>CM050521.1:32593559-37593559 GCA_027563665.1 Antrozous pallidus
CTTTGTATCCTCACCCCACAGGACCCATGCGGGCTGAAATCTACCAGGCATTCCGCCTCGCTGGGGATGGACGGGATGTGACTCTGGAGTGTGAACAGAATTTGAGGTACAATGCCATGTACTGGTACCCGCAGGACCCAGGAGAAGGTCTGAGACTGATTTATTACTCAACGGTTGAAAAGGATGTTCAGAGAGGAGACATAGCTGAAGGTTACAAAGTTTCTCGAGAGCAGAAGGGGCTGTTCCCTCTCACTGTGAGGTTGGCCCACACCATCCAAACGGCCGTGTACTTGTGCTCTGGTAGCGCACCACAGTGGGACACAGCCACTGCCCGCCTGTGCACAAACCTGCTGCAGCTGCAGCCCCCATTACAGCCTCTGTTTTGATTTTTTAAATATGTCCCTGTGCTAAGAATCCTTTCCTAAATTCTCAGAATTCTTAGCCAAGTGGTCAGGAGAACAGACCCAGAGGACACACTTTAATCTTTGTGCTTCCAGTCCTTTAATAATTCCTTTTACACCTATCTATACCTTTTCTTGAGATTTTACTATGTCCTGCCACATTTCCAAATATGAAGGATACAAAATGAAATAGAAAACAGATCTTTTCTCCAAGGAGTTAGCAGTCTAGGAAGACAGTAATTATAATAGAATAAACTATAATATAATTCACTATACTATCATGTCATATCATAATATAACAACATAATGTAATATAATACTATAGTCAGTTCTTTCAGCGCTCCAGGAAGTACAAGACGAGTCTGTCTGGTTGGATTAGAGAAAGCTAAAAGAGGGTTACATTTGAGTTCCACCAGATGGACCTGATTGTGGGTAGAGAATTCTGGACTAAGAACAGCTTCTGCAAAAGCATATTAAAGGGAGTGACACTTTAGGGGAAAATTAACTAATAACAACTGGTATGAATTAAATCCAACTAAACCAATTTGAGAGAATAGACAGAATGTAGTTTCCGAGTAAGTTGAGTTTCTGTTTTTATTATAGGCTGTTGGTCAAGAGATAGAGGAGAGGCTTGAGAACAATATTTGTCATCAGCAGACACATGATCAATATAATTTGTCAGTTATGTCTCTGTGACTTTGAATCCTTTTTTAAAAAATTTAAATCCTCACCTGAGGATATTTTTTCATTTATTTCTTAAAGAGTGGGAGAGAAAGGTAAAGACAGAGAGAAATATCGATGTGAGAGAAACACATCAATTGGTTGCCTCCTCAATATGACCTGGGCCCAGGTTGGGAGGATCCTGCAACCGAGGTATGTGCACTTGTCCAGAATTGATCCCAAGACCCTTTGGTCCACAGGCCAATGCTCTATCCACTGAGCCAAACTGGCTAGGACATGTCTCTGTGACTTTGGTTTCTTCCAAAAGACACAAGTTCAAATAATATGGGATCTTGTTAGCAGTCCCAATTTGCGTTTGGGACAGTAGACTTTGAATTATCTATGGAACAACCATGTGAAAATTGGAAGTAGACAGTTGTATGTATGGATGTGAACTTGAGATTCAATAGAGCTGAACTAGAGATAGAGATTCTTCAGAACTTGGCATAGAAAGCATTACACTATGGGGCCAGAAAATTCCACCCAAAATATGGGCTTAGGTAATAAAGATAAAATTCTTGGAAAATATAGTCTGTGGTATTCTAGTTCTTTATGGAGGTAGAAGGACACGGAAATGGACTGTTAAGGCTGGTTGACTGAGGAGCAACCAAAGTATAGAAAACAAAAGAGGGAGCTGAGAGAGAGAATTTTGGCTTGTCTAATGTTGATATTTCTAAGAAAATGAGTTGGGGGGAAAGGTAACCCTAGCAAGGAAAACCACAGATACTTCTTGGGTAAGAGGGAGTAGTAGAGGAAGTTAGATGTTACTTGAGTCTGGAGAAAAAGACCTTTGGCATTGCAGTAAACACATAGATATACAAGGCCTTATTGATAGTCATAAGGAAGGCTTTGATAAGTGAAAGGAGATTCTATCCTTACAAGTTGGACAGACTCAATGTTTCTAAAATGTCCATTTTTCCAAATTGATTTATATATCTATATAATAAAAGCCTAAATGACCATTATGACAGAACAACCAGAATGACTGGTTGCTATGATGCACACTGATCACCAGGGGCAGATGCTCATCATAGGAGCTGCCCCCTGGTGGTCAGTACACTCCCACAGGAGGTGCATCCGCTTAGCCAGAAGCCAGGCTCACGGCTGGTGAGCACAGTGGCAGTGGAGGGAGCCTTGCCCACCTCTGCTGTAGCACTGAGGAGCAGTGAGCTGAGCAGTAAGGAGTGAGGGATCCCACATTGCAACAGGGATGCTCGACTGCTGGCTTAGGCCCAGGTCAGGCCTAAGCCAGCAGTTGAACATCCCCTGAGAGATCCCAGACTGTGATAGAGCACAGACCAGGCAGAGGGACGGCCCCACTAGTGCACAAATTTCATGCACCAGGCCTCTAATTTAATATAATTCAATCAAAATCCCAACAGGTTTTTGATAGAACTTGATAAGCTAAATCTAAAATTTATTTTATGCTGCAAAGGGCCAAGAACCAAATGGGAGGATGTAACAAATGTCAAGAATTACTATAAAACCACAATAATAAAGGTAGCATAGGGACAGTGATATATAAATTGATCCTTGGCGGGGGGGTGAATGTATGTATACATACAGAGAGAAGTGGTACTGCAGAAGTTAGAAAAATTTTCATGTTGATGGGAAAATTAGGTATCCATATGAAGAAAAATAAAATTAAACACATCTCACAACATATTCAAAATTACTTTCAGCTATATTAGAAACATAAATGTAAGAAGCAAGAAAAGTTTAAGAATATACTTTAGGAGTATATATTTAAAGTGCCAAAGAAAAGAAGGATTTCTTAATATTCTTAATCAATAAAAAACTGATTAATAAAAATGATTACATCAAAATCTAGTTATGAATTTAATTCATCAGTGTTAACCATGTAAGAATGGAAAGATTAGCTATGTAGTAAGATGTGATTATATACGTATATTTAAATCTATATCTATATTTATATACCAAAAAAGACTAGTATAGACAATTAATAAAGACCAACTACAGCCATGGCCAATTTAGTTCAGTCGATAGAGCATTGGCCCAAGGACTGAAGTGTCCTGGGTTTGATTCCAGTCAAGAGCACTTACCTTGGTTGCAGGCTCAGTCCCCATGTGAGAAGTAACCAATCAATGTGTCTTTCTCATATTGATGTTTCTCTCCCCCCTCCATTTCTTCTACTCTCTCTAAAAATCAATAAAAAATATCTTTGCAAGAATACATACAAATTAACTTTTCTACAAATTAATGAGAAGAAAATTAACTCTAGAAAAAATAAGTGAAAATTTCAACAACCACCAACAAAAGAGAAAATTTAATAAGTCATTATAAATATAAACATTGTTACATTAATTAAATCAAGGGAATGCAAAGGAACACTCTAATGAAATATATCACAAGAATGGCTAAAGTGGAAAAAGTGTACTATCTGGCAAGGCAACACATCAAGAACTTTCTTGAATCACTGGACAGAGTGTAAATTGGTAGATCTACTTTGCAAAATGATTTCTTATTCTATAGTTAAGTTCAAGGTATATACACCTTTTGGAGGTGATGGGTATATTTATTACCTTGATTGTGGTGATGGTATCATGGGTATATGCATATCTCCAAACTCATCAAATTATATACATTAAATATGTACAGCTTTTCATATCAATTATATCTTAATTAAGCCTTAAAAAGAAAGGTGTGTGTACTCATATACAGATTTCCACTTTTGAGAAATTCTTATATGTAAAACCAGAGTATGTGTACAAAAATATTCAGTATATGTTGTAACAACAAAAACCTAAAAAATATTCAAATGTACACCAACAGAAGAATGGACAAATAAGTAATGGTATACTATGAAGATATTATACAGTAGCAAAAATGAATGAACTAAAATTATACACATCAATATTTTGATATAAACTTTATGCACACTGAATTTTTAAATTTTGAGTGATAGACTACATTGTAAAAGACATGTACAGCATCGTCCCATTTGTATACAGTTTAAAGCATGCAAAACTAAACACTATTTTGTTTAGTAGTATACTTGTGAATTAAAATATAAATTAGAAGCAAAGAAAGATAAACAATAGAATTAGAGAACAGGGGATGAGGGCCATACATCTGGGAAAGGAAACAAGAGATTTCAAAGATTCTGGCAATATATTATTTCCTAAATGGAATTATTTGTTCAAGTGCTCATCATGTTGGTATGTTATACAAATTCTTATGTATAATTCAATATCAATATTTTAAATGGAGTAAACAACCTCATTGAACAAACAGCATATGTAAGGAGAAATTAATGGGAAGATACACTTTAAGCTGTTAACATTACTTACCTGGAATGAGAATGAAATGAAGGGAGAAGAAAGTAAGGAAAAATAAGTCATAAATATAGACTGTGATTTAAAATAAAGAGTGATAGAAAAATCCGGAAAGAAAAAGAGAGATGATCTAAAATAAACACTAATAAACAAGCAAACATACACTTAAACTATCAAAAAGATAAAATATTTTGTAAAGCAGTGGCTAGTCTCAGAATCATAAAAACAACAATAACAGCAAGGATATATATTATTTTAAAAGATAATCATTTATAATAAAAGCCTAATATGCAAATTGTCCCCTTGACCTGGAGTTCAATCAGGTGTTTGACCACGGGGTGGAGCAGGCTGGTCAACCACCTGTGGCCCCTCTCCCCTGCCAACCTCACCCTGGCCGGTAGTGGTGGCAGGCAGCCGAGGGAAGGGAGGGAACCTACCCAGGCACGAATTTCATGAGCCTCCAGTTAGGTTTATAATTGTCAAAAACAATGCTCAGTTCTGAGTTAGTGGCTGATGTTCAAATCCGTGATAAAAGCCATTTCAGACAACTGCTAATGATATAGTTTGTATCTATTTCTCTAACTATCTATCACCTACTAGTATCTAAAGATTGAGAGAGAAGGAGAAAGAGGAAAAGAGATCTGGAAAGAAGGTCTTGGGGTACTAACCAGAGTATGTGTACAAAAATATTCAGTACAAAAATATTCAGTATATCATCTTTGCAAGTGATGGCATTTTATTTTATCTTTATTTTCTAAGTTTTTAAGATATAGATCGATTGTTTGTTGGCAAAAATACGTATAAAATGTTTTTAAATGAATATTTTTAAATGAATAAAATATAAATTGGTTATATTTACCAAGCTAAGATAAAAGCTTTCCTTCTAATACTAACACTAAAACATTTTATACGTATTTTTGCCAACAAACAATTGTGGTTTCACCCAATAACATGAAGCAGTAACATGACAGTTATGAGTCTGCAAAGTGATCACGTCACAAGAAGGCTGCTGATAGGACATAAAAAAGCCTCATTCTTATGCTACTTCAATGCCACCATGGGTACAAGGCTCCTCTGCTGTGTAGCGCTATGTGTCCTGAGAACAGGTGAGACTTAAGCACAAAAGAAAAATCCTACAGTGGGTTGGCCAACCCCCTTGTCAGGATCCCTCCTGGGCTTTGTCTACTGCTTCTGTTTCTCTCTCTTATAGGCTCTAGTGATGTCCATGTCTCTCAGACTCCAGGACATCTGGTCAAAGGCAAAGGACAGAGAGCAAGGATGGATTGCATCCCCCCAAAAGAGCACCCTGTTGTTTACTGGTATCAACAGACCCAGAACAAAGAGTTTAAGTTTTTGATATACTTTCAGAACGAAAAAGTTCTCGACCAAATTGAGTTGTTTAAGGAGCGATTCTCAGCTGAATGCCCAAAAAACGTAGGGTGCAGTCTGGAGATCCAGGCCTCTGAGCCCGGGGACTCAGGACTTTATTTCTGTGCCAGCAGCTTATCCACAGCATTGAAATGTCAGCTCCTTTTAGTCCACAAACTCATCGTGGGCACAGCTCAGGAAGCAGGTGAGGTCTTAGGCCAGTAACCAGCAACCTTTTAAGCTTGGTGTGTCAAAATTCGCCAGAAAACAAAGCATAACTTGGGTGGTGTGTCACTTTGAGAAAAAAAATCATAATTTTGCTATATTTATAGTTTAAATAACAAAAATGTATAATTGTAATATATAACTGTATTTAATAAACCAAAAACAAATTATTTAACTTACCTACTTAGTGACTTCTTTGTTCATCTGTCAGTCGGTTTCTTTTGCTGGTCTTGATATTATTTAACTTGTGTGGGGTGCCGTGAACTAAGATAAGTGAGGGGGAGGGGGAATTCTTTAACTAACCTGCCTATTAGTGACTTTTTGTTGCCGAATTTCATTGACTAAACCTTCAATTGAAGGTTGGTATTTTGTACACTTCAAGCCCAAGCAACCAATACTAACTTCATCTGTCAATCTGTTTCTTTTGTTGGTTTTGATATTATTTAACGCTGAGAATAAGGTCTCACAAAAGTAAGCAGAGGGAAAAATTGTGAGTAAAGCCATTGCTATATTTTTCAGGTGCTAAAAGTGTCTGGTAATCAGTTCCAGGCACTCCAAATTTCCTGTTCGTAGTGGCACTCCTCTTGATTCTCCAAGGGCACCTTTCCAGATTCTCAAGCTTTGACCTCAAGTCAACAAACACCTGAGCCCAGATGCTATCTTGAAATTCTACGAGTTGCATCTCCAAATCATCAATTTGCATCCATTGGAAACCATTTAATTCCAAACTACTGTAGAATACTACATCAGGATGCTTAATTATTTTATGGTCTGTTCTATGCTTCTAAATTGATTAAATCTATCACTGAACTGGTCAAATAACGAGTCTAAAACATGCTGGTACTTTATATGCAAGGGTTCCATTTCATTTTGTATAGCTGCACTGGCCTTCTCAAAATACTTTGTTACTCGAGGAAAATTCTTACAAGTTTTAATTTCTACATCTCACTTGAAAATTTTAAGTTTACTTTCAAAAGCTTTTATGTATCCAAACATAACGTCAATACTTTTGCCAAAACCAGTTCATTAATATGAGCAGAGACATCTGTAAAAAATATCAGGTGTTGACCTACTTATCATCATTGAGCTGAGAAAAGTTTCCCAGACCCTTATCCTCAAGAAATACCTTAATTTCTTCAAAGCACTCCACAAAGCACTCAGGAGCTTTGCCTCAGCTCAGCCATCTTACATTATTGTACATCAGCAGTCCACTGTAGGTGGAATCAACCTCCAGCAAAAGTGCAGAAAATTCTCACTTGTGAAGGGGGTGAGCAGCTATTAAATTAACTATTTTTGTAACAACTGACATTAAGTCGTTTAAGTCAGTGAATCTTGCCTTGGCAAATAAAACCTCCTGATGGATAATACAAAGAAAAGGCACAATCGGATGTCCAATAGCTTCCGTAAACAATTTGACAAATCTTTTTTCCCCCACCATGTTTGGTGCCTTATCTGTCGACATTGACACAACTTTAGAGGTATCAATGCTTAGGTCACAGAATGTTTGTATAACAACCTTACATATTTTGATTCCTGATGTACTTGTTGGCACTGATGCTAACTTTATAAACTCTTCTCTCATTGTGAGACCATCAGAATATCAACCAATAATGGCCAACTGAGCATGAGATGTGACATCAGTAGTTTCATCAAGAGAGATAAAAAAATATTTACAATTACTTATGTCTCTCTTTAATTGATGTTGTACATTTGTGTTCAGTCTCATTATTCAGTCTTTTATAGTATTTCTACTGAATGGTAACTTAGATATTATCTTAATAATTGCATCTGTATTCTGCATATCGTGAAATAGAACTTGTGCACATCTTGAGAGTTTCTTTAATAAATTCTCCCTCACTGAGTGCTTTTCCATGCTCAGTTAGGAGTGAGCAATGCTCAAACTTGCAGATGTTAAATTTGTAGAGCCTTTTATCAATTTAAGGATTGAATTAGATTGGCTCTTATAAAGGTGTAGCTGCCTGAAAATACATTCCTTTCTCTCATCCTCACTTTTTTCAAGAGCTGGGAATGATTAGTTTCAAAATGTTTACTTATATTCCACGTTCTGCTTATTACTATTTCAGTACATAGAATGCAAAATGATCTGCCATTTTTTTCTATAATGCCATACATCTCGGTCCATGTTTCTTGAAAGGGTAGGCTACTGCTACTACCACTTCCTTTACTTAACCTTGTTTTTTTATTTTTTGGGTTCTCCATCAGGGGGGCAGTGACAGAAGATGGAATTATAGATAGCCTGTTAGCCCTGCAGGCAATTAGGGGTTAACTAGCCTAACTGAACACAAGGTGGCACATGTAACTGTCTTTTAGGAAAGGGCAGGGTTAATAAGCAGAAACAGGGCTTAATAAAGATGCACAACAGTAATAGTGGTGAAATGGAGTCTGCACTATGCTGCAAAATGACATTCCTTATATAAATGAAGACGACTGCAGCTATTTCTAATGGCGGGAAATGGCACCCATAGCACAGGCCCTCACCTCTCCCAGTCTACCCCTCACTTATCTCAGTAATGATGGTCAATTAGAGATCCATGACACCCCAGAACAGTAGATTGGATGATGGTTGGTGTGGTTATGTGGTTTCTGGTAATGGCCATCATAGGGCCCCCAGAGATGCGTCCACCATGGCATTCCGCTGCTCCTTGCTCCTCTGGCTGCAAGTGAGGTCAGAGATCCCCTAAAGGCCTAACCGGAAGTCCCAGAACTAGCCACTCTGTGCAGGAGTTCTGTTGTTTTGGCCTACAGACCTCCGGCACAGAGTGTCTACACTACACTACAGCAAATGTTTCATCCTCGACTACTGCCCCTGTCCGTGCAGTAATTGAGGATGAAACGTCCTTCTTGGCATGCAGACCCCTACTTTTCTGTATGCGACTGCATGCGGCCACATGTCATTGAAAATGGCTATGCGTATCAGTGCTGACATGCGTGCCATAGGTTCGCCATCACGGTGTTAGGCAGAAGTTAACTGGAGTTTGCATAAGCCACAGTGAGATTTGACAGCTGGCTAATAGTTGCTGAACAGCAGTCAAGGAGTGAAGAGCAGATGATTCTGCAAAAAAACACCAGCTGGGCCAAGGTCTGGGATGGCTGCCCCACCAGCTCTCATTTTCTTTTTTCTTAATTTGTCTGCTTAATGTTTTCTTTCTCTGTAATATGTCTTTCTCTTTTCCTCCTGTCCTCATGATGAGAATAAAATGGTCTTTGAAGGTCCCAAATTCAGTTGTCATCATCCCACCACACTGATAAAGACTAGCCCAGTTCTTTATAAATGTGTGTTAAAATCCCAAGGGAAACAGCAGAATGATCTCCTGGAGTATGTGCCTCTTGCCATTTCTGTGTGCAAAGTTACGTAAATCTTACTTTACTGTGCATGCTATTATCTCTTAGTTTTTCCGCTCAAAGTGAGTGAAATAGTTTTTTTTCTTTCTTTCTTCTTTCTTTCTTTCTTTCTTTCTTTCTTTCTTTCTTTCTTTCTTTTTTTTTTTTTTTTTTTGTAGGAACATCTAGTCTGTTGCATCTAAATGATGCACAGTAACCATGTTCACCTTCCAGAAACAGACACCTATTTTTTGGCCAGCATTGAAAAAATGTTCAGGTAGCTTTTGAGTACCCACAATTATAGGACTGCATACCCAGAATCACACTTGGTGAGATATAGAATGCTATATATATATATATATATATATATATATATATATATATGTTACTGATGTATGGAGATCCCTCTATTCAGTCATTTGGTCATCCCTCACTAACCCCCCTGCAGGCCTGGTCACCCCACACAGCCTGTTCAGTCATCCGTTCAGTTGTTTCAGTTGTGATGGTCACTTAGGCATATATATATATAATAAAAATATGTTCAAGGGTTTAGAGGAAAATGTTCATAGTTTGATTAATTGATAAAAATGATTAACCTGTAGCAATCAAGCCAAAAAGGGTAAAGATATATCATTGGTAAAAAGGTATCTCTATATGCTGAGACCGGTTTGGCTCAGTGGATAGAGCATTGGACTGCGGACTAAAGGGTCCCGGGTTCGATTCGGCAAGTGCATGTACCTTGGCTGCGGGCACATCCCCAGGAGGGGGCGTGCAAGAGGCAGCTGATCGATGTCCCTCTCTCATCGATGTTTCTGACTTTCTATCCTTCTCCCTTCCTCTCTGTGAAAAATCAATAATATATATATATTTTTAAAAAGGTATCTCTATAGATACAACAGACATTATAATGATGATAGAATATAAAAAATAAGAATAGCCAATAAATTCTACAAATTAGATGACACAAAATTATTTGCAAAACACAACTGATTTAAGATAAAATCAGAAATATAAAAATTCTTATATGAAGGAAACAGGATTATTAATCAAAAATGACCTCAGAGAAAACTACAAACCCAGATACTTTTCCTGGTAAATTTTAGCAAACACTTAAGGGAGAAAATATGACAACTTTAAATAAACATTTTGTTAGACCGTAAAGAGAAGGAAATACTTCACAACTCATATGTGAACCCGTCAAAATCCTGATGCCAACATCTGGCAAAAAAATATTGTAGAAAAATATTCTGTATGACCATAGGTGAAAAAAATACTTCCCAACATATTAACAAATCAAATTAAAATGTGCATATGTATCTGCATGTGTGTCTATGTGTGTATACATAATGGTAATATATCATAACCAGTAGGTTTATTGCAGGACAAACAATGGGTCAGCATTCAAAAATCAGTGTATTTAATCATATTAGCAGAACAATGAAGAATAATTATCCAACCTCCTCAATAGATGCTGAGAAAGCTTTGGACAAAATCAAGTATACATTTGAAATAAACAATCTCAGAAAACTGCTAATAGAAGAGCATTTTCTCAGTCTGAGAGCTGCAGTGAAAATTGTGTAACTAATACCCTATTTAATGGTGATTATTGAACACTTTCCTCCTATAATTGGAAATAAAGCTTGATTTTTTTCTCACATTACATTATTTTGTTCAACATTATATTGGAGGTCTTAATCAGTGTGATAAGCCCTCCCCCCAAAAATGAAATAAAAGTCCAAATATTATAAATGAGGAAGTAAAAGTATCACTATTTTTAAATTACATAATTGCTTATTTAGGAACAGAAACCCCTAAGGAATCAATTAGAAATAATTAGTGAATTTAGCAAGATCCCAGGATACAAGGCAAATAGAAAAAAATCAGGTATTTTAATAGTAGTTGCAAACAATTGAATCATTAACTTTCAGGCAAAAATAACATGTACAATAGTATCAATGAGAGGAATAAATTTAGCAAAAGATATTTAATGAAAAATTACAAACAAGGGCAAAGGGAAATTAAAGAAAACATTGAAATGGAAAGATATATAATGTTTATGGATTGCAAATTGCACTAAGATAGGAATTTTCTCAACAAATAATGGTGGAACAACTGACTAAGCACATTGGAAGAAATAAACTTTACTGGCATCTCATACCGTAAATAAAAATCAATATGAGATGAGCCTTAGAGGTAAGTGTAAAAGTAAAAAACTACAAATCCTATATGATATAATATAGGAAAAACATTTTCTTATAACACAGAAGTACTAACCAATAGGAAAAAGTCATTTCTTACCTGGCATGATTTTTGCCAGAGGGTATTTTTTATACAGATCAATAATTCACAAATGAGAAGAGAAAATGTGGCTCATAAACCAGATTTGAGAGCCATATGTGTCCAATTATCCCAGAGTAGGGAGACTATTGATGCATGCACCAAGGACCCTCTCAGTTATCCATAAATTGGACGGCCTTTTTCAATTCTATTACCATCTAATTACCTATGTCCTCCATTCCTCTGATAATAGTCTCTCTCTCTCCTGCCCTGGCCTAGATGCTACTCCCAGAGTGACTTCTGCTTCTCCTGTCCTTGCCCTGCACCTACAAACTTCTGTAGGACTCCACTGAATCCATATCTGTTCTCTCAACCTATGCCACCCCAAAATAATAGTTTACTGGTATATTCATTCAGCTACCAAACCTGGCTTTCATTCAAATCACTGTATCCAGCAGGGGTCAGTAAAACAGCATGCTGCCTTTAAGAACTGCACATTGAGGCAATGATATTTTTCCTGTTAAGGACAAACCCAAAATGATCATCTTCATTATAATTATCTTGTTTGTATTAATTGAGACCCTGAATAAGCAATTTACTGGAATAAGTCTACATTTATATAGGTACTAGAGGTCTGGAGCACAAAGTTCGTGCACAGGGGAGTGTGTCCCCCAGCCCAACCTGTACCCTCTCCAATCTGGGACCCCACGATGGATGTGAGACTGCCCATTTAGGCCTGGGATCGGGCCTAAAGGGGCAGTTGAACATCCCTCTCACAATCCAGAACTGCTGGCTCCCATCTGCTTGCCTGCCTTCCTGATTGCCCCTAACCATTTCTGCCTGCGAGCCTGATAACCCTCTAATCACTCCCCTGCCAGCCTGATTGATGCCTAACTGATCCCCTCCCAGCCTGATTGCCACTAACTGCCCTCCCCTGCAGGCTTGGTCACCCCTAACTGCCCTCCTATGCAGACCTGGTCCCCCCGACCCCGACAACTGCTTTCCCCTGCATGCCTGGGTCTCCCTCCAATTGTCCTTCCTTGCAGGCCCAGTCACCCCCAACTTCTCTCCTCTGCCAGCCTGGTCACCCCTAAATGCCCTCCCCTGCAAGCTTGATCATCCCCAACTACCCTCCCTTGCAGGAATGGTCCCTCCCAACTGCCCTCCCCTGCTGGCCTGATTGCCCACAACTGCCCTCCCCTGCTGGCCATCTTGTGGTGGCCATCTTGTGTCCACATGGGAACAGCCATCTTTGACCACCTGGGGGCAGCCATATTGTGTGACAGTTGGAGTGACAGTCAATTTGCATATTATTCTTTTAGTAAATAGGATAGAGGCCTGGCACATGGGTGAGAACCAGCTGGTTTGCCCTGAAGAGTATCCTAGATAAGAGTGAGGATTCTCTTGTGGCATGGGGTCTGTGGTGGTTTCCAGGCCAGCCACGCCCCGCAGTGACCCAAGCAGAGGCCCTGGGATCTGGGATTTATTTATCTTCCATAATTGAAACTTTGTAGCCTTGAGCGGAAGGAGGCCTGGGCTGGCCAGGGTGTGCAGGAAGCTTGGCTTCCTCCATTGCCAGGAAAACCCAAGCCCACTGATCACTCCGTGGCTGCAGCCATCTTGGTTGGGTTAATTTGCATATTTGATTCTGATTGGCTGATGGGTGTGGGTTGTGGGTGTAACAGAAGTATAGTCAATTTGCATATTACTCTTTTATTTGGTAGGATTATTAATGGAGAACTCTTCCCAAAAGGAGAGATTAGAAGAGAGAGGCACTGGTATATGTCATATACTATGTATACAGTGGGTATAAAATATTACTTGGATACTCCTAAATAAACAGTGACTATCCTATATAATAAAAGCCTAATATGCAAATAGACTGAACAGTGGAACAACCATTTGCCATGGGGTGGGGCCAGCCAGCGGGCAGCTCCAGGCCAGCCAAATGGGAGCCAGCGGGCAGAGGGAGGGGATGGCAATTAGGGGGTAGCAGCAGTGGTAGGGCAATGGGGGGCAGGGCCAGAGCTTGCCCCTGGTAGTCAGTGCTCTCCTACAGGGGGAGTGCCCCTCAGCCACAAGCCAGGCTGAAGGCTGGTGAGTGTAGCACTAAGGATGTCTGACTGTGGCTTAGGAGCAGGCCTAAGTCACAGTCAGACTTTCCCCAAGGGCTCCCAGAGTGCAAGAGGGTGCAGGCCGGGCTGAAAGAAGCACTGCAGAGTGCACAAATTTTTATGCACTGGCCTCTAGTCCTATCTAATAAAAGAGTAATATGCAAATTGACTATACCTTTGCTATAGCCAATAAACCATGCCCACAAGCCATGCCCACAAGCCAATCAGAAGCAATATGCAAGTTAACACCCAACCAAGATGGCTGCTGCCCATGGCAGGGCAATTGCTGGGTTCCCAAGCTGGAAGAGGCTTTTCCCCCCAGCCTTGGGATGGGGTTGGGCCAGGGTTGGAGTGGGGGTGAGGCCAACCAGTGGATCAAACCCATGGCAGGGTGATCTGCTGGGCTCCCAAGGCTGGGGGGAAAAGCTTCTTCCAAGGGGCTTTTTCCCTCCAACCTTGGGGCAGGCTTGGGCTGGGGCTGGGGTGGAGCCAACCAGCAATCAGCTGGATCGAAGGGTGACTGGTGGCAGGGGTCCCAGCGATCAGCCGGATCGCAGGGCAATCGCTGGCTGGGGTCCCCTGGCTGAGGTCCCCTGCCCAAGGACTGGCCTTGGGCAGGCCTGGGCTGGGATGGAGCCAGCCAGAGATGGGCCCCATCACAGGGTGATTGCTGGCTGGGGTCGTCTGGCCAAGGTCCCCTGCCCAAGCTCAAAAGCCTCCTCCAGAGGCTTTCTGCCTTGGGCAGACCAGGGGTGAGCTGTCATTAGGACATCCCCTGAGGGCTCCTAGTATGTGAGAGGGGGCAGGTTGGGCTGAGGGAAATCCCACCCCCAGTGCATGAATTTTGTGCACCGGGCCCCTAATCCTATCTAATAAAAGAGTAATATGCAAATTGACTACACCTCTGCTGCACCCAAAAGCCATGCCCACCAGCCATGCCCAATCAGGAGCATCCAACCAAGTTGGCTGCCAGCCACAAAGAGCAGGAGGGAAGCTTGGGTTTCCCTGGCAATAGAGGAAGCCAAACTTTCTGCTTGCCCTTGCCCGCCTAGACCTCCATTCAATGCTACAAAGTTTCAATTATCCTGTCTACTAAAAGAGTTATCTGCTACAAAAAAGGCAGTGCCCATAGCCACAAGATGGTGGCGCCCAGTCCTCTTTGCCCCACTGGAGCTCCCCAGTCTGCCCAGCAGTGGCAGCCCAGGTGTCTGATTGGGAGGCACCAGCACCCAGGGTGATCCCTGGCAAGCAGCAGCAGCCTGGGCTGGGGTCTCTCACGCTGGCAGGGCCGTGCACCCGCGCCACATGATCCTCTGGCCAGTGGCAGCAGCCAGGGCTGGAGCTGCGCACTCAACTGCATGATCACCTGTCCAGGGGCAGCAGCTTGAGCTGGCAGGGCCACGCACCCCACCGGCACGATTCTTGGCCTGGCTGGGGTCTCAGCCTGGCGAGGGTGCACACCTCCATGGGGCAATCTCTGTCCAGGCTGAGATGGAGCCTGGGCTGGGGTGTCAGCCTGACCGGGGTGCACACCTCCTCAGAGTGATCTCTGGCCAGGCTGAGATGGCAGCCTGAGCTGGGTTTCAGCCTGACTGAGGTGTGATACCCTTCCAGTGGTGGCAGCCTGGGGTCTCTACCACTGAATCACACCAGCCAGGCAGATGTAGAGGAATCTTAAATGTTCCTTTTTGAAAATATGTATTTTATTGATTTCTTACAGAGAGGAAGGGAAAGGGATCAAGAGCTAGAAACATCTATGAGAGAGAAACATTGATCTGGTGATTCCTGGGCATGTGCCCCCAACCAAGGTACATGTCCTTGACCAGAACTGAACCTGGGACCCTTGAGTTTGCAGGCCAATGCTCCATTCACTGAGCCAAACAGTTAGGGCTAAAGAAAAAAACCTTACCTAATAAAGAGGGAGTATGCAGGGGAGGGCATTTGGGGGTGACCAGGTTGTCAGGGGAGGGCAGTTGGGGATGATCGGGCTGGCAGAAAAGCAGTTAGGCATCAATGAGGCTGGCAGGGGAATGGTTAGGGAATGATCAGGCTGGTAGGCAGAAGGGGTTAGGGGCAATGAGGCAGGCAGGCAAGCTGTTGGGAGCCAGCAGTCCTAGATCGAGAAAGGGATCTTTCACGATCCCCAAGGGGTCCCAGATTGGAAAGGGTGCAGGTTGGGCTGAGAGACCTCAGCCCCCTCCCCCACCGTGCCTCTAGTCCTATCTAATAAAAGCACAATATACAAATCAACCATACTTACTATTAGGCCAGGCCCACAGCCATGCCCATCAGCCAATTAGGAGCAAATTATGCAACTAAACCCCAACCAAAATGGCTGCAGCCACTGAGAGCAGGAGGGAGGTTTCCCTGGCAATGGAGGAAGTCAAGCTTTCCTTCTGACATTGCTGGCCTAGTCCTCTACTCAATGCTACAAAGTTTCAATTATAGAAGATATATTTCAACAGAAATGGTGGCAACCACGGAGCTGGAGTGAGCAGAGGCTAGGATTGCTCGGGCGATGGAGGAAGTCAAGCCTCTGTAGCCCTAGCCTAGGCCTCCACTCTAGGCTACAAAGTTTCAATTATAGAATTTCAACAGAAATGGCTGTCTCCAGGGAGTGAGCAGAAGGCTTGTCTCTACTCTAGGCTACAAAGTTTCAATTGTAGAACTAAATTAATTCCAGATCCCAGGGCCTCTGCTTGGATCACTGGGAGGCCTGGCTGGCCTACAAACCACAACAGGCCCCTCACCCAGGCTGCCCCACACCCTAAGGGAACCCCCACCCTGATCCGGGACACCCTTCAGGGCAAACCAGCTGGCTCCCACCCATGCACCAGGCCTCTATCCTATCTAATAAAAGAGTAATACACAGATTGACCATGACTCCAACACACAAGAGGGCTGCCCCCATGTGATCAAAGATCCTGCTCCCATGTGGACACAAGATGGCCACCACAAGATGGCCAGCAGGGGGGGGGGGTAGTTAGGAGGGAGCAGGCCTGCAAGAGAGGGCAGTTGGGGATTATCAAACCTGCAGGGGAAGGCAGTTAGGGGTGATCAGGCAAGCAGAGGAGGGAAGTTGGGGGCAAACAGGCTGGCAGGGGAGCAATTAGACATAAATTAGACTGGCAGAGTAGTGGCTAGGGGGTGATCAGGCTGGCAGGCAGAAGCAGTTAGGGCCAATCAGGGAGGCAGGCAGTTAAGCAGTTTGGAGCCAGCAGTCCTGGATTGTGAGAAGGATGTCTGACTGCCCATTTAGGCCCGATCCTAATGAGATCGGCCTAAATGGGCAGTCGGACATCCCTTAGGGGTCCCAGATTGGAGAGGGTGCAAGTTGTGCTGAGGGACATCCCCCGGCCCCCTGTGCATGAATTTTGTGCACTGGGCCTCTAGTCCTATCTAATAAAAGAGAAAAATGCAAATTTGACCATACCTTCACGACAGCCAATCAGGAGCGGGGGGCGAGGGCGAGGGCGGGACCAGGCGACCATGAAGCGTGCTGCCTGGCCTACACCTGGGTCCAGAAAAGGCAATTTCTGTGGCCACCTGTCGTTGGCGGGGCTGGCAGGCACCTGCATCTTCCTGATCCTGAGGTTCCAGGGCCTGATCAAGTACTGGTTCCACTATCTGCCCACATCCCCCTGCAGATCGAGGAGGTAAGCACACCTGTGGGCGCCTCAGAGGGCATTTCGGTGTGTGGGCGCCTCAGAGGGCATTTCGGAGGGCGGGTGAGTACAACCAGGGACATGGGGATAAGAATTAGAAGAGGTGCAGGCTCTGTACAGTGAGCCCAGGGGCCTTACTCACAACAACCCCTGAGCACCGGAGGGTGAAGGTATAAACATGATACACACACTCCGCCTCCAAAGAGCTTCTAACCTGCTGCAGCATGGACGGCCCTGGAGGGCACTGTGCCAGTCGGCCAAAAACCCAAAAACTATGTGACTCCATGCCATGAGGCACTTCAGGTCCCAAGTTCATAGACATTGGAGGAGGGTGGGTGCCAGGTTGGGAGGGATGGGGATTTGTGTTCAGTGGAGACAGTTTCTGTTTTGCAAAATGGAAGTTACTGAGATGGAGGGTAGCGGTGGTTGCACAGCAATGTCAGTGTACTGGACACTGCTAAGCTGTATGCTTCACAATGGTTCGTGATTGTTTTTATGTTATGTGTATATCAGCACAATTTAAAAAATGTTTAATGGCACCAGGTTAGCCAAAACCACAACCTGTCCAAGAGATTGGTAGGAGGAAGGCCTTCTCTTGGGCAACACATCGCCGTGTGCTTTCTGGGGGACACTGGGTGAGCCTGGGGGATGCGAGCAGCAGAGACAGAGGCCAGGAGAAAGCATGCTCTCCGAGGCAGGGGGTGTGGACTCGGGGTTCCGGAGTGAATCCACTCAGAGCTGTGAGCACAAGGCTTTGTACACGGGGAGGGCCTTTTTCCTTTTACATATTTTGTATACTAACCACCTGCTATCTTCAAGAAACCAAGAAGAAAGATTGAGCCCCCCCTTTCCTTAATTATTTCAGGAATAATCCTCCCAATAATCAACTCCATCACCAACCAAGCAGTTGAGTCCCCGATAGTATATGAATTAAAGTCGGACATTAAATGTTATGCTATGACTGTTCTCCTCAAATCATGTGCAATAAACAGTAAATGAAGTTACACTGAATGACAATATATATATATATTTATTAGGAGCCAGGAAATGTTCAAAGATCTGGGAACCATTCCCAGATCAGGAAGGGAAGTCACAGGGTGTGTATTATTGCTACAAACACTGTATTTCCTACTACTTACAACATATACAATGTAATGTATTAGATGCTTTCCTATCTCATGAAGTACATATTCTCATAGGTAATACTGGTAGATATGCTATAGTTATGGCAGTATGTCATATCTTATCTATATTAATAAAAAGATAATATGCTAATTAGACCATGAGACATTCAGATGTCCTTTCAGAGAAAGCCATGGTGGCGAGGCAGAGGCAGAGGCGGTTATGGGTGATCAGGCCAGGAGGGGAGGACAGTTGGGGGTGATCAGGCTGGCAGGGGGATGCAGTTGGGGGCCAGCAGGCCAGCAGGCAGAGTGGTTAGGGGAGATCAAGCAGGCAGGAAGGTGAGCAGTTAGGAGCCAGTAGTCCTAGATTGCAAGGAAGTTGTCTGACTGCCAGTTTAGGCCCAATCCCACAGGGGTCGCAGATTAGAGAGGATGCAGGACAGGCTAAGGGACACACCCCTCACCTCTCCCCCATGCACGAATTTTGTGCACTGAGCCACTAGTCCTATCTAATAAAAGAGTAATATGCAAATTGACCGTACTTCCTATCAAGCCACACCCATAACCATGCCCACCAGCCAATAAGGAACAAATTATGCAAATAAATTCTAACCAAGATGGCTGCAGCCACTGAGAGCAGGAGGGAGGCTTGGATTTCCACGACAACAGAGGAAGCCAAGCTTTCTGCCTGCTATTGCCAGCCTAGGCATCTACTCAATACTACAACGTTTTAATTATAGAAAATACATAGTCCTAACAGAAATGGCAGCAGCCACGGAGCTGGAGAGAGCAGAGGCTAGGGTTGTCTGGGTGATGGAGGAAGCCAAGGTTCTGCAGCTCTGGGCAAACTAGGCCTCCAATCCAGGCTACAATGTTTCAATTGTAGAAGATAAATTAATCCCAGATCTCAGGGCCTCTGCTTGGGTTGCTGGGGGGCATGACCAGCCTGCAAACCATCAGAGGCCCCTCACCCAGGCTGCCCCACACCCCAAGGGAACCCCCACCCTGATCCAGGACACCCTTCAGGGCAAACCAGCTGGCTCCCACCCATGCACCAGGCCTCTATCCTATCTAATAAAAGAGTAATATATAGATTGACCATCACTCCAACACACAAGAGGGCTGCCCTCATGTGGTCAAAGATCCTGCCCCCATGTGGACACAAGATGGCCACCACAAGATGGCCGGCAGGGGAGGGCTGTTGGGAGGTTCCAGGCCTGCAAGGGAGGGCAGTTGTGGGTGTTCAGGCCTGCAGGGGAGGGCAGTTAGGGGTGACCAAGCTGGCAGAAGAGGGAAGTTTGGGGCAAACAGGCTGGCAGGGGAGCAGTTAGACATCAATCAGGCTGGCAGGGTAGTGGTTAGGGAGTGATTAGGCTGGTAGGCAGAAGTGGTTAGGGGCAATCAGGGAGGCAGGCAGGTGAGCAGTTTGGAGCCAGCAGTGCTGGATTGTGAGAAGGATGTCCAACTGTCTGTTTATGCCTGATCCTCCTGGGATCAGGTCTAAATGGGTAGTCGGACATCCCTCAAGGGTTCCCAGATTGGACAGGGTGCAGGCTGAGTTGAGGGACACCCTCAAATTGTGCACCGGGCCTCTAGTCTATATATAAAAACCTAAGCAACCATTATGACTGAATGAGCAGAATGACCAGAACTACCAGTCAAAGGTCACTATGATGCACACTAACCCCCAGGGAACCAATGCTCAATGCAGGAGCTAACCTGTGGTAGTTAGTGTGCTCCCACAGCAGGAGTGCAGCTGAGCTGACCCACTCATCCTGGCATCCCACTAACCCTGTGGCATCCACTCACTCCCTCAGTAGTCCTGCATGTACAATCTCCAGAGAACAGGCCAGGCACCAATGGACTAGCACTACCAGCATGATCCTGACAGTGCCACCGCCTCCTAGAAGTCGGCCTCAGGCATGGTGGCTATTTCCCCTCCCTAGATGCTCCAAAAGGAAGAATCAATATAAAAGTGGCCGCCAGGTGGCTCCCGACAACCAGCTTGAATGTCAGTGGGAAGGATACATTTCCTGGGCCAGCAAGGGTGTTCCACTGCCTGCCAAGAGGGCTGATCATGTCTGGGCCCTCCGACCCTCCACTCCTCCTGTGCATGAATTTGGGACCCCACCCCTCTCAGGACCAGAGATGGTAATTATCAAAACTGAGACAGAAGGGCTCATAATGCTATTATATCTAATTTCTATATATTAGAAACTTTTATAATCAACATGAAAATTAAATGAAAATCTTTTCTACTCTGCTATGTAGCAGGACTGGCTAGTGTAGGGCTCATGCTATATCCATAGATGAGCACTTATTACATCAGTCTGGGTCTCAACTACCCTTGAAGCTGTGCTATATGTATAATTTATTGCATTAAAATAGTGAACATTTCCTTCTAATATCAGAAATAATTGATATTATGCTAAAATTACCTCTTTATTCAACTATTTTCAGTGAACTCACAATATGAGTGAAGAGGTAGTGAATACCCACAGGTAGTGAATACTTTCTGTAATGAGCTAATATTTTCAGTAATGATCTTCACCCAGAAAAACATTGACCAGAAAAACAGCAGCCACTAGAGAACAGTAATGATTTGGAATAAAGTTAGTAGTCCTGACCCTCTTCCAAAAAGTAAAAGAGAAAAAATAAATCCTTTCAAGCTCTATGCTGAATATACTCAAATTGCATAGGTTACTTAGATCTGAGTTAGAAAAGAATAAATGCCAAAAGAAAGGTTAGTTGTCACAATTCTCCAAGGAGACTAGATTCCTTCTATTAGAAAATACTGTGAATTTCCTTGATAGCCTATTCAGCTGGGAGAATGATGCTTCCCTGAATAACTGAAATTGGCAGCCCTGGGAAGAGGGAGAGAGAGACCACTCTCTGACAGATGGCAGGGAAAAACCAGGAAGGGAAGGAAATGGAGTAAGTTTTCGCCTGCCTTGATAGGACATGAGATAAGTAAACAGGAACACCACCTGCCTGAGCCATAATGGAGGAACAAGGTTAGACCTTGGGGGTTGGGGGGTAGGGGGTGTGGCTGTATCTTCCTCTGTGGCCTATAAAGTTGGGAGGGACAATGACATCCCTGACTGAATCCTTACAATTTCTTATTTCCATGCCCTATTTCCCCCAATACCCAGAGCTGGAAACGCCTCCATCCTGCCTCTCCAGGCCATGGGCACCATGATCCTCTGCTGTGTGGCCTTTTGTCTTCTGGGAACAGGTGGGCTTGGGAAACAGGTGGGAAGTGCCTGCCTTAAATTTCCAGATTCTGGCTGAGGCTTCTCCCTTGAGAGTGTAGAAAGAGGATACTTCTTAGGCTCTGTTTCCAGTTTCCGTTTTGTTTCCTCACAGGGTACATAGATGCTGGTGTTTTCCAGACCCCAAGGAATAAGATTGCAAAGACAAGAACCAGCATTATTCTGGAATGTTCTCAGAATGAGGATCATGACTATATGTACTGGTATCGACAAGACCCAGGACTGGGGCTACGGCTGATCTACTACTCCTACGATGACAAAATTTACAAAGGAGACGTCCCTAATGGGTACAATGTCTCTCGAGAGGAGCAAGCAAAATTCCCCCTCTTTCTAAAGACTGCCAGCGCAAACCAGACAGCTGTTTATTTCTGTTCCAGCAGCTACACACAGCGTTTCTTGGCCACCTGCTCTCCACACAGAAAGATAAGCATGAGGGAGAGCTATTTGCTCAGAAGGGTACAGGAGGCTTCCAAGATGTGGGATGTGGGATCCTGAGAGCTCTGAGTAGTTTGATGCTGGGTGAGCCTCAGTCTGAGCTTAGGGGCATATTGGATCAATGCCCCAGTCAAATGATGACTCTGAAACCACAGGCTAGATGGAGTCCATCTCTCATGCTACTGACCCTCTTTATCCCTTTCTTTAGACATTTTTTAAAAATTACAGTTGACATTCAATATTATTTTGTAATGGTTTCAGGTGTTCAGTATGTTGGATCATTTACAAAATGATCCCCCTGATATTTCCTGTCTCCACCTGTCCCCACACATAGCTATTACAATATTATTAACTGTATTAGCTAGGCTGTACTTTACATCCTCATGACTATTTTGTGACTACCAATTTGTACTTATTAATCTCTTCACCTTTTTCACCCAGTCCACCAACTCCCTTCCCCTCTGGCAAACCTCAATCTGTATCTATGAATCTATTTGTTTTGTTTGTTTATTTATTTTGTTCTTTAGACCCTATATATAATTGAAATCATATATCTTTATATGACTTATTTCACTTAGATAATACCCTCTAGGTCCCTCCATGCTATTTCAAATGGTAAGGTTTCATTCTTTTTTATAGCCAAGCAATATATATATTTTAGAGGCCCGGTGCATGAAATTCGTGCATGGGAGGAAGGCGGGGGGTGTCCCTTAGCCCAGCCTGCACCCTCTCTAATCTGGGACCCCTCAAAGGATGTCCGACTGCCCATTTAGGCCCGATCTTGGTAGGATCAGGCCTAAACGGGCAGTCAGACATTCTTCTCACAATTCAGGACTGCTGGCTCCAAACTGCTCGCCTGCCTACCCCCCTGATTACCCCTAACCACTTCTGCCTGGCAGCCTGATCACCCCCTAACCACTACCCTCCAGCCTAATTGATGTCTAACTGCTCCCCTGCCAGCCTATTTGCCCCCAACTTTCCCTATCAGTCTGCTGCCTCCTGCAAACCACCTTACTGAGGATCAAGCTTGAACCTGGGCATGTATCCTGACCTGGAACCTGGCCAGTGACTTCTAGGTGCATGGGATAACACTCACCAACTGAGCCACACCAGCCAGGACCTACAAGGCCTTTTATAAGAAAGGAAAATATATTTGCTTAAGCATATTCACACAGGAAGACTAACACTAAAAATAAAAGAGGGTTTAAATGGGATAAATATGTATAAACATATGTAGCAATTTTCTTTGACATGTCCTTAATTGTTGATATTTAGAAATTATCAGCAAACTGACCAGAGACTTCCCTGCCTCTACCTGAAAGTGGGCCAGTGCTGGGGGTGTACTGTTTACTCTGCCTTCAAGTTCCTCTTTATCTGAACAGGACCTGAGCTTCTCACATATCCCCTCTCAACTCAAGATATCTCCATTCTTCCCTCTTTAATCACTTCTACTGTGATACAAATTTTACATCCAGCCAAGAGTGAGGACTTTCATCAACTCATCACTCAAATTCAATTTTCTGACTCTGAGAATAACTCGGGGCCTCTCTCTTTTCTGTTTTTTTTTTTTTTTACTTTTTACAATTCATCAGAAGGAATCTTCCCAAATCTCTTGTATCTATTCACCTATTTCTTTTTTTTTTTTTTTCCAGCAGAGGGCAGTAACATTATATTTATTTATTTTTCTTCCTCAATACTACCTATGAGGATAAGGCCAGCTTTCATTAATGGTGGAATAAGACTATTTCAGGGTTTGATAGGTCATATGAGAAAGCAGGAGCTTATGGGTGCTATACATAAAATACATAAAGATTGAAGAGGTAATCCTCAAATAATACAGCTATAATAGTCAAAATCCAAAACCCCAGATCAGCAGGACATAAGCAAGAATTTTGAACATCAAATCTGGATCCACGTGAATTATGGCAGCAAATCTGGATCCACGTGAATTATGGCAGCAAATCTGGATCCACGTGAATTATGGCAAAGGGAGCAGAGGAAGGGGAAATGGACTCCTGGGATTAATCTTGGAGACTCAGAATCAAAGCTAAAGATTTTATATAGAAGCAAAATGAGGAACAGAGAAGAGAGAGGCTAGGACTACAGCGGTGCCCCAAAATGTTTAGCTAATATAACCAAAGCATGTAAAAAACTGCCGATCTGAGTTTTCTGTTCTGACATGATTGATGTTGCAGTCAAAATAAAGATGAATGGAGCCTAAATTGAGGTTGGTAAAATCTGAATGCCAATTCAGGGAGAAATGAGACTGAGAAAGTTGTGGAATTACCACATGATAATCACAATACATTTTTCTGAGAAGTCAGTGAATGTCAGCTACTGCTTCAAGTCCTTCACACATATTATCTAAATGGGTTGCCTCATTTAGTCCTCACAATGTGCTCCCCTGTGCCCTGTGTGATGGAGCCACTCTGTTCACTGGGCCGTTCTTTTGAATGTTATCTCTTAGCTTTGCAGAGTTCTTTCTAGTCTATTCTTCAGAGTGCCCCTCAAACATCACTTCCTTTCCCAAGCTTCCTAACTAGGTCACATCCTCCTTATTATAGTCTCTCAAAGCTCTGCAGTCCTCACCTTCACAGCTTGTAAAACCGTTGCAACTTAATGTTTTGTGAAAGAGTGCAGACTTGAATTAAGAAAAATAAACAAAGTCTCTAGCCTACTTTGGATGTGAGAAGTGAACAAAAATATTATTCCTTTGATGAATAAAGGGATGTAGACGACACAAATATAGCAACAGGATAGCTGTGGAACACAGCAAAGTTTCAGGGACTGTGTCATCATCAATGACTTCCTCAGAACTTCTTGCCTGACTGTGCCCAGGGCTCTCAGGTTCCTCTGCTATGTGGCCCTTTACATTCTGCAGGCAAATAAGTCAAGACACAGATTTCTGTAAAATCAGAAAGGAACATTTCCCCCGATCAGGGTTTGCACCTGGATCCAGCATCAAGGCCATCCTGGACTCTGTTGACAATGTTTGTCTCCTTCTTTCAGGCCCCATGGATGCAGATGTCTCCCAGACTCCAAGACAGTCTATTACAGTGACAGGAAAGACGATTACTCTGGAATGTTCTCAAACCATGGGCCACGACAAAATGTACTGGTATCACCAAGACCCGGGAATGGAACTACAGCTGATGCATTACTCATATGGTGTTAATAGCACAGAGACAGGAGAGCTGCCCTCTGAATCCACTGTCTCCAGGATAAGGAAGGAACATTTTTCTCTAAGGCTAGTGTCCACCAGCCCTTAACACACATCTTGATACCTCTGTGCCAGCAGCCACACAGCTTTACATGGACACCTACAGACTGCACAGAAAGAGCAGTCACAAAGGTGAGAAAGTTCTGTCATCATTAAACTTAAACTACAGAAGCCACTGTGAATCCTCCCAGACTCTTCAGCCCTGAGGGGCCAGTGTGGTCTGAGCAAGTATGAGCAGAAAACTAACCTGGGTAAGTCACTCTTTCCAGAGCTGGGGATCACTGAGCCCACAGTCAGGGCTGACTTCTCCCCTGTATCTAACTACAGTGTCCAGTTGAGGCTTGCATAGTTGTGTTTCTCACGATAGGTGTGTCATTATTTGACAGTTGGCTATTTGCAGGAAAGCAGAAGTTCTTTTGGCTTTCTCCACAGGCTATCTCTGGCCTATGGTTTCTTCCTCGTGTACATCTATTTACTTCATGTACACTGTCTCAAAGTCCCAAGCCCAATTCCTCTTCCCACAGCTTGTAGTAATAGAAGGACCAGACCTGATCACTCTTAGTACTTTACCTCTGAACCAATGGAATTTTAACTAAATCAACATGAGACAGAAACAGTGGTTACAAAAAAATTCCCTTATCTTCAGACTTGGATCTCTGGAAATTTCCCTAGTCACTGGAAAGCTACTTCACAGGTCGAAGCTTCCGTGAATGCACCAAATCTTGCAGATGCTGGTCTCCATCTGCAGGAGACCAGACCTTCGACCTCGGGTAGGCAAAGGAGTAAAGTGCAGCTAGGGGGTCCACGTCCCCTGAGAAGAGGTGAGTGCTGTGCTCACAGGTGAAACCTATATCTTAAGGCTTCCAGATTGTAAAACCAGTCAGATTATTCACTTGGCTTTATCCCTTCATCATGGTTTTAGCTATTAGGTAAATACTAGAGGCCTAGCGCATGATTGAAATCGCAGGAGGAGGTGCCCTGCCTCACACTGTGTGAGGAGGCACCCCATAGGGGCTGGGACTGGCACCTGAGCCCCGCAGCACTGCCAGCCATGTTGTGTCCCCTGGAGCAGAGGTGTGCTCCAAGCCATCCCAGCTGCTCTGAGCACACCTCCAGCTGCAGTGTGGTGTCCACTGGGAAGGGGGCAGGCACTCCTGTGTGTTGTGTCTCCACTCTGGCCCTCCCCCAGTCTCAGCCCCAGCCCCCCATAGCCACTGGGGCTGGGGGCAGCAGTAATCCCCTCCTGCCCGTATGCACGCACAGCTCCTCCTAAGGTCGTGATGCAGCCTCCTCTTGAGCAGTCCTGATGCCTAGTTAATTAGCATATTCCCTGTTTTATACACACATATATACTAGGTACCTGTTGCAGGAAGACTCCTGCAAGAATAGAGCTTCCTGTGGCCTGAGCAAAGCTCCCTCCCTTCTCTGCTGCCTTGCTTCCCTCTCTGCTGCTTCCCTTCCTCTTGTCTCCTCTGCCTTGCTCCTTCCCTTCTTCCCCGCTCCATTGTTTACTTCTCTGCAGCTTTGCTCCCTTCTGCAGTGCTTGGCTTCCTTCTATGCCATCTTCTGTGCGTGGATATGCAAATTGACTGCCATCTTGATTGGGCTAATTTGCATACTTGCTCTGATTGGCTTGTGGGCATGGCTTGTGGGTGTAACTAAGGTACGGTCAATTTGTGTATCACTCTTTTATTAGATAGGATACACACACACACATACACATACAGACTAGAGGCCTGATGCATGAAATTTGTGCAAGAGTAGGCTCTTCTTCCCCTGGCTGCCAGCACCAGCTTCCCTCTGGCACTCAGGACCAGAGCTTCCCTCACAGCCCTGACTTTGTTCAGAAGGACAACCGATCTAATTAGCATATTATGCTTTTTTTATTATATATTCCATAGAATATGAATTAGATTTATTTGGTCATGTTCCAGTACTTCCAAGCTATTTAATCTCTCTAAAGATAATTTCCTAGCTATAAAATGGACTCAATAATATGTAGCTCCCATTGGGTTTTATTTAGTAGAGAAAAATGTATGTGGGTTGCCTAAAATAATTCCCAGCACAAAAATTGTACTCAATAATAAAAGATGATGTTAGCAGCAATAATATTAGTAGGAATACTACTAATTAACCATTTTGAAAGCCAAACCTTAATGAATGATTGCTATGTATTAGGCATTGTTATAACCACTAAACATATTAACTTATTTAACCTTCACAGCAACTCTGTTAAGTTAATCCTTTTATTGACACAAATCACAGATAATAAAATTGAGCACAAAACAGTTCATTTACTTGCTTCACATGACAGTAAGTAACAGAACCAGTATTCAAATCCAGATAGTCTTCCTCTAAAACCTTCTGTATTAACTACTACCCTAGTGACAATGGTAGTTGTTAAGGAATGTCACAGATATCATGAAGGACTAAGACTGATTCAGAAAGAATGCAAAGAAATAGCATGCATAAACCCAAAGAATAATTGTTTTTCCCAATATGAATGGTCCAGGAAAGTCATATGATGTCTGGTGCTCTGTGAAGGAAAGGAAAGACTCCATCTGTGCAGGGTTGGGACTATGAGGGTGGACAGAGACAGTGGCATCACAGGCAAACAACCTCCAGGCTGACAAGAGCTGGAAGAAGACCATTTCTTCTGCCATCCTTCCATGGGTATCAGAAATACCCTTCTTGTCTCCTTAGTGGATGAAATCATACAGCACAAGAAAAATTAGACCCTGGGTTTCTAGGCCCCAGCATGACTTGTGTGTGTGTGTTATGTCCAAAACATTGGGCTTCCAGGTGGACACTGCTTGTAACTCCCACACCCTTCTCCTGCAGGTCACCTAGATGGTAGAGCTATCCAGAATCTAGAGACCTAGAAAAGTAGAGAGGGAAAGGCTTTTTAAAAAATGTCATTAGGACTTTGGTTATGACAGAGTATTCTGCTGTGACTAAGTACCGGGTTGGGGCTATAGCTGATCCACTGCTCACTGGCTCTACTGCAAAGCATTCGCTGATGAGGGCAGAGTCTCCCAGCAGAAGGAGGAGGGTTTCTCCCTGGTCCTGTAGACATCTTTGCACTTCCATGCTATCAGTTTATCTATGACAATTAACAGCCACATTCTGGAGGATAAAAAAAAATCTGCCTAGAAATAATGTTATATAGTAGAAAGCCATATCAATGACTTTTTAACTTCAGTTCTCCTGCGGTGACTAACATCTTCCAATTTCCATAAAATACCTTTTCCCCCAAAGCCAGCATTTTTCCAAAGCAGTTTCATAGATCATTCAAAGAGAAATAGCTGTTACAACTCTTTGCCTCAGCACTTGTTCAAATCCACTCCTATCTGGTGGAACCTCTGCTCAGACAGATCCAAACCATCTCTGAACACATTCTAGGCACATACCAGACTTCCCTAAGTTTCTATGTATCTTGTTGCTCCATTCTGTTTCACTCCCTTAAGAATCAACCCACATAAAAAGAAATGAAAAATGCAGAGATTGTGTGGCACTCATGGAAATGAATGATATTAGGCTGGCTAAAGAGATGAGAATACTTTTAGAGGGGAATTTGAAGTTGGTTGAAGAGATAAAATGGAAAGAGTTCCAAATGTTTAGATAAAACATGCAGTGTTTTAAACACTGCTCAATTTACCATAATAGAAATGCAAACAAGGCAAACCCATCATATCAAAAAAGATAAATCGTGTAAGGAAAATTAGAAAATTCATAGAGGAGAGGCCCAGCCAGGTGAGTATCCATCCAAGAACCCCGAAGTCATTGGTTTGTTTTCCAATCAGAACATTTGCCCCAGTTGCGGACTCAATCCCTGGTAGTGGGCATGCAGGAGACAGCCAATCGATGTTTCTCTCTCATCATTAATGTTTCTATCTCTCCCTCTCCCTTCTTCTCTGAAATATATATATATAATTAGCATATAAATATAATTAGCAAATATATATAATTAGCATGGCTGTTTTTTGCCTCTATTAATTTTATATATATAAATATATATATACATATATATATATAAATATATATATACATATATATATAAAGAAAATTAATAGAGGCAAAAACAGCCATGCTAATTCTTTAAGAAACAAACAACACAAACAATCATGTGGCCTAAATAGATGAAACCACCACATTCATTAAGTCTGAGATGCTTTCACTTCTCTTCTGAAGCAGTGAGGGAGGAGTGTGTGGTTCCTGGACAGGGGTAGATGACAAGTGTTGGTGTCAGAGACTAAACTCCTCACAGTCCCAGACGACATTTCATCTGATGCTGCCATGAGCAACAGCTTCTTTTGCTGTGTTGTCATTTGTCTCATCAGAGTAGGTGAGCCCTGGGCACAGGTGAGGGACTCTGTCACTGGCTTTCCAGGCTCCAACAAAAAAATGTTTCTTCAGGGCTGTAGCATCCGTGTCCACTCTCCAGGGTCTATCTTTATTTGATCATCCTCTGTTCTTCCACAGGCTTCCAGGATGCTGTAGTCACACAGTTTCCAAGACATAGGATCTTGGGGACAAAAAAGGAATTAACTCTAGAGTGCTCACAGAATATGAATCATATTTCAATGTACTGGTATCGCCAAGACCCAGGACATGGACTGCAGCTGATCTACTACTCAAATGGAGTGGGCATCGATGCAAAAGGAGATGTCTCCGAGGGCTACCATGTCTTTCGAAATGAATTGAAATACTTCTTCCTGACCCTAAAGTCTGCCAACACCAACCAGACATCTGTGTACTTCTGTGCCAGTAGTGACTACACAGCGCTGCACGACCACATCCTCTCTGCACAAAATAGAAGTGAAGCAAGGAGGTAGGGGACACTGTCCTCAAGATTCCTGACCCCGAGATTCCACACGAGATTGCACTGTGACCTAACTATTCCTTACTTATTTTTTTCCCATCTTTGTCTCCTCTAAGATGTTCCCTATTGGAATCAAAGTATCTGCTCCTGGTTGATATTTCACTAGGCTAGAGAGCCTTAACCCAAAGTGAATATTTTCTAAGGCAAACTTCAGTTTCCAGTTACAGATGTGGCAAAATTTTGATTGAATTGAATTCTTATCAAATAAAGAAAAAATAACCCTTAATTTTGAAAAGATATTTAGAGATTCTTCAATGGAGTCTCTCAATGGCTAATCCCTATTGTACAGGAAAACAGGTATTGTGGTGGAACTTCCTCAGATGGGGAGGCTGGAGCAAGAAGAACAAGAGGAAGCAGAGGGCAGAGGGGAGTGAAAGATTTGCAAACAATATGTAGGCTCAGGATTACCCAGAGGGAGTTAAAAATTAGTAGGATTAAAACAACACCAACCGATTGTCTCACATCACAGTACTGCACTTCGAAAGTATAGGATGGGAGAGATGTGGGGGAGTCTCTGCTCAGGGTCTCTTGTGGTTGCTTTCTCTTCTAAAGCCCAGCCCCTCCTCCTGGCTCATTCCCATTATTAGAAAACTTCAGTTGTTTGTGGTAGTAGGACTTAATATCCTATTTCCTTGTTGGTTATTACTGGGAGTTTCTCTTAGTTCCCTGCAGTCTCTTTCCAGTCCCCTCCATTTTCAAAGCCATAAATGCTCATTAAAATTGTATGCTTCAAAGAGCTCTCTGGCTTTCCCTTTTGCTACCAAGTCATGAGATTAGAATAAACCTTCCTGGGTAATTACTTTTTGCCAAAAAATATAACATAATTCCAGAAGTGATATCATATTCATAGGTTCCACCTATACTCAAAAAAGGAGAGATTATACATGGACAAGGATCATTGGGGACCTTTTTAGAATTCTGTCTGCCACACCAATGGAGAAAAAAGGCCAAGAAAATCAGGACACCAGAGAGTTGAGCCTCTCTGCACCAGCAGTTGATCAATGCAGCTATATTCTCTGATCTAAAATGGCAAACCCAAAGAGTACAGTGACCTTGCCCTCATGTGCAATGTGCCATCTCCAACCCTTCTTCCATGTTCACGTCTCCTCTAAACACAGCTGGGAAGGGTTCTTCAATTTTAAGAACCCATGTGATTAGATTGGGCCAACTGGATAATCCAGAATACTGTCCCTAGCTCAAGGTCAGCTGACTAACAACCTTAACTACATCCACAACCTTAATTCTCTTTGGGAATCTAAACAGCCTCAGGTTGTGGGGATTAAAACTTCAACACCTCTAGGGGGTCAATATTCTGCCTACCATAGTATTATTCCACTAGAGGGTGCTACAAGACCCCTTAATATAAATATTATATTTTAGATAATGATGAAAGAGGAAGTTTGATAAAAATGAACGTTGTGAGAATGAACATTCTTCTCAAGTGCACACAGGACATTTTCAAAGATAGACCATGTATTAAGAACAGGCAAAGTCTTTTCAGACTCAATAAGATAGAAATCATATCAAGAATCTTCTCAGATCACAATGGCATAAAATTAGAAATCAACTACAATAAAAACAATGAAAAAAATCAAATACTTGGAGGCTAAAAAGCATAATATTAAACAATGATTGGGTTACCAAAGAGATAAAAAATAAATAAAAAGCATCTAGAAAACAAGTGACAATGACAATACAATAATCCAAAATCTCTGGGACACAGTGAAAGCAGTCCTGAGGGGGCAATTCATAGCTCTACAGGCCTAATTAAAAAGAAAAATAGTAATAAATTATTTAACCCTGCAACTTAAAGAATTAGAAAGAGAGCAACAAGAAAATCCCAGAATAAGCAGATGAAAGGAAATAATAAAAATTGGAGTAGAAAAAATGACACAGAGACCAAAAATAAACAACACAAAAGATCAATAAAACCAAGAGCTGGTCCTTTGAAAGGATAAACAAGATTGATGAACCTCTAGCCAGGTTCACCAAGGAACAAAGAGAGATGGCCCAAATAAATAAAATCAGAAAATGAAAGATGTGAAGTAACAACCAACCCCACAGACATACAAATGATTGTAAAAAAAAAAAATACTGCAAACAACTCTACTCCCACAAACGAAAACCTTGATGAAATGGACATATTCCTAGAAAAATACAAGCTTCCAAAACTCAATCAGGAAGATCAAAAACCTAAATAGGCCAATAACTACTGATGAAATTGAAATAACAACAACAACAAAAAACTTCCAGCAAGCCCTGACCTGTTTGGCTTAGTGGATAGAGTATCAGCCTGTGGATTGAAGGGTCCCAAGTTCAATTTCAGCCAAGGGCATATACCTCAGTTGCAGGCTGGATCCCTGGCCCTGGTCAGGGTGCATGTGAAAGGCAACCAATTCATATGTCTCTCTCACATTTCTCTGTCTCTCCCCTTCCCTTCCACTCTTTCTAAAAAAATCAATGAAAAAATATCCTTGGGGGATAATTAACAAAAATAATAAATGAATGAATGAATGAATGAATGTGCAAACCCATCTTTAAAAAAAAACAAAAAACTTCCAGCAAATACAAGTTCTGGATGGGGAGTTTTGCCAAACATTCAAAGAACTAAAATCTATCCTTCTCAGACCATTTCAAAAAATCCAAGAAGAAAACACACTTCCAAGCTCCTTCTATGAAGCCAGCATTACCTTAATCCTCAAACCAGATAAAGACACTACAGAGAAAGAGAATTACAGACCGATATCCCTAATAAACAATATCCCTAAAATCCTTAACAAAATTCTAGCAAATCAGGTCCAGCATTACATTAGAAAGATCATACACCATGACCAAGTGGGATTTATTTTAGGGATGTAAGGCTGGTACAATATCCACAAATCAATAAATGTGATACATCACATAAACAAATTGAGAGACAAAAATCACATAATCATGTCAATTGATGCAGAAAAGGCATTTGACAAAATCCAACACCTTTTCCTGATTTAAAAAAAACAAGCTCTCAGCAAAGTGAGAACAGAAGGAATATACCTCAACATAATAAGTCTTAGATGACAAACCTGCAGCCAGCATCAGATTCAGTGGGTAAAGGACCTGTACTCAGAAAGTAACAGAAAGTTGAAAAAGATAGAAAAAGAAGACATAAACAAATGGAGGAATATACCATGTCCATGGATTGATAGAATCAACATCATTAAAATGTCCATACTACCCAAAGCAATATATTGATTCAGTGTAATGCCCATTAAAATACCAATGGCATATTTCAAAGACTTAAAACAAACTCTCCAAAAATTCATCTGTAATAAACAAAGATCCTGAATAGCTGCAGCAATCTTGAGAAAGAAGAACAAAATAGGAGGGATCACAATACCAGATATCAAGCTATATTACAAAGCCACAGTTCTCAAAACTGCCTGGTACTGGCATAAGAACAGACATGTAGACCAATGGAATGGAACAGAGAACCCAGAAATCAACCCAGGCTATAATGCTCAATTAATATTTGACAAAGGAGACAAGAGAATACAATTGAGTCAAGACAGTCTCTTCAATAAATAGTGTTGGGAAAATTGGACAGATATATTCAAAGAAATGTAAGAATACCACCTACTTATACCATACACAAAAATAAACTCAAAATGGATAAAGAACTTAAACATAATACAGGAAACCATAAAAATCTTACAAGAATCTATAGGCAGCAAAATAGAAGACATATGTTGTAGCAATATCTTTATTGATACAGCTCCTAGCACAATGGAAATTAAGGAGAAAACAAATAAATGGGACTGCATCATAATAAAAAGCTTCTGCACAGCAAAAGAAATCATCATCAAAACAACACGAAAGCTTACTGCTTGGGAGAACATATTTGCCAATGTGATCTTCGATAAGGGTTTAATCTCCAAAATTTATAGGGAACTCACAACTTAACAAAAAAAAGATAAACAATCCAATGGAAAAAAAATGAGTAAAGGACCTAAATAGATACTTTTCAAAAGAGGATATACAGAAGGCCAAGAGACTTATGAAAACATGCTCAAAATCACTAATCATCCAAGAGATGCAAATCAAAACAACAATGAGGAATCATCTCATACCTGTCAGAATGGCTATCATCAACAAATCAACAGACAACAAATGCTGAAGAGAATGTGGAGAAAAAGGAACCCTCTTGCACTGCTGGTGGGAATGCAGACTGGTGCAACCATTGTAAAAAACAGTATGGCATTTCCTCAAAAAATTAAAAATGGAAATGCCATTTGACCCAGTTACCCCACCTCTAGGCATATATCCCAAGAAAACAGAAACACCAATCAGAAAGGATATATGTGCCCCTATGTTCAGAGCAGCACAATTTATAATAGCTAAGATTTGGAAATAGCCTAAGTGCCCGTAAACAGATGAGTAGATTAGAAAGCTGTGGTACATCTTCACATTGGAATACTATGCTGCTGTAAAAAAAGAAGGAATTCTTATCATTTGCAACAGCATGAATGGAACTGGAGAGCATTATGCTAAGTGAAATAAGCCAGTCAGAGAAAGACAAATATCATATGATCTCACTCATTTGTACAATATAATGAACAACATAAATTGATGAACAAAAATAGAACCAGAGACATAGAACCATCAAACAGACTGTTCAATCTATGAAGAAAGGTGGGGGGTGGTAGGGTGCTTGTGAGTATGCATATGAACATAACCAATAGACACAGACAGCAGGGGGGGGGTGAGGGCATGTGCTGGGGGGTGGGAGTAGCTGAGAAGAGGTCAATGGGGGAGAAGGAGACTCATGTAATACTTTAAACATATAGAATTTAAATTTAAAAGTAAATAAATAAAAGGGAAAAAAAGAACACTGAGTCACCAATTGAAAGAAACCTCAATCTACAAATACCTCTTATGAGGTAGTTCAAAGATTAATCATACAGTACAGAAAAATATAGAGGGTGAAGTGATTTTCTCAGAACTAACATAGTCTGATCTGAGTGAAAGTAAAATAGGTTTTGATGTGTGGTGAAAATTCTATAGTTCATAACTGGGATCAAGGTCACACATGGAAAAAAAATAAGATTTCTATGTATTTAAATGTATAAACCTTCTATTCTTCTACAGGAGTTGTAAAGAAACTAGTGGCCCCGTGCACCAAATTCATGCACATTAAAAGGGGATTAATTAGATACAACCTCAAGGAGGAGCCAAGATGGCAGCATAGGTAAATACCTATCCTGCTACCCCACACAACAATTTCAAAACTACAGCTAAAAGATAAAACAGACATCATCCAGAATCACCCGAAAGCTGGCTGAGTGGAAATTCCACAAATAGAAGGAAAGATAGAAGGACACAGTGACTCAGAGGAGCCGTGGAGAGCAGAGTTTCAGAGACGTGCGGAGAAAGAGGTGCGGAGCCATGCATGCGAGCAGAAAGGGTGGGTGGGTGGCTGAATACCCGGCTGGTTTTCTCGAACAGGGAGGGAGACAAAGGTATCCCACTGCACTGATTCCCCAGTTCTGGGTGAGTCTCGGGGAACCCAGATTCACACAGGGTGAAACTGGACCTTAAGGAGGAAGCATGCTCAGGAGCTGCAGAGGTCTGCGAGCTCTTGGCATAAACTTGGGAACTGCAGAGGTGCACAAGCACACAGAGAGGATGCGTGACTTGCTCTCTTGTTTCGGGGGGGAAAAAAAGAAGACAAAGGGAAACCACTGGACTGCATTGTTTTCCAACCCTGAGTGAGACTTTAGGTATGCAGACCCATTTGGGAAGAGGCTGAACTATCTGGTAGCAGGCAGAGCTCGGTGGCAGCTTTCTCTCAGAGATCCATTACTTCGGGGCAAAGAGACCCAGGTGCTGCTTAGGGCGGGGCTAACAGGAAACCAAGGCTGTCTGCTCAGCCTGGAACTCCACCCATCCAAGCTGAGCAGTGGCTCTCACAGCATAAACACAGCTGATCCTCGCAGCCAATTGGCCTGGAGGTCAAACCCTCCCAGTGATACCAACAACAATCTAGGCTTAATTACAACAAGACTGTACAACCCATAAAGGGTTGCACCAAAAGTGTCCGCCTCATGGAACTAGGGAGGTTGAACCACTGTCCCCTGGAGGACATCTACCACATAAAGCTACTTGACCAAATTAGAGAAGCAGCCAAAATGCAGAGACATGGAAATAAATCACATTTTAAAGAAACAGAGGGGGAAAAAACGAATGGACATAGAGTTCAAAGCCACAGTTATAAGATTTTTCAAGAGGCACCTGGAAAAGGCTGATTAATTTAACAAGACCCTCGAGGATATGAGTGAAACCCTCAAGGATACGAGCGAGACCCTTGAGGATATGAAAAAGGAATTAAGCATACACTGACTGAAATAAAATTTATTATACAGAGTCCTAAAAGCAGTCTAGAGGACCATAAGAATCAAGTCAAAGATTTGATATACAAAGAAGCAAAATGCCTCAACTGGAAAAGCAAGAAGCAAAAATAATCCAAAAAATTGAAGATAGTGTAAGGAGCCTCTGGGACAAACTCAAGCATACCAACATCCAAATTATGGGGGTGCCAGAAAAAGAGAGAGAGAAAGATACTGAAAACCTATTTGAAGAAATAGTGACTGAAAACTTCCCCCACCTCTTGAAAGAAATAGACTTAAAAGTCCAGGAAGTGCACAGAACCCAAAACTATAGGAATCCAAAGAGGACCATACCCAGACACATCATAATTAAAATGCCAAGAGCAAAAGACAGAGAGAGAATATTAAAAGCAGCAAGAGAAAAAGACTTAGTTACCTACAAGGGAGCATCCATATGCTTGTCAGCTGATTTCCTAACAGAAACTATGCAGGCCAGACGGGAATGGCAAGAAATATAAGAAGAGGAAGAAGAAGAAGAAAATAGTAAAAATAAAAATTATGAACAGCAAATACACATCTATCAACAAGTGAATTAGAAATCTGATGAACAGAATAAACTGGTGAATATAATAGAATCAGGGGCATAGAGAGGGAATGGACTGACAATTCTTGGGGGTTAAGGTGTGTGGGATTTGCAGGAAGAGAATGGACAAAATCACACATCTATGGATAAGGACAGTTGGGGGGGAGGTAAGGGTAGAGGGTGGGATGGGTAACAGGTGGAGGGGAGCTATGGGGGAGAAAAAAGAGGAACATTGTAATTAATAATCTGAACAATAAATATTTATTAAATTAAAAGGGGGGATTAATTAGAGGAAATAATTTAATATCGCTATTTGCCCTTTGTCTATAATAGCAGTGTCAGAGGTAAAAGAAAATTAGTAAAATGTGTATGAAAACCTTCCTCCTGTCAGAGTCTTGGGCACACCATGGGAACCAGAGTCAAGTCCCCGCCCACCCACATGTGCTTCAAAATTGCATGAGACCCAGACCTGGCTGCCCCCCCTCCCCATTGGGCTAAATTCAGACCCACCCTTGGCAAACCCTGCCAGGCAGGGACGTAGCCTGAGGTCCCCTGGCCAGGCACCAGAACAGGGGATGTGGCCTGAGGTCTGCAAGTCCAGACCAGGGCAGGGGGCATGCCTTGAGGTCCCCAGTCAAGCCCTGCCAGGTGGGGGACATAGCCTGAGATCCCCTGTCAAGCCCCTCCAGGGGAGGGGATACAGCCTCAGGTCCACTGTCAAGCCCCAATGGGCAGGGGGGGCGGCCTGAGTTCCCCTGATCCAGCATTGAAGGTACAACTTGAGGTCCCCTGTCAAGCCCTACTAGGCAGGGGGTACTGAGCCTCAGGTCTCCTGGCCCAGTGCTGGGGTAGAGGGTGTGGCCTGTCAAACCCCACCTGGTGGAGGACACAGCCTAAGGTCCCCTAGCCTGGCACTGGGACGGAGAGAACAGCCGAGGTCCCCTAGCCCAGCACCAGGACAAGAAGCATGCCTTGAGGTCCCCCATCAAACCCCACCAGGTGGGGGACATGGCCTGAGGTCCCCTGGCCTGGTGCCAAGGCAGGAGGCATGGCCTGAAGTCTCCTATCAAGTGTCGCTGGGCAGGGGGTGTGGTCTGAGGTCCCCTAGCCTGGTGCTGGGGTGGGGGACACAGCCTGAAGTACCCTGTCAATCCCCACCTGGTGGGTGGGGGGCATGGCCTGAGGTCCCCCAGCCCAGCACCAAGAAGGAAAGAGCATCTTAAGGTCCCCCATCAAGCTCCACTGGGTGGAGGATGTGGCCTGAAGTCCCCTGGCAAGCCCCACCAAGTTGGAGGTGTGACTTGAGGTCCCCCAGCCTGGCACTGGTGCGGAGGTGGGGGGGAAATAGCCTAAGGTCCCCTAGCCCAGCACCAGGATGGGAAGCTCACCTTGAGGTCTCCTGTCAAGCCCTGCTGGGTGGGGAGTGTGGCCTGAGATCCTCTGTCAAGCCCTGCTGAGTGGGGGACACGGCCTGAGATCCCCTGTCAAGCCCCATGTGGGCAGGGGAGGGTGTAGCCTCAGGTCCCTGCTGATTGCTCATTAAGGCTCCTTATGGGAACTTGGTCTAAGCTGTGGGTGCAGCTATCTTTGTGATGGAGTGATGGCCAATTAGCATATTCCCTCTTTATTAGATAGGATGGCTCCTCAATTGGGTAGAGGCAGGCATTATTATTGCTGTCAAGATAATTGGACCTAGGAGGGCTGGGTGAGAGAAGCAGACTTATTAAATAGTGCCTCTCAGGAGGAGGCTGAGAGCAAGCAGTGAATAAGTACGGAAGTACAGGGAAAGACAGAGGGAGAGGGACAGCACAGAAGAAAATGCATTTAAGGCACAATGTGCAGGGGGATGGTTCAGAACCTCTGGTCATCTAAAGGATTCTCTCTTTTTCCCAGTCCCTTTATTAGGGACACTGGAGCCTGTTCCGCATTGGGAAAGTGGAGTTCTCCAAACCTTTGAATGTGATGACCCTTGAAAAGAAGGATCACATGGAAGGTTCTATAAAAGAAGTGTGGGAAGGTACAGTAACTGGTTCCTATTGTGACACATCAGGGACTCAGTCTTGGATTATGTAAAGAAAAATAGAAGACACCAGAGCAGCCCCTTAGTCAACAGGATGGAGAGTAGGGTGAAGCATGTGCCTGAAGAGAGTGAATTAGCTGGTGGGGGAGTGGGCATATAGGATGTTGGATTAATCTAATATAGAAAATTCTTGGGATAAAATATACATCTTTGCAGTGTCATTATCCACCTTGATGATGTTGGGAGCACCAGGGATCTTGGGAAAACCCCATCGATAGAAGGGTAAATAGTAAAGTTTGCTTCAGGGTTGCAGTTGAACTGAGGTGAGTTTTACTAAGTAATACGGAGTTATTGACTTGAGGTGGGTTCTTGAGAATGAACATTGAGTTTCTTCCCTCATAACATCTGCACCCACAGCTGAGATGTGGAGAACTTGCCAGGACACCAACATCTAGGACTGAGGCCAAACTGAGCTCACTCACCACAGTGTTTTCCCAAAAGAAATGGTACAGCAATATAAAGAGAGACATCTTCTTAGAGCAGAGTGAATGCCATTGGAGCAGCTGTGTCCCTTGCTGGCATGGACAAGGGACTGTTGGGGGCAAGAATACAGCTCTGAGACTTGAGGGCAGCCCCCAAGTGGGATGAGGGCTCAGTTCTTGCTTAAAGATGATTTGGCAACATATGGAAAGTCTCTGGGAGGCTGTAGCTGTGGTTGGAAGCAATTAGGAGGGATGGGACAATCTCCTCTGTCTTCTTCCTCCCCAATAGGAATCTTTTGATTCCAACAAAGCACAAGAAAATCTCAACGCTGTTCAAGGGGGAGGATATTCTGGGCAACACCAGGAAAGTCACCTCAATGCAAGAAGGACTTAGTGACCAGAAAAGGGAGTGATATGTGCAGCTGCTGGGGAAAGTCAGAAAAGAAGCTGTGACACTCTTGGCCTCAAGCAAGATCCATGACTTGGATCCAGAGTAGTCTGGCTGCAACACAGCATCCAGGGACAGGCACCTTCCATGTGGAGCCACAAGGGGAGAAGGCAGAGAAACAAAGTGGTGCCAAGAGCACACAGGGGAGCTGAGTATGCTGTATAAATGTGAGGATCCCGAAGAAGGCAGACATCAACTCTGCCTTTCACCAGCCCCTTTAGGAGGAGAAAGAAGAGGAAAAGGAAGAAAGTGCCTCAACTCCAGCTTGAGGAAAGCAGCTGTTAGCACTTAAGACCAAGTCTAACTGCTGATGAGGAAAGAGCCCGTGTCTAGGATTTTGAATGGGGTATAGACCAATAAATTAACCCATATGGTGGATTTCACTGTTTCTATACATGAAACTCTTTTAAAAGGTAAGTAATATGTCTATCCATGATAGTGGATAGATAAAGATGGGAAGATACTTGGAATTTTTTTTCTGCAGAATAGAAATGAGGACTTCTACATATAAAGGTACAGCTTTGATGATAGCATGAGTCTCCTGTATTCACATTTCTAAGTGATACTCAATTATGTTATACCAATTTTCATTATAAAGTTGAAAAATACAGAAACACTTGCCAAGCTTTACAAGAACGTATAGATAAGAAGACATTGTCAAATGCTTAGAAACAAGCAGCCTCAAAGCAGAGCAGGGACAATGATAGTGACCACAAGCTTACCCTCCCACATTGGCTTGTATTGGTTGGCTATGTTAAATGTCAAAGCTCTGAGAAAAGGGGAGTGGCTTCTCTCCTGAAAATGAGGGCCAGATGAAGACATTTCAGAAACCAAGCAGATCCCACACAGCTGGCTGACATGGGCCCTCAGCTCCTGGGCTGCGTCATGCTTTGTCTCCTGGGAGCAGGTGAGTCCCAGAACACCTGGGAAACCTTTGGCCAAAGTTTGCAGGTCTTAGCTGGAGTCCCTTCCTAGAGGCAACAGCACAGGCACCCTCCTCAATTATCTCTAGCTCTGTGTCCTTTCCTCACAGGTCCCACAGAAGCCGAAGTGACCCAGACCCCAAGACACCTCATCACAGAGACCAAAAAGAAGTTAAAAGTGACTTGTTCTCAGAATATGGACCATGAAGTGATGTACTGGTATCGACAAGACCTAGGGCTGGGTCTAAAGCTGATCTATTATTCAATTAATGTTCGTCTTATTGAAAAGGGAGAGGTTTCTGATGGGTACAAGGTGTCTCGAACAGAGAAGAGGAATTTCCCACTGACTCTGGAGTCAGCCAGCATCAACCAGACCTCTCTGTATCTCTGTGCCAGCAGTCTAACCACAGCACTACACGGCCAGCTGCTCTCCACACAAAAAGGCAGCCACAGAGCAAGGAGGCTCCTCCCTCAGGAGGCCCCACCCAACCAGGAGGAAAACCTTCCCCCACCATCAGTGCTCATAGAAGTGCTTCCCAAGCCTCCAGCTTCTGGGCCTCTGAGTGATGTAGACCCTCTGCAATGTCCTGCTCTCACTTGCTATACCAATGAGCTTGTCAAAGATCAGGCAGGACAAGCTAACTGTGCTAGGGCTAGAACTGGGGTAAGGGATTCCTTTCCTAGACAAGGAATCTTATGCACTCTTATATCCTTTCTCCTTACTGACCTTCACTGTTGCCCAAAGAACAGTCCGTAGCAATCCAATCACTCAACAAAATGTCCCATATCATACATCCTATTCCTGGATGTTTTGTCACCAGGGAAATAGCACATTCCACACCTAATCTGTGGCTACCTCCTCCACATTTCTAAATATTAAATTCTTTGCAAATTTTACTAATTTTTCTAACTTCACTGATAACATCATGGTCCAGCATACCTCATCTCTCACTTGGATTCTTTAACCTCCTTTGAACTAGTCACCCTCCTTTCTAGTTACCTGATCCAACCCACAAACTACTCTCTTGAGCTTAAAACTCACCAGGGTCTTCCATTTACATGCTGAAGTTTCATGCTTATGTTACTTTACAAGCTCTCTCTACAATGTGGTGTTTGTATACCTGCCTACCATCCTAACATGAACTTCCTCTTTCTATAATTACCACAATTGCCTTCCTTTCTGCCAGATGTATTCCACCTCTCTCATGTGTCCAACTATGTCCTATGCTGACTCACTCATGAATCATCACCTAGGGCTCATTTTAGCTGGAGCACCCTTCCCTCCCTATCTACCTGGATACCTACTAATAACAATTCTTCTGCATATGAATTGGGAAATCATTCCCTCCAGGAAAATGTTCTTGAATTCTTGATTGGTTTGGTTAGTTCCTCTATTGGGTGCTTGTATGACAGCCTGAACCATTACCCTCAGGGCAACTAACCTACTCAATTGTTTGTAATTTGAAATTTATACTAATAATAGACATTGAGGTTGATGAGAGCAAGAACCATGCCTATATTATTTACTTTTTAAAAATCTTCACACTGACCAGAGTGCATAAAGGAAGTGGTATTAATTGAATGAATCAATCAATCTTCTCTTAGATCAGCTCCCCAGCACCCCTCTCACTGGTCCAGAAGCTAAGCCCCCTGCAAAGACTTACCCCATACAATTTGGGGATATTCCAGGGGCTTTCATGTGTGCATATAAAGAAGACAAATCATGTTTCTAGTAGAGCTTATTCTTTTTCTACTCCAGCTCCATGTTTACTCTATGTCATATGTCACCCTGACAAGGATGTTGTTACTTCTCTTGGGTACCATTGTATCATGAGATCCTTTTATTTTCCCAATCAGCCCTAAACTACCTGCTTGACACTGCTAAGGCTTCTGTTTTGTACCATTTTATTCACCAGAAAATACAATCTGGCAGACCCTATTGTTGCTCCCAGCAGGTTTCACCATCACTCCAGATGTAGTTGACAGCAAAGGGATAGCTCAATTAGTGAACAAAAGAAAAGCTTTTCCTTTTCCTTCTCTGTGTTGAAGGGGCAAGGTTGAAGTTCTGTTTCTTTTTTAAAGTACATTTTTATTGACTTCAGAGAGGATGGGACAGGAAGAGAAAGTTAGAAACACCAATGATGAGATTTATTGATTGGCTACTGAGGATTGACCCTGCAACCAAGGCATATGCCCAAGACCAGAATTGAACTGGGGACTCTTCAGTCCGCAGGCCAACACTCTATCCATTCAGCCAAACTGGCTAGGGCTACAGTCCTGTTTCTTGATCCCCAATGTCTAGTAGAGACTACCACCAAGTCTCATTGAATCACATATATTCCTCACCAGCCACTAAAATTGTAATTATAATATAGAATTGGGGAATGGAGAGAACTTCATCCCAGATACAAATTCTGGCAACAACAACCCAGCTGAGCTCTGAATCAACTCATTCCTCCAAAAACCATGGCTTTGTTAGTGGGTTGGTCTACCCTGCCAGCCCCTGCCCTTCCTTCAGGATGAGCTCTCTCCTGGGGGTATTTCACACTGTCCAAGGGTGCAGTCCTTCTTTTTGAAAGATTTGCTCAAACATTTCTGAACAACAAAAGTTGCTGATCCTTAGGTCTAAGCTGAATTTCCACTATACCTTCTAGACAGCCTCAATATAACTAGAACCACACTAGTTAAATAAGTGTTGTAAGTGAAGGTTATAAGACCAAAGATTGTTACCTGTGAAATGTATCTGCCATCCAATGACTTACTTGTAGTTCCTGGAAGTCATCATAAGTGACTACTCTCACACCAGAGCCTGTGGGAAAATGATGATGTGTAGATCCCTTCATAATTATGTAGAGTGTCACAAACCTAGACACTATCCTATCAGGGCCTAGAGATGAAATAGCCTTATTCTGAACTTGGACTGCCTCAGACACCACATTTCTGAGCTCTCAGCCACTTGTTTCCTAGGACCAGGGAAGTTCTGGTTCTAAACTGTTCCACAGAGGAATCTAGTCTCAGACAACTTCATGGAGTCTATTTTCAGTGTAGAACTTATACTTCAATCAATCTCACATAAACTATAGAAATGGCTACAAGATTTAGTCAATTTATAGGTTTGGAAAACTTTTCATAATTTGTTTTAATATTAATTTTTTGTTTACTTATTGTCAATATTCTTGATAGACTACTATTTCTATATTCAATTCTGAATGATAGCTTTGCTGGATAGAGTAATCTTGGTTGTAGATTCTTGCTGTTCATCACTTTGAATATTTCTTGCCACTCCCGTCTGGCCTGCATCGTTTCTGTTGAGAAATCCGCTGACAGTCATATGGGTGCTCCCTTATAGGTAACCAACTGTTTCTCTCTTGCTGCTTTTAATATTCTCTCTTTGTCTTTTGCTCTTGGCATTTTAATTATGATGTGCCTCGGTGTGGTCCTCTTAGGGTTCCTATATATTGGGGTTTGGTGCACTTCTTGGACTCCTAAGTCAATTTCTTTCACCAGGTGTGGGAAGTTTTCAGTCACTATTTCTTCAAATAGGTTTTCATTGTCTTGGCCTCTCTCTTTTTCTGGCACCCCTATAATTCGGATGTTGGTATGCTTGAGGTTGTCCCAGAGGCCCCTTACACTATCTTCAATATTTTGGATTCTTTTGGTTTCTTGCTTTTTCAGCTGAGTGGATTTTACCTCTTTGTATTTCAAATCTTTAACTTGGTTCTTGGGGTGCTCCAGGGCACTTTTAGGTCTTCGTTTAATATTTTTTGTTTCAGTCAGTGTATGCTTAATTTCTGGTTGGTCCTTTTTCATATCCTTGAGAGTCTGCTTTATATTTTGAGGGTTTCTTTCATTTCCTTGTAGGACTCATTCATTTCCACGTTGGTCTTGATCATTTCCACGTTGGTCTTGATAATTTCCTTGCAGGTCTCGTTTATATCTTTGAGCGTGTTGTTCATTTTCTTGTAGGACTCATTCATTTCCTTTGTGGTCTTGCTTATTTCTTTATAGGCCTCAATCTTTTGTTGGAGCCTCTTAAAAAACCCTATAACCATGGTTCTGAATTCCATGTCCAGTCGTTTTTTTCCCTCCATTTCTTTCACATCTGATTTTTTTTCCATGTCACTGCATGGTGGCTGCTTCCCTAATTTGGTCAATTAGCTTTGTGTGGTAGACTTCCTACTAGGGATAGTGGCTCAGCCTCCCCGGTTACCTGAGGTGGATATGGGTTGCACAGTCTTGCTGAAGTTAAGCTCAGTTAATCGTTGTTGGCACTTGGAGGGTTGACCTCCAGGCCAATTGTCTGTGAAGCTCAGCTGTGCTCAGGTTGGGTGGGCAGAGTCTCTGGGCCAAGCAGACAGCGTTAGCTCCACCCTATGCGGCCCTGGGGACTCTGTGCCGGGGGCAATGGCTGCCAGCACCTCTGAGAGAGAGCCGCTGCGGAGCTCCACTGGCTGCCGGTTGCCGGGGAATTCAGACTTTCCCAAAATGAGTCTGCATGCGCAATGTCTCACCCAGGGTCGTAAAACAAAGCAGTCTGATGGTTTTCCGAATGAGAGGCAAGTCGCGGTGCACTCTCTGCACCGTCACGCAGCCGAGCTGTTCGCGCCAGCTGCCTTCTCCACAAGCCGGGAGACCCGGCAGCACCCGAGCTTCGGTGTGCCCTCCCGCTGTCCAGTCTTCACCCCGTATGATAGTGGGTTCTTCCCTTAAAAATGATTTCTTCAGTATTCCATTTTCTCAATAATTTTTAAAAAATATATTTTATTGATTTTTTACAGAGAGGAAGGGAGAGGGATAGAAAGACAGAAACATTGATGAGAGAGAAACATTGATCAGTTGCCTCTTGAACACTTCCTACTGGTGATGTGCCCGCAGCTAAGGTACATGCCCTTGACCAGAATCGAACCTGGGACCTTTCAGTCTGCAGACCGACGCTCTATCCACTGAACCAGGCTTCTTAATACTTTTTACACTTTCCCTGAACAATATCATCTAAGTTCATCACTTTAACAGAAAATGCATATTCTAATAACTCTTAAATTGCGTATTCTAGTCAGATAAGTAATCTAAGATCCAGCATGATTTATACAACTTTGCATGAGAATGTAACTTAATATCTCCATCAGGACTTTAAATTTGACTCATTGACATATTCTACAAACTCAATCCCCCTACTAGTCTTGATGAAAACCAATGTCATTCACCCAGTTTTCCATGTCAGTAAATGAGGAATTTTGGAGGACAAGCAGGGAGCCCAGTTCAACACCAACCCTTAAAATTGATTCCTTAATATAATTGAGTTTTGATTAGGTATATTTCACGACAATAAAAAATATAAAGGTAAATGTGACCCAATTCCATGCAAAATCAAAGAAAGGAAGATATACACACATAGAGTGGCACACAATCATATGGACACATATATACAAATATACACATGAAATGTTTAGGTTTCCCCCTGGACATCCAGGAATCCAGATCCTTCACCCTCCTTTTAGGAGAAGCCATGATTTTCCCTCAGTTCTTTGTTTAGGTTTGCCTACAAGTTCCTTGAGCATTAAAAATAAATATGAAGTATGTTCTCAGTTGAATAAATGTATAAGAGTAAAAGGGAATATCTAAGAATAAGAAAACAAAAGTATGAAACAGAAAACATATTCTAGATCTGGGCTAAGCTAGAACAACAAAACATCTCAGTTTTTAGATTAATATAAGGAAGGTAAAAAGAGAGCACAGAATGGGCCAGATGATGTGTATCTGAAGAAAGAGTTAAAGAGAAAAGGGGTGTGGATGTTACAGCCATTTCCCCTCTATGTCACAGTCTCAATGACAGATTGGCCTCAGTCATCCAAGGGGACTGAGCACAATTAATGTTGGTTCAGGAGAAAGGATACTTCCTTCCCAAAGAAGACTTGTTGAAGACAGAAGAGTCAGTGGAGTGAAGGTAAATATGGATATTTGAGTAAATTTGTAAAAGCAATTTTGAGGAGGTGTTTAGGGAGACACTAGAAATTATAATGCTTCATCTGGGCTATGGAAATAATTAGAAAATTTAATCACTCTACATTAATAAAAATCGGTATGTGTGATGCTGAAACAATAATTTACAAGGAGATAGAATTTAAATCACTTGAGATTAACATAATATTGTATGTCAACTGTAATTGAAAAAAATAAATAAAAATTTAAAGTTTAAGAAGGCAACAAAAATACAAATATACTTCTATAGACCTTATTTAAGCAGAGGCCACCAGCAATTTTCATTCCGAGTTGACAAGTGGTACATGAAAATCTCTTCAGGTGCTATGGAGAAAATGGGCATGGCCCCCTCTTGCCTTTAGGAGGTAGCTTTGAGCACAGACATATGGCAGAGTTGATTATGTCACAGGCTGGCTCATTGGCACCCAGATCTCATTTGAGTAACACCAGAGCTAACAGACACCCCACCATGAACTCACCTGCCATGAGCATTGGGGCTTCTATCTGATCTGTAGACCTTTATCTCCTTAGACTAGGTGGTTCATGGGAAAAACAGGATGTCCTTGAACTGGGTATGTTACACCCCTACACTAAACCTTTCTTGAATGGTTACACATCGGTGTCATACCTAAATTCTCTTTTCAGGTACCATCTCTTTTCATCCACAATGTCTGTGGATGCTGATGTTACTAAAATCCCAGCTAGTAAGTTTCAGAGTCAGAAAAAAAGTCTCTGTGATGTGACTAAAATATGTATTATGACCTATATGTGCTGATTCAAACAAGAGCCAGGAATGAGGCCGCAATCAATCTATTAGTCCGTTGGTGCCAGGGGAACTGACAGATGGGAAGTCTCTAAAATATATGGCATCTTTTAAAGTAATACAGACAATCCCTCCTAACCTGCAGACATATCTGTCAGCAGTTAACCCACAACACTGCACAGCCACTTCCCCTCTTTGCAGAAAGGGCTGACACAAAGGGAGAGGTGGCTGTGCCTTCCTGAGTTGTACCCCTATCAGGGGAAGCTATTGCCCCCATAGCAGCCTTTCTCTGCTCACCTCACTGGAGACAGTAGGAGTCCATCCCAGGACCTGGTGGAGGACAGCACCATGAATGAGTTGTCATGGTCCTCTTTCCCTTACTCCTCTCTGTTCTTTCAATAAGGCTTCTTCAGCCCAGACCCTTTACCAGAATTCACCTTATATAAATCCGGCTTCCCTGGCACCACCTGCTAGAGGGTGATTCTACCTCACACACACAGTGGTCCTCAGGGCCTCTGTCCAGGGCTCCACAGGCTTTCCAGTTTATTGCATTTGCCCGTCCCAACCACCCTCACCAACAACAACATTGGACTCTCCAGTCCTATTTTAATTTCCATTCAAACGGCTTTTCTAATTTCAGATGTTGGCCCTGAATTTCCCTCCTCAGGGCTCAACACCTCATTTGGAGTTATTTTATAACTGCATTTAACAGATAATTGTCACCTAACTACCAGGACCCCGTTCAATTGCATACACTGTTTCCACTGCCAGGTCCACCTGGCAAACTCATTCTTACCCTCCAGACCTCATGATTGCTTCCCAGGTTCCCCACGAGGTCTCTGGTCATGCACACAGGATGGCTAAGGTTTATGACACAGACTTGATAAAGATACAGCCAGATCATAAGGGAAAAGACATAGGCAGAGTGTGGAGGAATCTATATGAGATGTCCTACAGTCTCTCCCTCTCATGAGGCTGTACACTTTCACCCCAGCTATGAAAATGCAATCACCTGTGTGCAATGTTATTGCCCAGAGAAGCCCATCAGAGACTCAGCAACCAGATATTTTTGGTGGCTGGTTTTATGGACTGAATTGTCTCCTCAAAATTCATATGTTGAAGTTCTATGCCCCAGTATCTCACTATGTGACTGTATTTGGAGATAAGGTCTTTAAAGAAGTAATTTATGTTAATGAGGTCATTGGAGTGGGCCCTTTCCCAATATGCCTGGTGTCTTTATTTAAAAAAAAAAAAGAAAGAAAGAAATTAGGACCCAGTCACATACAGAAGGAAGATCACGTAACAACAAGGGGAGAAGATGGCCTTCTATAATTCAATTGGTTCCTGTGAAGAAACCAACCCTGTTGACACCTTGATCTTGGACTCTAGCCTTCAGAATAGTGAGAAAACAAATTTCTGTTTTTTGTCATCCACTATGGAAGCATTAGCAAACTAACACAGATGATCACACAGGCACCCTCTCCCTGGCACATTCCAAAATTCCAAACTCAAAGAAGCAGAGTGGATGTTCAACATAAACCACATTGTGCCAGCAGCATAACATGACTAACTAAACAGTGGGAACATTGGGGACACTGCTGAAACCCAGATACCCAGATGCAATCCCAGAGCTAACCCTCTAAGAAGGTTCTTCTAACATAGCTGTCTCAGGCCTGCTATGCTTTTTTTTTCTATGAACACACACACACACTGACACTCCCATGAAGAAAAGGGGTGGATTTCACTCTAGCCCCTCTAAACTCTCTTAGAATCTCTGAAGATTGCTGAGGAATCATGAGTGTGAGCAGGGACGATGACATCAGAGATGATCAGCCTGCAACCCAAGCCTCGGAGAAAATACATTTGTGTCTCAAACCTGCCATGGAACTCAGGTTCCTCTGTGGTGTGGCCTTTTGTTTCCTGGGAGTAGGTGAGTCCAGGAAGTTGGTGGTGAACTCCTAACGTACTATTTCTAGACCCTGGATACAAGTCTTTTCCCTCATCAAGCTTCTTGATGACCTCCTTTATCCTCCTTTCACAGGTCTCATGGATGCAGAAGTAACCCAAGTCACAAGATATCTGATCAAAAGAAAGGGAGAGAAAGTTTTGATGGAATGTTTACAGGATATGGACCATGACAGAATGTTCTGGTATCGACAAGACCCAGCTCTGGGGCTGAGGCTGCTCCACTTCTCGTATGGGATTGACAGTTATGAGGAAGGGGATTTCCCAGATGGGTACAGTGTCTCCAGGAAGAAGAAGGAGGGCTTCTCCCTGATCCTGGAGTCTGCGAGCACCAACCAGACATCTGTGTACCTCTGTGCCAGTAGTATATCCACAGTGCTGCACAACCACATCCTGTCAGCACAAAAAGGGCAGGTGCTAGAGGGAAGTGACCCTAACTCAGGGATGAGTTACACTGGCTACTTAGAACAAAGGTGGCCACTCAGTGGAACCAAGGCCATGGACGTACATCTTGGCCTGGAAAGCACAGGATATTTTTCATGCCCCATGCACCATCATTGCTGAATTAGGGGCCATTCCAAAGTTAGTCTGCCCAGATTTGGGTATCGTCCCCAACCTAAATTCATGAGACTCTACCCTAGTAAGGAGGGAACATCCTCACACATATTTACATGGAAGAGGTTCTGTTCTATCATTTTTTACCAGTTTTTCTCTCCCTGTCTTATTATTGCCCCCCTTACTGTCATTTGCCACTTTGCTCCATGTTTTTGCTCTTAATTGATGTTTCACTAGGGGGCATCACACAAGCTAAACTCCTTCAGATAAATTTTATTCTTCTTATGTTGATTTAAGAGAAAGCATGTGGAATTTGAATTCATTCAATCTAAAAATAGAACAACTCTAATTAAAAGCAACATTTCTCCTGGTTTTCTAAGTGGTCACTAATGTTTTACTAGAAAATTCTAAACAGGTAAGGAATAAATTATAATGCAGAGGTTATAAAAATTAGGTTTCATCTGTACACATGAACATCTGGAAAAGTATCTGTGTATTTTAAAAATATATTTTATTGATTTCAGAGAGGAAGGGAGAGAGAGATAAAAACATCAATGATGGGAGAGAATCATCTATTTACTGCCTCCTGCACAACCCCCACAGGGAATTGAGCCAAACCATGACCTTCTGGTTTATAGGTTAACACTCAACCACTGAGCCACTCCAGCCAGGCATATCTGTGCCTTTTAAAGAATGAAACATCTATCCTGTGTATATATAGTAATTGACTCCTTTGAGAATACAAGAGAAAGACTTTACTTGGAGTGATGGATACATGATGCAGTGTGCAGATGACATTTTGTTTAGTTATACACTTGAAACCTGTATGGTATTGCAAACCTTTGTTATCCCCAAGAAATTCAGTAAAAGAATAAACATAATAAAAGATTATAACTTCAAAAAAGAGTATTAGAAAGCTTGATAGATTTCACAGGTGTGTGCATTTGTCAAAACTTATTTAATGGTACTTAAGAATTGTGTCTTTTATTGTATGTAAATTTACCTTAAAAAAGAACCATAAATAAATATTGAATGCTGAGAGAACTAAGATGGCGGCAAAGGTAAAACACCTATCTTGCCGTCATAATCAGCAATTTTAATACTACAACTTAAAAGAACAAACACCTTCCAGAATCACCAGAAAGCTTGCCGAGTGAAAATTCCACAAATAAAAGTGAAAATAAGACACTGTGACTCGGAGGAGCAGCGGCGAACACCCTTGAAAGATTTGCCCGGAGAGAGGTTTGGAGTGCGGGCCGGAGAGTGGGCAGGAGGCTGAAAACCGGCCAGTTTTCTCCAACGGGGAGACAAAGGCATCCCACTGGACTGATTCTCCAGCTCTGGGCAAAGTCCAGAGAACCCACTATCATACGGGGTGAAAACTGGACAGTGGGAGGGCACGCAGAAGCTCAGGTACTGCCAGGTCTCCCGGCTTGTGGAGAAGGCAGCTTTCGCACCAACAGCTCAGCTGCGAAACGGCGCAGAGAGCGCTCTGCGACTTGTCTCTCATTGGAAAAACTGTCAGACTGCTTTGTTTTACGACCCTGGGTGAGACATTGCACATGCAAAGTCATTTGGGGAGAGTCTGAATTCCCTGGCAGCTGGTGGAGCTCGGCAGCAGCTCTCTCTCAGAGGTGCTGGCAGCCATTGCCCCCGGCACAGAGTCCCCAGGGCCGCATAGGGCGGAGCTAACGCTGTCTGCTTGGCCCAGAGACTCTGCCCATCCAACCTGAGCACAGCTGAGCTTCACAGACAATTGGCCTGGAGGTCAACCCTCCAAGTGCTAACAACGATTAACTGAGCTTAACTTCAGCAAGACTGTGCAGCCCATATCCACCTCAGGTAACTGGGCAGGCTGAGCCACTGTCCCTAGTAGGAAGTCTACCACACAAAGCTAATTGACCAACTCAGGGAAGCAGCCACCATGCAGTGACATGGAAAGAAATCAGATGTGAAAGAAATGGAGGGAAAAAAATGACTGGACATGGAATTCAAAACCACGGTTATAGGGTTTTTCAAGAGACTCCAACAAAAGGTCGAGGCCTATAAGGAAATAAGCAAGACCACAAAGGAAATGAATGAGTCCTACAAGGAAATGAAGGAGACCCTCAAGGGTATAAAGGAGACTCTCAAGTATATGAAAAAGGACCAACCAGAAATTAAGCATACACTGACTGAAACAAAAAATATTATACAAAGACCTAAAAGTGCTCTGGAGCACCCCAAGAACCAAGTGAAAGATTTGAAATACAAAGAGGTAAAATCCACTCAGCTGAAAAAGCAAGAAACCAAAAGAATCCAAAAAATTGAAGATAGTGTAAGGGGCCTCTGGGACAACCTCAAGCATACCAACATCCGAATTATAGCCAGAAAAAGAGAGAGGCCAAGACAATGAAAACCTATTTGAAGAAATAGTGACTGAAAACTTCCCACACCTGGTGAAAGAAATTGACTTAGGAGTCCAAGAAGTGCACCAAATCCCAATATATAGGAACCCTAAGAGGACCACACCAAGGCACATCATAATTAAAATGCCAAGAGCAAAAGACAAAGAGAGAATAATAAAAGCAGCAAGAGAGAAACAATTGGTTACCTATAAGGGAGCACCCATACGATTGTCAGCGGATTTCTCAACAGAAACGATGCAGGCCAGACGGGAGTGGCAAGAAATATTCAAAGTGACGAACAGCAAGAATCTACAACCAAGATTACTCTATCCAGCAAAGCTATCATTCAGAATTGAAGGTCAGATGAAGTGCTTCGCAGATAAGAAAAAGCTAAAGGAGTTCATCACCACCAAACCAACATTATATGAAATGCTGAAAGATATTCTTTAAGAAGAGGAAGAAGAAGAAGGTAAAGATGAAAATTATGAACAACAAATACACATCTATCAACAAATGAACATAAAAATCAAGTGAATTGATAGGCTGTTGAACAGGATAGACTGGTGAATATAACAGAGACATGGACATAGAGAGGAAATGGTCTGACAATTCTTGGGGAGAAAAGGGTTGTGGGAAGTGCAGCAAGAGACTGGACAAAAATCTTGCAACAATGGGAGAGGACAGTGGGGAGGGGGAGGTGAGGGTGGAGGGTGGGATAGGTACAGGGTGGAGGGGAGCTATAGGGGGATAAAAAGAGGAAACAATGTAATTAATAAACTGAACAATAAAGATAAAAAAAGAACTAATGACATAAATAAATAAATAAATATTGAATGCTAGTTAAATATTTGTATGCTTGAGTGTTTAAAAGTGAAGTATGCCTTCAACTCACTTTTAAATGTATCCAAAGTGTACATGGGTAAACGGTTAGTTTTATAATAAAGCAACATTCATTTTATATGAACATTCATGTTTCCACCACTTAAATTCTACCATCTTGTAAGCAACAAGTTGCTTTATCAAGATGGTAGAATCTAAGTCGTGGGAACATGAATGTTCAATATAAAATTTTCAACTTCTATAGAGGTTTGAGAATTCTTATAATAAAATGGGAAATAATAATTGGACAAATATGTATACTCTGATATAAATTAAGCTTTTAAATGTATTTCTAAGAATAGATTGTTAATAAAATAAGCAGCAAGGTACAGAAAGACCAATCATATACTTGTAAACGTGAATAAGTCAAGAATATTTCTAATAACAGATATACTTATTGACCACTTGCTTCTGGGGAAAGTACCTTACTTTTTGCTCTGTTTTGTGGTTTTTGAAATTTTAACCACATGCATGTATTAATTCAATAAATAAATATATTAAAATTATATGATAATGGTAACCATGACAGCCCTGAAAAAAAAGTCTAGAGACATGAGTGCTGTTTGAAGACAATGAAAAAAGAGAAGAATGTGTTTTCTGTTGTTTTATAAAAGTGAGAATACCACTGAAGGGAAAAAATTTGGAATTTTTAAAGAATAAGAGTCACTTGGTAATTTTTAGGATTTAGGATGAATGAACTAGAAAAAGATCTTGGGTTGTTTTGGCAGAAACTTTGATATATTTGACTACATTTTTTTTAAGTGTATCCCTAGATGTCAAGAAAAAAATGGGGTATTCTATACCTTTCATCAGCATACTACTTAGCAGGATTTACCTTAAATCACTCATTGCCTCTGCCACGGCCCATAGATGTACAGGCTACACACACACACACACACACACACACACACACACACACACACACAAAACCCCACAGCAGAAAGGATTACTGAAATATTATTAGCCCTAATACACTGCATTTCCTTGATCATAAGGTAAATTGTTTTTCCAGTTTTATATTTCCAAAATATGAGTAAGTCCTTCATCTATATTCATTTCTAATGTAATATTAATACCACCAAAAAATAGCTATTATGTTTTTAAGAGTGTATCTTATATTAGATGGACTTTCTGAATCAAAGTTACAAAGTAAGTTAGTTTTACTAGAATTTGTTTTTAAAGGTCCTTGTTTCCTTTAGAGTGTTTGGCCTGTCATTCTTTCATTCACCAGATTTTATTAATTTCAGACAACTGCAAAAGTGCGACCATTCTTGACAGTATTGGTATTCACGTTGGGTTTTGAGGTCACATAGACATGGACTTGAGTCTTGCGTGTGTCACTTACTCTTGGATTATGTGAATTTAGGTAGGTTATTTAAGATCTTTATATTTTCCTCATTTGTAAAAATAGTATGATAGTAGCCTAAGTAGCCTAATTTATAGGCTGAAATCATACATGTAAAGCATAAAGTAAGTGCACAAAAATACTAGCTCAACTTTTATGAACAATAAAATATTGTATTTGGAGGAAGGAAAGAAGGAGTAGAGACCAGTTTACTAGAGTATGGGTTGAGGGAGGAATAATTGGGATAGTTTGGGACAATGAAGACTCCACAGACAGTTGAAATTCTGAATTATAAGATTCCTTCATATCCTGAAGTTTTTAATTATTTGAGATCAGTGCTGCATCCCTTTCTTGCTTTATACCCAAAGAGTAGCACATACATGGCACTGAATAATGATGCTTGGAGGTGTGGTGTACATAGATAGAGTGGATAGATGGCAGTTACATGCTGGGATGCCTTGGGAGTGAAGAATTACACAGCTCCACTAGGGGCAGACTAATTTTCTCTGTATTTTGCAGAAACTCAATGTCCTATTTGCAGGAAAGTTGTGAGGAAAGATGACCTTGAATTTGACTTCTCAGTGTCTTTTCTCATGGAAGTGGAGAGGATATCACCTAAAGATGCCAACTTTCTTGCTACTTCTCCTAGGACAAGGTAAGAACCTTATTTGGTGGGAAATTCTGGGATTAATATTAATGTTGAATAAATGAGTAGAGGGTTTGAGGCCACCAGTCAGAGAATGGAGGAGGAGATGTTGGATTATAGGATATGACAGAATAACAGTTGGCAGAACAAAACGGAGGCAGTACCACAAGGTTCATTGGAAGCCAAGGTGACATTGGAGCAAATAGTAAAAAGAGGACTATTGTCCCCCAGATTGGGGACAATCTGGTCAGTGCTCATTGGTTTCTCTATCTCCCTGTAACCAGGCTCTGTGTTTGGTGCTCTCCTCTCTCAAAAGCCACTCAGGGACATCTGTCAACGTGGAAGCTCTGTGAGAATCCAGTGTCAGGCTGATAGCCAACTTGCCCTAATGTTCTGGTATCGACAGCTTCCTGGACAGAGCTTGACACTGATTGCAACGGCAAATCAGGGCTCTGAGGCTACTTATGAAAGTGGATTTACCAAGGACAAGTTTCCCATCAGCCGCCCAAACCTAACATTCTCCATTCTGACTGTGAGCAGCGTGAACCCCGAAGACAGCAGCTTTTACTTCTGCAGCGCTGGAGACACAGTGCCGGGCACAGATCAGAGATCTGAGCAAGAACTTCAGCTTCCTCCTGCCCATCTCCCTCCTCCCCAGTTCCCATCCAGATGAGCTCTGTTGAGGCAAGCTGAAGGGAGGAAACCACAGATTTCAGGCAGAGACAGATGTTTGTGTGTTTGTGGGCAGGTAGGAGTATGAATGTGCAGACTGAGATGGAGAGAAAATTTATAGGACTAGCTGGAGGGCCCTATCCACGGACATGAAAAGTGGCTACTGGGAGGCTGAAGATAAATTCCTCCAGAAGAGTGCTTAGAAATACTCAGTAAAGACAATCAAATATAGTTTGCCTTCAAGTGACAAACTCAGAAATATCCATTAACTATTTCATCTCAATGCTATATTTAGCCTGTTCTCTATCAATATAGTTCAGAAGGCCCTTAGTCATCTTGATAGCATACTCACCCATCGCACTCATGGTATTATGCTGATTATTCTTTGTGAATAGAAATTATAAAGCACTCTCGGTGCCTCAGTATATAACATTTGCAGGTCAGAGCAATGTAAAATCCACAAAAGTTCAGGGACCTGCCACATTGGTGAGCTTTTAAGTAGTCCAGATGTGTGGGACATATCAGAATATGCCCTCTGAGAGATAAGTCTTATTAACATCTATTATGCAGAAAGAAGTTCAGTATTTCCTGGGCTTTGGATTTAACATATACTGCAGTTGGGTGTGCTGCTCTGGCCCATTGCTATATCATCTGTAAGGCTGGCCCTGGATGGGCACAAGAAAGTTGTGTAACAGAAACAAAGCTGGGATGAAAGCTGCCCTGCCACCTGGGCCAGAGACCAAAATTCAGTTGTTCTTAAAATATCTGTGGCCAACAGGGTTGCTCTATGAAGCTGCTGGCATTCCTCAAGACAGATATAAAGCCATACTCTTTTCTACCTGCCAACAACTTGTCCTTTAAAATGCTGCTCCTGGCTTTTGACTGAATGCCTCATCCCAGCATTCGGAAACGGATGCCATCTGATCTGCAACACTGGGAAGCTGGACAAGCACAGAGTTTTCTGTGATATGTGGAAAATGTATAACCAAGACCAGACTCAAGCATAGCTGGAAGAAAGGACAATTTACTTTCAAGAGCATGTCTCAGTCTCCTAGTACACATTCCTATTCCACACACCTTGACCCCTCAATTCATACCCAAGGCTTCATGGGATAAATTTGCACTGTGTTCTAGAATGCTCATTATGATTTAATACCGTGTGTTTCTGACCGTAGTGGTGAAAAGTGATCCTCAGAAGGGCTGGAACTTCAGCTCATCAACTGGTTGTCCACATTTTATAGAAGAAGAGATGGCGTGAAGTATTGATCTACTCCGTGTAGATCTCTCAGTCTATAATTTAGACTGTTCATTCCCATTTTCCTCCTCTTTGCTTCTCTGTGCTACGTTATGGATAGACCTGCTCTCCAGTTTACGGATGCACACGTCAGTTCGAATAAGCCATTTAACCTTTCCATCGATTCTTTAATTTAAATCATATTAATTCCCATTGCTAGGAACTCTATTTGGGTCTCTTACAAATAGGAGTGGTCATTTTTTAAAGCACCCTGCTCCTTGTGTTTTTTGAAGTTATTTATTTAAGGATATTATGCATCTATTCAGAACTTTACCTGTTAATGCCAACTCCTGATGACTTTTTGCATCTGGTTTTCTTGTTTGTAAGTTCTGCTGGTTTTTGCTCAGGTGGCTTATATTTTTGTGCATCATAAAATTTGATATTAGGAATTCATCCTTGGGAATATTTTAAATCCTGGAATAAGATGGGTTGTCCAGGAAATATCTGTTTTTGCCTTTACCAAGCAACTGGGATACAATATACCTGATGTCATTTGGTTTTATAATTCTTAGTGTGTATCTTCTTGATGATACAACGTCTGTCCCAAACTCTGAAGGGCTGATAACACAACACCATGAATATTTAGAGGAAACATTTTTTAATCCTCCACCCAAAGTCAAACCAGGAAAAACAATACTTCTTGTTGACTGCCTGTGAAATTATTTTGTTCATTTGCCCTTTCATTAAGCATGTAGCCCTTCCTATAGCCTGGCTTTGTACAGAAATAATTTCCATCTCCCTCCTAGTTTACTACAAGATCCAGTGGGTCTTGCCCAGTTTCCACACATACTGATTTGGAGTACCTGTGATCCATATATGAGTCTATTGGATCTAGTGGGTCCAGTGCCAGCCTCCCTTCCTGTCTCATGCTCCCATTTCCCCTAAAAGTGGGCAAATTCACCTACAGAAAAGTCGGGCTGTGAACACCTTTCTATACGACAGCACAGGTTTCTCCTAAGAAGCGTTAAAACACTGCCTAGGAGCTTGAATTCTGGCATCAGACAGACCTGAGTTTAAAATTGGGTTCTATTGCTTGATCACTGGATCTAACTTTGAAGAGGTTACACAATTCCCTTTATATATCTTCACATATGTAGAATGACAATAATAATGATAAACACAAAATGAGGTAGGAGGGTTTGCTATCAGAATGGTAAAAGCCCTAACTGGTTTGGCTCAGTAGATAAAGCCTCAGCCTGCAGACTCAAGGTCCCAGTTTCGATTCCGCTCAAGGGCATATACCCTGTTAAGGACACATCCCCAGTAGGAGGTGTGCAGGGGGCAGCTGATTGATGTTTCTCTCTCATCAATGTTTCTAACTCTCTATCCCTTCCTTGCTGTAAAAAAAATCAATAAAATATATTTTAAAATATTTTTTAAGAAAGAATGGGATGAAATTATCCATATAAACTATGCAACACTATGCCTCATAGAGATAAAACATGCAACTTAGTTACCACCTAAATTTATTTCTCGCTATAATACATGAAATTGTACCTTAGTAATTCCTTTCCTGAGATTAGCTATTGTCCTTTCTGGGAAAATTTTATTATTACAATAGTTTTAGCTGTTTTTAATTGCAAAATAAATACATGTTATTGTGATATACAGAGATTATTAAAATGAGAATTTTTTAATACTTTTATTGTGTTTCAGAAAGAGAGGAAAGGAAAGGGAGAGAGAAAGAAAAATATTGATGTCAGAGTGGAACATCAATCGCCTGTATCCCTGGCATGTGCTCTGACCAGGAACCTAACTGCAACTTTGCGTGCATGGGATGATACTCAATCAACTGAGCCATACTGGCCAGGGCTAAAATGAGAATTTAAATCACACATTTAAATAAAATTAGAGCATCCTATCTAATAAAAGAGTGACATGCAAATGTAACCATACCTTGGCTCCTGATTAGCTATGCTACCAGCCAATCAGGAGCAGGAGGCGGGGCCAAGCAGATGGAGGGCTGGGTGGGAAGGTGCCCTGGCCACTGGAGCTTGGAGGAGGCCAGGACGCAGCGAGCACCCAGGCTGCCTAAGCTTGGAGGCAGCGGGGGCGTGGGGGGGAGGGGAGCGGGTTGAGCACAGGAGTTTGGAGGTGGCAGGGGGGTTGGGTGCGACAAGCACGGGAGGGGGCTAGGGAGTGGGGGAAGCAGCCGGGGCTCAGGAGCGGAGGTGAGTGCCCAGCCTCTGGGTCCAGGTGGTCACAGGCAGCTGGGCAGGCTGGGGGTGAGCCATCAGTTGGACATCCTCTAAGGGCTCCCAGTATGTGAGAGGGGGCAGGTTGGGCTGAGAGAACCCCCCAAACCCTCCATGAACAAATTTTGTGCACCAGGCCACTAGTCTATAATAATATTTTAATGTATTAATAATAATCTTTTAAAAGTATTTATTGAGTTTTAGAGAGAGGGGAAGAGAGAGAGACATCAATGTGGAAGAGAAACATCAATCATTTGCCTCTCATACACATCCCAACTGGGGATCAAACCCACAATCTATGTATGTTCCCTGACTGGGAATTAAACCCACAACCCTTTTGTGTATGGGATGATACTCCAACCAACTGAGCCACTCACTCAGGGCTAGCCATCCTTTATATATCAGTTTTAAGTCAAAACTAATGGCAAGGTAAAAATCGTACGCTAGATGACGGGGTTATTTCATTTAAAAAGTAATGGCTGTGTGTTTTGGTTTATTTCTATTACAGTGTTAGCAGGCAATAACAAAATCCTCTTTACCCTATCTTCACATGAATGATTCCTTCTTATTCAGATTTCATCTTAAATATCATCTCCCCAAAAAGATCTTTCCTGACCACCTTACCTAATACAGCACTGTTACCCCAACCACTAGTCACTCACATTATCACTTTATCCAAATTTAATTCTTCCTAACCACCATTATCTGATATAAACATATGCTATATATATATAATATACATATTCTTATTTATTGTGTTTCCCATTGCTGTACACACAAATACACATTAATGCCACTAAAGCAAACACCTTTTCTATCTTCTCCAATGCTGTTATAGCATAGAAAAAACAAAGAAACATCAAGGAAATTCAGTAACTATTTACTGAGCGTTATAGATGAGTTGTGCTCCTTCAAAATTTCTACGTTGCAGTCTTAACTCACAGTACTTGAGAATGTAACTGTATTTGGCAACAGGGTCATGAAAGAGTTAATTAAGTTAAACCAAGGCCATTAAGGTGGGCCATAATCCAATCTGGCTGGTGTCCATATCACAAGAGATTAAATCATACTTGGAGAGAACACCAGGATTGTGTTCACAGAGGAAAGGTAATGTGAGAACACTGTGAGAAGGCAGCCATCTGCAAACCAAGGAGGGAGGCCTTAAGAGAAACCAATCCTACAAACACCTTGATCTTGGACTTCTAGCTCCCAGAACTGTGATAAAATAGATTTCCATTGTTTAAGACACCGACTCGGTGGTATTTTATTATGGCAGCTTTAGCAAACTAATACACTAGTAGAGAAATATAATTCAGAAATAGAGGGAAATTGGACAAGCAGTATGGACTTCTTGGAGAAAAACTCTAGAAAAGCATTTGAATGTAGATAATGTCAGCCCAAATGGAAATGAACTAGAATATTCTAACAGGGAGGGGACATATGCATTGACCTTTATATCTGGATACAAAGGTGGCCCAACAATGTGTGCCAGGCCTCTGCTATCTCCAAGGCTGGGAAAGGGACAAATGTTATGGGTTCTAGATACATAAGCCCAGAACCTGCTCAAACATAGTGGCCCTAAAGTAGAGGGTCCTCAAATGGAAACTGTGTTGGTTGTTGTCTGTGTGGACAGAGCACTCCCTTTTGGACCTGAAAGCCTATTGCATATACTTCTGAATGGGCTGGTTTATAGGAAGTAGATGTATCAGTTGGCTGCCTTCCAAATGAACAAAACAGTCTAGAGTTTTATGAGTCAAATGAGTAGAGGGAGCCCAATTGGCTTGTCACCAAGCTGGGCTTGTGGGACTCAAACTGGAAAATAAATGCACATGTTACTCATTAAACTCTGAGTGTCATGGGAGAAGTCATGGCTGCTACAATAACAGTGGCCCACATGGGTAGTCCTCTTGGGCTCTCTCGTGATTTTTTGTGCTTATTCTCCAATAACCTTGGGAGTCACTTAAACAGCTCTAGTAGGTCCAAGAATGGGACAAAGAGTTACTGAAATGTGAACAGAAAGATCATAATAGTATAGAGACCAATCTACATTTACATTTAAAAAATAACCTCAATCTACTTCCCTATTCAAACTTCCATAAAGGCCTAAAGAATAAATAAAACATACAAATGTTCCCTCTGGGCATAAAACATGCTTGTGCTCCCTGGCTTCAAGGTAGAGGATAGAATGGGATTAGGGGAGGAGCAGAGGCTACCTCCATGTCTCTCTCACTCTTGGATTTTTCTGGATTACTGAGGGCTCCTCTACTATCCAGATTTAGTGACCTCCCAGGATAAGATATTCAAGAAAAATAGTCGTTATTGGGTAAAGGGAAAAGATATAGTTTAGAAAAATAATGGAGGAAGAAAGATAGCCCAGAATGTGACAATCTGTTTTTTTTTTTAGAGTGATAAAGGAGACTAAGGCCCAAGGAGGAGTTGATTGTTGATTATGAGCTGAGAAGAAATAACTGAGTTGGGTAGGGGGTTAAAAGGAAGAAATTAGTGATTTGTAATCTGAATAAAATCTACTTCTCAAATATTTGGGAGGTCTGAAAGAATCTAATATGTGGCAACATGATGGAAATGAATTTGGCTTGAAGAGGTGTCATCTGTTTATTTCTTAGCCAGGTGACCTTGAGGAAGTCAACCTCTGAGCTTTAGATTTTTCATTGGTGAAAAGAAGAAAACTATACCTCCTGCCTACTTCATGAGGCTGTACTGAGCCTCAAATAAGAAGAAGGGGATCCAACATTTCTATGTTTAAGCAAGTCGATTCTAGAGTCAGGTTATCATGCTACCATTCATCTCTACGAATGACTGGCTGTGTGACCTTCAGCAAGTTACTTCACCTCTATAAAGCTCATTTTGGTATCTATAAAATGGGAAAACCCATAAGTAGCTATGATAATAACAGTTTTAAAAAGGTCTTTAGCCGAGACCAGTTTGGCTCAGTGGATGGAGCGTTGGACTGGGGACTGAGGGGTCCCGGGTTTGATTCCGGCAAGGGCATGTGCCTTGGCTGCGGGCACATCCCCAGTAGGGGTTGTGCAGGAGGCAGCTGATCGATGTCTCTCTCTCATCGATGTTTCTGACTTTCTATCCCTCTCCCTGCCTCTCTGTGAAAAATCAATAAAAATATCTTTAAAAAAATAAAAAATAAAAAAAAATAAATAAAAAGGTCTTTAAAAAGTTCACACAATGTTTGTATAGTAAGCACATAAAAACTATTTCATATTATCATAATTAAAAGACAATGGTTTGATATGCTAAGTACCAAATATGAACTAGGAGAATGTCTTAAAGAAATAGACAAAGGAATCCATGGTTCAGATTGAAGAGTACCAAGAGCTGAATAGACTTAATCCAAACTGAATTAGATCAAAGGGGAACTTGATTCCATCCCACAGACCTGAATCCATTCTACACATCTGAGTCTAGAGTATGATGCAACAATCTCCACCTATAGCTATCTTCTCTGCCTATAGGGTGTGGTTCCTACTACTTTGAATAAAACTACCCTCATAGTCTGTGTGCTTGTGATGATTTATTCTAATAAGCACAAAATATCAAGGAAGGCTAGTCTTCAGGCTTTAGACACAGAAAATCCCCAAGCTCTTGGGTGTCCCCTTTTAGATAGTATCAGAGCTGTAAGCATCAATACAAAAATGTTTCCCCTTGCCCCAAAATAATTCCCTATATTCTACCAAGGATTAACTACCTCCCCAATACTTTTCCAGGGCATGCTGGTATCCACAGAAAGAATTTCTCCTTATCTTCTAAACCAGGACTTCCTATGAAGACCCCATAGCAAGGGATACAATAAATAGCATATTTGGGGATGTTATAGGACAAGCCCCTATTACTGAGGCTCCATAACCTGGATAACCTGGTTCAGCTCTGTGAGCACAGAGAGGTGTGTCATTCATGCCGTAGAAGTGTCCTAGAGGGGTTCAGGTCATGGCAAGGCAAGGTTCTGAGACCAGGTGCCAGGTGGAATGCCACAACTTTCATGGCGGGGTTCAGGATTTGAAGGAGGGGCTGATGCACAAATGAAAATACTATACAGGAAATATTAATTTAGAAGGCATTGCTGGCCAGGTGGAGCCTTCCTTGAAGAAACACACCAACCTCTGGCCTGGTCCTCTTTTTATTCAGTTGACTACACATTTGTCCTTTAGCAATGCATATAGGCATATCAAAGGTAAAGTTTAATAAACAATGTGAGGATTACCAGGTTAGGAAATTATCTTGAGCCATTGAGCCCACAGCAGGGCAGTTTTATGCTGATTTTCAACCCACTAAATAATCAAGTCTATTGGTCTTTCAATATTTCTTTTTGCATTTTTATGCTAACTGCTGTTTGCTTTAGCCTCCAGGATTAGAAGGTAAATTTCATCTTCTATTTCTGCCAGGAATACAAGCATCAGGAAGGATTGGGATGTAGCTTGCCCTCTAACTTGACCCCAAATAAACATTATCTTAGGTCCACCTGTCATGATTCTCATGCTTCTCTACACTTCTCATGTCTTCCTTTAGGCTTGAGAGCATTTTCAGATCTGTATAATCAGGCAAGAATGAACCTTTCTGATTCTCAGTCTCATCTTCTAAAATGGAGATAATTTTGTTCTGAATAACTCACAATTAAAATGTTTGTGAGCCGAGACCAGTTTGGCTCAGTGGATAGAGCATCGGACTGTGGACTGAAGGGTCCTGGGTTCGATTCCGGTCAAGGGCATGTACCTTTGTTGCGGGCACATCCCCAGTAGGGGGCGTGCAAGAGGCAGCTGATCGATGTTTCTCATTGATGTTTATGACTTTCTATCCCTCTCCCTTCCGCTCTGTAAAAAATCAATAAAATATATTTTTTTAAAAATGTTTGTGAAAGATTTAACTTAAAACTCAACCCAAATGAAAATTAGCATGTTGTGTGTGAAAGCCCTTTAAAAACTGTCAGGCACTGTACAAATATAGCTGTATTCCCTTCTGGATGTAAGCCAATTGAAGGTTAGAGGGTGTGCAGTGAAGAGAGGGGAGGGTTCTGAGCAGTGGGGTGGGTCTCTTGATATGCCAGGCACTGGACCAGAAAACACTGCATGGGCACCTCTCAACCCCATGGGTCTCATATTGGCATTTCCCGCAATTCACTCTGGTTTCCAGTTACTCCATCCCTCTAATCTACTTTCTATCTCACCACTTCTGAAGTTTTCTCATTTGATTCTTCATCTTCAGAATATTTACTCATTTCTACCTTTCATAGAATTCAATGAACTCTGCCCACTCCTGACCCCCACTAACCCTGAGCTCTGAGAAACTGAGAAGTCCCTTCACCAGAGGACTCCTCAACCAGGCTCACATAGACACATACACAGACTAGTTCCATTTCTATATCCCTCTGGCCATCTTGTGCCTCAATAAATTACAGAATTGTGTCTTGGTGGCCATGGAATGTCCCAAATTGAAATCATTTTCTGGGAAGATTCACTCTACATGGAACACAGCACAGTAGTGCCATTGCATCTAAAATAGAAAATTCCAGACACCCCCTATGCCCCCCGCAACACACACTGAAACTCTGTTATTGATCACCCAATACTTGGCTTCTTTACCATGTGCTAATCCTTCTACATACTGCTAATCTTGTGATCAGAACCCAATTTTATCATTGTCCAAACCCTTTCTAATATCGGATTTGAAGCACATAATTCTAGCTCAGGTTGTCAGCTCTTAGCAATCGGGGAAATTTTCATCATTGTTAGTATAGATTACCATGGCAACCAGGAGGCTGCTTAAAGAGACCTCATAATAGGGTGAATGGTGAGAAAGGCCAAGGTCCTAATGGTGAAGAAAAGGAGGAATGTGGTCTTCTGTCCCCCAATTGTATTTGCTAGACACCAATTTAACTCTTGCCCTTTCCACCTTCCAAATACCCTCCTGCTTTGGTAGGCGGAGAGTCAGCTAGCTAAAAGCCCAGAACTCCAAGGAACACCGCCTCTTCATTCCCATCACCTATTCAGGTTACAATCCTGATTCCTCAAAGCCTTGGATTTGACCTTCCTGCCCACTGATTTAGAGTTGAGAAAGGGTCTTTCTTCATGCTCACATATAGAAACTTAGAGAAGACTTCTTTCCTCTCAGGGGACTCCAGGATACTGAGCAGCCACATTTGCAACCAATATTAGTCCTTCCTTAAAGTCAATTAAATAAATCTCCATGAGGTCAGAGAATTCCTAAGGGCCCAGGTTTCTCTTTTCCTCCTCACCTTCATTCCCTTAGCCGGAGAAGGCCCAGATGTTGTATGTGGGGCTTGGATGCCCTTGTTCTCCTCATCCTGGAATACCTCTATGAATCACCTAGTCTGCCTCTCTGCTCTCAGAAGGTAAGTGTAGGTCAGGAACCCACAGAGTGGCCAAAAATAGCAGTGTTAATCTAAGACCCTGGGAAAGGGAAAGCTGCAGGTGTGTTTGTACAGGGTGTAGAGGTGGCCATCCACCTCACCTCGGGAGGTATAAAGGCTCTCCACCACCAACCTGGTTCTACTTCTGCCACCATGAATCCACTCCTGATTCTTGCCTTTGTGGGAGCTGCTGGTGAGTTCCTCGTGTTGCTTCAGGCAGTGTCTCCTGGCAGAAATATAAGTTCTACCACCTTGCTGCCTCTCCTGTTTACCTGTGCTGTGATGTTCTATCTCCCCTGTCTAGCACCCCTCCGTCCCATTCCTGGGCTCTCTTTTAGCCTTATCTCTCTCACCTTCTGCATGACTCGCTCTCAGCTCCATCATCCATTTATCTCTGGCTTTTAACAGAGAGGCTGGAAAGGGAGGTAAGGTGAAATTGGTTTATTAAATAGACCAGTGATTTTGAGGCTTAGCACTAACAACTCTGGGCTAGCTGCACCGTGGCTATCATTTTTTTTTATTTTTTAAGGTATTACCACTGTGGTTATTCTTAACCTCAGATATACCACCTACAGAGACTGGGAGAACACTCACGCCCAAGTCCTACTTCTAGAAATTCTGATTTCTTTGGCGTAGGGTGTGGCCTGAGCATTAAAATTTTAAACTTCCCAGGTCGTTTTAAGGTTTAAGGTTCCCAGGTGTAGAGCCAAGGTTGAGAATCACTGGTCTATCAACCAATAAGAGTGTCTACCTTTGTCTCATCCAATAGGTGTGGGGACTCCTCTCCCGGGTATCTCTCTGCAGATTTGAGGTATGGGAGAAGCTGGTGCAGTCAGAGCGACTGAACTAGGTTTTCCTTGCTGGGCCAGAGGCCGGCAAACTCATTAGGCAATAGAGCCAAATATCAACAACAGTATAATGATTGAAATTTCTTTTGAGAGCCAAATTTTTTACTTAAACTTCTTTTAATGCCGCTACTTGAAAATAGACTCGCTGAGGCCATGGTATTTGTGGAAGAGCCAGACTCAAAAGACCAAAGAGCTGCATGTGGCTCACGAGCCACAGTTGCCGACCACAAGGCCAGCCCATCCTGATCCTGAAGGGCTCTGATAGCCCTGGGGAGCAGATGAGTGATGTTGAGTGAGAGGGAAGCGTTCGCTGGGTGAGAACACCACATCCTGAGCTATATCACATTGAGGGCACTATGAGGATGTTTATTGTGTCCTCATTCTCCTGGTGCCCCTGTAGAGGTCTGTGGGATACCTAGCTATGTGCCCTACAGACACACATAGAGACTCAGGAGAACCACATCCATTGCACTTACTGGGGATGGCAGTGTGTTCTCGTTGTCTGTTCTCGCTGCCCATCATCACTGTGCTTATGGAGGAATCCTAATTAGTATGACCCAGCCACAGTGCTCAGACTGCACCCTCTAACATCCTGCTGAATCAGCTTCTCCCTCCTGTCTCCACTCAAGTTGCTTTCTCCACTGATGACGATGACAAGATCGTCGGGGGCTACACCTGCCAGGAGAATTCTGTCCCCTACCAGGTGTCCCTGAATGCTGGCTACCACTTCTGTGGCGGCTCTCTCATCAATGACCAGTGGGTGGTGTCCGCAGCTCACTGCTACAAGTCGTAAGTGCTGGGCCCTCATGACAAAGCCCACAGAAGGGCCCTTGAAGAGCTTGGTTCAGTCCAGGGGAGGGTGGGGCAGAAGGACCATGAAAAGAAGTTGCCAATGACAGCCGATACCCAGGCATGGGGGTGATGAGGGACACATGTAAGAAGATTCTGACTACCCAAATAAATAAATACAACAGCCAGAGCTACAGTCATAAGAGCAGAAAGGGGCTATTTAGTGTATAAGGCCCAACTGGGAAACAGGCAAGGACTTCATACAAGTAACCTTTGCCAATGCATGCACACAAAAACACTTAAGAAATAAATAAAAATTAAAAAAAAAAGCCTGGGCCCTATCCCAAGGTAATTAATTCAGACTTCTCAGGAAAATGTATCTAAATGTTGGTGTTTTGAATGCTCTCTGCCTCTGGTGATTCTATTTTATAGCAGAGCTAAGAATCACTGCCTAGAACAAGGGTTCTTAAAACTGAGTGTGGGTCAGAATCGCCTGTGGGATCTGCTGGACCATGGGTGCCTGGATCCCACCCCCAGAAGTGGGAACCGAGGCTTTGCATGTCTAACAAGGTCTTGGAGCCACACTTTGAGACCCACTGGATTATATCATCCAGAATGATAGTGCTTACCAGACCAGAGAGGGAGCAAAAGTCACCACTGTGCTTAGCAAAGTCACAGAGGGTGAGCAATGCCTGAGGGCTTCAAGTAGCTCATTGGTGCCCATGACATTGGAGGCATGGCAGGGGGTGGGGTGGTGCAGCTGGAAAAGAATATTGAATAGCCAATGCAGCTGGACCCCTTCACCCCATCCCAGCCCAGGTAACACCTACCTCTGAAGCAGAAAGGCTCTTACTTCCCCCCATCCATCTGCTGCTCTCGGACATGGGTACAGCCCCACCATTGCCACGACCTTCGTGGTGGGTTCAGGATGACTTGAAGGAAGGCTGTTGATGCAATGGATACGCTATAGAAAAAATATGAATTTAGAAGGCATGAGGGGGGTAGACTGAGTTCTGGCCTAGTCAGCTTTTTATTTACTTTGAATATGCAATGTCCCTTTAACAATGCATACAAGCAGATCAAAGGTAAAGTTTGGTAAAGGATGTAAAGATTATCAGGTTGGGAAATGGAGTCATTACAATCACAGCGGGGTCAAAACTTGTGCCTTCCAATGTCTCTTTTTTATGTTAACTGCTATTTGCTTTAACCCCCAACACACCATGAGAAAGGAGCTCAGGATGCCAGAAAAGAGTGGGGGTGTACAAAAGGTCCTCAGTTCTCCTCTCCCAACAGTCGCATCCAGGTAAGGCTGGGAGAGCACAACATCGACGTGGTGGAGGGGAATGAGCAGTTCATCAATTCCGCCAAGGTCATCCGCCACCCTGGCTACAACAGCTGGACCCTGGACAACGACATCATGTTGATCAAGCTCTCCTCACCTGCAGTCATGAGTTCCCGGGTGTCCGCCATTGCCCTGCCCACCTCCTGTGCACCTGCTGGCACCCAGTGCCTCATCTCTGGCTGGGGCAACACCCTGAGTTCTGGCAGTGAGTGGGATTCTCACTTCTTCACTCTCTGACTTCCCAGGATTTCCCAGAATGGAGCATTGCCTGAGCTCAGTCTCTTGGCGTCTAGTCTGCAAATAATATCAAGTGTCCACCACCCTCAGGCTCTGTCCTGGAGGCCAGAGAGATGCAGAGTCTCAAAGAGTTGATTCAGAATAGGACAAGCATAGCACTTGCCATTCTCACCTCCAGGGAGGGGTTCAGCAGTGATCATTCTGGGAACTGAATCGCCCTGACACTTTTAGGAGCTTAGGTTCTTGGGGTCAACCCCTGATTACCATCCTCCATCCTGGCCTGACTGACTCTGATTTCTTCTTTCCTTTTTCTCTTCCTGCTCTTCAAAGTCAACTATCCTGAGTTGCTGCAGTGCCTGGATGCCCCATTGCTGGCCCAGGAGCAGTGTGAAGCTGCATACCCTGGACAGATCACCGACAACATGGTGTGCGCTGGCTTCCTCGAGGGAGGCAAGGATTCCTGCCAGGTGATTGCCTCTTTGCATGCTGAGACCCCTGCCCATCCACATGGCCTGCCTAAGAGTCTGTATTTGAACCCCCAAGGCCATGAACTGTGCTCCCCTCTTTCTCCTTCCTTATTAAATGTGTTGTGCCTTCCTCCTCTCCAGGGTGATTCTGGTGGCCCTGTGGTCTGCAACGGAGAGCTTCAGGGAGTTGTCTCTTGGGGCTATGGCTGTGCCCAGAAGAACAAGCCTGGAGTCTACACCAGGGTCTGCAACTTCGTGGACTGGATTCAGGAGACCATGGCTGCCAACAACTAAAGATCCCACCAGTCCCCCTGTCATCACTATGCTAATAAAGTGACACTGATCTGACCTATGTCTGTGCCTGCTTCCTTGCCCTGCTCTGGGCAACATCCTCCCACCTGGGTCAGCTGGGCCTGACTGGCCCTTATACTGAGTGCCCCACTTACCAAAGATGCCCCCTGGCATATTAGTTTAGCCGCACAGAAAAAGATGGAATCCAAAATCATAAGCAGGAGCGAGGGGAGGCTGTTTTCTAGAAGGAAATACATTTCCAAAAGGCTGTATCAGAGGCTCCTTGACCTTGGCACTGGCATACAGTGCTGGAGTGTGCCCACAGGGGGAATAGGGTGCTGGGCCCTTCCTCCCTCTACCAGGTGAACACACCTGGGGAAGCACCTATGCATCCACCTTGGCCTCTTCTGAGTCCCTCTAGTCACGTGTATGTAGCCAGCATGCACTCCCCAATGGGCCCTGCTTCCTGACAATCTGTCCATGTGTCTGGGGGAAAAGCGACCTCCCTGGGTCTCCATCCTTCAAGCTCCAGAGAAATCAGCCTTTTGTGCATCTCACCTGATGATACCAATATGTATATACTGTACAGAGCTCTTACAGACATTTTATGATTGTTTCACCCTCCCCTCTGCAGTGGATATAATTTATGTGGTACAGACAAGAAAGCAGAAGTTAGTTTACCCATGTCCCTCATCCAGCAAATGGTAGATCTGGGGTTCAACTTCTTATTTGCCTGGCCCCAAAGTCATACTCTCTACCCTGCCTCACGGTCTCTCCTCTGCCTGAGCCAGCTGGCATCAGTCGAGCAGTCCCTGAAAGGGGGGTGAGGCTTACGGAAAGATAGAGATAGAAAGATGGATAGAAATAAAGAAGAAACAAAAGATATGGGATCAGGAGGTCCGCAAAGCTCTCTTTAGGACTGTGGCCCCAAGTTTATTGCACTACACTCTTTTAAACAGTTCTGGTTTACATATCACACAATTCCTTGTTCCCCAAACAACAAAGCTACATTCCATTTTAACATGTTTCCCCAATAAACCCCATATCTTAACTAACTTCCTTAGGCTAAATGTCCATCCAAGGTACCACCTAAATCTTTTCCCATTATCTCCTAGATCCATTGGTTATTTACAATGTTTTGTGCTGGAGGGTAGTATTGTTTGCTAAACTACAATTGAAGGTAATCATTCTCCTGGGGGGCAGAGAGCAGACGGGCCTTGCAAGGGCCTTGCAAGGCCCTCCCTCTAGGGGAACTTTGTTCCCCGAGGGCGCTCTCCACACTCCTCATACTACTGTGGTCCATCAACTTTGCCTTTCAACATCACCCCAACCCACTACCTGCATCACTGCACTTACTGAGGGGGCAGGTCTCCTGTCCACCTTCTAACACTGCACCCAAAGAGGTCCTGCTTATTACATCAAGCCCTGATTAATACCTCTCCTGACCTCTCACAGCTTCCAAAATGGGAGCCAAGCTCCTTATCCTGGAGATGAGCTCTTCCTGCTCTGCGCCTGCATATGTTTTCAGCCTCACTCCCTGCTGCTCAGGTCCCCACCAGTGCTCTGAAGTCCCGGCAGTTCCTCCAACATGCTACACACCTCTGACCTATAGCTCTGGACACTACTGTCCATTTCGCTCGTGGGCCTTTCCACCTGCCCATTCACCCTCTTCAGAAAGATCTTTTCTGACTCCTCCTGTTCCTGATTCCTCCCCTTACCCATTTTCTGGTGACACTGGCCCTCAAGCCTGAGTGAGGAGCCCGGTTTCTGATCCTCGATGATATCTGTCACAGTCCTGCTCATGCCACTGAGTAAACATAGATCCATCTGCCTTGGCATTCGGTGGTGAGCTCCTTGGGGAAGAAATCTTGCTTTGCTCATCCTGATATATCTAGTAATTAAACAATGCCTGGAATATAATAGGCCCCCAGTGATTGAATGAATAAACTATGACCTAGGAGTGGAGGGAAATGTACTAAATAAAAACAGAGCCTCCAGAAGAATGATTCTCCAGGTGTGGTCCCTGGACCAGCAGCACAGCATCACCTGGGAATTTAGGACAAGTGCAAATTTCTGGATCCCACCTCAGACCTTCTGAGTCAGCAATTCTGGGATGGGGCTCAGTGACTCGCATTTTGGCAAGCCTCCCAAGTCATCCTGATGCAAGCTAAAGCCTGAGAACCAATGTAGTAGAGCGATTCCTAGCTGTACTCTCCATTCTGAAAATAGTAGTAACTAACATTTTACTATTTCAGAGACCATGCTAACTCATTACTGGCATTATCTATCTTATCTAGTTCTCACAATAACTCCTTACGGCAGGTGTCATTATTACTATTTCCATTTCACAGATACAGAGACTAGGACTTGAAGGTCTCACCGATGTTGGTGGAGGGTCTAGGTGGGGGCCTGAACAGACAGGCTCCAAGAGGTGGGCTTCCCTGAGGGGCAGGGCCCTCAGTGACCTCAGGTACAATGGCACCTACTGGAGAGCCAGGTCTTAAGTGAGGAGTCCTGGGTGCCGATTCCAGCTCTGTTTCTACATTAGGCATAACTTTAGCAATCTATTTAGCCTCAGGTTTCAGTTACATCTGAGAAAATTAGGAAACAAGTTTTAGATTAACATGAGTGTAATTGCGTGCTTGAAAGTATCAAGAACTACGCATATATAAGATGTTGTGTATCTCCTTTCCACATGCCGATGCACACCTTGAGAAAGGTACACAGGTAACCCCACTTTCCCCTGATCCCCATGAGCACCATCCACATTCTTCTCACCCCCTCAAGTGGCCACACTGAGATTGCAGCCACTTAGGTCTAAAAACATAAGGAAAGACTGCCCCCTGCTGCCCAAACTGATGAATGACCCCCTCAGCACCAAACTCTTTTTACCTCCTCTCCCTGTCTCCTATTCCCCCCTCCCCAACAACCCCCCCTCCCAAAAAAAAGCTGCATAGGAAAATATGACAGAATGATAAACCTGGGACAAATCCCATCAGGATTAAAAGAAGCTGTGACACCAAGACAGAGTGGTATTATTCTCTGTAAGGCTACATGGTCCAAAGGAAACTTACTAAGAGGGTGAATTATTGGTAGGCAAAAGAGGTGAATAAGACAGGAAAATATATGGAAACAGATCAAACTAAGTCATTACATTGATGAAAGTGTTTCTCGATGTGGAAAGGGAATAAAAATCATTTCTTACCACACTTCAACTGATAAGATCTGCCGCTATTCCTAAGTTAAGTAAACAGACTGTCTTCCCTTTCTCTCTTTTCCCTAAATTTTAAGAGCCACACCATTGCTTCCAACTTGTGATACCACCAGGTAGCACTCTAGTCTAGTGTTCTCCACCCTGACACCTGTCTTTTTACAAGTCAGGGGACAAGCAGTGGGTCCCAAACCTGCCTCTGGGGGTTGATTGTTTATTTAAATACAAATTAGTAAAGCCACTCCCAGAATTTTTAATTCAAAAGTTCCTGGGACTCCTCAGAAATATCCATTTTTCACAAGTTTCCTCAGCAAATTTTCTACCATAAAACAGTTTCTTGTGTAAACTGATCTTCTTTGAAAAAAAATAATGACTTTATAAATTTAAAAAGTTGTTTTTTAAGTAGCAGATGTCAAAATCTTACTTAAAGTAGTATTTTGTTGTTTTTATTTTCTTTAAAAAATTATTGTTTTATTTTAAATACATAATATAGCTATAGGACTCAAAAATCAATACGATAAAGTTGACACTGGAAAAAAATGTTACTTTTATTTCCATTCTACTTCTGTCTCCTCCACTCATTCTTAGTAAGATTACTTTTATCAGTTTTTGTCCCCTTCCAGTGTTACTTCATGTAGAATCAAGCAAACAAAAGTATAATTCTTACTTTGCCCCTTTGTTAGACAAAAGGTAGCATAGGCTATTCTGCAGCCAGCTTTTATCCAGTTGAAAATGTATCTTAGAGAACTTTCCACAGTAAAATGAAATATTTCACTCTCTTTTAGCATTGAATAATATTCCAGTTTATGAATGTATCACAGTTTATTTAACCTGTCCCTCACTGATGGGCACTTGTTTTTCTCAATTGTTTTTGCTATTTCAAATAATGCAAATAGTTCACACAGATTTTTGTATTTGTGTTCAAGAATATTTACAGGATACATTTCCATAGGTGGAATTTCTGGCTGAAAAAGTAGAAGCATTTTATAATTTGTATATATATTTTCAAATTGTTCCACCATAGGTTTGTATCATTTTGCACCCCTATCCGCAATCAATGCAGTAGTCTCCACTTTATCCACAGAGGGTACAGTCCAAGACTTCCAGTGGCTGCCTGAGACAGACCATGGACAGTACCAAACCCTATGTGTACCATGTTTTGTTCCTATACATACATACCTCCAATAAAGCTTAATTTATAAATTAGGCACAGTAAGATATTGACAATAATAACTAATAATAAAATAAAACACTATTAAGAATATACTGTAATAAACGTTATATGAATGTTGTCTGTCTCTAAATGTCTCGTTGTACTGTAGTCTCCTTTTCACTTAAAGGAAGCACTTTCTAGCATCTCTTTGGATATCCAAATTGCCAGCAGGAATACTCTTTTGCCTGGGTCCATTATTAAGTAAAATAAGAGTTATTTGAACACAAGCACTGTGGTACCAAGACAGTCTATCTGATAACTAAGAGAGGTACTAAGTGACTAAGGGCCAGGGAGCATCAACAGTATGGAGACACTGGACAAAGGGGTGATTCACATAAGGGAAGGATGAAGCAGGGCAGTGTGAGATTTCGTCATGTACTCAGAACAACATGTAATTTAAAATTTAGAAATCGTCTACTTCTGGAATTTTTCATTTAATATTTTCAGACCTTGGTTGACACAGGTAGCTGAAACCATGGAAAGCAAAACCATGGATAAGGAGGGAACTACTGTGTGTAAAAGTGCATATTCCACCACACATTGGCAATATAATTTTCTTCCATGATTCAAATTTGTCAAATTGGTGAAAAGCAACATTTCAATCTAATTTTAGTTTGCATTTACCATTGCAAATGCTTTTCCCTATGGTTAAGCACCGTTTGGATCCTTTGCCCATTTTATAGGGCTATTGGATTATTTTCTTACTGATTTCTGGGAGTACATCAAATATTGGGGAGATTAGTCTTTCTGATGAGAACTGAAAAGTCTGCTCTCTATTGTCACTTATTTTTTGATTCTGTGTATATTTTTCTATGTAAGTTTGTTATCATTATGTAGTCAAGTTTGTCCCGCCCCTCTCCCGATTTTTAGTCATAGTTTGAAAGATGAGAGAAGGAAGCTCCATTTAGTGAAATGAGATCTAAGCCACTCAACTGGAGGTTAATCAAGGTCATCTCATGCAGGAAATCTAAAATATCTACCAACTTAAAATGTATCTACCCTTCAGGGATGAGGGAGAAGACTGACCAATTATGTGGCCATGATTGTATGTGCCTGAGATTATTTCTCCAGTTCTTCACTCCTACGTCCCTGACTCACTTGACTTCCATCTGACATCTGAGGTCCACAATAGCAGGTGTGGTCTTCCCTCACCCACACCCATTCAGAAAGCACTTTACAGCATCTCTTTGGATATCCAAATTGTGCTGAGCTCACAGCTCTCACTTCGGCCACATCTAGAAAAGCCCAGCCTGGGCAGCTCATGGTCAGTTCTCCTCCAGATCACCCTAGAAGTTTGGAGTGGGGCCAAAGGAACAGAGTCTGTGTGTTAGAGCCTCATTTTCATACGAAAGGCGTGGTCTCTGAGTGTCACAGCCTCAGAGGCTGTCCCAGGGTAGAAAGGGGGTTCCACTTTCTGACAGGGTAGTTCCCAATTATGATGCAGACTCTGAAAGAGGGGCGGATACAGCCTTAGGGAGAAAACCAGGCCCTGTGGCAGGCAGTTTCAAAAAGATACATGTCTCTGCAGAGCTAAGAATATCCTGAAGAAAAGGTATGGAGTGAGGAGGGAGACCTTTGGCCTGTTCTGGACCTTGTTACCTCACACCATGGGCCAGGGAATGATGCCACTGCCCCCAAACTCCAAAACCCTCAAAGGACAGCTGCTCTGGTGGTTTCTTCCTGGCTCTGAGGGGCGGGCCCATGGGAGGGGCGTTTTTGTACAAAGCTGAAACATTGTGGGGACAGGGGGCCACGGTGATTCATTTCTACGGGAAACCTTTACAAAAACCTCTCTACTTGACCCAACCTCACAGTTTCTCCACTTTTCTCTAGGGTCACAGGCCCAAGAGTGGCTTGGTTCAGAATGCCTCCACCTTACTCCTGTCTACCTATCCAACCAAGGCCAAGGATAAAGACAGGCCTGGATCAGAACTGAAGTTTCCAGGCAGAAACCCCAGATGTAAGAAGGACACCTCAGTGGGTTTATGTGGAAAGGATTCAGGGAGACCCCTTCATCCCAAGACAAGGTCAGTGGGAAGGTACATGGGAGGTGACCCAATCTATAAAGAAAGAAGACAGCTATATCTTGGGCTCTGAGACCTTGTCCTTCTCTCCAGCCCACATACTTTGAGACATGTGAAAAAGGGGTACAGGGCCCTCTGGATGGATCTAGCCATGCTCCATGACCTCAGAAGTCAAATTTGAATATGTTCTTCTGTGCAGTACCTATAAAGCAGGAATGGGGGGCAATTAGTTCTCATCCCAGAGTCTTCCAGACACCAGCCAGGGACCCTCTTCTTCATGCCTCAGTTCTGTTTTCTTTCTTGCCCAATGTCACTGTGTGAACACACAAGTTTTCTTTGGAGAAGGCACCAGGCTCGCAGTTGTAGGTAAGATATGCTCTGGATGTTCCCAGACCCCTGGTAGAGGATAGTGGTTCCAAAGTGTGCATTTTAGAGTGGTCCTATTCTGATGTGTTAATTATGATGTTACCTTCGGCCCAGGGACCAGGCTGATGGTTGTAGGTAAGGCTGAGTCTTCAGGGGGTTCTTGGGAGGGAGTACTAACATAGACAACGTGGGCAAGAAGATATGACCTGGCTCCCAGGACCTACATCTTTGAACGAATTCAGAGGAGGGTCTCTGTAAAAGCTCATGCCCTCAGCCACCTGAGGTCCCCTGTAATCTCAGAGCTGAGCCTGAGAGGTTGTGCTGCCCCTCTGAGTATTACCTGGGAGAGGGAACTGGGAGAAGGCCAGCGGGTCATAGTGGTCTCTGACAAGGGCCCATCTTCTCTCGCCAATAGAGGCTCATATCCCCTGCTCTGAATTTCATGGGAGATCACCCTGTGTCTCTTCCCCATGTCACTGGGCTGGCTCTGGGTGGGAATGCAGGGTATCTGAAATGGACTGGAGACTCTATAAGGGAATTCCAGCTGTGCTCAGCAGACAAGAGGGGTTTTAAAATGGATCTGGGAGGCTGTGTTCTGGAAACACCATCTATTTTGGCGAAGGCAGCCGGCTCACTGTTGTAGGTAAGCAAGTCTAAAAAAGTTTGGGGCTGAATGGCTGGGAGCCTACAAGAAGAGGCAGCGACCCATACGGAGCCTGTCTTGTGAGCTGAGGTGAAAGCATGTTTTCATCAGAAAGATCTGATACAGACAGGAGAAATCAAGCTCCATCTCCCGTAACTCCATGGACTATCTGTGCCAAGTTTGGGTTCCTTTCCCCAGGGGTAAGTAGTCTCAGCCAGGAAGGGCTCACCTTGTCCATCTCCTGAGTCTTCGGAAGGTGCACCATCATGGCCAACGTAGATGGAGAGCCTCTGGAGGTAGAGTTGCCGTAGTCCCGATGTGTTTGTCTCTCACACAGAAGGGGATGGACACAGGAGGGAAGGTCACACAGGGCTGAATGGGTCCTCTCACCACAGCATTTCTGGTGGCACAATTGTCCCCCCTCCACCTACCAGAGCTAAAATTCTGCTAAGAAAAGGGAAGGAGAGCTGGCAGGTGAACTTGATGAAAAGGAATGCGAGGCCTCGAGGACAGTTTTCTTACCAGGTTTTAGTGTTGTGTAAATAACGAGAGGCTATTTTTCGGCAGTGGAACCAAGCTCTCTGTCTTGGGTAAGTAAAAAGGCTTCCCTGAGGAAGAGTGTGCTGTAAGGTGGGAGTTTCAGAAGGACTTCTTGGAGAGGACAGGGACTGAGAACATAGCAGAAAACAGGCCCTGAGAATGGGGTGAGTGGACTAGAGTTCCCGCGAGTTCTGGGTGGACCAAGCTTCTGGAAGGAAGGGCCCCGCACCTGTGGTTCTGGGGTTTTTCCACACTTCTGTGGTACTGTGGAGCAACCAGGCACAGCACTTTGGAGATGGGACTCGACTCTCTGTCATAGGTAAGACACCGGATAGAAGTGGTGGGGCCACTGACCCTTAGACCTGACTTTGTCTCTCTGGTCCCAGGCTTGGTGGAAGGAGACTGAGGAAACTCTTCTATCCTGGAAAGGGATTTCAGTCTTCAGTATATAATCTGCCTCCTCACCCTTCTCTTGGTTCATCCTCCTTCTTACATTGGTAGATATGCCCCATCTGAGCACTTGGTTTTCCTCTTTCCCATTATATGCTTGGGTCTCCTCCTAATAGACTCGCTTGGGTCCAGAGCCATGAACCCAGGCAAGGAAGTGTGGCTTCCAGCTCCCAGGGAGCTAAGTCTAGCTCTCTGATGAGAGACCTCCAGTGGGTTTTACCACAGCTATTTGCTGTTGTGTTCCTATAACTCGCCCCTCTACTTTGGGGTTGGCACCAGGCTCACCGTGACAGGTACGGGGTCCTGCTCCAGATGGGGGGCGAGGGGTGCCTGTGTTGGACCATGATGATTAGTTCCTGGGAAGGGAGTGAGAGTAAGTACAGGAGCAGAACTGCTATCTTTCCTGGAACTGCACTCCTTCCTGAAACTTCACCCTGCTCAAAGCCTCCTCCTTGCTCCACTGTGTTTGTGTGCCATCTCCGTGGTGGGTTCCACACTTAGTCTTCAGGTTCCGTGTTTGCTCTCTCCCCTTCCTATTGTTCGCCAGACTCCTCTCATCGCTACTTTCTTATTACTATGCTGTTTTACTTTCCTTTTCTTTTCCAATCTCCATTTTCCCTCACATTCTAACTCTAGCCCTGCACTGTTCATTCCATCCCTGACTTGCTTCTCCAAAGATCCCTGTGTGTCTTCCTGGGCAGTTTGAAGGTTCAAGAGGCAGTTGGAGACCAGATGGGTGAGGCTGGGGTTGTTTGAGGGTTGATCCTGAGCCCTAAAGACAGAAGTCCATGCCACAAAATTGTGAGAACTGCAGGGGAGTCTCTCGGGGACACTGTGTTTGGTGGAGATTGGAGGAGGTAAGTCAAAATTAGCCATTATAATGAAAATCTTATACCATCTTCCAACAGACCAGGTATAAAGAAGAGAAATAAGTAGGAGGACTCGTTTTCACAAACCTCAGGGGATTACAGGCTAAGGGGCCTCTACTTAGGAGGAAGCAGACAGTTGGGAGAAGCAGGGCAAAGATAGATGGGTCTTGGATGCAAATACAGACAGGGCTGGAGGAAGGGGGCAAGTTGGTTGGCTGGATCAGATTTTGTTCCAATGTGAGGGACTATAATGGAATTGGAGAGTTTAAATAAAACGCTGGGATTCACAATACCTGGATTCAAATGCAGGGGCTCAGGGAATTAGAAAGTGAGAGGTATAAACAGAGATAACAATGCCAGCCTCTTGGAGTCCTTCAACTGTAAGGGACTAACTTATGTGAAAATCCTTTGTAAAGGATTCACCTCTAGGGATCATCCTTTTCATTCTCATTGCTTATCATCACTGTGTCACAGTTTGCCTTTTTCCAAATCTGAGTCTCAACTTTCTCATCAGAAGCATGTCCAAAATTTGGATAAAGTGTAGATATCTGGATTTGCCACATTTCTACTCCAAAAACTCACTCTTGTGTTCAAAACAGAACCAAATACGGGGAGCAGGAAAGCCTGATAAAAAGGAGGGTGCTTGAAAGATGGTTGTGGTGTCTTTCATCCTATGTGTCTTCAAGTGGGAAAATGCCTTCAGACAATTCAAGATATTAGTTCTCTCCCATCTGTCAGACTGTAAAATGGCCCAGGGGTATACAATATGGAGCCTCTGATGAAATGGCCTTCAGACTTTGGAATTTTTTTTTCCTACCCAGTAACTAAGGTCTTACTGCCTTTAAGAATGCAAAGCTTCGCTGTGAAATAGGATTTCAACCCTGGCAGGGAGGCTTGCTGGGCACTGGTAGGAAGAAAGGGCTCAATCCGCAGGCAGTATATTTCATGAGATGACAGCCATCCCAGGCAAACTACCATGAACCCCATGTGTCGCAGCCTGGGAAGAAATGTGGAACATCTGAAAAGATAATAGCCCAGGGGCACCTTGGCAAGTTACACAGTAAAAAATAAAGAAAAGAAAAAAATTTTGAGCTGGGTATAGTATATAGAAAAATATATATATAGTCAGATGCAATCAGAAAGATATCTCTTCCAGGTAAGAAAGACTAATTCTTATGTATGCTATCATACAAACAGAAAAATATATACACCTTACAAAACGGGACAATGCTAATTAGAAAAAGTCAGTTTAGCCAAAACCGGTTTGGCTCAGTGGATAGAGCGTCGGCCTGCAGACTGAGAGGTCCCGGGTTTGATTCCCGTCAAGGGCATGTACCTTGGTTGCAGGCACATCCCCAGTAGGGGGTGTGCAGGAGGTAGCTGGTCGATGTTTCTCTCTCATCGATGTTTCTGACTTTCTATCCTTCTCCCTTCCTCTCTGTAAAAAATCAATAAAATATATATATTTTTAAAAAGTCAGTTTAGTTCCCAGGGTTATGTTGCTAGTGAATCTTCTGCCTTAAAATCCAGGCCCATTCAACTCTGCTATAACCACTTCTAAATCTCAAAGATTACATTGTGCACCAAAGAAGGCTTTGAACAAGGATGAAAGATAGATATACTCTTCTGATAGATAACTAAGCAAGGTCTTAAGTGTAAGACTTCGAAAAGAAATCCAAGAAAACTGGAGCAGAATGTCCCCTTAGTGAGGTGGAGAAGATAGTCACTTCATGGAGTAACTCTGAAGGAGATGGAAAAGTCTAGAGAGAATGACAACAGAGAATGGGACCTATAAACAAACAGGATTTAATACATAATGTTGCTTTATGTTGACCCTCTTCTGTAGACCAACATAAAAGAACACACAGCCCCTACCAAACCTCGAAGCTCTCAGACCAGCCCTATTCCTAACTCCTCTTTCCTTCCAGACGACCTGAAAAAGGTGAACCCACCCACGGTCACTGTATTTGAACCATCTGAAGCAGAGATTGCCCGCACACAGAAGGCCACACTTGTGTGCCTGGCCACAGGCTTCTACCCCGACCACGTGGAGCTGAGCTGGTGGGTGAATGGGAAGGAGATCCAGAGTGGGGTCAGCACAGACCCTCAGCCCTATAAGGAGAATTCCAACTCCGAAAACATCACCTACTGTCTGAGCAGTCGGCTGAGGGTCTCTGCCACCTTCTGGCACAATCCTCGCAACCACTTCCGCTGCCAAGTCCAGTTCTTTGGAATAGACGAGGAAGACAAGAAGTCTTGGGAGGATACCCGCCCTGTACCCATCACCCAGAACGTCAGTGCTGAGGCCTGGGGCAGAGCAGGTGAGCAGAGCCTGGGTGGGTCGGGCAAGGAGGGAATCAGACCAGGGAGAAAGAGAGATCCAGGTAGAAGGCCACAAAGACCAAATTAGAAAAAACATTTTTAAAAGGAGTTGGAAGGAAAGATGAGAGCCCACCATAAAGAAGAACAGGCACCTTGGGCTAGTTCCTCCTCAGATCCCCAGCCAGCACAGCCTTGCAGCTGGACCCCTTACTACTGGCCTGGACAGCTCAGCATCTGTGTGGTTGTGTCCCCATCCCCTTCAGAGCTGCCACATGTGTCTTATGTATTGCAAGGATGATGTGGCTATATTGGCACCCAGGAAGGCAGTGCTAGACTCCTCTGGTCTGGGCCTGAAGTGTGCTGTTTACAAGGCTGACAGTGTTTCATCTGCTCATTCATTCCCCTCTCTCTTCTTTCTTTCAGATTGTGGCTTCACCTCAGGTAAGTGACCCTCTACTTCTTTCTCTCCTTCTCCAATGGTCTTTGGAACAAGAGGATGTAGAACCCATGGACCCTGGGGTAGGGGTAGGGAGTAGAGAGAGATACCTGCTCAAAAGTACATACCTGCTCTCCTTTTCTACCAACAGTGTCCTACCAGCAAGGGGTCCTGTCTGCCACCATCCTTTATGAGATCCTGCTGGGGAAGGCCACTGTGTATGCGGTGCTGGTCAGTGCGCTGGTGCTGATGGCCATGGTAAGGAGGAGGGTAGAGTGGGCAGGCAGTTGGAGATGACACTCGAAACATAGCAACTCAGATCCAGGACCAGAGGTTGGAGGATAGGAAGAGGGGTTTTACCCACATTTCTTAGAAAAATGCCTTACTTAGTATACTTTCAGGATCACAGTGGAAGAGCTGTGAGAGAAGAAGAAGCTGGGGTCGTCTAGCCAACAGGTCATCTTGCTTCCTCTAAGTCTCAAACACTCTAAGTAACTCCAAAATCTCCTCTTCAGGTCAAGAGAAAGGATTCCTGATATCAGCTCAGAGGTGCAACCAGGAACTCCCAGCCTATTATCTGCCCAATATGGATTCCCCTCTTTCTATTCTTAGCCAGTGCTTCTGAAGAGTTGTCTCAATCTCTCAACTTATCCTCATATCCACCTGCTATATATTTGCACAGCTGAACACTCATGACTAAAATCTCCCTAACCCTAGAGAATCCATGTGTGCCTACAATGACTGAACCAATAAAAATGGCTTGATTCTACCTTGAGTGTCTACATATCTCTTTTTTTCCATCTCTAAACTCTCATGGACTTCAGTTAGGATAGAAACAAGAGGTAGTCAAAGAAAGTGTAGTCCCTTCAGGTACCCACGAACCCAGCCTATGCCTGGCATTGCTCCTTCTTGTGGGGAACTTAAGAAATGTGAAAGGTGGTGATGGGACATGAAAAGGCTTACTCCCAAACAGCCTTAGAAATGTGGTGATGCTGACCATAGGGATCATCTGATCTACCTGGACAAAGGTGCTCTATGGAAGAGCTGACCTACATAGGCGTGTCCATCCACCAACTGGTCATGTCCCCCTGGCTAACAAAGCCTGGTTTCATATATGTCATTTCTATCCGTCAGTTGTCTCACTGAGCACATTCCTCCTCTGCATTATTCACCAACCCGGTTTCCTAGCTGAGTGACAAATGCACTAACCTGGAGATTTATCCTCAGCAGCTGTGTCTTCAGTTTAAGTTACAAACCAGTTTGTGTATTTCTCTTTAGTGAACTAGTGGTTGTAAAGATGTCCCTTGATCATGCCCAGAAGGATAGAAAATAAAGTTTTCCTAAATCCAAGATCAATATTGCTATTTCTAGAAATCCTACAAAAGTTCTTTGTTGTCTCATTGTCACCAGTATTATGTAATTCAAAATTTTTAGGATAACATGAAAGACCCACAATTGTCCTCTACCTTCTTATTCCACACTCACCTCACTCCTCTCATCTTTAAATTTCCTGAGAAATTTGCCTCCAGGCCATTTTGCATGCCTCTACCTGGAATGACTGAGTACTCTGATTCTTACTTACTTATTCTTAATGATTTGGCTCAGTATCTTCCCTCAAGCTGCTTTCTCTGGAGCTCCTTGCCCCTTATTCTCTTAAGGTTGGGTTGAATGCACCCTATATTTTTCTATCATCATGCGTTGTGCACACCTCCTTCCTGACACCACATTTGATGGAAACTACCTCTTCACTTGTCCCAAGGCTGTGTTTTACTACAGCATCTCTGGGATATGGCATAGTACCCTAGTTAAGTATATAAACCAAATAAATTATCTTTAAATAAGTGAATGAATAAATGAATGAGCCCAAAGTGACCAATTTGGGAGCAGGTATCACCACAAGCCTGCCTGAAATAGCCATGTACCCTGCCATATACAGGACTATAGAACACAGCCTTCCCTCTTCATTGTAACACATGCAAACATTCAAATGTGTGTGTGCATATATGTACTAGTATATATATATGTGCTCATTGAGTACATAGGTTGCAATATTTTGCTATGAACTTTCAAGAAAATAAAGATATCCAAATCACAGTCTCCAAGCTTACCAGTTCCAAAAGGGGATAATTCATGACTAGAAATAGCTGAAATACAAGCGATGCTTTGAAATAGCAATGTAAGCTGTCTACTGAAATGCAATCAGAGACTAGTGCTCAACTTTCTGACTGGAAAGAGTCTGAGAAGCTGGAAAACTCTTCAAAGGAAGAATGGAATTGGTCATGACAGTCAGAGGCATAAAGAAAAGTTGAAACAATGGGGCTGGGTACTTCTGGGTACTTGGGTGTAGTTGAGTACAAGGTTCAGAGACAGGAGTCATAAATCATAAGGCTGAAAGGAAGATGGACCAGCATGAGGCCTGGCACATAGTAGATGCTCATTAAATATCTGTTGAATCAATGAAGGCTAAGGAGGTTAGACTTCATTCAGGAAGCAATGGGGAATTACAGAGTTTTCTGGGGTGCTGACCTGGTGCCATAAGTTGCCATCACCTGCTCTATAGATCCCACCCCTCGCTCCTCCTACATTGCCTGACTATAAATGTGCAGGTGGGCATGGTGAGTTCCAGAGAGGAGACCTGATGACATAGGAGACCTCCTCAGAGTTGTGTATGTTCCAGGGATGGCCTCTCTGCCCCCAAACTCACTGGCAGGGTGACCTTCCCAAGCCCCTCCCCACTCTAAGTATACTCTGAGTTTGTCTTTTTCCAGCCCCACTCAGTCAAACCAACCTCTGCCACCTGTGCTTCCTGCCTCTGCCCAGTGGTTGGGGAAGGGGGACTAGAAGGGAGAAAACATTTTTGTATCATGGTGTAGCATTGTGGCAACTCGGGGGCCACAATGATTCAAGTAGAGGAGGTGCTTTTACAAAAAGCCCTGCCTCAGAAAATAGTCCCACCCAGCACAGAGGACTCACTCCCTGATGGGGACATTAGCTGGGAGAGGTCTCTGAAGCTAGTCCCTAAGAGGTCTAACAGGGACCTTGACTCTGGAACACCTTTACATCTCACTGCTCCAGACTTAACTTCCCAGAATGCCAAGGGCCAATGCAGCAATGTGAGATCCTCATTCAGCTCCTCTCTAAAACAGGCCCTTTGACAAAGTCCTCTAGCCCATGCATCATTCATCAAGAACTCACAGCAGTCCAGTAGAAAGACCTTACACCCTCTTTTCCAATGAAGAAACTAAGCCACAGGGTTTATAAGTAGCGTGAGGCAGGATGTAGCCTGGAACACTTCCCCACTCCAGCCCAGCCATCACCAATACCCATTCAGATTTCCCAGGCACTGTATTATCCTCAAGCCAAGTTAACTTCCTCTGTGAATTGGGGGTGACCTGAGGCAGTGTCCAGATTACCATGTCCAACTACATCTGGAGGTGGGAGGTGAGAAGCCAGGAAGGAGGAGGGAGGCGCTTAGACTGTGCCAAGGGGGATGGGGAAGTGTGTGTGTGTGGTGGAGGGGGTTGGTGGAATTCTTGGCAGCCCCTTCCCACTGTGCTCCTATGCTGAGCAATACTTCGGGCCAGGGACCCGGCTCACGGTGCTAGGTAAGAAGCCGCGTGGGAGGGAGGGTGGACTGTAACTTGGACGACCCCCTGAACACTGGCCCTCAGGGAGTGGGCTCTGGACCCTCCAAGGGGCCCAAGTCTGGGAAGGGAGGGTTTGCGCCTGGGTCCTCAGGGCTGTGCGAACACCGGACAGCTGTTCTTTGGGAAAGGTTCCAAGCTGACCGTGCTGGGTAAGGAGGACAATTGTGGGTCCAGAGCGCTCCGTGGGGCAGGGTGGAGAGAGGGGGGCAGCTACCTATCTCCACTGGGCTGTGCTCAGAGGCTAGGGGGGCACCTGGGGACTCTGGGTGCTGAGTGAGTATGGAGTGCCCGCTGGGGCTGGAGAGGAGAACTGGCTGAGTCTGGGGCAGCAGCTGAGGGCAGCACCGGGTTTTTGTCCTGGGCCTCGGTGCTGTGAGCACAGATACTCAGTATTTTGGCCCTGGCACCCGGCTGACCGTGCTAGGTAAGGGGGGACCCCTTGCGGACCGGGAGGACAGTGTGGGGGGTTCCGGGGAGGCCACGGGTAGCGGCGCCTGTTTTTGTGCTGTGCCGAGAGGCTGTGAACCAAAACACGCAGTACTTTGGCCCGGGCACACGGCTGACTGTGCTAGGTAAGCGGGGACACCCGCCGGGACACACGCGGGTTTTTGTGCGGGGGTCGGGGGCCGTGACGGGGAGACCCTGTTCTTCGGACGCGGCACGCGGCTCCTGGTGCTAGGTGAGCGGCAGGGCGGCGCGGGCAGTTTTGGTCGGGGACTCGGCGGCTGTGCTCCACGGGCGCAACCCTGACTTTCGGGGCCGGCAGCCGGCTGACCGTGCTGGGTGAGTGGCCGCGGGACTCGGCGGGGCGGGACGGGATGGAAGGCGGCCGGCGCAGGGCCCTTCGCCTTCTGAGCACCTGGTCCCCCTGCGCTGCACCAGAGCGGCCGGGCTGGGACCGGGAGCGGGGAACGGACTGCTGCGAGAGCCGGGTTTGCGTGTAGGGCTGGGTCTCTGTGCTATGGCTCTTATGAGCAGCACTTCGGCGACGGCACCAGGCTCACCGTCATAGGTAAGAATCAGAAGTCTGTCCGCCCTTCTGCCCCAGCCCCGGGGTCTCTGGAGAAGGGTGGAGGCTGGAGCTGGGGCGCCAAGAGTTGTCTATGGGTAGGGTCGGTTCTGTGAAGGGGGGGTGGAAATGGGAATGTGGGGGGCTCAAAGTCCGAGAACATAAACGGAGTGTACAGGAGGCTTTGGGTCTGGGGTATTTAGGGGCAGGATGGGCGTGGAGAAGAGGATTATTTGAGCTCTGATTGCTGCTAGATTGCAGAAAAAGACTAGATAACCTGGGCTGGGGAAAGGGTGTGAGGGGGTAATTGCTCCACAGGGGAGAGAGCTGGAGGGGCAGGAGAAAGTGGGATGAGCTTGGATGGCTGGCACCCTGCAGACCTGGCTCCTGGGAGGTGGAGGTGGAGGGGGCCTTGAACAGAGGAGGGGGAAAGGATGACAAACACAGTGGAAGAGAGAAGCCAAGATGAAAGACAGAGAAACATAAGTCAGTGAGGAAAAGACCAAAAACAAGCCGGGATTGCTGATCGAATTTTGAAGTGTGCATTTGAAATTAAATTCAAAACCCTTTCTGTCTTCCCTAAGCCTCAGAGCCCTGCGGTGGGGGCAGGGGGTGTAGGGGGTGGCAGCACCCAGTCCTACCATCACTGGTCCTAGAGGAGGGACAGTAACCTCAGCCACTTACCCCCAAATAGGTCCCCTCTCCCCCCTAGTCTGCAATCATTGTTCTCACACTGAGTACTCTACACAACAGTCTAGATGGTGTGGAAGCTCATTTGTCACAAACACATTAAAGCAGATATTTTGCCGATATTTTGCTGTGAGGTGAAGAAAATTCCCAGGAGAATCTTGGGCTCTTAGAGCTGCAAAGGGACCCTAAATGTCACCTGGTGATGAGATCATTGAGGCCAGAGAGGGAAAAACTCTTTACCTGGATCATGTGATAACCACCAGCACTGTTGGTAGTGAAATTCATTAGGCTGGAACTAATGGGGCTCAGCTGAGCTGCCCAGGGGAAAGGCTGGCTGCCAGTGATCAGCCAGGGTGGAGAACAGACCTTTACTTTCGAGCCAGTAAACCCAGTTCTCAACCCCTGGCTCTCTAATAATTGGTGACCGTGGGCGTGTGTATCTGTGTGAACCTCAGTTCCCTCTGATATACAATATCATCAGCAAAGCCTACCACTTACTATTACTGTGAGGATTACAAGGGAAGGCTCTTGTAGAGTATTCAGCAAAGGGTGGATTGCTGTAATTCAGTGCTTCCCTTCCCCACCCTTGCTCGCTTGATCACTGGGCAGGGTCAACGCTGGGGTGAACCCAGTGTCTTAGGAGGGACAGGATCTGGCCTGTGATTAATGGAGTGAGGGCTGTGAGAGGTGGGTAGAAACAGGGAAGATAAACCTCGCCATTCGCAAGCAGAGAATATACACACAGAAGCTCATTAGCACACATACCTACATACATCTGGGCAAGCTCCTCATACCTTACAGGGTCTCACAAACATCGAGGGATAAGACCTGCCTCCACAGCAGGGCTTTATAGACAGTGCTTCAGAGTGTCACCAGATCCTGCTTCTGCTCCTGGGGAGCCTCACACATGACTCAGAGGACATTTTTCATTTTGACACTAAGCACTGAGTGTTTGCTGGGTGAGGAGTCAGAGGAGTGCATCTGTGGTTACCCTGGAGGGAGGGGCTTGGAAATGAGAGCTAAGTAACCTAGCTGCAGGCAGAAAAGGCGGATGGAGCTGGTCCTGCATGTGTTAGTTAGGATGTGGCACTTCACATAGGGTGGGCCAGTGAAGACTTAGGGTCATAGTAGCCGTTAGCAGGAAGGAGGTCCAGGGCAGGGAGCTGACATGACAGGACACAGGCTGGCTCAACAGTGAACACTTGTTAAAAAATTATTTAAAACTTCAAAATGGTGACAACAGCCATTAGACCAAGTGTGTGGGCCTTCCTAAGTGTGGGTTCCCTGTGTGGTCGGTGGATGTGACCCCATTTTGGCAGAAATATGACATCTCTATTAGAAGAGCATTCCTCCATCTTCCAGGCTGAACTGGATTTTATTGAGAATGAGATGTCTTATTTTTTAACAGCATTGTCCAAAAACAAACACAATGAATAGAAAACAAGATGAAATAAATGGGAACGGCCCATTTGTATCATGACACCTGGGAGCAAGAAGTTGCTCTGATGCTCTCAGATGCTCATTTAGGAAGCTTGCTGGTGGGAAAGATGCAACCAGTGGAAACAAAGGGGCAGAGAAGATTGGAGAATCACTGAGTTTGAGATAAGAGAAGACTTCTCTCTGAGCTGAGGAAAACTCCTGGGTACTTGGAGATGGGGGAATGGTTAGGATGACTTCATGAACCATAAAAAAAATGTCAGGAAACCCTAAAGCTCATGAGCACATTGTGATATAAAAGGGTGTTCTCACCTCAGTGCACAAAAATGAGCCATTTGTACACTGTCATCTGAAGACAACACCTGCTCCCAAATGAACCCCTTGTCCCCAAATCCCCTTTCCTCCTCAGCCACTTAGATTCAAATATAAATAACCCAACCGAGGAGTATGTGTCTGAATTGTTATGTCATTTAATCTCTACACCCACCCTGCACAGCCTGTGTTGTGATTCTCTCTTCAGAGCAGGAAAAATTATGCAGAAGTCCTAAAGTCATTTCTGAGATTTGGATCCTGTTAATTGGGTTCCAATCTAGTGCTCTATTTAAATAATTACTAAGTAATATGGTGAGAAGTAGACAGGTAGCTTTTATTGATGGGAAGAAATCAAATAACATTCTCAGAATACTAGGCAGTGCCATTTATTATGCCACCTTAGAGGATGGAGAGACAGCAGACGGTGACACCCAAACAAACAGGTCCCACTACATAATTTTGCTTTATGATGACCTTTCTTCTCGTCATACATATACATGCACATGCATACACACACAGAGCCCCTACCAAACCTAGACAGATCTCAAACCAGCATTCCTAACCCTTCTTCCCTTTCAGATGACCTGAAAAAGGTGAACCCACCCACGGTCACTGTATTTGAGCCATCTGAAGCAGAGATTGCCCGCACACAGAAGGCCACACTTGTGTGCCTGGCCACAGGCTTCTACCCCGACCACGTGGAGCTGAGCTGGTGGGTGAATGGGAAGGAGATCCAGAGTGGGGTCAGCACAGACCCTCAGCCCTATAAGGAGAATTCCACCTCCGATAACATCACCTACTGTCTGAGCAGTCGGCTGAGGGTCTCTGCCACCTTCTGGCACAATCCTCGCAACCACTTCCGCTGCCAAGTCCAGTTCTTTGGAATAGACGAGGAAGACAAGGAGTCTTGGAAGGATACCCGCCCCGTACCCATCACCCAGAACGTCAGTGCTGAGGCCTGGGGCAGAGCAGGTGAGCAGAGCCTGGGTGGGTCGGGCAAGGAGGGAATCAGACCAGGGAGAAAGAGAGATCCAGGTAGAAGGCCACAAAGACCAAATTAGAAAAAACATTTTTAAAATGAGTTGGAAGGAAAGATGAGAGCCCACCATAAAGAAAAACAGGTACTTTGGGCTAGTTCCTCCTCAGATCCCCAGCCAGCACAGCCTTGCAGCTGGGCCCCTTACTACTGGCCTGGACAGCTCAGCATCTGTGTGGTTGTGTCCCCATCCCCTTCAGAGCTGCCACATGTGTCTTATGAATTGCAAGGATGATGTGGCTATATTGGCACCCAGGAAGGCAGTGCTAGACTCCTCTGGTCTGGGCCTGAAGTGTGCTGATTACAAGGCTGACAGTGTTTCATCTGCTCATTCATTCCCCTCTCTCTTCTTTCTTTCAGATTGTGGCTTCACCTCAGGTAAGTGGCCCTCTACTTCTTTCTCTCCTTCTCCCATGGTCTTTGGAACCAGAGGATGGACAACCCATGGCCTTGAGGTAGTGGAGGGGGGGCTGAGATAGCTGCTCAAAAGTACATACCTGCTCTCCTTTTCTACCAACAGTGTCCTACCAACAAGGGGTCCTGTCTGCCACCATCCTTTATGAGATCCTGCTGGGGAAGGCCACTGTGTATGCAGTGCTGGTCAGTGCCCTGGTGCTGATGGCCATGGTAAGGAGGAGGGTAGAGTGGGCAGGCAGGGTGGAGGGAGAGAGGGTAAAATATCACCGATGGGATAGGAGGAGGGTCTCAGAGCCTGCCTTCAGCCCTTTCACCTTCAGGGAATTATAACTGGCTGCCAGTCTGGGCAGACAATATAGAGATCATTATAGAATACAGCATTGGAGGATGGGGAGAATCAGACTGCCTTATCCCAAATCAGGGCCAGAGTTTGTCTCCTCTGACCCACTCCTACTGTTCATGGCCCCTGGGACCCTGACAGTGTCCTCTCTTCTGCAGCTGAAGAAAAAGAATTCCTGAGACCAGTTCCAGAAGCCCATCCTCAGTCATTTTTAATCCATGCCCTAGGTTCACCTTCACATGCTTCCAGTCTGTGTTCCCAATGAGGTATCTCTCTTCATCCTCTTATCTCCTACCTTCATGAATGTCTGTCCCTTCTCTCTGCTGCCCTGCAGACTGAGTTCCTCAATCCTGTCTGAAATGAACTAAACCAATAAAAATGTTGTTCTGGACCTGGTAGTGTTTTATGAATGTCTATGGAGTTCTGCCCTTGTAAGGCCCACCTTCTGGTTGAGTAAAACACTACCTCTCAGGCATATGGAATGACTGAATTTCCTCTCTGACCAGTGCTGCTTCCTCTTGTTCATCCTGGTGCGGGGTAGACCTGATAGTCTGTGCCCAGGCATTCTGGGCCCCAGTACATAGAATTAGTCTGAGGGGTAAGATGCTAGGCTCTTGAAAAAGGATCAGCACAGGTGAACCATAACCCCCACCTCAGGACAAGGCAGAAGACAGGGCATATACCATTTCTCAATTCCAGATTCAAGTCTCATTTATTATACATTTACATTTTATCTGTGTCTGTTAACACCTCCATCTTATCTTATTTCTGGACCTAAGCACAAGATTTATTTAGTTCTATTCTGCATGTCTAGGCTAAAACCCTAAAGAAAGCAGAGTTAAAAATGCTGACTTGTGAAACCTGATTTCCTAGAGGTAGGACACATGGGATCAGGCCCTGGGGAAGTAATGGAGACAAGAAACGGGGTTCAGAGGGACTGAGGTGCTATAGCCACATAGCCCTTCCAATGGGCAACTTCACCTGAAGGGATAGGGACCAAGCCACCCTAAATAAAGCACACTGAGTGCACCCATTTGGGTAGATGGTTATATTACTCAGTAAACTCTACATGTAGGTTGCATTTACTGCGTTAGATGATGGGGGCAATTAGAGAAAAGAAGGCAGAGATGGAGGAACAGAGTTCATGTGTAAGTTACTTGAAGCTAAATGTCCAGGGTAAGAAGGAAGTCTGTAAGCTAAGAAAGGGTGGTGAAGATGAAGTCCTTATTGATGCCCTGTCTGGCTTCAGACCTGGTGCTGGGCACTGGCCCACGTGTTGTTCCAGTTTCCCTCACAACAACCCTAAAAGCAGGTATTAGTCTCTCCACTTCACAGGTAAAGAAACCACAGTCCATAGATCAACTGACTGGTAATCTGGGAAACACTGGCCTGTTCTGTTGAAGATGGCAATTCAGGAAACATTTCCAAGTCAAGACCAGGATGATGTAATAGTCACAGGGTGATACTGGAGCAGCTGCTCCCAAACTCTGATACAGGACACACAGCAAGAGTATGAAAAGACCTTGAGTCCTGCATGTATTTGTTTTCCAGTGCTGCAGTAACAAAGAACCACAACCTTGATGATTTAAAACAAAAATTTATTCTCTCAAAGCCCTGGAGCCATAAGTCAAAAATCAAGGTGTTAGGGCTGCACTCCTTTCAAAAGTTCTAGGAGAGCTAAACCAATGGCCGGTGTGGCTCAGTGGTTGAGCATTGACCTATGAACCAGGAGGTCATGGTTCAATTCTTGGTCAGGGCATATGCCCAGGTTATAGGCTCATTGCTGTGGGGTATGCAGGAGGCAACCAATAAATGATTCTCTCTCATCATTGATGTCTCAACTCTCTCTCCATCTCCCTTTCTCTCTGATATCAAATATCCTATCTAATAGAAGAGTAATATGCAAATTGACCATACCTCTGTTATACCCACAAGCAATGCCTACCAGCCAATCAGGAGTGAATATGCAAATAAACTCAACCAAGATGGCTGCAGCCACAGAGTGCAGGAGGGAGGCTTGGGTTTCCCCAGCAATGGAGGAAGCCAAGCTTTCCACCTGCCCTTGCTGTTCAGGCCACCACACCAGGCTACAAAGTTTCAATTATAGAGTCCCAACAGAAATGGAGGCAGCCATGAAGCTGGAGAGAGGCAAAAGGCTAGGGTTGCCCCCAGCGATGGAGGAAGCCAAGCTTTCCTCAGCCCTGGTCAGTCTAGGCCTCCACTCCAGGCTACAAAGTTTCAATTATAGAAGATACATAAATTACAACAGAAATGGCTGCTGCTATGGAGTGAGCAGAAGGCTTGGCTCTGCTCCAGACTACAAAGTTTTACTTGTAGAAGATAAATAAGTCCTAGATACCAGGGCCTCTGCTTGGATCACTGGGGGGTGTAGCCAGCTTGCAAACCACCACAGGCCCCTTCCCCAGGCTGCCCCATGACCCAAGGCAGCCCCCACCCTGATCCAGGACACCCTTCAGGGCAAACCAGCTGGCCCTTGCCTGTGCACCAGGCCTCTATCCTATCTAATAAAAGAGTAATATGCAGATTGACCATCACTCCAACACACAAGATGGCTGCCTCCATGTGGACACAAGATGGCCACCTCAAGATGGCCAGCAGGGTAGGGCAGTTGGGAGGGACCAGGCCTGCAAGGGAGGGCAATTGGGAGCAATCAATCCTGCAGGGGAGGGCAATTAGGGTTGACCAAACTGGCAGAGTAGGAAAGTTGGGGGTAACCAGGTCTGCAGGGGAGGGCAGTTAGGGGCAAACAGGCTGGCAGGGGAGCAGTTAGGCATCAATCAGGCTGGCAGGGGAATGTTTAGGGGGTGATCAGGCTGGCAGACAGAAGCGCTTAGGGGCAATCAGGAAGGCAGGAAGGCAAATAGTTGGATTGTGAGAGGGATGTCCGACTGCCTTTTTAGGCCTGATCCCACCAGGATCGGGCCTAAACAGGCAGTTGGGCATCCCTCGAGGTGTCCCAGATTGGAGAGGGTGCATCCTGGACTGAGGAACCACCCCCTCCCCACGTGCACAAATTTCGTGCTCTGGGCCTCTAGTATATATATAAAGTTCTAGAGGAGAATTGTTTCTTGCGTCTTCCCATTCCTATGATTGTGGCATCCTCATTTCAACCTTCTGTCTGCCTTCATCACTCTCTTTCCTATGTATCTGAGTCTAAATGTCCCTCTCCTTTTTCTTACTAAGGCAGAAAGAAGTTTTTGGATTTAGGACATACTCTAACTTCAGAAAAATTTCATCCTGAGATCCTTAACATTTATATCTGCAAAAACCTTATTTCCAAATTAGGCCACATTGGGTTGGCACAAATTAAGGGTGGACACTATTCACCCCACTACAATGATTGTCTAGGAACTAGAGGTAAGATGGTTATTTGAACATCTCACATGGGTCAGAAAAGGATGTACACCAGAACAGGGCTAGCCTAGAAAAATCATCACATGACTATAACTTCCCATAAGTCACAATAATTTTTAGATTGCTCTAATTTCAGTACAGTTTTGCCATTGTTTTTGCTTATTTGTTTTTGTAATGGCTAAAAGAGTCCCAATATAAAGGAAACAGAGTCTAGGTCCTAGACCAGCACCCACAAAACTACTACCTTTCGTTATTTAGACATGTGTGGTGGTTCCTCTCAAGAATGGGATGAGAAGATGGGCAGCTGAAGGGACAGTCAATGCCTCAGAGAGAAGAGGGCATTGCATGGGCCAGAGGGAATGCACTGGGACAGGGGTGTTGAGAGATGGGGTATTGAGGGATTAGGGCATTGGGGATAAGGTACTGTGGGACTTTATGTTAGGGGTAGGAGTGTTGGGGGATGAGGTGTAGGGAGATGGGGTATTGGGGACAGATTGTTGGGAGACAGAGTTTTGTTCCAGCAGAGCTGTGAGGAGGGAGCTGAGCAAAAGTAGGGCAAACATCAAGGTGGTAGTGGGTTACCCTCACAGAAGAGAAATAGGGTCTGTGGGCTTGAAGATTGTCATCTTGAGGGTGCTAAAAGCAGAGAAATCAGCAGGTGGGAGGATGTGGGAGAAGTTGCTGGTTGGCACCTGGGGTTTGTCAAGGTGAGGAAGGAATGAATGGCTTCTGGAGGATGAATGACTCAATGCCAGAAACATAATAGAGGTGGAGAAAGTTACAAGCTCCATCTGGTCCCCACCCAACATGCTACTTGACCCAGGAAAGGCACCTTTCTTCAAATCTTTACAGCGATGGAGAACTGGTACTTAAGACTTCTCTTGAAGCTCATGTGTACAACAAGAATGTCTCTCAGACAGCGCAGGCCCCAATATTACACCTCAGGCACTGGAAGTTAGTTTATTCTGCATCTGCTTCTTTCTCTAGAATCTAAGTGGGTCCTTCCAAACCAATTCTGAGCATACCATCCAGATAGGTTAGATATAGGGCAGTCATCCCATTTATTTATTTTTAACTATATGTTATTGATTTTTTTACAGAGATGAAGGGAGAGGAATAGAAAGTTAGAAACATCGATGAGAGAAACATCGATTAGCTGCCTTCTGCACACCCCCCAATGGGGATGTGCCCACAACCAAGGTACATGCCCTGACTGGAATCAAACCCAGGACCTTTCAGACCACAGGTCAACACTCTATCCACTGAGCCAAACCAGTTTCGACGGGCAGTCATCTTATTTATTGCACAAATGGGGATACTATCGAGAGGAAAATGGAATGCTGGGATAAGAGGAGTAAATCAGGACTGTCCTCATAAGTGGCCAGGAACATGGACACTCCAGTAAAAGGGATCCCCAGGGGGTTTCTGGGCCTAGAGGTATTCCTAGAATGAAAGGCATTAAAGCAATTCCTCATCTACTTGGGCCTATCAAGCTATTCCAACCTCAGGCTGATCTAAGCTTTATCCCATTAAGAAAATCTCTGGGCAGAATGTAGTCTAAGCACAAACTTCACAAGTGACACCCAGTGCAGGAGTAGAGCTTGCTTATTGGTTAAAGAAACTTAAAGTCAAGCATCTCTAGAAGAATTCCCAGGGTCCCTCAAGTTATCACAATTTCATGGGGCACAGCTTGACTCACCATGGTAGCACCCCAGGAGAGGAACCTCAACCCTGCAACCTTTAGAAATTTATTCAGAAATTAGGAGACAGGAGGAATTCGACTGGTCATGTAATAATGGAAACATCCTGCTCTGTGTGTGTCAGGGGGAAGGGGTTGGGATTCCTATGGGTAGTGGCTAGTCAAGTCACTGTCACTTGCCCAAAAGAAGAATTTTCCTGTCAACATCAGTATCCGCCAGAGACCTGCAACTCTTCCTAATGCACAGCTCATGGCTAGGATGCATAAGCTTGGGTAATGGTGATGGGGTTAGAAGAGGTTGGGCCCATCCAGAGACAAAGATTATTTTCTCTCTTAAGGAAGAATGGGTGAGAGAAAGAAAAAAAGGATTTTGATGATTATATAAAGAAGTGATGCATATATACAATGGAATATGACTCAACCATAAAAAATGAAATTTTACCATTTGTGACAATATGGCAACATGGATGGATATAGAGGGCATCCTGCTAAGAAAAAATTTTCAGGCAGAGAAAGACAAATACTGCAGAATTTCACTTACATGTGAAACAAAAAACCCACATGAAATAAATTAACAGACAAAATAGAACCAAAGTCACAGAAACAGAGAGCAAACTGATGACCTCCAGATGGGAGGAGCATTGAAGGTATGGGTAAAAAAAAAGTTGAAAAGAATTAAGAAGCACAAATCACCAGTTATAAAAATAGTCATGGGGAGTTAAAGTACAGTATAGGGAATGTAATCAATAATACTGCAATAACTGTGTATGGGGCCAGATGGAAATGAGACTTCTCATGGTGATCACTTCATAAATTATATAAATGTATAATCATCATGAAAATAACAATATTGTATGTCAATTATAATTGAAAAATAAATTTGGAAGAAAGAGAAAGGATTCTGGAACAAGAGAGGTTGGTATAAGAGTAAGGGATCCTGATAGAGAGAATAATATCTCCATTTTCTGCCCTGAGCCATTTCCCCATCTTCTTCCTCCCATGTGCTGCAGAGAATGGCAGCCCAGTGACCCCAGGCCAAGCTGTTTATGTAACACACAGAAAGCTTTGAATGTCCCATTATGAGAAACTTTATGAGGTCTTTTTTCTTGGGGATGGATGTGGGAATGGAGAACTTGTACTGGAGACCTCTCCTAAAGCTATATGTGCACAATAAAAACATGCTCATACCTATATGCATTACATTTAAGGCTTTAAGAGTTGTCGATGGAGATCTCTGGAATGGCTAAGAACCTCAGGTCAGTTTTAGCATTGCCACTGATCTATAGATGACTCTGTCATCTGCAGCCCCACTGACCTCTGCTTAAACTTTCATCACCAAGTTCCCTTCTACCATGTTCATGTGGAAATCACCCTATGCCATATAAGACTGACAGTATAGATGGCCACAAAGCCTGGGCAATTTTAATTACAATTAATTCTCATTATTTGTGGCAAACCCCCATCCTTTTAAAAAGTAATTTCTGGGTCCTGACCCTCCACAATGTGAGATATTATATAGCCCATCTGGGCTTGGAGCACAAAGCACTTTCTGCCTTAATCTAAGGTCAAACATCCTCCCTTAATATCTGGAGGACTTCCTTCTCTTTCACTGTGTTTATGGACCTGAAGTCCCCTCTGCCTCTCCTTAAGATGTATTGTGACAGTAGTGGGTCATGCCCTAAATCACTTCTTCTCCATCTCCATCTCCAGTCTTTACCTCTGCTGCACTTGTACTTCTTGAGAGTTTTTTGGGGAATAGGAGGTCCCAGAGATGAGTGGATGGGTCTGTACATCAGCAATAAGGGCTTGAAAATGAGCCTCCAACTGTGACTATTCCCATAGAAGTTTCATCAGCCTGCTCTAACTTATCTCTCTTCTGTGAGTATGAGAAGTGGTCTTGATAGGAAGACTGCTTTCCAGGGCTTCCTGTTGATCCCTACATCCTGGCCAGACGCACTAACATAAAAAAGTGGCTTTTAGCCTAGTCAGTGTGGCTCAGTGGTTGAACATTGACCTATGAAACAGGAGGTCACGGTTCAATTCCCAGTCAGGGTACATGCCCGGGTTGCAGGCTCCATCTCCAGTGTGCAGCATGCAGGAGGTAGCCAATCAATAATTTTCTCTCATCATTGACATTTCTATCTCTCTCTCCCTCTTCCTTCCTTTCTGTGGCTCTTAAAATAGTGACTTGATAGTGGACCTGGACATGACTCCTTCTGTACCAGGACAAGGCCAGTCCAACAATTATACCTCGGTCCTCTGCACCCTCACTACCATGGTGGGACTTGATCTTAACTGGAGGTTGAGTGGTAAAAAACATAAATGTATGTCTTGAATCCCTCCCCAGTTACGCTCAACTTGCCCTTGGACAGAAAACTTGACTTGCCTGGGTAGGCCATTTCATCATTGGACAGCTTTATGAAGAATTTTGCCCTAATGGAGTGTCCATAAAACTTTTTGTAGTGGCCCTCATTGGTCACAGTTTTACTCCTATAAGAGCCCTTCCTAAGATACCTCCATCGAAGAGTCCACAAATCTATGAGAGATAGAATCAGCAGAAGCCTCAAAAGCTTGAGTTTGCAGAATGGGGAAAAAAGCAGGCAGTAGATAGATGAGAACACTATATAAAGAATATGGGCTTTATTAAAGACTCATTTCTAAGAGTGAGAACAATCCATTCATTAGTAAAATTAGAGTAGGCTATTAGATTTCCAAATAACACCCTGAACTATGCCAGATATATTTTAAGATAAACCTATAATAATGTTGTACATAGTAATATAAGGCAAATTGGTGAATCTTACAGAAACCTAACAAAATGCATGTTAGCATTGCTATCAATTAAAATAAAATCATATATTTCCCTGTAATCCCATAAAAGAAGAGAAAGAGATGCAACCAGGCTTACATAAGTGGCATTGTGCTCTGTTTGGATTCTATACTGATTTTTTAAATTATAATTATGTCTTTATGTTTGAAACTATGTAAAAGAAATCAAATTGGGCCTTCTATATTAGTTTCCAAGTAAGTTGGAAAAATTTGAATTCCAACAATATTTACAACAAATAAATGGAACTGTGGCATTCAAAAGTTATATATATATATATATATAACTTTATATATATATATATATAAATTTTTTTGGCTCAATTTTTTTTGAGCCAAAGAAACCTAGGCTAAAACCTTAGATCCACCACTTATTAGCTATGTGGCCTGGGCCAAGTGAGTACAAAATAGCCTCAATCACAACCTCAACATCACAATAGGTGATTTGATCTTATTTAATCCACACAACACGTAAAGCTGTTATAACAGCATCAATAAACATCTGCTGCTATTATAACAATTAGTATTAGCCTAAAGATTATTTTCAAGCCAAACTTGTCCAATTCTCTCACTTTTTGTTCCATATGGCATGATTTTGAGGATTCTCAGCTCCCACAGCACAGCCACTCTGTTCTGAAAACATTTTCTAAAAGTGCAATGTGCATAGAGGAGACTCTGGCCTACAGACAGCAAGAAGGAGCTTAACTTCTTTATCCTCAATATCTTCTACATTGGGTCCATGGTAGACAACTTTCCATGTCTGCACTTACATCAGCTCATTGTCTCACAAAGCTCACTTTTCATTCCAACCCTGATCATTTTACATGCACTGCAATGTGTTCAATATGTGAACAACATGGGCCCCTTCCGGTGTTTAGAAGATTGATTTTCTCTCTTTTGGAGGGTGGCTAGGGTGGGGAGGGCTTGTTTAATTTTATCATATTTCTTCAGCTCATCTCTCCAACCTATCTCATTTCTGCAGAATTGTGATTCTGTGGTTCATCGTATTTACCCCTCCAGCTTCATGCCTCCTCATATATGATTGCCATATTTATTCTTATACAAGTAGTCCCTAAAAGTCATACGAAGATCTCAGCTCAACATGAAGCCCACGTTCCCTAAGTGTTGTCTGAGACCCGGGAACTGCTGAAACTCAGAGAACAGTTTCTGATCCTCAGCTGCATGGCCCCGGACAGCTCACCTTTCTTCTCTGGGCTTCTAGATTCCCCTCTGTAAAGTAAGGAGGTGGGCAAAATGATCTCTAAGGAACAGTCTAGCTCTGCTTTTCAGATTCAGTGATGCAACATCTGCAAGTCTTAAAGCCCCATATGGGAGGCCACTCAACTGGGACTCTAAACTCTTCCCCAAGATAAATCATTCACAGCCTCAGAGAGTGGCAATAGTGGAAAGGGACAGTGTGGACCCCAGATCCCACAGCTAAGAGAGGTCCAGGGCCATGGATGAGTAGACAAAAACCATGTTTAAAGGAGAATGGCCTTGAATCAAAGGACAAGAAGCAAGGAGCTGCATGTTCAGGTTCTTCAGGGCACAACCAGGGAAGGGATGGGGTGTCTGAGCCCAGTGCTGAGTGCTGGGCTGCTTATCTCTGAGTAACATCAGCATAGAGAATAACAGCCACCCACCTGCCTTTAGTGCCATCTCGGGGACTCACAACAGGATGTGGTTTGGCATTTACCAGGTCCTGCCTCTGGAGTGCCTGTGAAAGTTCCTCCCCCCAACCCCCTTCTGAGCACCCTGAAAACCACAGGACCACATCCTGCCAGCCTCTTCCGTGCAGCTCTCTTTACTGGGGCCCTGGTAAGCACCCCTGCAATGGAAGGAGAAGAGAGGGTCTCTCTCAAAAGGGATCTGGGCAGACCACCCCACCCACAACTTAACTTCTACACCTGCTGGAGATAGTACTGAGATCTGAGGCTGCAGCGATAATGAGGAATACAAAACAGCTGCAGAAACTGTTCTGACCCAGTTGAGGTCCCTTCAGGCCCCAAATCATTCAGGCACCTCCCTTCTCCCATCTGCCCCCTAAATGCCTCAAAACCCCCCCCCCCCCCGCCGCCCCCCAACACACACATATCCTCCCACTTCCTTCCACTCATCTAGTGAGAGGTGCTAATGAGTCACCCACAGGAACTGCTAGGTAATGAACAGACTGACAAGCGGATAGTCCCTGGATATCTGAGCTATGTCTGTGTGCTATACTGACTGTGTTTCTTTCAGTGTCACCCATGCTAAGGCCTGGTGGATGTTCTGTGCCATCGGAGTGAGAGGAGATGAAGACAAAATGCAGAAGAGAATGAAAAAACAGAGTCTGAATATCCCAAAAGAGGGAGAGGGAATAACATGTTATTCCACACCTGCTTTATGCAGCTCACAATCTGTCTCACACTCAAACCAAAGCTTAGAATCCCAGTCAAAACTATGAAGTAGCCAATTGCTGTGTCACCAGCTTCCCAGCCCAGGGCATTTCCATCTTCCCCAAGCTGTCCAGAAGCCCGGGGTTTCTCTCTCTAATTGGCTGAAATCCAGGCAAGATGGCCTGAAGGAGTTTGTTCCTCTGGCTGCCAGCATGTAGCCCTGAATCCCATGTGTGGGATTAGTTGTCTGGGCTCACCTGCAAAGTCAGAGCCAAGGGTCAGTCCAGTGAGATCTCCTAACCTAAAGAGATGCTTCCGGAGAAAGAGAGATTGACAAGTTCCTGGCCAGACAGAGCATATCTGAGTGGCATGAGTCATCCTGAGCTGCTTTCCTTTGTTTCCTGAAAGGATGAGGACTATAGATGTTTTCTGGGTCATGGGCACCATGGAAACCACAAGAGAACAGGACTCATGAAAAGAGCAGGCAACATTGAGAATATTAGCTTGTTCTGATGAATTTAGATAGCTTTAGGCCTTTCCTTGCCTAGGCTCTTCTTACCTAGTATTGTCCTGTGTCTCCGTCACCCTGTTTCATGACTAAGATTATTTCTGGACCCCTTTTTTCATTTTTTATTTTTTTGAAACTTAATGATATTCACAGGACCTCCACCTTTCCACTCAAACCTACTTTTCCTGCTGAGAAGATCATTTTGTTTTAAAGCTAGCCTCCCCGCCCCCCCCAAAAAAATTAAATCTTGTTAAAAATCTCTCTCCTTAGTGACATTTTCCAGAACAATTTCTTACAGAAATGATAAACCTGTTTTAACTCTCCTGACAACCCCACTTGAATAGTGGAGATTACTTGGACTATCTCTCTGTTCCGAAGGACTCTGAGGCTGCATGAAACCTCCCCCCAAAAGACCAATGACCAATATCTGAAAGGGCACAACAGGGTACAGGTTTCATGGGTTTGCCACCCAAGTGTATTTAACATTTTAAAATATTTACTACATACTTTAAATTTTAATTTTTAAAATGTAAGTCTTTCTTTTGTGTGAGTTGTAATTAAACTATATTGTAAAGTCAAAGAGAGGAAAGTAATATCTAGCTGTTGAAATTAGACGCTATAATAGTGCTTTATAAGATGAACACCATCTTACTTAATACACCGAACAATCCAATAAGGAAAGTTAGATGAAGAAAATGAGGCCTAGAGAGATTAGATAATTAGCCCACTGTTAAAACTTCTAGTAAATTTTGACTGAAAAACCCAGTAGTTTAACAATACAGAGATGAAAAAGCCAGAAAGGTTTCCAAGGGGAGAAGAGAGAACTTAGCAGATAAAGCATAAGGAACTATCCTTCCACTACACCTAATGTTAATAATAAGGGAGGCTTGGGAAGGAAAGGGACATATATGAGAACTTTCTCTATTATCCACTCAATTTTTATGTTAATCTAAAACTGTTTGAAATACCAAAGTCTATTAACTAAAAGTAATCAGACAGCACTGTTTCCAGGAGGGATTTGTCTCTGCTAATGTTCAAATATCAGCTAATACCTAAATCTTAGCTTGAGGCATTGCTTACTATTCAATGAGTTGTAAAATACTTCTATGATCACAACACTACAGAGAGAGAAAAAAAAAAAGTTAAGCCAAATGCCTTGATGAAACCATGCTGTGGCCAGGCCCAAAACCAGCTTGAATTACTTCATTTTCCTTTTTAATCCTTATATTAGCTCAGAGTGCCCACTACACAATAGCTGCTTCATACACAGTTGGTCCTGATGGTGCAATAGGAACCCTTGGGCACTGTTAAATACTGTCTTGATCACTATTTGTTTCTGTCTCGGACTTTCCTGTGCAGAGTAAATGATATTGAAAATAAACATTTCTGAATTCTCCTAATGAGGTGATGCCAGAAACAAGAGTATTTTAAGGCTTTTTGTGCCCCCTCGTGGAGCAGAAGTGACATTATGAAAGAAAACCTTTTTGAGAAGAATGAGGACAAAGACTGAGGAATGAGGAAGGAAGCTCTGTTGCCAAGGTAACCACAGCATCTCTTTCCAGTCATCTTCATAAGCCTTTTCTCTCCTTCCTTCCTACCCAAGTAATTTCTCCTTTTTAGAGCTTTGCCATCACACAGGCCTGCCTCTCCTTTAGCCTCTCTTTGATCACCATCTGCGTCTCTGCTCCCTCCTATGCTAAAGGGGAAGGGATGAGAAACAATAGAATGGGAATTTTTAAAAAGCCTGAAATGCAAAACAATAATAAAAATCATTAAGTGCATGTTCCTGATACTGACAGAAGCGCACTTGTAGATGCATGAGAACAGTCCATGAACACGTTGCCCTTCCCTGGCTCAGATCTCAACCAAGCTTCCACAAGATACTGTCCAGGTGATGAAAATTAACCAAATGAGTCACCTGAGTTGGCATCCTCCTATTTATTCACCAGTCCACCACAACACCATGTCCGGCTACAGGTATATGCTTCCTCTCTCACCTGCATGTGCACCAGCCTACTTTCCAGTGCGGACCAACAGCAGCCAGGAAGAATAGCACACTCTGAGGACTACAGTATGGCAGCCACAGGCTAGACTTCCCCACATTGGGAAGTTGACTGTGTGGATGAAATTCACAGGTTCTGCACACGTAAATCATTTTGTTCTCCCTGAGAACTTAGTAATGCTCTTTTGGGGAACCTGCCTTGATTCAATTGCTCTCACATTGGCTGACCATCGGAAATTCAATGACAAATACCTTCCACCCAGTCCCTGAGTGAGGGCTCCTAGAGAGTACGGTGAGGACTCAGGGGAAGGTGGGGTTTTTGCACAGAGGTCTGCCCTACTCAGCTCAGTGTGATACTCCAAGCACAGAGATAGAAGCCAGAGTCGTTGAGGAGGAGCTTCTTAGAAAGCAGGATGAAGTGACCATCCCGGGGTCTGGAGGCTTTGAAGTTCTGGGGCGCCTGAGAGTCTACCTGGTCAATAATGGTGGAGTAGAAGAGCATATGGAGGCCCCCTCCTTCAGCCTGCCGGTACCAGTATAGGTTGGGATTAGATGTCCCCTCCACTGTGCACTCCATTGAGAGTGAGCTCCCCATAAGCTGCACCTTGGTAGATGGCCACTGATGGATGGTCTGTGCTCTGACACCTGTGGGGAGTGGAAAAGGCCATTGGGAGTGAAGAATCCAGCCCAGCTTGCCTTTCATCCAGACAGAGAGTGGCTCATGTCCTTCTGTGGCTCAGGCATATAGTATCACTCACAGGGAGTCGGTTGGGAGGGCCAAGGGGACAGAGGGTCACTGGGCAATGGGACACCAGAGAGCAAATGCCTTTTCAGGAGATGGAGGTAACCAAGATCCAGTGTACCAGCCATGAAGACCCATATTCATTCCACACAATTAAAGGAATGTACTAAAAAGAATCAAACCAATAGCTGAGGCTCTGGATTCATGGGGTTGGGTGAGAGTGAGAGCTTGAAGGGAGGCTTACCAGAGAGGAGAGTACTCGCTAAGGAAGTGCCCAAGAGAAGAGCAAGGAGAGAGCAGAGCATGGTTCAAGCCAGCCTTCAGTTGAACAAGCCTGGTAGACAGGGCCAGACAGGTGGCCAGGCCCCTCCCTCTTGGAGATCTGTGACCACAGAGCAGAGGGATCATTTCCCCTCAAGCTGGGGAGGAAATGAGGCCAGTCTCCTTTTAAGTGTGTGATGAATCACCCCCACCTTCCCTGAGAACCAGCTTTACCCTGCACTGGTATCTGTATTAAAATCTTGCTGAAGTCCTGGTATGTAAATAGATTTAATGACTCATGAGTTACCTGTAAACAAGAGATGACTCTCTGGCTCCCCCAGGAGACCATCAAGACTAACCACCAGAGAAACTGTCATTCTGGCAGGATAGTGACAATTGATTTTAAGTCTATCTAAAGTTGGAAACCAGATATAGGACATGTCCACTGGGTAGCTGGAAAAAAAAAAAGCAAATCAAGGATGTAGGGATTTAGGTTTTCAGGTTTTCAAAGCAAAAGAGCTCAGCTCTGAGGAAAGGAGGAGAGCTGCTGTAACATCAACCAAAGGATCTGCGTGCTCTTCATCCTGGCAGACAGGATCTGAGACCTGGATGGCTAGACAAATTCCTGAACTGATCAAAGCTGGACTCTGTGTTCCTTGTGCCTCTGATTTATCCTCTTAATGCAACATGAGGTAGAGACATGTCCTGGGGCCTTGGAACCAAATAGATCTGGGTTCTAACCATAACTCTGCTTCTTGCTGATTAGGAACCCTCAGCAAACACTAATCTTCAATTTTCTCATCTGTGAAATTAATATAAGGATTATAATACCTATAAATGGTTGAAAGATGCACTTTCCTTGGTGCACTGTATGCACTCATAAGTGTTGGCTGTTTTTTAGACTCCAGGGAAAGCTTGTGCTTACAGCAAAGAGTAGAAGGTTTATAATGGGATAGAGTGGAGGGTGGGACTGAGGGGATGACAGAGACACCAGAATCATTGCCAGGCCATCAGTTTTATAACAGCTAAGGATGAGAATCTGCTAGGCATCTGGTATAACCTCATGCTGTTGAAATGAGACATAGGAACCCAAGATGCCTGGAGGACAGCCAACGTGTCCCTGGGAACTTTCCCTTCTCTCTGCCTTTGCCATGCTCTGTCCTCTGAGGATTCCTTTTCAAACCAATTACTCAGTGTGCGTTGGACACGGTGAAGTGGTGTGAGGTGAGTAGCTGGGAAAGAGTCTCAGTAGATGTGATCTAACAAGAAGAATGAGCCTAAAGCAAACCAGGAATCTGTGGTGCATTCTCATTTCATTGGTGTCTGGTGATGTATTTGTTATTGTTGCTGATGCTAACAATTCAAAGTTAGTGTTGGGGTTCTTGTTCCAACAGAGTTTCCTCTGGAGCACTTTTTTTGTTTGCATTTGAATGCACTATATTTGTAGGAGAGTGTTTGTTTTATTTTTTCCAAATTTAATGAATCCTCTTATAATATTTATTTAAAAGATGACAAAGCAAGTGGTAAGCATAGTATGCATCCCCTGAGCATTTAGAACATATAATGAAAAATAGCTTTTGGCAGTTGTTCAATCTCAGTTTTTAGAAATCTGCTACTGAGACTCATTAGAATATCTACCTATGTATGACTGGAGGGAGTCAGCCTAAGATGATGGGTGCCCACATACACACAGTCTCTTTTCTCATTTTCTTTCCCTTTTTGTCTGTCCTCCTTTCTCTTTGCTCCTGGAATTTTTGTTGACTTAGTTCTGAGCAGGAATGGGGTTTGGAGGGAGGGTAGAGAGGAGATGGCAGCAGATACAAAGAGGAGGGAATTGCTCTTGCTCTTGATGGGACCATGCCATGCTCCCACTGGGCTGGCAGCCTTTCACACCAGCAAAGGCCATGTGGGTCTTGCGTAGCCTAGGAGAGCTGATGTTACTATTCAGCTGCATTGACTCGGTGTCATCACTAAGCAGAGAGTGCAATACAATCTTCCTCTCTAGGGATGGCTCAGCAGATTAGAGGGTGAAGAAAAATATCAGACAGATCAGAATAGCCAGCTGGCTCCTGTCTCCCTGATCACTGTCACAACTCAATAACTTGAGGCTGCTTCCATGTGGCTGATGCCTTAGAAAAATACCTCCTCATTCTCCATCCCTATCTACAATGCTGCTTATTCATTTGATACATTCAAGTCACTCATATATTGAAATGTGAGACTATGATCCCTCTGCTCTGTGGCAGCAGACCTCCAAGAGGGAGGAATCCAGCCATATGTCTGGCCAGGTGAGGGGGTTCAGCCAGACAAGTGGAACTGAAGGCTGGTTTGAACTATGCTCTGTTCCCTTCTTGCCCTTCTCCTGGTCACTTTCTTAGGTGATGTCCACATCTCTAGAAATTTTTTTAGTTACCATGTTGAGCTTCTCACTCCATCCTAGATTCTATATATATATATATATATATTTCAGAGAGGAAGAGAGAGAGAGAGATAGAAACATCAATGATGGGAAAGAATCATTGATCAGCTGCCTCCTGCACATCCCCCACTAGGGATAGAGCCTGCAACCCAGGCATCTTCCCTGACCAGGAATCAAACTTTGACCTCCTGGTTCATAGATCGATCCTGAGCCATGCCAGCTGGGCCATCTAGATTCTTAATTAATCACGACTGAGTGGATAAAGCTTTATCCATAAAGAGAATAGAGCACTATGTGGTACTATGGAAATATTCCCAAAATATGCTGTTAAGCAAAACAAGCAAGTTGCCAATAATATGTATAAAGCAATGTGATTTATATCAAAACACATATGTAAAACAGTTCATAAGTCTACTTATGCACACACACACAGATATACACATTCATTTATTCAACCAGTAGTAATAGGGTGCTATCCGTTCCCATATAGCTTGTTTTAGTAAAAAATGCAAACGTATAGAGAAAAAAGTACTGGAAAAATGAACACCAAATTTATGACAATGGTTATTCTAAGAAATAAAGTAGAAGAGGAAAGTAACAAGATTTTCAGTGTTTTTTGGGGGTAGACACAAATAGTATAATGTGTGCTGAGCACCATTGACTGAAACTCAATCTCACAATCCTTCACTTATTTGAACTGTTAAGTACAGTCATTAGGCTCAAACTCCATCTTCCTTCCTCCTGTCCATAGTAAATATCTATTGAGAACAGCATCAAAGAAAGTTGCAGATTAGTACAGACTGATAAAGGTCAGAATGCCCAGTGAAAGATGAATAAGTGAGATAAACAGAAGAAATAATCTAATAGAGGAAGAGAGAATATGTGAATTGGAAATGTTGACAAAAAAGATGTTGAGAAAGAACTGTCTTGTAAGATAAAGGCATTTAATGTTTGGCCCAAGTGGTGTAAGATCTGGACTCTTAAAGGCTCCTCAACAGATAGCCTGAGCTCATAAATAAATGCCAGGAGAGGGACTAGAGAAAAGAACATGAATTAGTTATTGAATCATCTTAGGATGTGAAAATGGGTCAGCAGAGGGTGTTAAACTATAGATTTCAAGAGGGCTGTGGACATAAAAGGCAAAGACTTCAAATAATGACAAGCAGAGGAAGGGTGGCAGAAATGGCCCAAAGTACAATTGGTTCCACCACCACCCACCACAGCCCCCCCTCTGGTGTTAGTTTTGGAGAAATCTCAGATGAATTGAAGAGCAGGAGGAGGAATTTCTAAAGAGAAGGACTAGAAAAGGCAAGGATGTGAAGCTAAAAATAAAAGTTGTGAAAACAGTATGTACACTAACTGCAAAATAGCAACAATTGTGGGGATGAGACTTGTATGCTGCCAACAGGGTGCCTAGGGTGAAAGGGTGGTGCTCCTGGCTCTGGGTGTTGTTAATTGGGAACATTTGGGCAGATAGCAAAAAGAAGAGCCAATTGAGGGAAAAGTCAGAATGAGAACTGGGGTGTTGGGTTGCTGTCACTCCTAGATCAAGGGGTTTCAAAGTGGGAAAATCAAGTTGAAGAGGGTAGAGGCCAATGAACTTGCACATTCACACTCTCACACACACTTTCCTATGCACACCCTGGTAAATGAGTCACATCAATAGCAACAATTATTTGACAGGTAAGGTATGTTTATTCTTGACTATATTACTAAGAGCAGTGAGGATGTGAGAAAGCATCATTTACATATTTGTTTAAAATCTTGCTGTGTTAAAAGCTGTGTGCTAGACTATAACTGAGTTCTCTCTTACTAAAGGAAGTTGAGACAAAAGCAGTTTGGAAGGTTTCCCAAAAATCAACAGTTGCTAAAGAGTCTTATGAAAATTTAAGAAATTCTCAAAAGAAGCTTAAAACTTAATGGATTAGGCCCTGTACACTGGAAGGTCAAGGGTTCGAGCCTTAGTCAAGGTCATGTACATGGGTTACAAATCCAATCCCCACCCCAGGTTGGGGTACATGTGGAAGGCAACCAATCAATATGTCTCTGAAACATTGATATTTCTCTTTCTCTCTCCCAAACTCTCTCCTTCTCCCCCATCACTTTCAGTCTCTCTAAAACAATGTGGGGGGGGGAGGGCGGGAATAACCTCATCCTTAGGTGAGGGTTAAAAAAATAAAATAAAGTAAATAATAATAATGGACTAAAGAGATGCAGGAATGAGCAATTTCTTTTTCCTAAGAGATAACATATTATGAATACTTGACCAAGTGCAATTTAGTTGTTTTCATGTATTATCATCCTTAAAGTAAAAAGCTGAGAGATAGTTGGTATTCATCCCATTTAGCAAATGAGGGCATTGAGGCTTAGAGCAGCTAAATCATTTGCCCAAGGTCACACAACACAGGCAACATCTGGGTTCCATGTCATGTGGACCAACTACACAGCTCATGAGTTTAATGTACTCCACTCCATTACTTCTCGTCCTAAAGGGAGAACAGCTAGGATCTGCATGGTGCTGTGCATACCCTGGCATTCCCCCCTCATGTCTATCAGTGTGATCCTTTATCAGACGCTGTGCTTGCTGTTGAAATGTTTAACAGCTTTATCCTGACAAAGACCTCATAGTGTAGATGCTTTCATTATTACCTCAATTCCACAGATAAGAAGCACAGACGGGTTAGACAATTTTGCCCAGGGTCACAACATTAGTAAGTAGTTAGTTGAGCGACATGCCAGCTCAGGCAGTCTGGCTTCAAAACTCTTAATGATGATATTGTGTGATATCAGAGAAAATGGTTGGTTTTACTTCCCCCACAGATAGAGAAACAATAGAAAGCTGGGTTCAGAGGAAAGAGATGAAATTTAAAAAAATTTTTTTCTTCTTCCCAAGACTGTTGAGTAGACAAAAGAACAACCTGAGGTTTCTGTTAGTAAGTACATTTGCAGATTCAAGAATTTCAAATATTTGAAAGACAATGAGGATTTCACAGAAATTGAGAATTTTAGGACTCCTAAGTGACTTTCAAAACAAAGGGCCTGGAAGCAAGGCCAACTATGGTCAAAGGAAAAGTTGTGAAGGAATGAGGAAAAAAGAGAAGGGGAAAAAAATCAAGTAAGTTGACTCAAAGTACAAAAATAGTATTAGTAATAATCAACGTTTATTGAGTGTTTATCATTACCAGACATTGTTGTAGACAGCATGTTCTCCTGATCCAGAATGATTAGCAATGTGATCAGAATATTCCCCAGGACATATTAGAAGACCTCTTTAAATGGAATTCATTTTTAAAACCTAATTAAGTAAATAAAGGCTTATTCTTTGAATGATTCTAGGAATAAAACAAGATTCCAAGAACATAGCCAGAGAAACAAATGTATTGGAGAACTGTTATAGCAAAACAAGACAGGCAAATACACAACACACACACACACACACACACACATACACACGGCTCCTGCACGTTTCATAAAAGCCCAAGATGTGGCCACACTACCTTTAGGCTTAATGAAGCTATAATTATGAAAAAATAAGAAGACCCTATTACGGTATTTTCACTAATAGCAGTTCCTTGTCCATGTCAGGTGAACTTCTTAACAGTGTCCCAAGTATGAGAAAAGTAGAAAATAAGAAGATAGAAGCTTAAAGAAAGAAACTTTTACAGAACAACTGGTCTACACTTACAAAATTTCAATATCATGCAAAACCAATAGAGAAGGAATTCAAAGATATTGTCACTTGTACATGCCATATCATTTATATATGACATATATTTGACATTTATGTATGTTATATATCTAACATTATGAAAAAATTAAAATCCATTATGGAGACAAGAAAGCAAATAAAGAGGGTAAGAAACTAAGTGTAGAGGCAAATGGCTTGTGAGACAGGCAGCATTCATAAGGTGTGCTAAATTCAGATAAGTTAGTAATCTCTGAGACACATACAACTAGATAAAACCCAGCCTGAATGTGCCAAACATAGATAGAGATGGATGAGGGAGGGGGTAAGTAAAGGAAAGAAGAGAGGGAGGGAATGAAGAAAGAAGGAAGGAAGGAAGGAAGGAAGGAAGGAAGGAAGGAAGGAAGGAAGGAAGGAAGGAAGGAAGGACGGGAGGGAGGGAGGGAGGAGGGGGGGGGAGGGAGGGAGGGAGGGAGGGAAGTTGTTTTGAGTGCTGGCCATTATGCAGATTCTGCAACTGCCCTGAACTGCTTGCATTCAGGCTTTTATGTGAAAGAGAAATAAACTTCTATCTCATCAAAAACCAACCTGCAGTCTTTTTACCAGCTCTAGATTGCTTCATTCAGGGCTTCTTTTATGTAAATGGGGGAAAAAAACACTCTTTGTTTTAAGCCATGATTATTGAACATCTCTTACCAGCAGAAGAATGCATAACCTAATTGATATAAGCTCAAAAGGGACATCCTTGTTTTGGACACTTTGGTCATTGGCTTCCTAAGGCAGCTCATGGAAGATGCCCAGAGTTTATTTCAGGGCATAGATGAAGGAAACAAAGCAGGACACAGGATGCAGGACTGTGTGAGTGGATCTGGTGACACTTATTCCTAATCAAACGTATTTTAGACCAGAATCTGATGTACAACAATGGCTTCATTTCCCTGACTAGGGTGTTCTCCAGGCAGAGAAAGCAGAGGGAAAGGGAAAAATATAGGAAAAATAAAATAAAACTCTTAATGTAAAATGCTTTATGTAGCCAACATGTTATCCAAATGATCCTAAATTTACAGAAAAAGTCAAGGCAGAGGCACATTCTGACACCTATTCCACCTGTTCAACCAAGTTCTCTTTTTTAAAAAAAAATATATTTTTTATTGGTTTTTTACAGAGAGGAAGGAAGAGGGACAGAGAGTTAGAAACATCAATGAGAGAGAAACATCTATCAGCTGCCTCCTGCACACCTTCTACTGGGGTTGTGCCCACAACCAAGGTACATGCCCTTGACCAGAATCAAACCTGGGACCCTTCAATCTGCAGGCCGACACTCTATTCACTGAGCCAGACCAGTTAGGGTCCAAGTTCTCTTTATCTTATCATTTCTGGACCTAATTTTTCAAACCTATATAATAAAAGGCTAATATTCAAGTTGACTGAATGGCAGAACAACTGGTTGCTCTGATGCACACTGACCACCAGGGGGCAGAAACTTAATGCAGGAGCTGCCTCCCTGGGAGTCCATGTGCTCCCACAGAGGGAGTGCCACTTTGACAGAAATCTGGCTCATGGCTGGTGAGTGCAGCAGCAGTGGTGAAAGCCTCTCCCATCTCTATTGCAGTGCTAAGCCATCAGTTGGATATCCCCCGAGGGCTCCCAGACTGCAAGAGGGTGCAGGCCCAACTAAGGGACCCTGAGTGCATGAATTTTGTGGACCGGGCCTCTAGTACTTTTATATTTACCTTTCTTCATCCAAGATCATTTCTTTAAATATTCACAATGTATATTATGCTAGTTCTTTTCTCTTTACTCTTTTCAAAATTTTGTTTCTTACTTTCTGCTAACTTATTATCAAAATCCCAGGGTTCCTAAGTGAACCAAATATATGTCCTCTCTATACCTGGGTCATATTCATGTAAACACTCGTTGGGAGTGGGGATGAACAAAAAATCACTTAACCACAGGGATAGTGTACAGGGAGGGGATGACAGCAGTCTTGAAAAGAAATTGCTCACACAGAGATGCTCAGATAAATCTGTAATCAAAAGAAAATCCAAATGCTTGGCCAAGGAGAAGTAAATTCCCTGAGGCCAATCCTTTGTTAGTTTCTTTGAACTTATTTAATAATTGGTCATTCCTATCACCTGCCCCCAAGCTTAGATACTATCCACATGATTACTTGCTTTCTCTGTGCCTAGCTGGGATCTTTGATTTGGAATATACTTGCATTCAAAAGTCCTGGATTAGAGAAAGAAAAAATAATAGTATTTAAGATATATATATATAACTTATGTGTTATATTATGTATATATATAATATATATATATGAAAGTAAAGAGATGAAAAAAGATATTTCATGAAAATGAAAATGGAAAAAAAAAGCTGAGGTAGCGATACATATACCATGCAAAACAGACTTTAAAACAAAGGCTATAACAACAGACAATGAAGAATGCAGCAATTTCATTTCTGGGTATTTATCTGAAGAAACCCAAAATCCTAATGTGAAAAGAAATATGCATCCATATGTTTGTTGCAGCATTATTTACAATAGCCAAGATATGGAAGCAACCCATGTGTTCATTAATAGATGTATAAATAAAGAAGTGATGCACATATACAAAAGAATGTGAAACAGCCGTTAAAAAAAAAGAGGAAGAAATCTGCTGCAATATGGATGGACCTAGAGGGTATTCTGCTGAGTGAAATGAGTCAGACAGAGAAAGACAAATACCATATGATTTCACATGGAATCTAAATAAACAAACAAACAAACAAACAAACAAACAAAACAGAAACAAACTCAAATATAGAGAGCGTTTTGATGGTTGTCAGAAGGGAATGGAGGTGGGGGGATGGGAGAAAAAGGCAAAAGTATCAGAAAGTACAAATTGGTAGTCACAAAATAGTCATGGAGATATAAAATATAGTATAGGGAATATAGTCAATAATATTATAATAACTATGTATGGTGTTGGATGTATGCTGGATTTATCAGGGTGATCGCTTTTTAAGTTTTATGAATGTCTAATCACTATGTCATACATCTGAAACTAATATACTATATGTCACCTGTAATTTAAAAATAAAAAAATATTTTAAAAAAACAATACTGAAACAAGCTACATGTTTAACCTGTGGAAGTTTATTGGTAAATTTTGGTATACTACAAGATGGAATGTTTTGCATATTTCAAAACTAGTTTTACTAGGATATTATTTAACTAGAGGCCTGATGCATGAAGATTTGTGCAAGAATGGGTCTTCCTTCCCCTGTTTGCCAGCACTGCCTTCACTCTGGCCAGGAGCTGTGTTTCTGTCTTTCCATGCTGCCCAGAGACCCAGAGCTGCTGGGGCGGTGTGGAACACCTGCATTGTCACCATGGCGATGATGTGAGTGTCCTGCCCTGCCCCAACCATTCAGTGCCTCTGTATGCAAATTAATCTGTCATCTTTGTTGTGTTAATTTGCATACTCACTCCTGATTGGCTGGTAGGTGTTGTGAAGGTATGGTCAATTTGCATCTTTCTCTTTTATTAGTGTAGATAATATAGAAAATAGCTCTATTGATGTGGAAAATCATTTATTACTAAGTAAAAAAATGTATCACTTTTAGTTCAAGATAATGGATTGAAGAAAATAATTTACATTTTCTCACTGAAAAAGGAAGCAACTATTGGGCTATAAATATTGGCAAAGAAGCATAAAAGAGAATGAATTAATATGGTTGCTGAATACTGGAAGGAACATATTAGTAACACAGGGTTTTATACATTATTAAAACATCAAACATGGCTATGGACCAAATGAAATATAAATCAGAGTGGAGAGAGACACAGCTCAGTACAGGTAGAGGATAAAGCAGTAGGTGCGGCTGCTCCATTTTGCAGAGTAACTCAGCTCCAAAGGAATATGGTCAGATTATGAGAAAGAACTTAACACAGATAGTTGGTTGAAGAACTGTAATGGCTGCTGAGTCAGAGCCTTCTTTCTAATCTCCACATGTATAAATGGTATCATTGTAATTAGCTAGTTATTAATAATAAAGGAGAATCAAAGAGAGAAGTAAGATATTATAGAAATATCATTAGGGTAGCTTCACCAGAAAGTTGTAATTTTGCACACCCCATGGAAACATTGGCCTATTCCATGCAAAACACTGGGGGAAAAGACCCAACAAAGGCAAGATAGACACATGCCCAGTAAAGTTGAGGTGACATAGGGAAGATACTTGCCTGTCAATCAAACCTGGGGACAGAGATGGTTGGTCAGAATGGACATGGCCACTGAAGCATGAGAAAAATTGGGAATACATAATTCTTCAAACAAAGGAATTTGCTCTCTCTTGTTGCTCTTGTTGTGCTTGACTCTTACACTCTTGGCTTCTTTGTATTTGCCTTTATTTCCTCCATAGCCATATTGACCTGCGGACCCCACATGCAATAATGGACTAATGGACTGCAGGTAGAAATACAAGGTAAGCCAGCCTGATGCTGGATTGGACATGGCCCTAACATGGAAAAGAAACTCTGGACACTGACTCTGACTTTAGCTCTACTAAAGCCCCAGCTACACTTCTTTTATGGCAGGACAAAGGGAAATGAGATTTTGGAAAGTCAGGGATGCAATTCCATGGCAATAAAAATCACTCATTCTCCTATGTGAATCTTAGAAAATTATTTTTATTAGAATATTGCAAGAAATCCACTCCCACTAGGAACTAGGAGATACAAGGACATCTCCCCTCTGGTAATAGAGAAAGTCTATAACATGGAGCTGGAAAAACACATTTCAAAGAAATGGAAACTATTAACCTAAGAGGGAGAACGGCTTTAAGAGAAGAGTTTCCCAGCCTGCTTATCTTAGAGTGAAGCCTGCCAGTCTACACACCACACCCACAAGCAGAGAGCCTGAGTCAGTCTTCTCATGCAGTGAAGAGGCCACTTCTATCAGAGGAAATGTTAGTCAGTTACAGGTAATAATCAACATTGTTTATTCATAAATATGATTGGACAACCAAGTTATCAGCAGACATTATTTTTTTTAAGAAAATAGCCATGGTTCTGAAGCCGGTGTGCTCAGTGGATAGAGCGTTGGCCTGCAGACTGAAGGGTCCCAGGTTCGATTCCGGTCAAGGGCATGTACCTTGGCTGCAGGCACATCCCCAGTAGGAGGTGTGCAGGAGGCAGCTGATGGATGTTTCTCTCTCATCCATGTTTCTGACTCCCTGTCCCTCTCCCTTCCTCTCTGTAAAAAAATCAATAAAATATATTTTTTTTAAAAGAAAAGAAAATAGCCATGGCAAAGACAAAGCTATTGATCCATCAACCAATTTTATTATCCTCTTGAGAGTACAAGAAAATGACATTTCCCAGCATCTTGCATCTAGATGGGGCCAGAGGATTACTCATTCTGGAGAGTGGAATGTGAGCAGCAACATGGTCCACTTCCAGACTTGGCCAAAAGCAACAAATCTTCAACACATGTTTCTCCTGTTTTCCACCTTTTGTGACAACCCTGGGGAAACCTTGGGTAGTGGTATCTCAGATCTCTGAATCCCTCTCATAGGAGAGAGTTGCCCAGGTGAGCTTCCTGACTACAAAGATATGTACTAGCCTTTATGTAAAGATCGAAAACAAAATAAAACACCAAATCAGGTTAAGCCACTAAGAATTGGGGGCTTGTTTATTATAACAGGTATCATTAATTATTCTTACTTATGTATTAACATAAACAGAAGAGATCAAAGTCATAAAATCGAGTATTGATTCCAAAGGAAACAGTTCAGTGAAAAGTTAAGAATCTTAATTGAATTCTAAATCTCCTTTTTTGTCCTTTTCTGAAAAGTTTGAGGACATATTATATTCATTGACTAAAAGAAGGATAAAGTAAAGACAAATTTATGAAACAAATAATAAAAGAAAGTTTAATGGAAGTTAAAAATGATTACTTAAATGAGAAAAGCCTAAACATAGATTCCAAACGCAAGCACACACACACGGACAAAGATTGCAAACATGAGAGGAAAAGTTAAGCACTAATGGATAGGGTATTTTTGACATGTTTTTATAAAGTGGTCATTATTCCAGCTTGACTGAATGATCCCCATTACCAAAGAGAAATTTGGTGGCTATTGCACACTGGTGACAAGCAGGCTTCTGTTCGGAACCCAGAGCATTCCCTGTGGTGCCTCTGAGTGTTCTTCTATCCAATATTCCTACATAATGAAAACTACAACAACCCAGGGAAGCTAGGACCCCACAGATGCAGAAGCTCTGGGAATGAAGGTGCCATTCATCGGACCACAAAATAACTTCATTCTGCTAAGGTGCTGATAGAGAGCAGAAGGAAAGTGGAATGAGAAGAGGAAGAAATGTGACTGCAGGACCAGCTCAAAATGATCCTGTTTAAAGAGACAGTTGCTTTTCAAAGACTACAGACAAAAACTGCAAGTCATTCAGCTAAAGCATGTACAGAGAAGAGAACTTTGACCTCCAGCTGTACCCAGAACCAAAGTCTACCCCTCCCAAGGAACGAAAGGACCAAGACACAACCGAGACTAATGCTGGGTGCTGGGACCACAGCAGCCAAGATCTATTGTCCAGAAAGATGCAGTGTTAATGCATCTTTACCATAAGTGGTCAAGTTCCAAGTTCCTCCAATTAAAACTCACTCCATCAGCACTTCCACATACATGATCTTGTAAGCCCTTAAAAACCCTTAAACTAGTCCAGAGAGCAAGATGAATCTGAGGCACCATTAAGTCTCCCATCTCCTCAATTGGCACCTTCTCAATCAATAAACCTTTCCTTATCCCAAACTTTGTTTTGAATTTTGGCCTTTCAAAGAGTTGGCACATGAACTTGGGTTTCAGTAATAGATGGTCACAATGACTATTAATTTAGACTTCATGGTCAGCTACAGAAGCAAGGACTGTGGCAACCATGTTTTGTGTTATTTAATGCTTTCTTTTCTTCCCTCCCATGCAACATACTCATAATGGGAGGAACCCTGGAATAGTAGTGAGTTTTAGGTTTCAAATGGGTGCTACTCAAACCACTGTTCAGTAACCACCTTTTTCAATCAGTTGACTCCTGTAACCAGCAGAACAATCACCAGCAGAGCATATTAGTAACATTCGCAGCTACAATGAGCAAACTCTAAACTTCATAATGGCACCACCATCCAGGGTAGAAGTTTACTTCTTGCTTGTATAAAGTCCTAAATGGGTGTTCTTGGTTGACAGGAATCACCTCTTCAAGAATAATTTAGAAACCAAGGAGTTATTGTTGTTTTTCTCATCTGCCCTCTTCAAAATGTAACCTCCAAGATTTACTGCTCTGTATCAAGTCAGCAAAGAGAAAAGAGAACAAAGATAAAGCTTACCTGTCTATTAAATTTCTTGACTGGGAGATCATACAGTTATTTCTAACTACAAACCCTGAAAGAAAGTAGTCATAGGACACTCTCTGGATTCTCTCCCCCCAGTTTTATTGTCTTTTCTGTTTCCTCAGTCTCCCCCCTCTGCTGTCTCAGATTCTCTCCAGATGGGCCTCCAAGCAACTCAGTCTTTTTGTCCTTCCTTTAAATATACATGTCTGTCAGTACTGAGGCCATATCTTCCAATATTTAGGATGCTTTTTAGGTTACACTCTTGTTTTATTAGTAGACTAGAAAGAAAGTAATTCATTAATATCTCAAATAAAACAATAATAACTGTTACTGGATTTTACCAGAAGACTCCTGGAAAGTAAGCTTAAGGGTCCTGCCTCAGGGAAAGTAACATTTATGACCATATTGGACTCTCTCTTTTCTGTCAAAATAGACGCCTGGAAGATCCTGCCCTGAGGTCATCACCAATGGGTCTGAAGTGATTACCCACCATGCTCCCACCAGACTCACTGATGATGATGAGGCAGAAGACCTGAAGAAATATAGTTGAAAGCCAATTCTCCTTTGATTAATATTTATTAGGAAGAAAGAGTGATCCCCTGGTTTGAAGATGGACTGTCAAAATGACAACACACTAACTATTTGGACCAGGAAGTTCATGACCAACAGACTACCTCAGTGGAAACAAATGGACATTGACGTCCTTCACCCTGGAAAGGCAATAGTACTTAAGACAGAAATTCAGGAAAAACTGGCCAAAATGTATAAGACTGCACCAGATATCATCTTTGTGTTTAGATTCAGAACCTATTTTGGTGACGGCAAGACAACTGGCTTCGGCATGATTTATTATTCCTTGGATTACATACACAAAAATAAATAAATGAGCCAAAATATAGATTTTTCAGGACATGGCCTATAAGAGAAGAAGACCTCAAGAACACAGAGAAAGGAATATAGGAACAGAATAAAGAAAGTCAGGGGGCTGCAACTTTGGTGCTGCAAAAAGTGAGCTGAAAATAGGACAACAGAAGGAGTCAAGATTCTTCAGTGATTTTATCTGTGGTGACTGTGCAGATTTTGCTTGAGAGTATTAATAAACTAAGAACTTTCAAAAACAAACAAAAAAAGTAATTGTGATCCCTTTGACTACTTTCTTTTTCCTTTGGTATCCTGAAATTTCCATCTACTTGTTATTTTTAAAAGTAAACACAAACCCCTGCACACTCAGTCCTTTATTATGTAAAGCAATTCAACCCTGCTCTACTCCTATACCCCAATAACAAATGCCTGCAATACTCAGGGGGAAAAAAAGGAGGGGTGGAGGGGCATTTTTCTCTACCTGAGCATTCACGTTGCAATCACCCTCACTCCAAATATCTTACTGATATATTTCCTCCAAACAGCAAAAGTTTCCCAAGGAGAATTTTCAAACTGATACCAAGAGGAAAGAAACCCAAAAACATTCTCTATCATATTATACTATTTCTACTACTTGAATGTTGTCTCTCTGCCAGCCAGAGTCTTAGCAGCTTTTTTTTTTTTCTTTTAAATTATTCAGAGGTATTTAGCAGATGGAAAAACTCTGGATCAGAGAAAGGCACACATCATAATTATACACAAACTCACTGGAGGCCCAACAAAAAGTCTTAAAGGCCTTAATTATTTATTTACAAAGACAAAATTGTTTCCATTTGGAAAAAGGGACTAAGTAACAAAACTGGTGAATATACTTCTTACTAACAAAGCAAATTAAGTAGGAATAGACACCTAGTAAAATAACTTCAATATAATCAATGTAACTATAAAAATTCCCTATTTTAAATAGTATTAAATCTACCAGCCTCAACGCTATCATCATTACTGTTAACAAAAACAAACAAACAAAAAAAACAACAACGGAGGGGGAGTATTTGGAAGATGCTTTATAAAAATGCTTACAGAATAAAATTTTGTTAGTATTCTTCTGGGTTGAATACTGAATGAATCAAAAGCATTCACACAAAAAAATTGTTTTAGCTTTTCTAGTCCTTTGCCTTTTTATTTAAATTTTAAAGTGATCTTATCTCATGTTTGCTGTGAAGGAATTTGATAGGAGCTATATTATGGTTTGATATTATCATTACTATATTGAGTCTTTAAATCTATAAACACAATATGTCTGCTACTTGTTTTTATAAATAAAGTATGATTGGAATACAGCCCACTAAATTGATATAATTTACCATGAAAAAAAAAAAAACATTCACCAAAGAGACTATCCTGAAATCTTAAACTTTTTAATCAAATGAGAAAACAAAAATAAAAATGGAATTAAATCTAATTCTTTTTTTATTCACCCTTTGAATTATTAGAAATTGAATGAAAAGTTATTGCAAATTATTAAATAGAAAAGTCCATAATGCTTACCCACTCTGCTAGTTTATTTGAAGCCCCTTGCAAGATAGGTAGATTCTCAGAGGCAACTTTGTTTACTCACCATGATTATCAATCTTCAGAGTAAAATGCCTAAAATGATAATATGTTGCTGTGTTGGTGTGCCCTTTCCTAATTCCTACCAGAGTCAAATGAAGGAAAATGGTGGTTCTTAGAGACCACTGGAAATGGTCATTCCTTCTGCAATCTGTAATTTGATCATGAATAATTATGTGTAACAATAGAATAATTAAACATGTTTCTCTGTCGTGTTTATGTGTGGCCTAGTCATGCCACATTTGATAAATTATACTGGTATATATTTTTTAATTTATCTTTATTGTTGAAAGTATTACAGGAGAACCAAGATGGTGGCATAGGTAAAACACCTATCTTGCTGTCATACTCAGCAATTTTAATACTACAACTTAACGAAAGAACAAACACCTTCCAGAATCACCAGAAAGCTGGCCAAGTGAAAATTCCACAAATAAAAGTGAAGATAAGACACTGTGACTCGGAGGAGCAGCGGTGAACAGAGTTGAAAGATTCGCACGGAGAGAGGTTTGGAGTGCGCGCTGCAGAGAGGGCGGGCAGCTGAAAACTGGCCAGTTTTCTCGAACGGGGAGACAAAGACAACCCACTGGACTGATTCTCCAGCTCTGGGCGAAGTCCAGGGAACCCACTATCATACGGGGTGGAAACTGGACAGTGGGAGGGCACGCCGAAGCTCGGGCGCTGCAGGGGTCTCCCGGCTTGTGGAGAAGGCAGCTTGCGTGCGAACAGCTCAGCTGCATGACCACACAGAGAGCGCTCTGCGACTTGCTTTCTCATTCGGAAAACCGTCAGTCTGCTTTGTTTTACGACCCTGGGTGAGACATTGGGTGTGCAGAGTCATTTTGGGAGAGTCTGAATTCCCCAGCAGCCTGTGGAGCTCAGCAGCGGCTCTCTCTCAGAGGTGCTGGCGGCCATTGCCCCGGTGTAGAGTCCCTGGGGCCGCACAGGGCAGAGCTAACGCTATCTGCTTGGCCCGGAGACTCTGCCCATCCAACCTGAGCACAGCTGAGCTTCACAGACAATTGGCCTGGAGGTCACCCCCTCCAAGTGCTAACAACGATTAACCTGAGCTTAACTTCAGCAAGACTGTTTGACCCATATCCACCTCAGATAACTGGGGAGGCAGAGCCACTGTCCCTAGTAGGAAGTCTACCACACAAAGCTAATTGACCAACTCAGGGAAGCAGCCATGATGCAGAGACATGGAAAGAAATCAGATGTGGCCAGGACCGCTTTGGCGCAGTGGATAGAGCGTCGGACTGCGGACTGAAGGGTCCCGGGTTCGATTCCGGTCAAGGGCATGTACCTTGGCTGCGGGCACATCCCCAGTAGGGGGCGTGCAAGAGGCAGCTGATTGATGTCTCTCTCTCATCGATGTTTCTGACTTTCTATCCCTCTCCCTTCTGCTCTGTAAAAAATCAATAAAATATATTTAAAAAAAAAAAGAAATCAGATGTGAAAGAAATGGAGGAAAAAAAACGACTGGACATGGAATTCAAAACCACGGTTATAGGGTTTTTCAAGAGGCTCCAACAAAAGGTCGAGGCCTATAAGGAAATAAGCAAGACTGCAAAGGAAATGAATGAGTTCTACAAGGATATGAATGAGACCTGCAAGGAAATGACCAAGACCAACGTGGAAATGAACGAGACCCTCAAGGATATGAACGAGACCTTCAAGGAAATTATCAAGACCAATGTGGAAATGAATGAGTCCTACAAGGAAATGAAGGAGACCCTCAAGGATATAAAGGAGACTCTCAAGGATATGAAAAAGGACCAACCAGAAATTAAGCATACACTGACTGAAATAAAAAATATTATATAAAGACCTAAAAGTACTCTGGAGCACCCCAAGAACCAAGTTCAAGATGTGAAATACAAAGAGGTAAAATCTACTCAGCTGAAAAAGCAAGAATCCAAAAGAATCCGAAAAATTGAAGATAGTGTAAGGGGCCTCTAGGACAACCTCAAACATACCAACATCCTAATTATAGGGGTTCCAGAAAAAGAGAGAGACCAAGACAATGAAAACCTATTTGAAGAAATAGTGACCGATAACTTCCCACACCTGGTGAAAGAAATTGACTTAGGAGTCCAAAAGCGCACTGAACCCCAATATATAGGAACCCTAAAAGGACCACACCAAGGCACATCATAATTAAAATGCCAAGAGCAAAAGACAAAGAGAGAATATTAAAAGCAGCAAGAGAAAAACAGTTGGTTACCTATAAGGGAGCACCCATACGATTGTCAGCGGATTTCTCAACAGAAACAATGCAGGCCAGACGGGAGTGGCAAGAAATATTCAAGGTGATGAACAGCAAGAATCTACAACCAAGATTGCTCTATCCAGCAAAGCTATCATGCAGAATTGAAGGTCAGATAAAGTGCTTCGCAGATAAGAAAAAGCTAATGGAGTTCATCACCACCAAACCAATATTATATGAAATGCTGAAAGATATTCTTTAAGAAGAAGAAGAAGAAGAAAAAGATAAAAGTGTAAATTAGGAACAACAAATACACATCTATCAACAAATGAATCTAAAAATCAAGTGAATTAATAAGCTGATGAACAGGATAAACTGGTGAATGTAACAGAATCACGGACATAGAGAGGGAATGGACTGACAACTCTTGGGGAGAAAGGGGATGTGGGAAGTGCAGCAAGAGACTGGACAAAAATCAGCAACTATGGGAGAGGACAGTGGAGGGGGGTGAGGGCGGAGGGTGGGATGGGTACCAGGTGGAGGGGAACTATAGGGTGAAAAAAAAAGGGAATAATGTAATTAATAAACTGAACATAAAGATTAAAAAAATAAAAAAATAAAGTATTACAGATGTCCCCCTTTCCCCCATTAACCCCTTCTAGCCCATTCCCACCCCCACCCCAGGCCTTCACCCCCCTATTGTCTGAGTCCATAGGTTGTGCATACATGCATATAAGTTCTTTGATTACTCTCTTTTCACCCACTCACCTACCCTTGCTTTCCCTCTGAGATTCAACAGTCTTTTTCATGCTTCTATGTCTCTGAATCTATTTTATTCATCAGCTTATTTTGTTCTTTAGATTCCTCATATGAGTGAGATTATATGATGCTTGTCTTTCCCTGATGCTTATTTTGCTTAGCATAATACTCTCCAAGTCCCTCTATGCTGTCTCATTCTTTTTTTTAACTGCTGCATAGTATTTCATGGTGTAGATGTACCACAGCTTTTTTATCCACTGATCTATTGATGGGCACTTGGGCTGTTTCCATAGCTTAGCTATTTTAAATTGCTCTGCTGTGAACAGAGGGGTGCATATATGTTCGTTCTGATTGGTGTTTCAGGTTTCTTAGAATATATTTCTAGAAGTGGGATCACTGAGTCAAATGGAAGTTCCATTTTTAATTTTTTGAGGAAACTCCATATTGTTTTCCATAGTGACTGCACTAGTCTGCATTCCCACCAGCAGTGTATGAGGATTCCCTTTTCTCCCCGTCCTCACTAGCACTTGTCATTTGTTGATGATAGCCATTCTGACAGGAGTGAGGTGATACCTCATTGTTTTAATTTGCATCTCTGATGATTAATGACTATGGGCATTTTTTCATATGTCTCTTGGCCACCAGTATATCCCCTTTGGAGAAGTGTCTATTTAAGTCCTTTGTCCATTTTTTATGGGATTGTTTGCCTTCCTTTTGTTAAGTTGTATGAGTTCCTTATTTATTTTGAATACTAACCCCTAAACTATATTTTTAATAACCTATTAAAATTAGGCAACTCTGTAAATGTCACAGCTAGGGATGATTTAGATAATTGCAAAGGAACTCAAGATGATACTTTAGTTTCTTTCCTAATACTGAAAAAGTAATTCAATAACAACTTTTATACTCAATTATTTCAATAGGCTAGACCATGTTGGAAGATGTGTAAGTGAACTTGATTTGGAAATCATTATGGGGCATATAATCCTGGGGAAGAGAAAGACATTTTCCCAAAATGATGAAAGTAAATACATATTTATAAACTAAGATGAATATAATGAAAAAAAAAGCACAATGAATGAATATAGTATGATTTCACAAGGTTTCCCTGAAACAGCAATCTGTAAGCTGAGGTTTTGTTTTACATTTTGGTACACCATACATAACATAATATCTATAATTTTAACTACAATTTAGTGGTATTAGGTATGTTCTGAAAGTTGTGAACCACGACCTTTACCCAAAACATTTTCATCTTCCCCAACAAAAACTCTGTTTTCATTAAACAATAATTATCCATCTCTTTCAGTCCCTGATAGCCTCTATTCTATTTTCTATCACTATTAATTTGCCTATTCTAAGTACTTCATAAAACTAAACTTATACATTATTTGTCCTACATCTGGCTTATTTCACTAACCAACAATAGTTTTCAAGGCCCAATCATGTTGTAGTATATATCAAAATGTTATTCCCCTTTCTGGTTGAATAATATTCCATTATATGTATACATCACATTCTGTTTATCCAATCATCTGTTGATGGACATTTGGGTTGTTACCACCCTTTGGCTATTACGAATAATGCTGCTATGAACATAGAAGTACAAATATCTGTTCTAGACCATGCTTTCCATTCTTTTGGAATCACACCTAAGAGTGAGAGTGCTAGGCCATGTGGTAATTCTATGTTTAACTTTTTAGAAAATGAATAAACTGTTTTCCACAGCTGCTGCACCATGTTACATTCCTGCCAACAATACATGAGAGTTCTAACTTCTCTACATCCGCAGGTAAACGTGTTATTTTCCAATTTTAAATCATAGCCATCCTAGTAAATGTGAGGTGGCATCTCATTGTGGTTTGGATTTACATGAGCATATTTGGTCAAGTCTTTTGCCCATTTATAATTGGGCTTTTAATTTTCATTGTTGATTTTTAGGAGGTTTTTAAAAACATATTCTGGTTATTAATCACTTATCAGATATATAATAAGCAAGTAATTGCTCCCATTTTATAAGTTGGATTTTTGGTTTCTTGATATCCTTTAATGCACAAAAATTCTTAATTTTTATTAAGTTATATATATATATTTTTTTTTTTCCTTTGGTGCTGGTGCTTTTGGTGGTATATCTGAGAAATCACTGCTGAACTCAGTGCCATGAAGAATTTCCCCGATGTTTTTTTCCTAGGAGTTTTATAATGTTACTAATAAGATTAGGTCTGTGACCCATTTTGAGTTAAGTTTTGTGTATAGTGTTAGGTCAGGATTCAACCTCCAGTTTTTCCAGGAGTACCATCTGTTGAAGTATGTCCTTTCCTCATTCAAAGGTCTTGGAACACTAACCAAAAATCAAATGACCATATATTTCAGGGTTTATTTCTGGGCTATGATCTGAGATTTAAAGAATAACAGGAATTAAATAGATCGCAAAAGAGATAAAAGTCCCTCAAAGTAGAAATATGACTTTGGACCACAAAAGTTAAGTATTAACTTTCTTCTCCAGGAATGTAGCATGAATATCTCATTCTCCTATTTCTCTTACACACGATGCATTCATTTCTCATTATAAATCTCTTGGGGGGGGGGGAGATTCTGAGTTATGTACTCAGAATAACAAAGGGTGGCACTAAATCCAATCTCCTTATTATCTTGTAACCAATGTGAGTCATAAGTATGCCACTTTTTTTTCTCTCTAGTATCCAACAGGTAGCAGTGATTCATGAAAGCACAATTTACAAGGTCAAACATTAATTCTCATGGGTAATCCAAAACAAAATTACAAGGAGGAAGAACCTAATTATCTAATAATTAGTGAAGCCCACCTTGCCCATAATACAATTAGTAATTACACTCTTATAAAGAGTAGCTTTAGAAAAGCTCCTTCTAGGCAATTAAAAGGTTTGTGGGAGGGAAGAAAGAAAAAGTTGGTGATGTCTGAAGTGACTTCATGAGAGTAAACATGGGAAATTTCTGTAATTTATATTAGTTTTATTTAACATTACATTATCTGTCAAATGTTTTTGCTTTATTAATCTACTTTGAAGGGAAAGAATGAATGTGACCCCATTAAGAAATGTACTCTATTTTCCAATATGAAAATAAATAATTTCATGTTTTCATTTAGAGTGATTAATGTTTTTAAGCCTATATTTTTGTTGAACTTGAATGTGATGATACCATGATTTGTTTAAATCATCTCCCGTTTTCGCACCACATTCCTTCGGGTTTGTAATAAATAAAAAGTGAGCTCATTTCTTAGTTTTTTCTCTTTTCATGATTGCTACTTTAGCAATACAAAGACTCAGATGAAGCTTTGAAATTGTTATCTGCAATATCCTAGTCAATTTTGTAGACATGTCAACATTGTCTTCCCATTTCTCCTTAGATTGCAGAGGCAAGAAAAGAGAGGTAGAAGAGGAGAGATCAGCAACAGGGGAATGATGGTAGTAATGTCTTTCTTCCAATTATATGTGCGTGTGTTTGTGTGCATGTGTTTAAACTCCATGTTTAAATATTTCAAAATTATATATTTAATTTTAATAGTATTATTTAGTACTGTCATTAATGGTCCCATTTTTATTTAAGAAATGGAAGGGTCTAATGTACCCCCCACCAATACTGTCTCATTGATATAAGCATTTCTAGAAATGCAAAAGTGAGCCTTTTGATTGCTTGCTACATAAAGACATTTCACAATATACTTATTCCATTGACTTACCATAGAAGTTGTCCTAGAATATTATGCCTATTAGGACATTGTACTGTATTTGGTTTCAAATCTGTCACTTTAATTATGTTTTCCATATTTTAATGCTTCCTTGTTGTCTTCTATTATTTTGCCTTCAGATGAATGAACTATATCCATTTGCTTTTATCTTTTATCTGTGATTTGTAAGGTTAACACCCTATTTTTAAAATAATCTTACATGATTATCTTAAAACATTAAAATTATTTTTACTCAATTATTCCAACAATAACCATTGACTTTCTTTGATGGAAGTCAAAGAAGCTAACATTGCTGACCTCTTCATCTTTGCTATTTCCCTTTGTGTTATGCTAACCTGAAGTTAAAATTTCCTTTTAAAAAACTTTTTTTTGGTATTTACATTAAGCACTTTACCTTTATTCCCACAATTACCCTCAATTACTTAATTTTCCTCTTTTTATTGCTTAGTAATTTGCAGGTTTGTGTTTTTTATTTTATTTATCCTATAATTTTAGATACTTTTGGTGATTAGAACCACTTTTCCTCCATCACAATTTCCCTAATGAAGAATACAATTGCTTATTCATCTCTTAATTGCTAAGAGTACATTTGCAATGTGTCTTACTGGAAAACAGACTTGAGTGGAAATGTTCTAAGAATTTGCAGATATGAGAATGACTATCTTACTTTTGAAAGGAATAAGCATTTGGCTGGGGATATAATAGTTGAGTCAATATTCAATAGGGAAGTATGAAGCTACAGGTAATAGCAACAACAACAAAACACAATTACATGAGTTTATTTTTCTTGTGTAATAAGAAATGTATATGGTGCTGGTTTGGGCTCAGCTGCCAATATGGCCACCACGTCTATGATGGGCAGAATAATGGTCACCCAAAATATACACATTCTAATTCTTGGAATCTGTTGTGTTAGTTGACATGATAAAGGGGAAGTAAGTTGGTAAAAGAATTGAGGTTTCTAAGGAACTAACCTTGAGAGTTCAAGATCATCCTGGACTATCTAGATTGGCCCAATATAATCACAAAGGTCCTTATATGTGGGAGAGGGAGGCTGACTTCTTCACCCAACATTTGAAAACAGAGAAGGTTGAGTTAATTAAGGAATGCAGTGACCTCTAGAGGTCGCACTAGAAAAGAAAGGCAAACATTCTCCAAGGAGCTCCCAGAAGAAAAACAGTCCTGCCTACACCTTCATTTCTTTGAGCCTAGATATATGCATTTCACACTCCCCACCTCCAGACCTGTAAGATAATACATTTGTGTTGTTTTCAGCCACTATATATTTTTTTAAAATATATTTTATTGATTTTTTACAGAGCGGAAGGAAGAGGGATAGAAAGCCAGAAACATCGATCAGCCGCCTCTTGCACGCCCCCTACTGGGGATGTGCCCGCAGCCAAGGCACATGCCCTTGACCGGAATCGAACCCAGGACCCTTCAGTTCGCAGTCCAATGCTCTATCCACTGAGCCAAACCGGTCTCGGCTCAGCCACTATATTTTATTGTGGCATTGAATAAACCAGTTCAATAGCCCAGGGATGACTTCAAAGCAAGACAAAAAAGAAAGGACCACATCAGGCAAATCTAACTGTTGTTTTGTTGTTGTTGTTGTTGTTTTTTTATCAGAAATCAAGTGCCCCTAACAGAATTCTCTTTTCTTTTAATAAAGCAGAATTAGGTCCAGTATCCATTCCTAACTGGAAGAAAGACTAGGAGGGCAATTATTTAGCATCTCAGCCTCAAAATTCTGGAGAGCCAAGGACCAGAGTTGAGAATGGTTTTTCAGAAGCTAATCAATAATGTTTTATCCTTTTCTCCTGAAATCCTAAATTATTAATTAATCAATGCCCTAGAGAAGAAATATGAATGCATTTTGATTTTTAACTCCTGAATGGATGTGTAAATTTATAAGGTACTGTCTGAAAAACATTTTCCAAAAGATATCTTGGCTTTGATTTTGCATATCATTTTTGCTTAGAAGATGGCAAAGCTTCTACATTTTCAGTTTCATGACTTTTTGAGTGAGTTTAACTTTTTAATAAATATTTATTAAATACTTAATATGTACCAGATACTAAAATAATTTTTTTATTTTGTCTTTTCTTTTTTTCTTTCTGTGTATTTGATCTTTCTCATTCTTAAAGTATTTTCATTTTAAGGTTAAAATTCCCTATTGTAATTGCAGGCCTTTTAACATCTCTGTTATTTAAAAAATAATCTATTCATGTCTCACATCTTGAATGTCTTCCCAGGTTCATGTTATATTTCACAAGTTTATTATATTTCAATTTTATTTTTCTCACTTTGTTATTCTTTTCTTTCTACATGACTGATATTTTATTATGGTTATTGTATTTTCTTTTTTTAATTTTATTGTTTAAAGTATTACAAATAGTAGTACATATGTTTTCTCTTTTTTCCCCCATTGACCTCCCCCCGGCCTCCCCTACCCCCCAGCACATGCCCTCACATGCCTTTCTCCCCTTGCCCAGTGTTTTGTTTCCATTGGTCATGCTTATATGCATGCATCAAGCCGTTCGGTTGATCTCTTACAGCCCCGGCCCCACATCCTCTCCTGCCTTCCCACTGTAGTTTGACAGTCTGTTCAATGCTTCTTTGCTTCTGTTTCTATTTTCCCCCATTTCTTTTCTTAAAAAAAAAAAATATATATATATATATATATATATATATATATATATATATACATACATACATATACATATATATATATAATCTGCATACTGGAAACAAATATATAAGAACAAAAAATGTTTGAGTCTCAGTTTCAACGTCCAACAGTTCTGAGTTCCAGTTTCAATGTCAGATAGTTCCTTATGTGTACATGTCAGCAATGGTATTTGGATGGTGGATAAATGGTGGCAATGCAGGTTCCACTGTCTCTGGTTTGGTCCTGGGCAACCTGCAGCAATGCACAGCTGCTGACTACTAGCATGGCAAGGTGTCACCAGTGTCTTCCATCTCTGAACTGTCTTTGTGGTTAGAACAGACCTGTCAGTTCCTCTTTGTTGCAGGAATCCACATGGTCTTGGAGTTGTTTTCTGAAAATATACAAACATATTCTCGACCAAAAGTTAATAAAGGAAACTTTTCTGTAAATTAGATTTGGGATTCTTTTTATTTTTGCCCAAATGATTTTTCTTTGGCTTATTTTGACACCATGTGTGTTTTTTATGGGTATTCTGCTGTTAGCATTACAAATGGAAATTAATTTTCTGAAGTAAGAATTTTCTAGATGTAATTTACTTACAGAATATTTTTCCTTACATGATATTGTCCCACTATCCCCCCCTTTTTTTGATTAATGGGGGCTTTTGGAAATTTTAAATTGCAGTCTTGGTAACTTTAAATTTTAATTTTTGCACAAAAATATGACTGCTTTAGGTTCCTTGGATGATAGGCAATTTTATGATGAGATGAACTACTAATAGAAATTTTAGTTAATATTTTAGGAACAGCTTTTTGTCCAACATTTAAATTTTCTGGAGTATTCACTTATTTCAATTAGCCAATTTAAATTAATCTGAAAACTTGATTACTATTTTACTGTCAAATTTAATAATCAAATAATAATCTTAATTTACTCTGTAAATATTAGTGGAAAGGATAATTTGACTTCTAGAATAGGCTCTGAGCATTCCTGGTGCTAGATTGGATTTAGATATAGGACAGCTGTTGCTGGCCAAGTCTCTGTCTGTAACCTGGGTCCCAATCTGAGCTGTGCATGGGAGGCGAAGCAGCCATGGGGGCAGGAGACCTCCCTCAAAAGGGATGAGAGTTCAGGCCCCTGCAAGGTTATGGGGGTGAGGGTCTGTGCCCCACCTCTGGTGACCTTCAAGTTCTCTCCTGATGGCCCCTCTGTGACTGTGCCTGTCTTAGGTTGTTCCTTCCCTGAGGAATCTTACTCATCTCTGGTTAACCAGCCGTCCTCCGGGGCCAAGCAGGGTGAAGTGAGATTCAGTTCTGTCTCCTTGGTAGTCTATACCCCCATGGCCTTGACGCCCAGCACCTGCCTTGGGATCCCCTTGTCTGTTGGTGGGGTCCCATTACTGATCATGTATCTCGGGGGATTCAGGTTTCTTCTCCAGGGAGGACCCAGCTCACACCATTGGGCGAGAGACAGATCCATGGTGCCAGTCATTCAGAGGCTTCAACCTCAGCTTGAACTGAAAGCTCAGGCAACAGCTGTGTGCACTTGAATTGTGAGACTAGGGTCCCTCTTGGCAAAAGGGCAAGAGGGGCCAATATAGAATGCTCAACTGCCTTCCCAGTGCCTTACTTCCTTCTGAAAGGGATTAATTCCTTTCCTGTCCTTTTTTGAATTGCTGCCAAACACTCAAAGAATTAGTTGGTAAGTTTCTTTGGGATAATTGTACAATATGCTGTTCTCAAATATCAAAAATTATGACATTGTAGAATAATATCATGTAAGGATATTATGGTGTCACAGGGGGTTAGGGGGTGCCAAGCCTAAGGACTGGTGTACATAGGATATGACATGCTCTAGGCCATGTCAATTCAATTTCAAACCATCTGCCAATTTTTTATAACTTTATATAAACTTTGTCAGGGAGGTAAAAACACAAATTACTTACCTTAGTTCAAGAGTTCAAATATATTGACTTTCCCCCTTACTCCTGTCACCTACCACTTACCCTGAGATTTGACATTTTGATGGACATTTCTCAGCCTCTGGATCCCTTCTTGTTCATCAGTCTATGCCGTTCATTATATTCCACAAATGAGTGAGATCATGTGATATTTATCTTTCTCTGCCTTAGCATAATGCTCTCCAGCTCCATCCATGTTGTTGCAAATGGCAGGAGCTCCTTATTTTTAACCGCAGCATAGTATTCGATTATATAGATGTACCACAGTTTTTTAAGCCACTCATCTGCTGATGGGCACTTAGGCTTTTTCCAAATCTTAGCTATTGTAAATTGTGCTGCTATGAACACAGGGGGGTGCATATATCCTTTCTAATTTGTGTTTCTAGTTTCTTAGGATATATTCCTAGAAGTGGGATCACTGGGTCAAATGGGAGCTCCATTTTTAGTTTTCTGAGGAAACTCCATACTGTTCTCCACAGTGGCTACACCAGTCTACAATCCCACCAGCAGTGCATGAGAATTCCTTTTTCTCCGCATCCTCGCCAGCACTAGTCTGATGGTGGTTCCTTTGTAGGCGACTTTCTGTCTCTCTCTGACAGCTTTTAATATTCTTATTTTGTCGTTGGTGTTTGACAATTTAATTATAATGTGCCTTGTTGTTGGTCTTTTGGGGTTCATTTTGCTTGGGACTCTGTGAGCTTCTTGGATTTGTGTGGGTTTTTTCTTTCCTATAGCAGGGAAGTTTTCTGTCATCACTTCTTCAAACAAGTTTTCTATTCCTTGCTCAGTTTCCTGTCATTCTGGGAGCCCTATTATGCAGATGTTGTTTTGTTTCTTATTGTTCCAAAGTTCCCTTAGGCTCTCCTCTTGCTTTTTAAAAAAATTTTTTTAGAGGCTGCTTTACTTGGGTATTTTTTATACCTTGGTCTTCTAACTCACTAATGCGGTCCTCTGCTTCTTCTAATCTATTCTTGATACTTTCTATTGAGTTCTTTATCTCAGTGTTGACACTTTTCATTTCTTCTTGGTTCTTCTTCATTTCCTTTTGGTTCTTACTCATATTGTCAAATTTATCTTCCATTCTTTTCAGCCACCTTCTGACCATTTCTCTGAATTCTTTCTCTGACAGGTTGCTTGCCTCCATTTTGTTTATGTCCTTTTCTAGTGAGGTTTGTTTTTCTTTCATATGCATGTTGTTTCTTTGTCTCCCCATGGTCTCTCTTCTCCATGTGTCTGGTTATGTAGTTCTCTCTCCTGCGTTGATTTAAATGCACAAAATACAACACAACCAGGTGCAATGTATCAGGTACTGAATTGGAATGTATTCATGGTATTGGTAACTCTAAATAAAGGTAATCACCAGAGAAAGGCAAAACTGGTGATAAGTGAGAAAAAAGAGAGAGAAAGAGAAACACACACACACACACACACAGACACTCATGCACACCCCCCCACACACACACACACACACAAAAGAAAGAAAGGAATGCCAAAATGAAATTGGGAAAGGGGGAAGAAGAAAAAAAGAAAAGAAAGAAAGCAAAAGAAGGTAAGAGAGAAAAGAAATGGTATTGGGGAGCGCCCCAGGCAAAACACATTGAGCATTCCTTAACTGTTTGTGGGCTAAATCCAAGGCACCTGCCTATCCCTTTTGTTAAGACTATGGGATCTGCTCATAGCCTTTAGGCAGGAAATTCCAATGACAGAAATATACAAAAACCGAACAGAGGTGGAAGCTGCTTTAATTAACAATGTTTTAGCTCTGACCTTTCAGATCAATTAAGGTTTTTTTTTCCAGTCTTCTGGGCTTCCTATCCACATCTTTCTATTAGCTAGATGGGGATTGGTTTCCGGCACCTTTGTATTTTTGGAATGTAAATAAACTGCTACTATTTGGTGTCAGATGCTGTCTCTCCATCAGAGAGAACAGACATCCCACCCGGGGCCCAGCTATTTTTTTCTATTACTGTGTCTTTGTCTTCTACACTTTTATTTCTTAATCCCTACCTCCTCTACTCAGAAACTGGACCCAATCTCTCTCTCCACTCTGGATGTGGAAAAGAGAGAAAAACACCCACAAAAGAGAATAAGAAAGAAAAGGGGAATAAACTATAAATATGGAGTGAAAACTCCTATAGAACAGCCACTAATCCCACAAAAGTCAGCAACAAGTACCTGGAGATTGATACAAACTACATACAACAACTAATATCAAGCGAGGCAAGGGAACACAGAAGCAAAAATCTATCAAAAAACAATGCAACAACAACAAAATAAAACACAACACAAAACAAAAAACACACAAAACAAACCAAAAGAAAAGACTAAGCAAACCAATCTTTAAAAAAAATGATATAATCAACAATCAAGTAAACAAGAAAAACAGGACCGATTGAAAAACAATTTAGAATAGTGAAGTCAGAGACATGGGAGGTTTGTATGGACTGGGAGCAGGTGGTTAGATATTAGATATATAAGTAGGGTGAAATTTTAACAGGGAGTAAAAAGAACGAATAAGGAAAATCTAAGGCAGGAAAAGGGTAAGAGAAACAAGACACTGAATAGGGGAAGGTTAACAAGAGAGTGGTGGCATAAATGTGAAGTTGAGGTAGAGTAAAAAGATACTAAAGGATAGATTAAAACAGACTATATAACACTAATCCCAAAGTAGAATAAAGAGAAAATAAAATGACACTTAAATAAAAGGTGAAATAGTAGTAGTAATAAAATTGATTCATTAATTTGTGTTACACAAGCGTCACTTTGTGATTCAGTCCCTGGGTGGCAGTGTTTCTGGATTGACCTCCGAGTCTATTGGTCCTCTCTAGCCTGAACTAAGATCCTGCTACCCCTGTGGTATTCAATACTGATTTGTGGGAATAGGCTGCCTCAGAGTTGGCTCTCTACTGGTGACTTCCTGCTCTGATCCCCAGGCTCCAGAAAAAGAGCTCTCCCCTGCAGTCTCCCAGGTGTCCCCCACCAGGCGATCCCATGCTCCTGGCTTAGCACTCAAAAGCATGTATTTGGAGAGGAAAAAACACAAGTGCGTGAACTCCAGTCCTACACATATGTCTGCGCAAACCTCCTTTCCCTCTTGGGTTTAGCAGTCAGCACCCTCCCAAAATTTTGGGGCTGTTCTTCTCTGTCAGGTCCAAACAGGTTGTTTTCTAGGAATCCCTTCTGGCACCATCTTCTAGGGCCCCCTTTCACATTCTCCAGCTCTAACAGCCACAGACTTTTTTAGGTGCAGATCTCACCGCTCCTCCAGCTCCCTCCACGTGCGCTCCCAACCCAACTCCAGGTGAAACCTGACCTTTCCATGGCGGAGCACATTGTTCCTCTGAGTCCGTGCGTCTGCACCAACTGGGAACCAGTGTTCTGGGGGGTCTCAGCCATCCAGGGGGTACTACAGCTGTATATTTTCAAGCCCTTCCCATTCAAGATGGCGTGGTCCACTTCCAAGCCAGTGGCTCCGGGCCTCTTGGTCAGGGGATGCCTGTCCAGCAGTCTCCCACCTTCTCCCAGAGCACAGCTATCCCCCAACTCACCAACAAACACTCCCTGCGTGACCCTCAGCCCCTCCCTCCATCTGCCCTGGGACAATTTTCAGGTTGTGTCCATCTATTCCGCTGCCATTTTTCTCCCTCTGGCTATTGTACTTTCTTTTCTTTTTTTTCACTGCCTTTTATTCCAACCTTTAAAAACAGTTTTCATATCTGCTTTTACTAGTAACTCTCTAAGAATTTAAGTGGAACTTTTTCTTAAAACTTTTACATCTTGCCGAGACCAGTTTTGCTCAGTGGATAGAGCGTTGGACTGCGGACTGAAGAGTCCCAGGTTTGATTCTGGTCAAGGGCATGTACCATGGCTGTGGGCACATCCCCAGTAGGGGGCATGCAAGAGGCAGCTGATTGATGTTTCTCTCTCATCGATGTTTCTGACTTTCTATCCCTCTCCCTTCTGCTCTGTAAAAAATCAATAAAATATATATTTTTTAAAAACTTTTACATCTTGATTCCATTTCCACATGGTCTCTTATTTTTAAAACATCCCAAGTTTTATTGCTATTGTTGCTTACTCATGCTTGATGTTGATTTGTTTCCTTTGATATTGATGCTTAAAAGTCTTATGGGGTAGATTCTAGAATCTTGTATGAATGGAGAGAGAGAAAGGAACGTCTAGCAGTTGAACAAGGAAATGCTACAGCCATATCCCAAGCATGAGGCAAATCTTGGAGTAAGGAAGGTCACCCTCCTCTTTGGAAGAAGGTGAATGTTTTCAAAGAACACTATCTAGGATCAGAGCTGGAGAACACGATAGCATTTGACAGAAGAATAGCTCATGGGACCACTTGCTCCATGTGGTCCATTATCGTATCTCCTGTCTGCATCTGAAGGAAGCTGACACAGCACAGAGAAGAGAAGCAGCAGAGTGAAGTGGAGCACTTATCAACCCTGTCCTGCCAAACTCTTATTAAGACCAAGGATGTTTTCAACTCTTATTGTTTATTTGAGTAACTGCACAAGGCTTGTTACTTTTCTTTTGAGTTGGTGTCGTAGTTATTTTAGTGAGAGAAGGATTCTGTCACTTCCATTCATTCTATTAACCTCCTGGGAATCATCTTTGAAGATTTTTTTTAAGTATTAAAGATGATGGTCCCAAAAGGGGAGGAGTGGGAATACTGGCAAGAAATCCTATGAAAAGCCTTCATCTTTGTAGATTGCAGGAAAAGATATAGATAAGTGTGATCAACCAGAGGCTGCTGGTTATCTGTCTAATAGTTTTTCTCTCCTCTTACTAACCAAAGTTTAATTTTATTTGGTGCAACATGCAATTTCCAGTCCCTTTCAGATAGAAGTCACCAAATGACACAGTCTTGGCCAATAATATACAAGGACTAGAGGCCTGGTGCACAAAATTCATGTATGAGAGAGGTGATTGTCCCTCATCCTGGCCTGCACTCTCTCCAATCTGGGACCCCTCGAGAAATGCCCCACTGGGATCAGGCCTAAATGGGCAGTCAGACATCTCTCTCACAAAAAACCCAGGACTGCTGGCTCCCAACTGCTCGCCTGCCTGCCTTCCTGATTGCCCCTAACTGCTTCTGCCTGCTACCCTGATCATATCCTAACTACTCCCCTGCCAGCCTGATTGATGACTAATTGCTCCCCTGCCAGCCTGTTTGCCCCTAACTGCCCTCCCCTGCAGGCCTGGGTACCCCCAACTACCCTTCCCTGCAGGCCCGGTCACTCTGCTGGCCTGGTCACCCCTAATTGCCCTCCCCTGCAGGCTTGATTGCCCCCAACTGCCCTCTCTTTCAGGCCTGGACCCTCCCAATTGCCCTCTCCTGCTGGCCTGATCACTCATAACTGCCCTCCCTTGCAGGCCTGGTCCCTTCCAACTGTCCTCTCCTGCTGGCCATCTTGTATCCACATGGGGACAGGACCTTTGACCACATTGGGGCAGCCATCTTGTGTGTTGGAGTGATGGTCAGTTTGCATATTACTCTTTTATTAGAAAGGATAGAGGCCTGGTGCATGGGTGGGGACCAGCTGGTTTGCCCTGAAGGGTGTCCCAGATCAGACTGGGGGGTTCCCTTGGGGCATGGGGCGGCCTGGGCTAGGGGCCGGTGGTGGTTTGCAGGCTAGCCATGTGCCATGACGACCCAAGGGGATGCCCTGTGAAAGTAATATCTGGAATTTATCTTTTACAATTGAAATTTTGTAGCCTGGAGCTGAGCCAAGCCTTCTGCTCGCTCTGTGGCAGCATCCATTTCTGTTGGATTTATTTACCTTCCATAATTGAAACTTTGTAGCCTTAAGTGGAGGCCTGGGTCGGCCAGGGCAAGTGGAAAGCTTGGCTTTCTCCATCTCTGGGTGCAATGCAAGCCTCCTGCTCTCTCCTGCTCTGTGGCTATTGTCATTATCTTCTATGATTGAAACTTTGTAACATTGAGTGGAGGCCTGAGCCAGCAAGGGCAGGTGGAAAGCTTGGCTTCCTCCATCCTTGGGGAAACCCAAGCCTCCCTCCTATTCTCTGTGGTTGACAGCCATCTTGGTTGGATTTATTTGCATATTTGCTCCTGACTGGCTTGTGGGTGTGGCTTGTGGGCTTGGCTTGTGGTGTAGTGAAGGTACAGTCAATTTGCATATTAGTCTTTTATTAGATAGGACTAGAGGCCCTATGCATGAAATTTGTGCATGTGGGGCAGAGGATGTCCCTTAGCCCAACCTGCACCCTCTCCAATCTGGGACCCCTCAAGGGATATCCAACTGCCTGTTTTTGCCCGATCCTGGTAGAGCCTAAATGGGCAGTCGGACATCCTTCTCACAGTCCAGAACTACTGACTCCAAACTGCTCACCTGCCTGCCTCCCTGATTGTCCCTAACCGCTTCTACCTGCCAGCCTGATCACCTCCTAACCACTACCCTGCCAGCCTAACTGATGTCTAACTGCTCCCCTGCCAGCCTGTTTGCCCCCAACTTCCCTCCTCTGCCAGCCTAGTCACCCCTAATTGCCCTCCCCTGCAAGTTTGACCACCCCCAACTGCTCTCCCTTGCAGGCCTGGTCCCTCCTAACTGCCCTCCCCTACTAGCCTGATCATCCACAACTGCCCTCCCTTGCAGGACCTGGAACCTCCCAACGATCCTCCCTGCTGGCCATCTTGCGGTGGCTATCTTGTGTCCACATTGGGGCAGGACCTTTGACCACATGGGGCAGCCATCTTGTGTGTTGAAATGATGGTCAATCTGCAAATCACTCTTTTATTAAATAGGATAGAGGCATGGTGCATCGCTGGGGGCCAGCTGGTTTGCCCTGAATAGTGTCCCAGATTAGGGTATGGGTTACCTGGGGGTAAGGGGCGGCCTGGGAAAGGAGCCAGTGGAGGTTTATAGGCAGGTCACACCCCCCAGCGACCCAAGTGGAGGCCCTGGAATCTGGGATTAATCTATGTCTACAATTGAAACTTTGTAGCCTGGAGCAGAGCCAAGCCTTCTGTTCGTTCCGTGGCGGCAGCCATTTCTGTTTGAAACTTTGTAGCTTAGAGTGGAGGCCTAGGCTGGCAATGGCAGGCCAAAAGCTTGGTTTCCTCCATTGCCAGCGAAACCCAATCCTCTGTTCTCTCCATCTCAGTGGATGCCACCATTTCTGTATCTTTTATAATTGAAACTTTGTAATATTGAGTGGAAGCTTAGGCAGGCAACTAAATCTTGGCTTCCTCTGTTGCTGGGGAAACACAAGCCTTCCTCCTGCTCTCAGTGGCGGCAGCCATCTTGGTTGGGGTTTATTTGCAGAATCTGCTCCTGATTGGCTGGTGGGCGTGGTTGTGGGCATGGCTTATGGGTGTGGCGAAGGTACATCAAATTTGCATATTGCTCTTTTATTAGATAGGATATATCACAGGGTGGAGTTTCCAGAAAGGTTATTTAAATGGTACCAACTCAGCTGAAGCTATGCCCTATATTTTGTGCCTATCTCCTTTTTCATGAGTGAAAGTAATAGAAATTAAAGCTCGAACTCTGGCTGACAAGCTGAAAACTGGGAAACAAGGCCTCACCCTAAAGATGGAGAGCAAAAACACCAGTCTCAGACCTAGGCTTCCATAGCAGTTCTAAGTTACTAAATTTGTTAAAACCACTGTTGTACAACTTTGTTACATGCAGTTATTTCAATGTCTAATGAATAAAACATTCTGTTATGAGAGAAGAGGTTTCCTCTGTCTCTCTGTGCACTAATACTTCCGAATGTCTTTTCCTTATTGCTTGGTTAAAGTCATGTCAAAATGTAGCCTCTCCTGAGTCAATTCAAAGATCACTCATGTTCATCAAGCAACCATGATATCAATTGCTATTGGTCTACAAATCAGTGGCAAACTAAGTTTGTCCTTAAAACAAACCAGTACTATAGAAGACTAGAATACGCTCTAGAAGAAGAGAGGAACCAAGATGGTGGCATAGGTAAACTCCTATCTTGCTGCCCCACACAACAATTTCAAAATTGCAACTTAACAACACAACGAACATCACCCAGAATCACCGGAAAGCTGGCTGAGTGGAAATTTCACAAAGAAAAGTAAAGATAGGGCACTGTGACTCAGAGGAGTGGCGGAGGGCAGCATTGAAGATACGCACGGAGTCAGAGGTGAGCAGATAGGGCGGGCAGCTGCAAACCTGGCTGGTTTTCTCGAACAGGGAGGGAGACAAAGGTGTCCCATTGCACTGATTCCCCAGTTCCAGGCAAGGTCTGGGGAACCCACACTCATATAGGGTGAAACTGGACAGTAAGGAAGCATGCTGAAACTTGAGCACTGCAGAGGTTTGCGAGCTGGTAGAGAGGGCACGTAAACTTGGGAACATCAGAAGTGCGCAACTGCCTAGAGAGGACTCTTGACTTGCTCTTTTGTTCGGAAAACCACTGGTCTGCATTGTTTTACAACCCTGGGTGACACTTTGGGTGTGCAGACTCATTTAGGGAGAGGCTGAATTGTCTGGCAGCGGGTGGAGCTCAGCAGCACCTTTCTCTCAGAGGTGCATGCAGCCATTGCCACCAGGCACAGAGACCCAGGTGCTGCATAGGGCGGATCTGACAGAAATCAAGGCTTTCTGCTCAGCCTGGAGACTCCACCCATCCAACCTGAGCACAGCTGACTTCACAGCCAATTGGGCTGGAGGTCAAACCCTCCTAGTGCTAACAACAATAATCTAGGCTTAACTTTAATAAGACTGTGCAACTCATAAAGGGCTGCAGCAAGAGTATCCACCTCAGGTAACTGGGGAGGCTGAGCCATTGTCCCCTAGAGGACATCTACCACACAAAGCTAATCGGCCAACTCAGGGAAGCAGCCACAATGCAGAGACATTGAAAGAAATCAGATGTGAAAGAAATGGAGGGGAAAAAACAACTGGACATAGAGTTCAAGACCACAGTTATAAGGTTTTTCAAGAGGTTCCTAGAAAAGGCCAATGAACTTAATGAGACCTTCAAGGATATGAATGAGACCTTCAAGGATATGAAAAAGGACCAACTAGAAATTAAGCATATACTGACTGAAATAAAAAAGTATTATACAAAGACCTAAAAGCAGTCTAGAGGACCATAAGAACCAAGTCAATGATTTGAAATACAAAGAAGCAAAATCCACTCAGCTGGAAAATCAAGAAGCCAAAAGAATCCAAAAAATTGAAGATAGTGTAAGGGGCCTTTGGGACAACCTCAAGCATACCAACATCCGAATTATAGGGGTGCCAGAAAAAAAAGAGAGAGAGAGCAAGATAATAAAAACCTATTTGAAGAAACAGTGACTGAAAACTTCCTCCACCCTGGTGAAAGAAATTCACCAGGTAGCAGTTGTAGTGGAACTCCTTCTCCAGTCCAAAGAGCGCACCAAACCCCAAACTATAGAAATCCAAAGAGGACCACACCAAGGCACATCATAATTAAAATGCCAAGAGCAAAAGACAAAGAGAGAATATTAAAAGCAGCAAGAGAAAAACAGTTAGTTACCTATAAGGGAGCACCCATACGATTGTCAGCGGATTTCTCAACAGAAACTATGCAGGCCAGACGGGAGTGGCAAGAAATATTCAAAGTGATGAACAGCAAGAATCTACAACCAAGATTACTCTACCCAGCAAAGCTATCATGCAGAATTGAAGGTCAGATAAAGTGCTTCGCAGATAAAAAGAAACTAAAGGAGTTCATCACCACCAAACCAATATTATATGAAATGCTGAAAAATATTCTTTAAGAAGAGGAAGAAGAAAAAGGTAAACATAAAAATCATGAACAATAAATACACATCTATCAACAAATGAATCTAAAAATCAAGTGAATTAAAAATCTGATGAACAGGATAAACTGGGGAATATCACAGAATCGTGGGCATAGAGAGGGAATGGACTGACAATTCTTGGGGAGAAAAGGGGTGTGGCAGGTGCAGCAAGAGACTGGACAAAAATCATGCACCTATGGAAGAGGACAGTGCGGGGGGGGGTGGTTTGAGGGTGGAGGGTGGGATGGGTATCGGGTGGAGGGGAGCTACAGAGGGGGAAAAGGGGAACAATGTAATTAATAAACTGAACAATAAAGATTTTCAAAAAAAGGTTCAGTTGTATAAATGAGCATCTGACACTTTTATTGGACAAAATGCTTGGAGATCAGACTCCAACTTTTGGGAAGTCAGGCCCAGCCTAGAGGCCCTAGGGCTCCAGCCAGTTCAGGTAAAGGCCTGGACCCCTGCGAGGTTGTACATCTGGAGATATAATTAATGTTATGGAATGAGATATCTGGGGGCTTAGCAAATTCCTTTATTGCTTTTTACTAGAATTCTTATCACTGAAGTTACTTATAAAGTTCCATGTTTATAATAACATCAGCTTACATTAGCTATTCTAAAGGGAAATAAGGAAGAAGGCAATTGCACACCCTTGGGGAGGGATAGATGCTGAAGAGAGAAAAGCCCAAGGATGCAAAAAAAATGGGGGGAAAAAGCAGAACCAATCAGAGACATCCCAAACCACCTGGAGTTTTTCTGCACAAAAGCTTGTTTATGGCTCCAAATTTACATTATAGGTTGTTGCATCCCAAGACAATGAATTCTGTGAGCCACAAACTTTGTCCTGCCTTTCAATATTGTTATATTTTATTTACTTATTCTCTAACATTTCTAAGTACATTATAGGTGTCAGTTACTGAACAAATTGTAGCAAAAATTTATGTTCAACTTGAACAAGGAATTCATTATTTGGCTTTTTAATAGCTGCAGAGAGCAGCATAACTTAGTAATGCATTCTGTGCTATCCACCTACCTTTCAAATCTACTCTGATAACACATAGGAAATTATGATACAGTGTATATTATAATTGTAAATTTAAACCTCTTTGCCTCCAGAGTATAATGGAGCTTTCTTTGAAAACCGGGTGCCTCTCAAATTTTATCAGCCAAAGAAAAATAACTAATTACATAAGCCTTGGACAACAAAAAGTTAGTTTCATATTATAGGCACCTAATGGGCAGTATAAACAATAAGGCATGTCAGACAATAGAAAGGAATACAGGGATTTTTACTATAATGTCAGTACATGATGTGTTACAACTTACTACTGGAATGTCTGGGTTTTATAAAGTAATGTCTATGTTTTGTTTTGGTCAATACTTTTATTTTTAAATATAACTTAATTGCATGCTTTAAAACAATGTTTCCAATATACCCATAGCTTCCTAGCCATCAGTAATATTGTTAATACATCAAGGATCATGAATTGTATAATACCACATATAACGTAAATTAATGTTTCACAAAATTCTGTCAAAGCCTTGGAGATAACATTCAGAAACGAAGTCAGTTCTCCACCAATGAGTCTCAGAACAAAGGCAAGAAGCAGGAGTGCAAGAAGCACCACTGCAAGTGGACTTATCGCAATTCAAGTGCAGAGTCATCCCACATCGTCAGGTTTATTAATGAACTCCAGATATTGGGAGTGAACACTCGCCTTGCCTTGCCGAGCGGGGACTTGTTCAGCCGCCTTTATCTTTCCTTCTATCACTCATTCAGTCAATTCATTAAAGCCTGTTTGTTTCTCCCAGGTGCCTCCTAATGAGTTTCATTGTTTTGTTTATTGGGCTTGTTGGCTCACAGATCCCTTTCACAATTTTCCTCGGTTTCTGAAGGCTCCTTAAGTACCAGTTTGGACCAGCCCATTTGCGACCGCTTTAATAAACGTAAAAGTGTCTTGACGAAGAAGGACTTTGGAGAATAAGATGGGACAGAATGACAAGGGGAGGGGGAAGAAAAGGCGAGAGCGAATTCCACCAGGTGCCTGTGTTCCTTGAAGAAACCAGCAGGTGGTAGCAACACCTCGCTGGAGGTCCCAGTTCAGCGCTGTGAACCCCAAACAATAGACCCCCATTGCAGCCCAGCGTTTGAGTAGAGAGGGGGTGGGCGGAAACACCAGGTGCTCGGATCCCTCCCTCCATTCCTCACCCCTTCCATCCAAGAACTCGCTGAGTCCCTTCCATGGCTTCTCATCCCCGTGGGGAAGATTCTCTCTGGGAAGCGGGCAAGGGAGGCGGCACCCAGAGGTGCAGCGACTTGCCCGGCCATGCAAAGCCAGGCACCGACATCAGGACTTCCCGTAAAGACCCGGGCTTCCCTGCCCTTTGGGGAGGGTAGAATTTGAAGCCTCAACCCTGACAAAGATCCAGGGTCACAAGCAGGGAGAAGAGTTTAAAGGCTGGATCTGAGACACATTCATGCCCACGCGCCCCTCCCTAGCTGCCTAGGCACTCCACAACCCTGTGTACTCTTTAGATTCCTATTTGTCTTTACCTCCACCCCCGGCTTTTTCTTTTCCTTTTTTTCTTTTCCCCCTCAGCTCACGCCCACCCGAGTTCAAACCTGAGCAGGAGCTAAGACAGTGGATTTAGTTCCTAGAGTTGAAACAGAAGCAGGGAAAGGGCGAGGGCGCGGCGGTCTGGCCAGGTTGCCTCCCTGCCCGCCCCGACCACCTGCCCCTCTCTCCCGGGGCCCGGGCCTCATCGGTCCCAGGGGTTTTAACGCATCTTCCAGGCGCTCGGATCCCCGCCTCTGTCAGGCCCCTCACGCGTGGCGCCCTCCAAGCCCACGTCCCTCCGCCCCGCGCTCCCCGCGCGCTCGCTGCCTGGGCCGGGAGGGCGGGCTCGGCTCCCGGGAAGAGGGGAGAGCGAGGGCGGCCGCAGGGGCCGGAGAGGGGCGGGCCGGGCTGGGAGAGACGCGGAGGGGCGGGCTGGGCTGCGCTTGCTCCAGCCGCCTCTTGGGAGCAGAGCTGCGGGTGGCGGGACCCGCGACCCAGCTAGGCGACAGCGAGCGCAACTGGGGCCCCCCCGCACGAAGCCGGGCGCCCCCACCCTCAGAGCAGCAGCCCCCGCCTCCCGGCTGCCCCGAGCCCCGGAGACGCGCCGCGCGGGCGCACCCGGGCAGCGGAGAGCGGGGTCCCCGCACCCGAGCGGAGGCGCGGGCGGCGCCGGGTGAACGCCGGGCCTTGGGGCGGGGGCGCAGACCTGCGGAGCCTGCGGCCTGCGAAAGGTAAGCCCCAGGGTCGTCGGCGGTTGTGGAGGGTTGGGAGTCATGCCTGGGGACAGAGGAAGTAAGGTTTGCAAAATAGAGGATCCCTCCAGCCAGGGCCTCCGCACATGCTCGGGAGGCCTCCTGGGGGGTGCCGAGTACCCCTCCCTAGGCGAGAGCCGAGTTCGCGAGGGGGTGCGGAACTAGCCCACTTGGCTCCCTTGCCCTCTTAAGTAGCCTCATTGACACCCCCATTACCCTAGTTGCTACTGCCATCCCCACTGTGTTTGCAGACACCTCTCCGGCTCTGACATAGGGGTCCTCCTTTAGGGGTCCTCGCAGAGCCAGGGCTCCCAGCCTGCTGCAGAGGTTTGCCCACCCCTCCAGTGGCATCTCTCCAATCCCGGTGGAGCTGGGAGGAGCTAGGAGGTTAATCCCACACCTGCCCCTAACTCCCCACAGCTCTCCAGCTCCCCACCACATCGCCACAGGTAAGTAAGCCTTGCAGTGGCAAAGGCTTGGTTCCTGCTTCCCAGTCCAGACCCCAAGTTGCACCAAAGTCTACTGCTTGCTGCTGCCCCAACCCCGCCCCCTCTCTTTCTGTCTGGGAGCTTGGCCTGGCTGGCCACCACCCACCAATCTTGGCTGTCTGGTACCCTCTCTCCTCCCATCCCTGGGGGAGCTGGCGTGGGCCCAGCATAGCCTAGATGTTGTAATGTCCCTGGCAGTGCCCGTGGAGAAAAGCTGCTGGGCCTGTTCCAATCAGTTAACCTGGGCCAGGCCCGCCACTGCCAGGGGAACTTGACTCAGGCTCTGGAAGGAGAGATGCTGGTTTGGTGGGAAAGGGGTTTGGGGCACTGCCGGGAAACTGTCCAAGTAATGGGACACTGGGGGATTGAGCCATACTGAGAGGGGCCACTTGGCTTCTTCAGGGCAACTGACCTTTTTTTGTCACAGAAAGATTAGGGTGGGAGTTCCTCTGTACCTACCTAGTGGCCTGGGGCCGGGGGGCAGGACTCCTTTGGGGTCTTTAGTTCATTTAGGGTGCAAGAAGATGGCTTGCAATGACAGCTGTGTCACCAGGATGCTGGGGAGCAACAGGCAGCCATGGCTGAGCATGGGAAGGGCAGGACCATGCCTCCTTTGGGCCAGATGTTCTCTCTCCCAGCTCATCACCATCTCCGGAGCTGGGCTCCCGTGTTCACACTGCACTCCTTACTAGGTGGAAGGAAGGAGGAGCGGAGTTGGGAGGAAGAGGGTTGGCCACCTCTGGTTTCCCTTTCTCTGTTTCCCTGCTTACATCCCTCTCCCAGCCCAGGTGTTTCTACTGAAGCAACTCCTGGGGCAGAGGGCAGTTCACAGGCAGACTAGGGGTGGAGTGGGGCTTATGGGCATCTGAAGGCCCAATCTGCACTGATGGGTATGTACACACACACACACACACACACTCATGCACACCTCCCAGCACCTATCATCCACACCCATCTCACCTCATGCACACTCCCTTACACTCTTACACTTGCTCTTACAGGCACTGGTCCTGGCACTCATTTGCTTTCTGCCACAGTTTGCACTTGCTCATCCCTGTGCACACGTACCATTGCCCCAACACCCTCCCTTATGCTCTTTTCCAGAGTCATGCATGTCCCCAGTCAGTGCATAGCCAGAGAGGCTCATTCTAAGTGGCCATCTGGCTAAACCCAGACACTGCCTGCATCTTAAGAGCCTCCCCCAGCTCCACAGTGGGAGGCACATTCATCTGCATCTTCATGCTCTAGGGGACATTCTCAGGGCTGGAGGCCTCAAGGGACATAGGGCTGTCCTCTGCTAGGTAATCCACAAATTGGTTTCTCCAGCCAGGACAGAGAGGCTAGAGCACTGGAGGACAGCCACCTTCTCACTGTCTGCTCTGGATGCAGCCTTAAAGGCCAATGGGATCCCTTACAAGGCAGGAGGCCAGAGCTGGAAGAGAGGGTGACTAAGATCAGGTCCAAGGTAGAGATTAAAGGGGAGAGGCTGCAGCATTAAGCTGAGCAAGGATTATACTGGAATTTCCTGGGCATTTAAACAGCTGCTGAAGAAGACAGAGGGCAGGGCCTGTGTGCTGACCCCTCCTACGCTGACTCTGTGGCTAACAGGTGTGAGGACCAGCTCAGCAACCATACCAGACACGAAACCATTGGTCCCTTTGCCCTTGGGATTGTCATTCACTCCGCAGGCCCCTGCAGCCTGTTTTACTTCATGTTTCTGTCTGAGCTCAGTATACAGCTATGCCCCCTGAGTGTGTCCTAAGTGTCCAGTTCGCTCTGGTCCCTTCTTTCCTTTTGAAGTCACAGTTCTGACATCCTGTAAGAGATGTGTGATGTTATCAGTAAAACAATATGAACTTCTTGGGAGAGAAGCTTAAAGAAAAATCCAGGGATAAAAGTTCTTTGCTTTTCTTGTTGACATTTCTTTGCTCATTCATTCCCAGCTCAGCTCCTCCTGCCTCTCCATCTCTGCTTTCTTCTTGTAGTTGAAAATTTCTGGATATTTTGAAACCTAGAGGGTAATAAGAGAGAAAGATGCAAATTGACTGTACCTTCATGATGTCTACCAGCCAGTCAGGAGTGAGTATGCAAACTAACCCAACAAAGATGGTAGGTTAATTTGCATATGCAGGTGTCAATGGCCAGGGGCGGGGTGGGATGCTTGTGTCATCACCATGGCAATGACACAGGCATTCTGCACACTGCCCCAGCAGCTCCGGGCCTCTGTGCAGTGTGGGAAAGTGGGCAGCTCCGGGCCTCTGTGCAGCCTGAACTAAGGAGGTGCCACAGCCAGGGAAAGAAGGCCCATTCTTGCATGAATCTTTGTATATTGGGCCTTTAGTATAAGTACAGTAGTCTAGGTTTTATGACTACTTTCCCTTTTTGTTTAGATGTTATTTATGAGATTCTTACTTTAATTATAAAAATAAGATATGCTCACTATAATAAGAAAAAGTAATTCAAGTTTATGTAAGACAAAGTTAATGCCTTCCCCTCAATTCCTATCCTACAGTAACCAATTTTAATGGCCCAGTATATCTTCTGCCATACCTTCTTCCAAGCTTATTTGGCTTATATTATTTAATTTTAAAAAATCTACTTTGTGGATTGAGTTATGTAAACTACATTAAGTTATCTTAGTTTGTTCATAATAATATCACATTTAGCATACTTTTAAAATTCTTGCAGAATTACTCCTGTTTAAATCTTGCAGTTTTATAGATAACTGAAATCATAGGCTCTGATTTATAAGCTATGATTATACACATCTTTAATCTTTGCCAGCTTCTGAAACAAAATATAATGTTGATGCCTACGAAATTGTCATAGTTTTGTAAACCAAAGACATGTAGTGGGCTGTGTATGTAGAGTGTGTACTATATGAAAAAGGTACAAAGTGATGTAGCCATTAAAGGAACTGAGAGGAAAAAACAAAAAATGGGAAGTTACAGAGGCACTTTTTGTTACAGGAAACTGTCTAATCCATCTCTTTTTCTGAGCTATCATTTGACAGCTACATTTCTGCTGCTTCTGGTACTTGATATTTTTAAAAGCATGTACACATCTGAAATTTGTAAGTTTTTTTGATTGGGATAAGTTTTTTGCTCTTTCATGGGTTAGAGGATTTATAAACACTGGCCAATTCCTTTCACTAGTTGGCGAAGATAGAGGAGTCTCTGGAAGGCCACAAGGAAGAGGACCAGAAAGATGTCCTAGTCCTCAGCCATTTGAAAACCAAAGTTGTAAGTCCTGCTTGTTTAGTATTCCAGGCACGTGCATGGATACGTGGAGCTTCCATGTTCTTGTCATTTACATTTTTGGGTTTGGAACTTGTCTCAAAAGAATCTGATTCACTGACAGCAATTGCTTTCATATCTTAATAAAGTTTCTTCTTTCTTCTATTTATTTTAGCCAGAGAGATGTGCTCCAATTCTTTTTGGCTATTAAAAATGAAAAGACTTGAACTTACCTGGTTCCTTTGATAAGCAAGACTGACCTAACAGTCTAGTCTCACTCAGATATACTTTTTTCCCCCTAGAAATACCTCTTTATAATCTTCAATTTTCTGGATCCAAATCTAAAAGATGTCCTCATCAAATAGCCAAACTATACTTCTGGATACTTTATTATCTTCAATCATTTTTTAAATGAATATTTTTGTTTGTAGTAAAATTTTAAAAAATGACTGAGGTAACAATTCATTTTATTCTTTCCTTTCTGATTCCTCTTGAGGACAGAAGCTGAGTGGCTTTAACATGTCTCATAATTGCTTTTGCTCTTTTCTGGAATTTCTGGAGAGAGGCCAGCTTCATGTTGTCATTATGATGCCTGCTAAAGCGATGCATGCATACCCCACAACAACCACAGCCACTGTGTTATTTGTATTGTGTGTCATCACAGCAAATACTTTGCCATTCTCCATCTTCCAGAATGTTCCATATTGTATGCCTGGTATTATCTGCATTGCATCTTTTCTTTCTTTGCTGCCCTTCCAAAAAAAAAAAAAAAAGCATTGTGATGTATCTAAAGTGTTTTTTATCCCTTCTCTATAATTATTTGCCTAGTTTATCAGTTTGGAAAGATCCAGTGCTTCTAGTTTCTTCTTTATACAGAATCTAGAATCCATCCATGCTCTGACTGAAAGAGGCTATTTTAAAGAATAACTGCTGGGCAAATGGTATAATGCCTTCATTGTTTAAAGATGCAGGAATTTTCTGTTTTTGATACGAGTGTTCCTAAAGACTGACTCTGGGCAGATTCTGGTTGGTTTTGATGAGTCAGATATATCTCCAAGTTAAGCCATTGAGAGTTTGGGGGTACACCTTCCTTGTGAATTAGTTCAGGATAGTTATTAAACAGCCTGTGGTGATGGGGCCATGCTTTTCACTTCATGATCTCCCTGTTCTCCTTGGAAGCATGAATTTAATTTGTGCATGATTCTAGTAGCATTTATGACAGTATTGGCAAAGAAACTTTGTTTCCCCCCAACTTTACTGAAATACAGTTGACATATACCAGTAACATTGTGTAACTTTAAGCTGTGTAATGTGATGATTTGAAAATACTTCTTTATTGCTTCCATATGCACTATGTTGAACTCTCTAGGTAAATGTCAATGCTGGTTGGCAGATATCCACCACACATCAGCTCATACAGATGTAAAAACAGTGTCTTTTCATGGTCACCACATGAACATAACACTGAAGATTTCATCTTACTGTATAGCCAGCATTACCAGAAAAAAAAAAGATTTGTAGAAATCAAATCATATTTATCAAAGTTGAATATAGTTTTATTTTAGCATCATTGTGAAATGTGTCATTTTCAATGTGGATCCCAGGGCTACAGATATCCAGGAGGACACATGTTCCACCTTTCAATTGGCTTTCATTCTCCTTTCTCCCTCCCTCCCTCCCTCCCTCCCTCCCTCCCTTCCTTCCTTCCTTCCTTCCTTCCTTCCTTCCTTCCTTCCTTCCTTCCTTCCTTTCTTCCTTCCTCTCTCAGTCCTGGTGCCTTTTGAGCAACATGCCTATTTTCTTCTCAGCAGAAATAAATGGGATCTGCTGCTCCTGTCCATGCCACTCATGGACTTTTGAGACTGAGCCATGAGGACAGAGATAGGTCAGCACTAATCTCTAGACCAAGAAGCAGGAAATTCTGAGCCTGTTTGTTGTCACTGTGACCCTAGAAGCAGTCATACCCCCGGGTCCTGGGCTTGTGGGCTACAGTGCATACTTCTGAGGGCTCAAGGGCATTTTATATGAAAGGGTAGCTTATTACATAGTCATTCATTTAGAAGGCATGCACACTTTTCTTATTCATTTTACTAAACAGCTATTATACAGCTTTAAAGAAATTGATTTTTAATAAATGATTATTGAAAAGATAGCATATACACAAGTTTTTTTAAACACCAAAATTAAAGGGAATACAGCTTCCATTCTGTCCGTCCAGCTTTCTCCCTACATTTTGTCTCTTTATCATAAAAGACCACCCATGGATATGGACATCCTTAAATTCCCAATCAGGAGCATGCTTTATACTGTTCCTCACTAGACTTTCACTTTGAAATTATCTTCATATCTGTACATAAACAGTAGCTCTTATTCCTTTTTAAGGTTGTGCCATAAATTTTTTAAAAATTTCAATTACATTTGACATACAATATCATATTAGTTCCAGGTGTACAACATAGTAATTAGAGATTTGTATATCTTATGATGAAGTGATCTCCTGATTAGTCTAGTACCCATCTGACACCATACATAGTTATTACAATATTATTGACTACATTCCCTATGCTGTACTTTACATTCCCATAAACCATCTTTCTAATGATGTATAGTAACTTCATAGTCTTTTCCTTTACAAACAGTTCTGCAATAAATATCTTTGTTTGAACATCTGGGCAAACAGATCCAAGTATATGGTTCCTGGAGGACAAATTCAGAGAAGTGAAGCTGCTAGGCAGACATCACCAATTGTCCTTCCAAGAGACTGTTCCAAAATTCCTGAACCCCTACGCAGGAATTTTCACAGAGCCCATTTTCCATGCCTTCTCCCAACTCACCATATTATTAATCTCATAGGACAGAATGGCATGCCCCTGTTATTTTAACACACCTTCCTTTCATTGTGAGCAAAGTAGAAGCATCTTTGCGTATATTTAAGGCATGCATTAATTTTCTCTCCTTGTGGAGAGAGGACCTCACTGATGCCAGACCTCCATAGTGCTCTCCCTCCTGGGTACTGGCTCATTTCTTAGACACTCTTCACTCCTATGTCTCTGTGCATCTGTTCTGAATGGGGTGAGTGTCACTTTCATTCTGAACCCTCCCATCATACCCCACAGCTCTCCTTCAGTGGTCCCTCTCGCTTCACTGCCTTTCTGAGATGCCTGGCATATCCAAGTCTAACGGGGGTTGGGAGTGTGGAGAGTGGGGATTGTGTGTCCCCAGTGAAGGAGTAGCTTTTAACTCACTTGCTTTTTAATGAGAAGAATCTCCCAATTTCCAGTACAAAGAGGCTGGAGGAAGGAGGAAGAGAAGAGAGTAAATGAAGAGAAAGAACTGGAATAGCTCCTTCCAGAAGAAAAGACTAAGACTGGCCCAGAACTAAATACCCTGTGCTCTAAGAGGGAGGAGGGTCATGGGGGACTGAGCCACCTGGCACATGGCCCTCCAAGACGGTGGGTCTGGCACCAGTTAGGTCCTGCTCTCACCCCAAGGTCATAGTTTGAGAGCTATAGGAGGAGACACAGGGTTAGGCTTTGGAGTCTGGGCCATAATGAAGAAATCCATTTACCTCCCCAACCTCTCTGGTCCTATCTCCCTAGGAAGCAAGTGTGGCTGCAGTCCCCAGTCTCGCAAAGCAGCAGCCCTGACTGGGCACAGGGTGGCAGCCAGGGCAATGGTGGGAGCCCCGAAGATGTCCCATGGCTGCTGATGGTACTGCCCAGTCAGGGAGTGTAGTGGCGGGCATGGTGTGCAGCCTCCGGGTCCTGCTCCTGGTGTCCTCTGTTCTGGCTCTGGAAGGTAAGAGGGAAGGGGTACCAGAGAAGCCCCACTTGCTATTATAGACCCAGCACAGGTGGGAAATGGGGAAGATTCAGAGAAGGCAGAAAAAGACTGAGGACATCAAGTGGGGAGAGGAGCAGGAAGGGTTTCAGAGAAAGGCTCCCCAGTCAGCTGTGCTCCTGCTGGTGAATTACAGGGACCAGGGAGGGAGATTCTGTTTTTACTCCTGGGAATGGGGGTGGGGGGTGGGGAGAGGGAGGCAGGGAGGTAGCAGTGCTGGTGGAACCTTGGCCACTGCTTGTCCCTTCTTATCTCTGGGCAGATGTATTACTGGACACCAGCGGAGAGACGTCTGAGATAGGCTGGCTCACCTACCCACCAGGTGGGGTGAGTGTCACTTTCATTCTGAACCTGTGGCCCTGCCCTCACCCTTCTCCCTGGAGGGTAGAACTGGGGAAGGAACCCCTGGGTAGGACTAATGGGATAAGATTTTTCCCTCCAGAGGAACAAGGCTTTGGGGTATCCTTTACCCTGCTTTGCATGTCGTTAATTTTAAGTCTCAGAGGAAGAGATGTGCCTCCTTTCTGCACCCCTCCAAGTCCTGAGCTGCTAACACAATCTCCCCTCCCTTGTCTCCCTCCCCTCCCTGAAGTGGGACGAAGTGAGCGTTCTGGATGACCAACGACGCCTGACTCGGACCTTCGAGGCCTGTCACGTGGCAGGGTCCCCGCCAGGCACCGGGCAGGACAACTGGCTGCAGACACACTTTGTAGAGCGTCGCAGTGCCCAGAGGGCACACATCCGACTCCACTTCTCCGTGCGGGCTTGCTCCAGCCTGGGTGTGGCTGGGGGTACCTGTCGGGAGACCTTCACACTGTACTACCGCCAGGCGGAGGAGCCCGATGGCCCCGACAGTGCTTCAGCCTGGCACCTCAAACGCTGGACCAAGGTGGACACGATCGCAGCGGACGAGAGCTTTCCTGCCCCCTCTGCCTGGGCAGTGGAGCCCCATGGGCCCGGGCCGAGGACTGGGCTGCAGCTGAACGTCAAAGAGCGGAGCTTCGGCCCCCTGACCCAGCGTGGCTTCTACGTGGCCTTCCAGGACACCGGGGCCTGCCTGGCCCTCGTGGCCATCAAGCTCTTCTACCATGCCTGCCCCTCCGTGCTCCGTGCCTTCACCTCCTTCCCTGAGACCCAGGCCAGCGGGGCCGGGGGGGCCTCCCTGGTGGCAGCCATGGGCACCTGTGTGGCTCATGCTGAACCAGAGGAGGATGGAGGAGGCAGCCAGGCCAGGGGCAGCCCCCCCAGGCTGCATTGCAATGGAGAGGGCAAGTGGATGGTTGCAGTCGGAGGCTGCCGCTGCCAACCTGGGTACCAGCCTGCACATGGAGACAAGGCCTGCCAAGGTGAGACCCTAGTCCCCATATGCTTGTCCACGATCTCCCCGCCTGCCCTGACCTTTCAGCTCCTTTCCTGAACACCCCAAACTTCATTTTGTCTCCCAAAGGTTAGGATTAAGCTACTTGAGGAAGGACTCCTCTTTATTTCCTAAAGCACACAAACTAACTCTCATCTACTCATCTGAAATTTTTAGCACCTTCTGGAGACTTCCGCAGCCATTGCGGAGGCTCCTAGACGTACAGGCCTGAGAAGTGATGGTGATCAGAAGGAGTTGAACTCCTGGGTTATCTTGGGATGGGGTCCTTTGTCCGTATTTGCCCTCTATGTGGGGTGGGCTCATCCCATGTCCATGTGGCCAGGATGTAGGTGGAAAGCAGTGAATCCCAGCTGAGAACTAAAGGAGAATGATTCTGCCACAGGTGGAGGTTGCAGGAGACCTCTGCAGAGGGAGGTTATGCAATCAGCCTACAGACACCTACCTCTGGTGCTTGGCCTGCCCATAACCCCCGCCCACCTCACTTTTTCCATCAGTGGAAATGCAATTCCACCCCAGTTAAGTGGCAGAAATAATCTCTGCCTGAGGGAGGGAAAGAGTGAGCAGCGGGGTGGGGGTTCCATCTCAGGAGAAAGGAGGAACCAGGACTGTGTGGGGGCCTCAGGAGGGGGGTACTGAGTGAGCTGAAGCCTCCACTCTTCCCTGTTCCTCAGCCTGCCCAGAGGGGTCCTACAAGGCCTTGGCCGGGAACAACCCCTGCTCACTGTGCCCTGCTCGCAGCCATGCCTCCGAGCCTGCAGCTCCCATTTGCCCCTGCCTTGAGGGTTTCTTTCGGGCCAGTTCTGATCCCCCACAGGCTCCCTGCACTGGTAAGTCCCCCACCTATCCCCGAGGTAAAAACAGGTCAGGGAGTGAGGCGGGAAGAGAAGGATCCCAAGGGTGGGAGGTGGGGCTGTTGTGCATTGGCGGTGACTTTTCTCTCTTCTGTGCCCTTGGTTTCCTCCCCTACCTGCCTTACCTGTCTCTCTCTCCCTGCCCCATCCCATCTGGTCCGCCTCCTGCCTCCTACCTCTCACCTGCCTCCTCTGCTTTTTGGCTCCACTCTGTGCTGTGTGTCTCCGCCCCTGCCTCCTCCCTCCCTCAATCACTCCTTTCTGTGGCCCTTCCCGCCCCTTCGGCATCCAGGCCCTCCTTCGGCTCCCCGGGAGCTTTGGTTCGAGGTGCAAGGCTCGGCGCTTATGCTGCACTGGCGCCTGCCCCAAGAGCTCGGGGGGCGCGGGGACCTGCTCTTCAACGTCGTGTGCAAGGAGTGCGGAAGCACCAGGGAGCCTGGCCGCGGGGGCGCTTGTCACCGCTGTAGGGATGAGGTGCACTTCGACCCCCGCCAGCGGGGCCTGACTGAGAGCCGGGTGTTAGTCGGGGGGCTCCGGGCACACGTACCCTACATCTTGGAGGTGCAGGCCGTCAACGGAGTTTCAGAGCTCAGCCCCGACCCTCCCCAGACTGCATCCATTAATGTCAGCACCAGCCACGCAGGTGAGCCTTTTCCTCCCCAAAGGCCTTGCCTCGCCTCCTTAAAACGCCTCCCACTCCCGTCTTCCGCCTATTGACTCCCCACCCCAGTTCCCTCTGCAGTCCCGGTGATGCACCAGGTGAGCCGAGCATCCAACAGCATCACAGTGTCCTGGCCGCAGCCAGACCAGACCAACGGGAACATCCTGGACTATCAGCTGCGTTACTACGACCAGGTGGGGAGTGGGTGGGGCATCCCCGTAGAGCTGGAGGGAACTTGCAGTGTCCCACCCTGGGCCTAGCCCTGGGCTGGAGAGGCAGGGGTCGGGGTGGTATGGGAGTGGGGGTTGGGGTGCCCAGGAGCCCTGAGGAAAGTGGGAGGGGCCGGAAGCCTTGGAAGACTGGAACAGGCAGACAGGGAGTGAGTGGCTGTCACCCCCAGGCAGAAGATGAATCCCACTCCTTCACCCTGACCAGCGAGACCAACACAGCAACTGTGACACAGCTGAGCCCCGGCCACATCTATGGCTTCCAGGTTCGGGCTCGGACAGCTGCAGGCCATGGCCCCTTTGGAGGCAAGGTCTATTTCCAGACACTGCCTCAAGGTGAGAGGAAGTCTGGATAGAGGGCACCAGGGGTAGTGAGGAGAGGCCAGGGCCCTGCAGGCCAAAGGCTGTGAGGAGGGTTCTTGGCTGAGCTCCGATCTTTGGCTTTGTGGGTGTGGGTGGGTGGGCGGGGAGTGAGTGTGGGTGGGTATGGGTGAGTGTGGGTGGGTGTGGATATGGGTGTGTGTGCGTGGGGTGGGGGTGGGTGAGTGTGGGTTGGGGTGGGTATGGGTGGGGGTATAGGTATGGGTATGGGTGTGTGTGGGAGAGTGGTTGGGGGTGAATATGTGTGAGTGGGTAGGTGTGGATGGGGGTGAGTGTGGGGGTAGAAGAGGGGGTGGGTGAGTATGGTGAGTGGGTGGGTGTGAGTAGGTGTGGGTAGATGTGGCTGAGTGAGTGGGTGTGTGGGTGGGTATGGGTGGGGGTAGGTGAGTATGGGTGATTGTGGATAGGTATGGGTGAGTGTGGATGGGTATGGGTGGGGGTGGGTATGGGTGTGGGTATGGGTGTGTGTGTAGGAGGGGTGGGGGTGAGTATGGGTGAGTAGGTGGATGTGGGTGGGGTTGGGTATGGGTGTGTGGGGATGGAGGAGGGGGTGGGTAAGTATGGTGAGTGGGTGAGTGAGTGGGTGTGTGGGTGGGTATGGGTGAGAGTGGATGAATGTGGGTGAATGTGGGTGGATGGGGTGGGGGTGGGTGAGTATGGGTAAGTGTGGGTGGGAGTAGATGGGTGAGTGTGGATGGGTATGGGTGAATGTGGGTGAGTATGGATGGGTATGGGTGAGTGTGGATGGGTATGAGTGGGAGTGGATGAATGTGGGTGAATGTGGGTGGGTGGGGTGGGGGTGGGAGTGGATGGGTGAGTGTGGATGGGTATGGGTGAATGTGGGTGAGTATGGATGGGTGTGGGTGAGTGTGGATGGGTATGAGTGGGTGTGGGTGAGTGTGGGTGCGTGTGGGTGGGTGGGGTGGGGTGGGTGAGTATGGGTGGGTGTGGGTGAGTGTGGAGGATCTGGATGGGTGTGGATGGGTGAGTAGGGTGGGTGTGGGTGAGTGTGGAGGGTGTGGGTGAGTGTGGATGGGTATGGGTGGGTGTGGGTGAGTGTGGGTGGGTGTGGGTGAGTGTGGATGGGTATGGGTGGGTGTGGGTGAGTGTGGGTGGGTGTGGGTGAGTGTGGATGGGTGGGGGTGGGGTGGGTGAGTGTGGGTGGGTGTGGATGGGTGAGTATGGGTGGGTGTGGGTGAGTGTGGAAGGTATGGGTGAGTGTGAATGAGTATGGGTGGGTGTGGGTGGGTGTGGGTGAGTGTCGAGGGTATGGGTGAGTATGGGTGAGTGTGGATGGGTGTGGGTGAGTGTGGGTGGGTGAGTATGGGTGGGTGTGGGTGAGTGTGGAGGTTATGGGTGAGTGTGGATGGGTATGGGTGAGTGTGGATGGGTATGGGTAGGTGTGGGTGAGTGTGGGGGGGTGAGTATGGGTAAGTGTGGATGGGTGAGTATAGGTGGTGTGGGTGTGGAGGGTATGGGTGAGTGTGGGTGAGTGTGGATGAGTATGGGTGGTAGTGGGTGGGTGAGTGTGGATGGATGAGTATGGGTGGGTATGGGTGAGTGTGGAGGGTATGGGTGAGTATGAGTGAGTGTGGATGGGTGTGGGTGAGTGTGGGTGGGTGGGTGAGTATGGGTGGGTGTGGGTGAGTGTGGAGGTTATGGGGTGAGTGTGGATGGGTATGGGTGAGTGTGGATGGGTATGGGTAGGTGTGGGTGGGTGGGGGTGAGGTGGGTGAGTATGGGTAAGTGTGGGTGGGTGTGGATGGGTGAGTATAGGTGGTGTGGATGAGTGTGGAGGGTATGGGTGAGTGTGGATGAGTATGGGTGGTAGTGGGTGGATGAGTGTGGATGGGTGTGGGTTGGTGTAGGTTGGTGTAGGTGGGTGTGGGCGGGTGTACGTTCATGTGAGGCCTTGATCTCCTATGATCTTGGGCCACTGGTTCCTCAGGTGAGCTGTCCACCCAGCTTCCGGAAAGACTCTCCTTGGTAATTGGGTCCATCCTGGGGGCTTTGGCCTTCCTCCTGCTGGCTGCCATCACCGTGTTGGCTATAATCTTCCAGAGGTGAGCTCTCCCTCACCATGTCCCCACACCACCACTCTGCCTCACTCCCTCAGCCCTGGAAGCTCAAGGCCCACTGCAGAAACCCCAACACCCAGCTCTTTCTTGGGACTCTTGCAGAGGTGGGAAGGAGGGGCCTGTTCTCAGGCTAGCCAGCAGCCTGTGGGGGGAAGGGGGAGGAGAAGGAGTGTCATTCCAAGACTCTGGTTTGACCATCAGGAAGCGGCATGGAACAGGCTACTCGGAGCAACTGCAGCAGTATAGCAGCCCAGGTGAGAGGTTTGGGGGAATGGGGCCCAGTGGGGGGTGTAGAGATTAAGAGCTGGGAGCTCAGGCCAGGAGCACACCAGCCAAAGTGGGCTCCCCTGAGGTTGAGGGGACTAGGGTATGCCTGCAGTGTATGAGCGGTCTAGCCTTGCACCACTTTGCACACCCTCATAATGTACCCCACGCACCTACAGGGCTTGGTGTGAAGTATTATATCGACCCATCCACATACGAGGACCCCTGCCAGGTCATCCGAGAATTTGCCCGGGAGGTGGATCCCACCTATATCAAGATTGAAGAAGTCATTGGGGCAGGTACTTCAACAGCAGAGAGGATGGGCCTGGCAGGATTCCTTTTAACCTTGAGTCCATGATCCTTCCTTGACCACTGTCCAACCTACACCTGTCACCCCCAGGCTCCTTCGGAGAAGTGCGCCGGGGTCGGCTGCAGCCCAGGGGCAGGCGGGAGCAGGCTGTGGCCATCCAGGCCTTGTGGACTGGAGGTGCCGAGAGCCTACAGATGACCTTTCTCAGCCAGGCCGCAGTGCTGGGCCAGTTCCAGCACCCCAACATCCTTCGGTTGGAGGGTGTGGTCACCAAAAGCCGGCCCCTCATGGTGCTGACTGAACTCATGGAGCTGGGGCCCCTGGACAGCTTCCTCAGGGTCAGTTGGCCTGGGGGAAGGAGGAGGGCCCTGGGGTCTGGGAAAGTGTGCAGTCCTAGACTGTTCCAGGGGCAGAACCCTATACCTTTGCTCCCTTCTAACCACCTCCTTCATTCCCAAGCCATTTTCTGATTCCCAAATCCTGTACCCTCTCATGCTAATGTTTGCTGTGCATGTGTGGAGGTTCCCATGTAGTTGCTGACCTCTGCTTCCTCCCTTCAGCAGAGGGAGGGCCAGTTCAGCAGCCTGCAGCTGGTGGCCATGCAGCGGGGAGTGGCCGCCGCCATGCAGTACCTGTCCAGTTTTGCCTTCGTCCACCGAGCGCTCTCTGCCCACAGTGTGCTGGTGAATAGCCACCTGGTGTGCAAAGTGGCCAGGCTTGGTCAGAGCCCTCAGGTGAGACAGCGTGGGGCTCTGCATTCTTCAGCAGGTGCTGGAGGATGAGGGAACCTTGGGTGGCATATCATTATGTATGAAGCAGTGAAGCTCACCTGTGTTTCATCAGGATAGAAGCCTGGGCAAAGGGGGCATTGAAGGATTTCAGGATTTGAGAAGGGGAAGGTAGGAGACCTCAGAAACCTAGAACCACTTCCCGCCTTTCCCCTAATGAGCACAGGTATCTAGAGCCAGAGCAGCTGGGCCCAAATTTTGAGCACTCCATCCTAAACTCTGTGACTTTGCTCAAGTTCTTATCGCTTGATGCCTCAGCCTCTACAAAATGAAGATAATATCTAGCCTGCAGGGTTGTTGTGAGGATTAAGAGAGATGCTTGATGTGAGACCTTTGACTCAGTCCGAGCACAGAGTAGTTGCTCAATAAATGTGTCTGTTGTTGTGATTATCGCTGTTGGTACTTTTAACCCTATCCCTCAGGGCCCAAGTTGTATGCTTCGCTGGGCGGCCCCAGAGGTCATTGCACATGGAAAACATACGACATCCAGCGATGTCTGGAGCTTTGGGATAGTGATGTGGGAAGTGATGAGTTATGGAGAACGGCCCTACTGGGACATGAGTGACCAAGAGGTGAGCTCTTGACATACACATTGAGGCTCCCCACCCCTGATCCCTCCCACCCACCAGGCTCACAGACTCGCACATTCTAAGACCGCCATTCTGGCCCTAACCTATTTGGCTCAGTGAATAAAGCATTGGCCTGCAGACTGAAGGGTCCCAGGTTTGATTCCTGTCAAGGGCATGTACCTCAGTTGCAGGCACATCCTCAGTAGGAGGCGTGTAAGAGGCAGCTGATCGATGTTTCTTTCTCATCGATGTTTCTAACTCTCTACCCCTCTCTCTTCCTCTCTGTAAAAAATCAATAAAATATATATTTTTAAAGTTTTTTAAAGACCCCCATTCTGTGATCTATTCCCTCCCTAAGATCTCATGGCTCTTGCTTTCTGTATTTTTAAATTCCTTCACCAGTGTACCCTCATGCTCCACCTGATCTCAGCCCACCCCCTTACTTAACAATCTACTCTTTCCATTTACAAGTTTCCCTCACCATATTCTTCCTCTAATCCCCAGGTGCTAAATGCAATACAGCAGGAGTTCAGGCTGCCCCCACCTCCTGGCTGTCCTCCTGGACTACACCTACTTATGTTGGACACTTGGCAGAAAGACCGTACCCAGCGTCCCCACTTCGACCAGTTAGTGGCTGCATTTGACAAGATGATTCGCAAGCCAGACACTCTACAGGCTGGCGGGAGCTCTGGGGACAGGTCTGGAGCTTGGGACTGGAGCCTGGGAAAGCCAGGGAGGGTCGATGCAAACCAAAAAGAAAACTGAGGAGCTGGGGCTAGGATGAAGAAGGGACTTTGACCTGCCTACACCTCCCCCCTTAGACCATCCCAGGCCCTCCTGAACCCTGTGTCTTTGGACTTTCCTACTCTGGATTCACCTCAAGTCTGGCTTTCTGCCATTGGACTGGAGTGTTACCAGGACAACTTCTCCAGGGGTGGCCTCTGCACCTTCAATGATGTGGCTCAGCTCAGCCTAGAGTAAGCAGGGAGAGGAGGGTGGGGGAGTCTCTGGGCCCTAGGCCAGGGTCGTGCCTGGGATCTTGGAGACGCTGGCTCAGATTTGATCCACTCCTTCCCCACCAGAGACCTGCCTGCCCTGGGCATCACCCTGGCTGGCCACCAGAAGAAACTGCTACACAACATCCAGCTCCTGCAGCGGCACCTGAGGCAGCCAGGCTCAGTGGAGGTCTGAGATCCTGGCAGGAAGCTGTGACTGACGAGGCCCAAGGAGGGATGTGGGAGACATGAGCAGTCTCCATCTTGGCTTCTCCTGCCCAGTATACTCAACCCAATCCTCAGGATGCTTCCTTCTCCTGCCCTCTGTCCCTTCCCACACTCCTTCCCCACATTAAAGGGAAAGAAGGGATTTTACAAGTTGGAGGTGTGGTGAGGCCTCAGTCTGTACAGAACCCACCCTCCTCCCCAAGGTGACACTGCACAGCAGGGAGCAGAGTAGGGAAGAATTTATTGGAAGATAGAAGGTGACAAGACTCAACCAGGATCACTCCAGAGCAGTGTCTATCCTCACTCACACACTTTCTCCACACGCCTCCCCAAAACTCCCTAGAGCACCTGGACAGGGCTCACCCCTCCCGCTCTGACATGAGGTGGAGACTGGGTGCAAAGGTGGCAAGCCTTCCTTAAAGTGCTTTGCTGTGACAGTGCAGCGGGACTCCGTTAAAGCCCAAAACGGCACCAGCCACCTCCCAGCTTTCTGTTTGCTCCAGAGCCCAGTGAGGAATAGAGACCTGGGCAAAGGGATTCCCAACTATTCTATTACTTTCCCCCTTGACCTGGGAGGTTAGACCTCTATGTATTTTTGGTTTTGCAGTGGTCCCAGGAACATGAAAGTAACTGCTGGGAACCTAAGCAAGAACACACGCTCAGATCTGATATTCCAAGCCCTCCTCTTCCAGACCCCTGTTGACCGCCCCCATCAATTGTGTCTTCAGGGTCCCTTGCCGAAGTTTCTCCCAGTTGGTGCTGCTGCGGGAAGTGCTTCGAGACACCGAGGGGGTAGGAAGGGACAAGTTGGGGCCAGAGGGGTGACGTGGTTGGAGTTTTTCTGAATCCTTGTCCAAGTCATCGGATCCCCGGTTATAAAAGGCCCGTGCATAGTGCCGGGCTCGCTGCTGGTAGAGGTCCTGCTTGTCTTCCACCCTGGGGAGGACAGATGACTTGTGAGGTGGCCAAGGGCCACTGGCTAGATCAGCTCGTCTCCTGTGCACATCCCACCCCACCGTGATGGGCCTTTTCCTTGTCTGCTGCTGGTGTGGCAGATGGTCCCAGCCCCTCAGCAGCTAGGCCATGGGGACTAGGAAGGGTAAGGACTCCTGAGGTCACAAGAACACCCAGCCCCTCACTGTCACTCACCGGAGGAACCAGCGGTCCCCCAGCCCATAATCTCCCCCAAAGATCCCCGAGCGAGGCCACAGGCAGCGAGGCAACTTCCGCTCCAGCATCACTGTGGTGGCCACAACCTGCATGTGGGGACAGGGAAAGTAGGAAGAGGCTGGGTGTAGACTGAGATGAAGTGTAGGGATAAGGGAAAATGCTAGGCAGAGGGATGACAGTTAAGCAGCAGCTAGGAAACTCAGGAACTCTGATTTCTTAAGAGGACAATCAGCACTCTTAAGCTGAGGATAGTGATGTCAGCTTTGTCAATGGGAAGTGAGCCTCACAGTTGCACACCCAGTGACCTGGCACCATGCTGATGCTGCAAGGGGTTAGTGACTTTGCTCCAAAAATAATGGGAAGGTGAGTAAAGCCAGAGTACAGGATATTTTGACCCTATAGACATATGGGCCATTTATGAATGCAAACATCCTACTGAGACATCTAATACTAGTACATTTGCCTGGAAAAAAATATTTTCCTGAGCAAACCTCATTTAGCCACTTCATTTTTCTTATAAACTCTATTTCCTATGCAGCACCATTAAATGTTTTCCAACTTTCAGGATGTCCATTTTTATTTTGTGGGAATTATTTTTGTTAAATTATTTTTTGCATATATTTTAAAGTGATGATTTGATTCATTTAATGGCCTCTTGTCCCCATCATGATGCTCTGAAGATATCTTCTGCTACTACAAGGGGGTTTTTGTGGCTTTATTTTAAACATGTCAAATTTTCCTGGGTCAGATTTTGAAGACTGAAATACTGCCAAAAAGATGTGATACTCCAGTTTGTATCCAGTAACAAAATTTGCAGAGTGCCATTTTAGCCACTACTAGCTTTATTTTTTATTGTTTTAGAAAATGAATGTTTTAATTTTCAAGCAAACTGTGAGGAAGTATTTCCAATTATTTCATTATTGTTCAGTGGTATTGCTAATCCAGTTCTACTATACACTGCATTATTCTGTGTACTGTGCATAAACTACCCAAACATGTGGGGTCAAAATATCCTGCTTCTACCTGAATTTGGCCTGGTCTTTGTGAAGGAAATTACTTGCAATAGCCCTCCCAGCCACTAGGGGACTCACCTGAGCTCTCCAGAGCTCATCCCGCTCGTGAGCCACCCTCCAGTGAGTGTCTCCCATCATGGCAATAAGGAGGTTGAGCATGAGCAGTGTTGCAATGATGGCGAAGGCAGCATAGGTGATGCTGTACATGAAGGGCAGATCCACATCATAGTTGGCAGGGCCATCGATGATGGTGAGGAACATCTCAAAGGTGCTGAACAGTGCCATGGGGTAATTGTAGAAATGGCCCAGCATATCGGGGTTCTCTGTCTGGAAGATGATATAGAAGGCTGCTCCACCCAAGGTGGGGTGAGAGTTACCATGGTTAGAGTAACCATGGATATGACCAAACTCCATCCAGCTCTTCTCTGCCCATTTCCCTCATATCCATAGCAGCATCCCAGCCCTTCATCACTCCATACTTTGGGTTCTTAGATTGCCATATTTTCCATATGGCTTATCCTCCTGATCCCAAGAGCGAACTCTCCCGAACACTCCCAGTCTTCCCTCATCTCCGAGGCCCCACTTACCTCCACTGCCTCCTACCTTTCCCCAAGTTTATCCCATCAGTTCTGTGTTCTCTAAAATCCTTTAGTCTCCCCCTCCCATGGTCCTCATTCTGAACAGATGATTTACCTGACGTAAAGCCCAGGATGACCACAGCCATCAGCCAGCAAAATCTCATCAAGTCACCAAAAATCATCTAGGGAGGGAAGGGAGAACATTATACCTGTCAATTGAGCCGCTGCTCCTCCCATCCTTGAACAGGATCTAACTGAAAATTCTCACAGCTCCACTGTGAGTCAGGGCTGGCAAACTACGGTTGTAGGCCAAATCTGTTTGGCCTATTTTAGTATGGCCCTTGAACTAAGAAAAGTTTTTATATTTTCAAAGATTTGGGTTGGGGCGGGGGAGGAGAAGGAGGAAAAGAATATACAACGGAGACCATAATGTGGCTCACAGTGCCTAAGATATCTATTATCTGGCTCCTGACAGAAATGTTTGCAGCCTGGGACCTTTTTTCTAGGAAGCGTGAAGGGAGACACGAACCTTCTGGATCATGATGGTGAAGGGGCCCAGCATCTGGAATCCTCGGGCGAAGTACATGACATTGCACCACCCCAGCACCAGGGCGAAGGACATGGGCACCACCTCCCCACTGGTGTTGGTGAGCCTCATCACCATGGTCACCAGCACCATGAAGGCATAGGTGATGCTGTGGGGAGAGCAGAAAAGATGTGATGAGAGGAATCTGGGATTATCCTGGGACCCAAAAGCAAGAGTGACAGCCAGGACCCACACACTCAAATTCAGTCTTTACAAGCTCAATACACTGGGTCACACACATCACTTGTGAGGACTCTTTGGGGTTAAGGTTCTATAGGGATCAGGAATCCAGGAGGTAAAACAAGCCCTAGTGAGGGAAGGAATGGGAATGAGAAAGGAGACTCACATGAGGACATGGAATGGCCCCCCAAGGATGGTATGTCCAAAGAATTGAGTGATCCCCACCCTGAAGATGTCTGGAATCTAGAGAAACACAAAGGCACTTATTGGCCAGGGCTCAGGCTAGAACCTTGGATCAGACAGTCCCACCCCAGACCCAGTCCACACCATACCTCTACAATCAGGATGAATACAGCTCCAATGACAGTTACCAGTTCCCCCACCAGTCGGATAGCATCCTGGGGGGTCACATAGGCCTCCTGAGGAGAAAAACATGGTCAATACTCAGGGTTTTCATGCATATGCCCTGCCTGCCCCTGGTCAGAAGTCAAAGTCCCTTGTTTGATTTTTCCTTTAAAAAAATATTTTTAAAAATTGATCTTTAGAGAAAGGGAGGGAGGGAGGGAGAGAGAGAGAGAGAGAGAGAGAGAGAGAGAGAGAGAGAGAGACATACATTGATCTGAGAGCAAACCATCAATTTGGGCATGTTCACTGACCAGGAATTGAACTGGCAACCTTTCAGTGCACAACCAAGTGAGCCAGTGCTTCATTCTTTTTAACCTGTTTGACTAGCTCCAACTCCACTCTTTGAGTGCATGTGTGTTTCTGCATGTGTGTATTTTGAATTTGTGTCTATGTGTTTGAGACCTGGGTGAGGAGAAAAGTGTGGGTTATAGGGCAAGTGATAAGTCTAAGAAAGGGGAGAGAGTGGATCCTGCCCAGAAACTCAGTTGCTTCTAGTGTGTCACCTGAAGGAGCTTCTGCTGCAGGAGGGTGTTGTCCCTGGGCTGTGTGCGATTATCAGTCCTAGGCTTCAGGGGGCGGTAGATGCAGCACATGGTGAAGCAGATGATATAGAGCACATACAAGGCACCCAGCAGGCAAAAGTAGGGCCGCCCATATCTCTTCCACTTGAGGCTCACCAGCTCCTTCACTGGTGTCTGGTCGAGGATCTGGCGAGCCTGCAGCAGAAATAGAAAACAAGTAGCTCTGGGACACTGATGTCCCTCCCCAGCTGCTCTCTGACCTGAACTCTTTTTACCTCCCTCTTCTTGGTGGTGACAATAAGTTCCAGCAGTGATGGCTCATCTCCTGAGGAATCGATCTCTGTGAGATCATAGAGAGTATAGGTTGTCAACCCAAATGTCCCCTGGCTGTGCTTCCACTTCTGCATCAGGTGATTGAACATCTGGGGGAGAGGAGACACAGAGTCAGGAGGAACTGATAAAGGGGAGTCACAGAGTGGAAGTGAGGAGCAGGTCCAGGAGATCAGCATCCCTGGAAAGGGTGGCTGCTCTTCAGTCAATGATCACAGCCTTTGGGGCAGAAAGGCCCATGTTTACGCTGACCCCTGGATTGCTTTCTGACCCCCTGGATTTCTTTACTCCCTCTAGAACTTGGGAAGAGGTGAGAGTCTAGAGGCCTGCTGCCTGTGGACTAGAAGTGTGGGTGGATGTGGGCATTACAAACCACCATAGCGTGGGATCTAGACTATAGCCTCCAACACCTCAGAAAAGAGATAAGGGGCAAGAAAGGATCAGGAACAAGGGAGACAGGCTGAGCAAACAATTCCAACCTGAAAATGGGAGCTAGGCATCAAGGATGAATGTTTGCATCTATTTCCTCAAAGGGCTAGAAGTATTGGATGGGGTCATTAGAAAGACACCATGGGGTTGGAGGGTGTCCCTCACCACAGTGTTGCCCTCCACTCCAGCCAGCTTGAAGGGAGTGAGACCCTGGTGATTGGGCACAAGGTCCAGGGACTGCAGGTGGCCCCCACGCCCATCATAGGACAGCAGCAGGTTGTACATCTGGCAAGCAAAGATCTTGTTGGGATGGAAGACGAGGATGTGCAACACTGTGTTTCCTGGGGAGGACACCAGTGTCATGGGGCTACTGGAGCCTTAGTTCCCAATGCTCCCCATGCCTACCCCACAGTGGGCCTGACCATTGTCTCAGACCCTACTCTTCCACCCAGGTCCTTTCCAAGTCCTTTCCACACTCCAGTGCTTACCCAGAGAGTCCTGGGCCCGGATGTTAGCTCCATGTTCAATGAGCAGACGCACGATCTCCTCACTGCCCACACAGGCAGCAAAGGACAAAGAGTGCTCCCCTGGAGAGACAGAGAGCTCCATGGCATGAGTGCAGGCTAGGATGGGCACCTCCCCAGTGACTGCCTGTTCCTCCACACAGCTCAGCTCTGGACTTGGGGACATTTATTAGCAGAACCAGAGGCAGGGATGGTGCAGAGGCCCAGGGGGAATGGGCTCTGGCCTTAAGCTTTATAAGGGCTAACCTCAGTCCACCCTCCCCCCCTCAGGCACAGAGCTCTCCTCATCCCATCCTCCCCTTGCCCAGCCCTGGTTCTGGTTCTCACCAAAGTAGATATGGTTGTGGGGGCTGAGGTGGAAAGCTGTGCCTGTAGCTCTGGCAGAGACACTGGCTCCATGGGCAAGCAGGGCTCGTACCAAGTTCACATTCTGATTCATGATGGCCACATGCAGTGCAGTCTGACCTGGTTCAGAGAGAGCCCTCAGTCATGGGGTCTGTCCCCAAGATTGTGTAGGGTCATGCATAGATAAGGATGGGCCTAATAATTGTCCCAGCCACTCCTCTCCCATCCCCTTTCTATTTCACAATCCTATACCATATCTACCCTTGATCCTATACTAGGGCAACCTTGGGGGTGGAGAGAGGGAGCCTTGAGCCAGACAAGGTTATCAGGGTATTCAGCTAGTGCCCCCTTTTCCCCATTCTCTAGGTCTCTCCATTTTGGGGGTTGGTGCTCTAATACCATGCCATGAGGATGAAAAGGCAGAAGGAAAAGGGAATAGGGAGTAGTGGGGCTCAGGTTCCCTCTTTGTTTTCCCCAAATTATCCATCACAGAGTCTGACTTGAAATATCCAACAGATCTCCCCTTTCCTCCATCCCTGGCCCCTGTTCCTCACCCTCATACAGCTCAGATGTCATGGGCTCCAAGACCAGTTCTGGGGCAGCCTCCATCAGCACCATGGCAGCCTCCAGGTTGTCATAGAGGGCCGCTATGTGTAGTGCTGTCTCCCCCATAGCTCCTAAACAGAAAGAAGAGTCATGGGGCTTTTACGGGCAGAAGGATGGGAATAATAGAAACGTAGGGGCCCACAACAGAAGGTCCTGGGCTATCCTGGGAAGCCAATCACATGCAGCTAACCTAGAAAAGCAGGGTGCTGAGGGCTCTGCTCTTTTCTTACCTCTTTGGTGCACCTCACAGGCCTTATATTTGAGCAGCTTGTTGAGAGTCTGGACATCATTCTCTTTGGCAGCTAGAAGGAGAGGGCATTCCAAGATCCTACAAGGGAATGAGATCAGAAAGGTTTCAACAGTGAGCATGCCTAGTGGTGGCGTGACAGGTGAGGACTTTGCTTGACTGTATCTAAACACGTGGACTTCCATGACAATGAACCCTAAAGTTCCTGGTGCAGGGAAGTGAGGCCTTTGGAGTGCAATGAGTTGCCTGACCCCCCCTTTTTTTTTTCCCTGACCAGTTAGCCCAAAACTCAATGACTGGTTTCTACACCCCCACCCCAACCCTACCCTCAACCCCGGCTAGTTTGCGGGCACCAGAATGTGTGTGCATAGCAGGCATGGAGGGGAGGAGCTCTACTTAGGCACTGGCTCACCTCCTGAACTATTGACTTCTGGAACAACCCTGATTCAGTCCTCACTGAATGTCCTGAGATGACCCTCCATGATAAGCCTTGTTTTCAAGGACAAGGAATACAAGGCATTCCTCCCTCTTGTTTGCGGAGGAAGTAAACACACAAGAGGTTAGCAGGTTTTCTCCTGTTTCATGGTGCTCTGCTTCCTCAACCTTCTCAGCAAAGTCCTTTGATCCTGGCTCTTCTCTCCCTGTACCAGCATCGTTAGGGCTCAACCCAAAAGGAATAGTGCAACCTTTTTATTTTCCTAGCCCCTAAGTCAGATTATAGTCTCTTCCTACTTCATATCTATTTCTCACTTGTTTAAAGCAAAAATCATCTTCTCTGACTCCTCAAACCTTCTCTTGAGTTTAATTCCTACCATGAACTCAAAAACATCTTTTTTAAAAAAAAATTTTATTGAAACTTACTTCAACTGAGACACTCGGGAAACCTTTCATTCTATTTTTCTCTCTTGGCCCAGAGCCATGGGGTCTTTCAATGGAAGTGAATGAAATAACCCTGTTTATTCAGAGATGGCCAATTATGTGACAAAGAGAGCAAGAAAGGTGCTCACACACCTGGTGGGGGAAGGAACCCCACTCCAGTGCTGGGAGTAGGAGGGCAATGGGAGAGAAGGAATGAGCCTCAGAGACATCTTTCAGAATGCTAGCTTCAGCCCCCTCATGCCACATAGGCAGCTTCCTGGCCCTGCCAATTCATCATCTCATTCTCTCTCCATTCAATCTCTACCTCCTCCTCCTGCTTGCCCTTCATTAATTCATGTCCTCATTTTCCAGCCCAAGATTAGCAAAGTACTCTCCTAACTAGTCTCCCCATACCCGTTTACCTCCAGTTCATCTTTTTTGATGCTGCCAAGATGCTCTCTTTAAATGGCAAATGCAATCACAACTTTCAAAAGTTTGGTGGGTCTTTAAATGCCCAAGGAGAAAGGACCCTTTACAGTTTCTGGGCAACATGTTTCCATGTTCTTTTCCTTCCTCTTACATCTCCTACCCAGCATTATGGGCTCACCACCTGTACCATGCCCTGCTCTCACCTGATATTTAACCCCCACCCCAATAATTGTCTCTTCCATGTTGCTAGAATAAGTGCCCCTCCCTATATTAGTTATCCCCACTCTCTGTGGGATGAGTGAATAAGAAGCAGTGCTAAAAGATGGTTTGACTTCACTGTCCCTTCTTATTATCTTTACTAGAGACCCAGCATACAAAATTCATGCACTTTGAGGGGGGGGGGGGGCGGGGAAGGGGATGTCCTTCAGCCCCGCCTACACCCTCTCCATAAGGATCAGGCCAAAATGAGCAGTTGGACATCCCTCTCACAAACTGCTGGCTCCCAACTACTCGCCTGCCTGCCAGCCTAATCACCCCCTAATCACTCCCCTGCCAGCCTGATCAACACCTAACTGCTTTCCTACAGGCCTGGTTCCCCCAACTGCCCTCCTCTGCAGGCCTACTTGCCCCCAACTGCTCTCCTCTGAAGGCCTGGTCTCCTCAACTACCCTCCCCTGCAGGCCTTCTTGTGGTGGCCATCTTTGACCACATGGGGGCAGCCATCTTGTGTAAGGGCATTAGGGTCAATTTGCATATTACCTCTCTATTATATAGGATTGGCCATCTTCAAGCCAACATTAAGCTAACATATAATCTAAGCAACAAATAACAACAACAACAACAATAAAAAAAAAATAATATTCTCAGTATGCAAACAGCTGCAAAACAAGTTTGTTATGCTCTCCTTTACCATATCCACTACCTTCTCAACAATTTGGCCAAACTCCTCCTCTCTAGATATCCTAGAGTCAGCACTATGTAGGCACACAAATAGTCTCCCAGGAAGGTTTTCTCTCTCTCCTCAGGGCTTACCTCCACTTAGCATGTGCCTTGTAATTAGTATCTATCTCTTCCTCTGTGCTAGGGTGACCTGAAGACAGTTATCAGTCACTTTCTCATCTCTGTATTATTTCCCAGGCCTCCTCCAATTAGCTTCTAGTTTTGTGTCTGGCTTTGACTAAATGTGTGAAAAGTTAACAGCAAAGCTAGAGATGGGTTCTAGGGCCCTTCTTACCCAAGTTTTAGCTTTAGCATACCTCCCTACTTCCTAGGGTATGTGTGGGGAGGCTAGTTGGTGGTAGGCCCAAAAATATATATTTCTTTTGTTCCCTACACATCTCCAAAGCCAGTTAACCCCCCCCCCCCTAAACATCCTCTGTGTTCATTTCCTTGCCTCTGCTGATGGTCCTACTGGGCCTGGGAAAGTCAAGGAGTGACTGTCCAATGTAGGCTTGCCAGGTCTACCAAGTAAAAATATGCAATGCTCAGTTCCATTTGAATTTTAGACACACAACAAATAACTTTTAGTGTAATTTTGTCGCATACAATATTTGTGACAAACTTATATGAACAACATATTATCGGAAATTGCAATTTAACTCAGTGTCCTGAACTTATCTGGCAAGCACAATCAGACCACACTCTGAAGAACCGGATTAGACCCCAACCCAGCAGGGTTTGTAGAGAACTGGCCTCCTCTGGTTGGCAAACTCCAGAATCCAACAAAAAGGGGGGCAGCTGTCAATGGTTCTGAGGGGATCAAGCAGAGCCATTACTTGCAATAGCATTATAGGACCACCAGGGGACAGCAGAGAAAGTCCTTGCTCACATTCTTGGCAGAAAGGGGGTCCCCCCAAACACCTGACTACTCTTGGATCCCATAAAAAAGGCGCAAAAGCAAACCTATCCAAAGATTCTTATGCCTGAAACACTGGTCATTTCTTAATAGCAATCCAGCTCAGAAGTTTATATCTGGAGCAAACTCTACACATCTTCACCAGATAGCTGCCAGACACCTCCCCAGGGCAGGAAAAGGAGGAAGAAGTATCTTCCCATTTTGGATGGTTAGATTATACTTTCTCCCTTCCAGGGGAAACATGTCACTTTGTTTAACAGAATTCTTCACAGTACTTCTGGGATCCCCTAGTTACAAACAGTAGTTTAGAGCAAGGGTTCTCAAAAAGGGGTGATCCCCAGGTCCCTTCCCAAGGAACCTGGCAATGCCTGGAGACATTTTTGATTGGTGCAACTGGGGAAGGAGGTACTATTTTCTTTTGGTGATTGGAGGACAGAATGTTGTTAAGCATCTTATATAAGCAGCTTACCATAATAAAGTATTATGGTAATACTTCCTGTCCGTCATGTCAACAGGGCCAAGGTAGAGAAACCCCAACTTAGAGGTATAATTATTCATAAGCCATCTTTTAAAGAGAATGCTTCACATTCAAAAGAATGAGAAATGCCCTATGCATTTCTTACACATGTTTTCTTACACATCATTAAGCAAAAAGGTGATGCCCTTTAAGCACCCACTGATTAAGTAGCAACAAAAATTATAGAGCAAATCTGCAATTATGACCATATGAAAGGTATCTGCAGGACTTTGAATGTTTTGTTTTGTGGGACAATTATCAAATTGATAAATAGTTCTACATTAGACTGGTGCAAACCCCATTACAAGGTCTCTGGCATACAACCTAGCACATTCTTCATAAACAAATCACAGATCTCCCCCTTGGGGTTCCCTCCGGCCACCAAGTGAGAATTTCCCACTTCTCCCAGTTCCCACCACCTGTGCTCTCCTCTTTCATTCTTGAGCATGTGTGCATGTGTCCACGTGTGTGTGTGTGTGTGTGTGTGTGTGTGTGCTTGTGTGTGTGCAGAGTGCACAGGTGGAGTTTTGTATTTGGTTGCTGGGAAACAAGGCAGAATCAAGAGCGTCTGCAGGAGAATTCAGATCAGGATTTTAAAGCAGGGTAGTCCCTAGAAAACTAGTTTAATCTGTTCATGCAACAGATGGAGAAAGAGGCCTGGAGTCTGAGGTGACTTGTCCTAACAAGTTGGAGGCAGAGCTGGGACGAACGCCCTATTTGTCATTTCTCTGTCCCCATTCCCAGTGTTAATCAGCGTTTGAAATGGGATTAGAAGAGGCACAGGGGACTGTATGGACCTACATGGGTTTCACTGGTTTTGCCACAGGCACTCTCTCACAGAGGCAAGGGAAGCTGTCATTTGGGAAGGGAAGGGCACAGACAACATGGTGGCTCAGAGTTCAGTTCCAGAATGAATATGGTTCTGGCAGGAGGAAATTGACAGCCCCTCTAAATTCCTGCCATCATGGGAGGTGCTCTTTTACTGTGTGGATTTTATCACAATAATCCCATGTGTTAAATGTGCTTTTCAGCTTCCAAAGCAGCATCTCACTTATGATCCCTCTTGCTCCTTACAGCCCTGCCACACAGTCTAAATAATGCTCTCACTTTTCAGTAAAGGAAACTGAGGCAGCAGAGCCAGATCATGGTTGGAAAATTACACAGAGTTAAAGGCAGAATGCTTCACCAAGAACCTAGCCTTAGGCACTCACTACTAAATTATGTGGTTCTTCAAGTTTTATGACTCTTCCCAAAGGGGATGGGGCAGCCCAGAGCAGTGACCACAGATGAAGGAAACTGTAGCTACGTATGGGGAGGAGACATGCACTGGCCACTCACGGGTCACCTCCCTCTAGATCAAGTTCCTGACAATGGAATGAGGTTCAAAGCTTCCAGGAAAGTGGCTGTATCCAGAGTTGGAGTCAGGCCACCTTTCTATCAGCCAGAACCCCATCAAGCATGTCGGTAGCCCCGTGTGCCTGCAAGGACGCATGTGCATGTGTTTACTGAAGCAGGGAGTCCGGAAATGCTGCTGGGAAGTCCCAAGGCTTGCTTTTCATGGACACGTCAGTTCACTTATATTTACAGGTGTCTGTCTAAACAGAGGAGAACCTTCAATGTTCATTGCCTTCCTGAAAACTAGTGGGAGGGAGACTGTGCCAGCAAGGGGGCCAGTTGTAAAGGGGTTAGGTTAGACAGCCTCTGGAAGCTGTCCAGCACACCCCACACCAGCTGAAATCAGACACCACAGCGTCCTCCTCTATGCTCCATGACACTGTCCACACCCTTTTTAGAAGCTCACCAAGCATTGACAAGTAAATGCATATTGACGTATTTCACTCATGAAAATCTGAGCTCCCAGAGAGCAGGGAAGGAGCCATGTTCATTTTCTAAAAATCTAGCACAATAATTTCTGCTCAGTGAATGTTTAGGGCACTGAACATCAGGAAAGTCAACTTAAGACCCAGGGAGAGACAGTTCAGGAGAAAGGGGAGAGTTCAACTTGCTTGGCAACGACAGGGATTCACCCAGAGTGGGCTGCATAACTGAAATACAAGAAAAGTCCACTGTGCTCAGCTGGTGTGGTTCAGTGGTTGAGCACTGACCTAAGAAGCAGGAGATCACAGCTCAATATCCAGTCAGGACACATGCCTGGGTGGTGGGCTGGATCTCCAGTGAGGGACATGCAGGAGGCAGCCAATCAGTGATTCTCTTTCATCATTGATGTTTCTATCACTCTCCCTCTTCCTTCCTCTCTGAAATCAATAAAAATATTTTTTAAAAAGCCCACTGAGAAGAAGGCTAGGTTCCCCGTCATCCTGGAGAGACCAGAAAGCCCTCCCTCCTCAATAGATCATGCTACACCCCGTGGAATCCCCCCAGTCCCCTCTGAGCCCAGGGCACAAATCCCCAAGGTCACTGCTTGCTTTCTCTGGGCCTGCCTCCTTCACAGGGGATGAAGCCCTCCCTCCCACAGTTAGACCAGGGGACTCTGAGATAAAATGGGGGCTGTAACATTTTTGGCTACTTTCTTCCATCAGTGCACCCCCTGACCTGACTAAATTGTCCTCGTGTCCATGGATGTCTGGTATTTATCTAATTACCTGCATCTCCCCTTAGGCTAGGTGACTGCACAGCCTCATCCTCTTCCCTTCCTGGTTATTTCAGGACCACCCAGAGGACAGTCAATACTCCTGGCTCCTGGTTGGGAAGAAGAGGGCCAAGGAGCTGTGGAATGAGTCAGGGAGATCAGGAATGGAGGGGAACTCCTCAAAGTGGTGACATCAAACCTTTAGTCTGAGATACAGGAGGAGGCCCCCAGATGGTCTTAAGAAGAAATAGAACAGAAAGGACAGGTGGAAGCAGTCCACTCGCAGCCAGGCCAGGCTGTGGTCCTTCAAAGACTCTGTCTGCACCTCACTTGGGCATACAGGGAACTTCCGCCACTCCTTCCAAAACCCCAGGCCTTTCTGTGCTCTGTGTCTGGCTCCCAGCCCTGGGGTCCTAAGAGTGGGAAGGGGATGAGTGGGACCAGTGATGGCCTCGTCTGCAACAACAACACCATTCTGTTGCCTCAAGATGTCATCAGTCAAACATGTGCTCATCCCCAACTCTCCCAGGCCTGGGGGACAGAGGTGGGCGACCGATGTGAGAAATGGGAAGCCAAAACTGGGGGGGAAAGGAGTGCATCCCAGCCCAGAATCCTTGAGCTAAAGAAAACCCACAGGGGCTCTATGTGACCTCTTAGCCTTCTCCCTCCTGGTCAGGTTCAGGCAAGCCCCTCCATTGGCACATGGACACAAAAAGTTTATGCTTTCCCTTATGAATAGACATATTATCTGCCTTCTTAGGAGCCCAGGGAAACCCCAACAGGATTTCCTTAAGGCATGCCATTGCCTGAGTGGGGCAATCCATGGAGACTTTGGAAGAAGACTACACACTGGGAGGGCTTCAAGCTTCCCCCTTGTCCTCAGCTCCCAACTCTAAACTGCCAGGGATGATGGGTGGGACATTTTCAGGGGCTGGAAGCAACAAGTAAAATTTCTTGAGGGCTCAAACTCTAGAGACTCTCAAATGCCACAATCTGGATGAGGGAGTGGATGAGCATGGGTCCTAAGTATATTTTAGCCAGTTTCCAGTGCCCTCTCCCCCAAAAGAGAATCATGTATGCTAGGCTGGGTCCCAGCTGTTCATCTTCAGACCCTCCCATCAATGGCTGATGCAGTTAATACACAGGAATGATAACCACGATCACATTTGGGACTCTTTTGGCGTTCCTAGGGTTTGTAGATCTTCTCATTCATTCATTCAATCAATCATTCATTCATTCCCATATGCCTGCATATGTGGCTATATGTTTCTGCCTGAGAGACTGTTCAAGGGGCAGAAAGTAGAGATATAAGGCATTGCTCTGACCTACTGGCAATACCTCTAGTGGATGTCACAATTTCTCCAAGACCCAGCAAGTTGCCTGGTCATTAGGAAAGTACAGTGGACCCTTGAACACTGTGAGTTTGAACTATGGGGATCCACCTATAAGCAGATTTTTTCCCAATGAATTTTTTTTCCCATTTACTTTATAAGCACAGCTCAGTTGACACTGGCAGCTGAAACTCACTCAATGGTCAATTGGCGGTTGAGAATCCTTGTATGTGGAGGGCCGACACCAGTTATTTATGGCTTTTTGGCTGCACCCTTCAGCTCCCCTAACCCCCACATCGTTCAAGCATCAGCTACACTCCGAACAAGCTGCATAACTGATTTGGATCTTACAGATAGTGAGACTTGTGTGCACGCCAGCCCTCCTCTTCCTCCTGGAACCCTGAGGCCCTGCAGGCCAAGACTGTTGAGACAAAATGCTCCCAAGGGGCCAGGCATGGAGTACAGTCTGTCCAGACAGAGGTGCTAAACAAAGACGGAGGAGGAGGGGAAGGGGGCTGAGGAAAGGGGAAGGAAGTGAGGGACACCTGGGGGAGGGGTGGCAGCAGCAGGTGGAAGCTTACCTCTTCTGCTGAAGCATGTTCTGCTCATCTCGGCTCTGAGCCCAGGACTCCTGTCTCTGGAACCATCTGCAGAACTTTCTCCACAGGCAGAGAATGAGGCCCGTCTTCTTGGGCAGTGGCAACCCCATGTCCTGTAGGACAGGCTCCTTGTAGGGCTGAGGCAGAGACCAGACCCCGACTGAACTCCGCCTTGGAGCCACATTGGTCTCCCCAAGGGCCGGTCTGCCCTCTCCCTGCAGAGGTCCCATCTCCTACCTCCCCGGCCCGCACAGGAGTCTCGGAGAGGCGCCCCAGCCAGACTGCAGAGGGCTCTGAGTTTGTTACTCTTGGCGGAGCTGGGACTCCCTCATTGGGCTCCTCAGGCAGGAGCTCCTCAAAGCGCAAACTCCCTCCCTCCTACCAAATTACCTGAGATTTAAAGAGACAGGCCAGCAGCCCTGCCTGCCATCTGGGGCCTTTCGTAAACTCCTTCACCCTGGTCTGGCTCCCTGCCCCCAGGCCAGTCCAGGGAAGAAAGCCCTTCATAGAGACTGGAGAGATCTCCCTTGGACTTTGGGACATCTGCTCACCTTTTATAGAAAGGTTTGGGAGGGTCAAACTAAGCTGAGAGACTCAGGCAGTGAGGGAGGAGGAGTCAGGCAGGCCTTTGGGGTTGAGGGCCTCTCAAGTGAGCGAGGGAGTGAGCCCACCTTTCTCACAGGTCCTGTCCTTCAGCTTCACCCCGCCCTTTCCTGTGTGTCCATGCTGGGGACTTAGCTTTTCTTGACTCTTCTGATTTAATCTCCCACCAGCCAAGAATAGGTACACAGTGTTGAGAACTCTTAGTCTCCTCACCTACTAGGTCAGCAAACTATTCCTGTTAGGGTCCAAGAGAGTAAAGGCAAATGTTTTAGACTTTTAAGCCCCAGCATACAGTCACTGATGCACATTCCTTTTCTTCTTCTTCTCCTTTTCTTCCTTCCTTCCTTCCTTCCTTCCTTCCTTCCTTCCTTCCTTCCTTCCTCCCTCCCTCCCTCCCTCCCTCCCTCCCTCCCTCCCTCTCTCCCTTTCTTTCTTTCTTTCTTTCTTTCTTTCTTTCTTTCTTTCTTCCTTCCTCCCTCCCTCCCTCCCTCCCTCCTTCCCTCCCTCCCTCCCTCCCTCCCTCCCTCTCTCTCTCTCTCTCTCTCTCTCTTTCTTTCTTTCTTTCTTTCTTTCTTTCTTTCTTTCTTTCTTTCTTTCTTTCTTTCTTTCTTTCTTTCTTTCTTTCTTTCTTTCCAGCCCCTTTAAGATGTAAAATCCATTCTGGGTTCATGAGCTCAGGCACAACATGGAGTTGTCACTGGACCTGGCCCCTGCCCAGAGTTTGCTGCCCCCACTCTGAACCTCAAGCCTCTCCCCAACATGACATATATGTAGTGGGGTGCCAAATAAAATACAGGATGCCAGTTCAAGTTGAATTTCAGATAAACAACAAATAATTTTTTTTTAGCATAAGTGTGCCTGAGTGTTGCAAATTCTTTCTCTGGCAACCTCCAACGGACACAATGTTTATTCACCTGTTCGCTATTGCCTGCTAAGCCCTTAGCTAGGTGGCCCCAGGTAGGTTTTTGTCATACCTACGAGGGATGTTTATTACCTGCATTACACCAATTGGGGAGAAGCAAAGCTCAAAGTGGCAAAGTAGATCACCCAGGGCCACACAGCCATTCAGTGACTGAGGCCAGATTCAGACCCACTGGCTTGATACAGAAGCCACATCTCTCTACCCTACCACACGCCCTCACTCCTACTGAGTTCCAGGAGGGAAAGGGAACTGCAGTCACAGTGATGGAGGATTGCAGAGAGCACAGCCCATCCTGGTCCCACACACAGCACTCTGCCATGTGCGAGCCGGGAACCATCATGAAGATTGGTTACTTCATTTTTTATATTGGGAATAAACAGAGGCTGTGGCGTATGCAAAGTCCCACAGCAAGCCAGAGACCCACTGGCCTGGCACCTGGGTACTCAGAGTCCCAGGTGTGTGGGGGCCACCCACCAGCTTAAAAAAATTTTTTTCTACGTATGCCTGATTCAGAGAGAGAGAGAGAGAGAGAAGCAGAGAGGCAGAGAGGCAGAGAGAGGGGATGTAGGGGGAGAAGCACAGCTTAGGTGCAGGGCAGGGTATCTCTGTGGGTGGGTAGAGGAAGGTCACTCTCAAAATGAAAGGAAAGCAAGGCGCCTGCCATTGGCCCAGGGCCAGGCCAGAGCGCCCTGAGCAAACAGTGCCTTTCGATTAGCTGCCTTCCCCACCCATCCAGGGTCAGTGGGTTCGGGCTGGGTTGGGGGAAGGTGCTAGAACCCAAACCTTGAACCCAGGACCTTTGTGCTCATTAAGCCTGTGTTTGTCAGCCTGGTGACCCACCCCACATTCTCTGTCTTGCTGGGCTCCAGCCAAAGCCCCCAGTGCAGTCCCTGTCTGGGGAGAGGACAAGGCAATGCCGTGTTTGCATATGGGGGAGGAAGGCTACAGGAAGAATCAGTCATCCTAGACTTCTTTTTCTTCCGCCACCTGGTGCTGCCATGTATGGGTCACCAGGACAAACGGGAAATTGCAAACAGACTAAAAATTGGGGTGGAGGTCTGGAGCCGGGGGAGGCAGTTTACCTGACACTAGCTTCTTCCAACAGGTGACTCTTGGACCCAACATTATATGTTTGGACGGTGGGCAAAAATGGGCCACCGGGTGGGTGACATTACCTACATGGGTCCTCTCACATCTTAAAGCCACTTTCCCTGTACCCTCTGGGATTATGGACTCCAAGGGGACAGGGAGCTGTACTGAAGTGTGGGCCACTCTAAAGTGTATGGCAGGCCAACCTGGCCCAGGTCAAGGCCATGCTGGGCAGCATCTCCCAAAAGGGAAAACTCAGTTGGTTCTGCAACCCAGAGTCCCAGACTCAAGTGTCCACACACAGGAGGCTGTAGGTACAGGGGCTAAGGGGGAGGATGGGACGGTCACAGTTGTTAGCCTCATCTGGTGAGACTTGCCATCAAACCCTCTACAGTCCCTTGCCCAGACTCAAAATTTAAGAAAACTGCCCCTCTTGATTGTCCCACCTACAAAAATGAGCATACGACTTGTGGTGGCTATCACCCAGTCTGCCCTGACCTCATGGCAGTCAATCTCTGACCTAGTTTTAGAGGAATGAAGAGGTCAGGGTCCATAGGGGAGGGAGGCCTGGAGGGTCAATGTTGACTGGGTCTGAAACAGGTTCTTCCTGCCTCAGGCTGAGCTTGAACTCTAAGCAAAAGTTAGGTCCTCAGGATTCAATGAAGGAGCCTGGGGGGAAGGTCAACCAGAGTTTGACCAGCCTCCTCTGAGGGCCACACAGGTAGGGGCTGAAGTGGGTCAGAGAGATGACTTATGTATGCGTGTGTTGGTACAAACAGGGTTAGGGCACAGCCAGATTGGGGCTGAAAAGTTGCCTACTAATTCCTGCATTTGGAGCACCGTTTCTCAACCTGGACACTATTGATACCTTAGAGCAGAAAGCTCTGTAGTGTGGGGGCTGCCAACATTGTAGGATGTTTAGCTGCTATTCACTGGGTGACAGGAGCATTCCCTTGGCTTAGGGGTGACAATCAAGAATGTCTTTAGACATTGACTGTTGTCCCTGGAGGGAAAAATCACTCTCCATTGAGAAATACTGATTCAGGGCAAAAAGTGTATTCAAATATTTTGTTCTGGTTTTATAACCTCTTTTCATTTGTTCTAAGTCTTTTTGTTTCTGTTTTTTCCTTTCTCAGGTCTCTCTCTCTCTGTAATTGTCTCTTAATCTCTGAGCTGGTACATGTGGGATTTCTGTGCATGCAGGTTGTGGTGTATGATGTGTGTGGGGGTGTGCGTGTGAAGTGTGTGTATATATGGGGTGTGTGGTGTGTGATGGATGCTGTGTGTGGAGTTGTGGTGTGTGCTATGGTGTGTGTGTGTATGGGGTTTATGATGTGTGACGGATGCTGTGTGGTTTTTGGTGTGTGATTTGGTGTGTGTGTGTGTGTGTGTGTGTGTGTGTGTGTGTGTGTGTGTGGTGTGATGGATACTATGTGTGTGGCTGTGGTGTGTGATATAGTGGGTTTGTGTGTCTGTGTCCAGGGGTCTGAGTGGTCTCTCAGTGGAACCTTGGTTTATTTGTCTTTTCTTTCCTCTCTGTTTCCTTGTACAGCTTACCATGTCACCCAATTCCTGCTCCCCACATCCTCTTTGAGAGTGTCCTTTAGCTATGCTGTCAAGAGAGGGCAGGCCAAGGGGCTGTGATGACAGAGCTGCTCAGGGCAGCAAGGTCACAACAACTGCTCACTCCGCCTGGAGTTTGTTCTAATGATTTTTTCGTATTCATTTCAGAGAGGAAAGGAGAGGAAGAGATAGAAACATGAGTGATGAGAGGGAATCATTGGTTGGCTGCCTCCTAAGGATCAAGCCTGCAACCCAGGCATGTGCCCTTGACCGGAATCGAACCAGGACCCTTAAGTCCGCAGACCGAAGCTCTATACACTGAGCAAACTGGCTAGGGCTGGAGTTTGTTCTTGTCACGGTGTTCACAAGCCTGTGTGCTAGCTCATAAAGCCTGTACAGGAGCAATGTCAGATCAGCAGAGAGTGTGACACATGTGCACACACACCTGCATGCACATATGCACAAACACGCAGGTCACTGTACTGTCCAGGGTTTCGGGGGGATGGTGACTGGAGCTCCTGGACCGGTGGCCACCTGGATGGCAGCTGGTGTGAGAAACTCTCCACATTCATTTTCAGCTCAAACACCTTGTGATGCTGAGGACTTGCAAATCACAATGACCCCTGTGTGCACACAGGCACTTATGCTGCCACAGGCCAGGAGTCTAAACTGTTGTAAAACTCCCATGCCCTTTCCTTCCAAATGTGACCTTAGTCCTTGGCCCCCTTTCCTCATTCCAGGTGGGAACTATACTCCAGCCCTTTGCCCTCATCCTCATTTCCTACAGGCTCTCCATGGTTGACCCTAAGCCTGCCTGAGTGCTCACACCGCGGGGGACACAGCCTAGCAGCTTCAGACCCGCCATGCTTTTTTTGTTTGTTTTGTTTTTCCAATTATTAATGCAGGTTTTTATTTGGCTATATATACAATTTAAGTTATTAAAATGTGTACAATATTTAAAAATTAAATAATAATCTGTAATTCTCCAGCAACTCATGTGACACAAAGCCAAAGGGGAAAGCAGGGACAGGCAGGCCTTGGCTCCTGTATGCCTACCTGCCCAGAGCCTTTTCTAAACTGGAAAGACCAGGAATCTGGCACTCCTGCTCCTTTTTCCTGGAGTCAAGCATTCAAAACCAAAGACAGATTTAAGCCAAAGATGTTAACAAAGAAGTTACTCCAATTCTTTCAAATTTAAGAAAAGTTCTGTAAATTGAGAAGTGGCCTTCCATAGATTCTGGGGCTTGCAGTGGTTCCGGAGCAGATACACAGCCATTAGCCTGGAGTGCAGCTGGGCAGTGGCTGCTGGGTGAGAGCTTTTCAGAGGCTGTGCTGTTCTGCCTTCATGGCCCCAGCAGAAGACAAGCTACGGGGAGAGGGGCCTTGTGGTCAGTGTCCCTCAGTGCTGCCCTCCTGCTTCTCTGCCCCCAGGCACTCCTTTCCCTGAATTGTGTGGTTGCCAGTAAGACCTGAAAATGTCACAGGGCATAAGGGATATAGCCACTACCACAAAGGGCTTCCAGGGAGTTTAGGGTAAAAATTGGACACCGGTACCAGTCTTGGTTGGTGGGCCAGGGAGCAAGTTCCTGGCCTGCCCCTAAACCCTGAGCCCATACTTAGGAATGAGTGCTATTACTGTTTCGTACTGCGTATGACTCCACACATGCAAGTGGGGCTCACTGGACTGCCCCTTCTCCTAGAAAGGGGTGGGGGTCAGACAGCTTCTCAGAGACTGTGCTGTTCTGCATTCATGGCCCCAGCAGAACACAGGGCTGAAGGGATGGAGAAGGCTGGAACTGACTCAAGATCCCTTTGGCTGCCCAGGACTTTAAGGGCTAGAGTCGACTGGGGCCTTAAGCCTCTTTCCACTTGGCCGAAGGCAGTGGTCGGCAAACTCATTAGTCAACAGAGCCAAATGTCAACAGTACAATGATTAAAATGTCTTTTGAGAGCCAAATTTTTTTTAAATCTTTATTGTTCAGTTTATTAATTACATTTTCCCTCAATAGCTCCCCTCCACCCAGTACCCATCCCACTCTCCGCCCTTACCTCCCCACCCCGTCCTCTCCCATAGTTGCATGATTTTTGTCCAGCCTCTTGCTGTACTTCCCGCACCCTTTTTCTCACCAAGAATTATCAGTCCATTCCCTCTCTGTGTCCATGATTCTGTTCTATTCCTCATTTTATCCTGATCATCAGGTTGTTAATTCACTTGATTTTTAGATTCATTTGTTGATAGATGTGTATTTGTTGTTCATAATGTATATTTTTACCTTTTTTCTTCTTCCTCTTCTTAAACAATACCTTTCAGCATTTCATATAGTATTGGTTTGGCGGTGATTAACTCCTTTAGCTTTTTCTTATCTGCAAAGCACTTTATCTGATCTTCAATTCTGAATGACAGCTTTGCTGGATAGAGTAATCTTGGTTGTAGATTCTTGCTATATTCATCCCTTTGAATATTTCTTGCCACTCCCGTCTTGCCTGCATCGTTTCTGTTGAAAAATCCGCTGACAATCGTATAGGTGCTCCCTTATAGGTAACTAACTTTTTTTCTCTTGCTGCTTTTAATATTCTCTCTTTATCTTTTGCTCTTGGCATTTTAATTATGATGTGCCTTGGGGTGGTCCTCTTTAGATTCCTATATTTTCAGGTTCTGTGCACTTCTTGGGTTTTCAAGTCAATTTCTTTCGCCAGGTGGGGGAAGTTTTCAGTCACTATTTCTTCTAGTAGGTTTTCGTTATCTTGCTCTCTCTCTTTTTCTGGCACCCCAATAATTATGATGTTGGTATGCTTGAGATTGTCCCAGAGGCCCCTTATACTATCTTCAATTTTTTGGACTCTTTTGGCTTCTTGCTTTTCTGGCTGAGTGGATTTTGCTTTTTTGTATTTCAAATCTTTGACTTGGTTTTTGCGGTCATCTGGACTGCTTTTAGGTCTTTGTATAATATTTTTTGTTTCAGTCAGTGTATGCTTAATTTCTAGTTGGTCTTTTTTCATGTCCTTGTAGGCGTTGTTCATTTCTTTGTAGGTGTTATTTATTTCGTCGTAGTCCTCATTAAGTTTCTCGGCCTTTTCTAGTAGCCTCTTCATAAACCTAATTACTGTGGTTTTGAACTCTATGTCTAGTCGTCTTTTTTCCTCCATTTCTTTCACAGCTGAGTTCTTTCCTTTTCTCTGCATTGTGGTTGCTTTCCTGAGTTGGTCCCTTATCAGTGTGTGATAGATATCCTCTAAGGAACAGTGGCTCAGCTTCCTTATGCAGTGCACGTCAGCCTTAGCTCCTCCCTACAGCATCTAAGGGGTGCGGGGCGTCAGCCTTAGGTCTGCCCTACGTGGCGCACAGCTTTAGCGTCAATGGGGCTCGCGATGTCAGCTTATCTGTGTGGCTCACAGGTCTCAGTGTTGGGTGGCAATGTAAATCCACCACTGGTCTCCCCATTGCCAGACAACTCTGCCTCTCCCCAAATGAGTCTGCACAGCTAAAGTCTCACTCAGGGTTGTAAAACAAAGCAGTATGGTGGTCTCCGAGCAAGTGAATGAGGCGTGCATTCTCTGCCTGGTTGCGGACTCCAGGAACTGCTGTTCCCATTTACGCGTGCACTCTCCCCAAACTCACAGACCTCAGCCGCGCCTGGGATCCTCCTTTCCCCGACCTGGGAGCTCGCCTGGAACTGGGGGGTCGGTGCTGTGGGAGGCCTCCGCCCTCCCTGCTGGAGAAAACCAGCTGGGCTTGCTGTCTGCCGCCCGTCCCTCACCACTCGCTCGCGCTCCGAACCTCAAAGCTGCGCACCGCTGCTCCTGAGTCATCGCTGCGTCCCACCTCTACTTTTATGTGCAGAATTTTCACTCAGCCAGTTCTCCGGTGATTCTGGACAATGTTTGTTCTGTTGTTAAGTTGTAGTTTCAGAATTGTTGCATGGACAGCAAGATAGGTGCTCACCTATGCCGCCATCTCAGTTTTCTTGAGAGGCAAATTTTTTAAACTTCTTACGCCACTTCTTCAAAATAGACTCACACAGGCCATAGTATGTTGTGGAAGAGCCACACTCAAGGGGTCAAAGAGCTGCATGTGGCTCTCAAGCCGCAGTTTGCTGGCATCCTATGGGATGCCACCTCCTTTGTCTCAGATGTGGGGGTTACTACTCCCTGGTACAGATAGAGAGGGAGCTGACATTTGGTGGCAGGACATGTTCCAGCAAGGGCTGCTCAAGCGAGTAGCAGCAGGGGCCAGGACTGGAGCAGTGTCAATGTGCAATGGGGCACTCCCAAGTTCTATAGGCAGCAGTGGTGGAGCTCTGCTGCATCAGGCTCCGCATCCTCAGGCAACTCTTCAGTGCTCACTGACTGAGGAGCTGGAGGCTTTTCAGGTCTCCTCCATGCTTTTTGATAAGATCTGGGGACAGTGAAGAGAAAGACAGATAAGGAGCTGAGTTGGAAATAGGATATAGGATAGAGCAGAGGCCATGACCAAGGGCACCCTGTAGCCAGTTCCCATTTTCCCGGGTATGCCGTGTGCATTTTTAACATATGTTACTGCATGGTATATTTTATGTGAAATCAATGGGTCATAGCAATGTTTTAAAACAGGGAGATGTATGTGCGCATGTGTCTGTGTTCTGGCATTGTCCCAAGAGTCCCTAGACTTTTTAATTCACAGGCAGAGATCCTTCTGGGCCCTTAGCTCTTGCAGAATGTGCTCAAGGGCACAGAAGGGCATGGAAGTGTTGGGTGGGGGGACACAGCATGGGAAGGAGCATCCTCCCCGTTAGCCAGGTTCACCCCTCCCTTTCAACCTTTCCCTTGCAGTGATGATTGTATTCACCTGGAGGCCTCCCTGGGTTTGCAGCCCCTTCCTCACTCCCTCAATGATTTTGAGTATCTTGTTTTCAAAATCTCCATCCAGGTAACAGGAAGAGGCTGAGTGTGGGAGGGAGCCCTGACCTGATTTTAACCCTCTCTCCAGGTCTCTTCAGGCTGGAGTCATGGCTCATAATCCCAGTGTGGCCCCTCTGGAGATAGGGCAGTGTGCAGGAAAGTGGCAAAGCCCACAGCTACCCTTCTTGAGCCTCTTCTTCTTCCTCCTCCTATCTTTCTCTCTTCCTTCCAGACCCCAAAGCCTTTTCCTTCTCTAAGCTGGGCCTCTCCACTCTGCTGTCTCCCCAAGTCTCTCACCCCCTCTTACTTTATCCCAAACTCATTCATATCAGGCTGAAGAAGACAACAAGGAATTAAACCACTGAAATGTGCACAGACACCAAAGAACTTTCCAAATCTGGAGAGTGAACCATGAGGCTGGCTTCTGGAGGACACAAAGCAGAGAGGCAACAACATGTAATCAGCATGGCTTCATTCCAACCCCAGCTCCACCAGAAATCACTGTGTGGCCTTGGCCAGGTCACTTACCTTTTAGTGTCTGGATCTGCAAAAAAAATAAGGACTTTTAAATTTCTCTGGGTCTTTCAACAGGCAGCCCCTCCTCAGCGCCTACCTGAGGGCACACTGGAGCTCAGAAGCACTTCATATCAGAAAAGGCTTAAACCTGCCTGTCTTTCTCTCCGAATCAGAGGGCCCCTCTCCACCAAGCAGAGGGGAGAGATAGAACGGAGGCAGGCAGGACATGGGGACACATGGCTTCTGTTCACCCTCTAGCTTTATCAATAGCAGGATCCTGGGATCCGAGTCAGTCTGAGTGAGGAGAGGGGAAAGCCTTCTACTGTGGGTATCCCCGGAAATGGGGCTTGGGGCCACTTCCCTCCATTCCACTCTGGGCAGTGAGACACTGGGCTCAGGCCAGGAGGCCTAGAGTAAACAGATTGGTTTATGGCATAGGAGACAGGATCTAGTCATTATCTTAAATCAGATCATCACTATGAAAACCCCAAGCCAAAAGCAAGACTTTGTTCCAAAAGTATGTGTTCTCATGGGACACCACAGCTATGCCAGCAGGCCTGCAAGGCAGCATTTTATTAGCATTCTTCCCCCATTGTGTTCCCCCCTGCACTTCTAGTCTTTTCCTCTCCTCACTCCAAAGTCAGGGGAAGTGCAACAGGGTGGTGATAAAAACTCTTTCAAATTCTATTTATTTAACACAAGCAGTCTAAAAACAGGGCAATTGCCAATTGCAGGCAGGGCACACTGCAGGGGGAGCTGTCAGGGTCTGTGAGGCAGGGGAAGGCATGCAGGAGCAGGGCAGAGGAGGAGTCTGATGCCTGAGAGGCAGACCTGGGAGGCAGTTTTGGGCCTCGTCTCCCCACAGCCAGGCTTGTGACTTTGCCCCTGGACAGAGCAGCCTCATAGAGGGGACCCCCCTCCCCCAGGACTGTGAGGCAACACAAGGCTGGGGTACAAGGGGCTGGGCAGATTCTGTAGCAGATACCTAAGCAGGGCGTGGTAGGAGCTAAGGAGGGTGGAGAGGCCAGGTGCCAGGGGACCAGGAGGTGGTGTCCCAGCTGGGTACAAGGCAGGGACTGAAGCCAAGCAGGACTTTCTCCAGATAGCTATAGGCAGTTCAGAATTTTTCTAGACAACATGTACTGCAGGTCCCTGGTCAGCCACTATCAGGGACCAGTACGAGGAGAGATAGAAAGTCCTAGGTACTATTCTGCCCAGGCCCTATAGCTTAAGCTTTCCAGACATGGATGCACTGGGTGTGTGGAGTCCTGTGCAGGTAGGTGGGAGTGTAAATGGCAGGCGTTCGATAGCGCACCCTTTGATCTCCTGATAAGGATCAACTTGCTGGTCCCGAGGAATCAGCACCTTAGCGCATGCCATGCCTGGACCTGAGGCCAGTACTCAGGCTCGGCCCCCTGCTGAACTCCTTCCCCTTCTCCCAGCCTGCCTGAAGTTCCCAACAACAACAGCTGACTGAGATGTATCCCCAAGCACCCAGTGCACCTGTGTCTGGAAAGCTTAAGCTATAGCATCAGGCAGCATCAGGGCTCAGCCTAATACCCTCGGGAGCAGATCAGTGCTGAGAGACTCCAGAGCACAGGGCTGCCCCCTGCCATTCATATGGAAGGTGCCAGTGTGGGTACTGTGGCTGAAGATGTGTGCTATCATCAAGGGTGACAGACATGTATTAAAACTGTTAGATGTATGCAAGTGCCCGTGAGCCAGCATGGCACCGAGGTGTCTCTGAGAGCCACCCTCTGTATTGTCTTTTGCTAAAGATGTGGTGTAGTCCCCAATTTTCTGGGACTAGAGGCCTGGTTTTGCCCATATGTCCATAGAGGCAGGGGAGAGAGTAATTGTATGGGACAGGTCTCTCCAGGAGCCCAGAAGCAGGGGTTGTTATCCTGCCCTGCACCGATGAGATCCTCTATTTCAATCACACAGTCTGAGAATTGGCTTCCTCGTTTGTGAACTGAGGACAGTCACTCTGCACTATTGACTCCACAGGGTTGTTGTTAGCATTAAAGATGAGCTGAAGCCGGTTTGGCTCAGTGGATAGAGCATCGGCCTGCGGACTGAAAGGTCCCAGGTTCGATTCCGGTCAAGGGCATGTACCAGGGCTGTGGGCACATCCCCAGCAGGGGGTGTGCAAGAGGCAGCTGATCGATGTTTCTCTCTCATCGATGTTTCTGACTTTCTATCCCTCTCTCTTTCTCTCTGTGAAAAATCAATAAAATATATTAAAAAAAAAAAAAAAGATGAGAGACATGAGCCCTGGCCAGTGGTTAGAGCATTTGGCCCATGCATCAAAGGGTAACACATTCAATTCCCAGTCAAGGGCAAGTCCTTGGGTTTCAGGTTTGATCCTCAGTTGGGGCATGTGTGGGAGGCAACCAACTGATGGACCTCTCTCTTTTCTCCTCCCTCCCTTCCACTCTCTCTAAAAATCATTGAAAAAATATCTTCAGGTGAGAATTAACAGCAACAAAAAAGATAAGGGATGTGAGAAGACTATATGCCATAGAGTGTCATATGAATGTCTTTTTAACTTTGCTTGGGAAGGAATATTTGAAATAATTTTCTGGTAAAGACCTTAGAGCTGTCTTGTCTCAAGAGCTCAGAATCTTATCATGGAAAGAGCCAAGGCCTTGAGGACATATCAATTTGGGTTCAAAGTCAAACTATTAATTGCTGGTTGAAAGGTCTGGGGCAAATTAGCTGCTTGTCTGAGCCTCAGTATTCTATCTACAAAATGAGCACAGTCATGGTCACTTGACCTTATGCTGGGCCCTCACCCGCTCTGGGCCCCAGCTGCCTGTCTGGAAAAGTAGAATAGCAACAGCTGGTGATGAGAATTAGATGAGACAGGTGTGGGAGGCACCTGGCCCCACGGCAGGTGAACAGTAATAGCCTCTGTTCTTGCTCCCTCAGTCCTCTCTTCTGCTACTATTTTGGGGTCTTGGAGCCCTTTCAATGCCCAGATTTCCCTCCCATGGGCAAATCCCCACTGAGGATCAGACCGATCCCACCTCAGACTATGACCACCTACACAGAGTGGGTTTCTGTATCAATCATCTCACAACCCGCACCCTCCACTGGCTCCCAAAGAGACTGTTGAACTCTAGCTCCTGGTTTACTGCTGGAATGAGTAGAGGAAAACAGGGCCTATGGTGTTTTCCCGCACAGGGTTCTGTAACCACACAGTTCACAGTCCCTGCCCAGTTTAGAAAGATGCCTCCCAGGAAGTAGCTGATGTATAAACTCCAGCTCATCCCTTGAAGGACAGTTCAAGTGTCATGTTCTCTCTTTTCTTTCTTCTGCACCCATCCATCCTCACTCAGCCAGGCTAGTGCCACCCTCCTCTGTGCTCCCTGCTCTGTGTACAGAATAGCACTGCCTTAGCATCACCCCTTTACCTGCCCATCTCCCCCATTGACAGATCCTCAGAGGCAAGAGTGGAAACCACATTGTATCCTTGTTCCCTATCAGAGTACTTAGCATGCAGTGTATGTTGAATTGTGTTGTATGGAGAATGAACTGTGCCAAGGAAATTGCAAGCTGTTACTGGATGCATTTTCTTGCCTAGGCCCCAAAGGCAAAGGAGGGTCAGTGAACAAGAGAGATGCCCAGAGACTGACAAGGGAACAAGGAAAGGTAGCAGGGAAGTGTGTATGTATACTGGGAGGTAGGGAGGGTGTTTGTCAATCCCCAGCCCACACAGAGACAATAACTTCTGCCTTTAAAAGATTAATTGGTCTTCAGAAAGGCACCTGTGGCTGATTGCAGCCACTCCATCCCACCACCCTCCTGTCCCGAGTCCTTCTCCTCCCTGGCCTGGGACCCAGGAACAGGGAGTGATCACTGACCTAAGGCCCAAAGGGTCTGGGACAGAGGCTATGGGGAGTCTTGGAGTTGTCTCTGCCTTGCCCACCAAGTTCACCCATGGAGGGAGAGAGAAGATGAAGAGACAGAGACTTCTGCTGAGAATAAGAAAGAACAATCGACAGATGTCCTCTCAGACCTAGGGACAGGAGGGGTCAGGTCTGAGTCTTGGAAAGAGATACTAGTCATCCATTTAGGGGTCATGCTCTCTGACCTGGGACAGGATAGCATCTTGAAGGACTGAGCCAAAGATCACCTTCATGTAGCCACAGGTTTTGATCTATTTGTCTCCTTCCTTTACCTCTTTTTTTTTTTAATTACTTTATTGATTAAGGTGCTACATATGTGTCCTTATTTCCCCATTACATTGCCCCCCCCCCCATCCCCTCCACGCATGAAGGAGAGGGATGAGGAAAAGCAGAGAGGGCATGACCATAGAGAGATGAACCAGGGGACAGCAAGTATATCCCCATAACAGCTCCCTCGATGAGTAAAATATTAGTAGCCCGTGTGCTTTCATGAGTATGTTGCTACTATCTTTTCACAATCATGTCAGAGAAACACATCAGAAAACATCAGCTAATCCCGTGACAGAGCAGTGAAGTGAAACTGGACGTTTCACCTGTACTCCTTATCCCTAAAGGGCACAGCTGCCTAGTGGGGACACTCATGGCAATGAGAAAGCTGGTGAAGGTGAACAAAGTGGCCCTCAGGTGAGCCCAGAGCCCAAACTAGCCACTGGCCAATGTAGTCAGTGGGGGAAAGGGGGTTGCAGGGCTGGCATCTCTGGGAGGAACTTCATGACAGTCCCCCACAGTTGACTTCACAGCTTCATCAGGAAGGAGTTAGGCAACCAACAAACCCCAGCAGAAAAAGGAGAGGAATGAAAGCATGTTAAAAAAGAGAGCAGCCCTGCCGAGACCGGTTTGGCTCAGTGGATAAAGCATCGGCCTGCAGGCTGAAGGGTCCCGGTTTTGATTCTGGTCAAGGGCATGTACTTTGGCTGCGGGCATGTCCCCAATGGGGGGTGTTCAGGAGGCAGCTAATTGATGTTTCTCTCTCATTGATGTTTCTGACTTTCTATCCCTCTCTGTTCCTCTCTGTAAAAAATTAATAAAATACATATTTAAAAAATAAAAATACATAAAAAGAGAGCAGCCCTTTAAAGACTACTTGCATGTGTATGCACACACGAGCAGACCCCTGTCACAGATGCCCAGCGTGCACAGGTGAGTGGGGTCAGGCACACCCAGTCCCTCCAGCTGCAGCCCTGGTCTTGCATAAGCCACCCCTGCCTGGGGCCCCAAGGCTATAATCACCTCCTCCTCCAAGCCAGGATAACAAAGAAGTGGTACAAGCAAAGGAAGCAGGTGTGTCCAGTCCACCCCAGGTGGCTCCTGCCTGGCTGCCGTCCCCGTGTTACCATCAAAGCATTTCTTTCCTTGCACATTTATCATTTCCCATTGGCTTTTAAGAACCAGGTAGGCCTGACCTGGTTCAATGAGATGGACGTCATCCTTGACCCCGCGTCAAGGCATTTTCACAACTATCATTGTGTGAACTCAGGTGTGCAAAGGCTCATTGTGGAGGCCACAGTTGGCCCTCACTCCACCTCCATTTTTTCCACCCAGTTTTACCATGTACACCATGTCCCAGGGCTCCAAAAAGTCTGCCCTTCTTCGCCAGCCTCTCTAGCTTCTGACTCCCTCACCTGCAGGACCCAGACCTTCTCTAGCAATCCTTCAGTATGGCACAAGGGAAGAACAGTGACTTCTGCCCTTCCTCCACAAGGCCACTGGCAGAGCCGTTCCTGGGGCTCCACAACCCTCCTGACCAGAACCTTGTCAATAAAATACTTTGCAAACAGCTGGGAGGGGACATATTTATAAAATCTAGGCCCTCCTGGGAAAATAAAATGTCCCTCCTCTGGCATGTGAGGTGCTCAGGAATGAAAATTTTCTGCCTTCTGTATTCTGATGAAACCAGGAAGGAGGAAGATGGAAGGGAAGAATGGATACCCAAAAAATTCCTGAGGCAGAAACAACAGTTTTTCTCTGTCCCCTGCTCCTCTCTCTGGAGTTCCAAAGGGTTGCCCATTGAGGCAAAAGCATCTGCTGGCCACTTGAACCCTTCAGCTCTTGGTTCACTCACCTTGTCTGTCTGTTGTGCAGCAGTGGCTGTGCTTGCATCTTTGCCTTTCTCATCAGACTCTTGAGGCCGTGATTGATGTTTCAGAAGATACCACACACCAGACTGTTCAGTAAGATCCATTCTCAGAGCTCTGGGGTTGTGGTTATTCTTCCCTTCTTTTCTTCTTCCTCATAGTATCAACTTCTTCCTCTTTCTCCTCCTCCTCCTCCTCCTCCTCCTCCTCCTCCTCCTCCTCCTCTTCCTCCTCCTCCACCACCACCATTTGTGATGGTGCTTTGCTTTTCCAAAGTGTTTCTACCCATATCATTTGCTTTTTAATGATTGCAACCCCATTCGAAGGCAAGCATTTGTTACCTCACTAGGAAAACTTAGAATAAAAACAGATCAATCATTCATAGATTCAGTTAATAGATATTTATTTTTCATTTCGTTGTACCAGGAATTATGTCACTCACTGACAATACAATGATGAATGAGAGATGGATGTCATCTTTGCCATAGAATACACTAAAGAAGATGGACATTTAAAGAAGTAAGTTCAATAAAGTTCAGGATATGTAATAAAATGAAAAAATAGATGGCCTGAGAACATAGAGCAGGTAGACTCTAGCCCAGCCTATGGGTTAGGAACACCATTCCCACACATGAACACACAATCTATGTATGATCATTGAGCCCAGTAGGATGAACACGAGTTACAAAGACAGACGGGAGAATAGGTGCAGAAAGGTAGAAAGGTCTAAAAATTGTGAAGATTAAGGAAAAGGAGAATATAGCACCAATGAGTAACTAATCCTATCTAATAAAAGAATAATATGAAAATTAAGCATCACTCCATTACACTTACAAAGCCATGCCCACCAGCCAGTGAGGAGCAAGTATGCAAATTAACCCAACCAAGATGGCTGTGGCCACAAAGAGAGCAGGAGGAAGGCTTTGGTTTCCCTGGAAATAGAGGAAGCCAGGCTTTCCATACACCCTGGCTGGCCCAGGCCTCCACTCCAGGCTACAAAGTTTCAATTACGGAAGATAAATAAATCCCAACAAAAATGGCTGTGGCCATGGAGCTGGAGAGAGCAAGAGGCTTGACTCTGCTCAAGGCTACAAAGTTTCAATTATAGAAGATAAATAAATCCCAATAAAAATGGAGGCAGTCACAGTGCTGGAGAAAGCAGGATGCTAGGGTTGCCCCAGCAATGGAGGAAGCCAAGCTTCTGAAGCCCTGGCTTGCCTTGGCCTCCACTTAAGGCTACAAAATTTCAATTATAGAAGATAAATAAGTCCCAACAGAAGTAGCTGCTGCCAAGGAGTGAGCAGAAGGCTTGGCTCTGCTCCAAACTACAAAGTTTCAATTATAAAGGATAAATAAATCCCAGATACCTGGGCCTCTGCTTGGGGGGGGGGGCGAGGCCACCCTGCAAACCACTACAGGCCCTTCTCCCAGGCTGCCCCACACCCCAAGGGAACCCCCACCCTGATCTGGTACATGCTTCAGGGCAAACAGGCTGGCTCCCACCCATGCACCAGGCCTCTATCCTATTTAATCCTATCTAATAAAAGAATAATATGCAAATTGACCATCACTCCAACACACAAGATGGCTGCCCCCATGTGGTCAAAGGTCCTGCCTCCATGTGGATATAAGATGGCCACCACAAGATAGCCAGCAGGGGAGGGCAGTTGGAAGGGACCAGGTTTGCAAGGCAGAGCAGTTGTGGATGATCAGCCCAGTAGGAGAGGGAAGCTGGAAGGGACCAGGCCTTCAAGGGAGGGCAATTGGGGGTGAACAAGCCTGCAGGAGAAGGCAGTTAGGGATGACCAGGCTGTCAGAAGAGGAAAGTTGGGAGTGACCAGTCCTGCAGGGGAGAGCAGTTGGGGGGACAGGCCTGCAGGTGAAGGCAGTTAAGGGTGACCAGACCTATAGGGGAGGGCAGTTAGAGGCAAACAGGCTGGCAAGGAAGCAGTTATGCATCAATAAGGCTGGTAGGGGAATGGTTAGGGAGTGATCAGGCTGGCAGGCAGAAGTGGTTAGGGGCAATCAGGAAGGCAGGCAGGTGAGCATTTGGGAACCAGCAATCCTGGATTGTGAGAGGGTTGTCTGACTGCCCATTTAGGAGACTGGGCCTATACAGGCAGTCTGACATCCTTCGAGGGGTCCCAGATTAGAGAGGGTTCAGGCTGGGCTGAAAGACACCCCACCCCCTGTGCACAAATTTTATGCACCAGGCCTCTAGTAATAATATAATAATTTAGCTTGGTGACAGAGTGCAAGATGAGAAATATGTGAGAAGGCTGAAGAGATTCTCATAGAAGGGCTTTTGAGGCAGAAGTCGAATTTTATGAAGGTCATTTTGGCTATAGTGTGCACTATGGATCAGGAAAGAATGAAATTATAAGCAAATAGAGCAGTTAGAAACCTAATCCTGTGATGCAGACATGAGACAACAGTGGCCCATTTTAGAATGCCAGTGAGATTCAGAGACACAGAGACAAATGAAAGGGGTTGATTTTATGTCATTGTGTCATAGAACAATCATCAAAATATATTAACTGAGAAAAGCAAGAACTGTTTTTCTAATATACTGTATTATTATATGTATTTATGTACACACTAGAGGCCAATGCATGAAAATTCACTGCCTGCCACCCTGGTGAGGCTGAGGGGACTGGGCACTGCCATCTTGTGGCTGTGGGAACTGTGATTTTCGAGGGTATGGCAGTCAATTAGCATATTTCCTCCTTATTGGTTATGGGCACTGTATCTTTGTGACAGCATGAGAGTCAATTAGCATATTCCCTTTTTATTAGATAGGATAACATCAGCTGCCTCCTGTACACCCCTTACTAGGGACGAGACCCAAAATCCTGGGCATGTGCCCTGACTGGGAACTGAACTGTGACTTCCTGGTACATAGGTTAATGCTCAATCACTGAGCTACACTGGCTGGGCTATTATATGTATTTTTAAGAGAAACATACATATGTTTGGATATGCAGAGAGTAATTTTGGAAGGATAAATAACCAACCTTTATAAGTGAATGCTCCTGGACCAGAAGAGCTGGGACAGAGGTAAAAAAAAGCTTCCCCTCACCCCTGTATATCTTCTGTGCTCTTTCAGTTTTGTACCATGTGATGTATATTAATTACTACTAGCTACTTTTCAGGGAGATGTTTTAAGCAAAGAATCCATAAGACTTGAGAAGTACTGGAGATGAGAGTTAAGACAGATGTAAATGACACCAAGGATTCTGACTTAGGCAACTTTGATTTAGTTGAAAATATTGGTGGAGGAGCAGGTTTGGTGAGGAAGATAATTTGTTCAGTTTGGGACATGTTGAATTTGAAGTGCTTATAAAATATTTAGGTACAGATGTGCAACAGATAGGAATCCAAGCTGTTCATTCCTGGAGCTTGGGAGACATATATAAATTGAAGATAAGGGGTTGGGAATCACAAAAGTGTGTATGTTAATGCAATCTATGAAGTGGATGGGACTGCCCAGGTGGTGGGAAAAACAGTCTATGGACCCAAAATATTGAAGGGATTGGTGAAGAGATGCAGACAGATTGGTATAGTACGTGCCTGTGGATATGCTGAGAGGTTGACTATAATCTGACAGATGTTAGAGAAGTTCAAGCAAGACTGAGTATTTCAGTGGATTTAACTACAGGTAGGCAGATAACCTTGATGAGAGTGTATCAGTAGCATGGAGAGGTAAGAGCATGTCACAATGGATTGAGAAATCTGTGTAAGGTCAGTGGAAAATGAAATCTCTCTCAATAAATTTGGTCCTGAAGAGAAAGAAAAAAAAAAAAAAAGATGGGGCAGTAATAGCTAAAAGGTGGTGGTGAGGTGGAGGGTGTTTGCAACTTGTTTGAAGATGGAAAAGAATAGAGCATGGTTATTTGCTGACTAGAACTAGTGGAGAGGGAGAGGTTGGAGATATACATGTGAGAACATTAGAGAAGAAAGTGATAGGCACAGATGGCAGAAGATACAGAAAGAAAACTGGATCTGGAGCACAGGAGAGGACATACTTCCAAGGTAAAAGAAAATATGAGAGATCATGGTGACTGACTGAAAACTTAAAGAACCCATGCTACCTATGTACTTTGTGTGTGTGTGTGTGTGTATGTGTGTGTGTGTGTGTGTGCATGCTCATGTGACCCCTCATTGTCTCATACTCTTCTGTGCTTTGCATGAGTATATGGGTGAAGCTGTCTATGGTTTTACAAATCCCACATATCTCTTTGCTATTATAGACTATAGTCCTCTTAAAAGTTATTATGGTTTTTTGGTGAGGGAAATGATAGGGTTAGAATGAGAAGTAAAGGGGTGGACTCAAGAAAAAGGCTGTACCTAAGTTCCTATAATGAGCACCCTGGACACGCAGTTACCAATGTCCTTCCTGAAGAGATGGTCCCTCTTCTATTACTGTTATTCACCCAACAACTCAGCAAAGGGGCAAAGGGAGTTGGGGGTGGCAGGAGACATAGCTGGAAGCTACCTCTAGTCACAAGGATGGACAACTGCTAATGAGCCACCCAAGGACAGACCAGGGGCAGTCCCATAAAAGAAATGTTTGGACCATTCAAGCATTGAAAGGCATTATTTGCCACACATACTTAAAAACACACCATTATGCAAACAAGATTCAAACACTTTACACTCTGAGCCTCAAAAATCAAGGAACTCAGAAACAAAAGACAAAAAAAGAAAATCAACACAATTCAAACATGGGCAAAGGACTTCAATACACATTTCTAAAATAAAAGAAAAAAAGATTTACAGATAGTCATTAAGCACACAAAAAGGTGTTCAATGTCATTAGGCATTAAGGAAATGCAAACCAAAATTACAATAAACTACTACTTTACATCTATTAGTATGCCTGCTCTCAACAACAATAACAACAACAACAACAACACAAAAAGTAACAAGTATTGATGAGGATGTGGAGAAATCAGAAGACTGTATATTGCTTGAGGAAATGTAAAATAGCATAGCCACTGAGGAAAAGAATATGGCAGTTTCTCAAAACATCAGGCAAAGATAACAGTAAGATCCAGCAATTCCAGCAATTAGGTATTTTCCCAAAGGAATTGAAACCAAGGATTTAGATAATTGTACACTAATATTTGTAACAGTATTACTCATAATAGCCAAAAGGTGGAAACAACTCAAATGTCCAACCATGGATGAATGGATAAAAGTAATTAGTATATGCATACAGTTAAATTATTTAGTCTTTAAAAAGAATGAAATTTTTCTACATGATACAACATGGATGAGCCTTGAAACCATTATGCTAAGTAAAATACACCAGATACAATAGAACTAATATTGTATGATTTCACTTTTATGAGGTGCTTAGAGTAATCAAATTTATAAAAGAAAGCAGAGCATTGATTATCAGGGGCTCTAGAGAGCAGAGAGTAGGGAGTTAATGTTTAATGGGTATCAGAGTTTCATCTTGAAATGATAAAAAAGTTCTGTAGATAAATACTGTTGATAGTTGAACAATGATGTGAATATAATTAATGCCATGCAATTGTATACCTAAAAATGATTATATTACCACAATAAATTAAAAAATAAAGCAAGGATAAAGAGTCTCTTTTCTTGCAGTCTTCTAGTTGGGGTTTGGTTGCTAAGTGGGGAGAAAGCCCTTCAGGGCTATAAGAAAAAGGGAAGGGCTACAACCTCAGGGTCATGTGAACCCAGGCAGGCTACACATCTTACTATTTTCCAATACCTTCAAGAAGCAGAGGAATGATCCAGATATTATTAGTCTAGTATCCCCATCTCATGTCTTTGATGGCCCAACTTTGCTAAAAAAAAACAAAAAACCTTCTTACCTTCTTTTCCCAAGATGTAGGGCTTTCAGAAGATGTGTCAGACAATACATACCTATTGCCCATCTCCAGAAATGCTTGGATAAAGTTTAAGACACTGTCTTCAAATATTATTCTGTCCGTCCACTCCCATTATTAACAACATGAAAGTTAGATACTTGTATAGGAAAGTGCCTCTCTCCCTGCCTCCCACCCCAGGCCACCTGGAGTTATGTCAAGAGCAACAGGAGTTCTAATCATAGATACATATTTTCCTCTCCATCCCCCTCACCAAGCTCCAGTCCAAGATTCAAGTGTCCTAGAGTGTTGCGACGAAGGATCTCCCAACCCCGGTGACTGCTGCTGCGTGATGTGGTCCTGGATAGGGAGGGTGTTGGGAGGGTCAGAGAGCCTCTGGCTCGAGTCCCATTTTCAACCATAGAGGGTTGTTTCTCAGAAAGATGTTCATCCTCCCTGTCTGAAGACTTGAACGCTTCCACATAGCGAAGCACTCGCAAAGAATTTTGGTCATGGAGGCTCTCAATTCTGAGGAGGGGAAAAGAAAAAGCACTCAGTTGATGTGGGGAGTGATGGGCTGTGGGGAGTAACAGAGGTGAATGGGGGCACATGTAGGAGAGTGGACCAAGAGGGATGGGGAAGGTAAAGAGCAGAGGTGACATAAGAGCACCCAGGGTCAAGTGAAGGAAAGTACAATAGAATGAAGGACTAATTAGGATAGAGACCAAGGAGGTCTTGAAAACAGCATTTGAGTGTGGGTATGATGGTGGGGGAATATGGGTGAATATGAAAGAGAAAAAAAACAATTAATAAATAATTATATCATAAAAATTAGGTAAAATTCAGGAAATAAATAAAAGGAGAGAAGAGCCAGGTTAGGGGCTAAGAAAAGAGTATGAAGGAGGTTAGCTTCAAGGTAAGAATAGAATGGGGGTTATCTGAGAATAAGATTATAACAAGTTGAGTAGCCCATGCCCACATCCAAGCATATATACATATATGTAGTTTTTCATATATTACTGCCCTGATGGACATATAGCCTGGCATCAGCTATCATCATTCTTTCTACCCTCCTGGGCTCCAGCCTTCTCCTTCAAACTGGCTAATGCAGGGTCACTATATAGAGTGATGACTTCTTTCTAAGGTCCAATTGGGGATCTCAAGAATGGAAAGGAGGGTGATAAATGTGGAACTGGTCACCCTTGTTCCCATGGCATCACACACATTTTCAGTTCACACATATACATTGTCACTCACCGCAAAAACCAGCGGTCCCCTAGCCCGTACTTGTACCCACAGATCCCAGAGCGAGGCCACAGAAAGCGAGGCATTTTTCTCTCCAGCATCACGGTGGTGGCTACAATCTGGACAGGGGAGAGAGGTAGAGGAAAAACTCATTAGGAGCCATGTGGTCCAGAGAACACAGAGAACCCAAAGGCAACTGTGGAATAGAGGCAGCAGATATCAGTGGAGATGACAGTCATTGATCCATTCCCTCACCTGTGTCAGGCATCATGCTATCTGCTTTACTCCTAATTCATCATAAAAGGACAGAGAATATTTTATGAGTGCTTTGAATAAACAGTGACCCTTACATTATATCTGTTTAGATTCATGAAGTGAGTCACTCCAAAGCAATCTCATTTGCTTTTTCATAGGAAAGCCATAGACTAATGAGCTTGATTTAAATAAAATTATGAAACAGACTCTCTATGATCTTGAGGATGAAGTAAGGCTGCTAGTGCTCAGGGAACTTGTAGCAAATTAAACATCCTAACAAGGAAAAGAGTAGGTTAATGACGGCACACTTGGTAGGGAAAATTCTAGTGGCATGTCACATATTCTGTACTTTGCCCCATCCTCATTAATTACTTAAATGAAACAGAAGAAAAACTTATCAAATATCCTCATGACACAAAATAGGGAGGGATATGTAATTTGCAAGGTGACAGGAGCAATATAAAAATGATCTCACCAGACAGGAATGCTGGGCAGGAACTTATAATGTAAAATTTAAGGAAACCAAATATAAGGTTCTCCATTTACTAGTATATTTAAGACTCGAGTGTCTGTGTAAGTACAGGAAAACAGTGAAGAAGCTTAGCTGAGTAAGCTGGGTAACAGAGATGTTGGGTTCTAGTTCATCATAAGCTCAATTTTAGATGCTATTCATGGTATCATGTCCAAAGCAAGGAAGGGCATGCCTACTCTTCATACTGCATTCCTCTGATCATATCAGGACCATCCCAGTTTTGAAAGGTCCATGATCGATTGGGGCATGAACAGAAGCATGCAGTCAGGATGGGTTGGGGCCAGGAAGCTTCATTAATTGAAATGACTGCCAATCCTTTAAAAAGCCCAGTTCTCCACTTTCCATTCTTGCACTCTGCGTCTTTCTAATACTCTACACTTTTCTTGACTTTCTTTCAGTTTCCTAGTTGTACCAAATTCCTTTCAACCTCAGGACTTTCAATCATTCCACTCCCTTTCCCTGGATAGTTTTTCTTCCTCTTTAGCTTGAAAAGGACACTTTTTGTTTTCCTTGTGCTATCTTTTAACATCTCCCCCCCCCCCCCCCCCACACACACACCTTCTCTGGTAACAGAACTCATCTTTCATTTTGATAATCTCTCCTTCTCTACCCCTACTCCATCAATTGGAGTAGACTTGTCTGCACACAGTTCTGGTTAATTAGTCTATTCTCCCAGACTCCTCTTCCACTACCACCACTGCCACTATCCAGTTCTATAACTCAGACTTGTTGATCCATTCCCTCACCTGTGTCAGGCATCATGCTATCTGTTTTACTCCTAATTCATCATAAAAGGCTACTAAATACAGTTGGATTTTAAAGTTTCTGATATTAAATGTTTCTAAATGTTTAATTTTTAAAAATAATTTCTTGATTGTGCATGGGAGTAGCTCAGGAAACTCATAGAAATTAGTATCAACAGTACATCTTGGGATTTTTAGCAGATTGCATTTTGTGTTGTTTTTTAAATTTTACCTCTTGACCTTCTCTCAGTTTCCTAGTTGTACCAAGTTCCTTTTAACCTCAGGACTTTCAATCATTCCACTCCCTTTCCCTGGATAGTTTTTCTTCCTCTTTAGCTTGAAAAGGACACTTTTTGTTTTCCTTGTGCTATCTTTTAACATCTCCCCCCCCCCCCCCCACACACGCACACACACCTTCTCTGGTAACAGAACTCATCTTTCATTTTGATAATTTCTCCTTCTCTACCCCTACTCCATCAATTGGAGTAGACTTGTCTGCACACAGTTCTGGTTAATTAGTCTATTCTCCCAGACTCCTCTTCCACTACCACCACTGCTACTATCCAGTTCTATAACTCAGACTTGTTGCAACGAGATAGAACTGAGACTGGGATTGCTGGAGGGAAGATGCTCTTTTAAAGGCACATTTCACAGCATCAAGATGCAACATGAATAGGTGCCTTGGCATTGTGCTATGAAGTACACATCCTCATTCCTTTGGGAGTTTAGAGCTTCCCCTAGAAAAGCTGGACAAAAGTGAACAGAACAGAAAAGCTGGTATAGTGTCTGAAACGACTTGGACTCTAATCAGACATGCCTAAAGTTAAATTCTTTAAACTTTCCATTTATGAAAACCAACACAAACTCCTCCCCCTGCTTTTCTTCTATTAAGTTTGATTTTTTTGTCCTGTAGCCAAGAGTCCTGATAGATACAAATCCTAATCTCCATCCTTCTTCCTTGTTCTTGTTAACTGGCTAATTCTTACCCATGTTTAGGGCTCCTCTTGAATGTCACTCCATCAGAAAAGCTTTTCCTAACTTTCTTGTCAGACTGTCTTGTTGTGCTCTGCTCTTAGCATTTTCTACTTCTCTGTAACACTTTTACTACAATCGTACAGCTTCCTGTGAAGTCATTTGTTTAATGTCTGTCTTCCCAACCTCATGTAAGGTCCATGAGGATGCAGCTTGCACTGGTGTGTTCATGCTTGTATCCCCCAGCTCCTGGACACTTCCCAACTCATAGTTATTATCTAAATAATTATTGTGAAATGAATGAAAAGTTTGAGGGATTAACTAATAACTGTATTCAAATATTTGCATAGTCCTCATAGGGTAGGGTGTGTTCTGCATTATACAAGAAGACTTGGGCCAAAGAATGGAATTATAGAAAAATATATTTCAGTTCAATGTAACATGAGCTTTTCTAATAACAAAAAACACTTAAAATGTGAAATAAGCTTGCCTCCTCCAATCACTGCCCAAATAAATCCACATGATAATAAGATCCCAATCAGCATTTTAAAAAATATCGAATGACTCTCTGACTAATAAATGAATACACAATGGATAGAAACCCAACTAGAAAACCACTAAAGGCATTTCCAACTCTAAAATTTTATTAGCCTATCATGATATAAAAAACAGAACAGCTCTGCCAGTGTGTCTCAGTGGTTGAGCATTGACCTATGAACCATGAGTTCATGGTTTGATTTCCACTCTGGGCACAATCCCCAGTACAGGCTTGCTAAGGCAGCTAGCTGAGCATGTCTCTCTCTCATCAATGTTGCTATTTCTCTCTCCATCTCCTTTCCTTTCTGAAATCAATAAAAATATATTTATATAGAGAAAATATATAGAGAGAGGAGCAGGGAGTTATAGAAGATAAGGTCCAAATTAAAAACTAGGATATATAAGAACAAGACTGTTTCTAGTTCTCCCTGGACTCAAAGATGATAGCTGGATTTACTTTTCCCTTGTGATCAATATCCTCAGATCTACCCATTGCTACTATTTTACCCTCCTTTGTCCCCTTGATCTATCCAAATATATCTTTGGGTTTTGTGTGACTCTCCTGAGTCATCCACCATAACATAACACTCTGATTTTTCCCTCTATCCCCTGTTCCTTAGTAAGACTAATACTAGAAAAACTTACCTGAGCCCTCCAGAGCTCATCCCGCTCTTGAGCCACTCGCCAGTGCGTGTCACCCATCATGGCTATGAACAGGTTGAGCATAAGCAGTGTGGCAATAATGGCAAAAGCCGCATAGGTGATGTGGTACATGAAAGGCAAATCCACGTCATAGTTGGCAGGGCCATCAATGAGGGTGAGGAAAAGCTCAAAGGTTGTGAACAGTGATGTGGGGTAGTCATAAAATTCCCCAAGCTTTCTTGGGTCCTCTGTCTGGAAAATGATAAAGAATGCTGCTTCGTCCAAGAAAAAGGCATGGAAATGGAAGAAAAGAGAATGATCCCAATAAGCATTCATTCTACTTACAGAATATATCTCCATACACTTACATGCACATATACCAACTTATACACCCATAAATATAGATGTGTGAATGTTACATGTAAGTTACATTTTACCTGTGGACCTGGCTAATCCTGAGACGTCTTATGCTAAGTTCATAACTCTGGATAATGTTAATATTTAGCATATACTAATAATGTTAATATTTAGCATATATTCTATACTAATAAAAGAGTAGTATGCAAATTGGTCAGGATGCCCTCACAGTAACAACTGAACAGAAGACTGTGTGGCACGACCAGGTCGGCAAACAGGGGTTAGTGAGAATGACCAAATGACTGAATAGCAGGCAACCAGGCTGGTGGGGGAGGAGGGGAGGGTTAGTGAGGAATGAGCAAATGACTGAACAGCAGGCTGTGTGGGTGACCAGGCCGGCAGGAGGGGCAGTGAGGGACAACCAGGTCAGCTTGTGGGACAGTTGGGGGTGACCAGGCTGGCAGAGGGATCAGTTAAGGGTGACCAGACTGGCACATGGGGGGGGGGGGTAGTTAGGGGTGACCAGGATGATGGAATGGGGGTAGTTAGGGGCGACCAAGCTGGCAGGCAGAGGTGCGTAGGGGTGATCAGACTGGCAGGCAGGTGAGCAGTTAGGAGCCAGCAGTCCTGGATTGTGAGAGGGATGTCCATCTGCCAGTTTAGGCCTGATCCCTGGGATTGGATCTAAACCGGCAATCAGGCATCCCCCAAGGGGTCTCAGATTGGAAAGGGTGCAGGCTTGGCTGAGGGGACACCCCCAATGCACAAAGTTCGTGCACCGGGATATATATATATATATATATATATATATATATATATATTAGTTCAGCTGCTGGTGCAGGTTTTTGGTCTACTGTTTTATGGGATCCTTATTCAATAGAGAATTCCTCAGACAGGAATAGTGCCCTTTGAACTGAGCCCTGGTCTTTGGGGGTTCAGGGGTTCCTCAGATATCATCTAGTACATCCCATTATCTTATGGATGTTCAGTTGAGGACATTGAAGACTGGATTAAAGTTGCTGCCTTTGGCTCTTCCTTCCTCTTTCTGACTAAAAACTGTCTTCTACTCATTTGCTTACTCAGTCCCTCCCCCTGTCTGCCAATTTCATACTGTGATCCTTTCTCTCCTCCCTGGCATTCTCCCACTGCACCTAGGGCCTTCGGTGAGCCCCTGCTTGCCTCTTTCTGCACAATTTTTCTTCATAACTCTCTGATTTCCTCTCTCATTCTTCAAACTCTCTAAACATATTTTTGTACCTCCTTTTGAAAATTCTTTCTCTTTTTTTCAACTTCGACCACCCATTTTTTAAAAAAGCACATATGGCCTTAACCGGTTTGGCTCAGTGGATAGAGTATCGGCCTGCGGACTGAAGGGTTCCAGGTTTGATTCTGGTCAAGATCATGTACTTTGGTTGTGGGCACATCCCCAGTAGGGGGTGTGCAAGAGGCAGCTGATCAATGTTTCTCTCTCATTGATATTTCTAACTCTCTATCCCTCTCTCTTCCATTCTGTAAAAAATACAATAAATTTTTTAAAAAGCACATTATGTGTTATTGAATGCTTTATGTTTTTTCTTCTATAGTATTTTATAGAAAGCTTACAGACTACACTGTGTCTGCCTACATCATTTTCTGAAATCCACATGTGGCCAGTCTTTCATGTTTAATGTCCTTTTCACTACAAAGCCCTTTTTCTACATGTCTTTTAAGGATCTTGCAGGGTGGGTAGTCAACGTGAATGTTATTGGCTCAGAAACTCGGAGCACATGGGTTTACCTACTAGTCCAACCTGAATGAACATGGTTCTATGGGTGTCAGTGTGTGTTTTGACTCACTTTCCGATGGGATGGGGGAGTAAATGGGAGTGCAAACAAGAACTGAGAGCAAGAGTGAGAGAGAATATTCTGAAGAATTGGATCCAAGGATCTCATGGGGGGAGGGAGTAGTACTCTTACCTGAGGCAAATCCGAGAATAACCACAGCCATAAGCCAGCAGAAACGCAATAAGTCTCCAAAAATCATCTACAGGAAACAGAGAAGGGGAGAGAGGTTGGAGTGATTCTTTTCCCATTTGCTTCTCAGCAGTTATTGCTAATTGATCAGGAAGTCCCTGGAGTTCCACCAGATCCACTCTAAGCAGCATTTTTCTTTTGGCTCTCATCCTCTCCCTCTGTCTGTGAAGGTCCCATGGATGAAGCCAAAGAGAAAGCACTGACCTTCTGAATCATGATGCTGAAGGGTCCCAGCATCTGGAATCCTCGGGCAAAGTATATAACACTGCACCAGCCCAGTACCAGACCAAAGGACATGGGCACCACCTCCCCTCTGGTGTTGGAGAGCCTCATCACCATGGTAACCAGCACTAGGGAGGCAGAGGTGATGCTGTGGGGAGAGCAGAGAGCAGGAAGTAAGGGGAAGGTTGGATATTCTAGGTCCTCTCCAACACAGTCATAACTTGGGTGGTACCTACATACTTAGATTTAGTCTTTATATCTGAAACACACATATGGGAAAAGTTAGCTGAGGTCTAGGTCCCAGAGAGACCTAGAGCAATTCTGGTCAGGGAAGGTATGTGGCTGGAAGGAAGGGACACTCACATGATGACATGGAATGGCCCACCAAGGACAGTCTGTCCAAAATAGCGAGAAGCACCAACCCTGAAGATGTCTGGGATCTGGGAAGAGGCCAGTAAAACAAAAAGAGCGTGGAGTCTGCAGTTCATTCTAGAGCCTCAGGTAGATGGCCTTGGCCTGGACCCCATGTGTACCTCACCTCTAGGATCAGCATGATCAAAGCCCCGATGACGGTCACCAGCTCCCCGACCAGCCGGATTTTATCCTGTTCAGTTACATAGGCCTCCTATGAGGGGAAATTCAGAATGAGAAATGCTTTCTGATGGATGGAGACTCAAATCTTTTTGTGACAGTGGTCTAAAGCAAGGGTGGGGAACATCAGGCCCACAGCTTGTATAAGATCCACAAAATCATTTGGTATGGCCTTGCCAAGCATTATGGGTGAGTTAATTAAATGTTTGACCAAATATAGCAGACTAATTTTTTATACCAGGCTAATTTTTAAGTTGATAATTTTGTATGGCCGACAATTGATGTTATAAATATTCAAATGGTCCTTGGCAGGAAAAAGGTTCCACACCCCTGGTTTCAAGTAACTAAAGTCTATCCAAAATGAAGAAAAGATCACCTTTCCACACTACCACACCCTGGATGGTCTTGTCATTGTGACTAACTCTGTGACCAGAACATTAATCTGTGTATCCATATGTTGCTTATACTGATAACTTGAGTAATACCCTAGCAAGTCATCTTTTATATATATGTTATGATTGGTAATTTATGATATATGTACTGAGAGGCTGCGATCACATTTCAGAGCATCAGGTTTAGAAAGTTATTGTAACAGGAAGAGGTATTAGTGGCTTGGAATGGTTTCAGCTATGCAGAAATTCCAGCTTTTCCAATCTCGTTGTGGTTCCTGGCAGGTAGAAGGGACTGTAAACATATCAGAGAATTCAGTCTCCCGTGTGGAGCCAGAACCCACTTACTCTAGCACGACCTCAAATCAGTCACTAAACCTTCTTGAGCTTGAGGTTTCTCATCTGAAAAATGGAAACTCTGATGCTTCCATCCCCAGGGTTACTGTGAAGTTAGAATTAGATGATGTATTTGGTTGTACTTCATAAACCATAAAGTACTATAGATATATTTATCATGGTTTTCTTAGGACTTGGCAATGTAGAAAAGAGCAGGCAAGGTGCTAGAGACACTATATGGACTTTAGTTCTAAGGAAGGACCCCCATCTTGTCCCGAGCAGTAGATGCAGAAGGTATAGTTCTATGATCAAGATAAAAAGAAGACCATCCTTGTTGGATGCATATTATGTCATAGTGAATCTTTGCAACAGTATACAGACATAGTGATAAAATTATACAATAATGATCCTTAACTTTTTTGAAGTTCTGAGCACATCTGAGAATATAAAAAAAGACTACAAAGCCTCCTAGAAAATGGTTCATATGCAGTCCCCACATAAATTTAGACAAATAATTTTAACACATTAAAGTACCCTTTACACTTTTGAGAACTGTTCTTCACAGTCACATATCTGAATAATGTACTCAAGTAAAGAACTGAGGGACCCTGGAATCAGTGTGAAAGTTGATGATTTCAACTGGGGAGGATATGATTGCTCATGAGACATAAGGAAAGCTAAGTAACATTACTCTGCTAATAAACTGGAACCTCTTAGCATCCCTCTGCAGGCTACTTTGGTGGTGCACTCACTGGTCCAGTGAGAGGCATAGCTTTTGAAATAGGAAGAGATGTCATATGGTAGCAGGTGATTTTTGGTATAAAGAAAGTGCCACCAAGTGCCCAATGGCTCAGAATGTATAGATCAGCTCAGAAGAAACCAAGGAGCTAGCCTTTAAGAGTAGGGCCAGACTGACCAGCAGATGGTAGAAATGTTTCAACTACATCATATGGAGCCAAGAAGGACTGGAAAAGAGTTGGTGTCTGTGCCTGATGAACAGTGTGATTTAACAATCCTTGACTAGACTTTAGTTACATTTTTGTTGTTTAAAGAACTGACGATCTATAAACTTCTCTGACATTTATCTGTCTTGAGAAACTAGTTAATTTTGTTTCATCATATAATGGGAAATTTCCTTTTCCTTTGTTTTCAAAGAAGTTCAGAGTTTTCTTTTCATCCTCAACCCTAGAAGCTACTTTGAATACCCTCTCCTCTATCCTGAAATTCAGTTAATGGGCCTTGTTCTTTATCTTAATATTCCCATGACATCCGTCTCCAATTGTAATAAAACATGCCAACTCCTTTTGAGATCACAGTAAGTAGTAGGATAAATAAGAACATTAACTATAGAAACAAAATAGCACTAAATATAAAAATAACTGCATCAATGTCATATACATGTCCATACAAAATTTTTGAATTCGTTTTAAAACTTTGTGTCTTGACTCTTGCTGGTGTGGCTGAGTTGGTTTTGAGTGTTGTCTCATGCACTCAAAAGGTTACCATTCAATTCCTAGTCAGTGCACATACCAGGGTTGCAGGCTCGATCCCCAGTAGGAGGTGTGCAGGAGGCAGCCAGTTGATGTTTCTCTCTTTCTCTAAAAATCAATTAAAAATTCACATTAAAAAAATTTTTTTTAAAACTTTGTATCTTGGTTGAGTATGCCTACAAAACTGCCACCAACCTTCCCTTGGCTCAATTAAGAAGAAAAGGAAGTGACTGTGCACAAATTGGTCAGATGAGTTGTGGGGATGAGTTCACCCCTAGGGGAAAGTGGGAGAGTGGCACCAGCTCTTCCCTAGAGATGAAAAGGTGAAACCCCAACTAATGGGAAATGTTGGGGACAATTTCTATCACCACCACTTCCTTCTGGGATTTCCCCTCACCAGTACCATTAGTTTGTTCATCAGATTCCATTATAGGTATGCGATCCTTGCACAAGTTCACTGAGAATAATAGAGGTGTCCAGAGACCCCAAGTGTTGTGTCCGTTCCAATTGGGATCTGATGACCCTAAAAAGTGGTTTCCTTCACCACTTTGTTTCCAAAGTTCCTTTCCCTTACACCAGAGAGTAGTGTGCCATGGTCTTCTTCCTCCATCATGTTTCCCTGGCTCACCCTTACTTAATCCTCAAGATTTAAGTCACAGCTCTCCTCCTGGGGTAAGTGACTGTTCTATAGGTCTATGGTGCCACTCTGTTCATAGTCCTCACACTGAAATCATCGGCACACTCTAGGTCTCACCAGTAATTTTAGAGTTCCCCAGAGCAGGGATATCTAACTCTGACTTTTCATCCACAACACACAATATAGTAGGTGTTCCCATAATAAGAAAGCAAAGAAGGAAGGAGGGAAAGGAGAGGTTGAGCAAGTAGATCGCAGCTGTTCATGATCTGAGAGTTGCAGGAGAATGGTCAAGAAGGATTCGGGATGTGGGAATGGGGGAAAGGGTGATAACTAATTGAACTTTTCTTGGATTTTCAGATTCCTAGTTCAAGGTCACTTAAATAGGCATGACTAATATTAATTACACAGAAAATATTCCACCCCACCTCTTTAAAAACAAGTGCCTTCCAGAAATGACCAGAAGTCTTTACATCATCACATGGCTTGAAATTTCAGATGTTGTCAGCAGCTCACTCCCCTGCAGAGGCTGACTTCAGAGAAATTGGCCCAGTGAGATTGTTCTCACTTGCCAGCTGGCTGAGTTCATTGCCTTGAAGGGATATGCATAGCACAACCATGTAACACCAGGGGGAAGAGTGGGGAACAAGCATGGGCGACCTGGGAGGAACCAGGGAGGGCACCAGAAAAAGTTATAAAACCTCATTCCTTCCCAAGATCCTAGTCTTACAAAGGAATGAAGCTCCAAGAAAGAGTCTTACTGGCTCATAACGAAGAGTTACTCTGATCCTCTCAAATGTACAGGGGTTTCTTACTAGGCTGCCTATCAAAAACAATGGAGAAAATTTTGTCACGATACCCATAGCTAGGCAAACACTGGGGACACTAACTCAATTAGTTAGGATCAGAGATCTAGCATTTTTTAAAATGTAGCTGTTTCTTCTATATTTCAAGTTGAGAACCACTAGACCAAAAAAGAGGAAAATCTCCTAGTTCCTATCTAAGACTGTTTTCCAATGATTTATTCCACGTCTTGGTCTCTGCATTTTCTCAGAGGAGTCCTTACCACAAAAGTAGGACCTACCCTATATCCTATCAAAAATGGTTCCTATGATCAAATCTAGAAAATAGACAGTAGCTTTGGTAGCCGAGAGTGGGAGGCACTTCTGTATGTGACTCCTTGCCTTGCACTCCAGTGTCTCTCATCTTTCTAGGGAAAGATTAGATGTGGCCAGATAAAAGTGAGTGTGCAGGCCCAGGCTCAGGGCAAAGCCTAGAGACATACTTTTCTCATGCAATGGATTCCCTAAGAAATCCAGCACATTGATCTGGAGGGAGAAATGGCCTGGCTTTGTATAAAAGGGGAAGGTTCATAGTGAAGCAGACCAGAACCCCAGACCCAGCGTGGCCCTCACTAAATGAGTGTCTTTGCCAAAGTACATAACCTTTCTTGATTGACTTCAGATTCATTGTCTTAAAAATGTTGATAATAATATTATTTATTTATTAGGATATGTATGAGGATCAAATAATATGAAAGTATTTTATCATCCAAAATAGGGTCTACAAAATTAAAGGATCACCCAGCAGTGAGTCAGAAATGCAGAATCTCAGGTCCCATCTGAACCTTGGTTCCAGAATCTGCAATTTCACAGAATCTCCAGAGCACACATGTGGTATTTTGTGAAAAAGTCACACTCAAGGGCCCAAAGAGCCGCATGTAGCTCACGAGCCACAGTTTGCCAACCACTGGCTTATGCAGTTTATGTTCTCATTCTGACACTAGTCCAGGCTGAGTTATACTCATCGCTGGTTCATCCTGTATAGAGCATACATCTCTAGTCACCTGCCTCCTACTTGCCTGGCTAAATTCTTCTTCTTTTTTCTCACTTTCTGCCCACATTCTTGCAGCCCCTTTAAGCTCTTTTCAGATCACCAGGACAAAAAAGTTGTCCTCTGAAAAATCAACCAGCCCAATGTAGCTATGCTTGTTGAATGCCTATCTTCAGAAATACTCATTAGAGTCTACTCACTCTGCTATACTCAAAGGAGGGTTTGCTCCCTTAAACAGCAGATTCTTACATTTCTTCCATACTTCTACTCAGTGTCCTTACCAACCAGGTCTCTGAAGGACACCACAGGATGCAAGCCCACCAGAGTAAATTTGCTTCTGAGATTATTTACTTTGGCCTACTACACCATACAGCATATCTGACAGGTAGTCAGACAGCTGACACATTCTTGACAATGTGCTCATATTGATAGAAGACAGAAGAGAATGGAAGCCAGAGGGCTATGCTGCCCTCACAGAGCAGAAACAGACCCAGACATGGACATGGAGTATGATTTGCCTCCCATCAGGTTCACATTACAAAAGACTGGTCCTCTCCCTACACTGAAAGGAATTTTACCAATGCCCAGCATTCCTAATACCAAGGCCCCTTTCAAAGTCAATGAGAGAAGCCACAACTCACTGGACAAGTGTGTTTTTACTCAGTAAGCCTCCTCTCTGGTGTCCTTATCTCATGCCCAACTTCTGTCTGGATGCTTAGGAGCCTGAGCTGTTAGAGCCAGTGAAGGGTGTCTTCCCTGGGTATTACCACTTTGGTCTCCAGCACCACCGCCCCATGTTTACATTCCATTTCATCTCCTGCAAAGAGTCACCTGTAGCAGCTTCTGTTCCAGAAGGGTGATATCTCGGGAATCTGTGTGATTGCCGCTATGAAACTTGAGGGGGCGGTAGACGCAGCACATGGTGAAGCAGCTCATGTAGAGCACATACAGGGCACCCAGAATGCAGAAGTAGGGCCTCCCATATTTCCTCCACTTGAAGCTCACCAACTGCTTCACTGGGGTCTGTTCCAGGATCTGGCGAGCCTGCCATGGAAGGAGAATGTAGTTTGGGGTGACCAATTCAGTGAGTAGTGTGGGGCTTCCCACTGGGTCCCAGATGGGCAGGGCAGTCACCAGCAATGGCATCATCATTTTTTTTACAGACAACTAGTAAATGTCTTTTATATGCAAGGATTATGAGTAAAGTGTTATAGAAGTGAACACAAGACACTATAAAATCATTGAGGCATTGAAGAATGAGCAGCACATAGTTGAGTGAAGGGTAAATTCATAAGGTCATTCATGAAGTAGTAGCAATTGCCAAGGCAAGAAAGTATGAGAAGCCATTTGCAGATGAGATATGGTTGGGGATAAGAGATAATTTGTTGGCATTGATTGGCAGGGGTTAAAAATGAATGAATTATGTAATGGACAGATTATCTACAACATAAATGTTAAGGTGGGGAGTTTGAACTTTTTTTTAACATAATGGGAAGCAATTGGGAGTTCAAGCAAGGAAGTAGTCAGATTTGTTCTAGAAATCTTCTGAACTGGAGGAAAGTGATAGAAGACTCAGGTAGTAGACTGTGGCAATGACCTCTGATGTAACTAGATAGTGAAAGGTTAGAGATACAAATGTGAGAGGGTAATGGACATCTGAGAAAGTATAAAAATGCAAATTAAAAAAAAGAAAAATTCAAGCACAGCTGAAGAGATTAACCATTGACAGAAAGAATATATTTTTCATTAAACCTAGAGAAGAGAAAGAGTGTAGTTTCCAAATATGTGTGGCAGGACAGTGCAGGAAGAAGATAGGAGTCTGGGTCTTCTGATGGAACTAAAGGGGAAGGCAGTGAGGGATAGAAAAAGAGCTGGAAATGAACTTTGAAGGAATAGAAAACTAGCTGAAGAAGATAAGAATAAAACCTATAGGAGAATATTGAGAGTCAGCTGAAATCAGAGACCAAGGACTTGTGGTGGCACAATCTATCAGAGGGAATAGGCTCTAATGAGGTACACCTGTTTCGAGTAATATCCTCTGAGGAAGTTCATACAAACTAGCCACTCACATTTTCTTCTATTTATTACTACTTAGTCATCTGAGTTTATGGTTCTAGAAATATTCCTAGGAAATTAACAACTGGCAAATAACAGAGGCTGTATCTGGCTACTATCTTAGAGATTCCCAGTAGTTTAATTATTTTCTCCTCTCTAGCTGTATTTAGCATATTTGCCTTCCCCTCATATCACTCAACTCCAACTGATCATTGTTTTTCCCTCTATAGAAAACTCTCTTTTTTCTCATCTTCCTGGAAATCTCTAACTCCTCCTTAAAGACCCACCTAAGGCACTTCTGGGACATTGTCTCTGGCCCACTCAACCTCAATTTCGCTGCCGTTATGCACAGTACAAACTCCTGGAATAGTATATATTGTACTCTACTGCAATTATTGATTAAGGGAAAGGTAATTGAGGGAGTTGACAGATAGGAACTGAGTTTTGTTTAGCATTGCTGTATTCTCAGTTCTTTGTACAGCATCTGGGACACAGAAGGTGTTCCATATGCTGAATGAATAAATTAATTAATGAATGGTAGTAAGCAACCTCTATTTGGAGAGTTTCTTATCTGAAATGTCAGTATGAACAAAGTTAGGGAAAGGGACTAGAGCTAAGCAGAGGGAAAATGCAATCAGGGAAGGGGTGTCGATTGGACTTTTATCCCAAAGGTTCCAGGAGTCTTATCTCTATATATTACGAGGTGAGGAAGTGTCTGGAACCCAGGATCTTAGCAAATGGATATGCTCTGCACAAACACATGGCAGTCCCTGGTCCTCCGTCTCATCCATACCTCGCGCTTCTTAGAGGAGACCACGAGCTCCAGAAAGGACACCTTCTCTCCCCAGGAATCGATCTCGGTGAGGTCATAGAGAGTGGAGGTCAATGGGCCGTAGGTCCACTGGATGTGCTTCCGCTTCTGCATCAGATGTTGGAACATCTGTGAGAACACAGCAGTGAGTTGAAGTGTGAGTGTGTAAGAAGCTGATCTAGGAGAACACCACCACTGAAGAGCTTAGCACCCATTCCTCAGGACTGACCGACAGTCAGGAGGTAGCAAGCCTTTGATTAATAAACCTTCTTCTTATTTTATTTTATTTTATTTTATTTTATTATTATCTTTCCTTTTCACAAACCTTACAAAGATCTGAAAGAAGAGAACAGGCAAAAGGAGCAGAACTTTGGGTTTCCAGTAGATATTCTAAAGAATGAGCCTCAGGGATTCCTGAGGCTAAGGCTTTTAGTGACAGAGTTCAAAAGGACTACCATCCTTTGGGAGAGTTTGGGGAGAAGGATCATGAGAACATGTAGAGTTGAAAGGTGTCCCTCACCACAATGTTGCCCTCTACTCCAGCAAGTTTGAAAGGGGTGAGACCCTGGTGATTGGGTACAAGGTCCAGGGACTGCAGGTGGTCCCCATGCCCATCATAGGACAGCAGCAGGTTGTACATCTGGCAGGCAAAAGTCTTGTTGGGCTGCAAGATGAGGATGTGCAACACTGTGTTTCCTGGGGAGGACACCAGTGTCATGTGGCTGTTGGACCCTAGTCCCCAGTGGTCCCCATGCCCGTCCCACAGTGGGCCTGACCATTGTCCCAGACCCTATTCTTCCACCCAGGTCCTTTCCAAGTCCTTTCCATACTCCAGTGCTTACCCAAAGAGTCCTGGGCCCGGATGTTAGCTCCATGTTCAATGAGCAGACGCACAATCTCCTCACTGCCCACACAGGCAGCAAAGGACAAAGGGTGCTCCCCTGGGGAGACAGAGAGCTCCATGGCATGAGTGCAGGCTGGGGGAACCTCCCCAGTGACTGCCTGTTCCTCCACACAGCTCAGCTCTGGACTTGGGGACACTTGTCAGCAGAACTAGAGCCAGGGAGGGTGCAAAGACCCTGGGGGAATGGGCCCTGGCCTTAAGCCCTATAAAGGCTGACCATAGTCTACCCCGACTCCCTCTCAGGCATAGAGCTCTCCTTATCCCATCCTCCCCTGGTTCTTGCCCAGCCCTGGCTCTGGTTCTTACCAAAATAGATATGGTTGTGGGGGCTGAGGTGGAAAGCTGTGCCTGTAGCTCTGGCAGAGACACTGGCTCCATGGGCAAGCAGGGCTCGTACCAAGTTCACATTCTGGTTCATGATGGCCATGTGCAGTGCAGTTTGACCTGGATCAGAGAAGAGCCCCCAGTCATGGGGTCTGTCCCCATTTTTTCCAAAGGTGCACCATCTGCCTGGCTTGCTGGAGGTCTCTGCCACATCCTTGAATAGATTTATGCTCTTAGCTCTGTAAACTGGGCTGTGGGTGAGGGCAATTATTCCCTCGGGCTGTTTACTGCATTGTCCCTACCTCTTGGCTTTTGGGGACAGGCCATAATTGCAATCACTCTAATGTTGCTGTGAAAGCAATAGAGTCTTGAGCTTCAGGGAACATGAAAGGAGTTGAAGGGAAATAATGGCTTGAGGAATTCATGGAAGCCAAGACCAGAAGCTGTGTATTCTTCCCAACTCAGGCCCATGTGAACAGACCCTCCCCTACATGTTTCCACCTTGAAAAACTAAAGGCACCTCACCTACAAATGGTTCACACAGAGTAGGCTCATAGACCAGTTCCGGGGCAGTCTCCATCAGCACCATGGCAGCCTCCAGGTTATCATAGAGGGCCGCTATGTGAAGTGCTGTCTCTCCCAGGGCTCCTGGAGAACAGTAAGACAGATAGATGCATCTGACACTCCCCTCAGGGAACAGATACCTTTGCAGAAACTCTGGGAGTTCTGGGCCAGTGGGGCTCCATCTCCCTCACATTAAACTCTGAGCCTACCTCTTTGCCGAAAGTCACAGCTTTTGTCCAGCAGAAGTTTATTTAAGACACACAGGTCATTGGCCTTGGCAGCCTGAAGTAGTGGAGATTCTTGAATCCTGGGAAAAAATGAACATGAGTGATGCAGAGACAGAAATGCAGTGAAGCTGAGGAGAGCTGTTATATCCTACTAGGTCTTCTGATACTGGGGGCCTGGGATCACTGATTGGGAGACTCAGCAGAGGCTTGTAGTGACCAGGGGAGGAGGGCCCAGGCTGCGGAGTGGGTAGCCCTGGTGGCCAGGAGAGGAGGCATTCAAGCCTGGCTGAATCCATCTAAGCTGTGTAAATGTTTCAGGAACATGGGGAGCTGGAGCAGGTCAAGGAGATGGAACTTTGGTCCCCGGTTGACACTCTGGCCTGGGGCGTTTTCGAGATCAGAACTAGGCAGAGGAGATGAAGCAGGCCAGGTGTGAGAGCAGCATGTGCTTGTGAGTTGCTTACATTCTGATTACTCCTCTGGACTGTTTAGGTTCACATCCATGAGCAGGGTAGTGAGAGTTTGGGGTGGGTTATGGAGAATCTATTCCTTCTGGGTGTTGCCCTCAAATTGAAGGGTCTAAATATCCCTGTTGTAACTAAGGGGGAACACAACCTGGAGCTTCTCAGACAGAGCAACTTGGGGTGAGTGGGGGCACCCTGTGGAGAGGCCCATTCCAGAGCACCTCTCTTAGCTAGGCTTTGTTTCCCTTGCCTAGATGAGTCAAACAAGAGACAAAGCTGAAGCTCACCCTGCTGGACAAGTCAGTATTAGCTGGCTATGAAGATGACCACAGGGTCTGGCAGGTTGCGAGTCATGAGGGAGAGACAAAAGGCAAACAAACTGACTTGTGACCATGATGTCCTCCAGCCCCAGATTCCTCTTCCAGTGGCCCCATAAGCCACTGGAAAGGGTGTTTTACTTAGCGAAGCAGCTTTTTTTATTTTATTTTATTTTTTCCCTCAAGGCAGAGTTTAGGTTTGTCTTCCCTAATTTAAGAAAGCACTTTCAGGAGGGGTCAGCAGAGTGAGGGACAGCCCCTGCCCCATCTCACCTAGACCCTCAGTCCCAGCCCCAGTTCAAGGTGGCCAGGGCTAGGCTTCCAGAGTTCAGCTCTGTGCTGAGGGCACTGCACACAGCCTGTCGCCCCAAGCCTCTAGCCACTGCCCTCTGCAGAGGGAAGGTCTGCCCTAATCCCAGTCCAAAGCAGGGGCAGAGTGGAAGGCCAAAGGTTCCATTGCAGGGCCTGGGGTGGGTGCTGCTGAGCAAGCAGAGGGCCTTTCCTGTAATGAGGGTTCAGGTTGCATCCAGGCCCTGCTACAACAATTTTCAATGCCTGGTACAAAAAGAAAGTACAAGACCTCTTGTTTAAAATATAATTATGAATTTCCAGATAATAGCAGTGCATTAAATTGAGTGGGGGGCTTTTCTGAAACCCAGAGCCCTGTGCAACTGTAGAGCTCACCTGCCTGTGAAACCAGCCCTAACTTGCCAATGTGTGCTCAGCTCATTACCCAAGCTCCCATGCTCTCCCATGAGAGACAAGTCCCCCAAACACTCCAAGGCAGAGACTTGCCCACAAGATGGGTCCCTGCCCTGCATGTGCTTCTGGGAGCTGGACCTCGGGGCTAACTAGCCAAGAAATGACCTGCCTCCAGGTATATCAGCCCCACCTGCACTGAGTGTCCCAGAAGCAGGCACAGGTTTATCAACTGCTGTATTTCCAATTCCCAGCATACCACTTCACACGTCCCACTCAATAAAAAGCAGATAAACTGGTCGCCAACCGGTGGTCCAAGAACCACTGGTGATCCATGACATTCAAAAGGTTGGTGACCGCTGACTGAACTGAGGATTCTCCAGTATCACCTGGGTTTTCTTCCTTGGCTGTCAGCTCCAGGTGAACAAAGCTCTCCTCTTTCCCACCAATCCATTTCCATTTATACTAATGCCAATTACTCCCTCCTTCTTCAACCCACAGGGTCTCATTCCTTCCCCAGCAACCTGTTCTCCACCAACATGCACCTGCCTGCAACCCCCCTAACATACTGGCTTCTTCTCTCTGATCCCTCTTGTCTTCGTCCTCTTCTCCCACCAGGTAGGCAGATGAGATCTCTGCCTCTAAATCTATGGAATCCATATCAAGGTCTCCCTGTGTGACTCAGCTCCATTCCCCACCCCTCACCACTAAGAGGGGCAACGTGAGTTTTGTGACTTAAGGGTAGGTTGGGAGAAAGGACACATCCAAGTGCCTAGCGCTGAACTCTGGGGATAGACTAGAGTGGGCAGGAAGGTCTGTAGATCAGCGAGAGGTGGGACGTGTGACTGGATAGCTTACCTCTTCTGTTGGAGCATGTGGGCCTCATCCAGACGCTGATCCCAGTCTTTGGCTCTGAACATCCATGAGGTCAGAAGTTTCTGGAGGTTGGTCCAGGGCCCTTTCACCTTGGGTGGAGGAGTCCCCATGTCTTCTCTTTGCAAGCACTGCCAGGTGATGGGACGTGGTGAAGAGGCAGGTCCAGGACTCAGCAGCTACTGAAGAAGTGGCCCGGTTTGCTTAGGGTTGGGAGTGAGAGTGAGTGTAACTCCCGTGCTATTTGTGTGTGCAGCCTGTGGTTGTGGGGTGTGTGTGTGTGGTGTGTGTGTGTGTGCATGTGCACTGGTGATTGGCTGCCCTGTCACAAGAGAGCAGCTTTACCTGGAAGGGGAGGAGCTGTTTCTAGAGTCAACCTCTGGGACACAGAGCCTGCCCTACAGGCAGGAGGGAAGAGGGGAGGGAACTTTAGCAGTGGGTTGGGGCTGAGACCTGGACAGGTGAGGGGCGGAGCAGAGCACTCTGAATGGGGGGTAAGGTGAGAGACTTGGAAGCTGGTTCCCACAAGCAAGGTGAGCAGTCAGTGGGATGCAGGTGATCAGAAAATTATGTCCTTCAGCTGGGCCATCAGCCTGGTTTGAATCCTGGCTCTCTCAGCCCTTGCAAATCAGTTAGGTGAGTTTTCTGTGTCTCAGTCTGCTAATCCATAAAATGGGGGGAGCAACTCTGCTTTCTCATAGAAGTGGCTGTAAAGCATGATCCTAAGAACTCAATGATGTTTATTCTCCTTCCAGGGATGAGCTTAGAAGCCCCTCAGGCTACTTCTCTGAGTGGTGGTCATCTCTGTCCTCAACCCTGCAGCCCTGATTCACAAAAGGGGTCTTGGCCACACCACCTCTGCGAGAAACTCACGGTGAAGAAGTAGGTGGGAATAGGAAGGGTTCTCTTTATTTCATAAGTGAGAAGACCAAGATGGAGCTCAGACAGGGAGTGTGAGTACCCACAGCAAGGAGCAAAACTGGAACTGGCTTTAAAGTTGAAACCTCCAGATCACATGCCAGACCTTGTTGCTTCTTGGGAACCTTCTGCCTATAAAGATGTGAGAGATTTGAGTGGAGATAGGCAGGGGACCCTCCCCCTTGGGGGTCTCTAGGAGCAGGAGAGTGCTTCCTTCTTTTGTTGTAAGAATGAAGGTGTTTTTTCTAGCAGTTGCAAAGTGCACAAAACAACCTTTAAAGAAGGACAGGAGTTGAAAGGAAAATCAAAAAGGCAAGGAAGAGTAGATGCCTGAGACAAGGAGAAAGCATGCTCTCACCCTAGGGAGGGGGAGGTGCAGGCTGACTAAGGGGAGGGAGTCACCTTGTGGGACATTTTTCTGCTGTGCTGGGGGTTAGGCAGGGGGAGGTGGTAATAGCCTCTGAAGCCTTCGGATTAGTCTAAGGAGATGGAGACAGCGATAAGGTTGAGGTGGGGGTTGCAGATGAGCTGATAAGCAGAGGCAGGCATAAGAAAGCAGCACCCAGCCTACAAAACTAATCTTGGAGGGGGTGGGAGAGGGCAGACCTGGTCAGAGCTGCACAGAGCAGGTGCCCAGGGTCTCTCACCAAGGGCAGTGTCCTTGGGTCATTGAGGAGAAAGGGGAGGGGGGGAGGAGGTTCTTTACCCACTCACTTGCCCTTCTGTGCCTGCACTGTACTCTCCAGTGGAAGGGGCAGGTACCAGCAGTCTGAGGAGACCAGGTTGTCCTGAGGCATGATATAAGAAGCTAGGAAAATTCCTTGGCAAGTGGAATAGGGAAACTGAGATAGATAATGAAACAGCAGTTTGAAACCATCTAGCAAATCCTATCTTCCCTAAACCAAGGATACTTAAGAGTAAATGGTTTGGTCCTGGCCACTGTAGCTCAGTTGGTTGGGCATCATCCCATGCAACAAAAGGTTGCTGGTTTGATTTCTGGTCAGGTAGCTAATCAATGTTTTGCTCTCATATCAATGTTTCTCCCTCTCTCTTTCCCCTATCCCTTCTTCTCTCTCTAAAAATCAACTTTAAAAAATCTTTTTTAAAAAGAGTAAATGGTTTGCACTTCTCTCCAACCAGAAGTTAAATAGCTTAAATCACCCTTCTCAGGGAGACAGATAACAGAAATCAAATTAGAGCCATTTGTCAACCACACCCAAGGACAGATGAATTTAAGGGACTAAATTTCATGTTGGCATATCAGCATAAAACTGATGAATATTCTATTGAGATCCTCCGCTAAGACCTTCACTTTACTCCCAGCCTTTAAAACCCCTCAAAACGAAGGTCCCAGTTCCTTGCTCTCCCTCCCAGAAGCACACCCACACCTTTTCCTTCCCTTTCCCCTCTTCTTTCCCCACAGGTGTTCATTGCCTAAATTCTACGAGACCGCATGAGGCTTGCAACTCAGGGAGCCATGGGCAGTAGCAGCTCCTCTTGGGTTAACCCTCTGACCCTGTCCTCAAGACCCCCTTTCTCTGACTTCCCAGTGAGTGAAAGCAGCCCCACCTAGGCTAATTTTTCCACCTACTCCCTCTTTTGTCATTTCTTCTATGCTAAGCCCTTCCTGTGTTTCACTGTCCTGAGCTTTAATAACATACTTTCAAAAATCCAAGTGGACTCCTATTATGGAATCTTCCCTGCCCAAGTCAAGAGCCCATACACTACCAGCCGGCCCTTAGGCAGACCTGCTCCAGGCAACAGTAACAGTAACAGTCCCACCTGTCCCAGGGGGAGACTAGAGATTTAGAAACTGTTTTCTAATCTTTAAGGAGTTCTCTCTTCTCTTTTCCATCTTTCTTCCCCAATACTCCTTCACCTCTGTCATCTACCGTATCACTACACTTTCTGTCCCTTTTCTCCTCTTATTCTTCTGCACGCTTTCTCAGCTTTCTGGGCCAAAGACATCCACAGTCTCTCTCCCTCAAGCAGCAGCTTCAACCCTATGATGATGCCTCGACATCCATCTTGACTCTGTAATGCCTTCCAAGTGCCCATGAGGAGCAGGTCAGAGCAATGTCAGGACACAGGCCCGTTGGTACCAAAGCAGCCAACCCCTATTCTGATGCAATAAGGAGGAATGCACACCTGGATTTTAATTGATAGGAATTATACTCCTACTCACATGCCCACAGCCACATAGGGAAAGGATTTGAATACTGTACTTGAAAACATTAATAGTGATGCTCACTGGAGGATGGAACTATTTGCCTTTTTCATATTTGCCTTTTTGTTTATTATATTTCTTAAATAGTTCTTATTAAGAAAATAAAATTTAAGGGATTCTTAGTCCTCCAAGGATATACTCTTTTCAGCGTGGGAAGCTGGGAAGAAGAGTGTTCATTACAATCCGGTTCTTTCCACTCCTGCCTCTTCTGCAAGACACAGCTGCCTTCCCCATTTATGCTCACAAGCTGGTGATAGCTTTTATTTTTTATTTTTTTTGGCCAGGAACCAAATAGCCGGGAGGACATTAGTGATTTTTTTCTACCCAAGCATCATTCCCTGGACCTGCAGATCAATGAGTTCAAGATAGGAATGAGCAGGTTCACCTGCTTATTTTAATCTTCCCACCCCCACCATCAAGTGACTTCCTGTGCCATTCCTCAATCACCCAGTCACCTGGTTTGGATCACCAATATATGAAGTAGGCAACATGGGTAACATCTCTGGAAATAAATTTCCACACACAGTCCCCTCTCCCAGAAAGATATGTGCTTCTGCACACATCCTTACCCCTGCATTTGATGGTTCATTCAAATGTGGAATATATGGACACCAGGAGTGATTTGAGCTCATTGGGATAGATCAAATGTGTCTAGAATCTTCTCCCACTACGTACCTCTCCTGTATCTCATTACATATATCTGTTCTGGTTTTCAGAGGAGCCCTCCATACTGTCTCCCCCACTTCATCCCACTCTGCCCCACTCCACCCCAACTCACCCTTAACCATCATCTCTGTCCCAAGAAGCAGATGAAAATTAGCCACAGCCAGTTACTGCCAACAGGTATGTGCTCACCAGGTTCATGGGCAGGGTGGGCAGTGGGCAACTGAGGCAGGTTTCTTGAGATCTGTTAGGTGGGCTTCTTGTGTCGCTGCCACATTGCTTCTTCTCTGAGGACTCTACCTCCTTTTACCAAACAAGAAGTTTAGTGAATGAGCCTCTAACAAAGTTTTCTCTGTGACTAAAAGTACAAGAGGATGTACAATGAGAGAAAAGGCTGTTCCAGTCTATCAGTACAAGAGGGCAAAGTCTAAGAATGAGGACAGTTAGGGGAGGAGGAGGAAGGAGAGAATAGGTTCAACTTAGGGCCAGGATACCCTGCATTCTGTAAGTCCTATTTCCCTTTGTGTTTGCCTTTTTTTCTCTTTCTCCCTGTCTCTCTTTCTTGTGTGTGTGTGTGTGTGTGTGTGTGTGTGTGTGTGTGCGCGCGCGTACACACACACACGCACACACACACACACACACACACACACACACACACACACGGCCCAGATGGACTCTTTTTCCACCCTCTACCTCTCCCTCTGGCTCATTTTTAATGGACCTGAGTTTTAAGCACAGCCCGGAACTTGAGGATCCTTATTTCAGGCATCTGGTCTCAGCCCAACCTATGCAAGCCATTTTCCTTTAAGAAAGGCTACATGGAAGAGTGGGAAGCTGTGACATTCAACAATCCTGCTCTGCTCCTTATTTTCTCTGTGATCATGAGTGGGTGAATCATTTCTTTCGTGAATTTTAGTAGCCTCATCTATAAAATAGGATGATGACACTATTATTTTGAGACCTGGCTGCTGCAAGGATGTAATGGATGTGAAAGCAGTTCGCAAATTCTTAATTCATCTGTGTTGATCTCCATAGTCATGCTTGAAGGCTTGGTTGTCCCCTGCTGACTACTTTTCACTCTCTTGCCCAGTGATGGAACTCTCCAGTGAGCTGTAATGAGTCAGCCCATGGCTGTGATATCACAGAGCTCATGAGGTCAGAGGACCTATAGAAGGGAAGGGAAGAAAACAGTGCTGAGAAGGAGTAAGGGGTGGGTCTGGGACAAGGGAGGGAGGTGGCAGGGAGCCTGCTGGGCACTGGGGAGTGGGGAAGGCCACAACAGTGGATGGGCAGACCCATGACTTCCCTGGGCTCCCAGCTCCTCAGAGCAGCATTATTGGCAGCCATCTTACTGCTGCTGTGGGTAAAGGGGGTAAAGCCTCAGGGAGGGAGCCCAGGCCCCAAAGAGAGAAGTCAGAAAGAACAAATACCCTCTATAGGTAAGTAGAAAAGGAGGGCAACCTTGGAGACTAGGGACCAGATCTGTTTGCAGTCACTCTCAGATGATTTATCATGCCAGAGAGAAATCTGAGATAGGTTTGGGTTGTGGGAATACCCAGGTCCCCTACTATTGTAGTGTGAGGGTATTATGTGAAAGGGTCTTGAGCAGGGGAGAGCCCTATTCAGGGGAATGCTCCAGGCTGGTGAAAATTGCATGGAGCTTTCATGAGTATGAGCATACCTGCATTTGTCTAGGAAGATTATCTTTGATTTTCACTCTTTTTTAAGGTGGTCCCTCACTCCCAAATGATATAACACTTTGGAGGACACAGTTGAGTTGGAAATAGGGTATTTGGGTTCCTGGGTTGGAGCTGTAGTTTCACACAGATAAGAAGGGACCCCCAGATGAAGCATCACCTCTCTGGTCAAGGACAAGGATATGGATAATTGAGTAAAACGCCGCAGGACCTAACTTTCCCCATATTCTCCAACTTCTTCCCCTTTCCTGTACAGGGGCAGGTTAGCATCAGTGTTTCAGCACCTTCTCCCTCTCCCCTGTTCCAGACCAAAATCAAGAGCAATTCGAAGAGTATTTTGTGGCCTCCTCAGTGGGTGAGATGTGGCAGGAGGTGAACATGGTCCAGCAAGAGGATGACAAGACATCGGAGATGGAGAACACAGCTATTCGTGACCACCTATTCGACCTAGCCTTGTGCTTTAATGTGGCCAGTGTCCTGGTTTTTTTATAAGAGACATTGAAGATGAGGTGGCAGCCTTTTTCCTGGATGAGGACCTAGATATCTACCTCGGTTTCATGATAGCTTACTGACCCTCTCTCCCCTGGGCTTCAGGTCACTACTCCCAAGGAGACATACATACAGTGTCCTGCCCCTTGTCTGTCCCTGCTCTGAGTTCCATCCTTCAGGGCCAGATACACCAGACCTGTGCTCTTCTCTCTTCCATGTCCCTCCTGGCTTTATTCAGCACAGTAGATTAAGGGAAGGAGATAGCTACAATAAAAGTAATAGCAATAAAATCTTGAAACAATTGGGAGCCATATTCCTGAGACTTAACCAAAGCCCTCCTATCTTGAACTAGTTTGTTAAATCACCCAACCTCTGACCTTTAGACCTACCAGTTCACCAATCATTGGTTCTTTCCTTTTATCATATCTGTGGAACTCTGCTTCAAAGTTTCTCCTTTATCTTTTCTGACTTTTAGGTAGTGCAAATCAGGACAGAGTCATTAAGAGATAGGCAGAAGCCAAGTGCCAGATTTTATTTTTGGAAAAGAGGAGAGGAGACATCACCCTGATTCCACGGATGGGGCAAGGAGATATTAATACATGTGTATTGCGGTCTCTTTGGTTACCAGAGTTGGCAGCGTTTTGAGGGGTTCAGGAGGGCACCACGTGGACAGTGGAAATGTCTAGCGAAGCCTGGAATGTTGCTGAGGGGCCCATGGACTCGAAGGGTGGGAGGGCTGTGAATGTCCTGTGAATCCTGTGTGCTGAGCTTTCTACACATCACCTGGGAAGAAAGAGGTTCATAGAAAGTAAGGAGAAAACCAGGATAGAAAGGGTCAGTAGGCAAGACCTGGCGATGAGGCGGTGCTAGGAAAAGCAAACAAAGACAAGCAGGGATGGGAATGACCAAGGACCATGAGGAGAGAGGAAGAGCATTTTCCCATTGTAGGTCATTTAGCCTGCCGTAGGCATTCAGGGGAGGGCCCCACATGTAGAATCAGACCACTGTAAGTGACTGAGAGGTGAGGTTTATTGGAAGACAAGGTTTTTAAGTATAATGAGGAATGGAGGTAGTGTCTATTGAGGGGACACATGGTATGTAGGGGCTCACACTCAGGGGTGACATCTTTGAAGAGAAATGTAGTCTATAGACAATCTGTTAAGACTTGTTTTTCATGGGTTTGTATTTTCAGGAGAAGAAGTAAGCGGGGGAGGGGGCGAGTTGAGCTCATCCCAGGGAGGGATTTAGAAGTAGGGATTTTTTTTTTGTTGTTGTTACTGTTTTTTGAAGGAGATGCTAAATTTGGCAGGAAAAAAAATGTGATAACATGAAAGGATGGGCCCAAGGGGATGTATGTGAAAGGACGTCTGTGGCGATGGTGGCAGCGTTTGGGGAAATGTGTATCAGGAGGCGGATATTCTTTAAGCATTACCATAGGGTATTTATCTGACATGGAGCAAGTCATAGTGGGAGATAGCAGCCACCTACCTGGGCATAACTTCGGAAGAAGAGTTGCTGGGGGGTAAGACCTAGTTTGGGCAGGGTAGTCTCCCCACGGTGCCATAATAGCATCTTGTTGTATGCCTAGATATGGGGGTGGGATGAAGAGTAGCCCTTAGGCTCCAAACCTGTGCCATTTGGGGGTCTATACAGAAAACCCCAAACCACTTCATAGTCCCCTTTCCCAAGTTTTGCAATGACAGACAGGTCTGAGCCAAGATAATGTGCTTGTGAGAAAATCTATAGTTATCCAAGAAAAGAGGGATCTATTAACTAGGAGGGGGATCCTCAAGTGGCCATTATTCAGTGGGCATCTGATTGGCAGAAAGCTTTGCAACTATGTATGCAGGAGAGATGGCAAAAGGAAGAGTCAGGGACAGGGTGTCTATTTTGTTAGTGAAAAGAGATTCTGACCTTTGAGATGTAAGTTACCTGCAGTGCCACCACCAGTCCCCCTATGTCTGCAGCATTCTCCAGTACCATGTGGGAGCTATTGAAGGAAGTTACACCGTATAACGGAAAGGCAGCATAGTGATGCTCCAGACACAGCAGCTCCTCCTTTAGGGCATGGGTATCACAAGCTGGGCATCCCCCAGGGAGTACTGTTGAAAATAGGGCAAGGCAACGGAATGTAGAAGCATGGTGCAGGGGTGAGGACATGGGGGTACCACAGGCTGGGCTGGCTCCCCAAAGCATTGCAAAGGCTCAGGACTGTCCCACCCAGAGCTCTCACATACTCTCCCTTTCTCCTCCTTTAGGGACCTTCACCTGGGTTCTCAATGACCCCACACCCCCATTGGCCCACTGATACCCACAGAGCTGGTCAAAGATGTGCAATAGCTCCCGGGCCATGATGCTGCCAGCAGCGCCAAAGTTCACGGCCCTAAAGAGACAGGGCTTTATCTTACCCCCAGAACCGCTCAACATTTTTAACCCTAACCCTCCAACCACAAGTCCCATCCATTGCCATTCCCTGCCCCCACCCCACCGCATGTCCCAGCCACAGCTGCTCATCGCTCTTAGGAAACATCCTGCCCACCCTCATGGAATGGCCCATACCTGGGGTAGGCAGGATGGAAGAAAGGTGGTTGGAGGAGTCCAGCTGGAAAGACCACCATGTGATCAGTTATTGAATAGTAAGCATTGACCCCCCAGGGAGACACCTGCCACCTGTGGGATGAGTATATATGAACATCAGCTCCATCAATTATTTCCACCACCACCCCAAGATATATGAAGTTGCCCCTAACTACTGTCACTGTTCCTGTTTCCCTGATCCTCTTGCTTGCTTTCTTGCTAATCATGGATGTACCTCTCTGGGACACAGTGTCTATATCTCCTTTGGTCTCATACCTGTGGTAGGGAAAAGGTTGCAAGAAGCTTTGGACAATTCTAGCTTGGCGGGATCGAATACCGCTCAGAAAGGACTGCAGGAAACTGGGTCCAAGGTGTACCTGGGAGGAGCCAAGATGTGACTAGTGTACATGCACACTGACATACCCTGATAGCTACATTTGTACCTACACACAGACATCCCCAGTACAGTGGAAAACAGCACACCACCACCACACCACACATGGCTAGACAGGCTTCACATGTGTTACCACACAGATAAAAATCCTCAGGCAAGTCACAAGAATGCACATGTGCATGTGTGCACAACACATTATGGCCTGAAAAGGTTCCATTCCTCTGCTGGCAAGACCCACAGTATCTTGCCCATAAAGTCCAGCCAGCAGGAGGGCAAGAAGGGGTTGGTTCAGATCACCAAAGGAAAATAGATTGTCTACTATTTGGGTGGTTCAGGGGATGGAGAAGTTGAATACAAGGTGAAGCTGTCAAGGGCAGGGACCCACATCAGTGTATTCCTGTCTGGCCAGCGCTGACTCCATGGCCCATTCTGGGCCCCCCATCTTCACCTGCAGCTGGATGACCTGGAGAGAGACACATATAGAAGGAATCTAGCTACCCTGAGTCTATCAAAGGGAAGTTCTCCTGCTCACTACCCTGTCCCCACCTTTCCTATTGTCACTAAGGTATGTGTGCCACATGGTGGTGGTACCCTTGTGCCTGGAGTACTCTCCTCCAGCCACTGTGATCTCTTGTGTCAATACTCAATCCCTCCCCAACCCCAACCCTACCCACCTCCACACATAATCAACCTGTCTTTTATCCCGGCCTCACCCTATCCTTGGTCCTTTTCCGGGTCTCCTCATCCATCCAGGGAATCCTTCTGAGGCGGGTGATGAGGGCATCCTTGATGGCAGTGAATAAATCCGTGGCCTGTTGATGTGAGGGGGCAGGGACAGAGAAACAGGATGAGGGCTAATCTTGGTCTTGGGTCCTGCCCACCCCAGGCCTCTAGAGGCCTTGGTCCTAAGGAGCTGCCAGAGAAGGGGGAAGAACTCAGAAAGAGAGTGCAAAGTAGTAACCCCTAGGTGACAAAAAACCTAGAAAGATCTGTGGAGACAGAAAGGGAAAGTGGGACCTGGCTACTCCTGAGTGTTAACAGGAAAAACAATGTCTTTTTGTGGGAAGATCTCAGCTTGCCAAGGGAGGGAGACCCCACCCTTACTCTGGGCTAGGCAATCCACTCAGAAAGTGGAGGGAGGATGGGGACTATCTCTGCTCTCAGGAACTCTTGTCCTCACATCCCCTTTCTTTCTCTTTTTTCCCCCTCACACCTTTTTTCTTAAGGCATGCTTTTCCTCTTTCCATCTTCCTGGCGGTTTCAGCATACCAACAAGTTGAAGTCTCACTAGTTTTACAATCTGACTATAGAGTTATTGCCATTTACCATCTCATGTATATCTTTTCTTAATGGAGGAAAATGGATGACAATATTGGAACCTGAGTTCAAGTTCTGACTGCTATTTGGTAGCTTTGGGCAAGCCTCTCTGTGCTTAAAGTATTAGGATGATGCTTGTACTTAAAGTAAGTTCAAATGAAGTTCTTATAAGAGTACCAGGCACATGATAGGTACTCAAAAGTATTCAGTAGTTATTTATTTTCACTTCTTAAGATTATATCAATCCATCCTCATGCCGTTTCATGTGTCGTTAAAAAGCATAAACAAGGAGTAGGCTTAGAGGTCATGGAGTTTAGTTTTCTCATTTTCTGGTTGAGGAAACACAAGAGCAGGAAAGTTGGGTGACTTGTTCAAGTTAGTGCATGTTGTGTACCCTTTATCTCTCATAGCTAAACTGTGTAAACCCTGGGGACATAGCAGGTCCTTCTTTGGGTTCTCTCTCTGTGACTGCCTGACTCCTTAAATACACAAACCATTGAGAAGGACACAGTCAATAGAATTAGGAGAGGATATGTCGGGTGGGAAGGGATGGAGGGACATAGGCTAGGGAAGAGCCCTCACATACAGCACTTTGGGTGCTTGGGCTGAAGGTCTCATGAACAAACAAGGCTGCCAGGGTAGGCTCGAAGAAGTCTCCAGTATCCTCCACACACTTCATCCATCGAGGGTGGGTAGGCTACAGAGACAAAGTTGAAATGAGATATTCCTATCAAGGGTTTTGCTCATATGTTTCCCCAGGACAATCTTATTTAGTTCTCCAACCAATAGAGACTGTATTCTTTTCTGGACATTATGGGTTTGTCTCACTTTATTCTGTCATCCCTTTTGGTGGTATACATGGGTTCATTGCTGCTTAGCTAACCTAGGCTTAGTTCTCCAAGATTAATCTCAGAAGCCTGGGTTGGGCAATCATACTTGTTTACTGCCCACTGAATTTGAAAGCAAGGCCTCTGGGAGGTATCCTTATGAAGGATAGAAAAGCTCCTGGAAACCTCTTAGGTCCCTTGGCCACTCTGTTCTCACCTATCACAGGCACTGTTCTGGGAACCCCCAACAATGACTCCCCTTCCCACATTTCTTCACTTACAATGCAAATTATAGAAGGTCATTTCTCCCTCCCTTCCACCATCCTCCCCACTTTCCAAATGGTTATCATGGATCATATGGCAAGATCTTGTCTTATAAATAAGAAAATTATCAGAGTAAAATTATTGAGGTTCAAATATGTGAACCTTTGTAGGTGAACAGTACTAAAGAGAAGACTAAAGATGTGAATTCAGAAAGCTAAGAAACTTGCAGCCAAAGCCAGATGAAATGAAGAGAAACCAGAATGAGACAGGAGACATTTTCAACCTTAAATGCAGAGAGATGGTTAGACAAAAACTCAAGAGGCCCTTGGCAGCTGGGATAATTTTTAGCAGTAAGACAGAAAGAATAAGAAAAAGAGGGATACGGGGGAGGTTTTAATGATGAACTTGGATGGTTTTGAAAAGGTGACCAAGAAGGCCCAGAGATGACACATGGCAGACTGTGAAACATGGCCGATGGTACACAGTAGGAATATGAGAGCTGGCCTACAGGAAAGCTGAGCTGAGACTTTGAAAAACCAGCTAATATGCTAATAAATTGTGGGGTGAATTCACAAGATTTAATTTCTGTAACTTATGTATTCCCGTTATATCTCCTCTTAAGCTGCCACTAAGTTCTCTGGCCCTAAGACTGGAGAGGGAGTTTATTGGGCTCCTACAAAAGAGGAACCAGAAAGAGAAGGCCAGCATTGTCTTCCATGAAGAAGAAAGTCCTAAGCCTGGCTGTTAGGACATTTATTATTCTGGGGTGGCTCTAGACCTGGTTGCCCACATTATGTGTTCTCATCCCCTCATTATGAGGCCTGCTAAGGATTTTGTGAGGAGAAGGTACTAAAACACTTTTTCTAGTGTATTAGTTGGAGTGCTGAAACACAAATTTGAAAACCAAACACAAGTAGAAAGGAAACCCAGGTATGATAGTGAAATTACTGGGCCAAGTACAGGCTCTTCTGACCATCTTCAAGGTCCTCCCCCCACAGGCCTTCCTATGTCAAGCTTGGGGTGGTAGCTAGCACAGCAGCCACAGCATTGGCCTTCTGCTTGGTGGTGCCTCCCCTTTTCATACCTCCTAGTTGTTGACTTGTTCCATGATCCCTTTCTCTGGTCCCTCCCACTTTCTCCAATAGCCTTTGCCTGCTCCATGCCTGTCTCTATAGCCCGGGCCATGGCAGGCCTTGATCTGATTCTTGGAGAGTATAGAAGCTACCTCAGACTACCCATTGCTCACCCCTGTGCAACTCTGAGAATCATTAAACTGACTACTTTTTAACACTTGGAAAATTATGTGCAATGACTAAGGTCTATTGTAGGATCACTGAGCACAAACAAGGTCAAAATAATAGGGATTTCTGTGGTTAACAGGTTTATCACGTGAGGGCATACTTCAAACCAGGAGTCACAAACTCAAATAGGGGCCATAAGGTGACATAACTGAGAGAACTGACATAACTGACATAACTATCCAACATCAGAACCTCGCGACACGAAGGGGTGATGGCAAATGGGAGAGAACATGTCCAGTCTGGGCTGAACTGTAGTCAGCCGTTGCCCAGGAGAAAGTGAGCCCAGCAATACACAAAGAGCTATAAATCAGCTTACTTGCATGCCATCTCCTAATTTTTGAATGTTAGCGATCAGCTAAACGTCTATAAAAAAAACTTTAAAGACCAAGGACCATGATGGTGGCATAGGTAAACACCTACACTGCTGCCTCACACAATTTCAAAAATACAACTAAAAGACAAAACGGACAATCATTCAGAACCATCAGAAAGCTGGCTGAGTGGAAATTCTACAACTAGAAGGAAAGATAAAAGAACACTGAGACTCAGAGGAGGTGCAGAGACGCAGAGATGTACTTGAGTGGAAAGGGGCGGCGGCTGAATACCTGGCTGGTTTTCTTGAACCGGGAGGAGACAAAGACTTCCCACTGCACTGAACCTCAATTCCAGGCGAATCTTGGGGAACCTAGATTCATATGGGGTGAAACTGGACTGTCAGGAGGAAGCACACTAAGACTCAGGAGTTGCAGAGGCACGTAAGCTTGTGGAGAGGGTGCCTGGCTGGCTCTCTCATTCTGGAGGAAAACAAAACCTCCGGACTGCACTATACCCCAGTCCTGGGTGAGAGTTTGGGTATCCAGACTCATTTGGGGAGAAACTGGACTGTCTGGCAGCAGGCAAAACTCGAGAGCAGCTTTCTCTCAGAGGTGCATGCAGCCATTGCCACGGGACACAGAGACCCAGGCACCACTTAGGGTGAGGCTGATGAGAAACCAAGGCTGACTGCTCAGCCCTGAGACTCCACCCCATCTAAGCTGAGCACAGAGGCTCTCCCAACATAGACACATCTGATCCTATCTGATCCTCACAGCTAATTGGCCTGGAGGTCAACCCCTCCCAGTGACACCAACAACAATCAAGACTTAACTGCAACAAGGCTGAGCACACAGCCCATAAAGAGGTGTACCAAGAGTATCCACCTCAGGAAATTGGGGAGGCTGAGCTACTGTCCCCTAGAGGACACCTACCACACAAAGCTACTTGACCAACTCAGGGAAGAAGCCAAAATGTAGAGACAAGGAAACAGATCACAACTGAAAGAAATGGAGGAAAAGAAATGACTGGACATAGAGTTTAAAACCACGGTTATAAGGTTTTTCAAGAGGTTCCTAGAAAAGGCCGATAAATTTAACAAGACCCTCAAGGATATGAAAAAAGACCAACTAGAAATTAAGCAGACACTGACTGAAATAAAAAACATTATACAGAGGCCCAACAGCAGACTAGAGGACCACAAAAATCAATTCAAAGATTTGAAATACAAATAAGCAAAAACCACTCAGCCAGAAAAGCAAAAAGAATCCAAAATATTGAAGATAGTGTAAGGAGCCTCTGAGACAATCTCAAGCATACCAATATCCAAATTATGGGGGTGCCAGAAAAAGAGAGAGAGCAAGATACTGAAAACCTACTTGAAGAAACAGTAGCCAAAAACTTCCCCCACTTGGTGAAAGAAATAGACTTAAAAGTCCAGGAAGCACACAGAACCCCAAACAAAAGGAATCCAAAGAGGACCACACCAAGACACATCATAATTAAAATGCCAAGAGCAAAAGACAAAGAGAGAATATTAAAAGCAGCAAGAGAAAAACAGTTAGTTACCTACAAGGGAGCACCCATACAATTGTCAGCTGATTTCTCAGAAGAAACTATGCAGGCCAGACGAGAATGGCAAGAAATATGCAAAGTGATGAATAGCAAGAATCTACAACCAAGATTACTCTACCCAGCAAAGCTATCATCCAGAATTGAAGGTCAGATAAAGAGCTTCACAGATAAGAAAAAGCTAAAGGAGTTCATCACTGCCAAACCAGCATTATATGAAATACTAAAAGGTATTCTTTAGAAAGAGGAAGAAGAAGACAAAGGTAAAAATAAAAATTATCAACAACAAATACATGTCTATCAACAAGTGAATCTAAAAATCAAGTGAATTAAAAATCTGATGAACAGAATAAACTGGTGAATATAAAAGAATCAGGGACATAGAAAGGGAGTGGACTGACAATTCTTGGGGGGAAAGGGGTGTGGGAAGTGCAGGAAGAGACTGGACAAAAATTGTGTACCTCTGGATGAGGACAGTGGAGGGGAGAGGTAAGGGCAGAGGGTGGGGTGGGTACTGGGTAGAGGGGAGCTATGGGGGAAAAAAGAGGAACAATTATAATAATCTGAACAATAAAGATTTATTAATTTAAAAAAATAAAGACCAACAAAACACATCGATAGATTAGATGCATCCTCTAAGACCACCTCAATACCTCCTCCACACAGAGAATTCAGCATTTACTAAATGTTGATATTTAACTTAAACATTGGTACTTCAGATACACCAGCTACAAAAGTGAGATAGATATCTGTTCCAACTTTATTACAGAGTTGTTTAAAAGATTAAGTAAAAGAATCCATTGAAAACACTCTGTAAATTCTAAGCTGTTACCCCACTGGCATTATTTTTATTTCAGGGAGGCATTTGGTAAAACCACAAATTAAATCCTTGAGAATTAGATTGGAGAAATCTATGTTGGGTGATAGTATAATCTAAGTGGATTCTCAACTGGCTGAACTATAACAAAACATTGAAAATTAATGACTCCAAGTTTGTATGAGCTTCCCTGATCAGGACTACTGAAAAATCTTTCTTCATCCATTAGGATATAAGTGTCTGAGGACAAAGATTCTTGTCTCTTTTGTTCACTGCAGTCTAAAGTTCCTAGAGAAGGTCTTGTATCTAGCAGGTGCTCAATAAATATTTGCTGCATAAAGGAATTGATGGATCTATAGCCAGGTCTTCAACAGCTTGACCCAATGCTCTTCGTTTTTCAAGATCTTAACAGTAGTCTAGATGAAGAAACACTATAGAATGCAAATGACCCAAGGTGGGAAAAAAAGGCAATATAATGGGTGATTGGGGAAAAAAAGGATGAAATTACCTGAATACATTGGGAAGCTGGGCTGAATATAAACAGTTCACATTTAACAGGTACAAATATGAAGTCCTACTTTTAATTCCTCAAATTCAGTCTTTCAAATATAATAAAACCTGGATTAATAGCCATTTTATTGACTATATATTCAAAATTAGTCAACAAAATATGCTCATATAATGAGGTCTAGCAGTCTTTCTAAATAAGGACACTATAAAATAGAATGCATTCAAAAGAATATGGTCAGAAATCTGTACTTAATAACCATAGAACAGAATCATAAATCAGATCAAATTAAGGCTTAAACCTTGGTAGTGTCTGACTTATACCATGCTTATCTCAGGAAACCCTGTTGTTTACTTCCAACTTACTTTTTAAAAAAAAAAAAGAGAGAGAGAGAGAGGCGAGAAACATCTGGTGAGCAAAATCATTTGGTCTGGCCCTGCCAAGGCGTCAGGGGAAAGTTAATTAAATGTTTGACCAAATATAGAAAGCTACTTTTTCCCCCCTTCCTTTTTAATTAAAAAAAAAAAATTAAGGCTAATTTTTAAGTTGATAATTTTGTATGGCCCATGAATGATGTTATAAGTTTCCAAATGGCCCTTTGCAAACAAAAAAGGTTCCTCACCTCTGTTTTAAAAGATAAAACAAATAAATCCTATAGACCACTTTTCATGCAGAGAAAAGCCAAAGTCTCAACAGTGAGCTATCAGGCCCTTTATGCTCTCTGAACTCCTCCCTATTGTTATCTCATTTGTATTCTCTGTTTCAGTTTCACTGGCTCCTTGCAGATTCTCAGATTCTTGGGCATGCTCCCCAAGCAGCAGGCATAGTCCAGCCTGCTCTTTTTAGCCAGGGCTACCAGGAGGACCTGTCATATTACACTACATTTTAGCCAGCCTATCCCATGCCTTGTCTCAATGAATTAACAGCCCTTTCTTTGCCAGAAAACTTCAATTCTCTAGAACCTATTTGTATCCTTCCTCTTTTGTGGAGATCCCACTGTTCTGTCAAACCAACGCAAGTCTCTCCCTGTTGGGAACTCCAAGAGTATCTGTTGTCTAAACCAGAGTTTCCTTGGAATGCAACTACGCCCTTTCATTTATTTGTTGTACAAGAACAGAGTTAAGTGGTTGCAACACAGACCATATGGACCACAAAGCCAAAAATTTTACTCTCTTGACCTTTATAGAAAGAACCAATTTTCTGTACCACCCACTTCTTTCTCAATTCTGCACAGTATGTGGTTAAAAACATGGCCCTGTGCGCCAGACACATTGTTTTGGTGTCTGTTTCTTTATTTATGAGCTATGTCGTCTTGTAAAAGGTATTTGTTCTTTCTGAGGTCCTCTCAGTATTTCTGGAAGGATTAAATAAAACAATTTATGCTAAAAGTTGCATGCAATGAAACTACAAAACAGTGTATCAGTTGATACACACTTATTATTGTCATATTTGGTACTGTTGATTCAAAGAGGTGAAATGGCTTCCCCAAAACCACACAACCATTTGTTATTAGAGTTTCATTCAGCTTTCAGCTCACAAATAACTCTATACCATATAGAATATATATATATTTTAGCCATTTGTAAGCCTTCTGAATTCAAGTGTGAATTTCAATGTTGGCACTCTTTCCCCATTTAGATGTGCCATCAGGACACCGTACTGGAATTTATAGGAAGCTTGCCAGGGATTTTGTAGCAACCCCAACTAATAGGAGTTAGGACTCTGTACTTCTTCATCTGAGTCAAGAGAAGGCTGAGCAGAAGGAACCTACTTGGGGTCTTTTTTTAAAAAAATATATTTTATTGATTTTTTACAGAGAGTAAGGGAGAGGAATAGAAAGTCAGAAACATCGATGAGAGAGAAACATCGATCAGCTGCCTCTTGTACACTCCCTACTGGGATTGTGCCCGCAGCCAAGGTACATGCCCTTGACTGGAATCGAACCCGGGACCCTCCAGTCCGCAGGCTGACGCTCTATCCACTGAGTCAAACCGGTTTTGGCCCTACTTGGGGTCTTAAGTGAAAGCACTAAGAAGAGTTTTTGTTTTGTTTTGTTTTTAGCACAATAATTAATCACAGAAACTCTGGAGTCAGATTGATAGAGTTCAAATCCTAGCTCTGTCAATTTACTCAGTAAATTGATCAAGTTTCTTTTGTTCCCGGATTTCCCTGTCTATAAAACAGGGGAAAATGATTTATATAACTCATGGTAAACTTGTGAGGATTAAACCAGCTCATCTATCTAAAGGACTTAGAAAAATGTCTAGCACATTATAAATTCTCAATAAGCAATAAATATACTCCAGTACCCTGTGCATACATCTTCCCTCTTTGTATTCCACAGATATTTCAGTTTGCCAAAGCAGTGAGTTTCTTCAAGGCAGAGAAATGGTTCATAAATTACTAAGAAAAAACCCCACAAAAAATGCAGTTATTTTTAAGACTAAAACAAGGCCTTTGTAGAGGCTGGGATGTCTCTAACATACTAGATACCTCCAATTGCATTTGGATGTGTCCAATCCAGATTTCAAAGTTCTCAGTAAAGAAGTGTCTCTACATCTTATCTAACACAGTAGATTTCAATTAGTGAAGTGTGTTTGTTATGCAGCACCTTCTTCAGATACATCAGGATTTGTACCACAAAGCCCATAGTGTGACTCAACAGATACCACTGGATGTCAGAGATGAATTCTTTGTGAAGAATATGAGCAACAAACATGGAATCACCAGACAAAGGAAAAGCCACTGCTAGTTACATCTGTCTCTCATCCCATCCTCAAGTCACAGAGTTCAGGATAGCTAGTAAAATAGTTTAGGGATCATGACAACGGAAAAACAGTTTTGATAATTTTAGAGTTCTATATTTAAATTTTAACACTCAGCAAAAGGCCATATGCTAGACATAGCCAGATGTGTGCCTAAAAGGTCTGGTACTTGGTACCTCAATTCTCAAGGTAGGCATTGCATGCCAAACCTGTCTGCTTCCATGGAAAGCCCAGACATTGAGAGGCATCTACTCTCATGTGCCCTACCTGAGAGGAATTGGCCAAAATTTACCCCTCAAAATGACAGATGCTCCTTTAGCCCCCAATCTGGGACAATTCATGCCCTCCTGTCCTCACCAGGGGTGGCCGTTCAGTTAGCTCCCGCAGTTTCTGGTTCAGGGATCTGCGTGCCTCCTGGAATTTACTGTCCAGGGCTGGAGAAAGGGTCCCCACAAGACCAAAGATCATGTGACTCTGCAGAAAGTCCCTGTGGAGAGAAGAGAGACCCACACACCTCATGGATCTGGTGATCCCTCATACAAAGTCACCCCTTGCATAAGTTACCTGGATGCCTGGGAGAAGTCCCTTCCCTCTGTGTTTATAGGGAACTGTTTGTGAAAAAGTAAAGGAGAGCTTTTCTTGGTCTGGGTTGGAGGGGGGTTGAAGAATGATGAAACAAAGAACTAGATGAAGAGGCAGATTTCTCAAGTCACAGGGAGAGAAAAATCTGAACTAGATGAAGACTGGACTTAGATTTCACAAATCTGATTCATATACTTCTATAACCAAGATCTCTCTCATCTTAAGGTATATCTTCTAAGCACAACAAAGCTGGGATCAGCCGAGACCGGTTTGGCTCAGTGGATAGAGCGTCGGACTGGGGACTGAAGGGTCCCAGGTTCGATTCCGGCAAGGGCATGTACCTTGGCTGCGGGCACGTCCCCAGTGGGGGGCATGCAAGAGGCAGCTGATCGATGTCTCTCTCTCTTCGATGTTTCTGACTTTCTATCCCTCTCCCTTCCGCTCTGTAAAAAATCAATAAAATATATATTTAAAATAAATACATAAATAAGTAAGTAAGTAAATAAATAAATAAATAAAACTTAGCTTTAAGCTGGGATCAGGGACCTTTCTCTGCCCTGGTGGCAACTCTCTTACACATTTGACTTGTGCCTTTACATAAATCTGCTCATGCACATGAATGCTTTGTCTGTTTCCCTTGGAAAGCATCTCTAGATGTTGCTGTCACTGAGTTACTATGAAAAAGACCCCAAGTCCTTGGAAGAAACCCCTTTAGGTGGTGGCAACACAGGTATCAGGGATGGAGGAAAGCCCAACACAGAGCCTGTCTCCCAGCTTCTTTGACCTCCTGATCTTTCCCACAAGGCCTCCACATATGAGAAATGGCTTCTGCCTCAGCTTTTTTTTTTTTTTAAGAGCACTCGAACCATTATCTCCTCTATCTATTCCTCTCATATGCCTCCTCCTCCTGCCCACACTCATCAGCAGCTGACAAGACACACATGGCCAAGCTAGCCCCATGACTTGCCTTCCAAAATCTCCGACAACTCAGAGGCACTTCACTGACTTGGTTCTATTCCAGCAAATCCTATAGCTTGTCAGACCCCAGTATCACTCATTTTATGTGTGTTTTTCCTCTCCCAGGTTTCTCATATTTCCTCCATTCCCTCTTGTGTTGTCAACCCCAATCATTTTCTGTCCCATGTGTCTGTGAATACCTCCCATCTTCTTGGGAAGCCCTTACCAGCCTTCATTCTCCAGGTCACCTGTGTTCCTGAGACCTCTGGGTCTTCAGACTCTTTCCTCTGCCCTGTACCTCCCTGATCCCACCTGGAGCAAACCTGTGGATCAACAGCTCTTTTTCCAACAGTTGTGACATGTTTTTCAAATAATCCAGGTCATGTACCATGACGGTCTGGGAGGGGCTCAGGGACATCGGTGTGAATGTTGCTTGAAGGCAGGATAACCAGTCGATGGCAGGGGCCATTTCCTTAGAAGAGGGACACAAAGGCTGAGGGGAATAGAAAAGGAAGAGAGAAGGAAAAAGAGTTTCCCCACCTTCAGGGTTTGAGGGGTATTGGGAAGAGGGATGTTTAGGGGAAATGAAGAAGCCAAAAATGTTAGGGATGGAAAGGAATTAAGGGAATGAGGAGAAAGAAGACAAAAAGGTCATGGAAGTTTGAAAGAAAGGATCTTATACCCATCCTCCTCCAGTCCCCGGTTCAAGGCACCTGCAGTTGGTCTATAGTGACAATCTGGAAGAGCTTTCCCTGTGCCTGCTGCTGCCCCAGGGGCCTCAGAATCTTGAACAGCCGTGAGGTAATGGAGATGGACAAGGAGGCATGATCTTGCACCTTGCCGGGATCTCCTCCCAGCAAGTTTCCCAGCTGATTCAGGTAAGTCAGGTATTCCCGCAAGATCTAGGGGAGGGGTAACCTCAGTCACAAGCACTAGTGGCCCCTGTCTTTCTTTTAGAGTCAAAGGTCAAAAACCTTTGTCCACCACTCCATCTTACCTGGGCATAGATCTTCTGTTCCTGTTCTTGCTTGAGGGGGATGTCAAACTCTGGCTGGTCTATCTGGACACAAGAGAGACTGGAGAGAAAGGGGTAGTGTGGAGGAAGGAGAGGACAGGTGTGGGGAGATGGGGACTGTACCATGAAAGACATCCTCAGGAGATGGAATGAAGAGGGCATAGAGAAGGAGTGAGAGTACAAAAAAAGGAAAGGACTGGGTGCAAGGGGGATGAGGGGAATGTGAAGAGAAGGTGGGTATTTCATCAGTTTTTGGGGTGCTCAGCAAGAGAAGCATAATAATCGTGTTCTGAAGGAAATGGTGTTTGTGCCAAGGCCAGGCCTAGAGTATAGGAGTGAGATACCATCGCAGATGCAAACTTTAAGAGGTAATAAAACTCAATAATCAAGGTACCTAATAGCCTAATTGATATTTTTAAAAATCAAAATGAATGCTAAAAATCCATGCTGAGTAAAATAGCAAGGCTTTGTTCACCATAGATTTCTCCCCCCTCCACCCCCACAAAAAATGAGGGGGGAATGTAGATATTTTTTTTTAAAGTCTACCACATAGTTTTAATCCATTTGGGGGGAAAATGTATTTTTTTTTAAAAATCTACAATATACAAAAATTTGATATTTTGTTTATCATGGATTTTTCCATTGACTTTCATTTTTTACAAATTTCATTAACTATAATTTATTATAATTACTGAGTTTTATGGACCCTTTTAAATTTTTCATACTAGCCAAGTGGCTTGCTCACCTCCCTTGCTTCATCTTGGTTCTGGTACTAGCATGTCCTTGATTCTATTCTAGATTGTTTCTCCTATACTTTCCTTATTTTTTTCCAACTTCAATATCCCACTCCCATCTTGAGCTATCTACATTTCCCTGACCTTCAAAAAAATTTACCTGACTCCCTTGTCATATTTTATATCCAAGCTAAAGAACTAAGTCATCTATATCCCTGCTTCAGCTTCCTTATATTCTTCCTAAACTCTATATAACCTGTGGTCATTGTCATAACCCTTTCTGATGTTGTCTCTAGTAGGTTTCCAAGGCTGCCTTCTCATTCCTTATTCCCTGAGCTCAGAAATATTAGAATCAGAAATGATCTCTCTCTCCCGAAACTGCCTCCTCCCATGTCCTGTGTGGCTCACTTTGTGGCTAGTCTGACTCCTACTTCATTGCCTATTCTTGCTCCTCTCTGCTCCCATCCCCTCACTGGAGTGCTTCCCCTGCAGTCTATTCTTTCTACTCCTTCTACTTTCCAGAGTCCAGCCAGTCTCAAGTTGATAGTAACCACCCTCTTCCCATTCATACAAAATCAAAACTGGGTCATTTTGCAACTCCTCCATGTTCATTCAATCAGTCATCAAGTCCTCTGGACCATGATCACAAGGATAGTCACCTAAAACCTTTCATCTGGCCTTTCCTTTCCATTTCTACCATAATCATCTTACCTTGGAACCTCAAAATTGCTCATCTTGGTCCCTTAGCACCTCTAGGTTGACCTCCCAAACTGCTGACTCTACTTAAGTTCGGTGCACAATCATTATATTTGAAAGACTTCAGTTGCAATTTTTTTTTCTATTATGTCAAAAGTTATCACCTTGATCTGGCTTCTTAGGTATGGAATAATCAGCTCAATCTCATGTCTTCAGGCTTATTTTTACCTCTGATGGCACCCCATCACAGAGCCTCCATTCACCCACCTCACAGAGAAGTCACATCATCCCAGGCTTTTCTCTTAGGTGAAGCTAAAGGACTCTTCATGTTCTTTACTTCGCCTTTACCTTTATGAATCAACCACACTCCAGGGCTCTTCTCATATTCTCCCCTCTTAGCCTTCCTTAACTACTTCAGATTTTAACTAATCCCCCAAGTTCATTAAACTTCTGAACACACTCTTTGGAACTGAAGTCAAAATACCATACACTGATTATCAGTTCTTCTTGTATATTTATCTTTTTATAAACTTGTGAAGTTTTTGAGAATGGGGTCAAATATATAGCATCACATTGCCTACCACAATACCTATGCCTCCAGTGTTTTTATTTATTTATTGCTCAACAAACACCTGGTGTAGGCCTGGCCTTGTGCTAGGTCCTGAGAATCAAAAGTGAATAAGATGTGGCCCTATTTTTAAAAGGCTCACACCCTTCAACACAGTGTTAAGTGCTGAGGGCATTGAAAAGGGGAGACCAATGGGTTCTCTATCTCAACTCAGGATGTCAGTGAAGAGATAATAATGTAAGCCAAAATTTGACAAATATGTACATTTTCCAGGCTGAGCATGGAGAATTGGGGAGTAGTGTTGAAGGCAAAGAAAGTCATATATACAATGGACTGATGAGCTATAAGTGAGTGAGCATGGCTTGTAATTTAAGGAGCAGAAGGAATGTAGCAGGAGATAAAGCTGGAGAAGTCTGTAGGGGTCAGACTAAAAAGGCTTGCAAGGTTTTGCTAAAGATTAAGAACTAGATGACCTGGTGAGTCAGGGAAGGCATTTAAGCAGAGATAATAGCATAATTAGCTCTTGATATAAATAAGAAAAGGGTGATAGTGGAGATAAGCATCTAGTTAAGAGGCTCTGGGGTAATCAGATAAGCAATAAAGAAAACCATAACTACTTATGTCTTCCTTGGACTGGCCTTGCTACTCTTTCCCCTAATCTTGCCTACAGTCCCTAACTCTCACAAAGAATAATTTGCCATAAAGAGGTCTTTTCCCTTCATTGCACATTTATCCTTTCTCCCCAAAGTTGCAATCTTCCTCTAAGAAACAAGAGGCTATAACTATAGGCAGGCCCAGGTCTCACTATGTTTTTGTCAATACATCTCTCACCTGGATGACTGCCATGTGTGGATGGGTGGGATGAGGTTCCAGATAAGCTCTGAAGAATGGGAAGTGACCATACTGACTCATCAGAAGTCTCAGAGTTCGGTTAAAGTCTAAGGAAGTCCAATTACCGGAGATTGGCCAGCCTCCAAGCTGGGAAGAAGAGAGACAAGGCTCAGCAAAGGGGTCTCATCTCTAACACCTGTATCCCATTCTTCAGATAGCTACTACTTCCTGACTTTTACTCCTAGTTCTTTGATATCGATAGGGCTCCACCTCTATCCTTTTTTCTCCAGCTTCACCCAAGGTCCTAATACTTCCTCGGGGCATTTCCATTTCCTAGAACCTGGGGATCCACCCTCTAGAAAATAAAATGGCGACCCTGAGCATACATTGATCCTACATAACATGTATCCAAAAGAATCATGCCCCATGTCTCACCTCCTCAATCACTTGTCTAAGGGGACCAGCCCCTGCAGCCTCAATGGCACTTGTGTCCATGCAGGAGTTGTAGAACTGGAAGGCTTTCTCCTCCCCAGACCCCAGATGCCAAGATCCTGGGGCCTCTGGAAAATAACCAAGGATGAATTAAAGGAGTAGGGCCAGTACAGAGACAAGCAGTGAAGGTGCAAGTCAAGGAGCTTATAGGAAATAAAGAAAAACCTCATGGTGAAAGGGAAAGAAAAGGAGGGAAGGAGAGGTGAGGAAATTTGGGGTTATGGGAAGACTATCCAATTTGCACTGGATCACTTAGATGGAAGAATAACATCAGGGAAAAAGAGTGTGGAGATGACAATGAGGAAAATAAAGGAAAGTTGAGAAAGAAAATAAGGAGGAAAATACAGGAAACAAAAGGAAGAGAGAGAAATGAGTGAGATATGAATAAAGGAGAAAGGGTAGAAATTGAAGACAGGAGGGAGATGAATAAAGAAATTAGAAAAATTTAGGACATCAAAGAACTTTGAGGGATTGAAGAAAGAAAAGCTCATAATGAAAGGTTTAGCAAAGAGAAGAAATAGGGTGGGCTCCCTAGTTCAGACTACTCACTCTTTGATCTCCCTAAAATAAACAAACACATGACAATAACTCAAACACATATCCATTAGAATTATCCACCCTCTAATATCTAACACCTCTCCCTCAGTCCTTCTGATATCTTTTCATTCCATTGTAGGCAACAGAATTTGTCCTAAGCTACTCTATCTGGTGTGACTCAATGGATAGAGGGTCAGCCTGTGGACTGAAGGGTACCACGTTTGGTTCCAGCCAAGGGCACATGCCTGGGTTGTGAGCTCTATTCCCAGTGGGGTGCATGCAGGAGGCAACTGATCAATGGTTCACTCTTATCATTGATATTTCTATCTCTCTATGTTTCTTTTCTCTCTGAAATCAAATAAATAAATAAGTAAATAAAAACTATATAATAAAGTGGTAATATGCAAATTGACTATCACATCCTTGCACAAGATGGCCACCCCCATGTGGTCACAATATGGTCACCACAAGATGGCCAGCAGGGGAGGGCAGTTGGGGGTGGACAGGCCTGCAGGGGAGGACAATTGGGGGCAACTGGCCTGCAAGGGAGGGCAGTTGGGGCAATCAGGCCAGCTGGGAAGCAGTTAGGCATCAATCAGGCTGGCAGGGAAGTGGTTAGGGGGTGGTCAGGTTGACAGGCAAAAGCAGTTAGGGGCAACCAGCAGGTAGGCAAGTGAGCAGTTGAGAGCCAGCAGTCCCAGATTGTGAGATGGATGTACGACTGCCAGTTTAGGCCTGATTCCACAGGCATTGGGCCTAAACAGGCAGTCAGACATCCCTTGAGGAGTTCCAGATTAGAGAGAGTGCAGGCTGGGCTGAGAGACACTCCCCTCTCCCCAGCCCCAGTGCACAAATTTTGTGCACTGGGCCTCTAGTAAATAAATAAGAAAAATAGATTTTTTAAAAAATAATTTATCTTAAGCCTATGTGGTGTTTTTTTCTTCTTCTATCTTTGTACCTTAAATGAAAGCATGCCACACACCAAGGGCTAGCCTACTTCTACTCTCTGCATCATAAAGAGAGCACAGGGATGCATTTATTTCTCTTAAATTCCAATTGGTACCCCCAGAATTTTTAATTTCATTCTGTTCTTCATGCCTATCTTTACTCATTCCTTACACACATCCATATAAAGTCCCCTCTATCACTTCATACCTCACTATGCCATTTCTTTCTCACCATCATCTCCCATCATCCATCCCCATTATCTCACTTCTTCAAGTTCAACTTGCATTCCATGGTCCCAGGTTTCAGCAGAGAACAGATGATTGTCAGGGAATGGTAAGTTTATGGGAGGGAGAGGATAACATGACAAGGAGGTATTATACACCAGAAGGATTTGAAGGCTAAAGATTGAGAGTGATGGAGAGAAGAATTAAAGTGCAAAAGCTCTTGAGTAGGTGCGGGTGGGGAAAACACCAAGCATGGGACAGAAACTGGAAATGTAAGGGAGGAAACAAAGAATATGGAGCTTGATAAAGATGAGAAGCTTGGAGAGAGTGGAATAATCACAGATAAGTTGGGAGGAAAAGAGGATGAGATTTAGATAAAGACCCTGTGAGGCCCTGGAAGAGGTGGATCAGAGGCAGTATCGAGGTGAAAGATATGGTGAGAGAGATGCAAACCAGAGCAGTGTTCTAAAAGCCCACTAGGGATGGTGCAGACCAGTTGTTCCACAGCCACACAGGTTTGGGAGTCTTGATGGTTCTAGGTTCAGTCATCCATTTTCACAGAGAATCTTTGCCCTGCATTCCTTACCCAGTATTCGCCGAAGTCGGCTTTTGTTCTCCTCAGCAAGGGCCTGAAAAGAATTCCTGGTTCCATTAGCCTTTCCACAGGCAAAGCTGAAGAAGTCAGTGCAGGGTGCCACACTAGTGTTCCCAGAGGCCAGGTAATGATCCAGGAGATGCAGACACATGGGCATCTCACAGGAGCCTGTGGCGGGGAGGGAGCTCAGAGCTGGGAGAAAAGAGAGATAAGGGCTCCCCCAAGGGCCTGGGCAAAGGAACACCTGGTAAGGACCAAGGAGAGACCTGGAAAGGGGTTGATGGAAGGGTCAGAATGAGTGGTGAGTTAAGTCAGTGGGCATAGAGCCTCATGGTGATGGACAGATGACAGAGTGAGGGCTGATGGGGTTAGTGGTTAGGGATTTCAGGATCCTGCTTACGAGGTCCACAGCTCCGGAAGATGTAGAACAAAAGAACAGAAGAACCAAGGAGCAGGCCTAAAAGCAGGACAGCTATTAGCAGCCTCCTGGCCATGGCCCACCATGTGCTCTGTTCAGCGGGTTGCCCCTCTTCTGGAGGTCTCTGCATGCAGGAAACCAGGTGACAAAAAACACAAAAGGGAGGGGAGGGTGGAGGAAAAGTACAGGGAGAGGGGAGAGAATAAATAAGTTAGTGCTAGGGCCCTCTTGTTTCAAGATCATTCTTTCTAGCTGTGCCCTTATGGGCATGCCTGGAGATGGATAGACAAGAGATGCTGCCTCTCCTGGGTAAGGACAAAGTAGGCCATGAGGGGTGGGATGCTAAAGCTGGAAGGGTGACATAAATCTGCCCCATGCAGGTCAAGGACATCACTTACCTCCTGGCTCCAGAGAGTCCCCATTCCACTCAACAGGTTCAGTCCCTGTGGTCTCCTCACACTTTTCCCCACCCTCCTGAACTGAGTGAGCAGGAGGAGAGAGAAGCTGGGTACATTAAAGAAGAGGGTACATTAAAGAGAGTTATATCAGGTCATTTTCGCAACTCCTCCATGTATATTTTCATCCCAGGGCAGTGTTCCTAAATGGGCTTCAGAATGAAACTGTCCCAAGGATGTACCACTAGTCCCCTACCCTCATTGTCTCCTGTCCTTTCTCCTTTCTACTCTCCAAACCTTCCACATCCTCCTCTCCAGTGGCAATCAGGGCATTATCACACAGCAGCTTCCCCCACTCCCCAGCTGAGGCCTCTGACTCCAAAATGAAATGTTTTTTGTTGTTGTTGTTTTCAAGGGACTTGCCGTCTGTCTGCCTGTCCGTCTCTCTGTCCTTCTCTCTGTCCTCTCTGGCTCCCAAAATCCTTCCTGGTTCTGGTCTGGTTGTTGAGTCTGAGGAGTAGAATTCAGGAAATGGCTCCCTTCCTTCTCCCATCCGTTCTTTGGTTCTGGAAAAGGGACCCTTCTGCCACTGGATGCCCCTATTTCCATACACACACTATTGGCCTCTGGGTGGAGCCTGGTTATCAGTCAGGAGACACCCTAGCCTCTCCTCCTTTATCTTAGCTTCTCAGGGTAGGCAAAGGGGGGAGGGGGAATCCTCACTCCCCAAGCAACCTTACCCTTGGGAGGTTACTCTTGCCTTGCTCTGCCTCTTTGCCAGAGTCTCTTGTCTTTATAATGTTCAGAAATAAGTCATGTGCTACTTCCTGATATGTCAGTTCTCCTAATTAGAGTATTTCATATCCTCATTTACCTCAAATTGAGTGGTAAACATGATTCACAGTGAGGGAAAAGAAAACCCAAGTATCCCCAAACTCTCTTTAAAAAGTCCCCATTCTCTACCATCTTAGCAAATTCTTAGCCCTTTCTTATATTCCGTTGAGATGTGAGAGAAATCAAAAGTGAAAAAAGCAGGTTCACCATCTCTTATGCTTTATTGCATAAATGGTCTGATACCTATTGTATTGCTTTTAGAAACTCTGGAACAACATAAATAAAGATATGCAAATTATGATAGCTATCATTTGTTGTTGGTCTACAATATGCAAGGCAACATACTAACCATACATTACTTCCTTAGTCCTATGCTAATCTGTCAAATAAGGTATGGTTACTTTGTTTTATAGATGAAGAAATTGGAGGTACAGCTTGATTAAGCGATTTTCTCAAGATCATATGATTAGTACCTGGTAGAACTCAGATGGAAATCAATTCCAGGCTGTCTAGATCTGGAATTCCTGCTTTACCCATCATTTCCCTCTGTGAAATATACTGAGTATACTTGCTGAGTCTATCAGGTGAAGAATGATAGAACCAAGACTCATACCGAGGGTTGGGGGAGGTTAGATCATAGGGAAGATATGGCCTGTTGAGATGTGAATGCCTCTAACTGTTGCTTAGAAGAGGAAAGGGGGTAAAGCCCAAAACAGTCTATCTTAACAGTCTCAGGGTAAAGCAAATATTTGAAAATAAAGGAGGCAGAAAATTATAAGCAAGGATGCATTATTTTTTTTTGATAAGATGGTGTGTGTGTGTGTGTGTGTGTGTGTGTGTGTGTGTGTGTGTGTAACTATAGGTAAGGGGCCCTGGAAAGTGTGGCTCAGTTGGTGGGCATCATCTCATACACCAAAAGGATTCTGGTTAATTCTCAGCAGGTCACATGCCCAGATTGCAGCTCAATTCCCAGAGGGCATGCAGGAGGCAGTTGGTTAATGTTTTACTTTCACCTTAATGTTTCTCTTTCAGCCCCCCTCTCAAACTCTATCTTAAAAAATTTTTAAATAATGATAAGAGAATTAAAGAATTGAATTTGGGGTGGAGGAAAGGAGAAGCTGAAGGAATAGCTTCCCAGGTTGGAGATATGTCTGAAATTCCTTATTTCAATTTAGAGTAAGCTTGCCCTGTGGTATGACAACACAATCAATCAGTAACTAATAAATGTTCTTGGTAGCAGATGCTCTAAGTTAAGAATGAGGGCATCAGGCCCTAGCTGGTTTTGCTCAGTGGATAGAGCCTCAGACTCAGGACTGAAGGGTCCCAGGTTCGATTCTGGTCAAAGGTCCATGGCTGGGTTGTGAACTTCATCCCCAGTGGGAGGTGTCAAGAAGCAGCTGATCAATGATTCCCTCTCATCATTGATGTTTCTATCTCTCTTTCCCTCTCCCTTCCTCTCTGAAATACATTATGTATATATAAAGAATGAGGGCATCAGGCCAGGCAAAGGTATGACTCTTTGGACTCCCTCAAGACCAGATAGAGTTATGTAAATTTCTCCATGTTCTAATATTGGATATCTTCTTCCTGAGTCTTATGCTCTTGACAGCCCCTGATAGTTTCATCTAGTTCTTGAAATTAATATATCTTGTTGATGACGTAGTAAACTCTCAACCTTGATTTTTGTGTTTTTCTACCCAAAGGATATCTACCTCCTGTAATCTTTATCTATGGCCCTCCTGAGATATTAGTCAGCTAGTGTTGGAGATTTAGAATAAAGATATTGGAACCACAGATCTCTGTATTATAGGACCTAAACTGAGTCTATCAGGAGTTGAGGATCCAAGATGTAAATGTAAAGCAAAGTTCTTAGAGTGTATTTAAGTCTAAATCTGTATAAGCAAGTGCAAGCATGAACTCTGAAAGCTAAGTAAGTAGTAGGCCTAAAAGGGTGGGCAGTGCTAACAGTCAGAAGTATAACCAGAAGGAAATTAAGAGGTCAAGGTCAATCTTAAAATCATTAGAGTTTTTTTTCTGCAAGGGTAGGGGAGCATTATGACTATTTACGCGAGTGGAAATTCTGATTTACAGTTCATAGATAAGAAAATGCCACATTGCCATGTGGCCTGAGATGCCTTGTAATGCTTGAGGGCACATATAACAAGGGCCAAAATTTATGTGATATGAGTATTTGTAGGTGTTTCTCACATAGGAGATTGACCAAGTTGGGTTCCTGCCATTTATTTTTTTATGTAGATTTATGCTGGTCTCATATAAGGTGATGATATTTCTGCTGCCACACAGGTAGACCAGACCCCTCATCCTAGCTAGAAAGCATATGAAGTTTTCAATAAAGTGGGTGTAATGGTTTGGGTTTAATATCTAGCAACAATTATTCACTACCTTTACCCTCCCACTATAAATAAAATACTTCTCCTGGTCCATTGATATTACACGTACCCATTGACTTGCTTTGGCCAGTGGAATGTTACTAACCATAATGAAAATGAAAACTGAGTCTTGAAATTACTTGCATGGTTTGGCTTGACTCTTGCATTCAGGTGATCCTTTATGGGAAAACATGACTTGCAAGGCTCTGCTCCTTCAGCTTGGGTTCTACGACAAAAACATGCAGCAAACCGACATAAACCTATGCCTAGATTGAAGCCTATCCAAAACGTAACCTGAAGCATGCTTGAACACAACCTACATCAGTTGGACAGCAGTCAATACATGGATGCTTGTTTATGGAACCATTGAACAATGGTTATAAAGCATTATCATGGTAGTAGTTGACTAAGACAGTGGGCTTAGCAAGTTATTATCCAAATTCTTTGTGAGGGAAGAACCAAGATGGTGGCATAGGTAAACACCTATCTTGCTGCCCCACACAGAAATTTCAAAACTACAACCTAACGACAGAACAAACATCACCCAGAATCACCAGAAAGCTGGCTGAGTGAAAATTCCACAAATAAAAGTAAAGATAGGACATTGTGACTCAGAGGAGTGGCAGAGGGCAGCATTGAAGATACACGTGGAGTCAGAGGTTTGGAGCCGTGCGTGCCTGCGAGCGAGTGGAGAGGGCAGGCGGCTGCAAAGACTGTACTGATTCCTCAGTTCTGGGTGAGGCCTGGGGAACCCACACTCATACAGAGTGAAACTGGACAGTAGGGAAGCATGCTGAAACTCGGGTGCTACAAAGGTCTGCGAGCTTGTGGAGAGGGTGAGCTTGTGGACAGTGTGTGTAAACTTGGGAACAACAGAGCTGTGCGAGCACACAGAGAGGACTCGTGACTTGCTCTCTCGTTCAGGAAACCACCGGACTACATTGTTTTATGACCCTGGGTGAGACTTTGGGTGTGCAAACTCATTTGGGGAGAGGTTAAACTGTCCGGCAGCCGGTGGAGTTCAGTGGCAGTTCTCTCTCAGAGGTGTTTGCAGCCATTACCACCAGGCACAGAGACCCAGGTGCTGCATAGGGCAGAGCTGATGCTGCCTGCTCAGCCCAGAGACTCCGCCCATCCAACCTGAGCACAGCTGACCCTCACAGCCAATTGGCCTGGAGGTCAAACCCTCCTAGTGCTAACAACAATAATCTAGGCTTAACTTCAACAAGACTGTGCAACCCATAAAGGGCTGCAGCAAGAGTATCTACCTAGGAAACTGGGGAGGCTGAGCCACTGTCCCTTAGAGGACATTTACCACACAAAGGTAATGGACCAACTCAGGAAAGTAGCCACCATGCAGAGACATGGAAAGAAATCATATGTGAAAGAAATGGAGGGAAAGAAACGACTGGACATAGAGTTCAAAACCACAGTTATAAGGTTTTCCAAGAGGCTCCTAGAAAAGGCCAATGAACTTAATGAGACCTACAAGGAAATGAGCAAGACCTACGAAGAAATGAATGAGTCTTAACGAGGATATGAAAAAGGACCAACTAGAAATTAAGCATACACTGACTAAAAGAAAAAAATATTATACAAAGACCTAAAAGCAATCTAGAGGACCGCAAGAACCAAGTCAAAGATTTGAAATACAAAGAGGCAAAATCCACTCAGCCAGAAAAGCAAGAAGCCAAAAGAATCCAAAAAATTGAAGATAGTGTAAGGGGCCTCTGGGACAACCTCATGCATACCAACATCCGAATTATAGGGATGCCACAAAAAGAGAGAGAGCAAGATATTCAAAACCTATTTGAAGAAATAGTGACCAAAAACTTCCCCCACCTGGTGAAAGAAATTGACTTAAAATTCCAAGAAGCGCACTGTACCCCAACTATAGGAATCCAGAGGACCACATAAAGGCACATCATAATTAAAATGCCAAGAGCAAAAGACAAAGAGAGAATATTAAAAGCAGCAAGAGAAAAACAGTTAGTTACCTATAAGGGAGCACCCATACGATTGTCAGCGGATTTCTCAACAGAAACTATGCAGGCCAGAAGGGAGTGGCAAGAAATATTCAAATTAATGAATAGCAAGAGTCTACAACCAAGATTACTCTACCCAGCAAAGCTATCATTCAGAATTGAAGGTCAGATAAAGTGCTTCGTAGATAAGAAACAGCTAAAGGAGTTCATCACCACCAAACCAACATTATATGAAATGCTGAAAGATATTCTTTAAGAAAAGGAAGAAGAAAAAGGTGAAAATAAAAATTATGAACAACAAACACACATCTATCAACAAATGAATATAAAAATCAAGTGAATTAAAAATCTGATGAACAGGATAAACTGATGAATATAACAGAATCATGGGCATAGAGAGGGGATGAACTGACTATTCTTGGGGAGAAAGGGGTTGTGGGATGTGCAGCAAGAGACTGGACAAAAATCATGCACCTATGATAGAGGACAGTGCGGGGAAGGGGAAGGCGAAGGGTGGGATGGGTACCAGGTGGAGGGGAGCTATAGGGGGGAAAAAGTGGATCAACGTAATTAATAAACTGAACAATAAAGATTATATTTTTAAAAATTCTTTGTAAGTATACATACATGAAATTGATACCTGTGTTGACTGAAATTTCATTTGTCAAGAGTAATTCCATATATCCCTGTCAGATTGGGAAGAAGGAAGAGGTAACATGGGAAAATACCAAGTAAAATAATGAACAAGGATCTTCTTTTTGAGATGTGTCAACATGTACACATTCAGACTTTAGTCTTTGGGTATTGTCTTCAAGTTTTTGCCATCTTCAAATACCAAACCAACTATTACCTAGTAATTTTTGATGGACTTACTAATTTAATTTGACAGTGACTACATTTTCTTATTCTAATCCTATACCTATAAAAAAGATGCACAGAGTAGTAAATATTAAAAGTAGTTTTTCTATCATTAGTTAAATTTCTTTCAAAAACCATAAATTGTACTTTCTCAGAGGTGATCCCCAACTCTCATTATGGCTCCCTTTGAAAATGAAATTAGAATGTTTCCAAACCTGCCTCATTGATCTGTTTTTGCCTCTTCTTTTCAACTGCCCTCCAGCTTTCCTGGGAAATCAAGACTTATTCAGACTCATTCAAAATTGGGTTTATTGCTCCTCAGAAGGTAGCTTTTTTGTTGTTGTCACTGAAATCAAGTGATCCTAGAAGTGAATTGCTAGCGATGTACATACTTGAGAGTACTACATTATGCAGATGAATGTCCCATCCGTGATTTGGATACTTAACCACTGTACATAGTAGGTGATTATATGGACAAATAACAAAGGCACAATCTTCTAAAGGTGAAATCAGATGTTTGAGAGTTTGGAGAATACCAGTTCCATGGCACTTACATATCTTGGTCAAGCAATGAAGGTTTAGATAAAAGAAGATTCTGTCTAGGAAGAGACTTCCAAAAAACAGAATCTTCATGACTGAGAAGTTCAAAGGTTAACGGTTTAGCTTGACTCCCAGCTCTGAAAATTACTGACTTTATAACTTTGGGAAAGTTTATTGTACTTTCACGGTTTCTTGTCCACAAAATGGAGAAAATAATAGCTTTTAGAATTATAATTAAGGCTGAATTTGCTAAGATGTTGGAAAATTGAGACTTTTTAGAGTTTGGGGATATACTAGAGTTTTCTTTCTCCTCTGTGAATCATGTTTATCACTTGCTTTGAAACAAATGAAGATGTTCAAGAAGTTAATTTTGAGAACTTGACATAAGTAGCACATACCTTATATCTGAACATTATAAAAACAAGAGACCCTAGATGGGTGCCTGCCCTGAGATACACAGGTTTGGACACAAGATGCACTTTCCACGCACTTTCCGTGCTCTGTGGATCTCATGGAGTGAATTGGCCATCAGCTGACCTGGAACATACATGCTGCAGGGCTTCCTGCCAGGAGAAAGGCTACCCAGACAGGAGTTTTTGGACACACACCCTTGAGAGTAAAAATTAAGGCAAAATTAAGAGCAATAAACCAAAGGAAGCATAATCCAATGTGGAGAACTTTGATCAGATGTTCCTAGTAGGAATAACTCTGAAGAGCCCACAAGAGAGTATCCCATACAGGAGAGACAACTTTGGACATCAGTCTCTTAATTTGCCAAGCCAGAGGACTCAACATCAGATTAAAAGTAAAACATTTTCTATTCTTGCTTCTCCCCCTTTTTCAAGTATCTGCCTGAAAGGAACTACTTGCAGTTGCAAGTTACAAAGGAGATAGACCGAGAAAGAGGAGATTCTGACCACGAGTTGCATTTCCCACTGCATCCTTCAAGCCTGAGATAAGTGCAGACAGGCGAAGGACAGAAAGTTTGAAAGAGACAATGATCCAAAGTTTTGGTGGTAGTTTGTCCTTTTTAATACCTGGAAATGACTGGGGGACTTCTTATTTTCTAAAGTACCTGGGAAAAGCTCCTGAATCTCACTCAGAGGTGCAGAACAAGTTGACAGGACAGGTTTTGCAGGAAAAGTTGTAGGAAAAAAATAAAGACAATTCTGCTTCCACCTTGCTGAGTCTAGCTCCATTGTTAAACCAGTCACATTAACTTCATGACCAAGGAAGGACAAGGAACCTCACTTGTTTCAGCATGTGGAAAATGAGGGGAAAATATTCATGTATGATTTCATTAAATCTTTTAGTTATATAAATGTCATTAAATATTTAGCACTGGATGACCCTATTTAATGTTTAGTAGGTTTTCTGTGTTGTACAAAAGATTGATGAACAACAATTTTCCCTCTTAGAACAATAGGAAATCAAAAAAACAGGACAAGTTTTGTGGCTTTCTTCTGTGAAGCTTAAACACACACACACACACACACACACACACACACACACACACACACACACACAATATGACTGGTTTGTTTGGTAGAACACCAATAATTTCTTGCTCCATAATAAACAATGCCAAAATTTGGTGCCTTAAAAATAATTTTTTTGGCTCTCCAGTCTATGGCTTGGCAAATTAAGTACAGCTGGAGTGCCAGCTGTGCCATTTATGGTGCTTGGTTTCAAATGACAGGCCAGCTCAGAGCAGCTTAGTCCAGAATGGTCTCACAGTTTAGTGGTTGGCTGGAACTATTGGACAAGGTATCTGAGATCTCCCCCATTGAGCACCCCCAGAGGACAGCTCAGGCTTGTTCCCATGACAACTGCATTTCAAGAGAGCAGAGTAGAAGCTGCAAAGGTCTGGAGACTTACATTTGAAATGTGTACAATATCACTTTTGCCATATTCTATTGGTCAACATAAGTTTCAAGGTCAGCTCAGGTTCAAATAACCAAAAAAAATAAACTCTACCACTTGAGGAGATAGATGAATTGTAAAGAGTTTGCATCTCTGTTTAATATGCCACAGGGAGAAGAATAGCCCTGTGAGGCAACATGTCATGAAGAGATCACTGAATTAAGACTCAGAAAATCTGTTTTTCAATCCTACATTTTTCACTAGTTGTGATTTTTTAATCTAATTTTTCATATCTGTAAAATCTACTCAAAGCCTATGATTCTAGGTTTCTGATTTAATCTCCATTTCTTTCTTCTATGGGGGCCTTAGAAGTTTCTATAAGTTTAAGGCCAGAACATGAGCATCAGCTACTTAGAGATAACCATAGACCAGAGAAGTAACAACCTAAGCCCACCCACCCCCACTCTTGAAAGTTTTAGTCAAAGGGATGTAAGTGGAAGTGTCATGTAATAGTTATTTGGAATATTTCTTTGGAGATAGTTGGCACTTCTCATTCCTTCTCCATTTATTTTGTGCCTTCCTCCATTCTTCTGCCTGGAAAGTATATGATTCATGGATGATAAGGATAAGATAAGAGACTCCAAGGATGGCAAATCATGAGCTGGAAGGAATCCATTGTTTGTGTGTCTTTGGACTTTATAGAGATGAGTGGCCATACCAGCTCTGAACTATGTCTCTACAGACTTCTTTTCTGTGAAAAAAATACTTTTTTCTTTAGATTTTTTGTAATTTCTTTATTTAAAAAAATATATTTTATTGATTTTTTACAGAGCAGAAGGGAAAGGGATGGAAAGTCAGAAACATTGATGAGAGAGAGACATCGATCAACTGCCTCTTGCACGCCCCCTACTGGAGATGTGCCCACAGCCAAAGTACATGCCCTTGCCAGAATCGAACCTGGGACCTTTCAGTCCGCAGTCCGACGCTCTATCCACTGAGCCAAACCGGTCTCGGCTAGATTTTTGTAATTTCTTCTATCTCTCAGAATTGACTCCAGTCTTACTAATGAACAGATGTCCCTATTTAAGAAAAATGAGATTAACATCTACCAACCCAGAGTTGTTAGGACAGATGACCATGCTGTGAATTGCACAACTCTAAGGACTGTCAATTATATGGACTAGGATGTGAATGATTTTCTATCACTTGTGCCACATAACAACCCTTAATAACAAGTATGGTGTGAAAAGAAGAAGTAGAACTCCACTGCTAAGTTGGTCCTAAAATGTTTGCTGGTTCACCCAGGGACCTTGATATCCTTGCTCAAACTGTTCAACTTGGCATTATTTTTATGAGCGTTTTTAACAATTAGAGTCCTTCCAGGAAAACAAGCCACTCTAGGTATTTTAAACAAAAGATATTCAATACATGTAATTGGGTACACAGACGATAGAATAATTGAGAAGCCATGTGGATGAGGGCACAATGAGACAACCTCTAAATCATCAATGAAAAGCTACTCCCATCCTTAAGGCTACTGGAATGAAGGGAAGGACATAGTTAATAGAGCTCTGGATCAGGGATCACACAGTAGAACATGAAATCATGTTGGATGAGAGCAAACTGGGACTGTAGAGGAAAGGGCTGTCCAGTGGGACTTGTAGCCACAGAGGAGATACAGCTGCCACTGGAGGTGCGCCCTGAAGCACAGATTAAAGGAGAAACACCCTGGCTTCCTCTCTACTTCTATCCTATTCCTCTTGCTGCATCTTCCTAGAAGTCAGAGGGGAAAGGGCCTTGGGAAACTTAGTTCCTTCTAATAAAGAGTATGCAGAAGAGGTTATGCAGAAGAAATCAGGTCTGATGTGTAAACAAATAAATCACTAAGAGTCTTTGGTTCATTTGTAAAGCTCTGAGCTTTACTTGCACTACTGCTTTAAGACCCAGATGATTATGCGTGGGAACCCTTTTCACATCCTGCGTGGTTCAGGGTTCTAGGGTCAGGGTTCAGGTTCTAGAGAAGGCCACACACAAATGAAAGGAGGAAAGCATTAATTTGGGAAAATGGGGGTCAGACAGTAGCCCAACTCTAGTAGTAGGACTATGCCTTGCTTTGGCCTTGCCATTCTTTTTATTTAGGTTTTGGGATACACCCATTGCCTTTAGGCAGGGAATAAGCAAGATTATCTTATCAGTAAGAATTTACATGATTATTTGGTGGGGAAGTTGCTTCAGCTACCCTTGTCTCAATTAGATAGGGAGTGGTTGGTTCTGACCTTTCAGAGCTTCAAGGTTGACCAGCCTTTTGGGATCCTTGTCCTCATCTTTCTATTAGTGAGACAATATTTGGTTTCCAGCAATCAAGAGTGACTCAAAGCTGGGGAAAAAACTCTATCTTCTCTTGTAGAGAATTTATCAATATCTTGAGAATTAAATGTTTCTTATCCTCTGGAAACAGCAGGTTTGGAATGGACATTGCTATTCTCATAACACTACAATTTATAGATCTGATACAATCTTTATCAAATTTCCAATAGCATATTTTTCACTGAAATTGAAAATAATCCTAAAACTTATGTAGAACGATAAAATACTCAGAATAGCTAATGCAATCTTGAAAAAGAATAACTCAGCTAGGCACCACAGTTCCTGATTTCAAAATATATTACACAGTGATACAAATCAAAATCGTATGGTATTCTATCAATGAACAAATATAATATAGAATTAAAAACATGTTTAACTTAGCATCCTCCAAATTAATTTCTGAAGTATAAATCTAACAAAACATGTAGACGATCTGCATGAGAAAAACTCCAAAACTCCAATGAATAAAATTATGAATAGGAAAACTCAATATTGTTAAAATGTCAGATTTCCCCCCCCCATTGATCTATAGATTTTTATGCAATTCTAATCAGAATACCCGAAAGTTATTTTGTGGATTTTGACAAACTGATTTTTAAAGTTTATATTAAAAAAAAGATCCAGAATAGCCAAAATTATACTGAAGGAAAAGAACAAAATTAGAGAACTAATACTACTTAACCTCAAAGACTTAGTATAAAGTAACTATAATCAATACAGTGTGGTATTGGTTGAAGAATAAAAAGATAAATCAGTGGAACAGACTAGAGAGACATAACTAAATTCCCATTAATATTGTCAATTAATCTTTGATTAAAAAAAAAAGCAAAGGCAACCCAATGCAAAGAGAGTCTCTTCAACAAATGGTGCTGGACCAATAGGACATCCACATGCCAAAAAAAAAAAAAAAAAATCTAGACAGACCTTTATACTTTTCACAAAAGTTAACCCAAGATGTATCACAGACCTAAACATAAAAGTCAAAACTAAAAGTGTGTGAACTCTTTTTTTCTTAAAATATTAATGTTTATTGCATGTAATCCAATATAATAAAAGGCTAATATGCAAAATGTCCCCTTAAGCTGGAGTTTGACCAGGGGTCAGGGCTGGCTGGCCAATTGCCTGTGGCCCTCTCCCCCACCCCTAGCTGGCCCTGCCCCCAATTGCCTCCCACCCCAGTTGGGGGTGGGGATGACTGGCCAACTGCCCTTGGTCCCTTCTCCAAGCTGGACCCGCTTGATTGGCCCCAATCAGGGCAGACTGGCCAGACCTCATCTGTGCATTAATTTGTGCACTGGGCCTCTAGTGTTATCATATTTAAGATAATTTTTCTTGAAATATTAATGTTTATTGCATGTAACATTATTATACTTAAAATCATTTTTATTGAAATATTAAAAAATAAGTGTAAAGAAAACAAAACTATAAATGTCTAGAAGATAACAGGAGAAACCTACATGAACTTGAGTATGGTGATGACTTTTTAAATAAAACACCAAAGGCATAATCCATGAAAGAAATAATTGGTAACCTGGACTTCATTAAAATTAAAAGTTCTGCTCTGTGAAATACAATATCAAGAAAATGAGAAGAAAAGCCAAAGACTGAGAGAAAATATTTGCAGAGACACATCTGATAAAGAACTATTATCCAAAAAAATATACCAAAAACAAAACAAACCTCTCTTAAAACCCAATAATGAGAAAACAACCTGACTTAAAAATGGCCCAAAGATCTTAACAGATATTTCAGCAAGGAAGATACATGGACGGAAAATAAGCATATAAAAAGATGCTCCCCATTATATGTCATTAGGGCAATGAAAATTAAACAGCAGTGAGATACCACTATACACCTGTGAAAATGACCAAAATCTAGGACACTGAGAACACTAAATACTAATAAGAATGTGTTACAACAGGAACATTCATTAATTACTGGTGGGAATATAAAATGGTGCAGCCATCTTGGAAGTCAGTTTGGTGATTTCTAACAAAACTAAACATATTCTTATTATATATATATTCCAGAAACCATGCTCCTGGGTATTTACCAAAGGAGTTAAAAATTTATGTCCACACAAAAACCTGCACACAGATGTTTATAACAGCTTTATTCATAATTGCTAAAATCTGGAAGCAACCAAGATGTCCTTTAGCAGAATAATGGATAACCTGCAGTATATCCAGACAATGAAATATTATTCAGTGCCATAAATAAATGAGCTATCAAGCCATTATAAGAGATTGAGGAAACTTAAATGGATGCTACTAAGTAAAAGAAGACAATCTGAAAAGGCTACCTATTTTATGATTTCAACTATATGGCATTAGGGAAAAGATAAAACTATGGAGACTGTATAATAATCAGTGGTTATTAGAGATTGTGAGGGAGTGGGAATAAGGATTACTAAGTAGAGCACAGAGGAATTTGAGGACAATAAACCAACTCTGTATATTATAATGATGAATACATGCCATTATACATTTGTGCAAACCCACAGAATATGTAACAAGAGTGCATACTAATGTAAGCTATGATTTTGGGTGATGTTGATGTGTCAATGTAGGCTCATCTATCACAACAAATGTTCCACTTTAGTAGGGGATGCCGAAAATGGAGGAGGCTGTACATGCCTATGTAGAGGAAGGGAATATATGAGAAATCTCAGCACTGTCATCTTAATTTTACTATAAATATAAAACTGCTCTAAAAAGATAAAGTCTTAAAAAAAAAGTACAATACTGGCATAGAGACAAACTTAGAGATCACTGGAACAGAATAGAGATTCCAGAAATAAACACACACACACACACACACACACACACACACATATATATATATATATATATATATACAACTGATCATAGACAAGGAAGCCAAAAAATACACAATGTGGAAAGGATAGTCTCTTCAACACATGGTGCTAGAAAATTGAATATCCACATACGAAAGAATAAAATTGAACCTTTATCTTATACAATACACACAAAAAATAACACAAAATGGATTAAAAACTAAAATGAAAGACCTGAATCTGTGAAACTCGAAAAACAAAACATAGGAGAAAACCTTCCGACATTGGTATTGGCAGTAATTTCTTAAATATCTCACCAAAAGCACAAACAACAAAAGCAAAAATAAACAAGTTGGACTACATAAAAATAAAATGATTCTGTACAGCAAAAGAAACAATCAACAAAGTGAAAAAATGTATAAAGTGGGAGAGAATATTTTTAATCAATAGATTAGATAAGGGGTTAACATCTAATCTATTAGGTAAGAAACATACAATTTGATAAAATAAGAAAATAAATAAATAAACAAAACAAAAAATCTGATATTAAAATGGGCAGAGGAGCTGAATAGACAGACATTTTTGCAAAGACATACAAAAGGGCAACAAGAATGTAAAAAATGCTCTTCCTCACTAATCATCAGGGAAATGAAAATCAAAACCACAATGAAATATCACCTCACACCTGTTAGAAAGGTCACTGTTAAAAAGACAAGAGATGAGACCCTGGGTAGGTAGTTCAACTAGTTAGAGCATCATCCTGATACACCAAGCTTGCTGATTCCATCCCCAGTCAAGGCACATGCAAGAATCAACCAATGAATGTATACACAAGTGAAATGACAAGTTGATGTTTCTCTTTCCCTCTTGTTCTCTCCCTTCCTTTCTCTCTCTAAAATCTTTTTTTTTTTTTAAAGAAAGACAACGGATGAGTGCTGGTGAGGATGTAAATTGGTGCAATCACTACAGAAAACAATATGAATGTTCCTGAAAAAATAAAATAAAAATAGAAGTACTATATGATCTACCAATCCCACTTCTGGGTATATATCCAAAGGAAGTGAAAGCAGAATCTTGAAGGGATATCTTCACTCCCATGTTCACTGTAGCATTATTTATAATAGATAGAAAGCTATGGCAATAATGGATGACTAGATAAAGAAAATGAAGGTATTATGCTAAATACAATAAGTCATACAGAAAAAAACAAATACTGTATGATATCACTTTATGGATTCTTACAAAAGCTGAACTCACAGAAATAAAGTTGCCAGGGGTGGCAATAGGGGAGAAATGGGTGGATAGGGGATGGGATGGGAGAAATGGAGAAATACTGGTCGAAGGATACAAACCTCCAGTGACAAGATGAATAAATTTGTAAAATCTAATATACACCATTGTGACTACAGTTAATAATACTATATCGTATACATGAAAGTTGCTAAGAGTATAAATCTACAAAAAAAATACTAGTTATATGAGATAATGGGTGTATTAATTAACTTTACTGTGGCAATCATTTTGCTTTTATGTATGTGTATCAGATAATCACATTGTAAACCTTAAACTTACACAGTATTATATTTCAATGAAGCTACAGGAAGAAAGGTCACCTTTACCAGTGTGTGTGGGTGCCATCCAATCTGCTGGGGGCTAAAATAGAAGAAAAGGGAGAAGGATAAAGTTGCTAACTTTGCTTGAGCTGGGACATTCATCTTCCCTGCCTTTGGACACTAGTGTTCCTGATTCTCAGGCCTGCAATCCATAAAAGGAAGAATTAATAAATTGGACTTTATCAAAATTAATAACCTTTGTGGTGCAATAAACTATATTAAGAGGATGGAAAGACAGAATGCACACTGGAAAAATATTTGCAAACTACACATCCAACAGAGAACTAGTATCTAAAATACATATATAAGAAAACCTCTTGACTGAGGAACCAAGATGGCAGCATAGGTAAACACCTATCTTGCTGCCATACACAGCAATTTCAAAACTACAACTTAACGAAAGAACAAACATCATCCAGAATCACTGGAAAGCTGTCTGAGTGAAAATTCCACAAATAAAAGTGAAGATAGGGCATTGTGACTCAGAGGAGCAGTGGAGGACAGCATTGAAGATACACGCAGAGAGAGGTTTGGAGCTGTGCATGTGCCAGCGGATAGGGTGGGTGGTTGAAAACCTGGCCAGTTTTCTTGAACAGGGGAGACAAAGACATCTCACTGCACTGATTCCCCAGCTCTGGGCGAAGTCTAGGGAATTCACAATCATACAGGGTAAAAAATGGACAGTGGGGAGGCATGCCAAAACTCGGGCGCTGCAAGGGTCTGCAAACTTGTAGAGAGGGTGAGCTTGTGCAGAGTGCAGGTGAACTTGGGAACAGCACAGCTGTGTGACTGCGCAGAGAGGACTCGTGACTTACTCTCTTGTTCGGGAAACCACCTGACTCCATTGTTTTACAACCCTGGGTGAGATGTTGGGTGTGCAGACTCATTTGCAGAGAGGCTGAATTCTCCGGCAGCGGGTGGAGCTTGGCAGCAGCTCTCTCTCAGAGGTGCTGGCAGCCATTGCCACCCAGCACAGAGTCCCAGAGGCCGCATAGTGCGAAGCTGACACTACCTGCTTGGCCCAGAGACTACGCCCATCTAATTTGAGCACAGCTGAACCTCATAGCCAATTGGCCTGGAGGTGAAACCCTCCTAGTGCTAATAGCAATAATCTAGGCTTAACTTCAACAAGACTATGCAACCCATATTCAGCTCAGGTAACTGGGGAGGCAGAGCTACTGTCCCTTAGAGGACATCTATCACACAAAGCTAATCAACCAACTCAGGAAAGCAGCCACCATGCAGAGACAAGGAAAGAAATCAGATGTGAAAGAAATGGAGGGGAAAAAAACACGACTGGAGATAGAATTCAAAACCACAGTTATAAGGTTTTCCAAGAGGCTCTTAGAAAAGGCCGAGACCTACAAGGAAATGAACAAGACCTATGAGGAAATGAACAAGACCTACAAGGTAATGAATGAGACCTACGAGGATATGAATGAGACCTACGAGGATATGAAAAAGGACCAACTAGAAATTAAACACACACTGACTGAAATAAAAAATATTATACAAAGACCTAAAAGTACTCTAGAGGACTGCAAGAACCAAGTTAAAGATTTGAAATACAAAGAGGTAAAATCCACTCAGCTGGAAAAGCAAGAAATCAAAAGAATCCAAAAAATTAAAGATAGTGTAAGGGGCCTCTGGGACAATCTGAAGTATACCAACATCCAAATTATAGGGGTGCCAGAAAAAGAGAGAGAGCAATATAATGAAAATCTACTTGAAGAAATATGACTGAAAACTTCCCCCACTTGGTGAAAGAAATTGACTTAGGAGTCCAAGAAGCGCACCGAACCCCAATATATAGGAACCCTAAGAGGACCACACCAAGGCACATCATAATTAAAATGTCAAGAGCAAAAGACAAAGAGAGAATATTAAAAGCAGCAAGAGAAATACAGTTACCTGTAAGGGAGCATCCGTATAATTGTCAGCGGATTTCTCAACAGAAAAGATGCAGGCCAGATGGGATTGGCAAGAAATATTCAAAGTATTGAATAGCAAGAATCTACAACCAAGATTACTCTACCCGGCCAAGCTATCATTCAGAATTGAAGATCAGATAAAGTGCTTCACAGATAAGAAAAAGCTAAAGGAGTTCATCACCACCAAACCAATATTATATGAAATGCTGAAAGATATTCTTTAAGGAGAGGAAGAAGAAAAAGGTAAGAATAAAAATTATGAACAACTAATACACATCTATCAACAAATGAATATAAAAATCAAGTGAATTAAAAATCTGATGAACAGGATAAACTGGTGAATATAATAGAATCATGGGCATAGAGAGGGAATGGACTGACAATTCTTGGGGAGAAAAGGGGTGTGGGAGGACAGCAAGAGACTGGACAAAAATCATGCACCTATGGGAGAGGACAGTGTGTGTGTGTGTTGGGGGGAGAGGGGGCTGAGGGCGGAGGGTGGGATGGGTACCAGATGGTGGGGAACTATAGGGGGAAAATAGGGGGAACAATGTAATTAATAAAATGAACAATAAAGATTAAAAAGAAAGAAAGAAAGAAAGAAAGAAAGAAAGAAAGAAAGAAAGAAAGAAAGAAAGAAAGAAAGGAAACCTCTTCCTCTGGCCTGTGTAACTCAGTTGTTTGGGCATCAAGAAGTTGCTAGTCGATTCCCGGGCAGGGCATATGCCTGTGTTTTGGACACCATCCCGGTAGGGAGCATGAGGAGACAGTTGATTAATGTTTAGCTCTCACATCAATTTTTCTCTTTCTCTCCCTACATCACTCTCTAAGAAGGTTTTCTTCCTTCTTCTTCTTTTTTTTTTTAAAGAAAACCTCTCAAAACTCAACATTACAAAACAAACAATCCAAATTGTAAGTGCACAGTAGACATGGAGAAAAATTTCTCCAAAGAGGATATGAAGATGACACATCCATCTAACCCTGCATTCTCATGAGACTAATCCTGGGTTGTTTTTGCTTCTTAATTGGAAAAAAAAAAATAAGATACCCAAATTTATCATGTGACAATAAGAATGTGTATATTTTCCCTTTATTTCTGTTCTAGATCTTGTGTAGCTCTTGTGGAAGAGTCGCCAAGACAATTCCCTTTTGGGTACCCAGAGTCTCTTAAGCCGGCCCTATTTTGAAATGAACTTTTCTTACTTTGCTTTCCAGATTGTTTTCTACATTTTTAAAAGTCTGTGGTCTGTAAATATAGAACTGGCGGGTGCAACTTGATTTCAGTACAGCAGTTTGAGATGTGGTGCCAATGCTATGTTTAAAATGTAAGAGTGTTGTTAATGGGTTTGAATTATCTATATTTAAAAGACTGCTAGGTTACTCAAACCTGGAATGCCTACCACTCTTGATAAGAGAATCTGGACCACACTTTGTGTTTCTCCAACAAAGAGATGATCCAGAAGCTGGCTGGCTGTAGATGTCTGAAGCTGCAGAGCATACACCCTGTCCAGGCTACTAGTCCCAAATTCACTGAGACCCACTAAAAGTGTTGTTCTGCACTGAGGAAATCTGGGCACAGCCAGTTTCCTGGAGAGCTCACAGATTATCAAGAAGACCTCCCTACTTCTCTCCCAACACTTCCATACTGGGAGTCTTCAATCTTGATTTCAGTTTCTCCCTGTGACTAGAAGTGAGTTAGAGCCAGGACGCTTTGTGTACTTTGTGATTCACTTTGAGAAATAAAGACTCCGTTCTAGCTCCACCCTATAATGAGAAAGATCATTAAGTGAAGTGAACTTTAACCACCATTCTCATATTTATGGGTGACAGTAGCATTTCTAGGTCTTGTCTAGGGTATTCGTTGTACAGCTGTCCTTGCTGAGATCACAGTATCTCAGTTCTGTGTGATAACTCAAATGCCCAGCATATATTGAAACAACTGTGTTCATAGTTCCCTGATTCTCACTATGACATATGGGGTCTCCCATAGCCTAAGACAGTTTGTTACCTTTTTCAGGAATCCACTCCACCTTCTTACCTAAGTATTTTTGAGAACTGCTGTGTCTGAGAAGATTTTTTAAAAGAGGCAATAGGAAATAGCTGTAAATAGGGGTGGTAAATAGGGGTGGGGCAGGGCAAGGGTACAGGCAGTGTTCTGGAAGCCAGAGAGAGGCAGAGAATAAACATGTATACAAATAAACACTGCAATCGTAGGTATTAACCACTGTTGTGAGGAAAAACAAAGCAGGAAAAGGGAGTAGAGAGAGAGATGGAGGTTGGTGGGAATGAAGCACCATGTTTGATAATATGATCTAATATTTGGGCAGGAATAAAGGAGATAGCCATATATATGATCTGAGGCAAGATTCTGAACTTTTCTTTATGTGTAATGGAAAGTCAATGGTCAGTGCTTGAGGGAAGGGCGTGTTGAATAGAAGTGGGAAGGCTAGTTTGGAGGCCATTACAAAATCCAGAAAAGAGAAGATAAAGATATGGATTAAGTGATAGAAATGGAAATGGCAAGCAGCACTGAAATATAGATATATTCAAAGATAGTGCCAATAAGATTAGTTGATACATTCCAATGTGAGATAAGGTGAGAGGTGAAAGAGATGCCACAAGTAAATGTCCAGGTTTGATACCTGAAAAGCTGGAAGAACTGTGGGACCTTTCCTATGGGAAAGAAAATTGAAGGAGGCATAAGCTGTGAGTGGGTACATGCATAAGATTCTGTTTAAGTGATTAAAGGATGCTTACTAAACAGTGAAGTAGAGATGTTGAGTATGAAATTAAAGAGAAACATCTGGAGTTCAAGGGTAAGGTCAAGAATAGAGGTAACAGATTAGAATTTAGTTTATCTTTAAAGTCAAGGGTCCAGAGGAAATCCCCTAGGGATGAACCTTAGAGGTCAGATCATGGGTCTCTTTAACATTTGATGACTAGAAAGAGAAGAGCCAGCAAAGAAGATTAATGCAGGACACACACACACACTTATTTTCTTAATTGGTAGATGTCACAGCTATCCAAGAGATATAATGAGAAACATGTGGGTGACCATACAGATATCTTTATATACTATTATTATATGTCTTTTTATATTTATCAGAGGTTTACCAATTTTCTTCTCAAATTACCAACTTTTAATTTTATGTAATTTACACCACTTATTCTCCATGTTGATAACTTATATTATTTACCTCTTTTGTTTTAGATTAATACTTTGTTCTATTCTAGAATCTTACAATATGATAATTTTTCATTAATCTCTTTTTAAAAATTTCTTACTATAGACTTTTGAATACATTTTCTTCTGAACACTGGCCACATCCCAACACATTCTGATATGTAGAGCTGTGTTCATTAATGCTTTTAAATAGGTTTCTATTGAATTTCTTTTCTAAGCCAATTTTTACTTATAAAAATATTTAATATCTCACAAAATAAAGGAATTTGTTAATATTTTTATTATTAATTTCTTCTTCAAATCTAGTGTGGCTAGAGAAGGTATTGAGAACAATTCCTGCTATTAGGAAATTTTTTCATCTAATTTCATAAAAGTGTGTTAAAATTGCCTGAATAATTGGATTGTCCAAGTGTCAATATATTCATTAGTTTGTTTTATTGGGTAATGTCAGTCCTTTCCTTCCCTGCCTCCCTTCTCCAAGAAGCACCACTCTTTTTGAGGTAATCCTGACCAACGAGAATTACATTATGAGTCCTATTACTGAGAGTATGAGCAGTTTGTGGTAAGTGCTATTACTCCTTAAAAGTTATTTTGTGGTGGCTGATTGAGCTTCCTGGGCCGCCACTTTCTACTGTGACCTCTGCATTGACTGATGCCATAGAACTTCTGTGTCCATTTCTGGTTGTAACTGCTGTTAAGTCTGGATCTCATCTCTAGTTTAACCATCACTGTTGCCTGGGAAACTGGATTCTATTCCCTGAACCCTTCGCACTGATGAGTACATGAGTCAACCACAGTATGCATCCCCTGGTTACAGCCTGGAGCTAATGCTTCCTACATTTGAGGCCTTATTTGAGATCTTTTCAAAGTGCTGAATTCAGCCAAAAACAAATCCATGTTGCCCCGGGGAGTTAGCCACCTTGGCAAACCACTATGTTGTTAAGTCTAATTCTGCCTTCCTTTTCCTGCCGCATCTGAAATGTTAAGGCTCTAGCATGCTTGGTCCCTGAACTTGCTAAGGTAGCTCATAGTCTGATACTGTGCAGCTCTCACCACAAATGCATTATTTTGTCACTGTCTCTGGGTTATCAGAGAACCAGATGCCACAGCTAGATTAACCATGCAACTGTTTATTAGGGAAATATAGGGAGGGGGAAATATGGGGGGGGGGCCCAGAGAAGGCTGGGAGAGTCTTCAAGCAATATGCAAGTCTGGCCTTGAGGGACATAAGAAGAGAGAGAAAGTAGGTGGAAGCATTTTAGAAGACCACATAGTCAAGGAAGCTTGTTGCATCTCTTTCACCTCTCACCTTATCTCACATTGGAATGTATCAACTAATTCTATTGGCACTATCTTTGAATATAATCAAGAGATTCTTTAGGCAGAAGATATCCCTTGTTCTCAGGAATGGGTGTGCCTTAGATCCCATGGGAGCAACCTGCAGAGCCTCCAGTGGTGAAGGATTTCACAGCCCAGCAGCTGGAGCTCTCCTCAATTACTCCATGAACTTGGAGATCTATAAGGAGAGTTCTAATGGCAGCACTACTCTGCTCCATTCTAAACATGTTTTCATTAAAAGTTTTAGTGCTCTGCCCTCTCCCCTCCTTCCCTCCCCCCGAAAAAAAAGTTTTAGTGCTATATTTGATCAAATGTAAAATTATTTAAATATTCTTTTCTATTATGCCTTTCCATTATCTTACATAGTGACCACTATGATTAATAATTAATGCATTGACATCTGTTTTAGTGAATATCATTTATACCTTCTGTATAATTTAGTAGTAATGTATTAGTTCATCTTCTATTTTTAAACTTTACAAATTGGCTATGCTTTTAAATATAGAATGAGACTTTTATTGAGAGCGGTTTTACCTTCTGATAAATAGTTCTTCCTCCTATACTTCTTTTGCTTTGCACAGAGTACACTGGCATGTACTATTTTCCAAAGTGGGTTGAAGATAGTTGTATTTAATTCAATTCCACAAGATTAACAAAAAATAGTCTAATCTCTATATTAAACACCAAAGCAGAAACTTTGGATTCCTTTCTCTGACATGAAGTTTCGCACAAATTATTCCATGATTCAGTGTTGTTTCATTTATTGTCTTTCTGATCTTATCTAGTTTTTAGGCTCCATTATACTGATCATGACAATGATCCAGTAGCTATCATAGTTTTCCATTAAATCTTTCCAACATAATTTTTCTACATATGCAGCTGCTAAAAATAACTTTCAAATGTTATTACAGGTGAAATATGTGGTCAGAACTTCTGTCTCTGGTCTTTGAACCTGTGAGAAATCTTTCTACTTTTTTTTTTTTTTTTTTTTTTTTACCAAATGATTGATCACTCAACCAGAAAACAATGATCTTTGGATGAACTGTTTTCTTTGAAAACTTAAAAGTACTGCGCTATTCCAGGATTTTATTGTTTAAATTCTAAAAGTGGTAGTCATCCTAATCTATAACCTTGTGAATATTATCAGTTTCTTTTCAGATTCATATATCATTATTACACTGCCATTGCAATGAAAGTGGAAGCAAATAAATGTTAGCTATCTCACCCTTCCGTGTGTGTGTGTGTGTGTGTGTGTGTGTGTGTGTGTGTGTGTTATTAGCCAGTATGTTTCTGGTTGTGAAGGACAGAAACCCAGCCTGAACTAATCTAGGCCATGGGGAAAATTGCTTTCCCAAATAACCACAAACCAGGAAGTGGGGCAGTGGTGGAGCTGGGCTGTTTTGCTCTCCATGTCTCATCACAAATCCTTTCTGATTTTGGCTCCATCATTTACAACCTGGCTTTTTGCACATGGCGGTGGCAGCCCCAGGGATACACGTCTTTTAATTCTCACCATCAAGAAGAAATGACTCTCTCCTCCAAGTCCAGTTTGAAAAATGCCACAAAAGAGCTGTGATTGGTCTTGCCAGGTCAGGTGAATACTACATCATCGGCTGTAATTAGGGTGAGGTTGCGGTGTTCCTAAGGTTGACTCAGTATGGGTTAGGTGTTTGCCTTCAGGCCTTTCATTTGTGGTCAGGAGTCTAGACTCGGAAAGAAACTTGCATATTTTTTAAGCCAAATGTTTGCGAAGGAGAAAGAAGCATTTCCCAAGAGAAAAGGGTGCTGCCCCAGGGAAAGAAGAGATGCGTTTCAGGCAGACAAAACATTCTCTCTTCATTATAATAACTTTTACTGATTTGAAACCCCTGATTTAAGAACACCGCTTAAACACCAAACAGATTTATTACACACCATCCTCTAGCATAGTATTTTTAAAAATATATTTTATTGATTTTTTTACAGAGAGGAAGGGAGAGGGATAGAAAATCAGAAACATCGATGAGAGAGAAACATCGATCAGGCCTTCTGCACATCCCCTCCCTACTGGAGATCTGCCCGCAACCAAGGTACATGCCTTTGACCGGAATCGAACCTGGGACCTTTCAATCCAAAGGCCTACGCTCTATCCACTGGGCCAAACCAGTTTCTGCTAGCATAGTCATTTTTATTACTTTATCTTTTAAAATATATTTTATTGATTTCTTTACAGAGAGGGTTAGAGAGTTAGAAACATCGATCAGCTGCCTCCTGCACACCTCCTACTGGGGATATGCCAGCAACCAAAATACATGCCCTTGACCAGAATCAAACCTGGGACCTTTCAGTCTGCAGGCCAACGTTCTATCCACTGAGCCAAACTGGTTAGGGCATACGTTATCTTTTTTATTGTATTTTTTTTATTATGTATCTTAGGAAATCCAATCCAAATCAAACCATAATTGGATTAAGATAAAGTAACAGTATGCAAGCATAGTATTACTTTATCTTAATCCAATTATGGTTTGGTTTTGTTTTCTTAATCTATCCCATCAACTAGATTTTCGGGGTTAACAAAAATATACTTCTTTCTAAACATTTAAAAAATAATATTGCCTTGGCCAGTGTGACTCAGTTGGTTGGAGCATCATCCATACGCCAAAAGATTGTGGGTTCAATCCCTGATTGGAACACATAGAGGAAGCAACTGACCTTTCTCTCTCTCTCTCTCTCTCTCTCTCTCTCTCTCTCTCTCTCTCTCTCCCCCTTCCCTCCCTCCTTCCCCTCCCTCTAAAAATATCAATAAGCATGTCCTCGAATGAGGATTAAAATAATAATAATAATATCAAATAATATTGTTATGTGTAAAGTAAAATGTGTAAGTTTATGAACTATTGTCCATTCCCTCACCCTTCCAAATTCCTAATCAACTCTTAAATAGTTTGTATATCTTTTAAAATATTTTAAAAATATTTTTTTATTTTTTAATCGATATACAATATTATATTAGTTTCAGGTGTCTGGTGTTTATCTTTATAACCCTTTTCTATTAATATTTTTTAAAATATGTTTTTATTGATTTTAGAAAGAGATAGAAATATCAAAGAGAGAGAGAGAGACATTGATTGGCTGCCTCCTGCATGCCCTACTGGAGATAAAGCCCAAAACCTAGGCATGTACCCTGACTGGGAATAGAATCAGTACACTCTTGGTTCATGGGTCAACATTCAACCACTGAGTCACTCCATATCTTAACACAAAAGTGTAAACATGCATGCACACACAGAGAAAATTTTAAAACAAAATACATAATGCTTTACATGATTTTCTACAGCATGGCTTTTTAAATAATTTTTAAATACTCAGTTTTATACATCAATATATAGTATTCCCTCCATCTATTTAATAACTATATAGTATTCTTTTGAAGGAATATAACATAGTTATATAACATAATTTGTTCACCATCCCAGACAGCACAGGGAGGAGAATGCCAATAAGACCTCCTGCGTGAGCCCCACCCACACCAACCCCCACCATAGACACTATCCTGGACTGTTCAGCAAAGCAAAAGTCAGTGAGACACCAGGTGCCTGCAGCTGACATCTGTAGGACTATCTTTGTAGGGGAATGGAGTAAAGCTCAGAACAGGGACAATCAAGGTGTGAGACTCAAGGCAAACACAATGTCTGGGCTAAGGAGTCCCTGACAACAGGACTATTAAGGGCTTCAACCTCTCAGACCTCAATCAGATTGCCCAGGGCCAGAAAGGGACAGTGACTCACATTTATCTGCACTAGAAAATTTCCCAGGAGGCCCAGGATAGACACATCAGAGGACCAGATTCAACAACATCAGAGCAAAATCCAGCAATCCTCTTAAAAAGCAGACCCAAAAGCACCTGTAGAACAATGACATTCGGGATGAACCTCACTGGCAGCAAGTAGAAGGGGAGATCCCTCCCATAAACAGGACATCAATAATCAAGTCCCAATTATAACAGCAGAGCCCAAATAACACACAAAAGGAGCATTCCTAGAATATTCAGCTCAGGTGAACGAAGAGACTGCACCACTGGACCCCTCAAGACACTTTCTACATATGGCCATCTTATAAAGACTGGGAGGCATAACAGTTCTATCTAACACATAGAAGCAAATACAAAGAGATAGCTAAAATGGGGAGACAAGGAAACAACCCCTAAATGAGGGAAAAGAAAGAATCTCTAGGAAAAAATCTGAATGAAATGAAGGCAAGCAACCTATCAGACATAGAGTTCAAACAATGGTTATAAAGATGCTTAAGTTCTGAGTGCAAATACCACAATATGAAAAGGGAAATAGAGGCCATGAACAAGAACCAGACAGAAATGAAGAATGATATATCTGGCATTAATACACCGGAAGGTATTAAAAGTAGATTGGATAAAGCAGAGGGTTGAATCAGCAATTTTGAAGACAAAGTAAGAATAAATACCCAATTAGAGCAGCAAATAGAAAAATAATTAAAAAGCAGGAAGATAGCTTAAGGGAACTCTGGGACAACATGAAACATAACAGCATGCAAATTATAGGAATACTAGAAACAATGACAGAAAAATTCTCCAACATGGTGAAGGAAAATGTCACACAAATTTAGGAGGCACAGAGAGTCCCTCACCTAGACACATCATAATTAAAATGGAAAACATTAAAGACAAAGAAAGAATCTTAAAGGCAGCAAGAGAGAGATAGAAAATTACCTACAAAAGAGTTCCCATTAGAATGTCAGCTGACTTCTTAATATAGAAATTTCAGGCCAGAAGGGAGTAGCATGACGTACTCAAAGTAATGAAAGGCAAAAACCTAAATCCAAAAACCTAAATCCTAAAACCTTACTGTATCCAGTAAGGCTATCATTTAAAATTGAAGGTGAAATAAAGTTTTCCAGACCAAAAAAAAAAAAAAGGTTAAAGGAGTATGTTACCACAAAACCAGCAATGCAAGAAATGTTACAGGGATTTCTTTCAGAAGAAAAGGAGAGAGAGAAAGAGGATCATTGGCATAAAGAAAATAAAAACGGCAGTAAATAAATACCTATCTATAGTAACCTTAAATATAAATGGATTAAATGCTCCTCTTAAAATATATAGGGTGACTAAATGGATAAGAAAACAAGACCTATATATATATATGCTATCTATAAGAGAACCACCTCAGAACAAAAGATACACACAGACCGAGAGTAGGGGGTGGAAAACTATATTCCATGAAGATGGAAAGGAAAAATATCTGTGGTAGAAATACTCATATCAGACTCAAAATAGACTTTAAAGCAAAGGCCATAACAAGAGACAAAGAAGGTCACTTCATAAAACTAAAGGGAATGATTCAACAAGAAAATATAACCCTTGTAAACATGTATGCACCCAATATAGGAGCACCCAAGCTCATAAAAAACAACAACCTCTTGATAAACTTTAAGGGTGAGATTGACAGCAATACAGTCATAATAGAGGACTTTAATGACCTCACTGACAACACTGGATAGATTTTCCAGACACAAAAGTTAACAAGGAAATAGAGGCCTTAAATAATACACTAGATCAGATGGATCTAACTGACATTTACAAAACATCTCACTCCAAAGCAACAGAATGTACATTCTTCTCAAGCGCACATAGGACATTCTCAAAGATAGACCAATGTTAAGGCACAAAGACAGTCTATACAAATTCAAGAAGATTGATATATCCAGCATCTTCTCAGATCACAATGGCATGAAGTTAAAAATAAAAATAAATAACATAGTTTTCTTAATTAGTCTCTTTTTAGTGAACATATATATATATATATATATATTGCTTCAAATTTCATTGTTTTAAATAAAATATATTTATGCTTCCAACTATTATAAACATATCCTGGAGTATGTATATTTGTATCTTGTATAAGAATATTTGAAGAAAAATTCCTATAAACGGATAAGTGGGTCAAAGAGTATGGCAGCAATATTCTTGATTAATCTATTACATTGCAATCTGTTTTGTTTTAATCCATCTTAGATTAACGACTGCTATGATTCCTCTCATTTCTTTGCTGTTAGATATTTTTCATTCTTTATATTTTGATCATCAGTTTTGTAGCCATGGCATTACAGAGAAGTTAAAATTTTCTTCTGGGCTCTTATGTATTATCCTATCTAATAAAAGAGTAATATGCAAATTGACCATACCTCCGATCAAGCCACACTCACAAGCCACGCCTACCAGCCAATCAGGAGCAAATAAACCACAACCAAGATGGCTGTAGCCACTGAGAGCAGAAGGGAGGCTTGGATATCCCTGGAAATGGAGGAAGCCAAGCTTTCCACCTGCCCTTGCCGGGCTAGGCCTCCATTCAATGCTACAAAGTTTTAATTATAGAATTTAAATAAACCCAAACAGAAATGGCTGTCACCACAGAGCGAGCAGAAGGCTTAGCTCTGTTCCAGGCTACAAAGTTTCAATTGTAGAACGTAAATTAATTCCAGATCCCAGGGCCTTTACTTGGGTTGCTGGAGGACATGGTCAGCCTGCAAACTACCACAGGCCCCTCACCCAGGCTGCCCCATGCCCCAAGAGAACCCCCACCCTGATCCGGGACACTCTACAGGGAAAACCAGCTGTCCCCCATCCATGCACCAGGCCTCTATCCTATCTAATAAAAGAGTAATTTGCAGATTGACCATCACTCCAACACACAAGAGGGCTGCCCCTATGTGGTCAAAGATCCTGCCCCCATGTGGCCACCACAAGATGGCCAGCAGGGGAGGGCAGTTGGGAGGTTCTAGGCCTGCAAGAAAGGGCAATTGGGGGTGATCAAGCCTGCAGGGGACGGCAGTTAGGGGTGACCAGGCCAGCACAGAGGAGGGAAGCTGGGGGCAATCAGACTGGCAGGGGAGCAGTTAGACATCAATTAGGCTGGCAGGGGAGTGGTTAGGGGCTGATCAGGCTGGCAGGAAGAAGCAGTTAGAGGTAATCAGGGAGGCAGGGAGGTGAGCAGTTTGGAGCCAGTAGTCCTGGATTGTGAGAAGGATGTCTGACTGCCCATTTAGGCCCGATCCGATCAGGATCAGGCCTAAATGGGCAGCTGAACATCCCTTGAAGGGTCTCAGATTGGAGAGGGTGCAGACTGGGCTGAGGGACATCCCCCGCCTCTCATGCACAAATTTTGTGCACCGGGCCTCTAGTAGAATACATAAAATGCTTTAGCTTTTTATGTATTCTATAATAGATAAGAGCCCAGAAGAAAACAATAAAAGTTTTTCTATTTCATTTACACTTTAGGGATGAAAAACCACCTCAACTAGCCCTACTAAACATACCTGAGTGTGATGTGGGTCCCTCAAGACCAATAACAGGATATCACAGTCATACACATATGACCTCTGGGAAGGTTTGCTCCTCGACTAAATAAACCCACATGCTGCTGTTCTAAGTCCTTGGCTTGACTTTGTTTTTGACCCAGAATGTGAACTAATGGGTGCTTTCAGTAGACCTTGCCCCTTTACTCATACCTTCTATGAGTAAATCATTTTATCAAGCTTGATATAATTGTCTCCAATAAATAAACAAAATAAAATAGATGAAAGGATATCTAGCAGACTTCCTGTATGTAAAGTACATAATCTTTATTTTGTCTATGGACTCTGGGACATCTCTTTTGCCATTTCCTGACCTTAACCAGATTCTAGAAAAGTAGGGGAGAGGGGTTCTGAATTTGAAGTTTGGATAAATAAGATCTTATTCTATATTACCTAGTGGATTATGATTATAGAGTATCTCAAATAGAGAATTTTTAAAGTGCCAGAATATTAAATAAACACATAGCCACACTCAAATATTAGCAGCAGAACACAATATATTCACATGATTCAAAATTCAAAATATGCTTTGGAACATTTTTATCTCCATCAGTCCCCCAACATCTGATTCCCCCTCCCCACAGGAAATCAATGTTATCAATGCTTCAGTGTATGTTTATAGAGGTATCTTAAGCTTGTATAAACAAATGCACACAAACACATTTTTATTTTTTTGTACAAGTGGAAATTAAATATATATCCTCTTGACATATCCCTCTTTTTCCTTTTTCTTTTTCAATGGCTCTAGATTATTCTACAATGTGGATGAGACAATGTATTTTCTCACTGATAAATATTTTTCAACTCAATGTGTTGCTTTTACAGCCAATGACACATTTAAACAATCAAATACATACATCATGTTCCCATGTCAGATTACCTGGATGACAATTCCTTAGTAGACTCACTAGGTCAAAGGGTATGAACATTTGTAACTTTGTAAGGTATCAGGAAATTACTCATTATGCAGGTTATTTCATTTAACACTACCTATTTTTACCACAGTTTGTTATAAAACTTTTTCATGCTTGCCAATTTAATAAGTTGAAATGGTATCACAATGTAGTTTTAATTTGCATTGATCTCTTTATGAGTGAAGATTAGTATATTCTCATATGTTCTTATTTTTTGCCTATTTTTCTTTTCCCGCTAGGTTGTTATACATTTTACTAGAGGCTGAGTGGACAAAATTCATGTGTGCATCTCTCAACCCAGGCTGCACCCTCTCCAATCTGGGACCCTTCAAGGGATGTCTGACTGCCTGTTTAGGCCTGATCCTTCTCACAATCCAGGACTGCTGTCTCTGAACCACTCACGTGCCTGCCTGGTTGCCCTTAACCACTTCTTCCTGCCAACGTGATACCCCCCCTAACCACTCCCCTGCCAGCGTGATTGATGCCTAATTGCTCCTTTGCCAGTCCAATTGCCCCTAACTGCCCTCTCCTGCCACCTTGGTCACCCCTAACTGTCCTCTCCTGCAAGCCTGATCCTCCCCAACTGCACTCCCTTGCTGGCTCAATAACTCCTAACTGCCCTTCCTTGTCAGCCTGGTGGCTCCTAACTACCCTCCCCTGGCAGCCTGGTCACCCCCAACTGCCCTTCCCTGCTGGCCTGGTCTCTCCCAACTGCTCTCCCCTGCAGGCCTGGCTGCCCCTAACTTCCCTCTTCTGCTGGCCTGGTCACCCCTAACTGCCCTCCTCTGCTGGCCTGGTCACCAATAACTGCTCTCCCCTGCTACCTGATTGTCCCCAGCTGCCCTACCCTGAAGAACTGGTTTTCCCCAACTACCCTCCCCTGCCAGGCTGCTCACTACTAACTGTATAATAATCCTGTATAATAAAGATGTAATATGCAAATTGACCTCCCCTGCCAGCCTGGTCTCCCCTAACTATCCTCCTCTGCCAGCCTGGTGGTCCCTAACTTCCCTCCCCTGGCAGCCTAGTCATTCCCAACTCCTCTCCCTTTCAGGCCTGATCACCCCTAACTGTCCTCTTCTTCTGGCCTGGTTGCCCCTAACTTCCCTCCCTTGGCAGCTTGGTCACCCCTAACTGCCCTCCCCTGCAGGCCTGGTCACCTCAAACTGCCCTACCCTTCAGGCCTGGTTGCCCCCAACTGCCCTTCCCTACAGGTCTGGCCCCCCCCCCCCCGCCCAACTGTTCTCCCCTGTGGGCCTGGTCACCCCTAACTTCCCTCTCCTGTAGGCCTCGTCCCAGCAACTGACCTCCCCTGCTGACCATCTTGTGACAGACATCCTGTGTCCACATGGGGATGGCCATCTTGTGCATTGGAGTGATGGTCAATTTGCATATTACCTCTTTATTATACAGGATCCATTTGTAGAGCCTCTTTATACAGTGTGAAAAACAACCTTTTAGGACATGAGTTGCACATATGTTCCTGTTTGTCATTTGTCTATTTACTCTGTTTTCATGCTGATTTATTTTATTTTGTTTAAAAATTGTAATATGTTTACATTTACAATTTTTAGAGAGAGAGAAGAAGAAGGGAAAGAGAGAAACATACATAAGAGAACAACATCCATCAGCTGTCTCCTATATGCCCTTCCTGGGGATCCAGCCCACAACCCTGGCCTGACTAGGAATCAAACCTGTAACCTCCTGGTGCATGGGATGAAGCTCCACCAACTGATCCACACCAGCCAGGGCTATACTTATTTTTTTTTAAATTCTTAATGAAGTCAGTTTTATCAGTCTTTTCCCCCTTGACTTCCATGTTTATGTCATACTTAGAAAGATCTTATTCATTCCTATTCACATTGGTAGGGGCCCGGTGCATGAAATTCATGCACTGGTGGTGGATACCTCAGCCCAACCTGCCCCCTCAATGGGGCCGATGGCTGGTTCTGCCCCAGCCACTATAGCCCTGCCCCCTGGCCCTGGCCTTAGCCCTGGCCACTAGCGACCCCCTGGCGACCGCCCAGCCCCGGGGATCCCGTACTTGCCAGAGGCCTCAGCCCCGTTCCCCCAGCTCAGGCCTTAGCCCCGGCGGTGACCACCCATCTCCAGGGGCAACCTGCACCAGCGCTATGGTACTGCCGCTGTGAGCCGCCCGGCGGCAACTGCCCAGCCCTGGGGGCACCCCACACTGGTGCGGCGCTGCCACCGCAAGCCCCAGGACCACCCCGTGCCAGCTCTGCGGCACTGCTGCCGTGAGCCCCCTGGTGGTGACTGCCCAGCCTTGGGGGCAACCTGCACCGATATGGCACCGCCACCATGAACCCCGGAGGCACCCCTCGCGCACACTGTGGCGGCCCCCCTTTCGCTCTTCACGTGCGCCGCCTCAGCCCTGCCCCTTGCATCTCACATGAGCCACCTCGGCCTCGCCCCCCCCTCCTGATTGGCTGGTAGCGTAGCGAAGGTATGGTCAAATTTGCATATTACTCTTTTATTAGATAGGATTTTATTTTTCTACTATAGGTCTGGTGCACAAATTCATGTATGGGTGGAGTTCTTCGGCCTGGCTGGCAAGCAGGGCCGATTGGGGACCATGGGAGGTTGGCCACCACAGGAGGTTAGCTTTGGGAGCACACTGACCACAGGGGGCAGCTCCTGTATTGAGCATTTGCCCCTTGTGGTCAGTGCATGACATTGTGTCTGGTAGTTAGTCATAATGGTTGCTTAGTATTTTATATATATAGACTAGTGGCCTGGTGCAAAAAATTCATGCATGGAGAGGGGATATCCTTAGCTCAGCCTGCACCCTCTCCAATCAAGGACCCCTTGGGGGATGTCTGACTGCCTGTTTAGAACCGATCCCTAACTGCCCTCTCCTGTAGGCCAATTTGGTTGATTGGTCATTTTCTAAGTCAGTCAGTGTCAAAAGCTCCGCCTCCTAGGCAGCCATTGGCTCCTTGCAGTTCACCCAGATTTGGTTCTTATTGGCTGGTTTCTATGCCAGTCATCATCTCCAGGCCTATGTCCAGGACTGATCAGAGAAGTGGGTCTGATCAGCAGCCCCCATGGAGGCCCAGAGAAACAGGCATGGTTGCTGGAGAAGCAATGGCTGATCAAGAGCTGCTATGGAGGCTGTGGGTCAGACCCTGCCTCTCTCTTCAGGCCTCTCTCCAGGCCTGATCCACAGCCCCCTTGGCAGTCAGTGCTGGGTGGCCATACCCACACTGGTGGCAGTCAATGCTGGGTCACCACAGCAACCCAGCACTGACTGTAGGACTGACTTCTGGTGTTCAGTCGAGCCTTCAGTCAGTCATTATGGAATTTGGGTTTTTTATATATTAGGATGCTAACCATATTGTTTATTTTTTGCATTTTAATTGTTCAGCCATATTAAATACTAAGAGCCCAGCACGTTATTCAAAATTGTGCGGTGCCACCCACCTTCGAGTCACCAGTCTGGCCCTGCCTCTCTCTCTGGCCCTTGAAGCATCCATAGCCACTGCTGATAAGGCCCTCCCTCAGCACAGGCACATGGAGGCCCTGCCACCCTGTCCCCCGACACTGCGTACACAACCTCCTCCTGTTCAGTCAATCCATTACAGAATCCTGGTTAATTATCATATTTCATATATATATATATATATATAAAGTTAAATTCACTGCTGGCAGCACACACACACACACACACACACACACACACATACTGGCAGCAGTGAATTTAACTTAATTTTTTTCCCACATTGCTGCTGAGTTATCTCACTATTTATGGAATAATCCATTTTTTTCAAATTACATGAGTGTTTTAATTATTACTCTATAAGCTGTTTTTCAGGTATAGTTCCTCCTCATTACTCTTCTTTTTCAAAAATGCTTTGGCTATATTTTGCTTGCTTACATTTGTACATAAAAATTTTTATCAGTTTGTCTACATAAGAAAACTGTTGCTATAACATATGTAATTTTAAATAGAAACAACTAGGGGACATTTGATCTTTTGAATTGTTGAGTTTACTTTTTCATTTGTTCATGTTTTTGTGTGTGTGTGATTCTCAGGAGCATTTTAAAACTTTTCTTTGCAAGAGTCTTAAACTTTAACTCCTTAAGTTTATAATTAGTAATGTTTTACTTCTTTGTTGTTGCTTTTGTAAACAGAATTCTTTTTCTTCTGCTATGCCTTCTAATAGGATTTTTTTATATGTAAAGGCTCTTGATTTCTGACTATAGATTTTATACCTAGCCATATTATTTAGCTATCTTGCTGGTTTTCAGTTTATTTTCTTGAGTTTTCCAGATATACAATAAAATTATTTGAAATTAAGGTTAATTTTTGTATTCTCCTCCCTTCTAATATTTTACATCTGCTTTTCCCCCTCTTGTCTGAGTGCATTGGCTTGTGCCAGAAGCTTTAATGAATTTACTCAGACTTAGAGGGGAAGTACAGCGGTTTCAATGGAAAGTCTGTCATTTCATGACACAAAATCTGTGATCCACCCCTTCACCCAGAGCCCAGGCAGCTGAAAAACTCTGGGAAGAGGGTCTGAGAAAGGTAGTCTTGAAAAGGGAAGCCATGTGTAAACTCTAGGCAAAGAGACAAAAATCCCTTTACCAACCACCTTGCCTTGAGAAAGGGCAAAGTTTGGTACTGATGTCTTTTTTTTACCTCTTCTGATAAATCTGAAATCAGCCAAAAGATAGCAGATGATAGATAGATATAAATTAGGTATAGGTATAGGTATAGGTATAAATATGCGTATGAATATAGATACATAGTTTTTTTTAAATTATAGAGAGAGGAAGGGTGAGGGAGAGAGAAACATCAATATGAAAGTGAAAGAAACATCAATTGGCTGCCTACTGCATGCACTCTACCAAGGACTGAGCCTGCAAACTGGGCATGTGCCCTGACTAGGAATAGAACAGGTAACCTTTTGATGCATGGGGTGATGCCCAACTAACTGAGCTACACTGGCCAGGGCAAAGATGGCAGATTTGATTATTTTTCCTAAGACGTTCCTGGATTTTCCTAGACTGCCTGAAATTTTTTTTCAAAATCTTAAAAGGTATTTTTAAAACCCAAACCTTTTATTTTTTATTTTTTTAGCTTCTCTACCTCCCCCCCCCCCCGCCTTTCTGTTCTTTTTCTAAAACTTCCAAATCTTTATCCCTCCCCCTTTTACTCTCTCTGGGTTTTGGCTATTCCCATATCCTTGCATCCACAACTATCATCCTGACCAACTTTATGCCTGAGTTCCAAATGCATACATTCCTTGCAATAAGATTATCAGGCAATCAATTATTGTCTTTGCTGAAGCAGTTTCATTGGGCTATGGGGAGGGTGAAGAAATGAATGGAATGCATGGGAGTGGTAACAGTGGATGCATCCTTCTATTTCAGAAAACTTGGCACGGAAGGAAAGATTAAGATTGGACGGTAACTTAATGTTTAGCCAGAATTTGGAAATTTTATTGAGTCACTCATTCATATTTTGTTTAGAGTATGCAGTGGACACGCAAATACACCTGTGATGGCAGGAAGTGTAGCTGATGGGAAGCCCCAGTGACTGTGCTTTGAAATCCTACCATTGTTTGCACTGGGGTCATGCTTCCCAGGGGCTGCTCCCAGCTGATGACTGTGGGTGGCAAGGCACAAAGGCAGGTCTGTTCCCAAGAGATCCCGGGCAGCTCAGATGGCAACCTAGGGTCAAGAACAACTCGATGGCCTTGTTGAACTTTTTTAGGTCTGAGCTGCATTATAACATTCTTTTCACCATAGTCATTTTCCCTAAAACATTTCTTGGACTTGTTGCTGGGTGTTTGCTTCTTAGAGGACCCAGAGTGGAATAGACTTGATCATGTTTGAAGGATAAGAGCAGAGGTGGAAGAAGACTACTTTATTTCCCATCTTCTCTCTTCCAGATTCCTTTCCAAATTTCTAGTTTTTGTCTGTCTGCCAATCACATGTCCTGCTCTCATTATAGCTTTCATATCAATAGCTATGTTCTCCTGATATGAACCTTAATCTTGTCTCAACTCTGAACTTCCCACCTAGATTTTGGCCTAAGTAAGCCAGAGACAAAAATCAGTGGGCTCTGAGGTAGACAGCTGTCACCTTCTGCTACAGTTTTGTTTCTACTGTGGAAAAGTTGCTCATTTTCTGGTTGCCTATATATTGACATATTGAAATGGATGTCTTTATTGTCATAGAATTTCAAAGGTCAAATCTCAGGAAATAGGTGTTAAGTACCACAAATTCAAATGGACACAACTTATTAAAAATGGAATGACAGCCCAGTGACCTTTATTTTGCTACCATCCAGGCTAAAAATATATGATTCTACAGTTACTAGAGAAAAGAAATTCATAGGGTAGATTTCTGTAGTCCCCACTTTCCCACATGCCCTAGGCAAGGAAAGGCATCCAGAAGACAAAATCCCTAGAGATCAGGGACTCAGCAAACTGTTACTTAACCCACTCCCAGGTTAGATGCAAAACCCAAGGGACTCATTAGAAGAGCAGCAGGGTGATAGAATTATAGGGAGAAATGAACACTCATCTTCAGTGTCTGAGAGCAGGGAGAGCTCTTGCCTCATCAAAGATGGGGATGATAGCAAGGTTGCACTCCTACCATCAATACAGCAAAAGATGCCAAGTGGATACCATGGAAGGTATGAGCCATCTTGAAGGTTCCTGGTCCAAGAGGACTCTCTTCTGGAATGAAGAGACTCTGGCCCTTCAAGAAGCTGTAAGTTGAATGAATAAGCAGTGCGAGGATCAGAGGATGATCACTAAGCAATAGGACATACACATAACCTTTAAGGATATCTAAAGAACCCATAAACATGCCCAATGAGAAAGATATCATTTGGAGCCTGACCCCACAAAGGGCTTCAATAACTTAGGAAAGGATAAACAGCTCTAGATCATAAAAGAGATCACCTTTCCCCCTAACCTGGTCTTCCCTTTTCTGACACCAGATGACTCAAGGCAGAGATGGATGGTTGGAATAGACCAGCGAGGAAGAGTGAAAAAGCAAACCATTCCTGCTTTCCCCATGTAGGTCTCCAAGTTGCATGTCAGATATCACCAGGAGAGAAGAAACTCTTTGAATGGGATACAACATTGAAGCTCTAGTATAAAGTGTCATGCACAAGCTGTGTTTATAAGCAAAGTGAGGGGAAAATGACAGGATCTGCCCTAAATGTCATACAGAGGAAGGGGAGGGAGGAGAAATAGGATGGAGCATATTGGAAGGAAAAGTTGGTAGAAAATAAAGACATTTCCTATTTCTACCCCATTAAATTTAGGTCATTGAATAAATTGGCTACCTGCACTTTGAAATGTCCTTATATTAAAAAGCGTGGATTAAAAGGTTCAGCCTAACCAAACACCCATTCTGAGTCTGAGTGCAGGGAGAGCTCTTCATGGAAGTGTTGCCAGGGCCCCCAGGGGGAGCCCTATAACTTATTCATAGATCAATGTCATTTTCCAGTAGGGACAGGGATCTTCCAGTACCTGGGCCTCCTCCAATTTTGTGGATAATCAGACTGCATATTCTCTACAACCATCATATGGGGCTCCTACAAAGAGTAGGCAAATTCCTTCCTTCTTCTCTTAATCTCAAGAAGTATTCCTTGTGGACCAACTGTACTCATTCTGGTGTGGCCAATGCTATGTACATTCAGGAGTAGAAAAAGCATACTGTTCTAATTAATCATCACCTATAATTTTAAATATTAGCTAGTTACAATAAATTAATGGTTTCTTGGCAACCAAAGAGCTTGGATTTTGAAAAGAAGCACTCCATTACTGTTCAGATCAGAACAGCAAGGTTTGGTGAAATATTAAGTTCTGCTGAATTCTTCTTGATGGAACCAAACCCTGGGGCCGACAAAGGGAAAAACAAGGGAACACACATTTTTACAGCTTAGTTAATTTTAGGACAGTGGAAAGGAAGTAAATTGCATCTCATCGCCTAGTTTGTGTTAGAACTCCCCAATTTGAGAACAAATACTAATTAGCTGAAAGGAAAGCTCAGCTGTGACTTAGCTAAAAATGGGATCACTTGCAAAAATGTATTGCAAAACCCAATGTGGTAGATCTGATTCACTTTGCATGCGAATACTGGACTCAACCTGACAAAACAACATGTGGTAAAAGAGTTTTAGAGCATTTTGAAAACTTAAAGTCATTTGGTTAGTGAAGTGACCAGCTAGCTTGCCCACAATATATCCAGAAATAAAATCCACACATGACTTTTTGGCTCAGACTCTTTTGTGTTCCTAGCCAACATTAATGTCATTGGCTAAAGGTTTATCTAATGACCAAGAAAAGGATCTAAGAATTAGGACAACATTTAAAAAAAAACATTAAAGAAATTTTTTTTGAGAGAGAAACATAGATGTGAGTAAAAAAATACCAATTGGTTGCCTCCTGAACGCATCCTGATCAGGGATGGGGGATGGAACCCAAAACCTGGGTGTATACCCTGACTGGGAATTGAACCCAACACCTCCTGGCATACAGGACAGTACTCCAACCAACTAAGCCACATGGTCAGAGCTTAGAACAACATTTTTAATAAAAGAAAGGGAAGGAAAACAGACTGTGGGTAATTTGAAAGCTTTTGGGAGAGTTGTTGGCATTCATATAAGCTTTAGAGAAAATTTAAGCAATCATTTAAAAGCCTTATGTTAGCAGTCATTCAAAACTATTCATATGGCTGAATGATGAATATTCTATTTTGAAAATCTGCTATACTTAACTTCTGATTGAATGTAAAATTGTATTGGAGCAAGCAAGATAGTTTTGATTTTGATGTTTAAGTGAATTAACCTCTTGTGATTTTCTGCATTAGAATAAAAAAAGCAAAATTTCTTATAATGTTGGAGACTCTAACCTTTGGATGTTAACATTTCTTTTTAAAAATGTTATTGTTTTTATTTTTTGAGAAAGAGAGGAAGGGAGAGGGAGAAAGAGAAACACTGATGTGAAAGAGAAACATCCATCAGCTGCCTCCTGCATGCCTTCTACAGAGGATAGAATCCAAAACCCCCAAGGCATGTGCCCTAACTGGGAATCAAACTGCAACCTTTCAGTTAACAGGCTGATGCCCAACCAACTGAGCCACACCAGCCAGGGCAATGTTAAATCAATATTTCTTAAGATACATTTTGATAATACACTCTGGAAAGTTATAGAAGATGCTGTCGAGAGAGGGGTGCTTTAAGGAGGAGAAAATGGATGCCTGGGATAGGAGGTAGACTGCTTTTCATTTGAAAGTTTTGTTTTCATTTGATTTTTACTTTCTCCTACACTTTTTTACTCTTTGAACTTTACATCATATGCAATGTGAAAAATGAAATTTACATGCATGTGCTACAAAGAAAAAGCAGTATGCTGTAGTGGAAAGAACAAGATCTGGAATTATAGACCTGAATTTAAATCTTGACTTTTGAATACTGATGAGAGTGTGGGCAAGTTTTTTTTATATATCTGTATCTTCTTTCTTCTTGTCCTTAACGCGAGTCAGAGTGTTTCATGTATGTGGTTGTGGTGAAGATGAGGCAGTCAAATCCTATGACAGATCTGCTCCACTGTGTGGATGCCAGAACTGAGCTTATATTATCGAGCATTCAATATGTTCAGTAAAAATGGTTTAATGTCTACTACCTGTAATCCCCACAGAGACAATAAATATATTTATTTTAAAAATCCACTTAATGCAGCAAGAGACTGAACAAAAATCATGCAACTATGGGAGAGGACAGTGGAGGGGGGTGAGGGTGGAAGGTGGGATGGGTACCAGGTGGAGGGGAACTATGGGGGGGGGGGACAATATAATTAATAAACTGAACAATAAAGAAAAAAAATCCACTTAAGTATGTGTCTATGAATTTGGTTTTCTCAGACATAGCAGTTTGGGTTTTACACTTTTAACCATTTCATCAAAATTTGCCCCTAGTTCCTTAGCTCTTCTGAAGGGAATCCATCTAGTATTGAACCCCCTTCAGTTATTCTAATTTTTTAAGGACATAGTTCAACCCAGCTTTTAACAAGTTGTTCACTTGTGTTTTCCTATTCATAGAAATAAACTTGTTCTCACATACTGAGTCTCTCTGTTCAAGGATCTCCCTCATACAATTTTAGACAATCAAATTTGCTTCAAAATTTTCTACTGTTTTCAAAATACTGTCCCCTCCCCAATTTTCTAATTTTTTTTTGTTTTGTTTTTTGGTTGTTTTTTTTTTTACTCCTTCCCCACTCCTGAAAATAAACAGATGCTCTGGTTCTGTGTTTTCTTATGACAACATTCCTGGAACATGTTGTTTTTGCAGATTGTTACCAGAGAGGTTCCTGGTATCCCACTAGGTGGGGCTGTATACCCGCTTCTGAGAAGGTACACACCTGTGAAGTTTCATTCTTGTCCTTGCTTTGGAGGGTAGGCAGTAACAATAATTGTTAACATTAATTATCACCTAAAAATGAGATAAGCATAATGAAGGTACCTATAATCAATGAGGAACTGATCAAGCAAATGTTTCTTTCTCACTTCTGGTCATGATAGTAAACAGCAGTCAGAGTCTGGGTAAGTGTCCCACGCTCAATCCATTCACCCTTCCTTCCCCTCATTCATTCCATAATGTGTGCACCTCATATTCACACACACATATTAGGCACACTATGTCTTTTTGCACAGTGTGAAGAACTTTGGTTTTGATTTTGATGTTTAAGGGAATTAACCTCTTGTGATTTTCCGCATTAGAAAAAAAAAGCAAAATTTTTTATAATGTTGGAGACTCTAACCTTTTGAAGTTAATAAAAGGTTTGATGTGTACTCTGTGCATGCAATTGGGCTACCGGTCATCCACCACCTGGGCTCATCTGATGCAGGCCAGGCCAGCTTGGGAGAGGCATCGTTGCAGTGTTCCCAACCTCTGTTAGTTGCAAGACTTCCTTTAAATGGTAACAAGTTAATCCACTACCTGATGCTAAAGTTATAAAATGGATCATTTTAGTTGGGAAAATTCATATAATAAAAAATCAGCAATATTTTTCAATGGCTGGGCATTTTCTTTATCAGAGCATCAGTGACACACATTTGAACATAGGCATTTGTTCACTCAGTGGATGGCATTGCCATGGTTGGTATGCCACATATTTTTGAGCACCTTAAAATGGTTGGGAAGCACCAGGATGGTGCTTTTGGCATCAGATAGACTCGAGTTCAAATATAATTTCTGTCCCTTTTAATTTGTGTTTCTTAACCTCTAGGGGCTGCATATTCTTCATCTGTAAAACGAAGTTAATAATCTTTTCTAGAAAAGATTAAAAAATGTATCCAGCATCATCAGCATGAGGTCAGGAAGTCTGTGGTCAGTAATGGCAGCATTAATTGTTAAAAGGTAAGTCTCACTCTTAAGCAGTTTTGCTATGTCTATGATATTTAGAGACATCTTCATCCTTTCCCATTGGATCCTGGGTTTTCCGTCAGCCAGCTAAGCTCATTGTCTCTGGATTTTGTCTGCACAGACTCTCCCCAGCAGCACCATCCCCAGCCTCTGTAAATTTTTGTTTTCTCAAGTCTACTCTAGTTCTGTTCTAAACAGAATCATCCTTCCTGATAACAAGTACTTCTTCCTTACTCGCTCATCAAGTTCTCCTCTGTCTTTTGCACTCTAACGTTCATGGCCTTAAGTTATGCTGCTATCTATTCACTGTCTAGTCTCTATTCATCGTCATAATTTACACCAACATATAATACTTTCATTTCAACTCAAGAGAAATAATTATAAACCACAAATAAACTAGAGAATGGCTAATGTAGCATATCACTACATTATTTTTTTTAATTTTAATTTTGCTAAACTTCTAACACCTCACCATGCACAATGACTTCTTTCACATGTTTACATGGATAATTAATTCCATAATTTAATGAGGTCCATCCAGACAGCTTATACTTTGTCTCATTTATACACATAATATTCTGGAAGCATCACCTACCATCAAACCACCTCCCTGTCTTAAGGGGCCCCCAAATCATGGCAGCAACATTTTGGGTCTGGTCCTCTTTCCCTTTAACATGGCTCGGCCCTCCAGCTTCCTGCTCATGAAGAAACAGAACAAACATCACCGGGCATGTCAGGTAGACCTTGCCTCTGGGCTGCAGACCCCATCCTCCCACAGCCTCCTGCTCCCACTGCATCAGGCCTGCATGCTGGGACAGGGTCGTCTTACTTTGAGTCTGCGGTTCAGTCTAGAAATTCAATAGATGCCTATCATCATTCATCTACTTATTTTTATTTCTTTCATATTTTAGCTACACTTCTGCTCTTTGGAAAATAACTTCCATAATTTGACCATGAATCTTTCCCACCTTCCACTGGTTCCCTAAGTAACCTAATCAATTTGCAGTGTTTCTTACCATGAACTTTATTAAGTATATGTCTTCTCTTCCTTGCACCTTTCATCCCCAGTTCAGCTCTGCTTGTAATTCATCAGTCCCGAGTTTAATTTATAGCATGAACACTGGCTAACCATGCACATTTGGACAATGATTTGTGTAAAAAGCAAAGTGCAGATGATCTCAGACAAGCGTTCCATTTCTGACATTTATTGAAGCTCTGATATGTACCTGCTCCTTTAAAGGTTGTCTTTTTAATTTCCTCCAGCTTCCTAGGAGGCCAACCTTATAATATTCAGAGACATTGGATATCTGGCCTAAGGTCACAAACTTGTTATAAACTCCATGTGTTTTCACTAATTATATTGGCAAGATAATTCAGAGGAAAGAATGTGAGCTGCTGGGGAAGCCAGTCTTCTGTACTTACAGTTCTCTATCCAGAGTAGTTTCTTGTTTTAATCCAGGAGTGTTCTGGGAGGCTTCAGTAGGGGAGCTCATCTGTGAGTGAGAAATAATCTAGCAGAAGTCAGGTAGTTCTAGCACCCAAACTCCTGAGGGAGAAGTTCCTGGTTATCAGATAGCTTTCTGAATGTTGTCATGGTTGGTGTGTCATCTATCAAATGTCTTTCACATGACTAGTAACACACCACAAGATTAACCTTGAAGGAAGCCAGATCCATATGAAAACATGCTTAAGAACCTGAAATTCCCCACTTTTTGCCTGACAGTGCTCATTTTTCTTTCAAACGTGATTGATTCTGAACTTTCCTTATTTCACCACCCCCCCCCCCCCCCCCCCCCCCCCCCCGTGCTGGCCCAGTGGGAGGTCCCCTTCTGTGAGGATCCTATTACAAAGTGCTGCTCACTGATTTACCTCTGACCCTCCCTGCACTGGGAACTCTGATGAAGGACCTAGATTTCATCTCTGAGTTCTCAATGCCTGGCACAGAGCAGAATCAATGTTTATTTGTGCTGAGAATAAGAGAGAAAGAAGGAGGAATCTGAAGGCATGGAAAAGGAATGTAAAGGAGAACAGAGAAAGAGGAAAAAGGGAGAATAGAAGAAAGGAGAAAGGGGAGAGAAGAAGAGTTGAAAATTGATAGGTTCAGTGGAACCACTGTGAGATGGATCTAGATCAATACTCCTTTAATTACCTGGCTCACATGTATTTCCTTGACAAGGGGGACATTGATGATGCTTCAGATCTCTGAGTATGAGCCCCAATTCACATATTATACTATTCACAGGTGTTAAAATATATGAGTATTCCCCTTTCTTCAGTGATAGTTACACAAATAAATGGTTGGAGGCCTTTTGGGGAGAGTCTGGAGACATCATTGTGAGTATCGCTGTCACGGCGTCATAGAATCCTACTTCTAGTATTTCAACTCTTCTTCATTTGGTGGTAGCTGGCCTGAGAGCAGGCTCAAATCAGGAGATTGGAGAAAGGGCTCAAGGTTTCATTGGGGAAGTTGATCTAAGCCTTTTCATTCATTCCTAATTTCTTTTGTCTATGTATGGTAATCAGTACTCCTGTTAGCTGCCCATATGTCTGACCATGTAAACACCCTGGTCTATTTGCCATCTCTAAAGACCCATGCAGTTCAGGCCTTTCCTGCCTGCCATTTTGACCCTGTTACCAAAAGGGCAAGTGTGTGTGCCTTGCCTTTGAGAGTTAAATGTGGCCTCTGCTGGTTGCCTGCATCCCCTTGCCACTAGGAAACTCAGTTCTGCCACAGCATCCTATATAATAAAAGCTTAATATGCTAAGTGTCTGACTGTTCATTTGACCATTCAACCAGTCACCATGACACACACTGACCACCAGGGGGCAGATGCTCCAACTGGTAGGTTAGCTTGCTGCTGGGGTCCAGGCAATTGGGACTGGGTGAGATGGGCTGGACATGCCCTGGGTTCCTCCCATGGTCCTTCTGTGGCCTCTAAAATATTTTTCTAATTAATTTCCTTTCAATGTGCATGAATTCATGCACCAGGCCTCTAGTCTCTTAATAAAAGCCTCAGTGATGTCATCCTCAACCATACTTTTTATCACTGTACTAAGTAGAGTGTCCCCCAGGCCTCCCTCTCCAGGAACATGGGCAACTGGTGGGTTCTTTAGAATAATAGTCCCATTGTAACATTTCCACTTTTCTAAGCCTTTTGAGCTCTTCCTTCAGAGTCTTCCAAGGCAATTTTTGGCATATCTACTTAATTTAATGAAGGCTTCCACTTTTCCCAAACATCCATGAATCAGCATAAGCATATATTAAACCTTTTTCCCCAATACCCATGCCAATGTGTTAATCCTGCATTTTAGGGGAGTGGCTCTATGTCAACCAGCTCTCCCTTATTCTACTTTGTGTTCCAGCCACCCTCTTGACCCCTCACCCTGCAGATTTCCTCCCTGGAAGGGTCCCAGTGCCTATTAGTGCATGGCAGCCAGTTCTCTCAGCAGCTTTGATGAGTACAAACTCTTCTCTGTTAGTAGCCTTAGTTCTTTCTTGGTTTATGTGAATATTTAATCTAATTGATGAATCTGGTGGAAGGAAAGAGCTGGAGGAGATCCCGAGGAAGACAAGGGTTATCTTATTAGGCCTCTGTCTCATCTGAGCTCTTGAATATTTCTGAGGTAGGGAGGGGCATGTCTTCCAAAAGGGAAGGGCACATTTCTGCAGGTTGAGAGAGTTCAAAGGAGTCTGAATGGTCAAGTTTCTCACCTGTATCTCTCTACCAATCAGCACACTAAGGTTAAGGGTCTACTTGCTCCATCACTTGGCTAGAATGAACCTTCTTTAAAATTCCATTACTGTATTTGCATAATTAAATTCTGTGTCTGTTCCTCACATTCTTCATTTTCTGACTACATGTTGCCAAAGAGGCCCTGTTACTGTCACACTTTGATTTAAATAAAGCTGAGTCTGTTGCTTTCTCTCCTCAACAATGGCACTTTAAAGAATCTACCAAATTCCAAAATACTGACAGTTGCTATTTTCCACAAACCTCTCAAATAATAGTCTACCAGAGTGAAAAATCTTAACAACTGCACCTGTGATATTTTAGGATTCTGACTAAAATACCAGACATGCGTTTTACTATCATCTAACCCAGAAGTGATTCACCTCCAGACTCCTTTTATTGTAGCTGCTTTCAGGGCAATGTCCAAAGCCAACTGATATGGTATTCCTTAGAAACCTAGCCTAACACCAGGGTTCATGAAGAAGTAACTGACTGTGGGAGTCCTCTCTGGGAAGGGAAATGTAGGGAAGCAGAATAGGGCAAGGGAAGAAAGAGAATCAAAAGTGTGGTCTCAGTGGGAGACTAGTTTAGCCTGGTCCCATGGCATTTAAACCATGATTCACTCATTATCTTCCTCCCCACTCCCAGCTCAGTGTGATGGAAACAACACTCCAGGCTAGTGGAGCCAAGAGCACTGGGCCCACTTTCCCCTCAGCTACAAGTCAAGGGCTACAGTATCTTCCCCGAAAGGCAGGTGGTCAGAATTTCTCATCCCTCCTCCTCTACAACTACATGTTGCAGAAGCTAATTTCCAGGAGAGTGCAGAAAAGGGGTTGAGACTTCCTGCTTCTATTTACTTTCCATTCCTAGAGCAGAAGCTGCACCTAGAGCAGCACACTGAGAATACTAGAGCCCTAATTACCCTCCTTCCCACTCACTCAGGGTGGAGATTCCACACCAGGAGAGGCAAGCCAAGAAAGTTGAAGGCTACTGCTACTGCCCATCACCCTGCAACTAAAGCAGGGGTATCACTTAGAGAGAGGGCACCACATCCCCACCCCTGGCTCCAGAGTCATGGCTCAGTCTCTGGAGGGAGAACTAGCTCTGAAGGAACTGACTTCACATGAGACAGTGAAGGGGAGTTACAGCCTAAGAGCATTCTCAAAAACAGACATACTTTGGTGGAAAGCAAAGGAGGAGGCTGGTAACTTCATTAGAGATAAAGGCAAACTATAGACCAGCTAGTTTAAAAGAAAGAACCAGAGAAGGAGATCACTAAGAAACGATGCATAGAATCAGAATAAACCTCAAACTCTAATAACAAAAAATACCTCTGTAATAAAATCCAAATTTAATTGGATCAGATTGGTATGATCAGGGAAAGAGACAGTAAAAAAGAGCCTTGTTACAAACCAGTCACTTCTGGGTGACTTTGTGCATGCCCAAGACTGAGGCCATTGAGGTGTGACACCAGAGGCTGTACACTACCTGGAAAACAAACTTCACTCAAATAGTCCAGTCAGGACCCTAAACAAATCGATAAGCAAAACACAGTAACAAGCCCCTGGAGTGGGGGACGAGTATCCAGAATCTTGCCTTATAATATGTAAAATGTGCAGTTTGCAATGAAAAATTACAAGACCTGCAAAGAAATAAGATAGTGTGACCCATACTTAAGAATAATCAACAACAACAGAAGCTTCTTTAAGAAAGACCAGATGCCACATTTAAGCATTATAAATTGTGCAGCTGAAATGTATATAATTTTGTTAACCACTGTCATCCCAATCCTATATAATATAGAGATAATGTGCAAATTAACCCTCCTGCCCTCACAAGATGGCTGTCTATGACCAGACAGGCAGGGGCATTAATGAAGGACAACCAAATGACTGAACAAGCAGGATATGTGAAGTAACCAGGCCAGCAGGGGGGGTTAGCTAGGGATGACCAAATGACTGAACAGCAGGCTGAGTGGAGTGACCAGGCTGGTGGGGGGGGGGGGGGGGGAGGCAGTTGAGGCAACCAGGCTGGCAGGTGGCAGTAAGAGGTGACTAGACTGGCAGGGGAGCTGAAGTTGGGGGCAACCAGGCCAGCGAGGGTGGGAAAGTTGGGAATGATTAGGCTGGCAGGGGGGCATAGAGGAGTGACTAGGCTGGCAGGGGGGCAATTGGGGGCCACCAGGCCAGTGGGAGGGCAGTTAGGGGAAACCAGGCAGGTGAGAGATTAGGAGCCAGCAGTCCAGAATTGTAAGAGGGATGTCTGACTGCCTGTTTAGGCCTGATCCAGATGACATACCCCAAGGAGTTCTATATTGGAGATGGCGCAAGCATGGCTTAAGGGACCTTCCCTATGCATGAATTTCATGCACTGGGCCTCAAGTACATTCAATAAAAAGAAAAAAAATGTCCAAAGGAAAAAATGAAAACAAAAAAGCCATAAACTTTAAAGTAGTCATTATAAATACATTTGGAGAATTAAGGGAAGATGTTTAAAGAAATTGAGGTATGATGACAATGTTTCTCCACATAGAGAATATCAAAAGAGTTCAAAATTATAAAAAGGACCAAATGGAAATTCTTGAGTAAAAAAAGTAAAATAAGTTAAATGAAAAATTCAGTAGAAGAGATTAACAGTAGATATTTAACTTACAGAAGAATTAATTAGTAAAGTTAAAGGTAGATTGATAGGAATTTACAGTACAAATAAGAGAAAGAAAAAAAACAAAGAAAAATGAACAGAACCCCAGAGAAATAGGGACTCCATTAAGGGTACCAGGACACATGTAATGGGGAAACCAGAAGAAGAGAGAGATACCAAGGAGTGTAAAAATTTTCAAAGAAATAACGGTTTAAAAAATAATAATGGTTAAAAACTTTACAAATTTAATTTAAAAAATTAATTTATACAACCAAGAAGGTCAATAAATTTCAATTAGGATAAATGTAGACAACTATACATACACATAGTAAATAGTAAGAAAGTAAAATTGCTGAAAGCCTAAGAAAAAATCTTCAACCTGGAGATTGAAGATTGGTGTTTATCAGTGGTTGAGCATCGACTTATGAAATAGGAGGTCATGGTTTGATTCCCAGTCAGGGCACAGGCCTTGGGTTGCAGGCCCAATCTATAGTGGGGGGCATGCAGGCAGCAGCCAATCAATGATTCTTGCTCATCATTGATGTTTCTATCTCTCGCTTCCTTTCTCTGAAATCAATGAAAACACATTTTTAAAAGAAAAAATTTTTTCAAAGCAGCAAGAGAAAAACAAAATCTCATATATGAGTAACTTCAACAAGAGCTGATTTTTCATCCAATACAATTAAAACCAGAAGGCAGTGAAATGATATAGCTAAAGGGTTAAAAGAAAAAAAAATATGCTTAATCAACAATCCTATCTCTAGCAAAACTATCTTTTAAACAAAATGAGACAAAAGACTCTGCAGGTAAATAAAACACAGAACTTGCTGCTAGTAGACACAATTTAGAAGAAATACCAAAGGGAGTTCTTCCAACTGAACGCAAGTGACCCCAGAATGTAATTAGAATCCACACACATAAAAATGAAGCACTAGCAAAGGTAATTCTATAATTATAAAATATTACATAAATGCACATTTCTTTTCCTACTTTCTCTTAACTTATTTAAAAAGCATCTGTATAAAACAATTCTATATAATAAAGAACTAATATGCTAATTAGACCAAACAGCAGCAAAACGACTGTCCCAACGACCTTCTGGACAATAAACTGGTGAATATAATAGAATAAGGGTCATAGAAAGGGAGTGGACTGACAATTCTTGGGGAAAAGGGAGTGTGGGGGTGTGGGAAGAGATTAGACAATTTCTTACACCTATGGATGAGGACAGTGGCGGGGGGGGGGGGAGATAAGGGCATGGGATGGAGTGGGAACCAGGTGTAGGGGAGCTATGGGAGGGAGAGGAACATCTGTAATAATCTGAACATTAAATGTTTATTTTTTTTAAAAGAAAAAAGAAGAAGAGATACCAGAGATGGCTCTATCCTAATATCTAAATACCAAGGAAAGGCCATTAGAGAACACAAAGAGAAGGTAGCAACCTACACAACATAAAGAGAGCCTTCTGGAGAAGCTGAATTGGCCTTCATCTTGAGCTTCCCAGACTTTAGAACTAAGATAAATACATTTTTGTTGTTTAATGCATCTAGTCTGTGGGGTTTTGTTATGGCAGACTAATACAGATAGTAATCTCCCTTCATTCATAATCAAGGACCAAAGAGAAAAACCTAGGCTTTGACACAGAGATGTCTGATATCTCATTAGTAGCCCCCTGGCCCAAAATCCTCTTCTCCTCTCATATTCTGCACTCAACTAAAGGAATTTTCTACTTTCTTTAGGATCATCTGAGAAAATATGGCCAAGTCATTCAAAGAGGCATTTTGAAACTGGAGTTAAGAAGAGGAATGGAAATGTTGATGAAAGAGGAGAGGAGGAATAGGAACACCTTATCAATAGGAGGTCAGAGCCTTGGCTCATGGAGCAATGGGGGAAAGGAAAAAAAAGAAACATGAAGACTGGTGAATGAAGGGAGAGAGAAATTAAAAAAAAGGTTAGTGAACAAATAAAGGACAAGAAAGGCAGGGAAAAGTGGCATGAGTGACAATATGTTGAAGAACCAAAGAAACTATATATGAGGGCAGTATGCCTCTCTCCTTTTGTGCCTATCCCCAAACATGCCACAAAGAGGAAAGGTTTGGGCAATATCCTGAAGTTTAGCAAAAGGAACTTTCCTTCATTGTTATACCCAAATATTTCCATATTCTTTGTAGCACAAAGATTTTGAGAATGAGAAATATTGGAATTTCCATGTCACTATTCTCCACTGCTTCTGTAGAAAAATGTATGACACTAGACTCCTCTACTTCATTAATCGGTGTGCATCCATGACGTTCCCATAAAGTTAATAGACTCATAATGTCAATAGTTTAAGTAATCCCATTACAGTGATTGTATGTCTCATATCCTCACTTGAAAGAAACACATACTGTTTCTAAAAGCAACTACAGATTCAGTGTCACTTTTAAAGATTTTCATTTTGTCGCAATAGTATCCACAAACATATGAAGGTTGGAAAAAGGGAGAGAAAGAACTACTGAATATTTAAAATGCATATGGTCATCTTATCAACAAATTGCATAACATCATAGGACAAGCAACTATCACATTTGATGAAGAAACAAAGTGAGCATCTCTTCCTTTGTACTATGATAAATCTCTCACCTCACCTCCTTTCTCATTTCCTACCTTCACACCAGTAAATCATTTTCAGAAATGAATTATAAGAAAATTAATTGGGCTAATAGAACTCAACACAAAAGTACTCATTTCCTTTCTTCTAGTTCCTCCCACTCCACAAAGAGTTCATCAGTAAAAATAAAGAGTATCTGAAGCTATGAGATTCAAGTGGGCAGAGCATGGGTGTCATTGTTACGTGCCTTACCAGCTTTCATGGCATGATTAGGAATGGCACACACTGTTTGATTTCTATAATGATGCTAATTGGGATAGAGTAGATAGGGTTTCCTAAGTTACTAAAAAATCCCAAGTAGAAATCATACCTCCATCTAAAACTAAGAGAATAGTTAATAGTTGAAAAGTTGATAGCAGTGTTTCACACTATCTCTAAGGGCCTCTTTGACTTTGTCATTCCGGAGAGTAAAGATAAAAGGGTTCAGGAAAGGAGTTACCACAGCAATCATCAGGGATGCTATCTTATTGTACTGGGCTGCCTGCCTTTGATTGGGTTTCACGTAGAGAAATAAGCAGCTGCCATATCCAAGCACGACAAAGGTGAAGTGGGAGGCACATGTAGAGAAGGCTTTCCTCCTGCCAGAGGCAGTGGGGATCTTGAGGATGGTGGAGATGATGTAAGTGTAGGAGACAATTACTGGTGCCAGAGAACCAATGATAATGAAAATGGCCATTATAAAAAGAATAAACTCTGTGAAAAGGCTGTCATCACAGGATAGTTTGAGAAGTTGTCCTCGGTCACAATAAAAATGGTCTAACACATTTGATTTGCAGAAGGTCAGCTGAAATGTGGCATAGACTGGCCAGATTTCAGAAAGGAACCCAAACACCCATGACACAATTACCACCCAGATGCAGGTGTGGCTGTTCATAATGATGCTGTACCTCAAAGGTTTACAGACAGCCACATAACGATCCACAGCCATTGCTCCCAGTAATGCGAATTCGGTGGTCCCCACTGCAAGGTACAGGAAGAGCTGGATGACACATCCAGCCAGAGATATTGTCTGCATCCCAGGGAGCAGTAGCCCCCGAAGCATGACTGGAATGATAATGGATGTGAACATTATCTCCAAGACAGAAAGGTGGCCAAGGAAGAAATACATGGGGGACTGTAGACGTTTATCAACACAGACAATCACAATAATGACTGTGTTTCCCATTAATGTCACTGAGTAGAAGAAGAAGAAGGTAGCAAAGAGGATATGGTGTAGTTCCTTGGAGCCAGGGAAGCCAAGGAGACAAAATTCAGTGACACTTGAGTGATTGCTCATCATTTAGTCCTTGTTTCTGCTCCTTGTGAAACTCTGATATCAAAAGAGAGGTGGCACTGCTCCACATGGTCTTGCTCTCCTGCTCCAAAAGAGAAGGGAGACAGATTAGGATGAAAAACTATTTCCTCTTGATGGTCAGATGAGTTTCCCCTACTACTATGCTCCGCACAAAGACAGACCTAAATATTGCCTCTTTAAATCTAGTTCAAAGCTCGCTGTCAGAAAAGGGTGACAGCAGATTCTTCTGTATTGGAATGAAGAAAACCTTCCTTGTCTTTTTCCCACTGAAAGTACCTTCTCCAGGGGAAAGAGGATATGATATTTGAAAACTGAATTAATCAGCCCCTAAAGATTCTGGGATTTTTCTATTTCCTCTTAGGTTACTGTATCATCCTATATAATAAAACGCTAATGTGCAAATCAACTGAACACTGGAAGTCTGGTCACTATGTCAAGCACTGACCACCAAGGAGCAGATGATACTCAATGCAGGAGCTGCTCCCTGATGGGTCAGTGCACTCCCAAAGTAGGAGTGCTGCTCAGCCAGAAGCCAGGCTCAGGGTTGGCTAGTACAGCGGCAGTGAAGAGAGCCTTTCCAGCATCCACGGCAGCGCTAAGGAACCCTCAGGGTCTGGGACTGGAGAGGATGCAGGCAAGGCTGAGGGACTCCCCAACCCCACCCCCATTCTATGCACAACTGTCATGAATTGGACTTCTGGTATGATATAATGGCACTCAAGATGATGTGCAAGACAGGGAACATTGAACCCAACCCTCATCACAGTGGAACTATACAGATCCACCTTAGGACCAGCAGAAAAACATCTCTGCTTTTCCATAGATCTTATAACCTCCAAATTACATAGCAAGATCTCCAATGGGAACTCTGGAGCTTGGGATAACTTCCCAGAGCTGATTCATTTTTCTCTCATTCCATTTTCTTTCCAAAGTCTTGGAAGAAAGAAAAGATGGCACTTGGCCATGACAAAAATAAACCTCTACCCCTCACTTCATCCATACCATTACTCAAATATCATGTCTTCAGAGGACTCTTTCTAATTCTTCTAACTCCATATAGTAAGGTCTTGATCAACTTTGGACGCCCGCTTTCTTCAAAGCACTAATTCCCTGATATTATGAGTTTAACTATTTTATTCCTTAATTCACATGGGAAAAAATATTGCAGAAAACAAATATCCTGCCCTGCTGGGGTTCTACACAAGTATAGGGAAAGGCTTCACTATACACAAAATAAGTAAAAATTATATAAGATACTAGTTTATTAATCATGCCATAGGAAAAAAGGAAGAAAAGAGGGACAGAAAATCTGTTTGTTTATTTGCTGTGCATGTATGACATTAGAATATAATTCCTTGAGGGCAAAGATGTGATATATATCTATCAAGCCAAATCAAGATTGATAATTTTTTTCTGGATGATTAATATATGAAAATATAACATATGATTAAGTAGGTCTTAGTCCTGACCAGGGCTGACTAGGCCATGTCCCCTCAATGCCTCTCTTCTTGGTCTCCCTTCCTGCCTCATATTACAGATATCCTTTCCTGATGCATCCTCCCCAATATTTCTGTGGCTCTTTTTCTGATGAGCAAACATGTCTTAAGGACAGAACTGTTGGAAGAGCTCAGTGCCTTCTTTTCCACAATCTCTGCATAACTAACAGGAGAGGAAGAAAGATGAGAGAGAAGGATCCTCACAGATGTCAGGGAATTGTGACTATCCTTAGCATCAGGCTAGAAAAGACCTGAGGCTGCTCTTGTCTGTCCTACTGCTCTCTTAACCCACTCCTCGGGCTCTAAGTGTCCCTTTGTTAGACAGAAACCAGACCTAGAGCATCAAACCTTACTCTTCCCTTGATAGAGGAGAAATCTGAAGATACTCACCTCTATGGAAGGGATTCACCACCACTGCTAATGTTCTCCAGGGTTCGATCAAGGCTAACTCCTGTCTGACTACTGCTAAGCCATGCACAGGAGTTAGAGTAACTTGCTGCTGTCTTCACTCATGATAAAAAAAGGAAATTGTTCTTCAATAGGAGCTTAGGAAAAAGCCCCAAAATAACAGTGCTGCAGGAAGCTGAGGGTCTCTCTCTCCTCCCCTTCTCTCCTTCCCAAGGGAACTAGTCACAGAGATACCTGTTTTTAATAAGCCCAGGTTCATGGTATCCCTAAGCAATCAGTCTAGGGGGAGAAGCACAAACTTTTAGTTATGCCCATTCTGACCAATTAAGTTTCAGAACTTTTTAAACTTTTTGTTTCATGGGAAAACATAAAATCTCACCAACCTGAGGCTTCTCAATACCAAGGCTGCCTTCTCCAAGGCCCCAAAGTCTAAATTTCTAGCCTTCATCCAGTGCTCTCCCAGGACACTCTTAGCTGTTCAGAGCCAAAATCAGCCCCCACCGCCCAATAGGAGACACCACAACTGACCTCTAAAATGCACATCAATATCCATAAAAGCCTGCATACTGGTCTCAGTGAAAGCCTTGACTTCATAAAAAGTCCTCTGCAAAATTTTATCTCTCCTCCACTCATTTCACAGAGGCTCCTGTTCCTGACCCTATATTTCCACCAGAACACTGTTGGGGGTGCTACCTCTAAATTCTACTCCCCTCTCTGGTATTGTCTCAGGCTTCCACATTTGTGCATCTGCATGCACTCCAGCAAGATTCGTCCAGCCATTGATTCCTGTAGTGAATCCCTGATTACCACCAGCTGGGCACTTCCAAGCAGGGAACGCATGAGAACAGCCCAGTGTAGAGCTATATTTACAACCTGGAACAACTGAAAAATGCAAATTGAAAATCTGCTTGGTTCTGGAGGGAGACAGAAAAGGTGAGAGTCACAAAATGTGTATCTGGATTTTGGATTTCACTTCAAGTATACCTGTTACAGTAAATCTGAGATTATAAATTGGTGCAGAAGAGCATAAATTAGGAATAATCAATTTTCCTTACAATTTCTCAAATGATCCAAGTCCATCCAGATTTCCACATAATCTTAAAGGAATTTCCTAAGCCTTTATCTGCATATTCTTTTGAAGAAAATGCTGTGAATATTCGTTTTACACATTTTTTTTTTTTACAAATTTCTTCTGGCTTTTATTTATTTATTTTTCATATATATTTTGTTGATTTTTTACAGAGAGGAATAGAAAGTTAGAAACATCGATCAGCTGCCTCCTGCACACCCCCTACTGGGGATGGGCCTGCAAGAAAGGTATATATCCTTGACCGGAATCAAACCCGGGACCCATCAGCATGCAGGCCAATGCTCTATCCACTGACCCAAACTGGTTTTGGCACTTTTCTCTCTCACTTAATACATATTGTTCCGCTTCTTTTTTTGTCCAATATTCCACTACATGAATGTCCTATTGTTTATCAGCTAACCCTCTATTGCTCATTTTTTGTTGTTTCCATTTTGATTGTGACAAGTTATGCCATAAATATTCTCACACTTTATTTATTTATTTATTTATTTATTTATTTATTTATTTATTATTCTCACGCATTTTTAAGTCCATACTCATTTATATTGCTAGCATAAACCCCTAGAGCTAGAATTTCTAGTTCAAAAGGTAAACATATTGTAGTCATTGTTTTTGATTGGCATAATTTAATACTCCAAAGACTTTGGATTGATTGGGAAACCACTAAGACTTTATGATAGGAACACTTTTAGTTTCTTGACATACTACCAGCCAAAAATATGATCAAATTTTTATTTTTATTTGAAATTAAAAAGAACTAAAGATATCTTAAAAGAGTAATACATTAAAAACCTGATGAAAGGGGAAATCTTTTGAAAGATTAAAATTACCAGAATTGTTTGGGGGAAAAAAAGAACTGAAATCCTAAATATCTTAAATAAATTGTTTCATTATTAATAAACTTCCTACACAGAAAACTGCTAGTTAAGATAGTTTTACTGGTTTATTCTATCAAATATTTAAGGGAGAACTAATACTAATACTATATAAAATCTTTTAGAAAATTGAGGAGAAGGGAACACTGCCCAATTCACCTTATAATGTCAGAATTAGCTTGACACAAAAGGCATCATGAGAAATTATATTTACAAACATATGAACATAGATGCAAAATTCTTGAATAAAATATTAGAAAACAAAGTTCACCAATACATAAAGAGAATAACATGACAAAACAAGTGATAATTTTATCGCAGAAATGCAAAGTCAGCTCAACACTACCAGATTAATCAGTACAGTTCACCATGTAGACAAAATTAAAGAGAAAAACAACATGATCACTTCAATATGAGAAGAAAAGGCACTTCACAAAAATCAATACTCCACCTTCCTCCACCCTCCCACCCCCTACAAAAAGAAAATCAATACCCATTACCAAATGAGAGCCCACTGCATGGGAGAACACATTTGCCAATGTTACCCAATAAGGATTTAATCTCCAAAATTTATAAGAAACTCATACAACTTAATAGAAAGAACAATCTAATAAAAAAAAATGGGCAAAGGACTGAAATAGACACTTTTTGAAAGTGGACATACAGGAAGCCAAGAGTCATATGAAAAGGTGCTCAAAGTCACTAATCATCAAAGAGATGCAAATCAAAATAACAATGAGGTACCATCTCACACCTGTCAGAAAGACTATAGTCAATAAGTTTAACAAACAACATGTGTTGTCCAGGATGTGGAGAAAAAGGAACCTTTGTGCACTGCTGGTGGGAATGCAGACTGGTGCAGCCACTGTAGAAAACAGTATGGAGTTTCCTCATAAAAATTAAAAATGGAACTCCCATTTGACCCAGTAATCCCACTTCTAAGAATATACCCAAGAAACTAGAAACACCAATCAGAAAGAATATATGCACCTCAATGTTCATAGCAGCACAATTTACAATAGCTAAGATTTAGAAAAAGCCCAGTGCCCATCAGCAGATGAGTGGGTTAAAAAACGGTGATATATCTATACAACGGGATACCATGCTGCTGTAAAAAAAGAAAGAACTGTTACCATTCATAACAGCATAAATGGACATGGAAAGCATTATGCTAAGCAAAGTAAGCTAATGGAGAAAGAAACATCACATGATCACACTCACTTGTGGAACATAATTAAGAGTATTTGTAGAATAAATGAAAGAATGACAAAGAAATTGAAATTAATTCATATACCTTAGCTTTGTGTGTGTCCATGTATATAAATATACAGCATGTGTATTTTTTCACAGTTTACAAACCACTTTGATATATGTTTTCCATTTGTTTTTATCCTAACAGTAATTCAATTCAATAAAGACTCGCTGATCATCCACCATGAGCAATGCACTCCTCCTCAGTACTGCTCATTAAAGATTAAAAAACAACAACATGTTTCCAGTCTAGTGTGACTTAGTCATTGAGCTTCAAACCTATGAACCAGGAGGTCACAGTTGGAATTCCTGTCAGGGTACATGCAGATGCAAATTCCCAGTAATAGGGGGCAGCTGATCAATTATTCTCTCATCATTGATGTTTCTATCTTTCTCTTCCTCTCTTCCTCTTCCTTCCTCTCTGAAATTAACAAAACTTATTAAAAATATATATAAAAGTCATGGATTTTACCTGAGGTTTCTCCATCCATGTGAGAGTGGAGAGTAGAAATAGTACAGTTACTTGTAACACACTGTGATAAGGGGTTTCCTACTTATAAGTGCTGTGAGAGCCCAGAAGGGAAATACTGATTCTTGGGCTGCAGTCCAGCAGTGTTTATGAACCATGACTAGATAAGTTTGAGGGGAAATAGATATGAAAGAAGAGTTGGTTAAAGCAGTGGCCAAACTAACTGTAGAATCTGGTTCTCCAATCTGATCACCTTTCCATGCTTGGACATTCTTCTTCATCTGCACCAACATTCTATTCACTCAACATTGGAATCTCCAGGATCTGATGCCACTAGACTCCTCTAGTTCCTTTATCAGTGTGTATCCATCAAGTTCCCATTTAGTTTATAGTCTCAAAATGACAATAGTTCAAGTAATCCCATAACACTGATTGTATGTTTTATATCCTCACTTGAAAGAAACACATACTGTTTCTAATAGCAACTATAGATTCAGTTTCACTTTTAAAGATTTGCTTTTTGTCACAATAGTATCCACAAACATATGAAGGTTGGGAAATAACACGTATACATGAGAGAAATATTTTTATCTGGTCTATATATAATGTTAATATCATATTTAGACTCACACTTTCTTTACTATAGTTCAATTTTTACCAGGAGATAGGAACAATTGATCTTATTGTTAGTTTACTTAAGGTGATTTGATATTAGGTGATTGGACAAAAGGAAACAATCTCCCCCAGAAGTAGCTTGTTGGTAAGGAGCCCAGGATGAGATTGTTGGTAACACCCAGCACTAATTTTAATATAAGTAGAATCAGTGGTGGGATTTCATGACTCCCCACCTTCCCACCCACCCTCCACTTGTCTGGCATTCCAGCCCCAGAGATCATGCTCTAGGAAGTAACCATTAAAAAGATGAGGTTTGGAGAGAAGCCAAGATGGAGGCATAGGTAAATACCTAAACTGCTGCTTCGCACAAGAATTTCAAAACTGCAACTAAAAGACAAAACGTCTGTCACCCAGAACCACAGAAAAGCTGGCCGAGTGGAAGTTCTGCAGCTAGAAGGAAAGAGAAAGAAGCACTGAAAGGTGCACAAGCACTCAAAAGCAAAGGTACGAAGTTGTGCAAACCGGGCTGGCGGCAGGTGACAGGCTGCTCCTGTTTTCCACCCGAGGGAAACAAGCTCCTGATTACTCTCAACTTGTTTCTGGGGAGACGCTGGCAACCCAGACTCCTATGGGGAGAAGCTAGACTGCCTGCCATTCGGTAGGAAAGTAAGGGTGGCTCTCTTGCAAAGGTGCCCACAGCAATCACTGTTCACTGTGTGGAGGTGCAGGACACGGGGGACTTGGAAACATGGAAATGCAGAAAGGGCTGAGTGGCAACCATTGCTGATTGCCACACTCTAGCCTAGTGTCTCCCTGAGACCCCACCCTGCACAATCTGCAAACCACCCTAGCTGTGCGCAGCAGCATTTGCATATAAATGGCCTGCCCTATCGCAGCTTAATCTAACAAACTGCAGCTCTGGTCAGATAAGGAGAAATCTGCAGACCTCGCTGTAGCTCCTGCTAGGTCACCTGAGACAGTAGCTCACCTGCACCCCATTGGAGATCCAGAAGCTAGAGTATCTAGAGTTCAGTGTGAGATGACACCAGAATTCAATTACTCACATCCATAAGTGACACATTCAAGAGGCAGACTTGGTGAGTACCAAATCCCCACTGAAGTAAGTTCAGCCCCATAGGCATGTCTTCAGTACAGCAGTTCTTCCACTCCATCAGCACAGGGAAGCAGCAAAATGCAGAGACAAAGAAACATGTCACGAATGAAAGAAATGGAGGACATAGAGTTCAGGACCACATTTATAAGGTTACTCAAGAATCTTCTAAAAACCACCAAGAAACTTGATGAGACACTCAAGGTCCTTAATGAGAATGCCAAGAAAATGGAAAAGGACCAGACAGAAATTAAGCATACACTGACTAAAATAAAGAATATATAGAAATTCAATGGTAGATCAAAGGACCCCAAGAATCAAACCAAAGATCTGAAATATAAGGAGACAAAAAACACCCAACCAGAAAAACAAAAAGAAAAAAATAATCCAAAAATATGAAGATAGTGTAAGGAGTCTTTGGGACGACTTTAAGCATACCAACATCAGAATTATTGGGGTGCCAGAAGAAGAGAGAGAGCAAGATACAGAAAACATATTTGAAGAAAAAATGACTGAAAACTTTCCCTACCTGGTGAAAGAAATAGACTTACAAGTCCAGGAAGCACAGAGAACCCCAAACAAGAGGAATCCAAAGAGGACCACACCAAGACACATCATAATTAAAATGCCAAGGGCAAAAGACAAAGAGAGAATCTTGAAAGCAGCAAGAGACAAACAGTTGGTTACCTACAAGGGAGTACCCATATTACTGTCAGCTGATTTCTCAACAGAAATATGCAGGCCAGATGGGAGTGGCAAGAAATATTAAAAGTGATGAACAGCAAGAACCTACAACCAAGATTACTCTACCCAGCAAAGCTATCATTCAGAATTGAAGGTCAGATAAAGAGCTTCACAGACAAAAAAAAGTTAAAGGAGTTCATCACCACTAAACCAGGATTATATGAAATGCTGAAGGGTATTCTTAAGAAGAGAAAGAAGAAGAAAAGGTAAAGATAAAAACTATGAACAACAAAATGACAACAAATACATACCTACCAAAAAGTGAATCTAAAAATCAAGTGAATGAAAAATCTGAGGAACAGAATGGACTGATGAATATAATAGAATCAGGGATATAGAAAGGGAATGGACTGACAATTCTCAGGGTGAAGAGAGTGTAAGGGGTGCGGGAAGTGATAGGACAGAAATTTTACACATACAGATGAAGACAGGGTAAGGGCATGGGGTGGGGTGGGTGTTTGGGTGGAGGGGAGCTATTAGGAAGAAAAAAGAGGAACACCTGTAATAATCTGAAAAATAAAGATTTCTTAAAAAAAAAAGATGTGGAGGGAGAACTAAGATGGCGGCAAAGGTAAAACACCTATCTTGCCGTCATAATCAGCAATTTTAATACTACAACTTAACGAAAGAACAAACACCTTCCAGAATCACCAGAAAGCTCGCCGAGTGAAAATTCCACAAATAAAAGTGAAGATAAGACACTGTGACTCGGAGGAGCAGCGGTGAACAGCGTTGAAAGATTCGCACAGAGAGAGGTTTGGAGTGCGCGCCGCGGAGTGGGCGGGCGGCTGAAAACCGGCCAGTTTTCTCGAACGGGGACACAAAGATGTCCCACTGGACTGATTCTCCAGCTCTGTGCGAAGTCCAGAGAACCCACTATCATACGGGGTGAAAACTGGACAGTGGGAGGGCACGCCGAAGCTCGGGTGCTGCCAGGTCTGCTGGCTTGTGGAGAAGGCAGCTTGCTCGCGAACAGCTCAGCTGCATGACGGAGCAGAGAGCGCTCTGCGACTTGTCTCTCATTCAGAAAACTGTCAGACTGCTTTGTTTTATGACCCTGGGTGAGACATTGTGCATGCAAAGTCATCTGGGGAGAGTCTGAATTCCCCGGCAGCCGATGGAGCTCCACAGCGGCTCTCTCTCAGAGGTGCTGGCGGCCATTGCCCCCGGCACAGAGTCCCTGGGGCCGCATAGGGCAGAGCTAATGCTGTCTGCTTGGCCCGGAGACTCCGCCCATCCAACCTGAGCACAGCTGAGCTTCACAGACAATTGGCCTGGAGGTCAACCCTCCAAGTGCTAACAACGATTAACTGAGCTTAACTTCAGCAAGACTGTGCAGCCCATATCCACCTCAGGTAACCAGGGAGGCTGAGCCACTGTCCCTAGTAGGAAGTCTACCACACAAAGCTAATTGACCAAATCAGGGAAGCAGCCACCATGCAGCGACATGGAAAGAAATCAGGTGTGAAAGAAATGGAGGAAAAAAACGACTGTACATGGAATTCAAAACCACGGTTATAGGGTTTTTCAAGAGGCTCCAACAAAAGGTCGAGGCCTATAAGGAAATAAGCAAGACCACAAAGGAAATGAATGAGTCCTACAAGGAAATGAACAAGACCCTCAAGGATATAAATGAGACCTGCAAGGAAATAATCAAGACCAACGTGGAAATGAATGAGTCCTACAAGGAAATGAAGGAGACTCTCAAGGATATAAAGGAGACTCTCAAGGATATGAAAAAGGAGCAACCAGAAATTAAGCATACACTGACTGAAACAAAATATATATATATTTTTTATCTTTATTGTTCAGTTTATTAATTACATTGTTTCCCCTTTTTATCCCCCTATAGCTCCCCTCCACCCTAACCTATCCCACCCTCCACCCTCACCTCCCCCTCCCCACTGTCCTCTACCATTGTTGCAAAATTTTTGTCCAGTCTCTTGCTGCACTTCCCACAACCCTTTTCTCCCCAAGAATTGTCAGTCCATTCCCTCTCTATGTCCATGTCTCTGTTATATTCACCAGTCTATCCTGTTCAACAGCCTATCAGTTCACTTGATTTTTATCTTCATTTGTTGATAGATGTGTATTTGTTGTTCATAATTTTCATCTTTACCTTTTTCTTCTTCCTCTTCTTAAAGAATATCTTTCAGCATTTCATATAATGTTGGTTTGGTGGTGATGAACTCCTTTAGCTTTTTCTTATCTGCGAAGCACTTCATCCGACCTTCAATTCTGAATGATAGCTTTGCTGGATAGAGTAATCTTGGTTGTAGATTCTTGCTGTTCATCACTTTGAATATTTCTTGCCACTCCCGTCTGGCCTGCATCGTTTCTGTTGAGAAATCGCTGACAATCGTATGGGTGCTCCCTTATAAGTAACCAACTGTTTCTCTCTTGCTGCTTTTAATATTCTTTCTTTGTCTTTTGCTCTTGGCATTTTAATTATGATGTGCCTTGGTGTGGTCCTCTTAGGGTTCTGATATATTGGGGTTCAGTGCGCTTCTTGGACTCCTAAGTAAATTTCTTTCACCAGGTGTGGGAAGTTTTCAGTCACTATTTCTTCAAATAGGTTTTCATTATCTTGGCCTCTCGCTTTTTCTGGCACCCCTATAATTCGGATGTTGGTATGCTTGAGGTTGTCCCAGAGGCTCCTTACACTATCTTCAATTTTTTTGATTTTTTTGGTTTCTTGCTTTTTCAGCTGAGTGGATTTTACCTCTTTGTATTTCAAATCTTGAACTTGGTTCTTGGGGTGCTCCAGAGCACTTTTAGGTCTTTGTATAATATTTTTTGTTTCAGTCAGTGTATGCTTAATTTCTGGTTGGTCCTTTTTCATATCCTTGAGAGTCCCCTTTATATCCTTGAGGGTCTCTTTCACTTCCTTGTAGGACTCATTCATTTCCACGTTGGTCTTGATCATTTCTTTGCAGTTCTCATTTATATCCTTGAGGGTCTTGTTCATTTTCTTGTAGGACTCATTCATTTCCTTTGTGGTCTTGCTTATTTCCTTACAGGCCTCGATCTTTTGTTGGAGCCTCTTGAAAAACCCTATAACCGTGGTTCTGAATTCCATGTACAGTCGTTTTTTTCCATCCATTTCTTTCACATCTGATTTCTTTCCATGTCTCTGCATGGTGGCTGCTTCCCTGAGTTGGTCAATTAGCTTTGTGTGGTAGACTTCCTACTAGGGACAGTGGCTCAGCCTCCCTGGTTACCTGAGGTGGATATGGGCTGCTCAGTCTTGCTGAATTTAAGCTCAGTTAATCGTTGTTAGCACTTGGAGGGTTGACCTCCAGGCCAATTGTCTGTGAAGCTCAGCTGTGCTCAGGTTGGGTGGGCAGAGTCTCCGGGCCAAGCAGACAGTGTTAGCTCTGCCCTATGCGGCCCCAGGGACTCTGTGCAGGGGGCAATGGCCGCCAGCACCTCTGAGAGAGAGCCGCTGCCGAGCTCCACCAGCTGCCGGGGAATTCAGACTTTCCCAAAATGAGTCTGCATGTGCAATGTCTCACCCAGGGTCATAAAACAAAGCAGTCTGACAGTTTTCTGAATGAGAGACAAGTCGCGGTGTGCTCTCTGCTCCGTCATGCAGCTGAGCTGTTCGCGCAAGCTGCCTTCTCCACAAGCCGGGCGACCCGGCAGCACCCGAGCTTCGGCGTGCCCTCCCACTGTCCAGTTTTCACCCCGTATGATAGTGGGTTCTCTGGACTTCGCACAGAGCTGGAGCATCAGTCCATTGGGACGCCTTTGTCTCCCCGTTCGAGAAAACTGGCCAGTTTTCAGCCGCCCGCCCTCTCCGCGGCGCGCACTCCAAACCTCTATCTGTGCGAATCTTTCAATGCTGTTCACCGCCGCTCCTCCGAGTCACAGTGTCTTATTTTCACTTTTATTTGTGGAATTTTCACTCGGCGGGCTTTCTGGTGATTCTGGAAGGTGTTTGTTCTTTCGTTAAGTTGTAGTATTAAAATTGCTGATTATGACGGCAAGATAGGTGTTTCACCTATGCCGCCATCTTAGTTCTCTGAAACAAAAAATATTATACAAAGACCTAAAAGTGCTCTGGAGCACCCCAAGAACCAAGTTCAAGATTTGAAATACAAAGAGGTAAAATCCACTCAGCTGAAAAAGCAAGAAACCAAAAGAATCCAAAAAATTGGAGATAGTGTAAGGGGCCTCTGGGACAACCTCAAGCATACCAACATCCGAATTATAGGGGTGCCAGAAAAAGAGAGAGGCCAAGACAATGAAAACCTATTTGAAGAAATAGTGACTGAAAACTTCCCACAACTGGTGAAAGAAATTTACTTAGGAGTCCAAGAAGCGCACCGAACCCCAATATATCAGAACCCTAAGACCACCACACCAAGGCACATCATAATTAAAATGCCAAGAGCAAAAGACAAAGAGAGAATAATAAAAGCAACAAGAGAGAAACAGTTGGTTACCTATAAGGGAGCACCCATATGATTGTCAGCAGATTTCTCAACAGAAACGATGCAGGCCAGACGGGAGTGGCAAGAAATATTCAAAGTGATGAACAGCAAGAATCTACAACCAAGATTACTCTATCCAGCAAAGCTATCATTCAGAATTGAAGGTCGGATGAAGTGCTTCGCAGATAAGAAAAAGCTAAAGGAGTTCATCACCACCAAACCAACATTATATGAAATGCTGAAAGATATTCTTTAAGAAGAGGAAGAAGGAAAAGGTAAAGATGAAAATTATGAACAACAAATACACATCTATCAACAAATGAACATAAAAATCAAGTGAATTGATAGGCTGTTGAATAGGATAGACTGGTGAATATAACAGAGACATGGACATAGAGAGGGAATGGACTGACAATTCTTGGGGAGAAAAGGGTTGTGGGAAGTGCAGCAAGAGACTGGACAAAAATCTTGCAACAATGGGAGAGGACAGTGGGGAGGGGAGGTGAGGGTGGAGGGTGGGATAGGTATAGGGTGGAGGGGAACTATAGGGGGATAAAAAGGGGAAACAATGTAATTAATAAACTGAACAATAAAGATGAAAAAAAAAGATGTGGTTTTGAATGGCTAACACAAGAACCCATTGTCACACATGTAAATTCTTGTGGGAATCCAAAAAGTAGACTTATTATTTCCAGGTGGTAGGACTGATGAATATGAAACTAAGGGTATGAAAGTTTTGATGGGGGAAGATAAAGGAATCAAATCATTTTTCAAAACAAAGTCATCCCTGGGTCCAGTAGTGACCCTGCATACAGAAGTCTGATGAAGTATAAAAACCTCAAAGGCCAAGGTAGAAAAGCTCACTGTTGCTGGTAGAGCTCCAGCAACGGCAATTCTGTAATTATAAAAGATGGATTAAATGCATATTTCTCCTCCTGCCTCCACTTAACTTACTTAAAAATCATTTGTATAAAACAATAACTATATAATTGCATTGTTACGTGGGTAATATATAGAACTGAAATATACATGTCAATAATAGTTAGGTAAGAACAAAGCTGTTTTGGAGTAAGAAAATCACACCAAACAGCAACTTGAATCTGAGAAACAAATGTAGAGAAACAGAAAGGGTAAATAAATCCTATCTAATAAAAGAGTAATATGCAAATTTGACTGTACCTTGTTGTGTGTTTTATGGTCACCAGGTAAATTCTGCAAGATAGCAATCCAACTCCTGCATATATACCCAAAAAACTTAAAATAATTTATATGCAAAAAGATAAGCACCCTTATGTTCATTGCAGCATTATTCCTGGTGGCCAAGAATTGGAAATAACCAAAGTACTCTATAATAGAGGACTGGATAAAGACGATGTGGTAAATATACACAATGAAGTACTTCACAGCCATAAGAAATGATGAAATAGTGTCATTTACAACAACATGATGGACTTTGAGAACATTATGCAAAGTGAAATAAGTCAAACAGAAAAAAATCTAAGAAGTATATGATTTACATCATATGTGGAATATATAATTGAAACTTATTAACACAAACAGCAGTGTGGTGGTTGCCAGAGGGAGGAGAGTTGGGGAAGAAAGGAGTCCTAATATGAGGGGACAGGAGCAAATTTCACATTAGGTGGGAGGCACATGGTCGTATGTACAGATTTTGTCAATTAGTAATCCATACATGAAACCTATATGTTCATGTAGACTAATGTCAACCTAATAAAAGAAAAAAATTTAAGTAGGAAAACATTGAGTGAGAGATGAAGAATTTTTTCATGGGCTCATCAGTAGAACCAATACAGCTGGAGAAAGAATCAACAAACTGGAAAATTGGCATATGTTTACTAATTTTTCTACAACCATGTTTACTAATTTTGCTACAATCTAGTTTTTTGGGCCACAATACTTTATATTCCCTTCAGAAATGAATAAAAGCTCCTGTTGTCCTGCATTCATGTCAACACCTAGTATTCCCAGACATGTACTTTTTAAAATCTGATGAATACTATATGGTTGATGGCTGAATAGCCTTTGGCAAATTACTTAATTTCTCTGATCCTCTATTTTCTTATCTACAAAAGTAACTACTTACCTCACAGGTTATTGCCAGGATTAAATAAAAATATAGAGAAATGTTAAGAACCTTAGTATATAGTCAATAATTATTCCCTTCTTTCTATATGTTCCTAAAACATTTAGCAGTTTCTTACATGCACTCGGTAGCTATTTAATAGATAAAAATCAATCAAATAATGTAAAAATTATATTCAATGTCTACTAAAGGAAATACTGATGTTCATGGAACAAAATAACAGAGAGGTTAAGGTCAAACTTTGGAGTCGAAGGATCCTGAGTCAAATTGTATTTCTGTTAAGTTTTGACAATTATAATTAATATTAATAAGATATTGGGCTATCATAATTAGGCACAAAAATATATGAGCTGGTTTACAGAAGGCATAGGAATTTTAATTATATACCACTCTATTTTTATTCTTTATCTTCTGATAACAAACATCAGTATAAAGCAGAAAATATAACATTTTAATTGTAATGATATAGAACAATATTTATACTTCATTAAGTATGAATATAGAGAAATACGTGTTAGAATTAAACAAAAAAGTAATGTCCTCTCAAAGATATGTATCAGGTACTATCTGGATAAGCATTTTACTTTCATTAAGTAATTTTTACAGTGAGAGATTTTAAAAACTTTCTTGGTTAGAAGCAGGTAACAAGCAGTTTTGTACTTATTATTATGACCATATATCAAAGTGAATGTTAACAAAGGCCAATGTTTAAATTACATAAAAATTGGAATATATTCTATCTGACATCTCTTAAATTATACATAAGACTTGTTTTGCAATATGCTAATTACATGTGAATAAATAAGTCTACAATTAGTATTTGTGTTTAAATATCTGATTATGACTGTATTCAGTTGTGAGGAGCAGAGAGAAAAAAATAAACAAAGAGAAAAAGAACCTTTGGGGCTTCAAGGTGTATATACAGTAGAGGGGAATGTGTGAGGATATTATTTCATTTTTGTATAGGAGAAACCTGCAGCTGGGAAAATGAGAGCTCCCAGAGGACAGACCTATCTGTCACCCAGCACCCACTGTGAAGATGAAGTGAACATTCTGGTTGAATATAAGCTTGGATTGCTGGGAAGGGACAAAATGATAGTGCTATGAAATAAATGCCTGTGTTCCATTCAAAATTCATATGTTGACACTGTGAAACCCAGTCCAGCTGTATTTGGAGATGGAAACTCTAAGAAAGTAATTGAGGTTAAATGAGGTCATAAAGGTGGGCCATGATTGGATAAGATTAGTGTCCCTTTAAATACAGCTTCCAGAGATGGCTGTCTCTACCCACTAACATACACACACCAAGGAAAGACCAAGTGAGAAAAGAGAGAAGGTGGTCACCTACACAAATGAACAGAGCCTGCATGAGAAACTGAATTGGCCAGAACTTTAATCTTGAACTTGCCAGATTTCAGAACTGAGATAAATACATTTCTGTTGTATAATGAATCCACACAGTGGGGTTTTGTTTTGGCAGATAAATTCAGATAGTAACCTTCCTTCATTCAGAATCAAAGCGCAAATAGAAAAACCTGGGCTGTGACACAAGTGACAGATGTCTGGTGTCCTGTTAGTCCCCCGACCGAAAATCCTCTTCTCCTCTCATATTCTACACTCAGCTACAAGAATTTTCTACTCTCCTTAGGTTCATCTGAGAAAATATGACCAGGCCATTGAGAGACTGCTTGGAACATTGCATCAGGGGAGTTACAGGAGAGGAATGGAAATGTTGATGAAGGAAGACAGGAGTAACCAAAAAGCAGTGTCAGTAGGAGGTCATATTCTTGACTCATGGTGGAATGGGGGAAAGGAAAAAAAGAAACATGAAGATTCAAAGACAAAGGGAGAGAGGAGGAAGAAGCAGAAGAGGTAGTGGATAAAGAAAGGGGAGGAAAGACAGAGAGAATAGGCATGTGTGAGATGTTGAAGAAACAAAGAAACTATATATAAGGACAGTGCGCCTCTCTCCTTTTGTGCCTATCCCCATACATGCCACAAAGAGGAAAGGTTTGAGCAATAACCATTTTCTCTGAAGTTTAACAAAAGGAACTTTCCCTCATTGTTATACCCAAATATTTCCATCTTCTTCGCAGCACAATGATTTTCAGAATGAAAAGCATTGGAATCTCCATGTCAATACTTTCCACTGCTTCTGTAGAAAAATGTATGTACACTATATTTACTTTGCAGTAACAGTGGGGCCAGGATATTAAAAACCTCAACCATAAATAGAGAGAACGTAGGACATATTCAAAATGCATATATTCACCTTCTAAAGAAATTATATAAAATTATAGGTTAAGCAAATAGCCACATTTGATGAAGAAACAAAGTGAGAACCTCTCACCTCACATTCCCCATGACTTCCTAACTCCCCTCAGAAATTCATTTTTAGAAATGAATTATAAGAAAATGAATTGGGCAAATAGAACTGAGCACAAAAGTACTCATTTGCTTTCTCTAGTTTCTCCCACACTACAGGAAGTTCATCAGTAGAAATAAGGAGAAACTGAAGCTATGACATTCTAGTGGGCACAGCGTTTTATTCTTACCTGCCTTATCTGCATCCATAGCATGATCAGGAATGATAGACACTTCTGACTTTTGTAATAATGGTAATGGTGGTAGTGTAGTTAGGGTTTCCTAACTTAGTAAATAATCCCTAGTAGGGATCATAACCCCACTTAAACTGACTAAAAGTTAATTCTTGAAAAGTAGACAGGAGCATTTCACGCTATCTCTAATGGCCTCTTTGACTTTATCATTCCGGAGAGTGAAGATAAAAGGGTTCAGGAAAGGAGTTACCACGGAAACCAGCAGGGAAACTATTTTATTGTACTGGGCTGCCTGCGTTTGGTTGGGTTTCACATAGAGGAACAGGCAGCTGCCATAGCCAAGCACGACGATGGTGAAGTGGGAGGCACATGTAGAGAAGGCTTTCCTCCTGCCAGAGGCAGTGGGGATCTTGAGGATGGTGGAGATGATGTAAGTGTAGGAGACAATTACTGGTGCCAGAGAACCAATGATAATGAAAATGGCCATTATAAAAAGAATAAACTCTGTGAAAAGGCTGTCATCACAGGATAGTTTGAGAAGTTGTCCTCGGTCACAATAAAAATGGTCTAACACATTTGACTTACAGAAGGTCAGCTGAAATGTGGCATAGACTGGCCATATTTGAAAAAGGAACCCAAACACCCATGTCATAATTACCATCCAGATGCAGGTATGACTGTTCATAATGATGTTGTACCTCAAAGTGTTACAGACAGCCACATAACGGTCCACAGCCATTACTCCCATTAATGCAAACTCTGTGGTCCCCACTGCAAGGTACAAGAAAAGCTGGGCAACACATCCAGCCAGAGATATTGTCTGCATCCCAGGGAGCAGTAGCCCCCGAAGCATGACTGGAATGATAGTGGATGTGATCAGGATCTCTGCGGCAGAGAGGTGGCCAAGGAAGAAATACATGGGGGACTGTAGACGTTTATCAACACAAACAATCACAATGATGACCATGTTTCCCATTAATGTCACTGAGTAGAAGAAGAAGAAGGTAGCAAAGAGGATATGGTGTAGTTCCTTGGAGTCAGGGAAGCCAAGGAGACAAAATTCAGTGGCACTTGATTGTTCATCATTTAGTCCTTGTTTCTGATCCTTGTGAAACTCAGATATCCAAAGGCAGGTGAAAATTTTCCACATGGTTTTCCTTTCCTGCTCCAAAAGAAAAGTGGGAGAGCATAGGATAATAATCTGAAGATCTGATTAGTTGCTACTATCATTATGCTTGGAATAAAGGCAAACCTGCCTCTTCAAATCTCGCTATCAGGAATGGGTGAAGGCAGCTTATGTATTAGTGTGAAAAAATAATAAACCTTCTTTATCTTTTTTCCCCACTGGAAGTGCCTTCTCCAGGGGACAGAGGATTGTCCTATTTATTCTTAAGTTAATTGTATCAGATGATATAATGGCCTTCCAGGTGATGTGAAAAACAGGGAAAATTGACCCCCAGCCCATATCCACACTGGTACTGCAGAGACCAATCTTGTGACAGCAAAAAAGATACAGGAGTCCAAGAAAACATCTCTGCTTTTCCCCAGATCTTATAACCTCTATATTTCAGAGCAGCAAGATCTCCAAATGGGAACTCTGGAGCTTCGGATCGTTTCCCAGAGCTGATTCATTTTTCTCTCATTACATTATTTTTCCACTCTTGGAAGAAAGGAAATATGGCACTTCACACTGACAAAAATAGATCTCTATGCCTCACTTCACCCATCCCAATACTCAGGTGCCATCTCCTAAGAGGGCTCTTTCCTATCTAACCCCGGATCAGAAGGACTTGATCAAGCTAGGACTCTAGTTTTCTTCACAGCACTTACGTCCTGATATTATTTTATGATTCAATGTTTATTTTATTTCTTAATTCTTATGAAAAAATGATGGAGCGAACAAAGATCCTGCCCTGGTGAGCTTTTTTTAATGCAGGATTGATAGGCTTCACGAGACACAAAATAAGAATGTAAAATTTATTTATAAGGTTTTAGTTTATTAATCATGCCATAAGAAAAAAGGATCAGAAAATGCATTTTTATTTATTCACTGTCCATCTATGACATAAGAATTAATTCCATTAGAACAAGAAATATATATATATATATATATATATATATATATATATATATCTTTCATGAGCTAAATCAGTTTGTTGATGATGAGAATATGGTCATATGCTATATGACAAAGTAGGTTCTGTTCTTGTCCAGGAATAACAGGTTCATATTCCCTCAATGCCTCTCTTCTTAGTCTCCCTTCCTGCCTCATATTACAGTTATCTCTTCCTGATGCAACCTCCCCAATATCTCTGTGACTCTTTTTCTGATGAGCAAACATGCTTCAAGGACAGAACTATTGGCAGAGCTCAGTGGCTTGCTTTTCTACAATCTCTGCATGATATGAAGAAAGAAGAGAAAGAAGGATCCTGAGAGATGCCAGGGAACTGTGTCTATCCATAGCATCAGGTCAGAGAAGACCTCAGTCTGCACGTTGCTGTGCACAGAGGACTTGAAAATGAACTTGTCTGTCCTGCTGCACTCCTAGCCCACTCCTCCGGTTTTAAGTGTCCCTGTGTTAGACAGCAACCAGACCCAGAACACCACACCTTACTTCTTTCCTCCATACAGGAGAAATCTGAAGACACTCACCTCTATGAAAGGGCTTCACCACCATTTCTAATGCTCTCCAGGGTCTAGGCAAGGATAACTCCTATCTGGCTATTGATGAGCCATGCACAGGGGCCAGAGCAACATTCTGCTCTCCTCACTCATAATAAAAAAGGGAACTGTTCTCAGGAAAAAGCCCCAAAATAACAGTGCTGTGGGAATCTGAGGGTCTCTCTCTCTCTTTCCTCCTATTTCCCCCTACTCATGTTCTTCCCAAGGGGACTCAGTCACTGAATACCTGTTCTTAACAAGCCCAGGTTCATGGTGTCCCTAAGCAATCAGTCTAGAGGGAGAAGCACAAACTTTTAGTTATGCCCATTTTGACCAATTAAGTTTCAGAACTTTTTAAACTTTTTGTTTCCTGGGGAAACATAAAATCTTATCAAGGAGAAGCTTCTCAATACCAAGGCTGCCTTCTCCAAGGCCCCAAAGTCTGTTTCCAAATGTCTTCAAAAACTCTCACCAGATCCCCCCTTCTGCCCTTAATCCCAGTGCTCTCCTGGGACACTCTTAGTTGCCACGTCCCAACAGCAGACACCACAACTGACCTCTAAAATGCACACTGATATCCACAAAAGCCTGCACACTGGTCTCAGACAAAGCCTTGACTTCATAAAAAATCCCCTGCAAATCCTGATTTCTCCACCACTTACTTTAAAGAGGCTCCTATTCATAACCCTGAGTGTCCCTTAGAATACTGTTGGGGGTGCTACCCCTAAATTCAACTCCCCTTTCTGATATTGTCTCATTTCCACATTTGTGCATCTGCATGCACTCCAGCAAGATTAATCCAGGCATTGATTCCAATAGTGAGTCCCTGGTTACCACCAGCTGGGCACTTCAAAGCAGAGAACGCATGAGGACAGCCCAATATAGAGCTATATTTACAACCTGGAACAACTGAAAAATGCAAATTGGAAATCTGCTTGGTTCTGGCGGGAGACAGAAAAAGTACAAACATGTATCTGGATTTTGGATTTCATTTCAAATATACCTGTTACAGTAAATCTGACACGATCATTTTGTGCAGAAGAGCACAGATTAGGAATCATCAATCTTCCTTACCATTTCTCAAATTATACAGATTGCCACATAATCTTAGAGAAACTTCCTAAGCCTTTATCTATATATTATTTTCAAGAAATGCTGTGGAAATTAATTTTACACACTTTTCCCTCTCACTTGATACTTATTGCCCCAGTTCTTATTTTGTCTAATATTCCATTATATGGATGTTCTATTCTTTATTAGTTAGCCTCTCTTGCTCATTTTTTGTTGTTACCATTTTGATAATGAAAAATTATGCTATAAATATGCTCAGACATTTTGAAATCCATACACATTTATATTGCTAGCATAAGTCCTTAGAGCTAGAATTTCTAATTCAAAGGTAAACATATTGTAGTCATTGTTTTTGATTGGCATAATTTAATACTCCAAAGACTTGGAGTATTGATTTGGAAACAACTCAGACTGTCTGATAGGAATACTTTTAGTTTCCTGACTTACTACCAGTCAAAGGTATGATCAACTTTTTATTTCTATTTGAAATTTAAAAGAAATAAGATATGTTAAAAGAGTAATAAATTGAAAACCTGATGAAAGGGGAAATCATTTTTTTAATCTTTATTGTTCAGTTTATTAATTACATTGTTCCCCTTTTCTTCTCCCTATAGCACTCCTCCACCTGGTACCCATCCCACCCTCCGCCCTCACTTCCCCCGCCACTGTCCTCTCCCATAGTTGCATGATTTTTGTCCAGTCTCTTGCTGCACTTCCCACACCCCTTTTCTCCCCAAGAATTGTCAGTCCATTCCCTCTCTATATCCATGATTCTGTTACATTCACCAGTTTATCCTATTCATCAAATTATTAATTCACTTGATTTTTAGATTCATTTGTTGATAGATGTGTATTTGTTGTATATAATTTATATTTTTACGTTTTTCTTCTTCCTCTTCTTATAGAATATCTTTTAGCAATTCATATAATATTGGTTTGGTGGTGATGAACTCCTTTAGCTTCTTGTTATCTGCGAAGCACTTTATCTGACCTTCAATTCTGCATGATAGCTTTGCTGGATAGAGTAATCTTGGTTGTAGATTCTTGCTATTCATCACTTTGAATATTTCTTGTCATTCCCGTCTGGCCTGTATAGTTTCTATTGAGAAATCTGCTGACAATCGTATGGATGCTCCCTTATAGGTAACTAACTGTTTTTCTCTTGCTGCTTTTAATATTCTCTCTTTGTCTTTTGCTCTTGGCATTTTAATTATGATGTGTCTTGGTGCGGTCCTCTTTAGATTCCTATATTTGGGGGTTCTGTGCACTTCTTGGGCTTTTAAGCCAATTTTTTTCACCAGGTGGGGGAAGTTTTCGGTCATATTTCTTCAAGTAGATTTTCATTATATTGCTCTCTCTATTTTTCTGGCACCCCTATAATTCGGATATTGGTATGCTTGAGGTTGTCCCAGCGGCCCCTTATACTACCTTCAATTATTTGGATTCTTTTGGCTTCTTGCTTTTCCGGCTGAGTGGATTTTGCTTCTTTGTATTTCAAATCTTTGACTTGGTTCTTGGGGTCCTCTGGACTGCTTTTAGGTCTTTGTGTAATAGTTTTTATTTCAGTCAGTATATGCTTAATTTCTAGTTGGTCCTTTTTCATATCCTCGTAGGTCTTGTTCATTTCCTCGTAGGTCTTGTTTATTTCCGTGTAGTTCTCATTAAGTTCATCAGCCTTTTCTAGGAGCCTCTTGAAAAGCCTTATTACTGTGGTTTTGAACTCTATGTCTAGTTGTCTTTTTTCCTCCATTTCTTTCACACCTAATTTCTTTCCATTTCTCTGCATTGTGGCTGCTTTCCTGAGTTGGTCCATTAGCTTTGTGTGGTAGATGTCCTCTAAGGGACAGTGGCTCAGCCTCTCCAGTTACCTGAGGTGGATACTCTTACTGCAATCCTTTATGGGTTGTACAGTATTGTTGAAGTTAAACCCAGATTATTATTGTTAGACTAGGACGATTTGCCCTCCAGACCAATTGGCTGTGAGGGTAAGCTGTGTTCAGGTTAGATGGGCAGAGTCTTCGGGCTGAGCAGGCAGCGTCAGCTCTGCCCTATGCAGCACTAGGGTCTCTTTGCTGAGTGGTAAGGGCTGCACGCACCTTCGAGCGAAAGCCGCCACTGGTCTCCACCCGCTGCCAGACAATTCTGCCTCTCCCCAAATGAGTCTGCACACCTAAAGTCTCATCCAGGGTTGTAAAACAAAGCAGTCTGGTGGTCTCCCGAACAAGGGAGCAAGTCACAAGTCCTCTCCGCGCGGTCGCACACTTCTGTTCCCAAGTTTACACGCAAACTGCTGTTTCCAAGTTTACGCGCACTCTCCACAAGCTCGCTCTCTCCACAGGCTCGCAGAACTCTGCCGCACCCAGTTTTCAGTGTGCCTTCCCAAGACCTCGCCTGGAACTGGGGAATCAGTGCAGTGGGACACCTTTTCTCCGTTGGAGAAAACCGGCCGGGTTTGCAGCCACCCGCCCTTTCCGCTTGTGTGCGCGCACAGCTCCTAACCTCTGACTCCGCATGTATTTTCAAGGCTGCACTCGGATGCTCCTCTGAGTCACAGTATCCTATCTTTACTTTTATTTGTGGAATTTTCACTCAGCCAGCTTTCCGGTGATTCTGGATGATGTTTGTTCTGTTGTTAAGTTGTAGTTTTGGAATTGTGTGGGGCAGCAAGACAGGTGTTTACCTATGCCGCCATCTTGGCTCCTTAGGGGAAATCTTTTGAAAGATCAATATGTCAAAACTGCCTGGGAGAAAAGAGAACTGAAATCCTAAGTACCTTAAGTAAATTGTTTCATAATTAATAACCTTGCTACACAGAAAACTTCTAGTTAAGATAGATTTACTGGTTTATTCTATCAAATATTTAAGAAAGAAGTAATACTGATCTTACATAAAATCTTTTAGAAAATTGTGGTTTCAGAAGGAAACACTGCCTAATTCACCTTATAAGACCAGAATTATCTTGACACAAATGGCATCATGAGGAAATATACAAATTTATGAACATAGATGCAGAAATTTTTAATAAAGTATTATAAATGCAATTCAACAATACATAAAAGGAATAACATGCCAAGACAAGTGATTTTTATCTCAGAAATGCCAAGTCAGTTCAACACTAGCAGATTAACCAGTATAATACACTATTTTAACAGAATTAAAGAGAAAAACTGCATGATTACTTCAATAACAGAAGAAAAAGCACTTGACAAAAATCAATTACTCTCCCTCACCCAGAAATAAAGGAAAATCAATACCCATTACCAACAAGAGAGCCCACTGCATGGGAGAACACATTTGCCAATGTTACACCCAATAAGGGTTTAATCTCTAAAATTTATAAGGAACTCATACAACTCAACAAAAAGAACTATCTAATAAAAAAATCAGCAAAGTACCAAAATAAACACTTTTTGAAAGTGGACATACAGAAGGCCAAGAGACATTTGAAATTGGTGCTCAAAGTCACTAATCATCAGAGAGTTGCAAAACAAAATAACAATGAGGTACCATCTCACACCTATCAGAAAGACTATCATCAACAAGTCAACAAACAACATGTGCTGGCCAGGACGTGGAGAAAAAGGATCCCTTGTGCACTGCTGGTGGGAATGCAGGTTGGTGCAGCCACTCTGGAAAACTGTATGGAGTTTCCTCAAAAAATTAAAAATGGAACTCCCATTTAACCCAATAATCTCACTGCTAGGACTATATTCCAAGAAACTAGAAACACCAATCAGAAAGAATATATGCACCCCCATGTTCATAGCAGTACAACTTACAATAGCTAAGTTTTAGAAACAACCCAAGTGCCCATCAGCAGATGAGCAGATTAAAAAACAATAACAGTGATATTCCACACAATGGGATACCATGCTGCTGTAAAACAGAAAGAACTCTTACCATTCACAACAGCATAAAAGGACATGGAAAGCATTATGCCGAGCAAGATAAGCAGTTGGAGAAAGAAACATCACATGATCACACTCATTTGTGGAATATAATGAACAACATAAACTGATAAACAAAAACAGATTCAGAGACAGAGAACCACTGATCAGAAGCTCAGACCTCAGAGAGAAGGTAGGGGAAGGTGGATTAAAGGGGAGAGATTAACCAAAGGATCTGAATGCATGCATATAAGCATAACCAATGGACACAGCCACCAGGACCAGGGGGTAATGAGGATATAAGAACCCATATGTAATACCTTAATCAATAAAGAATGAAATAAAAAAGAAGTACAGATTCATAGTTACTAAACAGTCAGGGAAATATAAAGTACAGCATAGGAAATGTAGTTAATAATATCTCAGCAACTGTGTATGGTGTCAGGCGGGTACTGAAAACATTGGGGGAAACACTTTGTAAAGTGTCTGATTGTCTAACCACTATACTGTACACCTGAATTGAGAATGTAAACTAATTGAAAAATAAAGTTTAAAAAAAATAGACCCAGAGACATAGAAGCACCAAACAGGGAGGGAATGCAGCGGAGGGTGAGAAGACATCAACTAAAGGACTTGCATGCATATAAGCATAACCAATGGACACAGACACTGGGGGTGGGGGTAGCCATGGAGAGATCAATGGGTTCGGAAGGGGAGGGAGACATATGTAATACTTTAAACAATAAAGAGTTTAAATGTTAAAAAAAGAACAAATCTTCTAATTTATTGGAAACGTCAAGCTTTTAAAAATCTACTATGTGGATATAAACAAGGTAGACATTTTCGGTTCATGTGGTGGATACAGGGTGTCTAGATTTTGAAACATGGCTCCCTGAGTGGTCACATGGCTGTCATTATGTGTTCTAATGTCACCCCAGGCTAACCATTCCTAATGGAAATGCCCTTTCTCTGACTTTCTGAAATGCTCATTTCTTTCTTGCTCAGATGCTTTTCACCTAAAAGAGAGGTTCACATTAGGTCCAAATCTTGTCCCCTCCAATTATGCATGAGAGAATGACTCTGGTGTTTGCTGTTACATGAACTGATTTATTTTGTCTAATCATTCTCTGCTCACCTTCTCAAAGAGTAAATATTGGGTGAATAAATGAAAGAATGACAAAGGAAATTAAAAATTTTATGACTCCCCACCTTCCCACCTCCCCCTCCACTTTTCTGGCATTCCAGCCCCAGCAATCAGTGCTCTAGGAAGCCACCATTAGAAAGATGAGGGTTTGAATGGCTAACAATATGGCTTACATTGTCACACATGTAAATCCTGGTGGGAATCCAAAAAGTATTTCTATTACTTCCAGGTGGGAGGACTAATGAATAGGAGATTTGATGGGGGAATATAAAGGAATCTAATCATTTTTTCAAAACAAAGTCAGGCCTGGGTCCAGTAGTGACCCTGGATATAGAAGTTTTATGAAGTATAAAAACCTTAAAGGCCAAGGTAGAAAAGCTCACTGTTGCTGGTAGAGCTCCAGCAACGGTAATTCTGTAATTATAAAGTATAGTTTAAATGCATATTTCTTCTCCTGACTCCTCTTAACTTATTAAAAAAAATCTTTATAAAACAATCCTATCTAATAAAAGAGTAATATGCAAATTTGACCATACCTTTGCCACACTCACAAGCCATGCCCACAGCCTCGCCCACCAGCCAATCGGGAGCAGATTATACAAATAAACCCCAACCAAGATGGCTACTGCCACTGAGAGTAGGAGGAAGGCTTGGGTTTCCCCAGCAACAGAGGAGGCCAAGCTTTCCAACTGCCGTTGCTTGGGTAGGCCTCCACTCAATGCTACAAAGTTTCAGTTATAAAAGATGCAGAAATGGTGGCAGCCACTGAGCTGGAGAGAACAGAGGCTTGGGTTTCCCTGGCAACAGAGGAAGCCAACTTTTCAGCCTGCCATTGCCAGCCTAGGCCTCCAATCTAGGCTACAAAGTTTCAAACAGAAATGGCTGCTGCAACCCAGTGAGCAGAGGCTTGGCTCCACTCCAAGCTACAAAGTTTCAATTGTAAACATAGATTAATGCCAGATACCAGGGCCTCCACTTGAGTCACTGGAGGGCATGGCTGGCCTGCAAATCTCCACAGGCACCTCACCCCAAGGGAACCCCCACCCTGATCTGGGACACTTTTCAGGGCAAACCAGCTGGCCCCCACCCATGCACCAGGCCTCTATACTATCTAATAAAAGAGTAATATGCAGATTGACCATCACTCCAACACACAAGAGGGCTTCCCCCATGTGGAAAAAAATCCTGCCCCCATGTAGACACAAGATGGTCACCACAAGATGGCCAGCAGGGGAGGGCCATTGGGAGGTTCCAGGCCCTGCAGGGGAGGGCAGTTGTGGGCTATCAGGCCAGCAGGGGAAGGCAGTTGGGGGGCAATCAAGCCTGCAGGGGAGGGCAGTTAGAGGTGACCAGGCCGGCAGAGGAGGGAAGTTGGGGGCAAACAGGCTGGTAGGGGAGCAGTTAGACATCAATTAGGCTAGCAGGGTAGTGGTTAGGGGGTGATCAGGCTGGAAGACAGAAGTGGTTAAGGGCAGTCAGGGAGGCAGGCAGGTGAGCAGTATCGAGCCAGGATTCCTGGATTGTGAGAAGAAATGTCCGATTGCCTGTCAGACATCCCTCGAGGGGTCCTATATTGTAGAGGGTGCAGGCTGGGCTAAGGGACATCCCCACCCTCTGTGCACGAATTTTGTGCACTGGGCCTCTAGTAACTATATAACTGCATTCTTCAGTGGATAACACATAGAGCTGAAACATATTTGTCAATAATAGGTAGGTAAGAACAAAGCTGTTTTGGAGTAAGAAAATCATACCAAACAGAAACTTGAATCTGAGAAATAAATAAGAGAAACAGTAAAAGTAAATAAATCCTATCTAATAAAAGAATAACATGCAAATTGACCATAACTCTGCTACACCCACAAGCCATGCCTACAAGCCACGCCCACCAAAAAATCAGGAGCGAATATGCAAATAAACCCAACCAAGATGACTGCCGCCACAGAGAGCAGAAGGAAGGCTTGGGTTTTTCTAGCAAAAGAGGAAGCCAAACTTTCCCCCTGCATTTGCTGATTCAGATGTCCACACCAGGCTACAAAGTTTCAATTATATAAGATAAATAAATCCCCACAGAAATAGATGCCATCACAGAGTGAGCAGAGGGCCTGGCTCTGCTCCAGGCTACAAAGTTTTAATTGTAGAACATAACTAAATCCCAGATACCAGGGTCTCTGCTTGGGTTGCTAGGAGGCCTGCGAACTACCACAGGCCCCTCGCCCAGGCCACCCCATGCCCCAAGGGAACCCACACCCTGATCCAAGACACCCTTCAGGGCAAACCAGCTGGCCCCACCCATGCACTAGGCCTCTATCCTATCTAACAAAAGAGTACTATGCAGATTGACCATCACTCCAACACACAAGATGGCTGCCTCAATGTGGTCAAAGATCCTGCCCCCATGTGGACACAAGATAGCCACCATAAGATGGCCAGCACGAGAGGGCAGTTGCGAGGGATCAGGCTTGCAAGGAAGGACAGTTGGGGGTGATGAAGCCTGTAGGGGAGGGCAGTTAGGGGTGATCAGGCCAGCAGAGGAGGTTAGTTGGGGGTGACTGAGCCTGCAGGGAAGGGCAGTTAGGGGGTACCAGGCCTACAGGGGAAGGGAGTTAGGCATGAGCAGGCCTGCAGGGGAGGGCAGTTAGGGGAAAACAGGCTGACAGGGGAGCAGTTAGGTATCAATCAGGCTGGCATGGTAGTGGTTAGGGGGTGATCAGGCTGGCAGGCAGAAGGGGTTAGAGGCAATCAGGAAGACAGGCAGATGAGCAGTTGGGAGCCAGCAGTCCTGGACTGTGAGGGGGATGATCAACTTCCCATTTAGGCCTGATCCCACCAGGCAGTTGGACATCCCTTGAGGGGTCCCAGATTGGAGAGGGTGCAGGCCGGACTGAGGGACACCCCCACCCCCAACCCATGCACAAATTTTGTGCACCGGGCCTCTAGGTTAATATAACAAGTGTCGTGTGTGTGTGTGTGTGTGTGTGTGTGTGTGTGTGTGTGTGTGTGTTTGTGTGTTCTCCTTTGTATGGTATAATAATTATAACAATTTATTATTGCATTTGTAGCTACATAAATGTAATATGTGTAATAATAGCAGAAAAGTGAGGCGGACTCAGAACTGTATAGGAGCAATGTTCATTAGAAATCTGAAGTCAATTCTAAATGAAGATGTATGCCCTTGAGCATCCACTAAAATTAACATTAAAAAATGGAAAAAATCAATGAAGAATATTAAATGATATAATAGAAATGGTTCACTTCCTGCAAAAGTAATATAACTATAATTAATATGTTAAATGATATAGCAGAAAAGGTAGATAACATGCATAAATAAAAAGGAATTTCAGGTGAGAGATTAGCACTATTAAAATGAATCAAATAAAAATATTACAACTAGGTATTTTATTCTTTTTGTTGCAATTGCAAAAGGAATTGTTTTCTCTACTTCTTTTTCTGAATTTTTGTTGCTGGAATACAAGAAGGCAATGGATTTTTGTACATTGATTTTGTATCTTGCAATTTGACTGTATTTGTTTATGATTTCCAGTAGTTTTTTAGTAGAGTCTTTAGGGTTTCCTATATATAGCAAACTATTGTCCCCAAAAAGTAACAGGTTGACTTCTTCCTGCTAGTGGGATATAGATTGGCACAACCACTATAGAGAACAGTTTGGCACTCCCACAAAAAATTAAAAATAGAGCTACCATATGACCCAACTAAAGGGGAATATAAGACAATTGGGGGGCTAGCAATCTGAATTTGTTCCAGTAAACAGTATTCTGACACAAATTCCTGTTTCCCTACAATGAAGTCACTGCCCAATCCTTAGGCAATAATCTGTTTTCCTAAATACTCCCAGTTTACCTGGGCCATACACCAAGTATTTAACTGCTTAGCAAGAGGGAAGATCACTGACACCACCCAGGCCAGACCTTTAGATATAATCTTACTTCCCCATTCTAACTGAAACTAAGGGAATAAAAAAAAAGCTTGCTTCATATTCATCACTCAGGCTTGGAAAATTGACTCCCCTGAGTCACTGTAACAGTACATCTGCAAATAAAGGGATTTTCCTGAATCTTCCGAGTACTTGTTGTATGTTTTATGGTCACTGGGTAAATTCTGCAACACAGCAATCCCACTCCTGTGTATATACCAAAAAAACTTAAAATTATTTATATGCAAAAATATAAGCACCCTTATGTTCACTGCAGCATTATTCATGGTGGCCAAGAGTTGGATATAACCAAAGTGCCCTATAATAGAGGACTGGATAAAGACAATGTGGTAAATATACACAATGAAGTACTTCACAGCCATAAGAAATGATGAAATAGTGTCATTTACAACAACATGGATGGACTTTGAGAACATTATGCAAAGTGAAATAAGTCAAACAGAAAAAATCTAAGAAGTATATGATTTACCTCATATATGGAATATATAATTGAAACTTATGAACACAAACAGCAGTGTGGTAGTTGCCAGAGGGAGGAGAGTTGGGGAAGAAAGGAGTCCTAATATGAGGGGACAGGAGCAAATTTGACATTAGGTGGGAGGCACATGGTCGTATGTACAGATTTTGTCAATTAGTAATCCATACATGAAACCTATATGTTCATGTAGACTAATGTCAACCTAATAAAAGAAAAAAATTTAAGTAGGAAAATATTGAGTGAGAGATGAAGAATTCTTTCATGGGTTCATCAGTAGAACCAACACAGCTGGAGAAAGAATCAACAAACTGGAAAATTGGCATAGTATATGCACAGTTCATGTTTACTAATTTTGCTACAATCTAGTTTTTTGGGCCACAATACTTTATATTCCCTTAAAAATGAATAAAAGCTCCTGTTGTCCTGCATTTATGCCAAAACCTAGTATTCCCAACCTTGTACTTTTTCCAATCTGGTGAATGCTATATGGTTGATGGCTGAATAGCCTTTGGCAAATTCCTTAATTTCTCTGAACTTCTATTTTCTTATCTTCAAAAGTAACTACTTACCTCTCAAGTTATTGCCAGGATTAAATAAAAATATAGAGAAATGTTAAGAAATTTAGTATACACTCAATAATTGTAGCTTCTATCTATATGCTCTCAAAGTATTTAGCAGTTTTTTACATGCACTAGATAGCTATTTAATACATAAAAGTCAATCAAATAAAATGAAAATTATTTTTAGTGTCTATTGAAAGAAATGTTGCCGAGACCGGTTTGGCTCAGTGGATAGAGCGTCGGACTGCGGACTGCGGGGTCCCGGGTTCGATTCCGGCAAGGGCATGTACCTTGGCTGCGGGCACATCCCCAATAGGGGGCGTGCAGGAGGCAGCTGATCGATGTCTCTCTCTCATCGATGTTTCTGACTTTCTATCCCTCTCCCTTCCGCTCTGTAAAAAATCAATAAAATATATTTAAAAAAAAAAAGAAAAAAAAGAAAGAAATGTTGAAGTTCATGGAACAAAATAATGGAGAGGTTAATATCAAACTTTGGAGTCAAAGGATCATTAGTCAAATTGTGTTTCTGTTTTGTCAATTATTATCAATATTAATAAGACATTGGCCTATCTTAATTAGGCAAAAATAAATAAATATATTAGGTGGTTTACAGAAGGCATAGGAGTTTTAATTACATACCACTATATTTTTATTCATTATCTTCTGATAACAAACATCAGTATTAAGCAGAAAATATAACATTTTAATTGTAATGACATAGAACAATATTTATACCTCATTAAGAATGAATATAGAGAAATACGTCCTATCTAATAAAAGAATAATATGCAAATTGACTGTACCTCTAATAAAGCCATGCCCACCAGCCATGCTCACAACCAATCAGGAGCAAATAAACACCAACCAAAATGGCTGAGGCCACTGAGAGCAGGAGGGAGGCTTGGGTTTCTCTGGCAATGGAGGAAGCCAAGTTTTCTAACTGCCATTTCCAGCTTAGACCTCCACTCAATGCTACAAAGTTTCAATTATAGAAGATACATAATCCCAACAGAAATGACAGCACCCACGGAGCTGGAGAGAGCAGATGCCAGGCTTGCCCCTCTTGATGGAGGAAGCCAAGCTTCTGCAGCCCTAATGCCTAGGCCTCCACTCTAGGCTACAAAGTTTCAGTTATAGAATGTAAATAAACCCAAACAGAAATGGCTGTCTCCACAGAGCGAGCAGAAGGTTGGCTCCATGCCAGGCTACAAAGTTTCAATTGTAGAACATAAATTAATCCCAGATCCCAGGGCCACCACTTGGGTCGCTGGGGGTGTGTGGCCAGCCTGCAAACAACCATAGGCCCCTTAGCCAGGCCCCCCCACGCATCACGGGAACCCCCACCCTGATCCGGAAAACTCTTCAGGGCAAACCAGCTGGCCCCCACCGATGCACCAGGCCTCTATCCTATCTAATAAAGGAGTACTATGCAGATTGATCATCACTCCAACACACAAGAGGGCTGCCCCCATGTGGTCAAAGATCCTGCCTCCATGTGGACACAAGATGGCCACCACAAGATGGCCAGCAGGGGAGGGCAGTTGGGAGGTTTCAGGCCTGCAAGGGAGGACAGTTGCTGGGGGCAATCAAGCCTGTAGGGGAGGGCAGTTGGGGGTGATCGGGCTGGCAGAGGAGGAAAGTTGGGGGCAAACAGGCTGGCAGAGGAGCAGTTAGATATCAGTTAGGCTGGCAGGGTAGTGGTTAGAGGGTGATCATGCTGGCAGGCAGAAGTGGTTAGGGGCAATAAAGGAGGCAGGTAGGTGAGCAGTTTGGAGCCAGCAGTCCTGGATTGTGAGAATGTCCAACTGCCTGTTCAGGCCTGATCCCACTAGGATCGGGCCTAAACGGGCAGTCAGACATCCCTCGAGGGATCCCACCCATATTGTAGAGGATGCAGGCTGGGCTGAGCGACATCCCCTGCCTCCCGTGCATGAATTTCGTGCCCAGGCCTCTAGTGTTACAATAAGACAGAAAAAGTAAATGTCCTGTCAAAGATATGTATCAGATACTATCTGGGTAAGCATTTTGCTTTTATCAAATAATTTTTACAGAGAAAGAATTTAAAAACTTTCCTGGTTGGAAGCAGTATTGTCTCCAGTTCTGCACTTGTTATTATGACAAACAAATAATAAAGTGAATGTTAACAAAGGTCCATGTTTAAATTAAATAAAATGTACAATACATTCAATCTGCCATCCCTCAAATTATATATATATATATATGACTTGTTTTGCAATATGCTAATTACATGTGAATAAGCCTACAATTAGTATTTGTTTTTAAATATTTGATTATGACTCTGTTCAGTTGTGAGGAGCAGAGAGAAAAAATAAACAAAGAGAAAAAGAACCTTTGGGGCTTCAAGGTGTATATACAGTAGAGGGGAATGTGTGAGGATATTATTTCATTTTTGTATAGGAGAAACCTGCAGCTGGGAAAATGAGAGCTCCCAGAGGACAGACCTATCTGTCACCCAGCACCCACTGTGAAGATGAAGTGAACATTCTGGTTGAGTATAAGCTTGGATTGCTGGGAAGGGACAGAATGATAGTGTCATTAACTGAATTTCTGTGTTCCATTCAAAATTCATATGTTGACACTGTGAAACCCAGTGCAGCTGTATTTGGAGATGGAAACTCTAAGAAAGTAATTGAGGTTAAATGAGGTCATAAAGGTGGGCCATGATTGGATAAGATTAGTGTCCCTTTAAATACAGCTTCCAGAGATGGCTGTCTCTACCCACTAACATACACACACCAAGGAAAGACCAAGTGAGAAAAGAGAGAGAAGGTGGTCACCTACACAAATGAACAGAGCCTGCATGAGAAACTGAATTGGCCAGAACTTTAATCTTGAACTTCCCATATTTCAGAACTGAGATAAATACATCTCTGTTGTTTAATGAATCCACACAATGGGGTTTTGTTTTGGCAGATAAATTCAGATAGTAACCTTCCTTCATTCAGAATCAAAGACCAAATTTAAAAAACCTGAGCTATGACACAAGTGATAGATGTCTGATGTCCCCTTAGCAGTCCCCTGGCCAAAATCCTCTTCTCCTCTCATATTCTACACTCAGCTACAAGAATTTTCTACTCTCCTTAGGTTCATCTGACAAAATATGACCAGGGCATTCAGAGAGGCAGTTTGGGAAATTGCATCACTGGAATTACAGGACAGGAATGGAAATGTTGATGAAGGAGGAGAGGAGAAATCACAAGGCATTGTCAGTAGAAGGTCATATAGCCTTGGCTCATGGTGGAATGGAGGAAAGGAAAAAAAAGAAACATGAAGATTCAAAGACAAAGGGAGAGAGGAATAAAAAAAGAAGAGTTAGTGGATAAACAAAGGGCAGGAAAGGTAGAGAAAAGAAACATGTGTGATATGATGAAGATCCAAAGAAACTAAACGTGAGACAAGTGCACTTCTCTCCTTCTGTCCCTATCCCCATACATGCCACAAAGAGGAAAGGTTTGAGCAATAGCCACTTTCTCTGAAGTTTAGCAAAAGGAACTTTCCCTCATTGTTATACCCAAATATTTCTATCTTCTTTGTAGCACAAGGATTTTCAGAATGAGAAGCATTGGAAATTCCATGTCATTACTCTGCACTGCTTCTGTAGGAAAATGTATGTATACTATATTTATTTTGCAGTAGCAGTGGGATCAGGATAATAAAAAACTAACCAGAAAAAGAAAAAATGTAGGGGATATTCAAAATACATAGGTTCATTTTCTTAAAAAATTATATAATATTATAGGACAAGCAACTAGCAACATTTGACGAAGAAACAAAGTGAGCAACTCTCACCTCACCTACCCCATCACTTCCTAACTCCCCTCAGAAATTTATTTTCAGAAATGAATTATAAGAAAATTAATTGGGCTAATGGAACTCTATAGAAAATCATATATTGGCTTTCTCTCACACTACAGGAAGTTCATCAGTAGAAATAAGGAGAAACTGAAGCTATGACATTCCAGTGGGCACAGCATGGATTTTATTCTTACCTGCCTTATCTGCATCCATAGCATGGTCAGGAATGGTAGACACTTTTGATTTTTGTAATAATGGTAATGGTGGCAGAGTAGTAAGGGTTTCCTAATTTAGTAAATAATCCCCAGTGAGGATCATAACCCCACCTAGAACTGACTAAGAGCTAACACTTGAAAAGTTGACAGGAGCGTTTCACGCTATCTCTAATGGCCTCTTTGACTTTGTCATTCCGCAGAGTAAAGATAAAAGGGTTCAGGAAAGGAGTTACCACAGAAACCAGCAGGTAAACTATCTTATTGTACTGGGCTGCCTGCGTTTGATTGGGTTTCACATAGAGGAACAGGCAGCTGCCATAGCCAAGCACGACAATGGTGAAGTGGGAGGCACATGTAGAGAAGGCTTTCCTCCTGCCAGAGGCAGTGGGGATCTTGAGGATGGTGGAGATGATGTAAGTGTAGGAGGCAATTACTGGTGCCAGAGAACCAATGATAATGAAAATGGCCATTATAAAAAGAATAAACTCTGTGAAAAGGCTGTCATCACAGGATAGTTTGAGAAGTTGTCCTCGGTCACAATAAAAATGGTCTAACACATTTGATTTGCAAAAGGTCAGTTGAAACGTGGCATAGACTGGCCAGATTTCAGAAAGGAACCCAAACACCCATGACACAATTACCACCCAGATGCAGGTGTGACTGTTCATAATGATGTTGTACCTCAAAGGGTTACAGACAGCCACATAACGGTCCACAGCCATTACTCCCATTAATGCAAACTCTGTGGTCCCCACTGCAAGGTTCAGGAAGAGCTGGGCAACACATCCAGCCAGAGATATTGTCTGCATCCCAGGGAGCAGTAACCCATGAAGCATGACAGGGATGATAGTGGATGTGGTCAAGATCTCTGCAGCAGAGAGGTGGCCAAGAAAGAAATACATGGGGGACTGTAGACGTTTATCAACACAAACAATCACAATGATGACCATGTTTCCCATTAATGTCACTGAGTAGAAGAAGAAGAATGTAGCAAAGAGGATATGGTGTAGTTCCTTGGAGCCAGGGAAGCCAAGGAGACAAAATTTGGTGGCACTTGAGTGATTGCTCATCATTTAATCCTTGTTTATGCTCCTTGTGAAACTCAGATATCAAAAGAGAGATGGCACTGCTGCACATGGTCTTGCTCTCCTGTTCTCGTAAGAGAAGAGAGAAAGTTTAGGGTTAGAAACTATTTTTTCTTGATGGTCAGGTTAGTTGTTACTACCACTATGATCTGCATAAAGACAAACCCAAATATTGCCTCTTCAAATCTCGCTGTCTGGAATGGGTGAAGGCAGCTTCTTCTGAATTAGTGTGAAAACAAAACAAAACACCTTCCTTATCTTTTTTCCCCCACTCGAAGTGCCTTCTCCAGGGAATAGAGTATGAAGGTGCTGGGATTGTCCTATTTCATCTTAGGTTAATTGTACTAGATGATATAATGGCCTTCCAGGTTATGTGCAGGACACTGAACATTGTCCCCAGCCCCTATCCACACTGGTACTACTGAGACCCATCTTGTGACCAGCAGAAAGAGACAGGAGTTCAAGAAAACATCTCTTTTCCCCAGATCTTTTAACCTCTATATTACAGAACAGCAATATCTCCAAATGGGAACTCTGGAGCTTGGGATAATTTCCCAGAGCTGATTAATTTTACTCTCATTCCATTATTTTTCCAAAGTCTTGGAAGAAAAAAAAATATGGCACTTGGCATAGACAAAAATAGATCTCTATGCCTCACTTCACCCATCCCATTTCTCAGGTGCCATCCCCTTAGAGGGTTCTTTCCCATTCCCCTAACACCAGGTAAGAAGGACTTGACCAAACTTGGACTCCAGTTTTCTTCACAGCACTTACTCTCTAATTTTATGTTATGATTCAATGTTTATTTCATTCCTTAATTCATATGAAAAAATGATGGAGCAAACAAAGATCCTGCCCTGCTGAGCTTCTATTCATGTAGGGTTTAAAGTCTACACAATACACAAAATAGGTATGTAAAAATTATATATAAGGTTTTAGTTTATTAATAATGCCATAAAAATAAAGGAAGGAAGAAAAGAAGGTAGAAAAAAACCCTATTTTTATGTATTCACTGTTCATCGATGACATTAGAATTAATTTAATTCCATTAGGGCAAAGACATACATACAGTATTCACGAACCAAATCAGTAATGTTGAAATTTTTGTTGATGATGAGAATATGGACATATGATATATAACTAAGTAGGTTCTGGTCTTGCCCAGGACTAACAGTTTCATATTTCTTCAATGCCTCTCTTCTTGGTTTCACTTCCCGCCTCACATTACGATTTTTTCCCTCCCTTCCCTTTCTGATGCAACCTCCCAATATTACTGTGGCTCTTTTTCTATTGAGCAAATATGCTGCAAGGACAGAACTGTTGGAAGAGCTCAGTGCCTGCTTTTCCACAATCTCTGCATAACTAACAAGAAATGAGGAAAGATGATAGAGGATACCCACAGATGTCAGGGAGCTGGATCTATCCCTAGCATCAGGTCAAAGAAGACCTGAGTCTGCACTTTGCTGTGCACAGGAGACTTGGAAATGAACTTGTCTGTCCTGCTGCTCTCCTAGCCCACTCCTCAGGTTTTAAGTGTCCCTGTGTTAGACAGCAATCAGACCCAGAAACCTAACCTTACTCTTTCCTCCACAGAGGAGAAACCTGAAGACACTTACCTCTATGGAAGGGCTTCACCACCATTTCTAATGCTCTCCAGGACCTGAGCAAGGATAACTCCTATCTGACTTCTGATGAGCCACACACAGGGGCCAGAGCAACTTGCTGTTGTCTTCACTCATGATGAAAAAGGAAACTGTCCTCAGATAACAGCTCAAGAAAAACCCCCAAAATACCAGTGCGGCGGAAACTGAGGGTCTCTCTCCCCGCTACTCACTTCCTTCCCAAGGGGGCACAGTCACTGAGATATCTATTCTTAACAAGGTTCATGGTGTCCCTAAGCAATCAGTCTAGGGGGAGAAGCACAAACTTTTAGTTATGCCCATTTTGACCAATTAAGTTTCAGAACTTTTTAAACTTTTTGTTTCATGGGAAAACATAAAATCTCACCAACCAGAGGCTTCTCAATACCAAGGCTGCCTTCTCCAAAGCCCCAAAGTCTAAGTTTCCAAATATTTCAAAAAACTCTCACTAGATTCCCCTTTCTGCCCTTCATCAAGTGCTCTCCTGGGACACTCTTAGCTGTTCAGAGCCAAAATCAGCCCCCACCTCCCAATAGGAGACACCACAACTGACCTCTAAAACGAACACTGATATCCACAAAAGCCTGCACACTGGTCCCAGTCAAAGCCTTGTCTTCATATAAAAAATCCCCTACAAATCCTGATTTCTCCACCACTTACTTTAAAGAGGCTCCTATTCATAACCCTGAGTGTCCCTTAGAATACTGTGGGGGGTGCTACCCCTAAATTCAACTCCCCTTTCTGATATTGTCTCAGGTTTCCACATTTGTGCATCTGCATGCACTCCAGCAAGATTCATCCAGCCATTGATTCCAATAGTGAGTCCCTGATTACCACCAGCTGGGCACTTCAAAGCAGGGAACGCATGAGGACAGCCCAATGTAGAGCTATATTTACAACCTGGAACAACTGAAAAATGCAAATTGAAAATCTGCTTGGTTCTGAAGGGAGACAGAAAAAGTACAAACATGTATCTGGATTTTGGATTTCATTTCAAGTATACCTGCTACACTAAATTTGACATTACCAGTTGGTGCACAAGAGCATAAATTAGGAATAATCAATCTTCCTTATCATTTGTCAAATTATCCAAATTGCCACATAATCTTAGAGAAACTTCTTCAACCTTTATCTTTATGTTATTTTAAAGAAATTCTGTGGAAATTAGTTTTACACACTTTTCCCTCTCACTTGATACATATTGCCCACTTCTTATTTTGTCAAATATTGTATTGTATGGATGTCCTATTCTTTATTAGTTAGCCTTTCTTGCTCATTTTTTGTTTCCATTTCGATTATGAAAAAATATCATGTAAGTATGCTCAGACATTTTGAAGTCCGTACACATTTATATTGCTAGCATAAAACCCTAGAGCTAGAATTTCTAGTTCAAAAGGTAAACATTGTAGTAATTGTTTTTGATTGGCATAATTTTGTACTCCAAAGACTTTGGATTGATTTGGAAACAACTAATATTGTCTGATAGGAGCACTTTTGGTTTCCTGACTTACTATCAGCCAAAGATATGATCAAATTTTTATTTTTATTTGAAATTGAAATAAAATATGTTTTTTAAAAAAGTAAGAAATTAAAAACCTGATGAAAGGGGAAATCTTTTGAAAGATTAACATGTCAAAACTCCCTGGGGGGAAAAGAGAACTGAAATCCTAAACATCTTAAGTAAATTGTTTCATAATTAATAACCTTGCTACACAGAAAACTGCTAGTTAAGATAGATTTACTCATTTATTATATAAATATTTTAGAAAGAACTAATATCAATCCTATATAAAATCTTTTAGAAAATTGAGAAGGGAACACTGCCTAATTCACCTTATGAGGCCAGAATTATCTTGACACAAAAGGCATTATGAGAAAATATATTTACAAGTGTATGAACATAGATGAAAAAAATTTTAATAAAGTATCCTATCTAATAAAAGAGTAATATGCAAATTTACTGTGTCTCCAATCAAGCCATGCCCACAGTGACACCTACCAGCCAACAGGAGCAAATTATGTAAGTAAACCTCAACCAAGATGGCTATCGCCACTGGAAGCAGGAGAAAGGTTTGGGTTTCCCCAGCAACAGAAGAAGCCAAGCTTTCTGCCTGGCATTGCCAGCCTAGGCCTCCACTCAATGCTACAAAGTTTGAATTATAGAAGATACATAATCCCAACAGAAATGGTGCCACAGAGCTGGAGAGAGAAGAGGCTAGGGTTCCTGGGGCGATGGAGGAAGCTAAACTTCTGCAGCCCTAGCCTAGGCCTCCACTCTAAGCTACAAAGTTTTAAACAGAAATGGCTGTCACCACCGAGTGAGCAGAAGGCTTGGCTCTGCTCCACGCTAAAAAGTTTCAATTGTAGAACATAAATTAATCCCAGATCCCAGGGCCTCCAATCGGGCCACTGGGGAGCATGACCAGCCTGAAAACCATCATAGGCCTCTCACCCAGGCCACTTCACAACTCAAGGGAACCCCCACCCTAATCCAGGACACTCATCAGGGCAAATCAGCTGGTCCCCACCCATGCACCAGGCCTCTATCCTATCTAATAAAAGAGCAATTTGCATATTGACCATCAGTCCAACACACAAGGGGACTGTCCCCATGTGGTCAAAGATATGCTGCCCCCATGTGGACATAAGATGGCCACCACATGATGGCCAGCAGGAGAGGGCAGTGGGTAGTTCAAGGCCTGCAAAGGAGGGTAGTTGTGGGCCATCAGGCCAGCAGGGGAGGGCAGTTGGGAGGGATCAGGCCTGCAAGGGAGGGCAGTTGGGGGCTATCAAGCCTGCAAGGGAGGGCAGTTAGGGGTAATTAGGCCAGCAGAGGAGGGAAGTTGGGGGCAAACAGGCTGGCAGGGGAACAGTTAGACATCAATTAGGCTGGGAGGGTAGTGGTTATGGGGTGATCAGGCTGGCAGGCAGAAGCAGTTAGGGCCAATCAGGAAGGCAGGCAGGCAGGCGAGCAGTTTGGAACTAGCAGTCCTTGATTTTGAGAGGGCTCTCAGATTGGAGAAGGTACAGCTGGACTGATGGACACCCCCCCCTCTCTTCCCATGCACGAATTTCATACACTGGGCCTCTAGTTAGAAAATAAAATTCACCAATACATAAAAAGAATAACATGCCAAAACAAGTGATTTTAACCCAGAAATGCCAAGTCAGCTCAATACTAACAGATTAACCAGTATAATACACTATTTTAACAGAATTAAAGAGAAAAAACATGATCACTTCAATAACAGAAGAAAAAACATTTGACAAAAATCAATTACTCTCCCTCACCCAAAAAAAGGAAAATCAATACCCATTACCAACAAGAGAGCCCACTGCATGGGAGAACACATTTGCCAATAAGGGTTTAATCTCCAAAATTTATAAGGAACTCAACAAAAGGAACAATATAATTTTTAAAAAGGGCAAAATACCAAAATAGTCACTTTTTGAAAGTCGACATACAGAGAGGCCAAGAGACATTTGAAATTGTGCTCAAAGTCACTAATCATCAGAGAGTTGCAAAACAAAATAACAATGAGGTACCATCTCACACCTATCAGAAAGACTATCATCAACAAGTCAACAAACAACATGTGCTGGCCAGGATATGGAGAAAAAGGATCCCTTGTGCACTGCTGGTGAGAATGCAGATTGGTGCAGCCACTCTGGAAAACTGTACGGAGTTTCCTCAAAAAATTAAAAATGGAACTCCCACTTGACCCAGTTATCTCACTGTTAGGACTATATTCCAAGAAACTAGAAACACCAATGGAAAGAATATATGTACACCCGTGTTCATATCCGTACAACTTACAATAGCTAAGTTTTAGAAATAACCCAAGTGCCCATCAGCAGATCAGTGGGTTAAAAAAAAAAGGTGATATATCCACACAATGGGATACCATGCTGCTGTAAAAAAAGAAAGAACTCTTACTATTCACAACAGCATAAAGGGACATGTAAAGCATTATGCTAAGCAAAATAAGCCAGTCGGAAAAAGAAACATCACATGAACACACTCATTTGTGAAATATAATGAACAACATAAACTGATGAACAAAAACAGACCCAGAGACAGAGAAGCCTTGATCAGAAGGTCAAACCTCAGAGGGAAGGTAGGGGAGGATGGGTGTAAGGGGGACAGATTAGCCAAAGGATTTGTATGCATGCATATAAGCATAACCAATGGACACAGCCACCAGGGCCAGGGGGTAATAAGGGTATAAGGACACATATGTAATACTTTAATCAATAAAGAATGAAAGGAAAAAAAGAAGTACAGATTCATAGTTACAAAACAGTCATGGAAATATGAAGTACAGCATAGGAAATATAGTCAATAATATTACAGTAACTAGAAAAAAAATGACGACTGAGTAGACAGATGTATCCCAATCCTTGCTCAGGAGCAGATAGAAAGAAAAGCTGAGAGTCACATGGGGAGTGTCTGTTGGTGAGTTAAGGAACAGCTATACTCCAGGAGAAGGTCGGGGACTGCTGGACAGGGCTCCCCTGACCAGGCAGCCCCACTACTCTATGTTTCATCCTGGAGCCACTGGCTCAGACATGGAGACCGCGTCATTTGAAGGGGAAACTCGATATTATCGGAAGCCTGAAAATCTACAACTGAGGCACCCACCAAACAGCTACGAAATCCAGATCACCAGTCCCCAAGTTGTACATGCAGATTCAGAGGAGCTCTGTACTCCACCATGGAAAGGTCAGATTTTGCCTGGGATAAGGTGAGGTGTCTGGTACTGGCCAGTCAGAGAAACGCCCCACTATGGGAGTTGGAGGACCAGGGGAAGTCTGCAACTAGAAAAATCCGTGGCTGCTGGGGCTGGCGAGATCTGTGACAGTGGAAGGGGGTCCTCGGAGCTGATAACAAAGGGGATCTCTAGAAAGCAGCTCACTTTGATCTGTTGCAGAACGACAGCCTTAAAATTTTTGGGAGTGTGCAGGCTGCTTGGACACAAGGGGGATGGAAGGACTGCGTAGACTTGTGCACAGCCCCAGAATTTGCACACTTGTGTGCTTTCCTCATTGAATTCTTGCTCCCGATTGCTGAGTCCAGTGCATGGGATCAGTTGGGGACACCCTAGGAGACTGCAGGGGAAGGTTGTTTTTGTAGAGACTGAGTATCAGAGCGGGAGTGACCTTTGGAGAACGAGCTCTGAGGTGGCCAGCTCCTACAAACCAGTATTGAGTGTCACAGGGAAAGCAGGCTAGAGATGACCTATAGTCCCGGAAGTTAATCCATAAACACTGCCACCCAGTGACTGAATCATAAATTGACTACTATGTAATCACAAATAAAGGAATACTAGTAATTAAGACACAATGCCTGCTTAAAAATCAGGACTGGCTTAGAATTTTGAGGAGCAGTGGAACGCAGGGAATTGAAATACTGTCCTGACTGGGAAACAGGCATGCCACACAGAACAGTAGAGGAAGTGAATGACCTCCACTACTGCACATTTTATTTTTTCATTTATTATTATTATTTTCTTCATCTTTTACTTAAGAAATTAATTTTTTCTTTTTTCCTCACTTGATTTTACCTGTTTAATTATTACATTTTAATTTACAATCAGTATTATTACTAATATTATTTTACCTTTTTTTTTAAAAAAGTATCATTTCATTTTCTCTTTATTTTACTTTGAGATTAGTGTTCTACATTCTATTTTCATATTTCTACTCTATTCAACTCTACCTTTATGCTATCACTCTTGTCCTAACTTTTCCCTTTTGTTGTCCTGTTTCTCTTACCCTTTTTCTGCTTTAGATTTTCCCTATTCTTTCTTTATACCCCCTGTTAAAATCTCACCCTCTGTATATATCTAATTTCCAATCCCCTGCTCCAAGTCCATACACACCTCTCTCTTCTCTGTCTTCACTATCCAAAAAATTGTTTTGCTCTCTTCCTTGTGTTGTTGTTTACTTGAATGTTGATTGTATCAATTTTTTATGCTTGTTTGTGAGATTGTGTTGCTTATTTTTTTTCTGATTTTCTGTTTGCTTTGTTTTTGTTTGTTTTTTGCTTCTGTTTTACCTCACCTCACTTGATACTAGTTGTTGTTTGTAGTTTCTATTCATCTCCAGGTACTCGTTGCTGGCATCTGCTGGGATTAGTGGCTGTTCTATTAGAGTTTCCTCCCCATATATATAGTTTGTTCCCTTTCTATTTTGTATTCTCTTTCTTTTCTCTCTTACTTTTTTCCCTTCCCCAATTTCATTTTTGCACTCTTTTTTTTCTTCTTTCTTTCTTCTTTTTCTCTTCTATCCCTTAATTTGCCTCTCTCTGGGGTTATTAATAACATGAATACATTTCTGTTCAGTACCTTGTGTGTTATACCTGGTTGTCTTACATTTTGTGCCTTTAAATCAATGCAGGAGAGAGAGAACTACATAAACAGACACCCGGAGAAGAGAGACTATGGGGAGACAAAGAAATAGCCTGCATATGACAGAAAAGCAGGCATCAACAGAAAAGGAAGTAAATGAAATGGAGGCAAGCAACCTGTCAGAGAAAGAATTCAGAGAAATGGTCATAAGGTGGCTGAAAAGAATGGAAGACAAATTTGACAATCTGAGTAAGAACCAAGAGGAAATGAAGAATAACCAAGAAGAAATGAAAAAATGACATTGCTGCTATAAAGAACTCAATAGAAAGTATCAAGAGTAGACTAAAAGAAGCAAAGAACCACATCAGTGAGCTAGAAGACAAGGTAAGAAAAATATCCAAATAGAGCAGCTTCTAGAAAAAAAAATTAAAAGCAGGAGGAGAGCCTAAGGGAATTTTGGGACAATGAGAAACAAAACAACATCCACATAATATGGCTTCCAGAAGGAAAGGAAACTGAGCAAGGAATAGAAAACCTGTTTGAAAAAGTAGTGACAGAAAACTTCCCTGATATATGAAAGAAAAAACCCACACAAATCCAAGATCACAGAGTCTCACGCAAAATGAACCCCAAAAGATCAATGCCAAAGCACATTATAATTAAGTTGGCAAACACCGACGACAAAGTAAGAATCTTAAAAGTGTCCAGAGAGAGACAGAAAGTTACCTACAAAGAAACCCCCATCAGATCAGCAACTGATTTCTCAACAGAAACTCATCAGGCCAGAAGGGAATGGAATGAAATATACAAAGTCATGCAAAGGAAGGTTCTGAATCCAAGAATACTGTATCCAGGAAGGCTGTTAATCAAAATTTAAGGTGAAATCAGGAGCTTCACAGACAAAAAAGGGCTAAGGGAATTTATTACCACCAAACCAGTAATGCAAGAAATGCTAAAGTGTCTGCTGTAAAAAAAGAAAGAAAGAAAGAAAGAAAGAAAGAAAGAAAGAAAGAAAGAAAGAAATAGGAAGCGCATAAAGAACACAGGGGTAAAGAATAAAAATTGGTGACAAATAAGTACCTATCAATAATAACTTTAAATGTAAATATATTAAATGCCCCAATAAAAAGACATAGGGTAATGGATTGGATAAGAAAACATGACCCATATATCTGCTGTCTATAAGAAACCCACCTCTGAAAAAATGACACATACAGACTGAGAGTGAAGGGATGGAAAAAGGTTTTTCAGGAGAATGGAAATGAAAAAAAGCTGGGGTAGCAATACTTATATCTGATAAATTAGATCTCAAAGTGAAGGACATAACAAAAGATAAGGAAGGCCACTTCATTATACTAAAGGGAGCAATCCAACAAGAAGAAATAACTCTGGTAAACATATACGTACCCAATACAGGCACACCAAATACATAAAAAAAAACTCTTGGAGGATATCAAGGGAGAGATTGAAAGCAATACAATCTTAGTAGGAGACTTTTTTTAATTAATATTTTTATTGTTTAAAGTATTATAAATAATAGTACATATGTCTACTTTTCTCCTCCATTCACCTCTCCCCAGCCTCCCTACCACCACCCAGTACATGCCCTCACCTGCCCCCCTCCCAGTGTCTTGTATCCATTGGTTATACTTATATGCATAAGTATATACTTGTATGCTTGTATGCATAAGTCTTTCAGTTGATCTCTTACAGCTCCCGCTCCCCAACCTCCCCTACCTTCCCACTGTAGTTTGACAGTCTGTTCAATGCTTCTTTGTCTCTGTATCTATTTTTTTTTTACCACATTTCTTTTCATTAAAAAATCTTGCATCTGCATGCTAGAAATAAACTTATAATAACAAAAAATGTTTGGGTCCCAATTTCAATGTCCAACAATTATGTGTCCCAGTTTCAATGTCAAACAGTTTCTTATGTGAACATATCAGCAATGATATCTGGAAGGTGCACACATGGTGGGAATGCAGGTTCGACCCTCTCTGGTTTGGTCCTAGGCAACTTGCAATGATGCACAACTGCTGACTGCTGGCATGGCAAGGCATCATAAGCATCTTCCATCTCTGGACTGTTGCTCCTCTTGTCTTCATGGTTGGAGCAGACCTGTCAATTCCTCTCTATTGCATGAATCTACATGGTCTTAGAGTTATTTTCTGAAAATATACAAACATATTCTTGACCAAAAGTTAATAAAGGAATCTTTTCTATAAAAATTGACTTGGGAACCTTTTTATTTTTGCCCAAATGATTTTCCTTTGGCTTATTTTGACATGATGTGTGTTTTTAATGGGTGTCTTGCTGTTAGCATTAAAAAATAAAAATTAATTTTGTAAAGTAAAACTTTTCTAGATGTAATTTACTTACAGGATATTCTTCCCAGTGAGCAGAAGAAAGGAAATAATAAAGAGAAGAGAAGAAATGAATGACATAGAGACAAAAAAAAATACAAAATATTAACAAAACAAGAGCTGATTCTTTGAAACGATAAACAAGATTGATGAAGCTCTAGCCAGGCTCACTAAGAAGCAAAGAGAGAGGACCCAAATAAACAAAATCAGAAATGAAAGAGGTGAAATAAAAACAGACCCCACCGAAATACAAAGGATTGTTTAAAAATACTATGAACAACTCTATTCCAACAAACTATACAACCTAGAGGAAATGGACATATTCTTAGAAAAATACAAGCTTCCAAAACTCAATCAAGAAGAATCTAAACATCTCAATACACCAATAACTATGGAAGAAATTGAAGCAGTCATCAAAAAGCTTCCAGCAAACAAAAGACCAGGGCCAGAGTCCTTCCACTAGAGATAGGCTGCTGCCTGGCCCCCCATTTTTCCAAATTTATCTCTGAGTCTTTGTTCATTTGCGTGTGGCTTTCTCCAGAACCCGAACCCTGAACTGGAACCCTGAACACACGGGACATGAAAAGGATTCCAACAATACAGTTCTCATTTATATATGAAATAAGCATTTGTACTGTCAGGGAAGATGTTATTCCACTTAATTTTTATGACTTTTATTGAGAAGATCCTCAAAGTGTCTATAGTTTATTGGGAAGTGGCAAGTTCCATTAAGAAAAATCTGAGAAAGCCCCTGAGTTTGGCCACAACATTCTATTTTCTTCAGCCAGAAACCTTTCCTTAAAAAAAAAAAAGTTATCAAGTAATCTGAGTTGCCATGAATGAAACTGTTGATTTCTGTTACACCAGAACCAGACTACAATATCTAAACCACAGGAAGAGAGATCTTCTTTTATGGCCTTTACCTGGGGGACAATTGTAGATGGTTCAGTTTGTGAGGCAGTGAGAAAAACTGCAGTCTTTTTGACCATCTAAAACCTGAGTTGGAGAAGCTGTAACTTTTGAATATAGTGGAAGAACCTTGGAACAGAAGAGCTCAAAGGAAAATTCTAAAATATGCCTCTCTACATCTCTGAGGGGCTGATGAATCATTACATTCAGACACAGACTCAAAGGTTAGCTGATAACAACCAGTCAAAACTGAGAACAGAGTCACCGTTCAATAAACAAAGTTTTCAGCTCAAGTTCAAACAAGATAATTGCCCACAAAAACAAAATAGCATTGGAGAAAAATGTATACTGTCTAAAACACTATTGAAAATTATCCAAAATGCAAAGAACCAGGAAAATAAAACACATTCTCAAAAGAAAAGAAAATCAACTGTGAATCACCCCAAGATGATTCAGGTGTTAAAGCTAATAATCAAGAATTTTAACATGAGTATGATAATTGTTGAAATGGGAGACTGCAGTTATTGGCTAATGTCATGAATGTCTAATCCAGGTTATTACAATCAATCCCACCCGTGATGAATGTAATGCAGTCCTCTACGTGGTCAGCAAACTGCGAGCCACATGTGGCTCTTTGGCCTCTTGAGTGTGGCTCTTCCACAAAATACCACAGGCTGGGCGAGTCTATTTTGAAGAAGTGGCGTTAGAAGAAGTTTAAGTTTAAAAAATGTGGCTCTCAAAAGAAATTTCAATCGTTGTACTTGTTGATATTTGGCTCTGTTGACTAATGAGTTTGCCAACCACTCTAGTTTAACATTAACCACACCAGTGATGGTCGGCATGAAGTGCTCTATGTTAACCACATCAATGATAGGCATAATGCAGTCTCTAGGTTCTGTGAAATGAAGCTTCCCAGATTGTTAAGAACTAAATGGCATCTTTAATTTGCCAAAGAAAGTTGTGGCAGTTTAATGCATTAAAAAAAAAAAAAAAAGGCCAGGGCCAGACAGCTTCACAAGGGAGTTTTATCAAATATTTAAGGAAGTACTAAAACCTATCTTCCTCAGACTATTCTAAAAAATTCAAGAGGAAGGAACACTTCCAAAGTCCTTCTATGAAGCCAGCATCACCCTAATACCAAAACCAGATAAAGACAACACAATGAAAGAAAATTACAGGCTAATATGTCTCATAAACATAGATGCCAAAATCCTCAACAAAATCCTAGCAAATTGGATCCAGCAGTACATCAGAAAGATCATACACCATGACCAAGCAGGATTTATACCAAGAATGCAAGGGTGGTACAATATCTTCAAATCAATAAACATGATACATTACATAGACAAATTGAGATATAAAAATCACATAGTCATATCAATTGATGCAGAAAAAGCATTTGACAAAATCCAACACCCTTTCTTGATAAAAACTCACAACAAAGTGGGAATAGAAGGATAACACCTCAATATTATAAAAGCTATATATGATAAACCCACAGCTAACATCATACTCAATGGACAAAAACTAAAACCATTTCCCCTAAGAACAGGAACAAGACAGAGATACTCACTCTCACCACTGCTGTTTAATATAGGACTGGAAGTATTAGCAATTGTAATTACACAAGAAGAAGAAATAAAAGTTATCCAAATTGGAAAAGAAGAAGTAAAGCTGTTCTTCTTTGCAGATGACATAATATTGTACATAAAAAACCTGAAAGACTCCATCAAAATACTAATAAACTTAATAAGTGAATTTGACAATGCAGCAGGATACAAAATTAATGCCAAGAAATCTATGGCATTTGTATACAACAATAGTGAACTTACAGAAAGAGAGACTAAAAAAGCAATCCCATTTACCATCACAACAAAAAAAATTAGGAATTAACTTAACCAAGGAGGTAAAAGACCTATATGTGGAAAACTACAGGACACTGAAAAAAGATATAGAGGAAGACATAAACAGAAGAACATACCATGGTCAACATCATTAAAATGTCCATACTACGCAAAGCAATCTATAGATTCAATGCACTCCCCATTAAAATATCAATGGCATATTTCACAAACCTAGAAAGAACTCTCCAAAAATTCATCTGGAATAAAAAAAAGACCCCAAATAGCTACAGCAATTCTGAGAAAGAAGAACAAAGTAGGTGGAATCTCAATACCAGATTTCAAGCTGTACTACAAAGCCACTGTTCTCAAAACTGCCTGGTACTGGCATAAGAACAGACATATAGATCAATGGAATAGAATAGAGAACCCAGAAATCGACCTAAATCACTATGCTTAATTAATATTTAACAAAAGAGGAATGAACATACAATGGAATCATGACAGTCTCTTCAATAAATGGTGCTGGGAAAATTGGACAGATACATGCAACAAAATGAAACAAGACCATCAACTTATACCATACACAAAAATAAACTCAAAATGGATTAAGGACTTAAACATACGATGGGAAACCATAAAAATACTAGAGGAATCCAAAGGCAGAAAAATCTCTGACATATGCGGAAACAGTTTCTTCACTGATACTGCTCCTAGGATAATGGAAACTAAAGAGAAGATAAACAAATGGGACTACATCAAAATAAAAAGCTTTGGCACAGCAAAGGAGACCATTAATAAAACAACAAGAAAGCCCAATGCATGGGACAGCATATTTGCCAATGATATTAATGATAAGGGCTTAATCTCCAACATTTACAGGGAATTAATGCAGCTAAACAAAAAGAAGATAAACAACCCATTCAAAAAATGGGCAACTGATCTAAATAGACACTTTTCGAAAGAAGACCAAAAGACATATGAAAATATGCTCAAAGTCACTAATCATCCTAGAGATGCAAATCAAAATGACAATGCAGTACCATCTCATACCTGTCAGAATGGCTATTATCAACAAATAAACATATGACAAGTGTTGGTGTGAATGCAGAGAAAAAGGAGCCCTCACGCACTGCTGGTGGGAAAGCAAACTGGTGCAGCCACTGTGGAGAACAGTACTGAGCTTCCTCAAAACACTAAAAATGGAACTCCCTTTTGACCCCGTGATCCCACTTCTCAGAATATATCCCAAGAAACTAGAAACACAAGTCAGAAAGGATGTATGTACCCAAAAGTTCATAGCAGCACAATTCACCATAGCCAAGATTTCGAAACAGCCTAAGTGGCCATCAGCAGATGAGTGGATTAAAAAACTATGGTACATTTACACAATGGAATACTATGCTACAGTAAAGAAGAAGGAGTTCTTACCATTTGCAACAACTTGGATGAAGTTTGAGAGCATTATGCTAAGTGAAATAAGCCAGACAGAAAAAGATAAATATCACATGATATCATTCATTTGTGGAATATAATGAATAATATAAACTGATGAACAAAATAGATCCCTCAGCAGCAGCACTAAGGATGTCCACCTGCTGGCTTAAGACATCAGTCAGACATACCCAGGAGGCTCCCAGATTGTGAGAGGGTGCAGGCCAGGCTGAGGCGCCCCCTGCTCCTCCCGAGTGCATGAATGTCATGCACCGGGCCTCTAGTGTGGATATAAAAAAGGTAGATATTTTGGGCTCATGTGGTGGATACAGGGTGTCTAGCTTTTGAAACATGGCTCCCTGAGTGGTCCCATGGCTGTCATTAAGTGTTCTAATGTCACCCCAGGCTAACCGTTCCTAATGGAAATGTTCTTTCTCTGACTTTCTGAAACGCTCATTTCTTTCTTGCTCAGATGCTTTTCACCTAAAAGAGAGGTTCACATTAGGTCCAAATCTTGTCCCCTCCAATTATACACGAGAGAATGACTCTGGTGTTTGGGGTTGCCGGACTGATTTATTTGTCTAATCATTCTCTGCTCACCACCTCAAAGAGTAAATATTTGTAGAATAAAGGAAAGAACAACAAAGAAATTAAAAATTAATTCATATACCTTAGAGCCAAAATCAGCCCCCACCTCCCAATAGGAGATACCACAACTGACCTCTAAAATGAACACTGATATCCACAAAAGCCTGAACACTGGTCCCAGTCAAAGCCTTGACTTTATTAAAAAAAGAAATCCCCTGCAAAGCCTGATTTCTCCTCCACTCATTTTATAGATGCTCTTGTTCCTAACCTTATGTGTCCTCCAGAACACTCTGAGGTGTGCTACCCCTCAATTCAACTCCTCTCTCTGGTATTGTCTCAGGTTTTGACATATGCGCATCTGCATGCACTCCCGGAAGATTTGTCCAGCCATTGATTTCTATAGTGTGTCCCTGATTATCACCAGCTGGGTCCTCCAAGTGGGGAACACATAAGACAACCCAATGTAGGCATCTATATTTACCACCTGGAACAACTGACAAAAATGCAAATTGGAAATCTGCTTGATTCTGGAGGGAGACAGAAAAAGCAAAAGTCATAAATCATGTATCTGAATTTTGGTTTTTCAACTATATTGGTTAAATCTGAGAATATCAATTATTTCAGAAGGGTATAAATTAGGAATAATCTTCCTTACAATTTCTCCAATTACCCAGGTCCAACCAGATTACCACATAATCTTAGAGGAATTTCCTAAGCCTTTATCTGCTTATTGTTTTCAAGAAAATGCTATGAAAATCCGTTTTACATACTCTTCTCTCCCACTTAACAATTATAAACGTATTCCCATCTAAATACATATTGCCCCATTCTTTTTTGCGTGTAATATTCCACTAGATGGATGTCCCATTCTTATTAGTTGTTGTTTTTTTTTATTATAAAAATGATGCTATAAATATGCTCATAAATTTATAATTCTAAATACATCTATATTGTTGGGATAAATCCCTAGAGCTAGAATTTCTACATCAAAAGGTAGATATATTGTTGTCATTGCTTTGGATTGGCACCATTTTGTATTCCAAAGACTTTGGATTCATTCAGAAACCATTAAGACAGGAGCACTCCTGATTTCCTGATCTACTACCAATCAGAGATATGATCAAATTTTCATTTTTATTTAAAATTAAAAAGAACAAAAAGAATACATCTTTTAAAAATAATAAATTGAAAACCCAATGAAATGGGAAATCTCTTGAAAGATTAAAATTACCAAAACTGTCTGGAAAAAAAGAAAGAACTAAAATTCTATCTATGTTAAATAAATCAACTCCTAATTAATAACATTGCCACAAAGACAACTACTGGTTAATATAGTTTTACTGGTATATTTTATCAAATATTTAAGGAAAAATAATACCAATCCTACATAAAATCTTCTGGAAAACAGAGGAGAAAGAACACTGCCAATTCACTTTATAAGACCAGAATTATCTTGATATGAAAGGCATCATGAAAAAATAAACATACATACCCATATTCCTAATGAACAAAGATGCAAAATTATTTGATAAAATATTAGAAAAGCAAATCCACCAATACATAAAGAGAATAATATACAATAACAAGTGATAATTTTATTCCAGAAATGCAGTCAGTTCAACACTAGCAGATTAATCAGTACAGTTCACCATGTTAACAGAATTAAAGAAAAAACAACAACATGATCATTTTAATAAGAAAAGGCACCTGACAAAAATCAACATCCTTTGATTAAATACCCTGATCAATCCAGTAACTAATGTGATTTTCCTCAAACTGATGAATAGCATTGAGCAAACATCCTCATGATAACATAAAACCTAATGAATAAAGATTCAATCTTTCCCTTAAGATAGAGAGCAAGGTAAGGATATCTGGTCTCACCACTTCTAGCCAGGAAATCCTAGCTAATGCAAAAAGGAAAGAAAATTAAATTAAAAGAATAGAGTCAGGAAATAAAGAAATGAAATTATTTATTTGGAGATACATAAGCCTATATGTAGAATATGCTAAGAAGTCCACCAAAAAAACCTACTAGAACTAATAAGTGATTATCATGGTCCTGAATAAAGGTTCAATATACAAAAGTCTATTGTATTGCTATACACCAGCAAGGAACATTGGAAATAAAAATAAAATATTTAATTTATAATAACATTCACAAACATAAAAAAATTAAGGGATTTTTTTTAAACAAACTATGTGTAAGACCTATATAATCTATCTATATATAAAAGGCTAAGTGTCTGTCTGTCCAACTGGTAGCTATGATGTGCAGTGACCACCAGGGAACAGATGCTCAATGCAGGAGCTGCCATGATGTGTACTGGCCATTTTTAAATAAACGGCACTATGGAACTGGTGCCAACAAACCAACATTCAGCTTCCCCCAAATGGGACACAGGCCCCGCCACCACTCTGGAGCGACACTTCACCAAATTGCAGTCAATGCTGCCAAGACCACCTATTACAAAATGCAGCTCACAGCCCAGCCCAGCCCAGAAACAGTGGCTATGGGCACTGGGTAATGACATCACGTAGCAATGCCCAGTTTCATCTTCCTAGCAACTAGCATTCTTGGAGTTTCTTCAGCCCAGGAAGCTGATTTGCTTTATAGGTGCAGACATTTTACAGTTCAACCAAATGTTTGTGAAACAAACATGCCTCACCTCATTTGATCCTCTCAGAAGCTCTGGAGTAGGTAGATAGGAGACTCGGTAGAATCCTATTTCTTTTCATTAGCTCATTGTGAATAGTGATATTAAAATATTACTTCTAATTAATTTCCTTTCAATGTGCACAAATCCATGCACTGGAACACTATTTAAAACTATAAAATATCGCCGAGAGAATCTTAAGACTTATAAATGAAGCACATTCTATTTTTGTGAATCAGAAGACACAATTTTGTTAGAATGTCAGTTCTCTCCCAACTACAGATTCAGTAAAAAGCCCAGGAAGCTTTTTGTTAACATTGAAAAGCTAACTCTAAGACTTCTGTGCAAATGTGAAAATGTAGAATAGCCCAAATAATTTTCAAAAAGAAGAACAAAACTGGGGAACTCACAATACCTTACTGAGAAACTTACTATAGTAAGTTTTGTAAACGTCTAAGCACTGTGTTGTACATCTGAACCTAATATAATATTCTATGTCAATTGTAACTTAAAAATAAAATAAATAAGGAAAAAATAGACTTACCATAATGATCCAATAATAAAGACTATATTGTGACATATCATGTAGCTCTATGTAGCTCTAGACCAGTAAAACAGAAAATTTAAAAAGAGACCAAAACATATATCTAAAATTGATTTTAACTATACTCACTGTTGATAAACATGTGAAGCAACTGGAATGTTCATACATTCTTGGTGGGAATGAACAATGGTATGAACAACAGCAGTCAAACACATACTTACCTTACAAGTCTGCAATTCAATTTCACTCTTAGATATTTTCCAAAAATATATGAAAATATATATTTACACAGAGACATATTTATGACTGTTGATTCAATTTTATTCATAATAAACTTCAAAGAACCCAAATGACAGTTAGTGAATGTATTGATAAATGATGGAAATTCCATACAGTGGAATATTACTCAGCCATCAAAAGACATGAACTATTGATAGATGCATCACCATATATAAGTCTCTTCAGCATTTTATTAAGCAAAAGAATCAGACATAAAGTCAATCCTTTGTAAACCCACAGTAAACTCCAGAAATGAAAAATCTGCTCTATAATGACAGACAGTAGCCTAAGGCTGGAGTTGGAGATGAAGAGCGCCTTGAAAAAGGCACACACAAAAATCCTTTTGAGTGAAGAACGTGTTTCAAAATTTGGTTTTGCTGATGATTAGATTTGTGTATAGATTTGTAAAAACTCATTGAAATGTATACTTAAAATAGCTGCATTTATTGTATGAAAATTAACCTTAATAAAGTTGAAAATATTTTTTTTCCTTGAGGGAGAGAGATAGAAAGATAGAAACATCTGAGAGAAACATTAATCAACTGCCTAGGCATGTTCCCTTACCAGCAATCAAACTGGTGATCTCCTGGTTCATGGGTTGACACTTAACCACTAAACCACACCAGCCTGGATGAAAATTTTTTTTAAATAAATTCTAAGTATATAACACAGGAAATAGTTCCTTACTGGGGGCTTGCTGAGGAGGGAAATGAGATAAAATATAGTGTAGGATAAATACAACACTGGAGTGAATCAGAAGGTATTAGAATAAGTAGACAAAGTGAGATAAGTAGAATCTGGCTCTGGGGTGGGTGTGGAGATGGGGAAACTATAAACAAAAACAAAGTAAGAAGAGCAGGTTTAAGTAACCCTAAAAGATGTCAGAGTGTGATAAGTAACTTTCAGACCTTTCCCCAAACAGGTATCTCTTTCGCCAAATCTGTCAACTTTTTTAGTATTTTTCTGCAAACACTTCTTAAGGGTATAGAAACATTTCTTTGTAAAAGGGAAGGCGGTGTAGAATTGTGTATCAGAAACCTGTACAATTTTTATAACTAATACATTTAATTAACAGGAGGAGGAGGAAGAGGAGGAAGAAGGGGAGAAGAAAGAGAAGGAGGAGAAGGAAGAGGAGGAGGAGAAGGAGGAGGAAGGGGAGGAAGAGGAGGAGGAAAAAGGGGAGGAGGAGAAGGAGGAGGAGAAGGAGGAGGAGGAGACAGATATCTCCCACCAGTAGAGTTTATTAGATTGAGGCACAGGTTTAAAGTGCAAATCTCTGGTGAAAGTGAAAGGATCCCAAGACAATGCAAGATCGTGGATGAACCATTAAAATTGCAGTCAGACACCTAAAATGGTCATTCTTTCTCATACTTCTTAGCTATGTCATATTCTGTTCAATGAGAGATTTCAGCCTTCTGGGTTTGGTCTTCTCATCTAAAATATCAGAACATTGGTGGACATGCTCTCATTTTCCTTTCATCTCCTCCACCTTGCCCAAAGTGAAGAAATGAGGAGCAAATATGCAGCTACTCTGAATCTTTTAATAGCCTGCTGAGCTTTGCAGCTCCCTGCAGAGGCTCTCTCCTGTTTACCTTTTGTCATGAAGCCCTCTTCAAAGTTAAACTTTTTGTCAGAATCTACTTGTTACAAATAACATCATGAGTAGTCAAAGGCCACACCAGGCTCAGTACAGAAATGTAGCTTCCCTTACTGGATTTCACAGGCACATAAAGCTGAAGAAAGTCCAAACTCAAAGCCATGCTATGTGTATATCTGACTTTCCCACATAAGCACACGGGACACAGGCAAGAGGAAAAGTTATCCTCGCCTAGAGAAAGAAAAAGCCATCTTGATGACCTAGTAGGTAGTAGGGTTATTACTCCAAGTGTGTTTTTTTCTTTTGAGATATTTTTATTGCCTTCAGAGAGATAGAAGCATCAATGATGAGAGAGAATTACTGATCGGTTGCCTCTTGCACATCCCACACTGGGAATTGAGCTCGAAACTTGGACAGGTGCTCCTGACTGTGTTTTCCGATGATCTTAGGCTTTAGAGCAGTGGTTCTCAACCTGTGGGCCCAGCCCCCGTGTTTTCATTAGGGTCACAACCCATAGGTTGAGAACTGCTAGCAAGGTTGCCTAAGACCATTGGAAAACACAGATATTTACATTACAATTCATAACGGTAGTAAAATTACAGTTATGAAGTAGCAATAAAAATAATTTTATGGTTGGGGGTCACCACAACATGAGGAACTGTATTAAAGGGTCGTGGCATTAGAAAGGTTGAGAACCACTGCTTTAGAAACTTTTGCTAACCTTTACAGATAAACTCAGTTTCCCTGCTATGTGCTCTCCAAACATCGTGTAGTAGATGGTGTGTGCATTGCCAAGACCCCCTTCAGGACCCAGGTTTTTTTTTTTCCCCGACTCACAGCTTAAGTTATCCCAAAAAATTGCACCCAGACAAAGAGAAATTCCACCCTCCATCCAGAGACTGTAGCCCTTCTAAGAAAGTCCATACCCAGTGGCCTGCAGATGCAAATATCCAGCCCCCGTGTTTTCATTAGGGACACCCTGTCAGGGCCATTGTAGCTCCAGAGCTCCAGAGCTCCAGAAGCCCCTGGCACATCACAGCTCAACCTCCACCTCTGCCCAAAATCTTCTGCTCACCCTCCAAGGAATTGTCCCAAGGATCACTCTCAAACCCAAGATAACCTCATCGTTCCTTTCTGGAGACAACCCACTGCTTGTAATTATGTGTGTGTATATTTGTGCATGTCTGTGCTTGTATGTGCATTGTATACACATTCCCATTTCATGTGGTGACATCAGTCTTCATCAAATATGCTCCATCAGGGAAGAGACCATGTCCAATGCTATATTTTCAGCACAGATTCTGAAAAAATCACTGTTGTTCAAAAAATATATATTCCTGTTAAATTTCCTGTTCTTTTATTTTAATAAGGTTGACATCTTAATATTTTTAAATTTTTCTTTATATTTCTCTTCAGAGAACTTAATGGTTTGCAAGAAATTTGTCCCTCAAAAGAGCATATATACTTTAACAGCTGATAACTTAATTTTGAAAATGAAATGTATTTTAATAAAACAATGGCTTTATAATTATTCAGATTGTCTTCTATATTTGGGGGGAATGCCCTACACATAAATCAAGCAAAACTTTATTTCATGCTTTTTTATTTTTATATCTTTCTATACAAAAATATTTCTTTCTTACATAAATGTTACAGTCTTAGCATCTTGAAACCTGCATTTTCCTGAGAAGAGCCTATGTTCATATTCCAACATTATTACACAAGAAAAAAATTCTACTTGTTACTTTTTACATTTAAGTCCATTTGAACCATATGAAATTTATTTTTTGAAAGCATATGTTGTAAATCTAGGGTTATGGTGTTTTAGATATTTTGTGAATACAAAAAATATCTCTGGAATAAAGGCAAAGGAGAGATGAGGGAAGGGAGAATGAGACAGAGATTAAGAGAAAGAGGAGCAGGAAGCAGGAAAAGAGAGAAGAACAAGCTTAGAGAAATGTCAGGATAAAAATGCCTTTTCTCCCTTGGCTGGAGCAGGGAGAGTGCCATATCTGAGGGTGGGAGAACAAGAGATTAGAAAGACTAGTGATATTAACAAGAGCCAGAGAATGTCAGAGATGGAAAGAAAATGTCCTCCACAGATTATTTACATATAATGAGCCAGACACCCAGACACGGTGGCTGCCAAAGGTTGCACAGTAATTTACTAGGGCTCCTTGACTCCTAACTTAGCATTCTGATCAGAAAAACAGAAAGAGCTATTTTCAGCAGGGAACTATGCACAGGGTAGAGGGTTGGCTGGAGGGATCTTACAAACTCTGATATTCTAAGACTCAAAAAAATATACCTTTAAAGATCACACTGTCCATGAAGTTCTCATAATCAAAGACAAAAGTTCTGAGCTGAATAAAGTGAATTCTGACACAAAGTATGTGCTCAATAACTACCTATCAATGAATGTGGATTATTCTTATCAATACCAATAATTAAGTGTTCCTCTTTGATTACTCCATGAGCTTAAGTGAGTGGCTCATGACAATCTCAGTGTTTAGGGTGGTTGAGTGGGTGCCAAAGGGAGTTAGCCCCATGGTAGGTTAGCCGAGGGAATTTCACAGCTGAGGACCTTGAAGCATTAGGCTCTCATCCAACCTGTAATATTGGGATAGGTGATCCAGGAAGCCAGCGGACCAAAACTGTCAATGCCTGGTCCCTAAGAATTTGTAATATTACTCAGCAATAAATACTGAGCTCTGAGAAAAAGAACTAGGTCTCAGAGCTGACTGGGGAGCCCATTTCTCTACCATCTTGCCTTCACCTTCATCTCCAAGGTGTGCATCTTCTCAAAGGAGTCAGGGACAAACCCTTCCATTTGGCCATTTCCCAAGATGTGTCTATCAGGGAGCCCTACCTCTGAAAGGAAGATGTCTTCTCCTAAGTTAACTGTTTCAATTCCCTGACTTCTAGAGATGACACTAGAGAATTCATACAGGAAGCTACTATGGCCCAGGGTCTATATTCCCTGCTTCCTAGATTTCAAAATCTTGGATCTGGAAGGGAGACAAAAATCTCTGAGTGGAAACTCTGGATCTAACCCTGGTCATGCCCCTCAGCTGCCATAATCTTAGTCCAGCTTGGAAATTCCTTTATGCTTTTCTCATCTCACTTTACTTCAGAAATTCTAGGAGGAAGGAAAGGACCAGGACATAGACACTGTCATGGGACCAATCCTAAACCATCAGCTGCTTAAGTGTATCTAGGTCTCTATCCCTTTCTTCATTCAGACCTTTTTCTCAAATGTTACTTCCTCAGAACAAACTTCTCATTAATGTAAGCAGTAACACCAGTGTCTCATAATCCTCTGAGGACCCACTGGTTTCCCATCATGCCCATGGAGATCACTCTGCTGGAGTCTAAGTTCCCATCCAGCATTAGGTTAGCTCTAGACCTCATTAAGAAACCAAGAGCCTGGAGACAGTGAATAGGGAGAACCAAGAGCAGTCATGCTTGGGAGAGAAGGGACAGAAACCACATTTTTACTCTCTGGTCTCAGAAAGGACTCACTTCTCACATTCCAGCCCCTGGACTTGGTGACACAGGGTAAGCCTTTATTTAGGATGTGAGCATAAGGATTGGAGATGTCACCGACCCAGAAGCGTCAACTGTCCCAGCTGTGCAGAAGCTTCAGTACATCCCTGCCAGCTGCAACACCCTGCCAACAGCAATGGACCACAGATTTTATTTTGTGCATGTCATGGAGTAGATCCATTAGGCAAGAATCTCTAGATATAATTTCTTAATGCAAGCAGCTCTTGAAGGAAACACTGATTAGTGACTAAGGTAAGTGACTTAGAGTTTCATATGGGACAAGCTCGGTAGCACAGATATAAGGGTGGGCTTGAATTTCATCAGGGCTGGTATATATTTTAGACCTAGTGTTAAGGTTTGTCAGTGAGATGGGTACAAAACTGGTGGAGAAACAAATTCTCCTCTTTAAATGGGAATGCCATTGCTGGTGCTCAGGACACAGCCCCAGGTGCAGCCTTTATGGGGCAGAAAATTCCAATGAACATCATAAAGCCATGGAAATATTTATACACACACACACACACACACACACACACACACACACACACACACACACACTTCACATATATGTTGGTCCCAAAGAAGGTGGAGAGATGATGGGCCAAGGCAACATGAGTTCACTGGCAGCTGTAAGAAGTACAATGAGAACAATGACAAGAGCTGTTTGTTGAGCCCCTAGCATGTGCTATCACTGTACCAAGTAGTTTACTCATTGAATCTTTGTAGCAGCCCCAGAAGCTAGTACTATTATTAGCTTCATTTTACAGCTGAGTAAATAAAGATCCAGACAGGGAAGTAATAGAGGGGAGCAGACTGATATTCCACAACAAGCAAGTGTCACACCAGAATTCAAGCACAGTGCAAGGTCATGCCTTCACCAACCATCATGCGAGAGTGAGGGGAGTCAGGGAGGCACAGGGAAGACTGCAGCAGCAAAGCAGCACCATTGGGCAGAATGCTGATGACTTTCCAGTTGCTGGAAGAGCAGTTGCCTCGTCCTGAGGCTTATCTCTGTGACCCCCTGTGTCCTTTCTGTTCTCTATCTTTGCAAATAATATTAGAAGATCTCTCTAAAGGAAATTTATTGACTCAAAACTGACTTTTCATTAATTGCATGATACTAGTTGGAGCAATTTGCATGAGTGACAGTCCTCAACAGAGAGACAGCCCAGAAGGACTTGCAGGGACCATTTTAAAAGGGGTTAGTGCACAGCTTCTGGGTCATGACACATACAATACACACACTCTAGACACACTAATTTTCTTTCTTCCCATGTTCTCTCTTCCCTATCTTTTTCTTTTTCTGGTTTTTCCCTTTCACATATTTGCTCTTTGTATTTTTTCTCATTTGCCTTCTTCCTAAATGTCCATGACTGTTGCAATGTTGTCTTCCTTTATTAATCTGCTCCTCTGTGTTTTTCTTTCACCTTATCAATGCTTTTACTTCTATGACTCCCTCATTCCCCTAATTCTCATACTCCCATGTTATCTTTATCTTTCTCTCTCTGCCATTCTGTTTATCACTTACCACCTACTTGCCTATTTCAACCTGTTCTCTTTATCTCTTTGTTTTGGAGTCAATGATTCTCTCTCTCTCTCTCTCTCTCTCTCTCTCTCTCATCTATCTATCTATCTATCTATCTATCTATCTATCTATCTATCATCTATTGCTATCTCTGCCTCTCCATCTGTTCCTTGTTTCCTTTCCATGCAGGACCTGCCCCTGGATCATGGCAAATTTGAGCCAACCTTCTGAATTTGTCCTCTTGAGCTTCTCATGTTTCGGTGACCTTCAGGTTCTGCTGTATGGGCCCTTCCTCATGCTTTATGTTCTTGCCTTCATGGGAAACACCATCATCATAATCTCTGTCATAGCTGACACCCACCTATGGACTCCCATGTACTTCTTCCTGGGCAATTTTTCCCTGCTGGAGATCTTGGTGACTACAACTACAGTGCCCAGGATGCTCTCAGACCTGCTGGTCCCCCACAAGGTCATTTCCTTCAGGAACTGCCTGGTCCAGTTCTATTTCTACTTTTCCCTGGGATCCACCTCCTTCCTCATCCTATCAGACATGGCCCTTGACCGCTTTGTGGCCATCTGCCGCCCACTACGCTATGGCACATTGATGAGCTGGCCTGTATGTGTCCAGCTGGCAGGGGCTGCCTGGGCAACTCCTTTCCTCGCCATGGTGCCCACTGTCTTCTCCCGAGCTCATCTCAGTTATTGCCATGGCAATGTCATTAACCACTTCTTCTGTGACAACGGACCTCTACTGCAGCTATCCTGCTCAGACACTAGCCTGTTGGAATTCTGGGACTTTGTGATGGCCTTGGCCTTTGTCCTCAGCTCCTTCCTGGTGACCCTCTTCTCCTATGGCTACATTGTGAGCACTGTGCTGCGGATCCCCTCTGCCAGTGGCCGTCAGAGGGCTTTCTCTACATGTGGGTCCCACCTCACCCTGGTCTTCATTGGCTACAGCAGCACCATCTTTCTATACGTCAGGCCTGACAAGGCACATTCTATGGAAGTCAATAAGACTGTAGCCTTGGTGACGTCGGTCTTTACTCCCTTTCTGAACCCCTTTATCTTCACCTTCCGCAATGAAACATTCAAGGCTGTGCTTTGCAGGCAGATACAGAGGCTAAAGGCCTCCACAAGGCGCTATAATGAGCCTGAGAGACCTAACCAGTAGCTCTGTGAGGAGGCAGAGGACCAGCTGGGTGAGAACTCTGTCAGATTTCCTTAGGTATTTTCCCTCTGTGCCTCTGAATGAAAACCATAGTGAGTCCCCGGTGCTCTGCTGTCTTTACCAAAGCTCTCAAGGACCACCATGGGGGTGCTCCCTATACCCACTAGCAGCTGCAATAACTCTGAAAGTAACCCGGAGTCTGGGGAGCCAGGAGTGGGGCTTTCAATACAAGAAAGTACATGGCTTTCTATTCAAGGCAAAGTAGCCAGGTCATGTTCTCTAATCAAGAGATATCCATGCCAGTGTGTGTGTGTGTGTGTGTGTGTGTGTGTGTGTGTGTGCACGCGCGCTATATTCCTGAAAGCCTATTCCCTTTGGAATTAAACACTAGGTTCATCACTTTCCTCTCCCAGCTGAAAATCTTTATATTTTCCAGTAACTTGGTCCTCAGAATCACTGCATTCTCTTAGCTTTCATCTATTCTGGGTTTTTCTAAAATAGCCCCAATTTAAAATATTCTGCCAAAGTCTTTCTGCAAATACACTTTAATTTACCAAACTACATTTTGCAGTAAACTATGATGGCTTCACTTATCAAGAAAGAACTACTAGTTCCACTTACTTTAAGACAACAAATCTACAAATTTATTGCAAATGTCAAGCTTTTTAAAAGTCTATTATGTGGAAATAAACAAGGCAGGGAACTTGGACTCATTTGGTGGATACACAGTGCCTAGCTTTGGAAACGTGACTCTCTTAATGACCCCCTGGTTCTCATTATGTGCTCTTGTGTCATCCCAGGCTAACCTCTTCCTAATCGAGGTGCCCCTTTCTCTGACTTTCTGAAAAGTTCATTTATTTCTTGCTAAAATGCTCCTCATCCAAAAGAGAGGTTCACCTTAGGTTGAAAACCTTGTCCCCTCCAATTACATATCAAAGCAGTGACTCTTGTGTTTGCTGTTGCACCAGTGGATTTATTTTCTCTAATAATTCACTGCTTACCAGCTCAAAGAGTAAATATTTGTACAATAAATGAAAAAGATGAAAAAATTAAAAATAATTCTTCTAATAATACATACCTTAGCTTTGTGTGTGTGCATGTATATAAATATACAGAATGTGTATTTTTTTCACACTTTACAAACACTTCAACATATGTTTTCCATTTGTTTTTATCCTCAGAGTAATTCAATTAAATAAAGACACTGATCACTCACCATGCGCAATGCAGTCCTCTTCAGCACTGGGCATTAAAGATAAAAGACATGTTGCCTGGCTGGTGTGGTTCAGTGGTTGAACATTCAACTATGAACCAGGAGATCAGGGCAAATGACAGAATTATGGTCTCAATCCCCAGTAGGGGGCATGCAGGAGGCAGCCGATCAATGATTTTCTCTCATCGTTGATATTTCTCTCTCTCCCTTTCCCTTTCTCTCTGTAATGAATAAAAAAAAATTTTTTTAATGCTGACCAAAAAAAAAAAATACATAAAAGATGTGGATTTTAACCTTAGGTTTCTGCATCCATGTGAGAGTGGAAATAGTAGTTACTTGTAACACATCGTGATAAGGGGTTTTTCTACCAAGTGCCATGAGAGTCCCAAAAGGAAATACTGATTATAGGGCTGCAGCCCAGCAGTGTTTCTAAACCACTAATGGATAAGTTTTAGGGGAAATCGAGATGAAAAAGGAGTTGGTCAAATTAATGGCCAAACTAACAGTAGACTGATTCTTCAATCTTATCACCTGTCTGTGCTTGAACATTCTTCTTCTATCTCAATCAAAATTAGATTCTCTAAACATTAGAATCTCCAGGATCTGATGCCACTAGACTCCTCTAGCCCCTTAATCAGTTCCTATTCATTTTATAGACTCACTAGTGGCCTGGTGCACAAAAACCATGCACATTCAAAGGGAATTAATTAGAGGAAATATTTTAATATTGCTATTTGCCCTTTCTCTATAATAGAAGTGTCACAGGTGAAAGAAAATTACTAAAGTGTATATGAAAACCTTCCTCCTGTCAGAGACAGACACGCCTCGGGACTCAGAGTCAAGTACCTGCTCACCAGCATGCATCTCAAAATAGTGTGAGACCAGATCCAGCTGGTCCCAACCCCATTGGGCAAGATCCAGACCTGGTCACCCCCACCCCCATCAAGCCTGGCTTGGGGGGTGGGCACAGCCTCAGGTCCCCTGGCCTGGTGCTGGGGTGGGGTGTGTGGCCTGAGGTCCCTTGGCCCACCACTGGGGTGGGGCCTGACGTTCTCCGTCAAGCCCCACGAGGCCAGTGGCACAGCCTTAGATCCCACATCCCAGCCCTACACCACTCAGCCTCAGATCCCTGCTGATTGCTCATTACAGCTCCTTTCAAGAACCCCACCTCTGCTGTGGGTGCAGCCATCTTTTTGTACAGGAACGCTGCCTCTGCTGTGGGTGCAGCCCTCTTGTGATGGCAAGATAGAGTGAGGATCAATTTGCATATTATCTCTTTATTATATAGGATAATGGCAATAGTTCAAGTAACCTCATAACAGTAATTGTATTCTATCTAATAAGAGAATAATATGCAAATTAACCATCACTCTAACAAAATGGTGGCACCCATAGCCACAAGATGGTGGCGCCCAGTCCTCTCAGCCCCATCAAATTGACACCAGAGAGCTAAGAGGAGGGGTATCAAGACTTCCTCCTTGACTTTTCTGGGTTGCCCCATTTCCAAACCACTGTGGGAAACCACTGTCTTAGGATACAAAGACTTGACCTGGAGCCAGCGATTATATCTGTTTTACAAACACGAAGTGACCTTCAGCCCTGATTCTCTATAAGCATGTCCTAAACTCTTGAGGCAGCACCAGGAATTGCAAAAGACCATGGGCCCTGCATTCCCCAGTCTCAGGGAGGACTGCCACTGAGAGTCAGCAGAGTAAGCAGCCTGGCAGAATGCTGCCCAGAGGCCCTCCTGACCCTTTATAAAAAAACAAAAACAAATTCACTCTCCAGAGCATGATCCCCTGCCAGCAGTGGCAGCCTGGGCTGAGGTCTCAGCCTGAGAGGGACATGCACCCCACAACACGACCCCCTCCCCAGCAGCGGAAGCCAGGGGTCTCAACCACTGAGTCACACCAGCCAGGCAGATATGGAGGAATCTTAAGTGTTTCTTTTTCTTTTTAAATATATTTTATTGATTTTTTTATGGAGAGGAAGGGAAAGGGATAGAGATCTAGAAACATCTATGAGAGAGAAACATCAATCAGCTGCTTCCTACACACTCCCCACTGGGTATGTGCCACCAACCAAGGTACATGCCCTTGACTGGAATGGAACCTGGGACCCTTGAGTCTGCAGGCTGACCCTCAGCCAGAGCAGTCCAATATGTTAAAGAAAAAGTCCTATCTAATAAAAAGGGAATATGCAGGGGAGGGCATTTGGGGGTGACTGGGTTGTCAGGGGAGCAGTTAGGCATCAATCAGGCTGGCAGGGGAGTGGATAGGGGGTGATCAGGCTGGCAGGCAGAAGCAGTTAGGGGCATTCAGGCAGGATGGTGAGCAGTTGGAAGCCAGCAGTCCCAGATTGTGAAAGGGATATCTGACTGCCTGCCTGTGAGATCAGGCCTAAACAAGCAGTCAGACATTCCTTGATGGGTTCCAGATTGGAGAAGGTGCAGGTTGGGCTGAGGGATACCCACCCACCCCCAGTGCACAAATTTCATGCACTGGGCCTCTAGTGTTTTATATCCTGACTTGGAAGAAACACATACTGTTCCTAAAACAACTACAGATTCAGTGTCACTTTTAAAGATTTGCATTTTGTCACAATAGTATCCACAAACATATGAAGGTTGGCAAATAATATGTATACATGAGAGAAATATTTTTATTTGGTCTATAAAAAATATTAATTGCATGATAGATTCACACTTTCTTTTATATCAGGAGATAGAAACAATTGTTTTTATTATTAGTTTACATAAGGTGATTGGACAAAAGGCAACAGTTTTCCCCAGAAGTAGCTTAGATGGGAATATAACTGCTGAAGGCCAGGATGAGATTGTTGGTAATAGCCAGCACTAATTTAAATCTAGTTAGAATCAGTGGTGGGATTTTATGACTCCCTACCTTTCCATCCACCCTCCTCTTCTTTAGCATTCCAGCCCCAGAGATGCAGTGATCTAGTAAGCAATCATTAAAAGGGCAGGGTTTTGAATGGCTAACACAAGAATCTATTGTCACACGTGTAAATCCTGTTGGGAATCCAAAAAGTAGATTTATTACTTACAGGTGGGAGGACAAACAAATAGGGTAGTTTTGATGGGAGAAAATACAAGAATCAAATCATTTTTAAATACATTTTTATTGATTTCAGAGAGAAAGGAAGAGAAAGAGATAGAAACATCAACGATGAGAGAGAATCATTGATCGGCTGCCTCCTGCATGGTGCCTACTGAGGATCAAGCCTGCAACCTGGGCATGTGCCCTTGACCAGAATTGAACCCAGTACTCTTCAGTCCACAGGCCAATGCTCTATCCATTGAGCCAAACTGACTAGGGCTAAAGTCATTTTTCTAAACAAAATCAGGTCTGGATCCTGTAGTGACCCTGCATGCAGAAGTTTGATGAAGTGCAACGCCCCTCAAAGGCTAAGGTAGAAAATTTCACCACTGCTGATAAAGGACCATATTCACATAAATTTAGTTTGCCACTTCTCCTTTTCTTGTCATTTGTATTTTAGTTTTTATTGAATTTATTGGGACAACATTGATTAAAATTATATAGGAAAAAAGTAAAGGAATTAAGCAAAACAAAACAAAGTTTAGCAATTCTTTAAGCTTTAAATTTCCCAATATAAATATAATCCTTGCAGTAAAACAACAAATATTGAAGAAAGACGGTTGTGATCTAGTGGTCTGTTGGTAAATGTTTACCTATCAGCTATCTAGTTGTACTACTGGCTGACTTCCAGCCTTTGCCAATGTTGATGGCTTCAATAATCCAATCATGTCAAACTACCAACATGATACCCCTGAACTTGGAGTTGCATGCTCAGCAGCACACTATTATACAATATTTACACTATCTATATATATATAAAGCCAGCAACTGTGACAAACAGAATGACCAATCAGTTGCTATGATGCCCACTTTGGCCAGCAAATCGGCCTAATCAGAGGGAGGGGCTGGCCAGCCAAGCTCCTGCAGCCCCTCCCCCAAGCCTGGCCACCCTAATCAAACTCTTTCACCCCAATTGCCTTCCAATTCCCCCTAGCCCTTCCCCCCAGCCAGCCCTGCCCCTGAGCAGCCAATTCCACCCCTGATCAGCCCGCCCCACCACAATAGGCTTATAGCCCCTCCCCCTGGATGGTCCCACTCCTGATTATCATCCCATCCCAATAGGGGGCAGGGCCAGCTAGCCAACCACCCATGGCCCCTCCCCCAGGCCACTAGCCCCCAATCAATCCCCCAACCCCAATGGGGTTGGGGCCTGGTGGCCAATCACCTACAATACCCCTAGCCAGCCCAGCCTTGATTGGGCCCCAATTGGGTCAGGCCAGCCCACCAACCTCCTGCCATCTTCTCCTCTTGATAGGCCCAGTCCAGGTCTGCCCCAATTGGAGCCAAGTTGGCCAGACCCCACCCATGCATGAATTCATGCACTGGGCCTCTTAGTCTTTATATATAAAGTCCTGTGACCATAATGGCCATAAGAACTGTAACAATCAGTTGCTATGACACCCACTGTGGCCAGCAAATCAGCCTGATCAGGGGATGGGGCCAGCCAGCCAACCTCTCCACCCCTCCCTGCTGCCAGCTTGCCCCTGATCAGACTCTCCCACCCTGATCAAGAGTGGAGCTGGCCAGCCAAATGCCCCCTACCTTCCCTCTGCCATCCCTGCTTCTGATCAGCCACAATAGCCCCGCAGCTCCTCCCCATATCTGTTCTGCCCCTGAATTCACCCCCACTCCAGTAGGGGGCAGAGCTGGGTGGCCAATCTTTTTCAGCTCCTTCCCCTGTTCCCCCAACCCCAATAGGAGGTGGGGCTGGCTGGCCAACCTCCCGCCATCTCCTCCTCCCAACAGGCCCAGCTCCTATCTGCCCTGATGGGACCCGGGTGGTCGGAACCTACCCATGCACGAATTTGAGCACTGGGCCTCTAGTACTTATATAAGTGACACAAACAATACCATTGCACAGATAAAGGTAAAATATAGTAAAATAATTATACATTTCAAGTTTTTATTATCTTTGTTTTTAGTAAACTCTCATGAATTGTAAGTTTATTTATTTTAATAATGGCTATGATTAATTCCTAAAAATTAATAATCAGTTAATTTTCAAGAAGCTTCAAGAACATGAAGATAGCATCTGCCTATGGATTTTCTCGCAGATCCTATCACCCATTCAAGGCAGCATCATTCATTCTCCTTCCCCTGAGTTAGATGTGTACCATGTCCTATGTAAGCAAACCTCGTGGAATTGTCCTTTAAGAGAATTATTTCTAAGCTCTTTCTGAACTTACTTAGGTCATTTTCAAAACTGAAAGCAATAAAAGTCCAGTACTGAAGGTAAATAAAGTACCTTTTGTGAATAAAATATAATCACCCTAGCATACAAAGATTTTCACAGGAGTGCCCAAGTACCCACCACAAGGTTTGTTGGAGTCAGATATGTCCTGAGATTTCAGTGAATGAAGCACCTTTCAGAGGATACTTACAAATCCCAAAAGCTGGATCTGGTTAGTGAAGACCTCCATGACGACTCTCCAGAAAGTCCATTCATTAATTCCATTTTCTACCTTTTCATGCCCACACAGTGTATCATTTTTTATGTCTATATTATTTTACAAATTCAGTCTTCTCTCTCTGGAATTCACTTTTCCTCTTCTCAGCCTGTGAAGTTGCTCATCATATTTCAAAGCTCAACTCAAATGACAACTCAATTTAACCAAAGAGAATAAGGCACTTCCTGTGTTCCCAGAGTGCTTTGCATATAGTGGTAACCAACACATAGTTTTGTCTTCCCACACTAAAAGGAAAGCTCTTCAAGTTAGGCACCATGACTTCCAAATCTTTGTATGTTCTGTGCCTAGAACACAGTAGATATTCAATAAATGTCAGAAATCTTTAGAGATTTGTAGCTGAATTTGGAATATAAACACTTTGACCTACAACACAGAATGCCACCATAATTGACAGTAATAGAAGTGTAGTAAACAAAGCACTAAAAGAAGGTATTTCACTATACTCTTAGTCATCTGACCTAGTGCCAGTTCTAAGACCCACATAACAACAGGGACTGGCGGAGGTCTAGAAATTGTTCAATGGCCACATCTCACCTGTAAATCTGAATATTTTGTGAGGGGATATGTAGCTTTCTTCATTTATTTTCTAGTCTGCATGTGTAACTCAAAATTACAGTACTTAGACAGTGGATGAATGTTACAGCGAGTCACACTGAAGCTGGACATAAGAGTTTTATCTTAAAAGTTAAACTGTGCAGCAAAGAAATGGCCTGCCTTGCAGTTGTGAGTGCTCCCTCTCTAGACTTGGTTCAAGCAAGGCCTCTGTGCCAACCTAAGATGTGTATGTAATGGGGATGCCTGATCTGAGGAGATGCACCTGTATGACCCACATACAGCCTTGCAATTCTATGAGTCTATGACCTATCCTTATGGAACTGCAAGGTTCCTGGGGAGACTTAATTATAGCCCCTTTGACTAGAATTCCAAGGTTCCTTCCAGTGAGGTGGAAAAATATGTTAAAATAATTTTCTGGGTTATGTCCATCTGGGAGTCCCATTTGGCACTGAGGGTCCTTGTCACATCAAGACGAATGTTTGGAACCAAAACATTTCTAGGTCATGTCCACACAAGATTCTAACAGCAACTCAGAGGCTGAGCCATTTGCCAAATACTCTCAAGCAGTGTATGAAAATTATGAGGCCTAAATCCTGGTCCCTGTTTCCAGAATTAAGACCTGGGAGATAAATCATTAAGGAAGAGGGGCTGAATATTTTGTAAGGGGATATGTTGTTTTCATTTGTTGGCAAATACATCCTCAGACTCCCTTTTCCAGTGCCCTTGGTATCACTGACACTGAGACAAACACTTCCTTACACAGTTTCCTGACTCTAAGTTCCACCAGCATATTATCAGAATTAGTGGTCCTCAAATATTGATGCAGGTGAATCACCCAGGGGCCCTTATAAAATGTACATTCTATTTTGGTAGGTCTGGGGTGGGCCTGAGCTATCAGAAAATGCCAGTGCTATTCCAAGGATCACACTTTGAATAGCAAGGGACCAGAGGCAAGTTTGTTGAGAATGTGTATCTGTGTGATTCTGTTGTGATGAGTTGATTACTGTGAACACCCAAGGCAAGCTATACTTTCCCCAAGCTGACCAGTCAGATATTCCACTTGAGAGAGAACACTATGAAAAACAGGCAATAGGCTGCTCTAGGCAGTTGATTATTTTTAATTTTTTAAGAAGGGGATGTGTGCAGAGATGAGAGTAGCAGTAGGGAGTCTCTCAGGGGGAAAATCTGAGTGGATTTGTGTGCTGATTATTTTAGGGGGAGAAGGGAAAGAAAGTACTTGCATATAAGAAAGAGATAATTGCTTTCCATTTAGTTATTGAGTTTTTTCACAAAGTTTGTAAGGAGGGTAAGTAATTAATCCCTTGGGAGGTGGAGGAGACAAAGTTCTCAGGATGAAAAACTGTTTTCCCTGCTGGCCTTTACTACAGAATCAAAAGTATCAGCCCAGCCCTAAGCAGTTTGGCTTAGTGGATAGAGAATCGGCCTGTGGATTCAAGGGTCTCAGCTTTGATTCTGGTCAAGGGCATGTACCTTGATTGAGAGCACATCCCCAGTAGTGGATGTGCAGGGGGCAGCTGATTGATGTTTCTCTCTCATCGATGTTTCTAACTCTCTCTCTGTAAAAAAATCAATAAAATATGGGTGTTTTTCAGGGGGCCGGGGGGAGGGATCTACCCACTTTTGGAGAGGCCCATAAATAGGAACTTGTCCAGTGGTAGGTTTTTTAGTTTTTGTGTTTGTTTAAAATAAAGTATTTTTAATTGGAGATTAAGCTATCAGGTAATAACAGGAGACTCAGGCCTCTAGGTTATATATCCTGGGCCATTCTTCCCTTCCCATCGCCTTCTTTATTCAAAGCTATCCTCTGTGGTGGGCCCATACTGTGACCTGTGGTTACCACACTGCATATTAGGACTAAGACCTCGCCTCTCAATATCCTGGGAACAAAACTAGCTTTAGAAGTAAGTGGAAGCTGGCATCTACTCTGTCCTATTTTGCTATTCCAGCCCAGTCCAGGTTCATTGTGGTATAAAATATCATACACTAGACTTGTTCCTGTCCCCATCATCTTCCCATGACTTCCCAACCAATCCCAGATTTTCAAGAAATATCTTCCCTCATCCTTCCTCCATCCCATTACACACACCACCAATCACACTCATTTCCTCCTTCTTATCTGGCTTCTATGGTCTCTGCTTTACTCTTCAGGGCACCTGGTAATCTACTGGTCATTCTGCTATTAGAAAACCTAACTTCAGAGGGCCTCCCCTGTAATATGGACCAAAGGACCTATGGTAGAAGAAACTAGATCATTGCCAGTCTGGGGCAATGATCCAGCTTCCATTCTCTCTCAAGTATATGAGAAGGACATAGGCTAGGGACTTCAACTTTCTCTGTAAGGGGCCTTGTAAAATGACCCTCAGAGAGTCACTTCTGTTTCAAGGCAAGAAGTTTTGAGGGGCCTGGATGTGGAAGTGGGCAGGCAGCCTGGGAGTGCGTGATACTTCAACCTCAGGTGCAATCCTAGAAAAGGCAATTCCAATGGAGGTACACAGTTTCTTCTGTTTGGGGAAGACCAGCCCTCTTTACTTTTCTCAGAGAAACTCCCACTTTCAGAAACCCATTCTAGACTCTGAAATCAGTTTCTGAGAAAGAAACACACACAACTGAAAAAAAAGTTGCACACAAAGAAATGTGAAGGAATGTAAATAAACTGTAGAGCTGGACTGGGGAAGAAAGACTTCAAATAGCACATTTTATAATAATAGCCACATTTACTAAACTCTTACTATGACCAAACCCTGGACTAAGAGCTTTATTTAGATTATCTCTTTTAGTTGATATTATCGCAGTGTTTTTCCTCAACAGCCCCATCAAATTCATTCATTCCTTAACCATCTCAGGCTTACAGACACTTGTCTTTGAGATATTCAAATTATGTGAGTTTATTAGCTCTCCATAATGAGTGAGCAGAGACTTCTGGGAGAGGGAGGGAGCAGGCAAGAGTAAGAAAAAGGAGGTCAAGGAGCTCCAGTCCAGGCATTTAGAAGTCTACCTCCATTTAAAAAGGTCCTTATGCCTATGACTTAAGAGGTGCCTTCTGGTCTTCTTATCTGTGGGCTGCTGGGTCTCTGAAGAGGATCCTTTTGGTCATATCTTCAATGACCTCTTTGACCTTCTCATTTCGGAAAGTGAAGATGAAGGGATTGAGGAAAGGAGTTACCACTGCAGTCATCAGGGCCACCAACTTGTTTAGGTGTGTGGAGTGGTCCTGGCCTCACATAGATAAAGATGGCACTACCATAGCCCAGAACCACCACAGTGAGGCAGGAGGCACAGGTGGAGAAGGCCTTCTGGTGCCCAGAGGACGAGGACATGTGCAGGACTGCAGCCACAATGAGGACATAGGAGACCACAATAAGCAGCAGGGTGGCCAGCATGAAGAGCAAGGAGAAAATGAAATCCATGAACTCAATGTGGCAAGTACAGAGCAGGACAGTTTGAGAAGTGGGGCAGAGTCACAGAAGTAGTGGTCAATGACATTAGGGCGGCAGAACCAGAGCTATGTTTTCTGCAGGGTTGGGGAGACAATGGAGAGGAACCCAACCACCCAACAGACTACAACCAGCTTCACACAACTGAACTGTTTATGATGGTTGAGTAGTGCAAAGGGCAGCAGATGGCCATGTAGCGATCGAAGGCCATGACCGTGAGGATCAGGAAGTTGGTGGAGCCCAAGGAGAAGTAAAAGAAAGACTGGGTCAGGTATTCAGCCAAGGCTGTTTTTTAATAGACTGAGGTGATGTGATTTTATGTATACATTACTCTTAAAATCAACTAATCAAACTAGCTATCCATTTTCCTTCATGCAGAAAAAGACTAGAAGAATACATTTAAAAAGATTAACAATGGCTATCCAGGTGTGGATTATAAGTATTTAAATGTACATCTATAGCTACAGTATATATCTTGTTTGTTTGCCAAATTCTTTTCGTTTGAATATATGTAATTTTACTGATCAAGAAATATTTTTTTAAAGAACAATCACACCTACTCCTTCCTAAATCAAGCACAAAGTTCCCCTGTCAACCTTAGCTTCCTCAGCTCTGCCCACCTACCTCTCCAACCTTTCCCTCACCTCCTTCTGGCCACATACTCTGTGCTACCCCCCAACTTGACCCACTTACTATTCTCCAAATGTTAATTCCTCTCTGCTTTTATGCCTTTTTCCTAACTGTTCTCTATGCTTGGAATACCCTGTCTTGCCATTTTTGCCTGGTGAATTCTTACTCACCCTTCAGGGACTGTCTCAAATGTGTATTTTATGAAGCTTCATCCTTTATTCATATGTAAAGTGGGGAAGTTAGCATGTCTGCTTTTATAATTATAATTATAATTATTCTTGTGCCAGCCTTTTCCCAAATGCTAGATTCCTTGTTTGTCAATGGCAGGGCTCTCTTTTCATTCTTATAGCCCTTACAATACTGAGCAATGTGTCTTACAGCATTAAGACTTAATAAATTTTAATGAAACAAATCAATGAGTACATTTATTGGGTTTTCATTCCTAGTCCTACAAAGAAAAATTTTGCCAAATGGAAACTCACGTTTTCTTTCATAATTATTTGTACATGGACTCTGTGGGCTTTCCCAGAAAACAATGGGCACTCATGGCCTGACAATTTCTTTTCAGAAAGGTAAGATGAGACCAGGGGTGTTTCAGAATCTAATCCCAGAAGGGTCAGGACAGAACCCTGTAATCAAATAGAATACTATTTCTGCAGCAACAAACATGAATATCCACACTAAATTAAATAAAGGCTATAAAATAAGCTCAGATCAGATTTAGCTGCCTAGTTAGTCTGACACAAAATCAGAAAAGAAAACTCAGTTATAAAGGAGCTTTGATTAGAGAACTGTGGATAAGGGGCAGTGAGTGGGTCAACCTCATTCACTGAGTGCTCACCATCCATTGATTCCTACACAAGGCTGTGATAGTCAGCATCTACATATCACAGGTAGTATGAGGCATGGGATATTTAAAAATCTCAGCCCTGCATCCTATAGATAATAACTATACAGCTGGGGTTTGAGCCCAGGTTTTCTAAATACAACACCTATTTGTTTACAGCAATCAAATGCCAAATGTGTGGCATCTTCCATATTTTCAAGCACTGTGCCATATCAACCTCTGGACTCAGGCCTCAAAGCCGACTGCACAGGACTGCAAATAGAGAAAGGATTTGGCAAGTGGTAAGATAATGAATATATGAAGAAGGAAACTCCCATGATTAGCTATTGTCCATCAGCAAGGAGTATGTTTCTTTCCTGGCAGAAAGAATCTAAACTGGGCCCTGAATGTTTCCGTACGACCAGTTAGAGGCCCAGGCCCCAGGGCCCCATCTCTCCCAAGGAGAGATACCAAGCCTGGAAGGCTGCTGCTTCGCCACTCCCTGCCTGTGATCTCAGCCTCCTACTTGCTAAATCCTTGAGCAAGAATGAGAAATTCAACCCATGGACCTCTTTGTTTTATTCAGCGGCACTGCCACCCAGAGAGCATCTTTCACAACTTCACATCCAGAGATTCTGCGATCTACGTCATTTGGAGTCCTGGAATCAGACATGAAAGTGCTAATTCAGGGATGACCTTGAAGTCAGGAGTACTCTATTCAGTGCAGCAGGCTTTGCTCCACCCCATGCTAGACTAGCTAACATCCTTTCCAAGCCAGCCCCCAGCACAACCCTCACTCTCACAACCTCAACCCAGCCCAACTTAGCTTCCTCCTGCCAACCTCTCCAATGTGCTGTACTTTTCACCATCAGACTTTGTTCTTTCTGATGAAGATCTTGCCTCCCCTATCATGCTCCCTCTTTCTCCATAAAGCATGCCAATCCCTTCATGTTGCTTCAAGACCCTAAGCTACTGCTCCCCGGGGGACTCCAACTCAGTGATCTGGAGCCCACAGCTCAGGACAGACTACCTGGAGCAGGTTTTAGGATCTGCTTTAGCTGTTGAATAAATTTACACCCAAAGATTTTATTTTACAAAACTGATTGGTGAATACATGCAAAATTAACATCAATAAATTTAACTTCAATGTAGAAAATACTTTTTCCTGTATCAGGATCTTCTGCAGATGAGATTTCCTCAGTGCAGCTTCTGTGGTAGCCTCTGATATAGAACATGAAGCAAACTCAACTTCTCCAATCACAGACAAAGCTGTGCCCCATGAAATAGGCCAAGCACAGCTTTACCTATCACAAGGCAGACTGGCCAGGGCTCTGGCTGGCCATTTAGTGCATGCTTTGAATTGGGTCACACACTATGCACCTGACAATCTAGGTTCCTCTGTGTGTCCTCAGCTTCCCTCCCTTACTCCTAGTAAAGGTCCTTACTAGTAAGAGATCCTGCTCATCTCTATCCAAATCCTTCATGCTGCACATTTGGCAGGTGATCTCTGTTAAAATGTCAAGTAGCAGATGTAATGATCTTTTTTCTCTGTGTTAATAATCCTTGAGAGACTTAGAACCCTGTTAAAAGCTCCCTCCTTATTATGCATCTCTTTCTCTCCACATCAACCTTTTCAAATCTCCTGGGTGAATTTTTCCTATGCTTTTTTACTTTTGAAACATATTTCCCACCCTAGAAAATTACTTATTTTTTTAATAATTGAGAATGCAGAGAAGGTAGCAATCCCATCATCATGGTTGCTTGTAGTAGTGATTTGATCATCAGTGTCCTGAGACATGCTGAGCTTCTCAAGTGAAGGAAAGGGTGGGGTAGGAAATGGGACAAAGGGGTGGGTAGAAAAAAAACACCTGAATATTCCCTTACAGTTCACAGGCCTTTGCAGGAAGCAGGTGAAAGACAAAGGGCATAGGTAAACAGCACTTTAGGGTGAGCAAACCAGCTGGCAGCGAAATAAGAGACAAAGAATGATACTAAGGACCTCAGCTACGTGGCCAAGGGTCTATGAAGCTCAAGGAGAGGTCAGAAACACATCAGGAAGAAACAAGGGCCTAGTATTCCCTGAGCTCAGGCCTCTGAGGAAGGAGCAGAATGCATGGGGTTGTACAGAAGACCCTTAGCTTATTTGCAAAGGGAAGGCAAAATGAGACCAATGCAGGGAGTAAAGTCCAGTTATGATGAAATATATCATTACACTCAAAATAGTAAGCACTAGCACAGTAAGCAAGTGAACACAGGCAACTAAATCATTCATTTATTCATTTGTTCATTAGTTCATTCGTTCATTCATTCATTCATTCAGAAAAATATGATTGACTGTACCAGATATTCTTGGTGTTCAAGGAACAGAATTTAGAACAAACTAGTCCCAGGCCATACAGCCAGCTGGGAAAACAGACAGAAAATAAGTTTAAAATGGCACAGTGTGACAAATGCTATGAAGGCAATGAAAGGGGCATGACAGAGACCAAGGGGACTCACCAGTGCCAGGTCCCATTCTTCTGCCTAGGTCCAGGTGCAGGACTTAGTAGTGGGGGTGGCCAGCATGGACAACAGAACAAGTGCAATGGGTTGAATGGAGCAAGGTCACTTTCAAACTCCCTGAAGCACAGTTCCCAAACCTGGGACTTCTGGGGTATTCTGCAGTAACCAAAGACAGCACATCACCGGGATGGAGACACTCACCCTCCTCCTGCTGTAAAGCACTCCTGGTGGAGACCTGAGACCAAGGTGCATGGGAGAGGCAACGCCTCTACCTCTCCTCTGTACTGTCAGTATCTCCAACAAGGTTGAACAGGAGCATGATAGTGTTTTCCAAGGGGCAGCTGCCTCCACTGAGGACTTTCTCCAGTTTAGAAAATGTGAGCTCCAGGGGCAGGCAGGTGACTGTGAGTCCCCAAGGGACTCCTAAGGAACTGTGACTGCTCTCTTTTACTCCCTTCTGTATTCTTGTGGGCACGGAACTCAGTGCAGCCCTGACAGCGCTGGGCTCTGGGCTCTGAGATGAGCAGGAGAGGGAGTGGGGGCAAGGAGTTGGACATCAGTTTCTGTAGACACAGACAATTTAGGAACAAAGATAGGAACTAAGAATTCTTCTGATCTCTGGTTACCCAGGAGGGCAAAACTGGGCCCAGAGTCCTGTTTCCTTATAAACTAGGAATAAGAAATGCTGAGGTATTTTATCTCCTTTAGATAAAAAGAAAGGACTAGAACCTGAGTGTCAAGATATTGTGCGGGGTTCACTCTCTTCCTAAGCGTGATCTTCAGAGCACCTTCTCTCAGGGCCTCTGTTTAGGATCTTGAATCCTAAATGCATATTCCTATGCTGCTAGTGAGGGGAGAGAAAGCCCCTAATGAAGTAATCATGGCCATGGTAACCAGAAAAAAATATTAACTAACACCAAATCAAGGAACTGAGTACCTTTTTACAATTATAAAGTGGTAACTATACAAACACACTCGCATTATTTGTGGTTTTATGAATTATATAAGCTTATGGAGAAGACCAGCTTCCCTGACTTCTCCACCAGCCCAGGGATGTGCATCACCTTCAGAGCCTGAAAACTCATGGGATTATACAGTCCTCCTCCTCCACTGCCACTTGCTCTTTTTCATAGTAATGACACTTTCATCATGTGCTTCCAATGGAAACTGGCTCACTTGATCATCTCAAAAACTATAAAGAGGCTGTTATTGGTATTTTAATTCCCCCTTGATGGAACAAAAGAAGCCTTATTGTAGGGCCCACATCTGCTTAGTGGTGCCTGGGTTTGAACACCAAAGAACAAAGAATAAGTGATCTTTGATTTGGGTACTCTAGATTCATATATAGCACATGTCCTTGCACACACTCTACATTGACATACCTAATTCACCTTTCACACTGTCAAGTTCATTTGACTTCTGACCTATGAACATTTCAAGTATCACATATGGATGGATTTCTTGCCCCTTAACAGTTAACTTTTTGTCTATGCAGTTATTTTCATGAAAAATATTACCAAGTAAAAATAGAAAACTAAAAAGTAATGATGCCTGTGATTTTTTTATTTTTATTTTTTTTATTTTTTTCTTTATTGTCCAGTTTATTAATTACATTGTTTCCCCTTTTTTATCCCCCTATATCTCCCCTCCACCCTGTACCCATCCCACCCTCTACCCTCACCTCGCCCTCCCCAATGTCCTCTCCCATTGTTGCAAGATTTTTGTCCAATCTCTTGCTGTACTTCCCACAACCCTTTTCTCCCCAAGAATTGTCAGTCCATTCCCTCTCTATGACCATGTTTCTGTTATAGTCACCAGTTTATCTTGTTCATCAGCCTATCAATTCACTTGAGTTTTATGTTCATTTGTTGATAGATGTGTATTTGTTGTTCATAATTTATATTTTTACCTTTTTCTTCTTCCTCTTCTTAAAGAATATCTTTCAGCATTTCATACAATACTGGTTTGGTGGTGATGAACTCCTTTAGCTTTTTCTTATCTGTGAAGCACTTTATCTGATCCTCAATTCTGAATGATAGCTTTGCTGGATAGAGTAATCTTGGTTGTAGATTCTTGCTCTTCATTATTTTGAATATTTTTTGCCACTCCCATCTGGCCTGCATCGTTTCTGTTGAGAAACCCGCTGACAATCGTATGGGTGCTCCCCTGTAGGTAACCAACTGTTTTTCTCTTGCTGCTTTTAATATTCTCTCTTTATCTTTTGCTCTTGGCATTTTAATTATGATATGTCTTGGTGTGGTCCTCTTTAGATTCCTATATTTTGGGGTTCTGTGTACTTCTTGGGCTTTTAAGTCAGTTTCTTTCACCAGGTGGGGCAAGTTTTCAGTCACTATTTCTTCAAGTAGGTTTTCATTACCTTGCTCTCTCTCTTTTTCTGGCACCCCAATAATTCGGATGTTGGCATGCTTGAGGTTGTCCCAGAGGCCCCTTACACTATCTTCAATTATCTGAATTCTTTTTGTTTCTTGCTTTTCCAGCTGAGTGGATTTTGCTTCTTTGTATTTCAAATTTTTGACTTGGTTCTTGTGGCCCTGTGGACTGCTTTTAGGACTTTGTGTATTATTTTTTATTTCAGTCTGTGTAAACTTGATTTCTAGTTGGTCCTTTTTTTTATCCATGAGGGTCTGGTTCGTATCCTCAGAGGCCTTGTTCATTTCCTTGAGGGTCTCATTCATTTCCTTGAGGATCTCATTCATTTCCTTGTAATTCTCATTCATTTGCTGGTTGGTCTTGTTTATTTCCTGGTAATTCTCATTAAGTTGATCGGCCTTTTCTAGGAGCCTCTTGAAAAGCCTTATCACCGTGGTTTTGAACTCTATGTCTTGTTGTCTTTTCTCCTCCATTTCTTTCACACCTGATTTCTTTCCATGTCTCTGCATGGTGACTGCTTTATGTGGTGGCTATCCTCAAAGGGACAGTGGCTCAGTCTCCCCAGTTACCTGAGGTGGGTGCTCTTACTGCAATCCTTTATGGGTTGTATTCAGTATTTTTGAATTTAAACCCAGCTTTTTGTTGTTAGCCCTAGGAGGGTTTGACCTCCAGGCCAATTGGCTGTGAAGGGAGACTGTGTTCAGGTTGGATGGGCGGAGTCTCTGAGCTGCACAGGTAGCGTCAGCGTCAGCGTCAGCTGCGTCTTATTCGTCGCTCACGCGCACGCGTGCGTGCGGGTCTCTGTTGGATGGGGATGGCTGCAGACACCTCCAAGAGCAAGGCGCTAGTCTCTTCCCCTTGCCAGACCACTCCGCCCTTCCCCAAATGTGCTTGCACACCAAAAGTTTAGCCCAGGATTGTAAAAATAAATGGTTTCCAGAACCAGGAGACAAGTTTCCAGGGGGCAAGTCGCGGGTTTGCGCGACCCTTTCGCGGAAACTCGCAGTTCAGGAGCCTCTGCCGCGCCCCGCTTTCAGGGTGCGTCCCCCGGACCTCAGCGGGACCTCGCCCAGCGCTGGGGGATCCGGGCAGTGGGACGGACCTCGGCCGGATCTCGCCTGGCGCTGGGGGATCTGGACAGTGGGACGGACGTTGCTGCTCCAGCCCCAGCCCATGCGCGCGCAACCAGGACGGCTCCTAACCTGTTTCCGTCTGTAAGACTGTGCTCCCGCCGCTTCTGAGTCTCAGTGTCCCACCTCCACTCCAATTAGTGGAGTTTTCATTCAGCCAGCTTTCTGGCGATTCTGGGTGCTGTCCATTCTGTTGTTATGTTGTAGTTCCTAGTTATGTTGCCTGGGGCAGAACAATAGGTGTTCACCTATGCTGCCATCTTTGCTTCTCCCGCCTGTGATTTTTTTTAAATGTCTCATAAATGTAACCATTAGTAATAGTAAGGGTGGGGAAACTTTATTTTTAATCCAAAGTTCATTGAATTTAAGCTGGTTGATTGCATGTTCAGGGTAAGGGGGAGAGATCAACCAAAGAATTTGTATGTATGTATATAGACCTAACCAATGGACACAGAAAACAGAGGGGTGAGGGCATGAGTGGGGGATATTGGGGAGTTAATGCAGGAATAAGGACACATATATAACACCTTAATCAATAAAGAAAATAAAAAAAACAAATATAGAAGAAAAAGACAAAATTAAACAACATTTTTATTTTTATAGATCATTTCAGCCTGAAATGAATGATCTATCAGCTACAAATAGTCTGAGAGTAGAGAGTGTCGTTTAAACAAAGATTATAGAATACCCTCAACCCACCACAAAAATTTAGATACCCACTGATAAATCATTTAAGGATGATCAATTTCATTTCATTATCAAAATAGAGGAAGTTTTTAATCCTGATACTTAGCTTCTACTGAACTTATAATTTTCTCTTTCTCCAACTTTTCTCAATTACATCCTGTGTTGATACACTTCTTCTATTCTAGGACTTTTTGAACTTTCCTAATAGAATCAAAGAGGAGCAACCTTTTACCCACTATTTGGGATTTGTACATCCAAAAGATACACTATGGTTCACCTCAATATCATATCCTGTGCACATACAGTGAGATGGCTTTGAGTTGCACATAATATTAATGAACTTGTTGATTTTTAACTAGATATCATACTTTGGAGTCAACTGTTTAGAATTTCAAGCTTCCTACTCTCCTTGCCTTTTCTTCTTTACTAGGGGCCCGGTGCATGAAATTCATGCACAGAGCTGGGGCGGGGGGGGGGGGGGGGATAGCCCTCAGCCCAGCCTGCACCTTCTCCAATCTGGAACCCCTTGAAGGATGTCTGACTGCCTGTTTAGGTCCACTCCCAGTAGGATAGGGCCTAAATGGGCAGTCGGACATCCTTCTCACAATCCAGGACTGCTAGCTCCAAACTGCTCGCCTACCTGCCTCCCTGATTGCCCCTAACCACTTCTGCCTGCCAACCTGATCACCCCCTAACCACTCCCCTGCCAGCCTAATTGATGTCTAACTGCTCCCCTATCAGCCTTTTTTCCCCCAACTTCCCTCCTCTGCTAGCCTGGTCACCCTCAATTGCCCTCCCTTGCAAGCCTGGAACCTCCCAATGGCCCTCCCCTGTTGGTCATCTTGTGGTGGCCATCTTGTGTCCACATGGGGGCATGATCTTTGACCACATGGGGGCAGCCCTCTTGTGTGTTGAAATGATGGTCAATCTGCATATTACTCTTTTATTAGATAGGATAGGATAGAAGCCTGGTGCATGGGTGGGGGCCAGCTGGTTTGCCCTGAAGGGTGTCCTGGATCAGGGTGGGGCTTGGGGCAGCTTGAGTGAGGGACTTGTGGTGGTTTTCAGGCCAGCCATGCCCCCCCCCCCCCCCCCCCCGGTGACCCAGGCAGAGGTCCTGGGATCTGGGATTAATTAATGTTCTACAATTGAAACTTTGTAGCCTGGAGGCTACAAAGAGCAGAGCCAAGCCTTCTGCTTGCTCCGTGGCAGCAGCCATTTCTGTTGGGACATTTCCCTTCTATAATTGAAACATTGTAGGCTAGAGTGGAGGCCTAGGCCGTCCAGAGCTGCAGAAGCTCGGCTTCCTCCATTGCCTGGGCAACCCTAGCTTCTGCTCTTTCCAGCTCTGTGGCTGCCACCATTTCTGTTGGGATTATGTATCTTCTTTAATTGAAACTTTGTAGCATTGAGTGGAGGCCTAGGCTGGCAAGGGCAGGTGGAAAGCTTGGCTTCCTCCTTTGCTGGGGAAACCCAAGCCTCCCTCCTTTCTCTCAGTGGCCACAGCCATCTTGGTGGGATTTTATTTGCATAATTTGCTCCTGATTGGCTGATGGGCGTGGTTGTGAGCATGACTTGATCAGAGGTATGGTCAATTTGCATATTACTATTTTATTAGATACTAGGGGCCTGCTGCACAAAATTTGTGCACTGGGGGTGGGTGGTCCCTCAACCCAACCTGCCCCCTCTTACATACTGGGAGCCCTCAGGGGATGTCCAACTGATGGTTCATCTCTAGCCTGCCCAAGGCTTTAGGCCTTGGCACTCAGCCATCGCCCTGCTCAGCTCAGCCCCAGCTGCCTGCGACCACCCGGCCCCGGGGGCTGGGCACTCACCGCCACTTCTGCTCACAGAGCCTGGGGGTTGGGCACTCGCTGCCACCGCCGTTTCATCTCCACCCCCGGGTCCTGGTGCTCATGCCACTTGGCGCCGCCCCACTCCTGATTGGCTGGTAGTATAGCCAATCAGGAGCGAAGGTACAGTCAAATTTGCATGTTTCTCTTTTATTATTTAGGATGATTCTCCTTCCATCCTCTTTTCAAAACTCTTCTGCTTCCCATTGGGTTTTCTTCTCTTGATCTCTTAAGCATCCTTTTTGCTCTTTTAACCCCCCATCACCTGATATGGACTAGATCTTCCCATTCAAAGATCTCATTTACAGAGTATGATCCCCATGTATATGTGAGACAATACACTAAGCTTAGTGAACTTCTATTTGCAAATAAATTTATATAAAAAAATTTTAGGTAAAAAACAAAAAGCAAAGTACATCTGTCTCAAGGGTTGATTGCATGATAGAGTCCCGTGAACATATTAGTAAGCTCTGGAAGAAAAAAAATCTGAAGGCAGAATTCAAAGGAAATATGAGTCATGTTTCTGTGAGATAAGCATGACTGGAGCCCTGGATCTTCTACCCACAATGATTTGTTTGAGCCCAAGGCTGGACCATACATCAGATGTTCTTTCTCCACAGTCCTCCAGGTAACAAAGGTACATAGCATCAGCAGCACCAGCTCAAACCTGACTCATGTTCCTTAGTAATCCTCAAATCAAATTCACAAACCCCACTCTGGCAGAAGCTCCATTTAACTGCTTCCTGCTCACTCCTGGTCAAAGTACATCCCTTATCTATGCTTCCATTCAGAATACCAACAGAATGTCTGTTCCTAATCAAGCAATCTGTTTACACCTTCATCATGCTAGGTTCTCTCTCCTTGGAACTACTGCTTAGTCATTTCCTCCCCTAGAAATACTGCATCATCCTACATCCTACCAGTATAAGAATGTGCCATTCTCTTTCCACTATCATAAATATTCCAATTGCTAATGCCATTTCATTTTGATCTTCCATTTTGGACTTGGAGACTTAGATCATACAATAAGCAGACCCACTTCCACATCTTATACTAGTAGAGGTTGGGAGGAAAGAAGACAATGAAATTAGCAGGAAAATATAAATCCATGAGAAGTAATAAAGGAGCTAGTATACTGCTGCCCCTTGATAGTCAGAAAATTATATTACTCTGTAATGAGAATCAAATGCTCATTAAGAATTTTCTTAATCCCAAGCACTCCCCAGAACCTCCTGAAGAGGCAGCGTCTGTGGCTTCTCACTCAGCCTTACTTACCAGTCCCTTTCCAGAGTAATGAAAGCATCATTATCACCATACATTATACATCCTGTCAGTGAGATAGCTGTGGAGGAACTAGGCTTTCCCAAAAGGGTGCTAAACACTTATTACAGCAAAATTATGTATGTCTGACTGTAGTTTCCTGACAAATGATTTTATATTATTTAGATATACACTTGGAAATAAATGGAAAGTTCAAGAATTCAAGGTAATAGCAGCTTTGGTTCAGGAAATTGGGGTCCAGACAAATCATGTCCAAGTTTAGGATAAGCAGACTGCAATTATGAACAAAATTCACAAATGTCTTCCTATCTAATAAAAGAGTAATATGCAAATTGACCATACCTCTGCTACACCCACCAGCCAATCAGGAGTGATATGCAAATTAACTCCAACTAAGATGGCTGCCAGCCACAGAGAGCAGGAGGGAGGCTTGGGTTTCCCCAGTGATGGAGGAAGCCAAGCTTTACGCCTGCCCTTGCTGGCTTAGGCCTCCACTCAATGCTACAAAGTTTCAATTATAGAAGATACTTAATCCTAACAGATATGGCAGCAGCCACGGAGTTGGAGATAGCAGAGGCTAGGGTTGCCCCTGGCGATGGAGGAAGCCAAGCTTTCTGTAGCCCTGGCCTGCCTTGGCCTCTGCTTAAGGCTACAAAGTTTCAATTATAGAAGGTAATATCTGAAGAGAAATGGCTGCCGCCATGGAGCAAGCAAGAGGCTTGGCTCTGCTCCAGGCTACAAAGTTTCAATTGTATAACATAAATAAATTCCAGATACCAGGGACTCTGCTTGGGTCACTGGGAGTAGGGGGGGAGTGCATAGCAGGCTTACAAACCATCACAGGCCCCTTGCCCAGGTTGCCCCACACCCCAAGGGAACTCCCACCCTGATCCTGGACACCCTTCAGGGCAAACCAGCTGGTACCCACCCATGCAGAAGGCCTCTATCCTATCTAATAAAAGAGTAATACACAGATTGACCATCACTCCAACACACAAGATGGCTGACCCCATGTGATCAAAGATCCTGCCCCCATGTGATCAAAGTTGGCCACCACAAGATGGTCAGCAGGGGAGGGCAGTTGGGAGGGACCAGGCCTGCAAGGGAGGCAGTTGGGGGCAATCAAGCCTGCAGGGGAGAGCAGTTAGGAGTGACCAGGAGGGCAGAGGAGGGAAGTTGGGAGCAAATGGGCCTGCAGGGAAGGGCATTTGGAGGGGACCCAGGCCTGTAGGGGAGATCAGTGGGGGGGACCAGGCCTGTAGGGGAGGGCAGGTAGAGGCAAACAGGTTGACAGGGGAGCAATTTGACATCAATCAGGCTGGCATGGGATTGGTTAGAAGGTGATCAGGCTGGCAGGCAGAAGCAGTTAGGGGCAATCAGGAAGGCAGGCAGATGAGCAGTTGGGAGCCAGCAGTCTGGGATTGTGAGAGGAATCAGGCCTAAACGGGCAGTCAGACATCCCTCGATAGATCCCAGACTGGAGAAGGTTCAGGCTAGGCAGAAAGACACCACTTGCCATCCCTGTGCATGAATTTCATGCACTGGGCTTCTAGTATAAGCATAAAGGGTCTGGTAATCTCCACCCCTCCCTAACACATTCATCTCTCATATAGGAGCTCAAGTTGAGAATTAGCTAATAAACATCCCTCCAGGTACCTACTTTTTCCCTCCCATATCCCTACTTTCCCTTTCACCTCTTAGAGTTCTCAGGCATTCTTTGTCACACTCACATTTAGGTTTTCTTTGCCCCAAATTTCCAAGCTCAGGTAGCACTCATCTCTACTTCCTGAAACCACCCATGCCAGGACCACTATATATAAGAGCAGTGGTAGTTAATGTGTATAACAAGGAGAAAAGAAAAATAATTGCTTTTAGTAATAAATTGTGCTTTGCTTCAATACCAGATAATAGAACTAACAATAACCTGGTAGCCAAAGAAAATTATAGCTATCATTTTGAAAAATCATGGGTTTTTAATCAAATGGGAGATGACCAAAAAATCAGAGTAATCAGCCCCTTGGCTATGTGCAGAAGATCCTCATAGAGAACCAATAAATTTCCCATCTCTGTCTTCATTCTCTACTCCTTGATCAACCTTTCCCAAAGCATCAACTTTCAACACGAAACACTTTTTTTCTAAGCTAAATGTATTGTTCTTCAGTTTTGTTTAATTACAAGTATTAAAAGATAGAAGACTATGTTTTAGTTCAGTTTTAGGTTTATGTAGTCCTAAGAAATTTTGGGAAACTTCACCTCATTCTTCTTTAGGGAGGTGTGGTATAAATTTAAACACACACACGCAATGTTTTCCTCTCATAAAATTTGTTTGTTATTTCTCATTCATTCACAATTTATCTCATACTCCCTTGCCATTTCCCCTAGACAGAGCAAGAACCATGTAAGCTTGGACTAGGAAAGCAATTTGGGAGGTGTGACAATAAAGAAGTCAAGTTGAGACTCTGCCACAGGTACCACAGATTATAAACTACATTTCCCATCAACTTTCTCATCTTTTCTGCTGCTGTCCCCAAATAAAGTTATGCATCTGCAGGGCCATGTTATATGTTCCTATGTATATGACACTATCAAAATGTGATATTGTACTATCTTTTCAAGTTGTTACCATTGGGGGAAACTAGTTTAAAGGCACGTGATATCTTTCTGTACTGTCTCCTACAAAGTCATGTAAATCTACTATTCTCTCAAAAAATTAAAAGAATAAATGAAATAAAAGCACCTGCACACAAAACATCATTATATGTCTTACAAAAAAAATACAGAAAATAGATACTGAGCATATTAGAGTGATTTGTTACTGGTAGTAAAAGTGGGTAGAATGTGAGTGAGGAATGAGGACAAAGGCTATATTTCATAAATAATAGAAAAGGTTTTACATTTAAAACTACTTTCAATTCAGTGGGTTCAGTTTGGCTCATTACTGACTCTCTGATTGGACAATAATGGATTGTAGCAGAGGACCTGCTACCCCTCTGGAAGGCATCCAGTCATAAATCAAGGACTGCAGCCAAAAAAAACTCCCACTATAATAAAAGTCTATATGCTGTTCATGGAGTTTAAGATAGGGTCATGAGTATCACACAATTGGCTCAGGCAGGTCACAACTTAGAGTTCCATTTTGAATCCAAGTGGCAAGTATTTACACAACCACTAATGCAATTCAAGTCATTGTGCATACAACTGTGTCACTATAGTAACAATTACATTTTTATTTCAAAATCTAGTGTTTGGAGCAGTTATGCTAACTGGCTCATTTGAATTATTTGTATAGGCATATCAACATTAAATAATAAAATGGATTTTATTTAATAAACTAATAAATATTTTTATGTCTAATATCCCTTTTACATTTTCTATGAGAGCATTATGCTTGAAGACAGAAGAGGAGAAGTTTCTACTAAGGGGTTTTAGTAGATATTTAAAATAAATTACCTGGGGAAATTACTTATTACCTGGGGCAAGCTTAAGATCCAGTTCTGGAAAGATTTATATTTGTTAACCCTCTTCTGAGCATCTGAGAAAACAGAAAGTTCAACAAACTCAGGCCCAATTGATCTTCAAGATACGGTGAAAAATATAAATCGGACATAACCTCTATCCTCAAGGGGCTCAAAACTGAGTAGAGGAAACAAAGAGAAAATTATAATTTAACATGTAAAGGAATAAACAGATAGGAGTAAAATCCTGTGTCAGTAAAGAGTCAGCAAAGAGTGGGCTGTAGCTTGTTCTGGGGCAGTTATGGGCAAACTCATTAGTCAACAGAGCAGCAAACCCAAACCGAGGCTCTCGAGCCACAGTTTGCCAACCACTATTCTGGAGGACCAAATAGGAGGACCAAACTGTTCTTAAAACAGGATTAAGTGTTTGAGTGACAGAGAGGAAAGGAAAGACATTCCAGAACAGGGAGACAGGTATATGCAAGGCTTGAAGATATGAGAGGAACTATCCTTTTCACTTATGGTTCTAAATCAGAGTTCTAGTTACCAGTATGTGGTAACTAGAACTTGCCAATACTATCATGAGAGTGCACTAAGGAACTCAGAAGGCAGATGTACCTTGAACATTAGCAGGGCTGATGCTAAGCACTGATTGTTTGTGTTGGGATAGTGGTGGCTCAAAGCAATTTTCTGACATGATAGCCTCCAAGTAAATGTTTACTGGGCCTTATTGATCTTTACTGACCTTAGAGATGGTCTTTCTAGTACCTGTTTGCCGTGATTTACTGAGGCAAAGTGTGTATCTAAAACTGAATAAGAAGTGGATAAGCTCAGGTCTCAGAGTGTCTCTTCAAGAAAGAGGCTCCACCTGGCCCCCAATGCCTTCTAAATTCATGTTTCTTATATAGCATTTTCATTTGTGTGTCTGTCTCTCCTTCAGATCCTGAACCCCACCATGGAGGTCGTGGCTTAGTTAAGATTCTTCAGCAATGCAATGTAGGGAGAGACTCAGCAAGGTGAAAAATCATGGCACCTCTGAGGACTGACCATTCTCCTCTGCCCCTGTCCCCCATGAGACTCCTGCTTCTCCAACTGTTCTTTCATCCTTTTTCCTCTCCTGACCAATTTGCTCTGAGTCTCTCCTACCTGATAAATCTGTAGGTTTATCTATTTACCATAGACTCATAATGACCACCCTGCCCCAACTTATTCTGAACCATTGTCTTTGTGTCTCCCTTCCAGTTCCTGAGAGAGAACATCTCATTGGCCCAACTCAGTTTTCAGACATGCCCACAGAATGTCATAAAAATGTAATATGGTGAGAGTAAATCCAGCATCTCATATGGACAAAGAAGACATCTTCTCCTTTTCTGTTTCTCTTTCAATATTTAGGTACCTCTTGAATATTCTGGGTTTATTTTTCTAGACTGAGGAGTTCTATGATTTTGGTGTTTTGCATCACTGGGTACATATTGTAACCACTTCTAAGATGTATTTAGGCCACCCCTAGAAATTCTGATGTACCTAACAGGTCTGGGGTGAGACTCCCCAGGTGATTTTACTGTGCACAAACATCAAGAATATGGAGACTCATCCTTAGCTAATTGCTGTGGTGGAGGTGATTAGCTTCCAGCTAGTAACTAATTAAATTCTTCCAGCTTTGGTCATCAGCATTAACCACATACCAAGATCCTCACTGACAGCACTCAGGAGATCCTCCATACCTTACACATATATTGCCAAAAATAGACAGTATTGCCTCCAAGGAAGAAAGCAGCTTATTCCCTCAGACCTATATCCCTCCCTTTAGAAACCTAGACATTCCAGATTATAGAATGAGCTCATGGAGAAAATAGGATGGTGAATGATAGTCTCAACACTCATGGAATTTTTAGATTGTATTAACTGGTGGTGACATTAGATGTATGGCTTATGCAGTAATCCTAGTGCAGCTGACCTTAACAGACACATCCTTCATCTCTACCACCTCTCCTCCGTTCATATTTCTCACTCTTTGGTTTGGAGCTATTTCCCTCAATGCTCAGTCAGGAGCATGTTCTTACCTTACTTTGTCCCATCCGCTAACATGATCATGAGATTAGAGAGACAGGTAGTCATCTCTCATCTGGATCATCATCCTCTGAGTATTTTTCTTAGGGTGCTTACTCAGGGGTTTAGAGAAACAGTTCCTTCTTTTTTGATAGCTATTTCATGGCTAGCAGTCATAAGGTTAATTTTCTGTCCCAAAGATTCATGTCTCCAAGATCATCCAAAAACAACATTGGGACTAGCCCAATGTCCTAAGTGATTTAGCCCAAGGATTTTTTTTGGCATCAGCCAGCAGCCGGATGTTTATTCTGGGCTTGGACTACAAGGGACAGCATATGGAAATGCAGCAAAGCACAATACACAAAGTTCCGGGGATGCAGATGGTCAGAACCCATGTATTGGAACCCACAGATCTATGTACAGAGAGAAACTGATTATTTTAGAAACTCCAAAAACAGACACATTAGCAGGCACATCAGACTGTGGTCACAGACACTCAGTTAACATGTGAGATCATAAGCACTTATACTTGAACATTTTCCCCACTCCCGGCCCCATGATTCATTCTCAATGGTCGCACAAATTCGTATCAGAGGGGAATATGGTGAGCAGTGAAAGCTATCTACTCCTCCTTTCTCTCTTCCTTAGTTTTCACTCTCTATATTCATGGATGCAGAGCCTTTGCATATGGAGGAGGAAGTGTACTTACTTTAGTAGATGAACTAGCCAGTCTCCTTGCTCTTCTCTACCTAATGGAAGAGGAGAGCTCTCCTTCTGGCATAGGAGAAGCTCGAAAGTGAACCCACATTGTGAAGGCCAGAAGCAGATTCAAACATTCTGATGAAGAGAACTTTTGTTCTCAAATTCTTATCAGTACTCCTACAGAATTATTGGCCACCTCAGTCGGCTGTGAACCCTAATTCAGTACTCCTCTCCTCTCCTTTTTCTCCTCATTTTGCTCTACTTGCTAGAAGTCATCTCATTTACACTCTACTTCCAAGGATGGGTGATTACTGCAGCGATGATAAGCATGCTGTGCTATCCTGTCCTTTCACCCCTCTCAAGGTATCTTAGAGATCAAGGAAGTTTACCTGACTGGATAACACTCATATGCCTTTGCCTACAGGCTACAGCCCAGCCATACCCAGCATTATTCTAAAATTGAACTTGGACAATATTTTTAAATAACCTTTATTTTCTACTGGTAAATTGTGCAGTTTTGGGCAGGCTGACTGCAGCTATGACCCTTGGCCCCATATCTCCATTTTCCACCTTCTACAACTGGTTGCCTACTGTTTATTCTGAGGTCCAAGCTGGAGGGAAGGAGAATCATGGCTCATAACTCAGCACACTTCTTCACAGGTGCTGAGAGTAAGGAGATGTGCCTCCCATGAGTCAGGTCATAAGGCTGTCAAAATTAGAGCTCCTTTTGTTCTCTGAGATCTCCAGGTCATATTCATATATTCCATGATGAATCTTAAGTTCTACTCTGTGACAGAAACTGAAGATAGGAAAAAACATAGCACAAACCTGGACCTTAATGAAGTCAAAGTGTAACACAAGGCTCTGAGTTCATATTCTGATCATCATTTGAGTTATTTTTCATTATGAGTATTTATTTTCCTTTACTTAATCATATGAACCTCATCAGCTACTTTGCTTTCTAGTTATTAATCCTGAAAATTGTTATTATGTTTAATTATCCCATCAACTTAAAATTCACTATTGGATAGAATAGTCAGTTCAGAGGGAAGCAGGAAGATACAGAACTCCAGGATGAAATACTCCAAAAAAGAGAAAAGTTTCCATGGGTTATATGACATGTAAAAATGTGATAAGGATTAAAAATAGGTATATAGAAGTTCACACAAATGGAAAAGATATTGTTTTTATTTTGCAAAATGCAACACCTAATCTAAAAATGGAATAAAATTATACTTAACTTCACAATAAATAAAATTTTCATAATAATTATATAGTCACTTATCAATTATTTCATTAAAATGGTAATAATTTGGGGAAAGATGAGAGGGAGAAGTGGGGTCTAAAAGAGTTAAATTCATATTTATCATAATAGAAAGTGAATAGGCTGTATCTAAAATTGATAAGCCAATCAACAATAGTATAAGCTTATCATTAAGAGAAGTGGAAATAAGTAACAGAAAAGTTGAAGGTGGCATTCTCTGTGAAAGAGGATTGGAAAAAAGTGGTGGCCTATGATTTTTTAGTACAAAATCTTTTAGCATTATTTGATTTTTTTAAAGCATATGTTATGTTTCACTTTGATTTTTTAAAAACACATTTTTTAAATATTATATTACCTTTCAAAAGACTATTCTAATTGTGCTTGACTCTGACATACTGTCAAAGTACAGGGTGTTTAAAAGCATCAGTAACTGAGCTTAAGCACCTTAGTTAATCATTAGTTCCTGGTCACAGAATCCAAGGTCAAAGAAAAGACAGCTAACTACGTTTTGTTCCTGCATGTGACAGAGCCTAAAATAATAGTCCACAATAGAACAACAACCAAATCACATCTATTCCTCACTAAATATATTTGTGAGGAACCCAGTTTTGGCAAATTTCAAAGAGGAAACTGTCCAGAGTTTAAATGATAGATTGTTGCACTCTTAAGTGACTGGTGTGAGCCCAAATTAGCCTTTTACAGTTTGACTCCAATTTATTTTTTTAACATTGATCTCCTGATATTTTATTCAGAATCATTTGCTCTAGCCACACTGGTCTTCTTACCATATTTGAAGTAAGTTATCGTTTTCTCTGTCCTGACCACTTTTGTCATGTCTTTAAGTACATCAACACCTGGCTCCTTTCTGAATGCTACCCATTTTTCAGTACTCGAGAGATCAACTTCTTACTGCATACCTGTGATATGCAAAACCAGGTATTACAGAAATTAGTACTCCATGAGCTTTCTGTTTCATTAGAACCTGAACACAAGTAGGCAGATAACTACAATGCCAGGTAAAGTGCAGTAGGTTCCCTCAGAAAGGCACATTCAAAACACCAAGGATTTAAAACATGTATTATGACATCAATTTAGAAGGACTAGAATATATTTCATACAGAGAGAGTATGTGCACCACACCTCAAGGGATACAGATGACATATAAGTTGAAATGTGAACCTTACAAAAGCATTGAGAAGGATTGGGAGGATGCACAAAGTTCTGTTAGCGGAGCATCTTTGAACTTTCTGAGGATAAGAGGTATAGAGTCTATATCACAGAGCAGTAGGTGCACCTGTAAATGCAAGTTAGTGACAGGGTAGAAGGCCTTGAATGCCAGATTAAGGAATTTTTATACCTCGGTAGGTAAGAGAGTTGTGTAAATTTTTTAACAATAAAGTGGCCCAGAGTATCCCTTTACAAAGATTAATTTAGCAGTGGTTTTTAAGATCATTTGAACTGGAAGAAATAGAACATAGAGACAGCAATTGGGAGCTATTCTAGCTTTCTCACAGTAAAACATTCTGAGGGTGTGAACAAATGTGGGAAAGAAAGAAAGAAAGAAAGAAAGAGAGAGAGAGAGAGAGAGAGAGAGAGAGAAGAGAGAGAGAGAGAAGGAAGGAAGGAAGGAAGGAAGGAAGGAAGGAAGGAAGGAAGGAAGGAAGAAAGAAAGAAAGAAAGAAAGAAAGAAAGAAAGAAAGAAAGAAAGAAAGAAAGAAAGAAAGAAAGAAAGGTGCATGGGGATGAAGTGGAGGAAGACCTCCAAGTGACCTGATGGCTGACTGATGCACCTTTCTATCTATCTTGCTCCATACAAGAAAGAGGCTCAACTTTTCACACCTGATGGACCATAGAAATGGTAGTAGCAACAGGAGGGAGAGATTATTTAAGTAGAATAGGTTTGGAGTACTCTGCATTCAAGTGTGAATGGCACATCCAGATGGGAAGTGAATGACAAGCAATTGGAATCAGGGTCAGGAACTCAGGAGTGAAGTCAGAGCTAGACACTGAGGTAGCTCAGCACCAAAGTGATATTTGAAGCAGGAAGAGGGGAACATAAATAAAGATGTCCATAAATAATAAAATGTTAAGTCTTTATTTATGGGGCTAGGAAAAAAAGGGGGGGCCTTATGGTAAAGTAATTCCTCTCTTTTTGCTATACATTGTGTTGTTTGTTTCTTGTTCTATTCACTTATTTCACAGAGAGAAAGAAAGTAAAAATGTGGATCAATTTTGCCATCTTAAGCTGAAAGTTCAAAGGAAAAGAGCAATTTTGGAGTGGATTATTTTAGTACTTCCCTGGCAGCATCCCGTTCACAACCAACCAAGGCACCTAGAAAAGGTCATGAGAACTAGAAGCTAAGACAGATGGGGAATAAGGTTTCCCCTGCTTTGCCTCGAACCAGGGTTTCCTAAAACACAAGAATTCAGTGTAAACTAAGGAAGTTCTGGCAAACCAGGGTGAGCTGGTCATCACCAAAAAGTTGGAATGAAGAACATGGGTAGAAATACCATATCTCCCATATCAATTATTTTTCTAAATTAATTTTTCCCAAATGTGTCCAGGGCTCAGAGGTAGACATTTATAGGGAAAGTGTGGGTAGGCTCTGTGTGTAGAGCTCAGATGGACTCAGCTCCTGATTCCCTGGGACCGGGGGTTATGCCAGCAACCATTCACCAATAAAACTGGAGCCCAAAGACCTAACTAGGCAAGTGTCTGGAAATCAATCTGCCCTGCAGATGCCACAAGGCAGAAAATAGGGTCGAAGTGAGATGGTGAGACTGGGAGGGGGGGGGGTTTGAGGTGCTTGGATCAGTGGAGTGCCAGACTGGCAAATGGAAATTCAACAACTATTGTTTTTGCCTGATTGAGGTTGTTGAAATGGCAAGCAAGTGAAGAAAGGTGGATTATATGGACCTCTGAAATAAGGACATGATTTAGTCTATAAAGCCAGAAAGAACAGCCTGTCTCCTGTCCTAGGATATATTTGTGGCATGTGCCATTGTGCAGATCCTGTTGACTTTTCCTGTAGAAGCAAAATACCTAAAAGGGCATCTGAACAGTTAAGAAGATGGGTCGAGAATCCTGCCAACTGGCTTGAAGGAACTCACAAATCACCCCTTCTTCCTGTCCCTCAGAAATCCCCAAGGGCATCGCTTGCTCATCCACCTGGGCTTAGCTGAGCTGCCAGGTTCGACATTAGTCTTGAATTCTAGAAGGAGAGGTTGGCCACAAAGACTGCATAGTAATTTCAAATTGTGAAAGGCAGCTCAGAATAATAAGAATAGGATGGCTTTTGCAGTTAGAAAGACCTAGACATCAATTTAGTCTGGCCACTGATTACCTGTGTCATCTTGGGTGAATTATAACACTGGTTTAATCATATGTTTCACAAAGGGGTTTTGTCAAACAAAGACATACCCATATGAAAATGACGAGCCCCATGCCAATATGTAAGGAAGGGAATCTCCCATCTTCTCCCAGAGTGGCCCAATTCCTTGCATATGTGTGTGACTCTGTGTGCTATTCTTTGTGTGACTGTGGGTATGTGGCTATGGGTGGAAGGTGTGTGTGACTGTGTGCATGTGTGCACGTGTGTATTGTGTGTGTGTGTGTGTGTGTGTGTGTGTGTGTGTGTCTACATGTGCACACGCACATGCTCAGAGGACCCTCTGGCTTAGAATCTTATCCAGGACCAGAAGCCCTCTCTTCTTCCTCATCCTTCACTAGTAGCTTTATTTTAACTGGGTGCTGAAGCTCTAATCCCAAAGCTAGACTGGCTCGACTTCTCTGTCTCCCCAGAGATTCCATGCTGGTGGCGTTCATTCATTGTCAAAAGGGGGTTGAAGCTTGTTTCTCTAATTCTAGATAGAGGAAGCTCTCCTACCTCTGAGATCTGCTGCTCCAAAGACCTCTACCATTTTGGATAACTGGGTTAAAATGACCACCACCCCAAACCCAGATATTCAGTTCCCTTGGCAAAAATAAGCCAAAGTCCTTCCTTCATCAGCCCCTCCCAGCTCTGCCCTCAATCTTCTCCTCTGTTCCCTATGTTCACCTTGTCTCATATACAGTGAGCTCCTCGGCAACCACAAAAGTCTCCAGGAGAAGAACCTCATCATAGAGGACCAGCAGGTTTCTGGAATGAGAATATTGAAGAAATCCCTTTTAATGTAAACTTACAGCAGAAATCTGCGAAAGGGAAGGAGTTCTCGAGACTCCCAAAAAGGGGAGTCTAACTAGAGAACCTCAATTCTCCATCTGCTTCTCTGGCCTCTATGTTTCTGGGCAAGGAGGAAATGGTTAGAGACATGATATAGAAAAGCTTGTCTCACAGGTTTCTAGAGAGTTAAACCTTTGTTTCTAGGTTGCTGACCTATGATGCCTGGAAAGAACCAGGTTCTAGAAGGGAAGAGAGATTGAAGGGGGGCATGAGATAAGGCACCTATCAAAAGTGGAGAACCATACTAGAGAAATTCACAGGCAGAGACTGAAAAAAAAAAGGGAGACAAGTGAGTTGTTGTTTTTTGTTTGTTGTTTTTTATTGATTTCAGAGAGGAAGGGAGAGGGAAAGAGAGATAGAAACATCAATGACGAAAGAGAATCATTTAGTGAGAAAACCAAGATGGCGGCATAGGTAAACACCTAGGCTTTTGCCTCACACAACAATTATGAGAATAGAACTGAAGGACAGAATGGACACTGTCCAGAACCACAGGAAGGCTGGCTGACTGGAAGATCTGAAATTGGAGGGTCAGAGAAGTGCACACAGATAATCAGAGCCTCTGCAAAGCCCAAGTAAGGTGAAGACTCGCACGTGCGAGAGGACAGGGTGTCTGAACCTGGCAGGGTTGCTCTGGCAAAAAGGAGACAAAAACTCCAGGCTGCGCTGAACCCAGTTTAGTTTGCACTGAAAACCTGGGGGAACCAGGCCTTCATGGGGAAAACCTGAATTGCAGGCAGAATCCCAGAGGAAGAGCTAGAGGCAGACCTCTGTAGGCGTGAGCGTGAGTGTGCACAGAGGGGACAAACGGGCTGCTGGCTGTGACTGTTAGGAGAAAGGAGCTCCAGCCAGAGGTGGAACTATGGGAGCGCGCACGAGTGCTCACGGTGAGGGCGTTCTGTTGACCGTGTAGCTGGTGTCTGGCGGAAGGGAAAAGGAGTTCCGATTGCACTGAACCCAGGTGCCAGGTAAAAATCTGAGATTCCGGATTCATTGGGCCTGGACGTTCTGGTGGCAGGCAAAATGCAAGGTCACCTTTCTCACAGAGGTGCCTGCAGTGATTGCCTGCAGATGCTAGGACCCAGCTACCTCGTGGGCCAGGGCTGACTGAAAGCCAAGGCTGTCTGCTCCACCCTGAAATTCTGCCCCACCCAGAAACTCCGCCCCATCCAAATTGAGCACAGAGACTTTGGCAAGTTTGCAAGTCCAGGCGCAGAAGGCTGTCTCCTAGAGTAGACACAGCTGATGCTCACAGCCAGTTGGCCTGGAGGTCAATTCCTCCCAGTGATACCAACAACAAACAAGACTTATCTGCAACAAAGCTGCATACACGGTCCACAAAGGGGTGCACCAAGAGTGTACACCTCAGGTAACAGGGAAGGCCGAGACACCTAGCACACAAAGCTACCCAACCAACTCAGGGAAGCAGTGAAAATGGGGAGAGAAAGAAAAAGATTGCAAACAAAAGAAATGGAGGAAAACAAACAACTGGATATAGAGTTCAAAACCACAGTGATAAGGTATTTCAAGAGGCTCTTAGAAAAAGCTGATAAGCTCAGCGAGAACCTCGAGGATATGAAAAAGACCAACTAGAAACTAAACATACACTGACTGAAATAAAAAATATTTTACAGAAATCCAACAGCAGACTAGAGGAACACAAGAATCAAGTCAAAGATTTGAAATATCAAGAGGCCAAAAACACTCAACTGAAAAAGAAAAAAGAAAAAAGAATCCAAACATTTGAGGACAGTGTAAGAAGCCTCTGGGACAACTTCAAACATACCAACATCAGAATTATAGGGGTGCCAGAAGAAGAGAGAGAGCAAAATACTGAAAAAATATTTGAAGAAATAATGACCGAAAACTTCCCCCACCTGGTGAAAGAAATAGACTTACAAGTCCAGGAAGTGCACAGATCCCCAAGCAAAAGGAATCCAAAGAAGACCACACCAAGACACATCATAATTAAAATGCCAAGAGCAAAGGACAAAGAGAGAATATTAAAAGCAGCAAGAGAAAAAAACTTAATTACCTATAAGGGAGCACCCATATGCTTGTCAGCTGACTTCTCAACAGAAACTATGCAGGCCAGACGGGAGAGGCAAGAAATTTTCAAAATGATGAATAGCAAGAACCTACAACAAAGATTACTCTACCCAGCAAAGCTATCATTCAGAATTGAAGGTCAAGTAAAGAGCTTCACAGATAAGAAGAAGCTAAAGGAGTTCATCAACACCAAACCAGTATTATATGAAATGCTGAAAGGTATTCTTTAAGAAGAAGAAAAAGGTGTCTGCTTCAAACTAGAGCGTGGATGGAACTGGACAACATTATGCTAAGTGAAATAAGCCAGTCAAAGAAAGATAAGTATCACATGAACTCACTCATTTATGGAATACAATGAACAACATAAACTGATGAACGAAAACAGATCCAGAGACAGAAAAGCGTTAACTGTCAAACCTCAGAGGGATGGTAAGGCAGGGTGGGAGTAAGGGGAAGAGATCAACCAAAGGACTTGTATGCGTGCATAAAAGCTTAATCAATGGACACAGACACCAGGGGGGTGAGGGCATAAGTGGTGACGGGGGAGGGGGCATTGGAAGGGATAATGGGTGATGAGGACACATATATAATGCCTTAATAAAGAAATTTTAAAAAGAAAAAGAAAGAGAATCATTGATCGGCTGCTTCCTGCATACCCCCTACTAAGATTGAGTCATGACCTCCTGGTTCATGGGTTGATGCTCAACCACTGAGCCACACCAGCCAGGCAATGAAGGTGTTTCTGAAAGCACAGACTAGACTGCTTCTCTGGCCCCAATGCTTCCTTGCCACGGACAAACACAAAACTTAATTGCTTTATCCACAAATATTAATAAGGAAAAGCTTTAGTCATCTGTACAGGTAATCTTAGGTTAGTCCATCTGCTAGAAACAGTTTGAGTACAACTATTCTTTTACATTCTTACCCATCTTATGGCAGTCATTTTAAAATGCAAGTTAGGAGGTTTTTGCTTGTGTCTATCTGTAAGTTTATATATACTGTGTGGTATTTTCTGCCTCTAATGATATTGTTAATTGTTAATTTATTTTTTAAAGCATTCTTAAATTGATTTAAAAACAAGCACTTATATGAGACTTTTCAAAAATATAATAGAAACTAACACAAATGCTTTTCAGAATCATGTGATCTGGAAAAATATTTGATATTAAAACTGGCTTCAATTTGGTTTGGTTAAATAACCATGTCTGTAGAGTCAACAGCATTATATAATACTTTTACTCTACCTGCATTTATTAGTCAAATAAATTCATTTCATCTCTGTTGCAAAATTTGTTAGCATAATTTAGTATGATGAAATCATTAAGTAATCTAAAATTGTATGAGCAAGTAAATTAAATAAATATAAGTAGATAAAAAGTTTCTTTCTAGATAATCTCTCTAGCAATAATTAAGTTGCATGTGTACTTAAAAAATGGTTTCCCGAATATCTTTGGTAACTTTGAAACTTTAAAGTTTTGCTACTTAAGTTAAATAATGGATATTCATTGAATGTCTAGATCATTTCCAAGTAAGGTAAAATAGTTAAACATTAATTACTAAATATAAATTTACCTAGATCTTGCTTCTTATAGAGAAAATAAAGGTATCTGTGTCTATTTGTGACCATGTCCTATACCATATTAAAAAATTCTGCTGTCAGTAAGTATATATTTCTAGAATTATGGAATATCTTCATAAACTTGTCAACTAGAGTTTGTAATAACAGACAGTTCATAATTTCTTACTTCTTAGTTTTCACTAGAAATTAAAGTTTATAAAGTTTAAGAATTCTAATAGATATAAGTAAAACTATAAAAATTAATTATAATAGGGAAAAACTATATATATAAGAAAAGTAGACCCATGAAAAACACACATGGTGTCAAAATAAGCCAAAGGAAAATCATCTGGGCAAAAATAAAAAGGATCCCAAGTTAAATTTATAGAAAAGTTCCCTTTATTAACTTTTGGTAGAGAATGTGTTTGTATATTTTCAGAAAACAACTCCAAGACCATATGGATTCCTGCAACAGAGAGGAATTGACAGGTCTGCTCCAACCATGAAGACAAGAGGAGAAACATTCTAGAGATGGAAGACGCTGACAACAGCTTGCCATGCTAGCAGTCAGCAGCTGTGTGTTGCTGCAGGTTACCCAGGATCAAACCAAAGAGGGTGGGACCTGCATTGCCATAATTTGTCCACCATCCAGATATCATTGCTGACATGTACACATTTAAGGAACTATTTGACATTGAAACTGGGACTCAGAACTGTTGGACATTGAAATTGAGACTCAAACATTTTTGTTCTTATGCGTTTATTTCTAGTATGCAGATGTAAGATTCTTTAAAAGAAAAGAAATGGGGGGAAAATAGATACAGAGGCAAAGAAACATTGAACAGACTGTCAAACTACAGGGGAAAGACAGGGGAGTTTAGAGAGTGGGGGCTGTAAGAGATTAACCGAAGGACTTGTAGTCATGCATATAAGCATAACCAATGGATACAAGACACTGGGATGGGCCTGAGGAGATGAGAGATGTGCTAGGGAGTAGGGGAGGCAACGGGGAGGTCAATAAGAAGGGGGGGGGGAGAAACAATTACTACTATTTGCAATACTTTAAACAATAAAAAAATTATTAAAAATAATAATAATACATATCCTAAAAAAAGAAAAGTAGGATACACTTGGCTTTTTAAAACAGGTATGAAATACAAAGATGTGTTTTTGTTAAAGGAAATGAAGTAATTTTGCACTAATTATTTCTAAGTGAGTGAGAGAACCAGATTGTGTGCTAAAAGGAATATAGAAAGTTTAGGAAAAGGGAATCTTGAGAAAGGAAATTTTATGTGTGGTCAAGCTAAATAAGACTAACATAAATTTAATCAAGTAAGTGATTTTATTTTATTTTATTTTTTCCCATCACCATTTATGCCCCCTGCAAGCTCAAGGAAAACTTCTGTCCCATGCCCCTTAACTATTCAGAGGAATTGAATTAGGGGTCTTGCTATAATAAGAAATTTTCAGACCCAGCTATCGGACAGGGCAAACTCGTATTTATTAAACTTCTGATCTTCTTATAGTCCTGGAACAACCTTTTGAAATATCCCAAGGTGCATTACCTCATCTCTAGCTTGGAATATCATATAAACACATTCTCCTTCTTTATCTTTAAACTGCTTATGTATATGGGATCTCTGACTTTCTCATGTATGTATTAAATTCAGTTGTTTTATTTTTTATTTTTTAAAATATATTTTATTGATTTTTTACAGAGCGGAAGGGAGAGGGATAGAAAGTCAGAAACATCAATGAGAGAGAGACATCGATCAGCTGCCTCTTGCACGCCCCCTACTGGGGATGTGCCCGCAGCCAAGGTACATGCCCTTGCCGGAATCGAACCCGGGACCCTTCAGTCCCCAGTCCAACGCTCTATCCACTGAGCCAAACCGGTTTCGGCTAAATTCAGTTGTTTTATTAATCTATCTCATGTCTATTTGATTATAATACCAGATGAAAGAACCTTGAGGGTAGATGAATGTATCTCTCTCCCCTACATCATCTTCTCAGCGGTGGGCCAGAGATACCTCTCACCCCAATCACAGCTCTTTTGGGGTGGGAGAAGAGGGTTGCTGACTCATAAGCATGTATATGAAGGAGCCATGGGTCTAAAGCGATCTGATCCCTTTAGAATAGGTGCATAGAATTTTCAGCAACAGTATCAGAAAATTCCCAAAAGCTGCTGTGTCACATTGAATTTTTAATATTTGCCCATTCTTTCTCTCAAACTGAGAAAATTACTTCCAAGCTTTCAAGAAATTTAAATTCGGGAGTTTATTCACACGTATATTCTATTCTTTCAACAAATATTTATTGATTGCCTACTACTTGACAGTTACTGTTTTATGCCTTCTAGACAAAGCAGGAAATGGGAACTAGAACTTTTGTCACCTAAGACTTACAAATGGGGGGGGGGGGGCATGCAAATCATAAATAAATATAGAGTAAAATGCTGAGTAATAAGTGCTATGGAGAAAAATAAAGAAGCAAAGGGATAAAAAGAGTCCGAATGTGATCATTTAAATAAGTTATGATAGAAGAGCTCCCTGAAAGGGAAATGTTTGAGCAGTGAAACTGTTATATAGGCAGTTAAATGAACAAGTCCGGAATTCAGGAGAAAGGTCAGGGCTGGAGATAAAATTTGGGAGATATTACCATATAAAAGCATTATGATGGGGAATCCTAGTGAATGAAAGTCATCCAACATTTAGAGATTAAAGACAGGATGAGGAGGATCTACAGAGTTTACAGCATTATTATAATCATGCAAAGGATGAAAGTCAGAATACAATACATGATGTAAGAACAACACAATATAATGTGATGAGAAAAAATATTGTTGTTTTTTATAATTCTTAACATTGATAAGAATGTGGAGTTGGAACAAGTAGTTTAGAACTAAAATGACTTACTTAGTAACTCCACTTTCAGAAATAATGAGTTACTTATTCTTTTATTTACCTAATGTTTATTGAGACTTCTTCATCCCAAGCTCTGTTCTACATACTAAGAATATAGCAGCTAAATATGTACATATATATGTAAATATAGAATATATATGTATACATATTTTATCACTTACACACATATCTGCCCTCATTGTGTTCATATTCGAGTGAGGATCTTATTACAGTGTTCTTTGGAAGTTTTATAATTAAAAACAACTAAATGTTCAAGTAAGAGATTGGTTAAATAATCTATGTGTTCATGCAGTGCAATATTACATAACCTCTAAAACATGTAGAGGAAATGTAATTATAAAGGGAAATATTTATAAGATATTGTACAGTAAATAATGATATTAAAAACAGGATATGTAATATGGATGCATTTATGTCATACAGTATACATGTATGTGTATATGCATAAGCACACTTGTGCCAGGACAAGTCACTGAGATACTGGTTGTGGGGTTTTGCTGTTGCTATTGCTGCTGTAGAAATAAGTGAGAGATATTACTTCTTCATGGTAACATGCCTTTGTGTTCTGAGAGTGGGTTCCATAATTTCTCTCTCAGAAATTTGGCAGATCAAAACATAAAGGTGTTTATGTAAGCCCTAAAAAAAGAGTCCTGTGTTAGGGGGGGGACTACATAAGAGGAATCTAAGTTCATGACTGAAATGTAGGATTTCCAAGTCTAGTAAATAGGGCTTTTCCAGGTGGATGTGGCTTAGAGAAATAAAAATTAATGTTTCTCACAGAAAAAAAATTGTTCTCTCATGCATCTCATGCATGTTTGTATTCACATATTATATACATACCTTAGAATTATAATTTTAGAATTATTTTTTGGTCCATAAAGAATGAGAGCAAGAAATAGAAATAGTTGAAAACTCCTCTACTAGCATGATAACAGTGGTTAGTTTAGCATGGTGATATTATGACTGATTTTTAATTTTTCCCATTTGTTTACATTTTCTCTATAATGAACATTTGTAATTTTGTGATTGATTTCAAATACAATGAGATCCAAGAAGAAATGGAAACTATGATAATCAGAAAAGATCATTTGAAGAAAACAAGATTTGAGCAAAAAAAGTCCAAAAGTAGAAATGGTGATAAAGCAGGGGTTGGCAAGACATTCACAGATGCAGTGGCTGACAGGGACATATTGAGGAAATCATAGAAGTTTGGTGCATGTAGAGCATGAATTCTGTATATGGACCATGCATAGCAGGTTTCTAATATTCCAGGGAGTTTCCTGTGTGTAGGATGGTAAAGAAAATGCTCCCTTTATTACTCTCCCTATATCTCTGAGAGTCTTGCTTCCACACAGCTTCCTCCAAGGTCATCAAAATCATGCAGTAGTCATGTCAAACTATTTCCTTAATAAATACTATACTTATTTAAGACATAAGTAACATAATCTAAATTCCTGTGTCATGTTATCAGCCCTCTGAATTAAAATCTATGGCTATGGAGTCTAGCAATTTTTTTTATTTTATTTTTAGCAGTTATTTTAACATTAAGGCTACAGTAGAGATTTGGGTACAGCCAGCCTAACACTTGCCTACTGGCCATAGTATTCACCATTTTCTACTTTGGGCTGCAAAGAGAGTTCAAAACTTGGGTTCTCTGGATCTGAGTCATTCAGACTTCTTTCTTTCTAAACCCTGAGCACTTCTAATTTGACCTCCACCTACCTCTCCATGACCTTAATCTTCTGCTCCAGGCTCATCCACTTGAGTACTCTCCCGTTCCCATCCCTGTGGATAACGTAGTCCTTAAGTTTTTATTTCTCCATAAACAAGGTATCTTTGTACAACTTAATGAGAGGAATACAGCTTTTGCAATCTCAAGCTCTAAAATCTCTGCTGATGGGTTGGTGAAAAATGTGGCTAAATAAGAACATCTAACATAAAGTATATATCATCTAACCACTAACCTGTACACATGAAAGCAAAACAAAATTAAATTAAAAGAAAAGAAAAAGAACATTTGTAGTAACATTAAGTTTGAAGTACTATGTCTCTGAGAGATGAGGAAAAATAATAACTTGGAAGGAATTCGAAGATTACAAAATGACACATGTAAGCATAACGGCCTAGAGGGAAGAAAATGTCAGCCAGGCAAAGAATATGACATCTCTGGCAAAGAGTAACATCAGGGCTTATGTTAGTTCCTTCCGACTGTTGCATCACTAACCCAACAGGAATATCATCTGAATGGGATCTATTATTATTCCATGGACAGGTCAAGGAGATTTAAAATTTCCTGAACCAAAACACAACCTTTAGCAGTTTAAATTTTCTCCCAAATAATTGAAGAGGGAACAGGTGACATACTCAATCAGTGGGATGGAACGGTACCCGGTGCTCACACTGAGCCAGATATGGAATGTCCTAAAATGTCAATGCCATTCAGGAATATAGAAATCCTTGAAACAAAATTGTACTTAACCAACAGCTATGTGGGCATACTTTGTGATGGTCAGGCTGAATTGAGAATGATGGTCTATTTTCTCCTAGGAAACCTATAACAGCAAAAATGGCAAAGTATTCACAGAAGCACAACTTTCTACTGGCAAACAAATAAGGACTCCAGATTGTGTTACCTAAAAACATCTCTGCATGAGTCAGGACTACAAACTCCTCCCTAGTTGAGATATCATAACATCAACCATTATTTACTCATTATGCCACACAAACCTCCATTCCAACCATTATTACATATTTGACCAAACACCCAAATCTGAGAAAGATTCCTTTTGCCATAATAATTATTCTGATTCCAACTTGCGATAAATTCCCCTGATATACTTTCTTTGTGAAAATTATGGTACATCTAGCTGATGAAACTACATGCTTCCATTAAAAATAGTAATAAGTACTATTTTGAGCACTTAATATAAAAGGCAACAAAATTAGTAGAATCACACTTCCAGTTAAGAGGCAAAGCTGGCTTTGAACTCAAGTCTAAGTGTTCTTAATTATTCTGCTACTTGGCCTACTCCCAGTGAAAAAGAATATATAATAACATGAAAAAAGACTTACACAGATATTTTAGGTGTACAAAATGGGTAATAAGCTTATGATAATGGCCTCATTATTATTAGTTCTTGGGTAAACACAAATCAAAACCTGTAGAGGGACTCAACTATACACAGTCCAAAATAGCTTTAAAAAAAAATCCTGACAAAATAGGTTTTGATGAGAGTGGGAACACATATGTTACTAATTAATTGAGCTCTAATTAACTGGATTTCATACACATCACTGGGGGCATAAGTATTAGAGAACTTTTTTAGCAATAGCTAAAGCTGAGCAACTCGATGCCCTGTGAATACCAGCTACCTCATGACCAATCATTTCCATTGCCAGATAGTCGCTGCTGCTATAACACTTGTTTTGAAAACTAATATTTAATTCAGCTTGATTGGTTTATTGGGGAACGATTTGAGCATAATGAACATTTCACATTTCCTGATGGACAATTTTACCATCAGGTAACAAAAGATGAAGTAGAAGCTGCACCCAGCTGAATCAATCCATAAAGGAATACACAAAACACACTCACATACCTTAAATGTCTACCAGCCACCTTGGTTCACTGTGTGTGCCATCCTACAAGGTAATAGTTTATATTCCGTTGTAGTTGCAAATTTTTCTATATAAATAAATACACACTTAACATCTCAAACACATCTACGTGTCCTGGTTCAAAGTGCAAGCAGCCCAGACAAAAGACAGTACTATTTATATGTTAGGACCTTAAGCAGAAATCACCAAATCCTGAAGAATTGGCTCCTTTTAGTGCTATTGGTGGCTGGTTTAGTGAATTCAAACATCATTATAATCTCGAAAGACTTCAGCTCTCAGAAGAAACCACAACTGACAATGAGAAAGCCACAAAAGAATTTCCAATAGTGATACTAAAGTTAATTGAAGAAGAAGGCTACATATCGGATCAAAATGCTATTTTCATAAAACAGACATCCATTGTAAACCTTGAAGCACCTACAATTCAAAGGCAAAAAAAAAAAACAAAAACAAATGTGCCCAATGTTTTCAAACTTATGAAAGATCAGGAGCCAACACAAGAGCCACACATATGGTGAGACAACTGTCTGTCTAATTTCAGATAACACTCTCCTACCATTTCACAATAACTCATAAGCTGCCACGTCTCTGACACCCACATACCGGTAAAGGTCATGTCTTTTTCAAGGTAAAGTGTCACGCTTACTACAGTGTTTATATATTTCTTAATAATTTGATGTTTAACAATCTACTATTCCTTTTATTAGGTCCCTCTCTCTTTTTTTCTGTATTGCTGATAATATTTTTGATGATATGCCCTCACTTTCATTTTTATCATAAGTCTTATGGTTTCTATTGAAAAGGAAGAAGTAAAACTTTTCACTATTTGCAGATAACATTATACTATATAGAGAAAACCCTAAAGATTCCACCAAAAAATCATTAGAACTAATAAATTCAGTAAAGTTGCAGGACACAAAATTAATATTTGGAAATTGGTTGCAAGTCATATAGTAATTATGAACTATAAGAAAAACATCCTAAGAAAACAATCTCATTTTCAACTATATCAGGAAAAAAGAAAGAAAAAGAAAACCGGGGGATAAATTTAATCAAAAAGGTAAAAAAAATCTCTACTCTGTAAACTATATGACATTATTAGAAGAAATTATAGAAGACATAAATAAATGGAAGAATATGCCATGCTCATGAACTAGAATAATCAATATAATTAAAATGTTCATATTGCCAAAAGCATTCTACATATTTAATTCAATCCTTATAAAAATACTAATGGCATCTTCATAGAACTAGAACAAATAATCCTAAAATTTATATGGAACCACTAAAGACCCCAAATAGCTAACACAATATTGAGAAGAACAAAATTGAAAATATCACACCAACTGATTTCAAACTATACTATAAGAATAAAAGGCAACCTATACAGAAATCTTATAATCTCAACAATATAAATTTTTAGAAAAAGAATAAACATCCTATAATCAACATCAAAAGATAAGCAACCCAATTGAAAAATGGGCAAGAGCCTTGAATTATCACCTTACAAAAGGAGATAAGTGACATATACTAATCACAAAAATTCTAAGTGAGATCATGATAATCTGTACTACACATCCATTAGCATAGTCAAGATTAAAAGAACTGACAATAACAAATATTGTTAGGGTTGTAGAGAAATGCTGGTATGCATATTGATACAACTTTGGAAAACATTTGGCATTATTTACTAAAAATGGAAATACACATACCATATGTATACAAATGTACATGGTAATAGCAATTTCACCAAAACCATTTTCTTTTCCTCCTAGGCACAGAATTGGTCTATATTTCCCAACTGTTCTTGAAGTTTGGTGTGGCCATGTGACTAAGCAATGACCATAGGGATACAGAGCAAATGATGTAAATCACTTTCAAATGTGACCCATAAAAAAACTTCTCTAATAATCCTCCATTTTCTCTTTCACCTCTCTATCTATCTATCTATCTATCTATCTATCTATCTATCTATCTATCTCTCATGCTTATCTCAGGCTGGCTTTCATTCACATTGTAACTTACCAAAATTCAACTTGGTGCAACCTTTTTCTAACTTATTACTTCCTCAATATGAGTTAAATGCCCTTCATGCAAATCTTTATCAGTCATGCTTTTACTAATCAGGAGGTACCATAGAGTAGTCATTACAACTTATATCTGGGTTTGAATATCACCTTTTTTATTTGTTGGCTATATAACTTGAACAAGCTATTAAATTTCTGTTGAGTTTCCTTCCCTCAACTATGAAATGTTGTTACATTAAGAGACACAAATGTGCTTAAGGACTTAGATTTTGGTATTAGACAACAGATTTTGAACCACAACTCTGACAATTACTAATTTTGCAATCTTGAGCAAGTTACTCTATCTCTCTAGACCTCAAATTCCCTATCTATAGGATGAGATATACTTAAGTTATATAATCATTTTAAATAGGTGAATCAACACATTAAGCACTTAGAATAGAGTCTGCCTTATGGTAAGCACTCTCTAAGATTTTGTTCTTACTCTTGTTTTTGGTATTTAAAGAATCTATACACAGTTCTGAAGCATGTGGTTCTCATGGAAAAAGAGACAAAAGGAGCTGATCTCTACTTCTGAGGTCTTTCACAGTGGAAGGGAGGGTCCTATAACAAAAATACTCAGTGCAGACTTTAAGAAAGGTGTCTGTAGAGTATAATGTATAAAACCTCTCTATCTTCCCTATAAGAATAACTAAAATAAAGTTCTATGAAATTATTCAAAACTTTTGAATCAAAAGTTTTTAGGTATATTATTTGGTTGCTTTTTAAAATGGATGGATGGATTCAAAGGCTGCAACTCCATTTAGGTGTACCTAAAAATATTTAATAGTCCTCAATAAACAGAATCTATTATTATAATGCTGATCATGGACTATTAAATTTGTTATTTTTTGAGGCATGATAGTAAGAAACTAGGAAAATTCCTTGGCAAGTGGAATGAGGGAAACGGAGACAAAATAATTAATAAGGCTGAGCAGTGAAAAGCCTGCTAATAAAGCACAAGATCTTATATTTCCTAACCAAGCACATTTAGGAGTAAACAGCTAACATATATCATTCCCAGCCAGTAGGTGAGTAACTTAAATCCCCCTGATCAAGAAGATAGATAACAGAGACCCAGTTGATTCATTTGTACTAACAAAACCCCAGGACAGATGAAGTCTCAGGGAAATCCTATCTAATAAAAGAGTAATATGCAAATTGACTGTATCTCTGATCAAGCCAAGCCCATCAGCCAATCAGGAGCAAATTATGCAAATAAATTCCAACTAAGATGGCTGCCGCCACTGAGAGCAGGAGGGAGGCTTGGGTTTCCCTGGTAATGAAGGAAGCCAAGCTTTCAGCCTGCCATTGCAGGCCTAGGCCTCCACTCAATGCTACAAAGTTTCAATTATAAAAGATACATAATCCAAACAGAAATGGCAGCAGCCACAGAGCTAGAGAGAGTAGAGGCTAGGGTTGCCTGGGTGATGGAGGAAGCCAAGCTTCTGCAGCCCTGGCTGGCCTAGGCCTCCACTCTAGGTTACAAAGTTTCAATTATTGAAGTTAAATGTCTCAACAGAAATGGCTGCCACCATGGAGTGAGCAGAAGGCTTGGCTCCACTCCAGGCTACAAAGTTTCAATTGTAGAACATAAATTAATCCCAGGGCCTCCAATTGGGTCGCTGGGGGGCGTGGCTGGCCTGCAAACCACCACAGGCCTCTTGCCCAGGCTGCCCCATGACCCAAGGGAACCCCCACCCTGATCTGGGACACTCTTCAGGGCAAACCAGTTGGCCCCCACCCATGCACCAGGCCTCTATCCTATCTAATAAAAGAGTAATACGCAGATTGACCATCACTCCAACACACAAGAGGGCTTCCCCCATGTGATCAAAGATCCTGCCCCCATGTGGACACAAGATGGCCATCACAAGATGGCCAGCAGGGGAGGGCCATTGGGAGGGACCAGGCCTGCAGGGGAGGGCAGTTAGGGGTGACCAGGCCAGCAGAGGAGGGAAGTTGGGGAAAACAGGCTGGCAGGGGAGCAGTTAGACATCAATTAGGCTGGCAGGGTAGTGGTTAGGGGGTAATCAGGCTGACAGGCAGAAGTGGTTAGGGGCATTCAGGGAGGCAGGCAGGTGAGCAGTTTGGAGCCAGTAGTCCTGGATTGTGAGAAAGATGTCCGACTGCCCGTTTGCCAGTAGGGGTTCAAGCCATTTAGGGGATCGGGCCTAAACGGACAGTCAGACATCCCTCGAGGGGTCCCAGATTAGAGAGTGTGAAGGCTGGGTTGAGGGACACCCTCACCCCCCATGCATGAATTTTGTGCACTGGGCCCCTAGTGTATAATAAAACATGTGGCTGTAAGCTTTACCTGATATTGTTCATCCCCATATAGAGCTATGCAGTTTGCATAGCAGTTGAAGATGTTGCTGTGATTTATTGTTTTTTTAGCCCTCAAACCATACCACTTTTCTAGAATAATAGCCATTGTTGTTTAAATCAGAATTATTTAACCAATGTCTGCAAATATTTAAATAAGGCCAATATACTCAAGAGTCCTAAAATAAAACATACATGATGGAGTAAAAAACAAAAGAGTATGGTCATTCACACTGGCCCTTAAGACATCCTTACCATGTTCCATTATTCCATGGCTATTATTTTCCATGACATCCTTGACCAATACATGACCAGCACTTAAATAATAATTTCTAAACTAAAATAGATGCAAATATCATCATATAGTGTCTCTCAAAATTATATTCAATAGGCCATAATCGGTCTTCCATTCCAGGACTTTACTGCCTATTGAAATGTCACCGAAATATTCTGAGACTCAGCACAATGTGTCCAGGTGGCTTCTTGTCTCCAGTCCCCATTTGACCTTCCCATCTGCTCACCTGAAACACCTGCCATATCAGAGGTTTAGAACCTGAATTCACTCCAGGGTTTCAAATATGTTTTCAACCAATGTGAATTCCAACCTTTTCAACATTTATTGTCCCTTACCAAACACCAGCTGTATTAGGGTTCTGAAAACAGAAACTAAACCAACAGGAATTGACTCACATAATAGTGGAGACTGGAAAGTTTGAAATCTGAAGGCATTCTGGCAGCAGAATTTCTCCTTCCCCCTCTCCCCCACCAGTTCTTTCTCTTAAGAGTTCCAGCTGATTGGATGAGACCTGCCAACATTATGGAGGATGATCAGCTTTACTCAATGTCTACTGGTTTACAAATACCTTTATAATGACTTCTAGAATTGTGTTTTACCAAAAAATAGGTACCATTGTCTCTCCAGGTTGACACACTAGCTACCACACTAGCCATGACCTGCATAATACCTGAGATTTGTTATATACATTGAAGGTTCTGAATATTGCAGTTCACACTGGCCTATGGGAGAAGAGCCTCTCAACCCACTACCATCTGCTCCTTTGGCAGCACTGTTTCATTGGGAATATGCTAGAGGTATGTCCTCAAGAATGGGGCTATGCCTGCAAAGGAAGTTTAAGCCCAGCAATCGTCCCTTCCTGGATTTTCCCATGTGAATGCTTCTTACATTCTTTTACCTTACTTCTGCATTAATCTCAGTTAGCATATCTCTCTGATGGAAATTATTCAACTAAATAAGCAAAAAGGGCAGGTGTAAAAAAAATTACAATGTGGGAGAATGTTTATAAAGAAGGACCATCATGACCAGGGCGAGGTAAAATGAAAGCATTGTTCTTGAGTACATGGAATAGAAACAAAGAAGAAAGCAAATGATCACAAGAATAGCTGGTTATAAATGAGGAATGACATGAATTATGTCAAGTTCAAAGGAATCAGAAGGGAAGTGCAAGAGTAGAATAAGCAGCAGAGCAATTTAGAAAAAAGCACACATCTAAATTTTAATTTTGAATCATGTCTATGGTAACATGCAAATGTAACTCCCAGAACTCTTATTTTCCACATCTATACCAGAGAGGATTTTCCCAGCCTGCCATCTGCCATACAAAAAACAGGAAAAAATTTCACAATGTCACACGTCAAAGGTTAAAGAATAGATTTAATTGATTAAAGAGAAATATCACAATGCCAGTATCAGAAAGATTGAATTACCCCCTCTCGCTCATTCCAGGGAGAGAATTTCCAGGATCAGAGAAATCTTCTGGACACAGTTTGGGTTCTATTCTAAAGGAGAAAAACTTCATTCTGAGTCTTGCTATATGCCTTGTGCTGTGAGACAAGTGTAAAAAAGTGGTCATGTTGCCCTAATCGGCTTGGCTCTGTGGATAAAGCATCGGCCTGTGGACTTAAGGGTTCAATTCAGATCAAGAACATGTACCTTGAGTACAGGCACACCCCAGTAGGGGGTGTGTAGGAGGCAGCTGATCAATGTTTCTAATCTCTATCTCTCTTTCTTCCTCTCTGTAAACAAGTCAATAAAAAAATATTTTTTTAAGTGGTCATGTCAGTAGTTAAATAAGTAAACTAGTGAGTGTTGAGAAGTCTGATTTGGGGATGCCAACTATTTACATAAACTATCTCAAGTCATGGTATTGCCCTGTACTAGGGACTTTGGCTAGTTGGGGATCTTGGCATCTGAAGAACATTGCCATTATCCATGAAATAAAAATGGATTTAATCGCAAAAATATTTGTGTCACCCTGTGCTATGGCCTGAGTTCTCCATCATCCGGAGAAGCTCATCTCTAGTTTCCCTGCATGGTTGGTTGTGACCCTTAGGGAAGACTTGGTCACCCTAGCTCCCTAACACTTTTATTTTAGTATATCCTCTTGAATTAGTATAAGGCAGTGGTCGGCAAACTTATTAGTCAACAGAGCCAAATATCAACATTACAATGATTGATATTTCTTTTGAAAGCCAAATTTTTTAAACTATAAGGGAATCAAGCAAATGTGTCCTAAAGCTGTGATCTGAAATATGCTTTCACAAGCTGAGTTCTCTTGCCTCTAGAGACTAGGGAAGGAAGGACTGAAGCTAAGGCTACATACAGCTGGATAGACAGGTATATAATGAGGGATAAGAAACCATTTCTGCAAGCGAGGAAAGATCTGTGTATCTTTTGAGGTCTTGGACATTATGAGAATCTCTGGTACTGAGAAAATGAAGAAGGATCATATAACTTTTCTCCCAGACTCTAATGCTGTAGTGAATGTTGACTTTTTCCATAGAAAAACAAACCAGCTAAACAAGGAAAGATCACGAGTGAAAAGGATAATAGGGTGATTAGTCACGTGAGTCTGCAGGGCAGTTTTCCAACTCCTTTGATCTACATATAAAGAGTGCTGGGCATCTGAACCTTACCTCTCCGGGGAATCAGATTTTATCTCTTCCAGCATGTACTCTCTCCAGCTCCTGCTCAAGGCCAGCCATGCTGCCCTGCTCCTGGTTCTCTGTCTGCAGCTGGGGATCAACAAAGCGCAGGAAGACACGTGAGCCAAGCCTTTCTCCTTCTTACAAAAAAAGAGAATCTTTTGCGGGGAGGGCTCTTTTCCTATTCTAGAAATCTACATATCCTTTCCTGAAAACTTTTTCAACTTTCCAGGAATCTAATCTTGGGAGCTCACATGAACTCATACTAATCCCACATCTCTCTTCTTAGGAACTCCATCAATTCCTCTCATATTTTCCCTGAAATAAGGCTCCCAGTGCACATGTAGGCTATAATTAACAATCAGTCTTTCTCTAAGTTTCTGGCCTATGTGTTGTCCATAGTCTATACCAGTGGTTGGCAAACTGCAGCTCATGAGTCACATGTGGCTCTTTGGCCCATTGAGTGTGGCTCTTCCTCAAAATACCACGGCCTGGGTGAGTCTATTTTGAAGAAGTGGCATTAGGAGAAGTTTAAGTTTTAAAAATTTGGCTCTCAAAAGAAATTTCAATCGTTGTACTGTTGATATTTGGCTCTGTTGACTAATGAGTTTGCTGACCACTGGTCTACACTTTTATTAGATTTCCGCTCAGTGAACTTCACCTTCTCATACCTTGCTGCCTAGAAGAGAGGGTTTAGCAGGACTGTGAGTTCCAACAATAGCTTTGGGCACCTTTGGCAGAACTCACTGAATTATCAGAAACCCTAGGCACTGATCCTTGGCCCCACAGTCCAAGATTGAGCTTGCCCAGCGCTTTGGACATTCTTCCTATGCTGAAGCCTGAAGATAAATGTGAGGACTACTTGCCCATGACTCCCCACTCCACCTCTCCTAACCCCCCGCCATCTCCCACTGGGACCTGGGAGAAGGGGTTCAGAAGCCAATTCATTCAAGGCACATGTTTGAAGGAAGCAGAAAAATTGGAGCACACAAAATGAAGTAGGAAATGGGACAATTTGGAGGGAGAAGCTTTGATGCTCATTAGATCTAGGGATTTTTCCCTACAGGAAAAGGGTTTGGGATGTAGAGTTTCTGGATTGCGATTCTGGTTGTACCCTCTGTGGAAGGACCAGATGCTTCCCTGGAGGAAACCTGTCAGGGTTTTTGACAAGCTGATGTAATGGAGGCGGGTGGGTATCTAAGAAACCCTGAGTGGGAACAGGTTCATATATAGATGTTACTCCACTTAGCCCTGGGGGGGGGCGGGCAGCAAGTTGTTGATAAGCTATGCTACTTAGGATGACCAATCATCCAAATTTGCCCACGAATATCTTGATTTTAGCACTGAAACCCCCTCCCAGCAAACCCCTCACTGTCAGGCAAACTGGGGTGATTAGTCTCTCTAGCTGTGCTGATCATCCCATCTATCTTAAATACATTTACAAATGGGAGGAATCTGAAGAAACTGAAGGATACATGCCCCTTCCCTGTGTACTGAGCGCTAAAGCAGCTGGCACAAGAAATGGCATCTCTCTGGAATCTGATGCTTTCTCCTAGGAAAATGGGGCTGGGAAGCACTGAAGGCCAAGAAGCTGAATTCCCTCCTCTCTCACCCAACAAAGGAGCTTTGACAGGAGTTTCTGAGAAAGAGAAAGTAACTCTGCTGGTCCTGAACCCCTCCTCACTGACTGAAGGGAAACACATGACTATTCTCTTTGTCTCCATGTCCTTTTCCCCATAAGATTGTGGTATGTGGCCTGAATGTAAGGTGGAAGCTGTCGTTTCCAATATGGCATTGTGTCCAAATCCCCTACAGAACTAAGTCCTAAGTATAAATCCTAGATCACACCAAGAACCAGAGAAGGAGAATCTTCAAAAAAGATCTCACTTCCAGTGCATTGAGGTCTTTGACTCATTAATATAAAATTAATATGATATTATGATATAAGCCCTCCCTGTGCATGGACAATCAGCAGAACCTATAGAGTTTTATTAGGAAATGATATGTGATACTGTACTTTCATTGTTTTTGTTTTTGTTTGTTTGTTTTTTGTCAGTGGAAGAGTAGATACTCAGTTTTAAATAAAGTGTCCAAGTTGTTTTATTAAGCAAAACTAAGTCAGTACAAATAGCCAAACCTAACCAAAAAAATTAAAACTTCCCAGGGAATTCTGATCTCAACAGTTGACCATCTCCTTTTCCTCGAACCTTCCTTGGTCCCTCAATCCTGCTCATTATTCCCCGTCTCTTATGGATTGATCTTTGTTCTCTACCTGCTTTTGTCTCCCCAAAACCAGTCGACAGTTGATCAAAATGAATTTTCAAATGCCCCCAACAACAACAGCAAATGAAGAAGTCACTGCAAAGCTTAGAGTTGAAACAGAATTGAGAGAATGTATGGTGGTAAGTAGAGGCCGTGGGGTGGGAGTAAAGTGAACAAAATCTAACTTCTTAATTAAGGAAAATGCATTGGATAACATAGAAAAACTACCAGATTAAAAAGCAGTGATAAAATTATTTAAAATAAATGTGTGATACAGTAATACGTTTTCTTATCTATACATTAGCTGCAAAAGCAATAATTCACAACAGGATAGTTAAATTTTATCTTATAAAGATTACCTATGTGATGATTGCGGTTTCTTACCTGATTTAAGTATCTTCGATTGTGCAATGGTCTTTGACAACAAATCACACATATCCAGTGGGTCCTAACTTTTTGTTTTAATTATACAAGTATTGGAAGTTCTGAATCATGAAGATATATTGTTATAAATCTAATAAAAATATAAACAAGGCAAGGTTAGCCTTCTGGAAAGAAACACCAGGATGTCCAAAGTATTTTTGAGTAAAATTGCAATGGTGAGAACACTTGAATTCACTGTTTGGGGCTGATGGGCTATTTGGTGCAGAGTTGCCAGTTACCTGGGCAGGTATCAGGAGATAGGCAACCAGCCCCAGCCATGGCCATGCAGCCTGGTGATAACTCCTGCCCCTGTGTTCAGGGTAGCGATAAGAGCAGGCACTCCTCTGAGATATATAAATATCTAATGTAGCATGAACAAATCTGTTCCTCCTTGTGATAAAAATCACTCGTTTCTAATGCCACTGTGGATATTTGGTGACATTCACAGCAGAAGAAATGCTCAATTTCAATGGAAACTTAAAAAAATAAATATATAATTTCTTTCCACAAATTCACTGAATTCTATTCATAGACTCCTTAGATATATAGTCCTCAGGTTTAATCCCCAGTGCTGAGCATGAATAGAACATTAACCTGACTCTGCTGAAACCTGTTTGCAGTGCTTTGGGTTCTTAAGCTGTACAGCAAGGATGTCAAACTCAAAGGCTAACATGGGCCAAATAAATGAGGCATGTAGTCCATGGATCATGAGTTTGACATGCTTGCTGTACAGCAGGCTCAATTTAGGAAAAAAGAGGGGAAGCTTACCTTCAAGATTGCATTTGCTTATCTAACAGCAGATTGGGTAGGTAGTTGCTGTCCTTTCACAACTGAGGAAAGTGGTGTGTGGCCTGAATGTAAGATGGAAGCTGTAGCCAGTAAATTCTCAAAGACACTAAAACAGTTTGCTTTGATGGGTATCACTGCCCTATTGTTAGGGCAGATATTAAATTCACAAATGATGTCAACCACTGCTTATACAGCCACAGTACTTATTGCTTAGCCTGGTTAAGTACCTTATTAGCTTAAGTACCTTAAGTCACCCAAGGGATTCTTTACTTACTAAAGATCCCAGAGTTTGAGAGGAGCACAGCTGGGACTTGGTCACGGTTCTGGCAATAAGGTCTGGTTTTGCTTTCATACCCCAGCAGTCAGACTGCAGCCACAGGCCAATTCCTACAGCCCTTTACTATGAACTAAGGCAAACCTCACACCACCCCAAGATGAACTGCTGCCCAGATAAATGCTCCTGACTCTGTGGGTTACTCACCTCCACCCTCCTGAACCATACACCCACATGCTAATGCAGGAATAGGAGGACATGAGGACAGAAAATCTTCTAACCTTGACTTCTGCTCCTGAAATGATACTACAAAAATGGACTCTCCCAAGCCTCACCGCACCCCCACCCCTGCTCTTTGCACACTAAGAACATCCTCCTCTCTTCCTTGACCCTCACTTGTCTTTCTCTCCCTTTCCTACTCCCCATGCCAACACTGAGTCATCTCTCTTTAACTCCTCCTTCACAGGTTAAAACTTACCTGGTAAGCAGCTCTCCAGTTGATGGGCCTTTCAATTACAAATACACTGCCTGCCTGTGCAACGACTATCCAAGAACCTTCTTCTGGGACTTTCAGGCCAACAGTAAGTAGAGGAGTCATCCAAGGGAAGAACTACCCACCAGAGAGGAAAAACCATAGAGAAATGTGGTTATGGATCTGGCACAGAGCCCACAGCAGAAGGATGAAGGGAAGTGTGGGGAGAAGGAGAAAGACAAGCAGAGTAGATGAAGACCATAACCAAGTTCAAAAGGAGAGGGGTTGTGTGGGAAAAGCTAATAAGGGAGATTCATTTATAAACAATTTGAGGAAGCTGAGTCCCAGTTAGGGAGGTGTCTGATACTGGTAGAAAAGGTAAGACCCTGTGGATGAGAATGTTAAGCTATGATCTTTGTCCCTGTCCCTGTCCCTTTCAGGTACTGTAAGAATTGCAGCAGTGGTTGACATCATTCGTGAATTTAATATCTGCCCTAACGATATGGCAGTGATACCCATCAAAGCAAACCGTTTTAGTGTCTTGAGATGGCTACCTGTGGCCTAATCTTAATGGAAGCCTTGTCTCACCGCCCCCTACCACACCCTCAATGTTTTTGCTCTAAGGAATTTGGCCAGGTGTGTGTTGTGGTCTATAAAATAAACTTCTCACAGGCTTCTCTGTGTTCTGTTGTGTCTTCCTAACCAAATCTCTCCCTGAGGAGCTTCAGAGTGCCCAGCATTTCTAGAACTTCTTTTCTTTAAAATGCCTTTGCTGAGGAGATCTTGTGAGTTCTCACTGCCCATGAAGAGGGAGAGAAGGCAAATGGAGAAGAGTGGGGCTATTCTCAGAGTGGGAAAGCATGATCTAAAACTCATAGTAAGTGAGGGGCAGAAACTGGACCAGCATCCAAGTTTCCCTGCTCCTTCACCTCCTATGTCCGACTGCCCGTTTAGGCCTGATTCCAGTAGGATCAGGCCTAAACGGGCAGTCCTCACAATCCAGGACTGCTGGCTCCCAACTGCTCACCTGACTGCCTTCCTGATTGCCCCTAACCACTTCTGCCTGCCAGCTTGATCACCCCATAACCACTCCTCTGCCAGCCTGATTGATGTCTAAGTGCTCACCCACCAGCCTGTTTGCCCCTAACTACCCTTCCCTACAGGCCTAGTCCCTCTCAACTGCCCTCCCCTGCTGGTCTGATTGCCCACAACTGCCCTTCCTTGCAGGCCTGGTCCCTCCCTACTGACCTCCCCTGCTGGCCATCTTGTGTCCACATGGGGGCAGTCATCTTTGACCACATGGGGGCAGCCATCTTGTGTGTTAGAGTGATGGTCAATTTGCATATAATTATTTTATTAGGATTAGATAGGATAGAGGTTTGGTGCATGAGTTGCAACTGGCTGGTTTGCCCTGAAGGGTGTCCTGGATCAGGATGGGGCACACCCTCCCACTGTATGATCCCCTCCCAGCTGCAGCAGCCTGAGGTCTCAACCACTGAGTCACACCAGCCAGGCAGATATGGAGGAATCTTAAATATCTTTTTCTTTTTAAATATATTTTATTGACTTTTTTACAGAGAAGAAGGGAAAAGGATAGGGAGCTAGAAATATCTATGAGAGAGAAACATCAATCAGCTGCCTCCTGCACACTCCCCTCTGGGTATGTGCCCCTAACGAAGGTACATGCCCTTGACCAGAATGGAACTTGGGACCCTTGAGTCTGCAGGACAATCCTCCCTCCACTGAGCCAAACCAGTAGGGCTGTCCAATATGTTAAAGAAAAAACCCTATCTAATAAAGAGGGAATATGCAGGGGAGGGCATTTGGGGGTGACCAGTTGTCAGGGGAGGGCAGTTGGGAATGATCAGGCTGGCAGGGGAATGGTTAGGGACAATCAATTAACCAGGCAAGCAGTTGGGAGCCAGCAGTCCTGGATTGTGAAAGGAATGTCTGACTGCCTGTTTAGGCCCCAACGAGGGGTCCCAGATTGAAGAGGGTGAAGGTTGGGCTAAGGGACACCCCCACCCCATTGCATGAATTTCATGCACTGGGCCACTAGTTCTATATAATAAAAGGTTAATATGCAAATAGACCAAATAGCAAAATGACCAGTCACTGTGATGTGCACTGACCACCAACGGGCAGACACTCAACACAGGAGCTTCCCTCTGGTGGTCAGTGTTTTCCAAAAGGGGAGTGCTTCTCAGCCAGAAGCTGGGCTCATGTGAGGCTAGCTGGCAAGTGTAGCAGCAGTGGAAGGAGCCTCTCCCACCTTTACAGCAGCGCTAAGGATGTCCGACTGCTGGAGGGCCTAAGCTGTCAGTCAGACATCTCCTGAGGGTTCCCATACTGTGAAAAGGTGCAAGCCAGGCTGAGGGAGCACACCCCTTTCCCTGCCCCAAGTGCAGGAATTTCGTGCCCCAAATCTCTAGTAAAGTTTATATTCTTCATGGGGGATAGACAATAAATGAGTAAATTCTATTTTTACTTTCTTTATGAGAAAAATAAGATGAGAGGAGATAAGTAATTTGCATATAGCCAGAGAATGGCAGGGCTCAAGTTTGAACCACACAGGCAGCCTGACACACAGAAAGGCCCTTGTTCCTACACCACACACTACACTACACACACATTATACAACCCAGGCATTGCACTATAGTATGCACTACACATATACTACGCACATACAATGCACTACTACATATACTACTCTATATACTACACTACATACACACTATACTACACAGACATTGCACTATACTACACCTTACACACAATACGCTACACACACTGCACTACACACACTACATACTATACTATATACACATTACACTACACAAACATTGCACTATACTACACAGTACACACACACACTACACTACACACACTGCACTACATACACTACACATATATGTACACACACACACCCATACACTATACCACACTACACATAATACCCTATATACACACTATACAGATACCACACTATACACAAACTATACTACATACTATACACTATACACACCACACAGACACTGGACTACACACAATACACACTATACTACACACTACATTACATACATAATATATGACACAGACACTATACACTGTACTACACATGTTACATATACTACACACAATCCACTACACTATACACTGCAAAAACATGCTCCTCTCCCACTCTCAAAATCTCCAACAAAAAGCATTTCAAAATTGCAATTTTAGCTTTTGCATTAATTCTGAGCACACCATTTTTTCTATTTGCTTGTCCTCCAGTGCAGCTAGAATTCTTTTGTTGTTGTTGTTAATCCTCACCCAATGGTATTTTTCAAGGAAAGAGAGAAACAGGGAGAAACATCAATCTGAGAGAGACCCACTGATTGGTTGCCTTCCACATGTGCCCAAGCCTGTAACTGGTATGTGCCCTTGACAGGAATTGGAGCTGGGACCCTTCAGTCCAAAGGCCGATGCTCTATCCATTGAGCAAAATCAGCTAGAGTGCAGCTAGAATTCTTAATTGCTTATAGCACTAGCCAATAAAAATAGAAAAATGTATTTCAAGTTACATGTGTGATATTGAATTTTCTGATAGCTACATTTTAAAAAGCTAAAAGAAACAGATGAAAATAATTTGCCAAAATATTTTATTTAGTCCAATAAACCAAAATGTCAAGATATCCAATTTATTTTACTTGGCATAATACTTTCTTGGTCCATCCATGTTGTTTCAATGGTAAGATTTCTATGTATGGTGACAAATGGTTAATAGGTTTATAATGGTGAATGCTTCTTGAGGTAAATACATTTTGAAACACCATATTATACATCTGAAACTAATATAATATTGTATGTCAACTATAATTTAAACACATAAATAAATATAGCCCTGGCTAGATGGCTCAGTTGGTTGGAGCATCATTCCCTTTACCAAAAAAGTTGCTGGTTTAATCCCTAGTCAGGGCACGTACAGGAGACAACAAATGGATGTTTCTCTCACATCAATGTTTCTCTCTCTCTCTCTCTCTTTCTCTCTCTCTCTCTCTCTCTCTCTCACACACACACACACACACACACACACACACACACACACAGTCACTACTTATATCTTCTCTCCAATTAGTAGTATATATCCTCAGATGATGACTAAATAAATAAATTAAATAAATATGGGAAAGATAAAAATCCTATCTAATAAAAGAGTAATATGGAAATTGACTATACCTCCGTTACACCAACAAGCCATGCCCACCATCCAATCAGGAGCAAATATGCAAATAAAACTCATCCAAGAGGGCTGCCAGCCACAGAGAGCAGGAGGGAGGCTTGGGTTTCCCCAGTGATGGAGGAAGCTAAGCTTTCTGTCTGCCCTTTGCTGGCTCAAGCCTCCACTTAAGGCTATAAAGTTTCAATTATAGAATCCCAACAGAAATGGCAGCAGCCACAGAGCGAGCAGAAGGCTTGGCTCCACTCCAAGCTACAAAGTTTCAATTGTAGAATATACATAAATCCTAGATACCAGGGCCTCCACTTGGGTTGCTGGCCTTCAAACCACAACAGGTCCCTTGCCTAAGCCACTCCATGCCCCAAGGGAATCCCCACCCTGATTTGGGATACCCTTCAGGGCAAATCAGCTGGCCCCCACCCATGTACCAGGCCTCTATTTATCTAATAAAAGAGTAATATGCAGATTGACCATCACTCCAACACACAAGATGGCTGCTCCCATGTGGTCAAAGATCCTGCCCCCATGTGGACACAAGATGGCCAGCAGGAGAGGGCAGTTGGGAGGGACCAGGCCTGCAAGGGAGGACAGTTGGGGGTGATCAAGCCTGCAGGGGAGGATAGTTAGAGGTGACCACGCTGGCAGAGGAGGGAAGTTGGGGGTGACCAGGCCTGCAGGGAAGGGCACTTGGGGGGAACCTAGGCCTACAGGGGAGAGCAGTTGAGGGGGGGACCAGGCCTGTAGGGAAGGGCAGTTAGGGGTGACCAGGCCTGCAGGGAAGGGCAGTTAGGGGTGACCAGGCCTGCTGGGAGGGCAGTTAGTGTCAAACAGGCTGGCAATGGAGCAGTTGGGCATCAATCAGGCTAGCAGAGGAGTAGTTAGATTATCATGCTAGAAGGCAGAAGCAGAGAGGGGTAATCAGGAAGGCAGGGCAGCAGTTGGGAGCCAGCAGTCCTGGATTATGAGAGGAATGTCCAACTGCCCATTTAGGCCCAGTCCCACCAGGGGCCCAGATTGGAGAGGATGCAGACTGGGCTGAAGGAAACCACTGCCCTCCCACCCCCATGCATGAATTTCGTGCACCATGCCTCTAGTTTGTAAATAAAAACAATTGTCAAAATTTTCAAAATATCTATACACACACACAGGCTTTAACTGGAGTAGTCACACACAGGAGAGGCCTTAATAGGGTTCACTCACATACCCATTTCAGGTGGTCTTATCACCACATTACTATCTCAACACTGTGTCCTTGGTAGTTTCTAAAACAAGAAAAGCTTCTAAAACAGAGTAACATTCTGAGCACGAGGAAGGAACAGGAGAACCTCCAACTGCCCAAGTACAGCTCATGTGTCAGACTGGCACTCACATCTTCTTTATGACCTTCCCCAACACCTTTATACCTAACTCTACCCCTAATTTAAATTCTAGATGAATGTTGACTTTTCTCACAGAAAAACAAACAGGGTAACGATGAGGAGTATCCCAAGGTATGATGATTTTGGCTTAGTAGACCTGTTTGTCTTGTTATACTAAAAAAGAATAATCCTGGCCCCTGGTTCACAGTCCTCCTGGCATCAAGATCTTCCAGCTTGTGTGCTCTTCAGCTTCTATTCAAAGCTGGCCTTGCTATTCTACTTCTAGTTCTCTGCCTGAGACTAGGCACAGCACAACTCAAAAAGAGATGTAAGTCACCTCTCTCCTCTCTACAGAAAATGTTCCAGGAAGGATATTTCTCTGGATCCAAAAATCCACATTCTGTGTTACCTGCCCCAAAATAATCCACCTTGGGAGTCCTCACTATATGTGTCTCTTGGTCTCTTTCCTTATTTAGAACCCATTGTGAAAATATTGAATCCATGACCTACTGCTTCTTTGGGGTTTTATTCAGTTTCTATCCTGAGTTTATCACTTTCATCTCTTTCTCCTAAAAAGAGAAGCATAGACAGGGATGTGGGTTTGGTCAAAAACAGTGGGATAAGCTTTGGATTCAATATATGTGCTGCACAGGAGGAACGATACCCCTGGTCACTACTCGCTACAAGGGGCTGTGATGATCTACCAACTCAGATGATCCCTGTGGCTTCATTGGCAGTAATGCTCTTCTTTTTATTAAGATCTGACCCATACTCTGGATTCAGAGTCTATAAGACCTGAGCATGTTTCTTCAAGCAAGGAAAGGTAGAACATGATTCTGAAATCTGACTTTTCATGGACCTATTCCTATATTCAGGATATATGATATGAAAAGGCTGGTCTCCAGTTCTATAATTATCCGGCAAAGTTGGGGGGGAGAGAAATATCAGATTCCAGGTCCTTATTGGGGGGAGAGGCATTGAAATGGGACTATGTCTTTATGAGAGGAAGCACTGAGTTCCAAAAAAAAGTCATAGGAGATAATAACTATGAAGCCAACAAAATGTGGGAAAAAGAGTATTTAGCAGATAGGAATAGAGATGTGGAGATTCTGATGAAGAAGAGATACCTGGGGATTTCTCTTAAGGAGAAGAGAGGCTAAGAGGAAAAGGGTGATGTATGGAGTGAGTCAGGCGTTAGTCTCATTAGGTTGACTTAGTAGAACTTGTATGTTCCCCTCTCACTAGGCTAGAGGAACAGTGAGTTAATGAACAAAGTTGAGCTAAGATGATCATATTTTTTTTATTTTTTTAATCTTTATTGTTCAGTTTATTAATTACATTGTTTCCCCTTTTTTCCCCCTATATCTCCCCTCCACCCTGTACCTATCCCACCCTCCACCCTCACCTCCCCCTCCCCACTGTCCTCTCCCATTGTTGCTAGATTTTTGTCCAGTCTCTTGCTGTACTTCCCACAACCCTTTTCTCCCCAAGAATTGTCAGTCCATTCCCTCTCTATGTCCATGTTTCTGTTATATTCACCAGTTTATCCTGCTCATCAGCCTATCAATTCACTTGACTTTTATGTTCATTTATTGATAGATGTGTATTTGTTGTTCATAATTTATATTTTTACCTTTTTCTTCTTCCTCTTCTTAAAGAATATCTTTCAGCATTTCATATAATATTGGTTTGGTGGTGATGAACTCCTTTAGCTTTTTCTTATCTGCGAAGCACTTTATTTGATCTTCAATTCTGAATGATAGCTTTTCTGGATAGAGTAATCTTGGTTGTAGATTCTTGCTCTTCATTATTTTGAATATTTCTTGCCACTCCCGTCTGGCCTGCATCGTTTCTGTTGAGAAATCCGCTGACAATCGTATGGGTGCTCCCCTGTAGGTAACCAACTGTTTTTCTCTCGCTGCTTTTAATATTCTCTCTTTATCTTTTGCTCTTAGTATTTTAATTATGATAGTCTTGGTGTGGTCCTCTTTAGATTCCTATATTTTGGGGTTCTGTGTACTTCTTGGGCTTTTAAGTCAGTTTCTTTCACCAGGTGGGGGAAGTTTTCAGTCACTGTTTCTTCAGTAGGTTTTCATTAACTTGCTCTCTCTCTTTTTCTGGCACCCCAATAATTCGGATGTTGGCATGCTTGAGGTTATCCCAGAGGCCCCTTAACACTATCTTCAATTATCTGAATTCTTTTTGTTTCTTGCTTTGCCAGCCGAGTGGATTTTGCTTCTTTGTATTTTAAATCTTTGACTTGGATCTTGTGGCCCTCTGGACTGCTTTTAGGACTTTGTGTAATATTTTTTATTTCAGTCTGTGTATACTTGATTTCTAGTTGGTCCTTTTTCATATCCGTGAGGGTCTCGTTCATATCCTCAGAGGTCTTGTTCATTTCCTTGAGGATCTCATTCATTTCCTTGTAAGTCTCATTCATTTCCTGGTTGGTCCTGTTTATTTCCTCGTAATTCTCATTAAGTTCATCGGCCTTTTCTAGGAGCCTCTTGAAAAGCCTTATAACCGTGGTTTTGAACTCTATGTCTTGTCATCTTTTCTCCTCCATTTCTTTCACACCTGATTTCTTTCCATATCTCTGCATGGTGGCTGCTTTATGTGGTAGATGTCCTCTAAGGGTCAGTGGCACAGCCTCCCCAGTTATTTGAGATGGGTACTCTTACAGCAATCCTTTATGGATTGTACAGTATTTTTGAATTTAAACCCAGCTTGTTGTTGTTAGCCCTAGGAGGGTTTGACCTCCAGGCCAATTGGCTGTGAAGGGAGACTGTGTTCAGGTTGGATGGGCGGAGTCTCTGAGCTGGGCAGGCAGCCTCAGTGTCAGCTACGTCCTATGCGTCACTTGCATGCGGGTCTCTGTTGGATGGGGATGGCTGCAGGCACCTCCAAGAGAAAGCCGCTAGTCTCTTCCCCTTGCCAGACAACTCTGCCTCTCCCCAAATGAGTCTGCACACCCAAAGTCTAGCCCAGGGTTGTAAAATAGTTGGTTTCCGGGACCAGGAGACAAGTTTCCAGGGGGCAAGTCACGGGTTTGTGCGACACTTGCGCGCAAACTTCTTTTCCCAGCTATCCAGTTTCTCCGCAGACTAGGAGACCTCTGCTGCGCCCTGCTTCCAGCGTGCGTCCCCCGGACCTCGGACCTCACCTGGCACTGGGGAATCCGTGTAGTGGGACGTCTCCACCCTCTCCATTGGCGAAATCCAGCTGGGGTTGCTGCTCTAGCCCTACAGCCCGCACACGGGACCAGGACGGCTCCTAACCTGTTAGCATCTTCAAGGCTGCGCTCCCACCGCTCCTCTGAGTGTCAGTGTCCCACCTTTACTCTTATTTGTGGAGTTTTCACTCAGCCAGCTTTCTGGCGATTCTGGGTGATGTTTGTTTTGTTGTTATGTTGTAGTTTTTGAATCGTTGCGCAGGGCAGAACAATAGGTGTTTACCTATGCCGCCATCTTGGTTCTCCCCAAGATGATCATCATATTAAACCTTACTTCCTTTACATGATAAATATATCAGACCTATAGAACTTCATGTCTTTCTAGAAGCTCTACTATCACAGAAAAATAAGCTATCGTGGATCCTGAGGTGACTACACAAAAGAAATGGGATGTAAGGAAGAGCATCTCAGGTTAAAGTAGACTATGCAACCAAATCACTTCCTGCCCCAAACAGCATCATGGACATTCAGCAGGGAGTTTGTGATAAAAGAAAAGCGGCTCTCTCAGCCCAGTTCCCTGTCCTCATTAATTGAAAAAAAAATAGGATCTCTTTTACTCTGGCCTCTATTTATTTCTTCCTATCAAATGACACACAGAGCCCTCAGTGTGAGTCATGCAAAGGGGATTCTTATAATCACCTCTGTGCCTCCCCTGCTTCTTGTATCCCATGGCTCTCTGCCCCTCCTGCTTTCATTCTACCTCCCAGGCCATCGAGTATTGAACTTTTATCTGACTTTGGGTTTCTGCCTCTTTCACCATATCTAGAGAGAGTGTAATTTCAGCAAACCTGTGAATTTATCAGTTTGAAGACTCAGATTATTTGGTATAACTCAAGATTAAATCTAATGTGCATCAATGCATGGTGGTAGGTAAAGATTGGGTCTTAATTCATTAAGGAATGAAAGTGAAATAAAAATAATGCTGGTAGTCATCACAGACTTTATGTGAAACAAGACCTTAGAAATATTTTGCCTACCAATGCTTTTGTATTCATTAGCCATGAAATGCAGAGCAATTCTTTTAGGATTGTGTATATTATTATTTTTATCTTAAAGAAAAAAAATAAATGGTAGTATGGAGAGGTTAAAGGTGTGGAAGCTTTTAACCATGGGGTCAGGACTCTTCACTTCATTAGGGGAAGATAGGAGAGGAGAGGGAGGGAGAGGGGAGAGGGAGGAGAAGGGAGAGAAGGAAGAGGAGGGGAAGAGAAAGAAGGAGAGGGGTGGAGAAGGGGAAGGAAAGAAAGGAGAGAAGAGAAGGGGAAGGGAAGGTTGGGGGAGATAGGAAGAGATAAAGGAGATGAGAGGAGAGGGAAATAAAAATGGGCCTAAAAACAAATACGGATAAAAATTACTAGCAATGATCAAGGAGCTCTGCTAAAACTGTGCCATCCTCCCATCCCTGCCACCAGCCTACACAATAAGGCTGAGTCAGGAAGATACCACATAAGAGGCCATGGCAGATGTAAGAAAAGCTGCAATAATGTGGTAATTATGATCTCCCTCACAGATGGGAGACTTCCCATCAGATGGGAATTGGCTTTCCCAGTAACTAGCTCCATCACCTTTGCCTGCTCTCCTGATTGAGCCTTCAGAATCCATACACTCAAATCCTTTGATGCCTCCTTATGATTTTTAGAAAACAGAAGAAAATATGCAGAGTTACCAAAACCCCAAAGAGGAATCCAAATACTGGTAGTAGTCAATATTTACTCAACTATATATGATGCTTAAAATGCTTTTGAGTCATCTCCTTTCCATCGATCTTCCCTGATGCTGTTTCAGAAAGCTCCTGATACTTTCCCTTCTCAGGTTTAATCTCAGCAGATTTCATCTCCCATCTGAGAACCTCACAGTTACCACTTACATCTTCTCTCCAATTAAAAGGTTGATAATTCTATTGGCTGAGGAAAATAGGCATGATATACTAAGTTGGCTTGAAGTGCTTTCAGATTCCAAGTATGTTTATTTGCACAATAGCCATGATACTTTATATTCATAGAGCTCTGTATCATTCACAAAGCACAAAAACTCATTAACTCGTATAAACCAGACAAGTAAATATCAATAGTTCCATCTCACAGAGTTAGCATTTATCCTCTGAGCTCTTTCTATGTCACAAAGCTGGAAAGCAGGACAGTTGGGACATAAACCCTGCTTTTATTTATTTATTTATTTTGAAAGATATTCATATTTAATAATTTATTTATTTTGAGAGAGAGAGAAACGGAGAAGGAGAGAGAGAGAAAAAAATCAATGTGAGAGTGAACCATCAATCAGCTGCCTCTGCACATGCACCCTGACCAGAAATTGAACTGTACACAGAACACTACCTCAGAGGCCAGGGCCAACCTTGCTTTTATTTACTTGGTTGTTTGTTTAGTTTTCCCACCACAACCGAGTACACAAACTGATGTTTCAGATTTTAATAGCTCCCACAGAGAAGTTTGTTTAATTCATTTTCTTAAGAGACATAGGGTCCCTTAAGTCCAGAACTAAATGTTGTCCAACAATGAAGGCCCCTTGGCCCTTTCACTACTTAAAATAAATAAACTTAAGGACCCATTTTATGAATCACTTGATTATTTTAGTGCTAGCCAGACACACATAAGTGAGTTTATTCCCACTTCATGGGACTATTAATCAATAGAAGACCAAAGTAGGAGGCAACAAACATTTATTTGTGATCCAAAAGAAAAGATATTTGAAAAGCACTGATCCAGGAAGAAATCAAAACAGTGCTCTGATTAAGAAGTGAAGGCAAGGGGTATTTACGAGAAAGGGAAGGGAATAACTATGTGAATAGAAAAAAAAAGAATTTCTATGAGTGTTTATAAGCTAAGGATAGAATTTCTATAGCTTCAGTTAATCTAACATAATGATGCTAATTCTATAAAATGTTCTTAATTTCAGTCCAGTAGTAATAATATCTGATTTCTTGTTAGTTTTGCAAATATTTGTTTAGACTACAGTGCTGCTTCAAGCCTAGCCCAAAGCTGATTTGGCCCAGTTTTAACATTCTAAAGATTTGAGGAGTAGAGCATGCAAGGCAGTTCCTCTGGACAGCTCCAAATCCATGTTGTATTGGCTTCGTTTATATTATTTTCTATTGTATTTTTTATATTATTTTTATATCCCTCCCCTTTTATTGATATATTTCTTTGTAAATATTGCTAATCAATCACTGGAAGGCAAAACTGATCAGTTATTAAAAACATTGTTTGTCCCTGGTTGCTAGAAAGGCTCATTCCCAGTATGCTATTTTATTATTGGTTCCCTGTCTCCAGAGAAGGCCCATTTCAGCTATACCAAGTCCCATGTAGGAGGAAAAGTGATTTCCTTAAGAGTCTTAGATCACACCTGAACAATGCGAGTGCTAAAACAGAGGAAGGTTTTGCTGTCATATTCATTTAAGTGCAAACATCCTCTGTAGTTTCTTGAAGTTTTTCACATAGAGTTCTGTAGTTCTTAGTGATCATCTCAAAACATGGAGCAATGGGAGAGGAACCAAGATGGCGGCATAGGTAAACACCTATCTTGCTGCCCCACACAGCAATTTCAAAACTACAACTTAACGACAGAACAAACATCACCCAGAATCACCAGAAAGCTGACTGAGTGAAAATTCCAAAAATAAAAGTAAAGATAGGACACTGTGACTCAGAGGAGCAGCAGGGGGCAGCGTTGAAGATACACACAGAGTCAGAGGTTTGGAGTCGTGTGCTCGCAAGTGAGCGGAGAGGGTGGGTGGCTGCAAAGACAAAGGGGTTCCACTGCACAGATTCCCCAGTTCTGGGCAAGGTCCAGGGAACCCATGCTCATACAGGGTGAAACTGGACAGTAGGGAAGCACACTGAAACTCGGGCACTGCCAGCTTGTGGAGAGTGAGCGTAAACTTGGGAAGAGCAGAGTTGCGCCAGCAGGCTGAGAGGACTCGTGACTTGCTCTCTCATTCGGGAAACTACCGGACTGCATTGTTTTACAACCCTGGGTGAAACTTTGGGTGTGCAGACTCATCTGGGGAGAGGCTGAATTGTCCAGCAGAGGGGAAGAGCTTGGGGGCAGCTTTCTCTCAGAGGTGCTTGCAACCATTACCACCTGTCACAGAGACCCAGGTGCCACAGAGGGCAGAGCTGATGCTGCCTGCTCAACATGGAGACTCCGCCCATCCAATCTGAGCACAGTTGAACCTCATAGTCAATTGTTCTGGAGGTCAAACCCTTCTAGTGCTAACAACAATAATCTAGGCTTAACTTCAACAAGACTATGCAACCCATATCCAGCTCAGGTAAATGGGGAGCCTGAGCCACTGACCCTTAGAGGACATCTACCACACAAAGCTAATCGAACAACTCAGGAAAGCAGCCACCATGCAGAGACATGGAAAGATATCATATGTGAAAGAAATGGAGAAAAAAAACAACTGGACATAGAATTCAAAACCACAGTTATAAGGTTTTACAAGAGGCTCCTAGAAAAGGCCGAGACCTACAAGTAAATGAACAAGACCTACAAGGAAATGAATGAGACCTACAAGGATATGAAAAAGGACCAACTAGAAATTAAGCATACACTGACTGAAATAAAAAATATTATACAAAGACCTAAAAGCAATCTAGAGGACTGCAAGAACCAAGTTAAAGATTTGAAATACAAAGAGGCAAAATCCACTCAGCTGGAAAAGCAAGAATCCAAAAAATTGAAGATAGTGTAAGGGGCCTCTGGGAGAACCTCAAGCATACCAACATGAGCACAGAAAAGAAGAGAGAGCAAGATAATGAAAACCTATTTGAAGAAATAGTGACTGAAAACTTCCCACACCTGGTGAAAGAAATTGACTTAAAAGTCCAAGAAGCACACAGAACCCCAAACTATAGGAATCCAAAGAGGACCACACCAAGGCACATCATAATTAAAATGCCAAGAGCAAAAGACAAAGAGAGAATATTAAAAGCAGCAAGAGAAAAACAGTTAGTTACCTATAAGGGAGCACCCATACATTGTCAGCGGATTTCTCAACAGAAATGATGCAGGCCAGACGGGAGTGGCAAGAAATATTCAAAGTGATGAATAGCAAGAATCTACAACCAAGATTACTCTATCCAGCAAAGCTATCATTCAGAACTGAAGGTCAGATAAAGTGCTTCGCTGATAAGAAAAAGCTAAAGGAATTAATCACCACCAAACCAATACTATATGAAATGCTGAAAGATATTCTTTAAGAAGAGGAAGAAGAAAAAGGTAAAATTAAAAATTATGAACAACAAATACACATCTATCAACAAATGAATCTAAAAATCAAGTGAATTAAAAATCTGATGAACAGGATAAACTGGTGAATATAACAGAATTATGGGCATAGAGAGGGAATGGACTGACAACTCTTGGGGAGAAAAGTGGTGTGGGAGATGCAGCAAGAGACTGGACAAAAATTATGCAGTCGGGGGGAAAGGTGAGGACAGAGGGTGGGATGGGTACCAGGCAGAGGGGAGCTATAGGGGGGGAAAGGGGGGACAATGTAATTAATAAACTGAACAATAAAGATTAAATTTTAAAAATAAATAAATAAATAATTTTTAAAAAACATGGATCAATGATTATCTAAGAGGTATCCAGCTATGCAAAACAAAGTTTTATAATAACAAAAATTCCAATCTTAACAAACAAAACAGCCGGTGAGGCAGGTTTAAAGATAAAGCCCAATGTTGAGTTACCTTTCCAAACAGAAATTTAAGGGGAACTAAAGTAAGGTAAAAAGGAAAAAAAATGTTCAGAATCATGAGTTAGCTGTCCACAACAGGTTCCACCTGCTTCACTTCCTGGTAATTTTTAACTTAAAATCCTCCATTGCTTGAGCAGTCCACTTAATTGTAAAAGTTTTTTTTTTAATGAGAAACAGGAATCAAGAGTCAACACCTTTAAATTTGGCTGCATACAGTTTAGTTAAGGGTATCCAACGTGGTCCCTTCCATCTTGGTTGTAAAGAGTCCTCCAAAAGATGTCTTTTCCACTATACATGTATCACCTGGTTTAAATTGTGGTGCCTAAATTCTTTGTCTCTTTTAATTAATTGGATATCCAAAGCAGATAAAGCCAAAAGCATAGGTTGACCTGATAAGGCTGCTGGGAACCCTAAAAGGAAGTTATCAGGATGATTTTCCCAAAAAGGCTTCCATAAGTCAATCTTTGTTCTTTAAAGCTACTGGTCATATCTGAGCCTATGCTTGTCTCTCAAACAGGACATTTGAGTCAAAGCCTTGGTAATATAACCAATGTTTCCAAAAAGAACAGATTCTTATCCAAATTACATAATTACACTGCCATAAAAACAGGAATACTCAATAAGAGTTTCCAAATTCTGGAAAAATCAGGAAGGAAGGGAAAGATAATATTTTGATTCTGCTCACAAAGGTATAACTTACTAAATTACCATAGGTTATAGGTAGCTTAGGAGAAAAAGTTTGCTTATACATGGAAAACAAAGAAAACAAAACCAGCAATCCTGTCTAAAAAAGAGTAATATGCAAATTGACCATACCTCTGCTATACCCACAAGCCTCACCCACCAGTTACATCCACAAGCCAATTAGAAACAAATATGCAAATAAACCCAACCAAAATGGCTGAGGCCACAGAGAACAGAAGGGAGGCTTGGGTTTCTCCAGCAATGGAGGAAGCCAAGCTTTCCACCTGTCCTTGCTGGCCCAGGCCTCCACTCAATGCTACAAAGTTTCAATGATAGAAGATAAACAAATCCCAACAAAAATGAGGGCAACTGGAGAGAGCAGGAAGCTTGAGTTGCACCCAAAAAAGGAGGAAGCCAAGCTTTCTACCTGTCCTTGCTGTCCCAGGAAGCTGCTTAAGTCTACAAAGTTTCAATTATATAAGATAAATAAATCCCAACAGAAATGGCTGTTGCTATGGAGCAAACAGAAGGCTTGGCTCAGCTCCAGGCTGAAAAGTTTCAATAGTAGAAGATAAATAAATCCCAGATACCAGGGCCTCCTTTGGGTCACCTGGAAGAGTGGCCAGCCTGAAAATCACCACAGACTCCTTGCCCAGGCCACCCCATGCTCCAAGGAAACCCCGGCCCTGATGGGACACCCTTCAGGGCAAACCAGGCAGCCCCTACCTGTGCACCAGGCCTCTATCCTATCTAATAAAAGAGTAATATGCAGATTGACTCCAACACATAAGAGGGCTGCCCCCATGGAGTCAAACATCCTGCCCTCATGTGGACACAAGATGGCCACCAAAAGGTGGCCAGCAGGGGAGGGCAATTGGGAGTAATGAGGCCTGCTAGGGAGGGAAGTTGTGGGCAATCAGGCCAGCAGGGAAAGGTAGTTGGGAGGGACCAGGCCTGCAAGGGAGGGCAGTTGGGGGCAATCAAGCCAGCAGGGGAGGACAGTTAGGGGTGACCAGGCTGGCAGAGGAGGGAAGTTGGGGTTGACAGGGCCTGCAGGGACGGGGAATTAGAGGTGACCAGGCCTTCAGGAGAGAGCAGTTAGGGGCAAACAGGCTGTCATGGGAGCAGTTAGGCAACAATCAGGCTAGCAGGGGAGTGGTTAGGAGGTAATCAGGCTGGCAGGCAGAAGTGGTTAGGGGCAAACAGGAAGGCAGGCAGGTGAGCAGCTGGGAACCAGCAGTCCTGGATTGTGAAAGGGATGTCCAACTGCCCATTTAGGACTGATCCTGGTAGAATTGAACCAGTAGGATCGGGCCTAAATGGGTAATCGGACATCTCTCAAGGAGTCCCAGATTGGAGAGGGTGCAGGCTGGGCTAAGGGACACTCCCCACACCCATGCATGAATTTTGTGCACCAGGCCTCTAGTATTGCATATAAAAGTCATAAAAATTATAATAATCCTCATCATTTTATTCAGTGCCATTTTATTAATTATTTTTTATCTTAATCTTTTTTGTTAGCAGTTTTATGCATCCAGTTTTTCCTTAGACTTCTGAAAATCCTCACCCAGTTTAATGACATGATCTGAAAGTTTAACAAAAATCTATATTTTAAAGTTTAAAAGTCTTCGAAAGGTGAAACATATTTGCAAAAGTATCAGAGTAGGACAATGACTTTCTGTAAATGGCAAAGACTAAAAAATGATGTGTTTAAAAATATGATTACAATATAATTGACAAAGAAAAGTGCTTTTCTTTGTAACACACAAAATTTTAAAATAGCAGCTAGAGCTACAAATGAAAACATTACATCAAGACATTTTAAATTTTTACTAGGGTGCAGAGTAGAGGCTTGGAGGAGGGGAAAAATGAGATATATTATTAATATTATCAACAATAAAATATATATTAATTTTTTAATTTTTATATAATTCCTAGAACATTTTATTTTTATTTTTTTTAATATATTTTATTGATTTTTTACAGAGCAGAAGGGAGAGGGATAGAAAGTCAGAAACATCGATGAGAGAGAGACATCGATAAGCTGCCTCTTGCACGCCCCCTACTGGGGATGTGCCCGCAGCCAAGGTACATGCCCTTGACCGGAATCGAACCCGGGACCCCTCAGTCCCCAGTCCGACGCTCTATCTACTGAGCCAAACCGGTCTCGGCTCCTAGAACATTTTAATAACAGTAGTGTATGAATACATATACAACATAACTATTTGTTTAAAAAGTTCCCATGTGACTTTAGCATCTCAAATAGTCCTACTTAGTTTAATTTCATCCTTTTATTAAAAAAATCTATATCTTTTTAAATTATTTCAGGAATAAGTCTGAAAAATATCAAAGTTATTTTCATGTTAAGAAAATACTATTTAATTTTTTAATTTTTGAAGTTTATCAAACATATTAAAACACTTGGTTAAATAGGATTATACATCACTGTAAAACACTACTTAGTTATCCATTTAATCATGGAGACAAAGATTTTGAAGGCAAATATAGAAAGTTAAATAGCTGTGAGTAAAAGAAAACTCAATTTGGCTCTTTTAATATTGTGAGAAATGGCTCACATGTCCAAATTTTGAATGATGGATTAGGAAACAGAAGCACGCGAAAATGAAACTTTTAATAAGACTCTTCAGAGCGGGTTGTTTTAAAAATGGTATGGGGGCTTTTCTAGTTGCCTCCACCTCCCTTTGTCTCTAGGGAAAGCACATCAAAGTAAAGTTTGATATGTGGGAATCTTCCTAGCACATGTACAACTCTCATTAGCTCTGCTCTCTCCACTCCCACATCCTGTTTGCCCTGAGGAAATTCAGTAGCCACCTGGCCACAAGCTGTTTCTTTTCTATGAAGATAAATCAGAGGCATGTTTCTTACAATGTCAATTTACCTACGCAATCAAATACCTGATGATAGAGAACAATAGAAATCACAAAATCTTTGCTTCCTTGTTATAATCTCCTATTGAGAACACTAGAGGCCTGGTACACAAAATTTGTGCACAGGGGGCGGGGGGTTCCCTCAGCCCAGCCTGCACCCTCTCCAATCTGGGATCCCTCAAGGGATGTCAGACTACCAGGATCAGGCCTATATGGGCAGTCAGACATCCTTCTCACAATCCAGGACTACTGGCTCCAAACTGCTCACTGCCTGCCGCCCTGATTGCCCCTAACTGCTTCTGCCTACCAGCCTGATCACCCCCTAACCACTACCCTGCCAGCCTAATTGATGTCTAACTGCTCCCCTGCCAGCCTGTTTGCCCCCAACCTCCCTCCTCTGCCATCCTGGTCACCCCTAACTGCACTCCCTTGCATTCCTGGCCCCTTCCAACTGCCCTCCCCTGCTGGTCTGATTGCCCACAACTGCCCTTTCCTTGCAGATCTGGTCCCTCCCAATGGCACTCCCATGCTGGCCATCTTGTGGTGGCCATCTTGTATCCACATGGGGGCAGGATCTTTGACCACACGGGGGCAGCCCTCTTGTTTGTTGGAGTGATGGTCAATCTGCAAATTACTCTTTTATTAGATAGGATAGAGGCCAGGTACATGTGTGGAGGCCAGCTGGTTTGCCCTGAAGGGTTTCCTGGATCAGGGTGAGATTCCCTTGGGGCCTGGGGCAGACTGGGTGAGGAGCCTGTGGTGGTTTGCAGGCAGGCCACACATCCCAGCGACCCAAGTGGAGGTCCTGGGCTCTGGGATTAATTTATGTTCTACAATTGAAACTTTGTAGCCCAGAGATGAGCCAAGCCTTCTACTCGCTCTGTGGAGACAGCCATTTCTGTTTGGATTTATTTGAATTCTATAATTGAAATTTTGTAGCCTAGAGTGGATGCCTAGACACTAGGGTTGCAGAAGCTTGGCTTCTTCCATTGCCCAGGCAACCCTAGCCCCTGCTCGCTCCAATTTTGTGGTTTCTGCCATTTCTGTTGGATTTATGTATCTTCTATAATTGAAATTTTATAGCATTGAGTGGAGGCCTAGGCCGGCAAGGGCAGGCAGAAAGCTTGACTTCCTCCATTGCCAGGGAAACCCAAGTCTCCCTCCTGCTCTCAGTGGCTGCAGCCATCTTGGTTGGGGTTTATTTACTCCTGATTGGCTGGTGGGCATGGCTTCTGGGTTTGGTTTGGTTGAAGGTATGGTCAATTTGCATATTGCTGTTTTATTAGATAGGATTCCAATCATTCAGGATAACTTTGCCTTTTAGAGATAAAAGAACATTTTTATTTTTACACTAGAAGCCCGATACATGAAAATTCAGGCACTCGGTTGGGGGGGGGGGCGGACGGGGAGGGTCCCCTCAGCCCGGCCTACACCCTCTCATAATACAGGACCCCCTGAGGCCTGGTGTGAGATTAGGGCCTATCGGGGCTTTCCTTCCCTGATGCAGGCACCTGGCCCCACTCCTACCACTGACATTGCTTGCCATTTGTGCAGTAATGCACCTCCCTGTACCGGTGGCCTCCCTCTGCAAGCTGGGGTGCCATGGCTTGACTAGCTTGGGCCTCCTCTTTCTTTTTGAGGGGCAAGATCAGCCCTGCGAGGGGCCGTCTGCCTACCTGATCACCATTAACCGCTGGCCTGCTATCTGATCACTCCCAACCACTTGCCTGCCTAACTGATCACCCCCTAACCATTCTGCTTACCTGCCTAATTGCCCGTAACTGCTTTCTTGGGGTCCATCTGCCTTCCTGATACCCCTAACCACCTGTCTGCCTACCTGATCTCCCCTAACCCCTGGCCTGCCTACCTGATCACCCATAACTACTGGCTTGCCTATCTGATCACCCCTAACTGTTGGCCTGCCTATCTGATCACCCCTAACCACTTGCCTGTCTACCTGATCACCCTTAACCACTGATCTGCCTACCTGATCACCCCAATCTGCCTGCTTGCCTGATTGGGGGCAGGGCCAGCCTGGTGAGGGGCCATGGTAATCTAGTCTCTAGTTGTTCTGGTCGTGATGTTTACTGGCCTTTTATTATATAGGATAAGTACACTGTTGATATTAAAGCTAATAATAAATTTATTAAATATTATCCAGCTTGACCATACACAAAATTTTCTTTCTCAAGATTCGTTTCCACAAACCTTCTACAACTTTCTTTGTCCCTTATTTTTCCAAACTATCTTTTAGTTTCTCTGAAATAAGAAGCCAAAAGCAAGTAAATGTAGGTTTTTTTAGCATGTGCCTTTGAAATTTTTTTCTTGCACCACTGCAAAAGAACTCATTTTTAAAATTATTATTACATATATATACTGATATAAACAGACACAATCAGAGACCTGGGGGTATTGTTTTTAAATTTTCACCATGAAACCGGTACAAAATGCAAAACAAACAAATAAACAAACAAAAACAGCACAACAAAAAAAGACTATTTTATAACAGTTGGAATAAGCTAAGTGTATTTGTTCAGAAAGCTAAGGCTTTTACTAATTTTAGAGAAGACTTTTAAGGTTTGCATTTGTCTTTAACAATTTTTAAGAAGGCTGTGGGGGTGGGAGGTGGCTGCTAAAGCACAAAAACATTTCAGTCACTTGTGCTTTTAAAAGGCTCCCCTTTCCCAATTTTTTTTTCTTGGTTTGTTTAACCTAGGGCAGTTGGAGGCTGTGTTTACATTTTTGATTATCCAAGAAAGGGCTTCAAGTGTTGCTAATCGGCTTAAAAAAAATTCTATCAGGCTTTTAATTCTGCCAAATTTTTCTCATAAAGTTGTTAAACTATTTGAAATATCTTGTCAGGTTTCAAGTGAGACAAACAGTAAGAAACTTTAAAGCATCTGGTCAAATGGACAGTTTCTCTTAGGATAATTTTAGAGCATTTTTAAAAATCATTTTGTCCCTTAGGAGTTTCTGAATATCAATCAAAGAATGCATTCAATTTTCCTGCAAAGGTTTTGTTACAGGCAGCTAGTTAGATACTAACGAAAGAGAAGGGAGCCAGACATCTAATTAAGATGGATTAACTGGGAAGAGGCAGCTTCATAGTCACGCTAGGCATCCGAGTGGACAGGAAAGACTGGCTTTCCTATCTCCCCACAGAACAACCAGCTCCTTTGAGAGAGGGGTAAAACAGTGAGGGGGGAATTCCTCTGCTGAGGCATGGAAAATAGAAGTCAGATGTGCTAGCTGAACTTTGAGGCATGCACAGTAGGAGTCAAAATGGCAACCATAAAAGGGAGGAGTCTAGCCTTGGAAAATTATTGGATAGGATAAGGGCACAAAAACCGTGGAATATCCAGGAAAGGAATTGGATAGGGGGAGGGCTCAGCATAAGCTGTGAATTAGAAAGAAGATGGGTCAGTGTGAAAGAAAGCTTATCCCTTCCCAAACCCAAGAAGATATAATGAAAGTTTAACAAAGACCCCAGCCACATCCCACGCATTCTCTCCATAGCAGCCACATAGATCTGGATGTAGCAGCCATAGCGGCCAATACGCACGATGGTGGCCCCAGCACCAGCTGGCCTTGATAGCAGACGTACAGATGGGGAAATCAGAGAGAAGTTGTGCATCTCTACGTCCTGGAACTCTTGGGCCTGATGGGTATGGGTGCAGGCCTGCGGCCCAGAGGCTGGACCTCTTCCACAGCAAGAGCCATCTGGTCATGGATGAGGCAGTTCGGCAGCCTCTTCAGGGGCAACTATGTCCTGTAATGCCTTCCAGTAGGTCTTGTCACTATTGCTCAAATCCTCCTATAACTGTGAGTCCCTGAAATGCTTTTCCTGCAACTTTGAAAGACTGTTTTCAGACTGGTCGGGCAGACCTGCCTTGGTTCTGGTTCACGCCCAGCAGCAGTTTGGCATCCTCTCTGTGAAGGGAGATGGGACTTGGGGTGGACTTTAAATAAAGGTCTTCCACAATGACCAAATGAACATTAGTGTTTTAAATTATTTTTGCTAAGTTGGTCAATTTTATTAAAAAGACAAGAGGAGGAACATGTTTTATGTTTGTACATATAACTAGCTTGAGTTCCCAAGAAAGAAATTTGGGGGGAACTTTTAGAGGGTAAAGATCCCACATTAAAGACAAATTCCCGGAGAGCTGTGACAGCCAGACAAAAAGACAAAAGAGATGTTACTCAAAAGCCGCAGGTAGTTTGACAAGCAAATGCATGCAGATAAGTGCAGTTTTGAATGGCAGGGATCAAAAAGCAAACTCAGGATGAAAGAAAAACATGAACATTAACAGCTTTAGCTAAGCCTTGAGTTTCCTGGAGCCAGACTAATACCCAAGGGGGATGTGCAATCTAAAGGATCCTTGACCGCTTTTATCCTGTCGTGGTACCTGTAAGGTTTGAGGCGCAGGAGATGAGAGCAGGAGACCAAGACATTTTTTTTTCATCTTTATTGTTCAGTTTATTAATTACATTGTTCCCCTTTTTCCCCCCTATGGTTCCCCTCCACCTGGTACCCATCCCACCCTCCGCCCTCACCTCCCCCTCCCCACTAGCCTCTCCCATAGTTGCATGATTTTTGTCCAGTCTCTTGCTGCACTTCCCACACCCTCTTTCTCCCCAAGAGTTGTCAGTCCATTCCCTCTCTATGTCCGTGATTCTGTTACATTCACCAGTTTATCCTGTTCATCAGCTTATTAATTCACTTGATTTTTAGATTCATTTGTTGATAGATGTGTATTTGTTGTTCATAATTTTTATTTTTACCTTTTTCTTCTTCCTCTTCTTTTTTTTTCTTGTTCTTTTTTTTTAATCTTTATTGTTCAGTTTATTAATTACATTGTTTCCCTTTTTTATCCCCCTACAGCTTCCCTCCACCCTGTACCTATCCCCCCCCTCCACCCTCACCTCCCCCTCCCCACTGTCCTCTCCCATTGTTGCTAGATTTTTGTCCAGTCTCTTCCTGTACTTCCCACAACCCTTTTCTCCCCAAGAATTGTCAGTCCATTCCCTCTCTATGTCCATGTCTCTGTTATAGTCACCAGTCTATCCTGTTCAACAGCCTCAATTCACTTGATTTTTATGTTCATTTGTTGATAGATGTGTATTTGTTGTTCATAATTTTCATCTTTACCTTTTTCTTCTTCCTCTTCTTAAAGAATATCTTTCAGCATTTCATATAATGTTGGTTTGGTGGTGATGAACTCCTTTAGCTTTTTCTTATCTGCGAAGCACTTCATCTGACCTTCAATTCTGAATGATATCTTTGCTGGATAGTGTAATCTTGGTTGTAGATTCTTGCTCTTCATCACTTTGAATATTTCTTGCCACTCCCGTCTGGCCTGCATGGTTTCTGTTGAGAAATCCGCTGACAGTCGTATGGGTGCTCCCTTATAGGTAACCAACTGTTTCTCTCTTGCTGCTTTTAATATTCTCTCTTTGTCTTTTGCTCTTGGCATTTTAATTATGATGTGCCTCGGTGTGGTCCTCTTAGGGTTCCTATAGATTGGGGTTCAGTGGGCTTCTTGGACTCCTAAGTCTAGTTCTTTCACCATGTGTGGGAAGTTTTCAGTCACTATTTCTTCAAATAGGTTTCCATTGTCTTGGTCTCTCTCTTTTTCTGGCACCCCTATAATTTAGATGTTGATATGCTTGAGGTTGTCCCAGAGGCCCCTTACACTAGCTTCAATTTTTTTTATTCTTTTGGTTTCTTGCTTTTTCAGCTGAGTGGATTTTACCTCTTTGTATTTCAAATCTTTAACTTGGTTCTTGGGGTGCTCCAGAGCACTTTTAGGTCTTTGTATAATATTTTTTATTTCAGTCAGTGTATGCTTAATTTCTAGTTGGTCCTTTTTCATATCCTTGAGAGTCTCCTTCATTTCCTTGTAGGACTCATTCATTTCCACGTTGGTCTTGATCATTTCCATGTTGGTCTTGATCATTTCCTTGCAGGTCTCATTCATATTCTTGAGGGTCTCCTTCATTTCCTTTGCAGTCTTGCTTATATCCTTATAGGCCTCGACCTTTTGTTGGAGTCTCTTGAGAAGCCTTATAACCGTGGTTTTGAATACCATGTCCAGTCGTTTTTTTTTCCTCCATTTCTTTCACATCTGATTTCTTTCCATGTCTCTGCATGGTGGCTGCTTCCCTGAGTTGGTCAATTAGCTTTGTGTGGTAGACGTCCTACAAGGGACAGTGGCTCAGCCCCCTCAGTTACCTGAGGTGGATATGGGCTGCACAGTCTTGCTGAAGTTAAGCTCAGGTTATTCGTTGTTAGCACTTGGAGGGTTGACCTCCAGGCCAATGGTCTGTAATGTTAGCTGTGCTCAGGTTGGATGGGCAGAGTCTCCAGGCCAAGCAGACAGCGTTAGCTCTGCCCTATGCGGCCCCAGGGACTCTGTGCCAAGGGGCAATGGCTGCCAGCACCTCTGAGAGAGAGCCGCTGCCAAGCTCCACTAGCTACCAGGGAATTCAGACTCTCCCCAAATGAGTCTGCACACCCAACGTCTCACCCAGGGTCATAAAACAAAGCAGTCTGACGGTTTCCCAAATGAGGGAGCTAGTTGAGAGCGCTCTCTACGCAGTTATGCAGCTGCGCTGTTCCCAAGGTAACGCGCAAGCTCGCCTTCTCCACAAGCCAGCAGACCCCTGCAGCACCTGAGCTTCGGCGTGCCCTTCCACTGTCCAGTTTTTACTCTATATGATAGTAGGTTCCCTGGACTTCGCCCAGAGCTGGAGAATCAGTCCAGTGGGACGTCTTTGCCTTCCTGTTCGAGAAAACTTGCCGGTTTTCAGCCGCCCGCCCTATCCACTGGCGCTCGCTCCAAACCTCTCTCTGCGCGAATCTTCAATGCTGTCCTCAGCCACTCCTCCAAGTTACAGTGTCTTATCTTCACTTTTGTGGAATTTTCACTCGGCCAGCTTTCTGGTGATTCTGGAAGGTGTTTGTTCTTTCGTTAAGTTGTAATTTTAAAATTGTTGTGTATGACGGCAAGATAGGTATTTTACCTATGCCGCCATCTTGGTTCCTCCGAGACCAAGACATTTTAAAAGGGGGTGTTATTACAGAGGAGGTAGGGAAGCCAGGATTAGAGGAGGGGGAGGAGAAGAGAAAAGGACCCAGCCTGACTGGCTCCCAGACCGCAAGAGCAGTCTGGGAGAGCAGTAACAATGTGGGGCAGTGAAGACGCCTTTTAAGGGGAGGAACAGAAAGGGGTAGGACCCAGAGCACTCAGTATGTGCTGATTGGTGGTTCAATGTCTCTGGGATATCTGTGGCAGATGCTGGTTACATCATAACTCTGCCCACCAGTTGGGGGGAGGGAATATTTGTCAGGTATACAGCTTTCAGGTGCAAAGGCTGGGCTGTGGACTTCCCTGCCTTCATAGATCTAACAGTACCTATCCATTTTAAACGTGGAAAACATCTCATTGAGTCTTAAATGCTTGACCTGGGCCCATTAATTTGCTACTTTGGCTCCCAAGATTCTCTTAGCAATAGCTTTTACCTTTTGTGCATGTAACCCATAATAAAGTTTGTTTAAATGATGCCAGCTGGTGAGATTCATAAGCTCCTCAGCTTCAGGGTCTGGCCTGGAAAGCAGGTTCATAGGATTTATGCCAGTGTCCTCCCCTACAATATCTTTCTTATTACAACAATGCAAAGGACAGGAACAAGGAAAGAAAACCAAAGAGCACAGAACAAAATAAGTACTCACGCACCCAGAAAAAATTTTTCTGCAAGGTATTCACTCCCCAGGGAATTTTTTACAACCATGAGAACTGTGAAAAGTCCTTTCTGAGAACAAAAAAAAAAATGTTCTTTCTCATGTGGTACACCAAGCTTTCAGTTGCTCACCACCACAGCTGGAGACAGTTTCTCCTGAGGGGAAAAACAATCAGAAAAAATGATGGCAGACTAAGTGGATGCTGCTCATACATGCTCCGAGGAACAAACTAGAATTACAACCGAAATACAAAAAAACTTCCTGAATAATCAATGGAAAACTCACAGGAGAGAATCCTGATACCCAAGGACCGAAAGTGGAGACCACATAGAGACTGATGGTGCCAAGTGGGTACTGAAAATATCAAGAACACTTTGTAAAACACATGATTGTCTAACCATATGCTGTATACCAGAAACTAATGCAAAATAATATTGAATGTAAACTGTAATTTAAAATTTGAAAAAAAAAATCAAACTCCTGTGGCAGGAGGTACATGTGAGCACTGGGAAATTCATTCCTAGGGCAAGCTCGCTCTGAGGGAAAATCCCTCTTGGTCTTAAACAAAGGCACCTCAACCAAAGGGAGGTCCAAACCCAAGAAAGCTTCACAGACAGGAAAGTGGTTGATGGAAGCAATGAGATCAAAAAAGGGCTCTGTAGGTACCATACCCAGTTCCAGGGAACACCAGTCCATAAAAGTGAGGCCACATTAGGCCCTAATACTAACCCAAGATAACCTAAAAATAAATGGCCAAAGGAAGAGGCAAAAAGCATTTGAGATCCAAAAATTAACTGTTCAGGGGCACTGATTCAGGCAGAAATTTCCCATTAAGAAATGCTGGAAAGGAGCGTTTATGAGAAAGGGAGAGAAAATAATTACATGAATAGAAAGAATTTCTACGGGTGTTAATATGCTAAGGAAGGAATTCCTATCAATTCAGTTAATCTAACACAATGATGCTAATTCTAAAGGGTGTTTTTAATTTTCCATCTGGTGGTCATAATGTCTGCTTTTCTATTCATTTTGCAAACAGTGGTTGACAATACAACTCTGTTTTATGACCAATCCAAATCTTATTTTGCTGTTTTAACATTCCTAGGGCTTGAGGAATAAAATATGTGAGGCAGTTCCTCTGGGATGGATGCTCCAACTCCATTTTGTATTATTTTTCACAAGACAGAATCAAGTATGATATCTTCTGACACCTTCAAACCCAAGTTTTAAACTGCAGTCTTTCACCATGTCAAAAAAAACCCCAAAAAACACCTTTTTAAACAATGCAGACTAAAGTGAAACATGGCAGATAGAAAGAATTCCAAAAAAAAGTTGACTAAAAACTAGAATGGTACTTGAAGAGTTAAGGGATGATAGTTTGGAGGAGGGAGGGATCCTGGTGCCCACTCCCTGAGTGCCCTAAAAAAAAGTATTTATTTTGCTTAATGGTTAGTCCAAGTCTACATCAGTCAAATCTACACTTTCTCTAACCCTTCCACATCTTCTTCTCACATGAAGCCACAATTCAGGCAAGCCAAAGTGTCACTCTTCATTTAGATAATTTTCTTTACATGGCCTGTGTGTGTGATACAAGAAGATTCTACTGGGAAGTACAAACTTCAGGTGACTAATCACACTTACTGCCTGAGCATTAATGTCAGATAAGGGTTGGGATGTTAAGATCAAAATAAAAGGGGAAAAGCAAGAAATGGCAGAAAGCAAATGGAGTAAAGCATTGGAATAAGAATAAAATACAACACAGAGAACGTGTGGAATATGGTCAAAGTTCGTCGTGAAGGAAGGGTGTCTGGCCAGAAACATTTCTGCCTTATATGTGAGACTGAGAAATGGCAGCTGAGTGCCAGAGACAGTAAAGAGGAAAATGAGATGGTCTGTCAGTGGGACCTGAGTGAGAAGACCAGATGTGAAGGGGTGTGGAGTCCCATGGCCTGACAGCTTTCCTTTCTATCTCCAGAAAATGCAATCATAACAGGGATAGCTCAGGTTGTGTCAGATCTATGTAGAAGCCCTCCTGATGTGGAATTGTACCCCCATTGGTTACAAAGTCTCTGTTGTGGACCATATTACCCAATGACGCTGATCTGGAAAGTCAGCTACCCCAAGTGTGTGGACATATAGGGACTGTAAAATAAACTTCCCTCTGATTCTCTGTGTCTTATCTGTGTCCTTTCCCCACTGGTCTTTCAAGAAACTTTCTGAGGTGTAATGACCATTCATTCACTAGCAAATGAGGAGTGAGGACAGGAATAATTCTCACTAATTAACATACAAAGAGAAATGCTCAGAGAAGGGATAAGCAATTGTTGATAGCACTAAAATTAAGGGTAGAACTGAGTGAGTAAAGATTCCAAGTTCCCCTTTTTGGGTATAATTTTAACCCAATTACACCTAGCCACCCTCCTCTGCCGGAGCCAGCCGGCATCAGTCGAGCAGTCCCTGAAAGGAGGGGTGAGGCTTACGGAAAGATAGAGATAGAAAGATGGATAGCAATAAAGAAGAAACAAAAAATATGGGATCAGGAGGTCCACAAAGCCCTCTTTAGGACTGCGGCCCTGAGTTTACTTCACTCCACTCTTTTAAACAGTTCTGGTTTACATATCACACAATTCCTTGTTCCCCAAACAACAAAGCTACATTCTATTGTAAACATGTTTTCCCATTAAACCCCTTATCTTAACTAATTTCCCTAGGCTATATGTCCATCCAAGATGCCACCTAAATCTTTTCCCATTATCCCATAGACCTTTTGGCTATTTACAATGTTATGTGCTGGAAGGCAGTATTGTTTGCTAAACTACAATTGAAGGCAACTATTCTTCTGGGGGGCAGAGACAGACGGGCCTTTGGCCCGTCCTCTCAGGGAATTTTGTTCCCCGAGGCCGCTCTCCACACTCCTCACTACCTGAAAGGTCAACTAATCTGAAGTCCCAAAATAATTATGCCTTGCTCCTCTTCATCTGGTGGCAAGGAAAAGACTCACAGAAGCTCGGTTGAACTCACATAAACTCCTAATCATGATGTCCCTGAAAGTGGTGGCTCCCTGGCTTCCTAGGCCAACATAGTCAAGTTACCAAAGACAAGCACCACTGAACAGTCATTGTTTCAAAACATATACACATCCTAAAGGACACTGCCATCAGCCTAGTGATTGTGATTTCTAAGCTATCTCCTTAGCTGCTCATTGATGAGATGTTTTTCAGCAGGCTTTGTGTAATTTTCTAATGATGTAGTTAGTTGGAAATCAATAGATTCCTTGATCAAGTGCCCATTGTGACAACACTTTTAAGCCCTAACTGGTTTGGCTCAGTGGATAGAGCATCAGCCTGTGGACTGAAAGGTCCCAGGTTCAATTCCGGTCAAGAGCATGTACCTTGGTTGCGGGCACATCCCTAGTGGGAGGTGTGCAGGAAGCAACTGATTGATGTTTCTCTCTCATTGATGGTTCTAACTTTCTATCCCTCTCTCTTCCTCTCTGTAAAAAAATCAATAAAAAATGTGTTAAAAATAATAGTAATAATAATTCCTTCAATCTAGGAGATATTAGATGAGAATTCACATCTACAACTCAATCGCCATGAACAGGGTCAGGTGTTGCCTCCCAGGCCTGCCCAGTCCTGATCGCAGCCTGGACCCCACAGGCAACTTCAGATGCTGCCCACCAAGTCTGCCAGGTCCATGGTGGCCTGGACCCTACAGGCTACATCAGGTGATGCCTGTCCCACAAGCATGTGCAAATTTACCTGCCCTGGGCACCCTGTCACGGCCCTGTGATCTGGGGCCCTCCACCTGCCCCGGCCTACAGCCAGGTCCGGAGAGAGGCTTCTCCTGGGGGAGAGACCTCTCCCCAGACCTGGCTGTAGGCTGGCCACCGCACTGCTGCAATCAATAGGGGGCCCAGCCCCGCCCTCCTCCTCCTCCTCCTCCTCCTCCTCGTGCCACTTGGCCCTGCCCCCTGCTCCTGATTGGCTGGTAGTATAGCAAAGGTATGGTCAAATTTGCATATTACTCTTTTATTAGATAGGATGCCTATGAAAGAAGCCTCCATGAAAACACAAAAGGACTATTCTGAGAGCTCTCAGGATAGTGAACATAAGTTGAGGTACTGGGAGAGAAGCACTCCCTGAAGAGGGATGGAAGCTCCATACCCCTTCCCACATACCTAGCCTATGTACCTCTTCCATCTGAATGTTCATCTGTATCCTATTTCATATCCTTCTATAATAAAACAGTAAACGTAAGTGAACTGTTTTCTTGACTTCTGTGAGCCACTCTATCAAGTTAATAAAACCTGAGGAGGGAGTTATGGGAACCTCTGATTTACAGTTGATGGGTTAGAAGCACAGGTGGCAGACCTGGACTTGCAGTTGGCATCTGACATGGGTTTGAGGCAGTATTGTGGGTTTGAGCCCTTAATCTATGGTAGACAGTGTCAGAATTGAATTAAATTGATACCCAGAATTGCTTGGTGTATAGAGGGAAAACCCCACACATTTGGTGACTGGAAATGTCAGAAGAGAAGTGTCCTATGTAAGTTCTAAAGGAAGCCTTACAGGTGAAATAATTTTTTTTCAACTCAAGTATTGTCCCCTTAAACAGTGAGGAAATCATAAAAGACCATCAGGAAAAAATGGCAGTCAAATCAGCCCTGCATTTAGTTTTTGGAACACACAAAAGGATCCACAGGTCTAAGTAGTATGAAGCTAAAATTTTGGGAACCATCTATAGGTCTGTTTTTTCTCCCTTCCCCTCCTCCATTCAATTAATCAGTCATTTATTTTCATTATGTGATGTATATAATTAAAGGATTGTTCATGTATTAATTTAACTATTATTGGCTGAATACCAACTATATGAGAGGCACTAGTCTATGGGCTAGGTATCCAGTATGGAACAAAATAAACTGGGCTGCTGTCATCACAGATCTTCTATTCTAGTAGGAAAACATAGAAAATAAACAGACATGGTGCTTGTTGTGTTAGATCAATCTAGCCAGGAAGGGGCTGTGTGAGTTAAGATTTAAAGAAAAATACTTTTAAAAAGTATAAGCCCAAACCAAGAAATTAGAAGAATAATTATGAAATAAATCTAAGAAAATAAGAAAAACACAAATCATTAAATATATTGATGTCATAAATTAGAGATCAGAAAAAAGAGAATTAAAATGAATGCAAGAATTGGCTCATTGAAATAAGTAAAATCAGTACTGTTTGCTTATATTATTGAGAAATACAAAAGGGGCAGGTAGAAGAGGGTAAAGAGGGATAAATGGTGATTAAAGGAGACTTGACTGTGGGTAGTGAACACATAATACAATATACAGATGATATATTATAGAATTGTACACCTGAAACCTATTTAATTAACCAATGTAACCTGAATAAAGTATATATGAAAGCCGAATTTAAGCCACCTCGCCAACTCTAACTTGTCTGCCAAGTAGCTGAGAAGACATGGTGGTCAACTCCCTGGGAAGATGTGCACCTGTGCCACAATAGGGACATTACTTCAACCACTAAGTAATGAATGAGATTCCCTACAACAAAGAGCTGAGCACAAAGATGGAGCAGCGAGCACCAGGGGAGTGAGCCAGAGCAGGGTAGTCCAAGAGAGAAGACAGAGAGCCACGTGAAGGTAGGTGTCAAAGCAAGAGGGAGTGGCGTTGCAGGCAGTGCTTTTACAGATGGGAAAGATGTGGTTGGTGATTGGACATCTGGCCTGGAGACCAGCCCAAACCACCTTCCTTCTGCCTTTTACTAGCAGCCAGGCTCAAAGGAGGAGAGAATATCTTGAGTGAGATGAGTGTAACGTGAAATGAGAGAGTTTACCCAGAATTATGTTTTCACCTATAGGGTGAATTGAGGGGATCCTATGCTGGTATTACAGTAATTACTTTAAAAAATTTTTAAATTAAAATTGGGGGTAAAATTAATAAATTTTTAAATGTAAGTTGCTTATTCACTAACTCAATGTGCAAATTTAAAAATTCATTCCACTTTATGTGGGAGTTCATCTGCGATTTTAAAATATCCTTACAAAGTGTGCATCTATCTGCACACAGATCAATTCTAAACCTGGCGTAGAATTTGGAGTACAATTCTCTGCAGGCAAGGCCCAGACCAGTGAGAGACAAGAGACCCAGAAGTGATGAGAATAGTTGAGAAGTCACCACTTAGATCGGAAATAGGAATGATCTGAAAGGAAAATGCAGAATGTTTAAAATGCCCAAGACAGGTCTCCCTCACTGCATGCTCCTTTGGAACACATTCCTCCACTGGAGTTACTCAAGTCCCCCCAAAGAGCCAGCAGCTGCCAAACCTGTGCCTGCCCCACATCGCACTCTTGATCCCCAAGCCCTCTCTATCTCGAGTCCCTTTTCCTTATCTCCTTTTTGGTTCCAGAATTTTGCTATCCTCTGCCTTGCAAATGGAAGCTCTTTCAGTTTTAAGAAGTATGATGGACTGGCATTTATAGCCAAGATTAAAAATAATCCCCACCAGACTGCCTGTGGGATGTGGTTTCCTGAGAGCCCTGAGGCCTTGGGAATGCAAATCAGAAGCCGATCCAATTGCCACTGACACTCACCAGAGAAAACTGACATTTGCATCTACACTCCAGATCCTGGATGGCTGCAAATAAATCAGGGTTCATTCAAACCAGTTCCTGGGCACAGACTAGAAGCTCCAGTGAAGGAAAGAACAAATCTCTGGAAATTGGAACTGAGTCCATTTCATGAGCCCTAAGTTGACATCAAATTTCCTTTAGTTGAAAGAGTGTCATTTTCAGCTGCTAGCCCTTTCATCCCACCCAGAGACAGCTTCCTATCCTTTCATTAACTACATCCTCTTTAGTAATATCATCATTGCCAGTGGCATATTTCCAGGCCTAGAGCAAATAAAGGTGATTAGTGCAAACATTTCAATATACTATGACTATAATAGCCAACCATGGGCACAGAGTAGAAACAAAGTCCAGTTTGATCTTGCTCAGGAAACAGATTTTCCCAAAGTCACCTCTAGTCACACACCTCAATGCAGTAATTCCTTTCCCATCAACCCTTACCTGGCTCCCTAAATACCATATTATATCATATCATATCATATCATGTCATATCAAATATCAGTTACAAAGCTGTTTCCTTTAAGGTTCTAAGTGACTGGCTTTCCCTAATGGACCCTGTGGGACCTCTTTTGCACAGCTTCGGCCTCTTGTCCCTACTAAACCTTCCCACTTGGAAACACCACCCAGTTTTTCTGTATTCATCTAGAGTAGGCTAGGCTAACCTGCAATGGGTATGATCCTAATGTCCTTGTTTTTAGGGAACCCACTGAAGTTTTTAAGGGTAAAAGACCCTGACCAGTTTGGCTCAGTGGATGAAGAGTTGGCCTGAAGACTGAAGGGCCCCAGGTTCGATTCTGGTCAAGGGCATGTACCTTGGTTGTGGGCATATTCCCAGTAGGGGGTGTCTGGAGGCAGCTGATCAATGTTTCTTTCTCATTGATGTTTCTAACTATCCCTTTCCCTCCCTCTCTGTAAAATATCAATAAGGGTAAAGGGACATTACATCTGCAGCTTCCTCTCATACAGTTCAGAGAAAACAAGTAACATCTACCTAATAAAATAATAACATGCTCATTGACTGTACCTTCGCAGCATCCACCAGCCAATTAGGAGTGAGTATGCAAATGAATCCAACAAAGATGATGGGTTCATTTGCATACACAGGTGCCCAGCGGCAGGGACAATGACACAGGTGTACTGCACCCCCCCCCCCCGGCCACCCCAAGCCTCTGAGCAGCATAGAAAGGCAGAAAGGCAGCTCTGGCCAGAGCAAAGGCAGTACCGGCAGCCAGGGAAAGGAAGGCCCATTCTGGCACAAATCTTCATGCATTGGGCTTCTAGTATATATACATATTTAGAGAGAACAAAGAACCCGCAAGGTAGTAAATGCCTAAATGCTCCACAAGACCTCTCAGGGATCCAGGCTGCTTAGAGCTAGTGTTTCACCAGTTCAAATGAGGCTCCAGGGGTCACTTGAGCAGGTGAAGGCAGCTTGTCGACTAGTCACACTTGCTCTTCTGTATATTGGTGAGGATGTTATGAATCTCCTACTCACAGTCCATTGGCCAGAGCTAATGACACAACCTTACCTACCTATCACAGGGTAGGACATACAGGGATTTCCCTGCCATATTAGGGCAGTCTTCCTGTTTCTGCTCCTGTTTCTTTAGGAGTTAACATTTTCTGCTGGACTCAAAACTCTTTCACAAGACATGTAGAGAAGGAGGAAAGGGGGGGAGAAAGGTACATATCTCACTTTACTTCCACATTTCCTTGTCATCAGCTTCCCAATGCTCCAATTTAAACTCCCTAACTGACGCCCACTCAAACAAAGCAGGTGGCATTGCCTTCCCTAGGGACTGTCAGAATGTGCCACCCCTTTCACAAACATAGTAGCTTACACTTGTCAAGATAGAAAACAACCCTCTTAACTGTGGGTGTCCTAGACTCAGCGTCTTCATGTGGACACAGCATTGAGAACACATAAAAGCAACTAGTAAAGACTATGGATTTAAGCATTTTTAAATCACACAAGCCCACTCTACACCTAGATCCTTTTTAATATTCACAGCACCCCTTGTTTATACCCCCCAAATTCCAGTGGCCCAACAGACACAGTTGAGAGTCACAGCACAAAACACAAGGTATTTGTGAAGGGAGAGCAAAAGCAATCTCTCCAACCTCCCCACATACACCAAAAAACAAAAACAAGTGCAGAGCACAAGGCCAATGGTGTCAAACATATGGACAGAGGGGGAAGAGCCTCCTGCGGGAGGATGAAGAAAGTGATCTTAAGGCAGGGCAGCAATGAAGAAAGCACCGGCTAGTTGAGTTTACAGGGCAGCTCTTCAGAGAGAATCAGGGTAACTTGCATTACAGGACCTGTGAGCTCACTGGTAACTCAGCCCATCTTCACAGGAACATTTCTTATCTCACTCACAGAATAAGGACAATTCTAGTCCTCCCTCCACAAATCTCAAAGATCTGGCACTAAAGCAGACCCCTGCATTCTCCATCACAACCCAAAACATGGTGTTCCCATAACAGAGCATGCCTCCTCCTTAGGCTCCTGTGCCACTTGAAGCAAACCCACGTGACAGAGCACCAGACACCAGAAAAGGATATTGCCATTTCTTTCCTCCCCACTTTCTCTCCCTTTTCCTTCCTCCTCCCCTCCTTCCTCCTTCTTTCCTTCCCACTTCCCCTTCTTCTACTTTTCCTCCTTCCCACCTTTTCCCTTCCTTCAACAAATTACTTATTGTGAGCCTAACTTGTGATCAGGTACAATCTCCTTAATTTCAAAAATAAGACTTAATTACATGCAATTCAAAGTAAAAAGCACCTGTCCCCACGTAGAGACAGAATCCAGCTTCAGTTGGATACTTCTGCCCACTCATCTCAGGAAAACAAAATTACCCAGATACCCAGATTCTTCTGCCAGACAATCCCAGGAAAGATTTTGGGCATGGAGACAGAATGCACCCACAGATAAGCATCAACAATACTCCACTTCCAATTGGCTTGTCAAGTTCATTCCTATTTAGAACCTAGGAAAAGTGAACTCTGCTTAATGGTCCTCCCTGCTCCCTGCCCCTTCTCATGTCACTCTGGAAACAGATTCCTTTCTCATGACCCGGGGCTTTGTTGAGGACTGGGCCTTCTTCTCCTGCTCTGTATTTTTAGGGGCCCCATATTGAAGAGGAAGGCACAAAACATCCATCTGTTTTCTTGCATTATGCTCAGTACCTGCTGCACCTTATCTTGACTCACCCACTCTGTTAAAACACACATACCAACGTCTCATTTCCTGCACAAAACACATATCCATTTTTTGTGCTCTAAATTCTCCCTCCAAAAGTTTTTCCTCACCCCCAAACCATTAGGTCTGTCTTTGGAGAAGAACTGTTAATAGAACTTGTTTGTCAGTATTGTTACATGGACATTATAATTACACATCGCATATAATAAAAACTGTAGGTAGTAATTTTGGTTTTGGCCTAATGATTGCCACTCACCGTTTTCAGCCTGAGAGGGGCCTGCTCTCAGTGTTCCTGGTCCCAGAAGTGAAGGAAGCAGGCTCGCCCAGACATTGGGGAGAAACTTGGGTTTAGATGTCTAATTGATGTCCTCAGGAAGCCCATGAAAGTTTCCTGGTTACAGTTTGAGGGTTTAGGCAGGTCAGACATTCACATAATCGGAAGCATGGGAAGTGGGATTCAGAGCTTCTGAGACGCCGCTGAGTCTCCCTCCTATGGTGGCCACACGCCCCACTCTTCTTGCCAGCAGGGATTTGAAATGTTGTCCACCTGTTGGCCCCAATGGGTGTATCCATAGTTATCAGTCCAGGCCTTTCTACCTTTTCCCCACTCTCTTCTCTCCTTTCTCCACTTTTTCCCAAAAAATTTCGAAATGAGAGAAGAATCATCCAGTGTTCAGTGGAAATCCATGGGCATCCAAGACCCTCAGCTCTTGGCCTCCTGGTGCAGTGGGCTAAACACTCAGCCAACTCACCCCCTCTAAGAAAAGGGTGTTTCCAGTTTGTGCAGTGAATAGAATTTACTTGTACCAGGTTCATTTAATGAGTTTGATCCTATGAGGGACCACGTGGATGGCTTTCTCCCCCATCATTGCCTTTGGTCTTCCTGTTGAGGGGTTTCTTTCTCCAGCCATAAGCAACCCTCCAGATAGAGCATGACTTTCCAAACATATTAGGAGTTAAGACAACATACTTTTCAGTTACTGGTAAAAAGAAAAAGTTCAGTCCTGTTGTGATCAAAACCATTACTTACCATCTAATTTCAAGGTCTGTCCTCTCTCCAGCTGGAACTGAGCCCCTCAGTTCCATACTGCCTCCAGCGATGGGGAAGGTTGGGTGGGTGAGCTCTGTTTTTCTCAGCCTCCTTTCCCACTTTCTCAGCTGCTTCCAGCTGGGAGAAGGCAGGAGGAGAAGTAGAAAGCACAGGCTATGAGTTGATCAGTGCTGGTGCATCTGGCTGCTCGGTGCCCTCGGCATGGCATGTGCCCAGATACTGATTGTGGTGGGCCGAAGAATGTCCGAGGAGATGTCCTCATCCTAATGTGCAAAACCTGTGAACACATCGCCTTCCAAGCTAAAATGGACTTTACACATGTGATGCAGTTTAGGATTTTCAATGGGAAGATGAGCCTGGATTATCCAAGTGGATCCAATCAATCACAAGGATCTGAAGGAGGCGGGAGGGCTGGAGGCAGAGGATATGTGGTGATGGAAGTAAAGAGAGCCTGCAGAGAACTTTAATAGAAATCCCAAGCAAGTTAAAGGAACTATCCAAGATGTTTCTATAATGACCTCACAGGTGTGTGGCCTTAGGCAGCTACTTCTCTGCAGTTCCCAAGGCCTGCACTCATCTGCCAATGGTGAGCTCTCAGGACACCTGCGGTACTAGGATCCTATTATTCTGATGTTTAGGATTCTTTAGAAAAGCTCTGTAGTCAACTCAAATTAGTCGATTTAAGTAATATAGTTTTTATTTGCAATTTATCTTTCAAAAATAAATATTAACCTGTTAATGATACTCTACCAAAAGGGAAAAAATTCTCATGAAAACTGTCTGAAATGACTCTGACCATGAGTATGAATATTCAGACCTTTCCCTAAAAGTGGGCAGGTAAAACTCTTAGCCAACTCCCTAAAATAGAGGCTTTCAAAGGTTTTCCCCAGGCTCATATTTAGAAAGAACAGGCATGCCCGCCAGCTAGTGGACATTGAGTAATTGCTCGATTTGTTCAAGAAGGACTCAAGCGCCATCTGGTGGTAAAATCAGTCAGCTAAACTTTGGAACCATCACATTGTCCACACAAGACATGACATGCATTAAAGAGATCATTAAAGAGTCATTGAAAAATAAAAACTCCAGGGTCTACAGAAGCCAGGGACACAAATTTCTATGGATTAATGTGGCAGGAAAACAAACCAAGTCCAGGAAAATAATCAAACTTTATTTTTCTGAACTTGTTTGCTGTCACACTGTATAATGCATAGTGTACATGATATTGGTGATTGTATCTTGACTTCAAAATTGAAAAAAATTAAAATATTTTACTTTTAACATTTTCTTTTATAATTTTTAATTTTTTTCTTGGAACCAGAAATCTGCACCTTTTTCTTTGGTACCAACATTGTTAACATATATCATTGTTAAATCTTGTGTCAACAATGAAATGGTACTCAGCTATAAAAAGGAAGAAAAATGTGCCCTTTGCAATAGCATAGATGGACCTGAGGACATTATGCTAAGTGAATAAGCCAGTTGGAGAAAGACAAGTACCATGTGATCTCACTTATATGTGGAATATAATGAACAAACTGAACTAATAAGCAGAATAGAGACAGACTCATAGAAAGCAGGCAGTCAGCTCTTTTGGGGGTTGAGGGTGTTGGAGGAGATGGAGGGAGGGAGGAAAAAAAACAGAGAATTCATGGACAACAGTATGGTGATTGCAGGGGAGGGGAGATGGAGTGGGAAAGGGCATAGAGGGTATAAATGATGTTGGGGGGAAAATAAAATAACAAAGAAAAAAATTTTAAATCTTGTGGCAAGTTTGCTTGAATTCCGAATTCAGCTTTGACAGGTAGCCTTGACTAGGAATGATATTTCGTTTTCCATAGTTTAATCATGGGAAATAGCTGTTCAAAAGTATAGGCATTTTCAACATGATTTTTAAAGATTTTCAAAAGTCCTTGCACGACTCTCTGGCATCCTAGTGTGTCTGTACTAAGTGTTCTGTCTTGAATCACACTGTGGACCACCTGTCACGCTGTAGGTAGAATTGATAAAGCAACCCTGAGCAGTGGGAGGTTATCTTCACAGAGGTGGAAATCAATAAGCTTTTTAGGAAGTCGGTTTTCATTATCACACAATTTCCAACATGTTCGATCTCTAGAAACCAATTCTAAGCAGAAAGGAGGACCAAATAATGCTATGCTAGATAACTCTCTCCATAACGTTTTATAACTACTTGTGGGCACCTTTTCAGGGAACCATCCAGTGTCAACTCAAAAGGCCAACTGGTTGGTAACAATCTTTGACGCTTTTGCATAAGCAGAGAGCTTTTCCTCGGATGATGTAAATGAGTTCCCTTCAACAGTTCAGCAGCTCTCCTTAGCTTTCTGCTGTGACTAAACCCCGACCTGTGCGCAGTGTACACAGTGAGCAAGTGCTGTATCCGGTTCACCAAACAGTCCCCAGAACTTTCCGCAGCCCACGCCTCAGGAGCAGAGCCAGCTTACAGGTGACTCTGTGTCCAAGACGTGTTCCATTTTTAACGTCTAGCAGAAAAGCAATTCCTGCTGTATGGCGCAGATGAGTGGATGTGAGGTCTGTGTCCTTACATAACTCGCCATGTGGAACTTCAGTTTTATCACAAGTCCAATATTAGCACTATCTCAGGAGCAACATTCCCCATTAAATGGTCCAAACCTTTTCTTTATTACAAATGTTAATTTTTCAATTGCTTCCTGGTGTGTGCCTGTGGTGGGCACATTGTCTAAAATATTTTCAGCCATATAAAGATTCTCAAAGTCACAGTGACCATAGAGCTTACATCTAAATATTACTAAATCATATCTTCATCAGCTGCAGTAGCAAATGTTACAATGTTGAAAACTTTTCACACACTGTATCTTTCTGGTCACACTTCTATTTGAACGTGTTTATCATATATCTTTCCAGGTTCAAAGGTGCTGGGACAGAAGCCTGTCTCAGTCTTCCCAGTAAGACCTGAAAGCCCAAGACAAATGGATTTTTATGAAAAATGGACACAGCCAGTAACCAGAGCCTCTCATCATTTGCATGTCAAGCATCTAACCTGCAGTCACGTGACAAGCAATGGAAGAAAAATTAGAAAGAACCATTAACTGAGAAAAAAATTACAATAACACTGAGTGAAGGTCAGAAGATTGTGGAGCAGGTACCAGTTCTTGGCAAGGAAACCTGAAAGTCAGGCCTAAAGAGAATGATGACGGTGAACACCGATTTCACGGATAAAGACATATCCAGGCTTAAAGTGGTCTTCATCTTGGTGGTCTCCGGAATCGAGTGCCTCACTGGCATCCTTGGGAACGGCTTCATCATGGCCATCCACGGGGCCGAATGGGCCAGACACAAAAGACTCCCCGTGGGGGACTGCATTGTGCTGATGCTGAGCTTCTCCAGGCTCTTGCTGCAAATGTGGATGATGCTGGAAAATGTGTTCAGCTTACTATTCCGGGTCACTTACAACCAAAACACAGTGTACACATCTTTCAAAGTCATCGTCCTGTTTCTGAACTACTCCAACCTCTGGCTCGCCACCTGGCTCACCATCCTCTACTGTCTTAAAATTGCAAATTTTACGCACCCTTTGTTCGTCAAGATGAAGAGGAAAATCACAGTGCTGATGCCTCGGCTTCTGAGACTGTCGCTGTTCATCTCCTTGTGCTTCAGCTTCCCCTTATCTAAAGACATCTTCAATTTGTATGTGAATAGTTCCATTCCTATCCCCTCCTGCAACACCACAGAGAAGATGTACTTTGCTGAGACCAACATGGTCAACCTGGTTCTTCTTTATAACCTGGGGATCTTCATTCCTCTCATCATGTTCATCCTGGCGGCCACCCTGCTGATCATCTCTCTCAAGAGGCACACCCTGCACATGAAAAGCAATGCCACTGGCTCCAGGGACCCCAGCATGCAGGCCCACTTGGGGGCCATTAGAGCTATCAGCTACTTTCTCATTCTCTACATTTTCAACACAATTGCTCTATTTCTTTCCATGTCTAATGTCTTCGATGCCTACAGTTCCTGGGATATTTTATGCAAACTCATCATGGCTGCCTACCCTGCTGGCCACTCGCTGCTGCTGATCTTGGGCAATCCTGGGCTGAGAAGAGCCTGGAAGCGACTTCAGCACAGAGTTCACCTTCACCTGTAAGGACAGACTCTGCGACTGGAACCCACAGGACCTTCTCCCACCAGCCCTACCCTTTCCTCACCTAGACCACTCTTTCTCACCCATTTTTCCTTCCCTAATCCTGCTCTGGCACTCCTTCTAGGTAAATGAACCCTCTCATATGTGTGAAGCTCAATTTTTAACTCTGGATTCTCAGCAGAAGTGGCTGCGCAACTTTAAGACAGATTTATGAAAGCTCCTTAATCTGTGCTCATTCGGATCCTGCTCTGAGTTCCTCTCGGCTTCCTCCTCCCTTGAATCTTAAGAAGAGGGTGACTGCACATCTCCGTTTGCCTGGGATGATCTTTGTATGTGCCTGTTATCACTGAGCACCCTTTAATTCTCAAGGCTCTATTGATCTGGTCACCCTGCTTGAGGCACTTTACTAACCCACAGTTAAGAAAGAGGAGGGCAGGTGACAAGCATAGTATGCCACCGAAGAGGAAATCAGAATACCTCCAGAGAAAAGGGTTCAGGGAAGAAAGGTTGGGCAAAAGTATCAAGTACTGTAGAAGTTTCTAGGACAATGAAGAGTGAAGTAAAAGACTTGGGACTTGTCTAAAAGGAGGCCACGTGTACTATTAGGAGAGTGATAAAGTAGCATTCAGATTATAGGAGTTTCCAGAAAAGGTGATGAAAATATCTCAGGTGGTTGTTTGGAGATAAAGGAGAAATACAGAGTGGCAGGTGGATATGTGGGAGATCAAACCAATGCTTTATTTTTCCAGATAATAGGGGACACCATGAGAAGAGAAGAAATGAAGAATTAAGAAAAAAGGGTGAAGTGTATGGGAAGCAGATAGAACATAGAAAGAGGCCAGAGTTAAGGAAGGTCTATTTTGCTTTGCTCCTGACTATGTGACACACAGGCGACACCCGTACCTCTGGCTTTACCGGTTTTGGGTCACCTTAAGTAGCTGGTGGGGCAAGGGCAGGTTCCCTGGGAGTGACTGTCTGAGAACAGGACTCTTCATTGTCAGCCTTCACCATGGTTTCCAAAGGCTGTTCACAAAATAAGATACCCCACCCCTAGGTACCTTGCAATTAGAAGGGTAGGATCTGGGGTTTTCTTGTACTTGGCTGTTTTTAAAATCAGAACTACTGAGGAAAATATAAAAAGAATGCTACTGATTGTGCCAAGCTTAAGTAGCTCCCAAATGAAAATGTAAGGTCATTGGCACAGACTAACACCTGAACTCCTACTCTTAAATACATATTTCAGAGAATCTTGGGACTTATTTAACTGGAAAGGAAAATATTTATGAAAACACGCTATTTTGGTAGCTTTCCTGCACGAGATTTATTTATGCGACTAAAGTTGATAGAGTTGTTATAGTAAAACAAATTAGATTTTGAGGTTTCACTCCAATTCTTAAAAATAGATTTTTTCCAAATAATACATGCATACATGCTCACCAAGTGTGCTCTAATGCATCACAGAGAAAAACAGATCATGATTAAAGTCACCACATCTTTAATATGAACCATGCCAAGATAAATACTGCATAATCCCTCTACATGCTTATTGTGAAGAAATATTCCCTCATTGTTTGTAAGAGCCAGGGGCAGCAGAGAGCTATTGAGAGCTTCAAGGATGTGATATCTTATCAATGCTTATGTTGCACTACCTTCAACAAAATGTTCTCTCCAATCCTTCTTTCTTTCCTTTGTCCATCCTTCCTTCCTTTCATCTTTTCTTCCTTCCTTCCTTGTTTACTTACTTTCTCCCTTCTTCCATCCCCCCTCTTTTCCCTCTGTTTTTTCTTCCTTCCTTCTTTCTTTCTATAAAACCCACCTAAACTTCAGGAGCAAGCCAGTATACACTGCCTTCAAATTGACTGGCTTTAGACAGAAATCTGAAGCCCTAAAGGAGCCATTTTGCAAACTCTGCGTGACACCCCATTCTGAGAGAGGTTGAATGTTATGGTGTGAAGGATTCCTTTACCCACAAAGTCACGCTGGACACGTGAACAGCTAAGGGGATTTGGTTGCCATGGGATCCCAATCTGGAAGGGCTGGAGCCTCAAACCTGGTAGCATCCTCAACAATGAAGACAAGTCAAGTGGCCAAGAGAGCTAAAGACTGGAATTAGAGGGCCACCAGATTGTCTGACAGCCCAACACAATCTTCTCCTTCTAATAATTCAGTACCTGCTAAATTCCACCCTGGCTCCTACTTTTCTGCTCGAATCCTCTTTTCTTAGTCTCAAGTTCTTTGTTTTGAGCTCCTATGACAAAAATATCTACTGAAGAAGAGAAAAGAAACTATAAGTTCAATCAACCAAGACCTGCGTTGGGGGAGGACAGCAGAAAGCAGAAGCAATCATGGCAGGAAGGGAAGGGAGAGATGCTGGAGAGGGAGTCTCCCATTCCACTCCCGTTTCCCTCCTCTTCCCTTCTCCCTCTGGAGAGAAGTGGAATCCTTAGAGGAGAGGAGGAAGGAGTGGAAATTTCTGACATGTTCAGAAAGGCTGGTTTGTGGGAGAAGTAGGAAGGATTAAACAGCTGGGGAGCCAACCTCACTGTTTGAAGGATCAGGGAGCCCTCTGGACCCCTTCTCAAGAAAGAACTGGAGTTGCCCATGTAGAAGTAGAAAATGGAGGAAAATGTTCATCTCGAGGGTCTTCTGTGGGAGGTAACATGTTATCCGGCCAGAAGTTACTATGTGAGAAGGAGGATGGGAGCATTTTGGAGCCTGGCATGTGGCCCAGAGGACCAGGTAGGAAAGAGCAGCATTCCACACAGAAGCTGTCAGGTGCCGGGCCACACTAGGAGGGACTGGGATGGAAAGTGGGAAGGTGCTGAGGGCTGAAGACAAACTTGGCCAATCTCGGCTGGAAGAAGTACTGCATGGAAGCTCCTGCCCCGCCTTGGGATTGTCTCTGCAAGCAGCTAAACAGTCTCCCTGAGCTTTCTGAGGATCAGTTCTGGGGGGACCCTTCACCGTGCAGGGTACCACGTGGCAGAGTGCTCTGTGTCTGCAAAGCCAGCAGTGATAAGGGATCCAAGGAGAGAATTCTAAGGTGGAACATTAATTAAGAAGTCTCATATGGGCTACTGTATCCCCACCTGTCCCCTCCTTCCCACCAGGCAGTCGCTGGAGTCAAGATGATGTAAGTTTGGATCCTGGCCCTGATACTTACTGGTGTGTGATTCAGGCATGTGATTGCATCTCCCTGATCCTCCATTTCTGTATCTATAAAATGGGAATAACAAAATGATGATGATGATACCTACCTACATCCTAAGATTGTCTGTCTCATTCTGAGAAATGAGTGTGTGGCCCAGACAAAGCTCTTCATAAATATTAGCTGTTAATATTGTGAAGGTAAGGAGTGTGAGGCTGAGAAGCAGAGTTCTCAAAGATATTGAAAGTAGGCCATCCCTGCCATTGTGGCTCAGTTGATTGGGTGTCATCCTATGCACTAAGAAGTCATGGCTTCTATACCTGGTCAGGGCACATGCCTGGGTTTCAGGCTCAATACCCAGTAGGGGGCATGCAGAAGGCAGCCAATTGATGTTTCCCTGTCATTAATGTTTCTTTCTCTCCCTCTTCCTTCCTCTCTCTCTCTTTCTCTATCTCTCTCTCCCTCTTCCTCTCAAAAAAAAATCAATAGAAGCAAATTTTTAAAGAAAAGAAAGTAGACCAGGTGTAAGGAGGCCAAGCCCCAACTGGCCCATGCACACAGAGGGGTAGGCCTAGATCATGGCCATGGATTCCATGGCAGCTCGATCATGGGGCAGATAGAACAGGTCTTAGCTCCTGGCAACATCAAAAGACATCTAGTATTCCAAAATTTAACACCCTGGCAATTATTCAAAAGCCTATTTTGCACAAAGCAGCCACTAGGTCAGTGTTCACCAAACTTTCTGTCTAGGGACACAGAGTAAATACTTCAAGTTTTGTGGGACATATGAGTTCCTGTCACAAGTACTCAACTCTTCTGTTGCAGCACAAAAGTCTTTGGAAACAACATGTAAATGAATGGACATGGCTGTGCTCCAGTTAACTTTTATTTACAGACACTGAAACGTGAACTTCATATAATTTTACATGTCATTAAATATCCTTTTGATTTTTTCAGCCATTTAAACATGCATAAAGCATTCTTAGTTTATGGGTTCTATAAAAATAGGCATTTGCCAACCCTGCACTCAGCACACTCTCCAGTCCAAGGGGGCCCTAAGACCCACCACTAAACCCATGTTACCTTAGCCCTGATACTTACTGTAAACTAGAGACACTTCAGGACAAATTTGCCATGTTTTGAACATTGCAACTTAACAAATATTTTTGCCACTCTCAATTTCACCAGCTTTCATTTATCCGTTTGTAATCCCTTAAACAGGATCCTTTAGCTCTCTGTAACAAAACAAACAAAACAACTAGTGCCCTATTTCTCTGTTCCCCACCACAAACTACTAAGGGCAGTCACAAGGCACTAAATGTGTTTTGATATAAAGCTTTAAAAGATACCACCCTGGAACTAGTTATAAGAAGGAATAAAAAATGGTGAATGAGGTCCTTGGGAATACTCTGAAGGCGATGTCTCTGGACCTGAAATGTTCACACTCCTCCAAGACCCTGCTGTGGGACTGAACACCAGGCAGCTTCTCTTCCTGGGTGGGTCCAGTGAAGTGATATTTATGACTCCCAGCTCTTTCCGATGGCTAACTGGCTGGTGTGTTAAGTGGTGATATGAAATGCTTAGCATCAATGTGCTGCGTGGGAAGAACCAGACTTTGGTGTCAAAAGATCTAGAGTTGAGTCCCCACTCTGAGACTCAACTAAACCTCTCTCAGCCTCAGTTTCCCCATCTGGAAAACAGAGATGATTATAATTTGGGGTTATTTTGAGAGCCAAAGGAAAACATGTGTGTGCACCAAGATGAGTGTGTTGATTCATTCAACAAAGGTGTACTGAGCGTATGGACCATGCACTGTACTAGATGCTGAGAATTCAGAGGTTAAGACAACAAAACTGTCACCCTTCAAGAATGCAGAACCTAGGGAGGAGCAACTCAATGTAGGAAATATTTCAGTGGAAGTCAATGTACTGTGGGGGTCAGGGATGTTCCTCAACTGTTCACAATTAAAACTCCTCTCCCCAAAAAATCCCAACCCAACTGGCCCATGTGGATCAGTTGGTTGTACGTCGTACCATGCGCCAAAAGGTAACCAGTTCAATTCCCAGTCAGGGCACATTCCTGGTTTGTGGGCTGGATGCCCAGCCAAGGCATGAATCCAATTAATGATTCTCATATTGATTCTCTCTCTCTCCCTCTTTCTTCCTCTCTCTCTAAAATCAATAAGATAAAAATTAAAAATTTGTTTTTAATCCTGATGTTCTTGCTTTACCTCCTTCTACTAAGGAGAGAGGGGAATTCAGGATGGACTCTTTTTTCTCAATATCACTGGACCAGTAGGAGAATGGGAGAAGAGATGTTCCACTGGGTATCCTTAGAGATCCCCATCAGAACCTGAGGATGCAAACGAGAAGGGGTCCCATTACAGCCAGTCCTCCCTAGGGAAAGCTGCTGTTTGCATCTCCTGCCTAGAGCCTTCAGTGACTGCAAATAAATCTGTGGTTTATTCAAACCAGATGCTGGATAATAAATTATTTTTGGTGGCCCTGCATGCAGCTGGAGCCATGAGTGAGAGAAAGAGTGGCAATTCAACTCTGAAAAGACTGAACACCCCATGTGACCCCAGTGTGGTTTCTTATCTCATCTCACTGCTTACTAGAGGAGGACCTAATATTTACAATTCTACTCATAAAAGCAGTGAGAAAAATTTGTTTGCCTTTGATTCCAAAACCCAAGAAATGCTTTAGAAAAACTCAGACTAGCCACTTGGAGGTTGTCTCCCTCCAACATCTCCTCCTCGCATAACCCTGCTCAACGAGGAACAATGAATGGAGCATTCCATTGGGGCATGGATGAGAGAAGCAGAATTTTCTATCTAGTATTTTTCTTTTTAGGTATGAGACATATAAAAAGCTGTACATATTTAAGGTATATCACATGAGGACTCTTTTATCTATTAAAAGAGTAATAAGGACATTGACCATACCTTCGCTAAAACCACAAGTTGTGCCCACAAGCCACACCCACAAGCCAATCAAGAGCAAATATGCAAATAAACCCAACCAAATGGCTGTGGCCACAGATAGCAAGAGGGAGGCTTGGGTCTCCCTAGCGATGGAGGAAGCCAGGCTCTCCACATATCCTGGCTGGCCCAGGCCTCCATTCAATGCTACAAAGTTTCAATGATAGAAGATAAATAAAAATGGTGGCAGTCACGGAGCTGGAGAGAGCTGGAGGCTTGAGTTACTCCTGGAGATAGAGGAAGACAGGCTTTCCACCTGCCCTGGCTGGCCCAGGCCTCTGCATAAGGTTACAAAATTTCAATTATAGAAGATAAATAAATTCCAACAGAAATGGCTGCCTCCACAGAGCAAGCAGAAGGCTTGGCTCAGCTTCAGGTTACAAAGTTTCAATTGTAGAATATAAATAAATTCCAGATACCAGGGCCTCTGCTTGGTCACCAGGGGGCATGTCCAGCCTGCAAACCACCATAGGTCCCTCGCCCAGGCCACCCCACGCCCCAAGGGAACCCCCACCCTGATCCAGGGCAGTTGGGGGCGATCTGCAGAGGAGGTCAGGTAGGGGTGACCAGGCCTACAGGGAAGGGCAGTTGCCAGGGGCGGGGGAACCCAGGCTTGCAAGGTAGGGCAGTTAAGGGCAAACAGGCTGGCAGGGGTGCAATTAGGCTTCAATGAAGCTGGCAGGGGAGAGGTTAGGGGGTGGTCAGGCTGGCAGGCAGAAGTGATCAGGGGCAATCAGGAAGGCAGGCAGGTGAGCAGTTGAGAGCCAGCAGTCCTGGATTGTGAGAGAGATGTCCGACTGTCCTGGTAGGATCAGACCTCAAAGGGCAGTTGGACATCCCTCAAGGGTCCCGGATTGAAAAGGGTGTAGGCTGGGCTGAGGGACACTCTCCACCCTCCCCACACCCGTGCATGAATTTTGTGCACTGGTCTTATAGTTATATAATAAAAGGGGAAGGTTTCTACCTATGCAGGAAATACAAGCTAAATAATATATATATATATTTTTTAATCTTTATTGTTCAGTTTATTAATTACATTGTTTCCACTTTTTATCCCCCTATAGCTCCCCTCCACCCTGTACCTATCCCACCCTCCACCCTCACCTCCCCCTCCCCACTGTCCCCTCCCATTGTTGCAAGATTTTTGTCCAGTCTCTTGCTGCACTTCCCACAACCCTTTTTCTCCCCAAGAATTGTCAGTCCATTCCCTCTCTATGTCCATGACTCTGTTATATTCACCAGTCTATCCTGTTCAACAGCCTATCAATTCACTTGATTTTTATGTTCATTTGTTGATAGATGTGTATTTGTTGTTCATAATTCTCATCTTTACCTTTTCCTTCTTCCTCTTCTTAAAGAATATCTTTCAGCATTTCATATAATGTTGGTTTGCTGGTGATGAACTCCTTTAGCTTTTTCTTATCTGTGAAGCACTTCATCTGACCTTCAATTCTGAATGATAGCTTTGCTGGATAGAGTAATCTTGGTTGTAGATTCTTGCTGTTCATCACTTTGAATATTTCTTGCCACTCCCATCTGGCCTGCATCGTTTCTGTTGAGAAAATCGCTGACAATTGTATGGGTGCTCCCTTATAGGTAACCAACTGTTTCTCTCTTGCTGCTTTTATTATTCTCTCTTTGTCTTTTGCTCTTGGCATTTTAATTATGATGTGCCTTGGTGTGGTCCTCTTAGGGTTCCTATATATTGGGGTTCGGTGCACTCCTTGGACTCCTAAGTCAATTTCTTTCACCAGGTGTGGGAAGTTTTCAGTCACTATTTCTTCAAATAGGTTTCCATTGTCTTGGCCTCTCTCTTTTTCTGGCACCCCTATAATTCTGATGTTGGTATGCTTGAGGTTGTCCCAGAGGCCCCTTACACTATCTTCAATTTTTTGGATTCTTTTGGTTTCTTGCTTTTTTCAGCTGAGTGGATTTTACCTCTTTGTATTTCAAATCTTTAACTTGGTTCTTGGGGTGCTCCAGAGCACTTTTAGGTCTTTGTATAATATTTTTTATTTCAGTCAGTGTATGTTTAATTTCGGGTTGGTCCTTTTTCATATCCTTGAGAGTCTCCTTCATATCCTTGAGGGTCTCATTCATTTCCTTGTAGGACTCATTCATTTCCACATTGGTCTTGATCATTTCCTTGCAGGTCTCATTTATATCCTTGAGGGTCTTCTTCATTTCCTTGTAGGACTCATTCATTGCCTTTGTAGTCTTGCTTATTTCCTTATAGGCCTCGGCCTTTTGTTGGAGCCTCTTGAAAAACCCTATAACCGTGGTTTTGAATTCCATGTCCAGTCGTTTTTTTTCCTCCATTTCTTTCACATCTGATTTCTTTCCATGTCTCTGCATGGTGGCTGCTTCCCTGAGTTGGTCAATTAGCTTTGTGTGGTAGACTTCCTACTAGTGATAGTGGCTCAGCCTCCCCGGTTACCTGAGGTGGATATGGGCTGCACAGTCTTGCTGAAGTTAAGCTCAGTTAATCGTTGTTAGCACTTGGAGGGTTGACCTCAAGGCCAATTGTCTGTGAAGCTCAGCTGTGCTCAGGTTGGATGGACGGAGTCTCCGGGCCAAGCAGACAGCGTTAGCTCCACCCTGTGGGGCCCCAGGGACTCTGTGCCGGGGGCAATGGCTGCCAGCACCTCTGAGAGAGAGCCGCTGCTCCACCGGCTGCCGGGGAATTCAGACTCTCCCCAAATGACTTTGCATGCACAATGTCTCACCCAGGGTCTTAAAACAAAGCAGTCTGACAGTTTTCCGAATGAGAGACAAGTCGCACAGCGCTCTCTGCGCCGTCACGCAGCTGAGCTGTTCGCGCGCAAGCTGCCTTCTCCACAAGCCAGCAGACCCGGCAGCACCCGAGCTTCGGGGTGCCCTCCCACTGTCCAGTTTTCACCCCGTGTGATAGTGGGTTCTCTGGACTTCGCCCAGAGCTGGAGAATCAGTCCAGTGGGACGTCTTTGTCTCCCCGTTTGAGAAAACTGGCCGGTTTTCAGCCGCCCGCCTTCTCCGCGGCACGCGCTCCAAACCTCTCTCCATGCGAATCTTTCAACGCCGTCTGCCGCCGCTCTTCCTAGTCACAGCGTCTTAATTTCCCTCTTATTTGTGGAATTTTCACTCGGCGAGCTTTCTGGTGATTCTGGAAGGTGTTTGTTCTTTCGTTAAGTTGTAGTATTAAAATTGCTGATTATGACGGCAAGATAGGTGTTTTACCTTTGCTGCCATCTTAGTTCTCCTTAAATAATATTTTTTTTTTAAAAACATGTTTTATTGATTTTTTAATTTTTATTTATTTATTTATTTATTTACAGAGAGGAAAGGAGAGGGAGGGAGAGTTAGAAACATGGATGAAAGAGAAACATCAATCAGCTGCCTCCTGCACACCGCCTACTGGAGATGTGCCCACAACCAAGGTACATGCCCTTGACCAGAATCAAACCCGGGACCCTTGAGTCCACAGGCCCACACTCTATCCACTGAGTCAAACCAGTTAGGGTGCTAAAGAATATTTTTATACAAAAATACCATATCACTTAAACATGTTGCATAAATATAATGCCATTGTATCATCATACATACCTTACAATAAGGTTTCAACAGAACAGATAATGCATTCCCAGATAATTGTGAATTAAATATCCCAAGATAATGGTTGTAATTTTAATTCATACATTTTTAATGCTAATAAGTATTTGATGAATTCATTAATTTTAAAACTGCAGGGAATTACTGTCTATTCCCTTTAAAGACAATAAGGCTTAAGTTAATGTGAATTCTCAGACTGGTGTATACTGAGAAATACTAATGAGTCATTCAAAAATACTAGTGTGCACATTTCCACATCCCTGTGTTCTAATGACCAAGGCATTTGGGAAGTTATGGTGGGAGAGAGCTCTGGCTGTGAAGGACTGTCAGAGAGGATTTGGAGACATACAATCATCTATCTCCTCACCCTTGCCCGTGGAGAGATTTACTAAATCTCAAATAATAAAGAGCACCTAGATCATTCCTAAAAGAATTTTGAAGAATACTCAAATAGTTTTTTTTCTCCAGTTTGAATTGATCAACTCTAACTCTCCCAAATGTCCTAATGGTGGAGATTCAGAAGTGTCTTTCGAGGATGAGGACCTAATTCCCACAGGGAACTTCCCACTGAAATACTTCCCCAGCATTCTCTCCTACCACATTCCTTTAACCCCTTGTCTACTCAGCTCTGTAATAGCTGCCTTGTGCTACCCAAAACCATCTTCAGATGAGTTGGTTCAAAAATCACAAAAATATGGGGAAAATTTTCAAGAACTTCAATAGATGATTAAATCTTGCTTTATTAGAAATTGTTATAACTCAAGAATAAATGTAAAGTCTGAGTAATGTTCAAAGCCCTTACCTCTAGAACATTTAAACATTTACTAATAAATTTCTTTCATTTGAACCAAATCTTAAACCTTTACTATAGATTTTATTATATAGTTTCTTGTTGGACTAAAGTTTGCCCTAACTTTTTCCCTTTACTATTAAATTATTTCATCAAGGAATTTAAAGTTTCTTAAGACTCTTATTCATTCACCCCACAATTGGTACGATAAATTCATATAACTCTGCAATATTTTCTGTATTAAAATTTCAGTCTACTTCAGAAGTTGTCTCTTATGGTATTAATTTTACTATACTATTTCTAGCTACCACAAAGTGATAAGAGGTCACATATGTCTAAATACATAAGCCAGAGAAATGTATTGATATAACTTTCTCACATTTAATTTATTCTCCATATAATATTTCTGGCCTTAAAAAATGAAGAGAATTTATTATTTTTTAAAGAAAGACCAGATATTCTGATAATTTAGTTGTCCCATTTCTTCAACTTTAGAAGATTGCTCTTCTGTGGAATTTTATCCTACTTTTAGATTTAGAATTTGAACAATTACTATTTTAATATCAAACTTCTAATTGGGAAATTTTTCTGAGTGTTTCCTTCACCAAGCCACATATTTCATAAAGCACCTGAACCTCTATCTACCCTTCACATGGACCTCATCTGCAGTACTCTATACAAGGCATCCTTTACCTGAGTGTTCCTCAGGCTGTAGATGAGGGGGTTCAGCATTGGGTTAAAGAGACTGTGAAACAAAGACAGTATCTTCTCCTTCTCCTCTCGTTGAGTGGATTCTGGGACCATATAAACCACCATGGCTATGCCAAAGAAGAGTCCAACCACACAGAGGTGGGAGGAGCAGGTGGAGAAGGCTTTTTTACGTCCCTCCTTTGACTGGATATTTAGGATGGCCCAGAGGATGCGAATATATGAAACTAGCATTAAGCAGAGGGGCCCAACTAAGACGAAGACAGAAGCAGAGAAGATGACCACTTTGTTGATCCATGTATCAACACAAGCCAGCTTGAGGACAGACAGAATCTCACAGAAGAGGTGGTTTATTTCCAGGGGGCCACAGAAGAGCAACCTTGCAAGGAGAGTGGCATGGATCAGAGCCAGGACAAATCCACATGACCAGGAAGTGATGACCAGGGCTGTGCAAGCTCTCCAGCTCATAATGACTGTGTACTGGAGGGGGTGACAAATGGCCACAAACCGATCATAGGACATCGCCACCAAAATCAGGCATTCTGTAGCAGCAAGACCCAAATACAAAAATGTCTGCACAATGCATGGGACAAAGGAGATGGTTCTCTTCTGGTTCACTAAGTCTGCCAACATCTTGGGGATATTATTGGAGGCATAGGACATGTCAATGATGGCCAAGTGTGAGAGAAAGAAGTACATGGGGGTGTGTAGTCTATGGTCCAGACAGATGAGTACAAAGATCATGCCATTTGCCAACAAACTGAAGGTATAGAACAGGGAGAAGATCCAGAAGAGGAACATTTCCACCTCTGCACTGAGCTGGAATCCCACCAGGATGAACTCTGTGACCCAGGACTGGTTACCTCCCATTCCTGTTCAAGGATTTAAATGTGATGAAAGGTCAAAGCTGGATAATCAACAAAAATTGGAATTATATCAAAATGAGGTCAGAGAAAAGTTATATACTTGTCCCTATTAAAAAGCTTCTCTTACTCCCCAAAATTGGTTACCTATTTTTAACTTTTAATATGAAATAAATTTAAACTTACAGAAAAAGGGTCAAGAATTATGCCAAGAACTCCAATATATACAGATACCCAGATTCAACAAAGAACTCCACTATATCCAGATTCCCAGATTCAACAAATTTTAATATTTAATATCTGCTTTATCACTCTCTTTTTCTCTATATTATTACATATGGTTACTACTTTGTCTGAACCAATTGAGATTAAAGTGTAGGCATAATGCCCATTACCCCTAAATTCCTCATTTTCTCACCAAGAACAAATTCATTCACAAATATAACCACAATATAATTATCAAAATCAGGCAATGTGAATCATTAAACTACAATATTCTTTCTCTACTCCCCAATCCAAAATTACATATTATACTTAATGTCATTTATCTTTAGTTTCCTTTCATCTGAAATATTAGATAGTCTATCTTTGCCATTCATGACCACTGAATTTTGGAAGAATATAGAGCAGTTCTTTAGTAGGATGTTCCTCAAATTGAAATTGTATGAAGCTCTTCGTTTTTATTCAGATTATTCACTTTCTGCAAGAAAAATAAGCATTCTCCATTGTATCCCATGAGTAAGTAAGTACTTGATGTTCATTTGTTACATTATTGGTGATGCTAATTTGCATCACTTGGTGAAGATGGTGCCTCCCAAATATCTCCATTATAAAATCATCATCTTTTTTTGCTGAAGTAATTTATGGAGCACCCATTAAAATTACTATAAAATAACCTGTTCTTTACAAAGCTTTCTAATCACTAATTTCAGTGCCTGTTGATTATCTTGCCTGGCTCAGTTACTAGTAATGATTATTGTAAACATGGTGTTGTTACTTCATTATTGTTGTCATATTCATTGGTTGTCAATTTCCCATTAAGGAAAGGATCTATCATCTATCTACCTATCTATCAATTTATGCATCTGTATCTGTTATCTTTCTATCAGAATGGACTGGTGAATTTGTATCAAGAGATTGTAATTATTATTTATTCATGCATAATTATTCTAGATATAAACCCTCCACGCTTGCCCTTTTGTCCTGTTAACATGTTTCCATAATTTTCAGTACTCCCTTACTTCTGATATGATGGTTTACACTTTTCTTATACATTCCCCTCCTCAACCTCAGACACAGCCATTTCTCCAAAGAGAGATCTTCAATAAAAAATTTGGTTACTTCACTGAAGAGTCATATTTATAAATTTGTCAAGGAATACAAGTTGCTACTGGGATAACAGATCCTTATATTTTGTAACTAACACATTAATTATCAAGGGTATATTATTCTTTTGTTTAACTTATATTTAGAAAATTAGCCTCTTGAAAATTTTAACTTTAGAGATTAAAGTTGTGAAAAATGTAGTTCATTGTGTGAATAAGGTGGTTCTTACCTGGTGTGAGGGTTTGACATCAACTTTCAAAAGCTTCTTAGAAAAACATCATGAAACCCTATTGAAGACTAAAAAGATAATACCCCCCCAAAAAAGCCAAAAGTGATCATTGTTAATAATTTGTATATACAGTTATATCTTTTATTGTGCATTTATTTTCATATGTATCATGAATTTAAATATATGCATATCAAACAGTATTTATCTGCTTCTTTCATTTACAAACACACTAGGAACTATCTCCCATGTCAAAATATTTCTATGAAGCATGCTTTGAATAGCTGTAGACTATTGTATTTTTATTTTTTATCTTTTCATGAATCCTTATAGTAAATTCTGAGATTTGAAAATGCTCAGTCAAATCAGTCATATAATGTATGTATCTCTCTATCTTCAGTTATCTAACAAAATCCTAGTTGTATAAAGACAGCTCTGTCAGAAAGCACCCAGTGGAAGGGTGTCTAACTTAACAGTTATTTCTCCCTAAATCCTAAACTCACCTTCCTATGTGGTTGTCCCACTCTTATAGCTGTTCCTACCATGCTGCTGCCAAAGGAGTGTTGATCCTCTTTTAATGCTTAGATGAAAGCCTGCTTATTATAAACCTTTGGTTCATTCTTATCCCAGATGATGACAAACACTGAAAAATAGGAAAAATGATAAGTGGAAATTAATACTCCACAAAGCTTAAGTACAACCTGGCTTATAATGTATGTAGCTATTTGGTTACCAGGCTAAAAATCCCTCTTGTTCTTATTTTTATTCTTACTCTTATTCTTCCTGCTACTTGAGCTATCTATCCTTTAATTTGAAGGAAATGACACAGTTTTACTAGTATGTGACATTAGTTTGTGCCTCTTATTCCCCAGGTTCCATATGGGTCCATGTGAAAGAAACTATCCAAATCCCACTAGTGAAGTTTACATTCACATTATTATAAACAGAAATACAGATTTCTCATGTAATGTCTAATCTAGTATTTTCTCCTCGATTCCAATTTCTGGCTTGAGAGAAACTCCAGTTTTCTAGGTGAATGGCATCTATAATTATATGACTCTTTACTATATATTAATAAGAGGGGCAGGTTTCTGCCTATGCAGGAATTACAAGTTAAACAATATTTTTATATAAAGAATACCATATCACTTAAACGTGTTGCATAAATAAAGTAGAAAATACCATGGGAGGCCTAAAACTCCACCTTCCCAGTAGAGTGAATAAAACACTTGAAGCTCAAATAACAAAAGGTTTGTGTGATCAGTATGAGCAGCTCCTCATCTGGGCAGTCCTGTAACTCTGAGTGTTTTCTTGATCTGTCGAGCTTTATTCTATTGCTCCAACTCTTGTCAGGAGTCTGGGCACTTAACCTATCCTCTTTTATGATAGGAAAGATCTATATTTATAAATATCTAATATGCTAAGTGTCTGACTGCTCGACCATTCAAGCAGTCGCTATGACATGCACTGACCACCAGGGGTAGGCACTCCAACCAGTAAGTTAGTTTGCTGCTGGGGTTTGGCTGATTGGGACTGGGCGAGATGGGCCAGACACTCCTTCGAGTCCTCCTACGGTCCCTCCTGCTGTCCCTTGCCAGCCCCGATTGTGTACCAGTGAGATCCCTTGCAATCCAGAACCCCTCAGGGGATGTTGGAGAGCCAGTTTTGGCCTAATCCCTACAGGCCAGGCCGAGGAACCCCACCGGTGCACAAATGTGTGCACCAGGCCTCTAGTTTTTACATACAATACTGTGACTTCCAATCTGATAATCATCCTGATATGCTCATAACATGGGAAGGTCAGGAAAGGAAATGCTAGGTTGCAAACTTATACCTTACACTGTTTCAGCAAAGAAATGACTTACTGAAACTCTTACTAGGATATTCTTTTCCACTGAGAGAACTTTCTCGGGCATCACCACCATCATTAGGCAAGGTAATACGCAACATCATTAATTTGGCTATGTCACAGCCTCACTCAGACAATGCCTGGATACACAGCCTCTCACTGAGACACCGTGTTGGCTCTGACCAATACCACACACGCACATCAGGAGGTCAAGGCTCCTGCCCACAGCACAGTAGGCAGAAGTTCCCTAAGATGAGGAAGGAAGAAATCTAGGTGCCAATTATATAGTATTTACCTGCAAGGCACAATACAAGTCAGGAGGAAAGATCACCCAGCAATGCCATTCCTGTCCCCACAGCCAGGTGGTTTCTGTGGCTGTCCTGGCCTACACCAGCTACCTGCACTGAAACCTACATCCCAGCATGAATTCCCCACTTCTGCGCTGGGTTTTCTCACGAGCATCTCTCTGACCCGGAATAAACCCCGATAGCTGAGACATGTACCTCTAAACTGGGTGTAGTATCCTGCTGCCTCAGGAGCTTGCAGGGGTTTAAATCCAGGTACAAGAGGATCCACGGTTCTTGGTGAAGGTTTCTCAGAGAAGTCCAAGAGCACAGCTTTTACTCTAGAATCGGAGAGTTCAAATTCCCAGAAGGATCCAAAGATATCCTACCTAGTTATCTTCTTTCTGAGGGAAAAAAGAAAATCTCTGGGTTTTCTCTCTGGAGGAGAGCAGAGATTGGGTCTGATTGTCCTCCGAGGAAAAATACTAGCAGCATACTGTTTCTACATAAACTTTCAGATATCTCAAGGGTTTTAAACCTGAGACAGGTACCACAAATTACAGTACCCAAACTCTTATAATCATTAGCTTTATGAATGCATGCTTCTCTACAATCCCCATGAAGTACACGGGAGGCTGGGACTTTTAGGTGGTTGAAACATGGGTTCCCTTGGAACTCGTTAGGGCAATCCTAAGAGAGAACAGTTTCCCCAAAGCAGGACTATCTCTCACTGCAATCAGGGTTGACAGGAACAAAGGAGGAAGGATTATAATATCTATCAGCAACAATATCCATGAGTCCTTCTTATGTTTCAGAAAAGGTGCTAAATAACCATATAGTGACAGCATTATAATTTTCACTTTACAGATGTGGAGATCTAAACTTAAACACACTGTGATGTATTCTTTGAGTGTGTTCCAGGGACCACTGGGAATCTCTGAGAATCTATGAGTTCAAAGTACTTTCAAAATAACATTTAGATACTTTCTGCCTTTTTCCTCCTCAATCCCTCCTGAGTGCACAGTGGAGCTCAGAGCAACATGACATGAGATGTTGTAACAGACAGAATGCAGAAGAATAAAAAAGCCAGATGTCATCTGTTAAACCAAACACTGTAAAAGTTTAGATAAAACTTTGGGTCTTCATACGATCCTTACATCTCTTCTGGGGCTTTTTATTATTAACTGCTTTGTTACTTATTTATTTGTTTATTAATAGTTTGGTTTATTTTAGTGGCGTGTATTCTCCCCTGCACTGTATTTCAGTGATAACATTAGAGGTGTTACTTCTCATGAAGTGCAATCTTGGGTACACCAACATTCATCCTGGGATGAGGATGGTTTTGACAGGTTCTCTTTGTCTAGTTACTGACCATGCCCAGCTGTTAAACTCCACACTAAGTGTGGGCTGATCAGTCTATTGTTTTCAGTAATGACCCAGGACATATACTGCAAAATAGAAAAATCAAATCAAATTTGGGATCCACTGGTTAGTTAGTATTTGAGATTCCTTCTGACCCCTAGAGGGTGCCTCTCAGCTATTTCTTTATCCAGCTCTGGCTTGCAAATTAGCTAGCCAACAGTTTAGCCTGTACAGTATCTCCAATCCTACATAATAAAAGATTAATATGCAAATGACCGAATGGTGGAATGACTGGTCACTATGCTGCACGCTGACCACCAGAGGGCAGACACTCAATGCAGGAGCTGCCCCCTGGTAGTCAGTATGCTCCCACAGGAGGAGCGATGTTTAGCCAGAAGCTATGCTCATGGCTGGTGAGCACAATGGCAGCAGTGGGAGCCTCTCCCACCTCCAGGGCAATGTTAAGGATGTCCAACTGATGGTGTTGGCCCACTAAGCCATCAGTCGGACATCCCACCAGGGCTCCCGGACTGTGAGAGGGCACAGGCCAGGCTGAGGGACACCCCACCCCAAGTGCACAAATTTTGTGCACTGAGCCTCTAGTGGTTCTATAAATCTCTTCCTAACTGTCTTTCGCCAGAACTTCTGGCTATTTTTGAGAGAGCCCTTATGCTTGAATTTCTCCAATCTGTTGCAAATGATATCAGCTACTATAGGAGAGATTACCATCTATTTGAAGACTGGCTACTTTATTTCCAGTCAAATTCTCTGAACTACTGTTTTTAGCTATGCATAGGGACCATGGTAACCTGCTCCCTGAGTTGTGTCTCCATTGTAGGGACTTGGCTCTCAGCTAGGAGTGGGGGTGCCAGGCACTAGCCTCAGATCTCTTTGACTAGCTTTTCTGATGTGAGACCACCACATTAGAGTGGTTTTGTGCCCAAGGAAGTGTTTCTGTCCTAGGAGTGGGAACTGGGAAGAAGGTCTGTGATTTCTTGATCTCTCAGAGTAGGAGCCTCATAGACCCTAATAAGACATCATCTCAGAGAAATGTAGTTGACAAATAATCACTGCACATTCCTCACATATATTTTTGACTTGGCAGTTTAGATATACCTCTCCCTAATTTTCTTTAGTTTGCCCTCCATTTCAAACATCTCCAGATTTCTGAGCCACATTTTTATTTATCCTGACTTAACAGCCCACAGTTAAAATGATAAATGAATCTCTCTCTGTGTGTCTATCTCTCTGTCTCTGTCTGTTTCTCTCTCTCTCTCTCTCTGTGTGTGTGTGTGTGTGTGTGTGTGTGTGTGTGTGTGTGTGTGTGTTTGATGATTGTAAAGTCCTGCTCTTTCTAATTTCCTAAGTGTATCTTAGTTGAATTCTCTAAAAAATCTTACTTCTTAAATTGTGGAGGAAGGAACACTTCATAATTAGAGCAATCATTTTATCTATTGTAGAGCAGAAAAAAAATATTTAAAAGGAGGCAAATTGGGGTTCTTTCCTTAAAATAATCTTACTCTTCTTACTTTGTTTTATTCTCCAGCACACACTCTCTACTTCATTCACCTTCTACTCTCACTCATGAAATTCTCATTCTTTGTTTCAAATCAGTTTTATCCTTGTGTCACCCATTTGACTTCAGACATAATGCCTATTCTCAAAGCACTCATAGAGCCTTCTTCAGCCCTTTCAACCAAAATTGGACTCCCTTCTCTGGTAGACTAAATACATTTATTAAAATACCCTTCAAGGTGGTGCTTAAATAATTTCTCTTTACTTTTAATATTCTTATAGTGTTCATCTTTCCTATATTTTAAAAGTAAAACAAAATTACTATAAAAATAAATTTCACTTATCAATACCCAAAGAGAGCAAAGGATAATAATTTGGTGCATGTTCATTCAGATATGCATAATTATCAATTTTATTTCTTTTGATGAAGACTTTATAATATCATTTAACACAGCTTATGATACAAAGAGGTGTATCATGAGTCATCTCTATTTTTTGTTCCTAATCTTTGAAACACTAGAGCAAAAACATTTACTCTCAAAAGTCTTAGAATTCTTGTGAGTATTAATATTTATATTGATTACTGTTTTATATTTTAGTAATAATAAATATTACAAATCATACTTGGCTCCATCATTGGTGATGGACCTTTAAGGATAAAAATGTTTGCAGATCATAATTAGGTGCAATACCTTCAGCTGCACTTAAATATAGTTTTAATATTTTGTCATCTCTGAGACAGAGATAAAAATTCCTCCTTCACAGGGCTTGAGTCTATTATTATTTTTTAAGTCCACTTAGCCCAAAGATTTCAATGGGATAGTTGAGAAAGATAAAATAATATTAGCAATGATGAGAAATTAGAAGTGTTCATGACTGTTTTCATCATAACTTGTCATGACATACCTTTTTTAACTGTACGATGCTATTATAAGATGCACTCCACCAAAACAAAGGAGTAAGACAAAAAAGAAAACATTACGGGTAGGGGAGGCTGGGAGGAGAACAATGTGGGGGGGATTGGGGGGGGAGACATATGTACTACTATTTGTAATACTTTAAAGAATAAAAAAATTAAATTAAAAAAAAAAGAAGACATTACATGAATTAACTAAGGAGTCCAACTTAGGATAAAAGCAGATGGAATTGCTCCAAACTAAACAGTCTAGATAAAGAATGGAAATCTCCTGAGAAATTGATATGTTATCTGAGATGACCAGGGTGTGTAGAGGTGGGAATGGGGGGAAGCCTGAAAGGTACAGAAAGCTTTAGCAACAGGCACAAAAAATCCAAACCAGAAAATAGCAGGGAAATTAGTCACCTTCATTACTTGCAGCTATAAGTATTAAATCTATACACTCTTCCAGCTTAGAAAGTCATCTGAGAGAAAATATTGGCTTATTATAGAGTTTCCTTGTCAAACTTATTGCCACTGCTGATCAAGCACTCTGTGGAAACCATTATGATTAAAGGCTCAATATCCCAGAGATTTCTGGATGGATATAAATATATTCAAGGCTAATAGGACAGATGGATGAATAATTTCACATTTGGTTAGTGGAATCACACATATCTCTGTGCACTTAGAAAACTGTGAGAAAAATGTAAACAGATGATAAATATTTTTATACTAGTAAATTGGTTCTTATTCATGCTATTTTTAAGCACATTTATTTTTTTAAATATATTTTATTGATTTCACAGAGAGGAAGGGAGGGGGATAGAGAGTTAGAAACATAAATAAGAGAGAAACATCAGATCAGCTGCCTTCTCCACGCCCCCTACTGGAATGTGCTCACAACCAAGGTACATGCCCTTGACCAGAATCGAACTTGGGACCCTTCAGTCTGCAGGCCAATGTTCTATCCACTGAGCCAAACTGGTTAGGGCTAAACACATTTATTTTTAATGTAATAGCAAAAAAAACCAATCTACTACATAACTAAAGTACTTATTCTATTTCAGAGTCCCTTTTTAAAATGCTATAAGATGAGAGTCTTAAAACAATCTGCTTGATAAAAGAATAATTTCTCATTTTATTTAGAGGTTGAGTCCATTAGATTTTTAAAGACTAAGTCTTATCTTTAGAGAGTATCATTTAGAAGTATGAGGAAATTAACACATTTCAATTTCTGACTTCTCAAAAGGTCTTAAGAAGACTTGCTTCAGAACTTAAATTTTTTAGTAAATACTGCTATTTGTCTTCCTTGGGCCACTGCTTTCTTCCTTGCTGACCTAGCACTGCTGATTTTCTTCCCATATGAGGAAGTAAAATTATCAGAGGATGTGGGCCTCACTTTGAGCCACAGGGGAGTAAGCCATGACTAATCTAAGCCAAACTCCAATCTCATCCTTTTTGTCAGTGACCAGTTTAGAGATGGTCATTTGGCCCAATTTTGGTCACTGGCAGAAAAGGGAAATCTGTTCAGAGAAAAGTCTTCTGGAAAAGATTGTCCCTCCTGTAAACAGGGGAAAGACAGACAAAAGAATTTCTTGTGCTTCTTTTTAATTTTAAATATTACATTAGCGTGTTTTACCACAGAACATCTGAAAATGGTTCATCCATCATATGGTTAGGAAAAAAATCTCTGTTCTGCTTTCATTCTTAAAGTGTGGTTATTTTGAAAAGTGATTTGGGTAAAAAGATAAACTGGAGTGATGTAGTAGAAAGTCATCACATCGTGACAAGTGGAATTCTAAAATATGCTGGTCTTGGAAGAGGGAATACTTGAGACTAATAAATTAGGAGATCTGGTAGAAGAGGATTATATGCCTTGTCTTTTCACCCTTTTCATGCTCTTAATTAAATAATACACATTCTTAATTTCAATTTTGTTAAATTTATCAATTTTTTGTGACTAATAATTTTGCACGTTATTTTTTAATCCTTCCCCTTCATATCTTCAAAAACCTTTATAGTTTCACCTCTGATACTTGGGTCTTGCATACACTAGGACTTGTGTTTCCCACATGTGAGAATGTATGTGGCTATTCAATTGTGCCAGCACCATTCCTGGTAAAGCCCTTCCTTGTCCTGCCATATACCTCATCTAGCAAGTGGTGATGAAGACATGCATCTATAGCTATGCTTCGTATTCTGCTCAGTTTGTTTGTTGGTCAACCCCTAAGTGATTACCATACTTTCCTTGATTGGCACCTTATAGTGTATCTTGTTATCTGGGGAGTCAAATCCTTATATTTTATCTTTTTTAATAGTGTTTGGGCTAGCCTTGGCCCTTTCAAGTTCTGCACAAACCCACACATTCTGCTGGGATATTATTGGAAATTTATTAAAATTACATTAAATAGGAGAACCAAGATGGCGGCATAGGTAAAAGACCTATCTTGCCGTCATACACAACAATTTTAAAACTACAACTTAACAAAAGAACAAACACCATCCAGAATCACCGGAAAGCTGGCAGAGTGAAAATTCCACAAATAAAAGTGAAGATAAGACACTGTGACTCAGAGGAGCGGCTGAGGACAGCGTTCAAGATACTCGTGGAGAGAGGTTTGGAGGAGTGAGCACGCAAGCAGATAGGGCAGGCCGCTGAAAACCGTCCAGTTTTCTCCAACAGAGAGACAAAGACATCCCACTGGACTGATTCTCCAGCTCTGGGGGAAGTCCAGGGAACCCACTATCATATGGGGTAAAAACTGGACAGTGGGAGGGCACACTGAAGCTTGGGTGCTGCAGGGGTCTGCCGGCTTGTGGAGAAGGCAAGCTTGTGCGGAGTGCACATGAACTTGGGAACAGCGCAGCTGCGTGACCACGTAGAGAGCACTCGCGACTTGCTCTCTCATTCGGGAAACCATCAGACTGCTTTGTTTTACGACCCTGGGTGAGACCTTGGGTGTGCAGACTCATTTGGGGAGAGTCTGAATTCCCCGGCAGCCAGTGGAGCTCAGCAGTGGCTCTCCCTCAGAGGATCTGGCAGCCATTGCCCCCGGCACAGAGTCTCTGGGGCCACATAGGGCGGAGCTGACGCTGTCTGCTTGGCCCGGAGACGCCGCCCATCCAACCTGAGCACAGCTGAGCTTCACAGACAATTGGTCTAGAGGTCAGACCCTCCAAGTGCTAACAATGATTAACCTGAGCTTAACTTCAGCAAGACTGTGCAACCCATATCCACCTCAGGTAACTGGGGAGGCCGAGCCACTGTCCCTTGTAGGAAGTCTACCACACAAAGCTAATTGACCAACTCAGGGAAGCAGCCACCATGCAGAGACATGGAAAGAAATCAGATGTGAAAGAAATGGAGGGAAAAAAAAAACTGGACATGGAATTCAAAACCACGGTTATAGGGCTTATCAAGAGGCTCCTAGAAAAGGTTGAGACCTATAAGGAAATAAGCAAGACTGGCAAGGAAATGAACGAGACCCTCAAGGATATGAATGAAACCTGCAAGAAAATGATCAAGACCAACGTGGAAAATGAATGAGTCCTACAAGGAAATGAACAAGACCCTCAAGGATATGAAGGAGACTCTCAGGGATATGAAAAAGGACCAACAAGAAATTAAGCATACACTGACTGAAATAAAAAAAAAATACTATACAAAGACCTAAAAGTACTCTAGAGCACCCCAAGAACCAAGTTAAAGATTTGAAATACAAAGAGGTAAAATCCACTCAGCTGAAAAAGCAAGAAACCAAAAGAATCCAAAAAATTGAAGATAGTGTAAGGGGCCTCTGGGACAACCTCAAACATACCAACATCCGAATTATAAGGGTGCCAGAAAAAGAGAGAGACCAAGACAATGAAAACCTATGTGAAGAAATAGTGACTGAAAATTTCCCACACCTGGTGAAAGAAATAGACTTAGCAGTCCAAGAAGCGCACCGAACCCCAATATATAGGAACCCTAAGAGGACCACACCAAGGCACATCATAATTAAAATGCCAAGAGCAAAAGACAAAGAGAGAATATTAAAAGCAGCAAGAGAAAAACAGTTAGTTACCTATAAGGGAGCACCCATACGATTGTCAGCGGATTTCTCAACAGAAATGATGCAGGCCAGACAGGAGTGGGCAAGAAATATTCAAAGTGATGAATAGCAAGAATCTACAACCAAGATTACTCTATCCAGCAAAGCTATCATGCATAATTGAGGGTCAGATAAAGTGCTTCGCAGATAAGAAACAGCTAAAGGAGTTCATCACCACCAAACCAATATTATATGAAATGCTGAAAGATATTCTTTAAGAAGAGGAAGAAGAAAAAGATAAAAGTGTAAATTATGAACAACAAATACACATCTATCAACAAATGAATCTAAAAATCAAGTGAATTAATAATCTGATGAACAGGATAAACTGGTGAATGTAACAGAAACATGGACATGGAGAGGGAATGGACTGACAATTCTTGGGGAGAAAAGGGGTGTGGGAAGTGCAGCAAGAGACTGAACAAAAATCATGCAACTATGGGAGAGGACAGTGGAGAGGGGTGAGGGCGGAGGATGGGATGGGTACCAGGTGGAGGGGAGCTATGGCGGGGGGAGGGAGGACGGGAAAGGGAACAATGTAATTAATAAACTGAACAATAAAAAAAAGAAAAAGAAAAGAAAAACTTACATTACATATATCAAATCAATTTAAGGAGACTGGTTGTAGTATTATGTTTCCAAATTAAAAAATCTAGCATGTCTCACATTGAGTAACTTTGTACTTAGTTACCATAGTGACTCAATACATTTTTCTAATTGTCTCTTAACAGTATTTTATACATCCTTTGTTACATTTACTCGTAAGCATTGAAAAATTAAGTCCTGTTGTTTATGGCTGCATTTTATAAGTTTTTATTTTTAGTTTTTGTTATTTTATATAAAATATAATTAACGTTCATATTGATTTTGTATTAAACTACCTTATTAAACTTCCTTACAATTATAATAATATATCAAAAGTTTCCTTTGGTTTCTAACATATAAACATATGTGTTTATTCTTTCTCAAATGTGTGCGTGCACATATGCGTGCCTGTATTTCTTCTTTTTGTCTAACTGTATTAGTTAGGATCTCTAGTAAATGTTGAAAACAAAGCAATGCTGTGCAACTTTATCTTTTTTTTCTTTTTCTTTTATTTTATTTTTTGTTAATTTTTACACAAAGATATTTTTCCATTGATTTTTAGAGAGAAAGGAAAGGCAGAAGAGAGACAGAGAAAGAAAAATATCGATGTAAAATAGATACATCAATTGGTTGCCTCCTGAACCCTCCCTGACCAGGCCAGGGCAGAGGATTGGGATAGAGCCTGCAAGCGAGGTGCGCACCCAGGACCCTTCAGTTCACCTACTGATACTCTATCCACTGATCCAAACCAGCTAGTGCTTATCTCATTCTTTATCTTAAATGGAAGAATATTATCATTACATCATTAAATATGATGTCTGCTCTGTGGGGGGTTTTTTTCTTTCTTGATAGATCATCTTTTAAAATGCTTACTGTTATATTAGCATGTAAAGAGTATTATCAGACCTAACTGGTTTTGCTAATTGGATAGAGCACTGGCCAGCCAACTGAAGAGTTCCAAGTCCAATTCCAGTTAAGCTGCAGGTTCCCCACCACCAATTGGGGTGCGTGTCTCTCACATCAATGTCTCTCTATTTCTGTCTCTCCCCCTCCCTTCCACTCTCTCTAAATATCAATGGAAAAGTATCCTCGGGTGGTGATTAACAACAACAAAAAAGAGTCTTATCATAATTAAAGTTAATTTTTGTCAAAAACTTTCTTAGATCTATTGACATGTATCCTTTAATTTGTTAATGTGACAAGTTGTTTTCCTATTGTTTGTTTTTATGTATAATTCTTACATTTTGGGGCATAAAAACTTTTTCAAAATGCAAAGAGCCGAGGCTGGTTTGGCTCAGTGGATAGAGCGTCGGACTGCAGACTGAAAGGTCCCAGGTTCGATTCCGGTCAAGGGCATGTACCGTGGCTGCGGGCACATCCCCCAGTGGGGGATGTGCAAGAGGCAGCTGATCGATGTTTCTCTCTCTTCGATGTTTCTGACTTTCTATCCCTCTCTCTTCCTCTCTGTGAAAAATCAATAAAATATATTTTTTTTAAAAAGCAAAGATATTTTATTTTACTAAGACATTAAAATATTTGCTTGGATTTCATGGATAGGATTAGACTGTGATTTTCTGTTTCATACTTTATCTCAGGTTTGGTATCAATGGCTTTAATAGGAAGAGCATTTATTTTCTCATTTTATAAGAAGCCTAAAAACAAAGAGTTCCGGGTTTATTAAATTAAAAGACTCAAAAGGACATTCAAGGCCCCAGAATCATGAGGATGAGCTCACACACTCAGAATACAATGAGCCATCCCTCACAATGATCTCTTCTTCCCCAGTCTCCTCAGGGCTCCCTTCACCTCTGCGTTCCTCAGGCTGTAGATCAAGGGATTCAGCAAAGGGTTGAAAAGGCTGTAAAACAACGATAGAATCTTTCTTTGGTCTTGAGAGTGGCTAGATTTGGGGGCCAGGTACATGATGATGGCACTGCCGAAGAAGAGCCCGACCACGCAGAGGTGGGAGGAGCGGGTGGAGAAGGCCTTTCGGCGGCCCTCCCCAGACTGGATCCTCAGGATAGCAAAGAGGATGCGTGTGTAGGACACCAGCACCAAGCTGAGGGGCCCCACTAAGACAAACACAGAGCCCACAAACAGGACCATCTGATTGAGCCTAGTGTCAGCACAGGCCAATTTGAGTACTGACATGATTTGACAGAAAAAGTGGTTGATTTTTTGTGGCCCACAAAAGGGCAGTCTCAGAATGAGAGTAATGTGGACTAGAGCCAAGAGGAAGCTGAATATCCAGGAAGCAGCAGCCAGGACTATGCACACTCTCCAGCTCATGATGACAGAGTAATGGAGGGGGTGGCAGATGGCCACGTATCGATCATAGGACATTACCACCAAACTCATACACTCTGTGACAGCAAATGCCAAGTACAGGAAGGTCTGAAGAATGCATGGAGCAAAGGAGATGGTTTTTTTCTGCATCACAAGATTTGCCAACATCTTGGGAACAGTGCTTGAGGCATAGGACATGGCAATGATGGCCAGGTTTGAGAGGAAGAAGTACATGGGGGTGTGCAGTCTGGAGTCTAGACAGATGAGCCCCAGGATCACCCCATTTCCCATCAGAGTGAGGCTGTAGAAGAGCAAAAAGAACCCAAAGAGGAAAACTTCAAGTTCTGGGTCATCCTGGAAGCCTAGCAGGATAACTTCTGTGATCCATGTCTGGTTGCTCCCCATGTTGTTCTGACAGGTAAATACAATGCTGCACTTAGGACAGAAACTTCAGCGCTGAGGAGTAGAAAGGAAAAACATGATATGCTCATACAGAAAGAATCTATGCCAGAAGCCACAAATCAGTAATTCATGGATTCAATCCAGCCCACAGTCCTATGATGCTCATCTGCAAATGTGGCATTTAGAGATATTTTAAAACTTTAGATATTGACCAATATTAAAAACTGGGAGATTTCACATTTAAAAGTAGGGTCTCAGGCTTCCTTTAAAAAAGAAAAGCTTTGATAGTCCTTGGAAAGTATTATAAGCAATAATCACCTGAATTTTATGAAGAGACAGAGACAGATCATTTAACACTAATCTCTGTTTTCAATATTCTAATTGAAGCTTAGTGACAATTAATTTTATCATTGCACTTACACTGTTGGTTGTATATTTAATTTTAAGTAAAGAGCTATGCTCAAGATGAGTTCTTTAGTTCTCTTCTACTTGAAATACATGAAAATTAATATCAAAATATAAACTGCAAACCCAAATAGACAGCCAGAATTTTACATGAGGCAATTCTTACACATACCAAAAATAAATCATGTTCCCAGGATGAAAATATAGAGTCATACGTGGAATTCAGTTTGGATGGAGTCAAAGCAAGTTTTGGGAGGCGGGGTACTAATATGGTTCCTCAAAACTAAGCATTGGGCTGTGGCCATAGAAGGAGGTAGAGAACAGCTATGGGGCTTCGGAATAAGATGACTATAAAGAAGTCAGTATGGTTGCTGTTCTCTCATTAAATCACTAGAGCCTGAGACACTGTCATAGGACCTGATTCTACAATAGCGGGTGCAGAGCCAAGTGAGGAGCAACAAAAACTCAAATCACAAGACAAAGAAAGAGAAAAGGTTGAAAAAGCTAATTAAAATCAAGTAAAAGAAAATTTGAAAACACACAAATTTCATGTTGAAGAAGAAAAACAAAGTAAACGGTTAGAAAATTGAATTTATTCAAGATGCAATTAAATGCATAAAATATAGGATGTTTCAATAAATTTTAAACAGCATATTGACTAAAATGCTTATTACATTAGGAAAAATAAACAATGTAGCCATGAAAACATAAACAGTGTATAAAAACAGATTAACTATAAACCATTGAAATGAGAATATAGCCACAAATTTTTTTAAATCAATAAAGGGAATAATTTCTACATCTAACATTAAAGAGAGAAGTAATATATTGGAAAGTCACATTTAAGTCCACTCAGATTTTAATACAGGCAAACAAAGGAATACACTTTTGAAAGTGTAGTTTAGAGGCACAAATAATAGACTGAGAGGATAAACTTAGATATTATAAAATTTCTAAAGCAAAAGAATAATAATCAAAAACATTATTTGAAGATATTTATCCAAAAATATTCTAAAATTAAAAAATAGACCTAAGTCCTTAACTTGCAAAAAACAATTCCATTTAATGAGTGCAATAAAAAAGATAAAAGTACCCTCAAGCAAAATGAAGAATTTTTTATAACTAAAGAGGACATAAATTTTTAAATAAAAATATATACTATCAGAATAGAATCTCTAATAATAAAAGCATAATATGCTAATTAGACCAGACCATCTTCGGATGAAGCCGGGTTGCCAGGAAAGCCCAGGTCCCGGATGCCAGAGGGAAGTTGGTGCCAGCAGCTGGGAAAAAGAAGGCCTACTCTTGCACAAATTCCGTGTATCCAGCCTCTAGTAGGATAAATAAAACATAAATTATCAATGAATGTAAATTCTTTTATATTTTTTTTATTGACATGTTTATGGGGTGACATTGATTAAAAAGGTTATATAGGCTTCAGGTATACAATTCTATATACATTATCTGTATATTGTACTGTGTGTTCACCACTTCAAGTCCCCTCCATAACTATTTATTCCCCCTATTTCTTTGACTATTGCCTTTCTTCCATTCTTTAAATTTCATTGTGTCTACACTTTCTGGAATTCCTATTCAAACAATGATGCAGTCAGTCAACCTATCTTATGTCTCTTAATTCATTACCCTTTGGGGTATTTTTCTCTTTTGCTGTCTTCACACTGTTCTAGACATTTCATAACTATATTCTAATTGTACAGTTCTTCTATGACTGTCAACAGGTTGAAATTTATTCTATCTGCCTCATTTTTTTAAAAAAATGTAATGACTTTTTCTTTTTGCTTTCCAAGATTTTTAAGTGAATTCTTTTTACATCCATTGTTTTGTTTGCTTCATTATAGTTCCTTTATTATTTCATCAAGTTTATGATATTTGATAAGAGCAATCATTTCATTTGACTCTTAAACAGTCTTTGTTCAATTATTTTATATAATTTACTTTTTTATTAAGCAAAATGAAGAATTTTTTATAACTAAATTTTTTATAACTTAATTCCAGGATTAAGAGGAAATAGTGGCCTGGCCTGCATGGCTCAGTGGTTGAGCACCAACTTAAGAACCGAGAGGTCAAGTTCAATTCCTGGTCAGGTCACCTAACCAGGGTTTCAAGCTCAATCCCCAATGTGGGGCGTGCAGGAGGGAACCAATCAATGATTCTCTCTCATCCTTGATGTTTCTATCTCTCTCTCCCTCTCCCTTCCTCTCTGAAATCAATGAAAACATGTATTTTTTAAATTTTGCCAAAAAAAGGGAGGAGAAAAGATGGCGGCGGAACAGACGGACTTGTAAGTGTACCGCGGTAGACGGAGGGAGCAGCTGAGGGTCCAGCGGGGAGTGTTTGTTGGCGAGTGGGGGGGACAGCGGGGCTTTGGGAGAAGGAGGGCGACTGCTTAGATTAGCCTCCCTCAAGGGAGCGGCTCTGTGCAGCTGGGTTCTCTCCCAGAGCCTGGCTCAGAGGTGGCTGCGCCATCTTAAAGGGGAAGAGCCTGAAGCTATTACAGTTGCGGTACCCACTGGGCATCTGAGACCCGCCCCCCCCCCCCCTCAACATGGGTTCCTAATTTTGCAAAAAAAGAAGAAAATACAATTATATTTACAGGAACAACAATTCAACTGAAGTGACTTCTCAGCAGCAGGAAAGGGTCTGAAGATAATAAGCTACTATCTTTAATGTGCTAAGAGGAGTAGAATGCTGTTCTAAATTTTTATGTTGTTTAGAATAATCCTCAATGAATTAGGGCAAAGTATAGCATTATTAAATATGCAAATAAGAAGACCTAGAGATCCCCAGTGTACTAATAAAGTATATTCTTCAATAAGAATAAAATTGAACTCACAGTAAGTCAATATATGAAAACAATATAAAAACATAATTTGAAAAATATTTGGCAAATCTTATACATATGGGCTATAAAATAATGACTATAGTATTTTAAAAGGATAAAAATTAAGCCTTTTGAAAATTATAGGTAGAGGAAGGGATGTTTGAGCAGTAAAAAAAGTAAGATTTTTTAAAGTATTTTTAATATGTTTTTATTATTTTAGAGAGAGAGAAAGGGAGAGAGAGAAACATCTATTTGTTTCTTACTGCAATACTCCAACCACAAAGAATCAAACTTGCAACCTTGGTATGTGCTCTGACCACAAATCTCTCTCTCTCTCTCTCTCTCTCTCTCTCTCTCTCTCTCTCTCAAACACACACACACACACACACACACACACACACACACACACACACACGTTAAAGGTGAAATTTTAAAAAATCAAACAAACACATGGTCCCATTCTAGGATCTGACACAAGGTCTTCCTGGAATCAGGCCAACCATCCCCGGACAGTATACCTGGAATACTGAATCAGGAAAAGCTAATCTGACTCCTCTACCAGCTTCCCTGAAACAAGAAAAAAACAATGGAATTTTTATCATATCCCTATCGGATTGCTTCCTGCCTTGTCCTAACTCCTCCATAGTGGGCAGCAAAGAAAAGAAGCCCCCCTGTTCTCCCTTTCCTGGCTGGAAGATATCTCTAGAAGGTGGGAGAAAATGATTCTTAGCATAGGAAGAAAAGAAAGAAAATTGTATAACACCTCTGGCTTCATCTTCAATTGTAAAAGAGGGCAACAGTATTAGGTGGCTTTTGTGCCCCTTTCTGGCTGATACCATGAGACAGGGACATCTAGTGGAAGCAGTGTCTCCCTATAAACGTGACCAGAGAGGGGTTCTAAGAGGAGTGAGAAGTCTGTTTTATAGCCTGGGTATCTGATGTTACTCTGAGCCCCCAGCACAGTGCAATGAAAGGGTCTTTGGAAAGAAGGCTTTTTCTTCTTCCTAAACCCGAGGATTTCTGCCAGCCTTATGTCCTGCTCTTCTGTAAATCATTAAGCAGCTTACATACAATAATTTGTACAAAGGAGAATAGTCTTTATCGTATTACCCTCAAATTGGGTTTGAGAATACAGGAAAACTTACAGAGAGAGGAAAGATTGGAGCTGAAGTGCCTACTGCCTGAAGCTGGTCCAATGGCTGACAAGTCCCAGACTCCCTTTCTGTCCTGACCACGAGAACAGGATGCAAAGTTGCATCACCCAAAGCCAACCCATTCCCCACACATATACCTGTGGAGTCCAGTGAACAAATTACAACGTTTCTTCCCACCATTCTAGGTCTTCCCAGAGCAGGACAAACTTGCCCCTCTGCTCTTGACTTACAGCTCTGTTATCTGAGTGTGAATGAGTGTGTAGGTGTGTGGTGTTTATACAAAAGAGCGAGAACTCGGGGAAAACGGCAGGTTACCTGACTCAGAAGGATCTTGTCATGAAAATTTAACAGGTTTAAATAATATGCTATAGGTTATACCACAGAACAATTACTGCATATTTTGACTTCTGAATAGCTGATCTTGAGGCTGTGCCTGCCTCCCATACCCCCTTGAGAATGGTTTAAAAGTTTCATGATGTGATGTGTGGCCCCCATGGAGCTTGTTAAGGCAAGCACCTCAAAGGACTGTTTTCTCCCTAGACAGTAAACAGTCTTTGTCTGCTGAAAGTGTTAGTGTGAAATAAATTCTCAAAATTTTCCATTACAAATATTTTTATTTTTACTTGAAAACTCATAGAGATTGAAGCTTATCCTATATAATAAAAGGCTAATATGCAAATTGACCAAATGGCAGGACGACCAGACTCTATGATGCATATTAACATTCGGAGGGCAGACACTCAATGCAGGAACTGCCCTGGTGGTCATTGTGTTCCCATAGGGGGAGTGCCACTCAGCCAGAAGCCCTGGCTGGCAAACAGGCCTAAGCCATCAGTCAGACATCCCCCAAGGGCTCCTAGACTGCAAGAGGGCACAGGCCAGGCTGAGGGACTCCCCCACAGTGCACAAATGTCATGCAACTGGGCCTCTAGTTCTTTTATAATTGGGAACTTTTAAGTGATTTTTAAGGACACTGACTTTGTATTGAGATCTGAAGTCAGTGGGCACTGCTGTTTCACATTGATGTGCAGTAGTAAACATTTTACCTGGAATACTGCATTTTGGGAAAAGGCCTGGCATGAGATATTAATTTATGTGCTATCAGCATATAAAATGTTTTTAAAATATTTGGGGCTGATGAGGTCCTGTTTAAAGTGCTTGTTCAGAAGAAATGCACAAAACCTTTATAATTGTTATCTAAGTATGACATAGGAGTCAACAGCAGAAGTCCCAGATATAACACAAGTAATGGAAGTTACAAATAAGGCCTTCAAACAAGTATGTTTTATGTTAAGAAAGGGAAACAAAGATATAAAGAATGAAAAAATGTAATATTTCAGTGAAGTATTACAAGACATCAAGTTATTCATTCTGAAATAGCAAGATATAATATCTTACATTAAGAAAAGATTAGATAAATATAACAGATGACCCCCCAACAGAGAGCAAGACCAATAAACTTGAGTGAAAATTAATAGAAAACTATTTTTAAAAAGGCATAAAATGAAACATGAAGTTGAGTCAGAAAGATATGTTGGAAAGTGCTAAGAAATATACTCAACAAGAAAAATAAAATGGAGACAAAGCAAATTTTGAAGAAATTATTTCTGAAAATTTCCCAATTATGATGAAGGATACACTTCCATAAATACAGAAATCTCAGCATATCACAAGTATGATAAGTTGGTATAAAATAATACTAGATCATATTATGGTGACATTTCTGAAAACCAAAGATAAATATTTTTAAAACTCAGAGAAAAAAAAATTTATTACCCTTTACCAACAAAAGTCATTTCTTTATCTGGAAAAAGATACATTCTTTAGTATCTTGCAGTCTAGACCTGCTGTCAAGGAAATTTCAGGTTTGGTTTGGTTGGTTGGTTTGCTTACTTGTTTTATTCTTTATTTTTGTTTCTGTCTGGGAACATGTACATTTCATCTTAATTTTAGAAGCATATTTTTCTTGATATAAAATTCTTGAGTTATTTTTTCAACACTTTACAGATATTACTCATTATCCTCTGACCTCCATAATTCCAACTGAGAAGTCAGTCATTTTTATTATTAATGTACTAGAGGCCCAGTGCCTGGGGCCCCTCACTCCTTACCACCCACCTGCCGTGGAGGCTGTCAAAAGCAGAATTTCGAATGATTAAAGAAATTTGCCTGAAGCTGGTTTTGTTGTTGTTGCTGCTGTTGTTTAATAAAATGTACTTGGCTATTTAACAATGATATTAAAATGACTCATTATAAGCTATATTAATTAATTTATCAACTTTAGAACTTTATAGAGGAATTCATGTTCATTTTTCACATCAGTTGCAAAAACACAGAAAGTTAAGAGGAGGGGAATCACACAAAGGTGTGAATAGGAGAGGTCATCTGAAAGGTTGGCTACTATGGAACTCGCTTTCCCTATCCTTTTGTCTCACTCCTCTTTTTCCTCATTTATAATTAAATGTTGTTACATAAGCTTTTACAACAGGTTTTATTGATAGAACCCAGGCTCCTGAAACTACTGAAGTTGCCACAAGCGAGTGGTAGAGAGAACTCAGCCTAAGATGTAAGGGCATCATTATCTGCCATTTTGGAAAAGTAAAAATTCTGTCAATTAACGTATATTTATGTTATATGTTTTATATACTATACTCTTACAATAAAAATAAGCAAAAGAAAAATGTTATTAAGAAAATAATGAAAACACTTTAGAGTATTTATTGAAAAAATCTACATAACAGTGGACCCATGTAGCTCAAACCCCTGTTGTTCAAGGGTCAACTATATTTGGCTCACCATTGTCTTACCATCATTATCTCAGTGTAAGTGATCACATAGTAAGTGATGAGTAAATGATAACAATAATGATATCTGCAGCCTATCAGACGTTCAAGCCAAAGCAGATTCAAGTCTAGGACATTCATAACCCAGAACTTTCCTGAGAACATGTCCAACAGAAATGATTACATCTGTTCCCCAAAACCTGTGTGCAATAATATTCATGGACTAACTATTTATTAGAACCAAAAATTCTAGAGAACTATAAAAACACTACCAGAAATGCGGTAGATAAATTGTGATAGGTTTATACAATGTAATGCTAAGAAACAATTAAAATTAATGAAATAGAGCCACATGTAACAACCTGAATGAATCTTACATAGCAATGAGTGAAAAAAAGGAAAATAAAAAAGAAGGCACATTTTTGTGTGTAACATACATATACATTTGTTTGCAATTTTGAATTGTATTTATCCATGTACTTTTAAGTATTATTTCTTTAAAGAATTGATATTGCAAATGAAAGATTCTTTGAGTCATTTACTTCATAAATTGCTTGAAATATTGGCAATTTATATAACATAAAAGGCTATTTTTTTGTAGTAGTCCTGCTTTTGCTGGTATAGTAGCAAATCTCATTTTACATTGTCTCATTTATGTCACAATCCTTGTTCCTTTCAAATGAGAAATGTATGTAGAGGATAATATGAATGAATACCATTTATTGAACTCTTATTGTAACTCATGAATTCTTCTAAACATTTTGCAGAGTATTTCCTCTTCACAACAAACTGTGAGCTTAGTATTAGTGAATTTATTTTACACATAATGAATCTAAATTACAAAGAATTTAAATATATTATAAAAGTTTGTATGTCTAGCAAATGGCAGAACTCTGTAAAAAAAAACAACAGCTTTATCTGAATTCAAAATCATGTTTTTTTAACCACTGTTTGATCACGGAGTAATGTCTACACAACAGACTTCCTTATAAAAGAGATGCTTTGTAAGAAAGAAATCCATACATTTTCTTCTTTAAAAATATTTTTCACAAAACACCATTATTTTGAAAGTTAAATATTCCCTTTTGATACAGTTTAAGTATTCAGAAGGCTTGAGTCTCTTTATATATCTTTTTCCACTACTTCTTTATCTCTTCAAAATTAAGTGTTGGAGTTTTGTGTGTGATTAAAATGGTTACTTAACTTACCTCAAATCACTTAATTTAAAAAGCAAATCATTTCTGGTCATTTATAGCTTTAGTAGCATTAGTCAACTAGTATTCCCAACAATTACAATCTATTCTTATTTGCCAGAATGTTTTCTCTAAGTTTTGATCATTTCCCGTAAAGACAATTGGCCAAACCAATGAGAGGAAATATATAATTCTTCTAAGGACTCTCAGCTACTTCCATTCTGCTCTCTGCCTCTCATCTCCACAATCTATGGATCTCCACCTACACTCCAGAAGCAGAGAAAGACAGCAGCAGAGAAAGCTCCAATATGTCTGTATATTTTTAACATGACACCCTCTGGGGTCTTGTTCTTGTTAGTTCCATCCCAGTCATATCCTTAATCTTCTTTTCCTTAAAGTCATGGCTCGTGCTCGTCCTAATTTAAGTTGATAATGCCTTAGAAAACATCACTAACGGTCATAGAAATATGCAGGAACATAACCAAATATTTTTAATGTAGATCAATTTTTTAAGATGACAGTTGCCAAATTTTAAATATTTAAATAACTACTATGTAATCCATCTCTCTCAATGCCTATATTTTAAATATTCTGCTGAAATCTTTTTTATTCTACATTTTGTCTACAAGTCCTGAATATGGAATATTTAAATGTATTCCCTCATCTTAGAATATTTCACACACCATATTAAAAGTGTGTGCAACATGCAGATAGTTGGAAGAGGTTTTCACTTTCTGTGCAGCACTGAGGAGGGAGGAAAGCAGAGTGGCTTTCTTGGGAGGGAGTCACAGGGAAATTTAAAGATGAAAAGGATGCGTCTGTGTATCTTGTGTAGATACCGTGTGACATGAATCCTCAGGTCCCTTTAAGCTCACTTGTTTCCTGATTCTATAAGGCTTTCATGAAGTTCTCTCCTTTTCAAGCACCCTCTTCACAGCAGCTTTGACATCTCTGTTCCTCAGACTGTAAATCAGGGGATTAAGCATGGGATTGAAAAGGCTGTGAAAGAGGAGGAGATATTTCTTCTGCTCCGTGGGGTCCCCATGTGGGGGCCCGACATACATGATAATGGCTGTGCCATAAAAGAGTCCAACCACGCAGAGGTGTGAGGAGCAGGTGGAGAAGGCTTTCCGGCGCCCCTCCCCTGACTGGATCTTCAGAATGGCGCGTAGAATCTGAATGTAGGACATCACAATGGAGGAGAGGGGTCCCACCAGCACAGACGCTGCCCCAGCCAAAACCAAAATCTCATTCATGTGGGTGTCTGCACAGGCAAGTTTGAGAACCGCTAGAATTTCACAGAAAAAGTGATTCACTTTCTGGGGTCCACAGAAGGGCAATGGTAAGAGTAGCATTGTATGTACTAGGGCCAGGAGGGCTCCTAAAGTCCAGGAAGTCACTGCCAGGGTGGTGCAGACTCTCCAGCTCACGAGGACAGAATATCGGAGGGGGTGGCAGATGGCCACGTACCGATCATAGGACATTGCCACCAGGAGAAGACATTCTGTGTGAGCAAAGGTCAAGAAGAGGAAGGTCTGCGTCATGCAGCCAGCAAAGGAGATGGGCTCGGCTGGACTCAGGAGGCTTACCAGCATCCGGGGCACTGTGTTGCAGGCATAGGACATGTCAACGATGGCCAGGTGTGAGAGGAAGAAGTACATGGGGGTTCGAAGTTGGGAGTCCAGCCAGATGAGGCCCAGGATCACCCCATTGCCCAGCAGGGTGAAGGCATAGAATAGGGAGAAGAGCCCAAAGAGGAGCATCTGAGTCCTTGGGCTGAGGGGAAATCCCAGCAGGAGGAACTCTGTGACCAAAGTCTGGTTTCCCCCCATTCCCCTGGGGGAAAAGACAAGAGTGCTCATGTCTGAATGCCGGTGCCAGGGAGGGGGGGTGGGGTAGGGAATAGTGACTAACTTGGTGGATAGTGCATTGTTTCTTTCCTCACAAAATATCTCCAAGGATATTTTTGTCTTTTGCATGAATACAATGCATTACAACTAACACAGAATGAAGTTTTTATTCACTGTGATAAACTAAATGCTAGTGTTCTCTTACAGTCTTCAGTAAATCTTACCTGTATTTTCAAATTTTCACCACTGTTCACAATATGGTAACACTGCAACTGCCTTCATCGCCGTGGACACTTTCCCAGTCAGTGTGATCCCATCAGAGGTTTGCCCACGTGTGTTCCCACATCACAGTGCACACAGCGCCACACATGAGAATCTCATCCGTGGTCTTGTAGCGGTATTTTTTATCTGCACATGAGGGTGGAAAGACATACCAAAAGAATGTCCCAGTCCCTCCTATCAAGTGATCCCATAAATCTGTGCCTTCATTACATTAATTTCTTGTTAGCCTTGTAATTTTTACTGACAGCATAATCTTGAGTTAAGTTCAGAGAATGGCAAGCAGACTGCCACATCTTGAGTGGATTTACTGGTAAAAGAAAGAATTTTGTCTTTTGATTTTTGTACCAGATAGTCTACACTGACCATGTTGTTTCATGACCAGATGTTGCCTGTAACCTTCTTATCCTCCATATCAATATTTGTATTCTATATCTGTATGCATGTGCATGATGTATACGTTGATATAGAGTTATATATATGCATACATGCACTTGAATCCTTATTATAGGCAAGTGTGAAGGTAAATGGTATTTTCTATACTATTTTCTACTCTATTTTACTAGTATAAATGCTAGTTGCATATCTTGATAGGTCATAGCCCAGGATTTTAAAAAATCCTGATCAATATCTTGGACTAAAGCTAAAACTCTAACTATACACATATTCATAGAACATTCAACATATTGTATAGCTTAACTCTAATAGAAAGATAGTATTTGTCATGGGTCTTTACTTTTTTACAGCTTATCAATTTTTTTTTAAGTACTTCTACCACAGAGTGGGTATTCTGAAATTTGACTTGTAACTATTAAACCATTTCTTCTGTTTTGTTGTCTATCTAACTCTATATCTTTCTTCAATTCAGAATTGATCTGAATTTCTCTAAAACAAAAATCCCAGAAAAATTCATAACCGAGTTCTTATCTATCAGTTCCCCATTCAAATTTTCTGATAAATTAGTATTTTCTAGGTTTTATAAACAAAAGTGTGAAAGTTTTATCCTGCATCAAAAAAAGAATCAGAATTCACAGTAGAAATATTGAGAGATGATTTTATCTTAGACCAAGAAATAATTTCATAACAATTGGAATCCCCTCTTAGAAGAAAACTGTTTCATTAGAACTTCCTTCATGTCAGTGAATGTTTTAAATCTGAGACTGATTGACCATCTACTTAAGATGGAATTTCTATGTTATGTGAGAAATTGAACAAGAATGGTGAAGTCTCTTCCAACTATAGCATTTACTGGCCCTAAATGTATAGAAAAGTGTTCACCATTTTCATTTCAACTTTCTTTCAACATTTGGAGCCAATGAAAACAGCAGTGCTATTTCTAAAATGCCATGTGATGAAGGCACACAATAAACTAAATTTGAAGGACCAATGAGTGTCATCTCATCTTCCTTCTATCTGCCAGTAGCTAAAACACAAACATAAAATCCACAGATATCTACTAAACATATTGAATGTCCTACCACAGATCTTGGTTGAGGACATACAAGACAATTCCTGTCTGCTGGTGTATATTACCTGCTTAAAATAACCAGCCTATTCAAAGAACTCAAAAGATGATAATTCTCATATTTAAATAACTCACCAAATGGCACTTTACTTTCAAAAATAAAACTTCAGGGCACTCTTGTGTAACAAACTCATTTTGTGGGCAATTAGGTCTATTATTTTATGAAAACATGACTTAATTTCATGAAACATGAAAAGATTTTCAAGCAAATTCCTCAAACAGCTATCTTATTTTATAATTTAAACATGAAATTCAACACTGAATGCATCAAAGTAAATGATCCATATTAGGTGTATCTAAAAGAAACAGTAACTTTTAAATTATCCTATTTATAATTAGGATATAAATAGCAGACATCTGGCATTGACAGACAATAACAATTCCATTTGTGAGTTTTCATTAGAGCCTATCTGAAACTGTGCAGTGAACAAAATCTGGATAATATAAAAAACTTACCACAGACTTACAGCTAAAAACAGGGAGATGAGGTGAATGTGAGTTGGGGTAAGCAAAAATACACCAATAAAGTGAACAGGATCTGTGCGTTAGTATTGAAATCCTGTCTCACAAGGATCTATCTCCTAAGACTTAGGAGAAAAGGTGACACAAGCAATGGATTACGCTCACAAGAGATTTATTCTCTGCTTAACTCCACTACCTCTCAATAGACTGTTTGGTGTAGGGGAGAAAGACTCATCAGGCACACTGCCATCTGTTTCCTTCCAGGGAAAAGAGGCTCTCCAAGGACTTGTCTCTGGTTTTCTCCAGAGGAACATTTACAACAAGAAGATGTTGATGATTTCTTCAATCTGGAGCTCCATGATCATCACTTTAGAAGCACTAGAATGATTTCTGGGACTCCTTTATACTTCACAATTAGCACACACTTGGATTCATTATGGTTTCAGGAACATTTCCCCACCTACTAAAACTCCAAATAGAATAAGTGGTAAACAGGGCATATGGAACCCATCTATTCTTTCCATCCTCTCTAGTGTTGCCTGAGTTTTAAGTTACACCTGACCAGAACATGTATTCTATACAATTTTTTCATCAAGTAACCACAAGAAATACAACTCATAAAGTAAGACCAGCTAGCAGGAGCTATGGAAAGTGATGGGATACATGTGAAGAAGTCAGAAATGGGATAAACTATCCCGAGGGAACTTGTTAAATCCTGTTTGGTAAAATTTAACTGCAGTGCCAAAAGGGAAGGAAATCTCTCACCACCCTCACACTAGCTGTTCTATCATTTCCAAAGATTCTGAGTCAAGGGGGAAAGAAAGATCACGTTTCCTCTAGGACTGTAACTACTACTATTTTCTCCTCATCTTGAAATGGTAATTGACCTCCTTTTACAATTTTAGAGAATGCAACTGGAGACAATTTGATGGTGCCTTTGTGATTTAGATTTCTTCTTTATTCTTTTATCTATATCTGTTCTTTATTATTAAATACTGGGGGAAAGAGGGATATTCCTCAGCACAGCTTGCACCCTCTCACAGGGCTTGCTCCCACCACTGCTGCTGGACTCCGCCAGCTGTGAGCCCGGCTCAGGGCTTCTGGCTGAGTGGAGCTCCCCTTGTGGGAGCGCACTGACCACCAGGAGCAGCCTCTGCATTGAGCGTCTGCCCCCTGGTGGCCAGTGCGCATCATAGCGACCCCTCATTCCACTGTTTCGTCAATGTGCATATTACCCCTTTATTATATAGTATGTCTGTATTGATTTCAGAGAGAGGAAGGAAGAGGGAAACAGGGATAGAAACATCAATGATGAGCCCTAACTGGTTTGGCTCAGTGGATAGAGTCGGCCTGCGAGCTGAAAGGTTCCTGTTAGGTTGCAGGCACAACCCCAATAAGATGTGAGCAGGAGACAGCTGATTGATGTTTCTCTCTCATTGCTGTTTCTAACTCTCTATCTCTCTCCCTTCCTCTCTGTAAAAAATCAATAAAATATATTTTTTTTAAAAAAAGAAACATCAATGATGAGAGAAAATAATTGATCAGCTGCCTCCTGCATGTTCCCTACTGGGGATCAAGCCTGAAACCCAGGCATATGCCCTGACAGGGAATCAAACTGATTTCCTAGTTCATGGGTCAAATCTCAACCACTGAGCAACACTGGCCAGGCTATGTGTACTCTTATACTCAAACACAAAGGCAGAAAAAGATGATTTCCTAAACTAAAGTTATTTTAGTGGACGTGCCAACTAAGAAAGAAAATAATAGAGTTCCCCTGAAACTCAGAGTGGTTATTAGTGATCAACATATATGTTTAACATTAATGGAAAGCATTTTTTCTAATATGTAAATGAAAATTGGTATTAATAGAATGATAGTCAACAAAAACCTAGAGGCTACAACACATCTAGGATGAATTGATGGTAAAATAAAACAAGGCAACCTATTTAGCACCCACATTTGAATTCAAGCACCGCTGAAGAGTAAAGCATCTAAAGATCGGGCAGGGTCCTGCTTTCTGGAAATTCTGTGGGAGATGTAGAACCCTCTCTTTTGGTCCTGATTGAAAATGGGGCAGAATCCTCAGAAAAGAGGTTTATTGTCTGAAGAGCTCATCCGAGCTGTCAGCTCCTCAGGGCTCACTGCAGAGTGGGCTATGAGATGCAGTGTGTGCCCACCTCAACTGGGAAGGTCACAAGCAACTCTCTTTTCGTATTTCTCCTCTCGTCTCTAGCAAGACACACAGTTAGAAACACGGACAGACACAGAGCACACCTCTGAGATGTCACTTATCACAGAACCCAAACACTCCATAGTCTTTGAATTTCATGAATCCCAGCACTGCCCGAGTCCCCAGTCTGGTCCAGGTGAGCCCACAAGGAAGCAAACCCCATGTGACAATGAGTAAGCTCCGGGCATTAACCTCTGTGGTTCAGCTTATCCTCACTGTGATCTGGGTCCGGTGTGGTGCAGCAAAGGTGGGATGAAAGGACCCCCCAAAAAAACAACAGCAGATTCCAAAGACAACTCAAGGTTTGGAGATGCTGTAGACACCTGGTTGTAGACACGGGGAGTGGACTGGGGACTCCAAAAAGAGGCCAAGGGGTCCCATTGGGACTTATCAGAACCTTTCTAAGGGAGGGTTTTTAGGGATAAATCCACTGAAGGTGTCCTCTAATTTCTATTTTGAAATGAGAAGATTCTGAGTCCAGTCCCTCAGGGAAAGGGAGAAAGGGACCCTCTCCAAGGCAGCTTTTCCATGAAGCTTCATGCTTTTTCTGAGACTGAGAGATATGCAACCTAAGACATTGTCATATTTGTTTGTACTCTACTGCATTCTTATATAGAACATAGCGGAGTCAAATGTTATTTTGAAAATTTTATATCAACCAATTATTCAATTTTAAATTAATTTCTTCACTAGTGTGTGATTCCTGACTTGCCTGGTTTATAATATAAACTTGGGAAAACAGCACAGTTACCAAGTTTGAAAAACATATGCCCCTATGCTATGACCCTAATTATCCACAGTGAGGAGAAACACACATTTAGAAACACCAAAAATGGCTTCTTGTCATAAGGAAAGCTGGTATGTATGAGTAAATCCATAAATATTGGCACCTATCTTCTTCCTTTTTCTTTTTATATCACAAGTGACCTGAAGAATATCAGAAAATCAGAAAACTGACAGGTGACAAAATCAGGAGCAAACTGATCCTGTGAAACAATAATTAAGGGCATAGTTTTCTATGTCATCATCTGATCATCCTATCTAATAAAAGAGTAATATGCAAATTGATCACCACTCCAACACACAAGATGGCTGACCCCATGTGATCAAAGATGGCTGCCTCCATGTGGACACAAGATGGCCACCACAAGATGGCCAGCAGGAGATGGCAGTTGAGAGGGACCAGGCCTGCAAGGAAGGGCAGTTGTGAGTGATCAGGCCAGCAGGGAAGGACAGTTAGGGGTGACCAAGCCAGCAGAGGAGGAAAGTTGGGAGCAACTGGGCCTGCAGGGAAAAGCAGTTATGGGGGGACCAGGCCTGCAAGGGAAGAGTTAGGGGTGACCAGGTCTTCAGGGGAGGGCAGTTAGGGGTAACTAGGCCTGCAGTGGAGGGCAGTTAGGGGCAAACAAGCTGGCAGGGGAGGAGTTAGGCATCGATCAGGTTGGCATGGGAGTGGTTAGGGGGTGATCAGGCTGGCAGGTAGAATCAATTAGGGGCAGTCAGGAAGGCAGGCAGGTGAGTAGTTGGGAGTCAGCAGTTCTGGATTGTGAGAGGAATCCCAGATTGGAGAGGGTGCAGGCTGGGCTAAGGGACACACACCCTGGTGCATGAATTTCATGCACCAGGCCTCTAGTCAATTATAAAAAGTAAAAAATTAGAACCAAGACATTAAAAATGTAAATATAAATCCTTAGGGTATCAAACAGACTTTAACCTACAGCAATGCATCCTTTCAAAATGACATGTTTTTTAACTTTTGAAAATGTTGAAGTACCCTAGCTGGTTTGGCTCAGTAAGTAGAGCATCTACCTGCAAACTGAGGAGTTCTGGGTTCCATTCTGGACAAGGGCACATGCCTGAGTTGCCTTTCAATCCCCTTGGCATGCAAAAGGCAGCCAATCAATGATTCTCTCTAATCATTAATGTTTCTATCTCTCTCTCCTTCTTTCTTCCTCTCTGATATCAATAAAGAAATATACTTTAAGAAAAATACCCTTCTGTATTGTTTAATTCCATTTTCTCTGATTCTGCATTCCTTGAGCCACATTCTTATTTTTTACACATTTCTCACATATTTTTAAAAAGAGAACTAGGGTATCTTGGATAATAGTTATGAGGACTCCGTTTCCTGGGAAGAAATATCCTCCCTTACAAAGGTTGAAATTGACATCTGCAGGACCAAGTTTCTGAGAAGCAAAAAAAGGAAGGGGTGTGGGGATGCAGCACCCAATCAGGTCAGGCTCTGTGTCCACTCCTCTGACACCTTTGCCCCTGGCAGTGAAGCTGGCGGCCACGGAGAAAGAGCACCCAATTTCAGACCACACAGGGAAGCTGGGGAGGTGACTGCAGGAGGTGTCCACATCTCATGGGATCTGGCGGCTCCAGGAGAGCTCTGAGCAGGCTCTGGCCTCGGGGACCCCAGGAAGGTGCCAAGGGGCCACAGAACCATCTGGGGATGGGGACTCCACACCGAGGGCTATCAAGTGCTAAACACCAAAAGGTGCAGGGACACCCAGAGCTATTGGCCAGCCATTGAGGCCCTGCCTCTTGCCCTTTGACCTCTCTCTTCCTGAGCTTAGTGTGGTATGCACCTTTCTCTTTCTTGGTGATTCTTTGTTTTATTCATTTATCTAATACTTTTTCTCTTTCAAATATCAGTGTGTGTTTTTTTTATTCTTTATTTCCCCCTTTCTGCTTGCTTTGAATTTATTTTGTTATTTTTCTAGGTTCTTGAGTTAGGAGCATCTATTATTCATTTGAGACTTCTTTTCTAACCTGTGCTTTTATTGATGTTTCTCTCTCAGAACTTTGATATGTTGTATTTTCATTTTTAGTCAGTTCAATGTATTCTCTTATTTCCCTTGAGACTTGACTTATAAATTATTTTTAAATGTATTTTTTAAATTTCCAAGCATTGGCAATTTGATTCCATTGTAGTTAGAGAACACATTCTGTATAACTCTTATTCCTTTTAATTTTTTTAAGATTTTTTGTGGCTTAGAATAAGTCTATCTTGGTTGATGTTTTGTTGGCACTTGAAAAAAAATGTGTATTTTTCTGTTATTGGATGGAATGTTTTATAAATGACTATTATATTCTTTTGGTTGCTGGGGCTCTTGGGTTCATCCATAGCCAGTGAATCAGCAACTTGACAACCTCAATGAATAAACCCTGATGTACAAGCTGCACATGGAGAGAATATATGGCCAGGGTCTGCTCTCCACAGTGCTTGGGGAAGCCTTCTGACAAAAGAAAAACATTCCATATACACTGGAAGACTCTAACTCATCTTTATATTCCCTTAAACCCCTAGCCCAGAACCTTATTCACAGCACAGCATAGCAAATGTCAAGCAGACTCAATAAATCAATTAAGATCAACAAGATGAGCAAATAGAGTAAAATTACGCATTTGGGAATATATAAAGTTAGCTATGTTGATGCCTTATATTTATATTTTATTTTATTGTTTAAAAGTGTTATAAATAATTGTACATGTGGTTCCTTTTTTCCCACATTGATCTTCCCCTGGCCTCCTCTACCCCCTCAGCTCATGTCCTTACCCCGCCCGCTCAGTGTCTTGCATCCATTGGTTATGCTTATATGCATGCGTACAAGTCCTTCTTTTGATCTCTTATTCTCCACTCTGCAACACTCCCCAGCCTTCTTGCTGTAATTTGGCAGTCTGTTCGTTGCTTCTCTGCCTCTGTATCTATCATTTTGTTCATCAGATTATAATGTTCTTTATTATCCATTAGTGAGTGAGATCATGTGGTATTTTTCTTTCATTGCCTGGCTTATTTCACTTAGCATAATGCTCTCCAGTTCCATCCATGCTGCTGCAAATGGTAAGAATTCATTCTTTTTTATAGGAGTGTAGTATTTCATTGTGTAAATGTACCATGGTTTTCTAATCCACTCATCTGCTGATGGGCATTTAGGCTGTTTCCAAATCTTAGCTATTGTACATTGTGCTATCATGAACATAGGGGTGCATATAACCTTTCTGAATGGTATTTCTGTTTTCTTGGTATATATTCCTAGAAGTGGTATTACTAGGTCAAATGGCAGATACAGTTTTAAATTTTTGAGGAAACACCATACTGTTTTCCACAATGACTACACCAGTCCGCATTCCTACCAGCAGTGAAGAATGGTTCCTTTTTCTTCACATCTTCTCCAGCACTTGTCATTTCTTGATTTGTTGATGATAACCGTTCTGATAGGTGTGAGGTGGTACCTCATTATTGTTTTTGATTTGTACCTCTTGGATGATTAGTGACTTTGAGCATGTTTTTATATGTCTCTTGGCTTTCTGAATGTTCTCTTTCGAAAAGTGTCTATTTAGGTCCTTTGTCCACTTTTTGATTGGATTGTTTATCTTCCTTTTGTTAAATTTTATGAGTTCCCTGTAAATATTGGAGATTAAACCCTTATCGGAGATAACATTGGCAAATATGTTCTCCCATGCAGTGGGCTTCCTTATTGTTTTGTTGATGATTTCTTTTGCTGTGCAGAAGCTTTTCGTTTTAATGTTGTCTCATTTGTTTATTTTCTCCTTAGTCTCTCTTGCTCTAGGGTCTGTGTCTGTAAAGATATTGTTATGACATATGTCTGCAATTTTGCTGCCTATCGAATCTTATAGGATTTTTATGATTTCCTGTCTGACATTTAAGTCCTTTAGCTATTTTGAGTTTGTTTTTGTGTATGGTGTAAGATGGTGATCTAATTTCTTTTTTTTTTTTTTTTTTGCATATATCTGACCACATTTCCCAGCACCATATATTAAAGAGACTATTTTGACTCCATTGTATACTCTTGCCTCCTTTGTCAAATATTGAGTATAATGGCTTGGATCAATTTCTGGATTCTCTATTCTGTTCCATTAGTCTATATGTCAGTTCTTGTGCCAGTACCAGGCAGTTTTGAGAACCATGGCTTGGTAATGTAGCTTGATGTCTGATACTGTGATCCCTCCATCTTTGTTCTTTCTCAGGATAGCTGTGGCTATTTGGAGGTCTTTTTTTTTTAATATCGTTATTGATTTCAGAGAGGAAGGGAGAGGCAAAGAGAGATAGAAACGTCAATGATGAGAGAAAATCATTGATTGGCTGCCTCCTGCACTTCACCCAATGGGGATCAAGCCCGCAACCCAGACATGTATCTTTGGCTGGAATCGAACCTGGGACCCCTTCAGTCTGCAGGCTGATGCTCTATCATTTGACAGAGGATAGAGCTGTCAAATGGCTCAGGGTCATTTTTTATTCCAGATGAATTTTTGGAGAGTTTATTCTAGATCTTTGAAATATGCCATTGGTATTTTCATAGGTATTACATTGAATCTATAGATTGCTTTAGGTAGTACAGCCATTTTAATGATGGTGATTCTACCAATCCATGAACATGGTATGTTCTTCCATTTGTTTCTTCCTCTATCTCTTCTTTCAATGTCCTGTAGTTTTCTGAGTACAGGTCTTTTAGGACCTTAGTTAAGTTTATTCCTAGTATCTTAATTTTTTTAGTGCAATGGTAAATGGGATTTTCTTCATTTCTCTTTCTGTGAGTTCATTATTGGTGCATAAAAAGGCCATAGATTTCTGGGTATTAATTTTATATCCTGCTACATTGCCAAATTCAGTTATTAGGTCTAATAGTTTTTTGACGGAGTCCTTGGGGTTTTCTATATACAGTATCATATCATCTGTGAATAAGGTCAGTTTTACTTCTTCTTTTCCAATTTGGATGCCTTTTATTTCTTCTTGTCTGATTGCTATAGCTAGCACTTCCAGTACTATGTCTAACAGGAGTGGTGAAAGTGGGCCTTGTGTTATTTCTATTCTTAGGGAAAATGGGTTTAGTTTTTGCCCATTGAGTATGATATTGGCGGTAGGTTTGTCATATAGTGCTTTTATTGTGTTGGGGTGTGATTCCTCTAGTCCCATTTTGCTGAGAGTTTTTATCAAGAAAGGGTGTTGGATTTTGTCAAATGCTTTTTCTACACAGGTTGATATTATTATTATGTGATTTTTGTCTCTCAGTTTGTTTATGTGATGTATCACATTATTGATTTGCAGATATTGTACCATCCTTGCATCCCTGGAATAAATCCCACTTGGTCATGGTGTATGATCTTTTTAATGTATTGCTGAATCAAATTTACTAGAATTTTGTTTAGGATTTTAGCATCTATGTTCATCAAGGATATTGGCCTATAGTTCTCTTTTATTGTTGTGTCTTTGTCTGGTTTTGTGATTAGGATAATGCTGGCTTCATAGAAAGAGCTTGGAAGTGTGCTTTCCTCTTCAATTTTTTGGAATAGCCTGAGGAGGATAGATTTTAGTTCTTTGAATGTTTGGTAGAACTCCCCTATAAAGCCGTCCAGACCAGGGCTTTTGTTTGCTGGAAGGTGTTTGATCACTGTTTCAATTTCTTCAGTAGTTATTGGCCTATTCAGATTTTTTATTCTTCTTGGTTGAGTTTTGGAAGCTTGTATTTTTCTAAGAATATGTCCATTTTATCTAGGTTGTCCATTTTGTTGGAATAGAGTTGATCATAGTATTTTTTTAAACAATTGTTTGTGTTTCTGTGGGGTCGGTTGTTACTTCACCTCTTTCATTTCTGGTTTTGTTTATGTGGATCCTCTCTCTTTGCTTCTTGGTGAGCCTGGCTAGAGGTTCCTCAATCTTGTTTATCCTTTGAAAGAACCAGCTCTTGGTTTTGTTGTTCTTTTGTATTTTTTATCTCTATGTCGTTTATCTCCTCTCTGATCTTTATATATATATTTTATTGATTTTTTTACAGGGAGGAAGGGAGAGGGATAGAGACTTAGAAACATTGATGAGAGAGAAACATCGATCAGTTGCATCCTGCACAATTCCCACTGGAGATGTGCCACAACAAAGGTATATACCCTTGACCGGAATCGAACCTGGGACCCTTGAATCCACAGGCTGACACTCTATCCACTGAGCCAAACCAGTTAGGGGCGCTCTGATCTTTGTTATTTGCTTCCTTCTGATTACACTGGGCTTTTCTTCTTGTTCTCTTTGTTTTTTAATAAATCTTTATTGTTCAGATTATTACAATTGTTCCTCTTTTATCCCCCCCAGCTCCCCTCTACCTGGTTCCAACCCCACCCTCTGCCTTTACCCCCAGCACTGTCCTCATCTGTACGATTTTTGTCCAGTCTCTTCCCGCACCTCCCACACCTCTTTATCCTGATTCTATTATATTTACCAGTTTATCCTGTTCATCAGATTTTTAATTCATTTGATTTTTAGATTCACTTGTTGATAGATATGTATTTTTTGTTCATAATTTTTATCTTTACCTTTTTCTTTTTCTTCCTCTTCTTAAAGAATACCTTTCAGCATTTCATATAATACTGGTTTGGCAATAATGAACTCCTTTAGCTTTTTCTTATCTGTGAAGCTCTTTATCTGACCTTCAATTCTGAATGATAGCTTTGTCAGGTAGAGTAATCTTGGTTGTAGGTTCTTGCTATTCATCACTTTGAATATTTCTTGCCACTCCTGTCTGGTCTGCATAGTTTCCATTGAGAAATCAGCTGACAATTGTATAGGTGCTCCCTTGTAGGTAACTAACTGTTTTTCTCTTGCTGCTTTTAATATTCTCTCTCTTCTCTTCTCTTCTCTTCTCTTCTCTTCTCTTCTCTTCTCTTCTCTCTCTCTCTCTCTCTCTCTCTCTCTCTTTCTCTCTCTCTCTCTCTCTCCCCCCTCTCTTTTTTCTTGGACTTTTAATTATGATGTGTCTTGGTGTGGTCCTCTTTGGATTCCTTTTGTTTGGGGTTCTTTGTGCTTCCTGGACTTGTAAGTCTATTTTTTTCACCAGGTGGGGGAAGTTTTCTGTCATTATTTCTTCAAATAGGTTTTCAGTATCTTGCTTTGTCTCTTCTTCTGGCACCCCCATAATTCCAATATTGGTATGCTTGAAGTTGTTCCAGAAGTTCCTTACACTATCTTCATATTTTTGGATTCTTTTTTGCTTTTTGCTTTTCCAGTTGGGTGTTTTTTGCTTCTTTGTATTTCAAATCTTTGACTTCATTCTTGTGATTTCTAGACTGCTGTTGGATCTGTGTATATTATTTTTTTATTTCAGTCAGGGTATGTTTAATTTCTAGTTGGTTCTTTTTGATATCCTCAAGGGTCTTACTAAATTTATTGGCCTTTTCTAGAAAATTCTTGAAAAACCTTATAACCGTGGTTCTGAACTCTATATCCAGTCATTTGCTTTCCTCCCTTTCTTTCATTTGTGATCTGTTTCTTTGTCTCTGCATTTTTGCTGCTTCCCTGAGTTGATAGAGTGGCTTTGTGTGCCAGGTGTCCTATAGGGCCCAGTGGCTCAGCCTTTCCAGTTACATGAGGTGGACACTCTTGGTGCACCCCTTTGTGGGCTGTGTGAATAAGTCTTGTTGTCATTAATTTTTTATTGTTTGTTGGTATCACTGGGAGGAATTGACCTCCAGGCCAATTGGCTGTGAGGATCAGCTGTGTCTACGATGGAAGAACTTCTGTGCTAGAGACACCTTTATGAGACAAGACTTGCTTCCTTGGGACTTTGGTGCTTACTGAGTCTGCCCCCTGAGTGTGTCCCTTATGGATCTGAGGAGTTGTAATCTGGATGGTCCCACTCTGACCACTGGATACACTGGCTCTTGGATCTCCAAGGAGGTGCTAATTTAGCCTCTGCCTGATGCCACCCAGCAGAAGCTGTGGAGAGATCTGCAGATTCCTCTTCTTTATTTGGGTTTTGGAGGTGCCCAAATGAGGTCCATCTGTAAAGCAATGCAATCTGCTGTGGAGCCATGGGCCTTCTTTTGGATGTTCTTGGTCTCACTGACTTAGCTGCTGTTTGTTAGATAAGTTTAGAATTCAAAGGACCAGGCCATTCATATGCAAAAGCCTCTGCACTCAGTTTGAATGGGCGGAGTCTCAGGGCAGAGCAAACTACAATGGCTTCCCAGAAGCCCTGCCCTATGATGCCCCTGGGTCTCATTGTCCCACAGTAATTGCTGCAAACACCTCTGAGAGAAAGCCGCCCTTGAGTTTCGCCTGCTGGCAGATAGTCCAGTTTCTCCCTGTATGAGTCTAGGTCTCCAAGGTCTCACCCAGAACTGGCGTAGTCAGGAGCTTTTGTGTCCCTCCCAATTGAGAAAGCCAGCCGCATACTCAGTTGCCAGCCCTCTCCATGTGCACCTCCGTACCTCCATCTTTACTTCCACAACTCCTGTGAGTCTCAGTGTGCTTTTCTCTTTCTTTCTAGTTGTAAAATTTTCACTCAGCCAGCCTTTCTATGGGTCTGGATGATATCCGTTTTGTGTTTTAGTTGCAGTTTTGAAGGCAGCAGTTCAGGTGTTTACCTATCCCGTCATCTTGGTTTCTCCTTGTTGCTCTCTTTCTAACTCTGTGAATTGTAGGATTAGATAATTTATTACCATTGTTTCTTTTTTTCTGAGGTAGGCCTATAGAGCTATGAACTTGCCTCTCAAGACTGCTTTCACTGTGGCCCATAGATTTTGGATTATTGTGTTTTCATTGCCATTTGTTGCCATGATGTGCTTTATTTCTTATTTGATCTCTCTAGTAACCCAGTCATTGTTTAATAGCATGCTATTTAGCCTCCAGGTGTTTGATTTTTTATTGTTTTTACTGTAGTTGATTTCTAGTTTTATGCCATTGTGATCTGAAAAGACGCTTGATATGATTTCTATCTTCTTGAATTTGAAGAGACTTTGCCTGTGACTCCAATATATAGTTTATCTTTGAAAATGGCCCATGTGAACTTGAGAAGAATATATATTCTGTGGCTTTGGGGTGAAATGTTCTGAAGATGTCAATTAATTCCATCTGATCTAGTGAGTCATTTAGGATTGATGTTTCTTTGCTGATTTTGTGTTTAGAGGATTTGTCCAGTGGTGTTAGTAGGGTATTAAAGTCCCCTACTATGAGTGTATTGCTGTCAATCTCTCCCTTGATAGTCTCCGGGAGTTGCTTTTTTTTTTTTTTTTATGTATTTGGGTGCTCTTGTATTGGGTCCGTATATGTTTACCAGAGTTATTTCTCTTGTTGAATTGCTCCCTTTAGTATTATGAAGTGGCCTTCCTTATCTCTTGTTATGTCTTTCACTTTGAGATCTAATTTGTCAGATATAAGGATCACTACTCCAGCTTTTTCTTTTTCACTTCCATTTGCCTGAAAAACCTTTTTCCATTCCTTCACCCTCAGTCTGTGTGAGTCCTTTTTTCTGAGGTGGGCAGGATATATATAGGTCATGTTTTCTTATCCACTCAACTACCCTATGTCTTTTGATTGGGGCATTTAATTCATTTACATTTAAAGTTATTATTGATAGGTACTTATTTGTTGCCATTTTTATTCTTTATTCCTGTATTCCTTCTTCCCTTCTTATTTCTTCTTTTTTACAACAGACCCTTTAGCATTTCTTGCATTGCTGGTTTGGTGGTAATAAACTCACTTAGTCCTTTTTTGTCTGTGAAGCTCCTGATTTCACCCTCAGTTTTTATTAATAGCCTTACTGGGTACAGTATTCTTGGATGCAGACCCTTCCTTTGCATGACTTTGTATATTCATTTCATTTCCTTCTGGACTAATGTGTTTCTGTTGAGAAATCAGTTGCTAATCTGATGGGGGATCCTGTGTAAGTAAACCTCTGTCTCTCTCTGGCTGCTTTTAAAATTCTTACTTTGTCATTGGTATTTGCCAATTTAATTATAATGTGCCTTGGCATCAGTCTTTTGGGGTTCATTTTGTTTGGTACTCTGTGAGCTTCTTGGATTTGTGTGAGTTTTTTCTTCCTTATATCAGGGAAGTTTTCTGTCATTATTTCTTCAAACAGGTTTTCTTTTTTTTCTTTTCTTCTCTTAATATATTTTATTGATTTTTACAGAGAGGAAAGGAGAGGGAGAGAGAGTTAGAAACATCGATGAGAGAGAAACATTGATCAGCTGCTTCCTGCACACTCCCTACTGAGGATGTGTCTGCAACCAAGGTACATGCTCTTGACCTGAATCAAACCTGAGACCCTTGAGTTTGCAGGTTGATGCTCCATCTACTGAGCCAAACCAATTAGGGCCAAACAGGTTTTCTATTTCTTTCTCAGTTTCCTCTCCTTCTGGTAACCCAATTATGTGGATGTTGTTTCATTTCTTGTTATTCCAAAGTTTCCGTAGGCTCTCCTCCTGTTATTTAAGACTTTTTTCTAGATGCTGCTCTGCTTGGGTAGTTTTTCCTACCTTGTCTTCAAGCTCACTGATGCGGTCCTCTGCTTCTTCTAGTTTACTGTTTATGCTTTCTATTGAGTTCTTTATTGCAGCAATGTTATCTTTTATTTCTTCTTGGTTCTTCATTTCTCCTTGGTTCTTACACATATTAATGAATTTGTCTTTCAACCTTTTCAGCAAACATATGACCATTTCTCTAAATTCTTTCTCTAACATATTGCTTGCCTCCATTTCATTTACTTCCTTTTCTGATGATGGCTCCTTTTCTTTTGTATGTGGGCTATTTCTTTGTCTCTCCATGATCTCTCATTTACAGGTGTAGTTCTTTCTCTCCTATGTTGACTTAAAGACACAAAATATAACACAATAAGGCACAATGCACAATGCACTGAACACAAATGTATACATGATTCTAATAGCCCCAAATAAAGGTGACCACCAGAGAAAAGAGAATTAGGGGGTAAGAAAAGAAGAGTGCAAAAATGATATTGAGAAAAGGAAAAATAGTAAGAGAGAAAAAAAGAGAATTAAAAAATGGGAGAAATATTTATATGGGGAGAAAACTCCAATAGAACAACAACTAATCCAAAAAAATGCAAACAACAAACACCCAGAGATTAATGCAAACTATAAACAACAACTAATACCAAGTGAGGAGAAGAAAAACAGAAGCAAAAAAAGAGAGAGAGAGAGAAACAATCACACAAACAATTTAAAAAATCTAATCAACAATCAAACAAACAACAACAATAGGACAGAGAGAACGAAGGGCAAAATAAAACAAAAAAATGGGAAGAAAGAAAACAATTTTGGATAATAAAGAAAGAGAATAGAGGTGTATATGGATTTGGAGCAGGGGATCAGAAATTAGATATATAAGTATGATGAACTTTTAACAGGGGATAAAAAGAATGAGTAGGGAAAATCTAAAGCAGGAATAGGGTAAGAGAAACAGTACAACAAAAGGGGAAAAGTGAGGAAGAGAGTATTGGCATAAAGGTAAAGTTGAGATAAAGTAAAATGATGCTAAAGGAAAAATGAAAATAGAATGTAGAACACTAATGCTAAAATAAAATAAAGAGAAAATAAAAATGAAACTTTAAAAAAGTTAAAATAATAGTAGTAATAATACTGATTAAAAATAAAAATATAATAATTAAAAAGCTAAAATCAAGTGAGAAAAAAGAAAAAATGTAGTTCCTTAAGTAAAGGATACAAAATAAAAATGTGCAGTAGTGAAGTCATTCACTTCCTCTACTATTCTGTTTGGCACATCTGTTTCCTGTCAGATAGTCAGGACAGTATTGAAGTTCCCTTTGTTCCACCGTTCCTTTGTCATGAGCCACAATCCTGTTTTCAAGCAGGCAGTATTTCTTTGTTTCTCAGCCTGCCTTTAGTAGTATTTACACAAGAGTCAATTTGTGATTCAGCCTCTGGGTGGCAGTGTTTCTGTATTGACATCCAGGGGTATAAGTCCTCTCTACACAGTGTTTAGATTTTGTTTCCCCTGCTGCACCTGATAGTGGTTTGGGAGAATGGTCCTCTGAGTATTGCAGCCTCAATAATTGTCACCTTCTTGCCATTGTTGTCTATTAAAGTTTTTTGAGGACAATTCAAATACAGGGAGGCAAAGGTAGGTTTACAGTTGTTCTTATGGAGAATAATACAATAAATAATAATGCAAGAATAAACTCTTGTGTACTCACAACTGTAAACCTCCTTTTGCCCTGTATTTCCAGTAGCTTTAGCGTAAACAATATTGCAAGTTTTAAATTAAGAATTCATAGCATCTTTGTGCATTTCTGCTAAATGCCATGGCCATTCTCAGTTTGACTTGATCCCCTTCAAATAGTCATGTGTGTGTTTACTCTCTAAACTTTATTTTTTAAATTTATCTTTATTATTGAAAGTATTACAGATGTCCCTTTTCCCCCATTCACCCTCTCCCTCATCACACTATTTTCTTTGTCCATAGGCTATACATATCTGTAATAATAAAAGTGTAATATGTTAATTAGACTGGATGTCCTTCTGGATGACCTTCCAGACAAAGCTGTGGCAGGCAGGTGCCAAGCCCCTTGCATGAATTTCATGCATTGGGCCTTTAGTCTATAATAATAAAAAGGTAATATGCTAATTAGATGAGAGGTTTTCCAGATGTCATTCCGGATGTCCTTCTTGACAAAGCCAGGGCCAGAGGGAAACCAGTTCAGGTTTTGGGTGCTGGAGGGAAGCCGGAACCGGCAGCAGGGGGAAGGAAGGCCTACTCTTACATGAATTTTCGTGCATCAGGCCTCTAGTATACCAATAAATTCTTTGGTTAATCTGTCCCCTTCTCACCACTTTCTTCTGAAATTCATCATTCAGTTGCATGATTCAATGTCTCTGAATCTATTTAGTTCATCAGTTTATTTTAGTCATTATATTCCACATATAAGTGAGATCATAAGATGTTTGCCTTTGTCTGACTGGCTTATTTTGTTCAGCAGAATACTAAACTTTAGTTCTTCCATGTCTACTTTGCCCGTTTCCACGATGTTTAAATAGGTCCTGCTGTATTTAGCGTAAGTTCCTCTAAAAATGGTTCTGCTTGTTTCTCCTGAGTCATCTCTGAGTATTCCTCATGTGCCTTGCAAAATAGATGCTGCAACTGTTTTCTTTTTTTGCTCATAAAAAAAAGTTGAGCAATTTCACATTACTCTTCAACAAGTCTTTAAGAGGTTCTACATTAGTCATAAACTGCCTGTTTCTGTTGTAATCCAAAAAATCATAAAGAAAAGTCTTAAGATCTCATTATCGTTTCGTTTTGTTTTTTCAAAAACTAGGGGGGGTGGGTTTTTTATCTTTATTGTTGAAAGTATTACATATGTCCCCTTTCCCCCCAACCCCCACTGACCCTTCTAGCCTGCCACTGCCCCCCCTCAAGCTTTTACCACCCTATTATCTGAGTCTATGGGTTATGCATATATGCATACGAGTTCTTTGGTTGATCTCTTTCCACCCATCCCCCCACCCTCACCAAAAATTAGGTTTCCAAATCTTTTTTCCAGCTGTTCTAAAGGAAGCTTAAAGCTATATCTCTGAATTCTTGGTCTTTCTTACCCACAGTGTGTTGGCAAACCAGGTCTCCAGGAGGAGGGGATGAGGCGGGGAGTGGGAGAGAAAGGGAAATAAAAGCCCTGAGGTATAAAGTTTTTTGTTCACATTGTGTAAAAATTTTCATCATGATGGAATTCAAACTACTAAGGTGATATCACTGGATGGGAAGTTGGGAAGAGTTGGACACCATCCACACTCTCTCCAGCACACCATCCCCTCTTCCTCCCAGGCAAAAGAGCAGAGATTCATCGCAGAATTAGCTCTGTGGCTCTGTGACTCTATTTTGTTGTTGTTGTTTGGTGTAATTTTTTAAAAATCCTTACCTGAGGATATTTTTTTTCCATTGATTTTTAGAGAGGCTTGGAGAGAGAGAAAGAGAAATATCGATATGAAAGAGACACATAGCACTAGCCGGTTTTGCTCAGTGGTTAAGAAAATCTGCCTGTGGACCAAAGGGTACTGGTCCAATTCTGGTCAAGGACATGTACCTTGGCTGCAGGGTCCTCCCCCACCCAGGCCTTGATTAGGACTTGTGCAGGAGGCAACCAATTGACATGTTTCTATAACACTAATGTTTCTCTCTTTCTCTCTCTCTTCTACTCTCCCTAAAAATCAATGGGTAAATATCCTCAGGTGAGGATTAACAACAACAACAATAATAATAAATAAGTAAATGTTAAATTAAAAAAAGGGACACAGATTGGTTGCCTCCCTTGACTAGTAATTGAATCTGAGACCTTCCAGTGCGAGGGCTGATTCTCTAACCACTGAGAAACGCAGGCCAGGACTAGCTCTTAGTGGGATTATTGTTTTAACGGGTAAAATTCTTAGGACAGTGCCTAACATATTGTAAGCACTGTGTTTCCTATTATTTCTTAGGAGGATCAAACGGTGTTGTTTGATATATGGCCTCTGGGTGGCAGCCCACTCATTTCTGTAGCGCACAAACCTTTTTTGGCAGAGATTATTTTCAACTCACTGAACTCATTGCTAATTTGATATTAACTGGTAACATTTACTCCCTCTTTCACCTCTTGGCTTAAGCTCCATATTTTCCTTTGAAATTCCAGGAATCCAGCGATTGACCATGTAATGACCACTGCGTCTGCTTTAGATGAAGCCATTCTTTCTGAATTAAAACAGCCCTGAACAGCTTCCTAGGTAAAGACCAAATATTGAAATTGGAAGTTTGCCTGACCCGTCAATCGTGGGTGGGATGATTGTCCGCAGTGGAGAGAAGTATGTTGATATGTCTGCGAAAACCAAGATCCAGAAGCTGAGCAAGGCCAGGCAGGAGTTGCTCAGAAAGCATTGATGTTTCTGTAGGTAAAAATCTTAAACTTGGAGCAACAATAAAATGCTTCCTGAACAGGAAAAAAAAAAAAAAAAAAACAACTCTATGCTGAAGCTTTTCTCAATCAAGAGTTGATAATCTTCTTTAGTGATTATAAGAATTAAAACCAAAACCACAGTTGGTTATGGAAGGGGTCATCTCCCCAATCTTTGCCTTCATTTCTCTCCTCTGGCTCAAAAGAAGATAAGATAACTCAAAATGTGGCCTCCATTGTCACGATATTTGTTTCCTTTACCTGACACTAGAAGGAGAGCATAGTTCTATCAATATTTACTGAGACACTATGTGTGTGAAATACTGTGCAGGTAGAAAGACTATAAATGTAAATAATGATCATATAGGAGCAAAATGCACCTATTAACAAGTATACTAGATATTTCTAGAAATAAAATATCAATTTTTTTAATGACTCAACAACTTACTCTAAAACTTATATAGAATAAAGATTCTTGAATTCTGCCAGATATTAAAGCATAATACTAAGTTATAGTTAGGCTAATAGATAGGAAAATAACCATAAATATACCCATTGGAACTTAAGATATGATAAAAAGTAAACCATGTATAAATGAGCAAAGGATAGATAATCAATTTGGGAGTAAGGCTCACTGGAGAAAAATAAAGTTCGATCTCTTGCTCTTACTTCATACAAAGGTAAGTCTAAATGGATAAGAGACCTAAATGTACAAGGTAAAATTATGAAGTTAATAGAAGAAAATATAGAATAATTTTGTGACTAAAAGGTGGGGAGTGGCTTATTAAACAAGACCCCAAAAAGCTAAAAAGTTTATTGGCGTTCCACTCAATGAAAGGCACAGGTGACAGTTATGCAGAAGACATTTACAACATCTAAAAGCTACAGGAGACCACTAGCTAGACAATACACTAAAGGGGGGGAGGGGTGCACAAATACCAACAGGAAAGAAAACTCAAATGACCAACAATAAAAGAGGTGCTTGCCCCAATAGTAACTAGAGACAAGCACATTAAAACAACAACAAGATACTATTTTCACATTCATCAGAATAACCCAAAACTGCCACATGTTGGCGAGGAGGTAAAGGAAGGAAAATCTTGATACTGCTAGCATGATTGTGAAATTACCCCCTCATTCTGGAGAAAAATCTGCCAGTTCTTGGTAAAATGAAATATTTACATATGCTTTAACTCAGAGATCCACTCCTGGGTATGTCCCCAATAGAAACCCTAGCACAGGTTCATGAGGGGACACAGAGAAAGATGCTCCTTGCAGCACTGTCGTGGAGGTAGGGAGTTGAAGGCACCACAAACAGGGAGAATGGGCCAGTCAACTGTGATGGGTGCTCAGTGCAGAAGGAATATCAGGCCACAGAATAGGTGCATTAGAACTGCAAACTCCACTTACATATGTGAAAACACCTCCCACACAGAACAACACTGTACATTTCAGAAGGTACTATCATGTCTATGATAGTTATCAACCACAACAGCACAATAGAGAGGTCTCTTAACCTCTCTGTTTAATCAGTTTCTTCATCTGAAAAACAGGAGATAATAGTAGTAACTACTCTAGGGTTGTTGTAAGGATTAGCTGAGTTAATATACAGTGCCTGGCAGTAAGTCTCACTAAGAAGTGTTGTTATTATCTTATATAATAAAAGCCTAATATGCTAAGTGTCTGGTCATCCAGTTGCCCATTCAACCAATCAAAATGAAATATGCTAATAATATGCTAAGGCCACTCAACCACTCACTATGACATGCACTGACCACCAGGGGGCAGACGCTCCATCCTGTAGATTAGCTTGCTGCTGGGGTCTGGCTGATCAGGATTGAGCAAGATGGGCAGGACATGCCCTGAAGCCCTCCTGCAATCCCTCTCTGGCTGGCCAAACTCCCATGTCCCTCCCCACCCCCAAACATGGGTGGGTGGGTGGGAGGTAATCAACCAAAGGCCATCCTTTATAATAAAAACCTAATATACAAAGGGACTGAACAGTGGAATGACTGGTCAGTTGGGGGCAGAGCTGATGAGAGGGTGATGCTAGGCCAGCCAAAGTAGGTGCCAGCAAACAGAGGGAGGGGATGGCAATCAAGGGGCAATGGCAACCAGTAGCAGTAAAGGGGTGATAGGTGGGCAAGGCTGGTTGCTCGCAGGCCAGTGCCAATCCCCCACCCCTGCCATCAGTCTGCCAATCACCTCCCGCACAGCCTCCCACACAGGGAGGCCAGAGGAAGCAGGGGGGCCAAAGCTGCCCCCTGTGATCCGTGTGCTCCCACAGGGGGAGCCCCACTCAGCCACAAGCCAGGCTGACAGCTGGTGAGTGCAGCAGCCATGGTGGAGCTCCCACCTCCGTGGCAGCACTAAGGATGTCCAACTGTGGCTTAGGCTGCAGGAAGTGGGCCTAAACCATCAGTCGGACATAACCCTGAGGGCTCCTCAGCTGCGAGAGGGCACAGGCAAGGCTGAGGGTCCCTCTGAGTGCACGAATTTTCATGCACCAAGTCTCTAGTTCATAATAGCATGAGTGGAGGAATCAAGAGTGGAAGAGAAAAATAAAATTTAAAAGAGCAAGGATAGGGACTTGTATGTATAATAGTGAGTTATAAATTGAAGGGAACCAATAACCCAACTCTCTCTGTACCTGAGATTAACACACACACACACACACACACACACACACACACACACACTTCCTCCCTGCAATTTACATTCAGTGGGAGATACTGAAGATGTCAATGTACTGTGGTAAGGGCCATAATGAGACCGTAAGGGTGGCACAAGACTTCTGAAGAGGGACACTTAGCCCCCCTGCAGGTTCACAAAGGGATTCAGTCTTAGGGGACAAACAGATTAGGGCTTAATATTTGGGACCTGAGTTTAGTATCATAATTGTGCCTCTTCCTGGTCAATATGGCATTATATTCCCAGAGTAATGGCACCTAGAAAAACCTCATTCCCGAAGAATTTATTACTAGAACTCAAAGACCCCAGCAGAACCTCTCCGTGACCTTAACTATGATTAGGCTTCTCTCAAGGTAGTCCATAGCTCTTTAAGAACAATCACCAAAATTGCATATTAGAGTATAAATTAATCCAGTGGTCGGCAAACCCACATGTGGCTCGCAAGCTGTGATTTGCTGCTCTGTTGACTAATGAGTTTGCCGACCACTGACCAAGACTCTCGATTCCAATAAGTACAGGCTGTTGTTCCTTGTGATTAAGCCCCTATCCCAGTGGTCGGCAAACTCATTAGTCAACAGAGCTGGGAGCGCAGTTTGCCAACCACTGAGTTAACCCAGAGGACTAAAAAGGCTTCTCCTCACTGATTTAGAGCCTATTGGAGAGCAGGCAGACTTGCTCTTTCCTAATCCTCAGAAAGTCAGGGTGCAGCGGCTGGTGGTCACATCAAGTCTTGGAGCAGGGGGAGTGATGACTGTGCTGGCCTTTAAAACCGGAGAAAAGAATTACCAGGCAGAGAAAATGGTCTTGTAAGCAATTGGCCCCCTGAACACCTGAGAGTCAGTTCCATCATTGGCATGAGCATTATGGGCTAACCACTGCTGCATTAAAAGGAAACCACGGGCACACATATTGAATCAGCAGCTAGGATGTTATTTTGTCCTAAGAAGGTGGTTCCTGGTCCAAGAAGGGGGATTTGGTCACAGGAGACTTTACAAATCCCAGTTGCAAACACTCACAAGGTTTGTTCATTTTTCTCATGGAAGGAACATGAAAATAAAAATACTTGAGTGGGCTGAAATTTGCTTAGGGAATGACCTTAGGAGTAAAGAAGGAAAGGAACATCACAGAAATTCTTTCAAGCCCAGTTCCCACGGACAGAGCTGAATAACGTGTTCCCCAGCAGTTTGAAACCAAAATCAAGTAAGTAAAAGTAGACAAGGTTCCTTCTTTGAAAATGAGGACACTTTCCAACCCAGAAAGTGGCTGCCAAAGTTCAGTGTCAAGGTCAGAGGCATAGCTTCAGACTGTGTAGGTTCCGTTCCCACCTCCACCACTTACAGGCTTTATGACCTTGTGCATGCTTCCAAATCTCTCCAGACCTCATTTTCCCTATCAATAAAATCTGGGCCATGTGATAAGAGTATCTACCTGAATAGCCACTTTGGAAAATGATATCTCACAGATATCTACCTAAAAGAAAGGAAAATATACTGGTATATCTACACCAAGACTTGCATGCAAATATTCATAGCATTGCTCATAATGATCAAGAACTGGAAATAGTCCAAACACCCATCAACTGTTTAGTGGGTAAACAAAATATGGTACATCCATACATTGGAATACTACTCAGCAATAAAAAGAAACTACTAATACATGAATGAATGAACCTCAGAAACATCATGCCAAGTGAAAGAAATCAGATGTCAATCTATAATAATAAAAGCATAATATGCTAATTAGACCAGAAGTCCTTCTGGATGAAGCTGGGGCTACAAGGGAAGCTGGGTCCTGGGAGCCTGCCAGTGGCTGGAGGGAAGCCTGGGTCCTGGATGCTGGAGGGAAGCCAGTGCCGGCAGCTGGGGGAAAAGAAGGCCTACTCTTCTACAAACGTTGGATATCCGGCCTCTAGTGCATATATATAGTATCCCCAAAAATGTATATGCACTTTGAATAATTATAAAGACAGTGTTTATTAGCATACAGTTCATTTTAAAAATTGAGTTATCAGGAGGAACACCAAGATGGCGGCATAAGCAAACACCTATAGTTCCGCCCCGCACAACGATTTGGGAACTACAACATAACAGCGGAAGAGACAAGCACCCAGAATCGCCAGAAAGCTGGCTGCATGAAAAAATCTACTAATAGGAGCGGAGGTGGGACACTAAGACTCGGGACCTGTGGGAGCGCAGCCTTTCAGACGAAAACAGGTTAGGAGCTGCCCTGGTCGCGCGTGTGCGCGCGGGCTGGGGCTGGAGCAGCGACCCCCAGCCGGATTTCTCCGATGAGGAAGGGCGGAGGCGTCCCACTACCCAGATTTCCCGAGCCGGGCGAGGTCCGAGATCCCGGGTACAGGAAGAGGTCCCCCTGCACAGATTTCCCAGAACCGGACGAGGTCCGAGGTCCGGGAGACGCACCCTGGAAGCGGGGCGTGGCAGAGGCTCCTAGTCCCAAGGGTCGCGCAAACCCGAGACTTGCCCCCCGGGAAACTTGTCTCCTGGTTCCGGAAACCATCTATTTTACAGCCCTGGGCTGGACTTTTGGTGTGCAGGCACATTTGGGGAAAGGCAGAGTTGTCTGGCAAGGGGAAGAGACTAGTGGCTTTCTCTTGGAGGAGTCTGCAGCCATCCCCACCCAACACAGACCCGCACGCGCGAGCACCGCATAGGACCCAGCTGCCGCTGCCACTGCCGCGCAGCCCAGAGACTCCGCCCATCCAACCTGAACACAGTCTCCCTTCACAGCCAATTGGCCTGGAGGCCAAACCCTCCTAGGGCTAACAACAAAAAGCTGGGCTTAAATTCAAAAATACTGAATACAACCCATAAAGGATTGCAGTAAGAGTACCCACCTCAGGTAACTGGAGAGGCTGAGCCACTGTCCCTTTGAGGATATCCACCACATAAAGCAGCCACCATGCAGAGACATGGAAAGAAATCAGGTGTGAAAGAAATGGAGGAGAAAAGACGACAAGACATAGAGTTCAAAACCACGGTTATAAGGCTTTTCAAGAGGCTCCTACAAAAGGCCGATCAACTTAATGAGAATTACCAGGAAATAAACAAGACCAACCAGCAAATGAATGAGACTTACAAGGAGATGAATGATACTTACAAGGAAATGAATGAGACCCTCAGGGAAATGTACAAGACCTCTGAGGATACGAACCAGACCCTCACAGATAAAAAAAAGGACCAACTAGAAATCAAGCATACACAGACTGAAATAAAAAATATTACACAAAGTCCTAAAAGCAGTCCAGAGGGCCACAAGAACCAAGTCAAAGATTTGAAATACAAAGAACCAAAATCCACTCAGCTGGAAAAGCAAGAAACAAAAAGAATTCAGATAATTGAAGATAGCGTAAGGGCCTCTGGGACAACCTCAAGCAAGCCAACATCCGAATTATTGGGGTGCCAGAAAAAGAGAGAGAGCAAGTTAATGAAAACCTACTTGAAGAAATAGTGACTGAAAACTTGCCCCACCTGGTGAAAGAAACTGACTTAAAAGCCCAAGAAGTACACAGAACCCCAAAATATAGGAATCTAAAGAGGACCAGACCAAGACATATCATAATTAAAATGCCAAGAGCAAAAGATAAAGAGAGAATATTAAAAGCAGCAAGAGAAAAACAGTTGGTTACCTACAGGGGAGCACCCATACGATTGTCAGCGGATTTCTCAATAGAAACGATGCAGGCCAGATGCGAGTGGCAAGAAATATTCAAAGTGATGAAGAGCAAGAATCTACAACCAAGATTACTCTATCCAGCAAAGCTATCATTCAGAATTGAGGATCAGATAAAGTGCTTCACAGATAAGAAAAAGCTAAAGGAGTTCATCACCACCAAACCAGTATTATATGAAATGCTGAAAGATATTCTTTAAGAAGAGGAAGAAGAAAAAGGTAAAAATATAAATTATGAACAACAAATACACATCTATCAACAAATGAACATAAAAATCAAGTGAACTGATAGGCTGATGAACAGGATAAACTGGTGACTATAACAGAAACATGGACATGGAGAGGGAATGGACTGACAATTCTTGGGGAGAAGGGTGTTGTTGGAAGTACAGCAAGAGAGTGAACAAGAATCTTGCAACAATGGGAGAGGACATTGGGGAGGGGAAGGTGAGGGCGGAGGGTGGGATAGGTACAGGGTGGAGGGAAGATATAGGGGAATAAAAAAGGGGAAACAATGTAATTAATAAACTGAATTAAAAAAAATAAAAATAAAAAATAAAAATAAATAAAATAAAATTAGATCAGAAAAAATAAATAAATAAAAATAAAAATTGAGTTATCAGTTATTAAATTGTGTATATATTTTGGGGATACCCTATGTATGTCATATTATGAATTTTCCAGAAAAGGCAAATCTATGGAGACAGAGAACAAATCAGTGGTTTTCTGTGACTAAGGTGGGAGTAGAATTGATTGCAAACTGGCACGAGGGAATTTTTTGAAGTGATGAAAATATTCTAAGACTGCATTGTGGTGCTGATTGTACAACTCTACACATTTAATAAAAATAATTGAGTGGTACATGTACAATAGTTAAGTAATCTGATACATAAATTAAGCCTCATTAAGCTGCTAAAAAAAAAAAAGTAGTATCTACCTTGCAGGATTGTTAGAGGATTAAATGAGTTAATTTTTTAGAAACACTTTGAGGCTGACAGGTAGTGGGCTCTAAATGTTCTCTGTTTATTTACTAAGTAATAAAAATAAATATTTGGCTACATGATTCACCACGAGTAAATTACTAACAGTTCTTGTGTGTTTTTCTACACCACAGGAAGCACTTCTGAGTACTTAAGCAATGCGATTACTTCTCTTCTATAAAATGCATTTTAAAATATCATACTCAGCTTGAGGTCATTCAAGTAGAGATGTTGAAACCTGTCACGTGACCTGGCTTCTAACTGCCACCTCTGGAGCCTTATCTCCTGCCACTGCCTTCTTCCAAATCCTTCAGCAGAAGTGAACTTCCTCAGTTTCTCTGTATTCCAGGCCAGATCACTTTCACAGGTGTCGCTGGGTCTAGGTGGAAATCCACCTGCTCTGTCTCTCAATGGTCAAACACCCATCTAACTCACACCGACCCTCAAGTCTTCATGTAGGATCACTTTCAATAGAAAGCGTTCTTTGATTCTTTCTCATTGTCCCACCATCCCACTCGCCCCCAAACACACACATTACATGTTTATATTGAATTTTCCAACTAACTTCTTGCCTTTTGATTCCCACATCCAAGGATAAACTGAGTGATTATATCCCCAAGTCCTCGGGACAGAACATGGGACATAAGGGGGCTCTGAATAAACACCAATGCGGTGGTTCTCAGCCAGGGGTGATTCTGACCTCTCAGGAGACATCTGGCAATTCCATCACCTCAAAAAGTTCCCTCCAGGCCATCTCAGTTAATCCCCGCTCCCACTCCCACCCTCAGGAAACCGCTGGTCTGATATCTCCTTGGAAATTTAACCTTCATGAATGTGATCATAGAATACAGCATCCCTTGCGTCTGTTTTCTTTCACTTAGTATATTTTATTGTCACATTGGGTTGAAGGCTGTACTAGAAAGTCGAGGTTGAAAGCCAGGGACACCACTGAAATTTCTGCCATGCACAGGACAGCTCCCTGAACCCAGCATTATCCAGGCCGACATGTCAGCAGTACTGAGGTTGAGAAATCCTGCATAGTGAGTGAAAGTATGAATTAATACGTAAGTGAAGCACTTTGGACCTGAATTTAAGGATTGTTCTCCCTGTCTTTTCAAATTCTTAAAAATAAAAAATAAAAAACTCAAAATATTTATCTTTGAAATTTTTTCTCTAATGATATTATTTTCAAAGAACTCCCCAGGTTGGGAGAACTAAAAGAATTATTAAAGCAGGGGCACCATGATGCCTGCACAGATCCCCCTCCAGACGTAACCACCAGCTCCTGGTGGCTAAAAAGTCACCTCAGCCAAGGCAGCACATCCTGTAACTGGCACATGAAGGGGTGTCAAGGCCTAGCCAACTCACCCAACGTATTATCCTATCAGCCAATAGGAACAATATACAAATTAACCCCCAACCAAGATGGAGGGCAGGCCCCCTCTGCTCCAGCAGGCCAAGGCGCCCACTGGGCCAGCGGGGGTCCAATCTCAGCCCCAGAGCCAGCAGGGGGTCTGGACCCGCACCGCTGCCCTGAGGCCCAGCCACCCCACATTAAAGCTTCTTTAATTACTAGCATCTTAAATTAATGTGATACATTTATAACAATTGATGAGCTTTTACCGACACTATTAACAAAAGTAAAATCTGCAGTTTACATTAGGATTCATTCTTTATATTGAACATCTCATGGTCTTGACAAATGTACCATTAATGTAGTATCAAACAGAACAGTTTCATTGCCCTAAAGATCACTGTGGCCCACCTATTCCTCCCTCCCTGCTCTGAACCCCTGGCAGCGAAGGGGTAATCAGGCTGGCAGGCAGAAGGGTTTAGGGACAATTAGGAAGGCAGGCAGGCAAGTAGTTGGGAGCCAGCAGTCCTGGATTGTGAGAAGGATGTCCGACTGTCCATTTAGGCCCTATCCTACCGGGCCTAAATGGGCAGTCAGACATCCCTCGAGGGATCCCAGATTGGAGAGGGTGCAGGCTGGGCTGAGGGACACTCCCCCGCCAATCCTGTCCGTCCCCCCCCCCCCCCCCGTGCACGAAATTCGTGCACGGGGCCTCTAGTCCATAATAAAGTTCCTAACCTCCAGGAGCTGGGTCTCCTAATTGCAACACCAGGAAACAATGGCTCTGCCTTCTCACATTCAATGTGGGACATGAGAATTTTTATTCTATTAAAAATCTAATCTAATAGTGACAAAAGATGGCTGCAAAGTAACCTCTAGTGATAGAAAAGAGATCACTGGTTGTTAATGGATGGAGGGCTGGGAGGGAGGGATTGTCAAGGAACACTAGGAGAGTTTGGGGAACGATGGATATGTTCACAGTCTTGATGGTGGTGATGGTTTCACAGGTGTACATATATGTCAAAACTTACTGAAGTGTACTCTTTAAATATGTGCAGTTGATTGAATGTCAGTTATACATCAATGAAGCTATTCTATAAAGGAGAAATGGACCCAGCCACCATGGCTCCATAGTTGAGCGTCGATCTATGAACCAGGAGATCAGAGGTCGATTCTTAGTCAGAGTACATACCTGGGGTGTGGGTTCGATCACCAGTGTACAGAAGGGAGCTGGTCAGTGATTCTCTCTGATCATTGAGGTTTCTATCTTTCCCCCTCTAAAATTAATAAAAATATATTTTTTAAAATTAAAAAGAGAAATAGGACAAAAGAAATTATCAAAGCCTGAAAGGGAGTCTGAGAAATTAGACAACATGTATATAATCCCTAATACAACTATTTTCCTTTTTTTGGCCCACATGTCCAATATGTTTTGTATATACAAGGGTATAGTGACAGAATATATCAGCTGCTTCCAGCTGCGATGATGTCACACTGATATGTCCTGATGAACTGTGAGATAGTCCAACTAAATTTATCAATCCTATTTAGACTGCCCTGGTTTGTCAAAGCTTAGCTCCTTTAATAAAGCATAGCTTACCCAATAATAATGTCAACTGCATGCTCTCACACTTTAGTCTGATTTCTTAAATGCGAAAGCTAGCACACAGAATTTCACATAACCCTTGGTAAATCCCTAGGAAAATGTCAGGCATTTGGAACCAGTGATGTAAATACTCAGTTGCATCTTGGCAAATATTATATCTTAAAACGGCATCACATGTGTTCCTACATGCCCTTCATTACTGACATTTTCCTTAAATCTAAGTAAAATATGTAAATGGAAATGAATCGTATAAATAAGTCTCCTTGCAACCCCCTCCCTGTTCTGCCAGAACAAGTTCCGAAAGGCAACTTCCTTTCTTAGTTTTTTTTTCTTTTTTTTTTCTATAACCCTCCCTCTATCTTCCTTCCTGCTCTTTCTTTCTAGGTAGATAATATATTCACATGAGGCAAAAAATCAAAAAGTGTTAAACATTATATACAATAAAACTATCTCTCTTGGCCCACCCCCAGGCATCTGGCTTCTCTCCTCCAAAGTAACCAATTTCTATCAGCTTTTTGTTACACCATTCAGCATATCAGCAAGCATATATGTCATGTGTGTACCCACACCCTGAAAAAAGAGTATTCCAAACCCTAAAAGAAATAGCAAAAAATAGCACTCCTTTACATTGTTTTTCACTTAATATAGAGGATATCATTCAATATACAAAGAGCTTCCAAATTCTTTTTAAAGTTGAAAATATTATAAATATTTGGGTGTTGAATTAGTACCACATTGATGAACATTTGGGTAGTTTCTAATTTTTGCCATTATAAACAGCACTGTTATAAATAACCTCATAGCACACCATACTGAATGCAGGCAAATATGGTTAGAGTATAAATTCTTAAAAATGGAATTGCTAGGTCAAGGGTGGGTGCATTTATAAACCAAAAAGATATTGTTAAAATGCCCCCCTTAGAGGTTGTACAGACTTATACTCACACCCATTGCTATATAAGACGATGACTTTACAACACTCTGAGTCATCAAACTTTTTGACCTCTGACAACTTAACAGATGAAAATATATTATAGGGTAATTTTAACTCGAAATATCCATAGACATGCTCAAGTGGGCTTTTTTATATTTAAGAGCATCTCTATGCCCGTTTCTGAGAATGTCCTGTTCATTTCATTTGCCCATTTTCCCACTAGGCTTTTGTTCTTTTACTTTGTTGATTTTTGTTGTTGTTGGTTTTAGCTCTTTCTACCCTAGGATAATTAGCTTTTTGACTGAAATGAACCCAAATATTTTTCACAATTTTTTAATTGGATTTGGCTAAACAAATTTTTTTTATTTCATATAATTAAATGTATAAATCTTTTCTTTTAAGGTTTCTTCATTTAGCATTATAGTTAGCAAAAGTGTCTCTACACCAAGATTATTATTTTTATTTATTAATTTTAGAAAGAGAGAGAGAATTTATGCATTCATTGATTGATTCTTGTATGTGCCCTGACCGGGTATCAAACCCCCAACCTTGGCGTGTTGGAAGGACACTCTAAAAAATCAACTGAGTTACCTGACCAGGGCACAATATTTTTTTTTAAGTTTTCCCATAGTTTCCTGGGTACTTTATTGGTTTCTCTCTTTAACATTTAAATATTTGAGCCATACAAATATATTCCTGGTGTAAGGTGTGAGGCATGGGTCCAACTACATTTTGTCTAAACCTCCCACTTGTTCCAGTACCTTTTGCTGAATAATCAATCCAGCTTTTACTGATTTGAAAAGGCAACTTATTTAAAGTATTTCTGGTTTCAGATATCTCATTCTCAATTACATGACTAAAGCTCCAGTGATGTTTCAATTGTAGACAACATCATTGACTTGTCCACAAAAGATGAAATTTGGTTTACATACCCCTTTCTCCCTCCTCCAAAGTTTATAATTACATCATGTTTAGTTCCTCTAGCATTACTTTTCCTACCTTAAATATTGGCTTACATACTCTTTCTTGTTCCAACAACTCTAACCAGTATTAGACACTCCTCTCAGCAATCCTATATAATAAAAGTCTAATATGCTAATATGGCCTGATCATTTGACCATTCGACCAGTTGCTATGATGTTCACTGACCACCAGGGGGAAGACACTCCAACTGGTAGGTTAGCTTGCTACTGGGGTCTGGCCGCGGGGACTGGGCAAGATGGGCCAGTCATGCCCTAGAGCCTTCCTGAGGTCCCTTCCTACCCTGATCATGCACGAGTGGGGTCCCTTGGCCTGGCCTGTGCCCTCTCGCAATCCAGGAACCCTTGGAGAATGTTGAAGAGCCAATTTCAGCCTGAATCCCACAGGCTAGGCCAAGTGACCGTACTGGTGCACGAATCTGTGCACCAGGCCTCTAGTATGAAGATAATTGTGCACTTATTTTCTAATGTTGTCCCATTCAATATTATCCACAACAAGGCCCAACTAATAACAATCCTATATAATGAAAGCCTAGCCCTAACTGGATTGGGTCAGTGAATAGAGCGTTGGCCTAAAAACTGAAAGGTCCCAGGTTTGGTTTCGGTCAAGGACATGTATGTGGGGTGTGGGCACATCCCTAGTAGGAGGTGTGCAGGAGGAAGCTGATTGATATTTCTCTTTCATGGATATTTCTAACTTTCTATCCCTCTCCCTTCCTCTCTGTAAAAAAATCAATAAAATATATTAAATAAATAAATGCAAGCCTAAGTAGTGCCATGCCTTTGTGTGGCATCATCATAAGATGGCCACCACAAGATGGTGGGCAGTTGTGGGTAATCAGGCCAGCAGGGGAGGGCAGTTGGGGATGACTAGTCCTGCAGGGGAGGGTAGTTGGGGCCGATCAGGCTGGTAGGGAGGGCAGTTGGGGGCAATCAGGCTGACAGGGAGGGCAGTTGGGGGCAATCAGGCTGGCAGGGGAAGGCAGATGGGTGCAATCAAGCCAGCAGGGGAGGGTAGAAGGAGGCAATCTGGCCAGCAGGGGAGGACAATTGGGGTGATCAGGCCAGCAGGGTAGCAGTTAGGCATCAAAAAGGCCAGCAGAGTAATGGTTAGAAAGTGATCAGTCTGGCAGGTAGGCAAGTGGTTAGGAGCCAGCAGTCCCGGATTGTGAGAGGGATGTCAAAATGCTAGTTTAGGCCTGATTTCACAGGGATTAGGCCTAAACTGGCAGTCAGACATCCCCAAAGGGGTCCCAGATTGGAGAAGGTGCAGGCCAGGCTGAGGGACTCCCCCTCCATGCACAAATTTCATGCACCAGGCCTCTAGTAATGATAATAATAATAATGATGACGAATGGAAGCAGGAGATAGATACTTGCAAATTAATTGCTTTTACCATTCTATGATTCTTAAATATCACCCATGAGTTCATACTGATATAAATGATTGAGTAAATAAATGAGACAATTTTCTTTCAGAAAAATTCCAATTAATAAATGTAGAAAAATGAGGGAAATAGAAAAGTACCAGCAGAACACCACAGCAGTGATTGCTGCAGGCAAGATTCACTGGTGAATGATAAAATTGGTTGGTGGAAGTTTAAGGAGGAACAGGACATTTGCACAGCCTCAAAGTATCTCCTCTAAAATATGTCCTAACTACTGTGGTGATTTTAATACATGTCCACAATTCTTTGCTGTTCTTCTCGAGGAGGTGGGTTTAATCTTCTCAACCCTTCCTCCAACCCCAAGAGTGGGCTACATTTAGTGACTCTCTTCCAAAGAATGGAGTATGAAAAGGGGAAAGTAGTGATTTTTACAGTAGAGAAACTTGACAGCTGGTCCATCTTAACCTAGTAATTAGGTTAATATCACCAGTAGCAAGTCATGTTGATATCAGGAACCCTAATACGATTTGAAGAGAATACCACTTTATCTGTGTGGTATACAGTACTTCCCTAAAAATCCATAACCCCAGCCTAGTGTTAAGAAAACATCAAACTCAAATTGAGGCACATTGACCAATATTTCTCAAAAGTGTCAAGGTCATGAAACATATGAAACAGTTGAGAAACTTCCAGATGGGAGGAGACTGAAAGAAACATCTATCAATGGTGTCCTGGGCTGAACCTGAAACAGAGTAAGGCATTAGTGGAAAAAAGGGGGAAACCCGAATGAAGTCCATAATCTAATTAATAGTAATGTTAGCCAATGTTAACTTCTTCAATTAACCATTATATCATGGTAACATAAGATGCTCACTTGAGAGAAACTGGATGAGGGGCATGCAGAAACGCTCTGTACTATCTTTACAACTCTTCTGTAAGTCTAAGATTATTTCCATATATAAAGGTTTAAAAAATAAGTCATGATATATTTTTAAAATAAAATCTTATTATCACTACTTTTAAATAATAAGTCATGATCTATTTTTAAAATAAAATCTTATTATCACCACTTTTAAATTAATATTATAGAGAAAAACAAAGTATAATTTTTCAGCTTCAGGAATCAACAAGCAATTAATTTGTAAGTGCACAGTAGATAGCATCATTTCCCATTCCACTTTATATGTTCTACTCTATGTAAATGTTTATAATGTGTCTTTGCGTTCTGATGGCCTACGTTTTCCCTTATAAATACAAATGAGAAGTGGAATATTTATGGCTATGTATTTTCCATTTCAAAAAAGTAATAATGTTAAATTAAATGAAACTTTAAAAGTCTATGTCTTTGTGGTAAGTGTAATCCCATTATAAAACAATATGATATTCATAAATAATAAGACAGACCATCCCGAATTATCACTCCAATTACTGTGGCAGGGAGGCCTCCTCCTCACCGTCCCTCACTCACAAAATATGTATTGATGGTCAAATATGTTCCAGGCATTGTGCTAAGCTTTGAGAAATACAGATAATCATATATCGATATCCATCTTATTTGTATGTTTAGCCACTTCTTACTCTGCTCCAGTCCCGGGAAGTTCCTGCAACTGCCAATCTGAGTCCTTTTAAGTCTATATGAGGTAGGAGTTATTAATATCCTCATTTGTAAGATGACTGAGGAAACGGAGGTTCAGAGAGGGTGAGCAGCTTGCCCAGGGAGCACAGCTAAGCGAGCAACATACATCTCAAACCATCGCCTTTTGCCCCAGACTCCGAGTAGTGCAGGTCACCAGAGCTGCGAGCAGCTTTGGGGACACCGCGCCCACCTACCCGCTCCCGGCGGCGCAGCCCCGCCCACCCAGCCCGGGCGGTTCTCCTCCGGGCGGCTGCGCGGTGAGGGCGGGAGGCGGTCCTCCGGCCCGGCCGGGAACTGGGACTGTGTCACCCGACTCCAGAAAAAGAAAACGTGCGTCACCTCTTCTGGAGCGGCGCTCGCTTCTCTTCTGCAATGGGGCCCCTGCCGCGGACCGTGGAGCTATTCTACGATGTGCTGTCCCCCTACTCCTGGCTGGGCTTCGAGGTGACGCCGAGGGCAGAGGGAAGGGCGAGCGCAGGACGCAGGGCCCAGGGTCTCCTGCAATTCCTGGCGCTGTGTCAAGAGTTTAGGACATGCTGATAGAGAACCAGGGCTGAAGGTCACTTCGTGTTTGTAAAACGGATACAGTCGCTGGCTCCGGGTCGAGTCCTTATATCCTAAGACAGTGGTTTCCCACAGCGGTTTGGAAATGGGGCAACCCAGAAAAGTCAGGAAGGAAGCCTGGGCACCCCTCCTCTTAGCTCTCTGGTGTCAATTGGAAACCATCCTTAGGAGCTAAGGTTCTGGGATAGATTCCTAGGGAGTGAGAGAATTCTGCCATTTCAAACCAAACAATTTAAGATGTCCACCTAATCCCTACTTTCCGTTTAGCCTTTGGCTAACCAGTTGCCATGCCCTTGCCCTTCCCTCTGCCATGTGCATGCCTTCTATCTTGCACACGGGCTGGGACCTTCACCTCTGCTCCTGCAGATCCTGTGCCGATATAAGAACATCTGGAACGTCCACCTGCAGTTGCGCCCGACCCTCATTGCGGGGATCATGAAAAGCAGTGGTAAAAGGAAGCAGCGCTTGGGGCTGGGATTTGAGGGAGGACTGATTTCCAAGGTCGGGGGCGGGGGGGGGGGGGGGGGGCGCTGCCCAAAGCCCTGGAGGGATCCCCCAAGTCTGGGCTTCTTAGATCTCTCACCAGCGGATCCAACTTTCCACTTTTAGGGAACAAACCGCCAGCTCTGCTTCCTCTCAAGGCCAAATACATGACAAAGGACATAAAGCTCCTCGGACAGCACGTCCAGGTTCCCATCCAGTTCCCCAAGGATTTCTTCTCTGTGATCCTTGAAAAAGGTAAAGAGTGGGATACAGGTGGGGACAGCAAGTAGAAGGCAGCGAAGCTGAAGATTGTAGGCCCAAGAAGGAAGGGCTGGGCGACTAACTTCAATGAGACAAACCCTGGAAAAACTCAGGCTCAGAGTTGGACAAAGAATGGTAAGGGGACATAAGAGGGAAAATAGCAGGACAATCAATTATGAGAAACCTGGGAGGGAGGCCGAGGGCGATTTAAGCTCTGGGGGTGTCAGAAGTAGGAAAGAGCAGGCCCACCATCAGGAAACAAGCTAGAGGAGCTCTACCTCTGAGTCCTCTGTCCCACAGGAAGTTTGCTGGCCATGCGTTTCCTCACCGCTGTAAACTTGGAGCACCCTGAGATGCTGGAGAAAGTGTCCAGGGAACTGTGGATGCGGGTCTGGTCACGGGTGAGGGCAGAGCTCTAGGAACCCACGTGGGAGACCCTGGAGGACTTGATGACCCTCCCCTAGGTCCATTTCCAGATACCTGCTCCTGCCCTACCCTACTGTTCACTGTCCTACTGTCCATCCCTCCCCTTACCTGGCCATCCCTTCCTGCTGAGTGTTCTCCTTCCCAGGATGAAGACATCACGGAGCCTCAGAGTATCCTAGCAGTGAGTGTCCTGGCCCTACCCCCCTCCATAGGGAATCTGAGAACAGTTGGGGGCGCAGAGGACATAGTTTTCTTATTACATGGAAGAGGTCATTGTTATTTGGGATGTTAGAGAGGCCAGATTACTGAAAGGTTGGAAGTAAGAGGACTCTCAAAAGTATATCTCAGGGTTGAAAGGGGAAATGTAAATTCTACGTTTGAATTTTGATAGAAGAAGTCAGTGGGAGAGAGGATAACTGTTAACTCCTCCCTCGCCCATAGGAAGGGATGAAGTATTGGCAAGTCTTGACTGCAGACCACTCCCAACAGAAATCTCACCAACTCGTCCAGAGTAGAAATTGGGATACCTTAAAAATAGGCTGTAAAAAGATAAAAAGATAAGAGATTGACCAAAGGACTTGTATGCATATAAGCATAACCAATAGGGGGTGAAGGCCAGGGCTGGAGATCGGGGACAGGCTGGGAGAGGGCAATAGAGGGGAAGGGGGACATATGTACTTTCAACAATAAATAATTAATAAAAATTTTAAAAAGACAAAAAGAGATAACTGAGTCAAGCCAGAATTATTAAAAAGCTTGAGGAAGATCAAATGGGAATAGCTCAAAACATTGAAATGTGTGCCACACAGTATGTTTTTCTTTGGAATTAAATCAGGAAATTCAGAACAGAATTTTCCCTTCAGTTTACAAAAGATAGTTGAGGCATACTCAAATTTAATATCTAAAATGGCAAATTACGAAAGTTAAACACACACAAAAATTGCCAACATATCCTCCAGTGTTTTTCTTCCTGCAAAATGTATGCATAGGCTTGCCTTTTCACTTAATATTTACAGTGTAATACTTAGCTCCTACATAGCATTCCATTCAGCGGACTTGTTTTTGTTTACTGAACCATTCCCCTAACATTGGGCATTTGGTTTGGGATCTAGTCTTCTCACGCAGTGAGTCAAGGACAATGTCACATCGGAATGCACTGCACGATTTCCTGTTCCATTCGGGGGCGGATGAGGTCAGGTTTCAGGGGTCCTCCAATTAGGCTGTATATTAAAATTACCTGGAACACCTGGGCAACGCCATTCAGAAATTCCACTGTAATTGCTCAAGGGGATGGTCTGTGAATTGGGACTTTTAAAAGCCCCCGAAGGAGATTCTAATGTGCAGCCAAACCACTGCTCCCAAACTATAATAAACCCCAAATTGAAGCCTTTATCATCTTCTGAAAGCCAAGCAGGTGGCTACAGTCACACAAGCTGCTCAGAAGTCTCCAGGAAAATCCATGGGAATTAGAACACAGTCTTTGATTTAACAAAACAACAATTCCTGAGCTATTCAGGAATTCTGAGAAGCAGGAAGGCAAGAGCCCCAGACTCTGGTGTTGGTTCTGCTACTAACAAGCTCTTTAAAGTTGCCCTGGCCCCTGGCCTGGTTCCACCTGGGCTTGTCTTATTGATTACTGAAGAGGTCAGGAGCTGCCTCTAAAACACCCTCTGGTGTTCAGTTGATACAACTATAACTGCCATCTGCTTTTTCCACCAAACTCAGATTTTTTTGCGGGTTTTTTTTTTTTTTTTTTTGATGGAAGAAAATAGCCCCTCTTGGCAAAAATAGACCTCCACTCGTGGGTGGGTAAAGGCCTTACCAGGAAAACTTCAGAGCAGAAAGTAGAAAGACCTGAGTTTTCTCCTGAGATCCCCACTCCCACTGATGCAGACACAGTTGTGCTCTCTGCCACATCCCCTCAGGCTGCAGAGAAGGCAGGCATGTCCACTGAAGGAGCCCGGGCACTTCTGGAAAAGATCTCAACGCCACAGGTGAAGAACCAGCTCAAGGAGACCACCGAGGCAGCCTGCAAATACGGGGTGAGCCACTCTTGATGTGTGCCCCCAACCCCAGTGCTGAACAGAGCCTGGGCCCCTATGCTTCTGTTCAAAGCTGCTCCCTATATGAGTCCTCCGTCACTCTCACAGATGACACTCCTCTCCCTTTGTGTTCCTGAGCCCAAGGAAAGGGAGAGATAGATGGTAATAGAAGATACAGCATCTAAGAGTTAGGAAACTCCTTAGAGCTGTAGACCCTCTTATCATAGAGCAAACAGGTCAAACTTGCAGTCCGTGGGCCACATGTGGCCCACAGCAAATATTTTTGTGGCCCAGCCAATATAATGGTGTGAGCAGTTATTTACGATTATGACAGGAAATAAATCTCTTGTCAAATCCAGAATTACTGACATTCACCTTGGGTCAGTTTTAAAAGTAATCACTGTGAACAAGATTTCCCCCAAAGTAGGAAAGATAGTAGAAAAGAAATGTCAGATGTGAGGAAGAAAACATTAATTTTGTCATTGCTCTTGTTCTTTTTTTTATATACCATACTTTTTAAAATAAACCTACATTTCTATGAACATTGAAGCTTTTCTTTTTTTGTGGCCCACACAAGCTTAAACCTTGTTTATTTGGCCTGTGTTAGCCCTTGAGTTTGACATGCTTGTCATAGAGGCTTTTTGCTTCTATGTCCTCAGACAAGTTCTGGCTCGTAGCCTAACAACCACCCTCCTCTATGCACTGTTACTGCTTTCTCTAGGCCTTTGGGCTGCCTGTCACTGTGGCCCACCTGGATGGCCAAACCCACATGCTGTTTGGCTCTGACCGGATGGAGTTGCTGGCCCACCTGCTGGGTAAGTGACAAGTTCACACTGAGCTGCCCTTGACCCTAGCCCCTTGCCATTATATCAGTTGAGCAGGACAGATTCAGAGCAAAAATTGTTTCAGGTATGTCCAACAATGAAGCCTTCAACCTTGCTTATGGTTGAATGGGAAAGGGCCACCTTTACCCTTATAGGAGAGAAGGAAGCATCTGTGCCTTGAAGCTAAGCACAGCTGCTCTTCCTGGGGCTGTGGAGTCAGCCTCTGACATGTGTGAGTTTCTTCACCCAGGAGAGAAGTGGATGGGCCCTGTGCCTACAGCCGTGAGTGCCAGACTATAAGGATGCCCAGAGGAAGCAGGATCATTGGTATAAGAAGCAGACCGTCTGCTCACCCTCTTGCACCGAGGGGCACTAGGTTTCCCCATGGAGTGGAAGTTCTCCTGTGGCCTTCGCTGTGGTGCCTTACTTGCTTCACTCTCAGGGCTGCTCTGTGCCTCACAGGTGCCGGTTCTGTTTGAGAGCCCCATACTCTACCTTCCCACAGAATAAACCTAATGCCATTGGATATACTATCTCTGAGCGTTGTGTGTCCTTGCTGCTGCCATCACATCTTATCTACTCAGGTGTTTGAGAAGAGCAGCTCTTTCTGCATTCCCAGCTCCCTGCCCCCTCGGGCTGGTTGTGTGGAAGAAGCAGGAAATGGTCCCCCTTTTTCTGCTGCAGAAACTCCCTAGGTCTCTGTTAGAAACAGCAAACTAAGCCACATGGATTTTGCAACTACCCAGTTTGGCACTTACCACCTTGTGATCAGCCACAGTGTCTGAGATGGGGCTAGAACCTGAGGCCCAGTGGGAGAAAACTAGAGGGAACCAGAGCTTTGCTGAGCTTGTGCCCAGATATTTAAACCAGGTCCAGCTACACTGGCCAGCAGAATCAGGGCATGGCAGTGCAGGGAGACAGGCAAGAGCTGCCTCGACCTGAGGAAGTTGCTAATCCCCTCATAGCTCCTTCCTCTTACCCACAGTACAGATCCTGAGAGACCTTAGGCCTCTCTCTCTGCTTACTGCAAGCCCTGCTGCTCCCACACAAACCTGTAGCTTTGCCACTCCCCCAGTTATTTACCCAAAGTCCCTGCTCTACCTGTGCCCACTGTGCAATAATCAGAATACCTTTTGTTCCAACAGTATTTAAAAATACCCTTTATTCAGCAGCTGAAACCACACTTGGAGGCCTGGTGGGAACTAAGTGTACTATGATGCCTCAGCTCGAGGGGTTTTAGGAGCAAAAGCCTCTTCCAGTCTCCCCTCCCTCTAGCTCTTCCTCATCTCACATCTATTTTCTCCATTTGTCTCCCATCATATTTTGGCTTCCTCCCCTCTCCCCCTTTTCCATTATTCTGGTATATTCCAGGATTTCAGGATATCCTTCCAAGGCTTATTTGTGAAGTGATGCCCAAAGTATAGGACTAAATAAGCACTCTCTTCCTCAAAGCAGATTTCATCACATGCTTGCCTCATCATTATTTGATACCAAATAACTTAGATATCTAATAGTAGGAGATCTATCTTGAAATTATGGTATATTCAAGATGTAATGTCTCATAGTCATCAAAAAATGTATGTCTGAAGAATTATGAAGAACATTGGAAATCTCAGGCTATGTATGATATTGATTGGGGAAAAAAAAGACTGTATAGTATATCTCAATTATGTCTTGATATATTAAAATACATTACACTAAAGGTCAGGTGCATAAAATTCGTGCACTCTTAGGGTCGGGGGTGGTCCCTCAGCCAGGCCTGCACCCTCTTACAGTCCAGGACCCCTGCATTCCTGGCCCCACTCTTCCTAGCACAATGTCTCACCTCTGACCCCAGCAGCACTTTGTACCTTGTTTGCAGCATTTGTCACTTTGTACCTTGTCTTACAGTTAGTATATACACATCTTTCCTCTTCTGGACAGTTAGCCCCTTGAGAGAGAGATTCCTATGGGATATATTGTATGCACCTCACAGTGTCACACCCAGCAAATGAACAATAAAAAATGTATTCTTCATCGGGTAAGTTCAGCCTGAATGACATTTAGCAACTGCTGCCTCTGCAAAGCAGTCACCACACTCAAGGCCAGGATTTTGCATTCACTAGTTCTGACCCCAGACTACAAGCTATGACAAAGTGTTTCATTTGTATAAAATGGATTCATCACAAATCTACCAAGACAAGAATTCCAGATAATGCATGTCAGCCTTCATTAGCAGATCATGAAAAATATTGTGGGGGTCTGCAGCGCCCCCCATAAACTGCACATTGTTACTAGAATAAAAATTCAAGAAGATGTCCACATTGGGAGAAAGATGTAATAAAGACGTTTGGATTAGAAAATGTGCATACCCCTCGAGTTCACAAAAGAACCTTTTTGGCAAATAGAAAATTGAAAGTCGTTAAACATCTGAGAAGAATAAAGCCCCTGCCCTAGCTGGTTTGGCTCAGTGGATAGAGTGTCAGCCCATAGACTGAAGGGTCCCAGGTTCAATTCCAAACAAGGGCATGTACCTCCTAGCTTGGTTACAGGCTCAATCTCTGGTTGGCAACCAATCAATGTTTTTCTCTGTCTCTCTCCTTCCCTTCCATTCTCTCTAAAAATCAATGGAAAAATATCCTTGAGTGAGGTTTAATGACAACATAAAAGAATAAAGCCCCTGAGGCAGCCACAAGACGAGGACTTCAAGTGGAGGAGGACACGCTCACCTGTGCAGTGGCACCTAAGCCCTGTTGACCAGGAGACAAATAAGTCCTAATGGCAGAGCCATTTCAGATTTAAAACTTTGAATCTTTTTTTAAAAGATGGTGAAGAAGTGTTCTTATTAACACAATTTTAAATGTACACACTAGAGGCTCTTGGCATGAAGTTTTGTGCAAGAATCGGCCTTCCTTCCCCAGCTTTACTCCCAGCCATTTGGGAGCCTTTGCAAGTCTTCACTCCCGGCCACCTCCAGGGAACCTGCAAGTCTCTGCTCTTAGCTGGAGCGCCACTCTTGTAGCTCCCTCCACTCCCCACCCTCCCCCTAATAGCAGGTGTCCCACCCTGCTCAGCAGCTCCATGCTTGTGCATGCAAATTAAGTCACCATCTTTGTTGGGTTAATTTGCTCCTGACTGGCTGGTGGGTATTGTGGAGATATGCTCAATGTGCATGTTTCTCATTTATATAATCCAAGCTTACAAGATGGTAGAACTGAGATCTGAAACATAGTTTGGTCATCTCCAAAAAATACGTGATTAACCAGAATCACAATGCTTCCTTGTTTTCTCATATATGGGGACATATTCATATGGGAACCTGTTACCACTACCTATAGACATCTCTAACAAAAGCTCAATTTCTCAAATTCCATAGTCACTTTTTGTGGCTTAGTACTAAATATCTGAGTGAGAGGGACAGCCTGAACCCCAATATTCACTTAGTTTGTTCCCAGAGACCTTTACACAATACTAGAGGCCCGATGCATGAAATTCTGCAAGGGGCTCAGCCCTCGCAACCCCAGGCTGCCTCGGCAGGCCCTCACAGCCCCTCACAGCCATGCCTTTGTCCAGAAGGTCATCTGGACGGTCGTTCTGCTGTTTACGTCTAGTTAGCATATTAGCTCTTTATTATATAGGATGACAACTAATTGGTGAGGATGATGACATACTTGAAGATTTATGATTCTTTGGAAGTGTTTCCAATCCAGACATATCAATATTCTGACCCGCTTCATGTTAAATCATTTATCTACCTTCCCTACACATTTGAGGAGCTTAAGGCAACTAACAGAGAAAAATACTCTCAACCAAGTTAAGAGGTCAAGATTCTACGTTTGATTCTAATGAAACAAGTCATGTACTTTCTCTGAGCTATAACATGAAAATGATCATCAGACTGCCCCCACGTGGCTGTTATTAAGGAGTAAATGAAAATCATGGATGTGGGCCAAATGTTTGTTCACACATATTATTACTACCAACACTCTTTTAGAAGAAGTCACCCACACATTGGGATTCCAGAGCCATTCAGTTAAAAGTGTTACCTTTCACAATCAGTCTTAATGAGCTCATAAATGATAAGCATCCTGATACAGAGCCTGTGACATTAATTTTCCAGTCTTGCCTATAGTCAATATCTATGTCATTTTCTGACATTCTGTTTTGCTGCCTTTGCAAAAGGCAATAGCATCTAACCACTTCTCCAGAAAAGATAAGAATAAAGATCTTAGACTATCACAGGTGTTTTGTTAAGTTATCATTATAAGAGTAGGCAAAAAGAATGTTTAGAGTGGACATACTAAGTGGTTAAGAGTGAGATTTTTGAACTGGGACTGAGGGTTCAAGTCTTGACCCCACCCTGGATTAGCTATACATTCTCCTCAAGGGTCTGACTTCACCCATAAAATGGACATAATAACAGCACCTTTTATTACATTATACATATTTTAAATTACTTAATTTGCCTAAAGAATTTAGCACAGTGAGCAGTACACAAAATAACACACACAGGCTGGCCAAATTATAAAGCAGCCTCATATTCAGAAACACAAAATCACAGAAATATAGTCTTAGCGAATCATTCAGTGGTAGACTCATTGGAAGTCTGTCAATGATCTCCACTTCTCTCTTTTCCCCTGTCCCTGCACTTCCCTTTTTAAAAAATTTGTTTATATTGATTTCAGAGAGGAAGGGGGATGTTGGGGAGCACAAGAGATTTGGTTGAAAAGTTGTAAGGAGGATATTCTGAGAAAAGGGAAGTGTGTGGAAGGCCACCTTCCCTGTTTATTGGATTTCCAACTTAGGGGAGACAGGGGAGTGTTGAAGGTGGCACCCCTAATTATTCCTTGACCTTTCCAAACAAGTCAGTGCATGTGCAGACCCCCGACTGTTTACTGGCATCCCTATGGTTAATTCCTGGATGCCCTTGCCTAGAGGACAATGTAAACACCTGTCTTCCCAATATTAATTACCTGCTGATTGTATCTAAAAGATAAATTTTATCTCAACCTGCTGTACAATAAAAGGCTAATGAGGCAGGAAATCTTGGCTGCCTGGCTTCTTCAGCTGGGCCATCCTTTAGCCCTCTCCCCCATAGTGAAACTGTGTGATGGAAATAATGGAAACCTGTTCATCCATCATTCAGGGGCTGCTGGTCAGCCCCTGTATGGAGAGAGGGAGAGAGGGAGAGAGGGAGAGAGGGATAAAGGGAGAGAGGGGGAGAGGGGGAGAGGGAAAAAGGGAGAGAGGGGGAGAGGGAGAGAGGGGGACCGAGGGGGGGGGGGAGAGAGAGAGAGAGAGAGAGAGAGAGAGAGAGAGAGAGATCAATGATGAGAGAGAATTCTTGATTGCCTTCCCCCTGCATGCCCCCCTACTGGGGACCGAGCCCACAACCCTGGCATATATCCTGACTGGAAATCAACCTGTGACCTCCTGGTTCATAGGTCGATGCTCAACCACTGAGCCATGCTGCCTGGGCCCGTCACTCTCCTTTGCCATTATCCCCACAAATGAGGTGGGCACAGTGGCCAGCTGAGATGGGTCAACCAACTTATAGGAAGGTAGTTTGTGGAAGGTAGGCAAGTAGAAAATGAATGGGCAATTGAATTGATACATTGCTAAGGATGCTAAATTGATAAAGAAAAGAATAAGAGTTTTAGGAAGCAATTTGGCCATGAATATTCTGGGAAATAAACACTTTCACATTGCTTACCTCAGTAATGACACTTCTTAGAATTCAACTGGAGGAAACAATCAAAAAAGGAGGGAAAATTACATGTTACCAGATATTGTGGATGAAAAGGGAAAATAACTTCACAGGGGGATCCTATCTAATAAAGAGGGAATATGCTAATTGACCCTCATGCTGTGGCAAAGACAGTGGCACCCACAGCCAATAAGCATGGAATATGCTAATTGACTGCCATGTCCTCAAAGATGTCAGTACCCATGGGCACAAGATGGCGGCACCCAGTCCCCTCAGCCCCACCGGGGCAGTAGACACATGGCAAGATCTGCCTCCACAGTCCCCCAGTCTTCTCACCCCCCCAGTCGCCCAGGGCCAGCTCAAGACACAGGCAAACCTTGGATGGCGGCCGCCAGGGGCCACCCAAGGCTCAGGTAACCAGGGCTGTCCGAGGCTTGTGCTGCTCGCAGTGGCAGCAGCAGAGATGGGTTGGAGCATCGCCTTCCCCTGATCACCAGGTCACCTCCCACTCTGAGATCTCCCAGAGTATAAGAGTGGGCAGACAAGGCTAAGGGACTCCCCTCCAGTGTATGAGTTTTCATGCACTGGGCCTCTAATCTAATCATAAATTCCTAACTGGGAAGGTCACAATGGGTAGTTGTGCCCTAGGCCTTTCACTTCTCTAGTGAAAGCTTTTAAGTATGCCCTGGGTGCATCTAGGTTAAACACAGCTTTGAAAAACCAGAGGTAATATCCTTTGAAGATGTAATTACCCTCAAGAGAACACATAAACTTATCTTGTAATGCCACCCCTGCCCACCTTGCTCTCTCCCACCTTCCTTATGTTCTCTCCTTAATTTCCAATGCATAAAATAAACTGCAACCCTGTCATTCTTCAGAGTATTTTAGATCTTGTTTCCCAACAATTGGCTCAAAACAACTCATAAAAATTCTCTACAGGTTTAGACATTCTTACATCTATAATATTATACATACCAAGGGCTGTTGGCCAATTTCCTTCTATTAGTATATTAACTGCAGACTGAAATACTTCTGATCCCAGCCACAGTTTTCCCCTCAGAGAGCTGAACAGTAAGGAAATTGATGGAAGCAAAATAACAATCAGCTCTCCTCTCACTCTGCATTCCCAGTGTTGACAGAAACACACCTGATGTACACAATAGCCTTCCTGTTACATCTCTTTCCTCTTCTCTCCATCAGTCTGGGACAGCGTCCCGTCATACACCCTAGCCACCAGCCTCTTACCCCTTACCCAATACACACACACACACACACACACACACACCCTCACAAATGGTTTACTGCAACAGCCCAGGCTATGCCCCATGACTGTCCTTGGGATTAGACTTGTGTCCTGTTACCTGCTACTCCCCTCCTTTTTTCCAGTGGTAACTCTCTGAAGGCATAGCACCCAGCCTTGTCTATCCTATTCTGAGTCTCAAGGACAAGGTGTGCTTCCAGCCACTCTGCACCTCCCAGCATCTGCCTCACCCAGATTTACTGCCTGACCCACAACTGAAAGAGTGGGTCCTGGGCCACCATTGTGTTTAGTAAGTTAGGACCTGAGTTGGTTGCTGGGATTTAGAGATGATTGAAAAATCACTCTCCATAAGAATCTCGCAGTGAAAGAAAAGTGTGTAAACAGAAAATTACTATATAAACAGGTAAAGGCTGAGACAGGAGTAGGATGGAGTGCTTGGTCACACAGAGGAGACAGCCTCCACAGCAGACATCACATTGGAGGTGGCTTTTGAAGAATCAAAAGTTAAGCATGCCAAGAAGCATACACACAAACTCGTCTTACAGGTCTGCAGGAAACAAGTTCATAGAAAAGGTACTGTGACAGTGAAAGCAGAACACACCATTCCAGGCCCACAGCAGTATTTACAGTCTGCAGGACACGGTATGATATACAAAATTTAAAACAAACTGTGATCTCAGTTCCCAGGCACCATGGATATTCCTTAAACATGAGGCAAACTGCTCTGAATATACTGCGAATTGAGAAGGGATAAGGACAAGTGAATTTAACTCTGGCCCTAAGTACAAAGTTCACTGGGGTGGGGAGGAGAAGCACTCTCATTAAGGCACTGAAGCGGGTGGATGGAGTGAGAAAAAAATCAAGGCGGGGCCCCAAGAGGTCAGCCTGATGGAGAAAGGAGGAAAAATGAAGTCTGGGCTGGAACTCTGAGACCCGGGCAGAAACGAGGGTGGGGCCAGTAGGCTCCACCTCCTCCCGCCTCCCACAACCTACTTTCTTTGGAGTCTGTTCCAGACTGGTGAGGTAGGAACTCCTAAGGCGGGTGACAGGTGGCGGGAGGGTCATGCGATTGGGGCCGGGGTGTCAGGAGGCCCCTTTGTGGAGTCTGTGAATCCTTGCTGTGCAGAGTTCAGGGAACTCCTGACATAGGTTGCCTGAGAGTTGCTGCTGTGCTGCAAAGGAAAGAAGCGTCCTCTTCCCACCAACCTCCCAGCCTCTGTTAACTGCAGGCAGGAAACTAGAAAAGTGAGCTTACTGAGTTAGAGCCAGGAGAAGGTGGAGGACCCGGATGGATGTGAAGTATAGAGAGGTCAGAGGTTATCTAGCTTCTGTCCATAGCCCTAGGCCTTTGTAAAATTCTCACATAGCTGTGGCCCTGTGTGTGCATTTTCTCCCTCCAAAGGAGCATGGACTGACTGGAGGAAATGTGAAGGTGGGGTCAGATACAAGGTAAGTAGTGTCCCCTACTCCATACTCACCCCAATAGGGTCTTACTGAGGGCCCTGACTGGGCAGCTGAGGAATGGAGAACCAGTGCAAACAGTAATAGAAAAAGGGCAGGGCCTGCCCCATTACCTGGGTTCCAGAGATGCCAGTGAACTCCAAGGGCCCAGTGCCCACCCAGGACTGGATCCTGATGTGAAATGATAGACCTGGGAGAATCCAGGGAAGAAGGAAAAAGGAAGGGGGCCAGGGCCATGACACAGTAAACTGGCTTGATGGCTGGGAATCAGAACTCTTGGGCAGGTGTCCTGGCTTACTAGTTAGTATTCCACCCATCCTGATACCCTGGGATCCTGACCCAGTGTGAACCTACAGAGAATTACAGAACTGGAGAGGGTACTGATGACCATTTATTTTGGCCATTTATTTGATTTGAGATTGAAGAGCCTGAAACGCCCAAAAGGTGTCTGATATGGTTTCTTTGGAATCTGTCCCAGCCATGATGCCAGTTCCTGGTTGAGACACAACAGCTGTGTATCTTTTTGCAGGAGTCTGGGGAGGGGCCATGTTCCCGAGCCAGTTGTGGGGGAGACTGGAGAAGCCATTTCTCTACCTGTGCTGTGCCTCCTTCTTCCTGGGGCTGGCTTTGCTGGGCATACGGCCGGATATCGTCCCTGCTGCTTATTTCTTTCTGACCTTGGGTGGCTTCTTCATGTTTGCCTGCCTGCTGGCCTGTTTTCTGGAATGGGTGTTCCAATCAGTGCAGCCGGACAGCCCAGGGGCCTCAGGCAATGCTCGGTGAGTCGAGGGGTGGGCAGGATTGAAGGAATATACTGTACCAGTGATTGTCAACCTTTTCCATCTCGTGGCACACAAAACTAATTACTAAAATTCTGCAGCACACCAGGAAAAACCCGCTTTTTTTTTTTTTTTTTTTTGCCGATTTGACAAATATAATAGGTATAATCTTGACTCATTCACGCCATACAGCTATTGTTGTGATGGCTACTGTCATTCTTTTAGACAGCCTAAGGGGAAGGCCAGTCCCTTGACTAAGTAGTCAGGTATTGCATGTTATAAATTCTTGAAGCACACCGTTTGAAAAATCGCTGCACTGTGCCCATTCTCCCTATGTCTCTCTAGTCTCTCAGACATTCGGGCTCTGCTTTCACCTCTCTCACTGGTATCAGTGAGAGGAGGGGTCAGAGGCTATGGAGGGGTCTTTTGTTGGTAGAAGTTAGAAAAGGGCTCCTTTCAGTAAGCCACCACTGACCTTATTTCTCCTTCGTCAGGGACAATGAAGCCTTTGAGGTGCCACCCTATGCGGAGGCCACGGTGTTGGAATCACAGTGCCACCCCCAAGAGTTGGATCAACCACCTCCCTACAGTAGTGTGGTAATCTCCCCAGGACTTGTGGAGGGACAGCCTGGCCATCCAGAGGGGCCCAGGAGAGCCAGAGAGGAAAGGCGAGTGGGCTCAGAGGGGTCTATGACCCCAGGAAGTGCTGGAAGAGCTCCTATCAGTCTTCGGCTTCGGGGAGCACGAATAGTGTCCACTGCTCCTGATCTGCAGAGCTTGGGCATGCTCCCCAAATTGGAGTCACTCCCCAGATTGGAGCCTCTTACTCCACCGCCTGACTATGATGTCAGCTTCACTCACCCTGATGATGACAATGTTTTTTATGAAGACAACTGGACACCCCCCTAACAGACTTTCCCAGGATATATCATATCTCTGCACCAGACACACTCATTCATTGGACCACTTTTCCCAGTGCCTGCTGGGAACTGGATATCACCAATGGGGATTTTAACCCAGAGGGGAATTAGGCTATGGTAAGCCCTTCTCAGTTGAGATGCAGGTGGTAGAATTTAAATTTTTCAGGCGACATTCAGAAACCTAACCCATAATCGTTATTTTCAGAGTTAGACTGAGGGTGAGATGAGACAGTGATCCAGAGAATCTGGAGAAGAAAGAAAAGAAACAACATCTGAGTGACAGTTATGTTGCCTCTGCTCTGGGTGCTTTGCCTCTATTAGATAAACTAGACTTCCCAGCCTTGTGAGGTAAAATCACCATTTGGAAAATGAGGATTCCAAGGGTCAGAGAAGTTTGATTATTTGCGCAAGAGCACAGTGCTAGCAAACAGCATAAAAATAGCTTGAACTCTGATCTGAAAGCCTATGATGTTCTCAAAACAAGGTAGCTAGGCCATCCCCACATTTCTCAGTCTGTCTCAGACAACTGCTGGGGAGGGATGGTAGATAGAGTATGGGACCAGTTGTGTCTGCAGACAGGGTGGGCTGAGAGTGATCAGGAATGTGCCCAGCCTCCTGGAGGCACAAGACTAGTCAAAGCTGTGATAACCCCTGCTCCACTTGGGAAGCAGTTCTGGCCCAAGGGCTAGAGAGCAGTGCCCAATGAGGGGTCCTCATCCTATTGGGAAGCAGTGGAGTAAAACTGCCCTATGGTTAGGGTCTTCCCATTCTGAGAATGGGTGGAGAGGTGGATCAGCAAGGATAAAGCGAGAGCTTCTTGGCAGAGGGGGGCAAAGTATCTAAGGATAGATACTCTTGCGTCATGCAATGTGAAGGCTGGAATCAATTGCACTGCCTCTCATCTCTTCAGCCTCACCCCTGCACTCTCACTGCTAGGGTTTTACATCAGCCCCGGCCCTGCTTCCTCACATCCCAACTAAACACTGGTGTCTGAAACAAGCATGTCAAACTCGCGGCCCACGCGGGCGCAAGCCTGGTTTATTTGGCCCGGGAGTTGATCAATCACGATGACCTAGCCTCCTGTTCAGTGCGCTCCCACACAGGCCTCGAGTCATTGAGCCGGTACCCGTCTGGCGCCTCCTAGTGTTCCCCGCTTCCATACCCTCTCCCCAACTTTTCAATAAAGTACGAAGTCCGGCCACACCCATCTCTGAAAAGTTCTTGCAATAGGCCAGGCAGGCGGAATGGGCGGTGCGGGGAAAAGAGCCATGATTGCCGCGGGAACCCACAACCAATCCCATTCCCACTACGGTGGGGCGGGCTCTCGCTCTGGGCCCACCCCTTCCTTTTCCGCCGAGGGCGCGCTCTCCATTGGATAGCGCGTCCACCGGGAGGCTCTGCGCCTGCGCGCGCAACCAGTGACAGGGGGGCGGGGCGGGGCGGCCTCGCCGAGGGGTGGGGCCTAGAGAGGTAGGGCGCAGGCGCATTGTGGGCTGCCAGTCGGGAGAGGGATGCAAAGGACTTGGAGGCTTTCGGTTTGTTTGGATCGTGGGCGGTGCATGCACAGCCCGGGAAAAGAGAGAAATGGCGACGCCGATCGCTGGCTCCCGGCCCGCCCTCTCTCCTAAAGGGCTAATGACCGCTGACCGGGGACGCAGGTGAGTGAGGGAAGATCCCAGGGGTCCATAGTGGGGCCCAGGGAAGGGGATCGCGCGGCTCTAGCGTGTGGCCCTGGCTCCTCTCCCCACCTTGGACCCCTAAGGAGCCTTGTCCGAGCTTCCTGCCAGGAATGGGAAGCCGGGCTGCGCCCACCTGGAGCGCGCGGGCCTCTTCTCGGCCATGTCCTGCCCTGCCCAGCCTGGATTCGTCCAACCCGGGGATGGGAGGGGGAGAGTGGAGGTTTAAACAAGGGAGCTCTTTCCATCCTTGCCAAATCTCTACCTCTCTTCAAGACTCTCCATCTTTAAATTGTTCTGAGTCTTTCCCCTGCTTTGATTCTGAGGAACTCTATCCCCTTAACGATGAAACCTGCAGACCTCCTGATGATACTGCCTAATGTGCATTTGATTTGGATTGAATAGATCATGATACGTATTGCCTTGGATATAATGACCAGATTTTCGAAGCAGTCAGCACAGGCTTTGAAAGGGTGAGAGCACTTTGAAAGGACGAGGAGGTTCCCGAGGCTCCCCTTGTGGCTTCATCTCTGCCCCATTTATAGCATTTAATGGCAGACATCACACAGGATAACATGTAAGTGCCTCCTGGTCCAGACCCAGAAGATTAATTGAAGACTTTGGAACTGAATCGAGACTGAATCAGGACACTGGATCAAGACGGAAGAACTCTCTTTGTGTCCTTTTGTCTACCCCTGCCTCCCTTTCCAGATGTGTCCTAAAGTTCTAGGATGGTGGTTACCTTTGGAAAGTCCATCTTTGAGATTCATGGCATAATATGGAATACAGAAAGGAGCAGGTGTGTGAAAAACAGATGATGCTGCCCTGGCCAGTTTCTCAGTGGTTAGAGCGTTGGCCCTCGGACTAAAGGGTGTGTTGTTTCTGGTCAAGGGCACTTATCTTGGTTGCTAGCTGGATCCCGGCCCCCATCGGGGCACCTGTGGGAAGCTACCAATGATGTGTGTCTCTCACATCTATGTTTCTTTCTTTCTCAATACCCCTCCTTCCCACTCTCTCTAAAATTCAGTGGGAAAATATTCTTGGGTGAGGGTTAACAAAAAAAAGAAAAAGAAAGAAAACAGATGATGCTTCAGATTAAACCCAAGGAAGTTTTTTATTGAAAATTCAAGTATGGGACTCGAAAAGGTTAAGAACTAGAAGTTGATTATTGATTTATGAGTATGGATGAGACAGACTAGGGACAGCTTTTTTCAGAGGTTCTTACTATCAACATTTAAGGATAGGCCAAAGATCCTCAGGAGGAATATGATGGGCAAAGAGAGGACCTGGAGAGAATGGTGTCATGGGATCCAAAGGAGGAAAAATTTATTTTGTTTGTTTTAATTTATTATTATTATTTTAGAGAGAGGAAAAGAGAGAGAGAAACATTGACATGGGAAAGAAACATCAATAGAGAAAAACATCGATGTGAGAAGGAAACATCATTAGGCTGCCTCCTGCATGTCTCCCACCAAGGATGAGCCCAAAATCTAGGCATGTGCCCTGACAAGGAATTGAACCAGTAACCTTTCAGTCCTACTGAGCCACACCAGGCAGGGCTGCTTTAGTTTTATGTCCATTAAAGTTAACAGCATCAGGCACATATTAAAACCAGTATGGCAAGGCCTTTTTACAAATGGCTTTACTTTGAGGTTGGCCTCATTACACTTATTTTTACCTGAGTTTTATCATTGTTATTGCTTTGGTATGTTCTAAAGTGATTATTAAATAGTTTTTGATTTCTGTAGATTGTGTTGTAGCAGGTTTTTACTGAAAGTTTGGAGTAATAGGAGTCTTTCAAGAAACAAGAAGTTTAAGTGGAATTTAAAACATCACTACTGTTCTAAACCCAAGTTGTAACATAAGTTGGCTGCTTCCAACCCTGGGAATGTGTTCCTGACCACTTCCTCTGCCTTGGGATCCCACATACTATCTTCTTGGATTTCTCTCAGCTCTTCCAAGACATGCTTTTTTCTTCTCTCACCTAGAGTTAATACCAAGCCAATACAAATGCTTGGTATTTCCCTGATCCTAAGAAGCACATTGTAGCATCTTTGAGACCAAGATGGATCTTTAAATACGGTTTTAAGTTATAAACTGAAGCTATTACCATATCCCTTTCTCACTGCCATCAAGCTCTTACTACTATCATATATTTGGAAACTGACTAAGCAGGCTGGCAAGCTCTTAGATTTACATAAACTAGGTACATAGATAATATACAGTTAAATGGGATTCTTTTAGTTCATAAACAGAAACTGATCTCTTTCCAAACCAATAGCAAAACTAAGGAATCCTTGAAATAAAGATATCCCTAGTAAACTAAATTACGAAAACAATTCAGCCTTTATGTGCTTTAACTCTTTGATTTCAAATTATGGTGATTGTGTCTATCATTGGTATTTATCTGCTATGACTTCCTGTCATACTTTCTACTTATCCAGTTTTTACAGGATTCTAATAATTTCTAGTCACATTTATCACAAGAACTTAAAGTTTGAAAAGCCATAGTTATAATTTGTATAATTAGTCTAGATAGAGTGTGTATGTGTGTTGTCTCATTTACTTTCCATTAGAGCTGGCCAATGGTTTAAGTTTTTGCCATTGTATCAAATTATTTTATTCTTCACCCAGAATCATTTAAAACTTACATCACTTTCAGCAGCCTAGATAAATAATGTGAAGTGTTTTTTGAAAGAATCCTTTTAATTGAAATTGATCTGTCTGAGGAATATTCCTTCTCATGAATACATGTGTGCTTATATGTATTTTTGATAAGATAGCTTTCTCCCTCACCTAAAGAGACCACTTATCTCAGACAATACACTCATTTGAACATACCCCATAAAGAATTACATCATTTCCTTATGCTCAGCATGTTATTGCTCAATACTTTCTTGATTTTAATGAGATTTGATAAAATTAACCTTGGTTATTGTAAGATCTGTTCCTTTTGTTCTTCCTGCCCACACCTCTTCCACTTCACTCTTCTGGGCCATATCTTCTGTATTGACAGCCTTTCTCTCTGCCTTTTATCTGTAGGGTATTGGGAGTGTGTGGCATGCATCCGGATCATCAGGAAGCTCTGAAAAAGAACCGAGTGCTGCTGGCCAAACAGCTGTTGCTGAGTGAACTGTTAGAACATCTCCTGGAACAAGACATCATCACCTTTGAAATGAGGGAGCACATTCAGGTATCTGGAGGCGAAAGAGAAAAACCAAGTAAATTGGTTGTAAAAGTAGGAACAGAGTATGATAAAGTGTAAAAAGAGTGTGGTGCCCTATTAAGGAATTGAAAATGCCCTTCTCCCTGAAGCATTGAACAGAAAAGGTATATAATTCAGGATTAATGGAAAGGGCTTCACCCATATTTTTTTCTGTGAAAGGAGTTCTTGAGATGGACATTTTTTAGGAAGCTCATCTGGAGAAATGGAATTATAGCTAGATATGTAAATATGATTTCATGTTTTATTCTTGTATTGTAGGCCAAAGTGGGCAGTTTCAGCCAGAATGTGGAACTCCTCAACTTGCTTCCCAAGAGGGGTCCCCATGCTTTTGATGCCTTCTGTGTGGCCCTGAGGGAAACCAAGCAGGGTCACCTGGAGGATCTGTTACTCTCAACCCTCTCTGGCCTTCAGCATGTACTCTCACCGGTATGGAGCCCTAGACACATGGTGTGTTGAGGAGGGTTAGTTTGGTGGGTAAGGAATTTATGACACAGGGTGGGGAGACTAGATCTTTGTTTTATTGGGACTAGACCATCTCCCTGAGACCTTGCATGGGGCTCCTGGTTTCTTACAGTTGAGCCGTGACCACGACTTGAGTCTGTCTTTCCCGGTGTGTGAGTCCTGTCCTCACAAGCAGCTCCGCCTGTCTGCAGGTGAGAATTAGTAGGATAAAATGGGTCTCACAAATTTTCTTAACTGGTATCTGACTTTGCCCTGGAGTGATAACTTTTCATTCATATTGGGAACAGTTTCCTCAGTAAGTTGCAGGGCAATTTAGATGGGTATTGGTTATCCTATTTCCTTCCATCACAGATGATGTTTTTATGGTAATTGGCCCTTGGAGCAACTTGTATAGGTAGGAAAGTCCTGCATTTGGTTGGCTTGTCTCCTCTATGAAGCTGAGTTATTATAGAATGAGGAAAGACATCAGCCACTAGCTTGCAGATTGAGATGCTTTGTGATTAAACAAGGCTTTTATCATATATCCAGTTCAGTTATTCGGAGACTTGAGTACCTAATTATTTATAGGCTAAGTAAACAGGTCTCTGAACTCATGGATCTTACAAATTTAGGGAAATGGGCAAGACCAGTAATTATTAAACCCTCAGTTCAAATGGTTCCTGAAGTTATGAAGTATTAGGACTGATGCATAGATTGTGTGCTAGCTTTTGGCTTTCTGTGCCACAGATACTGTAGAACACTCTCTAGACAACAGAGATGGCCCACCCTGCCTTCAGGTGAAGCCTTGTACTCCTGAATTCTATAGAACACACCACCAGCTGGTGAGTCTGGCAAAATGGCATCAGGAAAGAATTGGGAAATGAGATGTCCTTTCTGGGCATGTGAACTTAATTTGTGTGCACATTCTCTCCCTGTTTATTAGTCAGAAAGTCTTTGCTGGTAGAAGTCTTCTATGGGCATATTTCTGTCTTGACCTGGTGGGGTTCAGCAGAGTATGATGTCTGTGTTTTCTTGAAATGTGTCACCTAGTTGGGGAGGTGCAGTTTCTGTTCTCAAGAAGCTAGGGGTCTAATTGGTGTCCCCTCCTCAGGCCTATAGGTTGCAGTCTTGGCCGCGTGGCCTGGCACTGGTCTTGAGCAACGTGCACTTCACTGGAGAGAAGGACCTGGACTTCCGCTCCGGAGGGGATGTGGACCACAGCAATCTAGTCACCCTCTTCAAGCTCTTGGGCTATAATGTCCATGTTCTACTTGACCAGACTGCACAGGTACCCGATGCAGAATTTGGGGCCAGAAACCAGTGCTGCTTCTCTGCTTGCTGGGCTGTGTCTTACTAGTTACTTTACTCCTTTCCATTATGCTCTTTTCTGCCTCTCACCTTGCAATCTAGTTTTTATTTTAAAAAAGAACTAGGGTCAGCCAACTACTTCAGTGTTGATTTCTCAGAAGGCTGTGCTCTCCCTGCTGAGTAATAAAAGTCCACAGTTGGGTTCTCATTTTTTGCCCAGTAAATTAATTCTCTATCACTCAGGGAGTGAGGAGACACTGAGATTCACCCAACCAGCTCAGAAGGATATTTCTAAGCCAAGGCTACACAGGACATTTATTTCTTGGTTAATCATAACAGGAGTCTAGTAGTTGTAAAGATTACTTTGACAGACAAAATTGTTGCAAATGAGAGTTGGCTGGAATTGCCCTTGTAAATATTGTTTTGTGGCAGTTTAATAAATTAACATATAGGAAAATTCCTTGTTTTTAAGAGTTGTGTGGCCACAAGGCAGATAGTAGGGTAAATTACTTCTGGACTAGATGCCTGCAGATCATAAGCATCATTATGAGTTATTCTTTATTAACCTGTTAACTAGCTATACTTCCAACTTTATTACCTTTGGCTATTTATGTTTTGAAATTGTAATAGCCAATTGGTGAATTAATATGCTTCGTTTTGATTCCAGAATAGTAGTACTTTCCTGAACTTGCCTTTTGGAATGTCAGTGGTAAAATTAAAGTTTCTGGGAGAGTCACTTTGATCTTTTGAGGTAGGTGTCTCTGTTTTGCCTTCAGCATTGTCTGCAGTCTCTGTTTCTCTCTCTCAGCTGTCTTGCTTCTGTGAGGAAAATGATATATTTGCTATACTTTGGTAAGGTCATTTTCACCAGTAGGTTCTCAGGTGTTCTCCTTTGCATGCTGTTCTTGCCAGCTTTCCAGTAACAGCTCATGTAGAGAAGTGAGGCCACCCTTACTCCATGCCATGGCTGAGCAGCTGCTTTAGTCATCTAGTATTCAAGTAGGTCATTTGCTTTCCTGAGAGGTCTGTTGGGAGTCAGCCATGATTCCTACAGAGGGAATCCTGTTAGAAAGTCTTAACAAGAGGAATGCTTTCTATGCTTCCTTATAGGCTCTGCTCCAGTTGTTCCTTTCAGTAGGAATTTATGCTGTCCTGGTTTTCCATATTGTGTGTAGTCATTGGGAATCTTACATGCATGATAGTGAAAGATACAATCATGAGTCACCAAGTCAGTTATATACTGTTGTTGTCAGAGACAGTCAGAACAATGTGTGGATCTATGAGCCCATTTCATAAACACCATTCCTGTTTATGTTAAACCTGATGCAGACTCAATCAAAGACCAAGTGTATTCTCATTCTCTGGTTACATTGTTCTGTAACTGCAATTGTGGTAACATCAAATTTTGAGTACCTTAGAATGCGCAGACTGTTAGGTACCAGAGATTTAAAAATGTGGACCTTGAATTCTGGGAACCTCAGTTAGATGAGAAAGTCTTGACAGCAGCAAAAAAAGGAAGCATGTCTCATATATTTCCAAGGACCAAGCAAAATTAGAGACAGTTTCTTCTACAATAGTTAAGAGGAAGAAACAATTGCCTAGGTAGATATAGTCTGATGGATAAGTGGAGACTTGAACTAGCCTTGAAGGATAGAAGTTACTAAGGTGAGAGAAATGGTGAAGGGATCCTAGGCAGGGAGAATAGTGTGTGGACAGGAAATGTATGTGTAATGTTAAGAGACCTAGTAAGGGAACCAAATGCCTAGGGCAAAAGAGTGCTGGAAATAAGATTGAAGATAAAAGGGACCAGAATGCATAGACCTTGGATGTCTTCCCAAAGGGATTAGACATCCTTGTTTTGACATTAGAACATCATTAGTAATTCTTGAGCAGAAAATGATGTATTATTCACATGATGATTCAAAAAGATTAATATGACACCATTGTAAAGAATGGAGTAGAGACTAATGGCAGGAAACCCACTTTGGAGTTAAAAATCATAATGCCAGTACGAAATGGTGAGGGCCTGGACACTCTAGTGCAGCGGTCGCCAACCTTTCGGACCTCACGGACCACCGGTGGTTGACCACTGCTGGTCTAGTGGGCCAAAAGGGAAAGAATATATGTGAAAGCAGTATAATGGCATGGTTGTACTTTCATTGCTTGGTGATTAAATGACTGCATATAAAGGGAGATGGAAAAATTAAGTGAGGAATTGAGGAGCACAGAGGAAGTCAAGACCCAAAGATGTAAATTTGGGAATTGCTTGTATAGGAAAAATACTTAATGAGAGTATGAGATCTTTGAAAAAGAGTAACAAGAGCAAAAGGCTTAGAGCTGAATGAACCCTGGGAGATAACCCTCCATGTAGACTAATCCTCAGCTCTAGTGATTCAGAGACGAAGGAGGGCATTGCAGAACCGGTTTCTGGCAGTGGCCAAACGCTCAGATGCAGTACGATCAGGTAGGCACATTGGGGGTGAGAATTTGTTGCACTGTACATCTGCACTGAATACTTTCTTCCTGGAAGGACCTCGCAAGAAACTCAACTCTTGTTATATAATTATTTGGTGAGCAAAGAAACAATGCAAAAAATTGAGATCCCTCTTTTTGCCTCCTATTACAACTTTTTTACTTTCCATTTAAAAGTTGGAAATAGTAAGTAGTCTTAGGGAATCCTCTTTTCTTGACAGTGCGAGAGCGCTCCCTGGCCTTTGACTGCTTGTGTTAGTTTTCATTTCTTCTCCAGCATCAAAGTCTATTCTCATTGCATCTCCTTCATGAGGCTGCTAGTTCTAGAATTACAGTTCATCATATATAAAGAAATAACCCATTTAAAGTGGCAAATTTTCTTTTGCTATATGGCATTTGTTTTTAACTTGCAGTTGGGTCGCAGTTCCAGGAAAATGAAGCTATCCACAAAATTTTGCATATAATTTCAGATGGTTTGCAGGTTATTCGCTTCTCCTGTATTCCTGACCCCTAAGCAAAAATAAAGGCAAGACTGCTCTTTAGAGAAGTACTGTAATTTTATCTGAAATAAAGCTACAGATCCTATTTTAAGCTATGCTACCTTGGGAAAATTTCCCCAAATGACTAATCTCCATTTATTGAAAGGTTTAGTCGTATCAATTCAGTTACAAAGTATGTGTTCTTACTTTGGACTTTCTTGTCGTCTGTTTACTGACCTAATAATCTCGCTGAAGTTCAAAGTGCTCTTCTTTTTATTCCCTTCCACAAAGAAACTTAACTTCAACTACTACTTGCTAAATTGTTCCAGTCATCTCCAGAGGAGCATTCATACTTAAGTATTCTCTTGGGATTATATATTCTTGAAACAAGTCAATTTTGGATATCTTTTATCACCTTAATATTTCCAGTATTACGGTCAGCTTCTACTTGCCCAGAAAATATACACACTTTTTCAACAGACCAATTTCTCCATTTCCAGTTACGTTGCAGACTTACTAGTCTTGTATAATGAAGTCTCAGTTATGTGCAACAGAAGTACAGTTGGCCCTTGAACAACAGGTTTAAACTGCACGGGTCCACTTACATGCAAACTATATATCCCCAGGTTTCTCATTCACAGATTCTACCAACCTCGGATCAGTATTTTCGACCCACTGTTGGAAATCTAAAGATGTAGAGGGCTGACTGTATGCCTTGTTCTACGCCATTTTATATAAGGGACTTGAGAAACTGAGACTTTGTTATCTGTGGGGAGTCCTGGAAGCAATCCCCCACAGATACTGAAGGACAACTAATTAACTTTTGGGGGAGTCAGAAGTATATATAGATTTTTTTACTTTGTAGGTGTCAAATCGCCCCTACCCACTGCATTGTTCAAGGGTCAACTGTATTGCAAACAAATAGATTGGTAGTTCTCAAACTTTGCATGTCAGATCACCTGAGGACTTGTTAAAACACTGTTGCTGAGACCCAAGACTTTGCAATTCTTACAAATTCCCAAGTGGTACTGATGTTGCTGCTTTAGGGACCACACTTTGAGAACCACTGCAACATATTACACAAGTGTGTGCTTTTTGTCGGGGGCTGTATATGGTGAATTTTCTGCCTGGATAGCATACTCATCTTCATTACAATTCATTCAAATTCATGATAAAATAAGTCATGGCTCTGTTGATCTCAGATAGGAGAGACAGTCCAGGCATCTTGAGTTGTAGAGGGAGGCATAGGTTTAACAGTTAGTATCAGGTTTTATATTATGGTATACTTTTGATTGATGGGCCAATTGCCTAAAGAAGAGAGGTACTTGTGTATGGCAAAATAGTATTAGATAAACAAAATTCTTTAAAAAATTTTTATTTTAACATTGATTTCAGAGAGGAAGAGAAAGAGAGGGAGAGATAGAAACATCAATGATGAGAGAGAATCATTGATCAGCTGCTTCCTGCACACCCCTTACTGGGATCAAGCCCACAGCCTGGGCATATGCCCTGACCAGGAATAGAAGCGTGACCTCTGGTTCATAGGTCAACATTCAGCCACTGAGCCACAGCGGCCAGGCAATAAAGCAAGATTTTAAAATTGGAATACAAGGTTGATTACTAAAAGGGGATTTTTTTTGGGGGGGGGGTACGTCGGAGGAAGATAATATTGTTACCCTTAATTAGACGTACACGTAATAATGATGGCAGGTCTTTGCAAGATGTGCTAGACATAGCTATAAGTTTTTTGTTTTGTTTTGTTTTGTTTTCTTACAGAATGGGCTTAGAGTCTTGAGGAACTTAATAACTTGTACCAGTTTTGAACCCAGGGGTCAAACTTCAGTCTGTCTGTCCGATCCCATGGTCTATGCATTTAGTCATGGCCCTGACAGAATTTTCCAGATAGCATGCTCCTTCCTGAACAAGATGTTTTATACAGACATCATCACTGTCTCTGGGCACTTCAGATCTCAGACAGAAAACAGCATAGGTCTGCTGTTCTCTAGATCATGGTCCTGTTAAGCCCTTTGTCACAGAGCAGTTTATTTCCTTAGGCCCCATAGGTGATACTCATTCACTGCTCAGCAAGTGGTCCCTGTGTGCCACTAATGTACAACAGTATTTGCTCAAAAGAAATCTGGTTGGTGATAGGAGGGTGGATAAAGTTAACTAGCTCTTAATTAGCTTCATGAGTGATGTGCTTTAATCCAGGAGTTCTTAGCATATCTCAGTCTGTGAATTTTGTGTGATTATTCAGAACCAGTGACCCGGTGCACAAAATTTGTGCACATCAAAAGGGGATTAATTAGAGGAAATAATTTAATATTTCTATTTGCCCTTTCTCTATAATAGAAGTGTCAGAGATGGAAGAAAGTTAGTAAAATGTATATTAAAACCTTCCTCCTGTCAGAGTCTGGGGCTCACCACAGGACCCAGAATCAAGTCCCCACCCACCCACATGCACCTCAAAATCGTGTGAGACCCAAACCCGGCTCCTCCCCCCCAACCCCACATTGGGCTAAATCTAGACCTGGCTAGTCCCACCCTTGTCAAGCCCTTCCAGGCAAGGGGCATAGCCTCAGGTCCCCTGGCCTGGCACCAGGACGGGGTGCATGGCCTGAGGTCCCCCAGCCCAGACCGGGGTGGGAGGGCATGCCTTGAGGTCCTCCATCAAGCCCTGCCAGGTGGGGGACATGGCCTGAGATACCCTGTGAAGCCCCATGGGGTCGGGGGAGGGTGTAGCCTCAGGTCCCCGCTGATTGGTCCTTAAGGCTCCTTCTGGGAACTTGGCCTCAGCAGTGGGTGCAGCCATCTTTGTGATGGAGTGATGGTCAATTAGCATATCCCCTCTTTATTAGATAGTAATCAGTGTCTGAAGTCATGTATTTTCTAGTGAATCTATGCTTTTTCTAGCCTCTCAACGGATCTCTGACTTTACTTATCAGTGACCACAGAAGTCACTTTTTCCTTCTAATCACTTAAAGCAGTGGTTGGCAAACTGTGGCTCACAAGCTGCGGTTTGCCGCTCTTTGGACTAATGAGTTTCCTGATCACTGCCTTAAGGTTTCAGACACCACAGAAAAGCTTATATTGGTGCTGACTATAGTGAACAACACTAAAAGGTATGTTTCTTTCAGGAAATGCAAGAGAAACTCCAGAATTTTGCCCAGTTGCCTGCTCACCGAGTCACTGACTCCTGCATTGTGGCCCTCCTCTCTCACGGCGTGGAAGGCGGCATCTATGGTGTGGACGGCAAGGTGCTTCAGGTGTGTACAGTCTTGTGGATGGTGCTGGATCACGTCTGTCACCTTTGGACTGTGCTGGCTGCTGCTGTGTGTATACGACTCAGAAGGTCCTACTGTCCATTTACCCTCCCTCCTCCCTTATTCCTTTCCTCCAGCTACAAGAAGTCTTTCGGCTCTTTGACAATGCCAACTGCCCGAGCTTACAGAACAAGCCGAAAATGTTCTTCATCCAGGCCTGCCGTGGAGGTGAGTGCTCTGCAGGATTAGCACCAGGGTGGTGGCTCCTGGGCAGCCTCCCCCCAGCTCTCACTTTCCTGTTTGCTCCTCTCAGGTGCTATTGGATCCCTTGGGCACCTCCTTCTGTTCACTGCTGCCACCGCCTCTCTTGCTCTGTAAGTGTCCCCGATGCATGGGGTGTGCTGGGACCTGGGCAGCCCATGGCTCTCAGGTCAGTCAGCTCTCTGCACCACCATGCCTGTTCTCAAGACTTTTCTGAGGACTCAGACTTTTTTCTGTGCTTACCAGTAACTTGATGTGCTCTTTTTGTTACTTCTTCCGGTTAAGGATTTCCTGTCTCTTCTTCCTGTCCCTCTCACTTTATCCCTTCCTCTTTCTTCCTCCATCTCTTGTCGCCTTTTCCACTTTCTCCTTTTTCTCAAATTTTCACCTACCCTACCATCCTTGCCTCCCTGCTTCATCATCCCTGTGCCATGCAGGACAGCAGATACCAGTTCAGCCCTGACTTCCTTCTGAGCTGCTTCCTTCCCTCTTCTTTCTTGCATGCAGTTCTACCCCAGGACTCGGAGTAGGCTCAGCAGACATGCAGGCTTGCTTACTGGGAGGAAACCAGTAATAACAAAAAACTAACTGCAATCAAATTCTGTCTCTGCCACTGATGTCCCTCTGTCTTCATTTCTTTTATATAAAATGTGGATAGTCATCAGGCCTATTTCATAGAGCTGTTGTGAGGATTAAATGAAATAGTGCAGTGGTTGGAAAACTGCAGCTCTATTGACTAATGAGTTTGCCGACCACTGAAATAGTGCATGGGAAGGGCCTGCTTAGCCCAGTGCCTGGCTCCTAGTAATTCCACCAAAACTGCCAGCTGTGGCTGTTATAGCATGATCAGTGCTTTCGAAGGGCTTATAGATTGGTTTAAAGGTCACTTTGTCCAAATATTCAAATAATGATGTTTATCTGTTGTATGCAACACATGTAAATGACTAATAATGTTTTTATTCTCCTAGTATCACCAAAGAATATCATTTATTAAGGTCTTGCAACATGACTAGGACTACACTAGGTAGTTTCCAAAAGCAAAGGAAAAATGTGGTCTCTCCAAAGTGCCTACTGATTACTTGAAAAATGCAGCAATATACCTGAAGTAGTATTGAATAGTTACAGGCCTGAAGTAAGCAAGGGTGAAATAAGTGAGTTACCAAACATATGAAGACGCAAGTTGTAAGAGTAAGTCTTTTTAGGTCAGCTTAGTTTGAAAAGATTTGGGGGACATGATAAGGCTTAATTTGGACCAGAATGATAAGATTTACATAGATATGGAGTAGCAGATAGAGTCTTTCAGGAGAAAGCGGGGGGGGGGGAGGGGGTGGGGTGGTAATAATATGACAAGCACAGCAAGATTATAAGGACATGTGAGCCCCCTTCCCCCACGCACTCCCGCCAATCCCTCTTCCCCAAAAGAAATGATGTGCTGAGTCAGAAGTATGCCCGGATATAATTTAAAAACCGATCGTCTATAAGTATATAGTGAGATGTGGCTGTAGGAGGTAGAGCCAACTGGTTATAAACCTTTAGTCACAACTGAGATTTGGGGCTTCAGCAGATAACAGTATGAAGCTTTGGGAGCTTAAGTAAGAAATTATGTGATGATTTCTTTTCCCCAGGACGATCACCATGGCAGGAAGCTGCACTAAGAAAAGTTTGTGAGGCATGAATTTAGGTTTTTATTCACTTGCTGTTTTTATTCACAAGCACTTAATAAATAGTGAATGAATGGATAGAGACTCTAGCGATAATGTGGAAAACAAATATGGGGATATTGGAAAGAAATAACTATAACATTTATTAACAGATCTGAGGCCTGAAGGTAGGAAAGGAGTTTCCTTTCTCTTGAGGGACACATTCAGCTTGGCCTAGTTCCTTCAGGAGGTGTCAACAGCAAAATAAAATGAAAGACATTCATGATCATTTTCTCCTATATTCAGAGATACACACACACACTGTAGATCTGGATAGAGAGAAATGGCTCTGAATCGGAATCTTCTCTAAAATTAAATACTTAAACTTGAGCTCACCTCTCTTCTGTATTTAGTTAATATGGTCAATGTCTATAAAAAATATCACCCTCACCTGGCCAGTGTTGCTCAGTGGTTAAGCATATGAACCTAGAGGTCAGAATTCGATTCCTGGGTAAGGCACATGCCTTGGTTGCAGGTTCAATCTTCAGTAGGGGGTGTGCAGGAGGCAGCTGGTCAATGATTCTCTGTCATCATTGATGTTTCTATCTCTCTCCCTGTCCCTTCCTCTGAAATCAATAAAATTATATGTTTGTTTGTTTTTAAGAAAAAAAAATATCACCTTCTCTGTCTGTAACGGCAGAGACTTTTTCTTCACTGTCTCTCTAGAGCTTAAAACAAAAACAGTGACTAGCACATGGCAGTTGGATCAGTGAATCTTGGTTGTTTCCCCTCGCAGTTCTTCAAGCTTCTGTTTCCTTCTAGGCTCTCTTACATGTTGCATGGAGCAGGCAGTGTTGTGAAAAAGCATACTTTTATCTTCTGTGTGATGAGTTGTGTGCCTTCTCTGTCTCTCTTTCCTACCGACACCCCCCCCCCCCCCCCCCCCCCCCGCCCCATCCCCAAAATGAAGCAACATCAAATAAGACTATGTCTGGGACTAGGTAAGGCCTCAGTCAAGAGGTGGGGCATGTGCTAATGGTAGATTGAGAAACTACTGCTAAAACTTTTGAATATACAGTAGATCCTCGGGTTACATCAGAGACCTGTTCCTACAGTGCGAGGTAACACGATTTTTGCTGTAAGTTGAAACTCACCTACATAAGCACCTACATAACTCACATGGAGCACGTACACAACAGTAATGAAGTGAAACAGTAAAAACATTTTAAAAGAAAGATAACAATTCCTTACCTTTACTTGTGGTAAATAAATAACAAAACCATAAAGCACATATGTACTTACGTCAAAATGACAGAACTTTTTTTTAATATAAATAAATGGAAGATGGTGACGTAACCACAAAACAACATACTTCAACTTATCAATATTCTATTGTGTTTTGGAATGAAAAGCACCATGACTCAGGTGCATTGTTCAGTGAGCAAGTGAATCATGGACAGAGTTGGTTTTTAGTTCTGTTTACCAGGGTGTGTGACTCAGCACTTTCTCCGTCTTGCACAGAATAGACAGCTCAGACCATGTGTTTGGGCACCCTCGGGGAAATGGATGCATGCCAGGAGAGGAACGGGAGCAATGGGGTTTTTTTGCATTTTAATTCATCAGCCGTAGGTTGGAGGCAGCAGCTGGAAATGGCTCTTCCCGGTCAAGGTTTTAGGGAACTTGGGCTTGTCTGTGACGGGCCCAAGAAAGATGAGAGGAAATAACATCCTTGTCCACTCTCTCTGCCTTCCTACAGATGAAACAGATCGTGGGGTCGACCAGCAGGATGGAAAGGGTGACGCCCTGTCACCTGAGTGCGAGGAAGGTGATGCTGGTAGACAGGAATTGCTGAAGATGCGACTGCCCACTCGCTCGGACATGATATGTGGCTATGCCTGCCTCAGAGGTATTGTGAATTCTAACAGTCCAAACGATTACACTCTCCTATAGACGTGCACTTTTTCATGCACAGCGCTGATGGGGGCGGATACAACGTGCTGTGGACAGCTAGTTTGGGATGTCTTGCTATGCAGGGGTATCCCATGACCATCACCAGTGTGGTTACTTTTGTCCTGTTTGTAGGGACTGCTGCCATGCGTAACACCAAACGGGGTTCCTGGTACATCGAGGCCCTCACTCAAATCTTCTCTGAGAGGGCTTGTGACATGCACGTGGCCGACATGCTTGTGAAAGTAAGTCGCTTAGTCTGGCTCTGGGAACCTTTTGCCCTCCAGGGTGTTGTCGCTTCCTCCTCCCTTGCCCAGTCACCACCGAAGTCTCTCCACCCTTCCTGTGAAAGATTCTCAGACTTTGGACCCTTGATTTTTGCCTTTCCAGGTGAACGGACTTATCAAGGACCGAGAAGGCTATGCCCCCGGCACAGAGTTCCACCGCTGCAAGGAGATGTCAGAGTACTGTAGCACCCTGTGCCAGCAACTCTATCTGTTCCCCGGACACCCTCCCACGTGATGCCCCCGCCCAGCACCAGGGCCACAGATGGTGTGCTGGAGCTTCTGCAGGATCGTGGTTTCTGTCCTTCCCTCTCAGGGACTGGGAGTTTAGGCTGGTTTCACAGCCTGCATCCTTGACATTGAGTCCCGGCCCACAGGCTGGTTCCCCCTGTGTGAGGCTCTCTCCCTGGGCTGGCCCTGGCTGGAGTGGTTGCCGCGGTAACGTTTGGTTGCCGTAGAGGAGCCTGGTGAAAGGTGTGTGACTCGGGGGCTTTATGGGGAGAGGCATGCTGGTCCGGCCCCAGGCTTTTGTAGGTAGCATTGTGGTCATTGCTTTTGTTATGCTAGTTAAGATGTCTCCGAAGTTATCTCCTGTCTTTCATATCCCAGCCCCTTTTGTCCCCGAGTGAGAGTCTTCATTTAAAGTAGGCATTTCCCATGTGACTTTGGAAGGGCAAACAGGACTAGAGACAAAAACGCAGCTGCTGTGTGTGTGGAACAGCCTGTGCGTTCCTCCCGTGCAGCAAGGCCACCGCAAGAAGGACAGTGCCACCTGTGGCTCCTCTGGACTCAAGGAACCTGAGCTTTCAGCAAAGGCTAGGGGTCGGATGCCTTGCATCTGGAACTCACTCTATGCAGGGATGTCCAAAAGGTCTTTTATCTGACTTTCACTGGAATGAATCTGGCAGTGTCAGCAGGGGCAGGTGAGGGTGGGAAGCTTCCTCATCTTCTAATCTGTCACCTTATCTTCTCCCTTTCTGGTTCTCTCCCTGCTTCCTGGTTCTCCCCTCAAGTTCATGATATTCTGGTTACTGCTGCCTCCAAATCTAAAATACTACTTAATTGCCTGCTCAAGGATATGATGTAGTTCCTTATTCCTGCTGTTTGTGTTAAACCCCCTTGGATATTATACGGCCTATTTCCTTTCCCATAAGTCTCTCTGTTTCACGGAGGCCTTTGCTGCTTGGCTATCCATGTTTATTTACCCTAGGAGCCGTCCTTATCGGTGCTTACAGGAGACTCTCCTGTTCCTGCAGGCCTCTCTGACTCCCACTCTTAGTACTACAATCTAATATCTACATAACAGATTTGGTTTTTAAATATAAGTCTTGATCATGTCGCTCCCCTGCTTGGAACCCTTTGGTTTCTTATTGCACCTCAAATAAAATCCAAACTCCTTCCTTTGGCCTACAGGCCCCACCTTCCCCTTGAACCTTACTAAGTACTGCTTTTTCTCTAAGCAGCAACCCAGTGGCTTCCTCGGTTTCAAACATTCTGAGCTCTTTCCTGTCTTGAATCGTTGCAGACACTCTGGGGGTCTATTGAGTGTCATTCCTCATCACTTGATTGGGTGGTTTATTCTTCAAGCGTCAGCTTAAAGTCCACTTTCTTGTGGAGGCCTTCTCAGGCCTTTCTGTCTCTAAATGATCTGTGTGTATTCCTGTGCCTGTTTAATTCCTTCATTGCACTTTTCATAACCTATGATAATGTGTACTTGCTTCCTTTATTCATTCTGTCTCCTCTACTAGAAGCTCCATGAGGGCAAAAACTTGTTTGTTCATCAATATGTACCCAGTGCCTGGCACATGTTAGGGCTTCAGTAAATGTTGAGGAAGCAACCCTAGCTAGAATCCCACTTTTTGACAATATACACAGTTTGTTTTATTCACTGGTATTATCCCCTGAAGACATGTCACATTGAGACAACTTTCTCTACATTTCCTATGGGGCTTGGCACAGTGCTCGGCCTGTATCATACATAGTTCAGGTGCTCAGTAAATGCTTGTTCTGTGAGCCAGGTGGTTCGGAGACTTGTAGCCAAGCCCTCCCTACCTCTGGATCAGTATTGTATGGAAATATTTGGGTGACAAACCTTTCACTTCCCACTGCCAGATGTTGCATTGCCATCAGGTGCCAAATAAATGCTTATATTTATTACTGATATGTGTCTTAATGTCTGTCTGCAGACAATCTTATGATGCGCGCATATTCTTCTTAGCCCCTTACCACCTCACAGGGCATACCCCTTCTTATTTTGCTGCCAATTTTTTTTAATTTGTTTTTTAATATATTTTTTAATTTTTTAAAAAAATATATTTTATTCGTTTTTCACAGGGAGAGGGATAGAAAGTCAGAAACATCCATGAGAGAGAAACATTGATCAGCTGCCTCTTGCACGCCCCCTACTGGCGATGTGCCCGCAACCAAGGTACATGCCCTTGACCAGAATCGAACCTGGGACCCTTCAGTCCGCAGGCCAATGCTCTATCCACTAAGCCAAACCAGTTTCAGCTCAATATATTTTTTTAATTGATTTCAGAGAGGAAGGGAGAAGAAAGAGAGATAGAAACATTAATGAGAATCAGCTCGGCTGTCCCTACATCCCCCCCTACTAAGGATTCAGCCTGCAACCTAGACATGTGCCCTAATTGGGGGTTTCCTGATTCATAGCTCAACGCTCAACCACTGAACCACACTGACCGGGCTTTGCCAATTTATAAAAAATATATATTATTTAAGAGAGGAAAGGAGAGGGACCGAGAGATAGAAACATCGATGAGAGAATCATTGCTCAACTGCCCCCTGCATGCTCCCTACTGGGGATCGAGCCTGCAACCCAAACATGTGCCCTGACCACAAATCAAACTAACATGGTTCTTAGGTCAATGCTCCACCACTGAGCCAAACTGGCCGGGCCCTGTCAAAATTTCTTTTTTTTTTTTTAGGTTCACACCTGAGATAAGCCCATCTTAGTTGTCATGACCACCAGCAGCTGCCAATAATATGGCCAGCACTGGCATTTCACACAGAAGAGATGGAAGAGTCATTAGCAAGGAGTGTTGCTTCTGAATTATTTCAAGTATGGGGTGAAAGCTGGAGAAACAGACTGAGCTGAAACTGGAGGATGAGGCGTGTGAAATTTCTTAGCTCATAGTTCAATTTGGGTTTTGTTCTTCCTAGGGTGAGCATAGGTTGTAAGAGAATTCCGGAGCAGCCAGGGTAAGATCTAGGCCTGTGATGGCGAACCTATGATACGCATGTCAGCACTGACATGCATAGCCATTTTTGATGACACATGTCCGCATGTGGTCGAATACACAGAAGTAAGGGGCCCCATGCCGAGAAAGACGTTTCATCCTCGGCTACTGCACAGCCAGGTGCAGTAGCCGAGGATGAAACATTTGCTGTAGTGTAGTGTAGACACTCTGTGCCGGAGGTCTGTAGGCCAAAACAACAGAACTCCAGCACAGAGCATCTACTTCTGGAACTTCCGGTTAGGCCTCTAGGGGATCTTTGACCTCACTTCCAGCTGGCGAAGCAGGGAGCAGTGGAATGCCACGGGGGACACATCTCTGATCACCATTACCAGCAACCACATAACCACAGCAACCATCATCCAATCTACTGTTCTGGGGTATCATGGATCTCTAATTGACCATCATTACTGAGATAAGTGAGGGGGAGGCTGGGAGAGGTGAAGGCCTGTGCTATGGGTGCCGTTTCCTGCCATTAGAAATAGAGGTAACCATCTTAATTTATATAAGGAACACTATTTTGCAGCATAGTGCAGACTCCATTTCACCACTATTACTGTTGTGCATCCTTATTAACTCCTATTTCTGCTTATTAACCTTGCCCTTTCTAAAACGACAGTTACATGTGCCATGTGGTCAGTTAGGCTAGTTAACCCCTAATTGCCTGCAGGGCTAACAAGCTATCTATAATTCTGTCTCCTGTCACTGCCCCCCTGATGGAGAACCCAAAAAATAAAAAACCAAGGTTAAGTAAAGGAAGTGGTAGTAGCATTAGCCAACCCTTTCAAAAGACATGGACTGAGATGTATGGCATTATAGGAAAAAAAAATGGCAGATCATTTTGTATTCTATGTACTGAAAAGGTAGTAAGCAGAACATGGAATATAAATAGACATTTTGAAACTAATCATTCCCAGCTCTTGAAAAAAAAGTGAGGATGAAAGGAAGGAATACATTTCCAGGCAGCCACACCTTTATAAGAGACAATCTAATTCCATCCTTAAATTTATAAAAAGCTCTACAAATTTAACGTCTGCAAGTTTGAGCATTGTTCACTCAATAGCTCAGCATGGAAAAGCACTCAGTGAGGGAAAATTTATTAAAGAAACTCTCCTAAGATGTGCACCAGTGCTATTTCACGATATGCAGAATAAAGATGCAATTAAGATAATATCTGAGTTACCACTCAGTAGAAATATCATAAAAGACTAAATAATGAGACTGAACACAAACTTACAACATCAAAGAGAGACATAAGTAATTGTCAATATTTTTCGATCTCTCTTGATGAAACTACTGATGTCTTATCACATGCTCAGTTGGCCATTATTGGTTGATATTCTGATGGTCTCTCAATGAGAGAAGAGTTGATAAAGTTAGTATCAGTGCCAACAAGTACATCAGGAAGCAAAATATGTAAGGTAATACAAACATTTCATGACCTAAGCATTGATATATCAGTGACGACAGATGGGGCACCAAACATGGTGGGGACAAAAGTCGGATTTGTCAAATTGTTTACAGAAGCTATTGGACATCCGATTGTGCCTTTTCATTGTATTATCAATCAGGAGGTTTTTTTGTGCCAAGGCAGGATTCACCGACTTGACTTAATGTCAGTTATTACAAAAATAGTTAATTTAATAGCTGCTCACCCCCTTTACAAGCGAGAATTTTCTGCACTTTTACTGGAGGTTGATTCCACCTACAGTGGACTGCTGATGTACAATAATGTAAGATGGCTGAGCCGAGGCAAAGTTCTTGAGTGCTTTGTGGAGTGCTTTGAAGAAATTAAGGTATTTCTTGAGGATAAGGATCTGGGAAACTTTTCTCAGCTCAATGATGATAAGTGGGTCAACACCCTGATATTTTTTACAGATCTCTCTGTTCATATTAATGAACTGAACTTAAAGTTACAAGGTTTTGGCAAAAGTATTGACGGTATGTTTGGATACATAAAAGCTTTTGAAAGTAAACTTAAATTTTCAAGCGAGATGTAGAAACTAAAACTTATAAGTATTTCCTCGAGTAACAAAGTATTTTGAGAAGGCCAGTGCAGCTGTACAAAATGAAATGGAACCCTTGCATACAAAATACCAGCATGTTTTAGACTCATTACTTGACCAGTTCAGTGATAGATTTAATCAATTTAGAAGCCTAGAATAGACCATAAAAGTAATTAAGTATCCTGATGTAGTAGTCTACAGTAGTTTGGAATTAAATGGTTTCCAATGGATGCAAATTGATGATTTGGAGATGCAACTTGCAGAATTTCAAGACAGCATCTGGGCTCAGGTGTTTGTCTGCTTGAGGTCAAAGCTTGAGAATCTGGAAAGGTGCCACTTGAAGAATCAAGAGGAGTGCCACTACGAACAGGAAATTTGGAGTGCCTGGAACCGATTACCAGACACTTTTAGCACCCTGAAAAATATAGCAATGACTTTACTCACAATTATCCCCTCTACATACTTTTGTGAGACCTTATTCTCAGCGTTAAATAATATGAAAACCAACAAAAGAAACAGATTGACAAATGAAGTTAGTAGCTCTTGCTTGGGCTTGAAATGTACAAAATACCAACCTTCAATTGAAGGTTTAGCCAATGAAATTCAGCAACAAAAAAGTCACTAATAGGCAGGTTAATTAAAGAATTCTCCCTCCCCCTCACTTATCTTAGCTCACGACACCCCACACAAGTTAAATAATATCAAGTTCAACAAAAGAAACTGGCTGGCAGATGAACAAAGAAGTCACTAAGCAGGTAAGTTAAATAATTAGTTTTTGGTTTATTAAATACAGTTATATATTACACTTATACATTTTTGTTATTTAAACTATAAATATCATGAAATTATGTTTTTTTTCTCGAAGTGACACACCACCCGAGTTATGCTCATTTTTTTGGCGAATTTTTACACACCAAGCTCAAAAGGTTGCTCATCACTGATCTAGGCAGTGGGCTGTGAGTAGTTGGATTCTCGGTGTGCAGTGTGTAAGAAGGTACACATTGGAGAGGCAAGTATGCCAGTGCAGGTGGGCTACGGAGGCTCAGCAAGAGGGGACATTCTGCAGGAGCATATGGTGGGAAGCAGCTGGGGGCTGAATGTAGAGGAGGAAGAGCAGAAAGGGCCTGAGTGGAGTGGAAGCAGGTGGAAGGAGGGGAAGTGGCTGGAGAAGACCACTGGGGCATGGGGAGTGGACTGAAGCTGGTTAGCTTTACTGTAAGACACAACAGTGGGATATCCTCAAAGGAGGGAAGGATACACAGTCTAGGAGAGGTGAAGAAAGTACTGGAAGAGTGGGGCTAACATTAGACCCTGTTCTCTGGATAGGAAGGCTTTTAGGAGGAGTGACACTTGGGATTACAGAGGAGCATTTGTCTCAGCCCGATTCCAGGTCCTCCCCAGCCCCGCCCTTGAATAAGGGTATCAGGTTGAAGTTCAGTCTATTCCCTCCCCCATGCTAACCTCTGCCAGGGGATTCTCTTCTAAAATTATCTCTAAGCTGGGGCTGCCCTCCAGCCTGTTTCCTCCAATGGTAAGAGAACAGGAAGAAATGAAACATGGGGGAAGGCCTCTCATCTGGGGAAGTCATTAATAATCGCTACAACTGACAGTATGTCACAGGCACTGCTTGGAACCTTCCCATCCTCCACAGTCCCATGAGGTAGTCACTTTCCCATTTTACAGAGGAAGAAGTGAGGCTCAGAGACTTCAAATATACAAAAAAGCAAGTAACGGAACCTGAAGGGCATGGGCTTGGAATCAAGTAGATTTGAATGCTGGCTCAGTCTTTTAAGATGCTGGAGACCTTGGCTAAGGTACCTAATCTCACAGAACATCAGTCTCCCATATCTAAATATGAGAAAAATTATTTCTGCATTTGGAGGTCTCTATGAGGATTACATGTGATGATGTAGGGGGAAATCTCATGGTGTTAACGAATTAACTCATAAAATAAAGCTTCAGTTTAATAATGAGAGTTCACATTCAGTGCTTACCAGGAAGCAAACACTATGCTAACTTTTTTTTTTTTAAATCCTCATCCAGGGATATGTTTTTATTGATTTTAGAGAAAGAGAAACATTGATTGGTTGCCTCACATATGCACCCTGACTAGGGCTCAAATCTGGAATGTAGGTATGTGCCCTGACCGGGAATTGAATCCCCAACCTTTTGGTGCAGGCTCCAACCAACTGAGCCACCACAGTAAGACCACAATGGTAAACTTGCATGCATTCTTTTATCTCCTCTAAGTCACTGCCTTTCTGAGGACACTGAAGCTAGCATGTGAAATAATGTCACCATGTGTGTGCACTTTTAACTAACAATATTGTATCTGTGACTGTTTTCCTAGCATGAGAGTTTCTCCCTCCTCACTTTAAGGGGCTCTAGATTTTTCCCACCTGAGACTAATGACGACATTATTATTCCATCTCTGCCCTGGTTAGGTAGAGAATAGGCGAAAAGTGTATCTTTCTTGAAAAACCAGAAGAGGGAGAAAGAGACCTGTCCAGTGCTAACAGGAGGGCCTCGTGGAGCACAAGGGAAGGAACCAATGATTTTTAAAGAGTCTGGGAAATTACTATTTGATCACTTCTGATAACCTTCCTTCAAATAGCAATTCCATAAACCTATACTAGGTTTTAATCTTATAATATCATGGACCTTAAGAAAATCTATTTAAAACCTCAGAAGAATTTATATCTTACACAGTATGCATATCATTTTAAAATAATTTTTTAATGTTTTTATTGATTTTAGAGAAGAAAGGAGAGGGAGAGATAAGAGAAAAACATCAACATGCCCTTGTACACCCCACTTGGGATGAAGTCTCAAACCGGGCATGTGCCCTGACGAGCAATCAAACCAGCGACCTCCTAATGTATGGGTTGGTGCTCAACCACTGAGTAATACCAACCGGGCCAGTATAAATATACTAGAGAATACATACATGTCTATGAATTTGTTTCCAAATTAAGAGATTTTCACAGAACTCCCTAGAAGTCCATCTTTAGCAGTCCAAATAAGAACCTAAACACTGTACCCATGAGGAGGTGGGGTGGGCACAGTCTACATTTTATTTTCTTGCAGATGATAACCCATGAGACCTTAACGATTCATAACCTCAAACTCAAGGGATTCTGCTCACATTCTGCACTAGCAGCTGTAGGTTTCCTTGGCCCTCCTCATTTCAGAATCTGGGTTCCAGAATTGCAGCGGATGCTTCTGCTTGGCTTGGTCAAGTGTGAGGGCTTCTTCAGTCCCAACAATCTCTGCCTCCAAATCTCGGAATCCATAACCAGACGCCGACTTTCTCCGGAATAGTGAAGAAATAGGAATTGTCTTAGATATTTGTTTGTTGGGATTATCAAGATCCTACAGAACTGGCTACCTTCAGGAGAGCCATATTCCACAATGTTTTTTACTTGGGCACTGTATTTTCTTTAAGACAGTATTCCTTTCATCTCACACAAACCCCTTAGGAATGCCTTCCTTATTTTCTGCCTGCAGAGATTCAGTCCCTCAATGGGCACATGTTTACCTTTGTGGGTGGGGAAGGTTATTTGCCTTTGAGCTCATAAGATTTGTTAGAAAAGGTACGTTTGATGGTATCCATCATCCCACGCAGTTTGGACAGATCCATTTAGCCTAGATCCAAATTTAGTTGTGGACTAGATGTGTAGTGTCTCTCCCTATCGTGCCTGAACTTGGACTGTCGTGGACAGGCCTCACTTGGTGATGGATCTTAAACTACACATTGACTCATGTTTACAACTTCGCTTCTATAGTAAAGAGTTCATAGGAGAAAGAATGTCCTAGGAAAATTGGCAAAAAAAAAAAAGGAGTGATGCCAGTTAGAATAGTTTGTCCTTGACCAAAAATGATTTATTGACCTGAAAAAGGGAAGAATAGTAGAGTACTTCCCCATCATCATTTATGTTTGTGGGTTCTCATGAGAAATACTCCCTTCTCTCCTCTGCATCCCCTTGCCCCTGGCCCACTTCCCCCTGTTATCTAGCTCACTGGACAGATAGGCGGGCACCCCTCAGTCCACACGAAAGCTGAGTGTCTCCCCATAAATCCATGATGCTTGTGCACTGACACTTCTCAGTCTGGGAAATGGTAGAAATGCCATAAGCCAATGCTATCACTCTGCTTCCCACAGTGCCCCACACCCAGTGGGTGACAGATAAGGTAGGGTCAAGGGATGGCACCAAACCATTATTAGCAGCCCCTGGCAGACAGAAAGGCAAACCTGGAGGAGAAAACTGAACACTGATGGGCTGGGAGAGGTGGTCTGACAAATGAGGACTAAACCTTGGGAAAATACAGAAGAGGGAACAACTCAGCAGGAAAAGATGGGAGAGAAGCATCAGTTACTCCCTCAGGTGAGTTACTCTCCATTGTTTCCAGACCTTGAAATCACTCCGTCCATGTCCGGCACTGCAGCCTGGTCTTCCACATGCTGTAGAAGAGAAGTGCCAACACTGGATGGTGTAGTTTTAACCTGCTCTGGACATACACAGGTTGGAGAGCACTCTGAGGAGTTTTCCATCCTGGTCTAGGCGATATTTATAGAGGGACCAGAGGCTGGGGGCTGGCAGCCACCTAGTGACTAAGGAGGGGGACAGTGCTGCTGCACTGCTGAGGGAATTCCCTGCGGGGCTGTCCCTCAGGTTCTCACCGCAGCCCCTCCCCCACACTGCTCTCACACTTGCTTCGACCCCAAGCAGATCAGATGTGGCAGTGGGGGGGTCATGTGATGGAGAGATAACTATAAATAGCTGGGGGTGGGCATGCTGCCCCAGACGCCTTGGGGACAGGCAAGAGGACAGGCTTAAGGAGCTGTACTGGGGGTTGGACGGGGGCAAGCAGGCCAAGGCCTGGCAGGGGGAGGGAGCATGAAGCCATCTGAGTCCCAGCAGCGTGGGCGCGAACAAAGCTGGTGGGGTAGTGCCCCCCAGTACCAGTACATGCCCTTCGAACATTGCACCAGCTACGGGCTGCCTTCGGAGAATGGAGGCCTCCAGCACAGGCCCCGGAGGGATGCAGGCTCCCGTCCCAACGCCCACCCCACACAGGTAAAGCCCTAAGGGGAGGGGAGGTGGGTTGGAGGACCTGGTGGTGTGATGGACTGAGGGAAATTAGGGATTGGGTGAAAAGAAGGAGCAGTGTTACTTTTTTTTAACTTAAGAAGTACATGGTAGTGTATTCAAAATATGACGATCCTGCCAAGGGCTGGACCTAGCTCAGTAGACACAAGTCCTTTTATATGACCTTTCCCAGCAATTTCATGAATCCTATAGGGACGGCAAAGCCACACATGTATGAGGAGATTACGCTTACATAAGCTACATGAGTGACTGGCCGAAGAGTCCACACCACTGCATGTGTGAGCTCCCTCATACCCTAACCCACATGCAGTATCCTCCCCTGCCCCCCCCAAACACACACACACACACACACACACATACACACACATACACACACACACACACAGGCATTCTTGCTAATCAACCCTAGATGCCAACCCCCCCTTTCAGATTGGATGCCTCCCTTCCCTCCCCAGCCCTCTCTGCTTTAGTACTTAGCCCTGAACCAGCGAGCACTGACCTGGCTCCTTCAGTGTTCCCCAGTTCTGGTATAGAGCACCCCTCTTCCTCATCTCCACCAGCCTGGGACCCAAGGGAATGAGACAGCCTGTGGCAGGGCGTGTACTGAGCGCCATTGGTAGGTAGTGTCTTCTTGCTGTGTCCTGGGTGGAGGGGTGGATAGACACACTACCTCCCTCATCTCTAACCTCATTCCAGAAGATGGGACAGCCATGAGCAGGGGAAGCAGTGTGTGCCTGCCCACTACTCCAGCTCCGACTCCACTGCTCATATTGTGAAATCAGATCTCTTCCACTCAGGCTCTCTCAGAACCAGCAACATGGCCTGGCCTGACCCTGGCCCCAGAGGAGGCAGTTAATGCAGTGGGGCAGGCCAGGCTACCTGGGGATGATGAGAGTGGAGGGCTACCAGATCTGAGGGGTGCTCCTCTATCCTCTTTACATTTGGGGGGAGGATCTAATTACCCTGCTCTGACAAGAAGTGAATTGACTTGCCTTCTCAGGACTCATTCCTGTTGTTGCACACAGTCTAGAGAGTGAGGGATGGGCTTTCTCTAAGCTTGGCTGGGCATCTCAGAGGCCTCCAGTATGGCTAGACACACCAAGGTACAGTGCACCAAGAGTCACCTGCTGGTCTGTCCTCATCCATGCCAGGATTCCAGGAGAGAAGTCGGGGGCGGGGGGATATCAGAAAGACAGGCTGAGATACAGTGAGCAGAGTGACGCAGAAAACTTTTAATTGACACAGATGAACAGTTCCAACTCTACTTAGAATAGAAATTGGTCTCCTTGATGAAGGTTGCCATGGACCAAGATGAGTACAGATGGAGAGAGAGACATGTATGAATGGAAAGTGGGGAGCTGAGGACAGGAGGATCACAAAATGGCACTACCTGAGGCCCTCAACACCCAGGATTTTAAAAGGTTGTCTGTTTGTGTATTTCTGGACATCTATGTGCTTCCCTCTGTTTATTCCTTTTGACTTTTCTGCAAGACAGACATTCCCATTCTCCCTCTGTCCAGATTTATGGCCATCAAAAGGAGCAATTTTCAGACAAGGAGCAGGGCATGGGGATGCCCAGGAAGATGGGCTCCAGTGCCACCATGGACAGCACAGATGAGGACCACTATTCTAAATGTCAAGGTGATGGGGACTGCAGAATAAAGTGATCTGGGATAGAGGAGGGGCAAGGCTTAGGAGAATAACTTGGACGTACTATTGCATATATCTCACCCTCCCACTTCACGAATAAACCCCATAGCCCTCCTCCCAGTATTAAGGAGAGGCAGCTCTTGCCACTTCCTTCTCACTTTCCTTGTTCCCCACTTTCCTCCTGCTAAGCCCCAAGAAATGAGTTTTAGAAAGAATCTAGTAGGGAACTGAACTTTAGTGCCTCTGGAAGGGTCAGGGCAGTACCTGGCAGAAAAGTGAAGAGAAACTCAGCGAATGAGGTGTGAGACGGGACATCCCATCCAGCCCTCAGTCACAGGCCTGAGCAGTGATTGGTTACTGCTCTTCTTTATCCCTTTCTCTCATAGGTTGTATCTATCGCCTGGGACGTGTGGTGAGAAGGAAGTTAGGGGAAGACTGGATCTTTCTGGTGCTTCTGGGACTGCTTATGGCTCTGGTTAGCTGGAGCATGGATTATGTTAGTGCCAAAACCCTTCAGGGTAGGTTTCACCTGGCCCTGCCTTCTGGGCCTCTCCCCATACTTGGCTGTGTCTAGAGTTTCTACCGAGAATAAGCTGGATGTGTTTTGGGAGGGGGACACTGAACAGAAAAGATCAGGCCCAGAAGAAGACCAGACCAGACCCAGATCCATTTCTCCTGTCCCTGCCACCTGCCACCAGCAAAGCTGTGGATGTCCCTCTAATACTCACCCCAGTTTTCCCCGGACTTTCCCTGGTTTGAGCACCAAACATTCTAGGACCCAGGAGTACCTCAGTTCCTGGCAAGCCCGGGTGGCTGGTCAACCCATTGGCCTCTAACATTGGGGCCGCAGTCGCAGCTCCAGTGTGGTTTGCAGCAAAGGCTTCACCTACTATTGGCGAGAACCACAAGGAACAGGGCACTCCAGCAACTCAGGTCACCCATTCACACATCCAATGAGAATAGTACCATCTCGCGAGACTCAGTGGGATAGCACCGGTGAGATGATGCTCTTAGCACACTGACCTGTGCAGCAGAGGATGGGGTGGAGGGGAGGAGTGGGGCAGCGGTGACCTCTTGTCCACAGGCACTGACCCCAGCGCGTGTTTCCACAGTCTACAAGTGGACCTACTCCCAGGTGCAGCCCAGCCTGCCTCTGCAGTTCCTGGTGTGGGTATCCTTCCCCCTTGTCCTCATCCTCTTCAGCGCCCACTTCTGCCACCTCATCTCTCCCCAGGCTGTTGGTGAGAACTTCCCCTTGGACCCTCCCACATCAGGTCATCAGTATAATGACCTGACCCTCTCCCTCCCTCACCTGGCGCTATTGACAGCCCTTGCCCTTGCTTTGTCTCTGTCCTTCCCAGCACAGCCCTCTCCCTTCCCCACCCCCCATCTCCATGTCCATTGTCTGGATGTTTATCTCCTTTTGAATCTCCAGCTTGAACCTGCACACAATCATTTTGCAACCCTTTTAGGCTCTGGGATCCCTGAGATGAAAACAATACTTCGTGGGGTTATCCTGAAGGAATATCTCACCCTCAAGGCCTTCGTGGCCAAGGTTGTGGCCCTGACTGCAGGACTGGGTAGTGGCATTCCTGTGGGGAAGGAGGTAGGTGGCAGGCCCTGAGGCATGAGCTGGGCAGATGGTGACTCTGGGAATAGATATGAGCACAAGCATGGACATGGAGACAAGAGTCAGAGCCAAGGGGAACAGGGGGGACGTGAAGGGAATTATGGGAAGGTCCTCCTCCTGGGTCAGAATAACCGAAGGGTCAGAGTTGGGAGGGCCTCAGAGCAGTCTCCCAACCTGGGCTCTGTTGACATTTGGAGCTGGGTAATATTGGTTCTGGGGATCATCCTGGGCGTGATAGTATGTTTAACAGCATCCATGGCCTCTACCCCCTCAGTGCCAATAGCACCCCCAGTTGTGACAAGTGGAATGTGTCCAGACATTGTCAACTATTCCCTTGGGGGGGGGGGGTCTTTCCCAGTTGCCGACCACTGCCTTAGAGCCACTCCAGACCAATGCCCTTGTTTTAATGTGAAAACGGAGACCTAGAGAGAGGCTGTGCTTTCTTTAAGGTTATGCTCACGGCATGCTTGTCCTGTTACAGTCCGTAACCTACACCATAGCCAGAGTCATCTTTTCAAAGTGGAATTGGATTGTCTGACTTCTGCTCAAGAACTTCTAGTGCCTTTTCATTCTCAAAATAAAACGCAAAGCTCTCACTGGGCCTCGAAAGCCTGTGGTGACCCGGCTCCTTGCTGTCCCTCTCGGGCCTCCCAGGCTGCTCCTCACGTACTGTTTTGGGTAACAATGCCATCTTCCTGTCCTTCAACCTTGTAAGCTTGTTCCCCTCTCAGGGCTCTTGCGCTTGCTGTGCCCTTGGCCTGGAACACTCTTCCTCCTGGCATCCACATGACGTACACCCTCATTTCAATAAGGCACTACTCATTGGTGACCATCCCGGAGCACCTTCTCTAGACACCCCCGATCCCACCTCATCTGTCCTGTCTATCTCTGTCCCCTTGTCCTCCCTCAACTTCTTCCTGGACCTTAGAAGTTTCTGAAATGATAAAATGCGGTATGTCACCTCCTTTCCTCTCTGGGATGAAGCTCCAGGAGGGCAGAACTCCTGTGTTACTCATGTCTGTGTTTCCAGCATATAGTACGGGCCTGGAGCAATAAATGTTAGTGCATAGAATGCCACAAAGCCTCCCACCTGGACCCCTCCTCCTGACCTCTTCCCTCGTCTCTCTCCCAGGGCCCTTTTGTCCACATTGCCAGCATCTGTGCCGCTGTCCTCAGCAAGTTTATGTCTGTGTTCTCTGGGGTGTTTGAGGTAAGGTGGAAAAAGTCCAGTGAAGTGGGGCTGTGTATGTTCAGGGTGTCAGGAGGGCTGCCTTCGCTCTGGGCTGGGCTGGATGCTAAAATGGGGCATGGCGCTCATCCATGTTCCTCTGTTCTCCGCACACACATGCGCCTCCTGTCCTCGCCACCTGACACTTTGTTCAGCCTGTGTCTGTCCAATAATGTCCCCTCCTTCTTGCTCTGCACCCTGCACTGGAGCCTGCACACGGCTCGTGCCTCTGTTGCCTGCCAGTCCTCACCCCTGCCACATGTCAGTTCCTTTCCCTGATTCCCTCCTATGCTCCCTGTCCCTTCTTCATTCCTGGTTCCCCAACCCATCTCTCTTACACGCCGCCTTACCTCAGCCCACTGCCCTCCTTGTCCCGTGCGCTTCTCTGTTGCAGACCGTGCCTGAGCAGCTTGACCTCGTGGTGTCGGCCTGTGCAGTGGGCGTGGGATGCTGCTTTGCAGCCCCTGTCGGAGGCAAGTCCCACTTCCCCTCTCCCCCACTCATTTCCTGAGCATGACTTAGAAGGGAGGTCTGGGTGGCTGCCACAGCTTTGGGGGTGGAAGGGGGTGCTCATTGCAGGGACTGGAGGGTGGGCTTTCAGCCCCTGGTCTTCAGACACCCATACTTTTCTACCAAAGAACTGCATGTTCTTTTGAGGCTGATGGCTATCTCATGCAGGCTTGATTGGTAGTGCAGTTTGTCTGAAGTCCTTTCCTCTCTCTCTCGCTACTGACACTTTTTTCTCTGATTGTTCCCACCTCCTGCCTCACTCTGGTGATCATTTATTGGCTTTCCTGCCCATCATATATTTACCTAACTTTCATTGTCTATGTTTGGCCTTGCACTATGAGGTCCCTTCCTGTCTTGGCTTGGGAATTGCAGGGGCAATGGGACCACTCTGATTCCCTGTGACTTAAGCCTTTCCTTTTGCCTTATCCCCCACCCTTGCTTGTTCTCCATTCCTCTCTCTGCCCCTCTTCCTCACCCCTCCCTTTTTTCTGTTGGTCTGTCTCTCCCTAGTAGCAGCCATACTATTATACTGATATGCTGACGGTGGGCTGTGCTGTGGGAGTCGGCTGTTGCTTTGGGACCCCACTTGGAGGCAAGTGATTTACCCTCCTACACTAGTCCACTTGTCTGATCTTGTCCCTCAAGCAGTTGTTAGCATCCCCAAGTATGAGTATTATCAGTTAAAAACAGGATATAACAAAAACAGCTTACTTTCAATGAGCATTTACTAGTACTGCGTGCAGGCAACATTCTAAGCATTTGATATGTATTCCTGCTAAAAGCTGCACGAGACTGAGATTAGAGAGGAGAGAACATGTTACTTTCCTTGTCCTGGGTGACGAACAAGCAAGCATGGTCAGAGAAAGCAGTTATATGTGTTTATTTTCTCATCAACGTTCCTTGTAATCAGACCCACAGAGCAGGGATTATTTCGACCAGTCACTGGACTCATTGAATAACATAAAGGACACCAAGTTGACAATTGGAGAAACAAAATTATGGGAATAGCATATGCTTCCTAAATGCACCAGCTGTTAGAAGTATCTTTTCAATTATGAGAATGTGATCAGTCCTTTTGTGGAGGAGGTAGCTAAAGTGGCTTGGCCTGGGGATGATATATGGATAAGCACTCAGAGTTAATGAAAATGTATCATGTTCCCTTGTCCTGACACTGTGCCAGTGTGCGCTGTGTAAGGAGGTGAGCTCAACAAATGCTTCAGCTGGCAACCCGCTTGCCCTTCTGTTGTCAGCCCTTGACATTAGAGTCACTGGTCCCTGTCCATGAAGGGTAGTGTGCTGGAATTTCTACACATGTTAGATTTCACACTTAATGTTTATACCCACTTTCACTTTTATTTACTCTTTCACCTCACAAATCCAAAAGATCTAAGGAACCTTTTTAGACAGGTAAAACCATTTTTTAAATTATATTCTTTTAAAGTGAAAAGAACCTGAATTTTCTGCATAAAATTGGAATTTCTGAGATGACAGAGGAAGGTTTGTCTTGGCCTTGTGTAGTGTATGGAAAAGACCATAGGAAAGTTACAGATAAAACATGGCCCCTCAATTTTTTTGAGTTAAATTGATTGGGTTGACATTGGTCAATATGAACATACAGGTTTCAGGTGTGAATTTGTATGTTATAAGATCTGTATATGCCACTGTTTGCTCACCATCCAAAGTCAAATCTTCTGTCACCATATACTGAGAGCTCCCTTATCCCCTACCCCCTTCCCTCTGGCAACTACCCTGATGCTGTTTGTGTTAATGAGTTTCAGTTCAATATCCCACATATGAGTGAGACAAAACCGGTTTGGCTCAGTGGATAGAGCGTCGGATCGCGGACTGAAAGGTCCCGGGTTCGATTCTTGTCAAGGGCATGTACCTTAGCTGTGGGCACATCCCCAGTTGGGGGCATGCAAGAGGCAGCTGATCGATGTTTCTCTCTCATCGATGTTTCTGACTTTCTATCCCTCTCCCTTCCGCTCTGTAAAAAAATCAGTAAAAATATATTTAAAAAAATAAAATAAAAAATAAAAATAGGTTTAACACTCCTACTGCCTTTATAACATGAAAGCCATTACTTTGCTGAGACCCGTTTGGCTCAGTGGATAGAGCATCGGACTGCGGACTGAAAGGTCCCGGGTTCGATTCCGGTCAAGGGCATGTACCTTGGCTGCGGGCACATCCCCAGCAGGGGGCGTGCAAGAGGCAGCTGATCGATGTCTCTCTCTCATTGATGTTTCTGACTTTCTATCCCTCTCCCTTCCGCTCTGTAAAAATCAATAAAATGTATTTGAAAAAATATCCCACATATGAGTGGAATCATGTGGTTCTTAGCTTTTGCTGACTGATTTATTTCACTTAGCCTAATGTTCTCAAGATCTATACATGTTATTGAAAATGGCAATATTTCATCCTTTCTTATGGCTGAGTAGTATTCCATTGTGTGTATGTACCATGTCATCTTTATCCAATCCTTTATTGTGAGGCACTTCGGTTGTTTCCATGTCTTGGCCATTGTAATCATTCTGCAATGAACATAGGGTGCATATATCTTTATGAATACATCATTTTGAGGTTTTGAATATACACAGGAGAGGAATTGCTGGGTTGTATTGTAGCTCTATTCTCAATTTTTTGAGGAATCACCAAACTGCTTTTCATAGTGGTTGTACCAGTCTACATTCCGACCAGCAGTGGATGAGGGTTTCCTTTTTTCCACAATCTCTCCAACACTTGTTATTTCTTGTTTTGTTGATAATGGCCACTCTAACAGGTATGAATGAGGTGGTATCTCATTGTAGTTTTGATTTGCATTTTCCTAATTGCCAGTGAGATTGAACATCTTTTCATATATCTATTGGTTGTTCATATGTCTTCTTGGAGATGTATTTTCAGGCTGTCTGCCCACTTTTTGATTGGGTTGTTTGTTTGTTTGGTATTGACTTTTATGAGTTCTTTATATATTTTGGAAATTATACCTTTGCAAATATCATCTCCCATCTGGTTGGCTGCCCTTTTTTGTTGTTGTCAGTTTCTTTTGCTGTGTAGAGCTTTTTAGTTTGATATAGTCCCATGCATTTATTTTTTACTTTACTTGCCTTCGGGGTCAAGTTCATAAGATATTCTTATGACCAAGGTCTATAAATTTGGTACCTATACTTTCTTCTATGTAACTTATTGTTTCAGGTCTTATATTTAGGTCTTTGATCCACTTTTAATTATTTTTTTTTGTACATGGGGACAAACTGTAACATAGTTTCATTTGTTTGCATGTGGCTTTCCAGTTTTCCCAGCACCCTGAAGATATCATTTTTAGAATGTTTGTACTAAGTGGAAAATATTACAAGGACTGGCAGGTAATATTACTTGACTGGTTTCATTTTATGAACGTAGAAAAAAATTACTATTAAGAGATCACTTATTCACTATCTAGTCAACTGTTAATTCCTTGCAGGTTTACACTGATGAAAGAAATAGACTTCAGCATTCTACCGAAATGACAAACATCTTTTTGCTTCCATTATGATGCTCTGTGTTGCCCTCTGGGCACTGTGCTAGATAGACCCTGTGCTCTCAAGGAGCTCACCTTGAAAGGGTAGACAGGCAGGCAAGGAGACCATCACTCACAGAAGTGTCTCCATGGCAGCCTGGGCAAGTGCAATGAGAGCCTTCTACTAAGCTGCTTGAGTGGGGGTGGAGACATGGGGGCTTTATAGGATACTAGAGGCCCGGTGCACAAAATTTGTACATGGGGGCGGGAGATGTCCCTCCGCCCAGACTGCACCCTCTCCAATCTGGGACTCCAGTAGGATCGGCCTAAATGGGCAGTCGGACATCCTTCTCACAATCCAGGACTGCTGACTCCAAATTGCTCACCTGCCTGCCTCCCTGATTGCCCCTAACTGCTTCTGCCTGCCATCATGATCATCCCCTAACCACTACCCTGCCAGCCTAATTGATGTCTAACGGCTCCCCTGCCAGCCTGTTTGCCCCCAACTTCCTTCCTCTGCCATCCTGGTCACCCCTAACTGCCTTCCCCTGCAGGCTACTCCCCAACTGCCCTTCCTTGCAGGCTTGCTCCCTCCCAACTTCCATCCCCTGCTGGCCTGATCACCAACTACCCTCCCTTGCAAGCCTGGAACCTCCCAACGGCCTTCCCCTGCTGGCCATCTTGTGGTGGCCATCTTGTGTCCACATGGGGGCAGGATCTTTGACCACATGGGGGCAGCCCTCTTGTGTGTTGGAGTGATGGTCAATTTGCATATTACTCTTTTATTAGATAGGATAGAGGCCTGGTGCATGGGTGGGGGCAGCTGGTTTGCCCTGAAGGGTGTCCCAGATTAGGTTGGGGGTTCCCTTGGGGGATGGGGTGGCCTGGGCAAGGGTCCTGTGGTGGTTTGCAGGCCAGCCACACCCCCCAGGGACCTAATTGGAGGCCCTGGGATCTGGGATTAATTTATGTTCTACAATTGAAATTTTGTAGCCTGGAGCAGAGCCAAGCCTTCTGCTCACTCCTTGGGGACAGCCATTTCTGTTTAAATTCTATAATTGAAACTTTGTAGCATTGAATGGAGGCCTAGGCCAGCAATAGCAGGAGAAAAGCTTGGCTTCCTGTGTTCCCAGGGAAATCCAAGCCTCCCTGCTGCTCTCAGTGGCAGCAGCCATCTTGGTTGGGGTTTATTTGCATAATTTGCTCCTGATTGGCTGATGGGTGTGGCCTTATCAGAGGAACGGTTAATTTGCATATTACTCTTTTATTATATAGGATGGTGTTTGATCTGACACTTAGGGAAGACAGCTAGAACAGGGTATTCTGAGCAGAAGAAACAACATTCAAACTCTGGGGGCTATAATGATAGTCAAAGAGTATTGCTAGAAGATACTGGGGAAGAATAACAGGAAATGAATCTGGGCAGGTAAATGGGAGCTAACTCATGAAGGTCCTTTTAGACCTTGTACAAGAAAGTAGATTTTATTTATTCTCTAGGCTAGAATTTGTATATTGCACAGTCTGCCAACCACCCAAAGCTGAATCTTCTTCAGTCATCAATGTGTTTTTACAGAACACAGTATTCATGGTGTTAATAGATGGAATGTGCAAAAGGATTCTGAGGTCAAATAAGTTGGAAAATCCTGTGTTTTTTTAAACTGGAAAGGTTACCAGAATATTTGATTGCTGACATGCAAAATGTGGCTCAAGTTCAGCATTTCCCACAGAACCCTTTTTTAAAAAATTTACTTTATTAAAACTTTTTTCTCTTTCCTTTTTAAAATATTTTTACTGATTTCAGAGAGGAAGAGAGAGATAGAAACATCAATGATGTGAGAGAATCATTGATCAGCTGCCTCTTGCATGCCCCCATTGTGGATCAAGTCCACAACCCAGGCATGTGCCTGACCAGGAATTGAACTTTGACCTCCTGGTTCATAGATCAATGCTCAACCACTGAGCCACATTGGTGGGGCAGTACACTATCCTATATAATAAAAGAGAAACATGCAAATTTGACTGTACCTTGGCTCCTGATTGGCTATGCTACCAGCCAATCAGGAGTGGGGGTGGGGCCAAGTGGCACGAGTGCTGGGCCCTGGGGGTGGAGATGAAATGGCGGTGGTGGGAGCACCCAGCCCCCGGGCGCTGTGAGCGGAAGTGGCAGTGAGCACTCAGCACCCGGGGCCGGGTGGGCACAGGCAGCTGGGGCTGAGCTGAGCAGGACAATGACTGGGCTGAGGTGAGGCTTTAGGCCTTGGGCAGGCTGGGGGTGAGCCATCAGTTGGACATCCTCTGAGGGCTCCCAGTATGTGAGAGGGGGCAGGTTGGGTTGAGGGACCACCCAACCCCAGTGCACGAATTTCATGCACCAGGCCTCTAGTTGTTGAATAAAATAACATATGACTTCTTTGTTACTAACCCCTACTCCCACCTGGCAACCCCACAGAATCCATTTTGCAAGAACCTTCACAAGGGCCTCATAGCATCACATGGACATGACTTTAGGAAATGCTGTCATAGTGAAGGGGAGCCCTTGAAGAACTTTGAATAAGGACGTGCTATGGCCAGCTTTGCAGAGTGATCCAATCCCTTTGGCAGGTGTGGGCAGAATAGAAGTGGCTTGTGTATTAACAGATTTAATCCAAGATAAACAAGAAGACTACTGTCATTGTCATGATACCAGATGACAAGAGATTGAACTGGGCAGAGGCAGAAGAGACAGAGATGAGGATGATATATATGGGCAATAGAAAGTAAAAATTTATGCAACCTGGTGATTGATTTTATGTGAGGATATGAAGGATAAGATAGAAGGAGGAATGCAGGCTAACTCTCAAGTTCATAGTAAGGAAATTTGGGTGGCTAGTGGTAGTAACCACGCTAGAAAATATAGGAAGTAAACAGGTGTGAGGAGTTGATAATTTTCACTTTGCATATGTGGAATTTAAAGTACCTGTGGCATATCCAAGTGATATCAAATAGGCAGTTGGGTTGGTAAGTCTGAAGTTCATGAACTGGGCTGAAACCATAGTTTTGTTAATCAGTAGCCTATAAGTATTGGTTGAATCTATGGGCATAAATGAATTTGAGAGACAAAGTGTATTTGTGAGTAACAAGAATAGGAGACTAAGACCAAAGCCTTGGATTGGACAGAGGCAAGGGAGGCAGAGGAGAAACAAGAAGAGCATCCAGTGAGGGAGAAAAGAGTGATGTTATGAAACAAAGAGATCAGAGCACTTCCAGAGGCTGTTTATGTTTTTACTGCCTTGTTTCCTAGCACATTTTCTGTTTGGCGCAGGCTAATATTAAAACTAGTTCTCATTCCTGAGTATAAAGTGACAGATGATTAGAGGAAGTGTCCCAGAACTTCATCATGGGAAAGAAAATCTAGCCTAGGATTTTAAGAAATGGTGGTAAAATATTCATAAGTTGGATAGTTTATACCCAGGCAAATCAAAGCTGATTGTGATTCTATTACTGGTAAAGGAGAGAGACTTTCTCCACCTGATTCTCTACTGTGTCAAATCCTCCTTTCAGGAAAAGAAGGCAACTGCCTTGCCTGGTGTGATTTGAGGAGCAGAGGCAGAAGGGTGGTTGGCAAAGCTTTGTCTGCCCCAGATTCCCCATTCTCTCACTCAGTTTTCTGAAATTCCACCCATCCTATTCTCTTCTGTTCTCTTTCTTCCTTCCTTCTCTCTCATGACTTTTCTGCAGAAAAATTTTAGTGACTCTTAAATCCTTGTGGATAGCTTGCCCTGAATCTCACCCAACCCTACTTTCTAAGGGATGGAGAGAGCATGACCCCTTGATCCTCATATGTTGTCCTCTCTGTATCTTGTTGAACCACATCCCTGGCCTACACAATGCTGCTACCATGACTAGGTATATGGTTTAGAGCATGGACTCCAAGAGAAAAAAATTAAGCACAGACTCCAACAGGTCCACAGGGTGTGAGTGTGGGAGAGAGCCTTTCACACTTGCCTGCATCTGACCCTACATTCGTGCCCCTACAGGAGTATTGTTCAGCATCGAGGTCACTTCTACCTACTTTGCTGTGCACAACTACTGGCGAGGGTTCTTTGCAGCCACGTTCAGTGCCTTTGTTTTCCGTGTGCTGGCCGTGTGGAACAAGGATGCTGGTATGGGGCCCTGGGGTGGAGGAACCTGAATAGAGAGGCTTGTAATGGGGTGTGGAGGGAAGCTCCTGGAGGCAGTGCAGAAAAGGAATGGATGGCTTTATTTGGGAAGTGGGACCAAGACCTAAGGATATAGGACAAGGAATAGGGGAATACCGGTTATGCATAGAAACAAGAAATTAAGTAGAAGAGTAGATGTTGGGCTTGGAGGAAGAAGGACTTGATCCATAAACTGATGACTTCTGGTTCCCTCTCAGTGGGTTTTTGTGACACCCTCACCACAATCTTTGGCCTTTCCATCCTTTAGATACCATCACTGCTCTCTTCAGAACCAATTTTCGAATGGATTTCCCCTTTGACCTGCAGGAACTGCCAGCTTTTGCCGTCATTGGGTCAGTGGGGTTACCTCTACAGGGAATGGTGAGATGGGGGTGGGTATATCTTAAGATTAGAAGAGACCCAAGCTGAGAAGAAGGTGGGGCACACATGGGAGAAGCATAAATTGTTGGGGAGAGGTGGGTAGAAAGGGAAGGCAGATGCCTGGTATTTGTTCCCCATGGGTAGGTCTGAGGGATGGGGGCTTCATTTCTGTATAATTTACACCCTCAGGATCTGCTGTGGGTTCCTGGGAGCTGTATTTGTGTATCTGCATCGTCAAGTCATGCTCGGTGTCCGAAAGCACAAGGCCCTCAGCCAGTTTCTTGCTAAGCAGTGAGTCACTGCCTTTAGTCCTTCCCACTTACTTTCTGGTTTCTCCATGAGTTCCTCTTTTTAAATCTATGTAGAGGGTGTTAAGTGCCTTTCAGTGGCTTGTGATAAAATACAGAAGTCCTGATACTATATACAAGAGGTGAGTGGTATGGTTTCCCCTTTAAAGATGGTATTTTGGTGAAAAGATTCTCTGTTTAAAGAACTGAGACTACAGGAGACCACAGGAAACTTCAGCCTCCCAGAATTCAGTGTGGCATCCACTATGGGTTGAATAAATTCAGGTGACCATGCATTCTGTTTCTTTTTCAGCCGCCTGCTGTATCCTGGAATTGTCACCTTTGTCATCGCCTCGTGCACCTTTCCACCAGGAATGGGTCAATTCATGGCTGGAGAGGTCAGCTGCAAGGGAGTCTGAGGGTGGAGTCAGGTCACTAGGCTTATGATAGGGACTAAGCCAGGACTGGGCTACGTGGAAAAAGGGAAACAACACAAATGTCCCTCAGGCTTCTGAGCATATGGACTTTTGGCCAAGGATAAAATCTATCCATGAGAGAAGAGCAGAAGGGACCTTTGAAAAGTAAGACTGGAAGTCAGTTCTCTAAAAAGAGGAAGGACCAAACATCCCTGGAGAACTACCACCTTTTGCTTCCCCTCTTACAGTTGATGCCTCGTGAAGCAATCAGTACCCTGTTTGACAACAATACGTGGGTAAAACATGTGGGTGACCCTGAAAGCCTGGGCCGTTCAGCTGTGTGGATCCACCCACAGGTCAACGTTGTCATCATTGTTTTCCTCTTCTTTATCATGAAGGTACCTCTCCCTACACTCCAGACTCCCTAAGCTTCGTTTGTTTTCAACCTAGGAATCCAGGGTTGGTATAGGGTAAGAAAGGGTGAAACTGCATCTGGTGTTCACCCAACTTAAAAAGAATTAGCTTGGAAACCATGGCACAAATTGCTAATTTTTGTAGGTGAACCTAGAACAATGAATGATCTAGGTTAATTGTTCCAGTCATGTCACCTTAGTGATGTTGCCAAAATTATTGTAACCTTTCCAAAAGTTCCACTCACTAAATTATTAAGACATCACAGCAGCCGAATAAACAAGAGCAGGATAGATTTCAGCAAAATAGATAACTGTGTGAAAAGCTCATTTAAATTAACCAAGGCCCCCCACATATTAGATATTTAGGCACTTCATTCTCCATGTATCCGATTATCCATTTCTAGCTGATTTACATATCCATTTTCCCCCAGTTTAGTGTGTAATCTGTTTTCTAGACTTGCAAAAGATATAAAAATATTTCAATCAATTTTATTAGTGACTATAAACAATTTTTATAAATTTTATTATTCTCGTTTAGGTAGTGAGGCTGTGAGGGTTTTGCCATTCTCAAACCACTTTCTTCTAACTCCAGTTAGGAAACAAAAGCTGATCTCTTTTTACGTCAATTCTTCTTCATATCTGCTGGTCAAGGATGATGTATTTATAGGCTTCTCAATTATTACCTTATACAGAGATATTTTAATTTCCATTCCTGGTTGTGACATCTGTTACTATTGCCAATTGCATATGTTTTCTTTTTTGATGATTGCCTTATTACTAATAGTATGTCTTGCCTGAATAATCCAGGCAAGACATATATATTAGGGCTCTGTATATTAGAGCTCTCATTTAAAAGTCTGTCCACACTGAACTTTCATGTTTTTTAACATTTTGCTATTAACTTATTTATGATACATTTTATGAATCTGTATTTCATCAGGATATGAGTCACTAAATAATTTTTATATTGTAATAGCTATAGTGGGTTCACTTAATCATTTATTCAATAAATGTTATATACCTTCTATATGCTGATCTTTGGCAAATCCTATGCTTATGATTGAAAAATTTTTTTTTAGTTTTTTCTTTGTTTGTTGCTACTCATTTGAGGTACTTGTCAATGATTTAGAGATACCAGACACTTTGACACACCAGGTTCCAACTTTGTAACTTACATTCTCAGGATTTGCTGTGGGTTTCTAGAAGCTGTGATTATGTATGTTTTTCCCTATTTCACTCCACTTGGGTTTATAACTTACACACTTTGCATACAAAAATTTATTAAATTTTTGTTTCTTCCTTCAAAATATTTTATATTTTCATCATAAAGCAGTTCACAGTGTCTTGTTAAGAATTTTTTCTTGGGGAGAGGGGCTTTCTTTATAGACTTCATCTTCTCTAATTTATAAATCTCAAATTCCTGTAATAGTTGTTGAGTATCGAAACCCATCTGCTATAACCAAGTCCAAGTTTTGATGGCGTTTCAGAATTTATCATTCAATGATAATAATTATGTTTTTTCTGGTATTCCTATAGACTGAACTATATGGTAAAGTTGGGGACATGTGCACTTTTAAAGTGTCAAGCTTTTGAAATAGTTTAGAGAAACAAAATAATGTATATTTTTCAGCATTTTCCCCACAGCTCATCTCAACTCTCAGGATTCCCAAGTATATATATGGAAACCTACCACTTCACCGATTAAAGTTTATTCTGAGAAATGTCCTGGATGATATATAAAAACTCAACTGTATGTCACTACTATTAATTTTTCACTGAATTACATCCTTGAAAATGTTTATATCATTAGCATATCAGGAAAAGGAATTCACATGCTTTCTGGACTATATTTCAAGCCCAACAGTTTATATTAGGCCTATTGTTTTCTTTCATATTTATAAAACATAAAATCATCATAGCTATAAATCCATATTACTTAGCTATCACTGTATTTTTCACTGTCCTGTCATTGGACACATAAACATTCCTTTATTTTTTCCAGCGAGTGGGCAATTGGCTACATAGCAGAATCAAAATATAACAGTGACTAGAACTGTTTTCCCATCATCTGATTTAAAATTCATGTAGTCTTCTGGCTGCATAAGTGCAGGCTGATAAAAGTCTCTGTTCAGACCTTTTATAATGTTGAGGAAGGGAACCTCCATCTTCCTCAATCTTAAGACATGGAAAGTATCATTATGTTGTAACTCAGGAGGTTTCACAATGAGTGTGAAATATAATTACAACTTCTCATTTCCCTTTCAATAAGTCTAATGTGATTACTGAGAGTCACGGAGTTCTCAGCACAGCCTGAGGCTCCGCAGAATTCTTTTTTGCCTGATCTTCAGATCGCTCCTTCTTGTGAAGGGCCTAAATAAAGTAGAATCTGTGATCTTGGCTCTCTAGTTTCCCATCTCCCTAGAATTTAAAATCTTGGGAGTTAATTGCGTTCCAATCACTTGCATCGCATCCTGATCTTCCCTTTCATGTGCTAATGGCTCAAAATTTTGGCTAGTCTCATGTGCTATTCTTCATGCTATAGGAGTTGATACTCCTGTGTCCTCTATGTTCCTCCTCATATCTTTGAGGCTAATCTAAAGTTCATCCTCTGAAATCAGACCTGTTGGCCACCTGTTATCTGTAGTAATGAAGCTTTCAGAATGCCCTGAGCCTACAAATCCCTATGGCTTTGCAAAATCCCTTATGTACTTATTCCAAAGATATGGTACAGAATAGTTCAAGGGGTCTCAAACTAGCATAGGTCAGAGGTTCTTAAGAAGCTTAAACTGCAAGTTGCCTAGAACTCTGTCTCTGGAGAGTCGGAAATGGTAACCTCCATTATATCTGATCACCTATAGTTTAACCTCACATTCCCCGTGAATATTACTGTTGGGTATTTTAGCAAATATTAGCTGTCAGAAGTGTTTTCTGTTTTGCATGAATACTCTTTGACCAAGATCTATTTCTTTCTTTCTTTCCTTCCTTCCTACTGACCTACTCACTTACCTATCTACATCCTACCTACATTTCCCGAGCGCTATGCCAGTACAGAGAAAAAGCAAAGATAATGATATAGACTTCTCAGTCTATATTCTATTTGTGTATTCAACTTTTCTGTTTCAGCTGTTTAAAAACAGATATTCTGGCATGAAGAACAATGTGTTTTGCCTCATTCCAGAGTTTCTGGGATGAAACCTTTTCAGAACCTTTGTCCCTTCCTCTTGAGGTCAACTCTGATTCAAGGGAATTCTTTCTAAGGTTCAGGAAATTAAGAAATTTACTTCTCATTAGTGTACAATGCAATTGGTGCAGTTTTTTAATTGTAAATATTTTGATCCTGGAAATTTGTTCTGATCTTTAGCTGCTACCATCTTTCATTAAGTTAGTTTGAAATCCTTTTTCCAAGATTGGCTTGCTTATTTTGAAGTAATATGTAAATCTATTAATTGATATACTATGTCTCATTAAAGTTCAAGCACTTCTTCTTTCCCACTCTATTTCCCAATTCTTTGTATTCTTTACCACAAAATTTTCCCAGTTTCAATTAGCATACTACCTGACAAAGTGGGCCATGACCATCCTTTCTATTACACTGGCTGACTCACCTGGCTTTCTCAAGGTGCCCTTCCTGTATGGCTAGGGCGGGATCAGATTTTTTGATCCTTTGTTTAAAGTCATTTGATGTCACAGGAAATGGCTCAGACAGGACAGTTGCTCCAGTTTCCCCTGTGAGGTTCACCATATAAATGGCTTTGTAAATAACTACATTAAAGCTCAATTAGTCACACAGTAAGTCACTAAGACTTTAAGGTGTCTGCCACTTCGAACTGGGGATCTTTTTCAAAAACATAATCTGACTCAGAAAAAATATCTTTCAGCTTCAAGAATTCCAAGCTCTTCTATTGAGGTGACTGTTCAAATCAAAGAGGCTGCAGTGGGCTAGGGCCCTTTGCGGGCAATGACAGGGAACCTCTGAGGCCTCACTTCTTTTCTAGATTGCATAAAGGCAAACATAGTTACTCCAAATAGGAGGGTTTGGGGTTAACCATCTGGAAGAACTTTCTTATAGTGTTGTGATCTCTTAGCCTGAGAACTCCATGTTTCTTGATTTTGGAGGGAGGGAGGCAGACATGATAGCTTTCAGGATGAGCCATCCCATCATTTCTGTGGCTTTTAAAGCAGGAAGGAGAGGGATAGCTGGAAAGGGGTTGAGTGTGTGTGTGTGTGTGTGTGTGTGTGTGTGTGTGTGTGTGTGTTGTGTGTGTTGGGCGGAGTCAAGAGGGTGTCCTGATGCCTCTTTTTACCCCAGTTCTGGATGTCCATCGTGGCCACCACTATGCCCATACCCTGCGGAGGCTTCATGCCTGTATTTGTGCTAGGTGAGTTTTGATGGGGAGCCTGGGATTATACCAATAGCTACAATCTAGGGTACTGGGAAAATAAGGAAAGGCCTGGAATTCTGGGGGCCTGTATTTGGTCTTAGTGCCAGAGGAGGGAATACAGAGGATAAGCAGCTTGAATCTCTCAGCACTTTCCTTTTGTCTCTGGTCTAGGAGCTGCATTTGGAAGGCTGGTGGGAGAGATCATGGCCATGATATTTCCTGATGGTATTTTATTTGATGGCATCCTCTACAAGATCCTACCTGGGGGCTATGCAGTAATTGGTGAGACACATTTCACCATCTTGAAACCAAATATTTGAGTCTCTTAACCACCTACACTCCAACTCTACCATGATATATTCATTCTAGGATATACAATATGGTTTTAACTTAATGCTATTAATTGAACTTGTATTCAAATAATCAACCCTTGATTCTGACTCTCATTAACATTTATTGAATGTCTATGAGACTTAGTTTCTTCATGTAAAAAGAGGGATTATGGAGCTTAAATTCCTGTTTTAGGAATGACAATGTGGGCACACAAAATGATTTCATAACTTGTCAAAGGTCATGGCATGAAATCAAAATGATGATTTTCTAACAGTCCAGCATTTTAGTGCTTACACTCTTTCCCCCCACTTATTTGTTGAGTGAGTGGCAATGTGTCAAACAGTGTTCTAGGCACTAGCAAACATATCAGAGAAGAGATTAGACAAAATTTCTACCTTTGTGAAGCTCCTACTATTGACAAATGGTTATATTAGAATGTTGGCACTGACCCACTCTGTGTCATTCTCGTCACATCCCCATGTAGCCTGCATGCCAAGAACTGCAGCTTTAATCCATCAGTACATTCCTGTGTCTCATTCTAGGAGCAGCAGCACTGACGGGTGCAGTGTCCCACACAGTCTCCACAGCTGTGATTTGCTTCGAATTAACGGGTCAGATTGCCCACATCCTTCCCATGATGGTGGCTGTTATCTTGGCCAACATGGTGGCTCAGAGCCTGCAGCCCTCCCTCTATGACAGCATCATCCAGGTCAAGAAGCTACCCTACTTGCCTGACCTTGGTTGGAACCAGCTCAGGTCAGGGGCACCAGCTGGAATTAGTTCAGCCTTGATGCAGTTGGGGGTGGGAGATACTGAGGTTGAGATTGCAGATACGGTCAATGTTTGCAAGCACTGCTTTTTACTTATTTTTATATCCTCATGTACTTAATAAATATTGTGAATAATGAAATGGCAAACCTCAGAGGAGGAGCAGAAAGGCCAGCAAAGAGATGGGCATATGGTGGGGCTAACCCCCCATGCTTTCTCCTTCTATAGCAAATTTACAATCTTTGTTGAAGACATCATGGTACGTGACGTGAAGTTTGTTTCAGCTTCTTGCACATATGGGGAGTTGCAAACCCTGCTTCAGACCACCACAGTCAAGACTTTACCACTGGTTGATTCAAAAGGTCAGTGGGAAGAAAGGAAGACAACCCCTGAATTAGTGACCTGAACTTGGGCTCCATAGGGGTCATGGAGGAGGCATTGTGGGTGGGGTTTGTCTGTAGAGGCCACTTAGTCTGCTACAGGAGACCCTGCCTATGCTCCTTAGGGAACATCATCCTGAGGAAGATAAATACACCCATAGCACAGGCACAAAGCACAGTTAAAAACCAACTAAAGAAATATAGTCAGTTCTCTTATTCATTGTAGTTATATTCTATAAAGTCACCATGAACACTGAATTAGGGATACTACACTGAGCCATTGCTCCTAGAGGACATATAGGGTTAGGTTCCTACAAGCCCCTGGTCACATCACTCTCTTCCACTAATCAATGCATAAACTTATTTTGTGAATGTTCCTCTTTAAAAAACCTTATTGAGTACTAGTATATATTATTGGTTCATTCAGATTGAACTTACAGCCAGCAAAATGATAGCTCATGCCTCAACAAAGCTTACATAACTCACTTATTTTCTCCTCCTAAGGCATATCATAGTCTTTATGCTTAAGGGCAATTTGAAACAGCAAAAGAAAAACACAAAATATGTGAAAAATTTAGCCATAAATGGACCACAAAAAGAACACTTGTTTGCAATATGAGGGCTGGGAGGGGAAAAGGTATAGTATCACTTTGTTCAAACTCAGCTAAGAATGTGTGCATGGGGCAACCCATATTTTTTTGCTGCTCTGTGAATTAAGGAAGCATCATGAGTATTGATTTTGTGTTACAAATAGGTGATTTCACAAATAGGGAATCCATGAATAATGAGGCCCCGTTTGTAAGTCTTACAGCCCCTTATGTAATTCTCTTTGCTACTTAGCTAAATAATCACTGTTCGTTAATATCCAACTGGAGGAGGAGATAAAACTTTCATATGAAGGGGTGAACGATTTTAGTAAGCTGGATCTTCAAACTTCCCTTCCTTCATTCACCATCCTTTCTGCCCACTCATTGGCACTTAATCCTGCTCTGTGTTATTTCTTACTGTGGTTTATATGTCTATATCTGATCTTCCTCACTAGATTGGGTATTCCTTGAGGGTGGAGACTATAACTTCCATCTCCACCAGACTGCCTCATTGTAGATATTTACTAAATGTTGAATAAATTCTTGCATGATGTTTGAATTATTGTAACAGAAGACTTGTGGCAGGCCAGTAGGAGCCATTAAAATAGTTCTGATTTCAGATAATCAGAGTATTCAAATTGCTCGAGTTAGGTCAGTTTTAATATTTTCCCAAACCCCAATATCTCTAAATGGCTTGTACACTAGGGGCTCTTCATTGGATCAGTAGTTCAGCCACTATGATAATGACTATGACTTAATGGTAAGATTTATCTCAATAACACTGCTGCAATTTTATGGCCTTAAAACTTAATGAAAATGTAATTACTCGCAGAATTTCGACATTCCCAGAAAAAAAAGTAGGCTTGTTGTTTATATCCTAGAAGGACCCAGACTCTAAAGAATTAAATGATTTTGTAGACTTTTTTCAAAGTATATTCACATCTCAGCCTACATGGATGCCCTTTAATGCTTGTTTTTTTTTTTTTTTTTTTTTTTGAGACAGGGTTGATTTGCCTATTCTAATACCACGTTCACCTATTTGCAAACAGACTATAACAAAATAAGCACAAATGAGCACCATTTAGTGTATATCAATTGGGTCTCTAAGTACTAGATGATGAAATCAAAAGGATTGAGTCAGGTCAACCATGCAAGATTTGTGAGATGAGTGTTTGGGAGGCGAAGGTAAAAACTGAAGAAAAGAAAAATGGAAGCATGGGCGCTGGTTTTTTGTCCCCGCTGGAGCGGGGTGGAGGTGCTGGGTAGGGGGCTGGTAATGAGCAGGCCCTCGGGCTAAGCTTGGATCGCCCCCCCAGAGTCAATGATCCTGCTGGGCTCCGTGGAGCGGTCAGAGCTACAGGGCCTCCTACAGCGCCACCTGTGTCCTGAGCGGAGGCTGCGGGAAGCCCGGGACCTGGCCAGGAAGCTGTCAGAGCTGCCTTTTGACGGGAAGGCGCGGCAGGCTGGGGAGGGGCAACAGGGCTCCTCGCCCCAGGGCCGACCAGAGTCCTTCGCCTTTGTGGATGAGGATGAAGATGAAGATCTCTCTGGGAAATCCCAGGTGACCAGGCTGGGAAGGGCCTCGGGAGCAGGAGAGATTGAGACAAAGGGAAAGTAGGAAGAGGGAATGGAGATGCTGGTCATTTAGAAAGTCAAGAGAGCAATGCCCCTCCGTCCGAAGGACTGAAGGGGATAAGGTTGTGAATGAGAATTCAGAAGGATATAGGACTTCTGAAATGGGGAGGAAGAATGGAATTAGATGGATTTCCCAGGACACCTGCCGCTAAAGGCAGGAAAGCACTAGGCAGCATCTTCTTTGGGACTGAGAATTTTTACTGCTCCTTACAGCTGCCTCCACTTCCTCCTCCTCACCCCATTCCTACTGTTCCACTGCCCCCTGAAGAGCCCAACGGGCCCCTGCCAGGCCTCAAACAGCAGCCAGAAGCACCGGAGCCTGCAGGTGAAGATTCTCCCATCGTGCACGTTCACTCAGCCCAAGGGCTGCTACTCTGAGGAGGGGGAGGCTAGGGTAATGGGAGAGGGTTCCTATTCTTTGAGTCACCATATGCTGCCCCAAGGAGAAGGGCAAGGGCTTACTAGTATTTAGGAGGGTAGAAGAGAGGGTGTCTATGGTGGTGGCATAGTGTCAGGACCACTTGGGAACCCCTGGCTATTTCCTCCCAGGTCAGGTAGGAATTGCTTTGTTTCCATTTCCATCTCTTCCCCACTCCTCAGGTCAAAGGCGCTCCATCTTTCAGTCTCTGCTGTGCTGCTTGCTGGGCAAAACTCGCCCCACAAAGAAGGAAACAAGTCAGGTGAAAGATGGATGGGGGTGGGGGCATGACAGGGGAAAGGGAACTTGCCTGGTCCTTAGAGGAAGGGGTCCTGCCAAGGAGAACCTTCATTGTATGGAAGGGATGATGAATAGAAAGCAGGCATCTGTGGCCCTGGCCAGGGAATCGTGCCTATAATTCCTTTAGGAAAGAACTTGGACCTGTATCTTTCTTCTCTAGGATTCAACTGATTTAGTGGATAACATGTCACCTGAAGAGGTAAGCAAGGGAAACAGCAACCTGGGGTGGACTGTTCTGTCAAATGAAGATATTGTTCATCTTTTTTTTTTTTTTTGTCTTCTTCTTTGTGTTGTTGTAAGAATAAAATGTGAGTCTAGGCAGGAAAGCATTTTGAGAGGTTGGAAAGAAGGCATGACTATGGAGATGATGATGGGCAAAATGCACAGAGGTGGGGACACCTGATAGTATTCTCAGAAGGACCACCGTCATTTGAAAAGAGGGATGTTTTGAGTCTCCGTGCATCGATGGGCCCATGCACCTGAGATGAACCTCAGATATTGTAGGCATTAGGGACATTCTGGATGGCAGAATGCCTCCTGAAGAGCCGAATGGGCCCCTGCCAGGCCTCAAACAGCAGCCAGAAGCACCGGAGCCTGCAGGTGAAGATTCTCCTGTCGTGCACGTTCACTCAGCCTAAGGGTGCAGGAAGGCTGAGCACTGCACCAGCACTTATACATCCCAATGCGAAGAAACAGCACTGAGGCTATAAAGGTGAAATCAGCACCTGGTAGAGGTTACTCTGCTGATCCACCAGGGCCCTGAGACAGTGGACAATTAGGGAATGCTAGGAAGCAGGACTGGGAAGAACCACAACCTGAGGACAAGTTACAATGCTGCCTCTTGCGACAAATGCCTATTTCCCAAGAAAGCTAATTATCAAGTCCATGAGCAAGAAAGTCGAGCACACTGAATGGCCTTGACCTGTCTCCATAGTTATGCCTCCTTTCCAACCTCTGAACGGTAAAAGAATGTAGAGCAGTGATTGGGAGCAGTACTAATGGGGACACACCCTAGAGAGTGTGCAGATACAACAAAATCCATCAGCAGCCATTCCAGTTAGTAAATAAGAATGCAGACTCATGCTTTGTAGCTGACAAAACCATGGTGCATATTATTTTAAAATAAATATCTTATTGGACATCTGGAATAAGTAAGTGCTGAAAATGAAAAGTACTCCAGGGTTGGAGGAAAGGGTGGGGAGTGACAAGACAGAAAAAGAAACCTCCTTCTCTCCTTGCTATCCCTCAAAACACAGATACTTCTGATGAATGACTTATAGAAAAGTCAAACAGATTATCACAAAGGAAAAAGAAACATCATTTCTCGGTTCATAAGCAGGAATCAGATGTGTCATATCTGCAATTAAGAAGTAGGGTGCTAAACCCAATAATAATGTTTTCTGTTGTTGTTAACACCCCAAAGAGAATGCCAGCTAGTTGTTCAATGAGGCTACTTAATAACTGCTGAAAATAAAGTGCTGCCAGGGACAAAAAGATGACAGGTGTACCTTTTTAGTTTATATCTTTCCCAAGGGAGACTTTAAGCAGCACCCAGCTCCCATGTGACTTATTGACATTTTGGAGGAATAAGATCCAATTGGAATCAGAATTCAGATTATTTTGAACATGGTTTTCAGACCAAGGTGACACCCTTGGCAATATCAAGATGATACCTATGGTAATATTGAAATAATTCAATTATAGGTCTCCAGAAGCCCATGATATGACTTAAGTATGCTACACTGTTAGTACACACAGTTAGGGCTCCTGTTTATAACTGGGGCTTAGCTTTTTCAAGTTCAGACTCAAGAACAGACATACTCCTCCCCTAGGACAAGAGCTGGAGGTACCTGGAACACTACCAGCAGTCAAGGTCAGAAGCCCAGCTTCACCTCTGTGCAGTTAGAATAATGTCCAGCACAGAGAACATGCTTGATACAGGTTCTGTTATTGCTGTTCCTTAAGGGAAGGCAGAAATGGAACTAGAGAAGGTCAGAAATGACCATGGAAAGGTCCAGGGTTGACAAGGTGGCTGCCTGGCATGAATAAATCATCTCTATGACATACCTGCTAAGTGGTCACTATCTTGTGCTGTGAGAGCCTGTCAGTCCCCATGTGAACCTTCAGTAGAGAAGAGGAGAGTTTCAGAAAATTTTAGATTTGCTTATGAAAGCCAGAGCCTTTCTGGATTCTTTAGAAACGTGAGGATTTGAGCATCATGCCTAAATCAAGAGAGTTGGCCTTTCTGTTTTACTGCATCTGTCATAAACAAAACAAACAAAAAAGATGGCTTTGCTCAAGTCCCCTAAGCACCATGTGACCCAGCACAGCTTTACAAACCCAACAAATATTTGGCACTCTATACTGTGTAAAAGGAAAATGTTCTAGTGTCTTCACAACAGGCATCCATCCATACCAGTAACATTCTCCAGGAGCTCGTGTCCAGTGGCAGAAGTGAGACAAATGCCAGTAAGAGTGAGCGCAGTCCATGTCTTTTCCGAAAAGGAGAGAATGGCAGAGTGCTGCAGGAATTGAAAAAGAGGCAAAACACATTGGCCTGGGAGTGGCAAGAGTATAGAGTGAGTGCAGGGTAGGCAGGTAAGGGAAATGAAGTGTTGACCAGCACAGAAGCCAGAAGACCTGTGTGAGGAATGATAAGCAGTCAGGTTTCATGGGAGCATGGGATATGACAGGAGAAGGGGAAAGACCGAAAAGATAGCTTGAAAATAACAGGTGTTGGGGGCACTTGAGTGGTGATGGTGAAGGAGAGAATGGGGTGCTAGTGCCTGAGGCTGAAGGTTAATTTGGAGCCTGGCATTGTACCCTGGGGAAAAGGGAGGTGTTTAGTGATATGGAAGGTGTGTGCTCATTCATTGCATATTTTAGTTGCATATTTCAGGATTCCCAACTAGTAGGGCTGCTTGGGGTTCAAGCCTTGTACTTGAATATGGGGTGACTACTCTTCTCTACCACACAGATTGAGGCCTGGGAGCAGGAACAGTTGAGCCAGCCTGTCTGCTTTGATTGCTGCTGTATTGACCAGTCCCCTTTCCAGCTGGTGGAACAGACGTCCCTGCACAAGGCTAGTCCTTGCCCACCACTCAGGGCTGCTGGGAGGGTGGGTGGGTGGGTTGTGTGTGTGTGGAGCTCACTGTGCACTGACCTGCTGCTTTTTCTATGCAGATTCACACACTGTTCTCACTCCTTGGTCTCCACCTTGCCTATGTGACCAGCATGGGGAAGCTCCGGGGTGTGCTGGCATTGGAAGAGGTAACAACAATGCGTCCTATTTGAGCATCAGGAGAAATGGGTGGGTGCAGGATGTGGGAGTGGGGAGGGATGATTTTAACCCCCCATTTCCCTCTCTATTTCTCATGCAGAGATTTGAGGAGGGAGGGAGGGTTCAGCAATCAAGGGGTACAGGTGGAGACAACTACAAAGATCTGAAGGGAACATAGTTCTTGACCTTAGATATAGATAGCCCTTGTGATCTTCCATAGCTGGCATGGGTTTGGGATTGGGGTTCAGAGCACAAGACATGGTTTCATATGAGTGCTCTATGAGGAGGGCCATGGAAAGGAGGAGGAGATAGGATGTGGCTGAAGGGGGCCTGAAGGTCACTAGGAAGGAGCCAAAGGACATCTGGGTTAGGGGGCTTGGAATTCACTGTTCCACAGGGGTCTGCTGACTGCTGGCCATACCCCTTTCTCTTCATTTTTTCTGTCTTCTTTGTTCTTCCCATGTGGTCTTTCTTGCCACTCTACCGCTTTCCCATTCCTTCTTCCTTTTATCCTATCTATTCTTCTCTTGTATCTGTTCCACTCACACTGCCCCATCTTCTTTCTCTTCCCAATTCTGTACCCTCTTCCTCTTTCCCTCTGTTTCTCAGCTGCAGAAGGCCATTGAGGGACACACCAAGTCGGGGGTGCATCTCCGCCCTCCCCTGGCCAGCTTTCGGAGCACAACTTCAACTCGGATGACTCCTGGGGGCCCACTCCCTCCCTTGGAGGCCTGGAACCTGCCTGAGGATGGAACTGGGGTCACTGAGCCAAAAGATGTGGTCCCTACCTCTCCAGACACCCCTGAGCTGCCTCCCTCCCCAGAACCCCCACTTTCCCTGGCTCCAGCCAAGGCAGAAGGTGAGCTGGAGGAGCTGGAGCTGGTGGACAGTTCAGGGCTGGAAGAGGAGCTGGCTGACATCTTGCAGGGCCCCAGCCTGCGATCCACTGATGAGGAGGATGAGGATGAACTAATCCTTTGACCACCCCCCAGGATTGCTTCATCAGTCTGTCCATCAGGAGGCCCAGGCATGAGGGTAGATTTGTGTAGGAGACCATATGTCCTTAAAGTGTGGAGATCAGGCCATTATTCTGACCCTCCTGAGAATTTTAAAATGTGACAATGATAGTCTTAGAGGAGGAATAAGAATTTGGACAGTGACTAGCATTCAGACCGTCCACAGCTCCTTCTCTCAAGTTCCCCACCCCATGGTCTCCCCACTCCTTGAGATTTGCATCCAGACTCCATCTAAATCCCTCTCTGTCCCCAAGCAAAGCCATTACTGGCGCAGTGAAAGGCCAATCCCATTCCCCCTTCTTTGTCCCAGATTTAAACAGTGAAATGTGCATAAAAATACTATCGGGGGAGAAGCCTGGAAGAGAAAATGTCACAAAAGGCTCTATATGGGAGGGGCAGACACCTTGAGCCAAATAGTCATGCTGCCCCATCAAACACCCTCCATCAGAAATCCTCCCTATCTCACACCACAGCTTCCTTACCTCATCTCCAGGTCACTTCCTAGAAAAGTCCATCCCCTTGCTTCCCACTGTGGTCATTGATCTGTCCTTTCCAAGGGTTAGCTCTGCCCTCAAACTGCTCTGGCTGGGACCTCTCCTGCCAAGAACCCTTCAGTTGGTCACTCAGACACCAGCCCTTAGACAAGTTCTCTGTGTTCTTGAGGTGGATAGCTGGGGTTTCAGTGTCAAGATGGCAGACCTTTTCAGTGCTTCCACACTTGGGAGGTCAGAACCATATCCTCCCCAAATTGACAACAGGGAGCCTGCCATGAGCCTGCCTTTTCTGCCAGTGGTCCCAGGGGCTCTGAGCATACAAAAGCTCTTGCACCTACACCCCAAGCTTTCCCCCTCTCTCTCCCCCCTCTTTATCTCCTTTAATTGTGCCCCCTCTCCAATGTGACATTCTCCTCCTTCACCTCCCCTGGGCCCAGTCTCCATCCCGAAAATAAGACACTCATAGTCAGAGGATGCCACCACATTCTGTTTAGTGCCATTGAACACAACCTGGAGCCCTCTCCAGCATTACATCCCTGCCCCCTCCCCAGGCCAAGAGAGAGAGTCTGTAGTATAGCCTAGGGAGGGGGCTGGCAGTGGGCATTGGAGCCCAATGCCCATGTGTATATAATCTATAATATTTATATATATATATTTATATATAATTCTCTCTGTAATATATGTCATAAAATCTCTCTTAGGCCTGGGGGGGTGTCACATTAAGAAAACATGCTAAGACTGACCACAAAAATGGATACTCCCCAGACCTGGAAGACAAGCATGGCTGTATAGGTGGGGACAGGGAAAAGATCATAAACACATTCACCAAGATCCCCTCCTTAACACAAGGATAAGAAGGAAGGGGAGGAGGGGGGAGGCAGAAGGGGAAGAATGGAAGATTTGGGTTTCCCTTTTATAAAATGAAACTGAAAATAAAAGTGCACCCCCACCAAAAGAAAATCATTTAGCAAGAGCAGTTTCATACACAATAATATAAAAACAGCCCTGGAACTGTTGTAAATCGTGCTGCACAGCCTTGAACCCCAGAGGAAAAGCAACCCTCCCTCATCCCCAATAGCCTCTTCCAGCACATGCCCCTCCCTCCCCCCAAACAGGCTATAAGCAAACCCCATGCACCCTGCCCCCAGCACCAAAGAGGCAGTTCCTCCTTCCAGAAGAGTCCTAAGAGGGTCCAAGGCCAGCTCCTTGGATCTTCTCCCTCTTCAAAGCGGTAGGGAAGCTTCTTGCAAATGCAGATCCCCAGCTGACCCCTGGTCTGCCTTCACATGTGCAAGCTGCCAGTATCAGGGATGTGGAACACTGATGAAATCAAATAGATTCCTCGACCATTCAGTCATCTTTCAGCAGGGACCAAAAGAAGGCTTCCTATGGTAGGGAAGCCTTTCCTCTACCTCTAACTCCCCAGGGCCCTGAGCAAAAAGGAACTGTAACAAATGATCCCACTCACTAGAGTGAATGTCCACTGCAGTCTGGGGGCAGAACAGGGGGCAGGAAGAAGATGAGACTAGAGGAAAAGATGATTCATCCAGAGAGCAGGTTGCACAGGTGAGGTAACAAGGACCCTTGAAAGAAGGGAGCCTCGAGCATGCAAACCCCAAGACCTGTGACAGGAGTGCAGGGTGAGGCCAGAAAATTACTGCCCAAAGCTCCCAGACAAGAGGTCCTTGTGTCCCCAGAGTCAGGTCACATGATCAGACACAAGCCACAGCTTTAGATGAGGTAAATAACTCTTCACTCATCTATCCTCACCACGCCTATTCATGTTTCCTCTAAGAATTGATCTCTCTTCCCCTGAAGACATGGACCCTGGCCTTGGTTGCATTGCAGGACCGCATGCCTATGAAAATGTGAACTTGATGGGGGCTGGGGTCATAGATGGACACAAACTTGTAACCTCTTCATTTCAAAGAAATAGACATCTGGGGATGGGAGGTGAGCTCGTTTGTGCCCAGGGTCTGTGAGAGTGACAGTGCACCATTCCTAGTAGAGGACAGAAGCAATAGGACCTCTGACAAAGTAGGACACAAGGCCTTGGAGCTGGAGTATTAGAAGAGGAGACAAAAGGTAGGCAATGGCCATTTTAGCTTTTCCCTCTGCCAGGGCCTAGGGAATGGGGTTCCATGGTGTGCTCCTAACCTGCCATGCCTTTGCTCAAGCCTGGCCCTGCTGTCAAGATCGCATTCAGAAGTGTGGGGCTTTGTGTGCTGTGGAAAGAAGTCCCCATTGGAATGGGAACTGGGTGTGGAAGGACCAGCTGGTTCAGGGGCTTCTGCCTCACTATAAACCCCTCCTAAAAGGAAGAAGATTCTGATTCCACTCTCCACAGGAGGCCTGGGAAGGGAGGCTGCCTGGGAGGAGCTGAAGAAGGAGAAAAAGGAGCCGAGTGCACACACTGATTCTCAGCCAACAACACACTGGGCTGGGGACTGACAGCACCAGACTCCTCCCTCCACTCCACTCAACCTGAGTCCCCAAGAAGTTATAAAAATGTAGAAAAGGCAAAGAGAAAAGTGTAAACAGCTCCAGAGAACCTGGGGGTGGAGGGAAGGCACAGCCCTCATGCTTCCCTACCTAGCAGGACACCTGCCTTCTATCACCCTCCTCTGGGCTGGGCTCCTGGAGCAAGGGATGGAAGAAGGCAGACAAAGGAAGCAAGAGCTGGAGCAGCCAGCCCACTGGGTCCTTTCCCAGACCCTTAGGATCCACCTTTCAGTCACAGGATATTCAAAATCCCAGAACAGGTGGCCATGTTTGTTGTTGGTCCCATCAATGACTCTCTTGTCTCTGAATGGGCCTTATATAAAGAATCCTGTTTGTGCCCTGTGCACCCCAGCTGCCATGTCCACCTCCCCTGTGACTCCTGATCTCAGAAGCCAAGCTACCCGCTGAGGGCAGCCTCTCCATTCTCTAAGGAGACGTGGCTTCCCCTACACTAATTGAGTCACGTCCAGCAGGTCTGTTCTTCACAGTAGGGTCAAGCTGGGACCACAGCCAGAGAAAACACAGAGTCGGAAAAAGCAAAGGTGACATGAGAAAGGAGGCATTCAGACAGCCACTCTCAAGGCTCCTGAAAGACAAAGTCAGGGAGTGAAAAACAGAGATCTAGTTGATGGCTCCTGTCCCCAGGATACAAACTGGAGCTTCATCATCACAGACCCTGAAGCCCACAGGCAAGCCAAGTTCACAGCCATCCAGTTGCCTGGGGCTCAGTCCCCAGACCTGTGGTTTCTACAGCACAAGCCTGGATGGAATCCCATCCTGGCCCTCCATTTTCCTGGCAAGAACTGGCAGCTCCTGGGTTCCTCGTGGTCTTCTGCCCGGAGTTTCAGCTGTACTGCTGGGGGAAGGGAGGGTATTGTTGCAGCCAGGCCCCTCAGGTGGGAGTGGAAGATAGGGTGTAGAGTGGGTAGAAGCTAGTTGTTGGCCTCACCCTCCTCCTCATCAAAGGACTGCACACCTGAGGATGTGACATCAGATACCTTTCGGCTGAGAGCAGTGGCCATCTCGGGGTCTTCTCGTGGGGAAAGTGATTCCAGGTCCCTACATCCTGTATCTTCTTCCTCCTCGGGGGCCAAGGGCCTCTTCTCCTCCTCTGAAGAGCCCCTTGCCAGGTCCACCCCACCCATCCCTGGAGCCCAGTCAGTGTCTCCCCCCAGCAAAGGTGGAGGCTCCTGAGCAGAGTATCCGGAAGCAGGTTGGGAAGGCCCCATTTCATGTAAGCTTGGTTGTGAGTCAAATGCAGGGCCAAGATAAGATCCTGTGGCTGGAGAGGCAATGAGGGACTGGTCACTTGCTTCCCAGGCATCTGATGATCCCAGACAGTACATGCCCTGGGACACATAGGAGTGAGGCCATCCATCCATGGGGGCTTGAGTGAGGGCATCTGTAAAGAGAATCAAAAGGTCGGTGAGGGGGCATAGACTATTAAAGGCCGTAACAACAGCACAGACAACCGAGGGTGAGACATTGGGGAGGGAGGGGAATAGAAAGCTAGGATGAACAGAACGTCTTAGAAGCACAAAGATGTACAGAAGTAGCATAGATAGCTGGGGAGGCCCTTTAAGCCTCAGGGGTTGGATTCTAGAACCATCCCTCACCTTGACTCTCCATCAACTCCTGGTAGTTGTCACTGTAGTTGCAACCCAATGGCTCCTGGGCAGAGTTGACACTCATGTCCTCACCATCCATGGAAGACCAGGCCATGAGTGTGGCCTCAGAAATGGCAAACTGTTCCATGACGCCTGGGAGAAGAAATGTGGTTAGCACAAGGTATTTCTGAGAACGCTTAGATACATGCATGGAGAAGAGACTATTAGAGCAGCACTGCTCAATAGAAATACAATGCAAGCCACTTACATAATTTGAAATTTTCTAGTAGCCATGTTAAAGAAAAAGAAACGGGTGAAATTAATTTTACTACCATCTCTTACTTAACCTAAAATGTATGAAAAAATGATCATTTCAACCTCTAACCCATATAAAAACTACTGAGATATTTTACATTCTTTTATTCATAGAATGTCTTTGAAATCCAGTTGATATTTTACACTTCTAGCATTTTCCACTCAGACTAGCCACATTTCAAGTTCTCAATAGCCACATTTGGCCAGTGGCTACTATATTGGACAGCACAGCCTTTGTACGTGCCCTGAAACAAAGCAATATCATGGGTGATTTCCCAAAAGATCAGATTTAGGATTCCTAAGGGGAAGAGTTGGAGGTCTTCTGGTGAGATATCCTAAGGGATTGAAATTTGTGATTTCCAAAAGTTTATTTTGTGGATGTTTTTAGGTGTGGTAGCTAGTATTAGGCAGTCAAGGACAGAGGAATCTAGATATCTAGGTGTGTGTGTGTGTGGGGGGGGGGTTGGAATGGTATGCCTCAAGATTAAGAGAAAATCCCCAAGAGAGTATCATGGGATTATAGGACCACCAAGTTGGTAGTTCAAGGAGAATGAAGGGAGGATAGAATAGTGAAGATGGATAGATTTAGGGGTCCTCATTCTAGTCAAAGCCATGAGTAAGTTAAAGCCTACATTGCTAGCTGCTCTACACCATGCTCTGCCCCTTACATGTTTGCCTTCCCCCTCACTGATATTTCTTCCACCACACCTACACCAAAACAAAGATATCTCCCTTCTCTTCCAGATCTATCCTTCTCCCTAGAGATCTTATTGAGACCTGCCACTAGGGCTCGGCCACCATTGTAGGTGCACTATAGGCTTGTCTCATAACTACACTACTTTCCTGGAAGGAAACTTCTGTAAACCACTCTCTCCTCGCCCAGGTCCCTTGACCTTCTAGTGGTTGTCACAAGTAATGAGCCAATTACGTGACTCTATGACTGCAATGTGCTGATGGGCTAAGGCTAGGAAAGATCTCCAAGGCTTTCTTTCTTTTTTCTTCAAGAGTTTTTTTGAAGCCAATAGCCCCTGCCTTTTTTTTTTTTTTGCCCCATACTGAGGAAATCCAAGGGTTGGATAGTCCCACCATGTAGGAGAGATGGCATCAGAACCCACAATCCCATGTTAATTCTCCTCAACTTCTGAGATAATAAAAATAAGTTTGAAAGCACTTAACAAAATTAACAAGACAGCACTTGAAATTAAGTCTAATGTTCATCCTATGGATAGAATCAATCTTGTCACATGGTGGGGTTGAAGGCTCAGTCTCTGGCCATCCCAAGATGTGCCTCTTGAGGGTTTGGGGGAACAAGTACCTGCAAGGAAACGCGCCTCCTTCTCGCCATCGCTGAGGTCGGAGTAGGCATCGGTGTCCCTGCGCACTGCCTCGTGGCTGTGTTGTGGCTGAATGGCTGGTGCCTTCCCCCAGCCTTGCCACTCAATCATGTGGGCCACCCGGCCTTGCCCCATGGCTGTGGGCTTCGTCACATGGTCCTTCATGCTTCTTGAAATCCCTAAGGGGCCAGACATTCCCCCCATCCTCCAGAATATCACACAATACCCATAACAGGTCCTCCTCACTACCCCCACCCCATTCTTAGGGGTCTCCATCCCATGGGGAATGATCCCCATATATGAGGGCAGCCTAAAGGATAGGAGAGGTTTGACAGAAAGGACAAATAGGTTAGGGGTAGGAAGATGAAGGTCCCCATCAGGCTATAAGGAGCAGGGAGATTGAGACCAGGAGCCTGTATCTCCTGTCTGGATGCATCCCTAGGTAGGGAATCTCACCTGAGAATGAGGACTTGGCCAGGGCTCCAATGCCATAAGCATTAGAGTTTCGCTTAAGCTTCGGAAGAATGGAAGTGGTGTCCTCCATGGAGAGCTGGAATGGAGAATGTGGGAGGACAGAGGAATGAGAGGGCATGAGGGTGCTCTATATGTGGGGGAAAGTTCATGGTTTCCTGGATGAAGGATCTGAGCTAGAGCAGATGATTGGGAAAACCATTAGACCCAGGAGTCCCAAAGAGGCATATCCTCTATCCACCCCTTGAACATTTGGGGTATAGGTAGAGCATGGGAGGGCTTGCTGGAGTGAAGGAGCACTGTGTTATGGGAAAATAGAAGGAAGACCAGTTAGGTTGGGCTGTGGGGGGAGCTGCACTCACATTGATGCCATCCCAGGAGAAATCAGTTCGGGTTTGCTGTGAGGAGAGAGAAAAGGGAATGGGTATTCAAGCACTTCCAGGAATGCAAGGAACCCCACCCCTTTCCTCCAAGGAACTTCCAGAAGTGTGTGATGAAAAGAAGGCTTTCCTGAGATTAGCATAGGAAATTAGGGTGTTGGTGTGGAACATTTGGCTTGTATTTTGAGGAATGTAGGAGAAATGTTCTCCCCAATTATCAGTTTGAAGGAGTGTTTGGAATGTTCACTTGGACTTTAAGAGTGGATTTCAAGAGTCAGGCAACTGGGAGGCTTTGTTAGAGAGAGTTTTGGGTCTTTTAGAGGTCCTTGGGTGAGGGGCAGCTGGGCACGGGCCTTACCTCCGTAGATGGCCGGTGGAGGCTGCTTACATGCAGCGAGCTGGTGCTGTCCATGTTGATTTGGTCCACATCCTTCAGACCCTTCCAATCCACTGCAATCACCTCATTCCCTGAAGTGGCAAGAGGGTTAGTTGCTCCACCTCACGCGGCTGCACCCAACCCAAAACCCCCTCCTGGTCTCAGATGCTGAGGCCACACGTTGAGGCTGCCTCTCTAGACCCTTCCCTACCCTTAGCTACCACTCCTTCCCATTGCCTAACCCTTTTACATCCCTACTCTGCCCACATTTTTGATAGAAGAAATCATAATACTGAGCCAAAATATTCAGTTTAAACTCAACCAACAATAGCAAACTCAGAAAAACTGGTGTATGACCTCATTTATTGCTGTTGTTTAAATGGAAGGGTCAGTGGTTGGGTTTTGGCAGGAAAACTGTTGTCCATCCTGTCCTGAGGGATCGTCGTCGAGGGTTTCTATGCAGGAGTACATGGGGAGCTGTACTTTTTACCTATTATGTTTCTATAAATAAGGGTGGGGCTTTTTCCAGGGATTAGCTTCTCTATGTGTGGGCTTTATTATTGGTGAGGTGTTAGGAATGCAGGGGACCCTCCATAGGAATTGGTGAACTTGTCCCACAGGAAGGATTTGGAGAGGATAGAGGAGGGAGTTGGGTGTGTTCACCCAGAAACAGTGAGAACAAAGAAAGCAAAGCATGGGATGGGATAATTTTACCTGACTGTTGGGAGATAAGTGATGAATTAAAGAGGCATGGAGGGGACCACCAGAGGAATGAAGGGGACTTTTAAAAATAGGAACTAAAAGAACACAAATTCAAGTGAAAGAGAAGACAGAATATGCTGGGAGGGGTTTGAGAGTTTGGGGGACGGGGGAGAAGAATGGTAATTGCTAAAAGGCCAGAGCTCATAGTGAAGGGAGATTGAGACTGAGGGCATGGTGGTGCCTCCTGGAAGGCTTGGGAAAGCACCACTTGAATAGCTGTAGACTAAAGTCAGATGGCTGTGAACCATCTGACCTTATAGATACTTGCTGTACATGAAGTCTTATGGTTCTAAATTTCGGGTTAGGGGTTCACTCTTGAGAAAGGGTAAATTAAACGGGGTCTTGGGGCTGAGGAGGCATTTAACATGCGACAACACAGCTGATGCAAAAGGTAAGGCTCCTAGTTAAGGGGTCCAAGGGAGGTAGGACCTCTCCAAAGTGTGCCACTATTCCTTGGGGCTGCAGGGGAGTGGTGAGATGGGTCAGACCAGAGGCTGTGGCCTGGACGGAAGAGGAAAGATGGACTTCTGAGTGGAGAGAGCCTGAATCGGGCAGACAGAGAATCTCTGAGGAGGGAGGTGGGGCAGGCAAAGTGGGAGAGAGGGGAGGGGAGAGGTGCTTTGTAAAAGAGGGAGAGCTGAGTCAGAGCGTGGGGGGCAAAAAGGGGGAGGGAAAGAACCCGGAGAAGAGGTGAAAGCAGAGGAGGAGGGGAGTATCCATGGAAATAAACCAGGTCTCAGAGAAATTAGGCTTCCGAGGGTTTGTAATAATAATACAAATTATTTTCTCAGCCTGAGGTCACTGGGGCGTGTAGGCGGGAGAAATGGGGAGTTGAAATGTGAAAAATTGGAGGGTTAGGGAGAGGTAAGTGGAGTGTGCAGGGCACCGTGGGGGATCTAGGGGTGGTAGCAGGGCAAAGGTTGAGGGGGGTAAACAAATTACGAGGCGCCTCCCCCAGTCAAAGGTAAATAAAGCGCCGGCCCCGCCTTCCCCCACCCCAGCTGACAGGTGCTATCCAGTCCCAGGGATCCTCCCAGGGCCGGCCCCACCCAGCTGGGAGCTGGCATCTGACCCCTCTCGATCCCTTTAGACCTCCACCTCCTCCCTGCGTTCACCCGCTCTAACACCCCACCCTTCAAGAGCAAACCCGTCCCCATTCCCTCCAGGCGAGGAGCCCATTCCCTCCCCGAGGCGCATCCCGCCCCCGCCCCAGAGGGGAAAATGCACGTGAACAAAGCAAACCGTGGGAGGCACGACTGACAGAAAAAGGCATCGGAGAGGGAAAGAGATGGGTGCAAAACACCCAAGCCAGATGGAGGCGGGGGTGGAGGGGTGCGTGCGGAGAAAGACTAGGGGCTGAGGCTGCTGAGGATTCTTAGAAGAGGGCTGCTCCACAAATGGAGATAGGGGCCCGGGGGCGCAGGAGAAGGCAGAGTGAGGCGGATGGCCTGGAGGTGGCGGGTGAGGGACTGGAGAGGAGGGGAGAGCGACGGAGGAGAGAGAAGAGGGTGATGGAGAGATGGTGGAGAGGGACCGCGCCTGGGGAGGTTATGGAAGGAATCCGGAGAGAGACGGAGAGAAGAACGCCGGGCGCCCTGAGGGATGCTAGCTCTGGGGGCGCGCGAGAGGAGCGGGGAGGAGAGGAGCGGAGGGAAAGTAAGGTAGCCAGGCCGGGCTGGGCAGCATGGAGCGAGGTACCCGGAGGGGCGAGGAGAGGGTGGGGGAGGGGCCGGAGGACGGGACCGGAGAGCCCAACCTACGCCCGCGCTCGCCCCGCCACGGTACCCACCCACGGTCCGGGAGCCGATGCAGCCCATGGCGCGGGGCCTCCGGGGCCGGACCCTCGCCGACGCGGGGCGGGCGCGGGGGGGAGTACCGGGAGCCGCGCCGCCGCCCCAGCCTCTCTGCAGCGCCGCGGCTGTCTCCGCTCGGCTCCGCTCCCCCCGCCCCTCTCCATCCCTCCCCGCGGCAGCCGCCGTCGCCGCCGCCGCCGCCGCCGCCTGGCTCCCCCGCCCCGGCTCTGCTGGCGGCCCCGGAGGGGTTGGCCCGGGGATTGGCTGAGCCGGGTGCCTCCTCCAGCCCCGAACCCACCGCTGTGCTCCCTGAGCACCTCGCAGCGCTCCCTCGGGGGCCGGGCTGTCGTCGGGCCACGCGCCGCTCCCTCTTCCTGCCCTCACTCTGCCCCCCACCCCACCCCACCCGGGGCTCCCATGGGTACCGGCTGAGCTTGCGCCTGGGGACCGGTGGAGTCCCAGAGAATGCCTGCTCGGGGTCCCAGGAACCGGGTAAAGCGCCCCGGTCCCACCGTTAGGTTCTGGTGGATTAATTTTCAGGGTCCGTGTTGGGGATGCTCAGAGAGAAAGTGGGGTGGGGGTGAGACTAAAGCCTGGATGAAGGGCCTTGGACGCGAAATTCAGTAAACACTTGCTTTCTTCCTGGGGTGGCGTGATTGAATACAGTTTAGGGTGCTCTCTGCGCCCATTCAAACAGATCGCGAAATATTTGCAAGTGAGTCGTGTATTAGACTTCCCTGGGCTGGGTGCTCGCCAGAAATTCGGGGATGGGTGTGGGGTGTATGTATGGTGCAGATAATCTAACGCCAGGCCTGATTGGGGATGGGGAAACGGAATGAAGCTAATTCAATCCCACCAGGGAGTGAAATTAAAATGCCAAGACTGGAGGCTGGCTAGAAAACAGTTTGAAATCCAGTTTAACTTTTCTGAGTTAAACTGACAAATGGATGACAGGAAGCAGTCAAAATCAAGAGAGGAAGGATTACCCTCTGGCTAGTGGGGAGGGTCGGGTAGGAACAAGAGATTGAAATCTAAGTGGCAAGGGTCAAGTGGGCAGATGTTTATTTACAGCAGGCAAGAAGTGGAGTCCAGAAAAATCACTTGAGAAAGGGCTATGAGACATGTCTAAGCACTTAGTGCCCAGAAAACCCTAAGTGAAAAGGCAGAGTTTTAGCACCAAGGACCTAACCTGGGGTCTATTTGCTCCCCACCTTCTTTCATGTCCCTCCTCAGGTTGAAAAGGGAGTAGGGCAGTGGGCTAGGGGTCCCTGGTGTGGGCATGTAAGAGGGCAAGAGACCAGGTCTTATAAATGTAACTTTTAACCTTTAGCTTACTGATGGAGAGCTAAGCTTTAGGGTGATAACTATTAGTGGAACCCCTACATGAGAGACTTGGGAGATGATGCTAATAATCTAATCTCAGATCTGGGAGATGGAGTTATGGAGAGGAAACTAATCTTTGATCTTTGTACTTGAAGAAATTAGCCAAATCTGCCTTAGCTGGTTTGGCTCAGTGGATAGAGCACTGGCCTCTGGGTTTGATTTCAGTCAAGGGCACATGCCCAGGTTGTAGGCTGCATCCCTAGTAAGGGGCATGCAGGAGGCAGCCCATCGTTGATTCTCTCTCATCGTTGATGTTTCTATGTCTCTCTCACTCTCCCATCCTCTGTGAGATATATATATATATATGGCTCGATTTGGCTAACTTTATATATGTAGATTTGGCTAACTTTATATATATATGAGAGAGAAGACAGAATAATCATGAGAGAGAAGACAGAATAATCCATTGTAGATCTGCTTAGATGTTAGTTGTCTAATATAATTTGTGGCAGGATCTGATACACTCTTTTGACAGTGGAGAGAATTACAAAGTATTTCCCCATATGTACTATAGCTGGTTATACAAAAGAAGTATCAGGATTCTGCCTTCCTGGAATATATTGTCTAGCTGCAAAAGAAAGATGGAAGAGCTGAAGCCGGTTTGGCTCAATGGATAGAGTGTTGGCCTGCGGACTGAAAGGTCCCAGGTTCGATTCCGGTCAAGGGCATGTACCGTGGCTGCGGGCACATCCCCAGCAGGGGATGTGCAAGAGGCAGCTGATCGATGTTTCTCTCTCATCGATGTTTCTGACTTTCTATCCCTCTCTCTTCCTCTCTGTGAAAAATCAATAAAATATATATATTTTTAAAGATGGAAGAAAGATAGAAGAAGGAAGGAAGGGAGGGAGGGAAGGAGGGCCTCAGTCCCACTCCACATTCTGTCTTACAATATATTTTTGCACCATAGGAAAGCAGAATATCATAGGCATAACCTTGGGCATCTTCCTTCCTGAGTCAAGGTCAAAGATTTCAGAACTGACATGAACAGAAATAACCTTTCCAGAGGACAATTTGACAGTAGTGATGAAAAAAATCTTTAAAATAGGCATCATTGTTGTTGTGACTAAGTTGTGACACAGCTGTTCCATTTATAGAAATATTCTAAGGGAATAAAAAAAATGTGGGCAAAGATTTCATCTACAGCATCCATCAGAGCACTAATTGCATAATAAGGAAAGATTGTATACAAGCCACATTAAACCTGGGGATTAATTAAATAAATTATGATACACATCTATAACAGAATTCTATGAGGCCATTAATAGTATTTTATAACTATATTTGTTGATGAAAAATTATTCATGGTGTACTGTGACATATTTATTTTTAAAATATATTATAATATAAGAATTATAGTATGTAAAATCACTCACACACACACACACACACATGTTCTTCCAGCAGAAAGAAGGATGAAGCAGATGCCAGTTGGTTGCACATTTGGTGTCAAGAAGATGGGATTCCTGTCTGATGGTGTCTGTTTTCTTTGAGAAGTAGGAGGTGAGGTCATCTAAGACTGGGACTAGGGAACTTAGAGAATAAAATAATAGTAAATAATATGCCAATATCACTTTACATTTGGCAAAGTGTTCTCAGTCTCTTCTTACAATAACCCAATAAGGAAGTCATTATCTTTGCATTACACTTGATAAAACCTGGGTTGGAGCCAGTTAACTTTCCTCCCCGAAAATTACCCAGCTGGAGACAGAAGAAGCCAGAACTTCAACTCAACCCCTCAAATGGAAAGTTCATCCTGCTGTAGGAAGAAGCATTTTTTATGTGTTTTAAAAAATATTAGGGTGATTTGGTTTAGGAAATTTTATTTGACACACATTCTTTCACTCTTGCCTTTCTTTTAGGATGGTACTGTAAGCTGAAGAGAGGGTGACTCTATCTACATTCTTAAATTTTGAAATGGAAAAGTGATGACTTTTCATCAGGATGACTTCTAGCCCTGCTATAGGTGTTTGGTGCTGTCATAAAGTACTGATGACAGAAGTGTATCAGTTCCTACTTGTCAAAATCTAGGCATTGCATCAGAATCTATGTGTCTGGGGTGACAGGGAGGTGGCTCAGGCTGCTCCCAAGTTCAGTCAGCTTGGGGTCAGCTCTTTGGAGTTCAAGGAGGCACTATTTGCTTAAGCAGCCAGAAATCAGTATGCTGATACTGGAGAACCTTGGGAGAGGTTTGGAGGCATACTACTACATGAAATATAGCATGGGGTCTGGGCAGGAATTAGAAGAGTCTGAGAACAAGTAGTGGAAGAAGTCTGTATTCCTTCAGTGGGATACTTTCCTTAACAGTCAGTAAAGGAGAAGATAAAGAATGGAGCTGGGGGGGGGGGGGGGGCGGGGGCGGGGTTGTTAATACGTGGGGCAGACTGATAACTAAGTCATGGATGGGTGGGATGCTGGTAGTGTGTAAATTGTATTTCCACAGAGGAAGTACCGCAGAATCTGTGCAGGTCTGTGGGTTCGCTTCCTCATTCTGTTCCCTACCCCCACCTTTAGCTGGATTCCCTAAGTAATCAATAGATGAGGGACCTTGTGCTGAGGCAGGGCCTTTCCTGGGCCTGGTACAACTAGCTGTCCTGAGATGTCCTTTCTTCCTCAGTTTGCTGAGGAAGAAAGGACATCTCAGGACAGCTAGTTGTAAAGGAAGACACGTTCCATAGCAGAAGTTCTCTGGTTCCAGGATTGGTGGTAAGGACAAAAAGGCCTTATTTGACCAATCTCTGGTCTGTTGGGCTCTGTGGAAGATAACAATTTTTAGACCAACATAGGTCAATGCTCATTTGACTTTTAGATGAAGTTTGAAACCTTTGAAAAATACTAGGGATCTAAGGTGAGCTCGTTGCAATGCATAGTAAGACAAAGAAGCTTGGCAGCATGGGCAATGGTGGTGATCCCTCTCCTCCACTCGACCCCTGTGGTGCAGTCCCCAGAGACACACAGGCAGGTCAGCATCACTGAATGCATACTTCCCAGGATCCTATGGCTCACTCAGCAGAGGAGAGTGCCCAAATAAATTTTGCTGGTGACTCTAATAGAGTCTATTGCTTAGATTATGAAGGGAATGCATTTGTCTTCTTTGAAAAGCAGGTCTGTGGGCAAGCCAGGAAGAGAGTCACTTCAGATTTGGGGGTTCTGATGCAAAAGTCCAGGCCAGGGGTTCTGGGCTAATGGGATCCCACATCCTTCTCAGAGAAGGGAAGAGTTGGGTCCAGAGGGCTGGGAGCAATATTCTTGCCAGGCCCCAAAGCATAGTTAGGGCCTGGAGCCATCATCAGGTCACAGGCAGCAGCAGACCCAGCAGGATGCCAGGACCAAGGAAGCAGGCCCTGGCAACCATGAGTCGGAGGCCAGGTAAGCAATAAAAACGGAGTTCATCAATCCCAGAGAGCAGGAGCAGATGGGATCATCAGAGGTCAAGCGAGTACTCAACGCTCACAAATCCCAGAGCCACTGTTGGAGAAAGGGAAGAATCAAATATGTAATATCAGGCAATTGCTTCTTCCAGACTCAATGACCCTGTCAATTTTATACTCGCCAGGAGGACCAGTGACAATATGGACTTGGAAGGCTGCAACTGGCTAGTGTTTATGAACTCAGGGTTGAGGAGCAGCTGATGTTACATCATGGTTCTGGAGTCTTCTTTTTTAAAAAAATATATTTTTTATTGATTTCAGAGAGGAAGAAAGAGATGGAAACATCAGTGGTGAGAAAGAATCATTGATCGGTTGCTGTGTGCATGCCCTCCACTGGGGATTGAGTCCACAACTTGGGCATGTGCTCCTGACCAGAATCAAACCTGGGACCCTTCAGTCTGCAGGCTGACACTCCATCCACTGAGCCAAACCTGCTAGGACTCTGAAGTCTTCTTACCTCCTGTGCTGTGACCCCTGTACCCCACCTTTATGCCCAGTTCCTCCAAGAGGGAGACCTTGCCTCATGCTTATAAGGCATCCTCACCTGGTCCTGCTTTGGCATCACAGCCTGGTGGCTGATGCTCTGTTACTACCTGCCAGACTTTGCTGTCACCAGGTGCTAACTGACAGCCTACCTCTCAAATTCTTGAATATACCTCAATGTTGGGGTCTTTCCCTGAGTCTTTCCTTGTTAGGATTCCTCTTACAAACGCCTTCTTGGATGAGGATCTGTTTTTGCTGCAAAGTCTTTTCTGCTTTCCTGCAACTGGCCCTCATCCGAAGTAGTGTTCAATGCATACTGGGTCGGTGGAGCTCCAGGTTTCAGCCCTTGCCAGTCTGCTATCATTCAACAAGCCAGCCAAGTCCAGCAAGTGCAACAGAGGCATTTCCCTGACAACAAAAGGGCAAAGGGTATACAGGGCACTAAGTATAGATCACCGAGTATTAGAACTGGAGGAAAACTTAGAAGTTGAGACTATTGCTGTGCCTTCACAGACAAGGAACATTATTCATCTCTCAGATTTTTTACCATCACACAGCTAATAAATGGCTTTACTGCAACCCAAATTCAGGTCTTCTTTTTTCTAGCATTATTTCCCCTACTCTAGGAGGCTTCCCTAAATCTATGTTGGATTATTTTTCTGAGTTTTATTATAATTATAATACTAAATACTGTTGAAATATACTCATCACCAAGCATGTCAAACTCGCGGGCTGCATGCCTCGTTTAAATAAGCGAGGCATGCAATGTTTGACAAGCTTGAGATGAATCAGTTCCTTTTGGATAAAATGAGGCAAAAAGAACTTTGTTCTAAGTGGGTACATTGCATGCTAGGTGTTGTCACAGCAATAAAATGAACAAGAAAGGACCATTATTCAATTTAGGCATTCTAGAGGTAACTGTTCATTTGCTCTTTGTGTTTAAGGATTGGTGAATGTGTAATGGCTAATCATGTATGTGCTCAGGTCATTCTTCGGTGAAGGTATTTTCACGGTGATAAGCTGGCAGGAACAAAGCTTTTCAGCCAACCACATGAGGGGTGTTGGCTCACTGAGTCAATCATGATTGTTCTCCCAGTGGGCAGCAGACCCACCCAGATGATGAAGCCCAAAAGAAACTGAAAAATTTGACCTTCAGGTGGTGTGTATGTGCTGCTCTAAAGTAATAAAACCCATTTTAGCTCTGCTGGTGTGGTTCAGGAGTTGAGCATTGATCCAAGATCACAGGTTCGATTCCCTATCAGAGCACATGCCTGGGTTGCAGGCTCGATCCCCAGCAACTGATGGATGTTTCTCTCTCATTGATTTTTCTAACTCTCTATCTCTCTCCCTTCCTTTCTGTAAAAAAATCAATTATATATATATATATATATATATATATATATATATATATATATATAAAGGGTATCTGTTCCACCTCCAGGGCTGTGGGAGAAAAATGTACTGCCACTTGAGAAGACTATGAGGGAGGTGTGTCTTCAGAGGTAATCCAGGTGTGAGCAGTAGAAGAGAGATGCTGGAGGAAGAGGAATGTTTGCTGACAGTATTCTGTGAGCTCGAGAGAACACCCTGCACTGGTTTCAGGAGTTGGACAAGATGTGGGAATCTGAGGCTCTTAAGGTGACTGACATATCGGGTTAGAGGGCTTCATGCAATCAGTGCTGGTGGTCTGCAGGCAGAGCAAATGGAGGCAAGATGCTGAGTGTAGGAGGTTTGCAGGGAGGAGGTGTCCTTGTTTCACTGCTGTTGGGAAGAGACATGAGGGTCTGGGGTCTCCTTATTCAGAGAGTCCCGCCTCCCTTTTCCACCTGTTCATCAAATGCTGTAAACCCTTAAAGCCCATCTTGGCTCTTTTAACTTTCCATGCAATACTGGGTAGGTGATTTTTTTCAGCCAATAACAGATTCAAATTCATACTCTAAGGCAGATAACTCACACATGCAGATCTTCAGCATAGTTCTTCTCCACTCCAAACCCAGATATCTCACTATCTACCATAAACTCTCTCATTCTTGGCATATTCAAAACAAAGCACCATCTTACTCCCAAACCTGCAACCTCTCAGCCTAGAGCACTGTACTCCAGGTAGATACCAGCTGGGAGCTGGGCTTGGTGCATGCTGTTTCCCCTACAGCCCCAACTCCCACTCCAAATTCAATCCATCACTAGATTCTGTTGATGATTTCATGTCCTAAACAGCCCTCGAATCTATCCACTTTTGTCCATGTCCATCACTTTTCCCTTCTTCCCCCTTGCATCTAAAGCTCTACGATAGCCTCTTAATAGGTCTGTCCGCATCTGAAGTGAACTCTACTGTTCTCCATATTGCCCCTATGGTGAGACTTTTCAAAATTCCCAAGTATTTTCATGCCACTCTTTTCAACCTAAAACCCTGTTGTGGCTCCCCATTGCTCTCAGGACAAAGTCAAGACTTTTATACATGGTCGGCATCTCTGCATAGCCCCCTCCCCAGCTCTCTGACAGCCTGGGCTTGCACCTCCCTCTCTGTCACCCAGGCCATGCTTGCCTTCCTTTTTGCTTACATGTGATTATGGCTGTGCTCACAGCCATCACACAGTTTTGCACATGCTGTTCTCTCTGCATGGAATGTCCCTCCCACCACCACTTTGCCCAGTTAATGCCTATGTATCTTTCAGATCCCTTCCTTGAGCTCCACAACCAGGTCCCATCCCAATATGCACATCACATGCATCGTGTACCTTTCTCCTGGGTGCTTATAACAGAGGCAGTTTTACATTTGTTTATGATTGATTAGTATTTATGTCCCTTTATAGGCTCCCCAAGGTCATAGACCCTCCGTGAGGGCTGGGATCATGTCCGTTTTTGCTCAATATTATATCCCTAGCACCAGAAAAAGTACCCTGCACATAGTAGGAACTCAATAAATGCTGAGTGAATAAACAAACGATGCAAGCTGACTCAAAAGCCATTTAACTTTACAGAACACGGGGCCTCCCTTGATCTAATATGAGAGTTCAATGATTCTGGGATTCAGCTGCACTCAGTAAATGTGTACAGGCCTTGGCTGTGTGGTAGGGCTGTGCTAGGCCTCCTTTGCTATGCTACTACTGAGCACACAGTGGTAACTCTGTTGGAACCCGGGTAGGTTGCTCTGTGGTATTAATGTCTTCTGGTAGCATCCCACTTGGGTATAAAGGCCTGTCTCCTAGCTGCTCAAACATGCTGAGAAGTAGAAAGACGTGTGGTCTTCTGGGGAGATCCTCGTCCCTCTTTCTGAGACCCGGTGCCCATTTACCACATCCATCACACCTCTGGGTGGCAGGAAAGGGTGTCTGAGTTATGAGGTTTGCTCAGGAGCCCCCACTTCCTGTGTTAGATGATTCTCATTAAAAGGAGTGGAAGTGGCAGGAGCCACTAGAGAAACATACTTCTAATCTCAAGCAGCTAGGTTATCTAAAGATCTTTACCACCACCACCCTCCCTCCTTGAAATGTTTACTTCCCCTAGTGACTTGGCTATTTTCAGTGACAAACACTGGCGCTCCTAGGCCAGGCGGTCTCTAATTTTGGCTTCTCCTGGGTTCAGGAAAAGGAAGGCAAAAGGTAGCAGATGCTTTGCTAGTGGCTGCCTCGGTGCCAGCAACCCGCCTGTGCTGCTGCTCGTGCCCTGGGTCTCTTTTCCTGTCTGCCCTTCCCCACTCCTTCGGCTGCTGACTCTCTGCCATCTGACCATCTGCCTTGCTCTGCCCCCTGCAGCCACCACACATTGCTACCTTGCTGACACTTGCAGTGCCTTTGGGTGCCCATCTGGCTCAGACCTCGGGAGGTATGGACCCCTCCCTTCTACTGCTCCTCTGATGCCCTGTGCAGGCTCTGCTCACTGCTGCCTGGACCTGGTGGGACAATAATAATGATTTCTAAATGGTGAGAAGGTCACCAGCTATTGTAATTGGTGTAGCCACACGGAACCAGCACTATTAGGTGGGTGGAAATTCTTTTCCTAATCTTAACATCTTATTATCCTATATAATAAAAGGCTAATATGCAAATTGCCTGAACAGTGGAATGACCGGTCGCTATGACCATGCACTGACCATCAGGGGGCAGACACACAACGCAGGAGCTGCCCCCTGGTGGTCAGAGCACTCCCACAGCAGGAGCACTGCTCAGCCAGAAGCTGAGCTCATGGCTGCCAAGCGCAGTAGCAGTGGCAGGAGCCTCTCCACCCCCACAGCAGCAGTAAGGATGTCTGATTGATAGTCAGCAAACTCATTAGTCAAAAGAGCCAAATATCAACAGTACAACAATTGAAATATCTTTTGAGAGTCAAATTTTTTAAACTTAAACTTCTTCTCATGCCACTTTTTCAAAATAGACTCACCCAAGCTGCGGTATTTTGTGGAAGAGCCACACCAAGGGGTCAAAGAGCTGCATGTGGCTTTTGAGCCACAGTTTGCCGACTATGGCCCTTACCCAGAAGTTTTGCCTTCAGGTTAAAGCCATTAGTACATTATTAAAATTTTTCAGTGTTTTTCCCTAAGCCAGTGATCAGCAAACTCATTAGTCAACAGAGCGGCAGTTTGCCAACCACTGGCTTAGAAGTTCAAAAGGCTAAGCATCAGCTGGACATCCCCCAAGGGCTCCCGGACTGAGAAAGAGTGCAGGCCGGGCTGAGAGAGAGTCTCTCTCTCTCTCTCTCTCTCTCTCTCTCTCTGCACAAATTTTGTGCACTAGGCCTCTAGTATTAAGATATCTATGTAAGTGTGTGTTTTTTTGACTCTAGATGAAACCTCCAGAGTGCCTAAAACATGAATTTATTGGTAAATCCTGGTCGAACTGAGGCTGGGGAGTGGAGTGGGAAAAGGCACAGATGTTGATGCGCTGACATCAGCCTCCCTGGAAGAAAGGAGGAAAAAGGGGCCATTTGTGGTTTTCAGTCCATCCCTTTCCTCGGGGCTGGGGCTGGGCCTGGGTTGGGGTGGCCCAGGGGCAGAGCAGGAAGCTGTTCTTCCTCAGCTTTGCCACAAAGATTCCTAGGTCTCTCGACGGATGGTTCACCCTCCCCCACTCCCTTCCCACTGACCCTTCCACTGTGTCTGTAGCCCCACCTGTGAGAGCCTTTTGTCCTGACAAGCAATGCAAGTGGGGCTAGGAGAGGAGTCAATTTGGGAGAGAGTGGAAAAGAAAACACTCTGATATTAGGGAAAAGAGCTGATGGCTCTGTCATTTTTCTTTCTTTTCCCTTTTTTAAACTATAAAAGTTTACATGTTCATGGGAAAAAGTCCAGTTATAAATAAAAGCTTTCTGCCTTCTCCAATTCTATACCCTAACACCAACTACTTTTATTTATTTATTTATTTATTTATTTTTTAAATACTTTTTTTGTGGTGTGGGGGGGCCAGATATGGCAGGGGTCTCCCTTTTCCACATCCAGCACAGAAAAAGAGATGAACCCATTCTGAGTGGAGGCAGCTGGGGATTGAAAAATTAAAGAAAGAAGACACAAAATGGAAGGAAAAAGCTAGGGCTGGGTGGACCTCTGATCTCTCTGATGGAAAGACAGGGACCCAGAGCCAACACAGCGTGTTTATTTATACCTCCAAATACAAGGGGGTTTCACCAAAAACTTAGGATCAAAGGAGCTTATTTGCATTCTTGAGTAGGCTCTAGCATTCCTGGTGCTTGACTGGGTTCACATTATCAGTCACACTCCCTGACACCTGGGCAAAGGTGAAGGCCAAGTTGATAACACATCTGCCTTTTGGGTGAAGCATGTTTCCAGGGAGTGGCTCTGCCTGTCTCCTTGAGTTCAGCTGACAATAATTAAAGAAATGTCCAAGTGCCTTCCCAGGGAACTCTCTACACTTTTTTATTGATTTCAGAGAGGAAGGAAGAGGGAGAGAGAGAGAGAGACAGAAACATCAATGATGAGAGATAATCATTGATTGGCTGCCTTCTGCACACACCCCACACTGGGTATGGAGCCCACAACCTGGTCATGTGGCCTTGACTGGAATCGAACCTGCAACCCTTCAGTCCACAGGCTGATGCTCTATCCACTGAACCAAACCAGTTAGGGCCACTTTTACTTATTTTTTATTTATATTTGCTAATCCTCACCTAAGGATATTTTTTTCCATTGCTTTTCAGAGAGAGTTGCAGGGGGAAGGGGCAGAAACACCTACCTGAGAGAGACATATCGATTGGTTGTCTCCTACACATGCCCCTACCAGGGTGGTGTATCCAATCTGCAATCCAGGTACATGTGCTTGACCAGGAATTGAAGCCTTGACCCTTAGGTGTGTGGGCTGATGCTCTAACCATTGAACACACCAGTCATGGCACCAACCACTTTTAACAATACTTGAAGAAGCCTTCTGGAAAAGTTCTATTATATAAAACTCTCCCCCCCCCCCCCCATCTTTTCTCTATATATAAACACATGCATAAAGAGACAGACAGACAACTTGATATTGCCATGTGAAGGAAAAAGAAAATGGTGGTTGAAGGAATTAAAGTGGGGAATGGACTTGAAGCTGACCTGAAGAGGTTGTTGATGCACCAGACTGGGGCTCTTGAAGGGAAGAAGTGAGGACTGCAAGGATATAAGTTGGGAGCAGGGATGTCTTCAATAAAATATTTGCATTACAAAAATCTTCTTCTGCAGTTTCAGAGGTGAAAAATGCAATGGCTAATTGGCCTCAAATTCCTTAACTGAAAAAATGGGATCATAATGTACATTCCCTACAGTTTGCTGTGAGGATTAAATGGGGTTTTTTGCTTACAGTGTTTAGTATTGTGCCTAGTACCATAATAGCACTCACTGTGATAAAGCTTAGCATATTATTGCTGATGTTACAGTGGTTGCTGTTGTTGAGTTTAGCACAGTGCCTGGTACAAAACTGACCCTCTGGCCAAAACCAGTTTGGCTCAGTGGATAGAGTGTCAGCCTGTAGACTAAAGGGTCCCGGGTTCGATTCTGGTCAAGGGCATGTACCTTGGTTGCGGATACATCCCCAGTAGTGGGTGTGCAGGAGGCAGCTGATCGGTGTCTCTTTCTCATCGATGTTTCTAGCTTTCTGTCCCTCTCCCTTCCTCTCTGTAAAAGATCAATAAAATATATATTTTTTAAAAAAAGCAAAATTGGCCCTCTGGCTATTTGCAGCCAGTATACAGAAAGAACATGATCATATTTGTCTTCATTTCAGAAAATTCTTCTTTTTTTTCCACTGCCCTTGTTCCTTCCTTTTTTTTTTTTCTTGGCTGCTTCTAACTGCTTACTTTATGTTGTATGATCTTGAAGAAAACTTTTTGGTACCGGGTGGACATAAATTCTCAGAGCCATGTAGAGATGTTTTAGGTAGCAAAGGTTCCTGCACATTTTTTTGCTTCCTCTTCTTGCCTGGCCCAAGCTGTTTGGTTATGTGGGAACATCTGTGTACTTGCTATCTTTTACACATTCTACTGGAGATCAATTAGAATTGTTTACTTAAGAAAAATACCTAAGAATCATTAGGGCCACTCCCTGATTACCAGGGGCCTTTTAAGAGCATTGACCTTGCAGCTCTGCTAGAGACATCCTGGCCTAGCAAACCTGTCCTGGGATACTTGGTGTGTTTCTACTTGTATTTAGAATGGTGGCTGGAAACTCAGCTTTAATATCCTGTATCCCAAATGCTTTTAATTGTCAGTACAACTAAGCCTGCCTACTCACTCTTGTACTCTTCTATCCTTGATTTATAAATAGGTTCAGCTGCCTAACAATTAAACATACTATATTTTTGCAATGCACATTCCTTAAGAAGATATTTAGACTGCAAGTGGCTTTTCCTCCTGTGACACTATCTGGAAACCATCTTCCTAACTTTTCCCCAACAAGTGGGTATATTTTGAAGGCTTGGCAAGGAGACTTTTGCTCTGGAAAGCCCAAGACACCCTTTCTAATCGGCACAGAAATCCAGCATCAAATCTCTTGCCTATTTTCATAAGGACAAGCCCAGGACCAGCTGATACCCACACAACAGGCTTTATATCAAACGTGTGGTCACACATGCTTATGGCAGCGTGACACACCCGCGACCAAGACAGTGAGACACCAGAGAAAAGACAGATCGTTGGGTTCTGAGAAAAAGATGAAGATGTAGTGCTAGGCATAATTAAGTATTTGATAAGGTTGAAGGAAGAAGCAGGCATTGCATACCCTAAGGCCCAGGAGAGATTAGCTTGGCAACTCAGATGTTGGAACAGACGGAATAAGGCCCTTAGGTTAACCTGTCAGAATTTCCATTCTGGGCAGACCTGGGACTTGAATAATAATATCAAGTATTATATAACACTTCAGATATTGAGTTTCATTTACTTCTCCATTTAATGCAATAAAGTAAGTAGATTAAATATCACCACAGAGAAAACGAAGTGGAGAGAATGAAGAGGCTTGACACTTAGATTGGACACTCAAGCTCGTCGCTGCACCCTGACCTCACTCTGCATTCCTGTCTCCAATGATGCTTCATCTGACACCAGGGTATGGGGGAGTGAGCTCTGCTGACATTAGAGCCCTCAAGACAACAGTTCTGGCCTAGGCTTTCCTTGGGACTGACTGAGTGTGACCCCAGGCCCCTCTCCTAAGTCCCCAGCCTGATTTCTTCTGGTGAATGTCAGGGGTGGGTCTGGATGATCTTTCCAGCAGAACCTAGATGCTCCTTGACAGTAGGCTGCAGCCGATTTGAAGAGCCAAGGAAATGGAAACAGAGTAGGGCATGCGCAAGGGAACTGCCTTAGAAGGCAGAGAAAAGGCAGCGCTCGAGGGTGATATATTGGATTTACAGGCTGAGAAGCCAAATGACTCCATAGTTTGAAGTAGTGAGTGTGCAAGAATTCGAGCGGCGGTTTGGTTAATTTCAGTGTTCAATGAACCCAGGTCTATCCTTTTTTCGCAGCCTAGGGCTCAGTCCAAGGCAGAGGAATCTGGTCGGACCAGTGGGGGGCTCCACCGAGCGCAGTCTCCGAATCTTCGGAGGGCCACCAGGCTGCCCAAAGGCTCCTCGAGGGGTCACTGCGGGCGCTGAAAATCTGTTGAAGACTTTTCGCCCGCGTCCACGCTCGTCCTCTCTAGCCGGTTGGCAGCCCCCGCCTCCGCCTTCGCTCCCCGCCTACCCCCATTCCTGGGGTCCTTGGTCCCCACCTCTCCCTCCCCCAAATCTTAAGAGAGATCTGCAGGCGGGGACACTGATGATGCAAATTCCTAGAAGCCTCAAGGGGCTGCCCATAAGTGCGTATACACACACACACACACACACACACACACACACGCCCACCTACCCAGGTCACAGAAGGGCGTGGGAAGGGAGAACGCCCACTCACCATCTCGGTCCACCCTGGAGCCCAGTTTTATCTTAGTCTTGCCAATCCGGGCGACCCGGGGGGGGATTTGGGGTGCGGGGCTGGCAGCTGTGCGGGGAGGTGGCGGGCGCAGGTGGCGGGGCCCGGGAGAGGAGGGGGCTGAGTCGGGGTGGAGCGCCAAGGGGCTGCTTCGGCACCTCGGAGGCACTCGACTGAGCTCGCCGGCATATCCCCAGGCATATCCCGGAGTGGGGACGGTGAGTCAAATCTCCGGCACCGCGGATCTGGCCTGGAGGGGGGCAAGTCAGGAAATGACATCAGAGATTTGTGCACGGGGAGGGGTGGTCCTCGGCGGGCCGAGCGGCGGGGGCGGGAGGACCTTGACGGAGCCTGTGGCCCAGGGGCAAGACCTGGGCCCCTTCCTGGGGGAGTTTCCTGCCGCGTCGGCCCTCCCGCTCTCCCCGCCCCCCTCTCGGGGCCGCTCCTTGTATGGTCTGGGCGCCGCGCTCTCCCCGCCCCTCTCTCCTCCCCCTGCTCCGCGTCCCTCCCCCGCCAGGATAGAGGCGGCTCGGGACCGGGGCGCAGAGTCCGCAGACCGGAGCCCAGGCGGCCACTGAGACGCGGCGCGCAGTCTCCGGCCCGCGGTGGGGAGCCGGGAGCCACTCGCGGGAAGGGCACGCGGGGACGCCGCGGGGAGCCGGCCCGCCGGGGGCGTCCTCCGCCAGGCTTGGCGCCGCATAACCCGGCCCCCTACGCCCAGCAGCCCGGCCTGGCCATGGCGGCCCCCCGCCCGTCTCCCGCGATCTCGGTCTCGGCTCCGGCTTTTTACGCCCCGCAGAAGAAGTTTGCCCCGGTGGTGGCTCCAAAGCCCAAAGTGAATCCTTTCCGGCCCGGGGACAGCGAGCCTCTGCCGGCCGCCGGGGCCCAGCGCGCACAGATGGGCCGGGTGGGCGAGATCCCGCCGCCGCCCCCGGAAGGTATGCGGCCGGGCTGGGGGCTGGACAAGGGCGGGCGCCGCGCTGGGGGCAGTGGCTTAGGGGTTGGGGGTGTTCGGAAAGGTTGCAGCGGAGGGGGCTGGGCGCAGCCACCCTGTCCCGAGCAGATGTTCTTACCTCATCGCGGAGCTCATGGCTGGGAGCCAGGGCTCCTGGGACTGGTCCAAGTCCCCGCCTGGGGGTGGGAGGTGGGAATGTGGGGCACGAATCTGCCTCCGGGTCCGTTTTCCGAAGTGTAACGGGAGCTGCACCACTCCTGCGTGGAGCCCCCATGCTCCCCTGTTTCCTTCCCGCATGCCCCGGGACCCCTTGAGAGTTCTTGGGTGAGGGGTTAGGGCTGTGGAAGGAGGAGAACTTAGAGAACGGGGTAGAGGGGCCCCTGCTGACTGCTCTCTTTCTCCTTCCTACCCCAGACCTTCCTTTACCACCTCCTCCCCTCCTTGGGGATGGCGAGGACACGGAGGACACGCTGGGAGGTGCCTTCCCGCCTCCCCCTCCCCCGATTGAGGAGCCTTTCCCCCCTGCACCTCCGGAGGAGGAGATCTTCCCCTCCCCACCGCCTCCACTGGCGGAGGAGGGGGGCCCTGAAGCTCCCATCCCGCTCCCACCACAGGTACGAGGCCTGGGAGGGGCAGCTAAGCCGGGACACCCTGCAGGGAAGGAGAGGAGGGTCCTTTCTGACCTCCTCGCATCTCTGGCCGGATGGGGGAATGGAGGACTAGATGGGTGTTCTGACCCTTGACCTTCTAGCCCAGGGAGAAGGTGAGCAGTATTGATCTGGAGATAGACTCTTTGTCCTCACTGCTGGATGACATGACCAGGAATGATCCCTTCAAAGCCCGGGTAAGGAACTGGAGAGGAAGAAAGGAGTGGGGACAGTACTGGGGAGGGCTGCACCCTCCTTCAACCACACTTCTCTTCCCCTGCCCTTCCCCTTGCAGGTATCATCTGGATACGTACCCCCACCTGTCTCCACTCCATTCATTTCCAAGACCAGTACTAAGCCTGCAGCTGCGGGCACAGCACCCCTGCCTCCTTGGAAGGCTCCTTCTAGCTCCCAGCCTGTGTCCCAGGCTCCGGCTCAGCCTCTGAGCCAGGCACAGTTCCATGTGCAGCCTCAACCCCAACCCCAGGCCAAGCCTCAGGTCCAGCTCCATGTCCAGTCCCAGGCCCAGCCCCAGCCCCAGCCCCAGACTGTGCTTTTGGCTAACAGTCAGCCTCGAGGTCCCCCAGCTCCACCTCCAGCTCCTAAGTTTTCTCCAGTGGCTCCCAAGTTTACTCCTGTGGCTTCCAAGTTTAGCCCTGGAGCTCCAGGTGGACCCGGGCCACAGCCCAATCAAAAGTTGGGGCCCCCTCAAGCTCCCTCTTCCACTGGCACAGGCTCCCCTCAGCCCCCCAGCTTCACCTATGCTCAGCAGCGGGAGAAGCCCCGAGTGCAGGAGAAGCAGCACCCAGTGCCCACACCAGCTCAAAACCAAAACCAGGTGAGGCGGGGTGGGAGGACCGGGCTGAGTGAGACATGGGTGCTGGGAACAGAGGATAAGTCAGGAGCCAGAGAATGAGGGCAAAGATGAGTGGGTGGGGATGGTGGGATAGGAGGTTCCAGCCTCTAGGGTTGGACTGGTGGGACATGGTAAAGACAGCTCATCTGGAGTGGGGGCTGGCAGGTCTCTGGGGCTTGGTGTGGCCTGATTGGGAGTGGGAGCAGCACAAGCTCTGAATTAGGCAGAGGGTTTGGTGGACCATCCCTTCCCCCCTTTTCCAGTATGTTAGAGGGGAGGATGACCTCATCACCAGTCCAACCCTGGTTCTTCCCCCTTCTTGGATTCTTGAGTTAATCTCTTTCTCTGAGCACTCTCACTGCCTGAGGGTGATAAGAATGGCTGCACTGGCTGAGCCAGCATCTGCTGAGTGCCAGGCACTGTGCTCTGTGCTCAGGATGGAAGAGATCTCTCAAAGAGGTTTAGCCTGAGGGAGTCAGCTGGACCTGGGATAGAATTCCCAGCTCCCATCTCACAAGTTCCTAGGCAAGTGAGGTGAACTTTGAGCCTGTTTCCGCCCTTGAAATAACATTATCCACCTCATACAATGGTCTTGAAGCTCAAGGGAGCTAACGCATAGAGAGTGCTAAGGGTCTTTATCTAGCACGTGAGTTCCCCAAATTGAAAAACTCTCATTCCCACCTTTTAGTTCAGGAGCTAAGAGCTTCTGAGTTGAAGGGACCCTGATGGTCGCCAAGTAAACAGACAGCAGGAGTGTCTCTGTATGTGTGCAGGCACGAATGGGGCAGGAGGAGACACCAAGTACCCATGAGTTGTGCAGAATTCTGTGTTGCAGAAGCTCCAAAGAGGGAGTCAGCATGGGGCTGGCCAGTTAGGAAAGGTGTCCTGGTGCTTGTGTGCTCTAAGGGATGGTCAGACTTAAGAATCCAGAGAGGAGAGTGAAGGGCTCTGGGATTGGAATAGCATGAGCAAAACTCAAGGGCACAAGTACACCAGAGTGTTGGGAAACTAGAAAGTAGAGGGTTCCTCTGGGAACTCATAGAGCCACCGAGAGGTAGGTGGGAGCTCGAGGGAGCCAGTCAGTTCTGGCAAATCCTTCATAGCTTTCAAGTAGGTGTGTGAGTAGGTTGGAGGACCTATGACAGCCATGCGTTTGGAAGCTTTTGGGATAGTGTTTGCAGCAGAGGTGTGTACTAGAGGTTGGAGATTAGTGACATATGAGGGGTAAGAGCTGTCAAAGGAAGTGCCTCTAGGACCTGGTAACTGATAAGCAGTTAGGAGAGGAAAAGGAGGGGTAAAAAAATGCCTGGGTGTGTGGGGGGAATGAGTGACAGTAATGCTGACAAAATAGAGAAGTCCAGAAGGGGAAATGCTTTGGACGGGAAGAGGAGGGGTCCAGCTGTCAGCATATTGAGCAACAGGTTCCAGGAGGACTTTCCTTCAGCTGGAACTGTCACTCAGTTAGAAATGGAGGGCCAGGTTTTAGGAGAGGCCCAGGATTCAAGGCTGTCATCAGGGCAGTGGTACTGAAGCAGCCCGGGGTGCTTGCACAGCAGGGGCTGTGGGCCTGGGAGGAACCTGCGTGATGCTCCTGCTAGTCAGGTGGGAGGGGGAACAATGGCAGGAGGAGGAGCACCAATCATGTCAGGGTGGAATCTTGGGGGATAGATGTGATGGCTGAGGAGGATGAGGACTACAGGAAGGTCACAGTTTTGACTATTTGGAAGTCACCTAAGGCTGTGGGATAGTCCATTTGTGCCCTTTGATGGGGACAGTGAAAGGAGTTGCGGACTGCATGGGCATTGAAGAAACGGAGTTTCCAGAGTGGCCTGCTCTGGAGGGTTGGCAGAGATGGACTAGGGCAGGGCCTGTGTGTGTGTGTGTGTGTGTGTGTGTGTGGTTTTTCAAGTTAGGGGATGGGGGCTCAGGTATGTGTGTGAACCAAGAACCAAGAGGAAGAAGCTGGTGCAGGGGGGTTAGAGGTGCCTGAGAGTAGGGGCTGCTGCTCCATGGAGTCTGGAGGAGAAGAGGTGATGGCCTCCCTGCCGTGGCGTTCCCAGAGAGCAAGGACAGGATCATTGCAGTGTTTCTGTGGAGAGGAGGAACACTGAGGGAGCTCGAGCTGGCCAGCTTCCATCTCCTCAGTCATGTAGGAGGTGAGGTAATTGGTGAGAGCGAGGGGCTCGAGGGGATGGAAATGTTTGAAACAACTGGGAACCCGCAGGAGCCGAAAGCCAGACAGCCGAGCTGTGAGCTGCACTGAGGATGACTGGGGCTGAGGTCAGCGAGGACCCTGCTGTGTTTTGTGTTTTGTGAACTCACTCTGCAGCCTCTGCCTACTTCTATACCCTGAAAGCAGAAACAGGAAGCGGGTGGTGTGGCCCGAGCTGAGATTGGGCCAGATAAGTGATGGTGGCCCAGGGTGACAAGAGTGGCTGGGAAAAGCCTTCTAGAAATAAGATGATCATGGGCCTTCTGTGTGTCTTCATCTCCAGGCAGGCACAGCTCTGGATGCAGAGGGGGTGAGGGTGGGGCTCAGGCTGAGGCGGGGGGAGGGGGTGAAGGTGGCTGTGGGAGGAGGTAGGTAGCTGAGAGACTGAGGCACCAGGTGTTATGGGAATGAAGGCATGGGCAGGCAGAATCTTCAGTGACCACAGTCCTACGTGGACTTTTCCACTAACGCAAGACCAACCAGCATTCCTATCGAAGCATCTCGTGGTAAAGCTGGTGGAGTCAGACAGTGCCTGTGGTGCTTCCTCCTGGTACTTGTCAGGGTCCTGCAGTGCCCCCTAACCTCATCCCACCCCCACCCCACCCCCAAGCTCTCTCAGGATCCCCTAAATAGTGGGATCTCCAGTTGTGGGCGGGCCTAACATAGACCCTTCTCTGAGACCTCCAGGGGAGGAAGTGAGGTCAGGAGGGACCCTGGGCCTCTGTGTGGAGGGCTGAGGGCTGGGCTGCTGCAGACAGCACTGGGGGTTTAACCTGTGATAACTACCTGTGTTGTATCCTCACGCTGACAGAGCAGCTCAGCAGCAGGCGGGACGGGTAGGTGTGTGCGCACCTGGTTGCGCAGCCCATCGCACAGACCTCTTCTGGGGGGGGCCATGTCCGAGCATGCTCTGTGGAGTTGATGCGTGGCCTGGTGTGTTCGGTGCTTCAGTGACCTGAGCTGCTGTGTGCGTGGCCTTCGTCCGCTCAGTCATTCTGGCCTGTCTGTGGCTGCCCAGGGGTGTTTGAGTAAAGGGGGTGGAAGGTCATCCCCTTCCCCTTATTCGTGTGGTGCTGGGTTCTGGGAGGGGTAGAGAGGATCTTTCAGGGTCAAATCTGAGTATCTGAGAAATGAGAGGAGAGTTAGCCCTTCCTGGAAGAAAATGGGTAAGCTGGTTGGGGAACGTTTTTGGAGGGGGTGACCCTTTAGAAGGTATAAAGAGAGTGTTGGGGTTTCAGGTGCGCTCCCCTGGGGCCCCAGGACCTCTGACTCTGAAGGAGGTGGAGGAGCTGGAGCAGTTGACCCAGCAGCTCATGCAGGACATGGAGCATCCTCAGAGGCAGAACACGGCCGTCAGTGGTGAGCCCACCGCCCTCTTGCTGGGATGTCTGTCCACCCCTTCATTGCTGTGCTGGCCATTCCTGTGGCTCCACTCCCTCTTTGAGGGATCAGCTGACTCCTATTTATTTATCTTTGGCCTATGCAGAATCCTGTGGCCGGTGTCACCAGCCCCTGGCGCGTGCGCAGCCTGCAGTTCGCGCTCTGGGACAGCTGTTCCACATCACGTGCTTTACCTGCCACCAGTGTGAGAAGCAGCTGCAAGGACAGCAGTTCTACAGTGTGGAGGGGGCACCATATTGTGAGGGCTGCTACACTGTGAGTCAGGTTTGGGGCTGAGGGCCACTGTGGGGCTCAGCCAGGGGTTGGGGTGTTGACATGTGGAGACCTGCGTTGGCAGCGGGCTGTTGGGTACAGTTCCCTGCCAATCTCCTACTGCTCCCTCCTCAGGACACCCTGGAGAAGTGCAACACCTGTGGGCAGCCCATCACTGACCGCATGCTGCGAGCCACAGGCAAAGCCTACCACCCTCAGTGCTTCACCTGCGTGGTCTGTGCCTGCCCCCTGGAGGGTACCTCCTTCATTGTGGACCAGGCCAACCGGCCCCACTGTGTCCCTGACTACCACAAGTGAGGACCCATCACAACTTCTGGGCTCTTCTCTGGGGCCAACCATGGTTTGTCTGGGAGCCAGGCTGCCCCTCTGATCCCAAGACAGTGCCAAATCCCTGGTCTGGTTTTCTGGCTGCATGTGCATGTCATTAGATGGCAGGGACGAGTTCATGTGGACTAAGTTGTCCAGGAGCCTTAGATCTAGGTAGCAAGTCTTGCTCCTGGCCAGTCTCTAGCCCTTGGCTCACGGAAGCTTCTGGTTGTGGCCTGGGGTTTGGCGACATGTGCAGGAGTGACTTCATTTTACACAGGCCAGGTTGTAGATGTTCCTTTGGAGGTCAGTTGTTAGGAACTCTGGTTCCCCCTAGAAAGTGTTTATAAGGTAGTTACTTTCTCAGGCCAGCAGCAAAATCATGTAAGGTATCTAGAGGGTGGTACAGGGATCCCACGGAATCTGGCTATCACCTCTGTGTCCCAGGGGTGCGCTTTTAGGATTCCACCTTGGATGGCCAGGGCTTCATGTCCCTTTGTACCTACCAGCAGTCGGGCAGAGACACCTGCATGGTGGGAGATGGACTAGGGCCGGAGGTCCAGGGATGGGATCATCAGGGCTCCTTCTGCGGGATAGATGTGATGGGGTGAGGAAGGACCTTGTGGTAGTGGGTTTGGGGTGGGTGGGGTTTTGGGAGAGCCAGGTGGCTGGTCTTAGGCCTTTCTGTTGGGCTTCATCTACCTTGAGATGTGGGAAAGATGGGCAGAGAAGTCTGCCTGTTGCCATGCCACCACCGTCTGCTCTCCCTGTGCTCTGGTGAAAGCACAGGTTCCTCTCTCCACATCCTGACATGTACTGCCTTGCTGCCCTCCAGGCAATACGCGCCCAGGTGCTCTGTCTGTGCAGAGCCCATCATGCCTGAGCCTGGCCGGGAGGAGACTGTGCGAGTGGTTGCTCTGGACAAAAACTTCCACATGAAGTGCTACAAGTGTGAGGTCAGTGTCCCTAGGGCCTGATGGCTGGGAGGTGTGGGGACGTTATTCACCGACCAGGTGGTGATCAAGGCCACCCTGCAGTTTTGAGGGTGGTCAGTGGCAGTGTCCAGGCCCACCCAGCCCAGATGCTTTGGTCACTGCAGGAAGTGGGTAGTGGGGTTTCTGTGGGGTCACTTAGTTGAGATAAACCAAGATAGGAGACTGAGCAGTGGTAGGAAAAGGTGCTGTGCTTTATGGTGACCAGGCTGGGGTCTCACTGAGACTCAGAGGAAAGGAGAATGAGAATGGATTGCGACATGTGGGAATGGCCCCATATTCTTTATTGGGATGGGTACAGCTTTATACACTGCCCATCCTCCTACTGGATGCCTAGGGGACAAAAGTGAAAGTGGGAGATGAGAAGGGCTGTAGGGGCACAATGAGGATATCAACTCTGAGCTATAAAGCACTTGGCCTTGCTAATGTGAAAGTGTGTGTGTGAGGGTATAGGGTGCACAGGGGCCCTCCCATCAAAGAGTTCTTCCACTTTCTCCTAGGACTGTGGGAAGGCTCTGTCCATTGAGGCAGATGACAATGGCTGCTTCCCCCTGGATGGCCATGTGCTCTGCCGGAAGTGCCACACTGCCAGAGCCTAGACCTGAGTGAGGACCAGCCCCTTCTTCACTGGGAGTTCATTCTCCATCAGTGGACCACCCACACTGAGACCACCCTGCTCCTCCACTGGCCCCTCCCTCCATGCCAAACCCCACCCAGTATCCCAAGGTCCCTGATCCAGGGTCCCAACAGAACCCAGGATGCAGTTTCCGGGTTCTGGGTTTCTAGTCCCCTCTCCCATCCTGCAGGGACCTCTCACTACCTTTCAGGTACCCCACCTGAGGGTCTCCAGGTTGAGCGCTGCTGCTTTCACTGCTGCACAAATGCCCTCAGCTGCCCCCCACCCCCACACACACACCCAGAAGCCTCTACTCTGCTTGTTGAGGGCCGAGTCCCCTGGGCCCCGGGGAGGCTGGGCTGGGCTGGCCTCACTGGCCTGGACGTTCCTACCTGCCCCAATGCTGTCAGGTTGTGCTACAGCTACAAATAAAAAACCTTGTTTTCCAGAATTCTTAGCAGTTGACTCTTGTGCTACAGATAGAGGAGACGGAAGGATTAAAAAAAAAAAAACAAACGGGTCCAGGTAAAAACTCAGCTCCTGTTTACTTATAAAAATATATATGTGTATACCTATGTATATATATTAAACCCTCCTCCCAGCACGGTGATTTTACTTATACCCCAACCTCCCTTTTGAAAACAAAGGCTCCCAGGCTCCAAAGGCAAGTTTCTCAGGGAAGGGTGGGCCAGAACAGCACCAAGGCCTGGTAGACTGAGGGAAAGGACTTGAGTGACCTTGGCCCCATCCTTACTTCCTGAGGACAGGATGGGGGAGGGGAGGGCTCAGTCCTTGAATCCCTGAATACTGCAAAGAATGCGCTTCTGATGTCCTGGCAGTGTGATCCCCATCTGCACCAGGTCCCTGTGGTCAAGGAAAGGGGTTCATGAATGTGCGGGTTCAAACCCCAGCAACCCTCCCCTGCTGGGTCCCCAGGGTCCTCACTCGGCCGTCAGGTCCAGTACACACTCCATGGTGTCCAGCCCAGCTGAGCGGAAGTTCAGAATGTAGCGTTTCATGCGAATGGACTCCAGCCACTCAGGGACACTTCGATAGGGGATCCCGTCTGAGCCGCTCAAGCTGGGCAGACGAAGGGTTACCCTGTGGGATGGGACGAGGACTATCTCAGTCATGTGAGGAGGGGAAGGGGCTGTCCTCTGCTTTCCTGAAACCTGGCCTAGCCTGTGAGCATCTGGGGCCAGCATTCAAACTGGTGTCTGGGCACAGAGATTATCTAGACTTTGCGGATTAGCCAGGCCATTGTCTGTGAACCCATTTCCTGGCCTGTTTCCTGGTGCACTCACAGCAGAGGGCAGGCTGACAGTACTGAGGGTGGTGGCAGCCCTGAAAAGTTCCCAACACAAGGTTACCATCAGCCCATCTCCACTGGAGTGGCCAGTTCTGGGAACATATCAACTATCCCAGCTGAGAAGAAGCAGCGGCAGGAGAGCAGAGGCCTGGACCTGGGTGTGGTCCTGCCTCCAGGGTGGCCCCCTTGAGTTCTGGGAGCAGCCCTGATTGCCACCTCCAACCTTGGCTGTTACTCTTGCACTCTGACACCCACAATACAATGAGTGTTCCTGTACAGAGCCAGCCAGAGCCAAAAACCATTAGCAAAGTAAATCTACTGGGGGAAACATATCCAACATTCCAGAAAGATTAGCACATGCAGTCTCCAGTGTACGAGGGAGTTATGCTCCAAAAGATAGTTGCAAAAGTTGGAACTTGGAGCACATTTTCTCCCAGAAACAAGGTTATATATGGTGGTTTGATACAGAGGCCAGTACGCCAGGGCTGGTTTACCCGATAAAGCATGTGAAGTCCAGCCTTGCCAGCCTCCCCCCACCTTCCCTGGCCCTACCAGTTCCTTCTCCACATCCTGTCAATGTTTTTAGTAAAATGCAATTCTGACCATTGTCCTCTCATTTTTTTAAAAAAACTGGTCAATAGTTCTCTGTCTTCAGGACAAAGTCCACACTTCTCAGCAGAGCTTGTACTGACCCTCCTTGTATTAACCCTCCTACCTCTCCAGTTTCATCTCTGATCACTATTCCTGAACTAGGTGCTGTTTTCACCCTGTATTATTTGCAATCAGTCTACCCACAGCTCTCCAAACCCATGCTGGACACGTGATCTGGGAGCCTTTCCAGACCCCACAAGGCTGCCCTTCGTAGTCAGGAAACTCAAGTCTACTGTCCATCATCACTTACCAGATTCTGTCTTCCACCCCAATCTAAGTGACCAAGCTCCCTGGAGCAGGTGTCAGGTGTAAGCCCTTATATTTGCTCCTCATCTCACTGTTTGCTTCCTGTCTTCTATCAAACTACAGCTGTCGAGGGTGGGACCAAATCTTCATCAAGGTGGCCATGCCCCCGTTGCACACTGCAGTTATGCCTCCTATGCTGGACTCTGTCCGGAGGTTTGCAGGCCCAGCACTTGGTGGGTGTGGCTGAATGCCCATTTCATTCTAAATCTGCCCTCCAAATCCCATTATCCTCCCCAACATAGTTACTTTGGATCAAAGTTGGCCATGGTCCGCAGGGTGTGAGGGGTGTTCAGCAATCGCTCCAACTGTGTCTTTAGCTGGTGGAAGTGGGGCCGATGGTCAGAGTTGTAGACCCAGCAGTTCTTCATTAGTTCATAGAGAGCAGCAGGGCAATCCACAGGAGGGGGCAGCCGGTACCCATCCTCAATGCTCTTCATTACCTGTGGCAAGCGAGAGGCTAGGGAAGCCCGATGTAGGAAGCTAACCTGGCAGCCCATAAGAAATCTCTGTTCATGCAAGATCATTGCAGAGGAGCCTCTAACCTCCCTCATCCTCACCCCTGAGCACAAGTAAGAAGAACAAGGGGTAAGGCAAAGGGAACCAGAGGAAACAGAAGTGCAGAAAAACTGTGGGTGAGGAAGAAGAAATAAGGATATGTGTAGGAAGAGCCATGGGAGGATTTGGAGAGAAGACCACTGTGGGGAGTACCCGGGCTCACCTCCTGATTGCTCATCTCCCCATAGGGCTTGTCCCCAAAGCTCAGCACCTCCCACATCACAATCCCAAAGCTCCACACGTCACTGGCTGTGGAGAAGATCCGATTGGCAATGGCTTCAGGTGCTGTCCAACGGATGGGGATCTTTCCTCCCTAATAGGGCATGTGGGACAGAAAGGGCATGGAGGATGGCCACCATGAAGTCACTGTGTCCACAGGAGCATGCGTCCTGTATTTGTTGTACAGGTGTGCCTGTGTGCATGGCATGAAATAGTGTGTACAAATGTGTACACGGTTAATAAAGGGCTCTCACCTGAGTTTCGTAGGTACCATCTTTGCTGTCCAGGAGACGGGTAAGGCCAAAGTCAGACACCTTGCAGCACAGGTTCTGACTCACTAAGATGTTCCTGGCTGCCAGGTCCCGGTGGACATAATTGTGGTCACTGAGGTAGGTCATACCAGATGCAATGCCCAGCAGCATGGCCACCAACTTTGCAGGGACCAGCTGGTCCTCCCGCTCCTACAGCAGGGTGAAGGGGAGGATTAGGGATAGGCAGGGTTGCCTCCTTCCCAGACCAGGGCTTTATGGTGGGCCCCTCTTCCCAGCTGGTCCTCTGCCCTCCTCACCCTCAGGAAGGCATCCAGGGCTCCATTCTCCATAAACTCCGTGATGATCATGATGGGTTTTCCTGAGACACAAAGCAGGTCACCATGGAAGCCTTTATCCCATCTCCACCCAAAACCAACAGAACCAGATTTCCAACCGTTGGCAAAAGAGTTTCCCTCCATTTCCTGTGGTCTCACCCTCTTTCTCCCCCTCCCCCTCTGCCCTCACTCATGGAGACCAATCCTCATACTCTTTGTCACAACGCCTTCGAGGTGCAGAATGTGGGGATGGTTAAACTGGCCCATGATTGTAGCCTCTCGAAGGAAGTTCCACCACTGGCCATCTGGAGATGTGTCCTTCAAGGTCTTAATGGCCACAGTCTTGCAGTCCTGGCTGGGGATTCTCAGGGTCCCTTGATACACTTCCCCAAACTCTCCTGGGTGGAAAAAGAAACAGGATCATGGCCCAGTGCACTATCAGGGGGATGGATGACATCCTCTAGCCCCCCAGCTCTCTTTTATTCTCTGGATCAGAATCCTCGTGTGCCCTTTCTGGGACAAGGGCTAGGCTATACTTCCTGGAGAAGGAGACAGGAGGTCCAGGACAGATTATATTTCTATAATCTGTTAGAAGTACATTTCTAACCCAATCTTCTGGGTTAGCACTGTTCTTGGAGAACAGTAGGTGCTCAGTAAATCCGGGTCAGTGAGCACTGTGCTGTTGTACGGGGGTGTATTCATGAAGTGACCGGAGAGGCTGACCATTGCCACTCTCTTCCATGAGTTCCTTTGGACAAACTTGGCTAGCGTGGCCGCAAAATCAGCAAGGACACTGCCAAGCTTTGTTCTCTGCTCAGTTCCATTTCCCTTGGTGACCCAAGGGATCAGGGCAGCCCAAGGACACTGGGCCCTGGTGGGGTAGAATGTGGAGTGAAGAAGAATCTGAACCTCTCCCATGTTTGGGAATCATCTAAGAGTCTGATCCTGGACACAGTGGAACACCCCCTGCCACTCCCCGCCCTGCCCCCATTGACAAGGATGATGTGTCTAATGCTCTTTATCAAAAGCTCCATAACCACAGAGGCAGGCTGTGTATGAGGTGGGGGCTATTTCAGAACACTCAATAAGGGGGCTGTAATGTGACCACGGCAGTTCAAGGAGACAGGGTCAGCCAGAAAGGAACTCATCTGGGAGATCTGGGGCCAGCGGGGCTCCACAGGGAAGGCTAGAAGGAAGTGGCTCTGTGCTGCCACCCAGAGGAAACAGCAGGGCTCACCTTCCCCTATGACAGTGTCCACAATCAGCCAAGCTGGATCCAGCTCCTGGGTGAAGTCCAGAGCCCCCAGGGCAGGGTCCTCATACATCACGGGTTCTGCCAGGAGGTCCACATAAGGCTTCAACCTCTGCTTGTCACCTGCGGGGAGAACAGGGAAGGCTCAGCCACAGGAGCACCAACTGCAGGGCTCAGGACAAGGGGAGAGGGGCTGGCAGCAGATCTCAAACTTCTCATTCTTCTTGTTCCCCGAGGAGTCCTGTTTTGGCTGAAGTGGGAGAAAGTCTCTATCCTCTGCAATGAAACCTCCACAGCCAGCTTTTCTTCCTCCTGTCTATGTGCAAAGCTCCTGTGTCCTCGCCCTCTGAGGCCCAGAGCAGCGGGCCAGAACCAAGAGTGTTCACGGCCTCAAGTGCCCCAGCCTTCCCCTGGCTCGTTGACCCAGGCTTCACATGCCTTCCCTCCTCCTCACTCTTGCTTGCCATGCTCCTTCAGTTACTCACGCCTCAGTTCACATTCCCAGGCAGACCTCACTCCCGCCCCATTACTTGGATGGACTGCTGACTCCCCTATTTGGTGAGACTTGATGAGGTGACCAGCAGGAAGCCCATATGCCTTGGAGGACTTCAAGGAGTCTGCCAAGCAATCCCCTTTCTGCCCAGTCTCAGCCCAGACCAGGGTGGGGGAGGCTGCCTAGAGCCCGGGTATTGGTACAGTGGCACCAATAGCTAACAGGTAATTGCACAGAGCCTCTGGGGCACCATTAGTACAAAGTTAATTAACCAAAGTTAATTAGGTAGCAAAACACAAGAAGCCTAAAGACAATAGAGCTCACTTGTGCCCCCAGAATTGGGTTCCTTGGTTCTATCCCAGGAGTACCTCCCAACATATATTGCAAGTGCGCGCATGCGCGCGCACACACACACACACACACACACACACACACACACACACACACACCTGCTCCTAGCTCACCTCTGTTCACATTGGTGACTCGATCAAGCTGCCTCTGCTGCTGTCGCTGTCGACGTTTCCTGTGGGTGTGGGTGGCATTGTGGACAATTTATTCAGGGTTGTAGTACCACATCAGGGGCCCAATGGCCTTGGCTGAGTTTTCCCCAGGGTGCAGAGTGAAAGTGGGGGCAGAGTGGAGCTTTGGTATTAGGGGGTGGGAGGGTTGTTGGGGCTGCATTTAGGGCCTTCTGACCAGACAAGGGACCAGACAGGATGGTAGCTGGGGAGGGGTAGGAGTAGCACCTGGAACGGAAGACAAAGATCCCGAACAGCAGCCCCACGCCCAGCAGCATCCCGAAGATGATGGCCACGATCTCGCCTCCAGTCAGGCCCTTGGAAACTGTGGCACACAGGTGAGGAAGTCGGGGGGTTAGAGTCCACAGGGACGAAGGAGACCAGAAGGAGAAGCCCAGGGAGATAGGTGTGTGTGTGTGTGAGAGAGAGAGAGCACGTGGAAAGGGCTGCCACAGGGGTGGCTTGGGCTGCCTGTGGCTAGGCACTCACTGAGCCTTTAGGAGATCTGAGAGTGCTGTGTCAGAAGTCTCCAGTGTCAGAAGGTGTGTGTGAGATCACCATGGGAGGGGGCTGGTGTGAGTCTCCCCTGAAGCAGCTTCTGCGTGAGTGTGGCACTTGTGTGCATGTGTGCGTGTGGAGAGAGAGAGAGGAAGGGTCACTGACTGGAACAGAGTCCCAGAAGCCTCCCTGGGACGACAAGTGCCTGTGTGTTTGGGGCAGAACAAAGGATAAGCCACCCACCTGGTGGGCTGGTCCGAAATTCATGGTCAGGGGAGAAAGGGCCAGGGCCCAGTGGGGTCAACATTCGGACCCTGATGATGTACGTGGTGTCTGGCTGCAGTTCAGTCAGCAGGACCCTCGGTTCTGGTACCATCTGGTACCATTCTTCATCCTGTGGGTGGGGAACTCATGTTGAGTGGGCTGGGTGGAGCCAGACCTGGGGAGGCAAGGGGCGGTCTTGGGAGCACCTGGGAAGGGAGAGGGTTGATAAATAGTCATGGCAGGGCTCTGTGTAGGCTTTTGTCCCAAGAGAGCCATCCTGCACCCCAGGCTAGAGTGATGGGCTGTGCAGGGCATGGACATGGACACTCTCAGCTGTGTCCTCACCTGGTTCAGCACGTGTAGTTCATAGGTCAGGTTCCCGCCGGGGCTTCGGGATCGGGACCCTGCCCAGGTCAGCTCTAGCTGCCTGGGCTCCTTCCTCACCAGCCTCAGGGACAGGCCTATTGGTGACTCTGTAAGTCCAGAAGGTGCCAGCGCATTTGGAAGGAAAGAGGAAATAACTTGAGGAGCTGTTCGATGGCTTCCTGCTCCTCCATGTACTCTTGCGGGTTTTCTCCAGGGCCAACCCCTCCCCAGGCCCCTCACCTGTGTGCCCCATGTGGATGCTGAGCCAGGCACTGGCGGGCTTGGAACTGCCCAACCCTGATACTCCATTGTGGGCTTCAACGTGAAAGGTGTAGTTGGCGTAGGGTTCAAGGCCCTCGACACGCACAGCAGGCATGGTGAGCTCGCTGGCCCCGGGGGAGAAGTGCACATTTCCCGCACAGGGCTGGCAGGGGGCTTCACCTTGCACTGCTCCCCGACACTGAGAACATCCCACGCTGTATCTCACATCCTGGCGTCCCCCCGTATCTGCTGGGGCTGCCCAAAACAGGGAGAGCTGAGTCCCCGAAACAGAGAAGCTCAGGTTTTGAGGGACTGAGGGGGGACCTGTGGGAGAAGAGGGGCCATCAGTAGGAGCCCAAGCTGCTGGCTCCCTACCACCCCAGTTCTTGAAGACCCCCAAAGGCCACCGGAAACTTTACTATTGCAGAGGAAATTTTACTATGGCTCTGCTTTCTCCCAGGGGGGAGAAGGGGCAGGGAAGAGTTGAAGTGACTGGTTCAGTGCCCAATACCTGATCAGCTCTGGGCAATTCCAGCCTAACCCGGGCTGAGCAAGGGTCCCATACCTCCTAGAAGATGGCCGGGCCCTGCGCCAGGACTCACGTGTGCACGCCGCCTGTGGGCCCTCCCCAGGGGCTCGGTAATGGCCACTCTCACAGGTACAGAAGATGGCCCCCTCAGACTCGGCCATGCTGTGTTGGGGGCACTTGAGACAATGGGGTGAGTCCACATTTGCCCGGTAGGAGCCACTTGGGCAGGCTGGAGAGAGAATGACCAGAGCTGCGATTGTCCCATGTTTTTACAGGTAGAAGCGCATCCTCCCCTCATCCCTGTAGTGGAAACACCCCTACATGTGTCTCTCTGGGACCCTTAGACACTCACTCAGTTAAATAATCTCTTTCTCTCACTCCCTGGCAACTTGGACACTGTCTTCCTCCCCCAAGTCCCTGCAGGTTGTCACTACCTCCTTGAGTCTCCTTACCATGGCATCTCTCTGCGCTTTCCTCATAGCCAGGCTCACAGTGGCACTTCCCCATCGGCACCAACCACTCGCCTTCAGAGCTGCAGTGCATGCGTGGTGCTCCTGAGGGGCTGGCTTGGGCATGAGGCAAGCAGGTCCCCACCACTTCTACCAACCCATTAGGTCTAGGGAGAGTGTCAGGGAACTGGGCTAAGCCATGCACAGCCTCAGGGCAGCGCAGATAGAACACCCTCACAGACACCAGGGCCACACAGGCCCCCGGATTGTGGAAAGCGAGGTAGAGGCCGCGGCCGTTCAGGAGGCCCAGGGAGCAGCGCTCGGTATTCATTTTCACCAAGCCTGATGCAAGGTCTCGAATGGTGAAACTCTCGTCTGCAGCCACTGTGGTGACCTGGGAAGAAGGGGAGGGGGGCAGAGGGGAGCAATCACACAACAGAAACGATTGCTTGCTTAGTACTTTATAATTACACAACCATAAACTGGGGGCTTGTTATGTGTGAGTTACTGAGCTAAGCATTTTTGTGTGCCTATGCTACTGAGTCCATGCAATGATCCTCTGAGGTGGGACGGACAGCCATCCCCCTCTAACCGCTGAGGAGATCAAGGCTAGGAGAGGTTCAGGACCTTGTCTGAGCCCACACGGCTGGGTTCGGAACCTAGGCAGTGGGGCTACAGCTCATATAACTTCTGCTATTTGAAGCTGTGGTCCCACCTCAGTGGCAGTGGGGTGCTCAGTTATAAAGTGTATCATGATTTATTTAGTACTATTAACAAACTTCACAGGATCATCTCTTTGGGAAACAAATGTGAGCACATCCTATAATCATATACTCCTAAGTCTCCAGCACTTACGCATATTTTTTTGAGTAGGAAAGGAAGGGGTGATATGAGAGAGAGCCTGCAGAGGACTATCTTCCTACACAACTCTAACAATACTCCTGTGGATGGGGCATGCAAGGACGTTGTGGATACTAATGGAAGAAGCTGAAACACCTCTCCCCTGCCTCCTCCATGCTGTTATCTCTGCGGAGCCTGCAAAGCCTCTGCAGTCACCGAGGCTGGCGCAATGATCACTATGTTAAGACAAGGAAACCAAAGCTCAGAGAAGTTAGGTACTGCACCCAAAACTGGGACACAGCAGAAAGGGAACTCAAATCCAGTTCCTCTGAACTCTAGTCCCACTGTCTTTTCAATATCTGACACCTCGACCCTCTTCCTGTTTCTGGCACCTTCTCTTTTTCTTAGCTGAGTGGGCACATGGACAGGAGTGAGTCAGGGTTAGGACCGAAATGGCACTGAGGAACAAAAGTACCTTCTGGAACATGAGCCGTCGGAGCTGAATACCCACGTCCTGGTCACTCTCCATGTACAGAAGGTTGAAGGTCTCCTTGCAGCCCAGAGGCCCAGCTCCCCCAGGGAAACTCTTACAGTCCCTCACGGTGAACTGAAGCTCCACGTAGACTTGGAAAGCCTCTTCCCCCCGGTAGATCCAATTGGAACGAAGCCAGTGGTCAGTGTCTCCTCCTCCTTGTACTGCACAGTCTTGGTACATGTAGAGGGGTGTCCCATTCAGCATCTGCTGCATCCCGCTCCACTGACAGAGGAAAGTCAAAGTCACATTCCCAGTCACCGTTTTTTTTCCCCCCAAACTCCCATTTTCTAGATCTGATAGTGGGGAGGTCAGTATCAAAGACCCCCAGGTTCACACTATTTGTCCTGCCTGCTCCCCACCCCTTATCCCCAGGATAGTGGATTAAATGTTAGGGTCAGGGATTTATTTGGATATAGGACAGGCAATACAATACCCCCTTCACCTCCCTAGCTAGCCATTGTCCCTTCTGTTAGCCCATTCCATGTGCAAGTGTCTGAGTACCAATGTTAACCTATATCATCAGTAGATCTGTAAAGTACTGCAAGGACAGACTTTTAAAACAAAAGCTTATTCACAAAGCCTTTCTGTCTACTTAGAGAGCAAGAGGCAGCAAAGAACTCTTCTGTATAAGGGAATCTCTGTCCTCACTGGTGTGGCTCAGTTGGTTGAGCATCCTCCAATGTACTGAAGAGTCACTGGTTCGATTCCCAGTCAGGGCAGCTGTTGGGATCGATGTTGCAGCTCGATCCCCACTTGGGGACGTACAGGAGGCAGTTGATCCGTTTCTCTCTCACATCGATGTCTCTCTCTCCCCCTTCCTCTCTCTCTGAAGAAAAAAAAAATCTAAAACATATTTTAAAAAACAGTAATAAGGGAATTTCACCCTCTCTAACATGTATTCAAGAAATGACCACCATTGAAATCAGCAACCCCAAGACATCCTCCCCCCTTAATTTCTTTTCCATTAAAAGAATTTTTAAACTTTGTTAATAGTGGCTAGTTCTAATATCATGCTTCCCATGGGCTAGTCCCAGTTGTAAGCACTTCCAATGAGGAAACTGAGTCACAGCCAAGTTAAATGACTTGCCCAAGGCACTCAGCTATTATGAGGCAGAGCTGAGATATGGACCCAGGCCCTCTAGGCTTCTGAGTTAATGCTATTAATTATTATGTCTTTATGTGATTATTATAAAAAGTCAAAGTATAAAAGTTTGCATATATTAAAAAGTGAAAGTTCTCCCATCCATCCACTCCATTGCCAGAGGAAGCCACTCTTAACAATTCAGAGTGAAACTTTACAGACAATTTTCAGTAACTCACTCGCAAGCATGTCCAACTCTTGGCCGGCGGGTTTGAATGCTTGCGTCCAAATGTTTTACTATGTGTTCAACATAAATGTGTTTTTTTAAACATACACGTGTTATTCTGTAAGCTACTTTTTGCTTTTTGAAAGATGTCCACATGAGTATATATAGACTACCTAATTCTTTTCAGCAATCCATAAAATACTTGTCCATTGTTTAGATGTACCAGAATTTATTTAATCACTTGACTATGGTTGCACATTTAAGGAGCTTCTAGGGTTGTTGTTTTTTTAGTAACCATGTATGAATTCCTATCAAAACTCTATAGAACTGCTGTATCAAAGAGTAAAGTATTACATATTTCATCAGATAGTGCCAAATTGTCCTCCAAAAAGGCTTTAGCAGTTTATACTTCCACCAACAATGCCTGAGAGCTCATTTTCTCCAAAGCTTATCAACACTAGATATTAATAATTTTTTTTTTTACTCTTGGACAGGACATAGCTTCTTGCCATTTTAATTTACATTTCTTTGAGAAGAGGTTGTATGTTTATCTTTTATTCACTGGCTATTTGTATTTTTAAGCAATTATCTGTTGTCTTGATATTCTACTGTTTTACTTATTTATTTATAATGGAATTAATTGGGGTGATCTATTGTTATCTTTTGATTATTCATTTGGATGAATTAAAAAATATTATAGACATTAATAATTTGCTTGAAATGCATGTTTTAAATATTTTCTCCCTGTTATGCCACTTTATTTTGCTAATAATCTTTGATGCTGACATTATTTAACATTTCCCTTTATTATTTTGGAGTTGTGTGTTTTGTTTGGGAAATTCTCTCATCCCAAACTTACAAAGATATTCTATATTTTCTCCTAATATTTTTGTAGGGTTGGTTTTTAGGTCTAAATTTTAATCTCCTTAGAATCTATTGTTTTTTAGTATACTGTGGAATTGTAATTTTGCCTTTTTTATTTAACTATAGGCATCCAGTTGTCAGTTTAGTGATGATTTTATACTTTCCACATTGAATTTCAATTCCAATGTTATCACATACTAAAATCTCATATATGTGGACTTGTTTTTTGAACTTTCTATTCTGTTCCATTGACCTGAGTATTCTTGTGCAATGACACTCACTTTCATTATAGTTGCTGTATAGTATGTTCTGATGTCTGGGCAAGTCTCCCATTTTATTATTCTTTCTTTAAAACAAATATTAGCTATTTGTAAGTATTTCTCCTGCTGTATGAACATAAGAAACTCCAAAATTCTATATTTTGGTTGGAACCCCCTTATTGTATAAAGAAAAGACTACAAGGCCCTGACCTAAGAAGGTTCACTTTCCCAAGGGCTTTCACTCCATTATAATAAAGCCAGGGCATTCACGGCTACTCTCAGCTCTGGGAAAAGGCAAGAAACTAGGAATATGGGATGGTGTGGGGCAGGAGCAGAGTTGCATTATGCTAGGTAGTTCACAGATTGGGCAGGGGTGTGGAAGCACTGAGCTGGGAGGATAGAAGGCACCCAGAGCCTGTTTGTAAGAGGCAGCTGTGATGAGGAAGCCAAGTGTAAGGCATGCATGCGGTGGAGGCAGGTGGGAGGGTGGTGGGTGGTTAATGTGCAGCTCATTAGCTCGCCTGCAGCTGGAGCCAGGAGAAGCAGATGTTCCCAGCCGTAACTGGCCTCTCTTAGTTCCAGTGGTGAGCTGAGCAAGAGGGAGAAACAGCTGTCCGGGATCAGCCACAAGGATCCTTTCACTTATCACTCAGGCGCTGCTGACTGCCAAGTGTGTACATTCTGGGGAGCCTGGACCTCAGTGTGTGTTTTGAAAACATGATGAAGAGGAGAGAGGACAAGCAAGACAGTGGGAGTGTGTAACTGCTGCTATCTTCGTGTCCTCCTAGTGCTGTTTAGCCTGAGCTTCGAAAGGCACCTGGCTTCCACTCTGGCCCAATTAGGAAAGAGTTATTTGGGTGGAGGTGACAAGGGCACAGTGAAGGCCTGTGGGAGCCAGCAGGTGGACCTGTAGCCCTCATTGTGGAGTGATTAGCTGGTTTATGAGATGAGGCGCCTATTAGTGTTGGCCTTATCCAGGATTTTCCAAGCAGCCCCTCCTGTAGGATACATTATGGTTTAGACTATTAATTCTAATTACAGGCTACTCTGTGGGAGAGCTGAGATTGAGCCAGGACCCTAGGATCCAAAGGGAAAGAATTCAAGTCACACCAACCCCAGAAATAGATTCCTACTGGACTAGAAAAGGGAAAAGGGGGTACCCAGAGAACAGGGTTTAGGATCAGAGGGAAGAGAGACCTAAGGCGAGAGTCCTGGAGGCTGAGGCAACTGGGCTGGCTTCCCATGGTTCCTGGACAGGTTTGCAGAGAGCCAAAGTGTTCTGTGGGACTCACAAGATCCTACCTCTGCTCACTGGGTTTTAGGAATATCCAAGGGACTTGGAACAGACTTAAACAGCTGGAATGCATCCTCCTGCACTGGGGAGGATGGAGGAAGTACCATGGGCTCTGGGACTTTTACTGAGGCAGCTTCTAATTTGGAGGAGTCACAGACCCATTGAAGAATTTGATGAAAACTCTGGTGCTCCTCTCCAGAAAAAAAATGTCTATACACATACACAATTTTACCACTTGGAACCTATTTGTGCAACTCCATGGGGATGAATGGACCTCAGATTGAGGATACTTCTCTGTTTTGTCTTAAACTTCATCTCTCCCCAGATGTCCCTCAGAGGTATTCAGTCCTCTCCTGCCCCCCACCCTCACTGGGACAGGAAGGGGAGGAGCCAGGCATGGAAGCATTCTTCATGGGGTGAAGTCTGACCCCACCCCCCCACCATGTCCCATTCAAAAGGCTCTCTGAGTCATCTCCCCTCCCGCTCCCAAAGGAGACACTTCCAGTTTTTCCTGCTCTTTTCTCTTTTCCTCCACCCACCTCTCCACCCCATTTCGCACTGGCCCTCAGCCTTGAGCCACCCTAAGGCCCTCCCTCTCCTGACACTTACCCCATCCTCCGGATCCAGCAGCCAGCCCAACTCTCCCTGTGAGGTGCTTGTGTCCATCAGAGTGACTGAAGGTGGGAGGAAAGAGCCCTGTCACCTCAGGGGAGGAGGCCCCACAAGTGCAGCACACATTCTTCATTCTGGGCCCCCAGCCCTGCAGGCTCCCACACCGTTTCTAACAGTTTGGACTTCCTGAGGCTTAGGGGAGTGAAGAGATCCAGCGAGAATAGTCCGCTGTCCTCAAGAGTGTGACCAGAGGGAGGCAAAGTGGGACAAGGGTTGGACAGCTGGATCTTTGACCCAAGGCAGGACGCATTAGGAAGAACTGCTACAGAAGGCTTGCACCCTCTCTCTCAGCGGGGAAGCCATCAGCTGCAGATGGAAGGGTGCACGGGTGAGAGAGAGTTGCTCAGCCCCTGGGGGTCCTCAGAGGTGGTTCCTGGGTAGGAGGCTCCCACCACTGGCAAAGGGTCTGCTCTGCTTGTTATTGGAATTGCGGACTCAGGCACAGCTCTGAGTCTAGGAAATTGGGGTAGCAGGACTGTAAGACTTGACCTCCTACACCCCGAATTCCAACCCTTCCCCCAGGGGCAGGTCTCTCTGTCACCCAGCTTAGGCTGACAATAAGACGACTTCCTACCTCGGACTTCAGAGTGTCCGGATCTCTGGGTTGGGCACTAGAGGCTGGGACTATCTGGGCACAATCCCCCCCGCCCCCTCTCCCGCTATCCTCCCTCCCCGGGGCACTGCTGGGGTGGGGGTCTGGACGCTGCTGCTCGCACCCCACCCCCAGGCATAAACTGCTGCCCAGCAGGGGCGGGGATGACTGGCCGGTGAAAGCAGCTGTTTGAGGTCAAAGACCAAAGATTGGCCTGGCCAGTCGATGCCCTGGCGACGGATAAAATGGGAGCGCTGGAGAGGGGCGAGCAGAGGGGCCTCCTCAGGAATGCCGGCTCCAGGAGGAGGGTGCCAGCCCGGCCCGGAGAGGGGGGATCGGGAGCGGGGGTCTGTACCTTCCTTGGCGCGCGCCCCCGGGGGCAGCGGGGTGCAGAGCAGCAGCAGCAGCAGCAGCCCGAGCCCCAGGGGCCAGCGCCACTCCATGGCGCGGGGCCGGGACCCGGGACAGTGGCCCGCTCGGCTGGCCCAGGTCGGGAGGACTGAGGGCCAAACAGGCCTAGTGGGGGCGGGGGGCGGGGTCGGCGCTGGGGGCGGGGCCTCGGCCTCACCTGGATCACCTTCTTAAAGGGACAGTAGGGCAGGAAGGAAACTTGTCAGACAGGTAATAAACTTTAAAAACCGGAGGCGTCTTGACTGGAACGAGACCGCCGGCGCCGCCTAGTGGGTGGGATTAGGATGGACTAACCCATACATACCACCCCAGTCTTGATCCAGCCTTTACCTGGGACTTGAAGTACACCCCTGTCACCCTCCCTCTCCCTTTCTTCAGGGCCCAGCAGTGCAACAGACACCGAGGAAGGCAGGGAAGGCTTAGATAACCACCGTGCAGAGCGGGATCCGCCCTAGAGAAGCACCTGGAAGGTTGGAAGAAGCACCTCAGCCGGCAGGCACTTTACCTGCGTCTTCAGGAAGTGGGGGTTGTGACTTGGGTTTTGCGCGGCAGAGATTGGGAAAGGCATGAGCAAGGGCCCGAAGGCAGGGAGCCTCAAGGTTCTGGGAGTGGTGAAGAGACCAGTTTGACTGCTGGGGCACAGGATTTGTCTCGGGAGCCAGGCAGAAAGGCAGGTGTGGGCCAGAGCAGGGAAGGTCTTGGTAAACACGTTGAGGAGTTTGAACATACTTGCACTTTACAGCGCAGACAAGAGGAGCGCCTGCTTTAGCCCTACCTAGTGGTGTCAACCCACAGACCTCCCAACTCCACGGCGAGAGCCTTATATTATATTTAATAGCTGCTTATTCAGTTTCTACTTTCCATGCATTAAGCCTGAAAACATCAAAGAAGAGTAAGCTAGTCCTTGCCTTGCCCTAAACAGGTAATTAGGAGTGTTGGGGGCTAGGGCATAAGCACGCACACTCAGTGATTAAAATGTCATGCAGGAGTGGACCCCAGTGGAGGTGCAAAACGGGGGTGACAGTGGCTCAAAGGTGAGTCATGCATTCACTGAGAATGGGCAGTGGCCTCCACTCCCGGGGCCCTTGCTTTCAACACCCCTCCCTGGCTCCATCTATTTGGGTGAATCATTCATAGTTCTTCTATTATTTAAGCTGTCGCATGTTTCAGTCACTGTGGAGGAATGGAGGAGCACTCTAGATGCTTATTTCATTTTTGAAAGTTAATACTTTTCAGAGATTCTTTAAAATTTTTATTTTAAATACAGATAAATATAAGAAGAAAAGGGCTCATAATGGCCCAACCCAGTCTATCCTCACTGACATAAAAAGTTAAATATAATGCATGTATATTGGTTGGAAGATTTACATGGAACAGAAAAGAGACAGAAGGGAAAGTGAAATTCTCCCTCTTCCCATCCTCCAATTCCTGTCCCCAAAGTTTACCCCCATCAACTGTTTCTATGACTCTCCTGGGACTTTACCCCCTATATACACACCATCGTGTCCCCCCCCCCCCCCCCCCCCCCCACACACACACACACAGCGAGGCTATGGGATCCAAACTTTGCTCTGCACCAGAGCTTCCTAAAGAGAACTTTGGGGAGGAGGCGGAGGCCCCTGCAGGCTCACTGGGGTCAGAGTTTTATGATTTCAGCGGGGAGGAATGGGTGAAGGGTGCATAGCCAACAGAAGGGGGAAATGGAGCAAGCTTTGGACAATTGCTGCTAGGAAAGCAGCCAGACTGTGGTGAGGTAATGCATGTGTGCATTGCTGTAGTTGTTAGTTACAAGACTCTGGGGACTCAGGGGGTAGGGAGGGGGCTGCTCCTGGCAGGCAGAGGTGGAGTCAGAGGAGGCTAGCTTTTGTTTAAGATTGCTTCTCTGTCCCGGTCAGGGAGTATTGCTGGAGGGGAGTGAAAGGTGAAAGCCCACCTTCTAGCTGCATTCAGCCAGATCCCAGCTGACAAGTCCTCATTCCGGTTGCTGTGGGAAGAGGCACGACTTCCATTCGGCCTCTGTCCTTAACTAGCAGCGCAGCTTTTGTCAGGTTATTTACATGCTCTGGACCTGAGTTCCCTTAGACCTGGGTGATCTGTGAGGCCACTTCCAGGAAAGATGGTGGGATTCAGAGTCAGGAGGCTTGGGGCAGGCCCTTTCACCTCTGTTTCCTTAGCTGTAAAATGGGATTCATTGTGTCCACCTCCTCTGGTGGGTGTGATGATTCAAAGAGGAGAAAGTGCTTTGCTAACTGTAAGTACTGGACAGATGTTAATGTGCTGGGGGAATAATGGGGCTGAGGGGGACCAGCGTTTCAACGCCCTGAACTATGCCTTTTGGAAATTTGATTTTAAGCTGGTTATTAAGAAACAAAAGACTTGCCCTAATCGTTTGGCTCAGTGGATAGAGCATTGGCTTGTGGAGGTTCGATTCCGGTCAAGGACATGTCCCTTGGTTGTGGGCACATCCCCAGTAGAGGGTGTGCTGGAGGCAGCTGATTGATGTTTCTCTCTCATCGATGTTTCTAACCCTCTAGCCCTCTACCTTCCTCTCTAAAAAAAAAAAAAAAAAAAAAAAAAAAAAAAAAAAAAAATCAATAAAATATATTTAAAAAAAAAGAAACAAAAGACTCAGAAAGTATCTTTGAGCTCTAGCCAGTTTGGCTCAGTGGGTAGAGCATCAGCCTGTGGACTGAAGTGTTCTGGGTTCGATTCCAGTCAAAGGCATATGCCCAGGTTGCCGGCTTAATCCCTAGTAGGGGGTGTGCAGGAGGCAGCTTTCTCATCGTTGATGTTTCTATCTCTCCCCTCTCCCTGCCTCCCTGAAATCAATAAAAATATGTTTAAAAACAGAAAGTATCTTTGATCTTCCCTCCTTACCTACCTCAAGGACTTCGGATAGAAAAGCCATGTAAAGGAAGAGAGTGTCACAATCCATGTAGACCAGCTGTGGCCGACAGGGAGAAGTCTGTCAGAGACTGCTTGCTGAGCCCTCTGTGTCCCTCTGATTCTGGGTGGTCCTGTAAGAATTTTTTATTGTCACGTTTGCTCTTTCTCATCTACCTGTGAATTGCTTGCTATCCTTTAAAATTTCTGCTACCCCACACCTTTGTCCAAAATTGTGTATAAACCTCAACTGCCCAGTGAATCTTTGGGTCTCATATCTTATGGCAGCGTCCATTCCCTCCCCCCTCTCCCAATGTGCACCTGTAATAAATTTTGGACATTTTCTCCTGTTAATCTGTCTCATGGTAATTTTATTTTTAGCCCAGCTAGAACTCAGAAGGTGGGAGAAGAGTTGTTTTTTGTGCCCCCACAAGACTACATACGACTTACTGAGTTGCTCCTTACTGAGGCCTCCCAGGTCACTCCCAAAGTGACACAACCTGTGTGACTAAGACATCCGTCATTTTTTTTCTTTTAAAAGCAATTATATTACATGATAATTTACATAAAATAAATTGTATCCATTCCAAGTGTACAGTTCAATGGGTTCTGACAAATGCGTATGCCCTGATAACTATCACCTCCATCAAGTTACAGAACACTTTCATCACCCAAAAAGTGCCCTCATACTCTTTGCAGGCATCCCCACCTCTGGCCCCAGGCTTCTTGTCAGTCTAGATACCTTTTCCTTGGTCCAAGACTTGTCTGGCTTTGTCCCTTCAGCATGAGCCCTAAGGCCCATGCACATTGTGGGCATCAGCAGTTCGCTCCTCTGCTTGTTGACCAGTATTTCCTCTAGAGATGCCCTAGACATTCCTGACTCCTTGCCGACCTGGGCTAAGGTAGATTCCATCCTGTCTGGGTCAAGGACTTGTATGTCCAGAGGCTCTGGTGAAAACCCTGCTTAATCAGGAGGGTAAATCCAACAAGCTGCCGGCAATCTGGAGGAGAACATCTGTACAAATTAGCTTATCGGACTAGCATCATGATAAACTAAAGGTCCTGCATGAATGGGATCAAGTAGTTTGTTTGGATTTCCTGGGGGCTGACCTGTGCTTGCAGGCAACAGTATTCAGGAGACCTTGTGGGCAGTGGGGAGAGGAGGAATGGCCCTCTCCACAGAGCATTGGGTGGACTCTGCATATCTTTGATCATCAGGCTAGTTTGGTCCTCCCCTTTGCTTCTGCCTCACTCTTTTTGTTCTCTGACCCTGCTCTGCCATGAGCAGCAGGGGAAGGATGCTCACAACTGCCATTTATTACAGCGCCTACACAGGCTGCTGGGCACTTCACATGCATGTTTCATTGACTTCTCACACCAACACTTTGAGGAAGGTATCATTAGCCTCATATTATAGATGGAAAAACCCGAGGTACAAGGAGTTGAAGCTACTTGTTCAAAATCACTCAGTTGCAGAACCAAGGTTTGAACCCATTTCTGACTGACTCTGAGGCCTGTGGCCCCTACTCAGGGTCTCCAGAGTCCAAGAAGGTAGTGAATGCCTCACTTTTGTCTTACTCCCTGTTTTTGCCCCTCCACCTGCCCTATCCAAGGGTAACCAGTATTTTGCTTTAAAACACCACAAACAGAATAAAAATAAATAAATATCAAACACCATGGATTAGATTTCTTTATTTCTGAACTTAATAAAATGCAATCATCTGTTCTTGGTGTCTGAGTTTTTCATTTACTTGTGTTTGGAAGATTTATTCATGTGGTGGTGCTGATTCATTCTCATTGCTATATACTCTTCCATTGTATAAAGAACACCTTATATTTTAAAGACTTCTTGACTTGTGGTTAAGCATTCTACACTCGAATTGCTGCACTGGGCAATTCCCTTGGTTTATCCGGCTGGTCTGTCAGAGTGTCTCTGAAGGAGACTTAATCTTCCCAGAAGGCATTACTGTTTTTAAAGGAAACTCTTTGTTAGGCCCCTGGCTCATTAATTGCTTAAATACATGCAGAGATGGCTGTGAGCAATGTCACTGGGTCGCTGTGATCCCCCTCCACCTCCTCCCTCCCTCCCTCCCTCCCTCCCTCCCTCCCTCCCTCCCTCCCTTCCTCCCTCCACATAGTCCCTTTGCCAAGAGGAAAACAGCTGATATTGTGAGGCAGCTGCAATTCTTCATAGTGGCTTGAGAACTATTTTGAGATAAAAGCAGTTTGAAATTTTCTCTGGGATGTCAAGAGCAAAGATTCTAATGTTGTCACTTCATAGCCATGCAATCCTTGTGCAAATCATCTAACTTTATGAGCTTCAGCCTCATCTACTAAATGAGGGAAATGGTGATAAATACCTACCTCACAGTATATAAGGCAATTATAAATATGAGAAGGTTTCAAGCAAAAATTCCTAATATTGCCATCAATCTGTGTCCTCCTGTACAGGATTATTTGTAAACTAGGTCTGAAGAATAAAAGGAAGTGTTTGCTGAAGACTGAGTAGTATCAGCCCCTGAATTAAGATATTTGGTTGAAGCTTGGATCTCAAGAAGAGGCAAAAGAAGAATGAAGAAAGAGCTAAGAGAAATCACTCATAGATGATGAGGCATTGTGGTGATAAATGCCACTCCACCACTTTGGGACATATTGCAACTCTTCCTGCATTTGCTCTTTAAAAAATATGTCTATATTTGCCATATTAAAATCCTCCAAAGCATTCTTTTGTTTCAGGGGCAAGAAGGCAGCGGAGAAGCTGTGAGCCTGCATTGCATTCTAGCATGGACTCCAGTGTAGGGGAGACCCAAGTTGAAGAATGGACAGTAGCAGCCACAAAGGAGGAGATGGGATGGTTCCTGGTGCTGATGGGAGGGATTAAGAGGGCAACATGGGAATTCACTTGCAATTATACATTACATCCAAGTGTGTATGTATTTAGGACCTCAACACCTCTGTACCCCCATTCTTAACTGATTTTACTCTAAAGTAAAAATAAAACCAATTCACAATCCTATGATTTCATTCGATTTCTGGAGTAGAGATATGAAAACATGGAGGATGTCAGTTACATGAAGGGGCCAGAACTCAAAATTTCTCATATTAATATTTGTGTGTGCCTCAGCAGAAACCATTGTTTCTTTTTTTTCATTTTTTTAAATTTATTTTTATTGTTTAAAGTATTACATGTAGTAGTACACATATCTCCCCCCCCCCCAATTGACCTTCCCCTATCTTCCCATACTCCCTGTTGCATATCCTCATCCCTCTCAATCCCATCCCCAGTGTCTTGTGTCCAAACCATTGTGTTTCTACCTTAACTTGTTTTCTTGACTGCCTGGGAAGTGAATGTGGTTAACCTGAGAAATTAAAACGCTGCCTAAAAGCTTGGGCATGTGGAAGGGAGGCAGAGAAAGGATGAGAACAAACGTGGCTCAGTAAACTGGGCACGTCAGAAATTCAGTAAGAACAAGTTGAGACAAGTGTTAAACACCAGGTCCTCAGCAGAAGCACATTAGCTTGGTCCTTGTCAAAATGTTTACTGGTTAGACCGAAGGAACAGAAAAACTGGAAAACCAGCCATGTCTTAAAGTCAACTTCAGTTGGGCTAGTATGAAAGAGAAGAGGGCTTTGCCTTCGGATTAGGCTAACTTGGTTTATTTGGAAAATGTACAATTTTATCGCTAGTCTAGCCTGGGAGTTCTGGGAAACTAATCTCTAGAGAGGACTAGGATGTAGATTGGCATTACTCACACTTATGGTTTTAAGTTATGGGTCCTATGGTCTGGAGGTAATATTACATTGTTGTCTTATGAAAGAAGTATTTGATAAGTATGAGCTCTCTTAATTGGGCATACATTTGATTCCTTTTATATTTTTCTTAGAACTGTTTTTATGAAAGGATTCTATTAGGGCCATCTGTCACTTCCCCTAACAAGTTCTAGTTAGAAAGTTATTGTTATAAATGCAAACACACAGATACATACACATTTGAAGATACCAACCACCTCTTTTAAGAAATTAATGTATATTTCTCCAAATATCTCTTGAGTTTGGAAGGGATCCGGGCCCTGGGTCATAAATCTTGGCGCCACCTGGTGAGGAAAGTAGGTAACTGAACCTTGTAGCTTCAAATTCCAGGTGTGCTTTCCAACAGGTATAATTACTGTTTACAAAATCTTAGAATACCATGAGACTATTTATCCACATGATATGAAAGTGGCATCCATTATCATATATTCTCATTGTTATGAAAATGGGGAGGCTTTAGGCTATAAAGAAGCTTTCTTAGTTAGCCATGCCTCCCAGTAATAGTGGCCTCTGACTGGAGAGAAGGGAAGGGCCAGGTGGGAAAGGAAGGAGGGAGAGGGGCTTGCAACGGTGTGATGAAGGGCTTCTCCTACTTTCAGTCTCCAGGACCAGACACACACAAAAGAGCAGAAACCAAGTCATATGGAAAGGGCTGTCTGAGAGGAAAGGGGGCGCGTTATTTGTAACATAATTGTTAGGTAAGAGATAGAGAGAGATGCTTCTACTCCAATTAACCCTTCAAATGAAGTTGCCTTGTCATCTGGGCGGAGCACAGACTAAGAAAGTGGTGGCATTGTTTCTTTTTCTTTCTTCCTTGCTCCCAAGCATCTCTCCCTCCTTTCTTTTAAAATGATTATTGGAAAGTGCTCTTTCTTAGACCAAAATAAAGACACTTGAGGCACCAAGGTTAGTGGAAAGTATGAGAAATGCTCACCTGTCCGAATTCAAGTAACAGATGTGAAGACAGAAGTATAGAGATGTTAGTGTAAAAACAAACAAACATTGAAACCTGTAAAGAATTTTTGTGAGTTTATTTGAGCCAAACTGTCGATATATGCCGGGAAGCAGAACCTCAACGAATTGAAATAATGCTCCTGAGAATGGCGGGATACATCTGTATTTATACATTGCAATAAAAGGAGGAACACAGGTGGGTTACTTAACATTTATTGGTGATAGATTAAGGAGGTGGGATAAAGCAAAGTGGGAGTGTGTGTGTGTGTGAAACCCTTGGGATTGGGTAAAAAGTAAAATGATGGACACATACTTAGGTGGGTGCAGGAACAATTGACGCGATAATGAAGGAATTTGTGGTATCTGTCCTGGCACCCACCACAATTGGTTCTGCCTCAGGGGCTCCAGAAAAAGGAAGTTAAAGTTACCCAGACATTTCTAGGGTATGTTATCATAATACAAAAAGACAGGCTCAGTTAAGGTAAAGGTTGACCTTGTCAGTGAAGATACCGGCCTAGAACATAACTGCCCACCATAACTGCTTTTAGTTGCAGTTTAATTTTAGACCATCCTTTGTGGTTCCTTTAAGTCTCTGAGTTTGCAACACTGCCATGCAGGCCTTCCCTGAGTTTGCCAGGTCAGCATGTGGCCCCTTTTGTCCACAGAGAACACAAGACTTTTAATACATCTTTGAAAGAGCAGGTGTCTGGTTGTATAGGTGTTGTAGTGTACCCCCACCTTACAAAGGACACCTCAAAAAGTTGAATTATGGACTTATTTATTAAAGGCCAGCGGCATATGAGGGAGCTATTCGATGCTCCAAATCTCGCAGCCCCAAACAGCTTGCCACATCCGGCTTATATTGGCAGAATATCACAAAGGTATCGATTATATCTTTAGTCCGGAATGAGGAACCTGTTTCTCGAAAAGCATTTTTACAGAAATTGAGCAAGTTAGTTACTTAAAGTATCTAAGAATCGCTGAATCAACAGAAACACATTATCTGGGACCACCTGGGCAATTTAGAATAATTGTGTGTCCAAATTCTGAGACCACTGAGTCAACAGGAATGCACTATCTGTAGCTACTGAGGCAATTCAGGGTCTGTTCTGATTCCGGGACCACTGACTCAACCAAAACTCAGTTATCTGTAGCTACTGAGACAATCTATAATAATGAAAGTGTAATATGCTTATTATACCAGACAGCCAAACAATCTTTCAGATGTCCTTCCAGACAAAGCTGCAGAGGTGGGAGCGGAGGCAGAGGCAGTTAGGGACAATCAGGCAGGCAGGTGAGCAGTAAGGGATGATCAAGCAGGCAGCCAGAGCGGTTAGGGATGATCAGGGAGGCAGGAGAGTGATTAGGGGTCATCAGGCAGGCAGGCAAGCAGTTGGGGGCAACTGGGCCTGCAGGTCAGGCAAGCAGGCAGAAGGGTTAGGGGCAATTAGGCAGGCAGGCAGAGTGGTTAGGGATGATCAGGCAGGCAGGCGAGTGGTTAGGGGTGATCAGGCAGGCAGGTGAGCATGTTAGGGGTGATCAGGCAGGCAGGTAGAGTGATTAGGGGCAATCATGCAGGCAGACAGGCAAGTGTCTGGGAGCCAGCGGTCCGGGATTGCGAGAGGGATGTCCCAGATTATGAGATGGTGCAGGCCAGGCTGATGAAACCCCCCTCCTCCCATGCATGAATTTCATGCACCAGGCCTCTAAGCCTATCTAATAAAAGACTAATATGCAAATTGACCACCACTGCAACACACAAGATGGCTGCCCTCATGTGGATACAAGATGGCCACCACAAGATGGCCAGCAACAGAGGGCACTTGGGAGTGACCCAGGCATACAAGGGAGGGCAGTTGGGGATGATCAGGCCAGCAGGTGAGGGCAGTTGGGAGGGACCAGGCCTGCAAGAGAGGGCAGTTGTGGGCAGTCAGGCCAGCAGGGGAGGGCATTTGGGAGGGACCAGGTATGCAAGGGAGGGGAGTTGGGGGCGATCAAGCCTGCAGGGGAGGGTAGTTAGGGGTGACCAGGCTGGTAGAGGAGGGAAGTTGGGGGCAACTGGGCCTACAGGAAGGGCAGTTGGAAGAGGCAGGCCTGCAGGGAAGGGCAGTTAGGGGGGGACCCAGGCCCACAGGGGAGAGCAGTTAGGGGCAAACAGGCTGGCAGGGGAGCAGTTAGGCATCAATTAGGCTGGCAGGGGAGTGGTTAGGGGGTGATCAGGCTGGCAGGCAGAAGCGGTTAGGGGCAATCAGGAAGGCAGGCAGGCGAACAGTTGTGAGCCAGTAGTCCTGGATTGTGAGAGGGATGTCCAACTGTCCATTTAGACCCGATCCCACCATGTCTGACTTACCTCTTGGGTCCCAGATTGGAGAGGATGCAGGCTGGGCTAAAGGACATCCTGCACCCCCCCCCCCCCGCCCCCGCCCCCCGTGCACAAATTTTGTGCACCAGGCCTCTAGTTTAGGATAATTGTCCTGTCCTGGTTCCCAGAAGAATGTTTTGATGATCAGTGAGATCACAATCAATGGGATATTCAAAACATCATCAATGGAGTATTCAATCATACATAAGTTCAGAAAATCAAAATAACTTACTATTGTTTTAGCAAACAAGTACAGAACCCAAACAGCAGTTTCTACCTGAGATGATTGCTACCATATTTCACAGGCACACATTGAGAAATGTGTGTTTGAGCACATACTATTTAGGTGTAATAGTTCTTCCTCTGGATTTCTCATTGGCTGAGTACTATAAGGTGAATAGTTTCCTCATATGTCTCCTAGGTCTTACTGTCTTTTATTGGGTTATTAAAAAAGGGGGGTGGGGCTGAGGCCTTTTCTAGTTGTTGATACCTCCCCCAGAGCCAGGTAAGAAATAATAAGAGCTCAAACTTCATCAGTGGGTGAAAGGAATAGATGAGTGGAGTTATATTTGTGATTAAAAACAAACACACATTTCTCAATGTGAAAATAAGTGTGTTGGAACAAATGACTGTCCCCTGGGAAATGCTTTCGAGATAAAGTTGACAAATCAGCATGATATTGTGATTTACAAGAAGAAATATATATGGTCTTGGTACACTTTTCCGGCACTGAGCTTCTAAAACCTTTGGAATTTCCTGTGATGAGAGTGACTAGTTAGTGTCTTTTGTTGTGTTAATGAGGTGACTTTTGGAGATTCCTAGGGATGGGGGCTGGTTGCCAGGGAACCCAGCCACCTGATTAAAGAATTGGAACTTTCAATCCCACCCCCTGACCTTTGGGGAGGGGAGAATTGAAAGGTTGGAGGATGAATTCATCACTTGTTGGTTTAACTAAGTATGACTACCTGATGAAGCTCTGGCAAAACCCAGAAGGACAGGGCTCGGAGAACATTCAGGTTGGTGAACTTATGGAGATATGGGAGTGTGGCTCCCCTGGAGAGCCTGCGAGCTATGAGCCCTTTCCCTATACCTTGCCCCTTTGCATTTCTTCATCTGGCTGTTTCTGCATTATATTCGTTAGAATAAACTGATAATATAGTAGGTAAACTCTTCCTGAGTTCTGTGAGTTGCTCTAACTAATTGATTGGACCCCGTGGAGGGAGTTTGGGAACCTCTGATTTGTAGCCAGTTGACCAGAAGCACAGGTGACAGTATGGACTTGCAACTGGCATCTTAAGTGGAAGAGGGGAATCATGTAGGGTTGAGCCCTTAACCGGTGGGATCTGATGCTATCTATGGGTAGATAACATCAGAATTGAGTTGTAGGACACCCAGCTGGTGTGGCAGAATTGCTTAATAGTGTGTGTGTGGGGGGAAACCCACACACTGGAATTGAGTGCAGAATTGTAGTTTAAATGAAATAATTAATTGGGATTTTGTTTGACTCAGTGGGGTGTGCTGGAAAGACTGATGGTGGCAAGTGAGAGGCAGGGACCCAGAGATGTCTGGAAGCTAGAAGTTTGAGAGAGGACAGTAGAGTGTGTCAAGATAAGGCAGGTGCACCCAGCTGGTGTTGCTCAGTGGTTGAGCATTGACCTATGAACCAGGGGGTCATAGTCAGGGCACATATCTGTGTTGTGGGTTTGGTCCCCAGTGGCTGGTCAATGATTCTCTCTCATCATTGATGTTTCTCTCTCTTTCTCCCTCTCCCTTCTCCTATATAATAAAAAGCTAATATGCAAATTGACCAAACAGTGAATGATCGGACACTATGACACACAATGACCACCGGGGGTAGATGCTAACTGCAGGAGCTGCCCCCGGTGGTCAGTGCGGTCCCACAGGGGGAGCTCCATTCAGCCAGAAGTCAGGCTCAAGGCTGTGGAGCACAGCAGTGGTGGTGGGAACCTCTTCCCCTTCCGAGGCCCTAGGGCCCCCAGACTGTGATAGGGCACAGGGGCATAGGCCTGGCTGAGGTACCCCCCTGAGTGCACAAATTTCATGCACCTCGTGTGTGTGTGTGTGTGTGTGTGTGTGTGTGTGTGTGTGTGTGGCAGATACCTTTGGGGGCAAAACATGGGTTAAAAATAGTCAGTTTATAAGAGGCCATTTATGAAGATTTGCAGTGAGGTATGACATGGGATATAGCCTCTTTCTTTTTTCCCCATAAAGCCTCTGTAGCAACTCAGTCATTAGGTGATCCTTGTGGAGTTAGTCTTGGTTTTCCTGGAAGGATAGAAGGCCAAGGACCCATGACCAGTCTTTTTGTTTTGCTCTGCTGCTTAGCTCCTGGTAGGAGAATGAAACAAATGCAGATTTTAATCTCACTGATACTTTTCTTTTTTTCTGTTTAATGTGTTCTATTTCTGCTGTCTGCTCTTCTAAGCCCTGTGTTTTGCCTTATGCTTCTGCTTCATACATAGGTTGTGCTTTAAATCTCCCAGCAGTCCAGCTGGATTGAAAATAGAAGTCTCTACCTACCACTTCTTTGCTCACCAGCGGTCTCCCTCACAGGGGACCTTCAACTGTTCTTCCCATGGCACTGGCCTGTTGCTCAAAGTATATTTGTCCAGAAGAGGTGCCCAAGTTACTCAGTTCTTGACTTGTCTTTAATTTCCTGATGAGGATTTGACTTTGTTCTGTCTTCCTTTATCACTGTTCCAGCTTGAAAAAATCCCTCGCTGTCATTTTGCAATTCACAAAATAGAAAAGAAAACTGATAGGATAACAGCAGAAGAGCATTGATCTTGTCATTATCATAATTGCCCTCTTTCTTTTTATTGATAAGACTTGAGGAAGCATTAATTATAACTGGCCAATGAGTATAGCATTGTCATTGTCCAGAAATTCTCTTGGCCCTTAGGTGGTGGAGAGTTTGACACCAAGAATCATGAACAATGGAATTGATTAAATGTCTAATTTTATTAGGTAATTCCTAACTTCCTTTGAGTCCCCATCCTTTACTAGCCATGACGTAGGCAAGTCTTTTGAACTCTCCTGGCCTTGTCACCTGAAGCTAGGCAGGATCACATGATCTTCTAAAGGCCCTGCCTGTATTAAGATCTATGATTCTAGGACCGTGATGGCGAACCTATGACACATGTGTCAGCACTGACACTCATAGCCATTTTCGATGACACACGGCCACATGTGGTCGCATACAAAGAAGTACGGGGCCACATGCCAAGAAGGACATTTCATCCTCGGCTACTGCATGACCAGGTGCAGTAGCCGAGGATGAAACATTTGCTGTAGTGTAGTGTAGACATTCTGTGCCAGAGGTCTGTAGGCCAAAACAGCAGAACTCCGGCACAGAGTGTTTAGTTCTGGGACTTCCCGTTAGGTCCTTAGGGGATCTTTGACCTCACTTCCGGCCAGCAGAGCAGGGAGCAGCGGAATGCTGTGGGGATGCTTCTCAGGGGGCCTGTGATCACCATTACCAGCAACCACATAACCACATCATCCAATCTACTGCTCTGGTGTTGTGGATTACTAATTGACCATCATTACTGAGATAAGTGAGGGGGAGGCTGGGAGAGGTGAGGGCCTGTGCTATGGGTGCTGTTTCCTGCCATTATAAATAGCGGCAGCCATCTTAATTTATATAGGGAATGCCATTTTGCAGCATAGTAGAGACTCCATTTCACCACTATTACTGTTGTGCATCCTTATTAATCCCTATTTCTGCTTATTAACCCTACCCTTTCCTTAACGAGAGTTACATGTGCTATCTTGTGGTCAGTTAGGCTAGTTAACCCCTAATTGCCTGTAGGGCTAACAGGCTATCTTAATTCTATCTTCTGCCACTGCCCCCCTGATGGAGAACTCCCCAAAATGGAAAACCAAGGTTAAGTAAAGGAAGTGGTAGTAGCAGTAGGTGACCCTTTTAAGAGACATGGACTGAGATGTATGGCATTATAGAAAAAAATGGCAGATCATTTTGTGTTCTGTGTACTGAAACGGTAGTTAGTAAGCAGAATGTGGAATATAAATAGCCATTTTGAAACAAATCATTCCCAGCTCTTGAAAAAAAAAGTGTGGATGAAAGGAAGGAATACATTTCCAGGCAGCTACACCTTTATAACAGCCAATCTAATTCCATCCTTAAATTTATAAAAGGCTCTACAAGTTTAACACCTACAAGTTTGAGCATTGCTCACTCCATAGCTCAGCATGAAAAAACACTCAGTGAGGGAAAATTTATTAAAGAAACTCTCATAAGATGTACACCAGTTCTATTTCACAATATGCAGAATAAAGATGCAATTATTAAGATAATATCTGAGTTACCACTCAGTAGAAATATCATAAAAGACTGAATAATGAGACTGAACACAAATGTACAATATCGATTAAAGAGAGACATAAGTAATTGTAAATATTTTTTTATCTCTCTTGATGAAACTACTGATGTCACATCACATGCTCAGTTGGCCATTATTGGTCGATATTCTGATGGTCTCACAATGAGAGAAGAGTTGATAAAATTAGTATCAGTGCCAACAAGTACATCAGGAGTGAAATAGGTAAGGTTGTTATACAAACATTCCGTGACCTAAGCAGTGATATCTCTAAAATTGTGTCAGTGATGACAGATGGGGCACCAACCATGGTGGAGAAAAAAGTCGGATTTGTCAAATTGTTTATGGAAGCTATTGGATATCCGATTGTGCCTTTTCATTGTATTATCCATCAGGAGGTTTCATGTGCCAAGGCAGGATTCACCAAATTAATGTCAGTTGTTACAAAAATAGTTAATTTAATAGCTGCTCACCCCCTTCACAAGTGAGAACTTTCTGCACTTTTACTGAAGGTTGATTCCAACTACAATGGACTGCTGACATACAATAATGTAAGATGGCTGAGCCGAGGCAAAGTTCTTGAGCACTTTGTGGAGTGCTTTGAAGAAATTAAGGTATTTCTTGAGGATAAGGATCTGGGAAACTTTTCTCAGCTCATTGATGATAAGTGGGTCAACACCCTGATATTTTTTACAGATCTCTCTGTTCATATTAATGATCTGAACTTAAAGTTACAAGGTTTTGGCAAAAGTATTGACGTTATTTTTGGATACATGAAAGCTTTTGAAAGTAAACTTAATATTTTCAAGTGAGATGTAGAAACTAAAACTTAGAAGTATTTTCCTTGAGTAACAAAGTATTTTGAGAAGGCCAGTGCAGCTATACAAAATGAAATGGAACCCTTGGATATAAAGTACCAGCATGTTTTAAACTTGTTACTTGACCAGTTCAGTGATAGATTTAATCAATTTAGAAGCCTAGAACAAACCATAAAAATAATTAAGTATCCTGATGTAGTAGTCTACAGTAGTTTGGAATTAAATGGTTTCCAATGGTTGCAAATTAATGATTTGGAGATGCAACTTGCCTCATTTCAAGACAGCTTCTGGGCTCAGGTGTTTGTCTCTTGAGGTCAAAGCTTGAGAATCTGGAAAGGTGCCGCTTGGAGAATCAGGAGGATGCCACTACGAACAGGAAATTTGAAGTGCCTGGAACCAATTACCAAACACTTTTAGCACCCTGAAAAACATAGCAATGGCTTTACTCAGAATTTTTCCCTCTGCATACTTTTGTGAGACCTTATTCTCAGCATTAAATAATACCAAAACCAACAAAAGAAACAGGTTGACAGATGAAGTTAGTGGTACTTGCTTGGGCTTGAAGTGTACAAAATACCAACCTTCAATTGAAGGCTCAGCCAATGAAATTCAGCAACAAAAAAGTCACTAATAGGCAGGTTAGTTAAAGAATTCTCCCTCCCCCTCACTTATCTTAGTTCATGGCACTCCACACAAGCTAAATAGTATCAAGACCAACAAAAGAAACCGACTGACAGATGAACAAAGAACTCACTAAGCAGGTAAGTTTAATAATTAGTTTTTGTTTTATTAAATTCAGTTATATATCACAATTATACATTTTTGTTATTTAAACTATAAATATGGTGAAATTATGGTTTTCTTCTCGAAGTGACATACCACATAACCCGAGTTATGCTCATTTTTTTGGCGAATTTTGACACTCCAAGCTCAAAAGGTTGCCCATCATTGTTCTAAGAATACTATTTACTTGAAGTTCCCAGAAACAAAGTCAAAATTAATCCAGCATAATGTCAGAATTTCCTCTCTTGACTTTTTTCCTGTTGCCTCTTTGCATTCGAGAGAACAACATGGATCACCAGCATCTCTTCGGGATCCATTGGAGAAAATTCAGCCAGGCTTCTCCTTTTGGCCGTGTCTGCTCAATCCAGTGGGGTCTGATCTAGAAACGTTGTCTCAGTATGTGCTGCCAGTGTTTCCATATGCATGTGAAGGATATAGGCTTCATCAAGCAGAATCAAATGAAATTCCTTGAATGAGTCATTCAAGACATCTACCATACCTGAGAAACAATGCTAGCTCTTCGTACATAAAATAAAAACTTCAATCATGGGAGTTTTAATATGAATGGAATAGGTATGTGATTTTAGAAATCTCCTTTTAAAGATTTACTATTATATTCTCAATGGATTAATCTTTAAAATTTGCTACTTATTTTCCCTGGTTATATAAAAGTATTCATGCTGAACTCTGGTTTTTAAAAAAATTTCCTCTCTACAGAAGTATTATAAGAAGGCAATTCTAAAGAAATGAGGCAGAATATAAGTCAAAATACAGGCCTTTAAAATGTACATCTATGTGTAGGAAAGTTGCAAGTGGAGCTTTGTCTGTAGACCGCCCTGCCGCCCTGTGTAAAGCCAGTCGGGTACATCCATTTCATCTTTATGGCAACCCTGTGGGTATGCTCATTTACAGTTCAAGTTTATCCAGCTGGTGATGGTAGAGGTGACCTTCAAACCTACAGGGTGTAACATCAGAACTCATGCTTGCACTACATCTAATGCTTGTCTTTCTGTATTTATATGAAAAGCATCTTAGTGATGGCCAGGTTCTGGGGACTCTGGGAATACTGTATAAGAACATAAAGAGGGCTAGCCGGTTTGGCTCAGTGGATACAGCGTTGGCCTGAGGACTGAAAGGTCCCAGGTTCGATTCTGGTCAAGGGCATGTATCTTGGTTGGGGGCACATACCCTGTGAGGAGTGTGCAGGAGGCAGCTGATCGATGCTTCTCTCTCATCAATGTTTCTAACTCTCTATCCTTCTCCCTTTCTCTCTGTAAAAAAATCAATAAAATATATTTTTAAAAAAGAACATAAAGAAGTAGGAAGAAAGGTCACTTGATGGGATGCCTGGATGACAGGGAACTTGCATCTGGGTTTGGAGAGAGTGAAAGTGTGTGAGCCACCAGGGGACACTGATCTTTCATCAAGGAAGCTTTCTCAGGTGCCCTGAGCTATCTGCTCAAGTGTGTCTCCTGAGAGAAAAAAGACTGGTGTGATCACTTACAGGCTTGCCTTTCTATAAGGTTGATGGCAAGAGCATGTTCCTCCGAGGTGGGACCCAGCCTCTCAGTTTGGGAGCTAAGGGGTGTGGGTGTGACTACACAAAATGGGCAGCAGCCAGGACGGACAGCAACAGCAGGAGCCGGACAGCTGTGGGAGCAGAACTCTGAACAGCTGTGGGGGGGCATGAGGCTCAGGGGTGCTGAGCGAGCGTGGAGATCACAGACCAGGCTGTGAGGCGTTATTTGCCCCACAGGCGGCTGGACCTGGGAAATAGCTGGGACTTCTGCGCACAAATATATCTTTTAGGTTTGGAACATCTTCCTCCAAATTGGGCTGTATAATTTTGCTCGTCTACTGCTTCTGTAGCCCCGTGAGACCCAAGAAGGTGCATTTTTGCTGACCATAACCCCTGAGATCGCTATGATTTAGCCACATGGGACCATGGGGTGAGATGGCCACTTCTTCAGAGTGTACCCAGCCCTCCACCCCACATGATGGCAAAAGGCCCAAGAGTTCTCCCTAACTCTCCTCTGATGCCCCTCCCCCTTTTCTATTATGTGTCTGGGGTTTCTGAATGCTTCGTAGTCTTGGCCTGGACCTGAGGGAAAAAGCTCAGTTTGGCTTAGTCCTATCTTGTTGGCTACATGAAATTGGACTTACTTTTCTGTATGTAAACCCCAAAAGCTGAGTGAAGGTTTGGCGTCTCTTGTATGGCTTATGGTGACAATGCAAGGCTGTTCCCTAAAGTGGCAAACCTTTGGGTTGGAGTTCCCACTTCCTACTGGTGCACCCACAGTGGTGCACCCACTTGAACTGGGTTGGGATCCAAGTTGAAGTGCATTCTTTTCCTGTCTCCTCTGCAGAAGGATGCAAGAATCCAAGCAGGGCCGCCTTGAAGTTCAGGCCATCAACACAGGGGTGACAACTATGAGAACTTGGGCATAGCCTCCCCCTCACCCTCCCAGTAATTCTTTTCCAAAAATTTTGAATTATGTAATGAATATCTGCATACATTCTCTCCTACACATTTAAGCATTACAAAAAAGTAGAAAGCCACCTTGACTACTATTCCTGATTCCATCCCCTTATTATCAGCTCATTTTGTAAACTTTCAGACATTTACTCCATGCATTTTCTCTATAGGTATCCTATCTAATAAAAGAGTAATACGCAGATTGACCATCACTCCAACACACAAGAGAGCTGTCCCCATGTAGTCAAAGATACTGCCCCCATGTAGACACAAGATGGCCACCACAAGATGGCCAGCAGGGGAGGGCAGTTGGGAGGGACCAGGCCTTCAAGGGAGGGCAGTTGGGGGTGATCAAGCCTGCAGGGAAGGGAAGTTAGGGGTGACCAGGCCAGCAGAGGAGGGAAGTTGGGGGGCAAACAGGCTGGCATGGGAGCAGTTAGACATCAATTAGGCTGGCAAGGTAGTGGTTAGGGAGTGATCAGGCTGGCAGGCAGAAGCAGTTAGGGGCAATCAGGGAGGCAGGCAGGTGAGCAGTTTGGAGCCAGCTGTCCTGGATTGTGAGAAGGATGTCCTACTGGGATTGGGCCTAAAGGGGCAGTTGAACATCCCTCGAGGGGTCCCAGATTGGAGAGTGTGCAGGCTGGGTTGTGGGACATCCCTTGACCCCCGTGCATGAATTTTGTGCACCAGGCCTTTACTATAATATATAATGTGTTTTCGTGCATATATGTTTAGACAATTGATATCAGCTAAATATGCTATATAAATTTCTCTGAAACAGCTTTCTTCACTTAACTATGTATATTAAAGATTATTCTATAACAGTATATTAGAATTAGATAATCCCCCAAACTGTTGCAGAGTACTTCATAGTGTAATGTATCTTATTTTATTTAATTACAAATACTCTGGGCCAATGGCCACCTTTTGTAACAATATTAGATAATATCCCCCCATACTATTCTGAAATAAAATTCATAAATAAAATAACTTACTTAAAATATGATTAAAAAATCAATATAATGTCCTAATTATAATATGAAGACATAAGAAAAACCAATTTATAGTGAACTAATACATACTTTGATATATAAATAGCTTGGGCACACTAAGGTAGATGACATCAAAAGGTAGACATATGCTTGTTCCTACTTTAGACTGGAGTGCTACAGCGTCAAATGCAGACAGATATAGCTGTGTTTTGTTGTTGATTTAAATACCTTGGGTGATGTTGACATTAATTTCATGATTTTTCTGAGATGATGAACAACTGGTAAAGATTCAAATCAAGCAGAATGCCACAATGTCTCAATTTATTCGTCGGCCCTATTCTTAGAGAAATCATTGTACAATCATTGAAATTGTGCAAAACTTACTTCTTGGCTCAGATGTTTTCACTACATAAGTAATGTTAGGCAAGACACCTGAAGTCCTTGCTGAATGGGGAAAATTCTTCGTTGTGTGGGATACATTGTGGACCCCAACCAATAAATGTCAGTAATAACCCCAGAGATGGTGACAAAAAAAACAACCATGTAAATTTCTTAAATATCTATTACAGGGTGGGAAGGGGGTGGCACTGTCTTTATGAAGGACTAGTGATTAATGATGGTATTTGTGTTCCATTCCCTTTCCCCCCGATTTTTGCTATTATAAATAAAGTAGCAAGACATATCCTTATATCTGCCTTTTTATGCACATGTCAGAACAACTCCTCAGGGAAAGATACGTTTAAACTAAGGTGCCCTCACTGGGAAGCTGGGGTACAGCTTCCCAGTGAGGGCATCTTAGAGGAGGGCTCTTTCTATGTTGCTTTTTTTCTCTTGTCCAGTGGTTCTGGTCAGAGCTGGCTCAGGTTCACTTGGAAAACCTAGAGCCTTGTCCTCCCTTTCCCCTCCAGGAATGCAGCCTCCTGTGGGCAGACCACTCTTACCTGCTCTTCAAAGAGGATGATATCATAATTTCTACTGTGGGCTGTCATCTCTGGTGGGACACTCCCTCTGTGGGGATGCCACTACTGGCCCAAATGTCAGATTATGAGCCATTATTATTAGATTGAAAGTTTTGATTAATGAGGTATCTTAATTGTGTATATTAAACATTATGAGTGGCTTGGCGAGGTGGTGAAGTTGGACTTTTTCCCAGAGACACTGATGAAAAAAGAAAGGAGTAAAAATTCTCCAGCAGTGACTGACTGGGAAAGAGAGAGGAGTCAGAAACAGGTCATCTGGGCTGGCAGGGAACTTTGAGGACATTTAGTTCAAGGTCTTGGATGTCCATTCCACAAGAGAAACCAACCGTTAGGAAGCCATAGATGAAGCAGGAATGTTCTGAGAGAAAGGGCAAGGTTTCCAAACATTAAAAAGAAGCTATTACAAGATTTGGGATTAGTTCATTAGCAAGAAATAGAAAAGGAATTAAAAAAAAACACACAAGGAAAGACTTAAGAGCAGGAATGTTATAGGAGTAAGTTTGTCTTCAGAAAAGAAAAACAATAAGTAATTCAAGGAATTTGCATTTTATTTCTTTTGCTTTGTCTACATTCTTTTCTGGATTGTGCCTGTTTTTACTAAATAACTAACATATAGGCTTTAGCAATGGGCAAAAATATTTATGTATATATTTCCTTGTCTAACATTCACCAACTTGTCAAGTATTTATGATGACAATTGTACACATGGTGGGTGATAAAGAGGGAGAGACTTAATCTCAGGTTACATGTTGAGAAAGTGATAGAAATAAACCTTAAGCCCAAGTCTTCTGAACTTAATTATATGCCCTTGAAAGCAAAGTAGCATGAAATTAATTTAAACGTGTAGAATATCATATTTTCTGATTCTCTCTAATGTTTGCATACTTAGGTGTAATTACTCATTATCAGTTGGTGGTAAATAAATATTATGGGAAAGAGGAGAAACAAAGGATAAGAAAGTACTTGTTACTCAGAGTAGCATTTCTGGTTCAGAAATTTGAAATGTAGTCAATGGAAAGTAGCAAGTGAATATAGTTAGTTTCTTTTGGTGCCATCAGGTGATAGGAAACACTGAAGTGATGTGGTGTCCTGATCTCCCATTCAGGCCAAAGGCAGACATGTAGCAAATTCACTAAATTTTCCTCTAAAGCCTCGAACAGACTGTCAAATTACAGTGGGAAGGCTAGGGAGTGTTGGAGAGGGGAAGAAAGAGATCAACCAAAGGACTTGTATGCATGCATATAAATACAACCAGTGGACACAAGACACTGGGGGTGTGGGATGAGGACATGCGACAGGGGTTAGGGGAGGCTGGGGGAAGGTCAATGGGGGGGAAAAAAGGAGATATGTCTACTACTATATGTAATACTTTAAACAATAAAATTTTAAAAAAAGAATTAAAAATAATTCACTATATTTTCCTGATAGGGAAAAAAGAAAAAACAAACATCAGAGGCATAGACAGTGAATCTACACTAATAAAAGAGTAAGATGCAAATTGACCATACCTTTGAGGTGCCCACCAGCCAATCAGGAGTTAGTATGCAAATTAATCCAACAAAGATGGCAGGTTAATTTGCAGGAGGGTTGGAGTGGGGCGGGACCCTTGCATTGTTGCTATGGTAATGACGCAGGCATGCCACACTGCCCCAGCACCTCTGGGACTCTGGGCAGCATGGGAAGGTGGAAAGGCGGCTCTGGACCAGAGTGAAGGCCAGCAGCCAGGGAAAGGAAAGCTCATTCTTGCACGAATCTTCATGCATCAGGCCTCTAGTCCTATCTAATAAAATAGTAATATGCAAATTGACCATACCTCTGATCAAGCCACGCCCACCAGCCAATCAGGAGCTGGGGCGAACCCAGCCAGCAAGTACTCGGCCCCCAGGGCTGGGCGCTTGCTGGGGGCTGGGGCCAGGGGCCGGGTTGAAGGCCCAGGCTGGGGGTGGTGGTGAAAAGGGGCTAAGGCCAGGGCTGGGGCTGGGGCGGAGCCAGCCATTCACCCCATTGGAGGGTGATGGCTGGGTGTCCAAAACCTAAAGCCTTGGCCAGAAGCTTTAGGCCTTAGGCAGGCTGGGTGGGTAAGCCATCAGTAGGATATCCTCTGAGGGCTCCCAGTATGTGTGAGGGGTCAGGTTGGGCTGAGGGATCACCCACCGCCAGTGCACAAATTTCGTGCACTGGGCCCCTAGTCTAATAATAAAGAGCAAACTCTGAAGCACATATCAGATTAAAAGTGAACATGATGTATGCAAGCATACTGAGCATGATGCCAACCACAGATTAGGTTTTCAATGAATGTTGCTTCAATTTGAGAACTCCCTACTTAATACCTTGTGATTAAAAAGGTTTTTTTTCCCTTCTCCTTTATTAACATGGCCTGATGGGGAGATACTAACTAATCCAACTAACCTACCCACCCAGGAACCCAGTGTGTAGTGTTCCTAAAGGCATTTTACAATCCTTAGGTTTGTCCAGTTGGAAACTGCTGTGCAGCCACACTGAAATATTTGTTTCCCTCTTTTCTGCACATACAGACATAATTATGGGACTTTTCTGTGGGGGTTGTTGGGAGGAGCTGGCTGATTTGGGAATGTCTTTTTTTGTTATTGTTAATCCTCACTGGAGCATATTTATTTTCCATTGATTTTTAGAGACAGTGGAAGGGAGAGGTAGAGACACACTGAGAGAAGAATTGACTGGTTGCCTCCAACACCGGGGATTGAGCCTGCAACAGAGGTATGTGCCCCTGACTGGAATTGAACCCATAACCCTTCTGTCCACAAGGTCCATGCTGTATCCACTGAGCCAAACCTGCTAGGGCAGGAATAGCTTTTAAACTCCTCCAGTGAGTTTATGAGGGAATGTGTGGGTGTCCACAGCCTTTTGGAAACAGAGTGGATGCTATGCTATGTTCTTTGTTTGCCTCTTTATTTTATCCTGAATTCCAAGCACCATCATACAATTCCTACTATATACAGGTCAGCACATTTTGGCCTCATGCTAAGAAGTCTCTCATCATTGATGCCATCAATGTTCCTATCATCCCTTATGCCTCCAGGAAGGTGTATGGTGGTGAATGGTAGGTAGAGACTGATAAAGGATCTGAGAAGGGACAGGATGAAGGGGGATGGAGAGGGGAAAAAAATCAAGAAAAAAAATGATCATTTAAAAAATTGAAATATTAGATTATGACTTTTTGGGGAACCAGGGTTTTGATTAAGCCATTGTAGAAACATGACTCATATATGGCCTTCTACCCTTTCTTCCTTCAAATGGTTATGAAAAGCACATGCTTGGAAGACTTTAATAAAATTATGAGTAATAGTAGATCATTATAATTTTGTTTACAGAGGACAGCAGTCCAAGAGTTAATTGCAAGAGGAAAATGAATCCATGCTTTAGGAGGCACTGCCATAAAAAACACACACAAAAAAACAAGGAAGAATAATTTGGCTGTTTTTGCTTGTAGCCCTCTCCTTGTTGGCTTTTCTCATTTCGGTCTTAAGATTTCATCAAAGTTACATACGCATTTAGTGTTTGGTGTGTGTGTGTATGTTTTTTTTTAATGTCTCTTAAGTAATTTTTAATCTATGGGTTCCTCTTTTCTTGTTTGTCCTCTGGTTTCTTACAGCCTCGATCCTGCTGCCTGCATCCCATGGCATCCTTCAATTCTCCTCCATCCTCCCTATTCTCTGTAAATTGGTAACTGGATTTAGAGGACCTGGGCTAGTTTTAGGAGGCTAAAGATATCCATCTCCACTGCCTAGCCCTGCTGGACCAGAAAAGGCGAAGCTAAATCACCAGCCAAGTTGCTTGGGATGACGAAGACACCCTTTACACATGTAGGTCCACCACTACTAAGGTGGAGATGGAGGGAAAGAGGCTGGGTGGTACTACGTGGGAAAAGTCCTTTGTCTGCTTTGCACCCAGCAAAATTACCTAAATAAACCAGTGGGGTGAGGCTTTTGGCAGGAAGTCTGCATCTAGTTTAAAGAGCTAGGTATTTGTACTAGTTTGTTTAGAAAAAACACTGGTTCTTGCTTTCATCCTTTTCCCTACCCCTCTTTCCCAATACTAGTTTTACTTCCTTTAGCTGCAATGTTTATGTATATATGTGTACATGCCTTTGTATCTAAATTGTATGCTTAAGTTTTTACATTAAAAATGTTTTTATTGATTACTAGAGGCCCGGTGCAGAAAATTTGTGCATGGGGAGTGGGGGGGGTGTCCCTCACCCAGCCTGCACCCTCTCCAATCCAGGACCCCTTGAGGGATGTCTTGTTGCCTGTTTAGGCCTGTTCCCACCAGGCAGTCAGACACCCCTCTCACAATCCAGGACTGCTGGCTCTCAACTCCTAATTCCCACTAACTGCTTCTCCTTGCCAGCCTGATCACCCCCTAATCACTCCTCTGCCAGCCTGGTTGATGCCTAACTGCTCCCCTGCCAGTCTCTTTGCCCCTAACTGCCTTCCCCTGCAGGTCTGGTCACCCCTAACTGCCCTCCCTTGCAGGCCTGGTCCTCCTGCCAACTGCTCTTCCCTGCAGGCCTGGTTGCCCCCAACTTCCCTCCTCCACTGGCCTGCTCATCCCTAACTGCTCTCCCTACAGGCTTGATTGCCCCCAACTGCCCTCCCCCGCTGGCCATCTTGTGGTGGCCATATTGTGTCCACATGGGGGCAGGATCTTTGACCACATGGGGGCAGTCATCTTATGTGTTGGAGTGATGGTCAATCTGCATATTACTCTTTTATTAAATAGGATAGAAGCCTGGTGCATGGGTGGGGGCCAGTTGGTTTGCCCTGAAGGGTGTTCCAGATCAGGGTGGGGGTTCCCTTGGGATGTGGGCAGCCTGGGTGAGGGGCTTGTGGTGGTCTGCAGGCCAGCCACACCCCCCAGTGACCCAAGTGGAGGCCCTGGTATCTGGGATGTATTTATGTTCTACAATTGAAACTTTGTAGCCTGGAGTGGAGCCAAGCCTCCTGCTCACTTTGTGGCCATAGCCATTTCTGTTGGATTTATTTATCTTCTATAACTGAAATTTTGTAGCCTTAAGTGGAGGCCAAGGTAGGCCAGGGCTGCAGAGAGCTTGGCTTCCTTCATTGCCTGGAAAACCCAAGCCTCTCTCTGTGGCCATAGACATCTTGGTTGGGGTTAATTTGCATACATGCTCTGATTGGCTGGTGGGCATGGCTGGTGGGTGTAGCGGAGGTACAGTCAATTTGCATATCAATCTTTTATTAGTTAGACTAGAGAGAGGGAGGGAGAGAAAGGCAAGGAGAGGGCGGAAAGAGAGATAGAGAGAAAGAGAGAGATATGCATCGATGAGACAGAAACATCAACATCGATTGGCTGTCTCCTGCATGCCCCTCACTGGGGATCAAGTCTGGAACCCCAGTATGTGTCCTGATCTGGAATTGAACTGGGGACCACTTGGTGCATGGATCAACTCTCAACCACTGAGCCACATGGGCTGGACTGTGTGTTTTTATTTTTATTTTTTTAAAATACATTTTATTGATTTTTTACAGAGAGGAAGGGAGAGGGACAGAGAGTTAGAAACATCAATGAGAGAGCAACATTGATCAGCTGCCTCTTGCACATTTTCTACTGGGCATGTGCCTGCAACCAAGGTAGATGCCCTTGCCAGAATCGAACCCCGGGTCCTTTCATTCCCAGGCCGGTGCTCTATCCACTGAGCCAAATCGGTTTTGGCCAGTTTTATTTTTTATATTTCAGTTTCGAGCACACTTTTCAGTCTTCCTCACCCCATTCCCATGGCGGCCTCTTTCTGCCTCACTTTTCAGTATAGTTTTATTATGTTGGCTAAATCAATATTCACGGTTTAAAATATCATGTCTGTGATAGAAGATATATGTATTTGGTCTCTGCCTCTGGTTTCTGACTCAGAACTGCTTTGTGAAAGGAGCATCTTTTATTCTATTACAGTTCATGGTTGAACATCACAGGGCTTGGGGGGGGGGTGATCCCACAAGAGTTGAAAATTCCCGTATAATTTTTGACTCCCCCCAAATGTAATGATAGCCAGCCCTTAGCATTGGATGATTCAACCAGGCATGGGATTGAATATTCGGTGGTGGAGGGGTGGGGGGGTAGGGGGGCGGGGTAACTTGCGTGGGAATCTGTTATTGCGAATGAGAACATACTATTTTCTATCTGCGATTGGGAGTCCGCAGTTGGGAAGCCGCGGTTGAGAATCTGCTGTCTCGAATGCGAAAATACTGTGTTCTGCTGGCGGTGGGTTGAGTCCCCGGATGTGAAACCCCGCGGATACGAAGAGCAGACAGCATTTATTGGAGAAAACAACAACAAAACCAAACTGTGTACACGGGGACCGAGCTGTACAGGTTCCAGTTCCTGACACAACAACTTACAGTCCTGGGAATCCTCGCAGGGCAGGAGTGACTTTTTGTTAGCTACGAAGATGACAGGCTGCTGGGGCCTCGAGTTCCCAGAAGAACCGAGGCGTGAAGCTTGGAGAGGGGCCTGGAGATTGGGGTTACCCGTGGCCAGTGACTGAACCAATCATACCTACATAATGGAGCCTCCATAAAATCCCCAAACGAAGGGGTTCAGAGAGCTTCTGGGTTGCTGAACACGTTCCTATTCCAGAGAGTGGGGGACCCCAATGTCCAGAGACAGAATCTCCCAGGCGGAACTCTTCCTGACCTTGCCCTAGCACCTCTCCATTCTGAATAGACGTAAGTAGTGTTTCTCTAAATTCTGCGAGTTTATCCCGAATTATCGAACCTGAGGAGGGAGTGTGGGAACCCCCATGGGAATGGGGTTGAGAACTAAATAAAGGTGACAGTGTAGGTAGGACTTGGGGCTGGTGCTTGAAGTGGGGCAGTCCAGTGGGGCTGAGCCCCTAGTGTGCTTGCTGTCTGCTCTAAGTGTGAGCGGCTAGTGTTAGAGTTGAGCAGTAGGACATCCAGTTGGTGTCTGGAGAGCAGAGAATTGTTTGGTGTGAGAAAAACTGCGGCCCGCACGTGTGATGTCAAACATGCAGTGAGTAGAGAAACAAGTTTTCTTTTAATGACAATGTAAATACTATTCTTGATGGAACAATGTAATTAAACAATTACTTTTTTTCTTTCCTGTACACATCCTCCCCCCTCTCCCCTCCTTCTTGGTTTAATAATGCCTTGCTTGGTTTGCTTTTGCTTTCAAACGCTTCATCAGTGCTCTAAATCTTTCTCAACAACATTTTGGGAGTCATCAGCATCTGAGAAAATTTCTCCTGGAGCCTCTCGTCCCACTCTAATCCGGACTTGTCCCCTTCTTGCTGCACCTCCCTTCATCCCGAGCTCTGTCTTTACTGTCATCCTTGGTCTTTGCCTCTCTCTCCTTTCTGATCCTGTATTGAGTGTACCCCATATTGTCCTTCATCATGGGAATACTCTAGCTTTGGAAGAATATGTTCTTCAGTAGCTAAATAAATAAATAAATGAATAAATAAAGTACATAAAAAATAAAGTTTTTCGAGAGTTGGCTAGTCTGAAAAGTTTTATTTTGCCCTTGCCCCTGAGTATTCAGATAGAGAATCTAGGTTAGACATAATTATTCCGTTGCCTTCTAGCTTTTAAAATTACCTTTGAAAAGTGTAAAATCCCTCTATTTCTTTAAAAAAAATAATTATTTATTGTTGAAAGTATTACATATATCTCCCTCTTTCCCCCATTGACCTCCTCCAGCCCACCCCTGCCCTCCCCTCCATTGTCTGTGTCCATGGCCATGCACATATCTATACAAGGTCCTGGGTTGATTACTTCTAACCCACCTACCCTCCACCCTTCCCTCCAAGATTCCAGACTCTGTTCCATGATTCCATGTCTCTGGATCCACTCCGTTCATCAGTTTATTTTGTTACTTAGATTCCACATATGAATGAGATCATGTGATCCTTGTCTTTCTCTGACTTATTTCACTTAGCACGATACTCTCCAGGTCCCTCTATGCTGTCTCAAAGGGTAAAAGATTCTTCTTTTTTTTACTGCTGCATAGAATTCCATGGTATAAATGTACCACGGGGTGTTTTTTTCCCCCGCTCATGTGCTGCTATGAACACAGGGGTGCATACATTCTTTCTGATTTGTATTTCAGGTTTCTTAGGATATATTCCTAGAAGTGGGATCACTGGGTCAAATGGCAGTTACATATTTAATTTTTTGAGGAAACTCCATATTGTTTTTCATAATGGTTGCACTAGTCTGCATTCCCACCAGCAGTATACGTTCCTTTTTCTCCACATTCTTGCCAGCACTTGTAATTTGTTGATTTACTGATGATAGCCATTCTGACAGGTGTGAGGCCATCGTTTTAATTTGCATCTCTGTGATGATCAGTGACCTAGAGCATTTTTTTCATATGTCTCTTGGCCATCTGTATGTCCACTTTTGAGAAGTGTCTATTTATATTCTTTGCCCATTTTATAATTGGATTGTTTGTCCTCCTTCAAGTTATATGAATTCCTTATATATTTCGGATATTAACCATTTATCAGATGTATCATTGCCAAATATGTTCTCCCAAATAGTGGGCTCCCTTTTCGTTTTGTTAATGGTTTCTTTTGCAGTGCAGAAGCGTTTTATTTTGATATTCCATTTGTTTATTTTCTCCATAGTTTCCTTTGCCTTAGGTTGGCAAACTGTGGCTCGCAAGCCACATGCGGCTCTTTGGTCCCTTGAGTGTGACTCTTCCACAAAATATCACGGTTTGGGCGAGACTATTTTGAAGAAATGGTGTTAGAAAAAGTTTAAATTTAAAAAATTTGGCTCTCAAAAGAAATTTCAATCATTGTACTGTTGATATTTGGCTCTGTTGACTAATGAGTTTGCCGACCATTGCCTTAGGAGGTTGCCTTATCCATAAACATATTGCTATGAGAGATGTCTGTAAAATCACTGTATTTCTTAACACTTTGAATTTGGTTTCCCTTCCTCCTAGAAACTTCTTCTTTATGCTCAGTATTCTGAAGTTTTATGATGATGAGCTAGATACTAGGAGGGTCCTTTAATATGAAAACCTATGTATTTTAGTTCTGGGAATTTAAAAAAAATCATTTGTTGAAGTTTTTCTGCCCTTCATTTATTCTCCTTTTAGAATCCCTATTATTTGAATATTGGATATTCTGGATTAGCATTCTCTTGCTTTTCACCTACTTTTTAATTTTTATTAATTGAATTTACTGGGGTGACATTGAGAAAGAGATAGAAAGGCAGATTGGAATATCTGAACTCACCAGATGGGACTTGTTAACCCTCCCTATTATTTGAATATTGGATATTCTGGATTAGCATTCTCTTGTTTTTCACCTACTTTTTAATTTTTATTAATTGAATTTACTGGGGTGACATTGAGAAAGAGATAGAAAGGCAGATTGGAATATCTGAACTCACCAGATGGGACTTGTTAACCATCTTGTTTCAGTGTAGAGTGATTAGCTGGGCCAATTATTTGAGGAATCACTGATACCAGTTTTTTTTTGTTTGTTTGTTTTTGTTTTGTTTTGTTTTTGTTTTTTTTTTTTTAGGTTTTTTTTTTTTTTAGTGTTTTTTTTTTTGTTTTTTGTTTTTTAGATCTTTCTCTTGAAATGTTCAGGTCCTTGGAAAAGTCTATACTCCTCTCCTACTGGCAACTGAAGTCCCGGATGCCAGTGTTCTGGAAGCCAAGTGAGGGGAAATGGTTTGTTCACCAAATTTCCCTGTTTTCAGTAAACCTTAGCCTCAAATGTATTTGATACACACCCAACTCAGAGATCCTGTCCTATCCGCTCCAGAATAAAGACACCTCTCCTAGAAAAAGACACCTCCGGTCTTTCCTAGGGAGGGGCAGGGATGGTTGCCCAGTTATACAAAAGAGGACAAATGATCCTGGAATCTCTATGTTAAGCTAAATTTTAACCAGTTTTTCTCTACAGGTACCTGGTACTATAGTAAATCCTGAATAAAAGTTAGTTCTTGACTTTTCCTGCTGCTTGCATAGGATTCAGTGTTCTCAGCTCTGCTATATATATATATTTTTGCTATTACTTTCATTTTCCAAATGTTTTCTTTCTCTCTTTTTGTTTTGTTGTTGTGGATTGATGCCTTGAAAAGTTTTGAGGACAGAGTGAAAAAGATACATTGATTCAATCTGTCTTTTTTCCTTCTTTTGATGACTTTTGATCTAGACAGCAGCTAAAAAATTTTTTTTGGTTTATTTTTGTTTTGCAGTGGAGTCCTGTCTGTAAGTGAAATCTTATGCAGACATTCAGTATATAAAGTACCTTATATATAAACAAACCTGCTCTGTTTGAAGAGGGGATGGTTTGTAAACTGCTGAGTTAGAAGTTGGACATGATTTATCTCTCCAGTGGATATTAGGTATTTGAGTGAAGATTACAGCATTATGGAAAGAACTTTGATTTATTCCATTAGAGATTTATCTCATTGCTTCCCAATTGCTCAAATGGTGTAATACAGTGAGGAAAAACTGTTCTAAAATTTTTTGAATGGAAATAAAATTGGACTCTAAACTTTCTTGCACTCTAACTTTAAAATGCTGTTTTTTATTTGAAAAGAAAGTATGTAGACCTACCTGAGTATTGAACAATATTTAACTGTGTTTTCACATTTTGATAATTGAGAATGTTGGAAAATCTTCAGATTCACTTTCCAAAAGTTAAAATTTGTTTTATAATGGTTTGGTAGTTGAGCCACTATTTTATCCAAAAGTACTTCTCTGATTATTTGACTGAAAGGAGGTCTGTAAGACCAGAAAAAAGTATTTAGAGATTATTTTACATGAAAATAAATTTGTGCATGATTTAATTTATATTTATGCATAGTCTAGCCATTAAAAACAATATTTCCTTCTTCCTCTACTTTTTTTTCTGGCAGGCCATCAGTTACTTGATGAAACCATGAAAACATGTGGAAGTAGCAGTCTCTTCTTATCTACAGGTGATACATTCTAAGACCTCGAGTAGTTGCCTAGAACCATGGGTAGTACCAAATCCAATGTATACTATGACTTTTTCTGTATACATACATATATACTTTATGGCTTCTCTTTGGCATACCCATATTTCTAGCATTACTACTCTTGCACTTTGGGGCCATTTGAACACAAGCACTATGATTATTGTGACAATTGATCTGATAACCCAAAGAGCTGCTAAATAACTATGGGTAGGTACTAAGAGATGCTGGACAAAGGGATAGTTCATGTCTAGGGCAGGATGGAGCAGAAGAGCATAAGATTTCATCATGCTACTCAAATGGCTGCAGTTAAAACTTAAGAATTTTATTTCTGGCCGAGACCGGTTTGGCTCAGTGGATAGAGCATTGGGTAGAGTGGACTGAGGGATCCCTGGTTCGATTATGGTTGGGGGCATGTGCCTTGGTTGCAGGCACATCCCCAGTGGTGGGTGTGCAGGAGGCAGCTGATCGATGTTTCTGACTTTCTGTCCCTCTCCCTTCCTCTCTGTAAAAAATCAATAAAATATATTTAAAAAATAATTTTATTTCTGGAATTTTTCATTTTAATATTTTAAGATCACTGTTGACTCTGGGTAATGAACTGCACAAAAGCAAAACTGAGGATAAAGAGGTACTAACTGCATGCCACTCTGATGTCCAGTAAAGAATGGACACCAAGATTTACAAAAGCTGTCAAATGACATATATATTTTAACATGTTTGTAAGATGACAAAATTAATTTTTAAATGTAATAAGAAAAAATAAAACAAAAACTCATTGATGGAAACCACAAAGAACCTTTACTAGTGTAAAGAACCAAGTGTAAGTAGGTCTTTTCAGAATCATCCACTTGGAATCCAGCCTTTTGATACAATTTGTTTGACACCAGCATCTTTTCACAGAGGACTCAGGTACCCTCATCCCCCCCAAAAAATATTGCCATTTGTGTTATAGGAAAGAATTCATCAGCTTCATTGGCAGGCATGAGACACTTTCAGAAAAGAGACACTTGACCCAGACACTTGTGAGGAACTCCTAGTATTTTGATTGCTATTGCATATTGGATGGACTCTTGAAGAGAACTAAAAGCATTGTTCTCTTGTGGCCTCTTTTGGTGACTATGAATGCGACATGCACCTCTCTAAGGCATATCTGGTGGAGCCTGAAGGATGGATGAGCAGGTGCCTGAGGAAAGGTACTCCTTCAACTTTCTTATGGAGAAATACTGAGACAGGAGAAAACATGAACTTTGTAGAGCTGTTAACTGTAGAAAAGGAAGTCACAGGAAGGACTTTCTGTGGCAAAGTGTATGCTTTGATGACTGTGCAAGATACATGGAGTTTGTCTGTGAATACACAGGGGATACTTAGTATATATGACCGCAACAGGGTGTGAGTGGAAAGGCCTCAACTTGCTTCTTGATGACATCATGAGGCTGGACTTTTGCCAAAGGATTTGAAGAGCTAAAATATTGTGAAACATGCAGAAGCTACTCACCACTGCTGTCTTCAAGAAGAAGCTAGAGGAAAAAATACAAAGTACTAAAACTGAAGCTATGCCGTAAAACCGGTGATAGATTGATTGGATTATCAGCTCTTTGATAATCTTTGGAGAGTTCACTGAAAATGAAGCAGCTCTTCAAGCAAATGCTATATTTGAGAGATAGCTTAACCTCTTTTTCTTGAGGTCCCAACTGTAAATGTTTATCCTTGTTCATAGTGTCTCTCTCTGTGTGTATTTATTTATTTTTGTGGCCTGCACTGGGTTTTTATTTCTTTTTAATATTTCACACATAGTAGAACTCTCACTTGTGGAATCTTGAGTGAGACCATATGTAAAGTGGTCTTGGGGGAGGACTGTGACTCCAGGATTTTTGACATCTGAAGAGGGGACTCCCTTCTCTGTTTCTCACACCCTGTGTTTTCTCCTTTCTCTCTTCCCTGTCTCTCCTTTTGTTCTTTCATATTTAAGACATTCCCGCCTTTTACAATGCACCTTAGCTGGGCCTTTCTTCATGGCTCCCTGAGCTGGGTTGGCTGATATGAACCGGGGTCACTTTGTGTGGTTGGGGTGGAGGCAAAATGTAATGTGTGAAATCACTTCATAAATGGCAAGGTGTTCTCACATGTTGGTTGTTATTATCTTAAGCATTGTTATAGGATGTGGCTCATCCTACTTAAAGTGGCCTCTCCCTGTGGGCTTGTTCTGAGCTGTGTTCTGAGTTCCTCTTGTCATACCACTCACTCTGGCTTCCCCAGCTCCTACTATGATGTCCATTGGAAATCTGAATGCCCTGTTTCCTTGATCCTTCTTTTCATTATGACTTATTTACTTTTCTCATTCCCTTAGAGCCTTTTAGGAAAGGATTAATTTTGGTTTGCTAAGCATGTTGAAGCTAAGATGTTAATAACTAACAGACTTGATGGTAACATGTCAGGGAAATATACATTTTAACTGGAGACTCCTGAACTCCAATATGGCACCTGCCAGTGACATTTTAGGCAGTGTGAGAGGTCACTGGAGGAGAAAAGGGAGTTTTTCTTTTCTTCAAAGACTTATGCATATGGATGACTCCACCAATTCAGAAGATGGGCTTTAATGTAATGTATTAAGGATACTGAATAAAATGTTAACCCAGGACATGAAGGGTCACGGAAAGTTTGTGGTTAGGAAACAAGAATAAAGGCATCTTCTAAGGAAAAGTTAGGAAACAAATAGTAAGGTAAGAAATGTAGAACAAAATATGGGTATTTTCAGTCACCTCTGGAACCTCTATTTTATTAGCATTTTCTTGTGTCTGGTTCAAAAAAAGACCAAACAAATGCCAGTTATGCAAATTGAGTTATGGTGTCATTGATCTGTGAGTGATTTACTGGCTAAGGAAAATCACAGGGATCCTCTTTTCAAATCTTAGAGAACTAGGGGTATTTTCTGCTAGCTAAGCTTTTGCATGAATCCAAGGAGATGGCTCTCTGGGTCTCTGGTCTCAAGAGAGTGGCTTGGCCAGAAAGGTTGGTTTTCCTTGTGGATATGTCCCAGAACTCTCAGGTAGAAGCTGAGTCTGAGCAGAATCTGCCTGGAGAAGATGCCCTCCTTGCTCTCATTGATCTCCATGGTCATCTTCCTCCTGAGTCATTGGCTGTAGTGTTGCAGAATGGTTTCATGGTTGCTATGCTCAGTTGGGAGTGAGTGTGATGTCAGACACTGCCCGCAGGTGACATGATTGTGGCCTGCCTGATCACCTCCAGTTCTATCTACATGGGATGGCCCTCCTGAACAACTTCCTGGCTTCCTTTGAGTTTTGTTCTAAACTTTACATTTCAACATCCCTGGGCCTTTATGGACTCTCTCACTTTCTGGCTACTGCCTGGCTTACTGTCTTTGGCTGTGTGGAGATCTCATTCTCTCACTCATCTTCTTCTGGCTCCAGTAGAGGATTTCTCAATCAGTGTTCAGGCTCAGGCTGAGCTCCATGATCCTATCTGGTCTGACAGTCATTTCATCAGCCACTCAGAACACAATTCTACTGCAGATAATTGCCTCTCATAATTCCCATAAAAATGGCACAGACCTCTATTGGTAATTTTTCTACCTCAGTGCTGGTGACATTAATTCAATTCCTTCTGTTATCGGTGTTCACCCTCTTGTTCATGTTCTCATTGCCCCGGAACTTGGGGCACATGAGGGACCACAGACTTGGCCTCTATGATCACAGCATCCAGGCCCACATGATGGCCCTAAAGTCACTTGCTTTCTTCTTCATCTTCTACACATTGTATTGAATATCTCTGATAATTATTGCTATGAAAATGACAACCTCCCTGAATCACTGGCACTGAACCTTGGAAGTGGTGACTTATGGCGGTGTCCAGCATCTTGGTGCTAAGCAACCCAACTTCAGAAAGCCCCTGAAGATGAAGCTTTGAACAAAAGGCACTTCATCTGAAATTATCAGTATCAATGACCATTGTCAATGGAGAAGCCCATGAATGGCAAAGATACACATGGTTTGGGAGCTTTCCTCTGTTTTCACTTTTTTCTTCCCTACTTCTTGCATGTCCCATGAATCTTTTCTCTATCTTTCTCTGTTCCTTATATTCCCTCCACTGTTCCTAATCCCTAGTCTAGGTCTCAAACCACCATGGACTAGGATGGTGGTTCATTTTCTCTCAGGCTTCTCTCATTCTGTATGAAAACAACCTTAATAATATTCTCATTTCCGTCTGGACGTCCTTATAATGCATGTCAGTTGTTTCTTGGTCAAACTTGGTCTCTTTCTTAAATGGTAGCACAGATTTTTCTGCCTCGCCCCCTGCATATTCACTGCCCTCATCATTGCTCTACTCTGGGTGCAGTCTCTCTACTTCAGTCTAATAGAGCTTCTTTCCACCTCCTCACATGTTCTTCCTTCTAGCCCATGGTTGTTGACCCATCTGGAGCATTCTTCTTTACTTTCTCTGCCATTCTTTGCTATTTCCTTCTTTTGTTCCCTGCTATGTCTAATTCTACGTATGGAGCTTTTCCAGTTTGATCCCACTGAAGGCTGAGGGTGTATATGAATTTTGTGTCATTGTTTTTCATGATTTTGTGTGTTTGCTACACTGAGTGGGCAGGTTATTATGGTCTTTGAATACACAATAATCTGGCCACTCAATATATATCCTATATATTTATTATATAGGATATGCAAATTGTCCCCTCGACTAGGATTCAACCAGCAGGCAGGCCAGCCAACCGTCCATGTCCCCTCCCCCTGGCCAGGCTGGCTGGACCCCACCCATGCACAAATTTCATGCACCACGCCTCTAATATATATACATACATTGAGTGGCCAGATTATTATGCATTCAGAGATCATAATAATCTGGCCATTCAGTTTATATGTTGAATTAAAATGAATTTTCTGATGTGGAAATGTTTTTAGCTTTTGGCCAACAGATGGTAGAGAAGGAAAACAAAGGAAATTTGCTGCAGTTCCTAATTTTGACTGTACTTCTCTTCCTGCTTGCTCATCTAGCAAGTGAACCCTCAACTCTGGTGTGTAGGATGGTAGTCTCCAAATTGTCATGTTTGCATCTCAGAGTGTGTGCAAAGTGATCCATTGGCTGTAGGAAGAAAAGCATGGCATCTTCAATTTCCATTTGTTTTTTATCTTATATTTCTAATTCCTATTGTTATGTGTGCTTTATGATGAACATAATGTAAAGTAGTACATACATACACTTAAAATAAATAAAAATGCATATGATCAGATGCATGTTCATAATTTTAATTTTCTTATTTTTATTTTTCACCATAAAGTATAGAGACCAACAGACTAGAAGAGATTGAGAAAAGCAGTAGACATGGATAAAAGAGATTAATATATTTGAGATAGTCAAAATAAAAGTAATAAATAACAGAGCAGAATAGAGGTTACAAAGAAGTCTCAAATAAATAACTACATTGTCTAACATTCTTGGAAAGCTAAGGCCCCAGTACATCTATATATTAAAAGCCTAAGTGACTGTAATGGCAGCACGACCAGTCGCTATGTTAGGCACTGATCATCAGGGTGCAGATGCTCAATGCAGGAGCTGCCCCCTGGTGGTCAGTGTGCTCCCACAAGGGGAGCACTGCTTAGCCAGAAGCCTGGCTCATGGGGCTGGTGAGTACAGCTGCAATGGAGGGATCCTCTCCAACCTCTGGCAGCGCTAAGGAAGGAGCAGTGAACTGAGTGGTAAGGAGCAGCGAGCAGGCAGGCAGTAAGGAGTGAGGGGTCTCAGACTGTGAGAAGGATGTCCAACTGCCAACTTAGGCCCAGTCCCTGTAGGGAGCATCCCCCAAGGGGACCCGGACTGTAAGAGGGCACAGACTAGACTGAGGGCCCCCTCCCTCCCCAGTGCATCAATTTTGTACACTAGGTCTCTATTTATGTTATAATGCTAGCTGGAGGCTGAGTTGTAGCAAGATGAGAGAGAAAGAGGGGCAAAGATGAATTAACAGGGTGAAGAGTTTTCATTTGAAAAAAGATGATTAAGACTTAAAAGAGATTTCTCTCTGGCTGGTGTGGCTCAGTGGAATGAGTGTGATCCCATGGACCAAGAGGTCCCAGGTTTAATTTCCTGTCAGGGAACATGCCCAGGAGGCTCGATTCTCTGTAGGGGATGTACAGGAGGCAGTTGATTGATGATGTTGCTCTCTCATTGATGTTTCTCTTTCTCTCTTTTCATCTCTATTTAAAAATCAATAAAAACACAAAAAAGAGAGGAAATTCCTAATTTGCTGGAGAGGAACACAGGAGTTTTCTCAGAAAGTTGAGAGAGAGTGAAGCTCAATAAGGAAATTGCGGGAACTTGTTTCATAGAGTCATCTTCCCTCCCTTCCTGCCTCCTTACCTTCCTTCCTCCCTTCCTTCCTTCCTTCCTTTCTTTCTTCCTCTCCTTCCCCCTTCTCTTTCTATTCCTCCTCCTCCTCCTACCTGAGTGAGCTAATAACTTTCTATATAGAGTGCAATAATAAATTGTGGGGCCTGAGCCTGAGCCTCAAGCCACAAGAAGGTTGGGTGGAGGCAGTGAAGTTAGGAGCATCAGGGGTATAGGTCTCCTGTATTCTTCTACTCAACTGTAAGCACTGGAAGACTGCCTTTCCTTTGGCATAGCTCTAGAACTTTACTGGGTGTCTTGAGTGGGAAGGAAATGCTAGTGGGACTTTCATGTTCTGTAACATTACCATAGTCCTTTGAGTTATGTCACATCTGGGAGTTTATCTCATAAGTCTTCATTGGTGATGGTCTTAAACTCCTTTTCTAACTCATAACACTCCAAAAATGTTTGGTTACTCCATGTTGACTAATTATAACACAATATGTCACCCTGACTTTCAAAACTTACTGTAATTTCTCTCCTCAGTCTACCTTATCCCTTCCCTTATGTGAATCCAGTGTTATAGTCAAACTTATTTTATTCCCTAGACATAATCACATCTTTACCTTATTTGCTGATGCCATGCCTCTTTCCTTTCAATATTCATAGCATCTGTATTGTCCTACCATGCAGAAGCTGCTGTTGTACTCTTCTGAGAACTCTTAGAATGGGAATAGGATGATGATAAATGTCATTTAGAACTACAGGCTGGGAATCCTCCCTTTAAAAAATTCTAACTGAGCTGAGTGTTTTCCCATATGGAGAACCTGCTTAGGATTCCTATCAGACTTGGCTTCCACTTAAGAAGATAAATTCAAATAAGAAAAAGCAAAATGCATCAAACAATCAGAAAGCACAAATAAAAGAATTACCATAAAATACAATGCATATTTCAAACACAAGTGATTATTTCCTTTTTGGGATTAACTTAATCTATATATGCCCAGTAAATGTTTGTGGTTTATGATTAATGCATGAAAACACTGTGATGACAGATAACTAATTTATTGTAGCCCTAATGCCTTTCACAAGGTCATTATGACATACTAGAGGCCTGTTACACGAAACTCATGCATGGAGGAGTGTCCCTCAGCCCAGCGTGCACCTTCTCCAATCTGGGACCCCTCAAAGGCAGTCGGACATCTCTATCACAATCCAGGACTGCTGGCTCCCAACTGCTTGCCTGCCTGCCTTCCTGATTGCCCCTAACTGCTTCTGCCTGCCAGACTGATCATCCCATAACCACTCCCCTGATTACCCCCTAATCACTACCCTGCCAACCTGATTGATGTCCAACTGCTCCCCTGCCAGCCTGTTTGCCCCCACCTTCCCTCTTCTGCTGGCCTGGTCACCTCTAAGTGTCCTTCCCTTGCAGCCTGGTCCCCCCCAACTGCCCTCCCCTGCTGGTCATCTTGTGGTGGACATATTGTGTCCACATGGGGGCAGGATCTTTGACCACATGGGAGCAGTCATCTTGTGTATTGGAGTGATGGTCAATCTGCATATTACTCTTTTATTATATAGGATAGAAGCCTGGTGCATGGGTGGGGGCCACCTGGTTTGCCCTGAAGGGTGTCTTGAATCAGGATGGGGGTTTCCCTTGGAGTGTGGGGTGGCCTGGGCTAGGGGCCTGTGGTGGTTTGCAGGCCAGCCACGCCCCCTAGCGACCCAAGCAGAGGTTGTGGTATCTGGAATTTATCTTCTACCATTGAAACTTTGTACCCTGCAGTGGAGCTAAGTGTTCTGCTCCCTCTGTGGTGGCAGCCATTTCTGTTGGGTTTTATTTATTGTCTATAATTGAAACTGTGTAGCCTTAAGTGGAGGCCTGGGCTGGCCAGGGTGTGCAGAAAGCTTGGTTTCCTCCATCGCTGGGGAAACCCAAGCCTCCCTCCTGCTCTCTCCATGGCCACAGCCATCTTGGTTGGGATTAATTTGCATACTTGCTTCTGATTGGCTAGTGGGCATGGCTTGTGGGTATACCAGAGTGATGGTTAATTTGCATGTTATTCTTTTATTAGATAGGATAGGAAATGTTTTTTTTTTTATTTTTTTTATTTTTTTATTTTTTAATTATTTTTTATTGATTTTTTGCAGTATAATAGTAGTACATGTTTTCCTTTCCCCCTCCCCCTTATCCTCCCCCCAGCCTCCCCCACCCCCCAGCACATATTCCCAGCTTCCCCCGCTCCCCGCCCCAGTGTCTTTCATTCATTGGTTATGTTCATATGCATGCATACAAGTCCTTCGGTTGATCTCCCCCCGCATCTGCCTCCCATCCACCCAAGCCTCCCCCTGTAGCTTGACAGCCTGTTCAAGGCCATCCTGCCTCTATATCAATCACTCTCCCCTGTTTCTTTTCTTCAAAAATATCTTGCCTCTGCATACTAGAAATAAATGTATAAGAACAAAAAGTGTTTCAGTCTCGGTTTCAATGTCCAACTTTTCTGAGTCCCAGTTTCAGTGTCAAATAATTCATTATGTGTATAAGTCAGCAATGGTATCCAGATGGTGGACATATCGTGTCAATGCAAGATCCATCCTCTCTGGTTTGGTCCTGGGCTGCCTGCAGACATGCACAGCTGCTGACTGCTAGCATGGCAAGGTGTCGTCAGTGTCCCCCATCTCTGGACCGTCCTCGTGACTGGAACAGATCCATCAGTTCCTCACCGTCGCAGGAACCCACATGGTCTTGGAGTTGTTCTCTGTAAACACACAAACACATTCTCGACCAAAAGTTAACAAAGGGATCCTCTATGCAAAATAGACTTGGGATTCTTTTTAATTTTTGCCTAAATGATTTTTCTTTGGCTTATTTTGACACCATGTGTGTTTTTTCATGGGTGTCCTGCAATTGTTTTTACAAATGGAATTTACTTTACTGGAGTAAGAATTTTCTAGATGTATTTTACTTACTCGATATTTTTTTTCCCCTTACATGATATTACCCCGCTGTCCCCTCCCCTTTTTTGATTAATGGGGACTTTTGGAAATTTTATATTGCAGTCTTGATAATTTTAAATTTTAATTTTTGCACACAAAGTGACTGCTTTAGGTTCTTTGGTTGTTAGGCAATTTTACAGTGAGATGAACTACTAATAGATTTTTTAGTTAATGTTTTAGGAAAAGCTTTTTGTCCAGTACACTATAATTTTCTTGAGTATTCTCATATTTCACTTGGCCAATTTAAATTAATCTGAAAACTTGATTACTATTTTCCTGTCAATTTTAATACTCAAGCAGAAATCTTAGTTTACCCTGTGAATACTAGTGGAAAGGAATATTTGCAATTTTGAGTAGGTCCCGAGCATTCCTGGTAATAGACTGAATTTAGATATAGAGCAGCTATTGCTGGCCGGGTCTCTGTCTGCCACCTGGGTCCCCGTATGAGTTGTGTGTGGGAGGCGAAGCAGCCATGGGGGTAGGAGACCTCCCTTAGGAGGGTTGAGAATTCAAACCCCTGCAAGGTTTGTGGATGAGGGTCTGTGCCCCACCTCTGTTGACCTTTTAATTCTCTCCTGTTGGCCCCTCTGTGACTGTGCCTGTCTTAGGTTGTTCCTTCCCTGAGGAATCTTACCCGTCTCTGGCTAACCACCCATCCTCCGGGGCCAAACAGGGTGATGTGAGGTTCAATTCTGTCTCCTTTGTAGTCTATGCCCCCCTGTGGCCTCCACGTCCAGTACCTGCCTTGGGGTCCCCTCACCTGCTGGCAGGGTCCCGGTACTGATCACATATCTCGGGGGACCCAGGTTTCTTCTCCAGAGAGGGCCCAGCTCACACCATTGGTCGAGATACAGATCCATGGTGCCAGCTGCCCAAAGGCTTCAGCCACAGCTGGAACTGAAAACTCTGGCATCAGCTGTGTGTATTTGGATAGTAACAAGAAGGTCCCTCTTGGCAGAAAGGGCAAGAAGGGCCAATATAGAATGCTCGGATCCCTTCCCAGTGCCTTAATTCCTTCTGAAAGGGATTAATTTATTTCCTATCCTTTTTTAAGTTGCTGCCCAACATTCAAAGAATTAGTTTGTAAGTTTATTTTGGGATAATTGTATAATATGCTGTTGTCAAATATCAAATATTATAATGACATTGTAGAATAATATCATGTAAGGGTATTATGGTGTCATGGGAGGTTAAGGAAGGCCTAGCCTAAGGACTGGTCTCCATAGGATATGACAAGCTCTAGGCCATGTCAATTCAATGTCAGACTAGCTGCCATTTTTTAATAATTTTATATAAACTTTGTCAGGGATGTAAAAACACAAATCACTTACCTCAGTTCAAGAGTTCAAGTATATTGACTTTTCCACTTACTCTCACTACCTGCCACTCACCCTGAGGTTTGACATTCTGATGGACTTTTCTCAGTCTCTGGATCCATTCTTGTTCATCAGTCTATGTCATTGATTGTATTCCTCAAATGAGTGAGATCATGTGATATTTGTCTTTCTCTGCCTGGCTAATTTCACTTAGCATAATGCTCTCCAAATCCATCCATGTTGTTACAAATGGTAGGAGCTCCTTCTTTTTTTCCGCGGCGTAGTATTCCATTGTGTAAATGTACCATAGTTTTTTAATCCACTCATCTGCTGATGGGCACTTCGGCTGTTTCCAAATCTTAGCTATGGTAAATTGTGCTGCTATGAACATAGGGGTACATATATCCTTTCTAATTCGCCTTTCTAATTTCTTGGGGTATATTCCTAGAAGTGGGATCACTGGGTCGAATGGGAGCTCCATTTTTAGTTTTTTGAGGAATCTCCATACTGTTCTCCACAGTGGCTGTACTAGTCTACAATCCCACCAGCAGTGCACGAGAGTTCCTTTTTCTCCGCATCCTCGCCAGCACTTGTCGTTTGTTGATTTGTTGATGTAAGCCATTCTGATAGGTGTGAGATGGTACCGCATAGTCGTTTTGATTTGCATCTCTCGGATAATTAGTGACTTTGAGCAAGTTTTCATATGTCTCTGGGCCTTCCTTTTGTCTTCTTTCGTGAAGATTCTATTTAGGTCTGTTGCCCATTTTTTTATTGGATCATTTGTCCTCCTTTTATTGAGTTGGGTGAGTTGCCTGTAGATGCTTGAGATTAAACCTTTATCACTAATAACATTTGCAAATATGTTCTCCCATACAGTGGGTTTTCTTGTTGTTTTGTTGATGGTTTCTTTAGCTGTGCAAAAGCTTTTGATTTTGATGTAGTCCCATTTGTTTATTTTCTCTTTAGCTTCCATTGCCCTCGGAGCAGTATCATCAAAGAAGTTCTTTTGGCATATGTCTGAGATTTTTCTTCCTGTAGATTCCTCTAATATTTTTATGGTTTCCTGTCTTACGTTTAAGTCCTGTATCCATTTTGAGTTTATTTTTGTGTATGGTGTAAGTTGGTGCTCTAGTTTCATTTTTTTACATGTATCTGTCCAATTTTCCCAACACCATTTATTGAAGAGACTGTCTTGACTCCATTTTATGTTCCTGCCTCCTTTGTCAAATATTAATTGAGCATAGTGGTTTGGGTTGATATCCGGATTCTCTATTCTATTCCATTGATCTATATGTCTGTTCTTGTGCCAGTACCAGGCTGTTTTAAGAACAGTAGCCTTGTAATACAGCTTGAAATCTGGTATGGAAATCCCACCGACTTTGTGCTTCTTTCTCAGGATTGCTGTGGCTATTCGGGGCCTTTTTTTGTTCCAGATGAATTTTTGGAGAGTTCTTTCTAGGTCTGTGAAATATGCCATTGGTATTTTAATGGGGAGTGCATTAAATTTATAGATTGCTTTGGGTAGTATGGACATTTTAATTATGTTGATTCTCCCAATCCACGAACATGGAATGTTCTTCCACCTGTTTACATCTTCCTCTATCTCTTTTTTCAGTGTCCTGTAGTTTTCCACAAATAGATCTTTTACCTCCTTAGTTAAGTTTATTCCTAGGTATCTTAATTTTTTTGGTGTGATGGTAAATGGGATTGCTTTTTTAGTCTCTCTTTCTGTAGGTTCACTATTAGTGTATAGAAATGCCATAGATTTCTTGGCATTAATTTTGTAGCCTGCTACATTGCTGAACTCATTGATTAAATCTACTAACTTTTTTATGGAGTCTTTCGGGTTTTTTATGTACAATATCATGTCATCTGCAAATAAGGATAGCTTAACTTCTTCTTTTCCAATTTGGATGCCTTTTATTTCTTCTTCTTGTCTAATTGCAATGGCTAATACTTCCAGTACTATGTTGAACAGGAGTGGTGAAAGTGGGCAACCCTGTCTTGTTCCTGTTCTTAGGGGAAATGGTTGTAGTTTTTGCCCATTGAGTATGATGTATGCTGTGGGTTTATCATATATGGCTTTTATTATGTTGAGGTATGATCCTTCTATTCCTACCTTATTGAGAGTTTTTATTAAGAAAGGATGTTGGATTTTGTCAAATGCTTTTTCTGCATCAATTGATATGACTCTGTGATTTTTATCTCTCAATTTGTTAATGTGATGTATCACATTTATTGATTTGCGGATATTGTACCATCCTTGCATTCCTGGGATAAATCCTACTTGGTCGTGGTGTATGATCTTTCTGATGTACTGCTGGATCGGATTGATAGAATTTTATTGAGGATTTTGGCATCTATATTCATGAGGGATATTGGCCTGTAATTCTCTTTCATTGTGTCGTCTTTATCTGGTTTTGGTATTAGGGTGATGCTAGCTTCATAGAAGGAGTTTGGAAGTGTTCCATCCTCTTGAATTTTCTGGAATAGTCTAAGGAGTATAGGTTTTAGTTCTTCCTTGAATGTTCGGTAAAACTCCCCTGTGAAGCCGTCTGGCCCTGGGCTTTTGTTTGCTGGAAGCTTTATGATGACTGCTTCAATTTCTTCCACAGTTATTGGTCTATTGAGTTGTTTAGATTCTTCTTGATTGAGTTTTGGGAGGTTATATTTTTCTAGAAACATATCCATTTCCTCCAGGTTGTCCAGTTTGTTGGAGTAGAGTTGTTCATAGTAATTTTTAACAATCCTTTGTATTTCAATGGGGTCTGTTGTTATTTCACCTCTTTCATTTCTGATTTTATTTATTAGGGTCCTCTCTCTTTGCTTCTTGGTGAGTCTGGCTAGAGGTTCATCAATCTTGTTTATCCTTTCAAAGAACCAGCTCTTGGTTTCGTTGATCTTCTGTATTGTTTCTTTGGTCTCTATGTCATTTATTTCTGCTCTGATCTTTATTATTTCCTTCCTTCTGCTTACACTAGGCTTTTCTTGTTGCTTTCTTTCTAACTCTTTGAGTTGTTGGGTTAGATAATTTATTGCTGCTGTTCCTAGTTTTTTGTAGTAGGATTGTAGAGCTATGAACTTCCCTCTCAGAACTGCTTTCACTGTGTCCCATAGATTTTGGATTGTTGTGCTATCATTGTCATTTGTTTCCATGATGTTTTCTATCTCTTCCTTAATCTCTCTAGTAACCCAGTCATAGTTTAATAGCATGCTGTTCAGTCTCCATGTGTTCGATTTCTTTGGATTGTTTCTATTGTAGTTGATTTCCAGCTTTATGCCACTGTGATCTGAGAATATACTTGATATGATTTCTATCTTCTTGAATTTGGAGAGACTTTGCCTATGACCCAATACATGGTCTATCTTTGAGAATGACCCATGGGCACTTGAAAAGAATGTATATTCTGTGGCTTTGGGGTGAAATGATCTGAAGATGTCAATTAATTCCATCTGGTCCAGTGAGTCATTGAGAATTGATGTTTCTTTACTGATTTTTTGTTTAGAGGATCTGTCCAATGGTGATAATGGGGTATTAAAGTCTCCTACTATGATTGTATTGCTGTCTATCTCTCCCTTGATGTCCTCTAGGAGTTTTTGTATATATTTGGGTGCTCCTGTATTGGGTGCGTATATGTTTACAAGAGTTATTTCTTCTTGTTGAATTGCTCCCTTTAGTATTATGAAGTGGCCCTCTTTATCTCTTGTTATGTCCTTCACTTTGAGATCTAATTTGTCAGATATAAGTATGGCTACCCCAGCTTTTTTTTCATTTCCATTCGCCTGAATAACTTTTTTCCAACCTTTCATCCTCAGTCTGTGTGCATCTTTTTTTTGGAGGTGGGTTTCTTGTAGACAGCAGATACATGGGTTGTGTTTTCTTATCCAGTCCATTACCCTATGTCTTTTGATTGGAGCATTTAAACCGTTTACATTTAAAGTTATTATTGATAGGTGCTTATATGTTGCCATTTTTGTTCTTTGCCCCTGTGTTCCTTCTTCGCTTTCTATTTCTTTTTACAGCAGATCCTTTAGCATTTCTTGCATTGCTGGTTTGGTGGTGACGAATTCCCTTAGTCCTTTTTTATCTGTGAAGCTCCTGATTTGACCTTCAATTTTGATTGAGAGCCTTGCTGGGTACAGTATTCTAGGATTCAGACCCTTCCTTTGCATGACTTTGTAGATTTCATTCCACTGCCTTCTGGCCTGATAGGTTTCTGTTGAGAGATCACTTGTTAGTCTGATGGGTGTTCCTTTGTAGGTGACTTTCTGTCTCTCTCTGGCAGCTTTTAAGATTCTTACTTTGTCATTGGTGTTTGCCAATTTAATTATAATGTGCCTTGGCGTAGGTCTTTTGGGGTTTATTTTGCTTGGGACTCTGTGAGCTTCTTGGATTTGTGTGGGTTTTTCCTTTCCTATACCAGGAAAGTTTTCTGTCATTATTTCTTCCAACAGTTTTTCTATTCCTTGCTCAGTTTCCTGTCCTTCTGGAAGCCCAATTATACGGATGTTGTTTTGTTTCATGTTGTCCCATAGTTCTCTTAGGCTCTCCTCCTGCTTTTTAATTTTTTTTTCTAGGAGGTGCTCTACTTGGTTATTTTTTCCTACCTGGTCTTCTAGCTCACTGATGCGATCCTCTGCTTCTTCTAGTCTACTCTTAATACTTTCTATTGAGTTCTTTACTTCAGCAATGTCATTTTTCATTTCTTCTTGGCTCCTCTTCATTTCTTCGTGGCTTCTCTTCATTTCTTCATGGCTCTTCATCATTTCTTCCTGGGTCTTCCTCATTTCCTCTTGGGTCTTACTCATATTATCAAATTTGTCTTCCATTCTTTTCAGCCACCTTATGACCATTTCTCTGAATTCTTTCTCTGACAGGTTGTTAACTTCCATTTCGTTTACCTCCTTTTCTGGCGAGCCTTGCTTTTCTTTCATATGTGGGCTATTTCTTTGTCTTCCCATGGTCTCTCTTCTCTGTGTATGTGGTTATGTAGTTCTCACTCTCCTGTGTTGATTTAAAGGCACAAAATACAACACAACCAGGTGCAACGCACCAGGCACTGAACCGGAATGTAGTCAAAGTAATTGTAATTCCAAATAAAGGTGACCGCCAGAGAAAGGCAAATTTGGTGATAGGTGGGAAAAAAGAAAGAGAACCTCCCCCAGACCCACACAGACACTCACACACCCACACTCACACAAAAAAGAAAGAGACCCCCCCAAACACATACACTCACAAAAAAGAAAGACAGGAATGCCAAAATGATAATGGGAAAAGGGGGAGAAGAAAAAAAAGAAAGTAAATTATAAATGTGGGGTGAAAACTCCTATAGGATAGCCCCTAATCTGAACCAAAACCTGCAACAAGTACTTGGAGATTGATACAAATTACATACAACTACTAATATCAAGAGAGGTGAGGGAACACAGAAGCAAAAATCTATCTCAAAAACAATGCAGATGAGGACAACAAAACAAGAAACAACACCAAAAATAAAAATAACCCCCCTACAAGACAAACCAAAATAACAGAATAAGCAAATCAATCTCATAAAACTGCTTAAAAAAAACAATATAATCAACAGTCAAGTAAACAACAACAACAGGACAGGGCTAAAAACACTTTAAGATAGTGAAGTCAGAGAAGCTAGAGGTATATATGCACTTGGATTAGGTGGTTAGAGATTAGATATATCAGTGGGGTGAAATTTTAACAGGGGGTAAGGGGAAAGAATTAGGTAAATCTAAAGCGGGAAAAGTGTAAGGGAAACAAGGCACTAAATAGGGAAAGGTTAGCCAGAGAGTGGTGGTATAAAGGTGAAGTTGAGGTAGAGTAAAAGATACTAAAGTGTAGATGAAAATAGACTGTATTCCCAAGGTCGAAGAGAAGATATAATCAATTCCCTGTCACATAAGAGTCAATTTGTGATTTGGCCCCTGGGTGGCAGTGTTTCTAGATTGACTTCTGGGTCTATTGGTCCTCTCTATCCTGAACTAAACAATACTGCCTCTCTAATGGTGACTGCTGTTTTAGCAGCCAGAACCCTCCCAAAATCTTCCGGGCTTCCCCCCTCTGTCAGGTCCAAACTGATTGCGCTCCAGGGATCAACTCTGCCACCAGCTCCAAGGGCCCTCTCCCACGTTCACCAGCTTCAACAGCCACAGATTCTATTTCAGGTGCAGATCTCCAGGTTTTGAGTTCCAAGGTGCAGATCTCCCAGACTGCCAGCCCCCTCAGTTTCGCGCCCAAAGTACCCCCAGGGAAATCTGACCTTTCCGAGCTGGAGTTTAGCGCTCCCTGGGCTCTGTGAGCCTCCGCGCCACCTGGTCGCCGGTGTTCCGGGAGCCCCAGAGGTCCCGCCGGTACCGCGAACGGCAGATGTATGTTTTCCGGCTCCTCTCGTTCAAGATGTCGTGGTCCGCCTCCGCGCCTCCTCGCGCAGTTGGCTCAGGGAGAGAACCCAGCAGTACTGGGGCCGCTCAGGCTAGGGAGGCCAGCCCAGCAGTCCTCTATCTTCTCCTGGAGCACAGCTGTCCCCCTTGTCGCCGGCAAATGCTCCCTGCGCGACTCTCAGCTGCTCCCTCCCTCTACCCTGTGAGCAGATTCAGATCGAATCCCTCCGTTCCGCCGCCATTTTCTCAGCAAACAACCTAGGATAGGAAATGTTTAGTAAATTGTTAAATGAATGGTAATTAATTGCACATCTTTCCCATTATATGAACTATCAAAAATACCTGAGGTAGCGCCACGTGGCACCTTTTCTCCCGGACTGTTCTCCCAGGCAGTCCGGGAGGCGGTCCAGCTGGGTCCCCTTCTCCCTCCCCTGGTTTCTCTGCCTTTACCCCACACGTGAGCTCTTTCTGTCTTGGGAAGGGTCGCCTCAATAAAGTCTGTGTCCTGGTACCTTGTTCTCTCTCTCTCTGCTCCTTCTGTTTCATTTTTCATATGGTGCTGAAACCAGATGAGCGTGGACAATTCTCTAACCCAGCCCCCAGCTTCTGACTCCTGCTCTGGCTCTGCTTGGTGGCATGGTTGTGAGTTGATGGGCCCGCTCAGAACACTTCTCAAATGCTGCTGGACCAGGACACGTGGGAATCTCGTCGCTTCCTCCTAACCGGTAGGCTTCAGGGTACTCCCTCCCCTCTCCCTGGTTCCCTTGACCTGGAAAGGCCTCAGAGTTTCCCGTCTACTCGGCTACGTTACACGGTCTACATTCTACGTTCTACGAAAGCCCAGGTACCTGGCCGGGAAACTCTGTTCTACTCCACAGGAAAGATTTCTGGGTGACGACCCATAGATCTTTTCCCGTCCCTCTTTCTACAGGTTGGCCTAGGAAAAGAAGGACGCTTCTTATTCTTTTTCCAACTTTCTGGTGGCCTTTTTCCTCTGGTCAAGGGAACTCCCTACGCACCTTTGGGTGCCTTTTTGAAAACACCCCCATTTTTTGCACCCTCGTTAAGCACAGATGATTTCTGCCACCGGATGAGAAAAGCTTCCAGAGATTCCCTACGTGCAGCTTGTCTTTCCTCCACTCCTATCCCTCTCTCTGCTCCTTCCACACCCCAGGTTTTCCTAGCCCACGGGAAACCCCCTCAAACTGCCCCTCTGTCGCTCTCTTTACTCTTCCGACCCAGCTGTTATCTCCTCTCTGCCTCTCTGCCTCTCCTTCTCCTCTCCCTCCTCCTTCGCCACGCCACCGCTCCCCCTCCCCTGCTTTTTCCGCTGCTGCCGCCAGGCCTCTATGGGAACCAACTCTCTACACCTGTGGGAACCAACTCCATGGTGAGAACCTCCTGCCACCCCAAACAGCTAAGGGAATTTCTGAATTTCTGTTTTGCCTTGCTCTTCTGACCCTGACCACGTGGCTCTTCATTCCCCTGGGGGCCGCCATCTTGGCTTGGCAAGTCCCGCCCCTCTGGGCCCCACCTGGGGTGGCCACCCACACCATGCTCCTCCCTTGGCCTGCCGCCTGCTCCACCCCGCCTCCCCCGCCCCCTCTCTTTATGCCTCAAACCCAGGTCAGAGATCAGAACATGGCATTTAACTCTTAATTCCCCTTGGGAAGCAGGCAGAATAGGCCCGCCTTAGAAGGTGACCCTGCAAACCCAAGCCTTGAAGCAGATCTGAGGCCCACGGACTGTGCGTGGTGGGGGTGCAACAAGAGGACAAGCATCGCCTGGAGAATGCTTCACATGCAGAAACAAGGCCACGGACTGGAAAAAGCCGTGCCTCCGGCCCCGGCCTCCAACCAAGAAAAGTGACTGTCCCTGGGAAAGTGACGGGCCCTCTGTGTCTCAGAACAGAGGGGCCATCCTTCCAAGTCCTGACCAGCTGATGGCCATGCTGGAACTGGCTGAAGACTGCAGATGCCCAGACTCGACAACCCCCATCACCCACGCCGAGCCCAGGTTAATGCTCCAGGTATCGGGTGAGCAGGTCTCCTTTCTGGTCGACACGGGTGCTACCTTCTCTGTCCTGCCTTCCTTTGCTGGGCCACTTTTCCTTCATGATCTCAGTCATGGGTATTGATGGCAAATCACCCTTCACCTCTGAAAACTGCTCTGGCTTCAGCGCCTCCTCACCCTGCCCTCTCCCCTGCCCCACCCTTCCTAGGGAACAACTTTCTTGCTGGCGCAAGCTTATCAATTATTTAATGGAAGGGGCAAGAATGTAAAAGGACCCACTATACCAGCCCACTAAAGAAACACCAGTAGGCCTCCTCTTCTCACCCTCCCTTGTTCGCCAGGCTTTTTCTAACTCCAGGATACCCTCCTGGCATCTCTCTTCCTCTTTCCCAGACATCTCTAAACCTTTCCAACTATTTTACTAATGATAAACAGGGAATAGCTATGGGGGTCCTCACCCAGCCCCTAGGGCCAGCCTTCACCCCCATAGCCCATCTGTCCAGACAGCTTGATCCCACGGTTTGAGGATGACAACCCTCCTCCGGACTCTGACTGCAGCCGCTGTTCTCACCAAGGAGGCCCAGAAGCTCCCTCCAGCAACCCTTACAGGTCTTTTCCACCCATAGACTACAGGACCTTCTGTGCTCCTCCCCTCCCCATTACATGTAGGAAGTCCATCTCCTGTTCCTCGAGAATCCTGACATCTCCTGAACCCAGCCATTCTCCTCCACCCAACCTGTGGCAACGCACTCCTGCCCCAGGTTGTCAGAGGCCCTCTCTCTAGAAATTCACAGCTTCTGGCCGGACCCCCTGCCCATGGGCTTGACCGGAATCCAGGTTACACCAAGGAGCCCCATCTCCTGCAAGTCCTTTTCAGGAGCCTCACCTTCTTAAGCCCTTTTTAGACAACTGCTCCGGAAACACCCTGACAGGTTTCTAACCAGGCCAGGACCAGCCCTCCAGCTGAGGGACCCCAGTCCTCTTCAAGAACCTTACTCTCCCTCAAGTTGTATTTCAGCTCCAGGCCCAGAAAAGCAGCAAAACCAGACAAGTGACGCTGTGACAGCCTCAGGACCAGCTTTTACCTCCAAGTGACTCAACTGGATCGTACTTGAGACTTCACCAACCAGTCCCTTGGGGAAACCATGGTGCTACACCCTCGTTAAGCATGGAAAACACCCCCTGTTTTTCACCCACTTACTCCCTGGCTCCTCTCATTAGGCACACTGGTATCTTCCTTTAATCTTGCTCTTTGGCCCATGCCTCATGCCTTGTTTCACTAGTTTCTTGCAGAACAGAATGCAGACGTTCACTAACCAGAAGATAGATCTGCCACTGAATTCAAAACCCAACACCAGAATCCTTGAGACTCCGGGTAGACGCCCCTAACGACGCCCCCTCTCAGCTGGAAGTAGCTACGGAAGATGGACCTTCGCCCCCTAGACCTTGCCTGGACTCTCAATTATTTTTTTTAATATTACCAGAAGCCTGGAATGATAGGTATCCCCCTCCCAACTGGTGGGTGGAGTTATGATGTAATTGACATCTGCCTCAGAGACATTGAGCCACCAATCAATCACATACCAGAGTGCCCTGTGTCCCATCCCTTCCCATTCCGCCCTGGGCCCAACCCCTGCCTTAAATTGTGTCTCGGTGCACCACGTGGCATCTTTTCTCCCGGACTGTTCTCCCAGGCAGTCCGGGAGGCGGTCCGGCTGGGTCCCCTTCTCCCCTCCCCTGGTTTCTCTGCCTTTACCCTGCACGTGAGCTCTTTCTGTCTTGGGAAGGCTCGCCTCAATAAAGTCTGTGTCCTGGTAAAAAAAAAAAAAAAAATAAATAAATAAATACATACATACATACATACATACATACATACCTGAGGTAGATGGGAGAAGATGAATTTTCTATAGTGAGGGTCTTATGGTTAGCCAAACTTTAGAGCTATGAGCCTTAAGTTTGCCTCATTGCTTCTAGTCCCAGTAGAAAAAAGCTAAGCTAGAGTAACAAGAGCAGAGAAGAGAGCAGTTGGGAACTCTATTCCCTGGAGAGTTGCATCAAGAAAGTCAGAGTGTGCCGAGACCAGTTTGGCTCAGTGGATAGAGCGTTGGATTGCGGACTGAGGGGTCCCGGGTTCGATTCCGGTCAAGGGCATGTACCTTGGCTGCGGGCACATCCCCAGTAGGGGGCGTGCAAGAGGCAGCTGATCGATGTCTCTCTCATCGATGTTTCTGACTTTCTATCCCTCTCCCTTCTGCTCTGTAAAAAATCAATAAAATATATTTTTTAAAAAAGAAAGAGTGAATGATTGCCTTATGTCAATTTCTTTTCTTTTTCCAAGGAACATAGTGTTCACTGTAGCTCAGCCTCTGTTCTGGAGGAACAATTTCACCTGGGTCTTGTCCAATGTGGCCTGGGAACTGGAGAGAGATGCTGAGTGTTCTGCATTCTGTTTTCTTTTTGTGGGGTTCTGTGTATGGAACGATATGATATGGTGCTAGTCAGAAGGTGAATGTACTCTTACATATTTCCTCACTGTCATGTTGCTTATTCTTAAGTGTTCAATATTGCCATATTTGACTCAGAACAACTTCTGCTTGTCTGTCTCACTGAAACATATTAACCTAGTCATACTGATTAAGTAAGCACTCACCTGATTGCTGATCTATTACTTATCTATCTATCTATCTATCTATCTATCTATCATCTATCTATTTTTGAACCTCATTCTTGTGGAAAATGTGGCTTTCCCTATGGTTAAAGTAGGTGGTCTAATATTTGGTTCCCTGGACCTGTACCGCATCCTTAATCTCTCCTGAATTCTCCTTGGACTCCCTGTGACTTCACAGGATAGATGGAGTGGAAAATAATCATTATAATAATAATGGTCATAATCACCTTAATTCTTTCTTATGAATGTTCAGAGTGTTATAGTGTCTGTAGGGAAAGCATGTCAAACTCAAAGGCTAACATGGGCCAGATAAACAAGGTTTAAGTTTATGTGGGCCCCCCAAAAACAAAAGCTTCAATTTTCATAGGAACATGGGTTTATTTTGATAGAGACGTGCTGAATACAAAGGGCTGAAATAAATGATTAATCATTAACATAAAATAATAGAACATTTTGATAAAATTAGTATTTTTTCTTAAACATTAATTTATCAGACATTGGATAACTGCACAAATTAATAAGTGTAATGCAAATAAACCTATTTTTCTTGTTCTCTGAAAGCAAAGTATTTCCTGTTACACATATGAAACAAGTCAGTATAATACTAATGGTATAGCAATCATCTGCTAAAATATTTGCTGCTAGTATTAGGGGAGAGAAAGAGTGTACCTGCATGTAAGGTGCTTAAGGGAAATAAATGCAACACAATTATAGTAATTAGTCATTAGCAAACATTGTAATTCGTTATTAATAATCCTATCTAATAAAACAGAAACATGCAGATTGACCGTACATCTGCTACATCCACCACCCATGCCCACCCAGCCAATCAGGAGCGAGTATGCAAGTTAACCCAACCAAGATGGCGGCTAATTTGCATATCCAGGCATAGCTCAGAAACTGAAGACAGTGTAGAAGGAAGCCAAGTTCTATAGAAGGGAGTGAAACTGCAGAGAAGCAAGCAGGGCGGTGGAGGAGGGAAGGGAGAAGGGAGGGAAGCAGGCGGGGTGGCAGAGATGGTCACAGGAAGCCCTATTCTTGCAGGAATCTTCCTGCAATGGGCCTCTAGTTATGTTTAACAGGATATTATAAAAATTAAATTATGAAATTTATATTAAGCCATTTCTTACATACCATTATATTAGCTGGGCCACAAAAATATTTGTTGCGGATTATATGTGGCTCTTGGGCCACAAGTTTGACATGCTTACTGTAAGGCATGCATCCTGTGGATTTCCTCACCAGCTGCCTGCTGGTACATGTTCATGTCTTAGGTGCCAGCTTTAAGAAGTGTCAACTGCTGTGTAAGAAATGTTAAACGCAAGGGCCTGATATATTATCCACACCAATGTTGATAAGGGCAGAAAACAGGCAGAGAAAGAGTAGGCAAATTTGTGGGCAAGCAGGAGGACCTTTGAAACTGAGCCTTAACAATATCTGTGTCTATTTTGAGAAGAAGAACCTTTTTCTCCTCTTCAGATTGCTCACATTTTCTACTCTTTCCTCTGCATTTGGGGCTGCTGGAGAGACAACCATCATCCAGGACCTTTCAGAGCAACCCTATAGGACTAGACCTTGAAGTCTTGGCACCCACTTTTTCCACAGAGAGATGAATGGGGGTGGCATAGTTTTAGAATTTCTGGTGATAGATAAGAGGGCCATAATCTTGGATATAATTTTATTCATTTTGTGTCTGATAGCTGTGGTGAACAATGGCTCCATTATTGCAGAACTAGGCATGCAGTGGTTGCTATGGAGAACATTGCCATCTTGAGATAAATTATTGATCAGCCTGGGGCCTCTTGGTTCTTTCTCAATGGGTGTTGATCTGTGAGAGAATTTATGGTTTTTCTGTATCCAAAGTCCTTCCCATACCATCCTGCACTGCAGTTCCTAGCCTTCCATTGGAACTTCTTGAATGATGCTACCTTATTATTATTATTTTTTATTGGTGCAGTGTCTTCTAGTATGTGAAAATTGCAATCCTCACTCACCCTGTCTTCCTCTGCCTAAAGCAAGAGGTGTTTGGGTTGGTTGTATGGATGCTGCTCAGCTCTGTGAGGTTCTTCAGCTTGAACACTATCTTATTTTTCATAAGCAATGAAAGCATATATAGGAATTATTTAAGGAGAAGTCTGCAATTTGTGGAATGCCACTGGAAATACTATCAGGAGAATATATGAGAAATTCTACTTCTTTCCTCTAAAAGTTATTACTTGGACAATCCCTACCATTGTCTTCTTCACTGGCATATTTTGCTCATCACACATTTGGAAAGACACGACGTATATCTTGGGCTCTCATGACCCCAGCTCATGCACACATCAAGGCTCTCACTGGTGCTCAGCACTGCATGTATTTGCCCATCTCAGGAATTTAAATGAAAGGTTAATGCCAGGTGGTCTTTTTGCATATCAGGAGCGAGTATGCAAGTTAACCCAACCAAGATGGCGGCTGCAAGGGGGTTCAGAAATCTGCAAGGGGGTTCAGAAATCTGGAGAAGGGGCTGTGCGTAAATTAAATAAAAGTCTAAAGATGAAACATAATTTTTGAAAGGCATATTGGGGAGTTAGAGAAGGACTTAGCTAAAGGAACTAAGTTCTCCTTGTCTCAGGACCCCTAGCCTTTTATTAACACAATTTGTCCGAAGACAAGCTGGAGATACACACTTCAAAGGGTAGGGTTAGGTACAGAATCCATTGTCAGATTGGAAGAATTTGCCTACGACTGTTCGGATGTTTGGCCAGTAGGAGGCAATAACATGTAGATTAAGATGCCCTGAGCTCTCTGTCAGCAAGCAATCATTTAATGCATCTTTTTCAGGTTTGGGGAAATGCCTTTTAGCCATTCCCAGATGATTCAGCCCTGCTGACATGCTGGAATTGGCTTCTGGAAGGTGGTGATTTATCTGTGCACAGTGTTCTACCCCATCATTCTTCTGGTGAGCAACCCTGGCTGAGAGCTGGAGATAGGCTGCTCCTTAAGGTGTGGGGCATCTTGAGTTGAAAACCATAGACTCTAATGCAGAAGGCATGGGGACACTGCTTCTTTTAGTCTCTTTGCCACATTTGATGATGGGAAGAATAACTTCAGTGAATAGGATTTCAAGGTGAGGTTGAAGGTTCTAAAATAGGGACTGGCACCAGTGATTTATACACTGAGCAAGCATGTAGCTATACAGCTATGTTCCCCATGGGACTTAATGTGGTCAAGAATCAGAAACTTTTACTTTCCTTTTGATCTAGCTGTTGGTGTTTGAAATTATCTTTCTGACAAACCAGATACAAGGATCCTGACACAGCATACAACTTTTGGAACCTCAGCTATCCTTTGGCTTCATTCTTCAAATCACCCTTCTATCACTTAACTGCCTTCCAGGCATCTCTTGCAGGGAAATTCTCTGTCCTCCCGTGCAAGAACTCCTAATGTCTTTATTCTTCCAGAGCAAGGCGGGGGTGGGATTGGGGGGAGGACTTTATGTGTATGAGTGGCAGTGAGTGTTATCTGGGATTGTATATTTGCAGATAACCTTCTGAGATTCCTCTGAATGTGAAGGCTTTATTATTTCTATACTAGAGACCCAGTGCACAAAAATTCGTGCACTCAGGGAAGTCCCTCAGCCTGGCCTGTGCCCTCTCTCAGTCTGGAACCCCTTGGGAGATGTCTACCTGCTGGCTTAGGCCCATTCCCCAGGGGATTGGGCCTAAACAGTCATTTGGACATCTTAGTGCTGCCATGGAGGCAGAAGAGACTTGTGGCTGAGTGGAGCTCATCCTGTGGAAGCACACTAACCACGAGGGGGCAGCTTCTGCATTGAATGTCTGTCCCCTGGTGGACAGTGCTTATCATAGCGACCGGTTGTTACCCTTTCATTATATAGGTTTGTTTATGTTCTCCATAATAGTCCAACCTGTTAGTTGGTTTTCTAAATGTTAAGGTCCTTGACCCAGATGTTATTTATTTTATGTTGACTTTGGGACCTACTGAAATTTTGACATGGATAGTGACTTCCTTTGCATCTGTCTGATCCTCCAGATTTAAGATGAAAAAACATCCTGGCATGTTTTGGTGAAAAATGTAGCCTGCTTTTCTGCTTATCACATATCTTCTCAAATCTTCCTTAAGCTCAGTTACCTCATGAACCATTCAAACTAAGATCCCTTCTTTTTATTCCTCTCCTGGTTCTTGCGACGTTGTACTGGGCTCTTTCCCACCTGCTATACTTTTGTGTCTTTGTGTTTCCCTCATCCTCCTGCCCTTGGTTCTTTCCTTAGCCAGCCCTCTTTTTTCCTTTGAGGTTAATCTGCTCCTGTTCCTAGGTGTTTACATTTACTCAGCTAGCTTTAGTTATAAGCTTCACATGAATTACTACCAAAAGCCTTGACTTTCCTCAACAAGCTAAACCTAGATTTTCTTCCTGTTGCTCCAACTCAGCAGGTGCATAACATCTGACCTCCTGCCCCCTTTCCTCTTTCTTTCTCCCCACCGGCCCTTCCACTGCTCAGTCTAATCTATTTTTTCTGTTACTTATAAAATAAATATTTAAAAAAATTTTTTAGAGAGAGAAGAACAGAGAGAGAGAGAGAGAGAGAGAGAGAGAGAGAGAGAGAGAGAGAGATTCAATGTGAGAGAGAAACATCAATTGGTTGCTTCCTGCATGGGGGCCAAACCCAAAACTTGTGTTTGTGCCCTGACTGGGACTCTAACCAGCAACCTTTTGGTGTATGCCCAACCAACTGAGCCACACCAGCCAAGGCTATTCTTGATATCAGTGAGTCAGGCTTACAACCTCTGAGTTAGTTTTCACTCCCTACTCTATGCCAAGCCCTTTTACATAATCAGCAACTTGTCTTCAATTTCAACCTCTGATATGTCTCTGTTATCTGTCCCTTTCTTCCCATTCCTATAGATCCTATTTTATTTTATTTATTTACTTTTTAAATATATATTTTATTGTTTTTTTACAGAGAGGAAGGGAGAGGGATAGAAATTTAGAAACATTGATAAGAGAGAAACATCGATCAGCTGCCTCTTGCACACCCCCTACTGGGGATATGCCCGCAGCCAAGGTATATGCCCTTGCCCGGAATCAAATCTGGGACCTTTCAGTTCGCAGTCCAATGCTCTATCCACTGAGCCAAACCGGTTCCGGCATCCTGTGGATCCTATTTTAGATCAGACCATCCTCTCTTACCTGGCTACTTAAATTTCTTCATCACTTGCTTCATGGTACTCTCTCCTCCCTATCCCCCGTCAAAACTACCATTACCAGATTAATCTCCTGAAGGCATGACTGAGCATTTCTTCTTTATAAATTTGTTTTTAAATTCATTTCAGAGAAATAAAGGGACAGGGAAAATAGATAGAAACATCAACAATGAAAGCGAACATCAGTCTGCTGCCTCCTGCATGCCCCTTAATGGGGAATGTATTGAGCCCACAACTGGTCATGTTCTTTGACTAGGAATCGAACCATGACCTCCCTAGTTCGTGGGTTGACACTCAACCACTGAATCACATTGGCCAGGCTATGACTGAGCATTTTACCCACAGCCTCCTCACCTCTTAGTGCTTATCAAATAAAGTACAGGCCCTAAACTTGGCATTCAAGGACCTTCAACATATGTCAATAATTGTGTTTTTCACTATTTCCATTCCAGTAGAACCCTATTTTGCAACAAAATTTGGATTATTATTATTCTAGACATATCTAGAGTTTTCTCCCTGACACATTGAAATGTGCTCTTATCCTGTTTCATATTTCCCCCCTATTTAACTTTTAGAGGTAATTTAAAGGGCTATTGTTCAGGGGCTTTACTTGATGCCCCTCCCTCTAATCTCTGATGTCTCCCACCTTTGAGGACATTTACATGGGTGATGCTCAGGTGTGACATGAATTCGGCCTGTGGAATGATCTGTGCACTGGTTTTATTTCCCATAGTCGATTTTAAAGTTCCTGAAGGTATGGGCTGTCTCCTAGTCTTCCATGTGCCCCCTGGAAGCGCTACAAATATTTGCTACATTGAACAGAATGGTTCTACTGCACTTGGAACCCAGCTGTAAGCACATGTCCTTTTGTCTGTATATTTTTCTACCTACTACATTTTATTGCTTATGTGTGATTTGTATTCCCCTCACTGTCTGACTGGCTTACTTTTTGGAGGTCAAACTTACATTTTATTTCTCTTTGCCTTATGTACAATGTAGAAATAATAAATGGGTAAGTGAGAGTAAAGTTTGGCTGATTTTTCTATGCCTGGACTTTTGTTCTTTCTTGAGCTTTTACATGTTACTAAGCAACTATGAACCACAAGCTTTTAGTTCCTTCCTGTGGGAATTTAAGTGAAGCCTGACTTTTTCCTCTTTGTTACTAAGCCTGGCTCCCTTTCTGAAGAATCTTCTATAAGCCTCTTGGCTCCTTTCACTGTTCACATCATTAGCCTACGACAGTGGTCGGCAAACCGCGGCTCACAAGCCACATGCTGCTCTTTGGCCCCTTGAGTGTGGCTCTTACACAAAATACCACGGCCTGGGCAAGTCTGTTTTGAAGATGTGGCATTAGAAGAAGTTTAAGTTTAAAAAATTTGGCTCTCAAAAGAAATTTCAATCGTTGTACTGTTGATATTTGGCTCTATTGACTAATGAGTTTGCTGACGACTGGCCTGGAGAATAGAACTTCTGCCATACCCTGAATGGTCTCCTCACATGTCCCCTTGGAGCTTGGACACACAGAAAAACAAAAGAGAAGCAGGTTCTGTTGTATTTTAAAAATACATAGTAACTTATTGTTAATTTTTACTGTAATCTAATTTCATCATGCTTTATGATAGAATTAATAATAACATTTATGAATGCCTATTTTGTGTGAGGCATGGCTAAACTTTATTTACTTAAATCCTTTAGATACTTAATACTTAAAACAATACTGCAAAGTAGAAACTGAGGATTAGAGTATACCATGGTCTCATAGCTAGGGAATGATAGAACTGGGGTACGTTAGTGCTATAGTTGTTAGTGTGGTTTTGATGTGGGAGTAAATAAGTACATATTGGTACTGCAATTGGAAAAATAAAGTTTGAACCAGCATTTTTTATTTTTTAAAAATTAATTTATTGTTTTAAAGTATTACACATAGTAGTACATATATAGAACCAGCATTTAAAAAAATATATTTTTTTATTTCAGAGAGGAAGGGAGAGAGAGAGAGCGATTGAAACATCAATGATGATAGAGAATTATTGATTGGCTGCCTCCTCACACCCCTCTGGGAATTGAGCCCTCAACATGGGCATGGGTCCTTGACTGAAATTGAACTTGGGACCCTTTAGTTTGCAGGCCAATGATCTATCCACTAGGCAAAACCAGCTAGGGCTAGAGCCAACATTTTATCGTAAATTCCAGAGAGATAAAGTCTAAAGACAGCTGATATTTAAGTTAAATGTTATTTAATTTTAAAAAGCCCTTCCTTTTTTGGTAATTCAGTTTCCCCTCAATTTTATTCTATAACTAGGGACCCAGTGCACAAATTCGTGCTCCTTGAAAGGAACTGTGGGCCCCAAGGCTGTGGTAGGCACAGAGGTGGGTCTGGCCCATCCTCCCTGCCCCCGCTCCCGCCCGGCCCCCACACTAAGGTCCCCGTCTGCCGGCAGCCCTGCTCCTGCTGCTCCGCTGATGGCGCCTGCCCCCTGCCCTGCTTGAATGGGCTGACAGTGCAGAGCAATTGAGGCTGGCGCCAGCAGCAGGTGCAAGCAGAGCTGGCTCCATCAGCCCTGTTGCTTCCATCACCCCTCAGGAGCAGGGGAGGTGGAGAAGCCCTCAGGGGTACCAGGGTCGGCAGCCACTGTTTGCACCTGCTGATGGCACAGAGTGCTCAGGACGAGTGCCAGGGACCAGCAGTGAGTGCATGTGGTGGTTCTGGCGCCGGCTGCAGGTGCAAGTGGGGCTGGCAGTTGGTGTGAGCAGGGCCGCGCCAGCAGCAGCTGCAAGTGCCAGGCGGGACTGTGGCATGCAGGAGCAAAGAATTTTCAGTAATCACCAGAGGCTCACCCTGATGAGTTACCAGCACTCCACCTTGTTTTGGTGCCCCGGCTCACCTGCTCCATCATCTCGCTGTGCCAAAGCCCACCATGTTCCACACAAGCTCCCTGGTGGTCAGGACACATCATAATGACCGGTTGTTCTGGTTGTTCCACTGTTTGGTCTTTTTGCATATTAGCCTTTTGTTATATAGGATATTATATAGGATATAACTGCCTTTAAGTTTTACAGAAATGTTGACTGCTCTTACCCCATCTTTTAGTATGTAATTATAAGGTATGTATATACCCTTCAGCTCCTACAAACCAGAGAAGCCCTGTTTTCTTAGGCCTTCTTAAGCAAGACTTGACATATTAGCTCATAATGGAAATAATGGGCTAATTTGACTATAAAAAGTTTAAACTAATTTTTAAAATTAAAAGATACTATAAAAGTAGGAATCACTGAAGTCCTTTCAATTTTAATATATTTTATTGATTTTTTTACAGAGAGGAAGGGAGAGGGATAGAAAGTCAGAAACATCGACCAGCTTCCTCTTGCACGCCCCTTACTGGGGACGTGCCCGCAGCCAAGGTACATGCCCTTGACCAGAATCGAACCCGGGACCTTTCAGTCCTCAGTCCGATGCTCTATCCACTGAGCCAAACCGGTTTCGGCAGTCCTTTCAATTTTAAAATACAAGTAACAGACTGTCAGAAAATATTTACAAATATTATTAATAGATAAAAAATAGTATCTTTAATATACAAAGAGTTTCCTTAAGTCAATAAGAAAAATACAGCAAACGAATTGACTGGTGGTAATATGAAAAAAATAGATAATAGATATCACCAAGTAAAATGTGAAAAGACATTTATCACCACTGTTGATCTGGGAAGTACAAATTTAAAAACAATGACTTTTGCTATAAACAACTGCATAAATCAGTGGTTTTCCCCTTCTTTCCATGGAAATTACATAAAAACAATAAGAAAGTTGAAAAAAACTCTAAACACTCCATTTTCAGTGAAGCTAAGAGATAGGTAGCCCACAAATTTCAGATGATGTGAAATCACTGCCAGTCACAGATGAGAACAGGTAGAATCCAAAGAGAAAATGAAAGATGTAATATAGAGAGGAGTCAGAGAACCCGGGGGTGGGGGTGGGGGTGGGGAGAGGGCGCGGAGCTAAAATTTCAGTGAAATATACTTTCTGCAGAAAAACAGACTAACTCTGAAATGCAAAAGTACCCCTGGTATGCATGTATTAGTTACCTGTTGTTGTATTACAGATTATACTAGCACTTAGTGGCTTAAAACAACCATTACTATTATCTTATTACCAACTTTCCCTCCCTTTTTAAATTTTTAAAAGACTAACATATTCTAAGATTGTTATGGAAATTGAAGGAAGCCAAAAAAAGAAAATGATAAAGGTCTCAAAATTTAAAAAGTGTGTGTGACTATACCTCATAGAATAGACAGTCCAGAAAATGGATACATATAATATGGGAATTTGGTGTAAATTCAGTATAGGTAAAAGTAATATTTTAGATCAGAAAAAAAAATAATTTAAGAACTGGTATTGAGATCACAGGATGGCCACCTGAAAAAAAAATTAAGGTGCTGCCATACTTCAAACTCTATACCAGTATAAAGTCCAAATCAAATACAGTATTTTCAAGTTAAAAAAGAAAAAGTAGTTGTGATTAAAGAGAAGGAATTGCTGCCATGCTTCTTTTACATTTATCAGAAATTTATTGAACATATAGACATGGAGGTCTAAGTACATATTTTCCTGCTAAGTGCAGTGGGGATATAAAAGTAGCATTTAAACATTCAAGAAATCTGGCATGTAATGTACATAAACCAGTTAGAGGAATAGAAAACAGTGATGAGTAGACGTGACCATGAATCAAGTATAATCATTCACCATTGAAAATGGAAATTAGATACAGTTGTCTAGCATTAGCTATGTATAATGTTTGGCTGCAAATTTTATATGTCTCACATTTGTGATACTGGGAGTTTCCATCTATCTTTCACAACACTTGGTTTCACAAATCTGTTTTGTCATTTCTTAATGTTACTGATGGCCTCCTTTTCTGAATTCCTGTAGATTTTTGGCCTGTATCTATAGCCACTCTTGAGTGATTCACTTAGGCGAAGGGGGATAATCTTGAGATTAAAAAAAGTCACAAGAACAAAGGCTTGCATGGGAGGAGACTTGTGAGGGGACCTGAACCTTTGAAACCAGGTCAGAATTGTGAAGCAGGGAGAGAGCCAGGAAGCCGCTTCTAGTGGCTGCTCTTGGGGTTGGTTCAGTCATAGGCTTATAATGAATCCAGTTCAAATAGTTTGGATGGTTGGCCTTGGTAACAGTGTTTTTTAAAACGTGAAACTACTCCATTGTCATCAGATTATCCTATCTCTCTAGTGCAGAATTTGAGAGGAACATGTATTTATGCCTCCAGGGGACACTATCGTTTTCATAAAATAAGGAATTAGACTTGGTTTTTTGATGTTGGTGGCTTCTTACCCTATGGAGAGACTCGTTGGGAGCGCTGTGATTTGAGTGAACACCAAAAGTAGAATCCATTTAATCTAGTAGAGATCAGATTCAGGGTGACTCTTGTCTTTATTGCTGGAAAGTTTCAAATGGAGAAGGACAATAGCTAGCCCAAAGATTTAGAATTAGAAAGCATTTAGAGTCTAACTCCTCTGTATTGTAATAATGAAATGCATTATGAAGCTTGGGGAAAGCTGCATTTCTCAAGTTAAAGCCAATGACTGTATTATGCAAGTCCAGAACATGTTTTACTTTATATGTGTCTGACATTTTTTTGTCACATGTATTATTGTAGTTGAGTTTTTTTTATATATATATACATTTTATTGATTTTTTACAGAGAGGAAGGGAGAGGGATAGAAAGTCAGAAACATCGATGAGAGAGACATCAATCAGCTGCCTCTTGTACACCCCCTACTGGGGAAGTGCCTGCAGCCAAGGTACATGCCCTTGACCGGAATTGAACCCGGGACCTTTCACTCCATAGGCCGATGCTCTATCCACTGAGCCAAACTGGTTTTGGCTGTAGTTGAGTTTTTATTGTTTTTGTCATTTTGGGGGACAATCAGCATCAACCTTTAGTATCAAAACCAGATTTATCAGGGCTTCAGCCACTAAGAATGCAAGCATCTTTGTATGCACATACCACATGCTCAGAATTTCTGAAGTAGACACAAACATTCCTTCTTCTCTTATTATCCTATCTAATAAAAGAGTAATATGCAAATTGACCATACCTCCAATCAAGCCATACCCACAAGACAATCAGGAGCAAATAAACTCCAACCAAGATGGCTGTGGCCACTGAGAGCAGGAGGGAGGCTTGGGTTTCCCTGGCAATGGAGGAAGCCAAGTTTTCCACCTGCCCTTGCTGGCTTAGGCATCCACTCAATGCTAAAAAGTTTCAATTATAGAAGATACATAATCCCAACAGAAATGGTGGCAGCCACGGAGCTGGAGAGAGCAGAGGCTAGGGTTGCCCAGGTGATGGAGGATGCCAAGCTTCTGCAGCCCTAGTGCCTAAGCCTCCACTCTAGGCTACAAATGTTCAATTATAGAATTTAAATAAACCCAAACAGAAATGGCTGTTGCCACAGAGCGAGCAGAAGGCTTGGCTCTGCTCCAGGCTACAAAGTTTCAATTGTAGAACATAAATTAATCTCAGATCCCAGAACCTCCACTTGGGTTGCTGGGGGTGTGTGGTCAGCCTGCAAACTACCACAGGCCCTTCGCCTAGGCCGCCCCATGCCCCAAGGGAACCCCCACCCTGATCTGGGACACTCTTCAGGGCAAACCAGCTGGCCTCTACCCATGCACCAGGCCTCTATCCAATCTAATAAAAGAGTAATTTTCAGATTGACCATCACTCCAACACACAAGAGGGCTTCCCCCATATGGTCAAAGATCCTGCCTCCATTTGGACACAAAATGGCCATCAAGGATGGCCAGCAGGGGAGGGCCATTCGGAGGTTCCAGGCCTGCAAGGGAGGGCAATTGGGGGCGATCAAGCCTGCAGGGTAGGGCAGTTAGGGGACCAGGCCGGCAGAGGAGGGAAGTTGGGGGAAACAGGCTGGCAGGGGAGCAGTTAGACATCAATTAGGCTGGCAGGGGAATGGTTAGCGGGTGATAAGGCTGGTAGGCAGAAGCAGTTAGGGGCAATCAGGGAGGCAGTTTGGAGCCAGCAGTCCTGGATTGGGAGAAGGATGTACTACTGCCCATTTAGGGTGGATCCTACCAGGATCGGGCCTAAACAGGCAGTGGACATCCTTCAAGGGGTCCCAGATTGGAGTGGGTGCAGGCAGGGCTGAGGGACACCTCCCCCCATGCATGAATTTTGTGCACCGGGCCTCTCTAGTCTTATATAAAAACTGTGGTTTGAAATTTTAACCCTGCTATTTGGCTTCTGTAAATGGTTGCTTGCTTAAATAATAAGGAAAATAAGACTATTACTTGAGAGAGACCATTAAACCTTCCCCAGACGAAATTATCAGTTCTGGCACCAGGCCAAGACTTTGAGGTCTCAAGGCCCCCCAGCACATAGGGGCTCTTTAAGAACTTGCAAAGAGGTTCCAGGCCTGCAAGGGAGGGCAATTGGGGGTGAAACAGAAACACCCCATATTGTGGAGACAAAGAAGGTAAAAACATATAAATAGGGAAAATTTCTCCATGTTGGAGCTCAGAATTTGAGAGACATTTTCCTCTGGCCCATGCGTAATAAATTTTCCTTTGGGCCCATGCATAACTCCATCTCTCTAAGTATTGCTTGGTTCTTTTCCCGTTTTCTGTAACAATCATAGTATTTATGTAAAATCTTGCTAACTCAGTCTCCTCAAATAGCCAAATATTGAAAGCATTTGTAGCAAAATATATCAGTAATGCAGTTTGTAGAGGGTGACACATAGAAAATTTGTTAAAGAGTAAAAGAATCCAAGCTCATTCACTCAACAAATATTTGTTGAGCACCATTCATGTGGGAGATGTGGGGGCTGAAAAGATACTGTCTTTGCTTTGTAAAATAATAACATTTATAGTATACTAAAAATGATGTCTGAAATATAACATAAAATTACAGTTTTAACTGTGTTTAATTGTATACTTCTGTGGCATTAAGTACATTTCCATTGGTATGCAGTCATAACCACCATCCATCTCCAGAATGTTTTAATCCTCCCTAAGACTCCATTAAACAATTCATTTCCCCTGCCCCTCCCAGCCTCTGGCAACCATCATTCCACTTCCTGTCTCTGAATTGACTATTCTAGGTACCTCCCGTAAGGAGAACCATACAATATTTGCCCTTTTGTGACTGGTTCATTTAGTATAATGTCTTCCTATTTCATCTATGTTGTAGCATATGTCAGAATTGTCTTCTTTATTAAGGCTGAATAATATTCCATTGTGTGTATATGCCATATGTTGCCCATCCATTTATTTGTTGGTGGATACTGGGTTGCTTCCACCTTTTGTCTATTCAACAGTTACATTATGGAACATTTCAGAACACTGTAGAGGGGGAACTGTGTTACTTTGTTGCAGTGATAGGCATAGGCACCCACAAGCCCTGCTTATTTCTGGATTGGAACATGCCAGAAGGAAGGACTTTAATATCACAGAGATCTGGGCAGCCAGTCCCTGTCCTAGATCAATAGCATACTCACTGGGGTAAAACTAAATTAAACTTTGAGAGTTTTTCCTCTGCTTCAGTCTGCTGTCTATACCACGTCTTTGCTTAGTTTAAACTTTGTTGTTGTTTTTTTAAAATATATTTTATTGATTTTTTTTTTTTTACAGAGCCGAAGGGAGAGGGAAAGTCAGAAACATCGATGAGAGAGAGACATTGATCAGCTGCCTCTTGCACGCCCCCTACTGGGGATGTGCCCACAGCCAAGGTACATGCCTTTGCCGGAATCAAACCCGGGACCCTTCAGTCCGATGCTCTATGTACTGAGCCAAACCGGTCTCGGCAGTTTAAACTTTGGATTCCAACTTCTCTTTAGGTTCTTCTGTCTTATAGAGATATTTGGAAAAGGAATTGGTTTTCGAAGCAAGACTCAGATGGCCCATCCCCTCCTGTGATTGCTGTCATGGACTCTCTTTGGATTACAGAACTGGCACATTTGGGTCTGTTACTTGCATTTGAAAGCATCACACTTTATAGACCAACATGGTTTCCATCCTAGTTTTTCCTGGCCAGTCCAGTCCTGTAGGAAACAGTAGTCCAGCCTTGGAAGTGAAATTGCTAAGGTCTCAAGAAGGTTCTTTTATTTTGCTTTGACTTGAAATTTGTGGTTGGTTTCTATGGACTTAGGAAATCCTGTGGGATCAGATCCTGAGTATTTGGAATAGGCTGGTCAAGAGTCCTAATGATAGCGAGTAGTCTTCCTAATGACTAATAAGGAGGACCTAATACTAAAACTAACTAACTATGCTAATTAATACAAACACTAATAACTATTTTGATGCACTGGACTTGTGTCCTATAGACACTCCCTCTTCCTCATACAGCAGTAGAGATTTGGGTAGTAGAGAATATTAGATTTTCTATTGGTCATGATCATGGAAATTAAAGGGCTCCAAGGCAGGAAACTGGTGATGATGAGAAGAACTAAACCAAATGACATAAAGGCTCTTGGAAATTATGATACATACTTGGGAGAGTCAGTTACCCTTACAGGGTCTCAGTTTTCTTGTTTGTAGGATGGAAGTGGAGGTTGAAATCATCAGGTTTTGACAAAATGGTAGTGCTAGTATTAATGGTGGTGGTATGAGTTTGTAGGGAGGAGTGGGCAGAGAGATGTACTGAAAATTTTAGTTGGACCAATTAGTTAAATGTTTACTATTTATATAGAAGATGTGCAGGAAAGCAGTGATAAGTCAGTCTTTGGAAGATTGATATATAACTTCAATTACTGGTTCTCTCCTGCTCTTCTCCACTTCACCTTCCCCTGCCCCATGCCAGATAAATTCTTCCTAGCCTCAAATCACAGAATCTTACTGGTTAATGTTGGAGATGAAGTAGTTATTTATTCTCCCTTAAGTATATAAAAATGATTTATTGGTTTTATAACTTGAATGTTGTTTTTTTGATAATATATGATTATTTCAGGAAACTTGGAAATATAAAATATTATGAAGAAGTTTATCTTTCTTTGAAAGGAAACCTTATTTGTTTATTGTTAATCCTCACCCGAATATATTTTCCAATGATTTTTAGAGAGAATAGAAGAGTGAGGAAAAGATAGAAACATTGATCTGAAAGAAACTCATCGATTGGTTGCCTCCTGCAACCAAGGTATGTGACCTTGACCAGAATCGAACCTGGAACCCTTTGGTCCGCAGGCTGAAGGTCTATCCACTGAGCTAAACTGGATAGGGCTATAAAGAAATTTAATCACTCAAACTTTCATTGTCCAAAGATGATCACCATTAACATTCATTATTCTTTCCCGATATTTTTCTCATATAAAATTGTATTTATATATATATATACATGCACAAAAATAATGCTGATATTTCAGAGATATACACAATTTCTATAAAATTAGTAGATAAATTTGTATATTTTTCCATGTATTATAATATTTATCTTTGCAATAATAAACATTAGGAAGTCTTTCAATACTATTGAAAGAGATTTTGATAAATATATAAGTGAAAATGCATCAAAAATATAAAATGATAAAAAATGAGTGAAATAACTCTTAATTTAATATATGAAATCTTCATTTGTTTCCACAGGTGGCAGTTTTGTAGGTCACCCAAGTATTTTGTGGACAGTATGGCATAAAACATGAAAAGAATATATGGAGCTTAGGAGAAAAAATATTTGATTCAATAAATTTGCTGAATAAGCAGGATTTTATAATAAAACCTTGACAGTAATTTTAAATGGAACCAGGATACAGTAAAATTGGTGATGTTGTTTCAGAATTATCCCACCACAGTGGTGCTCTCTCCTCCCAACACTTAGAAGGACAGTCTGGAAGGAGCAAATTTCAAACCATTTATTGTAAGCAATGTTTTTATCCTGGCTCATTGTTTTGCAATCTACATTCTGATGACTGTCTTAAACATTCCATTTCCTCTCTTCAAAGAGGAAATCATGTACCAATCTCACCCTAGATTTTCAACCACTGTTATTCTGCACTTTAACATTATGTTCCAAAGAAACATATTTTCATGTATGTTAACTTTACATTTACTATTTTTAAACCACTACAGTAGGTCCTCAGGATCTCGGGATATGTCGGAGATCCGTTCCTATGGCACGCCCTAATGTGATTTTTGCTGTAAGTTGGAACCCCCCTATATAAGCACCTACATCACTCACATGAGCACATACACAGCAATAATGAAGTGAAACAGTAAAAAAAAATTAAAAGAAAGATAACAATTCCTGACTTTTACTTGTGGTAAATACAGTAAATAATAAAAAAACATGTACATATGTTGAAATGACAGAATTTTTTTTGCCTTTCTTTCTTTTTTTAAAATATATTTTTATTGATTTTTTGCAGTATAACTTATAATTAATAGTAGTACATGTTTTCCTTTCCCCCTAGAATTTTTTTTTATAAATAAATGGGAGATGACTTTTTTTTTGTTCTATATGTAAGTAAGATCTTACATACTTGTCTTCCTCTGTCTAGCTTATTTCTCTTGTATAATGCTTTCCAGTTTCCTCCATCTGTGGCAAATAGCAGGATTTCTTTTTTAAAAAAGGCTGAATAATATTCTTTTGTGTATATATACCACATTTCTTTATTTACTCACCCATCAATAAACACTTAAGTTGTTTCCATATTCTGGCTATTGTCAGTAGCCTACAATGAACATGGGAGTTCAGATATCTCTTCAAGATATTATTTCACTTCCTTTGGATGGATTTTTACCCAGAAGTAGAGTTGCTGCATCATATGGTAGTCCTATTTTTAAATTTGAGGAACTTATATGTTGTTTTCCAAATGGCTATACCAGATCCCACCAACAGTGTACAAGGGTTTTCTTTTTTCCACATCTTTGGCAATACTTGTTATCTCTTGTCTCTTTGGATAATAGCCATTCTAATATGTGCGAGGTGATATCTCATTGTGATTTTGATTTGCATTTCCCTGATGATTAGTGATATTGAGTACTTTTTCATATACCTGTTGGCCATTTGTATGCCTTCTATGGAAAAATGCGTATTCAGGTCTTCTAACCATTTTAAAATGGGGTTGTGTGTGTCGTCTCCTCCTCCTCCTCCTCCCCCTCCTCCTCCTCCTCCCCCCCCCTCCTCCTCCTCCTCCTCCTCCTCCTCCTCCTCCTCCTCCTCCTCCTCCTCCTCCTTCTCCTCCTCCTCCTCCTTCTCCTCCTCTCTCCTCTTCCTCTTCCCCTCCCCCAAATGCCTCCCCCTTCCCCTCTCCCTCCTGTTCCTCCTCCTTCTCCTCCTTCTCCTCTCCTTCTTTTTGCTACTGAGTTGTTGTCAATTCTTTGTATATTTTGGGCATTATCCCCTTATGGAGTATTTTTCCCCATTTCATAGGTTGATGATGGATTCATTTTGATATGAGTTCTTTGCTGTGCAGAAACATTTTAGTTTGATGTAGTCCTAATTATTTACTTTTGCTTTTGTTGTGAAATCCAAAAAACTATTGACAAACCAAGGTCAAGGTGCTTACTCACTTAGTTTTCTTTAGGAGTTTTATAGGTTCAGGTCTTACTTCAAGTTGTTAATCTATTTTGAGTTGATTTTTGCATATGGTATAAGATAGGGATCAAGTTTAATTATTTTGCATGTGGAAAGTCAGTTTTTACAATACTATGACTTTTCCCCATTGTATATTCTTGGTATCTTTGTCAAAAATTAGTTGCATGGGTTTCTTTCTGGGCTTTCAATTCTATTCCACTAATTTGACAATTTTTATACCAATACCATACTGTTTTGATTACTATAGCTTTGTAATGAGGAAATGTGATGCCTCCAGCTTTGTTATTTTTCAAGATTGCTTTGTTTAATCATGGTCTTTGTGGTTCCATACACATTTTTAGGAATCTATTTCTGTAAAAATGTCTTTGGAATTTTGATAGGGATTACATTGAATCTGTAGATTATTTTGGATGTGATATGGACATTTAAAATATTTTTTAAAAATTATTTTTAGAGAGAGGGGGAAGGGGAGGGAGGGAGAGAGAAAGAGAGAGAAAAAGAGAGAGAGACAGAGAAAGAGAGAGAGAGAGAGAGAGAGAGAGAGAGAGAGAGAGAGAGAGAGAGAGGAATTCATGGGAGAGCAAAACATCAATTGTCTAGCTCCTGCATGCCCCCCACCAAGCATCTGAGCCTGCATCCTGGACATGTGCCCTGATCCTGAATCAGACTAGTATATTTTTGGTGCATGGAACCAATTGAGCCACTCCAACCAGGCAGTATGGATATTTTAAACAATAGTAATTCACCCAATCCATAATCATTGAATATCTTTTCATTTATTTGTGTCTTCAATTTCTTTCAACAGTCTTTTGAAGTTTACATTGTCAGATCCTTTACATATTGAGTAAATTTATTTCTAAGTGTTTTATTGTTTGTGATGCTATTGTAAATGGAATTATTTTAATTTCTCTTTCAAATATTTTATTATTAGTGATTTTTGAATACTGATTTTGTGTTCTGTAACTTCACTGAATTTGTTTTTAGTCTTTTGGTGGAGTTTTTAGGGTTTTCTGTAGAAAATGTGTTATCTGTAAACACAGACAGTATTATTTCTTCCTTCCCAATTTGTATGGTCTTTCCTTTTCTTTTCCTTTTCCCTTTCCCTCCCCTTCCCTTTCCCTTCCCTTTCCTCTTCCCTTCCCCTTCCCTTTCCCCTCCCCCTCCCTTCCTTATCCTTCTCTTTCCTTCCTTCCTTCCTTCCTTCCTCCCTCCCTCCCTCCCTCCCTCCCTCCCTCCCTCCCTCCCTTCTCCTCCTCCTCCTCCTCCTCCTCCTCCTCCTCCTCCTCCTCCTCCTCCTTCTTCTTCTTCTTCTTCTTCTCTCTCTCTCTCTCTCTCTCTCTCTCTCTCTCTCTCTCTCTCTTTCTTTCTTTCTTTCTTTCTGTCTTTCACCTGATTGATATGGATTTTCAGTACTATGTTGAATAAAAGTGGTGATAGTGGGCATCTTTGTCTTGTTTCTGATCTTAGGAAAAGTTTATGGTATTTCACCATTGAGTATGTTGTTAGTTATGGGCTTGACATATATGGATAGGATATTGTAGGTGAAGAGTACAAACAGTACATATTTTAAAGCTAGAATGCCTGACTAAATCCTAGTTCTGCCACTTATTACAGGTGTAACTATGAGAAGTTACTTCTCATGCACCTGCATTTTCTTATTTAAAAAACAACAGTATCTATCTCATTGGATTTCTTTTTTTTCTTGGGTTATTTTTAATTTCAGAGTTCCAATTTTCCCAAATTGAATCAGTAGGACCCTTTAGAGTCAGGCTTCCTTTATTTTTTGGATATGTTTATCATTTTTTATAAACAGCTTTATTAACCCATACTTTTTATACCATACAAGTACTGCCAAATAATATTCTGCTTCATTAACATAGCACCTTTTATTTATTCATTCATCAGTTAATATATATTTGAGCTGTTTCCATTTCAGGGCTATCTATATATATAAAAGTGTAAGCGACTGTTATGACCAAATGATCGGAATGGCTGGTCACTATGATGCGCACTGACTACTAGGGGGCAGAAGCTCAATGCAAGAGCTTCCCCCTTGTGGTCAATGTGCTCCCACACAGGGCGCACTGCTCAGCCAGAAACTGGGCTCATGGCTGGCAAGCACAGCTGCGGTGGTGGGAGTCTCTCCTACCTCCGTGGCAGTGCTATCGGGGGGTGGGTAGGGATGATGGTGGTAGCAGCAGGCCCAACGGGGCCAGGAGGAGTGGCAGCAGAGCTGCCCCCAGCCCTGGCTAGAGCTCCTCCCTGGCTGCCTGCCACTTAGGTACTGCTACATCCCCTGAGGGGTCCCAATTGTGAGAGGGCACAGGCCAGGCTGAGGGACCCCACCTGGGCATGAATATGTGCACTGGGCCTATAGTTGTGAATGATGCTGCTGTGAACATTTATGTACAAGATTCTGTTTGGACATACATTTTCATTTTTCTTGGGTATAGAATGTAATTTATAGATCATATGGCAATTGTGCTTAACATTTTGAGGAACTGCACCCAAGCAATTTTCCAAAGCAGCAGTACCAATTTTTGCAGTCCCATTGCAAGGTATGAGATTTTTGTTTTACCCTCTCATCAACACTTGTTATTATCTATTTTTTTTCTTTTTGCTTTTAACTACCCTAATGCATGTAAAGTAGTATCTTATGGTTTTGATTTTCACTTTTGTAATGAATAATAATGTGGAAATTCTTGTAGTGTGCTTATTGGCCTTTTGCATATCATCTTTGGAGAAATGTCTATTCAAATCGTCCACCTATTTTTAAATTGAATTACTTATCTTTTTTATTGCTGAGTTGTATGTTCTTTATGTATTCTGGATACAACTTCCTTGTCAGATATATGATTTGCAAATATTTTCTCCCACTATGTGGCTGTCCTTTGTTTTCTTTCTTTTTTAAAAAAATATGTTTTTATTAATTTTAAGAGAGCGAGGAAAGGAAAGGAATAGACAGATAGAAACATAGAAGAGAGAGAAACATCATTGATTGGGTGCCTCCAGCACACTCCCTCCTGGGGATAGAGCTCACAACCTGGGTATGTGCTCTGACCAGGAATTGAACCAGCAACCTCTTGTTGTGTGGGATGATGCTCAACCAACTGAGCTACACCGACTGGGCTGAAGATTTACTCTCATGTTTATCTTGAAAAGTTTCATCATTTTAGCTCTTATATTTTGATCTATAATGCACTCTGAGTTCATTTTTGTTTGATATGAGGAAGGATTCAATTTTATTCTTTTTGTTTGTTTGTTTGTTTTTAAATCTTTATTGTTCTGTTTATTAATTACATTGTTCCCTCTTTTTCCCCCCTATAGCTCCCCTCCACCCAGTACCCATCCCACCCTCTGCCCTCACCGCCCCCCCCCCACTGTCCTCTCCCATAGTTGCATGGTTTTTGTCCAGTCTCTCGCTGCACTTCCCACACCCCTTTTCTCCCCAAGAATTGTCAGTCCATTCCCTCTCTATGTCCATGATTCTGTTACATTCACCAGTTTATCCTGTTCATCAGATTATTAATTCACTTGATTTTTAGATTCATTTGTTGATAGATGTGTATTTGTTGTTCCTAATTTACACTTTTATCTTTTTCTTCGTCCTCTTCTTAAAGATTATCTTTCAGCATTTCATATAATATTGGTTTGGTGGTGATGAACTCCTTTAGCTTTTTCTTATCTGCAAAGCACTTTATCTGACCTTCAATTCTGAATGATAGCTTTGCTGGATAGAGTAATCTTGGTTGTAGATTCTTGCTATTCATCACTTTGAATATTTCTTGCCACTCCCGTCTGGCCTGCATTGTTTCTGTTGAGAAATCCGCTGACAATGATATGGGTGCTCCCTTATAAGTAACTGTTTTTCTCTTGCTGCTTTTAATATTCTCTCTTTGTCCTTTGCTCTTGACATTTTAATTATGGTGTGTCTTGGTGTGGTCCTTTGTGGATTCCTATAGATTAGGGTTCTGTGCGCTTCTTGGCCTTTTAAGTCAATTTCTTTCACCAGGTGTGGGAAGTTTTCAGTCACTATTTCTTCAAATAGGTTTTCATTGTCTTGCTCTCTCTCTTTTTCTGGCACCCCTATAATTGGGATGTTGGTATGCTTGAGGTTGTCCCAGAGGCCCCTTACACTATCTTCAATTTTTTGGATTCTTTTGGTTTCTTGCTTTTTCAGCTGAATGGATTTTACCTCTTTGTATTTCAAGTCTTTAACTTGGTTCTTGTGGTCCTCTAGAGTAGTTTTAGGTCTTTGTATAATATTTTTTATTTCAGTCAGTGTATGCTTAATTTCTGGTTGGTCCTTTTTCATATTTTTGAGGGTCTTATTCATATCCTTGTAGGTCCTGTTCATTTCCTTGTAGGTCTTGTTCATTTCCTTGTAGGTTTTGTTCATTTCCTCATAGGTCTTATTTATTTCCTTGTAGGTCTCGGCCTTTTCTAGGAGCCTCTTGAAAAGCCTTATAACCGTGGTTTTGAATTCTGTGTCCAGTCCAGATTATCTTAATGTTTTTTTTCCTCCATTTACTTCACATCTAATTTCCTTCCATGTCTCTGCATGGTGGCTGCTTTCCTGAGTTGGTTGATTAGCTTTGTGTGGTAGATGTCCTCTAAGGGACGGTGGCTCAGCCTCCCCAGTAACCTGAGGTGGATATGGGTTGCACAGTCTTGTTGAAGTTAAGCTCAGGTTAATCATTGTTAGCACTTGGAGGGGTTGACCTCCAGGCCAACTGTCTGTGATGTTCAGCTGTGCTCAGGTTGGATGGGTGGAGTCTCCGGGCCAAACAGGCAGCGTCAGCTCTGCTCTGTGCAGCCCCAGGGTCTCTGTGCTGGGTGGCAGCGTCCGCCAGCACCTCTGAAAGAGAGCCACTGCCAAGCTTCACAAGCTGCCGGAGAATTCAGCCTCTCCCCAAATGAGTGTGCACACCTAACATCTCACCCAGGGTCGCAAAACAATGCAGTCTGACGGTTTCCCGAGCGAGAGAGCAAGTGACGAGTGCTCTCTGTGCGCAGCTGCGCTGTTCCCAAGTTCATGCACACTCCGCACAAGCTCGCCTTTTCCACAAGCCCGCAGACCCCTGCAGCACCGAGCTTCGGCGTGCCCTCCCACTGTCCAGTTTTTACCCCATATGATTGTGGGTTCCCTGGACTTCACCCGGAGCTGGGGAGTCAGTGCAGTGGGATGTCTGTGCCCTGCTCGAGAAAACTGGCCGGGTTTGCAGCTGCCTACCCTATCCGCTGGCGCGCGCTACAAACCTCTCTTCGCACGTATCTTCAACACTGTCTGCCACCGCTCCTCTGAGTCACAGTGTTCTATCTTCACTTTTATTTGTGGAATTTTCACTCAGCCAGCTTTCTGGTGATTCTGGATGGTGTTTGTTCTTTCGTTAAGTTGTAGTTTTGAAATTGCTGTGTCTGGCAGCAAGATAGGTGTTTACCTATGCTGCCATCGTGGTTCCTCTGCCACATAAGTCCCAATTTTATTCTTTTATATATGGATAGCTAGTTGTCCCAGATCATTTTTGAAACTCATTGAGTTTTTATAAGTATAAAAATTATTATATGCAAAGCACTTAGAATAGTACATGAGGATGCATAGCAGCACTTAGTATTATTTATTATTTTATCATTTATTGTACTGAATTGTCATCATATGTTTACTTGTCTGTCTCTCTCAAGAGATTATCTTAATGTTTGTACCTATGTGCCTAGTCTAGTCCCCAACAAACAGTACATACTGGATAGATCTTATTGAATGGATGAATTATAAATAGGGTTCCTCTGCTCAGGGTAAGGCACAGGACAGATGCCAATTTCAGCACCAATATTCTATTGTGTTAGACTTGAGTTCCTACCAAAGGGCCTCTCAAAGTTAGAACATGTTAACATAGTGGCCAAAAGGCATCTCCCAGAGAGCATAGTGTACAATCCCTGGGTGCAGATCACTTTAGCACATTTATCTTTCGTTCTTATGTCTCCCTGCCCCCTGTTTATTTCTTCTTCCCCTTGTCTGTGAGCAGGAGCTCATGGAACAAAACCCCTTTCTAATGTTAGTCTCTGCCAAATCTTTTTTTCTGCAACCTTTGACTTTCAATCCTAAAAGCTGAAGGTACATGATTTACTCCCAGTCTCTGAACAAACTCCATCTACATTCCCTCCTCCCCCCACATGATCTCATCTAGTTTAATGGCTTTAAATACCATGTTAGTGTTGAAGACTCCCAAACCTGTTACTCCAGCCTTAACTCTTTACTGAGATCCAGACTTAAATTTCAATTGTTTGCTTCATGTCTCATCTTAGATATCTAACAGGCTTCTCAAGCATAACATATCCAAAATAGTTTCTTCTACAAACATTTTTCTCTTAGTCTTTCTCATCTAAGTGAATGACTCCCTAAAATTCTCCTAGTTACTGACATAAAATATTTAGGATTTATCTTTGATTTCTCTTTTCTTAAACTCCTATATCAGGCCAATCTTTTTGAATCTATCTTCAAAATATGCCAGCAAGTTATCACTGCTCACCACCTCCAGTGTTTCTTCTTGAGAATAAGCACCGTATGCTTGTACATGGTCTATTGCAGTAGCCTATGACTGCTCTCTTCCACTCTTGTCTCTCCCAATTTCATTCTCTATACCAGCAGACACCAACTGGCAGTCTGCGGACCACTGGTGGTCTGTGAGGTCTGAAAGGTTGGTAATTGCTGCTCTATGCAATAGCCCAAAGGATCTGTTTAAAAACACTGTAGATCATGCTACTTCCGGTTTAAAAACTTCTAAAGGCTTTCAATTACATTAGTATAATATCCAAATTTCCTAGCATGACCAACAAGACTTTCTTGACCTTGCCCCTTAAATAACATAATGTTCAAAGTTGAAATTTCTATCAGGTACACAAATTGAATGATATGAAATTTTAGAGTGAGTTTCCAGTTCATAATATGTAGGTTTTCAAAGGTAATGGATATAAACTCTTGAAATTCTTTGATAAAATAAAAGGGTTGAGTCAGTAAGAGAGGCTGTCTGAGGAATAAATTATTTAGAAATAGCTGGGTATAAGTCCTGTTTTGTATTTGGCAGAGGAAGACTAGGAATGTTTCACTTCTCAAACCTGGTGGTGGTCCAGAGCTTCCATGGGGCCACCACAAAACTCACTGTGTTATTTCTTTAGCAGAGAGGCTTAGTGGACCAAGGGCTTGTTTCTGCCTGGGGGACTAAGAGAATGAGAGATAGACTCACTGGCTAACTTTGGAGTGGAGTCAGGAAAATGTGGCTCCATTAGAACTTTGGGAGCAGGGTGTAACTATGAGAAGTTACAAGGTTAGGGAGCAGGGTTACGGGGTCAGCTGTGAATCACAGGGAAGAGAGCATGTGTGTAAGAGTGTCCTGAGATGTGACTAACAAGGCTGCCTACTGAATGTGGAAACTCCAGTAGCAGTAACTTGATGGTGAATGCCTAGGGGCTTACAAAGAAATCCCGAGGATCACTCAAAATAAACATGCCATCTCCCAATTGAAGGAAACTTTAGGAGAGTAGGCCCAGTGGAGACTGGGAATTTCCAGATCCCTGAAAAGGTCCCATGAGGGAGAGAATCAGGATAAACACATGCCAGGCCTACAGAGTACAAAGTCAGAGTACTTTGGTTTTAGTCCAAGTGGGACCCTTCCTGCCCCCTTTCCATTCTCCTCTGCATAGCCCACATCACAGGGGTTGAAGCTGCAGTTATCTAGTAATGCAATATTCATTTATTGTACAACAATGTCCAACTTCTGGTTTGAGGATGTTTTGTGATTTGAAGTGATCTTGGGACACTGATAAGAGTAAAAGGAAAAGTCATGTGGTTTGCTGGAGTTCTTATTTTCTGGCAGGAGAAGATTCCCTGCCAAATAAAGTTAAAAAGAATGGTGAAAGAGAATAATATAAAATTATGGCTTGTGATATTATGAATATGTTCATTTATACATGGAAAGGCTCTATCTAGTTGTTCAGGCCAGGTTACCCCCTGAGAAAACCACTTTTTCCTCTCCTGCCATTCTCCAGCAATCCTACTCTTCTATTTTCTTCAAAGCACTGATTATTATGTGCAAGTGTCTTGTTCCTGTGTTTCCTTATTGTCTACAGGTTCCCATTGGACTGCAGGTCCCATAAAAGCAGGAATCCCACCTCTTTAGTTTGCTGCTGTCCCCAGTAACTAGAATAGGTGCCCTGTGTGTATAAGTGCTCAATAAGTACATGTTGAGTGAATGGATCAATGTGAAAACTGTATAAGGAACAGATATCGTAGAGTGCGAAAAATGCATATTCACTTAATTACAATGGGCCCTCTCTTTTTATTGTGAATTATTTTTACTACAATTCTACATTCATGCTGTCATGGTGAAAACTTTTATATTTTTTGTATGACTAATTTTCTTTTTAAAAAAAATATATTTTATTGATTTTTTACAGAGCAGAAGGGAGAGGGATAGAAAGTCAGAAACATCGATGAGAGAGAAACATTGATCAGCTGCCTCTTGCACGCCCCCCTACTGGAGATGTGCCCGCAGCCAAGGTACATGCCCTTGACCGGAATCGAACCCAGGACCCTTCAGTCCGCAGTCCGACGCTCTATCCACTGAGCCAAACCGGTCTCGGCTGTATGACTAATTTTCTAAGCTGACTTTTTCATGACACACAAACATAAAAATGTTTTAAATGTGGGAGAAGGACAAATTTGACATATTAAACAGATAACATTTAAGTATGGATTGACTTGAATCTATTTTAATGTGGAAAAATATTTTTATTTTAATTTCTTTTTTTTATTTTTTAAAGTATTACATATATCTCCTTTTCCTTCCATTGATCCCTCCCAGGCCACTCCCACCCCACAGGACAAGCCCCCATCTCCCAAATGTCCACCTTCTTTGGTTATGCTAATATGCATGCATACAAGTCTTTTGGTTGATTTCCTAAAGCACCTCCCACCCCCTTACCCTCCCCTGCTTCCCTCTGAGGCTTGATGGTTCATTTGGTGTTTCTCTGTCTCAATCTATTTTGTTCATTAGTTTATGTTCATTATATTCCATAAATGAGTGAAATCATGTGATATTTATCTTTCTCTGACTGGCTTATTTAGCTTAGCACAATACTCTCCAGGACCATTCTATTTTTATTTTTAACATGGTCTTATAGGGATCTCTCTTTTAAAATAATTTTTATTTATTGATTTTAGAGAGAGAGGAAGCAGGGATGTTTGAGGGGAGAGAGAAAGAGTGAGAGAGAGGTCAATTTGTTGTTCCACTTATTTATGCATTCATTGGTTGATTCTTCTATGTGCTCTGACCAGAGATCTAACCTGCAACCTTGGCGTATTGGGGTGACGCCAACTAAGCTACCCAGTTAGGACTGGGATTTTTTTTAATTTTGGTGTTGGAGGACAGTACTCAAATATGCCTTGTAAGCTACAGTATCTCAGAGTGATAGACTCGAAGTTCGCCCTTCATGACCCCCACCCTTGGTATCCTCACCATTGTATAATCTCTTCTTTTTGAGTGTCTGTGGGGAATGTGACTTGCTCCTAGCTACTAGAATATAACAAAGGTGATAGTATATCACACCTACAATAACATTTTGATATTTAAGACTCTTTCTAGGGACTTACTTTGCTAGCTTGAGCCTCCATGTTGAAACAGCCCACTTGGCATAGACTTCAGGTAGCCACTAGGACCTGAGGTTGACCTTCAGCTGATATCCAGCAAGAAGCAGATGCTCTCAGTCCCATAACCATGAGGAAATAAATTATCTCACTGGAAGCATACAACTAGTTTAAAACATTGTCAATCATTTATACCTCAGGGCAAAGAAAGTTTTAAGAAGAGGTTTGCTACAAAGGTATCTGAACTTGAAGGGGGTGACTACTTCTAGAGAAGGATGGATGTGTAACAGGGAAGCTTGGCTAGATACAGACTTTTTTAGCGTCAGTATTTGCTTAGGTCTTGACCATTTAGAATATCTCCCTGTACTTCTTGCTTATATACTTAATATCTTGAGAATGACCTGATGGGAAGGTATGTGTTTACAGGGCCCAAGAATGGCATAAGAAGGATGAAACTCAGACACAGACTTCCTGAGAAGCCCTCTACATTGATGTTAACCATGGCAACATATAGGCAAAACATGAAAAACCAAATCAGGGGCAGTTGGTAGCATAATGGTAACTGAGCCTGGGAGAAATTTGCATTATGTTGAGCCAAGTTGACCTTTCCTCCATGGCATAGCCAAGTATCTTTCTTTTAAGTGAGCTCTGGCTCAAATGCAAAGCCTGAGCATTCTTTTCACATCCCCTAAGGAAAAATCAAAAGAGGGACTGTGAGTGGGGGTAGGAAGGAAGCCAAGGACCAAGGAGCAGGGGTAGTGACCGGAGTAGGGGCCAAAATGCTGCCAGCATTCACTGCCCTCTTTATGCTGCTCTTTGTCTTGCTGTGTCTCCTGGGAATCTTGGCCAATGGCTTCATTGTGCTGATGCTGAGCAGAGAATGGAGGTGGCTTGGGAGGCTGCTCCCTTCTGACATAATCCTCATTAGCTTGGGTGCCTCCTGTTTCTGCCTGCAGTGGGTTGGAATGGTGCATAACTTTTACTACTTCTTCCACCTGGGGGAATTCAGCAACAATCCTGCATGGCAGCTCTTTGTTCACCAACGGGACTTGCTGAATTCAGCCACCTTCTGGTTTAGTACCTGGTTCATTGTCCTCTTCTGCATGAGGATTGCTAACCTCACCCACTCTACCTTCCTCTGGCTGAAGTGGAGGTTCTCAAGGTCAGTGCTCTGGCTTCTGCTGGGTCCTCTCCTGATCTCCACTATCGTCACCCTGATCTTTTTTGGGGGAAACTACACTATGGATTAAGGTTTCTTTATTAGAGAAGTTTATGAGAATATGACCTACATAGAGAGGATCATGAGGATGGAAATTCACTATTTCCTACCCCTCAAATTTGTCACGTTGTCAATTCCTTGCTCTGTTTTTCTGGTCTCAACTGCATTGTTGATTCATTCTTTGAGGAGACACCCTTAGACAATGCAGCAAAGTGCCCACAGCCTGCAAGACGCCAGCACCCAGGCTCACACCAGAGCTCTGAAGTCACTCATCTTCTCCCTCATACTTTACATTCTTTCTTTCATGTTCCTGATCATTGATACTATAAGTTTCTTTTCCACCGAGAGTGACTGGTTCTGGCCATGGCAAATTGTAGCCTACCTGTGCACATCTGTCCTTCTTCTTTTATATTAAGGACCCTCAGCAACCCCAGGCTTCGAGAGGTGTTCAGGCAGCTACCTTTTCTGGCTGGTCTAAGTGCCATGATCATCTTATTCTGATTCCCAGATGAGGATGACAGAACCATGGCCCATTTACATGGAAATATCTTCACAGGTAGATGTCTACTGGATCATGCTCTGGGCTCCTCCTTTGAAAGGAGAGAAGGAGAACAAAATCTGGGTACACTCTGAGCATGATACCTCTCTTGGTACACTATTAAAATAGGGCTCCATGGGTTCCAGAGAGCTAATATTGTCCAGAAGGTCAGAATACAAAATTTTGTGCAATTCTCTATTTTATATATTCTGTGTTGAGAGGAAGCCTTTAGTTAAATGTCTTAAGTATACTATCTACTTAATGGGAAATTAAGAAAAAAATATGTCCCTAACTGAATTAGGGTATAGATGGGGAAGCAGCAACCTTCGAGAAGATAATGTAAAGATTACTACTAAGCGACAGTTGTGGTAGACAGTGGCTGGGCTGTGAGGTTTAAATGCCCTTCCTTTTGTAGGGATTCTTTTCCTTGCACCACGCTTGGGAATTTGTTTTTAATTTTGTTAAAGCCTCTGGAAGTGTCTTTACACTGGCCCCGTCTCTTTTTAAATTGATATTCCCATTGTTCTGCCTTTGATTTTTTCCTCTTTGAAGTCTAAGTGGCAGCCAGACTTTTTCCAGGTTTATTCTCCCCCCTCAAGCAAACGTCACTAAGTTACATGTGAATAGAATAAACATATACTTTTGTCCTGAAAAACAAACATTCAAGAATTTCACTTAGTTTGTGTCAAAAAACTATTGAACCTCTTTTTTTAAAAAAAGTAAAATAATGGTCTTATTAAATCTTTGGTTAAATGTTTTAAAATAGTTTGCTCCAATTATTACGCAATTGTTTTTAGAAATAATTTTGTAGAAACTTTCATTAGAATTGGGTGCCTGTAAGGCAGGCTTAAAAATTTTTGCTAAAAGTTTTCAATGTGAAATTTCAGAGACCAACTAGCAACTGGATTCATGATAAGGAGAAATTTTAATCTCTTGGAATGAAAATAATTTCCCTACAAATTAGGGTGAATGTTGCTGAGTGGATGCATGCTCATGAACTAGAATTTTGGGGGAACTTATTCTCCATTTTTATTTTAAACATTTATTTTTTAATAGGTGATACATTTATATGATTAAATATTTTAAATGTACTTTAAAAATCTCCCTGTTGTCCTCTTCTGAGGTAATCTTACTAGTTTTAAATATTTATTTTTTAATTTTTCAATTACAGTTGACATTCAATTTTATATTAGTTTCAGGTGTATTCTTACCAGTTTTTTTGTCTGTTATTCTAGAGACATTTTATTTTATAGCAGAAATCCACTAAAGCAAACTAACAGTCAGTTAACTTATGCACATCCAGTAGTTAACTAACCAACTAACTTATTAACTATGTTCTCCCTGTGTCTTTAAAATAATTTTTTAAATTTGCATGAGGATATGTCTATTTTGAGAGAGAGGAAGGGAGGGAGGGAGGAAGAGGAAGAGGGAGAAGAAGGAAAAGAAGGAGTAGAAGGAGGAGAGAAAGATCAACGTGAGAGAAAAACATCAATCAGTTGCCTCCCATATGTGCCCTGACCAGGATCGAATTTGAAACCAAGGTATGTGCCCTGACTGAGAATCGAACCTGCAACCCTTTTGGTATATGTTTCAACCAACTGAGTTACCCCACCAGGGCTCCCTGTGTCTTTTTATGTTACTGGTTGTACAACATGCATGATGTTTTTTGGGGTCATGAACTGCAATATAGTGGTCATAAGTCCTAGAGGTCAGCAGAAGGAGCCTGATCCTTCTGCCCCCCTCCCCATGGCTAGCAAGAGAGCCAGGCTTCCCATTAGGCAAAGGAGATAGTCTTCTCTAGGAGGAAGTGCACAGGCATCTGGGGGACCACAATGGAGGTGTAGCAGATGCGCACCACCAAGTGGTTGTGGAGGAAGAAGTACATAGGTAGGTGCATTTGGGCATCCAGCCAGATGAGCAGGGTGATGAGCCAGCAGGGTTAGCTGGTAAGTAGCCTCTTACAGGACAAAAAGTCCAGTCTGTGTTTGGGTGCCACTGGAGAGCCCCAGTAGGACAAACTCACCCACCCAGTCACACTGTCCCTACTCTACCCCGGGTAGACTAGGCTGTTGTAGGAGACAGTGGTTAGAGAGGCAAGAATCAGAGTTAGGGTCTGGGACTGAACAGAGGACTTTAAGGAGAAATGCAAAGACTTGTGTGTTTTCTCCGTTAGACTCTGAGCTTCTTGAAGTCAGGAATTTTGAATGATTTTTCTTTTTATGCAAATATTCCTAACAAATGTTTCACCATAAAACATTTTTGGTGGGAGCATGAATAGAAAGAGTTTAAAGGTCCTGAGGATTATCCTCTGATCCCAAGATGGAGGACTGGAATTCCCTTCTCCTTATGACTTGGACTGGCCAGTGACAGAGAAGATGGCTCACTTGGTTCTCACCCTACTGATGAAGCAAGCTTAGTCCTAGGTTGATAAGATTAAGGCCTCACTGGAGAACATTATACCAACTGTAATTAAGTTTCAACTCCGTGCGATTATGCTATTTCCTTGGTGAAATGATGGCATTTATTTGAATGTTAAAGTAAGCAATTAATAAAAGATGACTGGACACATCACTTACTTGCAGTGACAGCATCTGGAAACCGACTGTACCCATAGATGACGTTAGTAAGGGAGTGGCTCTAAAACCCTGTGAGCTTTGTTGTGTATAAATTCTTCTGTTATAGCAAAGACATGTTTGTCCTTGGAATACCTCCATGTTAACTTTCCTGGTCTTTAGCCTTTATCCAAGGATAAATGTGCCATTTTTATTGTTAATACAAATGCACCAACCAATTTTATAGTCTTCATTTTGTGTTTATTAGTAACAGTCCCTCCAGCACCATTTCAGTATGTGCCTCACGTGTCTTTGCAACATGATGGAAGAAGGAAGTGCTGTCGTCTAGTAGGATAATAAAGAGGGACCACGGGGATATGGACAAGAATCCAACTGCTGGAAAAGCCCATTTGAATGCCCATTAGGGGAAGCTTGAGAGGGAAGGAAAAAACTCCAGATAATAGCATTCTGATGTGAAAATCCCATAGGATCCAATGGTGTATCCCAGAGCAGTGCTTTCACATTGGCTACTCATTTGAATCACCACATACCGGAGTAATTAAATTAGAATCTCGGATGGGTGGAACCCAGACATTAGTATAATAGTAACTGTTCATGTTTCCCAGCTAATTAAAATGTGAAGCTGTGATCACTGCTTTAGAGGGAATCTTGACCTTACTTCTAAAGACTCAATACATGGGTTTTGAGAGAGGAGTTTGTTTTGAAATAAGCCTAGAAGAGTTTTTGAGGAAGAAAGATATTTTGGGCTAAATTTCTTATTCTTTGTTTGTAAAAGTTGAAGCCAAGAGAGTTTAGATGACTTGCCTCAAATACCACTATGAATCAGTGAAAATGTAATTCTAGATATTGTGCCTTGATGTGCGTTGGGTCTGCCTTAGTCTTAGCTTTCTGAGACCTGGTCCCCAAAGAGTATTTTAGAACACCTTAGGCCTAAGAACTAGTGAGTATCAAAGGAGATGATGTGTGAGAAAGCTCTTCATAAGTTTCAGAGCATTCTCTAAATGAAAAGGATTTGTGTTGAAGATATGAGAGATGGACTATAGAATCAAATGAAATAGAAATGAAAGAAATTTGACTCAAGTCTTTCTAACAGGATCTGAAGATAGGGCTCATGATTGGATAGGTGAAGAGGGCAGAGCAGCTGGATATTTTCCTTTTTATTTTCTGGATGGTTGGAAGCTAACCTAATTCGGCTTCTAGTGCTATTATGGCCAGAAGGTGTCACTGTAGAAAATGCTAAGAATAGAAAATGGCTTTGGTGCAATGCCCAGCAGCTGAGTTTCTGAGCCCTGCGCCTTTTCGAAGATTCTCCCACTTCCTTTCCCCTCCCCTCCACTCCTCCTCCTCTTCCCTCTCTCAACCCCTCCCCCTCCTCTCCCCTAGGTTGATAGGATTAAGGCCTCATTGGAGAACATGTATTTAAAGGACATATAATAATCAGGAGGAAATAAACTGGTTCCTGAAGAGATCCTCCTGAATGGAGTCATTCTTGAGGTGGTTGATATGATTAAGGGGCCCCTTCCCCTCTCTTCCTCTCTTCTCCCCCTCTTCCCTTTATTTGATAGCATAGTAAGTAACCAAGATTTAGTCCTCAAATTTGTCTCTTGAGTACTGAGAACAACAACTGCAATTGAATAGAATAAAATGCAAAATGAGAGTCACAAAAGAATGACAGCTGGAAGGAATTTTTAGGATCATTTTAACCTTATTATTTTACAAATGAGAAACCTGAGGCTTTAGGCAGCAGAAGTGATCTGCTTGAGGTCATTCTACCCTTTGAGAGCAGAGCTGGAAATGGAACCTGAGGACCACAATCCCATATTCTTCCTGCTCCATCACACTGTTATTCCTAGTAGCACAGGATTGTATCAGAGTGGCTAGTGGGCAGCAGCATCCCACAGAATGACATGTAGGCAGGTGTGATTTATGGGGGGGTGTGCAGTCAGGAAAACCGTACTGTTTGGGATGTTGCACTGGTGGTGTGATAGTGGTGAGGTGGAGACTTTCAACTGCCTCGAAGTAACACAGGGCAACAGGGTGGAGAGTAGTTTGGACAGGTCAGTAGTTTGGAGGTCCAGCTCATCAAGTCTGCTGATCTCTTTCCCATTTCATCTGTAAAAGGCAAACACCCACTTCATAACTGAGTGCGAGTATGGAGGCCACACACCAACTCTCAGATTTCTCAGCAGCCAGGAGGGAGAGCTGGAAAAACCCTTCAATAAGCCCCGCTTTTATTTTCTCTTTCTGCTTGAAGGGAATTGAGGGTGTTTTCTTTCTTTTCTTTCTTTTTTTTTACTGTACCCGTTTTTAGTTTTTAAACAGAGATTGGCACATAGAGTTATGGACTCCTGAGTGAATGTACATGATATTGAGGAATGGTGTCTTTGAAATTTATCTTCTCAGTATAGACATTTCTTATTGATGTTTGCGGAGTCCATTCTGTGAGACCACCTCAAAAATGACTCCACTCAGGAGGATCTCTTCAGGAACCAAACAGTTTATTTCCTCCTGATTAGTATATGTCCTTTGAATACATCAGATCACTCTTTAAAGAGACAAGGACCAAAAAAATCTAAACTCTGAAACTCAAACAATGGGGTAAGAAGGAAAATATTTTGGACTCCTTCCTCCTTTTTCTAAACTGTAACTTTGGATAATCTAGATGTCTGCACTTTTGCTGTGGAGAGTAGAATATAAATATTATTTTCTATATGAAATATATTTTAACTAGAGGCCTGGTGCATGAAATTCGTGCACAGGGGGCAGAGGATGTCCCTTAGCCCAGCCTGTACCCTCTCCAATCTGGGACCCCTCAAGGGATATCCGACTGCCCATTTAGGCCCGATCCTAATAGGAATCGGACATCCTTCTCACAATCCAGGACTGCTGGCTCCAAATTGCTCACCTGCCTGCCTCCCTGATTGCCCCTAACCACTTCTGCCTGCCAGCCTGATCACCCACTAACCACTCCCCTACCAGCCTAATTAATGTCTAACTGCTCCCCTGCCAGCCTGTTTGCCCCCAACTTCCCTCCTCTGCCAGTCTGGTCACCCATAACTGCCCTCCCCTGCAGGCTTGATCGCCCCCAACTGCCCTTTCTTGCAGGCCTGGTCCCTCCCAACTGCCCTTCCCTGCTGGCCTGATCGCCCACAACTGCCCTCCCTTGTAGGGCCTGGAACCTCCAACGGCCCTCCCCTGCTGGCCATCTTGTGGTGGCCATCTTGTGTCCACATGGGGGCAGGATCTTTGACTACATGGGGGCAGCCCTCTTGTGTTTTGGAGTGATGGTCAATCTGCAAATTACTCTTTTATTAGATAGGATAGAGGCCTGGTGCATGGGTGGGGGCAAACCTGTTTGCCCTGAAGAGTGTCCCAGATCAGGGTGGGAATTCTCTTGGAGTGAGGGGCGGCCTGGGCGAGGGGCCTGTGGAGGTTTGCAGGCAGGCCACGCCCCCCCAGCGACCCAAGCAGAGGCCCTGGTATCTGGGATTAATCTATGTCTACAATTGAAAATTTGTAGCCTGGAGTAGAGCCAAGCCTTCTGCTTGCTCTGGGGCGGCAGCCATTTCTGTTTGAAACTTTGTAACCAGAGTGGAGGCCTAGGCCAGCAATGGCAGGCTGAAAGGTTGGCTTCCTCTGTTGCCAGAGAAATCCAAGTCTCTGTTCTCTCCAGCTCAGTGGCTGCCGCCATTTCTGTATCTTTTATAATTGAAACTTTGTAGCATTGAGTGAGGCCTAGGCAGCTGGAAAGCTTAGCTTCCTCTGTTGCCAGGGAAACCAAGCCTCCCTCCTGCTCTCAGTGGTGGCAGCCATCTTGGTTGGGGTTTATTTGCATAATTTGCTCCTGATTGGCTGGTGGGTGTGGTTGTGGACATGGCTTGATAGGAGGTGTGGTCAGTTTGCATATTACTCTTTTATTAGATAGGAGAATACTAGAAGCCTGGTGTGTGAAATTCGTGCATGGGGGGGGTGGTGTTCCCTCAGCTCTGCCTGCACCCTCTGCAATTTGGGACTCCTGCACCCGTTTTTTTTATCTAGCTAACCTCGTCACATTTAAAAAAGATTAACTGCCATTTGGTTGGATTTATTTGCATTATCTGCTCCAGGGCCTGGCTATGGGCGTGGCTTGTGGGTGTGGTGAAGGTACGGTCAAATTTGCATATTACTTTTTTATTAGATAGGATTATTATGATTAGAAGGTGTCAGTAGATTATTGTTCCAACTGTTTTAGATATCTGTAATATTTAAGAGATGCTTTATTTTGATTTTTAAAAATTGTTTTTAAAAACATAGTTCTGGATAAAATGATCACTGCTTCACTTTCTATTTTAGGATGTGTAGAGCTCATCATTAATGGTATGTTATCAGAGCAGAGCAACATTATGGGGAATTGTGATTCTTTCCTTGTAGAGCTCAGATCACTTCTGATGGTATGTACCATGATTTTTAGTCAAGCATGGTTTATTTATACATCCCTCAGTTTTATAAGAAGATATCAGTAGATCCAATTGGGTAGAAACATTTGTGTTTGAGGTCCTTAACATTGGGTTTTTTTTGGCTGGCCATTTGCCACCACAGCAAATCACAGAGGGGAAACACACAGAATGATGTCCGCATGACTCATACCTGTCCAGTCTTGCTCATCAGGGCTGTGGGGAAACTTCATATGACTTTGGCTCTATGTTCCTATGTGAATCCCCCACCGTGAGTTGCGCTTCTGGTTAAGGTCAGTTTGACTCCATGGCACAGTGAATTTTATAAATTTCAGCTTTCTCTCCCCCAATTTTCTTACTGATTTTAAAAATCTTAGACACAGTTGTAAATTTTACCAAGGAAATTGGCTTTTTTGAAATATATTTTGTGTGTTTCCCTAACTTCTAATTTAATTTTCCTTTCTAATTAACATATGCAGACATATTCATTATGTATTTGTAAAATGTTGTAATTTACATTTTTAGACTAAGTCAGGACTAAAAACAGTCCATAGTTAAAATTCAACTTCTCTGACTTCAAAGACAGATTGTAGATTGTGATCCTCCCACCTGCTTCCTTATACACACCTACACACATGCACACACACCCACTTGCATGCACTTGTGACAAGTCACATTTAATGTTTGATTCAGAGTTCCTCTTCAGAGCTTGACTCAGAGCAGCCTCATCTCCTTGTTCCACAGACTGTAGATAAGCTGATTCAATATGGGGGCCACAACCAAGTTGTCCTGCTTGGCTGAGGCCGTGGAACAGGGATGTGTGTAGGTAATCAGGGTCACTTCTGCAGGACATGGAGACCACAGTGAGGTGGGAGACACAGGTCTCACACAGAAGCTTTGCTGAATCCATCGGTGGAGTGCATCTGCAGAATGGTGGCTATAGTGTGAGTGTAAGACAGGGATACCAGGCAGAGGCCATTATGACTACCTGGCTGAGGGCGATGTCCACACAGGCCAATCTGACAAGTGCCAGTGTCTCATAGGCCAGAATGTAGTGTCCACAGGTTGGCAGGTGCTTGGTGACCTCCTGCTCTGTTGCAGAATTAGCCACACCCACAAGCCAAGAGACCACTGCCAGGACCAACTAATGCCTCAGGCCCATTGCTACCATATAGTGCGGGGCGGGGGGGGGGGGGATCACAGACTGCCGGGTTGTGGTCAAGCCATTGCAGCCAGCAGCAGGAATTCAGTACCCCCCTCAAGGCCAGCAAGAAGAGCTGGGTCCCACATCAGGCAAAGGAGATGGTGGTCTCCAGGATGAAGTGCACCTACTGGAAGTGTAGCAGATGTGCACCACTGAGAGGATGCAGAGGAAGAAGTACATGGGCAAGTGCAGTCAGGTGTCCAGTTAAAGAGAATGATGAAGCCATTGTCCAGCAGGGTCAGCAGATATGTGGCCCCAAACAGGACAAAGGGTCCAGCCTGGGTCTGCCTGTCACTGGAGAGCCCCAGTAGGACAAGCTCATCTACCCAGATCAGATTGTCTCTCCTCATGGAGCAGATGGACCAGGCTGCAGGGGGAGGAGCAGAATCAGAGAAAGGCAAGTACAGGTCATACTTTAGGAGTCTCAGATTAAACCATGGGTTAGAATGGAAATAACTCCCCTCAGGTTCCTTAACTTAAGTGCTCAGGAGAGATTTCAGCAAAGGTGCCGGGAGAAAGTGACAGTTAGGTTCTCACACTAAACTCTGAGATTCTCAAGGATAAAGTCCCTGTATGGTCATGCTTTTATATCTAGGATCCAGCACAATTACAATTATATAGGAGATAATCTCAATGCAGAGAAAAGACAGGAAAAAACATGGTGGAGAAAAGGGAGAAAGAATGATAGGATGGAAAATAAAGAAAATAAAAGAGAAAGAAAAAGGAAGGAATGAAGAAGAGGAGAAAAGCAGAACACAGCAGCGAAAGAACTATTCTGCAATGTGGGGAAGCAATTTTTCCAATATTATCATCAGACACTTGAGACTAAGAAGGGTCCCCAGGTTCCTCCGTATCATTCATAAAAGACTGGATTAAATTACTTTTTACACTTCTTCTAGGGTCCAGTCTAGGTTACTGGCTAGAAAGGAATCCACTCCTATCATTCTCATTGTGCCTGTCAATCCAGATGAGGTTTAAATCTCTTAAAACATTGTCTGTTCAGCCCTTCTATGTGCCAGGGACTGCGCTAGCCATCAGATACCTGTCTGTGAACAAGCAAGACAGAAGCACAAGTCCTTTTTTCTTGGTTCTTATAATGTAATCAGGAACACAGATTAAATTAATAATTATAAAACTTAATTAAGTATACTTGTCCCAAGTGCTATGAAGGAGATGAACAAGCTTGCTAGTTGGTTAATTAAATTTGCAACTTTAATTAAATGACCAATGTAGTTATGCCTTCCTTCTTAATAACACACAATTTATATAGTAAGTTGAAGGTATTTATTTAGATGTTTAAATAAATGATTAAAAAATAATGTAATGAGAGTATTTTGAAAATCGATTATACTTAACATATTACTACTGAGTAAAAAGTGACTGAAATCCACTGAATTGTTATCAGAGACAGTGAATTCTCATTTCTCAGCTAAGATTGCTCTGGGTTCTCCCTCCCAACATGTCAACCAGCCCTCTATAAAATTAGAATTAAATGCCACCAGTTTTTATTAATACAACTGTAATCTCAAGGCATATTTTCTGCTCTTAAAATAATTCATAAATTAACTCATTTATTAGAAATATAACAAGTATATGACGCACTATGCATTGAACTAGGTTCTAGGAAATGCTCCCTTTCTTTAAAAAATATGTTTTTAATCCTCACCTGAGGATATGTTTTTATTGATGAAAGAATGAGAGAGAGAGAGAGAGAGAGAGAGACAGAGAGAGAGAGAGAGAGAGAGAGAGAGAGAGAGAGAGAGAGAGAAAGAGAGAGAGAGAAACATTGATGTGAGAGAGAAACATTGATAGGTTGTCTCCCTTACACATCCTGACAGGGGATCAAACCTGAAACCTGGATATATGTGCCTGACTAGGACCAAAGCCGCAACCTTTTGATGTACAGGATGATGCTCTAATCCAGTGGTTGAAAAACTCATTAGTCAACAGAGCCGAATATCAACAGTACAACAATTGAAATTTCTTCTGAGAACCGAATTTTTTAAACTTAAACTTCTTCTAACACCACTTCTTCAAAATAGACTCACCCAGGCCATGGCATTTTGTGGAAGAGCCACACTCAAGGGGCCAAAGAGCCACGTGTGGCTTGTGAGCCACGGTTTGCCAACGATTGCTCTAATCAACTGAGCCCACCTGGCCAGGCAGAAATGCTCCTTTTCAAAGTTGGGAATTTGTGTTAGAAAATCAGCAGTGCCATAGAATCAAATAAGAAAATTAAAAAGAAAAGATCTTGGTAAAACCTGTGAGAATTAAATGAGAGCTAAACAGAGGACAAACAAATGCAACACATCAGTGTTAAAACCAGAGTGGAGCCATGGAATCAAATACAGTGGAACTGCAAAGCATAATCCAATGCAGATTTCTTCTGGCTGGAAATAGTGGCCTGGACTCTTACTGGTGGAGGGAGAGAGCAGGAAACCTGGACGGAGCAAGCATTTTGCCTCCTAAAGTAGGTTGGTTAGAGACTGGGTTCTAGGGCCAGAGCCCTTTAGCTGGTGGCAGGTGGCTGAGGTTCTGAGTATAGCCCAGGGACCCTGTGGCTGCCCACAGAACCTGATCCTTGTATCAGCAGAGGAAGTAATTCAGTTCTGATCTACTGTGATCCAGAGGCCACTACAGCATCCAGAAGCCTCACTTTTAGAGTTACTGTCATGGATCAAGAGCCCCTCCAGAAGGGCTCTCTTACTATAAAAATATATAAAAATGTTATAAATAAAAGAAATCATATAGGCCATGTTTATGATCTGTTTCATTGTATAGATGAGGAAACCAAGGACTTTTTCCAATACATTTTGATACTGTTTATAGGTTATTATAAACTATTTTTTATTAATAACTAAAGGCCTGGTGCACGAAATTTGTGCACAGGGAGTGGGTGGGTGTCCCTCAGCCCATCCTGCACCCTCTCCAATCTGGGACCCCTCAAGGGATGTCTGACTGCCAATTTAGGCCCGATCCTACTGAATTGGGCCTAAATGGGCAATTGGATATCCTTCTCACAATACAGAACTGCTAGTTCCAAACTGCTCTCCTGCCTGCCTCCCTGATTGCCCCGAACTGCTTCTGCCTGCCAGCCTGATCACCTGCTAACCACTCCCCTGCCAGCCTAATTAATGTCTGATTGCCCCCTACCAGCCTGTTTGCCCCTAAATTCCCTCCTCTGCTGGCCTGGTCACCCCTAACTGCCCTCCTCTACAGGTTTGATTGCCCCCAACTGCCCTCTCTTGCAGGCCTGGAACCTCCCACTATCCTCCCTTGCTGGCCATCTTGTGGTGGCCATCTTGTGTCCACATGGGGGTAGCCCTCTTGTGTGTTGGAGTGATGGTCAAACTGCAAATTACTCTTTTATTAGATAGGATAGAGGCCTGTGCATGGGTGGGGACCCTGAAGGGTGTCCTGGATCAGGGTGGGGGTTCCCTTGGGATGTGGGGCATCCTGGGTGAGGGGCCTGTGGTGGTTTGCAGGCTGGCCACGCCCACCAGCGACCCAAGCAGAGGCCCTGGGATCTGGGATTAATTTATATTCTACAATTGAAACTTTGTAGCCTGGAGTGGAGCCAAGCCTTCTGCTTGCTCTGTGGTGACAGCCATTTCTGTTTGAAACTTTGTAGCCTAGAGTGGAGGCTTAGGCTAGGGCTGCAGAAGTTTGGTGGCTTCCTTCATCGCCCTGGCAATCCTAGCCTCTTCTTTCTCCAGCTCAGTAGCTGCCGCCATTTCTGTTGGGATTATGTATCTTTTGTAATTGAAACTTTATAACATTGAGTGGAGGCCTAGGCCGGCAATGGCAGGTGGAAAGCTTGGCTTCCTCTATTGCCAGGGAAACCCAAGCCTCCCCCCTGCTCTCAGTGGTGTCAGCCATCTTGGTTGGGGTTTATTTGCATAATTTTCTCCTTATTGGCTGGCAGGTGTGGCTTTATAGGAGGTATGGTCAATTTGCATATTACTCTTTTATTAGATAAAATTTGCATTGTCTTCCAATTTTGGGGGTATATTAGAGAGTTTCATTCCACATTACTTGACTTAGTGAACATTTACTGAGCACTGAGTAGTGCCTGATCCAGTGAGTGGCAGATCCTGGGGTAACAGGGATGAGTACAGCCTCATCTCCCTGACCAGGAACTCAGCCTGGCAGGAAGACAGAGACAATGAGTTATGATCTTACCAAAGTTTGCAAAGGGAGCTCAAGTATCAAGTGTGGCAACTGAAGACACAGAGTCGGAATATATAAATAGCCAGGTAGATGTATATATAAAATAAGGTGCCCAGTTGGTGTAGGTCAGTGGTTGAGTGTTGACCTATGAACCAGGAGGTGGTGTTTTGATTCCCAGTCAGGGCATAGGCCTGGTTGCAGGCTTGATCCCCAGTGTTGAGTGTGCAGGCAGCAGCCAACCAATTATTCTCTCTTATCATTAATATTTCTTTCTCTCTCCCTCTCCCTGGCTATCCAAAATCAATAAAAAATATTTAAAAATATAAAGTAAAAGTAGAGAAACAACCAGTCTATTTGCTTCTTAGAATAAAAATGCATTGAGGTTTAAAGTGTATGTAGATTGGACACCTGGGTTTCAACCTGTATCAATAAGCCACCTAAATATCATTATAAATCACTACCTTTTTGTGCCATATTTTTTTTGCCTGTACAATGGGCAAGTTAGGCAAACATCAAGATATTTTTTTCCAGTTCTAAAGATCTGTAATAAATGAATATACATAAGTTGTGGTTTAAAACACGATAAAAAGGAAAAAAATTATTTGGTTTTTGATCACTCTATGTAGTAAGACTAGAGGCAATAAAATATGAGTTACTGGTTTTAGGAATCAAAGCATTCTTCATCATACATAACTAATGAAATAGGAAAGGGGTCATACAAATAGAAATAAGAGAAACTTTTGTTCAAAACTGGAAGACTTGTAGATTACAGATACACACATGTGCTTCTTTCTAAAGGTGGTCCCAGAAATTTCCCAGAGTGAGGTAATCCCTAACATCAAGGTTTCTACCAGCTCAGGGGCCAAAACTGAGAAAAGGCAGGATTATATCTATCTTTGGTTCTTACAATAATCCCAGCCCTTCTTCATTTCTTCTTCTTAACTCTAATATGATGAAAATTCCTCTACACCAAGAAAAGAGCTTATCTCTTTTGATCTCTATTCTTCAGTTCTTTGAATATATGTCTGTATATACTGAGCACTTCAGTTTATGCTGTTTGGGTGACTGACCAAGACTAAGGACTCTATTGAGAAGGTCACAAATAAGGAGTCGCCTTGTCTAAGTCATGGGAAGAATCAAAGAGCCTCTAGGTGCAACCAGTGAGAAAAACACGGGAAGATACCAGGGCACTCCTGGCTGCTCCCAGGGATTTGAACTGTATCCTCTGGAACTCCTCATAACCTTCCCTCTGAGGGATTCACTGAAGCTGAGTATATACCTTATGCACCGAACCTATGTTGGATGGGGAGGAGCACATCTTTCAGGAAGTCCTTGAAGCAGTTGTCCATTGTCTTCCTGGGAATGGATATTTTACTTTGTTAGCTCTAGCTGATACTTTTCAGAATGTAAAAAGATTCTTTGAGGTCTTTCACAGCCTTTGGGCTGGGTTGTTGGCCATTCTGTTCCATTCCATTTTTCCATGGTTGCAACTGACTGGCCCAATGTAATGAATCCATGTGGGTAGAGAAGAAAATGAAGAATGCAGCCATGCCAGGTCTGACTGCAGGACCACGCTGCTACATGACGATCAGATTGTGATCACTAAGCATATGAGATATATTGCTAAAAGATCCTCTTTGACTCTTTATTTGTTAAAATATATTTTTATTGATTTCAGAGAGGAAGGCGGAGGGAGAGAGAGAGAGAGTCATTGATCAGCTGCCTCCTGCATGCCCCCTACACTGCGGATCTAGCCTGCAACCCCAGCATGTGCTCTTGACCGAGTCGAACCTGGGACCCTTTATTCCATAGGCTGATGCTCTATCCACTGAGTCAAACCAACCAAGGCAATTCTTTTTAAAAAGCCCCTCGCTTGGTGTGAGCTTGGCCCCAAAGGGAGATCTGGATGTGTGTTATGTCCTATGGAGTGAGGAGAGGAAAACATTACTCAGGATAACTTTGTAAAGTAGGTACAGACTTGGCTAGAGCTAGACTATTGATAAAGAGCCAACTGAGATGAAAATCAAGGTATGTCTGATGTGGAGGTCTTTTCATTTTCTGACATTTCTGACATTCTCTACACAAAGGTTAGCAGGAGGGGAAGCAGTTTCTTTATGCTTTAGGATCTTTTTCCTGCCCCAATTAAGCAAAACGATGTTTCTTAATACTCCAGAAAAGCAGAGTAAAGGAATTATGGCTAGGTATTTCCTGCTACTCTTAGATACAATTGGCTTCTTAGCCTATAGACAAGGAATCTGCCATTTTTTTCCCTCTAGTCTTAAGGCTCATCTCCAGGGCTACATATTTGCCCCAACACTATAGATCTGTGGTAGGCTAAATAATGTCCTACCCTTGTAAGTCCATGCCCTAATTCCTGGAATCTGTGTCATATCTTGCATGACAAAAGGGACTTTGCAGATGTAATCATGTTAAGGATTTTGAGATGGAGATATTATCTTGGATGATCCAAGTGAATCCATTGTAGCCATATAGATCCTTATTAGTGGGAAGCAGCAGGAAATCAGAGTCAGGAAAAGGAAATCTGATGAAAGAAGCAAGAGTTTAGATTGATGTGAGGAAGGGGCCACAAGTCAAGGAATGCTGGGGACCACTAAAAGCTTAAAAGGGAAAAAAAAGTTTCTCCTATGAAGCTTCAGAAGGAAAACAAAACTGCCAACACCTTGACCTTAGCCCAGTAGAATGAATTTTGGACTTCTGACCTAAGGCACTTCATAAGAATGAATGTGTACTGTTTTCAGCCACTAAATCTATGGCAATCTGTTACAGTAGCAGAAAAATACTGCACAGTTTCTAATCTTTCCCCTTAATCTCCATCCCCTGGTCCTCCTAAAATTACTTCCCAATTAATGATGCTTCTGCTTTCTTCTCCATGCCTTGCCTTGTGTCCCCATAACAGATTTCCAGTCAGAAGCCCATGCATGATTTTGTGTCAGGAAAGAGTGATGTGAAGAAGTGGCATCCCATGTAATGAAAGAGGTGATGGAAACAGCTAGGTTCTCAGGGCAAAGGGTCTGGTGTGTGACCCCTAGCATGATACATGCCCTGTCCCTAGCAACAGAACTGTGAGGTGTGGCTTTCCTGCCTCCACAACCAACTCTACAGTCTTCCTAGAGATTCTACAGGTTTCCAAATATTTCTCATAAATGACTCTTTGGCTTCTTTTATTAGAATAGATTGATATTTTTTTTTAAAAAAACACACACAATTAGAACACTGCCTTGTGATCTCAATCTCAGCTCCCAAGCCAGTTCTTAGCCTTTCCAGACCTTCACTCCATTGGCTTCCCCATCTCAGAACTCCCTTATAAAATAGGAAAGAGAGACAGAGAGCAGACCAGCAAAACAAAACCGGCCACCACCTTGGCACCCTTAATTCATCTAGGAACAAGAAGAAAAACAAGAGCAAAGACACAAGGAGTAGCTGGGACCTGATAGCCATGATATGCTCTCTGGCTAGACAATATTTCAGGATGTGAGCTGCATTATTCAGCTGCCAGATCTTTGCACATGCTTTGCTAAGGTTCATACAGGTGAATTTGGTGCTCTTTAGATTGGATTAGACATCTCTGACATAATCTCTGGCACCAGTATCATATTATTTTAGAAGTAGTAGTGTCATTGATCAATCCATCCTTTCCTTGGTTTGTGTGATGCCACACAGACTTGAATTTTCTCTTATTTTTCTGATTGCTCTTAAAACAACAACAATAAACTCATCTGTGTATTCCTCTTTCTCTCCTTAGCTTTTGTTTTTATTTTATAAGCATTTCCTGAATAAGTAATGCACATACTATCTAATAAAGAGTAACATGCAAATTGACTGTACCTCCTCTACACTACCAGCCAATCAGGAGCAGGGGGCGTAGCCAGCAGACAGGGGGTGTGGACAGGGGGCATGGCCAGTGGACAGGGGGCATGGACGGGGGCATGGCCAGCAGACAGGGGTGTGGCCAGCAGGGGCGTGGCCACAGTGCCTGGTAAGCAAGCACCACACTATAAGCTCTGCCCACGTGGTACTTAAGGGCCGGCGAGATCCCTCCTTACAGTTACTGTGACTGAATCACATGCAAATGAGCGCCTGGGACATCTTGGGTAATGAACACCAGGAGCGAGGTGGGGCTGTGAGCCAAGCGGCAGTTTGGGTCCATGCCCCCGGCCCAGCGCCTATGATGGAGCATGCAGATACCCGCTGTGTGAGACTCAGGGGGTCCCTGCATGCCCCCCAGCCCAGCACCCACGATGGGGGTGGGGGGGCTGGCTGCCAGTCTCTGGGGTGTGCAGAGACCTCGGTGGTGACCACTGGCTGCAGGAAGTTCACAGTCTTCTTGGTTCGAGCACAACTGAACCAGAAGCAAACATCGAGTGCAGGGAGCACCAAGAATGCTGGGAAATGTAGTTCTGGTGGCAGATACAGGGGGCATGGCTAGCAAGACGGGAGGTGAGGCGGGTGAGGCCTGCAGGGCCTTGGCTGCGGTGCAGCGTGAGCTCCCCAGACCCGGCTCCCCGTGGCTCCATGGCGCAGTGTGCATGCGCTCCCCAGGTGGGAGCCCCTGGGAAGCACAGGGCAAGCTGCGGAGGGGCGGGGCAAGCTGTCAGAGAGGCGCCCGCCTGCTGGGTTGGCATGAATCCAGTAAGGTCACCCTTTCCCCAAGCACCATGCACACTCTGCGGCTCTCTGCCTCCTTGGGCCAGGATTGGAGCCGGGAGCCTTCCAACCACAGCGCCCACCAGCCAGGTGCTCCAGCTTCTGGAGATGCTGAGGAAGGCACGCATCTCCAGTTTCTCAGCTCGCACCCTCTCTCTAAGAGGCTGGGGAGAACGTATTTGGCAAAGTTCTTTAAGCCACAGCAGTCAGAGTAGTGAAACTTGGCCAGGCAGGCACATAGAGGGGCGGGGGCCCTTTCTGGCCCTGGGGTTAGGCAGCATGCTCTGTGGTCCTGGGTGCCTGTGGCTGCCTGTGGCTGTGGCCGGCCTGAGTGAAGCTGGCCCAGGTCCTGGGCGCCTATAGTTGGCCAGAGGGAGGGAAGCCTGGGTCCCAGGTGTGGGGCAAGGCAGAGGCAGTTAGGAGCAATAAGGCCAGCAGGGAAGCACTTAGGGGCGATCAGGCAGGTAGGCAGAGGTGGTTAGAGTGATCAGGCAGGCAGAGGGGTTAGGGGTGATCAGGCAAGCAGGCCATGAGCAGTTAGGAGCCAGTGTTCCTAGATTGCGAGAGGGATGTCCGACTGCCAACAGTCAGACATCTCTGACTGCCAACAGTAAGACATCCCCAAAGGGGTCCCTGATTGAAGAGGGTGCAGGCTTGGCTGAGGGAACTCCCCCCACCCCCGTCTGTGCACGAATTTCAGGCACCGGGCTACTAGTGTATATATAAGGAAAGTATTCAATGAAAAGTAAAGGTCTGCCCCATCTCTGCCCCTCAGTTCCTTAAACTCTTAATGTGTGTGTGTGTGTGTGTGTAAATCATATAGGACATATACAAACACACACAGCATGCACACACATTATTCCTAGTTTTTTTAAAAATATATAAATGCTACCATACCATAACATTCACTGTGGAGTTCAGTGGATTGAAAGAGGCAGGGCTAGATCACACATCACACAGTAAGCCTTCCCTAAGTGTCTTTCATCTGCCCCTGAAATCCCTTTTCCCATTACAGCTGCCTCTTGTCCCATAACTGAGATTCTCTGTCACTGTTTCATTTACTGTTTCATTCAACATTGAGCAGTAGCTACATACCAGACACTGTTCAGGAACAAAGTAGGCAAATTTCACAGAATTTATATTCTATTGGGAGGAGCAGGCAATTAAGACATTATAAAATGTCAGAGAATTTCCAATAATGAGAGATACTTGAAAATTAAAGCATGATAATGTGAGAGAGAGCAGATAGGTGATATTGTATAGAGTGACCAGTGCAGGCCTCTATTCTATGAGGAGTTGATATTGGAGTTGAAACAACATCTGGATGACAAGAGGCCAGCCTGTGAAGATCTGAGGGAGGAGCCTTCCAGGAGTGGAAATAGCAAATGACAATTCAGAATTAAGGGTGACTCCTTAATACATACTATTGTGCCCCTTGCTTTTTCACTTAATAACATATATGAGAGATGGTTCCATGTATGCCACAGATCAATCTTTTTCTCCTCCTCATCTTCCTCCTCCCCTTTCTTACTCTTTCTCCTCCTCCCCCTTCTCATTTCCCTCCTCCAGACAGGGCAAGTATGTAGGTACAAAAATGTTCATGTCAGCAAAAGATTAAAAATTGTTTAAATACCAGCATGTGACTAAATAAATTACGTTTTATCCCTATAATGGAATCCTACGCAGCTGCCAAGAAGGAGGGGAAGTGCTGACATGAACATTTTTGTACATACGTACTTGCCCTGTCTGCAAGCTCCCTGCAACCATGCATTTTGCTTCCCACATCATTGCAAGCCCACCACTGTGCAGACCCCCAGAGTTGGGAAGAAATCAGCACGTGCTTGAAAAGTACTAGAGGCAGGTCTCAGGTGTCATACCACACTGTCTCTGGCGGTTCCTCCGGGGAGGGGTGGAGGATGGAGCAACTGCTAACAGGCTCTCCATATGTGGACACGCTTCCTGGTTTTTTCCTGAATTTGGTCCTTGAAGTCCTCTCTGGGGGCATTCCTGATGATATTCCTGTAGGTGAAACTTTAGGGAGTAGAGCTGCCTACTTTGGCCTGGCCCCTGCCTGTTGTCATGGTTCATACAGACTGACCCTGTGGTTGGCCCAGCTGCCACCGCCCCAGCACCCTGCGGATGGCGACCATGACCTCACAGTTGCGCAGGCTGTAGATGAATGGGTAGAGCAGTGGTGTGACATTGGTGTAGATGAGTGCCAGTGTGCGGTCCCGCCGCGGGGAGTAGCTGGCCTTAGGCCGCACATACATAAAGGTGGCGCAGCCATAATGCAGAAAGGTAACGGCCAGGTGGGAGCCACAGGTAGAGGCAGCCTTACGTCGGCCCCTAGGGGAGTGCTGGTGGTGCAGGGTGGTGGCGATGGCACCATAGGAAGCCAAGATGAGTAACAAGGGCAGCAGCAGCAGCACCAGGCAGGCACCCAGCAGGGGCAGCTCATCCATGTAGCTCCGTGTGCAGGCCAGGTGCAACAGCGCTGTAATGTCGCAGAAGAAATGTACCAGCAGGTGGGAGCCACAGAAAGGCAGGTGGAAGACCGCCACCGTAAGCCCCACAGACACTGTCAATCCCCCAAGACAGCAGGCCAGGGCCAGTTGCGTACACAGCCCCGGGGTCACCACAGCCGCATAACGCAGCGGGTGGCAGATGGCCATGTAGCGGTCATAGGCCATGGCGGCCAGCAGGAAGCACTCTGCCCCACCCAGTGCCACAAACATCTGCATCTGAACAGCACAGCCCAGGAAAGAGATGGGGCAGCCCCTGCCTAGGCCAAGGCATGGTGCAGCCAGGTCAGCCAGGGAGCGGGGCACCACCACCAGGGTGTAGCAGAGCTCAATGGCTGACAGCTGGCATAGGAAAAGCAGCATGGGTGGCCGTCTGGGCATGTAGGCCACTGCCACCAGGATGAGCAGGTTCCCACTCAGGGTGACCAGGTGCACAGCCAGTAGCAGCAGGAAGAGCACAGGCCTCAGGTGTGGGAACTCAGAGAAGCCCTGAAGGAGAAAACCCTGGGGCCTGGTAGCATTGCTGGGGCTGTCCATGTGGGCCACTCAGAAACACCTGTGGGAGAGAAATGAGGGAAAGGCAAGCTGTGGGGTGCCACCATTCAGAAAGGGCCAGGTGGGGGTTAGAGGTTGGAGGGAGTAGTGGATACAGAGAGCGGTGGTAGGTACACGGTACACTACCAGCTCCCTCCCCATGAGGATGTCTTGTTAACTGGTTCAGAACATGGTACAGGTCTTCCTGCCTTCTGGACTAGATTCTCACAGCTGCTTTCTCAACATGCTCTTTCCAAGGAAACCGCGATTTTAGACACTTTTCTTACAATGCATCACTCAAGACCTCCACCTACAAAGGATTTCCTGCCCTCAAACTCGTTACCATTCTGAGGGGCCTACCCTGAGCTCCCCAAGGCATGAAATGTGTCTTTAGTCTCTGCCTCTGTTCCCTCTTCCCTGTTCTGTCCAGTCCCTTCTGAGTTGCTTTCTGTATGTGTTACAGAATTACAGAAACATAAAGCAGATGAATACCTTTGAGCTCATGTCCTACAACCTCATAATTGTAAAAGAAGAATGAGGCTGGGGATAGTAGTGGTGAAAGGCTTAACTGCTCATAGATAATTATGAATAGAATCTGCATTCTTGAGCCTGAATCCAGAACTTCCCCTGAGTCTAAATGGGGCTGTAAAAAATGTCACTACCGTCAGTCAGTCCATAGTAATTTGGTCTTAAAATGGAGACCCAAGTGTGTGCCTGGCACTGAGGCAGACACATAGGGAGCAGGGGAAGTTAGCGGGAGGGCCTGGCTGGACACATCAGGAACAATGTGTCTAACATTTTCATTAGAAGTGATATCTATCTGTTCTAACTCGCCTTTCTGAGTGAGTAGTACATTTCAAATTTGCCAACTGAACACAGTTTCTTTCTAAGCATTATTGCTGACTCATTTGCAGGCAACATTTAGAAAACATTGATAGCCTACTGTAGGTCGACTGTGTTATAAAACTCTAATGTATGGGAACATGGTGTGGTAAGAAATTCAAGTCCATGCAAACTAGAGGAGGATGTTTGATTATTCCAATAGTTATTTATAATATTTCTTATGTCCTTATCTCTTTTGTTAATCTCAGTTGTAAGCTCGACTATTATTTCTTCTCAGTGACTTTGAGTCACGGTTTATAATCAATGTTGGAAATGGAATTTGTGCATAGCTTTTATACCATACAGTGCAATATCAATAAAGCTGGGTTAAAGGCATGGTGAGATGAAAGAGCTGGAAAGAATGCTAGCTAGTGCTGCTTTTGGAGAAGAGAATTCTGAACAATTATCAGTGTCAATCTGTGCTTTTTCTTGTCATCTCAGGGGAATGTCTCCAAACAGATGTTTGTAGTTTTATGGAGGACAAGTAAAGTGGGGTTTTGGGGTGGTTCTAAGGTAGATGGAATCATTTCCCTTGTGTTTTAGAACCCTCTCTTTTTTTGGCCAATATTCAGTCTATTGAGCAAATTTAACAAACCTTTTTCTGTTGAGTGTTTCTTCCTTGCCAAGTGTTGTAGCTGCTGGTGTGAACAAGAGAGAAGCCTGGCCGTCCTGGAGGCACTGGCGGGGGTAACTGCTGAGGGACCCACGGCAGCTCTCTTCTCTCTGCCTTGGCTCGCTTTTCTCTACTCCTCTCTTCTTAGAGAAGCAGGGGGTGGAGGGCTGAGAGACAGAAATGATCTAGTTCTTTTGCCTTCATGTTCATACTGGAGATGAAATGGAAATGACAAGAAAGGCCAGGAGAAGGTGCCAATAACTGCAAACTGAACATAGATCATGTATTTTTAAAAGCAAGGTCCCATGAAGTGAGCCATATAGGCCAACTAAACAAAAAGGAGACTGAGGAATGTTTCTACTTTGTTTGGAGTTTTTTAGAAGGATTTGTTGCAAAATCAAGGAATGTATGTCACAAAAGTCTTTTCTCTTCAAGGATGAGGCGGGGGTCAGATACTTCCATTCAAAACCCAGCTCTATCAGAGTCGTTCATGCTACAGAGGGAAAATAAATGATGACAAGGCCTGCTTGAGCCCCTCTTTCCTCTCCCACCACACCCCTGCCTCCCCCAGGGGCAGAAGGGCAGATATTCTTATTCTTCTAGGTGATTCATAGTATCAACAATATTAGCTGTGCTTAAGAGAATAGCTGGCAAATGCTCACAAGGACTTTACACATTTAATTCATTTAATCCTAGGGACAACTCAATAAAGTAGGCCGACTCTTACACTAATTGTACAGATGAGAAAATTGAGGCATAAAGAAATTAGATGTCTTGAGCTAGTAGTAAAGTCAGATTTTACACCCAAGCCTTTCATAGTCCGTGGTCCTATGCACAACATAGTCTTCCTTACCTAGATCTCTCCTAAAAATTCTTTCCATCTAAGACACACCTTACCCTTCTTCCCACATCTCCTACTCTCCCTCTCTAGAAATTAGCTGCACTCTCCTAGGCATTGCTGTCCTCAGATTGCCCTTTGCTGACATCTCTTGAGGCCCTGGGGATGTGAGCAGCAATACAGATAGTCTAAGATAGCAAATCTAAAAATAATTTCTCCTTAGCTTTGACATTCATCGCTGCTGCTGTTATTGTTCTGGCAGAACTGCTTTTCTAATTGTGTGATGCTTAATGGAGCACCCACAGAGTAATGCCTGGCTGGTGGCCCAGGACATTGGGATGTGCTGAAAGCCTCACTGGGCTGCAGCTGCAGAGCTGCGCTTTGATTTTCACAGTGCAGAATAATTACAATTACCTGTAATAATGATGTTTTTTAAAATTGGTCACTTCAATAGTCAATTGAAGCACATTTAAAGAGGGGATGAAATGGAAGATTGGAGAGGCAGACAGGTCCGGCTCCTCCAGACCATTAGACATGACCAGATCTCTGGTACCCCTCTCTAGACCACCTGGCATCCATCATTTTGACCACCTGACATCTAACTGATTGCCATCCTGGACCAATCCTAGGGCTAAGAATGTAGGGCTGATTATTACCAAGAATGCACTTTGAACTATAAGAACACAGTTTTTCTTTCTTATGAATATTTTTGAGATTTTGCCTAGTATAATTCCCAGTTCAAAAACTCTAAGACCCTGGAATAATTCTTTATAATTAGTTTCTAGCTAAGCCCTCAGATGCTTTTTTAGTTCCTTTGACATACGTGAGAACCCAACTTCTATAGTATCATGGCAGCCTTTGGGCTACATTTGCATAGCAGCTGACAAGTATAATTATGATAATGACTCCTTTCCCTATATCATTAGTCTTTTCCTTGATTTATGACAGATAACTCAAAATCGATTAATATATATATATATATATCTGCATTATTATGTATTTCAAATTTAGATATTTTCTAAAATACAAACCTTGAATTAAAATTTATTACTATTCTCTTGCTCAGATGCAAACTTTTATCTTTTGGTGGTGTTTTTCTCATCAGTTTAATATATCGTTTACTCAGAGGAGCTACATATCATCTCTGGATTTGGAGATTTTACTGTGTACTCCCTCTTCCAATCATTTATAATTCAGCTTCTACCCCAGTAGGTGCCTCTTTTCTGTACCTGTATTTCTGTCTTGTGAGCCGCTTCCTTTCATGCGATAAAGCAGTCTATTGAGTTCTTGATAACCAAATTTGGTAAGATAGCTTGTCATAAGTTTTTGGAAGTCTAAATAAAAGAAATCCTTTGTTATTTCTTGTTGGCATCTGTGTCCTAAAAGCATTTAAATAGATTTAATAATGAATATTTTTCTTACACGGACATTCTTTCTTTCTTCCCTTTCTGGTGTTTTCTGAAGTATTTAGTGATCCTACATGTTATAAAAGTGAGATGCCCTTTATACTTTCTGTATCTTCTCAGGAGTTTTCTTAAAGTGATGGTTACACAGCACTCTTTTAATTCTCCAGCTTTGGGTCAATACATTACTTTGGGTTTTTGCATTTTGGCCAACATTTATCTTTCAAGTTTCCTGACAATTTAGAATTACAACAATGTGTGCATTTGTGTTTAGAGCCCCCTAAATAGTTGCCACTGTTAATTCTCTTTTCTTAAATCAATTGTGGGATTAGGACTTTGAGTGAAGTATCATTCCGAACTTCACACTCTCTTTTAATTTCATCTGAAGAGGAGCTTTGAACCACACAAATGTAGGAGTCCTGCTGATTTTAGAGCTTGGTCTCTGCCTTTGATGCTTTACAAAAAATTCTCAGCTTGAACAAAGCTGTATACATTTAAATGAATATCTCTGACCCAGGCTTTAGCCAGAAGAATAAGGATGTACTTCAAAAACCAGCACTTTAATGTTCAACATCAAAATTGCCTGGCAAAGAGATTGTCCTCATTCTGGGACTGTGAAGGACATCCTTATCACACATAAATGCATGGTCATTGTACTGTTACATTTTGAAAAGTATTCTAGGCCCGAGGGTCATTCACTTTATTGACTTGAAAAGATAACATCTTTTCTATATAGGGACACTAGTTTGTTTTCTAAATTTGTTTTTAAGATCAACTGTCATTTTTCATGCAGTCAGTTTTAGTACGTTTGAAACTACTTTTAATTTCTAAACTGCATCTTATGCCACAGAGCAGCAAGAGGGTTCCTTCAAAAACCCAGATGAGTCTCCTACTAAATGATGCTTTTTTGCTTCTTGTTGGTCGCAGACTGAGAGCTGGAACTAAGGAATAGGGCCAGGCAGCTGCTTGGATGAAGAAATTAAGGTTATGTCAATTCTGCCAGGGTATTTTCATGATTCATTAAAGTGGGGGGAAAAAACAACAACCCACTGGTGAAAAAAATATATTGATATCCTACTGCAGCCACCATACAGGAGTGAGCACACTGATACCTTTGGAACATTGTCTCAGAAAGCCATGGGCCCTCAGCAGACCCTTCACTTAGGAGAACTGTATGATTTTGGCTTTAGGAGTTCTTTCCAGTGGGATACTCTCCTCTCTATCCTGCTGCCTACCCCCAAGACTCCAGAAAAGACTTCTGTCTTTGCTGAGAAAAAACAACAAAAGTCCAGATGAAATGAGACAGAACACACACAGTTCAGCTAGCCCAGAGGTGGGCTTTGATGGTGGGTCTTCTTTAGGGGTGTAAGGGGTTCACTGTGGTTGATGTGGTTTGAGGCCTAGGGATTTAGTTTTTGGTCAGGAAGCAAGGAATAAATAGAGCCCCTGACAATACTGTGACAGGAAGTTTTTGTGTGGTCAAATTTTTGGAGCTAAATAATAATCATATAATTTATCTTCATGAATACTCTGTTTTGCCTCTAAAAGTTGAAGAGGTAATATTTTCCTCCATTCTATTCTTACCCATTATTTTATAGAAACAGTATATCATTGAATGCTTTTCTCCATGAGAACCTCTATCCATCTGAGGAGAAGATAGGGATCTCTCAGTTTTTGGTTGGAAAAGTTGAGGCAGAAGAGATGGATTTGGACAAAGATATTAAATTAAAAAAAAATAGAACCTAAAAGTTCTGGAATCTGTAGCTGCCTCATGTTCCTCACAACACATGCCTTCTCAGTGCACCTGAGATTAAAGGAATCCACAAGTTAGAGTACCTTGAATACCACATGCCCCATGGTTTACTGATGTGGAAAATAACGGGTCTGACTTGAGGTGGTTCATGGGAAGAAATGCTTGTACATTTCTTTCTCACAAGAAGTTATTTTTGGGAGGCAAACCTAATTGGGAAGTGTTTTGATTTTCTTATTTCCATTATTTGTATTTCCTCCTCTTCTCTGCCCACATACCCTACAAATGCCAAACTTCTCCTTACCTGGGCCCAGACAGGAGGATGACTTGGAGATGATGGGTGGAAAGGAGACTCAGATCATGGTGACTGGAGGTTAGAAACGTCACAAGCAAAATGAGGAACAGCACACTGAGAGTTGCAGTGGGCAGTTGTAGAGGAGAGAGAGGGCTGAAATGAGAAAAGTGAGAGATGGAGAGGCTGTAAGAGGGGAGATTGCCCAGAGGGATTTCCACAGCAGCTTCTGGATAGCTGTGTCTGGTCGGCACATATTAGCTTGCTGTATTCCCGTGGAGAGTGGGGAGAGATGAGAGGAATATATTAGTTCTTTCCAGAGGGAGGACAGGCAAGAACAAAGGCATCTGTAATAAATGCACTCAGCACAAAAACCCTCCTCAGGGCTGGAGACCTAGGTGGAGCTTGGCACATGCAGTGACTCTTCAACTATCCAAAGAGAAATGATTCTTCCTATCTCATGTGGCCCACCATCCAAAATGCTGTCCGTCCCGTTGGTACTGCACTTTTTCCCTAGAGCAATGGTAGACAAACTCATTAGTCAACAGAGCCAAATATCAACAGTACAACGATCGAAATTTCTTTTGAGAGTGAAATTTTTTAAACTTAAACTTCTAATGCCACTTCTTCAAAATAGACTCGCCCAGGCCGTGGTATTCTGTGAAAGAGCCACACTCAAGGGGACAAAGAGGCTCTGTGGCTCACGAGCTGCAGTTTGCTGACCACTGCCCTAGAGTGCTTCTTGCTCCTCTGTCATCATAACAATTCCCCTCTCTGCATGCCGGGCCAGGTGGCAGCTCTAGAACCTGTATAAAGTGTCAGGTATCTGATAGGTCTTAGATGTCTTTAGTTTTCCAGTGGTTAGATTTGGGAGGCTGTTGAGATGCATGAATGAATCATTTTTCTAACTCTCACTCACATTTGTGTGCAAGGACCCAGGAAACTGCATTAGGAATCCTCCACCACCAATGGATACTCCTGACCCTAGACTAAGAACAAGAAGACTCTGGCAGGTCCCTTTAAGTTTGGGAGCTGAAGACTCGCTCTTGATTTTTTGGTTATTATCATGCATGTTCACATGTATATGTGTACCAACATTGTAGGAGGCTATAAGGTCATCTATTCTAAATTCATTTACTTGTTCATTGATTCAGCAATTCAACACATGTGTATTGAGTACCCAGTATGTGCCAAGCGTGGATCTAGGTTCTGTGGTGTAGATCAGGTAGCAAAACAGGGGAAAAAATCCTGTCCTCATGGAGCTTACATTCTAGGACCATGGTCGGCAAACCGTGGCTTGTGAACCACATGCAGCTCTTTGGCCCCTTGAGTGTGGCTCCTTCACAAAATACCATGGCCTGGGTGAGTCTATTTTGAAGAAGTGGCATTAGAAGAAGTTTAAATTTAAAAAATTAGGATTTCAAAATAAATTTCAATCATCGTATTGTTGATATTTGACTCTTGTTGACTAATGAGTTTGCCGACCACTGTAATCTAGGGCAAGCAAGCATGTCAAAATCTCGGCCCGTGGGTCACATCCACAATGAATGTTTTTGTGGCTCAGCCAATATAACGCTATGTAAGAAAAAACTTAATAAAATTTTTATAATTTAATTTTTACAATATCCTGTTATACATAATTATTAATAATGAACTATGATGTTTGGTAATGACTGATTACTATAATTGTGTTGCATACATGTTCCTTACATTCCTTATGCACAGGCACACCATTTCTCTCCACTAATACTAGCAGCAACTAATTTAGCAGCCGATTGCCATGTCATTGGTCTTGGACTGATTTGTTTGGTGTGCACAACAGGAAATATTTTACTTTTGGAGAACAAGAAAAATAGGTTTATTTGTATTATACTTATTAATTTGTGAAGTTATTCAGTGTCTGGTAAGTTAGTATTCAAGAAAAATATTAATTTTTATTAAAATGTTCTATTATTTTATATTAACAATTACTCATTTATTTCAGCTCTTTGTATTCAGCATGTCTCTATTTAAATTAACCTACATTTCTATGAAAATTGAACCTTTTATGGTTTTATTTGCAGCCCACATAAACTTAAACCTTGTTTATTTGGCCTGCATTAGCTTTTGAGTTTGACATGCTTATACTAGGGCGAAGAGACAAGGGCCAAGTTAAGTAAATTATAGAGCATATTCGGAAGTGATAAGTCCAGTGGAGAAAAATAAAGAACGATAGGAAATGTGAGGAGGTGACATGCAATTTTCAATAGGATGTTTGAGGAACGCTTTAGAGGAAAGATGACATTTGATGCAAAACTTGAAGGAGATAAAGCAGTGAGTCGTGTGGCTATCTGGAGGAAGAACATTCTCTAGGCAGAAGCATTAGCCAGCCAGAGACCATGAGTGGGTGCAGGCATGGTGTGTTTGAGGCCCAGTGAGAAAGCCAGTGTGACTAGGATGGAATAAGGGAGGACATATTAGCAGCAGATGATAGTAGAGTGTGACCAGTAGAGGGTGCCATGCAGGAGATTGTGAAAAGTTGGCTTGTATTCCATGTGGAATGGGGAGCCACTAGAGACTTTGAGGATAGGAATTCTATACAAGAACCACTCTGGCTGCTGCATCAAGAATAGACTGTAGATGACCAGGGTGCTTTACACTAATCCGAATGAATGAGAATGAATGAGAATTTGATGGAGTAGAGTGGCAGTAGAAGTAATGCATGGTTATATTCTGCAAATATTTTTAAATCTAGAGCCAGCAGAATTTCCTGATGGATTGAATATGGGGTGTGAAAGAGAGGAGCCAGAATGACTTTATTTTTTTGTCTGAGCAACAGGAAGGGTAGCGGTGTCATTACCTGAGATGAGGCCTCAAGTGGAGCAAATTTGGGAAGGAGAAGTTGTCAGACGTTTAGTGTGGGATATATTAAGTTTGAGATGTCTGTTAGCTGTTCAAGTGGATCTATCTACTTGGCAGTTGGGCATGTGATCTGCAGTTCGTTGGAGACATCCACATTAGAGGTAAAAATTTCTGCCCATCAACCAATTTGTACATCTCCACCATCATAGAATATTTATATGGAAAATTATATAGTAGGATAAATTCTCCTTTTGATACTAAATAATTATTTCAACCCCTACACAGTTCCTTTAAAGATAGAGTATTGAATGATGGTCATAGCTGCACTAGAGAATGGAAGTGAGGGCAGAATCCAAACCCCTTGGAGAAGGAAAGAGTTGATAACAAAACCATGAGTTCTAAAATTCTAGGTTCTTATCCTAAATTTCCCTCTTTTTTTTTTGTGTGTGTATTTTTTAGAAATTAATTTACCTTGTTTAGGTGACTGAAATATAAAAATAATAATACCACCTGTGTCTAATTAGCAAATTTTGTTTTCACATTTTATTTCTCACAGCTTTATTGAGGTATAATTGAAATACAATGAACTGCATACACTTAATGTGACAATCTGATTAAGTTGGACATGCGTCTCTCTCTCTCTCTCCCTCCCTCCCTCCCTCCCTCCCTCCCTCCCTCCCTCCCTCCCTCCCTCCCTCCCTCTCCCCATGAGACCTACCTTCTTAACAAATTCTGAAGTGCACAACCCAGTACTGTTATTCACAGGCACTGTGTTGTACAGCAGATATCTAGAATTTATTCATCGGTCATAAATGAAATTTTATACCCTTTGGATAACAACTCCGTGATCCCCTACACTCAGCCTCTGGTCACCACTATTGTATTCTCTTCTTCTATGAGTTAGGCTATTTTAGATTCCTCATCTCTGTGGAATTAAACTGGTGTTTCTCCCATTTTAAAGAAAAGCTTTCTTGATCCCATTTTTTTTCACCTAGTTTCCATTATTATGCAGTTGAAAAAACTCAAATGAGTTGTCTGTTTTTGTTGTCTATACTTCCTCTCCTCTTTCTATTTAAAAAAAACTGCTTAATTGAGATCTGGCTTACATGTAAAATGCAGTTTTGAGATTTTAAATAAGATTTTTACTTATGAAAACATTTTTTAAATTCTAAAGTTTAGGAGAATCAAGATGGCGGCATAGGTGGAACACATATCTTGCCGTCATACTCAACAATTTTAATACTACAACTTAACGAAAGAACAAACATCTTCCAGAATCACCAAAAAGCTGGCCGAGTGAAAATTCCACAAATAAAAGTGAAGATAAGACACTGTGACTCGGAGGAGCGGCGGCAGACAGCGTTGAAAGATTCGCGTAGAGAGAGGTTTGGAGCGCGCGCCGCGGAGAGGGCGGGCGGCTGAAAACCGGCCAGTTTTCTCAAACGGGGAGACAAAGACGTCCCACTGGACTGAATCTCCAGCTCTGAGAGAAGTCCAGGGAACCCACTATCATACGGGGTGAAAACTGGACAGTGGGAGGGCACCCCGAAGCTCGGGCGCTGCAGGGGCCTCCCGGCTTGTGGAGAAGGCAGCTTGCGCGAACAGCTCGGCTGCGTGACTGCACAGAGAGCACTCTGCGACTTGCTTTCTCATTCGGAAAACCGTCAGTCTGCTTTGTTTTATGAGCCTGGGTGAGACATTGGGAGTGTAGATTCATTTGGGGAGAGTCTGAATTCCCCGGCAGCCGGTGGAGCTCCACAGCGTTTCTCTCTCAGATCTGCTGGCAGCCATTGCCCCCGGCACAGAGTCCGTGGGGCTGCATAGGGCAGAGCTAACGCTATCTGCTTGGCCCGGAGACTCCACCCATCCAACCTGAGCACAGCTGAGCTTCACAGACAATTGGCCTGAGGTCAACCCCTCCAAGTGCTAACAACGATTAACTGAGCTTAACTTCAGCAAGACTGTGCAACCCATATCCACCACAGGTAACCGGAGAGGCTGAGCCACTGTCCCTAGTAGTGGGACACACAAAGCTACCACACAAAGCTAATTGACCAACTCAGGGAAGCAGCCACCATGCAGAGACATGGAAAGAAATCAGATGTGAAAGAAATGGAGGAAAAAAAACGACTGGACGTGGAATTCAAAACCACGGTTATAGGGGTCTTCAAGAGGCTCCAACAAAAGGTCGAGGCCTATAAGGAAATAAGCAAGACCTACAAGGAAATGAACGAGACCTGCAAGGAAATGATCAAGACCAACATGGAAATCAATGAGTCCTACAAGAAAATGAACAAGACCCTCAAGGATATGAACGAGACCTGCAAGGAAATGATCAAGACCAACGTGGAAATGAAAGAGACTCAAGGATATAAAGGAGACTCTCAAGGATATGAAAAAGGACCAACCAGAAATTAAACATACACTGACTGAAATAAAAAATATTATACAAAGACCTAAAAGTGCTCTGGAGCACCCCAAGAACCAAGTTAAAGATTTGAAATACAAAGAGGGAAAATCCACTCAGCTGAAAAAGCAAGAAACCAAAAGAATCTAAAAAATTGAAGATAGTGTAAGGGGCCTCTGGGACAACCTCAAGCATACCAACATCCCAATTATAGGGGTGCCAGAAAAAGAGAGAGAGCAAGACAATGAAAACCTATTTGAAGAAAAAGTGACCGAAAACTTCCCACACCTGGTGAAAGAAATAGACTTAGGAGTCCAAGAAGTGCAACGAACCCCAATATATAGGAACTCTAAGAGGACCACACCAAGGCACATCATAATTAAAATGCCAAGAGCAAAAGAAAAAGAGAGAATATTAAAAGCAGCAAGAGAGAAACAGTTGGTTACCTATAAGGGAGCACCCATACGACTGTCAGCGGATTTCTCAACAGAAACGATGCAGGCCAGACGGGAGTGGCAAGAAATATTCAAAGTGATGAACAGCAAGAATCTACAACCAAGATTACTCTATCCAGCAAAGCTATCATTCAGAATTGAAGGCCAGATAAAGTTCTTCTCAGATAAGAAAAAGCTAAAGGAGTTCATCACCACCAAACCAATATTATATGAAATGCTGAAAGATATTCTTTAAGAAGAGGAAGAAGAAAAAGATAAAAGTGTAAACTAGGAATAACAAATACACATCTATCAACAAATGAATCTAAAAATCAAGTGAATTAATAAGCTGATGAATGGGATAAACTGATGAATGTAACAGAATCACGGACATAGAGAGGCAATGGACTGACAACTCTTGGGGAGAAAGGGTGTGTGTGAAGTGGCAGCAAGAGACTGGACAAAAATCATGCAACTATGGGAGAGGACAGTGGAGGGGGGTGAGGGCGGAGGGTGGGATGGGTACCAGGTGGAGGGGAACTATAGGGGGGGAAAAAAAAGGAACAATGTAATTAATAAACTGAACAATAAAGATAAAAAAAGGTGAAGGGATTAATAAGTACAAATTGGTAGTTACAGAATAGTCATGGGGAGGTAAAGTAAAACATAAAAAATATAGTAAGTAATATGCTAATAACTTTGTATGGTGTCAGATGGGTACTAGATTTATTGGGATGATTACTTAGTAGGTTATATAATATATAATCATTGAATTGTATACCTGAAACTAATATAATATTATATGTCAATTATAATTGAAAAATAAAAAATTATTTAAAGTAAAAAAATAAAAATAAAAAAATAAAAAAATTAATTCTAAAGTTTACAAAAATGTCACTTATTATATTGAAGAGCCGTGATCAACATATTTTCCAAAATAGGACTCTATCCCACCTTGCCTTAGCTCTCAGTGTCCAGAATGTGGACTGCCCTCTCATCATTCTTTTCATGCACATAGTTTCCCCAAAAGAGAAGAAGCAATCAGGAAGGGACTTAGTCTGAACAGGCCTCCCTAGTGATCAGGACTCCCAGATATGGTATCTTACTCAAACAGCCGTGCAGAATTTACCAGTGACGCGAGTTTGGAGTTTTATGCCTAATGTTTTTCTAGGCTGGAGTCTGGCTTTCTGTGAAAAGTTGTGTCAACACAGGGGAAGTCTCTGTTTGGGTTTGGGGAGTCCTCAGATTGGTGGTGCCTCTGTCCCCTCTTGGAGAGTTGCTATGAGTTTTCTCAGACTTGAAGTCATGTGGGATCTGTGTTTGGAGAGACTAGAAATACTTACATCATCTCCACATTCCTCAGCCATTTGTCACCTGATTGCACATTTCCTAGTGGGATGCCTGCTTCCAGGGGAAAAGGTATTTCTCCTTTCTGACTTCTTCAGAGAAGAGGCTGGTTAAGTTATTGAGTTAGATGAACATTTATATTTATGGCTCTGGCTGTAAGGAGAAAAAGTTCATTTCTTTGGGGTCTTTGTGTTTTTGGGTAAATTTATGGAAATATTGATGATAGAAAAAAGGCAAGAGAATAAACCTAAAGTATCAACAATAAATGAAATTACAATGATGCCTAAAGAAATTATGAGCAGATAAGAGAAATAAAACAGAGTATAACCAAAATATTAAGTTGATGCTCTACAAATTCCAGGAAGATGAAAACATTTCTGAAATTCTCACCAAAGAAAAATGAGAAAAGATAGAATTTAAAAAAAAATGAAAAGGTAGAAATTAAACTCGATAGAGATTAGAAATAATAGAAAAATATTATTAAAAAATTACTTATGGATACAATAGATACATATCAGAAAATAAAAGTCTAATTGGCCTAAGAAGAAACAGAAAACTTGAATTATAATCATTGGTAACATTGAAATTGCTACTGAAAAGATAACTTTTCTGTCCTCTTCATTACACCCATGGAAAATAATTTTACAAGAGGACTTTACCAGTTTCAAGGAACACCTAATCCCCATACTATCTAATAAAAGAGTAATAAGCAAATTTGACTGGACCTTCACCACACCCACAAGCCATGCCCACAGCCATGTCTGCCATCCAATCAGGAGCAAATTATGTAAATAAACCCCAATCAAGATGGCTGCCGCTACTAAGAGCAGGAGGAAGGCTTGGATTTTCCCAGCAACAGAGGAAGCCAAGCTTTCTGCCTCCCTAGTCCTCCACTCAATGTTACAAAGTTTCAATTATAAAAGGTACAGAAATGGCTGCAGCCATTGAGCTAGAGAGAACAGAGGCTTGGGTTTCCCTGGCAATGGAGGAAGCCAAGCTTCAGTCTGCTGTTGCTGGCCTAGGCCTCCACTCTAGGCTACAATGTTTCACAGTTTATTCTGTTCATGAGATTTTTTTTATTCACTTGATTTTTAGATTCACTTGTTGATAGATATGGATTTGTTATCACTTTGTTGTTTCTAATTTTTATTTATTTTATTTTATTTTATTTTATTTTATTTTATTTTATTTTATTTTATTTTATAGAGACCAGGACAAACAGCTTTATTTGGACTGAGAGTTGGAGGACCTGAAAAATGTAGGGAGGACCTGAAAAAGCATACTGAACTAAAGAATAGAGATTAGATTCCAAAATGGCCATAGTACTCATCAACAAATGGGATCCACTCCCCAGCAGTCTTGCAGCTAGTGCAATCAATTAAAGGTCTGTGTGGAAATGGATTTGCCATTAAATTGGCCAAGTATGCCACAATTAAAAAATAGTAGTTTTTCTCCCACAATTAAAGTTTCCACAACACCTTCCCAACTACAAATATTACAACAGATAGTTAAAAACCACATTTTCTAGATCTTAGACTTATCTTCAGCATTTAGCTCAAAGGTTTCACCGACTTCAAAAAGTATTTCTCCTTAAAACTCATTGGCTAAAAGCTCTATTCAAGCACTGTGAAGACGGCCTTTGCTAGCCCATGGCAATTCTTTTCCCATTTCCTTTAAGCAGTTAGGGCTGAACAGCAAGGATGAGGCTCAATTGGGGTACAGGGGTTGGGGGACACAATGGCTAATTTTCTCCAGTACAAGATGGCACTGAAGCTTGATGGGAGAGCAGAACTGGAGAGACTTGACAGTAGGGTCCAGACCCTGTCTTCAGTCAGAGTCACTGCTGGAAGAGGAAGAGGGGGAGTGCTTGCCATGCTTATGTTTCGCCTTAAACTTTTTTGAGTTTTCTTCATTTTCTTCATCTTCTTATCCATCACCATTCCTGGTGCTACCATGCCAGGAGCCAAGGGATTAAAAGGAGGCATGCCAGGGGCAGGTGGTGGATATGGAGGGGGATAGGAGCCTGATGGTTGGTATCCTGGATATGCTGGTGGTGGCACAGGATAAGGGAGCCCAACTGGGGGGGTAAACTGGATTCCCCTGGGGAGCTCCTGGGGGAGTAGGAAAGGGGCCAAGGGGCAGAGGAAAGGGGCCCGGAGGAAAGGCAGGATTGACAGGCTGTGGTTGGGCAGGATTGGAACCTCCAGGGTATCCAACATTAGGGGGATATGGATTTGGCCCTGGCTGCCTGGCACTGGGATCCCACATGATCAGTTGTTTCCTCCAGTCTTCACACCACCTGGACTCCGAGGGTCCTTCTCAAGATCCCTGTTTATAATTTTTATCTTTACCATTTTCTTCTTCCTCTTCTTAAAGAATACCCTTCAGCATTTCATATAATACTGGTTTGGTGGTGATGAACTCCTTGAACTTTTTTTTGTCTGTGAAGCTCTTTATCTGACCTTCAATTCTGAATGATGTTTCTGGGTAGAGTAGTCTTGGCTGTAGGTTCTTGCTATTCATCACTTTATATATTTCATACCACTTCTGTCTGGCCTGCATAGTTTTTGTTGAGAAATAAGCTGACATTCATATGGGTACTCTCTTGTAGGTAAACAACTGTTTTTCTCTTGCTGTTTTCAAGATTCTCTCTTTGTCTTTTGTCCTTGGCATTTTAATTATGGTGTATCTTGGTGTGGTCCTTTTGGGATTCCTCTTGTTTGGGGTTCTGTGCACTTCCTGGACTTGTAAGTCTATTTCTTTCACCATGTAGGGAATTTTTTCTGTCATTATTTATTCTAATAGGTTTTCAATGTTTTGCTCTCTCTCTTCTTCTGGCATCCCTATAATACAGATATTAATATGCTTGACGTTGTCCCAGAAGCTCCTTACACTATCTTCAAATGTTTGGATTCTTTTTTCTTTTTGTTTTTCTGATTGGGTGTTTTTTGTTTTCTCATATTTCAAATCTTTGTTTTGATTATTGGGATCCTTAGTCTACTGTTAATTTCTGTATATTCTTTATTTCAGACAGTGTATACTTAATTCCTGACTGGTCCTTTTTCTTTTCTTTTCTTTTCTTTTTGCATTCTCATTAAGATCCTTCAAGGTCTCACTAAGTTCCTTGGAGGTTTCTAGAAGATTCTTAAGTAACCTTATGACTGTGGTTTTGAACTCTATGTCCATTAGTTTGCTTGTCTCCATTTCTTTTATTCATGACATATTTCTTTGTCTCTGCATTTTGGCTGCTTCCCTGTGTTGATGGAGTGGCTTTGTGTGGTGGGTGATCTATAGAGCCCAGTGGTTTAGCCTTCCCAATCACCTGAGGTGGACACTCTTGGTGCACCCCTTTGTGGGCTGAGTACACAGTCTTGTTGTAGTTAAGCCTTGATTGCTGTTGGTACACTGGGAGGAATTGACCTCCAGGCCAATTGGCTGTGAGGACCTGCTGTGTCTATAATGGAAGAACTGCTGTTCTGGAGACACCCTTATGGGGACTTATTTCAATGGGCCTTTGGTGCTCACTGAGTCTGCCTCTTGAATGTGTCACTTATGGAACACTAGGTACACTGGCTCCTGGATCTCCAAGGAAGTACAGGTAAGCTACTGTCTGAGGCCACCCAGACGGAGCTACAGTGAGATCTACAAATTTTTCCTCTTTTCTTAGGGTTTGGAAGTTTTGGAGCTGTCTGACAGAGCTGCAGTTTGTTAGGTTAAGCTACAACCGCTGTGCACATTTTGGGTAGGTTTGTAAATTGGGCAGGGCAGGGTCTCAGGGAATCACGAGGGGGTGGTAAAGAGTGATGGCTGCCAGCCAGCCCTCTCTGTGTCTCCGCGTTTCTGCGTCCCCATACCCCAGTGCAGTAAACATTGATTCCTGTGCTCACCTCTGCAAGAAAGCCACCTCACTTTCCGACCCAGTGGCAGGCAGTCCAGCTTCTCCCTGTAGGAGTCTCAGTCCCCAGAGTTTTGCTGGAAACTGGAGTTCAGAGCAGTCAGGATTTTGTGTCTCCCTTCGGATTGAAAAAAAGTTCACGCAGTCCCCAGTCACCTGCCCAATTCACGTGCCTCCGCACCTCTGGTTTTATGCACTTGTACACATTCTACCCTGTCTCAGTGCTCTTTTCTTTCCTTCTAATTGTAGAACTTCTACTCAGCCAGCTTTCCCATGTTTCTGGGTGATAGACATTTTATCTTTTAGTTGTAGTTTTGGTGTGGTTGTGAGAGGCAGCACCTACATATGTATACCTTATGTCGCCATCTTGGTTCCTCAGTGTATGCTTAATTTCTGATTGGTCCTTTTTCATATCCTTGAGGGTCTCACTAAATTCTCAGAAGTTTCTAGAAGATTATTGATTACACTTATAACCATGGTTTTAAACTCTATATCCAGCCTTTTGCTTTCATCCATTTCTTTCCTTTGTGACATATTTCTTTGTCTCTGCATTTTGGCGGATTCCCAGTGTTGGTTTCTATGTACTGGTTAGCTGCTAAGTCTCCTTCAGTTGATAGAGTGGTCTTGTGTGGTAGGTAGGTCTGATAGGGCCCAGTGGCTCAGCCTCCCCAGTCACCTGAGGTGGATGCTCTTGTTGCACCCCTTTGTGGGCTGTTTGCACAGTCTTTTTGTAGTTAAGCCTTGATTGCTATTGGTATCCCTGGGAGGAATTGATCTACAGATCAGTTGGCTGTGATGCCCACCTGTGTCTACACTGGAAGATCTGTTGCACAGGAGACACCATTATAGGGCAGGGCTTGCATCAGTGGGGCTTTGTCACTTACTGAGTCTGCCCCTTGAGTGTGTGTCTTATGTATGTGAAGAGTTGTAATCTGATATGGTCTCACTTTGACCACTGTGTACACTGACTCATAGATATCCAAGGAAGTGCAAGGTCTGCCACTGTCTGGGATTGCCCAACAGGAGCTACAGAGACATCTGCAGATTACTTTTCTTTGTATGGGGTTTGGAAGTGTCCAGACGAGGCCCAGCTATGAAGCAAGTCTGCTGCTGCTGCTGCCAGGTAGGGAGCCTTCTTTTGGAATCTCTGGGGCTCTCTAACTCAGTTGCTTGGGCCAGTGGTCAACCAACTGTGACTCGCAAGCCACATGTGGCTTGAGAGCTGCAGTTTGCTATTCTGTTGACTAATGAGTTTCCCAATATCTGTTTGGCAAAAGAACAGATCATTCATATGCAAAAGCTGCTGCTCACAGCTTGGGTGTGGTTGTAAATTGGGTGGGGCAGGGTCTCTGGGATTCACCACGAGTGGAGCAAACAGGAATGGCTGCCCTGAACTGGAGAAATTCCTGGTTCTCTACCTCCAGTGTGCAGGAACAATGATCTCTATGATCACCTCTAAGAGTGAGCCACCCTTGTGTTCCTGCCCCGATGCCAGACAATCCAGTTTCTCCCCATATGTGCCTGGGTCCACTAGAGTCTTGCCTAGAACTAGAGTTCAGAGCAAATGGGAGCTTGTATCTCCCTCCTGGTTTAAAAAGCAACATATACAGGTGCAGCACTTTCCACACCTCCACACCTCTTACCAGTCTCAATTAGCTTACTTCATCTCTCTAGTTGTGAAATTTCTACTCAGCTAGCCTTCCTGTGGTTCTGGGTGGTAGTTGTTCTGCAATTTAGTTGTGGTTTTGATGTGGTTGTGAGAGGCAGCAAGTATAGGTGATTACCTATGCTGCCATCTTGGTTTCTCCTAAAAACTATATTTTCATATAAACTAAATATACTTTTCAACCCTTTAAAACATATAACCTACAATTTCTCTCTCCATGCTGGATTATTCACAACTATATATAAGTATTCTCTAATATGTCATTATTTTAAAAAACAAACTCTTCCCTTGGCCCTTTAACTCTCTAGTTACCTGTCTCTTTGCTTCCTTACCAAGAAAAATTAAAACATTTTGAATATGAGTTTTCTTGAATCACTCATCTCCCATTCTCCTCATCCTGCTCCAGTTGGGTTTCTGACTCACCCACAACCTATCTTGATGAAATCACCAACAGCCTCCATGTATACTGATCCTAAAGTTACCTCTAAACCTTAATTTTACATGACATTTTTGACTTTTTAACAACATATAACTGTTGTCATTGCCGTCACCCTCTGCTTTAAAAGTATATTTTATTTCCCATATTTCTGTGATACTATCATAAATTTATGCTTTCCTCTTATCTCACCAGGCTAGTTCTTCCCAACCCCATTTGCTTGCTTCAGAATGTTGGCCTGCAGCATTCTCAGTGTTCTCATTCTTTTTTTTTCTTTTTCTTTTTTTAAAAAAAATATTTCATTGATTTTTTACAGAGTGGAAGGGAGAGGGATAGAAAGTCAGAAACATCAATCAGCTGCCTCTTGCACGCCCCCCACCGGGGATGTGCCCGCAGCCAAGTACATATCCTCGACCGGAATCAAACCCGGGACCCTTCAGTCCGCAGTCCGACTCTCTATCCACTGAGACAAACCGGTTTCGGCAGTGTTCTCATTCTTAAATAATTTAACTCAGCCTAAAACTTTGAATACCAGTATATTCGAGTAAGTTCTAAAATTACATTTTCAGACCTGACCTCTACCCTGAAGTCTAGACTCATCTATCAAACTGCCTATCTAATATCTCCTCTTAATTCTGTACTCTAAACCTCTAAAGTCTAGACTCATATATCAAACTGTCTATTTGGTATTTTCTCCTAATCTCACACTCTCAGTTTCCCACTATCTCAGTTATAGTACGTAAAACTCTGATAGCTCAAGTTGAGAGCCTAGGTGTCATCCTTGATCTCTCTTTACCTGTCCCAATCACTTGCAATTTATCAGCTAAGTCTATTGCTATACCCCCAAAATATAGAGGACCATGTTTTTCTGAAAATAATAACTATTTTGTCTCTTTCTTTTCAGTTTGCTTAGTTTTCTTACCTTTTTTTAAAATCAAAATTATATATATTTATTTTTAAATAAATCTTTATTTTTCAGATTATCACAGTTGTTCCTCTTTTTTCCCCCAATAGCTTCTCTTCACCCATTCCCCCATCCCACCCCATTCCCTTACCCTTTCTTCATCTGTAGGTATAAGATTTTTGTCCTATCACTTCCTCCACCCCTCACACCCTCTTCCCCCTGAGAATTGTCAGTTCACTCCCTTTCTATGTCCCTGGTTCTATTATATTCATCATTCCATTCTGTTCATCAGATTTTTAATTCACTTGATTTTTAGATTCACTTGTTGGTAGGTATGTATTTGTTGTCATTTTGTTATTCATAATTTTTATATTTATCTTTTTATTCTTTCTCTTCTTAAAGAATACCCTTCAATATTTCATATAATTCTGGTTTGGTGGTGATGAACTCCTTATCTTTTTTTTTGTCTGTGAAGCTCTTTATCTGACCATCAATTCTGAATGATAGCCTTGCTGGGAAGAGTAATCTTTTTTATAGGTTCTTTCTGTTCATCACTTTGAATATTTCTTGCCACTCCCATCTGGCCTGCATAGTTTCTGTTGAGAAATCAGCTGACAGTTGTATGGGTATTCCCTTGTAGGTAACCAACTGTTCTTCTCTTACTGCTTTCAAGATTCTTTCTTTGTCTTTTGCCCTTGGTATTTTAATTATGATGTGTCTTGGTGTGGTCCTTTTTAGATTCCTCTTGTTTGGGGTTCTGTGCACTTCCTAGACTTGTAAGTCTATTTCTTTTACTAGGTAGGGAAAGTTTTCTGTCACTATTTTTTCTAATAGGTTTTCAATATTTTGCTTTCAATAATTTGGATGTTGTTACGCTTAAAGTTGTCCCAGAGGCTCCTTACACTATCTTCAAATTTTTGGATTCTTTTTTCTTTTTGTTTTTCTGGTTGGGTGTTTTTTGTCTCCTCATATTTCAGATCTTTGGTTTGATTCTTGGAGTCCTTTGATTTACCATTGAATTTCTGTATATTTTTTTTTCAGTCAGTGTATGCTTAATTTCTGACTGGTCCTTTTTATTTTCTTGACATTCTCATTAAGGTTCTTGAAGGTCTCATCAAGTTTCTCAGCAGTTTTAAAAGATTCTTGAGTAACCTTATAAATGTGGTCCTGAACTCTATGTCCTCCATTTCTTTCATTCATGAACATGTTTTTTTTTTTTTTTTTTTTGTCTCCACATTTTTGCTGCTTCCCTGTGCTGATGGAGTGGAAGGACTGCTGTACTGGAGACACACCTATGGGGCTGGACTTGCTTCAGTGGGGCTTTGGTGCTCATCAAGTCTGCCTCTTGAATGTGTCCCTTATGGATGTGAGTAGTTGAATTCTGGTGTCATCTCACACTGACCTCTAGATACACTAGCTTCTGGATCTCCAATGGGGTGCAGGTTAGCTGTTGTCTGAGGTGATCCAGCAGGAGCTACAGCGAGGTCTGCAGATTTCTCTTGGGCTGACCAGAGCTGCAGTTTGTTAAATTAAGCTGTGATAGGGCAGACCATTTATATGCAAATGCCTCTGCACACAGGTAGTGTGTGTTTGCAGATTGTGCAGGGTGGGGTCTCAGGGAGTCACTAGGGCGGGGCAAACAGTTATGGTTGACTCCCAGCCATTTCTGTGTTTCCCCATTTTTTAGTCCCCGCATCCTGGGCCGTGAACAGTAATTGCTCTGGGCACCTCTGCAAGGGAGCCACCCTCACTATCCAACCCGATGGCAGACTGTCCAGCTTCTCCCTGTAGGAGTCTGGATCGCCAGCGTCTCCCCAGAAATGAGTTCAGAGTAATCAGGAGCTTGTTTCCCTTCGGGGTGAAAACAGCAGCACCCTGTTGACTGCTGCCAGCCGGTTCATGCACCTCCATACCTTAGTTTTCAGTGCTTGTGCTCGTCTCAATGTTCCAACTTTCACTTGGCCAGCTTTTTTGTGGTTCTGGGTGATAGTGTTTTGTCTTTTAGTTGCAGTTTTAAAATTGTTGTGCGAGGCAGCAGTTTAGGTGTTTACTTATGCTGCCATCTTGGCTTCTCTCCACTAGTTTTTTATCTTAATGCATTAATGTGCTGAGATGGTGCAGCCATGGGTGAACCTGAGAGGGGTTGGGGAAGGATGGAGAAGACAGACAAGAGAATAAAGCAGGGGATAGCTGGGAAGCTGCCCTCTCTGATAAAGAGACAGCACCACAGCCTGCAACCTAAGCCTTTGTTTTATGGCCAGATTCCACAAAGCAAAGTAAGGGTATGGCCAATATGTTTACAAATGTTCTCTTGGGTTTCAAATCTACTCAATTACTTGCACTTATTCAAGCTTTGTTTACTTGCTGCATCTTCCGTAGCCTATATCACTTAGCCATGTGGGACACAGGTTTGGACCATAAGATCAAGCTTACAACTATAGCCTTTGGCTATAATTGTGCCAGGAGAGCTTTGCCCTCCAAGCTAAGACTTGCACACTATGAGAGGACCGTGCCCTCTCATTAGTCTGAGGCTTGAACCTGTCCAAACACTATAGTTACTCTCCACACATTAATAAGGACTTCCAAGGTTATATTGAAAATAGCATTAAGAGTGAACATTCTTCTCATGTTCTTAAATTTAATGTGAATACTTCTAACTTTTTACTATAGTATAATGCTTGCTGAAGGCTTCTGGTAGATGCACTATTTGTTACGGGACATTTCTTTCTACTTGACTGTGCTGCAAATTATCTTTTGGCAGGATCGTAAGTTTTTCTCATGTAATCTTAATTTAGCAAACATATTAGATATATTAGAATTGGATCACCTTTGCATACTTGAGATTTACCAGTTCCTTCAATCGACTTGCCCTGGATGACAACTCCTATGGCCACAGCTGCTCTGAAAGCAGTTTGTATTAGGCAGGCACGTTCTTGGTTTTCTTTAACCACGTGATACCATCTCCCTAGATCTTTTAGAAAGAGCCTGCTTTCTGATTTTCCGTTGCTGTGTTAAAGGTTTAGAAAAGACCTTGTCTTTCTAGTAATTTACAGCCAGGGGTTGAAGAGGATGAAGTCTGTGCTTAGTATGCCATCTTGAGGATAAATAGAAAAGAACTCAAGTTATTTTAGTTGTTGACATGAAGAGATTTGGGGATCATCTTGATTTAGGGGAATGCCTTTGATCTGGAATGTAATGACATATAGCAGGGCCAGGAAAAGTGATCTTTCACAGGAAAGAAAAATCCCTCAAAAATTAATTCTGGCTGAAGTTCAAATAAGGTGAGAAAAGAAACCAGTGTGGGAAGAAGTGAAGACAGAGACCATAAAATGTAAAGGCCTGAAAAATTAAATCAATAATGATGATTTCCCTTGACATTTTCCGTCATCATCACTACAAAAAATTTTCTAAAAACATTCTTGAAAGTACTGAATTGCCAGGGCTTTTAATCTGGTATCTTGAAGGCTTCAGGAATCTGGAAAAGGGGCTGTTGTATATTAATCAAGAGTCAAGAGACAAAACATAATTTTGGAAGGCATTTTGGGGAGCCAGAGAAGACTTAGCTAAAGAAACCAAGTTCCCTGAATCTCTGGACCCCTTGCTCTTTATTAACACAAATTATCCTAAGGCCAGGTAGATTATATACATTAAAGGCAAACTTTAGTATACAGAATCCATTATCAGATTAGGGGAACTGCCTCTGGCTGTTCAGGTGTTTGGCCAGTAGGAGGCAATAACATGTAGATTGAAATGCCCTTAGGTGTCTTGCTGCAAGCAATCATCTATGCAAATCTTAGCCATTTCCTGCAGGCAATCCACAAGTTGCCATCAAACTTGTGATGAAACTTCTTGCATTTATAATATGCTGGAATTAGCTTCTGGCACTGAATCTTTAATATGTACATGGGGTGGGGAAGGAAACCAAAGGAAAGTTTTTTATCATCCAATCTTTCAACCAAAATGATTAAAATTTTTATGTAGCCAGGTCTGGGATAGAAAAAAGTGGAGGAGAGATTAAAGTTATAAGAAACTTCCTTCTAGATTAATGGGAAGATTTCTTTGAATTTCAGTAATTATCAGAGTACTCTATAGGATATTTAGTGGGGATAAGAGTTAGGAATCTTTAATCAGACTTGTATATCTTTATTGAATACATAAATACCTATGGAAAACTTTTGATGTGCCAGGCTTTGAGAAATGCAGGCTCAGCTCTGCCTTCATGAAATGCACAGCCCAGTGAGGGAATAGAACATTAAACAAGCATTAATTTCAAATGTGATAAGAAGTGTTAAATAAAGCATGATGAGGGGCATGACTTCAGGTAAACAGTATGCATAGATCATTAAATTGAGACTTTAAAAGAGGAGACACATAGCCATTGATCATTCTGATCAGATTCCTGTTTTTCCAAAGCTGGAAAAAAACACAAATTCTTTGTTTATGACAGATTTCCCCCTCTTTATTCAAGGTTTCTTTAAAATCCAGAATGTGTCCTGGCTGGGTTGCTTAATTGGTTAGAGCATCCTTCTGCTAAACCAAGGTTGTGGATTAGATCCTGGTCAGGGCACATGCAAGAATCAACCAATGAATGCATAAATAAGTGGAACAACAAATCAATGTTTTTTTTCTCTCTCTAAAAATCAATCATTGAATAAAAATTTAAAAAACAACAACAAGAGTATATGGTTTCAGAATCATGGAATTCCAGAGGCAGAGGCTGTGGTGACCATCTGCTATCTTCTCTTTACCATCAGTGGGAAATTGGCCTGTGTTCTTACTGTCATGACTTATCTGGAGCCCACTGATTATGAGGAAAGTGATCTGAAACCAGCAGGGTCTGCCCCAGGGTAAATCTTCTGTGAGCAAAGACATGGGTCCCATCACTTTAATCACAAACTTAAGAGGACTTGAGGAAGGTGGAAAATGTTTTAGTTGACCTTTTCTGATGACAGGTTTAGATTATAGTCAAGAATCCTTCCCTAGGCCAGAGAAAGGATAGAGGATGAACTGGGATCTCGATAATGCAGTAAGAGCAACACTGATGTTCATTACAGTCTCTTGTACGAGGACTGAATGATAATCTCAAGGTGGTCAACTCAGAAGTGAGATTTAGTTTTCAGGTTGTCCACACAAAACTGGGACCTGGAAAAAGCTTAAGGATACCCTTACGCATGGTTACATATTATGGTGCACAAACACATTCTCCATTATCAAGCAATACATTTTTATCCCCGTGTCATAGATACCTGAGTCATTATGAGTGCTTTAGGTTTAGATGTATATTGAATATGCTTTGGGGTCAAACATTAAAAGGTAAGCATTAATGAAATCACTACTTTTATTTTGAAAGAAGAAAAAAAGAATACAGAAGCAGAGAGGTGAAGTGGTTTTCCATAGAGTCAAAGGCTCTCTCCACTATAACAGCCTGTCTCTCCTGCTATTAGAAAAGTTCTCAGAACACAAGAAATTAAGATCCTTGTTCAGGACGGGCAGTAGTGAGGGAGTGATATGAGATTGTTGTGGTGGTCCATGGTCTTTAGAACTATTGGTCAAAAATAGAAACCAAGAGCGTGCAGGACCACAGGATGCCAAGATGAAATTCATTCTTCCACTGGAGGACTAGGATGGTGAAGCACAATTCCTGGGGACAGTGACAGTATAAGCAGAGAAATAATACAGAGAAGTACCAAAGTATTTTCTTGAGGAAGATAGAGAAGGAAATAGGATTCAGGCACAAGATACCTGGGTGGTGGAGCTGGCCAGTGGCCATTCCTGTCCCCAAGTGACTGTACATTTTATCCCTCTGTGTGTATGTAAACTCGCAGGGGGTTTTCGTCCCACCAAGGCAGACAAGCCAGGCTCTGAGCCACTTCCTTCTGGATGGGCCAGCCCCAGGCCTTAAAGAATGGAGCCAGATTCTTCTGCACTTTTTCAGAGAACTTCCTCACCCACAGATTCATCTTGACAGTGTTGTCTTTGGGGATGCTGGAAAGGGTCTGGTACTCAGCAAAGAGTTGGGTGAATGGCTCCCACCCAAAGGCCTCCTGGAGCTGAGAAGAGAAAAAGGGGCAGGATGTGACATCAAGTTTCTAAAAGTAATGGCAACATGCTTGTTCTGAAGAATATGTCCTTTATGGCCCTACTGGTGTGTGGCTTAGTGGCTGCACATTGACCAATGAACTAGATAGTCGAGTCCTGGTCAGGGCACATGCCCGGGTTGTGGGCTTGATCTCCAGCAGGGGGCGTGCAGGAAGCAGCCAATCAATGATTCTCATCATTGACTCTCCATCGCTCTCTGAAATCATTACAAATATATATATATATATATATATATATATATATATATGTATTTTTTAAAATATGTCATTTATGGTAATGATTGCCTCTTAATCATTTATTAGCGCCATCTTATTATCTATCCCTGTCTCTCCACCTGACCTCTGCACATAATTACAATCCCATTGGCTCATTCCAACCTCCTGGCCACAACCTATACTCCCTGAATCCAATAGGGGACATCATGAGATGTCAGTTATTATTATTATTATTATTTAATGAAAAAATTAGAACTCCAGATCCTAACCGTTTTCCTTGGCATCATACAGGTTTTAGCCCGAGTGAGATGAGAAAACTTCACTTTTACATATTTGGGATGATATGGGGAGAAGAGGGCAATAGAGCTGAATTTTGACACGTGATCCAACAAGTAATAGACAGGATGTTCAAACAAGTTGTGGCTGTAGGAAGGAAACATGGGGAGGCACAGAAACCTGGAACAGCAAGATATTCTCATAGCGGGAAACTGTCTGGTATACTAAAGTCCCCAAGTAAGGGTAATTATGGAGGTAAGGAAACTGGAGCTGGAGCTGGAGGTGCTGATAAAGGGTCTTCTACCCTTCATCCTGTATGGAAAGGAGAACAATCAGAAGTGTTAAATGTGGAATATTAAGATTGGTTTGGAAGGTGGGTGGTGCTGGAACAATTTAGGAGGCTCCTGGAATAGACAAGGAAGAATAATGAGGACCTGAGATAAGGCCTCAGTGGGAGAAGTGATGGTGAGCAGAAATCTCTCAGGTACAGGAAGCAGGTGTCTGCTTGTCTTAAGGCAGAGCCTCAGACTCCGAGATGATTATGTGTGCCCATAGCTTTTGCAAAATCATAGTCAGGGCTCCATGGTGAGGGGTTTATGGGGAGGGCAGAATTAGGCCTTTAACTTCCAAATTCAGTGGCAACTTCCTATCATCTAAGGACTGTTTCCTTGTAGACCCTGGAAGTGGCTATATAAGAATATAGAATTAATGCAATGCAAAGTTATTTCATCGACATCTACGCTTTAGTAAATGAGTGAAAGAAGAAATAAAAAAGAGGGACTCATCATTAACTTCTGATTTAAGTTCTGGGTCCATCCTTTAAATGTATGATTCTGGATTGGCTGTTTAAACTCCTGAACTTAATATGTGGCTCTGTGAAAAGTGTGCCTGTCTATAGGGTTGAGGTGGACAGCCTAGGAGATCTGATATGAAGAAAAGCTTTGACAACTCCAAACCATTAAAATCCCAAGCAGAAGGGGAAGGAGACAGGGACTTGCACTGATTTCATATAAAGAGACCTGGTTCAGGGCTTCCTTCAAATTGGTTGTTTTTTCATTTATTAATTCTTAAAACATTTTGGGTTCAAGTGGGGTGATAGAAGTCTAAGAATCTTCTTAACAGCTTGATCTCCTACCATACATTCTTGCAGTGGTCCCATAGACAGATATGGCACTGTTACTATGAAGGATTATAACATTCACTTGACCTGTAGAACTAAGGTGAGGTAAAACAAAGCAAAGCAAACAATGACCATTTCTGGAGTACTTATTAGTCGACCAAGGTCAAAACCAGTGAGTGGAAGAAGTGTCATTCAACCTCAAGAATGCCTAACTTAAAACTTCTGCCCTTGACAAAAATACTAATAGGCTGCATTTTTCTCTACTTATTTTTTCATAGCACGTTATACTTCCTCTTACTGATGATTGCAAAATTATAGGAGGCAAGTGGGGCAGGTGTCACTATCTCCATGTAGAAAAGTATAAGCTGGGAAGCATTTTTATATCTCACATGTCCAGGGGAGGTGGTGGGCCTGGGCTGGTGAAGAATGCTACCTGACAGAGGGGTCTTATGGCCCCTATCTCACTGAATCTTGGCTCAGTACCTGTAGATATGTTTCCAGAGCTGTCCACAGTTTCCAGTTACACAGGGGGGCTCCCTTGCTCAGGTGCTCTTTGATCCTCTTCTCTCGTTCTGGAGGCCTCAGAGCAGGGTGGGCCTGAGCCCTGGGGATGCCCAGGACTGTCTCATGCACATAGACTGACCAGAGATTGCAGGTGGCTTCAGTGGTGTGCGGGGGGAACTCCCACCCATGCCGCTGCTGGTTGTGGCCCAGCTCATGGATGGGTCCCCACAGACCTTTGCTTCTCATGTTGGTCTCATTGATGAGCTCCTGTACCGACTCCAGGTGGCACATGATGGGGTACCCTGCATGCATCCAGCCTGGTAACCAAAAAGAAAGAGGCAAGGCATGAGGTGGGATACCCAAACCCATCTCCCTTCATTCCTCTCTACTGTGTAACTTTTCCTTAATATCCTGGCTGCATCCAGTAATTCCGGAATCTCTGTCCTCATTGGAAACTAAATGGTTTTCCTATACACTTTACATAGTCATTCTTGGTATAATTCATTTCTTCATTTGTGTGTGTTTCCTGTGGGTGCAAGGCTGTGACATTATGTCCTGTGTCTGAATTTGAGATCCTCAAGGTTAGAACAGCATCATCTCTTCATTTATGCAAAACACTGATGTCTAGGTGTATACTCTTTAACAGAATCTTGTCCTTTTGAAAATATAACGCTGAATTCCAGAGGATTTTTTTTCCACTTGGAAAAAAAAGACTTCCTTATTTTTTTTAGATTCTCTCTTTCCTCTAAACCACTCAGTACTTAATATAAACCTCTTTTCTCTCTCTTTTCCTTGCCACTCTGACTTATGCTGGAAGGAAACGTTTCTATTTTAGCCTCTCCTTAAAACAACCCTCAGTGTCATCTGTGAACTCCTAATACCATTTTTCCTGAGATTGTTATACCCATCCTGTGAAATCTCACCTTGTAGATGTAAACGATTTACCTTCGCACATGGAGCATCTTTGCATCCCATCAAGGTCCACATCTTTTATGGATTTTTCCTTTTATTGGTAAAATGATGCCTTTCCCATTTTGGACGTTTAAAAAAGGCAAAGTAATAAATGGTGTCCACTGACTAGGAATCTTTCTCTGGAACACCTACCTGCTGAGATTTGCACATCAGCAACAATCCTCTCCGGACGGAGGAATGGGAAAGGCTGAGCTGCCAGTCTGGCTATAGCCTGCATCATCTTATCCCAGAGGCAGAGCACAGGCTCAGGGTCCTCCAGAGTCCGGAGGTCTTCAGTTGGCAGCGTCAATATGATGTTGTCTGTTGCCAGCTCTCCCCAGGGAGCCAGGCTCTCCTGAAGACAACTCTTCCACTCCTCCTGGGATGTCTTACCTAGGAATAAATATCATTATCTCTCAACACTTCTCCAACTTCGCTTAAGCTGAAAAACAACTGACATCTAGGAAGAGGACACTGAAATAATGAATTATTATCATGTGGCTCTCCTTTAAAAGGAAGGACAGGCTTCTAGATCCTTCCTTTGGTTTTGCCCCGAAGTCTCCACAGGCACAGGGTGTTCAATTTCTCCTGCCTCCACTTCAACCTTGAACAGTTCTTCCTCCTTCTGACCTCCATCCCTCTCCCTCTCCTCCTTAGCAGTCAGCCCCTAAACTACTGCAGCATCCTTAGTGCTCCCTCTTCCCTCAATGTTCATTTCACTTACCCAGCTTGTAGTATGGGGCAGGCACAGCACTCTTAATAGTGATGGACATGGGTCCCAGTTTACTGCCTTTGGGCACGATGACATAGAAAAGGCCACCCCAGAGGCAAGAGACTGACTGTTTGGTCTTGTTCATACACCATCGGTGAGACACCACAGGGGCTCGAGACAGCTTGCTGGCATTTTTCAAGTCATCGGTGTGGCAGCCAATCTGTACCTGGAGAGTGATTCCACTGTGAACGACGATGTGGTGTGAGTGTGGGGTTGTGTGCATGAAGAATATTAGAAAGAGCTCCAATATGGCAGCAGAGTAGGTGGAAGTTACACTCACTTCCTCCCAGGACCAAATCAAAATTACAACTAACTACAGAACAATCAACCTGAATGATGAACTAAAGACTACCGGAACAGAAGTCTTATAAGTAAGAATTGGCAGAATCCACATGGAGATTGGTAGGAGGGGCAGAGAGGTAAAAGGGCTGGTCTCGCAGCCATGTGCCGCAGTTGAGAATACCAAAGGATAGCTCAGTTGCAAAGGTTTCCCTTGAAGAACATGACTTTCACCTCAACTCCAGGTTGCCAAACCCACAGCACTAGTGCTGGGAAGTGGAGCCCACATAACAGCTGACTGTAATAGTCAGAGTTTAAAGACAAAGAATCTTAAAAGCAGTGAAAGATAGTTACCTACAAGAGAGCTCCCATAAGCTGTCAGTTATTTCTCAACAGAAACATTTCCAGCCAGAAGGGATTGGCATGAAATACTCAGTGATGAAAAGCAAGGAACTAGCCCTGGCCTGTGTGGCTCACTTGATTGAGAATTGTTTCATGCAGGAAAAGGTCAAACTATATTATAGGCCACAGTAATAATTTATGGCACTAGCATACAAACATATACATAGATAGGTCAATGGGACAGATTAGTAAGCTCAGAAATAAACTCATGCCTATATACACAGCAAAAGAGGCAAGAACATACAAAGGGGAAAAGACAGTCGATTTAATAAATGGTGTTGGGGAAATTGGACAGCTACATACAAAAATATGAAACCAGACTACATCCTAACACCATATATAAAAATAAACTCAAAATAGATTAAAGCTTAAATGTGAGGCTTGAAACCATAAAAATCTTAGAAAAAAATACTAAAGTATCAGATATTTCTCGTAGCAATATTTCTTCAGGTAAGGGAAACAAAAGAAAAAATAAACTAATGGGACTATATAAAATGAAAAACCTTTTGCAAAACAAAGGAAACCATCAACAAAACAAAAAGACAACCTATTGAATGGGAAAAGATATTGGCCAATGATATATCCAATAAGAGCTTAATATAAAAAGTTATAAAGAATTTATATAACTCCCCAACAAAAAAGATAATCCGACTAAAAAATGGGCAAAGGACTTCCATAGACCCTTATCCAAAGAGGACAGATGACCAAAAGACATAAGAAGAGATGCTCAATGTCACTAATTATCAAAGAAATGCACATTTAAACCACAGTGAGATATCAACTAATACCTGTCAAATGACTATCATCAACATATCAAGAAACAACAGGTGTTGGTGAGGATGTGGCGAAAAGGTAACACTCTTGCACTTAGAGGGAATTCAGACTGGTGCAGCCACTATGGAAAACAGTATGGAGTTTCCTTAAAAAATTAAACATGGAACTGCCTTATGACCCAGTGATTTCACTATTTCACTTCATATATATCTCCTTTCTAATAAAGAGGGAATATGCTAATTGATCCTCACACCATTACAAAAGATGGTTGCACCCACAGCCAATAAGAAAGAAATATGCTAGTTGACCGCCATGCCCTCAAATATGGCAGCGCCCACAGTCACAAGATGGCAGTGCCCAGTTCCCTCAGCCCTGCCTGGGTGACAGGTGCACAGCAAGGCCAGCCCCGCCCTCAGGTGCACACCTGCCTCCAGAGTCCCCCAGTCCCCTCAGCCCCCAGCCTCCCAGGGCCGGCCCAAGGCACAGGCAAGCCTCGGGTGGTGGCTGTGCAGCCACCAGGGCTGCCCAAGGCTCAGGTAACCAGGGCAGGCTGAGGCTTGTGCTACATGCAGTGGTAGTAGCAGAGGTACGATGGGGCACTGCCTTACCCTGATGGCCAGGTTGCCTCCTGCCCCTCAGGGCTCCTGGACTATGGGGGAGGGAGGGCTGGGCTGAAGGACTCCCTCCCTCGAGTGCATGAATTTTCATGCACTAAGCCTCTAGTATATATATGTATCTGAAGAAACTCAAACAACTAAATAAAAAAAATATATGATCATTATATTCATTGTAGCATTATTTACAGTTGCTGAGATATGAAAGCAACTCACATGGCCATCAATAGAAGAGTGGATAAAAAAGCTGTGACACAAATATACAGTGGAATGTTACTCAGCCATAAAAAAAATGAAATGTTACCATTTGTGATAGCATGGATGGATCTAAAAGATATTATGCTAAGTGAAATGAGTTAGTCAGAGTAAGACAAATACCACTTGATTTCATTTATGTGTGGAATCTAAAGAACAAAATAATTGAAACAGATACATAGATACTGAGAACAGATTGATGGTTGTCAGAGGGGATGATGGGTTTTGGGGGACTGGATGAAATAGCTGAAGGGATTGAGAAGTACAGATCGATTGTTATAAAGTAGTCACAGGGATGTCAAGTACAACATAGGGAATATAGTGAATAATGTTGTAACAACTATGTATGGTGCCAGGTTGGTATTTGAATTATTGAGGGGAATACTATGCATAAAGTATATTATTGTCTAACTACTATGCTACACACATGAAACTAAATATAAAATAATATTGTATTGAAAACTAGAATAGAAAAAAAATTAGAGAGAACCAAGATGGCGGCATAGGTAAACACCTATTTTTCTGCCCCGCGCAACAATTCAAAAACTACAACATAACAACAAAACAAACGTCACCCAGAATCACCAGAAAGCTGGCTGAGTGAAAACTCCACGAATAAAAGTAAAGGTGGGACACTGAGACTCAGAAGAGTGGCGAGAGCGCAGCCTTGAAGACAGAAACAGGTTAGAAGCCGTTCTGGTCGCACATTCCGGCGGTGGCTGGAGCAGCAACCCCGGCTGGATGTCGCCAACGGGGAGGGTGAAGACATCCCACTACATGGATTCCCCAGCCCCAGGCGAAGTCTGAGGTCCGGGGGATGCACCCTGGAAGCTGGGCGCAGCAGAGGTCTCCTAGTCTACAGAGAAACCGGGTAGCTGGAAAAAGAGGTTTGCGCAAACGCGCGGCTTGCCCACTGGAAACTTGTCTCCTGGTCCCGGAAACCACCTATTTTACAACCCTGGGCAAGACTTTGGGTGTGCAGACTCATTTGGGGAGAGGCAGAGTTGTTTGGCAAGGGGAAGAGACTAGTGACTTTCTCTTGGAGGTGCCTGCAGCCATTCCCATCTAACAGAGACCCGCACGCGTGAGCACCGCGTAGGTCGTAGCTGACACTGAGGCTGCCTGCGCAGCTCAGAGACTCTGCCCATCCAACCTGAACACAGTCTCCCTTCACAGCCAATTGTCCTGGAGGTCAAACCCTTCTAGGGCTAACAAAAACAAGCTGGGTTTAAATTCAAAAATACTGTACAACCCATAAAGGATTGCAGTAAGAGTACCTACCTCAGGTAACTGGGGAGGCTGTGCCACTGATCCTTAAAGCAGCCACCATGCAGAGATATAGAAAGAAATCAGGTGTGAAAGAAATGGAGGAGAAAAGACGACTAGACATAGAGTTCTAAACCACGGTTATAAGGCTTTTCAAGAGGCTCCTAGAAAAGGCCGATGAACTTAATGAGAACTACAAGGAAATAAACAAGACCAACCAGGAAATGAATGAGACTTACAAGGAAATGAATGGGACCCTCAAGGAAATGAACAAGACCTCTGAGGATATTAACGAGAACCTCATGGATATGAAAAAGGACCAACGAGAAATCAAGCATACACAGACTGAAATAAAAAATATTACACAAAGTCCTAAAAGCATTCCAGAGGGCCACAAGAACCAAGTCAAAGATTTGAAATACAAAGAATCAAAAGCCACTTGGCTGGAAAAGCAAGAAACAAAAAGAATTCAGATAATTGAAGAGAGTGTAAGTGGCCTCTGGGCCAACCTCAAGCATGCCAACATCCGAATTATTGGTGTTCCAGAAAAAGAGAGAGAGCAAGTTAATGAAAACCTACTTGAAGAAATGGTGACTGAAAACTTCCCCTACCTGGTGAAAGAAACTGACTTAAAAGCCCAAGAAGTACATAGAACCCCCAAATATAGGAATCTAAAGAGGACCACAACAAGACACATCATAATTAAAATGCCAAGAGCAAAAGATAAAGAGAATATTAAAAGCAGCAAGAGAAAAACGGTTGGTTACCTACAGGGAAGCACCCATATGATTGTCAGCGGATTTCTCAACAGAAACGATGCAGGCCAGACGGGAGTGGCAAGAAATATTCAAAATAATGAATAGCAAGAATCTACAACCAAGATTACTCTATCCAGCAAAGCTATCAATCAGAATTGAAGATCAGATAAAGTGCTTCGCAGATAAGAAAAAGCTAAAGGAGTTCATCACCCCCAAACCAATATTATATGAAATGCTGAAAGATATTCTTTAAAAAGAGGAAGAAGAAAAAGGTAAAAATATAAATTATGAACAAGAAATACACATCTATCAACAAATGAACATAAAAATCAATTGAATTGATAGGCTGATGAACAGGATAAACTGGTTAATATAACAGAAACATGGACATAGAGAGGGAATGGACTGACAATTCTTGGGGAGAAAAGGGTTGTGGGAAGTACAGCAAGAGACTGGACAAAAATCTTGCAACAATGGGAGAGGACAGTGGGGAGGGGGAGGTGCGGGTGGAGGGTGGGGTAGGTACAGGGTGGAGGGGAGATATAGGGGGATAAAAAAGGGGAAACAATGTAATTAATAAACTGAACAATAAAGATAAAAAGAAAGAAAAAAAAGAATAGAAAAAAATTAGACAAACTCCAGCTTCCCTTTTCTCTGAGCTATGCATGGAAACGTATGATATTTTAGCACTTCAAAAGTAACATGGACTGAAGTCATTTTTCCAGGGATTAGAACAGCTCAAGAGGCTGATTATGACTAGGTCCCACATGCTTTCTACTGGATCCTGAACCAGTGTGTTGAGTTTGATGCTGAGGATGAGCCTGAGGTGACCTGTATATAGACAGGAGGCGTGACCACAGGCAGCAGTCTCTCTTTTTCCTTTGTCAGGATCCCTCAACCATCCCACCCCTAGGTCTGATGGACTGAGTACTTCTCTGTTAGGAGTCTTCGACTTGCTTTTCTTAGGTTTAATGTGAGTTCCAGAAAGGAGCCTGATGCAAAAGATACCCTAGCTGTAGAAGGAAGTAACCTTCAAATTGAGGTAGGAGAAATTTAAATTCTGAGTGGAGTGAGCAGATTAAATATACTCTTCATGTGTCAAGGTAAAGAGACAAAACCCAGGAAGGCAGTGTGCCAGGCGAAAATGGATGCTCTTTTGAATATGCAGTGGTTTTTCTCACACTTGGTGTCTCTCCACATTCCTGTCGGGAGGCAAGCATCAGCATTGGTGGAAATTATGGCTGAGGCCTGAGTGCTGCATCTGATGTTAGTACTCTGGCATTGTCACTCACTGCCTTAAGCCCCTTGAAATTTAGCTGCTTCCCCTGGGAAGCCTGTAAAATAAGCAGAATACTCCCTTCCCATGTTCCTGGTAGCACTGCCATGAGCTGGATGAGAATGAAGCAGCCCTGAGTTTTTGGGATGTGGGCAGTGGATGTTATGGCCTTACCTTCAGGCCAGTATAGGCCACAGCTTCTGACAGCGAGACTTCTGCATTTTGTCCACTTAGGACGTAGAGTCCAGTACTCACCCAGTACTCACGGTTGCCTGAGAAAAGCCATAGGAAAGGCTGAGTTTTCCCTGCTGGAGCAGCACAGCCCCTTCCATCTTACTTAACTCATCCAAGCTTCTTGCTCTTATCCCTTCTAAACTCTAAAAAGACCCCAACCCCTCTTCCTGAAAGCAGTTGGTAGGTAATAGAGCTAGCTGCCTGCCTGGGCTTCAGCATCTGCTAACCCAACCTTCCCGGGTCCTGAAAGCTCCCAGCAGTCTCTAGCTCCATACCTGGGTTGTTTCCATCAATGTCCACAGCAGTGGGGTGTATGGAGGGGTCCAGGCTGGAGTGGCAGGTCCCGGTTCCCCAACCCTGCACCAGCTTGGAACAGTCAGTTCCAGAATGTACCAGCTCAGTGGCAAGGCAGAGCACGGCAGCTTCAAGGGAATCACTGGCCACTGGGTTTTTCTGGCTCACAGCTGGGAGGCCAGACAACTGCAGCATCTTCCTTATAAGTCGGTGCATGGACATGTACGCAGGGACCCCCTCAGCAGGGATCTGTAGAAAGGCGGCCCCATCACTTCGCAATTTTGCCAGCCAGCTCTTTTCCAAGTTTCTACTCCTCTGGTTCAGGACAGCCTGGAATTCCGATAGGGCCTTGCGGAAGTGGTAGCCCCGCATCTGGGAGGTGGGGACAGGGAAACACCCTGGTTTGAGAGACTGAGGTAGGATGCTAAGGCCGAAGCAGTTGAGGATGATGTTACCAGGAAAACCTGCCAACGCGCAGTGGCCTGGGTTCTTGGAGGCCCACCACCAGGCCTGGCCCCCAATCAGCAAGCCCCCTCCCTCAGCCACAAAGTCCTGTAGCTGCTTAGCCTGATTGTCACTGTAAGCCTCACAGCAGTAGACAGCCAAGCCACTTGTCAGGTGGGGCTCCAGACTGCATTCCAGGCCATGCTCCAACAGCAGGGCACACAGGTTTTTTACACTTGTGTTCACCCCAACTTTGCCTTTCTGGCCTCTGGACAGCCAGCGAACAGCATTGAGCAAAAAGGGCCTCAACTTGGGAGCACAGAGCATGTCCTCATGGGCAGCCAGGACCACCCGGCCCTGGCCATAGCGGGCAGCGGCCAGGAAGCAGCCCAGTGAGGCATCTAACCCCAGAGGGAAGGCCAGGGCCCCGTGCACCAGCAGCTGCGAGGGGATTCCTCCTGTCTTGATGTCCAGCTCTGAGATCCCTTCCAGGAGCTGGTGCTGGTCCTGCCTGAGGTCCTCCCCACACCTGGAAAGTGACAAAGGGGTCACAGTCAGTGAGTTAACCACTGAAATGAGTTCACTACATAGAGAAATCAATGTGTGGGTGCAAAGACTACAAAGTTCATGCCAAGGTCCTATTCTTACTGATAACAGTTAGGATTTTAGTACATAACCATTTATTTTTTTCATATCTAAGGCATGTTTTTCACCTCTTGGCGTATCATTGTTTATTTGGCATCATTTGTTCTTTCTCAGTGACTCACAAAATAAGTGTCTCTTATAATCCATGTTGTCCCAGATTTGATGAAATACTGAAGAGTGAAGTGGTGGCCTTATTTGCACATCTTAAAATCCACATTCTTCAAATGAACTCTTCAGTCAGTCAACTGAATGTGGACTAGTCTGGCTTGAATTTCCTGTATTCCCAACTTTTTAGGCATATGAATGAGTTAAATTAAATGTTATATTATTCCCGAGAAAGTAGTTCTACTTACAAATTTCTTACAGCTAATTTTCTGCAAAGATGGGGCTGTAAAAAACATCAAATTACCCTCACCTTGTGCCATTCTGATCTAGGAACACATTGCAAGTACATTGTTAAACTTGATGACTTACACAAATGCAGCCTTTTTTTTTTTAAAATTCTCACTTAAATCTAGTGATGCACTTACTACTTTTTATTGAGAAATGTTTAAAATGTAATGAATTCAGAAGAGGTTTTGTATTCTAGGATTTTTCTTTCTTAAAAAAACAAAACAATTTGTAGATACTTCAAATGCCAAACAACAGGAAACTGGTTAAATAAGTTATGGTAACCCTAGATTAGCATACCATTTAGTGAATAAGATAATAATCTGATAGTGGGAAATTGTTCCTAAAAATTTTTTTAAATCAGATGAAAAGATGCTGTGCACTAAATAAGCCAAATTTTTCAAGACAAACACCAACACAAAACAAATCAAAAACAAAACCAGATACAGAAACAAGATTTAAAGCACATTTATCAACATGTCTTCACTAATCATTTTGACTATTGGGATTATAGGTGATTTGAACTATCTTTATAAAACTTTGTCTCATAATAAAAATCAAATGTTAAAAAATAGTTTAGTCATTTGAGTAACACAACATTATTGAAAAAAGTAACTCTTGTATAGTTTCTCCTTAATTTCTTCTCAGCATAAAAATGAGGACTGTATCTTAGTTTTGGCATCTGACTTTCAAAACTAACATGGCAAATGTCACACAGGTTCAGGCATCAGTTTTTGTTTTTTTATAAAAATATATTTTTATTTATTTGAGAGAGGGGAAAGAAGAAGGAGAGAGGAACATTGATATGAGAGAGACATCGATTGGCTTCCTCCTGTACACACCCCAACTGGGACTGAACCTGCAACCTGGATAAGTTCCCTAACTGGGAATCGAACCAGTGACCTTTTCAGGACGATGCTCAACCAACAGCTACAGTTTTACCTGTAGCTTTATCTACTTAGACAGATTCTAGACTTACTGTGGAAAGTAATGCCATTGAGCTATAAGACTTAGCTTTTACAATGCTTCTATGTCTCTGGATCTATTTTAGCTCATCAGTTTATGTTGTTCATTATATTCCACACTAGAGGTCTGATGCACAAATTCATGCATGGGTGGGGTCTGGCCAGCCCTGCCCTGATCGGGACCGATTAGGGCCAGGCTGGGGAGGGGGCAGCAGGAGAGTGGCCAGCTAGCCACCCCCATCAGGGTTAGGGGGCAGGGGGAGGACTAACAGGGCTAGGGCCGCAGTGTGTCATAGTGACTGGTTGTTCCAATCACTTAGGGTTTTATAGATATGAGTGAGATCATGTGATATTTCCAACCTAAGGGAGAAGGATGGGAAGAGTTGGGGGGAACAGATCAACCAAAGGATTTGTAAGCATACATATAAACATAAACATGGACAAAGTCAGTAGGGGTGTGAGGGCTTGTGCTGTAGGTGGGGAGTGGGGGGAGGACGAGTGGGGAGAGGTCAATGAGGGAAAAGAATTCATATGTAACACTTTAAGCAATAAAGAATTTAAAAAGAAAATAGACACTATTTTCTCCCATTATATCTTATTAAGAGATGTATTGCCAATAAAATTTTAGTTTTTTGTCTTTTTAAGAAGACTTAGCTTCTAGACTTTGCTTCTATTCTTAACTGTTCTCCCAGAATCTTCTGAAAAGCACCTCCTAAAATTTCACCTAATGATAGAAAACATTCAATATGGAGAGCCATCATTAATAAAATTGCTAACCTGAGGATTTACACTCATGTGCTTATAGAAATGTCTAACCGCTACTACCCAGCTGAGCGGGTCACTGGTGGGCCTTGGTTCTGGTGGGCAGGGTAGGATCCTGCTTCCTTCCTTGACCCAACAACCTGATGACCCTGTGAAAATTACTTCCCCTCTCAAAGTTGCCATTTGCTCTTTGGTTTCTGGGCTTATTAAATAGAACATTGCTAAGTTGGCAAATACACTGATTGATACATAGCAAGTCTTCAACATGTCAGTGATTATTTGAAATACATAAATAGCCCCAGAATCTGATCATATAAATAGGACTTTATATCTGATAAACTGGAACCTTCATACCTAATGGTCACTGTTATGGGTTGAGTTTGTGTCTCTCCGAAACTTATATGTGAAGCTCTAATCCCCAGTACATCAGAATGTGAAATAAGATAATTAGCTAAATTAGGATAAGGCCATAGTGGAGTATGGTGCCCCCCTAATCCAATAGGACTACTTACCTTATTAAAAGGGGACATTTGGCCACAAAAAAGCAGACAGGAGAGTAGCAGGTGAACATGAAAGTAGAGAGCAGGGTGATGCTTCTACAAGCCAAAGAAGGCCAGAAAAGACCAGCACACTGCCTGAACAAGTCCCCCTGCAGTCCTCAGAAGGAAACAACGTTACCAGTGCCTTGGTCTCAGATTTGTAGCCTCCACCTCTGAGATGATACATTTCTGTTGTTGTACCACCCAGTTTGTGGTACTTTGTTCCACCAGCTCTGGAACCTACTAGTAACAACTCTGAAAATTGATCCTCATCAAACACTTTAGAAGTAGGTGATACGTAAAACTGGTCTGGATATTTCCTAAAATTCTTGGACCTACTTTTTAAAATATATATATTGATTTTAGAGAGGAAGGGAGAGGGAGAGAGAGAAACATCAATGAGAGAGAATCATTGATCGGCTGCTTCCTACATGCCCCTGGTTGGGGTTGAGCCTGCAACCCGGTGTAGGCCCTTGCCTGGAATCAAAGCTGGGACCTTTCAGTCCACAAGCTGATACTCTATCCACTGAGCCAAATCAGCTAGGGCTCTTAGACCTTCTTTTAGAAACACTGACACCAAATCAGAAAGTTGCTTAGAGGTCAGACCGTATTTTGTATGTCTCTGGTTCCAATAGCACCTAATTCTATATATGGTGGGGAGACACTATTTATAGACAATAATGCATGTCAGGGAGATTTGGGGATGCAGATATGCAAAATTAACATGTTACAGGTGAGATGAGCCATCTGAGCTGCACTACTTCTCATGAATGTACTTCAGTTTCCTCTTCTGAAAAAAAGGACTCACCCTCTAAGTATTGCCAGTATTCAATAAGCCATTCTGTATTAAATGCTTAAGACAGTGCCTGGCACAATTTTGAAATTTTACACAAGGTGATTAGGTTAGGCTGCACATAAAGCAACATTGGAGCCCAGAGTTGTAGATGATGAGTTAGTCCACCATGCAGATATTTGAAAAAGGACAAGGTCAGGCTGAAGAAATCAGTGCTGAGCCTTCCAGAAGAGTTTATGGCACTAAAAGGAGGTCTGTGTGGCCACAGCAGGGTGGAATCAGAGGCCAGAAAGGTGATGAGGAGGCTGGGTAATTCTCAATAGGTAAGGGTAATGTTAATGATCTTAGATATCAATTTACCAATATAAGTCTTGTATAATATCTGTTTACAATATTTAAGTCTGGATAATAACGTAGCTATTATTTAGGCGGTTTAATATAGACTAGACATTTATATATAGGGATTATTACTTTTAATCATTATAATAAACCTGAAAGGTATTATTATTCTTGCTTTATAAATGAGACTTAGAAAAGTTAAGCAATTCCCCCCATGTTTCTTTGTAATAACTGGCAAGGACAGGAAGCAAATCCAAGGTGGCTAACATCTACAGCCAATGTTTTCTACACACCAGAAATTTCTCTTCAATTACTGAGTCCTTGCAAGAAGCCCACAGTTGGCTGTATGGCAACCAACAGGTCTACTGTGAGCAAAAAAGGCTCTAAATAGACATGAAGTCTACTTGGTGTGGTTCAGTAGTTGAGCGTTGATGCCCAGGAGGGTTCCAGGGCGTGTCTGGTCAGTCCCGATTGCCCGGACTCCAGGAGGTCACATTTGATTCCCAGTCAAATCACATGCTGGTGAGATTCTGGTGAGATTCCCCGTAGTGGGGATGCAGGCCGAAACCTGCAGTCCAATGCTGCCTGCAACTCCTATCTGCTGCTCCTGCTCATTCAGTGCCCCACTGAGCCTGCCAATCAGGGAGTGGCCTGTGGAATATGGATGAAACCGGTTCTCTGACATCCCCTGAGAGGTCTTGGATTTCGAGAGGGTGCAGGGCAGGCCAAGGGACCACACTGGTGCATGATCAGGCCTGGAAGGGACTGTGGGAGGGCTCCAGGGCATGCCTAGCCCATCTTGCTCAGTCTCAATTGCCTGGAACCCAACAGCAAGCTAATCTACCTGTCGGAGCAACTGCCCCCAGTGGTTAGTGCACATCATACTGAGCGGTTGGGTGGCCTTAGCATATCATTGGCATATTACTCTTTGATTGGTTGAATAATTGGCCCATTACAAGATGACTGGATACCTAGCATATTAGGCTTTTATTATATAGGATATGTTTTCTTAGAGAGTTCTTTCGTGGCTTTCTTGAAGAATTCTCAGAAAATCTGCTTCTGTTCATGGGGGTTACCTTTTTCTTCCAGGTGTGATAGATTCTGTTATCTTTCCATAGTATATGGATTTTCTCACAACTGGCATAGGCAGGTCTTTTGTATGTCCTGATACAGTGTGGGTGAATTCTCTGTGATGTTCTAAGTCACCCAGGACCAGTTTGTTTCTGTACAAATATCCATCCACCTTCTCAGATTATATTGAGATCTTTATATTGCTTCTTTCCACTTTCTTATCGCCTGAGGTGCATATACTACAAGGCAAAGGCCAGCTGGTGCCAATTAATGTCCTTGCTGGGGATTATTCCCTTCACTCATTGGGAACCTAAAGCTTAGGCATACTCAACCCAACCGGGGATGAAATGCACTTTGGGGCTCAACCCACCACCATGCTTGGGAGTGGGCAAACTCAGCATCCCTTCTGCCTCCACGAAATCTTGCAATGGTTTCACTGCTTTTACATCTGAGGGTTGTTTCTTCTTAGATGTCCACTTACCCTCGCCCCCCCCCCCAAAAAAAATTGTTCATTCCCCTACAAAATGAGCAAGTATTGATGATCATCCTTGTGATTTCAAGGTTTGTTTGTTTTTTTAGCTTTTAATTGTGCATCTGCTGTGGGGATGGTGTTAGGAGATGCTGTATACCGAGTAACACATCAGCCAGCCATGTCTCCACTGGCCAATGCTCAGCACCACTGGCATCAGCACCAAACCTCCAATTTCAGCTGTTTACTTTGTATCTTTCATTCATTTGGTCAGATTTGGTGGAGAGGGTGATTCTGGGACCTTGCCTCTTTTTACAAAGTCTTTACCCAGAAACTCTACATTTATATATATTGAATATGAAAACAGAACTGTGCTGCTTATAAGCTGAGGGTCCTTAGGCAAAGACTTCACACTCTAAGCGACTGCAGTGAGGAGTAAATGAGATAATATGTAATCTTCATGAGATGCATAAGCCTAAGCAACTAGTATGCATTTACTTTTATATGAGCAGCTCCTTATATGTTCCAGACCTTGTAGCTTACATAAGGTATAAGGGTAATAAGCTATTGATCTGAGTGTAATGTTTTCTCCAGATTATTCTGTGGCTTGGCAGTGAAGCAGCAAGTGCCTTTGGACCTAGTTTTGCATTACAAAAGTAACTGCAGTGTCCTTCTCAGGTATGTAACCCAGGTGTGCAGTCAACTCTTGCACTTGGGGTAGGATAAGTGATAGGATCCTCTGTTGTGTTTTGGCTCCAGCTCCTCCCTTGGGAAAACAGAACAATTCCCTGAAGGCATTCCTGTGCTTTCAGTAGAAATCTGATGTCAGCAAACCTGCTAGGTCAGTCTAGGGGCTTCTAACCAAGATTTGTCTGCAGAAAAGTTCACTGGACAACCTCAGAGAGGATGTCCTCTGAAGGAGGCAGGAATCTGAACTGAGAGCCTGGGTTCAATATAAAGGCCTCTTGGACCCTTTGAGTTGATGGGGTTGGTCAGTTCCTGCTGCTTTTGGCTGAGGCTGGACACTTCTGACTCTCAGCTCCCCTAGCAGTGCATCCCATAACATGAGGCTGCCTGCACGGTTCACACTAGTATTCTAGGCCACACTTTCTCTTGTTACGATTTTGGATGGGTAGTCATTTATACATTTTATTCATCAATTTCTGTAGTCTACTAAAATAATTATTTCTCTCTTGCACCCATCAGGCACTGACAACATTACTGCATTCATGGAGTTTTATATTCGGATTGGCTAGACAGGCACTCGAAACTACACAGGTGGGGTAGTTGCAGATTGTGATCATGATCTTTAGGGAATGATGGAGACACTGTGGCAAAGGGTATGGAAAGTTAGTCCTCATTTCAATAGGATCATTGGGGAAGACTCCCTGAAGGGACATATTACTCACCTGACCTGGAGTGGGATCTTGGGCACCTTCTTGGATACTTTGAATGGGCCTTTGTCCCCATAAGTGTCGGTGAAGTACACTCCGGCCACACTGGTCACTAGATTCCCGGGGAACCTGGATAGCACCTTGTCACGACCGTGCTGACTGGCCCAGTACCAGGCCTGACCCCCAATGAGCAAGCCCCCACCACGTTTGACAAACTGGACCAGCTCTGCAATTAGGGTTTCATTGTAGGCATTGATGCAGTAAACCCCTGCGGTGTCTCCTGGTTCTGGCTGAACCTGTGCCTCAATCCCAGAACCCCGCAGTATGGTAGCTAGTGGTTCTAGGGAGGCGTGCACTCCCACGGGAGCCCCAGGAGATGGAAGGAGCCAGTTCACTGCGTTGAGGATAAATGGAGCCAAGCCAGCATCCAGCAGGTAGTCCTCATGGGACACCACCACCAGGCGGCCTCGGCCGTAGGAGGAAGCAGCAATGAGGACCTGGCCCTTCTTATTTACCAACACTGGGAAGGCAGCCTCTCCAATGAGAAGCAGTTCACATGGGACGGGGCCTTCAGGGACATCCCAGCTCGTCACTCCATTCAGAAGGGCCTCGAAAGCCACTGTGGGAGTTGTTGCCATGATCACTCAGCTTCTACAGAGAAAAGCAAAGACAGTGGGATCAGAATAGGTGAAGCAGTGAATGAACACAAGAAGGGCTGAATATATTCAGACGAGAACCATTTCTTGGGTCCCCACTGTGTGCCAGCACTGGCGGTGCAGCAAGGAACAAGTCAGACAAGGTCCTCACTTTTCTGAACCTAGTATTTTAGAAGGGGAAGGACCATAAATAGGTAGACCAACAGATCGATAAAATGCAGCAATTAATAAGTGTTATGAGGACAATAAAACATAGTGATGTGTCATTGAATGACTGGAAAAGTGCTTTAGATTCAGTGACAGGAAGAAATTTATGAGAAAGTGACATTGAAGCTGAAACCCACATGTCAGTTGAGTCCTGACAGGGTGCTGCAGGAGAAGAGCAGTCCCTCAAAGAGAAGTGACAGGGTGTCTACAGAGAACCGGGCAGGGAGGAGTCCGACCTGAGGGAGAGGGTAGGGGCTGATCCTGCGGGGCCTGTAGATCAGTGCAACTGGTGACTTAGTATTTCATTTCCCTGGACAAAAACAGTCAGGTGACCTTTCAGAACTGCATTTGTTCTGACAGCTTCTTTGACTAAATGAGTTAGAAATGCCTCCCAGTTTATCCTAACTGGGGAGTTCACCACCTCCATTTGGGTGCCCTTGACTGGGAATCCATGATCCTTCTGTGGTGTGTGGGTGGAGGCTCTAACCATTGAACCCACAGGCCAGGGCCTTGCCTTGCCTTGCCTTGCCTTTCCTTCCCCTTTCCCTTCACCTTCCCCTTCCCCTTTCCCTTCACCTTCCCCTTCCCCTTTCTCTTCACCTTCCCCTTCACCTTCCCCTTCCTGTTCCCCTTCCCCTTCACCTTCCTCTTCCCCTTTTCCTTCCCCTTTCCCTCCCCTTTCTTTTCCTTTCCTTTCCTTTTCTTTTTTCTACCACCTCTTTCTCAGTATTGCTCCTAGGACAATAAATTCACAAAGACAGACATCTCCTGCCTGGAGTGTGTGGGTGCATGATCCCAGCCTTTGGCTTCAGAAGTGGCAAAGGCAGGAAAGAGGTCTGGTGCCTGAGGTCAACATTCTGTTCACTAGCTCTGAAAGGACATGGGAAGTCTTTCATTAATCTGGACAGCCCTCGTTTTACAGGAAAAACAAACACAAAGCACAGGAGGTGTGTAATACAAACTTGGGACGCTGCCCCCAACTCTGTAGAACGAAGTGCACACGCACACACCCCCATCTTCGTCAAGTCCTTGACACAGTTCAAAGGGGCGAGCGAAAAGTGTTTTGAGACAAGTAGTGAATGCTGTCCGACGGGCGAAACAAAACAAAATAAGAACCTGGCGGGAAGAAGAGACAGACACCCTGATAGAAGAAAGGTTCCGCGCATGCACCTGCACCCCAGGGTCGCAGTGTGTGGGGTGCTGAGACTGGAAACTCGGGCGCGGAGGAGAGATAGACCAAAGAATTCATGTACTTACATGCACAGCCCATGGACAGGGGCAGTAGGGTAGTGAAAACCTGGGGCGGGTGGGTAGGGGCAGGGAAGAGAAGGGGAAAAGGGAGGGGGTTGGGAGATAACTGTAATAGTATCAATAAAAAATGTATTTACAAAAAGAGAAAATAAAAGGAAGAAAACTCACGCTTTAGTCTTGCGGGTCGCGGTGCTGGCTCCGGTGCAGGGAGTAATGCAGACGGTCTAGGGTGGTGGCTGGTGGGGCGGGACTAGGTGAGACTGGCAGGACACGCCCTGGAGCCAACCTCCCTGGGTCACTCCCCCTGCCCGCTGCTCGTGGGGTGACAGCAGCAGGCGGGCATCTGCAGAAAGAGCGGGGTCCCTCTGGAAGGTGGAGTCCCTCGGCCTGGCCTGCGGGGATCTGACCGAAACCGGCTCTCCCCCATCCCCTGAGGAGTCCGGAGTACGAGAGGGCACTCTGTAAAGTTACTGTGGCACAGCTTGAGGAATGCAAACCCAAGTGTGCAATAAACCAGACTTTGGACCGACGGTGCCTCAGCAGCAACATAACGCACCACAGAAGGTGGAATCGAGGGTCCTCTAGGAATGGGACTTCGTGCCCTCTGGTCCCGTCTTCCCTGGTTCCGGGTTGTGTTACCCAGGAAGTCACCACTGCTTGGCGTTGAGGGAGGGTCTGCCCCCTAGTGGCCAGCACCTGCCGTGCAACCTGTGCTGTGGGCCATTCGCAGAGGTCCAGGGAACTCAGGAGAGAGAACTGGGCCTGGGATTATATGCAGAAATCATGCCTAGTGATATTGCTGCTGCGAAGGAACTGTGCCAGTTACATCACCACACACATAGGTCCCTGCTTGGCTGCAGAAATTATCGAGTGGCTGCTGCTTGAATTTCACCTGAGGGGTGGGAAGGTGAAAATCAAGGTGTGAGAGTAGTACTAGGAGATTTGTGCGATTTTGATTTTGCACAGATTTGCATAACAGATATACTATTTTTAATTTCGTGAAGCTTTATTTTGCTTTGATTTTAGTGGGGGAGAGAGGATACAGGAAAGGTGAGTGTTTACTTTGGTTTTACAAGTAAATTATCACTGTTTTTAAAATTATCAGATATATTTATTTTTTTAAGAAAAGGTTTATGACTGTCTCTTAATAGCATCATTTAAAATCAGCAGTAGTTACTCACACACACACACGTAGTGGACTCTTTAGTCATATTCTCTCTCTTTTGTCTGGGGGCTTGTCAAGATCAGTCTCCACTACACCTGGAGGTCATGCTCTTTATAAAACAGAGAGCACCTCCTCCAGGATATTGCTGTCCAGCTCCCTCTCCTTTTTGTGTTTTCATTTTTGTGATTTCTTTCCAAGACTAAAATATATATTGATTAAACTCCCTTTCTTGCATCCCTGTGCAGAACACACCATTTCTTCCCCATCGTTCACCCACTCTTTTGTCAAGAATGAGGTTCAAACCTCAGCTTCTACCACTTTATTCCTTCCAAGGTCACCGGGGACTCCTTTCCAAGTCCATATTCCATCCTTACTGCTTGCCTCCAATGCACACTTTCAGTGCTGGCTGATTAATTTTCAGTCTTTTAAATTGACAAAATGCTATATTATTGATACATTTCTCTTTGGAATTGTACCAAACCATACTTTCAGTATTTTAATATAGTTATTTTTTCTTTGAGAGTTGGGGCAACCAGGAATGAAGTGCTGATTCTTATTTTAATATATTTTGAACTGCTTCTTGTTATGGACTAAACTGTGTTCATCTCTTCCCCGAAATTTATATTTTGAAGTCCCAGTCCTCAGTACATCAGCCTGGCCTTGGAATGTAACAGTATTTGGAGAGAAGATCTTTAAAGATGTGATTAAATTAAAATGAGGCTGATGAAGTGGGGCTCTAATCCAATATGGCTGATGTTCCAATAATAAGATGAACACTGCAGTTAGTGTTCATTCTAAAGTTCAAGTGTGGTTATGAAAGTTTCTGCATACTATGTCTTCCCACCTGCCTTGGGCTTCTGACTTAGATATCCAGCCTCCATATGGCGTGACCTTTGCTCAGTTCTTCAGCCTGATTTAACACTGTGGTTTCTCTCTTCTCCCAGCACTCTACCCCATAGATTTTCTTTAAGTTTGCTCAGTATGTGACACTCACTCCTCCTAAAGTGAAATTTCCTTCTACTAGAAAATGACTTTTTTATCTTAGCTCAGTCCCCACTTCCCTAGAAAAGACTTTCCTAACCTGAAAACTATACCAAAGTCTCTTCCTGACTATCCCAACACCTCTCTTCTTAGTTCTCATCTAGCTTATCTTATCCTATCTAATAAAAGAGTAATATGCAAATTGACTGTACCTCTGATCAAGCCATGCCCACCATCCAATCAGGAGCAAATAAGCCCCAACCAAGATGGCTGTGGCCACTGAAAGCAGGAGGGAGGTTTGGGTTTCCCAGGATATGGAGGAAGCCAAGCTTTCCACCTGCCCTTGCCAGCGTAGGTCTCCACTCAGTGCTACAAAGTTTCAATTATAGAAGATATGTCCCAACAGAAATGGGGGCAGCCAAGGAGGTAGAGACAGCAGAGGTTAGGGTTGCCCCAGCAATGGAGGAAACCAAGCTTTTGCAGCTCTAGTACCTAGGCCTCCACTCTAGGCTACAAAGTTTCAATTATAGAATTTAAATAAACCCCAACATTTTTGTCACCAGGGAGCCAGCAGAAGGCTTGGCTCTGCTCCAGGCTACAAAGTTTCAATTGTAGAACATAAATTAATCCCAGATCCCAGGATCTCCACTTGGGTCACTGGGGAGCGTGGCTGTCCTGCAAACCGCCACAAGCCCCTCACCCATGCCACCCCCTGCCCCAAAGGAACACCCACCCGGATCTGGGACTCTTTTCAAGGCAAACCAGCTGGACCCTACCCATGTACGAGGCCTCTATCCTATCTAATAAAAGAGTAACACGTAGATTGACCATCATTCCAACAGACAAGATGACTGCCCCCATATGGTCAATGATCCTGCCTCCATGTGGACACAAGCTGACGACCACAAGATGGCCAGCAGGGAAGGGCCATTGGAAGGTTCCAGGTCTACAAGGGAGGGCAGTTGTGGGCCATCAGACCAGCAGGGGAGGGCAGTTGGGAGGGACCAGGCCTACAAGGGAGGGCAGTTGGGGGCAATCAAGCCTGCGTTGGTGGGCAGTTAAGGGTGACCAGACTGGCAGAGGAGGAAAGTTGGAGGCAAACAGGCTGCAAGGGAACAGCTAGACATCTGATCAGGCTGGCAGTCAGAAGCATTTAGAGGCACTCAGGAAGACAGGTAGGCAAGCAGTTTGGAGCCAGCACTCCTAGATTGTGAGAAGGATGTCTGACTGCCCATTTAGGCCCGATCCTGGTAGGTAGGATCGGGCCTAAATAGGCAGCTGGACATCCCTTGAGGGGTCACAGATTGGAGAGAGTGCAGGCTGGGCTGAGGGACACCCCCACCCACCGTGCATGAATTTCATGCACAGGGCCTCTAGTCTTACATAATAATAGACAAACATGTAAATTGACCATATCTCCGCTATGCCCACAGCCAATCAGGAGTGAGTATGCAAATTAACCCAACAAAGATGGCAGTTATTTTACATATGCAGGCTTGGTGCAGTGGGATGGGCAGGATGCCTGCTATGAGGGGGAGGGGAGGTGGCAGAGGGAGCTTCAGCGGGAGCGAGGACTTGGCAGCTCCCAGGTGGCTGGGAGCAAAGCCCAGGGAAGGAAGGCCTATTCTCGCATGAGTATTGTGCAACGGGCTTCTAGTAATTTTACACTTAGTTGTATGGGCCTCTGGTTACTGTGGGTCTCTCTTATATGATCTCATGCTGTGAGTATAGAGTTTGACTCTGTTTGTCCACCATTGGGTCCTCATTGCCTACTTTCATTTCTGGCATGTTGGAGACTCTAGTGTCTTAACAAATATAAAAATGTATGTTGAATAAATGAGTAAGTGTATAGTGAATGTTCAAGAAACTTCTCTTCTATTATTGAGTAATTAACTGAGTATTTGGAGGGCTAATGGGAACCTGTTTGGCATAGGACCAAATGCAATCAGGTTTTTGAACGAAAGATCAAGCAGAAACCCACACAAGGAAGACAGTTTGGATAATAATAATAATCTAGTCACAGAGGATATCCCAGAACCTATCACTGCCACTCCAGAGATAGCAATGCTGAAACTCTCTTCCTCCAGTAAGAAATAAGGGAGGGGTTTTCTCATATATCTGAATTCCTCCCATCACCAGGTTAAAAATGAATTTTAGTTTTGCACTGAAAATTTCAGTCATATGAAAGCCAGTGGAATTGAGTTAACTGAAGGCTGAGAGTGGATGTTTTTCCTCTGGTTCTGAAATATCAGACTCACTGAGAAGGCACACAACAGCTCCAATTTCTTATAATTGCACCCAAACCAGTGTGGTTTATATGTCTTCACATATAATCCTATAAGGGTTGCAGATACCAAGATGCTAAAATGTTAGTGTGTGTGGATTGTGAATCATGGAAGATCAAATATCTCTATGACAAAATTCCTACAGAGAGAGAATGCATGAATGTTCCTAATTTTATGGCCCCAACATTATTTTTTCCCTGCAAATGTAAACAATTCTTTCCAAATTCATTTATTCTAAAGGCCTGTGACATTAAGGTCGTCCTTCCAAAGTTTTCCATTATCATCGAGAATTGTGATCCAAAGTTTTTAAATTTTAACTGAGGTCACATGCACATCAGTCATCTTGGGGAGGGAAGAGAGTAGGGAGGATCTGAAATGAGAAGCCAAGAGTAACTGAGTCTAAGTTTCCCACTACACAGAAAAATGGAAGACTAAACGTTTCATTGCTATTCAAATTTATTCAGTTGTTTCCAGATCAGTTTTCCCCATATGAATTTGGTTCCAAATTCCACTTGTTACTAGATCCATCAGGCATTGACAGGGGCCCAGAACTTAGTATATAAAAATATAGAGTCATGTCTCCATTCAATATCTTTGGCAGAGGCCATAGCAACCATTGAGATGAGCCCCTCTTTATCCTTAGTCATAGAGAAATTTCAGAGAGAAGTTGCATAATATACTGTGAAGTGTGACTTGATTTGGAAGTTTGAGGACAGATACTCAAATGTGTTTCTTTGAGGTCAGCACCTATCGTGATGTTAAGGTCAGAAATCTGAGATCAAGACTTACATCTGAGAAAGTAGCTATATGTCAAGTATAATTTTACCTTTCTTTGTCTGCATGGCTTGTTTCATCATTTATTTAAAGAATCTGCTCAAATGACATATTATCAGAGAGGCTTTCTTGGACTTTACTACATAAAACAGGAAACATCCATTTTGCAGTCCCTTATCCCACCCTTTCTTAGTTTTATATTCCTTCAGTACTTATGCCTGATATGTTTATTTGTTCATGTTTATGTTCAAACTGGAACATAAGAACTATGAGGGACCAGGCTAACACAAGTTATGAGGGCAGGAGCTCTAATATCTTTATCTCATATGCCAAGACACTATAACAGTAACTGGCATTATTGTTGGTGTTTAATAAATGTTTGTTGAATGAATTTTCAGGTGACCACACAAATAGCAAAAACAACAGGAGAAATTCTATGTGAAAAAACGAAACCAAAAATACAGCTGGAGTTGCTTCTCCCATCTCTGTTTATTTTGATGGAGGGTGAGGAAGGAGTTTAAGGTCTTTTTCCAGGCCTTTAGCTCCTGTATATGGCACAGACACTTCACAGAAAACAAGAATAGGCATAGGTATAGGCTGCTTTACATACTTAGGTCTTGGACCATAGGTTGTGTTGAAGGGGGCGAGTCTTCTCTCAATATCTATGGGGCCTGTAGACTGGTTTTTATATTGAATATTTGATAATTTTGCCTTCTCCACTCCCACCCTTTCAGCATAATCTTGGCAATCTGTGAAAATGAGTTTTATGTCAAATGTAGTTTATGTGCAGGAATTTTTAGTACTATGTGTATACATTTTTTAAAATAATTATATGAGTTCCTATATAATACAGATGAACAAAAGTAACTTTTTAATGGCCCTTAGGTGCACATATTTGTATTAATGTAACATGTGGCTCCTGTCATCACTTCTCAATGCATGGCTTATTTTAATTTATTCTATTTATTTCTTATAATAAACACTTATGAAATCCATCACCTGACATGAGACTAGGACATTGGTAATAACTTAAACTGCCCAAGCTTTCCACTGAAAGAAATGTTTCTTCTTTATAGAATTTAAATGTACAAGAATCCAAATGCATAAGGAGCATTTCTATAGCTCTCCTGAATTAGACATGGAATTGTTTGTGTGTACATGTAGTTACATTTCTGAAAAGTTGAGGCTCACTTTCACCCTTCTCTACCACACTTTGGAAGACTGAGTTCAATGATATGGGTCAAAGAAAGCTATTTCAATGTGAAAGTCAAATAGGATCCAAAAGCTTTAAAGAAGTAAAGCACATAGGCATGAAGTAGTCTTGAAAGAAGGATGTCAACAAAAATAGTCAACATCTAAGGTCATATCTGGTTAGCTTTTAACCTGATAAATACATATATTAGGTGAGGTTGTGACCCCTGGTAGGGACATTGCTTTAAAGATGAAATATATCAGAGAAACAGGAGGAACCTAGATGGCGGCATAGGTAAATACCTATCTTGCTGCCGTACACAGCAATATCAAGACTACAATTTAACGAAAGAACAAACATCATCTAGAATAACCAGAAAGCTGGCTGAGTGAAAATTCCACAAATAAAAGTGAAGATAGGACACTGTGACTCAGAGGAGTGGTGGAGGAAAGTGTTGAAGATGCCCGCAGAGAGAGGTTTGGTGCCATGCATGGATAGGGCGGGCGGCTGAAAACCCAGCTGGTTTTCTTGAATGTGGGGGAGGTGGAGGGAAAGACAAAGAAGTCCCACTTCACTGATTCCCCAGCTTTGGGCTAAGTCCAGGGAACCCACAATTATACGGGGTAAAAACTGGACAGTGGGGAGGCACGCAGAAACTCGGGTGATGCAAGGGTCTGCAAGTTTGTGGAGAGGGGAAGCTTGTGCAGAGTGCGTGTGAACTTGGAAACAGCACAGCTGCGTGACTGCGCAGAGAGGACTTGTGACTTACTCTCTCATTCGGGAAACCACCAGACTGCATTTTTTTACAACCCTGGGTGAGACGTTGGGTGTGCAGACTCATTTGGGGAGAGGCTGAATTGTCTGGCTGCAGGTGGAGCTTGGCAGCAGCTTCTCTCAGAGGTGCTAGCAGCCATTGCCACACGGCACAGAGTCCCCGGGGCCGCATAGGGTAGAGCTGACACTGTCTGCTTGGCCCGGGACTCCGCCCATCCAACCTGAGCACAGCTGACAATTGGTCTGAAGGTCAGCCCCTCCAAGTGCTAACAATGATTAACCTGAGCTTAACTTCATTCAACAAGACTGTGCAACCCATATCCACCTCTGGTAACTGGGGAGGCTGAGCCACTGTCCCTTGTAAGACATCTACCACACAAAGCTAATTGACTAACTCAGGGAAGCAGCCACCATGCAGAGACATGGAAAGAAATCAGATGTGAAAGAAATGGAGGAAAAAACCCGACTGGACATGGAATTCATAACCACGGTTATAGGGCTTATCAAGAGGCTTATAGGTCGAGACCTATAAGGAAATAAGCAAGACCTACGAGGAAGTGAACGAGACCCTCAAGGATTGAATGAGACCTGCAAAGAAATGAACAAGACCAACATGGAAATGAATGAGTCCTACAAGGAAATGAATGAGATCTACAAGGATATGAACGAGACCCTCAAGGATATTAAAAAGGACCAACCAAAAATTAAACATACACTGACTGTAATAAAAAATATTATACAAAGTCCTAAAAGTACTCTAGAGCACCCCAAGAACCAAGTTAAAGATTTGAAATACAAACGGGTAAAATCCACTCAGCTGAAAATGCAAGAAACTAAAAGGATCCAAAAAATTGAAGATCGTGTAAGGGGTCTCTGGGACAACCTGAAGCATACTAACATCCGAATTATAGGCATGCCAGAAAAAGATTGAGACCAAGACAATGGAAACCTACTTGAAGAAATAATGACCAAAAACTTCCCACACCTGGTGAAAGAAATTGACTTAGGAATCCAAGAAGTGCACCGAACCCCAATATATAGAAACACTAAGAGGACCACACCAAGGCACATCATAATTAAAATGCCAAGAGCAAAAGATAAAGAGAGAATATTAAAAGCAGCAAGAGAAAAACAGTAAGTTACCTATAAGGGAGCACCCATACGATTGTCAGTGGATTTCTTAACAGAAACGATGCAGGCCAGACAGAAGAGGCAAGAAATATTCAAAGTGATGAATAGCAAGAATCTACTACTAAGATTACTCTATCCAGCAAAGCTATCATTCAGAATTGAAGGTCAGATAAAGTGCTTCGCAGCTAAGAAAAAGCTAAACCACCAAACCAATATTATATGAAATGCTGAAAGATATTCTTTAAGAAGAGGAAGAAGAAAAAGATAAAAGTGTAAATTATGAACAACAAATACACATCTATCAACAAATGAATCTAAAAAGCAAGTGAATTAATAATCTGATGGACAGGATAAACTGGTGAATGTAACAGAATCACGGACATAGAGAGGAAATGGACTGACAGTTCTTGGGGAAAAAGGGGTGTGGGTAGTGCAGCAAGAGACTGGACAAAAATCATGCAACTATGGGAGAGGACAGTGGGAGGGGGAGGTGAGGGCGGAGGGTGGGATGGGTACCGGGTGGAGGTGAGCTATAGGGGAAAAAAAGGGAACAATGTAATTAATAAACTGAACAATAAAGATTTTTTAAAAAGTAAAAAAAAAAAAAAGAGAGAGAGAGAGAGAGAGAGAAAATTGGGAGCCTGAAGATACCCACTAGATAGTTGACTGTTTCTCCCAAATACAGGAGGGAAATAGCTGAAAATAGATTATATTCAGGCAAAGATTATGTTCAACCAAGGAGACTGACAGCTGGATAGAAATCCTCTGACACCAGTTGATCTCATATAAGATTAAAACTTAATAAAACCGTCCAATGAATTGGAGTGAAGAATAGCCTACAACTCCATATGGACTGGAATAGGGACAAATATGTGCCTTCTTGGGAAAGAGCACTAGTTGGCAATCTTCACACAGCTCCCTATTGTGCATTCATTCACTCAACAAATACTGAAAACCTGCTAGACAGTAAACTTCACCAGACTCTTGGTGATATCAGGGGCCGGTTTTGTTCTCATGGGATACCTGCAGAAACAAGGTGAAGTGTGTTAGAATAGTTGAAGGATATTAAGTGTGGCTACAACAAGAGAGTGATGGAGAAAGCTTTGATGAGCCAGGACACATGGAGGAATCAACAGACCTGGGGGCCTTATAAGCCAAGCCCTGGTAAGGGTTTTGGTTTGATTAGCTTAGTTGATATGAAGCCACTGAAGGATTTTTACTTGAGTTTATTAACAAGTTTTCAAAGTAATACATGCACAAGGTAAAAAATTAAATAGTACAGAGTACTCGAAATGAAAAACACAGTATCCCACCCCACCCTTTTTAATCCTAGTCCTATTCCCTAGAGACAATGCATTTAACAATTTCTATTTTTATATATTCTAACTTCCTAACATTAAATAATGTTTGAACAATAATTTCTTGGTTTATTAACTTCAGACAGTTTTTAATAATATACCATTACAAAACATAAGGATTTAACTTACACTATCCCCACTTTTCCTTTGCTTATCTTTCCCCCAATTTTTGATAGTTATCATTTTAATCCTTCTATTGGTTTAATATATAGTTTTGAACAACATACCAATTCTTCAGTTTTTGTTCCATTAACAATTTTTCTTATTTATCATAGATTAATTTCTTTTTTATCTTTATTGTTCAGTTTATTAATTACATTGTTCCCTTTTCCCCCCCCTATAGTTCCCCTCCACCTGGTACCCATACCACCCTCTGCCCTCCCCTCCCCCCTCCCCCCGTCCTCTCCCATAGTTGCATGATTTTTGTCCAGTCTCTTGCTGCACTTCCCACACCCCCTTTCTCCCCAAGAGTTGTCATCCATTCCCTCTCTATGTCTGTGATTCTGTTACATTCACCAGTTTATCCTGTGCATCAGCTTATTAATTCACTTGATTTTTAGATTCATTTGTTGATAGATGTGCATTTATTGTTCATAATTTACACTTTTATCTTTTTCTTCTTCCTCTTCTTAAGAATATCTTTCAGCATTTCATATAATATTGGTTTGGTGGTGATGAACTCCTTTACATTTTTCTTATCTGTGAAGCACTTTATCTGACGCTCAATTCTGCATGATAGCTTTGCTGGATAGAGTAATCTTGGTTGTAGATTCTTGGTATGCATCACTTTGAATATTTCTCGCCACTCCCGTCTGGCCTGCATCGTTTCTGTTGAGAAATCCACTGACAATCGTATGGGTGCTCCCTTACAGGTAACTAACTGTTTTTCTCTTGCTGCTTTTAATATTCTCTTTTGTCTTTTGCTCTTGGCATTTTAATTATGATGTGTCTTGGTGTGGTCCTCTTAAGGTTCCTATATATTGGAGTTTGGTGCGCTTCTTGGACTCCTAAGTCAATTTCTTTCACCATATGTGGGAAGTTTTCGGTCACTATGCCTTCAAATAGGTTTCATTACCTTGCTCTCTCTCTTTTTCTGGCACGCCTGTAATTTGGATGTTGGTATGCTCGAGGTTGTCCTAGAGGCCCCTTACATTATCTTCAATTTTTTGGATTCATTTGGTTTCTTGCTTTTTCAGCTGAGTGGATTTTACCTCTTTGTATTTCAAATCTTTAACTTGGTTCTTGGGGTGCTCCAGAGCACTTTTAGGTCTTTGTATAATATTTTTTTATTTCAGTCAGTGTATGCTTAATTTCTGGTTGGTCCTTTTTCATATCCTTGAGAGTCTCCTTCATATCCTTGAGGGTCTCGTTCATTTCCTTGTAGGACTCATTCATTTCCACGTTGGTCTTGATCATTTTCCCATTGGTCTTGATCATTTCCTTGCAGGTCTCGTTCATATCATTGAGGGTCTCATTCATTTCCTTTGCGGTCTTGCTTATTTCCTTATAGGCCTTGATCTTTTGTTGGAGCCTCTTGAGAAGCCCTATAACCGTGGTTTTGAATTCCATGTCCAGTCGGTTTTTTTCCCTCCATTTCTTTCACATCTGGTTTCTTTCCATGTCTCTGCATGGTGGCTGCTTTCCTGAGTTGGTCGATTAGCTTTGTGTGGTAGACATCCTACAAGGGACAGTGAGTGGCTCAGCCTCCTCAGTTATCTGAGGTGGGTATGGGCTGTACAGTCTTGCTGAAGTTAAGCTCAGGTTAATTGTTGTTAGCACTTGGCAGGGTTGACCTCCAGGCCAATTGTCTGTGAAGTTCAGCTGTGCTCAGATTGGATGGGCAGAGTCTCCGGGTCAAGCAGACAGTGTTAGCTCCACCCTATGCAGCCCCAGGGACTCTGTGTCAAGGGAAATGGCCGCCAGCACCTGTGAGAGAGAGCCGCTGCCAAGCTCCACCAGCTACTGGGTAATTCAGACTCTCCCCCAATTCGTCTGCACACCCAACGTCTCATGCAGGGTCGTAAAACAAAGCGGTCTGATGTTTTCCCAAATGAGGGAGCAAGTTGAGAGCGCCTTCTATGCAGTTACACAGCTGCGCTGTTCCTAAGGTCACGCGCAAGCTCGCCTTCTCCACAAGCCGGCAGACCCCTGTAGCACCAGAGCTTCCTTGTGCCCTCCAACTGTCCAGTTTTTACCCCGTATGATACTGGGTTCCCTGGACTTTGCCCAGAGCTGGAGATTCAGTCCAGTGGGACGTCTTTGTTTCCACGTTCGAGAAAACTGGCCGGTTATCAGCTGCCCACCCTATCCGTTGGGGCGCTCTCCAAACCTCTCTCCGCGCGAATCTTCAATGCTGTCCGCAGCCGCTCCTCTGAGTCACAGTGTCTTATCTTCACTTCCTTTCTGTAAAAATCAATAAAATATATATTTTTTAAAAGGCTAGAAGCCAATTGGAATAATGTCTTCACATACCTTCACAAGGCATTAGGGATGAGTTAATTAAATGTTTGACAAAATATAGGAAGCTAATTTTTAGGTTGATAATTTTGTATGGCCTAAGAATGATGCTGTAAATATTCAAATGGCCACTGGCAGAAAAATGGTTCTCTACTCCTACTCTAGAGTGAGACATTCTGTTGGATAACTGTCACTCTAGAGTGACACATCCTACCTGGATGAGATCCATTGTTTCCTAGATTCTGTCTCTCCTTTCTTGGTTCTCATCCTCATTTTGCTGGGGAACTTCCTCACAGTATTTCTTCAGTACGATTGCGGAGAAGGTAGACTTTCTGAAAACTTGTATGTCAGAAAATATCTTTGTTTTGACTTGACTCAACAGCTTGGCTTGCTATGGAATTCTGGGTACAAAATTTTTCATAAGGTATGTGAAGACATTATTCCAATTGGCTTCCAGCTTTTAAAAAATATATATTTTATTGATTTTTACAGAAAGGAAGGGAAAGGAATAGAGAGTTAGAAACATCAATGAGAGAGAATCATTGATCAGCTGCCTCTTGCACACTCCCTGCTGGGGATGTGCCCGCAAACAAGGTACATGACCTTGACCAAAATCGAAACCAGGACCCTTTAGTCTGCAGGCCAAAGCTCTATCCACTGAGCCAAACTGGTTAGGGCAGCTTCTAGCTTTTAGTATTGCTTGATAAAAAATCTGCTGCCCAAGGAACCAAGATGGCGGCATAGGTAACGCCCTATTTTTCTGCCCCAAACAACAATTCTAAAACGACAACTTAACAACAGAACAAACATCATCCAGAATCACCGGAAAGCTGGTTGAGTGAAAATTCCACAAATAAAAGTAAAGATAGGACACTGTGACTCAGAGGAGTGGTGGAGCGCAGCCTTGAAGATACTCACGGAGAGAGGTTTGGAGCCGTGTGCACGAGTGGTAAAGGGCAGGCAGCAGCAAACCCGGCTGGTTTTCTCCAACTGTGAGGGTGGAGGCATCCCACTGCACTGATTCCCCAGTTCCAGGCGAGGTCCGAGGTCCGGGGAAGGCACCCTAAAACCTGGCGCAGCAGAGTTCTGTGAGTTTGAGGAGAGTGTGGGTAAACTTAGAACAGCAGTTTGTGAGTAAACTTGGGGACAGAAGTGCGTGACCACTCAGAGAGGAATTGTGACTTGCTCCCTTGTTTGGGAGAACACCGGACTGCTTTGTTTTACAACCCTGGGCAAGACTTTGAGTGTGCAGACTCATTTGGGAGAGACAGAGTTGTCTGGCAATGGGTGGAGACCAGCGGTGGCTTTCTCTCTGAGGTGTGCAGCCATTACCACCCAGAACAGACAGCCATGCACCACATAGGGCGGAGCTTAAGCTCCCGGGTCAGCCCGGAGACTCTGCCCATCCAACCTGAACACAGCTTACCTTCACAGCCAATTGGCCTGGAGATCAAACCCTCCTAGTGCTATCAACAATAAGCTGGGCTTAACTTCAACAATACTGTACAACCTATAAAGGATTGCAGTAAGAGTATCCACCTCAGGTAACTGGGGAGGCTGAGCCACTGTTCCTTAGAGGACATCTACCACACAAAGCTAATGGACCATCTCAGGAAAACACCCACAATGCAGAGAAATGGAAAGAAATCAGGTGTGAAAGAAGTGGAGGAAAAAAGATGACTAGACAGAGAGTTCTAAACCACAGTAATAAGGTTCTTCAAGAGACTCCTAAAAAACGCCAATGAACTTAATGAAAACTACAAGGAAATGAACAAGACCTACGAGGAAATGAACAACACCTATGAGGATATGAAAAAGGACCAACTAGAAATTAAGCATACACTGACTGAAATAAAAAACATTATACAAAGACCTAAAAGCAGTCCAAACGACCGCAAGAATCAAGTCAAAGATTTGAAATACAAAGAAGCAAAAACACTCAGCCGGAAAAGCAAACGCAAAAAGAATCCAAAAAATTGAAGATAGTGCAAGGAACCTCTGGGACAACCTCAAGCATGCCAACATCCCATTTATGGGGGTACCAGAAAAAGAGAGAGCAAGATACTGAAAACCTATTTGAAGAAATAGTGACTACAAACTTCCCCCACCTGGTGAAAGAAATAGACTTAAAAGTCCAGGAAGCACACAGAACCCCAAACAAAAGGAATCCAAAGAGGACCACACCAAGACACATCATAATTAAAATGCCAAGGGCAAACTACAAAGATAGAATATTTAAAGCAGCAAGAGAAAAATAGTTAGTTACCTACAGGAGAGTACCCATACGATTGTCAGCTGATTTCTCAACAGAAACTATGCAGGCCAGACAGGAATGGCATGAAATACTCAAAGTGATGAATAGTAAGAACCTACAACTAAGAATATTCAGCAAAACTATCATTCAGAATTGAAGGTTAGAAAAATAGCTTCACAGATAAGAAGCTACAGGAGTTCATCAATACCAAACTAGTATTATATGAAATGCTGAAAGGTATTAGAAGAGGAGGAGAAGGAGGAGGAAGAGGAGGAGGAGGAGGAGGAAGAGGAGGAGGAGGAGGAGGAGGAAGAGGTGGAGGAGGAAGAAGAGGTGGAGGGGAATGGGAGGAGGTGGAGGGGAGGAGGAGATGGAGGAGTAGATAAAAATTATGAACAAGAAATACATGTCTATCAACAAGTGAATCTAAAAATCAAGTGAATTAAAAATATGATGAACAGAACAAACTAGTGAATATAATAGAATAAGGGTCATAGAAAAGGAGTGGACTAACAATTCTTGGGGGGAAAGCTGTGGGAGGTGAAAGAAGAGACTGGACAAAAATTCTACACCTATGGATGAGGACAGTGAGCAGGAGGTAAGGACAGAGGGTGGAGTGGGTACTGGATGGAGGAGAGCTATGGGGGGAAAAAAGAGGAACAATTGGAATAATCTGAAAAATAAAGATTTATTAAATTGAAAAAAAGAGAACATTTGGGCTCTATGTTTCTTGGGGAGGTGGGGTGGCCTTACCTTCAAGTCAGCAGAGGCAGCAGTTTCAGGCAGTGAGACCTCTATAATTTGCCTTCCAGGTATGTACAGCCCAGTGCTCATCTAACAATATCGGGTGCCTATCAAAAGCATGGAAGGACTTTACTCCCCCTCCATAATCCCATCTCCACCCAGCATCTCCACAGGCATCTTCAAGAGCTCTGTACATCTTTCCTATCTACGCTACCCTCAGTCAACTCTTGCAAACATTATCTAATGCCCCAATCCGTATCTCCTTAAAAGTACATAGCAAAGGGTGGAGGTGGCCTTCTGGAGGTGATCAGGTTCCCGAAGTGCAGTAAGTCAGCATGTCTCAGTCCCCCAACCCTGAGCTCCCACCCCTAATTCTGGTCAAGAGCATGTACCTTGGTTGTGGGCACATCCCCAGTAGGGGGAATGCAGGAGGCAGCTGATTGATGTTTCTCTCTCATTGATGTTTCTAACTCGCTATCCCTCTCCCTTCCTCTCTGTAAAAATCAATAAAATATATTTAAAAACAAAACAAAAAACACTAATATTTGAACAAAGAGCTGAATAAATGAGAAACAGCTGGGGAAAGATCATTCCAAACAGAGGAAAGAGCCAGTGCAAAGGCCCTGAAGCAGGATCACATTTGGGACTGGAGAGGAACACATTGGGGGAGAGGGAAGGTAGACATGAGAGCAGAGAGGTAGCAGTGTCCAGCCCATGGATTGCTTTCAAGGCCCTAACAGTGACTAGATTTTACTCTGAGATAAAGTGCTTTTTGGAGCTGAGTTATATGATCTGACTTATACTTTAAAAGACTAAACTAGACTATAGTGGGAGAATAAGATTGAGGCAAAGGAAAGTATTGCAAACGCCCAGGCAAAGGTGGTTGTGGCTCGGATTAGAGAGAGAGCAGTAAAGCTGGTGAGAAGTGATTGAGTTCTGTTCTACATATTTTGTTCTGCTATATCTATAAAGTAAACAGACCAAATATATGATAATTGGGTGAGGGTTTGGAAGAAGTGAAGAAGCCCACACCCACTCTTTATAATCCCATTTTATGTATTTTTAAAGCACTTTTAATATTTGTTATATATTTTTTACTTGTGTATTGTTTTCCTTAACTGCTAGACTGGGCCCTCTGTGAGGTCAGAGGCTTTGTCCATCTTGTCACAGCCATAATCCAGCTCCCAGAAGACTGTTGGGCACAATAAATGCTTGTTTGCATGACTGAGAGAAAGGAGGAAAATAGCATCATTGTTGAGTCCTTAATATATTTCTGCCATTTCAGTCTCTAATTCTACTCCTGGAAACCTATTTTGAGGAATTTTTCACAAATTGAAATACTTAGTCCCATAGATATTCGTCAAAGTAACTGATACTAATAGCGGAAAGTTAGATACATCCTAATGTTCAACAAGAGAATAATTTGGGACCCTTCAAAAAATGTCCAAGGGAGAATTGGTCCACTTTTGAGCAGGATGGTCAATGGTTGGAAATAGTCCTTCTTGCCAGGGTTTTAGCATCTGAGCCCCTGTGGCCCATGCCACAGGCTTGTGCCAGCTAGATGGTAGGGTTATGCTAGTTCACTTAAAATCATGCATTCTAATTACGACTCTTCAAATCTCAAGGGTTCAATTTAAAAAGTTAGCAGGCTTTGCACTGGTTCCTGGGGCCTCATTATTGTCAACTCTCCTCACCATGGGCCTATGTGGAGGGAGTTAAGGGAAAGGGGAGCCATAGCAAAGGAAGAAGAATGGAGGATGAGACATGTATTAGGACAGAAAAACCCAAGGGAGAGTGGGAGCTTTAATGAAAACCCAGTTGGGCAATTTGCATCAGTGAGTTTAACCCTGAGAAGGAGGGGGTAGTCTTAGAAAATACTGTGGGAATATGGGTTTGCTTGGCCCCTCCGAGGGAACATTTTCCATAGACTGCAGTACAGCCTACTGCAAGCACTCAGCATATCCCTGTGGGAACTCAAGTTTGTGTGTGCAAATATGAACACATTTATAATTTTACAAATTAATAAAACCTGTATTTATTCTGCTTCTTCTCAGTGCTGGGAAAAATAAATGAGACAAAACACCATTTTTACTCACGAATCAAAGAATGTTTTTTAACAAGTTACATAGCAGAGTCCCAAGTCCTAGTCCATAACCGTTAAGTATGTTTATTCCAAATCAAAGCATTTCTAAGCTGAAAGGTTGGGAATGAGATATTTTGCCTCTTCAGTTTACAAATAGGGAAATGCTTCCCAGAGAGTATTTGAGGTAGTAGAGAAGAATGGAGAACATGTTAATTCCTGACCCCTATTTCAGCAATTTCTTCACTATTTTGTATTGTTTTCTTCTCCCCTCACCCCCGGATTTATTTATTCGACTAATACTTATTGAAAACCTATGTGCCATGCACTGGTTAGTGATTGGGAAAGGTACTGCCTGAAGATGAAACTGGAATGAATTTTACTTCTAGAGATGCATATTCTAGATATAAGTGGTCTCATTCTTTTCTCTTTCTTTCCTCTACCTAACTCTAAAGCCAGCTTAACTAACAGGTGGCCAATATTTAGACCATTGTGAGCCCAAATAGGAACTAATGTAAAGTAGAAAGATTTAGTTATTATATGGGCTTCCAGGGATTCTAAGAATTGGGTAGAATTCTTGGAGAAAGAGGCTGTCAAGTTGGCTTACATATGCCACAGTTGTGTGTGTATCTAATGTGGCACTGAGTAATCTTGGCTGGCGAGCAATAGAAAAGAAAGCCTTGGCTACCTTCTGCAGGAAAGGAATTTACCAGGCATATTTGGAACCAGGACCCAGATATTCAGATATACAGGCATACTTTTACAGGTTCAGTTCCAGACCACCATAATAGAGCAAATATCACAATAAAACAAGCCACATGATTTTTTTTTGTTTTCTAGTGTATATAAAAATTATGTTTACACTATGCTATAGTCTACAGGGGTGACATAGCATTATGTCTAGAAAAACAACATTAATAACTTAATTTAAAAATGCTTTATTGGAAACAGTCTTCAATGGCAGTGTAGGTGAAAGCTGAACTTGCTCTCTCACAAGAACACATCAAATATACACCTACATTTAGAGCAGATTCTCCTGAGAGGCAACTGTGAGCCATTTGAATAGATTCTACATAACAAACAAGAAAGGGATTGCATAGAGAAGGCTGGGAACCTAAAAACTGTTAACTATCATCAGAATCTTCAGAAAGTCATAATATTTTTGTTGGTGGAGGGTCAGGCCTAAGGGTTGATAGCTCCTGACTTAGGTTGGTGGTTGCTGAAGATTTCGATGGTTGTAGCATTTTCTTAAAACAGAATAACAATGACATTTGCTGCGTTGATTGGCTCTTCCTTTCACAAACAGTTTCTCTGTAACTTGCAATACTGTTTAAAAGCATTTACCCAGAGAACTTCTTTCAAAATTGGCATCAATCCTCTCAAACCCTGCTGCTCCTTTATCAACTAAGCTTATATATTACTAGAGGCCCAGTGCATGAAATTCGAAAATGGGGGGCAGGATGGAGGATGTCCCTCAGCCCAGCCTGCACCTTCTCCAATCTGGGACCCCTCAAGGGATGTCGGACTGCCCATTTAGGCCCGATCCTGGTAGGATCGGACCTAAATGGGCAGATGGACATCCTTCTCACAATCCAGGACTGCTGGCTCCAAACTGCTCACCTGCTTGCCTCCCTTGATTGCCCCTATCTGCTTCTGCCTGCCAGCCTGATCACCCGCTAATCACTACCTTGCCAGCCTAATTGATGTCTAACTGCTCTCCTGCCAGCCTGTTTACCCCCAATTTCCCTCCTCTCCTGGCCTGGTCACCCCTAACTGCCCTCCCCTGCAGGCTTGATTACCCCCAACTGTCCTCCCTTGCAGGCCTGGTCCCTCCCAACTGTCCACCCCTGCTGGCCTGATCGCCAACAACTGCCCTCCCTTGCAGTGCCTGGAACCTTCCAACGAACCTCCCCTGCTGGCCATATTGTGGTGGCCATCTTGTGTCCACATGGGGGCAGGGTCTTTGACCACATGGGGGCAGCCCTCTTGTGTGTTGGAGTGATGGCCAATCTGAATATTACTCTTTTATTAGATAGGATAGAGGCCTGGTGCTTGGGTGGGGGCCAGCTGATTTGCCCTGAAGAGTGTCCCAGATCAGGGTGGGGGTTCTCTTGGGGCCAGAGGTGGCCTGGGTGAGGGGCCTGTGGAGGTTTCCAGACCGGCCCCCAGGGACCCCAGCAGAGGCCCTGGGATCTGGAATTTATTTATCTCTACAATTGAAACTTTGTAGCCTGGAGCAGAGCCAAGCTTTATGCTTGCTCCATGGCTGTAGCCATTTCTGTTTGAATGTTTGTAGCCTAGAGTGGAGGCCTAGGTTGGCAACAGCAGGCGGAAAGCTTGGCTTCCTCTGTTGCCAGGGAAACCCATGCCTCTGTTCTCTCCAACTCAGTGGCTGCCGCCATTTCTGTATCTTTTATAATAGAAACTTTGTAGCATTGAGTGGAAGCCTAGGCCAGTAATGGCAGGGGAAAGCTTGGCTTCCCCTGTTGCCGGGGAAAACCACGGCTTCTTCCTGTTCTCAGTGGCAGCAGCCATTTTGGTTGGGGTTATTTGCATAATCTGCTCCTGATTGACTGGTGGGCATGGCTGTGGGCGTGGCTTGTGGGTGTAACAAAGGTACTGTCAAATTTGCATATTACTCTTTTATTAGATAGGATTCTAAATCTTTTGTTATTTCTTTTTTTTCACTTTTTTATTTCTTTATTGATTAAGGTATTACATATGTGTCCTCATCACCCATTACACCTTCCAATCCCCTCCTCTCCACATCACCACTTATGCTCTCAGTCCCCTGGTGCCCGTGTCCATTGATTAGGCTTATATGCATGCATAAAATTCCTTTGGTTGATCTCTTCCCCTTACTCCCGCCCTCCCCTACCATCCCTCTGAGGTTTGACAGTCAATGCTTTTCTGTCTCTGGATCTGGTTTTGTTCATCAGTTTATGATGTTCATCATATTCCATAAATGAGTGAGTTCATGTGATACTTATCTTTCTTTTACTGGCTTATTTCACTTAGCATAATGTTCTCCAGTTCCATCCATGCTCTAGTTTGAAGCAAACACCTTTTCTCCTTTTCCTTCTTCTTAAAGAATACCTTTCAACATTTCACATAATACTTACTGGTTTGGTGTTGATGAACTCCTTTAGCTTCTTCTTATCTGTGAAGCTATTTATCTGACCTTCAAGTCTGAATGACAGCTTTGTTGGATAGAGTAATATTGGTTGTAGGTTTTTGCTATTCATCACTTTGAAAATTTCTTGCCACTCCCATCTGGCCTGCATAGTTTCTGTTCAGAAGTCAGCTGACAAGTGTATGGGTGCTCCCTTGTAGGTAACTAAGTGTTTTTCTCTTGCTGCTTTTAATATTCTCTCTTTGTAGTTTGCCCTTGGCATATTATGTGTCTTGGTGTGGTCTTCTTTGGATTCCTTTTCTTGGGGTTCTGTGCACTTCCTGGACTTTTAAGTCTATTTCTTTCACCAGGTGGGGGAAGTTTTCAGTCACTATTTCTCCAAATAGGTTTTCAGTATTTTGCTCTCTCTCTTTTCCTGGCACGTCCGTAATTCTGATGTTGTTACATTTGAAGTTGTCCCAGCGGCTTCTTACACTATCGTTAAATTTTTGGATTCTTTTTTCTTTTTTCATTTTCGGTTGAGTGTTTTTGACTTGGTATTTCAAATCTTTGACTTGATTCTTGTGTTCCTCTAGTCTGCTGTTGGGTTTCTGTAAAATATTTTTTATTTCAGTCAGTGTATGTTTAGTTTCTAGTTGGCCCTTTTTCATATCCACAAGGGTCTCACTGAGCTTATCAGCTTTTTCTAGGAGCTTCTTGAAATACCTTATCACTGTGGTTTTGAACTATATATCCAGTCGTTTGTTTTCCTCCATTTCTTTTGTTTGTGATCTTTTCCTTTCTCTCCCCATTTTCACTACTTCCCTGAGTTGGTTGGGTAGCTTTGTGTGGTAGGTGTCTCAAGCCTTGTTTGCTGTTGGTATCACTGGGTGGAATTGACCTCCAGGCCAACTGATTGTGAGGATCAGCTGTGTCTACTCTAGGAGACAGGCTTCTGTGCCTGGACTTGCAAACTTGCCAAAGTCTCTGTGCTCAATTTGGATGGGGTGGAGTTTCTGGGTGTGGCAGAGTTTCATGGTGGAGCCGACAGCCTTGTCTTCCAGTCAGCCCCGGTCCACAAGGTTGCCAGGTCCTGGCATTCGCAGACTATCACCACAGGTACCTCTTTGAGAAAGGTGCCCTTGCGTTTTGCCTGCCACCAGAACGTCCAGTCCCCATTGGATCCAGAATGTCAGATTTTTGCCTGGCACCTGGGTTCGATGCAATCAGGATGCCTTTTCCCTTCCACCAGACACCAGCCACACAGTCAACAGCATGCCCGCGCAGTGAGCACTGGTGCGGGCCCCCAGAGCTCCGCCTCTGGCCGGAGCTCCTTTCTCCTTAACAGACACAGCCAGCAACCCGTTTGTCCCCTCTGCGCACACTCACACTCACGCCTACGGAGGTCTGCCTCTGGCTCTTCCCCTGGGATTCTGCCTGCAATCCATGTTCTCCTCGTAAGGGCCTGGTTTCCCGGGGTTTTGAGTGCAAACCAAACTGGGTTCAGCACAGCCTGGAGTTTTTGTCTTATATCCAGACCACTAAAACTTTCTCCATAAGCAATAAGGCTGCTTTACTTTCTTATCATGTGTGTGTTCACTAGAGTACTTTTAATTTCCTTTAGTAACTTTTTTTTGCATTAACAACTTGACTAATTGATTCAAGAGGCCTAGTTTTCAGTATATCTCAGCTTTTGACCTGCCTTCCTCATTAAGCTTAATAATTTCTAGCTTTTGATTTAAAGTGAGACATGTGTGACTCTTACTTTCACTTGAACACTTAGAGACTATCGTAGGGTTATTAACTGGTCTAATTTCATTATTGTTGTGTCTCAGGGACTAGAAAGGCTTGAGGAGAGAGTGGGGGTGGGGTAGGGAGGACAGCTGGACGGTAGAGCAGTCAGAACACACACAACATTTATTGATTAAAGTTGCTGTCTTATATGGACATGGTTCATGGTGCCCCCAAACAATTACAATAATAAGATAAACACATCACCAATCACCAAAACAAATATAATTAAAAAGTTTAAAATATTATGAGAATTATCAAATGTGACACACAAACACAAAGTGAGCAAATACTTTTGGAAAAATAGTACTGGTAGACTTGCTTAACGTAGGGTTGCCAGAAAACTTCAATGTATAAAAAACACAGTTAGCTGCAAAGCACAATAAAGTGAAGAAAAGGAAATCTGCCTGTATAGCAACAATTATATGACAAGAAAAATTAGGTTAGGATGTGGGTGCTGTGGCTACTGATCACTGGATGCCACCAACAGAATTAATTCCATACTTGACACTCTTTTCAAGTCATCTTCTGGGAACCCAACATCCCAGTGGACTTGACTGACCATACTTTAGTTACAAGGGTTGAGGATAAGAATATACATATATGGCATTTTAGCTGTGAAGAAGAACCTTGTACTCACTCAGCATATTTCAATTGGATCCCAAATAGGAGCAGGATCCAAAAGCTGAATGAGAGAGAGAGAGAGAGAGAGAGAGAGAGAGAGAGAGAGAGAGAGAGAGAGAGAGAGAGAGAGAGAGAGAGAGGAGAGAGGGAGGGAGGGAAAGAAAATAAAACAAAGAAAGAGAAAACTAACAGTCCCTGTGCCTGTTTAAAATTCAAGAGAATTCAGTGAGTTGAGAGCAGATAGTTAGTGTGATTCCAGTCAAATTTCCACTTTTCAGTTATAGGTTTTTAGATATGATTCAACAAATTTATTGTCAATACTAGAAGCCCCGGTGCACAAAATTCATGCACTGAGGGGGGGTTCCCTCATCCCAGATTGTGAGAGGGTGCAGGACAGGCCAAGGAACCCCACCAGTGCTTGATCAGAACTGGAGAGGGATACAGGAGGTTGGCAGCCAGGGAGGGACTGCTGGAGGGCTCAAGACATGTCCAGCCTGTCTCACTCAGTCCCAATCGGCTGGACCCCAGCAGCAAGCTAGTCTACTGGTCGGAGTGTCTGCCCCTGATGCTAAGGTTAAACAGCTTTAGCATATCATTAGAATATTACACTTTGATTGGTTGAATGGCTGACTGGACGACTGGACACTTAGCATATTAGGCTTTTATTACAGGATATGTTCATTCTAAACCCAAAAGATATATTGAGAAGTAAGGTGCTAATATTAGGGGAACCTGCTTCCCCCAGATGTTTTATTATTATAAAACAGCCCTGGCTGGTGTGGTAGAGCATCCTTTCATCCACAAAAAGGTCACACCTTTGATTCATGGTCAGGGCACATACCCAGGTTGCAGGTTTGACCCCTGATCAGGGTGTGTATGGGAGGCAACAGATCAATGTTTATCACACAGTGTTTCTCTCTATTTCATTTTACTCTTCCTCTCTCTATAAAAATTAATTTTAAAAACACATATCCTTGGGTGAAGATTAAACAAATATCTCAGCTAAGTATAGTTTACTAAACTAAAAAATATAATTTACACATTAGTCTCCTAAACATCAAGTATATAATTAAATTTATTTGAGATGATAGAAAATCAGTTTCTCTGGCTGATTTATGACGTAGCTATTCTCTATTCCTTTACTTACAAACTATATTTTCTTCTTATTTTATTTATTTTTTGAATAAATCTTCATTGTTCAGATTATCACAGTTGTTCCTCTTTTTCCCCCTATAGTTCCCCTTCACCCAGTTCCCACCCCATCCCATGCCCTTACACCCCCCATCACAGTCTTCATCCATAGGTGTAAGATCTTTGTCCAATATCTTCCTGCACCCCGCACCCTCTTTTCCCCAAGAATTGTCAGTCCACTCCCTTTCTATGCCCCTGATTCTATTATATTCACAGTTTATTCTGTTCATCAGGTTTTTTATTCACTTGATTTTTAGATTCACTTGTTGGTAGATATGTATTTGTTATCACTTTGTTGTTCATAATTTTTATCTTTACCTTTTTCTTCCTCTTCTTAGAGAATACCCTTCAGCATTTCATATAATACTGATTTGGTGGTGATGAACTTTTTTAGTTTTTTCTTGTCTGTGAAGTTTTTTATCTGACCTTCAATTCTGAATGATAATGTTGCTGGGTAGAGTAATTTTGGCTATAGGTTCTTGCTATTTATCACTTTGTATATTTCTTACCACTTCTGTCTGGCCTCCATAGTTTCTGTTGAGAAGCCAGCTTACAATTGTATGGGTACTCCCTTGTAGGTAACCAACTGTTTTTCTCTTGTTGCTTTTAATATTCTTTTTTGTCTTTTGCCCTTGGTATTTTAATTATGATGTGTCTTGGTGTGGTCCTCTTTGGTTCCTCTTGTTTTGGTGTTCTCTGTGCTTCCTGGACTTGTAAGTCTATTTCTTTCACCAGGTAGGGAAAGTTTTCTGTCATTATTTCTTCTAATAGGTTTTCAGTATTTTGCTTTCTCTCTTCTTCTGGCACCCCCATAATTCGGATGTTGGTACACTTAAAGTTGTTCCAGATACTCCTTACACTATCTTCATATTTTTGGATTCTTTTTTATTTTTGTTTTACTGGTGGGTGTTTTTTGTTTCTTCATATTTAAAATATTTGGTTTGATTCTTGGTGTCCTTGGTCTACTGTTGAAATTCTGTATATTCTTTATTTTAGACAGTGTATGCTTAATTTCTGACTGGTCCTTTTCCATCTTTTTATTTTTTGCATTCTCATTAAGATTCTTGAAGGACTCACCAGGTTCCTTGGAGGTTTCTAGAAGATTCTTGAGTAACCTTATGACTATGGTTTTGAACTCTATGCCCAATAGTTTGCTTTTCTCCATTTCTTTCATTCATGACATATTTCTTTGTCTCTGAATTTTGGCTGCTTCCCTGTGTTGATCGAGTGGCTTGTGTGGTGAGTGATCTATAGGGCCCAGTGGTTCAGCCTCCTCAATCACCTGAGGTGGATACTCTTGGTGCACTCCTTAGTGGGCTGAGTGCACAGTCTTATTGCAGTTGAGCCTTGATTGCTTTGGTACACAGGGAGGAATTCACCTCCATACCAATTGGCTGTGAGGACCTGCTGTGTCTATAATAGAAGAACTGCTGTGCTGGGGACACCTTTTTGGGGCAGGTCCCAGGTGCCAGTCACCTACCCAATTCACGTGCCTCCGTACCTCTGGTTTTACGCGCTTGTGCACATTCTACCCGGTCTCAATGCTCTTTTCTTTCCTTCTAATTGTAGAACTTCTACTCAGTCAGCTTTCCCAGGGTTCTCGGTGACAGACGTTTTATCTTATTTCAGTGGACCTTTGGTGCTCACTGAGTCTGCTTCTTCAGTGTGTCACTTATGGACCACTAGGTACACTGGCTCCTGGATCTCCAAGGAAGTGCAGGTAAGCTACTGACTGAGGCCACCAGATGGAGCTACAGCAAGATCTACAAATTTTCCCTCTTTTATTGGGGTTTGGAAGTTTTGGAGCTGTTTGAAAGAGCTGCAGTTTGTTAGGTTAAGCTGCAACTGATGTGCATAGTTTGGGTGGGTTTCTAAATTGGGCAGGGTGGGGTCTTAGGGAATCAGTAGGTGGTGGCAAACAGTGATGGCAGCCAGCCAGCCCTCTCTGCCTCTCCACATTTCTGCGTCCCCATGTCCTGTGTCCCAGCACCGTAAACATTGATTCCTGTGCACACCTCTGCAAGAAAACCACCTCACTTTCCGACCTGATGGCAGACAGTCCAGCTTCTCCCTGTAGGAGTCTGGGTCCCCAGAGTTTCACTGGAAACTGGAGTTCAGAGCAGTCAGGATCTTGTGTCTCCCTTCAGATTGAAAAAAAGTTCACCCAGTCTCCAGTCACCTGCAAAATTCACGTGCCTCCGTACCTCTGGTTTTACGCACTTGTGCACATTCTACCCAGTCTCAATGCTCTTTTCTTTCCTTCTAATTGTAGAACTTCTACTCAGTCAGCTTTCCCGTGGTTCTCAGTTATAGACGTTTTATCTTTTAGTTGTAGTTTTGGTGTGGTTGTGAGAGGCAGCACCTACATATGTATACCTTATGTTGCCATCTTGGTTCCTCAGTGTATGCTTAATTTCTGATTGGTCCTTTTTCATATCCTTGATGGTCTCACTAAATTCTCAGAGGTTTCTAGAAAATTCTTGAGTAATCTTATAACCATGGTTTTAAACTCTATATCCAGTCTTTTGCTTTCATCCATTTCTTTCATTTGTGACATATTTCTTTGTCTCTGCATTTTGGCTGATTCCCAGTGTTGGTTTCTATGTACTGGTTAGCTGCTAAGTCTCCTTCAGTTGATAGAGTGGTCTTGTGTGGTAGGTAGGTCTGATAGGGCCCAGTGGCTCAGCCTCCCCAGTCACCTGAGGTGGATGCTCTTGTTGCACCCCTTTGTGGGCTGTTTGCACAGTCTTGTAGTTAAGCCTTGATTACTGTTGGTATCCCTGGGATGAATTGATCTACAGATCAGTTGGCTGTGATGCCCACCTGTGTCTACACTGGAAGATCTGTTGCACAGGAGACACCATTATAGGGCAGGGCTTGTATCAGTGGGGCTTTGTCACTTACTGAGTCTGCCCCTTGAGTGTGTGTCTTATGTATGTGAATAGTTGTAATCTGATATGGTCTCACTCTGACCACTGGGTACACTGACTTAGATATCCAAGGAAGTGCAAGAACTGCCACTGTCTGGGGTCGCCCAACAGGAGCTACAGAGACATCTGCAGATTCCTTTTCTTTGTATGGGGTTTGGAAGTGTCCAGACGAGGCCTAGCTATGAAGCAAGTCTGCTGCTGCTGCTGCCAGGTAGGGAGCCTTCTTTTGGAATCTCTGGGGCTCTCTGATGCAGCTGTTTAGGCCAGTGTTTGGCAAACTGTGCCTAGCGAGCCACATGCGGCTTGAGAGCTGCAGTTTGCTATTCTGTTGACTAATGAATTTGCCCACCATTGGTTTGACAAAAGACAGATCATTCATATGGAAAAGCTGCTGCTCTCAGCTTGGGTGTGGTTGTAAATTGGGTGGGGCGAGGTCTCTGGGAATCACCCAGCAATTGCTGCCCTGAACTGGAGAAATCCCTGGTTCCTGCAGGAACAATGATCTCTGTGAGCACCTCTAAGAGTAAACCACCCTTGTGTTCCTATCCTGATACCAGACAGTCCAGTTTCTCCCCATATGTGCCTGGGTCCCCTAGAGTCTAGCCTGGAACTAGAGTTCAGAGCAAGTGGGAGCTTGCCTATCCCTTCTGGTTTAAAAAGAAACATATTGCAGACTCATTTGGGGAGAGGCTGAATGGTCCAGCAGCGGATAGAGTTCGGTGGCAGCTTTCTCTCAGAGGTATGTACAGCCATTACTGCCAGGCACAGAGACCCAGATGCTGCATAGGGTGGAGCTGGTGGGAAATCAAGGCTGCCTGCTCAGCCCGGAGACTCTACCCATCCAACCTGAGCACAGTTGATCCTCACAGCCAATTGGCCTGGAGATCAAACCCTCCTAGTACTAACAACAATAAGCTGGGCTTAACTTCAACAAGACTGTGCAACCCATAAAGGGCTGCACCAAGAGTATCCACCTCAGGTCACTGGGGAGGCTGAGCCACTGTCCCTTAGAAGACATCTATCACACAAAGCTAATTGAGAAACTCACAGAAGCAGCCAAAATGCAGAGACAAGGAAAGAAATCAGATGTGAAAGAAATGGAGGAAAAAAACGACTGGACATAGAGTTCAAAACCACGGTTATAAGGGTTTTCAAGAGGCTCCTAGAAAAGGCTGTTGAACTTACTGAGACCTTCGAGGATATGATCGAGACCATCGAGAATATGAACGAGAACCTCAAGGATGTGAACGAGACCCCTGAGGATATGAACAAGACCCTTGAGGATATGAATGAGACCCTCAAAGATATGAATGAGACCCTCGAGGATATGAAAAAGGACCAACTAGAAATTAAGCATATACTGACTGAAATAAAAAAAATATTATACAAACACCTAAAAGCACTCTAGAGGACTGCAAGCACCAAGTCAAAGATTTGAAATACAAAGAACCAAATCCACTCAACCAGACAAGCCAAAAGCAAAAAGAATCCAAAAAATTGGAGATAGTTTAAGGAGCCTCTGGGACAACCTCAAGCATACCAACATCCAAATTATAGGGGTGCCAGAAAAAGAGAGAGAGCAAGATAATGAAAAACTATTTGAAGAAATAGTGACCGAAAACTTCCCCCACCTGATGAAAAAAATTGACTTAAAAGCCCAAGAAGCTCACAGAACCCCAAACTATAGGAATCAAAAAAGGACCACACCAAGACACATCATAATTAAAATGCCAAGAGCAAAGGACAAAGAGAGAATATTAAAAACAGCAAGAGAAAAACTTTTAGTTACTTATAAGAGAGCACCCATATGATTGTCAGCGGATTTCTCAACAGAAACGATGCATGCCAGATGGGAGTGGTAAGAAATATTCAAAGTGATGAACAGCAAAATCTACAACCAAGATTACTCTACCCAGCAAAGCTATCATTCAGAATTGAAGGTCAGATAAAGTGCTTCGCAGATAAGAAAAAGCTAAAGGAGTTCATCACCACCAAACCAATATTATATGAAATACTGAAAGGTATTCTTTAAGAAGAGGAAGAAGAAAAAGGTAAAAATAAAAATTATGAACAACAAATACACATCAATGAACAATTGATTCTAAAAATCAAGTAAATTAAAAATCTGATGAACAGGTATAACTGGTGAATATAACAGAATCATAGGCATAGAGAGGGAATGGACTGACAATTCTTGGAGAGAAAAGGGGTGTTGGAGGTGCAGCAGGAGACTGGACAAAAATCATACACCTATGGAAGAGGACAGTGGGGGGAGGTAAGGGCAGAGGGTCAGATGGGTACCAGGTGGAGGGGAGCTATAGGGGGAAAAAAGGGAGAACAATGTAATGAATAAACTGAACAATAAAGATTAAAATTTTAAAAAAGCATCATATTCAGGTGCAGCACTTTCCACGCCTCCACACCTCTTACCAGTCTCAATGAGGTTTCTTCTTCTCTCTAGTTGTGGAATTTCTACTCAGCCAGCTTTCCCGTAGTTCTGGGTGGTAGTTATTCTGCCCTTTAGTTGTGGTTTTGATGTGGTTGTGAGAGGCAGCAAGTATAGGTGATTACCTATGCCGCCTTCTTGGTTTCTACTAAATCTATATTTTCATATAATCTAAATATAATATACTTTTCAACCCTTTAAAACATATAACCTACAATTTCTCTCTCCATGCTGGATTATTCACAACTATATATAAGTATTCTCTAATATGTCATTATTTTAAAAAACAAACTCTTCCCTTGGTCCTTCAATCCTCCAGTTACCTGTCTCTTTGCTTTCTTACCAAGAGAAAAATTAAAGCATTTTGAATATGAGTTTTCTTGAATCACTCATCTCCCATTCTCCTCATCCTGCTCCAGTTGGGTTTCTGACTCAGCCACAACCTATCTTGATGAAATCACCAACAGCCTCCACGTATACTGATCCTAAAGTTACCTCTTAACCTTAATTTTACATGACATTTTATGACTTTTTAACAACATATAACTGTTGTCATTGCCGTCACACTCTGCTTTAAAAAAGTATATTTATTTCCCACATTTCTGTGATACTATCATAAATTTGGGCTTTCCTCTTATCTCACCAGGCCAGTCCTTCCCAATTCTATTTGCTTGCTTCAGAATGTTGGCCTGCAGCATTCTCAGTGTTCTCATTCTTAAATAATTTACCTCAGCCTAAAACTTTGAATACCAGTATATTCTAGTAAGTTCTAAATTTACATTTTCAGACCTTACCTCTACTCTGAAGTCTAGACTCATCTGTCAAACTGCCTATCTAATATCTTCTCTTAATTCTGTACTCTAAATCTCTAAAGTCTAGACTGATATATCAAACTGTCTATTTGATATTTTCTCTTAATCTCACACTCTATTTCCCACTATCTCAGTTATGGTATGAAAAACTCAAGCCGAGAGCCTAGATGTCATCCTTGATCTCTCTTTACCTGTCCCAATCACTTCCAATTTATCAGCTAAGTCTATTGCTATATCCCCGAAATATAGAGGATCATGTTTTTCTGAAAATAATAACTATTTTGTCTCTTTCTTTTCAGCTTGCTTAGTTTTCTTGTTCTTTTTTAAAAAATATATTTTATTGCTTTTTACAGAGAGGAAGGGAGAGGGATAGAAAGTTAGAAATGTTTATGAGAGAGAAACATCAACCAGCCGCCTCCAACACACCCCCTATTGGGGATGTGCCTTCAACCAAAGTACATGCCCTTGACCATAATCGAACCTGGGACCTTTCAGTCCACAGGCTGACACTCTAGCCACTGAGCCAAACCGGTTTCGGCTTGCTTAGTTTTCTTATCTTAATGCATTAATGTGCTGAGCTCGCACAGCCATTGGTAAACCTGAGAGGGGGCAGTGAAGGATGGAGAAGACAGACAAGAGGATAAAGCTGGGGCTAGGTGGGAAGCTGCCCTCTCTGACAAAGAGACAGCACCACAGCCTGCAACCCAAGACTTTATTTTATAGCCAGATTCCATAAGGCAAAATAAGGGTATGGTCAATATGTTTACCAACATTCTCTTGGGTTTCAGATCTACTCAATTACTTGCAATTGATCAAGCTTTGTTTACTTGCTGCACCACCTGTAGCCTATATCAATTAGCCAGGTGGGACACAGGTTTGGACCATAAGATCAAGCTTACAACTATAGTCTTTGGCTATAATTGTGCCAGGAGAGCTTTGCCCTCCAAGCTAGGACTTGCACGCCATGAGAGGACCGTGCCCTCTCATTAGTCTGAGGCTTAAACCTGTCCAAACACTATAGCTACTCTCCACACATTAATAAGGACTTCCCAGGATATATTGAAGATAGCATTAAGAGTGAACATTCTTCTCATGTTCTTAAATTTAATGTGAATGCTTCTAACTTTTTACTATAGTATAATGCGTGTTGAAGGTTTCTGGTAGATGCACTATTTGTTACGGGACATTTCTTTCTACTTGACTGTGCTGCAAATTATCTTTTGGCAGGATCATAAGTTTTTCTCATGTAATCTTAATTTAGCAAACATATTAGATATATTAGAATTGGATCACCTTTGCATACTTGAGATTTACCAGTTCCTTCAATCCACTTGCCCTGGAAGACAACTCCTATGGCCACAGCTGCTATGAAAGCAGTTTGTATTAGGCAGGCAAGTTCTTGGTTTTCTTTAACCACGTGATACCATCTCCCTAGATCTTTTAGAAAGAGCCTGCTTTCTGATTTTCCATTGCTGTATTAAAGGTTTAGAAAAGACCTTGTCTTTCCAGTAATTTATAGCCAGGGGTTGAAGAGGATGAAGTCTGTGCATAGTATGCCATCTTGAGGATAAATAGAAAAGAACTCAAGTTATTTTAGTTGTTGACATAAAGAGATTTGGAGATCATCTTGATTTAGGGGAATGCCTTTGATCTGGAATATAATGACATATAGCAGGGCCAGGAAAAGTGATCTTTCACAGGAAAGAAAAATGCCTCAAAAATTAATTCTGGCTGAAGTTCAGAAAAGAAACCGGTGTGGGAAGAAGTGAAAACAGAGACCATAAAATGTAAAGGCCTGAAAAATTAAATTAATACCGATAATTCCCCTTGACATTTTCCATCATCATCTCTACAAAAAATTTTCTAAAAACATTCTTGAAAGTACTGAATTGCCAGGAGTCTTAATCCAGTATCTTGAAGGGTTCAGGAATCTTGAAAAGGGGCTGTTGTATATTAATCAAGAGTCCAGAGACAAAACATAATTTTGGAAGGCATTTTGGGGAGCCAGAGAAGACTTAGCTAAAGAAACCAAATTCCCTTGAATTTCTGGACCCCTTGCTCTTTATTAATACAAATTGTCCTAAGGCAAGGTAGATATACACATCAAAGGCAAACTTTAGTATACAGAATCCATTGTCAGAATTCATTAACAGATATGGCTGTTCAGGTGTTTGGCCAGTAGGAGGCAATAACATGTAGATTGAAATGCCTTTAGGTGTCTTGCTGCAAGCAATCTTCTATGCAAATCTTAGCCATTTCCAGCAGGCAATCCACAAGGTTGCATCAAACTTGTGATGAAACTTCTTGCATTTATGATATGCTGTAATTAGCTTCTGACACTGAATCTTCCTAGCTAATAAAAGAGTAACATGCAAAAGTGACCATACCTTGGCTCCTGGATTGGCTATGCTATCAGCCAATCAGGAGTTGGGGTAGGGCCAAGCGCTGAGAGCGCTGGGCCCTGGGGACAGAGACAAAGCTGCGTAGCAGCAGTGGAGGCCAGCGCCAGGCCCCAAGGCTCGGAGACGAGGTTGTAGCGAGCGCCCGCCCTTGGGGGCAGAGACGAGGCGGTGACAGTGTGGCACTGCAGCCAGAGCAGAGAAGACTGAAGGCTCTGGCTGGAGTGAAGCCTCCAGCCGGCCAAAGCAAAAACGGAAGGCAACAGCCAGAGGGAAGGCCTGGGTCCCAGGTTCCAGAGGAAAACTGGTCCTGGCAGCCAGGGGAAGGAAAGCCTATTGCATGAATCTTTATGCAACTGGTCTCTAGTATATATATAATGGGCTGGGGGAGGAAACCAAAGGAAAGTTTTCTTTCATCCAATCTGTCAACTAAAATGATCAAAATTATTATGTAGCCAGGTCTGGGATAGAAAAAAGCGGAGGAGAGATTAAAGTTATAACAAACTTCCTTCTAGATTAATGGGAAGATTTCTTTGAATTTCAGTAATTATCATAGTACATAATAGACTATTTAGTGGGGATAGTAGTTAGGAATCCTTAATGAGTCTGGTATACCTTTATTGAGTACATAAATACCTAATGGAAAACTTTTGATGTGCCAGGCTTTGAGAAATGCAGGCTCAGCTCTGCCTTCATGAAATGCACAGCCCAGTGAGGAAATAGAACATTAAACAAGCATTAATTTCAAATGTGATAAGAAGTATTAAATAAAGCATGATGAGGGGCATGACTTCAGGTAAACAATATGCATAGATCATTAAATTGAGACTTTGAAAGAGGAGACACATAGCCATTGATCATTCTGATCAGATTCCTGTTTTTCTAAAGCTGGGGAAAAAACACAAATTCTTTGTTTATGACAAATTTCCCCTCTTTATTCAAGGTTTCTTTAAAATTCAGAATGTGTCCTGGCTGGGTTGCTTAATTGGTTAGAGCATCCTTCTGCTAAACCAAGGTTGTGGGTTAGATCCTGGTCAGGGCACATGCAAGAATCAACCAATGAATGCATAAATAAGTGGAACAACAAATCAATGTTTTTTCTCTCTCTAAAAATCAATCATTGAATAAAAATTTAAAAAACAACAAGAGTATATGGTTTCAGAATCATGGAATTCCAGAGGCAGAGGCTGTGGTGACCATCTGCTATCTTATCTTTACCATCAGTGGGAAATTGGCTTGGGTTCTTACTGTCATGACTTATCTGGAGCCCACTGATTATGAGGAAAGTGATCTGAAACCAGCAGGGTCTGCCCCAGGGTAAATCCTCTGTGAGCAAAGAAGGGTCGCATCTCTTTAATCACAAACTTAAGAGAACTTGAGGAAGGTGGAAAATGTTTTAGTTGAGCTTTTCTGATGACAAGTTTAGATTATAGTCAGGAATCCTTCCCTAGGCTGGAGAAAGGATAGAGGATGAGCTGGGATCTCGATAATGCAGTAAGAGCAACACTGATATTCATTACAGTCTCTTGTACGAGGACTAAATGCTAACCTCGGAGTGGTCAACTCATAAGTGAGATTTAGTTTTCAGGTTGTCCACACAAAACTGGGACCTGGAAAAAGCTTAAGGATACCCTTACGCATGGTTACATGTTATGGTGCACAAACACATTCTCCATTATCAAGCAATACATTTTTATCCCCATGTCATGGATACCTGAGTCATTCTGATGGCTTTAGGTTTAGATGTATATTGAATATGCTCTGGGGTCAAACATTAAAAGGTAAGCATTTATGAAATCACTATTATTTTGAAAGAAGAAAAAAAGAATACAGAAACACAGAGAGGTGAAGTGGTTTTCCATAGAGTCAAAGGCTCTCTCCACTATAACAGCCCGTCTCTCCTGCTATTAGAAAAGTTCTCAGAACACAAGAAATTAAGATCCTTGTTCAGGACTGGCAGTAGTGAGGGAGTGATATCTGATTGTTGTGGTAGTCCATGGTCTTTAGAACTATTGGTCAAAAATAGAAACCAAGAGCCTGCAGGACCACAGGATGCCAAGATGAAAATTCTTCCACTGGAGGACTAGGATGGTGAAGCACAATTCCTGTGGACAGTGACAACATAAGCAGAGAAATAATACAGAGAAATACCAAAGTATTTTCTTGAGGAAGACAGAGAAGGAAATAGGATTCAGGCACAAGATACCTGGGTGGTGGAGCTGGCCAGTGGCCATTCCTGTCCCCAAGTGACTGTACATTTTATCTCTCTGTGTGTATGTAAACTCGCAGGGGGTTTTCGTCCCACCAAGGCAGACAAGCCAGGCTCTGAGCCACTTCCTTCTGGATGGGCCAGCCCCAGGCCTTAAAGAATGGAGCCAGATTCTTCTGCACTTTTTCAGAGAACTTCCTCACCCACAGATTCATCTTGCCAGTGTTGTCTTTGGGGATGCTGGAAAGGGTCTGGTACTCAGCAAAGAGTTGGGTGAATGGCTCCCACCCAAAGGCCTCCTGGAGCTGAGAAGAGAAAAAGGGGCAGGATGAGACATCAAGTTTCTAAAAGTAATGGCAACATGCTTGTTCTGAAGAATATGTCTTTCATGGCCCTACTGGTGTGGCTTAGTGGCTGAACATTGACCAATGAACTAGATAGTCAATTTCTGGTCAGGGCGCACGCCCGGGTTGTGGGCTTGATCTCCAGCAGGGGGCGTGCAGGAAGCAGCCAATCAATGATTCTGATCATTGACTCTCCATCGCTCTCTGAAATCATTACAAATATATATATATGTATTCTTAAAAATATGTCATTTATGGTAATGATTGCCTCTTAATCATTTATTAGCGCCATCTTATTATCTATCCCTGTCTCTCCACCTGACCTCTGCACATAATTACAATCCCATTGGCTCATTCCAACCTCCTCGCCACAACCTATACTCCCTGAATCCAATAGGGGACATCATGAGATGTCAGTTATTATTATTATTATTATTATTATTATTATTATTATCTCTAATGAAAAAATTAGAACTCCAGATCCTAACCGTTTTCCTTGGCATCATACAGGTTTTAGCCCCAGTGAGATGAGAAACCTTCACTTTTACATATTTGGGATGATATGGGGAGAAGAGGGCAATAGAGCTGAATTTTGACACGTGATCCAACAGGTAATAGACAGGCTGTTCAAACAAGTTGTGGCTGTAGGAAGGAAACATGGGGAGGCACAGAAACCTGGAACAGCGAGATATTCTCATAGCGGGAAACTGTCTGGTATACTAAAGTCCCCAAGTAAGGGTAATTATGGAGGTAAGGTAACTGGAGCTGGAGCTGGAGATGCTGATAAAGGGTCTTCTACACTTCATCCTGTATGGAAAGGAGAACAATCTGAAAGTGTTAAATGTGGAATATTAAGATTAGTTTGGAAGGTGGGTGGTGCTGGAACAATTTAGGAGGCTCCTGGAATAGACAAGGAAGAATAATGAGGACCTGAGATAAGGCCTCAGTGGGAGAAGTGATGGTGAGCAGAAATCTCTCAGGTACAGGAAGCTGGTGTCTGCTTGTCTTAAGGCAGAGCCTCAGACTCCGAGATGATTAAGTGTGCCCATATCTTTTGCAAAATGATAGTCAGGGCTCCATGGTGAGGAGTTTGTTGGGAGGGCAGAATTAGGCCTTTAACTTCCAAATTCAGTGGCAACTTTCTATCATCTAAGGACTGTTTCCTTGTAGACCCTTGAAGTGGCTATATAAGAATATAGAATCAATGCAATGCAAAGTTATTTCATCGACATCTACTCTTCAGTAAATGAGTGAAAGAAGAAATAAAATAGAGGGACTCACCATTAACTTCTGATTTAAGTTCTGGGTCCATCCTTTAAATGTATGATTCTAGATTGGCTGTTTAAACTCCTCAACTTAATATGTGGCTCTGTGAAAAGTGTGCCTGTCTATAGGGTTGAGGTGGACAGCCTAGGAGATCTGATATGAAGAAAAGCTTTGACAACTCCAAACCATTAAAATCCCAAGCAGAAGGGGAAGGAGACAGGGACTTGCACTGATTTCATATAAAGAGACCTGGTTCAGGGCTTCCTTCAAATTGGTTGTTTTTTCATTTATTAATTCTTAAAACATTTTGGGTTCACGTGGGGTGATGGAAGTCTAAGAATCTTCTTAACAGCTTGATCTCCTACCATACATTCTTGCAGTTGTCCCATAGACAGATATGGCACTGTTACTATGAAGGAATATAACACTCACTTGACCCATAAAACTAAGGTGAGGTAAAACAAAGCAAAGCAAAAATGACCATTTCTGGAGTACTTATTAGGGACCAAGGTCAAAACCAGTGAATGGAAGAAGTGTGATTCAACCTCAAGAATGCCTAACTTAGAACTTCTGCCCTTGACCAAAATACTAATAGGCTGCATTTTTCTCTATTTATTTTTTCATAGCACGTTTTATTTCCTCTTACTTATGATTGCAAAAATATAGGAGGCAAGTGGGGCAGGTGTCACTATCTCCATGTAGAAAAGTATAAGCTGAGAAGCATTTTTATATCTCGCATGTACAGGGGAGGTGGTGGGACTGGGCTGGTGAAGAATGCTACCTGACAGAGGGGTCTTATGGCCCCTACCTCACTGAATCTTGGCTCAGTACCTGTAGATATGTTTCCAGAGCTGTCCACACGTTCCAGTTACATAGGGGGGCTCCCTTGCTCAGGTGCTCTTTGATCCTCTTCTCTCGTTGTGGAGGCTTCAGAGCAGGGTGGGCCTGAGCCCTGGGGATGCCCAGGACTGTCTCATGCACATAGACTGACCAGAGATTGCAGGTGGCTTCAGTGGTGTGCGGGGGGAACTCCCACGCATGCCGCTGCTGGTTGTGGCCCAGCTCATGGATGGGTCCCCACAGACCTTTGCTTCTCATGTTGGTCTCATTGATGAGCTCCTGCACCGACTCCAGGTGGCACATGATGGGGTACCCTGCATGCATCCAGCCTGGTAACCAAAAAGAAAGAGGCAAGGCATGAGATGGGATGCCCAAACCCATCTCCCTTCATTCCTCTCTACTGTGTAACTTTTCCTTAATATCCTGGCTGCATCCAGTAATTCCGGAATCTCTGTCCTCATTGGAAACTAAATGGTTTTCCTATATACTTTACATAGTCATTCTTGGTATCATTCATTTCTTCATTTGTGTGTGTTTCCTGTGAGTTCAAGGCTGTGACATTATGTCCTGTGTCTGAATTTGAGATCCTCAAGGTTAGAACAGCATCATCTCTTCATCTATGCAAAACACTGCTGTCTAGGTGTATACTCTTTAACAGAAAGAAACTTGTCCTTTTTAAAATATAACACTGAAATCCAGAGGAATTTTTTCCACTTGGAACCAGACTTCCTTATTTTTTTAGATTCTCTTTCCTCTAAACCACTCAATACTTAATATAAACCTCTTTTCTCTCTCTTTTCATTGCTACTCTGACTTATGCTGGAAGGAAACATTTCTATTTTAGCCTCTCCTTAAAACAACCCTCAGTGTCATCTGTGAACTCCTAATACTATTTTTCCTGAGATTGTTATACCCATCCTGTGAAATCTCACCTTGTAGATGTAAACGATTTACCTTCTCACATGTAACATCTTTGCATCCCATCAAGGTCCACATCTTTTATGGATTTTTTCCTTTTATTGGTAAAATGATGCCTTTCCCATATTGGACATTTAAAAAAGGCAAAGTAATAAATGGTGTCCACTGACTAGGAATCTTTCCCTGGAACACCTACCTGCTGAGATTTGCACATCAGCAACAATCCTCTCCGGACGGAGGAATGGGAAAGGCTGAGCTGCCAGTCTGGCTATAGCCTGCATCATCTTATCCCAGAGGCAGAGCACAGGCTCAGGGTCCTCCAGGGTCCGGAGGTCTTCAGTTGGCACCGTCAATATGATGTTGTCTGTTGCCAGCTCTCCCCAGGGAGCCAGGCTCTCCTGAAGACAGCTCTTCCACTCCTCCTGGGATGTCTTACCTAGGAATAAGTATCATTATCTCTCAACACTTCTCCAACTTCCCTTAAGCTGAAAAACACAACTGACCTCTAGGAAGAGGACACTGAAATAATGAATTATTATCATGTGGCTCTCCTTTAAAAGGAAGGACAGGCTTCTAGATCCTTCCTTTGGTTTTGCCCCGAAGTCTCCACAGGCACAGGGTGTTCAATTTCTCCTGCCTCCACTTCAACCTTGAACAGTTCTTCCTCCTTCTGACCTCCATCCCTCTCCCTCTCCTCCTTAGCAGTCAGCCCCTAAACTACTGCAGCATCCTTAGTGCTCCCTCTTCCCTCAATGTTCATTTCACTTACCCAGCTTGTAGTATGGGGCAGGCACAGCACTCTTAATAGTGATGGACATGGGTCCCAGTTTACTGCCTTTGGGCACGATGACATAGAAAAGGCCACCCCAGAGGCAAGAGACTGACTGTTTGGTCTTGTTCATACACCATCGGTGAGACACCATAGGGGCTCGAGACAGCTTGCTGGCATTGTTCAAGTCATCAGTGTGGCAGCCAATCTGTACCTGGAGAGTGATTCCACTGTGAACGACGATGTGGTGTGAGTGTGGGGTTGTATGCATGAAGAATATTAGAAAGAGCTCCAATATGGCAGCAGAGTAGGTGGAAGTTACACTCACTTCCTCCCAGGACCAAATCAAAATTACAACTAAATACAGAACAATCAACCTGAATGATGAACTAAAGACTACCCCAACAGAAGTCTTATAAGTAAGGATTTGCAGAATCCACATGGAGATTGGTAGGAGGGGCAGAGAGGTGAAAGGGCTGGTCTCGCAGCCATGTGCCGCAGTTGAGAATACCAAAGGATATCTCAGTTGCAAAGGTTTCCCTTGAAGAACATGACTATCACCTCAACTCCAGGTTGCCAAACCCACAGCACTAGTGCTGGGAAGAGGAGCCCACATAACAGCTGACTGTAAAAGTCAGAGTTTAAAGACAAAGAATCTTAAAAGCAGTGAAAGATAGTTACCTACAAGAGAGCTCCCATAAGCTGTCAGTTATTTCTCAACAGAAACATTTCCAGCCAGAAGGGATTGGCATGAAATACTCAGTGATGAAAAGCAAGGAACTAGCCCTGGCTTGTGTGGCTCACTTGATTGAGAATTGTTTCATGCAGGAAAAGGTCAAACTATATTATAGGCCACAGTAATCATTTATGGCACTAGCATACAAACATATACATAGATAGGTCAATGGGACAGATTAGTAAGCTCAGAAATAAGCTCATGCCTATATACACAGCAAAAGAGGCAAGAACATACAAAGGGTAATAGACAGTCGATTTAATAAATGGTGTTGGGGAAATTGGACAGCTACATACAAAAATATGAAACCAGACTACATCCTAACACCATATGTAAAAATAAACTCAAAATAGATTAAAGCTTAAATGTGAGGCTCGAAACCATAAAAATCTTAGAAAAAAATACTAAAGTATCAGATATTTCTCCTAGCAATATTTCTTCAGGTAAGGGAAACAAAAGAAAAAATAAACAAATGGGACTATATAAAATGAAAAACCTTTTCAAAACAAAGGAAACCATCAACAAAACAAAAAGACAACCTATTGAATGGGAAAAGATATTGGCCAATGATATATCCAATAGGAGCTTAATATAAAAAGTTATAAAGAATTTATACAACTCAACAGCAAAAAAAATAATCCGACTAAAAAATGGGCAAAGGACTTCCATAGACCCTTATCCAAAGAGGACAGATGACCAAAAGACATAAGAAGAGATGCTCTATGTCACTAATTATCAAAGAAATGCACATTTAAACCACAGTGAGATATCGACTCATACCTGTCAAATGGCTATCATCAACATATCAAGAAACAACAGGTGTTGGTGAGGATGTGGCGAAAAGGTAACCCTCGTGCACTTAGTGGGAATTCAGACTGGTTCAGCCACTATGGAAAACAGTATGGAGTTTCCTTAAAAAAATTAAACATGGAACTACCTTATGACCCAGTGATTTCACTATTTCACTTCATATATATCTCCTTTCTAATAAAGAGGGAATATGCTAATTGATCCTCACACCATTACAAAAGATGGTTGCACCCACAGCCAATAAGAAAGGAATATGCTAGTTGACCGCCATGCCCTCAAATATGACAGCGCCCACAGTCACAAGATGGCAGTGCCCAGTTCCCTCACGCCTGCCTGAGTGACAGGTGCACAGCAAGGCCAGCCCCGCCCTCAGGTGCACACCTGCCTCCAGAGTCCCCCAGTCCCCTCAGCACCCCAGCCTCCCAGGGCCGGCCCAAGGCACAGGCAAGCCTCGGGTGGTGGCTGCCCAGCCACCAGCGCTGCCCAAGGCTCAGGTAACCAGGGCAGGCTGAGGCTTTCGCTACATGCAGTGGTAGTAGCAGAGGTACGATGGTGCGCTGCCTTACCCTGATGGCCAGGTTGCCTCCTGCCCCTCAGGGCTCCTGGACTATGGGCGAGGGAGGGCTGGGCTGAAGGACTGCCTCCCTCTAGTGCATGAATTTTCATGCACTAAGCCTCTAGTATATATATGTATCTGAAGAAACTCAAAGAACTAAATAAAAAAAATATGTGATCATTATATTCATTGTAGCATTATTTACAGTTGCTGAGATATGAAAGCAACCCACATGGCCATCAATAGAAGAGTGGATAAAAAAGCTGTGACAGAAATATACAGTGTAATGTTACTCAGCCATAAAAAAATGAAATGTTACCATTTGAGATAGCATGGATGGACCTAAAAGATATTATGCTAAGTGAAATGAGTTAGTCAGAGTAAGACAAATACCACTTGATTTCATTTATGTGTGGAATCTAAAGAACAAAATAATTGAAACAGATACATAGATACTGAGAACAGATTGATGGTTGTCAGAGGCGATGATGGGTTTTGGGGGACTGGATGATATAGCTGAAGGGATTGAGAAGTACAGATCGGTTGTTATAAAGTAGTCACAGGGATGTCAAGTACAACATAGGGAATATAGTGAATAATATTGTAACAACTATGTATGGTGCCAGGTTGGTATTTGAATTATTGAGGGGAATACTATGTATAAAGTATATTATTGTCTAACTACTATGCTACACACATGAAACTAAATATAACATAATATTGTATTGAAAACTAGAATAGAAAAAAAATTAGAGAGAACCGAGATGGCGGCATAGGTAAACACCTATTGTTCTGCCCCGAGCAACAATTCAAAAACTACAACATAACAACAAAACAAACATCACCCAGAATCATCAGAAAGCTGGCTGAGTGAAAACTCCACAAATAAAAGTAAAGGTGGGACACTGAGACTCAGAAGAGCGGCGGGAGCGCAGCCTTGAAGACAGAAACAGGTTAGGAGCCGTCCTGGTCGCATGCGCCGGCGGTGGCTGGAGCAGCAACCCCGGCTGGATTTAGCCAACGGGGAGGGCAGAGACATCCCACTACACGGATTCCCCAGCTCCAGGCGAGGTCCGAGGTCCGGGGGATGCACCCTGGAAGCCGGGCACAGCAGAGGTCTCCTAGTCTATGGAGAAACCAGGTAGCTGGGAAAAGAAGTTTGTGCAAATGCGCGACTTGCCCCCTGGAAACTTGTCTCCTGGTCCTGGAAACCACCTGTTTTACAACCCTGGGTGAGACTTTCGGTGTGCAGACTCATTTGGGGAGAGGCAGAGTTGTCTGGCAAGGGGAAGAGACTAGTGACTTTCTCTTGGAGGTGCCTGCAGCCATCCCCATCTAACAGAGACCCGCACTCGTGAGCACCGCGTAGGACGTAGCTGACACCGTCGCTGCCTGCACAGCTCAGAGACTCCCCCCCATCCAACCTGAACACAGTCTCCCTTCACAGCCAATTGGCCTGGAGGTCAAACCCTACTAGGCCTAACAACAACAAGCTGGGTTTAAATTCAAAAATACTGTACAACCCATAAAGGATTGCAGTAAGAGTACCCACCTCAGGTAACTGGGGAGGCTGTGCCACTGACGCTTAGAGGACATCTACCACATAAAGCAGCCACCATGCAGAGATATAGAAAGAAATCAGGTGTGAAAGAAATGGAGGAGAAAAGACGACTAGACATTGTGTTCAAAACCACAGTTATAAGGCTTTTCAAGAGGTTCCTAGAAAAGGCCGATGAACTTAATGAGAACTACAAGGAAATAAACAAGACCAACCAGGAAATGAATGAGACTTACAAGGAAATGAATGGGACCCTCAAGGAAATGAACAAGACCTCTGAGGATATTAATGAGACCCTCATGGATATGAAAAAGGACCAACTAGAAATCAAGCATACACAGACTGAAATAAAAAATATTACACAAAGTCCTAAAAGCATTCCAGAGGGCCACAAGAACCAAGTCAAAGATTTGAAATACAAAGAAGCAAAATGCACTCGGCTGGAAAGCAAGAAACAAAAAGAATTCAGATAATTGAAAAGAGTGTAAGGGGCTTCTGGGACAACTTCAAGAATGCCAACATCTGAATTATTGGGGTTCCAGAAAAAGAGAGAGAGCAAGTTAATGAAAACCTACTTGAAGAAATGGTGACTGAAAACTTCCCCCACCTGGTGAAAGAAACTGACTTCAAAGCCCAGGAAGTACACAGAACCCCAAAATATAGGAATCTAAACAGGACCACACCAAGACACATCATAATTAAAATGCCAAGAGCAAAAGATAAAGAGAATATTAAAAGCAGCAAGAAAAAAATAGTTGGTTACCTACAGGGAAGCACCCATATGATTGTCAGCGGATTTCTCAACAGAAACAATGCAGGCCAGATGGGAGTGGTAAGAAATATTCAAAATAATGAATAGCAAGAATCTACAACCAAGATTACTCTATCCAGCAAAGCTATCATGCAGAATTGAGGGTCAGATAAAGTGCTTCGCAGATAAGAAAAAGCTAAAGGAGCTAATCACCACCAAACCAATATTATATGAAATGCTGAAAGATATTCTTTAAAAAGAGGAAGAAGAAAAAGGTAAGAATATAAATTATGAACAACAAATACACATCTATCAACAAATGAACATAAAAATCAAGTGAATTGATAGGCTGATGAACAAGATAAACTGGTGAATATAACAGAAACATGCACATAGACAGGGAATGGACTGACAATTCTTGGGGAGAAAAGGGTTGTGGGAAGTACAGCAAGAGACTGGACAAAAATCTTGCAACAATGGGAGAGGACAGTGGGGAGGGGGAGGTGAGGTTGGAGGGTGGGGTAGGTACAGGGTGGAGGGGAGATATAGGGGGATAAAAAAGGGGAAACAATGTAATTAATAAACTGAACAATAAAGATAAAAAGAAAGAAAAAAAATAGAAATAAATTAGACAAACTAAAGCTTCCTTTTTCTCTGAGCTATGCATGGAAACCTATGATATTTTAGCAATTCAAAAGTAACATGGACTGAAGTCATTTTTCCAGGGATTAGAACAGCTCAAGAGGCTGATTATGACTAGGTCCCACATGCTTTCTACTGGATCCTGAACCAGTGTGTTGAGTTTGATGCTGAGGATGAGCCTGAGGGGTCCTGTATATAGACAGGAGGCATGACCACAGGCAGCAGTCTCTCTTTTTCCTTTGTCGGATCCCTCAACCCTCCCACCCCTAGGTCTGAAGGACTGAGTACTTCTCTGTTAGGAGGCTTGTACTTGCTTTTCTTAGGTTTAATGTGAGTTCCAGAAAGGAGCCTGATGCAAAAGATACCCTAGCTGTAGAAGGAAGTAACCTTCAAATTGAGGTAGGAGAAATTTAAATTCAGAGTGTAGTGAGTGAGCAGATTAAATATACTCTTCATGTGTCAAGGTAAAGAGACAAAACCCAGGAAGGCAGTGTGCCAGGCGAAAATGGATGCTCTTTTGAATATGCAGTGGTTTTTCTCACACTTGGTGTCTCTCCACATTCCTGTCGGGAGGCAAGCATCAGCATTGGTGGAAATTATGGCTGAGGCCTGAGTGCTGCATCTGATGTTAGTACTCTGGCATTGTCACTCACTGCCTTAGGCCCCCTGAAATTTAGCTGCTTCCCCTGGGAAGCCTGTAAAATAAGCAGAATACTCCCTTCCCATGTTCCTGGTAGCACTGCCATGAGCTGGATGAGAATGAAGCAGCCCTGAGTTTTTGGGATGTGGGCAGTGGATGTTCTGGCCTTACCTTCAGGCCAGTATAGGCCACAGCTTCTGACAGTGAGACTTCTGCAGTTTGTCCATTTAGGACGTAGAGTCCAGTACTCACCCAGCACTCACCGTTGCCTGAGAAAAGCCATAGCAAAGGCTGAGTTCTCCCTGCTGGAGCAGCACAACCCCTTCCACCTTACTTAACTCATCCAAGCTTCTTGCTCTTATCCCTTCTAAACTCTAAAAAGACCCCAACCCCTCTTCCTAAAAGCACTTGGTAGGTAATAGAGCTAGCTGCCTGCCTGGGCTTCAGCACCTGCTAACCCAACCTTCCCGGGTCCTGCAAAGCTCCCAGCACTCTCTAGCTCCATACCTGGGTTGTTTCCATCAATGTCCACAGCAGTGGGGTGTATGGAGGGGTCCAGGCTGGAGTGGCAGGTCCTGGTTCCCCAACCCTGCACCAGCTTGGAACAGTCAGTTCCAGAATGTACCAGCTCAGTGGCAAGGCAGAGCACGGCAGCTTCAAGGGAATCACTGGCCACTGGGTTTTTCTGGCTCACAGCTGGGAGGCCAGACAACTGCAGCATCTTCCTTATAAGTCGGTGCATGGACATGTACGCAGGGACCCCCTCAGCAGGGATCTGTAGAAAGGCGGCCCCATCACTTCGCAATTTTGCCAGCCAGCTCTTTTCCAAATTTCTACTCCTCTGGTTCAGGACAGCCTGGAATTCCGATAGGGCCTTGCGGAAGTGATAGCCCCGCATCTGGGAGGTGGGGACAGGGAAACACCCTGGTTCGAGAGACTGAGGTAGGATGCTAAGGCCGAAGCAGTTGAGGATGATGTTACCAGGAAAACCAGCCAACGTGGAGTGACCCGGGTTCTGGGAGGCCCACCACCAGGCCTGGCCCCCAATCAGCAAGCCCCCTCCCTCAGCCACAAAGTCCTGTAGCTGCTTAGCCTGACTGTCACTGTAAGCCTTACAGCAGTAGACAGCCAAGCCACTTGTCAGGTGGGGCTCCAGACTGCATTCCAGGCCATGCTCCAACAGCAGGGCACACAGGTTTTTTAGACTTGTGTTCACCCCAACTTTGCCTTTCTGGCCTCTGGACAGCCAGCGAACAGCATTGAGCAAAAAGGGCCTCATCTTGGGAGCACAGAGCATGCCCTCATGGGCGGCCAGGACCACCCGGCCCTGGCCATAGCGGGCAGCGGCCAGGAAGCAGCCCAGTGAGGCATCTAACCCCAGAGGGAAGGCCAGGGCCCCGTGCACCAGCAGCTGCGAGGGGATTCCTCCTGTCTTGATGTCCAGCTCTGAGATCCCTTCCAGGAGCTGGTGCTGGTCCTGCCTGAGGTCCTCCCCACACCTGGAAAGTGACAAAGGGGTCACAGTCAGTGAGTTAACCACTGAAATGAGTTCACTACATAGAGAAATCAATGTGTGGGTGCAAAGACTACAAAGTTCATGCCAAGGTCCTATTCTTACTTATAACAGTTAGGATTTTAGTACATAACCATTTATTTTTTTCATATCTAAGGCATGTTTTTTACCTCTTGGCATATCATTGTTTATTTGGCATCATTTGTTCTTTCTCAGTGACTCACAAAATAAGTGTCTCTTATAATCCACGTTGTCCTAGATTTGATGAAATACTGAAGAGTGAGGTGGTGGCCTTATTTGCACATCTTAAAATCCACATTCTTCAAATGAACTCTTCCCATGTCAGTCAACTGAATGTGGACTAGTCTGGCTTGAATTTCCTGTATTTCCAATTTTTTTTTCTTTTTTTTTATCTTTATTGTTCAGTTTATTAATTACATTGTTTCCCCTTTTTATCCCCCTATAGCTCCCCTCCACCCTGTACCTACCCCACCTTCCACCCTCACCTCCCCCACCCCACTGTCCTTTCCCATTGTTCCTAGATTTTTGTCCAGTCTCTTGCTGCACTTCCCACAACCCTTTTCTCCCCAAGAATTGTCAGTCCATTCCCTCTCTATGTCCATGTCTCTGTTATATTCACCAGGCTATCCTGTTCAACAGCCTATCAATTCACTTGATTTTCATGTTCATTTGTTGATAGATGTGTATTTGTTGTTCATAATTTTCATCTTTACCTTTTTCTTCTTCCTCTTCTTAAAGAATATCTTTCAGCATTTCATATAATGTTGGTTTGGTGGTGATGAACTCTTTTAGCTTTTTCTTATCTGCGAAGCACTTCATCTGACCTTCAATTTTGCATGATAGCTTTGCTGGATAGAGTAATCTTGGTTTGTAGATTCTTGCTGTTCATCACTTTGAATATTTCTTGCCACTCCCGTCTGGCCTGCATCGTTTCTGTTGAGAAATCCGCTGACAGTCGTATGGGTGCTCCCTTATAGGTAACCAACTGTTTCTCTCTTGCTGCTTTTAATATTCTCTCTTATCTTTTGCTCTTGGCATTTTAATTATGATGTGCCTCGGTGAGGTCCTCTTAGGGTTCCTATATATTGGGGTTCGGTGCACTTCTTGGACTCCAAAGTCAATTTCTTTCACCAGGTGTGGGAAGTTTTCAGTCACTATTTCTTCAAATACGTTTTCATTGTCTTGGCCTCTCGCTTTTTCTGGTACCCCTATAATTTGGATGTTGGTATGCTTGAGGTTGTCCCAGAGGCCCCTTACACTATCTTCAATTTTTTGGATTCTTTTGGTTTCTTGCTTTTTCAGCTGAGTGGATTTTACCTCTTTGTATTTCAAATCTTTCACTTGGTTCTTGGGGTGCTCCAGGGCACTTTTAGGTCTTTGTATAATATTTTTTGTTTCAGTCAGTGTATGCTTAATTTCTGGTTGGTCCTTTTTCATATCCTTGAGAGTCTGCTTTATATCCTTGAGGGTTTCTTTCATTTCCTTGTAGGACTCATTCATTTCCACGTTGGTCTTGATCATTTCCACGTTGGTCTTGATCATTTCTTTGCAGCTCTCGTTTATATCCTTGAGGGTGTTGTTCATTTTCTTGTAGGACTCATTCATTTCCTTTGTGGTCTTGCTTATTTCCTTATAGGCCTTGATCTTTTGTTGGAGCCTCTTAAAAAACCCTATAACCGTGGTTCTGAATTCCATGTCCAGTCGTTTTTTTCCCTCCATTTCTTTCACATCTGATTTCTTTCCATGTTGCTGCATGGTGGCTGCTTCCCTGAGTTGGTCAATTAGCTTTGTGTGGTAGACTTCCTACTAGGGATAGTGGCTCAGCCTCCCTGGTTACCTGAGGTGGATATGGGATGCACAGTCTTGCTGAAGTTAAGCTCAGTTAATCGTTGTTAGCACTGGGAGGGTTGACCTCCAGGCCAATTGTCTGTGAAGCTCAGCTGTGCTCAGGTTGGGTGGGCGGAGTCTCCGGGCCAAGCAGACAGCGTTAGCTCCGCCCTATGCGGCCCCAGGGACTCTGTGCCGGGGGCAATGGCTGCCAGCACCTCTGAGAGAGAGCTGCTGCAGAGCTCCAGCGGCTGCCGGCTGCCGGGGAATTCAGACTTTCCCAAAATGAGTCTGCATGCGCAATGTCTCACCCAGGGTCGTAAAACAAAGCAGTCTGACGGTTTTCCGAATGAGAGACAAGTCGCAGTGCGCTCTCTGTGCCATCACGTAGCCAAGCTGTTTGTGCAAGCCGCCTTCTCCACAAGCCGGGAGACCCGGCAGCACCCGAGCTTCGGCGTGCCCTCCCACTGTCCAGTTTTCACCCCGTGTGATAGTGGGTTCTCTGGACTTCGCCCAGAGCTGGAGAATCAGTCCAGTGGGAAGGCTTTGTCTCCCCGTTTGAGAAAACTGGCCGGTTTTCAGCCGCCCGCCCTCTCCGCGGCGCGCACTCCAAACCTCTCTCCGTGTGAATCTTTCAACACTGTTTGCCGCTGCTCCTCCGAGTCACAGTGTCTTATCTTCACTTTTATTTGTGGAATTTTCACTCGGCGAGCTTTCTGGTGATTCTGGAAGGTGTTTGTTCTTTCGTTAAGTTGTAGTATTAAAATTGCTGATTATGACGGCAAGATAGGTGTTTTACCTTTGCCGCCATCTTAGTTCTGTATTTCCAAATTTTTAAGCATATGAATGAGTTAAATTAAATGTTGTATTATTCCCGAGAAAGTAGTTCTACTTACAAATTTCTTACAGCTAATTTTCTGCAAAGATGGGGCTGTAAAAAACATCAAATTACCCTCACCTTGTGCCATTCTGACCTAGGAACACATTGCAAGTACATTGTTAAACTTGAAGACTTACATAAATGCAGTCTTTTTTTTTTTTAATTATCACTTAAATCTAGTGATGCACTTACTACTTTTTATTGAGAAATGTTTAAAATGTAATGAATTCAGAAGAGGTTTTGTATTCTAGGATTTTTCTTTCTTAAAAAAAACAAAACAATTTGTAGATACTTCAAATGCCAAACAACAGGAAACTGGTTAAATAAGTTATGGTAACCCTAGATTAGCATACCATTTAGTGAATAAGATAATAATCTGATAGTGGGAAATTGTTCCTGAAATTTTTTCTTAATCAGATGAAAAGATGCTGTGCACTAAATAAGCCAAATTTTTCAAAACAAACACCAACACAAAACAAAGCAAAAACAAAACCAGATACAGAAACAAGATTTAAAGGACATTTATCAACATGTCTTCACTAATCATTTTGACTATTGGGATTATAGGTGATTTGAACTATCTTTATAAAACTTTGTCTCATAATAAAAATCAAATGTTAAAAAATAGTTTAGTCATTTGAGTAACACAACATTATGGAAAAAAAGTAACTCTTGTATAGTTTCTCCTTAATTTCTTCTCAGCATAAAAATCAGGACTGTATCTTAGTTTTGGCATCTGACTTTCAAAACTAACATGGCAAATGTCACACAGGTTCAGGCATCAGTTTATGTTTTTTTATAAAAATATATTTTTATTTATTTGAGAGAGAGGAAAGAAGAAGGAGAGAAGAACATTGATATGAGAGAGACATCGATTGGCTTCCTCCTGTACACACCCCAACTGGGACTGAACCTGCAACCTGGATAAGTTCCCTAACTGGGAATCGAACCAGTGACCTTTTCAGGACGATGCTCAACCAACAGCTACAGTTTTACCTGTAGCTTTATCTACTTAGACAGATTCTAGACTTACTGTGGAAAGTAATGCCATTGAGCTATAAGACTTAGCTTTTACAATGCTTCTATGTCTCTGGATCTATTTTAGCTCATCAGTTTATGTTGTTCATTATATTCCACACTAGAGGTCTGATGCACAAATTCATGCATGGGTGGGGTCTGGCCAGCCCTGCCCTGATCGGGACCGATTAGGGCCAGGCTGGGGAGGGGGCAGCAGGAGAGTGGCCAGCTAGCCACCCCCATCAGGGTTAGGGGGCGGGGGGAGGACGAACAGGGCTAGGGCCGCAGTGTGTCATAGTGACTGGTTGTTCCAATCACTTAGGGTTTTATAGATATGAGTGAGATCATGTGATATTTCCAACCTAAGGGAGAAGGATGGGAAGAGTTGGGGGGAACAGATCAACCAAAGGATTTGTAAGCATGCATATAAACATAAACATGGACAAAGTCAGTAGGGGTGTGAGGGCTTGTGCTGGGGGTGGGGAGTGGGGGGAGGACGAGTGGGGAGAGGTCAATGAGGGAAAAGAATTCATATGTAATACTTTAAGCAATAAAGAATTTAAAAAGAAAATAGACACTATTTTATCCCATTATATCTTATTAAGAGATGTATTGCCAATAAAATTTTAGTTTTTTGTTTTTTTAAGAAGACTTAGCTTGTAGACTTGGCTTCCATTCTTAACTGTTCTCCCAGAATCTTCTGAAAAGCACCTCCTAAAATTTCACCTAATGATAGAAAACATTCAATATGGAGAGCCATCATTAATAAAATTGCTAACCTGAGGATTTACACTCATGTGCTTATAGAAATGTCTAACCGCTACTACCCAGCTGAGGGGGTCACTGGTGGGCCTTGGTTCTGGTGGGCAGGGTAGGATCCTGCTTCCTTCCTTGACCCAACAACCTGATGACCCTGTGAAAATTACTTCCCCTCTCAAAGTTGCCATTTGCTCTTTGGTTTCTGGGCTTATTAAATAGAGAGAACATTCCTAAGTTGGCAAATACACTGATTGATACATAGCAAGTCTTCAACATGTCAGTGATTATTTGAAATACATAAATAGCCCCAGAATCTGATCATATAAATAGGACTTTATATCTGATAAACTGGAACCTTCATACCTAATGGTCACTGTTATGGGTTGAGTTTGTGTCTCTCCGAAATTTATATGTGAAGCTCTAACCCCCAGTACATCAGAATGTGAAATAAGATAATTAGCTAAATTAGGATAAGGCCATAGTGGAGTATGGTGCCCCCCTAATCCAATAGGACTACTTACCTTATTAAAAGGGGACATTTGGCCACAAAAAAGCAGACAGGAGAGTAGCAGGTGAACATGCAAGTAGAGAGCAGGGTGATGCTTCTACAAGCCAAAGAAGGCCAGAAAAGACCAGCACACTGCTTGAACAAGTCCCCCTGCAGTCCTCAGAAGGAAACAACGTTACCAGTGCCTTGGTCTCAGATTTGTAGCCTCCACCTCTGAGATGATACATTTCTGTTCTTGTACCACCCAGTTTGTGGTACTTTGTTCCACCAGCTCTGGAACCTACTAGTAACAATTCTGAAAATTGATCCTCATCAAACACTTTAGAAGTAGGTGATACGTAAAACTGGTCTGGATATTTCCTAAAATTCTTGGACCTACTTTTTAAAATATATATATTGATTTTAGAGAGGAAGGGAGAGGGAGAGAGAGAAACATCAATGAGAGAGAATCATTGATCGGCTGCTTCCTACATGCCCCTGGTTGGGGTTGAGCCCGCAACCCGGCATAGGCCCTTGCCTGGAATCAAACCTGGGACCTTTCAGTCCACAAGCTGATACTCTATCCACTGAGCCAAACCAGCTAGGGCTCTTGGACCTTCTTTTAAAAACACTGACACCAAATCAGAAAGTTGCTTAGAGATCAGACCGTATTTTGTATGTCTCTGGTTCCAATAGCACCTAATTCTATATGTGGTGGGGAGACACTATTTATAGACAATAATGCATGTCAGGGAGATTTGGGGATGCAGATATGCAAAATTAACATGTTACAGGTGAGATGAGCCATCTGAGCTGCACTACTTCTCATGAATGTACTTCAGTTTCCTCTTCTGAAAAAAGGACTCAGAATTGCCAGTATTCAATAAGCCATTCTGTATTAAATGCTTAAGACAGTGCCTGGCACAATTTTGAAATTTTACACAAGGTGATCAGGATAGGCTGCACATAAAGCAACATTGGAACCCAGAGTTGTAGATGATGAGTTAGTCCACCATGAAGATATTTGAAAAAGGACAAGGTTAGACTGAAGAAATCAGTACTGAGCCTTCCAGAAGAGTTTATGGCACTAAAAGGAGGTCTGTGTGGCCACAGCAGGGTGGAATCAGAGGCCAGAAAGGTGATGAGGAGGCTGGGTAATTCTCAATAGGTAAGGGTAATGTTAATGATCTTAGATATCAATTTACCAATATAAGTCTTGTATAATATTTGTTTACAATATTTAAGTCTGGATAATAACGTAGCTATTATTTAGGCGGTTTAATATAGACTAGACATTTATACATAGGGATTATTACTTTTAATCAGTGTAATAAACCTGAAAGGTATTATTATTCTTGCTTTATAAATGAGACTTAGAAAAGTTAAGCAATTCACCCCATGTTTCTTTGTGATAACTGGCAAGGACAGGAAGCAAATCCAAGGTGGCTAACATCTACAGCCAATGTTTTCTACACACCAGAAATCTCTCTTCAATTACTGAGTCCTTGCAAGAAGCCCACAGTTGGCTGTATGGCAACCAACAGGTCTACTGTGAGCAAAAAGGCTCTAAATAGACATGAAGTCTACTTGGTGTGGTTCAGTAGTTGAGCGTTGATGCCCAGGAGGATTCCAGGGCGTGTCTGGTCAGTCCCGATTGCCCGGACTCCAGGAGGTCACATTTGATTCCCAGTCAAATCACATGCGGGTGAGATTCTGGTGAGATTCCCCGTAGTGGGGATGCAGGCTGAAACCTGCAGTCCAATGCTGCCTGCAACTCCTATCTGCTGCTCCTGCTCATTCAGGGCCCCACTGAGCCTGCCAATCAGGGAGTGGCCTGTGGAATATGGATGAAACCAGCTCTCTGACATCCCCTGAGAGGTCTTGGATTTCGAGAGGGTGCAGGGCAGGCCAAGGGACCACACTGGTGCATGATCAGGCCTGGAAGGGATTGTGGAAGGGCTCCAGGGCATGCCTAGCCCATCTTGCTAAGTCTCGATTGCCTGGAACGCAACAGCAAGCCAATCTACCTGTCGAAGCAACTGCCCCCAGTGGTTAGTGCACATCATACCAAGCGGTTGGGTGGCCTTAGCATATCATTGGCATATTACTCTTTGATTGGTTGAATAATTGGCCCATTACAGGATGACTGGATACCTAGCATATTAGGCTTTTATTATATAGGATATGTTTTCTTAGAAAGTTCTTTCGTCGCTTTCTTGAAGCATTCTCAGAAAATCTGCTTCTGTTCATGGGGGTTACCTTTTTCTTCCAGGTGTGATAGATTCTGTTATCTTTCCATAGTATATGGATTTTCTCACAACTGGCATAGGCAGGTCTTTTGTATGCCCTGATACAGTGTGGGTGAATTCTCTATGATGTTCTAAGTCACCCAGGACCAGTTTGTTTCTGTACACATATCCATCTACCTTCTCAGATTATATTGAGAACTTTATATTGTTTCTTTCCACTTTCTTATTGCCTGAGGTGCATATACTAGACGGCAAAGGCCAGCTGGGGCCAACTACTGTCCTTGCTGGGGATTATTCCCTTCACTCATTGGGAACCTAAAGCTTAGGCATACTCAACCCAACCGGGGATGAAATGCACTTTGGGGCTCAACCCACCACCATGCTTGGGAGTGGGCAAACTCAGCATCCCTTCTGCCTCCACCAAATCTTGCAATGATTTCACTGCTTTTACATCTGAGGGTTGTTTCTTCTTAGATTTCCACTTACCCCCCACCCCACCCCCAAAAAATTGTTCATTTCCCTACAAAATGAGCAGGTATTGATGATCATCCTTGTGATTTCAAGGTTTTTTTTTTTTTTTTTTTTTAGCTTTTAATTGTGCATCTGCTGTGGGGATGGTGTTAGGAGATGCTGTATACCAAGTAACACATCAGCCAGCCATGTCTCCACTGGCCAATGCTCAGCACCACAGGCATCAGCACCAAACTCCAATTTCAGCTGTTTACTTTGTATCTTTCATTCATTTGATCAGATTTGGTGGAGAGGGTGATTCTGGGACCTTGGCTCTTTTTATAAAGTCTTTACCCAGAAACTCTACATTTATATATATTGAATATGAAAACAGAACTGTGCTGCTTATAAGCTGAGGGTCCTTAGGCAAAGACTTCACACTGTAAGCGACTGCAGTGAGGAGTAAATGAGATAATATGTAATCTTCATGAGATGCATAAGCCTAAGCAACTAGTATGCATTTACTTTTATATGAGCAGCTCCTTATATGTTCCAGACCTTGTAGCTTACATAAGGTATAAGGGTAATAAGCTATTGATCTGAGTGTAATGTTTTCTCCAGATTATTCTGTGGCTTGGCAGTGAAGCAGCAAGTGCCTTTGGACCTAGTTTTGCATTACAAAAGTAACTGCAGTGTCCTCCTCAGGTATGTAACCCAGGTGTGCAGTCAACTCTTGCACTTGGGGTAGGATAAGTGATAGGATCTTCTGTTGTTTTGGATCCAGCTCCTCCCGTAGGAAAACAGAACAATTCCCTGAAGGCATTCCTGTGCCTTCAGTAGAAATCTGATGTCAGCAAACCTGCTAGGGGCCTCTACCCAAGATTTGTCTGCAGAAAAGTTCACTGGACAACCTCAGAGAGGATGTCCTCTGAAGGAGGCAGGAATCTGAACTGAGAGCCTGGGTTCAATATAAAGGCCTCTTGGACCCTTTGAGTTGATGGGGTTGGTCAGTTCCTGCTGCTTTTGGCTGAGGCTGGACACTTCTGACTCTCAGCTCCCCTAGCAGTGCATCCCATAACATGAGGCTGCCTGCACGGTTCACACTAGTATTCTAGGCCACACTTTCCCTTGTTACGATTTTGGATGGGTAGTCATTTATACATTTTATTGATCAATTTCTGTAGTCTACTAAAATAATTATTTCTCTCTTGCACCCATCAGGCACTGACAACATTACTGCATTCATGGAGTTTTATATTCGGATTGGCTAGACAGGCACTCGAAACTACACAGGTGGGGTAGTTGCAGATTGTGGTCATGATCTTTAGGGAATGATGGAGACACTGTGGCAAAGGGTATGGAAAGTTAGTCCTCATTTCAATAAGATCATTGGGGAAGACTCCCTGAAGGGACATATTACTCACCTGACCTGGAGTGGGATCTTGGGCACCTTCTTAGAGACTTTGAATGGGCCTTTGTCCCCATAGGTGTCGGTGAAGTACACTCCGGCCACACTGGTCACTAGATTCCCGGGGAACCTGGATAAAACCTTGTCACGACCGTGCTGACTGGCCCAGTACCAGGCCTGACCCCCAATGAGCAAGCCCCCACCACGTTTCACAAACTGGACCAGCTCTGCAATCAGGGTTTCATTGTAGGCATTGATGCAGTAAACCCCTGCAGGGTCTCCTGGTTCTGGCTGAACCTGTGCCTCAATCCCAGAACCCCGCAGTATGGTAGCTAGTGGTCCTAGGGAGGCGTGCACTCCTACGGGAGCCCCAGGAGATGGAAGGAGCCAGTTCACTGCGTTGAGGAGAAATGGAGCCAAGCCAGCATCCAGCAGGTAGCCCTCATGGGACACCACCACCAGGCGGCCTCGGCCGTAGGAGGAAGCAGCAATGAGGACCTGGCCCTTCTTATTCACCAACACTGGGAAGGCAGCCTCTCCAATGAGAAGCAGTTCACACGGGACGGGGCCTTCAGGGACATCCCAGCTCGTCACTCCATTCAGAAGGGCCTCGAAAGCCACTGTGGGAGTTGTTGCCATGATCACTCAGCTTCTGCAGAGAAAAGCAAAGACAGTGGGATCAGAATAGGTGAAGCAGTGAATGAACACAAGAAGGGCTGAATATATTCAGACGAGAACCATTTCTTGGGTCCCCACTGTGTGCCAGCACTGGCGGTGCAGCAAGGAACAAGTCGGACAAGGTCCTCACTTTTCTGAACCTAGTATTTTAGAAGGGGAAGGACCATAAATAGGTAGACCAACAGATCAATAAAATGCAGCAATTAATAAGTGTTATGAGGACAATAAAACATAGTGATGTGTCATTGAATGACTGGAAAAGTGCTTTAGATTCAGTGACAGGAAGAAATTTATGAGAAAGTGACATTGAAGCTGAAACCCACATGTCAGTTGAGTCCTGACAGGGTGCTGCTCGAGAAAAGCAGTCCCTCAAAGAGAAGTGACAGGGTGGCCACAGAGAACCGGGCAGGGAGGAGCCCGACCTGTGGGAGAGGGTAGGGGCTGATCCTCTGGGGCCTGTAGATCAGTGTAAGTGGTGACTTAGTATTTCATTTCCCTGGACAAAAACATCAGGTGACCTTTCAGAACTGCATTTGTTCTGACAGCTTCTTTGACTAAATGAGTTAGAAATGCCTCCCAGTTTATCCTAACTGGGGAGTTCACCACCTCCATTTGGGTGCCCTTGACTCGGAATCCATGACCATTCCGTGGTGTGTGGGTGGAGGCTCTAACATTGAACACACAGGCCAGGGCCTCGCCTCCTCTTCCCTCCCCTCCCCTCCCCTCTCCACCCCTCCCCTCCCCTTCCTTCCCTTCCCTTTCCTTTTCTCTACCACCTCTTTCTCAGTATTGCTCCTAGGACAATAAATTCACAAAGACAGACGTTTCCTGCCTGGAGTGTGTGGGTGCATGATCCCAGCTTTTGGGTTCAGAAGTGGCAAAGGCAGGAAAGAGGTCTGGTGCCTGAGGTCAACATTCTGTTCACTAGCTCTGAAAGGACATGGGAAGTCTTTCATTAATCTGGACAGCCCTCGTTTTACAGGAAAAACAAACACAAAGCACAGGAGATGTGTAATACAAACTTGGGACGCTGCCCCACAACTCTGTAGAACGAAATGCGCACGCACACACCCCCATCTTCGTCAAGTTCTTGACACAGTTCAAAGGGGCGAGCGAAAAGTGTTTTGAGACAAGTAGTGAATGCTGTCCGACGGGCGAAACAAAACAAAATAAGAACCTGGCTGGAAGAAGAGAGAGACACCCTGATAGAAGAAAGGTCCCGCGCATGCGCCTGCACCCCAGGGTCGCAGTGTGTGGGGTGCTGAGACTGGAAACTCGGGCGCGGAGGAGAGATAGACCAAAGAATTCATGTACTTACATGCACAGCCCATGGACAGGGGCAGTAGGGTAGTGAAAAACTGGGGCGGGTGGGTAGGGGCAGGGAAGAGAAGGGGAAAAGGGAGGGGGTTGGGAGATAACTGTAATAGTATCAATAAAAAATGTATTTACAAAAAGAGAAAATAAAAGGAAGAAAACTCACGCTTTAGTCTTGCGGGTCGCGGTGCTGGCTCCGGTGCAGGGAGTAATGCAGACGGTCTTGGGTGTTGGCTGGTGGGGCGGGACTAGGTGAGACTGGCAGGACACGCCCTGGAGCCAATCTCCCTGGGTCACTCCCCCTGCCCGCTGCTCGTGGGGTGACAGCAGCAGGCGGACATCGGCAGAAAGAGCGGGGTCCCTCCGGAAGGTGGAGTCCCTCGGCCTGGCCTGCGGGGATCTGACCGAAACCGGCTCTCCCCTATCCCCTTAGGAGTCCGGAGTACGAGAGGGCACTCTGCAAAGTTACTGTGGCACAGCGTGAGGAATGCAAACCCAAGTGTGCAATAAACCAGATTTTGGACCGACAGTGCCTCAGCAGCAACATAACGCACCACAGAAGGTGAAATCGAGGGGCCCCTAGGAATGGGACTCCGTCCCCTCTGGTCCCGCCCTCTCTGGTTCCGGGTTGTGTCACCCAGGAAGTCACCACTGCTTGGCGTTGAGGGAGGGTCTGCCCCCTAGTGGCCAGCACCTGCCGTGCAACCTGTGCTGTGGGCCATTCGCAGAGGTCCAGGGAACTCAGGAGAACTGGGCCTGGGATTATATGCAGAAATCATGCCTAGTGATATTGCTGCTGCGAAGGAACTGTGCCAGTTACATCACCACACACATAGGTCCCTGCTTGGCTGCAGAAATTATCGAGTGGCTGCTGCTTGAATTTCACCTGAGGGGTGGGAAGGTGAAAATCAAGGTGTGAGAGTAGTACTAGGAGATTTGTGCGATTTTGATTTTGCACAGATTTGCATAACAGATATACTATTTTTAATTTTGTGAAGCTTTATTTTGCTTTGATTTTAGTGAGGGAGAGAAGATACAGGAAAGGTGAGTGTTTACTTTGGTTTTACAAGTAAATTATCACTGTTTTTAAAGTTATCAGATGTATTTATTTTTTTAAGAAAAGGTTTATGACTGTCTCTTCATAAGCATCATTTAAAATCAGCAGTAGTTACTCACACACACACACACGTAGTGGACTCTTTAGTCATATTCTCTCTCTTTTGTCTGGGGGCTTGTCAAGATCAGTCTCCACTACACCTGGAGGTCATGCTCTTTATAAAACAGAGAGCACCTCCACCAGGATATTGCTGTCCAGCTCCCTCTCCTTTTTGTGTTTTCATTTTTGTGATTTCTTTCCAAGACTAAAACATATATTGGTTAAACTCCCTTCCTTGCATCCCTGTGCAGAGCACACCATTTCTTCCCCATGGTTCACCCACTCTTTTGTCAAGAATGAGGTTCAAACCTCAGCTTCTACCACTTTATTCCTTCCAAGGTCACCGGGGACTCCTTTCCAAGTCCATATTCCATCCTTACTGCTTGCCTCCAATGCACACTTTCAGTGCTGGCTGATTAATTTTCAGTCTTTTAAATTGGCAAAATGCTATATTATTACTACATTTCTCTTTGGAATTGTACCAAACCATACTTTCAGTATTTTAATATAGTTATTTTTTCTTTGAGATTTGGGGCAACCAGGAATGAAGTGCTGATTCTTATTTTAATACATCTTGAACTGCTTCTTGTTATGGACTAAACTGTGTTCATCTCTTCCCCGAAATTTATATTTTGAAGTCCCAGTCCTCAGTACATCAGCCTGGCCTTGGAATGTAACAGTATTTGGAGAGAAGATCTTTAAAGATGTGATTAAATTAAAATGAGGCTGATGAAGTGGGGCTCTAATCCAATATGGCTGATGTTCCAATAATAAGATGAACACTGCAGTTAGTGTTCATTCTAAAGTTCAAGTGTGGTTATGAAAGTTCCTGCATACTATGTCTCCCCACCTTCCTTGGGCTTCTGATTTAGATATCCAGCCTCCATATGGCGTGACCTTTGCTCAGTTCTTCAGCCTGATTTAACACTGTGGTTTCTCTCTTCTCCCAGCACTCTACCCCATAGATTTTCTTTAAGTTTGCTCAGTATGTGACACTCACTCCTCCTAAAGTGAAATTCCCTTCTATTAGAAAATGACCTTTTTATTATCTTAGTTCACTCACCACTTCCCTAGAAAAGATTTTCTAACCTGTAAACTATATCAAAGCCTCGTCCTGATTATCCCAATACCTCTCTTCTTAGTTCTCATCTAGCTTATCCTATCCTATCTAATAAAAGAGTAATTTGTAAATTGACCATACCACTGATCAAGCCATGCCCACAAGCCATGCCCACCAGCCAATCAGGAGCAAATAAGCCCCAACCAAGATGGCTGTGGTCACTGAAAGCAGGAAGGAGGCTCTGGTTTCCCTGGCAATAGGGGAAGCCAAGCTTTCCGCCTGCCCTTGCCAGCCTAGGCCTCCACTCAATGCTACAAAGTTTCAATTATAAAAGATAGTAGAGGCCCTGTGCACGAAATTCATGCACGGAGTGGGGGGGGGGTGGAGGGAGGGATGTCCCTTAGCCCAGCCTGCACCCTCTCCAAACTGGGACTCCTCAAGGGATGTGTGACTGCCTGGTAGTATCGGGCCTAAATGGGCAGTCAGACATCCTTCTCACAATCCAGGACTGCTGGCTCCAAACTGCTCGCCTGCCTGCCTCTCTGACTGCCCCTAACCGCTTCTGCCTGCAAACCTAATCATCTCCTAACCACTATCCTGCCAGCCTAATTGATGTCTAACTGCTCCCCTGCCAGCCTGTTTGCCCAGCTTCCCTTCTCTGCTGGCCTGGTCACCCCCAATTGCCCTCCCCTGCAGGCCTGATCACCCTCAACTGCCCTCCTTTGCAGGGCCTGGTATCTCCCTACGGCCCTTCCCTGTTAGCCATCTTGTGGTGGCCATCTTGTGTCCACATGGGGGCAGGGTCTTTGACCACATGGGGGCAGCCCTCTTGTGTGTTGGAGTGATGGTCAATCTGCAAATTACTCTTTTATTAGATAGGATAGAGGCCTGATGCATGGGTGGGGGCCAGCTGGTTTGCCTTGAAGAGTGTCCCAGATCAGGGTGGGGCTTCTCTTGCGGCAAGGGGCAGCCTAGGCGAGGGACCTGTGGAGGTTTTCAGGCCAGCCACGTCCCCCAGCGATCCAAGCAGAGGCCCTGGTATCTGGGATTAATTCATGTCTACAATGGAAACTTTGTAGCCTGGAGCGGAGCCAAGCCTTCTGCTGGCTCTGTGGTGACAGAAATATTGGGGTTTATTTAAATTCTATAATTTTTACGCTCTTTCTGGGTTATAATCAATGAATATACATAAGCAATATGAGACTTAATGTCCAGTATACGCAAGATGCATAAACAAATAAATTGTAAATCAGTGCATTCTTGTCAATTAGAAGAAAATCCCTTCAGGAATCCTAAGCCAAATGCAGGGATTACTTCATAGATATGCTTTTTAATTATGGACCAACCTGAAGAATTACTGGCTGCCTTCTTCAATCATTTTTAGTTATGGGTTAAAGTTATGTGACCCATATATTCTTTTCCTAAAGGCCCCCAAGAATGTGGAAAGGATTATCCAGAGTCTAATTTAGAAATAGAGATGGATGGTCCATCTGTGTGCATTTACTGGCATGGGTCACTGGGGAGGTTGACTAAGTCACTATTTCAGATGATCCAGAACAGGTGTCTACAACTGTTTTAAGAATAAGTACTGTGGTGGCCATGAAAATGGTCTGCTCAGGTCTCCAATTTGGGGGATTGACAGACAGCCCCAGCTGGTGGCTCTGGAATCCTGGGCATCAAGGCCAAGGATGATAACCTTTATTCAAATTATAGCATGGTCCATCTCTAAGGGCAAGTGATTAAGTGTGGTGTGGGTACTACGATAGGCCCATTCCAGGGAGACATGGGACTCTTCTGATGGGTAACTTTGGCTCGAGGACGCCCCCTTGGCCTCGACCAAACTTTCTGAGTCCTGCACTGCCATGTAAGCATTTCCTTCCTTTGCCATCTCCCATATCACAGATCACAGTCTGATGGCTCTCCCAGCATATTTTATATCATCTTGGCTTCTGACTTCCAAAAGACCAGGCTAACATAAGTACTGTTGTAATTGTATCTCTCAAATTAAAATATTCAAGTGTATTTATTAAAACAGTCTTGTAGTAAGAATGAGGAACAAAGACATTAATTTGAAAATATTTATGAAAGAATTAGTCACTACATTTCCATTCTCTAATATGTGTATGATAACCTTTATTCAAATTACAGCATGGTCCATCTCTAAGGGCAAGCTCCTGTCTACCTATTTAAAGCAATGAAGCTGAAGTTTGCTGCTTCTCTTGACAGGTGGTCAGCCCTAATTCAGAGTTATAAAAATTTTCATTCTCCTTTGGTGTATTTGTGAAATTAACCTAGGCTTCTATTTTCTTTTGGGGTCATAAGTATGTAGAACATATATTCTAGGAGCCAATAATATTCCAGTCACAGAGGATGTCCCAGAACCTATCACTGCCACTGCAGAGATAGCAATGCTGAAACGCTCTTCCTCCAGTAAGAAATAAGAGAGGGGTTTTCTCATATTTCTAAACTCCTCCCATCACCAGTTAAAAATGAAGTATATTTTTGCACTGAAAATTTCAGTCATATGAAAGCCAGTGGAATTGAGTTAACTGAAGGCTGAGAGTGGATGTTTTTCCTCTGGTTCTGAAATATCAGACTCACTGAGAAGGCACACAACAGCTCCAATTTCTTATAATTGCATCCAAACCAGTGTGGTTTATATGTCTTCACATATAATCCCATAAGGGTTGCAGATACCAAGATGCTAAAATGTTAGTGTGTGTGGATTGTGAATCGTGGAAGATCAAATATCTCTATGACAACATTCCTACAGAGAGAGAATGCATGAAAGTTCCTAATTTTATGGCCCCAACATTATTTTTTTCCCTGCAAATGTAAACAATTCTTTCCAAATTCATTTATTCTAAAGGCCTGTGACATTAAGGTCGTCCTTCCAAAGTTTTCCATTATCATCGAGAATTGTGATCCAAAGTTTTTAAATTTTAACTGAGGTCACATGCACATCAGTCATCTTGGGGAGGGAAGAGAGTAGGGAGGATCTGAAATGAGAAGCCAAGAGTAACTGAGTCTAAGTTTCCCACTACACAGAAAAATGGAAGACTAAACGTTTCATTGCTATTCAAATTTATTCAGTTGTTTCCAGATCAGTTTTCCCCATATGAATTTGGTTCCAAATTCCACTTGTTACTAGATCCATCAGGCATTGACAGGGGCCCAGAACTTAGTATATAAAAATATAGAGTCATGTCTCCATTCAGTATCTTTGGCAGAGGCCATAGCAACCATTGAGATGAGCCCCTCTTTATCCTTAGTCATAGAGAAATTTCAGAGAGAAGCTGCATAATATACTGTGAAGTGTGACTTGATTTGGAAGTTTGAGGACAGATACTCAAATGTGTTTCTTTGAGGTCAACACCTATCGTGATGTTAAGGTCAGAAATCTGAGATCAAGACTTACATCTGAGAAAGTAGCTATATGTCAAGTATAATTTTACCTTTCTTTGTCTGCATGGCTTGTTCCATCATTTATTTAAAGAATCTGCTCAAATGACATATTATCAGAGAGGCTTTCTTGGACTTCACTACATAAAACAGGAAACATCCATTTTGCAGTCCCCTATCCCACCCTTTCTTAGTTTTATATTCCTTCAGTACTTATGCCTGATATGTTTATTTGTTCATGTTTATGTTCAAACTGGAACATCAGAACTATGAGGGACCAGGCTAACACAAGTTATGAGGGCAGGAGCTCTATTATCTTTATCTCATATGCCAAGACACTATAACAGTAACTGGCATTATTGTTGGTGTTTAATAAATGTTTGTTGAATGAATTTTCAGGTGACCACACAAATAGCAAAAACAACAGGAGAAATTCTATGTGAACAAACGAAACCAAAAATACAGCTGGAGTTGCTTCTCCCATCTCTGTTTATTTTGATGAGGAAGAGTGAGGTAGGAGTTTAAGTTCTTTTCTAGGCCTTTAGCTCCTGTATATGGCACAGACACTTCACAGAAAACAAGAATAGGCATAGAAATAGGCTGCTTTATATACTTAGGTCTTGGACCATAGATTGTGTTGAAGGGGGCGAGTTTTCTCTCAATATCTATGGGGCCTCTAGACTGGTTTTTATATTGAATATTTGATAATTTTGCCTTCTCCACTCCCACTCTTTCAGCATAATTTTGGCAATCTGTGAAAATTAGTTTTATGTCAAATGTAGTTTATGTGCAGAAAATTTTAGTACTTACGTGTATACATTTTACGTAAATAATTTAAATAATTATATGAGTTCCTATATAATACAGATGAACAAAAGTAACTTTTTAAAGGCCCTCAGGTGCACATATTTGTATTAATGTAACGTGTGGCTCCTGTCATCACTTCTCAATGCATGGCTTATTTTAATTTATTCTATTTATTTCTTATAATAAACACTTATGAAATCCATCACCTGACATGAAACCAGGACATTGAAACTGCCCAAGCTTTCCTCTGAAAGAAATGTTTCCTCTTTATAGAATTTAAATGTACAAGAATCCAAATGCATAAGTAGCATTTCTATAGCTCTCCTGAATTAGACATGGAATTGTTTGTGTGTACATGTAGTTAGATTTCTGAAAAGTTGAGGCTCACTTTTCACCCTCCTCTACCACACTTTGGAAGACTGAATTCAATATTATGGGTCAAAGAAAGAAATCCATTTCAATGTGGAAGTCAAATAGGGTCCAAAAGCTTTAAAGGAGTAAAGCACATAGGCCTGAAGTAGCCTTGAAAGAAGGATGTCAACAAAAATAGTCAACATCTAAGGTCATATCTGGTTAGCTATTAACCTGTTAAATACATATATTAGGTGAGGTTGTGACCCCTGGTAGGGACATTGCTTTAAAGATGAAATATATCAGAGATTACTTTTATGAGGAATTCTAATAAATGTAATTGTTGAAGATTGGCTGTAAGGCTAATACTCGCTAGAGAGATCTAGTTGGCCTTTGGAGTTAGACAATAGAAGACATTAAACTAATGTAGAAGAAACAACCAAGGAATAGCAGGACATAAGAAACGTGGGAGCCTGAAGATACCCACTAGATAGTCGACTGTTTCTCCCAAATACAGGGGGGAAAAGCTGAAAATAGATTATGTTCAGGCAAAGATTATGTTCAACCAAGGAGACTGACAGATGAATAGAAATCCTCTGACACCAGTTGATCTCATATAAGATTAAAACTTAATAAAACCGTCCAATGAATTGGAGTGCAGAATAGCCTACAGCTCCATATGGACTGGAATAGGGACAAATATGTGCTTTCTTGGGGAAGAGCACTAGTTGGCAGTCTTCACACAGCTCCCTATTGTGCATTCATTCACTCAACAAATACTGAAAACCTGCTAGACAGTAAACTTCACCAGACTCTTGGTGATATCAGGGGCCGGTTTTGTTCTCATGGGATACCTGCAGAAACAAGGTGAAGTGTGTTAGAATAGTTGAAGGATATTAAGTGTGGCTACAACTAGAGAGTGATGGAGAAAGCTTTGATGAGCCAGGACACATGGAGGAATCAACAGACCTGGGGGCCTTATAAGCCAAGCCCTGGTAAGGGTTTTGGTTTGATTAGCTTAGTTGATATGAAGCCACTGAGGATTTTTACTTGAGTTTATTAACAAGTTTTCAAAGTAATACATGCACAAGGTAAAAAATTAAATAGTACAGAGTACTCGAAATGAAAAACACAGTATCCCACCCCACCCTTTTTATCCCTAGTCCCATTCCCTAGAGACAATGCATTTAACAATTTCTATTTTTAGATATTCTAACTTCCTAACATTAAATAATGTTTCAACAATAATTTCTTGGTTTATTAACTTTAGACAGTCTTTAATAATACACCATTACAAAAGATAAGGATTTAACTTACACTATCCCCACTTTTCCTTTGCTTATCTTTCCCCCAATTTTCGATAGTTATCATTTTAATCCTTCTATTGGTGTAACTTATAATTTTGAACAACATACCAATTCTTCAGTTTTTGTTCCATTAACTGTAGACTCTTTTTCCATCCCCATTTTAAATATTTGAGTAGCCCTACTCTTCCTTCCACCTCTTTTCCTACAGCTAAATTTCAGCCTCTTTCTGATCTCTTTTTCTTTAGCTTGTCAAGGTTATTTTCAATTTCATTTCTGAATAAAAAATTAAGCCTTTCATGTTTTGCCTATAGGCTGACTAGAATACTAAGTACCAATAAATAGCATCTATATTATTTTGGCTATATAAATACTATTTACTGAGAGCCACATAGAAACTAGGACATTTTTCTCCATATGCATCCAATGTCATGCCTGTGCCATTTGAAAGGAAATATACGCATCACCAATGTCAAATCTAGTCTCTTCTTTCATGAGTATTTTTGTTGTTGTTTCAGAAATGGACTTAAATTTTTTGACATATTTTTGTTTTGTTTTCTTTTTTGTTGACTAAAAAATGTATGTATTCAATACTCTCAAGCATTGTAGCTTCTCAGTGATACTATCCTTGGCACAAAATGAATATTCTTCCCAGAGAGCCTGAGACTGTATACTCTCATCTGAATTGAGTCTGTGTGCTGGATAACTAACTGTCACTCTAGAGTGAGACATCCTGTTGGATAACAGTCACTCTAGAGCAGGGGTGGCGAACATCCAGCCCTTGGGCCACATAAGGCCCGAGAAATCATTTGGTCTGGCCCTGCCAAGGCATTAGGGATGAGTTAATTAAATGTTTGACCAAATATAGCAAGCTAATTTTTAGGTTGATAATTTTGTATGGCCTAAGAATGATGCTGTAAATATTCAAATGGCCACTGGCAGAAAAATGGTTCTCTACCCCTACTCTAGAGTGAGACATTCTGTTGGATAACTGTCACTCTAGAGTGACACATCCTACCTGGGTGAGGTCCATTGTTTCCTAGATTCTGTCTCTTCTTTCTTGGTTCTCATCCTCATTTTGCTAGAGAACTTCCTCAAGGTATTTCTTTAGTAAGAATGCGGAAAATGTAGACTTTCTGAAAACTTGTATGTCAGAAAATATCTTTGTTTTGACTTGACTCAACAGCTTGGCTTGCTATGGAATTCTGGGCACAAAATTTTTCATAAGGTATGTGAAGACATTATTCCATTGGCTTCTAGTTTGTTTTTTTTAAATATATTTTATTGATTTTTACAGAGAGCAAGGGAAAGGGATAGAGAGTTAGAAACATAATGAGAGAGAATCATTGATCAGCTGCCTCTTGCACACTCCCTGCTGGGAATGTGCCCACAACCAAGGTACATGACCTTGACCAGAATCGAAACTGGGACCCTTTAGTCTGCAGGCCAATGCTCTATCCACTGAGCCAAACTGGTTAAGGCAGCTTCTAGCTTTTAGTATTGCTGATGAAAAATCTGCTGTCCAGTCTATTTCTCATTCCTTTTTGGCTAAGCTAATTATGATGACCCGATTTTATTTTCTCTCTGGGCAGTTTTAATGTCTTCTCTCTATCCTTAATATTCCAAAATTTCACATAATTGTGTCTTGATGTAGGTTTTATTGGATCCCCCTGAATCTAGAGACTTAGTTCTTTATGTTCTTCAATTATTTTTTTTCTTTGCCTATATTTTGTTTTCTCTTAAAAAAAAAAAACATACCACTAATGGTTAGAGCTTTCCTTTCTTCATAGTTTCTGCTATTTATTTTTGCTCTATATCTAGGGAGATTCCATCAACTTTATTTCTAGGTTGTCGATGGGGTATTTTCGACAATATTTCACTTTTAAAGGGCTCTCCTTATTCTAAGTTTTTCTTTTCTTTGTAGCATCCTGTTTTCATCTTATAAATATACCTCAGATCTCTCTGAAGATATAACTAGATTTTAAAGTTACTTTTTCAATTTTGACTTTGTTTCCTCCAGAATTGGGTGCAGATTTCCAGTCTCCTAACTCTAATTGGTAATTTTTTCTTACATACATTTCATCTCTTTTGGCCCTCCCTCCCACTCCCCTCCCTTTCCCCCCCAATGCTCAATGTCTGGGAATTCCTAGCTGACCATTTGCATTTAAGCATCAATATAACTGTTGACTTTTATAGGAGTTGATATGGGTTTCCTCTGCCATTGTATGGATTGGTCTGTTTTTCCAGTAAACTTCTATGACTGGAAACACTTGGTTACTTGAGTAGGGGGGTTTCAATTGTCAGTAAAGAATTAGCTGATAGGCTAAGAGATCACTTATTTCCACAAAAAGAGAAATTTCATTCTGAAGCACCAACTCCTACCTCTCTTGGGCAATTTATTCAATTCCTTTATATAAACAACAACAACAATAATAGCAACAACAGAGTTCTCACTGGTACCAGTAGTTGACTGCCTGCATTCTATGCACAAGGGATAGGGTCGAATGTGATGGGGTTCAATTTTACAACTGGTATAATTCTTTGTGAGATAGACTTTTCAGGTCCCCAAGCCTCTCTGTGGTTATGTTATTCAGATCAGCTTATATTCTGCTTGAAAGGTACCTTCACTTTTTCATTCTTTTTTCATGCTTCATCCACTTTCTCTCTTCCAGAAATGTGATGAGGTCTTCTTCATTCATAACCAAATGCCTTCCAGTTTTCTTTCACTTCAGTTTCAGTGGGGCCTGTAAAGGGAGGAGAGGTAAACTTGTATGTTCACTTTATCATCTTAAATTCAAGGTAACACTGGAAGCTTTTAAAATAAGGAGGTGGTATGGATAGTTCTATATTTTTAAGACATCCCCAGGGCTGTACTGATGAAAATGGATTAAAGAGGGCAAGAATAGATATAAATATTCTTCTAAATAACTGAGGATCTAATTTCCTTTCTGAGAACATGCAATATCTGGGACTTTGGGGAGTTAGGCACTTTATCAAAATAATCTATTATTCAAAATCCAATAAGCTAGTAGATGCTATCATGGTGCCCTAGAGGGAAGGACTGAAACCTGAATAACCTGAAACCTAAAAAGAGTCAGATGACACTAAAGGCTCTGTCTATTGGGAAGCACTCCAGGAGCCTATCTCAGATCCTTCCTTTGAACTGAAATTTGGGATAAACAAAGGTATTTTTTGTTCTGATAAAATTAGACGAGGAGCAAGTACAGCAGCCAAAGTGCTGGCAAGTAGAGACATAAAGATCTATTTGCTGGTTGGTTTCTTCATTTAAACATTTTGTTATTCAAAGCACTGTAGTTACTAACACCCACTGTAATCAGAATGCCCAGGTTCAAATCCCAGCTCTATCACTTGTTGGCAGTGTAGCCTTACGTGTTTCACTTGCCCTCCATAAAATTCAGTTTGTTCACTCCTAAAAAAGAAGTGGCAAATGTCCAACTTATAAGATTACTGTGAAGATTTAATAAAACTAGGCCAACAACTGGCATGTACTCAACACCCCACTAATCAATAGCAATTATCATTTTTTTGGGTAATCCTCACCTGAGGATATTTCTTCCATTGTCTTTTTTGTTGTTGTTGTTAGAGAGAGAGAGGAGGGGAAGGAGGAGGGAGACACAAAGAGGGAGGAGAGAAAGAGAGAGAGAGGGGAACATTGATGTGAGAGAGACACATCGATTGGTTGTCTCCTGTGCATGCCCAGACCAGGCCCAGGAATCGAGCCTGCAACTGAGATACATGCCCTTGACCAGGAATTGAGTATCTGACCCATTTATCTGCAGGCCAATGCTCTAACCACTGAACAAAGGTTCATAGCAATTATTTTAAAGGTTGAATGGACATTCAACATCTATATGTTTAAAGCACCTAGATGAAAGATATTCATGAAATAAAGGAAAATACTTCCATGATTGAGAAATGACATAATAAAAAATCCAGCCCTAGTCTGTTTGGCTCAGTGGATAGCGCATTGGTCTATGGACTGAAGGGTCCCTGGTTCCATTCCGGTCAAGGGACATGCCTGGGTTGCAATGCAATCTCCAGTAGGTGGTGTGCAAGAGGCAGCTGATCAATGATTCTCTCTCATCATAGATGTTTCTCTTTCTCTCCCTTCCCTTCTGAAATCAATAAAAATATATTTTTAAAAATCCAAAGAAAAACATCTAGGTCAAAAATCTTATCATTTATGCATCCACCCAGTTTTCAATAAAGCAAATAAAATGGTGTATTAAAATAACTAAATAAAAAGTGAGCTAAAAGAAAACTGGCTGGATGTATATAACGTCAATCCTATATCCTTGACTCTAGTTGAAACTACAAAGAAATGAGTTTCTGAGTATGATTAGAAGAACATTTAAGAAAATCTTTTAATGTGTTGTAATCATGTGAAATTCGAGTTGATTATATCTAGTTCTCTTGTTCCAAAGTAAATATTTATCTATTATGTGAACTTTATCTGCCCAATTAGTAAGTAACTCTTGACAATGATAGAAATCTGTGACACTATGGAAATATAAACACTAACACTGAGTCAGTTGCCCATTGTTTGCTAAAGACAAGCATCCTCCTGGAATTTTCCTGAGTTTTCAAGTGACTTCCACTCTTTATTTAATCAAAGATAGAATTCTACCTAAACAATGGAACTTAGTAGAGACCAATACCCTAAGGAGCTTATAAAACCCTGTAAATTTAGAGCCCTTCCTTTAGAGCATTAAGCAACCTACCAGACTCCTTTCAGAGGTTAGTGTAGGACAGTAGTCAGCAAACCATGGCTTGCAAACCACATGTGGCTCTTTGGCCCCTTGAGTGTGGCTCTTCCATAAAATACCATGGCCTAAGCGAGTCTATTTTGAAGAAATGGTGTTAGAAGAAGTTTAAAAAAATTGGCTCTCAAAAGAAATGTCAATCGTTGTACTATTGATATTTGGCTCTGTTGACTAATGAGTTTGCTGAACACTGGTGTAGGAAGTGTAGGAGGTACAGGATTAATTACACTGCATTTGTAAAAGCCATCTAAAATTGAATTCTAGCTCTCTAATGATAGTGAGTTAATCCTATATAATAAAGAGGTAATATGCAAATAGACCACATCCTCATGCAAGAAGGCTGCCCCATGTGGGCACAAGATGGCCAGCAGGGGAGAGCAGTTAGAGGCAACCAGGCCAGCAGGTGTGGGCAATCAGGCCAGCAAGAGAGGGCAGTTAGAGGCAACCAGGCCAGCAGGGGAGGGCAGTTAAGGGTAACTGGGCTAGCAGCAGAGGGAAGTTAGGGGTAACCAGGCCTGCAGGGGAGAGCAGGGGAGGGAAGTTAGGGGAGACTGGGCAGATAGGGGAGGCAGTTGGGAGGGCGAGGCTGGTAGGGGAGGGTGGTTGGGAATGATTGGGCTGGCAGGGGAGCAGTTAGGCATCAATCAGGCTGTCAGGGAAGTGGTTAGGGGGTGATCAGTTTGGCAGGCAGAAGCACTTAGGGGCAAGCAGGCAGGTGAGTGGTTAGGAGCCAGAAGTACCCGATTGTGAGAGGGATGTCCAACTGCTGATTTAGGCCCAACTGGAGAGGGTCCCAGATTGGAGAGGGTATAGGGTGGGCTGAGGGACACCCCCTCCCCCAGTGCATGAATTTCATTCACTGAGCCTCTAGTTAGATAATAATAATGGCAGTTGACATTTTCTCTGTACCTACTAATGGCCAGCTAACTGTTATCACTTTTAGAGGCACTAATATTTAATCCTCACAATTATCCTATGAAATCTATTCCATTTTAGAGATGAGGAAATTGAGTGACAGAGAAATTAAGGAACTTAACCAGAGTCATACAACTAACAGATGAAAGAACCAGGATTTGGAGGCAGGGGAATCAACTGTGAGAGATGATGATCTTAAACTCTAGACTATGTATGAGTAGTAAGCTCACTACTCTGTGAACCAGCCTAAATCAAGCAATCCCTTGGACAGCATGCACTGTATTTACAAACTTCTTCAGAATTACTAAGTCTCTATGACAACCCATGGGGTAGGAATTTTTATCCTCATCATATACACAAAGAAATAAGAATAACAAAACAACTTTCCTAAGAGCTAACCCTAGCTATGGGTTCTATTTCACCAGATTACTTTCATGCTCTTTGAAAACCACCTAATACACAAAATATATGAGTCCTCAGGGAGCTATGAAAAACATGATAAATTTGTATTTCATTTGGGTTCTATGGTCAGGGTTTTGGGAATAACTCATTAAAAATAAAATCCAGTGAGTCCTCAGGATGCCAGGGTGAGAACTACTCTCTATGGGCTTTGGGCCATGATGGTGAACCAAGGGCTAGCATAGACATAGAGACCAAAGCTCTCAGAACTGGCCCAATTAGGGTCAGGAGTGAATGTGACTGCAGACAGCTATGGAACAAGACTCATAAACAGAAGGCCTTGCCCCTGAGAAATTCTGATTCCACTTTCTTACTGTGTTCTTAACCCACTTTCTAGAGACAGAACCAGGGCAGTGAGCCCAGAGGACTAGGCTAGAACCCTCAACAGAGGTTGAAGAGTGAATCCTTGTCTCTGTCTACCTCCCCACACCTCTCTATCTGCCACCTTGCTGGGCACTCCTTACATCTGTGTGAGGAGGTACAATTTCATAATATTTTCCTTCCATTCAGGCAGATAGGCCAGGCTGGTAGCCACTTCCTTCTGGATTGGCCAGGCCCAGGCCTCAAAGAAGGGAGCCAGATTTTTCTGCACTTGGTGGGAGAACATCTTCACCCACAGATTCATCTTGTCAACATTGTCGGTGGGCAAGTTGGTCTGGTTACGATATTCAGTGAAGAGACGGATGAAAGGCTCCCAACCAAAGGCTTCCTGGAGCTGAAAAGAGAAGGACGAGGCAGGTTGAGACAGGTAGTCTACAACAAGAGGACATAACAAACACTCTGATAAGTGAATTTACTCCATTGAACCCTTTCAACACTAATTGCATGGCTATGAAGGACCCTCTTTCCTGTTTTACCTGATGGCCTCATGCCCTACTCTCTCATATTCAAATCTTAAGAAGGGCCTCTCGCCCAGCCGGTGTGGCCCAGTGATTGAGTGTCAACCCAAGCACCAGAAGGTGGTCAGTTCAATGCCTGATCAGAGCATATGCCCTGGTTGCGGGCTTGATCCCCAGCAGGCAGTGTGCAGGAAGCAAATAATCCATGTTTTTCTCTCTCTCTGAAATCACTTTTTAAAAAAGGGGCCTCTCAGCTAGCACAGTGCTCAGCACGAAGCAGATACTCAATAAATTATTGTGTGGTGTGCTTGTGGGGTTGAGGCAGTTAAATCTATCATTGGTCATATATCTCACTAAATCATGTAATATCTCAATAGGATATCACATAAAGCTTTAAAATGGGCAGGCGTGAAAAAAAATCCTTATATCTTTCATAGTTGCAAAGTTAAACCCAATATTTGGGAACTCCAATTCTATATAATAAAGAGGTAATATGCAAATTGACCCTCACACCCTCACACAAGATGGCCATCCCCATGTGGTCACAAGATGGTCGGCAGGGAAGGATAATTGTGGGTGATCAGGCCACCAGAGGAGGGCAGTTAGGGGCAACCAGGCCAGCAGGGGTGGGCAGTTAGGGGCAATCAGGCCTGCAGGAGAGGACAGTTGGGGGTGATAGGGCTCGCAGGGAAGGGCAGTTGGGGATGACTGGGCCTGCAGAAAAGGACAGTTGGGGGCGATAGAGCTGGCAGGGAAGGGTTGTTTGGGGTGACCCAGGCCAGCAGGGGAGGGCAGTTGGGGGGTACCAGGCCAACAAGGGAGTGATTAGAGGTGATCAGGCTGGCAGGCAGAGGTGGTTAAGGGAAATCTGGCAGGCAGGCAGATGAGCGGTTGGGAGCAACAGTCCTGGATTGTAAGAGGGATATCCGAGATTGGAGAGGGTGCAGGCTGGGCTGAGGAACACCCCCCTCCAGTGCATAAATTTTGCACACCAGGCCTCTAGTCCTGACATAATCCTCATTAATCATAGGTCTTCGTCAATTTATAAGGCAACTTAAATGGCCTTTGGGGGAGAAAAGTGAGTCCAGTAGAAGCAGAATACTATATATATTCCAGGTAGCTAGAGTTAAGCATATCATTTCAGAAAGGCACCCATCCTGAGGCCATTGGGAACAGCCCATGTTAAGCTGGGTTATAGAGCTTTAGCATGAAAAGAGATGCTAGCAGTTCCCAAAACAACCTCAACTTTATTTCACAAATGAGGAACTTTTGGCCCTAATAACAAGTTTAAGTAGAGTCCCCCAGGCAATTTCACTGTCATTCTCAAGGCCATTGGTATAAACACAGAGGAACTGGAGAATGTGGACAAACCACACTACAGTGTGACTGGTCTGGGATTAAGTTCCAGAATCCAAGGTGGTAAAACTCTCCACAATGAACTTGGAACTAGTCCAGGTACTCAGGGGTGGAACTGGGATATCTGAATGATAATTCAATGCAAAGGCAACCTGCATGTCCAGGCCAGGGAGAAATCTTGGATTGCCTACAAGGTGGAAACAGGTACAGCCAAGTCATATTGAGAAGATGGAGGAAAAAAAATATTTTTGTGTGTGGGGGAGGCTGTTTGGTTTTAGATGGCTATTAAATAGCAGAGTTTGGTGTCAATCTCAGTTATATCTGGGTCTAAAGCCTGATATAGTAACTGTATTTATAGCAATACACATGCCTCTACCATGTTTTCACCTCTCTCAGTGCTTCCTATCTATTCTTATGCATCTCTTCAAGTGCATAGGGTGAGGGTGGGGCTAAGGCAGTTAACTAGACTTAGGATCATGCAAAATGACATACTGAGAGGCATCATCTAATAGGACTGTCACAATTGGGCTTTGTCAGGGTCTCAGGAGACAGGTGTAGTGGGAGGTCTTCTGGGTTACACGAACATCTCCAGAATAGGAAGTTCCCATCACTCTTCCTTTTTGCCTAGTTTACCTGTAAATATGTTTCCAGTGCTGTCCACGCATTCCAGTTTTTCAGATTGGGACCCTTGCTCAGGTAGATTCTGACTCTTTTCTCCCGTACTGGGGGCCACAGGGCAATATTGGCACGGCCTCGAGGAATGCCCAAGACCGTTTCGTGCACATAAACACACCATAGGTTGCAGGTCGCCTCGGTGGTGTGTGGTGGGAATTCCCACTCCTGCCGCTGCTGGTTGCGGCCGAGCTCATGGACAGGGCCCCATAGCCCTTTGGTTCTGATAAGTTTCTCATTGATGAGCTCCTGCACTGACTCCAGGTGGCACATGATGGGGTACCCCGCATGCATCCAGCCTGAAAACAGAGGGAGGTGGAGGATTAGAGAGCTCCCCACATATCTTACAAAAAGTTCTTTTCTGTTTTGAATTTCCCAGAATACTTAGTAACTCCAATGACTTCCAGAATCTTGTACTGTTCAATCTAAATCCAGACCCTCCTGGACTTTTCCTCCTTATCCTTCACTCTGTAATAATTCCTCATCCTCACTCTGACCTGAGAGCATGTGCTTATGAGAGGTGATGCAGATCCCAAATCACTGTTTATGTTACTACTCAAGATTTCTATGTTTATGAGAGTGCCCTGTCCATGGGAACCTGTGTCATTGTACGCTTTTCTCAAAATTAAGAATTCATTGAGAGTGTTCCCTTCTTGTTATTTAGATGTGGAGTTGCCCACATTAATACTACTGTATAGTGATTGTAAGTCAAAAAACCTAGAGTCTAGAGCAATGTCCATGCTTATTTAATTTCTATAGACCCCATCTCACCCCAACATTTTTAGGCCTCCTGGCCCACTGGTAAAACACCAACAAAATATCACTTTAAACGTCTTCCTCAATGTCCATGGAGGGTACACACAATACGTTAATTATTCATTCCATAATTGTTGTACATTTAGGAAGTTTCCAACTTTTGTGAAAGTCACTGAGTCTATTTTTTTAAAAATACATATTTTTCCTTTTCTTTTAAATAGCAAGGATTAAATCCTATTTGTCTTGCTAGAAAAGCGTGTTTACCCTGCTGGCTGCCTAATGCATGGCCTTTGGGAAAAAGAAGTCCCACAGGGCTACTTGGAACAGGGCACCTACCTACTGAAATCTGCACATCAGCAACAATCCTCTGAGGCAGACGCAAGGGGAAGGGCTCAGCCCCCAGCCGTGCCACAGCCTGCATCACCTCATCCCAGAGGCGAAGCACCGGCTCAGGATTATCCAATGTGCGAAGGTTGGCAGTTGGCACTGTCAGGATGATGTTGTCCGTAGCCAGCTCTCCCCAAGGACCTGGATTCTCCTGGAGACACCTCTTCCACTCCTCCAGGGATGTCTCCCCTGAGAAGAGAGGCCAGGGTGTTGAAATGCCCTTTTTCAAATCCCTTAGGTTAAAACACCTAACTTGAACCCCAGGAGGAGAATACCAAGGCCATGAACAGCCATGTCTCCATCTCCATCCTTCTTTTATGGCATCCCCATGGATGTGGGTTGGTCTATCTCCTTGGTCCCAAAGCTAAATCTAAGGAGGCTTACCTTCCTTCTTTCCTCCAATCTGAACCTTTCTCTTCCTTCACCAAATAGTCCCAATGTCCTCCTCACCCCCAACTCTCCTGTCCCCAGGGTTCACTCCATAGCCCACACTCACCTAACTTGTAGAATGGAGCATGCACAGCCCCCTTCACAGTGATGGGCACAGAACCCAGCTTGCTGTTCTGAGGCACGATGATGTAGAGGAGGCCGCCCCAGAGGCAGGTGATTGATTTTGTCGGCTTGTCCAAGCAGCACCGGTTGATTACCAGTGGGCCTCGGAACAGCTTGCTGGCCCTGGTCAGGTCATCTGTGTGGCAGCCAATCTGTACCTGGAGAAGGGATATCCCCCCACCCTCAGAGTCACCTCAGGTACATGTGGTGGAAGAGGATAATGCCCATGAGGTGAGGACAGGAAGGGCACCAGTCTATATGACTCCATGTCTATGAACTGTGTGTGCTAAACCTATGGAATTGCATCATTCTTTAGGTGGTATGGACTGAATAGTATGAAAATATCCTCCTAGGGGAGTCAAACAGCCCTACTAAGGTGATGTTGAGATGCTGATGTGAGGGGCACCAGGTGTCCCACAATAGGGACTCTATTATTGGCAATGGGATGGAAGGGATACAGCCTTTTGTTGATTCCAGAGGCCCAGTGGCAGCTAGTGTGACAGGCTGATGTGGAAGAGGATTGACTCAGTTCCAATTTATAAGACCCCCCTTCCTGAGCCAATGGAGCAACCCTTGTCCTTGGTGAAATCCTAGAATTGTTTCCTTGGGTTTATGCTAATCAAACTCTAGGATAAATGTAGGTACAAAATAAATCCTGTCACAGAAACCCTCAAGGGAGAAAGATCAGTACCGCAACTTAATATGTGACTAGGGTATGTGTGTGTACAAGTGACAGAGCTGAGGGAGTCCAGGGATAGCAAGGAACAGTCTTTGGCCATCCCAAGAAGAAACTGGAGTTAGAAAGGCCTCATGCTACAGTGGGAGATGCATATGAGACGGAAGTGAACTGTTTACTGAATACCACCATGTGCTAGAGCACCTTCCACATGGTACTTTCATATTCCTTAATCTATGATATCAGTGAAATGCACAAAACTTCAGGGTGAGGAAGTGATTAGGTTTGAGTTCTAGCTCTAATATATATTAGATCTATACATTTCAATCAATCACTTAAACTGTTCTGCATGTTAGTTGCTTCATCCTTAAAATGGGGGTAAAAGTACATGCCCCATATTGCCAATAGAGTTTTTATGAGGATCAAGATGCCAACTGTGAAAGCAAGAACATTTGGGCTCAGAGAGGAACCAAGATGGTGGCATAGGTAAACACCTAAACTAAAAGACAAAACAGACATCATCCAGAACCACTAGAAAGCTGGCTGAATGGAAATTCTACAACTAGAAGGAAAGATAAAAGGACACTGAGACTCAGAGGAGGTGCAGAGGGCAGAGGTGCAGAGGTGCAGAGACGCGGAGATACGCGTACATGTAAAAGGCAGGTGGCTGAATATGCGACTTGTTTTCTCGAATGAGGAGGGAGACAAAGGCTCCCCACTGTGCTGAACTACAGTTTTGGGTAAGTCTCAGGAAACCCAGACTCATATGGGGTGAAACTGGACTGTCAGGAGGAAGCACACTGAGAATCAAGGGAGCTGCAAAGGTGTGCGAGCTCGCGGAGAGGAGCAGCTGAGCACATGGCTGGCTCTCTTGTTTGGGAGGAAAACAAAACCTCTTGACTGCATTGTACTCCAGTTCTGGGTGAGACTTTGGGTATCCAGACTCATTCAGGGAGAAACTGGACTGTCTGGCAGTGGGCAAAACACGAGGGCAGCTTTCTCTCAGAGGTGCATGCAGCTATTGCCGCGGGACACTGAGACCCAGGAGCCACTTAGGGTGGCATTGATGGGAAACCAAGGCTGACTGCTCAGCCCTGAGACTCTCCCCCATCCAAACTGAGCACAGAAGCTCTTCCAGTGTAGACACAGCTGATCCTAACAGCCAATTGGCCTGGAGGGCAACCCCTCCCAGTGATACCATCAACAATCTAGGCTTAACTACAACAAGATAGTGCAGCCAATAAAGGGGTGCACCAAGAGTATCCACCTCAGGTAACTGGGGAGGCAGAGCCACTGTCCCCTAGAGGACACCTACCACACAAAGCTACTCGACCAACTCAAGGAAGCAGTGGAAATGTAGAGACAAGGAAACAGAACACAATTGAAAGAAATGGAGGAAAACAAAGGACTGGGCATAGAGTTCAAAACCACAGTTATAAGGTTTTTCAAGAATTTCTTAGACCGATAAATTTAACAAGACCCTTGAGGATATGAAAAAGGATCAACTAGAAATTAAGCATATACTGACTGAAATAAAAAATATTATACAGAGACCTAAAAGAAAACTAGAGGACTCCAAGAATCAAGTCAAAGATTTGACATACAAAGAAGCAAAAAACACTCAGCCAGAAAAGCAAAAGGCAAAAAGAATCCAAAAAATTGAAGATAGTGTAAGGAGCCTCTGGGACAACCTCAAGCATACCAACAACTCAATTATGTGGGTGCAAGAAAAAGAGAGAGCAAGATACTGAAAACCTATTTGAAGAAATAGTGACTAAAAACTTCCCCCACCTGGTGAAAGAAATAGACTTAAAAGTTCAGGAAGTGCACAGAACCCCAAACAAAAGGAATCCAAAGAGGACCATACCAAGACACAGTATAATTAAAATGCCAAGGGCAAACTACAAAGAGAGGATATTAAAAGCAGCAAGAGAAAAACAGTTAGTTACCTACAAGAAAGTACCCATTCGATTGTTAGCTGATTTCTCAACATAAACTATGCAGGCCAGACAGGAATGGCATGAAATATTCAAAGTGATGAATAGTAAGAACCTACAACCAAGACTACTCTACCCAGCAAAGCTATCATTCAGAACTGAAGGTCAGATAAAGAGTTTCACAGATAAGACGCTAAAGGAGTTCATCAATACCAAACCAGTATTAGATGAAATGCTGAAAGGTACAAGAAGAAGAGGAGGAGGAAGGAAGAGGAGGAAGGTGGAGAAGGGGGAGGAGGGGGAGGAGGAGAAGATAAAAATTATGAACAAGAAATACATGTCTATCAACAAATCAAGTGAATTAAAAATATGATGAACAGAACAAACTGGTGAATATAATAGAATCAAGGTCATAGAAAAGGAGTGGAGTAACAAAATTCTCAGGGGGAAAGCTGTGGGAGGTGAAGGAAGAGAGTGGATAAAAATCCTACACCTATGGATGAGGACAGTGAGCAGGAGGTAAGGACAGAGGGTGGAGTGGGTACCGGGTGGAGGAGAGCTATGGCGGGAAAAAAAGAGGAGCAATTGGAATAATCTGAAAAATAAAGATTTATTAAATTGAAAAAAAGAGAACATTTGGGCTCTATGTTTCTTGGGGAGGTGGGGTGGCCTTACCTTCAAGTCAGCAGAGGCAGCAGTTTCAGGCAGTGAGACCTCTATAATTTGCCTTCCAGGTATGTACAGCCCAGTGCTCATCCAGCAATATCGGGTGCCTGTCAAAAGCATGGAAGGACTTTACTCCCCCTCCATAATCCCATCTCCACCCAGCATCTCCACAGGCATCTTCAAGAGCTCTGTACATCTTTCCTATCTATGCTGCCCTTAGTCAACTCTTGCAAACATTACCTAATGCCCCAATCCCTATCTCCTTAAAAGTATATAGCAAAGTGTGGACGTGGCCTTCTGGAGGTGATCTGGTCCCCGAAGTGAGCTAAGTCATCATGCCTCAGTCCCCCAACCCTGAGCTCCCACCCCTAATTCCATACCTGGATTGTTGCAGTTGACCTGAACAGTGATAGGCGAGTCAGAAGGGCGCAGATAGGAGCTGCTATACATATCTTCAATTTCTGGGACTAACAGAGAGAGGTCACTCCCAGAGTGGGCCAGTCCTGTGGCCAGGGAGAGCATAGCACCCCTGCAGCAGTCATTGATGACTGGGTTCTCTCGGGTTGCCACTGGGAGCCGATATCGACTCAGCAGTTTCCTGAGGAGCCGATGTACAGACATATAGGCAGGGATCTCTTCTGCGGGGATCTGCAGGAAAGCTGCACCATCCGGCCCCAGCTTTGCCAACCACCCCTTTTCCACATTCCCTCTCTTCCTGCCCATTATAACCTGGAACTCAGCTAGAGTGGAGCGGAAGTGATAGGTCCTTATGCCCGCTTTCGGAGTACGAAAGGGCCCTGGATTAAGGCTTTGACTTGTGATACTGATGCCAAGGGCGTTGAGCAGGAGGTTTCCTGGGAACCGAGCCAGAGGGGACACTCCGGGGTTCTTGAAGGCCCACCACCAGGCTTGGGCTGCAACAAACAGGCCCCCGCCCTCAGCTACAAATTCCTGCAGCTCCTTGACTCCCACATCACTTGTGGGCTCAAAGCAATAGACACTCGCATCACTGGTCAGATTGGGCTCAATGCTGGTGTCTATGCCCCCCACTGCAAGCAGGCCGCTCATTGTCCTTAATTCAGTCTGCACCACGATCTTGCCTCGGCGGCCCGCATCCAGCCAGCGCACAGCATTGAGCAGAAAGGGGCCTAGTTTACCCACAGTGAATAATACCTTGTGGCCCATCACTACCACCCGGCCCCGGCCGTAGCGGGCAGCCGCTACAACACAGCCGTGGTAGGAATCTAAGCCCAGGGGAAAGGCTAAAGCTCCATGCACTAGCAGCTGGGATGGGAAACAATCAGAGTTGCTGATATCCAGCTCAGAAATCCCATGCAGAAGCTCCTCTCTGTCCTCGGAGAGATCGTCTTCACAACTGCAAAAGAGACAGGTATTCTCTTAAAGGAGAGGCTCTGCAGATAGATCTAGAACAGCACCTGGCATATAGCAAGAGTCAGCTTTCCTAATATTATCATTCTTAGCTCTTCCAGGAGAGCAAGAGAACCTAGTGGGTATGGAGTCTCTCACTGGGTATGGAGACTCCTTTGAGGGAAGACAGAGGGACTCAGCAATAATTCTGCTCTGCTTAATCTCTGTGTACAAATTCTCCAAAGGAAATTTTGAAGAAAGCCTTGCTGTGTTTACCTAACACTATATGTGAATATTCTGGATTTAAGTGTTAAAACTGCCTTTAAGCATTACATAAAAATTGGCCTGGCTGGTGTGTCTCAGAGGTTGAGTATGGTCATCCTATGAACCAGGAGGTCAGGGTTCCATTCCTGGTCAGGGCACATGTCTATGTTTCAGGTTCCTTCCCCGGTGGGTGATGTGCAGGATGTAGCCAATCAATCATTCTCTCTCATTATTGATGTTTCTATCTCTCTCCCTTTCACTTCCTTTCTGAAGTCAATAAAAAATATATTAAACAACAACAACAAAAGAACTGAATGGAAAATCATCTTTCCATCTTTATAAGGAGTCTTGTTTATAAATTTCATGCTATTAATTTTCTGCAAAAAAAAAACCTCAATGGACAGCTGAGTTCATGGTGCTGTTAGAATCACTATTATCTCAAAACTTGAGGCCCACTGCATGAAATTTGTGCACGGGTAGGGTCCCTAGGCCTGGCTGCTGATCATGGCCAATCGGGGTGTTAAGGCTGCTGGCTGGAGCCTTCCTTCCCTGGCTGCCGACTGGGGCCTTCGTTCATTCCGCATTACTCCCTGGTGATCAGCGCATGTCATAATGAGGGACAGAACTCCCGGTCCAACTCCCAAGAGGACACTTTGCATATTGGCCTTTTATATACAGTATATAGATGTGGGCCAGAGGAGCTGACTGGCGTCAATTCTAGTGAGACCTTCCTGTTACCTGAACCCAAGAAGACTGACTGTCTAGTCCAGCTCTTCACCTATTCATTGCCAGCTCACAGGACTGCTGCATATCCATGCTATATGTTTTTTCAGAGCACCATCTGTTCCTGCCCCAAATGGAGATGGAACCTGTGGGATTATTAGGGAAGGAGGGGGCAGAGTGACCTCTATCAGCTGAGATTTCATAGGTGGCTATATCACTTATAGTAGGTAAGTCTGTGGCAACTGTATGGTCAGAAGAAAGCTGCAAGGAAACCCTGAAAAATGGTGAATTTTAGCTTCTGTGAAAGCAAGAACATTTGGGCTCAGAGAGGAACCAAGTCTAGATTATTTATTATATATTTTTCCCCTCATAAGGGTTTCAGAACCATCTGTTGAAAAGATTCTTAGCACCTTGCCAAAACATAATTGAGCATAAAATAATTGAGGGTCTATTTTTTAACAATCTAGTCTGTTTCATTCATCTGTCAAGTATTTAAAATGAATAGGTGTATATCAAGTGTATGGGTTTTAGTGAAAAAATATTAATTGTATCATTGCTTATAAGGGAAAAAATGAGAAAATAACCTTAATGCTAAATGACTTATGGAACAATCCAACTGTGAAATGCTATATAGCAATTTCAAAGCATAATGCACCTATTTATACATGCATATGGAAAAAATGTGACATATTAAGTGAGAATCAAAGTGCAGATCTCTCTTTCTACCCCAATAGCTCTCCCACCCCAATCCTAGTGCATACACAGCAATGTGGGAAAGATCCAGAAAAGACACAGTCCAAGCTGTTAGCAGTGATCGCTTCTGGGGAGAAAAATAGAATTAGCAAGAGGCAGAGGGAGAGGTGGAGGACGAAGATCTCCCACTTTTTACTTTGTATACTTCTGGATTATTTCATTATTTCCCACCAAGAAACGTATATTTTGAAACTGAAGGAGAATGTTCATAAAAAGGCAAATAAAGCTGAATTGAGATTTAGCAATTTCTCTTCTATGGTGCAGTACATCCCATTTGCATTTACTCTAAGAAAATTTATTTATTTTGTGAGAAACAGTTAATACAATTTTATTACACACTAGAGGCATGAAATTCACTGGGGGTACCTCAGCTTGGCCTGCACCCTCTCGCGGTCTGGGAGCCTTCCGGTATGTCTGAATGATAGCTTAGGCCTGCTCTCTTACAGCACCCTAGGGAGCAGGCCTAAGCCATCAGTCAGACATACCTAGCACTGTTGTGGTCTAGTCTGAGGAGACAGCTGCAATGGAGACCCTGCCCTTCCTGTCACTAAGGATATTTTAAAAATCTGGTTGATTTATGGTGAATCCCCCAAATTCTCTTCTAATAGTCTAAAAATAACCTGCCACAAACACAGTATCTGTTTTTTTAACCTGGGACCAATCCCCACTGAGGTAATGTACTCACCTAACTAAGACTGGAATCTTGGGCATCTTCTTAGACACTTTACAGAAACTTGTGTCTCCTTTATTGTCAGTGAAGTATATGCCTGCCACACTGGTCACGAGGTTCCCAGGGAATGTGAACAGAACCCTTTCATCATCGCCTTGGTTGGCCCAATCCCAGGCTTGGCCTCCAATGAGCAAACCTCCTCCATGTTTCATAAACTTGACCAACTTTTCAGTCATGGTTTCATTGTAGGCGTCAATACAGTAAACCCCCAGGGAGTCTTTCACTTCCGGCTCAAGCTTCGCCTCCACTCCAGAGCCCTCAAGGATTTTGGCCAGAGGTGCCAGGGATGGGTGTACACCTACGGGAGCCCCAGGGGAAGAACAAAGCCACCCCACTGCATTGAGGAGAAAGGAAGTGAGCTGGGCTTCCACCAAGTAGTCCTCATGGGATACCACCACCAGGCGGCCTCGGCCATAGGAGGATGCAGCAATGAGGACCTGGCCCATGTCATTCAGCATCACTGGGAAGGAAGCCTCTCCAATAAGAAGCAGTTCACACGGGACGGCATCTTCAGGGACATCCCAGCTCGTCACTCCATTCATAAGGGCCTCAAAGGCAGCTGAGGGGGTCGCCATGGCTGTGGGCTTCTGCAGAGAGAAAGCAAAGATTCAGCTTGATGAAGAACAGATAAACAAACAAACAAATCAGGTCATTCCTTCACTAGCCAGGGCAATTCTTCCATCACCCTGATAAGACTGACATCGTGAAATGACTCAGGCACTCACCAGGGTTGGCAGTGTCTCCAATCCAGGAGATCCCATAGCACTCTGTCCTCTTAAACTCTTGGGGTCAAACTAAAAGGGCTCAATGCTTTTTCATCACCAAAGGAACTAAACAGAAGTGAAGACTGTGTCCCAAAGAGATACAGTATGTTTAGGTATTAAGCCCCAGAACCTGTGAATGTGACCTTATTTGGAAATAGGGTCTTTGAAGATATGAGCAAGTTAAGATGCGGTCATACTGGATTTGAGGGGGCTCTAATCTAGTGACTGGTGTCCCCATAAAACGTGGAAAATTGGACAGAGACACAAATAGGCAGGGGAGAATGCTATGAGAAGAGGACACGGGGACTGGAATGAAACATCTACTAGCCAAGGGATGCCTAAGACTGCTGGCAAACATCAGGAACTAGAAAGAGGGATGGGAGAGATTCTTCTTCAGAACTTCCAGAAAGAACAACTTTGCCAATACCTGGACTGAAAACTCATAAGCCTCCAGAACTGTGAGAGAATATTGTTCTGTTGCTTAAGCCACCTAGTTTTTGGTAATTTGTTTCAGCAGCCCCCAGAAACTAATGCAGTGATGCAGCATGCTGTTTCCCCGCTCCTCCCCCTCCCCCACTAGGCTCCCACACTGATCTTGTTAATCCCAGCTTGGGGAACCCAGAATTTCAGTCTGAAAAATCTGAGTCCTCAGAGATAATGCTTTGGCCATAGTCACAGCCAAGCTAAGAGGAAAGCAGAAGTCCTTTGTGGCTGGAGTCCAGGTCCCAGATAAGCAGAAGGCAACAAGTTATGAAATTATGGCAAATGCTTACTTGCACCTGTCCAGGTGGAGGAAGGTGTGTATGTCTGTGGATGTGTATTCACAAAAATCATTGGCTTCTACACATGAGCACCCCACTAAGGACACTCTACAGTCTTACCTCCACTGTATCTACTTTATTGAAACAGTTCCTAAGGATAGATGTGTTTCTATACTGTGAACAACCAAGGTTTGTCATCCTCACTGATCACTCTACTCAGTGGCCCTGGGCAGTACTGATCTCTTGGTTCCTGAGGCTCTCCCCGCCTCTAACCTTATGACCCAAGCCCACATTATCTGCCACCTCTTGAACCATTTCCTTCCTTTCCTTCTCTTACCTCTTCCGAAAATGTAGGTGTTCCTTATGATTTTATCTTTGGCACTTATCATTTTTCTATTTCCTTTGTCAGAGAACAGGCTCCTTCTCAAGATATTACAAGTTCAGCTCTGGAGTTAGGCTGTCTGGATCTGAATCTCAGCTTTGCTGTTACTAACTATGAAATCAGGCAACTCATCTCAGACTCAGTTTCCTCACTCATTAAGTAGAGATAATAGGATCTATCACATAAGGTTGTCCCGAAGATTAAAGGAAATTTCATAGGTTAAGTGTCTTTCAATTATTTATATTTATGAGTATTCAATATTTATTATGATAGAAAATTCTTATAATGTAAAAACAAAAAACTTAACCTAATGTTAGATTTTACAAACACTGAATTAAGCATTTATCGATTCTGATTTTTATAGTTTTCATAATTTTGAAGCCAATACTAATACTAATTAGTACTCTATTGAGTTCTCAAGTATTCCTGTGAATCCTTGAAAAAGCCCTTGACACAGGTACCATGCCTTCCCCAGGCCACAATGGAAAGGCCCTGGTGCTGATGAAATTGGTGAAGAACAGATAAAACAACTCAAGGCCCCTGGGCAAGAGCCACTCTCTGATTGGCATGTCTCTAAAACTAAAGAAGTCTTACATTTATTCTTTTCTCTCCAAACTAGCTTCTCTTAGGTAATTATCCAAGCTTGATGGTCCCTAATTGTTAAAGAGGATAACCTCTGTGCCAGAGAACTACTTAGAAGATACAATCAGCAAACATTTGGTTAATAAGAGCATGTCCCTTCCCTGCTCTTCCTGGTGTTCACAAATAATCAGGACAGCAAGCCACAGAGTCACAGTTGTGTCCCTCATGCCCCTGCTCCATATCCTGTCAATGTCCTCATTCACAATTCCCAATCATGCTGCCACTAACCTAGTTCAGGTCCTCAGTAACTCACTCCTTCACTAAACTGATCCAGTTTCTCTGTCACCAGTTACCTATTGTCACCTCTATTCTTCTAAAGCCACCATTATTTCTCAGAAGAGAACCCTTAGACTCATCTTGGCCCATAGGGGACAATCTGAACAGTACTGGGGTGTGAGGCTCCCAGGGATGGCTGCTCCTTAGTTTTCCAGCTGTATCTCCTGCCACAGTCTTTCCACAGCTTCCAGAACACAGGGCATCCCTGGACATGTCCTGCTTTCACTTTAGATTCTCTTCCCATTCTGTCTCATCCTGCTCCCTCTCCCACGTCTTTCTATCTGTTGAAATTCTATCCTCCTAAGAGAAGATATTCACGGAAGAGGGAATTTATATGGACAGTAAGTCTATGAAAATATACTCAATGCCACTGGTCAGGCAAAGGAAAAAATAATGTTATGTTGCCCATACTATCAAAAAAGGAGGTGGTGAAGATGGAGAAGAAAATGAAGAAGACAAAGGCAGCTAATAATGTCTAATGTCCAAAAGGCTTTGGGGATGTCACATCTGCTGAAAGGGCTGAAAAACTGACAGCCATCTAACAGTGGCAATCAGTTTCAAAGGTGTACCTATCCTTAGACCAGCTACGCCTCTTCTACTAACCTTTCTTAGAAATAAGAGTAGCTCTGTTAAAGTATATATACAAGGATGCTCATCTTCACAAAAACCCACCTAAAAATGGAGATAAATGACAAAGGAAGTCTCTTGGAACTAGTTTTGACTCCTGTGGGTATAGACATGATCTCTAACCCAAAACCACATTAATTATCCACATATCCTGCCCTCATAGCCCACTGTGCTGCAACATACAACCCTGGGGCATAACCCCACCAGCCACCCATACACTCCCCACGGAAAGCAACTCTTAGACCTCTTCTCTCTGGGACTATGTTGCGTCTGGTGTTACCCTTCAGGAAACATCCAGAACAGGGAACTCACATTTTGGTCTATCTGATTGTCCTCTGAGCTAGTTCCCAGAAGAAATGTCTGTGAAGTGACAAGGGATAGGCAGGTGGCTTGGAGATCTGAAAAGTAGGGGACTAGGGAAAAGAGGAGGGTTTTTCCTAATGGGTCTCCTCCCATCAGGGAGGAGCAGGGAAGGGACAAGTTCTTATTGGGACTGCTGATCCAAGGTGAGTGGGGTATGCCTGGGCTCCCTTTCTCTTTGTCAGTTTCCCCATGAGTGAGGCTGCAGGGTCAGCCCTAGTCTGACACCAATGCTGCGTACATGGCAAGAAAAACGTTTGAAAGGGAGAATGCTTGAGTAAAGCATGATAATATGCATGTTAGAGTATCGTATAGCTATTACAAAGAATGAGTTACACCTATTTTGTACTTATCTAGAAGAATGTCCTAGGTATATTTTAAGTGAAATTTTCAAATCATCATAATATAAAGGACACAAACCCATTTTGGTATCTTACCTAATAGGCAGACAAACATGTAAATTAATGCTACGCCATAGCCAATCAGAGTGAATATGCAAATTAACCCAACAAAGATGGCAGTTAATTTGCATACATAGGCGCCCAGTGCCTGTGTCACGGGAACATCCTGGCACCTGGGTCACTTGAGGTAAGCCATCAGAGGCAGCAATCTGAGGGGGCTGAAGGTCCCTTGCCCAAGGCCGAAAGCCTCGGCCAGAGGCTTTTGGCCTGGGCAGGCCGGGGCAGGAGCGGAGCCTGCTTTAACCAGCTATGGGTAACTCCAACACTTTACTTTTGCAGGGCGCTGGGGGGTCCCCTGGCCGAGGTCCCCTGCCCAAGGCTGAAAGCCTCTGTAAGCTGTCAGCAGGACATCCCCTGAGGGCTCCCAGTATGTGAGAGGGGGCAGGTTATGCTGAGGGTCCACCCACCCCCCAGTGCATGAATTTCATGAACCAGATCCCTAGTGGATGTAAATAATAATAGTAGTAGAACTAATAATTTTTGTAGTAGTAATGACAAGACAGTGCTAACCAGGTTCCCAGCATTCTTATAAATGCTTTACATATATTGTTTAATCCTGATGAGGTATGTGTTGTCACTTTCCCTATTTATATATGGGCAAAACCACAAAGAAAACAAAAAACCTGCCCTCCAGAGAATCTGTTACTTGCTTAAGTAACACAGGTGGTGGTGGAACCAGCCAACAAACACAGGAAATGTAGTTCTGGAGTCCACATTTTTACATACCAGCAACAGATAACCCTGATAAGTCCATATTTCTTGTATAGGTAGAAAATCTATGAAGCTACATTTCAACATACTAACATTAAGAAGGGAAGAGGCAAACAGTATTCTCTGCCTTATACAAGTCTGCATCCTTTCAATTGTGTTCTGTATTACTGTTATAATTAAAAATTGCACAGGTAATATAAATGCAATGAACCAAGTAAATACACACTGATTTACTTTCTAAATTAGATTGACCAACTGATCCTGTCTTACTTGTCCCAAAATGTCTTCTTCACTTCCCAACCAGTTGTGCATTTGTCCACCAATAAATTTGATTTTTCCCGTGGGGGTTTCTTGAGCTTTGCAGCTGGTTCTGGTCCTACTTTAACCAGCTATGGGTAACTCCAACACTTTACTTTTGAACCAAATGCCTCCTCTCTATGCCTGTCACTGTTTGCCCTCCAAGCATGGTGAGTTCAGATGGACACAGCCTGGAGAAACCCCTTTTACTTCTCCCCTGAAGTTCTTCATTGTTGCTTCTACTTCAATGGATCCTCTCTTTCAGGCCCACTGACTTTCTGCAATCCAAGCACCTCTAAAAAGAATGTACCCCCGGCACAACTTACAATTCAGAGAGAGAGCTTCACAGATCTCCTACCCCTGCCACAAAGCGATCCCATGGTACCTAAATAGGGTTTCCTTTAAGGAAGTACATAAATATAAATAGGAAGGAGGGTAGTGGGCCTGTCTTGCTTATTGTACCATATCCTACATTATAATTTCATTTCAAATCCCAAAAGGAGGGCAAGTGTCTTGGGACTTCCTAGGATAATGAATACTCTGTAGATGGGATTGAATGAATGATGGATATAAGGTGTGGGTATAAGGGTCAACCTAGGATGACTTCTTTAGCAAACAGCTACCCTGGCCTTGAAAAAATGATGCCTGTCAGAAACATCCAATTTGATAGTTCTTTTCTTCATGCTGTTTCTTTCCATGAAACCTTTTTCTTTTTCCTTATATGTTTTAAAATGCCCATGAATTTTTCTTAAGCCAGAATTAGGGTGGATCCAACCTCTTTTGTATTCTGTCTGAGACATTCCCAGCTCAATCTTATTTAAATGATTTTCACTTAAAAATGGCTTAATTCATAATTTAAAAGAATATACATGTGGAAGGATATAGACGGTAAACTAATAAAATAATTTAAAAACTTTAAACAGACTTTCATATATCACTACTCAGTTTAAAAAACAGACCATCCCTATTATCTCTGAAGGTTTGCCTGTAGCTGGCTGGAATCATTCCCTCCCCCATTCCCATAAAAGCATCATTCAAAACTTTACTTTTTTTATTCCCTTGTTTTGATCTTACTACACTCCCTTCTGGATTCCCGAGTTCCCCTGGGGCTCTTTCTCACTTATATTTTCTCACTTATCTCACTGCCAGACTCGCACCCGAACAGCAAAATGGAGGACCACTAGCCCAGGCGGAGAAGGCCTGTTTTGTATTTTTAAAAATTCTGGTGCTGCCTCTTATTAGCTTTCGATCAGACTGTCTCAGAGGGTATCCTACCAAATGCACAGTGCTGGACAGGGGCGTCTACAGTCCCAGGGGCTGTCACTGCTAAACTCTAGTGTGCAATCCCTCTCTCTCACTTCCTCTGCAGGCCCTCACCCAGGCGAGATTTTCCTTCCCAATCCACAAAGAGCAAGTCGGTGACGTCAGAGGAGTGGAGGGGGCCTTAGGTAGGGGAGGTGTGGCGCAGAGAGGAAAAGCTGGCCCGCTGGCGCTGAGGTTTGGGAAGGCCCAGTAGCCCCTCTACCACACATTCCGGGCTCCAGGGGATCTGTGCTACTGGGTGAGGGATCCTGGTCCCAGGCAAGGTGTTGGTAAAGATCAAAGGGCAGGAGGACAGAAGTGATGCTCTGTCACCGGCCACCTGTGTGACTCTGAACCAGCCAATCCTTCTCCCCGGGCCACAGAATTCTCATCCCCTAAAGCTTCGAATGAGATTCTGTTCCTCTAGGTCAGGCTTGTGCATAACTCAGCGACACAAATCGGGTAAACAAACATCATACGGTACCTCGAGGAGCGCTGCGGCGGGGGCGACGCAGAGCCCGTGAGCAGAGAACAATCGCGAACTGGACTGCGACACAAACAGCGAGAGATCTGTCCCCGCGTTGGGCTCACGCAGGTCCGCCTGCAGCCTCCTCGGCCTCCCGCACCCTCCTCCCTCAGACCCAGGCCGATCCCCCGCTACCGGCCCTCCTCCGGCCTGCGGGCATTCGAAGAGAGCCACTCACCTGGTCGCCCTGCAACTTACAACCGGGCGGCGGGTGGGGGAGGGCGGAGGGCAGCGCTGGGTGCAGCGGGCACGCGCGGTGTGGCGGGGAAGGGTCTTCTCTGCAAGCAGCGCCGAGGCGAGGAGCGCAGGGCGCTGAGATGGAGGGAGCAGAGGAGGGGTTCCCAAGCAGTCTCCTCCTCCCCACTTCCTCCAGGGCGGGATCGAGCGAGGGGCGGTGCTTGGCAGGGGACAGCTCTTCTTTGTGTCCCGGTCTTGTCGGCTGGACACTGCGGCAGCGGCCCCAGTTCGGGTGGCAGTGGGCCGGCCGTTTTATTCAAGACATAAACTTCTCTGGCCACTAATACGGAAAAGCTGAACAAACTATAGGGCACATTCTATGGGATATTATTCAATTCTTAAGAAGAGTTCATATCTCCATCCAGTTGGAGGAATGTACTTGAAGTATTGCCAAGGGAAAAATAAAAACTGTAGAAATTATTTGGTATGCTTTCATTTTTATAATAAAAACAGCCCTGCGCATATTTGTATTATGGTGGGAGAAGGGAAGGATGCATCTCTATGTGATAATACTGTTTAACCAGAGGAACAGGGAAGGGCAACTTGTATATAGCACTGCATTGTTTGCATTGTTATATGTTACTTTTGTAAATAAAAATAATATATTTCAAACAACGGATAGCTACAATTTATTCTTTAGTGTACATTTCAAACCCTATTTCTTTCACCTGAGTCCCCTGCAATGATCCGTTGACAGTTGCTCCTCCCTTCTATAAATTGCAAGTTCCTACTTAATGTGGTGACTTCACCTGGCTCAGGTGCTACTTGTAGCCTGTGAAGTCCGGGTAATATAGTGGTTAGAACCCCAGATTGTCACCAGATGGCCAGGATTCAGACCTCATGGCTGCATTTTATGGGCTGAGTGACTTTGAGCAATTTACTTAATTTCTTTTTGCCTCAGTGTTATTACCTACAAAATGGGGAGGATGAAATGAGTACCTATATTACAGATTTATTGTAAGGTTTAAATTAGGTGAGTGGATTTGTAAATTTCTTCAGTCACTATTTGGCAGATAGTAAGACTGTATGATTATTAAGTAAAACAAATCTTAAGGTCATCCTAACAATCAATTATTTCATGTTCAGGAAAATGCATATCTTTTTTAATCCTGACGAGGGTTTTGGTTCCCATCAAAGTCATATTACCTTTCCCCATCTCCCTTCAACCTCTTTTCCCCAAATTGATTCATATTAACAATAATCAAAGGGGAATGTGGGTAGGTGAGCTCAGTGGCAGGGTTTACACAGAGACAACATCAGAAAGAGAAATCAAGAGACCCGGAATTCAGAATCTCCAGTCAGTGGTTCGGGACCATCTGATTGACAGTGAGCAGGTCCTTGATATTCTCCAGGGCCCAGGGTTCTCAGATAAACAAGGCGGACTGACCACTTGCTAAGTCCCTTTCAGGCCTGGAATGCTAGGACTAATAGCACCACAAGGAAGAACCCCAAAATACTGAGTTTTAGAGAAAAACAAAAAACACAAAACGCGAATATACATGGCAAGGACAGCACCTGACTTACCTCTGAGGAAGGGGACATGAGATTTGGTGGGGAAAAGATCTTGTCGGATTTTGTTTCTTAGAAACACACACACACACACACACACACACACACACACACACACACACACACACACACAGTTGACGCAAAGGTGATAAAATGTCAGCCACTACTACAGGTATATATCCGATTCCTGATAGTTAGGTTCCTGGAGGAGAACACAGCACGCAATTAAGAACTAGCGCGTAGAAAAACGCAGAAACTGACAGGGGGAAAACGCAGGTAATCTTCTTTGAAAAACATCTGCTTCCTTTGGCCAAAGCGGTCTCAGGCCCCCAACCCGCCCACCTCCGCGACCCGTCAGGCACTCCCTCCCAAAAGCTCTCCAGGCCCCGGCCCGACCCTCCCTCTTCCACCCTGGACCACCGGACTCGGTGGGTGCGCCCAGCCTGCTCCTGTTCCAGAAACGATTACGGAACAAGACTCACCGGTTGTCCAGAAATGTCCACAGCGGACTGCTTAGGAGGGGGAAGGGACTCCTCTGCAGAGATGTGACGAAGCAGACAGCCTGCGGATTAGAATATTGGTGGCGGCGGCGCTGGGAGCCTTGGTGGGGGAGGTGGTCTGTGGTGCAGAGTGGGGCGAAGAGGGACCTTCCTAGGAACTGATTGGCAGTTCTGAGTGGGGGCGGAGCCTGGTCGCCCCCACCTCTCCTGACTGCAGTGGCCCCGCTTTGTGTAAGTTTCTGCATCAAAATGCAGCCCCAAATCTAGGATGGAGAAACTAGCGCCTGCACCAGGAGTGTGGGAGGGTAATTCGTTGAAAAATAAACCTGTGAGACTACTTACTAACAAGGGAGTGGGTAATAAATTATGATAAAGCTTTATATGAAACAACACACAGCTATCTGCAAGGATGAATTATGTAGATCTATTTGCCAGCTGTTGGGCTATATTTATATTCATTTTAAATACACATTTAACGTGTTAATAAAATGAAGAGTTTGCATTTTTGTACAAAAAATTTAAAAATATTTTATATACTTACATAAACGTAGAAATTATATGAAAAACCTACATCAAACTATTAGAATCAGTACTTCAGACAGGAAAGAGTAGGTTACTTGTATTTTTCTTTGTACACCTCATTAAAGTTTTAGTATTAGTATATTATTTTGTGAGAATAATAAATAAATTTAATCAACTAAAAATAGGTAAAATATCCTTGCTCAAACAGCTGGTAGTATCCACTCTATAAATATGATTTCTCCCTCTGTGTAGGTTTCTTGAACTTTGTTCCTAGTCCTGACTCATTTTAATCAAGTAAGAGTTGAATCCAGCACTTGGCTTCAGCCTGGCCAGGCCCTGCCTTGAACCAGTGTCTCCTCATCTAGCTTTGTGACCTCAAGTTTAGATCATGGGGGAAAACCATTTGTCCCTCTTTATGGTTGGTCCCAAAGCTCTGAAAGATTTGTGTGGTCTCTGGACATTCTCCTGTTCCCTCACCCCTCACCAATCATCTCTGGCCTCTGTTCTCAGAGTTCCTAACTGACCCTACGAAGAAATCATTAAAAAACTTTCTCCCAACCACAAAATAGTATCTAGGCTGGACCTTGCACGGGAATGTGGACTTAGTGGTAAAGTGGATAGAGTACCACATCCTGTAATTACTTCAGGATTTCATTACAATCCTCAAACTAGAGTAAGCGTAAGCCAAGAACTGTGTTTTTTCCTTCTTTTGATTCTCCACTTCATGTAGCCATGAACAGGTGCTTTGTAATGTCCACTTGATGGATTGATGGACAAAACAGATGAATGTGCTGAGGTAGGCAATCCTAGGATCACTCCTAAAAACAAACAAACAAAAAACCCAACCAAACAGCCTGTACAATGTGACTCAGTGTTGAGCGTTGACCTATGAACCAGGAGGTCACAGTTCCCTCCCCAGTTGGGGCACATGCCCAGGATGCAGGTTCAATCCTCAGGAGAGGGCGTGCAAGAGGTAGCTGATCAATAATTCTCTCTCATCATTGATGTTTCTATTTTTCTCTCTCTCCCTCTCTCTTCTTCTCTGAAATCAATAAAAATATATTTTAAAAAAGAAAAAAACAAAACAGCAACTTATTAAATTACAAATTTACTGTATTGAAAGTTTCCTCCTCTTGTTTGTGCTTTTTAAATTTTCTCCTTTAAACTTTTTCTTTCTATATCTCCCGAAATTTCAGTGGGTTCTTTCCTCTCTTTCTGTTTCAGACTTAACATTAATAACTCAATTTTAAATCCTATATCATTCCCTATTTATAAATCCTCTATAATTTCTGTTTTCCTTTCCAGTTTATGCCCTGAGTAATAGAGACTACCATGAAATCTTTAAGTACTGAAATAACTTTTAAAATATTAAGTTGTATAAATACTCAGGAACATAGGAATGAATGAACACTTTATTAAAAATCATACTACAGCCAAAACCGATTTGGCTCAGTGGATAGAGCGTTGGCCTGTGGACTGAAGGGTCCCAGATTCGATTCCAGTCAAGGGCATGTACCTGGGTTGCATGTACAAGTGGGGAATGTGCAGGAGGCAGCTGATCAATGTTTCTCTCTCATTGATGTTTCTAACTCTTTATCCCTCTCCTTTCCTCTCTGTAAAAAATCAATAAAATAGATTTAAAAAAATCATACTACAAAATATTATATGGTTCTTAAAAAGGAGCTCGAGGGATGCTTTCAATCTATATTTTCAGTGAAAAGCTATGATTTTATTTGTTTAATTGATTTGTTTTTGAGGGAGAGGGGAAAGGTGAGGGAGAGGAAGAGGGAGAGAGAAAAATGGATGTGAGAATGAAACATCAATCCACTCCCCCTACTGGGGATCAAGCCTGCTACCCCCGGCACATGCCCTGATGATGAATCAAACTGGCAACCTTTTGATGCATAGGACAATGCCCAACCAACTGAGCCAGGGCTGATTCTGTTTTTTATGTTTATGTCTACCTCACAGGAAAAATAAGGACATATTTAGTGACTTCAGGAAGTGGGGAGGGTAATGTTTTCTTTAGACATTTCATATTTTTAAAATGTTACAAAAATCATTTTGAAAAACAAACATGGATATTCACTCTTATTTATATACCCAATAGAAATGCACACACATGCCACCAAAAGACATGTAATACAGTGTTCAAAGCAGCACCAGCCATATAGTCTAAAACCGGAGGTTAACCAAGTGCTACCTACCCTTCCTGCTTTCTCACTGATAGGGCATCCTGGCATGTCTTCTAATGCAAGATTCTTAAAATTTTATTTTCAGACCAACACATACTGAAATGTTATTATAAAAGGTCTGTTTTGAAGAAATTCTAAAGGATGTAGCTCAAGAAGAAATAAAATAATCTTTGATAAATTGAGGTGTGAGATAAAACAGAGAGACTTCCAATGCTGACACTGAGAGAATACCTTGTTTGGAAAAACCCTCCTGCTGAAAATAGCAATAAAAGTTGAACAAAATACAGAAAACAATGGATGATTCTGAAGAGCCAACAAAACAAATAGGACTTGAAAAGTTCTGATCTTGAGGGGAGGAAAATAGGACATGAGCTCCACATTCGCTATGGCTTTTTCCTTTCGGGCATTTTCCAGTTCACACTGCAGGGTAATTGAGGCCAAGTGGAAAGTGTCAGTCTGACTGGCTTCAGATTACCAAATCACTGGAACTCAAAGCACAAAACTTTACAGAAGAAGCAATCTCAGAGAAGTGAATCTAAAAATCTACGTATACATTCCTCTTAAGTCACTGGCTGACTACAAAGCTAGGCATGCACAGGAAGGCTTTCTCCCCAACCTCTTACTCTCTACCCTCTGCCCCAACCGCAGAAAAGAGTGGCTAAAATGCTAAAACATTTGAACAGTCATTTCAGTAGTTGCACTGTTCTTTGAATAAAGCAGTTGAGGTTAACTTCCACAGAAGTAAACGATTCTTATCAACACACTCTGCTTTCGGTTGAGATATGAGAAATTCCACAGCATCTGAATAAGAATGACACCTTAGGAATAAGGACTATGCTCAACTAAAGTGGACCAGTTCTAAGAAAGTGTAAAACTAGCCATTGGTAGTGTGAAATTAATCTACTGGTACTTGATCTTGCCCCTAACCCTAAAAAAATTCTGTTTGAAAAATAACATCAACCAGAACTTCATAATTTTTATTCATGATATACTGCATCCAACTGAAAATTTAGAGGGAGACTAAAAATTAGGATCAATTGCCAAGAACTCAGGCAAACAACAGATAATAGAAACAGACTCACAGGTGGTTCTTAGACAGGAACTGACTTTCTATTAACTGTGAATAATATGTTCATATAGAACAGAAAAAAGGCGAGAGAACTTCAGTATAGATTTAAAACCCAGAAGGGATTAAAAAAAAACCATCAAAACTCAAATGGAAAAAACTCTACATTTTCTAAGAAGAATAAATACAAAGAAAACTGTAACTACATCATAGTCAGACTACTAAGAACCAAATTCAGAGAGGAAATTGAAAATCAGCCAGACATAAAGGATACTTTCCTTTCAAATGAACAAAAATACATTTGGCTTTTCAAAAGAAATGATGGAACTAAATCAGTGATGGGCAACCTTTGAGCTTGATATGTCAAAATTCGCCAAAAAAAACAAGCATAACTCAGGTGGTATGTCACTTTGAGAAAAAAACCATAATTTCACAATATTTATAGTTTAAATAACAAAAATATATAATTGTAATATATAACTGTATTTAATTAACCAAAAATTAATTATTTAACTTACCTTACTTAGTGACTTCTTTGTTCATCTGTCAGTCGGTTTCTTTTGTTGGTCTTGATATTATTTAACTTGTGTGGGGTACCGTGAACTAAGATAAGTGAGGGGGAGGGGGAATTCTTTAACTGCCTATTAGTGACTTTTTTGTTGCTGAATTTCATTGGCTAAACCTCAATTGAAGGTTGGTATTTAGTACACATTAAGCCCAAGCAAGTGCTACTAACTTCATCTGTCAATCTGTTTCTTTTGTTGGTTTTGATATTATTTAACGCTGAGAATAAGGTTTCACAAAAGTACATAGAGGGGAAAATTGTGAGTAAAGCCATTGCTATATTTTTCAGGGTGCTAAAAGTGTCTGGTAATCCGTTTCAGGCACTCCAAATTTCCTGTTTGTAGTGGCACTCCTCTTGATTCTCCAAGCAGCACCTTTCCAGATTTTTAAGCTTTGACATCAACCAGACAAACACCTGAGCCCAGATGCTGTCTTGAAATTCTGCAAGTTGCATCTCCAAATCATCAATTTGCATCCATTGGAAACCATTTAATTCCAAACTACTGTACACTACTATACCAGGATACTTAATTATTTTTATGGTCCCTTCTAGGCTTCTAAATTGATAAAATCTATCACCTAATTGGTCAAGTAACGAATCTAAAATATGCTGGTACTTTATATGCAAGGGTTCCATTTCATTTTCGTATAGCTACACTGGCCTTCTCAAAATAATTTGTTTCTCGAGGAAAATACTTACAAAAGTTTTAATTTCTACATCTCGCTTGAAATTTTTAAGTTTACTTTCAAAAGCTTTTATGTATCCAAACATAACGTCAATACTTTTGCCAAAACCTTGTAACTTTAAGTTCAGTTCATTTAATATGAACAGAGAGATCTGTAAAAAATATCAGGGTGTTGACCCACTTATCATCATTGAGCTGAGAAAAGTTTCCCAGATCCTTATCCTCAAGAAATACCTTAATTTCTTCAAAGCACTCCACAAAGCGCTCAAGAACTTTGCCTCAGCTCAGCCATCTTACATTATTGTACATCAGCAGTCCACTGTAGATGGAATCAACCTCAGTAAACGTGCAGAAAGTTCTCGCTTGTGAAGGGGCCAAGCAGCTATTAAATTAACTATTTTTGTAACAACTGACATTAAGTCATTTAAGTTGGTGAATCTTGCCTTGGCACATAAAACCTCCTGATGGATGATACCATGAAAAGGCACAATCGGATGTCCAAAAGCTTCCGTAAACAATTTGACAAATCTGATTTTTTTCACAACAATGTTGGTGCCCCATCTGTCATCACTGACACAACTTTAGAGATATCAATACTTAGGTCACGGAATGTTTGTATAACAACCTTACATATTTCGCTTCCTGATGTACTTGTTGGCACTGATACTAACTTTATCAACTCTTCTCTCATTGTGAGACCATCAGAATATCGACCAATAATGACCAACTGAGCATGTGATGTGACATCAGTAGTTTCATCAAGAGAGATAAAAAATATTTACAATTACTTTTATCTCTCTTTAATTGATGTTGTATGTTTGTGTTCAGTCTCATTATTCGGTCTTTTATGATATTTCCACTGAGTGGTAACTACATCTTTATTCTGCATATCATGAAATAGAACTGGTACACATCTTAGGAGAGTTTCTTTAATAAATTCTCCCTCATGAGTGCTTTTCCATGCTGAGCTATGGAGTGAGCAATGCTCAAACTTGCAGATGTTAAATTTGTAGAGTCTTTTATAAATATAAGGATGGAATTAGATTGGCTCTTATAAAGGTGTAGCTGCCTGGAAATGTATTCCTTCCTTTCATCCCTTTTTTTTCAAGAGCTGGGAATGATTTGTTTCAAAATGTCTATTTATATTTCACGTTCTGCTTACTACCATTTCAGTACATATAATGCAAAATGATCTGCCATTTTTTTTATAATGTCATACTCTCAATCCATTTCTCTTGAAAGGGTCGGCTACTGCTACTGCCACTTCCTTTACTTAACCTTGGGTTTTTTTATTTTTTGGGTTCTCCATCAGGGGGACAGTGACAGAAGATAGAATTATAGATAGTCTATAAGCCCTGCAGGCAATTAGGGGTTAACTAGCCTAACTGACCACAAGATGGCACATGTAACTATCTTTTAGGAAAGGGCAGGGTTAATAAGCAGTTAATAGCAGTTAATAAGGATGAAATGGAGCAACAGTAATAGTGGTGAAATAAAGTCTGCAAAATGGCGTTGCTTACATAAATTAAGATGGCTGCCGCTATTTCTAATGGCAAGGAAATGGCATCCATAGCACAGGCCTTTGCCTCTCCCAGCCTCCCCCTCACTTATCTCAGTAATGATGGTCAATTAGAAATCCACAACACCTCAAAACAGTAGATTGGATGATGGCTGCTGTGGTTATGTGGTTGCTGGTAATGGTGATCACAGGGCCCCCAGGGATGCATCCCCCACGGCATTTCACTGCTCTCTGCTCCACTGGACGGAAGTGAGGTCAAAGATCCCCTAATGGCCTAACTGGAAGTCCCAGAACTAGATGCTCTGTGCCGGAGTTCTGTTGTTTTGGCCTACAGACCTCCGGTGCAGAGTGTCTACACTACACTACACTACACTACACTACACTACACTACACTACACTACAGCAAATTTTTCATCCTTGGCTACTGTACCTGGCTGTGCAGTAGCCGAGGACGATACATCCTTCTTGGCATGGGGCCCCATTCTTCTCTGTATGCGACCGTATGTGGCTGGGTGTCATTGAAAATGGCTACGCGTGTCAGTGCTGACACATGTGTCATAGGTTCACCATCATGGAACTAAAACATAATGGAATTGTTAAAAAAGAAAGTAAGATAAAATCCAACAATCTAAAATTCTATGCACAGCAAAAATAAAGGCACAATAAAGCCAATTTAGATAAACAGAAGCTAAAAGAATTTCTTGGCTATACAGTATAAGAACTACAAAAAGGAGTTCCTTGGATTAAGGAAAGTTATCCCAGATAGGATCTAAAAACTATATGAAAGAATAGAGAATACTAGAAATAGTAAATACATGGGAAAGTGTGTTAAAATTAACTGTTTAAATAAATATAATAACTTGTGAGATATAAAATCTTAGAAAAATAAAATAAATATATAACAGCATAGCTGCAAGATGAGAGTTAATAAAGATAAACTATTTTTAAAGTTATTGCATTGTTACCCTGAAAACAAAGACAAAAAAGAGAACATTACAAGATAAAAATTATAGGCCAACATCCCTGATGAACATTGAAGTAAAAATCCTCCACAGATATTACCAAACTGATGATTAAATTCCATTACATTAACATTCCAGTACACTAAAAGAACCATAGATCACAATCAAGTGGGATTTATTCCCGAAATACAAGGAAGGTTTAACATCTGCAAATCAACAAATATGCATACTACATCAACAGAATGAAGGATAAAATTATATAGTAATCATTTCAATAGATACAGAAAAAGAATTTGACAAAAATACGACATCTCTTTATGACAAAAACTCTAAAAAAATTGGATATACAAGAAATATACCTCAATATAATAAAGGCCAGATATTACAAGCCACAGTTAACATCAGATTCAAAGGTGGAAAGCTGAAAGCTTTTCCTCAAAGATCTGGGACAAAACAAGAAGTTCACTCTTACTACTATTTTTCAACATTGTAATGGAAGTTTTACCCTGAGCAATTGGGTAAGAAAAATAAATAAAAAGCATCCATATGGAAAGGAAGAAGTTAAATCATCTCTGTTTGCAGATGACATGATCTTGTATGTTGAAAACACTAAAGACTCTACCAAAAAACCTGTAAGAACTAATGAAGTGTTTATATGTGCCTCATCTCATTTGATCCAAATTCAAAATGGTTGCAGAATACAAAATTAATATAAAAAATCAGTTGGATTTCCATATATCAAAGTCAAAATATTTAAAGGAAAATTAAGAAAATAATCTATTTATAATGGGATAGTTAGAAACCAATTAACCAAGGAGGTAAAAGATTTACAGTGAAAACTATAAAACAAAGATGAAAGAAACTGAAGATACAAATAAAGAATATTCTATGTTCATAGATTTTTAAATTAATAATGTTAAAATGTCTATATTGGCCAAAACTATCTGCAGATCAATGCAAACCCTATCAAACTCCAATGGCATTGTCCCCAGAAATTAAAAAAAAAATCCTAAAATTCATATGGAACCACAAAAGAGCTCAAATAGCCTAGGAAAACTTAAGAAAGAATAATTGAGGCATCACAGTGCCTGATTTCAATACTACAAAGCTATAGTTATCAAAACAGTATAGTACTGGCATAAAAACCAGTTTTATAGACCAATGGAACAGAAGAGAGGCCCTAACTAAACCCACACATACATATTCAGCTGATCTTTAACAAAGGTGCAAAGAGCACACATTGGGGAAAGGATAGTTTCTTTCATAAATGGTGTTGGAATAACTAAATACCTACATGAAGAAAAATGAAATTGGACTCTTACTTCAGCTTATGAAAATTAACTCAAATTCATTAAAATCTTAAACATTTGATCTGAAACTGTAAACCTACTAGAAGAAAATATAGGGAAAAATTTCTTGACATTGGTCTGGGCGATAAAATTTCTGGACATGATCCAGTTACAAAATAACCATATTGAATGCAATATTTAAAGTTGATATAGTGAAATCTTTGTTATCTTATCCATAAAACAAGATGCCTGTCCTTATTTTGTTCAACATATTAATGGATGTACTAGCCAATGCACTAAGACAATAAAAGAAAAAAATTAAAGTTATAAAGATTGGAAAGGAAGAAATAAACTATCGTTACTTTTAGATGATATGACCACTTATGTAGCAAATCTGAAAGACTCTATAGGTAATTTTAGAATTATTAATGGAGTTTATCAAATTTGACATATAATCTATCTATATATAAAAGGCTAACTGTCCATCCATCCAACCAGTAGTTATGATGTGCACTGACCACCAGAGGGCAGACACTCAACACAGGAGCTACCATGATGCACACTAGCCATTCTATCTAATAAAAGAGTAATATGCAAATTGATCATCACTCCAACACACAAGATGTCTCCCCCCATGTGGTCAAAGATGGCAGCCCCCATGTGGACACAAGATGGCCACCACAAGTGCCCAGCAGGGGAAGGCATTCATGGGTGATCAGGCCAGCAAGGGAGGGCAGTTGGTGGGACCAGGCCTGCAGGGGAGGGCAGTTGGGGGTGACCAGGCCTGCAAGAAAGGGCAGTTGCAGGGAATCAGACCTGCAGAAGAGGGCAGTTGGGGCGAATCAGACCTGCAGAAGAGGGCAGTTGGGGGACCCAGGCCTGCAGGGGAGGACAATTAGGAATGACCAGGTCAGCAGGGGAGGGCAGTTGGGGTCATCCAGGCCAGCAGAAGAGGGCAATTAGGAGTGACCAGGCTGGCAAGGCAGGGCAGTTAGGGGTTACCAGGTTAGCAAGGGAAGCCAATTGGGGGTGACTAGGCCTGCAGGAGAGGACAATTAGGAGTGACCAGGCCAGCAGGGGAGGGCAGTTAGGGGCTATCGGGCCAGCAGGGGAGCAGTTAGGTGTCGATCAGGGTGGCAGGGGAATGGTTTGGGGGTGATTAGGCTGGCAGGCAGAAGCAGTTAGTGGCAATCAGGCAGGCAGGAAGGCAAGCGATTGGGAATCAGCAGTCTTGGATTGTGAGAGGGATGTCTGACTGTTTGTTTAGGCCCAATCTCACTAGGCAGTTGGACATCCCTTGAGGGGTCCCAGAATGAAGATAGTACAAGCTGGGCTGAGGGACACACACACCCCTCCATGCATGAATTTCATGCACCGGGCCTCTAGTTTAAAAATAAATGGCACAGTGGACCTGGTGCCAACAAACCAACACTCAGCTTCCCCCAAGTGGGACACAGGACCCACCACCACCCTGAAGCGACATCCCACCAAATAATAGCCAACGCAGCCCAGCACAACCTGAAAACAGTCGCTGTGGGTGCCAGGTAATGATGTCATGTAGCAATGCCTGGCTTCCTCTCCTTAGCGACTAGTGTCCTTGGAGTTTCTTCAGCCCAAGAACCCAACTTGCTTTATAGCCAGGTGCAAACATTTTACAATTTAACCAAATGTTTGTGAAGTGTTTACACGTGCCTCATCTCATCTGATCCTCACAGAAGTCCTGGGGTAGGTAGATAGGAGATTCAATAGAATTCTATTTTCTTTTCATTAGCCAGAAAATGGAGATTTAGAAAGTTTAGAAACTTGACCCAATCAAAAGAAGTAAGAAATGGTGGAACTTGAAAATGACTTCAGGTTTTCTAACTGCACAAAATACAGTTAAACACTGATACAATTGAATATTTTACCCTTTGCTCTCCCTGCGTGATCTATAATAATAATCTGCTTTGTGTTGATATTTACTGCTTTGTTGCTGACAATTACCTGAAAGAGAAGGTCGGGTGCTTCATTTGGCTGGAAAAAGTTTAGCTACATCAGAAAGCAGGTCTAATTAAGCAACTTTATTCTTTATATATAAAAGGCTAAGTTGACTCACACATGTGTGATACTTATAAAGCTCTTGCTGGCGCCAATTGTATGCATGTGTTTTGATCTGTCATTGTTGATCGTGAATTTGGTTGATACTTCTATTATAGAGAAAGGATGAATAGCAATATTAAAATATTTCTTCTAATTAATTTCCTTTCAATGTGCACAAATATGTGCACTGGGGCACTAGTAAATATATAAAAAGCAATTAGATTTCTACACACCAGCAATAATAAGGTACAAAATATAATGTTTATAAAATAAATAATTTACAATAGCAATAAAAATAATATATGTATAAATAAGTTTAACAAAAATGAGAAAAAGAAAAGCAATGAAAAATATTACAAAGCCTTAAAAACCATTAAAGGTGACCTAAATAAATAGTCGTATATACCAAGTTCATAGGTGGAAAGATTCTACATCTTAAAGAGGCCGTTTCTTCTCAAATTGATATATAGAATTAATCCAATACCAATCAAAATTCTAGCAGGTTTGTCTGTTTGCTTGTTTCTTGTTTTGTTATTTAAATATTTATATGGAAGATCAAAGATCCAAGAATTATCAAAATGTCAGAAAGAGGTGGGAGAATCTTTCAAGAATTACAAAACTATAGTTGTTAAAACTAATGTTAGTGTAGGTGCAGTAAAACAAATAATGAAAGAGAGTAAGAAGCTTAAAACAAATTCATGCATATATGAAAAATTTAATTCATGCTTATCACCCACTGGTGATGGGACAATTAATTACCCATATGGAATAGAAAATATAACAATCAATTTCCAGGTGGAATAAGACTAATTACCAAATGCAAAATTATAAAATATTTTAGAGAAAAATATAGTAAAATTAATTTACTACCTTGAGAAATTACTTTTCTCAGAAAATTATAAAAGAAAGTATTGGTCACTTAAAATAAAAATTCAAAACTTAGTTCATTGAGAGAGACAGATTTACAGAGAAAAAAGCTAAGCACCAAATTTAAAGCAGATATTTCCAGCATATATTGCTTACAACTGATTAATTAGCATTCAGTTTATATAATGAAAGCATTTCAGTGCTTGCTTGGGCAGCACATATACTAAGAGAAAATATTCCAATGACTCAATAAGAAGAAGACAAACAGCCCAATATGAAAATGAGAAAATGCACACACACACACACACAGCCCAGAATTATCACAGGAAGAAAGCACCACAGCTTATCAACATATGTATGGAAAGATGGTCAACGTCATTACTTAGCAGAGATATGCTAATGGAAATCACAAGGGAATGCTATTTCACTCCTGCCAGATTGGCTCAAAATGAAATTTCATAATATCAAGTTATGACAAGTATGTAGAACAACAGGGACTCTCATCTATTGCTGAAAGGGGTGCAGACCGGCTCAACATTTGAAAACAGTTTGGAAATAACCTAATAATGTTGAACATACACAAATCTTATATAACTCAGTAATTCAATGCCTTGGTGGAAATTCCTGCTCATGTGAACCAGCAGTCATGTAGGAGAATGTTAGAAGACATTACTTGTTAATATGCCTTGTAGTAGGCAGCCTTTAATATGGCCCCCATTAAACCCTGCTCTGAGTATTCATGCTCCTGTATAACCCTCTCCCCTTGAGTGGGAACTGAAGCCAGTGATTCACTTCTAATGAACAGGTAGCAAACTGACAGGCTGTCACTTTTGAGATTGGGTTACAAAATAATCTGGCTTTCATGTTCTCTCTCTGCTTTTACTCAGGGGGAAGCAAGTTCTTATACAGAGGCCCATATTACAAAGAATTGATGTATAAAATAAGGGTTACTTGAACATAAATACCATGATACCTGACAGTGATGTTTTGGTCAAGGAATCTCAGTTGAGAAGGCCATATTTCATCATGATACTCAGAACAGTATGCAATTTAAAATTGTTTATTTCTGGAATTTTCTATTTAATAGATTGTGATTTTCTGTTTAGATCCTGGTTTGACCACAGGTAATTGAAACCGCAGAATGAAAGATAGGGACTACTGTACTGAAATGACAAGTAAATAGTTTGGAGTATTAAAAGGTTGGATGGTCAGCTAGACAAATATTCTGTCCTTTGTATCTAGTTAAATCTGCATTTCTTCCAATAGTTTCCATGACTGTCCCATTGGTAAATCATTTTCTCCCTCCTTTAAAGGACTTCTCCCTCCATTGCAGGTTGAGTCAACTCTGAGGCCAGCTCAAGGGCTCTTTATCTGGTAACTGTATAATTCAGCACTTACCTGAAGGCCAAATGCATTCCAGACTAAATATTCCACAAGATTCCCTGCACCCACTCTTACCACCAGCCCTCCTTACCTTGCACTTCCCTCCCCCACCACAACACTCTGGGGCCCCACATACAGTCCTTGAATAAATAGATGAGGACTTTAACCTTGGGGGAAGGGGAATTATGAAGAGGCAGGCTATACTCTAATAATTCAAGAACAAGCCACAGGAGGTGACATCGCCTCAATCCATGGTACTTTTTAGCTCAAATCAACAACGGCTCCTGTGGAGCAAAAGAAAAAAAATCACAAGAAAATAGTGGGTCAATGCCTCTAACTCAGCAAGTGTGAATAACGATGTGGCAAGAAGGAAATAGAGGCTGAGCTACAGGGAGACACGAGAGAAGGATCCCAGGGATAACAGCGAGGAATCCTGCGTGGAACACTCTGCCACCCTCCCATCTGGGACATGCAGAGGCCCCACTAACTCCCCTGACCCCAAGCACACAGATAGCCTCCCCGGCCTTTCACATCTCTCTTCTGCCACCGACCACTTGCGCTCCGGGGGTGGCCTGTGACACCTCAAGGCCTCTCCTGGTCCATAATTTATCTCTGACCCCCACTCACCGTTTATCCTGCTGAACCCTGCAGCGCGGGGTGTGGGGTAGAGAAGACTGGCTAAGACAGAGCAGCTGCAGTTCCCAAGGAAAAGAGCTTCTCAGCAGAGAAAGGATTGAGCAGCAGACAAGGCCTGGGAGGTGGAATGTTGGGTGGGGGGGAGAGGGCGAGGAGGGGGGTCGTTCTGGGAACTGATTGGCGGCCTCCAGGGCGGAGGCGGAGCCTGGCCGGATACCTTCGGACTGCAGAGGGTTGGCTGGCTTTGTGTCAATTTCAGCTCTGAAGATGGGGCCCCAAATCCAGGATGGAGTCACTGGCGCCTGCCCTGAGAGTGCAGCAAGACAAATAAATCCGTGAGACTATTTATGAACAAGTGTGCGGTTGCTAAATAACAACAACAACAACAACACTATATTTATATAATTCACAATTATTGCCAAGGACAAATTAAACATTTGTGGTTTCTAGATAGATTTTTAATTAAAAGAACCAAATTATACTAAAATGGAGCGTATGATTACAGTCTTAATAAAAAGATCATGCATTGCTTATATAAGGGCAAGGTTAAGAGTGAAGAATTGACTATTGATACTTCATAACCACTTTAAAGATATCATATGTATTGTTTTATGGATTAAATAAAACAGGAAGGGTTAAATTTATACTAACCAAAAAAATAGGTGACAGATTGGACAAGAGGGAGATAAAAGAGATGGCGGAGGGAGAGAAAAGATATGGCTGGTAAAAGCTGGGACTTTGAAGCCACTGTGACATCCTTTACTTACCAGCTGGACAGTGCATGTGTTTCTTATAACTGTGGTAACAAATGACCTCAAACTCAGTGGCTTGAAACAACCCATTTATTATCTTTACAACACATTTATTATCACACAGTTCTGTAAGTCAGAAGTCCAGCCAGCATCTCACTGGCTAACATCAAGGTGTAGGCAGGGCTATGTTCATTCTGAAGGTTGTCAGGAAGATTTCCTTGCCTTTTCCAGCTTCTAAAGGCTGTCCAAATTCTTTGTCTTGGGACCTTGCTTCAGGCCAACAATCTCATCCATCATCAAAGCCAGCAATCTCATCACGTGGCCCTCTGCTTCTGTTATCATGTCTCTTTCTCTGCTTCTCCTCTTTCAGTTATTTCTGAGCAAGTTTGACCTGTTGGTTACCTTTCTGTCCTGGATCCAATAGGCCTTCCCCAATTCTAAATCCCACTTTTCCTTTTATCCTCATTTCCATTAGGTCTTTCTGTTCCATCTTCTGTCCTCTGCATTGTTCATCTTCACCCCCCAGATAATTTAGTTCTTTACAGCTAGACAGTGTAGCGAGTGGAACACCTGATCAACAGAACACTTGTGTCCTCCTCTTACTGCAGATGCTTTTCAGAGTTGTTGAAATACATAAACCAATATGCGAGAAAAGACATTCTAAACTCTCAGAGGCTGTCAGCGCTAAGTTCCCAGTCTGCGTGGGCTTCACTCTCTCCTCCTTCCTCTCTAGGCCCTCATCCAGGCTAAACTTTCCTGGCTAATTCCAGAGCCAGCCCCCAAAGAGCCTGTCAGTGACATCAGAGGAGGAGGGGTGAGGGGCCTAGGATTAGGATGAGAGGAAGCATATGAGGAAGAAGAACTGAGCAAAGTGATTGGCTGGCTGGGGTCTGTAGTTTGTGTGCGCTTGCAGGGTGAAGGAGGTGGCAGTCTTTATTGGCTCTGTCTCCTTCCAGCCCCCAACACACACACACACACACACACACACAGAGAGAGAGAGAGAGAGAGAGAGAGAGAGAGAGAGAGAGAGAGAGAGGAGCAAAGTCTAGAGGACTAACAACATTTTGACCACATGGATTTTGTACTGAAAGCACTCGAGCCTTAAGTGGGCCTCTGAATGTCAAGGTCATGCTCATCTCTCTACCAGTTCTAACACTTTCTGCTGCTTGCATTTCAAGATGCATTTTTTAAATAAAGGAGGAGATTGGATGATACGTTTTAGCTCTAAACTGTGACCAAATACACAGAAACACCACCAACTAAAAATGGTAGGCTCTGGGGGTGTGTCTAGCAGAGAGTGGGAGCAGGCAGGCATGTGTCCTTGCTCACTGTCAGTTTCTGAGAGGAGGAGGGATATAGCAGGAGAGAAATGCAGCTGTCTTGGCAGAGAGAATGAGAAAGAGAAAAAGTTCAATGCCAAGGATCTCGTCTTTTAGTAACACTCAATCTGCAATCTCTAAAACTTCCACAGGTTCCCTGAGATTCCCCACTCAACTGCACAAACATGCCCACATACTGGCTTTGCCTTTTACCCTCAAGTGAATTGCGGTAAGAAACTACCCCCTCTGTGTCAGGGAGGCTGGGTTGCTCATTTCTAGAAATCTCTGAAAAATACATCCCCATGTCTGCCCTCCAGTCTCAGGCCAGGCCTTGTAGATGGGTTCCGAGGGAGATTAGACTTTGGCAGGGAAGTAAGCAAAGGACAAACCATCACAGATTTTGAGAGTAAAGGAAGCAAGGGAGAAAGAGCAGTGGTTTTGCCTGTGAACAAAAAAGCTGATCCTCTGGGTCAGTAAGGAGCATTCTTTGAACTGGGACATTGCCCTCAGTGCTTCCTCATCGTTTGCCTGCTGACCTTCAGAATGGGTTTACACCATCGGCTTTCCTGAGTATCCAGCTTGCTAACTCACCTTTTCAGGCCTAAAAACAAACAAACAAACGAACGAACAAATAAACAAAACCCAGCTAGTTATTTTACCAAAAAAATGGGTTTATTAGAGAATGACAGAGGAATTGCAATTCAGGACATGCAAGCTATGGCAAACCATAGGCAAGGCCAGAGAACAGAGGACTGGAAAGTTACTTTATAGAGAAAAAGGGAGGGTTATCAGGATCTATTATTAATAAAACATATATTGGAGGAAAACAGGAGGTAGAAGTGTAGTGGCTTCCCATTGGTTGAGTCATGGAAGTTTCTCATTGGCTGGACCTGCTGGGGAAGGAGAAAAACCTTCCTTCCTGTTGCTGGAGTAGTAAAGTAAGCTTCTTCCTGTCAGAGGAGTCTGTGAGGTGGGTGAGCAGTAATGCCAGAATTCCCCATTCAGAGCTTCCAGAACCCATGTTAAATGAAGCTTTCTTTATTGATTTTCAGACCCTGCAGGGTTTGAGACTTGCCAGCTTCCATAATTGTGTGAGCCAATTCGTTATAATAAATGTCTGTCTGTCTGTCCATCTATCTACCTACCTTATTGGTTCTTTTCTCTGGAGAACCTCGACTAATATAGCCCCCCAGGTTATTCATTTGGAAATTTCATTGGACTATTCATTTGATATCAGGTTGTTAGGAAATTAAATAGAAAATGAAATTTTAATTTTCAAGAGGAGCAGGAGTGATGGGAGAGTGGGGAGAAGGTAGGATAACAAAGGTAGACGGGAGAGGAAAAGTGTGCCCACGCTTGCCATCTTGAGTGGAGCCTGCACCCAGGTCTGGGGGCCATGTGTATGAGTGCTAGGTGGTGGGTTCCCATCTCCTGTCACCCTGCTTGTATAACCAGTGGGTGAGTGTGGTCAGATCCCGGGCTTGTGTATCAGAAAACTTGGGGACTTCTGCCTGTGCTCTGTCATTAATTCCTAGTGTCATGCTGATATCCAGAAAAAGAAAAAGGAATATATCAGGACTGGGAAATTCAGAGATGGGAAGTAAGGCATGAGAGTAACATTAATGGAGTAAAACAGAAACAGATGATCACCAAGAAAAGCTTTGCCACCTTTGGGACCAGTCTGTAACTCATATACCCACCTATGTTTCACAAAGACCTGCCATTCCAACCTCATTCACTTTATGACTGCTTCACTCCTCGCCCAACCCTGGGAACTGTCTGTCCATCTGCCCCCTCATCCTGATGCCATGTTCCAGAAAGTCTTAGAGGTAAAACTCCCTACTTTGTGCTACCATTTCAGCTTAGAATGTGCTTAGATTTCTCTTTAGAGAAGTGATGAGGAAATAAAGTTTGGAAGTTTAAAAAGTAGGAAAAGAAAGTGAAAAGGAGAATTATTGTCCATAGAAATCTTTCTTCCTTTTGGGCTTCACTGGAGGGCTTGAGGGGTTGGAGTTGCTGTGGAGGCTGATTCACTGATATTTAAGATATAGCTTGTGGGGCTCAAAGGCTTGGGAAATTCATAGAATTGAGTGAAAAGAAATTGTAAGATCATTTAACTTTTTAATTTTTTTAGTTTTGTTAAAATGTGCTTTTTTTTTTCTTTCTCACTGAAGTGCTATCAGAGACATTCTGTACAGCTGGAAGTTGCCAGTTTCTATATGTTTTTAAAAATGATCACTAAGGGCTGTTGCCTAAAGAAGCATAAAGGAAAAGTATGATGTCCCCTTCCCCCATTACAGTAAGTTAAAAAGTACAATCTAAAAAGTGGAACTGCCTTAAAAAGTACAATCTGAAAAGCAGAGCTGCCTTTTAGGAATGAAAAGAACTAGTCATGTGTGTGGTTTAAAATATTAAATTTAAGTATTTAATCTATCTTGAGTTAATTCTTATATAGAGTGTAAGAAAATGGTACAATTGCATTTTTTGCATTATTTGTCTAATTTTCCTAATACTATTTATTGAATAGACTGTCTATACCCCACTATATGATTTTTCCTCCTTTATCATATATGAGGGGCCTGGTGCATGAAATTTGTGCACTGGCGGGGGGGTCCCCTCAGACCAGCCTGCCCCTTCTCACATACTGGGAGCTCTCAGGGGATGGCCTACTGATGGCTTAGGCCCGTTCCCTGTGGGGAACGGGCCTAAGCCACAGTCTGGCCTCCCTTTGTGAGAGGCAACTGGGCTGATCAGGAAAAGGCACCAGCCCCATTACCCACTGCTGCAGCCACTGCCAGTCACAGCAGCCACCAAGGTGTTTTCATCAACCCAGACTCCGGTCCCCTCACCATGAAAAAATGACAACTTTCTTTAGTCATTTTCAAGATGTGTCTTTCATAGCATATAACATTTGTTTATTTTCCTTTTTTTATCCTCACCTGAGGATATGTTTCCATTGATTTTTAGAGAGTGTGGAAGAGAAAGGGAAAGACAGAGAGAAACATCAAAGTGAGAAGAACACTTTGATTGGTTACCTCCAGCATGAGCCCTGACCTGGGCCCTAGCCAGGGAGGAGCCTGCAACCTAGGTACATCCCCTTGATCAGAATATAACCTGGACCCTGCAGTTGGCAAACCTAGGCATTATCCATTGAGCCAAACTGCCTAGGGAAGAGATATGATATTTCTTAGCCCTCCAGCAGCAGACCTTTGTTGTTGTTTTTTTCTCCAGGAGAGTGGTGGAAGAACCCTAGATTACTTTTTTGGATTCTTATACCCAAATTACTAAGAATATTACCAGTGGCATAAAGGGAGCTTAGCCAATGAGCGGTCAGAAAAGGTGTTTCCTTTACAGTTCACATCTATCTCCTCTGATCTCCGGCTCCACCCCTGCCAAGGCCTAAAGCCTCTGGAGCTGGGCAGGGGACCCCCAGTTAGCTGCGATTGCCCTGCTTCACCCTGGCCAAGGCCCCAAGCCTCTGGCCAAGGATCCGAGGCTCAGGTGTAGGGCAGTGGACCTCCAGCACACTTGATCACTCTGCTCCACCCCCAGCCAAAGCCGAAAGCCTCTGTTTGAGGCTTGGGCCCTGTGTGGGGAACCCCGAGCGCGTAGGATCGCCCTGCTCTGCCCAGGGCCAAGGCTGAAAGCCTCTGGCTGATGCTCTGAGGATGAAGCCCTGGGCCGTTGACCCTCAGCAGGCACGATCACCCTGCTGCCTCTGTTTGAGGCTCAGGCCTTGGGCAGTTGACCTCCAGCCCAGGCACACCTTGCCATCCCGCCCCCTGCTCCTAATTGGCTGGTAGCTTAGCGAAGGTATGGTAATTTGCATGTTTCTCTCTTTTATTAGATAGGACTAGAGGCTTGGTACATGGATTTGTGCACCAGTGGAGTCCTTTGGTCTGGCCCACAGGCATCAGTGGACTTTCGCATTGCCACAGCCTGACCTTACCCACCAGCTCCTTGGACTCCAGCCCACTGTCCACACCACTCCTGCTCATCCTGACCCTGCTGTGACTGTTGCCGCCACCACTCAGGCACCCAGGGGAAGTGTTCCCAGGAGAGGCTTATGTTTCCCCAGCTGCACTCATCAGCCATGAGTCCAGCGTTTGGTGCCCATCTGTCAGCTGATCGATGCTCTTGCTGTGGTAGGGCACTCACGGGTCACCAGAGGGCAGCTCCTGCATGAGCATCTGCCCTTTGGTGGTGGTCAGTGTATGTCAAAGCTACCAGCCAGTCGTCTGGTTGCTTAGGCTTTTATGTATATACTAGAGGCCTGGTGCACAAAATTCGTGCACAGGAGTGGGAAGTGTCCCTCAGCTCAGCCTGCACCCTCTCCAATCTGGGACCCCTCAAGGGATGTCCTACTATCCCTTTAGGCCCGATCCCTGTAGGATTGGGCCTAAACGGGCAGTCAGACATCCCTCTCACAATCCAGGACTGCTGACTCCAAACTGCTCACCTGCCTGCCTCCCTATTGCCCCTAACCACTTCTGCCTGCCAACATGATCACCCCCTAACCACTACCCTGCCAGCCTAATTGATGTCTAACTGCTCCCCTGCTAGCCTATTTGCCCCCAACTTCCCTCCTCTGCTGGCCTGGTCATCCTTAATTGCCCACCCCTGATGGCTTGATCACCTTCAACTATTCTCCCTACCAGGCCTGGAACTTCCCAATGGCCCTCCCCTGCTGGCCATCTTGTGGTGGCCATCTTGTGTCCACATGGGGGCAGGATCTTTGACCACATGAGGGTAGCACTCTTGTGTGTTGGAATGATGGTCAATCTGCATATTACTCTTTTATTAGATAAGACTAGATCCTGGTGCAAGAAATTCATGCACGGTGATGGGGAGTGTTCCTCAACCGAGCCTGCACCTTCTCCTATCTGGGACCCCTCAAGGGATGTCCAACTGCCTATTTAGGCCCAACCCCAGTAGGATAAGGCCTAAATGGGCAGTTGGACATCCCTCTCACAATCCATGACTGCTGGCTCCCAACTGCTCACCTTCCTACCTACCTGATTACCCCTAACTGCTTCTGCCTGTCAGCCTGATCACCCCCTAACCACTCCTCTTCCAGCCTGAATGATGCCTAACTGCTGCCCTACCACCCTGTTTGCCTTTAACTGCCCTCCCCTGCAGATCTGGTCACCCCTAACTGCCCTCCTCTGCAGGCCTGGTTCCCCCATCTGCTCTTCCCTGCAGGCCTGGGTCCCACCCAACTACCCTTGCCTGCAGGCTCAGTCACCCCCAACTTCCCTCCTCTGCTGGCCTGGTCCCTCCCAAATGCCCTCCCATGCTGGCCATCTTGTGGTGGCCATCTTGTGTCCACATGGGGACAGTATCTTTGACCTCATGGGGTCAGCTATCTTGTGTGTTGGAGTGATGGTCAATCTGCATATTACTCTTTTATTAGATAGGATAGAGGCTTGGTGCATGGATGGGGGCCAGCTGGTTTGCCCTGAAGGGTATCCCACATCAGGGTGGGGGTTCTCTTGAGGCATGGGGCGGCCTGTGTGATTGGCCTGTGGTGGTTTGTAGGCCAGTCACACTCCCCAGAGACCCAAGCGGAGGCCCTGGTATCTGGGATTTATTTATTTTCTACAATGAAACTTTGTAACCTGGAGCAGAGCCAAGCCTCCTGCTCACTCCATGGCCACAGCCATTTCTGTTGGGATTTATTTATCTTCTATAATTGAAACTGTAATCTTTTTTTTTTTTTAAAATATATTTTATTGATTTTTTACAGAGCAGAAGGGAGAGGGATAGAAAGTCAGAAACATCGATGAGAGAGAGACATCGATCAGCTGCCTCTTGCACGCCCCCTACTGGGGATGTGCCCGCAGCCAAGGTACATGCCCTTGCCGGAATCGAACCCGGGACCCTTCAGTCCGCAGTCCAACGCTCTATCCACTGTGCCAAACCGGTCTCGGCTGAAACTGTAATCTTAAGTGGAGGCCAAGATAGGCCAAGGCTACAGAAACTTGGCTTCTTCCATTGCCAGGGGCAACCCTACCCTTCTGCTCTCTCCAGCTCCTTGGCTGCCGCTATTTTTGTTGGGATTTATTTATCTTTTATAATTGAAACTTTGTAGCCTTTAGGAGAGGCCAGCCAGAGGGTGTGGAAAGCTTGGCTTCCTCAAATGCTGGGGAAACCCAAGCCTCCTTCCTGTTTGCTCCATGGCCGCAGCCATCTTGGTTGGGACTAATTTGCATACTTGCTCCTGATTGGCTGGTGGACATGGCTTTGTGGGTGTAGCAGAGTGATGGTTAATTTGCATATAACTCTCTTATTAGATATCACTAGAGGCTCAGTGCATGAAATATGTGCATGCGGGGCAGGGCTGTCCCTCAGCCCAGCCTGCACCATCTCCAATCTGGAACCCCTCGAGGAATGTCCGACTGACTGACCCCACTGGGATCAGGCCTAAATGAGCAGTCAGACATTCCTCTCACAATCTAGGACTGCTGGCTCCCAACTGCTCACCTGCCTGCCTTCCTGATTATCCCTAATTGCTTCTACCTTCCAGCCTGATCACTCCTTAATCACTCCCTTGCCAGCCTGATTAATGACTAACTGACCCCTGCCAGCCTGTTTGCCCCTAACTTCCCTTATCTGCTGGACTGGTCACTCCCAACTGCCCTTCCTTGCAGGCCTGGTCCTTCCTAACTGCCCTCCCCTGTAGGCCTAGTCTCCTTCAACAGCCCTCCTCTGTAGGCCTGGTCATCCCTAATTGCACTTTCCTTCAGGCCTAGTTCCCCCTAAATACTCTCCCCTAAAGGCCTGGTCACCCCTAACTGTCCTTCCCTGTAGGCCTGGTTCCTCCCAACTGCTCTTCCCTGTAGGCCTGGGTCTCTCCAACTGCCCTTCCCTACAGGCTCGGTCATCCCCAACTTCCCTCCTCTGCTGGACTGGTCACCCCTAACAGCCCTCACCGATAGACTTGATCATCCCCAACTGCCCTCTCCTGCTGGCCATCTTGTGATGGCCATCTTATGTCCACATGGGGCAGGCTCTTTGACCACATAGGGTCAGCCATCTTGTGTATTGGAGTGATGGTTAATCTGTATATTACTCTTTTATTAGATAGAATACAAGCCTGGTGCCTGGGTAGGGGCCAGCTGGTTTGCCTTGGAGGGTGTCCTAGATCAGGGTGGGGGTTCCCTTGGGGCATGGGATAACCAGGGCAAGGGGCCTTGGTGGTTTGCAGGCCAGCCACACTCCCCAGAGACCCAAGCGGAGGCCCTGATATCTGGGATTTATTTATCTTCTACAATTGAAACTTGGTAGCCTGGAGCAGAGCCAAGCCTTCTGCAAGCTCCATGGTGGCAGCCATTTCTGTTGGAATTTATTTACCTTCTATAATTGAAACTTTGTAGCCTTAAGAGGAGGCTTGGGCTGGCCAGGGCTGCAGAAGCTTGGCTTCCTCCATTACCAGGGGCAACCCTAGCCTCCTGCTCTCTCTAGCTCCCTGGCTGCTACCATTTCTGTTGGAATTTATTTATCTCCTATAATTGAAATTTTGTAGCCTTGAATGGAGGCCTAAGCCAGCCAGGGTGTGTGGAAAGCTTGACTTCCTTCATTTCCAGGGAAACCCAAGCCTCCCTCCTGCTCTCAGTGGCTGTAGCCATTTTGGTTGGGTCTATTTGCATATTAGCTCCTGATTGGCTGGTGGGCGTGGCTGGTGGGCATGGCTTGTGTGTGTTGCAGAGATATAGTCAATTTGCATATCACTCTTTTATTAGATAGGAGTAGAGGCCTGATGCATGAAGATTCATTCAAGAATGGACCTTCCTTCCCCTGGCTGTCGATACTGCCTTCGCTCTGGCCAGAGCTGCCGTTCTGCCTTCCCACGCTACCCAGAGGTCCAGAGCAGCTGGGACAGTGCAGAATGCAAGCGTCCCACCCTGCTCCCAGCCATTCAGCACCTGTGTATGCAAATTAGCTCACCATCTTTGTTGGGTTAATTTGCATACTCACTCCTGATTGGCTGGTGGGTATTGTGAAGGTACAGTCAATTTGTATTTTATTCTTTTATTAGTGTAGACCAGAGGTCTAGTGCATGAAAATTCATGCACTGGAGGTGGGGGGGGGGTCCCTCAGCCTGGTCTGCCCCCTCTTTCAGTCTGGGAGCCCTCAGGGGTTGGAGGTGACTCAGCAATCAGGGGAAGGCAATGCCCCCATCACACCTCTGCTGCTGACACTACCGGCAGCACAAGACTCAGCTGGCCCTGGTTACCTGAGCCTCGGGTGACCTGGGCTGGCTGGGCAGCCGCCATCTGAGGCTTTCCTGGGCCTTGGGCTGGCCCTGGGCAGCTTGGCAGCTGACATCTGAGCCTTGCCTGTGTTAGCATATTAGCACTGTGAATAAAGACCAAGGGAGAGGTGGGAGATCTGAAATAAAACACTGAAAGATGATTATTTATTCTGTGGAATATTGATACAGGGAAACAATTAAACATGATAACTCAGAAGAGTGACAGAATTTTAGTTTTTGATAGAAATAAAGGAGTCAGAAGAAAGTTCAGTTGTTGAGATGAGTTGAGTTGATGGTGAAGTATTTAGGAAATAGTAAGCTGTTGAAGATAGCATCTGCATTTACAAAGAGAAGTCTAGAAGGTAAAGGTGGAATTGAGAGTGAATTATATAGAATTTATAATAATCCCTATAATAGAGCTATGTCCTTGAAGGAAAAGCTATAGAAAGAAAAGTACAAGTTCTGAGAGCAGAACTTTGGAAAATGTTCACAGTAATGGAGCAAAATAATTTAAAACTTAAAATAATTATCTAAGAGTACCGACTAAGAAAATAAAGACAGAAGAGTATCACAGAGTTGAGAGTTTGAATGAACAAACAGCTAAATTGGTTAATTAATAATTAAATAACTAAAGTAGAATGAAAGTCTCTGAATTTTATGAGTAGAAAGTCACAAGCAACCTTTAAGAGTGTAATTTCTATAGATGAGTTAAAGTGGAAAAGATTCCCGTGGAAATAAACTCAGCAAGTGGACAACAGTTATTTGAGAAGTAGGGGCCTAGTGCACAAAATTGGTAAATGGAGGGACGATGCGAGTGTGTGTATGTGTGTGTGTGTGTGTGTGTGTGTGTGTGTGTGTGTATGTGTGTGTCCCTCAGCTCAGCTTGCACCCTCTCCAGTCTGGGGCATTCCACTCACAATCTCGGACTGCTGGCTCTCAACTGCTCACCTGCCTGCCTGCCTGATTGCTCCTAACTGCTTCTGCCTGCCAGACTGATCATCCTATAACCATTCCCCTGACAGCAGGATTGATGCCTAACTGCTCCCCTGTCAACCTGATGGCCCCTAACGGCCCTCCCCTGCTGGCCTAGTCACCCCTAACTGTCCTCTCCTGCAGGCCTGGTTGCCCCCAACTGCCCTCCCCTGCTGACCTGGTCACCCTTAACTTCCCTCCCTTGCCAGCCTGGTTGCCCCCAACTGTCCTTCCCTGCTGCTCCAGTCACCCTTATCTGCCCTCTCTTGCCAGCATGGTCACCCCTAACTGACCTCTCCTGCTGGCCTGGATCCTCCCAACTGTCCTCCTCTGCTGGCAATCTTGTGGCAGCCATCTTGTGTCCACATGGGGATGGCCATTGTTGACCACATAGGGGCAGCCATATTGTATATTGGAGTTATGGTCAATTTGCATATTATCTCTTTATTATATAGGATTCCGGTTATAAAAGGAAGTGAGAATTAGAATACTAATTATTTATCTCCCAAATTTGGGTTTGTATATTTTTTGATGATGAAGGAAGAGGAATATATTAGGGTCAAGACAGAGCCAGGATGGTAGAAGGGGGATAAATGAAGGAATAACATTTTGAATGTGATAAAGGCTTGAAATAAAATGGTAAATTTATTATCATCACTAAATGATGTACACCTGCCCTAATTCAGTCACTAGAAAAATATTGATTTCTTCAATGACCCTTTCCATTGGCCAGTATTATCTGTATGTTACGTATTAAAGAGTATAGACCCCAGAGAGGCTAAGTAGCTTGGTCTAGATCTTAGGAAGCAGAAGAGAATGGATTCAAAGCAAGAAGTGTGAGGTCCTGAGGGTAAAAACAATGTCACTCATTTGTAATGGGACACAGGCTGTAGTAGAGAGATGTGCCAGGTGAGTAAGAGTTGCAGAGTGAATCGAGGGCTGGCATGCTCTCCAGTCACCTTGCACAGTGCAACAAATGATGTAACAACAGTCTGATCTGTGTCTTTTTCATTTACTTCAACTGTATGAGCACAAAGAAATGTAGTATACATCCTTGAAATCACAGCATCTATCAAATTCACTGAAAATGAAATGTCTATTTCTGATGCAATAAAGTCAAGTTAGACACCTTTTACTTTTTAGCTGCACAAACTAAACTAATTTTTAAATCAAAAAAATCTCTAATATGTAAACTGATTTGTAATTCCATTGTCCTTGCAAGCTTTAAAAATGAATCTTACCTAATAATAGACAAACATGTAAATTGATTGTACCTCTGCTTATGCCGCCAGGAGTGATATGCAAGTTAACCCAACAAAGATGGAGCTTAATTTGCATACACAGGTGCTGAGAGATGGGGGTGGTCACATGCTTTCTGCCCCACCCCTGTCTCTCAGGGCCTTGGGCATAGTGAGAAGGTGGGGCCGGAGCAGAAAGAAGCGGCTCTTGGGCCTGAGCAGAAAGGGGCTGGGGCTGAATGGAAAGGCAGTGCCCGCAGCCAGGGAAAGGAAAGCCCATTGAGGCATGAATCTTCGTGCATCAGACTTTTAGTATAAATATAATATACATAGGGGTTTAGCTTAATTGATACATTTTCCATGGAAAGCAGTTTCTGTGGAAAGGTGCTTAGGTAGACTTGCTTTACTTCCTCAAAGGTGAAGATTTAAGTGCTATTTTACACAGGGCAAACAAACATAATCAGATAATTTATCACCTGTGTGACAATTTTCTAGGGTTTTATGTTTTCCTAATTCCACCGTCTAGCCAAATAAAAGACTTTGCAACACCAAAAGTAAATGTGAACAGTTTTGTTTTCTTTTTTTCCTTCTGCACTGGAAAGCCTTAGCAGCCATTTTCATACTGTATTTTTTACTAAGACCACATGCAAGGGCTAGAGTTGTAGAAAAATAATAAGAGCAAGTCAGAATGAGTAAACAGAATTGCAGAAAAATACAAAGAATCAAAATAAAATTATCACTCTACCCCGTTTTATTGAAGACTGAAAGACACCAGATTCTCAAAAAGATCCATATTTCTCTGGAGCTTCAAATAATCTAAGCCACATTGCTAGACTTGAAATCTATTAAAGATTTTTCTTCCTTTTTGTTTATGTCTGAAATTGTGGAGGGGACATGAGAAGAAAACATGTTACTCTAATTTTCCAATGCTGTAGCTGATATCCACACTAAAGCACTATTAGCAGTAACAGTTCATAAATTACTTTCCTCATAAGTTGTTTATATTTGAGCTTAAATATACTTATAAGTTGTGCAGCATAATCCCATTTTGTAAGTAAACATTTAAATCTTTAATCCCATCACACATCCAGTAAGTCATAAGAGAAGGATTCCTATTCAGGTTTTCTATTTCCAGAACTTTCCATGAGATACCAGCCTTATTTACAGTATACTTGTGTCTCTCCCAAATATTTTTTTCTTTTTTTGTAATTTGGTCTAGCACATATGTGCATAGTAGTTCTTGAATTTTAAAAATATTTTTCTTCATTACTTATCACTTTATCATCCATTGTCAACTACCATTATCTCCTGTCCTAGAAACAGGTATGATACAGAGCTTCCGAGATTCCATTGCATTATCTCTAGGAATTAACGGACTGACTAAGACTATATCATGTTTTTTTAAAAAGGACTAGCCTCTCTTATGCAGAGTAAATATAATACATATTGGAAAAAAGTCTATCATCTTGGCCCATAAATTATCTGAAATAGTTATGTCTAACAGTTCATATAAAATATGCATTCTTTTAAGAAGTTATTCCAATAGTTCTTTAATTTAAAAGCTTCTGTTATTCCTGATGTTCTCTGAAGATTAACAATTCTCACATTTTTTACTGGAAAAAGAAAACCAGATGTAGGTGAGAGAGTTTATTCTTCTGGGCTTGTCCAGTGACTGGGACACTCATGTCTTCTTTTGTTCTGTTCTCCATCATATACATGGAGATGGTGCTGGGGAACTTCCTCATTGTTTCAGTCTGGAAGCTGACTCCACACTCTCATGTATTTCTTTCTCACCAACCTCTTCCTTGTTTGCCAGAAGCCAATTCCAGCATGTCATAATTGCAAGAGTTTCATCGAAAGGTTGATGGAACTTGGGGACTCAACAAGGGCTGAGTCACATATGTTACTGCCTGTTGGGAATGGCTAAAGGCATTTCCCCAAACCTGGAAAGATGCATAAATTGATTGCTTGCTGCCAGACAGCTCAGGGCATCTTAATCTACATGTTATTGCCTCCTCCGAGCCAAACACCTGAACTTCCGTAGGCTATTTCCCATTCTGAAATGGACTCTGTAGATGAAACCCTACCCTTTGATGTATATATCTCCACCTTGCTTTAGGAAAAATTGTGCTAATAAAAAGCAAGGGGTCCTGAGACAAGGAGAACTTGGTTTCTTCAGCCTAGCTCCTCTGCTCCCCCCCCCAAATGCCTTTCAAAATTATGTTTTGTCTCTGGACCCTTATTTAATTTATGCACGGCCCCTTCTCCAGATTCCAGAGCCCTTCTAGATGCCAGGTTAAGACCCCTGGTGCTAAATGGCACCCAATGTCCAGTACTTGTTGATATCTCTTATGCCACAACCATCATTCCTCAGATGTTAGTACATTTTCTTGCAGAACATAAAGCAATCCCACTCATTAGCTCTGCAGCCCAGTTATTTTTCTCCCTGGGATTGGGTGGGATTGAGTTTGTTCTACTGGCAGTGATGGCCTATGACCACTATGTGGCTGTGTATGGCCCCCTGCGATACCTGGTCATCATGCATGGAGGGCTCTGTACTAGGTTGGCCATCACATCCTAAATTAGTTGCTCTGTCAACTCTCTCATGCAGACAGCCATCACCTTTCAGCTGCTCCAATAAGTTTATTGATCACATATCCTGTGAACTCCTAGATGTGGTCAGACTGGCCTGTGTGGACATCTCCTCCAATGAGATTGCAACCATGGTTTCTAGCATTGTCCTGCTGATGTCACCATTCTGTCTGGTTCTCTTATCCTATGTCAGGATCATCTTCACCATCCTAAAGATCAGGTCCACAGAGGGAAGAAAGAAAGCCTTCCATACCTGTGCCTCTCACCTCACAGTGGTTGTCCTGTGCTATGACATGGCCATTTTCACTTACACCCAGCCCCACTCTGGCCCCTATGGCCTTCAGGAAAAGTTGATCTTTCTCTTTTAAGTCATTTTTATACCAATGCTGAACCCTATGATTTACAGTCTAAGGAATAAGGAGGTGAAGGGGACCTGACAGAAACTATTAGAGCGATTATCTAGATAAATGTCAAGACTTGGAACTTGATGAATCATGAGCATAACTTAGAAAAAGAGCATTGTATGTTCTCCCACTTAATTCAGACATGATAGTCTTTAAATGCATTTTCCTGACAACCAGGAATTGTGGGGAAGCACAGGACTTGGTTGGAAAGTCTATAAGGAGGATTCTCTGAAAGGGTCGAGGCTCTAGGGGATTCTTGCCAAAGGGGCAGATCCTGCATTGCTTTTCCAAACAAGTCTGAGCCCCCAGGTGTTTTACTGGAATCTTTATGTTTAGACTTCAAAACATCCTTGTTTAAAGGAGGCAGGTGAATGGGGCTGTCTGGTTCATTTAGCCAGGCAGTCCCTAAGCCCTCTCTTTCACAGAAATGTGTGTCAGAGTAATCATTCATTAGTTGCTCAGGGTCTGCTGGTCAGCCCCGGCAAGGAGTGAGATGATGAAAATGTATTGGTGATGTGGAAGAGCAGACTGAGTGTTTAAGTTGGGTTATGTGATGTGGGGGTATTGTTTTGTTCCAGGAGCATGTTAGAGGAGTCAAACTCTCCTGTACCAGAAACTCCCACACTTCTTCATACGTATGGCCTGAGAGTAATTAAAAGAACACATTTGCTGTTTTGATTTGTCACATTGTTTATAGCCATAGATCTCAGTTTGGATCACTGGTTCTTACTAATATTCATCTACAGTTTGTATGAGATTATTATGTTTTCATTGGCAACACATCACTTTCACATTTCCCTTTTAAAAATGTGTACATGCTACAGTATATTAATGGATCTAGTAATTGTGTGAGTCACTGTTCTGAGGAGAGTGTTGCTACCAAGGCTGATTAAATATTTTTGTGCTGGACCTACTTCACATGGACATAATATGTCTGAGTCCTGAAGATAACTCAATGGAGAAGCATCAACTGAAGGTCTTAGTTTATACTGATAGTAATTTAAGTAAAGGTTGTTTGTACATGTGATTATTACTGTTCAAGGGAGAGCTATGCTTCAGGCACTGCTTGAATATACAAACCATTAGAGATGAATTTTACTGCATATGTAAGTGGTATTATTTAAATATTAAAGCTGTCCCTTTGCTGAAAAATGTATTACCTCTTGTTTTGATACTGTATAAAAAATAAGCACATAAAATATAAAAATAATGTATAAATTATAAAATACATAGTTATCTGAGACAGAAGAGATTCCTCAGCCAAATGCAATGAATGATAAGACAACTTTAAAATGGATTTGGGAATCGTCTGTGCACACATCATTCTCTCATGTCCCATCCCTCTTCTGCACACAGCACTGAGCTGGAATAGTCTGAGAGGACCATATCTCTGAAAAAAAAAAAAGCCTAAATTAGATAAGGTAAAAGAGGGGGAAGAAATATCTGAACACAGGATTAGGAAGAGGAAAGATAAGAAAGAAAGTGACAGTAACTCATCTTTGCCTTCCCTCCCTCCCTTGAAGAAGTTTCAAACCCCCCCCCCCCCCCCCCCGCCGCCCCCCGTCATCACTTAAGTCAGTTGGTGTGCAGTTCTTCCATTTGGGAACACATTAACATAGTCACTCAGTGTTTAAGCAAAATTGAAGGCTCATTTAATCTAGAGCCCATTTTGGTATTTTAATTTTACCTTAAAATAATCCAAGCCTAAAGGCAAGCATCCCAAAGAGGCCAATGCCAGTGATTTCTTTGGCTACGTTTCCCTTGGTGTAAATTTGGAAAATGGTATAGGAGATAATAGTCAATATAATATAATTATCATAGTGATAGGACTGCACAGTGGGATAGAGACAATGAAGCAATTAAAATTCAGTGTTGTTTCATAGGGGTAAATGCAGAAGTCTTCCTGAATGAAAGGATCAGAGAGGTCCAGGTGGAGACCAAGAAAATGAGGACAAGTTACCTAATAAGCAATTCAAGCAGAGGCTGACCTTTGAAAGGTGCTAAACTGGGAGGAGTATGGAAGTCCATAAACCCCAAAGTTGCTCTTGCAATGCAGAGAAGATGAAGAAAGTAGTGAGGATGAAGCAGGCAGCTAAAGAATGGTCAGATCACAAAGCACACCTTATGCAAGATATATCTTACCTTTTGCAACAGAAGGCCAGTAAGCATTTTTAAGCTGGAGGATGGCATGACCAGATTCACATTTTGAATTATCACCCTGGCAAATAAACCAGAGAAGGGGAAAAAATTGGAGCCAATGAAACTAGTGGTCAATGGTTACTCATGAGACAGAAGAATTCGAACTAAAGAAGTGGCAATGGGGAAACAGAAGTCATGTAATTTAAAAGAAATTTCAGCTTTTCTCGCGTCTCTCCGCCCCGGCTGCCGAGTTCGGGGCTAGAACGCAATCGGCGTTCGGAGCCAGGCCTCGCCACTCCGCGGGCGGCTGCCTCTCGGCTCCGGCGAGAAAGCTCCCACCGAGCGCGTGGGCCGTCGCTGCTCCGGCCTTGGAGCTCCTGGGAGGGCGGTGCCGCTAGGCCCTACCCCAAGGACACCTAAAAGAAGGGAGGAAAGAGAGAGAAACATCAATGATGAGAGACAATCATTGATTGGCTGCTTCCGGCATGCTCCCCACTGGGAATCAAGCCCAAAACCCGGTGGAAGAATACATGTTCACTTTTAGTGAACAAGAGCATGTTCCCAAACTCAATTTTGGGTCGTCCACCTTTCACTCCAAACCATCAACAACATAACTTCTTCGCTCTATCACCAACTCTTTATTCACACCAGCAGCTCATAGATGCACAGTTCAACTTTCAGAATGCAGACTTATCTAGAGCTGTGTCATTACAGCAGTTGACATATGGAAATGTCAGTCCAATTTCCCCATTATTTCGAGGAAGGAAGAGATTAAGCGATGAAAAAAACCTTCCTCTTGACGGTAAACGGCAGCGTTTCCATTCACCCCACCAAGAGCCAACTCTACTTAACCACCTAGTGCCTTTATCAGGTGATAGAAGATACTCAATGCCTCCGTTGTTTCATACAAACTATGTACCAGATATAGTCAGATGTGTTCCACCTTTTCGAGAAATACCAATTTTAGAACCTAGAGAAATCACACTGCCTGAGGCCAAAGATAAGTTGAGTCAGCAGATACTGGAGTTATTTGAAGCTTGTCAGCAGCAAGTAAGTGATTTAAAGAAGAAAGAACTCTGTAGAGCACAGTTGCAGAGAGAAATTCAGCTATTATTTCCACAAAGCAGACTTTTTTTGGTTGGGTCCTCTTTAAATGGATTTGGTACCCGGAGCAGTGATGGTGATTTATGTCTAGTTGTTAAAGATGAACCAGTAAATCAGAAGACTGAAGCACGGCATATACTCACCTTAGTCCATAAACACTTCTGTACTAGACTTTCTGGCTACATTGAGAGACCTCAGCTGATTCGAGCAAAAGTGCCAATTGTGAAGTTCAGGGATAAAGTCAGTTGTGTGGAATTCGACTTGAATGTAAACAATATTGTTGGAATAAGAAACACATTCCTTCTCCGAACTTATGCATATCTTGAAAATCGAGTTCGTCCGTTAGTACTGGTGATTAAGAAGTGGGCAAGTCACCATGATATAAATGATGCCAGTCGTGGTACTTTAAGCAGCTATAGTCTTGTATTGATGGTTTTGCACTACTTACAAACCCTACCTGAACCCATCCTTCCATCCATCCAAAAAATATACCCAGAATCCTTTAGCCCTGCTATACAATTGCACCTTGTACATCAAGTTCCATGTAATGTTCCTCCTTACCTCTCAAAGAATGAATCAAATCTTGGGGACCTCTTACTGGGCTTTCTTAAGTATTATGCTACGGAATTTGACTGGAACAGTCAAATGATTTCAGTTCGTGAAGCCAAAGCCATTCCCAGGCCTGATGGTATTGAATGGAGAAATAAATTCATCTGTGTAGAAGAACCTTTTGATGGAACAAATACTGCCAGAGCTGTGCATGAAAAGCAGAAGTTTGACATGATAAAGGATCAATTTTTAAAGTCATGGCACAGACTGAGAAACAAAAAAGATTTGAACAGTATACTACCTTTAAGAACTGCTGTCCTGAAAAGATGACTGGCCTCTATTACTCAATGAATTCTTCTGATAAAGAACAAGAGTAATACCATAATGCATTTTGTTTACCTCCATCATAGTTTCTTATCATTGTTCTTGTTTTCATGTTTTATTTTTAAAAGGACATACTTATATAAAGATTGCATATTTTATTATAACATTTCCTAATAAGACCCTTTGATTTAAAGATGTATTTTTGAAAATGTTTACATTGATGATTAGTGATATTATGGCATGATTTTTCAGGTGATCAGATAAAATATTTTTTGGAAGACTACCTGAACAAATAAAAGGTTTTTGATATAACTTCATTAATTGTACCACATGCTAATACTGAAAAGATTTGTGGAATTTTGGAAAGTATAATTTACAGTAGATAGTTTATTGCTTGTCCTGGTCAAGTGAAGAGTCAAGTCAGTTATTCAGTTACTTGAAGCAAAATGAAATCTTTTATTTCAATGAAGTCACTGCAGAGGCAGGAAATACTGGATAGTTGCCTTAAGTCTTCACTTGAATCCAGGATAGAGGCTGTATATGTGTCTGTATTAGCATTTCATTAGTACCTCAGATGCTTTTGATGTACTCGAGATTGCTTTCAATTTTTTCTGACAACAGTACATTTTGCACTGTAGTAATATGAGTGCTAACTCTGTATTGAACAGCAGTTAGTGAATTGTTTTTAAAAAATCAATTCATTGTAGACATTTTGAAAAGATTAAGTCCCCCATGCTTTATGGTAGCTTAGTGCAATATACATTTTAGCTTTACTTCCCATTTTGTGCTTTTATTTTCCATGTGACATGAAACAACAGAAACTGAAAGCTCAAAGTTGAGATTATAACCTATTGATCATATCAGATTTTTTTCTGTGTGCAGTTATAGGATTGTAATCAACTGGAATTTTAAGACAGTAAATCCCCAATGAAATGTTTTAGGGTAAGACAGAAAATCATTATAAATAAAAGCTTAATGTTTGTAAAGATACTTTTTTAGTGTTTCTTTTCCACATGAAGAAGTATTGGTGGCTGCTGAAAAAGCTACAGTGTTTATTAAGGTTGTTTGGGAGTTGTGTAAATATTTGTAAAGTGGTTAATGCCTGTACATTTAAATATGAAAAGTAATCTTGGAAATAGTTTTAACTTTTTCAAAAGAACTCTGTACAACTTCTTTTAGACCTGCTGTAGCAGTTTGTACCTCTAATATATTTGGGGGTTTTGTTTTTATTTTGCTTTTTTTGCAGAAGAATCCAAATGCTAAGACTTGCTTTTCTTTGACTTGTAAAAGGTGCATATTTTCATTTTCTTCTTTAAGTTTAAAGTTTTGTATTATGTCAAATGTAATAAAGTTTATATATGGAAAAAAAAATAAATAAAAGAAATTTCAGAGGAATACTTCCTCTTTTTCCAGAATGATATTCTTCTGTGGATTCTATATTTCCTCTAAAATTTCACAGTTCTGTCTGAATGTTCTATAACTTGTGGAATAAACCATGAAACTTACCACCATTAACACACCCTACCCTATATAATAAAACCCTAATATGCTAAGTATCCAATTATTTGGTTGGCCATTCAACCAATTAAAGCATAATATGCTAATGATAGTCTAAGGCCACTCAAATGCTTGGTATGACATGACTGACCACTAGTGGGCAGACGCTCGAGCTGGTAGGTTAGCTTGCTGCTGGGGTCCATCTGATCTGGACTGAGCAAGATGGGCTGGACATGCCAAGGAGCCCTCCTGAAGTCCCTCCTTGGCTGGCCAACCTCCTATGTCCCTCCTCAGCCCCAATTGTGCACCAGTGGGGTCCCTTGGCCTGGCGTGCACCCCCTCACAATCTGGGCTGAAGGCACTCCCAAACCCCCAGTGCACAAATTTCATGCTCTGGGCCTCTAGTATTAAATATAAAGGAAAGGGATGAAAAAAGAAAATTAGTAAAAAATACAAATATAAAAATATACACGTGGTACTTCAAGGAAGAAAATATGTGTAGATGCTATATCCTCATCTATTCTACTGGTTAAAATGTTTGTGACTTTTCTCCATTACTCATTTCATAATCCCTTTGCCTTCACCTAACTTCCATTCCACTGCTTATTGACCTTCTTCCATCTTTGAGATCAGCAGCACAGGGAGTCTCTCTCTGAATCTAATCCTCCACCACCAATTTCACATCTCTTTCTGACGACATTGGTCTATTAAGGATTCTTATGATTACATTGGGACCACTAAGATTATCCAGGATAGTTTCCATTAAAAAAAAAAAAACACCCTTAATTTAAATACATCTGCAAGTTCCTTTTACCATACAAAGCAGCATATTCCAAGTTTCTGGGATGTATGCATAGATATCTTTTGGGGGGTCATTATTTAGCCTACTACAGAACCTATTCAAATTGTCCACTTAATTTTTCCACACAACCCTAAGTAATCTTCAACAGCTTCCTACCTTCCTGGTGTGAGACAATATTATAGTCCTATTTTTTACATTTCTTGCCTTGAAAAGAGAATCACATTTCCAAAAAGCTCTAAAGAAGTTCCATTAACATTTCTTGTGATCTGGGTTTGCTATAAATGTATTCTGTTAGTTTTTGTTTTTCTAAAAATGTCTACCTTTTATTCTCATAGCTACTTTCTGTACATACAGAATTATTTTTTAAAGGAATTTATTGTTGAGAGTATTACATATGTCCTGTTCTTTCCCCCATTGACCTCTTTTAGCCTGTCTCCACCCCCCAGTCTCCACCCCAGCCTTCACCACCTATTGTCAGTGACCATGGATTATGCATATATGCATTCAAGTTCTTTGACTGATCTCTTCCCACCCACCCTCCCCAACCTCCACAACTGACAGTTTGTTCCATGCTTCTATGTCTCTGGATCTATTTTGTTCATCGGTTTATTTTATTCATTAAATTCCACATTAAATTCATTATTCATTAAATTCCACATGTGAATGAGATCATGTGATACTTATCTTTTTCTGGCTGGCTTATTTTGCTTAGCTTAACACTCTCCAGGTCTACCCATACTGTCACAAATGGTAAGAGTTCTCTTTTTTACAAATGCATAGTATTTTATTGTGTAAATGTACCATAGCTTTTTTACCTTCATTGGCTTGGGCAATTTGCAAATCTTAACTATTGTAAATTGAGCTACTATTAACATAGAGGTGCATGTATTCTTTCAGATTGGTGTTTCTCATATAGAATTCTTTGTGGATAGTTTCTCTCTTCTCAAGGCTTTAAAGATATCATTCCATTGTCTCTTGGATTGTTACAGTTTCTGAGAAGTCTGTTGTGATTGAGATCTTTGTTATTCTATGCGGTATATCTTTTGAACTAAGGTTGTCCTCAAGATTTTTGTGTTATTTTTGGCTTTTAGACTGTTAGAATATGATGTGCCTAGTTTTTAAGTTTGTTTTGTTTTGTATGTTATCATATTTGGCTGAATTTATTTGATTTTTGCTTTAATTCATTTCACTATTTTTTCATCCATTATCTCTCTTGAACCCCTTTTGTTTCCATTTTATTTCTGTGATTTTTCAATTTCATATATATTAGATGGTTTAGTATTGTCTGACAGCTCTGGGAGGCTTTTCTCTCTCTTTATCATTAGTTTGTTTGTTTTTCTCTGTGTGCTTTAGTTTTGCTAATTTTCATTGACTTATTTTACCCTCACTGGTTTTTGGCTCTGTTGAGTCTGTCATAAGTGGTCTTTGTTTCTGTTACTGTTCTCCTTATATTGAGCATGTCCATGTAATTCCTCCATATACTTTTCAATTCTCGATTAAAGTTGCTCAGTTATGATACTTTCCATCTTTTCCACTAGATACTTTAACTTATTTGTGAGAGTTATTTCAAACCCCTGTGTGATAGTTCCTATACCCAAGTATATCTGATTCTGGTTCTGTTAATTCTTTGTCCAGTGACATTATAATTTTCTTGCATTTTCCTCTGGCATTTAATTTGGATTGAAACCAGTATATTTTATGTATAGGATAATAGGCTCTGATAAATAGTATTATGATTTGAAATGGGCACATTTGTTTGTCTTGTAATCTTATTTGCTGGGAGAGAGTGTGAGAATCAATTGGTCATGGTTTGAGTTTTATTGTTGCTGTGGTTATCATAAGTGTACCAACAAATTCTATTTTCTCTAGTAGGGTGGAAGTTCAGTGGTTGGAGAATTTTCCTAGTGTTGCTGTTCCACCCTTACTTTTAAGCTCTCCCTGTGGGACTGCATGTCAGAGACCTTCCCACATGCTCCCTCTCCTCCATGGCTAATAGCTGTTCCTTGTTCCTCATTTCTTGCTCACCATGTGATAGAGAATGAGGGTTTATTTGCTGTTGTCCTGCTTCTATTTCAGTCTTAGACAGATCCTTTCTTTCTGTGTTTCAGGATTGGGGCTTTCTTTGTGATCTTGCTTTTCCACAGTGTAAGGAGATGGATCATTGAACAGAGAGGTTTTCTGCCCAGTGGAAATCTCAGGGCTAGAATGTTTTGACTTATTTGTTATTGTGTTTCTTCTATTCTCTTCCCTAAGCAATGAATCCTCATCTGTCTCTGAGGGGAGCAGGGTTTGCTGTCCTTCCCCAGTGGCTTCAGGCTTTGTTCCATTAGGGAGGCGGACTTGGTGATGGGAGCGTGCCTCGTGCTTACACAGAGGCTGTGGCTGCTCTCACTAGACCTCCACTATGCGGGAGGCTTTGCCTGGTTTTCCACTCTCCCCCAAGCATTCTTGTGAGGACTGTTCTAACTCTGTGAAGAAAATCTTGAACATTGATGGGAACTCCTATTTTTGCCATGGCTATGAGCCATTCTGTACTTCATAGTACAGTACCCCACACTTCAACTTGAGCCATCTGTTAAAGCAGTTCTCACCGGCTTGTTTGGCTGCCCTATTTTCCTCCCATGCTCTGGCTTAGGTAAGTAAATGCTCATATCCTGTCTCTCTGTGGATATACATATCTTTGCCAAGATTTCACATTCTTTGGTTGCCTTGCAGTCAGTCTTACCTTACTGAGGATTTTCAAGAAAATTATAATTTTTGTAATTTATCTAACTTATTTTTTTTTATTAGAGTGGAACTAATCCTCTCTCCAGCTTTCTACCACCTAAGTGGAAGCTATAACAAGTTTAATTGCTTTATTTTTTCTTTTTAGTAGAGTATTTTTTTTTTTTTAGAATAGTCTTAGATTTATAGAAAAATTGAGGAGAAAGTACAAGAGTCCCCCTTCCTCTCCATTCTTCCCACTATAAACATCCTGCACTGGAGTTGTATGGTTTCAATTACTTTTAAAGGTCTGTTTTAACAGACAAATTATATGAGTGATGTGAGGGATAATTTACAGATAAGTAAAATAAAACAATGGCAAATAGTGATTTTTAAGCAAATACATTTTAAGTCAAACAAACCACTTATCTTGAAGCAGAAACCCAAATTATATGCATGAGTTCGGAGCAAACTATTTGTTATATTCATGTTCTTCTAGCAAGCACCAGCCTATACATTCATAGTATATGTTAGTGAGTCTGTCACAAATGCTTCTTGAAGAACCATTCAATTTCTAGAAAGACACCTATGAAATGACCTTGCTGGGCAGAAGAAAGAGCATTTCCTGTTTGGGAAATGATAGGAATTGTAGTATGGGTGGGACTCACATGGGACAGAAGCAGGGAAAAAACTTAGATTGTGGTTGACTTTTAAACTCTTCACTCTGAGTTAGTTGATGTTTGGCATTAAAGTCATTGGAGACTTTAGACCAAACCTTTGTGAAATGGGTAATGGTACAATGAAGTAATGCAATTAAAGCATTTAACAGTGGTCTGCAGAATGAATGCTTTGGTAGTTTTCAAATTTTATGTTATCTGGCACACCTGACAGTCTCATAAAAACAGTTTTTTGGACCCTATCTGCATAGTTTCTGACCCTATCTGCATAGTTTCTGACCCTATCTGCATAGTTTCTGACCCTATCTGCATAGTTTCTGACAGTCAGTGTGGATGGGATGAAGCCCACCATGGTTTGAAATGCACTTAGAAACAAAATGCTAAGGTAATGCAAGTCAGCAGTACTAGTAATGGGAAGGAAGGATCTAGGTGACAGCTATTTCAAAGTAAGAATTGATATAACTTGTTGAATGATAGAGGTAGAATGAGAAGAAATATTTCCCAAGGTTTTGAGCAGGAGTGACTGAGAGTGCTGTGTTCTTGTTAAAAGTTTGGAATTTGGGCATTTACCTTTGTTGTCCACAGATAAATGAAATGAACTTCTGGATACTGTGACTTAAGCCTTTATAGCCATGGAATTTCCCCCACTTTCCTCAGAGAAATTATAAAACCAGTTCTGTCATTTTTATGTGAGTTCAGAAATCAAGGTAGGGATTAAGAAGCATCTATACTTTATATTTCCTGGAATATCACAGAACCTTTCTTAGATCCATTGGTGCTATAATATCAGAGACCATGGTCTCACAATGCAATAAATTAATAGATAAGCAGAAGGATAATATGTTAGGTGAGCATAGAAGATTTGACAGAAAATTGATGAATATTAGGTACAAGATGAATTGGCATGTAAGTATAGGAACATATGAATGAGTTAATGAGCAGATAAGCAAATGGATGAGTGAGTATTAAGATGATTATGGACAAATTGCATAAATGAGAGGATATATAAATGGTGACGTTAAAAATTACTGGGTATTTGACTTGGTACATAAATTAATAAATGGACAAAAGTTTACTTAAAAGGTATATGATGCCTAGAGAATACATCAGAGAATGGTAATGTGAAAGCATTCTGTCAAAATTATATTGAGCCTTTTTATAAATATTAAAAACTTGAAGTATGGAAGGGTAATTCTCTGTATTGAGAATTTTGAACCTTCTTTTTTTTTTTTTTTCCTTTGGAGGTCATAAGAAGGTATTCTCATAGATCTTATTTAGAATCTTAAGTCTTTCTATTCAATGCTATTAATTTTGGAACTTAAGTAGTACCATGAAAAAATGTATTCAGATGCCCATCAATACTTGCAGTGCTCACAGCACCCCCTTATTTTCTCTATTGATTAAGGTATTACATATGTGTTTTTATTCCCCCATTCCTTCCTCACCACCCACCTTGTGTCCTCACTCCTCTGGTGTCTGTGTCCATTGGTTAGGCTTATATGCATGTATAGAACTCCTTTGCACATATCTCAGAGGTGTGAAAACAAGTCTCTTGAGTCCAAAAGGAGAGGTAAGGATACCCTGAAGCTGAAGGGATAATTGGTTTTTCACCAGGTTTGGATGCATGCCTAGTCACTGCTCATTAGAATAAGGGCATGAGGGATAAATGTCAGGTTTGGTCTCTAGGACGATATCCTAAAAACCTCAGAAAAATTGCTTCCAGGACTTTTTAGAATGACCTTAGCCTTCAGTGGATTGCTGTAGTTTGAGGAGGATGGAGAAAATAGCTTACTGAGAGCAGCATAATGAATTGGGAGTGGTGACAGCAATTAACACTCTGATGTGTAGAGCTCCTGGGGAGAATCTGTCAACCCACATTGCTAATTTAGCCACTGCTACACCTCATTAGGGTTATGTTTGAGCCAAGTATGGGCCACCAGTAAACTTTCTCCCAATAGTGTCCTTCACAATGTCAGGTAGTCCTAGTGAGGTCTTAACCTCAGTGTAAAGGAGCCCAGGACATGTCATGTCATCTCTAGTTGTTCAGCCAGAGGTCAGATGAATCTGTCTCTATTTGAAAGTTCTGTTTTTTTTTTAAATATATATTTTATTGATTTTTCACAGAGACGAAGGGAGAAGGATAGAAAGTCAGAAACATTGATGGGAGAGAAACATCGATCAGCTGCCTCTTGCACACCTCCAACTGGGGATGTGCCCGCAGCCAAGGTACATGACCTTGACCAGAATCGAACCCGGGACCCTTCAGTCCGCAGGCCGACGCTCTATCCACTGAGCCAAACCAGTTCGGCTGAAAGTTCTGTTTTTATTGTCAACCCAACTATGTAAAGGTATGGTTCTGCTTTATTTGACCAGTAGTAAAGAAAACATCTTTAGGTTTTGGGATTTATGTTTATGTGCTCTGACCCTGTGTTTAGGACTTCTGTGTGTCTCTGCTAAGATTGTAGAGGACTCCAACAAGAAGACCAAATATAATTAAGACTTGATGGAGTGTTACGAAAGATGATACTCAACATGCTTTTCTCTGTGTGGCATCATCTCTATAACGAACAAGAGAAAATATGTTTAATGATTTCAGATTGGAATTTAAAGGGTGATCCAAGGTTTTGTCCATCCATAGACTCTTTGAATTGGTATGAGTAGTGGAAAAGATGATAATATCTATAATAATAAAAGTGTAATATGCTAATTAGACCAGATGTCTTTCTGGGCATCATTCCAGACATCCTTCCAGACGAAGTTGGACTGGAGTGAAGCCCGGTCCCAGGTGCCTGCTGGCAGCCGGAAGGAAGCACTGGTCTGGGTATTGGAGGGAAGTTGGTACTGGCAGCTGTAGGAAGGAAGGCCTACTCTGCATGAATTTTCATGCATCAGACCTCTAGTAAATTAATATAACTCTGGAAGTTGAGATGCTGAGGAATCCTTCTATAATGTGCACATCTCCTGAGCTATTCAAATTAATACTTTCTTTCTAATGTATGGGGAGAGGGAGAAGATATTTTATTAAAGCAGCCAGTCAATTGAAATGACAATACTTTAGTTTTAAAACATAATACACCAACAGGGGTAGAAAAATAAAAATGTAGCAATGAATGTTGCAAATGGAAAATGAACCCATGTTTAAAGTTCTGAATACTTTCATACTTGCAAAATTTAAATGAGTGTTTTGAAGTATTGGTCTATAGCAATGGAAACTAAATGTAATTAAAAACTGATTTAAAAATGTGAACAATAGGATTTGAAGATATCTCCAGAGAACTACAAGTAATCACCCTGTCTATATGGCACCAGCATATGAAAAGTTCTGTCAGTGTTCATTTGACTTTTATATTTGGGTCAGGTTTCTCATCTTTTAAAAAAATTATGATTATTTTAATCTTTATTGCTGAGATTATTATAGATGTGCCTCTTCCCTCCCTCCCCATTGTCCTCTTTCACCCGGTTCCCACCCTGGTCTAGGCCTTCACTATCCCATTGTCTGTGTAGATAAGTAATGGATATATGCATATAAGATCTTTGTTTAATCTCTTCCCACCCCACCCCTTTCCTTCTGAGAATCATTAGTCTGTTCCATTTCCATGCTTCTGATTCAATTTTCTTCACCAGTTTATTCTGTGAATTTGATTTCTTATTCATTTATTTTGATTTTTAGATTCAGTTGTTGATAGGTATGTATTTGATGCCATTTTGTCCATTTTTAAAAATCTTTTTATCCTTCCTCTTCTTTAAGAATACACTTCAACATTTCATATAATACTGGTTTGGTGGTGATGAACTCCTTTAGCTTTTTGTTATCTATGAAGCTCTTTATCTGACCTTCAATTCTGAATGATAGCTTTGCTGGGTAGAGTAATCTTTGGTTTTCAGTCCTTGCTATTCATCACTTTGAACATTTCTTGCCAGGCCCTTCTGGCTTGCATAGTTTCCCTTCTGGCTTGCATAGTTTCTGTTGAGAAATCAGCTGACAGTCATTTGGGCATTCCCATATAGGTAACTAACTGCTTTTCTCTCGCTCGCTGCTTTTAAAATTCTCTCTTTGACTTTAAGCCTTGGCCTTTTAATTATGATGTGTCTTGGTGTGGTCTTCTTTGAGTTCTTATTGTGTGGGATTCTCCATGCTTCCTGGACTTGTAAGTCTATTTCTTCCACCAAGTAAGGGAAGTTTTCTGTCATTATTTCTTCAAATAGGTTTTCAATATCTTGCTCTCTCTCTTCTTCTGGAACCCTCGTAATGTGAATATTGGTATGCTTGAAGTTGTCTTGGAGCTTCCTTACACTACCTTCATATTTTTGAATTATTTTTCTTTTGTTCTTCTGGCTGAGTGTTTTTTGCTTCCTCATATTTCAAATCATTGATTTGATTCTCAGAATCCTCTACTCTATTGTCGAATCCTTGTATGTTATTCTTAATTTCAGTCAGTGTATGCTTAATTTCTTACTGGTCCTTTTCCCTTTTTTGAAGGTTTCTAGAAGATTCTTGAGTAATGTTATAACCATGACTTTGAACTCTATATCCAGTAGTTTGTTTTCTTCCATTTTTTTCATTTGTAATATGTTTCTTGTCTCCACATTTTGGCTGCTTCCCTGTATTTGTTTCTATGTATTGGGTAGAGATGCTATGACTCCTTGAGTTGGCAGAGTGGCCTTGTATAGTAGGTATTCTATAGGTCCCAGTGGCTCAGCCTTCCCAATCACTGGAGTTGGACACTCTAGGTGCACCCTTTTGTGAGTCTGTGAGCACAGTTTTGTTGTAGCTGAGACTTGATTGCTTTTGGTGTCACTGGAAGTAATTGACCTCCAAGCAATTGGCTATGAAGATCAGTTTTGACTATAGTGAAAGAGCTGCTGTGAAGGAGACATCCCTATGGGACAGTACTTGCTTCAGTGGGGCTTTGGTACTCACTGAGTCTACCCCTTGAGTGTGTCACTTATGGATGTGTAGAGTTGTAATCTGGTATGGTCTGACACTCTCCACTGGGTACACTGGCTTTTGGGTCTCTAGGAAGGTGCAAAGTCAGCCACTGCCTGGGGCCACCCAATAGGAGCTATAGAGAGATCTGCAGATTCTTTCTCTTTGTATCAGGTTTGAAAGTGTCCAGATGAGGCCAGGCAGGTTGGTTGGTGCTGGTGCAGGGTCTTGGGCCTTTTATTGATAGGTTTGGGGCTCTCTGACCCAGTTGCAATTTGTTTGAGAGATTTATCCTGAGCAAGGGGAGGCCATTCATATGCAAAAGCCACTGCACACAGCTTGGGAGGGGTTGTAAATTTAATGAGATGGAGTCTTACAGAGTCACCAGTGTGGAGCAAACAGAAATGGCTGCCAGTCATCCCTGTGACTGGGGAGGTCCCCTCATAGGAACAATGCTTTCTTCTTTACTTTTGTAATTGTAGAACGTCCATTCAGCTTGCTTTTCAGCAGTTCTGGATGATGGTTGTCCTATATTTTAGTTGTAATTTTGATGTGGTTGTGGGAGGTGGTGAATACAGGTGTTTATCTACACCATCATCTTAAAAAATCCTCTCATTTTCTTTTTATTTTTAAATAAATATTTATTATTCAGATTATTACAGTTGTTCCTCTTATTTTCCCTCATAGCTTCCCTTCACTTCAGTTGCCACCCCACCTTTTGCCCTTACCTCGCCCCCACTGTCCTTATCCATAGGTGTACACTTTTCATCCAGTCTCTTCCCGCACCTCCTACACCCCTTTCCCCCAAGAATTGTCAGTCCACTCCCTTTCTATGCCCTTGATTCTATTGTATTCACCAGTTTATTCTGTTCATCAGATTTTTTATTCACTTGATTTTTAGATTCACTTGTTGATAGACATGTATTTGTTGTTCATAATTTTTATCTTTACATTTTTCTTCTTCCTCCTCTTTTTAAAGAATACCTTTCAGCATTTCATATAATACTGGTGGTGATGAACTCCTTTAACTTTTTCTTGTCTGTGAAGCTCTTTATCTGACCTTCAATTCTGAATGATAGCTTTGCTGGGTAGAGTAATCTTGGTTGTAGGTTCTTGCTATTCATCACTTTAAATATTTCTTTCCACTCCCATCTGGCCTGCATAGTTTCTGTTGAGAAATCAGCTGACAGTTGTATGGGTGTTCCCTAGTAGGTAATTAACTGTTTTTCTCTTGCTGCTTTTAAGATCCTCTCTTTGTCTTTTGCTCTTGGCATTTTAATTATGTTATGTCTTGGTGTGGTTCTCTTTGGGTTCTGTTTGGGGTTCTGTGTGCTTCCTGGACTTTTAAGTCTATTCCTTTCACCAGATGGGAAAAGTTTTCTGTCATTATTTCTTCAAATAGATTTTCAGTATCTTGCTCTCTCTCTTCTTCTGGCACCCCATGATTCGCATGCTGGTATGCTTGAGGTTGTCCCAGAGGCTCCTTACACTATCTTCAAATTTTTGGATTCTTTTTTCTTTTTGCTTTTCTAGGTGAGTGTTTTTTGTTTCTTTGTATTTCAAATCTTTGACTTGATTCTTGCAGTTCTCTAGTCTGCTGTTAGATCTTTGTGTATTTTTTATTTCAGTCATTGTATGTTTAATTTCCAGTTGGTCCTTTTATATACTTGAAGGTATTACTAAATTTATCGGCCTTTTCTAGGAAATTCTTAAAAAACCTTATACTTTGGTTTTGAACTCTATATCCAGTCATTTTCTTTTTTCCATTTCTTTCATTTGTGATCTATTTCTTTGTCTCCACATTTTGGCTGCTTTCCTGAGTTGATAGAGTAGCTTTGTATGGTAAGTGTTCTATAGGGTCCAGTGGCTCAGCCTCTCCAGTTACCTGAGGTGGACACTCTTGGTGCACCCATTTTTGGTCTGTGTGCTCAGCCTTGTTGTAGTTAAGTCTTGAATATTGTTGGCATCACTGGGAGGAATTGGCCTACAGTGCAATTGGCTATATGGATCAACTGTGTCTATGCTGGGAAAACTTCTGTGCTGGAGAACACCCTTATGAGACAAGATTTCAAAATTGCAAAAGCCTATGTACTCAGCTTGGATAGGACAGAGTTTCAGGGTGAAGTAGATGGCCTTGGCTTCCCATCAACACTGCCCTATGAGGCCCCTGGGTCTTAGTGTCCCTTAGTAATCGCTGCAAGCACCTCTGAGAGAAAGCTGCTCTCAAGGTTCACCTGCTGCCAGACAGTCCAGTTTCTCCCCAAATAAGTCAGGGTTCAGCTTAGTCAGGAGCTTTTGTCTCCCTCCCACTTTAGAAAGCCAGCCGTGCACTCAGTGCCCATGCATTCAGCCACCTGTGCATTCAGCCGCCCGTCCTCTCTGCGCATGTGTCTCCATACCTCAGCCTTTTGCAGCTCCTCTGACTCTCAATGTGCTTTTCTCTTTTCTTCTAGTTGTAGAATTTCCGCTCAGCCAGCTTTTCTATGGTGCTGAATGGTATCTGTTTTATCTTTTAGTTATAGTTTGAAATTGTTGTGCAAGGCAGCTGTTTAGGTGTTTACCTATGCTGCTATCTTGGTTGCTCTCCTCTTATCTTTCTTGATGAACAGTTGCTCATAGTTCTTCAAGGCCTTATCAGTAGTGTTAGGGTAGGAGTATGGGGAAGGTGTTAAGAAGCCATATTGTTATTTGGGGCAATTAATACCATTTCCTCTTAGTCATACCACAGAGATGTAGGAATCTAGGTATGGGAGGGGCTCCTGTGTGGAAGATTAACTAGTCAGTTTCAGGAAATTGTGATAGACTAGTTGAGACATGTCCCATTTCCATAATTCCAAAATACCAAATATTTAAAAATTTTGCCAAAAGTCACCAACTGAGAATTTACCTTTAGAAATCTTTTTAACTTGATTTAAAGAAATAACAAGTATTATTTCTGAAATGACTTGCTTTCCAAGGAAGCAGAAGAGATTGGATGCAAAACAGAAACTGTTAGGCTCTAAAGCTCACAGTTGCATTAAGATTCAACAGTTCACTCCCTGGTAGTGAAACAAAGGCTGTAGTGGAGAAATGTGCAGGGTGTGTAAGAGGAACACAATGAGTCATCGGCTGCCATATTCTCTAGGCAACTTGATGTGTAGAAATGATGTAGTAATGACAATCTGTTTTGTGTCATTTCTTCTTTGAATGGGTCAGGTCTTCAAGCACAGGGAGGTATAATATTCACCATAAAACAGTAGCATCTAGTAAAGATGGTCCTTTATAGATGTTTGCCAAATTAATAGGAAAGCAAACAGTAATATTGAAAATAAGTTGTAATTGAAAAATAAATCTATAACATTTTTAAATTTTGAAAAAGAAAAATGTCTGCTTTCTGCTGCAGATATGCTATATATGCAAAACAGCTAACATATTTTTAAAATTAAATATTTTCTTGATGTTCTAGAATTAAATTCAAATTTCTTCTTTGACTAAAGTAGATGTCTTGTCATTCTTCCCATGATTGAGGAAAAACTATGTAAGGAGTGGTGGTTAGGGTCATGATAGAACAGAATAGGAGGGGCTGTTGCATGGGGAGATCAGACTTGGGAGAGGAAATTTGAAAACAGGTTTCGAAAAATGTATGTGTCTGCCTGATGAAAGAAGATATGGGCATTCTTGAACTACTTTTTTTTTTTGTCCTTTATTAGGTAAGAGTATTGAATTGCAGATAGTCTTCACCTTTCTGCTCAGAGACTTCAGCCTGGTCCTTGGGTTTTGAAATGAAACAAACAGCTTTGTTTAGTGGCCTCCATTCCTCTTACCAACATTATCTCCCTTTCTTCATTATTTTGTACACTGCAAGAAAAGGAAAGTTAGCAATAGGTAGGCATAGAGAAAAATAAACATAAATCAGTCCTATAAAATTAAAAAATGTAAACAGTTTCTGTTTAGTGTTTAAAATTGATATTATATATAGTTCTATTGGAAAAGAACTTCCAGGATAAAATAAATCACAAGTACAACTCTGTTTTAGTGTACCTGTCCATGAATTCATGTCTCCTTCTCTGGTGTGGAAAATGAAGACAAGGCTTTAAAGATGTGCTTCCCTTCCTCTCTTGTAAATAGAAAGTCAGCTACTCATACTCTCATTTTCTGTTTTGAGCCCATTTCAAGGGGTAGATAGATCCCTAACAGCAACAAGTTGAGAAGAGACAAATAAAAAGAAGAAAATACAATTACAATCCCCTACCACACCATATGCCACTGAGTCTGAACAGAACAAGGTCATCATAAAAAAGACAATGGTCACGAAGTTCTCAAAGTGACCCAACCATTCCTAAGCTCCCAGTTCTTTTAAGGATTGTGTACAATATTATTTAGGTCTGAGTTCCTAGAGGGAATGCATGAGAAAATAACTTTTGCTACCTTATGAACCCCAAGGCAGATATCATGATACTTCTAATGGTATTACCACCAATACAGATCACAAAGTACTTTCTCCAATATTACCTACATTTGAGCTTAAATATACTGTTAAGTTGTAAAATGTCTTGTGTTATATATAAAAGTTTGTCCCTAAGTCAGAATCACATCACTGTTAAATAAAATCATATTTCAAACCTAAGCTTTCTGACTCCAAATCTTTTCCTAAGCCCAGCCTCTTTCCAATATTCCCTTTTTTAACAGCTTTACCCATGTTATCACAGTGGGTCTAGTTGACATATTTAAGGTAGCTTTTATAACTTTCCACCTGGGGTTTTCTGTTTCCTTTTTTAAATTTATTTTTTATTTTATTGTTTAAAGTATTACAAACAGTAGTACATATGTTTCTTTTCTCCCCATTAACCTCCCCCCAGCCTCCCCTACCCCCCAGCACATGCCCTCACATGCCTCCCCACCTCAGTGTCTTGTATCCATTGGTTATGCTTATATGCATGCATACAAGTCCTTTGGTCGATCTCTTACCGCCCCCACCCCCCACCCTCCCCTGCCTTCCCATTGTAGTTTGACAGTCTGTTCAATGCTTCTTTGCCTCTGTATCTATCCCCCTCTCCCCTAAGCCGGGGTTTTCTTGATTGTTTATCATTTCACATACCATTGTCACTTACCAACCTCTCTTTACCTTAAAGCTGAGGTAAGTTGGTGAAAATGTACAGCTCTGAAAGTTGCACTGCATTATCTCTAGGCTTTAGCTGGGTCTCCCTGAGGCCATATCATGTCCTTATCAAGGCATTATTGGCCTGTCTCTGAAACAGAAAAGATACAATAAATATGGGGACAAAGCCTGTAGTGATAGCCAATTAAGAATCTGAAGCATCTGGCTAAGGCTTGCCACTTGTATAAAGTGTGTGTTGCTAAAAAGTTATTCTTATGGTTCTTTGATTCAAACGCTTGTTTTTTTTCTCACTCTCTCTGCAGATTAATAATCTTCACACTTTTTAATGGGAACAGAAAACCAGACGTGGGTGAAAGAGTTTATTCTTCTGGGCCTGTCCAGTGACTGGGACACTCAGGTCTCTCTCTTTGTCCTGTTCTCCATCACATACATGGTGACAGTGCTGGGGAACTTCCTCATTGTTCTTCTGATCAGACTGGACAGCCGACTCCACACGCCCATGTATTTCTTTCTCACCAACCTCTCCCTTGTTGATGTCTCTTATGCCACAACCATCATTCCTCAAATGTTGGTTCATTTTCTTGCAGAACATAAAGTAATCCCACTCGTGAGCTGTGCAGCCCAGTTATTTTTCTCCCTGGGATTGGGTGGGATTGAGTTTGTACTACTGGCAGTGATGGCCTATGACCGCTATGTGGCTGTGTGTGACCCCCTGCGATACCTGGTCATCATGCATGGAGGGCTCTGTACTAGGTTGGCCATCACATCCTGGGTCAGTGGCTCTGTCAACTCTCTCATGCAGACAGCCATCACCTTTCAGCTGCCCATGTGTTCCAACAAGTTTGTTGATCACATATCCTGTGAACTCCTAGCTGTGGTTAGACTGGCCTGTGTGGACACATCTTCCAATGAAACTGCAATCATGGTTTCTAGCATTGTCCTGCTGATGTCACCATTCTGCCTGGTTCTCTTGTCCTATGTCAAGATCATCTTCACCATCCTAAAGATCAGGTCCACAGAGGGAAGAAAGAAAGCCTTCCACACCTGTGCCTCTCACCTCACAGTGGTTGTCCTGTGCTATGGCATGGCCATTTTCATTTACATCCAGCCCAATTCTGGCCCCTCTGGCCTTCAGGAGAAGTTGATCTCTCTCTTCTATGCCATTTTGACACCCATGCTGAACCCCATGATTTACAGTCTAAGGAATAAGGAGGTGAAGGGGGCCTGGCAGAAACTATTAGGGCAATTAAATGGATTAATGCCAAAACTTGGAACTTGATGAATCAGGAGTATCACTTAGAAAAAGAAACTTTGCCCATGTGTTTTCCACTTAACTCAGATATGACAAACATCAACTACATTGCACTGACAACCAGGAAGGGGATGACGTAATGTATACTTCTGATGTGAAGTAGGATACTGAGTGTTTAGATTTAATGTAAAAGTCTTTTAATATCACAGCAGCATGTTCAGGGAGTTAAGGACAGATATAATAGAACTTCAAAATCTCCTTTTCTATAATCTGAGAGTAATTGAAATAAAAAATTACCCTTGACTCTTTTGATTTGTCACATTGTTTATAGTCATGGACCTATTTATGGATCTCATTTTCAATCACTGATTCTTATTCATCCACATTTTGTAGGAGGTTATCATGTTTCCATTGGAAAAACATCATTTTTACACTTTATTTTTAAAAAGGTATAGTATATGTAACTATAGCCAGTAATTGCATGAATCACTGTTCAGAGAAGAGTGTTGCTATCAAGGCTGATTAGATGCTTTTGTGCTGTATCTACTTCATGTGGACATAATGTATTTGAGGGTTGGAGGTAACTCAGTGAAGAAGCATCAACTGAAGATATTAAGAAATATTAAGGAATCTAAGTAAAGCAGCTATTATGGACCAAGGGAAAGTTGTTTCAGGCAGTACTTGAGAATATAAACACTCTGAGAGGGATTTTACTGAATCATAATGGTATTATTTAAATCTTAAAGCTGTTCATTGGCTGAAAAGTTTATTACCTCTTGTTCTGATACTTTAAGAAAGAATAAGCACATAAAATATGAAATCATGTATGAACTATAAAGTACATAGTTACCTAAGAAAGGAAAGATTCATTACCCAAATGCAATGAAAGGTAAGACAACTTTAACATGGTTTTGGGAATCAGTATAGTTTAGTTGTCTGCGCTCACATCACCCTCTCATCTCCATATTGAAGCTTCTCCCATCCCTTCTCTGCACACAGCACTGAACTGGAATCATCTGAGAATGGACTACACCTTTGAGAAAAAGCCTAAGTTAGATAAGGTAAAAGAGGGGAAGAAAAATCTGAACACAGGATTAGGATGAAGAAAAAGGAGAAAGAATATGACAGCAGCTCATCTTTGCCCTCCCTTGAAGAAGTCTCAAAGACCTATCATCCAGTGGACTCTTCTTTCAGTTAGTTGGTGTACATTTCTTCCATTTGAGAACACATTAACACACTCTTTCAGCATTCAAGTAGAGTTGAATGCTCATTTAATCTGGAGCCCATTTGGTATTTTAATTTTACCTTAAAGTAGTCCAAGCCTAAAGGTTGCAATATAGGCAAGCATCCCAAAGAAGTTAATGCTAGTGATTTCTTTGGCTACATTTCCCTTGGTGTAAATTTGGTAAATATTATAGAAGAGACTCCTGAAAGTCTGTAAGAAAGAATGGTTCTTGAGGTACAATAGTTAATATCATACAGTTCTCACAGTGATAGAACTGAACAGTGAGATGGAAAACAATGAAGCAGTTAAAATGCAGTGTTGTTTCACAAAGGGAGGAAACTTTCAGTGGTGATTGCAGAAGTCTTCCTGAATGAAAGACCAGAAGTGGTCCAGGTGGAGACCAGGAAAGTGAAAGCAAGTTACCTAGATAACAAGCAACCTGAGTAAAGGCTGACCTGTGAAAGGTGCTGAACTGGGAGAGAGTGAGTTCAATAATGTCCTGAAGCTGCTCTTGCAATGCAGAGAGGATGAAGGAAGTAGTGGAGATGAAGCAGGCAGCGAAAGAATGATCACATCACAAATCACACCTAATGCAAAAAAAAAAAAAAATCTCTTGCCTTTAATCGAAACAGGAAGCCAGCAAACATTTTTAAGCTGGAGTATGGCATGACCAGATTCACATTTTTGAATTATCATCCTGGCAGATGAGCCAGAGAAAGAAAAATTGGAGCCAATCAACCAGCTAAGAGGCTGGTCGATGGTTACTCATAAAACATTAGAAGAATTCGAGCTAAAGAAGTAGCAATGGGGAAATAGAAGTCATGTGATTTAAAAGAAATTTCAGAGGAATACTTCATCTTCTTCCAGAATGGAATTCTTCTGTGGACTCCATATTTCTTCTAAAATGTCATGATTCTCTCTGAATGTTGTATGACTTGTGAAATAAACCATGAAACTCTCCACCATGAACACATGCTATATTAAATGTAGGGGAAAGGGATGAAAGAAGAAAATTGGTAAAAAAAAAAACACCACACAAAACAAACAAACAAAAAATAAACAAATATACACATGACACTTCAAAGAAGAAAATATGTGTGTCCTCATTTATCCTATTGGTTAAAATGTTTGTGACTTTTCTCCATTACTCATTTCATAATTCTTTTGTGTTCACCTAGCTTCCATTCCACTGCTTATTTTCCCTTCTATCCTCAAGGTCCGCAGCACAGAAGTCTCTCTCTAAATCTGATCCTCCACTACCAATATCATATCTCTTTCTGATGACACTGGTCTTTTCACACTGCTCTAATAAGGAATCTTGTGATTACATCAGTACTGCTAAGATTATCCAGGATAGTCTCCCTTAAAGAAATACACCATTGCTGAAATCGATTTGGCCCAGTGGATAGAGTGTACAGGCCTGCAAACTGAAAGATCCCAGGTTCGATTCCAGTCAAGAGCATGTACCTTGGTTGTGAGCACATCCCCAGTAGGGGGTGTGCAGGAGTTGGCTGATCAATGTCTCTCTCTCTCATTGATGTTTCTGACTTTCTGTCCCTCTCCCTTCCTCTCTGTAAAAAATCAATAAAATATATTTCAGACACACACACACACACACACACACACACACACACACACACACACACAACACCCCATACCATTAATTTAAATACTTCTGCAAGTTTCTTTTAACTTATAAAACATATTCACAGTTTCTGGGACCTAGGCATAGACATCTTTTGGGGGTCATTACTTAGCCTACCACAAAACCTATTCAAATTGGCCACTTAATTTTTCTGCACAACCCTTAGTGATCTTCAACAGCTTCCTACCTTTTTGGTGTGAGACAATATTGTAGTCCCATTTTTTTACATTTCTTGCCTTGTAAGGGGAATTATATTTTCAAGCTCTAAAGAACCTCCATTAACATTTCTTGTAATTTAAGTCTGCTGTAAATGTATTCAGTCAGTTTTTGTTTGTGTAAAAATGTCTTTATTTCTCCTTTATTCTCATAGCCACTTTCATATTCTCATATGAGATTCTTAGTGGATAGTTTCTTCTCAAGGCTTTATTTTAAAAATTTTTAAAAATATTTTATTGATTTTTTACAGAGCGGAAGGGAGAGGGATAGGAAGCCAGAAACATCGATTAGCTGCCTCTTGCACGCCCCCCACTGGGGATGTGCCCGCAGCCAAGGTACATGCCCTTGACCGGAATCAAACCCGGGACCCTTCAGTCCACAGTCCGACGCTCTATCCAGTGAGCCAAACTGGTCTCAGCTCTTCTCAAGGCTTTAAAGATGTCACTACATTGTCTCCTGGTTTGCATAGTTTCTGAGGTCTATTATGATTGAAATCTTTGTTCTTCTGTATGTGGTTTATCACAGGCTGTCTTCAAGACTTTTATCTTATTTTTGCCTTTTAGGTAATTAGAATATGGTGTATCTAGTTGTTTTTGTATGTTATCTTATTTGGCTGAATTTATTTGATTTGTGCTTTAATTTCTTTGACTATATTTTCAGCTGTTATCTCTTCAAATATTTCTTGAACTCCTTTTGTCTCCATTTTCTTTCTGTGTGTGTGTGTGTGTTTTTAATTTCATGTATGTTAGATCGTTTAATATCTGACAGCTCTGATAGGCTTTTTTCTCTCTTTATCATTACTTTTTTCCTCTGTGTGCTTTAGTTTTGCTAATTTTTATTGACTTATTTTAAACTCACTGTTTTCTGGATCTGTTGAGTGTACTCATAAGTGGTTTTTATTTCTGTTACTGTGCTTCTTATATTGAGCATATCCATATAATCTCTCCATATGCTGTTGAATTCTCCATTGAAGTTGCTCAGTTATGATACCGTTCATCTTTTCTATTAGATGCTTTAACTTATTTATAAAAGTTATTTTAAATCCCCATCTGATAGTTTCTATACCCAAGTATATCTGGTTTTATTAATTTCTTTGTTTAATGACATTGTAATTTTTCTTGCCTTTTTCTCTGGCATTTAATTTGGATTGAAACCAGAATATTTTGTGTATACGATAAAATGCTCTGATTAATAGTATTATGAATTGAAATCGGCACATCTGTTTGTCTTATAGTCTTGTTTGCTGGGAGAGAATGTGGAAATCAATCAGTTGAGTTTTGTTATTGCTGTGGTTATCACCAGGGTACCAACAAATTCCATAGCATTACTTGTGAGTGGGGTGGAAGTTTAGTGGTTGGAGGGTTTTCCCAGTGTTGCTGTTCCACCCTTACTTTTAAGCTCTCCCTGTGGGACTGCATGTCTTCCTACACACTGCCTATCCCCCATGGCTAATTGCTGTTCCTTGTTCTTCAATTTCTTCTGGCCTTGTGATAGAGAATGGCCTCATAGCTGTCACAAATGATTATTAAGAGAACTAATTAAATTTTTAGTGATACACCTCTGTGATGCCTTCCTGGGCAGAAGAAAGAGCATTTCCTGTTTGGGAAACAATAGGAATTGTGGCTTCGTGGATTCACATCAGGGAGAAGCATGGGAAAAGATTGCAGTTGACATTTAAACTCTTCACTCTGCGTTAGTTGAGGTTTGCATTAAAGTCATTGGAGACTTTAGATCTAACCTTTGTGAAGTGGGTAATTTGTACAGCGAAGTAGTGTAATGAAAGCATTCAACAGTGGTCTCTGTTGTCCTGCTTTTGTCTCAGTCTTAGGCAGATCCTATCTGCTTGTGTCTCAGTATTGGGACTTGCTTTGTGATCTTGCTCTTCCACAGTGTGAGGAGATGGATCATGGTCTGAGCACAGTGTTTCCCATCCAATCCCAGGGCTAGAATATTTTTTTAAATTCTCTTTCTCTAGAAATGAATCCTCATCTATCTCTGAGGGGAACAGGGTTTGCTGTTCTTCCCCAGGGGCTTCAGGCTTTTGTTCCTTAAGGGAGACAGTCGGTGATGGGAGCATGCTCCCTGCTTACACAGAGGCTGTGGCTGCCCTCACTAGACCTTCACCACGAAGGAGGTTTTGTCTGCTTTTCCACCCTTCCTCAAGCATTCTTGTGAGAGCTGTTCTAAGTCTGTGAAGAAAACTTGAAAATAGATATGAACTTGTTTGTTTTCTTTGGCTCTTAGCCATTGTATACATATAGCACTCCCAAACTGAGTCTTCAATAGTTTTATAAAACAATTTTTATGGGCTTATATGATGGCACCATTTTTCTCCCATATTCTGGCTCAGGTAAGGCCGTACTCACACTCATGTCTCTATGGATATACTTACCTTTATTAAGATTTCCTTCCAGCTGGGTTCCTGCAATCTCAGCTCTTTGATGATTTCAAGAATTTTTATGATTTTATAGATTATCTGATGGAAGCAATTTTTTCTAACTTTATTACTTAAATGAAGTGTAGAAGAAGCCAAATTATTTTTTTTAAATGTCTGTTAACAGAAAAAATAAAATGGGGTCCATTGTATGTTAACTAATATTTGACTAAATACTATAACAACTGCAAATAATGCTTCTAGGTCAAGGTATTTTATGTCAAAACACTTTTCTGGACATTGCCTACCCAAATTATATGTATACTGCCTATAAAATATTAATTTCTTAAATTTGCAAATTTTTTTCAAACTATGCATTGATTATATATATTAGTGTGTCTATCACAAATGATTCTTAAAAGGACTAATTCAATTTCTAGGTAGACACCTATGCGATGACCCCCCTGGACAGAAGAAAGAGCATTTCCTGTTTGGAAACAATAGGAATTGTAGGATGGGTGGGACGCGGAATGGAGAGAAGCAGGGAAAAACTTAAGATTGTGGTTGACTTTTAAACTCTTCATTCTGAGTTAGTTGAGGTTTGGCATTAAAGTCATTGAAGACTTTAGATCAAACTTTTGTGAAGTGGGTAATGGTACAATGAAGCAGTGTAATGAAAGCATTCAATAGTGGTCTACAAAAGTAATTGTTTTAGTGGTTTTCAAATTTTATTCTATCTGAAACACCTACAAAGTGTTTATCAGAAACACATAAAAGTTTCATAAAAACAGTTTTCTGGACCCTATCTACATAGTTTCTGACAGTCAGTCTGGGTAGGATGACGACCATAATGTTTTAAAAGTTACTTAGGAACAAAATGCTAAAATAATAGAAGTCAGCAGTACTAGTAATGGGAAGGAAGGATCTAGGTGACAGCTGTTTCAAAGTAAGAGTTGATATAACTTGTTGAATGACAGAGGTTGAATGAAAAAGATTTCCCAAGGTTTTGAGCAGGAGTGACTGAAAGTGCTGTGGAGTTCTTGTTAAAAGCTTGGCCAATGTGATTAAGACTTCTGGAGTGTTGCAAAAGATGACACAAACAGATTTTCAGGGAGGAAAAGCTTTTGGAAACAGAGCTCACCTTCAAGCTTCATTGTGTTTCAGGTTGGATTTTCGAGGCTGATCTAATGTTTTGTCTATTCAACTCTAAATTGGCCTGAATAATATAGTAAAAAGATTAAAATTCTGAAATACAATGTAATTCTAGAAAGGGAAGAATTCTTCTAGAGTGTCCATATCTCCTGAGTCTTCAAATCAATACATCTCTCTTTTTAATATGGTGGAGAGGAGAGAAGTAATTTATGAAGTAGAAAATATTGTCATAAAGTATAATACACTCCCCAGAATGAGATAATGAAATGTGGTGCTAATGTTGAAAAATGTACCAACATCTCAGTACAGGATACTTCCCTCTTGGCAAAGTTTAATTGAATATTTTTGAGTGTTGGTCCATGGAGTAGCAAGGGAAACTAAAAGAAATTTTAAAATGATTAACAAATGTAAACAGAAGGATCTGAAGTCATCTCTAGAGAACACAAGTAATGATCCTGTCTGTCTGTGTACACCAACATATGTAAAGTACTTTTTACAGTTGGTTACTTTTCTATGGTTTGAGTAGGTTACTCTTTTTTTCCCTCTTGATGAGCAGTTGCTCATAATTCTTCAAGTCCTTACCAATAGTGTTAGAGCAGGACTATGGGGAGGCTTTGGTAAAAGGCTAAAAGGATGCTTTAGGTTGAGAAGCCATATGGTTACTTGGGGCTTATTAATACCCTCTCATCTCTGGCATACTGCAGAGCTGCAGGGACCTTCACAGGGAAGGGGCTCCTGTCTGGGCGATTAACTGGTCAGAGTTTAAGTAAATTGTAATAGACTAGTTGGGAAAAACTGATTTCGTTATTTCAAAATTCCAGTGGTTTACAAAAAATATTACCAAAAATCACTACCTGGATTAATGTCACCCCAATAAAAAAAATTTTAAAACATCACTACCTGCTTTGTCATTAGAAATATATTTAACTTGATTTAAGATCTTGACTTTCCTGATATTCTTTTTAAAATTGGGAGAGAAAAGAGCAATTCTAAAGCTAGGGCCACTTCTCTTGGAGGCAAGCTTTAGTTTAGAGAGTTAAGAGATGGCATGAAACTATTTGGCTCATAGACAAAAGGATAGAAGACAGACTCTGAAAAAGGAAGGCAGGAATATCACAAATTTTATCCCTATCTTCTTTCCCAGATAAAGACTATTTCTAAAATCAGCTTGCATGGTTGCCTGAATTTTTCATTGTTCATCTTCTTGTTCAGGTGACATATTTTCATCTGAAGATGTTATCAGAGAGTAGAAAATTAAAACAAAGGAAAAATAGTTGTGGTTGAATTAATGGAAGTATAATAGGTTGAAAAATAACATTTAACTTATTACAGTTTACACAAATTTTTCTAATGCAAAAAATAACAGTTTTCACAGAACTGAAGAACAAACCTGCTTTATTTAAAAAATGATCAGAATGATTGATTAAAATCCAACTTGTAAGTAGGTGTAAAAAGTGGTGTGTGTGTGTGTGTTTTGCAAAATATGACCATCTATTTCTATTTTATTTTTTTCATAGACATAAAACATTTTAGTGCTGATATTTGCTATAACTAGTAATTACTAGATATCAGGAAGGCAGGTGGAGGTACTTTTAACTAATGTCTAACAAAAGTAATATATTAAACAAAAAAGTTCGTCTTTGCAATCCATACCTAACTTTTCCTGATATACTAGTTCATAACAAGATTAGGTACTTTACATTTTAAAACTTCCATTTGTAATTATTTCCTTTTTAATAATTTCACAAAAAGGACAATGTTCAACAAAAGTAATAGGTCTCAGGTATTAGTGATAGTGCTTAAAGGAGATAATTTTGTCATGAACTATTTCAATGGTACCTATCTTATATCACATATTGTATTTTTTAATCTTTATTGTTCAGTTTATTAATTACATTGTTCCCTCCCTTTTCCCCCTATAGCTCCCCTCCACCTGGTACCCATCCTACCCTCCATCCTCACTTCCCCCCACTGTCTTCTCTCATAGGTGCATGATTTTTGTCCAGTCTCTTGCTGCACCTCCCACACCCCTTTTCTCCCCAAGAATTATCAGTCCATTCCCTCTCTATACCCATGATTCTGTTATATTCACCAGTTTATCCTGTTAATCAGATTTTTAATTCACTTGATTTTTAGATTCATTTGTTGATAGATGTGTATTTGTTGTTTATAATTTATATTTTTACCTTTTTCTTCTTCCTCTTCTTAAAGAATATCTTTCAGCATTTCATGTAATATTGGTTTGGCGGTGATGAACTCCTTTAGCTTTTTTTTTATCTGAAAAGCACTTTATCTGACCTTCAATTCTGAATGATAGCTTTGCTGGATAGAGTAATCTTGGTTATAGATTCTTGCTGTTCATCACTTTGAATATTTTTTGCCATTCCCATCTGGCCTGCATCCTTTCTGTTGAGCAATCTGCTGACAATCGTATGGGTGCTCCCTTATAGGTAACCAACTGTTTTGCTCTTGCTGCTTTTAATATTCTCTCTTTATCTTTTGCTCTTGGCATTTTAATTATGATGTGTCTTGGTATGGTCCTCTTTAGATTCCTATATTTTGGGGTTCTGTGCACTTCTTGGGCTTTTAAGTCAATTTCTTTCACCAGGTGGGGGAAGTTTTCGGTCACTATTTCTTCAAATAGGTTTTCATTATCTTGCTCTCTCTTTCTGGCACCCCTGTAATTCGGATGTTGGTATGCTTGAGGTTGTCCAAGAGGCCCCTTACACTATCTTCAATTTTTTGGCTTCTTTTGGCTTCTTGCTTTTCCGGCTGGGTGGATTTTGCTTATTCGTATTTCAAATCTTTGACTCGGTTCTTGCGGTCCTCTGGACTGCTTTTAACTATTTGTGTAATATTATTTATTTCAGTCAGTGTATGCTTAATTTCTGGTTGGTCCTTTTTAATATCCTTGTAGGTCTTGTTCATTTCCTTGTAGGTCTTATTAAGTTCATTTGCCTTTTCTAGGAGCCTCTTGAAAAACCTGATTACTATGGTTTTGAACTCTATGTCCAGTCGTATTTTTTCCTCCATTTCTTTCACATCTGATTTCTTTCCATTTCTCTGCATTGTGGCTGCTTTCCTGAGTTGGTTGATTAGCTTTGTGTGGTAGATGTCCTCTAAGGGACAGTGGTTCAGCCTCCCCAGTTACCTGAAGTGCATACTCTTACTGTAGCCCTTTTTTGGGTTGTACAGTATTGTTGAAGTTAAGCCCAGATTATTGTTGTTAGCACTAGGAGGGTTTGACCTCCAGGCCATTCGCTGTGAGGGTCAGCTGTGTTCAGGTTGGATGGACAGAGTCTCCGGGCTGAGCAGGCAGCATCAGCTCTGCCCTGTGCAGCACCTGGGTCTCTGTGCCGGGTGGTAATGGCTGCATGCACCTCCGAGAGAAAGCCACTGCCGATCTCCACCTACTGCCAGACAACTCAGCCTCTCCCCAAATGAGTCTGTACACCCAAAGTCTCGCCCAGGGTTGTAAAACAATGCAGTCTGTTGGTCTCCCGAATGAGGGAGCAAGTCACAATTCCTCTCTGCCAGTTACGCACTTCTCTTCCCAAGTTTACGCGCACTCTCCACAAGCTTGCCCTCTCCACAAGCTCGCAGACCTCTGCCGCACCCAGGTTTCAGCGTGCTTTCCTACTGTCCAGTTTCACCCCGGGTTTCCCGGACCTTGCCTGGAACTGGGGAATCAGTGCAGTGGAACACCTTTGTCTCCCTCCCTGTTGGAGAAAACCAGCCAGGTTTGCAGCCGCCCACCCTCTCCGCTGGCACTCATTCACAGCTCCAAACCTCTGACTCCGCGTGTATCTTCAAGGCTGCCCTCTGCTGCTCCTCTGAGTCACAGTGTCCTATCTTTACTTTTATTTGTGGAATTTCCACTCAGCCAGCTTTCCGGTGATTCTGGATGATGTTTGTTCTGTCGTTAAGTTGTGGTTTTGGAATTGTTGTGTGGGGCAGCAAGATAGGTGTTTACCTATGCCGCCATCTTGGTTCCTCTCCCCGCAAATCTTCTACATATTGTATTTTATTAGCTATGGTCACAGTAATTACTCTATATCCATTACAATTCATAAACTGTAAGCATGAGGAATTTAGTTTTTCACTGTGTTCATGTCTCAGGAGATGAACCACAAGGGTATATCACTGTTTAATACAGTGTTCTGAGGGGACAGCATGGATTATTTATTTTTTAGTAGACAAAGAAAGTTCAAAACATATATAGAGAGTTGTAGCTTGTGGTTTGTTGAGTATTAGCATGATATGGCCCAAAGTAGAATTGGTTGTTTAATAATTTATTAATTATTTAAAAAATAAATTGCATTTATTTAAGGCATACAACATGAATATATATATATTAGAGGCCCAGTGCACAAAATTCATGCATGGGGGTGTCCCTCAGCCCAACCTGCACCCTCTCCAATCTGGGACCCTTTGAGGGATGTCTCCCTGCCCCTTTAGACCCAATCCTGGTAGGAGTGGGCCTAAACAGGCCATCGGACATTCTTCTCACAATCCAGGACTGCTGGCTCCAAACTGCTCACCTGCCTGCCTCTCTGATTATCCCTAACCGCTTCTGCCTGCCAGCCTGATCACCCCCTAAACCCTTGATGGAGAAACTATGACACACATGTCAGCAGTAACACACATAGCCATTTTCGATGAACGTGGCTGCATGCGGTCGCATATAGAGAAGTATGGAGCCACATGCCAAGGATGAAACATTTGCTGTTGTGTAGTGTAGTCATTTTGTGGTGGAGGTCTGTAGGCCAAAACAACAGAACTCCAGCACAGAGCCTCTAGTTCTGGGACTTCCAGTTAGGCCCTTAGGGGATCTTTGACCTCATTTCTGGCCGGTGGAGCAGGGAGGAGCAGAATGCCATGGGGGACGCATCTCTGGGGTCTCTGTGATCACCATTACCAGCAACCACATAACCACAGCAACCATCCAATTCATTGTTATGAGGTGTCATGGATTTCTAATTTACCATCATTACTGAGACAAGTGAGGAGGAGGCTGGGAAAGGCAAGGGCCTGTGTTATGGCTACCATTTCCTGCCATTAGAAATAGCGGCAATCATCTTAATTTAAATAAGGAATGCCATTTTGCAGCACAGTGCAGACTCCATTTCACCACTATTACTGTTGTGCATCCGTATTAACCCCTATTTCTGCTTATTAACCCTACCCTTTTCTAAAAGACAGTTACATGTGCCATCTTGTGGTCAGATAGGCTAGTTAACCCCTAATTGCCTACAGGGCTAACAGGCTATCTATAATTCTATCTTCTGTCACTGCCTCCCTGGTGGAGAACCCAAAAAATGAAAAATCAAGGTTAAGTAAAGGAAGTGGCAGTAGCAGTATCCGACCCTTTCAAGAGAAATGGATTGAGAGGATGGTATTATAGAAAAAAATGGCAGATCATTTTGCATTATATGTACTGAAATGGTAGTAAGCAGAACGTGGAATATAAATAGACATTTTGAAACAAATCATTCCCAGCTCTTAAAAAAAAAAAAGGATGAAAGGAAGAAATACATTTCCAGGCAGCTACACCTTTATAAGAGCCAATCTAATTCCATCCTTAAATTTATAAAAGGCTCTACAAATTTAACATCTGCAAATTTGAGCATTGCTCACTCCATAGCTCAGCATGGAAAAACACTTAGTGAGGGAAAATTTATTAAAGAAACTCTCCTAAGATGTGCACCAGTTCTATTTCATGACATGCAGAATAAAGATGCAATTAGTAAGAGAATATCTGGGTTACCACTCAGTAGAAATATCATAAAAGACCAAATAATGAGACTGAACACAAACGTACAACATCAATTAACGAGAGGCATAAGTAACTGTAAATATTTTTCGATCTCTCTTGATGAAACTACTGATGTCACATCACATGCTCAGTTGGCCACTATTGGTCGATATTCTGATGGTCTCACAATGAGAGAAGAGTTGATAAAGTTAGTATCAGTGCCAACAAGTACATCAGGAAGCGAAATATGTAAGGTTGTTATACACACATTCCATGACATAAGCATTGATATCTCTAAAATGTGTCAGTGACAACCAAAGCTGGTGGGGGAAAAAGTTGGATTTGTTAAATTGTTTACAGAAGCTATTGGACATCCGATTGTGCCTTTTCATTGTATTATCCATCAGGAGGTTTTATGTGCCAAGGCAGGATTCACCGACTTAAATGACTTAATGTCAGTTGTTACAAAAATAGTTAATTTAATAGCTGCTCTCCCCCTTCACAAGTGAGAATTTTCTGCACTTTTACTGGAGGTTGATTCCACCTACAGTGGACTGTTGATGTACAATAATGTAAGATGGCTGAGCTGAGGCAAAGTTCTTGAGCGCTTTGTGGAGTGCTTTGAAGAAATTAAGGTATTTCTTGAGGATAAGGATCTGGGAAACTTTTCTCAGCTCAATGATGATAAGTGGGTCAACACCTTTATATTTTTTATAGATTTCTCTATTCATATTAATGAACTGAACTTAAAGTTACAAGGTTTTGGCAAAAGTATTGATGTTATGTTTGGATACATAAAAGCTTTTGAAAGTAAACTTAAAAATTTCAAGCGAGATGTAGAAATTAAAACTTGTATGTATTTTCCTTGAGTAACAAATTATTTTGAGAAGGCCAGTGCAGCTGTACAAAAATGAAATGGAACCCTTGCATATAAAGTACCAGCTTGTTTTAAACTTGTTACTTGACCAGTTCAGTGATAGATTTAATCAATTTAGAAGCCTAGAAGGGACCATAAAAATAATTCAGTATCCTGATGTGGTGGTCTACAGTAGTTTGGAATTAAATGGTTTCCAATGGATGCAAATTGATGATTTGGAGATGCAACTTGCAGAATTTCAAGACAGCATCTGGACTCAGGTGTTTGTCTGTTTGATATCAAAGCTTAAAAATCTGGAAAGGTGCTGCTTGGAGAATCAAGAGGAGTGCCACTACAAACAGGAAATTTAGAGTGCCTGGAATGGATTACCAGACACTTTTAGCACCCTGAAAAATATAACAATGGCTTTACTCACAATTTTTCCCTCTATGTACTTTTGTGAGACCTTATTCTCAGCGTTAAATAATATCAAAACCAACAAAAGAAACAGATTGACAGATGAAGTTAGTAGCACTTGCTTGGGCTTAATGTGTACTAAATACCAACCTTCAATTGAAGGTTTAGCCAATGAAATTCAGCAACAAAAGTCACTAATAGGCAGGTTAGTTAAAGAGTTCCCCACACGAGATAAATAATATCAAGGCCAACAAAAGAAACTGACTGACAGATGAACAAAGAGGTCACTAAGAAGGTAAGTTAAATAATTACTTTTTGGTTTATTAAATACAGTTATATATTACAATTATACAGTTTTGTTATTTAAACTATAAATATCGCAAAATTATTTTTTTTTCTCGAAGTGACACACCACCTGAGTTATGCTCGGTATTTTGGCGAATTTTGAAACACCAAGCTCAAAAGATTGCCTATCACTGGGCTATAGTGTCAGCCTGTGGAGCAAAGGGTCCCAGGTTTGATTCTTGTCAAGGCCGCTTACCTTGTTGCAGGCTCCTTCCCTGGACGGGTTGTGTGCAGGAGGCAACCAATCCATGTGTTTCTTTCAAATTGATGTTTCTCTCTGTCTTTCCCTCTCTCATCCACTATCTCTAAAAATCAATGGAAAAATATCCTTGAATAAGGAATAAAAACAAAAAAAAACTTTCAAATCAGGGATTTTATAATTGTTTATTATTGTCACCTATAAAGCTTTTGTTGCCTTAGAATCTGAGGTAAGTTGGAAAAGATATAGAGCTCTGAAAGTTGCACTCCATTATCTCTGGGCTTTAGCTGGATCTCCCAGAGGCCTCATCATGTCCTTATCAAGGCATTGACCTATCTCTGATGTGGAAAAGATACAATGCATATTGGAACATAGTCAGTTGGATGGCCAATAAAGAATCTGAAGCATTTAGCTAAGGCAGACCAGTTGTATAAAGTTTGTATTGCTAAAAAGTCATTCTTATGGTTCTTTGATTCAAAAGCTTGTTTTTTTTCTCACTCTCTCTGCAGATTAATAATCCTCACACTTTTTAATGGGAACAGAAAACCAAACGTGGATGAGAGAGTTTATTCTTCTGGGCCTGTCCAGTGACTGGGACACTCAGGTCTCTCTCTTTGTCCTGTTCTCCATCACATACATAGTGACAGTGCTGGGGAACTTCCTCATTGTTCTTCTGATCAGACTGGACAGCCGACTCCACACGCCCATGTATTTCTTTCTCACCAACCTCTCCCTTGTTGATGTCTCTTATGCCACAACCGTCATTCCTCAGATGTTGGTTCATTTTCTAGCAGAACATAAAGTAATCCCACTCGTGAGCTGTGCAGCCCAGTTATTTTTCTCCCTGGGATTGGGTGGGATTGAGTTTGTTCTACTGGCAGTGATGGCCTATGACCGCTATGTGGCTGTGTGTGACCCCCTGCGATACCTGGTCATCATGCATGGAGGGCTCTGTACTAGGTTGGCCATCATGTCCTGGGTCAGTGGCTCTGTCAACTCTCTTGTACATACTGCCATCACCTTTCAGCTGCCCATGTGCTCCAACAAGTTTATTGATCACATATCCTGTGAAATCCTAGCTGTGCTCAGACTGGCCTGTGTGGACACCTCTTTTAATGAGATCACAACCATGGTTTCTAGCATTGTCCTGCTGATGTCACCATTCTGCCTGGTTCTCTTGTCCTATGTCAGGATCATCTTCACCATCCTAAAGATCAGGTCCACAGAGGGAAGAAAGAAAGCCTTCCACACCTGTGCCTCTCACCTCACAGTGGTTGTCCTGTGCTATGGCATGGCCATTTTCATTTACATCCAGCCCAATTCTGGCCCCTCTGGCCTTCAGGAGAAGTTGATCTCTCTCTTCTATGCCATTTTGACACCCATGCTGAACCCCATGATTTACAGTCTAAGGAATAAGGAAGTGAAGGGGGCCTGGCGAAAACTATTAGGGCAATTATCGGAATTGACGTCAAAAGTGACAACTTGATGAATCAGGAGCATCACTTAGAAAAAGAAACTTTGCCTGTGTGTTCTCCCACTTAACTCAGATATGACAGGCATCGAGTGCATTGCCCTGGCAACCAGGAAGAGGAGTGACATAATGTGTACTGGTGATGTGGGGTAAGAGTCTGAGTGTTCAGGTTATGTTGTGAGATGTGGTACTCTTTTATGTCACAGAAACATATTCAGTGGAGTTAAGCACTTCTGTAATCTAGTTCACCTTACTCAGTCTTCACTCAGATGGCTTTAGAGAGATTGAAGAAAACACCATTTACTGATTTGATTTGTCACATTGTTTGTAGTCATAGACCTGGTCATGAATCTTAATTTGTACAGTTATCATGTTTCTATTGGGAACACAATGATTTTCACATACAAAGTCTCACTTAAGGTAAGTGTGATGAATGTAGCTGAATGAGTCACTATTCTTAGGAGAGTGTTGCTATGAGAGTTTATTAAAATGTTTTTGTACAGGACTTACTATATGTAAATATATACACTCTGACTGACTAATGGAAATAATTGAGTGGAGAAACAACAACTGATTTACTCTGATAAAGATATAACCAAGGTCATTTATGCACAATGACATTATTGGCTAGGGAAAATCTGAAATTTTTTATTTTATGATCATTTTGTGAGCATCCATTTTGTTGAACACATTGCTGTAGGCATTGTGGGAGTATCAAAGTTGTATTTAGATATGGCCACTACTTCAGGAAATTGACATTCTTCTAGGACAGGATTTGGCAAACTGTTTCTGTAATGAGCCAGATAGTAAATATTTTGGGCTTTGTGGGGTAAACAGTCTATGTCACAGCTACTCCACTCTGCCATTGAAGCACTAAATCAGCCAGAGGCAATGTATAAAAGAATGAGTATCAAATAATTCTTAATTCGTGGGTACTTAAATTTAAATTTTATGTAATTTTCACATCATCAAACGCTATTATTATTATTTTTTGAGTTTTTCAAACATTTATTTATTTATTTATTATTTTTTTCAAGACAATAGTTTATTTACAAAACCACGACATAGTCTGTTTTAGTATCATTATTGACAAAACACCTACAGCTGAGATACTAGCTGAGACAATATACTGATTTCAGCGATACATAAAACCAGAATGCAACACTATCCGTTTCCTATTTCTGTGTGGTCCTGAATGTAGCTTACAAAAGAACAAACTCTCTTTATAACGCACAAGGGCTTAAACAAACCACTTCTTTAGATTTTGTTTTTGTTTTTCTATTTAAGAGTTGGGACTGAGACTACTTATTTAAAATTTGCTATTTACAGAGAAAGCCCTAGAGAATGAGGTAATTTAAAGACAAAGTTTGGTTTATCTGGCTTTCATAATACAACATCCATATGACTTTAGAAGAAGGTAAATAAATAATATTGGTAAACAGTATATATTGATAATTTTCTGACAAATTCATTTATCTAAAATCATGCTGAGGAATCAAGAGGATTTCTCCACATATTTAAAAATGTATTATATTTGTTGATTCACAAAGTCTTGTTCCACATTAAAGTAGTTGTCACTAAAATAACATGATAATTAGTACCCATGGAAACCTATCAGCTTGTTTTTTAAAATTCTCTGTTAAGGTTTATTTCCAAGTTGAGCATCACATATGTATACAGGTTATATGTGTGGATTTATGCACAGTTGATATAGTGTGGGTACTAATGCCCCTTATTCAGGAATGTAAAATAATATACCTGGCATCTAGTTGTAAGAAAAACTTCCCCAGATTGGGAGGTAGTTGAGTGGCACATGAAAAAAGTCTCTTATGCGAAGTTAAGAATACACCTCTACTGGGCAGATGAATGGAGACAGGAAGAAAAAGAAGGAGAAGTAGAAGAAAAGAACTACATTGGCTCAAATTAAACAGGTAATTAAGACAGCAAATAAATAAATCAACAAATGCCCCATTTTGGTTTGCTAAAAAAAAGAAATCACTTGAAAACCCTTACTAACTATTTAAAGTTGATCCATTAATATACATTTTAAATAGTAAAATGTCTGAATAAGTCTATCATAAGTCTATTCTCCTTTCATCTAATACACTCCTCTACAGAGATATCTAACATGTCTTCATCTGCACTCTCTTCTATCTCTGGCAAGTTGCCCCAAAGTAGGAAGTTAACACCAGTAGAGTCTAGTCTGTTAATACCATAAACTGCCTGGCTGTGGAACATCCAGAAGTGCCCGTTGTTACAGGAAAGAAGGCAGGAGCAACATGGAACAATCACATGATAACCCACAATGTTCCCACATTTTAAACATGCGATGTCCTTCAGTTTACAGTTGCAGATTTCAGTATAATAGCATCTTCCTATTAAGTCCACTGTGTTGGTAGAAGGGATGTCTGTAGAGAAAAGGTCTATTTCGGTATCGGCCAGCAAAACAGCCTTCATGCCCTGAGAGCTGAGCACTTGCTTACAGAATTTGCAAGACAGGATGGACACGCACTGGTCCTGGAAACTACAGCCTCTGGTAGCCATGGCGTCCCGGGCAGGATGTGGCGTGGGGCTTTAAAAATGGAACCGAGAGCAAGACTCTTCCTAGGCTGATTCCCGCGGGCTAAAAATAAAATTGCGAGGCCTCGAGCTTTTCCGAGCCCTCAAATTTAGGAAGTCAAATAGTTCTTTTTTGTTTGCCCCTGGGAGGGAAAGGTAATATTTATTGAGCAGGAACAGGAGGAGTTTTTCAAACATTTAAAAAGTAAAAAAATTCTTTTCTTATGAGCCATACAAAAACAGATGGTGAGCAAACCTTAACTTATGAGGTATAGTTTACTGTACAATTATAGGGCAAATAGGACAAAATGCAAAATTATAACTAAGGTATACACAGAAGAACTCTGGGAATTCAAAAGAACAAGGGATTTCCCTTCCTCCTATTCTCCCCAGATGTGGACTGAAGGCTGTATTGGTAAAGGTTTCTACAAGAAGATAAAAAGTGGTCTGAGCACATCATAGCAACTGGTCAACGGTCTCACTTCAGTTTGCATTTCATAAAGCATCTTATTTATCATAGTCATTTAGGTTCAGTTGCCCAAGATCTAAGGACTGCATACTAATGGGTAAATCATGCATTGAGCGTCTTGAGCTATGGGTAGCAGCATTACTTTTATTATTGTTAATTTGGGCAATATCACTTTACATCGAATAGTTGAAAAATTTAAACTATTTTGATATCTATTATTTCATTTCTACAGTTTTATCAATTCACTGTAAGGATTGCCAAAACTAAGTACTATGGACTGGATGGCTTAAACGGAACTTTATTTTGTCACAATTCTGGACACTAGAAGTCTGAGATCAAGGTGTCAGCTGAGTTGCTTTCTTGTGAGACTTCTCTCCTTGCCTTTAGATGGTATCCTCTCTCTCTGTCTTCACATGGTCTTTTCTCTGCATGTCTGTCTTAATTTTCTCTTATAAGAACACTAGTCATATTGGATTAGGGCCAACTCTAATGATTTCATTTTAACCCAATTACCTCTGAAGGCCATTGGGGTTAATGACACGAAACAGCCCATAACAGTGACATATTCAATAAAGATTTTTGCTGTGACTATTATAACCCTTAAGGTCCTTTATCTTTTATCCAGTAAGAAGAGAACTGACATTAATATTATCACTCAAAATATGAGGAAACCAATGTCAGAACAGAATTTGTAAAGGTTACAAAGGATTTAACTTGCTTGATATTTCATTTTCTTTAAAATTATTGAGGGTTAGTCTAAGACAAATAAAGGTCTTTAAAATACATTTTTATTTCAGAAAACTTTACAATGATGCAATTTTGCTAAGAGCTGTTATGAGTACTAAGTGCTATCTAATGGTTATTTAAATATTTTATAAGTATTGTATGAGAACTCTGCCTGCATTCACTAAGTGCTAAGTGCTATCTAAGTACTATAATTAGAGGTCAAGTGTAAGTCAAATTTGTGGTTATCTAAGAGCATTAAGATTCCTATGAAGACACATAAGAGAAAGGAGACAGTGAAATTTTGAGCAATCCCTGCATTTTCCTGATTTTTCATCCTATATAATAAAAGCCTAATATGCTAAATGTCCAATTGTCTGGTCTGCTGTTCAACCAATCAAAGTGTAATATGCTAATGGTATGCTAAGGCTGCTCAACTCGCTCTGACATGAACTGACCACTAGAGGTCAGACAGTCGACCGTTGACCAGTTGCTATGATGTGCACAGACCACCAGGGGGCAGACTCTGCTACTGGTAGGTTAACTTGCTGCTGGGGTCCAGCCAATCAAAACTGAGTGAGATAGGCTGGACATGCCCTGGAGCCCTCCCATAATCTCTCCCCAACTGGTCAACCTCCTGCATCCCTCTCTGGCCCCGATTGTGCACTAGTGGGACCCCTTGGGGGATGTTGGAGAATAAATTTTGGCCTGATCCCACAGGCCAGGCTGAGGGACCCCTGTGTACAAATTTGTGCACTGGGCCTCTATTATTATTACTTATTATTAATATTTATTATTATTATTATTTGCCAAATCGATAAATGTTTTATTTAATTAAAAAAATTTAAAATTTTTAAAATTTATTGTCTAAAGTTTTATATATGTCTCCTTTTCCCCAATTGACTCCCACTATCACCAGTCATTCCCACCCCAGGCAAGCCCCCACTTCTGCAGTGTCTGTGTCCATTGGTTATGCTAATATGCATGCATACAAGTTCTTTGGTTGCTCTCTAACCTTCTCACTTCTCTACTTGTCTCTGGATCTATTCTTGCTCATCAAATTATGTTGATCATTATATCCCACATACGAGTGAGATCATGTGATATTTATCTTTCTCCAACTAGCTTATTTTGCTTACCATAATGCTTTCCAGTTTTCTCCATGCTGTTGCAAATGGTAAAAGTTCCTTCTTTTTTATAGCAGCATAGAATCCCATGGTTTCTCCCCAGCTGGCCGACCTCCTTAAGTTTCCTTCCCCGCCCCCCTACCCCTGCCATTGACCTCTCCCCAGCTGTTCCCACCCCCAGCACCCCCACCCCGCTACTGTCTGTGTCCATTTGTTATCCTCATATGCATGTATGCAAGTCGTTTGGTTGATCTCTTAACCTTCCCCCCTTTTTCTTATATTTTTTAAATGAGAAGACATGATTGTATGGCACATGCACATAGAAAATAGGAAGAAGAACTAGTTATGAGAAGATGATAAATTTGCTTTAAGACAAATTTTCTAAACTTGTGAGATGTAGACATGGAATAAATGTAGACACCAGGTAACTCAACTTTCTACTTTCAGTAGAAGAGCTGGCAACTAGGCTCAGAGCTTAGTAAAATGGTGCAGTCTGTTCCAATGAGAAAAAGGCATCCCTTCAGGATAAAAAGTTCTATTCCAGGGCACATTCATTGTCAAGTAAAACATGGGTGTGATTATACTGTTTTACTTATTACCTCACCTCTCTATCTTTGTGTAACACACAACTACACACTGTAGCTCCAGAGGGTATGGTTGAAATGATTCTGTTTTGTGAAAATTTGATGGAACTCACTCATCTAGCTATCTCTGTGGGAATATTTTAAATACAAACTCCATTTTTTTAAACAATAGGATTTTTCAGGCTATTTTACATTCCATCAGCTTTTGGTAATTTATATTTTATCAGAAATTTGTTTAAGCTTTTAACTTTATTGACATAAATTTATTCACAGCTTTGCTTATTATCCTTTGAATGCTTACTCAATTTGTAGTTACATATATTTTTAAAATTATATTATTTATTTGTCCTTTATCACTTTTCCTTCTTAAGATCTTGTTTATTGATGCATATTTTACATACAGAAAAACTCATCATTTTAAAGTATACAGTTATATGAGTTTTGACAAATGTTAAATTTTTAAAAATATGTTTTTATTAATTTCAGAGAAAAGGAGAGAATGGGAGAGAGGGATAGAAAGATCAGTGTTGAGAGAGAATCACCCATCAGCTGCCTCCAACTGGGGATCGAGCCTGCAATCTGGGCATGTGCCCTGACTGGGAATTGAAATGTGACCTGCTGGTTCATAGGTCTATACTCAACCAGTAAGCCACACCAGCTGGGTTTGACAAATGTTTACAACCAACATAAACAAGTTATGGAATATTTCCAAAAGTTGCTTTGTCCCAATTTGTGGGAATATTTTAAATTATAAATTCATAATCTTTTATAGGTAGAGGGATATTTAGATTATTTATTTAATCTTGTGTGAGCTTTGGCAACACAAATTTTTCCATTTCATCTAACTAGTCAAAAGTATTGACTTTAAATATATTTAAGAGCCTTTGTTTTTATTCGTTTGATGTCTGTAGGATCAGTGGTGATATCACCCCTTTCATTTCTTAATGTTGATCATTTATAAATTCTCTCTTCTTTGTTCATCAATCTGGATATAAGTTTATCAATTTTACTGATATTGTCAAAGAATCAGTGTTTGATTTCCTTAATTTCTCTATTTTACTGACTTTTAAAAATTTAATTTATGTCTGTTCTCATTTTAATTTTTCCCTTAGTTTATGTCTTTAAATTTGCTTGTAATTCTTTTTTTTCTGTTGCTGATGAATACTTTTATCATTTGTATGCTTGAATATATCCTTAGTTATATTTTATTTTCTCTCTTTTTTTCTGTTTTTCAGTGTCTAATCTGCTATTGAGTCCATGCAGTGTTTTTTTTTTATTTATTTAGATATCATATTATTTATCCTTGTAGCTTGAATTGGTGTTTTTATACCTTTGGTTTCATTCCTCATCACCCTTGACTTTCCTCTATCTTCTTGAACATGAGAAGTATATTTATAATGGTTATTTTAATGTGCTTGTATCTTAATTATGTCATCTATGTTGTTTCTATATGCTCCTATTGATTGCCTTTTCCCCCTCACTGTGGCTTGTTTGGGTTTCCTCACCTTGTACTGTGGCCTAGAAAGTTTCCTGCCTCTTAGCATGCATGGAAAATTTTTATTGCATTACAGACATTGTGAGTTTTATGTTTTTGTGGGCTAGATATTTTTGTTTTCCTTTAAATATTTCTGGACTTTGTTCAGGGAGGCAGTTACATGGTTTGGAATATATTTGATAATTTGAAGCTTCCTTTTACATAAGGGTCATAAAGGTTGGATCTAAAACAGGCCAAAATATTGGATCAGTTTGTAACACTACTGAGGTTATACTTTCCTGAGGACTCTGCTCAGTGTCTTGTGCGTTAGAAGGCTTTCCTTTCTGACTGGTGAGGACATGAACTGCTCTGGACCCTGTGTTACCTCTCGAGATGATCCTGTTTACTCCTTTCTGGTGGTTCTTTTCTTCGCCTTGGTGGTTCCCTCACAACATGCAAAGATTAGTAGTCAGCAAAAGACTTAAGAAAACCAATATTCGGGTAATAAATGCCCCTTTGCTTTGCACCCCCCTTCTCTTTGGTACTATGTTCCAAACTATGAACTCTGTCTTTTCAGGATGAAAAGGATGACTGCAGGCTCTGTTTGGGTTCCTTTCGTCGTCCTGTAGCCTGGAAACTGTCTCTAGGCAGTGAGCAGGGGCACTTGTGGCTCACTTCACTTGTTCTCGTCTCTCAGGATCAGTGTCTGGAACTGACTTTTGTCCAGCATTTTATATATTTTGTTCAGTTTCTAGATGTTTAGGCAGGAGGACAAATACCATCCCCATTTTTCAATTATGGCCAGAAACTGAATTTGGACATTGATTTATATTTTAATCCAACGGGATTTTCTAAAACCCTTAGAATTGGGTTTGATATACTAGCTATGTTTCTTAGTGTCCTAGTGTACTAATTATCTGGTCGCATAATAGCAATAACTCAGAAGAACTACATGTTCTATGCTTCCCTTCACATATATTTTAGGATAATTTTATGATGTTTGACAGTTTTTAATATTTTAATGAAAGAAATATTTTTCTCCCTATTAAATCTAGTAAGTGACCTATTAAATGGCATTTGCTAAGTAAATGGCATTTGTTAAGAGGTAGGGCTATCTTATCTTTGTTGTTCTCCTTGCACCAAATGATATTAAAAAAGTATTTTATAGTAAACCATAGACCATTGCCAAGACTAATAAAAAAGAGAGAAAGAAATGTAAGAAATAAACAATATTGTGGAAGAAAAGGAGATTCTGTATACACTAAAATAAATAGGGAGATATTAATTTAGGCTCCTAAATTTGAGACGTTAGATGGAACAGACAAATTTCTGGGAAAAAATAAACTTACCAAAATAAACACGGGAAGAAATAAAATAGTCCTATATACTAAAAAATTTGAATCCATATTTAAGAATTTTCTACCAAATAGAAATTCAAGCCAGGTGGCTTGACCAGTGAATTTTACCAAAGATATAAGGAAGAAATGACACCAGTCATCCATAAAAGTCATTTCACGTACACATAGCCTATATAATAAAAGGCTAATATGCAAATTGTCCCCTTGACTGGGAATTCAATTGGGAGTTCGACCAGGGGGCGAGGCCAGCCAGCCAACAGCCCGTGTCCTTTCCTCTCAGCTGCCTGCCCAATTGGCCCTGACTGGGGCAGACCAACTGGACCCCACCCATACATAAATTTGTGCACCAGGCCTCCAGTTTAATATATAAAAGCCAATTATATTTTATATAATTTAAAAGATATTATTTAAAACAGCATGTGAAAAACACCATGCCTAGGAACAAATCTAATGAGAGATATACAATATTTATGCATAGAAAAAATGAACAGATATTAAATAAATTGGAGAATATATATATTTAAGGATTGAGATACTCAAAAGCACAGAAATGTGACTTTTCTGAAAACTGACTTCTTAGATAAAAATCCCAATTAACATAGCAAGTTTTTCTTTCCTGGAAAAGTTTGAGCTAATTTTAGAATCAGATTACAAATTCAAATGACCAGGAATAACCAAAACAATTTGAGAATATAGAAACAAGTTGGATGATTTACACTATAAAACAAGAATTATTATAGTAATTAAGACAATGCAGTATTTTATAACAATAGATAAATAGACCAGTGAGTCAGAAATAAGAATTTCAAAGCAAACCTACAAATGAAATTGAAATTTGACTTATGGCAACACAGAAGAATAGTGAGGAAAGCATGACTTCTTAAGAAAGTTGGATAGTCACATAGAAAAAAAGTGAATGTGGGTTCCTTTCTCATGTTATGCACAACAATACATTCCAGATATATTGTTGATCTAAATGTGAAAAAGAAAACATTAAAGTTCCTGGAAGATAACAAGAAATAATAACTTATGATTTAGGGTAGGCAAAGATTTTTCAAGACACAAAAGAGCAATAAGTATATAGGAAACAATTGATAAGTAGAATTACATTAAAATTAAAAACATCTCTTTATTAGAGACACCATTAAGAGAATGAAAGTTAACCCACTTTTTTTGATGTGATACATATAAATGACAAATAATCTATACTCAAAATATTAAAATAACTAAAATTAGCCAGAAAAAGAGAGATAATCAAATAGAAGAATGTACAAAAGATTGAATACCTCAGAAAATTGAATATCCAAATGAGCAATAAATATTTTAAAATATGCACAACTTTATTAATCATCAGAGAAATATAAAATATAGTAACAATAGGATACCATTATATATAACCATCAGAATGGCTAAAATCAAAAGGATTTGCAATCTAATCTTAGAGAAAGCTTAGAGCAAATAAATCTTAATACATAGTTGGTGTGAGTATAATTGGTACAACTTTTTTAAAAAACTGGCAATATTAGCTAAAACTGGACATGCACATAATCTGTGCTGGGTCAGTGCTACTACAGGGAAACAGAAATAAATACATATATGGAGCAAAAGTTAAGAGAGAGTGTATGAATATTCATAGTAAGTATTGTTTGCAATAGCTACAAACTAGAAACAACCTGAATATATCATAGAGTGGATATATAATTTGAGATGCTTAAAGTGGATAGTAAATTTCTATATTTGCAGAATATGAGGACTAACATTTAGATACAAAAACAGTCAAATAATTTGACAAGGCCCGGTTAAAAGGAACCTCCTAACAGTGAGCCAACATTGGAGAAAGCTCATGTACGACTTTAGAATCATGGCACAGAAAGTACTGTTCAACATTCTCATGAGATCTATGAATAACCGGGGTTTTGGGATCAAATAATGCCAATCATGAGAACATGGACTGAAAGTTATTGGCAAGTTGTAACTTCCTCCATCCAAGTGACAGTTCAACAAAGACATAGGAGAATGTCTCCAGGGAAACTGGGGCTTTATTTCTGGGTCAGGAAGAACTAACTTTTCTTAAAAGCAGGTGAGGGTTTAAGGTGAGGGAATCACCAGCTAGAGAAGAAGTAACAGAAGTCTAACAAGCACACATAATTGACCTGCAGAGATTTTATCCCTGAGGGAAAAGAAATTTACTTCTTCCAAATCCCACATCCTGCTCAGCCCCACCCTTCCTAGGGCATTGCTGGCCTGTCCTGAAGGTAAGAGAGTCATGCTCAGAGAGTGGGTTCTTGGGCCATGCGTCAGGAAACCAGGCTTTCCTTAACACACAGCTCCTTCCCAGTCTCATTTGGTAATTGTATTGAATTGGATTACTGGAGAGATAGGTCCCATTTTGAGGAGCCAAATTGAGGAGAAAGTTAGTTCATCTCTGTGAAATGAAGCACCTAGCACAGGTTTTGGATAGCATTCATAGGAATCACTGGGCTTAGCTACTACAGGTCATGTCCACTGCATTGCACCGCGCCCCTTAGCACCAGCTCACTGGAAATCTGGACTCAGAGGACAGGTTTGTGCTGACCAGCTCGTTCTGAAATGATAATGGTCAAGCAGTATAGATATGTGTAAGGGAGTTGGGGTGGAGTGGGGAGAACAGCTTTGTCAATGAACATTTTGGGGAAGTCTCAAAGTTCCCAGATGGATTTTTTTCTTTAAAGATCATCTGTGATTAACTAGCTTGAGTCACAATTCTAGGAGAAAAAAGGGGGTACAGGAATGCTATCATTGTCAATTAAAACACCTCCACCTTACTTCTGAAAAATCTGTTTTAACTTCCATTTAATATCAAATTTTCAGAAAATGTTTTTGTTTTATTTCTTAACTTAGTTATTAATTTTACTATTGATGTTACAGCCTTATTTTATTATCCTCCCAATTTTCCTGTCTCTAATGAATTAGGACAGACTTTACCCAGAAGAAGAAACTAGGTAATGAGAGTTGAACTGGGAAATTAAAGTTCATTGGCAAAAGAGTTCACTCACTCCTAGGGAGAGGCACTTTACAAAGCATGAAGATGATACAGAAACAATGATAGGAAAACCATGGGTATTTCTACTTTTTTTTCTTTATTAAGGTATTACATATGTGTCCTTATTCCCCCAATAGCCTCCACCCCACCTCCCATGGGTATTTCTACTTTTAACCAATACCTTTGTGGGCTTTTAAGGAAAATTGCTGACCAAAGATCAGAGATTGCATTCTGTTTGTCAAACCCTTAACTAATTATTAGTTTTTAAAAAGTGAAGACTCAAAACTCTAAGAGATTTACATTAGTCAGTTTTTTTCCAACAAAATCTTATTTGGTACCTGAGAATACATTAAATAATCATGAATCATCAGTTATCTTCTGCACTATTATTTTTCTTTTTGCCTTCTGCTGGTGAAATTCCTTTACATAAATTATTTCAGTATTGTTGCAGAATTGGAGACTACCCCTTTCTCCTTCCTTAGCTTAGCTCATAAAAGATTATGCATAGGTGCTCAAACTCCACTGATGGGTCCTAGGCACAAATGTTTCCCCTTTGAAGTCACTTGTCTCTCTCTTATACCTGAGACCCTTAACAGTGATACTTTTGTATTTCAAGTTTTCTTTTTCATTAGGGACAAAAACCTTTCTATTTCTTTGATAGAAATATTTCAAAGTTACTTGTTAAACTTTTGAAGCTCTAGAGTAAGTTTTAAAGAATTAAAGAACATTCTGTATTTTTACTGCCTCTCCTTGTGTCCACATCAGTTGTCTCATGAAGTGAGAATTGTTTATCAAGCTTAATTTATTCATAGATAAAAGAAGGATGGTCATATGCAGATGCCCATGGACCCCTTTCTTCTGGCTAATTCAAGCAACTCTGGCAATTTCCTTATTCACAGTTAGTGGCCCTACTGTCATGAATATCCTCAATACAAAGTCTGATTTTCATAACATATTCTTTGGTACTATCTGATTACAGCAAACAAATAATATCTCCTTAGCTCTGCTGTGTCTGGGTTTCACTTTCTGGGATTCACTTTCTCAACTTAAAGGGCAGACTAATCAGAAGGACAATATGTGGAAAACTGAGAGTGGGCTTTGTTGAATCCATGAGGTTTTTGGAAATCACTTGTGACTTGAATAAGGTGAAACAGGATTACTAGAGATAATACTAAAGTTCCAAAGAGAATGTTAGAGTGCTTGAGCTTTCTGAAATACCAATATACCAGCAGGATTAGAAAGTGTAAGGATGGTATTGAGCAGACTAGCCTATTGTATTTTGTCATGTGGATCATGATAGAGGAAGTATAGTGTGAGGATGAGAGAAGACAGTTTCTTGGGCGGGGGAAAGTGAGGGATTGGGGAGAGGTACAGGATAGTCAAATATTTCAGATGGGGATAAAAGGAAAATAAAGAGCTAATCAACAGTCATTGCACTGGGTTAATTCCAGTTAATTATTTTCCATCACATTATAGCCTCCAATCCATAACTACCACTGTCCAGGATACATACAAGTAGAATCAGTGGGAATGCACAGCCAGCTTTCCATTACCTTAGTTAGTAGGCTAATATGTATGACAAGTATTCTTCTTATTTCTTAGGGAAGGTAGTTAATGTCTCCCTGACTTTGATTTGTTCCTTGACAGTCATGCTTCTCAAGAAACATATGTATGGTGTATGTATGGCAGTCCCCTTAGCCTCTCATCCAAATAAAAAGCAGGTTTTTCAAAACCAAGCTCAATGGCCCAGGTCTTCATTCTTTATGTCACTGTCTCTGAAATGTAATTTTGATAATTTTTTGCTACTTAAAAAGTCTGTTGTATATTTGGCACATTCTAACTAATAACATTTCTTATTTCAAAAGGTGAAAATTGAGTGTTTCATTATCATAGAGAATCCAGGTGTAAAAATGTCATTAAAAAAAAAAGCCTGTTTCTGCCTGTTAGGTTCCATTTAATATGGATTTTGATAGTGTTAAGAGGTGAAAACAGGTTTCCAACAGAAAAGTAAATAAACTTCAGGGTTAGGGACTGGTCTAAGGAAGAGAAGTGTATTTTAAAGTTAATCTTTTAACTTAAATATCTAAGTATTCTAATAAAACTTGTCCTACTTAAGGAAGGAGAAAACATTTTTATTTTCTCCTTGAACCTGAGTCATGTTAATGTGTTTTACTATGGTCCCAAACCCTGAAGAAAACAATTAAGGAAACCATACCATTTAGTATTAGATGGCTATTTGGTCTACATGTCTTATCAGGCTCTCTGCCACCTTAAGTATCTGGCATTTATTGATTTATAACTTGGGTTTTGTCTTCAGAGGCTCATGGGCAGGGAAAATCAGACTTGGGTGAGTGAGTTCATTCTCCTGGGCCTGTCCAGCTGCTGGGAAACTCAGGTCTCCCTCTTCTTCCTTTTCCTGGTCATGTATCTGGTGACCGTGCTGGGGAACTTGCTCATCCTCCTCCTTATCAAACTAGACAGCAGCCTAAATACGCCCATGTACTTTTTCCTCGGTGTCCTGTCATTTGTGGACATCTGTTACACCAACAGCACTGTCCCACAGATGCTTGTTCACTTCCTGTCAGCTCGGAAGACCATCCCATTCCAAAGCTGTGTGCTCCAGCTCTATGTATCCGTGGCATTGGGCGGGTCTGAGTTCTTCCTGCTGGGAGCCATGGCCTATGACCGCTATGTGGCAGTATGCCACCCACTGCACTACACAGTCATCATGCATGGAAGGCTGTGCCTGGGGCTGGCTGCTGGCTGCTTGGTGGCTGGTTTCATGAATTCACTGATGGAAACAATCATCACCTTCCGGCTTCCCCTGTGTCACAATATTATTAATCATTTTGCCTGTGAGACCCTGGCTGTGTTGCGGCTAGCCTGCGTGGACCTCTCCTTCAACATGGTCATGGTGGCCATCTCAGGATTTCTGGTGATCATGCTTCCCTGTGCCCTGGTCCTCTTCTCCTATGGTCATATAGTTGCTGCCATTCTGCGTATTCGCTCTGCTCAGGGACGCAGCAAAGCCTTTGGGACCTGTGCTTCCCACCTCACTGTGGTGTCCATGTGCTTTGGAACAGCCATCTTCATATACATGAGACCTGAGGTTGACGCCTCAGCAGAGCAGAAGATGACTACCCTCTTCTTTGCTGTGGTGACTCCAATGCTGAACCCTGTAATCTACAGCTTGAGGAACAAGGAGGTGATGAGTGCCCTAAGAAGAGTGTTGAGAAAACTTAATGAAAAAAGGTGAAGTTTCAAAGGAGACTGTCCTAACTGGTTTGGCTCAGTGGATATAGCGTCGGCCTGCAGACTCAAGGGTCCCAAGTTCGATTCTGGTCAAGGGCATGTACCTTGGTTATGGTCACAACACCAGTAAGGGGTGTGTAGAAGCAGCTGATGGATGTTTCTCCCTCATCGATGTTTCTAACTCTCTATCCTTCTCCCTTTCATTCTGTAAAAATCAATAAAGTATATTTAAAAAAACAAACAAAGAAACCACAAAGGAGTCCTACTTCCCTCCAACAGCCCAGAGAACATTTCAAAGAGGAAATGATTGACATGTCCTTTTTCCTCAGATTTTCTGATAAGGTAGATAATAGTGAGCACATCCTTTTTAGACTGACTTTCCACACTAGTCCACATTTTCACTATGTATCATTGCCCTGTTATATATGTGCTAAAAAATGTGTTCAGTTATTAAACAGGGGTTTGCTGGGTAATCTGTCCTAGAATTCATATTTTCCCGTCCCTTTCATATTCCTCCTGCATATTCCCTCAGGAAGTACCAGGTGGACAATGAAAAGTTTCAGGCTGGTAACAACCATACTTCACATCTTGACCCAACCCTCACCAGCAATATGGCTTTGAAAATGTACTTAATACTTCTGACCTCCAGTTTCCTCAACTATAAAAAGAATAATCAGTAAGTGTTATTATTTTGAAGATTATGAGTAACCCATATAAAATACCAGGTAGAGTGGTATTTTTAAATATTTTTAAAAATATTTTTAGGATACAACTATAGGACTAAGCAGCATGCAACTTTCTACATACAATTATTCAAAATGAACCTTTTTGCTATTTCTTTGGTCCTGTGGCTGTGATTTTACTGAGGACCCTGGCATCTATCTATCTATATATTTATCCATCCACCCACCCATCCATCCATCCATCCATCCATCCATCCATCCATCCATCCAACTATCTAATCTATTTATAATCTATTTATCTGTCAAAGCCAAAGTTCTTATTTTTCTTATCTCCAATTCAAACAAGTGCTTTCTCATGAGCTCCAAATACACATGTCCACTGGCTTACTTAACACCTTCCCTTATCACATAGGAATCCCATTCTTAACATAATTAAAATAGAACTATAGGCCTTGCTTGCTTCTATTGCCCATGGTACTCCTTTCCTCTTGTTCCAAAATACCTTAACTGTATTGGCTCAGTGGATAGAACATCAGCCTGTGGACTGAAATGTCCCAAGTTCGATTCCAATCAAGGGCATGTACCTTGGCTGCAGACACATCCCCAGTGGGGGGTGTGCAGGAGGCAGTTGATCAATGTTTCTCTCTCATTGATGTTTCTGAGTTTCTACCCTTCTCCCTTCCTCTCTGTAAAAAAATCAATAAAATATATTTAAAAAGAGAACCATCAGACACTCAGAATAATTTCTTTATTTTTAATTCTCACTTAAGGATATTTTTTCCACTGATTTTTAGAGATAAAGAGAGAGGGAAAGACAGAGAGAAACATCAACGTGAGAGAAACACATGGATTGGTTGCCTTCTGCAGGAGCCCTGATTAAGGGCCCAGGCCTAGGAGGGGTCTGCAATCAAGATACATGCCCTTGACTGAAATCAAACCTGGGACCCTTCAGTTTGCAGTCTGACATGCTATCCACTGAACCAAACTGGCTAGGGCAATAATTTCTTTCTTTTATGTCTAATCCATCAATAGATTCCATGAGCTTTATTAACAAAATATATGATCAGTCTGCTTTCTACATTTTATTCTTTATACAGCAGGTTTAATTTTTAAAAAAATATTATTTACTAGGGGCTCGGTGCATGAAATTTGTGCACTGGGGAGGGGTCTCCCTCAGCCCAGCCTGCCCCCTCTCACATACTGGGAACCCTCAAGGGATGTCCTACTGATGGCTTAGGCCCGCACCCCGTTGAGAGCAGACCTGAGCCACAGTCTGGCCTCCCTTTGCAGGAGGCAACCAGGCTGATCAGGGAAAAGTGCCAGCCCCATCACCCTGCTGCTGCAGCCACTGCCAGTCACCACAGCCACCAAGGTATTTTCATCAACACGAACTCCAGTCCCTACATCATGAAAAAAAGACAAATTTCTTTAAGCATTTTCAAGATGTGTCTTTCATGGGATATGACATTTCTTTCTTTATTTTTCTTTTTATTCTCACCTGAGGATATGTTTCCATGATTTTTTCCCCCTTCCCTTCGATCTCATGTTCTGCCCCTGCCCAAGCTTAAAGCCTCCATCTCAGTCTTTAGGCTAGGTAAGGGGTTCCCCGCTAGCACCTCCCCAAGCCTAAAGCCTCCACCCCAGGCTTTAGGATTGGGAAGGAAGACCCGCCACCCCTGCCCCTCCGATGGCTGGCTGAGAGTGACCTGGGTGCTGAGGAGGTTCCAGGGACCCAGGTATGTATGCAAATTAATTGGCATCTTTGTTGGGTTAATTTGCATACTCACTCTAATTGGCTGTGGGCGTAGCGAAGGTATGGTCAATTTACATGTTTCTCTATTATTAGGTAAGATTTTTGACTTATGTTGTGAAATAAAACACAGAAGCAGAAAACAACACTAAACAAATGTAACTTAGTGAATTATTATAATACAATACCCCTTGTAACAAACACTTAAGTAAAAAAACAGATCTGACAGCTACTACAGAAGCCCCTCATGTGCTTGTCCTAATCACAACTCCTTTTCCCCAAAATACTATTTTGACCTTTGTAGCAATCCCTTATTTGTACTTCTTTATGGCTTTATTACCCAAACAAACTTCCCTAGTCATTGCAGTTCAGTCTCATTCAGCTTGATATGTCCATGAAGTCTCTCTTATCTGTCAGTTCCCTCCAACTCTTTACTTCCATATAATTTATTTGAGTGACCTGGGACATTGGACCTGCAGAAGACATCTTTATGTTAGGAAATAAATCAGGGCACATCTTTATCCTGTTTACAGTAAAATTCATACTCCACACATGCAAGGCCCGATGTGATCCAGCAGCTGCATGCTTCTTCGTCTGTTCCTATCCCCTCTCGTACTGCATTTCTGGCACACTGGTTACCTGGCAAGAGTCAGAAGAAAACAGATAAATCTTTATATAAGGAAAGTTTATTTTTCCACAAGTCATCATGTGCATGGAGCAAATAATTATAAATGTAAGTTTCTTGTGTATGAAATCTGAGACTTATGCAATGCATTAATTTACTAATAAACACTAAAAGCTTGATTATAAATACTGATTTTCATTGGAAATTTTGAATCCTATCAATTAACATCATAAACTGTGCTAAAATTTCTGAATAAAATCTCAACAGTAAAGGTGTTTTGATTTCCCACTTCAAAAAAAAATAAATCTTTATTGCTCAGATTATTACAGTTGTTCCTCTTTTTTTCCTCCATAGCTCCCCTCTACCTTGTTCTCACCCTACCCTCTGGCTTTACTGCCCTCCCACTGTCCTCATCCATAGGCGTACGATTTTTGTCCATTCTCTTCCTGCACCCCCCACACCCTTTTCCCCCGAGAATTATCAGTCCACTCCCCTCCTATGCCCCTGATTCTATTATATTCACTAGTTTATTCTGTTCAGCAGATTTTTTATTTACTTGATTTTTAGATTCACTTGTTGATAGATATGTATTTGTTGTTCATAATTTTTATCTTTATCTTTTTCTTCTTTTTCTTCTTCTTAAAGAATACCTTTCAGCATTTCATATAATACTGGTTTGGCAGTGATGAACTTCTTTAGCTTTTTCTTGTCTGTGAAGCTTTTTATCTGATCTTCAATTTTGAATGACAGCTTTGCTGGGTAGAGTAATCTTGGTTGTAGGATCTTGCTATTCATTACTTTGTATATTTATTGCCACTCCCTTCTGGCCTGCATTGCTTCTGTTGAGAAATCAGCTGACAATCATATGGGTACTCTCTTGTAGGTAACTGTTTTTCTGTTGCTGCTTTTAATATTCTCTCTTTGTCTTTTGACCTTGGCATTTTAACTAAATGTGTCTTGGTGTGGTCCTCTTTAGATTTCTCTTGTTTGGAGTTCTCTGTTCTTCCTGGACTTGTAAGTCTATTTCTTTCACCAGGTAGGAAAATTTTTCTGTCATTATTTCTTCTAATAGGTTTTCAATATTTTGCTCTCTCTCTTCTTCTGTAACCCCCATAATTTGGATGTTGGTATGCTTGAAGTTGTCCAGGAGGCTCCTTACACTATCTTCATATTTTTGTATTCTTTTTTCTTTTCCGGTTTGGTGTTTTTTGCTTCTTCGTGTTTCAAATCTTTGGTTTGATTCTTGTGATCCTTTAGTCTGCTATTGGATCTCTGTATATTATTCTTTATTTCAGTCAGTGTATGTTTAATTTCTAATTGATCTTTTTTTTATATCTTCTAAACTTATTGCTGGTTTTGAAAAAATTCTTGAAAAACCTTATAACCATGGTTTTGAACTCTATATCCAGTTGTTTGATTTCCTTCATTTCTGACATTTGTGACCTGTTTCTTTGTCTCTGTATTTTGGCTGCTTTTCTGTGTTGATAGAGTGGCTTTGTGTGCTAGGTGTCCTATGGGGCCCAGTGGCTCAGCCTTCCCAGTTACCTGAGGTGGACTCTCTTGGTGCACTCCTTTGTGGACTGTGTGCATAATTTGGGTGGGGCGGAGTCTTAGAGAATCCACAGGGCAGAGCAAACAACAATGGCTCATTCTCAGCCCTGCCCAAAGAGGCCCCTGGTTCTCAATGACATATGGTAATCATTGCATGCACCTCTGAGAGAAAGCCGCCCTTGAGTTCTGCCCAATGCCAGACAGTCCAGTTTCTCCCCATATGAGTCTGGGTCCCCAGAGTCCTGCCTGGAACTGGAGTTCAGAGCAGTCAGGAGCTTGCGTCTCCCTCCCGATTGAAAATGACAACCCTGTTCTCAGTTGTCGGTCCTTTATGCACATGCACCTCTGAACCTCTGCACTTTACTTCTGCACCTCCTCTGAGTCTCAGTGTGCTTTTCTCTTTTTTTCTAGTTGTAGAATTTCCACTTAGCCAGCCTTCTTGTGGTTCTGGATGATGTCCATTTTGTCTTTTTGTTGTAGTTTTGAAGTGGTTGTGCAAGGCAGCAATTTCAGGTGTTTACCTATGCCGCCATCTTTGTTTCTTCCTTCGATCTCCCACTTTTTAAAAGAAGAAAATCCAAGTTGCTGCCTTGGAAAAGGAGTCTTGCCATCACCCATTTGGCTCAGTGGATAGAGTGTCAGCTTGCAGACTGAAGGATTCTGGGTTTGATTCCAGTCAAGGCCTTGTACATCAGTTGCAGGCTGCTCCCTGGCCTGGGCCCTGGTCTGGGCTCATGCTGAAGGCAACCAATAGATGCGTTTCTCTAGCATTGATATTTATCTCTGTCCTTCCCTCTCTCTTCTGCTCTTTTTAAAATCAATGGAAAAATATCCTCCAGTGAGGATTAAGAAAAAAGAAAGGAAAGGCAGTTTTGTATTCACCAGCTAGACTATAAGCTTCTTGAAAGCAAGGATTATTCATTTCAGTGTATTTGTGGTCTCTTAACAATACTAATAATTCCTGCTGATTGAAACTTTCTTTACTATTTTAGGAGTTGCCTTTTCTGAAGTATATAAAGACCATATGTGTTGGAATTTATAATATCCTATCTAATAAAAGAGTAATATGCAAATTGACCATCACTGCAACACAAGATGGCTACCTCCATGTGATCAAAAATGGCTGCCAAAAGATGGCCAACAGGGGAGGGCAGTTGTGGGCTATCAGGCCAGCAGAGGAGGGCAACTGGGAGGGGGACCTAACATGCAGGGGAGGGCAGTTGGGGGACCAGGCCTGCAGGGGAGAGCAGTTGGTGGGGGGATTAGGCCTGCAGGGGAGGGCAGTTAGGGGCAACCAGGCTGGCAAGGGAGGGTAGTTAGGGGTGACTGAGCCATCAGTGGAGGGCAGTTGTGGGTGACCAGGCCTATAGGGGAGGACAGTTATGGGTGACAAGACTGGCAGAGGAGCAGTTAGGCATCAATCAGTGGTTGGGGGTGATCAAGCTGGCAGGCAGGCAAGCAGTTGGGAGCCATCAGTCCTGGATTGTGAGAGGGAGGTCCAACTGCCCATTTAAGACCAATCCCACTGGGCCTAACTGGGCAATCAGGCATCCCTTGAGGGGTTCCAGATTGGAAAGGGTGCAGGTTGGGCTGAGAGACACCCCCTGCATGCATTTTGTGCACTGGTTCTCTAGTTAATAAATAAGACTTCAAAAATCTCAGGTACAGAGTGTAGTTAATTGATTAATAATATTTTATTACATGGAACATTAATACATTACCCAAGGCCTTTTATTAATTTTTAAAAATTAATTAGTTTTAAATTCAATTTTTACTTTTATTTCCAATTTCTAATGTATTTAATATATATAATTGGATTGAGGTACATTCATATATTTTTAAAAGTTCTTTATTGTTTAAAGTATTACATATGTCTCCTTCCCCCCCCCCAAATGACCTCTCCCCTGCCACCCAAACCCCAGCACATGCCCTCACCCCCCTAGTGTCTGTGTCCATTAGTTATGCTTATATGCATGCATACAAGTTCTTTGGTTGATCTATTACCCCCTCCCCTGCCTTCCCTCTGTATTTTTAAATAAATTATATTGTTAACTATTCATCCTTTGTCTATACTACATAATACTATACTTTAAAGATCCACATATATATTTAAGACCAATACATATTGCTCATTTATTATTTCTGTTTATAGTAATCTATGGTGTTCACAATATTTTAGCTGTCACTCTTTGTTATGGAACCCAACTACTCCCCCACAACACACAATCACATATAGACCCATATTGAACTTCATAATATATACACACTTAAGTAGCCATGTAAGAATTTATTTAGGGAATACACATGCTGTCAAGTTGCTAGGTCATAGAATATTCTCTCCAGAATTGCTTTATAACTCTACACCCTTTTAGTGCATGAGAGTCTTATCTACACAGGGCCTGCACACTTTGAATTTTTTCTCTAGCCTAAAATATATAAAACTGTTTTTATCTTTTATTATTACTTGATGGGTAACTGATGTGAATTACTTATGCTGCACTCCTGATTCCTGTCTTCCTTCACCCCACACTGTTCTATCCATGCCTCCCCACCTCATTTCACGATAACTGCATCACCACTGTGCTCAGACCATTTACTACTCCTTCTCTCACAAATGATTCAAATCTGCAAGAATATCCTATTGCTGCTGCTTTCTAAATCTATACAGAATATGCTCCGTTGTCATTCTCCCACTTTTACATGCTGGTGCGAGCCCCCATCTCTTCCACTTGGGTCCTGCAAAGGTCTGCAACAAATTTCTCTGCTTCTACTCTTGTATCCCAGCCCTCAGAGCAATACCTTTAAAACATGACTCAAAGCATGCCATTCCTCTTGTGAATGTTAGTATTTTCTCCATCTGTGTTGAACAAATATTTGTTAAATACCTATTATGTGCTGGACACTCTTCCAGGTGTTGTGGTTACAACAGTGAAAAGCAAACAACTATCTGCTTTCACGGAGATTACATTCTAGTTAAAGGAAATAGACAATAAATATACTAAATAAGTACTATATGTAGTATGTTATGTGGTTTTAATTGCTATGGAGAAAAGTAAAATAAGAAAGGTAGGTAAAAAATCCTGGGAAGATGAAGTTTTGGCAGAGTACTCCAAAGAAGTCATGTACTAGTATACTCTAAAGGGATCCCTAAATGCTTTATAAGTTATGTTGCATTTATAACTGGCATTTCTTTTTTTAGTTGGTTATTACTGATGTACATAAATGCTCTTGATTTCTGTAAGGAGGTCTTGTAACTGGTTCTTAGTTATTAAATCTAATAGGCTGTTGAATATTTTCCCCTAGATACAGAGTCATATCATCTATACATAGTGATAGTTCTTCTTATAAACTTGGTACATCTTAATCTATTTTTTAAAATTCTTAGGCCAGGACTGCTAATGTCATATCACACAGTAGCTATGATAGCAGATATCCCTTCTTGTTCCTGATCCAAAGCAAAGCATCTAAAGGTTCTCCATTAAGTATAATGTTTGCTGTGGATTTAGGGTATTTAACCTTCATTAAGTTAAGTTTTTGAGAACAAAGTATAATAACGTGAGGGTGTGCCTGCCTTATTATATAGCAAAATATATTATAAAGTAACTACTATTAAGACTGTGGTATTGGTGTAGAAAAGGACATGCACCCATGAATCCAAAGAAGCTTTTGTAAATGGGATTTAGTATGTAATTTCAAATCAATTTAGGAAAATAGAGTCTACTAAATAAATGATGTTGGGACAAATGGCTACACTAACAAGAAAAAGAAATGTCATCTTTTCTATTGTATGTCATAAAATGAATTTATAATATTTAAAGCTGAGGAAATACATTTTGTAAATGAGTATATGTTTATTCTCTTCCCTTCTAAAAACATACTAAATAATGGTAAAGGAATAAAAAATGATATAGTAAATCCACAAAGTGAAGAGCACAATAAACAAGAAAGGGCTTAAGAAGTACAAACTGAGAGCGAGAGTGAAGATTTCCATTCATGTGTCTTGTCCAGGGGACAACGACCAGGTAGTTATAAATATGGTTGTTATAGAATAGTCATAGAAAACTATAGAAACTGGTAGTTGTAGAATAGCCATGAAAATGTAAAGTACAACATAGGGACTCTGGTCAATATTATTGCAATAACTATGTATGGTGCCAAGAGGGTACTGGACTTATCAGGAGGATCACTTTGTAAGTTATATAAGTATCTAACGACCATGCTGTATACCAAAAACTAATATAAAATAAGATTGAATGTCAAATGTAATTGATATTTGTAAAAAACAAAAAGACCCAAAACATTTGGAGGCTAGAAAAGCAACTTTGTTTTGGTCTCTTTTGTCTTCTTGAAGATTCAAAGCTAGCTTGGACTCGGTTAAACCTCCCCTTCTAACTGCAGCACTCACATAGGTAGCCCTCAGCAGGCAGATTGTTTATTGTGCTTGGAAAGTTGGCTGGGAGACGATGCTGTTGCTGCCAGCTCTCAGAATAAGTTGGGAGAGGAAACCACAAGCCCTTTCCTGGGGCAGTGCCAGGTGGCTGAGCAGAGAACAGCCTGCTTGCTGTCCCCTGGACAAGGCACACTCTCGCTCTTGTGGAAGGGGAGAGAGGTGCACACTGGGCCTCTGCATGTTTCATTGTACAGTGCTCAACGTCCTCAGCAGTGTTTTTTCACACAGGGTAACTGCACTTTTCTTAGCAATTTTGAATCCTGGACATCCCAAAGTACAAACCAGGATTTATAGGAAGGTTGTCTTCCTTAACATGAAAGGAAAGGCAAAGTTCTAAAAGGTTACAGGATGTGATGGTTGAATTCCAAATGTGAAGACCAGCCCAATAGTAAGCAGCATCTGTCTAGGGCCGTGATGGCGAACCTATGACACGCATGTCAGCACTGACACACGTAGCCATTTTCGATGACAGGGCGGCCGCATGCAGTCACATACAGAGAAGTATGGGGCCTATGCCAAGAAGGACATTTCATCTCTGGCTACTGTACGGCCAGGTTGAAACATTTGCTGTAGTGTAGTGTAGACACTCTGCATCAGAAGTCTGTAAGCCAAAACAATAGAACTCCTGTACAGAGCATCTAGTTCTGGGACTTCCGGTTGGGCCATTAGGGGATCTTTGACCTCACTTTCAGCTCGCAGTAGAATGCTGTGGGGGACGCATCTCTGGGGGCCCTGTGATCACCATTACCGGCAACCACATAACCATGGCAACCATCATCCAATCTACTGTTCTGGGGTGTCGTGGATTTCTAATTGACCATCACTTCTGAGATAAGTGAGGGGAGGCTGGGAGAGGTGAGGGCCTATGCTATATGGGTGACGTTTCCCACCATTAGAAATAGCGGCAGCCATCTTAATTTATATAAGAAACGTTATTTTGCAGCATAGTGCAGACTCCATTTCACCACTATTACTGTTGTGCTTCCTTATTAACCCCTATTTCTGCTTGTTAACCCTGCCCTTTCCTAAAAGATAGTTACATGTGCCATCTTATGGTCAGTTAGGCTAGTTAACCCCTGATTGCCTGCAGGGCTAACAGGCTATCTATAATTCTATCTTCTGTCACTGTCCCCCTGATGGAGAACCCCCCTCCAAAAAATAACAATAAAACAAGGTTAAGTAAAGGAAGTGGTAGTAGCAGTAGCCGACCCTTTCAAGAGACATGGACTGAGCCTCTCTCTCTTTCCGGACCTGGTGGAGCAGGAGGCGCCATCATGGGAGTCGACATCCGCCACAACAAAGACCGAAAGGTTCGGCGCAAGGAGCCCAAGAGCCAGGACATCTACCTAAGGCTGTTGGTCAAGCTGTACAGGTTTCTGGCCAGAAGAACCAACTCCACCTTCAACCAAGTGGTGCTCAAGAGGTTGTTCATGAGTCGCACCAACCGGCTGCCTCTGTCCCTTTCCTGGATGATCCGCAAGACGAAGCTTCCTGGCCGTGGCTGTAGGGACTATAACTGATGACGTGAGAATCCAGGAGGTGCCCAAGCTGAAGGTATGCGCCCTGCGTGTGAGCAGCGGTGCCCGGAGCCGCATCCTCAAGGCTGGGGGCAAGATTCTCACCTTTGACCAGCTGGCCTTGGACTCCCCCAAGGGCTGTGGCACTGTCTTGCTTTCTGGTCCTCGCAAGGGACGCGAGGTGTACAGGCATTTCAGCAAGGCCCCAGGAACCCCCCACAGCCACACCAAACCCTACGTGCGATCCAAGGGCCGGAAGTTGAAGCGAGCAAGAGGCTGCCACACCAGTCGCGGCTACAAAAACTAGCCCTAAGTCCTATCATATTATTAAAAAGGTTTTGGATGCTGAAAGAGAGAGAGGGAAAGAGAGAGAGAGAGAGAGAGAGAGAGAGAGAGAGAGAGAGAGAGAGAGAGACATGGACCAAGATGTATGGCATTATAGAAAAAAATGGCAGATCATTTTGCATTGTATGTACTGAAATGGTAGTAAGCAGAATGTGAAATTTAAATAGACATTTTGAAACTAATCATTCTCAGCTCTTGAAAAAAAGTGAGGATGAAAGGAAGGAATACATTTACAGGCAGCTACACCTTTATAAGAACCAATATAATTCCATCCTTAAATTTATAAAAGGCTCTACAAATTTAACATCTGCAAGTTTGAGCATTGCTCACTCCATAGTTCAGCATAGAAAAGCATTCAGTGAAGGAGAATTTATTAAACAAACTCTCCTAAGATGTGCACCAGTTCTATTTCACAATATGCAGAATAAAGATGCAATTATTAAGGAATATCTGGGTTACCACTCAGTAGAAATATCATAAAAGACCAAATAATGAGTGAACACAAACGTACAACATCAATTAATGAGAGGCATAAGTAACTGTAAATATTTTTTATCTCTCTTGATGAAACTACTGATGTCACATCACATGCTCAGTTGGCCATTATTGGTCGATATTCTGATGGTCTCACAATGAGAGAAGAGTTGATAAAGTTAGTATCAGTGCCAACAAGTCATTAGGAAGTGAAATATGTAAGGTTATTATACAAACATTCCATGACATAAGCATTGCTATCTCTAAAGTGTGTCAGTGACAACAGATGGGGCACCAAACATGGTGGGGAAAAAGTATTTGTCAAATTGTTTACAGAAGCTATTGGACATCCGATTGTGCCTTTTTTTTTGTGTATTATCCATCAGGAGGTTTTATATGCCAAGGCAGGATTCACCGACTTAAACAACTTAATGTCAGTTGTTACAAAAATAGTTAATTTAATAGCTGCTCTCCCCCTTCACAAGTGAGAATTTTCTGCACTTTTACTGGAGGTTGATTCCACCTACAGTGGACTGCTGATGTACAATAATGTAAGATGGCTGAGCTGAGGCAAAGTTCTTGAGTGCTTTGAAGAAATTAAGGTATTTCTTGAGGATAAGGATCTGGGAAACTTTTCTCAGCTCAATGATGATAAGTGGGCTAACACCCTAAATTTTTTTACAGATATCTCTGTTCATATTAATGAACTGAACTTAAAGTTACAAGGTTTTGGCAAAAGTATTGACATTATGTTTGGATACATGAAAGCTTTTGAAAGTAAAATTTTCAAGCAAGATGTGCTAACTAAAACTTGTAAGTATTTTCCTCGAGTAACAAAGTATTTTGAGAAGGCTAGTGCAGCTGTACAAAAATGAAATGGAACCCTTGCATATAAAGTACCAGCATGTTTTAGACTTGTTACTTGACCAGTTCAGTGATAGATCTAATCAATTTAGAAGCCTAGAAGGGACCATAAAATAATTAAGTATCCTGATGTAGTAGTCTACAGTAGTTTGGAATTAAATGGTTTCCAATGAGTGCAAATTGATGATTTGTAGATGAAATTTGCAGAATTTCAAGACAGCATCTGGGCTCAAGTGTTTGTCAGTTTGAGGTCAAAGCTGGAGAATCTGGAAAGGTGCTGCTTGGAGAATCAAGAGGAGTGCCACTACGAACAGGAAATTTGGAGTGCCTGGAACTGATTATCAGACAGACACTTTTAGCATCCTGAAAAATATAGCAATGGCTTTACTCACAATTTTTCCCTCTATGGACTTTTGTGAGACCTTATTTTCAGCATTAAATAATATCAAAACCAACAAAAGAAACAGATTGACAGATGAAGTTAGTAGTGCTTGCTTGGCCTTGAAGTGTACAAAATGCCAAACCTCAAGTGAAGGTTTAGCCAATGAAATTCGGCAAGAAAAAAAGTCACTAATAGGCAGGTTAGTTAAAGAATTTCCCCTCCCCCTCACTTATCTTAGTTCACGGCACCCCACACAAGTTAAATAATATCAAGACCAACAAAAGAAACCTGACTGACAGATGAACAAAGAAGTCACTAAGCAGGTAAGTTAATTAGTTTTTGGTTTATTAAATACAGTTATATATTACAGTTGTACATTTTTGTTATTTAAACTATAAATATCGCGAAATTATGGTGTTTTTCTCGAAGTGACACAGCAACCGAGTTATGCTCGGTTTTTTGGCGAATTTTGACACAAGAAGCTCAAAAGGTTGCCCATTACTGGTGTAGGGACTGGCTATAAAGAGGTCTCCCTGTCCACACTCAAACTATACAGTGTTCCACAGAGAGCATTTCAGTGATGGCCTGGCCCCAGAGCTAGTGCTCAAAGGAATGTGGAGATGGGTGAATCAGAATGAGGAAGATGAGGTGGAATCATATCTTCATGCTCATAAAGTGGATAAAATTCCCACTATTTAAAGGCAGTGTCACTGAAGACTCAGACAAACCCCTCTTGAGAAATTAAAGTTTGGTGAGCTCCTTCCCTCCTCTAGGGACAAGCAAGCAAAACCTTCATTGGCAAAGTTGAAACATAGTTTAGGATAGTAGGTGCAGAAATGACCAGATAAGGGGAGGGAAAAGAAAAGAAATCTAATAAACAAAACATAATTGGCCCCTTGAGATGTCATCACTAAAGTTAGAGAAAGTTCTACTTTACCCAACTGCACTTACTTCAAATGACACAGCTTTCCCCGCCTTGCACAGGATAGCCTCATCCACTCTCCAAAGGTGAGTCTGACATTTTTCAGTCTTTCTTTAACACTTACTTGGGAACATGAATTAGAAAACCAGGTCCTGTAACCCATGCCTTCTCCTGCATTCTTTGAGCCTAAGAGTGTGATGGTGTGATGTAATTGTCCTCTAGTAGCAATTTGTCTTAAGAAAATGCTCTGGCTATCCAAATTAGGAAGCCAGCGTGTGCAACTATTTTAGAGGTTCCCCATGTGGATGAGCTTGAGAATGCTGAAGAGTCAGTGCCAGATTTGCAGTCCTGAACTCTGCTTTTCACCATCTCTTGGAAACTGGTCAGTTGCCAGGTCTGTGCTGATGAGCCTCTTCTTTGCTGATGGAGAAGAAAAATGACCCCCAGAGATTAGCTCTTTTCTCTCCAAACAGAATTTCTGTCTGGAGAACGAGTTTTTAAAGTAACACCTTGTATAAAGTGCTATCCACAATTGCACATCTGGGACTCAGCAGAAATATAATTTGGCTTCTCTAGGTCCCAGTGTATATACTTGTGTGCTGAGTAGGTCAGTTAGCTGGTGCATGTTCCGAAAATAGTCCTATATTTTCAAGTTTATTTCCACTTGCATAATAATAAATCATTTTTGTTATTTTTACTGTTGTAGGTAACTATTTGTATATTCCTCTGGGAGAGGGATTATTTATGCCATTATCTTTTAAAAAAGTATTTTTGTTGGTTTCAGAGAGGAAGGGAGAGAGAGAGAGAAAGAGAGAGAGAGAGAGAGAGAGAGAGAGAGAGAGAGAGAAAGAGAGAGAGAGAGAGAGAGAGAGAGAGAAACATCAGTGATGAGAGAGAATCATTGATCAGCTGCTTTCTGAATACCTCATACTGAGGATAGAGCCCGCAACCCAGGCGTGTGCCCTGACCGGGAATCGAACCATCACCTCCTGGTTCATAGGTCAACGCTAAACCACTGACCCGCACCAGCTGTGCTATGCCATTATCTTTATTTTACAAATGTGAAAACTGATGTGGTAATATTTTAGAATATATGTGTTTTTTTTTTATAAAGCATCAGTCCAATGGAAAAGGTCTTTCAAAATGAAAGTAAAATGTTTGAGTTGCATGAAAATGATTTTTAAAAAAAAGAAATCTGTTGTTGGTAATGATAAATGTAGGTATTCTACTTGATTTAAAAAATTGTGTGACTGGTTCTAGCTTGATGCTCATCCTTTAAGTACTTTGGGGCAAAGAGAAAAAAACACACAGCTTGATAATGGCAAAGGGCTGGAAAGGAGCTGAGCAGGGAGGAGGGGAGACTGTCCACAGGAGGCAGATGGATCTAGAAGCCCTTGCTTTTCCTCCAGCTCAAATCTGTGCAGTCCCCCAATTCCTTCCTGCTCTCTATCATTTTACTTATTTTTTCTTCTTCATCCCACATCCATCTCCTCTTAAAATGGTTCTAAAAACCCTGAGAAAAGGAATGTGGGTTTGTGAACATCTCCACTGTGCTTTTCAATGCAGAGACGACTCTGGTGAAGTACTGCTCCTCTTCACAAAGCAGATTATAACAAAGGGGCCAAAGAGCGGAAATTAAGCTTGTGTGGAAATATTTAGTAATGCCAAATATACATGCCTTAATGAAGTGTTTTTGACTCTTTTAGCTCTTGGTGGGGAATTTTGGGTTTTTCAGTAATGTAACTGAAAAAAAATTGTCCTGAAGATTTTTGTATGTGCATATGTGTAGTCTTATCTTGAAAGATCTCACTTTTCAGATCTTCTGAGGATCAATTGATCTCTCTGGTAAGTATATTTTGATCAAGGTTTCCATCATGAGAGTACCAAATTCTATAAAAATCTCCTTGCAAGGAATGACTGAACACCACACACTGGGACAGAATATCAGGATAAATAAAGTATTGGAAGCCTGATTTTATATTTATATAGCAACTGTGTAAATTTATTAAGTGTCAAGAAAATGGCCTTTATAAATGTTAATTTCTTTTCTTTCATTTTCACAGTTTCCTTTTCTTCCTCATATGGTTTCATTTTTATTGCCTTAGTTTCTTCATTGTATTCTTCTTTTTCTTTGTCTTCCTCTCTGGTTTTCTTTCTTATCAACCATTTTCTCTTTTTTACTTTGTTCCATATTAGCTTATCAACATCTTCTCTCATTATTCTTATTTACATTTTAATATCCTTTTTTTCTCTCATTTGTCCATTTCACACAGCTTTCTTTTTCAAATATTTATTTACCTATTTTCTACTTATTTACTTAAATTTGGGCAAGTTTTGATTTTTTGAGAAAGACATTTAGATATTTAGAAAGACATATACTAGTATCACTGGTCTGTGAGAACTTTCTTAAAAATTGAAGTGAAAGTCACATAATACCAAATAGTACACAAGTCAGTGGCATTTAGTATGTTCACAATGTAGTTTTGGTTTTATATTTGTGAGTGTACAACTAAGCAGGTCTGAAACGGAGTCTGTGAACAGCTTGGGCACAAGCTAGTGTATTTGTGTGTGGGACTTGAATGGGACACTATGGAAAGAAAACATTCCTATGACTGTGGAAAGAACTACTGCTTCTCTTCTCCACCTCTGTAGTGATTTCAGCTTAAGTACACAGCTGCTCAACATGTTATCTCTGTCTTTGATGTGATTGCCAAATGACCGGAAAACATAACCTCTTTTTTTATGTTAGTGTGACAGTAACTATTTACACAAACTATTTACACAAAGTGCTTACATATCCCTCAAACAGTGAGATATGTGAGCACTATATATAAGTGCTCACAACCACAGGGAGTAGTTTTCAAGTTCCCATGGATGTGGCTCAGAAGGGACAAGTCTTCCTAACCAGATAAGATGCATCCCCACAGTCCAGGATCCTTTGTCATGCTTCACCTTCTACCAGTTAGGGATATTCTTTGAACTAGACAAAAATATCCTTAGCTTTACATTTTCTTTTGATTGCTAACTTAAAAAAATAAACATTCGATTTATCTATTTCTTATATTAGACCATTATTGTGTCCGTATAGTCTACTGGGGCCAAGTTCACGAAATTCATGCACGGGGGTGTGGGAGATTTTTCCTCAGCACAGCCTGCACCCACTCCAACCTGGGACCCCTCGAGGGATGTCCGACTGCCCGTTTAGGCCCGATCCTACATGGGCAGTCGGACATCCTTCTCACAGCCCAGGACTGCTGACTCCAAACTGCTCACCTGCCTGCCTCCCTGATTGCCCCTAACTGCTTCTGCCTGCCAGCATGATCACCCCCTAACCACTACCCTGCCAGCCTGATTAATGTCTAACTGCTCCCCTGACAACCTGTTTGCCCTCAACTTCCCTCCTTTGCTGGCCTGGTCACCCCTAAGTGCCCTCCCCTACAGGCTTGATTGCCCCCCAACTGCCCTGCCTTACAGCCCTTGTCCCTTCCAACTGCCCGCCCCTGCTGGCCATCTTGTGGTGGCCATCTTGTGTCCACATGGAGGCATGATCTTTGACCACTTAAGGGCAGCCCTCTTGTGTGCTAGAGTGATGGTCAATCTGCAAATTACTCTTTTATTTGATAGGATAGAGGCCTGGTGCATGGGTGGGGGCCAGCTGGTTTGCCCTGAAGGGTGTCCCGGATCAAGGTGGGGGTTCCCTTGGGGTGTGGGGTCAGCCTGGGTGAGGGGCCTGTTGTGGTTTCCAAGCCAGCCACGCCCCCAGCGACCCAAGCAGAGACCCTGGGATCTGGGATTAATTTATGTTCTACAATTGAAACTTTGTAGCCTGGAGCAGAGCCAAGCCTTCTGCTTACTTTGTGGTGACAGCCATTTCTGTTGGGACATTTACCTTCTATAATTGAAACATTGTAGCCTGGAGTGGAGGCCTAGGCACTAGGGCTGCAGAAGCTAGGCTTCCTCCATCGCCCAGGCAACCCTAGCCTCTGTTCTCTCCAGCTCGGTGCCTCCACCTTTTCTGTTGGACATATGTATCTTCTATAATTGAAACTTTGTAGCATTGAGTGGAGGCCTAGGCCGGCAATGGCAGGTGGAATGCTTGGCTTCCTCCATTGCTGGGGAAACCCAAGCCTCCCTCCTGCTCTCAGTGGTCGCAGCCATCTTGGTGGGGGTTTATTTGCATAATTTGCTCCTGATTGGCTGATGGGCATGGCTGTGGGTGTGGCTTGATCGGATGTATGGTCAATTTGCATATTACTCTTTTATTAGATAAGATAAGCAGAGCCTTTTATTTTTTTCTTAGAGGAAGAAAAGATTTCCTGCCATGGATTTACTCTACATTCTATTCACTGCCATATCCAACACAAAGTAAGAGTATGATCGCCTTTTCAAATGTATAAAAGAGGACAGTTATTCACATACATCAAGAAGAGTTCCTAATGGAAGACATGTGCTGAACTCCTGTTTCTCTTTATCATGCTGGCCATGTGGCTTAAAGGCCAGACTTTAAGTTCACAGGTGAGTGGGAGGGGCCTACTCTGATCAACCATGATTCTGAAGTGAATGGGACCAAAAGGAGGAAGTCGGTCCTCTTGATATATTTCCTGATTATTGTGTTAGGTGAGTCCACAGCCTTTAAACAATGACTGTCACTGTGCTGTACAAACACAGGGTTATGCCATGTAGAGGAGGAGCATAGCATATGTACTCCAGGTTATCAGATAATCAGTTTACCTGCTGACTCTTCCACTATATATTCAGTTCACCTTATTTTTCTATCTGTAAAATAGAGATAATTAGCCAACATTCAGTATCGTGAAGATTGTTATATTATACTACTAGAGGCCCAGGGCATAAAATTCGTGCATTGGGGGGATGAAGTCCCCTCAGCTCAGCCTGCACCCTCTCCAATCTGCTCACCTGCCTGCCTGGTCACCCCTAACTGCCCCTTTGCCCTCCTCCCTGCTGGCCTGGTTGCTCCTTACTGTCCCCCCGCCAGCCTGCTTGCCCCCAACTGTCCCCTTCTGCTGGCTTGGTTGCTCTTAACTGCCTCCCCCACCGGCCTGGTTACCCCCAATTGCTCCCCCTGCTGGCCTAGTCACCCCTATTGCCCCCCTACCAGCCTGGTCACCCCACACAGCCTGCTTGTTCAGTCGTTTGGTTGTCCCTCACTCATTCCCCTGCCGGCCTGGTCATAGGCAACCATCTTGTGAGGGCTTGAGGGGTAATTTTCATATTATCTCTTTATTATATAGAATATTAATAGATATATAAAGTATTTAATAGAGTGCTCATATAAAGTGTTCATTTAACTTGATATAGAAAAAAGTGTAGTTATAGTTTTAAATTCTTCTCTTAACATTCTTCCCCCCCCCCACTCCCCCCCCCCCCCCCGGGAACTTTTTATTTAGGCTTAGCAAGAGTATTTCAGGAGCTTGTTTGCTTTCTTCCCATCATCTGCCACCAAAACAGTAGACAAGACTGACAAGATTTTCTGAAATTGAACCTGGCTGATTCACAGGGTAATTAAGTTCGGTAAGTTATTTGAAACAATTTTACAAAGAAATAGATTTTACTCTAACTTTAACATATCACTTTTAAAAAATATAAAATAGATTTCATTTTTAAAAATTGCTTACACAAATAACATGTAACTTGAAAATACACTTGCTTGACTACATAACTAAGCAAAAACAACATGGCTTTAAGCACAAATACCTTCCTATGAATATGTTTTTGGAAATAGGAAACATCACTTGTTTTGATATTGTTTGTTTGATTTTTAATAACTGACATTTGGTTAAGTCCTGGCTATAGAAGTTCAAACAGTGTAAATGAATCCAACATTAACCATCACCTTCAATCCATGCCAGACCTGCTGATATACCTGGAGGAGCTGCTGCATCACGCTTACACGTGAGCTGTTGGGAGATGGGACAAAGAAAGGTTATTTGGAATAAGTCTTACATACAATGTAAGACAAAACCACTGGTGTGCCTCTAAACCAAGGTCACAATAGAAATATTTCTAGAAAGTAATTTATCTTACTTTGGTATGTTTTAGGTTTTATTTGTGATTTGTGTAGCTATTTAATTCAACCCAAACACAAAGTAGGCAGCACAAAATAACTATTAATTTCTTCAACATCTATGTTGTCAGCAATTTTTGAAATATGTGTATATACATCTTTAGATGCCAACATAGCCATCAGGATATTAGGTGGGAAAGAGAAAATAACGGGAAAAGAAAACACGTGTGAAGGAAATATAGTTAAAATATTTAGACTTAAAATAATATCCCTGGGAAAAATAGTTATAATGAGTTTTCCAGAAAACTCCCTTGCCTTTCAACATGGTTCTGATGATGCCCTCATTCCAAATATTCTGAAAACTACAAATGTAGTAAGCCACATGTTGGGTGCAAAGCAGTTGTTGGGTGGGGAAGGATGGATGGGTTGTGCATTTAGCTATATTTTGTAGTGTATTTTTTTTTAGTTATTGGTGAATATCTAAAAAACATTGGAGTATCTGAGGTACATTTACATAAGGCTAAAGCATTGTAAACATTATCCATACATATTTTATCAGGCCTTTCATGACTAGGAAAATTTTCAACCAGTATAATGACAATATTTTCTATTCCAGAGTAGAAGGTAGCAGAACAAAAAGAAATTGGTGTACAAATATATATGATCCAAAAGAAAATTACAAGGAAGGGATTAAAAAAATTGAGACTATGCTATTGATTTTTGGTTCTGAGGCTAAAAAAACCTGTTAATATTGAACTTTCTAGAAAATATCAGTATTGATTGTAAACCACCCTTTTTTTTCATGAAGATTTTGACTCCTTTATTTTTTCACACAGTGAAGAGTCTTACATATTTCTCATTCTATATTTTTTTTGCCAGTCCTGTAGCAGAGTATCTTATTCCAATTAATTTTGGTGTGGGTGACTAAAGCTTCCAGTACAAGTGTTCGAGTGTGGTACCTGGCATTGTTTGATCATTTCTCTTGTGTGATAATTTCTGAAAGCTCTGTTTTGTTTTGTTTTTAAAAATATTTGTATTGATTTCATAGAGGAAGGGAGAAGGAGAGAGATATAGAAACATCAATGATGATGGAGAATCATTGATCAGCTGCCTCCTGCACACACCCTCCTGGGGATCGAGCTCACAACCTGGACATATGCCCTGACCTGGAACCGAACCAGGACTTCCTGGTTCATAGGTCAATTCTCAACCACTGAGCCATGCTGGCTGGGCTGAAAGCTCTGTTTTTAATAAGTTTTAATAAGTTTTAAAAATATATTTTATTGATTTTTTTTTACAGAAGGAAGGGATAGGGTTAGATAGTTAGAAACATCGAAGAGAAACATCGACCAGCTGCCTCCTGCACACCTCCTACTGGGGATGTGCCTGCAACCAAGGTACATGCCCTTGACCGGAATCGAACCTGGGACCCTTCAGTCTGCAGGCCAATGCTCTATTCACTGAGCCAAACTAGTTAGGGCATGAATTATAATCTTAAGTCTCCCAAACCACCTGTGTCATTGGTGGTATGATATCAAACATTCTAAAAGGTTGAAACTGGAACCTTTCAATAAATTTAACTGTAGTCTGCTGTCTATCTATAGTTAGGGCATGAATAATCTAGGGAGCCATTTGAATAATGATCTTACATGTATTGTCACAGGATTGTCTCCAAAACCTCAGACTCCCATCTGTATGCTTTAATTATAGATCACTTATTTCTTTCTGTAAGTGAGAAAACATAAGATAAATTTTGTTTGGGGGCAAAAAAACTACTACTGCCTATGACATTATGTTCTATAATAATAATTATGACCTGATCTTCCATCCTTCTATCTTCACTGGTGAGATTATATTGATGTTATATTGTGAGTGAATAGCTGTCCTTTCCTTAAAATATTGTTATTAAGTAATAACCTGACATCAATAAACACTCCATTAAATTCCTCTTGGGGGGCATAAAAGATGAATTTTAGAAGCTATGTATATATTCTTTATACAACACCTGATACTTGAATTAGACCATGTTGGGTTGACCTTGACTAACTGGACCATTTGTGTGAGGTAAGTGGAGAGAAGGTGTCCCACTTTACACTCTCAGAGTAAAAATACCGCTCAACCAGTGTGGCTCAGTTGTTGAGCACTGACCCATGAACCGAGAGGTCACCAGATCAATTTCTGATCAGGCCACGTGCCCAGGTTTTTCTCTCTTCTTCCTGTCTCTCTAAAATTAACGAAAGTAAAAAGACAAGTTATAGAAGATAAATACAAAATAATTTAGTAAAAAAACCCTATAAGAATATTTATATTTAAATCATTTAGGATTTCATAGATACATTGCACTGAGGAATGATACATTGCACTGAGTAGGGTTGTGTCGGAGATATTTAGAGTGGAAACCTAATAAATAAAAAGCAGGTAAATGGTGTTGGACATTATTCAGAAGTATACTTTCATGTGGACCAAGAACTTTCTCACCAGAAAGTCAGGAATTATATAACAACTATTAAGTAGGAGTTTAAGTCCTATTTCATTCATTTTCTCCTCCCATTTAAGAAAAGATGGTTGGGAGAAATTATGTTCCAATTAATCAAACTCCAAGAATGTAATTTCTTTTATTCTTGATTTCCAGCTGCACAACTGGATCCCATTGCGTTCTTCATCTATGGATATGTTCAAGCAGAGTTTGGTTGAGGTGTCCTAGGGAAACTTTAGGTTCAGATGGAAAAGCCACCCTTCCAATCCTGAGTTTTCATGATTGTTATATCAACGCCTTTAGTTTAATCCTCAGGAACTCATGGGCCAGGAAAATAAAACCCAGACATGGGTGAGGGAGTTCTTTCTGCTGGGGCTGACCAGTGACTGGGGAACACAAGTCTCCCTCTTTGTCTTGTTCTTGCTCATGTACTTGGTGACCATTGTGGGAAATCTCCTCATTCTTCTTCTGATCAGACTGGACAGCAGGCTTCATACCCCTATGTACTTCTTTCTTACTGTTTTATCCTTTGTGGACCTTTGTTACGCAAACAGTATTGCCCCACAAATGTTAGCCCACTTGCTCTCAGCCCAGAAGTCCATCCCATTCCACAACTGTGTGCTCCAACTCTATGTGTCCCTGGCATTGGGCGGGTCTGAGTTCTTCCTGCTGGGAGCCATGGCCTATGACCGCTATGTGGCGGTATGCCACCCACTGCACTATACAGTCATCATGCATGGAAGGCTGTGCCTGGGGCTGGCTGCCGGCTGCTTGGTGGCTGGTTTCATGAATTCACTGATGGAAACAATCATCACCTTCCGGCTTCCCCTGTGTCACAATATTATTAATCATTTTGCCTGTGAGACCCTGGCTGTGTTGCGGCTAGCCTGCGTGGACCTCTCCTTCAACATGGTCATGGTGGCCATCTCAGGATTTCTGGTGATCATGCTTCCCTGTGCCCTGGTCCTCTTCTCCTATGGTCATATAGTTGCTGCCATTCTGCGTATTCGCTCTGCTCAGGGACGCAGCAAAGCCTTTGGGACCTGTGCTTCCCACCTCACTGTGGTGTCCATGTGCTTTGGGGCTACCATCTTCACCTACCTGGGGCCACGGTCAGCATCCTCAGTGGAAGAGGAGAAAATGATTGCTCTATTCTATGCTGTGGTGGCACCTATGTTGAACCCCTTGATTTATAGCTTGAGAAATAAGGAAGTTATGGCTGCTGTCTGGAAACTTTTAAAGAAATTTAGAGATAAAAGATAAAAGTTAAAAACTGTAAGAAACTCATTAAAGAGATCACATTTTTACTGAGGAAGATTATTATGGTTAATTCGTTATTATGACTGATGAATTTCTTTACATAGACCAATATCAGATAATTTATGCCAGTGATCCACTCGTTTTAGATCATCTTGTATCACATATCCAGTGGTATTTAGACCTCATCTAACCATTTTTGGTTTTACTGCTGATCAATGGCTAAAGGAATGATCTGTGGCTTCATCAGTGGCATTAACTGCATTAGAGAATATTATGCAAACATCACCATATCTATTTCCAAAATTATTCATCACCATAGTCTTTTATTTAACTGATTTTCCAAAACTTCTTTCTTATAAACTGGTTGCAAAGTCTTCACACCCATTGCATTCTTTTAAAAGCTTAAATGTAGGTATGTATATTTACTCTACTAATTATTATTATTGATTTTCACATATCACACCAATATGCCAAGATTATTTTGAATTTTTATTCTCTAATTTATACCATTAATTTACTTTTTATTTCTGTTCCATAGATAAAATAAGCAGAAAAGTTATGAAAAGAAATACCAAATAGTACATATATGTTCATTATATATCACTGTGAATCTACCTCCAAGTAGTAAAAATAGGACCAGATGTTATATAATTGAAATCATGTAGTATGTAGCCTTTTCAGATTGGCTTCTTTGCCTTAGTGATATACATTTAAGTTTCCTTTATATCTTTTCATGGCTTCATAGTCCTTTATTTTTGGAAATGAAAAATATTCCATTATCTGTATGTAGCACAGTTTGTGCTTCTGATAGACACATTGTTTTCAAATTTTGGTAATTATGAATACAGCTGCTAAGTTTTATGGATATATTTTAAAACACTTTTGCTAAATACCAAGACACATAATTGCTGGATTACATGGTAAATATATGTTTAGTTTTGTAAAAACAAAATACCAAACTGTCTTTGAAAGTGGCAGTACCATTGTGCATTCCCAGCAGCATTGAATAAGAGTTTTTATTGCTCCATTTTTCACCAGCAATTGGTGTTGTCAATGATCTGGATTTTGGCCATTCTAACAGGTGTGTGTGTTTTTTTAATTTGCATTTCATTAATGACAAAACACCAGATACATCTTTTCATGTATTTACTTGCCATCTGTATATCTTCTTTGGTAAGGTGTTTAAAGCATTAGGCTAATTTTGAATCAGGTTATTTGTGGTTTTTTTTTGTGTGTGTGTGTCAAGTTTTAAGAGTTCTTTGTACATTTTAGATAATATTTATGTATCTGATATGTCTTTTGCAAAAATTTTATTCCAGTGTGTGGCTTTTCTTTTCATTCTTTTGACATCACTCACTTTCATGACAGAAATACATATTGACATATGTAAGAACTCAATAAAATTATTGCCCACTTATTCTTTAAAAGACTATAACAATTGTAACAAAAAATGTGAAAACAACTTTAGCCAACAACAAATGGCTTAAAGTAAAGGATTAGGGGCATGAAAATTAATTTGTGTTAAGACAGGCAATAAGCTAAAACCTTCTAGATATAAAATTAAGCTTTAAAAGCTATACATTTTTATGGTGTTGAAAGTTAAGAAAACAAAGCCAGAGTAATCAGCACAAAATAAGCTGCCACCTCTACGGGATATGAGAACCTGGATAGAGACCACTGGAGAAAGAGGTTTTAATTAAATTTGATTAACCACCCTCTCTTATGAGATTATCCCAAGCGATATTGTCATACCTGACAATCCTTCATCATCTCGACTTTTATCTCCATTTGTCCCACACATCTGACTCACATGCTAACGACCTATGGTATTACAATTCTTCTTTAAAAAACACACATAAAAACAACTCCTTATTGTTGAAAGTATTACATGTGTCCCCTTTTCCACCATTGTTCTCTCCCAGGCTGCCCCCACTCCCCAGCTCCGGCCTTCACCCCCCTGCCACATTGTTATGTGTATAAGCATATAAGTTCTTTGGTTGATCTCTCCCCACCAGCCCACCTTCCCCCTGCTTTCCCGTTGAGGTTTGAGTATCTGTTGGATGCTTCTATGTCTTTGGATCTATTTTTCCCCCATCAGTTTATATTGTTCATTGTATTCCACAAATGAGTGAGATCATATGATATTTATCCTTCTCTGACTGGCTTATTTTGCTTAGCATAATGCTCTCCAGTTCCATCCACGCTGTTGTAAATGGTAAGAGTTCTTTCTTTTTTTACAGCAGCATAGCTTTCCATTGTGTAGATGTACCACCATTTTTTTAATCTACTCATCTGCTGATGGACACTTAGGCTTTTGTTTCCAAATCTTAGCTATTATAAATTGTGCTGCTATGAACATAGGGGTGCATATGTTCTTTCTGATTGGTGTTTTCTGGTTTCTTGGGGTATATTTCTAGGAGTGAGATTATTGGGTCAAATGGGAGTTTCATTTTTTATTTCTTTTAAAAAATAAATATTTATTGTTTAGATTATTACAGATATTCCTCTTTTCCCCCTTATAGTTCCCCTTCATCCAATTCCCCCCTGCCCTTGCCCCATGTTCTTACCCCCACCACTGTCCTCATCCATAGGTGAAAGATTTTTGTCCAATCTCTTCCTGCACCCCTCACACTCTCTTCCCCCTGAGAATTGTCAGTCAATTCAAATGGCTTCTTTTCTATGCCCTTGATTCTATTATATTCACCAGTTTGTTCTGTTCAGCAGATTTTTTTATTCACTTGATTTTTAGATTCACTGGTTGATAGAGATGCATTTGTTGTCACTTTGTTCATAATTATTATCTTTACTTTTTTCTTCTTTTTCCTCCTCTTAAAGAATACCATTCAGTATTTCATATAATCTTGGTTTGGTGGTGATGAACTCCTTTAGCTTTTTCTTGTCTGTGAAGCTCTTTGTCTGACCTTCAATTCTAAATGATAAGCTTTTCTGGGTAGAGTAATCTTGGTTTTAAGTTCTTGCTGTTGATCACTTTGAGTATTTCTTGACACTTCTCTCTGGCCTAATTTCTGTTGAGAAATCAGCTGACAGTACTCCCTTGTAAGTAACCAAGTGTTTTTCTCTTGCTGCTTTTAATATTCTCTCTTTGTCTTGTGCCCTTGGCATTTTAATTATGATATGTGTTGGTATGGTTCTCTTTGGATTCCTCTTGTTTGGGGTTTGCTGCGCTTAGTGGACTTGTAAGTCTATTTCTTTCACTAGGTAGGGAAAGTTTTCTGTCATTATTTCTTCTAATAGGTTTTCAATATTTTGCTCTCTCTCTTCTTCTGGCATCCCCATAATATAGATATTGATATGCTTGAAGTTGTCCTAGAGGCTCCTTACACTATCTTTATATTTTTGGATTCTTTTTTCCTTTTCTTTTTCTGGTTGGGTATTTTTTGTTTCCTCATATTTCAAATAATTGTTTGATTCTTGGGGTCCTCTAGTCTATTGTTGAATTTCTGTGTGTTATTCTTTATTTCAGACAATGTATGACTGGTCCTATTCCTTTTTTTTTTTTTTTCATTCTCATTAAGATCTCACTAAGTTTCCTGGAGGTTTCTAGAAGTTTCTTGAGTAACCTTATTACTGTGGTTTTGAACTCTATATCAGTAGTTTATTTTCCTCCATTTCTTTCATTCATGACATGTTTCTTTGTCTGCACATTTTGGCTGCTCCCCTGTGTTGATGGAGTGGCTTTGTGTGGTAGGTGACCTATAGGGTCCAGTGGCTCAGCCTCTGGGGTGAGGCTGAGGTGGACATTCTTGGTGCACCCCTTTATGGGCTGTGTGCACAGTCTTGTTGTAGTTAAGCCTTGATTGCTGTTGGTACACTGGAAGGAATTGACCTCCAGGCCAATTGGTTGTGAGGAATCGCTCTGTCTATAATGGAAGAACTGCTGTGCTGGAGACACCCTTTACCTCTGCTTTTCTGTGCCTCTGCACTTCCTACCTGGTCTCAATGTGCTTTTTCCCCCCATCCTAGTTGTAGAACTTCTATTCAGCCAGCTTTCCCATGGTTCTGAGTGATAGTCGTTTTGTCTTTTAATTGTAGTTTTGGTGTGGTTGTGAGAGGCAGCACGTACAGGTGTATACCTTATGCTGTCATCTTGGTTTCTCCTCATTTTTAATTTTTTGAGGAAACTCCTCTGTTTTTTGCAGAGACTGTGCCAATTTGCATTCCCATCAGCAGTGTATCAGGGTTTCCTTTTCTCTACATCCTTGCTAACACTTGCTATTTGTTAATATTTCACAAACCTATAACAAACTCTCTAAAATTTATATGGAATAAAAGAATACACTGAATAATCACATAAATCTTGAGAAAAAAAGAACGAAGTTTGAGGAATCACGATACTAAACATCAAATTATATTACAAAGCCACTGTTCTCAAAACAGCTTAGTACTGGTACAAGAACATACAGATAGACCAATGGAACAGAACAGAGAACCCAGAAATTGATCCAACTCATTATGCTCAATTACTATTTGACAAAGAAGGCAAGAGCATATAATGGAGTCAAGACAGTCTTTCAATAAGTGGTGGTGGGAAAATTGGACAGATACATACAAGAAAGTAGAAAGGAAGGACGGAAGGAAGGAAGGAAGGAAGGAAGGAAGGAAGGAAGGAAGGAAGGAAGGAAGGAAGGAAGGAAGGAAGAAAAGAAGGGAGGGAGGGAGAGAGGGAGGGAGGCAGGGAGGAAGGAAGGAAAGAAGAAAGAAACTTGACCACCAACTTACCCCATACACAAAAATAAAATCAAAATGGATAGAAAACTTAAACATAAGGTGGGAAACCATAAAAACCTTAGAAGAATTCATAGGCAGCAAAATATCAGATATAGCTTGTAGCAATATGTTTACCAACATATCTCCTAGGACAGTGGTTTGGCAAACCACGGCTCACGAGCCACATGCGGCTCTTTGGCCCCTTGAATGTGGTTCTTCCACAAAATACCATAGCTGGACGAATCTATTTTGAATAAGTGGTGTTAGAAGAAGTTTAAGTTTAAAAATTTTGGCTCTCAAAAGAAATTTCAAGCATTGTAATGTTGATATTTGGCTCTGTTGACTAATAAATTTGCCGGCCACTGTACTAGGACAATGGAAACTAAGAAGAAAATAAATAAATGGGACTACATCAAAATAAAAAGCTGCTTCAAAAGAAGCCATCAACAACAAAAAACAAGAAAGCCCGCTGCATGGGAGAACATATTTGCCAATGTGACATCTGATAAGGGTTTAAGCTCCAAAATTTATAAGGAACTCATATAACTTAATAAGAGGAAGATAAATAATCCAATAAAAAATGGGTAAAGGACTTAGACATTTTTCAAAAGCAGACATACAGAAGGCCAAGAGGCATATGGGGTAGTGAAAAAAGGTCAAAATCACTAATTTGCATCTCTGAGAGATACAAATCAAAACAACAATGAGGTACCACAATCATTGTTAATTGTCTTCTAAAACTTGTGCTCTGTGTTCAGCAAAATGCTTTATATTCTGACTCTCTTTCTTGAATGTATTCTTCTCTGTTTTGCTGTATTTGAACCTGACTGTTCACTGAGAACTCTGATTCCCCTCAGCCCTCTCAAATAAAGACCCTTTGCCTCCCATATTTCCTCTAATAGTGGGTAGAGGTGAAGAAGCTATCTTTCTTGATACTCTGCTCCTTCCATACCATTGCTCTTCACTTTTCCCTGAAAAACTCCAGCTTCTTTGAAGCCTATGCTCTTAAGCTACAGCATCATCGTCCCCCTCTGTCTTCATCATTTACCATCCACCCCCTTCATTTTACCCTGGTAAAACCAATTCTGTCATCAACGCGGAAATGCCTACATCTATGCAGATCTATTTCTCATCCTGGCCTCTCAGTTAGTTTGCTTCTAACTCCTTTCAATGTTTTTTGACCTCTAACCCACTCTAGGTCACCCATTTCTGTCATCATACCCTAGACCAATGATAGGCAAACTGCGGCTTGTGAGCCACTTGAACAGGCTTCTTCTACTCAAGAAAGAGTAGCTTCCATGTGAACTTGTATGATTATTCCTTCTGTGTACTCTGTGGTCATCTTGAGGACATTGTATTTGCAGTTAACTCTCCTACATCCAGAAGTAGATTTACCATCAAGCTAATAAAATAAAGCTTCAAGACCTCTTGCTTGCCCAAATGGTGACTAGATAACAAATTGTGGTAACCTCCTACTTAGGAATGAAAACATAAACTTCCCCTTATCATTGAAAAACCTGGACATAACACAACAGAGAGAAGACTGAGAAAAAGCAGGCGACAACCAAGAGTCACTAGGAGGAGGAACAACACAACTGTGAGTTCCCAGGGTTTCCTGATTTTCTCCCATATATCCTGGACAGGGGTCTGAAAAATTCTCCAACCTAGAACTGCCAACAGACAGAGACAAAAACAGCTCCAACAAGAGCCTATATATTTGAATTCTAGGATAGCTGTGTCATTATGTCATGGACTAGAGCCAGTTTGTATCATCTCTAACCTATTTGGGATTATTTTGCATGAAATTTGGACACCTCATCCCTCCCCCCCACCCCAGCATCTTGTATGAAGGCTCACAGTCACTCAATTCATAGAAGCTCCTCACAACAGATGGGCATTTCCTATCTTTGGAGAAGTGTATTCCCCTTTCCAGGCTCCCTCCCCCACTGTCAGCACAGTATGCAATCAGATCTAGTTAGCACAGTTGTCATTTGGTGGACAATCCCATTTCCATTTCTATCAGTGATCATCACATGACAGTATATTTTAAATCCCTGTTGGAAAATTGCAAATAATAACCAATTATACACTGTAGAGGCTGTCAGAGTTTTTCTCAGGTTGTGAGATAAATTGAGGCCAGCGATCTGAAAGAATTGCCTTATTTTTATTTGCTACAATTTGGTTTTCATACTTCAGTCCTATAAGAGAAACTATATTGAAGGATGCTTCATTGCTGCAAGTGTGGCAGATTGAATTATTTATAAATGTTAATATCTCCATTTACAATTTCAGGAAAGGATAGTGAATCTGACAGCTTTTCTTTCTGTGGGGGCTTGCTTCAGAGGTCAGCAGATGATAGAGAAGTGATGTTTGGCAAACTGGAGTTTTGTCCCAAAACATAAAATATTGGTCAAGTGGCTCCCAAAGGCAGTTGACAAAGTAATGATGGTCCCATCACAGGATAAATTTATTTAGCACACATTATGACACAAGCATTTATAGCAAAGTCTTTAATTAAAAGTGTACTGAAGTGTAACAATATAAGTCTACCTTGAGTATTAATGTTTCCCTTGGAGCACTGATATGATCTTCCTGTTTCAGGTAAGTTGAAAATTGAATAATAATAATCAACAATCTGCAAATAGATTTAAAAATAGTAATTTTTTCTCTTTATGTTTCAACAAAGAATAAATTCAAACGTGGTTCTTTTCAAAGCATGTGGCCATAAGTAGCTTCCTCATCAATGGAACTATTATTATATAAAACAAAGTGGCTGTCACAACAGGCAAATAGAAATTTTTCATGGCTCCCACAAGAGACCTGATCTGCCATCTTGGTGCTTTCCTCCTGGGTCTTTGCAGAGATGGAGGGAAAGTCCTGATCCCATATAAAGCCCTCAGAATACAGAGATCTTCACTGCTTCAAGCGTCCAAGAGAGCAGCTTCCCCAGGATGATGATGGGTGCACTGGCCCCTGGGTGCTCAGAGAGCCTGCCTGTTGCTGCATCAGGCACACATGTAGCCCCGGCCCCCTGGGCTCGCCTCTCTTCCAGTCCTGGATGTCAGTGTGGAAGCAGTTGGGTAACCTGTGCCCATTCAGTCCTTCCAGCTTTACAGACTGGGTTCCTTACATCTGTTCAGTACCTGAACCTTTCTTTTCTATTTCTCCCTGCTTTAGCATCAGTGAAGAATTTCTTGTCACGTCCTATTCCAGCAGAGGCTGTTGAGCCGTGGTAAGTGTCCCTCCCAGAGTGTCACTGTCTGACTACACAGGCAGCTCTGTGGCGCAGCAGTGCTTCAGTGCTAAATAGTTCATTCCATTGCCATGTCTTCCTCTACCCACCCTTGGTTCCCAGCAATCGATTGATAAGCTCATCTTTTGAATATCTAGTGCAGCCAGGTATGTATTGAGCTGAGGGAACACACTCCCCCTACCACTCTGGAGGGAATCTCTTGGTGTTGAATCAGAAATAAGTGCTACAGATTCTGTTCCCAATCCGCAGATCTTCCCACACCTCTGACTTTCTCTACTGCAGGCTGCTGCATCTTCCTGGTGAATCATTTGTGACTGTGGTTACAAAAGCTGCTGTTGTCTCAGCAGGGACGAAGGTTATGTTTCCTCAAACTTAAATTACTCAGAACCTACTTATGTCGAATGTGGACATGATTAAGGGAAGGTGCATACACAGCAGGAAAAGAATGGAGAAAAGCTAAGATATTTGATTCTAAATCAATGATAAAAATCTGCTGTGGGGGAAGTAAGTTTGAGTACACTATAATGGAGTAGAAATTATTATCCGTGGAAAGGCCCACAAATTTTACAGTAAAATCATATAATGACAATTAATATGGTCAATTGTTCTTTTTAGTATGCAGTTATTAATGTTATTAATGTGTACTCTTCATTTAGCTAATAAAGACTAGGGAAATTTTATTTTACTAAGCTTTCTTCAGGAGTGCAAAATTACTTGTGTGATTTGTGAGCAGGTACTAGTATATTTAAATATGTTTCTTTAGCCAACATTGTAACTGGTGCTTTCCCTCTTTGTGTGTGTCTTTAAGTGTCTGCTATGGGGGTGTCTTCTGACTTCGTCTCTCAGTCTCTGGTCTGGTAATTGTGACCCATCCTAATCCATCTCCAACATCAAAAGCCAGGGCAAAATATGAGGATGTTATAGTAAAATCTGAAAAAAAATTCAGTGGTTACTTACTGTATGTACTATAGGATAATTCTTAAATGCCTTAATATTTCATACAAAAGTCTCCATGATGTAGCCCTTGATACCATATATTCTCTCTCTCTCTCTCTCTCTCTCTCTCTCTCTCTCTCTCTCTCTCTCTCTCTCTCTCTCTCCTCCCTCCTCTCCCTTTTCACTCTTTCATTCATTCATATTTTTCCTACTCACACAGCCATTAGGCCATAATGAGATACTTCCTGACAATGCCAGGCTATTTCATACCTCTGTGTCTTTGTTCTCTCATTCATGTGCCTTCAATGCTTTGCCTACTCATTTATATTTCAAGACTCAGTCAATGATTATTTCTTCTCTAATACAGTTACAAAGCATTTCTCTATGTTCATTTCTGTTTTGTTTATCTGATTGAATATGTACTAATGTCATATATGTGTATATTAAAGTTGGGCTTATCTATAATAGCATGTGCCTACAGTGAAATTTCGGTAGGTTTACAAAATATTTCCTAAAATAGCCAAAAGTTTTAAATGTGTAAAAGAGGTGATGAATCCCAAATATGGTATTTCTCATCTCTATGTGGCAGCCTAGTAATTAAGAGAATGCTATACAGTGTGTGTGTGTGTGTGTGTGTGTGTGTTTGTGTGTGTGTGTGTGTGTATGTGTGTGTGTGTGTATGTGTGTGCGTGTGTGTGTGTGTGTGTGTGTGTGTGTGCACGCTTCCACAGACAGACAGATCTTGGCTTTGCTGTGATTCTGACTCATCACTCTCTCACTTAGAAATGTTTATCTAAATCACAGTGTCTTCTGTGAAATTAGAATAACAGCACCTCATTAGTAGTGTTTTGTGGATTTAATGGGATATTGTGTGAAAAGTACTTAGCAAACTTACTGGCACCTAGTACATAATCAGTATATTATTGTTAGATAATTTTCTGCACTGATTACGTAGGCTTCGTTTTAAAACTAATCAAACCATAACCCTACCAACTTCTTGCCCTTTACCATGGCCTTACCTATAAGGAACAGGCCTATAAGCATTTCAAGTTTTGCCCATCATAGTAAATGGGCAAATTTACTTGTCAATGGGCATCCATGTCATAAGCATATATATGAGATTCCTCCTTGATTTCTCTTTTTTCTTTAACCCCATATTCAATACATCAATTACTGTTAAAGACTCTTCTGAAACATATCTTAAATCCATCCACTTCTCTGAAACTGCCCCAATAGTCAAGGTTACTGTCACCTCTGATTAGCTTCCAACCAGTCTCAGACTCCCACTCCTGCTGCCATGAAGTCTGCTGCGACCACAGGGTGATCTTTCCAGAGCATGAATCATCTGTGCCCTTATCCAGCATCAAACCCCAGTTCAGATCCCTTACTACCACCCTATGGTGCACATCCCGGCCCTACCCACCTTCCCACTGTCCCTCTGTGTCCTCTGCAGCACAGCAGGGGTAGCCTGTCTCTCAGCCCAGCTCTTCCAAGGGCCGCGATCTTGCCTTAATGTCACATCTTCATTGGTCAGAGGGACCTTTTCTAATCACACTAGTAAGATTTTCTATTATTCAACCCTGAAAATTTTATTATATATTTTATTATATATTTTAATATATATCTCAAATTTTATTATATACTTCTATCTTTGTTTGCTTATTTGAAAAAAAAATCTCTACTCAGGGACTCTCACCCCTACCCAAGGACTGAAAGCTTCCTAAGAGGAAGTTCATATTTCTTGTGCTCACTACTCTACTTGGCTCATAGCATTTACTCTCTTCCCTCTTATTCCAAACATACCTCTTTAATGACCTATGGAGAGGAAAGAGTTCCTTTCACACTTATTACTTATAGCTCATGTAGGATTTCATTTAGGTTTTGATCCATAATGGCATAAGCTGGATGAATATTAATATTTCCACTTACAGAAGAGGAAATTGGGTTCAGAGAGGATCATATTTCAAGGTCACACAGAGTAGGGCAAAAGTAGTTTTACAGTTGTGAGTACATGAAACACATAGTTTGTTCTTGTATTATTATTTATTAATCATTGTATTATTTTCCATATGAAAAAATGTAAACCTACTTTGCCCCACCCTGTATAGCAAATCAAGAGCAGACATGGTCCAGATCTTTAACACTGAAAAACATGACTCATTTTTTAAAAATATGTATATTTAATTGATTTTTTACAGAGCGGAAGAGAGAGGGATAGAAAGTCAGAAACATCGATGAGAGAAAAACATCAATCAGCAGCTTCTTGCGTGCCCCCTACTGGGGATGTGCCCGCAGCCAAGGTACATGCCCTTGACCAGAATCGAACCCGGGACCCCTCAGTCTGCAGTCCGATGCTCTGTCCACTGAGACAAACCGACCTTGGCACATGACTCATTTTTTAAAAAATTATATTTTTTATTGATTTCAGAGAAGAAGGGAGAAGGAAAGAGAGATAGAAACATCAATGTTGAAAGCGAATCATTGATTAGCTGCCTCCTGCATCCCCCCTACTGGGGATTTAGCTCACAGCCTGGGCATGTGCCCTGAACAGGAATTGAACTGTGACCTCCTGGTTCATAGGTTGATGCTCAACCACTGAGTGATGCTGGCTGGGCTGAAAAGCATGACTATTATCTTCCCTTCTCAGGTACCTCACAAAGATATGTTCCATTTCAATGGATGCAGAGCAAAAAAAGTGATAGTAGGTGAAGGATAAAGGAGTTGTAAGGAGAAACTTCCAGAGCTCTGGGTGGATGATGGGCAAGGAAAGCCAGGTGTATTCTCTGGAATTGGCAATAGGAACATGGGAGTTTGAAACTGTTTAATTTGGAGGTGATTGTGAAGGACAACATATGATATTAGACAGAACATGGGCTGTCAGCTTAGACTTGAATGTGATTCCTATCCTGCCACCAGTGGGAACTTGGTAAGTTACTTAATAACTACTTTTCCAAGACTCATATCTTCATCACTAAAGTGGATATATATATGTATGTGTGTGTGTGTGTGTGTGTACACACACACACACATTCTAGAGGCCCAGTGCATGAAATTCGTGCATGGGGGGCAGGGGATGTCCCTTAGCCCAGCCTGCACCCTCTCCAATCTGGGACCCCTTGAGGGCAGTCAGACATCCTTCTCACAATCCAGGACTTCTGGCTCCAAATTGCTCACCTGCCTGCTTCCCTGACTGTCCCTAACTGCTTCTGCCTGCCAGCCTGATCAACCGCTAACCACTACCCTACCAGCTTAATTGACATCTAACTGCTCCCCTGCCAGCCTTTTTGCCCCCAACTTCCCTTCTCTGCCAGCCTGGTCACCCCTAACTGCCCTCCCCTGCAGGCTTGATCGCCCCCAACTGCTCTCCCTTGCAGGCCTGTTTTCTCCCAACTGCCCTCCCCTGCTGGCCTGATCAACTGCCCTCCCTTGCAGACCTGGAACCTCCCAATGGCCCTCCCCTGCTGGCCAACTTGTGATGGCCATCTTGTGTCCACATGGGGGCAGGATATTTGACTACATGGGGGCAGCCCTCTTGTGTGTTGGAGTGATGGTCAATATGCGTATTACTCTTTTATTAGATAGGACAGAGGCCTAGTGCATGGGTGGGGGCCAGCTGGTTTGTCCAGAAGAGTGTCCCAGATCAGGGTAGGGGTTCCCTTGGGGTGAGGGGCAGCCTGGGTGAGGGGCCTGTGGAGGTTTGCAGGCTGGCCATGCTGCCAGCGACCCAAGCAGAGGCCCTGGTATCTGGGATTAATCTATGTCTACAATTGAAACTTTGTAGCCTGGAGCAGAGCCAAGGCTTCTGCTCACTCTGGACAGCAGCCATTTCTGTTTGAAACTTTGTATCCTAGAGTGGAGGCCTAGGCCAGCAACTGCAGGCTGAAAGCTTGGCTTCCTCCATTGCCTGGGAAACCCAAGCCTCTAATCTCTCCAGCTCAGTAGCGGCCACAATTTCTGTATCTCTTATAGTTGATACTTTGTAGCATTGAGTGAAGGTCTAGGCAGGCAACAGCAGGCAGAAAGCTTGGCTTCCTCCATTGCCTGGGAAACCCAAGCCTCTATTCTCTCCAGCTCAGTAGAGGCCACAATTTCTGTATCTCTTATAGTTGATACTTTGTAGCATTGAGTGAAGGTCTAGGCAGGCAACAGCAGGCGGAAAGCTTGGCTTCCTCTGTTGCCAGGGAAACCCAAGCCCTCCTCCTGCTCTCAGTGTTGGCAGCCATCTTGGTTGGGGTTTATTTGCATAATCTGCTCCTGATTGACTGGTGGGCATGGATGTGGGCGTGGCACGTGGGTATAGCAAAGGTAAGGTCAAATTTGCATATTACTCTTTTATTAGATAGGATATATGCCAAGCAACCAGAATGACAGAACAACTGGAATGACCAATCACTATGAAATGCACAGAGGTGGCCAACTGGCCTGATCAGGGTCCCAATTGGCCCTTCCAATATCCCACATCCCTTCCCCCTGCTGGCTGGGCCCAATCAACCCAATTGGAGTAGGCCAGCTGGACCCTATCTGTGCACAAATTCATGCACCAGGTCTCTAGTAATATAACATAAAGAAGCTATGTGAGAATTAAATTACATTATGTACATAATATACCCAGTATATGGTCTAGCTTATATTTTTACTAAATGATATCTATTACGGTTATTGCTGGCAGAAAAGGCAAAGAATGGAAGTTTCTAAGTGGACCATGGTGTCTGACCAAGTGATTTTTCCCCTCAGGAGAACTAAGCCCTGTGCCTCTAATATGGAAGTGGAGAACCAGACATGGGTCACCAAGTTCATTCTGGTGGGGTTCCCTGGGAACCGGGGCATGCGTGCAGCAGTGTTCCTGACGTTCCTTGTGGCCTATATTTTGACAGTGGCTGAAAACATGATCATCATCTTGTTGGTGAAGCAGAACCGGCCACTGCACAAGCCTATGTACTTCTTTCTGGCCAACCTGTCCTTCTTGGAGACCTGGTACATCTCTGTGACTGTACCCAAGTTGCTGTTTGGTTTTTGGTCTGTGAGCAACAGCATCTCCTTCACTCACTGTATGATACAGCTTTACTTTTTCATTGCGCTCATGTGCACAGAATGTGTGCTTCTGGCAGCTATGGCCTATGACCGGTATGTGGCCATCTGCCGCCCACTGCGCTATCCCACCATCATGAATCACAGGCTCTGCTTTCTCCTGGCTCTTGCTTCCTGGGCCATTGGCTTTGGCATCTCCTTGGCTAAGATCTACTTCATCTCTCACCTCAGCTTCTGTGGCCCCAATGTCATCAATCACTTCTTCTGTGACATCTCTCCAGTACTCAACCTCTCCTGTGCAGACATGTCCATAGCTGAGCTGGTGGACTTTGTCCTGGCACTGGTCATCTTACTCTTGCCCCTCTCTGTTACCGTCCTGTCATATGGATATATTCTGGCCACTGTTCTACACATGCCCACAGGAAAGCAGAAAGCCTTCTCTACTTGTGCCTCTCACCTCGTGGTAGTCACCATCTTCTACTCAGCCACTATTTTCATGTATGCCCGTCCCCGAGTCATCCATGCCTTCAACTTGAACAAAGTTATTTCCATCTTCTATGCCATTGTCACCCCTGCTCTCAACCCTTTCATTTATTGCCTACGGAACCGAGAAGTCAAGGAGGCTCTGAAGAAACTGGTCTATTGCCAGGCCATCTGATCTGACTATACTATTAAAAGTGATTAGAAAGACATGATTTGATTTGCTGCCTGCCCTTCCATCCTCCATCCTTCCTCCTTTAATGCATTAGCTGTGTGGGACTCATGTTAACAGGCCATTCCCACATTCACATTAACTATAGGCTGTGTCCTGAGTCGGTATCTGTGTATGTGGTTTGTGCTCTATGGGAATAGTCCTCGTATAGAAAATTCTCTAGCTGGAACCCAGAATGAGATATCTCAACTGAGTTAGGTGGGGAGAGAGATGGCAGTGTATGAGTTAGCTGTTCCTGTATCTAGCATACATTAAGGGCTTTGAGACCAACAGACTGAAGATGGCTTCCTCACGGAGGAATCGAACTGTGACCTCCAGGTTCATAGATCGTTGCCTCCCCAACAATGTCATTCTGGATGTAGAGTTGGGAATTGGTCTTGGTGGCAGAGTGTAGACTGCTCCTCTAGGCCTTCCACCACCTTTTGTTAGCACTTGGTTCCCTGTATTAAATATCTTCCTGCTTCCAATAGTGATAGCGTTTTCTGTTATCTGTATGTGAAGTTAACTTTATAATTATATACTGTCTTCTGACATAACTTATAGAGTGGCTTTATATTGCCTTTCACATGTTCCTTCTAGATGTCACAATATATTTGTATCCTCTAGTGGATGAGCACTGTATAGATGACAAATAAAATAATCAAATATATTATTTGCTGAGTAAGACTTGCCCCATCAGTTGTCTCTTCTTCTGAACTCAATGCCCTCATTCCTCTTCCTTTTTTTCTTTTAGTTCCTCCTGACCGTCACTCTCTCACCACACATGTCATAGACAAGCAATGAGGTAATTTTAGGATTGGTCAGATTTTTATTCTATGGTACAGTGACTCCCAATTCTTCTACTTGTTTATCTGACACCCTATCTATGTATACTAGTCCTTTCTGATCAAACATGCCTACACATCCACAGAAGGGTACACAGATATGCCCACTCTCTCTTGGTTCACAGTTTCGTCAATGACCAAGGGAGCTATACTTTAAGCTATATTCCATATAACATGCCCATGTCAGTGGGAATTTAAATCTTTCATTAGAAGAATTTAAAATATGATGGCTTTTGGCATTTGCAATATTTTTCAGCTAATAAGTACCACTTACAAGAACATTTTCTCATCCTTTTGAAGTAAGATTACCACAAAAACTATCATTTAGAATTGAAGGTCAGATAAAGAAGAAGAAGCTAAAGGAGTTCATCACCATCAAACCAGTATTATATGAAATGCTGAAAGGTATTCTTTAAGAAAAGAAAGAAGAAGAAAAAGGTAAAGATCAAAATTATGAACAACAAAGTGACAACAAATACATATCTATCAACAAGTGTATCTAAAAATAAAATGAATAAAAAATCTGATGAACAAAACAAACTGGTAAATGTCATAGAATCAGGGGCATGGAAAGGGAGTAGACTGATAATTCTCAAGGGGGAAGAGGGTACGGGGGCTCGGGAAGAGATTGGACAAAGAGCTTACACGTATATGGACGAGGAGAGGGTGTGTATGGGGGGAGAGGGCCTGGGGTGGGGAGGGGGCAAATTGTGTGGAAGGAAGCTATGTGGGGAAAAAAAGAGGAACATCTATAATAATCTTAACAATACGATTAAGTTTTTTAAAAACTTCACCAGAATGCAGTTGTCTTATTTGGATATTCCTTTCCGGACTGACTGTGTAAATTTATGTTCCTGAATACTGTTGGAACAATCTCTTTGATTTTCCTGCTGTTTTTCTTACTAGCAGGTTAAATAAATATTGGCACATGTTCATTATTTATTTGTCATAGACTGTATGTGTGGCAGTGGAACAGGGCAGGGCAAGTATTGAATAAGCGGCATGGTGATGGCCTATGACTGTGCAGTGCTTACAAACAGCATCTGAGTGCCTAGGACCATGCAGCACTTCACACAGAGCCTGGATGGTGTCAGGAAGCCCATCAGGACACTCATAATGTAATAACTGAAAAGCACAGGCTCTGGGGATGGTACACTTGGGCAACTTTAACCTTCTGTGCCTCAGTTTCCTCAGATGTAAAATGAGGCTAATAAGTATATTTATTTCTCTGCATTGTTTTGAAGAGTAAATTAGTAAACACAGGTGAACTACTTGGATTACTGCTTGGAATAGAGTAAGTATTTGATAAAGTATATTTTATTTTTAGTTGGGGCAAAATTTTTATAGGCAGAACAGATATAGAGCTTTGAAGCTTACGTTGAGAACTAGGGTAGCAAGTCCATGAAGCAGACTAATGATGCTAGGAGCACAATAAAACTTGCAGTGTAATAAATCCAATTTAGACATTTATACTAAAAGAATGTATACATGTGGAATGGGATGCTCATTGCAATGTTGTTTACAACATAATAATTGAAAAATTAAAACTGCAGCATGTTAAACAAAATAGAGTTGGGTGGATAATATATGATATGTCCTTATGAAAGAAAACGTAGTTTGAAAAAAAGACATGGAAAGTGGTTCATAAAATATTACAGAGATGAAAAGTGGTTCACTAAGTAATTTAAAAAAATGATGTGTCGTGTGATACCATAAAGATACATGCATGTATCGCATATGTGTACTTCCATGAAAAGAAAAGCATTGGTAAGTTTAGAGATGGAGAGGAGAGAGTAAGTGGATGAAATATTAGTCAAATGAAGGATTCATTGTCCAACAGAGATTGAGAGAACTGAGGCAGCTACCTCCTGAACTTGCTTGCTTTCACATTTTACTAAGGATCTCACAGGTAGAATAATAATGACTGGTTAAGTATATACAGAATATGAAGGCAGAATAACAATGAGTGGTTAAGTATATAGTAGTACAGAATTATTTTCCTTTTGTTTATTATCAGATTCTTCTGAGGATCAGGAGCATCTATGGATTGGCCCTGTTATGACTAAACAAGTATATGCAGAGGGGAAACAGGTTCTACTGAAATATGAAATTTAGGTAGTTTCAGATTCCTGGTGTTCAACTGAAGCCTTGCTGTGGTTTTTTGATATGAAAATCAGAGCAACTTCATCAACCGTGCCTTGTGCTACGCAGGTTGTCATAGTAACAGCAAGGCTTCAGAACCCAGAGCTGGCCAAAGTAGCAGTTATAAGTTTGCATGAAACATATTTCACATTTACAGCGTTTTGCTTATGTCTAGACTGAGACACTGAAATATTCCCGTGGTGTGCTGAGATCATGTGGTCAATCATAAATAAGGAGAACATAGGCAGACATAGATACAAAAAGGTGGAGAGATCAACCAAAACACTTGTATGCCTACATATAAACATAACCAACAGACAGAGACAGCAGGGGGTGAGGGCATGTACCGGAGTGGGGTGAGGGAGCAATGGGGGGTTATGGACACATGTAATACCTTAATCAATAAAAAATTTTTAAAAGGTAAAAAAAAAAAAAGAAGTGTTTGTCTCAGAGTGGGTAAATGGCATGTTTTCTGCATCTCTGCTTTCTCCTCCTGGTCCTCCTCCTCCTTTTTCACTTACCTCTTATTTTCTGTTTAGTAAGTGCTCTATTGCTGTTTCTAACGTAAAATAATTCCTCCCTAAATTAAAATGCTAATGAGCTCCTGTCTACTCCTCTTTAAGACACCAGCTGCAAAGACGGGTTGGGTTCCTCCACTTGGTCCTGGGTGCTCTGCGTTGTGTTTCGCTGCTGCTTGCATCTCAGCACCTGCCCCCACAAGGGCAGTGCCTGATCCTGCCGCCAGCAGGATCTCAGTCTTACGTTCTCAATCTTCCTGTCCTTTCCAAAATTCGACATGGCCTCCCCGTCTTGTGTACATTTCCTACGCTTAAAACATTCCTCCATCTTCATTTATGTGGTTAAGCATTATTTTATTTTATTTTTCTAGTTCAATTTAGGCATCACTTCCTCCAGGAACCTTACTCACTGGGGCCTCCCGTTCCTGCAGAGGCACAGTCTGTGTCCTGCATTCTCTTCTCTGAGCTCAAAGGAGCAGGCATCTTCTCTAACTAACGTCTTTGTGCCCCTGGCGTCCCTCATAGCTCCTGGTGTGTGGTTAGTGCTTGATTAACATCGTGATCTAAATGGAACTGAATAAAGGGAGAGTTTCTGCTTTTGAGAAATCGGAAAGGGACAGAAGGACAAAGAAGTTTACTGGGGCCACGCTGGGCATTTCTCCAATACTAACCTAAATGTCTTGAAAAGGTTCCTTAGGAAGAGCATCCAAAAGACCTACACGATTCTGTAGCTGTTGTTGACAGACACAACAGAGACCCAGCTCTGAATAATTTGCTTAAGTGATGCTGTAGGTACAACCCTTACCCAACAGATAGAGTTACTTTCCAAATCATGAGCACACATGCAGCATGCCAAAACAAACAAACAACAAACAAACACAGCAATGGGGTCTGCTGCTGTTATGCAGCAGAAACCCCCCAAACAGATGTATTGAGAGCAGTTGTAGTGGCAGTTGCTAAAACACAGGATGTTCAAAATTAATGATCTTTCATTCCCTCATAATACACAAACTAAACATGACTGCAGTTTTCTCCAGTTGTTATCCAGTTATAATCTTTGTTTGCATTTCCTAGCCCTCCACTTCAATCCATTCTTCTTCATGTCCTTGATGCCATAAATCCTTCACCCACCATCATTCATCTTCAAGCCATTATAACCTTCATGTGAGTGTACTGTCATATCTCCCTTCCTTTCATTCTCATCAAATAGCCACACAACCAACAGTACCTTCTTAAAAGCAAACACCAAAAGACATTGTGCTGAAGTAAAATTGATATGTAAAGTGCTGTACATGTTTAATATATTTAACTCAATGAGTATATACCCATGAAACCATTACGACCATAAAGGTCATAGGCATATCCATCACCACAAAGTTTCTTCAGCTCCCTTTTTATTATTATTAATCATTATTGTTGTTTTTGTAATAAGAGCACTTAATCTATGGTCTATCATCTTAGAAAATTTCAAGTGTACAATACAGTATTGTTAGGTACAGACACTATGCTGCATGGTGACCTCCTGAGTTTTTTAAAATTTTTATTTTTTTAATTTTACTTATTTATTTTTAGGGTTTTCTTGTTATTTTATTTTATTTATTTTTATCTTTACTATTCAGTTTATTAATTACATGTTCCCCTTTTTATCCTCCTATAACGCCCTTCCACCCTGTACCCATTTCACTCTCCGCCCTCACCTCCCCCTCCTACTGTCCTCTCCCATTGTTGCAAGATTTTTGTCCAGTCTCTTGCTGCACCTTCCACACCCCTTTTCTCCCCAAGAATTGTCAGTCCATTCCCTCTCTATGTCCATGATTATGTTATATTCACCAGTTTATCCTGTTCATCAGATTATTAATTCACTTGATTTCGATATTAACTTGTTGATAGATGTGTATTTGTTGTTCAAAATTTATATTTTTACCTTTTTCTTCTTCCTCTTCTTAAAGAATATCTTTCAGCATTTCATATAGTATTGGTTTGGTGGTGATGAACTCCTTTAGCTTTTTCTTATCTGTGAAGCACTTTATCTGATCTTCAATTCTGAATGATAGCTTTGCTGGATAGAGTAATCTTGGTTGTAGATTCTTGCTATTCATTATTTTGAATATTTCTTGCCACTCCCATCTGGCCTGCATCGTTTCTGTTGAGAAATCCGCTGACAATTGTATGGGTGCTCCCTTATAGGTAACTAACTGTTTTTCTCTTGCTGCTTTTAATATTCTCTCTTTGTCTTTTGCTCTTGGCATTTTAATTATGATGTGTCTTGGTGTGGTCCTCTTTAGATTCCTGTATTTTGGGGTTCTGTGTACTTCTTGGGCTTTTAAGTCAGTTTCTTTCACCAGGTGGGGGAAGTTTTCAGTCACTATTTCTTCAAGTAGGTTTTCATTATCTTGCTCTCTCTCTTTTTCTGGCACCCCCATAATTTGGATGTTGGCATGCTTGAGGTTGTCCCAGAGGCCCCTTACACTCTCTTCAGTTATCTGATTCTTTTTGCTTCTTGCTTTTCCAGCCGAGTGGATTTTGCTTTTTTGTATTTCAAATCTTTGACTTGGTTCTTGCGACCCTCTGGACTGCTTTTAGGACTTTGTGTAATATTTTTTATTTCAGTCATGTATGCTTGATTTCTAGTTGGTCCTTTTTCAAATCCTCGTAGGGCTTGTTCATTTCCTTGTAGGTCTCATTCATTTCCTGGTAAGTCTTATTCATTTCCTTGTTGGTCTCATTCATTTCCTCCTAAGTCTTGTTCATTTCCTCATCAGTCTTGTTCATTTCCTCGTAGTTCTCATTAAATTCATCGGCCTTTTCTAGGAGCCTCCTGAAAAGCTTTATAACCATGGTTTTGAACTCTATGTCTAGTCGTCTTTTTTCCTCCATTTCTTTCATGTTTCTGCATAGTGGCTTTTATGTGGTAGATGTCCTCTAAGGGACTTGATTTCTTTTCATGTTTCTGCATGGTGGCTTTTATGTGGTAGATGTCCTCTAAGGGACAGTGGCTCAGCCTCCCCAGTTATCTGAGTGGGTACTCTTACTGCAATCCTTTATGGGTTGTACAATATTTTTGAATTTAAGCCCAGCTTGTTGTTGTTAGCCCTAGGAGGGTTTGACCTCCAGGCCAATTGGCTGTGAAGGGAAACTGTGTTCAGGTTGGATGGGTGGAGTCTCTGAGCTGAGCATGCAGCATCAGCATCAACTATGTCCTATGCAGCGCGCGGGTCTCTGTTGGGTGTTAATGGTTGCAGGCACCTCCAAGAGAAAGCCACTAGTCTCTACCCCTTGCCAGACAACTCTGCTTCTCCCCAAATGAGTCTGCACACCCGAAGTCTCACCCAGGGTTGTAAAACAAAGCAGTCTGGTGGTCTCCTGAACCAGGGGGCAAGTCGCCAGGGAGCAAGGCTCGTGTCTGTGCTGTCGCACACTTTACATGTGCAAACTGCTGGTCCAAGCAACCCGGATTCTCCTCAGACTCGGAGACCTCTGCTGCACCCGGCTTCCAGGGTGCGTACCCTGGACCTTGGACCTCGCCTGGCACTGGGGAATCTGTGCAGTGGGGCGTCTCTGCCCTCCCCGTTGGAGAAATCCAGCTGGGATTGCTGCTGCCAGCCCTACAGCCCGCAAGCACCCCACGGCTCCTCTGAACCTCTGGCTCCACACGTATCTTCAAGGCTGTGCTCTGCCGCTCTTCTGAGTCTCAGTGTCCCACCTTTACTTTTATTTGTGGAATTTTCACTCGGCCAGCTTTCCAGTGATTCTGGATGATGTTTGTCTTATTGTTATGTTGTAGTTTTGGAATTGTTGTGCGGGGCCGCACAATAAGTGTTTACCTATGCCGCCATCTTGGTTCCTCTCCATTTTTTTAAATTTTTATTACTGAGACTTTGCACACTTTGATAATCAACTCCCCATTTCTCCCTCCTCCATGCTCCATCAGTCACCACCCTACTCTGTGCTCCCATGTATATGACTGTTTTAGGTTCCATTTATAATTGAGCTCATACAATCTTTCTGTGAGCAGACACTTTTACAAACACAGTTCTGATTATGAAACTCTGCGTGGAAACTCTTTGATTTTGCCTCATTATCTACTGAATAAAGTCCAAAGACCTCAGTTTGAAACTCAGTATCCTCCACTGTCTATCTGGTTCAACCTGCTCTCCTTTTTTTTTATGACACAACAAATTGAATCCATAGTTCAAAATTCATCTAAAATATCAAATTTCCATGAAGACCAATGCTGATTTCTACAGCTGAGGTAATACCTGTGCCTTCTGAACATTCCCATTTTTTCACTTCTATTATGGCTTTAAAAATGCAAGTCTCATTTTCCTTATAAGTGTAGCTGTGTATGATTTATCTTTGTGTAGCCTCAAACTATCATATTTTTGTACAGGGTAGGAACTCATTAAATACTTGTTAAATAAGGCATTTTAAATTGATTTTATAATCATTACTCAAAATCATGGTTTTTGGGGGAATACTCATAAAATTATTTATTACCAAACATCTCTCCAGTTAAAAAAATAAAAACATCTATTATTCTGTATATTTTATTCCATAAATTATTACACAATAGGCTACCTTTTCTGATTATTCATTTTTACAACTCAAAAAAATAGTTCATTTTCTCAAGTAGTGTTTATTTGGTGTTGGTACCATCTAGTGGGAAGTATGAGAAATGCTTCAACAATTGGCATTGGAGAGTTAGTCTGAGTCCTTATAGATATTTGGGTCTAAACTCTTAATTATACAAGTTGATAAACTGGGCTTTGATAATTTAAGGAGTTTCTTAATGTCTGCATAAGGCAGAGCTCCTATTATATGAAATAAACTTTTAGATGAGCTACTAAGAATTATAAAGCATTGTTCATACACTCACATAACTTACTACTGACATGGGGAACATAAAACATTGATATGTAAAAGGTGACCATAAAATATTTGAATTATTTAATATGAGTAATACTTTCCTGATAAAATATACAGACAAAAACTTTTATAAATTCATAAGGTTAAAAAAATTGCTAAGATTTCAGTGAATAAAAATATGAAGTTTTTTAGAGAAGGTTAAAGTTGTGTTAAATCCTGAAAGCTGTGTAGGATTTTGGCAGCTAGAGAAGCAAGGAACATTTAATGCAATGGAAAAGACAGAACAAGACATATTTAGGGAACAATGCCATAGGAATAAGATGACATAAGAGTACATTGACTATTTAAAGTGAAATGAAGGCTAGTACAAATAAAAAGTGTTTTCAATAAATTTGATGTGAGAAGGTAAACAATAAAAAATAAAATTGAATCAATAAATTGAGTGAGTTTGGTGAGTGTATTAAAAGGTAATATCTTGAAATTTGTAATTAAAATTATTTTAAACTAGAGGCCCGGTGCACAGATTTGTGCACCTGTGCAGTCTCTCAGCTTGACCTGCGTCCTCTCACATTCCAAGACCCATTGGGGGATGTCAGACTGCCAGTTTTGGCCCAATCCCCAAAGGCCAGGCCAAGAGACCCCACCAGGCCACAAGTACTACATAATAAAAGAGTAATATGCAAATTAACCATCACTCTGCTACACCCACCAGCCAATCAGGAGCAAGTATGCAAATTAACCCCAACCAAGTTGGCTGTGGCCAAGGAGAGAGCAGGAGGGAGGCTTGGGTTTCCCCAGCGATGGAGGAAGCCAAGCTTTCCATATACTCTGGCAGGCCCAGGATCCACTCAAGGCTACAAAGTTTCAATTATAGAAGATAAATAAATTCCAACAAAAATGGCGGCAGCCACAGAACTGGAGAGAGCAGAAGGCTAGGGTTGATGAAGGGAGCCAAGCTTTTGTGGCCCTGGCCTGTCTTGGCCTCTGCGTAAGGCTACAAAGTTTCAATTGTAGGAGATAAATAAATCCCAATAAAAATGGCTGCTGCCACAGTGAGCAGAAGGCTTAGCTTTGCTCTAAGCAACAAAGTTTCAATTGTAGTAGATAAATAAACCCCAGATACCTGGGCCTCTGTTTGGGTTGCCAGGGAGGGGCGTGGCTGGCCTGCAAACCACCACAGGCCTCTCACCCAGGCTACCCCATGCCCTATGCCCCAAGGGAACCCCCACCCTGATCCAGGACACCCTTCAGGGCAAACCCATGCCCCCACCCATGCACCAGGCCTCTATCCTATCAAATAAAAGAGTAATATGCAGATTGGCCATCACTCCAACACACAAGAGGGCTGTCCCCATGTGGTCAAAGATTCAGCCCCTATGTGGACATAAAATGGCCACCACAAGATGGCCAGCAGAGGAGGGCAATTGAGAGGGACCAGGCCTACAAAGGAGGGCAGTTGTGAGCAATCAGGCCAGCAGGAGAGGGCAATTGGGAGGACCAGATTTATAAGGGAGGTCAGTTGAGGGTGATCAAGCCTGCACGGAAGGGCAGTTAGGGATGACCAGGCTGGCAGAGGAGAAAAGTTGGGGGTGACTGGGCCTGCAGGGAAGGGTAGTGGGGGGGGGGGCTCAGGCCTGCAGGGGAGAGCAGTTAGGAGCAAACAAACTGGCAGGGGAGTAGTTAGGCATCAAACAGGCTGGCAGGGGAGTGGTTAGGTAATGATCAGGCTGGCAGGCAGAAGCAGTTAGGGGCAATCAGGAAGGGAGGCAGGCAAGCAGTTGGAAACCAGCAGTCCTGGATTGGGAGAGGGATGTCCGACTGTCCATTTAGGCCTGATCCCGAGAGGTCCCAAGTTGGAGAGGGTGCAGGCTGGGCTGAGGGACACCTCCCCGCATGCACAAATTTTGTGCACCAGGCCTTTAGAATGTATATAAGATCTTTGTTTAATTTCTCCCCACCCTCCCCCCTTTTCTCTGAAATTCATCAATCTGTTCCATGTTACCATGCTTGTATGTTGAGCATCTGCCCCCTAGTGGTCAATGTACATCATAGCTACCAATCAAACAATTGAATGGTCACTTAGGCTTTTATATATATACCAGCTTCCCTCTGACACCTGGGACCAGGGCTTCCCTCTGGCACCTGGGATCCAGCTTCTCTCTGGCTGCCTGCAGGCACCCAGGACCCAGGCTTCCCTCACAGCCCTGGCTTTTTCTAGGAGGTTATTGGCAAAGACATCCAGTCTAATTAGCATATTATGCTTTTATTATTATAAACTAGTGGCCAGGTGCATGAAATTTGTGCATGGAAGGGATGATCCCTCAGCCCAACCTGTCCCCTCTCCAATTGGACATCCCTCTCACAATCTGAGACCACTGGCTCCTAACTGCTCACCTGCCTGCCTGGCTGATCACCCCTAACTGCCTCTGCCTGCCTGCCTGATTGCCACAAACCCCTCTGTCTGCCTTCCTGATCACCCTTACCCTCTCTGTCTGCCTGCTGATCGCCCCCAACTGCCCACCCCAGCCGGCCAATTTAGTTCTGATTGGTTGGTTTCTATGCAGTCAGCATCTCTGAGCCTATCTCTGGGCCTGATCAGATAGGTGTGGCTGATTAGCAGCTCCTGCAGAGGCCCAGAGAGAAACAGAGGTTTGGCTGCTGGCAAAGCTCGTAGAGAGAGAGGCAACTGCTGATCAACAGCTGCCATGCAGGCTGCAGATCAGAGGCTGCCTCTCTCTTCGGGCCTGTCTCCAGGCCTGATCTGTAGCCCCAGCAGTCAGTGCTGGTTCTCCACAGCAACCCAGCACTGACTGCAGGACTGACTTCCAGTGTTCAGTTGAGCCTTTGGTCAGTTGTTACAGACCCTGGTTTTTATATATTAGGATATATTATAGTGGTTAGATTAAAAATTATGAATATATATGAGAAAAAACAAATACTCCAATATTATATGATAGAGTATTTGTTGCTTACAATGAGATTCACTAAAGGATAATATATTGGTTCAAAATGTATATGTCAGGTAACTGGTTCCATAAAGCAAAAACTACAAGATATTTGAGGATTAATGCCAAGGAAAATTGGCCATGTACCTGGGTTGTGGTTTTGATCCCCAGTTGAGGAGCATATAGAAGACAACCAATCCATATTTCTCTTGCACATAGATGTTTCTCTCTCTCTCTCTCTTTCTCTCCCCCCACCCCCAGCATGTCCTTGAGTGAAGATTAGAAATAAAAACAAAAAACTGTGGCATAAAATTAAGTAAAAAAATATTATGCCTAGATCCTTCAATATTATTGAATATTATATACTAGAGGCCTGGTGCACGAAATTTGTGCAAAGGGGTGGGGAATGTCCCTTATCCCAGCTGGCACCCTCCCAATCTGGGATCCCTCTCACAAACCAGGACTGCTGGCTCCCAACCGCTTGCCTGCCTGCCTGCTTGATTGCCTCTAACCACTCCTGCCTGCCAGCCTGATCACTCCCTAACCACTCCCTTCCCAACCTGATCGATGCCTAACTGCTCCCCTGCCAGGCTGATTGCCCCTAACTGCTCTACCCTTCTGGCCTGGTCACTCGTATCTGCCCTCCCCTGCTGGCCAGATTGCCCCTCACTGCCCTCCCCTGCTGGCCCAATTGCCTTGCCAGTATGGTCCCCCATAACTGCCCTCCCTGCTGGCCTGGTCCCCCCAACTGCCATCTCCTGCAAGCCTGGTCACTCCTAACTTCCTTCCCCTGCAGGCCTGACCACCCCCAACTGCCTTCCCCTGCTGGCCATCTTGTGGCAGTCATCTTTGACCACATGAGGGTGGCCATCTTGTGTGTTGGAGTGATGGTAAATTTGCATATTACTTCTTTATTATATAGGATATATACTTTATTAATTAAGCTGCTTAACTCCTCTACATCTTAAATTTTTTTAGTGATCTGATAGGGCTGAGCAGGGTAAATTAATGTCTTCTACTGCTTCTGCTTTTTCTTGTTGTTAATCTTCAAATAGCTTGTAGTTTTTGCTTTATGAATATTGGCTTTATTTCATTAGTAATTAATGGTTATAACTATTATATTGTCTGTGCTGACTTTGTTTCTTGATGTTGTATAATTTATTAATGATTTTTTTGCATCTACATTATACCTTGCCTGATATTAAGATTACAACTCACGCTTTTCTTTCTAGATATGCTGGATCTTTCTGCTGTAACTATGTTTCATGAGAACACCATAAAATTGAGCATTTCAAAATATATAACTTTTTATTGGAGAGAGAGAGAGAGAGAGAGAGAGAGAGAGAGAGAAGAGAGAGAGAGAGAAAGAGAAACACCAGTGGTGAGAGAGAATCATTTTGGCTGCCTCCTGCATGCCCCCAACTGGGGATGGAGCCTGCAATCTGGGCATGTGGCCTTGACCAGAATCCAACCTGGGATCCTTCAGTCCACAGGCTGATGCTCTATCCACTGAGCCAAACCAGCTAGGGCTGAGCTTTGTGTTTTGACCCAATCTCTAAGTTCTTTTAATAAGTGAGCTTACCCCTAGCTGGTTTTGCTCAGTGATCAGAACATTGTTCCAAGTATTGATGGGACATAGGCTCAATTCTGATCAAGGGCACTTAACTTGGCTGCAGGCTCAATCCCCGGCCCTTGTTGGGGTGTGTGAAAAAGGCAACGAATAGATGTGTCTCATACATATATGTTTCTATTTATCTGTATCTCTTGCTCCCTTCCACTCTCTCTAAAAAAAAATTTTTTTGGAAAAAAAATTCTTGATTAACAACAATAATAACAACAACAAAAACAGAAAATAAGTGAACTTAAATCTCTTTACATTTATTGGTATGACTGAAATGTTTGTTCTGATTTCTATCATCTGATTTTATGTTAAGCTTGATAGATTGATAGCTTTAAAAATTATGTTGTATATTTTATTTTTTGTTGTGCAAATTATTTTATTGTATTTTTATTAAATTTATTGGGGTGACTTTAGTTAATAAGATTATATAGGTTTCAAGTGTACATATCTATAATACATCATCTATATATTGCATTATATACCCATCTCCCACAGTCAAATCATCTTCTATCACCATATATTTGACACCTTCTACCCTTTATTACTCCCTCACCCCTCTTCCCTCTGGTAACTACCACACTGCTGTCCGTGTCTATGAATTATTGTTTGTTTGCTTTTTTTGTTTGTTCATTTGTTGCTTTCAGTTTTATATCTTACATCTGAGTGAAATCATATGGCTCTTAACTTTTTCTGTCTGACTTATTTCGCTTAGCATGCTGTTCTCAAGATCACCCATGTTGTCACAAATGGCAGTACTTCATCTTTTCTTATGGCTGAGTAGTATTTCATTGCATATATGTACCATTGGAACGATTTGTTAAAAACAATGTTAAAATGATGGACTGTGGAGTCTAAGCAGACTCAGAGAAGCAGTCAAAACTAATAGAAGAAAAGGTAGAATAATGGAAAGACTAGAGGCTCCCATATGGTCATAGAATGATATATTATTTAACTTTTCCCTGATTTTTTATTGTGAAATTTTTAAATCTACAGAATTTTGGAAAGATTAATATAACAAATACCTATATGTCCTCTTCTTATACTTAATAATTGCTAATTGTTAGTATTTTGACATATTATTATCTATTAGCTATCATCTATCTATCTGTCATCTCTCTACCTACCTACAATACTATATGCCTATCTATCTATCTTTCTTTTTCTCTTGATAGTTCTCTGTATATCATAGTGACACTCTGTGTCCATTCCTGAGGGGACATATGACAATGTCTGGAGATAATTTTGATTGTTATGAATGGAGGAGAGAGGTATCTGGTAGGAGACCAGGGTTTTTGCAGAACATTTTATAATGTGTAGGACCACCTTCCACAGCAAAGTATTATCCATCCCCAAATTATTTAGTCAACAGTGCTGAAGCTAAGGAGGGGAATATATGTAGGGTGGGGCAAAAGTAGGTTTATAATTATTTATATATAAAATAATACAATAATCAAATAATAATAATATAAGAATAAACTTTTGCATACTCACAACTGCATATCTACTTTTGCCCCACCCTATAAGGGTATATATCTAATATTTATTACAATAAATGTTATATATACCATTAATAAATCTCACATATTTATTTAAAATATTTATAAATTTATATATAAAACAATATATATATAATTATGTAATGATACATACAAAATAAATATATATGATTTACTAACATATATTTTTGCTGAATTATTTAGAAGTATAATTTAGACACTTGTTAACTGTAATAGAGTATATGCACATGCACTTAATCACCCCTATATAATTTAGCATGTACTTCCTAAAAACAAATATTAAACACAATATCATTATCACACTCACAGAATTTAACATCAATACAATAATATTATCTACTAATGACTCTGGTGTTGTTTTGTGTGTTTTTTCATTTTATAGTCCAATCAGAGATTATACAGTCATTTAGTTTTTTATCTCTTTGTTTTCATTTAATCTCAAAGGGTTTCCTTCACCTTTGTCTTTCAGTTTGGAAGAGTCCAGGCTAGTTGTTCTGTAAAATATCCGGAAATTTGGATTAATCATATCTAGATTCAGATAACACTTTTTTTTTTTAAAGAAATTCGACATAGACTATGTTGTGTTCTGTGGAGTGCATCACATTAGGAGGCACAGGAGGTCAGTCTGCCCAGTATCAATAATGTTAAATTTGGTGATTTGGTTAAGTGTTTCCACCTTCTTTGAAATGAATTAGTATCCTGCAGTTTGGGTCTTGAAGATCATGTCAAGAACCTGTCTCCTAACAGTATTTCAGCCATTAATTTTATCGTCCATTGACTGTCTGAATTAATTACTAAGTAGGCTGCAAAATTGTGATTTTCAAATTCTGTCATTACTTTTCATAACTATTAGTTGACATTCTTTTCTGAAGAATTTTCTCTTCTGCCGAAACCAGTTTGGCTCAGTGGATAGAGCGTTAGCCTGTGGACTGAAGGGTCCCAGGTTCGATTCTGGTCAAGGTCATGTACCTTGGCTACAGGCACATCCCCAGTGGGGGACGTGCAAGAGGCAGCTGATTGATGTTTCTCATCAATGTTTCTAACTTTCTATCCCTCTCCCTTCCTCTCTGTAAAAAATCAATAAAATATATTAAAAAAAAGAATTTTCTCTCCTGCTTCTCATCACTATTACTTCATGTACCTTCTATGACTATTCAAAATTTTATATATATATAATATATATATTTGTAAATACAACATGTGTGAAATTCCCTTGAGGTTTCTGATCTGACAGAGTCCAAATTCATGGCCAGTTCTGATAAACATACAAATCAAATGCTCTGTGAACATCCTCCCTTTCCCCCTCCATATCTACACTTCACCTTTTCTGCCCTGCTCTGTATTTATTGAGACTGATCTGTATGTACTATACCCTGGGGCTTCACTGCCCTCTGGCTTCTTGTTGAGTTTCCTTCATTGAAAAGAAAGACAAGAACTTGAGGAGAGGGAGGTGAGGGAGTTCTAGTGTTTATTCCTTTCCCGCAGGTTCAGTGTGTACTGGTCCAATTGATTTAGGATCTCAGTTTCTATCAGGTCACTCTTTCTACATGTTTCTCTTTGTCTCCAGGTTCTAGCAACAGCAATCTCTTCTTCTTTAGGCCTGCAGTTTGTAAAGGAGTTTTATTACCAGCCCAGGATTTTGCACTATTCTGGATTAAACTTTCTTCAAATTTGAGTGAACCATGTTTTCAACTTTGAGTCTAGGTAATACACATGACTTCTTTTCTCTCTCACTTCACAGGAGTCAGACCTTCATCAAATGGCTCTCCAAGCCTCCACTGGATTCTTCCTCATTTTCCTTATGGTGTTTCCCTTGCACATCCAGCGTTGTCTGAGCGCCAGCTCTTGAAAGACCCAGACAAACACTAGTTTATGAACCCAAACATTCCTCCACACCTTGGGTATTAGTTGACGCTTACAGAACTGAGAGGGTTGACTAATTTGACATCAATTTGGTATATATCAGAAAGATTCTGTTGTATTAGTGAAATAGCAAAAGGCATCTATATGGACTATGACAGGGAGATGGTGGTCTCAGACCTGGGGTAATAGCAGCTGGGACTGACATATGCTAGCAGCAGGAAATGTTAATATTGGAGTAATGTTAATTCAAAGAAGTTCTAGCTTATACCTTTTATCATTACGTCTTGAGTTAATGTTGCCCTGTTTGGTCTTCCTCTTGTTGCCAAAGAAGAAATAAATAGGTTGGTTGTTTGGGAGGATGAGTAGGTCTAAAGAGAGAATACTAGAGTTCATGCTGGACTCTTGTCAGCAGGAAAATGTAAAAGGCTTTAGAACCAGTTTTAAATTTGGGAGCTGTCACTTATGTGACCTCAGATGAGGTTTTTGACTTGATTGAACTTGCTTTTTTTTTTATAAACAGGAAGGAAAGAAATATTCACTTTTAAATGTTATTTTGATGATTGGTAATAACTCATAGAAAGTTCTTAGTAGTGTGCCTGGAATATATTGCAGTTTATTTGGTTTGTTATTCTCTTACTTAAATGTGTGAATGGGAAAAGCACTCAGTCCATTGATGAGGTGCTTGAGCTTCAGCCTCCAAGGAGGGTGTCTCCACACACCACTGAAGCATTAACTGTGAGGCTTCACTGCTGAGCAACCAGGGCTTTCCCCAAAAGGCCAGGCGCCTTCGTAGTCTCCTGAGCAGCTGCCTGCCGAGAGTGCTCCCGATATAATTAAGAGTGGCAAAGTTTTAATGAACTCCACAAGGAGATTTTTTTTCTGACACTTACTTTTTAGCTCTTGAAATAGCTTCCATTCCTTTGAGATCAATTAAAACTTAAACACTAAATCTTTGTCAAAGTGCTTGAGGCAACTTTCCAACTGTTTCTTTTTAATGAGTTCTCTAAATGGCTCATGGACCCTGAGGTTCTTTCATGAAATAACTGAAGTTACAGGAGCTCTGGGAGCTGGAAAGAGGACAAGAAAACTGAGAAACCCTAAAGGCGATTTCTCTGGGGAGGTTTAGAGGCGTACACACCTTTCAATTTACAATCACTAGATTGAGTCACAGCCACTGAGGGAGAGAAGATCGATGGGAGAGGACTCCAAAAGGATTTAACAGGTCACTGGTTAAGTTTTTTTTCCAGCTAGTTTCATATAAGAGTGCAGACTTTGGGCCTCTCAACTCTGTCCTGTCAGCTATGAGCTGGAGCACTGATCAGATCTGCAGTGAGGAGCATAAGTACTCTCACCATCCCTAGCCCCAGACTCAGTCCACCTCAGGTCTATAATTAACCTGATGATATGGCAGGTGGTCCTCTTACCACAGGAAATCAGCACACAAAGAATGTGTATATATGCTTATATGTACACAAACCAAATTGGACTTTTAATTGAACGGATTAATGAATTCATGATGAAAAACATTTAAATCAAACTATTTCATAGAACTAAGTTTGGATCCATGAAGCTAAGTAATGGAATAGACTGATATTTATTGTGGAAATGACCAATTCTTTTGAATTCCTTGACCTTGTGTTTCCATGCTTACCATCTATCAAATATAGCAATGGAATGGAGTTGGGGTCAAAGTAAATGGAAGAACCTGGGATGGATTTGAGTTATTATAAACAGATGAGGTAGGAGAGACACTGACATGATATCTCTGATGGAATTTTATAAAGAGCTTTCATTTCATATCAGAGAAATTGAAACATATTTTTAAATATGGAAATCAGATGGAGGAATGAGAACTAATTTATTAGAGAAAAAGCTACCTACTCACTAGCATCCAGAAGGGGGAAAGCACAGGAAGTGAGACAGGTTTCCTCCAAGAACCCCTGAGGAGCTGCAGACTTGAGTACATTAGCAACAGTGGAGGGTGGGGGTGGACAAAAGGTTGAAAATCAGGCAAGATGAGTCTGTTATTACAGTGGTTGGATCTTCTGACTTCTGTACCACCCCAACACAGCCAGTCAACAGCACATCCTTAGTAGGAGGTGTGCAGGAGGCAGCTGATCAATGTTTCTCTCTCATTGATGTTTCTATCTATCCCTCTTTCTTCCTCTCTAAAAAATCAATAAAATGTATTTAAAAAAAATATATATATCCTATCTAATAAAATAGTAATATGCAAATTGACCATAACTTCAACACACAAGATGCCTGCCCCCATGTGGTCAAAGATGGCCGCCCCCATATGGACACAAGATGGCCACCACAAGACGGCCAGCAGGGGAGGGCAGTTGGGAGGGACCAGGCCTTCAGGGGAGGGCAGTTGGGACCAGGCCCACAGGGGAGGGAAGTTGGGGGGGGACCAGGCCTGCAGGAGAGGGCAGCAGTTGGGGGGACCAGGCTAGCAGGGGAGGGCATTTGGGGGGCACCAGGTCTACAGGGGAGGGAAGTTGGGGGGAACCAGGCCAGAAGGGGAGAGCAGTTAGGGGAGACCAGGCCTGCAGGGGAGAGCAGTTAAGGGTGACCAGGCCTGCAGGGGAGGACAATTAGTCACAACCAGGCCTGCAGGGGAGGGCAGTTGGGGAAGACGACACTGTTAAGGGAGGGCAGTTAGGGACAATCGGGCTGGGAGGGGAACAGTTAGGCATCAATCAGGCTGGCAGGGGAGTGGTTAGGGGATGATCAGGCTGGCAGGCAGAAGCTGTTGGGGCAATCAGGCTGGCAGGCAGGTGAGTGGTTGGGAGCCAGCAGTTATGGATTGTGAGAGGGATGTCCTACTGCCTGCTTAGGTCTGATCCTGGTCCTGGTGGGATTGGGCCTAAACAGGCAGTCAGAGATCCCTTGAGGGGTCCCAGATTGGGGAGGGTGCAGGCTGGGCTGAGAGACACCATCCCCATCCATGAGTTTCATGCACCAGGCTCTAGTGTGTGTGTACACACAACACACACACACACACACACACACACACACACACACACACACACACACATAGCCCAGCTTATCTGGTTGAGTGTCAACCTATGAACCAGAACATTATGGTTCAGTTCCCAGTCAGGGCATATGCCCAGGTTGTAGGCTCCATCCTCAGTGAGGGGTATACAGGAGGCAGCCAATCAATGCTTCAGTCTCATCATTGATGTTTCTATCTATCTGTCTCTCTTCCTTCCTCTCTGAAATCAATAAAAATATTTAAAATATATATACATCTGTATAGAATGAATATAGATGTATATGTGTATGTAAGTTCCAACATAGGAAGATATATGAGCTTGACTATGTTTTAAAAATATGTGAAATTTGAAAACAAGAATAGCAAATGTTAACAAAATTTATCTCTGAATGGTGGTCTTGGTGAATTTTACTTTTCTCTACGTTAAGCATATACATTAATTTAAAAATCAAAGGAGGACTGAAGCATTTAAAAAGCTGTTCTGTGTAAGGCACACTAAGGCAAATGAAACTTCAGCATGACCATCTCGCCATCTGGCATGTATATTCATGTGCCTCCTGGGCTTACTGAGTGTAACCTACCAGACAAGGAAGAGAGCAGTGGCTAAGAGCATGGAGTTGTAGTCAGACTGAGCTGGACTCAAGATTACTTACCTCCTTGCAGTCCTAATTTTCTCATTCACATGAACTCATTCAGTTTTCAGTGTATTTTGAACAATTGCTGCATAAGAGAGAGCATATTTGCAAAGCTTCTGGAACAGTTCTGACATACACCAAGAACTGAACCAATGTGTCAATTATCATTACCAGCTGAGGTCTTAGAAGCAAAGGATTATATTTCTAGAGATAAATGTGAACTCAATTTGAGCTTCTTAGGTACAATTAGCAACAAAACATAGGTCCAGATAGAAAATACAACTAAATGGAGTACACAAATTTAAACTAGACAACTTGCCGAGACCGGTTTGGCTCAGTGGATAGAGCGTCGGACTGCGGACTGAAGGGTCCCAGGTTTGATTCCGGCAAGGGCATGTACCTTGGCTGCGGGCACATCCCCAGTGGGGGGCGTGCAGGAGGCGGCTGATCGATGTCTCTCTCTCATCGATGTTTCTGACTTTCTATCCCTCTCCCTTCCGCTCTGTAAAAAATCAATAAAAAGTATTAAACTAGACAACTTTTATTTATTTTAAAACAGTTTACCTAAGGGGTGCTGACTGGTAAGGGATTCACCATAACGGTTAATTCCCACTCATCTTTAGGTGTTGATCAGATGAGAGTTGAACAAGGTACACTACATCTCAACCTCTGACCTCTCCTGATAATGGAGATGAGATGTCTCATGATCTTGAGGTTTGGGGAATATTGAAGGTTCTGTATGTGGGATGATTCCACATCAGTAATAATTAATTGTGGATTTTACCTAGATCACAACTAGAAACTTAAGAAAAAACTTACTTTGAGCGTAAATTTCTTGGCATTCCTAAATTTTCTTTTGACTTGTCCCTATCCTATATAATAAAGAGGTAATATGCAAATTGACCCTCACATCCTTGTATCATCACAAGATGGCCTTCCCCATGTCATCACAAGATGGCCGCCTCCCCCCATTGTCACAAGATAGCCAGCAGAGGAAGGCAGTTGGGAGTGACCAGGCCTGCAGGGGAGGGCAGTTGGGAGGGGGGACCAGGCCTGCAGGGGAGGCAGTTGGGGGTGGGGGGGAACTAGGCCTACAGGGGAGGGCAGTTGAGGCCAAGATCAGGGTGGCAGGGGAGGGCAATTGGGGACAATCTGGCCAGCAGGAGTGCAATTAGGGGCCAGCAGTCCTGGATTGCAATCAGGCAGGCAGGCAGGTGAGTGGTTAGGAGCCAGCAGTCAGGCAGGCAGGCAAGTGGTTAGAAGCCAGCAGTCCCAGATTATGAGAGGGATGTCTGACTGCTGGTTTAGGGATCGGGCCTAAACTGGCAGTTGGACATCCAAGGAGAGGTCCCCAATTGGAGGGGGTACAGGCTGGGCTGAGGGACACCCCCTCCAGTGCATGAATTTCATGCACCGGGCCTCTAGTTCTAGTCATAAAAACATGAAACCCTTCTTATTCTCTTGATCAATGATAAATCACTAGTCTTTGATTAATATACAAGTATTTTAAAATCTTTATTTATTATGCAAGTTGTCACTGAAATGAGGAAAAGTATATTTATATCACTACTTTCACTACTACAATGTGTACAGGATGTGACGACATGAAACAACTGTAAAAAAAATCTTGAAAAAAGACTTGAGATTCATGTTTGCTACTCCCTTGACTGGAATCAACCCAGTACCATTCAGTCTGCAGGCCAGTGTTCTATCTATTGAGCCAAACTGGTGGTTGGAGATTTTTAACCAGGATATATATGTAATATGCTTTGCGTTTGAAGGGGATAATTGTTACTATGAGTAGAATGGCTTGTGTGGCAGCAGGAATGGAAGTCTGAAGCCAAGTTAAGAGACTATATAGTATACACTGAGTGGCCAGATTATTATGCATTCTGAGATCATAATAATCTGGCCACTCAGTGTACATAGTATAGGGGATTTTGTCCCCCCAACTAAAATAAAGCCTCACATAACTTATGATACAGATCAAGTGTTTTAACTTAACTAATTAATGTTGTTAAGGCACCAATAGTAACACAATTTATCTTTGTAAGAGATCAGATAATTATGAGTTGGTAAGATATTATTTATAGTATAGTATAGGCAGTGTGGTCCAGCAGTGGGACACAGATTTTTTAAGGTTATACAATAATGTTTAGGTGTGTGTGTGCGGGTGAGAAGAGATGGCAGTGAGTGAAGCTGTGTGAGGAGTCCAGCAGGGGCAGGAGGGTGAAGGGGGAGGGAGGAACCCAGTCTCACTGAAACCAGTTGCCATGAACCTCGGGCCCACAGTATATTTTGGAGATTTTAGCCTTGATGAAAGTAATCAATTCTTTGTGACTCCTCACTGTTCAGTTGATCTTTCTGTGTGGAGCATAGAACTCCAAAAGAAAAATAAACACACAAAAAATAAGTTGCTGATTTCTAACAGGAAAATACATTTTAATAATTGTGCAATGAGAAACTGTTTACATACACATTACAGCAAAATATTTGGAGTTAAGTCACATAGATTGTGATTGTAACTTCATTTCCATTAAAATATTTCAAATTGCCCCTGCTGGCGTGGCTCAGTGGTTGAGTATTGATTTAAGAACCAGGAGGTCATCAGTTGGATTTCTGGTCAGGTCACATACCTGGGTTGTGGGCTCAGTCCCCAGTTGGGGCACACAGGAGGTTGCCAATCAATGATTCTCTCTCATCATTGATGTTTCTCTGTCTCCCTCTCCCTTTTTCTCTGAAATCAATAAAAATATATTTAACAACAACAATAACAAAAAACGACTTGAAATTGCATTCATGCTTCTGTGTACACATAATGAAAAATAGACAGCATAATAAAGACTGACCTTCCCTTAAGTATGCTCTGTTTAACTCTGCTGCCTGCTTTTCTAGAATCCTGTGTCTCTAACTATACACAGTTCAGTAATACCCAGGAGTATAAAGCTGTTGCCTGCCAAGAAAAAGCACAAAGTTGGAAAAAGTTTTAATTGGTGTTGTGAATCTGTATCTGTTTATATTATTAAATTTGGAATTAATACTAAACGTATGTGTTTAAGGTCTTTTTTAACATTGAGGCTCAAACCTCTCTCCCTGTCTTCTAATTCAGGCATTCCTCATAGACTGTAGTACATGGCAATGGCATTGAAGATGGAGAGAAGTAAACAGAATTTAAGTGATTTTGAAACGGAAGAAGAATGACTCAGTTTCTCACTTGAGTAACTTGGAAGAATAACAATTCAACCTGTGAAAGGTAAAACAGGAAAATTAAGCATTGATTTTGAATACACTACATTTGAAATACCTGGGTTCTTGTCTTAAACTGCCTTTATTCTTAACTAGGGGCCCGGTGCATAAAATTTGAGCACTGGGGAGGGAGGGGTTCCCTCAGCCCAGCCTGCTCCCTCTCACATACTGGGAGCCCTCAGGGGTTGTCCTACTGATGGCTTAGGCCCGTTCCCCACGGGGAGTGGGCCTAAGCCACAGCCTGGCCTCCCTTTGTGGGAGGCAACTGGGCTGATCAGGGAAAGGCACCAACCCCATCACCTCACTGCTGCAGCCACTGCCAGTCACTGCAGCCCCCAAGGTGTTTTCATCAACCCAGACTCCAGTCCCTTCACCATGAAAAAAATGACAACTTTCTTTAGGCATTTTCAAGATGTGTCTTTCATAGGATATAACATATCTTTATTTTTCTTTTTTTATCCTCACCTGAGGATATGTTCCCATTGATTTTTAGAGAGTGTAGAAGAGAAAGGGAAAGACAGAGAGAAACATCAAAGTGAGAGGAACACTTTGATTGGTTACCTCCAGCATGAGCCCTGACCTGGGCCCTAGCCAGGAAGGAGCCTGCAACCTAGGTATATGCCCTTGATCAGAATATAACCCGGACCCTGCAGTTGGCAAACCTAGGCATTATCCACTGAGCCAAACTTCCTAGGAAAAGGATATGATATTTCTTAGCCCTCCAACAGCAGACCTTTGTTTTTTTTCTCCAGGAGAGTGGTGGAAGAACCCTAGATTACTTTTTTTGGATTCTCATACCCAAGTTACTAAGAATATTACCAGTGGCATACAGGGAGCTTAGCCAATGAGCAGTCAGAAAAGGTGTTTCCTCTACAGTTCACATCTATCTCCTCTGATCTCTGGCTCCACCCCTGCCAAGTCCTAAAGCCTCTGGCGCTGGGCAGGGGACCCCCAGTTAGCTGCGATTGCCCTGCTTCACCCTGGCCAAGGCCCCAAGCCTCTGGACAAGGATCTGAGGCTCAGGTCTAGGGCTGGGGACCTCCAGCACACTTGATCACTCTGCTCCACCCCCAGCCAAAGCCGCAAGACTCTGTTTGAGGCTCAGGCCCTGGGCGGGGAATGCCCAGCACATAGGATCGCCCTGCTCCTCCCAGGGCCAAGGCTGCAAGCCTCTGGCTGATGCTCTGAGGATCGGGCCCTGGGCGGTTGACCCCCAACAGGTGCGATAACCCTGCTGCCTCTGTTTGAGGCTCGGGCCCTGGTAGGTTGACTTCCAGTGTGGGCGCCCCCACTGACCACCTCCCTGCTCTGCCTTCCCACCCTCCTGCATGCCTCGCTGCCCCCCCCCCCCTCCTGATTGGCTGGTAGCTAGTGAAGGTACAGTAATTTGCATGTTTCTATTTTATTAGATAGGATAAATCATACCTTTTCTAGCTTCAGTAGTCTCATCTACAAATGACACCTATGGTTGCAATAATACCTAAGGTTTCTTGCATGCATTAAAGCTTTTTAAAAAAAATAATACCTTACATTTACTTTGAACTTTAGAATTTACAAAGCACTTTTTGTTTCCTTATAAAGAGTGAAATTCTATTTTCATGCTGGTACTCCTTAGACCACATCTCTGCTGCCTAAGGACTCTACCAAATGATTAGCAGTTGAGAGATAAAAGGAGAATTTGATGGTTTTCTAACAACAACAACAAAAAACAACAAACGGGCACACAATTTGTCCTTCAGAATCATATTATTGCTACTCTGCATATCTAATGTTGATTTTTTCTGTGTTTAAAAATGCCATTGCTCCTTGTTCTTACCCTTGAGTCTATACTGTGTCCCTGGAGATATGAGAGATCATGTTGACTTTTGTCCCCTAACTGGAGAAAAAATGAGAAGGTGTGAAATCCATTTCCCAATCATCAGCTCCTTCTGAGAGTTTGAGGAATTTAGACAATGTGATATATTGATGGAGTATAGATATATTTCCAGGGTACTGATAGTAGCTCCTTTTGAATGTGATAGGTTCCTATCAGGGTATACTATTGAAAAATCTCACATTGGAAATCTTTGGTCATTTGCCTCCCCATCCTTGACATCATATTCTATTGGTTGACTCCTTGTTTCATGCTTTTCATTTTCACAGTGATGTTGCTAAAAATTTGTATGGTATTTCTGGTTAACCTTTTAATAACTGGATCTATATAAATTAAAATGTTCCATGCATGTTGCATAATGTTCATCCTTGTATAGGTCAATGCAAATGGGAGATTAAGTTAAAAATGCTATCTTTGAGGGTATTAATGGCTTTTTCTCAGTAACTTTGGCTTTATTTTACTTTTTCTGTAATATTAATTTCAATGTAAATCTATGCAGAATTTTCTTGTATCTAAAAAGTAGACTTAGAATTACTCATAGGACCAAAGATAATATCTTAGTTTGTGTCCTGGCATAACATAGAGCAAGTATAGCTCCTTGATTTCCTTTGTTTATATTTTCTGGTTTTCTACCTATCTTTCTTCTTGTTCCCTTTTGGAGATTCATTTTTCTTTATCCATCTATTGAATATTGGTCATTCTTAAGATACTGTTCATGTCTTCTTCTCACTGAACCTGTTCTTTTTTTATTTTTTATTTTTTATTTTTTTTAACTTTATTTACAATATAACTTATATTTAATAGTAGTACATATGTTTTCCTCCCCCCTAATATCTTCCCCCCAGCCTCCCCTACCCCCCAGCACATGTCCCTACCTGCCTCCCTCCCCACCCCAGAGTCTTTCATTCATTGGTTATGCTCATATGTATGCATACAACTCCTTCGGTTGATCTCCCCCAGCATCTGCCTCCCCTCCACTCCAGCCTTCCCCCTGTAGCTTGACAGCCTGTTCGAGACCACCCTGCATCTATATCAATCACTCTCCCCTGTTTCTTTTCTTCAAAAATATCTTGCCTCTGCATACTGAAAACAAACGTATAAGAGCAAAAAAAGTTTGAGTGTCAGTTTCAATGTCCAACTGTTCTGAGTCCCAGTTTCAATGTCAAATAGTTCTTCATGTGTACATGTCAGCAATAGTATCCAGATGGTGGACACATCGTGGCAATGCAAGATCCATCCTCTCTGGTATGTTCCTGGGCAGCCTGCAGCCACGCCCAGCTGCCGACTGCTAGCATGGCAAGGTGTCGTCAGCGTTCGCCATCTCTGGACCATCCTCGTGGCTGGAACAGGCCTGTCAGTTCCTCACTGTCGCAGGAACCCACATGATCTTGGAGTTGTTCTCTGCAAACACACAAACACATTCTCGACCAAAGGTTAACAAAGGAATCCTCTCTGCAAAATAGACTTGGGATTCTTTTTATTTTTGCCTAAATGATTTTCCTTTGGCTTATTTTGACACCATGTGTGTTTTTTTTATGGGTGTCCTGCAGCTGGTTTTACAAATGGAATTTTCTTTTCTGGAGTAAGAATTTTCTACATGTATTTTACTTATAGGATATTTTTCCTTACATGATATTACCTCACTGTCCCCCCTTTTTTTGTGAACCTGTTCTTCTTAAATGACCTTTTAAAAAAAATTAACCATAACCTAATATACATGATTCCCAAACCCTTACCTTTAGCCTATGTATCTCTAATAAACCCTAAAATAATTTAGTCAATTCCTTATTGGACACATCCAACTGTGTATTCCATAATCATATCAAATCAATCATATTAAAAACTATACTCTTTTTAAACCCTTGCCATATATACTCTTCCCCAAGTATTGTCTGTATAAAGGAATGCAACCACTCGTTATGCAGACATATAAGTCAGAAACCTGAGAAACATCTGAGCTCTGCTCTTCTCCTCACCCCACAGTAGAAAGTCACAAAAGACAGATAACCAAGTTTCCTTTACATGTTTTATGTGCATTCTCTCTTACTTGTTCCCATGGCTACCACCTTTACTCAGGTAGACATTATCTCCCACTTACACATCTCAACTCTTCAGATATCTTGGCCTCACAGTATCCAACCTTATTCTTTTAAACAGTCTTCTGCACTGAACAAAAAGTAATCTTTGCAATTACAAATTAATTCATATTATTTTACTATTTTTTCCTACTCTTTATTTAAAATGAAGTTCAATACCTATGACATGGCACCAAAGCTTGTCTGTGAACCCCTTTCCCAATATCGTTCTTTTGCTGTGCCCTCCTCCTACCTTAGGATACATCTGGCATGTCCTATCCATCTTATGTCTCCTTGAATGGTGTCCCACCACTTTCAGAATAATCCAGTACACCTTCTCTGTCCCAAGGTATACTATTCATACTTCTAAAATAGCCCCTAAATTGTTTATTTATATGGCTAGCTCTATAGGGAAACTGTAATCTCCTTCACGTTCAAGGCAGTATCTCATTTATGTTTGCTTCTCCAGTATCTAAGACAATGCCCACATATAGCAGATACTCAATAAATGTAAACTGAATGAGTAGATTAAGAAATAAATGACTCAATTAAATTTAATACCTACATATGAGTAATTATGGAGATAAAGTACTCATATATGGAGAGATACTATATAGAAATTGAAACCCATCTTGGTAATATTTTATTAGTTCTCCAGTTTTAGGTAGCCAGTACATTAATTTTATCTAGTTAAGTGCTTCCATTAATTTTTAAACCACTCTACATGGCTTTTAAATTTTTCTTATCACTTCTCCAGAGGTTTCAGGGAAATTGTTCCTTGTGCTTCTTTATTTTGCCAATGGAAATATGTATGTTTTCAATCATCAACTGTGCTGTGAACCAAAAGCCATAGCCACATTTTTTTTTCCTTCCTTGTTAACACAGAACCACACTGCACACACATAAAAACCTACATCTCTCTAAAGTAAAATACCAAACGTGTTCTGATAAGTGGGTTTTGGACAATTCTCTCCAAAACTTTGCCCAATGAGCAAACACACATAAATATACACATTTGCACCTGTAGGCTTGACCTATAAGAGAAACAATCAGAAAAATTTTCAAGAAATTCTCTATTTATATTTTATTTTCTGTTATATAAAGACAGCACCTCATTCCAAGGTATCATTGTATCAGAGTGTTCACTGAACATCATGATTATATCATGATTATATATCATGAATTTGACATTCCTGCCCTCTAAACCCAAGACATCTCTTCAATGCTAGCTTTACTCTGGTTTCTGTTTTCCCTTATTTCTAATACCCCCATATAAAAATCCCAGATACTATATGGAAATGTCTCAAGATCTTTCTCAGCAAGTAGGAAGTTTGATAAAAATGATTTTCTGACCTACCAATACCAAACTTAAAATTATCTAAGAAGAAAGGAGAAATAAACTAATGCTAGCTTTTGAAGTCATTATCTCATAAGGATGATGCTTTGCCTCCTCTGAGCTCCACTAATTTCATTTGGGACAAGACGGAGATCCAGGACCCATCACTATCCAAATAGTTAGAGGGTGTAATTTACAATGTGGTCCCAGGAGTATGTTTATCCTTATTATGATACAAGTTTCATGTATATGGATCCAGCTGGGTATTAAGTCAATAATTCCAGCTCCTTTTCTACTGAACATCCATCTCTAGGGCCCAGAGAGAGAGAAAGACAAACAACTTTTGGTTTTCCTGGTAGAGATGGTGTCTGTATCTTTTGTGACCTTGTTTGATCTCTCTCAGGGATCCTCAGGAGCAATCTAGGAGGGCTTAGGTGGCCATGACCTCACTGTAAAACCTTTACAGCTGTGCTCACAGTGAGCCAGCCTATCCCTGCATTCGCCTGCGTCAAGAGGACAGAAACAGAGAAAGTCAGTGGGACTCTTTCCCCCTCCCCACATGGGAGTCCATTCTGTGGGACTCTTTCCTTCTCCTCATGTGGGAGTCTGTACTTGTTCTTCAATAAATCTCCACCTTTGCTATAAAGAAAGAGAACTGGGGCAACTCCTGCACCTGCCAAGATCCTCTTTCCTCAACTGTTGGAGGGAGCAAGATCCTCAGCTCTGACCTGCAAAATCTCTCCTCACTTCTGGCAGTTTCCTCTAAATCTAATATCTCTGAGATAAGACTAAGACTAGTGCCACAGTAAGTAAAGGGCCTTTGCAAAGTGTGGTAATTTATAGAAGCTGGGGTCTGGAGGAAGGAAGAGGTCTAGAAATCAGCAAACTAAATGGGAGGTACAGGGTCAACTTATGCGCTTAAGGCAGGGTTGGAACTTGCAGATCTGAGTTTATAAGTTGCCCTTGGGGAATGAATGCTCTTGAATGTCATGAATTGTCATGTAGTAGGTGTACACTTCTATGGAATATCTTAGATTTTCCCTTTTGGTTCTCCCTATGGCCATATGGTTGGTGGAATGTATTGTCTTTCCTCTATCATCCATCCATCCATCCAACAAATGTATTGGGCACTATTCAAATACAGTGGGGCCCAGAAACAGTATCTACTCAGAAGCAGGGGAGAAGCCCTATAAAAGGCTGGAGTAGGGTAGGAGGGGGTAATGTTATATTGTTAACTCTTTACATAGATAACCACTCGCCCTGACCCTGTACCATGAATTAACTCTATGAACACTGGCCAGATTAGTGATGTTGCTCTGCTGTGCCCAGAAGGGAGACAGCTAGATTTTCCTGCATAGCATCAGGAAATAAAAAACTTACTGCCAACATTTACTAAAGCCCTAAACCTAGTGGATACAGAGGAAAACCCACCTCTTTGAAATTGTGTTTGTAAATCTCATTTCCTAATTCATTAATTCATATATTTACTCCTGATCATTTATTGAGCACTTGCAATGGGCAATCAATATACTTGGCACACATTATATGATAAGAGCAAATCAGCCCAAACTGGTTTGGTTCAGTGGATAGAGCATCGGCCTGCAGACTGAAAGGTCCTGAGTTCAGTTCCGGTCAAGGGGAATGTACCTTGGCTGTGGGCACATCCTCAGAAGGGGGTGTGCAAGAGGCAGCTGACTGATGTTTCTCTCTCATCGATGTTTCTGAGGTTCTATCCCTCCCCCTTCCTCTCTGTAAGAAATCAATAAAATATATTTCTTTTAAAAAGAGCAAACCAAATGAGGAGGGAAAATGAGAACATAATTAAGAATCTAAATAAATTAGAAAATAAAACCATATGAGAATATGGCTATGGGCCTTTCTAAAAAATAAAACGATAAGTCATTATGGAAAATGATTTATTTTGTGGCTGCCATCAGGATTGTAAAAATGTGGATTTTGCAATCAAAGTTAATAAAATTCTTTAGAAATAGAACAGTACATGATACCTTGTGCCCACTTAGACTAATTACCTGAACAGATTGTATTTCTACTTTAGTGTGGATAAAAGGATCTGATGTAATGACCGTGAAAGGGATTGCTAGCTGAGTCAGCACACAATGGGCACCATAAATGTCCTCTTTCTGTTTAATAACTAATCCAGGTCTGCATTTGCTCCTCAGCCACCAGCATACTGCAGTGACCCACACACTCACTGTTGCCAGGGCATGATGGAAAATCAGACATGGGTCACAGAATTCATTCTCCTGGGATTCCTGCTCAGTCCAAACATGCAGCTGCTCCTCTTTGTGTTCTTCTCTCTGTTCTACGCCTTCACCTTGATGGGCAACGGCATCATCCTGGGGCTCATCTGGCTGGACTCCCGACTGCACACCCCCATGTACTTCTTTCTCTCACACCTGGCCATTGTTGATATTTCATATGCTTCAAACAACGTTCCAAAGATGCTTGAAAACCTTCTGAACAAGGAAAAAACTATCTCCTTTGTCCCATGCATAATACAGACCTTTTTATACATGGCTTTTGCTCACACTGAGTGTCTCCTCTTGGTAGTGATGTCCTATGATCGGTATGTGGCAATCTGCCACCCCCTCCATTATCCTGTCATCATGAGCTGGAGAGTGTGCACAGTTCTGGTTGCCACTTCCTGGGCATGTGGTTCCCTCCTGGCTCTGGTCCATGTGGTCCTCATCCTGAGGCTGCCCTTCTGTGGGCCTCATGAAATCAACCACTTCTTCTGTGAGATCCTGTCTGTCCTCAGGCTGGCCTGTGCTGACACTAGGCTCAACCAGATTGTCATCTTTGCTGCTTCTGTATTTATCTTAGTGGGGCCCCTCAGCTTGGTGCTGGTGTCCTACACACGCATCCTCTTTGCTATCCTGAGGATCCAGTCTGGGGAGGGTCGCAGAAAGGCCTTCTCCACCTGCTCCTCCCACCTCTGCGTGGTTGGTCTCTTCTTTGGCAGTGCCATCGTCATATACATGGCCCCCAAATCCTACCACCCTGAAGAGCAGCAGAAGATCCTTTCCCTGTTTTATAGCCTTTTCAACCCTATGCTGAACCCGCTGATCTACAGCCTGAGGAACGCAGAAATCAAGAGTGCCCTGAGGAGAGTGAAGTGGAAACAGAGAGCAGAGTGAGGGATGCCAGGGAGAGACCTGAGGTGGGAGATTTGTTCTCTATAAGATCTGGGGGAATGGTGATGTGAATATTCAAAAATCTCATGTCTTAGATTTCTGCTATCAAGAATACATGTTCATCAGATTCTATCCTTAACATGGTGTACAGTCCAGAACATGGAGCATAAATAGGAAGTGACAGAGAGCACAGACTCTGAGACAAGTCACAAAGTGGGGAAGCTCAGGGGCAGAGAGCCACAGACTCCTATAGCAAATTCACAGCATGATCTGAGGTCTGGTTTCTCTTCCGTTGAGGATTTGTTCTCTCTAATCTCCTTTTAGATTCCTCTCTAATATCCTTTGTCCTTATTGCTGTAAGTATATGTTAACAATTCCATAATATACTGCTACAAAGGGCACCTCTATCAAGACAGACTACTCACCCGGGGATAAGCAGGCTCCTTCAGAGTCAACTTCCTGCTCTGAAATGTAACGAATAGAGATGATGACATTCGATCTGAAAAAGCATCTGCATCTGAGCCCAATAAATATATTTTTGTGAAAAGCAAAGTTTAATTACATAAATTTTCAATATGAAAGACAGAAATATTAGAATCTTAATTTCATTTCATTCTGCACCGTTTGGTTAGAAAGAGCTTGTGTTTAGAATAAATTAACTAGAGAAGCTGTCTTTCCCAGAGTCCTGGCCACAGAGCTTGATGTATGTCATCACCCATTAGGATGATCATTACATAAAATATTCTAGGAGTAAGGAAATCCTATGAAAGGAAGAAAGCATCAGGGAAGGCTAATAGCTTGACAGAACATTGTAGACCACACTTAGAACCCATAACACAACAAAGCCTGATAAGGACTTTGTTTCCAAAGAACACCTGCTCCAGGGACTATAAATTACTTCTTCTGGACCCAAGTGATCAGAATGATATGGAAGAGGAATTTATTTTTTTAAACACAAGTTCAGGACTTAAGTGGGCAGCACAGTATAATGAGTGATTTCTTTAACACAGTGATTATGGTGTCTTCTGAATTCTCTTCCTCTCTATTCTTGTTTTATCATGCATGATTCAAGTGTGTCACATATGTGATAATATATTAACTGCTTTCTCTGGATTTATTTTATTTGAACTTTCTCATATATGATTGTCACTCCATATCTTTTTTGCCCATGAAATTAGGAAGCAAAAGGGAAGCTTTTCCTTCCACCCTCCTATTTTCCTCTCAGTTCTCAAAAAAAAACCTTACTCATTAGCTCATTTGGGAAAAACATTTTATCTCTGGCCATTAGCCTTTTTATCTCCATGAAATCAAGACATTTCCAGCCCCGGAACACCAAAAATCTTGCTCTGAACCCCTTTGCCTAAGTATACAAACAATTTGAATCCAGCAATTGATATTGGCTCTAAGTGTAACAAAAAGCACTAAGGAATTATTGAGTGCCCTATTTTAAAGTTAGAAAGAAAAAAAAAGAAAGGCTTTTTAACTATACCTAGAGAAATTGTTATTTTCTCTAAAATATGTATATCTTGCTTTAAGGTTAAAACCCAGAAAAAGAAGAGGAAGAAGAAAATATAATGGCATAATTTCTCTCACAGAAAACACAAGCCATAGGTTTGAATTGAGAATATTTTTAAAAGGGCCTGTTAGGAAAATTAGGGATGCCATTCACTCTTATTATGTCAGTTCAAAAATACTTGACAAAGAATGGGCCTAAAAGACCAAGTTTCTGTGAAGGTAACTGGTGCCAATGAGTTATAGAGAAAGCCTCCAGCTGGTGTGAAAAGTGGTGAGGACCAAAACAAACAAAACAAAACACAAAAAACTCTGTTTTGTTACTAAACTGCAGGAAATGTTTGAGTATATGAGGAAATTCTATTAACTGTTTTAATATTTGAGTTTTAGGATTCTAATAAATTACATTTTGCTTTTATAACAACTTTTGTTTTGGAGGTATATTCCTAATTAGAGTTTATTTAGCATATGAGTCCAAGTACTGCTTATGAATCTTACCTTATGAATATATATATATATATAATTTATCTTATCTTATGAATGAATATATTCAATAATCAATCTTATCTTATGAATATATGTATATAATTTATCTTATCTTATGAATGAATATATTCAATAATCAATCTTATCTTATGAATATATGTATATAATTTATCTTATCTTATGAATGAATATATTCAATAATCAATCTTATCTTATGAATATATGTATATTCATAAGATAATGTTCATAAGAGCACTTGGACTCATGTGCTGAATTATATATATAATTATATATATAACATGAGTCCCTGTTTTCAAAGAGATGAGAAACAAAAAGGATGCATTTTCTTTATCCTGAGAATTCTGTGGGATATTACTCTATTTACTAGACATTTCACCAGTAACACTGTGAAGTCAGCATTATTCCTTTTTTATTGTTGACACTATTACAGATTTCCCATATCCCAACTTCCCCTTACCCACCTCCATCCAGCCCCAGCTCCCCTCCCCCTGGCCACCACCACACTGTTGTCAGTGTCCATGGGCTATGCATATATGTTCTTTGTCTTCACCTATTTTCTTCCTTTCATAGATAAGGCAGCAAACGTTCAGAGTAACTTAGTAATTTGGCCTACACCACACAGCCAGTTATAGGACCTAGCTGGGGTTTTAGCATCATCATACCTATTCCAACTACTTATTAGCTTTCTTCCCAAAATATCACAGATTCTAACTCAACATAGCTTAGCATTGGCATCCACATGACAGAGCAGAGTGGGGGGAACAAAAAAAGAGTTTATATTATTCTGGTCAAAGCATTAACTGTAAAAGTCCTGATGATAAAGATGCAAAATCCAGATGGAACACATCTATTCTCCAGCTTGTCATTGGAAGAACATTACTTCTCTTGATCAGAGCAGAAACTCTCACCTGAGTAGCCTAATCACGCCTAGTAACAAGTCCTTTTCCATGGCACCCTGCACTGCCCTAAAGGAAGCAATCTGAGTAAGCCACCATGCTGTTCTCAGCATCTCATCTTACCTAAGATTCTGGTCCTTTGCTCATCATCAAGTTTACCCATTTGTTTTCTTTTCCCCTAAGAGGAATCTCTGGAAGCTTCCCTTCATCACCTGTGTATGGACATAGGATGGACCTCACCAGCACTAGGTTGATAGGATTGAAGGAAAACAGGACCTGAGCTCAGGCTCAAATTGAGGGGCATCCTATTTTGGATTCATATCCATATTATGCCACAGCTTCTAAACATATGAAAGCCTCCCCAATATGGGGTTTTATCTTAGGCAAAAACTGGTACAGTGGTAGCTAAGTCAAAAAGAGGGTGAGAATCTATACTCCTTTGTGTCAGAAATTCATTTTCACAAGAGTGGGGTTGAAAGGAGAAGGCTGAGGTCCTAAAGGTGTGGGAGTGTCAGAAATAGGAGCTGTTGTGGTTATAAACAAAACAGAGGTCCAGTGCATGAAATTCATGCACTTGTGGAGGGTCCCTCATCCTGGCCTGCACCCTCTTATAGTCTGGGAGTCCTCGAGAGATGTGTTGCCATGGAGGCAGTAGAGCTCCCACTACTGCCACTGCACTCACCAGTCAAGAGCCCAGCTCAGGGCTTCTGGCTGAGCAGCACTCCCCCTATAGGAGCACACTGAACACCAGGGGAAGCTCCTGCATTGAGTGTCTGCTCCCTGGTTCTCAGTGCGTGTCATAGCAAACAGTTGTTCCTCTGTTTGGTCAACTTGCATATTAGCCTTTTAGTATATAGGATAAGCAGAGACTGCATTCTCATAAAGTGGAATTCCAGAATGCAATGAGAATTAAGAGGCTTATTGAGAGCAGCAAGAGGAGATGGGGGACTACGCCTCTTGTTTCTTGATCAATATGTGGTGTCAGAGAAGTTGGAGGGATAAACAGGTTCTAAGGTGGCACAAATAGGACAGCCACATTGGTGGTGGCAGAAACCTGCCAAGTTTGAGTGACCAGTGACAGGTTTCTGGAGGAGACAAAGAAGGGACAGGCTGAATGGCACTGCAGTCAGCCTAGATCTCAATTTTTGTCTCCATGATCTTGTTCCATTGACATTCAGAGTTTTTCAAGGTGCCCAGGTTTCTGTCCACAGCAAGGCAAGACAGCTTAGGAGGTTGAGGTAGCTCACCTCAATCCCACAGCAGTGGTGGCAATAACAAACATGGTATGGACACTTTGTGTTTACAGGGCTTCCTGCAAGCAGAGCCTCGTGGAGACTTGCTCCTTGTTGAGAGGTCTGAAGGCTTTTCAAGGTGCATCTCTTTAACCAAAGTCAGTGAACCTGTCAAGCTGGATGATGGTCTTCACCTAAAATTTCCCTGGTGGGTCTCAAGGCAGCCTAGAGCAGCATGGGGTTGGCCAGAGAGAATGCTGCTCTAAATCAGGCTTCAGAGGAAGTAGGGTATCTCTTGCAGGGCTTGTGAGCTTGTGACCACTGGCCTTCAGAGGAGGAGCCCATGGAGGACACTGGACGACCTCACACAAGCTTTCTTGTGGGTGCTAGGGATGCAGGTCCAGGGGCCAAGGACTGCACTGTGGGAACTGGAGACTGTGTTGGTGTTCAGGGTCCTAGATATGGGTGGTATATCCCCACTGCTGTAGGGGCTGTTCCCATTGTCCTGTCCATTGATCTCCACATGATCCTCTTCATTCTTGTTGGATCTTCCCTTCCATCTGTTTGGGCAAAGAAGTAGGATGGTTCCAGTTTCACAGCCTTGACTACCTGCTCAGGTGGTGAACGTGGGAGAGAAAAATCTGCTCCCTATAGGAGGGATGCGGATGGTTCATGATGAAATGAGGAACAGATAGCAGGGGTTTCTTTGGAGGGTCCTTCCAGGTCTTGGAGGGAGGATCCCCATAAGTGGAACCCAGGGCCTGTGGGAGAGGGAACTGCCTCCTGGACTGGATGTAAAAGTTGATAAAGTTGCAGAATCCAGATGGAGCATACTGTGCCCAGGGCCCAGGGCAGGTGCAGAAGCATCAGGGTAGACCCTACCAGGCTGGGCATCTTTCAGGTGACAGGGAAAACCACTGGGTAACATCCACCAGGTCAGGGGTTGTAGGGCAGCCCCAGAGAAGTTTACAGAGCAAGTTGCCCATGAAGGGCCAGTTGTGTTCCAAACATCTGGGAATAGAATAGGACACTGGAGGAATGTCTCCCTCCTTCCTGCTCCTCTCCTGCCCCAGCATGCTCTGTCATACCTTGAGTCAGGAGCTTCCCGATGTCTCCCTGACTCCTCACCTAGAAAGGTATGCACTCACAGCCAGCTCTGGAAGAGAGCTATCAAAGGGCAAAGGGCGGGCCCTTACGACTGGCCAACTACTCTGGGCTTCCCAGCACCTCGGGCGGGCCTCCGTGGTGGGTGGCAGGTGTTTAGCACTTGATGGCCCACAATGTGGGGATTGGGCCAGACCTTGGAGGCCCCATTCCCATCCCCATACCTCACCTCATCTGGCCGGTGGGTCAGAGCCCTGCTGGAGCTTTCAGATCCCACTGGATGTGACCACCTCCCACGGGCGCCTTCCCAGGGTCCCTGTGTGGCCTGGAGCCAGGGCTCTTTCTCCATGGCCGCCAGCCTCACCACCAGGGGCAAAGATGTCAGAGGAGTGGACATGGAGCCTGACCTGACTGGATGCAGCATCTCTGACATCCCTTCTTGGCAGATAGGTTCTTTCTTCACTTCTCGGAAACTTGGTCCTGCAGATGCCAATTTCAACCTTTGTAAGGGGGGATATTTCTTCCCAGGAAAAGGAGTCCTCATACCTATTATCCAAAACACCTTAGTTATCTTTTTAAAAATCTGATAAATGTGTGAAAAATAAAAATGTGGCTCAAGGGACACAGAAACAGAGAAAATACAATTGAACAATATGGAGGAGTATTTTTCAAAAGTGTAGAAACAATCTCCAATAGATCATAGTTCTCATAATGAGAACTCTGTCAGCTGAAGTGTCTGTGACGTGGACTGTGCTTACTAATCTCCAACAAAGTCAGTTTATTTTCTCATTTTTCAAAATCCCAAGTATAATATTGAACTTTTGACCTTTAACACACAATTACTCCAAAAACATAATTAATGAAAATTTCCAATTATTTTCCATCAATTATATGACTGCCATAACTTTCCTGGATATCCCTTTACCCTTGAGTTGAATATTTATTAAATCAATTAAAGCCAAAAACTTGAAAACCAATTTTAAGGTAACTTGCTTTGGAAGTTGTTTAAATTATCAATGTGATGATTTTTACTTATTTTACTTTCAAATAGAAAGTATATATGAATTTTTGTGGCCCTTGCTATAACTATTTATATATATAAAATTCTAATATGCAAATAGATCCAATGATAGAAAACTGAACAACCTGTCTCTATGATGTGCACTGACCACCAGGGGGCGCATGTGGAACATGGTGGGCATCGAGGGCTGCAGCAGATGGCAGAGTGCAGAACATGGCAGGCACACCAGACCAAGGTGGGGCAAGCCTCTGGTGGTTACTGAAAATTCTTTGCTCCCATATGCCACAGTCCCACTCAGCACTTACATCTGCTGCTGGTGCCCAGCACTAGCCCCGAATGCTCAGTGCCATCAGCAGGTGTGAGCAGTGACTGCTGGCCCCAATTGTCCCTCAGGGCTTCTCCACCTCCTCCTGCTCCTGAGGGGCAATGGGGAATCAGCTTCCCCTCTCAACTGTTGACAAACCAGCCCCACTCTCACCCGCTGCTGGTGCCAGCCCCAATAGCTCTGCTCCGTCAGTGGGGGCAAGCAGGGTGGTGCCATCAGCATGTCGGAGTGGTGGTGGCAGGAGTGGGGCTGCTAGCAGATAGGAGACCAGGGGCTGTGGTGAGAGGGGCCAGGTGGGGGCACAGAGGATGGGCCAAGACCTTCCCCTGTGCCCACCACAGCCTCGTAGCCCCCGGTCCCTTTTGAGGTGCACAAATTCATGCACTGGGCCCCTAGTGAGTTATAAATGCAGGTTAAAATAAGATCTGTGGTTACAGAAAATGCCCAGAGCTGAAAGGTAATGTAAATATCTGAGGACATATTTATTGCAATTAAGAGCTGACTGTGTTGTGTATGTCATTTTTTGGTATACATTTATGTTTCATGTATGTTTATGCTTTTTACTCTGACCACTTTTAGAATTTTTTCACACATTAAAGGAATGTCATTGTGATATGCCATAGAAAACATGTCATTTTGAGAAGATGCATTAGGTTAAAGCCTGTTTGCTACCCTAAGCATTTATATTTAATTTTTTAATGTCTTAGTTCTAATTTTATTTTTTATAATTGACTAGAGGTCTGGTGCACGAACTTGTGCATGGGTGGAGTCCAGCTGGCCAGGGGGAGGAGCCATGGGCAGTTGGCCAGATGGCCCCACCCCCAATCGGGATAGGGGGCCATTGAGGGTGGGCTGGTTGGGGTTGAGGCCGGCTGACTCCTGGTTGGACTCCCAGTCAAACTCCCTGTGGAGGGGACAATTTGCATTTTAGCATTTATTATACAGGATGATTAGATGATGGCAAACAGAAAACTATGTCCTAAACCAGTGGTCAGCAAACTCATTAGTCAACAGAGCCAAATATCAACAGTACAACGATTGAAATTTCTTTTGAGAGCCAAATTTTTAAAACCTAAATTTCTTCCAATGCCACTTCTTCAAAATAGGCAGGCCATGGTATTTTGTGGAAGAGCCACACTCAAGGAGCCAAAGAGCCACATTTGGCTCACTAGCCGCAGTTTGCTGACCATTGTCCTAAAGTATTATTTTCACAGGATAAGTAGGCTCCTAATTTTGTCACCTGTCATGTCAGTTTTCTGATTTTCTGATATTCTATAGGTCACCCATAATATAAAAAGAAAAGGAAAGAGGATAGGTGCCAGTATTTATGGGTTGATTGGTACACACCAGGCTTTTCATATGACAGGAAGCCATCCTTGTTGTTTCTAAATGTTTGTTTCTCCTCACTGTGGATAAATAGGGTCATAGCACAGGAGACATGTTCTCCAAACTTGATAACTGTGCTCAGTTTTTCCAAATTTATTTCATAAACCCAGCAGTCAGGAATCACACTATCGTAAACAAATCAGTTTGTAAGTTGTATGATTAATTGAAATGACACTTCCAAAATAATATTTTGACTCCATTATGTTCAGTATAAGAATGTAGTATAGTACAAATAAATATGACAAAGTCTTATGGAGCAAATCTTCTCTCAATCTCAGAAAAAGCATGAAGCTTCAAGGAGAAGCTGCCATGAAGAGGGTCCCTCCCTCCCCTTCCCTGAGGGACTGGACTCAGAATCTCCTCACTTCAGAATAGAGTTTAGAGGACACCTTCAATGGGTATGTGCTTGTTTCCCCCTACCTCAGGCAGGTTCTGACAAGTCTTACTGGGGCTCCTTGAGCTCTCTTAGGAGTCCTCAGTCCACCCTCTGTGTCTACAACCAGGTGTCTAAAGCACTGGAATCAGCTGTGTATTTTTTCTTTAGGGGGGGGGGTCCTTTCATCCCACCTTTGCTGTAACACACAAACCCCAGAGCACAGTAGCGATAAGCTGAACCACAGAGGTTAATGTCAGGAGCTTACTCATTGTCACATGGGGCGTGCTTCCTTATGGGCTCACCTGGACTGAATTAGGGACTAGGGCAGTGCTGGGATTCATGAAATTCAAATACTATGGATTGTTCAGGTTTTGTAATGAGTGATGTCTCAGAGGTATGCTCTGTGCTTGTCTGTGTTTCTGTGTGTCCTGCCAGAGATGAGAGCAGAAATAGGAAAAGAGAGTAGCTTTGTCTTCTTTCCAGTGGAGGTGGGCACACACTGCATCTCACAGCCCACCCTGCAGTGAGCCCTGAGGTGACAGCTCTGATGAGGCCATCCTATCTAATAAAGAGGGTATATGCAAATTGACCCTCACAGTCACAAAGATGGCAGTGCCCACAGCCAATAAGAAGGGAATATGCTAATTGCTGCCACACCCTCAAAGATGTCCAGTCCCCTCAGCCCTGCTGGGGCATCTGCCTCTGGATTCCTCTAGTCCCCTTAGGCCCCTAGCCCCTCAGGGCTGGCCTGAGGCACAGGCAAGCCTTGAATGACGGCTTCCCAGCTGCCCAGGGCCAGCCTGAGGTGCAGGCAAGCAAGCATTGGATGGTGGCTGCCCAACCAATGTCTGAGGCACAGGAAAGCCTCAAATGTTGGCTGCCCAGCCACCCAGGGATGCCCAAGGTGCAGGCAAGCCTCGATGGCAACTGCTCAGGTGCCCAGGGCTGCCCAAGGCTCAGGTAACCAGGTCTGGCCGAGGCTTGCACTGCCAGCAGTGGCAGTAGCAGAGGTGTGATAGGGCGTCACCTTCCCTTGATTGCCAGGTTGCCTCCTGCCCCTGAGGGTTCCCAAACTGTGAAAGGGGGCAGGCTAGGCTGAGGGACCCACTCCCCTCCAGTATATGATTTTTCATGCACTGGGCCTCTAATCAGAGAATAATACCCCTTTTCTGAGGATTCTGCCCCGTTTTCAATCAAGAACAAAAGACAGGATTCTGCAGCTCCCATAGAACTTCCAAAAAGCAGGACCCTGCCCGAACTTTAGGTGCTTTCCTCTTCTGCGGTCCTTGAATCCAAATTCAGGTGCTATTATTTTACCATCAATTCCTCTTAGCTGAGTTGTAGCATCTAGCCTTTTGTTGACTATCACTTTGTTACTGCCAATCTTCATTTACATATTGGAAAAAATACTTTATGTTAATATTAAACTTATATGCTGATTATTCATAATGAGTATGAATAGTTTCAGGGGAACATTAGATGTACATATTATAGACAAATTACAGAAAGGTGTTTAGGATTTGGTTAATTTTTATTGGTGAAGAATTATCCATTTGATAGAGATTTCCTTAGAAAAGATGACAATAAAAAAAGGAGTAAAAAATTTCTGTCTTATGAATTTAGATGGAACATATGGGATAACTTACTTCACCAAAGGAAATTATAGTGGGATATATTACTGAGTGATATTATAACTGGACAGTCAATGGGTCCATGCTGCCTGTCACTACTTGAGCCAATTATGCAGAGACAGGGTTGAATCATATATGAACGTTTATTCCAATATTGCCAGTAATATAGGAGAGCAGAGGTCAGCCATAAAAATCTGCTATCTCCTCTACCATAAACCAGATGCTTATATTGGATAAAAAGACAGAAGACTAGACTACCTAGGGAAATAACCAAAGGGTATGCCAAATGGGCAATTAACAGGTAAGCAGGCTAGAGATTTGCAAAGGCCTGAAGACATGCAAAAGAGCTGAGGATCTTCAAAGGGCTTAGTGATATGCCAGGGCTGGAGTCTTCAAAGGTCTGGCAGCTCTGGTTTCTTGCAGCAAAGTTGTTGATCTTTCTATCATAATAGGCATCTCCAAGTGGGAAGGATGGGCTGCATTTCCAGGTGAGTTCCCAGGTCCTCCAGGCAACTGCCAGCCAGGTTAGAATGTGCTTTGTATAATTAAAATAAAACAATCAGTTAACAGAGCATGATTAATATTTCTTACAATTCTAGCTGGTTCCTCAACATTCTACTTCTGCCCCTATCAGAAGAATTAACATGTTGGTTATTGTGTAAATTATGCATTTACTTATTATGAGTACAATCACAATTCATCGTGAAACATGGGGTGTGGGGAGCAGCCCTCCCCTGTGCAGGTTCTTGTCTCATGAGGTTTGAAGAATAAAATTCCCAGACTAAAATGACTTCTTAGTAGAAGGGTGGAAATTTATTGAAAGCAAATATAGACTCCCATATAAGGAGGGGCTCCCAAAGGGATAATTCACTAAGCCTCTTTATTCTGAGGTTTATAAAGGCTGTAGTTCTTTATCTCTTCACTAGAGGGCCAGCACACGAAATTTGTGCACTGAGGAGAGGTCCCACAGCCTACTCTCTCTCACATACTGGGAGCCCTCAGAGGATGTCCTACTGATGGCTTAGGCTTGCTCCCTGTTGGAACAGGCCTAAGCTGTAGTCTGGCCTCCCTCTGTGGGAGGCGACTGGGCTGATCAGGGGAAGGTGCTAGCCCCATCACCCCACTACTGCAGCCACTGTCAGTCAGCGCAGCTGCCAAGGTATTTTCATCAACACTGGCTCCATTCCCTTTACCATGAAAAAAATGACAACTTAAAGTATTTTTAAGATGTGTCTTTCATAGTATATGACATTTCTTTATTTTTCTTTTTATCTTCACCTGAGGATATGTTTCCATTGATTTTTCCCCCTTCCTTCCAATCCCTGGCTTGGCCCCTTCCCAAGCCTAAAGCCTCTGCCCCAGACTTCAGGCTTGGGAAGCAAGGCCCCCACCCCCACCCCTTCGATCTCAAGCTTGTCCTAAAGCCTCTGCCCCAGGTTTTAGGCTTGGGAAATGGGCTTCCCCCTCCTTGCCCCTCCAATTGCAAGCTTGGCCTAAAGCTTCCACCCTAGGCTTTAGGCTTGGGAAGTGGGATTCCCCCCCTCCCCCTCCAATTGCAGGCTTGGTCTCTTCCCAAGCTTAAAGCCTCTGCCCCAGGCTTTAGGCTTGGGAAGAGTCCCTCCACCCCCACTTGCTTTCTGATGGTTGGCTGGGAGTGACCTGGATGCCAAGGAGGTTCCCAAGACGCAGATATCTGGCAAATTAATCGCCATCTTTGTGGGGTGAATTTGCATACTTACTCTGATTGGCTGTGGGCATAGAGCGGAGGTATGGTCAATTTACATATTTCTCTATTATTAGGTAAGATGCTCCCTTATAATTGGACCCCTTCCCCATTTATGATCCTGTGCTTTTCTAATTGGTCAGTCTTTTGCAGAATATCAACTTTACAGTCCAAAACCCACATGGTACCCTCCTCTTTTTCTCCCTTTATCTTGCAACATTCCTTTATCTCCTATGAACATGTTTCCTTCCTTCCAGCATCTTCCCACATTTCTCTGTCCTCTGTGAAAGTATGTTTCCTTCTTCCTGATACTCTGTGAATGCATGTCTTCCTCTCCCCTTATCCCATGGCACCTTTCTATTCTCTGTGAAGTATTCCTTCTGGTAGCCCCAAGCCCTCACCTATGCATTCCTCTCCCATGATCCCTCTTTATTCCTAAGATTCACTAAACCTGCCTATTTTATCCCAAAAGTTCCTCCAAATAGTAAATGCATGGGAATATATTTATTACAACATAATGTGAGGCCAAATGAATACTGTATCTATGTCTTACATGTGTATCTCAGTCAGTGTGGCGTTAAGGACAGTATCAAAAGGCTAATATGTACACACTAAATATGTTCTATTTTCTGTAACTTAGAGAATATGTTTTTATGGTGGGGATGCAAAGAGTATAGAAAAGAAATCCAATTTGTTAGGTGCTGGCTTATCGAGGTGGAAGAAGGCAAAGATAGTCAATAATAATTTAAATTTTCTCTTTATTGGATTTTTATGTTTAATGTGCATGGTTTTATTTATCTTACTCCTTTTCCTGAAGCTCATTTTCACAGTAAAATCTTCACAGAGCTCAGCACCATCAATCTGCTACTGGTCATGTATGAGGAATTTTTAATCTATTATTTAGATTTCTTTTATGTTCAGGTGATTTGACAATTTACCAATAATGCTTATAAAACACATACATCTCATTTGTTGCTGTTATGAAGGGATCTTTTCCTGAGTCTTACTTCAAGGAGGTTAACTTGATTCAGGGTCTGTTCTTCACTTGTTAGATCCAACTTTGGAAATGTTCAGGAAATGCATCTTGCTATCCATAGCACGTTGGGAAGATGCAACTGTATAATGAAAAAATGACCTTGGTGATCCTTTCTGTAGAAATATCTACACAGGAAGATAGTTTATTACCTAACTAGTGGTTCAGTGCATGAAATTTATGTATTGGGGTGGGGGGTGTCCCTCAGCCCGGCCTGCACTCTCTCCAACCTGGGACCCCTCGAAGGATGTCCTACTGCCAGTTTACAGGGATCAGGCCTAAACCGGCAGTCAGACGTCCCTCTTGCAATCTGGGACTGCTGGCTCCTAACCACTCAACTGCCTGCCTGCCTCCCTGATTGACCCTAACCACTCTGCCTGCCGGCCTGCTCGCCCCCAACTGCCCCCCCTTCCACCAGACTGTTCACCCCCTAATGCCCCCCCTGTCAGCCTGATCACCACCAACTGCCCCCCCCCCCATGCCAGTGTGCTCACTCCCAACTGCCTCCCCTGCTCGCCCCTACCTTCCTTCCCCACTGGCCTGCTCGCCCCCAACTGCTCACTCCAAACTGCTCCCCCACCCTCTGTCCTAGTCACCTCCAACTGTCCCTCACTGATGGCCTGCTGGCCCACGACTGGCCCTCCTGCTGGTCTGCTTACCCCCAGTGGACCTGTCCCCCCCTACCAGCCTGATCATCCACAACTGCCATCCCATCCTGTCCTGATCACCCACAACTGTCCTCCCCTCTTAGCCTCTAACTGCCTCTACCTGAGCCTCCCACCATGTTTTTTTGTCCAAAAAAACATCCAGAAGGTCTCCTGGAAGGAGACTCTTTTATTAGTATAGATAGAAGCCTGGTGCATGGGTGAGGCCAGCTAGTTTGCCCTGAAGGGTGTCCCAGATCAGGGTGGGGATACTGCTGGGGTGCCTGACCAGCCTGATTGAGGGGTTGATGGCTGTTTGCAGGCTTGCCAAGCCCCCCAGCAGGAACCCTAACCCCATAGGGGTGTGGCCAGCCTGGGTGAGGGGCTGAAGGCTGTTTTCAGGCTGGCCACACCCCTGGCAACCCAAGCTCCCAGCCCCTCCTTTCTTTCTTTCTTTTTTCTTTTTCAGCACCTCTTTGAGCAGAGGCCAGGGCTAGCTGGAAGCAGTTATCTGGGATTTATTTATCTTCTATAACTGAAACTTTGGCCAGGGTGGGTGGGAAGCTTGGCTTCCTCCATCACCAGGGGCAACTCAAGCCTCTTGCTTGCTCCAGCTCTGTGAGTGTGGCCATCTTTTCTTGGGTTAATTTGCATACTCACCCCTGATTGGCTGGTGGGTGTAGTAGAGTGATGGTTAATTTGCATGTTTCTCTTTTATTAGTGTAGATGGCTGAGTAGTGAATATGAAATTAGAGAGCTTGCTCACCAGGGCTGTTGATAATTGGTCACTTAAACCATCTCTCCAGATTGACCAGGTGACTAGAATCCTTGTGCCAACTAGTCAGCTTTCTCTTCCCATGAAGGCTGTTAAAGATGCACAGGCAGATGCTGCCTCTCTGATCTTTATCTGTGCTCCATATTGATCATCTCCTTCCTTTTCCCTGCAATCCTTCTCCAGATAGGTAGTCCACACAACTGACTACATTTGTGTTCACTGTCACAACTTTCTGCCACCGGAGATTGTATCAGAGCCCCTTGAGTGGACTTTTGAAAGTTCCCAAAGCTCTCGAATCACATATTTCCTGATATGTTCTTGTTAGCAAAGCTATGATAAATTCATAGACTAAGTATCTTACCACTAGATTATTGATGCTGCCCTTTGTAAAGAGACAAATTGAATTACCAATTTGTCAATAATGTGTTTTTCTTGTTGCTGAGGTCAGCTCCCACTTTTTGGTTTAATTATTTCTTGTGTTTTGGATTTCAGGTGGAACGCATGTTATAAATGTGAAGGATTGACTTAAACTTCAAGATGAATCTACTTCCTCTTAATTATCCTTCTCTGTGATAACATTTCTTATTCTCTTCTAAAATTTTTCCAGTTTTATTGAAATATAATTAACATAAAGCACTCTATAAATGCAAGGGGGTAGTATAATGATTTCACTTAAAAATAGTGTGAAATGATCACCACCATAAGTCATTCATAATCACATATAGATAGGAAAGAAATGCTTTTTTCCTTTGTGATGAGAACTCTTAGATTTTACTCTCTTAACAAATTTAAGAATAGCATACAGCATTGTTTATCACTATTTTATCACCTTTATCCAATTTCCACAAATCTGATTTCTTTTTCTATGAATTTGTTTAGTTTTTTTATGTTGTTGCTGTTGTTGTTATAGGTCTCACATACAAGTGAGATCATAGGTCCTTTGTCTTTCTCTGACTGAGTTATCTCACTTGGCATAATACTCTCAGGCCCATTCATGTTGTTGTAAATGGTAGGATTCCTTCTTTTCTACAGCTGAATGATATTCCATTGTAAGTATGTACCACCGTATTTTTGTCTATTCATCTGTCCATAGATACTTAAGTTGTTTTCATGCCTTGGCTATCTATAAATATAAAAATCTAAGCAACCAATCAACTAAGTGACCAAATGACCGCTTGGTCGCTATGATGTGCACTGCCCACCAGGGGGCAGATGCTCAACACAGGAGCTGCCCCCTGGTGGTCAGTGTGCTCCACAAATAGGAGCATTGCTCAGCTGACTGAGGGGCGCCAGACACTGGCCTCATGGCTGGCAAGTACAGCTGCAGTGGTGCAAACTTCTGCCTCCACAGCAGTGCGGTATTGAGTGGCAGCAGCGGCAGCAGATGCAGCGGAGCTGGGATGAGCAGGAGCAGCACAGTCCCCGGCCAGGGCCTGGGCTCCTCCCCAGCTGCCTGCTGCTCTGCGCACTACTACATCCCTCGGGGAATATTGAATTGCTGGTTTTGCCCCAATCCGCTCAGAGCCCTGCCTGTGGAGATTGGGCAGAAACTGGTAGTCCGACATCCCCCGAGGGGTCCCAGACTGTGAGAGGGCACAGGCCAGGCTGAGGGATCCCAATGGTGCACAAATCTGAGCACCTGGTGCTGCAGTCTTTCGCAGGAAGAGTTCGAGAATCTGGAGAAGAGCCGTGCATAAATGGATACACTTGACAAGAAATATAAATTTGGAAGACATAGGGAACCAGGCAGAAAGCCTTCTCTAGTGGAACAGGCTCACCAAATCTCCAGACCCACAGCTTTTTATTTACACATTTTTCCCTTTAGCAAAGCAAACATACATATAAAAGGTAAGGTTTGGTAAAAGATTATCAGGTTAGGGCAATTGCCTTCAGCGGTTCAGCCAGCAGCAGGTAATATGCAGATTTTCACCCCTGCTGAATATCCATCAGCCTTCTGTGGACTTCTCACATTTATTATGACCTGCTGGTCTTAGCCTCCAGCAACCAGACCTCTAGTTATAAATAATGCTGCAATGAACCTGGGGGTGCAGTTATCTCTCGTACATGTTTTTGTTCCTTCAGATATATTTCCAGAAATGAAATTGCTGGATTGGATGATAGTTCTATTTTTATTTTCATGAGGAATCTCCATACTATTTTTCATAGTAGCTATACCTACCAATTTACAGTCCCACCAACAGTGCATCTGTCCTCTTTTCTCTGTATCCTCACCAGCATTTATCTCTTGTCTTCTTGATGATTCCCATTCTAACAGGTGAGGGGTGCTATCTCAGGTGAGGGGTTGATTTTCATTTCCCTTAAGATTAGTGATAATGAATACCTTTCCATGTACCTCTTGGCGATTTGTATGCCTTCACTGGGAAAATGTCCATTCAATTTCTTTGCCCATTTTCTGATGAAGTTATTTGGTATGTTTACTATTGAATTGTAAGCGTTCTTTATATATTTTGGATATCAGTCTTTTATGAGATATATGGTTTGCAAATATGTGTTCCCATTGTGTAGGTTATATTTTCATTTTGATGATCATTTCTTTTGCTGTCCAAAGGTTTTTAGTTTGATGAAAACTCACTTCTTTATTTTGACCCCAAGATCAATGTCAAGGAATTTTTTCCTTATGTCTTCTTCTATGAATTGTATGGTTTCTTGACTTTTATTTCAGAGTTTCCCGGTGAGAGTCTTACTTGGCTTTTGGCACTGCAGTTAAATCCTACCAAACAGGATTTAACAAGGCCCCTTGGGATAGTTTATCCTATTTTTGACTCCACATGTTCCCCATCACTTTCCATAGCTCCTGCTACTTGGTCTTGCTTGCTACTTGGTCTTGCTTTATGTGTTCCTTATGGGGACTTGATGAAAAAAAAATATATGATGCATATTTTGGTTAGGTATAACATAAAACTCAGCAATCATTAGAGAGGATGGGAAAAATAGATGATTCCCTCTGCCCTGTTTACTACTTACTCTATTTGGAGGGTTAGTAGGTGAGAAAATGAGTTATTGAAGCTGTAATAAAGCTTCAAGTGTGTGGTAATTGTAATGTATGAAGGAGTTCCCTAAATCATTCTAATGCTTCTAAATTGATGATGGTGGACCTCCAGTGAGTGAAGGAATCATCAACATCTTCTTACTGTAAATGTTCCTCTGGAGAAAACCAGAGACAAGTCCTTGGAGAGCCCCTTTTCCCTGTTAGGAAGCAGATGGCAGTGTGCCTGATGGGTCTTTCTCCCTCCCCTACACCAAACACTCAGTCTATTGAGAGGTGGTGGAGTTAAGGCAGAGAATAAATCTCTTTTGAACAGAACCCCATTGCGTCTGTTGGGGCACCTTTTCTCCTAAAAAATAGATCCTTTTGAGACAGGATTTCAACACTAACTCACAGATGCTATTTACATTATTGGTGTACTTTTGCTTACCCCAACTCACATTCACCTTGTCTTCTTGTTTTTAGCTGTAAGTCTGTGGTAAGTTTTTTATATTATCTAGACTTTGTCCACATTGTAATTTCAGATAGGCTCTAATAAAAAATCACAAAGGAATTGTTATTGTCTGTCAATGCAGATGTCTGCTATTAAAGACATACCTAATAGGATAATTTAAAAGTTATTATCTCCTCTAGATACACCTAATATGGATCACTTACTTTGATGCATTTAGTGTTGAATTTCATGCTTAAATTATAAGGTAAAATGCTACTTGAGAGGAGAGGTTTGCTTGAAAATATGTCCAATGTCCCATGAAATTAAATCATGTTTTCATTAAATAATAGATTTAATTGACCACAAAATGAGTTTCTTACAGAAGAGTGTCCTGAAGGTTTTATTTTTGAAAGTGAACTTTCATTTGATGAGTTATTTAAATATTATAATTATCATCTTTCTAGTTCTTTTAACAGTCTTTTTCATTCCAAGTGGCTATATATACCAGCAGATAGGAATTGTCTTGTATGTCCTCAACCAAGACCTGTGGCAGGACATTGAATATGTTTAGTAAATATCTGTGAATTTTATATTTGTGTTTTAGCTACTGGCAGATAAAAAGAAGATGAGATGACACTCATTGGTCCTTCTAATTCAGTTTATTGTGTGCCTTCATCCATGACATTTTAGAAATAGCACCATTTGCCTCCATTGTCCCCCAAATGTTGCAAGAGAGTAAAAATGAAAATGGCTAACACTTTTCTATACATTTAGGGCCAGTGAATCCTTTTGTTGGAAGAGATTTCAGCATTCTTTTTGTTCAACTTCTCACATAACATGGGAATCCTATCTTGAATAGATGGTTAATCAATCTCTGATTTAAAATATTCACTGACATGAAGGTCAGTCCTAATGAAACAATTTTCTTCAAGGAGGTGATTCCAATTGCTATGATGTTATTTCTTAGACTGAGCTAAAATCATTTCCCAATATTTTACTGTGAATTCTGATTCTTCCTTTGAAGCAGGGTAAAACCTTCAAACTTTTGCTTATAAAACCTTGCAAATACTAACTTACCAGTGTAAGATTGGAGTCACTCAAGGATTAAGGTGAATGCAGCAAGCAAGAAAGAAGGGTATTAGAGGGAATGGAGGATAGAACCACAACAGGAAAGATTAAGACTCAGTCTCCACTGTTCTTGGGGTTGAATTTTGTGTGTAAAAAAACACAAGGGGCAGAAGCTGGGGGATGTAAGTGTTCTAGTCGAATTAGATAGAGTTTATTGTCCTTCAGACTGATTAGTGCTGGCCGTGAAGGCTGTGGGCTGTAAGCAGGCTGTTGTTATCACTGGCCTGCTGGCTCATGCTCTAGAGCAGCTGCCTCCTGTTGTGCTGGATAGGAGGACTGCTGGCTGTTCCACGAAATGAGGCTGAGACCACTTTCTCATTCAGGACTTTCTAGTCCGCTTGAGCCAAATATCCTATGCTGGCTTGTCAATCAGAAAATTTGAATGGGGAGTTGATAGATAGAAAATTAATTATTAATTTTCCTGGGATTTTTGTTTAAGGAAATTCAGATAGATTCCATATTGAAGGAGGATATACGGTCAGACAAGAAAACAAAAGCAATGGTTTAATAGTTACAAGTCAAACCTTAGAATACCCACTCTGTGGTAGAAACACTTTAAAAAATTGATAAACCACAAAAAAGTAAATATTCAAGATAAATAATCTTTATATTAGAGTTAAGCTATAAAATATGTAAAGGTTCTATGGATATGAGTACATAGAGCTTTAGCTGTAGATTTGGATTTTTTAAAATCTTGGGCTATGAACTATCAAGATATTCAATCAGCATTTTTACTGGTGAAATAGAGTAGAAAATAATATAAAAAATGCCAAGTACCTTGCACACTTACACATAATAAGAATTCAAGTGCATGTGTACATATGTAACTCTATATCTAATATATACATCATGACAACACAGGCAGGTATAGAATATAAATATTCATATAGAGGATAAGAGGGTGACAAGTAATATCCAATCATGAAACAGCACTATCAGAGTAGACCATCAGTAGGTCCAAAAAACAAAGTTCTCTCCTTTAAATCCAGCTCAAGGTATGGTAGGCTGCCTACCATTTTCTCAATACACGATTATTCTGTCAGTAAAAATTACAAGACTAACAAGAAATTCACATAATGAAGACACAGATTTATGAGGTTATTGATAGGAGGATCTCTGACATGCTCCTGGTCCATTTTCCATCCTCATGTGCAGATACGGATACAAGACCACAGACCGGATTCTCACGGATGGCTCTGTGTGCACTGTGGTGCAGGAGCTCACACGGGCAAACCTCTGATGGGATCACACCAACCAGGAGGATCCACAACTGTGAAGTCAGTTGCAGTGCTACCATATGTGGTGCAAGTTTGAAATACAGGTACTATTTACTGAACACTGTAAGAGAATACTAGCATTTAGTTTCTTACAGTGAAAAAAAATTCCTTCTTGTCATTTGTAAGCCATAGTATTCACGTAGTAAGTGACTAACAGGACAAACATATTATAGAAGTTGTTTTCTGAGGAAAGAAAGAGTATCACAAATCCACCAGGTTGGTCATTATGCTCCCACCCCCACCCACCACCCTCAGCATTCAGATGTGAGCATACTTGTCTTTTCTCAGGAAAATGGGGGGAAACCAGACTTCGGTCACAGAGTTCCTCCTGCTGGGATTTCCCCTCAGCCCAAGGACTCAGATGCTCCTCTTTGGGCTCTTCTCCCTATTCTACGCCTTCACCCTGCTGGGCAATGGGTTGATCCTGGGCCTCATCTGGCTGGACTCCCAACTTCGAACCCCCATGTACTTCTTCCTCTCACACCTGGCCATCGTTGACATGTCCTATGCCTGCAACACAGTGCCCCGGATGCTGGTAAGCCTCCTGAGTCCAGCCGAGCCCATCTCCTTTGCTGGCTGCATGACGCAGACCTTCCTCTTCTTGACCTTTGCTAGCACCGAATGTCTTCTCCTGGTGGCAATGTCCTATGATCGGTACGTGGCCATCTGCCACCCCCTCCGATATTCTGTCCTCGTGAGCTGGAGAGTCTGCACCACCCTGGCAGTGACTTCCTGGACTTTAGGAGCCCTCCTGGCCCTAGTACATACAGTGCTACTCTTACCATTGCCCTTCTGTGGACCCCAGAAAGTGAACCACTTTTTCTGTGAAATTCTAGCGGTTCTCAAACTTGCCTGTGCAGACACCCACATGAATGAGATTTTGGTTTTGGCTGGGGCAGCGTCTGTGCTGGTGGGACCCCTCTCCTCCATTGTGATGTCCTACATTCAGATTCTACACGCCATTCTGAAGATCCAGTCAGGGGAGGGGCGCCGGAAAGCCTTCTCCACCTGCTCCTCACACCTCTGCGTGGTTGGACTCTTTTATGGCACAGCCATTATCATGTATGTCGGGCCACCACATGGGGACCCCACGGAGCAGAAGAAATATCTCCTCCTCTTTCACAGCCTTTTCAATCCCATGCTTAATCCCCTGATTTACAGTCTGAGGAACAGAGATGTCCAAGCTGCTGTGAAGAGGGTGCTTGAAAAGGAGAGGACTTCATGAAAGCCTTATAGAATCAGAAACAAGTGAGCTTAAAGGGACCTGAGGACTCATGTCACCCAGTATCTAAACAAGATACACAGACATGCTCTAGGCATCCTTTTCATCTTTAAATTGCCCTGTGACTTCCTCCCAAGAAAGCCATTCTGCTTTTCTCCCTCCTCATGCTGCACAGAAAGTGTAACCTCTCCCGACTATCTGCATGTTGCACACACTTTTAATATGGTGTGTGAAATATTCTCAGATGAGGGAAGACATTTATATATTCTACTAGTGGCCCGGTGCACAAAATTTGTGCAAGGGGTAGGGGTGGTCCCTCAGCCCAACCTGCCCCCTCTCACATACTGGGAGCCCTTATGGGATGTCCAACTGATGGCTCACCCCCAGCCTGCCCAAGGCCTAAAGCCTCAATTTTAAAAAACGATCTGTAAAACACAGTGTAGTTCAGGAGTTTTTCATTATGGATTGGGTTCACCAAGAAGACCATGTTGCAGTGTAAAGCAGAGAAGCTTGGTGGAAGTGCAAGCGCCCCTGTGGGTAGCCAGTGTGGGCTCAGGCTGTCAGGGCTCCCAAACCTGTTGCCTAATAGAGCTGTTTTGTCTACTAAAGAAAGCACTCTTCTCTTGTAGTCCTTTCTACATTTTTTTTCATAAGCATCCCTTTAGAGAAGACTTCTTTAATGTGTCCCTTCCTTTCCCCCAAAAGAGGGATGATCGATTATTTCAAGGAGCAGCAGAGGGTGGAGGAGGAGGCAATGAGGACCTAGGTCCTTGGAATCACCAGAGAACTCTGCACTCGCTATGTCAGAAGATAATCCTGTGGAGGGAAGAGCAGAGACAATGGAAAAGTCTGTGTCCTTTTAAGCTTCTCCTGGACGCAAAGGTTTTGATCCTGTGATGTGTCTGACGGTAATTTTCTGCATTTCTGGGTCAGATAGGATATGCGTGAACAGATTCAGGAAGCTGTTACTCCTTAGTGAGTTTTTCTGTCCCATTTTCACTGAATTGACCAATAATCTGAGCTCTGTGGTGAACATGTTGGGGCTGTGACCTGGATTTAGGCGAAACATCAATTAAAGCTGTGAACTAAGAAAAAAAAGAGCAGCCGCCGCTGCCACCCCTCCCTACCCCCCTGCCTGCTTCTGCGCTCAAGCAGCTGGGGGGCCACGGGGTGCCGTCGCCCCTGCCCCCACCACTTCTGCATTCCACGCTCAGTACTTCAAACTCTCTCCTACAGAGAGTTCTCAGCTTTAATCGAAGTTTCACCTAAACCCAGGTCACAGCCCCAACATGTTCACCACAGAGCTCAAAACTACATTTCCCAGAATTTCTGCTGCTCCCGATACCCTGTGGTGCCCACGGCCATGCCCCCGAATGCCTTGCTGGCCCCCACTCCTGTCCTGCTGGCCATGCCCCCTGCTCCTGATTGGCTGGTAGCATAGCCAATCAGGAGCCAAGGTACGGTCACATTTGCATGTTTCTCTTTTATTAGGATAATCAGGACTCATAAGACAAAACATAGACTAAAACAAGGTTCAGGAGAATATTTAAAACATGGACATTGAAAGAGATCGGCTACATTGTAGTTCTTTAAATATTTTAAATTTGGCAACTGTCATCTTCAAATATTGATCCACATTTAAAATATTTGATTATATCCCTACAGATTTCTATGACAGTTAGTGATGTTTTCTAAGGCATTATCAACTTAAATTAGCAAGAGCATGAGCAATGACTTTAAGGGAAAGAGGATTAAGTATGTAACTGTGATGGAACTAACAAGGATCAAACCTCAAAGGGTGTCATGCTAAAAATATACAGACATATTGGAGCTTTCTCTGTCATTGTCTTTCTCTGTTTCTGGAGTGTAGACAGAGACCCATGGATCATGGAGATGAGAGGGACAGAGCAGAATGGAAGTAGCTGAGAGTCCTTGGAAGAATTATACATTTCCTCTCATTGGTTTCGTCAAGTGTCTTAACGGGAAATGACTAAAACTTGGAGAGAACATTCTGACAAATAAGAATAAACTAATTGTGGGATGACTAGTTGAACAATGATACTAAAGCTATAAATTATCAGAATTTATTTGCTTTTTAAATTCAGAGGTTTGAAGTAAGTTAAATAACCATTTTGAAACATGAAACTCCAACACTTAATTTTGAAGTGATAGAATACAGTTAAATAGTGGGGAAAGAGACTTCTACTTTTTCAACACTTTCTTCAAATTATATACTAAGTTAAACCTCCTGACTTTGAACTGCATCAAAGGGAAATATTTTACTTTAAAAATAATGTTGTTTCATGAAAAAAGGAAAATATTTTAAAGAGGAAAGTATATGGATTTCTTTCTTTCAAAGCATCCTTTTTATAAGGAAATCTGTTATATAAACAATACTCCATGACCAAACAATGGTTAAAAACTCATGATTTTGAATTCAGATAAAACTGTTTGTTTGTTTTTTAACAAAGTTCTGCCAGTTGCTAGATATACAAACTTTTACAATATAGTTTAATTCTTTGGAATTTAGATTTATTGAATGTAAAATAAATTTACTAGTACTAAACTCATAGGTTGTTGTGAACAGGAAATACTCTGTGAAAATGATTAGCAGAACCCATGAGTAAAAATAAGAGCTCAGCCTTAACTGGTTTGGCTCAGTGGATAGAGCATCAGCCTGCAGACTGAAGGGTCCCAGATTAGATTCCAGTCAAGAGCATGTATCTTGGTTGTGGGTACATCCCCAGTGGCGGGTGTTCAGGAGGTAGCTGATCGATGTCTCTCTCTCATTGATGTTTCTAGCTCTCTATCCCTCTCCCTTCCTCTCTATAAAATATCAATAAAAATTTATTTAAAAAAACAAGAGCTCAATAAATGGTAATTATTCATATCATCCCCTACATATATTCCTCATTTTTAAAGAACAAGGACTGTGACATAAATGAGACAATATAAAATGAGATTTGCTACTATATTGGACAAAAGCAGGACTATTACAAAAAGTAGCCTTTTATGTGATTAAAAATAATTCTGAGTCTTTTCTTTGCGATCTCAATTTTCTAAAGAAAGAATTTGGAAGAGTACATGGATAAACACAATTCAAAAATGCAAACATTTATATATAAGTATGTGTACACACACAAAATATGCATTTAGAGAAAGACAAGTATCACATAATCTCACTTATATGTGGAATCTAATGAACAAAATAAACTGATGAACAAAATAGATCCAGAGACAAAGTCAGGATGTTTAACTTGAAGCATACAACAGATTGACAGATTACAGAGCAAGGGGGACAGGCAGGGAGAGATTAACCAAAGAATTTATATGCATGACCCATGGACCCAGACAAGGGGTCATAAAGGCCTGGAGAGGGGGCAAGAGCAGGGCGTAGGGATCAATAGGGGGAAAAGGGGGGAGGGAATCTGTGATACTTTCAACTTATAATAAAGATAAATTTTAAAAAAGAAATGCAAAAAAAGTACATGGATAAATACAATTCAAAATTGCAAAAAATTATATGTAAGTATGTGCACACATACATACAATGTGTATTCTTTTTTACTTTTCCTTTTTACACTCATTACTGAATGAATGTGAGATTCATTCAGGTTGTTACATATAGCTGCATTTCATTAATTTTAATTGTTTCATAGCATTACATGTATAAACCTATCACAATTTATCTATCACATTTCTGATAGTATATTTCTAGTTCTCTATGATTTTAGCTATAATAAATAGTCCATGAAGGTTATTACACACGGGTTTTGGGGAACAGATGTAATCATTTCTGTTGGAAATGTTCTTAGGGAGGTTCTGAGTTATGAATGCCCTAGACTTGGATCTGCTTTGGCTTGAACATCTGATAGGCTGCAAATATCATTATTCATCACTTAACAATGTTCCTCACACTGAGATAATGATGGTAAGACAATCGTGAGCCAAATACAGTTGACCCTTGAGCAACAGGGGTTTGAGATGCATGGGTCTACTCTTATGCAGATTTTTCAATAAGTACTGTAAAAAGTTTTCTCTTTCTCATGATTTTCGTACGCTTACTTTATTATAAGCGTACAGTAAATAATACATATAACATAGAAAATATGCATTCATTGACTACATTTTTTAATCCTATCTAATGAAAGAGTAACATGCAAATGTGACCATACCTTGGCTCCTGACTGGCTATGCTACCAGCCAATCAGGGGCGGGGGGCGTGACTGGGGGTGTGGCCACGGCTTGCCTGGATGCCAGTAAACACTTCCCTTCACTAACGCTTCGCTTCACGCCGGTGCCTCAACTACTTCCCGCCTGTGGGGAACACTTCGCTTCACACCAGCACAGGTGGGGAACTAAGCGCTTCACGCCAGCACCTGCTGGGGATGCTTTGCTTCACGCTGGTAGGGGCAGGGAACGAAGCAGGGACCACATCTCTGCACAGGGTGTTTTCGTGGGCCTAGTGAGCCAGTGGGAGAGGCTCGGTCCTTGAAGCATCCGCGGTGCGGGGAGGGCTGGGCCAGGACAGCACCATACTTTCAAAGAAAGTTGTTTCCCACTAAATATCCTCTGATGAGTATCTTTAAAAAATAAACAAATATTCAGCCATTGTCACACCTTGAAAAGTTAAGGTAATTCCTTAATATCACCTAATATCCACTGTACGTTCAAATGTCTTTGTTTCAAAGATGCCTTTTACTGTTGGTTTGCCCCCTCCAGAGGCTACCCAAGGTCTTAGTTCAGCCCTGATGTTGGGCTGCTTCCCCAGACCATAAGTTCCCAGAGCACTTCCAGCCAGAGTTAAAGGGGGCTTCTTCTGTTTTTAAGGCATCACCATATCCAGTGCCTGCCAGGCCTCTGTGAAAGCACTGCTCCTTAGGTCCGGGATGCTGGGAGCTGAAGCAGAGAGGCTGTGAGGCCCAGCTCACCCAGGATGCTGGCTCCCATCACCCCCTCCCAATTATCCTGGCCCAGCCTTCCCTATGCATACCTGCTCACAGAGAGAATGATGTGGTGGTGGAAGCTGAATGGAAGGCCGGCAGGGGATCTGGCCACAGCACAAGGGAAGGGCAGCCTACACTCTCCCCCAATCCAGAGGGGCTTGACAGGGGACCACAGGCCACGCCCCCCACCCAGTAGGGCTTGACAGGGAACCTCAAGGTGTGCTTCCCACCCTGGTGCTGGGCTAGGGTACCTCAGGCTGCTCCCCCTACCCCAGCTCCAGGCTGGGGGACTTCAGGCCATGTCTCCTACCTGGTGCGGCTTGACAGGGGACTACAGGCCACACTCCAACCCGGCAGGGCTTGACAGAGGACCTCAGGCTGTGCCCCCCACCCAGCGGGGCTTCACAGGGGACCTGAGCCTGCGTTCTTGTGCAGTGAGGATTGACGGGGAACCTGAGGCTGCACCTGCCTCCCGGTGCTGGGCTGGGGGACTTGAGGCTGTGCTCCTCTGCCTGGTGAGGCTTGACGGGGGACCTCAGGCCATGCCCCCTACCCAGCAGGGCTTGACAGGAGATTTCAGGTCATGTCTCCCACCTGGTGGGACTTGATGGGGGACCTCAGGCCACGTCCCCCATCCTGGTGCTGGGCCAAGGGACCTGAGGACACACCCTGCCCTGGGTGGCTTGACAAGAGTGGGACTGGTGGGATCTGGATCTACACCAATGCAGGAGGGGGTGTGGCTGGGTCTGGGTCTCACTTGATTTTGAGGCACATGTGAGTGAGTGGGAACTTGACTCTGGGCCCTGTGGTGTGCCCCAGACTCTGACAGGCAGAAGGTTTTCATATACATTTTACTAATTTTCTTTAGTCTCTGATACTTCTATTATAGAGAAAGAGCAAATAGCAATATTAAATTATTTCCTCTAATTAATACTCTTTTAATGTGCACAAATTTTGTGCACTGGGCCACTAGTTTTTTAATAAAGTATTACATATAGTAGTACATATATCTCCTTTTTTTCCCCTTTGACCTTCCCCAGTCTCCCCTAACCCCTGTCGCATGAGTTTATCCCACCCCCCAGTGTCTTGTGTCCATTGGTTGTGCTTATATGCATGCATACAAGTTCTTCAGTTGATTTCTCTCTCCCCTCCCCAACACTCCCAGCATTCCTGCTGTAATTGGACAGTCTCTTCAATGCTTTACTGCCTCTGTATCTGTCTTTTTGTTCATCAGGTTATAATGCTCTTTATTTTCCATATATGAGTGAAATCATATGGTATTTTTCTTTCATTACCTGGCTTATTTTACTTAGCATAATGCTCTCCAGGGCCATCCATGCTGCTGCAAATGGTAAGAATTCCTTCTTTTTTATAGCAGCATAGTATTCCATTGTGTGGATGTACCATAGTTTTCTAACCCACTGATCTGCTGATGGGCACTTAGGCTGTTTCCAAATCTTAACTATGGTGAATTATGCTGCTATGAACATATGGGTGCATACAGCCTTTCTGATTGGGTGTTTCTAGTTTCTTGGGATACATTCCTAGAAGTGGGATTACTGGGTCAAATGGGAGTTCCATTTTTAGTTTTTTTGAGGAACTCCATACTGTTCTCCACAGTGACTGCACCAGTCTGCATTCCCACCACAGTGCACGAGGGTTCCTTTTTCTCTGAATCCTCACCAGCACTTGTCTTTTGTTGATTTGTAATGATAGCCATTCTGACAGGTATGAGATGGTATCTCATTATCATTTTGATTTGCATCTCTCAGATAATTAGTGACTTTGAGCATGTTTTCATGTCTCTTGGTCTTCCTTCTGTTTTCTTTCAAAAAGTATCTATTTAGGTACATTGCCCATATTTTTTATTGGATCATTTATCTTCCTTTTATTAAGTTGTATGAATTCCCTATAAATGTTGGTAACTAAACCTTTATCAGCGATAACATTTGCAAATATGTTCTCCTATACAGTGGGCTTTCTTGTTGTTTTGTTGATGGTTTCTTTTGCTGTGCAAAAGCTTTTTATTTTGATGTAGTCTCATTTGTTTATTTTCCCTTTAGTTTCCATTGCCCTAGGAGTAGTATTGGTGAAGAAATTGCTTCGGCACATGTCTGAGATTTTTCTGCCCGTGTATTCCTCTAGTATTTTTATGGTTTCCTGCTTATGTTTAAGTTCATTACCCATTTTGAGTTTATTTTTGTGTATGGTGTAAGTTGGTGGTCTAATTTCATTTTTTTTGCATGCATCTGTCAAATTTTCCCAACACCATTTATTGAAAAGACTGTCTTGACTCAATTGTATGTTCATGCCTCCTTTGTAAAATATTAATTGAGCATTGTGATTTGGGTCTATATCTGGGTTCTTATTCTATTCCATGGGACTATATGTCTGTTCTTGTGCCAGTACCAGGCAGTTTTGAGAACAGTGGCTTTGTAGTACAGCTTAAAATCTGGTATTGAGATCCCACCTGCTTTGTTCTTTCTCAGGATTGCTGTGGCTATTCAGGGTCTTTTTTTATTCCAGATAAATTTTTTGAGAGTTCTTTCTAGGTCTGTGAAATATGCCATTGGTATTTTGATGGGGAGTCCATTGAATCTATAGATTGATTTGGGTAGTATGGACATTTTAATGATGTTGGTTCTACCAATCCATGAACATGGTATGTTCTTTTATCTGTTTATATTTTCCTCTATCTCTTTTTCCAGTGTCCTGTAGTTTTCTGCATATAAGTCTTTTATCTCCTTAGTTAAGTTTATTACTAGGTATCTTAATTTTTTTGGTGCAATGGTAAATGGGATTGCTTTTTTAGTCTCTCTTTCACTATTGGTGTATAGAAATGCCATAGATTTCTTAGTGTTAATTTTGTATCCTGCTACATTGCCAAATTTATTTATTAAGTCTAATAGTTTTTTTTATGGAGTCTTTAGGGATTTTTTATGTACAATATCATGTCATCTGCAAATAAGGACAGTTTTACTTCTTCTTTTCCAATTTGTATACCTTTTATTTATTCTTCTTGTCTGATCACAATGGCTAATAATTCCAGTACTGTGTCGAACAGGAGTGGTGAGAGTGGGCATTCCTTTCTTGTTCCTGTTCTAAGGGGAAATGGTTTTAGTTTTTGCCCATTGAATATGATGTTGGCTGTGGGTTTGTCATATATGGCTTTTATTATGTTGAGGTATGATCCTTCTATTCCCACTTTGATGAGAATTTTTATCAAACATGGGTGTTGGATTTTGTCAAATGCTTTTTCTGCATCAATTGAGATGAGTATATGATTTTTATCTCTCAATTTGTTTATGTGACACATCACGCTTATTGATTTGCAGATATTGTATCATCCTTACATCCCTGGGATAAATCCTACATGGTCATGGTGTATGATCTCTCTGATGTACTGCTGGATCCGATTTGCTAGAATTTTGTTGAAGATTTTGGCATCTGTGTTCATGAAGGATATTGGCTTATAATTATTTTTCAAGAATTGTGTTGTATTTATCTGATTTTGGTATAAGGGGATTCTGGCTTCATAGAATGAGCTTGGAAGTGTTCCTTCCTCTTGAATTTTTTGGGATAGTCTGAGAAAGACAGGTTTTAATACTTTCTTGGATGTTTGGTAAAACTCCCCTGTGAAGCTGTCTGGCCCCAGGCTTTTGTTTGCTGGAAGCTTTTTGATAACTGTTTCAATTTCTTCCCCAGTTATTGGCCTATTGAGATGTTTAGATTCTTCCTGCTTGAGTTTTGGAAGGTTGTATGTTTCTAGGAATATGACCATTTTCTCCAGGTTGTCCAGTTTGTTGGAATAGAGTTGTTCGTAGTATTTTCTTTTTAACAATCCTTTGTATTTCTGTGGATTCTGTTGTTATTTCTCCTCTTTCATTTCTGATTTTGTTTATTTTGGTCCTCTCTCTTTGCTTCTTGGTGAGCCTGGCTAGAGGTTCATCAATCTTGTTTATCCTTTCAAAGAACCAGCTCTTGGTTTTGTTGATCTTTTGTATTGTTTGTATTGTTTTTTTTTTTTTTGAGGGGGGGGATCTCTATTTTGTTTATCTCCGCTCTGATCATTATTGTTTCCTTTCTTCTGCTTACACTGAGCTTTTCTTGTTGCTCCCTTTCTAACTCTTTGAGTTATAGGTTTAGATAATTTATTATCATTGTTTCTTGTTGTTGTTATTTTTTTGCAGTAGGCTTGTAGAGCTATGAACTCCCCTCTCAAGACTCCTTTCACTGTGTCCCAGAGAATTTGGGGTGTTGTGTTTTTATTGTCATTTCTTGCCATGATATTTTTTATTTCTTCTTTGATCTCTCTGATAATCCAATCATTGTTTAATAGCATGCTATTTAGTCTCCAGGTGTTTGATTTTTTTTATTGTACTTAATTTCCAGTTTTATGCCATTGTGATCTAAGAAGATGCTTGATATGATTTTTATCTTCTTGAATTTGAAGAGATTTTGCCTGTGACTGATGTGCACTTGAAAAGAATGTATATTCTGTGGCCTTGGGGTGAAATATTCTAAAGATGTCAATTAATTCCACCTGATCTAGTGGGTCATTTAGGATTGATGTTTCTTTGCTGATTTTTTGTTTAGAGGATTTATCCAATGGTGACAGTGGGGTATTAAAGTCTCCTGCTATGATTGTATTGCTGTTAATCTCTCCCTTGATATCATCCAGGAGTTTTTTTGAATGTATTTGGGCACTCCTGTATTGGGTGTGTATATGTTTACCAGAGTTATTTCTTCTTGTTGGGTTGCTCCCTTTAGTATTATGAAGTGGCCTTCTGTATCTCTTTTTATGTCATTCTCTTTGAGATCTAATTTGTCAGATATAAGTGTTGCTGCCCTGCTTTTTTTTCATTTCCATCCACCTGAAAAACCTTTTTTCATTCCTTCACCCTCAGTCTGTGTGTGTCTTTTTTTCTCAGGTGGGTTTCCTGTAGACAGAAGATATATGTGTCATGTTTTCTTATCCAATCAGTTACCCTTTGTCTTTTGATTGAGGCATTTAATCCATTTACATTTAAAGTTATTATTGATAGGTACTTGTTTGTTGCCATTTTTATTATTTACCCCTGTGTTCTTTCTTGCTTCCTATTTCTTCTTTTTACATTAGATCCTTTAGCATTTCTTGCATTGCTGGTTTGGGGTAATAAACTGTCTTAGTCCTTTTTTGTCTGTAAATCTCCTGATTTCACTCTCAATTTTGATTGATAGCCTTGCTAGGTATAGCATTCTTGGATTCAAACTCTTCCTTTGCATGACTTGTCGTTAGGGTCCAGCCATTTGGGTCTAAGTGAGATGAGCCAGACAAGCCCTGGAGCCCTCCTGCAGTTCTTTCCCAGCTGGCCAACCTTCTACATCTCTCACTGGCTCCGATCGTGCACCAGTGGGGTCCCTCAACCTGGCCTGCACCCTCTCACAATCTGGGACCCTTTGGGGGATGTCAAAGAGCTGGTTTTGGCCTGATTCCACAGGACAGGCCAAGGGACCCCACTGGTGCATGAATTTGTGCACTGGGCCTCTAGTTGTATATATAGATATATTACTGGGTCACAAGTTTTATATATATATATATATATAATTTTTATTGTTGACTAGAGACCTGATACATGAAATTCATGCAAGAGTAGGCCTTCCTTCCCCTGGCTGCTGGCACTGGCTTTCCTCTGGCACCAGGGACCCAAGCTTCCCTCTGGCCACTGGCAGGCACCCAGGACTCAGGCTGCCCTCACTGCCCTGGCTTCATCCGGAAGGTTGTCCAGAAGGACATCTAGAATGACTTCTGGTCTAATTAGCATATTACACTTTTATTATTATAGATAATATTACAGATTTCTCCCATTTCCACCTTTTCCCCCCTTCCCAGCCCCTACCCACCTTTCCAGGTCTTCACTACCCTATTGTTCATGTCCATGGGCTATGCTTATAATTATACTAGAGGCCTGGTGCATGAATTTGTGCACAGGTGGGGGCACTAGGCTTGGTCGACGATCAGGGCTGATCAGATTCCCCATCTCCCCACCTCCCTGCCTCCTCCTTCCTTCACCACCAGTGTGCCGCCACCACTGACCTCCAGTTCTCTGTCCCAGCCCATGGCCTGGCCCTGATCAGGCAATCGGAACCAGCAAGCCAGGGGAAGGGATGCGGGGAGGTACCAAGAGGTTGGCTGCTGGCCCAATGAGGGAGCCAGCCCTCGGCCCCCCCTGGGAAAGGGGTTATATCTGCCACCACCCACCCCTGGTTCCCTGTCCTAGTCCAGGGGCCTGGCTCTGATCAGTCTTGCCAACTGTGGGGAGAAACCAGGAAGTTGCCCAGCTGGCCTGTGGGCTAGGGGCAGCTCCTGCATTAAGCTTCTGCCCCTTGGTGGTCAGTGTGCATCATAGTGGCCAGTCGTTCTGGTCATTCTGTTGTAATGGTCTCTTATGCTTATACAAATATATATATATATTTGTATATGTATATGTATTTGTAGATATATATGTGTATATATATATATTTGTATATGTATTTGTATATATGTTTGTATATGTATTTGTATATATATTTGTATATGTATTTGTATATATATTTGTATATGTATTTGTATATGTATATGTATTTGTATATGTATATGTATATGTATATATTCTTTGATTTATCTCTTTTCATCCCCCCAACTGCACATCAAGATATGTCATTCTGTTCCATGCCCCCATGCTTCAAGTCTTATTTTGTTGCCAATTCATTATGTTCTTTAGATTCCACAAATAAGTGAGATCATATGATATTTGTGTATAAATCTTACTTTTTATTCTAAACTAAAAGCCTGATGCACAAAGATTCGTGCATGCATAGGCCTTCCTTATCCTGGCTGCCAGCATGCTGCGGGCTTGCTCATGCAGCCTGTGCAGTGGTGGCAAGCCCTGGACACTCTGATGCTGCTTTCTCCTCTCCCTCCCTCTCTAGAGAGTTCCTCTGTGCAGCGCTGGCACTCCCAGGGAGGCATGGAGGGGAAGAAGTGGGGGGAGCGAGGCAGGTGGGGAGGACTGGAGAGGTTGGGTGTGCTAGTTCATTTCACATTCTCATTGTGAAAGTGGGATACAACTGGCCCCTTCTTCCTCCTCTTCCTCTTCTGCCCTTCATCCTCCTTCCATGCCCATAGCCCCTCCCCTCTGGATTTAGTGAGATAGGGATGAGGGATATCTGATAATTTGATCTATTCAAAACAAAGCTGAGCTGCCACCATTGCCCCTTGGCTGGCCCGGGGCTCCCAAAGAGCACTAACTGTGCACTGAGTCAGCTCCCATGTGTGTCCATGCCCATGGGGCTGCTTCAATGCTAGAGTTTTGTTTACCAGAGCAGTGGGGCAGGGATGGGGTAGAGGGAGATGCCAGAGCTCAGGCACCAGAGGGTTGCCTCTGAGGCTGGGGGATGGGCCACAGGGAGGCTGCAAGGATGGTTGACAGGTATGGAGTGTGGCAGGGAGGCCCAGAGGAGGCTCGCTGCCCAGAGGCCTGGAGTGGCCAGGGGATGGAGCAGCCACCATCTTTGTCAGGTTACTTTACATACTCACTCCTAATTGGCTGTGGGCATTGTGAAGTGAAGGTCAATTTACATGTTTCTTTTTTATTAGTATAATTAGTTGAATCAGGAGTAAGGAAATTATTTATTCTTTTATAATTAGCTCAATATTTTTAATTACCAGCACTAAGAGGTTTGGCGAGTAGAGAAAATGTAGTTATCTATGTGTGTTAGGACTATATGAATATTGAAATGTTTCTATTGAAGATCCCACAGTTGGCTGAGTTTAAAGAGCCCCTTTATCATGCCATGTCACTGGTCCATGTGGCAGTCTTTCCTGGGAGACTTGCTGTGTCCTTGGTGGGGTCTGGATGTTCTCTGCTGAAACTTGACCTCTCTGAGTATATTCCAGGACCTATCCTGTCTTTGGCCCTAGAGCATGGGGCTGTGGAAAGTATGTTCTCTTATTCTGTTGAATCTGCATCAATTATACTTCCTTGGTGTCTCAGTCACATCTACCCTTTCACTGGTGCTGTGAACCTCTCTGAAATATGATTGTGTATTTTATTTTGATCTTGGGCCTGGTTAAACCACCCTCCTAAAGCCCTCAGGTACCAGACTATTTCACTGGCCCTATGGTGATTCCCTGTAAAAACAGTAACCCTATTTCTCCAATATTTGCATCCACCACCTGAAGACATGTGGAGTCATCTGAATCCTTTCCAGAAAATACAGAGTCAGCAAGGAGCCAAGAGAGCAGCCTCAGGCTTGTCTGTCTATACAACTCAGCTCTTCAGTGCTGACTCTCCTACTCCACTTGCTAATGATGTTTTATGCAGTTGACTATACATTGGTCTCCACCCAGAGAAACTAATGGGGGATGTAGAGAAGTAGTTGTATTCTTTCAGGTTCATCCTTATCAGATCTAGCAAACCCGTATCTGTGTCATTTCAAACCACAATGGGAAAGCCAGGGTTTACATGCATCTAACCACATACTTTTCTTGCCTGTCTTCCTTTTTCCCTTATACTTTATTAGGACTAGAGAAACAGACTTTCCACCTTTCCAAAATGGCAGAGAATGCCCTTACATCTTAGTCTGTGCTCTCTCCACCACTTGCTTTTGGCAACATCACTGGTTTCATTAGCCTGGTTCTCAAAAAAAAAATAGAACCAACATTTAATTATAATAAAAGCCTATACGCTAACTGTCTGATTGTCCAGTCGGCCATTCAACCAATCAAAGTGTAATATGCTAATGAGATGCTAAGGCCACTCAACCACTTGCTATGACATGCACTGACCACCAGAGGGCAGATGCTCTGACTGGTAGGTGAGCTTGCTGCTGGGGTCCAGCTGATCGACACTGAGCGAGACCGGCCGGACATGCCCTGAAGACCTCCCATGGCCCCTTCCCAGCTGACTGACCTCCCGTGTTCCTCTCTGGCCCCGATCATGCATTGGCAGGGTCCCTTGCAATCAGGCCAAGAGACCCTCTCCCCTAACTTCACGAATCTCATGCACTGGGCCTCTAGTTTAATTATAAATAAGAGACAAAAGGGTAGGAAAAGCAAGTTCCAGGGTGACTTACTGATGCTGGTCACTGTATGGTGTTAGAAACAACTAACTGATCTAATTCGTGGGACTATCTGATGAGAGGCCTTCAGCAGCATGCATCTTAAGACAGTTACATCTGGAAGAGTCCAAGTGAAGAAGGTAATGGCTCACTCTTACCTCACATTGGTAAAAGGAGTGTTTTGCTCCATGAGGTGTTATTTATCCCACAATACAAGTTGTATGTACATCATGGCCACTAAGTAATCCAGGATGACTTTCCCCAGGGGCAGAAGGAAAGCCTTTGATCAGGAAGCAAGAGACCTGGGAAGTGACATGAGTGAGGTGATTTAGGGTTATTCTAGGTGAAGCCAAACAGGTCAGAGCCCAGAGGTGGTCACAGTGGTGGCAAAGTTTGGATAATTGGGTGAGGATCCCAGAGAATGGAGGTCAAGAGGTCTGAAAACATGAATGAGAGGTGTCCACTATCAGGATTAAGTCCAAGAGAAAAAGATCTTGATTTATTCATGAAACTATTATGAATTTAGAAGTCTTTCACACAAATCCTGAATTATATGATTCTATATTGGTATGAACTCAAAAATTCTATTGTAGCTGTCAAAAGCAGAATATAGAATGATTGAGGAACTTTGCTCAAACTGGTCAGTTGTCTTTTAATAGGACATACTTGAGTATTTAACTATGAAATTAAAATTACTCAATATAAACTATATTGAATAATTTATCAACTTTAGAACTTTTTAGAAGAATTCATGTTCATTTTCCAAACCAGTTGCAAAAGCACAGAGAAAGTCAAAATGAGGAAGTACACAAAGGTATGAATATAGTGACCATCTGAGAGGTTGGCTACCATATTGGGCATATAGTTATGCATCTTAAGTTTTTTACTTAATAGTGCTCTTGAATATTCTTTCATGTTAATATAGGTAGATGTGCCTTTTAAAAACACAGAAAAAGTCAGACTAATCTCTAGCAGCAAATAAGCTCTGTAAGACAACATGATAATATACTCACAATGGTAAATAATAAAAGAGATCTTTTTTAAAAAGAAAACTTCTTGCCCAATTAACATTTCAATATTCCTTATTAAAGTTCCAGTTTTTAACTGATGTCTCCTCTAAATGGAGTCTTTTAACAGCTAAGTTTTTTCCCCAAAGTATTTCAAGAGTTTAAAGAAAAAAAAAAAGACAAAACTTAATTAGAAAAGAAAAATTAAGTAACTTTCTTTTTAAGCATTTTCAAAACACTTTAAAAATAATTTCCCAAATAATCAAGAAAAATATCATCAGTAATAAAGATGAAAGTAAAAAGAAGATACCATTATTTGTAATGTTGATAACTTTTTCAATTTTGTTATCATTTCAAAAAATTTTTACTGAACATATTGGGGTGACATTAATAAAATTATGTAGGTTTCAGGTGTACAATTCTATAATACATCAACTGTATATTGTCTGTTTACCAACCCAAGTCAAGTCTCCATCCATCACCATATATCCCTCCTTTACACTCATTTACTTGCTTTGAACCCCCTTTCCTTTTTGGTAATCATCATGTTGTTGTCTATGTCTATGAGTTGATTTTGTTTTTTGCTTAATCCTTTCACCTTTTTCACCTGGCCCCAAAATTCCCCTGTCCCTTTGACAGCTGTTGGTCTGTTCTCTATCTCAGAATCTATTTCTATTTTATGGCAGCTTTGAGAAAATGGGTAATACCATAAAGTGCTGATGAGAACCTGAAACCTCTTATCCTATCTAATAAAAGAGTAATATGCAAATTTGACCATACCTTCGGTATGCTACCAGCCAATCAGGAGCGGAGGTGTGGGGCCGAGCGGTGCTAGAGGCAGGGCTGAGCATGGCATGCGGAAGGCAGGGGGCAAGGCCGAGGTTCCAGGCCTTCAAGGGAGGGCAGTTGTAGGCAATCAGTCTAGAAGGGGAAGGCAGTTGGGAGGGACTAGGCCTGCAGGGGAGGGCAGTTGGGGGTGACCAGGCCAGCAGAGGAGGGAAGTTGGGGATAAACAGGCTGGCAAGGGAGCAGTTAGACATCCATGAGGCTTGCAGGGTAGTGGTTAGGGGGTGATCAGGCTGTCAGGCAGAAGAAGTTAGGGGCAATCAGGGAGGAAGGCAGGTGAGCAGTTTGGAGCTAGCAATCCTGGATTGTGAGAAGGATGTCTGACTGCCTGTTTAGGCCCAATCCTATTGGGGTCAGGCCTAAACGGGCAGTCAAACATCCCTCGAGGAGTTCCAGATTGGAGAGGCTGCAGGCTGGGCTGAGGGACACCCCCTGCCCCCAGTGCATGAATTTCGTACACTGGGCCTCTAGTCTTACATAACAGCAAAGAGATACGCACCACAAGTTATTTTTGATCCATCTTAATAAAAGAGTAATATGCAAATTTGACTGTACCTTCACCACACTCACAAGCCACACCAACAGCCATGGCCACTAGCCAGTCAGGAGTAGATTATGCAAATAAACCCCAACCAAGATGGCTGCTGCCACTGAGAGCAGAAGGAAGGCTTGGGTTTCTCCGGCAATGGAGGAAGCCAAGCTTTCAGCCTGCCATTGCCCACCTAGGCCTCCACTCTAGATTACAAAGTTTCAAACAGAAATGGCTGCCTCCTCAGAGTGAGCAGAAGACTTGGCTCTGCTCCAGGCTACAAAGTTTCAATTGTAGAACATAAATTAATCCCAGATACCAGGGCCTCTGCTTGGGTCGCTGGGGTGTGTGACCAGCCTGCAAACCTCCACAGGCCCCTCACCCAGGCCGCCCCGCACCCCAAGGGAACCCCAACCCTGACCTGGGACACTCTTCAGGGCAAGCCAGCTGGCCCCGACCCATGAACCAGGCCTCTATCCTATCTAATAAAAGAGTAATATGCAGATTCACCATGACTCCAACACACAAGAGGGCTGCCCCCAGGTGGACACAAGATAGCCAGCAGGGGAGGGCCATTGGGAGGTTCCAGGCCCTGCAAGGGAGGGCAGTTGTGGGTAATTAGGCCTGCAGGGGAGGGCAGTTAGGGGTGACCAGGCCCTGGAAGGAAGTTGAGGGCAAACAGGCTGGCAGGGAGCAGTTAGACATCAATTAGGCTGGCAGGGGAGTGGTTAGGGGGTGATCAGGCTGTCAGCCAGAAGTGGTTAGGGGCAATCAAGTGGTTAGGGGCAAGCAGGTGAGCAGTTTGGAGGCAGCAGTCCTGTATTGTAAGAAGGATGTCCAATTGCCTGTTTAGGCCCGATCCTATAGGATCGAGCCTAGATGGGAAGTTGGCCATCCCTCAAGGGGTCCCAGATTGGAGAGGGTGCAGGCTGGGCTAAGGGACATCCCCGTGTACAAATTTTGTGCACCGTGCCTCTAGTCTTACATAATAGCAAAGAGATAAGCACCACACGTTATTTTTGATCCAGGAATTCCAATTTAAAGTATTTATCTAAAGAAATAATTATGTGAGCAAAGATTCCTCACTGTAGTGTTTGTTTGTAGTAGCAAATAATTTTAAACTCAATATTTCCAACATTATGAAATAACTAAAATTTGTATTTATGTGGGACATTTATATTAAAGAATATCTTATTAAAAGTCAGGTTTTGTTATATATAAACTAGAGGCTCGGTGCATGAAATCTGTGCAAGCGGGAGGAGGTGGGTGTGTCCCTCAGCCCAGCCTGCACCTTCTCCAATCTGGGACCCCTCAAGAGATGTCTGACTGCCCTCTCACAATCCAGGACTCCTGGCTTCCAACCGTTTGCCTGCCTGCCTGCCTGCCTGCCTGATTGCCCCTAACTGCTTCTGCCTGCCAGGCTGATCATCCCCTATCACTCACCTGTCAGCCTGATCAATGCCTAACTGCTCCCCTGCCAGACGGATTGCCCCTAATTGCCCTCCCCCGCTGGCCCAGTCATCCCTAACTTCCCTCCCTTGCCAGCCTGGTCTTTCCCAACTGCCCTCTCTTGCCAGCCTGTTTGCCCTCCACTGCAAGCCTGATCACCCCCAACTGCCCTTCCATGCTGGCTATCTTGGGAAGGCCATCTTTGACCACATGGGGGTGGCCATCTTGTGTGTTGGAATGATAGTCAATTTGTATATTACCTCTTTATTATATAGGATTGACTTGACATATATTTATAATTTATATTACATACAAAAGAAAAACTACTAATGCCATATGTGTTATATCCAATTGTGTTCTTTAAAAATATTTTTATTGATTTGTAGACAGAGAGGGAGAGGTAGAAAGAGAGAGAAACATCAATGAGCTGCTTTCTGCACGCTCCCTACTGGGGATCAAGCCCCAACCCTGGGCACGTGTCCTGACTGGGAATCAAACCAGCAGCCTTTTCTTGCACCGGGTGAGGTCCGATCAACTGAGCCACACTGGCAATGGCAAAAGTGATAAAATAAATGCTCTTACTATTTAAGCTATTGATAGCAAATCTGAGATAAAGTGTGAAACAGAAATAGTCCTAATCCTATTATAGAAATAGATCCAACTATCTTAATGAAAATATTAGTAAAACATGTCCATAAAATAATTTTACATTTTGATGAAGATTTTATGCCCCCAATTCAAGAATTGTTTAACATTAAACATAACGAAAATAATTTGCCAAATTCACAAATTAAAGGAGACATGTCAGTAGATATAAGAAGGTGTTGACAAAATTTAACTTTAAAAATTGAATTATGATAAACTCTTTATATGTTAGTATGGCAATAAGCATTTCTAAAGAGAATCTACTCCCCCTACCCCCCCCCCAAAAAAAAATAAAAGAAAGAAAGAAAAAGAAAACCCATACAGCAGACATCATACTTAATGATGAAATGCTAACATTCTTTCCTATAAAATAAAGAATGAAATAAAGATGTATACTATCACCTTGTTTTCAACTTTTATTAGAGATCCTAACTAGTACAGTTAGGCAAAAAGAAGACATACAGGCACACTCATGTGCAAAAGGAATAGAATTGAAAAGGAATAAATGCATCATGGTTATGTGCAAATGATATATTATGATTATGTTGGAAACCCAAAGGAATCTTTTGATGTATAATTGCAATTATAAGATAGTTTAACAGGTACTTAACACAAAATCAACATGAACATCAATTATATTTTTATATAACAATAACAAATAATTTAAAATGAAATTTTACAAAATGCAGCCCAAAACACCAGGACTTATTTTTAAATGCTTATGAGTAAATGTAACAAAGGATGTACAAAACTCTATAAAGAGACAATGAGGTACGGTGGTAAATAAGTGCTTAGATATACACTGTGAGATTATGCTAGATTCTTGGATTGGGAAACATAATGTTATAAGCATTGAGTCTCCTCAAATTGATTGACATATTTAATGTAAATTGAATCAATTTCCTATAATATCCCACCAGCATGTGTGGGTTTTTGCAGAATTTGACACACTGATTCTAAAATGCAAAGGGCCAAGGCTAGCCCAAATACTATTAAAACAGATAAAATACAAGGTGGAAGGATTTTATTTCCCAGGTAACAAGATGTACTATAAGGTGCCAATAAAGGAAAGCGTGGTAATCATCCAGGGATTGACCAACAAACAAACTGAACATAAAGCATAGAAGCAGATCCAAGACTTCATGACCACTTGTTAGATGAGAGGTGTGGCAGGGCAGGTCCCTCTTTGCAGGACATTTCTGGGTTTTTGTAAGCCTAAATGACAGTAGTCTGTCAGATAAAAAGATATGTACATTGGGGCAATCCTCTTGAGATACAATATTCCAGTTACATCCATGTGATGACCACAGTGCCCCTCAGAGGGAGGGAGCCAACAGATGGGGAGCAGGGAATTCTGCTCAGAAATGCCCTGCAAAGAGCTGAGACTTGGTTCTGTCCACGGGCCTCGGAGAGATTGGATGGGGCCCGGCTTGGCCCTGACTTTACCCAAAGTGATGACAGAGATGCTAAGCCTTTCCTTCATGCATCTGACACCCCTCCTCAGGCGACCTGTAGGCCAGGTGTCTGCTGGGCCTTTACCACTTGATGTCCTGCCCCATGTGCCCTGCCCGAGCTCTTGAGTGCAGGAGGCATCTGGGCACACTTCTCCCCAAGCTGGGAGGGTCCCCACTGCACTTCTACCTCCTTGGGAAACTTTGCTTTTCCAGCTCTGTCCCTTGAAAGAGGCATAGGGGCACTGTATCCCTTTCCTTCCTTCAAAAGTGCCCTGAAAAGCATGAAGACAGCTATGCCAGGAAGGGGTCACTCATGTTTAGCAAGAGTTTGCAATTTGCCTAAGTCTCATTGAACTGATCTCTTTTACCCCATTTTTGGGAGTGTAATCTGATTTAAAAACAATGGACTAAACAAACAGAAGCACTTTCTGCAGGAAGCTCTGGGCCCCAGGTTTGAAGGTTGAAGGCCCGCCACGCCCCAATCTTAGTGGAAATTAATACCAGAGAGATAGCTGAAAAATCCCAGAGTATTTGGAGATTAAACACAACTCTTCTAAATAGCATGTGAGTCGAAGAAGAAATCTCAAGAGAAATTTAAAAGTATTTTGAACTAAAGAGAGAGGAGATCTCTATAGAGATAACAAATATCCCCATTACCAGTAAACCAGTACTTCAGCTGACCTGAGGGTTTAAAAACAGCTTCCATTTTAGGAATGCTGCCTGACTCATGCCCACAACATTAGAAAAGAGTTTATCAGTGTATGAGATCCTAAATTTTACTTCTCAAAACACAGACTCTATCTACTACTGACAGGTTTGTTCATGTGTAAAGAAATTATTTCAATCTCAGATACTTACTTTGAAACCATAAAGAGACCAGAGAATTTATTAGTCATCAAACAATTTGCCAATTTGTAAATTGCTAACTTGTACCTACATGTACTATCTATTATTTATAGCATAAAACAATATATGAATGTTACATTTGGATCTGAAGTAATATATATATAATATTTTTAAGTCTCTCATTTCTACTAGTCCTTTGACACATTTAATTCATTTGATTTCAGGTTGAAATGGTTTTAATATCATGTAGAATGAAATAAAATATGGGGAAAAAGAAAGAAAATGGAAGTGTCTTTCATTTTAATGCATAAGCCCTGGCCGGTTCGACTGTGGTTAGAGAGTTGGCTTGTGCACCAAAAGGTCTTGGGTTCAATTCCCATTCAAGGGCATATACCTCGGTTGCGGGTTTGTTCCCTGCCCCAAATAGAAGCATATGTGTGTGTGTGGGGGGGGGGGGGGACCAGTCCATGTGTCTCTCTCACATTAATGTTTCTCTCTCTTTCGCTCTCTGTCTCTCCTCCTACTCCCTCCCTTCCACTGTCTCTGAAAAGCAGTGGAAAAAATATCCTCATGTGAGGATTAACAACAACAAAAAAAAGATTAATGTCTAAATGTTTTGGAGATTATACAGTTATTTTTAAAACTTCAGACAGTGTGTTCTTTTTTTGCCTGGGAAAAAAATTCCTTAATTGGATATAATTATAGGAGGCAAGATTTAAGCAAGCCAGAAATTCCAGATTCAGCCCAAGGATCGTCTAAAATTTCAATATTTAGGCATTCACTCATTTATGCATATTCATTTGTTTGTTCACTAAATAAACATTTGCTAAATGCCAGAATTACAGAGAGAGAGAGAAAGAGAGAGAGAGAGAGAGAGAGAGAGAGAGAGAGAGAGAGAGAGAGAACGAACACAGGAGTGCATTATTATCCAGTCCTGTAAAAGGAACTGGATTTTGAGTCCATATAGCAGTGATTCTTAACTCACCTTAGTGTGCTCATTGGGCCCTCCTCTCTCTTTAGGTTTCAGAGTCATACTTTGAAGCAGTGTTTCTTTCCTTTTATATGATCATTTTAGGAGTTACAAAAGTGCAAAGGAGGACTTAATGAAGAGACTTAGCTTTTTATAAGATGTAGACTGAAACGCATTTTCATAACTAAATATTTTCATGGGCTTTGAGGTTTTCTAAATAAATTTACAAAGTTATCCTAGCACAATAAATTTTTATATAATCCTAAGAAAAATAATCCTTGGCATGAATTAGGAGTTCATACTATAGTAGTTAGATTCATTTGATTTTTGGTGATAAATTGGTTTATTGATAACGCTTATAAAAAAGACACTTGCTTCTGAGAAGGATTGAGTAAGGATGTCCTTCAGTATCCCAGTTAGTTACTTGGACAAGATTTTTGGGGGTTGTATTTCAGTGATGTTATCTCTGCCCAGGGCCTGACCTTCACTTTGTAGACTCAGCTTTGAAAATTTTGTTCAATGTACACATTTCTCAGATGTACCATACTATTCAAGCTCAAAAAAGAACTTAATAATCTTGAATAGAATTATCTGTTATAACAAATTGTCAAGAATTTTGCTGATAAGCACATTCCCTCTTTATCAAAATAGCTGCATTGGAAGGCAAATGGATACCTCATGGTAGATTGGTGAACATGGGATCAGAGCAGAAGAGGGTTAATTGGAACTCTCACCAGCTAGGGTTATTGATCACTGATCACTGAAGCCTTCTGAACCATAGTTCAGGCCTCCCAAGAGGACAGCACTCCTAGCCCGTAGACTAGACTTCCCTGGGTGGTGTGAGGTGCTGGCAAACGCCGACATTCGAGGATCACCTCTTCTTTAGCCCTCAGCCTTTCTTTAGACAAGGACCCCACACAACTGTTACATCTGGGCTCCAAGAATCAGGCAGGTCCTCCTCCCTGATTCTGTGAGATTGCATCCAAGCACCTGGAACAGACTTATGGGTGCACTGAGAACTCCCCAGGTACATGTTGTTCAGGGTGTCTTGTTTCCTCTTCCAGTTCTTCTCTTCCATGCTTGAATGGATTTTACAAGTTTTACTTCTCAAAAAGAAGTATTATTTCTCTTATGTCCAAATTCCTCAGGGAGTACCTCATTGTTGTCTCCATTGATATTAATGATAGCTGGACCCAGGGTCTTATCAAAAGTAGCATCTTTCCTTACATTAATCTGGAGAAAGTTTTTCTTCAGAGGCAGGTAGACCCAACTTCAACAGTTCACCCACTGGTTATTTTTGCCTAGTAAACCCACTAACAACATGTTTACAGGAACAAAGATGCTGTATTTCTACTGGTTTATCAGAGAGGCTGTTATCCAGAACTTAGGGACAAGCCAGCTATTATTTGGTACATCACCAATTCACAGAAATATCAAATACCTAATTGCCACTGTATTGCTATAGCAATCTGTAAAATGACAAATTCATTAAGTTATCTCTTTTTCAAAAATTGTAAAATTAGCTATCAATAATGTATTTAGCAATTCTTTCATTGTTGAAATAAGGCAGGGTGAATTTATTAATGAATGGTAATTTCCTATGTGTCTGAATTTCACATGTGGTACATGATGCAAGTGCTAAGCCATTACACAAATAGTAGGTCTTCCAACACACTGCTATTCAAGTTTGGTCTTTCCTCCTTAGTATAGTTCCTAAATTTGCTCTTTTAATAGGAGTAGATATGGGATGAATTAAAAATATTAATTGAAATGTTTTAACGCATATTTACACACACAAAGCCCTCAAATCAATACACGAAAGCTTGGCTTCATACTCATTTACACTCCTGCACACGAAGTCTAGACTCGCAATACATGAACACTGGACAGCCCCCCAAATTCATTTCCTATAAATATTATGGGCTGTTAGTCAAAACAGTTTTTTGGTAAATTAGTAATCATGAATCAATCAGTAGATAATTGCCAAAATGGTCAACTGTTGGTTTGTAAAATAGAGTCATTAGAGTCCATATGTAGTACATCATTGATTCCTTCCTAGCAGTCTGAAAAACCACATGGTCAGAAAAGTTAGTTTTTACCTTTTTGCTCCTCTTATCATCATGTAAACCACTCTGGAGTGCAAAGGCTGGTTTCAGTTACTGAAAGTTGATTTTCTTTTGAGAAAGTAGAATTACATCTCTTTTCTAGGACTACTCTAATCCTCATATTTGGGGTTCTTGTATTACCAATTACTTTTACACTCCAGAAATTCTCTGTTTAACTTTGACATGTACAGTTCCAAGATAATTTCTATTTCACCATTATTTTATTTCCTCTTTTGAGTTGACATTCTTTTCATCAAAGGCTATAGGTAACCTTTCATTATAGAAAGAGACTGTGTCACCCTAAGGATGAGGCTCACATGGATCAAGGCTGGGAGGGAGCCACATACCCAGGAAATCACCACCAGGGCGATGCAAACTTGTAGCTCACAATGAAAGAATACCAAGAGGCATATGACATCAAGATTATCCTTTAATCAGGAAGAACATCGGGGCTCATAAGTCACAAAACAATGGCATTCATGGCTTCCAGATGTCCCCATCAGCAGCACAGAAGGCCACTCAGCCTTGGAGCAGCCTTGACAATAGTTCAAGCTGCTCCCCAGGCTCAGTGACCCCTTTGTGAGCACTTGGCAAAGTTTCTCCCTTTGAATCTGTTTTTAGCCCATCCACCGAGAATGCATGGGGGACCTTTCTAAGGAAAAGGAATTCAGATTTTTATTTTTTGACATCCGACAATTTATAATCATAAACCTGGAATTTATACATTTCTCTGTGTATAATCTCTCAAGGGGGAGGATGAGACCTGGTTTATCTCTTCATCCTCATCACCTTAACAGTCCTAACACATAGTGAGTATTCACCAAACATTAGTACAGTGGTCGGCAAATGGCGTCTCGCAAACCACATGTGGCTCTTTGGCCCCTTGAGTGTGGCTCTTCCACAAAATACCACGGCCTGGGAGAGTTTATTTTGAAAAAGTGGCATTAGAAGAAGTTTAAGTTTTAAAAATGTGGCTCTCAAAAGAAATTTCAAATGTTGTACTGTTGATATTTGGCTCTGTTGACTAATGAGTTTGCCGACCACTGACTCAGTAAATAAAGGACCCTTTAATGATCTGTTAGCCTCCTTTCTGAATTTTCAGGCTTCAGCTATATTCTGCTTTTTAACCTTTTTAAAAAAATTATTTTTTGTTGTTAATAGTATTATATATGTCCTCCATTTCGCCCGCCCCCTTTTACACCCTCCATTTAGCTCTGCCCACCCCATTGGCTATGCTTATTATGCATATACTTTTTTTGTTAATCTTATCCCACTACCCTCACTCCCTTTCCCTCTGAGATCTGTCAGTCTGTTCCATGTCTCTGGACCTATTTTGTTCATCAGTTTGTTTTGTTCATTAGATTCCATATATAAGTGAGATCATGCGATACTTGTCTTTCTCTGACTGGCTTTCTCTCACTTAGCTTAATAATCGCCAGGTCCATCCATTCTATCTCAAAGGGTAAGAGATCTTTCTTTTTCACAGCTGCATAGCATTCCATTGTGTAAATGTGCCATAGTTTTTTATCCACTTCTCTACTAATGGCACTTGGACTGTTTCCAGATATTAGCTATTGTAAATAATGCTGATATGAGTATATGGGTGCATATATTCTTTTTGATTGATGCTTCAGGCTTCTTTGGATATCCTCCCAGAAGTGGGATTGATGGATCAAATGGAAGTTCCATTTTTAATTTTTTGAGGAAACTCCATACTGTTTTCCACAATGACTGCACCAGTCTGCATTCCCACCAGCAGTGCACAAGGGTTCCCTTTCCCTCACATACTCGCCAGCAATTTTCACCAATACATCTCCTAGGGCAGGAAAAACAAAGAAAAAAAATAAACAAATTTGAATACATCAAACTAAAAAACTTCTGCCCAGCAAAGAAACCATTCTCAAAATGAAAAGGGAGTCCACTCTAAGGGAGAACTTATTTGCCAATGATACAAAATATATAAAGAACTCAGGTAACATAACAAAAGGAAGATAAACAATCCAATTTTTAAAAATGGGCAAAGGACCTGAATACATACTTCTGCAAAGAGAACATACAGATGGCCAAGAGACTTATGAAAGAATGCTCAAGGTTACTAATCATCAGAAATACAATAAGGTATATCACCTCATACCTCCCAGAATGGCTACTATCAATAAATCAACAAACCATAAGTGATTTTTTAAACCTTTAAATCTCTCTAATTGTGAGTTATCCTAGAACTTTCACTGTAGCTGATAATGACTGAGCACTTTCTATGTGGTAGACCCTATGTAAAATACTTTAATATAATCTTCACATAAAGTCTGTGGAATGGGTACTATTACTATCCTTATATAATGACAAAGAAAGTGAAGTTTAGAGAAGTTAATTAATTTACCCAAGGTCAAAGAATTATTGACTGATAGAAACATAATTCAAATCAGGTAGTCTGGCTTTAAATAAACTCTGAACCACTCTATTATAAAAGATCTATTGATATTCATAACTCGAACAGCTAACATCAGGACTTTATAATATATGCTCCATAAAACAGGATAGACTGGTGAATATAACAGAGACATGGACATAGAGAGGGAATGGACTGACAATTCTTGGGGAGAAAAGGGTTGTGGGAAGTGCAGCAAGAGACTGGACAAAAATCTAGCAACAATGGGAGAGGACAGTGGGGAGGGGGAGGTGAGGGTGGAGGGTGGGATAGGTACAGGGTGGAGGGGAGCTATAGGGGGATAAAAAGGGGAAACAATGTAATTAATAAACTGAACAATAAAGATTAAAATATATATATATATATGCTCCATAAATTCTGAGTGCATGTACAAATAAAGAATCATTGTGGTCAAATTTCTTCCCATAATTTCATGGGCCTGGGCATGGATTAACGATCATGTTTTAAATTAGATATCTTTTTTATCCAAGATTTATCCAATTCTTGCTTTAGAATGTTCTTACGTGATGGATATTAATGATCAAGAATATATTATTGCTCTATGGTCACAGAGAAGAAAAGAAACAAATTAGAGTAGAAATTTAGCACTTAGTATTTTTAAAATATCCTGGGGATGTTTATTCACTTCTATCATAGAGAACAGTGGTTATGAGCCTCTCAAGGACATGTGCCAAATTGCTAAGCCTATGCCTCTGGAAGACAAGGGTATCTGCTGTCCAGTCAGAAGCCAGGCTAGGGTGTTGCCCTTGAAGACTCTGGCAAGAGGGTGGAGACAATTATGGACAGTAACTATAGGAAATGATAGGGATGGAACTCTGTATGTGGTGGTTGGTTCACTTGCCACCTGAAATTGGCCACTGAAGCATCTTTGGCATGTAGACTAGGGATTGCCAACACCAAGCTGTAAGATTGTTATTTACTGTTTGCTGTGAGTGTAGAATATCATTGTTAAATATGGGTTGTTGACACAGAAACAATAGGAGAAGGAATGCCGTCCCACTGAGTGAAGACATGATTGTTTTCCCAGCCAGCAGGAAAGTGTCTCATACTCCTTGCTTTCCTGACCAACAGTGAATAGCACTGTTTAATTTTGATCTATTTTTAACCTAAATTTCTCTGTTTGTTTGCTTTTGATTTTTGAAGTCATGTTGGGCCAAAAGAAAAACTGGATCCTTGGCCAGAGTATGATTTAGTCAACAGAGTGCTGGCTTAGAGTCCAGATGTCTGGGTTCTCATTCCAGTTCTCCCACTAATTCACTGTGTGACCTTAGAAAAATTGCTTAACTGCTCTAGCCTTTAGTTTCCTCATCTATAAGATGAATAGTTAAACTAGGCAATCTTTAAGATTATTTCTTATTTTCAAATTTTCTGTCCCTCTCTTGGTTTCTTGAATTTTCATTGGCATTTGCCTTTTCTCTTTTTCAAAGGAATATGGAATAAGTTTCACGCAGAAAAGATGAAATGGACTCTTAAAGTTTAATGAATATCTTAACCTTAAACATAGTAGGAACTCTAAGAGTAACTACTGAATTAATAAATAAGTTGACTATTTTAGTTCTCTAGGAAATCAGGATTGCAGAAGGCTGGCTGAAACATAAAGTAAAATGCGCACATAAGAAAACGGAGTTTTATTGGCCCTCTTGGATCTTTTTAAGAGTACCTTTCACTTTTAATAAGAAATGTGCTAGCACCTGGAATAAAACTTGAATGTCTAATTCCATGCCTGTATTGCCCACATTGTAAAAAATGATTTTAATATCAACTATTTATTGAATGATTATTAAGTGTTAGGCATTGTGCTGAGATACCTGTATTATTATCTTGTCTGAGTTTCATAACCTTCTCTGAGTTTAGTACTTTTATTGTACTCATTTGAAAAACCAAAAAGGAAACAGAAGCACGGAGATGGTAAAACTTTCCTACGATGACAAGCACAAGTGTGTGACACAACCTAGGCTCTAGTCCAGGTCAGCCTGACTCCAAAGACCACACCCACAACCACTAAGCACACGTCAGCTTTTCTGGCTATAGTTAAGCAAGGCTCTAGAATATTTTGAAAATTCATTTTAATGAAAAGATAAAAAATACAGTCAACAGTTTTCATTATACAGGGGTGGGCAAAAGTAGGTTTACAGTTATTCATATGGGAAAAGACATGCAGATTATGTTATTACAGTAGCTTTAATTACTCAAGAGAATGTCACAATGGCACAGTGCAATGAGGAACAATCCTATAAGTACTTGAATTGCCAGCCTTCAATATTAACACATTCTCGTAGTCCTTGATTTTTTTTTCTAGAAGCTGCTTTACTTGGGTATTTTTTTTCTATGTTGTCTTCTAGCTCACTGATGTGGTCCTCTGCTTCTTCTAGTCTGCTTTTGATGCTTTCTATTGAGTTCTTTACTGCAGCAATGTCATTTTTCATTTCTCTTTAGTTCTTCTTCATTTCCTCTTGTCGAATTTGTCTTCCCTTCTTTTCAGCCATCTTTTGACCATTTCTTTGAATTCTTTCTCTGACAGGTTGCTTGCCTCCATTTTGTTTACTTCCTTTTCTGGTGAGGCTTGCTTTTCTTTCATATGCGGACTGTTTCTTTGTCTCCCCATGGTCTCTCTTCTCTGGGTGTCTGGTTATGTAGTTCTCTCTCTCCTGTGTTGATTTAAAGGCATAAAGTACAACACTACCAAGTACAATGCACAAGGCACTGACCATGAATGTATTCACAATATTGATATTCCCAAATAAAGGTGACCACCAGATAAAGGCAAATTAGGGGATAGGAGAGAAAGAAGAGAGACAGAGAGAGGTAGGGAGAGAAAAAAAACAAACACACACACACAAAAAAAAAAAAGAAAAAGAAAAGAAAAAAGAAAGGAGTGCCAAAATGAAATTGAGAAAAGGGGGGGGGGGGACTAAGAGAGAAAGAGAATAAGAAAGAAAAGGGGAACAAACTATACATATTTTGGGAGAAAGCTCCAATAGAACAGCCACTAATCCCAACAAATGCCAGCAACAAGTACCTGGGGATTAATACAAACTACAAACAACAACTAATATCAAGTGAGGCGAGAGAAAACAGATGCAAAACAAAACAAAACAAAAACAAAAACAAAGCTAACAACAACAAAAAAAGAATAAGCAAAGCAATCTCACAGACAAGCATAAAAAATATATAATCAACATTCAAGCAAACAACAACAAAAGGACAGAGAGAAAAACAATTTAGGATAATGAAGACAGAGAATAGAGAGGTGTGTATGGACTTGGAGCAGGAGGTTGGAAATTAGATATATAAGTAGGGTGAAATTTTAACAGGTGGTAAAAAGAAAGAATAGGGAAAATCTAAAGCACGAAAAGGGTAAGAGAAACAAGACATCAAATGGGAAAGGTTAGGAAGAGAGTGATGGCATAAAGGTAGAGTTAAGCTAGAGTAAAAAGATGCTAAAGGAAAGATGAAAATAGAATGTAGAACACTAACCCCAAAGTAGAATAAAGAGAAAATAAAATGACACTTAAAAAAATAAGGTAAAATGGTAATAGTAATAATACTGATTCCTTAATTTGTGATTACACAAGAGTCAATTTGTGATTCAGCCCCTGGGTGTCAGTGTTTCTGGATTGACTTCCGGGTCTATTGGTCCTCTCTAGCCTGAACTAAGATCCTGCTATCCCTGTGGCACTCAATATCAATTTGTGGGATTGGGCTGCCCCAGAGCTGGCTTTCCAAAGGTCACCTTCTGTTTCCCAGGTTCCAGAAAAACAACTCTCCCTGTAATCTCTCAGGGTGTCCCCCACTAGGTGATCATATGCACTGGGATTAGTTATAAGAAGCAAGAATTTGAAGAGGAAAAAAACGCAAGTGTGCGAACTATGGTTCTGTGCATAAGTCTGCACAGTCCCCTTTCCCCCTTGAGTCTAAGCAGTCGGCACACTCCCAAAAATTTTTGGCCGTCCTTTTTCGTCAGATCTAAATGGGCTGCTTTCTAGGGATCCCTCTGTTATCATCTCTGAGGACCCCCTTCCACATTCACGGATCACGCCGGTCCCAATAGACACGGAACTTTTTCCAGGTGCAGACTTCCTCTGTTCCTCCAGCCCCCACAGTGCGCGTGTTTCTCTCTCCCGTGAAGAGCAGAGACCTCACCTTATCCCAAGTGAAATCTGATTTTTCTGTAGTAGAATGTAGAGCTCCTCTGAATCCACATGTTTGGGTCAATTGGGGACTGGAGTTCTGGGGTTCTCAGCTGTTCGGTGGGTCTCTCAGAGTCTTTGAAAATCAATAAACAAACCTGGATTTCAGTAACCTGCCTGGGTCAGACCACTGTCTCCTGAGATGGTTGAACTCAGACCTGCTTCTCCCCACTTCGGTGTAAGTGTGTATAGCAACATATAAAACAGGTTTTTATTGGGCAAAAATGACCTAGATATAAGTAGAGGCAAATGAACCATCCACAGCGATTAGGGGCAATCAGGTAGACAGATGGTCACTTTCATGTCTAGCCCTGCCCTCCAGCAAGCAGTTAGGGATGATCAGGTAGGCAGGTGAGCAGTTAGGAGAAATCAGGCTGGCAAACAGCCCCCAAGCAAGTGGTTAGGGGCAATCAGGCAGGCAGGCCAGCGGTTAGGGTTCATCAGGTAGGCAGGCAAGTGGTTAGGGGTTATCAGGTAGGCAAGCAAGCAGTTAGGAGAAGTCAGGTAGGCAGATGGCCTCTCATAGGACTGTTCCCCCCCCCCCCCCCAGCAAAGAAAGAGAGGCCCAGGCCACCCTCAACGACTCTGTGGCAGATGTGCGGCTGGCCAACGATTGCCCCGCAGAGGGAGGCCCAGGCCAGCCAAACCATTACACCTCACACTGGTCACTTGCAGAGGGAGGCCACTGGTGACAGGGGTGGGGGGACAGCACTGCACAGATGGCAAGCAGTGGCGGTGGTGGGAGTGGGGCCAGCTGCTTGTAGCCAGGGGAAGGAAAGCCCCAATAGGCCATATTCTTAGGCAAGGCCTAGGGACCCTACCCAAAAGGTCCTGGATTGTGAGAGGGTGCAGAGTGGGCTAAGGGACCCTCCTGAGTGCATAAATTTTCTTGGACTGGGCCTCTAGTATATATATATATATATATATATATATATATATATATATAAGCACAGGCGATTATTTGACTGGTCGATCAGTAGCTATGATGCACACTGACCACCAGGGGGCAGAGATTCCAACTGGTAGGTTAGCTTGCTGCTGGGGACTGGCCCATTGGAACTGGGCAAGGTGAGCTGGACACACCCTAGATGAATCCATGCACCAGGCAGGTTTGGCCTGATCCCCACAGGATAGGCCAAGGGGTCCCACTAGTGCATGATCGGGATGGGGAGGGACCGTGGGAGGGCCCCAGGGCATGTCTGGCCTATCTCACCAAGTCTCAATCAGGCTGATCAGGGCCAATTTGGCACTGGCCGGCTGGGGAAGGACCACACCGGTGCATGAATCCATGCATTAGGCCTCTAGTAAATCTATAATATATAATATATGCAACTATTAATAGAGTCAAGTTTTATTTCTATAATATCCAGAAAAGATTCTCATAAAATAAGTGCATACTGATATTGTACTTTATCACCCATTCAATTTTGTGTTAAATACAATCCAAATAAAATTTCAAGACAGTAGGTCCCACTACAGTAGAGACATTCTGGATCACTACTGCTTCCCAGATCACTTCCTGAGGGACCCAGCTGGTATCAACCATGAACCATCAAATCTCTAGATGGTGGGGAATCTATAGCCCTGGGCTCAGGTATGCCATGATCAGTTGTATCCTTGTTTTGCTTTCCTATGTATAAAATGTTGGTCAGATATCACTCACTTTAGCTGTTTGTTGTGAGCTTCAAAAAATGTAATATATATGTCACCACTTTTTAAGTTGAAATGTAGTATTACATGACTCTTAGTTCTACAGCATAGATATTAATCAGTTCTCTTCCCTAATCTTCATCTTTTCTCCTCCCCCACTTCCTCTATGTGTTAGGTACCTGACCCCTTGTAAACAAGATAGTGTGCTCTCTTGAGCTGAAACCTACTACAGTTCAGTTCTAGGGAAGATGTCAGGGGAGAGCCAGAGAAGAATGTCTGAACAAAAGACAAAACTGGTCAACAAACTGTTTTGGGGTAACCAACACAGACAGGTTTGTGATCTTTTCTTCCCCAAAAGTAGGCTGTGCTGGAGATGGGATAGGTGACACTTTAAGAAGGTGGGAGAATGGAAAGGCTGTATTTCCAGCTACCCCAAATGACATCCCCATGGTGACTATGTTGAACTGGAGGAGAAGTAATGACTGAAGCTAGTAGAGTCGGAAAACTAAGTGAGTAATTCTTCTGGGCTATTTCATCTCTCTTTATCCGATACAGTGGCAGGAATTGTTACTGTGTGTGCAGTGGGCATCTTTTTTTGGACTGTAGCAAAGCTACTAGTTGAGGAATAGGAGCTTTTGTAAAATTAGTGCCTTCTGGAGGCACCCGAGGCTTAGAGTGATCTCTCCCTCCTGCTGTCAGATACTTAGAATTTCTTTAGCAAGACAACCTCCTGTTTCACAATCAGAGATAAACTTAACATGCAGATGCACATATTTATGATAGGTTGTAAGTACCAGGTACTAGGGGACCTGTTTTGATAAGTGTTGGAGCCCTAGATACCTAAGGAGGGTGGGGAGTAAGGGAGGCTGAGACTCCCCCTGCCAGTATCACCTATTTTTATCCTTACCTCTTCTGAAACCTTTGGCCATCCAGATTTTAGCTTCCATTTAAGTCTCTGAAATTGCTAGGAGACTGAAGAAAAGGGCAGAAACAAAGCAAATATACACTAAATTCACCCAATAGGGGCTCATTAAGTAAAAAGTAGTATTTTCATACCAGTGCAATGGAATGCCATGCAACTATCAACAAACAAACACAAAAATCTGATATGGTCATTCTCCATATATTATATAGAAAAACCTTCAAAATACATTGAGTAGCTTAGGAGAAAGAGTATTGACTAAGTGACCAAGCCTTGTGAAAAATTTGAATTTACATAATCAAATTTATCACAAGGAAGTTATAAAAACACAATAGTAACTACACTGATATATCATATTTCTCCTGTCAGATTGGCAAAGATTAAAATGTTTCAAAAACATAATTAGTGAGAGCATGGGATGTAATACATTGCTGTAATTTGGAATAAATGACCTCCATGGAGAACAGTTTGTCAATGTCTCTCACAATTACAAATGCACATACAATTTGAACCAGCAACCCCATTTCCAGGAATATATCCTACAGTAGCTGGCATGTATGCAAAGCAACAGCTGCAGAAACTGGTTAACCAATTTATGGTCCAGCCATTCAATAGATATTAAGGAACAAGCTTCAATATATTTTTAAGTGAAAAATGCAAGTTTCAAATTATATTGTGGCCTATTGTTGATGTGGTATATTTCCTATAAACGGAATATTTTTGGAAGCATTTTACTAACAACTTGTAATATTGGAGTATCCAAGAAAGAAAGCTGGGTCGTGCGTGAAAGGAAAAATGCACACTTTTGTCCTTTTAAATTTTGAAACATATTCATGTATAACTTTTTAAAAATAGGAAAAAGTTAAAATAGGCTTTTAAAAATTCTGCAAAATTTCAAGTAACCTTAAACTCAAAGGAAGCCTGAGACTGTTCAGAGGGCAGCCTATTCAAGTTCCAAACCTTCACAAGGGGAGAAATTTCACATTTGATGGAAGATTGGGCCTTTTTCCCCCTCTACTCGAGGACAGAGTTTTAACACAGAGTTTTCAACACACAAAGGTGGGCAAAAGTATTTTTACAGTTGTTCATGTGGAAAAAGACATGTAAGTTATGTTATTATACAGTAGCTTTATTAAATCAAAAGGATGTCACAATGGCACAGTGTACTGAGGTACAATCCCATAAGTGCTTGAATTGCTGGCCTTCATTATTCTCATGTTCTCATAGTCTTTGAAAATCAATAAACAAACCCGGATTTCAGTGACTGCCTGTGTCAGCCCACTGCCTCCTGAGGTGGTTGAACTCAGACCTACTTCTGCCTATGTGTGTGTGTGTGTGTGTGTGTGTGTGTGTGTGTGCGCGCGCGCGCACGCGCATGTATGTTTAATAGTAATATATAAACCAGATTTTTATTGGGCAAAAGTTAGAGATAAATGAACCATGCACAATAAAACAAGTGAAAACCACTGAAGACTATGAGAGATGTGCAGAAATTAGAGAAATGAATTTTAAAGCATAGGATACCATTTTATTTTGCCCAGAGGGGCAAAAATGAAAAGATGGATACTTGCTAGTGTTGCTACGCATGTGGGCAAATGGCTATTTCCCTGTAATCTTGTTGGAAATACAAGCTAATTTGATTGTAAGTGAAACATTTTCTCGGGAATATTTTCTAAGAAATGTTTCTGGCAGCTATAAATTCCTCTCTGTAATGTACCCCATTACAATGCATTAGCTCATAAAGATGAAAGGACCTCCTTTGCCCAGGTCCTCTGGAGGAGACAGAAAGAATCATGGCACCATGTTTCTCCCTTTATTCCCCTATATTTCCACTGGGGACTTAGAGTTACTTGGCTCAGTTCAAAGAGAACTAGATCCCTTCAGACATGGTTAAAACCCAAACCTGAAAACATACAGCCTAAAATAAAACAAGTCTGAGATGAGAGAGTACTGGATCCTAAGTGTGGGTGATTATCTGAAAAGAAGAAAAGCTGTCTCTGACTGGGAGCTACTAGTTCAGCCAGGAGAGACTTCCAAGATTTGAAAAACAATTTTTGCTCACAAATTGTGTGTCATAAGGATTATTTAGAGCCAAAAACTCATTTCAAAGTTGATTTTTAAGGACAACTGTTATTTTCAGAACAGAAAGGCTCAGAGCAAAACCATTTATTTCCACAAGATGGTGCTATAACTTCTGCCGCAGAAAACTCACTTTTCCTTTAGGAGCCAGAAATCCAAGATATATTTTGGATTGGTGGTCAACTTTGTGTGTACTTTAGTGAATCTGTCAAAGAAGTATATTGGGCAAAAGTGTTCCAGTGGAGGTTGATTTGGGCCAATAGGGGTAAGGTTGTTCCAGGTAATAATGCCTTCCACCACCTCCACACATACCCGAGTTGATGTCTCAAGGCTTCATGGTCACTGTTCAGCCCACTCCTTTTCCAAAATGCTGCTCTTACCACTGTCAGACATATGTGTGTCAGGAATGGAACCTGGATGCTAAGGTGTGGCACAGAGGGCCAACTATAATGGAAATGTATCTCCTGCACCCACGCACACTTTCCACCTGGGGCAACTCAGGATTCAACCCTCAATAAAGCCTTTCTTCCCACTTTAGCCACATTAATCATGACTTTCCTTTGGATTTCCCTAGCATTATTATTTGTACTTCTCTTTAGGCTTATCAGATATGGTTTCAGAACAGTATTTTACCATTTCCATTTTCATTTTTCCAAGTTGTTTTGGGGACAGAATCTGTCATAATTGCCATTGTATAACCTACAGCAAGGAGCACCCTACCTTGCATTTATGCATATTAATGATATCAAGAACGGAGGCAATCTTAACCTTAGTTGGTAGCCTGAGTAACTAGGAAGATGCTAACCACTACAGATGGCCACTACCTAGGAGCAAGGAATATGATCTTTTAAGTCACATCCTCTCTGGAGCTGTTTGGTCATCTCTAAAAGGGTAGGACTGAACTGTCCTCCTAAATCTCCTTTTTACTGTTTGCTTCTATGACTTTAATGTATTCAGTCTCCCTGTCTTGAGGGAGCCGTGGAGGCAAGAATATGTGTATCATAATGGAAACAAAAAGATGTTTCTACTAATGTGAATGACATCTCCATCCCTATTCATCTTTATTCTTATCTCCATTTTTGTGTCTTTCAGTCTTTGGCAATCAAAACTGCGACACAGCAATCAAAGCGGGCCACTTCCGCTATCTTTTGTCACTAGGACCTTTCTGCTCCCACAGGGAGATGAGGACAAGCGGGAGCCCAGAAGCACAGTGACAATAAGGCCCGCTGGCCCACTATTGGGAGTAGGACAAAAAACCCGCTGTGCAGCTCTAGGAGTTGTGGCTGCAATTGGAAGAATGGATAATATGGATGAAAGTGAGAAAGGGATACTTGTACCTAAGAACTGTGATTGCTGGAACAGGAAACCTTCCAGAAACAGACATCAAGGACCTAAAATTAGGGATAAAGCCAGTAACTTTCTACTGAAGGGGAAAACAGTGTTTGAACAATTATGGAAGAACCAAAATCCTTTCTGTGTTCAAAATAACCAAACCTGAGGAGAGTATAGTCAAGGCATCCTCATGAAGAAGTTTGTAGGCCATGCATGCTACTGAGTTTGGACTTTATATTTCCAGAGATGTGCTCCTCTAAAGGATTTCCCACCCCCATTTTATTGAGGCATAATTGACAAAAATTGTATATATGTAAGGTATACAACTTGATATTTTGATATTCATATATTTTGTGAAATGATCACAATTGAACTAATTAGCATACCCGTCACCTTACACAGTTGCTATTTTTTTTTTTCTTCTCTGCCATGTCTTCACCCACCTCGTGTTAAGCCCACACTATTTGCTCTTCCCTGAACAGAATGTGTTCCATTTCCTAGGGTGGTATCATCCTCTTCACCAAGCGGCAGAGTACATTTTTAAGACAAGCCAACTCAAACTCTATCATATCCTTTAACCCTTTCCTTATTCCCCAAGCAGTGCTCTCCTTTTTGTTACTGTTGCACTGTGTGGATCTCAACATGGTGCTTACCACACCCTGCTGTCACTGGGTGCTTCTTGTGTCTTTCTTCTGTTCTTTCGGGGAAGAGAGTTGGTCTTTGTATATCTGGTTTCTAAAAATGCATATTGAGTAAATAAGACAGTGAATGCGGCAAATAGTATTTATATCTTGAATAGCACTAAATTTAGGCTATTGCAAGGGATGAGAAAAGAAAAAAATATGTTCATCAGATGGAACTGGGTAGCTAAGAATCATAGCAGGGTAGGTTTAAAGGAGAGAGATGGAGAGATCATGGTCAGCCAAGTCAAGGACTAAATTCAGAAAGGTTCAAAGGTAGATCATGGGGTCAGGCAAAAGGCAGTCAGAAAGGTCAGAGCAGTTTTCAAAACACTAGCACTGAGTCTACTGAGAGTCAGAGTTAACCAAGTGGGAGACCACACCACCAATAACAAGGGTGGTGTCCCCAGTGACAGCCCCAGGGATCACTTGGATGAGTTCCTGCTTGTAAAAGGTCACTGTAAATCCTTTATCAAAATAGGAGGATAGCGAGCCCTAGCCAGTTTGGCTCAAAGGATAGAGCATTGGCTTGTGGACTGAAGGGTCCCAGGTTTGATTCTGGCCTAGGGTACACGCTCAGGTTTCAGGCTAGATCCCCAGTAGGGGACAAGCAGGAGGCAGCCAATCAATGATTCTTTCTCATCACTAATGTTTCTATCTCTCTCCCCTACACTTTTCCTCTCTGAAATCAATAAAAATATTTTTTTTAAAAAAAATAGTAGGATAGGGAGACAGCCCTGATTAAGAAGCCCAGACACTAAGAGCAAGTATCAAGGAAGGGAAAAGGAGGAAAAAGAGGAAATCTTCACCTTTTGCAAGGTGAAGAGCTCAGCTGGTCCCCAGTATGCACACACCCTGCAGACAGGGGTGCTCCACGGGAAGAGCTAACTCCCACATCTCACTGCTACTTGAAAAGTCAGGTCTAGCCTGGTATACTTAACTCTCTGGATAAGAGCCCAGTGGTCACTGAATCAGGCAGGTAACTTAAAAAACCAAAAGTGCTGATAGGTCAGAGCTGTCAGGACAAGAAGAGGTCAAGTCTATGAGACCTGAGAGAGGAAACAAAGGACAGAGAGCTGTAATCCAGGAGGACACAGAAGCCAGAGTGAAGCAGGAAGAATAGCCAGGCTGGTGGGAGACAGTCCAGTGCCTCTGGCCACATGGCCACTCTCAGGAGTGCATGGAACAGCAGCAATCAGCACCTTCCACCCAAGGATCAGGAGCTCACTAATTTTGTTCACGAATACCCTGGATTAAGTGCACTCTCCTAGACTAGAAATAAAGACAGCTCTAGCTTAACTTTTTTTTAAACTATAGTTTGTATATAGTATATTAGTTTCAGGTATACAATATAATGATTCAATGTTTTTCTACCTTACAATGTGATCACCACACTAATTCTAATAACCATCAGTCATTGTGCAAACTTATGACAATATTATTGACTATATTCAACTTTACATTTTTCATTCACTCCCTATCCCCCACCACCCCCTCCTCTCTGGCATCCATTCCTTTGGTCTCTGTTGCTATGAGTCTGGATTTTTATGTTTTGTTTTATTCATTTGCTTTATTTTTTTTAGATTCCACATTTAGTGAAACCATACAGTATTTGTCTTTCTCTGTTTGACTTATTTCATTTAGCATAATACTGGCCAGGCCCATCCATGCTATCTCAAGTGGCAAGATTTCATTCGTTGTAAGGCTGTAGTAATATTCCTGTGTGTGAGTGTGTAATCTTTATCAATTCATCTACCAATTGACACCTACCTTGCTTCCATATCTTGGCTATTGTAAATAATGCCTCAATGAACTTTTTTATTTACTGCACTTGCCATTTTTATCCTCTTGCTGAATTTATGACATTTGCTGGGCTCGTCCTTACATACCTGAACTGGTCCCAGTTTCCTCTCACTGCTTCCCACACCTACGTGGCAGCGTAGGGTAAGGTGAAGGCTGCTGAACACTTCAGGGCTTGCCCCTCTGAGTAGAGTGGCTGAAGCAGCATATTCTTTGAAGATAGAGATGTTTCAGGACTTTGTTGGAGAAGATGCTATTCTCCCTTAATTACATTCTGTCCTAAAGTCCCCTTCAAACTGTCGTAGTCATGGTCAGCGGTTCAATGCAGCAGCCAGTGGTCTAACCCACTAGCTGTTTGGGTTCATAGATGGTGGCATTCCCAGGAACAAAATAACCAGAGTCCATGAAGATTCCACCTGACTTATATCAAGATGGAACCTCTCGGTGGGGTTGGGGTTAGTCTGACTAAAATACCAAGAATCTTGGTCCGATAGGGGGGTGTTTGTGTGTGTGTCTGTGTGTGTATCTCCACCACAGAAAATTCTTGCATTCTTTGAAGTTTATGGAAATGCATTAAAAATAGACCTACTCAGCCTGGACTCGGACCAACAGAACACAAGCTTTCCCTGAAAGAATTAGGAAAAAATACAGCGGTGGGAAAAAAAAACAAAAAAACACACAAAACAAAACCACAGGCAGGCCTGAGAAATGGACTTAGATTCTTCAGTACAGACACACACAAACACGGAGGTCTGGGAAGAGCACAGAGCAAAACACACCCTGTCATGTATCATCATCCCAAGCGGACTCAGATAACACCTAGGCGAAAGGCTTGGGCATGCGGCTGGGGGATGCTCGTTCCTAGGCCCTGAGCGATGGCCTCTTGGGGAGAGAACTCGGGATACGCCCTCCGTCTCACAGGGAGTCCCCGGGAGACAGCAGGGAGAGAACGGACACCGGGCCCGAATGTTAACTCCGAAATGTCAGCACCGAAACGCAGGCGCTGACACAGGCTCACAGACGGCGGGCCAGCACGGCCCGAGTCGGGCTCGAGGGAAGAAGCACAGGGGGGGACATCCGAGCAGATCGCAGAGACATACAAGGGCACGAGAGAGCTCCCCGCCCCCGCCTCCGGCCACTCGTGCCGCCGCTGTCCCCGGCCCGGCGGCCGCCCTCGGCGCCCGGCTCCCCTCCAGGTCGCCGCTTCCCAGCTGTGACGCGGGAGGTCCTCTCACGCCAATGGGGCCGCGGCGCAGCCGGGCCCTGCCCCTCCCCCAGGAAGGTGTGTCCCTGGTTTCCTCACCTGAAACTTCCTAGGAGAAGCAGGTCCCTCCCTCCGGCCGGGCGGGGAGGGGCGGGCGCGGGCGCGGGTGGGGCGGCGGTGGCGTCCAGGGCCTGTGCTGGGGACGGCCGGCCGGCGCCTGGGACCCGGAGGGACTCTGGTGCCGGGACAGCATGTGACACTGCCCAGGTGGGTGCCCTCCTCCCTCGCAGCTCCTGGCTCTGGGCTGGCGGCTTTAGAGTCCTGGCGGAGGTAAGGGAGGGTCGGCCAGGACGGGAAACTAGGCCTTTACCCCGGGGCCAGCCCCAGCCCGGTCCCAGGGCGCAGGCTCCGGAAATGGGGGGCTGGGCAGATGGGCAGAGTTTGGGGCGTGTGACTGAGTATCTTGGTCAGGAAGGGGAGGGAAGCTGGAGGAAATGCTCCTGCCTGAAAAATTCGCTTCCGGCCTGGCCCTTTCCTTGGAACTGGGCACCCTGCCCCCAGATGTTCTCCAGGCCAATAAGAGGACTCTTCCAAGTTTTGGCCCTTAGGGAAAGCTGACCCTATAATAAGGGAAAACTGAGACTCGGTTTGTGGGACGTATTCCCCACCTGTGGATGTCTTATTGTCTCCTTTTTCTTAACTAGGCCTGGGCCTTCCTTCACTTACCTTCCTGTGGATCCGCACACTGTGTATGTCTCCGTACTTGCCTTTCCCTTGCTGGCCAAGGTACTTTCACCTGTAAAAATGACTCCTGCCCTGGCCCCCTTCTCTGGTTCCCCATATCTGGGGAGTCCCTTCAAAGTTTCCTGACAAGCACGATTTGAATTGTCAACTTGGGGAGGTTGGAAGGAAGCTGTGTATAGTTGGGCTTGGGGCTCTTCCGAGCATCATTTAAAATTGCCTTCAGCAAGACTGTCCTCAGAGGCTAGTCCTGATGCCAGTTCAGCTTGTGCTGAACTAGTTCAGATGTCAGTCCCTCCTGCCCTTCCTGGATCTTGGATTCCCAAGACAGGTTTGCCCTTCTGTCTACCAAAGTGAACTCTGGCCAGGACTCTTGTCAGATTGAGGGAGAGAGGTGTGTCAGACAGACAAGGGAGAGAGGGTGGCTTTCTTTTCTAGCTTCTTCCCTCTTTTGCTTCCCCCCATGTCATTCTAAGACCCTGCATCCTTGGCCTCCTCCAGAAACCCCAGCTCCTAGCTCAACAGCTCCCTATGTGGCCTTTCAGACTTCCTGTTTTAGCTACACCAGAGTGTGAAGAAGAGACTGGCCTAAATCCTAGCAAAATGGGAATAATTTGTTAACCAGTCTGTGGGCCTGAAACTGAAGCCATGTTTGAGGGGATTCTAAGGGGGTGGGGCTGGGAGGAGGAAGGACATAGGTGTCAATTTTGAGTGAGACTGTCTGGCAGGAGGAATGTATGTCATTATCCTGGTAGGGAAGAGAGAGAGGTCAGGAGGTGTGCAAAGGTATCCCTCTTACCAAAAGTAAACAGTGATTCAAAACATAGTCAAGAGTCTTCATGTCCTAGGGGTCCTAAGAGTATATGGCTGGCCACAGTGTGGTCTGTCTGAGGTTGTCTGTGGCCACGTCAAGCATGGTGTCTGTGGGATAGACGAGAAGATGTCATTTGTGGTGTCTGGAGTGGTCAGTCACTATGGTGTGAACAAGAATGGGCCACTCACAGGGCCGTGGATTGAACAAGAGCAGTGTTACTCAAGTGTCAGGTAGCTTACAGCATTTGGTGTAGACAGGGTAAATCACTCACCATGTCTGTGAAGTGAACAGGAGCTGGTGGTCTGCAAGAACAAGGTCACCCTTCAGGGGCTCTACTAAGGACACAAAGAGGTCACTCATACATAATTTGTGTGAATGGCAGGGGGGCCACAGTAGGCTTGTGAGGCCTGTCAGCATTGCCACTGGTGATGTTTTGTGCGGGCCCATGTGGTCTGCAGGGCAGTGAAGGCTGTGATATTCTCAGACATTAGGAATAGATAAGAGACGGTTACTATAGTTTTCACTGGAGTGGTAGGGCTTTTCTAAAGTGGACAGAGCACAGGTCTTTGCAGTTAGTGTTCCAGATTGCTACTCTAATTTTTATATCTGTGTAGCATTGGGGGGAATAATGTAAACACTTATAAAGGCATCCATCTATGTGGGAGTCTCCGTTTCTATATTTAAAAAAAAACACAAAAAGGGATTCGGGGGTATTTTCCTAAGATAAGCAGTAGTGTAGATGATGTAGTATCAATGCAGACGTGTTGCAATCTCAAGTATTTTAGTGATTTGTGGCATGCATCAAAATATTTGAAACTGCCATTGCTAGAAAATCCAGGAAGCAGATACTTAGAAGTACATATAGTAGGCAGCATGGGTTCGAAGGAGAAGCAGCAGTGTGATGGAGGTGGGTGGTGGTGAGGGGGCCGTCTTTGAAATAGTGTTATGTCTGCAGACTAGACATGGACAAGAGCTAAGGTGTTTGGGGCTCCAAGGGAGATACTGAGCTCTGTCATACACTGTGTTAATGAGGTGACTTGCAGATTTGTCTTGAAAGAAATTATAGGTGGACAGGGTCAGCAGATGCAACTTGTGTCTGGTCTGGAAGGTGCCATGCTCTATCAGTCTGTGCTCAGTTACTGAGCTTTGCCCCCATAGAGAAGGAGGTGAGGAGGCAACTGTAACAATGGGCAGTGCAAAACCTCTCTCCTGATGTCTTTATGTGCAGATTCCCTAGAGCTTTGTCATGTTGTAGGTTTGTGGTGCTGATTATATTAGGATTACAATAGGACAGGATCAAATGTGTCTGATGTCTGAGCTGGTGACCACCAATATTTCCAAATGGTTAGATTGGGTTAGACATACTGTCAGTGGGGTTGCAGGAGGCACACGTGCATTTGTCACTAGTATGGAACTGAAGATGTCCAGGTAGCACATGGTACATACAGATGCACCTAAATATAGCAGAAACACACATACTTTTAGAGACTTTGTTTCGTTTTGAGGACATGGCAGTGTATATGGGTATAAGCCGAGGACAATACAGCTGTGGGTGAGGGGAGACTACAGGTTTAGTTACACTATCCCCTTAGGCAGGTAGGAGCCAAGATTCATAAAGTGTTTATGTTGAGCAAGTATATTATTTAACATGTGGTTGAGAGAATAGGGTCACATCACAGTATCGTCTATAGTGATTATAGTATTTTGTCCTTAGGGCTAGACATAGGGGGAAAATCTTACACTGTGTCAATTAACTGGAAAAAGATATAAAAGCCCTTCTACACAAGTATGCTTATGTTAAATATGGTGGCTCTTTGTCCTGCATAGATGATATTTGTGTCTATGGGGTGACCAGGAACTTGTCACATACTTATCACACCTGCAGGGTGTTTGGGGACCTGCTTGTTTAGTTTTGTCAGTCTCTACTATGTAGAAACTGCAAGGGTGGCTCATTGTGTGTGTGTGTGTGTGTGTGTGTGTGTGTGTGTGTGGTACGTGCATGTGGATGGGTGCTTTGCAAGCAGTATCTTAGCAGGACAGTGGACATTTTGGGTGGTGGGCTTCACTTTAAGCCCAGACCAGACAAGGAGGGTGCAGGTTCAGGTGTACCTGTGGATTCCATAGGCCCCCGAGGTCTTTCCAGGCTGGTGACCTTCCAGCTTTCTTACACCTGAACTTCTAGTTGCTTATAGTTGAGTTGTCAGAAGACCTTCATTTGAGTTCACCTATACCAATTGCTTATGTGAGTAGGTGTCTAGATTATCTGACCTTTAGGCTTCTCATTTAACTTAAGCAGTTTTCTGTTTGTCACTGAAGGTCCTTCCAGTTCATAAGTCCTATGTTGCTCTCTTACACTTATTCTCTCTCTCATCAACCATAATTACAAGCCCTAACATTTTATGACCCTTACATTTAACAACGTACTTTGTATATCATCTTACTTAATTTTCATTAGAATCTCTTGCAAAGAAAATATCTCTCCCTTATATAAAGGTAAGAAAATGGATGTTTAAGTGATTTTCACAATTGCTTTAAAATTAGCAAGATAACAAAAAGGCAGCACTGGAAAATGGACAGCACTCTTTTACCTCTGCATTCTTCCTTCCTCCATTCATCCACGTCATAAATCTTTGTTGAGGCCCAACTAAGCTTCAGGCAGAGGGGGCTGAGCAGTTAGCATTGCAGTTTTTGTGCCCTTATGAGTACAGATACTGAATATGTAACTCCAAGTGCAGTGAATGGAGAGAGTAGAGGCTTCTCTGGGGTAGGAGCAGAGGATTCCAGGCTGAGGAGCAGCACTGAAGGCCTACAGGAGAGAGGGAGGTGAGCCAGAGGGACTAAAGGCCAGTGGGGTATGGGCTGAAGAGGAGATCAGGAGAGACAAGCAGAGGTCAGCTTGAGGAGGGTTCATAACCCATGTTGGATATTTGTATTTCATCCCATTGGTGGTTAGAGGCTACTGAAGAATTTGAACTCAAGTGCTGGGTAGAGAATGCCTTGGGAGAAGGGCAAGAGAAGATATGTGGAGGCCAGTGGCCAGGCTCTGCCCCAAGTACAATGGCCTGAATGAGAGAGAACAGCAGCCTGTGCAGGGTCTAGTAGTGGATGGAGAGAAGAGGACAGGCTTCGAGGTTATTGAGGAGCTGGGGTTAATAGGACTTGATGGCTAGATTAGATATGGGGAATGTAGGCCAAGAGAGAAGCAAGAATTTATTCTGTAATTAAAAAATATTTATTGAGCACTTAGTACAGGCCAGGTAGTGATCTATATATAGATATTTGAGCAGGACAGATGTAGTTCTTGATCGCAGGCCATTTACCACTTATTGTTTGAGATAGATGATAAATCAGAATATACACATCCTATATAATAAAAGCCTAATATGCTAAGTGTCCAGTCGTCCAGCCAGCCATTCAACCCATCAAAGTGTAATATGTTAATGATATGCTAAGGTTGCTCAACCTCTCACTATGATATGCACTGACCACCAGGGGAGACACTCTGACCATAGGTTAGCTTGCTGCTGGGGTCTGGCAGATCAGGACTGAGCAAGATGGGCCAGACACACTCTGAAGCCCACCTGGGGTTTCTTCCTGGCTGGCCTACCTTCCATGTCCCGCCCCAGCCCCAATTGTGCACCGGTGGGGTCCCTCAGCCTGGCCTGCACCGTCTTGCAATCTGGGACACCGAGGGGGAGGGGTCGGAGAGCCATTTTCAGTCTGATCCTGCAAGCCAGGCTGAGGGACCCCACTGGTGCATGAATTGGTGCACCAGGCCTCTAGTAATTATATAGCAATCATAATTGTGTAAATGCTACAGAGGAGAAGAAAAGTGCACTATAATAAGTGCTACAAAGAGGAGCACAACAACGTAGTTGGAGGATTGGAGAAAACGTAAGAGGTTAAATTGGTAAGTTGTAGGCTCACAGATAACAAGAAAGAGAATATTTCTAATGTCAGTAGTGTAAATACTGACAGGAACCTCCAAATTAAGCATTCATGGAGTCTCCTTTGGAATGAACAACTAGAAGTTTGTAGGAGACGTGGGTGAGATGTGAGGCTGTGAGAACAGCAGGTATGAGCAACTCTCTTTACAGGTTAGAAAAACGGGAAAGGCATGGCATGCTTAAATGCTGGCAGGATGATTCTAGCAGAGGTGACAGTGAGAGGAAGGTCACCCATAGCATAGGGTCCCTGAGAAGGAAGTCTGAAGAAGGTGGTGCTTTGAGAGGAGGGACGCCTGCCCTCTCGGAAGAGGGAAGATGTAGAGAGCAAAACACAGGTGTCTCCGAGTTGCAAGAAACTGGAGCAGTTCCTTTCCTTTGGTTTCTCAATATTTTGCAAAGAATTTGCTAAAGTGAGAGCGGGAGTGGGAAGGTCAGGATTTTGACCAGTAATGAGAAGGGTTCACAAGGTTGTTGGGAAGAAAGAGTAAGATAATGAGAGTAACACAGTTTTATGGACCTACTTGAAGCAGGTAACCTCGATATCCCTTCACTTCTAACAAATCATTCTGCTTTATGACAGCTGCCTCTCTAATTGAAAATAAAATTGTTAATTAGTTACAGGGCTGTGCTAGACACTATGAAAAATGAGATGAGCACAGTCCAGACCCTGTATAAAGGCAATGACACTACACTTTGCCTTGGACATGGGTTATAATGACCAGACCTATTTTAATCCCCATCAGCAGATGAGGAGGAAGGTCCCCCTGAAACACTGCTTCTTGTGCAGTTAATTAAACCTTGGGTGTGTCACTCATTGTCTGGGAGTTACATAGGACTGAGTCACTCTTGATGTCCAGAGAGTAGACAGGGAGAAACAATATGACATAATACCATGTAAGAGGAATGACCATTAGGGAACTTGGCACTCTGACAATGAAGCTCTAATTCACTCACTGTCTTTCTCTCCCATAAGACTGCAGGCTTCATGAGGACATTATCTCCTTCATTACCGAATGTCCTCCACTTGAAAGGGTCACTTGCTAAGTACTTATTAAATGATCAAATAAGTGACAAGTTTTATAGAGGCTATTGCTTATTTTGTTGAGTACCTTTTGTCTCAAAGAATGAGTCTATGGAGAACCAAAGAAATGTCCCACTCTCGTTCTTCATGGTGCGCCTCTCTGATAGGTAAAAACAGAAGAGGTGATAGAAACTTTGTCTTTTATTCCTCTTTAGGATTCAGCCCCAATGGAGGCTGCGGAGCCCCAGAGTGGAGCACCGGCTCCCATTCCTGCTGTAGCAGAATTCAGTGTCATCCCTGAAGCTCTCATGAGAAGCAGCCAGCCCCTTGCCGTGGGGCACAAAGCTCAGGAAGGCCAGGACCCATCCTATGAGTGGGCAAAGGAATGCAAACTCTGGGAGACCCAGCAGAGAGATGTAAGAGATGTGAATGACTGTGCAACTGAGGGTATGACATCTTTCCCCAAGGGAGCCCCATCGGATGTGGAGACCAAGCAGGAAAACCTTATGGCCGAGTCCTGGGACACCCCAGAGTGCCAGGAGGCAGTGCCCAGGAGCCTGGCAGATAGACAGGCAAGGACACCAGCTACTCCAGAGCACTGGGCCTGCCCTGTCCAGGGTAAACATCTGGACATGTCCCCACTATGCAGCAAACTGCGCAGCAGATTGGAGGTGGAATTCAGACCAGAATTCCCTTCTTTGATTTTGGGGATTGGACAAGCAGCAGAGAGAGAGGAAGTTTCTCCAGATGGCTCTGCTCGGGCCAGCTGTTCATCTTCCTGTGAAGAGCACCCTGTAGAGACCGACTTGCTGCGGGACTCTGAAAGTGGGACTGCCGGGCAGGGCGAAGAGCTGCAGGAAAGTCCAGGGAAAGAAAAGCTTGTGTGTCCGCAGGAATCCAAGGTTCTGGAGGTGCAGGGACAAGAAGAGAGGGAGGCTGTGTGTTCTGAGGGGCTTCTGGGGGAGCAGGAACAGATAGGGGAGCAGGTTAATGGTACACAGAGAGGACAGAGGCAAACACAGGAACAGATGCAAGATGATATGGTGCTTGCAAAACAGGGAGAAAGGGAGGAGCCTAATGAGGAATTGGGAGGTGTAAATTGTGATGAGTGGGAGGGGAGGACTTGGGGCCAAGAAGATCTGGAAGTGGGTGAACAGAGGAAGAGTATGGTGAGTGCTCAGTACCAGGAGTATCAAAGCTTAGCCAGGAGGTCAGTGAATGTACCTGGAAGGCAAGAACATCAAGATCTGCCAGGGACACTGATGCTAGAGGAGGAGGCAGGAGATTGGGATGGGGCTGCACTAGGGGGAATGGGAGGAGAGAGAATTTCAGAGGAGGGGGAAGAGCATGATAGTCTTCCTAAACTGGCCCCCAAGGTTTATTCTTCCTGTGACTTGTGCCCAGATGCTTGTAATGCCAGGATTCCTGGTTCTCAGACAGAGTTGAGGGCTGAGGAGCTTTGTCCAATAGCTCAGACTCCTACCCTAGAGCCAATAGTATGTTCCTGTCAGTCCAGTCCTTCACCTAGCTTCTTTCCTGCTGGGGTGTCACCTGCTCAAGAAATAGCTCAGGACCCCCAGCCAGAGGGTTCCCAGCTGGGGACAGGCACAGCATCCAGTGGGAAGCCCCAGGTGGCCTCAGCCAGTGCACCTGACACGTCTCCAAACTCATCAGATTCAGCTCCCTCCACATCTGCCAAAGTCTCCCCCAGCAGAGCCGCCTTGCTGGCTGCCAGCCCCCCAATTTCCAGCCCCCCGATTGCCATTCCTAGGACAAAAGCATCTCTGGCTGCATATTCTCCAGAAACCACCCGGGCCTCTTTCTCCACCGACATCGCATCTGCCTGTGGGGCTTCTGAGACTCTCCTGGCGGCCCTTCCCAGCTCCCCCTCTGCAGAGGCTACCATGGACCCACATGGCAGCTCCAATGGGGCCAGGCCTCAAAGCCCCCTAGCTGAGTGCACAGGGGCCATTGAGCACCTATGGAGCAACTCCTTCCCGGGCTCTCACAGGACACAGCTGACTCCGGACCTGGTGGGACGATCACTTTCCTTCTCTCATTCAGAGTTGCCTCAGAGACCTCCCAAACCTGCCATCCATGTCTCTGTGATCCCAAGAAGGGACAGGAAAAGCAGTAGGGACTGCAGCGTTATTCCAGAATTCCCTAGTTCATTGTCCACTCTGGGACACGACTCTGGAGACTTCACCTTTGATCCACACAGGCCCAGCAGTCCCCACAGCAGCCAGCCATGGGGCTCCCCACATAATTCAGCCTTTGCCCCAGGGTCTCCTGTATATGGCTCTTCACCGCCTCCTGTCTTCGTAGATATGAGGCTGCATGAACCTCCACCTCCTGCTCCTCCAAAGAAGAGGCACGTCCATGCTTCTGCAGTGGAGAGAGACAGCCATCTCAATGCAGCGGTCCCCATGCTGAGGCACTGTAGTTATCCTCCATTGGCCTTAAGTTCAGGGCTATGTGCCCCCCCTCAAGTTCCACTTCCTGAAATTCCTGACCCCCATGTGGCAAGGCAATACCGACCTCTGCCCTCTACTCCAGACGACTCCCAACAGAGTCGGACTTCTTTCTCTCCAAGGCTGAGATACAACAAGCCATTACCGCCAACTCCTGATTTGTTTCAGCCCCACCATTCTCCCATTTCTCATAATAGCCCAAGGATCTACAGGCCTCTACCCCCTCTTCCTGTCACAAATCCCCTTACCGAACCACCACCATTACCCCCGAAGGCCAGAGGGAGGAACAAGAGCATTCAGGGAGCACTCATGAATTCAGAGGGTCAAGCCAAGCCAAGGCCTGTGGGTCAAGAGTGGACAGTATCCAGTCCCCACTCTGGAGGACGTACCTCCTGGCCCCCAGCCATGGGTAGATCAACAGACTCTTTGGCTTCCACCAGTAGGAGAAAAAGTGAAATATCCCCTGACATTGTTTTCAGCAACATGACGAGCCTTTCAAGTCCCTCTTCCCCAATCACCCCCTGGACTATGGGTGTCCAGGAACCCACCTCTGAACCAGGGCTCTCGGAAGAGTCAGAGGCCCCTGCCAAAGGATCTTTGAGAAGAACAAACCCTCAGGAAGGAGTCAATGGCCTGAGGAGGTCGGATGTAGGTCGAGCAAAGCAGACTGAAAAATCCAGCCATCCCCACCTGGAGAAGGCATCCAGCTGGCCCCACAGGCGGGACACAGGGAGACCACCGCAGGGCAGTGATGGACAAGCTGCCATCTCTGGTGAAGGCTCCAATAGGCACAAGGGTTGGCATCGGCAAGGCCTGCGCAGACCTTCCATCTTACCTGAGGGCTCTTCAGGTGAGTAAAGAGCACTTATCAGACCAAGTTTTCTGTAGCTCTTACCACCTCATCCATCTTCTATCCCCAGGGCTTCTCCTATTCTCCCTGCTGGCTTCACTCATCAACATATACAACCCCAACATAGAGGGAAGCCTTTGGAAGCCTTTGAGCTCACTGTGATGCTCTTCCTTCTCCTTCCCTGCATTTCTATCTGTCACCCAACCATGGTGTTTTTATATTGTGTATCACTTTTCCTAAGGTTTTTCTGGACACTTTCCTCCACCCCCAAACACACTCCACTTTCCATTTACCAGCACCTCTTGATATCCTCCTCGTAGTAAAGAAGACATCCTCTCCTTGTCCAGTTTACGTTCTGACATGAGGGGTGTGTTCATACCTCCCAGTAGTGTCATCAGATGCTTTCTACTTTGGTACTTTCCTCACAGATTCCCAGATGAGCCTTTTCCCCCCTCCCTGTGTCCCTACATCTTTCACTCTGCGTCTTACCTTCTTCGGCTATCTCTGACTGTTCCTCTGAACAGTTACTTCATCCATTTTCCCTTTTCAGATACAAGAGGCCCAGCCACAGAAAAGCCTCCTGGCCCTTCAGACACCATTGTTTTTCGGTGAGTCATCCTCTCTCCCAACAAGAACACTTATACTCTCTTTTCTTAGGATACTGAGATTTCTGTTAGTTGACATGGGTTCTGGGACCCTGTCTCTTCCAGAGGGAAGGAGAGGAAGAGACAAACACCAGGACACCAGGGTAGGGAGCCCTTTGATTGACCTGGTTTTGTTAACTAAGTCTTAATTTTCCATCCTCCTAGGCCCTTTGGCTATGAGCTAAACCCCCTATAAAAATTCAACATGACATTCAAGAAAGCTCCAGACTACTCCAAAGTGGGTCAGGGAATGTGGCCCTGACATCCCAGCGTATGTCCCGGGGGGTAGAGGTTAGAGACTACTCCATCTTTAGCCCCCTGGGTCTCCTCAGTATCTAAGGTCCAGCAAGCACACCAGAACCCTTCTTTGCTCCACAGGGAGAAAAAGCCAAAGGAGGTGATGGGAGGCTTTTCAAGACGCTGCTCAAAGCTCATCAACTCCTGTGAGTATATTGAAACAGAACTATGGATGCACATGGGTGTTGTGCCCAAGACTGGGGATGGGCTTATGGCTGCCAGCAGGGGATGGGGACACCTACAGGAAGAGAAAACTGCCAGGAGAGCCAGAAGAAGTCTGGTGGCTTTTGTCTGTCTCTGTGCCTAATTGCCCTGTCTCCCTTATTCTCTCCCTTTCCCATGCTGATTCACCCCTCAGCCCAGCTGCTTTACCAGGAGTACAGCGATGTGGTTCTGAACAAGGAGATTCAGAGCCAGCAGCGGCTGGACAGCTTGGCAGAGGCCTCTGGGCCCGCCTCCCCCCGGCAGCCCCGAAAGGTCCTGGTGTCCTCAGAGTCTTACCTGCAGCGCCTCTCCATGGCCTCCAGGAGCTCCCTCTGGCAGGAGATCCCTGTGGTGCGCAATAGCACTGTGCTGCTCTCCATGACCCATGAAGACCAAAAACTTCAAGAGGTATCCTACAAGGCAGGGTGGGGGTTGGGGAGAGGGATGCAGGAGGGGAGACTCACATCCTTATCTCATCACTACCACCACCACCACCACCACCACCACCACCGCCACCACCATCTCCACAATCACCACACACTCAGACATCCCACATTGTAAGCCATCTCCACTCCAGTGGACTCCAGTTGGTCTCTGAAGATCATCACCCGCCTGCCTCTCCACCTCCCTGCCATGGCCATTTACTGCTCCCTGGGATTGGTTCAGACTCATACAAAGTGGCCATGTGTAGACTTAATCCCATCACTAGTGCTTCAGGCTAGACTGAAATTTTCATCTTGAACCATGGTTTCAAGCTCCACTAAAGATTGTTACTTCAAGGCACACCAGGGGCTTTCTGTTGTGTCCCTTGAAGGTTGAGTGCCCCTTGTGACTGTCCTGTGGTCCATTGGACTTATAGAGGCTTTTGAATGACCATCAGTCTCTGCTTGGTCCTTAGCCCCAATAGCAAGACTGTAATAGAGGCCTTGTGCTGATGATATTACCATTAATGGGTTTTATCTGGAGAGCTTCATTGTTAGCCAGTCTGGGATAAACCTTTCTTCCCAGGAAGATAATATAGTATAATGTAAAGGTTTCCTGGAATAATGTCTAAGTATTAAGGTTTCAGAATAAATGACCCACTTTAATATTTGCCAGTTCTTTAACTTTGGCCAAATTATTTGCTCTTTCTAAACTTCTGTTTCCTTATTTATAAAATTGCATTACAAAGAGGCACTGGGAGAGTTAAAAAAAAAAAAAAAGAAGAAGAAGAAAAGGTAAATTTCTAATATATAGCAATCATTCAAAACATGTTTATGATTTTAATTTCAAGTTAGGCCAAGTCAGGTTTAAAGCCTTGCCTTGCTATTTACTAGCTGTGTCACCTCAGGCAAGTTATATAACTGCTCAGTCCCAGTTTCCTCATCTAAAAATTGAAGATAATGAGTACCTACCTTTCAGGTTTGCCACATGGTTTAAGTGAAATGACACATATCTAGCTTTAAACAGAGTGTGTGGCAGATTCTTTGATATGTATTAGTGACATACTCACCTCTTTCAGAAGTGGGAAGGAGAAACATTTGGGCCAGAAGGACTTGCAGATAAACAATGCTTTTACTAAGTCAAACAGACAGATATAAATTTTAGGATTTTTGAAGCTTAGACTTGGGGGACCCTGTTCTGACCTCAACTTCCAAACTACATGGAAGATATTTAGAAAATCAGACCCTGGGAGCTGGTTTGAACCCAGTTCCCTTTCAGCATCTCCAGCATCATCACCCATCCACATGGCTCCCGGGCCAGCCATCTCACATTTCTGAGAAAACAGGCCTCTTCACTTATAAGCACATATTTTTTTCATAAAATAGCACTTCTAGGGTCTATAAGATGCTTTCACTGACTCCATTTCTTTTGACTGTCACATGTTTGTGAGGTGGGGTTATTGTCCCTGCCTCAAAAAGCAAGAGAGATCAAGTGAGCCACCCAAAGCCACATAGTCAGAATGTCAGGGCCAAGACACAGACACAAATGAATCTCTGAGTTCTCTGGCCCAGTTACCCAACTCAAAAACTGAGGCATTAGCTGGGACTCTTCCTGCTCTTTTAGAGTCCATTTATAGCAAACTAGAGACCCGTTGCAGGAAGATTCCTACAAGAATAGGGCTTCCTGTGGCCTGAGCCAAGCTCCCTCTTATCTCTGCTGCCTTGCTCCCTTCTCTGCTGCCTCGCTCCCTCCCTTCTTCACTACCTCGCTCTCTCATATCTCCGCTACCTCACTCCCTCCCGTCTCTGCTGTCTTGCTCGCTCCCTTCTCCACTGCCTCGCTCCCCCGTCTCCTCCCTCTCTGCTGCATTGCTCCCTCCCATCTCCTGTGCCTTGCTCCCTCCCTTCTCCCCCACCTTGCTTGCTTACTTCTCCATGGCTTTGCTCCCTTATGCAGTGCTTGGCTTCCTTTTACACTGTCTTCTGCACCTGTTTGTGCAAAGTAACCACCATCTTGCCTGGGTTAATTTGCATACTCTGATTGGCTGGTGGGTGTAGCGGAGGTATGGTCAATTTGCATGTTACTTTTTTATTAGATTGGATAACTAGGTCCTTCCCTGTGTTCCTCCTGAATAGTCATGAAACTGCCCCCTTCCCTTTCCCATGGCTATTTGGGCCTTCATCTCTCACCTGGGATTACTATGGCAGTTTTCTAACATGGCTCTCTTGCCCCTTCTAATCTTTTCTCCACACTCTGCTTAGAAACACATTGATGGTCAAATTATTTCACTACAGAGAGCCTCTTTTTATTTTTCTATGGTATGAAGGCTACCAAACTAGTTTCCCTTATTCACGCAACCATTCAGACTGCCATGTTCGCCTCTCTGGCTTCCTCTCCTGCTCCTACTTTAGTATATGGTTCTGTAAACGTTCAGTGTAAGTTTCTGGAAAGCATCTTTCTTTATTACACCTCTGGGTCCTGCACATATTCTCCTCTTGGCTTCGATGCACTTTCCCTTTCCCTTTCCCTGATATCAGGTTAGGTTTTGCTGTGAGGGTGAGCGACAGAAGGATCAGTCTTGTTCACCACTCTACCCCTAAAACATACACCAGGGACTCAAAATGTGTTATACATTAATCTTCCTCCTCCCCAACTCCTAGGCCAAATTTGAGCTGATTGTGTCAGAGGCTTCCTATCTGCGCAGCCTGAACATAGCTGTGGATCACTTCCAGCATTCAGCCCAGCTCCGGGCCATCCTTTCCAACCAAGATCAGCAGTGGCTCTTCTCTCGTCTACAGGACGTGCGTGATGTCAGTGCCACGTAAGACACCTCCCAAATGCCACTCGCTCCGCCTCACTGTCTTTAGCCTATAAATCTTCAGTAGGTACCCTTTTCATTCTCAGAAGCCCTTCACTGCTCCCTCCAATATTCCCAATGGCCGTAGGGAGAGGAGGAAACAGAAGAGTTTGGGTGGTGGATGGATAGAGTCATTGGTGGATGAACAAATTAATGAGAGATGCCTCCTGGGTTAAGTTTTGGATGCACTGTGGGTATGCAGTGCATCGGAGACAAGATTTGAGAAGCATCTAAAGGTAAGAAAACCAGAACATAGTCCAGAAAAGAACACGAAATAGAATATTAGGACCAAAGTGTTAGATTATGGGAAAACTAGGAGTAGCTTCAGAGAGAATGTGAGTGCAGAGCAAGGGGCATGGAGCAAAGGACAGAAGTTATATACTAACAGAGAAATGTCACAAGATCAAGGTAGAGCAGGGCTCAGCCAGCTGCTCACTTGAGACCCACAGGTCTCATGAGACTTGTTTGAATATTGTGCAGGTTCCTTTCAGACCTGGAGGAGAACTTTGAGAACAACATCTTCACCTTCCACGTGTGTGATGTAGTCCTGAACCATGCCTCCCACTTCCGCCGGGTCTACCTGCCTTATGTCACCAACCAGACCTACCAGGAACGCACCTTCCAAACTCTGCTGTGAGACCTGAACCCTTTTCAGTCCCTGTGCGGGCTTGGTAGTGATCTTACACCCAAAACTCCAACTTCTGATCCTGAGTGCTATCACTTGAGCACATATTCTGTGCTCATTGTGTGATCTCGAGCCCCAGTGCCTTCCAGATCATAGGCCTCAACCATTAGGTCTCAGCCCTATGTCATTGGATCTCACCATCCTTCCCTGACCCACAAACATTCCACTGTGTCTCCACTCCGCATGCCTTTTCTGTGGCGCCCTATTCCCCACTTTCCTTACTCACTGCTGTCTGACAGGAGCACCAACAGCAGCTTCCGTGAGGTCCTAGAGAGGCTGGAGAGTGACCCTGTCTGCCAGCGCCTGTCCCTCAAGTCCTTTCTGATCCTGCCATTCCAGCGCATCACCCGTCTCAAACTGCTGCTCCAGGTACAGACCCCACCTGGGATCCTCCCTTCAACTCAAAAGGGTGATTTCAGGAAGTCTCACAACACAGAACTGGCCCCTTTGCACAGTCCTACACTCTGTGGACAAAGTGAGCAGTCTCCCTGCTGCCCACACTCTTCTTTCTCAGGGTTAATTTGCTACTAAAATTTTGTTTCTGGACCTCTCCTAATGCCCCACCCCCATCATCTCTTCCTGTTTTCCACCTTTCTTCCATCTGGATGCTGACTATTGTTTGTTCTATAGAACATTCTGAAGAGAACACAGCCTGGCTCCTCAGAGGAAGCAGAGGCCACAAAGGCGCACCATGCCCTGGAGGAGGTAGGCAGCCCCCAGTTCCCCTCACAGATAAGTCTTCCCCTGCCCAGGTTCATGGGATTGCCCAAGTACCCCCTGCACTCACCAAACCTCCCTCCATACCCACAACCGTCTCCCACCATGAGGACACTGCAGGCACTCTCCAGATTCCATCTTGCTTTCACTCAGCCCAGGAATGTTGACCCTGTCATAGCAAATACACCAGAGTCCTGAAACGTCACCTAGATACCACCTTCATGCAGGTCAAGCTTGGTGGAAAAGACTGTAGCTGTCATAACTACTGATTTCCAGATTTCTTTCAGGGCCTCAAAGGTCAAACCTCTAATAGTGCCCTTCCTCTTTCCTCACCCTGCTCTCCTGGCAGCTGATCCGAGACTGCAATAACAACGTCCAGAGAATGCGCCGGACAGAGGAGCTCATCTACCTGAGCCAGAAGATTGAGTTTGAATGCAAAGTGAGTGAGTCTTTGACATGTCAGCAGGTCACCTGCTAACACAGAGCCCTGTGGCTCTCATTATGCTAGTCTCTAACCGCAGTTTGCATGCCTCTGTTCTGTCCTATTTCTGGGATGCCTGAATGTCTACTTTATTCCCCATGATACTCTGTTAAGTGGAAAAGGGGAGATACAGAACTGTGTGTATTACCTTTGATGGAAAAGTAGGAGGGTGCAAATCTGTATATACATTTGCTTATAAAGAAACTCTGGGAGGAGACATAAGAAATAAAGTAAAGAGGTTACCTGAGGGGCATAGTGTATACCTGGGAACTGGACAGATGAGAGAGAACTTACCAATTTAAATCTTTATAAAGATACAAGAGGACCAGTGTGCAATTCATGCACCAGTGGGGGTCCCTTGGCCTGGCCTGTGCCTTCTCATAATCCAAGACTCCTTGGGGAATGTCGGACTGCTGGTTTTGGCCCGATCCCACAGGCCAGGCTGAAGAACCTCACTGGTGCACGAATCCATATACTGGGCCTCTAGTATGCATATAAGGTCGTCGATTAATCTCTTTCCATCCATCTTCCTACCCCCTTCCCTCTGAGATTATCAGTCTGTTCCATGTTTTTATGTCTATGTGTTGAGCATCTGCCCCCTGGTGGTCAGTGCATGTCATAGTGAATGGTTGAATGGTCAAACAGTTGCTTAGGCTTTTATATACACTGAGTGGCCAGATTATTATGATCTCTGAATGCATAATAATCTGGATGTATGTATGAGGCCTGGTGCATGAATTCGTGCACAGGTGGGGTTCGACCAGCATGGCTAGGGGGCGGGGACATGGGTGGTTGGCTGGCTGGCCTACTGGTCGAACTCCTGGTCGAGACAGTTGCATATTAGCCTTTTATTGTATAGGATATAAACTGAGTGGCCAGATTATTATGCATTCAGCGATCATAATAATCTGACTGCTCAGTGTATATGCTAGAGGCTTGATGCACCAAATTTGTTCAAGAGTAGACCTTCTTTTCCTTGGCTGCCAGCACCGGCTTCCCTCTGACACCCAGGACTTGGGCTTCCCTCCAGCTGCCGGCAGACACCCCTTTCCTCTGGCCGCTAGCAGGCACCCAGGACCTGGGCTTCTCTTGCAACCCCAGCTTTGTGCAGGAGGACATCTGGTCTAATTAGCATGGTACACTTTTATTATTATAGATATGGATATATCTATATATGGTGCTTCAACCAACCAATATTTTATCATCTCAATCTAGTTTAGCCCAAGCAATAAAAAAAATTGAAACCAAATCTATGGCTAAGTCTCCCATCCAAATGCAAATCTACAATAGACATTCCACATTTAAATTCCAACTCAGAGCAGATGCCCTTCTTATCTCCCCGAGAGAGGAAATACCTCTTATCCACATATCTATCTTAGTTCTGCCCTTATCTTTGCCCAAATTCCAGCTCCAAGAGATTCTACCTTGTTCTCCTTAATCCCATTCCCACTTCTAATCCCAGGTACTCCTCTCATGTCTCTAGTTATAATAAAAGAAATAACAGCTATCAGAACTGCCCAAATCTTTTGACTTCTGAGACACACATGTAGTGTTCCCTGCCTTATTCCAGTACATTCCCTAATTGGACTTTTCCGCGCCTTCTTCAGTTCATGTTACTAGGGCCGAGCTTTCTTACATGGTCACTATTTGCTGTTGGACCATTGCCTGAGTTATGGACATGGGGGCTGTACCATAGTACATGATGTTTGGTGGGTTAACAGGGAAGGAGAGTCTAAAGGTGGGTGTGAGCAAGAGAGAAAATGTGGAGAAATGATTGTCAGTGGACCTCATGAGAAAGGGGCATGGTAAGGTAGGCAGGGCTAAAAGGGAGCCTCGTGCTTGTCCGATCTGTGACACTGCCTTTTCTGTCCTCCTCTGCCCTACAGATATTCCCGCTCATTTCACAGTCACGTTGGCTGGTGAAGAGTGGCGAGCTGGCTGCCCTGGAGTCCAGTATCTCCCCAGGGCTGCGAAGGAAACTGAACACACGTCCAGTCCACCTGCATCTCTTCAATGACTGCCTGTTGCTGTCTCGGCCCCGAGAGTCAGTGATTGGAATGGGAGGCCAGAGCACAAGAGGAAAATGGGAGAGGCAAGACGGGAGGACAGAAAGGAACAGAGAGGGGTCATGGTCCTAGAGGAACCCTTCTCAATGGCCAAACCCATGGAGTCCAGGTCATGGTATAGAGAAGAAAGAGAAAGATCCAAAGCAAAAAAGGGGATCCCACCAAATATGCCACAAGATCACATGTCAAGACCTGTACCATATTGTGGACACAGCAAAATTCAGCAAATTAGCTATCACTTTCCCAGTCAGTCAGTTGTGTCTTCTTTGAGCTAGGCTGAGCCTGCTACCCAAAGATATTTAGCCAGTTCCAGATCCTCAGGGTCTTAGAAAATTTATATTGGTTCTGTCTCTGCAACTCTTTAAAGTGGTGAAGTATCCATGAGATTAGATATGTGGTTTATCAAGCTAGTGATACATATCTGGGTACTCTGGAGCTACCATCTTGAGAGTAAGCACCATCGTATGGTTTTTATGAGAATTTGCAGGCTACCATATGCTAAGAACAAGGACTTGGGATCATAAGATCTGAGGTGGATAAAATATGACAACTCTAGAATCTGGTTGAAAATCCTTGTATTTTGCAGGGGTGGCCGATTCCTGGTGTTTGATCATGCTCCCTTCTCCTCTATTCGGGGGGAAAAGTGTGAAATGAAGCTCCATGGACCTCACAAAAACCTCTTCCGACTCTTCCTGCTGCACAATACGCAGGGCACCCAGGCCGAGTTCCTCTTCAGCACAGAGACTCAGTGAGTTGGGGCTGTGCAGAGGAGCTGGGGGGAGGAAGACTGGAAGCCCAGGAAAGAAGTGAGATCAAGGCAGGAAGTGTGTCCAGAAAATAGCCATGGCACTAAATAGTCCATGCTGGACTGGCCCTAAATACCACAGAGAACCCTGAATTTCTGGAGCTAATAGGCACTCTCAAGAGATTGGGGTGGTGGGTAAAGGTATAACTTTGCCACCAAGGGTTGGTATCTATCTGTTATATTACCTTTAATATGGAATGACAAAGTCTGTGAGATACCAAAAAGAGATAGACCAGTATGGCATTACTGAAAGAGATGGATTACTGACATCCACCAGTGAATGTCCATGTGTGCAAGCCAGAAATTCCTCAGTGCCCAAGGCTGGTGCATATGTGAGGTGCCATTGGCTTTCCTTGCTCCCACCTTCCAACCCAGTCCTATGTTGAGCAGAAATCCACAGTGTTAAGAACTTCGATTTGCTCATCTTTTAAATAATGATAAAAATACATTTATACATATATAACGTTTTGGAGAATATTAGAATAATACCTATAAAATCTGGTACACTGTGCCAATAATAACAAATAGCTACAAAACTGTACTTATTATTGTTGTTATAAAAGATATATGAAATCTTTTTTTTAAAAAAGTTTGACATGTTACCTAATAGTCGGATTTTCATGTTTCAGACACTTTTCAGTTTTGTCCCTTGGAGGACATTTTAGGGTGGGATGACTAGTGCTTGTTCACTTGTGGAACAGAGAGCCTGGTGCAGGAGTCTGTGTGCACAGTGTCACCTGCACTGAGTAGTCAGGCACAGCCCCGTGTCCTTTACTTGGCACCTCGGGCAGCATCTTTCTGGAACAGTAACAGTGCCAGCTCTCAATTACTCTGGCATGTTTGGGAGCCAAGGCTAAGATAATGCAAAAACCTTTAGATAATCACAGAATTAGGCAAGGATGAAATTACATAAGAAAAAATCAGGAGATACATCTCCCTGATCTAATTATGATCACAAGATGATTTTCATCTCTGAGACATTTAATAGAAGGGAGGTGGGCAGAGGTGTGTTAAGAATTGTGCAAAGTGGCCAAGAGGATCTACACTGATTTTGCTTAGTACAATTTCCATAATGGAAAATCCACCTGTTTATAGCTGACATTTGACTTTATGCCCCCACTTGAAAGATACGAGATGCCCCTGATAGGATAAACTTGGAAAGAAAAGGGGAAACATAAAAGGTGGCAAGACATTAACATATAGGTCAAGATCCTGTCATATTTCCTGCCAAGCAGAATCCTATTGACTTGCCCTAAATACCACTGAATTAGAAAGTCTTTCCACAGTCATGTCCGTTCCCCATTTCCTTCCTTGTCCCACACCCCAGAACTGCAGCTGGAGCAATGACCCTCCTTTGTTTTCTCAGAAGTGAAAAGCTTCGATGGATCTCTGCCTTGGCCATGCCAAGAGAGGAGTTGGACCTTCAGGAGTGTTATGGTGAGTGAGGGAGAGAAAAATGGCAGGGTCAGAAGTCTCCTCTAGAGGCGGAGGTTTAGAGGGCTGGGTGGTAACTTGGAGAGGCTTCCATTTATTGCTTTTGTTCAGAATTTCATGGTAGAAGCTGCCCACTGAAGGTTAAATACCTGAGATGTATCTGCTTAAAACTGCCCACCACCATGGGAATGCCAAAAACTCCATGCAATCCCTACTTAGGACAGTAGTTTGCTCTTTTAAAATATTTGGCCCCGTAAGTCTATCCTGCCTTTTTTCAGGAGGGAAAGGGATTGGATGTTATCTGCTTGAAGGTCTCAGGGAAATGGAGAAAGTAGGGCTGGAGTGGGAGTTATGGGAAAATAGCCAAACAGTAGTTTTATCTTAAGCACACCCCACTCCTGTAGAGGATGACCTCTGCTCTTACCTCCTGAAACCACTGCTCTTACCCCAGGCTTCCAGGTACTCACTGGTAGCCACCAACACACACAGATTATGAATGTGTCTACATTCATGCTAAGACTGAAGTTACAGGTCTTCTATAAGCTTCATAGTAGTCCTCCAGCAAGGATTCCCTAATCCGTATCCAAAAGGAGCTGAACTTCTAGGAAGATAGGACCTTTGATGACTCAAACAAAAGAACTAACAAATACAAGGAAATCTGGAAAAGGAAGTAGGAGAGCCCAGTTGTAAACTGAGTTCAGTTTACTTGTTCACTGTGTGATCATCTGCTGGGCTTCAGTTCTACAGGGTTGGTAAGAGAGGCAAGATAATCCTCCTTCACTGTGACCCTGTGAATGACAAAGAGGATGACTTTAGAAGAAGTACCGATAATTAGGTGGTGTTTTGTTTGTTTTCTGAGAGCACTAGTACAGCCAGAAAAGTAGAACGAGCAATAAACCCATAGATGATGGAATGCCTGTGGGTCAAGAATACTCTGAGCCTTGTTAACCTTGAGTTTCAAAACTGTAGGAATTTCCCCTGATTCACAAAAGTATAGAACTATAGGAAATCCAGAATCTCCTCAAGAATCTTTCTGATCAACCTAGTCATGTTCCTGGGAGGATGCTGAAGCTGAAGGAGATTTCAGTGGCTTCTTAGATCTGGAACCCCACTGGTTAAGTCTCTTCTAGGCCCATGTTGAGTAGCATGAAGAAAATAAAGAATGAGTCCCAGACTCAGGTTTTACAATCTAGTTGCAGATCCAGAACACATACATAAAATAATTAGGTAGAGGATAAATGGTCTGACCTACATGAGCAGCTTTGAAGTTCAGTGTCCACTGAGGACTAAAGAGTCAGGAAAGCTGTCAGAGTGAAGATGGATCTGGAGTATTTGTAAGAATGAGTCACTAAAGGTGTTCCCAATGTATTTCTCAATTCATCTTCCCCACAGAAATAGAATATTTGATTCATTTGAATTCTGGTATTTGTATTTCCTTGTCTACCATTTCATTTCCTGGTAGAAGATGAAGGCTTTTCCAATGGTCTTTTTTGTCTGCAACTTTAAAAAATGCAGACTTTCTCAATCCCAAGTCCTCCCAACCTCTCCCTGAAATTCCTTCTCCATGTTCCAGTCATTTGCCTTTCCTAACTTCCCTTCACACTCTTCTCTTCCAGATTCCCCACAAGTGCAGTGCCTTCGAGCCTACAAACCCCGAGAGAATGATGAGTTGGCTTTGGAGAAGGCAGATGTGGTGATGGTGACTCAGCAAAGCAGTGATGGTAAGAGGGAGAGTCTATGAGCAGAAGGCTAGCATTGGAGTTGGATGGAAGTATTCTGCCTATGGCTTCTCTAACAAAGTACCACAAACTGGGTGATGTAAAATAATGGAAATCTATTCTCTTGTGGTTTTGGAGGCCAAAAGTCCAAAATCAAAGTGTTGGTAGAGCCATACTCATTCTATACAGCCTCTAGGGAGGGTCCTTTCTTGCCTCTCCCAGCTTATGTAGCTCTAGGTATTCCTTGGCTTGTGGCAGTGTATCCAGTCTCTAACTTTGTCTTCCTTCTGTGTATGTGCATGTGTGCCCAGATGTCTCTCTTAAGGATACCAGTTACATTGGATTAATGGCCTACGTTACTCAAGTATTACATCATCTTAACTTTACTAATTACATCTGCGGCAATCCTATTCCAAGTAAAGTCTCATTCTGAAGTACTTGGGGTTAGGACTTCAACATATGCTTTGGGGGAACACAATTCAACCCATGAGAGTAGAGAAAGAACACTAAGGAATAGGCCAGCAGCCAGGGTGAGTGCGTTGGGTGTCCCATGCTCTGGGGGTTTGCCCATCCATTTAGCCTTACAATTCAGGGATGTGTTTAGAAAGATGGTTCAGGGGAAATGATGCGTTATCCAGATAATTTTTCTTCCTACCCATCTTGTGCCCATAGGCTGGCTGGAGGGCATGAGACTCTCAGATGGGGAGCGAGGCTGGTTTCCCGTGCAGCAGGTGGAGTTCATTTCTAACCCAGAGGTTCGTGCACGGAACTTGAAGGAAGCCCAGCGAGTCAAGACGGCCAAACTACAGTTGGTAGAACAACAGACCTAGCTATTCTCTGGGAGGACTCCCCTGAGCTTAAGGACAAGTTCTTCTTGGAGGGGGCTGGCCCTACAACCCTGCAACAGAGGTCTTCTGTGGACCAAGAACTAGACCTTCGGAGAGCCCAAGAACAAAATCCAACTACCAGTCACTAGAAACCACCCACCTCCACCGCCTCCATTTTTGTACTTTGTGCTTGGTTGGGGATTATGAGGGACTTTGCACCAAACTCTGGAAACATGTTCTCATAGGAAAAGGATCCAGTGGGGCCTACACGAAGGAACTATACTTCTTCTACCATTTAGTACTTAAGCATTCTCTTCCAGAGCTGGCCAGAGTATCCATCGTGGCTATGGTAAACAGAATCTGACTGCAGTCCACTAAAGGGAGATGTTTAAGAGGGATTAACATGTCAGCTGGGAGGGTCAACCTGGTGACCATTAAGGTATCTTCCAACCCTAATGATTTTCCATGATTGTTGGTATGAGGTAGTGCATGCTCAACTCTGGGGTCTACTGGTGGCAATGTGAGGGGCATTCTCTCTCACTCTAATAAACTTGGCACTACTCGAGCGTTTTTCTCCTCAGACTCTGGAGCACTGAATGCGGTTCCAAACATGGAGCCTTATGAAGCTTCCAGGCTATTTGACTTAGGTGTCATGAAAGTGAAAGATGGTGCCTAGGCCATGGTGTCTGCCTTGTGACTCCCGAGAATTTAGGCATTTTCTCTACTTATTATAGCCTGAAGAGGAATTGATGGATGATGAAAACCCTATTCATACTTTCCTTTTTTCCTGAACCTTAAGGTATAAGCTGGTTGGGTGAATTTGGAAATCCTACTCAGGCCATTAATGAGTTTATATTTTGACTTGAATTATCATGAAGGTATCTTCCCAGTTGTTTCATCCTGTTTGTGAAATTTCATGGCTGTTTAGTGTAATGAAAAGTGTCATAGGACCCAAGGCAAGAGTCCCTTGCTCCAGTTACCACACTGCCATGATCCAGCCTATCCATGTCTCAGTCTCCTTAAATGTAAACTACAAGTTTCGACCAACTAACTCTAAAGTCCCATCCAACTCTACAACCTATGATTGTCTAGCTCTGATCAGATAGCCTTTCTTAGCTGAAGAGCATATTTTTTACATTTTTTTTCCTCATAGAGCCCTCACACAGCAACAGAATAGCCATATTTTTTTTAAAAAACTATGTCTTTGTTGATTTCAGAGAGGAAGGGAGAGGGACAGAGAGATAGAAACATTGATGATATGGGAGAATTGTTGATTGGCTGCCTCCTGCATATCCTCCAGGGGGGATCAAGCCATAATCTGAGCATGTGCTCTGACCAGGAATCAAAATATGACCTCCTGGTTTGTAGGTCAACACTCAACCATTGAACCATGCTGGCTGGACAACATGTCCATCTTTTAAGTTATGTCATTATACTCCCTTCCTTGACAGTGTTCTCCTCTTCCTTATCTTTGGGAGGGCTCAAAAGTAAAACTGCATTGCAGCTTTATACAAAGGTAAGAATACTACTACAGACTCTGTGTTATACCCAGGTAATGATGGTATGACATGATATCATTTTTGATAACACATTTTGTTCTGAGTCAATATGAAAATGTAAGCTTGCGTAATTGTTAGAAAAGTAATCCCTATCCTAATTAAGATTAGGCTAATAGTAATTTATCGTAGCAGATTGACACTACCAAACAATCTAAAATGGGAGGGCTTTAGAAAAGTTATATTCAAGTTTCACACTATTTTCATAAAGCCAGCTTTTTATTAATATATGACATATTAATATGTATATATTATAAATAAACTAACAACTGGTTTTTCTTAACAGCAATAACAATAATTACATCTCAAATTATTTGTTCAAACTAGTATTTGAATACTGGCCATATGACTCAAACAGAACCATATCCAACCTTATATTTTCCAGGAAAATTTTCCCAGAGAGGTAAAATATTAACTTCTGAATGATGTACAGGCAAATACTTTTTTTTTTTTAGTTGAATGACTACTTTACTTGAAGTTGCTAAGGCTTTCTGAGCACCTAAGAAGCTGAATTCTGAAAGACTAAAATCATCTTTAGGTATTTAACATGTATTTGTTTAATTGGAGTATTATCAACTCATCTGTGAAGCTGAAAGACAATAGGATTCTACCTACCTTTAGGTCCTTGGTATTAAAGAAAACACACGCGCACACACACACACACACACAAATAACAAAATTTATATGAGTTATCTCTCTGCAGTTGAATTACTAAACTTTTTTTTTTAAACTTAAACTTCTTTTTTTTATATATATATATATTTTATTGATTTTTTACAGAGCAGAAGGGAGAGGGATAGAAAGTCAGAAACATCGATGAGAAACATCAATCAGCCGCCTCTTGCACGCCCCCTACTGGGGATGTGCCCGCAGCCAAGGTACATGCCCTCGACCGGAATCGAACCCGGGACCCTTCAGTCCGCAGTCCGACGCTCTACCACTGAGCCAAACCGGTCTTGGCGAATTACTAAACTTTTTATACTTTGGGTTTCACAAGATCAAGTCCAGGTTCACTCATTATCCATTTCTTCCGCAAATTTCCAGAATTGACTCAACTTATTTTTTAATTCTAATCTGCATCATTGTCTTAGAAACACAGCAATTTCTTATGTGAGATTGTCAAAACAACCATTAACTAACATTTTTTGGACAGAAATGCATTTGAGACATACACAAATATGCAGGGTTTCATTTGTTTATTTATTATTTTTCTCATTATATAATATATATATATATATTGCAGTATAACATATTTAATAGTAGTACATATGTTTTCCTTCCCCCCCCCCCCATATCCTCTCCCATCATTGTTTTTTTTTTACACAAAGCCATGCACAAGGCAGTGTTTTCAGCAGATGTCAACAGCAGTCCTCTGTAGCCCTTTGCTGAACTGTGGCATGCTTGGAGTATAAGCCATATACCTATCTGTGAGCCATTTCCTTCCTGCACTGGCCACACCTCCGTCCTCTTTTGCCTCCTCACAAGCCAGATTTCTACTGGGCAGGACTTGCTCTGTTATGGTTATTTATAATGATTTTAATATTGGGAAGGCTCACAAATTAAGATGTATTTATTTCCCTTAATTTCATTTTCTGTCTCTTAAACAACTTCTATATCCATGATACAAAAAAAAAAATTTGATTTTGGTGGTATGATGAACAATTATTTTTAATTGAACTTTGGGGTAGAAGTTGTTTAAAAGTCTTTGAAAATCTAAAGGAATTCCATTCACCTATTCCCTTTCACACACATATTTATCCCCCTCACATAAACCTGATTTCCTTCTGTTGCTCTACCCAGAAATAGTGTGTGCTTTTAAGTGTTTAGTGCTGATGCCCTTATCATAACCTCTTCTCAGAATGAGACCAAATTAGGAATCCAGGATTTGGTAGAGTGGCCCTTTATAGACACTGCTCCTCACCACCCCAGGAAGACAGGTCCTGGAGCCTTGTGCGTGTTCGTGGTTTTTAGTCATGTGCAGACATATCTTGGTGAGGGTTTGGCTCCGTCACTAATGCAATTCAGTGACGGGGGAGCCAGAGTTGCTGTAAACATGACTCAAGAGCTACCTGTTGTTTAATGTAATCATCTGTCTCTGAAATCAGGTGTGCAGAAGGGCCAAAGGTTACAAGTAAATGAGCTAAAGAGAAATGGTTGCCAAACTCAGTTCTGGTTCAAACACACTGAACATACTCTCTACTTAAATAGTTTATGACCCACTTCCCACCCACCCACTTTAAATTACAGTTATGGAGTAGAACTTTCTCTAGCCTCCTCCTTGGAAGAGATTCAGGCAAAGCATCCATTCAATCTGCAGAGTTCCCCGGGGACAGCAGAAAACTCGGCCGCCGTCACCAGGAAGACAGACTCCCGGTGTGTGGGTGAGTGGGTGTGTTGTTTACTCTTTCTGGGAGGCTGGGGAACAGGGCTTGTGTGGAGGAAAGGAGCTGGGTTGGTGTGTGCTGTAAACTTTTTCTGAGCTGGTGAGGGAGTGACTACTGATCCCTGCTGCTTAGTGAGTGAGTCATGGGCCTGAGGGCAGAGCCTGCTACTGGGCGGGGCTCAGTCTGGCCAACAAAGTCCTCCAGGAGCACCAATGAACAGATAAATATTTTCCTGGCAGTTATCTGAGCATTTCAGAGAAGCAATTACCTCTGAACAATGTAGATGGAAATTCAGGGAAGTGGGAGTCAGGTCAGATTATGGCACTGCGTGTGGTGGACCACAAGACAGAGGAGTTCCTGGACGCCAGGGAGTTCGAACTCTTCGGAAAAGGGTGGCTGAGGTTGAGGGACCATGGGTACCGTGGTAGAGTCCACAAGTCTAGCAAGAGAGACTTCCACCCGAGAAGCAGTCTTAGGGAGAAAAGGAAAATGCAGAAAGCAAAGAAAGGTTAGAACCTTCAATGGGACTCATGCAGCCAGTTCTAGTATTTTCTTATTGAGATCAACTTGTGGGGATGATAAATGCATCCCTTGTTGGAGGTGACAGTGAAATCTGGAGAAGGGAGATGCTTTGCCTAAAGTCACACAGCCAGTTAGTTATAAACTACAGGTTACAGCAGCCTGGTGTTCATATCTAAGGCTTAACGGGATAATCTGCTGAGTTTGTAGAAAGTGACTTGCCATGAATTGTAAAGATTGGGTCAACACAATGTGGATAGGCAGATTATTTTTGAGAGCATGGGAGGAGCAGGTGGCAAGATTTGTGGAATTGTTAATAAGCAGGTTTTGATGATAGAAGTGAGCTGGGAGAGGCAACCAACTGGAAATAAAGATAAGGTGTGGTTTGGACTCAAAGAACTTGGGAGTCCATGCATATGTGTGTGCATGCATGCATGCATGTGTGTGCACATGTGTGAGTGTGTTAACAGGTGGCTGTTTAGCTTTTAGGGTGGGGAGGACTAGAGCATCTCTCCTAGAAGATGGAATTTATGCAGAGACTGGGCTTCCTCCTTGAAATACAGCAATATAGGCATTAACAAATAAAAGTGGAGAAAAGGGGAAAGAGGAATTTTCCAGTTGAAAATCAAGAAAAGTGTGTGTGTATAATACTTTTTAAAACTTTGACCATAGTCCTTTATATTGGTTTGGGGACAATTTTTTAGTGCACTGGGTATGAAAATGTACCTGATTTCACCAATTCAAATAATTATTATAGGAAGTAACAGAAAAACCTAACCAAAATGAATAGGTAAGAAGATTTAATGAAGAAGTGGGCAAAATGGAATGCTTGAAAAGAAAAAGGCTTATTGTTGTCGATAGCTCAGAAGGGACCTCATATTCCCAGCAGGCTCCTGGGATATGATGGGGTGAGGGTGCCAGTCTGGGGAGGACACATGACATAGAATTCAGTAGAAGGGACCACATGAGCAGCAGCAGGGTGAAGGTGAACTGGAAAGGACCTAGGAATCTTCAGGGGTGGAAACTCCATTCCCAGATAATAGAAACCTATGGCAGGGGGAATGTACCTGGGGCAAGTAGACCAGAGAATGAGACCCTAGAAGCAGATAAAGTGGGAAAGCTATAATCGTAGTCTCAAACACCATAATGCTGAGGCAGAAACCAACACTTCTAGACTTCCATTGCTTGTAAGTCATACTCCCAGATGCCTGGGCTCTGAAACAAGGAGTCAACTTAACATTCTCTCCTCTCCATCCACACAATCAAGTTCTGATTTCTTCTGATGCTTCCCTCTGTTTCCCTTCCCCTTTTTTGTCTCAACAGCTCACTCCTGGCACTGGAGACTTCCCCCAAGGGCATGCCTTCTCCCATCCTTTCACCTGCAGTCTTTCTGTAGGAGTGCTCTCATGATCTCAGCTTTGTCTCCTCTTTACCCCTATCATCTACTAGGTCAGACTGGCCACAGCTGTACCCCATCTAGCCATCCAGCCCCCTCCATCTGCCTCTTTCTTCTGTTGCCCCCACGGCCACTTCACTTCCCTCTTGACCTGTTCTTTGCATACATTCCAATCTCTTTACAGCTCTGCAGCATGGACCCTCCTTACCACAGCTCTCTTCGCCTCTCTTGCCTCACACAATATTTCTGTATCTTTTAAATAACAACAGTACTGTGTTATTTTTTAAATACATTTTTATTGATTTCAGAGAGGAAGGGAGAGGGAGATAGAAACATCAATGATGAGAGGGGATCATCTATGGCTGCCTCCTGCACACCCCCTACTGGGGATCACCCATACCCCCCTACCCTGGCATGTGCCCTGACTGAGAATTAAACTATGACTTCCTGGGTAATAGGTCAACATTCAACCACTGAGCCATGCCAGCTCAGAGTGTTATTTAAACACAGACCTAGAGTCCATGGAGGATCCTAGATCTAATCTGGATTGCACCGATTGTTTTACTACACTCAGCCCCACCTTCTGACCTTCTTTGTCATCTCCCTCTAAAACTATCAAAATATACTGCTGCTTGAAGTTGGCACCTTCTGACCAATTCTAGTTTCTTTTTTTCTAATTTAATAAATCTTTATTGTTCAGATTATTGCAATTATTCCCCCTTTCCCCCGCCCCCCCATAGCTCCCATCCACCTGGTTCTCACCCCTGCCCTTACCCCCCCACTCTATCCTCATCCATATGTGTATGATTTTTGTCCAGTCTCTTCCCGCACCTCCCACACCCCTTTCCTTTTGAGAACTGTCAGTCCACCCCCTTTCTATGCCCCTGATTCTGTTATATTCACCAGTTTATTCTGTTAACCAGGTTTTTTTATTCACTTGATTTTTAGACTCACTTGTTGATACGTATTTGTTGTTCATAATCCTTTCCTTCTTCCTCTTCTTAAAGAATACTTTTCAGCATCCTATGTAATAAAAGAGTAATATGCAAATTTGACCATACTTTAGCTACACCCACAAGCCATGCCCACAAGCCATGCCTACCTGCCAATCATGGGCAGGGGGTGGGGTCGAGTAGCGGTCAAGTGGCGTGCGCGAGGCTGCCTCGAGTGTGGGGTGCCCCTGAGGCTGGGCGGTCGCTGCCTGGGCTAAGGCCTGGGCTGGGGGAGCAGGGCTGAGGTGTCCAGCAAGCGCAGGGCCTGGACAGTCACCGGGCGGTCACCAGTGGCCAGGGCTAAGGCCAGGGTAGGAGGGTGGGGCCGAGGTGGCCGGGGAAGAGCCAGCCATTGGCCCCATTGAGGGAGCAGGTTGGTCTGAGGGATCACTCACTCCCAGTGCACGAATTTCATGCAGTAAGCCCCTAGTTTCATATAACACCGGTTTGGTGGTGATGAATTCCTTTAGCTTTTTCTTAGCTGTGAAGCTCTTTATCTGCCCTTCAGTTCTGAATGATAGCTTTGCTGGGTAGAGAATCTTGGCTGTAGGATCTTACTGTTCATCACTTTCAATATTTCTTGCCACTCCCATCTGAATCTGACCTGCATAGTTTCTGTTGAGAAATCAGCTGACAGTTGTATGGGTGCTCCCTTGTAGGTATCTGTTTTTCTCTTGCTGCTTTTAATATTCTTTGTCTTTTGCTCTTGGCATTTTAATTATGATGTGTCTTGGTGTGGTCCTCTTTGTATTCCTTTTGTTTGGTGTTCTCTGCACTTCCTGGACTTGTAAGTCCATTTCTTTCACCAAGTGGGGGAAGTTTTCAGTCATTATTTCTTCAAATAGGTTTTTAGTGTCTTGCTCTCTTTTTCTGGCACCCCCATAATTCTGATGTTGGTACGCTTGAAGTTGTCGCAGAGGCTTCTTACACTATCTTCATATTTTTGGATTATTTTTTATTTTTGCTTTTCCAGTTGAGTGTTTTTTGCTTCTTTGTATTTCAAATCTTTGACTTGATTCTTGCAGTCCTCTAGTCTGCTGTTAGATCTCTGTATAATATTTTTTATTTCAGTCAGTATGCTTTATTTCCAGTTGTTTCTTTTTCATAACCTTGAGGGTCTCGCTAAATTTATCGGCCTTTTCTAGAAATTTCTTGAAAAACCTTATAACCATGGTTTTGAACTCTATATCCAGTCATTTGTTTTCCCCATTTCTTTCATTTGTGATCTGTTTCTTTGTCTTCCTATTTTGAGTGCTTCCCTGAGTTGATAGAGTGACTTTGTGTGCTAAGTGTCCTGTACGGCCCAGTGTCTCAGCCTCCCCAGTTACCTGAGGTAGACACTCTTGATGCACCCCTTTGTGGGTTGTGTTCAGTCTTGTTGTAATTAAGCTGTGATTGTTGTTGGTATCACTGGGTGGAATTGACCTCCAAGACAATTGATTGTGAGGATCAGCTGTGTCAATGCTGGGACAACTTCTGTGCTGGAGACACCCTTATGAGACTTGCAAAAGCCTTTGTGCTCAGCTTGGATGGTATGGAGTCTCAGGGCAGAGCAGACAGCATTGGTTTCCCAGCATCCCTGCCCTAATAGGCCCCTGTATCTCATTATCCCATGGTAATTGCTGCAGGCACCTTTGAGAGAAAGCCATCCTCAAGTTCTGCCAGCTGCCAGGCAGTCCAGTTTCTCCCCGATGAGTCTGGGTCCTCAGAGTCTCAACCACAACTGGAGTTCAGTGCAGTCAGGAGTTTTTGTCTCCCTCCTGCTTGAGAAAGCCAGCCGTACACTCAGTTGCCAATCCTCTCTGCACAAGCATCTTAGTGCTTCTGCCTCTTGCAGCTCCTCTGAATCTCAGTGTGCTTTTCTCTTTTCTTCCAGTTGTAGAATTTCCAGCCAGCCAGTGTTCCTGTGATTCTGGATGATGTCCTTTTGTCTTTTAGTTGTAGTTTTGAAATTGTTGTGCGAGGCATCAGTTTAGGTGTTTGCCTATGCTGCCATCTTGGTTTCTCCCCAATTCTAGTTTCTTTTGCAACTTTGGGCAAATACTTAAACTTCTCTGAGTCACATGAATACTACTTTATAAGGAAAAATAACAATGCCATATAGATTTCATAAAATGAAATGACCTATTAGAGAGCTATACACATAATAAATTCTAAATAATTACCATCATCATTAATATTTTGTCTGAGGACCAATTTCTGGAAAAGTATTTTAGTTCCTCGTTGTCTTATAAACATACAAACACACAGAATTGGCTGTCACAAGTACCCATGCACCTATTAAGGCTTGTTCAGTTTCATAAGTGATATAAACAGGAAGCAAGACTCCTCTGAATTTGGTGATGTGGAAAATAAACTCAAAAGACTTTTATCTTGACTTAGTTAGGTATTTTTAGGAAATCATTTAAACTTCCATGTCCTCCTCTGTAAATTCAGATAATTATATTTAATTTGCACAATTACTTAACCAGCTTCCTCTCCAGACCTTAACCCCATGGGACTTCGATCCCTCCCCATCTGAGAGCCCTCTTTGTCTGCACCTACTCTTTCCTCATCAATCTCAGCACCCCTTTTTCTTCTGCTCCATTCTCATCTAACTTGGTGTTTCCATGAGTCTCTTCCAGGACAACTTTTCTTTATGCCAGGTGCACTGCCTGAGCCATCTGGTATGGTCTCTTGACCTCAATTAGCATTTTATATGCTGAAGAGGCCCCACAGACCTACTTCCATATTATTCTTGCTAGATGTATCCACACAGATAACCACAGGAACTTCCACTCAACAGAGTGGTCTACCTTCCCAAAATTGGCTCCATCCCCATTATTTCCTTTATCAATTAACAGCATTTCTTAGTTACCAAAGTGTCCATCTTTCTCAATTCCTTCCAACTTTCATCTTATTAACTGGGCCCGACTCTTTAAGTATTTCTTCAATCTGCCCTATTCTCTCTCCACCATCTCTCACTTAGACTCAACAGTAGCTCTATCTTGTTTCTCAGCTTCCTCTAAGCCTCCAGTCATATTTTCCATCTGTCTTTCTAAAATAAATTTGAACAAGATATGCCCATACCTTAAACCTGCCAGTGCTTCTCAAATCTACTACAGTCTTCCCACTGGCCTTATCTGTACAAATGCAGCCATTCCGAAGCCTTCCTTAATCATCCTTCCAGTCTCAGAGGCCTCACTCACGCTGCCTTCTGCCTGACGTACCCTTTCTTTCCTGCTCTGCTTCTCCTTATTCTGTTCTTCCTGTAGGAGTGACGCCTCACACTCCAGCATTCTCAGGCCCAGCAGACATGGCTGCCCACCTTTAGGATCTTGGTCACACTTGGTTCTCGGGGCAGACCCTACACAGCTCTGCCCTCCTGCAGTCTAACTGGGCACTTGTATGGCCATACTCCTGGACAAGACTGTCGGTCCCCTGAAAGCCAGAAAGACCTTTCATTTATCTGTGTTCACCCAGGACTGCAGATCCTATAGCTCCCACTGAATGCTGAAACATGTAGCAGCCTTTATTTCTGAGGACATGATGATGAAACTCAAATGAGAGGGCATTTTTGAAAGAACAGTGTGAACCAAACCACAAATATAAAAAACCCATAAATCTCTCTCTGAACTAAAATAACACCACTTCGGGGTGAATGAAAATGATGTACTTCCCTGAAATGAGACTTATTCTTAATTCATACAGACTGTTTAGGACTTGGAGTGGAATCAATAGAAGCCAAATTGTATTTTGCTTCCTGTTTTTCTGTGCTCCGTTTATGCAAATGATGTTAAAATAAGTGTTTAAAAATAACTTCTAATGGGCCGTCTCAGCAATATGCAGCTAACAGGACAGAAAATATAATAGGAATCCAATAGATTTTAGAGCAATTTTTAGACACATGGGGGGCCTGGATGGAGGGTTATAGTGTCAGGAGGGCGGGGAGTCCTCTATGAACTGGGTTCACACCATGATCCCAGGGCTGCTCAGGAACCTGACCTCCAAAAAGCTGAGCCCAGATACAGAAGCCGGCTCCTGGACAACCTCTGTTTGGATCAAGACGTTAGCCTGGATGTAGAGTCCTTAGCAAAGCTACAACCAGCATTGCCAGATTTAGCATACATAAAAATACACGACACTCCACTATTGTAGGAAGCATGCTTATACTAAAAAAGGATTTGTTTATCTGCAGCTCAAATGTAACTGGACATTACACAGTTTATCTGGCAAGCTACAATCCAAATGACTAATATCTTTGAATCTGATGTTAGTGGCTCTAGGGCTTTTGGAAGAATTAGCATGGGCTTTCTTACTGCAAATTAGCGATTTTCAGCTTGTCTGCCGCAAGAATTTTTAAAACATGCAATACCGGACTAGTCTGGGGCACTGACCTCTTTCCCCTTAGATTGTCAAATAAATGACAACAGCCAACACAATAGCTGTCTCGTGTGAAAGAATCAAAATTAAACCTATTTTTTGTCAGATTGACAAATATTTTTGGTGTGCCACAGAATCTTAGTCATTAGTCTTAGCCCCATGAGATGAAAAAGGTTGACAATCACTGCTGTAAATTACCACAATATTTTAAGGCAGAGACACCAGTGGTTGGTTGCCATCTAGTGGAAACATTGTGATAGTGAAAGCTTAAATTAGGGGGGTAGTCATTTTTCTCTGGAGTCTGCAAGGAAGGATTCTGCTCTGGTCAATTGCAAAACCCTGAGCCTGCACTATTGAGAGGATGACGACATCAAGAGGATGTGTATTTTCCAATAACCATAGCATTTAGATGTCCCGCATGCCCCCCAGTGCAGTGGGCATGTGGGACTATCCGATGTGGGGTGCTAACTATATATAAGAGCATCCTCTTCTTAGTGCCTCCTTTCAAAAAAAAAAAAAAAAACCTTTGGAGAGACTAACCCTGAAATATGCTTGGGCTTCTTTGTAACCCTGTCCCTCCAGAGTCCACGTCCGAGAGCACCGTTTAATTACAGGAGTGAAAACAAGGCCCCAAACGCCCAGTTTCTCCTCCGGCAGGATAGGCAGGCCAGGGGGAATGCCAGGCAAGGCTCCATGTGGTCATGCCCAGTGGCGGCCTCCCCTGGGACACTGAGTGGACACAGTGAGGGGACGGGCTCAGGGTGCGAGTGAGGAGACGTGTAATTACAGAGAGAAACCAACAGCACACTAGTTTACTGCTTACAAGGAACACTCTGGCTCATGTGTCTGGCGAGGAAAGCAAACAACACAAGCTGATACCTAGTTCCGAAGTGGTACCGGCCATCGCCTTCTTCAGGGCCGACACCGCGCAGAGGTGTGGAGAGCAGGGTAGGGCCAGCCCCTCCCTCCTCACACCAGCGCCCAGCAAGATGAGCTCACACAGGAGCATGTCCGTCTTGCACCCCAGTCGACACAGTCCACAGTCTTTCCTAATGCTTCTGCCACCGTCTCCTTGATGGCACCCCAACCCTCTCCCACCCAGAAGCCTGTCTGACACGTGGCCCCAGGACTAGGGGCCGTGGCTGCTCTTGTCTTCCTCTAGGGCCTCCTGGGGTGCCAAATGCTGCTCCACAGTGGCCATGGGCTGCTCACTGGGTAAGAGCCCAGCTCCTGGCCTGGTCCCGTCAGGCAGCCGGCTGGGCCCTGGAGAAGGCTGCCTGCTCACAGGGTGAGCATAGGGAGCCGGAAACAGATCGGAAAAGTAGCCTTCCCCTCCTGAGGGGTGCCCCAGAGCTTGGGGGCAGAAGAGACCAGGGAAGGGCAGTTCTGGCAAGCAAGGGTCATTCCAGGGCACTGTGCCTGTGGATCAAAGAACACAGATGCGATTAGATGGGACTGAGGCACCAGCTACAGTTCAACATGTGCTGTAAGCATCTGCCTCCTCTGACACACAGGCTAGGACCCCACGCAAGTCTAGGTGACAAACTGGCACCAGGAGCCTCCCTGAGGACCAGGCATGCTCCAGACTCGAGCCTGAGTCTGGTGACAGGGACACAGTGCACCATGGCAGCAAGAGGACCCAAACCCACTGGGCACTCTTCCCCTTCTATGGAATTTAGAATCTGCTGCCAGGTTCTCAGAGGCCCAGGGGCCCATCGGAACACTTGTATTAGCTGCCAGTTACTCTGCGCCAGGCTCGGCCCTCATGTTATTTCTCCTCTTCATGAGGTGCCTCCATGATAAGGAATCACATTCCCATTTCTGAGTCCAGGAAACTGAGGCCCAGGAGAGTTGGCAACAGCTAAGCTGGACTTCAAATTTTGGTTTCCTAACTCCAAAGCTCTCTGGCTATCTCTCTCTCTCTCTCTCTCTCTGCTCTGCAGCCTCTGAAAAACTTGAGGAACAAGACCCCTGTGGCAAGAGAAAAGCTTCCCCCGCACCATGCCCTATCCCAGCCTCCCCAGCAATGAGGCCTTCCGTCCCTTCTCACCTTCCTCAGTCACCAAGGGAACCTTCCTTTCCAGCCCTAACTCACCCATGCTCCCAGCAGGTGGCTGCAGCAGGACCTGCCCTGCCGGGGATGCTGGGAAGTAACCCTGTGAGGTCCCCCCACTGGGGCCATAAGGCTGTGGGAAGAAAGGGTCTTCTGGCAGCGGGGGCGTCAGTGAGCTGGACGTGGAGAAGGGGAAGGGATGCAGATAGGAAAACTGGGGCTGCGGCTGTTGGAAAAGCTGGGTCTGCGGAGCCTGGGGGACTTGGAACAGCCCCGGCTGGTTGCTCAGCTGGTAATCCTGGGGTTCCAGCTCTTCCAGGTATGAGCAGGTAGGGGGCGGGGTGACACTGTGAGGACAGGAAAGCATTTTGTGAGGGTCTGGGGGGCGGGGGGGCTCCTCATTCTGACCACACAGTAGGCCAGTGCCTTCTCCTCACCCCTCTCCCCACCTCCAGGCCCCACCTGCTGCCCACTTCCTCTGCTCCCGGCTTCTCACCTCGTTCCTGCTCCACTGCTGAGAAATCCCACCCTTTCCACCTTTTTGCACCCTCTTCACATTTACTACTCCTTGCTCCTCTTGGCTAACCCTTTGCCATCCCAAGCTCCTCTCTTTGCTCTGAAACCCCTCCCAAGAAACTCAGTGGCCACCCCCACTAGGTTCCATACCTTGTCCCCCAGGACCCACAGGAGCCATCTCTATGGCTGCTGTCACTGCCGAGTGTGTCCATCAGCAGAGGCATCAGTTGCGGGGTGTGGACAGGGCCAAAGGGGAAGGGAAGGTTGGCCCTTTGGACAGGCGGGGGGCTGAAGAGTGGTGGGGTCACTGCCACCCTCTGAGCACCCTCGTTCTGTTGGGTTGGGGCCAGAGTCTGGTCAGATGTCAGAAGCATGGGTGGCTCTAGGAGCAGAAGACATGAGGGTTGTGATGGTAAGAGAATGGGGAGGCAGACTTGGGATTGCTGGAAGGTAGAAGCGCAGGACAGCAGAGCGCTTTGGGCCACTCTCATGCCTACCAAGAAAACCCGTCTTCACTGCCTTCCTGTCATCCCTTCCCACCTCCCAGGTAATCCTGAGAAGGGGGTCAAGCTCACCTGGCAGTGTGTCCAGAGGGGGCTCCTGAGGGAAGGCACCAGGCTCCGGGTCCATGGGCCCAGCAGGTGGCACCTCAGCAGCAGAGCTGGAGGCAGACAGAGCAAAGGTTGTACTTTGGTCTCTGGGCATAGAATGGGGCCTCGGTGCCAGGAAAGGGACAGACTCTGCCTCCCTCCAAAGCACTGGCCACTGCCCCTCCCATGCAACCAAAGGCCCTCTAAATGTTGGCCAGCAGCTCCAGCTGCAATGCCCAGACTTTGAGACCCAGGTCCCAGCTTGGACCCCACTTCCTACCCCCAGGAGTGACCCAACAGTAGGAGAAAGTCACCTGTCCTGGCCGCTGGCAGGGGCTGGACCGGCAGGACTGTCCTTGTCTTTCTTCCCACTCAGTTTCTCCACTTTTCGCCACTTGGCCCGGCGATTCTGGAACCACACCTGGAGGGAGAGATGCTAGAGGAGCTTGAGAAAGGGGCAGAGACTCAGACGGGGCCCGACTCTCTGGTGAGGAGCCGCCTCACCCCTGCGCTGCCGATGCCCGCCGCCGAGGCTGGTCATAAGAGGCTCCTCTGATAGCTTTCTAAGGCCGCAGTGACGTGGACACGGCAAGAACACAGCCCGAGAGCTGTAGCACCAGCCCCGAGCCGGAGCGGCGGCGCACCTGCCTGCTGTCCAGAGGCCCAGCATGGCCTCTCCTCCACCCGTCCCTGCCCAGCCCCCTTTACCATGATGCGCTGGGGGGTGACCCCCACTGTCTGGGCAATCTCCCGGCGCTTGTCACTGTCAGGGTAGTGGTCGGCTTGGAATATCTTTTCCAGCTCTTCCAGCTGGTCTGGACGAAGGAGAAACTCCCGTGAATACAACCCCCAGGCATGTGGCAGGGAAGGAGAAGGATGCGTGCCAGATGGGACCACGGGCCCAGCCCGGGGCTCCCCGAGTCTCACAACTGTTTCCCACTGGGCCAGGGCCTTCCCTTCTCAGGCTTTGAGGGTAGGGACTAACCTTTCCAACCGGATTTCAATTTTACTCTCTGATGCAGCCCCAGCCCCTAACCACCCCCCCCCCCCCCGCTCCCCCCGCCCCTGAGAGGCCGTGGCCCCGCCACAGGCCAAGGGGGTCCAGGACAAGCAATGTGCAAGCGAACCACCCTCCAGTCTCCCGGGCCACGTTCCCTGCTGAGCGCACCTTTCCCAGAGCTGACACCAGACCTCAGGCTCACTCTCCCTTCAGTGACTCACCGGAGCGGTACAGGGTTCGGGTCTTTTTCCGAACCTGGCAGGTCACTTCCAGAGGCTTCTTTTGGTCTGTGTTTTGGCTGCTCTGGGCCAATGTGCTGAGGAGGTTGGCCAGATGGCAGGGCCCCCGGCCTGACCCGCAGGGCACTGGGTTGTTGGTGTCACGGGCTGAGTTGGTGACGCGGGGTGGCGACGTGGAAACCGGACCCATGGCGCCAGACTTTTTCTGCTTCCCCGAGCCCGGAGAGAAGGACCGCTTCCCGGCCTTGGCCTCTCTCCTGGGGACGGAACCCCCGTCTCCCTGAGGCTGGGGTCGGGGTGGGACCGGAGTTCTGTCTTTGCAGACGGAGCCCGGTGGCTGGCACGCTCCCCCGGAGTCGGGGGCCTGTGGTGGTGTCTTCTCTCCCAAGACAGCGCAGGAGGGGGGCGGCTCCCCACACGGGCCGTCCTGAGTGGCGGGGGCTGGGCTCCGTGGCGCTCCTTCCTTCTCCGGCCCCGCAGCCAGGGGCTCGCCTCCACCTTCCGGGCCTGTGGGGGGCCAGCACTGTAACCGGTTTCTGGTTTGAGTTTCGGCTTGAATTTGTCCACGTACGGCATTAGCTCCAGGCACACCTTCCTAACCTGGCTATTGTGGGGATCAACGCAGGTGAGCCACTGCTTTGAGGAGCCCGTGCAACTCCGAGGGCCGCGGCTCACCTACACAGACGGCAGCGGGTACCCTAATGGGGCCTGACTTCCTGTGGGCGCCCCGCGAGTTGCCCGATACCTGGAAGGTGAGTTTGAAGGACAGGCATCTGTTCAGCGTTTCTAAGGGACAGAGGTCGGGGTTGGGGCAGACTGGGCAGAGAGAGATTCTGTTTCTAAAACGAGCTTTTGTTCCTGCCTAGATTCAGACGTTACGGCTTAGAGCAGGGCCGGGGCGGCATTGGCTAGCAAAGGAACGACCCCTCACCCTCCACAGAAGTCACTCTGCCCTACCAGCTCCCCTCACGTCTACCCACACCCCTGGGCTTCCCCGGAAAGCAGAACCTCACACAGGGAACCGGGCCCGGGCCGCTGTCCGTGCACACGGGAGGGAGGGTGACTGCTGCCCCGCTCCAAGCCCGGCTGCCTGGCCCAGCTCTGCCCGCTCCTGTGCGCAGCAGGCCCTGTGCTAGCACCTTCCGTAGGTCAGAGGCCTGGCTGCTGTGTATCTGCTCCCTTCGAGGGAAGCACTGTCCACATGTCCTTCTAGCAGCCAGGAAACACGGACAAGAATTGGTGAGTAATTTGCCCAAATCATAGCGCAAGTGCTCCTACTCCTTCAGCACAGTCTCCCACCCAGCCAACCCTCCCCCACCACAGCCCCATTACTCAGAACCCCCAGAGTCCTCCACTCAAGGTGCTGCTTCATTGTTTCCAAATAAGTTGCGATATTTACAAATGCATACCAACCAGAGCCTAGTGTTACTGTTACTCTGATGAAATTGCAAGAGATAGAACAGTAAGGAATGCCTTTCCCGGAGGGTGTTGGCGTTGCCGCACTTGAGGAGAGCTGGCAGCCTAGCACACCCGGTATATAGTAGGTGCTCAATAAATGCCACCCAACCTAGGAGAAAGGTGAGGGGTGTTGGAACCTAAACTAGAAGTCCTGGGACTCGGGCCCTGCCTTTTCTCCGCGTGTAGAGAGATGGGGACCCGGTGGAGCGGGCCCAGCCCTCGGCCTCCTAAGGTAGGTGGGGGGCCAGCAGCCCCCAGCCCGCCCCCGCGTCCCGGCTCACCCCGCGGTTCCTGGCGGGGCTCCTTGGTGGCTTCCATGGCCTGGACTCGGCGGTGGGGCCAGCGGGCTGCACAGGCGCGGCCTAATGAAGCCTCGCGGGGCAGGCAGGTGTGCGGAGCGCGCACGGGTGCGGGGCAGCCCGAGCCCGCGCCCCTCAGTCCGCCGCCGGGAGAGGCCATGGCGGGTCCCGGTGCGTGGGCAGCTGCAGGCTGGGAGGCCCGCAGGGGTGGGCCGCGCCGCCCACTCTGCACCTAAGCCCACGTGCGGGCCTCGTGCGGCGCCCCTCCCTCGTGGATTTAGAGCTCCGCGCGGGGGCGGAGGCCGCGGCCGGTGAGACTCGCCCTCGGACGCTAGGGACTGGCCAGGGCCGCCGGCACCCTGCGCGGGCCTCGCAATGGACCTGGTCGTGGCATGAGTCCTGGACACGGAGAGCCCTTTCCCTGTGACCCGGGAAGGCGGCTGCTAGAGCCCCTTAGCAGAGGACCCCCACACGCTGGGCTGTCCCTCCAGGTTCTCCACGGCTCGGGCTAATGAGCCCCCAAGATGCCTCAACCGTCAGAAGCCGCGCTGCAGGCGAGCTGGCGGTGGCGGGGGGTGGGGGGGTGGGGGTTGAGGGGGGGGGTCACCCGCGGGCACAGGTGCGCGCGGTAAACCCGGGAGGCGCTCGGTGCTCCGCTGGCTTTCTCAGGCGCCTGCCCGGGTTCCAGTTTCATTCTTGGGAATGAAGGGGAGTTTCGTAAAGGAGACCTCACGGGGCAGGTCGTGGTGACTGCCCTGCATGGGCCGTTCTTGCCTTGGTTATGAAATGGTTTCAGATTTAAAATTCGGATGGACGTTCTCAGCCTGCCCTTGCGTGGGAGGGGCGGCCGGCCTGGAGCGGCGCGCAGCTGGGAGCGGGCAGCGGGCAGCCAGGTGTTCGGCTGTTGGACACGGCGGGACGGAAGCTGGAACCACCTGGCGGGACCTTTTCCTGAGCCTTAAACACCTGCGAGGGCCTCGGCCTGTGTGGGGACTTCGGGCAGAGATGTGAAAGAGCTTTAGTTCTTTCTGCAACAAGACATTTAAACGGGTTAATTTGTGACAGTATAATCAAAAGCTCGGGCCCCTGATGTTTCGTTCTGACTCCTGCCGTACCCGCTGGTAAACGAGGGGTTTAGAAACGGTGCCAGTTCCTCAGCTAGAAACCAAGCATTCTAGGCCATGTGAGTAAGGAGCGACCTAGAACTTTGTGAAAAATCAGGTCCAGCTGATGGTTGTAAACGGAACACAATGGTCTGCTTTGCTGAACATTTATAGGACACCTACTGCCTGCCGGGCACTGGGCGTAAGTCCTCTCACTGCCTGCAGCAGTTTACTGCGGAGAGGTTAAAATACAACACAAGCGGGTCACGTCCCTGCGATGTGGTCGGCTGAGCTAGAAGGATGCGTAGCTCGGAAGGGGCACTGAGGAGCAGGAACCTCTGGTGGACCAGCTTGAGGGCCAGGGGGACAGGAGAGTCCTTGGAGAGGACGACACAGGAGGACGAGCTGAAGGTTAGAGGCACAGCCGGGCGAAATGCCAGACCAGCTCCCGCCTGGGATTGGAGCCTCCTCCAAGGTCTGGTCCCTTCTTTGAAGCCTCGGCTCACCTCCCCCTACGCCCAAATATTCCAGTTTCCTTGTCTCTTTTACTCAAGCGTTTCTCAGTGAGTGTTCCCCAACCCCCGTGGAATAGCATTTCTTAAGGAATTTGTTGAAAATATCGCTTCCAAGCCCCATCCCCAGAAGTGTTAATTGGTAGGTCCAGAGAGGAACCCAGAAACGGCCATTGTAACAAGCCCCTCAGGTGATTTTTATTGACTTTGCAAAAACAAAGCTGATTAAACCAGCCTGTGAATGGGAGGTTGGGAGTGGATGGTGGGGCCTGTGGGGGTGGGGGGTGGGGTGGGAAGGAACTACCTTCTGTCCCTCATTGAGGTGTCTGCTGCCACAAACAGGACAAATGAACTTCTTAGATTATCCTGTCGCAGTGGTCGGCAAACTCATTAGTCAACAGAGCCAAATAACAACAGTACAACCTCTTGAAATTTCTTTTGAGAGCCAAATTTTTTAAACTTCTTCTAATGCCACTTCTTCAAAATAGACTCGCCCAGGCCGTGGTATTTTGTGGAAGAGCCGCACTCAAGGGGCCAAAGAGCCGCATGTGGCTCTCGAGCTGCAGTTTGCCGACTACTGTCCTATCGCATTCAACTAAGAATAAGTCATTTTTGCCCTGGCCAGTGTTGCTGAGTGATCAGAGCATCCACTTTCCTACTGAAGGGTCGCAGGTTTAATTCCTAGTAAATGGTGCATACCTGGGTTGCAGGTTCAATCCCTGGCCCCATTTAGGGTGCGAACAGTCCGTGTGTCTCACTCACATTGATGTTTCTCCCCCACCTCCCTCCTTCCCTTCTAGTCTCTAAAATCAGTGGAAAAAAAGATCCTCCCGTGAGAATGAACAAAGAATATGATTCTTTTCTGCCATCATAAATGTGTATTTCCTCTCATTGTCTGGTTGCCCTCTGCCCGAGGGAAGTCAGAAAAGCAGACTTGGGTCACCCATGGACTGGGCACCGCCCTGCCACCAAACACTGAAAGACAAAGGATCTAATTCTATAAAAGGCTTCACTCCAGGGGTTACGGAATTGAAGACGCTGGCCTTTTCAAACACAAATCATTGAATTTGTTGGGCTTGGGCTATGATGTTAACAAATTCAACATATTTTTATTGATTTCAGAGAGAGAAGGGAGAGGTGAGAGAGAGAGAGATCAATGAGAGGGAAACATTGATAGGCTGCCTCCTGCACGTCCCCGACTGGGGATGGAGCCTGCAACCTGGGCATGAGCCCCCAACCGAAATCAAGCTGGCGACCCCTTGATGTGCCACTGAGCCACACCAGCTCGGCTATGTTGTCTTTCTCTTGATGTTCTTGGCTGGCTGTGTGTGATTTAAAAAAAAAAATACATGAGATAGTTTCGCTTGTTTAAATGAAAATTTGATTTAATGGCTGAAAGTGAAATTGGCCTAAGAAAACTGGGGAGAGAATGTCTTGATGTGTTTTGTTGGGAAGGTGTTGTGTGTGTGCTGATGCCGGCAAAATCAACCTTGACGGCTCACCTTCAAGGGAAGGGAGACTGCTGTTTATGGGAAAACAAGAGGTGTTGTTTTTAGGGTCCATGGGAGTATTTATTTCTGTCTTATTTGGTTACATTTCATCTTCATGATCTTCAGGGAAGTTCACATGCTCAAGCTTGTTTAGAGGGGAGGTTTTTTTTTCTTCCATTTTCATTCTTTGGTGTCTTAGTTTTCAGAGCCCAATAGTACACCACACTACCCCCCTCTTAGCAAGAGCCACGTATTCCAATATCCTTTTCTTCTCACAGCTATGAGAATAAGAGGACTAAAGAAACATGTCTGATGCTACTGTGGAATAAACTGGACCATTGTTTTAGGTCTGTGTAGAGTATAGCACATAATTAGGTTAAGGAAGTGGAATAAATATTCTTTGCCCTTCCTCCCTCTCATTCTATAATGAGAAAAATAATCAGAGGAAGGTGGCTGATTGAGAAAAAAGTCAAAGCAGAAACACAGGATAAATTTGTTATTGTCCTACATGCCACACCCAAGTGTAGGTGGAAGGTAGGTCACTCGACCAGAGAGGCAAGAATCGGGTTGTGAAAGTCAGGCAGACTTCTGAGCAGGCCCTGGATCGGGAAGTCACCGTCACAGCAAACGGGAGGGAAGGGCCCCAGGGAGTCAGCAGGAGGCAAGCGCCTCTCAGGCAGGGAGGCCAACATCTTCTGGGACCGGACCGGACATCCTGAGCCTGAGGAAGTGAAAGGCCGGATGACCCAATAAGCCTTTTCGAACACAAATAATTGCATTTGTTGGGCTTGGGCTAGCGAGGCTATTAGCAAATTCAAGTTGTCTTTCTTTCTCTTTCTTTCTTTCTTTCTTTCTTTCTTCTTCTTCCTTCCTTCCTTCCTTCCTTCCTTCCTTCCTTCCTTCCTTCCTTCCTTTCTTTCTTTCTTTCTTTCTTTCTTTCTTTCTTTCTTTCTTTCGTGTTTTTATTGATTTCAGAGAGAGGGAAGGAGAGTGAGAGAGAGAAACATCAATGAGAGGGAAACGCTCCTGAGGACAAAGCTAATGGTACCAGCGCCCCGGAGGGACCGTCCAGTGGCTTCCTTTGGCAATCCTGGACGAGGGTGGTTTGAGGTCGGGGGAAGGGCACTGGAAACACCTGGCTCCATGGAAACTGGCCTGGCCGAGAGACACAGGTTGTGGATTAAGTAGCCTCATGGTTTTATGCTTCTAAAACAAGCATGTGAAACTCGTGGCCCGCAGGCCACATGCCTCATTAATTTGGCCCATGTTAGCCTTTGAGTTTGACATGCTTGTTCTAAAAAGAACTGACCAGGTTGCTGCTGCTTGGTGTTTTAATCAAACTAATAATCATCAACCCCCTTTGCTTGTGTCTCCTGATTAGAAAGTTCCGTGCCATCGCTCTCCCCCTCCTGACGCACCTGTGTTTGGGAGGCAGTCTTCCTTCTTCCTGCTCTGTCCAGTCTTTTCCCGGATTGACAACCGCAGTGCTAATCAGAGTATGGACTCAGGACCCCTCAAAACCTGGGCTTCATCTGTGCCTACGTCCCCTCCCCACCCCTGCAGTCCCCTCACAGCCTCGATTTTAGCCTCTCAGTCAGATCCCAGCTCATGCCTCAGGGCCATAGATCTCCCCATTTTATCTGCATGAAACATCTTCCCCTTCCCTTTTATTTCTGTGAAAGTCTCATGCTTCAAAGCCCAACCCCAACATTCCCTTCCCCATGAAGCGAAGCGTGTCTTCCACAGCAGAACAGTGGCTCTGCCCACACCCTCCCTGCGTGTGTTTATGTGGACAGCACCTTGTCCAACATGGGCTGACCTGGCCAGAGTTCCCAGTGTTCCCAGGTGTAGCCACCAGGCACTGACTCCTCGCCTGACCAACACCAGCTCATGGAAGCCTCTGAACAACCCTAGGAGGGTCTGTGAGCCCCACTTTTTTGAAGGAACTGGCTCAGAGAGAACCCTGACAAAGGTCACACAGCTGGTTCATGGCACACCCTAGATCTGAACCCAGTTAGTCTGGTTCCTGCCCTTCCTCCAAACGACGAGGCCTGTGTATCTGATTATGTTTGTGTCACCGTCCTCAAGAGCTTGGCAGTGTGAGCTGCATGTTGGGAGTCAATGATTGTTCATTGCTCCAAAGTGATCACCATCGGCAGGAGTTAGGGAGCAGGGCAAGGGGGCTGGGGGCTGTGGCTGCACCAGGAGGAAGCGATGGGACTTTTCTGAAGCAGGACGGGGGTCACATGAGTCTGAACAGGAGATAAAGTTGCATAGGACTAAATATATACACATACAATATAAGAATAGGTTAAACTGCATGTGAATCTTCTATTAATTCAAAATAAAAAACAAAACAAACAAAACGGTGATCCCAAGGTTCTGACCACAAGTTCAATTCTAAACTTGGATAAATTTAATTCACATAAATGATATTTTTGTACAGAAGCTTTTGTTGACAGAAATATTAAAAGTTAGATTTTAAATTATATTTTATTTCTTTCACAAGGCTGTAGATAGGTAAGCAGAGAAATGTATATCTAATTTGTCTTTAAAATAAAACAAAAGCTATGTCTCCTTTATGATGAGAATGCAAATTTATTAGGAAATCACTGGAAAATACACAGTGTTAGAAAAGTACAGTTTGCTATCAAATGACAATATCAGTTATTAACAGTTTGGCATGTTTCCTCCAGTATGTTTGCCATTACTGTGTTTTGTATGTGCCACACAATTGTAACTATACTCCTGTAATTTTGAGCATTTCTCCCTTCAAATGTGCTGTAAAAATACATCCCCCCAAATGTACACATAGGGTACAAAATGTACACTGTAACAGCTGATAGCTCAATTTTAAAATAAAATGTATTTTAATAAACAATGCCTTTATAGTTATTCAAAGTGTGTGTATACATTTTGGGGGACACCCTATATTTCAATCTTCAGAATGTATTGAGTGGCGGCAGTGCCATAATTTATTTTCCACCTGTTGGAAAAAAATTAACTGAAAACTACATTTTTCAAAATTAAAAAGCAGATTTGAAATAGAGTTTTCTTTTCTTCTCTTGCAGACTTGTTTTTTTTTTTAATCATTTGCCATTGGCGATTGGCCTGTGCGATTGTACAGTCTCAGTCACGGCACAGAAATAAGCAGGCAGCCAAGCAGGTAGGGCCTGGGGCGCTGTGGTCACAAAGGCCAGAAGGGCAGCTTTAGGAGAGTAAGAGAATCCTGTACAGCTGTCTTCGGAGTGCACCTGTGACGGTGGCTTGGCCGATTTCCTGGTGTTCGGGTCAGGGTCAGTGGCTCCCAGGAAGGTGTTCTGCCAGGAGACCTCCGTGTGTGGGAAGAGAGCTCTGTGCTCCCAGGACATGGATGTGTGTCCTCCTGTCCCCCGGGAGCCCGGTGCCCTCCAGGTCTGGTGAACAGCGTAGAAGGCGGTGTCATGTCATGGTCAGCAGGCTCCTCCCTCCGTCCCTTTGAGGCTCCAAACTTTGAGGTCCTCAGTCAGCGTGACAGTTCTAAGTCTTTGAAACCGAAGATGATCTAACTCTGTCTTTAAATGTTTCCTGGTTCCCGCCCCAAATACAGGCTCATACGTGGCCTGTAGCACAAAACCAGTGCCGCTCACGTAGAGAGAAAGACCTTTGACCCAGCTCTGGGTGCCTCAGACTGTTTGGAACTCACTGAGCAAGGCTGGATGGTCTGTCTGTCATTCTTTCTGTCACAGGAGAAAACAGTCTGGGTGAAGGGATTCTAGGAGATGGAGGAATTAGTGGGTTATAAACCAACAAATATCAAGTCCCTATAGAACAAGGTAGAGTACTGGGCACCTTGCTATATCAAAGGAAGTTATGTGACTTTGAAAATGTGTGGGACTCTTGGACTACTGGCCCTAAAGCCTGAGGGGAACTATCCACTTTCCCCACCAAAAACTTCCTTACCACGAGTAGTTGGAAGCTGTCTGTCATGCAATTAGAAGAATTTTTCTAGACAAAAGCACTTGGTATGTAGTGATTTGCAATGACTGCAATGTGGTTTTGCAACTTCTTTATGTCCTAAATATTGACTGCTTGCACATAAAGGGCCATCCGTGGAGGATGTGCACAGTGTGACCCCAACTAAGGAGGGAAAGAAGATTGCAAAGTGGATAGGACAGGGCAGAAAAGGATGAGTGACGGCCAAAAAATCCTCATATCTCAGTGCTTTAAAGTCACAGGACATATTGGTCACTCATACTATGTGCCCAGCACTGGCCAGTGAGGCATTCTGCTCCATGTACTCAGGGACCCCTGGTGACCATCTGGGTGACCCATTTCTATAAAGCCCACCCTGTTCCCCAGACCTTCTGGCAGAGCCGAGGGTCTGTCAGTGGCCTTAGCTTAGAAGTGACCTCCTCCCTTCTGCTCATATTCCCTGGACCTGAACTAGTCATGTGGCCCCAGTGACCCGCCAGGGCGCTGGGAAATGGGTGAGGAGTTGGAATACTTGGGGAGCATCACTATCTCTGCCTTCGCCTTCTCTCCTGGTCACCAAATATCCATGTGCTTCCTTCTTCCCAGTGCCTAGAGACAACTGAAACGTTCTGCTTGGTCAATGCATCTGGCACCAACGACGGCATCACTGAGTGCTGTGCGATGTAGTCAGGACACCGGGTTAGAATCTGGCTCCTCCTGGTCTGGAAATCTAAGAGGTAAGACAGCTTTTCTGCCGCACAGGTAACGAGTGCACAAGGGTAGAGCCAGCGCAGGTTAACTGCAGTAAGCATCACGTGTGTGCGGTCAGAACGGGGTTCTGTAGTTGTTTATGGCCTCTTCTCACCAGAAACAGGGGCTTTCCTTCCGCTTTCTGGCTTTTCCCTGCTGTCCGAGAGAGGTCTCACATCTCTAAACATAATCCCTCCCGCTGCATAATAACTCTGATTCTTCTAATGTCCCTAAAAACTTCTACCCACCTGTTTGCCTTGTTAGCCGCTCTGTCTGCCTGTCTCCAATGCTCTCTTCTACGTGAATGCATTTTATTGTAATGTGTATTAAGCACATTCTGTGCACAGCACAACGTGGAGGCTGCAGAGAAACAGAGATGAAGATCCTTGGTTCCCAGTGGCACTCACCATCTCCTGGAATTAGGTAGGAAAGAGATGGTGCAAGAGAACTTGTTGAGATTATATTTTGTTCATTATATTTTTCCCTATTCTTAGGCAGGCGGTTAAGCCTTCTCTCTCACATTCCCTCGACTAGGGAGTTTTTGCAGAGCGGAAAGCAGCTTGAAATCAAAGACTCTTCCTGCCTTTCTTAAAACACAAAGGACATGAAGGGGTCTGGTGGGAGGAAGAAGGCAAGGAGAGGGTGCCTTTGAAAGGAACACGCAGGGAAGCTGGCCAGCTGGGAAGAGGTTGGGGCGGGAACCCAGCGCTGCTTTGGCAATATCCTAAAAAAGAAGGGCTCAGTTTGCGTCTCGGGAGGCCCAGGGGAGCTCCCACTCTGCAAGTTTTACCCTTTTTAAAAACGCTGGGTTTTTTTGTCCTCCTCATGTTTCCAGAGCTCCTGCTGTGGGAATGCCCTGAGATGCAATGGGGAATAAGAGGTGCTCTTGCCCGCTGGCCAGAGGGACATTCAGCTTCATATACTCAGAGATCCCTGGCGACCATCTGGCTGAGCCTTCGTCTGTAAAGCACACCCTGTTCCCCAGACCTTCCGGAAGGAGAAGTGAGGGCCTTTCAAAGGCTTTAGCTTAGAATTGACCTCACCCCTTCAGCTCATATTTTATGTCTGTGGTTCTGTGCTCTTCCCTGTCCTTATCTCAAGCTCTATTTGACTCAAGCTGCCTCATAACTTTATATTGCTTTCTCTCCAGTACCTGGAGATATTTATCAAGGGTCTATTTTTGTCTCTAGTATCCTCCAAATCTTATAAGCGTAGGCAGAAGAGGAATTTATTGGAAAATATGTGAGCTCAAGTATTCAGAGTGGCGGGGGGAGGGGGAGCTGAAAAGACATATTTGGAAAATGGCTCGGGATTTGGACTCTAAGGAGGCCATTACTGTGACTCATTTCTTAACTCTTTCTACCTCTCTGAGCTTCTCCTTTAAGACAAAGTCCTGAGCAGAAGCATCTGATTGACCTGGTCTTGGAACAGCCTCACCTCTAACAGTAGAGACAGGTGTTGCTGGCTGCTGGTTCCCATGGAGAGAAGTGGAACCCTGCTCCCACCAAGATCCATAGAGTAAGGAATCTTCCCAAGTAGGAACGTATTCGGAGGTCAAACATATCAACCAGCATGCCCCTCACATGTCATTACCTGCCAGTGTTTTATCTGGAAACTCAGATCCCTCTGCCTCTCGTTCTGACCTCTCTCTCCTTTCCCAGGTGCACTCAGAGCCTTCCTCTGGGAGGCTCCATGGTGCTCTGAACACACATAGGATGAAAACTGGTCACACCATCCTTCTCCCCTTCTCATGCTCCCCTTCTCTTCAAAACTCACTTGAGATACTAATTACAAATTCGCTCCCCTCCCCCACAGTCCCGATTTTTGTGCGTCTGGAATAGGGCCCAGAAAGTTTAAGTTTTTAGTAGGCAGCTCAGGTGATTTTGACAATGGCAATGGCTGTTCTCTTTTGAGAAACAGGGTTCTCCCCTGTTATGAACTCTGGCCAGCTCCTTCTCCATAATCTCTCTCAAATCTTTCCTTCTCTTCCCCCCACAAACAAATGTCTTCGCTGTTGCCATCTTTCTCCATTACTGGCTTCGTTATCTATCCATCTCACCATGGCGAGGACAGAACCTCTCACAGGCATCTCTGTGGTGGTGGCATCAGGCAGGCAGAGGGAAATTGCTTTCTAACTTCTGCTTCCCTTGAGAGTTAGCTGCATTTCCAGAAACTGGGTTCTGTGTGGCTGCTCCGGGGGATACTGTGCTAGATGCTTGGAAAGGCACAGGTACTAACCAGCTGGAATGGATGCTGGCTGTACCCCTGGCTGGAATCCTCTTTGGGCTTCTGCTCCTGCCTCCCAGCAGCCCTTCTCCAAGGCACCTGCCCTTGGTCGTCAGAGTGACCTTCAGGCCCTGCTCCAGGATGTTGACCTACGGTGAACATCCATCCCCTCGTTTGGGTACATTATGGCCATGCCCTTACCATTTCCTTTAGACATCTTCCTTTTCAAATGTAACGGTGAGTTCAAAGGCTTGTTTAGTACATGGAGCTATTCACGTAAAATTATTTGGAGAAGTCTCTCATTATTCACTTCCTGGCACTAATGCTCTTCACTTCCTCTCTTTCCAGTAGCCAAAGGGTTAGAACAGGAAGGCTGCCTGCTCCTCACTGACAGCTTCTTTTAACATCAAGAGGATCATACAATTTCTCTTTTGTCTTATACTTTACTAGTATACATTGATATGGTTTTATGTCTTTTCTCACCTTGAAATTTTTTTTTTTATGTTTTAATTTAGAAGCTGAAAAGGGAGATCTCAACTTCTTTGATTCTTTGACCTATTGTAGAAAATCACTAGTGGCAGAGATGAGAAAGCACCATTTGTTCTGGGGGCCCTCGGTGTCAGAGATGGGACGGTAGCCCAGGAGAAAGCTCACCACTGAAGAAGTGGGTGTGCTCTCTGTCCCTGCCTTGGTGCAAGGAGATCCTTGTCCTGACACACACGGCATCACTATTTGCTTCTGTGCAGGGAAGCGCTCTGCTCCCTCATCCAACCAGGACACTAGCCATCCAGCCGGTGGCTCAGTGCAAAAGCTGGTAAGTTCAGAAACTCACCCCGAGTACTTCCAATTTACCTAACAGTTATGGCACCATGGATCTAGGTTCATACACCCTGATAAGTGAGAAATAGCATCTTTCTTTATGTTCTCTAAGTTATTCTAATTTTGATGCTAAACAACTGTGTCTCTAGGCTATGCACAAATCTAACGCATCATTCTAAGGGCTTCTTCGCGGTCCTGGGCCAGGAGAGTGGAGACTGCTTGGTTCCTGTCACCTGTCTGTGTATATCATCACCGAGATAGTGTCCCTGTCTGCACACCCCCCTTCAGCCGAGAGCTCTCTATGTGGAGAAAGGAATCTTCAGCTTCTCTGAGGTCCCCTCACCCAGTCCCCCCAGCCCCCCAGCCCAGGGGCAGCCTTTTATGCTCAGATGAGGCTCCTTCCTGTTGTCACCTCTTTAGGCCACTAAACCCCTCAAATCTTGTTCTTAGACTGAATGATTCTCAACCAAAATGTTAGTTTACTTTTCCCCTGCGAATAAGGAGGACAGGGCCCAAAAAGTGGTAGGGGTCGTGTTTGCATCCCATTCTTCTATGTAGCAAAGAAAAAACAGGGAAGCCTGGCACTAGAAGTCTCAAATGCTACCATCTGGGCATTTGTTCTGTTCCTATATCTGAAATTTCATGTTCACTCCTCCTTATGAATCGGTGTGTCTATATCTTAGACATGCTGCTGTGCGTTGAAGGGATATTGTCCTTGTCGACACCAGGCAGGGTTCTAGGTTGCATTCAACAACAACAACAAAACAATTCTTGCAAATTTAAGCAAAAAAGGGAGGGTATGGGGTCATCAGGGAAGTCCTCTCAAAAAAAAGAAGGAGAAGAAGGAGAAGGAGAAGGAGAAGAGGAGAAGAGGAGAAGAGGAGGAGGAGGAGGAGGAGGAGGAGGAGGAGGAGGAGGAGGAGGAGGAGGAGGAGGAGGAGGAAGAAGACATAGAGTTAAAGAAGTTGTACTAAAAGTGAGAGGGAATACTGAAGAAACATAGGGAACAAACACGAGAAGGAGAAAGGGAAACAAAGACGAACAATGTAGTTTCTGCCCTTAAAAGACTACAGCGTGGGAGGAAATGACCCTCCATGCCTACAATGTGAGGAAGTGAGTGGCAGGCAGAGCTCCCCACAGTGGTGCTGGGGTGGCTAGCTCAGTGCTCCAGGAAGAAGGTTGGTCTTGAGCACCGAGGAGCCTGCAAGTGCTACCCCCCCCCCCCCCAGTGATGCTTGGTGTTCTGGCCCAGGGGCGGGACAGCAGACTGTCTTGCATACTCCATAGAGCATCCTCAGTGGAGTAGCCACGGTGAGATTGTCCTCTTGCAGCTTTGCTCTGTCACTGGTAGCATGCCATACCTGAGTTTGGAAGGAGCCATCAGATACTATTGCGTTTGCACTGTCAATATCGAACATCTTCCAGAGAATGCCATTCCTGTGCGTCACCCCCAAGTGACTAGAGACAGGCATGTGCACAGGCAATGTGGTCTTAAAGCTATTTACTGCTCCTGGGTCTGCGCAGTGGTAGCTGCTCACTGTATTTTAGTAAGTCTTGGCTGCCACCTAGTGGAGCAAATTTTCCAGTAGGTACAATTCAGTATTAAATAAGAGAGATGCATGTGCCCTTAGTCAACTAACTGTACCTTTGGATGCCTGGTAAAATATTCTGAAATAGTTTGGTTGCTTAGGGAACATACAGACTTATATGAGTATAGCTGTGTTTGTGGTGTGTGTGTGTAGTTCAGGGTATGTATTGGCAACCTGTCTGTCTGCGCAAAGGATTGCCCATTAAACAAATAGCCTTGAGCAAAGTCCATATCTTCTAGGTTTCTTTCCAATTCTGAGGTCGTGAAAGGCATACAGAACTCTGGAAAAACATTTTTTTCTTTATTTTATTTAAAAAATTGAAGGTGAGAAAAATTTCTCCATTTTTTATTTTTCAGTTACAGTTAACATTCAGTACTATTTTAGAATAGTTTCCAGTGTATAGCATAGGGTTAGACAGTCATATAATTTATAAAGTGATCTCCCAATAATTTTGGTACCCACCTGGAATGATATGCAATTATTACAATAGAATTGACTTTATTCCCCAGGCAAACCGCGGCTTGCGAGCCACATGCAGCTCAAGAGCTGTGGTTTGCCGCTCTGTTTACTAATGAGTTTGCTGACCACTGCCCTAGGCTGTATTTATCCCTGTGACAATTTTGTGACTACCAGTTTGTGTTTCTTAAACCTTTCACCTTTTTTATCCAACCCCCTGGCAGCTGTCAGAATGTTCTATCTATAAGTCTGTTTCTTTTGTTTTTTAGATTCCACATTTAAGTGATATCATATGATATTTGTCTTTCTCTGATTTATTTCAGTTAGCATAATACGTTCTAAGTCTACCCATGCTGTTAAAAATGGTAAAACTTCTTTTTTGTGCTGTAGTAGTATTCCGTTGTATATATGTAACACTGCTTTTTTATCTACTGGTCTATTGATGGGCCTTGGGTTGCTTTCATATCTTCGATACTATAAATATCACTGTAATGGACATGGGGGTGCATTTTTTTTTGAGTTGGTGTTTCAGATGTCTTTAAATAAATGTCCAGAAGTGGAATGACCGGGCCATTTTTAACTTTTTAAGAATCTCTAGGCTGTTTCCATAGTAGCTTCACTGGTTTGCGATCCTACGGACAGTGCGTGGGAGTTGCCTCTTCTGTTCATGCTGATTAATACTTTTTAAAATTTAAAAATTCTTACAGGTATGCAGTGGTATCTTATCGTGGTTTTAATTTGCATTTCTCTGATGATTAGTGATGCTGGGCATCTTTTCATATGTCTATTGGAGAAGTGTCTATTCAGGTGCTCTGCCCGTTATTCAGCTGAATTGTGTTTTTGGTGTTGGGTTGTGTGATACCTTCTTTATAAATTTTGGATTAACCTCATATCAGATGTATCATTGGCAATCCTCCCACCCCCATTTAGTAGGTTGTGTTTTTATTTGATTATTTCCTTTGCTGTGAAAAAACTTTTTAGTTTGATGCAGTTCTGTTTTTTAAAATACATTTTTATTAATTTCAGAAAGGAGAGAGAGGGAGAGAGAGATAGAAACATTAAGGATGAGAGAGGATCATTGATTGGCTACCTCCTGCATGCTCCCCATTGGGGATCGAGCCCACAACCTGGGTGTGTGCCCTTGCCCGGAATCGAACCTGGGGCCCTTTAGTCCACAGGTCAATGCTATATCCACTGACTAAACTGGCTAGGGCTCAATTGTTGATTTTTTCTTGTTTCCCTTGCCCAAGGAGCTATATCAGAAAAAAATATTGCTAAGAAAAATGTCAGAGAAATTACTGCCTAAGTTTTCTTCTAGAACTTTATGGTTTCAAGTCGTACACTTAAATCTTTAACCCATTTCAAGTTTATTCTTGTACTAGATGCCTGATGCATGAAATTTGTGTAAGAGGCTGGGTCCTTGTAGCCACAGTGGCTTGCCCTGGACCTTGCAGCCGTGGCTTCATCCAGAAGGCAGTCCAGAATGTTGTTCAGCTGTCCAGTCTAGTTAGCATATTATTATAGATACTAGAAGTCTGGTGCACTGAATTCATGCACTCAGAGGGTTCCTCAGCCTGGCCTGCACCCTCTTGCAGTCTGAGAGCCCTCAGAGGATGTTCGACTGATGGCTTAGGCCCGCTCCCCAGGCTGGCAGTTGGACATCTTTAATGCTGCCTCAGAGGTAGGAGAGGCTCCACCACCATTGCTGTGCTCATCAGCCATGATATCAGCTTCATGGAAGTGCACTGACTACCAGGGGGCAGCTCCTGAGGTTGAGTGTCTGCCCTCTGATGGTCAGTGTGCATCATTGCGACAGGTTGTGCCATTCAATCGATTTGCATATTAGCCTTTTATTAGATAGGATTAGGGGTTGGGTGGTGCCTCAGCTCAACCTGCCCCCTCTCACATACTGAGAGCCCTCGAGGGATGTCCTACTGATGGCTCACACCCGGTCTGCCCAAGGCCAAAAGCCTCTGACCACCATTCTTGGGCAGGGGACCTCGGCCAGGGGACCCAAGCAAAGTGATTGCCCTGTGATCCAGGCCCATCACTGGCCGGCCTGGACCCGCCTGCCCAAGGCCAGGGGAAAAGGCCTCTTAGCAAGACCTTTTCCCCTGGCCTTGGGCATCTGGCAAAACAATCACCCTGTGATCAGGGCCCATCACTGGCTGGCTCCGCCTCAGCCCCAGCTTGCCATGGGCAGCAGCCATCTTGGTTGGGTGTTAATTTGCATATCACTCCTGATTGGCTTTTGGACATGGCTTTTGGGTGTGGTGAAGATACGATTAATTTGCATATTGCTCTTTTATTAGGATGGTATAAGTTGTGGTCTAGTTTCATTATTTTGCTTGTATCTGATCAATTTTCCCAACATTTATTGCATACATGGTCTTTACTCCATTGAATGTTCTTGCTTCCTTTGTCATAGACTAACTGACCATATTGATGTGGATTTATTTGTGGGCTCACTATTCTGTCGCATTGATCTATGTGTCCGTTTTATGCCAGTACCATGCTGTGGCCTTGAAATATAGTATGATGTCAGCTAACATGATTCCTCCAACTTTGTTCCCTCTCATGACTGCTGTAGCTATTTGGGGTCTTTTTTGGTTTCATATAGATTCTTGGTTTTATTTGTTCTAGTTCCATTGGTATTGTAATAGGGATTGCATTAATTCCATAGATTGCTTTGGGTAGTATGGACATTTTAATGATGTTAATTATTCCTATGCATGAGCACAGTATATCCTTTCATTTATTTTTATCTTCCTCAATTTCTTTCTTTAGTGTCTTATCTTTTTCTGAGTACAGGTTTCTTACCTCTTTGCTTAAACTTATTTCCAGATATTTTCTTTTTTGATGAAGTTATAAATGGATTGTTTCCTTAATTTTTCTTTCCGATAATTCATTATTGGTGTATAAAAAATGCAACCGATTTCCCAAAATTAACTTTGTCTTCTGCTACATCACTGAATTCATATGTCAGTTCTAGTAGTTTTTTTGGTGGAATCTTTAGGGTATCTGGAGAATAATCTTGAAGTCAGAATTATTGAGGTTCATTTTCTGCCGCTGGAGATAGAATAGCATCCTACCAGCTCCAGTCCAGGTGTGAGGACCCTGGAGGCCACCCACTGTGGAACAGACCTCACGGACAAATGGGCACAGGGAAAAAGGCCCAGTTCCCTTTGTCAGACAAGCCCTGGAGGTGAGGAGCAGGTAAAGGGAGAGTGGAAATGCAGCAAGGCAAAGCGTGATAATGTCAAGTCTGATAGATTTTTCTTAGGTTGACTTCTTCCAAATCAATGGGTAAAAGGACCACCTAAGACAATGGAGAGTGAACTATTTGCCTTTGGGTTCTGATACATTATATATTATATATATATAATAAAAGAGTAACATGCAAATGTGATCATATCTTGGCTCCTGACTGGCTATGCTACCAGCCAATCAGGAGGGGGGGGGGAGACTTCGGGGCATGGCCACGGCTTGCCTGGATGCCAGTGAACACTTCCCTTCATGAATGCTTCGATTCACGCTGGCGCCTCAAGTGCTTTCACCTGTGGGGAACACTTCGCTTCACACGGGTGCAGGCGGGGAACGAAGCGCTTTACACCAGCTGGGAACGCTTCTCTTCATGCTGGCAGGGGCGGGGAACGAAGCCGGGACCACGCCTCTGCACAGGGTGTTTTTGAGGGCCTAGCGAGCCAGCGGGAGAGGCTCGGTCCTTGCAGTGTCCGTGGTGCGGGGAGGGCTGGGCCAGGACAGCACCATACTTTCAAAGAAAGTTGTTTCCCACTTAAATATCCTCTGATGAGTATCTTTAAAAAAGAAGTAAATATTCAGCCATTGTCACACCTTGAAAAGTCAAGGTAATTCCTTAATATCACCTAATATCCACTGTATGTTCAAATGTCTTTGTTTCAAAGATGCCTTTTACTATTGGTTTGCCCCCTTCGGAGGCTACCCAAGGTCTTAGTTCAGCCCTGATATTGGGCTGCTTCCCCCGACCATAAGTTCCCAGCGCACTTCCAGCCAGAGTTAAAGGGGACTTCTTCTGTTGTTAAGGCATCGCCATATCCAGTGCCTGCCAGGCCTCTGTGAAAGAACTACTCCTTGGGTCCAGGGTGCTGGGAGCTGAAGCAGAGAGGCTGTGAGGCCTAGCTTACCCAGGATGCTGGCCCCCCATCACCCCCTCCCAATTATCCTGGCCCAGCCTTCCCTATGCATACCTGCTCAAGGAGAGCATGAGGTGGTCTTGGCAGCTGGATGGGAGGCTGGTAGGGGGTGTGGCCACAGCAGGAGGAAAAGGAGGCCTACACCCTCCCCCTATCCAGAGGGTCTTGATAGGGGACCACAGGCCACGCCCCCCACCCAGCAAGGCTTGACAGGGAACCTCAAGGTGTGCTTCCCACCTGGTGCTGGGCTAGGGGACCTCAGGCTGCTCCCCCCACCCCAGCTCCAGGCTGGGGGACCTCAGGCCGTACCTCCCACCTGGTGCAGCTTGACAGGGGACTGCAGACTACACTCCCAACCCGGCAGGACTTGACGGGGGACCTCAGGCTGCGCCCCTACCTGGCAGGGCTTGACAGGGGACCTCAAGCCACCTTCCCCACCCTGGCACCAGGCTGGGGGACCTCAGACCATACCCTCTGCCCCAGCACCAGGCCAGGGGTCCTGAGGCTGTGGCCCTCCTGGCTGGCTGGGCTTGACAGGGGACCTCATGCTGTGCCCTCCACCCAACGGGGCTTCACAGGGGAATGAGCCAGTGCCCCTGTGCCAGTGAGGATAGACAGGGGACCTGAGGCTGTGCCTCCCTCCCTGTGCTGGGCTGGGGGACTTGAGGCTGTGCTCCTCTGCCTGGTGGGGCTTGACGGGGCATCTCAGGCCATCTCCCTTACCCAGTGGGGCTTGATGGGGCATCTCAGGCCATCTCCCTTACCCAGTGGGGTTTGACAGGGGATCTCAGGTCGTGTCTCCTACCTGGTGGGACTTGATGGGGGACCTCAGGCCACTCCCCCATCCTGGTGCTGGGTCAGGGGACCTGAGGACACATCCTGCCCTGGGTGGTTTGACAAGAGTGGGACTGGTGGGGTCTGGATCTACCCCAATGCAGAGGGGGCTGGTGCGGCTGGGTATGGGTCTCATGTGATTTTGAGGCACATGTGAGTGAGTGGGGACTTGACTCTGGGCCCTGTGGTGTGCCCCAGACTCTGACAGGAGGAAGGTTTTCATACACATTTTACTAATTTTCTTTAGTCTCTGATACTTCTATTATAGAGAAAGAGCAAATTGCAATATTAAATTATTTCCTCTGATTAATACCCTTTTAATGTACACGAATTTCATGCACCGGGCCACTAGTGTATATATATATAATATGCTAAGTGTCTGACCACCCAACCAGTTGCACGACCACCAGAGGGCAGATGCTCAACACAGGAGCTGCCATGATGTGCACTGGACATTTACAGAGAACTGACACCACAGAGCTGGTGCCCACAAAGCAACAGCTTCCCCCAAGTGGACACAGGCCCTGCCACCACCCTGGAGCAACAGCCCATCAAATCACAGCCAATCCTGCTGAGACCCCATGGCACAAGATGTGGCCCACAGTCCAGCCCTGCCCAGAAACGGTGGCTGTGGGCACTGGGTAATGACGTCACATAGCGATGCCTGTCTTCCTTTCCTAGTAACTAGCCTCCTTGGAATTTCTTCAGACCAGGAACATAACTTGCTTTATGGCCAGGTGCAAACATTTTACAGTTGAACCAAATGTTTGTGAAGCATTTCCCTAGGCCTCATCTCATTTGATCTTCACAGAAATCCTGGAGTAGTTAGATAGGAAACTCAGTGGAATCCTGTTTTCTTTTCATTAGCCAGAAAATAGAGATTTAGAAAGCTTAGAAACTTGACCTGACTAAAAAGAAGTAAGAAATGGTGGACCTTGAATATGATTTCAGGTTTTCTCACTGTGCAGAATATAGTCAAACACTGCTACAGTTAAATATTTTACCTTTTGTTCTCCCTGTGTGATCTACAATAATAATCTGCTTTGTGTTGATACTTACTGCTGTGCTACTGAAAATTACCTGAAAGAGAAGTTGGGGTGCTTCACTGGGCTGGAAAAAGTTTAGCTACATCAGAAAGCAGGTCTAATTAGGCAAGTTTATTCTATATCTATAAAAGGCTAAGTTGATTTACACATGCAAGATACATATAAAGCTCTCGCTGGTGCCAATCACACAGGTGTGTTTCCATCTGTCATTGTCCATCGTGAATTTGATTGGCACTTTATAAAGAAAGGGTGAATAGCAATATTAAAATTTTTCTTGTAATTAATTTCCTTTCAATGTGCACAAATTCATGCACTGGGACACTAGGATATAAAAAAGGTACCTTGAAATTGTAGAATGATTGATATAACATATTGGATCAAATTGACACTCTTTCCAGGTTTCCTTGTCCCCCTTTAACCAGGCCACTGGCTACTTGGTCCAGAAGAGTCCTCCTACCTACAACTATGTCCACCTGTCTCACCCTGGGTAAAGGCCGGGTTTTTTGTGTATAATTAAGTCTGGCATGGGCACCAGTGCTTCCACCCCTGGGAGACCAAGGAAGACCTCAGTGAAGTGCCTGGCATCTGGCTTCACCACTGGCTGCCTGGAAGCCCAGTGACAAGTCTGGTGGAGGAGACAGGGGCAGGGTCGCAGGCAGAGGAGGTCACTTGTGGGAAGGCCTTGAGAGAGCACATTGAGTTGAGAACTGGAAGATGTCATGTAGTGGGGATGGTGAGCAGACGGGAAGAGGGAGGACACATGGCCTTGCAGGATGATGTGGGACCTCAGCCTGGGTGCCTGGTAAGCCACGCACAGAAGTTGAACAAGCAGGTTTGCATTTTAAGATCACTCTCACTGCAATGGTAGAGGCGTGATGGGAAGGAGAAGATGGGGGAATGGAGGTGGAAGCTGGCAGTGGCCCAGCTGGTGGCAGGTGACTGGCAGCCAGGCAACTGGAGAACCTGTGCTGGCCCTGCCCCTGCCCCTGCCTCTGGCCCTGGCCTTGGCTCTGGGTGAGTGCTTTAATCCTCCTACTGCTCCATTTTCTCATCCATGTGTTGTAGTTAAAATTACCCCATTCTCAGTCTTATTTTTATTTATTTATTTATTTATTTTTTAAATTTTGGTTTTTTGCAGCATAACTTAGATATAGTAGTAGTACATGTTTTCCCTCCCCCCCCATTATCCTCCCCCAGTCTCCTCCCCGCCCAGCACATGTCCCCACCAGCCCCCCTCCCTGCCCCAGTGTCTTTCATTGGCCATGCTCATATGCATGCACACAAGTCCCTCAGTTGATCTCCCCCAGCATCCGCCCCCCACCCTCCTCAGCCTTCCCCCTGTAGCCTGACAGCCCGTTCAATGCCTCCCTGCCTCTATATCAATCTCAGTCTTATTTTTAGATTAAATAGGTTAAATGAACACACTTGTTAAATAATAGGTGCTTCAGAAATACTATTTTGAAGGTGTGAGAAAGGGAGTCTTCCATGATCAGCATAGCTGTCAGGCCAATCATGCATGGCCACCAGCTAGTCCTTCCCAAAGCAGGCCCTGGCTTGCCTCACGTTGAGCACACAGTTGACTCACCTGGACTTAAGGAGGCTTCCCATTGGCTACCCTCTCCACTGGGTAAAGGACGGGGCCAGAGCTATTTGGGGATAGAAATGTCCACACCCAGTGGCTGGCAGGCCACCTGCAGTGGAGGCATGGAGATGAGCCAGCTGGCATATTTGCTGTGCCCTGTGCTGTGCGCGTGTTAAAACACAGGCCCATAATTGTTGTAACTGACAATCCTGGAGTGATGATCTGAAAACGGGTGATGGGTTTGAGATGCAATTTGGACTTAATCATTTGGGTGAGGTTATTTCCTACTTGACTAAGTTAGCCAACTATTTCTAAAGGGTGATAATTAAAATTTGCCTGGGGGTTATCAATTTACTGCCAGAACTGCAGGAAAAAATGGGCATGGAAGAGTTTCAGTTGGCAAATGATTAGCTAAGATTTCATTACCCTTAATGAAAGGGAGTTTTAAATGGGCACATTTCACTTTGATTGTCTTTTTAAAAATATATATTTTATTGATTTTTTTTACAGAGAGGAAGGGAGAGGGATAGAAACTCAGAAACATCGATCAGCTGCCTCTTGCACACCCTCCACTGGGGATGTGTCTGCAACCAAGGTACATGCCCTTGACCAGAATCAAACCTGGGACCTTTCAGTCCATAGGTTGACGCTCCATCCACTGAGCCAAACTGGTTTCAGCAGTTTTGTTTTTTTGTTTTTTAAGAGGAGTGTGCAAAGATTAGCATTCCATTGTGTCTTTCTTGATTTATTTTTATCGTTAATTATATTTAGTGTCATAGGGGGGTGTTATTTTTTACATCCTGGACCGCGGAACCTTGAGGCTGTGATTGTCGCCTCCTTATTGTGGGGGACAGCAAGGAAGCCTGCAGCCCCAGTCACATGGTCACAGTGTCAGTTTCATTCACCAAAGACTGAAGGTTTGGCTGGAGCTGTGCTCTGAAGAGAGGCTGATGTAATTTCCCTGGATGTCTTCCCACTTTCTTTTAAATATTCCAAAAACCAGTTGTCTCCAGGAAATCTCAGTAAGAATTAGACTGTAAGCTCCAAGGGGACAGCTGCTAGATTTCTTACCCCGTGCTCAATTCCCAGTGCCTGGCACAGATAAATCTTAATAAGCCAGTGACAGATGCTGGAGTTCACGAAGCAACAGACGATGTGCCAGGAGCTTAGGATACATCAGTGAATAAAGCAAAAACCCCTGCCCTTGTGGAGATTGCCTCATAAATAAGTACATCATGTGGTATGCGGGGTGATAAATTCTTTGAAAAAATAAAGTAAGGGGTTGTGAGTGCCAGGAATGGCGTGCGGTGGATCGGGGTAGTTGGACCCATTTCCTTATTAAGTAGCATCTTTCAGGAGGGCCTTGTTGGGGAGGTGAGATTTGGGAAATGATTTGAAGATGGTGAGGACACCAGCCGGCTGGGTGGGTATCTGGGGAGGAGTTTCCAGGCAGAAAACAGCCAAGCAAAGGCCCTGAGGCTGTAGTGCGCTGGGTGTGTCTGAGGCACAGCAGGGAGGCCTGTGAGGCTTGAGCAGCGAGAGAGAGGGGTTGTGGGTGGAGTGGCCACGTCATCTGGTCATTTTGGTCCATGTGAGGACTTTGGCTTCTTCCTCAGCACTGCCGGGTTTAAAGTAAAGGGATGGTGCAGTGGGATTTGGCAGCCATGCTGGGGAAGAAGGACAAGCAGAAGGATGAGCCATTTGGGTGATTGCAGTGATTCAGATGAGAGACAGCAGTGGCTTGGAGCAGGGGCTCAGTGGCAGAGATGGCCAGAAGTGATCGGATGCTAAATACAGGTAGATATGGGGAAAGAGGAGACAGGTGACTCAGGCTTTGGGCTTGGGTAGCTGGAGCAGTGCCTTGCTTTCATGGAGATGGAAGGTCACAGACCAACAGGCTTTGGGGAGAGCAGCGCGGGGCTGAGGGTGGCCACACTAAGACAAGTCCGTCAGATACCAGAGTGCACAGATCACGGAGACATCCAACAGTGAGTTTCCGTGCAGACGTCTGAGGCCACAGAGGAGATCACTGAGTGTGAGCAGACACAGTGAAAAGAGTGAGGATTGAGGTAGGGACAGTCCCATATGGCAGGCTGGAGGAACAGCAGGGGAACCGGAAAAGGATAGAGACAAGGAGTGACCAGCGGGGTCAGAGTGAAACCAGGACAGCGTAACGTCCTGACATAAGGGGAAGAATGTGCTTGTGTTGTGAGAGATTCCTGATGGGTCAAGTCCAATTAGGCATCACCACTGGCTTTAGCAACGTGGGTGCCATTGGTGCCTGAGAGACAGTAGCTTGGTAAGTGGTGGGGCCAAGACATCACATGGGTTCCAGAGAGAAGTGGGAGGAGAGGAACTGGAAAATGTGCATTTACTTGGAAAATGTTTGAAAGGAGTTCACTGCAAAGGAGAGTAACGAGGTGGTAGCTATTCGATGAAGTGGGGTCAATAGAAGAAGGCTTGTTTAAGGTGGTATCTTTTTCTGAAACCAAGAAGGAGGATGCAGGGGGAGACACATAATGATGTAGGGGGTCAATGGATTATGGACACGTAGTATGATCATCAGGCATCGGTAAGGGCCCACTTAAAGAACAGTATGCGAGTACATACACCCTCAGTTAACTTCAGGTGAGGCCAGTCACACAGGTGGTGTTCACCAGCTATTTTCAGGTGAGAAGAGGTGGAGGTTCCGTTTACACAGCATTTTGGCTTTGCCAGTGGAGCACAGCAAGAGGGTATCGGCAAGAGTGTGATTATAATGACTGAAATGTAACTTAAGGAGGAGATGCTCAATAATGTTTCCTTAAATTTTTTATTTCTTAATTACGGTGCATACAATATTATATTGGTTTCAGCTGCACAGCCTAGCAGTTAGACATTTATATAACTTACAAAGTGACCCCCTCCATAGGTTAAATACCCATCTGATAGTTATCACAGTATGGACTATATTTCCTATGCTCTACTTTATATGTCCAAGACTGGTTTTATTACTGGCCATTTATATACCTTTTCCCACCCATCCCCCAGCCTTCCATTTGGCAACCATCAATTTGTTCCTGTATCTATTAGTTTGCTTCTGTTTTGTTATTCCTGAGATTCCATATAAGTGAAATCATATGGTATTTATGATTTCAAATCATAAATGTGCACAAGGGTTTTCTTATCTCCACATTCTCTCTGGCACTTGGTTGATGTGTTGACGATAGCCATTTCCACAGGAGGGAGGCAATACCTCCTGGTGGTTTTCACTCACAGCTCTGATGATTAGTGACCTTGAGCACCCTTTCGTGTGTCTCTTGGCCATCTGTATGTCTTCTTTAGAGCAATGTCTATTCAGGTCCTCTGCCCGTTTTAAAATCAGATGCGCGTTTATCTGGTGTTAAGTTATATGTATGAGATCTTTCTGTATTTTGTATATTAGCCCTTATTGGATGTATTATTGGCAAATACCTTCTTCCATTCAGTAGGTTGTCTTTTTGTTTTGTTGATGGTTTCCTTTTTTGAACAAACATTTTTTGTTTGATGTAGTTCCATTTGTTTGTTTTTCTGTTTCCCTTGCCCAATGAGACATATCCTTTTGGAGTGTCTTTTGTGGATCTAATTGTATGATGCTCTGGTGTGGTCTGTTGACTGTGGGACCTCTGGGGACGGGTTCTGGTGCAGGCCAAGGCCAGCCATTGCCTGTGCCCAGCCTGGAGCTGCTGGTAGGAGCCACAAGGTGATCTGTGCTTGGTTGCTGCCTGTGCTAGGCTTGGAGGCACTGGGAAGGACTGGTTTACAGCACAGGCTGGCTGCCACTGATTTGGGGGGATTTTGTGGACCTTTGAGAGGTTTTTGGCAAGTTTGCCTGTGTGGGAAAGCCATTGGGAGAAGTTCAGACCTCCCAGCACTTCTGTCCCTGGGAGAGAACTGCTCTGACCCCCATCCTTCCAGTCCTTGCTCTTAAGTTAGTCAATTTAGTTCCTCCCCATAGGACCCTGGTGCTTTTCAAGCTGCTGCCCCTCACTGGAGCTCAGAGGGAGTGAGTCTGTGAGCGAGCCTGTGTACAGATTAAGATCTGTAGTCCCTAGGTCTCCAGCAGCCTCTGTCTCAATCAGCCACAACCCCTTGGTTTTCACAGCAGATATTATGGGGACTCTTCTTTCTGGCACTGGTGCCCTGGGCTGGGACCTCTTGTCCCTCAGGGGGGACCTCTCTGGCTGAAATACCCTCCTGTCTCCTAACGCCTACACTGAGGGCGTGGGACGTCCTGTTCCCTCTCTCAGGCCCTCCTACCAGTCTCCCCGTGACTGCTGCTTTACATCCTTAGTTATAGCTTAGCTGATCTTCAGGTGAGTGTCTGTGATTGTTGTTCTGTAATATAGTTGCAATCTTGATGTGGTTGTGGGAGGAGGTGTACAGGTATTCTGTACTCTGTCACCTTGACTGGAAGTCCAGAGTCAGGACAGATTTGTCAGTAATGTTTGTTGAACAAATACGTGATTGAATAAACTTAGATTTTGTTTATGGGGGAAAAAAAGGGTTTCGGAATAATCAAATAAATGCTATCTAAGAGCCTGAAAAATCACAGAGGGAATCAGACAGTGGGAATCTCCACGCTGGGATGTCCTGTGCACGTGTCCACCTTCATCACTTCTCTGTCCATCTGTCCTTCCTGGCACTCCTATTACTAGTGCCCTTGAGACTCTTCCTGCTTTAAGTGTATCTGAAATGTTAGATGATCTTATTAAAATGTGATTTCTTTTTTCTTACATATAGGGATTGTAAATATTTTAAATCAGATAATATATTACAAAAAATAAAATTTTATTGTACATGCTTATTTTCTTAAAAATATAGAAAACAAATAGATTATATAAAGAGTTTGAGCATAACAACTGTGAGTACCGGAAGAGGATATATTTAAATTTTTACCATGGTTAGCTTTGTATAGTGAAATCTGAAGGTTTTTTGTTTTTACTCACAAACATCTTGTTTACTGGATGGATACATAGAAGTCCACCTACTGCAAGGTTAACTGCTCTGTTAATATTTGAAGGTGGTGCTCACTACTTTCCCAAATGGGGTGGGAAAGGGAAGAATCATTCCTTTCTCTTGCCATCTCCACCCAAGTGAAGGTCCCATTTTACTCTTCATTGTCTCCATTGCCACATCTTTTCTTTTTTCCTTGTCTCTTCTTTCCTCTCTCATTCAGGTAATTATTATGGGAGCCCAGGAGGGCATCATGCCTGTGTCTGCTTGTGGTGGGCACTCAAACCTGTGTTTAAGGACAGAAATATGTCAGTTTGGAATATCCCAATTTACTGGACTTTCTGCTTTACTGAAAGTTAACTCATTTGTTTTGTTTTTATTTTTTTAATGAGGTAACATTGGATGTTAACATTTTGTAAGTTCCAGGTGTATGTCTAGTTACCATACGTCATCATATTTGACCTCCTTTGCCCATTTCACTCTCCTAGCACCCACCTTGCCCTCTGACAATCACCAATCTGTTGCCTGTATCTATGAGTTTGGTTAGTAAAATTATACTTTTTTTTTTGTCCTTTTCTGACTTATTTCACTTAGCATTAACACCCTCTTGTTACAACTGGCAATATTTCGTCTTTTTTATTGTTGAGTGGTATTCCATTGTGCATATATGTAGATGTATATAAACCTCGTTTGTCCATTCATTCGTCAATGGACACTTAGGCTGCGTCCATGTTCTGGCCATTGTGAGCAATATGACCGGTACAGGGGGCATGTTAACCCATGGTTGCAGGGAGACAGCACTGGGTCAGCCTTCTGTCTGGGCCTTTGGAACTCTCCTCCTGCCAAGGAGGCTATTGTCCTCTCTGTTCTTTCATCTGCGTTCTTACATAGGTTACATACCTCACCACACATCCTCAACCTAAAACCCGGCCAACAGATGCAAATGGCAGTAAATTTTCACTGGGGTCATAAGAATACATTTGCAAAAAATACAAAGCTAACTAAGCTTCTGATGATTTTAGCTCAGCCATATATATCTCCTCCCTCAAACTTCATGTAGTTATAAGATGTTGGCTTTCCTGGGGAGTTACTCAACCCAGAATCTTGGGGATTAACCTAGGAGCCAGATCCCACAAGTTGTCAGTTGCCCTCAAGCTGTCAGTGAGGGAGTCCATTTTTGTGGCTCTGGATGACAAACATGGCAGGTGATTCTTTTTTACACACGGATGAGATGTGCCTCCTATAGAGTCTACAACAGGACCTGGTATAGGGAATGTTTTGAGGAGGCTAGAATATGAGTAGGAAGGAAATTCAGGAACTCAGGGCTTTTCTAACTCCTAATTCTTTGTAGTCAATCCATTCATCCTATTCCCCTACCCCATTTTTTAAATGTTTTCATTGAGAGGAAGGGAGAGGGGGGTAGAGAGGTAGAAACATCGGAGAGAGGAACATCATCAATTGGCTGCCTCCTGCACAGCCCCACTGGGGATCTAGCCAGCAGCCCAGGCATGTGCCCTGACTGGAATAAAACCATGACCTCTTGGTTCTTGCATCAATGCTCAACCACTGATCCATAACAGTTGGGTCATGCTATCCCCTTTGATGTAATATTTATTTGATTTTTATGCTTTGGTGACTCTTATAAATTATACATCTACCCAAGGGAAAGGTTAAGCCTAGGGCAGCTTGGAAAGCGATTTCTTCCTGGAAACAGAAATGAAAAGCAATAGTGTCAATGTGACTAACACTGGGTTTGCATTTCTATAGATACACAATTATTAACAATATCTCATCTAGAGGAGAAATTATGAAAATGATGTGAATATCCACTTCTTAAAATTTAGGGCAAACTTTTTCTTTTGTGGACACTTACTTTCTACCTAAAATTAATAAATAAATCACTCTTTGACCTTCATTTAGCCTTAAAAATAATATATTGGCCTCTTTATTGTCTATTTTTATTTCTCATGAAAATCACTGCTCAATGACATTGGCATACAAATGTTTGACCATGTTGCTGGATTCCTTGCTATGGTCTTGAATAAAAACTTGGATTAAAAGGTCAACTTTAAAATATGCATAATTCACTGACTAAAAGCTATCCCAGCTATCCCAACAACTCGCACCACTTCTCCTCACCCCATTATCCAGGGAGGCGCCCCTGAGTTTTAAGAAGTGCCAATAAAAAGGCAGAATGTGTAAATATTTGGGGCCTAGGAAATTTCTTCCATGAATAGGGAATGAAAGGTAGAGTGAAAAGTATTTTTGGAAATTAACGAAGTTAGCATAGTAGAGAGAGAATTGCACACTTAATATTTCCTAGAGCACAAAACAATGAAACCTGTTATTCTAAGGAAGCCCTTGCTCCATGTCCTTCATATATTTGGTTCCATAGCCGGTGTATTGAAAGTCTTCCGATTTCTGAGATTATTTTTCAAATTTTATAGCCAATCATATTGGGGTCATCCAGCAGTTTGCAGTGGGGCTCAAGTGTAGGAATTTCTTTAAGGGACAGGCGAGTAAAATATCTTAAATATTACACAGAAGCTGCTTTATGCATTGTACAAACATGCGCTGAGCATGTGTATTAATAAAATATGAAGACAACTTTTTGGGAAAATAGAAGTTTACTTTCCAATAAAAAACTCATTATTTTGTGGCATTAATTTTTTTTAAAGTTAGATAACAGCATTATTTTTTATTGAGGGTACTTAAAATATCAGGTAAAGAGGCTTACATGGGTAATTAAATTGGAGATAGCATATTGTTTTTTATGGTTTTAGAGTCCTCAGGCTAATTTTATATGCATGTTACAGGTTTCACTTGTGGAACAAGCAGATATAAAACAAAGAAAATGTCAGAATAGAATGCCATGGTTTCAAAGTGTTTAAAAATAGCATGTATTTTAGTCTATAGTCTACGTCAATTCATGACGGCCAAGGTCATTCCTTGAATTCGCAAAGCTGGAAATGCTACAGCTACAAGCTTTCTAACTCTGGAAAATGTCTTGTAACCTCTTATTTTCTATTTTCCCTGCAAGTGGGGCTAGTCAGATGTGCTCTTCCCAGTTCTTCCAACCTTCTTTCAGTCCATACTCACCTTCCAAACCTGCCAGTGACTGCCACAGGGCCTCCACTTTTCCTTATCCAACCCTTTCAAGCAACTCCCAGTTCCTCAGTCTTCGCTCTTCTCCTCTTTGTGACTAGGGTGAGAATAGCCATGTGGAGCCGCGTGTGATGTCTGTAAGCCCAACCTTGGGACCATGCAGCGACTTCCTTCTTCAGATGTGAGCGCGCAAGCAGCAGAACCAGGACTCTCCAGTGGAAAATTACAGCCTTGTCTTTACGGCTGAGGAACTGCTCAAAGGGAACTTTAGCATCTCTTCTCAAATCTTGCAGTTAGGAATCAAGCAAGGAAAAGAGGAAGCGTTTTCAGGGACCAGGGAGTGTATTCTGAGGCCTGGGCACCCGTGGGAGGGTAGTTACTGCACCAGTGTACAGTGGCATCACTCATACCGACTGCAGAGCTGCTGCGGACGATGCAGCAGATAACAAGAGACACAACGTTCATGCTCCCCAGGGCTTTACATTCTTAGCAGAGAATTGATAATGTTAAGCAACTAAAACAAAATTAATTCTGCCATCCAGATGGGATTTGGCTCAGTTACCACAGAATTTTATACTCATAATTTCCCATATTTATTATCTGAGAATATAACTACCTATTAAACATTCACTAGTCTTTAAAATATATAAGATATGATTTTTAATCTTTTATCAATTCCTTTTATTATCAGTTAAAAATGCTTTTCAACACTTGGGCGAACACAGTAGTATATCTTTGATTTTCTGGTTCTCAGGGGCAGCTGTGAGTCTATTATTAGAAATTTCTTATTTCTTAACTGCGGGAGACCTTGCGGCCCTGCTCAGGTTTTGCAGGGAAGGCATTTGTTTCTCTCTGCCCATAGGGAACAAGTCCTTGGACCTGTTCACCTCCCCATTCCCCGTGCTGAAGGGTAGTGTGTTCACCTCCCCATTCCCCGTGCTGAAGGATGCTGTGTTCACCTCCCCATTCCCCGTGCGGAAGGATGGTGTGTTCACCTCCCTATTCCCCATGCTGAAGGATGGTGTGTTCACTTCCCCATTCCCTGTGCGGAAGGATGGTGTGTTCACCTCCACATTCCCTGTGTGGAAGGATGGTTGGTGTTCAGCTCCCCATTCCCTGTGCGGAAGGATGGTTGGTGTTCAGCTCCCCATTCCCTGTGCGGAAGGATGGTTGGTGTTCACCTCCCCATTCCCTGGGTGGAAGGATGGTGTGTTCACCTCCCCATTCCCTGTGCGGAAGGATGGTTGGTGTTCAGCTCCCCATTCCCTGTGCGGAAGGATGTTGCTGTGACCTCCTTCCCAGGGAGCTGCTTTATGGTCAGTGATGACATCATGCACCAGCTCCGAGCCTCCAGGGGTGCCAAGCCAATGGAGAATCATTGATCCTGGCTGCCTGGAGGACTGTTGTGAGACGGGGCTCATCAGAAAAGAAAACTAGGACTAATAAGTAAAATCTGTTGTGGCAAGAAAGGGCTAACTTGTATGCTCAAGGAATTTTCCATTTCCTATATATTGACTCCCTGGGAATGGGGTGATCTTGTGCCTTCAGTTTTGATCTCCCCTAGGCGTAAGAATCATTTATTTTATTCTGAATAGGATGCCATAGATACAGCATAAAAAATAAACTAGTGGTCCCCATTCCTACTGAGGTTAAACTGATTTTATATTCCCAAATAGGCTAGTCCTCTTAGCACACACACAGTATAAAGCTATCATTATTAAATGCTGAAGTGATAAATTATACTCATATTGTCCTGAATATAGGAAAGATGTAAATGCTCAAGGTAGAACTTTTATGCATTTTATTTTACCCGTTGGTGTGATTTTTCAATATAGAATAGACTTCTTGGTGTTTTTTTCAGTTTAGAATAAGACTGTTGGAACACTGGGTGTGTGTGTTCCTGGTGGGCCATGGTGAATAGTTTGACAGTCACCACGCAGACCACACTCCTTCATAGTCACACTCTGGAGGAGGTGGTTTCTCCTGTCACTGACTTGGCGCAGGCCCTCTTTCCACGTCAGATACATGTGCACTTTCAGCTGAATCTGTGGGAAGCATGAGCCTGAGCAGAAGCAGAAGCAAGGTCTGTCACCGAGGTATTGCACATGTTACAAGAGTAGCTCCAACACTTGAGCCAGCATCTTGTGACGGGCTAGGCTGTCTCAGCCACCACCTCCTTGCTGAGTGGTCCTCTGTATCTCCTGAAATGGCCCGCACTCCCATCCAAGAGAAAACTGCTGTCTGCTTAACAAAAGTTAAGGAATGCAGATATACAGGGATAATGGGCAAAAGTAGGGTTATGGTTCTTTGTATGGAAACTAATATAATAATTAGTAACAATAGGAGAAGAAACTGTTTCGTGAACTCACATCTGTAAACTTATGTTTGCCCACCCCTGTATTGCTTACTCTGTTCCCGATCACATAGATGCCTTATTCCAGTGAGGTAACTCAGTGCCATTCTGGAGGGGACCATCACTAGGTTTATAAAAGCTATAAATCTGATCCGCATGAAGAAGACAAGCCAGGGGTTTTCCCAGCAGGGCCCAGCATCCAGTTTCTCTTATGGCCGTAACCGGGGGGGTCAGGATCCGAACTGAACAGGCTGCGGGCAGAGGAGTAGCGGGGGAGGCCTGGCAGGTTCCCCAGTGACCTGAGATCTCCTCTGCAGACTCCGTGTCAGTGAGTGTAAAGGTAAGCAGTAGAGCCTCAGTTGGTTGGCGTGTCATCCATATACCAAGAGGTGATGGGTTTGATTCATGGTCAGGGCACATTCCTAGGTTGCAGGTTCGATTGCTGGTTGGGGTGCATATGGGAGGCAACTGATGGATGTTTCTCTCTCCCACTGATGTTTCTTTTTCTTTCTTTCCCTTCCTCTCTAAAAATCAATGAAAACATTCTCTGGTGAGGATTGAAAATCAACAACATACTTCTTGAAATGATGTGGTCAGGTAGCAGAAAATGGCACGTAAGTAGTTTTAGGAATGGAAAGGGCCAAATACCTCATTCTTCAGGACCCTGGCAGGAATGGGGAGGGTGCCCTCTGCCTTCCATGCGGGGGAGGGGTAATAGGGTGCTGGTGTGGGGAAGTCTCAGTGCTGCCCCCATTCGTGCTAATACAGCAAACTGTATTCCTTTACTGGTAAGATTTTCAGATTAAATAGCACATGCATTTTTTTGTGGTAAAATATTAAAACAATGGACATATTTATTCTACATGCTGTGAACACATTTCCAATAATGAACACATAGCAGCTGAGCCCCTTCTCTTGAGGTAAAGTGACAACAGCTGAGAATGCCCCCACTCGACCCGCACTCACTGCTTTCTAGCTCCCATTGGAGCAAGTGTGGAGTGCAGTCTTGGGTGAGCTTTTCTGCTGGAGGTTCCCAGTTAAATAAGCTGATGGAGCCAGTGCTGGCCGACCTTCCCTGGCTGCTGTGTGGTGAGGGGGGAGCTGGGCGAGGTGTGGACAGGAGCTTTGGGCTCTGCATTTGTGCTGAGAGGAATGGAAGGACCTAGCTGTGGCTCTCCCCTGCTGCCCAAGTTCTTCCTCCTCCAGCTTCCTCCATTTCCTCTACTCTGGCAGGGCCCTCTCTTCCTTTCCCTCCAACTAAGAAAGCTTATAGAAAGCAATCTGTCATTCCTTTATCAGTCCTAAAGGATATACAGATCTATACCTAATCCTATTTTATAGATGGGGTCATAGGTAAACACCCTGCACAGGGGATCTAGAGAGGAAATCCCAGGGAAAGAGGTTAGAGACCTATGACCAGTCACTATGACGACACACTGACCACCAGGGGGCAGTTGCTCAGTGCAGGAGCTGCCCCCTGGTGGTCAGTGCAATCCCACAGCCAACCTCCCACAGCCCCACTGCTGGTCCAATCTGCCCTGATCACTGGCGAGGCCAAGGGACCCCACCCGTGAACAAATTCATGCATTGAGCCTCTAGTGTATTAATAATTCTGGTTGTTCTCCGAATTCAGATGAGTTAAGTATTGTCCTTACTAATCATCCTTTGAGCAAGTCTTTTTTAAAATGTAGAAACATTGTAACACTGAAGTGATTGGTGATAATGAAGCAATTGAGAAAGATTTTTCTTTATTACTGACTACAGATATGCACATTATCTAAACATTTTTATTTGACATCTGGATTTCAGTCTCACATTTGCAGATGGTTAAGAGGGTCTCACGGTTAGCTGCGTGCTGGTTCAGAGCCCTCTTGTAGCACCAGGAGGAAAGAGCTGCTGGTCACTTTCCCACAGTGGTGGCCGCAGTGGTTCTTCCACTTCCTGGTTTATGGCCACACACCGTTTGGGAAATGGGACAGAAGAGGGTAGAGGCAGGAACAGGGCCTAATCCTAAAAGCATTTCAGTGCCGGGGGCTAACGCTCTCACCCTGTGCAGGATCTGCCCGGTAACCGCCAATCAGTGTTTCGGCCCTGCGTGTGGGAAGGGGATCAAGACCCTCCATCCAGTCCCTCCATTTCCAGGTGCGGAGTGGGCTCCAAGGAGCCAGGTGAATGGGGCAGCGGAACGCAGGCTCCTCAGTGCACGAGCTCACTTATCCCACAGGCTGCCAGGCTCTTTTTGTGCTCATCGGAGTAAGCGTGTTGTCTGCGAGCCAGTGTTTCTTTGTTTAAGGTTTGTTAGGGGTGATTCCACTTCTGGGCTTGCTGTGCACAGCAGCCTCAGTCCAGGCTGCAAGGCAATGAGGCAGCTTTGGGGAGTCTCCCGGGGCTGTATGAATTCATGCCATTTCTCTTTTCCCCTAGAGCTTCCATAACTGCCTGCTTTCAAATTTAATAGTTAGGTCAGTGGTTCTCATTTTTAAGAGACATGGTAATAAGGCTGAAGTAAAAGGGTACAGTTCTAAGATATCAACCTTGTAAGAAACAAGTGTCTGCTACGCAGGAATCTAATGCTAACAGGCTCAGAAGCAGCCCTGGGTGTCCAGCACTGGACGGTGTGCAGCGGGAGGCCTGTGTGCTCATACCAAGGAGCCCTAATGAGCCTTTTCAGCTTTGAATTAAAGTCATTTTCTAGGATAAATGGAATGATTAATAACATAAGGACAATCAGTACTGAACTGTATGGTGGAATGATCCACATTAGTTTTCAACCGAATGTAATAGAGCTTATTTATTTTCTTAACGATGTCTCCCCTCACTGTAAAACTGAGATCTGTCATTATGTTACCTGAATTACCTAACATGGACATCTTTAAGATGAGTGGGCTTAGACTCCCGCAGACCCAGGGGATCTGTGCTTGTTGCATAATGAGTTGCTGGCAGATGAGGTAAGTTGGCGGCAGAGCTACAAAGGCCAGTCCCTGGGTCAGTTTTTGATGGCCATGGTCCAGAGGAGGGGGTGGTCCGTTTCCACGGTCACAACACCGGATCCATCGTAGGTATTGGAGGTGCTGACCAGGGTTCCAAAGCTGAGCGCATGATTTGCTGTAAGAAACGATAAGAAAATGTTTGGTGAAGCCAGCCGTCCTCCAGTGTGGAATGATCTGTCAGCAGTTGACAAACACAAGTGAGCACATGCTTGGATAGAAGACATGTGAAATGTGTGTGTGTGTGTGTGTGTGCGCGTGTGTGCGCGCGCAGGGGCGGCGGGTGAAATCAGAACAAGGGATTTAAAACCAAAAGTTTTTCTAACTTGCTGTAACCTTTCTTGCTGGGGCTGGTGGTTGGTTGGTGACCTTTCGGACACACGCCATTCTTATAGCAAAGTTCATTAACTTTTCTTTTGTGTACCTTACCAACAGTAAAACCAAAACCCATTTCTGTAACATGCTACTTCATACCTTGCCTGGTGCAATTTGAATTTTTCTTGATGATTCAGAACACTTACACCAGTTACTAAAAGGCTATCGCGATCCTGTTTTAGCTTCAAGTAAGCGTAGGATTTTGCTATTTTTTTTCCTCATAAATTAGGAAAAGGCCTTTTTTTTCTCCAGCAAAAGTAATAGGAGCAAAGGCTAGAGTCAACTCCCAACGTGCCACCTTGAGTGAGCCACTCCTGAGCAGCTGCAAAGCGAGGACAGGAGATGAGTTGTCCTTTAAACCAATTAATTAATTATCCAGCTAAAAGCCTGAGAGTGATTAGAATAAGAACTTAGTATTCATAAATTATATAAATCTATATTTACACTTTCTTGGAGTGAATGCTAGGCACAGAGTGGTAACCACAGTTCTGTTTGCTTATATAAGAGCAGGTCGCTTCACCAACATGACTGTCTTATAGATATTATTTTTGGCTAAAATTCAGAGAAAAATAAACAAGTGCTGTGGGCCCCTACTGTCAGGATCAGGAAACCAGGAAGTTACAGGGTAGTAATTAGATTACAATGCCCATTTCCCACTAGAGGGAGCCTGTTATCTTTCTGAGGAAATATTTGCATAGGCAATTTTAAAATTCAGAAATAGTATTATATTACAGGATAATATGTAACTGTTACTCCTACATTCTTTAAGGAATATAATGAGTAGACTCCTGCCTGGACACATAGCAGATACTCTTATAATTATATTCATTCTAAACCATCACTTTTCCTTCCCACTGCTCTAGATTCCTTATCTGATCAACCCAATTGCCTATAACCTGCCTGTTCCCCGTTCCAAACATCTTGGCATTTGAGGCCCTTCTTTACCCGGCTGCGTCCTCCTACTCGCCCTTTCTTTAATAGAAAAGAATATCCTACTCCCATGAAAAGTTTTGATGTTCTTTCTCTCCTGGCACATATCTGATTTTTTCAATGCTTGCTGTATCCCTCAAGGCTAAATTCAAGTGTCACCTTTTAGCCTGTAGAGTTCTCTTTGGTTCTCTACCTACCACAGGTAGATAATAATTCCCTTTCTATTTATAAATTACTTGATCGCTTCCCTAGAAAAGACTTTGAGTATTTCGATTCTTAGTCTAGGACCAGCAAAGTATAAGGTGAGTCTGAAACATCTGGTCCCAGAAAAGCAAGAGAGAGCTAAAAAAAATCCATAGAAATTGAGAAGATAGAGAAGAATACTGAGAGTGATGCAAAATAATATATCAAACAATAAAAAGAATCCCCAAAGGCAGGGAGAGAGAAAAACTCTTCTATAGAAGAATGCTAACTACTAAAGGAATGAGTGATGGAATTAGAGAATTAGGAAGGCACCGTTTGCAGCTGCCAGTGTAATAACTGGTTCAGGCAGGACCATCTATCAATGACGCTGAAGCCACTGAGCGAAATGTTGTTGGGGAGCAAGATATTTACAGTCTCAAAGTGCCACTCCATGTATTACTTCCACTTAAAAAAATGTAGCAGACAGAGCTCATATCACCAGTAAAAAAGCAAACTGATATTATGTTCTTCCTGATATGATACGACATGAACACAAATATAACATCACTTGTGTAATAATTTTTGTCAACATTGCTTACTCCAAATGTAATCAAGGGAAGGCATCTGACCAGTGCAGAATGGGGGACCTGGCAGATTAGCTGGCTTGGGGTGTTCAAAGCTGTCAATGTTAAGGTATGTGTGTGGGCTTTTCTGGTTTAAAAGACACTAAACAGCTAATACAATTAAATATAATGTATGGCTTTTAAAGATATTGTAGTGGATTTAAAAATGTTATAAACAGCATCACTGGAAAAACCAAGGAACAAGAATATAGGCTGTATAATCACTAATTAGTGCTACAGTTTTCGGAGTAGATAATGGCCCTGTAGTTATATAGGAGAACATACTTGTTCTTGAGAGAGACAACCTGAGCATTTCAGGGGTTAAGTATCATCATGCCTTCAACATAGAGTCCTCAGCTTATGATGATTTGACTTATAGTGCTTTGATTTTAAAATGATATGAGAGCAATATGCATTCAGTGGAAACTCCACTTTGAATTCTAATCTTTTCCTGGGCCAGCAATATGCACTGTGATACTGCAGCAGCAGTGAAATGATACTGCCTAACTGTAGGCTAGCATGTGCTCTGAGCACATGTAAGGTGGGTGAGGCTGCGATGCTTAGTAGGTTAGGTGTATCAAATGCATTTCTACTTATGATATTTGATATTTTCAACTTAGGGTGGGTTTATTGGGACTGAAATGGTTTGGAAAGAAAAAAAACATACTCAAAGGAAGAATTGCATAAGTAGAAAAATGTCAACAATTGATAAATTTGGGCAAAATATATATATTCTATTGGTCTGAACCTTTTCAACATTAAAATTTAGGGGAAAAATATGGGGGGAAAAGCTAAGAACTTAGGAAGGGAAGTACTTTACTCTTCTTCACCTTTATCTCCCTAAGAGCTGAAATAATGCCATTACAGGATCAAATCAAGAAATGCCTTGATTTTTTAAAAAATATATCTTATTGATTTTTTACAGAGAGGAAGGGAGAGTGATAGAAAGTCAGAAACATCCATGAGAAAGAAATATCGATCAGCTGCCTCCTGGATACCCCCCACTGGGGATGTGCCTGTAACCAAGGTACATGCTCTTGACCGGAATCGAACCCAGGACCCTTGAGTCTACAGGCCTATGCTCTATCCACTGAGCCAAACCGGTTTCTGCAAGAAATGCCTTGATTTAAAGTGCATTGAAATAAATCCAAATTAAAGAGAATGTGAGCCAAAGTTAGGAAGCAGTTGTCTATGGCAGTGGTCGGCAAACTCATTAGTCAACAGAGCCAAATATCAACAGTACAACAATTTTGCTACTGTTATGAATCATAATGCAAATATCTGTGTTTTCCGATGGTCTTAGGTTGCAACCCACAGGTTGAGAACCACTGCTGTAGAGCCTAAGACCATCGGAAAACACAGATATTTACATTATGATTCCTAACAGTAGCAAAATTACAGTTATGAAGTAGCAACAAAAATAATTTTATGGTTGGGGGTTACCACAACATGAGGAACTGTGTTAAAGGGTTGTGACATTAAAAAGGTTGAGAATCACTGGTCTACAGGCTGCTTCAGTTCAGTCTAGTTATCTCCGTCACCTCCTCCTCCCAAACTATTCCCAAGAGGGTGAGACTCAGAACTGCACGTGGCCGAGAGGACTGGCTCTCAGACGCAGGCTCTCACCCCACTCCGAAGCTGACTGGCCGAAGACCACTGGGCAAGTCACTAAGTGCTGCTGGCGTCTGTCAGCTCTCCACTGTAATATCCTCACTACTTTTGCCCAAAGTTTCTCAGGTGACCTCAGCATCCATTTGAAAAATATCAATAATACCTGTCCTGTTATCTCTAAATACATTGTTGTGGATACCAGTGTGTTAATATCTATGAAGGTCTTTTACTTCCCCATGAAAGGACTGAAAATTTGTTATGATCATTTACTTGTATCCTTCAAATGTCGAGATTCTTCTAAGCACATCAACAAATGGAAATGGTATAGAAAAGTGAAGGAAGAAAAGAATACATGAGGCAGCACAGTATGATTATTTAACATCAAACTCAAACCTATGGGTGACATCTTTTAAACTTTACCAGTCAAATATGACAACCCAGACAAATAAAAGCACTGTCTTGTGGAAGAAAAGGCATCAACATGTGATAGGGGCTATTCTGGAAGGCTGTACATCGCATGCCTGAGAAAGAGGGAAGAGGTTAGAAGAATCAAACGTGTGGGGTTCGGAAAAGTTGGTGACAACCCCCCAAAAACTGCTTTGAAAGACATTACTAATGTGGGTAAGATTTGACCAAACCAGCATATTTAGTCCTCATGCATAAGTTGACTTGTCATAAAACAAGGACTTATGCATGTCAAATGTCTCTTTGTGGTACGGTAAAGGTAGGGTTTACTGGCTATAGAATATCATGGTAGGATCTGGATTACAGCTATCACCTGGAGTAGAGAGCATTGTGACATCAGAGAGAACGAGGCCAGGCAGGGGGAGCAATGCAAAAGAAGCCAGGTCACTGTACAAGGGAATGAAGGCCTGGGGAGTCCCCTTCACCAGCCACAGATAAGATTCTTGCAGTTTTCAGTCTGGAGCTAGTACTATGTAATACATGCTATGCAAGTTTGAAGACAATAATTAAAGATGACCACAGCCTGGAGACAAACTGCCTAATCCAGACATGAAGAGAAAACCCACCGTTCCGTCTGTATGCAGGGACCACAACTGGGAAAACATGCTTATGCACAGATACTGAAATTTCCTTAAAACCTATTTAAACAATAAATCATAAACAAAAGTAGAAGGCCATGGATCTTCACTGAACCCGTGTGAAGAAGGATGGAAGAGTTCGGCCACTTTGGAGTAATGTTCCAAGTTCTGAGCACAAGTGTCATACAGTTACAACAAGGGGGCTTTCAAAAATACATATGTTATCATATACATTGACGCACACCCCACAAAGCCTTCCTATTTCTGTCTCCCAGGAAGAATGACAAGGACCACTGTCTATATTGACAAACCTCAGGAGTGAGTGTAGATCCATGAGAAGGTGAATGTCCAAGTCAGGGCTGGGAATATCCTGTCAGATCGCTCACAGGGTCTGAGTCTTTTGAGTTTAAAAAGCTTTGGAAGTTCTGAAATATTTGCCCTGTAAGTCTCTCAGATTCTGGCTTAATGTGGATAAACTCAGCCAGAGCCCTGCTCCTTGGAGGGGATCCCTTGCTGATGAAATGCCCTCTTCTCCATGAGGCACCCTCCCAGCACCCATGTCACCCTTCCATGCTTGATCCAGGGATACGGACAGACTAGAATTCAGCTCCTTTACAATAGATGATCTTTCTGACACCTCAGCCTAGAACATGGTGAGACACTGACAGTGAAATCCCAGGTCACAGTGGCTTCTCACTGTCCGGTTCAAAGTATTTACAGAACAGAAATAAAAGATGACCTTCACCATTAGACAGAATTTCATTAGTGGAGTCTGAACAGCTCTCTTAGGAAAAACAGCATTTAAGTCAGATGTTTTACTATTAACAGATATGATTTGTTTTATTTAAGGTAATAAAACAGTACCTAAGGCTTTGTCCATAAACCTATAAATTTTTATGTTTGCTCATAATGTATTTCATCAGGACCTACTTTCATTTTTTAGTTCCCCTTGATATACAATGATAATATTTCATCTTAGAAATAGCTGGCATCTTATATTAATAGTCTAATGAGTCTGAAAATATTTGCCATTCTTAAAAGCAAGCTACTTTAATCCATAATTGGCATATTTCCCCTACTCTTAATTACAATCCATTTTCAGTAGTCAAGTCATGGTTTCTTGTTAACAGCATGAACCTATCTTTTCCTGATGAACTTTCTTTGTTCTAACTATTTGCTTGCAAAGTAGATATTATACTATCCTGGCCTTACATTTATAACTTTCTACTTAGCAATTACTCTATTACTATGGAGTGGTGGCATGCATGTCCTATCCTGTATGTTCACTGTTCAAATGTCTTTTTCTCCCAGTCAGGCATGTGACTTGGTCTGACTCATTTTTTTGCACAGGATTGCTAATCTGAAAGGAACTTTGTCATCTAGTTGGGTGGTCAGGTAAAAGTGAGCTGTGCCTACCTGAAGCATCTAGGATTCCAGGCCCAGGGCTCTGCCCACTCCCACACTAAGGAGAACTCAGGGATTCAGTAGACCTTCGGGGCTTCAGAAAATGTAGTCCAACAGACACTGGTCTAACATCCAACCCCTTTACCTCAAGGCTGGGAAAACATTTCAAGATACCATTGAGCTAAGGATGCACAGCGCCAGGGCTGAGTCTCTGAATGGAATTAAACTGCCACTTCACCTTCTAGTGGGCTCTCCAGAATCACATTCAAATTGGAACAAAGTTAAATGACTCGAGCTTACATACTCTTTGAGCTGATTCAAATGTGGCTATATTATCCAGATTTTTCTAAAGCTTAGTCACATAATAGAAGAAAGCATTTGGCCAATGCTGTGGGCTCAGGACAGCAGCAGCTGATAGGATTGTGCCCCTAGTCGTTGAGTATGTAAGTGGCAGAGCGTGGACACAGACACAAAGCACTAACTGAAGCCCTCTGTACTACATTCCACTCAGAAAATGCATGACATAATTCCATTAACTGGACACTATCTGTAGGAGATTTGCTGTCACTGATGGCTACTATTTAATTATGGGTATTAACAGTCTAGACAAGGGAAAATGATTCAACAGGATTAGCTGCTTGGCACAGTTCAATGCTTGGCTTTTAGTAAAAACGGTTTGCTATATCTGTAGAAAATAGAAGAAGGTGAAATTCAGCTACTCTGTGTTCACTTTTACTATGGTATAGAAGATTTAAATTACAGAGCTTTCATTTGTAATTCTAGGGAAACTGATCTATATTGTTACAGAAGACGAAAAAAAAAATTGAATGGCTGCATCTGCAATTATCTGAATGAAAATCTTTTAAAATATCTACGGCAATTATATGAAAATTAGGTGATTACAAAATTTTTATGTAGGAAAAATATTTACTTTGAAGTATTTGGAGGGAGGAATGGAGAATGGCAATTTTGTTATGTTGAAAAATATAATTCATTCAAAACAATTATATGATTTGTACAAGTGAAAGTTGTATCAAAGCTGCAGGTTAAGAAGTCAAATTTAACTGTCATGATATAGACAAATTTACAATTATAATCTAGTAAAACAGTCCTTATTTAAACTAGTTTTTAAAAATCTCTTAAATCACAATAAATATGTACATGTAGAAATAGCTTGTAAGTATGTTTTCTATAATAGTAATCCTATCTAATAAAAGAGTAATATATCAATTGACCATCACTCCAACACACAAGATGGCTGGCTGGGGAGGGCAGTTGTGGGTGATCAGGCCAGCACAGGAAGGCAGTTGGATGGGACCAAGCCAGCAGGGGAGAGCAGTTAGGGTGACCAGGTCTGCAGGAAAGGGCAGGTAGGGGTGACCAGACTTGCAGGGGAGGGGAGTTGAGGACAACCAGGTCTGCAGGGGAGGGCAGTTGGGGGTGAGTAGGCCAGCAGGGGTGGGCAGTTAAGGACAGTCGGGCCAGCAGAGGAGCAGTTAGGCATCAATCAGGTTGGCAGGGTAGTGGTTAGGGGGTGATCAGGCTGGCAGGCAGAAGTGGTTAGGGGCAATTAGGCAGGCAGGCAGGCAGGCAGGCGAGTGGTTGTAAGCCAGCAGTCCTGGATTGTGAGAGAGATGTCTGACTGTCCATTTAGGCCCAACCCAGATTGTAGATGGTGCAGGCTGGGCTGAGGGACACCTCCCCTGCCCCCATGCACGAATTTCATGCACTGGGCCTGAAATAATCCCATATATTTGCTGCAAGTATCCAGGCTGTCAGAGTGAAAGATCTGTGGCCTTCGGTTCCTCTGATGTCATGTGGCATCTGGCTGGTGGTGGGCTGAGGGAGAGGCAGCTCTGATTGGGCCCTCATTGTGCCTTGTTGACAAGCAGGGTCTAAGCTACTTGTTTTGATCCAGTCAGTAGTGGATGGAGTACCCTCTAACACTCTGTCCTGATGGTTACAACTGCCATTTCTCATTCTTCTACTCTTTAAGGCATTTTTCCCCCAAGAAGTAATCTGGGAGCAGCAAATCCCTCTCCTCTATTCTTTCTAGAACATATCTATCACCTGAGGAAAGGTGAGTATTGGCTCTGGGCTCCTTCGAGCCTCACTGAACACTCACTGATGCTGTCTTCTGAGTGTTGGCAGGTCCCCAGCTGCAGAGATGGTGGACACAGTTGTGTGGTCTCTCTCTCTTACACTCACTCAAGAGTAGGACTTTCCAAGAGCTGACTACAGACTGGCCTCTACTTGGGCACCTAGAACATCTGATGGAACTGGAGTTACAGCTGTCTCTGATCTTGGCCTAGGGCAGTGGCCAGGAAGCTTGTGTGTCTCATTCTGTCAGTGCTAGAGCATCTTGTTCTGCTCTCGCCGACGGACATGCAGTGATCACTGTCTCCTCTCGTCAGAATCAGAGGGGCAGTTCCCACAGTATATGCTGTAGGTCTGGGGCCTGGCACCAGGCTGTCATAGCCATTCATCTGACTGCTAGCATCTCTCTGTCCTGGTCCTCATTCCACAGAAGTCCTAACCTTTCAGTGGAATCCAGAGATGCAGACAACCTGTCCCAGCTCTGCATCCTGTCATGGCAGGGGCTAGGGGTTGGGTGTAGGAGGTGTAGGGGGAGAGGCGAGAGAAACCATCTCGGCAACTTCCTTTCCTTCTTGATTCACAGAGACATAAAGAGTTCTACCTGGGGACAGGCATGCACTTCCTACTGATCCAGGCATGATTTGGACATTTGGTCACACCCTGCTCTGTGGCACTTTTTTCCTGGCACCTTCTGGGCATTTTGCCTGAGAGAGTGAGTGACCTCCTCTTACTCAGAATTTAAATGTGGGTCACATTCTAAATAAATGTCATTCTGATTACTAAATCTGCTATTTCAGTAGGTCTATTTATCCACATGTGGCCTTAATATTCTAAAATTTTAAATGAAAAAGGAATATATCTTCCTATTTTCCTGTCTTTGGCCCATTTTTTATTACACTTTGTTAATTGAGTTGTGTGAGTTCCTTGTCTTTTGGATATCAACCCCTTATCATCCTATATAATAAAAGTCTAATATGCTAAGTGTCCAGTCAGACATTCAACTAATCAAAACATAATATGCTAATGATATGCTAAGGTGCTCAATCACTTGCTATGATGTGCACTGGCCATAAACGGGCAGATGCTCCAACTGGTAATTAGCTTGCTGCTGGGGTCTGGTCAATTGGGACTGAGAGAGATGGGCCGGAGAAGCCCTGGAGCCCTCCCAAGATCCCTCCCCAGCTGGCCAATTTCCTGCATCCCTTCCCAGCCCTGATCCTCTTGCAATCCAGGCTGAGAGCCCCCCTACCTCCCCACTCAGTGCATGAATTTTGTGCCCCGAGCCTCTAGTAAGATATGTAAATACTGCAACATTGTATACCTGAAACTAACATAATATTGTATGCCAGCTATACTTTAATCAAAAAAATTTAATGAAAAAATAGATTTTAAAAATTTGCCATAAATGCAAATGCAAAGTACTTTCTAAAACAGTAGTTAGTCCTGTATGGCATTTTTTGTTTGTTTGTTTGTTTGTTTGTTTTTGGTAATAGATGCATTTCATTCAGTAAATGTTTCTAAGAAAAATAAAGCAGGATCAGGGGATTAAAGAATGCCAGGCAGGCAGAGAACTCAGCACTAAAACGGCCTTAGAGCAGGGATCTGCAGAAGTTGTGGAGCAAGCACTCGGACATCTAGGGAGGAAGGAATGCGTGTAGGCAACCAGAGTTTAGAATGTACCAGGGACAGGAAAGCAACCAAATGAAGTGGACTGAGTAAGGGAAACAATCATAGGAGATGACATCAGTGTCAGATCAGAGGGGACTTTATGGGCCAAGATTAAGGACTTAGATGTTTACTTAAGAAGGAAGAGAGTGACTTGATATGACTTACATTTAGGAAATTCACTCAAGCTCTATGAGGGGATTAGAAGGGGTGGGGAGGTATGGCAGAAGCAGGAAGATGACTCTGTAAGAAATGATCAGGGCATGGACCTGAATGAGACATCCGGTGAGGTAACTACTTGGCTCTCAGAATGTGCAATGAAGAATGGTGGTGTGTTCAAGGATTAGTGTAGCTTATGGATATGATTTTATGTCATGGGAAAAAACCTGTAAAATCAGTGAGAAACTATCTTTACTTTTCTTGGAAAAAAATGGATAATATATTAATCATATTGAACCTTATTTGATACCTAACAGGCTCAGAGATATAAGCTCGTGACCCTCTCGTCAGACATCAAAGTCAAATCATAGGGGACTGGTACACTAAATTAATATACTGTACACTCTACAGGCAAACATTATGTTTTTAACAGAGTATCTCACTGCATGGAGTTCGACCTTCAGACACATGCTTGTGAAAAATTGCAAAAGACACACTCTGGTAATCCTATCTAATAAAAGAGTAATATGCAAATTGATCATACTTCTGCCATGCCCACAAGCCACAGCCACCAGCCAATCAGAGCGACTATGCAAATTAACCCAGCCAAGATGGCAGTTAATTTGCATACCCAGGCACATAAGACCTTGTAGAAGGCAGCCAAGCAATGCAAAAGGGAGCAAAGCTGCGGAGAAGTAAGGGAGAAGGGAGGGAACCAGGCAGGCTGTAGAGAAGGAAGGAAAGCTGGTGGGGCGGGGAGACAGGAGGGAGCGATGGAACAGAGACGAGAGGGAGCGAGGCAGCAGAGAAGAGAAGGAGCTTTGCAGGCTGCAGGAAGCCCTATTCTTGCAAGAATCTTCCTGCAATGAGTCTCTAGTGTAATATATATTAGTGGTTTCTAGAATGCCAAGATAAAAGGATCAACTTTCTGTTTTGATTAAGCCCAAACCTGACTTACAGGGGATTTCAGAATAGTTGCAAGGCCATTGTAGGAAATACAAAGGTAGCAGATAGTCTAAGTTTTTCCTATACATAGCTAATTATGCCATTTAGAATTTAAGAGACAGTGTAATCACAATAGGAAAGGAGAAAAGCCTGAAATACCTCTTTTTAAAAGACTACAGTAAATTTCTCCTGGGTCCTTTTAATTGCCATATTAAGATTTCAGAAATCTCTGTCCATTTGTATATACTTGAGTGTTTAAAAACATTCTGTAAAAACTATTAAAAAATTCCAAATTACTGCAATCTACAAAGCTATTCATATGCTTTATTTAGTACAAAACTAATTCTTAGGAGTAGAGTGGGAAGTGTGTAGTTTGAAAAAACGATTAAAATTTCAATTAATCTTTTTCTGTGAAAAATTTACTGTGAGAATTCAGACATTCAGGATATTCTCTTTATGTTTATTAAAAAGAGTTAGTTATGAGTTAAAAAAGGTAGGGAACCCTGGAATAAGCAAGCAAGAATGTTGGAAGGTGCAACCCCAATTTGTTTTTCATTGACTTGCTGTGTTCTCTAGCTGGAAAATATAGCACAGATTGGCAGGGCTCACAGTTGGAATCCAGGGCTGAGTGTGTGTGCACATTTAGGATCTTGATATTATGGACAAAGAACTTTAGGATTATGCTTAGGGCTTATCTCAATTAGTAGAATATAGTCTGCCAATCTAAGAAACTCCAATGGGAAAAAAGTCCCTAAAAGTGCTTCCCTAATTGTTTACATTATACAAAAATAATATTAAAAGTATTTTTTCCCTCAGTTTGCTTCCTACTCTGGAGCACATAAGCCCACGAGAGACCAGGTTTGTTTTGCTTTCTGTTATATCTGTATACTTAGCATAGTGCCAAGTACACAGTGGACTCACTATAAATATTTGAGTGAATAAATGAATACCTAAATAAAGACTGAGAATAATTTTGGTGCTCATGAAAAAATACAGACCTGAAAGTGGTGTCTTCTCTACAAACACCCACCCAGGCTGTGTCTAGGTGACCGATAACCTACCCAGAAAGCCAGACACAACCAAACCCGCTCCTCCTCTGTGTTGATTCTCCCTGAGCTCTCAAATCCAGGTTCTTTCCTTGACTTCAAAAGAGAACTCTTTCATAGAACTCGGCATTTCCTTAACTAGTTGTTCCTGATTGAACCACACCAACCCCTTCTCCAGAACCTACTGCTTCCAGGCCACCTGACACAGGTGTGTCCATGAGCGCTAGGGGGAAGGAAGCACTGTCCCCAGTGGCTAGATCCCTGCTTCCTGTTTAGTCCCTCTTATCTGTTTCCTTACCACTGAGATCATTAGCAACTTCCTTTGATCTGTAAAGTACTCATCCAGGATGGAATTTTAAGAAATGTTCTTGTGTTTCTGATAAACTAAGATTTGTTAAGCTTTTCATGTTAGCATATCATCATCGGTGGAGAATTCATGCCTCTTCCAGGCTGCCTTCAAGGTGGTTCTTCCCCTGGATGTAAACAGCACTTTCTCTGTGGTTTTACAACTGGAGGAAACATCCCATTAAAGTTTCCCATCAGGCAGTTAGGAGAAGAGACACTGATTATATGTAGGGAGGCAAGGTTTACTATATAATCAATCAACAGTAATACACCCTTGTTTCTCCTATCATGGAATATGTCTTTCAAATATCTTACAGGAACCAGGGAATTTCTTGAATAGTAACAATAATTGTAAAAGTTTGCCTACAATAGACCATTAATCATAATATTTACCATGCCTTATGGATACACTTGTATGTTTAAATTTCCCTTAAACTCTAAATAGCCAATATAAATAATACATAGCCATAAGAGCTTTGTGCAGTCATTAGTGGAAAGTTTGGGTCAATGCTCTGCTTTATTTGATTTCCAGATTTGAAAAGGAAACTGGCTACATGCCTGATACACGGCCAGTAAGAACAGTGGGGCGGAAGTCCAGTCTCTGGTTGAGAGAGCCTAACACAAGTCCCCTATTCAGGTGGGCCCTCAGCATGAAAGATGTAAGTTTGTGCTCGGTGACTTGTCAAGTCTGTCCTTTAGGCCACTGGTTTCAGAGATCTGGCCTGACATTCCACTTACACAGCTTGGGTTTACCAAAAACATTGTCCCTATGGTACAGCTTAAAGTTCAATTTTAATTTCTGAAATACATTCCTACAACTTTCCTTATCTCCATTCCATCACTGTATTTCCTGGGTCTCTCATCTCTTAGGTTCTATATTCTTTTAACTTAAGTAACAATACCGCCTCAACATCTTGTCAACATTCACCCGAACGTCTATAAGTCCATCCACCCACCACCTCCCTTCCTCTGGTCACCATACAAAGTAAACGTCTCTGTCTGGACACTCTGGATCCTGTTGACTCTGACATCTCACAGGTTTGTCACCATTCTCTCCTGTTTCTTCCCATCTCTTTATTTCTGTGAATACTCAGAATTGTCCAAGGCTCTGCCATCTTGAACTCATCCATGCGCTGCCTCACTCTGAGCCCCTTTCAGCTATCAATCCATTTCTCTCCCCACTTTGAGCTCAAACATTAGAGTTATCTATTCTTCTATTTCTCCTCACTCAACTAGCTGCCATGGAGGTTCCACCCATTGCTCCCGAGACTGTCCCAGGATCACCAATGACTTTGTTTTGTACTCTCAGTGCCTACTTTGTGACGGGTATGTAGTAGAAACTACTTCTTTCTTCTTTCTCTCAAAAATAAATATTTTGTTGATTTTTTTTACACAGAAGGGAGATGGGTAGAGAGTTAGAAACATTGATCAGCTGCCTCCTGCACGTCCCCTACTGGAGATGTGCTCACACCCAAGGTAACATGCCCTTGACCAGAATAGAACCAGTATGCCCAGCAAGGTCAGAATGATGGCAAGCACATAATGATTGCTGGAAGCTAGGGGTGCCGCAGCTTCAAAGGCAAATAGAGCCATTCTTCCGGGACCTGGAGGCCTCCAGAGGCCAATGCCTGGCCACATTGGTTTTAGAAAAGAATAAGAAAAATCTTCGACTTCTCCTTTTTACACAATATGCACTCACTGTTTCTACAAAGGCAAAATTACAGCAGGTGCTATTTGGTTATCACAGCCATCTTTTTGAGAAAAGGATTGACCTTGACCTCATTTTTGCAGATATTCATTCGTTACCTTTTTCCTTCTTATGTGTATGTCTAAATATTGGAATTCATGAGATCTAGCTGAAAAGCTGCCATCTAAAGTGTAATTACAGGGCTGAACAGAACAAAAGGGAAGTCAGAGCTTCGAGTGATGGATGTCTTCTCTCCCTTCCCTTCCCTCCACTGGAGTCAGTTGATGGGGACGGAGAAGAGGCAGGCAGCTGGCACAGCCCCCTTCCCATTCCAGGAACCGTGCGAGAGAGAAACGAGTGGGCCATGTTCACACTGCAGGGCACAGAGCTCCCAACATCCCGCCCAATAACCATGTTAGCCTTGACTGGTCATTCTGCCTGAAGGTTGCTGAGTGCTCAGGAAAACCCCCAGAAGACAGTTGCCAGTTTGCCGGGAAGTCCCACGAAGAAGAGGGAGATCTTTTATGTGTTTTGGGTATTTTTCCTCAGAGTAAGGAGATCTGATGGGATTCATGCTATTAGAGACACTGTGTTACTTTAATGATGCTGTCCTTAAAAAAAGAAAATGATGTCAAGGGAAAAAAGATGAGAAGCTAACAATTCACTGGGTGCTGCCTTTACACAAAGGATAGGTTTCTGCCTCAAAATGTACTACAGGCAAATATTTGGCAAGAAACTTCTAAGTGAGATAAAAGGAGCTTAAACTCAACTATGAAGGGGAAAGGAAAAAAAACCCCACAAAAAACAAACCACCCGGCTGAAGCAGGCAAATACAGATGGCTGTGCTATCTTCTGGATGCCACACTCAGGAGCAGATTCTGAGATTTTCATGAAAGCTAGCTGGGTTCATGTGATTAGGTACCTATGTACTAAAGAGAGAGGTAGAAAGAAAAAAAATCCTCCCTACAATAGAATTTTATATTGATCTTACCAGAATGAGTATTACTGTTTTATAATCATAACTCTGAGGATGGCCTCACCATTGGGAAAGACAAGTGGGAAACCTGAATGATGGGAAAATATAAAAGCTAAAGATTTGGAAGATCATAAAACCAGAAAGTGCTAAATTCAGTCAATCAGTTACACTAGCGTAGTAAACTCAGGAGAAAACAAAGACCACCCGCTCAGGAGGGGCACATGCCACGGCAGTGGGAACAAAGTGTCTTCTAAGGTCTCTCTTTCTGAACAAACAGAGGGGTGTCAGCTGTTTACCATCCGTAGGTCTGTGAGTTTCTAGGCCAAAGGCTGGCTAGGAAAGCATCTTCCCGGGGCTTGAGGAATTGGTAGTATTAGAGAGACTCTGCCTTTCTACTGCTGGTCATGAAGGAAACCCAAAAGTTAGCAGTTACCATCTCTAAACTTGAATATCCTATTTAAGTTGTAGGCTTCCCTAACGGCGTTTACAATATTGCAAAATAATGCAAACCCACAACAAAACACCCAACTATACATAATTTTCCAAACCACCTTGCATCTCTCTAATGGCCCATTTTTTAAAGACTTGCAGCCAGAAGAGCTTCAATGGGAGAAGGAAGAGTGAACCTAATGCAAGGCGAGCCACACCTCAGGTGAGTATCATAGCCAGAAACTTCTCAGTTAAACAGATTTGATAGAGTGGTGCTGCGTAAAAAGTCAGTTAGTCCAACCAAATCATCTCAGAAAACTGAGTCTAACTACTCAGGTTGCGTGCACAGGCCACAGTTCATCTTAGCCCCGAGAGTGGTGCAAAATATCCTTAATTATGCAGTCCTGAAGATATGAAATGTTTAGTCAGAGTCTGGTTTGAGATTTAGAAATAACAAAATTTGTGGGGGATGGAATTGCAGAAAGGCATAACTGACAAATTTGAGTAACTATAAATGAATTCATTTAAGAAAGTAAATGTACCTTAAAATTCTTTAATAATTTGTTTAATTAAATAGTGTAAATGACTCATTGTTTAACCTGCTATGCAAATCCTTCTCTTTTGATAAGAAAAGGTTTGATGAATAGTAACACATTCCAAATTAATCACATTTAATTGATATTTAATTTAAAGAATCATTAACCATACTACCTTCAAATGCAATAATCATGAATGTTAGAAGTTACAAAGTTTTTTATCCTACCAAGCCATCATGATTTATTCTAAATGAGAATACAACCATTGCAATTATGGGTAACACATTCTTTCTGAATTTACTTTTGAATTTGATAATTGGCACTAAAGTTTAGGACAAAATACTCTTTCTCTATATCTGACTAAGCCATAGTTAATTTCTATAATATTTTTCCTGTCTCTGGCTGTTCTAGACTTTCCCTAAAACCTAATACTCATCTTAAAGCAAATATTATTTACAATGCACCACTCTGATTTCCGTGAAAATTTTGTAGTCTTGGATATTCATGTATAGGGAATAGAGACAGTTCATCTCATCCACAGTCCATTTAAGCAGTATTCCACAACTACACTCACATGTCACTGGTAATATTTATGATTCTGCAAAGTGACATTGTCTTTCAAGAGACAGGATTGATGGGCCTAAAAGAACCAGATCAAGAAAGATTCTCATTCTAGGCTATTAATCAATAGAGAACCACTACATAATTTCTTATGAGAAATGGCTGGATGGAAGTAATATTTTAGGGATATTTGACAAATATAAGAGAGAATTTTAGAAATACATGACTAATATGATAAAGCATCCTGAAGTGGGAATTGAAATAAAATACTTTTGCATTCAACTTACATTATGCTGTTGCCCCACTAAGATGGTAACTACTAATCCTTGGTTAGTAAAACTCAGAATTTAAATTATTTTTCTGAATTACTTATGTGGATTGATGTTCTCACTGCTATGTGTGGAAGTATGTCTTGAAAGTGGTTGGGCTAGATAATGGCTTAATTTGGGAGCTCTATTAGGAAAGCACCAATCTCAGTTCTTCTAGCTAAGATAGCTTCATTCATTCATTTCACCAACTAACGTTTTCAAGTATTTACAGCTGTACGTGAAAGTTGACAAAATTTTAAAAGAGGAATACAAATATGAATGTTTCTATAACTTGATAATTTTTAGTAGAAAAATTAGGGAATGGTGAGGTAAAGGCTAAAAGGTATTTCTGCTCCTTAGGTTCAGATTTCTGATGTATCAGTTCTTTACATTACTAGCTACAGTGGAGACTTTTTAAAAAATAGACCCATTTTAAAAATCTTCACCTGAGGATATATTGATGTGTGAGAGAGAGATATCAGTTGCCTCCTGCACGAACAGGACTGGGGACCAAACCACAACCTTTTGATGCACGGGGTGACACTCTAACCAACTGAGCCATCTGGCCAGGGATTTATAGTCAAGACTTGGAGTACAAAACTTATTTCAATTTTTAAAGAATTTTCATCGAGAGTAGAGTATACTTCTAATTCTAAGCCCCTAGCCGGGGGCTTGGCCCTGTGAATGTTTTGGCCAGTGCTCGGTGGAGCGGGCACAATGACCGGCCAATACTCAGGCCCTTCAGAGGCCCTGGAGGCTCTGCTTCCAGTCTGCATGGTCTGCTGCCACCTTGAGAGTATGCCAGCTCTAGGTTCAAGGGGAGACATGAGGAGTGAGGTCATCCACATGTCCCACCATCGACTTTAGGACAGCGGTAGCCAACCATTGGTCTGTGAGGTCCGGAAGGTTGGAGAGTGCTACTTTAGGAGGCCAAGCAGGGACCCACAGGCAAGTGAAACAGTCCGGTTTTAGGTTAGCCAGATCTTACCTGAGCTGCAGCTGTGTGAGCAACATAAACAATTGTGGTTTGACAGGCGCTTGGAGGGAGCACAAAACATAGTAACTTTGTGCCAACAGCTAAGGGATACCATGGCGCAATGGATTATTAGAACCCAAATTTGTGGGCTCTGGTTTGAATGGATATTTTATATTACTTTTTCACTAGGCATGACACTATGACATACAGAACTTACTCTGTGTGGTTTTTGTGCACTTTTTATTGCTGTTTTCTGCAATTTTTAATTCATTGTTTAACTACTACCTTGACTTCCCACTGCCTCTCCTACTTTTTGTTACTATCTATGTATTTCCCTATGTTTTAGAATCAATTTCTCCACTTTTATGAAATTTTGTTTTATTTCTTGAAAACCCCAATTTAAAATTATGGTCTCTTTCTCTAAGAAATCTTTCTATCTTAAGATTCTTATAGATTTTGTGGGGGAATGGAAACTTTACTAATAGTCTATTATCACTCTCACTTTTGCTTAATCTTAGACCAGGCTGTGACAATTCAGGGAATACCCCAGAAGCTTGCTGTGCTTTTAAAAACAGTTTATACATCAGAATGCACGAATGAGAAATGCAGACATGGGAACATATCCCATGAAGTGCTTTGGACACTCGACAATTGGAATTCATCAACATAAATTTCTGTGTTTAGCTGTAAAACTTATGTCCTGGAGACAAAGGGTCCTAAATTGCTTCCTGCCCTCTTTAATAATCATCTTAGTTTTTACAACCCATATATTCCAAGATAAAGATGCCTTGATGCCTAGAGAGATAGAAACGTCCAGATTCTATGAATGTTACTGGAGCACCCATATGCTTCTCTATTTATCTTTACATTTGAGTCTTTTTCTGTGGAAACAGTCTTGGGCAGGAGAGCCAGGAGAGGAAGCTTAGCAGTGAACAAGTACTCCTCACTGTCCTTTCAAAGGAAAGACCTGATGGAATTCATGTTGGCCTTTTAGTGGGGTCTTAAATGTCATTAGCGTAAGGAGTATCACACAGCACACTGATTTTAAAATGCGTATGTTAGACACGTGTTTTTAAAGACATCACCATTTGGCAGACATTATGACTAAGTGGAAACTACTTTAGGAACTTTAAGAACCGATTTTTCTCATTTTTTAAAAGCATCAATCTGCCTTTCAGAGATACTAGTATTTGAAATATTCTACCAAACAAATGCAGAGTTTCATATGTTTTCACAAAAATCTAATTTTCTGGATAGAGTTGAATTCCAGTGGACTTCTCTAATCAAGCAGATGAGGCTGACACCTGGTCCCAGGTCCACCTTAATGCAAAGCCCATGTTCTCTCTACTGTCCCATGTGCCCCTTAAGGAAGTACCTGTCCACATAAGCCATTTCTAGAAAGCCAGTTTTAAGATCACTATGCATAATGCCAAATTTTTTAGTCACTTTCCTCAAGGATTACAAGAACTGAAACTTCTGGTTCAGAGATTATAAAACAGGCTCACTAAGAAAAAAAATATTTACTAAGCTTTCTGCCTTTATAACTAGTTCCACAACCCAGATAAGGCTGTAGAAACAAGACCAAACATATTTATATTCAATTTCTTTCTGAGTCCTTGCACTTCCATAGCTGCCAGCAGATGTATGCAGTCCCTAGCATTAGTAGTAAGGCCATCTGTGGTACATTGAATACTAGCTGATGCCCACCTCCTAATGGCCAGAACCTATCTGTGAATTAATTACCCATTTACATGACAAATGGGGTAAGGTTATAGATGGGATTAAGTTTTCTAATCAAGTGGCCTTAAAAAAGAGATTGTCAAAGATTATCAAGGTGAGCCCATGTAATCAAGAGGCTCCTAGAAAAGGCCTAGAACTACAAGGAAATAAACAAGACCTATGAGGAAATGAACAAGACTACAAGGAAATGAATGAGACCTACAAGGAAATGAATGAGACCTACAAGAAAATGAACAAGACCTACGAGGATATGAACAAGACCCTCAAGGATATGAAAAAGAAACAACTAGAAATTAAGCATACACTGACTGAAATAAAAAAAATATTACACAAAGTCCTAAAAGCAGTCCAGAGGACTGCAAGAACCAAGTCAAAGATTTGAAATACAAAGAATCTTGTGAGGCCAGTGGAGTTGGACTGAGTCGTGCTCACTTTGGGTCACTCTAACCTCCTCGTCTGCTTCCCTTTTTCACTTTTAAAGGACCACTAGGGGGCGGCACGGAACATACGGGGTTCGGTGATGTGTTGCGATCTCTTGCCAGCTACCTAGGGGCAGCAGTGATAGGATGGAGGTGTAGTGAGAATACAGGGTGACTGCTGAGCTTGTTCTCACTCCCCCTGCTAGCCTCCCCTGGGATGCCAGGGCTTGCACGCTGGGGAAAGCCCCATGCCAGTAGGTCCAAGGATGTATGGAAAAAACCTGGTAAGATATTAATCATCTTTTAATGCTTTTTTTTAATCAAAAAGGATTTGTTTCTATTTCCTTAGGAGACATTTAACATCCTTATCGGATCATTCTCAAGTTATCTTTAAAACATAAGGGCCACTTTCTACCTTCCAACCAAAGAAATGTACAGGAGAATACAAAGGGCTGTAGAGCCAGTCGAGTGCAAGGTCACATGCCACCTCTCCTTTCCCTCAGAAACTCAAAAGACCAAAATGCTAAGCTAGAATGCAAGTCAGATTTTCAAAAGGGATGGAGGAAGGTGAGATAATAAGCAAGAGCCCATTTTCTCTGCTGGGATCTGTCAGTGTAGCTGTGAGTATGGGTACGTAAAAACAGAAGCATTTTAAAATTGAAACTATAATAGCCCTTGATGGTTTTGACTCATTTTCTCTGCTGTTCATTTATATTTTCTTAACTACTTGAGAACTAATAGTCTTTTAAGAAACGCTGTAAGTGTGTTATTCACCTGAACTAACTGATCAACACCGTTTATCCTGCCTAATGAAGAGTCCTCTCAGCACTCAGCATGCATGGCAGCCTTGAAGTCTGTGTTTAAATTGAGCTTATTAGAAAGTATCTTGCTGGCACTTATCTGTGTTTTTATGGTGCTATGTTCCTTATAGTAGGTGCTGAAACAACCATGACTAGTGGTGGACGTGTCCACTTGGTCTCCCAGATTGATTCTAGGTACTCTGAAGGTCACATTAGCATCACTTGGATTCTTGTTAGAAAAGCAGAATCCCAGGCCTCTCCCTGGACCTACAGAATCAGAATCTACATTTTAACAAGACACTTTTAAGTGTGAGAAGTACTGATCAAGGCCATTCTTTAAAAAATTAACCCCTTTGTTTCATGCACCATTTGTCTCTTTGCCTTTATTACACCCTTTCTTACCTTCTTGAAACAACCCAGGGTTCATTATTTAAAAAATACTAATAAATAAAATCAAATTTCTCCCCATGTCCTACCACCTTCATTTGACTGGCATCTCTCTTAGCAATCAGATGATCTCAATTTGGTTTTTTTGGTTACCATGTGCCTGGAATGAATTCTATGCCCCATTCCTTTTATTTTTAACCAGTAGCCATACGCATGAATCTGTGTGCCAGTAGCTCCCTGTGGGGCCTGGTAGCTCCCTGCCCCAGAGGCGTCTGTGGCCAGGGCGGGGAAAAAGCAAGCGTCCTGCCTCAGCCACTCTGCACCTGCTACCCAAAGGCCGTCCCCGGCCAGGGCAGAACACTGCCTGCCCTCAGCGGCCCCCGCCCCCCCGCCCCCCCAAAAAAGGACTGAGGGACTCCGATGGGGCTGAGGGGACTGGGCAACGCCATCTTGTGGCTATGGGCGCTGCCATCTTTGTACAAAGTGATGGTTAATTTGCATATTATCTTTTCTATCAGATAGGATTCCCTTATCTCCTTAAAACTCTAAAAATTGACTTTCACTTCAATGTAGTTTGAATACAAAGAAAAGAGTAAAAAAATGATGCAGTTAACCTTGGGGAGCTTAGGTCAGCCTTAAAAACATTCACAGTCCTGATACAGACAGACTGGAGTCTTGGCAGGGTTTGGGGCCTGTGCTCTCCTGGGCTCACCTTCCTCATGCCTCTCTCCAAGTTCCCTGCAGATGTGTGCTCCTGCCTTGCTGGCCAGACCGGCCTTCACCGGGCACAGGTTACTGATTGCCTCCCGCAGCACCATCCCCACCTTGAAAAGCAGACATTTAATATTTCTGCAAAAATAATCCAAAGTACACACAGTAATAAATCACCACAGTGAAACAAAACCGGACCTAGTACTTACTATCAAGCCTCCATCATTGAGGAACCCCAAAAACCCAAACAGAAACAATTTCTCCGTTCCAATGACCTCCTGCTTTCTTCCTTCTTATTGTGGCAAAACACTTAACATGAGATCGCTCTTAAAAAATTTAAGTACACAATACAGTATTAACTAGAGGCACCGCACTCTATAGCAATTCTCTAGAATCTATTTAGAATGTACTCGTTTTGCAAAACTGAAACTTTATACCCGAGGAATGGCATTCCCTTCAACAAAGGTTTGATGGTTGAGCTGCTCTTAAATTTACTGGGAACTTCACGTTGGATTCAGAGCCATCTGCTTGCTAGTGATTGGATGTAGTGTGTTTCATCAGTCTGGCCTTTTATAAAAAAAAAAAATGAAGAGCATAAAAGAAAAGAGCCACAGGGAAAATGGGCGTGTGCTGATAGGGTAACGTGCTCTTGAGCCCCCCTCACAGAGATCACTGCGCGGCCCAGTCTGTGTAACGGCTTCACCTCTGGAGGCGGGACAGCCCTCTGCAGACAGACTATGAATTGTGGGCCACAGCCGGCACCTGCCTGGACAAGGAAGAGCTCATAAATCAGACTCAAAGACACCAACCTGACTAAAACCTCGAGTTCTTTAGGAGGTTAAAAGGACATATGAGGAGAGAATCAGTTAAGCCCACATGTGTGCCCCTGATCTTTCCAGATTATGGCCCTACTTTCCAGATTATTTATAATCTGGAAAGTAGGGCCATAATCTGGAAAAAAAACTACAACTTTATAGATAATCCTAGGCAAAAAATTAAATAGATGTGAATAAATTAAAAGGTTAATAAGTATTTGAAAAGAGCCAGAAAAATGTCAATTAAGACAAAATGTTGACACATAGATATTCTTGAAAAATAACGTAAACCGTTTGTAAGGAGATGGACTTGGAATATTTTTTTATGATGTAGGAATGAAACTCAAAAGTAATTTTTAAAACTATTACTTGAAAATATATGCCACTGAGTCCCTAGTTTCATCACACCTGGTGTAAGTTTAAAGCCTTAAAAAATAAATTCCAGGTGCCTTTATATTTAGTCTGTTGAAAAAGAATGTTAACAGTCTTGTTCTGATTTTTCCTTTTGATATTATCTCACGATTCCCTCTAACCATTGCCCCAAAGGAAATGACTGTCAGGCATGTATCTCAGAGAAACAGTGGTTCAATAATTAATCATCAGTGAATTGCCAGACCATCTTTACACTGGCCAAGAGCATTATAAACAATACTCATCCTAAAATACAAATTTTTCTGCCTTAGAGAAATAATTACATTTTAAGATATGGAAATCTGTTTTTAAACACTCAAGCATGTGACTGAGTTCATTGCCCCATGTATAAAGTATATACTTTTGTGCTAAACAGAAACCCTCAAAATATATGAAAGGTAGAAAGTGAAACTTAGTTATCAGAATTTTAAGTTCAATATAATCATAAGTATTTGATATAAATATATAAAGAGTGTTGGAAGTTAGCATGGTTATCAAATGAATAATAGAAAAAAATAATTGTTATAAAATTCACTTTCCTGGCATTGTATAGAAAAACTACAAGTAGAAAGGCAGGCAACAGTTACATCTTGAAGGGAGGGACCCAGAATCTGCCAGCCCCATAGCTGCTACTGTGGCATAGTGATTACTTTGAGTGGAAGGCACTGGAGAAACAGCATCAGGAAGGGTCTCTGACCTGCCTCTCTTTATCCAAAAGCAGGGCATAACATTTCCCATGACAAAGGTGCCCTCCCTGCACCAGATAGAAGAGAACAGTCTTATCACTGGAGACCCGGAGTCAATGCAAACAAACCTACTACAGTAACCTGTATCTTCCATTAGTTTCCTCCATAAGCTTCCAGGTCACTTTCCCACAATTTACCAACCCTAGTCCAAACCCCTTTTTCCTTGGTCTTGACATGTCTCCATAATTTATCTTTCTTTACTAAAATACTACATGAGCTCTCAGGCCCATCTGTTTCTTTGGGTCTTCATTTCTTATATATGAAGGCTTCCATGTATACATAAAAATATTAACATAAAATTTGTATGCTTTTCTCCTCTTAATCTGTCATTGGTCAATTTAATTCTCAGGCCTAGCCACAAAACCTGAGGATAGAGGAAAAGTCTTTCCTCCCCTATAATCTTAAATGGATGAGTAGCTTTGGATTAAGAAATTTTGAGGATGAAGGATCCATTTGTTAATTCCCCTAAATACAAAAAGCAGAAAAGGACAACAGGAAAAGTACTTTTTTAAAAAAAATCTGAGCTAATATAGTCCTAATACCAAATCCAGAAAAATCTATTTAAGATAACTTTAAGAATTATGAAATAATTGGTGATAAATTTGACAAAATTTTATAGGAGCTGTAAACTAAAAACACTGATGAGAGAAAGAAGTCCTAAACAAACAGAAAGATAGTGTTCTTGGGCCATAGATTCAATATTGTTTAAAAGATTAAAGTAACAAGACTTACACTACCGCTTTTCAAGACTTATTATAAAGCTACAGTAACCAAGCCCTGTGGTATTGGGGTACACATAGTCATACAGATCCATGGAACGGAATTCAAGATCCAGAAATAGACATACACATAACTGAACAATTAATTTCAATCAAGATTTCAAAGCAATTCAGTGGGGAAAGAAAATTTTTTCAACGAATGGTTGTTGGAACCATAGGATAGCCATGTGCAAAAATATAAACCTCAAGCCTTACCTCATCATTTACAAAAATTAACTTGAAATGAACCATGGATCTAAAAATAAGAGCAAAACTATGAAACCTCTAGAAGATAATATATGACAATATTATAGTAAGCTTGGGTTAAAGACTTCTTAAATAAAAAGCATGAATTATAAAGTTTTTAAAATCAGTAAATTGGATGTCATTAAAATTAAAACCTTTGCTCTTCACAAAAGAATGTTAAGGAAATGAAAAGGTAGCCACAGATTGGGAAAATATTTGCAAAACACGTATCGCCAAAGGACTTATATCTAGAATGTATACAGAACTCTCAACTCACTAATGCAATGAGCAGCAATCCAATAAAGAATAGACAAGATTTGAACCACGCCTTGTGCACGGCAGCATGTTCAGTGGCCTCGCAGGCTCTCGCCACCATGACAATAGTATTCCTCACAGTGACAACCTCAAAATGTCCTAAGATGTTGTCAGTGGTCCCAGGGGAAGCAGAGTTGTTTTGAATGACACTTCACCAAAGAAGACATACAATGACAAATAAACCTGTATAACTTACAATAATCCATTGGGGTTTTTGATAAATATACAAATATTAACAAGATAGAAAATATAAAAGGCACGCCGTCACACTCAATTACAACAAACATATTTTAGACATGAGCTTAAGAGAAATTTACTGAATGTATATGAAGGAAGTTATAAAATTTTACTGAACAAGCATGAAAGAAGGTGTGAATGAATTTAAAGTATAAATTCCCCTAATGTAGGTACTGACTGAAATTGCAATGTAAACAAGATTTTATTTTAGGAGCATGATAAAACAATTCTAAAGCTCATGGAAAACATAAATAGGATGCACAGAGAAATATTTGGGGACAGTAATAATTGCAGGTCTAAGGTACAAGTATTAAAAACAATATAGCGAGCCCTGGTCAGTGTATGTCAGTAGTAGAGTGTCGACTCATGCAACAAGGGTCACGGTTCTATTCCCAGTCAAGGGCACATACCTGGGTTGCAGGTTAGTTCCCTGCTCCAGTCAAGGCACAAGCAGGAGGCAACCAAATTGATGTCTGTCTGTCTCTCTACTCCCTCCACCCCCACTATCCTCCCTCTTTCCACTCTCTTTAAAAATCAATGGAAAAAATATCCTTGGTGAGGATTAACAAAAATAACAATAACAAAAAACAAACAAACAAAACACAGTATAATGATAGGAACAATCCACAGAAAAATCAAAGAAATTCACTATATGTGCCTGGATATTGTATGTTTGATAAAAGCAGCCTTTGCAGTCGAGCCCAGGATCAATCTGCCGACTATTTGGGAAGAAAATAATTTTGAATCCCGACCTATATTACATTTTATCCTCAAATGAATTTCAACTGATTCAGATCAAAGTTTAAAATGTGAACCAATAACAACAACAACTAAACCCAGATATAATTGGGTAAATTTATACTTTTGACAAAAGAAAGTCTATTACAAGAAAAAAAGGCAACTAAAAGAAAAAGCTACCTATCTGATTACATAAAAATTAAACACCTTGAGCTAAATTTGTTTTTTCTTAGAAACAATGTTCAGCAATAAAAGGAAGTCTATATAGATTTGCTATCATTTACAAAAAATTAAAATACAGAAAGCAATATATTGCTTGTAGACATATAAACAGGCATTAAAAATATACAAATAGTTTTAGAAGAATCTAGAACATACTTTGTCACTCAGGAAGTAAATCCAAAGGTAGTAGTTTGGAAGACTATCTTTTCTTGTATTACATGTCTTACTTTTTTAGGTTAAAAAAGAACTAGAAACAAAAACATAAAGAATTGTTAATTCTGGATGGTAGAAATATGAATGAGAAGTATATTGCTTTCTACATCTGTGTATTTCAGAAAATTTCTCAAAATAAAAAATAAGTACATACAGTAAGTACATGTCAGAATACAAACTACAAAGAATTTATAATACGTAAAAGTTCAGTAACACCAATAGAAAAGAGTTTGTTCACATCACTGAGAAGATGAACAATTCAACAGAAAAATGGCAAAGAATAAGCAGGCAATTAAAAAAATTTTTTTACAAAGTCTGTAAATGTAAGACAAAGTTCATTTTGGCAAATGTGTGAGTGTAAGTATATTCATAATACCCAGCTATTTGACTTCCGACACTGGGTCCTCTTGACTAGTCTCACATGTACATGTACAAAGGTTTTGGATGAAATCTTATATAATAAAAGGCTAATATACAAATTGACCAAATGGCAGAATGACTATGACACAGACTGACCACCAGGGGGCAGACGTTCAACACAGGATCTGCCCCCTGGTGGTCAGTGTGCTCCCCAGGAGGGAGTGTCGCTCAGCCAGAAGCTAAGCTCACAGACAGGCTAGCACAACGGTGACGGCGGGAGCCTTTCCTGCCTTTGCGGCAGTGCTAAGGACATCCAACTGATGGCTCCTGGTATGCGAGAGGGCACAGGCTGGGCCGAGTGCACGAAATTCATGCATCTGTCCTCTAGTATGGTAATGAAAAACCTAGATGGACACAACCCAGGTACAAATCCAATCGGAACTGGCTAATTAAGTCATGGTAGCTCTATACAACCTGATGCTATACATATAGGTTGAGTCTGTGCTTATAAAATAAATATCCTATATAATAAAAGCCCAGCGACCAAACGGCAGAATGACCAGAATGACCAGTCAACCAGTTGCTATGATGTGCACAGAGCACAAGGGGGCAGACTCAATGCAGGAACTGACCCCTGGTGGTCAGTGCACTACTACAGTGGGAGTGCTGCTCAGCTGGCTGGGATGGGTGACTGCTCTCCGCCGCAGGAGCAGCTGCTCAGAGGGTGGGTCTACAGCCACTGAGTAGACTGGGATGAGCACTCCCACAATAGGCTGACGATCCCCGCAGGCCATCCCCCCCACCAGTGCACGAATCTCGTTCACTGGGCCTCTAGTATTTAATAATGCATAACATGTTTACGTGAAAAAAGTAAGTATAGAATAATATGTTTATTATGACCACTTTTTAAAATTAAAAACACACAGATAGTAACAAAGGTTCTAGGAAGAGAAATCCCCAATTTTTAGAAGGTAAGCTATGGCAGATCATGATGGGACTTCCAATTTCTATGTTTCATGTTTCTGTACTATTTCATTACTATGACAATATGTTTTTTAAAAAAACTTTTTAATGTATATTTTGAAATGTATTTATTTTTGTAGGAATTCATAATCAAAACATACAGTGTAAGTGGCATGGGAACTTGAATAGAATTTCTGAAGAGTTTATATAAAGGGAGGAAGAAAGAAATAGAGTACTATGTGTTTCTTTAAGAGAAATGCTATATAATATTTTACACTGGATGTAGAGATGCTACAGTAATTACTAATGCTATAAATTATAGCAACATAGCCTTAGGTTACTGATTGCCCTTCTAAGTATAATTGTAAAGAAAAAACCCCTATACTTTCCTACCTGAATACAGTATTTTAAATATTTATATATATGCAAAGTAGGTGATATTTCATCCAAGTTGTCATCAATTTATCTAATTTTTGACAGGTATAATTTTTAACGATGTGCAAAAAAATTCTGCAAGTACTCTATCCAAAATCATCTATATTAATACAACCGAAGTTATAATGACATACTAAATATAACCAAAACTGAGGCAATATTCTCCTTTTCTATCACATAATAGATAACTTTGGCTCACAAAGACACAGCTAAGAGAGCAATGGAGCATTTTCTATGGTATCTGATAAGTGGTGCTACCAACCTCAACAAATTCCCAAGACATTTTAAAAGGAGCCATTTAGCTGCCAGTTCCAAAAGCTGAGATAGTTTAGATGTCTGTTTGAAAGTATGCCTTCTTTCTCTCCATGCCCCAGTGACTCAAGTATCTGACAATCATTCCAAGGAATTCCCTTCAAAGTCCATGATCAGAGAGATTCCCAGTATATGTCTTCTCTAGGACCCAGAGTTCTCCTGTGGCCTGTTCTACTTCGAGGGAACTCAAAGGACCTCGGAATCATTCCACCAGTAGGGTCTGCTAATTTGCTAAGAAATGTACTCTACTGCACACTAAATACACAAACTGAACTGGTGCTTCAGATTTCTTATGTGACTGCCTGCCTACCTGAGGCTCGGGCTGCTACAATAGCTGGTGTTTAAATAGCATGGAGTCAATGAAGAAACGGCTCATTGTAGGTAGCCTATGAAGGAATAACTGGACCCACCACCCCACCTACAATTTGATAATGATAGAATGTACTTTGTCTCTTTACTAGGAGAAAGTCAGTAGCACCAATACTTATTTGGGTTCATGTCAGGAGATACCTTATTTGTTCTGAATTTCTATTATGCAAATAGTATTTTTATAAGTGTTGGAATATAAGAAAAATCACCCATAATCTTATTGCTCTAATGAAATACATTTTCCCACTTTCAATCTAAATGCATATATATGATTTTTTGGTTTTGCATAGTTTAGTCATAGCATGTGCAATTTTATATGTTTTCTAAGTGTATTCTCCAAATGAAAAGTTGTTCCTCAATGAGCAAGTTTCTTCTTCAACAGGAGACAGGAATGGAATTCTTTTAATTTAATCAGATGTTTAGGAATGTATTTTTCTCTTCTTTGGGGGATATCTGAGGCTCTCAGAAGAGGTTTGGGCCCATGTTTCCTGACATATTCCTGCTGAGGTGCTTAAAGCTTTAAAAGTATTTGATAGATACTTGTATATTACTTTTGTTGTTTTGTTTATCTTGCATATTACTTTTATCATTCATTTAATTTCTACTGTAGCTGAGGTTATTTGACATTTTCACTTATAATTTTACTTTTTTATTTCTAATGGACCACTTTCTATCTAGTGGTTTCTTTCTTTTTAATTGTAAGAATTAGTTTTTTGACTGCGTAACAATATTGTAATTTTTCATTTCTCCTTTAATAATTTTTATTTCCTTCATCTGACTTTCTTAGATATACTATACTATTCCATTTATAGCTTCTTGAGTTAAAACTGACTTATTTTTTTTTCTTAGAATGCAAGTATTAAAAGCTATATATTTTTCTGGGCAAACTTTACTGTATCCAATTATATACACATTTTTGAAAAACAATTATTACAATGCATAAGTATTTCCTTTGACTCAAGATAAGTAAATTTTTTACTTTCTAGAATGTTATAAATTTATGTAGCATAATTTTTAATTTTATTGTACTGGGTCAGAATGTGGAATATATTACTTCTATTTCAGGGAAGAAATTCAATTTTTTGGTTACTTAATAGTCAATTCTGTAACTTTCCAAGGTGATTTTAAAAATGTATCTGTCATATGAATATACAGTTGACCCTTGAATGACAAAGGGGTTACTGTTGCTGACCCCCAACCTCCATCACACATTAGAAAATGTGAATATGATTTCTTACTTCCCCCTAACTTAACTAACTGTAATGTTCATATTTTATATACACAGACATAAGCATATGTTTATGTGTGTGCATATATATTATGTAAACTGTACTAATTATAATTCAGATGTTTGGCATAACTTTGTTTTCTTAGTTGGTTATGGGCTGGCAGAGATTAATTATAGTCTGTCATCACTACTAGGTTTCTGTCAGTTTATCCTTTTATTTTCCTGTAATTTATGTTTTACGAATTATAGTACAATAGTATTGGAGTATAAACTGATACCTCTTTATGCTCTTTAATATAAATCTGAGATGGAATCTGCAACCTAGGTATGTGTCCTAACCAGGAATTGAACCCTCAACCTTCCAGTGTACAGGACGATGCTGCAAGCAACTGAGCCATACTGGCCAGGGCAGGTCATTTTGCTTTAAGTGGATCTCTTACAGTTAGTGTGTGTGTGTGTGTGTGTGTGTGTGTGTGTGTGTGTGTGTGTGTGTGTGTATATTCTTAACCAATGTTTAAAAAACTTTAGTTTTTTTTGTTTTTTTTTTTTTACTTTTGGATCTAAACTTAGAAGTCATACAACATATATTCTTACACACAGTCTTTCCATCCTTTACACTGGACATTTTGGGATAGTTCCATGTTTAGTAATTTCTAAATTCTTTACAATTCTTAGAGCTGTGCATAAGGATTGCATTCAAAATATATTTGTCAACTAACTTGTACTGAAATGCCAGAACAAGTGAGTCTCCAGTGTTTGAGTTGGAAAGTACCTGAAAGTCCAGTGGTGATAAATTTGGGACAGGCGTCTTCCTGGCCTGACTAGAAGCACAAACTTCAGTCACCACATCCATCAATAACATGCACCTGCTGTGCCTGTATTTGGCGCAGACTAATTGGATAGGCACACTTTTGTTCAATAAGAAATAAAGCAGTGTCCCCTCCTCTCTAGCCACTTAGCCACTGCTACCAATCACTCTAAAGGCAGTTCCAATTTGGAATGAGATTTTGACTGCTCCACTTGTTTCTCCTAGATCAATATGATAGCTGAAAACAGCAATAAAAGAATAATTCAAATAAATTTAAAATTCAATGCAATACAGCGGATGCATAGACCCAAAAACAAACTGCATCCAAAATCACCCCATTCCTTCCTGTTCTTGTTTCACTTAAGCCCCTTGTTATCTCTGCAGCCTTCCCTGAGCCTCTCTGCATTGGCTTCACATTGTAAGTTAATACCCTTTGATAGACATATTTCTGAATTATATAAAGCAATCTTTGAAAAATGAGATTGCAGTCACTTGACTGTATTTCTAGACTATGCTCAAGTAGAGAGAGACTTTAAAAAAAGTAAAAGTGACTGATTATAAGTGTCTTTGGCTCACCTGTCCCACTCACAATAAGGGCATCACTTTCAGAATCCAGAAAGGAATAGGGATGTGAGTGGAAATGCTGGTAGGTTTCTTTTGTAGGAAAATATTATTCTTCTAGATACAAGGCAAAAACACAATCACAGATACATACAAATCCAAATGCTAGACTAGGGGAAACTGCTGAATGAATGCTGAGTGAGTACCAGACTGGAACATAAAAAGGAAGATGCGTGGTGCTTGGTACTTAAAAAAAAGTCGCAGGGAGAGAGCCAATGGCCCAGGGAAAGGAATACCCCCCCTCCTTTCAGTACTGAGGAGAACCAACTTTGAAAGGCCATGAAACATGGTCTCCATGGGCACCAGTCACCATCTTAATTAGTTTTCCAAACTCTATAGGTAATCACTTCACAATAGGTCAAAGGATATTGTTTTCTGAAATAGATATCAAATCAATCAAGATTTCCATACTCTTGTTGAAGTCATTATGATAATAAACTCAAGCTAAAACGAAAGTTAAAGAAATGGAAAGGGTGGTAGTGGAAAAAACAGAGAAATGTAGCAGGTGTCTGAAAATAAAGATATGTTGGTGTATTCTTCACTCCATGTTTTCAGCAGTTTTACTAGCAGCAAGTAGAAAAGAAGATGGAAAATGCCCTTTCTTTCTAGAACCACGAAAGGCTGTAGATTTAGCTCTAATAGCTCTAAAACAAAGACTTGAAAGAAATGGAACAATATGGAGCTCTATCATGACATACATACATATTTAACAGAAACTAAAATTAAAATCCAAGTAAATGAACATTTTTTTTCTTAGTGTCAAAACAAAAGAGCATTTGGTTTCCAATTCATTTATATACTTTGGGTTTCTGCATTCTTTACCATTCTTCCCCAGCTAAATTTCCAGACTTTGCAAAGTAACTGTCAGGTACTCATTGGAGGTGACAGAAATGTTGCGGAGAGCCTTGGCACCAGGGAACCCTTGCACCTATGTTGAAACTGCTGATCAAGTGAGTGTCTCATTTGTCAAAAGTTTTCACATTCTGATGGAACTGACATTCTGGCTCAGGAGACAAGCGATGACACCTGCCCTCAGTCTTTTCTTAGATTTAAATTGAAAGGGAGAAAAAGCAAATAATCTAAGAAAAGTATGAGTAGACATCTGACAGAGTCATATCTTTGTATAAAATGAGGGATTTAAAATAGCTGCTCAGATTATTAGGCTCTTTATGTCAAAAAGGCTCAATTTCATCCAGCCAATGTGGGTGTAGCTCAGTGGTTGAGCATTGATGCTTGAACCAGGAGGTCAAGCTTTCCATACACTTATTGAAGTGATTATGATAATAAACTAAAGCTAAAACAAAAGTTAAATAAGTGGAAAGAGTGGTGATAAATTTGGGCCTGCCAAGAAGCACAAACCGAAGTCACCACATCCATCAACAATTCCAGTTAGGGCACATGCCCAGATTGCATGCTTGATCCCCAGTAGGCAGCCCATCAATGATTCTCTCTCATCATTGATGTTTCTATCTCCTGTTCTCTCTCTAAAATAATTTTTAAAAAAAGCTCAATATCCTCCTCTGTCTTTTCTTTACTTGTATAAGACATACTGAGAGCCATGGAGATAATTCAAGTCAGGAGGGCTGTACCAGGCTTCCATGGTTTGGAGAATTATCCATTATCTATTTTTGTCCTACACACACAGAAACTCTGTATGGTTTCTTTTTCGTATTATTCATAATTCTTTCTAAACAAACATCCTCTTATTTACTAAAAGACTGAGACCTAATCAGGACTATAGAATATTCCCCCCACCATCACATCACATCACTAACGGCATATTTGCAGTAGTTTCTTTTACCTAGTATATCGTGTCTAAAAAGCAAAATGAGTGCCCTGGCCAGTATGGTTCGGTAGTTAGAAAGGTGATGGTTTTGATTCCTGGTTAAGGACTTGTACCTGGGTTGCAGGTTCGATCCACTGCCTCAGTCAGGGGGTATTTGGTAGGCAACCGATCAATGTGTCTCAAATATATTGATGTTTCTCTCTCTCTCCTTCCACTGCCTCTAAAAAAAGGATTAGAAAAAATTTCTATTCTTAGGTGAGGAATAACAAAAAAACAAAACCAAACCAAAACTGAGAGACTGAGTATGCATCAGAACTAGATTCAGATACGACAAGATTAAAACAACTCTGATTAACATGCTAATACTTCTAATGGATAAGTAGACAATGTGCAAGAAGAGATGGGAAATATAGAGATACAAATTCTAAGGAAAAAACAACAAAAAGAAATGCCAGAAATAAAAAAGATTCTAGCAGAAATGAAGATTGTCTTCAACAGGCTTATTTGTAGACTGGATATGGCTGGGGAAAACCTTCGAGCTTGAAGATATCTCAACAAAAGCCTCTCCTAAACTGAAAAGGACTAGGAGTTGGGAGAGGGGACACCCCAAAAATAAGAACAGAATATTCAAGAACCAAGGAAGGTTAACTAGAAAAGGTGTAACAAATGTATAATGGGAATGCTAGGGAAGGAAGAGAGAAAGGAAAGAACACTGCATTTAAAACAGTAATGACTGGGAATTTCCCCTAAATTAATGTCAGACACCAAACCACAGAACTGGGTAACTCAGAGAATACCAAGCAGGATAAATGCCAAAAAAGCCCCACAAAAACCCAACCATAGACACATCATTTTCACATTACAGAAAATAAAAGATAGGGAAAGAAAATCCTGAGAGAAGCCAGTGAAAAAACTTCAAAATTCCCATCTTATCCACAAGGAAGTCCAAGTCTTTAGAATCCCTTTAAAGCCATATAGGGCCTGGATGAGTAAACAAAAATTTACTTCTAAACAGAAGTAGCATCACATATAACCTTATTCTTGCCAAACTTTCTCTACCCAGTAAATACAGAAATGTTGAAGCAAAGAAAAATTATGAAGTACAGTATTTAGAAGATAAGGACAAGTCAGTACATTCCTTACTTACGGTCTTATTGTTCTTCTGCCTTCTTTCACGACCCTTTGTTTGAATGTGAGTACATAGCTCAGATAAACATGTCCTATTCATGTTTCTGTTTTTTCCACCTTAATATGTTGTTTCTATTTTTGCTTCAGGGAGTCAAATATACTCAATAAACATGATCAAAATTTGTCTACCTTACACACACACACACACACACACACACATACCCCTCACCCCTTTTTGGAAAGATGCGAAGAATTACGATTTTACCTGAACAGCAATAGGTAATCTATTTAATCTGTTCCAAATTGTAGGAAGTGCAGTTCCACTAAAATACTTTAAACTGTAGGCCAGTGATTCGTACACTGCTGCACAGGCACCCCAGGCGGCCCAGCTCTTAGCACTGGGCACTTTTTCTTAAAATATACATATTAAAATTAATTTCAGAGAGGAAGGGAGAGGAAGAGAGAGACAGAAACATTAATGGTGAGAGAGAATCATGGATGGGCTGTGATCTCCTAGTTTATAGGTCGTCGCTAAACCACTGAGCCACACCAGCCAGGCAGCTTCCATTCAGCAGTCAGCATTGCAGTACTTGCTGGACTGTTTACATCCCCATTCTGGGATCCCACACTCCTTCTCAGGTCCTCTGATTCCAAGTAGTCATGATCTACCACATGAAGCAGTGAAAGTGGGGCAACACAGGGAAACTGCCCCGCTCTCTATGGGATCTGCCATATCCACCTCTCCACATCAGCACCCCAGGCAACAAACTGGAGCCTCCATTCGAGGCTGGCCATCAGCCTTTACAGGCTGCATTTCTAGGAGGCCAGCAGCTGTTTCCAAGGATGCAGAATGACAACACACATAAGGCCATCATCAATCATTTATCAGTTATAATTACGATTCAAATCCATTTACCTAATCACAGCCTGCAGCAACTACCACTGAGGGTGACTATAACACAGCCACCCACAAACACTTTAACACTATCAGTGTACATACTCATGTTTCATTTCAAGGAACACCACACGTTCCCTCTCTCTCATATCACATGTTTAAGTGGGAGGAGAGCATAGAATATGGAGTTGCAGTGAGAACACAGGGTAATTACACTTCATGTTTCTTTGGAGCAGCAAAGAAACACATCCTTTGAAGAGGGAATTCCTGGGATGGTGGTTTTCAGCATACTCTCACATGAAGTGCATCATGCTGCAAAGCTGCTTTGTACCTGACCCCACCTTCTAAGGAGACTGGCATGCTGGGCTGCTCAGTGTGGTCACAGATACTGCCTTCACTGGGCCCTGAGGCCGGCCTATCCTCAGCCTGGATAATATGATGATTACGTTGTAGGATGTTTGAGGGAGGAGAGTTTGCTCAGTTCCCAGCATGCATATTCCTACTTCACATCTATGTTTATATTCTTCCTCCTGCCAGGAATGCTCATTTTCCCTTTCTTTCCTTTTCTCATCTATTCATTTTATCCCACTTTGAAGGCCAAGCTCAACTCAAACCTGAATTGTGAGGCCTTCCCAGAGCATGACAGTGATTCTCCCGTGTGCATCTCTTCTTGCACATTTTCTGGAACACCCATCAGAGTTTGACTGCATACTGCATTTTTCATAAGCACACAAGCTCGTGTCTCTGACAGGGCACTGCAGTGTTTGGAAGGTCAGGTGTGCGTAAGCTCTGTGCTGGGGAGGCTTGCAGAAGAGAAGGAGTCTTAAATGGATGCGTCTTAGATCTTGGATTTTAAATTACTTATTTGGGAGGAAAAAGACAATCTCTTAAGTCTCAAATGCTTATAAATTGGATATTTTTAGACTTCAGGGAAACTAATGAAACAGGTAATGTCAAAGCCAATTAGGATAGCGTTTTAGTGTCTACATGTAAGATCCAACTTGAATGGGTTTAACATTTAATCATGTTTTCAAACTTTAAAATAGATACAGTGTAACTAAAGTCCATTTGAACATATTATAAGTAATAAAAAGTAAGTTAATACATTCATTAGCAGTTAAGCAAGATTATCTAAAAGATGATAATGGGATTTATAACCCATCAAATCTATAAGTATAATCTAACTATATCATTTCTTAGAATAAAGTATGCAGAAAAACTTGAAACAATACCCTTTGCTCACATGTTTTGAGATGTGACATTAGAGTGACTTACTCATAAAAATTTCAACATATATCAGTAAGAATGCTGCAGGGTATTTTAGAGAAGTAATGAAGGCTCAGTAATGTGAATTTTCCCCCAGCCTTCGTTTCTAAGAAATAAATGAGGTAAAACTTCCTTTTAGTTCAAGATTCAGCTCTTCCCGTCCATAATCTCATTTATCACTTCATCCGACACATTTGTACTGCTGCTTATTCTTTTGTGCAGCTGCTCCAGTTCCTCCACCCACTCCAGGTTCTCTGGAGACAGAGCCAGGGTTTATTCATCCAAGTGCAAAGCTACCAGCAGTGCCTAGTGTGAATATGTGCCCATGATGAAGAAGGGGAGTTTGTGAGACAGGGAAAGTGCAAGGGGAAGATTCAAGAACTATTTCGGAAGTACAATTACAGTTCTAAGTAATCCTTTTCAAGTGTAAATCAAATATCACTCCCTGGCTAACCCCCTTAGAAAGTGTCCCATTGTTCTCCCAGGTCTCCAAGATCCCCCCTTCTCATCTCCTCATATCATTCCCACTGTCCCCTGCCCCAGGCCTCTTCAAATGCCCTTCCCTTCACACTTCACTCCTCCCCCTCTCCCCTCCAGAATGATCTTCCCTCAGCTCTTCATGGTGAGTTCCTTCTCATTCTTTAAGTCTCACTCCTCAAAGGGACCTTCCTGGAAACCTCATCTATTGTGACCTTCCTTAGTTACTCAATATTTTCAATTTGTTAACTTCCTTATCACAGTGTTTAACTATCTTAATTGTTTATCATAATTGTATTTTACCTGTTTTGCTATCACCCTTCTCCCCGAATGTGTCAAGGGATCATAAAATATATTTACCATTAATAGTACTAGCACAATGGTGCTTGGTATGTGTACACTCCTCTATATATGATAAATAAATGATTAGATATAATACTTAGAAGGTGAGTTAGAGAAAGAGCCAGAATTTGCACCTAAGATTGATTCCAAATTCCACTTTCAGTCACAATTCAAATTACTCCCTCTTTGTTTTAGTATAATTCATTCATTCACACTGCAATATAAGTGCTATAAGATAGGATAACTCAAATAAAGACACTGTCTCAAGACAAAACCAAATACAAAATGACTGAAAAAAATGTTTAACTGGCCCAAGAGATACTTATATGCTATGAAAGCATCTATCTATCAAACTATTATCACACATAGAAATGTTTTACTTTTTACATGGTTAATCTGCAGTTCAAATCTGTCATCTTAAAGATATGGTCTTTTTCATCTATTTCTCAAAAATGCTTTAGAAAAGAAAATGGCAGATAAATAACCTCGGTGCTAAAAAGTTATTCATATAATACTAGAGGCCTGGTGCATTAAATTGGTACATGAGGTTGGGGAGTGTCCCTCAGCCCAGCCTGCACCCTCTCCAATCTGGGACACCTCAAGGGATGTCCGACTGCCCATTTAGGCTTGATCCTACCGGGCCTAAATGGGCAGTTGGACATCCTTCTCACAATCCAGAACTGCTGACTCCAAACTGCTCACCTGGCTGCCTCCCTGATCACCCACTAACCACTACCCTGCCAGCCTAAATGATGTCTAACTGCTCCCCTGCCAGCCTGTTTGCCCCCAACTTCCCTCCTCTGTCGGCCTCATCACCCCAAACTGCCCTACCCTGCAGGCTTTATCACCCACAACTGCCTTCCCTTGCGGGTCTGCTCCCTCCCAACTGTCCTCCTCTGCTGGCCTGATTGCCCACAACTGCCCTCCCTTGCAGGCCTGGAACCGCCAACAGCCCTCCCCTGCTGGCCATCTTGTGGTGGCCATCTTGTGTCCACATAGGGGCAGGATCTTTGACCACATGGGGGCAGCCCTCTTGTGTGTTAGAGTGATGGTCAATCTGCATATTACTCTTTTATTAGATAGGATAGAAGCCTGGTGCATGGGTGGGGGCCAGCTGGTTTGCCCTGAAGGGTGTCCCAGATCAGGGTGGGTGTTCCCTTGGAGCGGCTGGGTGAAAGGCCTATGGTGGTTTGCAGGCTGGCCATGCCCCCCAGCGACCCAAGCAGAGGCCCTGGGATTAATTTACGTTCTACAATTGAAACTTTATAGCCTGGAGCAGAGCCAAGCCTTCTGTTCCCTTGGTGGCAACAGCCATTTCTGTTTGGGTTTATTTAAATTCTATAATTGAAACTTTGTAGCCTAGAGTGGAGGCCTAGGCGCTAGGGCTGCAGAAGCTTGACTTCTTCCATTGCCTGGGCAATTCTAGCCTCTGCTCTCTCCAGCTCCGTGGCTGCCGCCATTTCTGTTGGGATTATGTATCTTCTATCATTGAAACTTTGTAATATTAAATGGAGGCTTAGGCTGGCAAGGGCAGGCAGAAAGCTTGGCTTCCTCCATTGCCGGGGAAACCCAAGCCTCCCTCCTGCTCTCAGTGGCCACAGCCATCTTGGTTGGGGTTTATTTGCATAATTTGCTCCTGATTGGCTGATGGGCATGGCTGTGGGCATGGTTTGATTGGAGGTATGGTCAATTTGCATATTACTCCTTTATTAAAAGAAGATATTAGATAAGATGTTCAAGCATATGAATACACTATATGGCATTGTAGCATACAAATTAACAAGTGGCATTTCTTGAATAAAATCAAAAGTCAATCTTATAAAACCTTATTTTTCCCATTTGCTTCCTTTTAAAATTATTTATATATCATTTGTACCCTACTTTGTGAAATATATGTAAACTTCTCTAAAATTATATATTTTGCATATATTAAAATGTTTACATATATCTAGATCCCTCTATTCTAAATTTTTAGGACAGTTTGGTAGTGTTATACACCCTCAGCTAAATACTAACAGATCAATTAAATTTATCTATTTATCTATATTTTCCTTATGACAAGGAACTATATCCTTTCAGAAAATAATTGAGGAAGAGCAATATTAAAGGGATAATTTTCATTTGGGTTCAATTCAATTTCAACTTTTCTTTTATAACACAAGTTCTGAAATTTTAGTGTTCTTGAAGTTCATCTTTTTTCTTAAAACAAACATTGCCAGATCCTAACTTAGATGGGTTAGGGCCCAAATATGTACATATTTGGGGTGTTTACATTTTCTACATTCCTACTTTTCAAGCCCTTCCAAAAATAAAAATGATACTTGGAAAAAATGCCTTACTTTTATAGTGCTTATGCTTGTAGTATTTTGCCATCCATCATCTCATTTAATTGTCATAACAACAGAAAGTTGGAAAAAACAGGTATTGGCAACTTAATGTTAAAGCAAGACCCTAAGATTCAAGAATGATAATGACTGTACTTCCATATTTGGTCCTTTGAGGAGCAATGATAGTAGCATTTACTCATTCACAACAAATATTTGAGTAGCTGCTTTTGTACAGGCATCATTCTGTGCTCTTGAGACATATTAGTAAATAAAATATAAAAATATCTCCCTCATGGTGATTATGTTCTGGCAGGGAGAGTCAGATATAAACAGCAGACATAAGTCATGAAACTAATGTTAAGTCCAATGCAATCTATTCAAAATAACCAGGAAGTTAAATACTACTTCTTACAAAAATCATCAAATGGACTTTTGAAACAAATAAGCTCTCCAGTTAATGTAATAAAAAAACAAAGTGAGACACAAACACTCCTTTCCCTTAGGTATTTAACTAATAGAACTTTAAGTATGCTAACTGCATTTTGCAAACATTCAACTATTTTTTAAATATAGTAACAGTCTTACTGTATGTACACAGCTAATTCTAAACACAGCTGCCTCTAACTGCTTTGTGGCTGCATTATTTGAAGTGCATAGTGGAGTCTACAGTATTCAGTCTCTTCTGTAGATGGCACTGCAGGTCCAATAATGATCCTTTGCTCATTATTCTTATGGTTACTGCCAGTAACAGCAAAGTATCACATTGGACACTGTGAAAACTACATTCACTCCAAAAGCAGAAATCAGTTTGCAATGGCAGGACACGGTTCTAATTTATAATTTAATTAAAACTTTCCTTATAAAGTATTAGATCCCACAGGCTGAACTGCTGAAATGATTCTGTTTCTCTTGTTTCATCTGTTTTGGTTTGCTGCCAGGGACAGTATAATGTTTGTTCTTGAGGTGGACAAATGATTCATTGATAAATTGATACATAATAAACCATTTCCGTGAGTTCTGAATCTCACTCATCCAAAGGAATTTTACTGCATTGCCCAGGAAGTGAAGTGATTTTCTGCAGGGAGATAGATTTAATGTCTGTTGAAGGTAAAGGACAGAGGATTAAAGACAGGGGCACTGTACAGCAGTCAGACGGTCATGCCAGGGAGGGAGTCTGTCATCTTGACAAGAGCAAGAAACTACAGTTAGTCTGCTCCGGTATTTAAGAAAGAGAAAGGTTAAGGCTTCTGGTCCTGAAACTCAGACTTCTATTTTTCTTAATTGATGGACTGATTGAATAACCTTTAGCCGGGGTCCCCATGACTAATGTAATTCTATAAGGATGGACAAAAGAGTTCAAACTATGGCATAGATTCGGACTACTCCCTTTGCCCATACATTCACTTGAATTATACTTTTTTTTTCTGGCTCAAGTATTAAGCTAGAAAACACTGCAGAGTTGATCAGACATTCAACAGCTTGTTTCATGAGACATGCACCCATTTCCTTACAGGTACATCCTGAAACATAAGGGTAGGATGGCCAAGTCTGGCAACTAATCATCATGGCAATTCGAGAGTCAAGATAACATTTCTCAATCAAGGGCATTCTCTCTTCAATTAGATTGCTCCCTGAGGTCCTCACCCTTGTGGCTATTTGTGTTCTATACTTAAGGCAAGGCCTCGCTGAGTTCTAGCTGTTAACAGGACACCTATGCCAGTCAGAGTTGGGAAATGTCTTGTGCCCTTCGTCTGAGTCAGTGACTCAGAACTGACTGGGGAAAGATGATCTGTCCTTCTGTCACTTCCTTGGAGCTGTGTCACTCATCCTACCTGTCTGTATCACCAGCTAGCCTTAGTGCAAGAAATGGTGAGGGAGAATGCAGAGACATATGTTCAGATCCAGCAGCAGTGAGCATGCCAGAGTGCCGAGAAAACAGAATGACAGTATAGACAAAGAGAGAAGGGAGGATCTATCAATCCTGCAATTCCTCCAGCAGATCACAGTGATTTCACTTTTCAATTATCTCAGAGGCAAGGTATTGAAAGGAACCCAACAAGGACCCCAGTGCTCTCAAATCATGATGGGCAAGTCTGCATCAGGAAATCAACAAATAAACTGCCAGAGAAATGACATTCCCCTTCTCCTTTATATCCCAGACCTCTCTGAACAGCTAGGAGATTTGTTTAAAAAATTCCCCAAATGAGATCGATATAAGGTCAGTGTATCATTTGACAATAACTTAATTACTCTTAATATCGCATGTGATATATCCTATGAAATAAAAACCTAGGTGGCATCGCATGACATCGTCACAAGATGGCCACTCTCACGTCATCACAAGATGACCACCACAAGATGGCCAGCACGGGAGGGCAGTCGGGGGTCATCAGGCCAGCAGAATAGGGAAGTTTGGTGTGAGATCAGGCCTGCAGGGGAGGGCAGTTGAGGGGCGAGATCAGGCCAGCAGGGGAGCAGTTAGGTGTCAATCAGACCAGCAGGGAGTAGTTAGGGGGCAAGCAGACTGGCAAGCAGATGAGTCGTTAGGAGCCAGCAGTCCCAGATTGTGAGAGGGATATCTGACTGCCGATTTAGGCCCAATCCCACTTTGGGCCTAAACTTGTAGTCAGACATCCCACAAGAAGTGCAGATTGGAGAGGGTACAGGCTGGGCTGAGGGGCACCCCCCTCTCTGTGCACCAGGCCTCGTGTGTGTGTGTGTGTGTTGTGTGTGTGTGTGTGTGTGTGTGTTTTACTGACACACAGAAAGTTGGAAAAAACAGGTATTGGCAACTTAATGTTAAAGTTGCCAATACACACACACACACACACACACACACACACACACACACAACACACAACACACACACACACACACACAGTTTTGTTGTTAAACCTCACCCAAGGATATTTTTTCATTTGATTTTTTTTTTTTAGAGAGTGTGAAAGGGGGGACACACAGAGCGACAGAGAATCATCAATGTGGAAGAGACACATCAATTGCTTGCCTCCCACATGCACCCCTACCAAGGCTCAGGATTGAACCTGCATTTTAGGTATGTGCCCGTAACAGGGAATTGAACCCAGCTTCCCTCTGGTGTGCAGGCCAGTGCTCTAACAACTGAGAATGCTGCCCAGGGCCACAAATGACAGATTTTAATTAAAAAAATTTAAAGTATAACTTTTTAGTAATCTCTTGATTCAATACTAATTAGTTTGTGCATTCAGTCAGCAGTTCCTAATGGGGGAGCTAACCAAGAGAATTATGCCCTCTGCCCTCCAGCCACAAGGGGCACTGTAGGCTACAAATACATATAAACTATTCAAGCATGTCAGTTTTTCCCTCCATTCCTGTCTTTCCCAGGAAAGTATTTGTCTTCATGCGTCCAAGGATTCTGTTAATTAATGTTGTAACAAAATCTTCAGAAAAAAGAAATTTATCTAGGATATATAAAGTCATATAGAAAAAAGTATAACTATAATCTGAATGTGAAAAGGAATAAGAGGAATAAATCATAGTATAAATTCTAATTTGTAAGTTAAAAGGGAACAACCTTAATATGACAGCAGAGTGAACTTACCAGAACTAAATAATGATAATTAAAAAAAATCATCACATCACAATACCCCCAAATTGGGGAGAGGAATGAATAGATATTTTGGGGGAGATGATGCTATGCCATTAAACAGGCATTTGTTTTCTGAAATGAAAATTACTTGATTGCATGTAATCTCCTTCTGGTTGTTCACAGGAAAACAAGTGAACATGCTTACTTTAAATGAAAGTGTAATTGCCTCTACATGCAATCACAGAAGAACTAATCTGCTTGCCCAAATAATAATTTAGTGATGAGCATGCAAATTGATCACATCTTTCTCTCTTTCTTCTTCTTTTTATTACTTTTTTCTTTTCTTCTTTCCTTCCCCTTTCTCCCTCCCTACTTCACCTCCTCCCTTCCCCATTCATGTATCTATGTACACATAAATGGGTACCTGCATGCTAGGGCTGTGAGTCCCTCCCTGAACACTAACCATTTTTCTCTATGATAGTGGTAAGGAAGGTGCTAACTTGCCCTCTAGCTAAGAGCAGCAGTGTGGGCTACTAAAGAAATAGTAAGGGCTCCATATAAAGAATAGGTTTTAACCACTATTGCTACTAATTCACATAAATAGATGTTCCATTCTACAGAATCTTCCCATTTTCTGTCCTATGTTCTATTATGCAAAGTAGTATTTTTCCAAACTTGATATCTTATCACTTTTCACATCACAAATATGGTGTAAAACTAGGGGGTCATAAAACATAAGTAAAATGAATAAGACCACCTATATGTTTTTCAAGGACCCACTTGAGCATTCTTAGGGAATTATTGGTTTTTTGTTGTTGTTGTTGTTGGGTTTTTTTTTTGGTATGAAATGAATAAAGGAAACTTCATGTAAAATGGATTCATGAAGCCCTGTAGGGGGCCTACCGTAAGCTGCATGCTACTTGCAGAAAGAAGGTAGATAAGAATTACTCCGACAAGAGAACATTTTTTACATAGGAATTTTAACAAAAGAAGAATCCAGCAGTGGTGCACTACCCACCACCTGCTGCAAAGAGAAACCACCACAACCTCTAACTCTTTTTCTTGTATAGTGAGCTTTTGATCAAAACAACTGTCCCCAGTTTCCTCTTCAAACCTCATAAAAGCTGACCTTCTCTGCCACTTCATACTTGCCCATAGCTTCCTTGTCCTGAATTGCAATTCTCTGATATTCCTGAATAAACTCATTTGGCTGGTAAAACAGCTGACTATTCTATTTTTGAGATCAGTGGGTATGAATAACAGTGGTATAAAGAATAGGCATTCCTAAATGGTCCTATTACAGGAAAATTGATCTTAGAATGGCTTTATTTTAGTAGTCCATCCCCTGGCAGTCATAACCATTCCATGTGGATCCTAAGTGAACAAGGGCATAAACATAGCAGAAGGCAGCTTAGCTTTCAATGCGGCCCTTCTTAATCTTGACTGTCCAGGACACACCTGGAAAGCTTAAAACACACACACACACACACACACAAACACACACACACACACACACACACACACACACACACACACACACACACTCCCACACTCCACACACATACACACAAGCATGCGTGCAGTGGGGCCATACCTGAGATCAGTGAAATCAGACCCTCAGGATGGGAATATAAAAGTATGTTATAAAGTCCCCAGGTAACTCCAATGCCCAGCCAGAGTTGATAACTGCATTTGTTTCAAAAATAGTTGCAGAGATAGCAAAGAATGTAATAAAACCAAATCCTGGCCTGTAGGCTAATTTATCAAAAAGCCATAAAGCAACTATTCTCTATAAAATTCTCTTCAAGTATGTCTGATGCATATCTTATCTAATAAAGAGGGGATATGCAAATTTACCATCACTCTGTCACAAAGATGGCTGCACCCACAACTGAGGCCAAGTTCTCATAAGGAGCCTTAAGGAGCAATCAGCAGGGAACTGAGGCTATGCCCACCCCCACCCCCATGGGGCTTGACAGGGTTATCTCAAGGTGCTCTTCCCATCCTGGTGCTGGGCTAGGGGACCTCAGGCTGCTCCTCCCCACCCCAGCCCCAGGCAGGGGGATCTCGGGCTGTGCCCCCCACCAGGTGGGGCTTGACAGGGGACTTCAGGCCCTGCCATGCCACCCAACAGGGCTTGACAGGGGACCTCAAGGTGCACTTCCCATCCTGGTGCTGGGCTAGGGGACCTCAGGCTGCTCCCCTCACCCCAGCGCCAGGCCAGGACCTCAGGTCGCACACCCCACCAGGTGGGGCTTTCACAGAGGACTTCAGGTAGTGCCCCCCATTCCGGCACCAGGCTGGGGAACCTCAGACTGCACCCCCGCCCCAACATGGGCCAGGGGACCTGAGGCTGTGCCCCCCTGCCTGACTGGGCTTCACAGGGGACCTCAGGCTGTGCCCCCCCACCCAGCAGGGCTTGATGGGGGAACCTCAAGGCGCACCCCCAGTGCTGGGTTGGGTGAACTCAGGCAGCACACCCGCCCAGTGGGGCTGGACAGGGGACATGAGGCTTCACCCCCCTCCTGGTGCTGGGCCAGGGGATCTGAGGCTGTGTCCCCTCTGCCTGGGAGAGCTTGATGGGGGCCCTCAGGTCATGCCCCATCCAGCAGGGCTTCTCCCAGGCCATGTCCTCCACCTGGTGGGGCTTACCGCCCCACCCTGGCACTGGGCCAGAGAACCTGAGGCTACACCCCCTGCCAGGCAGGGTTTGACAAGGGTGGGACTGGCCAGGTCTGGATCTAGCCCAATGGGGGGGGGGAAGGGGGCTGGCTGGGTCTTACACTATTTTGAGGTGCATATGGGTGGGTGGATACTTGACTCTGGGTTCCATGGTGAACCCCAGACTCTGACAGGAGGAAGGTTTTTATATACATGTTGCTAATTTTCTTTCATCTCTGATACTTCTATTATAGAGAAAGGGCAAATAGCAGTATTAAATTATTTCCTCTAATTAATCCTTTTAATGTGCACAAATTTCCTGCACCAGTTCACTAGTCTATCTACAGCAAGTCCTGCAAATTCTGAAATCCTGGTGAAGGTTTTTGTGGGTTTTTTGGTTTGTTTTTTGTTGTTTTTTACTTTAGGTTGGAGGTGGTGTATGAATGGTTAAGTACAGGGTATTGGAATCAGATGGCCAGATAACTATCAGAGCTTAAAGGCTTGGTTACTCTAGGTAGCAAACTTAGTATCTCTATACCTCCATCTCCCCACCTGTAAAATGGCCCTTGACACTATTGGATTATATGGGGAAATCCACAAAAAACACTCAAAAGAATTTCTGACCCTTAAGAAAATACTCAGTATCCATGTGGTATTTAGTAATTATTATTTCTTGCAGGAAAAATAAAGCAAGGCCTTAATGAAAGTTGGAAATATATGTATAATGTTATGACTTCATTTCAGTGACTTTAATACTTTAATACAAACTAAGAGGTAAGTCACCATATGTGATAGAATTTGTATAAATTTTTTTTAAAGGTTTGTTTACCTACTTTTATGGTTTAAGGTTATAGGGAAAATTTTGGTTGAGCAAAGAGTTCTGCAATTTAAGAAAAATGTTTAAAATCTTTGTGTTAACATAATTTACCTTTATTGTACAGATTTAAAACACATGATTAGAAATATTCAGGGGCAATGAAATGTTCTTTTCTGAGGCCTCTTTGATTACATTAATTAGATGGATCCCAACTATGAACATGGGTAAGACAAAATGGCCAAGTTCTTGGATTTCAGGTGGTTTAAAAGCATTGTGTGGTTCCGTACTTAAGAAACTTTGCTGACAGGGATAATGATATTGGTGACTGTTGTTGGTTACAGACTTTCACTGAATTAAAGCCACTGAGAACTAACAGAACTAACACAACACTAAACACGGACTTGAGTGTTCAGAAACTTCTTAAGATTTCAATATTCAAGAAAAAGTCTGATATTTAGTTGTGGTGGAAATATCCTCTTACAGCTGTCCATCATGATCTCAATGAAGAGAGAAGTATAATTTGTTATTGTTATTACACTGGCTGGTGATTGGAAACATATCACCAATGTACAAAAGAGAGGTTCCAATCCTAAAGTAATTATCAGCCAATTTCAGAGTTGTTAACATGATTAAAATTATGAATACATTAGCTGATTTATCCTTATAAATCAAATTTTGATTAGATAATACTATATGCTCCTATGTCTGAGATTCAAATTTCATAAAGGGTTTTTAGTATACAAACTCTAATAAATTTTTTTTCCATAATATATGCAGAGATAGGAAGAGGGAATGAATAAATGACTGATGGGTTTTTCCTTATAAATATTGTTGAAGGTTCTGATTTGGTTGGTCTCCAACTCTTTGAGCTCAGAATTAGCAATTCTAGTTTTGATTACAGTTCATGTGTACTAGATTAGAAAACCATCTCACAGAGCTATTAAAAAAGTAAGTTAATCTCTATAAATAGTGATGGGATACTTCATATAGAAAGTTCCTGACGATTCTGCCTTTCAATTTATTGTTAAGATATGTACTCTTAAAGAAGCATCAAAGAAAGTTAGTTCCTACATAAGGACATATCCTACCTAATAAATGAGTAATATGCAAACTGACCTTGCCTTCACTACACCCACAAGCTACGCCCAAGAGCCAATGAGCAGGGGGCAGGGCTGAGGCAGACAAAGCCATAGGGGGCGAGGTCCAGGCGGCCAGCATGCGCCCGCCAGGGCGAAGGCCCGGGCTGGGGAAGGGAATGGGGGTGAGGGGGGCTTGGCTGGCACAGAGCCAGCCATCGGCCCCATTTCAGGCCTTGGGCAGGCTGGGGTGACTAGTTAGTAGACATCCCCTGAGGGATCCCAATAAGTGTGAGGGGGCAGGTTGGGCTAAGCGATCACCCACGCCCAGTGCATGAATTTCGTGCACGAGGCCTGCAGTCTTAACTAATAAAAGAGTAATATGCAAATTTACCATACCTCTAATCAAGCCACGCCCACAACCACGCCCACCAGCCAATCAGGAGCAAATTATGCAAATAAACCGCAGTCAAGATGGCTGCTGCCACTGAGAGCAGGAGGAAGGCTTGGGTTTCCCCAACAACAGAAAAGCCAAGCTTTTCACCTGGCATTGCTGGACTAGGCCTCCACTCAATGCTACAAAGTTTCAATTATAGAAGATACATAATCCCAATAGAAATGGTGCCACAGAGCTGGAGAGAGAAGAGGCTAGGGTTGCCGGGGCAATGGAGGAAGCCAAACTTCTGCAGCCCTAGCCTAGGCCTCCACTCTAGGCTACAAAGTTTCAAACAGAAATGGCTGTCACCACTGAGTGAGCAGAAGGCTTGGCTCCACTCCAGGCTACAAAGTTTCAATTGTAGAACATAAATCAATTCCAGATCCCAGGGTCTCCGTTTGGGTTGCTGGGGGGCATGACCAGCCTGCAAACCATCATAGGTCTCTCACCCAGGCCACCTCACAACCCAAGGGAACCCCCACTCTGATCCAGGACACTCTTCAGGGCAAACCAGCCAGTCCCCACCCATGCACCAGGCGTCTATCCTATCTAATAAAAGAGTAATTTGCAGATTGACCATCACTCCAACACACAAGAGGGCTGCCCCCATGTGGACACAAGATGGCCACCACACGATGGCCATCAGGAGAGGACAGTGGGTGGTTCCAGGCCTGCAAGGGTGGGCAGTTGTGGGCCATCAGGCCAGCAGGGGAGGGAAGTTGGGAGGGACCAGACCTGCAAGGGAGGGCATTTGGGGGCTATCAAGCCTGCAAGGGAGGGCAGTTAGGGGTGATCAGGCCGGCAGAGGAGGGAAGTTGGGAGCAAACAGGCTGGCAGGGGAGCAGTTAGACATCAATTAGGCTGATAGGGTAGTGGTTAGTGGTTGATCAGGCTGGCAGGCAGAAGCGGTTAGGGGCAATCAGGGTGGCAGGCAGGCAGGCAGGTGAGCAGTTTGGAACTAGCAGTACTGGATTGTGGGAGGAATGTCCAACTGCCCTGTAGGGCTCCAAGACTGGAGAAGGTGCAGCTGGGCTAAGGGACACCCCTTCACCTCGTCTCCCCATGCAGGAATTTCATGTACTGGGCCTCTAGTTAAGATACATTCACCATCTGTATATAATATCTGAATTCTGCTAAGAAGTATAATCCTTTTACCAACAGCAGCAGGGAGCTGAAAACACAGTAGAGTAGGTATGTGTAGTTGTGAGTATGTAACTTGATTTTCTGATGTCTATAGAACCTCATTTGTGATACATCTGGTCCTTTAAATTGCATCACTCTGTTTGAAACAAAAGAAAAAGATTCCTAGGTCATTTGGTTGGGTCAGAGCAACAGGGAAAAGTTTCAGAAATAGAGGTTTATCATATTTCAAAAGGAGAATAAGACTTGCAATTTTGTGGGTTTTTTGTGTGTGTGTGTGTGTGTGTGTGTGTGTGTGTGTATGTTTTTTTTTTTTTTTCCTGGAAAGAATCAAGTGATGGTACACATCATATGCCTGAGGAAGAGACTCCTTCCTTCATAAGAAGGCATGAAAGTTGAATTTGGAATTTTAAAGTAAACTTGACTTGCAGAACATGGAAAAATATTAAAGGTCAATGGTGCATACTGAAAAAGAGTATTAATATACTTAGTGTACACATCGTTTTCCCAAAATGTCGCTCAATAGATCTTATCCCTTTAGAATGTGTGAGAAATGCTTCTTTGGAATATTTATTCAGATAACTGACATAAAGTTCTAGTTTCATATACAGTCTGATTTTTAAAAAGAAAAAACAACATCTATTTACTGTTGTTCCCTAATCTAACCCATGCAATGATTCTAGAGTAATCTTCACTAAACACAAAGGTGATCATTCTGTTTAAAATGTTTCCCCACTGCCTACAGAGTAAATCCAAACTTCTCCTTACAATACACAAAGCCACCCAATCGTGATCTGATCCCACCTAAGTTTTTGACCACAGTCTCTCATCTTTCCACTGCCGCTCCTGAATTCCTCAGCTATGTCAATGCCTCCTAGACCTATCATGAAATATTCTTGCAAATGTGCCATGTTCCTGGAATATGGCACTGTGTGTGTGTGTGTGTGTGTGTGTGTGTGTGTGTGTGTGTGTGTTTGTTTTAGTAGTGGCTCCTTAAGATTTCTTTTCAGAGATTTGTAATTGTAACACATCATAGTTTTCTAAGAGAACAATTTAGCATACAATGAGACTTTGACATCAAAGAAATATTCAACTATATGGTACATGCTATAAGCTCATACATATTTTACCAATTATTTAAACCTCTTGTGAAAATTTATGTTTTTACAAACTAAAAAATTAAACAAAAAACTTATCTAATGTGATTCACAGTATAAAGGCAAAACAGAAATGACTGTAATAACTGACACTCACAGAAATACATGGACAACAATAGACTTAGAATAGATTTAATATTTTCTCATGTTTCACTAGCTCAGGTTGATGTATTTCATATCCCTACTCCTGGTCTTATGGTTCTTGGCAATTCTTTGGGTTGTTTTTGTTTTCAGGCAGGGCTACCAAACCCCTTTCTAAGTTCTATCCATTCTATAGCTCAGTTCTCCTCACTGCTTTGGCATAAAAAGGGAATGCTGCCATAAACGAAAGCTATCCAACAACCAGAGTGTGCAGGGCAAATAGTAATTTCCTTAAATCACTCCCCTTTAAAAAATCATGTAGGACATAGCCTGGAATTCTATAGTCCTTTAGTACAGAGGTCGCCAACCGGTGGCCCACAGACCACTGGAGGCCCGTGAGGTCCCAAAAGTTGGTGACTGTTGCTTTGGTTGGTCATTTGATTTTGCTATTTCTGCTTTCTCTTCCTGGAAATTCTTCTTTTATTTGTTCATAGAACCATACATTTTTTTTTTTTGCATATACAAGGACATAAAATATCAGGATTTTCATATTTGTGGTTCCCATAATGAAAATTAAAAAATCTGATGAACTGGAAACAACTGGGTAATAATTCTGATATACATTCTAAATAGACCCTACAGTCTACAATTGAGTATATTGGTTCTTAGAACTTAAATTGCTGTGCAAAACAGCATCTGAGAGGTGGATTAAATCTTTGCATACATTTTGGGAAAAGGTTGGCAAGTTTCAAATTTATAAGAAGTTTCTGCAAAATTATGTCAGCCTCTTCAAAGCTCTTTTCTAACAATTTAATCAGAATTACTTTTCATTCCCTCTGGAATCCATCTATCTTCTGGTAAAGTAACTATCCACTTTTCCAAGTCAATGAAATCAATCAGTACTTTGACTGGCTTTTCCTGTTTTATAATCTAAATTACTTTAAAAACAATTTAAAAAAGGCAAAAGATTATGGGGTTTGTTCTAATCAAAGGCATAAGGCACAAAGCCAGGCATTATTAACACCGGAGAATGCACATAACAAAGGAAATCATTCAGCATCATCCCCCACTCAGAAGCTTCTTGCATATTTAAATAAATTTATTTTCTGCAGTTTGCTCTTTAAGAGTTTAAGTGGCCATTGGCTGGCTGTTGCTTATTTCAGGATTCCTTGTCCTTGTTCTCTGAGTCAGCCACTTACAAGTTGAGTGTTTCAGGTGTATTTATGCTCCCAAAGTATTTTAAATTACCCATCAGGAAATTCAATTTCCTATTTACAAGACTCAAAAGTGATTTTTCACTGTTAACTTTTTCTCAATTAAGGCTCTGGACCTGTATTCATGGCTGAATTTTTTGGTACGATATTTATTATAGGCTCCATGACAGTCAGTATTTTATTTTATTTTATTTATTTATTTATTTATTTATTTATTTATTTATTAAATTTACAATATAACTTATATTTAATAGTAGTACATATGTTTTCCTTTCTCCCCCAATATCCTCCCCCCAGCCTCCCTTACCCCTAGCACTTGTCCCCACCTGCCCCCCTCCCCGCCCCAGTGTCTTTCATTCATTGGTTATGCTCATATGCATGCATACAAGTCCTTCGGTTGATCTCCCCCAGCATCCGCCTCCCATCCACTCCAGCCTTTCCCCTGTAGCTTGACAGCCTGTTCAAGGCCACCCTGCCTCTATATCAATCACTCCCCCGTTTCTTTTCTTCAAAAATATCTTGCCTCTGCATACTAGAAACAAACGTGTAAGAACAAAAAAAATGTTTGAGTTCTTCATGTGTACATGTCAGCAATAGTATCCAGATGGTGGACACATCTTGGCAATGCAAGATCCATCCTCTCTGGTTTGGTCCTGGGCCGCCTGCAGCCACACACAGCTGCCAACTGATAGCATGGCAAGGTGTCGTCAGCGTCCCCCATCTCTGGACCGCATGACAGTCAGTATTTTAGAGTGTCATCAATATTATAATCACAGTCACTTGACATGGGCTACTCTTGAATCCTCTTAAAATAGACATCTGATGTAACCTTAAAGTCATCATCATCCTAATATCTACTGCTTATTATACTCTTTAATCCTTTCAATAGTCCTATTGAAGCATCCATCTCATATAAAAACTGCAGTTTGAAATTTTAACCCTGCTATTTTGGCTTCTGTAAACGCTTGCTTAAATAATAAGGAAAATAAGACTACTCCCATTCCAGAGAGGCTGAGGACTATGCCCCAGAGTTGTCAGTGCTGACACCAGGCCAGGTCTTGAGATACGGTCTCATGGCCCCTTCCCAGCACTTAGGCCTTCTTTCCCGGAAGGCTGTGAAGTCTCATTCCAAATTTGGGAGACAAAAGAGCTAGAAAAAGTATAAATAGAAAAGGTTTCCTCCATGTGGAGGGTGGCCCAGAATTTGAAAGGCACATTTTTTTGGCCCTGCCCTTAATAAAATGTAACTCCCTTTCTCTAAGCATGGCTTGGTTTTTTTCCAGTCTTCTGTAACACTATGACAAGGTAACTGTCTTTTCTATTGCCTCTTAAATTTTAGAGCGAGAAATGTAGGTTGAGAGTAGTAAATTAAAGGTCTCATACCTAGTAAGCAGCAGAACCAATATTTAAGTGCACTGCTCTCTTCATATGCAGCTTTATACTGATCATTAAAGACTAAGGCATGTATTTTAGAGGGTACAGGAATCATTGGAACCCAGTTATTGCCTCTAAGGGATGTAAAATCTAGTTAGGGAAAGAAACCTAAGACATTTATACAAATACTAGTGGCCTGGTGCACAAAATTTGTGCACATTAAAAGGGTATTAATTAGAGGAAATAACTTAATATTGCTATTTTCTCTTTCTCTATAATAGAAGTATCAGAGACTAAAGAAAATTAGTAAAATGTATATGAAAACCTTCCTCCTGTCAGAGTCTGGGGTGCACCACAGGACCCAGAGTCAAGTCCCCACTCATTCACATGTGCCTCAAAATCTCATGAGACCCAGACCCAGCCATGTCCCCCCGCCGCCTGCCGCATTGGGGTAGATCCAGACCCGGCCAGTCCCACCCTTATCAAGCCCCACAAGGCAGAGGGTGTCCTCAGGTCCCCTGGCCCAGCACCGGGATGGGGGGGCATGGCCTGAGGTCCCCCATCAAGTCCCACCAAGTGGGAGACACAACCTGAGATTCCCCTGTCAAGCCCCGCTGGGTAGGGGGCATGGCCTGATGTCCCCTGTCAAGCCCCACCAGGCAGAGGAGCACAGCTTCAGGTCCCCCGGCCCAGCACTGGGAGGGAGGCACAGCCTCAGGTCCCCCGTCAATCCTCACTGGCACAGGGGTGCAGGCTCAGGTCCCCTGTGAAACCCTGCTGGGTGGGGGGCACAGCCTGAGGTCCCCTGTCAAGCCCAACCTAGCAGGAGAGGCACAGCCTCAGGTCCCCTGGCCTGGTCCTGGGGCGGAGGGTATGGTCTGAGGTCCCCTAGCCTGGTGCTGGGTGGGGGTGAAGCTTAAGGTCCCCTGTCAAGCCCTACCAGGTGGGAGCACAGCCTGAGGTCCCCTGTCAAGCCCTGCCAGGTGGAGAGAACAGTCTGAGGTCCCCTAACCCAGCACCAGTATGGGAAGCGCACCTTGAGGTCCCCTGTCAAGTCTTGCCAGGTTGGGAGTGTGGCCTGCAGTCCCCTGTCAAGCTGCACCAGATGGGAGGCATGGCTTGAGGCCCCCCAGCCTGGAGCTGGGGCAGGGGGAGCAGCCGGAGGTCCCCTAGCCCAGCACCAGGATGGGAAGTACACTTTGAGGTCCCCCGTCAAACCCCACTGGGTAGAGGACATGGTCTCAGGTCTCCTGGCCTGGTGCCAGGGTGGGGGTCGAGGCCTGAGGTCCCCTGTCAAGCCCCTCTGGATTGGGGGATAGTGTAGGCCTCCCCTTGCGTGCTCTGCAGCCACGCCCCCCACCAGCCTCCCATCCTGCTGCCATGACCACCTCACACTCTCAGTGAGCAGGTATGCATAGGGAAGGCTGGGCCAGGATAATTGGAAAGGGGGTGATGGCGGGCCAGCATCCTGGGTAAGCTGGGCCTCCCAGCCTCTCTGCTTCAGCACTCAGCACCCCAGACCTAAGGAGTAGTACTTTCACAGGGGCCTGGAAGGCACTGGATATGGCGATGCCTTAAAAACAGAAGAAGCCCCCTTTAACTCTGGCTGGAAGTGCGTTGGGAACTTATGGTCGGGGGAAGCAGCCCAACATCAGGGGTAACTTCAGTCCTTCACCGCAGCCACGCCCCGTGGCCCCGTCCTCCTGCTCCTGATTGGCTGTTAGCATAGCAAAGGTATATTTGCATGTTTCTCTTTTATTAGGATGGTTCTGAGCTCCACTGGGGGTGGGTGATCCCTCAACCCAACCTGCCCCCTCTCACATACTGGGAACCCTCAGGGGATGTCCAACTAATGGCTCACCCCCAGCCTGGTGAGGCTTTAGGCCTTGGGCACCCAGCCATCGCCCTGCTCAGTTCAGCTCCGGCTGCTCGCTGCCACTTCTGCTCATAGTGCCCGGGGGCCAGGCGCTCCCTGCTGCTGCCACCACTGCTGCTGCTGCAGCCGCTTCCCCTCACAGTGCCTGGGGGCTGGGCACTCAGAGCCACCGCCATTTCATTTCCACCCCGGGGGCCAGTGCTCCTGCCACTTGGCCCCGCCCCCACTCCTGATTGGCTGGTAGCATAGCCGATCAGGAGCCAAGGTACAGTCACATTTGCATGTTACTCTTTTATTAGATAGGACTAGAGGCCTAGTGCACGAAATTCATTCAGGGGGCTTTGGGGGTGTCCCATAGCCCAGTCTGGACCCTCTACAATATGGGACCCCTTGAGGGATGTCTGACCATCCGTTTAGGCCCAATCCCAACAGGGGGGCCTAAACAGACAGTCAGACATCACTCTCACAATCCCAGACTGCTGACTCCCAACAGCTCACACGCATGCATGCCTGATTATCCCTAACTGCTTCTGCCTGCCAGACTGATCACCCCCTAAAACCTCCCCTGCCAGCCTGATAGATGCCTAAGTGCTCCAAGGCCAGCTCAATTGCCCCTAACTGCCCTCCCCTGCAAGCCTGCTCACCCCCAACTGCCCTCCCTTGCAGCCTAGGTTCCCCCCCCACAACTGCCCTCCACTGTAGGCCTGGTCCCTCCCAACTGCCATCCCCTGCAGCCTGGGTCCCACCCAACTGCTCTCCATTGCCAGCCTGGTTACCCCTGACTGTCCTTCCCTACAGGCCTGGTTGCACCAACTACTCTCCCCTGTTGGCTTTGTCTCTGCCCCCCAACTGCCCTCCCCTGTAGGCCTGATTCCTCCAACTGCTCCCCTGCAGCCTAGATTTCTGCCAACTGCCCTCCTCTGCTGGCTTGGTCACCCCTAACTGTCCTCCCCTGCAGGCCTGGTCCCCCAACTGCCCTCACCTGCTGGCCCTGTCACCCCTAACTGCTCTCCCCTGATGGCTTGGTCCCCGCCAACGGACCTCCCCTACAGGCATGGTTCCCCCCCCACCAAAAGTGCCCTCCTCTGCCGGCCTGGTCACCTCTAACTGTCCTCACCTACCAGTCTGGTAGCCACTAACTGTCCTTCCCTTCAGGCCTGGTCACCCCCAACTGCTCTCCCCTGCTGGCCTGGCCACCCCTAACTGCCCTTGCTTGCCAGCCCTCCTATGAAGACCTGGTCTCCCCCATACTGCCCTCCCCTGCTGGCCTGGTCTCCCCCAACTGCCCTCCCCTGCCAGCCCAGTTACCCCTAACAGCCCTCCCCTGCCTGCCTGGTCACCCCTAACTGCTCTCCCCTGCAGGCCTGGTCCCTCCCAATGCCCTCCCCTGCAGGCCTGGTCCCCCAAACTGCCATGCCCTGTAGGCTTGGCTCCCCCAACTGCCCTCCCCTGTATCCTAGGTCCCCCCCCCTGCAACTGCCCTCCCTTGTTGGCCTGGACTCCCCAACTGCCTTCCTCTATCAGCTTGGTCACCCCTAACTGCCTACAAATGCCTTCCCCTGCAGGCCATCTTGTGTCCACATGGGAGCAGCCATCTTTGACCACATAGGGTGACCATATTTTGTCTTGGAGTGATGGTCAATTTGCATATTACTCTTTTATTAGATAGGATTGCCATCCAAAGCTATGGATGCCTTCAAGTGACACTTGCAAATGTCTTGAAGATTCAAAAACATGAAGATCACATCTGGTGGGAATATAATTCTTTAAAGGGGAATACTTAGCTTGAAGAAGCCTAGAAAATAAGATGGGATTCAGGAAAGGTAAGCTGTGGATTTCAAGGCTCATTCTAGGCACTGGCCTTGACCTATGGACAACTGACAACTGAGAGCCTATTCTCCAGGGTGGACTTCATATGGAAAACTCTTGGATTTTGGACAAAGCAGAACTGAATCAAAGAATGAACAAGGCTCCTTTACGACTTTTGTTTTGAGGGATTTTTCAAAGCACATATTAGCTCATTAGACTGTTAAAGAGAAAGGCCTTTCTCGGCAAAAACTACATTTAAGATTCATCTTGGTTATTGTCTCTGACTCCATCCTGGTGCTGCCTCTTCTACATCCCCATGTCTTTGGTCTGATGTAGCCTTGTAGGTGTGGGATGATGCCCATCCCCATCTCATGCTCCTCTCTGCTTAAGTGCCTTCCATCCTTATCATTCGTGGGAGAGCTAACTCTGGCTTAGTTTTTCATGGTCAATGATGCAGTTATAACAAGAGGGTCCCAGGTTAGGCTGAGCTTTCTTTCTTTATTTCATTTTGGCATGTGCCATCTGACCCAATCCCATGGTATGTGCCACTGACCCAATCCCATAGAGAGTTTACATTCACAAATGTCTGTACACAAACCAACTCAATGTTCAAGAGAGTGAAGAGCTAGACAGTTAATGCCCTTGCTGTCTTGAAGCTTAGCTTTTAATGAGGAGAAGACAGCAATGAATAGAGTGATATCAAACAGTGATGACTGTTCTAGCTGATTTGGCTCAGTAGACAGAGCGTCAACCTGTGGACTCAAGGGTCCCAGGTTTGATTCGGTCAAGGGCACATGCCCAGGTTGCGGGCTGGATCCACAGTGGGAGCGTGCAGGAGGCAGCCAATCAATGATTTTCTTTCATTACTATGTTTCTATCTCTTTCTACCTCTACCTTCCTCTCTGAAATCAATATATTAAAAAAAAACATTGATGACTGCAATGAAGACAATAAAAAAAAGGGCAATGTGCTGAAACCGATTTGGCTCAGTGGATAGAGCATCAGCCTGCGGACCAAAACATCCCTGGTTTGATTCTGGTCAAGGGCATGTACCTTGGTTGTGGGCACATCCCCAGTAGGGGTGTGCAGGAGGTGGCTGATCAATGTTTCTCTCTTATTGATGTTTCTGACTTTCTATCCCTCTCCCTTCCTCTCTGTAAAAAGAAATCAATTAAAATATATATATATATCCTATCTAATAAAAGAGTAATATGCAAATTGACTATACTTCCAATTAAGCCACACCCACAAGACAATCAGAGCAAGTATGCAAATTGACCCAACCAATATGGTGGTTGATTTGCATATCGGTCAAGTCTTCGGTCATTATGGACCCAGGGTTTTTATATATTAGGATAGGTTCCATGAAGAAGCAATATCTACTAGTAAGTTGAGGCTTAAATATACAATGTGCACATCCATTGGAAGATGTGAGGAATAGTATTCCAGGCAGAGGGAAAGGCAAATACAAAGAGTTTAAGGCAGGAACCAGAAGGTCAGTGTGACTAGTGACAGAATGACAGAGAGAAGTACAGCTGGAGAGCTGGAAGGAGGCCAGTCCTGGAGCAGGACACAGACAGGCATATGGCTTCTATTGTAAACTAGAGGCCTGGTGCACAAAATTTTTGCATGGGAGCAGGGTGGGGGTCCCCTCAGCCCAGCCTGCACCCACCCTCTCCAATCCAGGATCCTTCAGGGATGTTGGACAGCCAGCAGTCAGACATCCCTCTCACTATCCGGGACTGCTAGCTCCTAACTGCTCACCTGCCTGCCTGCATGATCACCCCTAACTGCCCCCCCACCGGTCTTGTCACCCCCAACTGCCACCCCCTCCAATGGCCTAGTCAACCCCAACTGCCACCTTCCCAATGGCCTGGTCACCCCTAACTGCACCACCCTGGTCTAGTTGCCCCCAACTGTTTGGTCACTCCTTAGTGCCCCTCACCGTCCCCTCTGTTGGCCTGGTCACCCCCAACTGCCCTCCCCCCCACTGGCCTGGTTGTTTCTAACTGCCTTCCTCCTCCACCAGCCTGGTTGCTGCTAACTTCGCCCCCTGCCAACCTGGTTGCCCCACGCAGCCTGCTGTTCAGTTGTTTGGTCATCCCTCATAACCCCCCTGCTGCCCATGCAGCCTGCTGTTTGGTCATTACTGTGAGGGTGTCCCAACCGATTTGCATATTACCCTTTTATTAGTATAGATACAAGGCAATAAAGTGTTCCCAATGGGGGAATGGCATAGTTTCATTTTGGCTTTAGAAAAATTGTTTTGTGAAGAATCATTAAATAAGGTGATGAATTAAGAGGCTGTTGCATATTCTGGGAGGGATAAGAAGAGGGCTTGGATCATGGTAGAGGAGATGGGGTGAACAGAAGGATAAGAATAAGGCTTTTGCTTTGAGCAGTTTATTGTGTATGTGTTCATTTATTGATGTGGGGAAAACCAGAGACCCAGTGGGACAGAAATCAAGTATTTGGTCATGGCCATATTAACTTACACAAGGTTCTTAGACATTCATTCAATAAAGATGCATCCAACCAGAACACCATAGAGGTATTCTCTGGGTACCAGAGATCCACATTTGAGGAGCAATAGCATTTAGATATCTTTAATCGTATGGGTTGTGATCATATCATTTAGGGACAGCTTTTATATAGAAGGGGACACACAGATCAGACCAAGCAAGGAGGGACATTTTCTTAATGAGACATGAAGGGATCAAAATAAATCTGTGGACTTCTAGGTCACAAATTTGTCTTAAATATGTTTTACTATACTGACTGAAATGGCAGTTACCTCCCATCTACTCCTCACTTAATTTAGAATTTTTAGATGCAAGTATAAGAAAGTGTTTGCTGTGCTACTCCCCTTTCCTTCTTCTATTCATATCTTCATATTAAAATTTTATTCATGGGTGAAGTTAAACAGAAAACACAGTTAACTACAAACTTGCAGTCACTAGACTGTAATTAATTTGTGATTCCCTTAAGTTAGTGGTGATTGAGTAACAGCTCTGCATACAGAATGAGGCTCTGCAGATGAGGGGGGAAAGCATCTACAACTTCCATAACCCTTACTCTAGCTCTACAGATTCTTTTTCAGTCTAAGGAAGTACATGCAATTGCCAGGCGAGACATGATTTTAGGAGTGACCTTAACCAGTTTTAACAAATTAAAAAAATTGATCAAGAGCATTAGTAGTTACACTTAGTTACAGATCACTTGTGACATAATTTACAACTGATGGAGACATGTGGCATTTGAGAGCTGCTGCCCTGGGCCATGCTTTGCCACCATCGGTGGACACAATGCACTCTGTCTACCTTTTCCTCCTGGAATTCTGCATGAGAGAAATTCAGAACATTATGTATATATATATAAAAGCCTAAGTGACTGTTATGACTGAATGACCAGAACAACTGGTCAACCAGTTGGTATGATGCACACTGACCACAAGTGGGCAAATGCTCAACACAGGAGCTGCCCTCCCCACTAGTGGTCAGTGCACTCCAACAGCCAACATTTCATGGCCAGCTAACCTCCAGCAGCCCCTCCCCTTCAACCAGGCAAGCCTCCTGTGGTCCCTCCCCTCAGCCTGCCAGCCAACCTCCCACAACCCCCGCCCCCTGGCTGGCCAACTTCCTATGGCCTCTACCCCCCAGCCAGACAGACCCTCCAATGAGCTGGCCAACCTCCTGCAGTCCCTCCTCCTGGCTGGCCAGCCTCTGATAGGCCTCGATTACCAGCCAGGCTAAGGCACCCCACCCATGAACAAATTTTTGCATCAGGCCTCCAGTGTTCCTGAAGGGAAACTCAAGATACAAATTACACAGAGAGAAGGTAAGTTACATGGTATACACTAATCTTAGAGAGTTACTTTGTGAAGGGGCCTACAGCCTTAATCTCTTCTCTTTTCTGGACTTTGTAAAAAAATTTTAATAAATATATTTCTATTGATTTCAGAGAGGAAGGGACAGGAAGAGATAGAAACATCAAGGATGTGAGAGAACCACTGATTAGCAGTGAGGGGTGACCAGACCAGCAGTGGGGGGCAGTGCCCTGACCTGGAATCGAACCATGACCTCCTGACCTCAACCACTGAACCACAATAGTTGGCTTTTTTTTTTGTGGCTATGTTAAAATTTCTATCCTCTCTCATTAATTCAAATATACTATGTAGTTCCGTGGCACACTCTATTGGACAGAGAAATTATTTTCTGTAATCTGTACCTTGGGCTTCACTTGAACTATAGGCAGAAAAAATCAAGCACATTTTTTTTTTGAGATACAGAGATCTATTTAAAGGCCACACAATCTCCCCTTCTTTAATTTAAGCCTACTGCTTTCCAAATATTTCAGCTTTTTCACAATTTGGCCTCCATGTAACCTTCTGGATAAAGTAGAAGCTCGCTGCTGAGAAACCCATGTGTAATCTCAGCCTCCCACTACCACACCGTCCTGCTCTGTTATCACTGTTCCTTCTTTTCACCCTTGAATGTTTAAATTAAAAAACCCTGTCTTAACCATTTACTCTCCACCCTCCTCTGTGAAAGGTTAATATACATTTTTCCCTTGAATTTTTAACGCTAGTACCTTGAGAATTATGATAAGTGTAGAGTTCAGTTTATAATCACCTCAGTGATCAGACATCAGACTGGGTCTGCATTACACTGAAACTATACATGCCACAAACCTGCGTGAGCTCTAGCTGTGATCTCTGGCTCTCAGGGTGCAAAGGGTATCTTAGTAGGGCTTACAGCATGATTTTAATGGCTAAGGTTAGTTCTCTGTTTCCTTTGTCTCTAACCGTGCCCACATTCAGGGAAAATTCTACTTTCATTCAGGCTAAGGATGGTGAGACAGGTTATTTCACCATGTTCAAAGCTTTTAAAAATACATGTAACCAGTGATGGATCTTTTCACGCGCACAGAGGACTAGGTTAGGACAATGAGCTTGGACAATTCACTTCACATCCTGAGCCTCAGTTTCCCCATCTATAAAGTGGAAATAATAATACTTCCTCTGCATAAACAAAAGCATTGATGTAATTACACCAGGATGAGGATTAGTGTAGAGAAAAGACAGAGCGTGCTATGAAAATACAAAGTATGGCTATTTGGACCCAGTAGAAAATTATACCCACTAGGCTGTTCCCAGAATGAAAGTTTATCCACCTGCACCCTTTGATTCTTTCTCTATAATTCATACAATGATCAGAAGTTATTGCTTTCCTATCTTGGAGTATTAGCTGGATGTGGGAAACGGAAAGGGACCCTAGAGCTTACACTGGAGTCATTCTCATCCATCAGCCTGCCCACATAAATACTAGGAAATCAACTCATTTAAACAACTTGGGAGGCAAACCTGAGTTAGAATGTGTTCCTGAGCGCTGGTCGATGAAATATCTGTCTCCTCACAGATTCCCATTTATCACATTCCCTTCACATGCCTGTTAATTGTTTACATATTTAAATGCCAAGAATCAACTATAACAAATGTGTTGTCAGATTGTTGGAGTTTTCTAAAAACAATGCTGGATGATCATGGCATACAGTAAATTGTTGTTGGTTCCTTATGCTCTCAGTGGAATCACAGAAGGGTGAGAACTAAAGAGAACATCATTCATGTCTAGTTCCAAACCTGCAGCACACACATACACAAGAAAATAGAATTGGAGCTGAGTTAATGAAATATGTATTTAATACAAGTTTGTAGTAGGCTATATGTCATTAGTCTGAAATGTCTGAAAATGTAGTATTTGTTTAAAAATAGAGTATTTGAAAATCCTTCAGAAAAACATAACTTAAAAATAATGTTGTTCCTCTTTGTACTTTCCCTCCAGAACAAAACTACGTACTGCTTATTGACCTCCTCCCCGCCTCCCCCGCCAATTTTGCCTTCTTCATAAAAGCTGGGTTCTAGTTTCCCATGCTTGTCTTTTTTTTTTTAATCTGTTTTTATTGATTTCAGAGAGGAGGGTATACACACACACACACACACACACACACACACTGGGAATAAGCCTACAACCTGGGCATATACCCTGACTGGGAATCAAACCATGACCTTTTGGTTCATAGGTTGATGCTAAACCACTAAGCCACGGAGGCCATGCTTATCATTTTATGTAATGATTAGAGGAAGGATGTCCCTCAGCCCAGCCTGCACCTTCTCCAATCTGGGACCCCTCGAGGAATGTCCCTGTAGGATTGGGCCTAAATGGGCAGTCAGATTGTTGGCTCCAAACTGCTAGCCTGCCTGCCTCCCTGATTGCCCCTAGCCGCTTCTGCCTGCCAGCCTGATCACCCCCTAACCATTACCCTGCCAGCCTGATTGATGTCAAGCTGCTCCCCTGGCAGCCTGTTTGCCCCCAACTTCTCTTCCCTCCCTGCAGGCTTGATTGCCCCCAACTGCCCTTCCTTGCAGGCCTGGAACCTCCCAACAACCCTCCCCTGCTAGCCATCTTGTGGTGGCCATCTTGTGTCCACATGGGGACAGCCCTCTTGAGTGTTGGAATGATGGTCAATCTGTGTATTACTCTTTTATTAGATACGATAGAGGCCTGGTACCTGGGTGGGGGCCAGCTGGTTTGCCCTGAAGAGTGTCCCAGATCAGGGTGGGGGTTCCCTTGGGGTGTGGGGTGGCCTGGGTGAGGGGCCTGTGGTGGTTTGCCGGCCAGCCACCCCCCCCAACAACCCAAGCGAGGCCCTGGGATCTGGGATTAATTTACGTTCTACAATTGAAACTTTGTAGCCTAGAGCGGAGTGAAGCCTTCTGCTCACTCCGTAGAGACAGCCATTTCTGTTTGTGACATTTACTTTCTATAATTGAAACTTTGTAGCCTAGAGTGGAGGCCTAGGTGCTAGGGCTGCAGAAGCTTGGCTTCCTCCATTGCCGGGGCAACCCTAGCCTCTGCTCTCTCCAGCTCTGTGGCTGCTGCCATTCTGTTGGGATATATCTTCTATAACTGAAACTTTGTAGCACTGAGTGGAGGCCTACATGGGCAACAGCAGGCAGAAAGGTTGGCTTCCTCCATTGCCTGGAAAACCCAAGCCTCCCTCCTACCCTCAGTGGCCGCAGCCATCTTGGTTGGGGTTTATTTGCGTAATTTACTCCTGATTGGTGGGTGAGTGTGGCTGTGGGCATGGCTTGATTAGAGGTATGGTTAATTTGCTTATTACCCTTTTATTAGATATGAAGATTCCTCAATTACTCATATTCAGAATGAAATAAAAATGTCAACTTATATCCCCAGAATCTATATATAATAAAACCCAAGTTGTAATACATGGTAGTACAAATACAGTGTGTGCAGAAGGGTAGAAAGGTGATGGTGGTAATAAGCAGTGACCCCAGTACTTTTATGGTGTGTGTGTGCCCAGTGAATTAATTAATTAATATTTGATTGCACTTTAAGGACCTTTAGAACTCTTAGATTCTAATATGTGGCTATCCTATGTAGTAAAAGAGTAATATGCAAATTGACCATACCTCCAATCAAGCCATGCCCACAGCCACACCCACCAGCCAATCAGGAGCAAATTATGCAAATAAACCCCAACCAAGATGGCTGCTGCCAATGAGAACAGGAGGCAGCCTTGGGTTTCCCCAGCAATGGAGGAAGCCAAGCTTTCTGCCTGCCGTTGCTGGCCTAGGACTCCACTCAAAGCTACATAATCCCAACAGAAATAGTGGCAGCCACAGAGCCAGAGAGAAAAGATGCTAGGGTTGACAGGGCAATGGAGGAAGTCAAACTTCTGCAGCCCTAGCCTACGCCTCCACGCTAGGCTACAAAGTTTCAAACAGAAATGGCTGTCACCACAGAGCAGAAGGCTTGGCTCTGCTCCAGGTTACAAAGTTTCAACTGTAGAACATAAATTAATCCCAGATCCTAGGGCCTCTGCTTGGGTTGCTGGGGGGCATGGTCGGCCTGCAAACCACCATAGGCCCCTCACCCAGGCCACTCCACACCCCAAAGAAACCCCCACCCTGATCCGGGACACCCTTCAGGGCAAACCAGCCAGTCTCCACCCATGCACAAGGCCTCTATTCTGTCTAATAAAACAGTAATACGCAGATTGACCATCACTCCAACATACAGAGGGTTACCCCCATGTGGACACAAGATGGCCACCACAAGATGGCTAGCAGAGAAGGGCCATTGGAAGGTTTGAGGCCTGCAAGGGAGGGCAGTTGTGGGCTATCAGGCCAGCAGGGGAGGGCAGTTGGGAGGAACCAGGCCTGCAAGGGAGGGCAGCTGGGGACAATCAAGCCTGCAGGGGAGGGTGACCAGGCAGGCAGAGGAGGGAAGTTGGGGGCAAACAGGCTGCCAGGGGAGCAGCTACACATCAATCAGGATGGCAGGGTAGTGGTTAGGGGCTGATCAGGCTGGCAGGCAGAAGCAGTTAGGGGCAATCAGGGAGCCAGGCAGGCAGGCAAGCAGTTTGGAGCCAGGAATCCTGGATTGTGAGAAGGATGACTGCTCCTTTAGGCCAGATCCTACCAGGATCCTACTGGGATTGGGCCTAAATGGGCAGATGACATCACTTGAGGGGTCCCAGATTGGAGAGTGTGCAGCCTGGGCTGAGGCACACCCCCCCACCGCCTCCCCATGCACGAATTTCGTGCACCAGGCCTCTAGTAAAATAAATTTAAGTGTGAAATTTTCACCCTTCATTTTTTTCACTATTTTAATCTCACATCTGATTGTTGCCTCTCATTGATAGAGACTCTCAGTTTCTCATGTAAGTATAATCTCAAATGCAAGAAAAGAAATACAAACAAGATAGAAAAAAAAAAAAAGGATAAGTCTAATAATAGATTGGTTGCAACTCACAACTGGATGGAAGTATAGCAAAACTAATTTCCTTCCTGGTTCTCAGGGACCAGACTGGACATTTGACTAAATGTGACTACAATTCTTGGGGAACAGAAATCAGACCAAATGGAAATTGTAACCTCTTTTTTTGTGTGTGTGCGTGGACACCAATTAAATCGTACTCACATACTTGGCTTGTTTTTAATTTTATTTTAATTTTGTCTTGAGTCTTTATCACACGGTATCTGAGGCCAGATGAATGACAACACCAAAATTCAGTTTCTTAATAACAATAGAAACAACCTTCATACATTAATTTTCAGAATTATATCATTGAATCTTTCACTCTAAAGATTCAATGATATTTTATTCAATAAGTATTATTTCAGAAAAGTATTTAATTCATCAATTACAGACTTGCTATAGTAGGCTGAATAATGGTTTCTGTTCAACCCCTCCCCGCCATGTCTGCATTGTAGTCCATGGAATCTGAGAATAAATTCCTTACATAATAGAAGGGATTCTACAAATGTAATTGAAGTGAAAATCTTATAATGGGATTCCCCTAGATTCTCCAGGTTTGTCCCAGGATAAACAAATGCCTAAACAGGGAGAGTCAGAGAAAAAGGTGTGTCAATGGAAGCAGACATCACAAAGGGTTGTGATTATATCAGGCTGCCAGCCTTGAAGACTGAGGAAGGAATCTCTAGCTGAGAGGTCTGGGAGCCTCTAGCGGCAGGGATGGGGGGCATCCAGCCTGAGGGCTGTGTAAGGCCCACAAAATCATTAGGGCTGGCCCTGTGAAAGCTTAGGGGTGAGTTAATTAAACATGTGACCAAATATAGCAGGCTAATTTTTAAGTTGATAACTTGTATGGCCCATGAATAATATTATAAATATCCCAATGGTCTTTGGCAGAAAAAAGGTTCCCCACCCCTGCTAGAAGCTGGAAATAGTGAAAAAGTGTTCTTTACTGGAACCACCAGGAGGACTGCAGCTCTACCAATAGTTTGATTTTAGTTCCCTAAAACCCATTTTAGATTCTGACCTCCAAAAGTGTAAGCTAATAGATGTATTATTTTAGGGCAGTGTGGTATCAGTACAAGAAAAATGTAAGCAAGGGAACAGTATAGAGATTCAAGAAACATACTCAGGAATAGTAAAACTTACAGTACACTGCAAATCACTGGAGAAAGGATGATAAAAGATGCTGGGGCAACTGGTTATCAGTAATGAAAACAAAATTGGATCTCTAACTCATGTCATACACACAAAAATAAATTTCAAGTGAAAGAAAATACCTAAAAATAAAACATAAAACTAAAATATGAAAACATCTTTATGACAATGGGAAATAGAAAGAGGACTTAAGACACAGACATTACAAATCTTAAAGAAAAAGATTCATAAATGTGACTACCTTTAATCACAATCTCTGTGATACAAAAAGGCCACACACAAATGGGAAAGGCAAAGAATAGCCAGGTAGATGATAATAAGGGTCTGAAGAACTTCTAAGAATAAGGAATAAACTAAGTTAGCCCAAAGGCTAACAGGCAAAAGGCAGTAGCAATCCACTGACAAGGACACCTGCATGACCTGTAAATAGAGAAGGTACTTCCCTCTTCAGCAGTGTCCACAACCAGATATGGAGGTATGATTGACACTGATCAGATCAGCAAGCAAGATCAAAGCTAACAATACCAAGAGCTGGGTAGAGACTTGGAGCAGGGGACTCTGAATGCCCCTAGGATGAGGTCACATTGCTGGAATCACTGTAAGAGCAATATGGGGTGTACTCTAAAGGTTAGCGTGCACTGATCTAGGAAGTAGATATTTTAGTGCCAACTGCATACAGCCTCAAGAAAATTTAGACACATCACAGAATGTTCTCAGCACACCATTATGAAATGAAGTATTGTAATCAACAATATTTATAAAGATTCACTTCTGGGTGATAGGATATATAGGCATCTACCACACTTTTTTTTTCTTCTTCTTCTTAAGACAGAATGTGATGGGAGATACCACAAATTGAAACAGGTAAAGCGGACTACTTTTAGAACGTGTGACATCAGATTTTTAGAATAAGTGTAGCCTGGAAGAAATCAGGCCTGAGGAAGACTCAGATATGCTTCTTAAGGCCTTGCTTACTCTCCTTGACCCACAAAGTAGCAGCCCCTGACTAAGTTACTGCATCACCATTCTCTAATCTAGTCACTTTTGAGATGTGAATGACGAAATGACAGAAAAGACACTGGCCTCAGGGCTCCGCTTTCACAGACAAGAGCAGGGGCTCTTCTAGGTGTAACAGGATAGATAGTACGAAGCTAAGGAAATTGCAGGGCAAGGGGAACAGGGAACTAAGAAAATTAAACAAGGCCAAACAGTTTGGACAACGTGCAGCAAGACCTTATTTCCCCTAACCAAAGACACTTGAGAACAAATTATAAATATCTCTTCTTCCTTAGCAGAGAACACATAGCTTTAATCACCCTGGAAATGCTAATGCAAGTGGGGGTTAAGTGCGAAGGAACAAAGGGGAATTAATCTCACCCACTGAACAAACAAGTCAGCCATTTTAGGATTTGCCAAGATAACAAGGTATATATACAAACATTCCTCCCAAAAGCTACAACAAAGTAAAAGGGAGACCTTGAGAGCTAATCTGTACCAAGATATCTGGGAGAGTAATCTTAAAACTTATAGTCAGTAAAAAAGAAGGAACTCTTACCATTTGCAACAGCATGGATGGACCTGGACAGCATTATACTAAGATAGATAAATATCTCATGATCTCACTCATTTCTGGAATATAATGAACATAAACTGATGAACAAAAATAGATCCAGAGACATAGAAACATAGAACAGACTGTCCAACTTCAGAGGCAAGGCAGAGGTCAGGGGTAGGAGAACAACCAAAGGACTTATTATATGCATGCATGTAAGCAAAACCCATGGACACAGACAACATGGGGGTGAGGGCATGTGCTGGGGGGAGAGGTCCATGGAGGAAAAAGGAGACATATGTAGTACTTTAAACAATAGAGAATTAAACAAACAAACAACAAAAATTCCACAAACTTATAGACAGAAAAGTATAAAACCCTTTGAACCCCCGGTAAGCTGAGAGCCCATCTGCACTTTATGCCATATGTATTTTGATAGCTTTGCCTGTCTTGCTTCTTTAATAAGTTTACTTGCTTTACTTCTTTAATAAATTTGCTTTACTACAATGTTGCTGTCTGTCACTTGTTTGAATTATTTCTCTTGAGACTGACAAGAACCGAGGACAGGACAACCCTTCCCCTTAAACTCAGGGGTCTGTCTAGTAACATCATTTCTGGTATTTCTGGTGCCTGTAACACAGGTAAAGAAATCTTTCTACTTCTCTTCAAGTCAACACTATGTCACTTCACATAAATTTTGTTACTTTTTAATGAGTTTATGTCACCTATTGGGAGACCCCATTACCACTTTTAACAGAGATAATTAAACATTGTGTCTCACCTCCATTATTTTGAATACTCCATGAGGTTCCTAATTATTTTCTTTTTTTTAAAATTTAATCTTTATTGTTCAGTTTAATTACATTTTCCCCCAATAGCTCCCCTCCACCCAGTACCCATCCCACTCTCCGCCCTTACCTCCCCCCCCGCCCGTCCTCTCCCATAGTTGCATGATTTTTGTCCAGTCTCTTGCTGTACTTCCCGCAACCTTTTTCTCACCAAGAATTATCAATCCATTCCCTCTCTGTGTCCATGATTCTGTTCTATTCCTCATTTTATCCTGATCATCAGGTTGTTAATTCACTTGATTTTTAGATTCTTTGTTGATAGATGTGTATTTGTTGTTCATAATTTATATTCTTACCTTTTTTCTTCTTCCTCTTCTTAAACAATACCTTTCAGCATTTCATATAGTATTGGTTTGGCGGTGATGAACTCCTTTAGCTTTTTCTTATCTGCGAAGCACTTTATCTGATCTTCAATTCTGAATGACAGCTTTGCTGGATAGAGCAATCTTGGTTGTAGATTCTTGCTATTCAACACTTTGAATATTTCTTGCCACTCCCGTCTGGCCTGCATCGTTTCTGTTGAGAAATCCGCTGACAATCGTATGGGTGCTCCCTGATAGGTAGCTAACTGTTTTTCTCTTGCTGCTTTTAATATTCTCTCTTTATCTTTTGCTCTTGGCATTTTAATTATGATGTGACTTGGTGTGGTCCTCTTTTAGATTCCTATATTTTGGGGTTCTGTGCACTTCTTGGGTTTTCAAGTCAATTTCTTTCACCAGGTGGGGGAAGTTTTCAGTCACTATTTCTTCTAGTAGGTTTTCCTTATCTTGCTCTCTCTCTTTTTCTGGCACCCCAATAATTCTGATGTTGGTATGCTTGAGATTATACCAGAGTCCCCTTATACTATCTTCAATTTTTTGGACTCTTTTGGCTTCTTGCTTTTCCAGCTGAGTGGATTTTGCTTTTTTGTAATTCAAATCTTTGACTTGGTTTTTGCGGTCGTCTGGACTGCTTTTAGGTCTTTGTATAATATTTTTTGTTTCAGTCAGTGTATGCTTAATTTCTAGTTGGTCTTTTTTCATATCCTTGTAGGCATTGTTCATTTCTTTGAAGGTGTTATTTATTTTGTCGTAGTTCTCATTAAGTTTCTCGGCCTTTTCTAGTAGCCTCTTCATAAACCTAATTACTGTGGTTTTGAACTCTATGTCTAGTCATCTTTTTTCCTCCATTTCTTTCACAGCTGAGTTCTTTCCTTTTCTCTGCACTGTGGTTGCTTTCCTGGGTTGGTCCCTTATCGGTGTGTGGTAGGTATCCTCTAAGGAACAGTGGCTCAGCTTCCTTATGCAGCGCGTGTCAGCCTTAGCTCCTCCCTACAGCGCCTTAGGGGCGCGGGGCGTCAGCCTTAGGTCCGCCCTACGTGGCGCACAGCTTCAGCGTCAATGGGGCTCGCGGCATCAGCTTATCTGTGCGGCTCACGGGTCTCAGTGTTGGGTGGCAATGTAAATCCACCGCTGGTCTCCCCATTGCCAGACAACTCTGCCTCTCCCCAAATGAGTCTGCACAGCCAAAGTCTCACTCAGGGTTGCAAAACAAAGCACTATGGTGGTCTCCGAGCAAGTGAGCGAGTCGCGCGTTCTCTGCCTGGTCGCGGACTCCAGGAACTGCTGCTCCAATTTACTCGTGCACTCTCCCCAAACTCACAGACCTCAGCCGCGCCCGGGATCCTCCTTTCCCCGACCTAGGAGCTCGCCTGGAACTGGGGGGTCGGTGCTGTGGGAGGCCTCCGCCCTCCCCGTTGGAGAAAACCAGCCCGGCTTGCTGTCTGTCGCCCGTCCCTCACTGCTCGCTCGTGCTCCGAACCTCAAAGTTGCGCACTGCTGCTCCTGAGTCATTGCTGCGTCCCACCTCTACTTTTATGTGCGGAATTTTCAGTCAGCCAGCTCTCTGGTGATTCTGGACGATGTTTGTTCCGTTGTTAAGTTGTAGTTTCAGAATTGTTGCGTGGACAGCAAGATAGGTGCTCACCTATGCCGCCATCTTAGTTGTGATCTCCCCTAATTATTTTCATAAAGTTGTAGAGAAAAAATGATTTCAAAAATCAAAGTAATTTGTAAATATATAAATAAGTAATAGTGTATAGCATTTAGGCAGATCAAACATTAACCCAGGTAGGAAGGTTAAAAGCCCTACCCTCATTATACCAAAGGCCCCTATCTGGAATAAACTTCATGATACAGAATTAGGATATGCATATGACAATGGTACACAGTGTGTAAGAGGATGTTCTAAAGAGCCCTGAAGAAGCATGTCTAATCCTATGACTTTCTCCCATTACTGTACATACAATAAAGGAAGTGGAGGCTACTGCCTAGATGGCCAACCCTCACTTCTCTTTGCTCAATGCTCCTCCTATCTTGGTGTCAGCTCTGAAAAGTGAGGCCAGAGGCTCACTACTGTAGGAACCGTCCTTGGAAAGAACGGGAATTCTAAAGATATGATTGTTTTAGGCTGGAATGTTTCCAGAAAGTTTCTCATGGGAGGTCATGTCAGTTTCAGCTAACCAGCTTCAAGGCCTGTCCCATACTTCTGTACAAGGGAGATTTGTTCTCACCCTCCTTTCAAATCTGATGACTCCTCTGGACACTTGACTTTTTAACTCCCCCTCACTGTTTCAGCAATGGCTCATGGACAGTTCTTTTAAAGTATGTTTTCATCTTCAAATTATTTCTTTCTTGAAATATTTCCTTGTGGGAACCTGAAAGCTTTATATGCTACATATAAATGACAATGTGGTTAGCTACTTTACTTTTTATAACTAGAGGTATTGGTCAATCAGGGGATAAGCCCTTTAGAAATCAGCCAGGCTCTTTGATTAAATTACTGTGATACTTAAAGAGACTACAGTTAATTCATAAGGCCTGACGGCTCTTTTGGCATCAGCATTATTTCATGAACAGATCTACTTCACTTATTTTCCTTTTAAAGTCAGATACTTTTAGAACTAGAACTTAATACAGTTAGTAAGTACTGGGAAAACATTTTAAAATTTAATAAGATTAGCTAATCTTATAAAAATCTAAGAGGTCTGATTATGAAAAGAACTTGTTACATTAATTAGAATAGCTACCTCTCTGAGAAAGTAAAATAAGTTTCCTGAAGAGTTCTTAGGTTCGACACTGAAAGTACAATCAATAAATGGAAAAACTGGACTGAGATTTCAGAAAATCAAGAGATAAGCCAAAGATTCTGAGAAAATATTTACAAGTTATATATCTGATAAAGTATCTGGAATATATGTAGGAATCTCACAATTCAAAATGAGAAACAATGTGACTAAAATATGGGAAAAAGATTTGCACAGACATTACTTCAAACAAAACATACAAATGATTCATAAATATATGAAAAGATGTTCAAAGTCATTAGTTGCCAGGAAAAATCAAATGAAAACCACAATGAGATAAGACTAAGGTGTGTATTAAATAAGTAGATAATAAGTGTTGATGAAGACGTAGAGAAACTGGAACCCTCATACATTGCTGGTGGGAATATAAAATGATGTAGACACTTTGGAAGACAATCTGGCAGTTCCAAGAAAGTTCAAACAGAGACATACCATATGAGCCAGCATTTCCACTCCTAGATATATCCCAAAGATAAGTTTGAAAAAGAAAGATAGCCTCACTCTACGCGAGGGCTTTACTCACTGAGGTTCCACTTCAGGCCTGTCGTCGTAACCTGATTGCAAGGCTGCCCAACAGGAATAAGGCCACACCAGTCACCTTCCATTCCAGTGTCAACGTGCAATTTGTGCTTTCCCTGAGGCAGAGAAGGGAAGTTCATTAAGACAGGGAAGAAAAAGAAGGACATTAATGAGCATCAAATACCTGGTTGGAAGTACAGTTTAGAAGCATGGTTTATCATACTTAATCCTAATAACAAATGTATATAGTACGTGTTGAATAATGCTAGGAGCTTTCACCTGACTTAATCCTAGTGACAATTTTACAAGATAGCTTATGTTAGTTATCACTTTTACATGAGGAAACTGAAGCTTGCAGAGATTAAATGTGTCCAGGATCACTCACAGATAACAGTTCCTATCAGTTCCACCTGCCAATTTCAGAAACTAAACTGGTTCTACAAACTAAAGATGTGGCACTATGTGATGCAGAATTCTAGAGCTTTACTCAAACACATGCTCAAGTGTAAATAAAATACCGGTTCCTAGTAAAACCTCTGCTTTTTCTGAGATTATAAATTTCAGCATTCAATGTCCATCCTAATAGTGGTTAACCAGTTTTTTATATCTTTAGGTGCCTAGGAGCTGCTCGGTGAGAGTGTTTCTACTAGAAACAGAGTACCTGCCCGAACGAACTAGCATGATTCTTCCATTTTGATTATGAAAACTTTCACAATCTATCAACTTTCAAGTGTTTCCATTTAAAAGAAGATTGAAGTTAAATGTAATGTTCAATTGAACCCACAATGTACCTTTTAAATAGAATACTTGAAAACTCCTATTCTACAAAGTAATGATTTTCCATTTCTGTTCTATTCATTACCCTTTGGGTACATGGTCTTTATAGAAAGATACCTCAAGTCCTTGTGGGAAATTGCCAAGGCATGCATGCATTCAATTACAGAATAAAAAAGTGTTTTGTTTTTTTATCATTCATATATCCCGGAAGAAAAAGTTCCAAAGGATATTGTTTAATAAAATGTCTTAAATATGTATAATTACAACTTATTACAAGACTAAGGCATCTAAGAGTCCTTTTGCAGTCATTTAACTTTTATTCCAATGTTGCCTTTTGTATTATATCTTATAAGCTTCTAAAAACTTTATTTTGCTGTCTATAAGGCTTAAACACATTAGTAGATTCTCTTTGTTTTGATCAAAGGATTGCTGTTATTAGGCAAATAATTGTCTAGATTTCATATAACTCCTTGAAATTTAATACACGTCTATCTGGTTATTCATTACCTATATAATTCATACACATAAGGTATACTTCGAACATTTAAGCAGAAGATATAAACTGGATTAAAAGAGCTTATAAATTGTGCCTCACCAGCACAGCCAAGGGTTTGTTGAGCCTGAGGAGGGGTGGTGAAGGATCAGAGAGAATACAGCTGGGGCTCCGTATATCTCCCATGCCTGGATGAGGACACAGAAAGATCCAGCCTGCAAGCTGAGGTTTTATTTTATAGTGAGACCAAAACACGGTAGTGGTCAACATGTTTACAATGTTCTTGTGAGTTTCTCCTTGTTTTGGCAGCACTTGCTGCACCTCCCACAGCCCATTAGCTATCTAGGAAGGAACTAGGGAGGGCTTTAAGGTTAAGCTTAATTATGCTAACAGGGCTCTGCCCTCCAAGCTGGGACTTGTTTGTGGCCTTGCCACAGGTCAATCGGAGGCTTGACCCTATACCCCCTCCCTACAATAAATATATTCAAATGCAAATAAAATGTAAAAGGAATATACACTGAGTGGCCAGATTATTATGATCTTTGAACACATAATCTGGCTACTCAGTGTGTGTGTGTGTGTATTAGAGGCCCGGTGCATGAATTTATTCATGGGTTGGATCTGGGGAGGGGACATGTGCGGATGGCTGGCCTGCCTGCTGGTCGAACTCCTGTTGAGGGGATAATTTGTATATTAGTCTTTTTTATATAGGATATACACTGAGTGGCCAGATTATTATGCATTCAGAGATCATAATACTCTGGCCACTCAGTATATAATACACTAGAGGCCTGTTGCATGACATTTGTGCACTTGGGTGGCAGGAAGTCCCTCAGCCTGGCCTGTACCCTTTCATAGGGAGCCCTCAGGGGATGTCCAATTGAAGGCTTAGGCCTCCTTCCTTTGGGGAGCAGGCCTCAGCTGCAGTCAGACGTCCTTAGTGCTGCCATGGAGGTGGGCTGCTGCGCTCACCAGCCATCAGCCCAGCTTGTGGTTGAGCGGTGCTCACCCGTGGAAGCACACTGACCACCAGGAGGCAGCTCTTGCATTGAGTATCTGCCCCCTGGTGGTCAGTGTGCATCATAGGGAGTGGCTGTTCCATCGTTAGATCGATTTGCATAGTACTCTTTTATTATATAGGAAGGAGGATTTTGAACTTGATGTTCATCATTGGGAAAAAACATAGGCAACAAATATCAATGTACACCAAGCAGTGGATTAAATGCACACAGAGAACCATGGGTGGATTGGAAACACAATGATGGTGAAAATGTAATATGTAGAAGGAACAAAACTGGGATAAATTACATAACCCATACATACAAGTTAAAGTAAATTCAAACACAAGACACTTTTTCTAATAACAGAACTTAAAACTATTATTTACACACACTAACATGTTTGTCTGTGTGAAAAGTAGGAGAGCAGAATGTGGTATAGGGATAAAAGGGAGGCATTAACCAATGAGCAGGCTTGAGGCAGAGATGATAATGGGCCATGAACAGATAGATGAGCATTAGTGACTCAACACTGGAATGTATACAAATAAAACAAGAAATATGTTTTCTAGATGCAAACCATACAAGACTTAGAAAAAAGTAGATACAATATTTTAATAACTCTAATCAATAATTAAAGAGGAATAATTAGAATACAGAAATAAAATAAAATAAACTCAGGAATGAAACAAAACTAAATCTTGTTCTCAAACAAAATCACTCTTTGATGATTTTCCTTTTGTATCAATTTAGAGTGAAAGCATAGAAATCATCATTGTTATACAAATGTTCTACACATTACCATGTAAAAGTAATGCTATGATTGTTGTAAGGCATAGGAGAGGAAAAGTGGAAGAAAGCATATTGGCCCTAGTTTTGTCATTGTTTTACATGTATGGAAATCAAGTTGTAGGTTTTAAAAAGGAGGATTTAAAAATTGCCCCTGGCTGGAGTAGCTGGTCACATGAATAATATGCCTAAGCTGTAGGACTGACTGAGGGATGAGTGAGGTGTGAAATAGCCCTTTTCTTCAGCAACTGTATTGCTCATTCATGAATCTCCATGCCAGTTATTTACACAGCTACAGACAGGAGAATGATGATGAGTGCATGGAAGCCAAAAAAAAAAACAAACCAGGAAAATTACAAATCAGGGATATGCTCAGGTTGGGGAGTGAGGCAGAAGGCAGGCAGGTGTGAGACTGAAGATGGACAGGAGTCAGCACCATGGAGGGACACTGAAGAGGTTTGAAGGCCAAGGGTGCACATGTGCAAAGGCCTCAGAGCAGTGCTGGGACATTCACTGATGAGGGGAGGGTTGGGAGGAAAGAGTAGTGCACAGAGCAGGGAAACTATTCTGTACTAGAGGCCCGGTGCATGAAATTCATGCACGGGGTGTGTGTGGGGGGTAGTCCCTCAGCCCAGCCTGCACCCTCTCCAACCTGGGACATCCCTCTCACAATCCAGGACTGCTGGCTCCCAACTGCTCACTTGCCTGCCTTCCTGATTGCCCCTAATCACTTCTGCCTGCCAGCCTGGTCACCCCTAACCACACACCTGCCAGCCTGATTGATGTCTAACTGCTCCCCTATCAGCCTGTTTGCCCCTAACTAGCCTCCCCTGAAGGCCTGGTCACCACTAACAGCCCTCCCCTGCAGGCCTGGGTCCCCTGCAAATACCCTCCTGTGCCTGGCCACCCCTAACTGCCCTCCCCTGCAGGCTTGATCGCCCCCACTGCCTTCCCTTGCAGGCCTGATCCCTCCCAACTGTCCTCCCCTGCTGGCCATATTATGGTGGCCATCTTGTGTCCACATGGGGCAGCCATCTTGTGTCCACATGGGGCAGCCATCTTTGACCACATAGGGGCAGCCATCTTGTGTGTTGGAGTGATGGTCAATCTGCATATTACTCTTTTATTAGATAGGATGACACTGTAATGCGAATACATGACATTATGCATTTGTCAAAATGCATAGACTATATAACACAATCAATTCACACTTTTTTGTTTTGTTCCAAAAATATTAGCAGCTTTATGTGCATGATCTTGTGTTTATAAACATGTAGCTTTATCTTTGTGTAGTTAAAGGAGAGCAATGTTATCTATGCTTTTCCCCCCTATATTCTCACATCTATGTGAAATATTTCAAAAATGAACAAAAGGAATTTTTATTCAATCCTCAGGTTTCTAGATTTATAATATATGCCAGCCTATATGTGATTTGACACAGGCAGGCACACAGCCTGACATTAAAGAACTTCCCTGAAGATTTATGCCATTACTGGAGAGTAGGGCCACCTGACCAACCAGCAACTTCTATCATGCTTATGAATCACCACCGCACAGGCTCCTGCTTTGTCTCCTGTTCTGAGCCTCTGAAGTCAAAGGCACTTCTATACAGTAAAGATGCAACCAAAGTCAATCAGACTTTTCCAATTGTGGTTATTTAAAACACATTAATTACCTCAAAAAGGTATAAAATGGTAATGTAGTAAAATGGAGCAAAGACGTTGCCTGATACCTATGCTAGAAATCATACTAGTGAGGGTGTTAATGAGAGGCAGCATCAGGAAAGTATAGAGCAAAAGATACACAGCTACCTCTTCTTTGAAAATGAGGAGGACATGATTGAGAGAAAAGATAAAGTTTGCCCCAGATTTTGCTTTGCAGAAATACCAAAGACAGAGTCATCTGAATCTTGTTTACAGCTCTTAAATCCAATAGCTATGCCAAGTTTTACCCAAAGTTATCTTAGTGTGGACATCAGAAAAAAACACAGCAATTTAACAAGATCATTCACAAAGCAACTGAACACAGGACAGGCACAAACATACTTTCCATACAGTGTAAGAGATTCCTCTGTATTCTTGCCTGCCCCCCTTCCCCCCCCCCTTTTTTTTTTACCATGTATCCTGTCCTTTATTTATGCCTCCCTTTTAACAAGTGGGAGAAGATAATCTGGGGAGTGTTCACACACTAAATTGTCAGAAATCTACTCTTGACTCCTCCACAAGATACAGACACTTTAAATGTTGACTTCTAAAGACAATGTTTATTCCAGAAGCAAGAACTTCTAACAATGGAAACATGAAGGGTTGCACTGAAATATGTTTTGAATCAAAGAGTTTTCAGATACCTTCAGATGATTGTGATTCTACCTAACACAGAATGATCAAATCATTCATGTTCTCTGGTCTATTCCTCTGCTATTTCTCCAATCTTAGTCTAAAGAAACCTCAAAGCAAAGGGTAAGATCTACACTGTTATGAAAACTCCCTATATATTCCAGTTAACATAGATCACATGCTTCTAATGTCTACAGTCTTATTCATACTACAAAACACAGCCTTTTTTCTTTTACTGTCACTTACCTCTCAAATGCGTTCATGTTGTGTCCTTGAAAAGAAAAAAATTTCTGTAAAGGCAAAGACCCTTTATTTCTGTTTCATTTATAGCATAGTGGAAGGAACATAGTGTCTAATAAATATATGACTGATTAATGGCTTAGAACAGTGGTTGGCAAACTGAGGCTCTCTTTGGCCCCTTGAGTGTGGCTCTTCCACAAAATACCACAGCCTGGGCGAGTCTATTTTGAAGAAATTGCATTAGAAGAAGTTTAAAAAATTTGGCTCTCAAAAGAAATTTCAATTGTACTGTTGATATTTGGCTCTGTTGACTAATGAGTTTGCCGACCACTGGGTTAGAATAAAAATGTACTGATAAAAATATGTCACCCTGCTTAGAAAATATTTATCAACAATATTTATCAAAAATATTTATGAGTAGCTGAAGGAGGCTTCATACAAATATGACAGCTGGTCCCTTGTTGCCTCCTCTTACAGATCACCTGCTCTGGAGGAAGTCCATCACCATGTTAAGAGGATATGAGGAAGCCACATAGAGGCCAAACAGAGAGGAACAGAGCTATCTCTGCTCACCCCCACTAGCGAGCACCAATTTTACACCTTGGAATCATGAGTGACACCTGGCACAGCTGAACTTCATGAAGCACCAAGCTTGAAACACCCAGAAAAAAACAAATTCTAGACACACAGAGAAACTCTGAGGTGATAAATGTTTCCTGTCACTTTAAGCCACCACGTTTGTGGTATCTGTTACGCAGCAATGGGTAACCAGCACATTCTCAATCCTTGCCATCCCTTCCCAGATGCCTCTGTCTGCACTGCCATGTCTTTCTTTCTCTTCCCACTGTTGTTCTCCTTCTCATTTCCTGTGTTCTTTTTGCTTCTTTAAATGTCTGTACAACAGACCAGGTAAATATGTCAGTTTTTACATTTGTTCAAATGAGTGTATGGATTCCTTTTAAAAAGTATAATGATGGCCCTGGCGGGTTTGGCTCAGTGGATAGAGCCTCCGGCTGTGCACTGAAGGGTCCCAAGTTCGATTCCTGGTCAGGATTGCCGGCTCTATCTCCAGTGTGGGGCAGGAGACAACCGATTACTGATTCTCATCATTTATGTTTCTAACTCTCTCTCCCTCTCCCTTCCTCTCTGAAATCAATAAAAATATTTTTAAAAAAATAAATAGAAAGTATAATTATGACAAGTTTTATTTTTCTTTATTTGTAAATAAAAACTACCAGCTTTTCATTGCCTCATTCTCTTTGTGTGAGCTGGACTGATTTTTCCCTAATACTTATTCTCTCCTTAGCTATCAACTTGGGAAAGGTAAGGATAGAACTGGGGGGAGGGGGGGGAAGGGGGAAGATTCCCAACAATCATTAAATCGCTTCTTAATGAAATTAAGATAGTAAGCCAATCAAACAGACACTTTATGCTTAGCAACACTGTATATACTAAAATGCCCTATGATGTACATGATTAATTAAAAAAGACTACATTAAAGTGAACCATATTTCATAAAGAATTTCATGATGGGAGGGAAAAGCATTAAATATTGCATTAAATATTGTACAACAACTACCTGTCTTCCTATTCCCAAAGTTACTTATTTAATACAACTTAAATAGATGATAAACTGGCCAAATGTAATTTTAAGTTTGTTTGGAGTAATAGAAAGTTTCCAAAATTGGGTCCTTAAACTCCAGATATAATTCAGGAGCAATTCACGAGGGGCTGCTCCCATTGTTCTCTTTTATTTTCTACACTTCTAACTTTGTTTATATAATAAAAAATTTGTTTTAGTTTTGCTGGTACCAATTTATGGTATCCTAGAAACTCCACAATGACTGAAAAGGACAGGTAATCACAACAAAGCAGAATTACCAACATATTTATGGTCTTATCATCTGACAGGAAAGGTCAGAGCTTCTCAGAATTTATTCATATCCCTGCACCAGCTTTCAGTCCTTTGAAAATTGCTCCTGGATACCCTGCTTCCCTGAAATCACAATGGCAGCTATTCTCTAAAGGTATAAATCAGATTCTAAACAACTGATGGCACTTTTTCCTCTAGACCTGGAAAAGGAAAGCACTACATTCCCATTGTTGAGTGCTTAAAATTGGAAAAGCCAGTGCACCGAGGATTTAATTATCTGAAGTCATCTGTAAAAAACCAATCTTTGGGGATTATAAAAAATAAAGGTTTTGTCTTGAATGTCACTGGCATTTTAATATCTTGTTTTCTTTCATTCTCCAAATCCAAATGAAACACTATCACAGACTTAGTATTTGTTTACCAATTAATCCTACTATGACGTTTTTTTGTTCCAAAGTTAAAATGTGCAAAATGTGTTATTGGGCACACTATACTACAAGGTAATAACATAATGGAAGTGAAATATATACATATATATATATATATATATCAAGCTACTTGGGAAAAAAATCCCCAAAATTAAAGAGAGATGTTTAATAAAAAGGACAAAATATTTTGAAATTTTTTATAGATGTCAATGTCAGTAATTATTTGTTGTAGGGAACATTAAGAAGTAGATCATAAGAAACCTTTGTTCTAATAAACATCCTATTGAAATGTCTGGCATTTAATGTCCCAATAGCCATGGTAGTCAGGCATTTCCTCTGACACGTATGGATGCAACTGGAATAAAACCTGAAAACCATCCCATGTGGAAAACATTTGAAAGCTCAGGATCTTTCATCTATAGGCATGGTTGTCAATCAGTGAGTTATCTCTTTACTTACCTCTAAATAAATGTTGCTTTTCCATTTAGTTGTTTATCTCAGTAAGGATTAATACAATCCTAATAAGGGCCACTGAGAGAACTTTTATAAGAAAACCCTTGCATTCATCTCTGTTGCTACACTTTAGCGTATGTTTATCACTGTGCTGGCAAACACACTGCAGTGAGACTCAGTGCGGACTCTTGGGTGTGACTGTCTGGGATCAGATGCTGTTCTGCCACTCATTTGGCTGTATGACTTTGGACAAGTAAATCAGTCTCTTTATTCCTGAATCCCCTCATTTGTAAAACTGATGAGAAGTACAACATCACAGCGTCATTGCAATGGTTAAATTAATAATACACATAAAGCACTTCGAGCAGTGCTTGACACATAGCTCTCAATAAATACATCTTAACTATTTTGTTTGTCCTGGCAAACAACAACAAAAAAATGACTTAAGTAGGTTTAATGTGTGAATGATGTACTTTCAGGGGGACACAGTCTCTGTGCATAATTACTCTCTAATTTTGTCAGATGAGCCTACAAAGAAAACAAGAGGCAGAAGACAGGTTACAATTTCCATGAAGTGCTGTTACATAACCTCTGTCTACATTACCCCATTCAGCCTCAGTCCCCATTCTAGGCCACACATGCTGTCATTGCTTAAGGCTGCAGTCAAAACACGGACCAAATAACACTGCCTCTTACATGAAAGAAATATCAATACAATAAAATTGCTATTTGTCTTTAAAATGGCATGATTTTACATCCTAGCACCTCTGCAAATTTCACAGTGCTACTGTTGGATATATTATTCCTGTAGCAGTTAAAATCTGAACCCTCATCTTCTGACCCTAACTTGGACACTACAACTGGCATGAGAAGTGGTTATCTTAAATTCTCAATTATTTAAAAAAATTTTAGTCACTTAAAAATTAATTGTTCAATATTTAGAAACATTGGACATTGGAGAAATAGGAGCTAGGCTGCCATTGCATCCAACAGAGGAAAGTTAGGATTCATTCTGTAGAAACTGTCTTATCCAACTTCTTTTCGTTTCCTCAAGCGACAACTTGACATTAAAAAGTAGAAAATGGGGCCCGGCCATGGCGGCCTAGGTTGAGTGTTGACCTATGAATCAGGAGGTCAGGACCGGGCCCCAATGCAGGAGGCAGCCATCTCTGATTCTCTCTCATCATTGATCTTTCAATCTCCCTCTCTCTTCCTCTCTGAAATCAATACACACACACACACACACACACACACACACACACACACACACACACACACACACATGCATACAGAAAAGGAGTTTTAAAAATCAGCTAAGTTTTATCCCATTAAAACTTTTCATTTTTATGTCCATCTTCTTAGAGCTTAAGAATGATGCTTTATTATCTTTGAGTATTAATAAACAGCCTCATCGATTCTTTCACTTACAAAAAAAGAAAGCATTCTAAAAGTAAAGATAGGTATTACTTCCTCAAATGAGGAAAGTTATTATCTAAATATCATTCACATAAATAACATACTTTTGCAAGTGAAAGAATAATATATAAAATCTATATGCTTTTAAGCATTAGCACATTATAACCTGCTGTTTCTCAGGTACTAAATAAATAATTCCTAGTCCTTTCTCTTCTAACCTAAATTTACATAGTCAAATGGAGTAAATTTGAAAAATCAGAATATTTCTGCTATTTGAAAAGTCTTCATGGTATGGTGGAGACAGAGGGGGCACAGAAAAGTGTAGAAAGAGTGCAAAATTAAGGTAAATGTAATATTTTATGAGCTCCCAGAAATCTAGTTCTATGGGCTGATCTGAATATGACAAAGTGCTCTTCCCTTGACCATGGAGATTAAATGTGTTAATGCAAGAGAAAAAGGCCTGATATATTATTTTGGTGTTTCTTACCAAATAAGAAACAATCAAATTTATCTCGTTTTAAAGTAAGGGGAGATGTAAAAGCTGACAACACTGCAAAGCAGGAGTGATGGGTGAAAATGTGAAAGAAAGCAGACCGGAAGGCAGAGCTGCAGCTCACAGGTGCGCAGAGTTCCAGCAGCTGCTAAGACTGAGATGTGTCAGGATTTACATTTCAGACTTTGCGTCTAGGTTATGACAAGTATTCTATACACTTAAATGAATATGGGTAAATAATGTGATTTTTCCCCTCTTAAATATAAACTTAACAAATGATGCTTGAAAGTCCACCAGTCATTTTTATGACTGCTCAGTACAATAACATAAGGCTTTTTAATTTTCACCCCTCTGTACCTTAAAAAAGGATTTTCTTTGTTTTGTTTTCTCAAGGATGGTCACAGCTTCTTTTGGAAGAAATGTCACCTCTGTAAACTTGAATAGCTAAGATAATATGCTTTCTTCCTAAATAATAAAAATCAAACATTAATATATTTTAAGATATAAAATCATAGATTTGTGTGTGTTAATGACTGTATATCCTAATTAGAATTTTAGTATTGTTTACAACAAGCAAAAAAAAAGGGATTTGTTTTATTTAAAACACGCATATATGTATATTATAATAAATTGGTGATATTCACAAAAAGATAAATGACAGAGGGAGATACAATTGTGCATGACAGAAATAACTCTTATTTAATGAAAATGAAAAATAAATTAACCTTGTAAAATATCACAGTCTGAGAGAAATCTAGAATTAATTACTTTTGTGAGGCTTAAAAAAAAGAGAAAATAAAAAATACATTAGAATAATTGTTTGACTCAAATATCTTTTTTTCTGTTGTTTGCAGCCCAGAAATTGCCCAAGATAAATTCCTGACATCACAAACCTAGCAAAAATTGTATCCAAGTGTCTTGTTTCCATTTTAAAAAGCATCTAATAATTGTTTGGCTTTAAAAGTAATAATTCTGAAATAAAAGTTGTTTCCATCTTTAAGAAGATGCACATTTGCCGAGACCGGTTTGGCTCAGTGGATAGGGCGTCGGACTGCAGACTGAGGGGTCCCGGGTTCGATTCCGGTAAGGGCATGTGCCTTGGCTGCAGGCACATCCCCAGTAGGGGGCGTGCAGGAGGCAGCTGATCGATGTCTCTCTCTCTCATCAATGTTTCTGACTTTCTATCCTTCTCCCTTCCACTCTGTAAAAAATCAATAAAATATATTAAAAAAAATAAAAAAATAAAAAGATGCACATTTGCATACAATAGGCATTTTCTTCTCAAAAAGATGGTTCTGGCCCTAGCTGGTTTGGCCCAGTAGATATAGCATCAGCCTGCAGACTGAAGGGTCTTGGGTTGATTTCAGTTAAGGTCACATGCCTAGGTTGTAGGCTCGATCCCCAGTAGGGGGCGTACAAGAGGCAGCCAATCAATGATTCTCTTTCATAATTGATGTTTCTATCTCTCTCTCCCTCTCCCTGGCTCTCTGAAATCAATAAAAATACTCTTTAACTAGAGGCTCAGTTCACGGTATTCATGCAACAGTGGGGGGCATGTCCTGTGGGGATTGACCCACTGTGTGAGTGCCACTCATTCTGGTCAGCCGTGCGGCTATGACATGCCCTCTGAGCAGCTGCTCATCCTGATCAGGTGTCCCACTGTGCGAGGACACTGACCATGAGGGGGCAGCTGCTGTGTTGAGCGTCTGCCCCCTGGTGGTCATTGTGACTGGTCAAACAGTTGTTCTGCCATTCAGATACTGGGCTTTTATTTTATAGAATAAAAGATGGTTCTGAAACAATAACATTCAGTATTTGATAAGTGCATCCCATGAACGCATCATAGATTTGCATCAAAATTATGTATTTTATAATAAATTTAATGAGAGTAATCTTGAGTTATTTCATAGGATTTAAACATGAAATGAAGACATGTTATCATCTATATGTTGGTAGGGCTATGGTGATGATTTTATAAACATAATAATAATAAAAATAACAACCCTCCTATACTCTGGCTTGGCATTGTAAAACCATTCTAGAGTGCAATCGGGAACTAAATAAAATAAACACAGACCTTATGATCCTTCTAGATATATATGAAAAGGTCATACAGGTCCATAAAGGCACATAGGTGAGAAGGTTCAATAGTGTGGTAAAGGCCTGGGGCCGGGGATGTATGAGTTAGAAGGGGTCAATGTGGAAAAAAAAGGGGGATATCTGTAAAACTTTCAACTATAAAGATAAAATTATATAAAGAATCATATATATATATACACACACAAAATTCGTGCACTGGGGGTGGGTGATCCCTCAGCCCAACCGGCTCCCTCACATAATGGGAGCCCTCAGGGGATGTCCTACTAACCACTCACCCCAGCCTGCCCAAGGCCTTGGGCAACCAGCCATTGCCCTGCAATGGAGCTGATGGCTGGCTCTGTCCCAGCCACATACACCCCCTCCCCCCAGCCTGGGCCTTCGCCCAAGCCAGCTCGAGCCTGGATAGCATGGGTCTCAGCCCTGCCCCTCCCCAGCCCAGGCTTTCTCCCTGGCCAGTGTGCGCTGGCCTCCTTGACCCCGCTCCTGCCATGGCCCAGGCTGCCTTGGCCCCACCCCCCACAGCCGTGGCTGCCTCGGTCCTGCCCCCCATGCTCTGGCTGCCATGGCCCAAACTCCCCCATGCCCTGGCCTCCTCAGCCCACCCCCCACCTTGGCCCTGGCCACCTCGGCCCCACCCCCTCGCTGCCCAAGCCACCTTGGCCCTGCCCCTGCTCCTGACTGGCTGGTGGGTGTGGCTGGTGGTCGTAGCGAAGGTACGGTCAATTTGCATATTACCTCTTTACCATCACTCTAACACACAAGATGGCCAGTAGGGAGGGTAGTTGAGAGGGACCAGGCCTGCAAAAGAGGGCAGTTAGGGGTGACTGGGCCGGCAGGGGAGAGAAGCTGGGGGTGACCAGGCTGGTAAAGGAGGGCAGTTAGGGGTGACTGGGCCAGCAGTGGAGCAGTTAGGCATCGATCAGGCTGGCAAGGGAGTGGTTAGGGGGTGGTCAGACTGGCAGGCAGGAAAGCAGTTGGGAGCCAGCAGTCCTGGATTGTAAGAGGGATGTCCGACTGTCTTTTTAGGCCCAATCCCACCGGGGCAGTCAGACATCCCTTGAGGGGTCCCATATTGGAGAGGGTGCAGGGCTGAGGGACACACAACCACCCATGCACAAATTTCATGCACCGGGCCTCTAGTGAACCAAAACAAGCCAATCTGAAAATGCTATAAAGTGTAGGATTCCAATGACATGAAACTTAGGAAAGGCAAAACTATAGAAACAGTAAAAAGATGAGTAGCTCCCAGGGGTTTGGGGGGAGATCAGAATTGATGAATAGATCACCAGGTGGTGAAATTATACTGCATGATATCACAATGGTGGACACAGGACAGCATGGGTTTGTCAATACCTACTGAACTTTATAACACAAAGAATAAGCCTTTTTGTCTGCAATTTTAAATCAAAAAGGGATCCTGGGAAAATGCATATTGTAACAAGAGAACCTAACTCTATCACAAACATAATGAATAACCTTAATGAAAGGAGTAGAAGAAAAAGTGTTGAAATAAGTAAATCTGGAAATCAATAGAGTCTGTAAAATTAAAGTCAAAAGGGACTGCAGGTAATCACTGTACGCTAGTTGTTCAAGTTGTTTTCTCCAAGGGCACATGTTAACAATCTAATAGTGGTGCTATACATTTAAGTTGGAATTGAATAATTAAGTAAACAGGTGCAGATGGTGGGATCCAGGTTTTTCACTGTTGAATGGGACACTGTAGACTAAAAAGGGAGAATAAAATGATCCACGAGGTACTGGATTAGAGTTGGAAGTACCAGTAAATAGTCATGTTAAACTTAATATAGATGGTTACATATGTAAAAATGTGGATAAATATACAGATTAGTACACACATCCTATTTTTTTGCTGAGAGAGCTTAAAAATGATATTCCAATAACAATAAGCACACGTAGCACCTCAGTTTCTAATGTCATTCTCCAACAGAAGGAAACAGACTCTAAACAAATGGCTGATTCTGAGAACAGCGCAGGAAATATACAAGGTAATCCTGGGATATCTTAGAAACAAAGGAAGCTTACACACTCTGCTACACACAGGTACACATACACATACACACACACCTTACATTTAGGGTCTATATGTCAAAGACACACAATGCCAAGTGGCCTAAATTGGAACAGTTTGAACAACCAAATAACTAAAGTAATATTACACTACAAGTCAAAGTATAAAAATCATTATCTCTGACTCAAATATAATGAAAATAAATTATTGCATACATTTTTAAATGGGGCAAAAGGGATGAATCTCCCATGCAGACAAATTATAAATAAATTATGTAACTTCTCCACCCAGGGAGGGACAATATATCTCCCACTACTTCAGTATGTCTGCACATCTGACTCCCTCCTCAGTCATAGGGAAGGACTACTAACATACAATACTTTTAGGTTGATGGTCAAGGCCAACAAAAACTGTCTAAGTCATACTAATAGTACGCACCCTTGATATGATGTGATAAAAATGGCATTTTATGATCTTCCTCTTAGACATAGTCCAGTCTAAACAGGAGAATAACATCAGACAAATTTCAATAGAGGGCCATCCTATAATATATCCAACAAATAATACTGTCAAGGTTCACAATAGGCAGGAAAGTCTGAGAAAGTTTCACAACTAAAAGATGCCTAAGGAGACATAACATCTAAATGTATATGGGACCCTCACTGGGATCGTGGGACAGAAAAAGGACATTGAGTTAAAAAGTAAAGACATGTAAAGAAACTATGGACTCTAAGTCAACAAGAACGAATCACTATTGATTAATTAATTGTAAGAAATGTACTCTACTGACAGGTTAATAATAGGAGGGAGCACTATGTGTGTGGGTTGAGGAACATATTAAGAACTCTACTATCTGCTCATTCTGATTTATAAATGTAAAACTGTTAAAATAAGCTTATTAAAATATACAATTACATACAAAGGTAATAAAGGAAAGGTAAAAATAATATTTATGTAAAGTATAAGTGCACACAAACATTATCCCAAAATAAAATAAAAAATAAAAAAACCGAGTGCCGTGCCGCCTCGCTCGCCGGGCCTCGGCCACCCTAGGACTTTGAATATGTCGGGGATCGCCCTCAGCAGACTCGCCCCGGAGAGGAAAGCTTGGAGAAAAGACCACCCATTTGGTTTTGTAGCTGCCCCAACAAAAAACCCTGATGGCACGATGAACCTCATGAACTGGGAGTGTGCCATTCCAGGGAAAAAAGGGACCCCTTGGGAAGGAGGCTTGTTTAAATTACAAATACTCTTCAAAGATGACTATCCATCCTCACCTCCAAAATGCAAATTTGAACCACCATTGTTTCACCCGAACGTGTACCCTTCGGGCACTGTGTGCTTGTCCATCCTCGAGGAAGACAAGGACTGGAGGCCAGCCATCACAATTAAGCAGATCTTATTAGGAATACAGGAACTTTTAAACGAACCAAATAGTCAAGATCCAGCTCAAGCAGAGGCCTACACAATTTACTGCCAAAACAGAGTGGAATATGAGAAAAGGGTTCGAGCACAAGCCAAGAAGTTTACACCCTCATAGGCAGTGACCTGGGGCAACATCAAAAGGAAGGGATTGGTTTGGCAAGAACTTGTTTACAACATTTGCAGATCTAGCGTTGCTCTATACAATTTATAGTCACCTAGGGGAGGTGGACGGGCGCCATTTTCCATTTCCGCCACTGGTACACAGTTCTCCACCTGCTGAATTGCCCAGTTTTTCATTCAGGGTCTCTTCCTTCAGTCTTTTGTATTTTGATTGTTATATAAAACTTGCTTTTATTTTAATATTGATGTCAGTATTTCAACTGCTGTAAAATGATAAACTTTTATACTTCTATGAGTCCCTGAGGAGCTAGTTTCCTTTGCTCGTGGGTGCAGGCATGCTTCCCCTGTCAGAGCTACACTACCCTCCAGCTGGCTGTCTGAAAAGGAAATCAGCCTGTCCCCTTCCCTTGTGCCTCTATGCTTCTCTCCGAAGAACCCAGGTTGTGTTGCTATAAGCCTCAGATCCAAAGTCAGCCAGCCTCTTGTTTTCACATCACTTCCTTTGTGTTTATATGGCATTTTGTCTGTGTTGCTGTTTAGAGTAAATAAACTGTTTATATAAATAAACAAACAAACAAACAAACCAAAAGTGTATGCAACTTACTTCACAAAGAGGAAATATCACTTATTAAGAACGTCTAACAATAGAGAAGAAAAAATGCCAATAACTTTATAGAAAAGATGGTCTATCCAGAGAAAAAGAATATGAACAGCTGTTAGAGATATAAAATATGTTCAATCTCCTTTTTAAGAAAAATGCAAATTAAAATTACTCTGGGATATTATATCTCACCTAATAGCTTACTAAGGCTAAGGGAAAACAGGTATTCTTCATCACTGCTTTGTACAACACTATGGAGGAGCATTTGGAAGACACTTTGTCCAGTAATTATACTTCTGTTAAAGGCCCGGTGCACAAACTTTGTACATGGTGGGGGTGTGCGTGTCCCTCAGCCCAGCCCACACCATCTCCAATCTGGGACATCCATTTCAAAATCCAGAACTGCTGGCTCCCACCCACTCACCTGCCTGCCTGCCTGATTGCCTCTAACCGCTTCTGCCTGCCAGCCTAATCACCCCCTAACCACTTCCCTGCCAGCCTGATGAACACCTAACTGCTCCACTGCTGGCCTGATTGCCCCTAACTGCCCTTCCCTGTTGGCCTGGTAACCCCTAACTGCCCTCCCTTGCCAGCCTGGTTGCCCCCAACTGCCCTCCCCTACAGGCCTGTTTTCCCCAAACTGCCCTCCCCTGCAGGCCTGTTCACCCCCAATTGCCCTCCCCTGCCAGCCCAGTTACCCCTAACTGCACTCCCCTGCAGGCCTGGATCCCCCCCAACTGCCCTCCCCTGCAGGCTTGGGTGCTCCCCAACTGTCCTCCCCTGCAGGCCTGGATCCCTCCCTTTCCAACTTCCCTCTCTTGCTGGACTGGTCCCTCCCAACTGCCCACCCCTGCCAACCATCTTGTGTCTACATGGGGATGGCCATCTTGTGTGTTAACGTGATGGTCAATTTGCATATTACTCTTTTTTTTAGATAGTACTCATCTATCCAAAAGATACACTGGCAAAAATATAAAAACACATGCAAAAGACTATTCATTGCAGTTAAAGTAATCACATCACTGTAGTATTGGCTTAAAAACAAACTAAACCATGCCAAGACCAGTTTGGCTCAGTGGATAGAGCGTCGGACTGCGGACTGAAGGGTCCCGGGTTCGATTCTGGCAAGGGCATGTACTTTGGCTGCGGGCACATCCCCAGTAGGGGGCGTGCAAGAGGCAGCTGATCAATGTCTCTCTCTCATCGATGTTTCTGACTTTCTATCCCTCTCCCTTCCGCTCTGTAAAAAATCAATAAAATATATTTAAAAAAAAACAAAAACTAAACCATCAATGAAGTAGTGAAAGAGGCTAGGAATAGGTCCATGTGAGCACAGATAACTGATTTTTGACAAAGCTGTAAAGATAATACAGTGGGGAAAGAATCATCTTTACAACAAAAGGTGCTGGAACAAATGGGCATTCACATTCAAGTAAAGGAACACCAACCCAAACTTCACATGGTATACAAAAATTAAATTAAAATGGAGTACAGATCTAACTAAATATAAAATCCCACACTCTATAAAACTTCTAATAGAAAACATAAGGGGAAACCTTAAAATATTTCTTAGACAAAACACTATATGACTAGTATAGAACAGATGGATAAAGTATACTTCCAAAATTTTAAAAAAAGTTTTTTTTAAATTCATTTCATAGAGGAAAGGAGAGGGAGTGATAGAAACATCAATGATGAGAGAGCATCACTGATCAGCTGCTTCCTGCACACCCCCTGCTGGGGATCAAGCCCACACCCTGGGCGTGTGCCCTGACCAGGAATCCAACTGTGATCTCATGGTTCATAGGTCGATGCTCAACCACTGAGCCACACCGGCTGGGCTACTTCACATTTTTAAGACTCTGTCAAAATATATTATTTCTCTGTAGTACTAAGTTAAAAGGTATGTCTAAGTATGAATTTACATTATCTTAAAAATTTTAACTCTGTCTCTACTCAATCAGTTTAGTTGCTAGAAGCACTCCCCTTTAATGCCCAGATATGGTCTCTAGATATTTCTTACTAAAAAGGACCTAGGGAAAAATTTCAAGGTGCAACCAAGAAATGTACAAGATAAGCTGGGAACATGCTACAGAAATAAGAAAGTTATGGCCCTAGCTGGTTTGGCTCAATAGATGGAATGTCGGCCTGCAGACCAAAAAGGGTCCCAGGTTTGATTCCCATTAAGGGCATGTACCATGGTTGCAGGCTCCTCCTTGGCCTGGGCTCTGGTCAGGGTTTGTGCAGAAGGCAATCAATCAGTGTGTTTGTCTTACATCAATGTTTCTCTCTGTCTTTCCCTCTCTCTTCCATTCTCTCTAAGGGTCAATGGAAAAATATCCTCGGTGAGTATTAAAAAAGAAAAAGAAAGTTAGGAAGGACAACTGGGTTCTTGTTAAAGGGATTAAGGAACCAAATACACGCTCCTACTGACTAAAAGATAGGGCACTTTGAATAGCAAAAAAAGATAAGAAATAGAATGGACTGATTACACGTAGCAAATATGCTTATAATTATGAGCTTAAGAAAAATAATCAGTGTTGAATGTTAGGCATTACTTTGGGAATAAAAATAAAAGAAGAATTAAGTATGCATCCTTCCAATTCCTTTACATACTGTTTCACAGGATAACCTAGCAGCTGATATGAGGGAAATTCCCTTTCTCAGAGGTTTTTCAGGCAATAAATGAAATAATAATGCTAGAACAGTTTACTGTTAGCACCTAGTGACCACTAATAAATTCATGGAGGTGAATGATGACCACCAATGACTGTAACATCACAATAAAGAGACAACCAAGTGTTATGATGTAATGTCTCCTATTTTAGAAGTCTCTAACCCGGAAGTCCCTTCACCAATTATTCTGAAACAGCTCTAAAATTAGCTACAAATTACAAAATAGGAAAATATAAACTATTTTAATGACACCATGTGGTACAATGTGCCCAGACTATGAAAATTCCATAGAATAGATGACAAAGTTTCTTCAATAAAAATGTTGAGGAGGAGAGGGAAAGAATAAAAAGGAAGAGAATATCAGTAAAAATGGAGACAAGACAGACAAGGGGACTACTGTTTAAAACAACAATAAAATATCAACCAATTGCAGTATATGGATCTTGTTTGGATTCCTAATCATATAACTAAACTCTTAAAATGCAAAAACATCCTTAGAAAAGAGAAAATATAAATTCTTTATCATATTAAGTAATTATTTTTAACTTTACTAAGGTGAGATAATAGCACCATAATTATGGTTTTTAGGAGTCCCTTTCTTTTAGAGATATATACAAAAATATTTTTAATGGGTTATGAAAATATGTACAGTATATATTTTGCAAAGCACATACAAGCAAAGAATAAATTGTGTTCTATTAGGATGGCTTCTCATTTGATGAAAAGGGAATCCTAGAGGAGAATGGGACTTGACTAAATGAACCCAAATTAAATAATGAAACAAACAGACCAATGATGATAATGTAACATGAAATAAGGACTATGATTAATTCAACCCTTTCCACTGGAAGCCCAAAGGAAAGAAGCCAGACAAAAACAAAAATTAATTTCATATTCCTGACCTTAAATAGTTTAATTCCACGTAAATCATGTGCATTCCCACTTCAGTTGCAGATGAAGAAACTGTGACTCAGAGTCACCAGGAGAGGCAGACGACAGTCAGACACTACAGTCAAGACTCAACTTCCAGGCCCAGCAAGAAACCCCCACCTAAGTCTGTGCTGAATAAAATTTTTAGACCTAACAAACCATAGCAGAACATACACAACATTTGCTTCTTCATACACTTGCTCATTAACAATCTATTTTGTAATTAACTATGATATAAGGGTTCCTTCTAGTTTCCTGTCTAATGGTTTTGAGTGTTTTCCTTTCTTCGGGTGCAACTTATCTCCCAAAAGAAACTTGGTGTAATAATCTTCTAATTTAGATATAAATACAAGTTTGAGATAAAAAACATTGTAGATAAAAGGAATGGAGAATGATATTTGTAGTATTAGCTTATTTTAAAAATAGTATACATCAATATTTTTTATGCTAAGTAGTAGGTTAAAATTTGGTTCATAAAATTTTTTTAAATCACATGTGTGTTAAAGGCAAGAAGGTTTCAAAGAATTATGTACTATTTGGCTTTAGAAATGAAATGCTGTATGGCAGCCTACTGGGTGATATGCAGTATTAACTGTTACTGCTAATAATCTTGTAGCCATCATTAACACTACTCAAAAACGATTTATGAACAAGGCTACAATGAATTGGTGCTTACAAGGGCAGAAACCTTTATATCTCAGATGTCAGTTCAAGAAGAGAATATAAGGTCTGCATACTGAATTGTATCTACAGCCAGCCAGTCTCAGTTTTTATCATTGAAAATATTCTCACTTCTGTTTTCTCTTAGGGAGAGCATAATGTAGTCATTAATGAGTATAAATCTTACATGTGTGGAAAGAATGCCTGGGTATCTCTCATTTTCGCATCATTCTAAGTCTAAATAAGACCTGGAGCTTCAGTTTTCTCAGCTGAGAATCAGGGATGATAATATCTTCTTTATAGAGTTGTTGTGAGGTTGTTATACAAGTTAACAAATAAACAAAAACAAAAGAAAATCACTAGGGATAGGACTAAGGTCATGGCGAGGCTCAGTATCAGGAATATTTTCATTATTACTAAAGAATATTTAGGAATGTTTTCATTATTACTAAAGAACTTGCTTACCCTCCATTTGATAATCTTTGTTAATAACTCAAAGTGAAAGTCCTACCTACAAATATAACTAAACCCTTCCCATGCTCAATAGTGAGATGAGGAGGTACATAAGTATTTTAAACAATTGTTTCCAAGTGAACTCTATGAAGAGGATCAGGGTTCTATAAACTCTTCAATTATATTTTTAAAATTTAGTGTCTGTAAAAATATACATTTTTCTGGAGAGAAGGTTCATATTTTTCTTCAAATTCTCAAAAAGGCTCATGATCCCAAAGAGTTACAAATCATTTAACTCCGAAGGATGAAAATTCCAGTGCCTGCACACTGGTATAGAAGGTGATCTTTAATTTTTTCTCCACTTATCTTCTTTCATCTTCATTTTTTCCTCCCCCAGAAACAATGGGCTTTCTACAATTCTCCCTAAAGAACTGAATAGTTTCTCACTGCACACCTTTACTCACGGTGTCCTTTCTAGAGATTTTCTGACCTCTTCACCCTTAGTAACCTCTACTCCTCTGAAAATTTGAGACCCAGTTCAGACATGACCTTATGCCCTTCATCTACCTGTCCATAGTAAATTATGTGCTCTAATATCTCTCTGGGCTTCCATCATATTCTGTTATATATTTGTGATATTGAACTCATCTTATCTTATATGAAATAATGATTAATTTAGTGAAGGTATTGTTAGCTCTTTCAGAGTAACTTATTGATCTTCAATCTAGCAAAATACCTGATATAAGTAAATTCTTAATAATACTTTGATTGAATAAAAACATGAAAAGAAAGTTGTCCAAGTCTTTTTAATTTTCATAAGGCTTACTCTTCTGCCGAAGATACTTTACAGTGTGAAATATGCTCAGAAAAATATATTAAGCTCTATTTATAGCTTTTCAATTACTATTATCAAAATTTCCCAAGGTGCTCACTTCTTAATAGGCTAGCTTCACCCAGGAGAAAATAAATCCTCCATTGTCCCTTGAGCAGTCTTGTACTTTAAACTCACCTGATAAAGAAGACCAATGTTCCATTCTCTTTTACCTTGAGGGCTTCTGGTTAGGAGTGAAATTGGCTTCCTATTATCAGACAATTGGAAAGGTCAACATATATACAATTAATCAATTTTAAGGCTCCTCTATTATTGTGACTTTTTTTTTAAAAGACTCTGGTTCATTACCATTACCATCTCAACTATAATAGAATATTCTTCCTCCTTGATAAAAAAACTGATTGTATCCATTCATTTCTTTTGAAAAACTTATCTAGACACTATACAAGATGGCAGTCAAGCCTAATTCTCTGTTATAAAAGAACTATGTGGTCTTTATAATTTATGCTTTCTTAATAAATTGCCCACTTAAAATGGTTGCTTCTACATGGAATGGCATCATACTAAACTAATGAATCATGCCATGTAATTGATCACAGAATGGAGAGAGCTAAAGGGTGAATCTGACATGAATCCGGTATGAGGGTTTATTGTTAACTGGTAAAATAACCTTAACAAGTCTATTCATCTTTTTAAGACCCAATTTACTAATATTAAGATTGGGTGCTATGGCCTCTTCTTCATTAGGGGTGTTGAGAGTAAAATATATCTCTAATGGGAAGTTGTATAGAATCATGTGAGGACTATTTGCAAAATAGATATGGCCACTGGAAGAACCACCTACTTTAAAACTGCAGTATGTTCTCTCAAAAAGCCACGCGAGTGAATTATGGCAAATTTAAGTACATCCACACAATAGTGTATTAAGCAGCCACTAAACAAGGGTGGTCTCTATTATTGAATACTAGAGGCTCAGTGCACAAAATTCATGCGGGAGGGAGGGTTGAGGGGCGGTGTCCCTCAGCACAGCCTGCACCCTCTCCAATCTGGGAACCCTCAAGGGATGTCCGACCGCCCCTTTAGACCCAATCCCACATCCCTGTCACAATCCAGGATTGCTGGCTCCCAACTGCTTGCCTGCCTGCCTTCCTGACTGCCCCTAATTGCTTCTGCCTGCCAGCCTGATCACCCTCTAACCACTCTCATGCCAGTTTGATTGATGTCTAACAGATCCCCTGTCAGCCTGTTTACCCCCAATTTCCTTCCTCTGCTGGCTAGGTCACCGCTAACTGCCCTTTCCTGCAGGCTTGATTGTCCCCAACTGCCCTCCCTTGCAAGCCTGGTCCCTCCCAACTGCCCTCCCCTTATGGCCAACTTGTGTCCACATGGGGGCAGGATCTTTGACCACATGGAGGCAGCCCTCTTGTGTGTGGGAGGGATGGTCAATCTGCATATTACTCTTTTATTAGATAGGATAGAGACCTGATGCATGGGTGGGGGTCAGCTGGTTTGCCCTGAAGGGTGTCCCAGATCAGTGTAAGGGTTCCCTTGGGGGTGTGGGGTAGCCTGGGTGAGAGGCCTGTGGTGTTTTGCAGGCCAGCCATGCCTCCAAGTGACCCAAGTGGAGGCCCTGGTATCTGGGATTCATTTATCTTCTACAATTGAAACTTTGTAGCCTGGAGCAGAGCCAAGCCTTCTGCTCCCTTCATGGTGGCAGCCATTTCTGTTGGGATTTATTTATCTTCTATAATTAAAACTTTGTAGCATTAAGCGGAGGCCTTGGCCGGCCTGGGTGTGTGGAAAGCTTGTCTTCCTCCATCGCCAGGGAAACCCAAGCCTCCCTCCTGCCCTTTCCATGGCCGCAGCCACCTTGGTTGAGGTTAATTTGCATACTTATTCCTGATTGGATAGTGGGTGTGGCTTATGGGTGTAGTGGAGGGATGGTTAACTTACATATTACTCTTTTATTAGATAGGATAGACTGATCTCCAAAATATATTATTAAGTGAAAGGTAGAAACAGATGTATATAGCATGCTAAATTCACATTTTAAAAAGGAAACAAGAAACTATGTATATATTTGCTGTTTTTATTTTATTTTTGCAAGAATCAGAAAGATTCTGAAAGAGAGAGGTGGTGATGAGGGGAAGAGAAATGGAGGTAAGACCTCTCCTGAGAATATCTTTTTTCAAAAAAGCTTTGCCTATTGAACTATGCAATTACTTAAAAATATTCCAAAGTAATAATTAAAATGAGTCTAATAGTTAAATTAGTAGCATAACAGCAGAAAAGACAAAATTTCATATTTCAAATGACAAATTTTAGATATAATACTCTGATTAGGAGAAAATTTAAAGATATAAAACTTGCAAATAACTTTAAATTTCATTCAGTAGTTTTTCTATTCATAGTAATATGGGTATTACAATTTTGAAACTAGTTACTATATATTATAGTATAAAATAAATTATTTCAAACCAGGGTTTGAGGGGAGGGTAAAACTGAAAAAGATAACATTTTGAAAACCATATTAAAAATGAATTCAGAATATCAACATGAACTCATCACACACACACACACACACACACACACACACACACACACACCTTTTTGTTTCTTAGTTCTGTTCACTGAAAATGTCTAGAAGCAATGCCACCACAGTACAATAAGCATATGCATTACCTGGGCCTTGCTTTCTAAATACACTTCCCATGCTGAAGCATTTAGAATAATAACATAATGTGCTATCTGAAATTTACTGCCAAATGGCTACCCACCAAAATACATCTATACCTAGATTGATAAATCCTGCATAAAATATTAAAAATGGTTGCGCTGTTGTTCATTATACTATTCTTCTAAAGCCTCTGTATATATAACAATTTTCTTAATAAAAAGTTGGTTAGGAAGGAAAAAATAGCTATGAATCATACCCGGTTCACAGAACCTGCACCTGGTAACTTTTCCTTTCTCTTTGAGCCCTCCCCATAAGATCTAGTGATATTTAGAGAGTAAGTGTGGATTCTAAGTGACAGCTATAAAGCCAAAGGCACAGGACTAGGACTGGAAAAATTCCCAGATTTCTCATGAATTTAGCACAGACTCACAATGTGATTCTATGCATAATCTCCTCATCCAAGAAACAGGAGCAATGTACCTGACCACTTGCTTAACACAGCTGCTGAGAATCAGATGAGACAATGATGAGGTACTTCATAAACCAAAGGTGCTATAGAACTTTTAATATTGTTTTTGATCATTTTCCAGGCTTTCAGGTACACAGGCCATTTTAGAATTATACAGGCTCTCGAGAGATTTCACCTGTGTATTAATATTCAGTATCTTTGACATTTAGGTTATCCTATCTACTTGACATCATATCAGCAGTATCTCAGTCTGCTTCAGAAAACAATATAAAACCAGGGCATCCTCAATCTCTCTCTCTCTCTCTCTCTCTCTCTCTCTCTCTCTCTCAGTATACCAATTATCTTGCTTATACTCTGCTTTGTTAACTTTGTTCCTGACTCAGATGCACTTTTATAAATTTTGCTGTTAACCTACTCCATATGCATTAAGTCAAATATCTTCATGCTGATCATGACAAAGTTACGAAGCACAAAGTGAAGCTCTTAAAAGAGAGCTACCGTATTTTTTCATGTATAAGATGCTATTTTTTCCTAAAAATTATTAGACTGAAAATTGAGGGCATCTTATCCATGGAAGTCAGCCAAAGTGTGAGCCATGAGAATGCTTAGGTGCCCACACCTTGTCAAACAGGCTTCCTCCAATCACGAGCCATATTGTTACTGACGTCAGCTGATGCTGTAGGTGGAGGTGGAGGCGGAGAGTGCGCAGATGCAACAGGGACCAGAGAGTTCTGAGCCCATGAAGATGTCAAAAAAATAAAATAAAAAAGATAAATACTAATAAGCAATTGTCTTACTCTGTAAAATTCAAACTAAATATAATCAGCTTTGCAAAAGAGCATGGAAATAGAGCTGCAGAGAGACAATTTGGACCTCCTCCCATTGACTGTATGATCACACAGTGGAGAAAACAGGAAGAACAACTCCTTAAGATGCCAAAAAAGAAGAAGGCCTAAAGAGAAAAACCAGAAAAAATGTTTAAAACATTGATTTCTTAATTTTGGGTTGGAAAAGTGGGGGGTGTCTTATACATGGGGGCATCATATACACAGAAGAAAGGTCTCCAAAACACATCCTCCCTCAAAGACTTGAGAGATAGAATACTTACTTTCCTTTCTGTCAGTAAGATTGGCTTAGAAGAGGTGATATTCTTGGTGTGTGTGTGTACATTCATGTTACATGTGTTGTACAAGTGTGTATATGAGGGTGAGGCAGCCTACATTGTTCCTTGGAAAAGCTTAGAAATATCCAGGGTGAATATATAGTTTGAATAGGTGCCCTTGAATTTCAGCCCTACTAGCTTAACTTTCTTTATATAAATTTTCTACTTTTTTCTTCCTTTTTAGTTTTGATCTCTTTTGGAATAAACAAACAGCTCCCAAATATAAGGGGGGGGGGTGTTGAGGATATCCTTAATTGGATGAGAAGTAACACATCCCAGCCGTAGCTGTAGGAAACTCTTCATACAGAAATTTATACTGCGGCTATCTTCTTCTCAGAAGCTCATTTCTTTTTCCTGCTGGTGAAACTCAAATCACTTCACAGCTCATTGATATAGCATTGGCAACCTTTGGTTTCAAGAAAAAAGATGCCTGAGCAATGCTCAATTAAACTAAGTATACAGGACACAGTGTGCTTGTGTCCTTGCCAGAGGACTGTGGGAGGAGGATCAAGAAAAAGATGACACCTGGCATCCAATATTCCACGATTTTTGCTGGAATTGGATTATGATAAATTATGATGACAGAGCTCAGATAAACGCAGATGTGATCTTTTCTACTGATGTACCTGCATACAGCCCCCTTATGGATTGCTTCAAATCTCCAAAACCGATTCTCAGTCACTCATGGTTGAAAATGAAAGGCCAATGTTCAAATAAGTTTTTAAACAGTTTGCATGCAGGCTGAATTTGATATTTCCTCCCTGGCTGCTTTGAAGTCACTGAGTGATCACCAAAGGTTTTTGCTGATGGCATCTTTTTATAAACCTCCCCCAGTGAAATATTTCTTTAAGGTCAAAAAGCTTGTATGCTGTGTGGGTGAGTGACAGGTATCAGTGCTGTCATTTCACTCCTTTCCCCTTGAGACTTCATTATAGCCAGCCATGCCACCCCTGCCACCACCATCCTAGTTCATTTGCCCAAGAGAACTAACACACTATCAGCCATTGAAAGCTATGGTTCCCCCAAATGAGCTTCCAGCAAATGAGGAAGACAGCACTGCCAACTGGGAAATAAGGAAGTCACAACCTCTGACTCACAACCTGGGACCCAATATGTATATTTATCTTCTTTTAGGCAATTCTACTCAGTTCCAATAACACATTAACCTGGCCTTTGTTGAGTAGCTCAATTGGTTAGAGCATTGTCCTGATACACCAAAGTTGCGGGTTCAATCCCTGGCCAGGGCACATACATGAATGCATGAATAAGTGGAACAAAAAAAATGATGTCTTGATATCTGTCTCTCACTCTTAAATGAATTTTAAAACAAACAAAACAAAGACAGATTAACCTCCATATATACCAAAGTCAGCTGTCCATTTTCCAATTTGACCTGTTCTCTCCACATTCTCTATTTCAAAGGACAGCACCCAGCGGCCTAATTCAAAATCCTGGTCATAATATTGACTCCTCCTTCTGGGTTCCTCCAATGGAGACATTCTAGCAAACAGCCTAACAAAATTCATCATTTCTTCTTCATGCCCATACTTACATTTAAGTTTACTTATTTATTGAAGATACAGGGAGGTTGTTAGCTCAGTATGATAGGCTATTTGTAAAATGCATAGTGATCCTTTGTTCAGACTCTCACTGCATGACATCTACCTTTAATTTCAGCATAAATTTTCTTTCAAAGAAATACTATGTATAACCTTGGACAAAGCACTTTAAAGTCCATACAATTGCCCCTCTATAAAATGATCTCCAAGTCTTTACACTATTTACACCACAGATTCTAAATGGCCAAGCAACAACAACAAAATATATGAGAACATACAGGGGACAAGCAAAATAATAATGGCTGTTCCAAAGAAAGGAATTATCACTAGGTACTAACAGGTGACGAGATTACTGATTTGGTTTAGAATTGGGAACCCTGTCCTGTCACTCCAGCCCACTCTGAGACCCGCTTCCCTGGTCCCACCGATGACAATTGTGCTGGACATGTGGGTAGGCAGACCCAAGCCCTCTGTGATCAGCAGAAACCATCATTCATACCAAATGTGCATTATGAAATGTAGTTTCTATCAGACTACTCACACATTTCTATCATATTCATTACCAACATTACATATGTACAATGCATAAAATATCAGGAACCTATATAGTGATTAACTGATCTAATGAGAGGCAAAGGCAATTATAATAACCAGACTAAGAACACCAGGAAGAAATAGTTACAACATATTTAGAAGTTTTTTCAAGTGAGATAAAAACTGACAGAAGTTTGCTCAGTAACACCATTCTCCTACATCAGATTCTGAAATCCTGAATCACAATCACTGAGCAAGGTTTTGGATCATGTGAAAGGCACACGTGATTAATTCCTGGACATCTCATTTCTTGGCCATAAATCCTATCACCAACTGCCATAAAACTTGCTGATAAAAGATAATTTATGCTCAGTGTACAGAAGCTAATGTATCTGCAGAAATAGAGAGCAGAAAATGAGAGCCATTCACACTCTGTATGGTTCGCAAGACAGACATGACTCTGAGGCCCCAACAGTTCTCACAGGGAATAGGCCCACCTGGTAACTAACCTCAGGGAGCTTCATGTCTGCACTGTCTCTCTCCAACCTCATAAAATCTCCTGTGCGTGAAAGACCATGATTCTTCTTAAGAACACATATTTGGAATTAAAGGGGAGATGCTTACTTTTCAGGGAGGATTTATAATACATTCTATTTTTAATTTTCTATTTTAAAATGGCAGATTAAACATTGCTTCAAAGTAAATGCTAACTACTGAGGTTTTCACTCACAATGATATTTGATTCATAGTATTGAAACATACCAAAACACAATTTAAAAAGACATTATATACCAAAAAGCCAATCAACTAAAAAAGTCTAAATGTTTTACCAAATTTATACATACCTGAAACTACACTATCGTTTCCTTGTTTTAAGATCCAATTTGTAATTAACAAAAATAAGCCACAGAAAGGTGATTGAAGAGAGAATGGAGATGAAATTCTTCAGGCTGGAACAACCTAAACAATTTTAAGTGAACTGCACCTAGACATGCAGGTCAGTTCCAAATGACTACAACTGTAACCATAATGAATGAAGGAAGACTACTTACTTATACAACACAGTTTCACAACAGTCTCATGTGTGGACACTCAGATGACCTGAAGATGGGGAGACTTTTTAAAGAAAGATCAAGAGAAGTACCTATCAGCCTCATGGTCTATGGCTATACCAGCTTCTTAAGTCACCTAGCAGACTGAAGTTTTTATCAGACAAACAGTCCCCAGACAATGTCTCACTCCTCCTGCTATTACCTTCAATTTCACACAAACTATAATTATAAAACCAATTCTAGAAGACACTATCCTCAAAAACAATACCCATAATAATTAACATTTATATGGAATCTTCCCACTTTTGAAGCATTTTAGCAAAATTCAATGATAATCTCATTGGATCTTCTTAATAAAGATTTTGTTAGAGTTGAAAAGAACTCAGAGTTATTTTGGTTTAATTTAGGGGTAAGGTAACAAGGCAGGATATACCCTTAAGTTTAACCAAGATTTAGCTTAATTAAAAATAATACTGTGGAGATTAAAGCTGCTTAAAAATATCACAGACTACAAGCAATTTGGTTCCTATCTTAAACCCTCAAACATACCCACTTGGCTTTTGCATTTGTATTAGCAACTGTCTTACTATTCTCTGAGGAAAAGTGATTGGAGCAGTGACTTAGCATGTGTTCGTGCAAGGTTTCCCCAGAATTGAGGGCAAAGGAGCAAAGCAGGCACTGCTGAGCCAGAGGCAGGTCTGTGCTGAACTGTCACTCCTCTATGTGATAGAGGTGATCCTGCATGACTTTTGTGCCCCACACTATGTAATAACTGTCTAGAGTAAGGTAATTTTCTAGTTGTTTTAATGGGACAAAATCAAAATCTCTGAAGTGAGAGTCTAGAAGACCCTATTTAGGGGCATGTGGGCTATACCGGCCTTAACATGATCACTACCTTTGGAGAACCGAGAGTTCTGCTTTAAAAACTAAAGTTTAATATATTTTACTAGAGCCCTAGTGCATGAAATTTCATGCACTGGAGGGTGGGTCCCTCAGCTGGGCATGCCCCCTCTCACAGTCTGGGAGCCCTCAGGGGCAGGAGGTGATCCAGCAATCAGGGGAAGGCGACCCCCCACCACACCGCTGCTACTGCCACTGACGGCAGCACAAGCCTTGCCTGGTTCTGGTTACTTGAGCCTCAGGCAGCCTTGGGCAGCTGCGTGGCTGGATCCGAGGGTTGCCTGTGCCTTGGGTTGACCCTGGGCAGCTGGGGGGCTAGGTAGGCGAGCCTGGCCTTGCAGCATGCCTGCCGCCCCGGCAAGGCTGAGGGGACTAGGCACTGTCATCTTGTGGCTGTGGGCACTGCCATCTTTGAGGGAAGGGCAGTCAATTAACATATCCCATTCTTATTGGCTGTGGCTCTACCATCTTAGCAATGGCGTGAAGGTCAATTAGCATATTCCCTCTTTATTAGATAGGATAAACACAAAAAAATTATGTTCCTAAAAATTATTAGGGTTTCGATCCAGACTTCCTCTCCAAACTTCAGTGTCTGCCAGTTTGAAAGAAATGTTGTTCTGTGATCACACAGAGTTCCTCTCCTGGGCCATGGCCTTTCCCACACTGCCATGCAGTTGGTTTGGAACTGTGTAATTGTGTTTCCATTAAAGGTGACACAGGGCAGGTCCAGGTGGGCCTTTAAACACATGTGGTGCCATTGGCTTAAATCACTTTGCCATCACCTCCCATAGCAACTATTTACTCATCCTTAAAGATTTAAGTGAAATGTGAGCTCAACAGAATACACATTCCATGAAATAAAGGAGCTCTGTGTAGCTGGCTGCTGTATTTCTGGAGAAGTGTCTGGTGTGTAGCAGGTGCTCAATAAATATCTGTTAAACAAATGAAGCAAATAAAAGCACAGTGAGTGCTTCTGTGAAGCCTTTCCTTACCATACCCTTGACCAAGTTATATACTCTTTCATCATTTTTCTGTAGCAATGTTTTAATCTTGCTTTTTATTTATATTAGATGCCCGCTGCATGAAATTCACACAAAAGTAGACTTTCCTTCCCCCGCTGCCAGCACTAGCTACCCTCTGGCTGCCGGCAGACACTCAGGACCCAGGCTTCTCTCACAGCCCCAGTTTCGTTCGGATGGCCATCCAGAAGAACGTCCAACCTAATTACCATATTACACTTTTATTATTGTAGAATTTTATAAGTGTCTGCTTCCCTGAACATGGATTAGAGAGCAAAGATGCTATGCCACTATTTTTTTTTATCCTCAACTGCCTAGCAGTATAACATACAGAAGCAGACACACCATAACTGTTGCCTACATAAGTGGACAACAGAATTTGAAACTGAATCCTTAGCTCACCTTCCACATCTCAGAAGTGTCCCAGAAAGCAACAGTTCCAGACAATGCACAGAACCAAAAAAAAAAAAAAAAAAAAAAGCAAATGTGGCTGAACAATGGTGAGCATACATTACACCCACTATATTAACCAAACAAATTGTAGGTAATGACTGCAGATGGAGCAGAAGCAAAATCTTAAGTAGTTCATTACAATAAGAGGCAAAAAAAATTAGAAAGTCCACTGTCTTTAAAAAAAATGTTACCAAATGATTATTTTTTAAACTAAAACCCTCTAATCAACCTTATAAAACCTCATTTACTAAAAACCCTGATCTAAGCACTACATTAATAAAAACTTCCTCAATATTTATGATTGGAAATGAATGACATCATCATTAGAAATTTATTCACAGGCAGTTAAATTAATAAAAAGCAGCCTCAGAACAGTAAAAGTTAAAGATTTTTTTAAAAACGCTTAACAAAATCAGGCCCAATTTCCAATTACAATGACAACACTGAAAATATATGAGAATTCCATTTAAAATATTTGCCAACCTTTATTCATCCTCTGAGATTTTTCTCATATTTGGCTGCTCAAAATGCAAAAGTATTAAATTTAATTCTTAGTCAATTTGATTAAAAGTTACAGGATTTTTTTTTTCTGGGTACAACAGAATAAAAACTGTGAGGCTTCTCCCCTACATTTTTCCTGTTCAGTGACCAGAGGCAACAGACTAAAGTGGCACAAGTAAGCAAACATGGTCAGGTTTGCCCATGGCTCAAGAACACACATGGGGATGACGTTTTCTCCTAGTCTACTCAATGATACAAGTTTAATGGAAGCAAATTACTGACATTATAGTTATTCTGCACTTACAGGTTGGAGTAGGTAGATGAGAGATTCCTCTTGGATGATTATAATTGGCAAAGGAGTGATGCGAGTTGCTTGGAACAAGGTGCTCACAGATGCCATGATTTGGTCAAAACGCCCACCAAGTCCTCCTATTGTCACAATCACATTGACCTGAGCAAGGCAAAGCAAAACTGGAGTCACATAGTTAAAGCATCTTATGTTATATAATAAAAGCCCAGCAATTGAATGGTGGAGCAACCAGAACGACCCCTCAACCAGTTGCTATGACACACACTGACCATCAGGGGGTAGACACTCAATGCAGGAGCTGCCCCCTGGTGGTCAGTGTGCTCCCACAGTAGGAATGCCACTTGGCTGACCAGGATGGGCAGTGCTCCCACAGCAGGCCAATCCCCGCAGGCCATGTCCCCCACTAGTGCATGAATCATGTGCACCAGGCTTCTAGTTTTAAATAACTAAATAGTATCAAACACCTCAATAGAGCTTCTGATATATGTTGATCAGATAAGCCACAATAAAAGTGTAGATATCGTTTCTCTGGTTTAGGTGAAGGAATTAAGTTACTTGTTCAAGGTCACAGAATTGGTAAGTGACAGAGTCAAGTTTCAAGACCAATTCTTTTGAGTACAAATTTTACATTTTCCCCATCTTCCTATTCACCTGGCCCATTTTAAAACTCTCTCCATGTGTTCCTCCTAATTTTGCAGCTGGTGCCCCTCCCATGTCCTCCCAGAGCACACTGTGTGCACTTATTTAATAATGCCCAGCAATGGACACTGAGCCCACTTTACCAGTTGTCAACCCACTAGAATTCAAGTATCTTGAGGACCTGTACTGTCTCTCAACTGAACCTGCAAGGTGCCTAAGCCTCTGTACCTCATTTGTAAGTTCACATTAAATAGTGGATAATAATGGACAATTAATAGAGTTGTTGTGAGGATTAAAGGAGGAAATTACATGAGTTATAATAAGTATAAAGCATTTGGAACATCTTTTATAGTACCGTGATTGTTTTAAAAAATCCTACTCTTCCATTACCTTCATTATTTTGGGTATTATTACATCTGGATTACGATTAATATTCTTTGTTATTGTTCTATGTAGATTGGTTGTTACTTTTTTTCACTTAACACTTATTACTACAAAATAGTTAATTTAAATGTTTCCCTTTTCCAGGATATCCTATATAATAAAGAGGTAATATGCAAATTGACTATCACTCCAAAACACATGATAGCTGTCCCCATGTGTTCAAAGATGGCTGCACCCAGGTGGACACAAGATGGGTGATAGGGGATGGCAACTGTAGGCAATCAGGCCAGCAGGTGAGGCTAGTTAGAGGTGACAGGGCTAGCAAAGGAGGGCAGTTGGGGGCAACCAGGCCTGCAGGGGAGGGCAGGTGGGGGAGGGGGCACTAGGTCTGCAGGGGATTGCAGTTAGGGACGACCAGACTGGCAAGGGAAGGAAGTTAGGGGTGACTGGGCCAGTAGGAGAGAGCAGTTGGGGACGACTAGGCCTGCAGGGGAGAGCATTTAGGGGCAAGCAGGCCTGCAGGGAAGGATAGTTAGGGGTAACCAGGCCAGGAGGGGAGGGTAGTTAGGGGTAATCAAGCAGATAGGGGAGTAGTTAGGCGTTGATCAGGCTGGCAGGAGAGTGGTTAGGGACAATCAGGCAGGCAGGCAGGCAGGCAAGCAGTTGGGAGCCAGCAGTTGTGGATTGTGAGTGGGATGTCCCAGATTGGAGAGGGTGCAGGCTGGGCTGGGGGACACACACTCTCCACTAACCCCTGTGCACGAATTTTGAGCCATGGGCCGCTACTTTAAATATAAAATCACTGTGATGCTTTACTTATCCCTAAGATAGTGGGGACAGAAGGGCCCTGGGAAGGGGATGAAGCTGCAGTCTTCTGTACCCACCAGTGCACCACAGTGTTGAGAAGAATGGGAGCAGAGTCACAGAGTCCTTTCTGCCCTCACCTGTCTGCTGCTCCCCAACCTCATCTCACAATATATCTACATAGGAAGAGCAGGTAGACTGACCATGGAAGAGGAAACACTGAATAATTCAGTGAAAATGTTGCAAGAAAACCTAACGTATAATAAAAAAATAATAAGTCATTCTATCTGAAATGAAATAGAAATGGTTTAAAAATAGGAGTATTTAAATGGGTAATTTCTCTATGGCTCACACAAGTTAACATATAAACTGAGGTATTTCTGAAAGTAAAGTAGGTACTGTAAATAACTGCACCAAGAATACAGGCACAAACTGGGACCATCCCATGTAAACTGAGACACATTGAAAGGAATTAAAGCATAATTAAGTAGATAGGGTTAACAGGTGGAAGAAGGAGGAATCTGTGGAGCTTGATGAAACAAACAAAACGTGTTTTTTAGGAAAAAGGAGAAAAACAGGATGTTTTGAAACAAGGATGTTTTCCTTGCAAGTGCAAAACAAAATATTGCGAAAAGGCCAGGAGCCAATCAGAGAGTGGCACACATAGACAAAAAGTGGGTCTTTAGCAGATATAAGGGGAAGAGCAGAATGCTTGGGGCGGGGGCAATCCAACCCATCTGAATCCCCTTTCCTGGGCAACCTGTGTTTGCAATAAACTGCCTTGCTTCATTCTTCATCTGTGTGACAAGACTCCAGGACAAATTCCTGCTTGCTGGTTCCCGTAATAATATGTTTACCCTACTGTTTGATAATTACAATATTAACAAAACCAACTTGGCAAAATTCCTAGAATCTCAAAAAATTTAGACATTAGTCCTAACAAGCTCAATACTGTGCTACAGTTAGTCTTGATTAAGATGAAATTCTTTGGTTCAACTGAATGTCTGGCCCGCATGCCGTATAAGGTCTAGGCCAGTGATTAGTCAACAGAGCCAAATACCAATAGTACAACAATTGAAATTTCTTTTGAGAGCCAAATTTTTTAAACTTAAACTTCTTTTAATGCTACTTCTTCAAAATAGATTCACCCAGGCTGTAGTATTTTGTGGAAGAGCCACACTCAAGGGGCCAAAGAGCCACATGTGCCTTGCGAGCCGCAGTTTGCCGACCACGGGCCTAGGAAATCACTTGGTCTGACCCTGCCAAAATTAAGGCATTAGGGCTGAGTTAAATGTTTGACAAATAGAGCGGGCTAATTTTTAAGTTGGTAATTTTGCATGGTCCACAAATGATGTTTTAAATGTCTAAATGGCCCTTGGCAGAAAAAAAGTTTCCTCACCCGGAAGAACTGAATCAAAATAGAGGAAAACCAAACTGACAGAAAGCAGCAATACCAAAGTAGGTTTTAATAAGCCTATAACATAATTTTTATGATTGATGTGAAGTACAATGAGACCAAAGGAATTATAAACCTCAGATTTTATGGTCTCGAAATATACTGTGTACTGACAAACAAGAAATAACCTTTGCAGGATCTGGGCAGCTGGTGAAAACAATACTCAGGGATCCCATTTAAATTTCAAGCAGGCCCAAAGAGTCACAGTTTAAAATGCATGCCTGTTTGGGTGAGAAATAAAGAATGCCTCTTGTACTGGCACGATAATGAGGCTTCTGTTCACAGATGAGAAGTTTAAGAAAAATCGTGATTTTTCTCAACAATTCTTACTCCATCTTCCGTGCTGCAGCAGTCACTCAGGTGAGGTACTTCTCTCCTAGATTACCCATGGGCTACCTGCGTGGCCTTGGATAACCAAGTACCTGCCAATTGACTGAGAACCGGCTTCTGCATATCCAATCTGATCACACATGTTTAGCTTAAAATTAGTGCTGGCTTTCCAGAATCTAAGAGAGTAAGTCCAATGTCCTCCAATGCCGACTCCACAGTTACAACCTCAACTCTGACATCACTTACATCCATACGTGATTTAGTTCTCAGAACGCACCACAAGATGTCAATCTGCAGAGCCTGAGCCTCCTCTGCCTTGCAAATAGTGGAATTATTACAGTATTTCCAAAAGACGCCTACCCCAACCCCTAACAAAAATGAACTTGGATAAATATAGTGTTTCATCCAAGTCTGTCAAATTGTAAATATGTTATTAATAAATGCCATAAACATGTTTATATACAATGTGGTTTTTAACATGTTATTTGAGAGAAAAGTTTTTTTACAGGTGGAGGAAGGGACATATTTATACTGAAAAGTCAGCAATTTTTGCAAGTCTGTTTACATTTGAGAGAAAAGCTGTGGAATCAATGATAAGAATCTATGCTAAGACTCCTGGACTGCTATAAACCATAATTCCCCAAAAATTTTAGCCTGAAAGCCTATACCCTCATTAACCAAAGGAAACTTATCCTATCCGTGTGTCTTTGTGGAGAGCTCAGCTGAGGAAACTCCAGTCTTCTTGTGCCAATGGGAAGGACCTTGCTGGCAGAGGTCCTGGACACACTGTTTACAAGTCCACAGTGGAAGAAGCTAGGAGAGAACAACAAACCCATTGCAATGCGGTGGTGTGTGTGGTTAGTTCATTCTGTTAGCTTGTTCAAGGAAACATGTAAATACTGCACTAACCAGGTGTGCACTTGTGATTAGTACTGTGCACATTGCCTGCCCCTTGACATTCCAAACGTAAGAGTTTTATCTTTAGACTTGAATACTCAGAATAAAATACTCCCCTTCATTCTGGTCATCCCCTATTCTATCTTCCAGACTCAGCTCAGTCACAATGTGCAGGAGGGGAGAAGCATCGGCTCCAAGGAGCTTCTCACCCACCCTATCAGACTTCAACTATAGCACTACTGACAAACATCATCTGCTTAACAAAGGCATCCACACTGATGGCCACAAATTCTGACAGTTAGAAACTGCTTGATTCACTGTGTCAGTGGAGATGTATGACAGCCTGTTGGGAAGGACAAAGAGATGGGACTCTAGAGAGAGTTGACTGCCACAGCCTCTGCCAACCTTTGTCTTTGGGGCTTACTGCAGAAATCTGGCCTATGGAAGACACACCACCGGGGAGAAGCATTGACTGTGTGGGTGCCAGGGGACAATCATAGTTCTCTAGGGCCCTGTAGAAATTGGGTCTTGGTTTGGTCAGTATCTTACAGTCATGGATAATGTCTGCCTTTCCAGTCAGTGTGGCCATGGGATTTCAAGTGTCTTATTTTGTGGCAGGATTTTTGTGTGACTTTTTTTCTTCTTTCTTGATGAAAACTATTCCTGGGTTGCAGTAAACTTTCTGAAGCCTCAGCATTGTGTTCGTATTAGCCATCAGGAAGGTCTCCAACTAGAAATACTTGTCCCTGTTTGCTCCTTCTCCCTGTCATCATTTAGCATTCTTGTCAAGTTGCTCAGCTTGGAGTTGTCTGTCAGACACTAGTGTCCCATGGTTATAGCTGGAAGAGCAGGACTCTCCTGATGATGCTTAATTAACAGCTTGAGGAGAAGGTCTTCTTTCCTACTGCCTAGGTAAGCTGTCTGGGGAGAGCATGGACATCTCATTTCTATGTTTGTGGGTATCTGGTCCAGGTAAGATTGGGACTTAGGTAAGATTCCCCTCAAGACATCCTTACTGTTGATTAACTTCTAGCTAGTGTTGTGAGGCAAGTGCCAGAATTTGGAGATCTCAGTTCTTCTTGTCATGGCTTTTTATTCACCATGACTAATAAGCTTCCTAATAAATCCTTGTCAAATTATATGTGTGTATATGTGTGTGAAACTGCCTGACTCATTTCAACCTTTTATACCTTGGTAGAGTGGCTGGTATACACAGAACTGATATATGGTTACAGGTTTCCCACTTTAACTCTTTGGTCAACAATATCACCAGTCATCTCAAAGTATACACTTTAACTATTTTCTAAGGTTCCTATTTCTTTCTCAAATTCTTGACAAGAAAAATGACTAAAGAGTTATTCTTTAAAGAATCCCTGTAATTGGTTCTTTTATTACTGTCATTAGAATTTTCATCTTTTAATTCATCTTGCACATAAGCATGACACTATTTTTCTATAGAGGATTAACATTACCTGCAGATCAAACTTCAAATTCTTTATCTTTCTGGACAATAAAGATTTTCTGTATGTTGACCTCAACTGCCTTTCTAACACTGATAACAACGGTGACCACTCTCCTTAGAATTCTTAGCTACCACTGTTTGAGTTCTTCTTTGCTGACCCTCAGATTGCTGCTAAGAATCCACAAAAATCCTTTAATTTCAATACCCTGCTCATGACAAAAAAGAGTGTAGGACAATGACTGTGTTCATTGCTGGGTTAATGAAATGCTTTTGTGATTAACCTTGGCAAGTCTTTGACCTTTTTAGTTAAACATTTCAAGCCTGATTGTAATAACAGTGTTGTCTTTCCTCGAAGGTCTGTCCTGAGTACTTATATTTCTTTTCCTGACTAAATATGGCTCTCAAGCCATTTTATGAGATCCCTGGGGTAGAACATTTTTTCAGAATAAACAAAACAACAGTGTGATGTATATAAATGTAGGAATGTGTTATTTTTCCTTCCCATGGCAAGAGCATATTTGCATGTATTTACATTTCTCTATACCATGGAGAGCTGAATAGAGTAAATAAAACACCCACTTGCGGAGGTTTGTTGTTGTGTGTGGGGTTTTTCCTGTACATGATTTTACTCTATTATGTCTGCTGAAATTAATTCTTTAAAGAGAAAAATAAGAAAATATTGATAAGCAAAATTATATAAAATCATAGCCTGTGTAAATAAATAACATGAATATTATAATATTTTCTGCAGCAGATTATGATCTCCAAACCCCTCACTCACACTGACAGGACATAAAGGTATTCTTAGGGAAAGGTATTCCTTTTGAATTATGAGGTTCATTGTAAATGCAAAGATGTATTATTTGCGATTTAGAACAGAGATAAATGAATGCTTGGTAGATAAATGAAAAATTTCAAATCTGCTGAGGAAAAATATACCGTATTCATGGATTGTTAAAGTCAACATCATTAAAATGTCCATACTTCCCAAACAATCTAAAGATTCAATGCAATTCCTAATACCAACAGCATATTTCACAGATCTAGAACAAATACTCCAAAAATTTATATGGAACCAAAAGAGACCCAAAATAGCCACAATAATATTGAGAAAGAAAAACAAAGTTGATGGGGTCACAATACCAGATATCAACTTAAGACTATAAAGCTACTGTAATCAAAACAGACTAGTATTGCCACAAGAGTAGACATAGATCAGTGGAATCTGTAACCTCTTCCTTAGTCATTCCCACCACTAAGCCAGTGGAGAAGAGATAGATAATTTTCCAAACTTTTCTGCAAACAGTCTGGCCTTGGTTAAGAGGTAACTGGTTCTAGAAGATTAGTATTTTCAAAAATCCTATCATTTTTAAAAATCTTATCTTGCATAATCATAATTCATTTTTACTTAACATTTTTTGCTTTGCTTCAGCCATAATGTAGATCTTTGCTGCATATTGTTGTCAAAGTGATAAATGAAACTCTTGGTCTCCATGTCTGGATGGATTAGATTCTGCTGCTGGAAGTACTTTAAGGGCATTCTGTCCCCAGAGTTTAGAGGTACAAACTCTCTTCGTTGTTTTTTATTAACCAATGGATAGTCAGACTGGTGAAATGCAATCTTCAGTTTTTTACGATCTGAAGCTACAGAAATAGTTTATGCTAATTACCTCCTTTCCTTATTCTGGGAGAACATTCTGATTGCAAATTTTGTACGTAGTCATTAACATTCTGGATTCTAGATATGCATTGGACCATTTTAGAATACTGAATGAGAATGATAAAACTGTTACTGCTATTCTGGTGGTGTGACTCAGTGTTTGGATCATCAGCACATGCACCAAAGGGTCTCAGATTCACTTCCCTACCAAGGGCATGTACCTTGGTTGCAGATTCAATCCTCGCACACAACCAATTGATGTGTCTCTCTCACATTATGTTTCTCTCTTTCCATCCCCTCCCAGACACTCTCTAAAAATGAATGGAAAAAAATATCCTTGGATAAGAATTCACACACACACACACACACACACACACACACACACACACACACAAACAAAACCCTATTACTGCAGTGACATTACCTAAAGCTTATTTCTTGCAATGTAGTAAGTTTGTTTCAGGTAATACATTTGTATAAAATAATTGATTACCTCATCATCCTCAGGTTCACCTTAAAATTATAAGCAAATGTATTGCATATTCATACACATCATAGTAAACGGAGTGCAATATAGGATAAAATACCTGTTCAATTGTAATTTCCTCTTATGAAATAATTTTATTTATATGTAATGCTTTAAAAACAGAATTTTGGGGGGTCAATTATATAGGCATCTGAAATTTCTAATAGAAATGGGTGATGAAACAGAATTACAGTTTAATCAGTCTATTTGAATTCAGATAGTCCCATTTCTAATGTGCATCAAAGTAATTTGATCCAGCTGGTCCAGACTTGGAATTACATATATTCACATATATGGAGAGGGGAAGGTACATAGTACATAATACCTCTAGGAAAGAAGCTGGTACCATCTGAACAGCTGGTACCACCTGCTGTTCTGAACCAGCACTTTTACCATGAAATGCTAAGATGACCTATTTGGAAAACAAGCTCCTATGGAAACAGAAAGACATCTTCTACCTCCAACTATTAAGACAGGAAAAAGATGGACAGTGAATACTGTAGGTTTCCATCTTCTCTGATGTAAATGGAACTTTCTGAGATTCCTAACACACACACACACACACACACACACACACACACACACACACAAAAGTCTTTCTATGTATATATTCTCTTCTCAGGATCACTAACTTGCCACTGAAAATATATTAATTTGATATGCAAACCCTAATGATAAACAATAACATCATTCTAGCTCCTCAGTCATGAATCAAACTCTAAGTTGATCAGGCCTTTAACATGTAGATACTATTAATACTGTGGATAATCATAATTACAGATATAGGTATTTTCATATGTAATATGTATCTTGCTAAGGAATACTCAAAATAAGAAGAAATGTTATAATCTACTCAACATTTTCAGGATGTTTTCTCTTACAAAAGTCCTCAAGATATACTTTCCTCCTTCCTCTGCAATTTCTCTATCTTCGCAATGCAGTAACTCAAAATGAAAAGTCCTTTCACACAAGGTCAGCGTCCCTCAGCAGAGGAGCTCCACCCCAGCTATATCTGTAATTCTCCGCATTAATAAGAAATCTTATCTGGCAAGTGAGCCATCCAACTGAGATTTTTGGTAGCACATAATCTTACTCCCTGTTCCAGGGCATATAAAAGTACGCTTTTCCCCCAGCAGGGATGGCTTAGGCTGCCAGAGTCCGTGAGGCAGTAAGCTTTTTATATTCTTCACAATACGTCCAGAATCACTTCAAAGCACTGGCCTCATCTATTTTCTCTTGTTGCAGAGCACTATAAAAGAGATTGCTGGTTTCTAAGAAGAAGGGAAACCAGAGATGTGATGTCCTATTTTGAAGGCATCTCCAAATTGATCTAGGAATAGCCTGCTAGTTCACATCAGGCCCAGAAATCATTTTCTTTCCTCATTGCTTCCTTGTGATACTTGGCTCACCCAACATTTGTTCCAGAACATGGATCATAAATGAGAGAAGGCTTCATGGATACAAGCTGCAATTTCATTATTTAAAAAATCACATTATTCCATTTTCTGAAATGATATAAACAATGATTACAAAAACAATCTATGTGGAATAGGCGCATTAAAGCCTTTATAGGCTGCAATTAATTATGTCATGGTTACCTGAACATCTGTCTCCTCTGTCAGACTGGAGGCTATTTGCGGTCATGAACTTAGTCACCAAATCACCTCATGATGACAGAGAAGAGGTATGATCTACAAATAAACTGACTGGAATAAGATCCCTAGAACCTTCCACAGTATATCTAAGGGGAGGAAGTCTGCCTTTGGAACTCTGAAGTGAACTGTGCACTCATCTTGGAATAATACACCCCTCAGAGAGGACAAGTCATACGATGATGTCTATCTGAGGACTAGAGAGGTTGGAGGACCTCTCCTCTTTTTTCTCTCCATCAAGGCACAGAGCCAACAGTGGTGAGCTGGATTGTAGTACAACTCACCTCCCTGTTGGATCCCATTACTAAAAACATAGCTATTACTCTCACTGGCTCTCTAGAATAGGGAAAGTTTAAACCTCTGCTAGCAAGCACTTCAACATGCAAGTTGTACCCCATTTAATTCAAGTTTCTAATATTAAGAGAATTCTTCTAAAATGAAAATATGTCCAAAATAAACAAAGCTATGGTGAGTCCATGAACTTTAGCCATATACTGTAACTACCTACTTTAAGAGATTGTGTAATTCTAAAACCATATTATTCCATAAAATTTATTACAAGATCAAAAGATCACAATATATTATAAAAATACATTTAATATATTTTTAAAATATTCTTAAAATATATATTATATAAATGCATTATATAAAATATGTTATAGATCACAAGACTGTGATCTGTATATAATAATAGTCATTATATGACTATTAATACCACCCCTACAACAGTTACATTTTCATTAAGGAATTTATATGTTGCAGGCACTGAGGCAAGTGCATTAACTAATAACTTGCTGGCAGACATAGATTATTATTCTAACACTAGAGGCCTGGTGCATGAAATTCATGCACTTGGGCGGGGTGGGGGGGGTCCCATAGCCCAGCCTGTACCCTCTCCAATCTGGGACCCCTTGGGGGATTTCCAACTGCTGGTTTAGGCCCAATCCCTCTCACAATCTGGGACTGCTGGTTCCCAACCACCTGCCTGATTGCCCCTAACACTTCTGCCTGCCAGCCTGATCACCCCCTAACCACTCCCTGCCAGCTTGATGAATGCCTAACTGCCCCCCTGCTGGCCCAGTCGCCCTCAACTGCCTTCCTGGTCATCCCCAACTGCCCTCCCCTGCATGCCTGATCTTGCCCCCAACTTTCATTGCCTGCAGGCCTGATTGCCCACAACTGCCCTCCCCTGCTGGCCATCTTGTGGCAGCCATCTTGTTCGAGGCATGCTGGTCAATTTGCATATTGCCTCTTTACTATATAGGATATAAGAAAACTGAAGCTAGAATAACTTAAATAGCTTTCTTCTGTCATGGAGTTAGAAAGAGTGCCAGGCCAATCTCAAGTACTTGAACATCTAACCTCTAATTACGTTGTACTGGAAAATGATAATTTTAATAATAAATATTTATTATTACAATTGGTAGAGACCACACGGATGCTAAGCATCTGGGACACTTGTTACAGAAGAAGTTATATGACATGCAGAATGCTACTAAGACGATCCCTTCAAAGAGCCTACATGTCAGTTAAGGTTTCCATGTTATTCTTTAGAATTTGCATTGATGTTATTGGAAATACATTTATTCATTCAACAAATAAGAATAAGAGAGAGAATAAAAAAATTCAAGCCAACACACATTTAAGAAAAAAAGACATGAATTTTAGAAAGTAAAGAGGGTAAACAGAATGCTAATTAAATAAGCCCGGTGAAAATTATAAAGTTCTGAACTAAAATAGTAGCAATAAGACTAGAAAGAACAAAGTGGGCATAAGAGATATCTGTAACCAACTTTTAAGGGACAGTAGAGCAAAATAAGGTTTCTGTTAGATGGATGGATGGCAGTGCCAAAGAATGACATAGAAAATAAAGAATGAGAAAATGAGATTTTGTGAGAAAGATGGTGAGTCTTGTTTCAGGCAGTGAAATGAAATTCCTCTGGCCTGACAGTAGGAGGTAGAAATATGACTTTGGAGTTTCTGATGAGAGGTATAAATTAGGAAGTTAATGGCACAGAGTGTAACTGAATTCCAGGGAAACAAGATGAAAGGCAGGTATGACAGAAGATAAAAGTGAGGATGGAGACCACCAGAGTTTGATAGGTAAGGAGGGGATGCAGGATAAATAGGGCTACTTCTTCTACAGTCAATACTGATAAAACATGTCTAGTGCCAGTTTATCTTTGATCAAGTCCTACTACTCTTTGCTCTCATGCGAAACTGGGAAGGTTGAGTGTGTCTGGGTTGTCACTATAGTTCAAACTCCATCAAGTTTACACTGCATCCCTAAATATGCAGCAGGGATTCACAATTTGAAACTTTGTGAGGACACACTTTAAAGTGAGTGAGTTTATAAAACAGTATTTTTATTTTCTTAAGTGCTAAGAAGTATTGCCCTTTTATTTTATACTAGAGGCCCAGTGCACAAAATTCGTGTGTGTGTGGGGGGGGGTGTCCCTCAATCCAGCCTGCACCCTTTTCAATCTGAGACCCCTTGAGAGATGTCCGACTGCCCGTTTATTTAGGCCCAACCCCTAAACGGGCAGTCAGACACCCCTCTCACAATCCAGGACTGCTGGTTCCAAACTGCTCGCCTGCCTGCCTTCCTGATTGCCCCTAACTGCTTCTGCCTGCCAGCCTGATCACACCCTAACCACTACCCTGCCAGCCTGATTGATGTTTAACTGCTCCTCTGCCAGCCTGTTTGCCCCCAACTTCCTCCTCTGCTGACTTGATCACCCCTAACCGCCCTTCCCTGCAGGCCTGGTTCCCCTCAACTGCTCTACCCTGAAGGCCTAGGTCCCCCCCCCAACTGCTCTACCCTCCAGGTCTGGTCACCCCCAACTTCCCTCCTCTGCTGGCCTGTTCAGTCCTAACTACCCTCCCCTGCAGCCTTGATCACCCCCAACTGCCCTCCCCTGCTGGCCATCTTGTGGTGGACATCTTGTGTCCATATGAGTGCAGCCATCTTGTGTGTTGGAGTGATGGGCAATCTGCATATTATTCTTTTATTAGATAGAAGCCTGGTGCTTAGGTGAGAGCCAGCTGGTTTGCCCTGAAAGGTGTCCCGGATCAGGATGGGGATTCCTTTGGAGTGTGAGATGGCCTGGGAGAAGGCCTGTGGTGGTTTGCAGACTCGTCACGCCCCTCAGCGACCCAAGCAAAGGCCCTGGTATCCAGGATTTATCTATCTTCCGCAACTGAAACTCTGTAGCCTGGAGCAGAGCCAAGCCCCTACTCACTCCGTGGCAGCAGCCATTTCTGTTGGAATTTATTTACCTTCCATAACTGAAACTTTGTAGCCTGGAGTGGAGGCCTAGGCCAGCCAGGGCTACAGAAGCTAGGCGTCCTCCATCACCTAGGGAAACCCTAGCCTCTGCTCTCTCCAGCTCTGTGGCTGCCGCCATTTCTGTTGGGATTTATGTATTTTCTATAATTGAAACTTCGAAGCACTGAGTAGAGGGCTATGTTGGCAAGAGCAAGCGGAAAGCTTGGCTTCCTCCATTGCTGGGTAAACCCAAGCCTCCCTCCTGCTCTCAGTGGCTACAGCCATCTTGGTTGGGGTTTATTTGCATATTTGCTCCTGATTGGCTGGTGGGCATGGCTTATGGGCATGGCTTGTGGGTACAGCAAAGGTACAGTCAATTTGCATATTACTTTTTTATTAGATAGGAATAGAGAGGCCCGGTGCACTGATTCGTGCACTAGTGCAGTCCCTCAGCCTGCCTTGCGGGAATTGGGCCATAACTGGCTCTCTGATATCCCCCCTGCCCCAAGGGGGCCTAGATTGCAAGAGGGTGCATGCCAGGCCGAGGGACCCCACCAGTGCACAATTGGGGCTAGCGGGGGACTGTGGGAGGGCTCATTTCCAGCTCATCTTGCCCAGTTCTGATCAGCCAGAACCCAGCAGCCAGCTAACCTTCCAGTCAGAGCATCTTCCCTCTGCTGGTCAGTGCACATTGCACTACCAGTGAAATGCTCATATGGTCAAATGGTAGCTTAGGCTTTTATATATAGAGATTGTTATGAGTCATGTCACAAAAAGATTACATCATTCTATAGTAATAAGCATATTTGAAACACTAACATAAGTCATAAGTAAATATTTTATTTTGGGATAATTTTAGATTTAGTAAAAAGCTGCAAAGATAGTACACAGATGCACCAGTTTTCATCAATATCAATAGCTTAAATAATTATGGTATACTTGTCACAATTAAGACTGACAGTGGAGCCAAAGCAATCAGACAAGAAACAGAAATAAAAGGCACCAAAATTGGAGAGGAAGAAGTGAAACTTTCATCATTTGCAGATGATATACTACATGTGAAGAACCTCCCCAAAATTCTACCAAAATCTATGAGAACTTAAAAATGAATTTGGTAAAACAGCAGGATAGAAAATTAACAGTTAGAAATTGGTTGCATTTTTATACACTAACTAGAGGCACGGTGCATGGGATTCATGCACTGGTGGCAAGTGTGGCCTGTGGGGTTAGACCAGCTGTGGGAACACCACTTATCCCAGTCAGCCGAGTGGCTGTGGACCTGCCCTCTGGGAAGCTGCTCCTGCTGCAGAGAGCAGTCGCTCATCCCAATCAGTCAAGCAATGCTCCCACTGTGGGAGTACATGGACTATTAGGGGGTAGCTCCTGCATTGAGCACCTGACCCCCGGTGGTCAGCGCACATCATAGTGACTGGTTGACCAGTACTTGTCATTTGCAGACGATATACTACATTTGAAGTAATCAGACAAGAAAAAGAAATAAAAGGCACCCAAACTGGACACTTTTATTAGATAGGATAAGAAACTATCAGAAACAGAAACTAAGAAAACAATTTCAGGGAGGAAGGGGGATAAATGGAAGACATCTATAATACTATCCTATCTAATAAAAGAGTAATATGCAAATTGACCACACCTCCAACCAAGCCACGCCCACCAGCCAATCAGGGGCAAATTATGCAAATAAACCCAACTAAGATGGCTACAGTCACTGAGAACAGGAGGGAGGCTTAGGTTTCCCCAACAATGGAGGGAGCCAGGCTTTCCTCCTTCTCTTGCTGGGCTAGGACTCTACTCAATGCTACAAAGTTTCAATTACAGAAGATATATTCCAACAGAAATGGCGGCAGCCACGGAGCTGGAGAGAGCAGAGGCTAGGGTTGCCTAAGCGATGAAGGAAGCCAAGCTTCTGTAGCCCTAGCACCTATGCCTCCACTCTAGGCTACAAAGTTTCAATTATAGAATTTAAACAGAAATGGCTGTCACCACGGAGAGAGCAAGCAGAAGGCTTGGCTCTACTCCAGGCTACAAAGTTTCAACTGTAGAACATAAATTAATCCCAGATCCCAGGGCCTCCACTTGGGTTGCAGGGTGGGGTATGGCCAGCCTGCAAACCAGCACAGGCCCGCGACCCCACACCCCAAGGGAACCTCCACCCTGATCCGGGACACTCTTCAGGGAAAACTAGCTGGCCCCCCTCCCATGCACCAGGCTTCTATCCTATCTAATAAAACAGTAATACGTAGATTGACCATCACTCCAACACACAAGAGAGCTGCCCCCATGTGGTCAAAGATCCTGCCCCCATGTGGACACAAGATGGCCACCACAAGATGGCCAGCAGGAGAGGGCCATTGGGAGGTTCCAGGCCTGCAAGGGAGGGCAGTTGGGGGCAATCAAGCCTGTAGGAGAGGGCAGTTAGGGGTGACCAGGACTACAGAGGAGGGAAGTTGGGGGCAAAAAGGCTGGCAGGGGAGCAGTTAGACATCAATTAGGCTGGCAGGGTAATGGTTAGGGGCTGATAAGGCTGGCAGGCAGAAGCGGTAAGGGGCAATCTGGGAGGCAGGCAGGTGAGCAGTTTGGTGCCAGCAGTCCTGGATTGTGACAAGGATGTCCGACTGCCCGTTTAGGCCCGATCCTAAGGATCCTACCAGGAGCAGGTCTAAACAGGCAGTCAGACATCCCTGAGGGGTCCCAGATTGGAGAGGATGCAGGCTGGGCTAAGGGACCCCTTCCCCATGCACGAATTTCGTGCACCAGGCCTCTAGTCAACTATATATACACACACACAAAAAGATTACATTGTTCTATAGGTACAGCACATTTGAAACTGAACTTAAGCTGTAAGTAAACTTTTACTTCCACACATGCACACACATACACACAAAATATAAAATATATATATTTTAAAGAAAACTATCTCATTTACAGTTGTATCAAAAAGAATAAAATACCTAGACAAATGGTGAGGTATTCTGTAGAATGACCTTCAATTAGGTTTCCTGACTTTTTATGATTAAACTAGAATTATGGGTTTAGGGAAGAACTCCACAAGTACCCTTTCTACCCTATCTATATATATAAAAGCCTGAGCAACCTCCGAGCAGTCAACCATCCAGTAGTAATAATGTGCACTGACCACCAGGGAGCATATGCTCAACACAAGAGCTTCTGAGCTGCAGTGACTTGGCAGTTGTGGTTCTCAGGTGATGCACCCGGAACCAGAGAGAAGGGAGTCCGAATCCAGGCTGTGTCACCAGAGAACTGCCCTCTCACAACCTGCAACCCTTCAGGGGATATCAGATAGCCAGTTTCCACCCAATCACTGTAGACCAGGTTGAGGGACCCCACTGGTGCATGATTCTATGCACCAGGCCTCTAGAATCTATGTAGATGGGTATGCTATCAACATGAATAATCACTAATGATGTTCATGCTGATTACTTGATGTGAGTGCTATCTATTAGGTTTCTCTACTGTAAAGTATTTTTCCCTTTCCAGAACACACTTCCACAAACAACAGAAGTATTATGTTTTGCTTCAGGTGAGATTGGAACCTTGTTGTAGATATCAGATCAGAGAAAGCTATTTAAAAAAGTGAGTGTACTATCAGATGGTCACTGGATTTATCAGGGTGATCACTTTGTAAGCTATATAAATGTCTAATCACTATGTTGTACACCTGAAATTAATATAATATAGTATGTCAACTGTAATAGAAATATTTTTTAATTAAAAAAAAAGATACCACCTGCCCTGTTGGTGGGATTGTAGACTAGTGAAGACACTGTGGAGAACAGTATGGAGTTTCCTCAAAAAACTAAAAATGGAGCTCCCATTCAACCCAGTGATCCCACTTCTAGGAATATACCCCAAGAAACTAGAAAGGCGAATTAGAAAGGATATATGTACCCCTATGTTCATAGCAGCACAATTTATCATAGCTAAGACTTGGAAACAGCCTAAGTGCCCATCAGCAGATGAGTGGATTAAAAAACTGTGGTACATCTACACAATGGAATACTACGCTGCGGTAAAAAAGAAAGAGCTCCTACCATTTGTAACAACATGGATGGAATTAGAGAGCATTATGCTAAGTGAAATTAGCCAGAAAGAGAAAGACAAATATCACATGATCTCACTCATTTGAGGAATATAATGAATGACACAGACTTATGAACAAGAATGGATCCAGAGACTGAGAAAAGTCCATTAAAATGTCAAACCTCAAGGTAAGTGGCAGGTGGTGGGAGTAAGGGGGAAAGTCAATATATTTGAATGCTTGAACTAAGGTAAGTGATTTGTGTTTTTACATCCCTGACAAAGTTTATATAAAGTTATAAAAAAAAATTGGCAGTTAGTTTGAGATTGAATTAACATGGCCTAGAGCATGTCATCTCTTATGGACACCAGTTCTTAGGCTAGGCCCTCCTTAACCTCCCGTGACACCACAATACCCTTACATGATATTATTCTACAATGTCATTATAATATTTGATATTTGACAACAGCATATTATACAATTATCCCAAATAAACTTACAAACTAATTCTTTGAATGTTGGGCAGCAACTTAAAAAAAGGATAGGAAATCCCTTTCAGAAGGGATTAAGGCACTGGGAAGGCATCCGAGCATTCTATATTGGCCCCTCTGGCCCTTTTGCCAAGAGGGACCCTCTTCTTATTATCCAAATACACACAGCGGATGCGTGAACTTTCAGTTCAAGCTGCGGCTGAAGTCTCTGGGCAGTTGGCACCATGGATCTGTCTCTCGACCAGTGGCGTGAGCTGGGCCCTCTCTGGAGAAGAAACCTGGGTCACCCGAGATATGTGATCAGTACTGGGACCCCGCCAGAGGCGAGGGGACCCCATGGCAGGTGCTGGACGTGGAGGCCACGGGGGCATAGACTGCAAAGGAGACAGAACTGAACCTCACATCACCCTGTTTGGCCCCGGAGGATGACTGGTTAGCCAGAGACGGGTAAGATTCCTCAGGGAAGGAACAACCTAAGACAGGCACAGTCGCAGAGGGGCCAACAGGAGAGAACTAAAAGATCAACAGAGGTGGGGCACAGACCCTCATCCACAAATCTTGCAGGGGTTTGATTTCTCACCCCTCCTGAGGAAGGTCTCCTACCCCCACGGCTGCTACGCCTCCCACGCACAACTCACACCGGGACCCAGGTGGTAGACAGAGACTCGGCCAGCAATAGCTGCCCTATATCAAAATTTAATTTATTACAAAGAATTCTGAGGACCTACTCAAAAATGCAAATATTCCTTTCCACAAGTATTTACTGGGTAAACTAAGATTTCTGCTTGAGTATTAAAATTGACAGTAAAATAGTAATCAAGTTTTCAGATTAATTTAAATTGGCCAAGTGAAATAAGTGAATACTCAAGAAAATCTAACTGTACTGGACAAAAAGCTTTTCCTAAAACATTAACTAAATTATCTATTAGTAGTTCATCTCACTGCAAAATTGCCTAACATCCAAAGAACCTAAAGTAGTAATATTTGTATGCAAAAATTAAAATTTAAAATTACCAAGACTGCAAGATAAAATTTCCAAAAGCCCCTATTAACCAAAAAAAGGGGTGTGGGGGACAATGAGGTAATATCATGTAAGGAAAAATATCCTATGAGTAAAATACATGTAGAAAATTCTTACTCCAGAAAAGAAAATTCCATTTGTACAACCAGCTGCAGGACACCCATAAAAAAAACACACATGGTGTCAAAATAATCCAAAGGAAAATCATTTAGGCAAAAATAAAAAGAATCCCAAGTCTATTTTGCAGAGAGGATCCCTTTGTTAACCTTTGGTCGAGAATGTGTTTGTGTGTTTTCAGAGAACAACTCCAAGACCATGTGGGTTCCTGCGACAGTGAGGAACTGACGGGCCTGTTCCATCCACGAGGACGGTCCAGAGAGGGCGGACGCTGACGACACCTTGCCATGCTAGCAGTCGGCAGCTGTGTGTGGCTGCAGGCGGCCCAGGAACATACCAGAGAGGATGGATCTTGCATTGCCACGATGTGTCCACCATCTGGATACCATTGCTGACATGTACACATGAAGAACTATTTGACATTGAAACTGGGACTCAGAACAGTTGGACATTGAAACTGACACTCAAACTTTTTTTGCTCTTATACGTTTGTTTTCAGTATGCAGAGGCAAGATATTTTTGAAGAAAAGAAACAGGGGAGAGTGATTGATATAGAGGCAGGGTGGCCTCGAACGGGCTGTCAAGCTACAGGGGGAAGGCTGGAGTGGAGGGGAGGCAGATGCTGGGGGAGATCAACCGAAGGACTTGTATGCATACATATGAGCATAACCAATGAATGAAAGACTCTGGGGTGGGGAGGGAGGCAGGTGGGGACATGTGCTGGGGGGTAGGGGAGGCTGGGGGGAGGATATTGGGGGTGAGGAAAACATATGTACTACTATTAAATATAAGTTATATTGTAAATAAAATTTAAAAAAAAAGAAATAAAAAAAAGTTTTCTGGATAAACAGTATATCATATTTATATGCTTTTATTCTTCAAATGTATCTACATGTTGTTATTGATACAATTGTTATTACACTCATTGTGTCACTGTGAATTATCTCATTCAACAGATAGCAACAGTTCACAATATTATTAAAAATAATCCACAACTTTAAAAAAAAAAAAAAAAGATACCAGAGCACCTTGGAAGATACCTCTTAGGGCACAAGCATGGTTCCTCCTGCAACCTTTTGAATCAAATCTTATACTAATGAGTACTTAATTAGTCCAATCAAGTGAGGTGCAACAGATATTTATAGGGGCACAAATCAAAGCTATTAGTCCATTACAAAATTATAATGTAGTTAACCCAAATATTAATAATTAGTGGATATAAATATTCTAAAGCTCATAGTATTTAGAAATATATAAATGTACTATATCTGAAAAATTCCATGTATGAATCAAATAGAAAAACTAATATTCCTTACCAAAATGCTAACAGTCAATAGCTGAGAATGCCAATTCAGATATAAATACACAGAACCTATCTAATACTTGAAGAAATAACTTTTAATTCCCCCTCCCCCCCCTGAGTCCCAGGGTTTAGGTCTTAGGTGTGTATCACAGCATTAGAAAATATATGTGCTTCTTGAAGAGCCAACTGTCAGTCATATCAGATGGCATCCTGAGACTGTATCACTCACAACTCAGTTACAGATAAATGGCATGAGGTACAAGGAAGCAAAGCATTACAGTCAGACGTGTCAAACTTTCTGCAGAAGAATAAAAATTGGGTATGAGTAGGTTTAAAATAAATAAATAAAATAATTTAGGGAAATCTTTATTTTTAAGCAATGTGTGCTAGAAAGTAAATGCCCTTAGGATAGGGGCAGGTCCTAATCCAAATTGTATAAAGTTCTACCATGTTGCACTGCATATTCACATATTAAATACTACTTAATTCAATTGACTTATAATTAACATTTTTAAAGAATGTGCTAATAAGATCAGCTATTACTACAAAATATAGACACTTTGACTACAAATTCAAATTAAAAACTTCAGTGGAAAAGTATGTACATGGTAATCTGATCAGATTTATTATGTGGGTAAGGGAAAAGGATATTTGGAACAGTTTTAAAAGCCCTCATGATGATCTCAGCTGACAGTGGAGGATATGTGGAGAACCTGCTATTTGTTACCTTTCTACTCTTTCTAATCATGCTTTTCTCTTGCTAGTACTTGAAATAAATTGCAACCTTGTACTTCCAGGTTAAATGTTAACGCAGGTGGAAGCTCAAGATGCTCTATTTGGTCAGATTTAATACAACCACCTTTTTCAGTCTGATTGGGAGCTATATGGGAAGGTTTTCACTAGGAGTGGTACAGCCTTCAGTTTATTTAACTATGCTTTTTAAAGCACTAAAGTAACCACACTGCTCATTCTCCACCTTTAAACCCTTCAGACATCTGCCACTGGCTCACTGCAGGTCTATCCATCCTCTGTACACAGGGTACTCCCTGAACATGTCTTCCTGTGGCCATCTAACTACTATTCTTTATTCTGCAGATTCTCTCAAAAACCTTTGCCCAACTGTATCCCAATCTCCTCTCCTGCACGTTCCTATGGTGCTAACACGAACCCCACATGCCCAGAGCTCCTTTTATATGCCAAGTGCTGCTGTTCAGTCATAAAGACAACATATGCAAAAACACATTAAGATGGGGGAGAAGGGAGAAAGAATATGGAATATTTTAGCAACAAGAAGAGTTGTACAAGATGAGGCTGGAGAACACCTTAACCCAGAGCATGCCAGAGGCCTATGGAAGCCAAGAGACACGCTGCTCATTTTCCCCAGATGTTGGGCTGTGAGGACAGTGGGCTATGAGTAGGACCGTGAGTTGGCTGTGAGCAGGGCAGTTGGCTAAAACCTTTAGGATGCTACATGACATGCCACCAAGGCCACGCCCCTCCGGGGCAGCCTCCAGTCCATGGCTAAGCACAGTGGAGCTGGCCCCTTCTTTCCAGTGCAGTAGTCCTCTTACGGATCCTCTTGCTTCAGTCCCCGATTACTGTCTTCGCCAGTTTGAGGCTCCCTCTGGAGTCTGGTCTTATTCAGTGTAAGATATGCTTATTTGTTTTGAGATTCTATGAGTGAGCACTGTACTATGGATACTATCAATTAGACACAACAAATGAGACGTAATTGCATTCCCAGCTTTCAACAACTTCATAGCTCTGGGGAAATTGAAACAGTTGTGAAGATTTTTCCTCCTAAGAAACTCAAAAGATCAGCTATGTCTGGATGAAGCAGATAACTCCCAATGGGCTGTGTTCAGTTTTCATTAAACAAATATTTAATTATAACAATTTATTCCTGGAAACATCACAATACATTTGGCATAGTTCAAACTACAACAGAGATAATAATGTTCGCTCCATTACTTTTGTTGAGTTCCCACAGTGAACAACTTGCCATTTAAAAGACAGTTAATAAGGCTTTTCTTCAAAGAAAGAAAAGGATCTACTGTCTCAAATTAGTATATATATATTTATTTGATAAACTTTTGCAAGGGAGTAGGCATCCATTAGGGATGCCTCTCCAACACCTATCCCGTCCTGCCCACATGTATCAGCCAGGTAGTCTGATTATGTGAACAATTATGTGTCCCCGCTCCAGCCTGAGACAATCAGGCTATTCATCCTCCTTTGCCAAAACCAAGAGTGATCTAATGGATGTCTCTGCCCTCTTAATCCCTCTGGATGTGAAGGGGTAAATTGCTGCTAGTGGCAGCTATTGGAGACAATCAAGAAAATCAGACTATGGACAAAGCCTGCACAGTGAAGCCAAGAGCTTCGAAGCAGCAGACTCGAGCTGTGTCTGAAGGCTTCCCTTTTCTACCTGATCACTGAAGCCAGGGCGAAATGCGTCTCCTGTTAGTCATACTATCGAAAGTGTTCTGCCCTGGCTGGTGTGGCTAAGCAGACTGAGCATGGTCCCATGTATCAGAAGGTTGCTGGTTCAATTCCAGGTCAAGCCATATGTCTGGGTTTCAGTAACAATTCATAGTAGGGGACATACTAAAGGCAGCAGATCACTGTTTCACTCTCACATCAATGTTTCTCCCACTTCCTTCCTCTCTTAAAATCAATGAAGTATTCTTTAAAATAATAATAGTAAAGTTATTTCTCCTTTAAAAATACATTTTCATTTATTTCAGAGAGGAAAGGAAAGGGAGAGAGAAATAGAACCATCAACAATGAGAGAGAATTAGTGATTGGCTGCCGCCTTCATCCCTCACTGGGGATTAAGCCTGTAACCTGGGCAGGCACGTCTCCTGACTGGGAATCAAACTATGACTTGCTGGCTCATAGGTCAATGTTCAACCACTGAGCCATGCCAGCTGGGCTAAAGTTATATCTTTTTTTAAATAAAAAAAGTGTTCTAACACCCAAGGATTCTTTCCTAGTTTTCTTAGTTTAAAATTACATATTTGATCATGCATCTCAGCTTATCTTCTTGTCTCTGACAAAAAAATGACAATCGTCATTCAATGCATCAGGCCCAGTTTCTTGATCCTCACTAAAAACAGACTTAAAATTTTTTGCATACCATTTCAACAAGTACCAAAAGATATTGTAAAATATAAACATGTGTATTAGCTAATTAGTGGGATTAACACCTGCTGCTAGATGAAAGTTCTTATTGAATACTTGAATATCCATAAATGAAAAGCATCAGGTTACTATTCAATTTGTTTATGTGAGAGTTCACAATGATAACCTGTGGGCCAAATCTATGCTACATTTGTTTGCTTTGCTGACAAATATTTAAACACACACACACACACACACACACACACACACACACTCTATCTAATAAAAGAGTAATAGGCAAATTGACTGTAGCTCCAATCAAGCCATACCCACAAGCTAATCAGGAGCAAATAAACCCCAATCAAGATGGCTGTGGCCACTGAGAGCAGGAGGGAGGCTTGGGTTTCCCTGGCAATGAAGGAAGCCAACCTTTCCGCCTGCCCTTGCCAGGCTAGGTCTCTTCTCAATGCTACAAAGTTTCAATTATAGAAGATATATCCCAACAGAAATGGAGGCAGCCACAGAGCTGGAGAGAGCAGAAGCTATGGTTGCCGGGGTGATGGAGGAAGCCAAGCTTCTGCAGCCCTAGCACCTAGGCCTCCACTCTAGGCTACAAAGTTTCAATTATAGAATTTAAATAAACCCAAACAGAAATGGCTGTTGCCACGGAGTGAGCAGAAAGCTTGGCTCCGATCCAGGCTACAGAGTTTCAATTGTAGAACATAAATTAATCCCAGATTCCAAGTCCTCTGCTTGGGTGGCTGGGAGGTGTGGCCAGCCTGCAACCCACTATAGGACCCTCGCCCAGGCTGTCCAGGCCCCAAGGGAACCCCCACCCTGATCCAGGACACTCTTCAGGGCAAACCAGCTGGCCTCCACCCATACAGCAGGCCTCTATCCTATCTAATAAAGGTGTAATGTGCAGATTGACCATCACTCCAACACACAAGAGGTCTGCCCCCTTGTGGACACAAAATGGCCACCACAAAATGACCAGCAGGGAAGGACTGTTGGGAGGTTCCAGGCCTGCAAGGGAGGGCAATTGGGGGTGATCAGGCCAGCAGGGAAAGGCAGTTGGGAGGGAACAGGCCTGCAAGGGAGGGCAGCTGAGGGTGATCAAGCCTGTAGGGGAGGGCAGTTAGAAGTGACCAGGCCAGCAGAGGAGGGAAGCTGGGGGCAAACAGGCTGGCAGGGGAGCAGCTAGACATCAATTAGGCTGGCAGGGTAATCGTTAGGGGATGATCAGGTGGGCAGGCAGAAGTGGTTAGGGGCAATCAGGGAGGCAGGCAGGCAAGCAGTTTGGAACCAGCAGTCCTGGATTGTGAGAGGGATGTTCGCCTGCCCGTTTAGGCCAGACCTACTGCGATCGGCCCAAAATGGGCAGTCGGACACCCCTCGAGGGGTCCTAGATTGGAGAGGGTGCAGGCGGGCTGAGGGACACCCCCTCTCCCCCCGTGCACAAATTTCATGCACTGGGCCTCTAGTGTATATAAAAAGGCAGTGACTGTATGGCCATAAAGACCGAACAACTAGTTGCCTCCCCTGCCACCTGCCCTTGACCAGACTCTCCCATGCTGATTAAGAACAGGGCCTGCTGGTCAAACACCCCTCTCCACTCACCTGTGAGCCGCTCAGCACCTCTGACCAGCCTGCCCCACCACAACAGGCCTGCAGCCCAACCCCCTGGCTAGCCCAACCAATTGTACCCCCCCCCCCAATAGAAGGTGGGGATGAACAGTCAACCTCCTGAAGCCCCTCCCCCTGGCTATCCCACCCCTGATCACCCCCGCCCACCCCCCAAGGCCATCACCACCCTAATCAGCCCGCAGCCCCACCCCTGGCCAGCGCCACCCCTGATCGCCACCCCATCTCAACAGGGAGTGGGGCTGGCTGGCCAACCTCCTGCTGTCCCTCCCCATCCCTGCTTGCCTTCCCCACTCAATCTCTGCAGCTTCTCTCCCCACCCAGCTTCACCCCAGATTAGCCCCCGACCCCAATCAGGGGGGCTGGCTGGCCAACCACCCATGGTCTTTCCCTCAGGCTACTCGCCCCAGATCAGCACCCCTCACCCACCCCAATCGGAAGTGCAGCCAGCCAGTCCACCACCCACAGCCCCTCCCCATAGCTGGCCTCACCCCAACCGGCCCCTCAACCCCAATCAGGGATGGAGCCTGCCAGCCAATTGCCCACGACCCCTTTCCCCAGCCAACCTGGCCTTGATCGGGTCTAGATCCAGGTGGGCCAGTTGGCTGGCCAACCTCCCCGCATCTCCTCCTTCCAACAGGCCTAGCCCCAATCTGCCCTGATTGGGGCCAGGTCGGCCAGACCACACCTATGGACGAATTTGTGGAATGGGCCTCTAATAACATATATAAACAAACAAACAAACAAAAACATATACTTCTGTATAGTAATAAGCAACCACAGGTGAAAAGCAGCTTCTCACTTTAGGCTAAAAATAAGCAGCCAGTTTTTAATTGTTTTTTAGTTTATCTTTATTGTTGAAAATATTACAGATATTCCCCTTTTCGCCCCTCTACCTCACATCCCCCCAACCCCCGGCCTTTACTGCACTATTGTCTGACCATGGGTTATGCATATATGCATATAAGTTTTTTGGTTAATCTCTGCTCCTCACTGCCTCCCCTCCCCTCCCCCAATTCCCTGAGATTCATCAGTTTGCTCCATGCTTCCATGTCTCTGGATCTATTTTATTCATCAGTTTATTTTGTTCACTACAGTCCACATATGAGTGAGATCATATGATACTTATCTTTCTCTGATTAGCTTATTTCACTTAGCATAATACTCTCCAGGCCCCTCCATGCTGTCTCAAAGGGTAAGAGATCCTTCTTTTTTACAGCCACATAGTACTCCATGGCATAAATGTATAACAGCTTTTTTATCCACTCATCTGCTGGTGGGAACTGGCTGTTTCCAGATCTTAGCCAATGTAAATTGTGCTGCTATGAACATAGAGGTGCATATATTTAGCTAATTGCTATTTCAGGATTCTTTGGATATATTCCTAGAAGTGGGATCACTGGGTCAAATGGCAGTTCCACATTTAATTTTCTGAGGAAACTCCACACTGTTTTCCATCGTGGCTGCACTAGTCTGCATTCCCACCAGCAGTATGCTAGGGTTTCCTCTTTCTTCACATTCTCTCCAGCACTTGTTGATTTTTTGATGACAGCCTGTCTGACAGGTATGAGGTGATACCTCATTTGAGCAGCAAGTTTTGGTTACTTTGTACAAGGTCTCCTTCACCCATTCAGAGACCTCACCACTATGAGGTGATTGACTATATAATCTCTGATGTAAGAATATAGATTTATTCCATATACTGAAAAAACTTGACAGAGAATCCAAAAACCAGCACCAAAGTAAGTAATGATTTCTTATTTTAGAAAGTAAATAAGGATTTAGATGAGTGAAAATTTTCAACAGAAACTTTTACCACCAAATGGTCATATCATACCTGGAGGTCTTTTTCTTCTATCTTCTTCTGCAGTACTTCAAGGCACTTGGTGAAGTCAGTATGGTCCTGGTCAGGAGTTGAGATGAGCTCACATCCCTATGTGTTAACAGAAGACAAAAGGTAAATAAGTAATGATGTCAACCTTATGAATACCATCAAGAGCTATAAAAGTAAAAATAAGGTATCAACAGAGACATCCTATTAAGTCTGTATTACATCCTGACCATTAGAATCACTGCCCTGTTATCTTTATTTCAGGGCCATAACAGCACATCTCAGGAATGGTGTCAGAATAGCAAAATAATGGTCTGATTGTGAAAATTATTTTTACCAAGAAAAGGTACAGATTAAACTATATTAATGGTCTTTAAGTTTCACTGCAGCGATGGCATTCAAGATTAATACAAGAACTCTGATCAAGAATTATAAAATATATTCACAGGGAAATAACCTTAAGTTAAAACTATTGCTGAGAACTTGAAATTTCTTTGAGCAGACCTCCTCTGTTTACTTACATGAATGAAAAGTAATAATATTATTAAATTAATGATATTACATTTTAAGTAAACCCAAATGAGATGACCTATAAAACTCCAATATCTCTATGTAAAAAGCAGCATGAAGAGCTCTGCCTATGTGAATATGTCTCAGATTATCTTCTGGACATAATGAAAGTGTAAATTCTTCACCTCTTGTCTAACAGATACCTCACCTAGTAAAAAGCACTGAAATCTTTTTATAAATTTAAAGCCACAAGAGTGCTAGCTTGTTGACATCAGTAAATGTAGATGACTAAAGCAAATTTTGAAATGACACATTTTCCTGCAACGTTTTACAGGGGGAAAGGTATGTAACACCAGAGAGAATGAAACTTCAGTCTTCTTGAATCAGGAATAAAACAATTTGAGGCCTCTGAAAAGCAGCCAAGTAAGGGGAAAGGTAAACATAATTTACTATATAAAGGTCCCATTCAAACAGTTTTCAAGGATAGAAAACACCTATACTATCTCTTAAATTATTCCAAGAGCCATTCTCGGTAGATTTAACGGTTCTTCTTTAACTTCAAGGTTTCTTCAAATGTGGCAAGCTCAATCTGTGTCTTTTTCATTTATGACTGCCCTACAATGTGTGACCACTGAAAAAATTAATTTCTCATCATTTAGAAACTTATTATGCTCTAGAAGATATATATGTCATCCTTATAAGATCATCGACATGTACTTCCCCGACCCTAAAAGAACACTGAGCCTGGCCACTTTGGCTCAGCGGCTGAGCATCGACCTATGAACCAGGAGGTCCTGTTCCGATGCCTGGTCAGGGCACATGCCTGGGTTGATCCCTAAGTGTGGGGTGTGCAGGAGGCAGCTGATCATAATTCTCTCTCATCATTGATGTTTCTATTTCTTCCTCTCCTTCCCTCTTTGAAATCAATAAAAGTATATATATATTTTAAAAGAACACTAAGCAAGGGCATAAAGAATGGACTGGTCTCAGGCTAACATCCTAAAAAGAAGATATTAGGCTATACCAAAGCATATAGGAATATGATCAGGGCTGAGGATACTGAATTGTCACCAAAGGAAAAATTGCTTTTCTGCAAGTTCTCTGAGGACAAGAATTATGTTTCATTCATTACTGTTTCACTACCTGGCACAAGTCTGCTACACAGTAAATATTCAATAAATGTTTAAATAATATTCTTGAGGAAAAGAAATGTATGTTAGCAAAATGATAGGAGGGTGTGGCATCTTACTGCTAAATATAGCAGATGCCATAATGGAAAAGTTCTTTAAGTGCTGACAATAGAAACCATTGCTATAGTAAAAGGAAACAACATTAAAAAGGCAAGTAGAAATAGCAAAATAAGAGATGATTAATAGAGGGCTGTCTACCTTAAAGTTATCTTCACAGAATTAACAACATCCACAGGAAAACTTACAACTAAAGAGAACCTAAGAAATAATCTATCTAGTGCCACTATACCCTTATGGAGACAAAGAAAATAAAAATAAGAGATTTAAATTGACTTGCTAGCCATTGGACAGCAAGGTAAGCAACAGCATTAATGTCACATCTATAAATCCTTTTTTGAATCCCATGAAGTGGGAACAAATTCCTAGAAATCTAATAGAAAAAGTTCATATAACATCTCTAGAGTTGGTTCCACAGGAATGGTATTACAAATAAAACTGCTTGAAATATATGAGCAAGGCTTCAATAATATCTTACTTTATTTCAACAATTTAAGATGGACACATATAAAAGCTTATGTTAGGACAGAGAAGATTACTAGAAGCCAGTACTGAACAGGTTTTATTATAAACCAAGAACCTCTAGAAGCTCTACTTGGGGTATTTATCAGCCACCCACAGCTTCTTGGAACTTCATGAGTTTAAATGATTCTAATCTTATCCCAGGTTGACAAGGAATTCAATATAAGTAGAAACAGCTCCTAGCCCTGGCAGGGGAACTTCCAACACCTAGAAAGGAGGCCTGTGAAATAAAGTGCAACAATAGACCTCTGGCTAAAATAAGATGTTCTCACTTTTTTCTGGGTCTTATCATAACATATTAAGATCTAATAGAGAAGAAATATAAAGCTAAATGGATAAATTATTAAAACCCTGCAGAGAAGAAAAATGTAGAAATGTTGATAATAGGAATTAAGCAATGCTCACCTATTATACATTAACTAGAGGCATAGTGCACGAAGTCGTGCATGGGTGGGATTCCTTGGGGTAGCCTGTGGAGATCGGGCCTAAAACCACAGTCCAACACTGCCTGCTGCTTCTGCCTGCTGCTCCCCCTCATTCTGGCCCCACCGCACTTGCTGCGGGCTTGCACCCAGTCATTCCCATTAGGAGAGGCTCGTACCACCAGCCATGAGCCCTGTGTTTGGTGCCCATTCTGAGGGGTGTAGGGAGTGGCCAGGACATGATCAGTCCTCCAGGAGGGTGGTAGGATGCCAATGCAGGCTCAGGATCTGGATCCATTCTGCTGACATTCATGCCAGTTGTCAGGATCCACCTGGCAGCCACTTTTATATCGTTTCTCCCTTGTGGAGCCTCTAGGCCTCTAGGGATGGGAAGCGGCCACAGTGTCCAAGGCCAACTTCCAGGAGGCTGGCGGTGCCGGCAGAACTGTGCCGGCAGTGCAGGTCTGTGGGTGCCTAACCCCATTCTCTGGAGACTGGACCTGTAGGACTACTGAGGGAGTAAGTGGGCCACCAGGCTGGTGGGCCACCAGGATGGGTCAGTCAGCTGAGCGACGCTCCTGCTGTGGGAGTGCACTGACCACCAGGGATAGCTCCTGCATAGAGTGTCTGCCCCTTGATGGTCAGTGCACATCATAGCAACCTGTTATTTGATCACTTAGGCTTTTGTATATATAGATGAGCCAGTGGGTGGCTCAAATCTTGTATTATGCATTTTACAAATATAGTTTTGGTCATCATAAAGTAGAAATTGAAATAATTCAATTCTACTAATAAGTTTCCTTTAAGAATACACCATTTTTTCAAGCTAGATTATTACTTTTTAATATTATATTTTATTTTGTTTTATACTAGAATTCAAAAGCAAAGACTTGGGGATTGACATAAAAAATTCCAATGGATTGATATCAGAAATTTCAAATGTAATGGTTATTCTGATTTTTTTCAAACTTGAAAAGAACCTTTTGGATAGGAAAAACTACAATGCCCACTCCGTCCCCTTCTAACTATACCCACACAAAAGGCAAAGCAAGAAGAACTGAGTAAGTCAAAACAACTAATGTGTTGAGTTGAACATAGTCTTCCTGATCAAGTCTCTCTAATCTCATAAATAAAAACCAAAAAAAGATGCACAAATTTAACCATAAATCAATTACTTGAGGCCCAATCAACTACTTTTTAGAGACTTATTGTTTGCCTCTGCTTCATTAAACAATACTATGTACATAAGAAGGACTCTACTAGATACTAATAACACAGCCCAGTGGAAAATAAAGCTATCCTACATAATAAAGAGGTAATATGCAAATTGACCCTCACGCCCTCACAAGATGGCTGCCTATGACCAGGCCAGCAAGGGGGTTAGGGAGAAATAACCAAACAACTGAACAAGCAGGCTGCATGGGGCAACCAGGCTAGCAGAAGAGAGAAGTTGGGGGCAACTAGGCTGGCAGGGGGGTCAGTTAGGGACATCCAGGCCATCAGAGGAGGGCAGTAAGAAGTGACCAGGCCAGTGTGAGGGGCAGTGAGGAGCAATTAGGCTGGATGGGAGGGGGCATTTGGGGGCAACCTGGCTGGCAGCAGGGGGCAGTTGGGGGCAACCAGGCCAGCAGGAGGGGGCAGTGAGGAGTGATCAGGCTGGCATGCAGAGGCAGTGAGGGGTGATCAGGCCAGTCGGGGAGGCAGTTAGGGGCAACCAGGCAGGGCAGGCAGGTGAGCAGTTAGGAGCCAGTGGTCCAGGATTGTGAGAGGGATGTCCGACTACCAGTTTAGGTCCAATCCCAGATATCCCCCAAGGGGTCCTGGATTAGAGAGGGTGCAGGCTGGGCTGAGGGGACCCCTCCATGCATGAATTTTGTGCACCAGGCCTCTAGTCTATTTAATAAAAGCCTAAGCGACCATTACGGTAGATTGGCTGGTCACTATGATGCACACTGACCATTAGGGGCAGCTGCTCAATGCAGGAGCTACCCCCCTGATGGTCAGTGAGCTCCCACAAGGGAAGTGCTGCTTAGCCAGAAGCCAGGCTCATGGCTGGCAAGCGCAGCAGCAGTGGTGGGAGCCTCTCCCACCTCCATGGCAATGCTAAGGAGCAGCGAGCTGAGCGGTAAGGAACAAACAGGCTGGCAGTAAGAAGTGAGGGGTTCCAGACTGCAAGCAGGTGCAGGCTGCACTGAGGGCCTTCCACGCCCCCCCCCCCCCCCAGTGCATGAATTTCATGCATCGGGCCTCTAGTACTGTGTAATAAAACCTAATGTGCAAATTGACTGAACAGCGAAACGACCAGCTGCAATAACACATGCTGACCACCAGGGGGCAGCCGCTTAATGCAGGAGCTGCCCCCTGGTGGTCAGTGGGATCCCACAGGAGAGTGCTGCTCAGCCAGAAGCCAGGCTCAAAGCTGGCAAGTGCAGCAGCAGTGGCGGGAGCCTCTCCCATCTCTGCAGCAGCACTAAGGACCCCTAGGGGGATGTTCACCTGCCTGTTGGCTTAGGTAGTGGGCCTAAGTCAGCAGGTGGACATCCCCTGAGGGGGTCCTGGACTGTGAGAGGGCACAGGCTGGATTGAGAGGGACCCCCCACCAGTGCACAAATGTTGTGCACTGGGCCTCTAGTGAATACCATCACTAGTAAACATATAAAATATAAATACATGCGTGTGTTTGAGAAAAACAGACAAGTAAGGGGAAGCTCATTTTTTTCTTTTTCCAATACTGAGAAATTCCTAGTGCTACTTTACCACTATCCAACAAAAGCTTGAAAGTCAGTCAGTCTTCTTTTCAATTGGTAGTGTGGGTATTTGAAATCTCATTTTGACCTTGGGGTTAAGCAACATTCTCTAAAATCTACAATACAATGCAATGAGAGAAACCTATTGATTGATTACATCAGCTTATCCTCAATAAAGTGTAACTAAAGAACAAAAACTTGCAGTGTTGATATCATGCGATAGGAATTATGTAATAAAATTGATGTACTTTGCAATGATCAAGGAAACATCATGAGTTCATATTAAGATGATAGCTGCATTACGGTCCAGGAAAACTAGTTTAAAAGCAAATATTAAAGGTACAGAAAGATGTAGAAAGTTACAAATAAGGAAAATTCATCCTACTGTCAACATGACAATTCATCAAACTTGAGGAGATGAAAAACTAGAAAGAAACAAACTGGTCACTCTGGGAGAAAATTAACCAAAGAAGTAGAAGAAATTATACACGCACATCAATGGGCAAAACCTCATGACTGGCAAATCCTTTGCTGCTTCTTTGGGAACACAGGATCTTCAGTCAGGACTAGACTCAATGCCCCTAGCACAGGGAAACTGACTTATAAAAGTCAGTTGCTAGGACAGTGTGGGTACATTATCAAGCAGTCAACAGAAGTTTGATGGATAGACAAATGATGTAGGGATTAAAACCACTTCTCTCCTTATGGGACTAATGGTATGTTTCACTAAAATATAAATCTAGATAACCCAGACAGTGAACCTAACAAAGGAAAAGCAATATTGATGTTATTATTTCTTCAGGTATTACGCTTCCGTTACTATGAGTTAATTATGTAACACATTTGTTTTAAGGGCACCATTGATACAGATTCTTAAAATAGTGACAAATATTACTTCTTCATATGCAATTTAGTAGTTTAAAACAGAACAATACATTAATGTTAGCAAAGTTACCATCCAGCCAGGGAAAGTGAAACACTAATGCACACATGCAGCAGTATAAAGTGTTACACAAATAATTCAGAACATTCTGAATAAGTTGTAATTTATTTAATAGACAAATAACAAGAAAACAAACTGTTATTGGAATTTGGTAAAAATTTAGCAATCAATAGTTTTCAGAACATGCCTTGGAAAGGTATTAGCTCAGTTCTATTTCCAATACTGCCGACATCTATAGCTATAGAAAACACAAACATACCTGATCACAATGTATGACCCTAATCAAGATAAAGTCACAAATTAGTTTAAAGGGATGGTTTAATTACACACTGGAAGCCCGGTACATTAAATAAGTGCATGGCGGGGGGCCAGAGATCCCCTCAGCCTGGCCTGCACCCTTTCGCAATCAGGGACATACCCCTCGCAATCCAGACCACTGCCTTCTAATTGCTCATCTGCCTGCCTGACCACCCCTAACCATTTGCTTGCCTGCCTCATTGCCCCTAACCACTTATCTGTATGCCTGATTGCCCCTAACTTCTTTGCCTGCCTGCCTGATTGCCTCTTACTGCTTGCCTGCCTGCCTGCCTGATCACCCCTAACTGCCTCCACCTCAGTCCCTGCCGCCACAGCTTCATCTGGAAGGACATCTAGAATGATGTCCAGAAGGTTGTTCCACTGTCTGGTCTAATTAGCATATTACACTTTTATTATTATATATTTTAAAAGAAAACAGTTTCAAACAATAAGGGTTATGATAATGCTTAAATAATTTTACTACTAGAACCAAATAATTTAATTATATTAATTATTAATATACCTTATGAGTAGGAAAACATTTTATTAGACCAAATAATTTGTTATAGAAATTTATTAAATCAACCTTACGGTTATTAACATATTAATCAAGCTTTCAGCTTTAAGCAGGTACTAGTCTATCTCTGTTCACTACTGCATCACCAGTGGCAAGTAGTAAGCATTCAGTAATGAACAGAGTCACTTACAAAGTCTTGAAATACATAGATCAAGGATCAGTAATGTTTTTCTATAAAAGGTCAAGCAATAATTCTTTTATTTATTTATTTTTAATATATTTTTATTGATTTCAAAGAGGAAGGAGAGGGAGAGACAGAAACATCAATGATGAGAATCATTGATTGGCTGCCTCCTGTACGCCCCCTACTGGAGATCAAGCCCACAACCTGGGCATGTGCCCTTCATTGAAATCAAACCTGAACCCTTCAGAGTTTGCAGGCGATGCTCTATCCACACTCAAACCACATAGGAGGCAAACAGTAAATCTTTTAGGCTTTGCAGTCCATAGGGCTTCTTGCCCAACTACTCAACTTTGCCTTCACAGCATAAAATCGTCTTCAGACAATAAATGAAAGGAATGGTTGTATCCCAATAAAACAAATTTGAATTTCACATAATTTTTATGTGCTAGGAAATAACTTATTTTGGTATTTTCCCCCACCCATTCAATAATGTAAAAACCAGTTTTTGCTTTGTCAGCTGTACAAAAACAGACAGCAGCCCGACGTGGTCTGGGGGCTGTAGTTTACCAAGTAATGTGTGTTCCAAGTCCACAATCAGTTTTGTGATTAAAACAATTAAACCCTACATGTGTATGAGCAATTTAATGTGAGGGTACAGGTTCAAACCTTTAAAAAATCTCTGAACTTCGTTTTCCTCATCTGTAATGCAACTATTATGCAAAATAAAACTGCTGCTGGGATAATCTATAGAAAGTGCTGGACCCACTTATGGAGTAAGAGCAAATGCTCATCCCACACTTCAGAAGAATCTCTAGAAACATCAGATGTCACAGTCATACCAAGTCATACCAAAGCTTACTAGAATCAACAACATATCGGTAATATTCTCTGAGAACTTTGTGTGGATGCTTACAAAACTATTTTGATATTTACTGACAAAAATATTTGCTAAAACTATTAACAACTAAAATAAATTACAAGGCAATGAGTGTCCATAATCAACCACTTTCAAAAGACCAATGCAAAAACCGTTAGGCTGTCATTCATGATCACTTAATTTAATGTTTGTCAATAATTTAACTAACATAGGCTAATGAGTTTTTACACTGAACATGCTATAGAAATGTTCAGGTTACACTATGCTATCCTCCTATCTAATAAAAGAGAAACATGCAAATTACTGTACCTTCGCTACGCTACTGGCTAATCAGGAGCGGGGCAGCGAGGTGAAAGGGAGGGTAGGGCAGCACAGCGGGGTGCACACCCTTGCTGGAGGTCAACTGCCCAGAGCCCAGGGACAGAGCATTGGCCAGAGGCCTGTGCTTTGGCCTGGGGTGGAGCAGGGCAATCGTCCATGCTGTGGGTCACCCACCCAGGACCCGAGCCTCAGAGGCGATCAAGCGCGCTGGGGGTCTCCTGCCCTAGGCCCAACCCTTGGATCCTTGGCCAGAGGCTTGGGGCCTTGGCCGGGGTGGAGCAGGGCAATCGCAGCTAACTGGGGGTCCCCCAACCAGGGCCAGAGACTTTAGGACTTGGCAGGGGTGGAGCCGGAGATCAGAGGAGATAGATGTGAACTGTAGAGGAAACACCTTTTCTGACTGCTCATTGGCTAAGCTCCCTGTATGCCACTGGTAATATTCTTAGTAATTTGGGTATAAGAATCCAAAAAAGTAATCTAGGATTCTTCCACCACACTCTTGGAGAAATAAAACAAAGGTCTGCTGCTGGAGGGCTAAGAAATATCATATCCTTTCCCTAGGCAGTTTGGCTCAGTGGATAATGCCTAGGTTTGCCAACTGCAGGGTCCAGGTTATATTCTGATCAAGGGCATGTACCTAGGTTGCAGGCTCCTCCCTGGCTAGGGCCCAGGTTAGAGCTCATCCCGGAGGTAACTAATCAAAGTGTTCCTCTCTCTTTGATGTTTCTCTCTGTCTTTCCCTTTCTCTTCCACATTCTCTAAAAATCAATGGAAACATAGCCTCAGGTGAGGATTAAAAAAAAAGAAAAAGAAAGAAATATCATGCCTTATGAATGACACATCTTGAAAATGCCTAAATAAAGTTGTCATTTTTTTCTTGGTGAAGGGACCAGAGTCTGGGTTGATGAAAAGACCTTGGTGGCTGCGGTGACTGGCAGTGGCTGCAGCAGTGGGGTGATGGGGCTGGTGCCTTTCCCTGATCAGCCCGGTTGCCACCCACAAAGGGAGGCCAGGCTGTGGCTTAGGCCCGCTCCCCGTGGGGAATGGGCCTAAGCTGTCAGTAGGACATCCCCCTAAGGGCTCCCAGTATGTGAGAGGAAGCATGCTGGGCTGAGGGGACCCCTTCTCTCCCCCACCCCCAGTGCATAAATTTCATGCACCGGGCCCCTAGTCAGGTTATATTATGTTATCCCTTCTAATATTCCTTAATGGGAAATAAAACAGATCTTTTTAAAAAAAGATAACATATCAATTGTTATTGCATTCACTATTTTCAGAGAGAGATTTGTCCTCATTAAAACAAAACACAAGGAGTTAAATCTGGTGAAAGCATTAATAAATTAGCTATTAGCTTACTCATTCTAGGTTAAGTCATTCAGTGCCCATCCATTTATCAGTACCCAGGCCAATGCAGGACTTGTGAAAATTATCCTGCAAAGATTTTTATAGGGCTCTGAGACTTCTACTTATCTTCATGAATTAAATTTATAAGGTTAAGAATTCAAAAGTTATTTCCTCTTAGGTACCATGCACACCAATTTAAAAATTTATTTGGAGTGACTTACATAGAGCTTCCCACTTAGAATAATATAATGTATATAGTTATAAGATATCAAATAAACTAGGATTTTCCCAAGAAAATATAATCTAATTCTCTAAAAAAATCAGATATTAAAAGTATCTAATATTCAAATTAAAATCTTAAAATTATGATCTCTTGATAATTAACTTTTTCACTAAATTAATAACATTAATAATCTAATATCTGAATACCCCTTGTGTTATGTGAAATTAGTGACTTTATATGATTTATGTTTTTGAATCCCACAATGACTGTATAAGATAAATGTAATTATCCCATTTTTACATATGTGGATTGAAGTTTAGAGATTAAATAACTTGCCCAAAGTAGCACAGCTGGTGAAGACACTGTATGTGATCTGAAGCCCATACTCTTATCCAAACATGCTTTGTACTCAACCTTGCTTAATTAAACTTTGAAAGGTTTAAGCAGAAAAATGCCTTTGTAATTTATACTGAACTTTTATGTAGTTTGTTTTCTCCAGCTTTAAATACTTGAAAATCCTTTAGCTTTTAGGCAGACATGACACCTGCCTGCCTGCCTGCTGCTTCCATGGGAGCCAAAAGTTTAGAAAGCCTCCGTGTTCCTCCAGCCAGCTGAAAGTGGGTGATGAACAGCTACAGCTGGCCCTCTCCCCCTTTGCTGCTTTTCCAACTCATTATATTATCATTATAACTAGAGACCCGGTGCATGAAATTCATGCACAGAGTGGGGTGGGAGTGTCCCTCAGCCCAGCCTGCACCCTCTCCAATCTGGGAGCCCTCAAAGGATGTCCGACTGCCCGTTTAGGCCCGCTCCTACTGGGATCAGGCTTAAACAGGCAGTCGGACATCCCTCTCATAATCTGGGGCTGCTGGCTCTCAACTGCTTGCCTGCCTGCCTGCCTTCCTGATTGCCCCTAAATGCTTCTGCCTGCCAGCCTGATCACCCATAACCACTTCCCTGCCAGCCTGATTGATGCCTAACTGCTCCCCTGCCAGCCTGATTGCCCCTAGCTGCTCTTCCCTGAAGGCCTGGACACCCCTAACTGCCCTCCCCTGCAGGCCCAGTTGCCCCCAACTTCCCTTCCCTGCAGGCCTGGGTCCCCCGTAACTGCCCTCCCCTGCAGGCCTGATCCCTCTCAACTGCCCTCCCCTGCTGGCCATCTTGTGGTGGCCATCTTGTGTCTAACATGGGGGCAGTCACATGGTGACAGCCATCTTGTGTGTTGGAGTGATGGTCAATCTGCATATTACTCTTTTATTAGATAGGATCGCATTATCATTACATTTATGACAATTTATGTTTTCTTTGCTATTAAACCTACTATTATGATCAATATCTCTGATTATTTTCTTAGAATTGAATTCTAGGAATAAAACTGCTGGGAAAATTATAAGCACATTTTAAAAAACCTTGTTAGATATTGCCACAGTGCTTTCTAGGAATGCTCCAAAAATGTATATACCTAGTAGTAACATGAGGGTGAAAAGTTTCTTCTTTTAAAATAACACTAATAAAGATAATGATGAATTTCCTTTAAAAATTTTATTGATTGATATTTTTTAGGGAAAGAGAGGAAAGGAAAGGAAGCAAGAAAAAGAGAAACATGGAGTTGTTCTACTTATTTATGAATTCATTGGCTTAGTTTTATATGTGCCCTACCGAGGATCAAAGCAACAACCTTGGCATATGTTCTAACCAACTGAGCTACCCAGCCAGGGCTCATCATGAATTTCTTACTGTGAATTAATTTAATTGCCGCGTAATAGTAAACAGAGATAAGTTTCATTCAGGGAAAGATGTCTTTCATTGGCAAGGAAGAGTTCCGATAATTTGGAGTGGTATGAAGCAGGGATGAGGACTTAGAAGCTAAAGAATAGTATAAAAAAATGGACACTTCTGGGAGGGGAAATAGTTGTCAATCACAATCACAGAGTAAAGAAGAGAAGATAAGATACTACCTAAGATCATCTTTTAAGTGGTTCTGAACACATGAAATATAACTTACTATCCTATGACATTAGATTTTTTTTGGTAAATGATCACTCTCAAATGTGTATATCTCCCACACACTTTATTATCTTCCAGTCACGGCTGAAGTTGCCTCTATTCTTGTATTTAAGCATGATATATACTTTAAAATATTTTGGGAAGATATATTCAGGAATCTTCTAAAAACTGAACATATTAATTTTTAATAATGACTTTCCACAATCACTCATTATACTGAGTTGACCAGAACTCTGTAATACGAGACCACCTGCCAGTTTAAAAGTGCAGTAGAAAGATGACATATACTCTTGATAATCAAAGAAACAGATCCAAAATTAGCCCAAATTGTTCTCAAATTTTCCAAGAGGAATAGTTAAAGCCAATTGGAATCTAAATGATCTATGCTCCTGATACTGGAATGAAAATCCTCCTTTACCATGTACAGAGGGAATCTCAATGTTTCCATTTTCCTCTTCATTGTATAAAGCTGGGTAGATTGCTCCTTCCGTCTTATTTACCAGTCTCCTAAAAACATCTCTACTTTTCAAATAAAAAGATGTTTTTAAATCATCCAGTGTCAGCCAACAAATAACCATTTCTTCAGCAGGGATGTCACATGATTAAACTCTTAAGTAACAAGTTGCCTCTTGCTGGTTTTTTAGATGATATACTATAAAAAAAAGTTATAAACACAATTTAACCTTGTAGCCATTCTCCATTCAATCCCAAACATAAAGAGACAGTCTAATCTAGTGTAATCTGCACTGCCCTGGGTTTTACAAGATAACTTTTCCTTTTAAAGTGAAGTGAATAAAAACTACAGCATTTCAAACAACAAAGTCACCATTTCTCTTAATGGAAGTCAAAAGTTTTTTTTTTTTTTTTGAACAGCAGAAGCTCTTAAATGATGGCTTTCATCCTTAAAAGCAGAGCCACAGTTCTGAATGGAAGAGGGTGCCCAAAAGAGTTAACATAGCAGACTTGACACTGCTCTCCTTAAAAAGGAAAACACAGATATTTACATTATAATTCATTAACAGTAGTAAAATTACAGTTATGAAATAGCAAGAAAAATAATTTTATGGTTGGGGGTCACCACAACATGAGGAACTGTATGAAAGGGTCGTGGCATTAGGTTGAGAACCACTGATAGAGGATTATGGCAAAGTGGTTAGAAGAGCCTGTTTGGCTCCCTTTCTACCTTTCTTAGCTAGACAAGCTTGGGCCAGACTCCAACTCCATATTCCCTGTTCTCTGTCAAAAGTAGCTAGACTTTTCACCTTCTAATAAAATTTGTTGCAAGGATTCCATGAATTTATAAAGAGAAGTACACAGAGAAGTGGCCGATTGTAAGCACCAAAAAACGGCTATTATTTTTTTCAAAATTTGGATAATTTTCTCTTATCAGCTTTTAAAAAGAGGGAAACCTATATGGAGTTTTAAAAAGGTTTTGAAAAAGTAAAACAAATTTCTAAGCATCCAAATAATTTTTGCCTAGCTGGAAATCAATAAACTACATTAGGTGTTGTGGGTGAAGAACAGTATTGTGCTCTTGAATTGATGGCTCGGTTGGTTGGAAGGTATGGTTGTGGCTTCAATCCTGGGTCAGGAAGCAACTGATCGATGTGTCTCTCACATCCATCTCTCTCTCCCTCCTTCCTTCTTTGCCTGCATCTCTCCCCCCCCTCAAAATCAATGAAAACATGTCCTCCAGCGAGGATTTAATTAAAAAAGGAAAGAAAAAAAATGATAGAGGATGGACAGAAGAAAAAATAAAGAATACTGTTGCATGATCAAATTCACTTGACAAATACCAAGGTTAACATAATTAGATTTTTGGAAGACTTACTCAAAATGATATTGTGCACAGTGAATTTCCAAAAGGAGCATACAGAAGGTCAAATTTCACAACTGATCACAGAATCTTTTTCATACCAAGTGGCACCCATGCTTTGCTGCTCTGGTTCTAAAATTAGGATCAGATACTTGCTTCATGTAAACGTTAAAGAGAACCTAGCTACTTGGGCACACCAGGATGAACAACCATAGACTTCAGGTTGTAGGAGGTCATGTATTAACAGGGATAAGGAGGAAAACTTTGATGAATTGTTTATATCAAGCTCTCTAAGAAAATTATAATGGAAGGACTGCGCTCAGCAGCTATAGTGGGAACTGTAAGAGGGGAGGACTATTAAGTAGGGGTCCCAGGAGCCAGACAAATGTGGGAAGTCTCAGAGGCCCTGGAGAACAGGCAGTACTAGGCAGTTGAGGAGAGGCAGGCAGGTGCTAAGGAAGTCACATGTGGGGCACCTGGGAGTTCTTAAAATGTAAAGAGCATAGGCTCTCTCCTTTTAATGCCTTAAGTATGTAAAACAAATTCAAACAAAACAGGCTTTGAAAAGTACAGACAATATAAAATAAAGTCAGTTTAAAAGGACTTTAATAATAGAGGCAAGCATAAGAATTAAAGTATATTCAGGAGATGGTTTTGCATAATGTGCCTGCCTGTTCCATCACTCTTTGGTGAGATGCTAGTAAGATGAGCCAACCAGGTTAAGAATAAAAAGTGAAGAACCTACCACTCTGTCATCAAGGAAAACTGCCTGTCTATAATTACCTTTTACATAATAGCATATGTTAATTCATGTTAATGCTTAAGCATAAAAATTTACTATCCTCAAGGGGTGTTGTTGTAAATTTTTAAAGAGAATATTCTTAAATGAAGCACAGCTCCTTACATGCTATATAGCTTCCTCTGGCACAGCAATCAAACTTGCTAACACTCTTATAATTTCCAACAGCCAATTTTTAATTTTCTCTAAGTTAATTACTTTTAGCATATCTAGAAGTTGCTATTATATGGCTGGGCAGAACTGGGAATAAGACACAGCTAAATATTATAAAATAGTAAGATTCAGGAAATTAGATGGATCAATGCAGGTGTTTTTAACTACAGATTCAAAACTTCTGGAAGATTCTATGAAATTTACTAAACAGAACTGAAACTGGAACATTATCAAACTCAAAAAGATATTTTAAGTGACTATGATCCTATCTAATAAAAGAGTAATATGCAAATTGGACAGGACCTTTGCTACACACACAAGCCACGTCCACAGCCACACTGACCATCCAATCAGGAGATTATGCAAATAAACCCCAACCAAGATGGCTGCCACTACTGAGAGCAGGAGGAAGGCTTGGGTTTCCCTGGCAACAGAGGAAGCCAAGCTTTCCACCTGCTGCGGTCTAGGTCTCCTCTCTAGGCTACAAAGTTTCAAAGAGAAATGGCTGCTACCATGGAGCAAGCAGAAGGCTTGGCTCTGCTCCAGGATACAAAGTTTCAATTGTAGACATAAATTAATCCCAGGTCCCAGGGCCTATGCTTGGGTTGCTGGGCGGGGCGTGGCCAGCCTGCAAACTTCCACAGGCCCCTCTCCCGGGCCGCCCCATGCCCCAAGGGAACCCCCACCCTGGTCTAGGACACTCTTCAGGGCAAACCAGCTGGCCCACACCCATGCACCAGGCCTCTATCCTATCTAATAAAAGAGTAATTTGCAGATTGACCATCACTCCAACACACAAGAGGGCTGGCCCCATGTGGTCAAAGATCCTGCCCCCATGTGGACACAAGATGGCCATCACAAGATGGCTAGCAGAGGAGGGCCGTTGGGAGATTTCAGGTCCTGCAAGGGAGGGCAGTTGTGGGTGATCAGGCCAGCAGGAGAGGGCAGTTGGGAGGGACCAGACCTGCACGGGAGGGCAGTTGGGGGTGATCAAGCCTGCAGGGAGGGCAGTTAGGGGTGACCAGGCTGGCAGAGGAGGGAAGTTGACAGGGGAGCAGTTAGATATTAGGCTGGCAGGGTAGTGATTAGGGGGTGATCAGGCTGGCAGGCAGAAGCAGTTAGGGGCAATCAGGGAGGCAGGCAGGTGAGCAGTTTGGAGTCAGCAATCCTGGATTGTGAGAAGGATGTCTGACTGCCCATTTAGGCCCTGATCCCGGTAGAATCCGGGCCTAAACGGACAGTCGAACATCCTTCAAGGGGTCCCAGATTGAAGAGAGTGTAGGCTGGTCTAAGGGATATCCCCTACCCACCCCCCATGTATGAATTCCATGCACCGGGCCTCTAGTATGGATATAAACTGATTAAAAATCTTTTTAAAAAGCAATGTTGCTGGAAAGTTATTTAAAAGTTCTTAATTAAACAATTTTAGAAAGTAATACAAAATACTCCCATCACATATTTAAAATTATTTAGCACTTCTAGAATGCTTCTTTCTATATATACAACAATATTTAATCACTATTACAATTATATGAGAAAGCCAGGGTTCTATAACATGATTTAATATCACTGCCTTGGTAAGACTTCCACAAAATAATTTGCACAGTTAGTTCAAGAAACCATAATCACTTTATTTGTAAAAACTAAAATGCACATTACTAATGGCCAAAATTCAGTATTATTTGACATCTTTTGATGATTATTAAGCTGACCTATATTACTCATTCCCTACCATTTGAGAATCCGTGTTTCAAACTGGAATTAATATAAAAACATTTCCTGCTTAATATCAGTAGTTCATTTACTAAAAAAATCAGATATTCTATTCAAATGTCAAACAAAAAATCATTTCCCATTATTCTGACTAGGAAAAGTTATATTCAAATTCAGATCCTGAGTTCCTAAAATGTCAGCCATTATGAGATGTAAAAGGTGAACAATTTTCTGTGACTGTAGTTAACATTTATACCATTTTATACTTATCCAAAGGAGCACGGGTTAAAGAAGCTATACATACTTCCCTTACCTATCAAGAATAGCCTTAAAAATTTTGGATATGGCCATGCTTTGAGTCAGTATTCATGTTTTCTATAAAATTTATTTTTAAACTGGGATTCAGTTGCTATTTCTGCTTGTCAACAGATTGCACTGGGCCTTTGTTTGCTCCTTGCACAAGGAATGAGTGTCAGTATCACCATCAGTGGGATAAGTCAGTGTGATACTCAAACTCTCTACACTCCCATTGCCTTTCCCTTCTACCCTCAATCAGAGGTGCAATATAAGGCCAGACCAACAATGACGTGAAAGCTATTTACAGGACAGGGAATTGAGTCACGATAGAACATGAAGAACCAAGGTGATCAGGTAATAGAAAATTAGCCAGGGTATAGGTGGCCTGGGAATATGAGAATGTCTTCTTTTGTGCTATAAGGGAGTACTTTGGCATTCCACAAGGCCATGTTTTAGACAAGGGTGAAAATAACCCTAGTCATAAGTCAGGAATAGGACTCTAGTTCTAAATTCTGATTTTATCTTCTGTTAATCCTCCCAAATCTGGAGGAACACAGTATAGTACATGACAGTAACTCGAGAATACTGGAAATATGATGTGGGCCAAAGACCCTGGTAAGATCTCAGTTATAAAGGCCCTGATCATCTCTGATCCAGGCTACAAAGTTTCAATTGTAGAACATAAATTAATCCCAGATACCAGGGCCTCCACTTGGGTCACTGGGGGGCATGACCGGCCTACAAACCACCACAGGCCCTTCACCCAGGCCGCCCCATGCCCCAAGGGAACCCCCACGCTGACCTGGGACACTCTTCAGGGAAAACCAGCTGGCCTCCGCCCATGCACCAGGCCTCGGTCCTATCTAATAACAGAGTAATTTGCAGATTGAGCATCACTCCAACACACAAGAGGGATGGCCCCGTGTGGTCAAAGATCCTGCCCCCATGGGGACACAAGATGGCTACCACAAGATGGCCAGCAGGGGAAGGCCATTGGAAGGTTCCAGGCCTGCAAGGGAGGGCAGTTGTGGGCAATCAGGCCAGCAGGGGAGGTCAGTTGAAAGGGACCAGGCCTGCAAGGGAGGGAAGTTGGAGGTGATCAAGCTGCAGGGGAGGGCAATTGTGGGTTATCAGGCCAGCAGGGGAGGGCAATTGGGAGGGACCAGGCCTGCAAGGGAGGGCAGTTGGGGGCAATCAAGCCTGCAGGCGAGGGCACTTAGGGGTGACCAGGCTGGCAGAGGAGGGAAGTTGGGGGCAAACAGGCTGGCAGGGGAGCAGTTAGACATCAATTAGGCTGGCAGAGTAGTGGTTAGGGGGTGATCAGGCTGGCAGGCAGAAGCTGTTAGGGGCAATTAGGGAGACAGGCAGGTGAGCAGTTTGGAGCCAGCAGTCCTGGATTATGAGAAGGATGTCCGACTGCCCGTTTAGGTCATTGAGATCGGACCTAAATGGGCAGTCAGACATTCCTCGAGGAGTACCAGATTGGAGAGGGTGCAGGCTAGGCTGAGGGACATCCCCCACCTCCTGTGCACAAATTTCGTGCACTGGGCCTCTAGTACTATAATAACCTCCTAACTACCAAATGTTTCATCAATTATACTAGGCTTCCATAAGGCAATTGTATTGCTGCTTCTTTGTTACCAATGAATGAATTGTCATACCTGTCAATAAATATGAATTTCTTTTTCACATCTTTCCCTTTTTGATATCTAGTGTAATACATATAATATCTACAGTGTTTTGTATCATAAAAGGCAATATTGATGTAGGTACTTACAGATGATTCATCTTGTAAACTGAAGATCTAGACTTACCGTATCAATAATACAGCAATGTAAATGTATTTTCTCTTCCATATGTTTTAATTAATATTTTCTCTAGATTACTTTATTGTAAGAATACAGTCTATAATGCATACAGCATACAAAATATAATGACATTATCGGTAAAGTTTTGGGTCAACAGTAGGCTATTAGGAGTTAAGTTTTAGGGGAGTCAGAAGTGATAGACACATTTTTTACTATGCTTAGTGTCAGTGCCATGACCCCTGCATTGTTCAAGGATCCCCTGTACCACAGACTGCAAGACCTGGGGTATAAAATATTGTTTAAAAGCTGACAAATCAGCACTACCTGGTTTGGCTCAATGGATAAAAGCATCCAACTGCGGATCTAAAGGTCCCCAGTTCGATTCCTGTCAAGGGCATGTATCTCAGTTGCAGGCTCCTCCCTGGCCCAGGCCCTGGTCCTGGAACATGCACGAGGCAACCAATGGATGTGTTTCTCTCACATTGATATTTCTCTCTGTCTTTCCCTCTCTCTTATGCTTTCTCTAAAAATCAATCAAAAAATATCATCGGATGAGAATTAAAAAAATAAATAAAATACTTTATGTTTTAGTGTTCTCAGAAATTAAGCAGACAAACCCGTTTAATATTTTGTGTATTCATATAAACCTAAGCTTTTTTCTATAAGTCAAGGACATATCTACTGGGGGAAATGTATGAATAAATGTTGGCTACAAAATCAGCTTGATAATTTCATGGTTTTAACAAACCTTTAGCATTTTCAACTTCTTTTTTATTTAACTTTCTTCATCAGAGCCCCAGTTTCAGCTTCGATGAAACGCAGACCAGATGGGAGAAAGAAAAGTGCCTTTGAAAGTGAAGATAACCTTCTTTAATTTGAAACACAGCAGCTTAAAGATGGTTTAAATCGGAGATAATGGCTTATACAAATTGTGTGTAATGCCGCATTAACTTGTTGTCATTATCATTATTAAAACCTTAAACTTTCACCCTGACCTATATGGGGGCCATCAGTTCTATCAAAGACATCATCAGTGCCTTCCAGGGAGAGATCCAAAAAGTTCAAAGCAGTTGTTCTCATCAATACAGAAAAACTGGATTGTACTACATCATCTCATAACTATGCCATGTAGGAAATTAGAAGATGCAGCTAACCTTACTTTCCAAATTAAACCTCAACAGATATAAATTAACATCGAGGTTAAAAAAATAAAGCTAAAAATATAAGAGAAATTCATTAAAAGGTATTAACTCAAAATTTTCTTTCATTCCTGACCCCATTTTATTGCATTGGGAAATGAAAAACCTGGTTTCCTCTTATTTTTATTTTCTCATCCAGGATGGAATGATGAAATCAACACTTCCAGTGTTGGCAGCCAGCAGCTTTTAAGAGAGGAAGAGAAAAGTCACATCTGGCCAGATATTCCACTTGTTTCTGAGTGCTTGTCCCTGCCTCTTCTGCTGTTTCTTCCCCTCCCGAAAATACGTCTACTATCTATGAATTTATAAAACTCTGCATTGTAAGCAAGGTGGAGAGAGCTTTCCATCTCAGTGAGGTTGAGGTATGGAGTTAATGAGAAGCGAGACTGTGGGGAATGAAGAGAAACATGCCAATGTTAAAGTAATTGAGCATGAATATCAAACAGTGACTTGGGAACAGTCTCCCTTTGCTGATGGGAAAGACTGGTCAGCTGGTGGGCAGACAGGATGTGGACTGAGCTACACTCACTGCCCTGATGGCTGGAATTGGATCAGAACAACCTATACTACTTTATAAACCTGATAACTTGGCTTCTTCACGCTGAATCATATTTTCCTTCTTTTTCTTCCCTTTCTCTCCTCTCTCCCTCCCACCATTTTCTTTTTTGATTTTATCTCATCCATTCCCAAGCCTTATAAAGAATGTAAAGTTTTACTATTTCAGTAACTGCTGTTTCTTTTAAAAAATGTTTAATTTTCTAATGTCAGTAGAGAATAACATAGATGACAGTATTGTGGCTAGCTAGAATTGCTGACACTCTAATTTTTATTTTTAAAACTCTGCATTGTCTTCTAAATCCAGTGAAAGCTTGAACAATTGATTGCTATAATACTCCTATGTGTCTTCCATCATTCTTAATTAAGTCATTTGCATGTTTTTTTTTTACCAGCAAGGATCTCTAGAAGACTTTCACAATAGCAGTAACAATATGAACACTTTAAGCTGTATATTATTGTAAATTTCAAGTTGTAGTGAATAGTTTTATTTAAAACTAGTGGCCTGGTACATGAAATTCGTGCACATTAAAAGGGGGTTAATTAGAGGAAATAATTTAATACTAGAGACCCGGTGCACAAAATTTGTGCAGAGGGGGGCCCTCAGCCCAATCTGCACCCTCTCCAATCTGGGACATCTCTCTCACAATCCAACTGCTCACCTGGCTGCCTTCCTGATTGCCCCTAACCACTACTGCCTGCCAGCCTGACCACCCCATACCCCCTCCCCTGCCAGCCTGATTGATGCCTAACTGCTCCCCTGCCAGCCTGTTTGCCCCTAACTGCCCTCCCCTGCAGGCCTGGAACCCCCAAATAGCCTCCCCTGCAGGCTTGGGTCCCCCCCAACTGCTCTCCCCTGCAGGCCTGGGTCCCTCTCAACTGCCTTTCCCTAGGCCGACCAGAGCTGCTAAAAGCTTGTCTTCCTCCATTGCTGGGGGCAACCCTAGCCTCCTGCTTCTCTCCAGCTCCATGGCTGCTGCCATTTCTGTTGGGATTCTATAACTGAAACTTTGTAGTCTGGTGTGGAGGCCTGAGCAGCAAGGGCAGGCAGAAAGCTTGGCATCCTCCATTGCCTGGGAAACCCAAACCTCTCTCCTGCTCTCTGTGGCTGCAGCCATCTTAGTTGGGCATATTTGCATATTCTCTCCTGATTGGCTGGTGGGCGTAGCAGAGGTATGATCAATTTGCATATTACTCTTTTATTAGATAGGAGAATTGCTATTTGCTCTTTCTCTATAATAGAAGTGTCAGAGATGAAAGAAATTTAGTAAAATGTATATGAAAACCTTCCTCCTATCAGAACCTGGGGCACACCACAGGACCCAGAGTCAAGTCCCAGCCCACCCACATACACCTCAAAATCACCTGAGACCCAGACCCAGTGGCCCCCACCCCCTTTGGGCTAGATCCAGACCTGGCCAGTCCCACCTTTGTCAAGCTCCACCAGGAAGAGGACATAGCCCCAGTCCCCTGGCCTGGCACCAGGACTGAGGGTGTGACCTGAAGTCCCCCAGCCTCAACGGGGTATGCCTTGAGGTACCCCGTCAAGCCCTGCCAGGTGGGGGACATAGCCTGAGATCCCCTGTCAATTCCCACTGGGTGGGGCCATCGCCTAAGGACCCCCGTCAAGTCTTGCCAGGTGGGGGACATAGCCTCAGGTCCCCCGTCAATCCCTACAGGCACAGAGGTGTAGCCTCAGGTCCTCTGTCAAGCCCTGCTAGGCAGAGGGCGTGAACTTAAGTTCCCTGACCCAGCACTGGGGCTGCACCTTGAGGTCCCCCATCAAGGCCCACTGGGTGAGGAGCATGGCCTGAGATCCCCTGTCAAGCCCTGCCATGCACAGGCACACAGCCTCAGGTCCCCTGGCCTGATGCTAGGGTGGAGGCCTGAGGTCCCCGGTAAAGCCCTATAGGGGCAGGGGAGGGTGTAGCCTCAAGTCCCTGCTGATTGCTCGTTAAGGCTCCTTATAGGATCTTAGCATTAGCTGTGGGTGCAGCCATCTTTGTGAAGGAGTGACAGTCAATTAGCATATTTCCTCTTTATTAGATAGGCTAGGCTAACAATAGTTTCAAAAAACTTAACAATAGTTTCAAAAAACTAAAATATTTCCAATAAACTAAATTTAATAAACAGGTTTATTCAGAACCTAAATTTTATTAATATTTTTTAAAAACTAAATATTAAAGAAAAAACCTGTGGCTCTATAATTACGCATTTTTATAAAAATTCACAATGATATTTTTATTTGTTTATAAGGTGAAAAATGGATACAAATGTAAATCAATTGGGAATGGGTTAAGTAAAATATGGTTCATTCATTAAATGATATTAAAAGTGATTTGTGAAAAATAGCAACTAATGAGGATATAGGCAATGATAGTACATTACTAAATTAGCTCATAAACTATATATGTATTTTAAAAATATGTGCTTAAAGTACTAAGCATTAATGCTTACCTGGTGGTCACTGAATTTCTAAACTTGTATTTGTACTTGCTGTTCTCTAAATTTCCATTTGAATGTATATCATAATTGACACAAATTTTAAAAAATAACCAATTAGTTTCTCAATACCTATACATACACAAAGAAAACCAGGAAAAACATAGGAAAAGCAATCATATGAGAAATATTTTAAGTATAGACTATTTCTTACCTTAATAGTGTAGTATTCTCTAACTTCAGGCCTAATAGAATCAAAGTCTCCACTGATGAATTCAGGCAAAAAGCTGAAAGAAAGAGTTCTGAGTCAATTAATTCAGACTACTTACTTGTTAATCTTTAAAACTATGATTTTAAGGATAAAAAGGAAAAGGGAGTCTATTTTTAAGTGAATGGGATGTCAAAGATGTCAAATTTCACTCTTGGTTACAATATAGTATGACTGGGGCACCCCACATAACCAAATAATTAATCAACTTAATCACACTATCAAGTCAGTATTTTACCATGCTTCAATAAATAAAGATTAAAGAAGATTATTACTTTAAAAAAACTTCCAGGTCAACAACCCTAAAATAAAGACTCAATCTTTGCATATTACCTTCCACATACATTTAAACCTTTATAGTATTACTAGAGGCCCGGTGCATGAAATTCATGCATAGGGGGAGGCAGGGTGTCCCTCAGCCCAGCCTGCACCCTCTCCAATCTGGGACCCCTTGAGGGATGTCCAACTGGCTGTGTGGACCCAATCCCAGTAGGATCGGGCCTAAATGGACAGTCCAACATCCTTCTCACAATCTAGGACTGCTGGCTCCAAATTGCTCACCTGCCTGCCTCCCTGATTGCCACTAACCGCATGCCTGCCAGCCTGATCACACCCTAACCACTTCTCTGCCAACCTGATTGTCCCCAACTGCCCTCCCTGCAGGCTTGATTGCCCCCAATTACCCTCCCTTACAGGCCTGGTTCCTTCCAAATGCCCTCCCCTGTTGGCCTGATTGCCCACAACTGCCCTCCCTTGCAGGCCTAGAACCTCCCAACGGCTCTCCCTGCTGGCCATCTTGTGGTGGCCATCTTGTGTCCACATGAGGGCAGGATCTTTGACCACTTGGGGGCAGCCCTCTTGTGTGTTGGAGTGATGGTCAATCTGCATATTACTCTTTTATTAGATAGGATAGAGGCCTGGTGCATGGGTGGGGACCAGCTGGTTTGCCCTGAAGGGTGTCCTGGATCAGGGTGGAGGTTCTCTTGGGGTGTGGGGTGGACTTGGCAAGGGGCCTGTGGTGGTTTTCAGGCCAGCTATGCCCCCCAGCGACCCAAGTGGAGGCCCCGGGATCTGGGATTAATTTATGTTCTACAATTGAAACTTTGTAGCCTAGAGCAGAGCCAAGCCTTGTGCTCGCTCTGTGGTGACAGCCATTTCTGTTTGAAACTTTGTAGCTTAGAGTGGAGGCCTAGGCGCTAGGGCTGCAGAAGTTTGGCTTCCTCCATCTCCCCAGCAACCCTAGCCTCTGCTCTTTCCAGCTCCATGGCTGCTGCCATTTCTGTTCGGATTATGTATCTTTTATAATTGAAATTTTGTAGCATTGAGTGGAGGCCTAGGCCGGCAAGGGCAGGTGGAAAGCTTGGCGTCCTCCATTGCTGGGGAAACCCAAGCCTCCCTCCTGCTCTCAGTAGCAGCAACCATCTTGGTTGTGGTTTATTTTCAATAATTTGCTCCATTGGCTGGTGGGCGTGGCTGTGGGCATGGCTTGATCAGAGGTATGGTCAATTTGCATATTACCCTTTTATTAGATAGGATGCCCTCACAGAGGTTCAAACCTCTCCACAGATTTGAACAGAGCATATGAGGAGGAGGGGGAAAAGGAGGAGGAAGAGGCATTCTTTGCAGAGCAGGAGTCAGGTCAAAGATAGTTTCCATATAACCTATTGACATATTTCTAGAAACAGGAATCCTCAAGATAGGTTTGAAATACTACAAAGGTCACCGTTACTAAATAGAGGGAGGGGATTCCCAAAAGTGGATGTTTGTAATTCTACCACAATTATCTTTTTCCTCTTTATAAGATACCATTTATAGTTTTTTCAGAACTCATTTCAGAGATCTTACCTTACTCTATCTACATAAGCCATCCTTTATTTATTTTTTTAATGTAATATCTGTATAAATTTGCACTTAGAACATCTAACTGTGGAAAAATAAAACTTCTCTGGATTTCTTAGTGCTCTGCAAAAAGCTCTAGCCTCAAGAGCCTCAAGGAGGTATATGACATCAAGAAGGGAATGTTTGCTTCCAAGTCCTCCAGAAATATTCTATTCTACACCTATCATGAGAATTAGATCTGTAACCATTTATCTAGTTAATTGTTCTGATTCAAAAGAAGAATAAAACTTTAATATATATTCTCAAGAGGACCAAACTGTTACATAATGAAGACAAGTATTTTATCTCCCTGGGTATGACATGTCAAAGCAGATAAAGCCCCAAACTTGGAGACATCTCAAGGTCATAAAAGACAAGATACAGGAGACTATCCAGCTCCTAAGGGTATATTTTACTGATGATGAATATGAAAAATTCAATACTATCATTGTCCTTTTGTATAATGTTTTAACTTTTTAACTCAATTGGAAATATTAATTCTTAGGTCTAACCCAGAGATTTTTCAACCTGTGTGCCATCAGAATGTTTAGAACATGCAATACCTGACTATTTAGTCAGGAGCACTGACCTGTTATTCCTTAGACTATCAAGTAAAAAAATAACAGAAATCATAGCCAACGCCAATAGCTGACCCTCCAGTGTGAATGAATAAAAATTTTACCTATTTTTTTTCAGACCGGCAAAAATATAACATTTTTTGATGTTCCAGTAATTAGTTTAAGTGTGCTATGAAATGGAAAAGGTTGAAAATCGCTGGTCTAACCTAATCTAACTACCTGTGTTGGACCAACTCTTCCCTGAGCTGTGTCTTCCTAGGACTAAATGCTAAGAGAAAGTTCTACTTCATAGATCTGTGCTGCATAAGCTGCTTCCTTTCTCTTCTCTTTGTTGTTATTATTTTGTTGTTGTTGTTGTTAACCAATAATGGCTGCTTATTTTAATTTTTAGTAATTAATAAAAATTTTATATTAGTTGATTCCAGAACTATTCACTGACTGACAACCATGCACAAATGACAACAATTCATTTCAGAATAAAGCAAAATTAGGATATAAAGTACCTACATTTTTAAATCACCTAGCCTGATTTCAACAATTTATCATCAACTTTTCTTCTCAAAATGTCTGCATGGCCAGTACCCAATTTACTTCTTCATGTGAGGCAGACATTTTAACTTAGGACTCTGATTCTATGTAGCTGAATTATACTACTTCCTAATAAGAATGACCTTATATGGCTCTATAAACTTTAGTACCTCAGATATCTAGAATCCATTTGGCAGTTTCCAAATATGATATTGATTTTGACAATAAAAATGAAAAATAAAAACTGACATATACAGGCAGCTAAATGTCCTCTTATGATATATCATTTAAAAGAGAATGAGATCCCTTTTTAATGTACACAGTGAATAACAAAAGAAGGCAATCATGTATAAATTCACTTATGTTTTCATATAAAACATTAACAGGAAAATTATATAGATAAAAGATGGCTAGCTTTTAATATAATTTTATCTAATATCACATAAAGGCTTTAAAAATTAATCAGGATGCGAAATTCTAAGAAGAATCATGCCTAAAATACACCTGGTATACATGACTAAAACTGTTGATACCTTTTCATCATATAATATACCAGTTTTTGGTATTTCCTGAAATGTACTTTCAGACACCGCACTTGTCAGCCCATTTCCTGGAGGCACCTGGTTCCAGTGGAACCTGGGTGTTCTGAAGAAGTAAGTATTGGGGATGACACTTCACAGATGCAGAGGAACTACATTATGACAAAAAAAAGACAATTTACACAGGAAGATTATTTTTAAGAACTCTTTGAGAACTGACTTCACATAGCAACTGACTGGAGTGGTCAGCAAACTGCGGCTCACAAGCCACATGCGGCACTTTGGCCCCTTGAGTTTGGCTCTTCCACAAAATGTGACGTGCGGGCATGCATGTACAGTGCAATTGAAACTTCATGGCCCGTGAGTATAAGTTGGTTTTTGGCTTTCAAAAGAAATTTCAATTGTTGTACTGTTGATATTTGGCTCTTTTGACTAATGAGTTTGCTGACCACTGGACTAAGGGTATATGCACTGTGTCACTACTGATTGCATTGTTGTCTCCTCTTGACATAGATCAGACCAGTATGCCTCCTTCTGGCATCCTCAATCTATCGGTACTGACTGTTTTCCAAATGCTCTATAAGTGGCATAGGCTCCTTTACATTTACATTCAACTTTTACAGCACTTGCCACACACACTCGACAAAATGAGAGTCCAAAAGGGGCTGCCATTAGTTAATGAGATTTAAGCTCCATTACCTGTGATAATCAAGAAGAGGTTGATAGAGTTATAAAATATGCCTAAACATAATGTGTTAGACTACAACTACTCTTTCATAAGTCATTTCCTAAGACTCTGTGGAGGGATGGATATCCCCACACAGAGTCTTTCTTGCTCCCACAGAGAAAAGCAATTCTATATAACTTATATAGCTCTAAACCCATAACTTTCCATCACATTCTAAGCAACTTCTATAAATATCTTTTAGCTTCTACTACTATAAGTTCTTTGTGGCAGGATCTCTGACTTATCTTGGTATTCCTCAGAGCACTAAGCACACACGTTAATAATAATGTAATAGATGAATGGGATAAAGGAGGAGTAGGGTGGGAAATAATGAGGGGATGAAGGAAACGGAAGGAGTGGGAGGAAAAGGAAAAAGGGACGAGGGTCAGGGGAGAACAGGAAAGAAGATAGGAAGAAGGGGAGGGAAGCAAAGAGGAGGAGGTAAAAACAGTCAAAAGCGAAGAGAAAGGCAAGGAGAGGGAAGGAAGAGGAGGTGGAGAGTGGAAAAGAAAAATGAGTAAAGAAACATTTATTTTAAATTTTCTATTATGCCTGTCTTCCTACTTCCTGACTTGTCCAAATTATTTCACCTTTCTGAGCCTCATTTCTTCATACGTAAAATGAGGACAATTTGGAGTGGTATGAGGATTAATATATGTAAAGCACTTAGAGAATGCCTAGCATACAGCAAGCATGATATAAGCTATTTGGGTAAAATAACAGTTATTACTAGACAAACTAAATAATTTGCCACAGTCTACAACAAGGATAATAAGAGCTAGAACCAAACTCCAAGCACAGGCAGCCCAATCTTTGTTCTTTAATGGGCAAGTCTATAGCCTCTCACCAACACACGTGCAGGAAATGGAACAAAAGTTTCCCATGGAGAAAGTTCTGCACATAAATGCATTATCCCCTCTGCTAATTTTATTAATGAGTGATAATTTGGTCAAAGTCTAATTTTGGAAAGATATCACTGAGGCTGAAGAAAAATGTTTATGCTGGCTGCTGTAAGAAAGATAAGATTTTGATTAAAAGAATGTTGATTAAAGAACTATGTCAGTAGTTCTGGAAGTACTAGCCATAGCAATTAAGACAAGAAGAAATAAAAGGTATCCAAATTGGAAAAAAAAGAAAAGATTCCAAACTGTCATTATTCGCAGGTGACATGATATTGTACATAGAAAACCGTAAAGACTCCATCAAAAATTATTAGACTTAATAAAGGAATTCAGCAATGTAGCAGGATACAAAATTAATGCCAAGAAATCTATGGCATTTTTATACATCAACAGTGAACTTACAAAGAGAGAGATTAAAAAAACAATCCCATTTACTACTGCATCAAAAAAAATTAAGATACCTACTAACGAGGTAAAAGACCTGTACTTGGAAAATTACAGGACACTGAAAAAAGAGATAAAGAGCTAGAGGAAGATATAAACTGATGGAAGAACATACCATGTTCATGGAATGGTAGAATCAACATCATTAAAATGTCCATACTACCCAAAGCAATCTATACATTAAATGCACTCCCTATTAAAATACCAAAGGCATATTTCATAGACCTAGAATGAACTCTCCAAAAATTCATCTGGAATAAAAAAAATACCGCAAATAGCCACAGCAATCCTGAGAAAGAAGAAAAATGTAGGAGGGATCGCAATACTAGATATCAAGTTGTATTACAAAGCCACTGTTCTCAAAACAGCCTGGTACTGGTACAAGACCAGACATATAGACCAATGGAATAGAATAGAGAACCCAGAAATCGACCCAAACCACTATGCTCAATTAATATTTTACAAAGGAGGCATGAACATACAATGGAGTCAAGACAGTCTCTTCAATAAATGGTGTTGGGAAAATTGGACAGATACGTGCAAACAAATTAAACTAGACCACAAATTTACACCATAAACATACAAGAAAAAAACTCCACCCCTAACAATAGATAAAGGACTTAAACATAAGCTGGGAAACCATAAAATATTAGAAGAATCCTCAGGTAGCAAAATCTGAGACATATGCTGAAGCAATATCTTCATCAATTCAGCTCCCAGGGCAATGAAAACTAAAGAGAAAATAAACAAACAAGACTACATCAAAATAAAAATTTTCTGTACAGTAAAAGAAACCATCACCAAAACAACAAGAAAGCCCATTGCATGGGAGAACATACTTGCCAATGGAATCACTGATAAGGGTTTAATCTCCAACATTTATAGGGAACTCATACAACTTAACCAAAGAAAGATAAACAACCCAATCAAAAAATGAGCAATGGGTCTAAACTTTTCAAAAGAGGACCTAAGGATGGCCAAGAGACATATGAAAACATGCTCAAAGTCACTAATCATGAGAGATGCAAATCAAAACAACAATGCTGTACCATCTCACACCTGTCAGAATGACTCTCATCAACAAATCAATAAATGACAAATGTTGGCGAGGATGCGAAGAAAAAGAAACCCTCATGCACTGCTGGTAGGAATGCAGACTGGTACAGCCACTGTGGAGAACAGTATGGAGTTTCCTCAAAAAAATAAAAATGGAACTCCCATTTGACCCAGTAATCCCACTTCTAGGAATATATTCCAAGAAATCAGAAACACTACTCAGAAAGGATGTATGCATCCCTATGTTCATATCGGCTCAATTCACCATAGCTAAGGTTTGTAAATAGCCTAAGTGCCCATCATCAGATGAGTGAATTAAAAATTTCTGGTACATCAACACAATGGAATACTTCACTGTGGTCAAAAAAAAAAAAAAAGGAATTCTTACCATTTGTAACAGCATGGATGGAACTGGAGAGCATTATGCTAAGGAAAATAAGCTAATCGGAGAAAGGTAAATATCACACGATTTCACTCATTTATGAAATATAATGAACAACATAAACTGATGAACAAAAACAGATCCAGAGACAGAGAAGCATCAATCAGACTGTCAAACTTCAGAGGGAAGGTAAGAGTAAGGGGGAGAGACAACCAAAGGCTTGTATGGATGCATATAAGCCTAACCAATGTACACAGACACTAGGGGGGTGAGGGCATAAGTTAGGGGGTTTGGAGGACAATGGGGGGATAAGAAAAATAAATAATAAAGAAAGAACTATGTCAGGAGGACATAGAGAATATTGTTAATAGAGTATGACTAGAGATACAAGACACACACAAAAAAGGCACTCAGTCTAAAGAAAGTAGGAATTAATCACTCAAAGATTTGCGTTAGCATTCTCTATAAAACTGCCTAACCTAATTAAGGAGGAAAACTAGCAAAAAAAAGAGGGTGATCCAAAATGCCATAAGTAAAAAAGGTTACCACCACATTTTGACTCTGTTTATAGATAATCACATCAACTGTTTTCATAGGTCTCTTAACATAATACAGATGTCAGAGGATATTTAAATACCTGTAGAAGCATGAAAGAAACAGTGAAAGTGAATGAATAAAGCTGTTTAAATTGATTGTGTCAGGAGATAATTATTTTTTTAATTTTAATAAAGCATATCTTAATTTAATAACTAAAAGGAAAATAAAATTTATAAAAGGGAATAAAAAAGGAAAATTAAAAATATGGAAACTCTTAGACATTATTTAATGCTCTTATTATAAGCATCTAACAGTCACTGAGGCTGTTATAAGTGACTACTAGTCAAGTTATCCAAGTAAGATAATGACTCATCTCCTTTTAAAAATATATATATTTTATTGATATTTTTAGAGAGGAATGGAGAGGGAAAGTCAGAAACATCGATGAGAAAGAAACATCAATCAGCTGCCTGCACCTCCCTCCCCCACTGGGGATTTGCCCAGAACCAAGGCCAGAATTGAACCTGGGACCTCTCAGTCCGCAAGCTGACATCCATCCACTGAGCCAAACCAGTTTCGGCAATGTCTCATCTCTTAAGATATTTAAGCTCATCTTCTCAAACTGAGTAGCCTGGAATCAAAAAGTTATTTTGATTTCCAAAATAACTGCTTAAGACATCCTTGATAGGCCAATGAACACATGGAGAAAACAAAAACGACAACAAAGAAGATACAGAAAGAATTTCCCCATTATTAACTTAAAATGAAGATTAAAGATAGAGTGAGGAGGAAAAAATGATTGGGAAATATATACATAACTTTCTAAAAAACTCGTCTAATTGAACATAGAGGGAAAGGCAAAAAACAAACAAACCACAAAACAACAAAACAGAAAGAGTCAGGCTTGGGGTAGTACGTGAATCAGAAAAGGAAGGATACTGCATTAAAAGTTTTTTTTTTTCTTCTTTTTCTTCTCTTTTTTTCTTTTCAGCTGTGACTTCAGACAGGATCCAAAGAGGAGTTCTGCCATCTCTTCTCTGGGTTTTATGGAGATTTGCTTTATCTACCCTTCTGTGTTAGCCTCTGAGTTAGGCACTGAGTCAACCCTTAAAAGGGCACAGGAAAGGGTGTGCATGAAAAGTTATAAACATAAATAAATGAGATCATAATAAGATGATGAGAGATATAAACAATGTCTATATTCAAGAAATGAAAAGAAGAAAAGTAGGAAGACATGAGAAGTAAAGAAATGGTTTTAATGGGAAGCACAGTACAACACATAAGTCACTTCATCACTTCTGAGATCACAGCTGCCCTGTGCTGTAATTAATTATTTTCTAAAATTGTTTGGAGAGGGAGAGAAAAGGAATGAGAGATATTGTATGACTGGACACCTAGCTATGGAGGTATTTTCTTAGAAGGAGGCAGTGATGGTGCGGGTGGAGGTGGTATCAGAAAGGCTGTGGCTATTGAAGAGAATTGCACTAAGCCTAAGAATACAGAGTGAAAGATTCATCTTTAAGTTATTTTTTATGTTTTTTTAAACTTATCTTTGTTGTTGAAAATATTACAGATGTCTTTTTTCCTCATGAAACCCCTCAACCCTACACCTGCTCCTTTATCTTTTCTTATTTACAAACACGAAAGAGACCCAAAGCATATACACAGATTCCAATTCTTCACCTTAACAAATATAAAGAAGACTAGCTCACTGTTAGTGATTTGCTACATGTGATTTATTTGCTTTATGCTTCTCTCTGATTCAGTGGAGATATGACACACAAAATTCAGTAAGACAGATAAATGCCATTAGGGACACTAATAGACTATTGCTCCTCCCAAGTTGTCCAAAGCCAAGCATAACAAGCTGCATAGCTAATAAGTCTGCTAGAAGTGTTTTTTTATCCTTCTTTTCCACCCACAACTTCTCTCATAGTAGGAACTAAACTTTACCTAATAAAATAACAAAAAAATAATTTCTTAATGCATATGCTGTTCTGCCAAAGCCAGTATTGTATTTTCTATCCTTGCTAGTTTCTGTTTTTATCTTGCTGCTTTTACCCATTATGTTTGAATTTGTGAATCAGTACCTTAACAGACAGGAATTAGAGGCTGGAAAGATCTCTACAGTACCTAGTAGTTTCTGTTTCATAGAAAAAAATCAATCAGATGATGATGGCTTAGGTACAGATCACCTTGAAATCATAAAATCATTAGATGATGAACACCATTAATAAAAGTAAAAGGCATAATAAAGAAAATATTTTAATGAAATACAAAGGGCAACTATCTTTGTTCAAGTAGAGATGACATCAATAGTTTATTCAAATAGTAATAAAATAAAGGAATAATCAAATAGACAAAATATATCACATGAAAGAGAAATTTAAATATCTTTATATATTTCTCTAATAGTCATATATATGTATATAACTTTTACATTTTCAATTTCCAAAGACCATATATTGCCATATTGTTAAATCTAATAGTCATTTCTCCCCTGTTATTTTATCAGCAGAAGCATTTAGCACAATTGGCCATTATCTATTTCTTGATTCTCCTTCACTTGATCTAGGGCAGTGATTGGCAAACTCATTAGTCAACAGAGCGAAATATCAACAGTACAACGATTTAAATTTCTTTTGAGAGCCAAATTTTTTAAACTTAAACTTCTTCTAACATCACTTCTTCAAAATAGACTTGCCCAGGCCATGGTATTTTGTGGAAGAGCCACACTCAAGGGGCCAAAGAGCCGCATGTGGTTCGCGAGTCGCAGTTTGCCAACTGATCTAAGGAGTATGATTTCCTGGTTTCTGCTGTGACTCACTGTTACTCCAACCCAGATTTAAGCATTTAAGATATAATATATACACACCCATGCATAGATACATACATATACATCCTACCTAATAAAAGAGTAATATGCTAATTTGACCGTACCTTCGCTATACTACCAGACAATCAGGAGAGGGTGGTAGGGCCGAGGCATGTGCAAGGCAAGGGGCCCTGCCCCTCGCATCTGTTCCGCTGCTCTGGGGGCCTGTGGAGGGACAGGGATGCAAGGGACAGGAGGGGCGGGGCCGCCACAGCCCCCTTGTCGGGGACACAGACTGCAGAGCAGTTCCGGAGCCCCTGGGCACCCGGCTGTGCTCCCTGAGGCCAGATCATGGCCACGAGGCCCCCGTCAGGCAGAGCAGTGGGAAATGGCAGTTCTATTCCTGATGCAGCCTCTTTCCCAGAACTGGGACAGCCAGGCTGGGCACTGGGGGGTCTCGGTGCACCCCAGAGCCACCCTAAGCCTGTGTCTGGCTGTCTAGGTGGCCCAGAGGTCCTGCCTACAGCCGCTCCAGCCAGCTCCCTGCCAGCTGCACTATGGGCTCCTCAGCTCCCCGCTGACTTCACTATGGGCACAGGGGCCCCTGGGCCTCATCTCGCTGCCCCAGCATTGCCCATCCCGCCCCCCGGGGCTGGGCCGGCACAGAGTGCACCCCACCGCAGCCAGATGAGCACCACAGCCAGGTGCCAGGCTCTCCCCCTTAGAGGCAGCAGCACGTGTCCCAACACTGGCTTCCTGGGTCACCCTAACCTCCTAGAACCTGAAGGGCCACCAGGTGTAACAAGGTTGAGTCTGAGGCAGTGTTGACCCAAACTGTCTGCTCTTCTCCAATGAAATGACAGTGGGCCCGTGGGCTGCCGAGTGGGGTGATGGGCGTGCCTGCTACATGGGCGGGAGGGGCCCGGCTTCCACACCAGGCGTTGGCCAGAGCCCTGCTTGGCTACAGGCCAGATGGTGCTGCTGCCCCTCAGGCCCTGCCCTAATCGGCAGCCCCGGCCAGCAGCTCAGTTGGTTGAGCATCATCCCCAGCGAGACAGGCTAGACAGGCCAGACATGCCCTGGAGCTCTCGCGAGGCCCCTCTCCAGGTTGGCCAACCTCCCACGTCCCTCCCCAGCCCTTATTGTGCCCTGGTGGAGTCCTTTTGCCTGACAGAGCAACCCCCACCCCGCACAAATTTCATGCACCGGGCCCCTAGTACACTATAAATACACAAACAATGGGTTGTTTAGGGTGGCAAATATTTGTTGTATTTTAAATAACCTTTCTAAGATATTTCAGCATGTTCTTAAAATCTCTGGCTACAGGAGGCAACACTGAAGCCTTCAAGGAATACAGTCTCCAACAGTGCTCAGATCTCTAATCAGTGCTGCATGTGATAAGTTCAGAGCTCTTCTTGGTGCAATTGCCATTTAGATATTTTCTCACAAAACTTATTAGCTAGCCCTTGCTTAAGCTGAATTCTAGCTATTCCTTTTCTGTGCCCTAACAACAGAAAGGCCATAGCTGGCTCAGGTGCAATCTCACAAAGTTATATTTCATGTCCCATAATGATGTGTCAACAAATCAAAGATATCACTTTGTTGTTGGAGTTATTCTGTTTACTTTTGATCCAGTAATATAAAACCAACATTTTAATGATAAAGAAACCATGCAGGAAGTATTTAAGTGTGTGTGTGCAAGTATATATGTGTGTATATGCATTCATTTAAATGTATATGAAAAATCAGATAGTTAAAAAACAATTATACACACATATGTGTGTGCATATACATACACACATATACACAAGTACATATTAATAAATAGACACATTCAGTATTATGTGATTGGTCTCAATATTTTTTAACATAGTCATCAAATAATATACTGTAGACAAAAATGTGACAAAAACATAGTCTTTAAAGCATATTAACAAGTGCTACAATTCAACTTTTTTAAAAGTGAGTACAATTAAAGGAGTCACATGTTACTCAAAATTTTGGACAGATGACCCAAGTATCACTTAAAAATCTTCTGAAGGAAATTTACTCCTGAAGGTCCCATCTGCAGTGCAGGGAAGGAAAGGTGTTTTATCAGAGACATACATTATGAAATAGGCTGGCTATAAAGAACAATGCCTCTGATTAAGCTCAGTTGTAAACTGACTTCTGCAGCTGTTTAAAATGATCTCATATTGAAAATTTACTTGACTTACTTGATCTGACCAATATAGAATTTTGCATATATATTTCCCTCGTCCAAAAACCTGAAATGATTCAGAGCTATGCATGGATAACTTTGAGATTTCTGATTTATAGCATTTGATAACCAACAGACTAAAATATGTCACTGAACTAATCCAATCAATAATCCAAGATAAATAGATCCTCATGGTTTGTTGTGTAGGGTTATTTAACACCAAGACTCCTAGTATAAATTTTCTTTTAAATGGGCTAATCACTTTTATCTTCCATCATTTTGATTTATAGACCCAATAAAGTTGACCTGCTTACAGACTTTAGTAATTTGATTGTATATTTTTTAAGAGAAACTGGCTGAAGCAGGTGGCTAAATATTGCTTAAGGGTGGGCTTATAAAAGTCAAGCTAAGCAAACACTTTTGGTATGCCTTAAGCAAAGTATGTACTTTTTTTTTCCTGAACAGGGTGGGCAAAAGTAGGTTTACAGCTATAGATATGATTATTTCATTACCCTTATTAACTCAAAAGAATGTCACAATGGCACAGTAAACCTACCTTTTCCCAGCCCTGTATATGTTAAAGCATATTGAAAGTCAATTTTTTGACTACGCCACTAAATGCTTGAACATTAAAATAAATTAATCACTGAGAAAATTATAGTCACGGGTAGATATCAGTCGTCACATATATTGGAGGTAATCAAGATCACAGTGTATGCTCAGATATGTAACCCCAACTTATTTCATAAGTTTTATATTCATTTTCTTATTCCATAAAACCTAATAATATTAAGCAAGCTTTTGAAGAATTTTCATGAAGAAACAGCATTACAGGCCTAATATAGGAGTCTCAACTATTTATATAAACTCTAGGTCTCACGTGACAACTTAAAATTTTTTTTGTCCTAACTAAAAGAACTAACATTTCTCTGCAAGAAGCACTTGAAAAAAACCAAAAACATATTCCAACTAAAAGGGCAATTCTTTAGAATCATCCATCAACTGCACTGAATAAACAAACAAAACTGTTGTATACCATATAATGGACACTACTCAGCACTGAAAAGAAACAAACTCCTAGTACAGTAACATGAATGAATATCAAGAGCATCCAGTAAGTGGAAAAGTCAGACATGGAAGACAACAAACTATATGACTCTATTTAGATGACTCGGTAGAAAGTTGCAGGAGCCAGGGAATAGGAGTTGGGGACTACAAAGAGACAGGAAGGGACTTTCTGGGGTGATTGGATATGTTTTCACTGTGCTGGTGGATATAAGTGTATGCCAATTGAATTTCAGGCTTAAATGGATGCATTATATTGTATGACATTATACCTGAGCAGCTGATTAAAAACCAAAAAGAATCAGAGGAGCCGAATACTACATTCCTCCATTCATACAACATGGAAAGTGCTTGCAACCCTTCTAAGAAGTTGTACAGTTACTGCAAGCCGATTAACTATGACAGAATATTTACAGATATTACTTGAAACTGCATCCTATGTGCATATTCAAGTATTCTATCATTCATCACGCTATGGCTTCAAAAGGCCACCCTCCATCCTCCCAGCTCCTCCAAATATTTTATAACCAGCCCCAATAATAGGTTTCCTCACTAAGACTTCTCTGAATAACCCACTAGGGTAGTGATCTCTCCTTGAAATGTCAGATATGAAGAAACCACAGCCCAAGGATGTGAAATTACTGAAGTCACCAAATCAGACTTTTTATCCTGACCTAACTAGTAAGTCCATTCATGCCTCTCACTGCCTGATTCTACCTGGAAGCTACTGGACAGAGAACAAAACTGTTAAAAGTTATTCATATGTACACTGACACACAGGTAACTGATTTCTTCAAGGGGGTATCAGATCCTTGCCACTAGATGCCCACTTTAATTATATTGGTAAAGTCTTTGGAAACTAATTTTTAACAGCTAGCCTTTCACATTATTCAGTTATTTAAATTATATTTTGAAACTGGTTTAGGAGGACATAGTTAGTTTTACAGATAGAGCTTCAAACGGCATCTTCTCACTTGATCATGTTGAAAAGCGGTATTGATCTATTGATGAGAAAGCTGAAAGAATATATAAAGCTATAAAGTGTGAAATCTTAACTATGAAAAAATTAATGCAAAGGAATAAGAAATCAAGAACGAATTTTGCATTCTGTTTAAGCATCACAGGTCCTTCTCATCCCACCACTGTTAATGTGTGTTTAACTGAATGGTCATTTGTATGAATTTAGGGAAATTTTGCTGGGTGCTAACTAAAACAATAATTAGCTATAATAATAAAAGTGTAATATGCTAATTAGACCAGATGTCCCTCCAGACGTCCTTCCAGACTATCTTCTGGATGAAGCTGCGGCAGCGGAGGCCAAGGCAGCTGCGGCCACAGCGGGGCTGAGCCCCATGCACGAATTTCATGCATCTCAATCTTCTGTAGGAACTTACATTTAAAATGCTACATCCATTAATACTCTGAGAAAACTGACCTAAAACAGCACTCATCCCCCATTTAAAATTCCTACATTCTAATGATACCAAATTGATAGCTATATCTTAGAGTCTCTAAGTCTCACAGGATCACAATTTTTAAAGAAACATCTAACATTTAATACTAATATTCACGTTGCTCTCAACATACCAATGAATTCAAAGGCAAAGGTCTTAGTTTCACAAGAGGCTCACTAGGTAGAAATTAGAATGCAGTGACATTCTAGAAACAAATTGGAACTTTTCCCTATACATGATTTCAGACAAAACATGTGCAATCTTTTTAGAAATAATATGCTATGGTTTATACATACTAACAAGATATATAATTATCCAAATTTTCTTCTCTACATCAAGATACTGCCAATAGTTGATATCATAGCTTAGAAATCTACCACTGGGAGGAAAAACTTAGTCTTTGTGACATTTCTGCTAAAACATCACTGAAAACTCATTAATTCAATAAATTCTTGGATGCTCATTAGAGTTCTAGATATTATGAGGCATGTAAAGAAGATTATTTATGATCGGTGCCTTGGAGGAGCTTACCACATAGAGATCAGATATATCTACACATAGGTAAATCACAAGATAAAATGAGAAAAGTAAATAAGTATAAAGTGTTATGCAAAGTTAAGGGACCATAGGTCACTAGAAGTTTACAAGATAGTAAAGGATGTAAGTCTTCACAGCTCTAAATCAAGGTAGCATGTGAACCTAACACTGCAATTTGCAAATATTATCCTATATAATAGAGAGGTAATATGCAAATTGACCATCACACCCTCACAAAGATGGCTGCCTACAACCAGGCCAGGAGGGGGTTAGTGAGGGAACACCAAACAACACAACAAGCAGGCTGCGTGGGGCAACCAGCCTGGCGAGGGGAGGGGGCAGTTGAGGACAACCAGGCCAGCAGAAGAGTGCAGGCTGGGTAGTTGGGGACAATTAGGCTGGCAGGGGGGCAGGGAGGGGTGACTAGGCTGGTGGCGAACCAGTTGGAGGCAATCAGACCGGCAGGGGACAGTAAAGGGTGACCAGGCCAGCAGGAGGGGCAGTTAGTGGTAATCAGGTTGGCACGCAGGGGCAGTGAGGGGGTGATCAGGCTGGCAGGGGGGAGGGCAGTTAGGGGTGACCAGCAGGCAGGCGAGCAATTAAGAGCCAGTGATCCAGGATTGTGAGAGGAATGTCCGACTACTGGTTTAGGCCCCATCTCCGAGATTGCGCCTAAACCAACAGTCAGATATCCCCCGAGGAGTCCCAGATTGCAGAGAGTGCAGGATAGGCCTAGAGGGAACCGCCTCCTCCATGCACAAATTTCATGCACCAGGCCTCTAGTACCATCTAATGAAAGATTAATATGCAAATTGACCATACCTCCATTACACCCACAAGCCATGCCCACACACCAATCAAGAGCAACATGCAAATAAACCCAACCAAAATGGCTGTGGCCACTGAGAGCAGAAGGGAAGCTTAGGTTTCCCGGCAATGGAGGAAGCCAAGCATTCTGCCTATTCTTGCTGGCCTTGGCCAAGGCAGAGCCCAGTGATTAGAGCAAGCTGGGAGTCCCTTGCCCAGGGCCCAAGCCTCAACCAGAGGCTTGCAGCCTTGGCCCGGGGTAATCGCACGTACTGGGGGGTCCTCCACCCAGGGCCCAAGACTGGGAGCCTCGGCCAGAGGCTTGCGGCCTTGGATGGGGGCAGAGCAGGGCTATCGAAGCTAACTGGGGGTCCCCCAACCAGGGCCAGAGGCTTTAGGCCTTGGCAATGGTGGAGCCGGAGATCAGAGGAGATAGGTGTGAACTGTAGAAGAAACACCTTTTCTGACAGCTCATTGGCTAAGCTCCCTGTATGCCACAGGTAATATTCTTAGTAACTTGGGTATAAGAATCCAAAAAAGTAATCAAGGGTTTTTCCACCTTGATTTCCACTCTTCTGGAGAAAAGAGCGAAGGTCCGCTGCTGGAGGGCTAAGAACTGTCCTATGCAGTTTGGCTCAGTGGATAATGCCTAGGTTTGCCAACTGCAGGGTCTGGGTTAGAGTCTGATCAAAGGCATGCACCTAGGTTGCAAGCTCCTCCCTGGCTAGGATCCAGGTCAGGGCTCATGCAGGAGGCAATCAATCAAAATTTTCCTCTCACTTTGATGTTTCTGTCTTTCCCTTTCTCTTCCACACTCTCTAAAAATCAATGGAAACATATCCTCAGGTGAAGATAAAAAAAGAAAAATAAAGAAATGTTATAGCCTATGAAAGACACATCTTGAAAATGCCTAAAGAAAGTTGTCCTTTTTTCATGGTGAAGGGACTGAAGTCCAAGTTGATGAAAACACCTTGGTGGCTGCAGTGACTGGCAACAGCTGCAGCAGTGGGGTGATGGGGCTGGTGCCTTTCCCTGATCAGCCCGGTTGCCTCCCACAAAGGGAGGCCAGACTGCGGCTTAGGCCTGCTCCCCATGGGGAATGGGTCTAAGCTGTCAGTAGGATATCCCCTGAGGGCTCCCAGTATGTGAGAGGGGGCAGGCTGGGCTGAGGGGACCCCTCCCCCTCAGTGCACAAATTTTGTGCACCAGGCCCTTGGTTATAGTATAAAAGACATCACCTCCCTGCTGGCCAGGGAGGGGCCTCAGGGAGCAGACAGAACTTTAGCCAAGCATGTCTTCAATGAGAGGGTCCTATAAGAAATGCCAGGATGTGCTACTTAAACCTTCTGGGGGTCAGTGAAACACAGGATCTATAAGCACTGACTGAATGGATGGCAGAAATGGATCACGGGCAGCACCAAAATGTGTAACTTAAGATCAGCATGGGAAGGGCCTGGCACAGGGAGTGAGGAGAAGGGTGACAGCAGGGAGGAAACTGACCATGGTTGAAATGAGTGAAAAGCCAAAACCTGAATCTCAAGGTAATGAGTTTAGATTTTTTTTGCAGTGCCTCCCTTTGTCACAGAGCCTATCACCCTGAACTAGAATTTTCTTCTTACGTGCTTTCTGATCTGTCATACTGAATACTAATTTCTTTTTACTTCTTGTTACACTGCAAGTTTCTTAAGGGCAGGAACTGAATTTTATCTAGTAACTACAGATGTCTAACTATAAAAGGTATGCAATAAATGCTTTAATGAACAAATGAACAAACGAATGTATCACAAGTGAAATGCTACATTTTTATTACTGCCACTAAATTATTCTAAAGTGATCCTGTCTCATTCCAAAGCTTTCTCTCTTTTTAATTTTTTTTTAAAAACTTTTTTTCAGTTTATTTTAACTATCTAATAGAATAGGGTTTATAAATGTTCACCTAGCTTTAAATGTATTATCTGTAAAAATAATATTCAACAAAAATGATTTCTCCCATAGCCAAACTACTCTTGTTGTGTCCTGGATTTTTCGATTCAAATTTGCTCCTGTACAACTCTTACTCCCTTCTTCTTGACTCCATCACTTCATCTACCTCTCACCACCACTAATGTTACCATAATTCTCCTATAGAAACTAGAGTCTTTCTTAATGCTTTTTCAGGTTCAGTGACCTATAAATTCTATATCTCCTCTAAAGGTCCACATGCTAAAAATCTAATATATTATTATTGTATTTTATAAAATAGCCTAAAAATAGGCAAAATTAATCTCACATTAATTATGTCAGGGGAGACATCAATGGCAAGGAGCAAGAGGGAGGCCTGAGATGCTGGCAATATTCCACTGACTGATCTCAGGACTGGTGACATTTGTGTGTTCCTCTTCATGAAAACTCACTGAACTGTAACATCAAAATTCACACTTTATATGCTTGTTTGTTCTTTACATTCCTTGTGGTGGAAAAGGTTGGTAATACTGCCACTGGTGGCTATATTCAGGCGCTGGTAAGCAAATCACTAGAACAGATGATGTTCTTCTCTTAGTGTCTGTTACAGGAACAGAACCAGGAAAAAAGGGCAGAGGAAAAGAACAATGGAGACTAAGTAGGGAAGGGGACAGGGACTTTACCCTGCCAGAATCATTATTATGTACCAGATACACAAAAATAATAATCTTTCAATAGTCTTTGGTGTGGACAGCTTGCATTTTCCTGAGCTAATACAGTATCAATAAAATCATCACTAAAATTAAATAAACCTCCAATGCCTGTTGATGATGATGATGATGAACAAAAACAAAAATATGATCCTTAAAGTTTTCCTAGAAAATCTTACTATGCTTCTCTGGTATTTCCCCCTCCATCTCTGTAGCCTGTGATTATCCTGTTAATGGGGCCATGCTTTACCACCCTGGTTCTCACCAATATGGATTTTACCTACTTGGGAGAAGGCAGGAAGAGGATGTTCTGAGGCCACCACGGGACTTTTTCATCACCAGAATATAAATGTGAGGCTTCCCTCACTACCAGGTTAGAGCTGTAGAATTGGGGGCATTTGCCAGTATATCTATACCCCACGTTACTACCTCACATTTCTAAAAACAGATATCTCAGGTTAGGAAAACAGTCAATTAAGAGTAGAAGAATACAGTATAAAGACTGAGTTTTCCCCAAATTTCTTCCTCTTTAATCCCATGTCCACAGCTGAAACAAGATCTACATGTCATTGGTTATGTCCATTCTGTTTTCCTGATTGGTCCCTCAACCTGCCTATTTGATGTACAGACAGAACAAACACCCAAATCATAACATATCAGCTCTCAGAGCAGAGGCAATCTACTTATTCAAAACTAGAGGCCTAGTGCACAAAATTCATGCACAGGGGGAGGGGAGGGAGTGTCCCTCAGCCCAACCTGCACCCTCTCTAATCTGGGACATCCCTCTCACAATCCAGGACTGCTGGCTCCCAATTGCTCACCTGCCTGCCTTCCTGATTGCCCCTAACCCCTTCTGCCTGCCAGCCTGATCACCCCCTAACCACTCCCCTGCCAGCCTGATTGATTCCTAATTGCTCCCCTGCAACCCTGTTTGCCCCTAACTGGCCTCCCCTGCAGGCCTGGGTCTCCCACAACTGCCCTTCCCTGCAGGCCCAGTCACTCCCAACTTCCCTCCTCTGCCAGCCTGGTCACCCCTAACTGCCCTCCCCTGCAGGCTTGATCACCCCCAACTGCCCTCCCTTGCAGACCTGGTCCCTCCCAACTGCTCTCCCCTGCTGGCCATCTTGTGGTGGCCATCTTGTATCCACATGGGGACAGAATCTTTGACCACATGGGGGCAGCCCTCTTGTGTGTTAGAGTGATGATTAATCTGTATATTACTCTTTTATTACATAGGATAGAGGCCTGGTGCATGGGGGGGATGGGGCAGATGGTTTTCCCTGAAGAGTGTCCCGAATCAGGGTGGGGGTTCCCTTGGGGTATGGGGTGGCCTGGGAGAGGGGCCTATGGTGGTTTGCAGACCGGCCACATCCCCCGGCGGCCCAAGCAGAGGCCCTGGGATCTGGGCTTATTTATCTTCTACAATTGAAACTTTTAGCCTGGAGCAGAGCCAAGCCGTCTGCTTGCTCAGTGGTGGCAGCCATTTCTATTGGGTTTTATTTATCTTCTATAATTGAAACTTTGTAGCCTTAAGCAGAGGCCTGGGCCAGCCAGGGCAGGTGGAAAGCTTGGTTTTCTCCATCTCTGGGAGCAACTCAAGCCTCCTGCTCTCTCCAGCTCCATGGCTGCCGTCATTTTTATTTATCTTCTATCATTGAAACTATACATTGAGTGGAGGCCTGAGCTGACAAGGGCAGGTGGAAAGTTTGGCTTCGTCCATTGCCAGGGAAACCCAAGCCTCCCTCCTGCTCTCTGTGGCCCCAGCTATCTTGGTTGGATTTATTTGCATATTCACTCCTGATTAGCTTGTGGGTGTGGTTTGTAGGCATGACTTGTGGGTGTAGTGGAGGTATGGTAAATTTGCATATTACTCTTTTATTAGATAGGATATGAGGGTTATTAATCAAAACCACTGAAAACCTTATGGGAAGAGAGAACAGAGTAACTCTAATCAAATATCTACTTATTAACAAATATTTATTGAGCATCTAATATTCCCAGATAACTTTCCAGGTATGGGGTAGTTTACATTCATTGAGCTTACATTCACTTTAGCAAGAAAAATTAATCATATTTTTGTTCTTCCTCAGGGTATAACTAATAGAGTCAGTGCAACTCTTTGTTACTTAGTAAGAAATAACATAATTTTTATTTTCTTCTTTTTGTTTCTCACAACTCACTAACATAGATTTAAATCATCATATATTATTCTCAGAATAAGAACAAAACATTTAGGACTTCCTAATGAAGAAAGAAAAAAGCACTTGGTAAATAGAGAGAAGCCATTTTCAGAGTTGAAACTCAGATGGCATTTATGAAAGCGGTACAAAGGGCTGGATGCTTCAGTGGAGAATCAGACTTAGGGCTGCACTGATCTTTGCCTCAGCTCTATCTCCACAGACCCTGCTCCTCTGTGACTATCTACACCAGCTCTCCTTCCATCCTAAATGCATAAACATCTCACTCTGTCTGCAACTGGAGATAATTTTTGAAACATTCTTGTTTTATTGCATAGTGATAAGTATTACTATGTAGATATAGACACTAAATAAATAAACCAACAAGAATCAGCAAAGCCATGGTTCACAAACCATGCTTGGCTTTTAAAATTCATGAATACTGTCTTGTGAAGCCTTTCTACTAAAAATATATTTAATAGGAATCATGTTTAGTCACCTGTATCCAATTAGTTTCACAAGTTAGCATTTGGATTTAATAAGATGTAATGCAAAGATTTAATTCCCACATCATACAGTTAGCTTCATTCACTCAACTCCCTGTTAAGAGATTCAGCCCTTACTCAGGCCAGCCAAGTCCCCAAGTACCAGAGTAGGAATCATGGCAAATATATGATTACATCTAGGAAATCAGCTAAGAGTATCGTTTCTTACTGAACATCTTCACATATGGACAAATGGTTGTTAGATAAATCTTGGAAGGCTTCATAAGATTACTTTTAAATGTGTTAAGAAATATTAACACTTTTAAGTGTGAATTATAGTGTTGTGTCCTAAATAAAAGTAATCGGCACAGAAATGCATTTTTCACAAGCACAAAAATGGTTCTTATGATTATGGAAGATTTGGGAGGCACTAGATAGCATCCTTCCACAGTTCTTGTTTATATGATTAGGTTCATGAGCTTCATCTACAATTAGAGAAACAGTATTCTGTACTAGATTGCCTGCCAGCAAGGAGGTTATAGGCAGAAACAAACATGACCCAATTCATCATCTTGGATTCATGTTCATTAACGCTTTTCCCTGAATGAACGGGCCTAGGTAGGCACTTTTTATAACACACCACTTGAGTTTTTGTTGTTGCTGCTGTTTTTTGTTTGTTTGTTTGTTGTTTTTGTGTGTGTATGTGTGTGTGTGTGTGTGTGTGTGTGTGTGTGTGTTTTGCACACTGTCTGTCAGGTCTTAATGAACACAGGAATCCGTAAGTTAAAATAAAGAAGCACAAAATGTTATGAGATTCAATCATTTTTTAGGCTGTTATTGCTGTATTCTTTGATTAAACTCAGTCCCTAGACATTAGATGCCCAATCTCAAAGGAAACAGGCCTCCCTCCAATTTCAGAAACCTGAAGCTAAAAAATTTGATGCTATAAAGATGTATTTTACAACATTTCAAAATACATATATTTAATTCACACCTAGAGTATGTTGCTTTATAATATTTTCATTTTATTTTTTGCAGCAAGGGGGTGATTTTTCAACCTATAAACATTTCACTACATTTAATAACACATATGACAGAAGTGAAACTAAATTTCATAGCTAGTCTACTTATATCTTGACTATAAATTCTTATGTCTACCAAAAAGTTGAACTATAAACATGTTGATTATGAGCTAGATTCAAATTTTGCTTTCATCAATGTATTCTTTAAAAAAACCTCACCATGCAAAGATCAGGAAAGCCAGACAACACACATAACAAATCATTACAAAATTATTTACCTCCTACAATATGTGTGGGCATAACTCAGAAGTGACTATGACAATACTATACTGAGCTTTACTCAACACTGATATAAAAAACCTTCTACAATAGAACATGTGTTTCATTTACAGATCACTTTTTATTCATTTAAGCTGAATAACAACTCCAATTACTAGTAGGAATTTTATTTAGTCAATGCTCAAAAATACCAATATTTGATAATGCTCCTCACTGAGGCTTTAGAAGTAGGATAGAAGGGAGTTTTTATTTGTTTGTTTGTTTGTTTAATAAGAATATGATTGGCCTAGTTCTACTAAGAGCTACCGTTCAAAACAAAGAAATGACACAACAGAGTTAAGCAGCTCTTTCTCTCTCACGGAGATGGTTTCCTGTTAATTTTGACAGAAGAGTAACAGTCACTACTGACTAAGTAGAGGGTAAACAAACTGAAGATCAGAATTAATGGTATCATAGACATTGGCTTAAAGAAAGCTTACCGTTCCCTCTCTCCATCAGTGATATCATATAAGCGGTTGGCACCTCCATCAGCACAGGCTCTTAAAAGAGCTTTAAACAGAAAGGGGAAAAAAAAGAGAGCATATCAACATAGGAAGCTTAAAGCAACAGCTTCCAAAGGTTGAATACTGAAAAACAGGCACTCATACACATACAGTCACACTTCCCTTTCTCAGATAATTTCACACTCAGCTAGTGTTGCTGCTGTTAACAAAACATTTGCACAGGCACATCCAGAAAGACAGAATCCCCTGCAGACAGTATATTTCCTTTCTGCTTCTTTTTCAATTTCCTCTTATTCCTGATGTGATGTCCTCAATATCCCTTAAAGCTTGCTTTTCCTGCTGTATGGCAGAAGACAGACCTCACACTCACTAACAGTAACAGTTATAACTCTGTTCCCTTTTAAAATTAATGTTTACAGATACATTCCCTTTATAACAGGTACTATGGGTTTCCAAAGTTCATGTAATATAGAAGGTTTCTTTTAAAAATGAATCATAAGCATAATATTATTTGAAAATATTGTCACTAATAACCTAGACAATGTGTGAAAACTGTGAAAATTGTGAAGGTGATGCAAAATTGACTGAATCTTGGGAAGAACTAAAATATTCAAGTAAGACTGGTTCTCTTTCCAACTGGGGCTTTCATCTGTTGCCTTCCTAAGCCTGCTCCCTACTGTCACTCTAGCATTTGATGTTGCTGAATTGGTATTAGATATTGATATTGGGATTAGTTATTAGAAATTGTTCTACGCTTCCTGCGGATATTCTTTGATATTTTCTCATTTCATAGACTTCTAGATTAATTGTTACTACTTTAATTTCTAATTTCTAAATATTCTTTGACATTTTCTCATTTCATAGACTCCTAGATTTATTGTTACTACTCTAATTTCTAATTGTTACTACTCTGATTTCTAATTTCTAATTTTCTAATTTATTGTTACTACTCTAATTTCTAATTTGATGTTGCTGGATTGGTATTAGATATTAATATTGGGATTAGTTATTAGATATTGTTCTAAGCTTCCTGCAGATATTCTTTGATATTTTCTCGTTTCATAGACTCCTAGATTTATTGTTACTACTCTAATTTCTAATGTTTGGTCTCTTGAGCTTAATTTCCTCTTTCATTTTTTTAATACCTTATTTAATGGTTTAGGACAAGCTTTATATTTTATCATGGGTGATGAGAGCGAATGCAGAGATGTCTGAGGTTCTAATTCCTCACCCCGAACAGACCGACCACAGCCTTGCCTCCTATTCCCAATTACTGTTAAAACACAAGTCTCTAAGTCCCACAGCTCAGTAAAGACCCTGGGCAACAGCAGCTTCAGAAGAAACAAGTATTCTGAGCTACTTCTTCATTTTGTGGCACTTACAAAATCCTCTTACCTTTCAGCATATTGGGCTATACATTTAAAAAAACCTTTATAATATTCCAGGTGTTTTATAACAGGTAGGCAAGTGTAAAGGATAGCTAATTAAGTACATTGGCAGAAATAAAAGTCCTAATGTATTTTCCACTAACTCATTTGTAAACTATTTTCTTTTATCTGTATCAGAAACAAAACACCTGGCCAAAATATATTCATTTTTTGCTTCAGCTTTCTCATTTGTAAGTATATAGATTATTAAGCAATTAATGATCTAATGAATGTATACAATGCTCATCACAATACTGGAACACAGTAAGCATTCACTAAATAAGAGCCCTGACATATGGTTGTCAGAGGGAGGGGGGGTTGAGAGGCTGAGTGAAGAAGGTAAAGGGATTAAGAAATCGTTACAAAACAGTCACAGGGATGTAAAGTACAGCATAGGGAATGCCAGTATAGTCATTAATCTATATATATAAAAGCCAAGCAACTGGAATGCCTGAATGACCAGAATGACTGGTTGCTTTGATGCACACTGCGGCCATGGATAACCCCAACCACTCCAATCGAGGGCAGGGCTGGCCTGATCTCCCGAACCCGTCCCCGCCCCACCCAGCCAGTCCAGCCCCAACTGGACCCCAATTAGGGCAAGCTGACTGGACCCCACCCATACACAAATTTGTACACCGGGCCTCTAGTATTGTAATAACTATGTATGGTTCCAGTTGGTATTGAAAATATCAGGGGAACACTTTGTAAAGTATATGATTTTGCAACCATTATGCTAGTATAAAATAAGGCTGAATGTTAACTATAATTAAAAACAAACAAAAAGTTGGAGAGAACCAAGATGGCGGCACAGGTAAAACACCTATCTTGCCATCATACACAGCAATTTTAAAACTACAACTTAACGAAAGAACAAACACCACCCAGAATCACCAGAAAGCTGGCCAAGTGAAAATTCTACAAATAAAAGTGAAGATAAGACACTGTGACTCGGAGGAGCGGCTGAGGACAGCGATGAAGATACGTGCGGAGAGAGGTTTGGAGGAGTGCTCGCACTAGCGGATAGGGCGGGGCGGCTGAAAACTGGCCAGTTTTCTCAAACGGGGAGACAAAGGCGTCCCACTGGACTGATTCTCCAGCTCTGGGCGAAGTCCAGGGAACCCACTATCATATGGGGTAAAAATTGGACAGTGGGAGGGCATGCCGAAGCTCAGGTGCTGCAGGGGTCTGCCGGCTTGTGCAGAAGGCAAGCTTGTGCAGAGTGTGTGTGAACTTGGGAACAGCGCAGCTGCGTGACCGTGACCACATAGAGAGCGCTCGCGACTTGCTCTCTCATTTGGGAAACTGTAAGACTGCTTTGTTTTATGACTCTGAGTGAGACCTTGGGTGTGCAGACTCATTTGGGGAGAGTCTGAATTCCCCAGCAGCTGGTGGATCTCAGCAGCGGCTCTCTCTCAGAGGTGCTGGCAGCCACTGAACCCGGCGCAGAGTCCCTGGGGCCACACAGGGCGGAGCTGACGCTGTCTGCTTGGCCCGGAGACTCTGCCCATCCAACCTGAGCACAGCTAAACTTCACAGACAATTGGCCTGGAGGTCAACCCCTCCAAGTGCGAACAACGATTAACCTGAGCTTAACTTCAGCAAGACTGTGCAACCCATATCCACCTCAGGTAACTGGGGAGGCTGAGCCACTGTCCCTTGTAGGACATCTACCACAAAAAGCTAATTGACCAACTCAGGGAAGCAGCTACCATGCAGAGACATGGAAAGAAATCAGATGTGAAAGAAATGGAGAAAAAAAACACGACTGGATATGGAATTCAAAACCACGCTTATAGGTCTTCTCAAGAGGCTCCTAGAAAAGGTCAAGACCTTTAAGGAAAGAAGCAAGACCGACAAGGAAATGAACGAGATCCTCAAGGATATGAACGAGACCTGCAAGGAAATGATCAAGACCAATGTGGAAATGATCAAGACCAACATGGAAATGATCAAGACCAACGTGGAAATGAATGAGTCCTACAAGGAAATGAATAAGACCTACAAGGAAATGAATGAGTCCTACAAGGAAATGAACGAGACTCTCAAGGATATGAAGGAGACTCTCAAGGATATAAAAAAGAACCAACCAAAAATTAAGCATACACTGACTGAAATAAAAAATATTAAACAAAGACCTAAAAGTACTCTAGAGCACCCCAAGAACCAAGTTAAAGATTTGAAATACAAAGAGGTAAAATCCACTCAGCTGAAAAAGCAAGAAACCAAAAGAATCCAAAACATTGAAGATAGTGTAAGGGGCCTCTGGGACAACTTCAAGTATACCAACATCCGAATTACAGGGGTGCCAGAAAAAGAGAGAGAGCAAGACAATGAAAACCTATTTGAAGAAATAGTGACCGAAAACTTCCCACACCTGGTGAAAGAAATTGACTTAGCAGTCCAAGAAGCACGCCGAACCCCAATATATAGGAACCCTAAGAGGACCACACCAAAGCACATCATAATTAAAATGCCAAGAGCAAAAGACAAAGAAAGAATATTAAAAGCAGCAAGAGAAAAACAGTTAGCTACCTATAAGGGAGCACCCATACGATTGTCAGCAGATTTCTCAACAGAAACTATGCAGGCCAGACGGGAGTGGCAAGAAATATTCAGTGATTAATAGCAAGGATCTACAACCAAGATTACTCTATCCAGCAAAGCTATCATTCAGAATTGAAGGTCAGATGAAGTGCTTCGCAGATAAGAAAAAGCTAAAGGAGTTCATCACCACCATACCAATATTATATGAAATGCTGAAAGATATTCTTTAAGAAGAGGAAGAAGAAAGAGATAAAAGTGTAAATTATGAACAACAAATACACATCTATCAACAAATGAATCTAAAAAGCAAGTGAATTAATAAGCTGATGAACAGGATAAACTGGTGAATGTAACAGGACATAGAGAGGGAATGGACTGACAATTCTTGGGGAGAAAAGGCGTGTGGGAAGTGCAGCAAGAGACTGGACAAAAATCATACAACTATGGGAGAGGACAGTGGAGGGGAGTGAGGGCGGAGGGTGGGATGGGTACCAGGTGGAGGGGAGCTATAGCGGGGGAAAAAGGGAACAATGTAATTAATAAACTGGACAATAAAGATTTAAAAAATAAATAAAAAATAAACAAAAAAGTTATAATACTCTTTGATGCTGTTCTAAATGCATGTAGATGAAATTTAGATGATCATTTTATAAATGGGGGAGGGTAAAAAGATATAAAGAGAGGTAAAAAGAAAAGAAAAATAAAATAAATGAGTCCTCTTTCTCCATTTTTGTTAGAATTAACAGTTTAAAGTCTTATGTTGATAGAAAAGTAAAGCTTGAGTTATTTCAAAGGTGAAAAACAAAAATACAAATTTTACAAAGATATCTGAGACAGACATCTCATATTTCCAATACCAATAATGCACAGTTCCTTATAATGCAAATTAAACCACAAAAATTACTTGCAAAAGTTTACAGAACATTCTGCACATTTAAAAATATCAAAACCTAAAAGTTCAAACAAAATCTAAAGTAGAGTGATCATCTCACATAAAATATCTGACTTAGAGTAACTGAATATGGAGATTGGAAAGACTGGTAAATAGAGACAGATGGTGAATTATTAATAATTACCCTCCAACTGTACAAAACAATTCTCTGAAACAAATTAACATGCACATGGGATACTTTTATGTAAAAGGTATTCAATGAAGTAAAATGAAAATCTAAGGAATAGTTTTTAGCAGCTAAGATGATCAGAATAGAATAACTTTCACAGTATATTATTTTGCCAAGATCAGTTGATGTCAACATTATACCAATTATGTGCCAGGCCCTATCTACAATAGAAAGATGAATAATAAATAGATCTAGTACTCCAGGCTCACATTATAGTAGAAAAAAGAGAAACAAGCAAATATATGTGCAATGCCCTGTAGATTCTAAGGAGTGCTATAATAAAAGCAACAACAGTGGGAGAATTAAGAGAGAGAAATTTCAGTGCACAAATCTGTAAAACTGCTTATTAATAAACCTGGTTCAGCTAAGATCAGTGTTACTTTTACAATCCAGAACCTTTTTTCAATGCCTGTTATTTATCATACCTAGATTTAAATTGATATTGCAGAATAGTTTATGAAAACAGAGATAACTAGATCACAGAAAGCAAAATTGTCCACATTTATTCCTGTTTTAAATGCAAAGGGAGCCAAAATAACCTTGATGAAACCTATACACTATCTCTCTTGACCTACATGTTGGGGTGCAACCCAACTAAAAGGAACAAATTCCACACTGTCCCTAAAACTATTTTGTTTCCAATAAAGCTTGATAAAAATGATCTGTTCTACCACATTTAAAATTTTATTAACAAAAATGCTTTATTTCAAAATATATTCCACATCATAAATAAAACTGCATTGAAAATGTAAAATCCTTCAAAGCATGTTCTAAATAATGTTGGCATAAATTCATTGATAGCAATTTGAAAAATGAACAAAATATCACTGTTAATGAAAGTGACCAACTAAAAGAACTAGAAGTAGGTAGCATTTTTTAATAAGATATTTTTGATAAATCATAATGGATCAGCCTCAAAAATATGTTCACTCCATCATTTAAATTGTTCCACGCTTCAATGAATAGAAGTTACTACATCAGTAATTTTTAACATAAAGAGTTAATTGGCTTATTCAGCAAAATTGTCAAATAATATAACTTCAATGGTTGAGCAATTCTTTACTATGAATCAGCTGATAAACAGCTGAAGACTAAAATGCATTCAAATATCTATAAGCCTTTATATATTGGTACCACCAGTGAATATATTAAGCACATCTTAAGCTCTCAATTTTTTTAGCCTGGCATAATATAATTTAAAGTAATAATAATAATTTAATGTAATAATAAATGAAGATTTTCACTTAAAATAGAGACTAATTGGTTATTTCATTAATTTCCACTGAAGAAAGTTGGACAAATATAATTCGACTTCCTGAAAAACAGAGTATTAAGTTAGCTCCAAACATTTAGAAAAAAAAGTAAAATTAAAGAAACATTTTTAAGTTTCAGTTTACTAAAAGAACACCATATACAGAAGATTTCAATTCTAGTCTAAATCAAGTACCTTTTAGTACTAAGGCTTTGAGCTAATTCCAAGAGTGCTGATTTTAATGCAAAATAATTACATATATATGTATATATGTATATATATATACACACGTGTGTGTGTGTGTGTGTGTGTGTATTTTACCAAATTCACAAAATTTTTCAGAGACTAGAGAGATAACATACATAAAACTAGAAGAGCACGGGCAGCCGAAACCGGTTTGGCTCAGTGGATAGAGCGTCGGCCTGCGAACTGAAAGGTACCAGGTTCGATTCTGGTCCAGGGCATGTACCTTGGTTGTGGGCACATTTCTAGCAGGGGATGTGCAGGAGGCAGTTGGTCACTGTTTCTCTCTCATCGATGTTTCTAACTTTCTATTCCTCTCCCTTCCTCTCTGTAAAAAAAATCAATAAAATATATATATTTTTTAAAAGAGTATGGGCAAACAGATTCTATAACATCTTGTTGATGAAGCTACAAATTTGAGGGACAGTTGGGCAGATATATAAAAATTTAACTGTGCATGCCCTCTTATCCAGAAATTTTATGAAAAACTATAACAAACTTAAATGGCCACCAATTGCATGCTGGTAAAATATACCCTGGCCCTATTATGGAACAATAAAAAATAAAACTCCTATATTGTGCTATCTCTTACAAGATACATTGTTATTAACAATTTTAAATAAATCGTGGTTAAGTCTTCCTTGCAGTAGAGCTACTCAAATGGAGAAGAATATATCAGATTCAAGAAAACTAAGAATCAGGCCAAGGTTACTTCGTTAAGTAAACATATTAATTAATGATAAAGGAAAAAAAACCATAAGAGTTACTATCATCTGTATATAAAATAATAAAGGTATATTTACTTTTATATTTATACAATTTTAAGCACAAAAAAATGATTACAGTGGTACTTCTGTAGAAGAGGACTGGGTTAGAAGAAAGAGTTAATTTCTGCATAACTAATTTTCTTCAAGGGAACCTCATCCTTGCACTCTCTGCCCAGAGTGACTGATTCAAAGGCCGAGATGTGCCAAAGATAATTAGGCCTAAAAACTTTCTAGGTTCCCTTCTCTACTGTCCAGCAACCTAACAGTGGAAGCCTGGTCCTATGATCCATCATCTTGACCCAGAGAAGGAGGGCCAAACAGTAAAGACAAAGCTGGAGATCAGAGCACTGGGTGAGTCTCAGCCTGGCACTAGCCTTATTAATTTCTACTGCAAAGACACAGTATTCCTCACATCTGTGCCAGATCAAGGGCTTGTATTTTTGTAGGTAGTTTGCCTATTATTTTAGACACTATCATCAGCAAAGCCTTGATTATGTTCCAAATAGGTTAGTTTCTGGACAGGTGAACAGACAAATGAACCTGCTTCCCCATCAAGGCTTCATCTCACGTGGGAAAACTTTCATTGAAAGCACTGCATGGAAATACACACTCTCTGGCAGAACACAACAATTTCCTTTGCTCACAGGAGCACCAAGATGCATAATTAACTGATACTTAGCTAACTCAGAACTTTAGATGAAAGGTTTTACTTATACTACATTTGTGTGCAAATTTTAAGAAAACTCACACTATTTGCAACATGCACAATTAGTGAAGGGAATTATCTCTCAAATTTTAGTCAAGTCAGGAGCACAGAATTATCCTATTTCAAATGAAAATATTAAGTGGTACTTATACTGAGTTAGTGTGCTGTGTAAATTCTATTTTCCTTTTTCTCTGCAACCTTTTCTCTCCTCCTCCTCCTCCTAGATATGTGCCATGGAGATAAAGCATGTATGACATTTACTCATTCTTGATGCTGTCAAGTCTACAATCAGGTTCCTCTTTGACCCTAAGTGACATCAAATACCTCATTATTGAAAAAATCTTAACAGCCAAACATCAAACTGTGTATCATAAATTGGCACAGGGAATTTTTTTTCTAAACAAAGAGTAAAGCTTATGGTATGTAAAAGCTGCAAATAGCTGCAAAGAAAAATAGGGTCTTGTAAGTGAAGCTAGCATACATGTTTGTGAGTTGTGAGGATTACATTTTTACTAAATACTAACTACACTTTAGGGACAAGGTGGCAAATACACACACTCAGTTTATGGGGAATAAGAAAATGTATAATAGATTGTGGTGTTGTTGCCATAAACAGGGTTGCTCATCCTTGGTACTATTCACAATGTGGGACTTTGGTGTGCAGGGGTTGTCCAGCACACTGTAGGATGTTTAGCAGCATCCTCGGCCTTATCCATTAGATGCTAGAACACCCCTGAGTTGTAACAACCCAAAATATACAAAGACAATGCCAAATGTCCCAAGAGCTAGTGTGCTAACTGGAGGGCTACTCACACCCAACACTCTGCCTAGAGTTACAATACACAGCTATAAGGCAAAAGTGCTCATTGCTATTCTCTAAATTTCCAATTTAAAAGCAGGACTGTCACCCATAAACAACAACTATCTAACTACCAAAGGCAGGTGAATTAAATCAACTTATATCCCAGCTAAACTGTCTTCATAGCTATCCCAGACACAAAGCTACCACATTATTTTCGACTTTAGCTTTCTGAATCAGCAGTAAGACTTCACATACAATCAGTGCATGCATTGGATAGCTTTAATATTCTGGTTAATCTTCTAGCATGACCCTACACCCTTTCCTATCATTTGAGACCCTATTACTATTATTGCCACTAGTTACAACAGCCAAAGACAGGTTCTCTGAATGTCTTCCGGGATCTGCTGGATTGTTTCACATCATCTGGCACATCAGATGAGAAGAAACCATCACTCAGATATGACTTTAGACAACGAGCATGAAACTGACAGCTTCTATTAGTTTAGTTCACTTCATAATGTACGACACTGGTAAAGTGTAGGGATAAAACAATGAGATGTGGTAGATCTCTATGAATGGGTAAAAATGATGAAATGCCTAGAATAACCAACAGTTAGAATGGAAGAAAAGAGCAACAATGGGGGCTGGTCCACTTGGCAAAAGTAAAAGTTTATTGTTTTTTAAATCACTTTGTTGATGCAAATATGTTACACAATAGAAGAATGTAGAGATTTGCCTCCTTTTCTGTTCCTTTGGCACTGGAATTCCTTCCCCTCTGCTTTTATTTTATGGAACAGTAGTTAACAGATCGAAATTACATGCAAGGCTCATTTCAAATGAAGGATTATTGTTGGATATATCAAAAGTGAAAATGTATCAAACCCAGATTTGTTACACAAAAAGTGGTATTTATCTTAATTTGTAGAGCTAGAAAAATATCTAATTTCATCATACCTGTAATTTTTCTATTACCTCTGATATCTTCATAAAAATATTTTAACACTATTTCTGGTAAATACATCTATTCTTTTGGTTAAACAATAATCACCAATTGTTCATATTAATGATAACTTATCTTCAGCAATTCAGTTTTAATAAAAAATAACTAGAAACTGAAAATAATATTTTACTGCTATTGTAATAACCTAACATTATAATCTTAGAACTTGATTATGCCATTTTTCTAATTGAGCAAAAACAAGCAAGCTAATTTATGCTGCTTAGAAAAAAGGGGAGTGCTTTCTAAAGACTTTGAATTGAAAGAATGGGAGAAGAACTAAGGATAATATTTCTAGGGGGGAAAAAGATGGAAAGGAGGAATCACTGGGCTCTGGTTAAAAGCAAGAATTCGATTGGGCCTCCTTTGGGTTAAGAGCTACAACCATGTGGGACAAAGCACAAGGAAAAAGCAAAATGCTTCAAGGGGATGAGTAAATGCCTCACTAACCCTCACATTTCCTAATTTTCAAGTTATATCAGAGCATTCTGAGAGATAAATTAACCTGAGCTTTAAAACATAATTTATTAAGGCATGAAGAAGTGCTCATTTTAAAACTAATTAACAGAAGGTCAGTTGCTCTGGAGTTGAGTCAGATAAGGGTATGGCTGTAAAAGATGAAGAGCAGTGGAGTTAAAGACAACCACAGATGGAACAGAGTTTAGTGTGAATAACAGTCACTATGGGTTTTAAGTTGAGTGATCTAACTTTGGTGTATTTCAAGATATACCTGGGAGGTGAAAGTGCCTGGATTGGCTACTACTAGATGGGGAGAATGGTGAAAAGAAATAAGAGATGACTCCTAGGTTCCTGTATTGAGCAACAAACACACACAGCATTTACAACTCTTCTGTATTCCCTATTCCCTGTCCTGCCTGTGAGTTCTAATGCTTGGCCGCCCATAAGGTCTTGTTATTCTTGGCCTTCTTTCATCTTTCAAAATTTTACTGTTCCATTCATATTATAACCATACAGACCCACCTGAGTTCTTACAATGAGAGATGTGAAGGTTTGCATGGCTTTCTCCCAGTTTTCTTTACAGTCATTTACCTCAAGATGTCCTGCCTAACGGAAATATTTCATATTAGTGCTAATTACAAAATGACTGACATTATCAAAGATTTTAATGGAAGTTTAATACATGAAATACAATTTGTAGGATAGAAGCTACACTGTTAACAAGTGCTGTTCAGAGCAGTTTTAGTGTCTGGGCTTGAGTTCAGGTTTCCTTGTTTGTTTTGGTTCATCCCAAACCAAAGGAAAGATGAAACAGAAATATTAGGGCCTGGGATACTGAATATGTGAGGCCACTTCTGGTAAAGAGGCCTTGGTGTGAAGGTTCAGGAACAACTGCTGAGGCAGATTCTAAAAGGAAAACCTAAAACATCAGTTTTTTCCTGTTTGTTTTCAAAAAAGTGTATGAAGATTATAAGAAATGTTCTTTTCTGGAAATTTAATATGGAGAAAAAAGCTATGGAGATTGTTAATAATCACATGAAAAGATGTTCAACATCATTAGATTAGTTATTAGAGAAACTCAAGTTAAAAGCACGAGATACCACTACATAGGTACAAAAGTGGCTGAAATAAAATATTATGATTTTTGTCTTAGATCAAATGCTGTAGAGGAAGCAAAGGAACTGGACCATCTACATGTTGCTAGTGAGGCTTTATTACATGATAAATCCAAAAAATTTGTTTTATTTTTATCTTACAGACAAGGACTATGAGCTCAAAAATACAAAGTGGTTTTCCCTAATTATGTAATGAATTTTCTTGTGGTCTTCAGAGTGAGTACCTAGATTTAGAAAATCATTATTTGTTTACGTGTTATGGAATTAGAATTATAGCAGTGGAGAATGAGAACCTAGATTTCCTTGGTAATTAAGTCCACATTGTTTTTGCTATACAGAAAGCCTGTCCTGTGTTTGAGATGGGCCAGTAAAGCAAGCTGAAGTATAAGGGTGAAATAACACAAGCTTAGAATCTGAACCATCAACTTCACCAATAAGAATCATGCACATGGCTCTTCCAGTGCAATAGCACAATGGAAAGAGCCACAGAGATGCTCGCATTTGCTTATTCGACAGCCCATTCATAGAGCTAGCATCATGTCTTGTTAAGAGAAAAGGGAGAGCAGGTCAAAGAGGTCTAAGAGAGCTTTTAAATAAGTCACTTTTACTGACCTTAGGATCCTGGAGAAAACATAGTTTGCCTTCCGTCTCCATCAGAGTCCAATCAAGGGACAATATGCAGAAATTTGAACAGAGGAAGTCATTTGTGAAAGTGATTGGAATATGAGGGAATTACTAACAGAGACTGCAGTAGTAGAAGGCTGAAGAAGAACACAGGAGCAGCAGAGGTAGGAAGTAGACAACATTGGAAGGGGCTCAGTGGTGGGATGAGAGAGACTTCCTATCTATGATGTGCTCAGGGACCCCATTTGCAGGGAGGTGCTAGCTTTGGATTCACCATGAAGCCCCCTGAAAGGGTGCTGGAGAGAGCTGGTCAAGGAAGATGTCCCCCTTCAATATGTTGAGACACCATCTGATGGGGTGCCAGGGGAAGCTGACTGAAAGGGAAGAAGACAGGTCTGACTGACCCTAGGCACTGCAGAAAAAGCTGCTGCAAGCACCAGAAAGACACTGGACCAGGAAGAGAGGCCCCACCACATATCGGCCTTCCAGGATCCCTCTGCTGACATGACGGCCAGCTCCAGGGTCCCAGATAGGTAATGAAGGCTAGATGTGAAGCTAATGGGCAACAGAGTGATAACTTCATAAAAAAAATATTGTTCTTTGCCACTCTGACAGTGAATGTTTGTTTATTCATTCGGTTCTGATCACCCTCGAGCCTGATGCTCACCTGGCACACATAGCCTTCCGTAGTTCAGCTGGACTGAACTAAAATATACCACAGCCACAACATCTTTAAAAAAACTCAGGCTATTCAATTTTTTATTTTTATTTTTTTATTGTTTAAAGTATTATATATATTAGTACATATATCTCCTTTTTTTCCCCCAATTGACATTCCCCCAGCCTTCCCTACCTCCTGTCACATGCCCTCATCCCACCCTGCTACAGTGTCTTGTGACCACTGGGGTGCTTATATGCATGCATACAAGTCCTTCACGTGATCTATTTCCCTCCCTCCCCAACACTCCCCAGCCTTCCCGCTGTAATTTGACAGTCTGTTCGGTGCTTTACTGCCTCTGTATCTATCTTGTTATTCATCCGGTTATAATGTTCTTTATTTTCCACAAATGAGTGAGATCATGTGGTATTTCTTTCATTGCCTGGCTTATTTTACTTAACATAATGCTCTCCAGGTCCATCCATGCTATTGCAAATGATAAGAATTCCTTCTTTTTTTATAGCAGTGTAGTATTCCATTGTGTAGATGTACCATGGTTTTCTAGTCTACTCATCTGCTGATGGGCATTTAGGCTGTTTCCAGATCTTAGCTATGGTGAATTGTGCTGCTATGAACATAGGGGTGCACATATCCTTTCTGATTGGTGTTTCTAGTTTCTTGGAATATATTCCTAGAAGTCAATTTTTAAAAATACTATTTACCTTAACTCATGAGGGTACAGAGTTCCTAGTAGGACATTGAGTTTATTAAGTATTTCCCCACCAGGAATTAAAATTCTGGATTAAGTGATAGCTTGAAATGCATACAACAAAGTAAATTCAGTTATAAAGTATACTTTTGTACTTGCATACATCAAAGGAGCACTCCTCCACCTGTGCATCTTTTTCAGCAAAGGACCAAATAATTCATGTGGAGTGTACTGATAAAGAAAAATATCTCCAGTTTTTAATCCTGAATTTTTACTTTAAAAAAATATATAGGCCCGAAAGAGATTCTCTGAATGTATAAAACATAAATTTAGAACCATATCTCAAAGAAAAAAAATAAGATAACCCCTCTGTGACCTCAACCTAGAATGACCAGTTTTTATCATCAGCACTTTGTGTTACAAAAAAACAAAAAAACTACATAAGATTATATTTCTTAGACCCTAGATCTCTAATGACAAACCAAACTATTGCTGGTTCTTTCTTTACATTTTTTTAAAATTTTGATATAGTATGCATTTGCATCAATGAGCAATGTCTAATATTGTATCATGTGTCATTTTTAATTTTTTAAATGGTGTTCCAACACTTGCTTTTATCACTCAAACATTATGTTTTTTAAGCAAAATACAAATCTAGCTCATTAGATATATTTAACTTCTGTACAGAGACAATGAGTGTGTCTAAAATGTTTGATCTTTTAATAGATGCTTAGGTGGCTTCTATGTTCTTTACTATTTTTAAAAATTCTGCAATTATTTCCATGCCTCCTGTGCACAGAAGAAAACCTCATCTCCATGGTATATGATAAGTGGGCGTTCACCTAGTCATAGAACATGCACATATTACTTTCAGTACATAAAACCACTGCAATACAGATGAACTGCACTGACTTACACAATTGTATCAAACTAAAGCAGACACACTGGCGTACATTTGTTTTAATGTGTACATGGGACTTGATTATAAATTTAGATACAACTACTGTGGAGGAAGAATCTTAATCTCTCAGTAAATGTGAAAGGTGCTGTCAAATGCTGGCATGTAGGGACATCAGCTGGAGGGTACACCTTGATGGAGACCGACCGCCTTCTTTACTTCCCCACTTGTCTGTCTCCTGCAAATAAATACTTGGCAACTTATCTCTTCAAAGCCTGCCCCCACTGCTCTCAACAGGAGATACTGATATTACTAGTATTAGTGACCAGCATCAATCTACGTAACAACCTTCTCAGTATCTTTTGTTCACTCACTCATTCACTTGTGGGCACAGAATGAGTGAGCACCTACAGCAGCCAGAAATGCAGCAAAAACCAAACATGGTTCCAACTCTCAAGAGGACCACAGTCTAGAACTATACCATATAGTATGGTAGCCACTAGCTACTTGGATATTGGGCATCTGAAATGCAACTGGTCTCTATTGAGATGTGCTGCATGTTGTATGATGTATGTTGTAAGAAACTGGATTTCTTAGACTAGGTATAAAAAGATTATTAAATTATCATTAATAATTTTTACATTGATTATATGTTGAAAATGATAATATTCTAAATAGTGTTAAATAAGACAGTATTACAATTACTCCTGTTCTTTTTACTTTTTTAATGCGCCAACAAGGAGATTTAAATGTGTATTGTGGCTCACAATGCATTCATTTTCGCTAGCATTGGTCAAGAATGTTATGAGTCATAGTATCTATTACTTACTTCCATACTTTCAGAATCACCAAATCTAAAAAATTAGCAGTTGTATAAATAATATCCATGATAAGGGAATACAGTTCTCAGAACAAAGCCTCTCACCTATTACATATATGAACCTGCTATATATCCCAAAGGAAGAAGCTGAAGGCATTTTATAACCTTAGGACTTTTGCTCAAGTCTTGCACTTAATGACTATTTAATCAGAAAAATAATGTAGAAAAAATCTACATGAGAACAGTAGAATCTTCATATTTTAGCAATTTTTAAAGTATGTAATATTTTAAAAATATGTTTTTAATGATTTCAGAAAGAGGGAGAGAGAGAAACATCAATGATGAGAGAGAATCATTGATCGACTGCCTCCTGCATGCCCCACACTAGGGATTGAGGCCTAGTGTGGGCATTTGCCCTGACCAGGAATCAAACCGTGACCTCCTGGTTCATGGGTCCATGCTCAATTACTGAGCCACACCAGCTGGGACACAAAAATACATAATACCATAGTTACTTTTTCTCTATTCTAGAGTCTATCAGTGACTTATAAAAAAAATATGAGGTAAAAGAGATGCAAAATCAGAATGTTAATCAGTTCTGTGAATGATACAGTAAGTTACACTGAGACAAGATTATGAATCCCTTTAATGTGTTCCAGCCCATTCTCGCATGCCAAGCATCAATGAAAAATACTTTTATTCATGTGAAAATAAAAAAATTAAAAACATCAATGGAAATATAAACAGAGTAAAAAGAAAAATAGTGAGATTTGTTGTTAGATGATAGTTTTTAACAGGACCTAAAAATGAATTAACTTCATTAGCTGGAAATTACACTTGGCTCAGGTTACTTAAATATTGCTGTGCTATTTGCAAACATGATGAATGGAGTGCAGCTTGAAAACATAATGGACAAAAAGAAATATTTCGGTATGCAAAATGTACCTCATTGTTATGCTTGTAAATCTGAAACAATTGTAAATTCTGCTGGCAGACACATGCTGTACGTCATTTTCACTGACTAGCAGGTAGTGGCTGTTTTGTGTTTTCCTTGTTTTGGCTGCAGTGCGTTTGAAAACAACTTTTGGTATTTGATCATAGAAACTAAATAACGATCTCCTTTCCCACCAAAGTACAAAACTCTTTTCTCCCTACAGCTTTGATCCTTGGAACATAAAAAGCAACACTAAGTAGAATTCAATAATAAAAGGAAACCAGTGCCTCAGGATGGGAAGGCAGACAAATAAAAGATACTTCCATTCTTTTTTAAAAGATGCAGTCAAGCATGTTTTAATAATTCATACAGTATACAACCTCAAAAATGCACAAAGGAGGACAATATAGCCCAGAGAAGTGAACTGATATGGAAATATTGATCTCTACCATACTTTTAATAAGTCATTAGCATGGCGTGCCCTCAAAACAAACCATCCTCACAGTGTAGGATGCCCACCTATTTGTGTTAGCCCACCTGGGAAACAGTGAAATCCCCTCCTCCAGTAAAACAATTTACAAGCAGAAGAAAAGTCACCAGACAATGAAAGAAGCCAAGAAACCAAATACTAAATACTACTCCACAGAAAGCTTTTGTTAGCTGGAATAAATAATTGACAAATTTAAAGATTTTTTTTAAGATAAATGTTTTGAGAGAGTAGAGTGGAGAAGTCTCTGTCCTTTTTCCATCCCCCTAAACCCTACCCCCAAAACACAACACAGAGAGAGAGAGAGAGAGAGAGAGAGAGAGAGAGAGAGAGAGAGAGAGAGAGAGAGAGAGAGAGAGAATGGAAATTACATCTTAGGGGAAAACTAGGCAAAAATCTCTCGCCCAATCATTGCATATGTGGAAATGCTACTAAAGGCTGCAAAATGCAAGTAGGGGTACAGGAAGATGCTGACAGGAGACCTTCGGCTCAAGATTTAGATACAAAATCAATGCAGAAAATACTGTGGCTGAGACAAAGCAGACAAGGCAGACAAGACCCAATTGTGAATAGCCTCTGGCTCCCACTGCTGTGGCATCAATGAGTAGATTATTAAACACTCTCAATATACAACCATGCTCTCCAAGCCCCCACATCCAACAGTGCAACTCAGCGGTCTGGGTTGGGGGAGGGGAGATGATTCAATTCATTCAAAGATCAATAAAAACAAGTACAGAATCTAGACCCGACCAGGAAGTTAAAGGATAGAGGGAGAGAAGGCAAGGGAAGGTATAAAAAGCAGGAAGAGAAAAAAACACATGGAAAGTCAGCAGAAAAAATGCTGCCATCAAGCAAATGAAAATCCAGACCAGAAATATCACTGTAGCTAGAAGAACTCAATGAAAAAGTAAAAACATTTAGAGGCACACAAGAGCTCTTGAAAGATGGGACAAAATTACAGAAGATGCATTATGAGCCCTCAACATTCATCAAAATTAAATCTAAACAAGAAGCCGTTTGACATAGAATGAGCATAACTGAAAGTCTGCAGAAAAACAACAAAAAAATCAACAACAACACACCAACAACAACAGATATGTGTATTATAAAAAGAACTAGATGGTCAGTTAAAATAGTCCAGGTATATATCATATTCAAGAGTTTTAATCAACAGGTATACATGAAGTTCATACCTTGTATACAATAATGTTTTGAAAAACCCCTGTACACAAAAACATACCTATCCAGTTTAGAAACAGAAAGCCATAAAACAATTTAAATAATACAAGAACAAGGGCAACTGAAGACTCCATGTCATGTCATCCACTAATCACACTTAGGTAAATTCTGGAAAGGAAAAGATCAATGTAGGCCTGGAGTCATCAGAAGGCCTTGAGAGAAGAAGGAAACACACTGGACTTTGAGGGAAAGGTAGACTAGAGACCAACGGAAAGAGAGGACAGATTTACAGACCAAGTAGAGAATATATATTGCAGTAGAGAAGCAAGAGTGAGGCTGGCCCAGCACAGAGGAAGGACATTCTGGAGAGCAGACTGAATGGTTTATGCTGGTAAATAAAAAACGATGAGGCTATGACAGGTCCACTATGGAACAAATTGAATATCAGAAAAAGGAATTGAAATGGAATGGAGTACACACTGTAGTAACTGCAAAGGGATATGGTGAAAGCTATGAAGGGCAGCCTGAGAGATGAATGGCAACAGAAAAAAAAATGTGATCTGAGAAAATAGCTTGAGAGACATATAATGATCAGTCAAGGAAGATGGCAGCAGTGGATATACAGAGTTAAAAGTGAATTAAACAGACATTTAAAGAATAAAAAATATCGATAGAGTCTGACAACATATCAGAAAGGAGGCAAAGAAGAAAAGGAAGCATCGATGATGATCCAGTGTTTTTCTATCTAGGAAAGCAGAATGAAAAATTGGGAGCATGTTTGATCACAGCATCTAAAATGTAACAATTTAAAACAAAAGCTTTCTACCACAGCAAAAGAAACCATCAACAAAATAAAAAGGGATCCCATTGTATGGGAGGACATATTTGGTAATGATACTTTGATAAAGCATTAATATACAAAATATATAAGAAACTCATACAACTTAACAAAAGAAGACAAACAATCCAATTAAAAAATGGGCAAAGGACTTAAATAGATACTTTTCTAAAGTGGATATACAGACGGCCAAGAGACATATGAAAAAAATGCTCAAAGTTACTGATCATAAGAGAGATGCAAATTAAAACGACAATGCGGTATCACCTCACTCATACCTATCAGAATGGCTACCACAACAAATCAATAAATGACAAGTGCAGGTGAGGATGTGGAGAAAAGGGAACACTAGTTCACTGCTGGTGATGCAGCCAGTATAAAAGACAGTATGAAATTTCTTCAAAATTTAAAAAGGGAACTACCATTTGACCCCATGATCCCACTTATAGGAATATATCCTAAGAAATCCAAAACACCAATCAGAAAGAATATACGCACCCTTATATTCATAGCAACACAGCTTATACTAGCTAAGATCTGGAAAGAGCCCAAGTGCCCATCAGTAGATGAGGTAATAAAGATACGTCAGAGAAAGATACGTATCACATGATATCACTTATATGTGGAATCCAATGAACAAAATAAACTGATGAAGAACATGGATCCAGAGGCATAGAGCAGGGAAGAGACTGACTGAAAAACCACAGAAGGAAGGTAGGGGTGGTTGGGTGGGCAGGTAGGTGGATGGGGAGAGATTAATCAGAGGACTTACATACGTAACCCAGACAACAGTGTGGTGAAGGCCTCAGGTGGGGGGAGAGGGCAGGCTAGATGGGTTGGATGAGGGGGGGGGGGGGAGGATACATCTATATTACTTTCAACAATAAAGATAAATTTTAAAAAATAAAATGAAATAAAATAAAATGTAGTAATTCCATCTATTTTCACATCTGTCCTAGGCATGTGGCTTTAATTCATACATGCCAAAAGAGGCACTTTTGGACTTTTCAACAGGAGAAGTTCAAGTATATTATATTAATACTAGAGGCCCGGTGCTCAAAATTCATGTATAGGGGAGGGCGTTATGTTCCTCAGCCCAGCCTGCACCCTCTCAAATCTGGGATCCCTCAAGTGATGTCTGACTTCCCACTGGTATCGGGCCTAAACGAAGAGTCAGATATCCCTCTCAAAATCCAGGATTGCTGGCTCCCTACTGCTCGCCTTCCTGCCTGCCTGATTGTCCCTAACCACTTCTACCTACCATCCTGATCACCCCCTAACCACTTCCTGCCAGCCTGATTGATGCCTGACTGCTCCCCTGCCAGCCCGATTGCCCCTAACTGCCTTCCCCTGCTGGCCTGGTCCACCCCTACTTGCCCTCTTCGGCCAGCCTGATCACCCTTACCTGCTCTCCCCTGCTGGCCTGGTCCACCCCTACCTGCCCTCTCCAGCCAGCCTGATCACCCCTAACTGCCCTCCCATGCCAGCCTAGTCGTCCCTAACTGCCCTCTCCTGCTGGCCCAGTCACCCCTAACTGCTCTCCCCTGCAGGCCTGGTCTCCTCCCCACACTGCCCTCCCCTGAAGGCCTGGTCACCCCTAACTGCCCTCCCCTGCATGCCTGGTCACTCCCAACTACCCTCCCCTGATGGCCCAGTCACCCCTAACTTCCCTCCATTGCCAGCCTGGTCACCCCTCATTGCCCTCCCCTGCCGGTCCGCTTGTGTCCACATGGGGGCAGCCATCTTTGACAACATGGGTGCAGTCATCTTGTGTGTTGGAGTGATGGTCAATTTGCATATTACTTCATTATTAAGTGCAACAGCTTAAAACAAAGACCAGAAATTAATCTTTTTTAAAAATTCCTTATTTGTGGATGGAAATGAAATGATATCTGACATTTCATTTCCCATAATTCAGTGGGGGAGAGTATATATGAAGCAAAATTGGCCAGTAATTGTTGAAGACGGATGATGAGTACACAGGGACACATTAAACTATTCTCTCCACTTAGGAACAAAAACCTCCTCACCACTTTTATCTAATCACGTGAATCTTCTAGTTCACTCAGAACTCCCTTCTGAAGGAAATGATTGTAAAATGTGAGGTAAATTGTAAACAATCCTGAGTAAAAGACAAATCTAACACATTATAGCCATCACTAAGCATAACTGCAAAAAAAATAACTTAAAATCCTACCTATACTGGCCTTTCATACACCTCTGAACTATAGTTGAACATGCTCACTGCCACTGCCCAGGAAAAGATAAAAATTCAAAATTTGAGATGTGGTTTCTACTAAGTGTGTATCACTTTTGCACTAATGTACAGTAAAAAAAATAATGTATGCACTATAAGCCAGAGCCTGTCTGTATTTCTTTCTGTCATAAACAGAAAATTTTATGCCAAGCTATATACCAATGTTGTCTAGAAATCCCACTTAGGCTAAGACAATGATGACTAAATATTGGTTGAAACCTCACGTAATTAAAAATGAAAAATGTGTCATGTTAAATTTATAGAACAATTCATTTTGAGCATCTATCTTTTTCCTTTTCATTCTATCTGCTTACACAACCAACATAAGGAAACTGGTTAACAAATAGTAAAATGGTAAACAACGGAATTCTGTATATTATCTTTAAACAGCCATGCTGCCTAGATTGGTATCAGTTCATGAAGTAAACAAAATGAAAATGTATTCCATTCAAACTAGTTAAATACATCATTTAACCATTTTAAAATTTCTTTTAACTACCAAAAGGCAGTTCTCAATGTAGCTACCAGGAATAGAGAAGATAAACCTAAGGAATAGCAAAGAAAGGATTAGCAAAAATCCCTGTTATTCACATACATTGTGACAGATCAATGGGGACACTTGGAGGCAGCAGTGGGAAGGCCTGGTAGCCAGGGGAACTTAAACCAAAGCAACCCCATCCACTTTTATCTGTTTACTGTCCTGGGAACTCCCAGAAGATCTCTCAGATATGATGTTCCTTTAATAGAAGAATTTTGCAAGTAAAGCATTATAAAAGACTAGAAGCCTTTAAAATTCATGCATGGGGGGTGGGGGGTGGGAAGGAAGGTGTCCCTCAGCCCAGCCTGCACCCTTTCCAATCTGGGATCCCTCTCACAATCCAAGACCGCTGACTGCCAACCGCTTGTCTGCCTGCCTTTCTGATTGTTCCTAACCGCTTCTGCCTGCCAACCTGATCACCCACTAACCACTCCCCTACCAACCTGACTGATGCCTAACTGCTCCCCTGCCAGACTGTTTGCACCTAACTGCCCTCCCTTGCAGGCCTGGTCACCACTAACTGTCCTCCCCTGCAGGCTTGATTGCCCACAACTTCCCTCCCTTGCAGGCGTGGTTGCTCCCAACTGCCCTCCCATGCTGGCCTGATCGCCCACAACTGCTCTCCCTTGCAGGCCTGGTCCCTTCCAACTCCCTTTCGCTATAGGCCTGGTCACCCCCAACTTCCCTCCCCTGTCAGCCTGATTGATGCCTAACTGCTCCCATGCCAGCCTCTTTGCCCCTAACTGCCCTAGCCTATAAGCCTGGTGACCCCTAACTGCCCTCCCCTGCAGGCCTGGTCCCCCGAACTGCCCTTCCCTGCAGGTCCAGTCACCTCCAACTTCCTTCCTCTGCTGGCCTGGTTACCCCTAACTACCTTCCCTTGCAAGCTTGATCACCCTCAACTGCCCTCCCTTGCAAGCCTAGTCCCTCCCACTGCCCTCCCCTGCTGGCCTGATCACATACAACTTCCCTCCTCTGCAGACCTGGTTCCCTCCCAACTGCCCTCCTCTGCTGGCCATCTTGTGGTAGCCATCTTGTGTCCAAATGGGAGCAGGATCTTTGACCACATGGGAGCAGCCCTCTTGTGTGTTGGAGTGATGGTCAATTACTCTTTTATTAGATAGTATAGAGGCCTGATGCATGGGTGGGAGCCAGCTGGTTTGCCCTAAAGAGTGTCCCAGATTAGGGTGGGGGTTCTCTTGGGGCATGAGGCAGCCTGAGCAAGGATCCTGTGGTGGTTTATAGTCCGGCCATATCCCCCAGTGACCCAAGTAGAGGCCCTATTATCTGGGATTTATTTATCTTCTACAATTGAAACTTTGTAGCCTGGAGCAGAGCCAAGCCTCCTGCTCACTCCAGTTTCTGTTGGGGTTTATCTATCTTCTGTAATTGAAACTTTGTAGCCTTAGTGGCAGCCTTGGCCAGCCAGGGTGTGTGAAAACCTTGACTTCCTCCATCACCGGGGAAACCCAAGCCTCCCTCCTGCTCACTCCCTGGCCACAGCCATCTTAGTTGGGTTAATTTGCATACTCTCTCCTGATTGGCTTGTTGGCATGGCTTGCAGGTGTGGCTTGTGGGTATAGCAGAGTGATAATTAATTTGCATATTACTCTTATTAGATAGGATTATTTACTACTGTTAACAGAAAAACATTGAAACCTGTGAAGAATTTTTTTTAGTTTATTTCAGCCAAACTGTCCACAATTGCTGGGAAGCAGAATCTTAAGGGATTGGGATAATATTATGGAAGAATGGTGGTTTTTCACCTATTTCTCTGTATTACAATCAAAGGAGGAGACATAAGTGAGTTGCATGAACTCCACTGGTGATAGATTAGAGAGGTGGGAGAAAGCAAAGCAAGGAAACCTCAGGGGTTGGATAAAAACATACTTCTTTTACTTAGGTGGGTATAGGATACTTAATAGTCAACAATTAACATGGTAACAACAAAACAATGAAGGAAGTTATGGTCTCTGTCATAGCGTCCAAGCACATTTGGTTGTGCCCTAGGGGTCTGGAGAAAAGGAAAGTTATAAGTTACCCTGACATTTCAATGATATGTTATGGTAGAGGCTAAAAGACAATAAGCTTGTTACCGAATTTACCAGTCGATCAGAAACCACACAACAGGCACTCAGAACAGCAGAAACAACACTTTATGATAGGAAGGACCAGTGCTGAATGGCCCAGGGGAATTGGATCCCAAATCTGAGCACAGAATGCTTGGGGGGAGGGAGGGGAGGCCCTCCCTTTTGTCCCCTTAGTTTGTCTTCCAAATATGGACCAGACTTCCATACTTTCCACAGGCTTTTCAGTCCCCCTTGGGTTGGAATGGGGGAAATGAGATTACACCCAAAGGCCTGGCCTGACTGGTTGGCGCCAGTGCTGGCAACCCCCTCAAGGGGTTGTGTTTGGTTCATGGTTTATGTTCTCTGTAAAATAGAAGTATTCGGGAAACAGGTTTTTGCAAGGCTAGCTAGGATACAGGGAGAAAGGGGTTGGAGCTAGCAAGCATATGCATCAGAATGCAAGTTGGGGGTGGGGGAGGGCTCAGGTTGTCTTCACAAGCTCAGTTAAGGTCAAGATTGACCTTGTCAAGGAAGATACTGGTCTAGGAGGCGACTACCCACCATAACTGTTTTTAAAGTTTAATTTCAGACCATCCTTTGTGGTTACTTTAGGTCTCTGAGCTTGTAAAACTACAGGCCTTCCCTGAGCTTGTCAGGTTAGCATGTGGCCCCTTTTGTCAACACAATACACATACATAATCCTATGTATTTACATTCTAACTAGAGGCCCAGGGCACAATTGAAATTGCTCAAGGAGGAGCCCTGCCTCCTGTCCTGCAAAGAGGCACCTCGAAGGGCGCTGGGCCAAGAGGTGCTCCATGCATCTCCTGGTGACTAGTTGTGGTCATGATGCCATTGATGCCTTTTCCCTTGCTTCCCTGCTGCCCGAAGCTAATGTGCATGAGATTGCCTGAATAAAACTGAGACCCCATATTGCGTGAAGACAGCTCCACAGGAACCTGCCTGACCCAGGGAGGGTTGTGGTCATTCAATGCAGGAAAGGCTCGATTTAAATGAAGACCCTGCTTAGATGGGCGCTGGCATTCCTTCTGGCTGTTTCCTTGGAAACCACAAACTCAAGATAGCAATGGAATGCTGCATCCCCTTATCTGAAACCCTGATTCTCTAGCACCAAGGGCAGCTGGGACCAGTGCCTGACTCATCCTCGTGGGAGTCAGGCTGGACAGGTGCCGCCAGGGGTTGGGACCCGTGCCTGACTTGCAGCATCCCCCAGTGCCCCTGCCGGTGTCCGCTCTGGGGCCACCCAAGCCATTGCGCCGGCTCAGGCAAGTCTCTCTGTCTCTGTCTCCATCTCCACTCCAGGCCTCACCTGTGAGGCAAACTTCTTCTGTCCAGTCATGAGCCAATATGGTGTCCCAGCCTAATTTGCATATTACCTCTTTATATCCTATCTAATAAAAGAGTAATGTGCAGATTGACCATCACTCCAACACACAAGACAGCTGCCCCCATGTGGTCAAAGATCCTGCTCCCATGTGGACACAAGATGGCTGCCACAAGATGGCCAGCAGGGGAGGGCAGTTGGGAGGGATCAAGCCTACAGGGGAGAGCAGTTAGGGGTAACCAGGCTGGCAGAGGAGGGAATTTGGAGGTGACCAGGCCTGCAGGGGAGGGAAGTTAGGGGCAAAAAGGCTAGCAAGAGAGCAGTTAGGAATCAATCAGGCTGGCAGAGGAGTGGTTAGGGGGTGATCAGGTTGGCAGGCAAAAGCGGTTAGAGGCAATCAGGAAGGCAGGCAGGCAAGCTGTTGGGAGCCAGAAGTCCTGGATTGTGAGAGGGCAGTCAGACATCCCTCAAGGGGTCCTAGAGTGAAAAGGCTGCAGCCTGGGCTGAGGGGCACACACTCCTGTGCACGAATTTCATGCACCGGACCTCTAATATATATCCTGAAAACATACATTTGAAAAGAAGCTGAACAGACTTACAACAAACCAACACACTAAAATCTTAATGAGGCTAGAGATATTTCTATTTTAAATCCAGCACTTCATTATAAAAACATTAAACACAGTTTGTGTATAGCATCAGTGTCTCTCACTTTTGCCCAACTATTATAGTGAAATGGAAAGAAAGAATAAACAGCCCTTCCCAAACCTACTCATCACGCTTAAACAATAAAACATCATTACTGAATCATCATTATTCTGAACTAAATGTGATATATCCATAAAACATAACACTGGAGGGATAGAACTGCACATTTTTTCCCTGACTTGTTAAGGATGACCATTAAACTCTATTTTACTCTGTCAGTTGAGATTTAAATGGCAACCAAAATGCATGAAAATAAATGGTCTATTCTGCCTCTTCTTTCTCTGCTTGCTTTCTTTATTTATGCCGGTCATAACTCTACAACCAATAAAGAGTGGTCGTGAATATTGTGTGAAGGCAGCAAAGTCAACTTTAACTAATAAAGGAAGGCCTTATCAGAGAAGAGCAAACCTTAGGTTACTGAGAAAATAATACATAAATCCACCACAAAACTTCAGATATGAATCTGTGTGTGCTGACTACTGAATACACTTAATATATGGTTTTAAATAGATGATTGAATGAGTAAATGAATATGTGTAAATTCATATTAAGTGTCATTAACCAGATGTCCAAATCACTGTGGTTAATGTTAGTGTCTATTTAGGAGAAGATACATTGAGTAATTTTAGAGGCAAGGCTGATCAAGCTGACTTTTTAAAACTAAGTACAAAAATCAAAACAAATTTAGTCTAAAAAATAGCACACAAAAAATTAAACTTGAATTATTATTTCTGTATACACTACACTATAAATGTATTTCAAGATCATTTTGTATCATTTCCTTGGCAAATTATTTTCTCTAAACAAATTTTTTTTTCTAAAATTTTCTCCCAAAATAAAGATACATGTAAAAGGATTTTTATGGTGTGGCTGAACATTATACAAAACCTCAAAAATTATGAAAAAAATATTAAGATTTTGCTTAAATAAGAGTCTTTTGTGTGGTTCATTATTTCCTATGGAACAAATACTGTCAATTTTCAAATTAGGATCTCTTCTCCCCCACACAAATATCAGTCACATTTCTATATAATGACAACAACCATAAAGAAACCAAAATTTGGAACACAGTATCACCTACAATCACTTCGAAGAAATCAAATTACTTAGGTACAAACCCAAAAGTACCTGTAAAAGTTCTGAATGGTAAATATTAAGACCTCATGAATCCAAAATGAAGTTGAGGCCCTGTAATTGATAAGTGTTAAATTTGAGAAGTACTGGTCCAAACACTACATGGATGTATCCACAATCAAGGACACAGTGTCAGACCAATTTTGGTGTAAATTAACACTTGAGAAAAGTGAACATCCTAAGTCATGAAACCATAAAAATCCTAGAAAAAAATCATTGGTAGCAAAATTTCAGACATCTCACACAGCAGAATCTTCACTTACACATCTCCTAGGTAGGGCAAGAGAAACAAAGGAAAAAATAAACAAATACAACTATATCAAAATTAAAAGCTTCTGCACAACAAAAGAAACCATCAAAATGAAAAGGGAACCCACTGTATGGTAGAACATATTTGCCAATGACACATCTGATAAGGGATTAATTTCAAAAATATATAAAGAATTCATACAGCTCAATGAAAGAAAGAAAAATAACCCAATTAAAAAAAATGGCCACAGGACCTATATAGACACTTCTCCATAGAGGATAAACATATGAAAAAAATGCTCAACATCACTAATCATCAGAGAAATGCAAATTAAAACTACAATGAGATATAACCTCACACCTGAATATTGTGTGAAGGCAACAAAATCAATTTTAACTAAAATGTATCAATATATCAACAAACAACAAGTGCTGGCCTGGCCAGGATGTGGGGAAAAGGGAACACCAGCACACTGCTGGTGGGAATGCAGACTGGTGCAGCCACTATGAAAAACAGTATGGTGTTTACTCAAACACTTAACTGTGGAACTATTGTCTGACCCAGAGGTCACAGTTCTAGGAATGTATCCTAAAAAACCCAAAACACCAAGCAGAAAGAGTGTATGCACCCTTATATACACAGCAGCGTTATTTACAATAACTGAGATCTGAAAATGATCCAAGTGACCACCAGTAGACGAGCGGATAAAAAAGCTGTGGTACATTTACACAAAGGTATACTATGCGGCTGTAAAAAAGAAGGGGGTCTCTTACCCTTTAAGACAACATGGAGGGACCTAGAGAGTATTATGCTGAGTGAAATTAGAGTCAGAGAAAGACAAATATCACATGATTTCACTTATAAGTGGAATCTAATAAACAAACAAACAAAATAGGTCCAGAGGCATGGAGGCACAGAACAACAGACTGACATGTCTTGGGGAGTTGGGGAAGGGAAGAGGGGAGCTGGGAAGAGATTAACTAAAGAACTTGTACTCATATATGTATAACCAATGGACACAGACAATAGTGTGGTGAAGCCTGGGGTAGGGTAGGGCCTGAGAGGAGGGAGGTAAAGGTAAGTGGGAATTGGGGAATATTTGCAATACTGTCAACAATAAAATTAAATTAAAACCTAAACAACAACAACAACAAAAAATGAACATCCTAATGAAAGCAAAATTGCCTATGACTTTTTGTAACAGCTTACTGAGATATAATTTTCCTACCATAAAATTAACACATTTAAATAATTCAATAGTTTTAGAACATTCAGAAATTTGTACAACCATCATCACAGTTGATTTTAAAATATTTTATCTCTCTAAAATAAAAAAGAAACTTCATACATTTTAGTCACTCTAATTTTCCATTTCTTAGAGTCTATGCATCACTAATATATTTCCTGCTCCTATAAGTTTACTGGTTCTCAATAGTTTGTATGAATGGAACTATGTATTACGAGGTCTTTTGTTTCTGAATTCTTTCATATAGCTTAATGTTTTTAAGGTTCATCTATGTACCATGTATTAATACTGCATTTTTTTATGGCTGAGTAACTTTCCATTTCAGAAACATAGCACATTGGTTTATTCATTCAATTGTTAATAGATATCAGGATTGTTTCCATCCTTTGGCAGTTATGAAAAATGGTGCTATGAACATTCATGCACATATTTTGTGTAGATATGTTTTCATTTCTCTCTAGGAGAGAAACTGTTGGGTCACATGGTATTTAATGAACTGACAGAATATCTTTGGAAGTGACTTCTCCATTTTATACTCCTTCCAGGACTGTATGAGAGTTCTGATTCTCCACACCTTTACCAACTCAAATCTAACTTTTCTAAGCCAGGTGTCAGTGGGTGGAAATTAGAATCTCATTGTGTTTTGATTTGCATGTCCCTAATGAATAATGATATAGAGCATCTATTTTTTAGCATGCATGTTGGCTGTTTGTACATTATATCCTTGAAAGATTGTCTATTCTGATCATTTGCATCATCTTTTAATTGTGTCATTTATCTTCTTATTGAGTTGTAAGAGTTCTTTATACATTCTATACACAATTCCTTTAACAGACATATGTTTGGCAAATATTTCTTCCCATTCTGTGGGTTATCTTTTCACTTTCTTGGGAGGGACCTTTAGAGTAAAATGTTTATGATTTCTGTTAACTATTTTCTGAATAAATATCAACTCTGAATTCATTGTTGAATACTAAGTGTAATTAATATAATGGATATTAACACAGAACACTTATTATTTATATTGTGGAAGTTGTACTAGATTAGAGAAAAATTACATTTAAGATTGGTCTTAATGTGAAATAACCTACAGAATATCCAGACAGAAGTTTATAATGGTCACTAAGTAATTCAATGAATCCTTCTAACTGGTGTTTTACAAGAAAAGCAAATTCTTCTCATCTTTATAAAGGGCAATAGATCAATGCCCAAAATAATCATGGATGACTGAGTCATCTAAATCTGTGCTTTAATCTATTCGTTTAAACTTTTTTCTGTGTTTGTTTAAAGTACCCCAAATTGATTTCCCAAAGCTTGATTATATTCATCAAACTAACATCTAATATATAGATTATTTCAACTGCTTTCTGAAGCCAGTGAAAGGTTGTCTTTAAACAAAGGGGGACCAATATCAGCCTCAGGCTACAGCATTAAATAAAGGGAAGTTCAATGCTTATCATAATTGACTGGAGTTACAGCTTACTCCAGTAAGACCAAGCCTACCTATAGTAATACCTGGCACCAGACTTACAAATAAAATGGGCCTTTGAGATCAATGCTATTCTATGGGGAAGAGAGGACTGAACAATTCTCAACTTGCCAAGAAGGCTTATATATAACAGTATTAGTTTGCTAGGACTTACAAAATACCACAGACATGGGAGACAAACAACAGAAATTTATTTTCTCACAGTTCTCGAGCCCAGAAGTTCAAGATGAAGGTATCAGCAGGGCGGGTCTCTCCTGAGGCCTCTCTCTTTAGCGTACAGATGGCTACCTTCTCACATGGTCTTTCTCAGTGAGTGTCACCCTGACATCTCTCTTACAAGTACACCAGTCCTACTGCATTAGGACCCCACCCTATGACCCCATGTAACTAAATTACCTCTCTGAAGGTGACATCCAAATATTGTCACTTGGTGTTTAGGGCTTCAACATATGATTTGGGGTGAAAACAACTTAATCCATAACAATGTTAGACGTTTAATTGCAGTGAATATTATGATACATATATACAATGGGACAGTATACATTAGACGGTAGATTGTAAACACTTTAAGAATAGGGCCTGTGTCTTTCTCACTAACATCCCAGTCCTTATACATTATTTGACACAGACAATGTTAATATATGTGTGTATATAAAATAAAAGAGTAATATGCAAATTTTACTGTACCTTCGCTACACTACCAGCCAATCAGGAGTGGGGGGGAAGGGGTCTGAGTGGTACACGGCCCCACCCCTCGTACCACCATCGCCGCTCTGTGGGGCTCCGGCCTGGGGAGCGGACACTGCACTGGCAGTCCCAGCCGGCCCACGGTGCCCGTTCTGTCCCTCCACGAGGCCCCGGCCTGAGGAGCGGATGCTGCGCTGGCAGTCCTGGCCAGCCCATGGTGCCCATTCTGTCCCTCCAGCGGGTGACCCAGCCCCCTTGCGGCCCTGCGGTGAAGGCTGGCCAAGCGGGCACTTCACCATGGGCACCGGGGGTCCCAGATCACAGCCCAGTCCCAGAGGACAAAGCCATGGTGGCGGGGCCAAGGCAGAGGCTGTTAGGGGTGATTAGGTCAGGATGGAAAGGCAGTTGGGGGTGATCAGTCCAGGAGGGGAAGGCAGTTGAGGGTGATTAGGCTGGTGGGGGGGGGGCAGTTGGGGCTGAGCAGGCCGGCAGAGAGGACCAGTTGGGGCAATTAGGCCAGCAAGCAGAATGGTTAGAGGTTATCAATCATTCAGGCAGGTGAGTAGTTAGGAGCGGATTGTGAGGGGGTTGTCCAAGTGCCAGTTTAGGCTCAATCCCACAGGGGTCTCAGATTGGAGAGGATGCAGGCCAGACTGAGAGACAACCCCCCCCCCGTGTGCACGAATTTTGTGCACCAGGCCTCTAGTGTGTGTGTGTGTGTGTGTGTATGTGTATACATATGAGTGTGTGTATGTGTGTGTGTATATATACACACACACACACTTAGACATATATATGTATGTACTGAAAAACAAAATAGCCCTAGCTGATTTGGCTCAATGCAAAGAGCATTGGTCTGGGGACTAAAGAGTCCTGGGTTCAATTCCAGTCAAGGACACATACCCAGGTTGTGGCTGAATCCCTAGTAGGGGACATACAGGAGGCAGCCAATTAATTATTCTCTCTCCTCACTGTCGTTTCTATCTCTCTCTACCTCTCCCTTCCTTTCTGAAAGAAATAAAAATATTTTTATAAAAAATAATAAAATAAAGGATTTTTTTACCTCTCTGTAAACATATTAGAAAATGTAATGTTGTGAAACTTGATACTTAAAAGTGACTTTTCTCTTTTAGAATATCACGTGCAACAGCTCATATAAAATCCCATGGAATTACAAAATATAGCAGAAAATTTGTAAATGTATTTCAAATATAAAGTACTTGAAATTGTGGTGCAAGTCCCTCATCACCCTATGATACTGTGATGACTAAAACAAAACAAAACAAAACAAAACACAAAGGCTTAGCAGTGAACCTGGGAAAGAAAGTGACACAGAGGTCATTACTCTCTAGCAATATTTGTATTATAATGCCCAGCATCATAAAAGATCTGATTCCATAGAAGTGCACCATCTTGGGGATAGAGTAGCAAAATGTGTCTCTGGTCTCATATCAAACAGTATATATTTTGTTCTGTGTCTCTAATATATTAAAATGTCTTACATATTTAAATGCTTTTTTCATAGTCCCAAAATGTTTCTGCATGACTGGTACAATCTTCTCTTCCAGCCTTATTTACAGGGACTACAGCTCATATGAAACTAGTTTTGCTTAATGGACCAGAACCAAGTATGCAAATTGCTCATCAGAGCTTTGGCTCTATGTTCACTTAAATGTTTTCAAAGCATAAGTTCTGTAAAATGCTAGGACAGAAAATCACCAAAGTTGCGCTGATTTGGTAACACTTTAGACAGTACTATTAGAAGATAAGAATACTGCTAAGTTGAATAATTTTATATTCCTCTATATAATAAAAGATGCACCTTATCATAATACCTTAATGAACACAGGATATAGTCTAATGACGCTGATATTAGCACTTCAACTGTCAAAGTCATGTAACCCATACAGTCAAAAAAGGAATACATGCTTGGACATGAGTTATGAGGAAAGAAAGACACATTAATAAAAATATCAATTCTTACCGGCTGTACCAAGAAATATCAAATAAGCATCTGGGAGTCATCGAGTTAAAGGGGGAAAATAAGTGATAGAGTTCAAGTTAGCAGAAATATAAAAGGGACCCAATCTAGTCTGAGGACCAAAGAGAAACCTGGGGGAGAGGAGAGAGGGACCAAAGGGGGTGTGGAGGAAGAGAGAGAGAGAGAGAGCTAGAGAGAGAGAGAGAGAGAAGGAGGGAGAGGAGAGAGGGGGGAGAGAGAGAGAGAGAAGGAAGGGGAGAGAGAGAGAGAGAGAGAGAGAGAGAGAGAGAGAGAGAGAAGGAAGGGGAGAGAGAGAGAGAGAGAGAGAGAGAGAGAGAGAGAGAGAGAGAGCTTCCTGCTGCCAGCTGATTCACATCAAAGCAAGAGGATTTCCAGTATTAGAAAGCGTCAAATATAGATACTGACCTTTGGCAATTGCCAAAATGACCTACAGTACCTAACCCCAAGCTAGTCTCCCAGAAATTAAAATGAAACACCTTCACCTACTCACTCTGCTATATATCTATTCTCCAGAAGCTTATCCTCAAAGAGTCAGAAGGTGACCTTCATCAGTGATAGGAACACAAAAGAAATACTAAGGAGAAAATCTACTTCTACCTGGTCAAATTAGGGAAGCCTCCCTTCACAAGAGGCAGCATTGAGCTGGACTTAAAAGGACAAGTGGAAATTTGCAAAATGAATATAAACCTATTTTTGGCAAAAAACTGAAAAAAGCAGTTCTCTATCTGTCATTAAGTATATAGTATAGGAAGGGGTAGCAATGGAAGATGAGGCCAGAGAAAACACTGTATTAGCGTTTGTTTTCAGTATGCAGAGGCAAGATATTTTTGAAGAAAAGAAACAGGGGGAAGTGATTGATATAGAGGCAGGGTGGCCTCGAACAAGCTGTCAAGTTACAGGGGGAAGGCTGGAGTGGAGGGGAGGCAGATGCTAGGGGAGATCAACCGAAGGACTTGTATGCATACATATGAGCATAACCAATGAATGAAAGACTCTGGGGCGGGGAGGGGGGCAGGTGGGGACATGTGCTGGGGGGTAAGGGAGGCTGGGGGGAGGATATTGGGGGGGGGAGGAAAACATATGTACTACTATTAAATATAAGTTATATTGTAAATAAAATTTAAAAAAAAGAAAAGATTTCCTTCTGGTTAATGTAGCTCTTTGTTAACAACCTTAAAAAAATGATGTCAATTCTACTCTTTTGTAAAATATGACAGTTGTCCTGAATTAATCTACAGTAATTTTTAAAAAGTTGTTAGCAATTTTTATTCGGCTACAAAATAAACATTTATTACAGAAAAAAAAAGAGAAAGAAAACACTGTATTAGAAACACATTCTTAAAAAGAAAAAATTGGATCCTGACTAGCCCTTACAGAGTCAGCTTTAGGAGTAGCTCTGAGGTGGTTTCTAAATTACAAGGTGACTGTCAAAACACTGTTCCCTTGAAATTCCTCTAACAGGGATGATGTACACAAATAGATTTAATCGGATTAAAATACTGATTGATCCCAAGCATTCTAAAGCAGGCCAAATCAACTCAACCAATATATATATGTGTGTATATATATATACACACACATATATATATATATGGCTAAGTGACCACATGACCAGTAGCTATGATACACAATAACCACCAAGGGGCAGATGCTCAAAGCAGGAGCTGCCAAGCTGCAGTGACTTGGCAGTGGTGGTTCTCAGGTGACACACCCTAAAACCAAAGAGGAGGGAGCCCAGTTCTGGGTGTGTCACCCAAGAACTGCCTTCTCACATTCCGAGAACCCTTGGAATATGTTGGGAGAGCCAGTTTGGGCTTGATCCCCACTGGCCAGGCTGAGAGACTTCACCTGCTGGAGGGACCCCACTCACTCCACTGACACCCTTCAAGATTCAGAGCCACCCCAGTTGCAGCTGGCTGGGGAGGGACTGTGGGCTATTGGCTCCAAGGTGTGTCTGGCCCATCTCTCTCAGTCTCATGCTGCTGGCCATCTTCTAATTAATTTCCTTTCAATATGCACGCATCTGTGAACTGGGGCACTAGTCCTATATAATAAAAGGCTAACATGCAAATAGATTGAACAGTGGAACGACTGGTCGCTATGAGGCACACTGATCACAGGGCGCAGATGCTCAATGCAGGAGCTGCTCCCTGGTGGTCAGTGTACTCCCACACACTCAGCCCTGAGCCGAGCTCAGAGCTGGTGAGCACAATGGTGGCAAGAGCCTTTCCCGCCTCTGTGGCAGCACTAAAGATGTGGTCCCCACAGGGAGTGGGCCTAAGCCGTCAGTTGGACATCCTCCAAGGGCTCCTGGACTGCAAGGGGGCACAGGCCAGGCTGAGGGGATTCCCCCCCGCCACACACACATACACACACAAGTGCAACAATTTCATGCACCAAGCTTCTAGTATATACATAAAAATGGCAGGTCCCCAATTTCTCTTATTTTAATGAGAATAAACATACTGGATGCCAGAAGAGAGGTAAAGAGGTCTTACAGAATTGAGAAATAGGAATAAAAAAGGGAACATAAAACAACTTTCTTCAATAGAAACTTGCTAACTTTGATTGAGCTAAACTTCAAAAAATCAGTTTAAGAAAAGGCTTTCAGAGACCTAGGTGCATATTGTATGAGGGAAAAGGGTCAGCACAACCAAACTACTATTGAAGCAAGCGCCTTTACAACTTCATTTAAAAGTTAAATCTGATGGCAACACTATCATTACATGAGATCAGTGTAATTAATGAGGCAAGTCATAATCCTATTTAAAAAGCTTTATTTGGGTAAGGTGTTTTTGGTTAAAGAAAGAAAAGCATATAGAGGTGAGCAAAGGAAATTCAATTAATCAAATACTACAAATAAGTTCAGCTATTAAGAAGCAGGAATAGAGCAAGTTCATTCTAGGGACTTATGGCCTGAAGAGCCATATCTCATGACTTCATCAGAAACAGACTGCACTGGGCATCCTCACTCTAAATTCTGGCCATACCCGAGAGACCATAGTTATGTCCCCAGCTGCTCACCCACCCCCTCACACAGAAGGGCACTGACAGGTATCCATCAATTACAAACAGAAAAGAAGGGAAAACTAAGATTATAAATCCATAGACCTTGCTTATAGTTCAGTTCATGAACTGTGACATATGTCTCCCTTTAACTATAAGACTTGCTTTATTGATCCAATATTTTATGTCTTAAGCCTCATCCAAAGGGAACCAGAGTATGTTGTCCATACCCTGGTGTGATCTTAAGGTTGGTTACCAGAGAACAGATAAAGGAAGAAATCAAGCAAAGAAAAATTATTCTTTATGAGAGGAAAAAAAGGGTCACACTGAAGACAAACACCTGTCATTAACATAATTTAATAATGGAATCATAATCTAACGAACATGGTCGCGCTGTTCTGCGAATCCTGTGGAAGAGAAGGGAAAGGCTGTGAATTCAAATTAAAAATGAGGATATACTCTGAGAAGCCCAACTTCTAGAAACCTGATATGTGGTTAGTCCATATTACCTCAGCCCAGGTAAGTGAATATCTGTTAGGATATATATTTGTATTTCAACTTTATGTATCTTTGTGATCTCTCCCACTATCTTTGAGGACCCTGGTAAGCCTGGTGATCCCAAGCTGAGAAAAACTGACCTACAACAAGAAATAAGCAGAGCTGTTCAAACAAACATCCCTATTTTTTTCACTTATCACATATTTCAGGGTAAGAAAGACATTTGCTGGAAATGAAAGCTTTTTGTTAAAAAAAAATAGGTTAAGAAATCAAAGGGCAATATCCATTCACAAATGCCAATCATCTCACCAAGAAAATCACTGAGACTTCATAAGGTATTAAAGAGAAAATACATTTAAAAACTTTTGTAATTTAAATCCCATTTATACTAAATTTCAAAATACACCAATTAAGCATTGTAGGAAAAAACTGAAATAAAATAAACCTTCAAGTAGTCTTTCTCTTGAAACATATCCCAGGAAATACCTACTCAACAGAGTCCTTGATATAGGTTCAAGTTAAACTATCAATTGTAACTAAGAGAGACTCATACTGCACAGCAGCCTTCACAATTTTCTGCGTTTTGATTTAACAACCCAGCTTTCACCCTTGTTGTCTGCTCTTCAGTCTTCATATCCATGGAATAGAAATTACAAAAAAAAATTGTCCGTCTGAGCTAGAGGGACCGGCATGATAGCCTCTAGCCTTCACTTATGTACTTGCTGAAATCCCAAGCCACAAAGCTGTCTCATACTTTAGCAACGCCTCTCTTGGAAGAAATGGAAAAAAACAAAACAAAATAAAAACAACCCACAAAAACCTTTGCTTAGAAGAGAAGCAACACAAACATAACATCACAGCTTCTGTTATGAGAATCACAAAAACTCCATTCCACTTTTCCTTAGTATTTATTAACAGATCTGCTTTTTATAATGATGAAGCCAATAATTATCCTAGAGGGTCATAGGAAAGCACTTAACATTTCAATAACCTAAACAAAAATTCTTTTGGAAATGAGAATTATATAACCATTTCAGCACATCTGATATCTTTCCTTCTCTTCATGTATACTTAGGGTGTCCCCAAAAATGTATACACACGTTAACAACTGATAACTCACTCAATTTTCACTCCTTTCCAGGTTAAACTTATATGAAATAATGGGTGAAGCCAGACTAAGCTTTGAACAAAGGAGATTTATCCTAAAGTGCCACTAGACATTTTTTTATGGGGATACATAAAAGATAAAGTTTAAAGTACAAAACTGGGAACAGTTGAGGGTTCATATATACTGAATGAAATGATTCTTTATATTTGCGATTCCATTGCTTTGCATTATCAGCAATTCTGGACCAAAATGGTCATTGGCTTGAAAACAGGCATTAATGAAAAAAGTTATTCATTTCTATAAATTCTTTCAAATTTTGAAAATGAACTATATGTTAATAAACACTGACGTTATAATTATTCAACATGTGTACACATTTTTGGAGGACACCTTGTAGTTTGACAAGTGAGCATTTTTTATGCAAATCAAATGATTACTTGGTACCCATCAGGCATGAGAATTTTTCAAATCAAATTCTTTATATAAAAATTTCGTTAAAAAATCTACATCATTTCATAGCTTGTGCAAAACAGGACCCTTCACACCCCCAAAATATGAGACTTAAGATGTAGTTTTATTCTCTTAAAGTTTCCAAAAGATCCTATCAATGATTATTTTATCTATTTCTAAGGTTTGCAATAAAACAAAGTTGTTCACACACTTTCCAGAAAATGTAATAGACCCTGATACAATAAGTTCAGATAAAAAGAATGTACTTATAGTATTTTGCTATTTATTAGCAATAGGAATATATTAACTGGACTCTTTCATTTTATTGTACTTAGTAAGCAATTATGTACCAAGAATAGACACTAGAGAAAATATGACAAAAAAGACTTTACACCCTTACAGCACCCAAATAACTACATAATTACAAGTAAGTAAGCAGTAAGTGCAGTGAAAGATAAATCATCTATCTAATAAAAGAGTAATATGCAAATTGATTATTCCTCTGCTACACCCACAAGCCACGCCCACAAGCAATACCCACCAGCCATCAGGAGCTAATATGCAAATAAACCCCAACCAAGATGGCTGCGGGCACTGAGAGCAGAAGGGAGGCTTGGGTTTTGCTGGCGATGTAGGAAGCCAAGCTTCTGTAGCCCTGGCCTGCCTAGGCCTCCACACCAGGCTACAAAGTTTCAATTATAGAAGGTAAATAAATTCCAAGAGAAATGGCTGCCACCACTGAGTGAGCAGAAGGCTTGGCTCTGCTCCAGGCTACAAAGTTTCAATTGTAGAAGATAAATAAATTCCAGATACCAGGGCCTCCGCTTGGGTCACTGGGGGTGGGGGTGCATTGCTGGCCTGCAAACCACCACAGGCCTTCACCCAGGCCACCCCAAACCCAAAGAAACCACCACCCCGATCTGGGACACCTTTCAGGGCAAACCAGCTGGCCTCCACCCATGCATCAAGTCTCTATCCTATTTAATAAAAAAAAGTAATATGCAGGTTGCCCATCACTCCAACACACAAGACAGCTGCCCCCATGTGGTCAAATATCCTGTCCCCATGTGCACACAAGATGGCCAGCAGGGGAGGGCAATTGGGAGTGATCAAGCCTGCAGGGAAAAACAATTAGGGGTGACCAGGCTGGCAGAGGAAGGAAGTTGGGGGTGACCAGGCCTGAAGGCAAGGGTAGTTGGGGGGACCCAGGCCTGCAGGGGAGAGCAGTTGGAGGGAACCAGGCCTGCAGGGGAGGACTGATGGAGGGGGACCAGGCCTACAGTGGAGGGCAGTTGGGAGGGACCAGGCCTACAAGGGAGGGCAGTTGGGGGCGATCAAACCTGCTGTGGAGGGCAATTAGGGATGACCAGGCCAGCAGAAGAGAGAAGTTGGGGGCAAACAGGCTGGCAGGGAGCAGTTAGACATCAATTAGTTTGGCAGGAGAATGGTTAGGAGATGACCAGGCTTACAGGCAGAAGCAATTAGGGGCAATCAGGAAGGCAGGCAGGTGAGCAACTGGGAGCCAGTATCCTGGATTGTGGGATCGGGCCTAAACGGGCAGTCAGACATCCATCAGGGGTCCCAGACTGGAGAGGGTGCAGGCTGGTCTGAGGGACACCCCACCCCCTACCCCTGTGTACAATTTTCATGTACCAGGCCTCTAGTCCTATATAATAAAATCCTAATATGCAAATCAACTGAATGGGGAAATACCAGTCACTATGACACGCACTGACCACCAGGGTGCAGATGCAAGAGCTGCCCAGTGTGCTTCCACAGGGGACACACCATTCAGCCAGAAGCTAGGCTCATGGCTGGCAAGTGCAGCAGCAGTGACAGGAGCCTCTCCTGCCTCCATGGCAGCACTGAGGACCCCTTGGGGGATGTCCACCAAAGGGTCCCAGACTGAAAGGGCGCAGGTTGGGCGGAGGGACCTCCACCCCCAGAGCACAAATGTCATGCACCATGCATCTAGTACTTAAATTATTTTCTAACTTTTTAAAAATATAAATATTTTTATTGATTTCAGAGAGGAAGGGACAGGGAGAGAGAAATCAATGATGAGAATTACTGATTGGCTACCTCCTGGCTGCCTCCTACTGCAACCGGGGTGTGTGCCCTTGACAGAAATCAAACCTGGGATCCTTCAGTCTATAGGCCAACACTCTAGCTACCAAGCCAAACCGGCTAGGGCTAAATAATTTTCCAGCACTGAGGGAAATGTCAGTACAAATACAATGTGAAAACTTTTTCTGACTAACTGAAAGATGGGTTAAATTTAGAATAATAAGAGTTTTCATTATAATCACTTTGGACAAGAAAATCTATTATATAAAATGTGTAATTTATTCCCCCTAGCATCACAGATTAAACTTATTAACAATAGGTTTGCATTCTGAAACAGATAACCTTATTGTTGAGAATAATAAAGAATTCTGCAAAGATAAGAGAGGATCAAGGATATGTATCAATATCAAGAATCAAATTATTCAGTTTACTTATAATTTGGCTAAAAACTTCCACTTATAATTTATTAGAAGTATCCCTTTGAAAATCAAAATAAAAACAACTCAAGATTTCACAGAAAAGCAGAAATTCAAAACAGAAAATTATATTTAATATTATTTTCTAGCCTAGAGTTAATGCTATAAAAGTTAAAGAATAAAAAAAGTCAATAAAGCCAGTTTCTTATATGAAACCCCACAGAATATAAATTCTAATATACTGGTAACATGTCTTCATTTTTTATTTTGCAAAACAGATCACTGCAGATAACATTATCGGAAGCTGGGTAGAATGAGATTTGTGGATGCTTTTTGTTGTCACTGTGCCAAAAATGCTTATACTTGAATAAATAGTTATTAAGAATTCAGGATTAACATATACACAGTAGTGCTGCAATACACTGAGTGATACTACTTTGTAATTCTACTCTTGAGGGCCCCATGCTAAGAAATGACATATATAAATAAATTAACAGAGAAGCAATAAGGGATTTTCTGATAAAACAATAATTAAATCACCTTATTATGAATCTACTTTTTGCTATTAAACATATTTAGGTTCCAGAATATTTGACAGTTAATATTAATCAATCCCAAATACAGTAAGAAAAGAAAGAAATATACACACTAATTAAGATTACCTTTGCTCCAAAGATGACGAAAACTTTTGTCCAAAGGCTGATTCAATATCACAAGGCAGTATTTCAAATTTCCTATGGGGAAAAAAAATGTAAATAAGTAAACTGGGTTTCTTTTGTTCCCATCTGCCTCTGGAATCATACTCTGTTAGTACAAATTTTCAATCCACATACAGCTAAATTTCAACCATAGCTAATTTCTGATATTCTTATTTTTTCTCATATCTTAAATTTAAAAGACACCATTGATGAACTGTACCTAGCATATTCAATATGTCCATCACATTACTACATTTAGCATATAAAGTTTATTGTAAAAAAGGAATTATAAAAACAATCCTAATAAAAAAGTAATATTCAAACTGACCATGCCTCTACCGCACCCACAAGCCATGCCCACCAGCCAATCAGAAGCAAATATGCAAGTAAACAAAAAACCCATATGGCTGAGGCCACAGAGAGTAGGAGTGAGACTTGGGTTTCCACTGCAATGGAGGAAGCCAAGCTTTCAGCCTGCCCTTGCCAGCTGTGGCCTCTACTTAAGGCTACAAAGTTTCAACTACAGAATCCCAACAGAAATAGCAGCAGCCAGAGAGTGAGCATAAGGCTTGGCTCCATTCCAGGCCAGAAAGTTTCAATTGTAGAAGATACATAAATCTCAGATACCAGGGCCTCTGCTTGGGCCGTTGGAGGGCATGGCTGGCCTGCAAACCACCACAGGCCCCTCGCCCAGGCTGCTCCACACCCCAAAGGAACCCCCACTCTGATCTGGGATACCCTTCAGGGCAAATCAGCTGGCCCCCACCCATGCACCAGGCCTCTATCCTATCTAATAAAAGAGTAATATGCAAACTGACCATCATTTCAACACACAAGACAGCTGCTCCCATGTGGTGAAATATCCTGCTCCCATGTGAACACAAGATGGCCACCACAAAATGGCCATCAGGGGAACACAGTTGGGAGGGACCAGGCCTGCAAGGGAGGGCAGCAGGGGGCAATCAAGCCTGCAGGGAAGGGCAGTTAGGGGTGACCAGGCCTGCAGGGAAGGGCAGTTAGGGGCAAACAGGCTGGCAGGGGAGCAGTTAGGCATCACTCAGGCTGGCAGGGCAGTGGTTTGGGGGTAATCATGCTAGCAAGCAGAAGCGGTTAGGGGCAATCAGGAAGGCAGGCAGGTAGGTGAGCAGTTGGGAGCCAGCAACTTGGACTGTGAGAGGGATGTCCAACTGCCCACTTAGGCCTGATTCCAAGGGATGGGCAGTTGGACATCCCTCAAGAGGTCCCAGATTGGAGAGGGTTCAGGCTGGACTGAGGGACCTCCCTGCCACCCCCCGTGCACAAATTTCATGCACCAGGCCTCTAGTTTATTATAAAAACAATTGGGTAAGCATCTTTTCTGGCAGTTTACCAGTGCCCAGTAAAGTAAACTTGTAGATTTTTAATAAACAAATCTTTACAAAATGGCTGAGTAATTTGAAAATATTTTTCTACACATATTGAAGATAGTACAAATTCTGTCAAAGCATAATCATATAGGAAATGGCAGCAATGATCATCTGTACTTCCTAGAGGTGGCTCTTTACAAGCTCCAAACACAATCTAGCCATCATTGACAAGAACTTAGTAGAAGGAGGGATGGGAAAGGAAGAGAGGAAAAGAAGAAAGGAAGGAAGAAAGATGGGTTATAAAAAAGATAAGAACTTTAGAATTATATCAATTATCACAAATGATAAATGTACCATTAAGTATATACAGATCTCAGCCTCACTGCATATCAGTCATTGATTGATTTTTAAAAAGACAAAAGTCAATCTGCTTCCCTAGAAATTCTGATGGTTGTTCTCAAATTAAGCCTGTGCATCATAACTTTTAAAATACATCATCAAGAGAGTCTAATCGGTAACCAAAGTTGAAAACCTGACATGGCACCTGAAACTATTTACTAATGATAGTGTAAAACTATCATAAATAACAGCATTCTTTTTCAAATACTGTTCAACCTTATGTTGCCCTTTTAAATTGCTGTTTCGTGAAAAAGTATGTATAGCCAAAATTACTTGTAATTCTTATAAATAAATGATTTGTTTTTTACTTTCAACTGATAGAGATTAAAAAAAAAAGATTAAAGACCAGTACTCTACGTGAAAATACACTGAAATGAAGCACAATTTACAAAAGAAAAAGTTTTACTGAAATCCATTAGCAAGTTATCAAGGGTGTATGATCTCTGTATAAGAAAATACTGAAACTCAGATAAAATCAATATTAGTCAAACACACCTATTTTGTTAGAAGACCAAAAAACATTATTATGAACCTCTCATCCCTGAAAATATTTCAATTAAGTAATGAAAATTCTAGGGCATAGAGTTTCATTTTCATATTGCAAAACTTCTATGTTTATGAGGATATTTTTAAGTATGCACTAGGAAATCAAACTGTCAAATCAATCCATTCTTTGAGAAAATAAATTGCATGTGGACAAAGCAAAAGTATTAAAAAGCTCTGAACAAATATTTCATATGAAAGTCTATTAAATAATTGAATTACCAATAGACTAATAATTTGTAAGTCATATAGGAAATTGCTTCTGAGAAAGTAAGTATAGACATAAACAGATATTTCTCTGCAAAAATATCTTTTACCTCTATCACCAATACCTAGAGTAACTATTTTATATATTCCAATGGCACCCCCTTCCACTGGCAAATTGTCCCAGCTTAGATGATAAATTAGATGCTCATTCTATTCCTCATCATATTCAGATTCCATCTCTCTTATTTCAATCTTCAGCAAAATTCACTTCAATGAGGTTTCATCCCACCACTTCCAGGAAATAACTCCTGTCTGGTCACCGAAGGAAGACCTCCTACTGAACAATTCAATTCTCATCCTGGCCAATACTTATCAGTAGTATAACAGAGCGGAAGATCAATTTTTGCAAACTTCCTTCTTGAATCATGTTCTTCCCTTGACTTCTTCATATGATTGCCTACTCCTTTTCATCTCCTTTTCTACTCACCTGAGCAGAAAGCCCTCAATAATTATTTTTAAAAATAAATGTGGAGTATCCCCAATTTCTATAACAGGAGTGCTCTAGGATCTATTCTTGGGCCTTTTCTATATCAATCTATACTGACTCAAAATAAAGCCCTCTAGACTCATGGCTTTAAATACCATCCAATATAATAAAGAGGTAATATGCAAATTGACCATCACTCCAAAAGAGAGATGGTCACCCCATGTGGTCAAAGATGGCTGCCCCATGTGGACACAAGATGGCCAGTAGGGGAGGGCAGTTATGGGTGATCAGGCCTACAGGGGAGGGCAGTTAGGGATAAACGGGCAAGCAGAAGAGGGAAATTAAGGGTGATTAGGCCAACAGGGGACAGCAGTTGTAGGGGACCCAGACATGTAGGTAAGGGCAGTTGGGGGGAACCAGGAATGCAGTGGAAAGCAGTTAGGAGCAACCAAGCCTGCAGAGGAGGGTATTTAGGGGCGAACAGGACAGCAGGGGAGGGCAGTGAGAGGTGACCAGGCTGACAAGAGAGGGCAGTTAGGGGAATTCGGGCCAGCAGGGGAACAGTTAGGCATTGATCAGGCTGGCAAGGGAGTGGTTAGAACGTGATTAGGTTGGCAGGCAGAAGCAGTTAGGGGCAATCAGGCAGGCAGGCGAGTGGTTGGGAGCCAACGGTCCTGGATTGTGAGAGGGCAGCTGGACATCCCTCAAGGGGTCCCAGATTGGAAAGGGTGCAGGCTGGGCTGAGGGAGGGACGGACACACACACACACACACACACACACACACACACACACACACACACCTTGTGCCAGAATTTCATGCACCAGGCCTCTAATCTATCATAATGGTTTCCATATTCATGTCTCCAACCTGGGGCTTTTTTCCTAAACTCCAGAACTGTATGTTTGTTTCCTTATTCAATAATTCCACTTGGATATGTAACAGACATCTCAAACTTAACATGCCCAAAATGAAACTCCTGGGTATCCTTCCTCTAATTAAACATTCTCCTTCCATTCTTCACAATCTGATACCAACCTCACCACTAATAACCTATTCACATGAACATTTTCCATCTCTAGATTTTACCATAAGGCCCTCTATATCAGCCTCACTTCCACACTCACCTCCCCTAAACTCTGTTCTCCTCTCAGTATTCAAATAGATCTTGTTAAAATATAGTCAGACAATGGCATTTCTCTGTGCAAAGCCCTCCACAGTCTTTCACTATCAGTAAAAGCCAAAATTTTATAACAATCACTTACAAGGCCCTACAGGATCCTCTCTCTCTCTCTCTCTCTCTCTCTCTCTCTCTCTCTCTCTCGCACACGCACACACACATGACACACACACACACACACACACACACACACACACACACACACAGGCTTCCTTGTTGGGCTCCTCAAATATACCAAGAACAATTCTACCTTTAACATTTCTATTATAGATAGCCACAAAATCAGTGAGCACATTGTTTTCTCTCTCAACCTAAACCCTCAGGTCTCCGCTCAAATGTTGATAGCCATACAGCTTCCTTGACCAACGTATCTTTAATATTAATGTCTCCACCCCATGATAGTACTTACTCTTGACCCAATTTGTTTTTTTCTAGTGACTTATCATCAATTTATTCATTCATCCCTTTTTCTAATGCCTGACTCCCTACAGGAAAACATAAGCTCCTGGGCCAAGTGCATATAGCAAATGCCACATACTAGTAAGCAGTCAATAAATATTTTTGAGTAGTTCTTCTAATTCTGACTTTATGTGCATTTATAATAAATTAACTCCAGCTCTTTGTTTTAATAATCAAGTGACTCCCTCTAAGTTTTCTGGGGACAAATAGTTCCATATCCAACACAATTCCTCACAGAATTATAACAGAATGGCCCTTTTTCTTGACCCTGGAGTCCTCAGGATCTCTTAGATGAATATTACACAAAATATTCCAGGAAGGCTACTAGAAAAGACAACGAAAACCAATCATTTTGCCTTAAAACAATTAAATATTTTGATCATTATAAATTCAAGAAAAATCTAAAGAAAGTGGAGATGGTCCACAGAAGTCCAACTATATAATTAGTGTAGAAAAGTTTTCTCTGAGAACAGATTAGACCTTTTCAAGCTAAGTGGATATCTACCTATTTAAAAAGAAAAAAAAATCATATTAATATAACATTGAGCTTAGAAAACCCGGCACATATCTAATTATTGTCATTCAACCATTGGGGCTGAAGTGTAAATAGATTTTGAAAGATTAAGTCAATTTCCATCTAAGAGCATACTTCTGATGATGCAATAGTGATGGGTCTGTCCAAGTTTGATAATCCTAACATTATATAAACTGCCACTGAAAACAAAATGCCCCAATAAATTCTCGCAGGCATCCACATATGCTAGGAATAAATGTTAGTTTAGAAAAAAAGAACATTTTATATTTTACAATGTTATAGAGGGTGTACGGGAGGGAGGTTAAGTCTCACAAAGTATTGAGTCTTTCTTGACATAAAAGGAGAAGACTGTACCAAGAAATATTTTCTTTACCCTTTTAAAGGTTAGCTATATTCTTGTTCCCAATAAATACTTTCTAACTAAAACCCAAATGAAGGAAGCTGAGTTCTTCATCTCGGCACACTGACACCTCAAAGCTGCTCTGTCAGCTGTCCAGGCTCAGGTGACTTGAGCCACAATAAACTGTTTCCTGCCAGTCAGAAAAATCAATCCCTGCCTAGCAAATGGTCGATGTAATGTCATAACCCTAAGGGTTCATCATAAGGGACTAAAGAATTATAGGGCATCACATCAGTTTTGACATGTTGACAGCTGGGCCCACATAATGCCCACACTTGAAAAGCCAGTTTAAAATGTTTTCTAAAGGCAGAATACATCAAGGTTTGTTAAGTGCTACTGAAATGAACAGAGGCCCTCCCTTTTATCTTTAAGCTATTCCTGCAACCTCAACCCACTTCTGACTACTTGGGAAAGTACAGAATTCCTTTCACGGCCCAGCAACAGCAGGGTCAAAGGTTCAGCATGCCAGTACACACTCCTCTTCTAATAGATCCTCTAGACTTCCTACTGGGCTTTGGTATGGTGAGAAGTGTTTTGGGGATGGATCAGTTTTGAAGGTTTGGGGCTTCACACTTACCCCTATGAATGAATAATAACAATACAGATACCTTCTTATTTTCTTCTTAAAAATTCCTTAAACAGAATTTTGATTCAAGAGTCATACCAATATTTGTAATCAAAGTAAGCCCAAATTAAGCTAAACTGAGACATATTCAAAGCACAGACTGATGTTCTATGACAGTGGTCGGCAAACTCATTAGTCAATGGAGCCAAGTATCAACAGTACGACGATTGAAATTTCTTTTGAGAGCCAAATTTTTTAAACTTCAACTTCTTCTAACACCACTTCTTCAAAATAGACTTGCCCAGGCCGTGGTATTTTGTGGAAGAGCCATACATGGCTCGCAAGCTGCAGTTTGCCGACCGCGGTTCTATGAGACCTACAGTTTGTAGGAAGAAAACAAGTGACATTTATTTGAAATTGCAGTTTACTAAGCATGCCCCACTGCCTTCTTCAACTAACACTGATTAGATCACAAGCTACCACTGAATCAAAGGACTTCTGAACAAAAAGAAAATACATAGATTTAAATTCAAATAACTGTGGACTGTGAATTTTGATCACACACACACACACACACACACACACACACACACACACACACACACAAGTCCATCATGTCAAAAGTCAAACCCAAGCTGAAGGAAATCTTACTAAACTCAGGGTATGTGAACACTTTTATCTTTGGCACTGTGGGCTTTTAGATAATTAAAGAGGAACTTGTAACACCAGTAGGCAGAGCTTTGGCACCAGGCCATGAGGAAGCACCTGACACACACAGCACTGTACTGGCCTAATGAGGTCCATATCCAGGTAAACAGAACAGGTCAGTCTCTCCACTATTTTTTCCCCTTTTTCATAAAATAATAAAAACACAAGAGAACCAAGATGGAAGCATGATTAACACCTGTACTTGCTGCCTCCCACAACCACATTAAAATTACAACTAAAATACAAAACAACTATCATCCAGAACCATGGGAAAGCTGGCTGACTGGAAGTAATACAACAAAAGAGGTAAAGAAGAAAGTGTATTGATACTGATAGGGGGTACAGAGGCATGGAACAGGCTGGCATGTGGATGTGACACTTTTTTAATTGGGAGAGAGATACAAACTCCTGCTTGGTCAAGCTGCAGTGTCCAGCAAGATACGAGGGGACCCAGACACATACAGGGAGCAATTGGACTGCCTGGCATCAGGGCAGGAACCTAGAAGCATCTTTCTTCCAACTGGAGGTACTCATAAAGTCATTGTTCCTGTCCTGGGAACTCCCTAGTGCAGGGCTGACTGGCAGCCATTGCTGTTTGCACCATCCTGGAGATTCCCTGACATCCCACCCTACCCAATTTACAACCCCACCCAAGCTGTGGGCAGCAGCTTTTGAATATGAATGGCCTGTCCTTTCTCAGCCTAAAACCTGTCAAACAGGCAGCAGCTGGGTCAGGAAGCCCCAAAGCTATCAAAAGAAGGCCCAAGGCTGGCACCAACAGCAGTCTGCCTTATTTCACAGCTGGGCCTTGTCTGGGAACTTCCAAACCCAATACAAAGAGGAGAAATATGCAGATCTCTCTGTAGCTCCTGCTGGGTGGACCCAGGCAGTGGCTGACTTTGCACCTCCTTGAAGATCCAAGAGCCAGTATAACCATACCAGATTACAACTCTTCACTTCCATAAGTGATACACTCAAGGGGCAGAACCAGTGAGCACCAAAGACCCACTGAAGCAAGTCCTGCACCAGAAGCGTGTCTCCTGCTCAGCAGGCTCTATCATTGTAGACACAGCTTGCCCTCACAGCCAATTGGCCTGGAGGTCAATTCCTTCCAGTGATACCAACAGCAGTCAAGGGTGAACTACAACAAGACTGTGCACACAGTTCACAAAGGGGTGCACCAAGAGTGTCCACATCAGGTGACTGGGGAGGCAGAGCCACTGAGCCCTATAGGACACCTACCACACAAGGCCACTCTATCAACTCAAGGAGACTTAGCAGCTACTCAATACATAGAAACAAACACAAGGAAGCAGCCAAAATATGGAGGCAAAGAAATATGTCACCATGAAATAAATGGAAGAAAGCAAAATACTGGATATAGAGTTTAAAACTACAATTATAAGGTTACTCAACAATCTTCTAGAAAACTCTGAGGAACTTAGTGAGACCTTCAAGAATCTTACTAAGAATGCCAAAAGAAAAAAAAAATGGAAAAGGACCAGTTAGAAATCAAGCATACACTGACTAAAATAAAGAATAATATACAGAGCCCTAGTTGGTTTGGCTCAGTGGATAGAGCGTCGGCCTGCAGACTGAAAGGTCCCAGGTTCGATTCCAGTCAAGGGCATATACCTGGGTTGTGGGCACATACCCAGAAGGAGGTGTGCAGGAGGCAGCTGATCGATGTTTCTCTCTTATCATGTTTCTAACTCTCTATCCCTTTCCCTCTCTGTAAAAAAAATTCATAAAATAAAATAAAATAAATATATAACAATATATAGAGATACAATGGTAGACTAGAAGATCCCAAGAATCAAGTCAAAGATTTGAAATATGAGGAAGCAAAAGACATCCAACCAGAAGAGCAAAAAGGAAAGAATCCAAAAATATGAATACAGTGTAAGGAGCCTCTGAAACAACTTCAAGCTTATCAACATCCAAATGATGAGAGTGCCAGAAGAGAGAGAGGAAGATATTGAAAACCTGTTTGAAGAAATAATGACAGAAAATTTCCCCAACCTGGTGAAAGAAATAGACTTACAAGTCCTGGAAATGCAGAGAATCCCAAACAAGAGGAATCCAAAGAGGTCCGCACCAAAACACATCATAATTAAAATGCCAAGGGCAAAAGACAAAGAGAGAATCTTAAAAGCAGCAAGAGAAAAAGGGTTAATTATCTACAAGGGGTACCCATATGACTATCGGCTGATTTCTCAACAGAAACTATGCAGGCCAAAAGGGAGTGGCAAGAAATATTCAGAGTGATGAATAGCAAGAACCTACAACCAAGATTACCCAGCAAAGCTACCATTTACAATTCAAGGTCAGATAAAGAGCTTCACAGACAGGACCTAAAGGAGTTCATCACAACCAAACCAGTATTATATGAAATGCTGAAGGGTATTCTTTAAGAATAGGAAGAAGAAGAAGAGAAAGGTAAAGATAAAAAATTATGAACAATAAAGTGACAATACATATCTATTAACAAGTGAATCAAAAATCAAATGAAGCCCTAACCAGTTTGGCTCAGTGGATAGAGCGTTGGCCTGTGGACTGAAGGTCCCAGGTTCGATTCCGGTCAAGAGCACATACCTTGGTTGCAGGCAGATCCTCAGTAGAGGGTATGCAGGATGCAGCTCCTCAATGTTTCTCTCTCATCGATGTTTCTCTCTATCCCTCTCCCTAACTGTAAAATATCAATAAAATATATTTAAAATAAATAAAAATCAAATGAATAAAAAATATGATGAAAAGAATAAACTGGTGAATGGAATAGAATCAGGGACATGGAAATGAAGTGGAGTGACAAGTCTCAGGGGGAAGGGGATTTAGGGGGTGTCCAGGAAGAGGTTGGACAAAGATCTTATATGCATGTATGCAGTACCTATGGTCGGGGACAGTGGGGTGGCGAGGTCCTGGTGTGGGGTGGAAAATGGGTGGAGGGGAAAAAGAGGGATATCTGTAATAATCTGAAAAATATAGATTAAAAATATATATATGAACACAAAATAGTCTATAAGCAAAGGTTTTGTTTTTAATAGAAAAATAATGGAAATAACACATTAGCATAGGGTCATACTATTACCCACATAGAATAGTTTTATATGATCTAATAGGGAAACATCTTCCATATAAAAACAAGTGGAAAAAAGCAAAGGTATATATTAGAAAGCCATGTGAATAAAAATTTTAAATATTCATATATTTGTACAAATACCAAGAATATCTATTAAGGAGGAAAATTTTTAGCTGGAACACAAAATACATGTAATACAAGGGAGCATTACTTTTCACATATTAATCTTTTATATATTGTAAATGTGTTTGCAAAATAAGAGTTTAACCAATTAAAAGAAACTGTTCCCTGGCAATGTGTCCCCACACCAAAAGATGATGGCCAATAATCTTTAAATACTACATTAGAATACAATAAAATTTAGCAAAATAATAGGTTATTTTGGTTTCAGAGTAAAAATTAAAAGCAGATAATTTGTCAAATAATATGTGGCATTCTTTCCAAGCAAAATCATCAAGTAACTTAGGGTAATTAAATGAGTGGATTTTAAAGTGATTTTTAAGAACAGTGAAAGGGACTTCCAACAGGACAGCAAAGAAGATGCAACTCTCTCGACTTTAAAGAATTAAATGTGGGATTTTCTTCCACTAAAATATGTTGGAAAGAACACCAAACCTTAGGGTAGTATTTTTAAAAATCAGTGCTACGTTTAAGAATTCATCCTTGTCCCAATTCCCCTTCTATTCGTATTTTCACACTTTCCTCACCTAGAACATTATCTTTATCAATAGCCACCAGACATGAACATAGAGAATGCTGAAACATGATAAAGCCAATTACCTTAAAGAATGAGAAGAGGAGAGGGAAATTAGTAAATTTTTTTTGTATTTGCTTTTGCATCATATAAGTGCTTAAATCAAGTCTGTACTACATTTGAAAGTGTCTTCAAAAGAGGCTAGAAAGGAATTTGTGAGCAAATTCATTAATCATTCTCATCTATAAACCAGAGTATTTAACTCGTGCCAATAATAATTATATGCTCATTTTAGAAGTTTGTACACTTTAGGCATGTAGAAAAAAATAAGTTACTCATCCCTTTTTAGCTCCAATATTTAGCCCAGGTTCTGGCACAAGCAATTTATGAAAGCGCTGTTTCTAACACGAATTTTAAAAACATTCATTGTGCTGTTTCCTGCATCACTAAAAGTTACCCAAATCTAAACATACTCACATGCACAGAAACTTAGAACCCTCTAAAATTATGGTTAAGTTTCTTCCAAAATAATTTTCAACTTTCAATGTTTCACAAAGTTACTTCCAATGTCACCATGACTTGTATGAAAGGAGACACAACTATAGAACATTATTTATGTAAGAAACAAACCACAAATGAGGTTATGTGGAGAAAGGACTATAACCAACAAGGGCTTCAGGGACTGTCAAGAAGATAGTAAGACCAACCCTCAATGAACTGATGGCTTAGAATCAGTTGAAGACCAGTTCAATCCAACATGGTGACTCATTTCACCTTGCGGTAATGCCATCTTCACTATACATTCATTATAATACATCAGCATGCTAAGCAACACATCCCATGGCTCCATGATCAGAAAGGGAAAGCCCGTGTAAGAGCACAAGGCTCTAAGCCAGTCTGGCTCAGGGGATAGAGTCCCTGGTTTGATTTTGGTCAATGCATGTACCTCAGTTGCAGGCTAGATCCCCAGCCTTGGTCGGGGTGCGTTTGGGAGGCAATCAATGGATGTGTCACTCTCACTTTGATGTTTCTCTGTCTCTTCCCCACCTTTCCACGGTCTCTAAATACCAATGGAAAAATATCCTCTGGTGAGGATAAATAACACAACATGGTCAAAGGGACTCTTCTAAGAAGTCTCCACCCATTTCCCAGAAAAGTCCTCATTATTCCTCCTCCTTATTGAATATCCTATTCCTCCATTGAATGATCCTCAATAAAATAAGTAAATCCCACTAAGGAGGGCCTATTCTGTCTGTAGAACAGCCCTCCTCTTTTCTCACTGCTTCACTAAAAAAAGTCTCTTTCACATGAAACTCTATCCTGACTCACTTCAATTTCTTTCCTGAGCAAAGCCAAGAACCCACTTTGTGTCTCCAACCTTTGAGTCCCTAAGACCCCAAGGAACACCTGCATCACAACAAGCTCAATGTACTGTCGTTAACTTAATGCATATAAGTCCATTTCTTAATCAGCTACAAATTGAATTCTTTATTTCTATAGCATTCATTATAAAGTCAGATGTTGATTCTCAAGAGGCGCAAGAAACACTCCAAAGATTTATAGGCCAGTAAATAATCAATAACGCTTATAATTGAGTTGAAAATGCCTGGAAGGTTTCCATCTGAACTATGCCTCAACACTGAAATACATACCTGGAAATAATATGGGGATGGGATGGAGCACACAAAAAACACAGCAACTCTTCCCTCCCCTTTGCCTATCAGAATCCATATACAATGGTTTAAATCTCCTGAGCACATGTCATGAATCTGATTAAAACTTCACCTCCATCTATACCTTTAAAGGAAGCATATCAGAATGTAAGAGAGGACCAATAGCATTATAGGGTGATAAACATTAGCAAATTTACACTGTGAACCACTGGCCCAAAGGGCTAAGAGTGCTGGGGGGAAGCCCTGATTTCTAGCCTTTGCCAATTTTCATGCTGCCACTATCCTACCATAGACAATTTCGTTTCCTTCTGTTTTTTAAAAAAAAGTTTAAATTTTTATTGTTGAAAGAATTGAAATAGGAATTTTAGGGGGATATAGGCAGGTTTAGGAAATTTTTAGAATTGGGGGTCCATAGAAAAAAACACAGGAATACACAGTTGCAAAAAGGGTACATTTCTGTAAAACAAGGGAGCCAGGCGCAGTTATATTTCTATAAGTCAGGGAATAATGGGAGAAGTTACATTTCCATAAGACAAAGAAGCAGCAACAGTTACATTTTCAAAAGACAAGGGAGAAGCAGCAATTAAATTTACTTAAGACAAGGGAAATAGGAGTAGCCAAAAGGTCTATACTAGTATTTACTAAATAAAGGAGGAAGAAAGCCCAGAAGGAATAGAACAATGAGGGAGGAGGGCATCACCTGTCCCAAGTGCTGTTTGACGACCTTTGGTCTCAGGAGTTATTATAGCAACCAATTCAAAAGGCAATATTAACCAATCAGAAGGGATATCAGGACACAGGAACTGTAGCCTATATTATAAACCATAGAAACAGGAAGTCAGCGGGACTCTTTCCCCCTCCCTACGTGAGAGTCTGTGCTGTGAGATCCTTTCCCCTTCCCACGTGGGAGTCTGTACATGTTCTTAAATAAAATTTCCGCCTTTGCCATATCACCTTCTATCCAGATTCATTCTTTGACTTCATGGGACAAAGAGTCCAGGAACCAACCTGCCCAGGTAACACCATGTATTCCAGTCCAAAAATCCCACTTCAGTATTACAGATGTCCCCTTTGTTTGTGTTGAGTTTTTCCCCTCATTGACCCCCCTCCATCCCACACCTGCTCCTCCCAAGCCTTCACCACACTATTGTCTGTGTCCATGGGCTATGCATACATGCATATAAGTTCCCACAGTTAATCTCCACTCCTCAACCCCAGACCCCCCACCTTAAAAAATATTTTTATTGTTATTTTAAAGAGAGAAAATAAGAGAGGGAGAGTGAGCAAGAGGGACAAATATCCATGTGAGAGCAAAGCCTCCATCAGCTGCCTCCTGTAGGTTCCCTCTTGGGGATCATGCCCAAAACCTACACATGTGCCTTGACCAGGAATCAAGCTATCAACCTTTCAGTGCACAGGATGATGCTCCAACCAAATGAGCCACAGTGACTTGGTCACTAAGGCCAATTTCAAGCTAACAAATGGCTCTCAAATTTCCTGTTTACTTAGCATTCACTGGAGAATTTCTTTAGCAACCACTGCTTTCGAACAAAGATCAATGAAAACTAGAGCTGTTTCTTTGAAAGGATAAACAAGATTGATGAACCTCTAGCCGCGTTCACCAAGAAGTAAAGAGAGAGGACCCAAATAAACAAAATCAGAAATGAAAGAGGTGAAATAACAGACCCCACAGAAATAAAAAGGATTATTAAAAAATACTATGAATAATTATATTCCAACAAACTAGACAACATGGAAGAAATGGACATATTCCTAGAAAAATGCAGCCTTCCAACACTCAACCAGGAAGAATCTAAACATCTCAATAGGCGGGTAACTCTGGAAAAAAATGAAGCAGTCATCAAAAAGTTTCCAGCAAGCAAAAGTCCGGGGCCAGACTGCTTCACAGGAGAGTTTTACCAAAAATTCGAGGAAGAACTAAAACCTATCCTCCTCAGACTATTCCAAAATATTCAAGAGGAAGGAACACTGCCAAGCTCATTCTATAAAGCCAGCATCACCCTAATACTAAAACCAGATGAAGACAACACAAAAAGAATTACAGGCCAATGTCCCTCATGAACATAGATGCCAAAATCCTCAACAAAATCCTAACAAATTGGATCCACCAGTACATCAGAAATATCATACTCCATGACCAAGTAGGATTTATCCCAGGCATGCAAGGACGGTACAATATCTGCAAATCGATAAGAGTGATACATCACATAAACAAATTAAGAGGTAAAAATCACATAGTTATATTAAATGATACAGAAAAAGCATTTGATAAAATCCAACACCCTTTCTTGATAAAAACTCTCAGCAAGGTGGGAATAGAAGGATCATATACCTCAACAAAATAAAAGCCATATATGACAAACCCACAGCAACATCATACTCAATGGACAAAAACTAAAACCATTTTCCCTAATAACAGAAACAAGACAGAGATGCCCACTCTCACCACTACTGTTCGACATAGTACTGAAAGTACTAGCCATTGCAATTAGACAAGAAGAAATAAAAGGCAAAGAGAGAAAAGCTGTTCTTATTTGCAGATGAAATTATACTGTACACAGAAAACCCTAAAGACACCATCAAAAAATTATTAAACTTAATAAATTTAGCAATGTAGAAGGATACAAAATTAACACCAATAAATCTATGGCATTTCTATACACCAATAGTGAACTTACAGAAAGAGAGACTAAAAAAGCAATTCCATTTACCATCACCCCCCAAAAAAAATAAGATACCTAGAAATAAATTTAACGAAGGAGGTAAAAGACCTATATGTGGAAAACTACAGGACACTGATAATAGAGAAAGACATAAACAGATGGAAGAACATACCATGTTCATGGATTGGTAGAATCAACATCATTAAAATGTCCAAAAGCAATCTATGGATTCAATGCACTCCCCATTAAAATACCAACAGCACTTTTCACAGACCTAGTACTAATTTTCCAAAAATTCATCTAGAATGAAAAAATCCCGATAGCTGCAGCAATTGTGAGAAAGAAGAACAAAGTAGGTGGGATCTCAATACCAGATATCAAGCTGTATTAGAAAGCCACTGTTCTCAAAACAGCCTGGTATTGGCTGTTTTGACATATAGACCAATGGAATAGAATAGAGAACCCAGAAATCGACCCAAACCACTATGCTCAATTAATATTTGACAAAGGAGGCATGAACATACAATGGAGTCAAGACAGTCTCTTCAATAAATGGTGCTGGGAAAATTGGACAGATAAATGTACAAAAAAATGAAACAAGACCACCAACTTATACCATACACAAAAAATAAACTTAAAATAGATAAAGGACTTAAACATAAGACGGGAAACCATAAAAATACTAGAGGAATCCACAGGCAGCAAAATCGGACATATGCCAAAGCAATTTCTTCACCGATACTGCTCCTAGGACAATGGAAACTAAAGAGAAAGTAAACAAATGGGACTACACCAAAATAAAAAGCTTTTGCACAGCAAAAGAACCTATCAACAAAACAACAAGAAAGCTCACTACATGGGAGAACATATTTGCCAATGTAATCACCGATAAGGGTTTAATCTCCAACATTTATAGGGAACTCATATAATTTAACAAAAGGAAGATAAGCAACCCGATTAAAAAAAACGAGCAAGAGACCTAAACTTTTCAAAAGAGGATATAAGGATGGCCAAGAGACATGTGAAAACATGCTCAAAGTCACTAATCATCTGACAAATGCAAATCAAAACAAAAATGCACTATCATCTCACACCTGTCAGAATGGCTATCATCAACAAACCAACAAACAACAAGTCCTGGCAAGGATGCGGATAAAAAGGAACCCTTGTGCATTGCTGGTGGGAATGCAGACTGGTGCAGCACTGTGGAGAACAGTATGAAATTTCCTAAAAACACTAAAAATGGAACTCCCATTTGACATAATCCCAGTTCTAGGAATATATTCCGAGAAACTAGAAACACCAATCAGAAAAGATATATGCTCCCCTTTGTTCATGGCTGCACAATTCACCATTGCTAAGATCTGGAAACAGTCTAAGTGCCCATCAGCAGATGAATGGATTAAAAATTTGTGGTACATCTACAAAATGGAATACTACTATGCTGCAGTAAAAAAAAAAAAAGGCATTCTTAACCATTTGCAACAGCATGGATGGAACTGGAGAGCATTTTGCTAAGTAAAATAAGCAAGTTAGAGAAAGATAAATATCACATGATCTCACTCATTTATGAAATATAATGAACAACAGAAACTGATGGAAAAAAAAAAACACACATCCAGAGACAGAGAAGCATGGATCAGACTGTCAAACCTCAGAGGGAAGGTAGGGGAGGGTGGGGATAAGAGGGAGAGATCAACCAAAGAACTTGTATGCAATTCATATAAGCCTAACCAATGGACACAGACACCAGAGGGCACGAGTAGGGGGTCAATGGGAAGATAAGGACACATATGTAATACCTTAATCAATAAAGAAATTTCAAAAAAAGAAATAAGAAAAAGAATAAAGCTTTGGATTCCTATATTTCTGATAACTCTAAATAGAGAAAATATACTTCTTTAGTTCTGGACTGTAAGTAAAATTTTAATAATCATGTTTATCCTAAAATGCTAGTAGAATAAAGAATTTATTATTCTTTCAGAGAACAGTGGGTGAGTGTCACACGACTCATTCTAGCAGATGTAAAGGTTACAAATGCCCCATGGAGAAAATGTGGGGCATTCCAAACAGAGAAAACACCATATGCGAAAAGGTCAAACATGCTAAAAAAAAGTGTCCAATATTGTGAATGCAGGAAAAGAGGAGTTATTAAAGTATTTAAACAAGGAGACCATTAGATTCCAGACAGATGTAATGTCTTGGTAGCCCAAGTAAGCAAACCAATCCTAAGCCACTGTCAATTGAGGGTACAGCTGACCTTTAAGGAGAGAAACTTAACACCCAATCACAAACTGCCAACTAGAGTAGCCACCTAAGCTATAACCAATCAAATAATGTCTTGACTGGCTTCAGAGTCCACCCTAAAAAAGCATCTTTCCCACTCTGTCCCAGGAAAAGCCCTAATTAGTGCTGGTTTGGCACTGCCTGATTCAAATAGATGCTTCTTCAGAGAAACTCGTGAAATTTTTAATGTGCCTCCGTTTATTTATTTTTTTTAACAAAGATAATGGCAGCAGAAAAAGTTAGCTAACAGGCACATAGTACAATATATTTTAGACCATTTTATGCTTTCTGTTTGATAAATCTCCACAAGGATATATTCCCATTAAATTTTAGAGAGAGTAAAAGGGAAAGGGCGAGACAGAGGGCAATAAACATCGATGTGAGAGAGACATCCGCTTGCACCCCTGCAACCTGCCATCAAGGTATGAATGTGCCCTTGACAAGAATCAAACCCGTGACCCTTCAGTCCTGAAGCTCTATTAACTAAGCAAAACAAGCTAGGGCTATTTTAGACTACTTTGAGTAATGACCACTAGCTTAGCCCCCCTGCACCCATTAATTTCAGCAAATTCCAAAGAACTGAATAAATGATCTTACTTTTTATCTCCATTCTGATATTGCTTTAAGAAGTAAGGTCAATAACAGCCATATCAAGGTGTTTCAGATGGTTGTAAGACTGTGAATGTCTTCTTTAGACTTGACACATGAAAATTAAAATAAAATCATGTTTAACATTATTTTTTAATTGACTCATGTTCTTCAGTATATTGACTTCAGCAGCTAGGACTTCTAAAATTACAGATTTCTCAAATAAGGTAAAAAAAAAATTTGCCAATAGCATTGTGAATGAAATATAAAGAAGACAGGATAACTCTGCCCCTGAATGTAAAAGCCAAATAATTCATGTAATTATCATCGGAATAATAAGTGCCAACACAGCAAGCTGTCCTCTGAAATTCTAGGCAGTTCCTTCCTTTGAGCACTGATGAAGCCAAAGCCAGTAAGGTGGGGATGCGTGAGGTCATTAGAACTCTCATTTCCCCATGTATTGTCAGCCCCAAAAGAATGAGAAGGTGCTATTCTTTTACTTTATTGCATGTTACAACGTTACATTAACCGTTATGCAATAACTTCTTATAAAGTAAGGTAACATTTACTGAATGCTCACTTTGTATCAAGTACTACTGACATTTTCCCTCTTTACAGAGGCTTGGAGAGGACAGGGATTTTTATCCTCTAGATGTTCAATATGTATACATTGAATGCAGGAATAAAAAGAAAAGCACAGTTAGAAATTGTAAGTCTTATATATGCACTATTTTTCTTAATCCCTATAAATAATGGGAAAAACTCTATTACTTTTTCCTTTTTGCCAAAGTAAACATTAAAGTTTGAGAAGCAAAGCAATTTACCAAATGGCAGAACAAAGCCAGCCTTTCATATCAAAGCTCTTCTAGGCAGCCCCTCAATACCTAAAAGTTGAATCCTACTTATTATTATACTTCTTGCAAACCCAGAGCCTGAAGCCTGGAGTTTGATTTAGAAAAATACTCAGCAAAGTGGACGATTTTCATTAACCCATTAAAAAAAAACTACTGCATTTCCAGCAGAATAACAGGCTGCCAATGTGCCTTTGGAGGAAACAATCAGCAGCAGTAAAAAACAAGAATCTCTTACCCTTCTTTGAGACAGCATGGAGGGATCTGAAGAGTATCAGGCTAAGTGAAATGTCACAGAAAGACAAGTATCACATAATCTCACTCATATGTGGAATTTAATTAACAAAATAAAAAGATGGAGTGGATCCAAAGAATGGAAGCATGGACAGAGTGGGGAATCTGTGAGGGAAGGTGAGGATGGGTGGGTGGGAGGTTATCAACCAAAGACCTTGTAAGCATATATGCATAACCCGTGGATACAGACAATAGAGTGGTGAAGGCCTGGGGCAGGAGGAGGGGCTGGGGCGGGTGGGTAGGGGATCAATGTGGTGGGGGGAGGGGGGGAGAGAGAAAGGCTCAGGAGGGACATTGGAGATACTTTCCATAATAAAGATTAAAAAAAAACAAACACAACAGGATAGGAAAATTTAAGGAACCTCAGGATGAAAGGCAATTTTGGTGCAGATTTCAGCATTTAAGTCTATTGTTTATCTTCAATTTTCCTAATTACTAATGTAAATAAAGTTTCCCTTCCATACTATTATTTTTTTCTTCTATCAACCTTTAAAGTATTTCCCAAGTTATATATAATGAATATATCATTTTGATTTTTAATGTGATAATTTTTAATGTAAAAAATTATTTCATGAAATAAAAGCCAGAGAGAGTCTTACCAGAAAGGTTCAAATAAGGTACCTTTTCATACAACTGGGTCACAACTGCCACCTAGCTGACAGTGATTGCAAGGCTCTGTCTCAATTTTAGGAAGGTTAAATGTGACAGAAAAATGTGCCTGAGAATCCATGGAAAAGAAAGAGTGAGAAAGCATATGAGAGTAAAACCTCATGAATGGAGGAGGTATCTTATGCTCTTTTCAAGGAGGTTCACACAAAATGGAGCACAAAGTAGCAGCTCAATAAATATCAATAAATGTGAACTGAAAATACATAGAACAATTACTGATTTGCTGTGAAATTGTGTATGTTGATTAATCCCTTTAAAAAAAACTAAAATAATTAAGGAATTATTGTCAACTGGAAGGTATATTAATTTTTCTTTTAAATAAAGGGCCAGATAAACTGAAAAAATGGGTCATTTCTAAACCCCTGGGTGTGTTTAACATTTCAAAAGAGACTGCATATATAAATTTAAACAAAATTGAAAGAATTCATGGGAGATAAAGATTACTTCACACACAGATATGACTTAGTACAAAGGGCATTTACAAATGATGAAAGTTTTCCAAGAAAACAAAAAATAATTTTACTTTGTAAAGACCATAAAATCACTCACTGTAGGCAAATGTAATTACTGTGGTTTTTCATACAACTGCGTCACAACTGCCACTTAGCTAACAGTGATTGCAAGGCGCAATCTCAATTTTAGGAAGATTAAAATGTGACAGAAAAATGTGTCTAAGAATCCATGGAAAAAGAATGAAAGCATTCCCATATCCCCGTCCAATATGTCCTTGATGAACATGAAAACTCAAGGCCACTCCCGTAATTCTGTCCAGTAAGAACTTTAGTGTTTTTACTGACCTTTGGGGCAATGACTCTGATCTGGCTTAGGCTGGACTCACCCTGCTGCTTGGAGTATTACTGATAGCGACCTTAGTTAAATTTTGTATGAGACAAATTGAACAGATTTGCTCCCATGTCTGCTAATACAATTAACCAGAGTGTCTGGGTACAGGAGGGGATATACATGTGAACATTCATCACAAGCCAAGAAAGTATAGAAACAAGATTTTATTGTTGGGAGATAATTTTCCACTGGTCTGTGTTTCTGCAAGTGAGGTAGAACTGGTTTTTCCAGTCCAGCCTTCCAGATTGGAAGACAGAGGCAGTGTGGCCTCTGGAGCAGTGCTGGCATGCTTGCTTCACAGTGTAGTAAAGGTCATAGCTCCGTTCAGGGCACTCATCTCCCATCATAAAATCTTGAGGTTCAAAGCTGTGGGTTTCTTTCTATAATGCAACCCATGGCACCAACAGGTGCCACGGGACCGCCTCTTCACATCATTCTTTGGGACATGAGGTCCAGGAAACTAGCACAAAAATGCTAACCTCTACTACTATGAGTAACAAAGTATCCTTCATCTCTGACCTAGGAGTGTCCTGTTTCTTACCACCATCCATGAAACTGAACAGTTGACTCATTAGCTTGCAAGTGGGGTAAAATCTGAGGTAGTTCATAGTTCTTGACTTTCATAGCATCAAAAACAAATTATCATAATTTGCGGTACAAGAATGAACTGCCTACCACCATTTATAAAGCCCGTAAAAATGTTGAAAATGTTTACAATTATTAATCAATTTAACAATGACTGCAACAAATCCCCCTTCTCTCAGCATTTCCCCAGCAACAAGAATCATCAATGTTTGTAAGCGCTCAATTTGATTACCTCTATTATGCTCTTTAAACTTTACAAATTCCCAATATTTTACTTTTAAGTGTAAATTTAACAAGAATTAAAGTCACAGGGATGAAGCACAATAAAAAATTGACTATAAAAGACGTACCGTATTTTCTGGCGTATAAGACGACCCCCAACTTTTCCAGTCAAAATATAGAGTTTGGGATATACTCGTCGTATATGACTACCCCTCTTCCATCATAACTACAAGCTATTTTTACACCTGGCATATAAGACGACCCGCAACTTTTGAGAAGATTTCCCTAGGTTAAAAAGTCGTCTTATAAGCCGGAAAATATGGTATTTCAAAATTTTTTAGGAATTAATAAAAGCACTGCTTGGTATCTAAAATTATCTTTTAGGAAGTTGTAGTTGTTTTCATATGCATTTTTCTCAGAATTTAAAACTCTATGCTATAAATAATATATCATCAGAGGATAAATATTATAAGAGTCACATTTCTGAAACATGTAAGAATACACCATTTATAGAAACAATAAATATGTCAGAAGAAGACATATTCAGGTTTATGGATAGCAAACATATGTTCATGTCAATAAGACTGATGAAAGTGATAGCTGATTTCCTTTCCTTCCATAAGACAAAATTAACTATCTCATAAAGCACAAGACACTTTTGTTCACATCATAAACTACCAAGTCAAAGTACGTGCACATAAGGATAGCCATGGAATGTCTCTGTAAACGCCAGTTATCGTCGCCATAAATTTCTAAAAGCTCATTATAAACCAAACTCAGGAACAAGACTCAAAATTACATTATTTTAAAGACAGGTTATCATTCATGACTGATAACTCCATACACAGATGAGGTAAGGGGCTACTGCACAGTAATAACTTTTGTACTCTAAGAAAAATGTTCACATTCTTTGAGGGTTTTTTTTTCTCAATAAAAGGCAACAGAAACACTACTAAAGTAAATCCTAGATATCTTATCATTTCATCTGTAAATAGTTCAGCATGCAGCTCTAAAAGATGAGTTCTTTTTCATAAAGACAAAACCACAATATCATTACCACATCCAAAAAAAATGAATGACTGCTGAAAGCAATTATTCAATGTGTTCAAATATTCTCTTGTTCAAAATCTTTTTATACGTTTCGTTGAAATGAGAATTCAAAGAAGGTCCACATATATAGCTGTTATGTCTCTTATAATCCAGGTTTCCTTTCCATTTCTTTTTATTGCTTTCCTTGCAATTTATTTGTTGAAGAAACTAGGTTGTTTATCCACACTGTGAATTTTACTGATTGTATCTAATGGTATCAGTTGGTATATTCCTAAATTTCTTGTAAGCTGACAGTTAACCACTTTTTGCCTCCCAGCTCTACCCTTCCTCACCTGCTCTGTGATGATGGAGCTGAATGTGCTCTTTACTTCTTCTCCCTTGCCAGAGAGCCCAATGCTAGGTTTGTTCAGTAGGACACTGAAAAGGAGGTTTCTTTCTGATGTATGAATCTCATTGGACTCCAGGGGTAGTATGTGGTTCTTTTCAGTCCTCTGAAAGGTCAGCATCCAGCATCACACCTGCCCAAGAACGGCTTCTCTTGGCATAGTCCTTTGGGTTCCTTCCAAGATGAGGGCCCACCATGGGGCACCTCACTGTGACCAGCTTCCCCCCAGCACTATCCCAAACAGATGGTTTTGTAGCAAAGGACCAGCAGCTACCACTTCCCTTTAGATGGGCTCCACTAAAGGAGATGGTGTTAAGCCTTTGGAAGGTGCTTAGGTTCTGAGGGCAAATGATTAGGCTATACAGAGCTCCCTTGCCCCACCCCTTCCACCACAGGAGAACACCGTGAGAAAGCACCAACTATGACTCAGGAAGGGGCCCCTCACCAGAAGTTGACCATGCTGGCACCATGACCTAGACTCCCAGCCTCCAGAACTGTGAGAAATATATTTCTGTGTATAAGCTACTCAGTCTGTGGTATTTTGTTATAGCAGCTCAATCCTGCCTGTCCAATGAGAAGTCAGAGTATGAAGCACTACAGAGTAAGAAGCTAAATTGGAGCACTCTGGTTTCATGGATGAAAAAAATGAAAGAATGTGGTTCTTGTAAATCTGAAATGTTATACTATATCTACCTCACACATCAAAGGCAGAAAGCTGGTCTTTATTTCCTTTCTATCTTCCCTATAACACCCTACACAGGATTTTGCACTCAGGATACGATCAATAAATACCTTTTAACTAAAATAGCTAAGAACCAGGCCCACTATTCCATAGTTCCACTACTTTCATAAAATATTTATATCTTTGAGATCCCATGTTATGGCCCCATGGTTCACTAACCACAATTACAATAAACTATTTTACAAAAAATGTCTTTTTAACAAGAAGATCTCTCCTATTCTCAGTAAAACAGTGTTCATTTTGTGCACACTGGTTTTAATACTCTGGTACTTCTGAATTTTTTCTAGGATGTTAGCATATCATTAAGTAAACATCCCAAAAATTTACAGGTATATTTCCTCAGAATACCTATAAATTGGTTGAGTTTTTAAAAACTAATGAATTCTCCAATTTAGAAGAAGCTTCTAGTTTAAGGTAAATAAATAAATAGATTGTAAGTTGAGTGATTTTTTGTGTTTGACATTGTTGTTTTGGCCACATCTCAAAAGCAATAGTTCATGAGGTGTTTGAACAATGATACAGAGAATTATATTCATATTTCAAGTCTACTATGTTCAGCTAGGCCTTTGTCCTGAGCTATTTTGATGGCAGATCTATATCTGTGTGTCACTAGAACCTCTCCTGCACATGCAAGGAAGACACCTTTACCGGAGGCTACAATGCTCAAAATTCATGCTCAAAATTCGTGCAAGAGTAGGCCTTCCTTCCCTCCAGCACCCAGAACTCAGGCTTCCCTCGAAGCCCTGGCTTCATCTGGAAGGTCATCCAGAAGGATGTCCAGTGTAATTAGCATATTATGGTTTTATTATTATAGGTAGTAGATAACTCAAATTGAACAGGCCCAAATGGAATTTCTCACCATCTATGACATTCCCCATCTCAGTTCATGGCAGTTCTATCTTTCTAATTGCTCGGGCAAAACATGTCAGAATAGCCAATGCTTTCTCATACCCCAATCAGTTCATTGTCAAATCTAGTGAACTCTCCTTTCAAAAAATAGCCAACATCCTACCCTTTCTCCCCACCTACACTGCTACTACCCAGATTCAAGCTACTACAATCTTTAATACAGAGTACTGCACACTATCCTCCTTATGTGTTTCATTGGGACCACCTTTATCACCTAAATCCATTACCAACAAATCATATCATGTCAATCTTCTGCTCCAATGCCCCAATCCACTAACAGAAAAAACAAATTCAGGAAGGTCTTCTACGATCTGGCCCCTGGTACCATTCACATCACCCATCACAACTGCTTCCCTATTCTGCTCCAGCCACACTGGGTCCCCCTTGCTCTGCTAACTTTCAGCACACTAGTCACATCTCTAGCCACTGGGAGTTTTCACTGGCCATTTCTCTGGCTATAATATTTCCACAATATCTTCATTCTGACTCCCTCACCTCCTCAAGTTGCTCGTGTGGCTTGCCCTAACCTAACCACCTGTGGAGGAGAGAATTTAACCTTGTCCAAAGAGAAGTATGAACTTTTTGCTCAGCTTCTGGGAGGTAATCTCTAAGTCCTTGATGTGTAAAGCCTATACCAGTGTCTCTGTTTGCCGAGGGACGCTAGGTTGGGCAGCACAGTGTAACAAAGTGATTGAGAGTGAGAGCTTTGGGCCAGCTCAAGAGTGGCAAGAGGCTGAGATCAGCTGCATGGTCAGTCAACCATGCCTACATGTTAGAGTCCCCATAAAAACTCTGGACACCAAGGCTAGCTGAGCTGTGCCTACTGACCTACATCAATGTCAAGAACATCCTACATCAATGTCAAGGATGCTATTCACAACTTCAAAGGGAGAGGACAACAGGAAACTGCATCTGGATTTCCCTTGATTATGTGCTACCACCTTGGCTGCTTTTAATCTGTATCTTTAGCTATAACAAACTGTGACCCATGAGAACAATAGCTTTGTTGAGTTCTATTTGTCCTTTTAGCAAATTACTAAGGCAATGGGCAGTCTTAAGGACTCTGGACTTGTAAAAATATGAGGGCTCTATGGACTGGGCTCCCTCCTAACTCCACACCACCCACTCCTCCCCTGTTATACACACTTCAAATCTTTCTAAACCAGCTATGTTTCCTACCACATTTACCATCTTCAAAACACACTGTCTACTATATGTTCTGTGGTTTCTTATTTTCCTCCAGTAAAACAAATTTCACAACTATCTATACATCTCCCATGCATGGTACAAAGTAGGCATTCAGTATTTATCTGCTGAATAAACTTTAGCAACAGTGGTCAGGCAATCTGTTTAAACTGAAGCCAATGAAATAAATTGAACCTATCTGCTTATAAACATGTTGGTTATTAGTCTTCAAATCACACACACACACACACACACACACACACACCACCACCACCACCACCATTACTGTGGCTAAAAAGAAACTTTCATTATTCATGAGTTGGCACAAGTAGGTTTACAAATATAATACTTAATAAATAATAATACAAGAATAAAATATTTCACATACTCACCAGTGTAAACCTACATTTGCCCACCCCTGCAGACTTATTCCCACCATTAATTCTTCACCAAGAGCAAACTGATCATTCCCTTTAATGTAAACTCAATCCTACTGTCATGCTTTCTCCACTAGTTTAAACTAGTTGTGCTGGAATTTAAAGCTATACAACTGTCCTCCCAACATGAAAAATACATATTAATGACCACTGTGCCCACAACACAAGCCATGTACATGAGCGTGCCACCTTATGTATTTTTATATCAGCTGCTAGATACTTGAGTTAAGGCGGCTGGCACACTGCATTATTAGACTGTGATTATTCTATTTTGGATACCCAATTTGACTATATACTTGAGAAGGTAGATACTGTATCTTCCCTACATTAACTGGTACACAGAACAGTACCTGGCCCATAATCAGAGTTCAAAAAGAGCCGTTAAATTTCAAATCACCCGGTAATACCAATTCCGCTTTGAGGCTTAGTCCTTTCATCCCAGCCTTCTGCCAAACGCTCCAGGACAAACTCTTTTATAGGCCTAATGCTTGCTCGTTATTGTATCCCTCAAGATCAGCACAGTGCCTGGCACAAATTCAGAGTTGAAAAAGTACTCATTCAAAAAAAAAAAGTGCTCATTCAAACTGTATACTACATGGAGTATGGGGGAGCGGGGGGAAGCAGAAACAAGTACAGAGAAGTTTTATCATCATTGCAGTACACTGGAAAAGAAGTCATTAGTGTTTAATTATAAGGCTACACTAAGATTCTCTGCGAAAACTTTTACCAAGGAACTTCAAAAAATTAAATAATTTTTAATACTTTGGTAATTGTGTCAGTGCGGAAATATTAAAAAGTCACTGAGAGATCGAATCTTCATTGGACTCTGGCATCAGATGGAGGTCTCCACAGCAGAAACAGCAGGGTGATTCGGATGCCGATTACATGGGTGCATCCAATATGTGAGAACTCATGAGGCTAAAGACTTTTCTGGTTATTATACATCAATAATTTTTAAATAGTGAATGGATACAAATTTAAAAATTAACTGAAGAACACGAAATCTAAGAGGTTCACTGGCTTGTTTCTAAAAGATTGGCAAACTTTCTCTAGTTCTGAGCACATGTTAGTAGGTGGAACAGGTCAATAATGGGGACCTGGAGTAATCGATGTTCTTTAAAACATAAGCAGTTTGTTCTTGCTGATAAATCAGGCAGCAGCTCTGAATTACATTTCATACTGTTTTTTTAAAGCAACTAGTTTCCTGCTGCCAGTACTAACACTACTTGGAACTATGCAGCCTTAACATCATTACTTTTTCTATTACCTTTCAAAAATAGGTATCAAGTTAACTTGCTTAGTTAGCTTTGGACATATCCACAAATATCCTCCCTCTTCAAAGCACTAAAGTTAGAGTATTAAATTTACAACTTATATTACAAAATTACTAAACAATACGGGGCTTTAAATCATGCTAGCCTCCCTTTATTGCAAATTTTCTTAAACGAATGTATTCTTCATTTTCTACCTTTTTCCAGGTCATAATATAATTCTAAGTGGAGGGGGAAGGGAGGAACACTTTGTTGTACCAGCCTTTCTGGTTGCAAAAACCAATTTACATTTATACCTCCAACCTCTACCAATCAGCATTATGCAAGTTATAATTTAATGTAACATAAAACTTCAATTCTCTCTAATAAAAGTTTAAGGGGGAAATTTCAAAAGCTCATTTCTCATGAATAAGAGTTTTAACTTACTATAAAGGAAGTATTTCTAAAATAATTACAAAAACATACATATATGTGTACACTACATGTCAATAATCCCAATTCAATATCATAAATTTCAAGAAACAGGTAACCCATTGATTGTGTGCCCTTAAATTGAGCAGGCTCAGGCTTGTGGATTTGTTAATAAACAACCAATTAAATTTATGCAAGTTTCTTTTAATGTGAAATTTTAGAGTAATGAAAATTCTGACTACAAAGAAAAATGGTAAGCTAGCATTTACTCTTGTGGTTATGACATTCTATTAAAATTATTTATCTTATTGCAATTTAAGTTTCATTCCTCTGTTCCCTAGTTAAGTATATAACTAAATTTAAAATGGATTCCAACAAATATAAATATCACTGGAGGTACAAATAAAATTATTTTCTTAGCAGATTATATTCATTCCTCTCTACATACACTGCACTAGCAATAAAAATGTACCTTTTTTGCATACATATTATTATAAAGTTTCACATAATAAAAAAAGACTTTATTTTGAATTCTGAAGTCCCTGGGAAACTCCAAACCTTCATGAAACTTCTATTAAATCATTTCTTTTTGTAAAACGTCTCTGCATACAATTTCAGAGACTGAGATGACATATTTTAGTATTGTATTTCAAAGATGTTGTCACCTTTCATATTCTCTTACTGTTCTTCAGGAAGTTTATTCAAAGGTTGAGGGGAAAAGGCCAAGATTGTCTGCAATATCTCTAATGATATTAAATTAAAACTCACCACTTTTTCACTAAAAATACTTTCTTCCACATTAGCTACTTCCTCCCATTCAATAAGAGCAGAAGTCTGTGGTCAATTTGCCACACCAAGTCTGAATTCCTTAGTCAAAAACCACTCTCTGTGATAGGTCTCATCCTCTTTCATTAGAAGAAACAAGTCTGATTTATTAGCCCCAGACAAGCTCTCTAGAATTCCTAACAGCTTTCTGTGACCAGAGATGCTATCTGCCTCACAAAGCAGCGCACCCTGCAGGGGTGGCCAGGACCATAGGTTCATGGGTTGAAAGTGGACAAAATCTAACACAGCCACCCTTCTTATATGACTCCACAGGCTCTCCAAAGAAGAAATTACAGAGACCCTGCTTGAACACCTCAAGAACAGTCAGGAGAACCACAAAAACGGAGATTAAGGACAATTGTCCATCCTACAAGGATAAAGACAGGCAGGAGAAAATCTAGAGAGCAGAAATGCCAAATCTGAATGCAAATGACCATTTCAACCAAAAACAAATGTTATTTCATCCAGAGCCCAGCCAAAAATACAGTCAGAATAAATCAGACAGAACTGTGGCTATCTGATTACTTGAAACCAAGCCAAAGTTACCTCTGGAACATTCACATCCCAACACTACTATTTCTCTCCATAGCAAAGTATTCTTGCCCTCAAAGGGCTAACCATGATATTATCAAAACTAGGTTCCCCTCAGCCCAGGCTGCACCCTCTTCAATTGGAGACCCCTTCAGGGAGGTCCCACTGCCAGTGTAGGCCCGATCTCACAGGGCATCCCTCTCGCAATCTGATACTGCTTGTCTGTCTGCCTGATCACCCCTAACCTCTCTGCCTGCCTGCCTGATCACCCTCAGCTGCCTTTCCCTACCACCCTAATCGCCACAGCTGTCCTCCCTTGCAAGCCTAATCTCACCCCAACTGCCCTCCCCTGCAGGCCTGATCTTGCCCCCAACTGCCCTCCCCTGCCTGCCTAATCTTGTTCCCAAATGCCCTCTCTGCTTCAGTCCCCCCTACCATGGCTTTGTCTGGCAAGAAGTCAGACGTCTAAAAGATGACTGGTCGACCCAGTCTAATTAGCGTATTACCTTTTTATTAGTATAGATCCGAGGTCAGCAAACTGCAGCTTGCAAGTCATATGCTGCTCTCTTTAGCCCCTTGAGTGTGGCTCTTCCACAAAATACCATGGCCTGGGTAAGTTTATTTTGAAGAAGTGGCAATAGAAAAAGTTTAAGTTAAAGAAAATTGGCTCTAAAAAGAAATTTTGAACATTGTACTGTTGATATTTGGCTCTGTTGACTAATGAGTTTGCCGACCACTGATATAGATTATATAGGCTAGGATTACTTAAATGAGGGGGAAGAACCTTTTTCAGCAGGAGGAAATGCTTTTGGTAGACAAAAATACATAATCCCTATATCTGGACTGACAGCCAGCCATATGCACTATTCTGCAAGACCAGTCATTAAAAAATTGAACTGCTTTCTTATACCTTACACCAAACAGCTGTTTCCTTTAAAACCCCTCTTCAGTCCCCACCTTAGGTTCTGCCTTCGCACTTCATCAGATTTGATTCTGATTGGTCAATTTCTGTCAGTCAGCGTCTCCAGCCCTATCTCTGGCCTGATCAGAGGCCGGGCTGATCAGCAGCCTCCACAGAGGCCTGGAGAGAAAGAGGCAAGGGCTGATCGACAGCTGCCATGGAGGCTACTGATCAAACCCTGCTTCTCTCTCCAGACCTCTCCTATGGGTCTGATCCACAGCCCCCTCAGCAGTCAGTACTGGGTCGCCCCAACTGCAGCAGTGGCTGACAGTGCTGGGTCACCACAGCAACCCAGTACTGACTACAGGACTGACTTCTGGTCAGTCGAGCTTTCAGTCATTATAGACTTGGGTTTTTATATATTAGGATAGCCTTCATAGCAAAGTTTACGGAAAGAAGGAAAAAGGAATTGCAAGGTTATAGCTTTGGAAGAAACTCCATTCAACCATTCTTTTGGAGAGCAGAAACCTGCTAGAGACAGAACCATGAAACCTTTAATTTCAGAGTAACGCAGCCTATCTCCCCTTAGAAAGGTTACATGGGAACTTTCAATAAAAATGTAATAAACTTTAAAACCTTGGTTATGTGCAAACTCTCAGATCCGCTGTCTGGATTTCATGCTTGCATAGAGACTGAATACAACTGAAATTGCATGTGTGGGACAGGAATCATTTGCATCCTTCTACCACTGGTTTGACAGTGCTGTCAGTAAAAACGGAGAGAATTTTCTTTTCAACCTTCAGTGGAAATTCAGCCTGCTCTCACAATGTGGGATCCTGACATTATGGGGAAGGAGAACGCTCTTCTGAAAATTAGTTCTTATTTTAAAAGCTTAAATTAAGATACTGAACAAAGATAAAAGAAATTAAAGTAATTTTGAAAAAAAAAAGGCTGTCAATATATTCCCAGTTTCTTCAAGAACACTCAGATTTCAGTTTCATATTACAATTAACCTTTCAAAATTAAAAGTTACAATTGTTCGTGCACAATGACTACCTGAAGGGGGGGGAAAAGCCCTCAATATTATAATGCAGCTATGATTTATTGGGCAAGTACAGCTTTTAAGCAAAAAATGAGACCCAAAGAAGAAAAGTGAGTTGGAATATGCAATACATGCAATATCAACTCGTCAACAGCATTTGGGCGCAGCAATGTCAAATTCACACTGGCAGCTGGGAGCGATCCCTCCATGGCCTGGGAACCTGCTACCACAGCCACTTCTAGAGTCCGCATCTCTGTTGGAATCTCAGATGTTAGGAGGAACACCTGATTGCTAGAAGTATTATGATTCTTCTACAGTGTGCATTAAATAGGCTTTTATGGACTAGCATGAGATCTTAACCAATGTTACAACTTTGATTCCATGAGAAAATATATTCTGAGTTTAAAACTGACAAACAAAAATACATTTTAGAAAGAGCTGTCTATACAAATTTAAAGTTATGTTAATTAGAGCTAATCAGCACAATACTAAATTCTTTTACAAAGGTAAATATGACACTCTCCAGTTCCAACCATTCACCATTGACTTTTTCTTTAAAGAAAACTAAGCCAAATATCAAATCTTATCCTCAATCATGCACAAAGGCAAAAAATGACTTAAAATTTATAATAACGACATCCAAAAGCTTATAAAATACCCTCGATCTACAGCCGTTGCCCTCACATTATTGTACAGCAGAGCAGATCGTGAAAAGATAATTACCACCCAATCCTATATCAATAAGTCTGTGCTAATTAGTTTTGGATTGGTTTTCTGTTTTCAAATACAGTTTAGTTTTTTCAAAAGCCAGAGAACATATTGACATATTTTAATTTATTGACTAAATTCTATATAAAAAAATCTTATTTTATAAGGTTGGGATGGGACCAAAACAGAGCAGAGAGTTGTTCATAAAAGGAACACTTTACACCACAAATGGGTTTGAGAACTTGTAATATATATATTTTCAGCCCATTAAAAATAATCTGCTTTGAGGACTCCTTTAATGTCCCTTTATTTTTCAATAAATAAACTCCTTGCAGATTAGAAACAAATTGGAAGGAGGCTTGAAGAAAAAAAAACACAGCTCAGGAATAATCAATAACCAATCATTTTTGTTTTAATCCTATCCTATATAATAGGAAATATGCTAATTGACCCTCATGCTGTTGCAAAGATGGCAATCCTCACAGCCAATAAGGAGGGAATATGCTAACTGACTGCCATGCCCTCAAAGATGGCAGTACCCACAGCCACAAGATGGCGACACCCAGTCCCCTCAAGCCCGCCAGGGTGGCAGGCACGCAGCAAGGCTGGGCCCATGCCCAGGTGGGCCCAGCTGCTCCACGTGCTTGCCTTCAGCGTCTCCCTGTCTCCTCAGCCCCCCAGTCTCCCAGGGCTAACCCTAGGCATAGGCAAGTCTCAGATGGCGGCTGACCAGCCGTCCAGGGCCGCCCCAGGCTCAGGTAACCAGCGCTGGCTAAGGTTTGAGCTGCCGGCAGTGGCAGCAGCAGAGGTGTGTTGGGGTGTTGCCTTCCCCTGATCACCAGGTCACCTCCCGCCCCTGTGAGAGAAAGCAGGCCAGGATGAGGGACCCCTCCCTGCAGTGCATGAATTTAAGTTACAGTGTTACTATAACTTTATTATAAGGATTAGGTGAAAGTTACAGTTTAATTCTGAGTCACATCATCAAACCAGTAAGATCATTTTTATGGGTTTTCTGAAATACTACTTAGAAGTCTACATTTTACATGAATCCTTTAATAAAAGTAACTTAGATAAATTCAAACCAGTAATTAACCCTACAGGACACATTGAATTTTGTTACCTGACAAATGCTCCAAAGAAAGACATTAAGCCTGATTGTTTCTGATAGACACTATATTAAAACTAGTGATGAAGATATTTACATTTCCATCACACTTTGATTACAGCATTTATTTTCTGTAATATTTATTCAACATACTGTGAACTATAATATGCACTTAAATTTTTCAATAAGCTGGCTATTTATATGGCATTCTCCAGACACAAATTAATGGAGTTATGTTTTCAGTTGATCAAACTGATACTATGTATATAGACATTCTTCTGAGTTTTGACCCACATCATGTGTGAGTCACAGCAAATATAACTGCTATTTTTTAAGAATCCTTTCATATATGTCATCACTATCTCTCTTCTTACATTGAATTTCCAGTTCAAATATGTTTCTAGTTAGTACAGAATCCTATCCCTGTTTTAATTTTACTAAGTCATTTCCAATTACACTTAATAATAATCTCAGTTCACTTGGTATTTCAGTCAGTACCATATACTATTCAAATTAGATGCTCCATGAAAGATAAGAAATCTTTTGGACTTCAGGTTTTCTCTCTCTTAGTCATTTTTTTTTAATTTGGCTGTACAGATATAACCAGTAGACAATCTTTCCCAATCTTTCTCAAACCCAGTTTCTTCTAGAAATCTGAACAACAGAACAATAATTTGGCCACTGTAAGAGATATTTAACGCATAATGCCACTGACATTCTGCAAGAATACTAGAGTATTTTAGCAAAATCAGTAAAATGATCTTTAAAAGTAAGTTACCTATTTTTTTTTAATACTAGGTAAAGGAATCAGGCTGAAAATGCATAATACGCCATTTTCACACATACTATTACCTAACTTTTTACATGCACCTCAAAAGGAAAAATTTTGTCTTGCATGTTTAACAGTTTTCAGAATGCATAAATTAAAATACACAAATAAAACATTAAATACTGTGTTGATACATTACTTCACCTCTCTGGCAAATCAACAATTGAATCAAAATTATCTAAAAACACCTGTGAGCAACCAACACAGCAATCCAAAAGTCTAGGAATTAAGAGAAATACATTTAAACACGGACAGTATACAATTTCTTCAAAAATTAGCCCTAGTTCCTTCATTTAATGCATATTTTCCGTATATATTTTTCATTTACTCCTACTTTTGACACAATGCTTAACAACTACCTGGTTTGTCAACTAACAGCACATTCCAAGTAACTTTAATTTCTGACTGGGTACTCTAAGGCTCAAAACATCAGGAACTATATACAAATTCTGTACTCTAGTTAGCAAATTTGCTTCTCACAGGGCTATGGGTTAAAGATTCTGACAGCATTTTCATGCATACTAGGGTTGAACAAATAAGTAAATATACTGTAGAAAATAACCAGGTTTCTCACTGTTGAAGAAATTACAAATCAGGAAAGCAGGAATTCTAGAATGAATCCTGTGGTACTAGGATGAACACACGGAAATACTAGTAAATACAGTTCTGTGAATATGCATAAGTTAGTATACATATTCTGCTAGCTTCATCCACTAAGAGGGCCTTGAAGCAATTGACAAACAGGAGCAATGAACACAGGTAGCCTAGCCCCCAAATCTTGGCTTCTAAATACCAATCCTATCTAATAAAAGAGTAACATACAAATGTACTGCACCTTGGCTCCTGATTGGCTATGCTACCAGCCAATTAGGAATGGGGGACAGAGACGAGGTGGCAGAAGCGTGGCACTGCAGCCAGAGCAGAGAAGACTGAAGGCTCTGGCTGGAGTGAAGCCTCCAGCCGGCCAAAGCAAAAACGGAAGGCAACAGCCAGAGGGAAGGCCTGGGTCCCAGGTTCCAGAGGAAAACTGGTCCTGGCAGCCAGGGGAAGGAAAGCCTATCGCATGAATCTTCATGCAACGGGCCTCTAGTCTCCAATAAAAGGAGACGAGACTCCTTGAAGTAGTTGTTTCCAGGGCTGGGGCAGAAAAATAAAAGATGATCTGAGAGTATCTCCTGCTTCCAGAAATTAAGAATGTTCAAAAAATTGGGAAAATATCAAAAAAGCTCAGGAACCCATCCATCTGAACTCTCAATGGTCAAAGCTAGAACAATTTGGGCAACAAAATAAATAATAGTGTCAAATTATAATTCAACAAAATAAAATATACATTGCCTGGATGGCATGGCTCAGTGGTTGAACGCTGACCTATGAACCAGGAGATCACAGTTCGATTCACAGTCAGGTCCTATGCCCGGGTTGCAGGCTCGATCTCCAGTGTGGGGATGTAGGAGGCAGCCAATCAATGATTCTCTGTCATGTTTCCATCTCTCTCTCCCTTTCTGAAATCAATAAAAAATAAAATACAATAAAATAAAATAAAATATCCATGGGTTCATGCTGATAGAAATAAATAAATGGAGAAATGATAGCTTTTCCTTACAGGAGAATCCTAATTAGTACATGTAAAAGGAGAGAGAAAAATAGAAAATCACCATAATAGTAACTCTTGCAAATAAAATTCATCAAAGGACACAAAAACGGTGAGTCAAAGTTTAAAGACATAGGATATGGGCATATTTTCAAAGCACCTACCTGAAAATATTTATTAATTGTGAAGGGAAAAATAGTAACTTTATAGAAGAAAAGCCTGTGAGGAGCTGCTTTAAACAAGTGTAAACAAGGTTTCCACCAACAGCCCTAAGGCATTGGCATCACATGCCTGATATGAGGCACTGAGAAGGGCACATTATTTCTGTGGCACAACTGCCAAAAAATGCATTACCTAAATCTAGTTGTGGGAAAATACAACAGACAAGTGCAAACTGAGGGGATATTCTGTAAAACAACTGACCACTATTCTTCAGACTTATTCAGGTCATAAAAGATGAAAGAGATGTAATATATGTAGCAGGGCACTTAGCACACAAATAAATTAAGTAGTGCATTGCCTCCAAGAGCTTAGGCAAGTGTACTGATCAATTCCATAAGCAATGTCACCTCGTGATCCTTGACCTATTTCTTTGATGTGAAGTCCCATTCCTCTCTTGAACTTCAGAATGCAATAATCCTTTCTCTTAGACATAAACAACAAACTCAGAAACAAATTTAAACCTAATGTAAGTATAAAGATCAAAAGTTAAATTATGTCCTAACCAACTATAGCAACATTCTATATCACCTATTTGTTGAGTGAACAAGTTTTACATTAATTTTTAGTGTAAATTTGAATTGTGGACAATAAATCATGTTCAGTATAACTATTTCCCATATAACATTGGCTAAATATTTTTTATCTAGTAACACTAATCACTGGTATAATATAGGGTCTCTATACTCCTGTGGTGGGGGAAATCTCAAGTACTTATCTACCATGTTGCTCTCAGCTTACCTAAGCATTCACTGGCCAAGTACCTGTGTGTCTGCTATTAGCATAGCTTTGGTGGCATGACACTGTCATTTTTATATGTTTTAGCACATAATCAGTCCCCCTAATTACCCCACAGTAGTGCCTCATCAATGATTAAGAATACAATGAATGAAACTAGTGATTTAGGAAGATTCAATACAGACTAATGAAGTATCCACACAAGCAGCTCAAGCAGAATTATTTTTTAAATCTTAAAGTAGATGATATTTTAAGACAAAAGAGAGCATCAGAGAAGCCTGGCCACTAGTCATGGCCCAGAACTAGACTGGAGTTCTCAAGGACTCTCATATTTGAGATACTCTGGAATGAGTAGAAAGCAAGGAGCAAGTTAAAATCCCAGAGCCAAAGTAACTAGACTCCTGGAAGTCCTGTCAAAAGGCCTTCAACAAAAAGGCATGCAAGGAAGTGAGCCACTCCATCTGAGATGAAAATTGACAAGTATATCCTGGAAATTAGCACCAGGACTAGAGCTCTCAGATAGTGACTACAAATAAGATTACAATGATCCCAAATTCTGAGCACTGGGCAGGGGTTCCTGGAAGTCATCCAGTCTTGACAACATGTCCAACATGTTTGGTCTCTAAGAATGGCCACAGGAACTGGTTTGGGCCAATATGGCATTTACAAAATTCAATTATGTGACTATTCTTGAAAAGATGACCAGGCTGGCTGCCTTTCTTTTTTAAATGCCTGCATCCTTTTCTCCTCTTTCTGATTGAAATGCGTTCTGACGCCTAGAATCACAACAATCATTTGGCCTCCATGAAACAAGATGAAGCCAAAGCCAACACAGCAAGGCTGGAAGAGCACAAAGAACAAACCTTCATCCCTGTCAACAGAATTCAGCAGCTGCACCAACCCTGAGCCACCTATCTACTGACCCCTCACGGCTTAAGAAAAAGACACTTCTAGTTGTTCAACCTACTGTGAGTTGAGTTTTTTATTACCTTTGCCCAAATGCACTCCTGATAAACCCTTTCCCAATGAAGGACAGTGGTGGTCTCACTGCCCACGTTCAAAGTGGCCCCAAAGAGAAGAGTTACGAGGCTAGAAAACCATTCAAAGCAGAGAAATAAAACTACATCAGGCAAACCGGGTACAGACAAAGTCAGTACTGCAAAGTGCTTACGAGTCAGGCTCTACAGCCAGATGCCTAGTTCTTAACCATGACTCTGCCACTTAGGTAGGTAGCCTTGGGCAAGACAGTCAAGCTCCCCACAACTCATTATTCTCATCTCTAAGTGGGAATAATAATATACTCCTCTGAAGAGTGGTTGTGCAAATAAGGTAACATGTATAAAATTCTAGAACTATATTGCTCCTCGTATACTAGTACAATAAGCTCTCTGCAAAGATCCTTAATCATCATATTTAAGCTGATGATATAACTACAAATAGCTATTATGTAGATACATAGATAAAAATGAGTAAGTATAGTCTATGCAGATCTAGTGCAATACAAGTGAGCAGAAAATTCCTCATAGACTTCAACCATCTTTAAAGCATTCTTGTCTCAACTAAGTACTTCTTAGTATCTGTTAATAGCTGCATCAGTTGCTGCAGCTCCTAGATGCCAAGAACAATGACTAAACATTAGCATTTACACTTCGAAAAAACACAGTTCAAGGGCAAAAACGCAATGTCAGATTTCATCTCTTATCTGGCAAGTAGAAACTGTGATTCACAACCTAACAGTAATAGAAAGGGTAAATTTATTATCAATTTCATGTACACAGTACGCATAATCCTTTCACAGCTATATAACATCACATTCCCATGCACACCTCAATTGGATCACTATTTTCTATGAACAGCACTAGTATGAGCTAGTGTACACATCGTTTTCTTTACATGAGATCTTTTAATCAATAGGAATTATTACAGCCATATCCTAACAGACTCACTGAAGGAGGTTAGGAGGCACAGAACAGGCTGGCACTGGGGTGTGCCACTTTTTTAATCAGGAGGGAGATACAAGCTCCGTTTGCTCTGAACTCTAGTTCTTGGTGAGACCCAGACCATCTGGCATCGGGACAGGAATGCAAGGGCGGCTTTCATTGAGATGGAGGTGCTCACAGCAGTCATTGTTCCTGCACTGGTACCTCTCCAGTGCAGGGCTCACTGGCAGCTATTGCTGTTTGCTCCGCCCTAGTGATTCCCTGGTGATGCCCTATCCCAGTGGCCAGCAAACTGCAGCTTGCAACCCACATGTGGCTCACAAGCTGCAGTTTGCCGCTCTGTAGCCTAATGAGTTTGCCGACCACTGCCCTACCCAACTTACAACCCCACCCAAGCTGTGAGCAGCAGCTTTTGCATATGAATGACCTGTCTTTTCTCAGCCTAAAACCTGTCAAACAGACAATATCTGGGTCAGGGAGCTCCAAAGCAATCAATCCAGCCGAAGTTTGCCTTGCTTCACAGCTGGGCCTCATCTAGGCACTTCCAAACCTGATACAAAGAGAAGAAATCTGCAATTCTCTCTGTAGTTCCTGCTGGGTAGCCCCAGGCAGTGGCTGACTTTCCACCACCTTGGAGACCCAAGAGCCAATGTACCCAGTGGTCAGTGCAAGAGCAGCCATCACTCTGCTCAGCTCAGCCTTGGCTGCCTGCGACCACCCTGCCCCACGGGCTGGGTGCTTGCTGTCACTTCTGCTCACAGTGCTGGGGGCTGGGCACTCCCTGCCACAGCCACCACTGCTGCTGCTGCCACAGCTTCCCCTCACAGCCCCCAGTGGCTGGGTGCTCGCTGCCACCAGTTTCATCTCCACATCCAGGGCCTGGCACTTGCACCACTTGACCCCACCCATTCCTGATTGGCTGGTAGCATAGCCAATCAGCAGCAAAGGTACGGTCAAATTTGCATGTTCTTCTCTTATTATATAGGATGCTCCACATCATATGTCATCAGGGAAATGCAAATTAAAACACTAGCACAGATAATACTACATATCTATTAGACTAGTGGCCTGGTGCACGAAGTTTGTGCACAGGGTAGAGGGGTGCACAGGGTAGAGGGATTTATTTATCTTCTATGATTGAAACTTTGGCCGAAACCGGTTTGGCTCAGTGGATAGAGCATCGGCCTGTGGACTAAAAGGTTCCAGGTTCAATGCCGAACAAGGGCATGCACCTTGTTTCCGGGCACATCCCCAGTAGGGGGTATGCAGGAGGCAGCTGATCGATGTTTCTCTCTCATCGATGTTTCTGACTTTCTATCCCTCTCCCTTCCTCTCTGTAAGAAATCAATACAATATATTTTTAAAAAAGAAACTTTGTAGCCTTGAGCTGAGGTCAGGGCCGGCCAGGATGGGTGGAAAGCTTGGCTTCCTCCATCACCGGAGGCAACCCAAGCCTCCTGCTTGCTCCAGCTCTGTGGCCACTGCTACCTTTGTTGGGTTAATTTGCATACTCACTCCTGATTAGCTGGTGGCTGTAGTGGAGTAATGATTACTTTGCATGTTTCTCTTTAATTAGTATAGATTAGCCAAAATGGAACACTGACACCACCAAATACTTCTAAGGAAATGAGAACAAACTCTCAGATATTAATGATGGGAATGCAATAGTACAATCACTTTGTAAGACAGTTTTCTCACAAAACTAAACTCTCATGACATGATCCAGGAATCATACTCCCTGATATTACCCAAAAGAGTTAAAAAGTTATCACCACACAAAAACCTTTATGTAGATATTTATAGCAGCTTTTTCAAAAGTGCCAAAATTTGGAGACAACCAAATTGTCCTTCTATAGGTGAACATATAACTATGGTAAATCCAGAAAAGAAATTAGATATGAAGCCTTGAGAAGATATGGAAAAAGGTCAAGTGCATATTACCAAGTGAAAGAAGTAAAACTGAAAAAGCTACAGCTGTATGATTCTAACTATATGACATCCGAAAAAGGCAAAACTATATGGAGAAAATAAAATGATCGGTGATTGTTGGTGGTGGTGGACAGAGAAAGAGGCAGAGCAGAGAGGATTTTTAGGGCAGTGAAACTACTTTATATGACATTATTATGACGGATACCTGTCATTACTGTATATATTTGTCCAAACCCATAGAATGTACATCAAGAGGGAACCCTAAGGTCCACTATGAACTTATGATGTGTCAATGTAAGCTCATAGATTGTAACAAATGTATCATTCTGGAGCAGGGTATTGATAATGGAAGAGGTTATGCATGTGTGGGGCCAAGGGGTACGAATACGGAAATTCTATGTACCTTCCACTAAGTTTTTTTGTAAACCTAAAACTGCTCTAAAATAAAGAGAATTTTTTAAAAAAGGAAAACAGGCTCCCAGTAACATTCTTCAGAACAACACCTGATTTTCTAGGAGTGAATTATTGAAGCATGTGGCAGAGCTACAAATATAAGAAAAATTGATGGCATGTCTTCCAATGCCAAGAACAGTTCCTGGTACATGGCAGGCAATCAAGTAATTGGTGAACAAATAACTACAATATTTAGCCTGGAAAAAGAGGAAAAATAAGCAAAATCTAGTTAAGGTTTTTCAATATTTGAGGGCAATTAATAGAAAGCAAGTAAACATTTTCTGTAGTATTTCAGTAAGAAAATAAAGAACTAAAAGTCAATTTCAGCTTATTCTAAATATACATTTCTAACAAACAGTTATCCAACACCAGTATATGTTTTCTCAAAATGAAAGAGCTATTGAACATGTTCAATCAAAAAAGCTAAGTAGCCATGTTCAAGGGACACTAAGAACATACATCTGCCCTGAACACTAGGGATTTCTAAGGTCCTCTCCCCATACATAGGATTCATTACTCACGCCACTTTACTCAGATTAGGAAGAAACTGCAAGATCAGTTTTCCTACTATAAAAGAGAAAAATAAAATTGCCTCAACATAAACAGCAGCAACTGAGCCAGAAATCACAACCTTACATATGACCTAAGAGTAAATCAAATGCTTAAATTCTTTGGAAGTCATAAAAACAAAAGAAGCTATTCTACTGTGATAAATGGAAATCTTCAAACACAATAGTGCCATAAAGATACAGAAATACTCTCAGGATGAAATCTATTTGTTTGAGCATCTGTTTGTCACCTATAAAGGATAACTCTTTCTGATAGATTTAACCAAGAAAAAAATATATAATAAAGTTCATTTGATGGAAAGTTAAGTACAAACATCTCATTTTCTTAGAAGACCTCAAAAGACATCTGGTGTTAATATATCAAAACCCACAGAAGATATATATATATGTGTGTGTGTGTGTGTGTGTGTGTGTGCGCATGTGCGCGTGCGCAATCAAGCCATAACATTTTAGCATTGTGAATATGAAAACTGCCTCCACAACTTCAACTGATATTTTCAATTATTTCATTGAAAATACCATTATTTCTGATAATGCTATAAAGTATCAATTTACAAAATTCTTTGAAAAAAATTAAGATTATTTTTAAACTAACATTAGAAGCTTTAGTTTCTAAAAGCATATAGCTATTACAATGCTAAAGTGGAAAGATGGGGGGATGCTAGACTTAATATAAAACACAAGAAATTGATTCTTTAGATGACAGGGAAAAGATGGCTCATAGAATTAATGAGATATTACTAAGACAAAATAAATTATTTGGCCATTTACAATGAAGATAAAGCAAATACCTGTCATCAAATAAAACTAATTAAAAGGACAACAAAAATTAAGGCAAATATCAAAATCAAGTAAAATACAGAGAAAAGGTAAACTACATCAAACACACAAAGAGCAGTTATGGCAGTGTTTATGAAAGAAACATTCAAACCTAGATTTAGAGTTTATTTGAATGAAACTGTCAACAAATGCCAGGAAGCAGAATAGCAATGAATTGATTTAATGATCAAGAGAATGTCAGTTTTTCTTCTTGTTATATACATTAGAATCAAAAGATGAGACATAAATGGATTACATGAAATCCATTACTGATAGATTAGTGAGGCAGGAGAAAGCAAAGTAAGGGTAACCGCTGGAATTGGATAAAAAGTAAAATGATAGATATAAACTTCTTTTATTTAGATGAGTACAGGATAGTTAACAGTCAATAATTTAAAAATGTAATGAGGGGATCTGTGGTCTCCATAGAGCAATGACTGTGCTTTGAGAGGTCCAGGGGGAAAAATTACTTTGATATTCCAACCATATTATCGTATATGCAAAGGACAAGATAGGCTCAATTAAGGTAAAGATTGACCTATGTCAGGGAAGATACCAGCATAGGACATGACTATCCACCATAAACTGCTTTTTAGTTTTAAAAAAGTTTTAATTTCAGACCATCCTTTACTTTAGGTCTCTGAGTTTGCAAGGCTGCCACACAGGTCTTGAGCTAGTCAGGTTTGTATGTGGCCCCTTTTCATCCATAAGCAGCAAGTCATAATGAGTTAGAAATAAACTGAAAAGAATAAGGAAGGATTCCAACAATTACAAGTCACATATCAAGGAACACATGAACACTCTGAGCAGTAAATTTCCCGTGGACACCCAAGATACCTGAGGACTACCTAAGGTGGATTTCTAAATTTAGAAAATGTTAGGAGAGTAAAGTTAAGAGAATTAAATTTTGAAGCTCAAAAATGCACTATTGCTCTAGCTGGTTTGGCTCAGTGATAAAGTGTCAGCTTGTGGACTGAAGGGTCCCACGTTTGACTCCAGTCAAGGGCACATGCTCAGATTGCAGGCTTGATCCCCAGGAAGGGGCATGCAGAAAGCAGCCAATCAATGATTCTCTCTTATCATTGATGTTCTCTCTCTCCTTCCCTCACCCTTCTTCTCTGAAATCAATAATAAATATTTTTTTAAATGCACTACTTTGTCTCTTAGCTATCTTAGACAGCCCTGTATTATAAAAAAAATCACAATCCTTAAGCAGCAGCTTTTGTCAGTTTTGTCATCCACAGAGATAAAAGTTTATTTAAAAATACTCCTCTCTTCCTCTCTAAAATCAATAAAAATTATTTTAAAAAGAATACTGCTAGTTGTACAAGTCTCAAAGCAGCTACAGTGCTTTAAATAACAAAACAAAACAAAAAATGCCATGTTGATATTGAGGAGAGAAGCTAGGTAGACAGGGACTGGAACCATGAGAGGGTTTTTGGGGGGTGGGGAGTAAAACCTAGAACCCAACTAAGGGGAGTTACTAAAACACTTCCACTGGGCGGGAAAGGAAGGGTGACGACAAAAGACAAGAGCTTTAAAATGTATAAACGTTGCCCGGTAAGCATGGCTCAGTGGTTGAGCATCAACCTATGAAACAGGAGGTCAGGTCACATGCCTGGGTTGCGGGCTTGATCCCCAGTGAGGGGCATGCAGGAGGTAGCCAATCAATGATTTTCTCTCATCATCTATGTTCCTATCTCTTTCTATCTCCCTTATTCTTTGAAATCAATAAAATATTTTTTTAAAAAAATAAACTGCCTGAATGTTGCTAAGACAGGTAGCTTACAGATAATCAGTCACAAGATAGTAAGGCACATAAACTAATCCCAAGGATGTTGCTAAGGTGCAATTATTTGAAAGGACCGCGGGAGTTAATAAGCAAATATACAAAAAAAAAAAAAGTGTGAAGCTTCCTCCATTCTCTTCTCCCCTCCAGGCAATGGGTCCTGTGGGGAGCACATCCCTGTACCCACGTAGCTTATGGCCCTGTGGGGCTCTACATATGAATAAATAGACTTTAACACCTGGCTGTTATATGAAAAGGAAACTCTAGACACTGGTCTGCTCCTGAAACCCTAGGTGCACCTTTTCCAAGACTGGCTTCTCTCAATAAACTTTGGTTCCTCTAACCATTTTTGTCTGCAACTTCCAACAGTCAAAAAACCCAGGTTTTAGTCCCAGTTCTATTTCCAATACCTATTTCAAAAGCCTTTTCCTTTAAAAAGGAATATGTATTCCATGTGTCTGAAGTTTACTCCAAAATTGAGCGTATGAGTAGGTCCTTGAACACATGAATAGAAACAAAATATCTGACATATTATGATAAAATGTATCACAAATTATCATGAAATACAGATCAGATCAAGCATTTCTATTGAAAATCTAGCATCTGAATTGAGATGTGCTGAAAGTGTAAACTACATACTGGTGTTGGATGTTTTTGTACCAAAAAAATTAAACTATTGCATTAATAATTGTTTATTCTGATTACATGTTGAAGTAATAACATTTAGATATTAGGTAAAATAAAATACATAACTAAAATTAAGTTCACATGTTTTCCTTTGTAATGAGGCTACTGAAAATTATTAAATTACTATAAAATTACTTTTCTAATTATATTAAACTAGTGGCCCAGTGCACGAAATTCGTGTACTGGGGGGTGGGGTGGAGAGGGGTCTGTCCCTCAGCCTGGCCTGCATCCTCTCTAATCTGGGACCCCTGTGGGATTGGGCCTAAACTGGTAGTCAGAAAACCCCCTCACAATCCAGGACTACTGGCTCCTAACTGCTCACCTGCCTGCCAGCTTGATCTCCCCTAACTCTGCCTGCTGGCCTGCTTGCTACCAACTGCACCCCCTGCCAACCTGATCATGCCCAACTGCCTTCCCCTCCTGGCCTGATCACTCATAACCACCTTTGCCTCGGCCCCACCACTATGGCTTTGTCCAGAAGGACATCTGGAATGTCTCATGGTCTAATTAGCATATTACCCTTTTATTAATATAGATAGGATATGACATACTGCCATAACTATAACATATCTACAAATATTACCTATACGTACTTCATGAGATAGGAAGGCAACTAATACATTATACTGTATTACGAAATACAGTATTTATAGCAATAATATACAGCCTGTGACTTCCCTTCCTGATCTGGAAATGGTTCCCAGGTCTTTGAACATTTCCTAGCCCCTAATGTTTTTTTTTTGTTTGTTTTGTTTTGTGTTTTTTTGTTTGTTTTTTTGCCATTCAGTGTAACTTTATTTACTGTTTATTGCACATAATTTGAGGTCTTTAATTTCTAACCACCAAAGATTCAAAGGACTATTTTTTCCATGAATTTTAACATTAACATGAGTGAATTCATGTATTCATGTGTTTTTATTGTAAACATCTGAATTATTCACATTGTCATAGATCCTGAACTCATAAGCGTGGACCATGCACAGGCTGGCAGCAAGCCAAGAAGCCACTCTGCAAGCAAACTGACACTCTGTGTAAGGAGAAAAGTCATAGCATAACATTTAATGTCTGACTTTAATTCATGTACTATTGGGGACTCAACTGCTTCGTTGGTGATGGGGTTGATTATTGGGAGGATCATTCCTGAAATAATTAGGGAAAGGGGGGCTTAATCTTTCTTCTTGGTTGCTTGCTCCTCTTCAGCACCTTCATCTCTTTGGGCAGCTTCTGGGGCAGCTTCTCCTTCACCTTCTCCTCAGCTTCTTGTGCCCCGTGGAATGGCAGAACGGGCCCGCCCATCACGCCCCTGTGTCCCCGTCCCTCCGCGGGCCCTGCGTAGCAGCAGAACAGGCGCAAGGGGCAGGGCTGCCACCTCTCACCTCGCACATGCCTCGCCCCCCCCCCCACTCCTGATTGGCTGGTAGTGTAGCAAAGGTATGGTCAAATTAGCATACTACTCTTTTATTAGATAGGATACCCTGCTGTAGAATTAAGTCTTTCACAGTCAAGTTTGTCAATTCTTTTTTTCTATTGCATCTACTAGGATGTAGCCTATCAAAGATGATAATCAGAAAGTGTTGAATCAACAGAGAAAATCCTACATAATAAAAGGCTAATATGCAAATAGATCGAATGGTGGAGCCATTATGCACACTGACCACCAAGGGGCATATGCTCAACACAGGAGCTGCCTCCTGGTGGTCAGTGCACTCCCACAGGGGAAGCACTGCTCAGCCAGAAGCTGGGCTCACAGCTGGCAAGTACAACAGCCATGGCCAGAGCCTCTCCCGCCTCAGTGGCAGCACTAAGGATGTCTGACTGACGGACATCCCACAAGTGCTCCCACACTGTGAGAGGATGCAGGCTGGGATCTCCCAACCCCCTCAGTGCACAAATTTCATGCACTGAACCTTCAGTGTTGTATATAAGTACTAGTAAAAGAGCAACTAGGAAAGACTGAAATTGACACTTTTTTATTCATATTCTAATGGCGTGGCATCAAAATCTCCCTCATTTGTACTTATGAGTATTCTAATATATGTATCTAGACAATTTAAGGAGGAACCAAGGTGGCAGGATAGATAAACACCTAAACTGATGCCTCGCACAACAATTTCAAAACTACAACTAAAAGGCAAAACAGACACCATCCAGAATGACAGAAAGCTGGCTGAATGGAAATTTTACAACTAGAAGAGAAAAGCACATTGAGACTCAGAGGAGCTGCAAAAGGCTGAGGTAAGGAGACACGCAGGTGCAGGGAGAGGACTGGCAACTGAGTACGTGGCTGGCTTTCTCAAGCAGGAGGGACACAGAAGCTCCCAAATGCACTGAACTCCAGTTCCAGGCAAGTCTCAGAAACCCAGACTAATTCAGGGAGAGACTGAACTGTCTAGCAGTGGACAAAAATAGAGGGTGGCTTTCTCTCAGAGGTGCTTGCAGTGATTACCGAGGGACACTGAGACCCAGGGGCCTTATAGGGCAGGGCTAATGGGAAGCCAAGGTTGTCTCCTCTGCCCTGAGACTCTGCCCCATCCAAGCTGAGCACAGAGGCTTTTGCAATTTTCCAAGTTTTATTTCATAAGGGTGTCTCCAGCACAGAAGTTCTCCCAGTGTAGACACAGCTGATCCTCACAGCCAATTGGCTGGGAGTTCAATTCCTCCCAGTGATACCAACAACAATCAAGGCTTACCTACAACAAGCTGTGCACACAGCCCACAAAGGGATGCACCAAGAGTATCCACCTCAGGTAAGTGGGGAGGCTGAGCCACTGTCCCCTAGAGAACACCTACTACACAAAGATACTCTACCAACTCAGGGAAGTAGCAGAAATGTGGAGGCAAAGAAACAGATCACAAATGAAAAAAAAAATGGAGGAAATCAAATGACTTGATATAGAGTTTAAAACCATGGTTATAAGGTTTTTCAAGAATTTCCTAGAAAAGGTGAATAAGTTTAGCAAGACCCTTGAGGATATGAAAAAGGACCAACTGAAAATTAAACATACACTGACTGAAATAAAAAATATTATACAGAGACCTAACAGCAGACTAGAGGATCACAAGAATCAAATCAAAGATTTGAAATACAAAGAAGCAAAAAAACACTCAACCAGAAAAGAAAAAAGAATAAAAAAATTTGAAGATAGTGTAAGGAGCCTCTGAGACAACCTCAAGCATACCAACCTCAAGCATACCAACCTCAAGTATACCAACACGGGGGAGTCAGAAGAGAGAGAGCAAAATACTGAAAACCTATTTGAAGAAATAATGACAGAAAACTTCCCCCACCTGGTGAAAGAAATAGACTTACAAGTCCAGGAAGTGGACAGAACCCCAAACAAGAGGAATCCAAAGAAGACCATACTAAGACAAATCATAATTAAAATGCCAAGAGTAAAAGACAGAGAGAGAATATTAAAAGCAGCAAGAGAAAAAACAAAGGAGCACCCAAAGGATTGTCAGCTGATTTCTCAACAGAATCTATGCAGGCCAGAAGGGAGTGGCAAGAAATATTCAAATTGATGAATAGCAAGAATCTACATCCAAGGTGACTCTACCTAGCAAAGCTATCATTCAGAATTAAAGGTCAGATAAAGAGCTTCACAGATAAGAAAAAGCTAAAGGAGTTCATCAACACCAAACCAGAATTATATGAAATGCTGAAAGGTATTCTTCAAGAAGAGGAAGAAGAAGAAAAAGGTAAAGATAAAAATTATGAACAACAAATACATTATCTATCAACAAGTGAATCTAAAAATCAAGTGAATAAAAAATCTGATGAACAGAATAAACTAGTGAATATATTATAATCAGGGGCATAGAAAAAGTAGACTGACAATTCTCGGGGGAAAGGGATGTGGAGGGTATGGGAAGAGACTGGACAAAAATCATACACCTATGGATGAGGACAGTGAGGGGAAAGGTAAGGGCAGAGGGTGGGGTGGGAACCAGGTAGAGGGAAGCTATGGGGGGAAAAAGAAGAACAATTGTAATAATCCGAACAATCAAGATTTATTAAATTTTAAAAAAAGACAATTTAAAACTGTTGAACCTTAGAGGGATGTCAGGGGAGTGTGGATGGGAAGAGTTCAACATAACTTGTGGACACAACCGGGTGGTGAGGGCAGAGCAGAGAGGGAGGGAGAACAGGTGTAGGCCAGAAGAGGTTAATGGGAGAATCTTTCAACAATAAAGATTTCAAAAATAAGTAACAAATTTACAGCTGAAATGTAAACATACCTAATTTGTTGTGGGTTGCACTGTGTCCTCCTGATATTCCTATTTTAAGTCTTAACCCTACCCTCAGAATGTCGATATTTGAAGATAGAGACTTTAAAGGGGTAATTAAGGTAAAATGAGGTCATCTGGATGGCCTTACTCAGATATGACTGATGTCTTTGTAAGACCAGGAGGTCAGAACACAAGTAACACACAGACCAAGAGGCAATAGTGAGGACCCAACAAGAAGGCAGTCTTCTGCAAGCCAAGGAAAGAGTCCTCAGAAGAAACCAAATCTGCCAACACTGTGATCTTGGACTTCTAGCCTTAAAATTGAGAAAATAATTTCTATTATTTAAGCCACCCACCTATGATACTTTGTTATGGCTGCCCTCATACACTAATAGACTATTCAAAACACAAAACTTTCTAAATAGTGGAGTATTTGTTTTACACTTGAATTATAAATTCAGTTCTTTAGTTACACTAGCCATATTTTCAAGTGCTCAGTAGCCATCTGTAACTAGTGGCTGTTGTGTTGGATAGCACAGCTCTAGAGACCAAACCAGAAGTTTCTAATAAGAATGTTTGATTGGTTGAGAGATGGGACCAAGAAATGTCACTATATTTCTACTATATATTGAAGCATTTTTAATCTTTAATTTTTTTAAAAATACAAGTGACTCAAGTCTACCCCAAGTCATTCTTAACTATGATTTGCTGAGTAGAGATTAAAGATTAGGATTGTGTTTGGTACAGATGAATGACATCACTTAGGATTCTTAGGAGATCTGTTACTAAAAAATACAACATATAGGTGGCCAGTGTACATTTACCATTATGAAGAAGTCAGAACTCTAGGTATAAATTACCCATGGATTCCCAAATTACCCAGTGATAAAATGGGGAAAGCTAGCTAATACCCATCTTCAGGTTCTATCATGACTTTTGTTAATCAGGCATTTTCCGTGGAAATTAAATTCCAGAAATATGAGATGGCATGAATACTATACTGAACAGGATTTCCCATATTCATTATCTGTGAAGCATCAAAAACCTGAGCCCACTATTCATAATTTCATGCATCTATAAATTAAAAATTCAATAAGCATGGAAGAAAAACACAGAATCCAGGAAACAGAGAATATTTTTGCTAGACTTGCCTAAATATTCTTTCACCTAAGTGGACTGAACACATTTACTGAACCAAGTAGTTATCTCCTTTGCAAATCAAAAAGACAAAAGGAGAGATTTCAAAATTTAATGAGTATAATAAAGTTCATCTAGTAGTATTTTACATTTGCATAAGACTCTGCTTCTTAAATGTGTTTTTTATACTATTTAATACTTAAATTTGCCCAAGAACTTCATGTTTGGATATGTTACTTTATATAAAGAAACTCAGGCTGAGAAATTAATTTACATGTCCAAAGCCTATAACTAGTGGAAAAGTGGCTAAAACTCAAAACTGGTTCTTCTAGTTCCAAAACTTTTTGAGACGTGTTATCCTGTTTTAAGCACCAGGACTATGGCCAGCATACAGTGCCAGGCAATAGTCAGTTACCATAAATATTTGCAATACAATTATGTTGATTAGAAATGTACACCAATAATACTTCAAATGGCAATTCAGAATAAACCTAAAAAAATAAAAATTCAGAATAAACTTTAACAATAGTAATTCAGTTCAGAAGAAATAACTGCTGAGAACATTATGGTCACAGGAATCTTTTTAAAATTTAAATATAAATAATCTTTTTGCAAAGAAATATAGAGAAGTAAACTTTAAGCATAAATCGTACTTACAGTGATCAAACTATGTGGGAAAAAGAAAATGGAACTTTTGACTCAGGGTTTATTATATATTTTAATGTGAATGATGTTTCATATCAAATTGGTACATTTTTATTCTATCAGATCCAATTAAGAGTGATGCAAAACCTTTATTTAAAATGTCAATATTCATTGTTGAGATGGATTTAAAATGTGAGGGGGAAATGTGTTAGATTTTAAAACACTGAATAGAATGCAAAGGTGGTCCTAGATTGTAATACACAACTGCAAAGGTTATTTTTGGATCAATGGAAAAGTTTAAATACAGATCGTTTTAGACGTTGTTTTCTACGGGAACAACTGTAAACCTACTTTGTCCCATCTTGTATATGTACTAAATTACAAAAATAACATCTATATTTTTATTAAACCAGAAATTCAAACTTCCATTACTATTTACTCTGTGTCTTAAGACTATGAAATAAGCACATGCGAAATAATTCTAAGGATGGTTTGATTCCACTTTTATTTCAGCTAGAAAGGGCATAAATCAACTTTACTTTCATACACATGGAGTTCTGAATACAAAGCTTCATAACAAAAAATGAAATGATCTTACACTGAAGAACAAAATAAAAAAGGCTCTTATGTTTACAGAGTTTAGTAGAGCAATTGTATGTCCTTACCAGTTAAATATTATTTTTCCTTAATTAAAAAACACACAAACTTTTAGATTAAAAAAAAGCAATGAGATAATGAAAATGTTTACATTCTTACTGTATGTGTTAATGCTTTATCGATATTTTTAATCTTCACAACAATCCCCCTAGAATGTTTCTTCCCTACTTAATTAATGAGAAAATCAAGATTTAAAGAACTGTATTCAGAATATATAAAGAAAACTATTTGGTAATCATCTTGTTATATATAGGGTGTCCCCTCAAAATGTATAATCTTTACAGCTGATAGCTCATTGGAATTGGTAATTATTCAAAGTGTATACACATTTTTGAGACACTGTACACATTTATCAAGCCATAATGTTATAAACTTAAAACTAATACAATATTATATGTCAACTGTATCTCAATTTAAAAGAAACTTCTACAAACTGAATTTTTAAAGAAAAGATAACCCAATAGAAAATAGCCACAGATATAAACAATATACAAAAGATATTAGAAACACCGATAGATATGTGACAAGATCAACATTCTGCATTAAGGGAAATGCAAACAAAATCACAGAGATACATCTACACTCCCACCAGAATGGCTAAAATTTAAGGATAACAATTCTAAGGATTGGAAAAATATTCCAGGCAATAAATTTAGCATTGGGTTAAGGCAAGAGTATAGAAGCCTGAACAAATGAAAGTAGTTCAGCTTAGCTTGGGCAGAGAAGTGAATGATGGAAGTATTCTGGAAAAGTAGTTAGGAATCAGATCTGAAGGACCTTTGATACCTATAAATGATTAGCAAAGCAATCAGGATATGGATGTTTGCACAATTTAACTGAGTTCTAAGGTATATAAAAGGCTGCTTTGTATGAATGTTCCAAGGGGATTCAACTGAACACTTAAAAAAACTTTCTTTCTACTACCCTGCAAAAAAAATTTCTCTATTCTCTACAAGCTGTTTTACCCTCCCTGTTCAACCACACACTCCCAAACCCCCAGCTGCACTTGCCAGCGTAGTCAGGCTTTCTGGGTCTTCACTCACCACCAGGTGAGCTCATTCAAGGGCACATGCAGCACTGAGCTTTCACACAAGGACAGCCCATCACCTGACATGCTCTTCTGCTTCCCTACCCATCCGTGGTCAGCAAACTAGGGCTTGAGAGCCACATGCAGCTCTTTGACCCCTTGAGTGTGGCTCTTTCACAAAATACCACAGCTTGTGTGATTCTATTTTGAAGAAGTGACCTTAGAAGAAGTTTTAAAAATTTGGCTCTCAAAAGAAATTTCAACTGTTGTACTGTTGATATTTGGCCCTGTTGACTAATGAGTTTGCCAACCATTGCCCTAGGCCTCTCAGGTAAGACCTGTTTTATGCCCTTTTCTGCAACTTCTTTCACTTACTTTTTATGGTCCATATGTATTGATATTCCAAGTTTCTGTTTTGTTTTGTTTTGTTTTGTTGTACAGGCAGTACAGACTCAAATGTACTAGTCTTTCTTCATAGACATTTAGGTTATTTCTAGTTTTATTGTTGTAATCTATAGTGCATATCTTTGATCATGATATTTCTGCATATTTATGTGAGTTTATGAGGATACATTCTAGAAATGGAATTGTTGGATCAAAGGGTATGTTTGCATTTCTGTTATCAAGAGCAACTCAGAACCAGTTAGTGTCTGTCCTTTAATACTAGGTGTGTGGGTACACAAAGTGAAAGATGTACTTGCTTCTGTTTAAGAGTTTACAGTCTCATTGGAAAGTCAAGAACAAAGCAGGATGGTTACTAGTTAGATGTTGAATAATGTACTATAGAACCCACATAGGAACTATGGAGACGGGGAAAGAGATAAGGACAAGCTAGAGTAGGCAAAGAAATCATGGGACTGACAGACACCAGCTGAGCCTCCAAAATAGCACTGGATATAAATGTTGAGAGGACTAGGGGAGCAGAAGAGCATGTCAGGTGATCGGCTGTCCTTGTGCTTTTCTACGTTTTAGAGTGATAATCTCTGGTAACTGCGAATTGGAACTATAATTTCTGGTAGACATTTAAATGTAGGAACATTTCTATTTTGTTTGAAAAAAATAAAGATTACCTTATTTGGTAATACAAATCCTCCTATCTAATAAAAGAGTGATATGCAAATTGACCTTTGCTCTACCTACAAGCTCACAGGCCACGCCCACAAGCCAATCAGAGCGAGCATGCAAATTAACCCAACCAAGATGGCAGTTAATTTGCATATCCACACAGCATAGAACCCAAGCACTGCAGAAGGGAGCAAGCAAGTGGGGTGGCGGGGAAGGGAGTGAGGCGGCGGGGAAGGGAGGGAGCTTTGCTCAGGCCACAGGAAGCTCTCGTCTTGCAGGAATCCTCCTGCAATGGGTCTCTAGTATTTAAATATTTTCACTCACTGCTGCCCCCCTCCCATTTTTATTTACAAAGCAATTTATAATATGAATCCATTTTCTTTAAAACAAGATAATAATATGCTGGAATATATGTGTCAAAACAATACATAGAACATATGCCAACTGTTAGTAATGGTTATTCCTACAAGAGGAATTATAAGAGACTTCACATGCTGTTTGTTTTTCTTTAAATAATGAGCACTTACTTCACTTATACAAACAACAAAAAATATTTTAAATCTCTCTCTCTCAGCTAGTGATCATTCCGAAGAGAGAAGCATTTTGGTCCTCCCAGCAATTTGTTATTGTGAAGAGAACAGGCGTGATTTTAATTGTTGGAGTGCCCAGGATACTAAATCTAAGAAAACATTACAGGTAAATCATACCTACAAAATAGTTCACAGAAGTATTAACAGAAAAACTACCTACTTCTCTGCTAGATAAATATTAAAAGTCTGTTTAATGAAGAGAATCCCACTAAAGTTAACTTCTAGCATTTACTGAATTGCTATGTACATATGTTTACCCTTAAAAAGGGCAAAAAGGAAGGATGAGAACCATTAAATCACATAGAACCCCCAAAGGAGGGCTGGATCTGTCTCAGGGGAATCTGTGCTTCACAGAGGATATCCTAGTGGTACAGTCCCCGACCTACCCCCCTCCAGTGCTGTTCTGACTTTGGAGTCAGGCTTTCTCCAACAAGACTCTAACAAACACAGAAGAAGCCAGCTATCTGTCTTTCCTACAAGTTACTTTTCCATCTCAGCATTGATCCTGAGATTCAACTACTCCTTATCACTATTGACACTAAGTGATTTACCTGCATTACAACTCATTAATAACCCTGTCAGCTATTCCTATTTTACAGAAGAATAAACAAATACAGTTGATTCCAGTATCCACATTCACACATTCAACCAACTGCAGGTCAAATTTGCTATTCTGAAGAGAACAATATTCAGGAGTGAAAAAGATAGGTTGTTGTGTCAGAATTGACTACATAGTCTGTTCCTTTCTTGTCACTGCTCTCTAAAAAATACAGTATAGCAACTATTTACATTGCATTGGGTATTTAAATAATCTAGAATTGATTTCAAGTATAGGAGAGGACAAATACAATACCATTTTATATAGGGGACTTGACTTCGATATCTGGAGGTCGGGGGTTCTGGAACCCAATCTATCTGGGATACGAGATGGATAACTATTAAGTGGCAAAGCTAGGATTTACAACTCAGAGATTCTGATTCCTCCATCCCAACTTTACTATGCAGCACCCATCTCTCTATTACACACTTCTTTCAACCTAGAACACACCAGAAAACTTTAGTCTGCAAAGTACTTAGGGGTTTGAGGAACAAATCTGAAAATCAATAGGACACCTGGGTCCAATGTTTACTCTTGGAAATGCTGTTGGTCTGGCCAACACTGGGCAACTGAGACTTCTGAAATGTAATTTGCAAAATGTTTGTTTGCTAATGCTTAACTTTTGAAAGGCTGTTTGATGTCTAAACACCAAACCTCTTAACCACATCAAATCAAACATATCTGCAATCAGATTCTAGTTCTGTCCCGGGTTCCTTCACCTATAGGTAAGATGTAAAAGTTTAACAACTCAGCACAGGGAATGACTGCAGAGTGAGGACTCAAAGTCCCCTATTGTTACTACTATTATCCTTTTATTGTTTTTGTATCATGTCTCCCAGGATATGGAAAAAGTTCAAATCAAATTCGATACCTTATCCGATTTTCAACGGATGTGCCACACAAATTTTTAAAACATGCAATACTTAACTATATAGTCAGGGGCTATATATGTAGTCTTTTCCCTGAGGATATTGTCAAGTAAAAAAAAAAAAATGACAATAGCCAACACAACAAATAGCCACATGGTGTGAATGCATCAAAATTATACTTTTTTTTTTTGTCAGATCGGCAAAAAAAATATTTTTGGTGTTCCGCAGAATTTTTGTAGTTTATATATGTGCCATAAGAAGAAATAAAACCCATGAATTCATGTGTTTACTGAAAACAACTTTAAACATTAAAAAAATGATGCACTACATTTGAATTATGAAACTGATAGAGAACGTCTATACAACACAAACAATAACTGGTAAGTAAATATTTAATATTGCAAAATGACCACACCAATTACAGCGAGAATAACCGCTGCTGACAACTAGCTTCAATGCATTATTCTTTTCCCTCCATTTCGCGTGAAGCACATAATCTGAAACTTCAAAGTAACAAATCCTTAGGTGCCTTATCTTTGAAACATTGTACATAGCCACTAAGTAATCTTTTACTGGGTAATCTCGGGCACTTCGCAGAAGGGACAGGCGATCAAGGCTGATCTTACACCTTTGATGCCTAAGGTTCTGCTGCGGCGGGGACGGGTTCACAGGTGCTGGAGGCCTGTCAGCTAACAAGCTGCCCTTCACCCTTCTCCGGGTGGAGAGCGCACGCGGCATCCAGTCCTTTAACGCTCCCTCCCACTCTGCTGGGCCCCGAACACGGGAACTGGGGCGCGGGGGGTTGAGCTAGGGCCCCGGGGCGCCGAGCTACGAAATCGGAGGCAGACGGGAAACTGCTGGGTCGAGCCCAGTGCAGTCCCTTAACCTCTTCAGGACTCTGGGCAGAGCCCTCGGTGACGCCAGAAAACGTGGAAAAACGTACAGTACCAGTGGGAAGCAGGGGTTCCAGCGGGGTAAAGACATGCTCCATAGCGATGGTTGGGCTCTGCATTAAAAAAATTAAAACGCCGCGTTAGAACCTCTATCTACACTGAATAGCACGCGAAATCGCTATAACATTTGGTCGCTTTAACCCCGCGCCCCGGCGCGCCGAGCTCGGGGCGGGCAGCCCGGGGGGTTAACGGGGCCGCCGCGCCGGAGGGACGCAGGAGGCTGGCACCCCGAGGGTCTCAAGGCGCCTGCGGCGCACAGGAGGGCACGTCGCCTCCACCGGGCCGCCCCCTCCAGCCGCGCGCCCGCCACCATCCGGGGACTGGAGGAGCGAGGGGTGGCCGCCCCCTCCCCGCGCTCGCCACCCCATCCCCGGGCCCGCGCGCCGAGGACGCGGGCGACTCGCTGGCGGCAGTCGCACTTACACAATGGCGGGTGGAGCCACCGGCGGCGGAGCGAGGGGATCGAGCGCTCGGCGATCGGCTGAGAAGCCTCCGGCGGCGCTGGGCCGACGCTCGCGGGTTTAAGTAGCGAACCAGCGAAGAAACCACGCCCCCTTCCGGCAGCCCGCGGCGCCGTTGAGGCGCGCGCCCGGCCGGGACCAGGCGCGCCCGGCGGTGCCTGTGTCCCACCTCCCGCCGCCTCCTTTCGCCAGCGCAGGCCTCTGTCATCATAGTTTCCTTTGGAAGAAACTTTAACCACCCACTTGCAGCTCGTGAAGAGGCATTCTGTTGTCGGGCCAGTTTTTTTTTGTTTTGTTTTGTTTTGTTTTTCACACCAACAGTTCTCTTACTTTGGGCAAAAATCCCTTCCTGCTGCCCCACCACTGCCCCGGGACCTTCACCTGCTGGAGAGATGATGCCTGGCCCTCAGAACCATCTTAAATGTATTTGAACAGTTATGCTTCCCTGGCTTTTTTTTTACCTTTTCTCAGCTAAATGCAATTCGCACAAGGTTCTTATTTATGACAGGGTTTTCAGACTCGACCACCCTGGTTCCCATCCCCTGTAGTTAAAGTTGCTTACAAATTGTGGTCCCTAGAACTGGTGCGACCTGCACAAGCCTCAGCTCCTAACAAGCCTGCAAATCTCTGCTCTAAGAAACCTGCGACCTGCAAGTCTACTATTAGCATTGAGTGGGTCCCTGGGATGACCACAGACACAACCCCATCCACACCCCCACACACACCTATGAAAGTGCCTGGCTGAGAACTCTGGGATGCCAGGAGAAATTACTCTTTAGTCAACACCTGATGGTAGGCTACTGACCTCTCAGATGGGTACAATTGTGAATATGTATCTCTAACAACTCAGAAACCTCGTGCTCAAGGGCCTGAGTGCCATTCCTTTTAATGTAATCATCAGAAAGGATAGGCTGTCTCCCAGTCTTGGACAATAGAATCCTTACTTTCAGAGATGCCATGCCAGCTGGCGAAGATCTGGCCACATGGCATTCACATTGACCAACTCTTAGTAATTTTTCACTTTTCTGACACTACTGAGAGTCTTCCCCCATCTTCCCTTTCCTTATTCTCCCTGCAAAATGCCCCATCACCTCTGCACAAATGAAATGGAGTTCAGCTTTCCCCTGCTGTCAGCAATTACTAAACTAACTGTTTTCACTGCTTGTTAAAGATAAACTCAGCTGTGTTTAACTTTACCCACAATGTCCCAAGAGTGATTAACCACAGAAGAGTAAGTCATTGCCAATGCTCATTACCATTTTTTTAGTGGCCAGATCAAATAGAACTTCCAGGCATTTTTCACTAGTAAGTATATACCTATCTCATACTCAATTTTAGACCAAAGTACTAGAGACTTCAACTTGTATTTGTAAAGTGAAATATTATGAGCTTGCCATCACAGTTGCATCAGACCATTTCAACCATGTCACCTACCACTTGCAAGACATTCCAGTTCTACCTCAGGTATAAAATGGAAACAATGTTGCCAACTTTGGAAGGGCTCTGCAAGGAGCAAATGGCTTGGTTTCAGGTAAACACCTCACCAGTAACATATGTCCCTCTCCAGCAATATGGTACCCCACATACCTCTTGCTGTGGCACTGTTTGTATTTGCAGCACACACCCTTGCAATGTGTTTTATGTGTGTGCATCCAGATCAAGTTTCTCCCAAAATCACAAAGAAAAAAAATCTTTTTTTTAAACTACAACAAATTTCAGAAGTTCAGATGTTCAGACATGCTTGTAGTGAAATTAAATGGCAACAAACCAGAGATGGAGAGAGAATATTTGCACATGTACTAGACAAGGGTTTGCTAGCTTTTATCATATGAAGAACTGCAAATCCATCAGTAAAAGGTAAGTAAAAAAGTAAAATGATGACTGAGGATACACATAAGCAAATTGCAGAATATATTCAAGTGGCAAGCATGTGGAAAACACTGTCGATAAGATGCAGGTTTGAACAATGAGATAAATTTACTTGCCAGCTTGGGAACAATTTTTAAGTAATAATACTTACATTGATTAAGCAATCATTATGTTTCAGTCACAGTGTTAAGTAAGGTCTTTTATATTTTTTTAATGACCCTAAAATCCAGGTTCTAGGAAAACAAAGACCAAATTTTAATTGTTTCCCTTTGAACCCTCTCTAGCACAGTTGCTGGCAAAGAGCAAATATGAGTACATATTGAGTATTCTTAATGAAATTGATTGCAAACTCTTTCTGCAGGTCTCCTCACAGCTGGCCCATCTATCAAGCCTCAGCACAAAACTGACTTCCTTCCCCTGGTTACTCTATCTCACCTAGGATTGTTTGTTTTCCTGCAAAGCAATACTCACAATCTATAGTTATTAACTCAGTCTTTTACTTGCCTCTGAGTTGTGCCTCTCTACGGGAGTTCCGCTCCCTGAGAACAGGAACATAGTACTTGTTTTGTTCATTGCTATTGCTCCAGCCAAACAGGATGCCTTGCTCATGGTGGGAGTTCAAGGAATATTTAAGTGGATTAACAAATGGTGGGAGAAATGGAAATAACAGGAGTTATTCTCAGCAGGAATTATTTAAAAGATTAAGCTAAATCAATATGCCCTCATGTGAAAAAAGTATCCATGATGAAGTAAATTTAATAAATGCAAGTGGTAAAATAGAATTGTTCCGTGATCTCTGAGAAAAGGGATGGAGTGTATAGGAGGCAGTAGGCTAAGGGAAATATTACTTTTTATTTCACACACTTTTTATTTTTGCAATCGGCATATTGAAGAGATGTGTGTAAAAATGTGTATTAAAAGAAAATTATTGGATCATTATTGTTAATATTTGACATATTTGTGAGGGGGAGGCTTCCAGAGAAAGCAGTGCACATACACAGTATCCAGAGCAGAGATTCTACAACTTCAACCAAATTTCCAATGGATTCTATGACCCCCGAAAGTTGCACAGGATAGGAAGGAGCTGCTGCCAGTAGATTATATGTTGTTTTTTTCCCCCAAGGTACCAGGATAGCTATCCCACCTCCTTCAACAATTACCTTCCACTCTGCCCCCATCTTCCTGCACTAGGTGGATATAAGAATATATGGTATATGGATGCAAAAGATTCTATATTAAAATTGTTCTGCAGTGAAATCAGCTTGGAAAACTCTGCACCCTTTCAGCCATCCCCATCGAGATTTATTAACACGTGATCTATCTTTAAACATCTCGTGAAGACCAGAAGTAAGGAATCTGTTTATCTCCAAACCCAGATTTTCTCAAAGACATTGGAGCATGCAACACTTTTTTTAATTTTGTTTTGTTTGGGGTGGTGGTGGTAAATCCTTTAAAATTTTACAGTGCAGTATTGCTCCAAACAACTGTTGGGAGACTCTGACCACCTCTTGCTACTACTGCTGCCCCTAAGCATTCTTTGAGCTTCCAGTCTTTGACCATCAGCTCATGGATTTCTGCATTGCTTTCAGAAAATCAAATCATTCTCTCAACTTCAAATGCATTCTTATTATCATCACTTTACAGCACAAGTAGTAATTATAGCCACCGTTAGGATATCTCCACTTAAGTTTTTCACTACTACCTCTGATTCAAGTGGCTAAAACTTAAGTCACTAATTTATTTCTCTTCTTAGAGACTCCATTTCTCTCCTTGGTATCATTATTCTTTTGCATTCCTTGCTACATAACTTCAATATGCCTTTTCTTTCATTCCATAAACTCAGCAAGTTGCCTGTTGATCACTTATTCCAGCCTGCTGAGGTCAATTTGGATCAAGGTCTGATTATCCTTGTCATTTCCTCTCAGCCATCAATCAAAATTCTCATTATTTTAAAGCCTGTCTAAAGTATCATCTTCCTTGAAATTCACTTAAGCCCCTCACAATTAATCTCATTTTTCTCTGTGATCTGATTACCGCATATATTTTAATAGCCCTTTCCACAGTCAGACATATAATAGTTCTCCCTTTTTCTCTGGGTACATGTTCCAAGATCCCCAAGAAACCAAGGATAGTACCAAACTCTGTATGTACATACCCTGTAGATGCATGCATACATACATGATGAAGTTTAATTTATAAATTAGGCACAGTAAGAGGTTAACAACTAATAATACTATAGAACAGTTATAACAATATACTGAATAAAAGTTATGTGACTATGTACCTGAAAATTAAGGAGACAATTTTATTCAGACTATAGAATAAAGAGCATACCCTGGATCCTAAGATTTAGGATTGCCACAATGTGGTTTTGCTTTAGATATTTATAGGGAAGCATAGAAGAGTCTCAGGTGGGGTGACTTATAGTTGTGATCAGGAATATCCTAGCTGGATAGAAAATGTTTATCTCTGTGTTTAGCTATTTGGGAGTAAGCAAACATTTCTAATATCAGCTAATGATTCATGAGACAAAGAATGGGGAGGTGGATACAAATGAAACTAATATAATGTTGTCTGTCAATTATATCTCAGTAAAGAATGGGGAATTAGATGGACTGTTTCTGAGCTCGGAGGTTCAGGGAAAAAATTAGAGACACCTGAAAGTCTTATGGGAGTCATGAGAACCAATGGAAGGAGTTTTATCTAAGACAGCTAGGGAACCTTTGAGGCAACCTTTTTCCTGCAACACAAAAAGAGGGGAGAAGCTCCAAAAACAGGAGGGTGGGGCATTTATTGGCCATCATTGTTTTTCTGGAGCACAGGCTCAGGGGTAAGTTCAGCAATGTTAGTGACTTCCTGAAAGTTTTACTCAATACTTCTGCTTAAACCTAACCATCCAGCACTTAATCACGTGACTCCCTCTAGCTTTAAAGGAGCTTGAAATTGTAGACTTTAAAAAAAATTACCTTTATTCTTTGAAGTCTTACAAATGTCTCCTGTTTTACCCCATTGACCCTCTCTGCCCCGCATACACTGCCACCAGGCCTTCACCATACTATTCTCTGTGTCCATGGCTATGCATGTAAGTTCTTTGGTCAATCTCTTTCTGCCCCCTTACTTCCCTCTGAGATGTCAGTCTAGTCCATGCTTCTATGTCTCTGGATCTATTTTGCTCGTCAGTCTATTTTGTTCATGAGATTTCCACATATGAGTGAGATCATGTGATCTTAACTTTCTCTGACTGGCTTATTCCATTTAGCATAATACTCTCCAGGGCCCACTATGCTGACTCAAAGGGTAAGCTATCCTTTTTTACATAGGATAGTACACAGTTGCATAGTACTCCATATGGGAAAAAAGGAATCCTAATACACTGCTGGTGGGAATGAAGACTGTTGCAGTCACTATGGAAAACAGCCTGGAGTGTCCTCAAAAAATTAAAAATGGAACTGCCATTTATCCCAGTGATCCCACTTCTAGGAATATATCCTAAGAATCCCAAAACATGAATCAGAAAGAATATATGCACCTCTATATTCATAGCAGTGTTGTTTACAATAGCTATGATCTGGAAATAGCCCAAGTGCCCATCAGTAGATGAGTGGATAAAAAAGCTGTGGTACATTTATGGGATGGAATAATCTGCAGCTGTAAAAAAGAAGAAGATGTAGTGTTTTAGATGAGATGCAATAGGGTTATTAGGTGGGGGCAAAGGATGCAAAATACTAATGATATAGAACTGTACACTTGAAACATAATTTTATTAATCAATCACCTCAATAAATTCAATAAAGATAAATAAAAGTATTACAAAATGAGTGTTATTACTAAATTAGAGGCGTGGTGCACGAATTTGTGCATAGGTGGGGTTCCTCAGCCTGGCCGATGATCAGGGTGGATTGGGGTGGGCTGGCTTGGGGGAGGGACCACGAGAGGTTGGCTGGCTGTGGGACCACCAGGGACTAGCTTCTGTGTTGAGGGTCTGCCACGCGGTGATCAGTGTGCATCATAGTGACTGGTAGTTCGGTTGACCAGTCTCAATGGTCACTTAGGCTTTTTATATATATACTAGAAGCCTGGTGCACAAAATTTGTGCACGGTGGATGGGAGTTGCCAAGGGGAGGTGGTGTCCCTCAGCCCAGCCTGCAAAGATGCCAGCATCCTTCGCCCTGGCCTCTAGCCAGAGGTTCCTCTCCTCCTTCTGCACAGCCTCTGGGGAGATGCTTGTCCTGGGGCCTCTTCAGGGCCCTGGCACACAATGCCCTGTCAGGTACTCGGGGGCTTGGGCTTTCAGGTCTGGCTTCCCCACCTGGCATGGTGTGCATTTGCTGCCATGGGAGCAGCGCCTCAGGAGTCACACCCTTGGACCATACTACTTGCGAGTGTGTGTGTGTGTGTGTGTGTGGGTGTGGATGTGTGGGTGTGTTGGGGGGGTGGCTTCGGTGGCAGTGATTTGATGCCTGTAGTGTGCCTGCCAGACACCCCCTGCTGCGGGCCATGCTGGTCGTGCCTGGACTGTGGGCAGGGGACTGCTGGGCTGCGACTGGGGGCTGCAGGTGGAGGAACCCAACACCCATTGGGCTCCATTAGCATCAGGAACTGGAAAGACCATTTTTCTGGTTCTTCCCCTCCCTCTGCACAGCTGGCCCATTCTCTCTACACGCCCACGTGGCTGGGCTGGTAGGGCGCAGACGCTGTACTCATGGCCCCCAGCCAGCCTTTCTCTCCCTTTGTGTGGCCAGGCGGGCTGGCCAGGGGCTCAGACACTGCACTTGAGGCCCCTGCTGGCCCATTCTCTCAGTGGCCACAGCCACCTTGGTTGAGGTTTATTTGCTCCTGATTGGCTTGTGGGCATGGCTTGATCAGAGATACGGTCAATTTGCATATTACTCTTTTATTAGGTAGTACTAGAGGCCCAGTGCACGAAATTCGTGCATGGGAGACAGGGGATGTCCCTCAGCCCAGCCTGCACCCACTCCAATCTGCGACCCCTTGAGGGATGTCTGACTGCCCATTTAGGATTGGGCCTAAACGGGCAGTCAGACATCTTTCTCACAATCCAGGACTGCTGGCTCCAAAATGCTCACCTGCCTGACTCCCTGATTGCCCCTAACCACTTCTGGCTGCCAGCCTGATCACTCCCTAACCACTACCCTTCTAGCCTAATTGATTTCTAACTGCTTCCCTGCCAGCCTGTTAGCCCCCAACTTCCCTCCTCTGCTGGCCTGGTCACCCCTAACTGCCCTCCCTTGCAGGCCTGGAACCTCCCTACTGCCCTCCCTTGCAGGCCTGGAACCTCCCAAGGGCCCTCCCCTGCTGGCCATCTTTGTCCACATGAAGGCAGGATCTTTGACCACATGGGAGCAGCCATCTTGTGTGTTGGAATGATGGTCAATCTGCAAATTACTCTTTCATTAGATAGGATAGAGGCCTGGTGCATGGGTGGGAGCCAGCTGGTTTGTCTTGAGGAGTGTTCCGGATCAGGATGGGGGTTCTCTTGGGGCATGGGGAAGCCTGGGTGAGGGGCCTGTGGTGGTTTGCAGGCCAGCCACGTCCCCCAGTGACTCAAGTGGAGGCCCTGGGATCTGAGATTAATTTATGTTCTACAATTGAAACTTTGTAGCCTGGAGCAGTGCCACACCTTCTGCTCGCTCCGTGGTGGCAGCCATTTCTGTTGGGACATTTACCTTCAATAATTGAAACTTTGTAGCCTAGAGTGGAGCCCTAGGCTGGCCAGGTCTGCAGAAGCTTGGCTTCCTCCATCGCCAGGGTAACCCTAGCCTTTGCTCTCTCCAGCTCTGTGGCTGCTGCAATTTCTGTTCGGATATATCTTATATAATTGAAACTTTGTAACATTGAGTGGAAGCCTAGGCTGGCAATGGCAGGCAGAAAGCTTGGCTTCCTCTGTTGCCAGGAAAACCCAAGTCTCCCTTCTGCACTTAATGGCTGCAGCCATCTTGGTTGGGGTTTCTTTGCATAATTTGCTCCTGATTCGCTGATGGGCATGGCTGTGGGTATGGCTTGATCGGTCAATTTGCATATTACTCTTTTATTAGAGATGATAAAATAGAAAAGGGAGATGGGCCATTGGGCATGAACTACCCATCAGGCCAGTTACTAGCCATTGCCCTTGTCCACCCTTCTACCCTTCTAACTTGGTTCTCATATAGTAGCCACAGCTCTTTTTAAATTTTAAAGGGATCATGCCCCTGCTTTTTTACAACTCTCCAACTGACTGTAGAATAAAATCCAACCTGAAAAAACCCTGAATAATATGGTCTTTTCCTATCTCCAATTTTATATTATATCAATGTTCATACATGTGAAGCTCCAATGAAATTTGCTTCCGTAATGTCTTTTAAGCAAAGCAAGGCCTTTCTACTTTATTTTCCCTCTCCATGAATGTTTAAGCCCCACCCCTGCCAACTTTTTCATGTTGTTCATACTAAGTTCAAATGTCACTTTTTCAGGGAAGACTTCCTTGGTTTTCCTATCAAAAATTGCTTCACCTAGTTAATAGCTATCTTGCCATACTATTTTTTTTTGTCTAAAATATGTTATCTTGTTAATTTACTTATTGACATTATTTTCCATGAGGCAAGAGATTTCGCCCTATCTGCTCACTGCTGTAGTTTGCTGGATTGTACACTGTAAATGAGAGTTAATTTTGTGTAATGCCTTTTTTTTAACCTATTGAGATTATATAATTTTCCTACTTAATTCTGATGATATGATAATCACATTGATTGATTTTCAAATGTTAAAGGAGGAGAGAGAACCAAGATGGCGGCATAGGTAAAACACCTATTTTGCTGCCATACACAGCAATTTTAAAGCTACAACTTATCGAAGGAACAAACATCATCCAGAATCACCAGAAAGCTGGCTGAGTGAAAATTGCACAAATAAAAGCGAAGATAAGACACTGTGACTCGGAGGAGCAGCGGAGGACAGCGTTGAAGATATGTGCAGAGAGAGGTTTGGAGCACGCGCGTCAGTGGCTAGGGTGGGTGGCTAAAAACCGGCCAGTTTTCTCGAACAGGGGAGACAAAGACGTCCCACTGGACTGATTCTCCAGCTCTGGGTGAAGTCCAGGGAGCCCACTATCATACGGGGTAAAAACTGGACAGTGGGAGGGCACGCCGAAGCTCGAAAGAAATGTAGGGGAAAAAATGACTAGACATGGAATTCAAAAGCACGGTTATAGGGCTTCTCAAGAGGCTCCTAGAAAAGGTCGAGACCTATAAGGAACTAAGCAAGACCTACAAGGAAATGAACGAGACCCTCAAGAATATGAACGAGGCCTGCAAGGAAATAATCAAGACCAACATGGAAATGAATGAGTCCAACAAGGAAATGAATGAGACCTACGAGGATATGAATGAGACCCTCAAGCATATGAAAAAGGACCAACCAGAAATTAAGCATACACTCAATGAAATAAAAAATATTATACAAAGATCTAAAAGTACTCTAGAGCACCCCAAGAATGAAGTTAAAGATTTAAAATACAAAGAGGTAAAATCCACTCAGCTGAAAAAGCAAGAAACCAAAAGAATCCAAAACATTGACGATAGTGTAAGGGGCCTCTGGGACAACCTCAAGCATACCAACATCTGAATTGTAGGGGTGCCAGAAAAAGAGAGAGGCCAAGACAAGGAAAACCTATTTGAAGAAATAGTGACTGAAAACTTCCCACACCTGGTGAAAGAAATTGACTTAGGAGTCCAAGAAGTGCACTGAACCCCAATATATAGGAACTCTAAGAAGACCACACCAAGGCACATCATAATTAAAATACCAAGAGCAAAAGACAAAGAGAGAATATTAAAAGCAGCAAGAGAAAAACAGTTAGCTACCTATAAGAGAGCACCCATACGATTGTCAGCGGATTTCTCAACAGAAACTATACAGGCCAGACGGGAGTGGCAAGAAATATTCAAAGTGATGAATAGCAAGAATATACAACCAAGATTACTTTATCCAGCAAAGCTATCATGCAGAATTGAAGGTCAGATAAAGTGCTTCGCAGATCAGAAAAAGCTAAAGAAGTTCATCACCACCAAACCAATATTATATGAAATGCTGAAAGATATTCTTTAAGAAGAGGAATAAGAAAAAGATAAAAATATAAATTATGAACAACAAATACACATCTATCAACAAATGAATGTAAGCGGATGAACAGCATAAACTGGTGAATGTAACAGAATCACAGACATAGAGAGGGAATGGGCTGACAATTCTTGGGGAGAAAAGGGGTGTGGGAAGTGCAGCAAGAGACTGTACAAAAATCATGCAACTATGGGAGAGGACTGTGGAGGGGGGTGAGAGCGGAGGGTGGGATGGGTACCAGGTGGAGGGGAGCTATAGGGGGAAAAAAAGGGAACAATGTAATTAATAAACTGAACAATAAAGATTTTTTAAAAATCCTAAAAAAATGTTAAAGGAATCTTAAATCCTGGAAGAAAACATCACTAGGTCAAGATGTGTTATTATCTATTTTATATGTTACTAAGTTTGATTAGCTCATATTATGTTAAAAGATTTTGCTTCTATGCTCCTTAGGCAATATAAGTTAATAGTGATACTTTCTTGTGCTGTTTGGTTTGATGAGGGCCATTCTGCCTAGGGAGGGAATGATGGAGTAAAGGCAAGCTATACCTATTACCGACTTTATTTGTCCAAACTATTTTATATTTCTTCCTTGGTGTGCTGAAACTTTTTCTCTGAAAACCTGCACTTCTGGCTCTCTCATTTGTGGGTTATTGTCTAAGAAGTGTTTTTCAGGAGCTCCCAGATCACTGCCAAGAGGGGCTAGAGCTGGTTCATAACCACTGCAGATCCACAGGCAGGACTGAGTTATCTCTGCCTATTACCCAATGCATGGGTGGGTGAGACTCCTCCAGGGCCCCTCAGAGCTCTCAAATGCACTTTTGTCTATGGGTAGATGCCAAAATTTTGTTGTTGGGGAGTGGGACAAATATGAGGACATCTTATTCCACCATGATGCTGATAACACTGAATTTTTTACTCCAGGTATTGTATATATCAATGCTAGAAGTCCCATTTTGTTATTTAAAATAAACATCTTCCAATTTCCTTTAAGTCCTTGAGAACAATTATAATAGAAGTTTTATAGTCCTTATCTGCTAATCCCATAATATCTGTCATCTTCGAATCTCTTTATTGCCCCCCCCCCTTTTTTTTCTGATATCAGTCAAAGAATTCTGCCTCAGCATGTCTGGCAATTTTGGTTTTGATGCTGGACATTATGACTTTTCCATGGTTGAACATTTGCATTTTGTTTTCTTCCTTTAAATAGGCTGAAGTTTATTTTGTCAGACAATCAAGTTCCTTGAAGATCTACTTTATCTTTTTTGAGATTTTCCTTTAAGCTTTGTTAGGACTTTTCACAGTCATTTCTGCTCTAATCCTATTTAGTCCTGGTACGAAGGCATGACTCTTCTGGGGTCTCTAGTGAATGCTGAGCATTTATAAAGTTCTCTCCTCTGTGACTGATAGAAATTCCACACTCTCCCAACCCTGTGTGAACTCTGGGAATTGTTTAGCTTCTAGTTTTTTTCCCCAAATTTCTTGATTAAGGTATTACATATGTGTCCTTATCCCTTTATTAATCCCCCCCCAACACTCCCTCCACTCATGCCCTCACCCCTCTGGTGTTCATGTCCATTGGTTAGGCTTATATTCATGCATACAAGTCCTTTGGTTGATCTCTCCTCTTTCCCCCCTCCCTCCCATACCTTCTCTCTGAGGACCAGCATTCTGGTCAATGCTTCTCTGCCTCTGGGTCTGTCCCTATTCATCAGTTTATGTTGTTCATTATTTTCCACAAATGGGTGAGATCATGTAGTATTTGACTTTCTCTGACTGGCTTATTTCACTTAGCATAATGCTTTCCAGTTCCATCCATGCTGTTGCAAATGGTAAGAACTACTTCATTTTACTGCAGTGTAGTGTTCCATTGTGTAGATATATCACAAATTTTTAATCCACTCATTTGCTGATGGGCACTTAGGCTGTTTCCAAGTCTTAGCTATGGTGAATTGTGCTGCAATGAACATAGGGGTGCATAAATCCTTTTTGATTCGTGTTACTAGTTTCTTGGGATATATTCCTAAAAGTGGGATCACTGGATCAAATGGGAGTTCCATCTTAAGCTTCTAGTTTTTTAAATACTATATTTTGTCTAGTCTTCTAGAATTCTATATAACACATGTCCAGAATTAAATTCAAAGACTTGAAGGGATCTCTATGCAGATTTCTAGAGCTTTTTTTTTTTTTTTTTTTTTTTCTTTTTTTTCCTGAATGGTTCCCTGGTACTCTGTCCTGCAAATTTCAGGTAGGTCCTTGGGCCTCCCCAGCTTTTTATCTATGTTCTTTTTATTTGAGTAAAATCATTTGACTTGATTTTTCCCTACCTATGCTCTAGTCTGGAATTGCTTCCAAATAGAAAGATGAGGTAATCTTAAGGCTGATCTTGTTTGATTCTCTTCTCTCAGGCATCACAGTTCTGCTCTTTTACATATAGTTTTCTGTAGTGTCCTGGTTGTTTATGCAGGCAGGAAGATCCTGTACCAGATAATTCTATATGAAAGAAGTTCTTTTCATAAAATTTAAGATAAAAAGTTAATCCCCAGAAGATTATTGGAAGCTCTGCTTTCATAACGAGGATATTTTAACTGTTGGACTATGTAATAGAATGGGTGATGATTTCATTACCTTCCTTCATAAAAGCTATTATCTGTAGGACCTTTCTTTTGGGCATCTTGCTTTGAAATTCTAGTTTCCAGAATTTAAATCTCTTTTTGGTTAAATGTTTCTAGAAGATAAACTTTTCATTTTTCTTTTAGGGCAGCACAGCAATTCTCCAATTTTATTTTTTTTGCTATTTAATCATACATTAAATGTATGATTAAATAGCAAAACTAAGGATAGTTTTCTCTTAATGTTTTATATCCTCAGAATTAGTTTTTAAATTAATTTCTTTAATTCATTTTAAAATCAGCCTAATCTTTTATTCATATTGTCTGAATCAGTATGCACATGTGTATAGGTGTGCATATACTCATATCTACACATTGACACACAAACACATGATGTACACACATACATACATGCACAAAACAAATAGATGTATATATTCATATATATGTACATCTATACTAATAAAAGAGAAGATGCAAATTGACCATATATTCACAATGCCCACCAGCCAATCAAGAGTGAGTATGCAATTTAATCCAACAAAGATGGTGGGTTAATTTGCATATGCAGGTATGGAGCAAAGATTGAAAGCTCTGGCCTGAATGAAGACTGAAGGCTGAAGACTGCCCTGATTGGTTTGGCTCAGTGGATAGAGCATCAGCTTGCGGACTGAAAGGTCCTAGGTTCAATTCCAGGCAAGGGCATGTACCTTGGTTGCAGGCACATCCCCAGTAGGGGGTGTGCAGGAGGCAGCTGATCAATGTTTCTCTCTCATCAGTGTTTCTAACTCTATTCCTCTCCCTTCCTCTCTATATAAATAATCAATAAAATATATATATTTTAAAAAGACTAAAGACTGAGAGGCTTGGTTTTTCAGGTGTGGCTGGAGTGAAGGCCTGGGTCCCCGGTGCTGGAGGAAAACCGGTGCCAGCAGCCAGGGGAAGGAAGGTCTATTGTACGAAACTTCATGCAAAGGGCCTCTAGTACATATATAAAAATATATATTAAAGTTATATGCTTAAATATATCAATTTAATATATTTACAGTGGGAGGATCAGTGAGTGTTTTCACCAGTTAAGGTGACATGTGCCTGGAACATCCCTAATATTCTTTTGGAATGTTGGGGTCTCTATATGTATGTATGTGTGAGAGCAGGGGAGAGGAGGATAAATGAACAGATTTGTTTTGAATTACAGAGAAAATTAAGCACAAGTCTTCACTGCTTCAGTATTACTCTTCCCTTTAGCCCAGCTTCACAACTTCTCCCTTCTATAGGCTCATCAAACTAAACACCAAGTCCTTTCCATCTTACCTTCTAAAACTTTCTCCAAGTTGTCCATTGCCTCCTCCTATTGAAGACTTCCATTACACTTCACTGGACTGAGGCAATAAGCCCTGAAAAACTATGTGTTGGGTCTTATCCCCACTTGCCCTACACAGATGTTTAGAGATCTCTCGTAAACACAAGTCAGATAATGTCATTCCTTTGTCTGAACTCTAAAATAACCAGGTGATTTCCAAATAGTTTTGGGATAAAGGCCAAAATCCTTAATATGTCATGTTCTGCTCTTGCCTCATTCTCCAGCATTAAACACCACATTTCTTTTTTGTTCCTTGAGTGCACCAAGTACCCTTTGGACTAGGGTCCTCTATATGTACTACTTGCTCTGCTTGTAATGTTACTCTAGAAAATTCTAATTAATACTTATTCATGAAATTTGTTTGTTAAATATCTGTATTTTCTCATAGACTCTAAGTTCCATGAAGATATGCAACAGTTCTTGGCAAGTACTTGGAACATAGAACAAGATCAATAAATATTTGTTGAAGGAAGAAAGGAAGGATGAACAGAAAGAAGGAAATGAAACATTAAGAGCCTTAATTGTAATAAAATTTTGTTAAAGTGAAATTTATCTAAACATAAACAAGGGCAAACAACTGACTATCTGTTTCATTCTAGTTTTGATAGTAAATGAACTTTTTTTTTTTGTCAGTATAGAAAGGAGACATTTAGAAAGAGGAGGAGATTGGAGACTTCAAAGTTTATGAAATTTTCAAACATATTGTTTTAACTCATTTTCTTATCATTGAATGAATACAAAAAGTTCTAAAATCCTGAGATAATTTCCTCCTGCCCCTACAAATATAGCCAACTCTGCTTAACTTAGCTTAATCCTTGTTTTAAAACATTGTTTTAATAATGGTGATTTAAGGTAGCAACTTTTGGAGCTAAGTTATAATGATAAAAAATTACTACCTCTTGTTTTTACGTTACTGTGTGCCTTCTTTCTTTCCAAAAGAAAGCTTTTACCTGGTTCTGCTTTTCAATTAAGAAAAACATTCTATACATTCTGGCAGTCTTGTAGAAATTATTAGTGCTTCCAGTAGAGGGCAGTAGAGGAGCACATCTCAGGATGAAAAAAATTGGCCACATCCAGGACTATTTGATTAAGGCTAACCTTGGAATGATGTGTGCCTAGGTCATTTAAAGCAATATTTAAGCAACTCAAGAAGATACAAGCTGTGAATATATAATGACTATAAAATCAGAAAATGTCTCAAAATTTGGTAAAAATCCACAGAATTTTAAATATGTTGATTTTGAAAGGATGCATTTTATCTTATTCTCATGAACAGGAAAATACATTATTGACAATAGCAGACCTTGGCTTTTCTTAATTTTTTTCTTTAATGATTAACCCTTATTTTTATTAAAACACAAAAGTGATGAATTTGACAAATTGAACATGTGTTCATTACATAGATGGAGAGAGTTTAAAAGTGAGCCATAAACATTTTTTACCTTTGCAACGATCACACCTAGGAATTTATTTTTACACTGGATAGTCTACTGTTTTTCCTGTTTGGATGAGTGATCTAGGAAAGCTTCTGCACTTAGAAAAATAAATTCTGCAATATTGCATACCCAGCATTATGAGCCACGCAAAGTGAATCACAAAGGAAAAGCACATACAAAATGATTGGAAGACAGTTCTCTTAACTGGGAAGCAGTTCAGTGTTCACCTAGAATAGGGTCATCATGCTAGAATATGTAGGTTCAATGGAATTTATGTAAAGTCCTAAAGTCTATAAAGCTTGACAGAATGGCACTATCATCTTTTTTTAAATCTCCCTGTCATAGGTGGAGATTGAAGTACAGAGAAAGCAAGTAGGATGGTCTGGCTTATAAAATAGGATGTCCTTATGGATCAATATCACAGAGAGTTACTGTGAAAAGTTTCTCATGTCTACTTAATTTGAGAAAATTACTTTATTCAAGAGTAGTGCTGTCCATAATATCCTGAAGTCTTTGGTAGCTCTGGGTACAAAGACAAACAACAGAATAATTGGATATCCAATTATGATGACATTTGGTCCTAGAATCTGCCACAAAATTTACAAGGAAGAAAAGAGCCTTTATTTCCTCTACTACACTCAAAAATGAACTTTAACACAATAGTTTCCATTGTGCAGAAGCAGATAATCTTGGGATGTTCATTTTGGAACATCTCATCTATGGTCTGTGAATGATAATAGTAAAACTGTAATAACAACAGTAAATGTTTGTATCAATAATAATATATCTTCATACTTAATAGAGTCTAAAAGCCTTTTTTTTCTTCACTTATTGACACCTCTGACCATGGGAGAGGCTACAATTAGTGGCAAGTGATAGTCATTGCCAGCCAAAAGGACATAACTTCATTGCTTTTGAATTTAGTTTGGTTATAACTTTTATACTGTATTATTTTACTGTGTACCAAGAATTATTGTGCACACAGAAGAGCATAGAAACAAATGTGTTACATATGAATAAAAAAGGTTAAGAAAACATTTCACAATTCTAAAAAAGGCTAAGAAAATATTTCACATGTAACAATTCTAAGGATAAAAAGGTATTGTGCTGTAGTTTAAGCAGTACTTTGTTTTCCTTTGTGGTACATAAAAATATTGATGTGTATTACAATTAATGATGTCTTAGATTTGATAAAACATGACCTTTTGGGATATATGCACCTCATAGCAGCACAATTCACCATAGCTAAGATTTGGAAACAGCCTAAGTGCCCATCAGCAGATGAGTGGATTAAAAAACTATGGCACATCTACACAATGGGACACTATGCCACTATAAAAAAGAAGGAACATACACCATTTGCAGCAGCATGGATGGACCTGGAGAGGATTATGCTAAGAGAAATAAGCCAGTCAGAGAACGATAAATACCACATGATTTCATTTGTGGAATATAATGAACAACATAAACTGATGAGCAAAAATAGACCCTGAGACAGAGAAGCATTGAACAGGCCTTCAAACTTCAGAGGAAAGGCAGGAGAGGGGTGGGGGAAGGTAAGATATCAACCAAAGGACTTGTATGCATGCATAGAAGCATAACTACAGACACTGGGATGGTGAGGGCATGTCCCGGGGGCTAGGAGTGGCCAGGTAGGGGTCAATTGGGGAAAGAGGAGACATATGTAATATTTTAAATAATAAATAATTTTTTAAAATATAGCCTGAAGAATACATATGCATATATGTATAACCCATGGGCATGAACAGTAGTGTGGTGAAGGGGTGGGGTGAGGGCAGGCTTCAAAGGTTCAATGTGAATTGAGGCTAGAGTCACGCTTGGGTATTTGCTGTTGCCTTAGTGTGCTAGAGTCCTCGAAGAGCAACTGCTACCCTTATTCACTGACTGTGGTCCCCTATGGCATAGTCAGTCACCAGGTTAGTGACATGCATCAGATTGACCTGTACATCTGTTAGACTCACTTATGCCCTTGAATTGGGTGGTATTTTAACTATTTGTTTAGTAGATTTTTATTCAGTGAAAGATATATTTTATTCAAAAAATGCCTGGAGTGGACTATCTGTTAAGTCATGGTTCTATACCCATCAACAATTTGCACTATAATGGGGGAGATGGATTATAAAGATGATAAACATAGCTTCTTAATTGGAGTGAAGTTATGAAAGTGGTTAAAAAAAAAAGGTTCAATGTGGGGGGTGGGAGGGAGAAAGGGAGAGACCTGTAATAGTTTCAATAATAAAGATAAATTTAAAAAATTAAAATAAATACAATACATTAGAGCGCCCGCCCCCCCCCCCCAGTGACATTTTTATAACCATTTTATGAATGAAAAATCTGAGGCCAAAAAAAAAAAAGGCTAAGAAGACTTTCCAAGAAAATAGTTTCCTATCTATTACAAGTTGCCACATATCTAAGTAGAGAGGGTAAAATGACTACCTCACTCTTCCATTCTTACCTTTTTTCCCCCAATGACAACTTTATTTACAATGTTTGCATGATTATACTTATTAGCATTTTTAAAAAGTTATGTCTTTCTAAACACTAATTTAAATATACACACACCTATGTTCATTGTAGTCTTATTTACAATAGCCAAGAATTAGAAGCAGCCAAGTGTCCATCAATAGAGAGGATAAGAAACCTTGGTACATTTACACAATGAGATACTTCTTAGCTGTATAAAGAAGGAAATCTTACCTTTGGCGACAGCATGGGTGGACCCGGAGAGCGTTGTGCTAAATGAAATAAGCCAGTCAGAGAAAGACAAGTGCCATTTGATTTCACTTATATGTGAAATCTACTGAACAACAACAACGACAAAAAAAAAAAAAAAAAAAGAACAACCAACAACAACAAAAAACACTAGCAAAGTGGGCATAGGCTGATGGATGTGCAGGACAGACTAAAAGCTATTGAGTTGGTGGTGTTGTTTTCCTGAGTAGGGTGCAGGGGTGATTTCTTTCGCTGGTCCTTATCCAGATGGATTTGAAGGATGAAGCCACAAACAGAAGGTGGTGGATGAAAAGGGTGGAAATTTATTGGAAGCAAATACAGACTCCCATGTAGGAAGGGGTTTCAAGGGGTAACCACTAAGCTCCTTTTTTTCTAAGGTTATAAAGACTGTGATTCTTCGTTTCTTCATATGCCTTCTAATTGGTCACTCTTTTGCAGACTATCAGCTTCAAAGCCCAAACCCCACTGGGTGCCCCTCTTTTTCTCTCCCCCTTCAGTGGTAGAATTCTCTTGTCTCCTGTGAAAATCAGTTTTCCTCTTTCTCCCATTTGTCAGCACTTCTCTGACCTCTGGGAAAGCTTGTTTTCTTTTTCTCCCCATAGTCATGGCTTTTCCCCTTCTGTGAATGGATGTCTTCCTCTCCACTTATCCTGTGGCACCTTCCCTCCCCCACCTCAGTGAATGTATGCCTTATGGCAGCTCCAAGCCCTCACCTATGCAGTCCTCCCCCGTGGACCCACTTTATTCTAAACCCCCCTAACCTGCCTATTTTATCCCTAAAATTCCTTTCACTAACAGAGGGGAGGGGTTGGGGGCTGGCTGAGAAGCTTGAAGGGATTAAGCAAAGAAATGAAAAGAACAACTCATGGATACAGAAAACAGTGTGGTGGCTGCCAGAGGAAAAGGAGGAGTGGAAGGAGGTAGGAGAAGGTAAAGGGGTGATAAATGGTGATGGAAGGACACTTGATTTGGGGTGGTGAACACACAATAGGATATACAGATGATGTATTATAGAATTGTATATCTGATTTCTGTATAATTTTATTAACCAATGCATCCCAATGAATTCAATTAAAATTAAAAGATAAAAATCCCACAATGCCTATTTAAAATAAAAGAAGCAATTAGTACAATGATGTTGTTACGTCACAGAAAACGAATTCTTAAAAAACTAAGTCTTAAAAAGGTTAATGTAATTAATCCTGGAATTAACACAGTTAAAATAAATCTATGTGGATATAGAAGTTCACAGAGTGAAGTTGCTTAATACTCGTAACAAAGTTTAAATGTTAAGCCTGTCCAAAACTTAATTGCCCGAGCAACAACCTTAAGTGTCCTGTAATTTTAAAAAAATGCATAGATATAAAAGACAAATGGAATATTTTACTGCAAACATTATATCCTCTAGTGTTAATAACTTCATGGCTCTTGGCTCTCCAAGTAAAGTCTCAAAGTGTGGGGTGGAACTTGGAAGTCAATACACTTAGGAAGCCAATTGGCCCAGTGAAACGAGCACCAGACATATTTTAGAGGATCACTCGGCAGTTTCAATGCCCAAATAAGCATCCTGCTTTGGATTTGGTTCAAATTCACATTAAGCTTTGACTTGCGGCAACCACGTTTCCGATGTAGTCCTCATTTATCACATCCGCACAGAGGAGGAGCTTTCAGGTGCTGTGGGCATGCTTCCTCCCCCAAGCTGAGGACTTTGATTCTGCACAGGGCAAACAGAGATGGAATTCAATTTGAACACAGTGCTGGCATTTGAAGGAGAAAGGCATGCTACTTCCTATGTGACCTTGAGGATAATTTTCTGCCAGAGTGGTAGAGACTCTCTCATGTTTGGTGCTGGTGTTGGGGCAGTATTTCCTGCAAGGTGCTGAGCTATTTGCAAATAACATGTGCTGTAAGTTACTAAGCAATGTGATGGCTCTCTGTATGCACCCTCCCCCTCCCCCAGTGGCTTACTTGAGATCAATGGAAAGGGGGATACTATCTTGGAGTGGTAAAAATCACGAAAATATTCTAGGTTTACATTTCACCAGTTAGTTATTCTCTCATTCTAAGGAAGATCTCTTTGGAATAACAATGTCATTTGCTTTACCCAGAGAGAAACCCAGCTGAGTCATTCCTGGTGGAGAGAAGTTTTAGTTTAAAGAGCAGGAGAAGAAATTTGATGAAAGATTATAAAAGTGGGAGGAAAGTATTCACAAATATACATTTCATCTCTCAGATGTCAACAGTATCTTTTTCTTCATATTAGGGCTTCCCTTGCTCACTGAGAGTCAAATAAATATGCCTTGGGAAGTTCTTGAATATAAACTGGGCTATTTAATAAAGAATTCAAGAAAACTAAGTTTAAAATGTACTTTTGGTCATCTACAGTGATTCATCCCTTGAATTTAGTTTTCTCCATGAGGTAGAATGAGTAGATGTTAAAGAACACTGAAAAAATTAACCTTGACTCTCCAGAAATGCAGATTTTAGATCTCTGTATCTAAACGTTTCCCAGTAAATGCCAAGCAGCTAGTTGTCAGAGATGGGAGAGAAGGGTTAGATGTTCAAATGGGTTAACCCCTAAGATTTCAGTATTTCCCCTTTATGTTAAAAAACAAACCAGAAAATGATGAATCTTCTGAACTCTCCATTCAGAAGTAAAATGCACCTAAAGCATACGATTATTCCATCCGCACAAAGGAGCAAATCTTTGAATGTGTTGGTCATACAAAATCTCGTGGCTCAGCTGCAAATGCAAGAGTTGCACATCAGTTTTAATGTGTACATTTCACGGATTTTAAAATTATTGTGTTTAGAGCTTTCTGGGCTGAGGACTCTATAGGCAAAGCTTAGAGAGAGATGTGCTTTGCCAGCCTGAAAGTATGCATAACGTCAGTGCACATAGGATTTAGAAACGTATTATCTGCTTAAATTGTCATTTCTGGACAGGCTACAAATAGCTTCACTTAAGAGAGCATTCTAAGTCATCTGTAGCAGATGAGGTCTTTAGCACATTACTTCTGTTTTATGGGTCTGGTCATATTGAGAGTGGGGAAGGACATGTAATGAGAATAGAGCCACAGTTGTCTAATAATTATTCAACTTATTAACTGTAGATAAGAAGTTTGCCTACAGACCCCGGGGAACTGGAGGACGAAACAAGGCTGTAAAAGATAAGATGCCTCAATGGATCCATTACGCAGAAAAGAATACATTTTGAGAACAGATCAAGGACAGGACACGCTTTGATTTGGTTGCTGCACCTGGACCCTGACCCCCTCCAGGAGTTTTTCTCAGAAATGCTGACCATTCTTCAGTCCCAGGAAGGGACTGAGCTGTTTGTAATATCACATGAGATTAGCCACCTTCTTAACAGACTTTGAGCTCCTGAAATCTGGACTGCAGGCCCTCCCCTCCCCTTTCCCTGTTACACTTGTAGCTCACAGCTGCATGTAGCTATCTTCTCCCTCAAGTGTATGTAACCAGCCAACTGGCAAGAGGGTCAGAACACATTTTTGTGGGTGACCAACTGCTCTTCCATACTGCCGGCATTAAATAAATGCTCACATATGTTTCAACCCTGTCTCTGCTTAATTAGCTCAAGTGGTGACAAGCAGTCCGGACCCCTTGGTTATCCAGTTATAATATAGGTTCAGTTGTAAGCTGACATATGACAGTTCCCATTTAACTCTTAATAGAAAGAACTTGCAATGATTGTGGTTGGAGAAAAGATAATGAGGTTACCTAGTAAATGGCTCATCATGTCTGGATTTGCATTGGAAGCTCAACCAATAGATTATTCCATTGTAATGAGCATGATTTAAAACTATTTTGGTACTCAAATATACTCTATAATTTGTTTACTAGCATTTTGAAGGCTTTCAAGTAAACATATTATTATGTTTTATTAAATATATTACATAAATGAAAAAGGTTACTGTAGTTTTGTAAGCCCAGATGTCGATCACCAAGCTTATCTAAAAAATATAAAAAAACGTTGAATTAATTTGAAGTGTTTCCTTCCATTTGAAATGCAAATAGACTTTCAAGTTTTAATTGGGGCTATTAGCCATAAGAGTTTGAGTCCAGCCAAGGGACGCAGATGAAAAGAAATCTTGCAATGAAATATAGAATTAATCACTACCTACAGGAGAAAGAAATAAAATATTTAATCATATTAATATTTTAAGCACAGTTAAACAAATGAACATATCCATGACAAAGTTCAAGGTCTGCAAGTAGAAACACTTAAATAAATCCTTTGGTTATTTCAATTGTTACTCTCTGTATTATAAAGTGGCCAGTTGTTTGTTTTTAACTTCTTACAATTCTAACGATAATATATTCAGATTGTTCATTCACCCAGCTCACTCCAAGCAATTTGTCCAGGCAACTTAGTACGATGCTATCATTTATAGTTCTCTGGAAAAATGAAAACTGGTGGATCTTGGAGGACTAGGTTCAGTTGCAAAACACATCACTTAATAATGCAAAATGAATCCATCTCATTTGTATGTGTGTGTCCTTCTGGGAATATTTGTTCAAAGAGTACAAAAACTAATATTGTTACTAAATATGAAGCTTGTAGAAAGAAGAAAGAAAGGAACTGTAATGGGGACTGATTTAGAAAATTCAAAGAATGTAAGAAAATGTGTGAAAAGAGGAGAAATTGTACAAAAGTTAGCTAAAGGAGCATATTTTTTCTTTTCAAGAATTAAATACTTATAAAGACATGAATAGAGAATTTATTTCATTGTTAGGTTTTGATCTAGAAGAAGAAAATCTTTTATATTATTAGAAATGAATTTATAATCCAGTGTAATATCCAATTGACCTCAAGACAAAAAAAGAATTGATTTAGGGAGTAAAACTGCAACGTTTCATGAATATAATTATTTGGCCATGAATTCCTCATGGAGTGTATGGTTTACTCTCAGCCAGAACATAAGATTATCAGAAGAGCAATAGCAGTTTTGATTATTCTCCATGGAAGTTAATACACTGATTTTGCCCTAATGTTTGTGAAAACATTCCAGAAAATGTTTCTTCCATATACCTCTATTCCTGTCTGCTTCTTTTTCCTTTTTAAGATAAAATCTCAGAGCTGAGATTTTTCTGCAGTTCTCTGTAAACTTTCCAATCAACAAATATTTACTGGGATATATACAATGAGAAAGGTCCTGAGTTTTTGTAGTTGTACTTTCAGTGGAAAGAGAAACATCATTTTTATGCATATGAAATGATAGTTAATAATAAAGGCAGTTTATTTCAGGTGCTGAATAATGGATGGGCACAGAGAGACTATACTGGGTTGGGTGTAGAACAGTCATTACACATTTCCGGGAAGATTCACAAAAAAATGGCACATGGTTGCCTCCAGGGAGGGAGACTAGGACATTGAAGTAGGGAGAGTTACACTTTTCACTGTATGCCCTTCAGCATGGTTTTAATTTTTTACAGGTGTTCATGTAACTCTACCTGCATTAGAGATGTTTGTTTCACTGTTGAATGTTTAGTAAAATGAAAAAACAAAAACAACCTACAACAACATCTCAAGTTCTACATGATCTATGACTATGCAATGAGTGAATGTTATTCAGGTTTAATTGCCAGAAAAACAGATCAGGAGAACACCTATTGAACCAATCTGAATCTCCAGAAATATAAAGCTTTATACAAATATTAAGACATCAATTAGTTGTATTCTCCCAGTATTCCAACTCAAAGCTTTGGAAACTGAGTTTTCTTTGTTTTTAAGAGGCAGGTGGGCCAGATCCTATTCCTTCCTTTCTTTACTTTCCCCTGTTTTTCAACTAGAGCAGAATCTGAGCTGGCTGCCTCTTCCTGGCTGCACAGTCAGCACAGTCAGCAGCAGCCTTAATAGCTTGAGGTAGAGTGGGAGGCCCAAGCACATGGCAACACCTTCCATGCATCAGCTAATTCCACGCTCTAGCTGTAGCCTTGGGAGCACAAGAAATCCCAAACAGATGCTTTTTCTCAAGATAAGGGAGAAAGGAAAGACTGATCCTGCTGAAAAAGTGATAAAAATAAAAAGTACATCTGTGTATTTGAATGCAACATTAGAAAGGTAATGCTAAAGTTTTCATTAGCAAATTGAACACTTCTGTGCAAGATCCTGGTAATTTTTTTCTAGCTACTTAGTGCAAGTTTATGCTCAAGTTGCTTTTTAGCTTTAACTTTCCTCCTGTTCAAAGTCAAGTACCTTAAGCTAAAGCGACTATATGCTAATTATACATCTATATGCATACACATGTATAAAATCAACTAATGTGAATAGACAAATTGACATACTGCCAAATTTTCAGTCAAACATTCATCAAGCTTTGTGATCATCTGTGTGCCATGTTGGGAAACCGTGGGAGAATGTTGTTCTTACAGAAAGGTACAGGGGGAGCACCGTCAGCAGAGGTGAGCATCTTTGGGTTGGGATCATGGCTTCCCATTACTGTTCATGTGTCCTTAGAAAGAAGTTTCTGTAATAAGGAAAAGGAATCTGCCATAAATATTTGCTTCTGAGACAAGCACTGAGAAGGATTTTGCTGAGGGGTTTCCTCCCTAGCCCTGGGTAGGAGGAAAGCTTGCGTGTACACAGGAAGCGTGAAATCCACTGAGAAGCCAAGTCCAAACAATATGGTCCCCATATCCCTGATTCCAGAGAGAAAGAGAGAAACTTTTGTGAGAAACCAGACTGCTATTACCATATTTGTTTGCTAAGATTGTCATACAAAATATCACAAGCTGGTTGGATTAAATTACAGGAATGAATCTTGTCACAGTTTTGGAGACTTGAAGTCCATGATCATGGTGGCAGTAGGGTCAGTTTCTGGTGAAGCCTTTTCTCCTTGGCTTGCAGACAGCTGTCTTCTGACTGTGACCTCATATGGCCTTTTCTCAGTGTTTAAGCTCTCCTGGTACCTCTTTGTCTCCTTATAAAGACATCAGTCCTATTGAATCAGAGCCTCCCCCTTATGACCCCATTTAACTTTAATTATCTCCTTAGAGATGATGTCTCCAAATATAGTCAGGTTGGGGATTAGAGCTTCTAATAGAAATTTTGTGGAGTCACAATTCAGTCTATATAATTCAGGGAAGTAATTTATTCTATTCTATAGCACATGATAGACCTAAAACTGGCAATTATTTTTATCCATAGCTTTTCCCAACTAATCTCACTGTCACTGTCTCAATCACAGGTGTGCACATGCACACACACACACACACACACACTGCAAATACAGAGACCTCTGCCTGCCTCGCAGGCACACAGAATATCTTTGGCATAGATATTACTTTGTCTCTAATTCTCAACTTTATACAAGATTTTCTGACATTCATAATGCATGGCTAGTGACTGACAATTCATTTTTCCAGGATTAATGTTATTTCTCATTGAACAAATTGGGTTAGTTAATGATGATGATGATGATGATGATGATGATGATGATAATAATAATAATAATAATGGTTATTGAGTACCAACATCTGTTCTTACTTCTTGTCCTTAACTTCCCCATCTTATAGATGAGATAGGTTTTGAGAGGTAGTGACTTGCCTAGGCCACATAATGAATAAATTTCATGCTGTCTGACTCAGAGCCTTTACCCTCTATGAACTTGAACACAGTGATGAGAGTCTGAGAGCCCTGATGAATCTCCTCTGTCTTTACCTTGCCACTGGATCTGCAGTCTATTCTATCTCAGAGATAATTTTCAGTCTATCCCAGAGTGGGCAGGCGCTGTGTAGGTCTCATGCCCATATATCACTAAAATATGGCAGCCTCTTTATTTCCATTATGTTTACATTGCTCACTTGTAAGCTTTCCCCTTCCTATCTGTCACTGCACCACCCCAGAAGGACCAGGAAGATGAATAAAATACTGTTCCTGAGAGGAACTAAAAACATAATTGGGAGATGAGTATATCCAATTATTTGAAGTACATCAAAATGTGGGTGCTAGATTTATTGGGGGTGGTCACTTAGTAAGGCATATAATATCCAATCATTGGGTTATATACTTGAAAGTAAGTCAGTATTATATGTCAACTGTAATTGAGAAAAATAAAAATGTTAAAAAATAAAATAAGATACATTATGATGAACAGGGCACTTCATACGTTCTGTTCAAACTGTTGTGGTAGCATAGAAAAAGAATACAAAGCTACTTGGAAGGGCCCATGAAACAGTGTGTTACTAAGTAGCTTTGTGGCATAAATGAAAGGTAAGTGAAAGTGTGCCAGGCAAGGTTTCAGGTGTACCAACTTGGGGTACATCATGCTTTGTGTTGGGGCATTTATGTTTAGCTGTGGCTTTTGTTCTGTAACATTTTAAAAAAGAAATAACATGCCTTGTTCCAGCCCTTCCACAACCTCACCCACCAGCCAAAACCAATGCTTCTTGTCCTTCAGATAATGACCTCTAGGCAATAATAAGGAGTCAGGTATTAGACAAGCAAACAGTCCAGCAAAGTCAGGATTATATACATTGGATACACAGTGATAACGACCCACTCAAATACCTGTACTTTACTTGAAATATACTATATGAACTGCTAAACATCAGAGATTAAAATATCATACGGTTACATTATTGAATCAACAATGTGATGTGAAGTAAATCAAAATGTGTTCTGCCATGGCCACTCCTGAGGGAGGAATAAAATGTTCACCCACGCAGCACAAACAGCCTCTCTGCTTTATTCCCACTCACATCCCATCAGTTTGAGGTTTATCAGGACCCAGCTTAGTTTACAAATGAGTAATTTCATTTCAAACACATACACTTGCATCACTTCTAAAAAGCAAATAATCCTATTTTTGAAGTCACAGATGTCATACTTTTGACAGTTTAGCCCAAACCCATTGGCTACTCTAAACCCAGGTTAATAGAGCTCTCTATCTATTTTCTCAGTCTTTTTTTTCTGGTCTTGAAGTTCAAGGCATCATTTTTTTTATAATGACACCTGTTCTGCCTGCACCCATCCCTTCCCCACCTCTGTTCTCATACAATCTTCCCTTCATCAGCTTCAATTTGCTTGCTTCCTGCTGACAAAGCAGAAGCAACCCATGCTGGCAAGAATGCAACAAGAAATTCCATAATGAGGTGAGTTTTTAACTCTTTTATTTCTTGCACTCTCTTCATCTCTCAAATAAACATGTGGTCTGGGGCCAGCTCCCTCTGCAAGGGGCCATGGAGAGTGAGGCAACTGGAGGAGGGGGCCATTGAGAATGAGGCAACTGGAGGAGATGGCCAATCAGGAAACAAGGGCAACTGAGGGGTAGAGATAATGGCCTGGGTGAAGTGAACAGTGGAAAGTGAGAATGCAGGATATTTTCCTGGGAATTCGTATGGAAAAATGGATACAAGGAAAAAAGACCTACTGAGAAATCAACTTCAGAGGCAAGTAGTACATGAAAGTTAATAAAATGTATTCCAAGAAATTAACATTGGGTTTTATTTCAGTGATGGATTGAGTAGAGAATATATGGTTCACACTTGGACATAAATCCGTAAGATGCTGAGAGAGAAGTTGAAAAATAACGCAGCTGACTGCAGAGTTCCACGTGGGAAGAGGAAAAGCAGGGGAGAGAGCTAGCATTCTGGGTCATAATGAGCCAGGTGCTCTGAGCAGTGGTTCCTGCACCTGGCTGATCATCACACTGTTTGGAGGAGTTTTAAAAATATGGAATGTGGCCCTTCCCTGCACGTACTCAACTGAGTCTCTAGATGTGAAGCCCAGGAACATGCATGTGTATGTATATAAGATTGTTTGCCATCTCAGTCACTTGAGATGCTTGTCAAGTCATTAAGATGACTGCTAATTTGGGGAATTAAATCCTCATGTATTTCTTCAATGAGCCAAGGAGGTTAAGTTAAGGAGGATGGACTTCATGATAATAAACTAGGGGCTTCTATAAGAAAGCAGGGCTTCTGGTGTAAGGAGAACGTGTTGTGCTGGGCCTGGTGGTTAATGAAATCGTGGCACGAAGAAGCCTCATTAAAGCGCAGCCTGTAGGGCCACATCTGCTGTGTGGGAAGTACTCAGTCACTGTATTTGTGACTCTGTTTTGCCAGCTTCAGGATCTACCTCGAGAACACTTAAAATTGATCAGTTTTTTTGTTTTGTTTTGTTTGTTTAAACAGGACAGCCCATTAGACTGATCATCCTTTACCAATAAATCCGTGGATCCTGGGATGTGGAATGCATATGAGAAACCGTATGGTTTATTATCATAGTGAGCAGTTTGCCAAGATGCATTCTCACAGTGAGGGGAAGCATGCTGTCAGAGATGAGAGTCTGGGCTCCGTGTCAGACTTACACGTGATTCCTGGCTCCCCTGGTTGCTGCTGTGTGGCCTGGGGCACATTCCTTACACTTCATGTGCCTCAGATTTCTCATGTGAAACACAGGTTTGGATATTAACTGCTTCATAAGTTGGTGTGAGAATTAAATGAGAAAATACACATAAAGTGGTAAAGAGTTCAGGATAGTGTCCAGGGACATGCTTTGGGTTCAATAAAAAAATGCATATTTCTTAAAGAATTCTCCAGCACATTCCTTGGTCTATGTGGCCAAGACCATAGTGGGTCACATAGAATAAAGTCACATATTTGCTAAGTAGCAGATTTGGGTTTTAAATCTGAGTCTGGCTGACTTTAAGCCTGTGCTCTTTTTGCTGCTCAGCACTGGACATAGGCCACAGGAAATGAGTGATATAAGTCAGGGTGTCTCAGTGCCAGGAAGAAAAGGATAGCACCTGGACAGATGGGAAAAGGATGGGATCACAAAAATAAGTGCAATTCCTCCACCTTCCGGAACAATTTGTAAATTCAAGAAGAAAAAAATATGAGAATGATAGAGCTAAAATAGAACCTACTGAGAAAGTAACTGGTTCTTGGTAGAATATATACTGTGACCAAGAACTTGGAATAAATTTTAAATATGGGACAAATAGTGGAAGACAGAATCCATTTGAAATTCCAAGGAAACAAATGGTAATAGAAGAATGGAAAAAATAATCACAATATACTACTTTGCTCTATGGTAAACAAGACTATGTATTTATAATAATGTAACCATGGCTTATTGATTTAACTTAGAGAGTGATGTTGCTATATTAGGTAGTTGGGGGAGGAATATGGAAGTAGTGTGCATGAATTCCATGCTCATCTATTATAACAGGAAATCAATAGATAATGCACATGATGGAAAAAATAAGAGCTATTAATATAAGCATATTATGTAGAGCAAAGAGATAACTACACAAAGTAAGAAAGTGTTAAAAATGCTTGCTTCTTGGGAAAGAAATTAGAGGAGTAGTACATGGGAGTGTAAACGATTTGCTTTTCATTAAAAACATTTTAGTAGTAATTGTGTTCTAAATCTCATCTTCCTATTTTTAAATTAGTAATTAACATATGACACCATTAAAATCAGTTTCTGTCTCAGTTGGATAGTTCAGTTGGTTGGAGTGTCATCCCATATATCAAAAAGGTTTAATTCCAGGACAGGGCACATACCTGAATTACAGGTTCTGATCCTTGGTTGGGCCAGGTAATGGGGGCTCCAATCTCTCTCTCTCTCTCTCTCTCTCTCTCTCTCTCTCTCTCTCTCTCTCTCTCCTTTCTCTCTAAAATCAATAAACATATAAACATATCCTGGGGTGAGGATATAGAGTTTCTGGTTTTCACAGGGCCCACATCAACGGGCATGCTTCACTGATAGGAAGATCCAATTTGTTCCCCTCTCTTTTTAAGATAATATGACATTATTTGTAATTTTACAATTTTTCCTTGGTTTAATCTATAGTAATTGAAAATAATTATATTGAAAGAGCAAATAGAATATGGTTTGAGTCAAAGGAGAAGATGGGTGGGAAATCTTACAATGAGAGAATGTGGATTTATAAATCCTATAAACCCTGGAAGAGTAACTAACATCAAGAAAATGCAACAATCATATAGCCTTTATTAATGTACGGGCACTGTTCCAAGCTCTTATATAGGAAATAATGTTATCCTCACAACTCTATGAGGTTGAGTACAATGATCATTGTAAATGGCAACACTGAGTGAGAGGGTTGAAGTCATATTATCAAGATTACATGGCTAGCAAGTGACAAAGTCAAAACCAGAGCCCACACCCTCTGGCTCCTAAACTCCAAGGTCTTAGATGTACACTACAGACTTTCTGAGTGCATGCATACATCTAATTTCTGGGTTGAAATGCAAAACAGGAAAGCTCACCACAATGAACATAGGGGTTGCAAATAGGGTGGGGAAGCCTCTTGCTTCCGTGCATTGGTTTTAGTTGCCTAGAATGCTACTTGCTTATTATCAGTTAACAAAATGGCATAAAAAGGGTGCTGAACATGAATTTGTTCTAAAGTGATGACAAAGATTCTCTCTTCGGCCTAAGTTTAGTCCAGCTCCTCTGAGACCCCTACCAGACTAGTCCTGACCATGGGCTTCCATCTATTCCTTGAAGAATTCAGTTTTGTCAAGAGTCCTGCTAAGTCAGTTTAGTTGGAATTCCCACCCCCAATATCTGATCACCATGAATATCTGATCAAACTTCCTCATTTCTCATAATCCTCCAAGTGATGTCTGATTATTCTGGGCTGCTTTCAGCAAAAAATCTAATGAGTGGGTTTAGTAAGAATCCCTCTTCCCTAATGTTTCCTTTCAGTAATTTTCCATTAACTAACAGCTACATGCCCAATCTGCTTCTTGGCTATACATTCTCACCTGTCCATGCTTTGGAATCGTGCCCAGTTCTATACTGAGATCTCTTTTCCCCTATTGCAATAGCTTCTGAATGGAATCTATTTTTACTGCCTTAACTACTGCCCAGCTCTGGTTTTCTCTGACAGTGATCAATCCCTTGGCACCTGTGGATGGCCATGTTATTAGAAGATCATTGCTGAACTACAACATAATATCACTTCCCAGGGCTTTGCTCATTTTGATCAAGCAGCTCTTACTGACCCACACCCCCTATGCAGCCCTCTGTCTGTATCCCTATTCTGCTTTTCCCCTCCATTCCCCCATCTCCCCAACTCACTAAAGAAGGTTATCTGGAAATGAGAGTCCACATCAGAAGCTTAGCAGACTTCTCAAAGTGATGAAAGTGGAATGGGTAGAAGTTTACAAGACAGGAATACAATTATATTTCTATAGTTAAGCTGCCAATTTACTGATTTTAAATAGTTAACATATTGTCTATAAAATATTTGATAACCCATTTTGGAGTAGGTTTAATGCAAACATATATGGTATAAAGATACTCAAGAGCTACTTGGGAAATTTCCCTTATAATTAAAATAGGTCAATTTTATACAAGTCTCAATAGAAAGATCCACTTTTCAATAAAATATTTTCTCCACTACTCCTATTGTCTATTAATTTGTCTTTTGGTTCCACTTTTCTTGGGTTATGTCTTCTTTTCAACATCCAAATTTTCTGACCTTTCAAAAGTATTTTCCCTACTTTTATCTATAAGTCTCAAGAACTTTGTCTTAATTTTTAAATGTTCATTTTTATAGAATACTTTAATAATTGCAATTATCCTCTATCTTTCAGAAATCACTAAAAACAATGATACTTAAGTTTTTCTAGCTTCCTTATCTCTATACTTCATTTTTTTCATTTTGTCAGTGTCCTTTATGCTAAATCTATCCTCAAAATGTCCAATGACCCACTATCCATGCATGTATTTTTTAAATTTATCTTTATTGTTGAAAGTATTACAGATGTCCCCTTTGTGTTTTCATCTATTTATTTATTTGTTTGTTTGTTTATTTATTTATTTATTTTCATATTGACATCCTCCATTGTTCACTCACCCCTCCTGGGTCTTCACCACACTATTGTCTAAGTCCAATGGGCTAAGCATATATGCATACAAATTCCCTTAATTTCCTTCCCTCCCCTATCCCTGCCTTCCCTCTAAAATTCATCAGTCTATTCTGTGCTTCTATGTCTCTGTATCTATTTTGTTCATCAGTTTATTTTGTTCTTTACATTTCACATATTTTACTTACCTTTCTGATACTTACCTTTCTCTGACTCACTTATTTCACTTAGCATAATACTCTCCAGGACCATCCATGCTGTTACAAATGGTAAGATTTCCTTCTTTTTTTTATAGCCAGGCAGTATACCATTGTGTAAATGTACCACAGTTTTTTGTTTAATCATCTACTTGGGCTATTTCTAAATCTTGATTATTGTAAATTATACTGCTGAGAACATAGTGTCCATCTGTATTGAAAATTGTTGTTCATTTCAACACCTCATTTAGGCATACCTGTCAGCTCTGCTTGAGGTCCTGAGTCCAGGGATTTACAGATTGAATCACTCAAGTGAGGCCAGTTGTCTCTGTAGATTGGTGGTGATAGTGGTGGGGAAAATAGCTGGGTATTTGCTTCCAATCCAGACTTTCCACTGCTTTCACCTCCACTTTAAATCCCATCCCTCAATCCCATTATGTTGGGAGCCTCCATTTTTGCTTTTGGTTTCCCCATGCCTGACCCTACTCTATAAATTCAATTATCTGTACTTTGCAAATTCAGTATCTGCTTAGCCCTTTATTTTCTCTCCCCAAATTTCATTGCTAACTTCCATCTACTGTTATCTCCTTTCATTTTTCTCTTTTTGTGGGGAGGGGGAGGGTGGTAGAGTATGGTTATACTGTTTACTTTTATTTCTTTCTTTGTTTGTTTGTTTGTTTATTTATTTATATTTTAATCTTTATTGTTCAGTTCATTAATTACATTGTTCTCCCCCTTTTCCCCCCTATAGTTTCCCACCACCCAGTACCCATCCCACACTCTGCCCTCACCCCCACCACTGTCCTCTCCCATAGGTGCATGATTTTTGTCCAGTCTCTTGCTGCACCTCTCTCACCCCTTTTCTCCCCACGAATTGCCAGTCCATTCCCTCTTTATGCCCATGATTCTATTATATTCACCAGTTTATCCTGCTCATCAGATTTTTAATTCACTTGATTTTTAGATTCATTTGTTGATAGATGTGTATTTGTTGTTCATAATTTATATTTTTACCTTTTTCTTCTTCCTCTTCTTAAAGAATATCTTTCAGTATTTCATATAATATTGGTTTGGTGGTGGTGAATTCCTTTAGCTTTTTCTTAGCTGCGAAGCACTTTATCTGACCTTCAATTCTGAATGATAGCTTTGCTGGGTAGAGTAATCTTGGTTGCAGATTCTTGCTATTCATCACTTTGAATATTTCTTGCCACTCCTGTCTGGCCTGCATATTTTCTGTTGAGAAATCCGCTGACAATCGTATGGGTGCTCCCTTATAGGTAACTAACTGTTTTTCTCTTGCTGCTTTTAATATTCTCTCTTTGTCTTTTGCTCTTGGCATTTTAATTATGATGTGTCTTGGTGTGGTCCTCTTAGGGTTCCTATATATTGGGGTTCGGTGTGCTTCTTGGGCTTTTAAGTCAATTTCTTTCACCAGGTGTGGGAAGTTTTCAGTCACTATTTCTTCAAATAGGTTTTCATTGTCTTGCTCTCTCTCTTTTTCTGGCACCCCTATAATTCGGATGTTGGTATGCTTGAGGTTGTCCCAGAGGTCCCTTATACTATCTTCAATTTTTTGGATTCTTTTGGTTTCTTGCTTTTTGGTTTCTAGCTGAGTGGATTTTACCTCTTTATATTTCAAATCTTTAACTTGGTTCTTGCAGTCCTCTAGAGTATTTTTAGGTCTTTGTATAATATTTTTTATTTCAGTCAGTGTATGCTTAATTTCTAGTTGGTCCTTTTTCATATGCTTGAGGGTCTCGTTCATATCCTCGTAGGTCTTGTTCATTTCCTCGTAGGTCTTGTTCATTTCCTCGTAGGTCTTGTTCATTTCCTTGTAGGTCTTGGCCTTTTCCAGGAGCCTCTTGAAAAGCCTTATTTATTTTTTTAAAAATATATTTTATTGGTTTTTTACAGAGTGGAAGGGAGAGGGATAGAAAGTCAGAAACATTGATGAGAGAGAGACATCGATCAACTGCCTCTTGCACACCCCCTACTGGGGATGTGCCCGCAGCCAAGGTACATGCCCTTGCCAGAATCGAACCTGGGACCCTTCAGTCCGCAGTCCGACGCTCTATCCACTGAGCCAAACCGGTCTCGGCTTGAAAAGCCTTATGACCGTGGTTTTGAATTCTATGTCCAGTCCTTTTTTTTCCCTCCATTTATTCCACATCTTATTTCTTTCCATATCTCTGCATGGTGGCTGCTTTCCTGAGTTGGTCAATTAGGTTTGTGTGGTAGATGTCCTCTAAGGGACAGAAGCTCAGCCTCCTCAGTTACCTGAGGTGGATATGGGTTCACAGTCTTGTTGAAGTTAAACCTAGATTACTGTTGTTAGCACTAGGAGGGTTTGACCTCCAGGCCAATTGGCTATGAGGTTCAGCTGTGCTCAGGTTGGATGGGTGGAGTCTCCGAGCCAAGCAGGTAGTGTCAACTCTGCCCTGTGCAGCCACTGGGACTCTGTGCTGGGTGGTAATGGCTGCTAGCACCTCTGAGAGAGAGAGTTGCTGCCGTGCTCCACCCGCTCTCAGACAATTCAGCCTCTCCCCAAATGAGTCTGCACACCCAATGTCTCACCAGGGTCATAAAACAATGCAGTGTGGTGGTTTCCTGAACAAAAGAGTGAGTCACGAGTCCTCTCTGCGTGGTCATGCAGCTGTGCTGTTCCCAAGTTCACTTGCACTCTGCACAAGCTCGCCCTCTCCACAAGCTTGCAGACCCTTGCAGCGCCCAAGTTTCGGCATGCCTCCCCATTGTCCAGGTTTTACCCCGTATGATTGTGGGTTCCCTGGACTTTGCCCAAAGCTGGGGAATCAGTGCAGTGGGATGTCTTTGTCTCCCACGTTTGAGAAAACCGGTAGGGTTTTCAGCTGCCCGCCCTATCCATTGGCACACATATGGCTCCAAACCTCTCTCTGCGCGTATCTTCAACGATGTCCTCCACCACTCCTCTGAGTCGGAATTTTCACTCAGCCATCTTTCTGGTGATTCTGAATGATGTTTGTTCTTTCGTTAAGTTGTAGTTTTGAAATTGCTGTGTATGGCAGCAAGACAGGTGTTTACCTATGCCGCCATCTTGGTTCCTCCTATACTATTTACTTTTAAAAAATAATTTATCACAATTATTTTGGTGGATTTTCATGACAGAACAAAGATAAACACACCTCAGATCTGCCACGTTTAGTTAGAAGTGCCATTATTTACTTTTAAAAAAATCTTTGGCATTAGGCTAATGGTGGGATCAAATAAAATTCAAAATTTCATTAGTGGCTTTTAAAGTTATTAATGCCATTAGCAAAAAACACAGCATACTGAATCCATTTTTTTCAAGCAAGTTTCTAGATGACTCAGGCTAAAACTGGAGATCTATAAATTTATTTATCAGAGTCATTAAGTATTAAAAGCTAAATCCAATGTCAAGTAGCACTGGAGAGAACATTAGATTAGAAGTTCTCTGTTCAAGGTAAATCTCTGCCATCTTGAGCAAAATACTTTTCTCTTGACCTCAGTAAAATATTGGCAATTAAATTACCTTCTAAGTTTCCTTCAAGACAAAACATGATTACATTAGGTAATTTAAAATCCCTAATTGAATTCACCACAAATACTGTTATCCAATGTGTGAAAGGCACATCATTGGTGGTCAAGAAAATAATTTTAATGGTATGAGAATTCACATGATTAATAATTATTTTTGTTTCTATAATTATGAGTTTATTTTAAGTTAGTATCAGGGAAAATTATAACTAGTGCAACAAAATCAACATTTGAACTTCAAATTATGAGTTGATTTAAAGAAAATTCTGAAATGTGGAATGGCACATAGTATGTGGACATGGAATCGTTAAAAAGATAGCTTGCAAATGAGTGTATTTTGTGAAACATGGCCATCTCATGGCATTTCCCTTCTTGACAATCTTTGCACACACATTTGTTCTCAACTTTGCAAAATCTGTGACTGTCCAGCTCAAAAGCTGCTTGCTTACTGAACCCATTCAAGATAGAAGAGTTCATTGTAACTGATCTATTTACACAGACTGGAGATTGTGTCTCATTCATTTTGTACCTTGAAGACATTAAAGTGTTTGGCTCGTAATGGATGCACGGATCAATACTTGTTGGAAGAATAAACCAAATAAGTCTATCGATAAATATAATGGGCAAATGTTTCCTGAAATTGATTTCTTTTCAGCAAGGACTGTCTTTACCTTATTAGTTCCAGAATATAATGTCCAAAGAACCCAAAGCAAGAAGAACAGGTCTCACATGAGAGATTTAAAAAAGATAAACAGAAACTGTTGGAAACTTTTGAGACTAGTCATGGTTCCCTGTAAATTTTAGGAAGGAAACATTTAAGATATCACTGAATTCTGAGATTTGAAGACACTGAGACTCTGGCCTCTTCAATAGAAATGGTGATTATCTTCTCTTAGAGCTGTACCAAGCCAGCTCAACCAGGTTTGGTGAGCCTGAGAGGAGGCAGTGAAGGATTGAGAAAAGACAGACAAGAGAAAAAAGCTGGGTCTGGATGGGACACTGTCCTCTCTGATGGAGAGTTTGCAACAATGCCACAGCCTGTAAGAGATCTCTTGATTTTATTGCCAGATTCCGAGAGGCTAAGTCAGAGTGTGGTTACAACGTTCTCATGAGTTTCAAATCTACTCAATTACATGCACCTGAATTCTATCAAGCCCAAATTACTCAGGCATGTGGGACCATGTGTTCAGACCATAGGTTCAAGCTTACAACTATAGCCTGGCTATAATTGTGCTGGGAGGGCTCTGTCCTTCAAGCTGGGACTTGCATATGGTGAGAGGACTGTGCACTCTCAGTCCGAGGCTTGAACCTGTCCAAACACTCTAGCTGCTCTCTATATAGAGCATCTTACGTTTTGTAGGCTTTATACTATAAAATCTAAAGTCTATAGTAATTTGAATTTACAAAGAATTTCTATACCCATCATTTAATATTATCCTCATAATAATGCTTTGATGTTCATATAATGGAAGGGGAAAATAAGGTTAGCAAAATTAAATGATTTTCAAATTGTCACTGGCTAATGGTGTCACTGGTAGATGGCTTGAGCAGGAGTCTACAAACTATGATATGAGGTTGGGGGATAGAAAGGCAGCTTCAGCCCACTCTTTGTTTTTATAAATAAAGTTCTACTATAACACAGATTCACCCCTATTAGAGGTTAACTCAATTTTACATATGAAGAAGAAATCGAGGCAAACAAAGTGGTGGATTCAGGAGGATTCAACCAGGCCTCCCAACCCTAAAGCCTTTGCATTCACAACTGTGCTAGTACTGGTTTTCAGGTCCAAATCCTGGCTCTAGCTCTGTGACTTGGAGGAATTTGCTCCTTTAATATCTGGTAAATCAATACTTGTCAAATGGTTAAAACAGAGCTGGACACATTAAAAACACTCACAGATTATTATTTTTATTAACATTCAAGTCTTTTATGATCCTATTTCTTTCCAGGAGTAAAAAAAAAATCACATCAGAATTATGGGCTAGATGTTCTACATATGCAGTCTTATTTAAGTTTTGTAGTAACCAATTATTAATCTCATTTTAGTAGGGAAAAAATGGAGGTTCTGAAGGGTTATATAACTTGTTTTGTAACCCTGGTCTCTGGCTTTTAAGCCTACCTTCTCTACATTACTCCTTCTAATATAATCATTTCCCTTAAATGAATACAGTGGTTAAAAAATAAATGAATGGACCATTTCTTCCCTCCCTCCTGACCAACCAACATATTAATCAACCATCAACAAGAGGCAGGTGCATTCATTCTCAAATTCATCTTTGTCTTGCCTGCCTTGTTTCCTTTAGCAAGTTATTTCTAGAGTCTGACATATTCTGTTTCTCCAACTCCCTTCATTGAAATTCTATTTATATTTTGAAACTAGTTTCAAATAGCACTGAATCCTTAAAGACTTCTCTGATCACCAAAGACAGAAATAGTTTGTTCTCTTCAAAATCCAATAATGTTTTTGTTTGTATCATGCTTATGCTTATATGATGTATGTTGCTGTTTAGTATTATTTTCATATATGCCTTTGAGGTACCCTAAGAAAATAGTAACTTTAAACCGTAGAGGAAGTTGGGATATTTAGCCCTCCATTGCAATATACTGGAATGTTTATTTATTTTTTTAAAAAATCTCAAATTGTTATTTTGAATGCACTTACAAAGATACCCCATCTGCAGTACCTTCTCTTGTATTATTAAATGCGAGGCACTCAATCAATATTTACTCACTCTATACCTCAAGTTCTTTTCATAATACTAATTTCATATATTCATTAGCTCAGTACCATTAATTTAAAAGCAACAAGATAATGATAAATAACATAGACAGAATAGATAATTTATAACACTTTATCTTTGTGTTCCTCCTTTGAAAATGTCTAATTTATTTCACATTCCATGATAGTAGCTTAAATATATTTCAAGTTCTTTTAAAAAACTAAAAGTGGCCTGGCTTGTGTGGTTCAGTAGTTGAGTGCTAATGTATGAATCAGGAGGTCATGAGTTGATTCCTGGTCAGGGCACAAGCTAGGATTATGGGCTAATAATCCCCAGTAGGGGGCATGCAGGAGGCAGCCTAACAATGATTCTACATCATTGATGCTTCTCTCTCTCCTTCTCCCTTCCTCTCTAAAATCAATAAAATAACTAACTAAATAAAAATACCTTTGGTAGATTTCAGCTCACTTTTGCAATACTCATAAACAACCAAAGCATGATAACCTATTTGTCTTCATACATTATCAGCAATCTTCATATTTCTCAACTTAGTTTTACAGCCTCTGCTTTATTTTTATCTGATTTGTCTAATACTATCTTAATTGGGAATGGAGAATGCCACAACAGTAAAATATTACCTACTTAAATTAACATTGCAGGGAAGGGAAGGGCTGTGTGAGTGAGTCAGCTTGAATTAGTGAAAAGCTGCATTAGATAAATTTTCTTTAAACAAATACATGATTTCAAGTAACCTGGCAACTAACTATTAACAGAGGAGTTTTCAAGTAGAGGCTTTAATGTCAATTTTTAACTAAAATTATGCATATGCATGAGGATAATTTAATCTAAAAGCTATTCAAAATTTTAAGTTTATTCTTACACAGAATTTGATAACCCTTTTATGAAAGCACAGAATTGTTTCCTACCTCCAGACATTGAGTGATAAAAGTCTATAGAATGAACAGAGGCTGGAGGTTGATTCAATGACCAATGGCTAATGATTTCATCCATCATGCCTCTATAATGAGGCCTACATTGAAACTCAAAAAGGAGGAGATTTGGAGAGGTTCTGGATTAATGAATACATAAAGATTTGGGGAGAGTGGCGAGCTCAGAGAGAAGGTAGAAGCTCCAAAGCCATTCTCTATAACTCATCATATGTGTCTCTTCCATCTGACTATTCTTGAGTTATATCTTTTATAATAAACTAGAGATCTAGTGCACAAAATTCGTGCACAGGGGGCGGGGGATGTCCCTCAGCCCAGCCTGCACCCTCTCCAATCTGGGACCCCTCAAGGGATGTCCGACTGCCTGTTTAGGCCTGATCCCAGGCAGTCAGACATCTTTCTCACAATTCAGGACTGCTGGCTCCAAACTGCTCACTTGCCCGCCTCCCTGATTGCCCCTAACTGCTTCTGCCTGCCAGCCTGATCACTCCCTAACCAGCCTGATTGATATCTAACCACTCCCCTGCCAGCCTATTTGCTCCCAACTTCCCTCCTGTGCCAGCCTGGTCATCCCTAACTACTCTCCCCTGCAGGCTTGATCACCCCAACTGCCATCCCATGCAGGCCTGGTCCCTCCCAACTGCCCTCCCCTGCTGGCCTGATCACCAATAACTGCCCTCGCTTGCACCTGGAATCTCCCAATGGCTCTCCCCTGCTGGCCATGTAGTGGTGGCCATCTTATGTCCTCACAGGGGCAGGATCTTTGACCACATGGGGCAGCCCTCTTGTGTGTTGGAGTGATGGTCAATCTGCAAATTACTCTTTTATTAGATAGTATAGAGGCTTGGTGCATTGGTGGGAGCCAGCTGGTTAGCCCTGAAGTGTGTCCCGGATCAGGGTGGGGGTTCCTTTGGGGCATGGGGCAGCCTGGGCGAGGGGCCTATGGTGATTTGCAGGCTGGCTATGCCCCCCAGTGACCCTAGTGGAGGCCCTGGGATCTGGGATTAATTTATGTTCTATAATTGAAACTTTGTAGCCTGGAGTGAAGCCAAACCTTCTGCTACCTCTGTGGCAACACCCGTCTCTATTTGGGTTTATTTAAATTCTATAGTTGAATCTTTGTAGCCTAGAGTGGAGGCCTAGGTGCTAGGGCTGCAGAAGTTTGGCTTCCTCCATCGCCTGGGCAACCCTAGCCTCTGCTCTGTCCAGCTCCATGGCTGCCGCCATTTATATTGGGATATTCTATCTAATAAAAGAGTAATATGCAAATTGACCATACCTCCAATCACACCATGCCAAGAAGCCATGCCCACCAGCCAATCAGGAGCTGGGGCAGAGCCAGCGATTGGCCCCATTGCAGGACAATGGCTGGGTGCCCAAGGGTGAGTGGTCAGTAGGACATCCACTGAGGGCTCCCAGTATGTGTGAGGGGGCAGGTTGGGCTGAGGGACCCCCTCCCCCCCCCCCCCCGTGCACGAATTACATGCACCGGGCCCTTAGTATTTTCTATAAATGAAACTTTGTAGCATTGAGTGGAGGCCTGAGATGGCAAGGGCAGGCAGAAAGCTTGGCTTCCCCCATTGCCAGGGACACCCGAGCTTCCCTCCTGCTCTCAGTGGCCGCAGCCATCTTGGTTGGGGTTTATTTGCTCCTGATTGGCTGGTGGACATGGCTGGTGGGTGTATTGGAGGTACGGTCAATTTGCATATCGCTCTTTTATTAGTATTGGTTATCTAGTAAGCAAAATATTTCTCTGAGTTCTGTGAGCTGCTCCAGGAAATTAGTAAAAAACAAGCTTGGGTCGTTGGAACCTCCAATCTACAGTCCTTCAGTCAGAAGCATAGGTTATAAACTGGGCTTGTGACTGACTGCATCTGAGTTCTGAGGTTGGGGGTTAAGAGAGAATCCTGTAGCATTGATTCCTGAACCTGTGGAATCCAATTCTGTCTGGGTAGATAGTGTTAGAATTCAGTTGAGTTGTAGGATACTTAGCTGGTGTCAGATAATTGCTTAGTGGTGTGGGAAGCCCCCACACCTGGAATTGGATGCAAAACCCATAATTCCCAACATACATATTACATACACTTATATGAATAATTTTAAATATGTTCCATTAGAATAAAGTGACTCTCCTATGTATACTCAGAAAAGCATTTGTCCTCTCCTAAAAGTGACAAATCTCATAGTCTCATCCAGTTCCAAGTCCTGGATTTCTGGGTGATACATTTTTCTTGGTTATGTACAGGTATATTTCCTATTCATGTAGTAAGTTATGCCTAAATTATTCTTTTAGCCAACCTCACACAACCAGGAAAGAGGGTAGGACAAATAAAGGATAACTGACTGCAAAAAAAATTTCCTTTTTGGAAATAAGAGAAGGGAACACAATATACATAGTCACTGCCCATTGTACATGGCATCATCTTCTGTGGGCATATCTGAGAGGAGCTTCAGGGACCACTTTCTTGGCAGGAACTTGATAATATTCCTAAGGAAGTATTTGTTGAGTGAGTGCCTAAATAAAAAAAATACTCAAGCATGGTACAACCTGTATTTTCCTGCTGAATTACAGCTTGCTGACTTATCACTACTACTTCTGAGTCACAGAACTTCTCCCATGGAGAACTGTGACACTACATTTTATGATTTATTTTATTTTATTTAGTAGATCCTTTTAAAATCAAACTGAGCTAAAAGTACTATACTTGTTCTATTGATTGTCAAATATCCCTATGTTTTTCAACATATTGTGAGTTCACAGAATGCCCACCAGGCTGCTGGGGATTGCCATTGAAAGCCCACATTGAAATGTTATATAAAAAAGAACAGTTTATCATAATCACAGATACTGTACATAACATAGTAATTTGCTTCTTGAAAGCTAATTACAAAAGTTTTTTTGAAATAATCAGGCCCTTATTCAGCAGCTCAGGGAGGAGAACAGCTGTGTAAATACTTACTGCCCTGGCAATGGCAAGAGAGTAGAGTAGAAAAAATAGGTGAGTTAAAAGTTCAAACACAGAGTGAAAAAGCAAAATGAAAATGAATTCCCTTAGCTTTTCTTAGTGACTATAATGAACATTCAAATATGTCATATTCCTGGTTTCAACATAATATTGAAAGACACTTTTGACAACAATGGATTCTATTAGAATTATAAAGCTCTGGGTATCTACAGGGTATTCCCCAAAATGTATACACTCTTTAACAGCTGATAGCTCAGTTTTAAAAATGAAATATAATTTTATATGTTTTCATTGATTTTAGAGAAAGGAAGGGAGAGGGAGAGATAGAAACATTGATGAGAGTGAAACATCATCTATTGGCTGCCTCCTACATGCCTCCTGGGGATCAAGCCCACAACCTGGGCATGCATGCTCCCTGACCAGGAATTGAACAGATGACCTATTGGTTCATGGGTTGACACTCAACCACTGAGCTACATGGGCCAGACTGAAATGTATTTTAATAAATACTTCCTTTATAATTCTTCCAAGTGTGAGTATACATTTTTGGAGGACACCTTATATTTAATTAATTATATCTAAATTTCTTGGAACTCTCATACTCAGAGGAAACTCAAGTAGCAGGTTGAATCATATTATTTTTTTCCAGAGAAAGGGTATAGAATATGTACCAACAAAAAAAAGGGGGCACTCTAAGAATCTCACTCCATGGAATACATTGACAATAACATAATGTTAGTAAACTGTTCTGTTATTTGCAAGGCCGTTTGTAAGTGGACGGAAGACAATGACACTTCTTTTCATTTGCAGGCATACCCAGAGAAGCCTCTTTCTTGACTGAGTGAGCGACAGTACTTCCAGAATATGATTTCATCACTTTATTTTACCATGAGATAAGGCTAGTAACATTGTCCCAAAAACGAATAATCATGATTTCACAAGTTAGTGGAGCACTGACAGTCTCGAACCTGTGCTTTCAAGAATGAAGTGCAGCCACAGCACAACCCTTTTAGCAAGCTCCTGAAACCACCAGATTGCTACTCAGAGAGTTCCCATATATAGCAAGAATCACTTGATTTATAGAGCCGCTTTTGACCAACAATAAAACCAGTTCCTACACTTAACAAAAAGTGTTCCTATTGTTGGAGGAAAAAATTTTTTTCTCCAAAGAGAAAGTTATTTGGGCAACAGAAAAATAAGATTATTTGTTGAGTTAAAAGAGCCCAGTGGAGTTATAAATACATATGCACATTGCATAGATAATCTCTACTGAGCTTTGCTTCTTTAAAGTTCTCAACTTACACTCATAATAAATCCTGCCCAGGCCTAATTAAATTGGGATTCAGGATCACTAGTATTTTATCTTTTCCTGAACTTTTAACAGCTGCTTCATTACTCACTAGCATGGGTGGAATACACATATAAATAGTAGAGAGTAATGCAGTATTTATTATCTTCTTTGTGGCAGAATATTTTTACAGTTAGGTTTTTTAAATCCAAAAATTAGAGTTATTTTCAGTATATAGTACATTATTGAGCAAACAGGATATCAGGAGTTTTGTTGATGGACTAAATAAACTATTTTAATGAGTTAAAATTATATAAAAGATGTATTTTGGACTATAATACATAGTATTTTGGTTTATAAAACAAAAAAAAGTACAACAATTAAGTGTGGATCTTTCTAAAGAAGGCATGGTTTAAACATATCAAATAACTTAAAGGACATTATAAACCTTTAATTTACAAATTCAATGCTAAGCATATAAATACCACAAATTATATGCTGGATTCTTTTTTATTTCTTTATAATATTTGGAACCATTGACTATATTTCAATCTGTTTATCTAGAAACTAGAAGCCCGGTGCACAAAATTCATGCATGGGTGTGTGTGTGTGTCCCTCAGCCCAGCCTGCACCCTCTCTAATCTGGGACCCCTTGAGGGATGTCCAACTGCCCATTTAGGCCTGATTCCACCGGCAGTCGGACATCCTTCTCATAATCCAAGATTCCTGGCTCCAAACTGCTTGCCTGCCTGCCTGATTGCCCCTAACTGCTTCTGCCTGCTAGCCCTATCACCCTCTAACCACTCCCCTGCCAGCCTGATAGATGCCTGACTGCTCCGCTAATGGCCCGATTTCTCTTAACTGCCCTCCCCTTCAGGCCTGGTCATCCCTACTGCCCTCCCCTGCTGGCCCGGTAACCCCTAACTGCCATCCCTTGCCAGCCTTGTCACCCGCAACTCCTCTCCTCTGGTGGCCCAGTCACCCCTAACTGCTCTTCCCAGCAGGACTGATCACTCACAACTGTCCTTCCCTGCAGGCCGGGGACCCCACAACTGCCCGCCCCTGCAGGTCTGGCCCCCACTAACTACCCTCTCCTGCAGGCCTGGTCCTCCCCAACTGCCAGCCCTGTGCAGGCCTGGTCCCTCCCAACTGGCCTCCTCTGTCAGCCTGGTCACTCCTAACTGCCCTTTTCTGCAGGGCTGATCACCTCTAACTGTCCCCCCTGCAGGCCTGCTTACCCCTAACTTCCCTCCCATGCTGGCCTGGTCCCCCCTTAACTGCACTCCCCTGCAGGCCTGGTCCCCTCAACTGCCCTCCCCTGCAAGCCTGTCCCCTCAACTGCCCTCCCCTGCAAGTCTGGGTCCTCTCAACTGCCCTCTCCTGCAGGCCTAGTCACCCCTAACTGCCCTTCCTTGCTGGTCTGGTCCCCCCAACTGCCTTCTCTTGCAGGCCTGATCCCCCCTCCCCCACAATTGACCTTTTCTGCAGGCTTGGTCCCCCCAACTGCCCTCCCCTGCAAGTCTGGGTCCCCAGCGACTACCCTCCCCTACAGGCCTGATCACCCCTAACTGCCCTCCCTGCTGGCCTGATCACTCTTTTATTATAGAGAATTATCACATTACATTTGCTTAGAAGAATTTTTTAAAAGTGATTCGCCCTTCATAAGAGAAGCATCATTTCCAGAGGGGCAGTAGCTTTATTCTTCTATATGTGTACAACATAGTGTCAGGAATATCATAGACAGGCTAGAAGGATTTACTAAGTATAATTACATAGGGAATAAACATATTAATGAATATTTCCTGCTTTTTGAGATGTTTTCCTTCTTTTTTTTTGGTTTCATGGCAATATATTCAGTCAGTAAATAAAATGTTTATTACACATCTTCTATGTGCAAAGTACTGGTCAATACCACAAACACACCAGGAAACAAAAAGGCAAATGTTAACATGTAATGAATAGCATAATAAGTGCTGTGAAAGTGGCAATATGAAGTGCAATGAAAGTTTATTATAGGAAATCATAAACCTACTCTGGGGCTCTGGAATAGGCTTCTTTAAAGGAATGAGTTGTTAACTGAGATTTGAAAAATGAAGAAGAGTTACCCAGAAAAAATATCGGAAGGAGACAGAAATAAGGAAGAAATTCAGCAGAGAGATCAGAAAATTTGAAGGATTCAACTTCATAGAAGATAAGAATGAGTCAGTTTCTTTTGTTACCAAAATATTTGTGTGGGGTTAATGAACAGACAATAAAAAAGGAGTATGCTAAAAAGACAATATAGAGGTGCACTGTGATTTCTGAAACTTATTAATTCTAAAATCAAGATATGTCTGCAAAAACATATTTTTAAAACAATTTAATATTATTAAAGGCTATGAACAAATGGTAACTGGGTTCCTAAAAACTTGGAGAACACACCTATTCTAGTACTTTGTACACAGCAGACACTCAATAAATATCTCTTGACTTAAGTTGATTTAAGTAGCCATCAGAATAAGATTCTATGTAAAACAAAGTAGACAGATACAATGTTTAATTCTTGGACTTTTTCATCAAAATGGGACAAGATCAGCAATAAAAATGAATGATATTGAGAGGAAAAAAATAAAATAGTGGAAAAAGTGTTAGACCTATAGAGAGAGGACTTGACTTGGTATTTGTGTTAAAAGTTTGTATTTGGTTGTTCATTGGCAAATTTCTTAATTGTTCTGAGCCTCAATTTTATCATCTTAGAAATAAAAAAAAGAATTGTCTGTCTCCAGGTTTGTGAAAACTTAAGGGAGAGCTTTTTGTAAGCGGGTATAGATTTGTAAGACTTGTAAGATGATCCTATTAGCCATGGAATGAGCAGCAACACCACAACCCTCACTCTGCTCATCTGAAGATTCCTTTCTAGAGCTCTTCCAAAAGCTTAGAAAACATTGTTAAAACTAACGTTTTGTTCTTTTTTAAAATAATTCAAATAAGCTACTAGGTCAGAGCAGTTAAAAACAAATCCTAAACAAAAAACAAAACAGTACTTTTTCAGAATATAAGGGCCCATTTGACCCAAGGGATATAAAAGTCTCATGTTAATTGAGAAAATATTTTCTCTTTCTATATGGAAATAGCCTTAGTTTGAGCTGCCATAGAAAATACAATAAGCCAGTGGGCTTAAATAATAGAAATTTAAATTTTCAGTTCTGGACACTGGGAAGTCCAAGGTCAAGGTGCAGGCAGATTTGGGTTTCTGATAAGAGTTCTCTTCCTGGCTTGCTGATGTCCACCAGCTTGTCTTACCTAATAATATACAAATATGTAAATTAACTGTACCTTTATGCCACCAGCCAATCAGGAGTGATATGCAAATTAACCCAACAAAGATGGAGGTTAATCTGTATACACAGGCTCTTAGTGAGGGGGCAGGCGTTCTGCCCCATTCCCATTTCTTAGGGCTTCTGGGCAGCGTGGGAAAGCAGGGCTGCAGCAGAAAGAGGTGGCTCCAGGGCCCGAGCGGAAAGGGGCTGGCCGGAGTGGAAAGGCTATGCCAGCAGACGGGGAAAGGAAAGCCCATTCTAGCATGATTCTTCATGCATCAGGCTTCTAGTATAAGGATATTAATCCTACCAGGGACCACCTTTATAACTTCATGTAACCTTGATAATGTCCTTACTCCAAATATAGTTACAATGAGAGTTAAGCGTCAATATGAATTTTGTCAGGACAGAATCCAGTCCCCAGCAATTATGTAGTTGAAAATGGTTAAAAAAGTTTTAAGTAGATAAACTTATTTTAAGGATTATTTGATAGAAATTAAAAAAAAAAATAAGAGCCCTATTGCTCACACTGGAAAGTACATTAAAAAGAAGCTCAGACTAGAGGTTCCCAACCCAGTTTTCCAATAGCACTGGAGGCCCCTCTCCCTCTAGCTGTGTAAAGATAATGGATGTCATTGTCAATCAGGCTAGAGTCTTCTCTGGATCCCTCAAACCTGCTTGATTCACACTCAGACATGATTTTGGGTGAAGGGAATAATAATCCATAAGAAGACATTTCTTTCTATAGGAAGAGGCAACATTTTCTTTAAGGGAAAAGGGTTGCAAATTCAATCTGCAGTGCTGAGAATGGGGAGGAAGTAGACATTTGGATTGTAGGATTATAATTTACATTTTTACCTTCTTTTATCTTAGAGTTGCAAGAGCAAGTCCAATTTGGATAGAACTTTAATCTTTTCCCTCTTATTGTGTTTACTTTTATAATAGATCAATTCATATATTCTTGAGGCTAATATACCAACAGTACACAACATTATTATGGTCATCCTCATTGTTAAAATGTTTAAATTCTTCCTTACATCGTATGCTGCCCTGGGATTCCCTAAATGTTCCTCTGCCTATCATCCCAGACTCTCCCTAGGACTCCTAGAAAAGTTAAAGCGACACATATGACTCACATTATGTTGTTATTGGACAGTATGGTATGGATTCAATTCTTAGCAAAATTGTCCTCAGGTTTTCCTTGCAGATTTATGTACTTTAATATATTACCTTCAGTTAACAGACAAGAAAACTTGAGCAAAGGGATTACTTTCTAATTGTGAAGCATCAGGCAAAGCAAGGGTGAGCAGTATTTTGAATTTCACAAAGTCCTTCTCTTCAAGTTTTACAATATCGAAAATTGCATCCTCTCACTTAGTCATGAAGTTTTGATAATATTCTTTGTCTTAAAAATGAACAATAGAAATGCATAAGCCACCCCTTTCCTATTCCTCTCCTCTATTTGCATTATCGCTCTTCAATGGGAACATTCTGTTCATAGGGACTCACTTTGTTTGTTAGAAAATGTTCCTTATGTTCCTATAAGGCATTTGTTTAAAAGGTCTCCAGGTAAAAAGTATGCCACATGTACACTCACTGACTGTGCTGTTTTGTTTGATCGACCTCTCAGAAAAATAATGCCTGTCCTTAAAAGAGCAAAAGGAAACACTTTGTGCATGTACTTAAATCAACACCATTGTAAGAGGCAGGTAGCCCGCTGTTCCTGCTCAGCCCACACGATGTTCTTTCTGCCTCTGAATAGGTTTCAAGGGTAAACAAGGTCAGGCCTCAAAGCTGCAGCACTGAAATTGTAAGTCAGAATTAGTTGGGTAAATGGAATATTAGCATAGTTTTTTCTACTTCAGCCATTTTAATACAGAATCTTATGATAGTAAAGTATTGTTTCCCCCTCACCACACACTTTGGCTGAATATGCCATTCTTTTATTTATTTTTTTAAATTTCTCTATTGATTAAGGTATTACATATGTTCCTTATTCCCCCATTACCTCTCCATGCCCCCTCCCCCCCCACTCATGTCCTTAGCCCCTGTTGTCTCTGACAATTGGTTAGGCTTATATGCATGCATACAAGTCCTTTGGGTCTTTCCAGCTTTTTAAGTTCAGACCCAAAGAACTTTTTCTATTACCAGTGACCATGGCTATTGTTGTTTTTTTTTTTTTTTACCTGAAAGATAAGCTATGTTGTAAGGATTTCATATATATTTTAAGCACTTTTTATTTAAACAAACTTTTCTTCACAGACATATGGTGATTTCAGCATCACTGTCAAGAACATAAGACATTCAAGTGTTTACATTAGAAACTTACCACTTACGATGGTTCGAGTGCTGAGATTTCCCTCGTGGACGAATAGAGGGGATATAGATTTAAATTGCTGATTCTATTTAAACAAAATTATGTTTTGAAAATGTCAATGTGAGGTGGGGAAATGGAGTGGGGCTAATGGCAAGAGCAGGTAAGGAGAAGGCAGGAAGGGAATGGGGTGAGTGGGAAGGAAAAGAGAAGTAGGGTGGGGAAAGGGAAGTGGGAAGTTGTGGGAGATAAAATAAGACTAGGGCAAAAAGGTAGACTGAAAAACAGCAAGAACTTGAGAAAAGGGAAGGGAAGAGAAAGAGAAAAGTACAAAAGAGAGACGAAAGGAGAGAGAAATAAAGGAAAAGGAATGGGAGGAGATAATGCAGGAGAATCAAGCTTCCTACAGCTTATACCTGTTTCTAAAGCACAGTTTTATTTGAAAAAAAGGATTTACAAAGTGAACTAATAATATCATATAGGCATTTGTTATTTCAATGTTGTTGCATTTCCGCTTGTTCCTTGTTTTTGATATGTGCAATAGCTACGAATTGCTTCACTTCACTGAGAATCTAAATACTGTCACATTTTTGTTTCTTATGTACTTTCACTACAAAAAGCTTAAAATGCTTCCCTCAAAGAATGCTTACACCAGAGGAAAAAAAATTGCCAATAAGTACAACATCAGTTACTATTTTACTGGTGATCTTCCTCAAAGTTTTTCTTTAGAATTTTTCAAGAATTCTCAGATCTCTAAAAAAGCTGCCATTTTTTCTAACGCCTTAGTAGGGGAGAGCTCAGATCTTTTGGGCTGTGGCTGACACCTTGGCTGAGGTTGCTCTTAGTCCTATTGTGACCTGGGAATGAGCTGGGCATGCACCATCACTCTGTCATTGCTGTTTGATGCCATTGCCAAGGTCTGTACCCAGCAAGTCAGCAGGTTCCATCACTAAGCATAGGCCTGGGGCCCTGCATAATGTTCCCGAAGTAGCTGCCAGCTCTTAGTGGCTTCTCACTGCCAGTGGGAACTCCTCCTGCTCCAGTGTTGCTCTACCCTCTCATTCCTCTGACTTCCCTTTAGACTCCAGGGATCCACCCAATGACCTCTGCCTTTATCTTTTCACCTTTCCTTCTTCCAAAAATAAAAATAAAAACAAATAAAGAAAACCCCAACACTTTATCAGACACATTCTCACTCAGTAGAACTTAATGGTTAATCAGCTAGTGTTTGATTTCTTAAGAAACCAAGTTTCAGACACTAGTAAACTAATAATTTAGGAACAAAATGTCTATAACTCTCACAGGAAGAACGAAGCAAACTTTCCTCCACTCCAGATTAATTTAGAGCAGTGAAAATACAGAGCAAAATAATAATTTAATAGGTTATCCTTCTGCAATATTTTTTGCTAAATGAGCAAAGGACTTGATATAAGTTCTACTATTTACTGCAAAAAACCTCAAAAAGGTATTTTATTATTTATTTATTTGTTTGTTTATTTATTTATTTGTTTGTTTGTTTATTTATTTATTTATTTATTGTTGTTGATGATGAAAGAACTGAGGTTCAGAGAAGTTAAATAGCTTGTTGAAGAGCTCATGGATAGTAAACAATAGAGCTTGGATTCAAGCTCAGATGACCCCTCAGAGCCTATATAAGTTGCATAACACCATGCATCAAGATATGCTTACGCCAGGTGAAATCCAGGTAAACTCCATACATTTGAAAGCCTAGTGTTCCAAGGAACAATATTAAAATAATCGGGAATTATAGGCATCAAATTAGAGGCTTGGCTAAGTTTAGTTCATAACGTATAAAAATTCAAGGACATTTATTCTTATAACAATTAGAAATCTCTGAGAAACTGCTTTATTTTATTTTTTAAAATATTTTTGTTGATTTCAAAGAGGAAGAAAGAGGGAGAGATAAAAACATCAATGATGAGAGAGAATCATTGATAAGCTGCCTCCCTGTGAGGATCAAGCCGCAACCCAGGCATGTTCCCTTTACCAGAATTGAACCTGAGACCCTTCAGTCCGCAGGCCAGTGCTCTACCCACCAAGCCAAACTGGCTAGGACAATGATGGGCAACCTTTTGAGCTTGGTGTATCAAAATTCGCCAAAAAAACAAGCATAATTTGGGTGGTGTGTCACTTCGAGAAAAAAACATAATTTCACCATATTTATAGTTTAAATAACAAAAATGTATAATTGTAATATATAACTGTATTTAATAAACCAAAAACTAATTATTTAACTTACCTGCTTAGTGACTTCTTTGTTTATCTGTCAGTTGGTTTCTTTTGTTGGTCTTGATATTATTTAACTTGTGTGGGGTGTCGTGAACTAAGATAAGTGAAGGGAAGGGGAATTCTTTAAGTAACCTGCCTATTAGTGATTTGTATGTTGCTGAATTTCATTGGCCAAACCTTCAATTAAAGATTGGTATTTTGTACACTTCAAGCCCAAGCAAGCACTACTAACGTCATCTGTCAATTTCTTTCTTTTGTTGGTTTTGATATTATTTAACGCTGAAAATAAGATCTCACAAAAATATAGCCATTGCTATATTTTTCAGGGTGCTAAAAGTGTCTGGTAATCGGTTCCAGGCACTCCAAATTTCCTGTTCCTAATGGCACTCCTCTTGATTCTCCAAGCGGCACCTTTCCAGATTCTCAAGCTTTGACCTCAAGCAGACAAACATCTGAGCCCAGATGCTGTCTTGAAATTATGCAAGTTGCACCTCCAAATCATCAATTTGCATCCATTGGAAACCATTTAATTCCAAACTACTGTAGACTACTACATCAGAATACTTAATTATTTTAATGGTTTGTTCTAGGCTTCTAAATTGATTAAATCTATCACTGAACTGGTCAAGTAACAAGTCTAAAACATGCTGGTACTTTATATGCAAGGGTTCCATTTCATCTTGTTCAGCTGCATTGGCATTCTCAAAATACTTTGTTACTCGAGAAAAATACTTATAAGTTTTAGTTTCTACATCTCGCTTGAAAATTTTAAGTTTACTTTCAAAAGCTTTTATGTATTCAAACATAACGTCAATACTTTTGCCAAAACCTTGTAACTTTAAGTTCAGTTCATTAATATGAACAGAGAGATCTGTAAAAAATATCAGGGTATTGACTCACTTATCATTGAGCTGAGAAAAGTTCCCCAGGTCCTTATCCGCAAGAAATACCTTAATTTCTTCATATCACTCCACAAAGCGCTCAAGAACGTTGCCTCGGCTCAGCCATCTTACATTATTGTACATCAGTAGTCCACTGTAGGTGGAATCAACCTCTAGTAAAAGTGCAGAAAATTCTCGCTTGTGAAGGGGGTGAGCAGCTATTAAATTAACTATTTTTGTAACAACTGACATTAAGTCGTTTAAGTCGGTGAATCCTGCCTTGGCACATAAAATCTCCTGATGGATAATACAATGACAAGGCACAATCGGATGTCCAATAGCTTTCAAAAACAATGTTTAAATCCGTCTTTTTTCCCAACCATGTTTGGTGCCCCATCTGTTGTCACTGACACAACTTTAGAGCTATCAATGCTTAGGTCACAGAATGTTTGTATAACAACCTATATTTTGCTTATATATTTTGCTTCCTGATGTACTTGTTAGCACTGATACTAACTTTATCAACTTTTCTCTCATTGTGAGACCATCAGAATAATGACCAATAATGGCCAACTGAGCATGTGATGTGACATCAGTAGTTTCATCAAGAGAGATCGAAAAATATTTACAATTACTTACATCTCTCTTAAATTGATGTTGTACATTTGTGTTCAGTCTCCTTATTTGGTCTTTTATGATATTTCTACTTAGTGGTAACTCAGATATTCTCTTAATAATTGCATCTTTATTCTGCATATTTTGAAATAGAACTTGCGCACATCTTATGAGAGTTTCTTTAATAAATTCGCCCGCATGAGTGCTTTTCTATGCTGAGCTATGGAGTGAGCAATGCTCAAACTTGCAGATGTTAAATTTGTAGAGCCTTTTATAAATCTAAGGATGGAATTAGATTGGCTTTTATAAAGGTGTAGCTGCCTGGAAATGTATTCCTTCCTTTCATCTTCACTTTTTTTCAAGAGCTGGGAATGATTAGTTTCAAAATGTCTGTTTATATTCCATGTTCTGGTTACTACTGTTTCAGTACATAGTACGCAAAATGATGTGGTTATGTGATTGCTGATATTGGCGATCACAGGGCCCCCATAGATGCATTCCCCATGGCATTCCACTGCTCCCTGCTCCGCCAGCCGGAAGTGAGGTCAAGGATACCCTAACGGCTTTACCAGAAGTCCCAGAACTAGATGCTCTGTGCCAGAGTTTTGTAGTTTTGGGCTACAGACCTCCAGCACAGAGTATCTACACTACACTACAGCAAATGTTTCATCCCTGGCTACTGCACCTGGCTGTGCAGTAGCCGAGGATGAAACATCCTTCTCGGCATGCGGCCCCATACTTCTCTGTATGCAACTCACACGGCTGCATGTCATCGAAAATGGCTACGTGTGTCAATGCTGACACACGTGTCATAGGTATGCCATCACAGGGCTAGGGCAAAACTGCTTGATTTAAAAAATAAACTTTAATCTGTTGAAAACAAAATAACAGCAGAAAACCCAATTGCTTAAAAAAGAGCTACAGATTATGTGAAAGAAACCTCTAAAACAATAAAACAAGTGGTGCAAAAACAAACACCCCAAAAAAAGTAATTAAAATTTGAAATAAACAGGCAAAAAATAAAGGAAAAATATAAAGAAAACAGATTTTGTATAATCAGGTCCATAAAAATACATTTGAATGTTTAAGATAGCTCAGTAGAGAGGCTTAAATATTTATCAGAATATGAACTTTAAAAACAGTAAAATAACTTATTCTATCTAATAAAAGAGTAATATGCAAATTGACTGTAATTCTGATTAAGTCACACCCACAGCCACACCCATCAGCCAATCAAGAGCAAATTATGTAAATAAACCCCAACCAAGATGGCTGCAGCCACTGAGAGCAGGAGGAAAGCTTGTGTTTTCCTGGCAACAAAGCAAGCCAAGCTTTCTGCCTGCTGTTGCCAGCCTAGGCCTCCACTCAGCGCTACAAAATTTCAATTATAGAAGATACATAATCCCAACAGAAATGGCGGCAGCCACAGAGCTGGAGAGAGCAGAGGCTAGGGTTGCCCAGGTGATGGAGGAAGCCAAACTTCTACAGCCCTAGCTCCTAGCTTCCACTCCAGGCTACAATGTTTCAATTATAGAAAGTAAATGTCCCAAATAGAAATGGGTGTTGCCATGGAGCAAGCAGAAGGCTTGGCTCTGCTCCCAGCTATAAAGTTTTAATTATAGAACATAAATTAATCTCAGATCCCAGGGCCTCCACTAGGGTTGCTGGGGGGCGTGGCTGGCCTGCAAACCACCACAGGCCCTTCACTCAGGCATCCCCACACTACAAGAGAACCCCCACCCTGATCTGGGACACTCTTTAGGGCAAACCAGCTGACCCCCACCCATGCACCAGGCCTCTATTTTATCAAATAAAGGAGTAATACACTGATTGACCATCACTCCAACACAGAAGAGAGCTTCCTCCATGTGGTCAAAGAACCTGCCCCCGTGCAGACACAAGATGGCCACCACAAGATGGCCAGCAGCGGAGGACAGTAGGAGGTTCCAGACCTGCAAGGAAGGATAGTTGGGGGCAAACAGCCTGGCAGGGGAGCAATTAGATATCAATTAGGCTGGCAGGGTAGTGGTTAGGGGGTGATCAAGCTGGTAGGCAGAAGCAGTTAGGGGCAATCAGGGAGACATGCAGGTGAGCAGTTTGGAGCCAGCAGTCCTGGATTGTGAGAAGGATGTCCAACTGCCCCTTTAGGCCCAACCCTACCAGGATCAGGCCTAAACGGGCACTTGGACATCCCTCGAGAGGTCCCAGATTGGAGAGGGTGCAGGCTCGGCTGAGGGACATTCCCCTGGTCCCCATGTATGATGTTCGTGCACCGGACCTCTAGTTTATTATAAGGAAAAAAGACATTCTGTTATTTTTGGGAGTGTGGACCTTCTAGAAACTTTATCTGGAAGCTATTTATTGGTGTGATATGACAAAAATTGTAATAGAATGAAATTGTTAAGACACTGCTTAAATTCAACATCTCAGCATCAGAAATATTCCTGCAAATAAAGTGTAGAGTTTTTCTGCCAAACCACCTCCTGACTCTCTCTACACTCATCATTTTTGTAAATCACTGAATTAACTACCTGTCCCTTGTGGCACTTAACTCAGGTATAGACTTGTGTTTACTTGTGTGATTATTTAATTGATAACTTCTTCCTTACTACATGGTGAGTCTCAAGGTGGCAAGGATTTATTTGATTTTGTTCACAACTGGAATTCCAACACCCTCCACAGATCTGGCATTTTTAGTAATTAGAACATGAAGTGAAAAAGTAGGTTTTTTAACTAGTTAAAAATACCCATTATGATGATTAGAAGCAAGTAATCAAATAAAAATGAGCATTGATGGGGATGCAGAGAAATCAGAATGCTCATACACTGGTAGAAATGTCAAACGGTATAGCTACTTTGGAAAGTAAGGAAATTCCTCATATAATTAAAGAGAATTATCATATGATCCAGCAATTCCACTCCTAGGTATATAATCAAGAGAAATAAAAACATATGTCTGCACAAAAACTTGTATATAAAAGTTTATCACTTGTAATAAAAGAATAATATGCAAATTTGACTGTACCTTTGCTACACTACCATCCAATTAGTGGGGTTGAGCGGCGTGAAGAGTGGGGCTGAGTGGGGGAGTGGGGCCAAGGTGCGCTTGAGGGCGGGGGGCACAAGTGTGGTGGATGAGTATACTGAATGTTTTAGAAATGTAGGTAGGTGTGAGGCGCATGGAGAGGACTGGGACACCCCAAGCAGCGGACACAACTTCTGCGCGCCGATCCGATGGGCATGCTGGGCTGGCATTGGAGTGGATTGGGCAGAGAGGGAAACCGACTATTGTACATTCACAGCATCTGAGCCCTGAACTACTGCGTCTCTGAGAGGGTGGCTGTCAGTGCCATGAGCAAGGAGCATCCTGGGAACAGCGCACGGCCTCGCCGGGGAGGCCGCAGGCAGGGTCCAAGTGGGCGGCGGCAGTGGAGGTCCCGGGAGTGTCAGGGAGTGAGCACTGGAGAGACCCCGAGCTGCTTCTGCCTTTTCGCAAACAGGAGCCACTTCAGTGGGGCTGCGCTGCCAGGATAACCCCAGAGGGGAGGAGGGAGGGAGGAGGAAGGGAGGAAGGGTTGAAAGACAGGGCGAGGGAAGGGGAGGGGCATGGCTGCAGGGAGTTGGGGGAGCTCAGGGGTGGTGAAGGAAACTGCTGGAGCAACAACCCTGAGCAACCTCAATAACTTTCAATTTCAATAGGGAGCTGGAAAAGTACAGGCACTGCGCTTTGGCAGAGGCATGGGAAGAGGCACCTAAGGGGTCCCGGGTCTGCAATGGAGCATCTCTGGGCATGGCAGGGAAGGTGGTAGAATGGGAGCGGGGGAGCTGGGGAGGTGCTGTGTGCGTAGCAGGGGCCTCCAAAGGGCAGCCTTCATGGGGAGAGGCGGACACGTGGCCTGAAGTTCCAGAAGGCGAGAGACCCCCGTGCCCTCCTCTTGAGTCCCACTGATCTCAGTAGTCAAGGTTGGGCACACCCGGCTGAACGCTCTGCATCCGGTGCCCATGCCCCCAGTGCTGCACAGTGACCAGGCTCTGGCCAGCTTGCCCCTTGGCTGCTGCGAGTGCAGTGTGCCCCCGGGGCTGGGAAATTGCTGCCAGAGCTAAGGCCTGAGCTGGGGGAGCGGGGCCAAGGCATCTGAGGCAGAGCCAGCCATTGGCCCCATTGAGCAGGCAGGTTGGGCTGAGGGATTACCCACCCCCAGTGCACTTATTTCATGCACTGGGCCCCTAGTTATTCATAATAGCCAACAGGTGGAAACAACCCAAATGTCCATGAACGGACTAATGGATGAGTAAAAATGTGATAAATGCATACAAAGTAGTATTATTCAGCCACGAAAAGGAAAGAAGTACTGACATATGCTATAACTTGGACGAACCTGAAGGCATTATAGTAAGTGAAAGAAGCTAGACACAAAAGTCTACATGCTACATAATTTCATTGATATAAAAGTCCAGATAGGGAAATCTATAGAAATATAGAGCAGATCAGTAATTGATTAGGGTTGCGGGGAAGGGGTAATAACTAATGGGTGTTGGGTTTCTTTTTGAGGTTGATTAAAATGTTAAAAAAAAAACTGTGTGAGCATTGCATATATCTGTGAATATACTAAAAATTATTGAGCTGCACACATTATACCCCAATGAAGCCATTTAAATAAAACAACTGGATATTGTATCCCCTCACTGCCATTCACTTTTGATGAAATGCACAATACAGTAAAATAGTCCAATGTCAAAAGCATTGGCGTGGAGTCATTTAACTGGCAACTGGTTCTGGCAGTCACTGAACATCTCTGAGGCTCAGGTTCTCCAGTTATAATTTATAAAATAGAGTAATAGCAACTCCCTCATAGAGTTCCTTGGCAAGTTTTGGATAATTTATATCAAGTACTTGGTTAATAGTAGGTATACAATAAAGAGGTGATATGCAAATTGACCATCACTCCAACATACAAGATGGCCACCCTCATGTGGTCAAATATAGCCACCCCCATGTGGACACAATATAGCCACCACAAGATGGCCAGCAGGGGAGGGCATTTGTGGGTGATCAGGCCTATAGAGGAGGGCAGTTAGGGATGACCAGGCCAACAGAGAAGGGCAGTTAGGGGCAACCAGGCCTGCAGGGGAAGACAATTAGGGGGGACCAGGCCTGCAGGGGAGGGCAGTTAGGGGCAACCAGGTTGGCAGAGGAGGGTAGTTAAAGGCAATTGGGCCAGCAGGGGAGCAGTTAGGCATTGATCAGGCTGGGAGGGGACTGTTTAGAGGGTGATTAGGCTGGCAGGCTGAAGCAGTTATGGGCAATCAGGCAGGCAGGTAGGCAAATGATTGGGAGCCAGCAGTCCTGGATTGTGAGAGAGATATCCAACTGCCCGTTTAGGCCTGACTGGGATTGGGCTTAAATGGGCAGTGGGTTGTCCCTTGAGCGGTGTCAGATTGGAGAGGGTGCAGGCTGGACTGAGGGACACCTCCCCCCCAATGCACAAATTTCGTGCACCGGGCCTCTAGTTTAGTATAATTGGCAATCCTATTTTAAATGAAAGAAACATAAATACTTACCCATATACAGTTTATATTCCAATAAAAAAGAGCTACTATCAAAGAAACACATTTAAATATTACAGAAAAGTTCATTCTATTGTCAGCCCTGACATGGCAAAGCAAACATATGCTGTGTCAAAACAATGCTCAATATTTGCATGTTCTGTTTCACAGAATGTAAATCAGAAGCAGATTTGCCACTTAGCATGAGACTTGTCATAGGCTTGATTTCCTGTGCAGGCTGTTGTGGTTCTAGTTGCACAAAATTGTTCTCTTTTTGCATTATTTATAATAATGAAATACTGAAAATAAGAATCCCCAAGAGGGAAAAGACAGTTAATTATCCTCTTGTATCATGAAAATGCACTCATTTTGTAGAATTTTTTGTAGAACTTTGTAGAAGTGAACAAGATTTTAAGAGAAAAAAATAGAACAATAATAAACATACATACACCTATAACAAATGCTATTCTACAACCTTCTGAATGGTATATATTGATAGATTTTTAAAAATGTAGTTTGGGGAAGGACTAAATATCAAATAGTTGTGGTTTTATTATGTGGTAAGAAAATGGTTGTTTCTTATTTTAAGCATTTTACATTGTTTTGAGTGGGTTTACTAACACACAGAAACTGCAATAGGCTAAAAATACCCAGTGCTGCTTGTCCTCTATTTTATGGACTCTATTAAGAGAGATAAAACAAAAGTTAATTATAGAGGAAGCTAGTTGGACAATATTGATGAAACTCCTAACTCTTAGGAAAGGTGCTTTCTTATACTTGATGACACACTGAATGGACATTTTTAAAGTTGATGAATGATGTCTGCAAGTCTGCTAATTAGCTGTGTCCCCATGAGCAAGCCTTTTCACCTTGTACGATCTCAAGGCTCTCATTTATAAAATAAGAGGTTAAAAAGAGAGAGAGAAGCATTTTGACATATAGAGGTGTGGAAGTCAGTGGCTTGAGTAGAAGCTGCCATCTTTAATTCTCAGAGAAAACCTGAGTCTTATAAAATGATCTCATTTTCATTGCATACGAAGAAACGAAACCCAGGGTTCTGTGACCAGAGATGAGGGGACCTGCCTGCTATTTTTGTCATTCTTTAAGGGCTTCTGCTCCTTGTCTTTTCTACTGAAGACACTATTTTGAGAGATTTTTAAAAGTTAATTATAAAGGAAGGTGAACAGTAGAATCCTCAAAAGATACCATGCAGAAATAACTTTGTGACATAATATTGCATATAATATTTCTTGCAATTAAAAGCACTTATTCAGTACATTTACCTAAATATGATACTATATTATGTAGAATTAAACAGATTCTCTTTTCTGATTAATGGTAACCTGCAATTTAAGGCATCACTGAATAAAAGATTCAATCACTCTTCTAAGAGTTACGGAAACAAATCCAATGAAGATTTCAAGTCCTTATTTAACTAGTAAGTTGATATCTTAATAAATAATGAAATTCTTTTTATGCTCCCACGTCTGTTATACACTATCTGCATAGGTAAGTGAATTTGATCTAGTCAGTTAAGATGGGAGAATGAACTTACTTGAACCATTGTCTTAAATAAACTTAAAAGTACACTATGCCAGCCTTTATGTTCCTATTAATTCACTGGTTAAATATTAGGATTCCATAATAATATATCCCTTATTTTGAGGTATGTGTGTGTGCATGTGTGATATTTCAATATACATTATTATTTCTAGTTATTACTAGGTAGCAGTTCAAGCCATCTAAGATCTCAGTGTAAGGTGAGGAACCGAATAAAGGTATTTTCTTTTTTTTAAATCCTCACTTGAGGATATTTTTCCATTTACTTCTAGAGAGAGTGGATGAAAGAGGGAAAGAGAGAAATACTGATGTGAAAGAAACACATGGATTGGTTGCCTCCTGCATGCGCTCTGACCAGGGACCCAGATGGAGAAGAGCCTGCAACAGAAGCACATGCCCTTGACTGGAATTGAACTCAGGATCCTTCAGTCTGTAGGCCTATGCTCAATCCACTGAGAAAAACTGGCTAAGGAGAATAAAGGTCTTTTAAATAAAGACAAAGTCAAGAGCCTTTAGGTACTTTTTAAGACAGTAGTTCGGGGAAGGCCTGGCTAAGGGGCAGGAGCAGGTTGGAGGGTGTCAGTGGGTGGCGGGTGGGGGAGAAGGAGGAAAGGAACATCTATAATACTTTAACAATAAAAATAAAGTATTTGAATGAAAAGGGAGAATTAGATTTAGATACCAGTTGGCAGTGTCTAAGCCCATCCCTAACTTAGATATAAGCTTGTCAACATTATTTCTAAGCCAGCTGATCACTTTCTATGCCATGGGTCTCTTTTTGTCCAAATTCTAATTGTACTCTCTTCTACTGGTAGGCTGCCTTTTTTTCTTGTGATTGACATGCACCAAAACTCTTTTTTCTCTCTTACTTTTATCTTATTTTCATCAGTTCTTTTCTGTCACATGTTGAGCACCCTCATGCCGAGACAGAATGGTCTTTAAGGCAGACGGATTCACTTTCTTGTGGACCTTATGGTTAAGAGGGGGTAATGAGTAAATGGATAAGCAGCAATGGGTGTCATTGTTGAGGTTGGGTCTCTAGGCTGCGTCGTGGGGGTGAGGCATGGCATTTCAGGGGCAGAAACCTTTGCTCTGAGATCTGGAGAATGAGAAAAACTTACCTAAGACAAAGTACAAGGGAATAGCGCATTCAAGGTAGAGAAGACATGAACAGCAAGTTTGAGAAATTCGAGGAAACTCAGTCTTACTGAGATATAAATGAAAGGAGAGCAAGAAAGAAGGCTGGAGGGCTAAACAATGACCCAATAATCCAACATCTTGTAAAAAAACGTTTTGAATTTTTTTCTAAGAACAATGAGAAAACTTTAAGGTTTAAGGAGGAAGATTTTAAGACTAAATTTGCAGTTTAGAAATATAATTCAGGCCCAAGTATTGGAAGTGGATCAGAGTGGACCAGTGAAGTGGGTAGTGCCTTATTATAGGTGAGAAACAGCAAGAAAGGTTAAGTTCAGTTTGGTCATGAAGAGCATGAAGCGGCTTTGGACCTGTTAGGTTTGGACCACTGGAAGGTAGTTGTATACATGGTTTTGAAGCTGAAGACACAGGTTTGAAAGTCCTCCCATAGACATCACGCAGTGAATGAAACCCCTCTAATGGCATGAAGAGAGGGGAGTGAAGAGGATCTTGCAGCTATTTCTGGAGAATGCCAACATTTGAAAGACAGGCAGAAGAAGAAAGCCAGCAAATGACCAAACTATGCTTTACTTGTCATTCCCTCTTTCCTGTACCCGGTGAGCTTCCTACGCTCAGCTGGATGCTTCCCCTTCTATGAAGCCTTGACTCCCTCCTGCAGAGTCACTCTTCCTTGTCCTATTTGCTATGATGATACTTACTACACTGCATTATAACAGAACTGCTTGTTTACTTGACTGTCTTCCCTTCTAAACGACACATTTCCTCCCGGTAGTGGTTCTTTCCTAATTTTTGGTGTCTTCACCACTCAACAGTACCTGCCAAAAACATTTCCATGTTTACTGAAGGAGTGAGTGAAAAATAATTTACCTACTCTTATTAATAAGATTATATTTACACTCTTTCCCAGTGTAAACATGCAAGACATTTGAAATTTTTAAAAAATCACATTTCTCTTAGCTCCAGTTTTCTAAAGATCAAACAGAAGTGATACATGCTATGAATGCTAAGGAAGTGTTTATTGATTGATTAGCATTGATCAGAGACCTTAGGATCTCATTTAACATGCAGAGAGTGGGCAGAAAGGGGAGGCATGCTAGATACATTCTCACCCAAGGGTAAGATACAGGGCGGCCAAAAGAAATGAGGTAGTGTTTAGTTCAATGTCCCTGAAAGGAAAATCACTAGTAGGTTGGTTCCTTGTGACCCTGAAATATTGTTCACTAACAAACTAAATACATACATATATATATATATATATATATATATATATATATTATTTTATTTTATTTTTTATAAATCCAAGGTGACACTTTTAGACCAAAGTAAGAAGCCTTTTTATTTTTCTTTTTTAAGTCAGTGGCCATTGAAACTAAATTACTTTGGGGTCACAAACAAATAAAAGTAAGTATAGTTGATTTTTAAGAGGGAAATACAAATATACATCTATAATGGTCAATTCAAATAACACCTATGAAAAATTAAGGAAGTGGTAGAGAAGGTAGAAAGGTAAAAACAAAGAGAAAGAGAAAGGAGAAAAAAGGAGGGAAAAATGTAAAGGGGAAAAAAGAGGAGATATAAGAAAAAGAAGAAACCAACAACAACAACAAACAAAATAAGAAAGAAAAGAGGTCTCAGAAGATTTTAATAATAATTACAATAAGTTCTAAGTTACTTTCTTTGGAAGAATTGCCACTTTAGTCCTTTGTTTTTCGTGATAGAGTCTGAGTGGTCGAATTTTACAGAAAATAAAATTCATGTAGTCAGCGACAAAACTGAGTTAGAATCCCTGTCTCTTTATTTCTAGTCCTCTCTGCTGTTTAATGGATGTAAATGATACTTGTTCTGCAGTTCACTCAGTCTGAGAGTCTCAGAAGAAGGTAGCACGTACAGAGCCACATTTTCTTATAGAAAAAAACAGCTTGTCTGCTTTAGTGCCAAACCTTAAAGTTTATTTTTGAAATAAATGTTGACTTTCCCATGGGCTTCTGCATTTTTTGCAGGTGTATGAAGGAATAATTCCGGCTTTAGAAAACTGCTTTGAAATAGTGGCAATATCTCTCAATTCACCAGCTCTCACCTGCAATCCCTTCGGTGTAAAAAACCTGTCAGATTGCTTTATTTTATTCTTTTAGCAATCAAATTTTTTTTCATTATAGGAAATTTAATGTTTGCTTTATAATTAGTATCTATTTGCTTTGGAATGAGAGTTTTTCCTCCTTTATTTGTGAAATCTAAGCCAGAGGTCATATTCAAACTGTTTAATAAGAGGTTTGGAAAGGACAACACCAATCAGAAAAAATGCCTACACTGCTTTTATATAGAGGGTATAAATATCAGCTCTTTTCTAATTATTCCTATTGGGAATAATAGAGAACCTCAAATCCTATATATTTTCCATAAATCAAAAGTTTCCGGAATAAATGGTGTCAACCACAGTATTAAATACTTCTTCCTCTGTGTTACTCTGCCAGCAGACTTGAAAGGAAGGAAAGAATGTACTGAGAGGAGAGGTACAGAAAGATGAACATTGGTTTGTGTTGCTGTCTCAGGTCTGTTTTAGCATTCCCAAGGGCCAGAATGTTTGCTGACCTTGAATTCTGTCAGAACTGCTGAGAGCCCTTCTGAGAAATTTACCCCTTTTTGTCTAAAATCAATTTTTAATATACAGAAAGTAGGTCAACTGTGATTGAAAAGTGAATTTAAAAATAAAATAAACAAAAAAGTATGTAAATCATGATTGAACAGTTCATCAATTTTTATAAAATAAACACACCCGTATAGCCATTAACCAGATCAATACGAAGACCATCACTCAGAAGTCTGTTTTGCCCTGGCTGTTATAGCTCAATTGGTTGGACTTTCTCCTGTCAGGGGCACACTGGATTGTGGGCTTAATCCTTGGCGGGGGTTGTGCAGGAGGCAACCAATTGATGTTACTCTCTTGCATCAATGTTTCTCCCTCTCTCAAAGTCAATAAAAATATAGTTTTTTTTTAAAAAGAAGCCCATTTTGTTCACCTCCCACTAGTCCCCATTCTCTTTGTCAAAGGTAAGTATTATCCTGACATCTAATTTCATAGACCAGTTTTACCGATTTTTGAGTTTTAATTCCTGGAATCATGTATTATCTTACAACTGGCTTCTTTCACTTAAAGCTGTGTGTGAGAATCCCTGTGTTATTGCATGTAGAGAGGGTTCATTCATTTTGCTATGTTGAAGTTATTGTATCAATAAACTCTAACGGGTAATTACCCTTTCCACTGCTGATAGTCTAGTGGTTCCCAGTTTGGGGCTCTTAAGAATAATGTTGCCATGAACATTGATGAACATTTTTGGTACACATGTGCACATTTATCTTAGATATATCACTGTAGGGAAATAAAACATTCCTGGATTACTCAGTGTTCATGTAAAAAGTCTGAGCCATGGAAACAAAGAGGCTATCAATCTGGAGATGTTTGCTTTTACTTCTCTTAGGAATATATTCACACATTGTAAAGATTAGATCTGTAGTCATCTATTTTCCTAATGAAGAAACTAATTGTTTTGTGCAAAAGGAGAATACAACTTACCTTTTAAGTTGATTTTGTGGTGGTTGCTATTTGTGCTTGGGTTTTATTGTATATATTTTATATCTGCGGATTGATTTCTGGATTTAAATTTTTTAAAAAAGTTCTAGACTCATACCTTTAATACTATTCTTTTTTCTTCCATTCTCCTCTTGTTCTGGAGCTCCTATTACACTTTTCAGTATGTCCTTTATGTATTGTATGCCCTTTTTAAAATTTTTAAAAATTTATTTCAGAGAGGGAAGGAGAGGGAGGGAAAGAGAGATGGAAACATCAATGATGAGAGAGAATCATTGATTGGCTGCCTCTTCCATGGCCCCTACTGGGGACTGAGCCCACAACTGGGCATGTCCCTTGACTGGAATTGGATCTGGGACCCTTCAGTCTGCAGGCCAATGCTCTATCCAGAGACAAACCAGCTAGGGCTTATATGCCTTTTTTCATTTTTAATATTTGTTGCATCTCCATACTTCACTTTGAATATTTTCTTCTAACATATCATCTAGTACACTAAATCTCCAGGTATTGTTACTCTGCTTGTAACATCATCCATCCACTGAATCTCTTAGCAGTTTTTTTATTCAATTCCAGAATTTCAATGTGATTTTTGTTTTATATTTTTCTACTCTTTATGATTGTTTCCTGTCTTATTAAATTAATCAGACATATCATCAGCGTTTAAAAATTTGGTGATTTTAATATATATACTACATATTTTATTTCTTGGTTTTCTTAATTATAATTTTTATTTTTTAAATGCTTGGTTACTTTTTAGTAATTGTGGGAATAATTTATGGCTCTTGGCCATATGTTCCTTCGCTGAAGACTTCAGTTTCTGGCATGCAGTGGGGCTAAGAACAGATCCCACTAATCAGAAAGTGATCCAAGTCAAGTGGATTTTCAGTCCTTGAAGAGGGTCTAATTCTAGCACTCTTATTTCTAAATTGCAGTTCTCTGTGATAACAAATGAGAGCTAGAGATATGTAGCAAATTCCCTTTCCTCTGCTATCCCTGAAGTAAAGACCCCCCACCCACCCCACCCCCATTCCCAGGCAGTGAGACTGCCTCAGTAAGCTCTGCTCAGCCTCTGCTTCAATTTTATCATGAGTCTCTAAACTGATGATTTAAATCAACAAATCCTTCATGGGAGATAGTTAAGCCAAATACAGATTTACCTCTCTGAAGCCTTCAAACAGATTTTTAGGACATCCTTTTGATGTTATTTAGTTACTGGAGGCCTGGTGCACAATTCGTGCATCAGTGGGGTCCTTGGCTTGGCCTTCAGGATAAGGCTGAAACTGGCTCTCTGATATCCCCTTAGGAGTCCCAGATTTCGAGAGGGCACAGGCCAGGCTGAGAAACCCCACCTGTGCACTATTAGGGTCGGGGAGGGACACGGGAGGTGGGCCAGCCAGGAAGGGACTATGGAAGGGCTCCAGGGAGTGCCTGGCCTATCTGGCTCAGTCCTGATTAGCCGGACTCCAGCAGCAAGCTAACCTACACGTTGGAGTGTCTGCACCCTAGTGGTCAGTGCATGTCATAGTGTCCTTAGTGTATCATTAGCATATTATGCTTTTATTGGGTGAACACCTGCCCAGTTGACCAGACACTTAGCATATTAGGCTTTTTATCATATAGGATTGTTAGTGGGATGGTTGGTCTGATGGTTTGCCATGCCTAACGTGGAACTCAGCTGACAACCCTTTTACCTTGCTTCAGGTAAGTTGTGCCCCTTTATATATTACTATGAGCAATTATTGCATTTAACACACCTATAGCAAAACCACAAACCTAATATAAAAACTGTTCTTATACTTTTTTCTCTTTCTGGGTGCTTTTCTATTGTTGACCTTCCAGAACCTCTAATTTTTGCCAATATCCTTGAACATTTTCATTGCTAAGATACAATTTCTGTTTTCTTTCTCCTTTACCTGTCACTACCCATTCCAGTCACTTCAGGTTATTTCCCTCCCTCATTTTTTCTGAAAGTCAAGTTATTCACCACCACCCCTTTTTGGGAGGGGGTTGTTATTGAAATTCTTCCACTCATTCTTAATTTATTTGGATTTCTTAAGATCAGAATAACTTATAGCAGGTTAAACCAAAAATACCTTTATAAATTTCTGAATAAACATTCAATACCCTTCAATGTAGTAATTGTAGTACTACAATTTGGGTTAGACAACTTGGATCAGACCTATAGTCTAAGTGATACTTTCTACTTACTCACACTTCTAAGATAACTGGAACTATGGTGTAACCTTTAATATTGCTTAACCTATTGATGATTGATAAGGTAAATAACAGACACAATTACAGGTATAAATACCTTACCAACTTACTTTTTAATATGAATAAAATAAGTATGAGGAGCTCTTCTCAGGGAATGGCATCATTTAATATACAGAAACCACATCTACCAGTTAATTGTAATGCTGACAATGTTATAGCCATTGGCAAATCAGAATCTTGATCACTCATCCCTGGGAGAGAGCTAGTTAAGAGAGGACAGATAGGCAAAGTATGGAGAGAGGAATTGATATTTATCCTTCCAAACCCTTAATACTTGTTAGATTTGTGTTAGTGTTCTCTTAGCTCTTCAACTCACTATCCCCTTACTAGTTCTTCCTTGATACTGAGAGAAAAAATGCTCTTGTACTTTAAGGGTTATATTGCTAAGATTATGAGGGAAAAAAAACAACCCATAGAGATAATAAGCAAAGAAGTTTACAAAAGTACAAAGTTTAAAAAATATCTCACAGAGTTTATACATTCATTTTCCCTGTGGGTATTTTTCTCATGCTAAGATGTTAATTAAAATTCCCATTAGAATTCTTGCCTCTGTGTTTATGCCTGAGGTTGTAGAGTGGATATTTGTTAGGTACATCCTTAGCATCCATTTTCCTCCCCGCCGCCCCCCTTAATGATTCTGAATTTCCCAAATGTGCAGTTTTGGCCAGACTGACCTGTAGCTTCAAGCTCTGAAATGCAGATGGTGATCCTTGATGCTTTAAGTCAATCAGTTCATCTTAATGCTCGGATCAGTGATTGGTTTAGGGGTGAGACTGGGACACGATTAAGGCTAATGAGATCCAATGAGGCATTTGTTAACATGGTTTAGGAATAGAAACTTCCCCTTCATTCCACGAAAGCAGCCAGGAAAAGAAAAAAAGACACATACTCTTTCACCAGCTAGTCTTAAAGTGGAAAGCAAACAGCTCTCAGTCGGAGGCAGGTTGTCATTAGGACAACTTCAAGGGGCTCTCTTTATCAGAGAGCTAACATTGTATACAGAAGGAAGTTTGGCATTTCTGACATTGTTGAGCCACAGAATCAAGGAGTACCTGAGCTATCTGTATGCTTTTGAGTGTCATAAACATTACATTTATTATTTCATACTAGAGGCCCCATGCATGAAATTCCGTGTTTCCCTCCAGCTCTGGCTTTGTCAGGAAGGACTTCCAGAATGACATCTGGAAGACACCTGGTCTAATTAGCATATTTCCCTTTTATTATTATAGGGTAAATAATAAACAGAATTGAATTTCAGGCTTTTTGCAATCAAAAGCAGTCTCACTATTATCAGAGGATCCAATCAAAACTTTCTCCAACTAGAAGGTGTCAGTATCCTGCCCATATTTTCTTGGTCCCCTGTACAGGTCACTGGCAGCTTTGGTGGATCCCTATCTTAAAAATCTGCAATTCTATGTGAAAGGGCATTCTTTAGTCACATGATCATATATAATGACCTATGACCTAGTAGCCAGTCACATTTTAAAATGTACATAGAAGTAGGTAAAATTAATTTAATAATATCATTTATTTAACCCAATCCAAAGTAGCCAACTATAATTTGAATGTATAATCAGTATAAAAATTATTCCTAATCTATTTTATACTAGAAGCCGAATGCATGAAGATTCATGCTAGAATGGGCCTTCCTTTCCCTGGCTACCGGCATCACCTTTCCCTTCTGGCTGGGAGTAGCCTGTTTCTTCTCTGGCCCTGCCTTCCCATGCTGCCCAGAGGTCCTGAGCAGCTGGGGTGGTGTGGAATGCCTGTGTCGTCCCCATGGTGATGATCCAAGCACCCTGCCCCCTCCCCAGTTGCTTAGTGCTTGAGTATGCAAATTAACCCACCATCTTGTTGGGTCAATTTGCACACTCACTCCTGATTGGCTGGTGGGCATCGCGAAGGTAAGGTCAATTTGCATCTTTCTCTTTTATTAGTGTAGATTCTTTTTATTATACCAAGTTTTTGAAATCTGGAGTGTGTTTTCTATTTACAATGTACCTCATTTGAATCAGCCATTTTTCAGGTACTCATAAGTTAACTGTGTTTAGTGGCTACTGTATTGTATATTGTAGCTCTAGAGCATAAAGGTAAAGTCTTACTTGCCATTTTTCTTAATGCAAAGAAAATTTATAGGTAATCTTTTGATGCTTCTGTATAATAAGGCTTGTCCTCCTCTCAAAACTCTGTGTGAGAACAACGTTTGTTCTTTTACTTAAAGAAAGCCTATAATAATACAGGAATATATTAGTTTTACACACCTTAACAAAAATTTAAAATTAGATTTTTTTTTGCTAATTTTATAAGGTAAAGTGATATCTTAAGTGCTGATATCTGCAAATCTTATTATTACGTAGGATAAGATAATCTCATGTTTTTTTTAAAAAACAGTTTGTATAATTTACATTTTTTCCCCTCCAGTAAATAGAGAAGACATTCAAGTTTTTGCTGTTATTGTCCTTTTAGTCATTTGGAATTATATATAAAAGACTGGCAGGAATATTTTCTGAGTATATACTTTTTAGGTTTTCTTTAACATTCATTAGAAAAAGAGGAAATGGTTTTACATATTTTTTATTAAATCACTAAGTATAATAGAAAATGTTTCATACACTTAAAAATAATCCATGAAGTAGGCATATTTTCAAAATTATATTTGTATTATGGAAATAAAAATAAATCAATAGTTCCTAGGTTTCAAAATGGCAATTTGGATTGAGACAGTTTATTACATTGGTTTTACATTCAAGAAAGTGTAAAAAATCCATTTTGTGTCTGCATTTATATAAACAAAATTATATCAAAATAAGTGAAAATCAGGTAACTTCCTTAAAATCTGATGTAGTACATAAAATATCCTAGATGCTCTACATGCTGTGATTTCATGTCAATAACATTAGACATACTTAATGGTATAAATACGAAAGGTAGGGGATGAAAAGAGTCAAATTTCATGGGGGTGACCAAATCAAAACTCTGTGATTTGTCTCTATATCCATTCTCAAAAAAATTAGTCACAATGTTATGATAGTATTACAAGTTAGCTCCAGTGTAAAAGACTGATTAGCAAAAAATTAATAGCTCTTTTTTCTTCTCTCTCTACCATGTTTCTCTAGTGTGTCAACTGTAAAATTGACTGACTCCATAGAAAAGAGGAAGGGAACTGCTTATGAGTTCCTCCCTCTTTTTTTCCTGACTAAAAAAACTTCTAATAACAAGACAATTATTTTAAATATGTAGTAAGTGTAAGCATGTTTTAAGTTCACATTTTATTACTTGATTTGCTAATTCAGTTTGTGTTTGTTTTATGCTATCTTTGTGTATTATTTTTACAAACTCATGTGTACTAAAAATAATGTTTTGGAATCCGAGAGCATGAGATCTGGCTAGCTTAATTCTAAAAATGAAGCCTCAGAATGGCTTTATTATTTCACATGAAAATAATACTGATCAAGATGGAAACTTTAACATTACATAGGAATTTTGGTGATGCTCCATTTTCTTAATAGTTTATTTTTTTGATGAACAGAAAAGTAAACATATTTGATTTATTTAAGGCAAAAAATGTGATAAGAATATTAGAAAAAAATAAATTATATGCTTGATGGTCAGTTGCTTGTCCAGGAAGTGGATCAATGACTCTCTGGTTTTTGTTGTTGTTGTCAGAACACCTTAACCCACAGTTTAGCTCTTCATTATTTATCTTCTGAAATGATTTTCCTGACTGTAGTGTTTCTTGTCATCACTGTCATCATAAAATGTCAACATCTTGCTTTTCTCTTTCTTTAAATCATTTATTGTGGCAGCTGCCATACTGATTAAAATATATATATATATATATATATATATATATATATATATATATATGACTTTATTGATTTTAGAGAGAGAAGAAGGGAGAGAGAGAAACATTGGTATGAAAGAAAAACTGATCAGTTGCTTCCTGCATTCCCCTTACTGGAATTGAGCCCACAAATTGGGCATGTGGCCTGACCAGCTATCAAGCCTGTGAAATTTTGGTGCATGGGACAATGTTTAACCAACTGAGCCACACTGCCAGTGCATACTGTCTTCTTCAGTACGATGCTTTATAGTCACCCATTAACTCCAATTTCTGTACTGCTGACATTGACAGATGCTTCCTTTTCTTTTCAATATTATGCAATATTTTACCTGTTTTGAAATTTTTATTGTTCAGTTAAATAAAAACTTTCAAGGTAAAAATCCAATAATCAGTGCTGGTATATGTATCTGGGAGAAGCATTGAGATACAGCTAACCCCTCATTCCAGCTCAGGTCTGATTTTGCTACCGAATGAGTTTTAGCACAAATTTACCAAAAAAAAATGGATTTTAGCGGTTTTCAGAATTGTGAATAAGGGATTGTGTGATGGGGACTGATACTCAATATTCTTATCCTAAAAAGTAACCCAACTAAGTCTTCTTCATTCAGAAAACAAATAAGTAAACACATAGGATTGAAAAAAACCTTTGGACAGCAATTATAATCAAATTTTTTGGGCCCTTGAGCCTCATTCAATATATCATAAGCCAATGTATATATGTTTCCAGCCCTCAGGTGGTTCAGGCCATGGTGTGGGAGGAGATTTTTAAAAAAGGAAATAAGATGCACACAGATATAAAGAGGGGAGGGAGGATAGACTTCCAGTTTGACCATGAAATAGTAATGAATATCAGATTTACCCTACCACTGTAAAAATCTATAACACTGCAGAATATTCAAAGCAACTGCTTTCAAGAATTTCACAACAGATGTACATGGTGTGGTCCTTGAGAAAAAGGAAGCACACAAAGTGAGCTTTCTCCTGCAGCTACTTTCCAAACTGTGACATGGAGACGTGAAACCCAGAGAGCACAGGCCTTGCTAGACCCCTGTAACGACTGAAGGCTGGGCTGAGGTTTGTGGGCAGCCACAAGAGAGGAGCTTGGGAGCATCCTGCTCTACCCATCGATGTAAGGACTGCAGTGTGAGCTGATAGCATCTTTTCTCCTCAGTTCACTCCTTCGTCTACATGCCTCCCATACTGCTTAGGATGCGCCCTTCTCATACACACTCAGTATATATTTTAAGTTCTTTGGGATGTTGCAGTAGGTTACTAGGGCTAGATCTTAAATCAGGAATTCTCATGTTTAAGGACCACCTGATTAAATTTCCTATGATTCCTGATTATATATATATATATATATGTATATATATATATATATGTGTGTGTGTGTGTGTGTGTGTGTGTGTGTGTGTGTGTGTGTGTGTGTGTCTCAGAGAGGGAGAGGAAGAAAGAGATAAAAACATCGATGATGAGAGAGAATCACTGATTGGCTGTCTCCAGCATGCCTCCTACTGGGGATCCAGCCAACAGCCCTGGGCATGTCCCTAACTGGGAATCAAACTATGACCGCCTGGTCCACATGCTCAACCACTGAGCCACACCAGCCAGGCTCTGGCTTTTCCCCAAGTATGTTTCTCTGCATTTCAGAGGGAAAAGCATGTGGGTGATTCAACCTAAAATTACTGTTAGTATAATGATTAGAGGAATGAAAGTATTTCATAACGTCAAAACTAATTTCTGAGCTATTTTTGAAAATTTCAATTGAAGTATGCAATTTTAATAAAAGCTTTAAAAATTCAATAAATTAAACCAAGTATCCAATACTAAAATAATGAAAAATAATTTTTATCTCCATTATTATCTTTTGGCACTGTAGTCTTTCTCAGCATCTCATTTATCCATGCACTATTATATAGAAATTCAAAAGACCATCTCTCAGACAGCAGATTATACCTCTCAGAAATCAATTACATTTCAGGACAACACTAACACTGTACACTTTTTATTAGGAAATGGATAGTAATAAAACTGGAATTATTTTACTGGCAAAGTCCATAAAAGTATCCAATAATTTCCAAATCAAAGAGGAAAACATATCCAAGATCTACTACTGAACAATATTAGCAGTATTATTTTCCCCACATTCACATTAATTTCCTCTCTCCAATTCTGATATATTGCACAGATTTAAAAAGCCATGTGTTACTTGCTTACTCCCTATTTATGGAATGCTAGGAAACTTCCTCACATAATGCTACTGTTGGTGTCTTAATGTTACTCCCTCTTAATTGATTAATGAGGGAGGCGAGAAGGAAACAATGTTAGAGAAAGTTTTATTAGGTATAAATTGCAAGACATTTGTTTGAATGAACATAATATCTTAGCTCTGTTTTGATGTGTCTTAGGGGAAGGCTTTACACATTGCTGAAAGCACCAGCCCAAGCACTGACCGATTTAATGGTGCCTTTAGAGCATGGGCTTGTATGTGGTTTTTGCTTTAAAGTGTTCTTGGGGGAAAACTTTACTGCCTGATAATAGGGAACAAAAGAATTCTTTCAATTTGATGTGATACAAACAAATATTTCAGATGAGAGTTACTTAAGGTAAACCAACAATAGATCTCTTTTAAAGCTAAAGGCCTCCTAATTCACCTCCTTAGAGAAAGCCTGGATATCTTAAGGCTACATCTGACAAGTAAATATTTTCAAACTTTTTCCATATTGGTACATATTTATTTACCAAGAAAAATTTTAGATGATGAGGTAGTGTAATTTGGAAGTGTAATTTTTCAGAAAAGAAAGACAAGTTCATGATCTTTTCTCATATTCTTTTCCTGTTTTGACTTTGAAAAGAAAAAATAGTAGGGAGAAGTCAGAAGGAAGCCAGTTATACTGAAATTGACAGAGTCCTGTGTGAACGTTAACCTCAAGTAGTTGTGTTCTACTGGCCAAATCACTTGCCCTCCATGAATTTCCCTCCATCTAAAAACTGAGGTTTTCAAACTAGAAATTCTTTTACTAAGGCAATTTTCAGTTCTCCAGTTACGATCAGTACAATACTCTGGGGGGAATGGAGAAGTAACAGGAGGGAAAGAAACATACTCCACTCATATGTGGAATTTAATGAACAAACTAAACTACCACGCAAAATAGAGACAGACATAAATCCAGAGGCCTTGCCGGACCCCTGTAACCCACTGAAGGCTGGGGCTGAGATTTGTGGGCAGACACAGGAGAGTAGTTGGGGAGCATCCTGCTCTACCCATCAGTGCAAGGACTGCAGTGTGAACTGATTGCATCTTTTCTCCTCAGTTCACTCTTTAGTCTACATGCCTGGTGTTCGGTTGGGGAGATATGAGGGAAGTGGAGAGATTGAGCAAAAAGGAAAAAGAAAGAGTGAGACCTCATGGACATAAACAGTGTGGTCATCGCGGGTAGAATGGAGGGGATAAATGGGATAAGTGGTGATGGAAAAAATAAAATAAAATGAAAACAGAAAAAGAAAACTGGATGCCAGAATGATCTCGTGGAAAGAGCCACATCCAGACTATCAGGACTTGGTGCAGAGAAGTAAATGTATACTTTTTAGGCCAATGCATTTGGAAACCTCTTTATTAGAAGCTTAACTTTTTTCAAATAACATAGCTGTACCAAATCCCAGAACAGAAACTTAGGCTAGGAAGTAGGCTTATTCATGGTAATGGAGAAATTAGAAGTACTAAGAAGATACAAATTCTCCTATTAAAATATCAGCATATAACTAAAGAGAAACTAACTCACTTTTTGAATCATGGAAATAAACTTTTGGTTCTCTTGATTATTGACATGAGAGCACACAGAATAAAAGAATGAAAGAAAATTGAAACTTTGAGGTTTCAGAAAGGAGGGATAAAATGGAAGCCCAGATAATTTAAATAATCTCTCTAGAGATTAGACAAAGATCTGAGCTAGAATTGAGCCAGGCTGTTTCTATTCCCTACCCTGTATTTTTAAAAGAAAATACCTTATATTTATTTCCACCGTAATACTTATATGATGTTAAGTTCGCTATGACTTTAGTGAAAGTTGTCCTCATTTAATGATGAAAATAGCTTCATTCTCCAATTGTATTATGGTCTGAAAAATTTGCTAAGACATGATATCAGGATTTTTGCTAATTACTAGTAATATGTTTACTAGTTATTTCAATTTAATTCATACAATGCAGAATAATATTAGGTCAAAATAAGCTATGCTCAGGTACCTCAGCTATATATATGTAAGGGTATATGAAAACAAGGCAAATTAGTTAAATATTTTAAATTGAATATAGAAAGAGCTACTTTTGCTTTATGCACTGATATTTTTTTGCTGTGCACACTGATTTCTTATTCTCTATTATCAAGCACTCTTTGTGTTCTGGAAAAAGCATTTCTGAAAATGTTGGAGTAACTTATAAGTGTCTTAGAGACACAGAAAGCCCAAGCTTGAAGGAAACTTAGAGGTCATCTCTGAGCACGTTCTGTATCTGGCGGGGAAAGGTAATGATGCTGTGAGGTTAAGGCAATTGCCCAGGTTACGAAGGTGTGAAATGGCCCAGCTGGCAAGGAAACTCACCCTCTGCCCAGGTTTCCCCCCAATTCCAACCTCTGCTGTCTTGGTTGAGCAGAAGTGAGGAAGAACCCTGAGCTTTAGTGACAGCAGGAACAAAATTCTCAGAAAACTGCACTGAAGGCAGAGGAGCTGCTGGGCTAGATCTCAGGCCACATGTCAGGGATAAATTTGAAGAAAATTTATTTTACTTGTTCCAAAAAGAGGTAACAATTCTCTAGATAGGTGCCTTATAAGTATGCTTTTAAAAATAATATGTTATTTTACAAGGACTTAGAGAAGTGCAAAATATGTCACTGCATTCTATCTTTTAGTGACAAAATTCTAATACTTTTTCCTAAATTATTCTGGAGTTTGAAGGCGTTGTTTTGTTTTTAAGAAAAGTTTAAGATTTTTAGAGAGAGAGAGGAAAGGAGAAGAGAGAAACATCAGGATGATTGCTAACATAGGTCTGCTGCTTTCTGCACACCCCCTACCGGGAATCTGCCCTCCCCTGCAGGCCTGGTCACCCCCAACTGCCCTCCTCTGCCAGCCCAGTCACCCCAACTGTCCTCCCTTGCTGACCATCTTGTGGCAGGCATCTTGTGTCTACATGGGGGCAGCCATCTTTGACCACATGGGGGTGGCCATCTTGTGTGTTGGAGTGATGGTCAATTTACATATTACTCTTTTATTAGATAGGATTTCTTAGACTGTTCCTGAAACTAGAATGCTCATTCCCCTGACCCATAGTCCCTACCCATTAAAATCATATTCAACCTTTAAGACCATATCTAACACCATTTCCTGCACAGTCTCTGCTCTCCCTAGCTAGCAGGGATTACTAAGAAATATAAACCTTTAAACTTTCCAGGATCTTTACATATATTTGGATGGTCTTGTTTGTCCTACCTACCTATAAAAGGCTGTTGTGTCTAGTGTTGGCTTGATGTTGTAAAGAGCTCATAAGAACCTAATGATCTACCTGGTCGTGCTCCCAAGAATGGTGAATTCCTGCTACTATAGATATGCAAACTCAGTATTTTACCATCATTCTTTGAGAAAGAATTTCCTAGAGTTAACTATAATTAAATAACTTAAGCACTTTTGTATATAGTACAGGTAAGCCATTTCAAATTTCTATTCTATTTTTATTTTAATAAAACCATTTAAATGCAGTAACATTTTCTGCATAAATTTTACAACAAAGTTTAACTTCATTCAATAGTTCAATAGTAGAGATTAAAATTTACATAGCTATTTTATTTTTTTAAAATATATTTTATTAATTTTTTACAGAGAGGAAGGGAGAGGGATAGAAAGTCAGAAACATCAATGAGAGAGAAACATTGATCAGCTGCCTCTTGCACGCCCCCTACTGGGGATGTGCCTGCAGTCAACTTACATGCCCTTGACCGGAATCGAACCTGGGACTCTTCAGTCCATAGGCTGATGCTCTATCCACTGAGCCAAACTGGTTTTGGCTTAGCTATTTTTTTTTATGTTTATTGTTTTCCATGTGCCCAAAGTATCCACTTTTCTTGGGCCAAATTTTGCTGATCTATTGTTTCAAGAAAATCTTGATACTTCTAACACTTTGTTGTAATTAGTAAGTAATAACTGCATAACTGTAGTCATCACTTTTGTTTTGTAGTGATCATTAGTGCAAAAAAGATTCATTGCGAATTGTATACCAAATTAACATTTAATTATTGACACAGAGAACAAAGAGAATTAGTGGGTCAAAATTGTAGAACAGAGACACTATGGGGACTACGTTTTTGAGTCAAAATGTATTTCCTAGAAGAAAATATACGGGGTTAGATCCTTGACAATGACCTTAGCAATGATATATTCTTTTGGATTTGACACCAAGGGCAAAGGTAACAAAAGCAAAAGTAACCATGTGGGATTATATTAAACTAAAAAGCTTTTGTCCAGCAAAGCAAACCACAGACAAAATGAAAAGACAACCTCCAGAACAAGAGAAAATAGTTGTAAATCACATATCTGAAAGGGGGTTAATATTCAAAACATATTAAAAAACTCCTACAAGTCAATAGCAAACAATAATAACCCTCAAGAAACCACCAAACACTCTGATTAAAAATAAGGCAAGTATCTATGTAAACATTTTTTTTACCCACAAAGGGATATAAATGGCCAACAGGTACATGAAAAGGTGTTCAACATCTCTAATTATCAGGGAAATTGAAATCAGAAACACAATGAGATATCACCTCATACCTGTTGAAAGGTTATTATAAAAAAGACAAGAAATAACAGGTGTTGATGAAGATGTGGAAAAAAATAGAATCCTTGTGCACTGTTGGTGTGAATGTAAATTGGGGCAGCCATTATGGAAAATAGTATAGAGGTTATTACAAAAAATTTAAAAAGAACTATCAGCAATGCTACTTCTGTGTATTTCTCTGAAGGAAACAGTATCACTAATTAAAAATATATTTGCATCTCCATATTTATTGCAGCATTATTTACAAAAGCCAAAACACAAAAACAAACTAAATGTCCATTTATGGATGACTGAATTAAGACAACCCTATTTAATAAAAGGCTAATATACAAATTGTCCTCATGAGCGGGAGTGTGACCGACCAAATGTTAGATGTGTACTGATCATCAGGGAGCAGTGCAGAACATGGCAAGCATTGGTGATGTGGCGCTGGCAGTGGGTGGCATTGGAGGCATTGCTGGATCTGATGGGCCCCGATGAGAGTGGGACTGTGGTGGGATGGTGGAGCAGGTGAGTGGGCAGCTCCAGGCCAAGGTGGGTGCAAAAGGAGGCCTGGCTGGCAGCAGCAGTGGCAGGCAGCTAGGGGAAGGGAGGCCCTTGCCAGCACCTGGCAGCTGCTAGGGACCGTACCTATGCATGAATTTCATGCATTGGGCCTCTATATACATAAAAGCCTGTGTGACCTTTACGACCCAACAACCAGAACGACCGGATGACCAGCTGGTAGCTATGACACAGACTGACCCAGACCTTGCTGCTGGGGACCTGACAGCCCCAAATCTTGTTCACCTGCACCCTGGACCAACAGGATGGAAGAGGGAGCCAGATTCCTCGTGAAATCAGCTGTTGGTTAGCTTGCTGATGGGGCTAACCTCCTGAAGTCCCTCCCCCTAGCTCGTTTCCTCCCCCGTCCATTGGCCCTGATCACTGGCCAGGATGATGGATCCTACCTGTGAACAAATTCGTGCACTGGGTCTCTAGTGAATATTATCCAGACATAAAAAAGAAGGAAATGTTGTAATTTGTAAAAGCATAGATGGACCTTGAGGGAATTAACTTACTAAGTGAAATAAATCAGACAGAGAAAGACAAATACTGTGTAATTTACCTATATATAAAATACAAAAAACAAAAAAGAAAAACAAAACCAAACAACTACCACAAACCTTGGACTCATAGATATAGAGAATAGATTAATGTTTCCCAGAGTGGTGGGTAGAAGGTAAAGAAATGGGTAAAGTTGGGCAAAAGGTCAAACTTTCAGTTATAAGCCTTGAGGATGTAATGTAAGGCATGGTGACTATAGATATACAGTTATAATACTGTATTGTATATATATGCAAGCTTCTAAGAGAATAGATCTTAAAAGATCTCATCTCAAGAACAAAATTTGTAATTATGTGTGGTGATGGATATTAACTAAAATTACTGTGGCAATCATTTCTTAATATATAGATAAGTTAACTCATTATGTTGTACATCTCAAACTAAAGGTCGTATGTCAATTATAGCTAAATTAAAAATATTCTGTTCTAGTGAACAAATGAATAAGTAATTAGATGTACATTATATGGTAACTAGAGGCCTGGTGCATGATATTTGTGTACTGGGGGCAGGTGGGTCGGTCCCTCAGCTCAGTCTGTGCCCTCTTTCAATCTGGGACCTCTCGGGGGATGTCCACCTACCGTGAAGGTGAGAGAGGCTCCTGCCACCACCACTGCACTAGCCAGCTTTGAGCCCGGCTTCTAGCTGAGCAGCATTCCCCTGTGGAAGTGCACTGACCACCAGGGGGCAGCTCATGCATTGAGCATCTGCCCCCTGATGGTTAGTGTTCGTCATAGCGACTGGATGATCTGGTGTTTGATTTATTTGCATATTAGCCTTTTATTATATAGGATTACCAGCCAATCCTGGAGTAATATTTTACTGAGTGTCCTGATTTATCATGTAGACTATTAGTTTCAGGCTTCCCTTGTTTCTCTTAGCCTGGACACTGCCGCAACCATACCTCCAGCTTTGGGCCCCTATTTTCCCTTAAAACTCCACTGCCTACCTAGTCAGTTCTAACTCTTATTATATATTGTTTATTTAATTTCACTGATTTTTATCTTTCAATCATATTCTTTTTTCTCACCCTCTAATTTTCTACCCCAAGTAATCATAATCATTCTAATTTTTAACAAATGCATGTTCTTGGAAGGAAATGTATGCATCTTAGTAACACTGGCACACTAACTTTGATTTGTAGGTGGTTTTAAATCACTGTAGGGTATTTAGCTGAAAGTCACTTCCTATATTTTATTCATGTAGAGGGTTAAGAATATGATTTTTTTGAGGCAGTTGGCCTGAATCTAAATATTTTCTTGACCACTTATTTATTATTTGATCTTAGGAAAGTCACTTAATCTCTCTGTGCTCACACAGAACCTTGGTAATATTTTGAAGCAGACACTATAAGCATAGAGATTTTTTAGTTTTCATTCATTTAGGTGAGCAAGCACTAAAATTTATAGCTAACTTTCCTGGTCTGTGCACAACCTCCTGGTTTGCATTTTCTCTTCTAGGACATCTAAGAAACCTTTCACTCTTTCCAGTTTTTTTTTATTATTATTTTTAATCTTTATTGTTCAGTTTATTAATTACATTGTTTCCCCTTTATCCGCCTATAGCTCCCCTCCTATCCCACCCTCCATCCTCACCTCCCCTCCCCACTGTCCTCTCCCATTGTTGCAAGATTTTTGTCCAGTTTCTTGCTGCACTTCCCACAAACCTTTTCTCCCCAAGAATTGTCAGTCCATTCCCTCTCTATGTCCATGTCTCTGTTATATTCACCAGTCTATCCTGTTCAACAGCCTATCAATTCACTTGATTTTTATGTTCATTTGTTGATAGATGTGTATTTGTTGTTCATAATTTTCATCTTTACCTTTTTCTTCTTCCTCTTCTTAAAGAATATCTTTCAGCATTTCATATAATGTTGGTTTGGTGGTGATGAACTCCTTTAGCTTTTTCTTATCTGCGAAGCACTTCATCTGACCTTCAATTCTGAATGATAGCTTTGCTGGATAGAGTAATCTTGGTTGTAGATTCTTGCTCTTCATCACTTTGAATATTTCTTGCCACTCCCGTCTGGCCTGCATCGTTTCTGTTGAGAAATCCGCTGACAATCGTATGGGTGCTCCCTTATAGGTAACCAACTGTTTTTCTCTTGCTGCTTTTATTATTCTCTCTTTGTCTTTTGCTCTTGGCATTTTAATTATGATGTGCCTTGGTGTGGTCCTCTTAGGGTTCCTATATATTGGGGTTCGGTGCACTTCTTGGACTCCTAAGTCAATTTCTTTCACCAGGTGTGGGAAGTTTTCAGTCACTATTTCTTCAAATAAGTTTTCATTGTCTTGCTCTCTCTCTTTTTCTGGCACCCCTATAATTCGGATGTTGGTATGCTTGAGGTTGTACCAGAGGCCCCTTACACTATCTTCAATTTTTTGGATTCTTTTGGTTTCTTTCTTTTCCAGCTGAGTGGATTTTACCTCTTTGTATTTTAAATCTTGAACTTGGTTCTTGGGGTGCTCCAGTGCACTTTTAGGTCTTTGTATAATATTTTTTGTTTCAGTCAGTGTATGCTTAATTTCTGGTGGGTCCTTTTTCATATCCTTGAGAGTCACCTTTATATCCTTGAGAGTCTCCTTCATTTCCTTGTAGGACTCATTCATTTCCACGTTGGTCTTGATTATTTCCTTGCAGGTTTCGTTTATATCCTTGAGGGTCTTATTCATTTCCTTGTAGGACTCATTCATTTCCTTTGTGGTCTTGCCTATTTCCTTATAGGCCTCGACCTTTTGTTGGAGCCTTTTGAAAAACCCTATAACTGTGGTTTTGAATTCCATGTCCAGTCGGTTTTTTTCCCTCCATTTCTTTCACATCTGATTTCTTTCCATGTCGCTGCATGGTGGCTGCTTCCCTGAGTTGGTCAATTAGCTTTGTGTGGTAGACTTCCTACTAGGGATAGTGGCTCAGCCTCCCCGGTTACCTGAGGTGGTTATGGGTAGCACAGTCTTGCTGAAGTTAAGCTCAGTTAATCGTTGTTAGCACTTGGAGGGTTGACCTCCAGGCCAATTGTCTGTGAAGCTCAGCTGTGCTCAGGTTGGATGGGCGGAGTCTCCGGGCCAAGCAGACAGCGTTAGCTCCGCCCTATGCGGCCCCGGGGACTCTGTGCCGGGGGCAATGGCCGACAGCACCTCTGAGAGAGAGCTGCTGCCAAGCTCTACTGGCTGCCGGGGAACTCAGACTCTCCCCAAATGACTTTGCACGCGCAATGTCTCACTCAGGGTCGTAAAACAAAGCAGACTGACGGTTTTCCGAATGAGAGACAAGTCGCAGAGAGCTCTCTGCACTGTCACGCAGCTGAGCTGTTCACGCGCAAGCTGCCTTCTCCACAAACCAGCAGTCCCGGCAGCACCTGAGCTTCGGCGTGCCCTCCCACTGTCCAGTTTTCACCCCGTATGGTAGTGGGTTCTCTGGACTTCACCCAGAGCTGGAGAATCAGTCTAGTGGGGTGTCTTTGTCTCCCCGTTCGAGAAAACTGGTCGGTTTTCAGCCGCCCGCCCACTCCGCGGCACGCACTCCAAACCTCTCTCTGTGCGAATCTTTCAACACTGTTCGCTGCTGCTCCTCTGAGTCACAGTGTCTTATCTTCACTTTTATTTGTGGAATTTTCACTCGGCGAGCTTTCTGGTGATTCTGGAAGGTGTTTGTTCTTTCGTTAAGTTGTAGTATTAAAATTGCTGATTATAAAGGCAAGATAGGTGTTTTACCTTTGCTGCCATCTTAGTTCTCCCACTCTTTCTAGTTTTAATGAGATTCAATCCTGAGTCTAGGTTCAGTTTTCCCACTGGACAGTCAAAGGAACTAGTTATTTTTGTTTTCCCTAGAGCTACATATTTTGTGTATCTACCTTCTATGACTCTTTGAATGTTTTTTTGTTTATGTCAGAACCTCAGGTAAACTTCAGCTATTGCGCTGGAACTCCTCTTGGGTAAGAAGCTAATAATGAAAGTTTTAGGAGACTCAGAGGATTCTGCCCTCCAGGGCTTCTTGGGCATGGTTCTGGGCTGGCTATAGCAACTGGTATCCAGCATAGAAAGTTGGGTTGGATAAGAATAAAATCACTTCTCTGGGCCTAAGATCCTTCTAGTAAGGAAGAACGACATGAAGCAGAGTTGCCAAAGGGACATTTGTTATTTCCCAAGATAAACTACCACACTGAACTATGGGTAAGTAAAACTCTAGAAAGACAGAATTCTGAGGTCATCTCAGATTTTTTTTCTTTTCTTACTTCTTTGACTGTGATTTCTTTGGTCCCAGCTACTTATGTCCTGCCTTATGAGGTCCTCAACACCTATTTGTGACCACACTCTAGCTTATCGCCTCTTCTCACATCTAGGCAGGACCTCACTGTGCCCTGTCTGTTCTAGTCTTGCTCATGTAATAGCCCTACTCTAACCCTGGTGTAACTCTGATTTTACTCCTTATTGAACACAAGCAGAATCTTCTAGCCAGGGCATCTCTTGTTCTTGCTTTAACTGTCCTCTGCCCACTTTCCTTTTAGGTCAGACATATTTACATATATAAATCCAAAAAAGTGTTGCTAGGATCAATGTTAAAGAGCTAACCCCTTATTCTTTTTTCTAGGGGTTTAGTTTCAGGTCTTACACAGAATATTTTGACTCCAAAATTTAGCCTCAGAGTATCTCATATTCTATGCCTTTGACCTACTAATTTCCATTGCTCTTTGTGTCAAAAATTATATGTTAATTTTTTATTCAACTCATAAAGAAAGTTTTTTGAACTAAAAATAAAAGTGATAACTAAAGTAGTATATATAAACAAAAGTCCAGAGCTTGACTGTAATGAAGATACAACACAGTGTAGGGGAAAGTTGAAGATTTTGGTCTGAGTATATCAGAAACCCCAGGTGTAAACCAAATTATTCCTCTCCAATAAGCTAGGTTCCCCTCCTCTATAAATCTCTAGAAACTTCCTCAAGTAAATCTTCAAACTTATTCATCTTACTCTCTACAAAAAATAATAATTTATAGTTCTTCATTAACTCTAACCAACTCATCAGAACTGCTCCTTGTAATTAAACATTTATTGTGAAACTTCCTAAAGAAAAATAAATTGAATTTCCCCCATCCTCTCTTTAGTCATAGTTTGGGGGCATGAGTGAATTCAAGGGGAGAAAATGTGTGAGTAGATAGAGTTGAACCTTTTAAGAAAGGGATTTTTAATGCTATCACTCATCAAACTTTATTACACTTCTGATCAATTTCTAATTAAAGAACACATGAATCCTCTTATGACAAGGGGAAAAGGTGATTCCTTAGAAAGGTACTGAATGTCTTATCTCAAGTTCCCAATTCACCAGACTGTTCAAAACACTCACTGGTAATTTTATTCTATCTTTTTTTTTTACAGGACTTACTCATTTTTAAGTGAGAAATCCCAAAAGTTTTCTTGAGTTTTTACTATATTGCTTCAGATCACTTTTGGGAAAAAATGCTTCATATCATTTGGTGAAAAATGACTAATGTTAATTTCATTTCAGACTCCATAAATATAATTTTATATTATTCACTGACATAGATTTATTACTTTCAGATTTTTGCTCTTGTATAGCATTATAATTTATCCAATTTCTCAGATAATCCAGTAAGGAATATATCACTTTGATATAGTATAATTGTATAGAAAAGCAATGATTTCTTTATCAAATACTAAGTAAATTTGTTTAATAAAATATAGCTTGAAGGCAGGTGAGGAAGGAGAATGAGAATGATTATAGAATAACTAGAGATAGGTGCACAACATTCATGCACTTGGGAGATCCCCTCAGCCTAGCCTGCACCCTTTAGCAGTCTGGAAGCCCTTGAGGGATGTCCACCTAAGCCACAATTGGACATCCTTAGTACTACCATGGAGGTGAAAGAGGCTCCTGCCACTGCCACTGCACTTGCCAGCCATCAGCCTGGCTTGTGGCTGAGCAGCGCTCCCTCTGTGGGAGTGCATGGACAACCAGGTGGCAGCTCCTGCATTGAGTATCTTCCCCCTGATGGTCATTGCATGTCATAGCAACCGGTCATTCCACCATTCAGTCGATTTGCATATTACCCTTTTATTATATTGGACTAGAGGTCCAGTGCACGAAGTTTGTGTACAAGGGGTGGAGGTGTCCCTCAGCCTGGTCTGCACTCTCTTGCAATCCGGGACCCCTCAGAAGATGTCTGACTGGCAGTTTAGGCCTGATTCTGCACCTAAACCAGCATTTGGACATCCCTTTTGCAATCTGGGACTGCTGGCTCCTAACCATTTGCCTGTCTGCCTGCCTGATCACCCCTAACCACTTGCCTGTCTGCCTGCCTAATCACCCTTAGCCCCTCTGCCTGATTGTCTCTAACCGCCTCTGTCTTGGCCCCTGCCACCGAGGCTTTGTCCAGAATGACGTCTGGAAGGTTGCTCAGCTGTCCGGCCTAATTAGCATATTATACTTTTATTATTATAGATAATAAGATCAAGTCCATGCCAATGACCAATTAATGGAAATGTCAGTTTATCAGATGACAGGTGTTTCCATTTTATCAAACTAAGTCTGTTTCTGAAACCAGATTTTCTGAGTTTCTCTTTTCCCTTATTCATAAAAAATATATTTATGGTTGACCTATCATAGAACTACCAAGCTGGAGGTGATCTTGAAAATAGTGCAGCTAGCTCTAGCTGAATTATGGTTGGAGCAGTGGACTGCATACTGAAAGGTTATGGTTTGACTTAGGTGAAGGGCACATATCTGATTTGTCGGCTCAAACCCAGGAGGCTACTAATGGATGTGTCTCTCTCACATTGATGCTTTTTTCTGTGTGTCTCCCCCCCCCTTCCCTTCTACTCTGTCTAAAAATCAGTGGAAAATATATTCTTGGGTTAAGATAAGCCCCCCAAAATATATATGATTCAACTAAATCCTCATTTTATATGTGGAGAAACTGAATAATAGAAATCATCATAGTGTCCTCAGTTACTTTGCAACCTTCTTTAATAGCTTGAATTATTCTATATTTAATCAAATAACTTTGTTTATATCCTTCCTTTTTAAAAAAATAAATGATTGTACCATATGAATAAGGTGGAGACCAGGAAGAAATACCAGCCAGTAAATCACTACTTTTTTTCCCTTGAGTATTTTGTAAATCTTATAATCCAGCACTTGAGGTAGGATGAAGATGACCTATACCATTATTACTAACTTCTCTCTCCTTGAATAAGATCATTAGTACTATCAGGTGGTTCGCTGATTCCCATTCCAGTCTTTCTTTTTCAAGTACTGCATGTTACCTCCTTTGAAACACATATTTGAATTTATGCTTCCTATTTATTGTTCAAGAAGAGAAGCAACAGAAAGTGTTGTGATAGAGTCCAATAATATGGCACCACATCATTGAAAGGCTCATACCTTTTTATAAAGTTATTTGAAAAAAGATTTAGCAAATGAAGATGAGTTACAATGAGAGTTGAGTTCAGTAGTAAGAGCCATGCAATCGAAAGACACCTGGTCTAGAAGTCCAGCCTGAGAACTAATTCTGAATTTGTCACTATTTATGTGATACTGTGTTAGCCAGTTAAACTTCCTGAGACCAGTTTTCTTAATCTGATAAATAAAAAATGGAGAGTAGTTGTTAGTTGGCCAACCCAAAAGCTTCCAAGGGCCACATACTTAGCCATTTCATATTCTCAATTTAAGTCCATGGCCCTTGGAAGCTTTTGGGTTGATTACATTTATGCAAAAGTTAATAGCAAGCAATGCTAATCTGCGGGGATAGATATCAAAATAGCAGTTATTTGGGGTCGTTTTGTTATTTAAGAATGTTAAGAAAACTCTGGAAATGTTCAGTTTCTTGACTGGAATTATATATATAACTATATAGATATAGATATAGTTATAGATATAGATATAGATAGTTATAGATATATAATTTACTTAGGATTTAGGCACTTTACTATATATTAAGTTAGATCTTGGTTTTTTAAAAAGATAAAAATAGAAATGAGCAATAACAAAAAAGAGAAATATAAAGGGAAAAAGAGAAAAAGAAAGAGAAAAATTTTGTTGGGAGAAAATAAATCATTTGTAGATAGAAGTCTGCCTAGAGATTGCCACACTGCTGACCCTGGGTTTCATAAATCTCTACAATCCTCTTCAGCCATAATTGTCAGTAATTATTTCAATAAGAAAAAAGAATAAGGTGAAAATTTGGGAATGGCAAAGTAAACTTAATACCGACTCTTGTGGCCCACTATTAGAATTGTCAATGGACCCATTGACAAGAAAATGATACTAACTATAAAAATTCTAAATTGCTGTGTCAAATCCCACTTTCCCTACCTGAGAGCTATGACTGTCTTGTGCATCATAACAGTAACTATAAATTAGAAATCTCGTTTTATTTTCTCCATTAGCAGAGACCAATGCTTGAAGAGGGTGTGCTTGGATTTCACAATTCAGGTTTAGTTGATCCAAATCTTACCACTCTGAGCAAAAAGTGAAAAGCTCTCCCACCCACTATTACAATCAGAACAGAACCCTTTGTTTACAGATTGGCTCTATGCAGCCATTGTAATCAGAGTAATTAAGGTTAAACTATGATTCAAATATCTTAGAAACTGAAGAGCAGATGAAATCAGAAGCTGCTTCATTGGAATATTCCGTGGGAGGGAAAGCATTGTCATCTTCCCACAGATTCCAACAGTGACTGAAATCCACAAAGTCATGATTTATAAGAAATTATAGACTTAAGTCAATTACCATGGCATGGCTATTCTTTCTTTCATACAAATATAGGACATTCAAATTAAGATAAAGTACTCTTGTCATAAATAAACATATTTATTGAATTTGTAACTTATATTGAGGATTTTAACTACTATCCCTCACTAATTCTAAAACACCTTTCCTATTTTATTATGACTAAAGTAGGCATTGGTGAATATAAACACCTAGGCCTTGGTGGGACACCTGGAATCAATTTAGATGTGTCTGACTCTCAAACCTGAGTTTCTTCCACTGCATCCTTCCACAGTCTCCTTTAAAGGAAGGGTCATGCAATTTGCCCTGTTTTTAAAGTCACCTACAACTATAGCTACATGCTAAATACAGACATAATTAATATGGCAAACATTCACTTTTGCAAAAGATGTATCTTTCTTTCATTTCCTATGAATCAGAGTTATTTTATTTTGCTTTTGTTATTCTGTTTGGTAGAAATTTAATCTCAATCAATTCAACATGTCCTCAGTTTGGTGTATTCCTCCATTCCTGTGGTTGCCTGTAAGTCTTGGGAGATTGATGAGTATAATAATTAGTTATTACATGTTAAGTTGGCTTTTGTCTCATTTTATTGGACACACAGGCTGTAGCTATGTCACTCAGAGTTCAGGGTATTCTCAGGTGTTGTCTGATAATTTCTTGACCCTTTCCTGCTTTTCTGTACATTAGATCAATGGAAACCCTGGGGGGATCTTTTTCTCTAATAACTTAACATTGCAGGACTGCATATATTTGTCAGAATTGGGGTTGTTGAGAATAGGGGAATGACTTTAGATCTTGCTCCTTTTCAACACCTCATGTCTTGAATACTTAAACTTGTTCTGGACATCCTGTCACTTTTAGCTCCTCATCCTCACACAGAAACTATATAGTTTGAGAAAGGAGGGTGTGCAAAGGTAATAGAAAAGGAAATATTATCTCTATCCAATAACACATTTTTCAAATCTATTTCATATTATATGAAAATTTCTTTTGGCTCTCTTAAACTGATTTAGTCATATCAATTGTTCCGAGAAGCAATGAATGCCAAGTTAGGGTTATGGAAAATTCTGGTGAGTGGGGTATATTATACAGTGTGAAATGTTAGCTATACTACCCCTCTATGCTAAACATACAGTATACTCAATACTCAGTAAATATTTATTTAAATGAAATATTACAAATAGGTTTTATATTGACTAGTCTTGTGATTTCTAAATGTGGATGAACATCAAAATCACCTAGGAATCTTTTTTAAAATTTAGATTTCCAGACCTCATACCTGGAGTTTAAATTTTAACAGGCTTGAAGAGGGATTAGAAACTGTTTAAAATATACTCCTCCTCAAGTGATTAGACAAGTTTGAGGTCTATTGGTTTAGCTGGCCTGATTACTCAGGCTTATCCAAGCAGTGTCCCAAGGAAATGAAACATTAACAGACACATTTTGGCAGTAGAAAAAGTGGAAATCTGAAACTTAGTAGAGTATGCATAAGATATATAATATAAAACTTTCTTTTGTCCAGTTTCATTAGTCTCAGTACAAAGAAATGGATTTAGACACCAGTAACTCCATTTCTTTGGAGACTCATTACCTTCTTGAGTTTTAATCCTCTCCTCATGTCAAAATTTGATACAATTTACTTTGGTATATAGAGAAATTTACATAAATGTGTTAATTCCCAAGTCATTTGAACTTTAGCATTTCTTAAATCAAATACTAACATGAAAGGTTTGCGTCCTAGGAAAAGACTGTCATCAGTTGGAGAGGTAGTCAAATTAGTCATTTTTCAGGCTGGAATAACCTTTTAAAAAATTTTATTGATTTCAGAGAGGAAGGAATGGGGAGCAAGAGAAACACTGATAGAAACACCAATGATGAGAGAGAATCATTGACTGGCTGCCTCCTGCACACCCGACATCAGGGATTTAGCCTGCAACTCAGGCATGTGCCCTGACCAGGAATCGAATCATGACCTCCTGGTTCATAGGTTGATGCTCAACCACTGAGCCATGCAGATTGAGATGGAATAACCTTCTTGTTTCAAAAATCATGCTGTACCAGAGACTTGCTTTGAAATGAAATAGACTTCAGTAATTTTAGTTTATATGTTGTGGTGGTGGTGGTGGAGGAGGAGGATGGAAGAAAAGGGATAGTAAAAAGCCTAGAATTAACTGGCTTATTCTCTTTATGTTCATTCATTGTAATTTTTATCATTCACTCATTTATCTAGATACTAATTGCTAGTATTTATAAATGAGAAGAGCAGTAAGCTATGATCTTGACTTGGGAGAACTCAAAGGCTAGTGAAAGAGACATGTTAACACAGATTTTCATAAAACATAAGTGGTATGATAAAAATCTGAATGAAATTTTATATCATAACATAAGACCTATAGCTATGTTTAAGGAAATTAAGGAATATTTTCTAGAGACAATGCATCTGAATGGGGTCTTAAAGGATGAATAAGAGTTTCTGGGGGTGGGTGGGATAGAAAGAGGGGAAGGCACCCCATGAAAAAGAAACTGTGTATGCAAAAGCGAGTATTCTGAAAGTAAAGGATATACATTTAGGGAAAGTATAATTAATTCATTGTGGTTGGACTGTGGGAATAAAGGCAGGAGATGAGGCCAAAAAAATGTAAGTTGGTGCAAATTTAGGAAGGGCCGAATAGTCCACATTACTAAATCTCCAGTATCTAGCAGTATGGTTGGAAAATTCTCAAAAATATAAATATTGGGTTGAATAAATAAATTAAAAATGGAACACACTATAACAGTAAAGGAAGAATCATGAATACCTGGATTCAAAGCCCAATTCACCTTATCACATGGAATAAATTACTCAAGTGTAAATTCTTAGGGCTCTTATAAGATTAAATGAAAGAGTGAATGTATAATTATTTGATAAACAGAAAAAAAGTAATCATATATTATTTTAATTCTGCTGATTATCATAACTCTCAAATAGTAAGTGTACTTTGATTTTAGAATATAAATCTTTCTCTTCATTTTGTTTCACTGCAAAGGAAGGCATGTATTAAACTTGGCTGATTAGTATATGACTCCTAAATATTATTAATGTCTAATGAAGCAAGAGTAAATTGGCACACAAAGACATTTCCATCCCAAGTTAAAATATGCATGCCTAGACTGTCTCATCCTCATTAAATTAAATATAACATCAACATTTTAAAGGAAGGTTATTTAATGTAGTTGGATTTTAAAACTTCCCTAGATGTTAACCAGTGTCAGTAGGGATAGCTAATATCATAGAAACAGAATTAATATACAGCAGGTTTCTGAGAAGTCAGAGAAAGAAAAGAAATCAATGGAGTGAGGCTTGCAAGATAAATGAAAAGAAACTCACTAGGAAAACACCAAATATGGAGGGGAAAAAAGTGAAAGACAGAAGATTGTGGGTTTGGATTAATTCATGTGGAAAAATGATAAGTTGATAGTTGCTAATATATTTGATGTGTGTTTTCAATAAAATGCTAGAGGAAATAGGGGTGAATGTCCTATAAGAAATTATTAACTGATTTATCATATATATGACCTAGGGAGTAACAATCCATTAAAAAACTTATTTTTAATTTCATATGTAAATACAATTTTAATTATTCTATGGCCCTTGGTTTGGGTTCCTTGAAGTGGGTCCAAGATTTAAAAAAAATACACAAGGATCCAAATTAATGCCAAGAAATCTATGACATTTCTTTATACCAATAGTGAACTTATAGAAAGAGAGACTAGAAAAGCAATCCCATTTACCATCACACCAAAAAAATTAAGATGCCTAGGAATAAACTTAACTGAGGAAGTAAAAGACCTATATATATGAAAAACTACAGGACACCGAAAAAAGAGATAAAGACATAAACAGTTGGAAGACCACACCATGTTCATGGATTGGTAGAATCAACATCATCAAAATATCCATACTACCCAAAGCAATCTACAGGTTCAATGCAATCCCCATTAAAATACCAATGGCATATTTCACAGACTTACAATGAACTTTCCAAAAATTCATCTGGAATTAAAAAAGACCCCAAATAGCTGCAGCAATCCCGAGAAAGAAGAACAAACTAGGTGGGATCTCAATACCAGATATCAAGTTGTATTACAAAGCCACTGTTCTTAAAACAGCCTGGTACTGGCACAAGAACAAACATATAGATCAATAGAATATAATAGAAAACTCAGAAATCTATGCCAAACCACTATGCCCAATTATTTGACAAAGAATGCATGAACATAAAACGGAGTCAAGACAGTCTCTTTAACAAATGGTGTTGGGAAAATTGGACAGATATATGAAAAAAAAAAAAGAAAAGAAAAGAAACTAGACCACCAATTTACAACATCCACAAAAATAAACTCAAAATGGATAAAATACTTATACATAAAATGGGAAACCATAAAAATACTAGAGGCAGTGAAATCTTAGATATATGCTGAAGGAACTTCTTTATGGATACTGCTCCTAGGGCAATGGAAACTAAAGAGAAAAACAAATGGGACCTCATTAAAATAAAAAGCTTTTGCACAGCAAAAGACACCAAACCATCAACAAAACACCAAGAAAGCCCACTGCATGGGAGAACATATTTGTCAATATCGTCACCGATAAGGGTTTAATCTCCAACATTTACAGGAACTCATACAACTTAACAAAAGGAAGATAAACAATCCAATTAAAAAAAAATGGGCAAATGACCTAAATAGACACTTTTCTAAGGAGGACAGAATGAAGGCCAAGAGACATATGAAAACATGCTCAAAGTCACTAATTATCTAAGAGATGCAAATCAAAACAACAAGGCGGTATCATCTCACACCTGTCAGAATGGCTACCATCAACAAATCAACAAACAAAAAGTTTTGGCGAGGATTCGGAGAAAAAGGATCTCTTTTGCACTGCTGGTGGGAATGCAGACTGGTGCAGCCACTGTGGAGTACAGTATGGAGTTTCCTAAAAAAACTCAAAATGGAACTTCCATTTGACCCTGTGATCCCACTTCTAGGAATATATCCCAAAAAACCCGAAACATGAATCAGAAAGGATATATGCACCCCTATATTCCTAGCAGCACAATAATAGCTTAGATTTGGAAACAGCCTAAGTGCCCGTCAGCAGATGAGTGGATTAAAAAACTGTGGTACATCTACACAGTGGAATACTACACTGCAGTAGAAAGGAGTGCTTACCATTTGCAACAGCAAGGATGGAGATGGAGAGCATTATGCTAAGTGAAATAAGCCAGTCAGAGAAAGATAAATAACACAAGATCTCACTCATTTATGGAATATAATGAACAACATAAACTGATGAACAGGGACAGATCCAGAGGCAGAGAAGCAGAGTGCCAAACCTCAAGGGAAGATAGGAGAGGATGGGGGAAAGGAGGAGAGATCAACCAAAAGACTCGTATACATGAATATAAGCCTAATTGATGGACACAAACACCAGGGGTGTGAGGCATGAGTGAGGGTGGGGTTTGCTGGGTTAATGGAGGGATGTGGACACATATGTAATACCTTAATCAATAAAGAAATTAAAAAATACACAAAACAACAATAACAATAAATCACCTAAGGCTTTTCACATCACACAGTTCACAAATATGCCACATTTCATCATCTTTTTTGTACCTTTGCTGTTTTCCTTCTCTCTGCCTGGACCTTCCTCCCTTTGTTCTCAGAAATTCAACTCATTTATCCAGGCCAACCTCAAATGTAATCACATATCAGTGAAGACTTTCTCTGATATCTGATGCTGTCTCCAATATATCATGCTGCCTTCTATCTGATTTCTTTCCCTCTGAGAAGCAGGATGAGCTGAGGCAAAGTACTAGAATGGGAGAGAAAGTGAAGGGTTATGTGAGTTTGACCTGAGCAAGGAAAACTGTGTCTAGGAATTGAGATTTCAGAGTCATTTACATTTAAGAAAACTTCTTGAGTATGGATATGATCACTATGTAGAGAGCATACTCTGTGAGATTCTCCAGAGGATACAGAGATGGTTGAAGGAAGAAAGGACACCCACGGATTTTCTTGCAAGTACAACACTAGATCTCTGTCTGGGTATTAATCTATTGTCTCTGAGCTCAAATGCTTGATCAAGTATACCATAATATAAGACTAGATAAGCAAAATTCAGTTGTTTAGTGGCTTTTTCTTGAAACATTAAAACTTTATCAAGAACCCTAGGAGATGGGGTGTACTCTTGCCAGGTGACATAGGACCACTAGCTAGGTACAATGCTCCTCTGAGTGATATGGAAGGTTGTCAGCATTGAGTGGCACATGTGACTGGAAAGGGCCTTTGGAAGATTCAGGTTGGCCTGGCACTTAGGTAATAAGATCCAACAGACCCTAATATATTGTGGACACTAGAGGTGGGAAGAGATTCTGTGTAAATTTCCTGGTAAAACTCCATGACAAAATCACAAACATAGGCCTCTGGGATTTGAAGCAAGACCATGCCAACTGCAGGCAAGAATTATAAGTCATTTTAGTAATAGCTCCTAGAATGTTATTTGGCTCTGGTGGTGCTTAAACCTTTGATCAGGAGGCACCAAGTGACTCTGTCTGAAATTGCCTATTGTGAATTGGGTTATGTTGGATCAGCAAAGTAAAAAGTCAGTAGATGATCACAAGTTGGAAAAGGTGCATCTGAAATTGAGGCCCGAGAGGACTATGGAATGTGAGTGAGCTGAAAAAGCAGGTATGCCAGAAACCCTGCAGTAACTCCAGAAACCATTTCCCAGCTTACTCCTTTGGTCATATGGCAGGTGCAGTGTGACTGGATAAAAATAGAGGAAAATGCCCACGTTTAGTTTTTGAATGATTCAACATGATAAGTATGTGAATACTGAAAATAGATAGCAGGTATGTTATTATAGCTATATCTAAAGACGGTTTTTAAAATAGCAGAGTGAGAAAATCTTTCCTATGGGCAAAACTGTAAGTATTCCATTTTTTATGGAATGATAAATGGACCAAAGCAAAAACATACAAATGTCTGGGCAGGAGAAAATGTCTTGACCAGTTGGTCTTGGGCCTGGGAAGAGAAGGATAAAAAAATCAGAGACTAGGAGGTCTGGGATGGAAGCATAAGCATGGACATGGGCACAAAGTATAAATTTTTTCTACCATAAATTGACAGTACTAGAAAGCATTCACTGGGAAAGAGTCACAGAGCACTAAGTAGAGAAAATAACATGGCCAGTCAGTGTTCTCCAGCCTTTGTCATCAGCTATCCTGGATCTGGCCCATTACACACATTACTGAAGTGGTCATTGTGGAGATGGATGCTGTGCATGGATTCATTTGTCCTGGTCTGTCTAGATACTGATGCTTCTGTTTGAACTATTACCATTAAGACCAAACCTAAGCCCCTAAATGGTACTATTCTTTGAGGAATCTAATTGGTGGCAAGAAGACTATCTTGGAAAGAACAAGTTTTTTTTCCACATAGATACTTATTCTTATCATAGATTTGCCTTCTTAGCCCATAGTGCCTCAGTCAGTACTATTATCCAGTAGCTTATAGAATGCTTGATCTATAGGTGCTTAATTTACCCAACAATCATATAATCACAGGATACACTTGGAGTAAGGAGATGTGGTGTGGGACTGTAACTGAGAGATTTACTGGTTATCTCATATACTACAGGATCCAGAAGTAACTGGCTTATTTATCTCAAGGACCTTCTAGAAATGGCCTTCTAATGGAATAGCTGCAGCACAATACTTTGAAAAGCTTGGGTATAATACTCAGAAAGAACAGAGTGCCATCCTCAAGATGCACTCAATATATGCATTAAATTAGGTATCTATATATGTGGTGCATTGTCAACAATAGGAAGAACATATGGCCTAGGAAGCAAGACGGATAGCAGGAGTGGTTTATCTTATCATCACTCCCAGTGATGTTCTTAGAACTTTGTGCTTCTCATTTCTTCTCAGTAATTCTGGACTCTACATTATTATGAGTTCCTGGTCCAAAGATCTATACTCTTCTCAGGATAGAGAAAGAGTCCCATTTAACTGGAGCACTTTGGACTTCTTGTGATCAGGGTCCAGTGAGCAGGAGGAGAGTTGCCATCTGGGCAGTTGCTCCTGAGCAGAAGCAGGTAGGGAAGCCTTTAGATAATGAGAGGCAGAGAGGAAGGTAGAGAACTCAGGCGATCTTACCTTGGTACACTCTTGTCTAAGTGCAACTCTAAAAGGACACATGGGAAACTGAACAGAAAAGCATGTGAAAACCAAGGTCTCAGATCCTCAGAAATGAAGGTTTGGTCCCACCACCATGTAAGTCACCAGAAAGACCTGCCAACATAATTGCTGAGGGCAAGAGTTGAATGAGAGTTTTCAAATTTGCCTGCATATAGCCAGTCCCAAGTTAATTTGTGCTCTTTCTTAATTGTAATTCTAATTTAGTTTTGCTATTAGATTTTAAATGTTTTATAATTCTTATCACCTCCACCTCTCTTTTTTTAAAAAAAATCCCATCTTATTGTCTCCTTTTTATTTTAGTCAAATGACTTTCTGCAAAAGTTTTATAGAAACTCCTTACTTGCATTTTTCTGAGAATGCCCCATAATCTTCATAACTCAGACACCTGCTCTTCCTCTAAGTCTTTGGAAAGATGTTTCCTTTTCCTTGTCCTGCATTATTCTTATTACTGATACGGTAAGCAATCTATTCACATCTGGTAGTTGTTAACAACCCAGGATAGGTATGGTTGGTCCATGGCCCTCACATCTGTTTACTTAATAGTAAGTTAAAGCTCCTTCACATATTTGTAGTAGTTTGGCAAGTTGATATGCAAAGAAGTATTACATTATCTATATAACAATAAGCTTTGCATATTTCCTAAAACTCTATTAACCGAGTATAAGAATCTCACTTGGTAGCTTCAGTTAAAGCAAAAACATGAAGATGCAGAGATGTTTCTTGGAAACTGATGAGCATCAAGTACATTTGGGCCAGAATTAAAGTGCCATTGGGATGCTCTCTCTGTCTCTTCTTTGCTCTTGTGTTTGCTCTTCATTTCTCTGCCTCCTCCTTCCCCTCTTCTTTCCTCCATCTTCTTTTCTTATTAGGCCAGCTTAAATTCACCTCTAATTCACTCAATACTATGGAAGCTGATATTGTCTAAAACACAGCTGTCATCGGTCTCAAATAACATCTCTTCTGTGGTGAAAGTAACCTGTCTTATCTGAAATATTTATTCCCAAGTCTAAATTACATTGGGAAGCAGTTTATTGTCATAGCTGTTTTTTCACTCATGTGGCCCACGGAGTCGAGTCATATAGTAACAGAGACATTTTTACCATGTCCAGGAGGGGAGAAAAATGGTTCTCAGAGAATGTATGCTGTATGGTGTAGGGGGTGAAGGGTAGAGAAGAGATGATTGGGTAGGTAGTCTGTTTATCAAATGTCTGTCCACATTCATCTAGTGTGGATGCTTCTACCCTTAATAGCTGGTTCATTGAAAATAAAAACAAATAAAAAAATACAAACTTTAATTCTCAACAAACACTGCTGAGCTGGCTCTTGCTGTTTCTATTGTTGCCCATTCCTCATATCCCCATTGTGTAGAAATTACAGCTTCCAATTTTCATTGTGCTATTTATAATTGCCTCCACTTTCTGCTTATTTTTTTTATTGGACTTTGAGATTTTAACTGGATATAAGAAATGAGTTACTGGTGGGTAAAATCAGATATTAGGCTACTTCAGATCTTTGTAGGATATAGAGTATTTTCTGCTTGCTTTAAGTCATAAATGAAAGGAATGACAAGAAAGACTATATTTACTTCCTGGTGGGTGGTTACATAGCACATGCCTGCAGTCCAGTTCTATTGGCATTATGGATGGATGGAAATTTATTACAGATTTAGTTAACTTCTTTAAAAATTATTTTATCGCCGAACCGGTTTGGCTCGGTGGATAGAGCGTTGGCCTGCGGACTGAAGGGTCTCAGGTTTGATGCCGGTCAATGGCATGTACCTTGGCTGCGGATACATCCCAGTTGGAGGTTTGCAAGAAGCAGCTGATCGATGTTTCTCTCACATCGATGTTTCTGACTTTCTATCCCTCTCCCTTCCTTTCTGTGAAAAACCAATAAAATATATTTTAAAAATGATTTTATTAATTTTAGAGAGAAATGAAGAGAGAGGGAGAAACATCAATGTGAGAGAGAAATATTGATTGGCCACCTCCTGCATGTACCCTAAGCAGAGACTGAACCAGATGTGCCCTAATCAGGAATAGAACCAGCAATATTTGGTCCATCGAACAATTCTCAACCAACTGAGCCACACAGTTAACTTTGATTCCTTATTGACAATGTTATGAGTTTTCACCTTTTTATTTTCTTAATGTGAAAGTGGAAATGAAATTGGCATTGGGGTCTCTAACAATAAGCCATTTAAAATGGATATTAATTACTATAATTTATTGACCAAATATTTTGTTTTAAACTAGATATTTACTATTTTTACTAAAAAGTCAGCATACACTTCTACGTATGCATAAAAAGAGAATGGAACAATGAGCCTAATGGAAAGCTTGGGTTACACCTTTGGACTATGGAGTTTCTCTTCCCCTTAATTTACAACTGTGAGAAATGTTTAGCTAACTGAAAGACTGCTTCTTTTTCTATTAACTTGATTTTATTTTCCTTTATATTTAATTACTAAATAGAGTACTTTTAAACATTGTAATTAAAAATAAAATGGGCTAAATAATTCAAAAATGTATTATTAAAAATAACCAGAGAATCCATCTGTTGTGGTTAAATACATAATTTATTTTAAAATATGAACATGAAAAATACAGTAATTCAGAAAACAGCATGAGAAATTACTGAAAACATAATTTTAATAGGCTTTCCCACCTGCTACTATTTTTGAAAACCTAGCAGGATATAAGAGAAAATTAGTATTTCATAAAGAATTGGAAATATTGGGTAGTGATTTATTTAAGTAAAACAAGGAGATGATTTTGAAATATAAAAGAATGGCATCAGCAGTATTTTGTAGAGTAATATTAATGAAGTCTACTAAGAAAGGTCTGAAATGTTTTGTGCATTTTATGAATTTTGATAATTCTTCTTGATAAAGATAATCCACTATAAAGAAGAGCCACTATTTGAAGGACACAAGATTAAACAATAGATTAAATTGCCTTGCTCATTTGACCTGAATCATAGTATCCTCTGAATTGCAAAGCATGTATTATTATTCATTTTCAATTCTAAAATGCTAAATTAGGCTACAAGTCCAGACTAAATGTGGTAATGCAAATTTGGAAGCCCAGAAACCATTTATAGGGTAAAAAAACAAATAACAAAAGCCAGGATATTCAGCAAGTTTTAAATTTAATTGTTCCATTGGAGCAACATTTGATAATGGTAATGAAAAATCCGTAATGGAGATAAGTGATAAGAACTATATTATAAAAGGAGAAATCAGATAAAATTTTGACAGATAGTTGATAAATTCAAAATATTTTATATAATTCTTCCTATATAATAAAAGCCTAATATGCAAATTACCTCCTCTATAGGGAGTTTGACCAGGAGTTCAACTGCTCACTATGATGTGCACTGACCACCATGGAACATGGTGGGTGTTGGTGACCTGGCACTAGCAGCTGGTGGCAGTGGAGGCACTACCAGCCCTGATGGGCGTCAATGAGAGCAGGACTGTGGTGGGATGGTGGAACAGGTGAGTGGATGGTGCCAGGTCAAGACGGGTGCGAGGGGGGGCCTGGCCCTGATTGCCAGCAGGCCCTGTTGTTTATCAGGGCTAGGCCCAGGGCTGGGATGGGAAACTGAGATTGGGTGGCGATGTGTGACATGGGGCTGTGACCCCTTGCCAGCTACCCAGAGGCGGAAGTGATGGGGACAGAGGTGTGGTAAGAATGCAGGGTATCTGCTGAGCTCACTCTCACCCCCGCTGAGATGCACTGGGAAAGCCCCTGTGCTCAGGTATCAGGTGCCCGTGAGGAGCCCAACCCGCACCTGTGTGGACTCTTCTGGGTGAGCCAGTCCACAGCCACTGAAACTGTAGGGGCTGGTAGGGCTCCCCATGGGTTTGTGCAGAGCCATTCTGCGAGGCTGGCCGGGAAAGAGCATGCTGCCACCCAGCTTACATGCAGCACTGCTGGGTGGCCCAGAGACTCACATTGCGCCCTTGCCTGTGGTATCCAGTGGCTCTCATCACATCTCCACATGGAAACTTGGGAACTACGACTCAGGCAGAGGGAGGTGTGAGGGGTTCCAGGAACCCAGGTACTTCCCAGGGCACTGAGGTCAGCTGGGACCTGCCCTTCCACGCCAGATGCTCATTCTTTGATCACCAGCAGGCCTAGGAACTGCACCTGTGCACAAATTTTGTGCACTGGGGCCTCTGGTAAAAAATAAAATTGTTAAGCAGAACAATAAAACACATCTGAAACCACCACTCAGGTTTAGCAAAAGACTATTACTAAAGCCTTTGAAGCTTCAACTATTTCTCCCCCAAAATTTTCTACATGTCCTCTATCCCTGAGGACTAAACTGAATGAAGTGATCACTATTCTCTTTGCTTTCCCTTACAATTTTACCACATACAAATATGTCCCTAAGTGATGTATGACTTGGTTTTGTAGTTTCTAAATTTTTAAAAATGATTTTATAATAAATGTTGACTTTTAGAATTTGCTCCTTTCACTCAACATTTTAAATATTTATTCACGGTGATATATTAAGCTATAGTCCATTAATTTTAAGTGTTGGATAGCATTATACCTTATGAGTACATCATAATTTGTTTATCTATGTTTTCAGTTCATGGATATTGTTTTTATAATTTAAAAAATGCATAGACAACACTCCTATGAAAATTCTCGCAGTACATATCTGCTAGTGCACACAATAAGAGTTTCTCCAGAACAATGCCTGCAGTACAAGGTCAAAGGATTTCAGTACCAGTCCCATCTCCAGTCATGTTTTCTCACTGTAAATCAACCAATTCATATCCCTATTTTATGTGTTTGTTTTGTGAGCTTGGTTAATGTGACTGCCCCTATCTTTGTGCTCACTAAACACCATCAACCTGCCTGGCCTTGGACTCTGGAAACTTAGTGAAAGGTTTGCTGCCTTGTAAAACTACTTGGGAGCGAGGAAGGGGCTTCCATAGTTTATTCAACTCTGTCCCCTTTAAATTATTGTGATGGTTGACACAATCCCCCCCGCCCCCCCAGACCTGCTTGAAATTCTAACCCTACAATGTGAAATATGATTCTGAGGGAAAATGATTTAGCCCTGCTCAACTGGTATGAAGGAAGGGGACAATGTATGAAAACATTTTGGAAATAAGTATTTAACAAATAAAAATTCAAAATCTTCCTGAATCTTAGCTCTGCCTGAGGCATTACTCCATAAAAAAGATATATTGCATTGGAGGAAGAAAATCAATATTAGTCTGCGAAAAACCCAAGTGAAAACATCTTGAATGAAGTCTGCCATTCAACAGAAAGTTCACAGTGATGGACTTCCAATTGTCCAGTGAAAGGCATACTGATCCTTGACCTTCATAGACCTGGCGAAGAGTTTTGTAACTGTGCAAAAGAAAGGAAGGGTCAAAATGAGACATTTAAGGGCTGCTTAGAAAGGTAGTAGACAAAAAAAAAAAAAGAAAAAGAAATGTTCAGAATAAAACTCTAAACATATTGAAATACTAATTTCTGATATATATATGGTCTCAATAGTAAGCACCAGAATAAATTACTGTCACCATATTCAGTTACAGCAAACTGTGGCTCACCGCTCTGTTGACTAATGAGTCTGCTGACCACCGAGTTAGTCCATATTATATAATGTGCCAAGGGACCTGTAATTGTCATGCAAGTGTGTACAATGCATAAAGCATGTATATGCATTAAGCATATACTTCATCTTAGAGAGTCCCTTTGATTTTCAATTTGCAAATATAATTTGTAATTCTACTCATGGCAAAGGCCTTAGAATGGATGCTTAATATTTCCTCATATTTTTATATTTTGATAGCTTTCATAATTGTATTATTTATTTTATTCCAATTATGCTCAATTTCCTCTTTCAAATCTCTTTTACCTGCTGTTACCTGCAAAATATACTATAAGAAATAAACTAAATTTCATTAGCTTAGCACATACTTAAAGGAAAAGAAATCAAGCTTTTCAAAATTATAAAGTTTAACCCTAGCACATATTGGTGAGGATATTAGAACATTAGAAAATCTTTTATGGGGTATTGATAAAAGAGTTTGAAGAACATTTTGGCAATGTCTAAAATGGGCATGAAAATATACATAGATATACAAGAATATTCATTGCTGTATTGTTTGCAATTAAACTGAAAACAATGAAATACTCATCCATAGGAGACTGGATAAATTGTCATATGTTCTTCTAAGTGAAGAAACCAGAACTATGTGTATCACTATGTATAAATTTCAAAAACAAATAGACAAATAAAGCAAGTTGTATAAAGCTATATAAAGAATGACACAATTTCTATGTAGTTTGGATAGTTGCAAATGATACTTCATAGTTTAGTATCTTAAAGGATACAGACTTTATAGCCAAAGTATAGAAACACAAAATTAGTGAATAGTGTCAAATTCAGGGTAGTGATTACCACTGGAAAGGAGAGAGGTGCACCATGTATATCTGTAATAGTTGGTTTGCTTGTTGATTTTTTTAAATTATTTTATTTTCTATATATTTTGTGTGACTGAAAATATTTTATGTTAGAAAAGATCTATCTTAGGCTATTATTTCTATAATAATTGTTGCCCAAAGTAAAACTTTTGCTTCATAGGGAGTTAATTCTCTAGCCTTAAATATAAAAAACACGTATTAGAGTATTTATTTCAAGTTGCTTGTTTTTGGTTCGTTACTCCTCGGATGAGGATATTTTTCCATTGATTATTAGAGAGAGTGGAATGGAGGGAGGTGGAAAGTAAGAGAGAGAGAGGGAGGGAGAGAGAGAGAGAGAGAGACAGAGAGAGAGACAGAGAGGCAGAGAGACGTGAGAGAGGTGAGAGAGGAGAGAGGGGAGGGGGGGGGAGAGGAGAGAGAGAGAGAGAGAGAGAGAGAGAGAGAGAGAGAGAGAGAGAGAAGCATCCATGTGAGAGAGACACATCCACTGGGGGATGCAACAAGCAACCCAGGAACATGCTCTTGACTGGGAATCAAACCTTTGACCCTTTGGTGTGTGGGCTGACACTAAACATCTAGCTACACCGGCCAGGGCTCAAGTTGTCGTTTCTATTGCAGTGAAGTACAAAAAAAATAAAAAAATAAAAACTTAAAAATGCACTAATGTAAATCTGAAATACCACTACTGAAAAGTATTTCATAGTATTCCAATGGTCCTCCATAAATCTGGGTATTAGGAATGTAAAGTGGGTATGTCTTTTCACTTTACTATTATTCCCTACTTTTATTGCTTTAAAGTTTTTTTATTGATTTCAGAGAGAGGAAAGGAAAGGGAAATAGAAACATCAGTGATGAATCATCCACTGGCTGCCTTCCGCATGCCCCTACTGGGGATCGAGCTGTGCCCTGACCCAGAATCAAAATGACCTCCTGGTTCATGGGTTGACACTCAACCACTGAGCAACACCGGCCAGTCACATAAATTATTGTAAGTGATGCCACTGAAGTAAATTTAAAGAATAGCCAAATAAGTAAAGCTTGTCTCTTGTGTCAGTATTCTTTACTTTCTCCCTCATCAAGCTCTGCCTTTCAAAGTTTATGTACTGATACTTCTCATACTTGCACACTTCCAAACACCCCGTGCTCCAAAATGACCGCTCCTGACCAGGAAAGGAGGCCCCGCAGCAGGAGTTTCGTGGGGAGATTTTCCAGGAGGACAGAGTCAATCAGTGCTGCAAAAAGGATTTCAGGCACGATTCCTTGGGATGCGCCCTATGAATTTGATGGATTTAATGAATTACTGTGACAAGCAATTGTTCTCTTAGTAGTAAAACTGGAAATTGGACTAGATAAACTTTAAGATATTTTTCAGCTCTACAATTCGCATAATCCTACTTTATTTACTCAATCTGCAATATTTTATTATATTACCAGATAGTAGTAAGTAAACATGGCAGAGGAGACAGGGATTTAAGAGTATGACACACAAAATCTTTTCTTTAAGAAAGGACTTGTGTGTGGGATCAGGTAAATGAAACAAAAGATTCAGAACAACAACATATAATAAAATATGTAATATACCATTAATTCTTCAAAGTGATTTGCAGTTACTCATATTAAATATTATGTATTGGGAACCTTGCATATTATATAAGCCTTGGAATACTGAAAGACACATATCAATTATCCTTATTTTATGTTGATAAAAATAAAAGACTTAGATAAATTTAAGAAAATATCAGTTACCCAGACAATAGGATACAGTGCTATAGGTTAATTCAGGTTGTCTGAATACAGATGCTGTTTAGTTTAATCCAGTATACTGTATGCATCGCACACATCCTCAACTAGATAAGTAAAGTTATCTGAGATTACATGACCATCACGATTCAATATACACAAGAACAAATACAGGATGGAAAGCATCATACCCCTCATAACCTTTCCCCTCTGAATTCTAACCTTCTCTCTTCACAATTTGAAATCATGCTACGCATACTATTCTGTGACCTCTATTTAATGGGAAAAAATACCTTGTAGTTATTTTCTTTTTTAAAATGTAAACTTATCTCAAACTTCCATACCATAGTTTATGTGAACAATTCTTTATTTGGGGACATAAGCTCTTTCCAATTTTTTCTTATAAATAACTAGAGGACTGGTACACAAAATTCGTGCACTGGAGGGGAGGTCCCTCAGCCCAGCCTGCGCCCTTTCATAGTCCGGGACCCCTTGCTTCTTACCGCCCACCTGCTTGCTGCTTCTTACCGCTCAGCTTGCTGCTCCTTAGCATTGCCATGGAGGCCGCAGGAGAGGCTCCCACCACCTCCACTGTGCTCACTATCTAAAAGCCTGGGTTTGACTGAGAGGGGTCCCCCTGTGGGAGTGTATTGCCCACCAAGGGGCAGCTCCTGGGTTAAGTGTCTGCTCCCTGGTGGTCAGTGCACATCATAGGGACTGGTCGGTCATTCTGCTCGTTCCACCATAATGGTTGCTTAGGCTTTTATTATATAGACTAGAGGCCCAGTGCACGAAATTCGTGCATGGGGGGCAGGGAATGTCCCTTAAGCCCAGCCTGCACCCTCTCCAATCTGGGACTCCTTGAGGGATGTCCAACTGCCTGACATCCTTCTCACAATCTAGGACTGCTGGCTCCAAATTGCTTGCCTGCCGGCCTCCCTGATTGCCCCTAACCACTTCTGCCTGCCAATCTGATCACCTGCTAACCACTACCCATCCAGCCTAATTGATGTCTAACTGCCCCCCTGCCAGCCTATTTGCCCCCAACTTCCCTCCTCTGCCAGCCTGGTCACCACTAACTGCCCTCCTGGAGGCTTGATCACCTCCAATTGCCCTCCCTTGCAGGCCTGGTCCCTCCCAACAGTCCTCCCCTGCTGGTCTGATCCCCCACAACTGTCCTCCCTTGCAGGGCCTGGAACCTCCAATGGCTCTCCCCTGCTGGCCATCTTGTGGTGGCCATCTTGTGTCCACATGGGGTCAGGATCTTTGATCACATGGGGGCAGCCCTCTTGTGTGTTGGAGTGATGGTCAATCTGCAAATTACTCTTTTTTAGATAGGATAGAGGCCTGGTGCATGGGTGGGGGCCAGCTTGTTTGCCCTGAAGAGTGTCCCAGATCAGGGTGAGGGTTCCCTTGGGGTGAGGGGCAGCCTGGGTGAGGGGCCTGTGGAGGTTTTCAGGCCGGCCACCCCCACCCCCACCCCAAGAAACCCAAGCGGAGGCCCTGGTATCTGGGATTAACCTATGTCTACAATTGAAACTTTGCAGCCTGGAGAGGAGTCAAGCCTTCTGCTCCCTTGGGGGTGGCAGGATTTCTGTTTGAAACTTTGAAGCTTAGAGTGAAGCCCTAGGCCAGCAATGGCAGACTGAAAGCTTGGCTTCCTTTTTTGCCAGGAAACCCAAGCCTCTGTTCTCTCCAGCTCAGTGGCTGCCGCCATTTCTGTATCTTTTATAATGAAAACTTTGTAACATTGAGTGGAGGCCTAGGCAGGCAATGGCAGGCGAAAAGCTTGGCTTCCTCTGTTGCCGGGGAAACCCAAGCCTTCCTCCTGCTCTCAGTGGCAGCAGCCATCTTGGTTGGAGTTTATTTGTGTAATCTGCTCCTGATTGTGTGGTGGGCGTGGCCTTGGGCATGGCTTGTGGGTGTGGCAAAGGTATGGCCAAATTTGCATATTACTCTTTTATTAGATAGGATGATGTGATGAACATTTTTGTATATGTCACTTTGTCCTCCCTCTGCAAATATCTCTGTAGGACAGGTTCCTGGAAATGAGGTAATATGTCCTTTGAGCTCAAGAACTCCAAATCCTATTCTCACCATCTCACTCATCCTAAATTTAATTATTCAATTTTCCTGTTCTCTCCCGACTCTTTCCCTTTTTCTTCCCTCATTTTCTTCCATTTTTTCTTTATGAATTTTTTTTTTTACTAGTGGTCTATTGTGAGATATGCTCTCTTGCTAAATTCTGTCTCAGTCTCTCCAATATTTTCAACATTGCCTGGGATAAGTTGCTACATCAGAATTTTTGTTTCAAAATTTAACATAAAAATAATTATAGAGCAAACAGGTTCTGTGCTAATGGCTTTATTTCATAACAAGCTCCAACAATAAAAATTATTTGAATTTGTTTTATCTTATGGGAATTATGGAGAATTGATAAGTTATGATTTTCTCCTTGGTTATACAATATTCATTGGTAGAATTCACAGAATTTTTTTGGAGGAGAAAGATTGTAGTGGAAATAATGGAAGTAAAGTGGGGTTTTTTAGTCCAATTTGTTTGAATTTTAGCTCTGCCACCCATTGTGTAGTGTTGGGCAAATCATCTTACCTTTTTTACTGCCTTATTGTTCTATATTTAGAGCAAGAATAATAGTAACAACAATAGCAATAATTATACTACATGTTTTCCAAATTTGATGTAAGGCAGCATTTTCTAAAGTGACTTCTATTAAATCTTTAAAAAAATATTTCATGGTCAAGTTAATGTGAGAAAATCTGGGGTAAACAGTTCTACAGTTTTGTATTTCACTGTAGATTTCCTCAGATAATTTAATATGTGAATGTGTTTTTCTGAAATTGAAGACATTGTTTGAAGAAGCTTCTAAAATGTCTAATCTACAAATGCTATTTTTGAAAAAAAAAATAACAATTTAGAAGACTTGATCTACAAAAAACATATTTTCAGGACATACCTATTCAAGATTTTAAAATAATGCAAGCATCATTTCTGAACTATTTTAGATATTCAATAGTGGTTTTTATTAATATTTTAAATCACCTTTTAAACATATATAAAACAAACTTCATGTATAGAAAACGTGAAGTGCATTCGAAGAGAGAATGCAAAGAATAATAATAAAGAATTCCTTTCCCAAAAGGTTTTAAGAGGAGCCTAACCTCTTAAATTCTCTTTAAAATGTAGCAAAGAGTTAGAGAGTTTAGAAAATGGAAGTTAGAGATATTAGCTTTCCACACAGACATATTGACTTTCTCCTGTCTTTCCCTATATGGTCCCATGTGTGAGCACATACCGCTGAGAGTAAAGAACTCAAAATAATCTGCTAGGCAGAGAGAACAAGGTATTAGTGTGATGGCCTCAACAACAAGGAACAGGGCAAACATTATGAGAACAGGCCTGGTTAGAAGGGGATACAGAAAAAAGAAATCGGGAGATGCTATTTATTCCATGGTTTTGATACATTTGTGTGTTTTTTCACACATTGACAAATTCTGGTGAACTAATGATCTCTCCTCATAATTTATTAATCAAAACCATCACTTTCAATACAGTAGGCATTTATGGATTATTTCTGGTATCTTCTAATTGTCTGGTGCTTCTGATATTTTTCTATTGATTCCCCTTTTCCATGTGTGGTCCCAAAGGCAGAGAAGGTCAAACAGCAATCATGAAATATGAATGAGATGCCTCATTAACCTTTGGGCTTTTGAGTACCTGGAAGCATCTAATCTATGTCATCAGCAAGAAAAGCCTGGAAGTCCTGCAGGGGGTTTAGGGGAGAGAGGAAGGGCAGTTTGCTTTGTGGTTGGTAAACTTCTCTCTGCCAAGCACTTGCATAAGGCCTGCTCTAACACAACACGATACTGCATTCAACTGGAGATGCTGAGAAGTAATACAGAAAGCTTGTAATACAGAAAGCTTGCTATATTCAGAATAACAGGCTCATCTATTACGTTTCTGATTGAGCATCTAGGTGACTCAGATGTAGGTGATCTGTGTGTGGACCACACTTAGAGGATTCATCACATTAGACCCATTTAACATGAAGGATTAAGCTGACAAAATTTAGTCTTGGTGGTTTCTACCAGACCATGTATCATAGAACTGTTTTTATTTTCTATATTTTTTATTTAAAAAAATTTCTAACCAATGTATTTGATATTTGAGTTCTGTCTAGTATTGCCATATCATCAGAAGCTACCCTGTCAGAAAGAGGTTGGCATTTAGACTATGTAGGATGTGTTTTGTCCTTCTACAGAAACTGTTACTCTTATAATTAGCTAATTACTAGTAATAGGGAAGGAGCAAAAGGGAGGCCAGACATTATAAGCATGGCCATCTTGGCTTCACCAGGAAGCTTCAATTTTAACCTCGGGGAACCATCGGCCCATTACTGCAGATCACTGAGGAAAGGGTCCAACATAGTGGAGATGGGTGCATGCACATCAAAACTGGGGTGACATAGGGAAGGCCTGTCAGTCAAACCTGGGAACAGAGATCATTGGCTAGAGGTGGCAGAGCCACTGCAAGTCCTTAAAAACTTGGGAATACGTAATCCCCCAAAGTAGTTCTCTCTCTTGGCCCTTGGTGCTCTTGACTCTCTTATTTATTCCTCTGGCTTTGCTCCTGCTCATGCTCCCTTGATATTCATTCATGTGGCCCTGTGGACCCCACACAGCAATAGATTGATGAACTGCAACTAGAAATGCAAGCTAAGCTAGCCTAATGCTGGACTGCAATGTGCAAATATGGAATGCAAAGTCTAGTCAATGATTTTAATCCTAGGGCTGCTAAAGGCAAAGCTGGACTTCCATGGCAGGGATGAAGTTATATCCAAGGAGATAACTCAAGAATAAATTATAATTTTTTCAAATGTTAAAAATGTATATGACTCCATAGTTGAATATATATGATATCAAAGTAAAGAGTAGATCTAGTACTATGATGAGTCCATGAGGTGATAACCAAAATAACAGCACAAGAAGACAGGAAGCCAAATTCTCTAAGGAGGAAGCAGAAATGCTTAAAGAATAAGAGAAACTTGCTTCCAATCACATGTCCTGAAGTAACTCTATCTTTCCTTCTGGTTCCTTGAGAAATCATCCATGGTTTCTTGAATTAATGGTGACTGGGGTGGTGAATGATTAGACTCAATGTCTTCTACCTTCTCCTTTTCTGGTCCTCAGGAATCCCACTGATTCCATTTCTTTTCCTTTCATAGTCAAAGCTTAGTTAATTCCTTGTAAGATAGTTAATTACTTTCTCATACTACCAGGTACTTTGTTAATATTGTACAGTCATGATTTACCACCCTTCTTCCTTGTTCCAGTCATGCTTGTGCTTCAAATCTCAATCTTAGGAAAATCTATAATCACCTCCATCTTTCTCTCTTTAATTGAGAATGTCTGAAAACAACTTAACACGATTGTTAAACATAAAAATTATGACAGAAAGGTACATTGTAACAAGAAAAAGAGAAGCCATGCATTTAAAAAAATTAGATGTAATAATAATAATGATGATGATGATGATGATGATGATGAAAACTGTTATCATGACATAAAAGGCCATGAAAATGCTCAGAAAATTTTCAGAATTTCTGAAAGAGTTTCAATCTCATTCTCTACTAATTAAAATAACTTGGCCTCATGGAGCTGCTTTCAAGATAAATTATGCACGATTGCATAAGCTATGTTCAATGTATTATTTTTAAGTTTTATTAAATTCCAGAATTATATTGCTTGGTCCCCCTCTCTCTTTTTCTCTCTCTCACACACCACACACACACACATGCACAGGTTTGTTTAAATACATTAAATTCAGGATAAATCAGGTTTTCCTGGGATTGTTGAGAGATTTTGCTTCATTTAAAAACACTGACTCTGCAGGGAAAAAACCTTTCTTGTTCTAAAAACTCTCTTATAATGCATTTCTGAACACACCTAGGGAGAAAAGCCTGAGAGGTCAGAAAAGGACATGCTAAGTCATCTAATGTAGCTCCTTCATTCTACAGAAATTGGGGGTCAGAAAGGTTAAGGTCACATCACTAATTAATGGCAGAGCTGGCAGTAGAACCTGTTTCTCCTAACGTGCTTTCTTTATCTAATGTTGCACATTTGTACTTTGGGTTTGTCTACAGAGGAATGGTGCTAATTAATTATTTAATGAGTACATCAAACATTCATTGTACAATTATGCACATGGCTCTATGCTAAATATCTAAAATAGCAAGATGCGGAAAATAAAATAGTGTTTTGCCTCATGTTTTTCACAATGAGATTTATAGTATTACTAGAGGCCCAGTGCACTAGGTTGAGAGGGTTCCTCAGCCTAGCCTGCACCCTCTCGCAGTCCAGTACCCCTCAAGGGATGTCCACCCTTGGGGAAACGGCCTCAGCTGACAGTTGGAAATCCCTCTCCCAGTCTGGGACCCCTGGCTCCTTACTGCCCAACCTGCTTGCTGCTCCTTATCACTTGGCTCACTACTCCTTAGTTCTTCCACGGAGACAGGAGAGGCTCCTGCCACCGCCATTGTGCTCACCAGCTGTGAGCCCTATCTTTCTGTGTAGTTGTCTGTGGTCCAGCTGCTCTCTTCCTTCTCATTTATGGCGAGCAGCATGTGAGGGCAGAGCGTGCTGTCATGGAAGGCAGAGGACTGCCTGGAGCTGAGAGGGGTGGCCGGGCCAACAACAGGGTGAGAGGTGGACACAAAGGATGCTATCTCACCCAATTGTAGGGCGGGCTGGCTGGTCTTCATCCATCTGACTCCATCCAGGGAGGGAGCGAGCAGGGTGTCCACCTCTCCATTCTCCCATCAGTGACACTCGTCACCCTTGCCAGGCCTCCCCCAAAGTGAGTTCAGCTCAATCCCTGAATGTAAAAGAGCATAGAGGGCAGACTCCATTCCAGTGCTCCCTGATTCCCCGTGACAGGACCTAGTTGACAGGACCTGGTCTCAGAACGGTGCCCACAGCTGCAGAACATAGATCTGTTTCAAGAAAAGTTGGGAATTCAGACTTTCATATGAGCCCCTATTCCAAAAGGTGGCAGTTTATTCACATTGCGGCAAAGACACCTTCAAGACTAACATAAGTGGTTAAAGTCAGGGCCAAGCCAGGCCATTTCCTCATCCAACCTTAATGAGGCCCGTGGACAGAACCAAGTCTCAGCTCTTCACAGGACACTTTTGGGTTTTTTTTAAGCCTAAAGGACAGTAGTCTGTCTCCATTCTTGTTCTTTGGGATTTTTTTCACCGTCCGATAAAAAAGGATATGTACATTGGGGCAATCCTCTCAGATAAAATATTCCAGTTGCACCTATATGAGGATGACAGTGCCCCTCAGAGGGAGGGAGCCCACAGATGGGGAGCAGGGAATTCTGAAAATCAAAGTGATGACAGAGATGCTAAGCCTTTTCTTCATGCATTGACATCCCTCCTCAGGCGGCCTGTAGGCCAAGTGTCTGCTGGATCTTTACCACTTGATGTCCTGCCCTGTGTGCCCTGCTCCAATCCTGGCGTGCACGGGGCATCTAAGTGTGCTCCTATCCCAGCTGGGAGGGTCCCTACTGGTCTTCCACCTTCTTGGGAAACTTTGCTTTTCCAGCTCTGTCCTCATGGCAGAGTCATAGGGGCACCGGATCCCTTACCTTCCTTCAAAAGTGCTCTGAAAAGCACAAAGACAGCTATGCCAGTAAGGGGTTGCTCAAGTTCAGCAAGAGTTTGCGATTTGCCAAGGGCACATTGAACAATTTTCTCTTACCCTGTTTGTGGGAGTGTAATCTGACTTAAAACCAATGGTCTAAACAAACAGAAGCACTTTCTGCAGGGAGCTCTGGGCCCCAGGTTTAAAGGCCGGCCAAGCCTCCATTAAGTTCCACCTGTCTCGGCTGGGGTCCAGACCTCCCTTCAGCTGCTGGGTGGTGGCCAACAGGGAGCTCTGGGTCCTGGATATTAAGTCTGGCCATGACCCCCATCACAGGAGACTCAGAATTCCACCGGTCCCTGTTGGAACCCAGAGTTCCCTTCTGCAGCTACACCCCGGTGGGAGGGAATTCTGAGCCCTGGTTCGGGTAGTGGTGACAAGGAGCACTGGGCCCCGGGTTTGAAGGCCGGCCACGCCCCCATCCCAGTTGCGCAGTGTCCTGGCCAGGGCCCAGGACTCAATCTTTTTGTCATTCCTCACTGCCATCCCTGCCTACCTGGTCGCCCCACACAGCCTCCTGTTCCAGTTGTTCATTTGGCTGTTCAGGACATGATGACCAAAGGGTTTTTATATATTAGGATTACTTTCAGATAAAAAGTAATCTGTATCTGAGTAGACTGGTTCTCAATTAACCACTCATAAAGTTCAATAGTGAGTGAATCTATGTTCTGACAAAATTATAACAGAACTCTGAGTCACCAGGGTACTAAAGAGCTTTCTGATTTTATTCAATAGCCTCTTTTAAAAATTATTTGTTAGAAACATCAATGAGAAAGAAACATCGATCGGGTGCCTCCTGCACACCTCCTAGGGAGGATGTGCCTGCAACCAAGGTGCATGCCCTTAATGGGAATTGAACCTGGGACCCTTCAGTCTGAAGGCTGATGCTCTATCCACTGAGCCAAAATGGTTAGGGTGAGACAAATGGGTTTTATGCCTACATAAGTATGCCTTTTCTTTCACATCTGATGAGTTCAAAGACAAGAGCATGAATGTGATAGCTGAGAGTGATGCCATTTCCAGGTCTTCACATGTGAGAAGAAACCCAAACGTCCTCATATTGGGAAGTTGTAAGCAGGAAAATTATGTAATTTGATTGATATTTCCAAAATTATACTGACTTTTGGTGTATTGACTGGATTGGAGCAGAGCAGAATGGAAATAAAAGCACCAATTAATTGAAATTGTATTCCAGTAGTTAAGGTGACAAATGATCATTGTTTGGGCTCAGCCACATATTGTTTGAAAAATGTTGGGCTATTTATCAAATCGAGTTAAAATACTACATGGGACTATTAAGTACAAACCATTTGAATGCTGTGGATGTCAGCCAAAAAAAAAACCCCACAAAAACACCATGATTCCATTTTTAGAACAGTAGATCTGTTGTCCTCATTCACAGCAATAATTACAAGAGTCTCATAATATCATTCCTAATTAATGAGAATAAAACCATGTCACCTGCCTCAATTCAGATTATAGCAATTCCTCTGCATCTCTCCAGGAGCTGCCCATGGTAGTTCAGATGGTACCCAAATACTGTCCAGGATTTTAGCCCCTATCTTCATGTCAGTCATTTTTCCTTCTGCTCACAAAGTTCCAGTTACACAGGTGTCTTTCTAGGCTTTCAGCCCCTCAGGTGGATTATTGCTCTAGGGTAATTGCTGTAGCCTACCCTTTTGCCTGGGCTATTTACTCCTCTAATGGTGCTGAGATTTATAATATATCAGGAAGAATATGATTTTAACATGTCAATGAAATATCTCAATAACTAATATAGCTATAAATACTGGAAGGAATTATGCATTGCCCTTTAGGAAACACTCTTTACTCAGCCACAGATGACTACGAACATATTGTTAATGAAAGTAAACAATCTGGCAAGAATCAATGAGGTTTTAGGACCATCCAGGGTCTTTTCCAACTGCTTTATTTAGCTGGGCTTTTTGAAAATATAAACTCTACAAAATGAGGGACTATTACTGGGATTTAATCAGAATTTATTCTGTAGATGAGTTTCAGTCAGTTGACTTGAGCTTGAACATTTGGGAAAATAATTCCTGTTGTCCAGTATGATCTCAATCACTTTTCTTATATCTGTATTTTTTTAAGAATTGTTTCTTATTCCTGATCCTAATCAATAAGATCAAGATTTCCTAGAGGCTGTATAATGGCAATAAAATTAAACATTTTTGTATTTGTTAAAAGCATGAATGCAATGATTGTTTCAGATGCATCCTACCCAACACCAATTCACATACTGGACTAAGTATATGGGGCTCTATGTGGCCCAGGTTAGTCTGTCAGGTAAAATTCAAACATTCTACTACTATTAAATATAAGTTATATTGTACATAAAATTAAAAAAATAAAAATAATAATTCTAAAAAAGTAAAAATAAAAAAAATAAAACCCAAACACTCATTTCAATGTAAATTTCAGATAAACAACCAAAACTTTTGTATTAAAATCATGCCTTAAGTATGTAAAGGAAAGTATTTGTAGTAAAAAAGTATAGGCAGAGTTTAGTTTTCTTTGGGATGTAATATTTTCCAGAACAGTTATAAAAATCAAACAAAATGAAAAAATGTGCCACAAATAAATAATATGTATTTATTGTTTATCTTAAATTCAGCTTTAATTGGCAGTCCTGTATTTTTATTTGTTAAATTTGACAACTATGACCACACACACTGTCTGACTTGGCTTCAGGGAACTTGCCAAGCAAGAATCCCTTAAATGTAGTTTTCCATCATTTCATTTGAAAAAGTATTGCATTTACATAAATTATGTTGTATAGCAAAGAATCTAATTCATTACATCAATTCATAAAATTAACTTATGGTGATTCTGTTCTAATAAATTAAACGTTTAGATTTCTCAGATTCCCTTCTAGATATTGTCCATGGTCACATATGATTTCAATATAGACATAATTACACTGTAGAACTTGTCATGTCCTTTTTCAATTAACATTATATCAGAAACATTTTCTATTTTGCTAGAGAGTCTTCATATTTTTAACTTTAACAGCTCTATGTTTTATGATTTACATTATTAATGAAAACCTGTTGTTAGATATTTTGCTTATTTATATTATATACTATGGCAAATAGTAGTTTATAATATTTCATGTTGTTGCACTATTATGACCTGGTTTTATTCCTGTGGTGTTTTTTTTAACTTTTAGAAAAGGTATTGAGAATAGAGGGATATGTGCAAATTTGATCAAGTGTTATAATCACTTTAATAATTCTTTCTAGATTATTTCCTAAAGTGTTATACTAATTTTCACTTATACCTGCATTATGAGTTTTGATTCATATATATATATAGGTTCATGTATATATTGGTTCATATATATATATTGGTTCATATATATTTACTTATATGTAGACTCATTGATGTTATGTACTTTTGGTAATTGTTGTTTTAAAATTTTTATCAAATCAACTTTGGAATTTTAATACTTTTATTTACATTTTAATTAAGTATGTATTAAATATTGCCTGATGTATCATAAAGAAATTTTCTCTTTTTATTTTGAATTTTTGTCTAAATATTAAACTTTTTATATTAGTTCTCTCAAAAATTTACTTTCAAAGAAAAGAAAGTTATCTTTTTAAAAATTAGATAAATATTGAATTTATCTCTTAGAAATTTAGGATTTTAATTTTTATGTTTAACCATGCAAATTTTTTGAATTTATATTACTAACAACTCTATCTCAATGCTATTTTTAAAACACAAAAATATTTTTGTAGTTTAGAACAATGATATTTTGAAAGTAAGAAGATGTTTATTTGGCATTACGGAGGTATAATTTGAATGAGCAACAGTAATTTTGAAATGGCAATTTATGTTGATAGATTTAATTAAGAGGTAGTGAGTGAAAACAAAACATCCAAGGCAAATTTGTTTGCAGTAGAATCACACAAAATTCCATGTATAAAAGTGGTACCAGTGGTCCTCAGGGAATTGTTGTTCTAGAAGCATCCCATTCTACACTGAAATTAACAGATAGTTTTTTTTTTGTTTAATATGCTTCCCTAAATGTCAGCAAGAATTAGCCTAAATTAATTGTTAGAAAAGTTAATGATTTTTAAAGCTACAGAGGGTAAAAAAGAAAAATTATGATGAAATCTAGAAAAAGTGTTATAGTGAATATGAATTTTGTAAGCATTATCAAATATATCTTATGTAACTTCCTTCCTTCCCTTCCTCTTTCCTTCCTTCTTCCATCCCTCCCTTTTGAAAATATTTATTGAGGGCCAACTACAAGGCAATATTCAAAGATAAGTAAAGGATGGAGTCTTTACCTTCAGAGACTTTATAGCTTTTTAAGGAAAAGGCAAGTGAGTGGAGAAGTAAAATGTAGTACAATAAAAATAAACCCTCTGGAATGGGTAGAAGAGTATGGACTCAGGAGGCAGTCGAGCTTTGAAAAACATGCAAGAATTACATAGGAAAGAAAGGGTAAATACGATCCCTGTTATTCCATCTTTCCCAGAAGACAAGGATACTTTATGGCCAGAAAATTGAATTAAAATAATCTTCCTCATTTTATTTCCGGGCTAGCTTTATTTTTTCATATTCTATTTCTCTTCTGGGCAAAGAGATATAGGATTGAGTGGAGATGACTGATCTGAGATTAGGGTACAAGAGACTTTTCTCATCCCAAATAAATGTGTTCACATTCTATTTACAAATAGTTTGTTTAGGTTTTGTTGTTGAGTCAATGAGTCCGTGAGGTCCAACTAATTTTTTTGTGAATTAAAATATAGTTTCTACATGGGAAAAACTACAGGTGGAATTTTAGGTACAGATTGCACATTTCATAGCCAAATGAGTCTCTTTTCTACCTCAGAATACTACCTTCTTTGTAGACTCTGGCATGATTAGGGATATCCCGAAGGAGGACATGCCTTCAGCACAGAAAAATAGAACATTTGATCAGCTTGGTTAAAGGACTCTGCTATTCCATCAATAACTGACACAAAAAGAAAATGTAATCTTGCCAAGAGAAAGAACTAAGAGTTACAGGTTGAGAAAAGTCTTGAGGGAGGAAAAAATTTTGTAAACTGAAAATAATTCTATTTTAAATCCCATGTTGAACAAGCGAACAGATGTGGAAAAGGGAAGTGCTGAACAGGGAGGTTATGTGAATGAATACTTTATAAGCTTTGATCAAATAGGTAACTCTTCATTTCAACCTACTGGCAGATTTGAGAATATTGCAATTCAGAGAAAAATCATTTTCAAGATGTTTGAGGTTCAGTAAAATGTAAGAGATTTTCTCCTTACGTTTTCAGTTAGGTAGACAAATTGATTCACTGAACACTGCCTCAAATTTTGTAAAGTTTTAATGTCCATTTTATTGGACAAGTGGTCCTCATCTTTCAAGCTGAAAAGATCAAACAGCAACCTGTCTGTAGTTAGGAGATTCTGCACTGTAGAAGAGGCACCACGAATGCTCCACTATTTTTTCTTCTTGAACAACGAGGCACTATAGAGGCATCATTAATAGATAGCATACCCCAGCATAGTGCTTGGTATGTAGTGACATTCAAGGTTTCTCAAATAAGTAAGTATGCAAATGAGTGCTAATAGAGCGCAAGTTTATTTCTTTTGAGTTAATTATCATTTTAATCATCCAAAAACTGTATATTTTTATTTAGGTGCATAAAAAATTGTTGGAATACATAAAGTCCAATGTGATATCTTGGGGAGTTCGTTAGGCATTTCACCTTATTTAGATCCTATCACTTAAAGTTATACTGCATTTAAAATAATTGTTTTAATATTTTCCAGAAAAAATTATGCAGATGATTGATGATAACCTTTTCTCCAAATCTCAATTTAACATATGGCATATCTATTTTAATTTTGATATGTAAAATGACTTGTACTAATGTCAATATATAAACTGACATGTTTTTGTTTATATTTTGTAGATTATTATTACTTGGATTCATTTCTTATTAGGCAGTTATTGACTAAGTCATTGTTCAGTACTAGTCATGTTTTCAATTGAAAGTTCACTATTATGAGAGGACTCTGTAGGTAGCTGTAATTGGTCAAGGATTTATCCCTTATAGATGTAAATAATTATGTTCCATTTATATAACTGGTCTGAAGATACTGGTATTAGCAGTTCCATTGATTCTTTTTTTTTTAATAATAGCTCTATGGAAACATAATTTACATGCTATAAAAGTCATTCTTTTAAAATGGACCATTCAGTGGTTTTTAATATACTCATAAAATCATGAATTCTAGAACATTCTTATCAGTCTCAAAAGAAAATCCATAACCATTGGCAGTCACTTTCCATTTCTGTCTCTCTCCAGACCCTAGCAACCACGTTCTACTTCTATGGATTTATCTATCCTTGAAATATCATATAAGTGGAATTATATAATACGTGGCTTTTTCTGTCTGGTTGCTTTTACTTAGCATAATCTTTTCGAGGTTCACCCATGTTATAGCATGTATCAGTACTTCATTCCTATTTATGGTTGAATAATATTTCATTACTAGTGGCCTGGTGTACGAAATTCATGCATGGAGGGGGGGTTCCCTCAGCCCAGCCTGCATCCTCTCCAATCAGGGATCCCTTCAGAGATGTCTGACTGTTGGCAGTAAGAGATATCTGACTGTCGGCAGTCGGACATCCCTCTCGCAATCTAGGCCCACTGGCTCCTAACTGCTCACTGGCCTGCCTGCCTGATTGCCCCTAACCACCTCTGTCTGCCTGATCACCCCTAACCACCTCTGCCTGCCTGTCTGATCACTCCTAACTGCTCCACTACCATCCTGATCACCCCTAAGTCCTCCCCTGCTGGCCTGATTGCCCCTAACTGCCTCTGCTTTGCCCCACCCAGAAACCCAGGCTTCCCTCCCTCTGTCCAGCTACAGGCACCCAGGACCTGGGCCAGCTTCACTCAGGCCAGCCGCAGCCACAAGCAGCCGCAGGCACCCAGGACCACAGGACATGCTGCTTGTCCCTCCCCTGGGCCAGAGAGGCAGGCACAGCTGTTGGCATCCGGGACCATGGAGTGGGTGGCTTGTTCCTCTCCCAGTCCATAGCCTGTCTGATCGCCATTCCTCTCTCCCCAGGGTTGAGTGTCTGAGCCATTATGGCATGATGGCATGAAGCTATGATGACTATTTGCATATTAGCTCTTTATTATAAAGGATTTTAACTTGTCACAGTCTATCTTCAAGTGGTTATTTACCACTTCACATCTTGTATAGAAACTTCACTAACAAAATTTCATTTTTCCCAGGCAATCTTCGTGCTATTTTGTCATGTATTTTACTCACACAGATGTTATAAAACTGACATTATATTATTATTTGTTTAAATAGTTAATTATCTTTAAATATATTTAAATAATAAGAAACTTCTATTATTTTTTTTCTATGCATATACTGTCTTTGGTGTTTTCCATTTCTTGGTATAGATCATTATTTGCATCTGGCAAAATTTTATTTCTGCTTGCAAGACTTCTTTTAACATTTCTTACACTACAAATTTGCTGGTGATTAAAAAAATTCAATCTTTTATACATAAAATATTTTTAACTATTTCTAAAATAGTTTAAAATAGTGAAAATATATTTTGACTATTTTAAACTATTTTAAAAATATTTTCATTCTTTCTAGAATTATAAAATGAGAGGAATTTCTTCCTTGTGAATCCTTTAATGATGGTGCTCTACTATCTTCTCCCTTACACTGTTTCTGATGAGAAATCTTTTGTAATCCTTATGTTTATTCCTGTGTATGGTGTATCTCTTTTCTTCTAACTACAGCCCAGACTGGCACCTGGCCATGGCAGGGCCCTGCGATCGTTGGCTGGCTCCGCCCACAGTCTAGCCCAGCCTAACCCAGGGCCAGACCTGGGCACCCAGCCATCACTCTGCAATTGGCTGATGGGTGTGGTTTGTGGGCATGGCTTATTGGGTGTTGCAAAGGTGCAGTCAATTTGCATATTACTCTTTTATTAGATAGGATGACATTAACAAGCTATTGAAGGGAGGATTTAAAAGATATAATCTCATCTCTAAACATTGAAAAATATTGGCTATGTTAATATACTCTACTGGGGCCCAGTGCACAAATTTGTGCACCTTGAAAGGAACTGTGGGCCATAAGGCTATAGCGGGCACAGGGGCGGGTCTCAGCCCATCCTCTGTGCCCTCACCTGGCCCCTTCTACAATGATCCTGGTCCCCTGGCTACTGGCAGCCTCACTCCTGCAAACAACCACTCCCATGCACTGACCGTACTGCCCCACTTGCACACACTGATGGTGCAGAGCTATTGGGGCTGGCACCAGCAGCAGATGTGAGTAGGGTCAGTGCCGTCAGTGGGTGAGTGGTGGCTGCTGCCCTGATTGCTCATCAGCAGCAGGGGGAGATGGAGAAGCCCTCAGGGGTGATTGGGGTCAGCAGCAGCCGCTCACACCCAATGATGGCACCAAGTGATCGGGACTGGCACCAGGCGCAAGCAGAGGGTGCAAGTGGTGGCTCCAGTGCCAGCTGTGTGTGTGAGCGGCGGCTCTGGTGCTAGCAGCAGATGCAAGTGAGGCTGTTGCCAGCAGCAGGTGTGAGAGGTGTCTGCCGGCCCCGCTCACGCCTTGGGGGCAGGGGACGGTGGAGGGGTGATCAGGGCTAGCAGCTGCTGCTTGCATCTACTGATGGCACTGAGTGATCAGGACTGGCACAGGGAGCCAGCAGTGGGTGCGAGTGGGGCTAGTGCTGGCAGCAGGTGCAAGTACCCTGCAGGATCATGGCATGAGAGAGCAAAGAATTTTTAATAACCACCAGAGGCTCGCTTGATGACAGCTACCAGTGCCCTGCCTTGGTCTGGCACCCCACCTGCTCCACCATCCCACCATGGCCAATGCCTGCCATATTCTGCACTCCGCTGACTGCTGCCAACGTCCACCATGTACCGCACGTATCTCCTGGTGGTCAGCATATGTCATAGCGACTGGTTGTTTGGTTGTTCCCTGTTCAGTCTATTTGTATAGTAGGGTTTTACATATATATATAATTTCTGCTTAGAGTTGCAGGAAAAAAATAATGGTCTGTGGTTTTCAAAGAGTCAGAGATGTGATACACAGCACAGTTGGGGGAATTCTAAAAATGAATGGGAAAATACTTCATCCTGTGATGGGGAGGGAAGAAGAAGAAAACAGAAGGAGAGGAAATTGAAGTGACTGTGCCTCTTAGCCTCTATTTCTCTGTGATACAGGAATCTTGGAGCTTCTCAAGGATGCAAAAGTAGAGATAAGTATTTGACTAAAATAATGATTGTGGAGAAACTTGGGCCAATTGAAGCTATAATCCATATATTTTGAACAGAACTAACTTGTCTGGTTTTGAGTTTTTATCCAGCAGAGCTCAGCAGCCAAGTATTGGAAGAAGAGAAAGAATATTACTGGGACGATTCTATTGTTGTTGATGGTGGTTTTTAGAAATAGTATTTGAGAGAACTTGATTACAGAGATTTGAGTTTAGTGATAAAACTCATGCACCGGTGGAGTCCCTTGGCAAGGCCTGTGGGGATCATGCTAAAACCAGCAGTCTAATGCCACCTGCCACTCCTGCCTGCCACTCCTACTCATCTGGGCCCCACTGCACCTGCCACAGGCTTGCTCTCAATCAGTCCCTATTGGGAGAGGCTTGTAGCACCACAGCAGTGCTTACCAGCCATAAGCCCTGAGTTTTGCACTCAGCGATCAGGGTCAGCTGAACGGCGCTCCCTCTGTGGGAGTACACTGTCCAGCAGGGGGCAACTCCTGCATTGAGTGTTTGCCCCCTGGTGGTCATTGTACATCATAGTGACCTGTTGACAGGTCGTTTGGTCATTCAGTCACTTGAGCTTTTATATATATAAACTAGAGGCCCAGTGCATGAAATTCATTCACTGGAAAGTTGTCCCTCAGCCCAGCCTGCACCCTCTCCAATCTGGGACCCCTTGGGGGATGTCCGACTGCTGGTTTAGGCCTGATCACACAGGGATTGAGTCTAAACCAGCAGTCAGGCATCCCTCTTACAATTCAGGAATGCTGGCTCCCAATGGCTCACCTGCCTGCCTGCCTGATTGCCCCTAACTGCTTCTGCCTGCCAGCCTGATTGCCCACTCACCACACCCCTGCTAGCCTGGTCATCCCTAAGTGCCCTCCCCTGTAGGCCTGGTCCCCCCAAAACTTCCCTCCCCTGTAGGCCCATTCACTCCCAACTGCCCTCCCCTGCCAGCCCAATCACCCCAACTGCCCTCTCCTGTTGGCCTCTTCACCCCCAGCTGCCCTTCCTTGCTGACCATCTTGTGGTGGCCATCTTGTAACCTCATGGGGGCAGCCATCTTGTGCAAGGGCATGATGGTCAATTTGCCTATTACCTCTTTATTATATATGATTCCATGGAGCTTTATGGAATCTAGGCTAAAAGAGAAGGAACAAAAAACATCAGGGAGGTGCTGTTTGGGGGGAAATGGAAAGAATTAATGACCTGGAGGTGTCAGTTACTCTCAGAACACATGACGTAGAAGTAAGGGACTGGAAGTTGTGATGATGGGGCTGGGAATAGTATTAAAGGTTTCAGAGTAGTTTTAAGTGATGGCAAGGACAACTGTATAACCATGAGAATGGATGACTGAAGTGGAGTTCATGGTGAATTCAGTTCTGTTGACACAATTGAGGAATGATGGGCATCAGGTTGAGTCATTCAAATGTAACTTGAATTTTAGTAACATAAATTAACAGTATGATCCAGTGACCAAAGTCATTCTCTATAGGTTAATGCCATGTAGTTATCTATTCTTAGAAAGAACAATGAACTGGTCATTAAGAAATCCAGCTGCACCAATGGCTATAATGTTCCTTATAAGTGTTACTTTAATTCTATAAGCTTCACATGCCTGTCTTTTAAATGAAGAAGTTGAACCAATCTTATATGCATTTTCATTGTGTTCTACATGTTTCTTTATGCTTGAACTTGTCAATTTAAGTCCGTGATGGTGAACCTATGACATGCGTGTCAGCACTGACATGCGTAGCCATTTTCAATGACACGCGGCCACATGTAGTCACATACAGAGAAGTATGGTTTTTTTCTCGAAGTGACACACCACCCAAATTATGCTCGTTTTTTTGGCAAATTTTGACACACCAAGCTCAAAAGGTTGCCCATCACTCAATTAAGCAATTCCTTATTTCTCTTTAATTTTAAATACATTTATAATGAATCTTAATGGAGTCCTTGGTTTGATATACGCCTGCCAAGTCTCATTATGTGTTCTTTATTATTTTTTAATTCTTCAACCAAGGATATTTTTTCCATAGATTTCTAAAAAGAGTGGAGGGGAGGTAGGAGAGGGGATAGAGAGAGACACCCCTACCAGGGCTGGAGAGCCTACACCTGCATTACATGCCCTTGACCAAGAATTGAACCTGCAACCCCTTGGTAACCAGGCTGATGCTCTAACTTCTTAACAAACTAGCCAGGGCTCATTATATTTTCTTTATAAGCATTTCATAACATTGAAGTGTTATTTGCTTAGGAGAGCTATACTGGAGGTAAGAGGACGTAAAAATCCCCACATTTAAATGTTTACTTGCAAAGCATTTTATATCCACTATGTCCTTTCAGTATTAAAATATACCTATGGAGCACTATCTTATTTTGTAGATGAGAGTTTAAATTATAAGTTAAAGTTCATGTCATATAAGTAGAAGATGTCAGAGTCCTGATTCCACCCTAATTAGCTTGAATCCATACCCATTTTCTAAAAGTCACTTTATTGTGCTATCTCAATACATGGTCAATGATACATTCATATGGGCACTAACATACACTCTTGCCCCATCTATCATGAGTATCTAATATAAAGTTATGATTTGGTCAAGTTTCTGAATACCCTGACAAGATGAGTATCCAATTACTCTGATGAGTAATTCACTCAAAGGAGGGTGAGTAAATAAAAAAGGAATTATTTAGTAAGCAATGCTATGCACTTATTACATGGCTCAAACTGAGCATTATGCTGTGAAAATTAATGATAAGATATGGTACCAACTCAAAGAATTTCTATTCTATTTAGATTAGTTAGGTAAATAAGTTCAAGATATTATAAATTATAGCAAAAATTTTTAGGGCTTATTTCCTGCTTAAAATGTGACCCATCTGTCTGGAAAATTTTATTTGTCCACAGGGTTTGAGCCTTAGCACTGATGTGACTTTGCTGTTTAGCTATTACTGGGTTAATACTGGGGTTCACCAGATTGTAGTTGGTTCTATCATTGTCCTTCAATATAGCACTGAGCTCTGAACGTGAACTCTGCATGTGACTAGACTATAAAAGTTACCACTAGAACTGTGTGGCAGTCATATTATAGTATGTGGACAGATAAATAGGTAGGACTTGGATGAAGAGGTGGAAAATAATGAAAAAGAAGCCAAAATGAGAGAGTTCAATATTTTTTTTTCTAGTTCAAGTTCTATTCTGAGTATGGCTACATTTCTGACCTTTCTATATTTATCATTACCCTTTAAAATTTGCTGGAGTTGTTTTCTGACACTACAATAAAAAAGCCTCAGATAATACATATACCATGATGAAGGGCCTGTCCTGGATACAGAAGACAGCAAAGGGGATACTCTTGTCAATTTGATATGAGTGAGGGCAGGGAGATAAGCAAAATTTCAGTGACCTTTGCTGAGTTTTGAAGGATGAGTAGTGTTTATCAATTGTACAGACTGGGAAGGTGGGAAGAGAATTCTAAAGACAATTGGAGTTCTAAAGACAGCAATGACCCAGAGCTTACTGTAATGATTTAGCCACTCTGCACTCTCCTATCTGCCAATCCTTAATATCCTTAACCTGAATTATTATATTCCTATCTATGTAGATATGAAGGACATTAAATATTTTATTTAAAAGGCAAAAAGGTCTATCCTTTCATTTCATGGGTGTGTTGGCCTGAACCTGAATGATGGGTTCTGGTGAGGTACAAATCCAAGAAATACATCAAATGACCATGGTGATTTGAAAAGTGAGTGGATTTTCTATCTACACTAATGGCCCAGTGCACAAAATTTGTGCATGGGGAGGATGTCCCTCAGCCCAGCCTGCACCCTCTCCAATCTGGCAGTTTAGGTTTTGAAATCCGGGACCACTGGCTCCTAGCCACTCACCTGCCTGCCTTCCTGACCACCCTTAAGCACTCTGCCTGTGGGCCTGCTTGCCCCCAACTGCCCTCCCTTGCCAGCCTGGTCACCTCCAACTGCTCCCCCTTGCCAGCCTGCGTGCCCTCAACTAACCCCAACTGCCCCCCCCCACCAACCTGCTTGCCCCCAACTGCTATTCCCCTACTGGCCTGCTTGCCCCCAACTGCCCCTTCCCCAGCAGGCCTGATCACCCCCAACTGCCCTCCCCTCCTAGCCTGATTGCCCCTAACCACCTCTGCCTCAGCCCTGCCACCATGGCTTTGTCCAGAAGAACACCCAGAAGGTCTTTTGGAAGGTCTCCTGGTCTAATTAGCATATTTTCCTTTCATTAGTATAGATAAGTGGAAAAGAGCAAAACAAAAACAGCACATAGGCATTTTGCATTCATGATCTCTGTAGATATAATCTTCAAGATTTAAAATACCTTGTTTCCCTTCAGCATATGTAGAAAATCACTCATTTTACAATGAAATTGCTTTTCAATTTCCCTCACTATTGTTCTAGTTTTGGAACTTGAAGTTCTTCTGTGGAAGTCATTTACCACAGAGAGTGAGCACTGTGGCTTTGTGAATTAGGTTTTCTGCTATATTCCTGCCTGACTTTTCATCCCTTATCTATTGAGCTGTTGTTCTCAGATGAGAAAAAATCATGGTAACCCTTCAACAGTTCACAAAAATCTAGTTCCTAGAATGTCCATGCCATTGCACTTCTAGTGATGGCAACAGCATTCCAGAATTACCTGTATTCCCAGAATTTCCCTGGTCAGCACCTGGCTTAGCACTTACTAACTGGAAGAATATTACTGAGCTTTTTAGGGCCCACATAATTTTTTAAAATTTTTATTTATTTTTATTTTTATTTTTTTAAAATATATTTTATTGATTTTTCACAGAGCGGAAGGGAGAGGGATAGAAAGTCAGAAACATCGATGAGAGAGACATCAATTAGCTGCCTCTTGCACGCCCCCCACCGGGGATGCACCCACAGCCAAGGTACATGCCCGTTCTGGAATCGAACCCGGGACCCTTCAGTCCGCAGGCCGACGCTCTATCCACTGAGCCAAACCAGTCTCGGTGCATATAATTTGTTTTTAAAGAGCAGGAAATAAACTATAGGAAGGGCACTAGAGAAGGACAATATGATTTGGACTCCAACATATCCTATCTAATAAAAGACTAATATGCAAATTGACTGTACCTCCAATCAGGCCATGCCCACAGCCACACCCATCAGCCAATCAAGAGCAAATTATGCAAATAAACCCCAACCAAGATGCCTGTGGCCACTGAGAACATGAGGGAGGCTTGGGTTTCCCTGGCAATGGAGGAAGCCAAGCTTTCAATCTGCCATTGCAGGCCTAAGCCTCCACTCAATGCTACAAAATTTCAATTATAGATCTATCCCAACAGAAGTGGCAGCAGCCATGGAGCTGGAGAGAGCAGAGGCAACGGTTGCCCAGGCAATGGAGGAAGCCAAGCTTCTACAGCCCCAGCACCTAGGCCTCCACTCTAGGCTACAAAGTTTCAATTAGAAGTTTCAAACAGAAATGGCTGTTGCTATGCTGTTGCTATGAGCAGAAGGCTTGGCTCTGCTCCAGGCTACAAAGTGTCAATTGTAGAATATAAATTAATCCCAGATCCCAGGGCCTCTGCTTGGGTCCCTTGGGGGCATGCCCAGCCTGCAAATCACCACAGACCCCTGGCCCAGGCCGCCTTACACCCCAAGGGAACCTCCACCCTGATCCAGGACACTTTTCAGGGCAAACCAGCTGGCCCCCACCCATGCACCAGGCCTCTATCCTATCTAATAAAAGAGAAATTTGCAGATTGACCATCATTCCAATACACAGGAGGGCTGCCCCCATGTGGTCAAAAATCCTGCTCCCATGTGGACACAATTTGGCCACCACAAGATGGCCAGCAGGGGAGGGCCATTGGGAGGTTCCAGGCCTGCAAGAGAAGGCAGTTATGGGCAATCAGGCCAGCAGGGGAGGACAGGTGGGAGGGACCAGGCCTACAATGGAGGGCAGTTGGGGGCGATCAAGTCTACAGGGGAGGGAAGTTGGGGACAAACAGGCTGGCAAGGGAGCAGTTACACATCAGTCAGGCCAGCAGGGTAGTGTTAGGGGGTGACCAGGCTGGCAAGCAGAAGTGATTAAGGGCAATCAGGGAGGCAGGTAGGTGAGCAGTTTGGAGCCAGCAGTTCTGGATTATGAGAAGGATGTCAACTGCCCATTTAGGCCCGATCCCATTAGGATCGGGCCTAATGGGCAGTTGGACATCCCTTGTGGGGACCCAGATTGGAGAGAATGCAGGCAGGGCTGAGGGACATCTCCTACACCCCCCTCCTATGCACAAATTTCGTGCACTGGGCCTCTAGTCCTATATAATAAAGAGCTAATATGCTAATTAGACCGAACAGCAGGACAACCATCAGGATAACCTACCAGATGAAGACAGGGCTGCGAGGGTTGAGCCCCTTGCATGAATTTTGTGCATTGGACCTCTAGTTTTAATATATTTCACAGAGTATGATGTGGTGACATAAGGTTAACTTTACTTAACTTCATTTCTATCCTGTCTCAAACTCATTCTTGAAGTAAGGAGCACGTTTGGAATACATATGTACAATATTTTAGTAGAATAACATAGTTTATGGTACAAAAAGCAGTCAATAAAGGTTTTATGTCTTACATATGCTCTACTATTAAGAATCTGAATAGTATTTTTTATTTTTGTTGTTGAATTTATTGGGGTGACATTAGTTAATAAAATTATATAGGTTTCAAGTGTACAATTCTATAACATCATCTGTATATTGTATTGTGTGTTCAACACCCCAAGTCAAGTCTCATTCCAGCACCATTTATGCCCCCTTTATTCTCTTCCACCTTCCTCACCTCTTTTTCACACTGGTAATCATCACACTGCTGTTTGTGTCTATGAGGTTATTAATGGTATATATGAACTTACCATTAAGAGCACATGAGACTACATAGTACTATGCAATTGCAAACTATAAAATGTCTACCAATTTGATAGTATTTCTTTTTAATTTGCATTTCTTTAATGTCATGTATTTTATCATCTTTTCATATGTTTATAGGCCATTTCTGTTTTTCTCTGGGTTTGTCCTTTGTAGTTACCTTTTCATAATCTTTAAAAGATTTTATTTTTAAATTTTTTTAAGTGGTTTGTAAGGGTTTGTATATGTTAAGAAATGTAGCCCTGGATGGCATGGCTCAGTTGGTTGGGGATTGCCCTGTGTACTGAAAGATGGCCAGTTCAATTTCATGTTAGGGTACATGCCCAGTTTTCTGGCTCAATCTCCAGTAGAGGGTATGCAGGAGGCAGTTGACACATGTTTCACTCTCTCATCGATGCTCTTTCTCCCTCTCCCTTCCTTGTTCTCTAAAAATAAAAAAAAGATAAATACGTTTTTATCTATAATTTTTTGTTATAAATAGCTTTTCTTTTCAGTTATTTAGTTTTATGACTTATGGATATATATATCCTGGTATGAATCTACTAAGATTAATATAAAAAGGTAGTAAATTAGCTGGATAACAAACACCTTTACAAAATTCACTAGATTTATCTACACTGAAAATAGTTTGTATTGAAAATGAAAAAATAAAACAGTGACAAAACTATAAAATATTCTAGAATAAACTTTAAAAGTTCAGCATCTCTAAACAGAAACCTATATATTCTATTAAGAGTTATGAAAAGATATGAATACAGTTCTAGCCATATCATGTTCCAGGATGTGAAACATTAATTTTCCATCTCTAAATAGATAGAGGTATCTAACAAAGTTCCACTTCACATATTTCATTTTTGATATAGTGTACTAGATCTAAAATTTATTTTTTTTTTCACATAAGGAAGCATTTATTTGAGGTTTAACATGAAATCATACAAATAAAATTTGTATAAACACAAATCCACATTGAATCATAACACAGATAGCAAAAGACAAAGTAAAAACAAAAGGAAACTAGTTGGCGGCTATATACAGTTGGACACAGTTGTGTCTTATACACTAGAAAGTCTTTTACAAAATAATCATCTTAGAGCAAGAGAAGACCAATCAATCTTCAATGTCGTCCTGCCAGATGGGTTACTTTAGCAATCTCCTCCTGTTTTCTCCAATGTACTCCGTTAGTATGGCTGATAATTGTTTTGGTGGTTGCCTCCCCCTCGAGATGCCTTGCCATAAGTGCTCTGTTGGCCACTGTAGTCTGCATATCCCTGTCCATATCCATAGTTCCCATAGTTATACCCAGTATAATCATAGCCGCCATAGCCACTATAGTTTTGATCACCACCATAGGCACTATTGTAATTTCCATATCCTTGATCATAATAGTTATTAAATCCTTGGTTCCAGTTTTGGCCCTGACCTCGGCCTCGACCCCTAGTACCACCTCTTCCACCAGCTGCAGCACCTCTTCCTCCCTTTTGTTGTTGCTGTTGCTGCCTATATACCTCTTTGGGTTGGGCAACTTTGATTTCACACTTCCCAGAACCAATTTGATGATATCTGCTTTCTAACAATTTCTTTACTGGCTCCTCATCTGTGTATGTGATAAAACAAAAGCCTCTTCTTTCATTTGTTTTTGTATCCATAGGAAGTTCAATATTTTCAATCTCTCCAAAGGCTCCAAAATATTCTTTAATCTGTTCTTCAGAAGTATCTGGGCTCAAGCCACCCACAAAAACCTTTTTGGGGGGTTCCTTCCCTTTCAAAGCTTTGGCCCTTTTGGGATCTATCAATTTGCCATCCAGTTTGTGTTCCTTCAGTTCCAAAACCTTATCAACGCTAGCAGCATCTTTGAAAAGCACAAATCCAAATCCTCTTGACCGTCCAGTGACTGGATCTGTTTTAATTGTGCAGTCTACAACCGTCATCCTGCTGATTCTTGCTCGCGTTGATCTTGGATCCCTCTGCGAACTCCTCCGTGTTGCTATACTCGTTCACGTCCTCCATGGCGGCGGCGTTGTCAGCCGGCGAGTGCTGGCGCGCAGTTCGAGTCGCGGCAGCGGCGGCGGAGCGTTGTATGGAGCCGGATTTAAAATGGCGGCGGAAGAGCTAGATCTAAAATTTAAATGTAATAATAAATATTGAAGAATAGCTATCCAAATTAAGAAACAATCAAATAGTGAAAGAAAGACTTTGGGTCTAACAGATATTAAAGATGACTACAGAGTCACTATAATAAAAACGTAGCATGATAGCAAAAGAATAAATATGTCAGCAGGAAAGAACAACACTGATAAATGTATCTAGCATATAAAAATGTGATATGTGACAAATGTGGTATTTTAATTCAGTTATTGAAGAGGGTGATCTATTTAATAAGTGGTGTAGGCAAAAATAGCTACTTATTGGAAAGAATCAGAGTGTAGACTCCTACTTCACTTATGGAAAAAATGAAATGTATCACAGGAATAACTTAAATATTATTTAAAAATACAAGAAAAAGAATGGAAGAAAGCATTTAAAAATCTTAGCATAAGGATACTTTTTCAAGCAGGAAAGGAAACCATTTCCAACTCTTCTAAAAAACAGAAGAGGAAGGAGCACTTTCACACTCACTGTATGAGGCCAGCATTACTCTTATACCAAAACCAGACAAGGAAACGGCAAGAAAATTTCTAGCCAATATTCCTGATGAACATACGAATACTCAAACCCTACTCTCCCAAACTTTAAAACAAGAAGCATATTTTACTCAATAAGTTAAATGTGATTCCGCCAGCTTTGTTCTTTCCAAAGATTGCTCTGGCTACTCACCTGGATAATATAATTTTAAGGCCTTGTGAATACTGCCCTCATAGAAATATCCCTCCAGAAGATAGCTTATCATAGATGCCTGACATTCCTGTTGTCAGCTAATTTCTTTATGTTACTAAATTTTATTTTCTTTTTTAAATGCATATACTCTAAGACATCTTTTTAATAATTGCAAGGCATTTTAAATGAGAGGTAAGGATGATAGCTCTGGAGAATACAGGAACGAGTGTATGAGACGGGAGTGTCTATCGCAAGCCCTGGCCGGTGTAGCTCAGCTGACTGGGTGTGCTCATGTGCACTAAAAGGTTGTCAGTCCAGTTCCAGGTCAGGACACATGCCCAGGTTGCCACCTTGATGCCGGTGGAGATGTGCAGGAGCAGCTGAATGATGTTTTGCCCTCACATGGATGTTTCCATCTCCCCTTTCCCCTCTTTCTAAATATCAACAAAAATATTTTAAAAAATATATGGCAATACTGTATGCTATCAGAATAAATAGCTTTAACAGAATACTGGCTTGCCCAATCATCGTGGCCAAGTGGTTAAGCATGGACCCATGAATCAGGAGGTCATGGTTCAATTTCTGGTCAGGGCTCATGCCTGCATTTCAGGCTTGTTCCCGAGTAGGGGGTGTGCAGGAGGCAGCTGATCAATGATTCTCATCATTGATGTTTCTATTTCTCCCTCCTTTCCTCTCTCTGAAATCAATAAAGGCATTTTTAAAAAAGAAGACTGTGGCCCTATAGGTTCTCTAAATGTGATCTGTGATACTTCTCTGTATGTGGTATTAATTATTTATACTTTTTTATAAAGCATTTGTATTGCTGATCACTGACAAGCCTATAGCTCCAGCTCCAATCTTTCTCCTGAACTCCATTACCTGCACTTCAACAGGTCATCAGGATACCTCTACTAGAATGATGGACAGATGTGTCAGACTCACACACAGTTTCAATACTTTTTACATAATAGTTGCTCAATACATATTTTTAATGAATGAGCTCAAAACTTTTAAATTAATTTTCTTGCACTATATGTTTCTATTTAGTGCCATGTGGATCTGGTTAATCATAGATTATAAAATCTAGAGAAGACTTCAGCAATCATCAATTCCACACACTTCTTTTACTTGTGAAGTAACTGTCCTTTGCAGGGGAAGTAAATGTCACCAGGTGGTAGATGTGGGCATAGAATTCAGGTATTTTGACTCTAAATCAAATGTACTTTCAAGTCTTAATTCTACATAGTAATTTGGATCATTCATCATCTAATTACTTTCTGGTTTAATCTTTCCTTCAAACTCAAAAGCATTATTCAGCTTCATAGCTACTTCATATCAGTATCACCTTAAATTATTAATCCCTCTGCTGATTTTAGGTTCAATTTATGACAAGCAGTTTTATTTTTTATGTTATTCCCCTTTCCAGAAAAAGCACAACTGAAATTATTCAAAATGCCCCTTAGTTAGCATGATAGCATTTTTTTAATGCCATGTAATCAACAGTCTCTCTAGGAAACATGCTCAATTTAAATGGTTCTGACTTAATCTCAATGAACAGCAGTCCTTGTCACTTTGTAAAATATCTTGTGCAGTTGGAATCACTTTTTAAAAAGGTAAAAAATCTTCAGGGTTTACTGAATCAATACCATCTATTCAGGGATGAACTAGTGCTCACCTACTCAATACAGAAGATGGACACCTTTATAAAAGCAATAGAAGGTTGTCTCTAGGAGAGTGGCTACACGTTTCAATTTCATGTAGAATTGGATACGAACTTGCCACACTTGAAGAGATAAAATGTCAGGCTAGGAATTTTGGACACCAGGAAGTTTAAGGACAATAGCAATAGAGGGATAATGTTACAAGGAATAAAAACTCGCTTCTGAATCTGTGACCACATCTTCCCTTGCAACAATCTGAAATTCTAAACATATGTCAGTGCTATACTTTCTAAACACTAAGGTTGGTCGTTGGTGGACTCTGCAAAATATATTGATTACATAGACAAGAAAGTCAAGTAAATGATTTATGACTAGTTCTTGTCTAACTCTCTGAACTAATATAAGGTTTAACTCCTATCATTTTATCTCAAGAAGACATGTTTAAATTATTTTATTAAAACATAAAATATTAAAGTTAGACAATATGTTAGGAGTAAAATGTTTGATTTTACTGTTGCCATCTATTTTATACATTGGCTATTGCTTTAAAACTCAAATAAAAACAACACACATGCTTTTTATTCTTTGTGTGGTTAAAAACAACAGTAGCATTTTTCTCAGAAATTTATTCATGCTTTCACATCCCATGCTAAACCTTTATCACATTTAGACAGGTAGGAAATAGAATAATACTCAGATCAATGTCAAAATTTAGAAGTCATTATTTCTTTACGGCTTAAAGTTTTTGTTGCATTACCATTTGAAATCAACTAATATTTTTATTTTTTTAAATATATTTTATTGATTTTTTACAGAGCGGAAGGGAGAGGGAGAGAAAGTCAGAAACATCGATGAGAGAGAGACATCGATCAGCTGCCTCTTGCACGCCCCCTACTGGGGATGTGCCCGCAGCCAAGGTACATGCCCTTGCCGGAATCGAACCCAGGACCCTTCAGTCCGCAGTCCAACGCTCTATCCACTGAGCCAAACCGGTCTTGGCTCAACTAATATTTTTAGAATGTCTTTTCTGTGCACATGAATCACACTTTGAAGGACTTAGGCTAATATCAGGAAAATAAGGAATGTGCATTGTGTGTTACAGAGTAAACTGGAATTACAGATGACAGTGGAACTCAATTAACTTTCTTTTAATTACTTTAAAGTTTAAATCCCCCGACTTCTTGAAGCATAGAACACATGGGCTAGCAAGTGGTTTGTGTCCTTTCTATAATTTTCCAGATTGGTTGCTGTCCAACTTCTTCTTGGAACCTTTTGTGATGGGGTGCAAAGGTTTCTTTAAAAAGTTCTTCCCCAATTTGCATTTTAGACAATTTGCATTTTAGACATTTCTGCTCTTAATTTTTTAAAAAATCATTGGCCAATTAGTTGTCTAATTGGGATTTGTTTAATCCCTGAGACACATCAGAGATCCTTTTGTTTCTCTGGGGCTGAAATGACGTACAACAAAAAGAAAATCTCAGACTTCTCTGGGGATGGGATATATAGGTCAACATTACTCAGTAAACTATTGCTACATGAGGGTAGCAGATTAGCCCAAACACAGCTCCCTTCCACCAAAATATAACACAAAAACAGAAAACAATTTATAGGTCAACATTATTCAGTAAACTATTGCTACATGAGGGTAGCAGATTAGCCCAAACACAGCTCCCTTCCACCAAAATATAACACAAAAACAGAAAACAATTTACAAATAAATTTCTGCCCTAGTCAATTCAAGGACCCTGTAAAGGATCAGGAAGCTACTACTGATGTCCCCTGGACATCTTTCCTTCTCTCCTCCTAAACACAGTGACCTCTCTCTCTGCACCAGGTGCTGCACGAGCTGTTTGCAGGTCTGCCGGGTAGTCTGGTGGAGCTCTCCTGCCTCAGCCCATGCCATCTCCTGGTTGGAGTCTTCCTTTTCCGAGGTAGAACAATTTATTTGTTCTTCCCAGAAATAACGGAATAATGAATGTTCACACATGCTTGAGTATTACTCTACTTTTAGAGTTAACTTCTTCAGGTTGAGGGTCCCCTTCTCTTTCTGGGGCAGTAGCGAAGTTCACAGGTCTGACCCTCAGGAAGCAGCTAGGCTGCAAGAGCTGGCCTGCAAGTGACAACCTAGAAAGTGCGGCCAGGTGATTAGTACACATAGGAATGGGCTGCCAAATGCAGGGTTCCAGAGGCTCAGTGGGATTCCCCTGTGCACAAGAGGGGCTTAGGGAGTATAGAGGCTACAGAATGAATTGGGGTGGGAGACTTCTGTTGCATTGGTGCCTTTGAGGGTTACAGGTTCCCACAGAAAGGTCATGCCAGGTGGAGGCTGCAAGATGACTGAGGAAGACTCTGGGTCTGAGTCTCTCTCCCAGGTCCGCACACCTGTATCATGGACCCCCAAGCTGCAGCTGGACGCAGTAGGAGAGTCCCTCCTGCAGTGACCTTCCTGTGACCTGGAGACACTTTAAAGAAGACATGAGCCAAGGGATTCCATCATTTGTCACAGACCAGATCCAAGGGGGTGCATCTTGAGCTAAGCCAATTATATAACTGGCAAGGAAGATGAGACAGGAATAGATTTAACCTGGGCTTCTAGCTGTGTAGGGTGACCTTGCTCAGAGTCAGGATTTTCTGCTGGAAGCCTTACCTCTCACTGAAGGAAGGAGAGCAAACAAAAGGCCAGAAATGGACAAGGGTGAGCAAGAGTGGAAGAAATTTGAGTTAGAGAATGAAATAGCAGACAGGTCAATGACAATCTTGGTGGTTATACACCGACCTCTAGGTTTAAACCTGACATAAATTAATCTGTGAATCAATGACAAGTAACTGTTAGTGTGAGAATATAAGTTTTATGCTTAAACGTCATCAATTTATAAACAGAATAGTCTGTTTTTAGGCTATAGAATGCCTTCAGTTATCAATTAAATATATGGTTGATATGGTTTAAGTTTAAATCAAAACTACCAGAATACAATAACAATGTAATAACTATCAAGTTGTTATTCATTAACAGTTGATTTGGGGGAAGGGCAGGCATTGTTTTCCAGAGAAGCAGGTTCAAACAATAATTGTGATGATTGATTGGGGCCTCATTAAAACTTCAGAATGATTTTTCTTTATGGAATAAAGGTTCCAAACTTCTCCATAAAGTGGTGTTATTCTGAATGTCTGTTGACTTTATTTTAACAGTCTCTAGCTCAAAACAATGAGAGAAAGGAAACAATCTTTCATGATGTAATAAAACTATATGACAAGTAATAAAACATTCTAAGATGCCATATTATTGAGTGCAGATAATCAAGCTTAAGCATTATTTTTTTAAAAAAGTACCCACCATTTCAGGAGGAAACAAAGAAGAAAAAAAAGAGGCACAGATTTAGAGACTAGGACTCATCAAACTAAATCCCAAATTCAAGGCAGAGATTGGGGTACATGGATCCTTGAAATGTATGAATGAATTGTACTGTGGTAACAAGGAACATGCTATAGTGAGATAAAAATTACTCATTCCTAACCTGCAATCTTGGAGTTTTATTACCTCTCTTTATTTCCTGACACAATTGAGCACAATTTACTCACAACTGATGAAAAGTTTCATATACGTTTCCAGTCTAAAGTTCAGGTATGCAGACTTTGCTTACTCAAAGAAACTGATTTATTTAGCCTTTTAAAAATATTTTTATTTTGAAATTATTATAAACTAGAGGCCCGGTGCATGAAAATTTATGCGTTGGATGGGTTGTCTCTCAGCTCAGCCTGCCCCCTCTCACAGTCCGGGAGCCCTCAGGGGCAGGAGGCGACCTGGCAATCAAGGGAAGGCTACAACCCATCACACCTCTGCTGCTGTCACTGCTGGCAGTGAAAGTCTTGGCCAGCCCTGATTATCTGAGCCTCGGCTCGCCCTTGCCTGCACATTGGCAGCCCTGGGTAGCTGGGGGGCTGAGGAGACTGGGGGACTCTGGAGGCAGGTGCGCAGAGTGGGCCTGGCCTTGCTGCTCGCCTGCTGCCCAGCGGGCTGAGAGGACTGGGAGCCACGATCTTGTTGCTGTGGGTGCTGCCATCTTTGAGGGTATGGCAGTCAATTAGCACATTCCCTCTTTATTAGATAGGATTTATAGATATTATAAGGATATTTATACCCTGCATTTTTTCCCCAAAGGTTGCATCTTACATAATTATAGTATAACTAGAGGCCCATTACAGGAAGATTCCTGCAAGAATAGGGCTTCCTCCTCTGCCCAGCTTGCTTCCCTCCAGTCTCCATCACCCTGCTTGCTTCCCTCCTTGTCTCTGCTGCCCCACTTGCTTCTCCACAGCTTTGTTTCCTTCTGCAGAGCTTGGCTTCCTTCTATGCTGTCTTCAGTCTTTGCTCTGTGCCTATGTTTGCAAATTAACCATCATCTTTGTTAGGTTAATTTGCATACTTGCTCTGATTGGCTGGTGGATGTAGAAGAGGAACAGTCAATTTGCATGTTTCTCTTTTATTAGTATAGACTAGTGGCCTGGTGCATGAAATTCGTGCATGGGGGGGGGGTGTCCCTCAGCTTGGTCTGCATCCTTTCCAATTTGGGACCCCTCAAAGGATGTCCTACTGCCAGTTTACAGGGATCGGGCCTAAACTGGCAGTAGGACATCCCTCTCACAATCTGGGACTGTTGGCTCCTAACTGCTCACCTGCCTGTCTGCCTGCCTGACTGCCCCTAACTAACTACTCTGCCTGCCAGCCTACTCACTCGCAATGCCTGCCCCCCGCCAGCATGATCACCCCCAACTGCCTCCCGTGCCAGTGTTCTTGCCCTCAACTGCCCCCACTGCTGACCTACTCACCCCAACTGACCCCTTCCCTGCTGGCCTGCTTGCCCCCACTTTTCCTCCCCACTGGCCTGCTTGCCCCCAATTACCTCCCTGCTGGCCTGCTCACTCTAAACTGCTCCCCCGCTATGCTAATCACTTCCAACTGACCCCCACTGATGTCCTGCTTGCCCCCAACTGGCCCGCCTGCTGGTCTGCTTACCCTCAACAACTCTGCCCCCAACCAGCCTGATCATTCACAATTGCCATCCCATCCAGCCTGATCACCCACAACTGCCCTCCCCTCTTGGCCTCTAACCACCTCCCCATCACCATGGCTTTGTCAAAAAGAACATACAGAAGGTCTCCCAGTCTAATTAGCATATTGCCTTTCATTAGTATAGACTAGGGCCTCGGTGCATGAAATTCGTGCACTGGGGATGGGTGGTCCCTCAACCCAACCTGCCCTGCTGCTGCTGCTGCCACTGCTTCCTCAAACAGCACCCGGGGGCTGGGTGCACACCACCACTGCTGGGCCTGGCGCTCACCCCATTTGGCCACGCCCACACTCCTTATTGGCTGGTAGCATAGCCAATCAGGAGCGAAGGTACAGTCAAATTTGCATGTTTCTCTTTTATTATATAGGAGAGAGGCCTGGTGCATAGGTGATGGCTGCCTGGTTTGCCCTGAAGGGTATCCCAGATCAGGGTAGGGGTTCCCTTGGGGCATGGGGCATCCTGGGTGAGAGGCTAAGAGCTATTTTCAGGCGGGTCAAGCCCCTCAGTGGGGACCCTCACTCCATGGGGTTGTGGCCAGCCTGGGTGAGGGGCTGTTTTCAAGCTGGCCCCACCTGCTTCAGAGTGGGGGAGGGAGGGTCCCTGCTGATTTTCCTGTCCAATCTGGGTGAGAGCTGATGGCTGTTTGCAGGGTGACCAAGTCCCCCAGTTGGGACCTTCACCCCATGGTAAGTGTGGCAAGCCGGGTGAGGAGCTGAGGACTGTTTTCAGGCTGGCCACGGCCCCTGGGGATCCAGGATCCCAGTCCCTCCTTTTTTCCTTTTCTTTTTTTTTCAGTGCCTCCTTGAGTGGAGGCCAGGACTGGCTGGATGCAGGTATCTGGGATTTATTTAACTTCTATAAAACTTTGTAGCCTTGAGTGGAGGCCAGAGCCAACCAGGCGAGTGAGAAGATTGGCTTCCTCCATTGCCGTGGGCAACCCAAGCCTTCTGCTTGCTCCAGCTCTGTGGCAGCTGCCACTTCTGTTTGGTTAATTTGCATACTTAATCCTGGTTGGCTGGTAGGCGTAACGGAGGTACAGTTGACTTCCATGTTTCTTTTTTATTAGTGTAGATATCAAAACCAAGAAGTTGAAATTGCCTTATTTTGTGTCTAGTTTTATATCTTTTTATCACATTTGTAGACTTGTGTAACTACAACTGTAATCAAGATGTAAAACTATTTTATCATCAGAAATATCTCTATCCCTTTGTAGTCACCACCACTTCTGTATCACCACCACCCCTAACCCCTGATAATTATGAATTTTTTTATCTCCATAATTTTGTCATTTTGGGAATGTTATAGAAATTGAATCACAGAGTACATGACCTTTTGGGAGTGACTTTTTTTTCACTCTGCACAATACCCTTGATATCCATCTAAATGTGTGCATCAATAGTTTGTTCATTTTTATTGCTGAATAGAGATTTACTTTTTTTTGTAATGTCTTTGAATGATATAGAATCTGGTTCCTGGCATGGTATCCTTTTCTCTAATGAGATATAGGAAAATTTATCTAGAGATTCTTAACACATCAGATGAGTACAATTACCAGCACAAGTGAACTATTAAGGGAAGTGGAGATGTTTCAAAATCTTTCAGGCTTTTGAGGTCAGAGTTCTTAGAGGATAAAAAGTCACATGTAAATATTTAAAACCACCTTTACCTTGAAATATAAAATTCAAGAAGTGTTGGAGGAGTATTCTTCATAATGTAAGTGCAAGAATAGGATTAGAGTAAGCCATTTTTAGTAACAACCAAAGATTAGTAAGAAGGATGTCACATTTCCCATAGAAATTAATTTCCAAAAAAAAATGTTCACTTAATATGAATTGTGTTCTTTGCTATGATATATGTAAATATTTATTCTCTTTACTAAACTTATTTTTTTTTTCATAAATAACATGAATACATGAATGAATATATCTTGAATCTCCTTCGAAACATGCAATTTTTTGTTGGAGACGTCAGAAATGATACCAAGATCTGCCACTTGGTGGCAGTATATCCTAACCTCATACTTCAAATGGGTGGGTGTTAAGAGAATAGTAGGAGAGGGCAGTGTTAGATTTAAACTTGCTAGTGCTCAGATGGTTTAGACTTCACACTAGCTGGTTGTGGTTGGCAAGGTTGTTCCTATCTGTGATTAGACAAAGGATTTTGGGACATAATTTTTCAGGCAGAAAATTTTTGAAAACTATTCTGGTGCATAATTGTTTTCCCAATTCCAAACTTAACACAGTAGGATAATTATAGTAGAACTAACACTGCTCTTTCATACAACATTTCTCAACATATAAGTAAGGCAACATGCCAAAGTGTAACAGAGTAAATAATTTCCAAACAGTGCCAAAATAATACAGATTCGTCTACCCCAGCGAAATACCAAAGATTTAGTTCCTTTTATGGGTATAATAGAGGGTATCTGAAATGGGGACACCAGTTACAACTGAAAGTGGAGATACTATATTGAAGATAGTTTGATTATGGGCTCATAGACATATATGATGCGGATAATCCTAGTCCTCTTCTCTAACTTGGCTCCTAGACTCTAATAGCCAGTCTTTTATCCTTAGAATAGGAGGACAGAAGATTCTTCTCTGGAGAATATGACCAATCAGTAAAGTTAATTTTTGAGATACTTAACCCATATACTCAATGGGTCAACTCATAATTTTTTCTTCTTTTTTTTAATTACATTTTGTGGATTTTTTCACAGAGAGGAAGGGAGAGGGATAGAGTTAGAAACATCAATCAGCTGCCTCCTGCACACCTCCTACTGGAGATGGGCTCACAACCAAGGAACATGCCCTTGACCGAAATAAAACCTGGGACCCTTCAGTCCAAAGGCCGAGGGCTCTATCCACTGAGCCAAACCGGTTAAGGCTAATTTCACACCCTTAAATAAGAAGACACCTCAGAGTTAGCCAATTGCAGAGGAAAGCAGCTACCATAAAAAATAGATTAAACAAATCAAGAAGGGAAAAACAAGCTTGAGAGAACAGAGACTATACATGAAAGATTATTATAAAAAACACCATTTAAAAATATCTTCAGAGATCTAAAGAGACATTTTAATCATGAAATAAGAACAAATGCAGTTAAGAATAGTCATGCATGAAACAAAGAGCTCCTCAAAATTAAAAGTATGATATCAGAAAATAACAAAAATATTAAAAAATTAAATTTTCCAGAAAGAACTAAAAATAAAAATGGAAAATAGGAGAAATAAGTAAATAACTAAGTTAAGGAACATCATCTGAGTAACAGAAGTTTTAGAAATAGACAACACAGAAAATGAAGGGGCAGAAGAATTATCAAGGAAATAATTGAAATAATTTTCTTAGAACTGGTGCACATGAGTAATAAAGCCCAAATGAGTCAGGCCCAATGACTCAACACAAAGGAGTGTCTTTAAAAATGGGGAAAATTTGTCTCCCACCTAAATTATTAACAGGTATCAGAATACCACTAGGAAAAAAGACCCAAAATCCCTGATTGAATTGCCACTACCCACATGTGGCAATGGAGCACTTGACTTGCAGCCGGTCCAAACAGAGACCTCCTGTCAGTGCAGACTTGACAGATTTAGTCGACTTAGATTCAAAAATAAAGATGACAAAGTAAATTTTTAAATGTTTTATATTATTACTTGTTAAAACAGTAATATTCTGGATATAGTGGATGAAATAAAATATTAAAATCAATTTCACCTGTTTTCTTTTAATATTTAAAATGGCACTACTAAAACATATAAAATTACAAATTTGGCTACCACTAGTGGGTCACATTAAATTTGTATTGGACAGTGTTATCCTAGAGAAATCAGAAAAAACAAAGGATCGGGAATCATATGGGTTCTCCATGACACTGGCAGCTAGAAAACAAAATTCTGAAAGTAAATGATTTCTAATCTATAATTCTGTACTCAGGCAGATTATTGATTATGAGAATATATTCTTAGATATGTAAAGTCTTAGAAATTTAATCCCAATGCATCCTATCTTGGGTCATATTAAAAAATATTTTGTCAAAAATTAACAAAATAACCCCCCCAGAAAAGGAAGGCAGAGGATGTAAAAAAATAGGAAAGACAATACAGAGGAGAGAAGTGAGTTTATAGCAAGGAATGAAGCCTTAGTAAGCAAACAGTCCATAGGGAAATACCTCAAATGACTCCAGGAGATATTCCTTAAAGAAGGTAAAATTGATAGACCACCTTACACATTTGTTATTTGCTGAGGGGAGATACAGGGCTGGCAGAAAGTTTAGGGTTGCATTAGTAGTAATTACCTAGGAAATTAAACAACTGTACTATTATTAACACCAGAAAAAACAGAGTTGTACAGTAAACTCAAGCAGTCAGATTTTATTACATACTTCACTTGAGAATAGTGTATCCCTAGCCCTATAAATGTACACATTGAATATTGATCTATTTTTATCTTTATTGTTCAGTTTATTAATGACATTGTTCCCCTTTTTCCCCCCTATAGCTTCCCTCCACCCGGTACCCATCCCACCCTCCACCCTCACCTCCTCCACACTGTCCTCTCCCATAGGTGCATGATTTTTGTTCAGTCTCCTGCTGCACCTCTCATACCCCTTTTCTCCCCAAGAACTGTCAGTCCATTCCCTCTCTATGTCCATGATTCTGTTACATTCACCAGTTTAGCCTGTCCATCAGATTATTAATTTACTTGATTTTTAGATTCATTTGTTGATAGATGTGTATTTGTTGTTCATAATTTATAGTTTTACTTTTTTCTTCTTCCTCTTCTTAAAGAATATCTTTCAGCATTTCATATAATGTTGGTTTGGTGGTGATGAACTCCTTTAGCTTTTTCTTATCTGTGAAGCACTTTATCTGACCTTCAATTCTGAATGATAGCTTTGCTGGATAGAGTAATCTTGGTTGTAGATTCTTGCTATTCATCACTTTGAATATTTCTTGCCACTCCCGTCTGGCCTGCATTGTTTCTGTTGAGAAATCCACTGACAATCGTATGGGTGCTCCCTTAGAGGTAGCTAACTGGTTTTTTTTGTTTGTTTGTTTGTTTTTGCTGCTTTTAATATTCTCTCTTTGTCTTTTGCTCTTGGCATTTTAATTATGATGTGTATTGGTGTGGTCCTCTTTAGATTCCTATATTTTGGGGTTCTGTGCACTTCTTGGGCTTTTCAGTCAATTTCTTTCACCAGGTGGGGGAAGTTTTCAGTCACTATTTCTTCAAGTAGGTTTTCATTATTTTGCTCTCTCTCTTTTTCTGGCACCCCAATAATTCGGATGTTGGTATGCTTGAGGTTGTCCCAGAGGCCCCTTACACTATCTTCAATTTTTTGATTCTTTTTGTTTCTTGCTTTTCCGGCTGAGTGAATTTTGCTCCTTTGTATTTCAAATCTTTGACTTGGTTCTTGCAGTCGTCTCGACTGCTTTTAGGTCTTTGTATAATATTTTTTATTTCAGTCGGTGTATGCTTAATTTCTAGTTGGTCCTTTTTCATATCCTCATAGGTCTTCTTCATTTCCTCATAGGTCTTATTAATTTCCTCATAGGTCTTATTAATTTCCTTGTAGGTCTAGACCTTTTCTAGGAGCCTCTTGAAAAACCTTATAACCGTGGTTTTGCACTCTATGTCTAGTTGTCTTTTTTCCTCCATTGCTTTCACACCTGATTTCTTTCCATTTCTCAGCATTGTGGCTGCTTTCCTGAGTTGGTCCACTAGCTTTGTGTGATAGATGTCCTCTAAGGAACAGTGGCTCAGCCTCCCCAGTTACCTGAGGTGGATACTCTTGCTGCAGCTCTTTATGGGTTGTAACAGTATTATTGAAGTTAAGCCAGCTAGTTGTTCTTAGCACTAGGAGGGTTTGACCTCCAGGCCAATGATTGTGAGGGTAAGCTGTGTTCAGGTTGGATGGGCAGAGTCTCCGGGCTAAGCAGGCAGCGTCAGCTCTGCCCTATGCAGCACCAGGGTCTCTGTGCCAGATGGTAATGGTTGCACAGACCTCCAAGAAAAAGCCACCGCCAATCTCCAGCTTGTGCCAGACAACTCAGCCTCTCCCCAAATGAGTCTGCACCCCCAAAGTCTCACCCAGGGTTGTAACACAATGCAGTCCGGTGGTCTCCCGAATGAGGGAGCAAGTCACGAGGGAGCAAGTCACGAGTCCTCTCTGTGCAGTTGTGCAGTTCTGTTCTCAAGTTTATGCGCAAACTGCTGTTCTAAGTTCACGTACACTCTCCTCAAGCTCACTCTCTCCACAAGTTCGCAGACCTCTGCCACGTGAGGTCTGCTTTCCCTCTGCCCAGTTTCACCCTGCATGAGTGTGGATTCCCTGGACCTTGCCTGGAACTGGGGAATCAGTGCAGTGGGTCACCTTTGCCCTCCCCGTTGGAGAAAATCAGCCGGGTTTGCAGTCACCCGCCCTTTCCGCTGTCGCGCATGCACGGCTCCAAACCTCTGGCTCCGTGATTATCTTCAGTGCTGCCCTCCACCGCTCCTCTGAGTCACAGTGTCCTATCTTTACTTTTATTTGTGGAATTTTCACTCAGCCAGCTTTCCAGTAATTCTGGATGATGTTTGTTCTGTCGTTAAGTTGTAGTTTTGGAATTGTTGTGTGGAGCAGCAAGATAGGTGTTTACCTATGCTGCCATCTTGGTTCCTCTCGAATATTTATCTATTTTAAATTATAATGTAACTATATTGGAAGGATAGGGAGATGAGAAAGAGGGAAGTATAGAGAGGTAGATTAGGAAATGAAGCTTTATACTTGTGGACGAAAGGAGCCCTTCTTGGCAGTCTTGCAAACTCAGAGATGTAAAATAACCACAAAAGAGGGTTTGAAAAGTAAATATTTAACTACAAACAGGTTATAGTGGGTAGTCATTTCCTACGCCAGTATTTTCCCTGACAAAGATCAGCTTCTTTGGTGAGCCATTTGCCTTTCTTTTGCCTTTCTCCTTCTAAGATAACACATCTGCAAGAAGTCTGGTAAATTGTAATTTCCTTTTTTACACAGGACCCCTGAGGGCACAACAAATGGCACCTGGACATCCCCCCTTGTTATTGTTATCTAGTTAATTGTCAACTGTTAATTAAGGCATCCTGTATCCATCTCTGTAAGAAAAAAAGCAACACATGTCCATCATTTAACTTTTTACTGTAACCCAGAGGTTTCCTTGCCTTGCTTTATCCCACCTCCTTAATCTATCACTAATGAATTTCATGTAACTCACCTACAGCCCTTTCCTTTGATTGCAAATGCATAAATATAGATGTAACCCTCTATTCTCTGGAGCATTATCTCAGTTCATTGAGGTTCTGCTTCCTGGTATATGTCGACAGTTTTGGCTCAAATAAACTCACAAAATTCTTTACAGGTTTCAATGTGTGTGTGTGTTTTTGTTTTTTGTTGTTGTTTGTTTTTTTTTTTTTTTTTGTTAACATACTCATCCTCTATGATGGGTGTTCTTTTGAAAAAACTAAAACTGAATAATCAAGATTAGTAAACATGTTATTAAATAATATCAAAGTATTTTTTTAAAATGTCAGCTTTGAAAGAATTCAATGTGGTTGCCTATGGGGAGAAGAAAATAAGGCCAAGGGGAATTGGTGAGGAAAGTTTTTTTAAAAACAATTTATTTTAGAGAGAGAACATTGATGAGAGAGGAACATCAATTGGTTGCCTGCTGCACATCCCTTACTGAGAATCAAGCCTCAAACCCAGGCATTTGCTGGGGTTTGGGAAATATCTACTTTATATAACAACATTATGGAAATGTTTAACCTTTAAAAACTGGCATATATAATTTGGATAAAAATAAAAACTTATATTGAGGCAAAAAATGAGAATTAGGGTCACTTGAGAAATAACCATGTCCAAAGTCTGCATGTAGTTCTAAGGATCCACAGGCTATAAAGGCCCAGCGTGCCATTTATCATGGAGAACAGTGGCATGCAATTCAGACAGATTGTATAATAAATTAATGAGTCTACAGTTTTGGTGGAAGGAAGTAATGAGTTGCCCTTTTAAAACTTGGGTTAGACTATCCTTTGCATCTAGGTAGCTGGAACCATGCCAATAGAGTGGATAAAAATAAATGACCAATCGGTAAGCAAAGCTCATAGTCCAGAGAACTCTTTGATCATTTCTTGGAGTAGGGACTATTCCAGGTGTGTAAGGTTTTTTTGTTTGTCTTTTTTATTTTAAAATGATATTTAGAAACTTATAGAGCATTGAAGAAACTCAGAAAGAAACTTGCATCTATAAAATTGAAAGAGCTCTGGCTGGTATGCTCAGTGGTTAGAGCAGCAGCCTCTCACCATAAGGTTGCAGGTTCAATTCCCAGTCAAGGTCACGTACCTGGTTATAGGTCTGATACCTAGCCCCAGTTGGGGTGAGGGAGGCAACTAAAATATCTTTTTCTTTCACATTGATGTTTCTCTCTCTTTCTTCCCCTCCCTCCCTCCTTTCCACTCTCTCTAAAAAAAAAAAAATACATGGAAAAAATATCCTCAGGTGAGGTTTGGTAACATTGAAAGAATATGCATCTGTATTCGCTGAGGAGAAACTATGCATGGCTTAAACAATTTTCTCTCTCTGTAATGTGATAGTTTCTTGACAAATAATGAAGCTGCAATTTTCTTTAAAATTAATTATTTAGAAAATGTGATTCTTAGTGATTCTGGTACTATCTTAAGTACATAAGTTTAGTTGTAGTTGCTATGTGTGAATATAAGTAGAAGTCCTTTCAGATCATTTGAAATAATTTAATAAATTTTGTTATTAGTAGAAAAATATTTCAATAAGTTGGTTAGAAGCATTAGCTGGAGAGTGTAGATTGAATCCATGTATAGGTCACTTTGCATCTGCTCTTACACTCAGCCACTTACTTCAGGGGGGAAAGTGGAAGAATATACATGGATCAGCACAAATACATCACTGCTCTTTATGAATTTGGAGTATTCCGTTAGACTGTGTGTTCCTATGTAAACGAGAATAACTCTGAGGTCATTGTTATGGTTTTGAGTGACTGGGTCTGTCAACTCAGCAACATTCTTCGCTTCTGTATAATTACTTTTTGTAGGAACTAGCCCATTGAAGTTTTTGCAAAGTTATTATTTTTTTTGCATTCTCTGAAGCTTATATTTGTTTACATATAGTCAATATTCTGGCATATTGTTGTTGTTTTTTAAAAAGAGAAAGTAATAGCTTTCATTACATCATAAGTTGTTACTGTTTTTTTTTATTTAAGAGAGAGGCAGGGAGAGAAAGAAACATCTAGAGAGATCAAAACATTGATCGCCTGCCTCCTACACACCCATTCTGGGCATGGAGCCCACAGACTAGGCATGTGCCCTGACTGAGAATTGAATGGCAACTTTTCAATGCACTGGACATGCCCAACCAACTGAGCCACACAGGCCAGGACACATGATACGGTATTTACAAAACAAAGCCTGGTAGTCTTTCCTTATAGAAAATTGCCAAGGGCTTTCTTTAAAGAGGCAACACAGAGATTATAGATTCCTATCCTCCACTATGGTACCTTTCCTAAATAGTCAGTGATGTTTCTACAGAGGAAAATCTGCCCTGGTCACGCTTATTGGAAATAATGGTGAAATTAGAAGCCAGCTGGCTTGTTGTGTGACCCTAAACAAAACACTGGGTTTTGAAGGAAGTTAAAAGAAAAGTCACAGAAACATATATTTTCAAAAATATATTTAACAAATCATTTGTGTTGAGAATATACTTAAAACTCTTACAACTAAATAATATGACCGCTGTCCCCCCAAAACTCACAATTTAAAATGTGCAAAAGATTTGAACAGATGCTTTACAAAAGAAGACTCACAAATGGCTAAAAGCGCATGAAAAGATGTTTAATGCCATTGGTCAATATGGAAATTCAAGTTAACTCCATTATAAGATATAAGTACACATTAGGGTTCAACAGGAATGACATGAAGTGCAGAAAATCAGGAATAATTTGATTGTCATGTCGGCTCTGGTAGATTGTCTTTTAGAAATCCCATTTCCCCCAGAAGAGTATTCAGTCTCCTTTAGGAAGAACAACCTCAGTCAGTTGTGATTTCAGAATTTTCCTAGAGACAACTGAAAAGCATGGCCTAAAGTAAAATAGTATTTAAATTTTCCAGCCTGGAATTGTTATATATAGTTCCAGACAAACATAGGATACTCATTTCCCAGAATTTGGATAAACTTCTCATTGGAAGCTCTACCTTAATTCTCCTAATGAGCGAAAGTCCTGAATGGTTTTCCAACTCTAGGAGGACTCCAGGGTGTATCTTCTGAGAAGGACATTGACCCAACCCAGGAAACGTACTGAGCTTACAAGTATAACCAGAATTTTCTATGGTTCCTCTGCTATTCACTAATCACCAATAACCATCACATCATTGATGACCATGTGCTTGCTTCAGGTTCAAAGTCAGGGACAATGAACTGGCAAAGCCTCCAGGCTCATGGTACATGTGTGTAATATGTGCAGAGACTTTTAAATGTCAAAATGTGCCTCTTTCTTCACAAGGCTTAATGGTGTATAATTTTTATTTATTTATTTATTTTTTTACAAAGGAAAGCTTATCTGGAAAGAACTATGTCATTTAAGAGTTAATCTATAGGTTAAACTGAGTGTCTTAAGTTTGTTTGTTTTTTAACATTCATCATTATAAAGTATGAGACCTAAGAGATCTTTTTGAAAAAGCCAGAGAACTAAACCTACTGATAACTTTAGAAGTAAAACCTTCACCCTCCCTTATTTTCAAATGATTTAGACTCATTATGGAATTTAACTCAGGTGACCAAGCTTCTCACCAAATATTATGAAAATACATAGAAAAAAACAAGAGAAGAGAAGCAATTGGAAAAATAAATTATAAAAATTTGTAAGAACATAAAATGTTAAAAGAAAAGTTAATAAAATGAGAGCATGTTAACTCATATTTCCACTAAATGTAGCAGAGTTGAGATCTAATAAGAAAGTTAAACCCTAAAGCTAAAATTTTAAATTTCAGATAAAATAGATTAAAATTAAAATAAAGGCTAAAACCAAATTCTAAAAAAAAGCACATTAGTATAGAAGTAATAAAACTGTTGCTAAGCAAAATGATACAATCCAGCAAGAGGCTAACAGTAAAATGATATTCTACATGAAATAAAGGATAAGAAAGAATTAAGAGCTAAAATATGAAAGTTTGAAAAAAAAGCTCAAAAACTTAAATAGAAAAAATGATTGTGATTATATTTAGAGTATAGTAGAAAATAAATCACTTTTTTTCTCCAAAAAAAGAAGACAATAAAATATCAGAGGATATAAAATACATACATGTATACGCACTCACACACATGCATACATTGAGAACCTGACTTCTAGGTGGTTTGCACAGAGACTTACATTTAGTCATTTAGTTCTTAGGCTCATAGAAAGCTGTCATGGTCTTCAGAAGCAAGAGGTTTTGAGGAGGAACGGTCTGACTTCCATTTGGCACCAGATTTTGAATGGTGCTTTCAATGCCATCTTCTACTCCTCTAAATTGAACTGCTGAATGTATTCTCAAGCTTGAAATGTGTCTTAAATGGCACTTTGAGGGAGACACTCCTGAAGCACTTAAGGCTTTGGAGAGAGAATTCAAGTCCTTGCTCTGTGGTATGAGAAGCAACGGACTCTTTCAATTGCTTCTTCATCCGAGCCCTTCCAGGCAGAGCTGAGAAGGAGCGGCTAGCACACTGTTTACAGAATGGGACAAACGGTGTGGAATACTTATGAAAATACATTTAAAAAGAATAATATTCAATCTTCAAATAATAATAATAATAAAAAAAAGAAATAGAATTAAGAGAATTTTATCTTGAACACATATCTTTGTTAGCTGCCAGGGGCATATTTGCTTAATTATGCTCATTAACTCAGCTTCTTATTATACCAATAAATCATTGAATCAGGTATTTATCTAAGGTTTATTCCAGGGCTGGGCTCTGCTCCAGCCATGCTGCGGGCATTTCAGAAAGACAAATGATGCATTTCTTTACCAAAGAAATCACAAGTCTGGTGGGGAAAGAAAGAGCCACTTCCACACTCAGATTACATCTGATTTTGCATATCATCCTTTGGAAACTGTGTGACATATCCACTACTCTCTATACACAAAGGTTCCTTGCCCTAAGGGGGTAGGGAAAAGTATATGTGAATTTTTCAGGCCTCTGTTTTCAGAGTTGATGATTACCTGGAGGGAGAGCCCTGAGTGGCTTCCTCTCAAAGGTATCTTTTCCCTCTTTGCTGCTGGGACTCAGGGCTATTTCTATGTGGTGAAAAGAAATGTTGGGAACTGAATCTCCTTTCCTTCCCACCTTGGATTCTTAAAAAGTGTTGCGATTTCTGAAATGTATTCTGTGAGGTGCCTTCAGAAGGATCATATTTCATCTTATTTCTATCTGGTGCTTCAGCCTTCATTGGTTTTAAGATAGCACTTCTTTTTTTTTTAATTTGATTTTTAAATAACAATTTTCATTCTATGCTACTATTTTGTATTAGTTTCAGATGTAGAGCACAGTGGTTAGATAATCATATAGAGTGTTCCCCCTGGAATTTCCAGTTCATAGTTATTATAATACTAGAGGCCCAGTACATGAATTCATGCATGGGTGGGTTCCCTCAGCCTGGCGGCCATAAGGGCCTATTGGGGCAGCTGGCCAGGGGAAGGGACTGCAGGAGGTTGGCTGGCAGGGGGCAGGGATTGAGAAAAGTTGGCCGGTTGTGATAGGTTGGCTACGGAAGTGCAATGACCACCAGGGGACAGCTTCTGCATTGAATGTCTGCCCCTGGTGGTCAGTGCACGCCATAGTGACCGGTTGATCAGTATTTCGGTCATTTGGTGGCTTAGGCTTTTATATATATAGATTACTGACTATAATATTCCCTATGCAAGTCAGCCGTTCTTAAAATGTGGTTTGTGGGTTGCTGGGGGTCTCTGGGATCCTTTTAGGAGGTTCCTGGATTCAAATTACTTTTATAATAATTTAAGGTGTTATTTGCCTTTTTTCACTCCATTAATATTTGCACTAGTGATGCAAAGTCAGTGGTTGGCTATGCTGCTTTTGTTCTCAGCACAAGTCAAAGCAGTAGCACCAACCTGTACTTGCTATCATTATATTCTTTCATCACCATGCCCACTTATTAAAAATAAAGTTAGGGATGTCTTGCTTAAATAGTTTAAAGACTTAAGAATATCCTCATGAAATGGCAAAATAATCAATTTCTATCCTGTAAAACAGCATCACTTTCTTCACTATGATTTTTTGAAAATATATTTTTTCATAAGATGTAACTTACCTTAATGTTTAATGCATATTTCCAATCTTCTTTGGAAGTGCTCCTGCTGCACCAATGTGCAAAGATTGTCCAGGGAAAGTACTTGTGAGGATGAGTTACTCTGGTCATTTTTTCATAGGATGTCATTTTCACTTGAAAGATCAATTGGTAGATGAACTATGGTAATTCTGACATGGGTATTTGGCAGACATATTTTCTTGAAAATGAAGGAAGTGACCTTGTCACCTTAAGGAAAGCACCTGACAGAATTTATTGCCAATGAGAAAATTCAAGCTTTGAAGCAACAATTAGGATTCTGCAAAACATTCAACTGCACTGAGACCTAGACAGCTTCTCAACATCTAAAGACCTTTGTGAGGAAATTGATGGTGATAGTAATGAATCTAATTTTTTCATATTGTATAATGGAATGTGTTAGCATTTGGGAGATCTTATAAAATCAAGAATGAGCAAAAAAGATCCAAAGTGCAAGGCAGACAAATAGATTTTGAAGTAACTAAGTAGGAGAAGTTCATTGATATGGTTTCAGATTCTATGTTGCAACTAACATTTAAAAAGCCACTACTTGTTGAACTTAGGAATGGTGTCAAATAACAACCACCACAATTTTCTGTAGAGGACAGAAAACTACTTCTGCCTGTACAAGTATCCATCTGTGGGAAGCAGGGTTTTCTTTAACTACTTCAATTAACACATTGCAACACAATTAATACAGAAGATATGGTATGTCAGGGACTTCCAGGTGGTCCTTTTTTCCTTAATGGCTCTTGCTTTACAGGTCCGGGTTTGGTCAGATCCTATGTCTATCCATTCCAGTTATACATTGGAGGACTGGGGAGAGACCACCGAATAGGTCTGCAGACTCATTGAGCCACTTGTGATGCCTTCTTGGGCCAGGATTCACTTATCCTCTGGCCTTCATAACAAATGATTCTAATGGCCAACATGATGGCTTTTGAGATCCCCAGGTATTATCATCAGATCAGACCTAATATCCAATAACCCTTATAACATTTGGGTATCCTCATTCTCCAGGTTTATAGTTACTCTGGGAGATGGCTAAAGGCCCCTTTGGGAGAGGATTAGGGTAATATTGATATTTATACTTTATACTAGAGGCCTGGTGCACAAAATTCCTGCACAGGGGGGTAGGGGTTGCCCCTCAGCTCAACCCTCACCCTCTCCAATCTGGGGACCCCGGTAGGATCGGGCCTAAACAGGCAGTCAGACATCCTTCTCACAATCCAGGACTGCTGGCTCCAAACTACTCACCTGCCTGCCTCCCTGACAGCCCCTAACTGCTTCTGCCTGCCAGCCTGATCACCCCTTAACCACTACCCTGGCAGCCTAATTGATGTCTCACTACTTCCCTGCCAGCCTGTTTGCCCCCAACTTCCCTCTTCTGCTGGCTTTGTCACCCCCAACTGCCCTCCTTTGCAGGCCTGGAACTTCCCAAGGCCCTCCCCTATGGGCCATCTTGTGTTCACATGGGAGCAGGATCTTTGACCACATGGGGCAGTCCTCTTGTGTGTTGGAGTGATGGTCAATCTGCGTATTACTCTTTTATTATATAGGATACAGGCCTGGTGCATGGGTGGAGGCCAGCTGGTTTGCCCTGAGGGTGTCCTGGATCAGTGTAGGGATTCCCTTAGGGAATGGGGCAGCCTGGGCAAAGGGCCTGTGGTGTTTTGCAAGCCGGCCATGCCCCCCAGTGACCCAAGTGGAGGCCCTGGGATCTGGGATTAATTTATGTTCTACAACTGAAACTTTGTAGCCTGGGGCAGAGCCAAGCCTTCTGCTTGCTCCTTGTAGAAATCCATTTCTGTTGGAATATTTACTTTCTATAATTGAAACATTGTAGCCTAGAGTGGAAGCTTGGTTTCCTCCATTGCCCAGGAAACCCTAGCCTCTGCTCTCTCCAGCTCTGTGGCTGCCGCCATTTCTGTTAGGATTCTATAACTGAAACTTTGTATCATTGAGTGGAGGCCTAGGCCAACAACAGCAGGTAGAAAGCTTGGTTTCCTCCATTGCTGGGGAAACCCAAGCCTCCTTCCTGCTCTCAGTGGTGGCAGCCATCTTGGTTGGGGTTTATTTGCATAATTTGCCCCTGATTGGCTGATAGGTGTGACTGTGGGCATGGCTTGATCAGAGGTGTGGTCAATTTGCATATTACTCTTTTATTAGATAGGATACTTGTAGTAACATTAAAAGCTCTTTACTTAACAGAATATTGTCTATCAATTAATGGGCTCTGGGTCTGTGACCTTAGATTTGGAAATTGAGTAAGAGATCACAAGTTTCCAATGTGGTAGGGGGTCATTAACAACCTTTTAAACAATTCTATTTTTTTCTTCAAACAGCAAATAATTGATTTCCCAACTTTTTAATACCTAGGAACACTATGGTCTATTATCCTTGGTCATAGACTTTTGCAGGTTAAGGCACCCTACTAGCCTTATAAATCTTGCTGCCTCATAAATCTTACATTGGTAGGATAAGGACTTCCACTTACTTTCTGGCATTCCAGACTCCTATTACTCCCATTGATACAGATATCTTAGTTCTAGGACAGCCATCAGCAAACCATTAAAGTGGACCAGCCACTTGTAGCTGTGCATTCTTTATTGTGTAAATGAGCTTTTTCTCTGGGCCCTTCTAGGAAATGGTCATATAGCATGTCCTCCAATCTTGCATAATTAATCCATTCTTAACATTCTCACACCCTTGAGTTGTTCCTAGGTACTCTGCTAAAGTAATTTGGGCATTTTTACATTTGTTTTAGGCCAATGTTATATCCTAATTTCAAGAAGCCATCTCAGAAACATTAGGGCTAGCACTAAATGTCCTTGCCAAGATATTAGCTCTGAATCATAAAAAGTATTCAATTGTCAATACATTGTTGCCAATCTAGATTTCACTCTGTCCTGGTGTGATATCTTCAAGAGACTTTGCTACCCTGTTCCTATCAGTACATATTAAGCCATTCTTATAACTTGGATTGAAGACTGCTATTTCCTCTTGGAGAAAACATATTTCCCTTTGCAGGCTGTGCTATGATTCAGCCTCAATTATTGTTCTGAAGGCAATGGGTTTCCACATTGGTAGCTCTAGAGGACAAACATCATGTAGCAAGGCGTCTGCCTCAGGTAAGTATTTTTAGGGTGTCCAGAAGAGATGACACTTCTAGCAATGGGGAAGAAGTTTATTCTGACCACCTGAAGAGCTTAGGGTTTTTAGAGGTTCAAGATCATCAAGTTCATCTAGCATCTTAGACTCATCTCAGGGACCAACTCCTTTCCTATCAGCTTCTGAGCTTATGAATTCAATGTCCTTTTTAGTTATTCTACCCTTACTATTACACCCTAGGCATGACTTTCAGCGTAATCTGACTCTGGATTTACCAAGATAAAAGTTTCCTGACTTTCACAGTATGCCTTGAGTTGTAGCTAGCCTAACTTTGACTCTATTAATTTCTTTCTCAGGGCTTCTAAAGTAGTTAACAAAGCTGCCAACTCCACAACTGTTAAAATTGTCCCCTACTGTTCATTGCCTAATTCCCTACCCAGTACCTAGTTCTGTCTACTCTGTACCAGAGGTTGTTAACACCCACCTTACTACTATCTGGCCAGTTACAGAATTCTATCTCAAGGGTCTGCTTTCCAGGGCCAACTCTGGTACCAGTATTCTTAGTCAGTGTTTTGGTGGGAGACTAGGAAGAATAAGATAGAGAAGTAGGAAAAATCAATAGAGGGTATATTTTGCCTGTATTCCCTCTGGAGGCAACTGAGACTGGGCCATTCTGGCATCTTCTAGGGATATGTGTATAAAAAGAATTTTCCCTCGAGGAACAACATACAGGATCAGTTGTCCCAGCCATGCCCCATGTGTTGTGCCAATCACACATACTCCCCAAGCAGCAGGGTCCAGTCTCAGGAACAGAGAGAGACTGCAGTGCAGTTCAGTCAAGGTTCTGTCCAACGAACTATCCTAAGAACTGTGGCAACTCATATGGCTGGAGCACACACTGGAATGAGAGGCTGTGACATTGGGCCAGTGAGTGTTTGATATGTGATCGCAACCTGACTGATCTTTCCTTTTCCTCCATTTCAGTCTCCTGCAACTGTGGCCACAAACTGTACATTGCCTTTGTCAATAACTGCCTTTCTCTAAAATATTTAGCTTCAATTTCTTACTCTCTGATTAGTGCAAAGTATTTTTAGCCAATACTGCACAGTGTAATGCCTCTTGATAATAAAATGAGAGGTAATGAAAAATTGACATCTACAAGCTGGCATTAGAAGCTCTTTAGGAAACATATTTTAGAACTATTATTTCCGAAGCTATAATTTAGTGAGCTTGACTTTATTCATTCACCATATTTTTACTGTGAACATAATGTTGGCTAGGCACTATGCCAGGTGCATGAAAGTACAAAGATAAACATTAAAATAAAAGTTTTCAGTGCTGAAAAATAGTAAAGGATGTAAGCATGCAAGCAAACTATTTCAGAGCAGTGTGAGAAGTTGTTATATACATAATCACAGAACTGTGGGATTGGAGAGAAAGGAGACAACAATATGTTCACAAATGTAGAAAGACATTATCACAAAAGAATTAAGCTTTGAGGTGGATTTTGAAGGATGAATTGAGCCTTAGTAGATGGAAAGGTGGCGACAATGTTTGCAAAAAGAGAGAAGTATAAAAGAGTATGTCATGTTAATAAGATAGGGATTGAAGCAGCATTTTGGGGGTGGTGTCTCATGAGGGCAGAAATAAGAGACTGAAAATATACTAGTATATGACCAAGGACAGTTACAAATCGATTGTGACAGATCTTAGATAGTATATTAGAGTCCTTTTAATTTCAGGAAATGATAGATTTAAATTTTAGCTTTATGATAATGAAGGAGCTATATTGCAGAAGAGAGTTGTAGCTAGGAGATTGGTTAGATGATCTTAATAAGTCAAGTTAGAGAAGATCTATGAACTGTGGCAGGGACAGTAGGAATAGAAAGTGAGAGATAGATTTTTGAGACATATATGATATAGTATGAACAGAATTTAATCAAGTGACTCTGATTCTCCTGCATCTCTATTATGAGGATTCATGTTATCTTTATCTTAATAATTTGATATTAAAGTAGAAAGAATTAAAGCTTCTATTTGGATAACTGACAGGTGGTACCATAAACTAGGATGAAGATGTGAAGTAATTTGAAGATGGGAGTGATGGGGAAAAAGAGACATTTTTGGGGGCTAGCAATCTGAATCTGGTCATTGCCCCTTTAATTGTCTGGTTCTGCAAGACCTGTTTACTACCATTTTAGAAAGGCCATAAACCTTCCCTAGACAAAGTTATCAATGCTGGTACCAGGCCAGGCCTTTGGTTGATATCTCAAAGACCCAGCACACAGCGCTCTTTAAGAACTTGCATGCGGGGGGAAGGGGGTTAATGGAGGGATGAGGACACATATGTAATACCTTAATCAATAAAGAAATGTTTTAAAAAAAGAACTTGCAAAGGGGACCAGAAAACCCCATGTTTGGGAGACAAAGAACTGAAGAAGATATAAAAAGGGACAACTTCCTCCAGGTGGGCACCCAGAATTTGAAAGACATTTTTCTCTGAGCCCACCAGTGAAATAATAATGAAGTGTAGCTCCATTTCTCCAAGGGTTGCTTTGTTTTTCTCCAGTCTTACATAATAGGATGACGGGGGGGGTGTGAGGGGGGGGGGAAGGAGGTTCATTTTTAAAAAATGTCAAAGTGCATTTGGAAAACCCATATGATAATCCCCCAATAGGGACTATAGTCTGTTTCTAGTTAAATATCCAGGAAAAATTGCCCTTTTGCATGCAACACAGTGTTTCATAAGCATTTTTAGAATCATCATATCTAAAACTAAACTTATTTTCCCCCAAACACTCTCCCAATCCAGTGTTAATTATTTAGAAAATGGCATTTCCACTCAATACTTCATTCATTTTATAAGTTTCTTCAAGATATAGTACTACTGTGTGCCAGGCACTATTTTAGGAAGCTCACAGTGATGATCAAAAGCAAGTTGGCTCTCATTTGCAAAATAGTGAAAATGAATAATAAATAGGTGAAGTGATGATAGTAGCAATTAAGAAAAATAAAGCAGACTGAGGGGGATAGAGAGGTAGAGGATTATTTTATTCAAAATAGCTCAGGAAGGTGTCTGTTATGAAGTCAGACTTGAGTGGAGCTCTGGAGAGAAGGAAGGGGTTAGGTTGTAGGCTACATGGAATATTACTTTCTTATGATTTCTGTAACAAATTACCACAAATTTCATGGCTTAAAACAAGACTAACATACTATCTTACAGTTCTGTATGTCAGAAGTCCAAAGTGGCGCTTAGGGGGCTGAAATCAAGGTGCAGACAGAGCTGTATTCCTTCTGATGGCTGAGGGAGAATTTTTTCCTTGCCTTTAATATTGACCACATTCTGCGGCTTGCTTGTTCTTTCTCTTTCCATCACCACATTCCTGCCTCTCTTATAAGGACTCCTATCATTATATTGGGTTCACTTGAATAATCCACAATAATCTCCTTTTCTCAAGATCCTTAACTCAGACACATCTGCAAAATACCTGTTGCTAAGTTAGTGTTTTGCAGGTTTGAAGGACTGAAATGTGGACATCTTTTTGTGGGGTGGTGATTATTTTGTCTGCTGCACAGTGTAAACAGGCATTCCAAACAGTGGGAGAATGCATGTCAAAGCTTTGAGGTAACAGCATACTAGGGTCATGCTAGGAACCTAGGTATCTTACATTTACTCAATTGTTAAAACTTTTCAGTTAAACTTACATTTACTCAACTGTTTAACTTTTCAGTTAAAACTTCTAAAAATTTCTCAATTACATATTTCAAGAATATACAAATATGTATATTGTATATTTTTCTTCATCTTCACTTCTTGAAACTTTGATCAAAACACAACAATATTTTTTGTGGACTATGGCCTCTGAAAATCCATATCCTGAATCCATTCTTGACTCTGCAATCTATCCTCTTCAGAAAAGTAAGGATCTGTTCAAAATGCAAACTAAATTATTCAACTCTCCGTTTAAAGTTCTTAAGCAAATTTTAGGTTGTTCCTAGGTTAATTGTCCATCTCCATCCAAGTTACTTTGTACATTTTCCTAAAATCTTTTCAAATTTATAAGGAGTACACAAAATACCACTGTGTAAATAACAAGAGAACTATCACTGGAACCATGATGCCACCACAAGCCTTTTGCATAGAAAGAATGACCGCAAATAGGCTAGAAGATTGGGGAGCGGAGAGCATAGACAGGCACAGTCTACATCACCTGCAGAAAAGGCACAACCCCAAGTGTTCAACTATGAGGTACAGCTCTGGCTGTAGGGAAAGATCTTAAAAGCATGTGGCCCTGAGTGGCTGCTTCAGAAAAGCAATGCTTCTATAGAGGAAAGTAAATAGAAAGGGGGAAGCATTCTTTACAAACATGTAGTGGAAGGAATTAGAGAAGCTCAAGGAGGAATTCAAGGCCATTGCCAAAATATCAGAGAACCAACCACAAGACAAAGCAATTTGTCCCCACACAAACCATGTTACTATGAAGAAGCTGCACTTCACTCTGATAGAAAAAAACATTCTGTCCAGAAAATGAGTTGGAACAGGAAAAAGCAGATTACATCCATAAAAAGTTACTAAGAAAAAAGAAAAAAATGAAAACACTGTAGCCTTAACCAGTGTGGCTCACTCAGTTGGTTAGGCATTGTCCCATGCACCAAGAGGTCACCGTTTTGATACAGGTCAGGGAACATACCAGGGTTGCAAGTTTAATCCCCAGTAGGGGGCATGCAGAAGGCAGCTGGTCAGTGTTTCACATTCATATTGATGTTTCCATCTGCTCCTCTTCCTTCCTCTTCCTCTAAAAATCAATAAAGTATAGACACTTACAAAAAACAAAACAAAACATAGGACCATAACTGTAGAAAACTCCCCACTGGACTCAACCACAAAGCAGAAGGAAACAGTAAAGCAACACTCTAAACAGAATTAAATAAGCATCTCATGATTTTCATTATAACTAAAATATAGCTAGGAAGCTAACTAAATAATGGAAAGTAACATCCCCTCTTTTAGCAAATTCCAAATAATGAATATATATTGAATGATGAAGTAGGAAAATTTCAGCTTTGCAAACATCATAGTTGTAATTCAAGCAAGAATTTTCAGCAGGTGCTAAAACTAGTGTGTGGAATTTTGATGAGGAGCAAGATCTTTGCAGAAAATCAAGATACTGTTTTATAAAGGGTATTTCTTTATAACAAAAGGAAAAAATAGTTATACCATGGTAGAGAAACCCAGAGCGTTTTTCTTTAACCAGATGATATATATCCTGATGGGTTGCAATTAGAAGATGACATCAGTTATTCAGTACTCCAGCCTCAAATGCATAACCTGACTCGAATCATGAAGAAAGATTAGGTAAACTCAGATTGAAGAGCTATCCTCTATAAAAATGTCAATTTTGTGACATTTATAGAAAACACCTTGTAATAAGAGGAAAATTTAAATTCATATTCGAATTTGTTTTTCCGCTCATAGGTAAATAATGCTTTGTTGTTATTTTTTTTAAAAATACAGCAATGTTATTTTGTTCAAAATATTACTCAATATTCCTTAAAAATGGGATTTACACTGTATTGTGTATATAAGGAGAGGGCAAAAGTAGGTTTATAGTTGTTCATATGTATAATAATACAAAATGAATAAATAACAATACAAGAATAAACTATTTCACATACTTAAAACTGTAAACATACTTTTTTAAAAGTCCCCAACTGAAGGAGGATATGTTTATTGATATTAGAGAGAAAGGAAGAGAGAAAGAAAGAGAGAAACATCCATGTCAGAGGGAAACTTGGATCAGTTGCTTCCTGTATGCACCCTGACTAGAGAGAGACCAAACCCACAAACCTAGCTGTGTGCCCTGATGATTGAGAATCAAATGGGAAATCCTTCGTTGCAGAGGAAGACGCTCCAACCGAGGCACCAGACCAGGGCTGTAAACCTACTTTTGCCCTACCCTGTACTCTAGTAACATTCCTCTTATTACAAAAAGCTTTCTATAAATGGACCTAAATTTGTAAAAGTTATAAGGAACACCCAAAGTCCATGGAGAATGAACACACAGAAGTACTACAGGATTTTGAATATCTGTCTTCTGCTCACTATAAGTCTTTGTTGACCTTAGAGAAATTACTCATTCCACAACTCATTGATAAAATACTAGTCCTGCTCTGCAGGTTGTTTTAAAAACCTGAATGGTGATGCAGTGCCATGACTCCGTTGCTTCATTGCTCTGCATACTTAAGAAAAACCTCTCGATGGAGATCTAAATTGCCTGCTAAAATCTTCCCAAAGATTGTTTGGTTTTAAACTGTATTTAATGCTGAAGTAAAATATATTCCACATCTAGGGAAATCATTCTGATGATGAAATCCTTTGAAGCTTAAAAGAGTGTTAAAAAAGAAACCCACTTGCCTTCCAGAATTAGAGTGTATGAAGGTAATTGAGCCAAATGGAAGTTTTATCTCCCAAGTGGAATTACTTCCACTGCACAGGGGATAAGGCATCTGAAGATTTATCTGACATTCCTGATACCTCAGCAGTGACACTAATATTGAATGACACATTTGGCAGAAGGGAAGGATCATTTCTCTTTAGAATACTCTATATTTGTTAATTAAATGATCATTGCTGGATGCATCCTCTCATGAATATAAATTACTAGCTCAGCAGAGGACTTATATTTGCATGACATCTTTTATTATGAAGCATTTTCTGGAGTGCAATAAACCCATTTTACCTTGCCACTTGACATATTTAGGGATTGCTTTCTCCCACACTGCAACATTGTCCTTAAGTAACTGTGTTATATTCAGGATGTAGTTCAGTAAACATAACAGCTCTTATCCTGACTTGTGGAGTTTAATATTTTTTTTCTTAACTAGGCACATATTGCCAGCAGAATTCTGTACACTGAAACACTTTTTAATAGGATATAATTAACCATATTTCTTTCAACACCTGTTAATATTCCTGACATGTTATATGTTTAAATTTGATTATCATTGATTTTTATTTCCAGTTTGGCACCATTATTCAAACTCAGTGTGATTTCTGAATAACAGACTATGCTTCTCCAATGACTGATTGTCTTATCCTTTCTAATAAAAGAATAATATGCAAATTGACCATCACTCCAACACACAAGATGCCGCCCCCATGTGGTCAAAGATAGCCACCCCAAGATGGCTGGTAGTGAAGGGCAATTATGGGTGATCCGGCCAGCAGTGGAGGGCAGTTGGAAGGGACCAGGCCTGCAAAGAAAGGCAGTTGAGGGTAACCAGGCCTGCAGGGGTGGGCCATTAGGGGTGACCGGGCTGGCAGAGGAGGGCAGTTGGTGAGGACCAGGCTTGCAGAGGAGAGCAGTTGGAGGTGATCAAGCCTGCAGGGGAAGGAAGTTGGGGGGGACCAGGTCAGCAGGGGATGGCAGTTAGGGGCAATTGACTGGCAGAGGAGCAGTCAGGCATTGCTCAGGCTGGCAGGGGAATGGTTAGGGAGTGATCAGGCTGGCAGGCAGAAGCAGTTTGGGGCAATCAGGCAGGTAGGCAGGTAGGCGAATGGTTGGAAGCCAGCAGTCTTGGATTGTGAGAGGGCAGTTGGACATCCCTTGAGGGGTCCCAGATTGGAGATGGTGCAGGCTGGGCAGAGGGACACCATGCCCTATGCACAGATTTCATGCACCAGGCCTCTAGTTGGAATATAATCTCCATGAGGGCAAAAATGTTTGTCTATTCTCTTCTCTATGTATCTCAATGCCTCAAACAGTGCCCAGTACATAGTAAATGTTCACTAATATTTTTGGCTGACTGAATCATTTGTATAAATAAAGGAAAAAAGTGTATATTTATAATTATATATTTATTGAAATAATATACAATAACAAACTAATTCCAATCTATAAGTTAGAAAAATATGACAACAAATGTGAAATAAATTTTATAGAATTACAAATTACTGGAAGAAACCTAATGGCTTTCCTACTTTAATAGACATTTGTCAAATTTTTGCCACTCAGTTTCTTTTTTACACTCTTCTTATGATGAGAACATTTTACACAAGTGTCTTTTTTTCTGATTTTCTACAATTTAAACTCTATATTCCCCTCATTTTAGCCTACTTTTCAGATATATTTTCAGAGTCATGTTTTATAAAGTATTTAGATTATTCATTACATCATGCACTCATACATAATAATTTGAAATTATAATACTTTTATTATTGCCTAGAGGTTTTGGTATTAAGATTATATTCCTTCTTTAAAATTTTTTTAAGCATAGTTTATTGATTTTCTACAAATAGGAAGGGAGAGGGATAGAGATTTAGAAACATGGATGTGCCTGCAACCAAGGTACATGCCCTTGACTGGAATTGAACCTGGGACCCAGGTCGACCCTCTATCCACTGAGCCAAACCGGTTAGGGCTAAAAATTTTCTGCAAAAGTTTGTGTAATATGTTTCCTTAAATAGATGACATAATTAACCACTAAAATAAACTGGGCCTGAAGTTTAACATTATGGAGTTGTTGCTTTTTCTTCTCTCTTGGCAAATATATTACATACACTTGAAATGAATATATATTCTTTTTTTCTCTCAGTCACTGAGAGAGGGATGTGATAGCCTTTTGTTATTGTTATGGAATTTTCAATTTCTCTGTTTTAGTTTTACCGTTTTAATTTGGGGTTCTTTTGTTACACTTTTATAATTTCTACGTAAAATTTACCTTTTAAGAATATTAAATGTTGTTCTTTATATTTGGTACGACCCTTTGTATTAAAATCTATTCACTTAATATTAATATAACTACCCTAGATTTTTATGTTTATAGTTTGCATGACTTAATCTTTTATCATCTATTTACTTTTAATCTTATTTGCATTTTTATATTAAAATTTGCTCCTTACAGATAGCTTGTAAATGAGTTTTGCATTTTAATGTCACTCTTTGGCATATTTAGACAAATAACATTTAATAACTTTTTGATATGGTTGAATTTAGGACTACCATTATCTCTTTTCATTCGTATCCTCTTTTTTTCTCCAATTGTTCTCATTTTCTTGTCTTCTTTTGGGTCAACTGAATAATTTTTAAATTCTACTTTAACCTATCTATTGGATATTTTACTACTTTTTTTTTTTTTTTATGGATCCTTTCATTTTATTGAAGGCCTTCAGGGGAGGGTCTAAGTTGGTAAGACAATGAATTCTAACATCCTAAGCCTGGATGAATATCTCAAGTTTCACAGTGGCCAAAGCTGTACTATTTTTTTTTTTTGTATTTTATCACAATCGACATGTCTAAACTTATGTCTACTTAGCATTAATATTTACCACTTCTTTCAAAAATTAAAACACTTTGTAACTATATAGATTCCTTTACCTTCATGCTCCACTGACTTTATTATAGCTTTAATATGAATTATATCTACAAACCTTACCCTTAAAACAATTTTGCTTTAAACAACTATCCATATTAAAATGAGGGAAAACAATCTTTTATATTTAACTGGAGGCCCAGTGCATGAAAATTCAGGAAGCGAGCCTAAACTGCAATCTGGCCTCCTTCTGTGGGAGTCAGCCAGCTGATCAGGGGGAAGGCAATGCCCCTATCATGCCTCTGCTGCTGCCACTGCCACTGCCAGCCACCGTGGCTGCCTGAGCCTCGGCCCTCGCAGCCGCTGTGGCTTGCCTGAGCCTCAGCCCAGCCTTCCATGCCTGAGCCGTGGGCCCTCGCAGCGGCGGCTGCCATCATGACCCGCTTGAGCCTTGGGCAGCCGCTGCAGCTTTGTCCAGAAGGACATCTGCCCTAATTATGATATTATGCTTTTATTAGTATACATTATTTGTGAGAAATTCTTTTCATTTTCATTCACTGGAAAATGTCTTTGCTTTCATTTCTAAACAATATTTTCGTTGAGTATAGAATTCTGGATTGGGAGTGCTTTCTTTTTCATTTTCCTTTTAGTACTTTAAAAATGTTATTACACTGTTGTTGTTTTTTTGTCCTCCATGATTTATTATGAATAGTCCAGTGTAATTTAACGTCCCCTTCATTACGTCCCATATTGATTGTGTTATTTTATTTTTTTGCTGCTTTCAAGCTACTTCTATATCTATACATACATTTCAGTAGTTATGTTTCTGGACATTTTAATTTTAAACTAATTAGGGTTCAGTGAGCTTTTGGAACTTATACATATAAGTATTTTTTACTAAATTTTGAAATTATTATCAAGTACTTCTTCACAGTTTTTAGTGTAGAGGCTACCAATCACTTTAACCGGGACTCCACTGACATGACATTAAATCATGGACAGTGTCCTACAGGTCCCTCTTTGTACTTTTTTTTTTTCATTAAGTTCTCTCTCCTTTCCAATTGGTTTGATATTTTTTCTTATCTTCAAGTATACTGTTTATCTTTCCTGATATGCTTATCCTGCTAATAATGCATAAAGTAAGTTTTAAATTTTGGATTTATTTTAATGTTCTAAAATTTCCCTTTGGTTCTTTTTTGTATTTTCTATTTTTCTGACTCACATTTCCTGTCTTTTTATTCATTTCAAGTTTTTACCTATGTACTTCATGATGTATATTTAAAGTATCTGCTATAAGATTTTGCTGAATATTTTTTATTTGATAAATCTTTATTGTTCAGATTATTACAATTGTTCCTCTCCCATCCCCACATAGTTCCCCTCCACCAGTACCCACCCCACCCTCTGCCCTTACCTCCCCCACACTGTCCTCATCCATAGGTGTTCGATTTTTATCCAGTCTCTTCCTGCACCTCCCACTCCCTTTCTATGCCTCTGATTCTATTATATTCACCAGTTTATCCTGTTCATCAGATTTTTAATTCACTTGATTTTTAGATCCAGTTGTTCACAGGCATGTACTTGTTGTCATAATTTTTTCTTTACCTTTCTCTTCTTCCTCTTCTTAAAGAATACCTTTAAGCATTTCATATAATACTGTTTTGGTGGTGATGAACTCCTTTAACTTTTTCTAATCTGTGAATCTCTTTACCTGATCTTCAATTCTGAATGATAGATTTGCTGGGTAGATTAATCTTGGTTGTAGGTTCTTGCTATTCATCACTTTGAATATTTCTTGACATTCCCATCTGGCCTGCATCGTGGCCTGTTGAGAAATCTGCTGACAATCATATGGGTGCTCCCTTATAGGTAACTATTTTTCTCTTGCTGCTTTTAATATTCTCTCTTTGTCTTTTGCTCTTGGCATTTTAATTATGATGTGTCTTGGTGTGGTCCTCTTTGGATTGGGGTTCTGTGTGCTTCCTGGACTTGTAAGTCTATTTCTTTTACCAGGTGGGGGAAGTTTTTGGTCACTATTTCTTCAAAGGTTTTCAGTATCTTCTTCTCTCTCTTTTTCTGGCACCTCCATAATTCAAATGTTGGTATGCTTGAGGTTGTCCCCAAGGCTCCTTACACTGTCTTCAATTTTTTGGATTCTTTTTTCTTTTTGCTTTCCTGGCTGAGTGTTTTTTGCTTCTTTGTATTTCAAGTCTTTGACTTTATTCTTGTGGCCCTCTAATCTGCTGTTAGGTCTCTGTAAAATATTTTTTTTATTTCAGTCAGTATATGCTTAATTCCTAGTTGGTCCTTTTTTCATATCCTCAAGGGTCTTGTTAAATTTATTGTCCCTTTTTAGAAAATTCTTGAAAAACCTTATAATTGTGGTTTTGAACTCTATATCTAGTCATTTGTTTTCCTCTATTTCTTTCATTTGTGATCTTACCTTATCTCTGCATTTTCACTGCTTTCCTGAGTTTGGTCAAGTAGCTTTGTGTGGTAGGTGTCCTCTAGGGGACAGTGGCTCAGCCTCCCTAGTTACCTGAGGTGGATACTCTCGGTGTATCCCTTTATGGGTTGCACAGTCTTGTTGTAGTTAAGCCTAGACTGTTGTTGGTATCACTAGGAGGGGTTGACCTCCAGGCCAATTGGCTGTGAGGATCAGTTGTGTCTATGCTGGGAGAGCTTCTGTGCTCAGCTTGGGTGGGGCAGAGTCTCAGGATGGAACAGACAGCCTTGGTTTCCCATCAGCCCTACCCTAAGCGGTCCGTGGGTCTCAGTGTCTCATGGAAATGGCTGCATGCACCTCTGAGAGAAAGCTGCTCTCAGGTTTGCCCACGACCAGATAGTCCAGTTTCTCCCCGAATGAGTATGGGTACCAAAAGTCTCACCCAGAACTGGAGTATGGTGGAATCAAGAGGTTTGTTTCCCCCTGGAATGAGAAAACCAGCTATGCACTCAGCTGCCCGAGCCCTCTCTGCCCAAGCACAGGCCTCCTTACCTCTGTCTTCCTCAGTTCCCCTGGGTCTCAGTGCCCCATGACATTGATTGCACACATCTCTGAGAGAAAGCTGCTCTCGGGTTTTGCCCTCTGCCAGACAGTCCAGTTTCTCCCTGTATGAGTCTGGGTTCCCTGAGTCTTGCCTGGTGATGGATTTCAGCGCAGTGAAGAACCTTTGTTTCCCTCTGGTTCGAGGAAGCCAGCTGCATATTCAGCCACCCCACCTTTCCCCTCATGCACGCACGTCTCCGCATCTCTGCACCTCTGCCCTCCGCTGCTCCTGAGTCTCAGTGTCCTTTTTTCTTTCTTTCTAGTTGTAGGATTTCCACTCAGCCAGCTTTCCGGTAGTTCTGGATGATTCCATTTTGTCTTTTAGTTGTAGTTTTGAAATTGTGTGAGGCAGTAGTATAGGTGTTTACCTATGCCTCCATGTTGGTTCTCCTTGTTGCCGCCTAAATATTTTAACATTTCAATTATCATGGGATTGATATGTGTAAATTTCCTTTTTCCTTAAAAATGGACTACATTTTTCTGGTTATTTTCATGTTGAGTAATTTTTTTATTCTATACTGGAGGTTTTAATGTTTTTGCTGTAAAGAGTGGATTTACTTATAACCCTCTAAGTAACATTTGTTTTAGGAGGTAATCAAACACAGGTAAGTTTATGAGTTATTTCTCTCATTCTGTATGTGGTGTTCAAGCCTTAGTTAAGCTTTCACTTTTCTGATTTGAATCTATCCCATATGTGTGTAGTTCAAGAGTTAGAACAGTACTTATGCAAGTCATGTATAAAATTAGGGATGTTTCCTTCCCTCTTTCCTGCTCTCAGGGGTTTTCCCTGATTTCACTAACAAGAATAATGGGATTTCTATTGGCGTATTAGCTAACTGGGCTGAACTCTCTATAACTGTGACCTACAAAAGTCATACAAAATTCTTCTCCATGCACTGTACATTGGTTCTTCAATTTCTGACTCCCATGAAAAATCTGATTACTTTACTTTTCAGAGCCTTTGTTAGTTTATTTTGGATTTAATCTAGAAGTTATACATGAAGTCAGGAGAGGAATGGACCATAGGGGGGAATCAATCTACTACAGCAATCTACTACTACCTGTCTTATCTCCTTAATATCTGACATAGCTGTAGTTTTGTCTCCCTTTTGACAAGAGATTTTATATATTTATGTTTTTTTCCATAATGAAACTTGCAAGGTATATTCTACTTTAGTAATTATTTAAGAAAGCTAAGCTTTCTTTATTTCTCAGTTAAAATTTTATTTTCTATTTCTTTAATTTCTGATGTTATATTTATTATTTTCCCACTCTATTCTTTTTCATTTTTCCCTAAATTAAAAACAATTAAAATAAGAAGTTAGCTAATAATTTTTCATCTTGGCTTATGTTAAAATATAAGCACTTAAAGTATACATTTCTCTATTTAAAAATTATTGATATATAATTTACACACAATAATGTCAAATATTTAATGTGTACAATTTGAAATGTTTGGACATATAAATACAGATAATACTATCACCACAATTAGAGCTATAGTCATATCCAACACATCCCAGAGTTTCCTCGTGTCCCCCTCTTCGTCTTTGTTTTTTTGTAAGGACACACAAAAAAGGAAATTGCTGCACAAGCTTACTTATATGTGGAGCTAAGAAGTTAAATTCATAGAAGCAGAGTAGGAAGGTAGTTACTGGATGGAGAGATGGAAGAGATGGAGAGATGTTGGTCAAAGTACACAAAATTGCATTTATGCAGAATGAATAAGTTCTTAAAATCTAATGTACAGCATGATGACTATGGTTAGTAGTGTACTGTACACTGGAAATTATCTAAGAGAGTAGATCTGAGGTGTTCTCACCATACACATGTATGTAACCATATGAGAGAGGGATATGTTAATTGGCTGACTATAGTAATCATTTCACTGTGCATGTGTCTATCAGAACATTATGTTATATACTTTAACACATCTAATTTTAAAAATGAATAATGAAGAAAAAATCTCCTTCTTGCATTCATATTGAGGGATGTTCTTAATACCACGGACCACAACTAAGCCTTGACCCCATACAGGGATAGGATTGAGAAAAGAATAAATATTTTTCTGATACTACCTCTCTGTCCACTTTTGTTCAAAGAGCAGGGTGAAACCAAATGTCTGGAAGAACAGACTTTCTAAACTCTGAGCCAGCTGCTTGATATGTTATCTTCAATAATATTCTGGGAAGAGCCTCTTCTGCTTCATGTAGCTGCTATGCCCCAGTCAGCTGGGCTTCCTGCCAACATTAGCATGACTTAAATGAACAGGTTAGCCTTGGCAACTGAGAATCTCATTGAACATATGTGCAGTTGGCAAGGCAAGTTACTTACTAAATAAGTAATACCTAGAGATGGAAAGTTTATGTAACCACATAAATTAAGTAATAAGTAGAGAATCAAACTATCAGGATTCACTGAAACATATAAATGCATCATATATATATGTATCTGTAGCACTATCTACATATATTTGGGAGTAAGAAAGAAGAAATCGTTTTTCTCTCTTCCTCTTGGAGGCAAGGAAAGTGGCCCAGATATATGTATTTCCCTCTAATCTGAATGAAAGATGTGAATATGTTTTTAAGGATAAAGCATATTTTATCTCAAAGGGCAGTGCCTTATCATTCATACATTTATACTAGAGAAAATGAACCTAACTTTCAGTTAAAATTCAGTGTAAGTGGTAGAAATTTTAGAATTGTGATCATCATAGATTTCTGCAAATTGTAAATCTTTCCTTGGAGTTGGCATGCTATTTCTGGCCACCTCCTTTTCTCCCCTACTTAAAAAAAAACACATGGAAAAGGTTTGTGGAGACATATCTGATTGAAATACTTGTCCTGAAACTATGTCTAGTGGACATTCTCTATTATGAGCATATCTTGTAAAAGGCCACATTATATGACATAGATCAATCTCTCATAAGGAAAAACATCCATAATGAAGAATGTGAACATCTTTTAAAGTCCTGATTGTATAAAACCATTTTTTTTTTACTTATTGACAGTTCACTTTATCACTGACAATTTTGGTGATGTTCCGAGTGGTGAGAAACTTCATTTCTTTTGCCATCTCAACACAGAACTAAGCACATAATAGATGTTCAATATAATGTTGAATTAGAAATATTCTTGCCGAAACAAGTTTGGCTCAGTGGATAGAGCGTCAGCCTGCGGACTGAAAGGTCCCAGGTTTGATTCCGGTCAAGGGCACGTACCTTGGCTGTGGGCACATCCCCAGTAGGAGGTGTGCAAGAGGCAGCTGATCAATGTTTCTCTCTCATCAATGTTTCTGACTTTCTATCCCTCTCCCTTCCTCTCTGTAAAAAAAAATCAATAAAATATATTAAAAAAAGAAATATTCTTATAAGAAAATATTTGTTTTCATTAATGATGAGTATATAAAATTCAGCCACATAAATTGTGTAAGCACCCATAACCTGCTTTCCAAAAAGCAAAACCCACTATAGTTTCCAGTCTTCCTCATATTCAGGGGTACCATATAGTATAGTTCTGTCCAAGAACACACAAATAGAAGATGTTTGAGTAAAGTTTGCAGGGAAATTTTTCTTTCTGCTTAAAGCTGTGAATATGGCTAGAAGCTAAGCCGTCATCTTGTGATTGTGATGAAAAGGCTGAATAATCAGAGTTGCTGAACCAAAGTGAGAGACTCCTAATACCTGACAGTCTGAAATGTCAGAAAAATAAACCTTATATTCTAAACTAACTATTAGGTTTTTTTCTTGCTTATAGTTAATGTATTTCTGATTGCTACAGTGACATATGGAGTAGACGAAAGTTGCCAATTCAATGGAATACACTGAAAATATATTAATAAGGGAAGAAATTTTAAACTAAGCAGCATCTTATAAAGACCAAAAAGAGAATACCTAAATACATTTTTAAGAACAGAAGGAATTAAAAGGATAATGAAATTGACATCCCTGACTCTTTGGGTTTCTCAGCTTTATCTTTCTTGGCTTTAAGTACATCAACCGCAAAATGAAAATACTTCTATTATATGACCTCCAAACTTTCCTTTATTTCATTAAGTCTATGACTATAACAGCTCTCTTTTTTCTCTAGTCTGGAAGTTGTATAAATGTAGGGACATTGATTCTGGGATGTGAAGAAGAGAGTGTGTATGGCCTTAGTTTTCTATATCAAATCAATGAAAGTTGAACAGAGGAAACAGTGAGAGACAGTGAAGGTCAGGTTGAAGTAGTATAATATGAATTATTCATGGGTTAGGACTGGAGTATTTTGGCCTTCCCCAAAAATGCTCTTTAAGGAAACCAAAAGAAGGGGTAAAACACATAATTTCTTGACAAGCTAGGATGTAAAAAAGAAAATCAAAGTGCAGATGAAAGGTTATATATACAACAATTATGAATAAAAAGCATCAGAAATATCTACAAATGGTGTCTAAAGTTTTAAAACAGCAAATTACTTGACACTTGTGAACAGTATCAAAAGTAAGTTTATTATGATTTAGTTTATAGCCTTTTAATGCATTAAGATAAATGAAGAAAGGTCAGGTTGCATAGTATTTACAGGTACATTTTATTTATTTAACCCAAGTATATATAGAGCTTAATGAAAGCTCAGAGCTATTGATAAAAAAAAGGAAAAGTAATCAATTCTCTTTCCTCCACCAAAGAAAGTGATTCTTTTTTTAAAAAGTTTAAATTATACATCAATAAAAAGTAATCAAATAGTAATACCACAGAAAATATACTGATTGTATTTAATCACTTTTAATTATTCTTTTTCTAAGCATAGTTTCATTTCATATATATATATATATATATATATATATATATTCCAATATTTTAATTATATAGGAGTCATCCAAGATTTTAATTGTATAGGAGTTCAGCCAAGATTTTATATATATAGGAGTCATCCAAGATTTTAATAATGCGTTCTCAAAAATGCTGGCAAATGAAAATATTGTTTTAATACTGAAAATACTTAAAATTACAACTCAAATTGGAAAGCCTATCAAAATCATCAAACTCAATTGGGAAAATTCAAATTAGGAAAGCTTGAGGTCAATTAACAACCAAAATTGCATAATCAGTTATGCTGCAAATACTATGAAAGCAGATGGAAATAAAGATGTGCAGATTAGGAATCACCATGTGCTTGCTCAGAACAAGTAATGTCAAAATCATCTACTTATCAGATAAAAATTCTAATAGATTGGTAAATTAGTATTAATTCATAAATTTGTCTAAGATTTACTGAGGGCATACTATATGATGACATAATGCTAGTTTTGGAAAATAATATCACCAATTTTGCCTTGAATAATAGACTATGCTGTAATCATAATTACATGCAGAAAAAGTCCAAATACTGTGAGAGCAATTGCTGAAGAAGTAATACAGTACTTCAAAGGAAGGGCAGGTTAAATTTGACTGGGGAAATTATGGAAGGCTATATTGTATGTGGTCAGTAGTACAGAGAACTGAATTTTGAAGAAAAGGACCTATCACCATCTACTACTGCCATGGCTGCCACCATCTACTACTGCTCTTGGTATTAGGGGCACTGACTTCTTGTCTCCCACCTATAAATGTCAGGTTTGAGGCCTCTGAGGTGTGTTCTTGAAATGGCATGGTGAACTGAATGTCAGTCCTGTTACATGCTAAGGATTCCTGGAAGAGCTTATGAAAAGCTCACATGAGGCAGTGTTAGTCAACTTCAAAGACTAGGATGCCTCCAATGTTCTGAGAAATAACAGACTTGGAGTGGGAGGAAACCTGCCCAGAACAGAATTCCTTGCTTTTTATGAATAGTTTTAAAGACAGTCTCTCAGGAAAGGATAGGATCTACCACAGAGAAGACTGAATTCCTGATGAAATTAAAATGTGAAAAGTCTGGCAGGTGATTCCTAAACACATGTTCCTTATTAAAAGACTATCACATAACTTAATTCAAACGGACCAAAGAGGCAGGCCAATTCCCATTTCACTGAAAGAGTCAGCCCACTGCTAGAATATTGCATGTGTTTGTTCAATGGAAGCCACAGGGGTGGCCAGAGGTCATGGCCCATGTAACTCTTCCCCCCATCCCATCTCAGTGAGGAAGTATTTTAAAACTAACAGAACCCTTAGTAGGTCACCCCAGGAAGGCCTCCCTCCCCTCACCCCCTGCCCATATTGGAAGGCTGTATGGTGGATGGGTCAAGTTTGATTTTTATGTGGAGAAAGAAAAGTATGATTATATTAATGTGATTATATTAACTGTGTCACTGTCCCTTAATTTAGACTGGCACTTTCACAAGCACTTCACAAGAGGACTGCTAAAGTGAATTTGCATAATTCTGAGCCCAGCTCCCACCTTGCCCTCTTATAATCACAGCTTCTCCTGCATTCTTCAAGTCTGATATATTTGTATAAGCATTCAGTTAAAAATACTACCTAATGTCTATCCTGGTTTTTGCTATACCTAATGAGTTATTTAGAAATGTGCTTGATAATTTATAAATACACTAGTGGCCTGGTGCATGAAATTTGTGCATGGGGGACAGTGGCTGTCCATCAGACCGGCTTGCACCTTCTCTAATCTGGGACCCCTCGAAGAATGTCCTACTGCCAGTTTACAGGGATTGGGCCTAAACTGGCAGTCAGACACCCCTCTTGCAATCTGGGACTGCTGGCTCCTAATCACTTACCTGCCTGTCTGAGTGCCCCTAACCACTCTGCATGCTGGCCTGTGCGCCCCCAACTGCCCCCTGCCACCAGCCTGCTTGCCACCAAATACCCCCCCACCAGCCTGATCACCCCCAACTGTCCCCCTGCTTGGCCTGGTCACCCCAAACTGTACCCCTCCGGTATCCTAATCACCCCCAACTGACTCTCACTGATGGCCTGCTTGCCCTCAACTGCCCCCATCCCCCTGCTGGTTTGCTCACCCAATTGCCCCCAACCCCTGCCAGCCTGATCACCCACAACTGCCATCCCATCCTAGCCTGATCACCAACAGCTACTCTCCCCTCTTGGCCTCTAACCACCTCTACTTCGGACCCGCCACCATGGCTTTGTCCACATGAACATCCAGAAGGTCTCCTGGAAGGTCTCCCAGTCTAATTAGCATATTACCCTTTTATAAGTATAGATAGAGGCCTGGTACATAGGTGGTGGACGACTGCTTTGCCCTGAAATGTGTCTTGGATCAGACTGGAGGTTCCCTTGGGGTGTGGGACAGCCTGGGAGAGGGGCTGATGGCTGCATGCAGGCTGGCCATGCCCCCAATGGGGACTCATACTCATGGGAGTGTGGCCAGCCTGGTAAGGCCCTGAGGGCCGTTTTCAGGCTGGTCACAACCCCTTCAGGGTGGGGGTCCCTACTGGGGTTCCTGGCCACCCTGGGTGAGGGGGTGATGGCTGTTTGCAGGCTGGCCAAGCCCCCCAGCAGGGACCCTCACCCCATGGGGGTGTGGCTATCCTGGGTAAGGGGCTGAGGGCCATTTTCAGGCTGGCCATGCTCCCCAGTGGAGCAGGTCCATAGCTACTCCTTGAGCAGAGGCCAGGGCACGATGGAAGCTTGGCTTCCTCCATCACTGGGAGCAACCCAGCTCCATGGCTGCTGCCATAATTGTTGGGTTAATTTTCATACTCACTCCTGATTGGCTGGTGCGTGTAGTGGAGGGATGGTCAATTTGCATGTTTCTCTTTTATTAATGTAAATGAATTCTGTAGTTATTTGTTATTGATTTCTAACCTATTTCTCTGCAATCATAGAACACTATATCATTAAAATTCATTGTTTAATATCCTGTAATGTGTTGATTCTGATTAATATTCTATCTGATTTGGAAAGAATCTACTTTTGGAAACTTATAGATTACTATATATAATTTATTTGAATTTTGCCAAACATGCTATTCAATCTTTTATATCATTATCAAAATTTTGTTTCTTTGAAAAGTCTGTTGATTTAATATATTTTCTCAAATTTGTTGTTCATATTTCCCAAATTTTATTAGGTAGTGCAAATTTTGGACTCTTTCCTTTCCTGTTAATGAAAATTTATCTTTAGGAAGTGTCCACTTTATCTTCAGTAATGCCTTTTGCATTCCCTTCAGAATGACCTCACTGTGTGGGATTGGCTCATCCAGGGTGGACAGTGAGGAAATCCATATTCCATCCATCTGACTCAATCTCACTCCTGCTCATGTTTCCCCATGTATTCCTGCCTCATTTTACTCTTGTGAGTTCTCTTTTGGACTTCTAAAGGTGTTACATCAAAAATCACATCATGAATAAATTAATCAGAATATATATATATATGAATAGTCCATTGACACAGACAAAAGTGTGGTTCAAGTCTAGGGTGAAATGGGGGCTGGGTGGAGTGGGGTAAAGGGAGGGAGAAGTGGGGGACATCTGTAATATTTTTTGTTAACAATAAAAAAATCACATTACGTATTTTTTTGTGTGAATGAAAACACTTTTAGTTGTCCCTTAATAGATCATTCTCCTTCAAATTATGTTTAAACGACTTTTTCTTTTTACATGTGGAAGAGGCAATCTTCTACCTATTCTTTCCAAATAATCATCTGTTTTGAATGAAAGTATTGTCATATTAAACATATGCCTTCCTAGAATATTAACTAAAACTGAAACTATGGACCGACCCACAATTTGAAACTGCAACAAACCATGTGTACTTAGTGAATTAAGTATGAAGCCGAATTACTGCTTTTATACAATTAAATTATAAACAGAATCATTATCTAAAATGAAAAAATAAAACTAAAAAAATTCCAATACTCCTGATGAGCATAAAATTGTACAATTACAATATGGCATTAATTTCACCTGGGTCAAGGCATCCTGAATTTATTAGATCTTGAATATACTATGGCCATCATCTATTTTTAAAAAAAATATTTTCTAATTGTGTGGTAGGAGATGCTTCTGGGAGTTGAAATGTATTTATATATTTGTACATTTCAGAGAACTTTTTACATTTTGAATATTTGTGAGCTGAGATACTTGAAATAGGCAATTGTATATCTTTAGCTTTATTTTATTTTCCTCACCATAAATATCAGGTGCAATAATTAAAGTAAGCCATAAAATGGGTGTACAAAATGGGTGGTCCCAAAAGTACAACCTCAACCTTGAAAGAAAAAATAATACTTGAAAAGCAAGGGCACGTGCTCTATGATTATGCTCTGGACAGTGACACAGAAGGCATGATGGGGATTACCAATTTGCTTGCTCTGACAGGAAGGATGTGCCTATTAACAGAAACCAGCTGTTTGGAAAAATGTTCTGCCCAAAGTAGTGAAAGGACTTGTTAATTTAGCTCTAGGCCACATTTATAACTCTGAAAAACTTACAGAAACTATCAACTCTTTTCAATTAATAACATTCTTGTGAATTGAAGCAACACAAGGTAAATATTAAGAATAGTTCGTTGAAAGATAAATATCACATGATCTCACTCATTTGTGGAATATAATGAACAACATAAAATGATGAGCAAAAACAGATCCAGAGACAGAGAAGCATGGATCAGACCATCAAACCTCAGAGGGAAGGTAGGAGAAGGTGGGGATAAAGGAGAGAAATCAACCAAAGGACTTGTATGCATGCATATAAGCCTACCCAATGGACACATAGACACCAGGGGGGTGAGGGCATGAATGGGGGGTGGGGTGGGGGCTCATGGGGGTATAAGGACACATATGTAATACCTTAATCAATAAAAAAAGAATAGTTCATTGAAAGTAAACCAGTCTCCATGGTTTAATGACTCCTTGCTCTCTACAATGTCTCTAAGCTTTAGAAGCTATTATTTTTCATCCAGGACTGAGTGAGAATTTAATCAACTTAGTGGACTGTTTGTGCTTTCATTTCAGAGTGTACAACAGACTGGACAGGTTACTTAGAACTCTCATTTAGAGAACCAAGGAAAGCAGAGAATTTATGTTAATATTCACCAAGCAGCAAATCTCTATTTTCTTACTCTGACTTTTGTGCAAATATCTGGTCTCTTCCTAGATATGAGTGAAATTATGTTGCCACTTTTTAAAAAATTATGGTTTATGGAAATATTTAACAGGAAGGTGTAAAATGCAACAAAAAAAATAGAGAAACATCTAATTGGAGTATGTAGGTTCCAAAATATAAAAGTTTAATTTGAAGCTTTAAATATTTGTTTTCAGAGCAATATCTTTTGACTTTGGCATCTATTATAAGGCAATGATTTTTACTGAGAATCTGCTAATGGACAGATGAACTAGTGACTGCTCTGTAGGATTCCAATAAGATTGATTTCCTCTTGAAATTTGGTCGAGGCAAAAGAGTAAATGATTACAAACCTAAGTGATAAGCACTATGAAGATACTTAGAGAATTATAAAGGTACAGAGAAAAGGCACTAAAAAGATGCATTGAGTAAGACTTGGGCATGGTGTATGTGCCTGTGCCTGTGCCTGTGCGTGTGCCTGCGCATGTGCGTGCATGTGTATGTGAGTGTGTGGGTGTGTCTGTACACATGCACACTTGTACTGGAAAGAGACAGTGAAATCAAGAAGTGATACATTGATTGAACTTACTCAATTTGATCTGGTGGATAATACAAGGAAAGGCATTCCAGACAAAGGGAATGGCACGGGCAGAAGCTTTTGAGGAACTCAATAAATTGTGTTGCTCCTTCAAAGAGTGCAAAAGCACTGGGGGATAATAGAGACTAGGTGTGCAGAGAGTGAGTCAGGAGGGCTTTGCCAGCAACACCAAGAAGTTTGCAGTTTATCCTTTAAAAGGGGAAAACATTGAGGCTTTTAAGTGAAAGAATGACATTAGCTTTAGGGTTAGAAAAGCTAACTCTCCTGCTCTCTCAGGAAGCCCCTCAGTTTAGGTCAGAGCACATGTGAAGCTTTGAGCTCCTAAGAGCCTTGAGGTCAAGGACAAAACCATGAAACACTGTTAAACACATTTTGTACTGCTCGCGAGTTTCTCTCATTTAGCGCGCCATCTGTTAAGGACCGCTCACGAGTTTTCTCGTATTTCACGAGTCATCTGTTCAAGAGTGCTCATGAGTTGTCTCCTGTTTCGTGCGTCATCTATTATGGACCTTAGATATCGACACATTGTCTTGTCCACATCGAATGAAGCGATCTCACGGAAAAACAACACCTAAAGTGCATTATAATCTGTCGTTATGATTTAAATAATGTGCATTTTGCCCAAAAAAGTGCGGTCCCTGGCGTTTGTCTCAGAGATTTCTATGCGGTACACAATGTGTTAAATATCCAGAACTGAGGATATTTTCTGGAACACTGGGTGGGTTTGGTAAATATTTCCTTTTGAATGGCTGAGTAGATAAATGAGTAAAATACCTATGGTTATTTATAATCACCTCTCTTCTCTGGACTTAATATGGAGGTTGACATATTGCGTGACCTCCTTACAATCTTTAATTTACCACATATCTCAGCACTGTGCCTGAATAAGCTCTCAAATGTCTCAACTGTTGGTTTTTATCAACACAAATTTGGTTTATTACAAGGAAAACTTATTGAAATTCCACCACGCGGGTTAGAGTGCCTGGTGCCAGTGGCATAAAGACAACGTGAGGACCTTTGCATGGAGCAGATTATACTCTCGCCTTCTTCCTCTATAAGCATAGTTCTCCTAAATCTTATGTCTGACTTTTCCTAACTGCATTGGAAAATGAATGGAATCCTCACTGCATTGGGTAGTTAGGAAACTAACATCTTTATTTAATATTTCATTGTATCAATTATCTAACCACTCAAGGCGCTTGATATTATTTTATTCTCAGAAATGTTTGCCAAATCTGTTTTAATTAAAGAAATATTTCCTTTAAGTTTACTTTATGAATAAATCAATTACTGAAAACTTGATCATGCTTTGCTATTCATAGCTCAGCACTGCACACTCAATATTAGTTCCATTATTTGTACCATATTAAAATGTGATTTTAACAGATGGCAGTTGACAACTTTAAAATTGCAGAGAGAAAAGCCCATTTGTTTTTGCTATTTTAAAACACACAGACTTGGTTTGCTTTATGCATGAATAAAACTGAAATCCTTCCATAATTTTAAGTTCTATTCTGGTAACTCTGGATATTCTTCCCACATTCAATTTCTTAACTACTCTGTAGACTCATAAGTTTGAAAGTGACTGAGATCCTTATGACATAATATTTTGGATAAATTATTTAATACCTTTTTTGATACAGTTTCCTCATGTTTATTGTATCAGCTACAATAAAAATGTTAAATGCATAGATATGGAAATTGTGAAAAATGATTAAATGCTAAAACAGAGGATTCCTTTTAGTTAATTGTTTTGACTTTTCCATTTTGGACGCATGAGGTCAAACAGCATGTAAATCTGTAGTTTTACATGTAACTTAAAGAGTAAGATTTTTTAGTGTATGACACTTAGAAAATTCAAAATTTCCACTTTTTAGACTGGTACAAAATTATCTTTATTTTAGAAATTACATTTAATATGACTAGACTGTATATTGTAAGATTACTGCCACATTACTGTAAATTTTTGAATGTTGAATGCTTAAGTTCTGCCCATTTCATTATTGCTTTTCACATTCACTTTTTTTTCAAGTAAGAGAAAAGAAAAGCAACATTTAAATCTGTAAGAAAATTACAGGGTGCATTCATCGTTCTCATTTTTCTGAGCCAATTTGAAGTGTTTTTCAGCTATACCATCAGTTAAGCATCAAATATATTTTATGAAATAAAAAAGAGAGTTCAAAACTTTCTATGCTTCGATGATATCCAAAAAAATTTTTTTTCCCTTGGTGATAAATCCTGCCAGTTTTTCACACGAATACAAAGAGGACTAGAACATTTACCAGTCCGTGTTTCCCCAAACTCTTGCTCTGAGCTTATGTGCAGGCATTTTCTTGCTAAAGCTGAGTCATTTGATGTTCCCAGAGAGGACTAGGAATACCAACCACAAGGCATCACAGTTCTCTCTGGATCCAACCTGCCTGGAGAAACCCCCGTTTGAAGCAGTCACAGGCTTTCCATCCTGATATTCCTGGGGATCTATGTCCTCAAGGCTTTCTGTTTCTCCCTATCCCAATCCACTTTCAGCGGATTCCATAATATAGTGATTAATTATCTCAATGTTAAAGACTGAGATTCAACACTTCCCTCAGAGGGAATCCGCACCTCTAGTCTTGGCCAGCATCATTATCATCTCTCTGGAGGTCTCTGAGCTAATGTCATGGGAATATTGGCAGAGGGTGGCATATTGCCCCTACCTCACCGATTTTTAAGGTTTTGTGTGCTTCTCAAAGCTCTGCAGCATCTCCTCTGTCCTAAATTTCTGATGCAATTCACCACCTGAGGGAGGAGAGCCCCGCGGAAGGTCTCCATGTGGTCTGTCACTGTTGCTCTGTGCATCTCTCAGGGTATTGCAGCCAAATAAATAAAAGAATACTCTTAAAAACACTTCCCTCACCCGGAAATATTTGAACACTGGGCAAGTATTCTTAATTCGGGTGCATTATGAAACTCAACTGACAGGTAATGACATATCCCACCTCTCAAACAGTTGCCAGATAGCTTTCTAACATGTACTAATTCCCAGGCAGCTCTAGCCTGTCAATGACCTCATTGACAGCCATTGCTCAATTCCTCCAAGGGCTGCATGTATAATGTTCCCTGTATTTACTTGTCTGCTAACACTGCCCCTGTGGAAGCCAAACATTAGAAGTCCTTTGTTTGATCCAAGAAAACAGAAAATCAGAAATATGTTTCTTTCTTTAAAAAAATCAGCTTTAATTAAAAAGAACCTAGGCAATATCCTAGGGGTGGGGGAAATGTTGTATATTCAGTTTATATATTATAATCCTTTCTGAGTGCATATAAGAAATCTTGACCTAACTAAACTAGAAAAAAAAAAAAAGCATGGATTGGATAACCACATTTGAAGAGAATTTTTCACACAAGCTTAAACTTAAACTTGACTATATTCTGCCTGTGGGTTGGTGATGTGCTCTATGATTTTGTTTACCTGCAAGTCAGGTAAGAGCACCCCTGTTGACACTTTCCTGCAACACGTTAAATATAAACCTGGGCATCTGTGTTGCAAGTCTGTGAAGATATTTCAGATAATTGAGAAAAGGCTTAGCACATGACAGTGGAGGAAGTAGTGCTAGTTCACAATTTGCATTTTTTTATGGTTAAAAAACAAAGATAGAATCAACTTATATAAACTTATTGTTTTTTGCCATTATCACCCCACTTCAAAGCTAAATTCCCTATTTTGAATACATACAAATCACTTAGAATTTCCAATATTTGGAAGCAGCCCAATTTTTTATCTCTTATCTGCAGATGTTTTAAAATAACCTTGAAATGCTTCTGACAGTTTCAAACTCAAATCATAACATACCAACTTTATTCATATTTTAACACATACCTCTGATCTCCCATAGTATTTCACATTGTAAAAAATGTGTACATTTCAATTCTCTCCAAAATCTAAGCTAAGTGTGTCTTCCCTCATGTACATTGCTCAGTTGTTCCATAGAACAAGCTATTGCCCATCACCCACAAGTAATCTTGGATTTGAGCACTTTGTTACAGTCTTAACTTCATCAAGTGGGAAAGGTAATATTTTACTTACATATGGACCTCCTTGATACTTCTGAAGTAATGTTACCCAAGTAGTTAACTTACAGTATTGTGAAGGAAATTATGATAGTGATGAAGCGCACATCCAAACACATTAAAACAATACAGTGGTGAAGGCCTGGGAGGGACCAGTGTGGAGTGGAGTGCTTCAATGAGAAAAGCAAACAAACAAACAAACAGGCATCTATAATACTTTGAACAATAAAGAAGAAATGAAATTTAAAAAACCAGCATGCTTGTCAGCAATTATTATGTAACAGGCATGCTGCTAAGACTTTTTTTGCTTATTGTGTCATTGGAGTTACAAAAACCTATTGAAGAAATGTAATCTGATGGTATCATTAGCCAAATTATAAGGTCCTAAGAGTAGGAGGCATTTTTTATTGCTCTTGTTGAGGTTCCCCTCTCCAGTGTCTGACAAGAGTGTGCTCAATTAACATCTACTTAATTATTAGATGAATGCTATCACCCCATGCTTTACTGATATGAAGACAGAGCATCTAAGAGGTTACCTAATTTATCCAGAGTCATAAGCCTGGAGCCAGAATATCTGACTTCAAAGCCCAGACTTCTATTGTTAAACTCTACTAGAGACCCAGTGCACAAATTTCATGCATTCGGGGTGGGGGGTTTCTACAGCCCAATCTGCACCCTCTCCAATCTGGGACCGCCCAAGGGATGTCAGACTGCCATTTAGGCCCAAACCCAAGGGATTGGGCCTTAATGGGCAGTCAGATATCCCTCTCACAATCCAGGACTGCTGTCTCTCAACTGCTCGCCTGCCTGCCTGATTGCTCCTAACCACTACCCTGGTAGCCTGATTGACACCTAACTGCTCCCCTGCCAGACCGATTGCCCCTAACTGCCCTCCACTGCTGGCCTGATCACCCAAAAATGCCCTCTCCTGCTGGCTTGGTTGCCCATAACTATTCTCCCCTGCAGGCCTGGTTGCCTCTAACTGCCCTCCCCTGCAGACCTGATTGCCCCTAACTGCCCTCTCTTGCAGGCCTTGTCCCTCCCAACTGCCCTCCCCTGCTGGTGTGATCGCCCACAACTGCCCTCCCCTGTCACCCATCTTGTGTCCACATGGGGGTGGCCATCTTGTGTGTTGGAGTGATGGTCAATGTGCATATTACCTCTTTATTATATAGGATTGCCTTTGGACACTAATGTGTAAATGTAATTCTGGTTCTATGTTAACAGCATATATAATCAGAGGAATGGAGCCTTTAGGTGTTTGCAATATAGAGAGAGGAAATTGATTGAAATATGGAGCTGACACAAAGTTTTCTTTCACACAAAATAGTCTACTCTCATTCTCAGGACATAAAACACTAGACAGTGACAGTATTTAGTTAATAACCATGGCCTGAATTCATTGGAAAATGGACTGATTCAACCCATGTCAAGGGGATCTAACTATGCTGCTGTGAAAATATTCTAAATCAAAGTGGTGGCTATTATTAATCATGTAAGATGTCTGCCATGGAAAGCTTAAAACTATCTGTAGAACAAATTTTCACAATGGCCTCTTCTATCCCGCCACAGTCCTAAAAGTGTATCAATAAGTATAAAATTTTATTTCAGTGATTTGTTAATTTTATATTCATTGTCCACTTCCTTAGATTGCTCTCTTCTTTGTGAGAATTAAAACTCCTAAAATCACCAGAGTTTCCCTCTGACATCCCTCTGGCACCTGTCCATCTTCTATCACAGAGTCAGTGACTCTTAAGTCTCCTGCCTTCTTGTTCTGATGAACATGAAAACATCCTGGGAAAAATGTTGTTTAAAAATTCTACTCAGCCATAAGAAAAAGTGAAATACTGCCATTTGCGACAACATGGATGAATATTGAAAATACCATGCTAAGGGAAATAAGTCAGAAAAGTCAAGACCCATATGATTTCACTCATATGTGGGATATAAAATTAAAAGCACAAATGAACAATTACACAAACATAAACTCATAGACACAACAGTATGGCTAGTGGTTACCAGGGAGGAAGGGTGATAGTAAAGGTTTCAAGTACTAGTATATGCTGACAGAGAAGATTTGACTTTGGGTGGTAAACACACAATGTGATGTATTGTAGAATTGTACACATGGCACCTATATAAATTTTATTAACCAATGTTACTCCAATACATTTAATTTAAAAAGTTATGTGCCTTCGACTGAAATCCAAATTGATTCTGAACCCAACAACTTTTAAAACTGCTTCTCCATTTAGAATTCAGAATTAGTGTGAGATTCTTATCAGTGTGCATTAGGAATCCTGCCATGGTTATTTTATGACTATACTTGATATATTTGAGGAAGAATAAAATATTGTAAGTATATCTTTTTGTTTTAAATCCCACTCTTCTTAAAGAAAAACGAAATCCCCTAACTTGTAATGGAAGTTGTGAGAAGGTTGAAAAGTGGAAATATTCTCTTATGAATTAAGTAGCTCTCCTAAAACACCAAAAAAGAGATTAAATGTCTTTGGAGACTTTCTGTAAAACAAGAAAGACATTATGTATCTTGAATCTAGGTGCTGATGCTTCTGTGCTGAGTAGGATCCTTGGGTCCTGAGAAGACATAACTGGCAGAGAAACACAGGCACCCAGTTTTCTGTTTCCAGCAATGCTGACAGAAAGCCCTGTGCAAATGTGCAATGTGAGAAACATAGGTCCTCTCTGGCATACTCACCATCCATAGGACTGCCGTTTCCATGAACTCATGGGATAGCTTTTATTTTTTTAAATATATATTTTATTGATTTTTTACAGAGAGGAAGGGATAGGGATAGAAAGTTAGAAATATCGATGACAGAAAAACATTGAACAGCCGCCTCCTGCACACTTCCTACTGGGGATGAGCCTGTAACCAAGGTACATGCCCTTGACTGGAATTGAACCCGGGACCCTTCAGTCTGCAGGCCAAGGCTCTATCCACTGAGCCAAACCTGTTTTGGCGGGATAGCTTTAATTTTTTTATTATTATTATTATTTTGTTCTTATTTATTTATTTATTTATTTTTAATAGAAATTTTATCTTTATTGTTCAGTTTATTAATTACATTGTTCCCTTTTTTTTCACCCTATAGTCCCCCTCACCTGGTACCAATCCCACCCTCCGCCCTCATCCCGCTCCACTGTCCTCTTCCATAGTTGCATGATTTTTGTCCAGTCTCTTGTTGCACTTCCCACATCCCCTTTCTCCCCAAGAGTTGTCAGTTCATTCCTTATGTCTGTTATTCTGTTACATTCACCAATTTATCCTGTTCATCAGCTTATTAATTCACTTGATTTTTAGATTCACTTGTAGATAGATGTGTATTTGTTGTTCATAATTTACACTTTTATCTTTTTATTCTTCCTCTTCTTAAAGAATATCTTTCAGCATTTCATATAGTATTGGATTGGTGGTGATGAACTCCTTTAGCTTTTTCTTATCTGCGAAGCACTTCATCTGACCTTCAATTCTGCATGATAGCTTTGCTGGATAGAGTAATCTTGGTTGTAGATTCTTGCTATTCATCACTTTGAATATTTCTTGCCACTCCCGTCTGGCCTGCATCGTTTCTGTTGAGAAATCCGCTGACAATCGTATGGGTGCTCCCTTATAGGTAACCATCTGTTTTTCTCTTGCTGCTTTTATTATTCTCTCTTTGTCTTTTGCTCTTGGCATTTTAATTATGATGTGCCTTGGTGTGGTCCTCTTAGGGTTCCTATATATTGGGGTTCAGTGTGCTTCTTGGACTCCTAAGTCAATTTCTTTCACCAGGTGTGGGAAGTTTTTGGTCACTATTTCTTCAAATAGGTTTTCATTGTCTTGCTCTCTCTCTTTTTCTGGCACCCCTATAATTCGGATGTTGGTATGCTTCAGATTGTTCCAGAGGCCCCTTACACTATCTTTAATTTTTTGGATTCTTTTGGTTTCTTGCTTTTTCAGCTGAGTGGATTTTCCCTCTTTGTATTTCAAATCTTTAACTTGGTTCTTGGGGTGCTCCAGAGCACTTTTAGGTCTTTGTATAATATTTTTTATTTCAGTCAGTGTATGCTTAATTTCTGATTGGTCCTTTTTCATATCCTTGAGAGTCTCCTTTATATCCTTGAGGGTCTCGTTCATTTCTTTGTAGGACTCATTCATTTCCTTGTCGGTCTTGCTTATTTCCTTATAAGTCTCGACCTTTTGTAGGAGCTTCTTGAGAAGCCCTATAACCGTGGTTTTGAATTCTATGTCCAGTCGTTTTTTTTCCTCCATTTCTTTCACATCTGATTTATTTCCATGTCTCTGCATGGTGGCTGCTTCCCTGAGTTGGTCAATTAGCTTTGTGTGGTAGACTTTCTACAAGGGACAGTGGGTCAGCCTCCCCAGTTACCTGAGGTGGATATGGGTTGTGCAGTCTTGCTGAAGTTAAGCTCAGGTTAATCGTTGTTAGCACTTGGAGGGGTTGACCTCCAGGCCAACTGTCTGTGAAGTTCAGCTCTGCTCAGGTTGGATGGGTGGAGTCCCCGGGCCAAGCAGACAGTGTTAGCTCTGCCCTATGCGACCCCAGGGACTCTGTGCTGGGGGCAATGGCCGCCAGCACCTCTGAGAGAGAACCATTGCCGAGCTCCACTGGCTCCCGGGGAATTCAGACTCTCCCCAAATGAGTCTGCACACCCAACGTCTCACCCAGGGTCGTAATACAAAGCAGTCTGATGATTTCCCAAATGAGACAGCAAGTCGCAGAGCGCTCTCTGCGCGGTCACACAGCTGAGCTGTTCCCAAGTTCACGTGCAGGCTCCCTTTTCCACAAGTCAGCAGACCCGGCAGCACCAGAGCTTCGGCGTGCCCTCCCACTGTCCAGTTTTCACCCCGTATGATTGTGGGTTCCCTGGACTTTGCCCAGAGCTGGCGCCCACTCCAAACCTCTCTCCGCGAGTCTCTTTCAACGCTGTCCTCAGCCGCTCCTCCAAGTCACAGTGTCTTATCTTCACTTTTATTTGTGGAATTTTCAGTCGGCCAGCTTTCTGGTGATTCTGGAAGGTGTTTGTTCTTTCTTTAAGTTGTAGTTTTAAAATTGCTGAGTATGATGGCAAGATAGGTGTTTTACCTATGCCACCATCTTGGTTCTCCTTGCGGCGGGATAGCTTTTAAATTGTTTTCTCATGGAGACTAAGCAGCCCAAGCATGAGTGCATGAGTGTGTGTGTGTGTGTGTGTGTGTGTGTGTGTGTGTGTGTGTTTATCACAACAATAGATTAAGATATAGAACATTCATTTTGAAGCATTTACTTTCTTTTATAAGTGAGCCTTTTACAAAATGGTAGCCAAATTCCAAAAGCAGCTTACTGTTAAACGGAAGTGAGGACTAAATATAGATTAAAATGAAAATCTTTGAGTATGCTAATTATTTATTATAACCCAAAGAGTTTTTTTAATTACTCCTCTTCCTGGGCTCTAAAACCATTTCAAATATCTCTGGCAAAATATAAAGTTTGTAGAGAATATGAGACATTTAAATTAACTTTCTTAGTATTTATGGCCAAAATTCTTTATTATCCCTAACATCAGTTTTTTTCCCCATTTTTTAATAATATGAACTCTAAAGTTTTAGCTGGAAATATGTCTACTGGCTAGGGATGGCCCCCAAGGATATGACCTAATAAAGCACTAATGTGTATTCTCTTTTTTTATAGTATCTTAGCCTATAAAGTAGTAGAGTACTATTTATATAGGGGATTATTATTTTATCGATTTTTGATTCTTAGCCTTTAATTCAGTTCAGTCCAATTTTAGGAAAAAAGTAGTAGACTTCTGCTTATAGCTAAAATGGAGTACTAGAGACTAGATTTACCCTCCCTCCAGAAATCACAAAGAAAACCAGACCCAATATGTAAACAGTGAACATCAGGTGATCCCCGAGAGATGGGAAATAAATGAGGTGCCCCTAGGACTGTCCCAGATGGTTGCTTGAGGCAAATTCCAGGTCTGAGTGTAGAAGTGTAGAAGGGACCCCAGGGACGGATGGGTCCCTATGTTGAGGAGACCTATCTAAGAGTCCAGAGAGAACAAGGAGGCCAGAGTTGGCAGGACAGAGTACCAACGAGGAAACAGAGAGAGAGTCCCTCAGATTTGCAGAGGCTCCCCCTTGAGTGTTCCAGATGAATATTATTGGTGTATTCTTATGAGGAAACTCCCAAGGCCAAAGAAAGAACCTGCAAAAGGATTACAAGTAGTGCCCTACACTCATAGCCAAGAATAGTACCTGGTTCCATTAGCCAAAATAGAAAACATTATGGTTCACGAGGTACTGAATAGAGGCTCAGAATCATCTTGCCAGTGGTAGGGTATTTTGAGCCATGACTATAAACATTGCTTTATCCCCACTAACAAATCTGCAAAGCAATGCCCAAAAGATCAAACTGTTTCCAATCAATGTACCTGTGTCGCAGAGCAAAGCTCACAAATATTTATAGGAATAAAAAAAATTTTTTCAAGGAAAATTCAGTCTGGCATGCAAACAGGCAGGGAAATATGAGTAAGGAGAAGAATCCATCAAAATTGACCTAGATTTTAGAATTAGAAGAGAATGGCATAAAAACAATTATTATGCATGTGCTCCATGTTGAAAAATTTGAATAAGATAGAAAGGATATAAAAAAGACCCAATATTTAGTCAGTTGCTGAATAAATTAATTGCTGGCCTGCCTAGAAGGCTAGAGACAGCAGGAAAAGACCAGGCTGAATATTTATTTATCTAGGGTAACAGAGGCAGATTGTGTGAGGCAGAAAACAGAATTTCAAGGGAATGTAAATCAAGATCTTAAACTGGAACAGAGATTCTCAACTTGAGTTCATAAGACTCCTAGCAGACTGTTCTTATATTCTCAGGCCCTCAAGTTATCTACTTTATTTTTATATGTATATCTCTTTATATACTTGTGATTTTTATGTAGATGACAATAAAATAGTTGATAACATGCTCTAAGTAATCTTAATAACTAAGGTATAATCAGGCAATGGCATAAATCCTTGGTATCATTGGTTACATATGTGTCTGTGATTACTTTGTCCTCAAATAATTCTCTGAAGTAATACTTTAATTGAAGCACAGTGTTTAACTGGGATCTAGATATACATGTGTTCTTCCAAATGAATTTTGATTGTCTTCAAGTTCTCTGTTTCTAAATTAGTGGTCTAAAATATATTGTCTATGTTGAATGAATGAAAGAGTTATGGGCGAAATGCCATTATGTGTTAGGAATATAACATGTTCAAAGTTCACAATTTTTTATGTTTGTGATGTTAACATAATTTTTTAGTTTTGCACAACTTCTTGAACATGTTCAAGGAAGTAACAATTTCAGTTTCACAAATGGGATGGAGAAATTTAGAAAAAAATCACAAGAACAAATTTTTGTGTTTCAGAGTAGAGGAGGATTCTTCTAATTAGAGTTGCAAAATGACACTTTTCAGCTACAGAATAAAAGCAGTTTTGATGCTCAAAGCATGAATGGGAGAGAGCAAAGTATTTACTCTTAAGACAAAAACAAAACAAAACAAAACAGGGAGAAACCTGATGTAGGGTAGAGAGTTCAAAGACAATAATTGAGTTTAGAGGAAGAAGATAGATAGCATTTATCTTCTATTTCATTTCATATAATTTCTATTTATACTGGATAAATATAGTGAATGAAAGAATTTGTTGCCATTATTTAACAGTCTTTCATTTTAAGTGCAGCTGTTATAATATCTGGATCACCTATACTAATAAAAAGGTAATATGCTAATTAGACCAGATAGACCGGATGTTATTCCAGACATCCTTCCTGAAAAAACTGGGGGCATGGCCAGCCTGCAAACCACCCATGGCCCCTTGCTCAGGTCAGCACCACCCCCCAGCAGGGACCCCCACCCTGATCCAGGACCCCCTTCAGGGCAGGCCAGCTGGCCCCCATGCACCAGGCCTCTATCCTATATAATAAAAGGGTAATGTGCAAATTGACCCTAATAGCAGAATGACCAAAACAACCACTAGACCAGTCACTATAAGGTGTACTGACCACCTGTTGGTCCTTTTCCCTGGCCAGCAGGCTCTGATCGCCTGATGTCCAACCATGGAGAGGTTGGGGCTGGTGAACAGGATTGAACAGTTGACTTCTCAGTCCCTTCCCCCCCGGCCATCAGGCATTGATCAATCAATGATGAATGGGGAACCAGGAGTGGGTGGTGGTAGGGGTGGGGCCAGCTGCGGGCAGCTGGGGAAGATGGCCCTGAGCATAGCCCAGGCTAGGGCCCAGACCTGCACATAAATTTCATGTGCCAGGCCTCTAGTCTATAATAATCAAAACATAACATGCTAATGACACTGGATGTCCTTCTGGACATTCTTCTGGAAGACCTTCCAGACAAAGCCAGGGCTGCAAGGGAAGCCTAGCTCTTGGGTGCCTGCTGGTGGCCTGAGGGAAGACCAGATCCCAGGTGCCAGAGGAAGCCAGTAATGGCAGCTGGGGGAAGGAAGCCCTACTTTTGCATGCATTTCGTTCATTGGGCCTCTAGTATATAATTGGGGTCTTTTTTTTCTGTGTGTAGATACTTTCTCTTGACTGATTTGCCTATTAGCCTATTAGTAAACTTTACTACTATGATTAAATTGCATGCCCATTAGTAGCAAGAAGGAGTCAGCATTTCTAGGCCTTACCTAGAAAATAAGTTTATGAAGCCATAGTGAATGGTATAGAGCTCCAAATTAAGATGCCCATGAATAAAACAAAACAATAAAAAGATGCTCATGAAAAGAGTATTTTATGCTCAATATAAAGAAACTGTTGAGTTTTAGTGTGTGTGTGTTTCTTTTACAAAATAAGACTTTGGTACAGAAATTATTCATATTTGGAGAAATTACCCGAGATTATTATATCATTCTTTTATCAAACTGCAGACAAAATAAGATGCTACAAATATTAGCTTCTAATATTTTATTTTTGCATCCAAATTAAGCTTATTTCTTAGGTTATATAGTTTTAGGAATTTCTTGCTATGTTTCTCTTTTAAAAAAATCTAAATCTAATGTTCATTTTGGCTTCTTTGCTCAGTGCCTAGTAATTCTACAGAAGAACAGAAATGAACATTTTTATAGCTTTTCATATTTGCCACCTCTTATAATGTTGTCAATTGAAATCTTTAAAGTCTATAAATTTACATTTCACATCTGCACATCAAAGTGCTCACTTCATCATCCTGTTACTTAGATAGGATTAGAATAGCCATGAAAATCATCATGGAGCAATAACTTTAGGACAGATTTCTGCAGGATGAATAAATACCTCATGTCAAGAATGCTGCTGCAGGGTGAGAATGCCTCCATAGAGATGGCCCCCAGACACTGGGGTCACGAAGCAGGTTGTTTTTCCTTCTGTAAGCATTAACCTATGACTTTAATCTGATGAGTATTTTGGACAGATTAGCTGTATACCTTGTGATTTGTATACTATGATGTACCAACAAACATACACTTGCCCTTAGATGGTAAATATCATCCTATGTCAATGAGTGAATTCCCTCAAATAACCAAGCTGAGATATCTCTCTTGCTCTCTTTTCTCATTGTAGTGGGTAAACAAGAATTCTAGTTTTCCTCAAGGGAAATCAAATGGGGAGATCCAATTATCCAATAGCAACCCAGAAATGTACGTTGGAGGGAGGAGGTCATTTGCAGAAGAGAAGATATTTTCAGTTCTGAAAAAAATGGGACCAAAAGAGAAAGATTCTGAGATAGTCAGGGGAGGGAGGACAGCCAGATGGGACTGAAAACAAACAAACAAACAAATAAACAAACAAACCAACAAACCAACAAAAAAACAAAAATAAGGCTAGCCCTTTCATGGTGGCTGCCAAGCCAGATAGCCTGCTGGGCTACCCCCACTTACTAATGTAAATACTAACATTGTTCTCCCCTGTATTTCCTGCAATTCATCTCTCTGCCATCTCTGCTTCAGTTGAGCAGGTTTACTGTTCTTTCTTCCATAATTCCCTGTATTCCTATAATCTTGTATATTATAATAACATTTTTTTCTAGGTTACAATAAGATGACTACTGTTTAAAAGAGGAGTAATCATTATATATTACAGCTCTAATAAGCTTTTACCTTTTTGAAACAGTTTTATACCTATTAGTTATTAGCACATTTAAATTCTATAACATTCCAGATATTATGTTGGACAACTATTAGAATTTTTACTTGATAAATAAGAAAAATAAACATTGAAAATTATATTAAAACAGGACAGAGATAAGTGAAAATACAACTGGTAGCAAGTAAGTTGACCTAATAAGGCAAAGATATTAGATGTGTAAAAAAAATATATATATATATGTATACATATATATATATATATTTTTTTTAAAAAGAATGTTTTCATGTAAGCTTTTTTGGTAGATGGGTGGGGATATTCAAATTTCTAGAGAATTTCTGCTCATTGATTTTTCTATACCTTTGAGCTGTGTTCTTTTATTTATTTTGTGTGGCTACATTTGATCTTACATTCTCAAACAATAATGCAAGATTTCTGGAGGCACTGTCAGCTTGGGGTAGGATTCTGAGGTGGTAAAAAAAAAATAGGCGGTATCTTACAAGTAAATTAATAACTTTAGTCTCATTTAGCCAATCAGAAAGTAACAAGAAAAATTATAATGATTATGCATTTGAGTTATATTGCCCTGTATCATGAACTAATGTCTAACTGTGAATTTATTTTGGGAGACTGCTTCACATGAATTATCTTACCAAAAAAAATCATGCTTGGAGTTATACAATCATTTGTAATTCCTTCTAAATCTAATGATCTATGAATATCTAACATTATTCTCAGAATTGTGGTGGGTTATGTTTGTAGAAAAGATAAGCAACATGAAACTATATAATTTAAATAATTTTTAAATACAGTTTGATATACAGTTAAATAGTTAAATAAGGCCTTGATACTAACTTTTGAATAGAAATAACCACAAATACTTTATGTAGCCAACTCAAATTATGAAATTGAATATCATGACAATTATATATTTAATTATGCATATAATTATATGTTATTTTGTGTAATACATATATGTATAGTTCCTTCTCCTGTAAATTTGCTGCCTAAAGGTGCTGGTAGAGGGGAGCTAATGTCCCAAATAAAAGTTAATAAATTAAAATTCACTACAAAATGTTTCTTTCAAATAACATCATTGAAAATTGATTTTATTCACTTAACAAAGAGCCATTAAATGATTAATATGTGAATAACACTGTGTTTTTTTTAATTTGCTAAAGAGAAGACTAAAGAAACACCAGGAGTGTTTACTACCCTTCTCAAGCATTTTGAAAATAATTTGGAAGAGAAAACTTATTTATTCCAAATAATTATTTCTCAAGGCAAAACACTATTTTGTCCCAATGTATAATATATGCAAGAATTAAATTAGAAATTAATTACTGCTTAGAAAGCAATAGAAGGTTGCTCTGGAAAAATGAAATGAGCTTCAATTGACTTGAAATAAATGGATGGATTGAGACTAGGGATTTAAAAAGTATCAATTTAAGTGTAGCGAGCATCATAAGCCAATGTTTATAGCCTATAAAGAGCTGGTTCAGAGGATAATGATACTAGATTGAGAGGCGTAGAGATTTGTGTTGAGATGTGGTGGGAAATAATGGTAGGTAATGTAAGGCCTGATAATGGACAGCCTTAAATAACAAAAAATTTGGACTGTATTTTCAGACAAAAGAGAGACACAGGCAGCTTTTGAGGAGTTGGAATTAGTATTTGAAGAAGATAAAACTGGAAGCAGAATAATATCTAGGTTGGGTATGACAGGAAAGCTATTGTATTGCTAGAGAGATTTCCTTGGTTATAATTTTTATTTTAGAACTTACTAGCTACATGATATTAGGTAGTTCACTTAACTTTTCTGGGCTTCATCAGAATCATCTATAATATCTGTATGAAAGTAGGTGGGAGTGTATTTATTAGACAATTTTTCAGGTATTTTTTCCAGCTTAGCTGGACTAGAAGACCAAATATAAAATTACACTATTGTTCTAAATGAGAGTTAATGAGTTGGGGAAATATGTGAACATACAGAAAATATAAAAGATGCAAGGGTCAGAGAGGGCCTAGTTTGTGAATGATTTAATTGTTAAGTACCATGAATAATTTCCAGGTCCATCCATGCTATTGCAAAAGGAAGTGAAATTAGCTAGTCAGAGAAGGATAAATACTGTATCATCTCACTTACATGTGGAATCTAATGAACAAAATAAACTGACAGACAAAATAGTAACAGAGGCATGGATACATGGATCAGATTGACAGCTGTCAAAGAGGAGTGGGGAAGGGGACTGGATGAAAGAAGATGAAGGGATTAGCCAAATAACATATATGAATAACCCAGGGACACAGACAGCAGTGTGGTGATAGCCAGAGAGAAAGGGGTGTGGGGATGGGTAGAGGTGAACAAAGGGATGAAAATGGAAATGGAAAGAGACTTTCCTTGGGGCAGTGTGCACATGATGTTTTCTTGAGCTGTATACTTGATAGCTGTATGGTTTTGTGAACCAATGTCATCCCAATAAATTTAATTAATAAAAAACATGTAAAATTGCTTGACATGCAATGAACCTAAAACAGTCATATTTTTGTGCAAAAAATTAAAATTTAAAGTTATAAAGGCTGCATTATAAAATTTATAAAAGCCTCCATTCATTAAAACAAAGGGGGAGTAGTAGGATAATATCATGTAAGGAAAAATGTCCTGTAAGTAAATTATATGTAGAAAAAAATTTTTACTTTACAAAAATTAATTTTCATTTGTAATGCTAACAGCAAGACACCAATGAAAAACACACATGGTGTCAACATAAGCCGAAGGAAAATCATTTGGGCAAAAATGAAAAGGATCCCAAGTCAATTGTATAGAAAAGATTCCTTTATTAACTTTTGGTCGAAAATATGTTTGTATATTTTCAGAAAACAACTCCAAAATCACGTGGATTCCTGCAACAGAGAGGAATTGACAGGTCTGCTCCAACCACAAAGACAAGAGGAGAAACAGTTCAGAGATGGAAGATGCTGATGGCACCTTGCCATCCTAGCAGTCAGCAGCTGTGTGTTGCAGGTTGCCTAGGACCAAACCAGAAGGGGTCAGATCTGCATTCCCACCATCTGTCCACCATCCAGATATCATTGCTGACATGTACACCTAAGAAACTATTTGACATTGAAACTGGGACTCAAACGTTTTTGTTGTTTTTATTATATGTTTATTTCTAGTCTGCAGAGGCAATATTTTTTTTAAAGAAAAGAAATGGGGAAAAATAGATACAGTGACAAAGAAGCACTGAGCAGACTGTCTAACTACAGTGGGAAGGCAGAGGAGGAAGACTGAAAGAGATCAACCAAAGGACTTGTATGCATGCATATAAGCATAACCAATGGATACAAGACACTGGGGCGGGGGGGGGGGGGGAAGGTGAGGGCATGTGCTGGGGGGTAGGGGAGGCCGGGGGTAGGTTAATAGGGAAAAAAAAGAGGAGACATATGTACTACTATTTGTAATACTTTAAACAATAAAAAACATTAATTATTTTTTTTAAAAAAAGAATCATGAGTACAAATGGTTGTTTAAGAGAGGTAAGGCGTGAAATGACTAGAGGAGAAATCCCAAACTCAAAGATGCAATGACTATGATGTAATGTTAGAACAACTAATTCTATATTACCTAATGTGGATAAGTAAGTAATATTTATTAAGCCCCTAAAAAATTCCAATAGAATATTTTTTTCTATTTTATCTACTTATTCTCATCCCAACATCCAATCTATTACCCACTTGTTTATTTATTCTAGGTATTTCTTGTGCTCATTAGTTCTCTACCCCACTTTGCCTCTAGCTTCCTGGATTACTATTTTAGATTTTGTTATAGATTGTCAAGGAAACTAGGTATATCAAAGGGTTATAGTGGCAATATAAGAAAATTAAGCTAATTTTACGCAAGTTGTTTTCATAATATTTCAAGCAACTTAATACTTTTAAACAATTTACAGAAACCAAGGGTCTGTTAAGAGACTAGAGCTAGGCATTTTACTATAGCATTCATGTATCTGTTTGATTTACCTGCAACAGACTGGGAATGTGGTTTTACCAGTGATTAGATAAGATAGTTTAAGAAATGGGAAGGAAAATTAATTTATGCAGCTATGTCACACAAAAATGGCTGATGAAATATAATCGCTGGACAAAGTTTGTATAATTCGATTGTTAAGAAGCATGAATAATGGATGGGTGGACCTGACCTTTCATCTATACCACTCATCCTTGAGAATCCAATTGCCATCACTATACATATCAGTAAAGGGCAATCTGTGTGGGTGAGCCCAAAGTCAAACTTAGTCTCCCAAACACCAGTAGTGCTCACTTTTAGTCCACTCCATCTATATTAATTTTTAAAATCTAAATATTATTATGTCATTTCAATCCTATCTCTTTACATCATCAACCAAACCTCTTTGTCATCAAGATTAATTCCAGATGAGCATTTTTCCTATTATTGTTGTTACTTCTCTGAGATTTTTTTTTAGCCTCTGAAAGTCAAAATAACCAATTTATATCTTTAGAAGACTGTATTTCCAGTTTCTTTATATTCTAGGTTCTTTCATAAACTGACTTTACCTTTTATATATGCTTCCTTGGGAAGGTGGTTTTTAAAAACTATGGGTAAATATTGAAATTGCTATATTCATCTCTCAGAAGCTGTTATTTTATGTTACTGTGGACTGAGATATAAACTACTTCCCGTAGTACTCTGAACTTACACTTTATGTATTATCTGAATATCAAGAATTCTAAGCTATATTGGCACTGCTCAACAGCTAACAATTCTATTTCGTCAAGACTGGCAAATTGCACAGTAGTTTTTCTTCATTATTTGAATATTTTATTGCATTTGAAATCACTCATTTATCAAACAATGAAGTGATAATTAGAAAAAGTGATAAGCTTAAGGTCTCATGAACTTAATAAAATTGAGACAAAGTTTGAAATAATAGGCCATGTAAAAAGGTGAATTTTTAACTTCTGCTGAGTTAATTGTGTGCTCAATTATAAGGGGAAAAATAAAATTAAAGAACAATGTATAAAATGCTAAGCGTAGGTTGACAAGATTGAGTCTTAAAATTTTAGTATAATTTTTTAAATTATATGAGGCTAGATCTCTACTTACAAGACCTAAAATTGTCGCTTTATTTTTACAATTTGAATTTTTGTAGAAAGAAATCATTAGCAGTAGAAGGCTGTCTCTACTGAGTTACTGTTTTACCACATTAACCAATCAAACTTGATTGGAGTTTTTGCAGTTAGGAAGGAATTAATACTCCTTTAAGATCATAGAAACAGTACAAGTTTTCTATCCTTACATATTTGAAATATACATTGAGTGGCCAGATTATTATGATTTCTGAACACATAATAATCTGGCCATTCAGTGTGTGTGTGTGTGTGTGTGTGTGTGTGTGTGTGTGTGTGTGTATGTGTGTGTGTGTGTGTGTGTATGTGTATATATATATTAGAGACCTGGTGCACAAATTCGTGCATGGATGGGATATAGCCAACTTGGCAGGAAGAGGGGATATGGGCTGTTGCCAGCCTGCCTGCTAGTTGAACTCCTGGTCAAGGGGACAATTTGCCTATTAGCCTTTTATTATATGGGATATACATTGAGTGGCCAGATTATTATGCATTCAGAGGTCATAGTAATCTGCCCACTCAGTGTATAGATATCTCCAATATTCTGCAATATCCTGCTTTTAATTATTTGTTTGTTGGCATATGTATTTAACCTGCTAATGTGGAGAGTTGTTTTAAGTGAACTAAGTTCTGGTAACAAAAACATGTTATATTACTGGCACACAGTTTATTAGATTTTTGTTATAAAGATGCCCTGTTGGTGCTCACTTAATTTTTCTGCATTAGAGCTATGGCTGGTCCCATTTGACCCAGGATAGACAAACTCTTCTTCCCTCCCTCAAATATTCTCTTATAACTTGCCCATTTATGGTAAACTGAAATGAGTCTCTTTACCTTGCTGGATCTGGTTCAGTTTTGTACATTTGCCAGAAAAAATATTTCTCAAATATTGTTTACAACATGTAAAAAATCACACTAGACCACCAACTTATACCATACACAAAAATAAACTCAAAATGGATAAAGGACTTAAACATAATATGGGAAACCTTAAAATATTAGAGGAATGCAAAGGCAGCAAAATCTCAGACATATGCTGAAGCAGTATATTCACTTAGAAAACAAACAAATGGGACTATATCAAAATAAAAAGCTTCTATACAGCAAAATAAATCATCAACAAAATAACAAGAAAGCCCACTGCATGGGAGAACATATTTGTCAATGTTATCACCAATAAGGGTTTATCATCTCCAACAGTTACAGGGGACTCATACAACTTAACAAAAGGAAGATAAACAACCCAATCAAAAATGGGCAACAGATCTAAATAGATACTTTTTGAAGGAGGACATAAAGAAGTCCAGAGACATATGAAAACATGCTCAAAGTCCCTAATCATCTGAGAGATGCAAATCAAAACAACAATATGGTACCATCTCATGCCTGTCGGGGTGACGATCATCAACAAATGCAACAGCATGGATGGAACTGGAGCACATTATGCTAAGCGAAATAAGCCAGTCAGAGAAAGATAAATATTACATGATCTCACTCATTTGTGGAATATAATGAACAACATAAATTATTGAACAAAAACCAATCCAGAGACAGGGAAGCATCCATCAGATTGTCAAACCTCAGAGGGAAGGTAAGGGAGGGCTGGGGTAAGGGGATCAACCAAAGGACTTGTATGCATGTATATAAGCCTAACCAACGGACACAGACACCAAGGAGGTGAAGGGGGTTGGGCAATGGGGAATAAGGACACATATATAATATCTTAATCAATAAATAAAAAACATAAAAGTACGAAACAAGGAAATATTGTTTACATAATAACCTTAGTTTACTCAAAACATTCCCATCCATTCTAAGTCTCCAGATCTGGATTTTAATGCATTCTATTAATTCCTCCCTCCACAATCTCTTCCTCACAAGTCTGGATTATCAATATTCTTTTCTTTTGAGTAATTAATGAAGTCAAATGCATCTTCTTGGCATATCCACATAATGGTACTGTTAGTATTCAGAGGGAGGAGAGTGAAGGAAAGGGGGTTGAGAAAGGGACAGGTTGAGGTGAAAGTAGAAGAGAGATGAAAACAGAAGAAAAGGGGATTGAAAGGAGAGCAGAGGGCAGCTTCTGCTATGATATATGATAGTTTTGTCTGAATTTGCAGCCACTCTCTTCTTCATATGGAGACTGCCCCAGACTGCATACACAACTTCATGGACTAGACTTTCCTGCAGACACACACACACACACACACACACACACACACTTTAGCTATATAGGGAGCTTTTTTGCAGGCATGATTTTGTGTAGCTGCCCAGGTCATACATAGATCCTGATATTCTTAGAAAATATAGAAAGTATATTGATCCTCAGGGTGCTGATTTCCCTTCCCCCACATAGTGAGTCAATATTGCCTTCCTTAGAAGATATAATACCTTCTTCCTTTTCCTTTTACATGCGCCTAGGCCTTACAGGCTTGGGGCCCCAGCATTTACTCCTCCCTCTCAATGCAAAGCAAGGAGTCCCTTCTCACTGAGCTCTGTCAAGACACAAACTTTCCTTACAGGTGTGCAAATTGAGCATAGTGGTAAGGAGCTTAAAGTAAGCCATACAAAATATTTATTTTTATAATACTGCTGTGGATCAGTTAAAAATAATCAGTGCCCTTTTTCTCCTTGTTTTAAACTCATATGGCATCCCATTTTTTATAATTAAGTAAAATATTAAAACAGCACCCTTATATAAAAGATAAATTAGAAATCACAACACTCCTCTAAATCTGTATCATAGAGCTACAATTAATTGCATTATTATTTATAAAAGTATAAAAGTGCCAAAATAAGTTTTAAAAAGGAAGGGACTAAGCAAAAAAACAAAAACAAAAACAAAAAAACGAAACCTCAAACAACAACCCATATCTGAACACCACATCCATTTGTGGCTAGGGTTCAAAGTCTGGAGAAGGAGCTGTGCACAAGAGGATAAATCAGGCAAGAAATATAAATTTAGAAGGAATGGGGGAGCCTGGTGGATAACTTTCCTCTAGCAGAGAAGCTCTCTGAATCCCTAGACCCATTAGCTTTTATTTACTAGAATACACATTTGCCCTTCAGCAAAGCAATCAAGAATATCAAAGGTAAAGTTTGGTAAACAATAAAGAATTATCAGGTTGGGGCAGTAGTTGGCAAACTACAGGCGCGAACCCAGATTTGCCGCTCTGTTGACTAATGAGTTTGCCGACCACTGGAATAGGGGCTTAATCACAAGGAACAATAACAGTCTGTAATTACTGGAATCAAGAGTCTAGATCAGAGGTCGGCAAACTCATTAGTCAACATGGTGACAGAAGAAGTCTTGACTTTGGGTGGTGAACACACAATACAATATACAGATGATACATTATAGGATTCTACACCTGAAACCTGTATGTTTTTATTAACCAATGTCCCCTCAATAAATTCAATAGAATTTTTTAAAAAGGAGACTAAGTTATCTGTATTGCAGGGGAAATAAAGTGATGTATCCTATCTAATAAAAGAGTAATACACAGATTGAACATCATTCCAACACACAAGAGGGCTGCCCCCATGTGGTCAAAGATCCTGCCCCCATGTGAACACAAGATGGCCAGCAAGGGAGGGCCATTGGGAGGTTCCAGACTTGCAAGGCAGGGCAGTTGTGGGTGATCAGGCCAGCAGGGGAGGGCAGTTGGGAGGGACCAGGCCTGCAAGGAAGGGCAGGTGGAGACTATCAAGCCTGCAGAGGAAGGCAGTTAGGGGTGACCAGGCTGGCAGAGGAGGGAAGTTGGGGGCAAGCAGGCTGGCAGGGGAGTAGTTAAATATCAGTTAGGCTGGCAGGGTAGTGGTTAGGAGGTGATCAGGCTGGCAGGCAGAAGTGGTTAGGGGAAATCTGGGAGGCAGGCAGGCTAGCAGTTTGGAGCCAGTAGTCCTGGACTGTGAGAAAGATGTCCAACTGCCTGTTTAGGCCTGATCCTATGGGATTGGACCTAAGGGCAGTTGGCCATCCCTCCAGGGGTCCCAAATTGGAGAGGGTGCAGGCTGGGCTTAGGGACATCCCCTCCCCCCTGCCATGCACAAATTTCATGCACTGGGCCTCTAGTATAATTATAATTCTTCATGCTCCCCTCCTGAATCTTAAGGACTGATTTCATCCAGACGACAGACAGGATCACTGAAGGGAGAACGCCAGTTCTGTGATGTCAGGCTCTGACTGAGTTTCATCAGTCTCAAGTGAATGTTTTTTACTGTCAGAAGAGGAACTACTAATAATCTAAAAGATTTTCCTTTGATAGCTTGTGGACTTTAAAAGTCTTATCAGAGATACATTTATAGTAAATCATTAAGTCCATTCTTATGACATGACCCATTCTCACACAGGCACTTCCAGAAAAAAACATTTTGCAGATATAATGACTACATCAGAGTGGTGCATATTTGCTCTTGCACGTTTCTACTTATGTTTGTCTCCAATTGCAAAGTTGGAAAAGGACAATGAAATTATTCAGTCAATATGTCCTCATACAATCTATTTAAGCTTCTTAAGGAAATACATTAAAAAGACAATTCAATGAATTGACTTTATCATAATATAAAACACATTTATTAAATGTTATTTTCCTTGCTCTTTTATTCAGGTGCATCGTAAATGCGTATGGGTTTTCTGGAGGGTAATTTTAGGTAGTTCAGCTTTCACGATGGGGAACATACATAACATCTCCTGCTTTCAGAGAGAAGAAATAGTCTTCTGCTCTGTGACATACAAAAGAATTTTGACACTGATACAAAGAAAAAAGAAACACAAGTCAAAATAAAAAAATAATTAAGAGAAATGTGAGCACTGGTCTTTTGGGGGTGAGAGTAGATAAATTGTGGATGTCTATGATAGGACTCATAATATGTCTGTAGGGAATCTGAGAGTTTGGATGGCTTATATAATGGAAGCAGTGATCTGACAAATGAAGCAAAGCCAGTGTGGAACTCAATAACAGAAAAACATAACTTGGAAGAGAAGAGATTGCTTCAGAACAGCCTAAAATCTAACTCTAATTACAACATTAATCTACAGAGGTCTTTTCACGAATTTAAGCAGAAATCACCTCTGTGTATACCCATCACTCAGTTATCTACCCAAAGAAAACTGTGTATAGTTTGCTCAGAATAATATTTGCCTTCCTAAGTTATTTCATTTTCTCCAAAGTCATACTTAAGAACTTGATCTATTATTCCATCAGAAATACTAAACCCAGGAGATGTTAGGGAGCAAGTTTATGTCTGAATTAAACCTACCATTTTAAGTTTGAAAAGATATATAAAATAGCCAAATGACTTTGCAGGTCTGCTTCAGCTATGATGGTAGAGCTAACACCAAACTTATCCTCCTGCTTCCAACAACTATGAAAATGAAGAAAATGTATGAGCAAACTGTTTTCACTTGTTGACCCTGAGGCATCCAAGAACTGTGGATCCTTGTAAAAGGAAACACCCAAGGTGAGTTTCCTATTGATGCATAACAAATTGTCAACAATGGAGAGGTTTAAAATGGTGCCCTGGTCAGTGTGGCTCAGTTTATTAGGTATAATCCCTTGTACCAAAAGGCTGCCAGTTTGATTCCTGTTGAAGGCATATGCCTGGGGTTGCAGGTTTGAACCCTAGTAGGAGGCATGCAGGAGACAACCAATTGATGTTTCTCTCTTCCTCTCCCTTACTCCCTAAAAAAAATCAATAAAATGTCTTAAAAGCAATAACAACAAACCATCCATGGCTTGAAGTTGTGCAGATCAGAAGTCTGGCCTGGCTCATGGCATCAGAAGGCTGAAGTCAGGATCAGCGAGGCTTAGTTCTCATCAGGAGGCTCTGGAGGGAAAGCGGCTTCCAGCAAGATTCAGTCCTTGCTTTTGTAACAAAACTTCCAGTTACCTTGCTGGCTGTCAACCATGGATATGTCCCAACTCCTTTAGGCCACCTGAGTTAATTGCCTATGGCCCTCTTCATCTTCAAGTCATCAAATTCTTCCTGTGTTTTAAAACTCTGACCTCCCCTTTGAGAAAATTATCTGCTTTTAAGTCATGTGATTAGGCAGGCCACCTGGAGTAATCTTGGCATCTTATGGGTTACCATGCCATATAATGTAAAAAAAGCACAGATGTGAAGCCTTCATACACATAGTCCTATACAGTAGAATGTATAGTGGGGTGGCCAATTTAGAATTCTGCCTCCCAGACCACCTTCAGTTCCTGAGTCCATATATTCTCCCTATCAAAGACACAGCACCACATAAAAGTAGTTGATTTATAAAGTCACTGTATCCTGCAAAATAGTCCTTATTATTGCAAAACAGGGCATGCAAATGGACACTTCAGCTATACTTCTAATGGGCAGGTCCATTGCTCTTTAATGCTGGAAGCTTCTGGGTGGTATAAATGTAATATGATAAGAAGAATCCCATGGTTTTATGTCCAATTGGCAACCCCTTTATATAACACTAGAGGCCTGGTGCACAAAATTCGTGCACGGGAGGCAAGGGATGTCCCTCAGCCCAGCTTGCACCCTCTCCAATCTGGGACCCCTCGAGGGATGTCCAATTGTCCATTTAGAACCTATCCTAGTAGGATCAGGCCTAAACAGGCAGTCGGACATCCTTCTCACAATCTAGGACTGCTAGCTCCAAACTGATCACTTGCCTGCCTCCCTGATTGCCCCTCACTGCTTCTGCCTGCCAGCCTGATCACCCCCTAACCACTATCCTGCCAGCCTAATTGATGTCTAACTGCTCCCCTGCCAGCCTGTTTGCCCCCAACTTCCCTCTTTTGCCAGCCTGGTTACCCGTAACTGCCCTCCCCTGAAAGCTTGATCACCCCCAACTGCCCTCTCTTGCAGGCCTGGTCCCTCCCAACTGTCCTCCCCTGCTGGCCTGATCGCCCACAACTGCCCTCCCTTGCAGGGCCTGGACCCTCCCAACGGCCTTCCCCTGCTGGTCATCTTGTGGTGGCTATCTTGTGTCCACATGGGGGCAGGATCTTTGACCACATGGGTCAGCCCTCTTTTGTGTTGGAGTGATGGTCAACCTGCAAATTACTCTTTTATTAGATAGGATAGAGGCCTGGTGCATGGGTGGGGGCTACCTGGTTTGCCCTGAAGAGTGTCCCAGATCAGGTTGGGGATTCCCTTGGGGTGTGGGGTGGCCTGGGTGAGGGGCCTGTGGAGGTTTTCAGACTGGCCATCCCCCACAGCGACCCAAGTGGAGGCCCTGGGATCTGGGATTACTTTATGTCTACAATTGAAACTTTGTAGCCTGGAGCAGAGCCAAGCCTTCTGCACACTCAGTGGCCACAGCCATTTCTGTTTGAAACTTTGTAGCCTAGATTGGAGGTGTAGGCCAGCAACAGCAGGTGGAAAACTTGGCTTCCACTATTGCTGGGGAAACCCAAGTCTCTGTTCTCTCCAGCTCAGTGGCTGCCGCCATTTCTGTATCTTTTATAATTGAAACTTTGTAGCATTGAGTGGAGGCCTAGACCGGCAATGACAGGTGGAAACCTTGGCTTCCTCTGTTACGGGGAAACCAAAGCCTCCCTCCTGCTCTCAGTGGTGGCAGCCATCTTGGTTGGGGTTTATTTGCATAATCTGCTCCTGATTGGCTGATGGGTGTGGCTGTGGGCATGGCTTATGGGTGCAGTGAAGGTACAGTCAAAATTGCATATTACTCTTTTATTAGATAGGATAGGTTACAATTAGTGGTCTTTGGACATGTCTGGAAGGAACCTTAGCGATGCTGCTGAGGTTCTGTGGGCAAAAAAAGAAAATAAACTCGTATCTTCAAATATGTATTCATTCCTGAGGGACAATAGCCTATCAGGGACTCAGTTCAGTATGGTCTCTATTGCTGACAATTTGGGATTGGATGGAGTAGCTAGTTCTTATTATCCTTAATATGTGTCAGCCCATGCTACTGGAACATGTGTAATCTCCATCTCTACCTGTAGGGCTACTCTTGACACATGTCCCTTATAAGCGTCAGGACTTGATTATCTGATGACAGAGGCTGACAGATGGCACCAGCTGAGTCATTTAGTCAACTTTATTTAAATTTAAAAAATAAGTACTTATTTTTTTTATGACAGTTTATATGGAGTATTTCCCTCACCAATGTGTTTCAAGGCTACCCTGGCAGAGGTGTGCCCTAGATCAGTGCTCAGCAAACTTATTAGTCAACAGAGTGGCAAACTGCGGCTCACTGGTCGCATGTGGCTTGTGAGCTGCAGTTTGCCGAACACTGCTCATGATGCATCTGGAATCCAAGCTCAGGTATTTTACCTGATTTTGAAACCATTATTTTATATATGAAAAGACAGAGGTACAGTGAGGTCCCATGTCCGTGGTCAGACTAGAGGGGTACTGGCAGAGCTGAGAAGAGAGCTGGAATCTCAAGTTCCAATACTTAAGATTCAAGACTTTGAGGCCATCAACCTTGATGTGTCGACCTCATGTGTGGGAGGTCATTCTTTCCAAACCAGGGCTCTGACCTTGCCATGGAAGACTTACCTTATCCTTGGGGACAATAACATCTAATTTCAGAGATAGTATAACATAAGAAATTAACAAATTCAATTGTTCTTGTCTTTTATAACCAAATCCTATATAATAAAAGCTTATTATGCTAAGTATCTGACCGTTCAACCAGTCACTATGATGTGCACTGACCACCATGGGCAGAAGCTCCAACCAGTAAGTTAGGCTGCTGCTGAGGTCTGACCAATAGGGACTGGGTGAGACAGGCTGGACATGCCCTGGAGTCCACCCAAGGTCCCTCCCTGGCCCCGATCGTGCACTGGTGGGGTCCCTTGGCCTGGCCTTTACTTTCTTGCAATTTGAGACCCCTCAGGGGATGTCAGATAGCTGGTTCTGGCCTGATCACCACAGGCCGGGGAATCTACTCTGGCATTTTATACTGAAACAGAAATTTTTGAAAAATCAAGTGGAAAATATTGTGATGTAGCTGACAAAAGTTAAGTTTGCTTCAGAGGTATTGATTATATATGACTAAATCTAAACTACCACAGAGCTTTGCTCTCACAAAATGTACATATTTCCAGTAAAAAATTCATGTTTATTTACGTGTTGGTATGGTAAAATCAAGAAATAATTATATTAAGAAAAGAGAGACTCCAACTTTATATTTAAGCAACTTAGTTTGGATATTTTGGCAGTCTCAATTAGTAGCATCATTGAATGCTGAAACATGATCATTAAAATATTTTTTTCTTTTATCATTAGACTAGGCTTCATTATAAGATTCTCCTGGTTGTGATATTGTGGCAAAGGAGGCCTATAGCCTTCATCTCCATCTACTCCATGCACAGCCCTTGCTGGTAATCAGGACCTAAAAATAAATATAGACTGGGGTAATTTCGAAGAAGGGGAGACTGATTCCTGTTTGCAGTGGGATGGTTTACGGGCCATTGGACTCAAGGACTTAGCACTACCAGAAGAGGTTAGTTAGCACTGGGCAAAAATCACAAGAGTCAGCTGATCTTATAGATGAATCTCGTGGTCGAGTCCCCACAGACAAGTGCCTAATTGGAGCTCTGGCCCAAGGGCAAACTCTAATGTGAACAGGCTGCCTGGATGTAGGATCAGATTTTTATACACCTTTACATGGCAGGACAGAAGGGCCAGCTCACTGTAACCAATCCACATTTCTCCAACACCAATTTCAAAGGCTACTGATGGAATCCTCTGGTGCTCCTCAGATAGCGATGGCTGATGTCTATAGAGGCCACCCCTGGCACCTGGACTCCTGATTAGGGTCCTTTACATAATTAATAACTGCAGGACTTACCTCTTTAGAGGGCAGTTCAAATGGTAACTGCTTCAGGTAGAACATAATTTCTCAACCTGTGAGCATTTTGGACTGAATACTTCTTTGTTATGTGGGGGGCACTGTCCTGTGTACTGGAGGGTGTTTGGGAGCATCTCCAGCCATTACTCACTAGATGCCAGGAGCACTATCCCTAACACTGACAACCAGCAATGTGTCTAGACATCATGGAATGTCCCATGGGAGCAAAATGTCCCTGTTGAGAACCATTGGTGTAGGAATCTGCACACATATAGCATACTGTTCAAGAATTTTAAAAACATTTATAAATACTAACACAAAGCAACAAAATATCTACAACCAGTTATGTAAGATGGTTTCTCCTTTTTTCTTTCTTACCCAAACCTCAACTCTAGAAGGTTCATCTTAAGGAAGATGTAGCAGACCTGAGAGAAAGTCACTCTTGATTGCAGAGGGTTTTGTTATTTGGCGCTCCCTGTGATTTTCTGCTGAAGTTAGTATCTCACTAGTTTTCTACCCTAGACCCAGACTCTGAATACACTACAACCAAATTGACCCTCTGTTTCAATTGGTTTTTACTCCTCTACGCTTGCCATTATCTTTCTGAAGCCTGTCAGCAGCACATCAGTGGCTCCTAACAATAGCCATCCAATATCGCTTCCTTCTTATGTTTCAAATGCTTGCCACATCACACCTGCTACATGGATTCTCTCCCACTCCTACACTGTTCCCAGTTAGCACCAGAGAGTGTTAACAGCTAAATCACTACCGAGTCCTGGGATCTGTCTCGGATCCACTTACCTCATTGCTGTCTTGGAAGTGAGATGTCCTCTCTCATACTCCATGGCGCTTTCTCAGGTTATCTCCAATAACAAAGGTCACAGGTTGGGTATTCTGGAAGCAGATTTTGACAGATAATTTGTGATAGAAGATTTTATTGGGGAATAGCAGTGATGAAAGGAAGGGGAATGAGCAGAGTTGAGCAGCATGGAAGCTGAGCTGTGATTATGCATGGCAAAGCTTCCAGCCCAGTGTGGATTCTAGTCTTAGTGCCTCTCTCTCTCTCTCTCTCTCTCTCTCTCTCTCTCTCTCTCTCTCTCTCTCTTTCTGCTTGGTGACAACTGCGATATGCCTTTTTAACAAATTTCAAGTATGATATATTGTTAACTATTTTCTGCATGTGAGATCTCCAGAACTTATTCATCTAATAACCAAAACTGTACACTTTGACCTACAACTCCTCATTTCCTCCTCTCCCCAGTTCCTTATAACCATCATTCTATTCTCTTCTTCTATGAGTTTGATAATTTTCCATTCAATATATAAGTGAGATCATGCAGTACTTGTCTTTCTATGTTTTGTTTATTTCACTTAGTATGATGTCATCCAGGCTTATCCATGATATCACCAATGGCAGAATTTACTTATTTTTTAAAGGATGAATAATATTCCATTGTGTGTGTGTGTGTGTGTGTGTGTGTGTGTGTGTGTGTGTACATTCTCTTTATCCAGTCATTCATTCACAGACATTTAAGTTGTTATCTTACCCTGGCTATTTTGAATGATGTTCCTAGGAACATGGTAATGCAGATCTCTTCTTTATGCCTACTTAATTTCCTCTACCCAGAAGTGGAATTGCTAGATCATATGGTAGTTCTATTTTTAATTTTTTGAAGAACTTCCATACTATTTTCCATAGTGGCTTCATCAACTGATATGCCCACCAACAGTGAAAAAAGAATCCCTTTTCTCCACATCCTTGCCAATGATTGTTATATTTTGTCTTTTTTATAATGGACTACTGACAATATTGTCCAACTGTAGGCAGAAAGTCCTTATAGGCATCTCCTATTTACTATATTACAATATGTTTCTCTAAGCAGGTACACTGTTATTTATAGAAAGTTAGTCTTTTCCTTTCTCCCCTTTCATCTAATGTACCTGCCTTTGAAATCCATTTTTCTACTTCTGATTCTCTGGCTGTGAGTCACATTTGGCTAATTGATCTTCATGCTTATAATCCACTTTCTGGTTAATTTTATTTCTTAGTTAAAATCAATTTATGGCCACTGACAATTTTGACCCACCTGGTTCCAGATCAGTTATTCACCTGGACCAACTATCTCCCTGGCCAAACTAACTGAATGGGTTTCTGGCTGTGTTGCTGGCTCTGATCTGGTCCACAGACTCTACACTGTGGCTCGATTTTTCTTCTGGGATGCGCCATTTCCTTTTAACCCCCTCATATTCTGAAAATTATTTGGAAAAGGATTAGATGAGTCTATCTTGTTCATGTTTTTTAATGTATCCTTTCCTCTCAGTAATTCTCCATTGGCATCCAGGAAATTATGTTCCTTACCACCTCTGTTAAAAGCATATTCTTAGCCATGGGAAAGACATTTAGGCACTAAATATGGTTGCTGTCAGTGAGTCTCTCTGATTTTTTCATATTGTATTAGTAATAATATATAGATTCATAAGGTGGGCTCTGATCACATTATCTAAATGAGAAATGGGAATAAAATCAGGGTAGGGGATGTAATTATGATAAATTAGTTTAGGGCCTCTCTTGGATTATTATGTATTATCTCAAGAATTGTATATGTTCAGTTTTTTTTTTTCAATCTCAGGCTAAGAAAAAGGAAACAAGGGCATTACAAAGAATACTTATTTTATTTCTGAAATCATTTGAGTAAGTTGCTGGATTGATAATCCATTACTCCTAAAAATTTTAAAGTATTTTTCCTACGAAGCAAATTTTTTTTCTGCGTCACCACATACATTGTATTAAGGAGCATACAATTTTTATTTGTCCCATTACCAATGATAAATTTGATTACTTGATCAAGGTGGTGTCTGCCAAGCGCCTCTGGAAAAATACTCTCCTTCATTTATATTTTGTGAGAAGTTACTTTGAGATTATGAAGATATCATGTTCCCCATTAAACTTTCCATTTATTTACTTCTATCAATATAAACTCATAGTTTCCAATTTGGGGAATGAGCTAGAATTCAATATCATCATATATTTTGATGTCCAAATCCCCATGTTTGTCTATAAATATCCTCTTCAGCAGGCTTCTGTATCCATCTTTCTTTGAGTAGTTCTTCACTTTCCAGCACAGCAACAATTGCAAGACTCCCCTTACATTCCCTCTACACACGCTCTGGCATCAGTCATTTCTCCAGGTGTGGTTACTGTAAGTGGACGGTGGGAAAATAGTATTCAGAGACTGAGATCTGGGCATTAGGTATGTTCATTGCTATTGGGGTGCTGCTGGGTAGACCTAAGGACTATGTACATGAATGTATGCATGTGTGTGTGTGTATAGATACATTTATATCTATATTCATTTCTATATGTTTCAGTCTATATATTAAAAAGTATATACTCACAGAAATACCTTCAATTTTAACCTAATTCCACAGGGTTTGAGTTTCTTTCTCTTTATAAATGCATATTCCACTCTGATAACAATAAAACTACACCCGATTACACTTAACTAGAGGCCCAGTGTACAGATTCGTGCACATTGAAATTAATTAGAAGAAATATTTTAATATCACTATTCACTCTTCCTCTATAATAGAAGTGTCAACCAAATTCATGATTGAGAATGACAGATGGAAACACATGTGTGCAATTGGCGCCGGCGAGCGTTTTATATGTATCACTCGTGTGAAAGCCTTTCATATATATAGAATAAATTTGCTTAATTAGACCTGATTTCTGATGTAGCTAAACTTTTTCCAGCCCAGTGAAGCACCCCAACTTCTCTTTCAGATAATTGTCAGCAACACAGCAGTAAATATCAACATGAAGCAGATTATTATTGTAGAGCATGCAGGGAGAACAAAGGGTAAAATTCAACTGCAGCAGTGTTTGACTATATTCTGCATAGTGAGAAAACTTGAAATCATTTTCAAGGTTCACTATTTCTTACTTCTTTTTAGTCGCATCAATTTCTAAACTTTCTAAATCTCCATTTCCTGTTTAATGAAAAGAAAATAAGATTCCACTGAGTCTCCTATCTACCTACTCCAGGACTTCTGTGAGAATCAAATGAGATGAGGCATCGGAAAATGCTTCACAAACATTTGGTTGAACTGTAAAATATTTGCACCTGGCTATAAAATACAAACCAAGTCATGTTCCTGGGCTGAAGAAACTTCAAGGAGGTTAGTCAGTAGGGAGACGAAGTGGCTTTGCTATGTGACATCATTACCCCACACTCATAGCAACCATTTCAGGCTGGGCTGGGCTGTGAGCTGCATTTTGTGCCATGGGATCTTGGCAGCATTGGCTGCGATTTGGTGGGCTGTTGCTCTTGGGTGGTGGCAGAGCCTGTGTCCCACTTGGGGGAAGTCCAGTGTTGGTTTGTTGATGCCCTTTCTTTGTAAAAGGCCAGTGCAGTTCACAGCAGCTCCTGCATTGAGTATCTGCCCCTGGCAGTCAGTGCACATCATAGCAACTGGTTGGACAGTTGGAGGGACACTTAGCTTATTAGTCTTTTATATATATAGATATGTTCTCTTCTTCTCCCGTTCATCCCATAACCAATCTTCTGCTGTGATTCTGCCTCTTCCCCTATATGACTGCCCTCAACACCCTACTTGGGCTCTGACACCCTCTGTAAGGATCTCTCTGCTGTCCCCTCCCATGGGCACATTCCCTATGCCACCTGTGCTCAGACACCCAGAGGTACACCAGAACTTACCCTATATACATGCCCTTGCCACCCTACTCAGGTTACACCACAACTATGCCTTGAACTATGACAGTCTACACTGGCCTGCCCCTTGTGTGTATACACTCCTTTAGTTAATTGGGCTTGAATGCACCCCTCATCATTCATGTTGGCCTATGACATTCCCTTTCATCACTGTAACTCCCTATTCATCCCCTCTCTCACTCCTTCACAAATGCCTGTCTTATTTGGCTTTATCTAATGACCTTTGTATTTAAAAAGGGGAAGTAAAGGAAAGCAAAAGTGTTTAATCCTGTATTACTGTAATTCACAATTTCTGGTAATTGGTATCTAACCTGAATCCTTAACCTTAATCTTTTTTTTTCTCTTTATGTATTAAGGTATTAAATATGAGTCCTTTTCCTCCCATTGCCTTCCACTGCTCCAGTCATGTCCTCACCTTCCTGGTGTCTGTGTCCATTGGTTAGGCTAATATGCATACAAGAAGTCCTTTGGTTGATCATCTTACCCCCGCCCTCCCCTACCTTCCCTCTCAGGTTTGACAGTCTGATCAATGCTTCCCTGTCTCTGGATCTGTTTTTGTTCATCAGTTTATGTTGTTTGTTATATTTCATAAATGAGTGAGATCATGTGATATTTATCTTTCTCTGACTGGTTTATTTCACTTAGCATAATGCTCTCCAGTTCCATCCATGCTGTTGCAAATGGTAAGAACTCCTTTTTTACTGCAGCGTAGTATTCCATTGTGTAGATGTACCACAGGCTTTTAATCCACTCATCTGCTGATGGGCATGCAGGCTGTTTCCAAATCTTAGCTATGGTGAATTGTGCCACTATGAACATAGGGGTGAATATATCCTTTCTGATTGGTGGTGTTTCTAGTATCTTGGGATATATTCCTAGAAGTGGAATCACTGGATCAAATGGGAGTACATTTTTAGTTTCTTGAGGAAACTCCATACTGTTCTCCACAGTGGCTGCACCAGTTTGCATTCCCACCAGCAATGCCTGAGGGTTTCTTTTTCTCCGAATCCTCACCTGCACTGTCCTTTGTTGATTTGTTGATGATAGCCCCTCTAACAGGTGTGAGATGGTACCACATTGTTCTTTTGATTTGAATCTCTCAGATGATTAGTGATTTTGAGCAAGTTTTCATATGTCTCTTGAACTTTCTTATGTCCTCCTTTGAAAAGTATCTATTTAAGTCTGTTGCTTATTTTTTGATTGGGTTGTTTATCTTCCTTATGTTAACTTGTATGAGTTCCCTGTAAATGTTGGAGATTAAACCCTTATGGTGATAACATTGGCAAATATATTCTCCAATGTAGTGGGCTTTTTTGTTTTCTAGTTTGTGTTTCTTTTGCTGTACAAAAGCTTTTTATTTTGATACTAGTGGCCTGGTGCCCAAAATTCATGGTGAGAGGGTGTCCCTGCACCCTCTCCAATCTGGCACCCCTCAGGAAATGTCTGTGGGATCAGATCTAAACCAGCAGTTGGACATCCCTCTCTCAATCTGGGACTGCTGGCTCCTAACTGCTCATCTTCCTGCCTGCTTGCCTGATTGCCCCTAACTACTCTAACTGCTGGCCTGATCACTCCCAATTTCCCTCTCTGGGCTCCTCACCCCCAACTGCCCTCCTCCCACCAGCCTTGTCACCCCCAACTGCCCCCCCATCCTGCTGGCTTGCTTGCCCCCAATTGCCTTTCTCCCTTAATCCCTCCCGCTGTGCTGCTCACCCCCAACTGCCCTCATCTCCTGGCCTGATTGCCCCTAACCACCTGTGCCTCAGCCCCACCACCATGGCTTTGTCTGGAAGGTCTCCCAGAAGGTCTCTTGGTCTAATTAGCATATTACCCCTTTATTAGTATAGATAATCCCATTAGTTTGTTTTCCCTTTAGTTCCATTGCCCTAGGATCTGTATCAGTGAAGATATTGCTTGAGCATATATCTGAAATTTTGCTGCCTATAGATTTCTCTAATACGTTTATGGTTTCCTGTCTTATGTTTAAGTCCTTATCAATTTTGAGTTTATTTTTGTGTATGGTGTAAGTGGGTGGTCTAGTTTCATTTTTTGCATGTATCTGTCCAATTTTCCCAACACCATTTACTGAAGAGACTTTCTTAACTCCATTTTATGTTCTTGCCTCCTTTGTCAAATATTAATTGAGCATAGTAGTTTGGATCAATTTCTGATTTCTCCATTCTATTTCATTTATCTATATGTCTGTTCTGTGTCAGTACCAGGCTGTTTTGAGAACAGTGGCTTTGAAACATAGCTTGATATCTGGAATTGAGATTCCTCCTACATTGTTCTTCTTTCTCAGGATTGCTATAGCTATTTGGGGTCTTTTTTTATTCCAGATGAATTTTTGGAGCGTTTGTTCTAGTCTGTGAAATATGCCATTGGTATTTTAATGGGAAGTGCAATGAATCTATAAATTGCTTTGGGTAGTATGGACATCTTAATGATGTTGATTCTACCAATCCATGAACACGGTATGTTCTTTCATCTGTTTACGTGTTCTTCTATCTCTTTTTTTTTTTTCAATGTCCTATAGTTTTCCAAGTGCAGGTCTTTTACCTCCTTAGTTAAGTTTATTCTATGTATCATACTTTTTTTGGAGCAATGGTAAATAGGATTGTATTTTCTTATCTATCTTTCTGTAAATTCACTATTGGTGTATAGATTTCTTGGCGTTAATTTTGTATCTTGTTACATTGCCAAATTCATTTATTAAGCCTACTAATTTTTGATGGAATATTTAGGGTTTTCTATGTACAGTATTATGTCATCTGGGAATAATGACAGTTTTACATCTTCTTTGCCAATTTGGATACCTTTTATTTTTTCTTCTTTCCTAACTGCTATGGCTAGCACTTTCAGTACTATGTCGAACAGGAGTGGTGAAAGTTGGCATCCTTGTCTTGTTCCTGTTCTTAGGTGAAATGGTTGTAGTTTTTCCCCATTGAGTATGATGTTGGCTGTAGGTTTGTCATATAAAGTTTTTATTATGTTGAGGTATGATCCCTCTATTCCCATTTTGCTGAGGGTTTTCATTAAGAAAGGGTGTTGGATTTTGTCAAATGCTTTTTCTGCATCAATTGATATGACTATGTAATTTTTATCTCTCAATTTATTTAGGTGATGTATTACGCTTATTGATTTTCAGATATTGTACCATCCTTGCATCCCAGGATAAATTCTACTTGGTCATGGCATATGATCTTTCTGATGTAATGCTGGATCTGATTTGCTAGAATTTTGTTGAGCATTTTGACATCTATGTTCATGACGGATATTGGCCTATAATTCTCTTTCATTGTGTTGTCTTTATCTGGTTTTTGATATTAGGGTAATACTTGCTTCAATTAGCTTGGAAATGTTCCTTCTTGAATTTTTTGAAATAGTCTGAGGAGGATAGGGTTTAGTTCTTCTTTGAATTTAACTCTATTATTTTATAAATTTTACATCACTATAATTTAACTTGAACATATCATACATATGTTAAAATCTAAATAAGCTACATCCTATCCAACAGCAGCAGAATACTTCATTCTCAAAGGCACAAAGAACTTTTTTTAGGATAGGTCATAAGGTAGGCCACAAAACAAATCTTCTCAAAGTCAAGAAGACTGCAATCAGCCCTGGCCAATGTGGCTTAGTTGGGTGGAGGGTAAGATGCCCCATGTACCAGAAGGTGGCAGGTTTGAAATGAGAAGTCAACAACAAGAGGAAAGTAAGAAGATCTTCAAATATGTGCAGACTAAACAATATGCTTCTAAGCAAGCATTAGGTCAAACAAACAAATGAAGAGATTATCTCAAAACAAATGAAAGTGGAAACACACCATATCAAATATTGTGGAAACCAGCAAAAGCCATTTTGAAAGGAAAGATTATAACAATAAACAAACACAGGTATTAAGAAATTACAGATGCCTGGCTTATTTGGCTCAGTGGATAGAGAGTCAGCATACGGACTGAAAGGTCCAGGGTGTGATTCCAGTCAAGGGCACATGCCCGGATTGCAGGTTCTATCCCTAATAAGGAGTATGCAGGAGACAGCCAATCAATGATTCTCTCATTGATATTTATATTTCTCTCTTCCTCTCTCTTAAAAATATATTTTAAAAAAGAAATTATAGAGATCGCAAGTGAACACCTAACTTTACACCTCAAAGAACTATAAAAAAATAAATTATGACCAAAGTTAACAGGAAGAAGAAAATAATAAGGATCAGCTCCGAAATAAGTGTAATAGAGACCAGGAAAACAATAGGATCAACAAATTTAGAGCTGCTTCTTTAAAAATATAAATAAAATTGACAAAAGCTAAGCTAGATTAAGAAAGAAAAAAAAGAGGAGACAAAATTAGAAATGAAAGAAGAGACATTACAATTGATATTATAAAAATACAAAGAAATTATAAAAGACTTCTATAAACAATTATATGCCAACAAATTACATAACCCAGAAGAAATGCATACATTTCAAGAAACATACAATCTACAAAGTCTGACCCAGGAAAATAGTAGAAAATGTGAATAGATCAATAATGAAGAAAGAGAAGAGATAGTTCCAATTCTCCTCAAACTCTTCCAAAATATTGAGGAGGAAGGAACACTTTAAAAGTTATTCTACAAGATCAGCATTATTTTGATTCTAAAACCAGATAAGGATTACACAAGAAAAATATAGAAAATATAAAAATATTATAGACCAAAATCATGGATGCAAAAATTTCAACAAATTATTATAAAGGTTGGTTAAAAAAACCCATTAACATGATCAAGTGGAATTTAGCCCTGGGATACAGAGGTTCAATATGTACATATCAATACATGTACTACATCTCACCAATAAAATGAAAGATAAAAATAATAGCCAAAGCAATCTTGAGCAAGAAGAACAAAGCCAGAGTTATCACACTTTCAGATTCAAACTATACTACAAATCATAATAATAAAAACAGTACAGTACTGGCACAAAAATAGATGCCAACCAATGTAGTAGAATAGAAAGCCCAGAATTAAACCTTAACATTTATGGCCAAATGATATTTGACTATGGAACCAAGAATACCCAATAATAAACGAACAGTGTCTTCAACAAATGGTGCTAAGAAAACTGGAGTAAGACCTTCAGAACAATAAAACCTCAAACAATTTACAAAAATTAACTCAGAATGGATCAAAGCCTTTAAACATAAGATCTGATACAAAATACTTTTAGAAAAAAAACATAGAAGAAGCTCATTAAAAGTGATTTTAGAAATAATTTTGGGGGGCATGATGCTAAAAGCACAAATAACAAAAGGAAAAAAATCAACAAATTGGACTAGCTCAAACTCAAAAGCTTATGCACAGCACAACAAACAAATAACATTAAAAGACAATCGACAGAATGGGATAAAATGTTTTGCAAACCATGTATGGGATAAGGGGTTAATATAAAAATATACAAAAAGCTCAATAATGCAATAATAAAAAAAGCAAAAAAATTGATTGAAAATAGGGAAGGGAACTAAATAGGCAATTCTCTGAAGAGGACATAAAAATGGCCAAAAGTCAAATGAAAAGATACATCATTAATAATCAGGGAAGTACAAATGAGAACCACAAGGAGACACTGCCTCACAATGAGTTATATTAGAATTATTATCATCAAGAAGATAAGAGACAACAGCTACTGATGAGAACTTGATGAAAAAGGAACTCTTATACATTGTTGGTGGGAATGTAAATTGGCTCAACCACCTTGGAAAACAATATGGAGGTTCCTCAAATAATTAAAAATAGATCTATCATATAACCCAGCTATTCCACTTTTGGGTATAGATCAAAAGGAATTTGAAAACAGGATTTCAACAATATATAAGCACTCCCATTTTTATCACAGCATTATTCACGATAGTCAAGATAGTAAACCACCCAAATGGACATTAACAAATGAATGGATAAAAAAATTTAGGACATATACACTATGAAATATCATTCAGCCATGAAATACAAAGATATTCTCCCATTTGGGACAACATGGATGAACCTTGAGCACATGATGCTAAGTGAGTTAAGTTAGAGAAAGAAAAGTACTGTATAATATCACTTATATGTGGAATCTAAAAAAGTTAAACCTATATAAAACAGAATATGTTGATTAACAGAAAATGGAAGAAGAGGGGATAAAAGTGATGGTGTTAAAGGTACCAATTAGTAATTAGTAGTAAATAAACCACAGAGATTTAATGTAGTTTATAATAATAATAATGTACTATAATTATGTAATTTCATAACTGTCACTGCTTTAGCAATAATATTACAATATCCTATCTAATAAAAGAGTAATGTGTGCCGAGACCGGTTTGGCTCAGTGGATAGAGCGTCGGACTGTGGACTGCGGGGTCCCGGGTTTGATTCCGGCAAGGGCATGTACTTTGGCTGCGGGCACATCCCCAGTAGGGGGCGTGCAAGAGGCAGCTGATCGATGTCTCTCATCGATGTTTCTGACTTTCTATCCCTCTCTCTTCCTCTCTGTAAAAAATCAATAAAATATATTTTTTTAAAAAAAGAGTAATGTGCAAATTGACTGTACCTTCACTACACCCAATAAACCATGCCCACAAGCCATGCCCACCAGCCAATCAGGAGTGATCTGCAAATTAACACCCAACCAAGATGGCTGCTGCCCATAGCAGGGAGATAGCTGGGTTTCCAAGGCCTGGCAGGCTTGGGCTGGGGCGAGGCCAGCGCCAGGGCCAGTCAGCGGATCGGCTGCATGGCAGGGCGATCCGCTGGGTTCCCAAGGATGGGGAAAAAGGCCTCTTCCAAGAGTCTTTTTCCCCCGTCTTGGAGCCAGCTTGGACTGGGGCATGGATAAGCTAGCCAGGGATAGCTGGATCACAGGATGACTGCTGGCTGGGGTCCCAGTGATCAGCTGGATCACAGGGCGATCGTTGGCTGGGGTCCCCTGCCCAAGGTCCTCTGCCCAAGGACGAAAGCCTCTGACCAGGGGTGAGTCACCTGTAGGACATCCCCTGAGGGCTCCCAGTATATGAGAGGGGGCAGGTTGGGCTGAGGGACCACCCATTCCCACTGCACAAATTTTGTGCACCAGGTCCCTAGTCCTATATAATAAAAGGCTAATACGTAAATTGTCCCTACAGGCAGGAGTTCCACTGACCAAAAGTTAGACGTGTGCTGAACACCAGGGGGTGGCACAGAACATGGCGGGCTTCACTGACAAGGCACTGGTACTGGCAGCAGGCGGCAGTGAAGATGCTGCCATCCCCAACGGGCCCCCTAAAGAGTGGAGCCATGGTGGGATGGTGGAGCAGGTGATGAGGCGGCACCAGGCAAAGGCGGGTACAAAGGGAGACCAGGCCAGCACCCAGCAGCAGTTAGGGATTCTACCCATGCACAAATTTCATATACTGGCCTTTAGTATAAATGTATAAAATCAATACATGGTACACCTTACACAATGTTGCACATCAAATTTATTCAATAAAAATTAAGCCCAGCTGGGTGTGGCTCAGTGGTTGAATGTCCACCAGGAAGTCATAGAGAGTCCTTTGTATTGGCCTTAGAATCCAGTGGGAAATAACCATTTCTTTATTTCACTAAAACATAAAAATCAGAGCATCATGCCCTAGATTTTAGGACCTTGAGAACTCTACCTGGATTAATAAACTGTTGCTCTGATATCTTCTAGTAATTCCTGAAAGCAGAGCCAGCTTTGCTTAAGATAAAAAAGCTATGTGGCACCGAATTACAGCAAAAATATCAAAAGGGAAGGAAATAAAAACTAGCCACAACTCCAACTTGTATTGAAATAAAGGAAAAACAAGTTAATGTAAATTGAAAACAGAGCTCAGAACTTTTAGAGTAACAGACACTGTAATCCTTTTCATCAAAATTCTGACCTCAATTTACAAACAATATTTTAACTGTCAAATTCTTGCATCAGTAAGAAAACCCCCACTGCAAAGAGAGCATACAAACACAAACATATGGTAATCCTCCTATCTTCCCAATGACATTATTATGCAGCCAACGTTTTCTAGTTAACATGAGCGTTGAGGAGAGGCAAAACTTTGGTTTCTGAGATAGGGCCTATAAGGCCTCCCCCGTTTCCTTTTCATGATCTGACTCAAAACCATTGGTCTATATTTCAACAAAAAATATGCTCATTCTTCAGGTGGTCTCAGGAGGTAACTCAAGGTTATCTCCTTGTCTGGAGATCCCTCCCTTATTATATTGTTTCAAAGAAGTCTACATCTCCCCTTCTCTGGCTACCCTATAAATACATGAAGCTCTATGGAGCCAGTATTTGAAGGACTTTGCAAAGGCACCCAGCTCTGTGCATGAGGGACATTAGGCATTTGGGGATCCTGTCCTCCTTCCTATTCCTTCAGTTGTACATGTTGCCATCAAGTAGGTCTCATTGCTGAACCATGTGAAATTTTCTGTGAGAACAATTATGTGCCTTGCATGACAAATAGGTAAAGTTTGGGGCATGTGGAAAGCATAGTCAAATGTCTACTTATATTTAATTTTTAAAATTAATTGAACTTTTAAGGGGCATGAGATATGATCATATGGAAGTGTTGTGCTTTTACATTTATGTTTATAAAATACTAGAGGCCTGGTGCATGAAATTCGTGCACATGGCGGCGGTGGTGGTGGAGAACATTGGTCCTCAGTCTAGCCTGCACCCTCTCCAATCTGGGATCCCTCTCACAATCCAGGACTACTGGGTCCCAACTGCTGACCTGCCTGCCTTCATGATTGCCCCTAACTGCTTTTGCCTGTCACCCTGATCACTCCCTAATCACTCCCCTACCAGCCTGATTGATGCCTAACTGCTTCCCTGCCAGGATGTTTGCTCCTAATTGCCCTCTTCTGCAGGCCTGGTCACCCCTAACTGCCCTCCACTGTAGGCTCTGTACCCTCCAACTGCTCTCCCCTGCAGGCCTGGTCCCTCTCAACTGCCCTCCCTGCTGGCCATAATGTGGTGGCTATCTTGTGTCCAAATGGAGGCAGGATCTTTGACTACATGGGGGCAGCCATCTTGTATGTTGTAGTGATGGTTAATCAGCTTATTACTCTTTTATTAGATAAGATAGAGGCCTGGAGCATGGCGGGGGGCAGCTGGTTTGCCGTGAAGGGTGTCTTAGATCAGAGTAGGGGTTCCCTAGGGTCGTGGGGCAGCCTGGGCAAGGAGCCTGTGGTGGTTTGCAGGCTGGTTATGCCCACAGGTGACCCAAGCGGAGGCCCTGGTGTCTGGGATTTATGTATCTTCTACAATTGAAACTTGGTAGCCTGGAGCAGAGCCAAGCCTTCTGCTCACTCCGTGGCTGCTGCCATTTCTGTCAGGATTCTATAATTGAAACTTTGTAGCCTTAAGGGGAGGCCTGAGCCAGTAAGGGCAGGTGGAAAGCTTGGTTTCCTCCATAGCCAGGGAAACCCAAGCCTTCCTCCTACTTTCTGTGGTGGCAGCCATCTTGGTTGGGTTTATTTGCATATTTGCTCCTGATTGGCTGGTGGGTGTGGCTTGTGGGTATAGTTGAGGTATGGTCAATTTGCATATTACTCTTTTATTAGATAGGATTTTTTTTTGTTAATCCTCACCTGAGAATATTTTTACATAGATTTTTTAGGGGGGGTGGAGAGAGAGAGAGAGAGAGAGAGAGTGAGAGAGAGAGAGAGAGAAGAGAGAGAGAGAGAGAGAGGAAGAGGGAGACAGGAAAAGAGAAAGAGAGACAGAGACAGAGACATGGACTTGCTGTCTCCTGCACATGTCCCAATCAGGACTGGGGATAGAACCTGCAACCTAGGTACATGCCCTTGGCTGGGCATTGAACCAGCAAGCCTTCCCAACCCCTCCTTTAATATATTTTATTCATTTTTTACAGAGAGGAAGGGAGAGGGATAGAGTTAGAAACATCAATGAGAAACATTGATCAGCTGCCTCCTGTATATCCCCTACTGGAGATGTGCCCACAACCAAGGTACATGCCCTTGACTAGAATTGAACCTGGGCCCTTTGAGTCTGCAGGCTGACATTCTATCCACTGAGCCAAACTGGTAAGGGCTGTAAAATATTTTTAATCAAACTCTGCACATGTACTTTTTATATCAGTACCTTTGCTGGAACTAAAACATTTTGAGCAATCTAATCAAGTCTTTTTATTTTTCATTTCATCTTACTCTCCAATGTGAGATATTGCAATTTTTATATCTGGGTATGGTGCTGTCACCTGGAATTTTATCTCAAGTCCCAGCTTTAGGATATTTGGTTTTTTATTCATCCTGAGGTTGCATGTGTGTGATTTCTATTGCTTTTTCAATAGAGTTTTAAAAGGCTTGTTTAAAGTGACAACTGCAGAAAAAAAAAGCTAGATACCCACCCACAATCTGTGCTTTACCTTGCACTATTTAGAACTATCACTAGAAAGTAGCTTCCTAGCCAAAATCAAGTTTTCCAAGCCCCTTCCAGGTCTTGTCAGCCAAGGCCAGCAGGGGTGGCCTGCATCAGTGATGGAAGTCATGATGGGAAGTGCCCTGACCATATTCTCCTTCCCAGGATGTGGACTAGCAAGTAAATGTCTATGTAAAGGGCTATATAGTAATATTTTGGGCCTTTTGATGATGAGGATTTCTGTTGCATGTTCTCAGTCTTGCTGCTGGGTTAGAAAGCACACATCAACAAGACATGTGTCAACAAGACATGTTCCAAAGGCTGGCCTCTGCTGCCCCTGCTCCAGAGGTTCTTGGAGGCATCAAACAGAAGGAATGTGGACCTGAACCACAGCTAAGGGAAGACTCTGCATATCTCGGAATGATGCCTGTTTGTTCTTAATCTAACACTAAATTTTTTTGTGTTAAACAATGAGAATTTGAAGATTTGGGAAGTTATTTGTCACAGAATCTAGCATTGCCCCAATCCAAAATCCAAAATGAGATATGGAGACATCCCCACAGAAATAATTACTAAATGAGCATTGTATTTCTTTGCTAGCCTCTTCTCCCCGTTCCCCCTTTAAATTACAGATTCTACCGATGGTCATTATAAACACTCAGAAATAGAAGCTTGTTAAAACTCAAATATAAAGGGACTCTTTTTCTGAGGAATAATTTTAGGGAAAACATTCACTCTATATTTCAATAGATGAGGCTGATTGGCAGTTTTTATATAGATTTGGGGAACTAAAAAATCAATGTCAGGGAGAATTGTATCAAAGCCTGAGTGAAATTAAATCACTTCGATTTCTCAATGAGAATCTATCTATGTGTTATCATGGAAAAAACATTACCCTCAATTTGAATAGACTTTGCTTAAATATTTAGTTCATCTTTAGACAATTTATTTGACTTCTATCATTATTCTTTCCTAAAAAGTCATTTCAGACATTCCTACCCAACCCCCCACCCCAATCTGGATTCCTTTCTAAGCCAATCTCTCCACTTCTACCCTGTACCCCACTCTTCTTGCTCATGGACACTTTATATTCACAACTCTATTTTCTCATATTATTCATTTTTCTGTTTACTGGAACATTCAAATCAACATATAAAGATGAGGTTAATTTTCTATCTTAAAACTCCTTCCCTTTAGCCCAGATTACCCATGCAAATACCTTATTCCATTATTTGTGACAATTTTTAACAAAATTCTCCAAAGAATTCTTATTGTCTCTTCATTTTCTCCTATCTCCTGTGTTCACATTAGCTTTGACCCCACTTCTTCAATAAGTTTTCTCTTTATTTTCACTGAAAAATCCCTTTGCAATATTTCTAATTTCCCTTGTATTGCTAAATTCAATTGCCAATGATCAGTTCCTACCTTACTTGAAATATCAATAGCATTTGACACCATTAATTATTCCTCTTTCATGATTTATTTTTTGTTTATTTGGTTTCCAAGATTCCACATTTTCTTGGTTTTCTTTCCACCTCACTGGTTGATCCTTCTCAGGTTATTTTTCTTATATCTTCCATTTCTACCTGACCTCTCAATAGTAAAATGCCTTAAGGCTAAATCTCTAATTTTCTCCATGATCACCTTTCTGGTAATTTCATCCAGTCTCATTACCTAAATGCCATTTCTGTTTGGTTTTATTTAAATTCTATAATTGAAACTTTGTTCCCTCCTGCTCTCAGTGGCTGCAACCATCTTGGTTGGGGTTTATTTCCATAATTTTAAACTCAGATATCTGTAATTAACTCAGTTCTTATATATCCAGATTTGAACATATGAGCTTAATGTTTCAATTAGGTAAAATTCACACCTGCCATTCACCATCTTGTCTTATAGCAACTCTATCCTATTAGTTGCTCAAGTCAAAATCCTGGCATTAGCCCATAACTCTTCTCAATTACACACAACATGCTATCTGGTAGGGAATTCTGTTGTTTTATTGCTAACATATATGGAGACATTAGGGCAGCCATCTTGTGTGTTGGAGTGATGGTCAATCTGCAAATTACTCTTTTATTAGATAGGATAGAGGCCTGGTGCATGGGTGGGGGCCAACTGGTTTGCCCTGAAGGGTATCCTGGATCAGGGTGGGTGTTCCCTTGGGGTGTAGGGCAGCCTGGGAGAGGGGCCTGTGGTGGTTTGCAGGCCAGCCACGACCCCCCCAGTGACCCAAGCGGAGGCTCTGGGATTTGGGATTACTTTATGTTCTACAATTGAAACTTTGTAGCCTGGAGCAGAGCCAAGCCTTCTACTCACGCTGTGGAGAGAGCCATTTCTGTTTGGGTTTATTTAAATTCTGTAATTGAAACTTTGTAGCCTAGAGTGGAGGCCTAGAAGCTTGGGCTACAGAAGCTTGGTTTCCTCCAGTGCCCGGGCAACCCTAGCCTCTGCTCTCTCCAGCTCCTTGGCTGCTTCCATTTCTGTTGGATTTATGTATCTTCTATAATTGAAACTTTGTAGCATTGAGTGGAGGGCTAAGCTGGCAAGGGCAGGAGGAAAGCTTGGCTTCTTCCATTGCTGGGGAAACCCAAGCCTCCCTCCTGCACTCAGTGGTGGCAGCCATCTTGGTTGGGGTTATTTGCTCCTGTTTGGCTGGTGGGCGTGGCTTATGGGCATGGCTTGATCAGAGGTACAATTTGCATATTACTCTTTTATTAGATAGGATAGATGTAAATCATGTTACTCATTGTTTAGTGTCCTGCAAAAGTTTCCTATTTCAGAGTAAAATTTAAAATTCTTAAGCATGGACTATAAGCTCCACCATAACGTGGTCTCCTCCCCTCCCCTCATTCATTGTTCTGATTACAATGACCTCTGGGATGATTCTTCAACAAGTTAAATACACTCTTGCATTTGAACAGTTGCTTTGACCATTCCCTCTTCCTAAGAATATCGTCTCTCAAAAAGCTAAAAGGATAATTCCCTCACTTCAAAAAATTTTTCCCCTAAGTCATTTGCTGATTGAATTCTTTCCTAACCATTCTCATTAAAATTTCAACAGGTTCACTATTCAGTACTCCCACACTCTTAATCCTCTCTTTCAGTATTCCTTATTTTTTTTCCATTACATTTTTTACCTTCTAATATATTCTGGCAGAAAACCACCTGCAGTTTTCACCTTTGATATTCTATATTCCCCAGCTTCCAAAACAATTAGTGTAAGGACATGACAAATTTGGCCAATCAAACATAAGTAGAGTAATATGTGCCATCTCTTAGTCAATGTAGTCTTTGCCTCCCCTCTTTTTCTTATTCTTTCTCTCTCTTTTTTTTTGTCTCTTGGTACAGTAACTTTAGATGTTACTTTTCCTTTTGGAATGGCCATCCATCATCACAGAACAGTATATGATAAGAGGGAAAGTAAACTTTTTTTCTGGTTAAGCCACTGATATATTGAGGCATTCATTTTGCAACTGCTGGTACTAATTATATACCATATTAATACAATTCTATAACATACTTTGTGTTTATTTTTTATTATCATTTCTTCACAGGTAGTATGTAAATATCATTTGGATGAGCATGTATATCTCATTTGTTTACTGATTTATCCTGAATGCTTAGGTCAGTTCCTGACATTTAGCAAATACTCAATATATATCTGTAGAATGAATGGATGAGCTAGAAAAATGTGATTTTTTTTGCATATTTCGTCCATGCTCTGAACAAGCTCTACGTATCTTTTCCCCTTCCTAGTTGATGTAGTTTTATTTCATGTAGTCATTTGATTAAGTAGATTCTTTTGGAGATGATTAGGATATTTGCAATGGAACATAGGGCATGAGGGGATTCACAGGTAATTTTGGCTTTCTTTTCCTTTCATAAAGTTTTTTTTTAAAAAAAAAAACTATCATCATATTATAGGCATAATAGTGTAGAGTTGGCCACAGACCTTACTTTTGTGCACCAACCACAGGTAAACATCAAAGGAAATTTCATACTCCAAATTAGATGAACTCTTGCAGCAACCCCCAATTCTCTACTTGTAGTATTTATAACATAAGTGACATCAAAATAATGCCTATGAAATTCTATCAAAACAGCAGCACAAGGTTTTATTGGAAGGGTTACCCTGAAGTCACTGTAAATAGGTTGACCCCCATGAGGGGCACTACCTTCTGCATCAGCTATCCTTCCAGCTGAGACACAGCTGCACCTTCCACACTTTGGCATCTGTCAGCCTTCAGTGGTGGTAAGTTGACTTGAGTCTGAGACTGTTAGGCTTTAGTGAACTTTTCAACTCTAAAAATTAAGGTCTTTGTGGTGCCATTATAGAACAAAATGTCCCTATCCTTCTGTCTCCTTGAAAATAAGCCTCTGCAACAAAAGAACATATACTCTCATGGTTATTACTGTAATGTTAATATCACAAGATTTGGCCCAAGATGGAGTTACTCACACTAAGCCTCACAGGAGCAAATCAAAACTTCCCTAAGTTTCTAGGCTGAGTTCTCTCAGAAAAAGAAGACCTGTATCAACAAATAGTCTGCTCCAAAAGTCTTCCATTTGGTGCATATAATGTAAGCAAGCCTGCTCTAATTAATCAGCACATGCCCAGTATGACTTCCTTGTTCCTGTACACATTGGGCTGTAAAAATCTCTCAGCTTCTATAGCTTTGGAAGTCATTTCTATCTGCTATATTGGCTACTGCCTGATTCATGAGCTGCTGAAAAAAACCATTAAGATCTTTATAGTTTACTCCATTGAATTTTGTACTTTAACCATAGTAACAAAGACTCTATCCTATCTAATAAAGAGGTAATATGCCAATTGACCATCACTCCAACACACAAGATGGCCACTCCCATGTAGTACAGATGGTTGCCTCCATGTGGACACAAAAAGACTGCCACAAGATGGCCAGTAGGGGAGGGCAGCTAGGGGTAACCAGGTACTCTGCAGAGGAGTGCAGTTGTGGGGGACCAGGCCTGCAGGGTAGGGTATATTGGGTCAATTGGGTCGGCAGAGGAACAGTTGGGCATTGATCAGGCTGGCAGGAAGAAGCAGTTAGGGGCCATCAAGCAGGCAGGCAGGTGAGAAGTTGGGAGGCAGAAGTCCTGGATTGTGAGAGGGCAGTTGGAATCCTTTGAGGGGTCCTGGGTTGGAGAGGGTGCAGGCTGGGCTGGTGGACACCCCCTGCCATCCTAATGCATGAAACTCATGCATTGGGCCTCTAGTAAATAAATAAGAGGCTTTTAAAAATAAAATTTAAACATAATGAAGTATGGTAGCAGCCATTTCAGGTAGAAATTGCCATTTGGGTTCTGTACTTATTTGCTTGATAAAACAATAGAAAATTATTTTGATTTTCAGAACTTATGTATGCTAACCAATACTCCCTTGCTGGTGGTTTGAATGTCCTATTGATTGTGATCTCACTTGTCATAGAAGCACATGCCTCTGGGAACCAGGACAGTTCAATTATCCTAAATTGTCTCAGTAGCTACAGATAACTGAGTTTCAGTTGACTCAGTGGTCCCAGAATCAGAACATACCCTAAATTGCCTCAGTAGCTACAGATAGTGCATTCCTGTTGACTCAGTGATCCCAGAATCTGGACAGCACAATTATTCTAAATTGCCCAGATGGTCCCAGATAATGTGTTCTGTTGATTTAGTGAATCTTGGATACTAACTTGCTCAATTTTTGATTCTGTGAAAAAGTGCTTTTCGCGAAACAGATTCCTCAGTCCAGACCTAAAGATGTAATCAATACTTTTATGATATTCTGCCAATATAAGCCAGACGTGCTGAGCTGTTCAGGGTTGCGAGGTTTGAAGAGCATTAGCCACTCATATGCTGCCGGCTTTTAATAAATGCCTCCATAATTTGACTTTTTGAGGCATCCTATGTAAAATGGGGGTACACCATAACATTAAACTGCCAAGGGGAAAGGGGCAACTTTTCCCTTGGATCTTCTGCCTTATCATCTGAAATCATCTTGGCATTTTCATTCTTAACACAATATATGCACATCTTGCACCCCCCCCCAATTATTTATCTATCTACTTATTTATAAGTAGGTCATCTTTAATATCTTTAATCCAATGAACCCTGGATAAACTATTAGGAAAGATTACAAGTTTGCATAGTGGGTTAGGCATTTTTACTTTATTGACACTATTATTTCTCTCTTAGGAGTCAAGAGTCATTTTGGAGTAGAATTTCTGTGTTCTGAGAATTCCTTGAATGGCCCTTTTAGTTACATAGATGTCAGGAGAGAATAACTAATCACTTTAACACAGTAATGTGATTACCTCTTTGTTTTGACTTGAATACTTACTGCCCTTCCCAGTAGCCTTGTGTAGAGTAAATAAAAAAATTTTCAGTCCAAGACAGAACACATACATGAGGGTAGTCTCATAAGCAACAGGTTTGTTTCTGATATTGAAAGAAAGGGCTGCACCTGACTAAGATGATGCTGAATTCACTGCCCGCTCAGGATGTTAGTTTAAATAGACGGTGAGGCTCAGCATGGTGTACACCAAAGGCTCCCACTGGAGGTTGTGAAGCAGGAATTTTTGGGAAACATAGGCAGGCTTAGGGATTTTTTTAGAATTGGGGTCCATGGAAAAGCCAAGGGGCTGCAGACTGGGAGAAGGTACATTTCCATAACACAAGGAAGCCAGGTTCAGTCACATTTCCATAAGACAAGGAGGCAGCAAAAGGTACATTTACATAAGACAAGGGAACTGGAAGTAGCTAGGTAAGGTACATATTTACAAAATAAAGAGAAGGAAGCCCTTCATTCAGAAGGAGAAGAAGAAAGCCCAAAGGGAATAGGTAAACAATAAGGAAGGGGGAGATGAGGACCTCACATGTCCTAAGTGAGGTTTAACCTTTGAGCCCAGAAGTTAATACAGTACCCAATCGAAGGGAATAGTGACCAATCAGAGGGGATATCAAGGCACCAGGATCTGCAGCCTAAATAAGCTGTAGGGAAAGGGAACCCAGTGGGACCCTTTTCCCCCTTCCTACTTGGGAGTCCATTTGGTGGGACTCTCTTCTCTCCTCATGTGGAAGTCTGTACTTATTCTTCAATAAATCTCCATCTTTGCTATACCACTTTCTGTTCCTGGATTCATTCTTTGATTCTAGCAGACAAAGAATCCAGATTCCAGTCCAAAAATTCGGTATCAGTTGGGGTTAGAGTTGACAAGGGGCTGGGGATGAGAGGAGCCTTGGGGGCTTCCACCACATGGCCTAACCCCCCGCCCCCCCGCCCCCCCTCCCCAACAAGCACAAACACTTCTCATTTCTCTATGTAAAGGCAGGACAAGACTGCAAAGATCATTTTGGACTGTGTGACTTGGCAGCCACCATGTTGGCCGTGTGAAACTTACCTGGGGACTGCCATCTTAAAATCACAAAGACCAACCCATAAACTCGGACGATGAGGGGGGACAGCAGCAATCACGGATTTGATTCCTGGATAAGACCAGTAGGGAATGTGATAGCCAGAATCAGAGGGGGGAGGAGGACAGAAGAGAAGGACTGATAGGTATCCCCCTCCCAACTGGTGGGCGGAGTTATGATGTAATTGACATCTACCTCAGAGACATTGAGCCACCAATCAATCACATACCAGAGTGCCCTGTGTCCCATCCCTTCCCATTCCGCCCTGGGCCCAACCCCTGCCTTAAAAAGGGTGTCTCGGTGCGCCACGTGGCACCTTTTCTCCCTGACTGTTTTCCCAGGCAGTCCGGGAGGCGGTCCAGCTGGGTACCCTTCTCCCCTCCCCTGGTTTCTCTGCCTTTACCCCACACGTGAGCTCTTTCTGTCTTGGGAAGGGTCTCCTCAATAAAGTCTGTGTCCTGGTACCTCTCTCTCTCTCTCTCTCTCTCTCTCTCTCTCTCTCTCTCTCTCTCTCTCTCTGGTCCTTCTGTTTCATCTTTCATATGGTGCCGAAACCGGGTGAGCGTGGACAATTCTCTAACCCAGCCCCCAGCTTCTGGCTCCTGCTCTGGCTCTGCTCGGTGGCATGGTTGTGAGTTGACTGACCCGCTCAGAACACTTCTCAAATGCTGCTGGACCAGGACACGTGGGAATCTCGGCGCTTCCTCCTAACCGGTAGGCTTCAGGGTACTCCCTCCCCTCTCCCTGGTTCCTTTGACCTGGAAAGGCCTCAGAGTTTCCCGTCTACTCGGCTACGTTACACGGTCTACGATCTTTGTTCTACGAAAGCCCAGGTACCTGGCCGGGAAAGTCTGTTCTACTCCATGGGAAAGATTTCTGGGTGACGACCCATAGATCTTTTCCCGTCCCTCTTTCTACAGGTTGGCCTAGGAAAAGAAGGACGCTTCTTATTCCTTTTCCAACTTTCTGGTGGCCTTTTTCCTCCGGTCAAGGAAACCCCCTACGCACCTTTAGGTGCCTTTTCGAAAACACCCCCGTTTTTTGCACCCTTGTTAAGCACAGATGATTTCTGCCACCGGATGAGAAAAGCTTCCAGAGATTCCCTACGTGCAGCTTGTCTTTCCTCCACTCCTATCCCTCTCTCTGCTCCTTCCACACCCCAGGTTTTCCTAGCCCACGGGAAACCCCCTTAAAACTGCCCCTCTGTCGCCCTCTTTACTCTTCCTACCCAGCCCTTATCTCCTCTCCACCTCTCCTTCTCCTCTCCCTCTTCCTTTGCCACACTGCAGCTGCCCCTCTCCTGCTTCTTCCACTGCTGCCGCCAGGCCTCTGTGGGAACCAACTCTCTACACCTGTGGGAACCAACTCCATGGCGAGAGCCTCCTGCCACCCCAAACAGCTAAGGGGAATTTCTGAATTTCCGTTTTGCCTTGCTCTTTTGACCCTGACCACGTGGCTCTTCATTCCCTTGGGGGCCGCCATCTTGGCTTGGCAAGTCCCGCCCCCTCTGGACCCCACCTGGTGTGGCCGCCCACATTGTGCTCCTCCCTTGGCCTGCCTCCTGCTCCACCCCGCCTCCCTCTCCCTCTCTCCTTTAGCCTCAAACCCAGGTCCGAGATCAGAACATGGCATTTAACTCTTAATTCCCCTTGGGAAGTAGGCAGAATAGGCCCGCCTTAGAAGGTGACCCTGCAAACCCAAGCCTTGAAGCAGATCTGAGGCCCACGGACTGTGCGTGGTGGGGGTGCAACAAGAGGACAAGCATCGCCTGGAGAATGCTTCACATGCAGAAACAAGGCCACGGACTGGAAAAATCTGGCCCCGGCCTCCAACCAAGAAAAGTGACTGCCCCTGGGAAAGTGACGGGCCCTCTGTGTCTCAGCACAGAGGGGCCATCCTTCCAGGTCCTGACCAGCTGATGGCCATGCTGGAACTGGCTGAAGACTGCAGATGCCCAGACTCGACAACCCCCATCACCCACGCTGAGCCCAGGTTAATGCTCCAGGTATCGGGTGAGCAGGTCTCCTTTCTGGTCGACACGGGTGCTACCTTCTCTGTCCTGCCTTCCTTTGCTGGGCCACTTTTCCTTTGTGATCTCAGTCATGGGTATTGATGGCAAATCACCCTTCAGCTCTGAAAACTGCTCTGGCTTCAGCGCCTCCTCACCCTGCCCTCTCCCCTGACCCACCCTTCCTAGGGAACAACTTTCTTGCTGGCGCAAGCTTATCAATTATTTAATGGAAGGGGCAAGAATGTAAAAGGACCCACTATACCAGCCCACTAAAGAAACACCAGTAGGCCTCCTCTTCTCAACCTCCCTTGTTCGCCAGGCTTTTTCTAACTCCAGGATACCCTCCTGGCATCTCTCTCCCTCTTTCCCAGACATCTCTAAACCTTTCCAACTATTTTACTAATGATAAACAGGGAATAGCTATGGGGATCCTCACCCAGCCCTAGGGCCAGCCTTCACCCCCATAGCCCATCTGTCCAGACAGCTTGATCCCACGGTTTGAGGATGACAACCTTCCTCCGGACTCTGACTGCAGCCGCTGTTCTCACCAAGGAGGCCCAGAAGCTCCATCCAGCAGCCCTTACAGGTCTTTTCCACCCATAGACTACAGGACCTTCTGTGCTCCTCCCCTCCCCATTACATGTAGGAAGTCCATCTCCTGTTCCTCGAGAATCCTGACATCTCCTGAACCCAGCCACTCTCCTCCACCCAACCTGTGGCAACACACTCCTGCCCCAGGTTGTCAGAGGCCCTCTCTCTAGAAATTCACAGCTTCTGGCCGGACCCCCTGCCCATGGGCTTGACTGGAATCCAGGCTACACCAAGGAGCCCCACCTCCTGCAAGCCCTTTTCAGGAGCCTCACCTTTTTAAGCCCTTTTTAGACAACTGCCCCGGGAACACCCTGACAGGTTTCTAACCAGGCCAGGACCAGCTCTCCAGCCGAGGGACCCCAGTCCTCTTCAAGAACCTTACTCTCCCTCAAGTTGTATTTCAGCTCCAGGCCCAGAAAAGCAGCAAAACCAGACAAGTGACGCTGTGACAGCCTCAGGACCAGCTTTTACCTCCAAGTGATTCAACTGGATCGTACTTGAGACTTCACCAACCAGTCCCTTGGGGAAACCATGGTGCTACACCCTCGTTAAGCATGGAAAACACCCCCTGTTTTTCACCCACTTACTCCCTGGCTCCTCTCATTAGGCACACTGGTATCTTCCTTTAATCTTGCTCTTTGGCCCATGCCTCATGCCTTGTTTCACTAGTTTCTTGCAGAACAGAATGCAGATGTTCACCAACCAGAAGATAGATCTGCCACTGAATTCAGAACCCAACACCAGAATCCTTGAGACTCCAGGTAGACGCTCCTAACAACGCCCCCTCTCAGCTGGAAGTAGCTATGAAAGATGGACCTTCGCCCCCTAGACCTTGCCTGGACTCTCAGTTATTTTTTTTAATATTACTAGAAGCCTGGAATGATAGGTATCCCCATGCCAACTGGTGGGCAGAGTTATGATGTAATTGACATCTGCCTCAGAGACACTGAGCCAATCAATCACATACCAGAGTGCCCTGTGTCCCACCCCTTTTCATTCTGCCTTGGGCCCAACCCCTGCGTCTCGGTGCGCCACGTGGCACCTTTTCTCCCGGACTGTTTTCCCAGGCAGTCTGGGAGGCGGTCCGGCTGGGTCCCCTTCTCCCCTCCCCTGGTCTCTCTTCCTTTACCCCACGCGTGAGTTCTTTCTCTCTTGGGAAGGGTCTCCTCAATAAAGTCTGTGTCCTGGTACCCTGCTCTTTCTCTCTCTCTCTGCTCCTTCTGTTCCATCTTTCAAGGACATGGTTCGTCATGCTCAGACCAGACACCACCACCGAAACCCCCTTTAGCTGTTTGTGACATTTACTCAGCCCTCCCTTGCCTGAGGACATCCTGCTGCCAGAACACTGAACAGCCAGATACCGGGTAACCAGCCTGGGAAGAAAATTTGAAATTTCCCGCTTCCCTGTACTGTAACTGACCTTATGCAACCTTTCTTTGTGTGAAACCGGCCAATCACAAATTGCCAAATCTCCCTGCGTTGGAGATAAAAAGTGCTCGCTACCGAGGTTCGGGGCTCGCGTTGCTCACTGCTGTGACAGTGGAGACGTGGGCCCTGCTCGAGTTCGTTATTAAAGGCTTCTTAAAACTTTGATCTGGCTCCTTGGTGGTTGTCACTCGCGGGTGGTCCATAACACTATTTCTCTTTATCTCCCTTTTTCCTAGTCCATTCCTCTAGAATTCTTTCTTTCCCTCTGTCTTCTCCCTGGCTCTCTTTATCTTTCCAAGTCTCTTCTGATTTCTGATTTTCCTTGCTTTCCTATTCCCTTCCCTCCTTCTCCCCCTTCTTCCCTCCCTGCTTCTGACCACAACTCTCCTTCCAACTCATCTCCCCCATGCACTGCCCTCTCCCTGGACTCTGATATGTGCATGTACACACACACACACAGATTTTATACTGCATATTTACTGTAACTGTTATGTGTTTAGACACACAAATATTTATCCATGTGTTTCACTTCTCTGCAGTATTCAGTACAGTATCATGCTATGTAGGTCTGTAGCCTAGGAACAGCAGGCTACACCATATTGCCTAGATGTGTAGTATTGTAGTGTACCCCAATTTTACAAAGGATGCCTCAAGAATTCGAATTATAGTCATTTATTAAAGGCTGGCAGCATACGAGAGAGCAAAAGCACTCCAGACCTCACAGACCCGAACAGCTTGATACATCTGGCAGAGTATCACAAAGGTATCAATTACATTTTTGGGTCTGGAATGAGAAACTTTCGCAAAAAGCATTTTTTATAGAAGCAAAAATTGAGCAAGTCAGTTACCTAAATTATCTAAGAATCACTGGATCAACAGAACACATTATCTGGGACCACCTGGGCAATTTAGAATAACTGTGTGTCCAGATGTTGGGATCACTGAGTCAACAGGAATGCACTATCTGTAGCTGCTTGAGGCAATTTAGGGTATGTTCTGATTCTGGGACCATTGAGTCAACTGAAACTCAGTTATCTGTAGCTACTGAGACAATTTAGGATAATTGAACTGTCCTGGTTCCCAGAGGAATGTGCTTCAATTACCAGCGATAACACAATCAATGGGATATTCAAACCATCATCAATGGAGTATTCAATCATACATAAGTTCAGAAAATCAAAATAACTTTTTATTGTTCAAACAATAAGTACAGAACCCAAACAGCAGTTTCTACCTGAAATGATTGCTACCATACTTCAGTAGTAGGCCAGTATCCCATCTAGGTTTATGCAAGTGCATATTGTTTATGTTCACACAAGGACTTACTTAAAGATGCATTTCTCAGAATGCATCCCTGGCAAATGGCCTACATCTGTATTTAAAGATTCTCCATTAAAACAAAGTAAGCCAATTTACTCTTAAAAGGAAGAGAATTGAGCACTCCAGTCTTCCTTTTTAGAGATTCACTGCATTTAGCACTGATGAATAGAAGTTTTGGCCTGAGGCTGATTCAGAGAAAAGTACACTGAGACCCTCCAGAGGGAACTCAATGTGGAAGCAGAGCACTCTTCTGCACCAGACTGCTGCCCCTGGATAACAAAGCCTGGCCTGTCATGAGGGCAGGAAGCCCCCCCAGACCCAGCCTCCTGGCCTTGAGGTAGTGCTTGGAAAGAGGTGAATTTAAATAAAACTAGTGTTATCTTGGGAAATGTGAGGATCAATGATATCAGCAAGTCTGGTAGTCTAACACATATAGGCCTCTACACTCTGATCCTACTTGTTTCAGTTAACAAAAGGCTAACATCAGTTCTGACTGCAGAGAAAATACCATTACATATGAGCAAAGGGAACCTACCCAGCACAATACATGTCAGAGTGTCCAGATGAGGTGCATGGGGCTTCTATCACAGGCACAGGCTATGGGGAAGCCTTTGTGTCTGCTAGAAAATAAATGTTCAGGGTAGAAGACCTTATTGTAGATCTATTTTCATGCTCTCATACCATCCATTAGTGAGCATATATATGAGAAGATATATTTTAAAATTTAATAGTAATAGTATAAATAATGAGAAAAATATGGGTTGCTGTGGAATCTAGCCTTTTGTGTAAATCAGGGAACATTTTTTCCTGAGGAAGTGAGGTTATGGAATTAGTTTGGTAAAGATATGAAAACACCACTCCATTCTGAAGATCCTGAGGGTTTAAGCAAAGTTAACAGATTTCTGGAATAAGAAGAGCAAGACAGTGAACTATGGCTAGAGAACCACATAAAAGACTTTTGGCTGTAACCAAAGAGAAATGGAAAGCCAGAGAAATGAAGCTCGTTAATTTACATTTTAAGGAATTATTATTATTAACTAAAAATATACTAAGTGTACTAGTTAATAATGTGTATTTTATAATCAAAGAAAACACAATAATTTCAAGAAAAACATCTAAAATGCTTTATTCAAAGTAATGTCCATTGTCAGCTATATATTTCCCCCATCTTTCAGGTAATTTGTGGATACTGTCCCAATAGAACTTTTCTTGTTTTGAGGCAAACCATTCAGAGACTAAATTTTCCACTTCATACATTTTGAAGAGCTGCTCAGAAAGTACATGTGTCATCGATCGGAACAAGTGGTAATCTGAAGGAGCAAGTTCTGGTGAATAAGGCAGGTGGGTTGATTCTTCCCAGGAATAATCTTGTAACAGGAAAGATCTTGTAACATGTCTCTAACTGGTTTTGAAGTATGTGATGGTGCATTATCTTGAAGCAATCTTCTGGGACATTCTGGTCATTTCACAATCAAAGCGTGGTTCAAATTGATTATTTGTTGACAGTAGTGATCAGTACTAATGCTTTCATCTGGTTTCAGAAGCTCACAATACACTGCACCTTCCAGATCCCACCAAATGCAGGGCTTTGTCTTCTTTCCAAAGTGATTTGGCCTTGGATCAACTCATGATTTTGTGCTGTTGAAGCAACATTTTACTGATGACTTTACAGTTTCCCATTTGTCTTTTTCATTCAATTGATGTGGCACCCATTTTCCTTCCTTTAAAATCTTTCCCCCATTGCTTGTAAATGACTGTAAATTGTTTGCTGAGCAACGTTTAATATTTCTGCAAGTTGTTCTTGAGTTTGACATGCATCTTCATCCAATAATGTTTATAATTGTTGGTCTTCAAACTTTTTAATTGACCTGGATGTTCTTTGCATTCACATAGAAATCATCACTTTTAAAGCATTTAAACCAGTGTTCACAAGTATGTTGAGGTGGGGCATGTTCACCATAAGTTTCCACAAGTATATGATAACTTTTTCTTCATAAAAATAAATTAAAAATTCCCACAAATGCTGTTTTTGGCATGAAATTTGACATTTTTAAGCATAACAATATCTCTGATGTTAACACCTTTAGAAAAATTTGACACATTAAGTTTTGAACCTTGTTGTCAATACATTAAAACAGCATACATAACAAATAGCATATATATCAACATATGTGTAACTCCATTTATTGAAAAAAATCCTCATTATTAACTAGGTCACCTAGTAATGTGCTATAGTCAGGCAAAAAGAGTGTGTGGGGGTGTGTGGGGGTGTATGTTAGAGAGAGAAGAGAAAGAGGGAGAGAAAGAGAGAACTAGGCAAAGGGCGAATGAATGAGTCTATTCAAGGTTGTTACTAAAATCAACATAGCAATCCATTGTAGCTTGCACCAAAAAAGAGGGTATAGTCTGGAGAAGAGTGAATGGATTTGAAGTACATATCCAGAAAGAGGGATCCAAGATGGTGGCCGATGGGACCACAGACTGCAAGATAGTGTGTGAATGAAAGAGTGAAAGGAGTATGTGTGGATGTGCAGGCATGTCTGTACTTGTGAGTGAGGGTCAGCAATATTCCATAGGACTGTAGGGAACTGCAGACAAGGTTTCCTTGGCCAGGCAGCTTCTACTACTGCTGTAATCTCGCCTGGAGAGGCAGCTCTGCCACAGAGATAGCACCATCTTGAAGGGGAGAGTGGCTGTGATCAGAATCCCATCCTTATCTTCAACTAGGGAGTCCTCAGATATCTCCTGGGATACTACAACCACATCGCTCAGGGACCAGCTGCTTAATCTGCAAACCCATGGACACCAAGAATCCATCCAGCCTCCCCAGCTACGGGCACCTAAAATGTTTGTCCAGGGGGAGACTAAGCAGCACCAAAAACATGGACAGGCCCTGCATCTTCTCACAGAGCAGAAAAAGCATCCGAATTGAACAACATAACAACATCCACTCATAATTGGGGAATTAAACACAGCTGGTGAGGCAAAAAAAATAGATGGAAAGGTCAGAGATCACCTAGGGCAGGTCATCTCAAGAGAGAGAGACCTAATAACTAGGCACCCTGAGAGACGTGAACATGGGAAGACAAAAAAACAGTCCCCATCTGAAAGAAAGAGAGGAATCACCATAAAAGGAAGTAAACAAAATTGAGGCAAGCAATATGTCACAGTAAAAATTCAGAGCAATGGGCGTAAGGTTGCTGACAAGGATGGAAAACAAATTCAACAATATGTGTAAGAACCAAGATAAAATGAAAAAGAACCAAGAAGAAATTAAAAATTACATTGCTGCAATAAAGGACACAACAGTGGACTAGAAGAAGTGGAGGACCACATCAGTGAGCTTAAAGACAAGGTAGGAAAAAATACCCCAGCAGAGTGGCAACTAGAAAAAAAAACTTAAAAAACATGAGGAGAGTCTCAGGGAACTTTGAGACAATATGAAACTAAACAACATCACATAGTATGGGTGCCAGAAGGAGAGGAAACTGAGAAAGGAATAGAAAATCTGTTTGAAGAAATAATAACAGAAAACTTTCCTGATATTGGGAAGAAGAAAAACTCCCTCATGTCCAAGAAGCTCACAGAGTTAAAACAAAATGAACACCCAAAGAACAACAGCAAGACACATTATAATTAAATTAGCAAACAACAATGACAAAGTAAGAATCTTAAAGGCTGTCATAGAGAGACAGAAAGTTACCTACAAGGGATCTCCATCAGACTATTGACTGATTTCTCAACAGAAACACATTAGTCCCAAAGAGAATGGAATGAAACATACAAATTCATGCAAAGCAAGGGTCTAAATCCAAGAATACTGTACACAGAAAGGCTATCAATCAAAGTTGAGGGTGAAATTAGGAGCTTCACAGACATAAACGGACTAAGGGAGTTTATTATCACCAAACCAGCAATACAAGAAATACTATAGGAAAGGAAGAAGGAACACAGGCATAAAGAATAAAAATGGTGACAAACAAATACCTATCAATAATAACTTTAAATGTAAATGGATTAAATACCCCAATAAAAAGACATAGGGTAGCCAAATGTTTAAGAAAACATAACCCATATATCTACTGTCCACAGGAGACTCACCTCAGAACAAAGGACTCACAGAGACTGATGGTGAAGGGATGAAAAAAGGTTTTTCAGGTGAACAGAAATGAAAAAAAAGCTGGGGTATCAATACTTATATCTGACAAATCAGACCTCAAAGTGAAGGGCATAACAAGAGATAAGGAAAGCCACTTAATAATACTAAAGGGAGCAATTCAACAAGAAGGCAAACACACATGCACACAATACAGGAACACCAAAATACATTAAAAACAAACAAACAAAATACTTCTGGAAGATATCAAGGGAGATACTGATAGCAATGCAGTCATAGTAGAGGACTTTAATACCCCACTAATACCACTGGATAAATCCTCTAAACAAAAAAATCAGCAAAGAAACATCAATCCTAAATGACTCACTATACCAGATGAAATTGACATCTTCAGAATATTTCACCCCAAAGCCACAGAATATACATTCTTCTCAAGTGCACCTGGGTCATTTTCAAAGACAGATCATATATTGAGACACATGCAAAGTCTATTCAAATTCAACAAGATAGAAATAATATCAAACATATTCTCAGATCATAATGGAATAAAATTAGAAATCAACTACAATAAAAAATAAATAAATAAAACACCTGGAGGCTAAATAGCATGCTATTAAACAATTATTGGGTTTCCAAAGAGATCAAAGAAATAAAAAGCATCATGGCAACAAACAACAATGAAAACACCACAATCCAAAATCTATGGGACATAGTAAAAACAGTCTTGAGAGGGAAGTTCATAGGTATCAGGCCAACCTCAAAAACAAGAAAAAAAAGATAATTAATTATCTAACCCCACAACTCAAAGAGTTAGAAAGAGCAACAACAAAAGCCCAGTATAAGCAGAAGGAAGGAAATAATAAAGATCAGAGCTGCAATAAATGACATAGAGACCAAAAACAAAACAAAACAAAACAAACACACCCAGTACAAAAGATCAACAAAAACAAGAGCTGGTTCTTTGAAAGGATAAACAAGATTGATGAACCTCTAGTTAGGCTCACCAAGAAGCAAAGAGAGAGGACTCAAATAAACAAAATCAAAAATGAAAGAGATGAAGTAACAACTGGTCCCACAGAAATACAAAGATTATGAAAAAAATACAATGAACAACTCTATTGCAACAAAATGGTAAACCTAGATGAAATGGACATATTGTTAGAAAAATACAAGCTCCCAAAACTCAATCATGAAGAAACAAAAAAACCTGAATATAATGATAACTACTAAAGAAATTGAAGCGGTCATCAAAAAGCTTCCAGTAAACAAAAACCCTGGTCCAGACGGTGGCTTTACAGGGGAGTTCTAGCAAGCATTCAACAGAAAACTAAAACCTATCCTCCTCAGACTATTTGAAAAAAAGTCAAGATGAAGCAACACTTTCAAGCTCATTCTATAAAGCTAGCATCACCCTAATTCCAAAACCAGATAAAGACACACACACACACACACACACACACACACACACACACACACACACACAGAGAGAGAGAGAGAGAGAGAGAGAGAGAGAGAGAGAGAGAGAGAGAGAGAGAGAGAGAGACAGAGAGAGAGAGAGAGAGAGAGAGAGAGAGAGAGAGAGAGAGAGGAGGAGGAACTACAGGCCAATATCCTTGATGAATTATAGATACTAAAATCCTCAAAAAATTCTAGTAAGTTGGATTCTAGCATTACATCAGTAAGATTATACATGATGACCAAGTATGATTTATTCCAGGGATACAAGGATGGTACAATATCCCTAAATCAATAAATGTGTTACATCACATAAGCAAACTGAGAGATAAATATCACAGTCATATCAATTGATGCAGAAAAAGCATTTGACAAAATCCAACATCCTTTCTTTTTTTTTAAAAAAAATATTTTTTATTCTTTAAAGTATTACAAATAGTAGTACATATGTTTTCTCCCCCAGCCTCCCCCGCCCCCCCCCTACCCCAGTGCCTTGTATCCATTGGTTATACTTATATGGATGCATACAAGTCTTTCAGTTGATATCTTACAGCCCCAGCCCCCCACCCTTCCCAGCCTTCCCCCTGTAGTTTGAGAGTCTGTTCAATGCTTCTTTGCCTCTGTATCAATATTTCCCCCCTGTTTCTTTTCTTTAAAAAGATCTTGCATCTGGATACTGAAAATAAATGTATAAGAACAAAAAATGTTTGAGTCTCAGTTTCAATATCCAACTGTTCTGAGTCACAGTTTCAATGTCAAATAGATCCTTATGTGTACATGTCAGCAATGATATATGGATGGTGGAGATATGGTGGCAATGCAGGTTCCACCTTCTCTGGTTTGGTCCTGGGCCACCTGCAGTGAAGCACAACTGCTGACTGCTAGCATGGCAAGGTGTCGTCAGTGTCTTCCATCTTTGTACTGTCTTCGTGGTTGGAATAGACCTGTCAGTTCCTCATTGTTGCAGGAATCCATATGGTCTTGGAGTTGTTTTCTGAAAAGATACAAACATTCTCAACCAAAAAATAAAGGGATCCTCTCTGCAAATTAGACTTAGGATTCTTTTTATTTTTGCCTAAATGATTTTCCTTTAGCTTATTTTGACATCATGTGTGTTTTTCATGGGTGTCCTGCTGTTGGCATTAAAAATGGAAGTTACTTTTCTGGAGTAAGAATTTTCTAGATTTAATTTACTTACAGGATATTTTTCCTTACATGATATTACCCCATTATGCCCCCCCTTTTTTATTAATGGGGGCTTTTGGAAATTTTATATTGCAGTCTTGGTAACTTTAAATTTTAATTTTTGCACAAAAATCCAATATCCTTTGTTGATAAAAACTCTCAGCAAAGTGGGAATAGAGGGGTTACACCTCAACATAATAAAAGGCCTATATGACAAACCTACAGCCAATGGGCATAACGTAAATTCATTTATCTGAGAATAGGAACAAAACAGAGATGCCCATTATTCTTGTTTGATATAGTACTGGAAGTGCTAGCCATAGCGATCAGACAAGAAGAAAGAAAAGGCATTCAAATTGGAAAAGAAGTAGTAAAACTGTCCTTATTCACAGATAGCATGATACTATGCATAAAAAACCCCAAAGACTCAATAAAAAAACTACTATACCTAATAAATGAATTTGGCAATGTAGCAGGATACAAAATTAACACCCAGAAGTTTATGGCCTTTTTACATAATGAACTAACAGGAAGAGAAATGGGAAAGAAAATCCCATTTACCATGACCCCCCCAAAATTTAAGATCCTGGGAATAAACTTAACTAAGGAGGTAAAGACCTGTTTAGAAAAATACAGGACATTGAAAAAAAAAAAAGATAGAGGATGATATAAACAAGTGAAAGAACATACCATGTTCATGGATAGTAGAAACAACATCATTAAAATGTCCATACTACCCAAAGCAATCTACAGATTCAATGCAATCCCCACTGAAATATCAACGTCTTACTTTAAAGATCTAGAACAAACTCTCCAAAAATTCATCATTAATAACAAAGACCCCGAATAGCCACTGCAATCCTGAGAAAGAAGAACAAAGTTGGAGAGATCACAATACCAGATATCAAGCTGTATTACGAAGCCACGGTTCTCAAACTGCCTGGTACTATCATAAAAACTGACATATAGGTTAATGGAACAGAACAGAGAACCCAGAAATGGACCCAAGCCTTTATACTCAATAAATATTTGACAAAGAAGGAAAAAGCATATAATGGAGTCAAAAGAGCCTAATGGTGCTGGGAAATCTGGTCAGATAAATGCAAAAAAAAAAAAAAATGAAACTAGATCACCAACTTATACCATACACAAAAACAAACTGAAAATGGCTAAAGGACTTAAATGTAAGACAGGAAACCGTATAAATACTACAAGGCTCCATAGGCAACAAAATAGCAGACATATGTTGTAGTAATATCTTTACAGACACAACTCTGGCGCAATAGAGACTAAGGAGAAAATAAACAAATGGGACTACATCAAAATAAAAAGCTTCTGCACAACAAAAGGAACCATCAACAAAACAACAAGAAAGCCCACTGCATGGGAGAACATATTTGTGAATGCTACTTCAGATAAGGATTTAATCTCAAAAATTTACAACTTAACAAAAGGAAGATAAATGATCCAATCAAAAAATGAACAAAGGACCTAAGAAGATATTTTTGAAAGAGGACATACAGAAGGGTGAGAGACATATGAAAACATACCCAACGTCACTAATTATCTGAGAGATGCAAATCAAAACGAGTTTGCATCTCACACTTGTTGAATAGCTGTCATCCACAAATCAACAAACAATAAGTGCTGGTAGGATGTGGAGAAAAAGGAACCTTCATACACTGTTGGTGGGAATACAGACTGATGCAGCCACTGTGGAAAACAGTATAGAGTTTCCTCAAAAACAAAAAAAGGAACTCCTATTTGACCCAGTAATCCCACTTCTAGCACTATATCCCAAGAAACCAGAAACATCACTCAGAAAGGATTTATGCAGCTTTATGTTCACAGCAGCACAATTTATAATAGCTAAGATTTGGAAACAACTGGAGTGCCCATCAGCAGATGAGTGGATTAGAAGACTGTGGTACATCTACACAATGGAATACTATGCTGCTATAAAAAAGAATGAACTTTTACCATTTGCAACAGCATGGATAGAACTGGAGAATGTTATGCTAAGCAAAATAAGCCAGTCAGAGAAAAGTAAGTATCACATGATCTCACTCATATGTGAAATATAATGATCAACATAATTTGATGATCAAGAATAGATCCAATATATTGACTTCCCCCTCACTCCCGCCACCCCCCACTTACCCTGAGGTTTGACATTCTGATGGACCTCTTGAACTAAGGTAAGTAATTTGTGCTTTGACCTCTCTGACAAAGTTTATATAAAGTTATAAAAAAAATTGGCAGCTACATGAAATTGGATTGACATATCCTTACATGATATTATTCTACAATGTCATTATAATTTTTGATATTTTACAACAGTTTATTATACAGTTATCCCAAAGAAACTTACAAACTAATTCTTTGAATGTTTGGCAGCAATTAAACAAACAAAAAAAAAAGGACAGGAAAGAAATTAATCCTTTTCAGAAGGAATTAAGGCACTTGAGCATTCTATATTGGCCCCTCTTGCCCTTTTTGTCAAGAGGGACCCTCTTCTCACAATCCAAGTGCACACAGCTGTTGCCTGAGCTTTCAGTTCAAGCTGAGGTTGAAGCCTCTGTGTGGCTGGCACCATGGATCTGTCTGTAGCCCAATGGTGTGAGTTGGGCCCTCCTGGGAGAAGAAACCTGAGTCCCCCAAGATATGTGATCAGTATCAGGAGCCCGCCAACAGGCGAGGGGATCCCAAGGCAGGTGCTGGGCGTGGAGGCCACAGGGGCATAGCCTACCAAGGAGAGAGAACTGAACCTCACATCACCCATCTTGGCCCCATAGGATGGCTGGTTAACCAGAGATGGGTAAGATTCCTTAGGGAAGGAACAACCTGACAGGCACAGTTGCAGAGGGGCCATCAGGAGAGAACTTGCAGGTCAACAGAGGTGGGGCACAGTCCCTCACCCCCATAACCTTGCAGGGGCCTGACCTCTCACCCCTTCTGAGGGAGATCTCCTACCCCCATGGCTGCTTTGCCTCCCAGTCCCAGCTCAGATTGGGACCCAGGTTACAGACAGAGATTTGGCCAGCAACAGCAGCCCTAGATCTAAATGCAGTCTAGCACCAGGAATGCTCAGAGCCTACTGAAGAATGCAAGTAATCCTTTCCACTAATATTTACAGGGTAAATTAGATTATTGCTTATTAAATTTGACAAGAAAATAGTAATGAAGTTCAGATTAATTTAAGTTGGCCAAATGTAATAAGGGAATACTCAAGAAAATTTAAGTGTCTTGGACAAAAAGCTGTTCCTAAAATCTTAACTAAAATTTCTGCTAAAACTGGTTTGGCTCAGGAGGTGGGGCGGGGCGGGCTGGGGGACCAGCCCGGAGCCGGGGTTCGAATGGTGAACTGGGGTGAGGATCTGACTGTCGTGAGGCTCAGCTCCTGTGAAAGTTCTCGCAGCCCCTCTCGAGCCCGCGCTCCGCCGTGAATCAGCACCTGCGGGGTGGCGCGGTGCCCGTCCCTGGGGAGTGCGGTCTGGCCGTGCCCGGAGGCTGCCCGGAGCCCCGGGGCCGGGGTCTCGGAGGGGTTCTAATCTGCATCAGTGTCAGGAACGTTCTGCCCTCCCTGGGCGAGGCGATCTTCTGGAGCTTTTGGGTGTGGATTCTGAGCTCCCCAAAGAGTTTTAGAGCAAACCAGCCCCTCTCGCCCCCTCCCCCGAACACACCGCCGCCGCCGCCAAAAGCAGACCAGCATTCCCGGTGCCTTCCGGGGCGAGCATCTTGTTTGAACTTGTCCTGGAAGCTGGGCATCACCATAATGAGGCTTGTAATTCTAGATAACTATGACTTGGCTAGTGAATGGGCAGCCAAGTACATCTGTAATCGCATCATTCGGTTCAAACCTGGGAAGGACAGATATTTTACACTGGGTTTACCAACAGGGAGTACACCATTAGGATGTTATAAAAAACTAATAGAATATCACAAAAATGGATTCCTTTCTTTTAAATATGTGAAGACTTTTAACATGGATGAATATGTAGGACTTCCCAGACAGCATCCTGAAAGCTACCATTCTTACACGTGGAATAACTTTTTTAAGCATATTGATATAGATCCTAATAACGTTCATATCCTTGATGGGAATGCTGCAGATTTACAAGCAGAATGTGATGCATTTGAAGATAAAATTAAAGAAGCTGGAGGAATTGATCTTTTTGTTGGAGGAATTGGTCCAGATGGTCATATTGCTTTCAATGAGCCAGGATCCAGTTTAGTATCAAGAACAAGATTAAAGACCCTAGCAATGGACACCATATTGGCAAATGCGAAATATTTTGATGGAGATTTATCAAAGGTGCCAACCATGGCTCTAACAGTTGGTGTGGGGACAGTGATGGATGCTAGAGAAGTCATGATCCTTATAACAGGCGCCCACAAGGCATTTGCTCTCTACAAAGCAATAGAGGAAGGAGTCAATCACATGTGGACTGTTTCAGCTTTCCAGCAGCATCCTCGAACTATTTTTGTGTGTGATGAAGATGCTACCTTAGAATTAAGAGTTAAAACTGTGAAATACTTTAAAGGTTTAATGCATGTGCACAATAAACTTGTGGATCCACTGTACAGTATGAAAGAAGGAACTGAAGGAGATTGGAGCAAAATTCTGCTCGAGTGAACAGAACTTCTGTAACAGATGAATTTGCAGCTATGCAATATGATAAAACACGGGGAATTTTTGAAGATTATCACTTTTGAAGTCCAATATCTGTGTTAAACATTCCATATTTAGAATGTGTCTATTTTACACTAGGGTTAGAACTAGTTGGGTCTAATCAGCTATTTATTTGAAGTCCAGAAGCCACATAGGCGCTCTATGAAACAGCACAGAAATGAAATGTCTGTTTTAAACATTTAAAAAGTCTTTTAAAAATACTTTTATTGATTTCAGAGAGGAAGGGACAAGGAGAGACAAAAACATCAATGATGAGAGAGAATCACCGACTGGCTGCCTCTTGCACGTTCCACGCTGGGGATCAAGTCAGCAACCCGGCATGTGCCTGACCTGGAATCGAACCATGAACCCCACAACTCAACCACCGAGCCACTCCAGCTAGCCTAAAGTCTTTTTAAAGGTGAAGATTTTGTACATAAGTACACTCATATGACTCCAGTGGCATTGTTAGATTTTATTTTTGATCACATGAAGACACAACTATCACTGCAAACCTTTACTTGTGAAATGCCATCTTACATTTTTCTGCGCATTACACAGCTTTCTGCACGTGGTTGCCTTAGTCATTTCCTGCAGTAGCATCCGGACATCCAAGGTCCTACTATATATTGTAGGTACAGAAAACCTAAAGAGAAGACAGTGCCTAAAGTACATATACGTCCTTCTGGAAAGTATGTATAAGAGCATGATTTTTATGCACCTTTTTTACAAATGTGCTCTTGTTTTTATTTAATGACTTGGGTTCATGCTTTTAATGTAAGTATTTTGGCAATTATGAGCTTTATACCTACATTAACACACTTAAGGAAATTATTTTAAAGAAAATTTTCTGGTAACTTCATAAATGATTAGCTTTATTCCTTATATATGTCTAAAAGGATAATATAATGAAATATATATATATAATTATTGTAAACTATTTTAAATTGCCATAAAAACTTGTATCATTAAACTGCAAATCAAAAGTATTATTTTCTACCTTTAATTCCAATAAAGCTTATAATAAACAAAACAAAACCAAAAAAAACTGGTTTGGCTCAGTGGATAGAGCGTTGGACTGCAGACTGAAGGGTCCCGGGTTTGATTCTGTTCAGGGGCATGTACCTTGGCTGTGGGCACATCCCCAATAGGGGGCGTGCAAGAGGCAGCTGATCGATGTTTCTCTCTCATCGATGTTTCTGACTTTCTATCCCTCTCCCTTCCGCTCCATAAAAAAAATAAAAAAAATAAAAATAACATTTCTATTAGTAGTTCATCTCATCATAAAGTTGCCTAACATGCAAAGAACCTAAAGCAGTCATATTTTTTATGCAAAAATTAAAGTTTAAAGTTACCAAGACTGCAACATAAAATTTCCAAAAGCCTCCATTAATCAAAAAAAGGGGGGGGAATGGTGGGGTAATATCATGTAAGGAAAAACATCCTGTAAGTAAATTATACCTAGAAAATTCTTACTTCAGTAAATCAATTTCCATTTGTAATGTTAACAGCAGGACAACAAAGAAAAACACACATGGTGTCAAAATAAGCCAAAGGAAAATCAATTGGGCAAAAATTAAAAGAATCCCAAGTCTAATTTACAGAAAAGATCCCTTTATTAACTTTTGGTCAAGAATATGTTTGCATATTTTCAGAAAACTCCAATACCATATGGATTCCTGTAACAGAGAGGGACTGGTCTGTTCCAACCACGAAGACAGTCCAGAGATGAAAGACACTGACGACACCTTGCCATGCTAGCAGTCAGCAGTTGTTCTTTGCTGCAGGTTGATCAGAACCAAACCAGAAAGGGTGGGATCTGCATTGCCACCATTTGTCCACCATCCAGATATCATTGCTGACATATACACATAAGGAACTATTTGACATTGAAACTGGGACTCAAAATTTTTTTGTTCTTACATGTTTATTTCTAGTATCCAGATACAAGATTTTTTAAAGGAAAGAAATGAGGAAAAATAGATACAGATGCAAAGAAGCATTGAACAGACTCTCAAACTACAGTGGGAAAGTGGGGGGCAGGGGCTGTAAGAGATCAACTAAAGGACTTGTATGCATGCATATAACCATAACCAATGGATACAAGACACTAGGGGGGAGGGGGCAAGTGAGGGCATGTGCTGGGGGGAAAGGGAGGCTTGGGGGAGGTCAATAGGGGGAAAAAGGAAACATATACACTATTATTTGTAATACTTTAAATAATAGAAAAAATATATTAAAAATAAGTAAACTAAAAAAACAACAACAATAGATCCAGAGAAAAATGGCAGGCAAAGGGGGTAGAGAACAACCAAAGGATTTCTATGCTGCATGTTAGCATAACCAATGGACATAGACACTGGGGCAGAGGGGGCTTCTCCTGGGTGGGATTGGCTGGGGGTTGGGAATCAAGTGGGAAAAAAGGAGACATATGTAAAACTTAGGCAATAAAAATAAACAAATTTTAAAAAGATCTAGATAGGAACATTTTCAGAGATTACTGACTTGATGGAAGTTGGGGGCAGAGAGGATTTTTGAAAAGAATGCCACCTAAACATTTTTCCTTGGTCCTACCTAAATGGAGATTGATTATGGAAAGATATAAAGAAATATCTGCTGTAAATTTCTTTTTAATAATAGAGGAGTTGGTATCTCTTAGAGTAGTAAAGGGTGTTGTTCCTCCCCATACACATGGATAGTTAAGGACAGAATTTAGACTCAAACCAACATCATCTGCTTTTGTCATTACATTTTTTTCTCATTTTTTAAAATAAACCTTTATTGTTCAAATTATTAATTACAATGTTCCCCCCCCCCCCCATAGCTCCCCTCCATCCAGTACCCACCCCATCCTCTGCCCTTACTGCCCCCCCAACTGTCCTCATCCATAGGTGTATAATTTTTGTCCAGTCTCTTCCTGCACCTCCCACCCCCTTTCTCACCAAGAATGGTCAGTCCATTCCCTTTCTATACCCCTGATTCTATTATATTCACCACTTATTCTGTTCATCAGATTTTTAATTCACTTAATTTTTAGATTCACTTGTTGATAGATGTGTATTTGTTGTTCATAATTTTTATTTTTACCTTTTTCTTCTTCTTCTTCCCCTTCTTGAAGAATATCTTTCAGCATTTCATATAATACTGGTTTGGCGGTGATGAACTCCTTTAGCTTTTTCTTATCTGCGAAGCACTTTATCTGACCTTCAATTCTGAATGATAGCTTTGCTGGGTAATCTTGGTTGTAGGTTCTTGTTCTTCATCACTTTGGATATTTCTTGCCACTCCCATCTGGCCTGCATAGTTTCTGTTGAGAAATCTTCAGACAATTGTATGGGTGCCCCCTTGTAGGTAACTGTTTTTCTCTTGCTGCTTTTAATATTCTCTCTTTGTCTTTTGCTCTTGGCATTTTAATGATGATGTGTCTTGGTGTGGTCCTCTTTGGATTCCTATTGTTTGGGATTCTGTATGCTTCCTGGACTTGTAAGTCTACTTCTTTCACCAGGTGGGGGAAGTTTTCGGTCACTATTTCTTCAAATAGGTTTTCATTATCTTGCTCTCTTTTTCTGGCATCCCCATATTTCGAATGTTGGCATGCTTAAGGTCTCCCAGAGGCTCCTTACACTATCTTCAATTTTTTGGATTCTTTTTGCTTTTTGCTTTTCCGGCTGAGTGGATTCTGCTTCTTTGTTTTTCAAATCTTTGACTTTTGATTCTTGCAGTTCTCTAGACTGCTTTTAGGTCTTTGTATAATATTTTTTATTTCAGTCAGTGTATGCTTAATGTCCAGTTGGTCCTTTTTCATAGCCTCAAGGGTCTCTCTCATAGCCTCGAGAGTCTCACTCACAGCCTCAAGGATCTTGTTAATTTTATCAGCCTTTTCTAGGTCCTCTTGAAAAACCTTATAACTGTGGTTTTGAACTCTATGTCTAGTCATTTTTTTCTTCCATTTCTTTCAAATGTGATTTGTTACCTTTTCTCTGCATTTTGGCTACTTCCCTAAGTTGTTCCCTTAGCTTTGTGTGGTAGGTGTCCTCTAGGGGCCAGTGGCTCAGCCTCCCTATTTACCTTAGGTGTATACTCTCGGTGCACCCTTTTATGGGCTGCACAGTCTTGTTGTAGTTAAGCCTAAATTGTTGTTGGTTTCACTGGGAGGGGTTGACCTCCAGGCCAATTGTCTGGGGGAATCAACTGTGTTTACGCTGGTAGAGCAGCTTTGCTCAGCTTAGATGGGGCAGAGTCTCCGGGTTGAGCAGAGAGCCTAAGTTTCCGGTACCCGGGCCTGTGTGCCCTGCGGCAATGGAGAGAAAGCTGCCCTTGAGCTCTGACCACTGCCAGACAGTTCAGTTTCTACCCAAATGAGTCTGTACACCCAAATTCTCACCCAGAACTGGAAACCAATGCAGTCCAATGGGTTTTTTCCCTCCTGAACAAGAGAATCATCCACACATTCTCTCAGCTAGCTGGTGCACTTCTGCCATATGTGCACACTCCACCAGCTAGCACACCTCTGCCTTACTCACCCTCTTCACGTGCTCTCGAACGTCTGCAGCTCCCAAATCTCAGTGTGCTTCCTCCTTAAGGTCCAGTTTCATCCCCTATGAGTCTGGGTTCCCGAGACTCGCCCGGAACTGGGGGGTCAGTAAAGTGGGACGTCTCTGTCTTCCTCCCCATTTGCGAAAACCAGCTAGGTCTCTAGCCGCCCACCACTTTTCCTTGTTCAAGCCCGCGCGTGGGTGGAGCTCTGAACCTCCTCCTCAGCAAGTCTGCCCTCAGCCACTCCTCTGAGTCACAGTGTCCCTTTATCTTTCCTTCTATTTGTGGAATTTCCACTCAGCCAGCTTTCTGGTGGTTCTGGATACTGTCTGTTCTGTCCCCGCAGTTGTAGTGTGGAAATTGTTGTCCAGTGCAGCCATATAGGTATTTACCTATGCCACCATCTTGGTTCCTCCTTCGTCATTACATTTCCTTTACTCGATAGAGTAGTGCCTTCACTTTCTTATATGCTAATATTCAGTTATGAATGCTAAATCATTTTCTAACCATGCATATGCAAAAACACACTGCAACACTTTTCACAAATAAAGTCCTAACATTTTCTTCTTTGTTTCTTCTAAAAATTTTGGTTATTTACCAAAATGATAATCCAACTGCTCACTAAACCATTAGTTTACAATGATCCATACTAGTGAGATACATGAATTAAATGTTACACTTAAAAGCCAGTCTTCCACTTACTGGGCTTAGCTTAAATCTAGTATCTATAATCTAAAAAGTTCATGCAATTTGACAAAGATATCATTTAAATATTTGATTTGATGTGAGCTTGTTAACAGAGCTTAGTCTAATTGATCCTATTTTCCATCTTTGGGAAGATAAGCAGCATTGCAGAAGCTCAGATGTCATTACCACAAAAACTTTAGTATTTCCATCCTGCTACACTGAGTAAATGCCAAGAACTTGACATTATAACTCTTTTTTTTTTATGATTTAGCCTCAACACAATCTACTACAAAATTAATAAAGGAAAACCAAGGGAAAAATAAAATAGATGTTGCTATTCAAATGGCAACATTCAGATAAATGACCACATAAACATGGACATTTAATTTTATTGAAATTTAAATGAGTTTACTACTCATTGGATATAAGGCCTGTTTATTAAGGCAATGAGTGCCTTCTAAATCCTGAATGAATGCCTATTTGCCATATCCACTTGTGCCTGACAACAGTCCTTTGTGCAAAATGAATAAATTTAAACCAATTAAGATACTGTATGTATAATTATGAATATTATCAATGAAATGAGTTGACCATGGATTATAGATTTTAATATGTCTTATAAGGAACTATGTCACATTAATTTCTTAGTAATTCATTGCTGATTATTTCAGTCCACTGGATAATCTGCTACTAACTAATCATCTTTTGGGCACGTTAGGATAGCTTACAATAAAGAGGTATTAAGTAAAATTATTTTAATCTGGTCTGTGTTTACAACCAATATTGATGATTTTAGGAGGTGTATTCTTTGATACAGTGTAAAAGTTAATGCAGATTTTTTCAATAGATGAAAAACATGTTGATATATACGTGATTTGATATGTATGCTATTTTGTTGTATTGACAGCAAACTTTAAAACTTCATGTCAAATTTTTCTGAAGGTGTTAACATCATAGAAATTTTTATGCTTAAAAATGTCAAATTTCATGCACAAAAAGAGCATTTGTAGGAAGTTTTAATTCATTAACGTTATTTTGAAGAAAAGGGCAACTGAAAGTAACTGTATAATTTGGGAAGCTTATGGTAAACATGCTCCATCTCAAGATACGTGTGAACACTGTTTTAAATGCTTTAAAAGTGATGATTTCTATGTGAATGCAAAGAACGTCCAGGTCAATCAAAAAAGTTTGAAGACCAAAAATTACAAGCATTATTGGATGAAGATGCATGTCAAACTCAAGAGCAACTTGCAGAAATATTAAGCGTTGCTCAGCAAACAATTTACAGTCATTTAAAAGCAATGGAGGAAAGATTTTAAAGGAAGGGAAATGGGTGCCACATCAATTGAATGAAAAAGACAAATGGGAAACTGAAAAGTCATCAGTAAAATGTTGCTTCAACAGCACAAAAGAAAGTCTTTTTTATATGGAATTATGAATGGCGATGAAAAGTGGATTTATTTTGAGAATCCCAAATGCACAAAATCATGAGTTGATCCAGGTCAACCATCAACATTGACTTCAAGGCCAAATCACTTTGGAAAGAAGACAATGCCCTGCATTTGGTGGGATCAGGAAGGTATAGTGTATTGTGAGCTTCTGAAACCAGATGAAAGCATTAATACTGATCACTACTGTCAACAAATAATCAATTTGAACCACGCTTTGATTGTGAAATGACCAGAATGTCCCAGAAGATTGCTTCAAGATAATGCACCATCACACACTTCAAAACCAATTAGAGACATGTTACAAGATCTTTCCTGTTACAAGATTATTCCTGGGAAGAATCAACCCACCTGCCTTATTCACCAGAACTTGCTCCTTCAGATTACCACTTGTTCCGATCGATGACACATGTACTTTCTGAGCAGCTCTTCAAAATGTACGAAGTGGAAAATTTAGTCTCTGAATAGTTTGCCTCAAAACAAGAAAAGTTCTATTGGGACAATATGCACAAATTACCTGAAAGATGGGGGAAATATATAGCTGGCAATGGATATTACTTTGAATAAAGCATTTTAGATGTTTTTCTTGAAATTACTGTTTTCTTTGATTATAAAATCCGCATTATTAACCTGAACACCTGGTATAAGAGGAGCTCTTGGGATGCTGAAATTGTTAAGATATAATCTTTGCATCAGAAAACTCACAATCTTGCGGGGTGGCAGACAAGAAAATGAGTTAGTATCACCACTGTCACAACAACAACAAAAAGTAGGCAGCACAAACTGGGTAGCAATTCATTTTAATATGAGGGCTTCTTGGGATTTTTAAACTGGTTTCAAAAATGGAAGGCCTAGAGAGGAACCAAGAGGGTGGCCTAGGTAAACACCTATTGTTCTGCCCCACGCAACAATTCAAAAACTACAACATAACAACAAAACAAACATCACCCAGAATCACCGGACAGCTGGTTGAGTGAAAACTCCACAAATAAAGTAAAGGTGGGATACTGAGACTCAGAAGAGCGGCAGGAGCGCATCCTTGAAGATACACGAAGAAACAGAGGTTAGGAGCCACCGTGGTCTCGCATGCAGGCTGTGGCTGGCAGCAACAACCCCAACTGTATTTCTCCAATGGGGAGGGCGGAAACGTCCCACTGCACAGATTCCCCAGTGCCAGGCGAGGTCCGAGGTCCGGGGGACGCACCCACCCTGGAAGTCAGGCGCGGCAGAGGTCTCCTAGTCTGAGGAGAAACCGGGTTGCTTGGAAAAGCAGTTTGCGTGCATAAACTGTGTGACAGCATAGACATGCGACTTGCCCCCTGGCCCCGGAGACCACTGGACTGCTTCGTTTTACAACCCTGGGTGAGACTTTGGGTGTACAGACTCCTTTGGGGAGAGACAGAGTTGTCTGGCAAGGGGTAGAGACTAGCGACTTTCTCTTGGAGGTGTCTGCAACAATTACCACCCAATAGAGACCCGCGCATGTGAGCCCCGCATAGGACTTAGCTGACGCTGAGGCTGCCTGCTCAGCTCAGAGACTCCACCCATCCAACCTGAAAACAGTCTCCCTTCACAGTCAATTGGCCTGGATGTTAATCCCTCCTAGGGCTAACAACAACAAGCTAGGCTTAAATTCAAAAATACTGTACAACCCATAAAGGATTGCAGTAAGTGTACCCACCTAAGGTAACTGGGGAGGCTGAGCCCTTGTCCCTTAGAGGACATCTACCACATAAAGCAGCCACCATGTAGAGACATGGAAAGAAATTAGGTGTGAAAGAAATGGAGGAAAAAAGACGACTAGACATAGAGTTCAAAACCACAGTTATAAGACTTTTCAAGAGGCTCCTAGAAAAGGCTGATGAACTTAATGAGAACTACGAGGAAATAAACAAGACCAATGAGGAAATGACTGAGACCTACAAGGAAATGAATGAGACTTACAAGGAAATGAATGAGACCTACAAGGAAATGAACACGACCTCTGAGGATATGAACAAGACCCTCACAGATATGAAAAAGGACCAACTAGAAATCAAGCCTACACTGACTGAAATAAAAAATATTACACAAAGTCCTAAAAGCAGTCCAGAGGGCCACAAGAACCAAGTCAAAGATTTGAAATACAAAGAAGCAAAATCCACTCGGCCGGAAAAGCAAGAAACAAAAAGAATCCAGATAATTGAAGATAGAGTAAGGGGCCTCTGGGACAACCTCAAGCATGCCAACATCCGAATTATGGGGGTGCCAGAAAAAGAGAGAGAGCAAGGTAACGAAAACCTACTTGAAGAAATAGTGACTGAAAACTTCCCCCACCTGGTGAAAGAAACTGACTTAAAAGCCCAAGAGTTACACAGATCCCCAAAATATAGGAATCTAAAGAGGACCACACCAAGACACATCATAATTAAAATGCCAAGAGCAAAAGATAAAGAGAGAATATTAAAAGCAGCAAGAGAAAAACAGTTGGTTACCTATAGGGGAGCACCCATATGATTGTCAGTGGATTTCTCAACAGAAACTATGCAGGCCAGATGGGAGTGGCAAGAAATATCCAAAATGATGAAGAACAAGAACCTACAACCAAGATTACCCAGCAAAGCTATCATTCAGAATGGAAGGTCAGATAAAGTGCTTTGCAGATAAGAAAAAGCTAAAGGAGTTCATCACCACCAAACCAGTATTATATGAAATGCTGAAAGATATTCTTTAAGAAGAGGAAGAAGAAAAAGGTAAAAATATAAATTATGAACAACAAATACACATCTATCAACAAATGAATATAAAAATCAAGTGAATTGATAGTCTGATGAACAGGATAAACTGGTGAATATAACAGAATCATGGACATAGAGAGGGAATGGACTGACAATTCTTGGGGAGAAAAGGAGTGTGGGAAGTACAGCAACAGACTGGACAAAAATCTTGCAACAATGGGAGAGGACAGTGGGGAGGGGGAGGAAAGGGTGGAGGGTGGGATGGGTTCAGGGTGGAGGGGAGTTATAGGGGGGTAAAAAAGGGAGAAAAATGTAATTAATAAACTGTACAATAAAAATTAAAAAAAAAACAAAGATGGAAGGCCTATCTCAGAGGCACTTAAATAATTACTACTTTCTTAAATCACCAGTAGGGAAGAACAAAAGAACATTTTTTGGGAGGAAATCCAAGTTATCTAGAGAACTTAGATGCTATTAAAATTTATCTTGGAAACAAGGCAAAAGAATAATTGTTTTATCAATGCTGTAACAGGACATTATCTTAATTCTTATGTAATTATTTTGGGGATGTAATTTTGTTTTAATTTACTATTTACTCTTTATTAGGGTCAAATCAGTATGAAACCACATTGCTAACATTTATATTTTATCTTGAAGAGATGCACAGAATTTCTTTTCTGAGAAAACTCATGGCTTTTTTACTGGGAAGAACATTAAACAGTGTTCTATGTAACCTAGAACATTTATTTACTTTTTTGTTTTGGTCTGTATACACTTAAACTTTCAAATTTTGCTTGGAACCACCTTTACCATCTTGCTGGTTTTCCTCTTCAATGAGTTCAAGGATCTATTATCCTTGGTAGGTCTTTATTCTATATTTGAAGGATAGTTATATTTTAAGTTATTAAAATTATAGTTTGCTGAAACTTATAGTGGAATTCATAACTCTGAAATCATGACTTATCCCAATAGAGTAAAAAGAGATTGGCATTTCTCTTCTGTATTTCTTCTCATCATTCTCTTTACTCTTCAGATCTCTGAGAAAACTTCAGAGAAATGACCCCTAGACTTACAGGAACCTTCAATTTATAAAAGGATCCCAGAGAAACAGGCAATGTAAATCTCAGCACTGTATTAGTCATTGATGAAGGTGAGAAGGGGAAGTGGAACTTTTAATTTTCCTTTGCAAAGTATTGGCCAATTGTTTATTCTACATATCAGGATGGAGAAGTATTTAAAAGACACATTCTGTTGCTTAAGCTCTCTTTTTCATAAAATATTTGAACATGAGGGAAACATGTACTTTTTAACTCACTTTAAGATGTGTGGACGAAAGGAGCCACATGCTAACATGACAAGCTAAGGGGAGGCCTGTGTGGCAGTCTTGCAAACTCAGAGACCTAAAATAACCACAAAAGATGGTTTGAAAATTAAATATAACTACAAACAGGTTATAGTGGGTAGTCTGGTCCTAGACCTGTATTTTCCCTGACAAAGATCAACTCAGATATTTACTGAGCTATTTGCCTTTTTGCCTCTATGATCTATCTGTGAGATGTCTAGGTAACTTGTAACTTCCTTTTTTCTGGAGGCCCTGGGGCACAACCAAATATGGTGGGTGCCAGGACAGATACCACAAATTCCTTCATTATCATGTTAATTGTTCCTGCATTCACCTAAGTATGTGTCCCTCATTTTACTTTTTATCCAACCCCAGGGGTTTCCCACCACTTTGCTTTATCCCACCTCCTTAATGCATCACCTATGAATTTCATGTAACCCACCTATGTCCCTCCTTTGATTGCAATATATAAATACAGATGTAACCCACCATTCTCCTGAGTATTATCTCAATTCATTGAGGTTCTGTTTCCCAGCATATGTCGACAGAGGGCCTCAAATAAACTCACTAAAATTCTTTACAGGTTTCAATGTTTTTTTTTCTTCCATTAACAGATTCCTTTTGGATTAAGATTTAAATCCATTTCTTAGGGGAAAACAGAGGAATCCAGAAAACCTCTTGTGGACCAACAAAGAACAAAAATGGTGTTCAAGCTTTCTTCCCTCTTGTCTGACACCTGGAAACTTACTAGGACTTCTGTTTACTGCTACTTTTGTTCTTTGTAAAGCAAACAAAACATGCATTGACTGAATGCTTACTCTGGGCCTGCACCATATTGAGCATTTGTAGTATAGAATGTGTTTGCAGTATGTGTGTGTGTATGTGTGTGTTCACACACAATTTTATCCTCAAACGTGGCTTGAGATGTCCATATCATTTTTGGGAAATAATATATTACCTGTCTAAATTTAGGATGATGCATTTCTTTATGAAATAGTTTTACAGGAAAGGGCCACATGGGGTGGTTCATAGTCAGCACATTTTCTACCTTCTGCTGTGGCCTCAGATGTAAGATAGCCAGTCTGAAGTCCAGATATATACATCTATTTCTCATTAAAAAAAAAAAAATCCTGAGCAAGGTAAACTTATTATTTTAATGGGAAAACATGCGAAATTTTTATTCCATGCTAACTAAGCATGCATTTAAATTCTTCCCCTTACCATTTTCTCTGTGTTTTTTATTTGTTTGTTGTGTGTGTGTGTGTGTGTGTGTGTGTGTGTGTGTGTGTGTGTGTGTGTGTTTCCTCACAGACTTTATTTGGCTATTCAACGCAATCATTTGCTAAGGGCACATTTTATTAGCATGTGGGTTGATAATGTACAGTATGCAAATTGGTTAGGAGAGCTGCAGGTGCAAAAAAGTCAATCTAATTTGGGAATCTGATCTCGCTTTGTAGTTACTTACCCATGTCACTGCTCTCCAACACGCTTCCTCGAGCCAGATGCATGATGCTCTGCAGAGTATCGTAACACTCAGTTGTTAATTTTATAGTTTGCTGTAGCACCAAAATCTGGTAAAGGCAGCCCATAGCAGAAGACAGCCAGCTGTGATGCTGGTAAATGTTTGTCTTCCCCTGTGAGTGGAAACAGAAGACTTTTTGAGACAACTACACTGACTTCAGAACTTGAAAATTTATGTTATGGAGGAAATCAGTCATAAATTTAAATTTTTTTATTTTTTAAATTTTTATTGAATTTATTGGGGTTACATTGGTTAATAAAATACATAGCTTTCAGGTATACAATTCTATAATATGTTATTTGTATATTATATTGTGTGTTCACCACCCTAATTCAAGTATCTTTTCATCACCATTTCCCCCCCTTTTTACCTTATTCTACCTGTCCCCAACTCTCTTTCCCTCTGGAAATCACACACCATTGTGTCTTATGAGCTTTTTTTCTTAATCCCTTCACCTTTTTCACCAGCCATCTAACCTCCCATGCCTCTGACAATTATCGGTCTGTTTTATGTATTTATGAGTCTTTTTCTACTTTATCTTATTTTTCAGATTGCACATGTAAATGAGATCATATGATATTTGTCTTTCTCTGACTTATTTCATTTAGCATAATATTTCCAAGGTCCAGCCATGCTGTTACTAAGGTAGATTTTCTTCCTTTTTTTCAGCCAAGTAATATTTCATTGTGTAAATGTACTACTGATTTTTTTATTCTTTCCTCTATTGATAGGCAATGAACTGCTTCCAAATCTTGGCTATTGTAAATAAAGCTGCACTGAACACAGGGGTGCAAATATTCTTTTGGATTAGTGTTTCAAGTTTCTGTGATATATTCCCTGAACTGGAATCCCTGGATCAAAAGGCAGTTCTATTCTTAATTTTTTGAGGTAACTCCATTCTGCTTTCCACAGTGTCTGCAACAATCTGCACTCCCACCAACAGTGCACAAGGCAAGATACATCCTTGCCAACACTTTTTATTGATTTATTGAGGATATTCTGACAGGTGTGAGGTGATATCTCATTATGATATTAATTTTAATTTCTCTGATCATTAGTGACATTGAGTCTCTTTTCATATGTCTATTGGCCATCTGTATGTCTTCTTTGAAGTGTCTAGTCAGGTCTTTTGCTCATTTTTTAATTGGACTATTTGTTGTTTTTGATGTTGCATTTTATAAGTTCTTTAATAAATTTTGGATATTTACCCCATTATCAGATGTATCATTGGCAAATATGTTCTTCCATTACGTGGGTTGTTCTTTTATTTTATTGATGATTTCCTTTGCTATGCAAATATTTTTTAGTTTTATGTAGTACCATTTGTTTATTTTTTCTTGTTTCTCTTGCCTGAGGAGATATATAAGAAAATAATATTGCAAATAAGAAATGTCCAGGATTTTACTACCTATGATTTCTTCTAGGATTTTATTGTTTCAAGTCTTTAATTTTGAATTTATTTTGTATATGGTAGTTTAATTTTTTTGCACGTAACTGCCCATTTTTACCAACACTATTTATTGAATAGATTTTTACCCATTTGAATGTTCTTGCCTCCTTTGTCAAATATTGACCATAAAGTCTTGGGTTTATTTCCGGGCTCACTATTCTGTTCCATTGATCTATATGTCTGCTTTTATGCCGGTACCATGCTGTTTTGATTACACTGGACTTGTAGTATAGTTTGTTATCATGTAGAATGATTCTTCCAACTTCATTTTTCTTTTTCAAGATTGCTGAGGCTATTCATGGCCGTTCATGGTTCCATATACATTTTTAAAATATTTGTTTTAGTTCCTGAACTATTCCACTGGTATTCGGATAGGAATTGTACTAAGTCTATAGATTGCTTTGGTAGTATGGACATCTTAGTGATGTTAATTCTTCCTTTCCATGAACATAATATATGCTTCCAATTATTTGAATCTTTTTCAGGTTTTTCTTCAGGATCTTATAGTTTTCCAAGAACAGGTTTTTTACATTTTTGCTTAAATTTATTCCAATGTTTTTTTTGTTTTGTTTTGTTTTTTAATGCAATAGTAAGTGGTGTTCTCAGTTTCCCTTTCTGATAATTCATTATTACTGTTTAAAAATGCAACTGATTTCTGGATATTTTGTATCCTGCTACTTTACTGAATGCATTTGTCAGTTCTAGTAGTTCTTTTTGGTGGAATCGCTAAGGTTCTTTTGTTATGCCCAGATTTCAAGATCCCCAAAGACCTCCAGGGAGCTGAGTCTGATGCAAAAGCAAAGAGCCTTTATTCAAGCCAGCTAGCTTGGCTCTCTGCCTCCACCAAAGCAGCAGCAGGATCCAAAAGGGCACAAGTTTCAAAAGCACAATGATTTTATAGGGTTAAGGGTTGGAAGGTGGGGCCATACTCGAACCGCTGAGTTGGCTGATTCAGATTGGTTGGGTGAAGGCTGGCCACAAAGGCAGGGTGCGGCTAGGGTCTGGTTACACAAAGACAGGATGTGATCAGCATACTTTTGGCCTCAGATTAGTTCCTCTTGTATTCCCATTGGCTGAATTAAGGGCGGGCTGAGTAACTGACACATCCTGCTGTTTTTCCTGGAAGAGGGGACATAGTAACACAAGATGGAGGATGCAGTACAAAGTGGAGTGAGTCCCACTCTGCCCTTTCACTTTATATACAGTATCATGCCATTTGGGAATAATGACGGTTTTACTTCCTCCTTTCCAATTTGGATATGTTTAATCTCTTCTTCTTATCTAATTGCTGAAGCTAGGATTTCCAGTACTATCCATAATAATATAACCATAATATGATAATTAGATCAGACGATCTTTTGGATGAAGCTGGGTCCCAGGTGCCAGAGGGAAGCTGGTGCTGGCATTCAGGGGAAGGAAGGCTTACTCTTTCATGAATTTTGTGCATCAGGCCTCTAGTGATAAATAAGAATGGTTAAATTGAACATCCTTATCTTGTTCTGATTTTAAGGGAAACTCTTTTATTTTTTGCCCACTGGCTATGATGTTAGTATGGGTTTGCCATATATAGCCTTTATTACATGAAGGTACATACAATTACATTTTAAACATCTAATTTATAGGAGGAATGAAAAAAAAATAGTAATAATGTTGAAAACGCATTGGACAATACAATCAATCCTTTAAAAATTCTAGCCCATTCTTAACAAATAATTATTGAAAATAGAAGTCCTTTAGCTCCAAATTAAACCAAGAGTTGTTCTTAATACAGGTGTTTTAAGTCCATCTTGAATTGAATTTGTCCTGTTATTATAGCAATTCCTTATTTACTTGACTGTCAGGGAATAGACTATTTCAGATAAATGAATTTCATAGACAATAAGCATACAACCTCAAGTGCAGAAACGTTAAAAAAAAAAGGAAAATAAAATGAATCATTGTGATAAAAACACTGGTGAAATGTATTTTGTAACACCTGCTATCTTAAATAGTGTATGCCAAATGAATAACACTTTTTCTTAATGTAGTCAATATTTCCACAGAACTATCATATGGGACCAAGAGTAGGACAGTGAATAAAAATAGCTGTAGTAACAGCAATAAACACTTTTTTAAATTTTAACTCCCACTTGTTACTGAAGGATTTTTCTTCTTTAATAATTTCTGTAAGTACCTAAAGAGTATCCTATCTAATAAAAAGTAATATGCAAATTTGATCACACCTTTGCCACACCACAAGCCACGCCCACAACCATGCCCACCAGCCAATCAGGAGCAGATTATGCAAATAAACCCCAACCAAGATGGCTGTCGCCAGTGAGAGCAGGAGGAAGGCTTGTGTTTCTCCCACAACAGAGAAAGCCAAGCTTTCTGCCTGCCGTTGCAGGCCTAGGCCGCTACTCAATGCTAAAAAGTTTCAATTTTAAAAGATACAGAGATGGCAGCAGCCACTGAGCTGGAGAGAACAGAGGCTTGGGTTTCCCTGGCAATGGAGGAAGCCAAGCTTTCTGCCTGTTATAGATGGCCTAGGCCTCCACTCTAGGCTACAAAGTTTCAAAGAGAAATGGCTGCCACCACGGAGCGAGCAGAAGGTTTGGCTCTGCTCTAGGGTACAAAGTTTCAATTGTAGACACAGATTAATCCCAGATCCCAGGGCCTCTGCTTGGGTTACTGGGGGGTGGCTGGCCTACAAACCTCCAGAGGCCCCTCTTCCAGGCCACCCCTCCCCCCAAGGGAACCCTCACCCTGATCTGGGACACTCTTCAGGGCAAATCAGCTGGCCCCCACCCATGCACCAGGCCTCTATACTATCTAATAAAAGAGTAATTTGCAGATTGACCATCACTCCAACACACAAAAGGCTGGCCCCATGTGGTCATAGATCCTGCGCCCATGTGGACACAAGATGGCTGTCACAGATGGCCAGCAGGGATGAGCTGTTGGGAGACTCCAGGCCCTGCAAGGGAGGGCAGTTGTGGGTGATCAGGCCAGCAAGGGAAGGCAGTTGGGAGGGACCAGGCCTGCAAGGGAGGGCAGTTGGGGGCGATCAAGCCTGCAGGGAAGGGCAGTTAGGGGTGACCAGGCTGGCAGAGGAGGGAAGTTGGGGGCAAACAGGTTGGCAGGGGAGCAATTAGACATCAATTAGGTTGCCAGGGTAGTGGTTAGCAGGTGATCAGGTTGACAGGCAGAAGGGGTTAGGGGCAATCAGGGAGGAAGGCAAGTGAGCAGTTTGGAGGCAGCAGTCCTGGATTGTGAGAAGGATGTCAGACTGCCTGTTTAGGCCTGATCCTACCGAGATTGGGCCTAAACAGGCAGTGGGACATCGCTCGAGGGGACCCAGATTGGAGAGGGTGCAGGCTGGGCTAAGGGACATCCCCTGGCCCCCGTGCATGAATTTCGTGCACTGGGCCTCTAGTATACTATAAGAGGAAAGGGACAATTCTATTCAAGACACTCCATGGTGTCTTTTTTTGGCTCCTGATCTCTTAGGAGATGTGGACACATGAAGGTTTCTCAACTCAACCACTTTTGATGGTCCTTTTATTATAGCAACAGTTAAGGCATCACTCATGTGACTATTGATGCTTCATGACCAACCACTACTTCTGCTATCTATGAAGAAGTGAAAGTCATCATACCTGTTCCCTGGGATGACATGTTAAATCTGGTACACCTTCCTGTGATGTCTGCTAGCTCCTTATATGATAAGGTCATCTCTGAGGCTGCTCTTTAGACATGAGGAGGATATTTATCCACATTTTTGCATACTTTTTACTCCTAAGAACTTGGAGATTTTATTTGGAAACAATCATTCACTTCTTATAGACCACCTTATTAGTCCTTATGAATAGACCAGTGGTGACTTGACTAAAGAATAATATGAGTAACAGACACTATGGAGTGCCCCAAGTAATCTTTCCTCTAGGGTGTTCTAAGATTATTTAAAACTAGAGGCCCAGTGCACAAAATTTGTGCACCAGTAGGGGCCCTAGTGGCTGCTGACTGCCAGACGGTGCCTTCCTTTATTCCATATCACCCCCTGGTGGTCAGCACACATCATAGCGAGAGATCAAACTCCTGGTCCATGGAACTCCCCAGGGGACACTTTATATATTAAGCTCTTATATATATAGACAGGTCATCTAGGTATGCCTCTCCAGCACTTCTGATATGCCCACACATGGCTAAATCTCAGTGGGAACACAATTTAGGCTCAAGGTGCTACAGACGCACCTGAGAGTTGCTATTAGTTTGACAAATTAGCTTTTTACTGGGTAGTTAAAGAGTGGTTAGATGCCTACTTCCCTATTGCCAAGCTGTCAACTGTAAGTGTGGCAGCCCCTTCTAGTCTTCCCACCTTTAATTACATGTTTTCAATCGGTTATGATTTGACAGCACAGCTAACCAAGGTTGGTGGCACTTTACGTGAAACATGAGTCTATAAAATATGTTCAAAGATATTATTGTACTAGTTCTCAACATTTGTGAAATCATACAATTTTTAGCAGCATATGCTAAGTGATGGTCAGTCTCCCAAAACAGTTTTAAATAATTAGGTTTAATTACAACATGAATAGTACTTCAATAGTACTTTTGCCTCTGTCTGCCGCATTCTTTTGTCAATTGCCATTCAATAGACCATCTTACATAACACCAATTATTTCTTTGTTATTCGGACCCACTAAAACAGCAGGTCCAGGAATAGGAACGGAGAGGCAGGGGCACAAGCCCAGGCTGCCACATTATCACCGTATTGTTTTCTTTAGAAGTGTTCATTTCCCCTAGCAAGCTCTCTTATACTTTTTTTATATTCTGGTAAACATAAAACTTTTCTTTGAACATTCAGTTTTAGATAACTAATTCATGGCATAAGACTGACTCAGGTCAGTTTTTCACATGAAAGATGTCTCTGAAGCAGCATAATTATGATCCAATAAAATCAAAATGTGGTTGCCTATATTGAAGAAAGTCACACCATCGTGCTGTAGCACACTGACTGAGAACCCAGTTGCTTCTACTGAGCTGTCCTCCAGTGGCTGCAGCAGCGGGGTGATGGGGCTGGTGCCTTCCCCTGATCAGCCTGGTCGCCTCAGTAGGACATCCACTGAGGGCTCCCACTTATGTGGGAGGGGGCAGGCTGCACTGAGGGACCCCCCCAAACCCTCAGTACATGAATTTTTCGTGCACCAGGTTCCTAGTATATATATAAAAATAGATAATATGCAAATTAGCCAGGATGTCATAACAGTCACAACCAGCTCAGAAGGAGGTTGTGCATGTAGATGGGTGGGAAGGAACTGCTTGTGCAGTTAGGCAAGCCATGGATGGTGCAACCCCTGGAGAAGCAGGGGGGCATGCCCAAGCCTTCGCTGCCACCTGGCCCCAGAAGGCCCAGGAGTGGGAGCGGAAAGGCAGGGGCGCATGCCCAGCTGCCACCCCTGCCTGAACCTAGCAGGCCACCTCTGCACATGAGCTGCAGAGAAAGCACCTTTTCTGACCACCTATTGGCTAAACTTCTGGTATGCCACTCACAGCATTCTCGATAACTTGGGTAACAAGAATCCAAGAAGGTGATCTAGGTTTTTCCACCTCACTCCTGAAGGAAAAAAAACAAGGTCTGCTGCTATAGGGGCTAAAAATGTCAAATCCTGCCCTAGCCAGTTTGACTCAGTAGATAAGAGCCTCAGCCTGCCGACCACAGGGTCTGGGTTTGATTCTGATCAAGAACATGTTCCTAGGTTGTAGGCTCCTACCTGGCCGGGCCCAGGTCAGGGCTCATGCAGGAGGCAACCAATTGAAGTGCCCCTCTCACACTGATGTTTCTGTCTGTCTTTCCCTCTCTCACACTCTCTAAAAATAAATGGAAAAATATCCTTAGGTGAGGATAAGAAAAAAAAAAAAAAAGAAATTTCATATCCTATGAAAGAGACATCTTGAAAATGCCTAAAGAAAGTTGTCATTTTTTCGTGGTGAAGGGACTGAACTCCATGTTGATGAAAACACCTTGGTGGCTGGCAGTTGCGGCAGTTGCAGCAGCAGCAGGGTAATGGGATGGTGCCTTCCTCTGATCAGCCTGCAGAGGGAAGCCACTCTGCAGTTTAGGACAGCCCCCGAGGGCTCCCAGACTGTGAGAGGGGGCAGGCTAGGCTGAGGGACCCCTCCCCTCCTCAAGAACATAAATTTTATGCACTGAGCCTCTAGTTTATAATAAATTTCCTCCACACCTTCTTTCTAACCTCTCCTCCAACGTTTATCTGTGTTCTATTTCCTTAGTGATAATTAAAATAGGAATACCTATCTGGGTCAAGAGAAAGAAAAGCTTTCTTTTCAAACCATATTTATATAAACCAATCTTTTGACACACCAGGCTTCACTCTGAGTCTTAGAAGCTTTGAGAAAATATGAGTAAAGGGTAACACATTTTCGAACCACATACCCTTTGAATTCCTGAATATTCCAAAAGGAAAAGATACACAGTTTCTATGTGTCTCAATATTTCCCCTCCCCCACCCACACAATGGGGAGGATTGTACAAATAATTTACTGGATGGATATGGTTACTATTCTGATTTCCTTGGGCAGTTCTAAATAAAATATCATAAACGGGATTAAAATAGTAGAAATCTATTCTCTCATAGATGGAGGCTCAGAGTCTGAAATCAAGGAGTCAGCAGTGCCGTGCTCCCTCTGAAGGCTCTACAGAAGAATCCTTGCTCTCGGCGTTCTTTGGTGTTCCCTGACTTGTAGCTGTATCACTCCACTTTCCTGCTCTGTAGTCATATGTTCTCTTCTGTATGTGTCTTCTGTGTGTGGGTAACTTTTAATCCAGGCTGGCAGTGTTTTTGATGATATGCAATTCTCAAAAACCTTGTCAGTTTTTCTTGCAATTAACAGGGGTGTAAGCCATCCAGATGAGAGAGAGCCTTCCACAAATCTTTCCTGGATAAGACTGTTTTTATTTCTGGCTTCTGTAAAAATGGTTCATTGAATCCACTGAATACAAGCTTATTAAAAAAAAAAAGTCGGTTTAGCTATGCCCTGTGAGATTGGGAGTTCAGTTTGTATTGTTTTAGCCAATTGTAGGATGAGTTTCTAGGTTTGGTTTTCATAAACCTCAGCTCTTCAGCTACAGGAGGAAAGAATTTCTTTCAGGACAGACATTGCAACAACATTCTACAGTTATCAAATACATGGTCACCCAGAACCCCACCTTTTATAGATATCTGATGAGTGGTATGCAATGGTGACATTTTGTGTTTCCTTTATGTCCACATCATGCCATGGATTATCAGCAACCTCTTTAACACTAGTGCCTTTAAATCTAATTAGCTTAAGAGACCCACTCCAGAATCCTCAGACCCAACTCAGAAAACTCATCCATAAGACTCTGTCCCTCTAGCCCAGCCAGTGTGGGCCAGTGGTTGAACACCGACCTCATACACCAGGAAGTTGGAGTTCAATTCCCAGTCAGGGCACATGCCCAGGTTGCAGGCTCAATTCCCAGTGGAGATTATACAGGAGGTAGCCCATCTATGATTCTTTCTCATCCTTGATGTTTCCATCTCTCTCTTTTTCTCCCTCTATGAAATCAATAAAAAATAATATAAATATTAAAAAAAAGATTCTGTTCCTCTAAAACCATTCCCCAGTACCAAGACCTGTATTAGTCAGGATTCTCCAAAGAAAGAAAATCAGTAGGATACACATATTAAGAAATTTATTTCAAGGAATTGGCTCACACAATTGTAGAGATGGCAAGTTTGAACACTGCAGGGCAAGCCAACTGCTTGGAAAGTCTTAGGGTGGATTTGGTGTTTTAATTTTGAGACAGAATTTTTTCTTTCTCAGGGAAAGTTCATTTTTTTTGTTTTTATGACCCTCCAGCTGATTGGTGGGAGAGCACTATTCTTCATTTATAGTCAACTGGTTGTGGGTGTTAACCACATCTGGAAAGTGTTAGATTGAAGTGTTAGACTGGGTATTATGGCCTGGCCCAGTGGATATATAAGACTAACCACAGTCGCAGAGTAGATGTGTCAAGAAAGGGCCCCAACCACAGCCAGTCATGCCTCCTGCTGTGCTCACAGAGTGTCACTCCTGTCCCAGGTAGCACAGAGCACAAAAAGGTACTCTCTCAACAGAGCACAGAGGTTACCAAACTCTCTTGGGAGAGAAGGAAGGAGTGGCTGTGAGCATACCTTGAGTTTTTTCTTATAAACCATTTTGGAATTTTTTCACATGACATTGCAGAGAACTTTTAGAACGGACTAGGAAAACAACACCTGCCTCCCCTCCTCACACCATACTAGTACGTAGCTTCTTCAGCAGACATGTGATGCCAGTTAAAAATGCCTGCCAGCTTCCCACTAACCCATCCTTCTGCAGAAAATTTGGATCTAATAAACCCCACATATGCTCCTTTTCAAAGCTCCATCCTAACACAACTAGGATTATGGGTGATCATTAGATTTTTTTAATGCATTGACTCTAGGCCCCCAAGAAAATTTTCTCCTAGGTTTCTCTTACACTTCCTATGTTTATCCAGCACATTTACCTTTCAAAGAGTTTGTACATCCATTTTCTGCTCCATTGTCCCTTTGCTTCCATATGTCTGTCTTCTCGTTCCACTGTCCTGCCTCCAATCCTCCTTCAGTGCTGCTTTTTCACCCCTTATTATCTTTCTCAGCCTCGTTATTTCTTTTCCTTTTGTCACTTTTTAGCAAATATTGGTTTAGGTTTATTTTTTAAAAATATATTTTTATTGATTTCAGAGAAGAAGGGAGAGGGAGAGAGAGATAGAAACATCAATGAGAGAGAATCATTGATTGGCTGCATCCTACATGCCCCCTACTGGGGATCAAGCCCATAACCTGGGCAAGTGCCCTTGACTGAATCCAACCTGGGACCCTTCAGTCTGCAGGTAGATGCTCCATCCACTGAGCCAAACTGGCTGTGGTTTAGGTTTCTTGACATATATCTTTTTAAAGTATCTGAGTGGATGTTATATTTTAGTTTTATTTAAACACTAATGATTACATTATTGATTTATTTTTTGCCTCTCTTTGCCACTTTCTTTTGCTAGTTGTCATGTAATCGTATCCTACTTTGTCTGACTAACTTCTGTTCTCTTTTGTAAGACCAGGGCTGCCTTGTAGATTGGGCACAGCAGACACAGGGCCCATAGGACATGAGAATTTTAGGGGCCCATGAAAATGCTTTGATATCTGATGAGGCTTTAGGCCTTGGGCACCCAGCCATCGTCCTGCTCAGCTCAGCCCTGGCTGCCTGCGACCACCCAGCCCAGGGGGTTGGGCGCTCACCACCACTTCCACTCATAGCGCCTGGGAGCCAGGCGCTCCCTGCCACCGCCACCACTGCTGCTGCTACCCCGAACAGCGCCTGGGGGCTGGGTGCTCACCGCCACAGCTGTTTCATCTCCACCCCCAGGGCCTGGTGCTCATGCCACTTGGCCCCACCCCTTCTCCTGATTGGCTAGTAGCACAGCCAATCAGGAGCGAAGGTACAGTCAAATTTGCATGTTTCTCTTTTATTATATAGGATACTCACACACACACACACTTTATTACTAGAGGCCCAATGCACCAAGATTCATGCAAGAATAGATCTTCCTTTCCCTGCTGCCGGCACCAGCTTCCCGCTGGCACCCAGGACCTGGGCTGCTTTGCTCCAGCTGCTGCCAGGCATCTGGGACCAGGGCTGCTTCAACTCTGGTAGCTGCCACCACCCACCAGGGGCGTGCTCCAAGCCCCACTGTGGCTGCTTGGAGCATGCCCCCACCCCTGTGTGTCCACTGGAGTGGGAGGCGGTGTGTAGTCCCCTCCCATCCATCTATGCGCAGCTCCTCCTAAGCAGTCGTGATGTAGCTTCCTCCTGAGCCATTTGTGACATCCAACTAATTTGCATATCAACTGTTTATATATATAGATATACACACACACAAATATAATCCAGACTGGACTTCACAAGATATAAAAAAATATAGTCCAGCCTAAATTATATTCATATGTATGCCAACCGTGATAAATCATATATAAATGCATATTTATATAGTAATATATAAATATATATATATAGTACTTATGTAAATAAAGTAAATAAAGTGTGTGCATATATACACACACACACACACACACAAAAGCGAAAGGCAAAGATGATTACAGCCCATGGAAGACAATACAGACCAAATAAAGCAACATTAAGTTTTAAAACATGCAAGTTAATGTGGTCTATAAAATCTTTGATATTTTTAAAATTATATATATATTGATTTTAGAGAGGAAGTGTAGGAACCCCTTTCACATCCTGTGTGGTTCAGGGTCCCAGTTCAGGGTTCGGGTTCTGGAGAAGGCCACACACAAATGAAGAAAGACTTAGAAAAGTATGAATTTAGGGATATTGGGTGCCAGGTGGCTGCCAATCTCTAGTGGAAGACTGCCCCGAGCTATGGCCTGGATATACCTTTTATTAAGACTATAGGATCTGCCTATAGCCTTTAGGCAGGAAATTCCAATAACAGAAATATACAAAAAACAAACAGAGGTGGAGGCTATTTCAGTTAACAATGTTTTTTAGCTCTGACCTTTCAGAGCAATTAAGGTTGTTTACCAGCCTTCCAGGCTTCCTGTCCACATCTTTCTATTAGTGAGACAAGGATTGGCTTCTGGCAAGGAAGGGAGAAATGATGAGAGAAAATAATTGATTGGCTGCCTCCTGCATGCTACCTCCCCGCTGCATGCTGCTGGGGTCAAGCCCACAAACCATGGGGCATGCGCCTGATGAGAACTGAATTAATACCTTCCATACCTCCTGGTTCAGTGTGTTGCTCAGTCCTGAGCCATGCCGGCTGGGCTCTTCTATGACTTCTTGCATCCAGGATAAAGACCAAAGCCTATCCCTGGAATAGAAGCCTTTTATACTTACCTTCGTTTTATATATTTCTCCCTTAAATTCACTATTTTGTTAAATCTGTGCTTTCAGTTTGGGGACACACCTCATTGTTTCTACCACAGGGCCCCTCTGCATGGAACATTCTCTACATGCTAGTCTCCTGGTCTTCTGTCCATCCTTTTGACTTCAGTATAAATGTTACTGGCTTAGGGGATACTTTCATAGCACTTCATCTAGATTGGAGCCTTTTTTCATTTTCTCAGAAATGTATTTTCAATTGTATAGTTCTGATCACCTGCTCATTTGATTATTATTAATTTAATACTCTCTCATTGCACTGTATGGTTCATAAAGGAAAGGTTATTTTCCATTTTGACCCCCACTGCAATCTCAAAGCCTAGGACACTGTTAGGTATAACCCTGAGTTGATTAACTATATGAACACTTTTGAGAATTAAGGAAAATTAAATTGTTTAATCATATGTAAATTATTGCACAATAATCTCTAACCCTCCTCCCCAAATTTTTCCTCACTCATTCTATAGTTAGAAATGGTATTAAATGCTATACAACTGTGAGATAAACATTTAATGGCAGACATGATAATTCAAGAACTTGAAAACTCAAAATCCATGAAAGTATATTTAAAAATATTATTAATTTTAATTGAATTTTTAGTATAATTGAGGTAGAATTTTTCTTTTTACTTTTTAGGAAAAAAAAAGTCATTCAGGTCACCCCTCTGAAACATATTCTCTAAAGGCATCCTCAATACTAATAAACATTTCCCAAATAAAACCTCTTATGTAAAAGTTTTCTTTGAAATTTATCTTTCACTGAAAGTGACCACAACTCCAGATAGAGGCTGACTTGACCAACCAAACGACTGTGACTCAGTCTTCTGGTTGTTTCATGTCAGGTAAGCAAACTCAGATAATTCCAGGTAAACCAAATGCATTTCATTTGGCTTTGGTTCAATTACTTATGCAAATGGCTCCTACAAAGGAACTCCCATCAGATTATCAAATGATTTCTCAACAGAAACACATCAGGCTAGAATGGATTGAAAAGAGGTATATAAAGTGTTGCAAAGCAAAGAACTGAATCCAAGAATACTCTATCAAGCAAGGCTATCAATCAAAATTGAAGGGGAAATCAGGAGCTTCACAGACAAAAAGAGGCTAAGGGAGTTTATCACCACCAAACCAGCAATGCAAGAAATGCTAAAGGGAATAATGTAAAAAGATGAAATAACCAGGTAAGAAGAAACATAGACACAAAAATAGATATGACTACAAACAAATACCTTTCAGTAATAACTTTAAACGTAAACAGACTAAATGCCCCAATCAAAAGACACTGTGTAGCTGAATGGATAAAAAAAAAAAAACACAACCCATATATATGCTGTCTACAAGAGACCCATCTCAGAACAAGAGATTCACACAGTTTGAAAGTGAAGCGATGGAAAAATATCTTTCAGGCAAATGGAAATGAAAAGAAAGCTGGGGTAGCAATACTTATATCTGACAAAATAGACCTTAAAGAAAATGCCATAACAAGAGATAAGGAAGGCCACTTTATAATACTAAAGGGATTGATACAACAAGAGGATATAACCCTAATAAACATATATGCACCCAACGCAGGAACACCCAAATACATAAGAAAACTCTTCGAAGACATCAAGGGAGAGATCAACAACAATACAATCATTGTAGGGGACTTTAATACACCACTGACATCACTGGATAAATCCTCTACACAAAAAATCAGCAAAGACACAGCAATCCTAAATGATTCACTAAAACAGATGGACTTAACTGACATCTTCAGAACATTTCACCCAAAAGCCACAGAATATATGTTCTTCTCAAGTGCACATGGGACATATTCAAAAATAGAACACATATTGGGTCACAAGCAAAGTTTCCCAAAATTCAAGAAGATTGAAATCATATCAAGTATCTTCTCAGACCACAATGCCATAAAATTAGAAATAAATTACAATAAAAACAATCCAAAAATCTCAAACACTTGGAAACTGAATAGCATGCTATTAAACAATGATTGGGTTATCAATGAGATCAAAGAAGAAATTAAAAGCATCCTGGAAACTAATGACAACAAAAACACAACAATCCAAAATCTATGGGACACAATGCAGTCTTAAGAGGGAAATTTATAGCTCTACAAGCCTACCTCAAAAATCAGGAAAAAACGGTAGTAAATAAACTAACTCTACAACTCAAAGAATTAGAGAGCAACAAGAAAAGCTCAGAGTGAGCAGAAGGAAGGAGATAATAAAGATCAGAGCAAAAATAAATGATATAGAGACCAAAAATAAAAAAAAATAAAAAAATAAAAAAGATCAGTGAAACCAAGAGGTGGTTCTTTGAAAGGATAAACAAGATTGATGAATCTCTAGCCAGGCTCACCAAGAATCAAAGAGAGAGGAATCAAACAAAATCAGAAATGAGAGAAGCGAAATAACAACAGACCCCACAGAAACAGGATTGTTAAAAAAATACTATGAACAACTCTACTCAAACTAGACAATCTAGAAGAAATGGACATATTCCTAGAAAAATACAAAATTCCAAAACTTGATAGGAAAGATTCTAAAAATCTCAATAGGCTGATAACTATGGAAGAAACTGAAGCAGTCATCAAAGAGCTCCCAGCAAAAAAACAAACAAACAAACAAACAAAAAACAAAACAATGGGGGTCAGGCGGCTACACTGGGGAGTTTTACCAAACATTCAAGGAAGAACTAAAATTATCCTCCTCAGACTATTCAAAAAAATTCAAGAGGAAGGAACACTCCCTAGCTCATTCTATGAAGCCAGCATCACCCTAATACCAAAACCAGATAAGGACAACACAATGAACAAGAATTATAGGCCAATATCCCTCATGAACATAGATGCCAAAATCCTCAACAAAATTCTAGCAAATCTGATCCAGCAATACATTAGAAAGATTATATACCACGACCAAGTAGGATTTAACCCAGGGATGCAAGGATGGTTCAATATCCACAAATCAATAAATGTGATACATCACATAAACAAATTGAGAGCTAAAAAAAAACATAATCATATCAATTGATGCAAAAAAGGCATTTGACAAAATCCAACACCCCTTCTTGATCAAAACGCTCAACAGGTGGGAATAGAAGGATCATACCTCAACATAATAAAAGCTATATATGAAAAACCCTCAGCCATCATACTCAATGGACAAAAACTGAAACCATTTCCCCTAAGAACAGGAACAAGACAGGGATGCCCACTCTCACCACTCCTGTTCAACACAGTACTGGAAGTACTAGCCATTGCGATCAGACAAGAAGAAGAAATAAAAGACATTCAAATCGGAAAAGAAGAAGTAAAACTGTTCTTATTTGCAGATGACATGATATTGTACATAGAAAACCCTAAAAACTCCATAAAAATTATTAGACTTAATAAATGAATTTGGCAATGTAGCAGGATACAAAATTAATACCAAAAGACCTATGGCATTCCTTTACACCAATAGTGAACTTACAGAAAGATAGACTAAAAAAGCAATCCCATTTACCATCACACAAAAAAAGTTAAGATACCTAGCAATAAACTTAACTAAGAAGGTAAAAGACCTGTATGCGAAAAACTACAGGACACTGAAAAAAGAGATAGAGGAAGACATAAATAGATGGAAGAACATACCGTGTTCATTGATTGGTAGAATCAAATCATCAAAATGTCCATACTACCCAAAGCAATCTACAGATTCAATGCAATCCCCATTAAAGTACCAATGGCCTTTTTCACTGACCTACAACAAATTTTCCAAAAATTCATCTGGAACAAAAAAAGACCCCGAATAGCTGCAGCAATCCTGAGAAAGAAGAACAAAGTAGGTGGTATCTCAATACCAGATTTCAAGATGTATTACAAAGCCACTATTATTGAAACAGCCTGGTACTGGCACAAGAACAGACATATAGATCAATGGAATAGAATAGAAAACCCAGAATTTGACCCAAACCACTATGACCAATTAATATTTGACAAAGGAGGCATGAACATAAAATTGAGTCAATATAATCTCTTCAACAAATGGTGTTGGGAAAATTGGACAGATACATGCAAGAAAATGAAACTAGACCATCAACTTACACCATACACAAAAATAGACTCAAAATGAATCAAAGACTTAAACATAAGAAGGGAAACCATAAAAATACTAGAGGAATACACAGGCAGAACAATCTCAGACATATGCCACAGCAACTTCTTCAATGATATAGCTGCTAGAGCAATGGAAACCAAAGAGAAAATAAACAAATGGGACTACATCAAAATAAAAAGCTTTTGCACAGCAAAAGAAACCATCAACAAAACAACAAGAAATCCCACTGCATGGGAGAACATATTTGCCAATGTCAATACAGACAAGGGTTTAATCTCCAACATTTACAGGGAACTCATACAACTTAACAAAAGGAAGATAAACAATCCAATCAAAAAATGGGTAACAGACCTAAACAGACACTTTTCGAAGGAGGGAAGAAGGAAGGCTAAGAGACATATGAAAACATATTCAAAGTCACTAATTATCCAAGAGATGCAAATCAAAACAACAATGAGTTATCATCTCACTCCTGCCAGAATGGCAATCATCATTAAATCAACAAACGACAAGTGTTGGCAAGGATGTGGAGAAAAAGAAACTCTTTTGCACTGCTGGTGGGAATGCAGACTGGTGCAGCCACTGTGGAGAACAGTATGGAGTTTCCTCAAAAAACTAAAAATGGCACTCCCATTTGACCCAGTGATCCCACTTTTAGGAATATATCCCAAGAAACTAGAAGTATAAATCAGAAAGGACTCATGCACCCCTATGTTCTTTGCAGCACAATTCACCATAGCTAAGATTTGGAAACAGCCTAAGTGCCCATCAGCAGATGATTGGATTAAAAAACTGTGATACATCTACACAATGGAATACTATGCTGCAGTAAAAAAGAAGGAGTTCTTACCATTTGCAAAAGCATGGATGGAACTGGAAAGCATTATGCTAAGTGAAATAAGCCAGTCAAAGAAACACAAATACCACATGATCTCACTCATTTGTGGAATATAATGAACAACATAAACTGATGAACAGGGACAGATCCAGAGGCAGAGAAGCATTGATCAGAATGCTGGTCCTCAGGGGAAAGGTAAGGGAGGGAGTTCAGGAAATAGGAGAGATCAACCAAAACACTTGGATGCATGAATATAAGCCTAACCAATGGACATGAACACTAGGGGGGTGAGGGCATGAGTAGGGGGAGGGTTGGGGGGTTAATAGAGGGATAAGGACATATGTAATACCTTAATCAATAAGGAAATTGTGCCCTGACTGGTTTGGCTCAGTGGATAGAGCATTGGCCTGTGGACTGAAGGGTCCCAGGTTCGATTCCGGTCAAGGGCTTAAAAAAAATAAAGAAATTGTGAATAAAAATAAAAATTAAAAAATTAAAAAAAGTTATAATCTACTTTTTCTTTCAGATCACTATGGGTGAGTCTGTGTCTTTGGTTGACAAAGGTGGACTAAACTTGGCAGATCTAAATAAAGTGCAAACTGCTAGAACATCTATTTTAAGGACGATGTTAATGAGTATTCCATGAAAACAAGTCTTAGCTGCTTATGGGTAGTCATCAAACTTTCTTCCTGATTTTTTTTGTAAGTCTGTTTTTATTTTTTAAATAAATCTTTATTGTTCAGATTATTATAATTGTTCTCCTTCCCCCCCCCTCCCATAGCTCCCCTCCACCCATTTCCCACCGCACCCGATGCCCTTACCCCCACCATCACTGTCCTCATCCATAGGTGTACATTTTTTGTCCAGGCTCTTCCTGCACTCCCCCCACCCTTTTCTCCCTGAGAATTGTCAGTCCACTCCCTTTCTATGCTCCTGATTCTATTACATTCACCAGTTTATTCTGTTCATCAGATTTTTCATTCACTTGATTTTCAGATTCACTTGTTTATATAGATATGTATTTGTTGTTCATAATTTTTATTTTTACCTTTTTCTTTTTCCTCTTCTTAAATAATATCTTTCAGCATTTCATATAATATTGGTTTGGCAGTGATTAACTCCTTTAGCTTTTTCTTATCTGTGAAGCTCTTTATCTGACCTTAAATTCTGAATGATAGCTTTGATGGGTAGAGTAATCTTGGTTGTAGGTTCTTGCTATTCATCACTTTGAATACTTCTTGCCACTCCCGTCTAGCCTGCATCGTTTCTGTTGAGAAATCCGCTGACAATCTTATGGGTGCTTCCTTATAGGTAACCAACTGTTTTTCTCTTGCTGCTTTTAATATTCTCTCTTTATCTTTTGCTCTTGACATTTTAATTATGATGTATCTTGGTGTGGTCCTCTTTAGATTCCTATATTTTGGGGTTCTGTGCACTTCTTGGGTTTTTAAGTCAATTTCTTTCACCTGGTGGAGGAGGTTTTTGGTCACTATTTCCTTAAATAGGTTTTCATTATCTTGCTCTCTCTCTTTTTCTGGCATCCCTATAATTCGGATGTTGGTATGCTTGAGGTTGTCCCAGAGGCCTCTTACATTATCTTCAATTTTTTGGATTCTTTTGTTTTATTGCTTTTTTCGCTGAGTGGATTTTGCCTCTTTGTATTTCAAATCTTTGACTTGGTTCTTGCAGTCCTCTAGATTGCTTTTAGGTCTTTGTATAATATTTTTTATTTCTGTCAGTGTATGCTTAATTTCTAGTTGGTCCTTTTTCATATCCTCGTAGGTCTTATTCATTTCCTTGTAGGTCTTGTTCATTTCCTTGTAGGTCTCAGCCTTTTCTAGGAGCCTGTTGAAAAACACTATAACCATGGTTTTGAACTCTATGTCTGGTTGTTTTTCCCCTCCATTTCTTTCACATCTGATTTCTTTCCATGTCTCTGCATTGTGGCTGCTTCCCTGAGTTGGTCCATTAGCTTTGTGTGGTAGATGTTCTCTAAGGTACAGTGACTCAGCCTCCTCAGTTAGCTGAGGTGGATACTCTTGCTTCAGCCCTTTATGGGTTGCACAGTCTTGTTGAAGTTAAGCCTAGATTATTATTGTTAGCACTAGCAGGGTTTGACCTCCATGCCAATTGGCTATGAGGGTCAGCTGTGCTCAGGTTGGATGGGTGGAGTCTCAGGGCTGAGCAGGCAGCGTCAGCTCTGCCCTATCCAGCAACTGGGTCTCTGTGCCTGGTGGTAATGGCTGCATGCACCTCTGAGTAAAGCTGCCGCTGAGCTCTACCCACTGCCGGATAATTTAGCATCTCCCCAAATGAGTCTGCATACCCAAAGTCTCACCCACGGTTGTAAAACAATGCAATCCGGTGGTTTCACAAATGATAGAGCAAGTCACAAGTTCTCTCTGCGTGCTCGTGCACGCACAACTCTGCTGTTCCCAAGTTTACTCACTCTCTCCACAAGCTCGCCCCCTCCACAAGCTCGCCGACCCTTGCAATTCCCTGAGTTTCAGCATGCTTCCCTACTGTCCAGTTTCACTCCGTATGAGTGTGGGTTCCCCGGACTTCGCCCAGAACTGGGGAATCAGTGCAGTGGGACACCTTTGTCTTGGCAGCTGCCTGCCCTCTCTGCCTGCTCGTGCGTGCACAGGACTCCAATCCTCTGACTCTGCGCGTATCTTCAACGCTGACCTCTGCTGCTCCTCTGAGTCACAGTGTCCTATCTTTACTTTTATTTGTGGAATTTTCACTCATCCAGCTTTCCAGTGATTCTGGATGATGTTTGTTCTGTTATTAAGTTGTAGTTTTGAAATTGCTGTGTGGGGCAGCAAGATAGGTGTTTACCTATGCCGCCATCTTGGTTCCTCCTCCAGATTCTTGATAATGCAATAAACAAGCCATTCAGGGACAATTTTCACATGGAAATTAATGATTACATTGAAAATACAATGGAGAGAAATCAGTGTGGAAACTTTGTGAAACCTAAACTGCAAGAGGCTGTGACTTGGGTGAAGAATTCATGGGAGAAAATCACTGACAGTTTTGCATTGCAAATGCACTATGAGCAGGCTACCTTGACAAGAAGTACTCATTAAGGACAGTGCTATTGCTGAATCTGAGAGATTTGGTCCACTGATTCTGAAAAAAATGGAGTCACAAGAAATTCACCAGGAAATTCAGGGTTTGGATTGTTATGATGATGTTCCAGAAGATGATCACATGACTGTCATTGAATAAATCTTACTTTGTGTTCATACCAGTAAATATCAGTATCAGTAAATGTACTATAGATTGTTGTACATGGAAATAATGGTAGTAACAAGAAATTCTTGATACCATAGTATTCACAGTTTGTCTGGTTATGCTGGTTTGTGATGACCACTACTACCATACCATATAAAGGTAATAAAAATTTTATTTAACAATAAATGTGTACTGTATTCTTCTTCATGGAAAAATAAGACATCCCCTAAAAATAAGACCTAGCACATCTTTGGTAGCAAAAATTAATATAAGACACTGTCTTATTTTCAGGGAAACAGGGTAGGTGTCCTATAGGGCCCAATGGCTCAGCCTCCCAAGTTACCTGAGGTGGACACTCTTGGAGCACCCCTTTGTGGGCTATGTGCACAGTCTTATTGTAGTTAAGTCTTGACTATTATTGGTATCACTGGGAGGAATTGATTTCCAGGCCATTTGTCAGTGAGGATCAGCTGTGTCTATGCTGGGAGAACATCTGTGCTGGAGACACCCTTAGGAGATAAAACTTACACAAGCCTCTGTGCTCAGCTTGGATGGGTTGGAGTCTCAGGGCTGAGCAGACAGCATTAGTTTCCCATAAGGCTTGCCCTAAGAGGCCCCCTGGGTCCCAGTGTCCTGCAGTAATCACTGCAAGCACCTCTGGGAGAAAGCTGCCCTCGAGTTTCACCCACTGCCACATAGTCCAGTTTCTCCCGAATGAGTCTGGGTCCCCATAGTCTTGTCCAGAACTGGAATTAAGACCAGTAGGGAGCTTTTTTTCTCCCTCCCAGTTGAGAAACCCAGCTGCACACTCAGTTGCCAGTCTTCTCTGCGTGTGTACCTCAGTACCTCTGCCTTCTGCAGTTCCTCTTAGTCTCAACGTGCTTTTCTCTTTCCTGACAGTCCAGTTTCTCCCCATATGAAATTAGAATCTGGGTCCCCAGAGTCTCGCCCGGAACTGGTGTTCACTGCAGTCGGGAGCTTTTGTCTCCCTCCCACTTGAGAAAGCCAGCAAGGCAATCAGTTGCCAGCCCTCTCTGTACGTGCACCAGAGAGGGCTGGCAACTGAGTGCCTTTTGTAGCTTCTGCCTTTTGCAGCTTCTCTGAGTCTCAGTGTATTTTTCTCTTTCCTTTTAGTTGTAGAATTTCCACTTTCCTGTGGTTCTGCATGTCATTTTGTCTTTTAGTTGTAGTTTTGAAATTGTTTTACGAGGCAGCAGTTTAGGTGTTTACATATGCCGCCATCTTGGTATCTCCTCTGTAAGCTCTTCTTGCTCTTGAGACAAAGTTTTTCTAAGCATAGAAGCTAGAGGGAATGTTAGGAAGCAATGCAGTTTGCAATACATTAGAAACAGCTCCAGTAAGAGAAGAAGGGGAAATGCTAAAGGGTTTACATTTGATATATGCTGTTAACTTATTGGAGTGATTTAAGTAATGTTTCTTTTTCCCTTCACTTAAATTTTATTTTATTGTGGAACACGCAACATGAGATCTATTCTCTCTTAACAAATATTTAATTGTACAGTACATTAATGTTGACTATAGACACGTTATACAGTGGATGTCCACAGTTTATATATTGTGCTTTTGAATATTACTATGATTTTTCTTTGAATTTATTTCTCTCTCCTCTAGAAGAAAATTTTATTTCTAAAACAAAAGACCAGAATTCATCTCTGTTATGTTAATACAAGTTAATACAGCCTTTTTATCTATAGGAAAACACACAGCACATCATGCTACGTGATGAAGTTCAGTGTAGGGGATCTGAAACTTCTAGGAATTAGGCCAAGTAAAAAATGCTGTGATAGTTCTCAAGGGCCAATCTCAGGGATAATACATCCTGAAGCTACAGAAAGTATCAGTTTGTTCAAGAATGACACAGATATAACATTTCTTTGTCAAGGAATGAGCTAGGAGTTAGGGTATTTCTCTTCTAAAAAAAGGGGTAAGTTACCATAAGCACTTTGCCCTGCCTTTGATTTATCTCTGAAGTTCAAGGTTGGTGGGTCTTCTCTTTGGTTGTGAAAGCTCTTATGTATTTTTGGCATAAAGTAATTTATATAAAAACATGATTCCATCTCAAGTGTCAGTTATTTATGAAAAAGCTACTCAGCAATATCAAATAAATTAATAGTAATTTAAAACATTGGTCTCATTTCTGTTATAAATATCTTTGAGGAACTCAATAATGTAAATTACTTTATTTATTATCTATTTTATCTAGAAAGATTGCTATAATCATAAAACCTTAGCAAATAGTACTTCTTAAACATTAGATATATGCTGAGTATTCACATCTTTGATAGAGTTTGGAAATAAACTATGCTTTTGTAGCCCCTAAGAATATACAAACAATCTAAGGCAATATATGTTACTGGCTTCTTTAAAAAAATTAAATTCTTACCTCTGCTGATCAGCTCTGTGGAATTAAATAATTCACTGGGACTTACTTAGTTTCCTCATTTATGATCAATAAGATGAGGCATCAGAATGAGCATTTGATTATATTTTCTCTAAACTGCCTTTTAGTGCAATCATTCTATAATTATTAGTAGTATAGCTTCATTACAACTTAAAATTTCTAAGCAATAAAACACTTATTGTTATTTTATAAATATGACTTAGGCTTTTTAAGCTAGTGCTGCTAAAAAGGCAATGAGAACCCAATTGGGTGAAAGTGAACAAAAGTACTCAAATTTGACATATTGCCTTTATAAGTATTATTAAGTATTAATATTGTACAATTCCCCATTCTGCAAAGATTCTCCTATAGGAAAGTACAGGTACTGTTTTTCATGCATGATACTTCCGTATTTCCAATTAGTATATGAATCATTAGCACAAAAAAAGAAGTCTCCTTTGAAAGAGCAAGTTAGCAACTTTCCTCTGTTTTATTTAAATAGCTTTAAAGACTTATTTTGAAGGTAAGACCTAAGATAAATATTACTGATGGCACTTCAGCATTAGCACTAAAATCAGAATTTTAAAGACAGTTTCTATAAAATCTATCAGTCAAAACTATATTTGGAACAGCATAGATTATAATTGAGAAAATATGTACATGGCCATTAAACTGATTCAAACATTATAAATGCCATATCACTATAAGCTGAAGGAGTCTAATTCTTTGAGAAAAAGGAAAGTGGCATTCTGACTGTAGTGATCTGAGAAAAATGACAGTACCGTATAGGTAAAGAAGGACTATTTCCATGCTTATACGTTAATTTTTGGCAGAGAGATTCTCTAAAGTAGTTAAGTTAAAGAGGCTTCTCCTGAATTAAAACAAGTTGATGAGCTCTACTAAAGCTTTGGAAACTGTCAAAATTCTGCCAATAATGCGTTCTTGAAGAATTTGAAGAGGAAACAGTAAGCATCTCTTGAATAATCAAGATGTGCTTTAAAAAATTCTCAATACAATACATAAATGAACAGAATTAAGAACTTGAATATAGTATATTTTAATGGCTAGGCAAGTTTTGAGTTTGAGAAATGTTTTCCTGACCACCCCCCCCCAAAAAAAAAAAAAACCCAAAACAAAACACCTTTATTATCCTTCTAGGGGCCCGGTACATGAAATTCGTGCACAGGGGCGGGGGGTGAGGGTCCCCTCAGCCCAGCCTGCCCTCTCTCATATACTGGGAGCCCTCAGGGGATGTCCTACTGATGGCTTAGGCCTGTTACCCACAGGGAGCGGACCTAAGCCACAGTCTGGCCTCCCTTTGTGGGAGGCAGCCAGGCTGATCAGGGAAAGGCACCAGCCCTGTCAGCCCACTACTGCAACCACTGCCAGTCACCACAGCCATCAAGGTGTTTTCATCAACCCAGACTCCGGTCCCCTCACCATGAAAAAATGACAACTTTCTTTAGGCATTTTCAAGATGTGTCTTTCATAGGATATGACATTTCTTTATTTTTTTTTTTATCCTCACCTGAGGATATGTTCCCATTGATTTTTGGAGAGTATGGAAGAGAAAGGGAAAGACAGAGAGAAACATCAAAGTGAGAGGAACACTTTGATTAGTTACCTCCAGCATGAGCTCTGACCTGGGCCCTAGCCAGGGAAGAGCCTGCAACCTAGGTACATGCCCTTGGTCAGAATATAACCCGGACCCTGCAGTTGGCAAACCTAGGCATTATCCAATGAGCCAAACTGCCTAGGGAAAGGATATGATATTTCTTAGCCCTCCAGCAGCAGACCTTTGTTTTTTCTCCAGGAGTGTGATAGAAGAACCCTAGATTACTTTTTTGGATTGTTATACCCAAGTTACTAAGAATATTACCAGTGGCATACAGGGAGCTTAGCCAATGAGCAGTTAGAAAAGGTGTTTCCTGTACAGTTCATACCTATCTCCTCTGATCTCTGGCTCCACCCGTGCCAAGGCCTAAAGCCTCTAGCCCTGGATGGGGGACCCCCAGTTAGCTGCGCTTGCCCTGCTCCACCCTGGCTAAGGCCCCAAGCCTCTGGCCAAGGATCTGAGGCTCAGGTCTAGAGCAGGGGACCCCCAGCACGCTTGATTGGCCTGCTCTGAGGATGGGGCCCTAAGCAGTTGACCCCCAGCACGTGCAATCACCCTGCTCAGCCCCTGACCAAAGTCACAAGCCTCTGTTTGAGGCTTGGGCCCTGGGCAGGGAACTGCCAGCACATAGGATCGCCCTGCTCCACCCAGGGCCAAGGCTGCAAGCCTCTGGCTGATGCTCTGAGGTCCTGGGTGTTTGACCCCCAGCAGGCAAAATCATCCTGCTAGCTCTGTTTGAGGCTCCAGCCCTGTGCAGGGAACCCCCAGCGCATACGATAGCCCTGCTCCACCACTGCTACGCCTCTGGCCAAAGTGCAAGGCCTCCGGCCAAAATACAAGCCTATGGCAGATGTTCCAAGGATGGGGCCCTGGGCAGTTGACTTCCAGCACTGTGCAAGCGCTGCCCCGCCTTCCTGCGCACCGTCCCGCCCTCCCTAGCAATGCTCAGCCCCGCCTCCTGCTCCTGATTGGCTGGTAGCATAGCGAAGGTACAGTCAATTTGCATGTTTCCCTTTTATTAGATAGAATTGATTAAAGAAAAGTATAAACTTTGTAAAGTATAAGATTGCCTAAACACTATGCTGTACACCTAAAACTAATACAAAATTATACTGAATGTAAACTGTAACTAAAAATAAAAGTCACGGGGATATAAAGTACAGCACAAGGAATATAGTCAATAATATTTAAATAACTATGCATAGTATCAGATGGGTATTTGACATACAGATGTTCACTTCTTAAGTCATATAAATGTCTAATGTCAATTGTAATCCTATCTAATAAAAAGAGTAATATGCAAATTGACCATCACTCCAACTCAAAAGATGGTCAGCCCCATGTGGTCAAAGATGACTGCCCCCATATGCACATAAGATGGCCACCACAAGATGGCCAGTAGGGAAGGAGAGTTGGGAGGGACCAGGCCTGCAAGGGAGGGCAGTTGGGGGTGATCAGACATGCATCAGAGGGCAGTTAGGGGTGACCGGACCAGCAGAGAAGGGTAGTTGAGAGTGATCAGGCCTACAGGGGAGGACAGTTGGGAGCAACCAGGCCTATAGGGGAGGTCAAGTTGGGAGCGATCAGGCCTGCAGAGTAAAGCAGTTGGGGGGGACTAGGCCTGCAGGGAAGGGCAGTTGGGGGCACTAGGCCTGCAGGGGAGTGCAGTTGGGGCAACCAGGTCAGTAGGGAAGAGCAGTTGGGGGCTACCAGGCTGCCAAGGGATGGCAGTTAGGGGTTTCTGGGTCAGCAGGGGCAGTTGGGGGCGACCAGGCCTGCAGGGGAGTGCAGTTGGGACAACCTGGCCCATAAGGAAGGGCAGTTGGGGGTGACCAGGCTGCCAAGGGAGGGCAGTTAGAGGTTAACAGGACAGCAGGGGGGAGGCAGTTGGGGATGACAAGCCGGCAGGGGAGGCAATTAGGGGTGACCAGGCTGGCAGAGGAGGGCAGTTAAGGGCAATTGGGCCAGCAGGGGAGCAGTTAGGTTTTGATCAGGCTGCCAGGGGTGTGGTTAGGGGGTGATCAGGTTGGCAGGCAGAAGTGGTTAGGGGCAATCAGGCAAGATAGTGGCTGGGAGCCAGCAGTCCTGGATTGTGAGAGGGATGTCTGACTGCCAGTTTAGGCTCAATCTCAGACATTCCTTGAGGGGTCCCAGATTGGAGAAGATGCAGGCTGGGCTGAGTGACATACCTGCCACCCCTGTGTACAAATTTTGTGCACCAAGCCTCTAGTTGAAAAATAAAAGATTATAAAAAAGAAAATTATTCTAAAAAGCACTTTAATCAATAAATCTTGGGGGGAGGGGAGAGAGAAGAGAAAAAAATAAAGAAAAAAGAGAAGAGGTAAAGAAAAAAAACCTAGCAATTGGATACCACAATTACATGAAATCTAAGAGGTAAAAACAGTAGAAGGCAGATTTAGTGACCTATTCTTCTGCTATCTAAGGTTTATCTTTCCAAAATTTTTCTATTGCTGAAGAAATTTGCCCATAAAGCCTTGCTCACAGATCATCCTAATATATAAAATGCCAGGGTCCATATCAACCAAAGGCTCGACCAAACACTGAAAGTCAGTCCTGCAGTCAGTGCTGGATTGCTGTAGTGACCCAGCACTGACTCCCAAGGGGGCTGTAGATCAGGTCTGGAGAGAGGCTTGAAGAGAGAGGCCTGGGTCTGATCTGCAGCGTCTGTGACAGCTGTTGATCAGTCCTTGCCTCTCTCTTTCTCTCTGGGCTTCTCCAGCAGCCATGCCTCTCTTACTCTCTGGGCCTCCATGGGGGCTGCTGATCAGCCTCGCCTGTCTGATCAAGCCCGCAGAGCTGACTGGCATAGAAATTGACCAATCAGAACCAAATCTGGGTGAAGTGTGAGGAGCCAATGGCTGTCTAGGAGGCAGAGCTCTTGACACTGCCTCAGATAGAAACCAAGCATTCAGAACCAAATCTGTGTGAAGTGCAAAGGCAAAACCTAAGGTGGGGACTGAGGAGGGGTTTTAAGGGCAACAGATGTTGGGTGTAAGGTGTAAGAAAGTGGTTCTATTTTTTAATGACCAGTTTGGTAGTGTAGTGCATATGGGTGGCTATTAGTCCAGATATAGGGATTATGTATTTTTTCTGCTAAGAGTATCTCCTCCTGCTGAAAAAAGGCTCCTCCCACCCATTTAAGCAATCCTATACTATATAATCTATCAATACTAATAAAAGGGTAATAATATGCTAATTAGACTGGGTCAACTGGCCATCTTTCAGATGTCTGATTTCCTTCCAGACAAAGCCATGGTGGTGGGGGCCACGACAGAGGCAGTTAGGGGTGATCAGGCCACCAGGGGAGGGCAGTTGAGGGCGAGATCAGACTGGCGGGGGAGGGCCATTGGAGGTGAGATCAGGCCAGCAGGGAAGGGCAGTTGGGAGCAACCAGGCCAGCAGGGGAGGGCAGTTGGGGGCAAGGTCAAGCTGGCAGGGGAGGGAAGTTAAGGTTGATCAGACAGGCAGAGGCAGTTAGGGGTGATCAGGCCAGCAGGTGAGAACAGTTAGGGCAAGATCAGGCTAGAAGGGGCAGGCAGTTGGGGGCAAGATCAGGCTAGCAGAAGAGGGCAGTTAAAGGTTATCAGGCAGGCAGAGGCAGTTAGGGGTGATCAGGCAGGCAGAGGCAGTTGGGGGCAAGATCTGGCCAGCAGGGGAAGGCAGTTAGGGGCAGGTCCTAAACTGGCAGTTGGGTATCCCTTAAGGGGTCCCCATTGGAGAGGGGGCAGGATGGGCTGAGGGACCGCCCCCCCTCCCTGCCCCGTGCACAAATTTCATGCACCGGGCCACAAATCCTATCTAATAAAAGAGTAATATGCAGATTGGCCATCACTCCAACACACAAGATGGCTGCCCCCATATGGTCAAAGATGAATGCCCCCATGTGGTCACAAGATGGCCACCACAGGATGGCCAGCAGGGGAGGACAATTGGGAGGGACCAGACCTGCAAAGAAGGGCAGTTGGGGGTGATCAAGCCTGCAGGGGAGGGCAGTTAGGGGTGAGCAGGCTGGCAGAGGAGGGAAGTTGGGGGTGACCGGGCCTGCAGGGAAGAGCAGTTAGGGGCAAAAAGGCTGGCAGGGGAGCAGTTAGGCATCAAACAGGATGGCAGGGGAATAGTTAGGGGGTGATCAGGCTGGCAGGCAGAAGCAGTTAGGGGCAATCAGGAAGGCAGTCAGGTGAGCAGTTGGGAGCCAGCAATCCTGGATTGTGAGAGGGCTGCCCAACTGCCTGGATCAGGCCTAAATGAGCAGTTGGACATCCCTCAAGGAGTCCCAGGTTGGAGAGGGTGCAGGCTGGCCTAAGTGACACACAGCCCCTTGCATGAATTTCATGCACGGGGCCTCTAGTTTTGTAATAAAAGGCCAGGCACAGCCCTCTTTCAAAGTAAAATCTTGAACCAGGCTCAGACTTGATCTTCCATTTCAGCTTCTCTTTACAGTTCAAGTAATATTACTTCCCCAGGCTTTATATGAACCTACTTCCCTTACCATCCTGTTCCCCAAACTGGCTTTTCACCGGGATCTACTGGCCTATCATCTATGTTTCATAATTGACAGATTACACTTGTTTTTAGTAAGAAACCAAAGGGAATAAGGCTCTAAAATAGCTCAAACCTTTACATCCTGCTATTTTCATCTCTATATATCCATGGTTCCAAGGCTTGTGGATTTTATAGTTCAGTAAAATTTCAACAACAAAAATGGGAATGTGTGTTGGGGCAATAAAATGGAGCTTTTAGTTTGGTGTTTAGTAGGAATTAATAGGAAGAGAATATGAGGTCACACACACGTATGCATATATTTGTCCAATGGTACATAAATTAATGGATATAAGGCAGCTACGGAGAGCAGTAGCAGATGCATCATGTTTCAGGGTAGCTTTTTTTCTGCCCCCCCTTTTTTCTGAAGCATTTATGTCTATCTCTGTAAACATAGGGTATCTCATGAGACTTTTTGGCTGGTAGAAACCTACCAGAATTGAGAAAGAGGCCCAATTCTTGCTTCACTCTAAGTCTTTTGTGGCATTTTTACCACCATTCAAGAAGTAGCTACATTAATTTTCTATGATTTCCATTAAGGCATGACTACTGTTGTATTGATGTCCACAGTTTGAACCAATTCAGCATGAGTCCAAGTCCCCTCCTCTTGATGGGGAGAGAAGTAAGAGACAGTGTCCAAGTGTTTCTGAACATCTCTCTTAGCCTCTTCAGAAAGGCTGATCACCTATCCTTTTTTTTTTCTTTTTGCCATGCAAGGTAATCATTAATAATCATATATAATAAAAGGCTAATATGCAAATAGACCAAACGGCAGAGCAACCAGAACTGAACAACCAGTAGCTATGATGTACGCTGACAACCAGGGTGCGTGTGCAGAACACTGGCTGTGGCAGAATGGTGGAAGAGGTGAGTGGGGGCACCAGAACAAGGCAGTGTGCCAGTCACTGTCATTAGGGTGAGCCTCTGGTAGTTACTAAAAATTCTTTGCTCCTGCACCTGCTGCTGGCACCAGCCTTGCTTGCACCCACAGCCAGCAGCAGAGCCTCTGTTTGCACCTACTACTGATGCCCAGCACTGGTCCCAATCATTTAGAGCCATCAGCAGGTGCGAATAGCGACTGCCAGCCCTGATCACCCCTGATGGTTCTCCACCTACCCCTGCTTCTGAGGGGCAATCGGGGCAGCAGCCACTTCTTATACCCACTTATGGCACTGGCCCTGCTTACACCCACTGCTGGTGCTGGCCCCAATCACTCCATGCCATAGTGGGTGAAAGTAGAGCTGATGCCATCAACATGTGGGGGTGGCGGTGGTGACAGTGGGAGTGGGGCTGCCAGCAGACAGGGGAATTGGGGCTGCAGTGGGAGGGGCCGGATGGGAGAATGAAGGATGGGCCAATACCTGCCCCTGTCCCTACTGCATCCTCGTGGCCCACAGTTCATTTAAATGTGCATGAATTCGTGCACTGGGCCACTAGTAATAAACAAAACACTGCTACTTCTTAGTGGCAATCTTTTATTAAAATATATTTTAACGTAATATAAAAATCATCTCAAAACAAAATGAAACCCTTTTACCCAGTTTTTGAAACTAGAGGAAGCCATACTAATGAATGTAGATGCTCTCACATTTTATTTTCAAATTACTGAGCTATATAAAAGCTATTTGTTAATAAACTGATTAGCTGCCAATTTGATCTTAACATTGTACCCTGTTGCCTTTCTCATGCAATATATTAACATGCACCAGGTGGCAGTCAGAAAGCATATAAAAGCTAGTAACTCATGAATAAAAAAAACACACAGAAACAACAGAACCTCTTATATCTCAACATTCAATTAGTTTATTAAGAAAAAATAATCACTCTAATAAAAATCAAGTCTACAGAGCAAGAAGCAAAAGCATCATAACCCTTCAAAACATTTGTTAAATGTTTTCATTTAAAGTTTTTTTTGTATATTTTCCCTCATTTCAATATTATCTCTTTATTTTTTTAATGTCTGATTTACCCAAAAGTTATTCGTTGTTATGTTAAAGTTAAAATAAAACTTCTAACTCCATTTAGTCTCTTACGTCTGTTATTATTTTTGTTTGATTGTTTGTATTACAAAGTTGCTATGTTTTTAGTCTATCTTGCACAGGCTTACCTGTGTAGTAAGACATGGTTGTTACTCCTACTCCTTCCCCACTTTCAGCTAACAAGTCTTCAAAATGACATACCTACAGGATGTTTACAACTATACCCCACCAATTGACAGAACTGGATCAACTGTTTAAAGAGCTATTCTTCTCATATACCATTTTGTATTCAGAAACTATATCAGATCACAGGTCTCAGCTATGGGTTATGAAGATGATAATGGGGATAAGATTAAGTACCATGAGACTTACAGGAGTTTTTTAATGAGCTTGGTCTGCCATAATAAAATGTAGTAGACCAGTGACCTGAACCACAGAAATTTAATCCTCCTATTTCTGGAGGCTGGAAGTCTGATATCAGGTTGGGATCTGGTGAGAGCTCTTGTCCTGGCGAGCAGATAGCCACCTACTCAAGCTCCAGTCTCACCCTCTTCTTCTAAGGGCACTTACCTGATCAGGGGGCCTTCACCCTCAGGATATTATCTAAACCTAATTATCTCCCAAAAGCTCCACCTCCAAAAACCATCATATTGGAAGTTAGGGCTTCAACATATAAATGTGTGTTTGTGTGTGTGGGGGGGTGCCTAACCGGTTTGGCTCAATGGATAGAGCATCGGCCTGTGGACTCAAGGGTCTCAGGTTCAATTCCAGTCAAGGGCATGTACCTTGGTTGTGGGTACATCCCCAGTAGGGGGTGTGCAGAAGGCATCTGATTAATGTCTCTCTCTCACCGATGTTTCTAACTCTCTCTCCCTTCCCTTTCGCTCTGTAAAAAAGTCAAAACAAAATATATTTTTAAAATTGGGGGGGCAGGGATTACATTCAGTCCAGAACAGGGAGAAATATAGAGGCAAGGGATTAAAAGAGTATTAAGTCAGTAGTAATTGGCCTAGTCTTTGACTAAAGATACCCAAAGGATGGTGTCTTTCATGTTGTGTCTATTTAGTCTAACTGTTCTCAGTCTTCACCTATTGCCAACTTAATTCTACACACACACACACATACACACACACACACACACACAGTGTGTGTGTGTGTGTGTGTGTGTGCGTGTACACTGAGTGTCAGATTATTATGATCTCTGAATGCATAATAATCTGGCCACTCAGTGTATATTCTATATAATAAAAGGCTAATATGCAAATTGTCCCCTTGACCAGCAGGCAGGCCAGCCAACCGCCCATCCCGTGACCCCTCCCCCTGGCCAGGCTGGCTGAACCCCACACATGCACAAATTCATGCACTGTGCCACTAATATATATATTAGTGTGTGTACATACATATATATAAACTAGAGGCCAGGTGCATGAAATTCATGCATGGGGGGGGGGTTTGTCCCTCAGCCCAACCTGCACTCTCTCCAATTTGGGACCCCTCAAGGGATGTCTGGCTGCCCTACCAGGATCGAGCCTAAATGGGCAGTCGGACATCCCTCTCACAATCCAGAACTGCTGGCTCCAAACTGCTCACCTGCCTGCCTTCCTGACTGCCCTTAACTGCCTCTGCCTGCTGTCTGATCACCTCCTAACCACTACTCTGCCAGCCTAATTGATGTCTAACTGTTCCCCTGCCAGCCTGTTTGCCCCCAACTTCCCTCCTCTGCGGGCCTGGTCACCCCCAACTGCCCTCCCTTACAGACCTGGAACCTTCCACTGTCCTCCCCTGCTGGCCATCTTGTGGTGGCCATCTTGTGTCCACATAGGGGCAGGATCTTTGACCATATGGGGGCAGCCCTCTTGTTTGTTGGAGTGATGGTCAATCTGCATATTACTCTTTTATTAGATAGAATAAAGGCCTGGTGCATGGGTGGGAACCAGCTGGTTTTCCCTGAAGAGTGTGCTGGATCAGGGTGGGGACTCCCTTGGGGTGTGGTGTGGCGTGGGGGAGGGGCCTATGGTGTTTTGCAGGCTGGCCATGCCCTCCAGTGACCCAAGTGGAGGCCCTGAGATGTGGGATTAATTTATATTCTACAATTGACACTTTGTGGCCTGGAGTGAAGCCAAGCCTTTTGCTCGCTCCATGGCAACAGCCATTTCTGTTTGAAACTTTGTAGCCTAGAGTGGAGGCCTAGGCTAGGGCTGCAGAAGTTTGGCTTCCTCCATCGCCCTGGCAACTCTAGCCTCTTCTCTCTCTAGCTCCTTGGCTGCCGCCATTTCTGTTGGGATTATGTATTTTTTATAATTGAAACTTTGTAACATTGAGTGGAGGCAATAGCAGGTAGAAAGCTTGGCTTCCTCTGTTGCCAGGGAAACCCAAGCCTCCTCCTACTCTCAGTGGTGACAGCCATCTTGATTGGGGTTTATTTGCATAATTTGCTCCTGATTGGGTTGATGGGTGTGGGTGTGGGCGTAGCCTGATAGGAGATACAGTCAATTTGCATATTATTCTTTTATTAGATAGGATATATGTGTGTATATACATATATATATACCCACACTGAGTGGCTTGATTATTATGTGTTCAGAGATCATAATAATCTGGCCATTCAGTGTATGTGTGTGTATCATTTTTATTTATTTATTTTTATTTTATTTTAAAGTATATTGTTAAAGGTATTACAAATAATACATCTAGAATGGGGGCAGAATACTGTTTTTTAGTTTTACTTCTTTAGGTGATGCTACAGTCAAGTCAGGGTTGAGAACTAACGATTTAACCATGATATAAAGGGACATCATTTCAATTATGGAATCTCTTCCTCAAACATGATAAGAATATTTGAGATGTAATTTGTTATTGGCTTAGTGGGAAAAATGAGAAAAAGATTACAAATTCATTTTTATTGCCTTGTATTATCATTAAACATTTAATGTATAAATTATTTGTGGGTCATATTAAGTAAAAGACTTTAAGTTTCAGAATATTAAAATATAGAAAAGATAAAATTAAAATCTGTAATTCTAAGGTAAGCATACTATATTCTGGTACTTTTTGTAGTCATTTGATCCTTTTTGCACTGCATTTTTTTCTCATTCTCTTCGTATCTTCTAATAGAATCAGAATCTATCTATGTTAAACAGAAATCGTTGTTTTGGGAATATTATATTAAATTAAAGTGATAGATTCAGATAGAAATGGAATTGGAACAACCCCCCCCACACACACACACAAATATGTGGCTGTTGGAATCCAATACACAGGTAATGAAGTCCAATTCAGTCAGTGAAAATAATCCATGAGACTCTAGATATACAATAGACTGGAGTGAGGAAAAGGCTGACTATAGCATCATGTTTCTCAAAGTAAATTTCCTCATTTGCATCTTAATCACTTGAGATCTTTGATAAAATTCACATTTTATTTTAGTCTAGAGGCCCGGTGCACAAAATTCATGCACAGATAGGGTCCCTAGGCCTGGCTTGCTATCAGGGCCAAGCAGGTTCCTTGCCTCACCCCTCCTCCTTCCCTCACTGCCTATGCACTGCAGCCACTATACAGTTCCCCCCAGCCTTGCCACCTCCTTCTTTCCTTGCTCCCTCAGCACCTCACAGGCCCCTCTGTTCGTACACCACATTCCATGCTGCCCCTTGGTGGTCAGTGCACGTCATAGGAAGTGACTGAACTCCCGTTTTCTCTGTCAAACTCCTGAGGGGACACTTTGCATATCAGCCTTTTAAATATGTGGTAAAATATGCATAACATAAAACATCTTAACCATTTTAAGTGTATAGTTCAGTAGTGATAAATAGACTTAGTGTTGTATAACCAACCTATAGAACTTTTTCAATTTTTGAAACTGAAACTCTAAACACATTAAACAACAACTTTCAATTTCTTCCTAACCCCTGCCCTTGGAAACACCATTCTACTTTCTACAGACCGCAAATAAATGTTAATTGAATCATATAGTTTTAGCCATTTTGTGACTGGCTTATTAGCATAATGTTCTCAAGGTCTTTCTCCATGTAGTTTATGTCAGAATTTCCTTCCTTTTTAAGGCTAAATATCCTATTGTATGTATATACCACATTTTGTTTAGCTATTCATCTGTTAGTGGACATTTACGTTTCTTCCACCTTTTGGCTTTTGTGAATAATGCTGCTATTTACACAGGGGTACACATAAGTTTTCTGCCTTCAATTCTTTTAGATATTCCTTGTAAAGTGGAGTTGTTGCATTATATTAAATTTTATATTGTTGGGTTCCACTTTTGCTGTCCTAAAATGGATAAGATCTAGGCATTTGCATTTTAACATATGTTGCCCAGGTGATTCTTAGATTCTGTAAAGTTTGAGAAGCACTGGATTCATATGTGAACAATTTCAGGTGTCAATAATAACCAAAATATTTCTAAGCTGATACTGTTAATATGTCTGTTAGTGAGATACAAAGCCAAAAGATTATGGAGTGGGAGGAGTAGCATATTTGGAAGATGGTTGTGGTTGATTTAGGAAACAGATGTCTTTTTTACTTAACAGAAGCCCCAAATTGCCTCCTGTCTCTTTAATTTGCCTCTATACACTTAATCACTTGACATTGAAAGTTTCCTATATGCCTGAGTTTATTAAGCTCTGGGAATGTAAAGGTGAATGAAGGATTATATTAGACACATAAGTCAATTTACTGTCTTACTCAACTTTTCTTCTAAATAACAGGCTCTCTCTTAGTCCAGGAAAACTCCAGGCTCTGTGACACTAGCATTCCCTGGGCCACAACAGACTAGATGAGAACTGGACACCTGCCCTACGGACAATCAAGTGACCAGAGGCTCTCTTTCCAGAATTTGAAGGACATAATGGCTTTAGTCAGTAACTTGTGGTAATGTGTATGAATTATGATTATATTCCAACTAATTTCTTCATATCTTAGTTTACATGTCACTTTCAAAAGAAAGCTTTGCTCACATCTTAGACGATGTCAGATCCTCCTGATATTTTACTTTCCTGGTGCTATGCATTTCTCAAGTTAAAATGCATTGGGACAAGCCTTAGATTTCAAACATTTACTAATAATTCTCTTTCATTTTACAAATTGAAGATATAGTAGTTGTCTTTAATCCCACAATGCCCATATTTTCCATATCTATTAGCAAATCTTATCAATATTACCATAAAAACCTACATAAATCCATCCAACTAAATCTTCATCTCCATCCTAGTTCAGATCACCTTCATATGTCATGGGAACCACTGCAATAGCCTGCTACCTGGCTTCCCTTTTTTGGCTCTTTCCCCAAAACAACAGCCAAAATAATGTTTTGCAAATATGAATAAGGTTTTTGTCACATCACCACTTCAAGTTTTCCAGTGTTTTTCCAAGGTACCTAGAATAAACTCCAGAAACACTGAATTTCTCTTAGGTCCCTGGTCATGCCTAGTTCATTTCTACTTTCAGGATTTTCCTTTAGCTTGTATTTACTTCTGGAATGTTCTGTAGTTTTCTCTTCCCATGGCTATCTCCTTCTTGCCATTCACTCTCAATGCCACCTTCTCAGAGATGCCTTTTCTGATGACCCATCTAGAAATCATGGAGGCACAGTTCCAACTGTGCTAATTCTCCCTCTGTTCTTATCTCTATTTGCCATCATTCTTGGTTCTTTAATGCTTTTATTGGCAGTCTCACCATACTAGAAAGTAAGTTTCATGAGAATAGCACTGAGGCTCTCAAATTCACTTCAGTATCTCTGGGGCCTATTACGTTCCTCTGGCCACATAATGGGATCTCAATAAATACTGAAAGAAGGTGCAAATTGTTGCATGAAGATGTAGTGACTGATAATGCACCACTGGCCACAGATCAGAAAATTTACCCAAGTGTATTCATTCTAATTGAACAGAGAATCTCACCAGGATAATATTTCATTTTTTACCAATAGGTATGTATGATTTTCAGTTTTTTTCTGACATTACTTATGTTATGGAAGAAAAAGTCTTTTCAGTGTTACACATGTCAGCCAGGATAGGAACCGCTTTAGACAGAACTCTAGCAATGAGATCTTGCCCTTCACTGATCTCCTTGGAGGAAAGGATGAATCACTTAACCTTGGGTGCTCTGGCTCTGAGGTTAATCAGACTAACCTTTCTGGCAGGGATCATACAGTTAGTTAACTAATCAATGTCTATAAAGCATTTGGATAATGAACAAGGCCATAGAAATAATGACAATAATAATAATCTTTCTTTCTCTGATGTGAGCAAGAAAAAAGAGAAAAACATTTATTTATGCTATAAATATTTTTCTGGTTATGTACGATTATTTTACAACCTTTACATTATATAGCTTACTAGAGGCCTGGTGCACAAAATTCGTGCACAGGGGGTGGGAGGGGTGTCCCTCAGACCAGCCTGCAACCTCTCCAATCTGGGATCCCTCGAGGGATGTCCGACTGCCCGTTTAGGGTCAATCCTACCGGGAGTGGGATCAAGATCTGGCCTAAAGGGGCAGCTGGACATCTCTCTAACAATCCAGGACTGCTGGCTCCAAACTGATCGCCTGCCTGCCTCCTGGGATTGGCCCTAAATGCTTCTGCCTGTCAGCCTGATCACCCCCTAACCACTGCGCTGACAGCCTAATTGATGTCTAACTGCTCCCCGGCCAGTCTGTTTGCCTCCAACTTCCCTCCTCTGCCAGCCTGGTCACCCCTAACTGCCCTCCCTTGCAGGGCCTGGAATCTCCCAATGGCCCTCCCCTGCCAGACATCTTGTGGTGACCATCCTGTGTCCATATGGGGGCAGGATCTTTGACCACATGGGGGAAGCCCTCTTGTGTGTTGGAGTGATGGTCAATCTACGTATTACTCTTTTATTAGATAGGATAGAGGCCTGCTGCATGGGTGGGGGGCAGCTGGTTTGCCTTGAAGGGTGTCCTGGATCAGGGTGGAGGTTCCCTTGGGGTGTGGGGCAGTCTGGATGAGGGGCCTATGGTGGTTTGCAGGCTGGCCATGCCCCCCAGCGACCTAAGCAGAGGCCATGGGATCTGGGATTAATTTATGTTCTACAATTGAAACTTTGTAGCCTAGAGTGGAGCCAAGCCTTCTGCTCGCTCCGTGGCAACAGCCATTTCTGTTTGAAACTTTGTAGCCTAGAGTGGAGGCCTAGGCACTAGGGCTGCAGAAGCTATGCTTCCTCCATTGCCCTGGCAACCTAGCCTCTGCTCTCTCCAGCTCCCTGCTGCCACCATTTCTGTTGGGATTATGTATCTTTTATAATTGAAACTTTGTAGCATTGAGTGGAGGCCTAGGCTGCCAATGGCAGGTGGAAAGCTTGGCTTCCTCCGTTGCCGGGGAAACCCAAGCCTCCCTCCTGCTCTCAGTGGCAGCAGCCATCTTGGTTGGGGTTTATTTGCATAATTTGTTCCTGATTGGCTGGTGGGCATTGCTGTGGGCATGGCTTGATCAGAAGTATGATCAATTTGCATATTACTCTTTTATTAGATAGGATATTTTGTTCTTTGGGACATTGCTTCCTTTAAGGTAGCTATCCTAATATTATTTTCAACAAACCTATTCATCCAGGTTGGAATAATTTTCTATCTTTTCCTTGTGTTCAGGTGACAAGTGCACTTAAAATTACTATAGACTGAAACCAGCCAGGTGGATGTTTCATTCATATTTAATTTGATGAAAATTCCTAGAACATTGGTACTCTATTTCTAAAGGAGAGGAGCCCATTCATAGATGCCTGATTGCCTTCTCCATCCTCTGTGGTTGCATTAATATTGTGGAATGGCAACAATTGTAACCATTTGCTGTCAAATGTAGGGCTGCCTCTAGGAAAACATTAAAGAAATGGATTTAGTGTGGCTTAGCCATCCTTTTCCTGCTTTTAAACTATCTTTTCCTACTATTTCCTTTCTATTCCCACATACTTATTACTCTAGTATCCAAGAGAGAAGTGCCACATAAACTCAAGTCAAATGAATCCATGTTTAACATGTGCACCTGTCAATGATGGTGCTTTAAAAATAAGGATAAAGAAACATTTACCCCAAAAGCCATGGATTACTAATGGAGCATCTGTGACCAGGTTAGTATTTTAAGGAGGGAGGTTTCTCGGTCTTGTGGATAATATCATATATGAAACATCCTTCCAACACTGTCATGGTTTAAAGATGGCTCCATTTCAAGTTCAATAAGTGGATCAAAGTTGAATTCAAGATCATATTTCTCCTCTTGGATAGCACCGTTTTTATATCTTCCAGACTGTTACTTTATCAGAGGCAAGAAAGAATACTGTGCCTCACAGTACTTGCTGCTAGATTTCCCTTGCCTTTTGTTTTTAGGAGAGTTGTAAATTGTGAAGTGTGACTGTTGGATGGAAGTTAGATTGAATAGAGTAGCAAGAGAGTAAAGACAGTAAGACCTACAATGACATAACGATAAAAAAATCAAATTTATAATATTCCTGATTTGAAAAGACACGAATAAACCTGAAACTATTGTTAGTTTCACAGAAGCTATAACCAAGATACAATTTCCTGAGGTGTTTTGTGCCCTTTAAAATGTCTAGAAAGTGCTTCTATGTTAACAAAAATGCTGAGAAAATAAAGGTGTGCACAAATGACAAATTTGTCAGAATGTCATTGTGTTACAGAATTATGCTTTTAATGACTTAAGGGTATCAGAGAAGTGTTCATCACAACTGTTTGCATCTTTGATCAGGCTGTGTTCAGGTTCCCTTTCATAATTAGAAGAGCAAAAAAGAAAGTTCAGCCTTCCTGAACTGCAGTGACTGGTTTCTTAAAACAATAAAGGGCTGCTCCCATATATCCTCAGTCAACAGACAATAAAAGAGAAAACTGGTCTACTAAAAAATGATAGTAGGGCTTAGGAGACAGAAACAGTGTGGTAGATTTGCTAAACAGTTATTTTGGCTCTAATCTTTTTAGAAGAAAAAGAGGCTAGAAACATTTTTGTGTTTTTTTCCTTTCTTCTTCCAAGACCCTGTGTTGTGAAAAATTGCATCTATCCAAAACAAAATACACACACACAAAATCCTGTATTAGTAATGTAGACATTTATGTAAGGAAAATGGGTAGGCAGCAGAATCACAAAATGAGGGAAATAAGGGTTTGGTTTTGTTCTTTCTGTTCTAGGAAACTGCATTTCTAGAGAAGCCATCTGTATTAAATAGTACCATATACAACAGGACACCTCCTCCTTACTTCATCTTCTCTACTCCTTATCCTATTTCACATTTCTTTATAGCATTTATCACTGCCAGATGTATAAATTTAATGTGATTTCTTTCAATCGCCCTCTATTAGAATTTAAGCTCCATGAAGGCAAGTACTTTGCCACTTTTCTTGACCTAGAGCCCACAACAGGGTCTGCACATTGCAAGCATATCAAACTCATGGCCAGCTTGTTAAGGGGCTTATGAAGTATTTGTGGAAGGGAGTGGATGAGTTGTTAAAAAATCACTGATGCTGGGCATTACCATCCTCACCATTGTTTGCCAAATGTAGTTTTAACTCTTTTTTCTTGAGACTCCAAACCATTTCCCCAGCATTCTATCTCATTTATTTCTAAATAATTAGACAAACTGGACTATGATATTTATTGTTTCCAAAGATGTACTATCATAAAGTGGCAAAATACTGGTTTTAGGTTTAGATAAATTTCTAACCTAGTTCTGCCTAGTTTTTTCCCCATACTAATGATAGATCAAGGCATAGTTACTAGTACATAAAGCTGCCTAAAGAACAGTGGTCTTTGAAAATTAATGATTTTCCATTAAGTTGACAATATGTGGGCCAGAGGTATGGAGCACTCCTTGTGACATAACAGGGAAAAACAGGTCCTGCCACGGATTGCCTGTAATCTCATGTACGTGTATAAGAGTGTAGAAAGTAAAGAGGAAGTCCTCCTTCTGCTATTATGTTCAGCTCAGATGGGTTCATGTCATATTGGGTCTTTTTGGCATCATGGTTTAAAAAAACAGTTCTCTGGGACATCTAATGGACCAGTTCAAAAAAGGCTGTAAAAATAGCTGTTTTATTCACTTTGAAGTGAAGAAGTCACTTCAAATGTGGGGCATGTGATTGGTTATTCTCATAAACAAAGAGCTAGTCATCATCCTTCTACCTTTGCCCATGAGCCCAGGGATTAAATGCACTATTTTGAAGTTGGAAGCCCTATCCTCACTGCATTTACCAGTTTGGTAGTGCTTTTAGAATTTTCAGTTTTCAAAGGGGACCAGGGAGGGGGGGGAGGGAAGAGGGGAGTACCATGGAGGGACAAGGACACACATGTAATACCTCAATCAATAAATAAAATTAAAAAAAAGAATTTTCAATTTTTTACCACATGTCCTGGAGTAGTTCACTCTCAAGAAAATAATCATATCCTGAATCTTACCCAGTTTCCCAGGTTTCTCAAAGCCTGCTTGAATTCTGCCTTGGCATGATTGACAGCATGACAGTCACTGTTTCCCTACAACATTTCCCTGCATCCCATGAGGCATAGCAGATAAGACAAAACAATAGCCCCAAGTATCTTTACAATTTTCTATGACACTGTGGTTCACATTGATCCACAGTCCCTTTATAAGAAGTAAAATTACAAAATCTGGAGCTGGTCATGTTAGAGCAATGATGAATTTGGTCTGGGAAACCTCAATGTTAAGACCTCTTCTCATTCTTTATAGTCATTTAGGGGGAGCTCATCCAACATGTGATTCCATCTACTGCCTCTATCTGCCTGTGCTCTCACTGTTGTCTGTTTATGTTTACGGGAACCACCAGGGGTAGGGCTTGGTGAGGACATTCAGGCTCCTGGATGATTCTGGATTATAATCACGGTTGAGAAACATTGTTTAATGTATTTTTTTTTAATCCTCACACGAGGATATTTTTTCCATTGATTTTGAGGGAGAATAGAAATGAGGAAAGACAAAGAGAAATATCGATGTGAGAGAAACACATTGTCTCCTGCAGAAGCTTGCAACCAAGGTACCTGCCCCTGACCAGGATCGAACCTGGGACCCTTTGGTCTCCAGGCCGACGCTCCTCCACTCAGTCAAACTCATTAGGGCTTGCTCAAAGTAATTTGGTAACCGTTTCAAACTGCTTGGGTGCCTCCTGTTGGGATCTAAATTATAACTGAAAAATATTACTAAATAACGTTTACATTATCAGACCCTATCTTAGGAACTTTTATGTGTTAAATCCTTTACTACTCACAATAACACAATAGGTAAGGCACTATTATAATCACCCTCTTTGATAAAAAGTCTCCACTTGTTACTGTTCTGTGCTGCCCCTTCTTTCCAAATAATCCAAAAGTGTAACCACGCGGCACATTCATATCTCGTCATTTCTTTTCTCTTTCATAACCCACGAAACGTACTTGTCTCTCACACCCTTTCTCCCAGCGAAAGGCACCAGGACCCACCCAGTTGCAAGATCAGAACGCTGGCAGATGTAACTAGCTCTTACATTCCCCAGTGATTGCTCATTTGGTATCTTATTTATTCCATCTCCATAATCCCCATAGGAATGATTTTCCCCCCCGTTTTTTTTTTTGCTGCCACTGTTTTAATTTAGACCAATGTTGCTTTTTTTTTTTTTTACCCCCCTGAGTCACTGTAACATTTTTCAGCTGCCTTCATTCTATACATTGTAGTTCTTTGTAAAACCCCATCAATCCGTCACTACTGAATACCTTTCAGCAATTTTCAGAGTCTTCCTGCTAAAAATCCAAACTCTTCCCCTGTGTTCAAAATTTCCCGGGGTCTGCCCCTCCGGTCACCATTCCTCCTACGCGCCCATTGCCACCGCTGCCACTCCCACGCAGTCTGTCCGCCGGTTAAGTTACTGGAGCCCCTGCCCCGCATTCTGTCGGCTTCATTCCGAGACCTGGCCTATGCGGCTCTCTTCCTCAAGCTACTGCCCGGCTAATGCCACACGGAAGGCCATGTCGGCCTTCTCTCTCAATGGGAGGCAGGCGTGCCTTCTCCGTGCTCCCCCAGCACCTCAGCACACCAGGGCACAAAATCTATGACAGTAGTTCCCCACTTTCCCTCCATGTCACTTACCACAGACGCGGTTACCCTCGATCCGCTGTGGTCCCAAAACACCGAGTGGGAAAATTCCAGAAATAAACAACTCCCCGGTCTTACACTGCAGGCCTTCTGAATGGTGATGAAGCCTCGCGAGACCTGCCGTCCTGTGTGTGAATGGGGACGCCCTCAGCCCGGCTCTCTGCAACTTGTGGACGCTCCTCACGTCAGTTTCGGAGCCCGAGGCTGTCAGGGCAGCGCTTTTACTCAGGTCACCCTTACTTTCCTTAAGAACGGCCCCAAAGTACAAAGGTGGGGATGCTGGCAATTCGGATATGCAGAAGAAAAGCCCTAAAGTGCTTTTCCTTTAAGAAGGGAAAAAGTGAGTACAGGCAAGATATTTTGAGAGAGCATCACATTCACCTCTTATTACCACGTATTGTTTTAACTGTCCTGTTTTCTTATTAGTTATTGCTATTAATCTTTTACTGTGCCTAATTTGTAAATTAAACTTTATCATAGGTATGTATATACCAGGGGGAAAACATGATATCTATCTATCTATCTATCTATCTAGCATCTATCTATATCTATCTATATCTATCCATCCATCCATCCATCCATCCATCCATCCATCCATCCATCTAGGTTTCAGTCCTGTCTGAGATTTCAGGCATCCACTGGGGGGACTACCATACATTATGCTAATATCCTCTGTTTGCTTGTAAGCGTTTGGGAGACAGGGCCATTTTTTTGTCCTCTTATTTTTATGAAGTAGGTCAGGTGTAGAGCACACAATTAATAAATGCTGGGTTGAACAAGCACGTCTATATTAGGAGACTACTGTACGCCGAGCATTCTGGCAGGGACTGTAAGGGAATGAATGAGACACAGACAAGCTTGCTTTCAGAGAGATCCCTTCTCCACCATCAGTGCTCAGAGGAAGCAGTATGGATAAATAACCCGCAAGGTTCCCCAGGGCAGGCGTGTTTAATGATGATCTAAATAATTCTTGATGGTCATGAATATTTCATTAAAATTAAATATACAATTTAAAATTCTCTCTTCAGATGTATTTGAGTTAAATTCACATCTGAGTTTTGTCAGATTTTATGGAATTTACTAACTTTGTATTATAATATTTGGAAAGCTTACAACGCTGACTCAGTTGTGAGTTTGTTCCACTATTTTGAAGCCTTTATTCATAGGGAAAAAAATATCTGGTCTTTTCTGTGTAACCCAAGAAGCCACCAGTCATGTGGTGGCGATGACAGGAATCACAGGCGAGGCATTTAAGAGGTGCCAAAGGGCCTCCGTACAGGCAGCAGGAATGGCAGAGACATTCAGCCTTCCATACAAGGCCGCTTTGCAAGACATATTCCATAAAGAACTGAAGGAGTTAATTTGATTCTTTAAAATTTATTTGATAGAGATACATATGTGCCTATTTTACCTACCTTTGTTGAGTTAGCCAAAAAAGCTGGCTACAAGAAATATACTGTAAATAAAAGCCACATTATTCACTTTTTTCAATTTGTATAAACATCATAAGCTATATTAAGTGACTATATTAGGATTTGTTTTATCTATTTTAAAAATATACATGTTGAATTATATTCTACCAACTTGTTTTCCTCCACTTACTATGAATCAAGTTATGTAAGCAGTGGCCTGGTTTATATTTTACAGAATGACCTGAGCTTCTGGACATTGGTGTAGGGGAAAAAAATAACAGATTAAGAATCAGAAAAAATGTCCAAAATTGAAACATTGTCCCTAAGATTGATTTGAGTTTGTATATACACTGAGTGGCCAGATTGTTATGATCTCTGAACGCCTAATAATCTGGCTACTCAGTGTGTATGTGTGTGTGTGTCTCTCTATATATATATAGACACACACACACACTGGAGGCCTGGTGTACGAAATTTGTGCATGGGGGGTGTCCCTCAGCCTAGCCTGTACCCTCTCCAATCTGGGACCCCTTGAGGAATGTACGACTGCCCTTTTAGCCCAATCCCAACAGGGCAGTCGTACATCCCTTTCACAATCCAGGACTGCTGGCTCCCAATTGTTCGCATGCCTGCCTTCCTGATTGCCCCTAACCACTTCTGCCTGTCAGTCTGATCATCCCCTAACCACTTCCCTGCCAGCTTGATTGATGCCTAACTGCTACGCTGCCAGCCTGTTGGCCCCTAACTGCCCTCCCCTGCAGACCTGGTTACCCCTAACTGCCCTCCCCTGCAGGCCTACTCCCCCAACTGCTCCCGCCTGCAGGCCTAGGTCCCCTCAAACTGCCCTACCCTGAAGGCCCGGTCACCCTCAACTTCCCTCCTCTGCTGGCCTGGTCACCCCTAACTGCCCTCCCCTGCAGGCTTGATCACCCCCAACTGCCCTCCCTTCCTCCCTTGCAGGCCTGGTCCTTCCCAACTGCCCTACCCTGCTGGCCATCTTGTGGTGGCCATCTTGTGTCCACATGGGGGCAGGATCTTTGACCACATGGGGGCAGCTATCTTGTGTGTTGGAGTGATGGTTAATCTGCATATTAGATAGGATAGAGGCTTGGTGCATCGGTGGGGACCAGCTAGTTTGCCCTGAGGGGTGGGGGTTCCCTTGTGGCATCAGGCAGCCTGGGCAAGGGGCCTATGGTGGTTTATAGGCCAGCCACTCCCCCTGGTGACCCAAGTGAAGGCTCTGGTATCTGGGATTTATTTATCTTCTATAATTGTAGCCTTAAGCGGAGGCCGGGGCTGGTCAGGGTAGGTGGAAAGCTTGGCTTCCTCCATTGCTGGGGCCAACCCTAGCCTCTTGCTCTCTCCAACTCAGAGGCTGCCACCATTTCTGTTGGGATTTATTTATCTTCTATAATTGAAACTTTGTAGCATTGAATGGAGGTCTAGGCCAGCAAGGGCAGGCAGAAAGCTTGGTTTCCTACATTGCTGGGGAAACCCTAGCCTCCCTCTTGCTCTCTCCATGGCCACAGCCATCTTGGTTGAGGTTAATTTGCATACTCACTCCTGATTGGCTGGTGGGTGGTGCTTGTAGGTATATCAGAGTGATGATTAATTTGCATATTACACTTTTGTTACATAGGATTAGAGTCCTGGTACATGAATTCTTGCATGGATGGGGTCCGGCCAGCCAGGTCGGGGGAAGGGGACAATTTGTATATTAACCTTTTATTAAATAGGATACACACTGAGTGGCCAGATTATTATGCGTTCAAAGATCATAATAATCTGGCCACTCAGTGTATGTCACCATTAAGAACATCTATATATATATAAAGAGCCAGGGTCTGTAACATCCAAAATGACCAAACAGATGACCAAACACTGGAAGTCAGTCCTGCAGTCAGTGCTGGGTTGCCACTGACCATTGCACTGACCGTTGCTGCTGCAGGTGCAGCAAACCAGCACTGACTACCAAGGGGGCTGTAGAGGTCTGGGATAGAGGCCTGGAGAGAGGCCAGGAGGGAGAAGCAGGGTCTGTTCCGCAGCCTCCATGGCAGCTGTTGATCAGCCCTTGCCTCTCTTTCTTTCTGGGACTCACCAGCAGCCATGGGGGCTGCTGATCATCTCTGCCTTTCTGACCAGGCCCGGATATAGGCCCAGAGACACTGATTGGCATAGAAACTGACCAATCTGAACCAAACTGAGTGAACTGCGAGGAGCCAATGGCTGCCTAGGAGGTGGAGCTTTTGAGCCAATCAGAACCTAATCTGGGTGAACTGCAAAGACAGAACCTAAGGTGGGGGCTAAGGAGGGGTTTTAAGGGCAAAACTATTTGGTATAAGTTGTAAGAAAGCAGTTCAATTTTTAAATGACTGGTTTGGCAGTATAGTGTATATGGCTGGCTATCAGTCCAGATATAGGGATTATATATTTTTGTCTACCAAGAGCATCTCCTCCTGCTGAAAAAGTCTCCCCCCGCCCACTTAAGCAATCCTATCCTATATATCTATACTATTAAAAGGGTAATATGCTAATTAAACAGGATCGACTGGCCATCTTCTGGATGTCTGTCTTCCCTGTGGACAAAGCTGTGGTGGTGGGGGCTGAGGCAGAGGCAGTTAGGAGCCAGTAGAGGGCAGTTGGGGGCAACCAGGCTAGCAGAGGAGGGAATTTGGGGGCGATCAGGCAGACAGAGGAGTTAGGGGCAATCAGGCAGGCAGGCAGGTGTGCTATTAGGAGCCAGCAGTCCCAGATTGTGAGAGGAATGTGGGATTGGGCCTAAACCAGCAGTCAGACATCCCCCATGGGGTCTCCAATTGGGGAGGGTACAGACTTGGCTGAGCAAGCCGCACCTCTGAGGATGAATTTTGTGCACCGGGCAACTAGGACTATATAATAAAGAGCTAATATGCTAATTAGACCAAAGAGACAAATGGCTGTCTGGACAACCTTCCAGACAAAGCCGGGGCTGCAGGGGCAAAGCTCCTGGCACAAATTTTGTGCATTGGGTCTCTAGTGTTAGAATAATTGCCTTCACGTGAAAGCCCTTGTGTGGACATCTTTCACAGACCAAACACCTGATGTTAACAAAAATATTCCCCCAATGCATTTCAAGTCACATGTTCTGGCTAGGAACATTTTACAAAGTGATACAGGTTTCTTTGTGAATTGTTAATGCATGATTTCTGCATTTCATTTTCTTTTTAGGACAAAATTTCTATTTGAGTCTTTTTAGAACCCTTTACTACATTTCAATTCTAGTGCTATGTCCTGAGCCACTTCTAGATAATCTTCTCACCTTTGAATGTTACCTTGATCTTGATGAAGGTAAACTTAATACAGAAGTATATCTTGCAGAAACTAACTTCTGACAGCTACTTGGAGAGAAGGGAAACCATTTCTCCTTGGCCTAATAGAAGGAAGGAGACTATGCAGGTATAATTTGCATATAGGTTTTGAAGATTTTTATAGTGATTCTCTACATATCTGAAAATTCATATAAAATAAACTATCTTGAAATATCCCAAGAAATACAGCATGTGCCATTTTAGTTTGATTGAAATCAGGTTAACAAATGTGATTGGCATTATGATTAAGCATGTGTACTCTACAGCCAGACAGCCTGGGTTTAGATCTCAGCGGGACTACTTTGGCTATCTGATCTTAGGTAATGGAGTATCAGTTTTTTAATCTCCTAAAATGAACCCTATTCCATTTTATAGACATCTACTTTATAGGCTCATTTGAGGGTGAAATAAATTAATATTTATAAAATACTAGCAGAGTGCCTAGATGTAGTAAACACTTTGTAAAATTTTGAAGAAAACTATAAAATTCTGTTCATTGCAGCTACAATTTGTATCTTCAAAAGAACTTTCAAGTATGTTTGTTGGGAGTAAGTTCCTTAGCCAGGGACTTTTAAACATACAAATTGTAGCTGCAGTGAAATGAACTCTTTCTTTACAAAATGAATTCCCAAACTTGTTCTCCCATGAACCAAACTTCACATTTTATATGTGTGTGTGTGTGTTGGGGTGGGGGGTGGATTTTTTTTTGTCCACAGGGAGTTGGTCTACAGTACAAAAATCAAGGCTATTTTAACTTCTCCCAGTTATATTCTTCAGATGCTAATTGAATTTAAGAAATGATGAGAAGATTTACAGATGATTTTCAGGTTGGAAGCTTTAGTTATTGTGTTAATGATGGAAACATTTAATAAGAACAGGAAGCAGAAAGAAGCAGAGTATTGGAAAATGTAATGTGTTTAGAATGAGATGCATAGCCTTTGAGGGGCTTGTACTATATTTAATTTGATATATCACATACAGCTGAATTGTAAGGTACAAATCTGAGCTGGATATGTTGACTAGAAGTTGTCAACATATAGATGGCTTTGAAACCATATGTGGACAAATCTGTTCAGGTGGATTGTATATAATAATGTAATAAAATTTAGGGCAGATTCCTATAGTATTTAAGAGAAGCTAGACGAGGAGCTAGAAGAGAGCTAAAAAGAAGTGGTTAGATAGGTAGCATAAATGTGGAAATCCAAGGAGTGCTAAAGAATGAAATTACCACCATTGTCAAAAACACTTTTATATTACCTGGCTGGTGTGCCTCAGTTGGCTGGCTTCATCCCATGTACCAAGAAGTCACTGGTTCCATTTCTGGTCAGGGCACATGCTTGTGTTGTGGGTTCGATCACCAGTGCAGGAGGCAGCTGATGTTTCACTCTCATCAATATTTCTTTCTCTAGGCCCCTTTCCCGTCCTCTGTCTGAAATCAATAAAATTATTATTTAAATCACTGTATCATTTAAAAAATAGAATACAAGTCTAAATGAAATATCTCTAAGTAAGAAAAAAATATGATAGTGACTAATCACAATTTATACACTTTTCATTTTTTAGACAGACAAGTTAAACTTAGTAGGAAAGAGAAAGTGGTTTAATACCACTGAAGGGATTTCATAAATTTGGAATGTTGTAGTTGAGTATTTATAACAAGTTATTCCTTTTATTGATAGAAAGCTAAGTCCAGGAAGAGGAAGTAATTTGCCGAAAGTCACATGAACATTAAATGGAAGAGCAGGCATTAGACATCTGTAATACTAATTTTTATTGTAATACAATAAAAATACGTTAAAAATAAAAAAAATAATGGAAGAGCAGGACAAGAGTTAAGGATTCCCGATTCTCAATATTTCTTGGGGAACATTATTAAAGTAAAAATAAAATACTTTATAGTAACGAGGGTGCATTAACATTACTCAGACAGTAATGATGGCATGGAATGCATAAGAAAAATCAATGGCCTATAAAAAAGAAGTAATAAACTCACAACAACCGAGCATAAATGGGGAAAGGAATCTGTTACCTGTCTGGGAATGATTGAAGTGTTATAAGGTCTGTCTAGAAGTAGAATGATGACCTTCTGCTCCCCTTTCGTCATGTTGAGAGGTCCCTGTCACAGAAAATCATAATCAACTAGACCTGTGCTGCTAATCTTCCTGAACATTGTTCTAAGTATCAGTGGTATTCAGTGCAAGAAAACCAGATGTGAGCTTAAGGTATGACCTACTCCCTTAATTCAAGATGTGGAATACAATCGACTAAATATATATCAAACTGTGATTATTTCATCATTAGCATTATATGTGAAGAAATCTTTCACTTGGAGGACAGGGCAAGAAGGTTGATAGAAATTGCTTGCTGAGATATGAGAATCATTACTGCTTTTCCACCTAATTTCAGTGTCATCCAAAACAAACTTCATTAAGAAATTTCCACCTAGACATAAAGCCGGATGCATTAAAATGTTGAGGTGTCTTGAAAGGGCATTATTCAATAGTGTGTGCGTATACACATGCCCCCATTCTATGTAAACATTATACTAGTACATTAAAAATCTTAAGACATAATACTCTATATTCATATAATATTAACTACTAAAATGTAGCCTCTAAATTTTTTGATAGTGTACTCCATTAGTAAAACATTTAGGTAAGACCAGGGAGGCAGATCTCAGCACTACATTACCTAGCCTGCTGTTCACTTGGCTTTGATTTCTTCCAATAGAAGGAGCTGGCTAATCCTATATAATAAAAGAGAAACATGCAAATTTGACCGTACCTTAGCTCCTGATTGGCTATGCTACCAGCCAAGCAGGGGTGGGGCCAAATGGCACGAGTGCCAGACCCCAGGGGTGGAGATGAAACGGCAGTGGCGGCGAGTGCGCAGCCCCTGGGCGCTGTGAGGGGAAGCAGCAGCAGTGGTGACAGCGGCAGGGAGTGCCCAGCCCCTGGGCACTATGAGCAGAAGTGGCAGCGAGCGCCCATCTCCCGGGGCCGGGTGGTTGCAGGCAGCCAGGGCTGAGCTGAGCAGGGTGATGGCTGGGTGCCCAAGGCTGGGGGTGAGCCATCAGTTGGGCATCCCCTGAGGGCTCCCAATATGTGAAAGGGGGAAGGTTGGGTTGAGGGACCACCCACCCCCAGTGCACGAATTTTGTGCACTGGACCCCTAGTTTAAACTATAATTCTATAGTCCTAACTTTGGGATGCTGGAACTTTCTGCCATATGATAAGACAGAGATCACCAAACTATGCCCCACCCCAGGCCCAATAAATCATATTACCTACCAATGAAATTTTATTGGGACATAGCTGTGCCCATTCACTACTTGTCTATGGTGGCTTCATGTTATAATAATGGCAGAGTTGAGTACCATAGTTGCAAAAGAGAGAATATGGTGCACAAATATAAAATATTTTCTACCTAATCTTTTAAAGAAAAAGTTTCTAACCGCTGCCATAAATAAAGATATTCAAAAGTTTTGTGGAATAGGAAATTTAAAGTGAATATTTTATGTGCAACTTGCTTAGCCACTCTATAAAAGCTGTCTCTACTTGTCTCTCACTCTAAAGGGGATTTTTTGACCTGATCAATAACACTGCACCCTAGCAAGTTTATTGATATGACAGGTCCCTGATTTTTCATAGGGTTTGTCTATCACCTGGCAACATATATGTATCTTCCTAAGTTTTATTAATAGAATACTATTTTACCAGGTCTAATTAGTATAATTCAAGCATGTTAAATACTAGCATGATGTTTTCTGGGATACAACAAGGTCTCTGCAGACTATATTATAGCACAGATGAAGAGAATCTAAACAATCCTGAGTTAATATAAAAAGCATCTTCTGCTGCACCTATCAGATATAGACAATCTCATCCTGATTGTCTTAATTGATTAGGATTGAGAAAAATTTCACTCACACAATAAGTGCATAAATGCTTAGCAGCTACAAGGGGCTCTGATGATTTGCATGAGTAAAAATACCACATTTGCAAATGCAAGCTGTGATTGACATCACTCTCTGATTAAGTTGATAATAATTCTATTGTATCATCCAAGATCCATTAGACCACTGTATTAGAATTGAATTATTGAGGGACACAATAGGAATTCATACCTTTGCATCTTTTAGGTCTTTTTTTCACTCAGGGTATGAGTCTTTGGAATTCCTCCAGAAATGCATATTACTTTCATTTATTTGTTCTGAGAAAAGCAGTTGTCCTTTTTTTTTTCTTCTGCTACAATAGCTCTCTTTCTCTCACACACAACTATGGAGATATTGGGAATTAAGAAGTATGCTTTTTGCAATGTAAAAGAAACTCATAATGGTGTGTCAGGAGCACTGGCTCATTGTAAGATGGACTGCTGGCAAGACTCCGAATATCTGGTTTCCACAATTTGTCATGCTGACAGATGGCCCAATGTAGCCATTTTGGGTCCTTGGAGATTAGTGTCAACTCAGAGCTAACAATGAATGACTCCTCATGCAGGTGACATGCAGGACATTGGGGTGTCCTATAGTGACCTGTTTACCAGTATTAACTGATGAAGTCTCCAGTTTTTGAATGAGGTCTGGAGAAATAAAAAGCTCTGGGGCACCAGGGCAGGCTGCTCCTGTTTTTCCTTCTCCCATTTTAAAACTCATGGTCTTTCTACTTCGTCAAAATATACCGTTGGTTAATTTACATAGATTTTTGGAGGATCTGTGCAGAACTGTGATTTGTGTGGCTGAAAGTTTCCTTGAGTTGCTGTATTTTCTCATGCAGACTTTTAAGGGTTACAACTTTTAAAATACATTATTTCCTTATTTAAAAAATACCAGTTATTCCTTAAATATAAAATAATGCTCATAATGTCCATAGTCCTCGTCCTGGCATTCTTTGTTGTCCATGACTTTTTAAAGAAACTTCCACTTCATCCAAAAAGCTCTGCCAGAAAAAAAAGCAGCAGCATGGTTATTTTAGCCTTATTCTGGAATAAGCTAGCTGTTGCCATTGCTTAGCCCATCTTGTGGTGAACATCCATTTTACATAGTTAGTTCATAGTCTTTCCTTACAGACCAGTTTAGTTTCCACTTTTTCTATACATTTTTCTTTTAGTATCTGGGCAGAGAATAGTCTAGTTCAGTGGTTGGCAAATTCATTAGTCAACAGAGTCAAATACCAACAGTACAACGATTAAAATTTCTTTTGAGAGCCAAATTTTTAAAACGTAAACTATATAGGTAGGTACATTGTTATTAACTTAATTAGGATACTCCTAAGCTGGCCTTTGCTAAAAACATGGTATTTTGTGGAAGAACCACACTCAAGGAGCCAAAGAGCCACATGTGGCTCGCAAGCTGAGGTTTGCCGATCACTGGTCTAGGTTAATTTGTGTGTAATCTATCTTTCCCTTCTCTAGATAGATCGATAGATCTCTATATAAACATGAAAATGTGTCTAATTAGAATATTCTTGTATACTTATTTTTTTCTTAACCCTAGTTCTAGAGCCTGTGCTTTAAATAATTTATGCATACTACTTATTCATGTAATGTCTATATTCTCTACTGTGCCAATGTTAACCTTCGAAAAATAAAATGGTTTATTTTCTTGTGAAACATTGGCATTATATCAAATTCTTTTATTACATACCACATTATAAAGCCATTATAAATTAATTGTCTCATAATCCTCATTGCTAAACTAAGCTCAATAAGGACAAGGTGCATTTCTTAAAATTAATTTTATTCTTGTGCTTAGAATAATATTTGCACATGATAGTTGCCTCATTTATATTTGTTATCAGAATGATAATAATTATTTAAATTTGCTCAAAGCTAAATGTTATTGTACAGTTCCATCAAAGTTCTTCCTGCAAATTATCCTCCAAATAATTTTTTGAGTAAGTTTTAGCTCTTGATTTAAATTCCACAGAAATGCATTATATACTAACTGCTTTACTTCATATCTGCCCTTTCTAACACAATATTACATAGTGGAAACAACAACTTTCCTTTCTTTACTTAGCTCCTTATCCTAAAATCATAACACATTGTTTGATTCCCATAGAAGAATAATGCTTTCTGAGTTGATATTTTCATATAATGAATCATTAATTTCTAAACAAATTGTGAAGAGATGTATTTTACAGCTAATATCTGTTGTTAGAAAAATGTGTGTTGTTTGACCCCACTAGTTACTATGTGAGAGTTTATTTAAAGAAATTAACTTTAGAAAAGTCTCCAAGTCATTTAATTCTTTTTATAAAATGATGTTAGGACAAGGTTCATTTTTTTTAATACTGGTTATTCTTCTGAATAGTACATGAGTTGTTTTCACTAGTTCTTTATTTTCTTTCATTTTTTTTTTGAGAGAGAGAGAGAGAGCGCTTCTTATTCTTGTATCTTAGCCAAAAGAAAGACTTTTAAGCCTCTTTAGGAAACAACCCAAAAATATTTATCTAGTTTCAGTAACACACCCAATATTTATAACAGTTGTTAACTATCTGGCTGGAAAAACATTTACTTTTTTTTTTTTTTTACTATTTTTTAATATTTATTATTTATCTTTTGGCCACAAAAGAGAAAAAAAAAGTACAAATCATACAAAAGTAGTAATGAGTATTCAAAAGTTTATTCTTACAATTATTTATTAATTATTTTATTATTCATCTGTATTGCAACTATAAACCTACTTTTTCCTACCCCTGTATTTATGTTATACATATAAAATTTACTGTCCTGATTCTTTTATTAAGTTGACACCAACAGTAGTAGCAATAGTATATCCATATCCCTTAATGTATGGTATATAGATGTTACCGTAAAATTTGAAATGGTATTGTAAGTTATATGACATGGTGAGGTCAAGAGAAAAATGACTAACATGTATTGTAGAAAATGGTTTTTATGGCATTGTTACTACTCAGAATTTTTCAAATAAATAGAATCAGGTATAAATCTATTTGTCGGAATTTACTGCACAATATTGTTGAATTTTGAATTTGGTTTCCCACAGTAAGTTTTTCTAGACATATTCTATGAAGGAAATATATCATTGTAGGAAATGCAATACATGCATTATTTTTCAGGATATATGAACCTTGTAAAAACCCACAATGACATTCTATCCCATTAAATTGTTTATCTTAAAGCAAAATGGTCTCTCTGTTTCATAAGAAAGAAGTAGAAGAAATTTTAGAAATTATTTGGATCAACAAATTTTATGCACTGCTTTGAAAAATTGCCTTATGGAAGAGAAAACTCACCATATTCTGAGAGAGAATATTCCTCTTTTGAAATTGGTATAGTTGTTACAAAGTTCTTCTATCAGTTAATTCAGAAGGTGCTTCCTTCTAATTTTCTTTTACATTCTTTTCCTAGGCATCAGAGAGCAAACCTACTATTTGTTTGACATCATAGACCTTAGTGAATGTCTTATGCCTTATGTTAGCCTTTGTTTCTTAGATTTAAATAATTCTAGTGCTTTCATTTATTTTTCTTAGAGTACAATTACCAGTGTATTCTATTTGCTTTAATCTGGATAATTGCAAGTGTTTGTGTCATTTAATGAAATGTTTGTTTGGCTGTGGTGTTTTTAATGTGGTGCTTAGATTGAATGTAGTATACTGTGGATGTGGCCTGACCAGGTCAGAATGTACCTGGGTATTCCTTTTATACACCTCATCATTGTGTGTCTATTAACCCAGCATAAATTGCCTGAGATAATCTTGATCACAGCATTATGTTGTTAGATTTCTCATAATATATAATCAGCCCACTACCTTGAGCAGTTTACTTTTTTGAAAGTAAATATAGCATTTATAGTATTAAATGTTACATTGTAGCAGAAATAAAAATATTTGAATAATCTTTATGGCTTAGGTGTATGTTAGAGAATTTAGTACATAGTGACTGCTCAACCAATGTTTTCTGAATAAATATTTCTAAATAGGTATCTTCGAGTTTTAATGAATAATTTCTTAGCACTATTTAATGGAATATTTATAGCAGATTTTATAAGTGTAATTACAGGCTCTCTTCAATGTACTGATATAAATATCATAAAAGACAATATCAAAGATAGGGCTGGATGACAATCCATCAGGGGCTCCTAAAGGCTTCAATTAAATTGAATAATCATTTACCAGTGCTAAATATCTGACAGACCTCTGTAGGTATTAACAATATGTTACCCCCCAAAAATACACAGGGTATTGGAAATAGCCCTACTAATCAACACTCATTGGGTTAGTTAGATGTTAATTCATCTCTCTATTCCACCATTTACATTTCATTTCACTATATAAAATATTATTTGGAATGCTTTCATAAATCAAGATAAATGCCTTCAGCATTTATACAATTGCTTAGAATTAGGTTTGATTTCAGTGCTTCACTCATGATAAAAAGACCCTCAGAAGGCTGTATGGTTTAGCATTATGCAAGCCTTTATTTTATCAGTTCCTGTATTATCCTAGTGATCTCAAACAAGTTACTTAAAATTTGTAACTTTAGCTTTTCTCTCACTTGTAAAACCCAGGTACTAACAGAACATATCTTAGAGAATTGTTTGGTCAGTTAAAAAGATAATCAACCATCCCAGATCGGTTTCCTTGGGAAATAGATCCTGAGGCTCTGGTAACTGCATAGAGAAGGATGTTTGGGAAAACTCCTGGGAATAACCCCTAGTGGAGAAGAGAAAATTGGACAGAGAAAGAAGTGAATGGCTCTTTAGTTGCAACAGACCAGTCAAATGATTCCTTGGGGGAGCTCTGTTTGGGATACATTGCTCAACTAGTTTCTTCTGGTGGAAGTTGAGATCATTGATTTGAGACTTTTTTTCTTATTTTTTGTTAATTCCCACCCAATAATATTTTCCATTGATTTTTCTTGGAGAGAGTGGAAGGAAGGAGGAGAGAAAGAGAGAGAAACATTGATGTAAGAGGGACACATTAATTGGTTGCCTCTTGCATGTGCCTGACCAGGCCTGGGGATTGACCCTGCAACTGAGATATATGCCCTTGACTGGAATCGGACTGGGACTCTTGGGGCTGAGGCTCTATCCTTTTTTCCTTTTTAACTCATATAGGCATTTGATGCTTTAAAATTATTTTTTAAAATACTGCTTTAGATGTATCCCACAGATTTGGATATGTTGTCTTCTAATATTCATTAAATTAAAAGTATTTTCTAATTGTTTTGAACTTATTCTTAAATCTTTAGGTTTAGAAGAATGTTTTCCCAATAATTGTGATTATTCACATTATTTCTGATATTAATTTTTAATTAAATTTCCCTGGGGCCAGAGGACATATTTGGTACAATTAAAAGTTTTAAATCAATGAATCTTGTTTGTGGCTTAGAAAATAGTCTATCTTATTAAGTGAAAAGATTGAATATTCTGCTGCTGTTGAGTGTTCTGTAAACATCAATTAAATAAAGTTGTTCAATAGTAGCATTTATGTCTTCTATATCCTTATTGATTTTCTGCCCACTTGTTTTGGTCAGTTTTTGAAATAAGAGTTTTGACATCTCCAATGATAATTGTAGATTATCTATTTCTCCTTGCAGTTTTACTTGGTTTTGCTTAATGTATTTTGAAGCTCTATTATTAGATACATAAATATTTGCAGTTATTATGTTTTCTTGATGTATTTATTAGTTTATAATTATAAAATGATGTTCTCTACCCCTGTTAATGTTCTTTTTCTTAAATATATTCATCTGATATTGATATTACATCTCAAGCTTTCTTTTATTATTGGCATAATATATTTTTTCCATCTTCTTTTTTTACCTTATTTATGTTTTTATATTTAATATGTAGTTTAGGCAGCATATAATTTATTCTTGTTTTGTATCCAACCTGACAATATCTATTTTAAAAAATGTATTTAGATTATTTACATTTAATGTGAATATCTATGCAGTTGGTTTCATATCTGACATCTTGCTGCTTATTTCCTATTTGTCCCATCTGATATTAATTCCTTTTGCTTTCTTTTCCTGCTTCCTTTGGCATTAATTTCTTTTATGATTCCATTTAATTTTCTTTGAAGTCATTAGTTATAACCATTTATTTTGTTATGTGAGTGGCTGCTATAAAACTTTTAGTATACATTTTGAATTGTTACAGTCTACTCCCAGTTAGTTTACAGTCTTTACAGTTAGTTTATGAATTTTATATAAATTAACATAATTCAATTATTTCCTGTTGTCTATTGCCTATGATTGTCATACACTGTAATTCTGTTATAAAGATCTTTAAAAGATATATTATTATACTTTAAGTTAAAATAATAACAATATATCTTTTAAAGATCATTAAGTAATAATAAAAATAATTTTAAAAATTACATATGATATTACAATTTGCAGTGCCCTACATTTCTTTATGTAAATCCATATTTGCAACCAATATTATTTTTCTGTTGTCTAAAGGAATTCCTTTACTATTTCTTATAGTGCAAGTCTTTGGCTGATTAATGCTTTTGGAATTTTTATGATTATATAAATTTTTATTTTGACTTTAAAAGCTATCTTTTTTGGCTATGAAATTATAGGTTAAAAGATCTTTTTCCTTTTGGTATTCACTGCCTTCTGGACTACCATGGTTTATAATAGGGTGTGTTTTTTTTCATTCTTATGTTTGTTCCTCTCTGCACAAAGTATCTTTTTCATTTGAGTGTATTTAGGGCTTTCTCTTCATCACTGATTTTGAGCAATTGATTTGATTTTGTGGTGTATTTTTTCTCTTCCTTTTTTTTTTTTTGAGATTCATTATACTTTAAGCCTGTAGGTTTGAAGTGTTGCTGGAGCTGACCAGCAAACCCTGAGCAACGGATAAATGATTACTCTGACACAAAGTTGGCTGTGAAAGAAAGGGTTAAGGGACCAGCTAGCTCAGTGATAGGCAACCTTTTGAGCTTGGTGTGTCAAAATTTGCCAAAAAATCAAGCATAACTCAGGTGGTGTGTCACTTCAAGAAAAAAACAACATAATTTCATGATATTTATAGTATAAATAACAAAAATGTATCATTGTAATATATAACTGTATTTAATAAACCCAAAGCTAATTACTTAACTTACCTGCTCAGTGACTTCTTTGTTTATCTGTCAGTCAGTTTCTTTTGTTGGTCTTGATATTATTTAATTTGTGTGGAGTGCCGTGAACTAAGATAAGTGAGGGGGAGAGGGAATTCTTTAACTAACCTGCCTATTAGTGACTTTTTTGTTGCTGAATTTCATTGGCTAAACCTTCAATTGAAAGTTGGTACTTTGTACACTTCAAGCCCAAGCAAGCGCTACTAACTTCATCTGTCAATCTGTTTCTTTTGATGGTTTTTATATTATTTAATGCTGAGAATAAGGTCTCACAAAAGTATGTAGAGGGAAAAATTGTGAGTAAAGCCATTTCAATATTTTTCAGGATGTTAAAAGTGTCTGGTAGAGCTTTGGAAAGATGGAGGAGGAAGAGCAAAGAAAAAAGATCCCTTTGGTTCCAGAAAATCTCCTGAAAAAGAGGAAGGCTTATCAGGCCCTCAAAGCTACCCAGGCAATGTGGGCACTTTTGGGAAAGAAGGAGCAGAGTAAAGGGAATGATATCAGATTTAAGTGACTGGAATGGTTCCTACAAGATCCGTGGCGGCAACAACGGGACAAGGTGTGCCTCAGACGACTAGAAGTGAAACCTCATGGTGTGGAAGTGCCAGATGAACATTCCTTGGCTTTGGTTGTATGCATCCAAAGGATCAAAGGGTTGGGCATAATGGTACAGAAAACCATTGCAAGGCTTCACCTGAAGAAGATTTTCAGTGGTGTCTTTGTCAGAGTGACTCCCCACACCATAAAAATGCTGCGTATAGTGAAACCTTATGTAACCTGGGGATTTCCAAATCTGAAGTCTGTGCGGGAGCTCATCTTGAAACGTGGGCAAGCCAAGGTCAAGAATAAAATCATCCCTTTGACAGACAACCCAATAATTGAGGGGCATCTGGGGAAGTTTGGTGTCATTTACTTGGAAGACCTCATTCATGAAATTGCCTCCCTGGGGAAGAATTTCTAGGTGATCTCAGAGTTCCTATGCCCTTTCCATCTCTCAGTGGCCCAGTAAGCTCCCAAGAATAGAGTAGGCTTCCGCAAGGAGGTGGACTCCCTGGTTATCGAGGCTAACGCATCAACCAGCTCATCCGGCAGCTGAACTAAACCCAGAGTACCCGAAAGCATACTGCATTGCAAGCATGTGTTTTTGGAATTATCCATTATCTTCAAAGAAGATTGTTTTCTGCTATAGCTTCAGAAACCAGAAGGGAAGAGTCAGGGAAAACATGGTGATGATGTCCTACTTCCAAAGGAAAAGTCCAGTGTGTTTCCCACATTGGCCACTGTTGCCGCCTTGGAAATCAGCCAAGGACTCATGCTGTGGAGGAGAGGGGCCTGCATCACAGATAGGAGATGTCCTTCGTCACTCTTCAGTACTTAGCCATGAACACAAGACAGCAGTGACCCAGCCCAGAGCATACCTGAACTTGGGGTTCCTAATGCCGTGTTTTGGAAAGAACTTGAAATACATTTAGAAGAGCACAAAAATGGGGAAAAAGGTGTCTGGTAATCGGTTCCAGGCACTCCAAATATCCTGTTCCTAGTGGCACTCCTCTTGATTCTCCAAGCGGCACCTTTCCAGATTCTCAAGCTTTGACCTCAAGTTGACTAGCAACTGAGCCCAGATGCTGTCTTGAAATTCTGCAAGTTTCATCTCCAAATCATCAAGTTGCATGCATTAGAAACCATTTAATTCCAAACTACTGTAGACTACTACATCAGGATACTTAATTATTTTTATGGTCTGTTCTAGGCTTCTAAATTGATTAAATCTATCACTGAACTGGTCAAGTTACAAGTCTAAAACATACTGGTACTTTATATGCAAGGGTTTCATTTCATTTTGTATAGCTACACTGGCCTTCTCAAAATACTTTGTTACTCGAGGAAAATACTTCTAAGTTTTAGTTTCTATATCTCCCTTGAAAATTTTAAGTTTACTTTCAAAAGCTTTTATGTATCCAAACATAACGTCAATACTTTGGCCAAAACCTTGTAACTTTAAGTTCATTTCATTAATATGAACAGAGAGATCTGTAAAAAACATCAGGGTGTTGACCTACTTATCATCATGGAGCTAAAAAAAGTTTCCCAGATCCTTATCCTCAAGAAATACCTTAATTTCTTCAAAGCACTCCACAAAGTGCTCAAGAACTTTGCCTCAGCTCAGCCATCTTACATTATTGTACATCAGCAGTCCACTGTAGGTCGAATCAAACTCCAGTAAAAGTACAGAAAATTCTCGCTTGTGAAGGGGGTGAGCAGCTAATAAATTAACTATTTTTGTAACAACTGACATTAAGTCGTTTAAGTCGGTGACTTCTGCCTTGGCACATAAAATCTCCTGATGGATAATACCATGAAAAGGCACAATCAGATATAAAATAGCTTTCATAAACAATTTGACAAATATAACTTTTTTCCCCCACTATTTTTGGTGTTCTGTCATCACAACTTTAGAGATATCAATGCTTAGGTCACAGAATGTTTGTATAACAACCTTACATATTTTGCTTCCTGATGTACTTGTTGGCACTGATACTAACTTTATCAACTCTTCTCTCATTGTGAGTACATCAGAATATTGACTAATAATGGCCAACTGAGCATGTGATATGACATCAGTAGTTTCATCAAGAGAGATCGAAAAATATTTACAATTATGTCTCTTTGTAATTGATGTTGTACATTTGCATTCAGTCTCATTATTTGGTCTTTTATGATAGTTCTACTGAGTGGTAACTCAGATATTCTCTTAATAATTGCATGTTTATTCTGCATATAGTGAAATAGAACTGGTGCACATCTTAGGAGAGTTTCTTTAATAAATTCTCCCACACTGAGTGCTTTTCCATGCTGAGCTATGGAGTGAGAAATGCTCAAACTTGCAGATGTTAAATTTTTAGAGCCTTTTATAAATTAAGGATGGAATTAGATTGGCTCTTATAAAGGTGTAGCTGCCTGGAAATATATTCCTTCCTTTCATCCTCACTTTTTTTCAAGAGCTGGGAATGATTAGTTTCAAAATGTCTATTTATATTCCACATTTTGTTTACTACTCTTTCAGTACATAGAACGCAAAATGATCTGCCATTTTTTTTTAATGCCATACATCTTGCTCCATGACCATGAAAGGTTTGGCTATTGCTACTACCACTTCTTACTTAACCTTGGTTTTTTATTTTTTGGGTTCTCCATCAGGGGGACAGTGACAGAAGATAGAATTATAGATAGCCTGTTAGCCCTGCACGCAATTAGCAGTTAACTAGCCTAACTGACCACAAGATGGCACATGTAACTGTCTTTTAGGAAAGGACAGGGCTCATAAGAAGATATAGGAGTTGATAAGGATGCACAACAGTAATAGTGTTGAAATGGAGTCTGCACTATGCTGCAAAATGGCATTCCTTATATAAATTAAGATGGCTTCTGCTATTTCTAATGGCAGGAAATGGCACCCCTAGCACAGGCCCTCACCTCTCCCAGCCTCCCCCTCACTTATCTCAGTAATGATGGTCAATTAGAAATCCATGACACCCCAGAACAGTAGATTGGATGATGGTTGCTGTGGTTATGTGGTTGCAGGTAATGGTGATCATAGGGCCCCCAGAGATGCATCCTCTGCAACATTCCGCTGCTCCTCTGGCCGGAAATGAGGTCAAAGATCCCCTAATGGCCTAACCGGAAGTCCCAGAACTAGATGCTCTGTGCCAGATTTCTGTTGTTTTGGCCTACAGACCTCCGGCACAGAGTGTCTACACTACAGCAAATATATCACCTTTCTACTGCACCTGGCCATGGAGTACCTGAGGATGAAACTTCCTTCTCGGCATGCAGCCCCATACTTCTCTGTATGCAACTGCATGCGGCTGCGTGTCATCGAAAATGGCTAGGCATGTCAGTGCTGACACGTGTGTTATAGGTTCACCATCACGGGCCTAGCTAAACGAACCAGACAGCCTCAGTTGCCTGCTTTGTTAGGCTTTTATTGTAATAGCAGTTTGAGATTAAGTTTATCTTTTAGATACAATCAGTGGGGTAAGTAATACTGGGGGAGGGGGGGAAGAGACATATGTGTTTGTAATATCCTTTAAGCAAGGACACCTAACGATTAAGCATAAGGATTCCAGTAAACACTCGGGTGTCTGCATGTGCACAGACTTGTTTAGAAAGGTCAAGGAATAATTAGGGGCACCACCTTCGGCACTCCCCTAAGTTGGAATTTCAATAAACAGAGCAGGCAACCTTTCACATACTTCCCTTTTCTCGGAACGTCCTCCTCATAAACTTTCCAACCAAGTCTCGTGCGCTCCCCAACGAAGTGTTGATTACATTTCAAAAAATTTGGGGCATTATTCTCTCAAATATTTTTTCTGTTTTCTCCTCTGTTTTGGGGATTCTAATTATATGCATATTCAACTCCTTGATTTTGCACCTGTGATGACTGCTAATGTGTTTTTTCCCTCTCTGTTTCATTTTTCTATTGCTAAGTGTGCACGTTCACTGTTCTGCAATGACTCATCTGTTGTTTATCGTATTCACTATATTTTTCTTGTCTGGTATTTTTAATCTCTAAATGGTTGATTTTGGTCTTTTTTATATCTCCTGTGTTTCTACTTATAATGTTTCTTTCAATTTCTGAATTATATGAATTATAATTATAATTCTCTTATTAGTTTATCTACAAAGTAGGGGCCTGGTGCATGAAATTTGTGCACTGGGACGGAGGGGTCCCCTCAGGCCAGCGTGCCCTCTCTCACATACTGGGAGCCCTCAGGAGATGTCCTACTGACAGCTTAGGCCCGTTCTCCATGGGGAGCAGGCCTAAGCTGAAGTCTGGCCTCCCTTTGTGGGAGGCAACTAGCTGATCAGGGAAAGGCACCAGCCCCATCACTCCACTGCTGCAGCCACTGCCAAGTCACCACAGCCACCAAGGTGTTTTTATCAACCCAGACTCCGGTCCCCTCACCATGAAAAAATGACAACTTTCTTTAGGCATTTTCAAGATGTATCTTTCATAGGATATGACATTTCTTTGTTTTTCTTTTTTTTATCCTCACCTGAGGATATGTTCCCATTGATTTTTAGAGTGTGGAAGAGAAAGGGAAAGACAGAGAGAAACATCAAAGTAAGAGGAACACTTTAATTGTTTGCCTCCTGGATGAGCTCTTACCTGAGCCCCAGCCAGGGAGGAGCCTGCAACCTAGGTACATGCCCTTGATCAGAATCTAACCCGGACCCTGTGCTTGGCAAACCTAGGCATTATCCACTGAGCCAAACCGCCTAGGGCAGGATATGACATTTCTTAGCCCTCCAGCAGTGGACCTTTGTTTTTTTCTCCAGGAGTGTGGTGGAAAAACTCTAGATTACTTTTTTGGGTTGTTATACCCAAGTTACTAAGAATATTACCAGTAGCATACAGGGAGCTTAGCTAATGAGCGGTCAGAAAAGGTGTTTCCTGTATAGTTCATACCTATCTCCTCTGATCTCCAGCTCCACCCCTGCTAATTTTCTATTGCTAAAGCCTCTAGCCCTGGGTGGGGGACCCCCAGTAGCTGCACTTGCCCTGCTTGGCCCTGGCCAAGGCTGTAATCCTCTGGTCGAGGCTCTGCTGGGGCCCTGGGCTGTTGAGCCCCAGTGCTCGCAATCATCCTGCTTTGCTCCCGGCCTAGGCTGGAACCCCTAGCACGGAGATTGCCCTGCTCTGCCTTCTTGGCTGCAAGCCTCTGGCTGAGGCTTGAGCCCTGGGCTGGGAACCCCCAGCTTGCTCTGATCATCAGGCTCTGCCCTGGCCAAGGCTGGCAAGGGTAGGCGGAAAGCTTGGCTTCTTCCATTTCTGGGGAAACCCAAGCCTCCCTCCTGCTCTCAATGGCCACAGCCATCTTAGTTGGGGTTTATTTGCTCCTGATTGGATGGTGAGCATGGTTTGTGAGCCCAGCTTGATCAGAGGTTTGGTCAATTTGCATATTACTCTTTTATTATATAGGATTCCATCATCTCTTCCAAGGCTATTTTTTGATTAACTAGTTTTCTCCTTGTTTTCATTTGTATATTTCTACTTTTTTTTGTATTTTGGATAATTTTTAAAAAATAAAATTCCAGATAGCTTGGCTTTCATATTGTTCAGTTCTGGATTTTTTTCATTCCTTTAAATATTTGTCCACTCTTGTTATGTAGTTAAATTACTTAAAAACAGGGTGTTCCTTTCTGGCTTACTTTTTAAACATTGATAGACAGTTTCAGAGTTGTATTCAATTTTGTCTAGGACTAAATTTCTACTCTATTGAGGTAGAACCCTTCTGAGTACTCTCTGTGATGCCCTGTCAATGATAAGAATTTTCACATAGGGTGTTGTGAATAGAAACTATTTTTGGTCTGTGCAAACTCTTGGAAGTGTTCCCTTTCAACTTGCTGGTTAGTACTTTCCAGACTTTGTGTAGTTTCATAACACTCATTAACTGAGGAGTTTTTAGCTAAAGTCTTAATTTGGACTCTGCATTTCGCTGGTGCTCCTCTGTATGCTGTCTTCTTCTCTTTGGGGAACTCTAGCTGACTTGTTCCCTAGAAACTGGTTTCTCCTCACATCAGGAATATCACCACGCTTCATCTGAATTTCCTCCTTGCACCATGGCCCAGGAACTTTCTCTGGGCAGTCAGTTATTGCTTGCCAAGAGTCCATCTCATTCTTTTTTTTCATCTCTCATAAATCACTCTCCTTCACTGCCAGATGTTCAATGTCTTGAACTGCTATTTTATATACTTTTTGAGTTTGTTAGTTCTCTCAGAAAGGAATATAAATCCGGTTCCTTTTATTATATTTTGAACTGAAGTTAAAGCAACAATGTCTTCCTTTTTCTTTTTTTCTTAATTAATCGACTTTTTAAAGAGCCATTTTAAGTATAAAGAAAAATTGAGCAGAAAATACAGGAAGTTCCATATACCAATTTTTACCACCATCCCCTCCAAATAGTTTCCATTATAATTCAAAAATTTTAAAAGTTATGTTTTCCTTTATTTCAAAGAGAGGAAAGGAGAGGGAGAGAGAGATAGAAACATCAGTGAGTGAGATGAGAAACATCTGTTGGCTGCCTCCTGCATGACCCCCACTGAGGATAGAACCAGCAACCCTGGGCATATGCCCTAATCCAGTAGTCAGCAAACTGCAGCTCATGAGCCACATGTGGCTCTTTGGTCCCTTGAGTGTGGCTCTTCCTCAAAATACCATGTGCGGTCGTGCATATACAGTGTGATTCAAACTTCATGGCCCCTGCGCAGAAGTTTTCAGCTCTCAAAAGAAATTTTAATTGTTTGTACTGTTGATATTTGGCTCTATTGACTAATGAATTTGCCGACCACTGCCCTAATTTAATGGAACTGTTGACTTCCTGGGATGACACTCAACCAACTAGACAATTAGTACATTAGGCTATTATTATATAGGATTCTATTTTAGTATAATGGTAAATTTGTTATAATTGATGAACCAATATTGATAGATCATTTTTAACTAAAGTCTGTAGTTTATAGCAAGGTTCACTCTTATATTCTACAGTTCTATGCATTTTCAAAAATGCATAATGTCATATAACCACCATTACATTATTATGCAGAATAGTTTCATTGCCTTAACAATCCCTTGTGCTTTGTCTATGCATCTCTCCCTCCCTCTCTCCAACCTCTGCTAACACTAACCTTTTCACTGTCACCCTTAGTTTTGCCTTTTCCACAATGTTATATTGTTGGAATTATAGTATATATCCTTTTAAAATTGGCTTATTTCACTTAATAATATGCTTTATAGTGCCTCCATATCTTTATGTGGCTTGATAGGTCATTTCTTATTAATGATGAATCATATTCCATTGTGCAATTGTACCACAGTCTGTTGATCCACTCATCTATTAAAGGACATCTTGGTTGATTCCAAGGTTTGGCCATCATGAATAATGCTGCTATACACATCTGAGTGTAGACTTTTGTGTGAACATATGTTTTTAACTCATTTGAATAAATACTAAGGAATACTATGCAGCTGATAGATCCTATGCTAATATTATGTCTAATTTGTAAGATACTGTAACCTTATATTCCAAAATGACTGTACCATTTTGCAATTACACCAGCAATAAATGAGATTTTCTATTGCTTCATATCCTCATTCACATTTGCAGTTGTCAATATTTTAGAAATTAAGTGATTTTAATATGGGTACAGTGGTATCATTTATAATTTTAAGTTTCAGTTCCCTAGTATATGATGATGAACATCTTTTACATGCTTATTTGCCATCTGTGCATTTCCTTTAGTGAAATGTCTGTTCAGATCTTATGCCCATTAAAAAATATATATTTTATTGATTTTTCACAGAGAGGAAGAGAGAGGAATAGAAAGTCAGAAACATCGATGAGAGAGAAATATTGATCAACTGCCTCTTGCACAACCCCTACTGGGTAGGTGCCCGCAGCCAAAGTACATGCCCTTGACTGGAATCAAACCTGGGACCTTTCAGTCTGGAGGGCGATACTCTATCCACTGAGCCAAACCGGCTTTGGCTTATACCCATTTTTAAATTTTTTTTGCTGTCTTATTCTTGAGTTTTAAGATTTCTGTGTATATTTTTAGATCTATTTTTGCCAATATTTTCTCCCAGCCTATGGCTTGTATTTCCCTCTTTACAGTGTCTTTTACTAAATAGAAGTTTACAATTTTTAACAAAGTACTATTTGCCAGTTTTTTATTTTTGCATGGATCATGCTTTTAGTGTTGTATCTAAAATGTAATTGCCAAACCCAAGATCACATAGATTTTCTCCTATGTTTTCTTTTAGGAATTCAGAATGTTTACATGCATATTACATTTAGATATATAATCCATTTTGAGTTAATTTTTCAAAAGGTGTAAGGTCTGTGTTTAGATGTGTGTGTGTGTGTGTGTGTGTGTGTGTGTGTGTGTGTGTGTATTTTGGCATGTGGATGTCCAGGTGTTTCAGTACCATTTATTGAAAATACTGTTATTTCTTAACTAGTGGCCCAGTGCATGAAGTTTGTGCACATTAAAAGGGAATTAATTAAAGGAAATATTTCAATATTGCTATTTGTCCTTTATAATAGAAGTGTCAGAGATGAAAGAAAATTCATAAAATGTATATGAAAATCTCCCTCCTGGCAGAGTCTGGGATGCATCACAGGACCTACAATCAAGTCCTCGCCTACCACCTGTATGTGCTTCAAAAACGAAGGAGACCTAGACCTGGCCGGCCCTACCCCTGTAAGCCCCACTGGGTGGGGGGCACAGCCTGTGGTCCCCCATCAAGCTCTGCTGGGAGAGGTGTGCAGCCTGAGGTCCCCCAGCACAGCGCTGGTTTTGGGGGCATGGCCTGAGATCTCTCAGCCTGGTGCTGGGGTGGAGGGTGCAGCCTGAGGTCTGCTGCCAAGCCCTGCTGGAGGGGGGCGGCATAGCCTGAGGTCCCCCAGCCTGGCACTGGGGCTGAGAGCATGCCCTGAGATCTCCTAGCTCGGTCTCCTGGCCTGGTGCCAGGGTGGTGGGCATGGCCTGAGTTCCCCTGTCAAGCCCCGCAGGGTGAAGGGGCATGGCCTTATGTCCCTCATTCCAGCCAGGCACCATGCAGCCTCAGGTCCCTGCTGCTCAGTTGTGAGATTATGGCGTCCTGGCTAATTTGCATATTCCTCTATTATATAGATAGATTGAATGGCCTTTGCAGCTTTGCCAGTTATCAGTTATCTTTATTTGTATGGACCTATTTTGGGGCTCTTTATTCTATTTATTGACCTACTTTTCTATTATTTAACTAATATTACAGTTTTGATTTCTGTAGTTTTGAATTTGGATATTGTTAGTTCACTGATTTTGTTCTTAAATATTGTGTCACCTATTCTGGGCCTCTTGTATCCCCTGAATAAGCATTAGAATTGTTGATTTATATTTACAAAATAACTGCACCTTCCAAGAGACATATAGTAGCCTATAAAGGGTAAATCATTTTCTTGTGTTTACTATGGTTTTTGTAATCTTAGTGACAAATATTTTACTTTTCATTGAGCATATATCTTGTTTTATTTTTTATTAAATTTATCGGGGTGATGTTGGTTGATAAGATTATATAGGTTTCACTTGTATAATTCTTTGATACATCATCTATATATTGCATGGTGTGCCCATCTCCCAAAGTAAAGTCTTCTTCTATGATGCAAATGGCGAAAAGATATGCGAAAACATGCACAACTTCTCTAGCTATTTGGAAAGTGTAAATCAAAACTACAATGAGACACCACCTCAGATCTGTTAGAATGACAATTATCAACAAGAAAACTAATAAAAGATGTTAGAGAGGTTGTGAAGGAAATGAAACCCTCATTCAATGGCTGTGGGGATGTAAACTGGGATAGCCCCTATGGAAAACAGTATGGATGCTCCTCACAAAACTAAGAATAGAGTTACCCCAAGATCCAGCAAACTCCTCTTGTGCCTACCCCCAAATTTTGAAAACATTTATTTGCAAATCTACATGCTCCTATATAGTCATTATAGCATTGGCCGAGACATGAAAAAAACCAGTGCCCTGGTTTTCAATTCTTGGTCAGGCTGTAGGCTCAATCAGCAGTGTGGGGTGTGCAAGAGGCAGCCAATCATTTGATCGGGTAAGACAATGTGGTACGTATATACAATGTGTATACATATATATATATATATTGTATGAGTGCTATTGTATGAGTGCTATATATATATATATATATTTGAGTACTATTCAGCCATACTGAGCATCTGCTTTAAAATGGCTTCCAGTTTCCCAAGTTAGCTCTATCACACTCTTAAGTAATTTTCTTTTCTGTTCTTATTTCACTTTACTTAGATGTGATTTGCGTTGTAAAACAGCAGGTCTTTCTAACAGTAGAATTGATGTTGCCTTGACCTAATGAGATAAGTTTTCAGATTTGTTCCATTTATTGTATTTTTTATTTACTGAATTATCCCCCATGGAGAACAATCATGATATTTTGGAAGAATAGTTTTTGGCAATGAAATTTATGAAACACATAGTTTTTTGAAAATTCCCTTGCATTCATGTCAGGCCAATGAACACTAAAATGACTTCATGTATTTTTTTTTTTAACTTTAATGCACTTACCAAACTGCCTGGCTCCTTTGGACAAAGAAAACTTCACAGGGACTTTAGTGGGGATAGGACAGGTCTGTCCGTGGATCTGCAAACATTGATGTTGCTTCTAATAATTTTCTATGCTGGTGATGCTGGGATACTTTGGGATTTCTTCTACCCATTTGCACATCTTCCTCCCCTAACCACCACTAAAACAACCATCACCTCTACAGCAAACCCAAACACCCTATCTTCTTGGTTCTAACTGACATGTTTGTTGAAATGGTCAGTATAGGACCCCTCTCCAATATGTGGACCCCACCCCGAAATATTTGTATTTGATTGGTGGGCCTCACATATTAAGTGTTCTTTTAAATATCTCCAGGAAATTGTAAAGTGAGGCTAGGGTTGAAAGCCGTTAGGATGGTCCCAAACATTGATGGACATGCTGCAGCAGAACTGAAAAAGTTCCCAGGGAAACAGGATCTTTCCATTGCACACTTGTTGTGTTGTGGTTTGCATAACATCCTGAGCTCAGATCTGAGTTCTTATCCTTACATCTTTGCTTTTTGCCACCCATAATTCAGTACATTATCTTTAACCTCAAAGTGCCTTAGTTCAAATTCTGTATATGCCATTTGTTTTTAAGGGTCTCTGGATAATATGCTGCACTTCCTTAATTTTCGTTTACTGATTAGGAAAGTGGGAACAATGAGGTATGCATCTCAGGAGTTTCTTTGCTGTTTAAATAAATAAATAATATCAGTATTTGAAATCCTTAGCAGCATCCATGGCAGAAAAAAATGCACTCCTCAATTAATGGTAGTCTCTGATATCATGTAGAAACAGCAGCAATATTGATAAACCAAATATAACTTTGGATTACTCCAAGAAAAAATTTGAGGCAAAGAATTAGTCTTTTTACATTAGACAAGATATTTAAGTATTACACAGAAAAGGGGTTAGAAAGTAAAATGTACTACAGGTCACCACTTTTGAACATCAGTAAGTAACCAATAAACAGAAATTTAAAGTTGAGGTTCTTCAGACACACACACACATACACACACACATACACACACACACACACATACCACTTCAATGCTTGTACTAGCATACAAATGCAGAAATCTTAAATCATCTGCCTAGATGATTAATGGCGGAGTTCTGATCTCTGAAGTCATCAGAAGTAATCAACAAGGCCAAGTTTCATTGGAGTAGTGCTGGGTCCCATGTACTTTCAAGTACTCAAGATTAAGATAAATGGTCTGGAGCCCTTGGAAGCATGTATTCTAGAAAGACAGAGCAAGAAGTATTGCACAGGTACAGTGCCAGGCAGTGAACCTAAGCAGGTAAGCTCCAGAAGCTAAACCAGCTGCTGTGCAAATAGGGCCTTCACCACAAATGTGTGAAAAACAGAGTTATTTAGTTCATAGAGTTGTATCTGTCTCCTGAAATTCAAATCTACTGCTAGAGTTTATGACTAATTGCATGTTTATCAAATATATGTTATAATCCAAATTTATGAGAGATTTATAATATAGTTCTACCATATAAAATAACTTGCACTATAGATTGATTTAAATAATGAGAGAGATTGGTTATGGGTTTATTATATACTAGAGGCCTGGTGCATGAAATTTGTGCACAAGGCGGGGGGAGAGGAGGTAATTCCCTCAGCCTGACCTGAACTCTCTCCAATCTAGGACCCCTTGGGGGTTATCTGACTGAAGTTTAGGATTGGACCTAAACCAGCAGTTGGACATCCCTCTCAAAATCCAGGACTGCTGGCTCCTAACCACTCACTTGCCTGCCTGCCTGCCTGAGTGCCTCTAACCACTCCCCTGCCGGCCTGATTGACACCTAACTACTCCCCTACTAGCCTGATCACCCCCAACTGATATGTTGGTCTAATCGCCCCCAACTGCCCTCCCCTGCTGGCCATCTTGTGGCAGCCATCTGTGGCAGCCATATAGTAATGATGTGAGGGAGCCATCTTGTGGTGGTCATCTTGTGATGGTGTCGTGTGAGGGCGTGATGCACCTAGGCTTTTATTATATAGGTGACCTTTCTTATGGTCAGGTGTGCTCTCTATAGTCACACTTTGATGAGAGTTTTTTTAAATCATAAATGAGTGCTGGATTTTATCAAAAATTTTTTCTGCATCTATTGATATGACCATGTGATGTTTATCTTTCATTTTTTAGTGATGTATAATATTCATTGATTTGCAAATATTGTACCAACATTGCACCTCCAGAATAAATCCCACTTGACCATGATGTATGGTCTTTTTAATTTATTGCTGGACCCATTTTGCTAATGTTTTGTTGAGGATTTTAGCATCAATGTTCATCAGGGATATTTTCTTATAATTTTATTTCTTTATAGTGTCTTTACCTGGTTTTGGAATTAGGATGATGCAGGCCTCATGAAAAAAGCTTGGAAGTTTTCTTCCTTTTGAATATTTGGCATAGTTTGAGAATGATAACTGTTAGTTCTTCTTTGAATGTTTGGTAAAATTTGCCCATGAAGCCATCTGTTCCAGGACCGACATGATATTGTACGTAAAAATCCTGAAGACGCTACCAAAAATTTACTAGGCCTAATAAATAAATTTGACAAATTAGCAGTATATAAAATTAATACTCATAAATCAAGGCATTTTTATACACCAGTAATGATCTATCCAAGAGAGAAATTAAGAAAAAAATACTATTGCAACAACAATAAAAATAACTCACCTAAGAATAAATTTAACCAAGGATATAAAAGACCTGTACTTTGAAAAGTATAGATACTGAAGAAAGAAAATGAGGAAGATGCAAGTAAGTGGAAGAATATAACATGTTCGCCAAGACCGGTTTGGCTCAGTGGATAGAGCATTGGACTGTGGACTGAAGGGTCCCGGGTTCGATTCCGGTCAAGGGCATGTACCTTGGCTGCGGGCACATCCCCAGTAGGGGGTGTGCAAGAGGCAGCTGATTGATGTTTCTCTCTGATCGATGTTTCTGACTTTCTATCCCTCTCCCTTCTGCTCTGTAAAACACCAATAAAATATATTTTAAAAAAAAGAATATAACATGTTCCTGGGTAGAAAAAATTAACATCTTTAAAATACTACCCAACACAATCTACAAATTCAATGCAATTCCTATTAAAATGCCAATGGCATTCACAGATGACATGATATTGTACATATAAAACCCTAAAGAGTCCATCAAAACACTACTAGACTTAATAAATGAATTCTGCAATGTAATAGGATACAAAATTAACACCCAGAAGTCTATGGCTTTTTTATGCACCAACTAGAGGCCTGAATTCATGCACCAGTGGCCTGGCCTAGAGGGCCAGGCTGAAACCAGCTCTCTGACATCCCCTGAGGGGTCCTGTATTGCGAGAGGGCATAGGCTAGGTCGAGGGACTCCACCAGTGCACCATCAGGGCTGGGGAGGGATGTAAGAGGTTGGACAGCTGGGGAGGAACTGTGGGAGGGCTCCAAGGCATGGACAGCTCATCTTTCTCAGTCTCAATCAGCTGGACCCCAGCAGTAAGATAACCTACTGATCAGCACATGTACCCTTTGATGGTCATAGTGACTGGTCAATCAGTCATCTATCTGCCCCCCGGTGATCAGTGCACATCATAGCAAGTGGTTGAGCAGACTTAGAATATCATTAGCACATTACCCTTTGATTGGTTGCATGGCCAACTGGACAATCAGACACTTAATATATTAGGCTTTTATTGTATAGGATAATGAACTCACAGAAATAAATAAATAAACAAACAAACAAACAAATAAATTCAATTTACCATTGCAACAAAGAAATTAAGATACTTCGGTATAAACTTAACTAAGGAGGTGAAGGACCTGTACTCAGAAAATTACATGATGCTGAAAAAAGAGATAGAGGAAGATATAAGCAAATGGAAGAATATACCATGTTTTTGGATTGGTAGAACCAACATGTCCATACTACCCAAAGCAATCTATAAATTCAATGCAATCCCCTTTAAAATACCAATGGCATATTTCAAAGACTTAGAACAAACTCTCCAAAAATTTATCTGGAATAAAAAAAGATGCCATTTTTTAAATAGTTGCAGCAATCTTGAGAAAGAAGAACAAAGTTGAAGGGCTCATAATAATAGATATCAAGCTATACTACAAAGCCACAGTTTTGAAAACTGCCTGGTACTGGCTTAAGAACAGACATAGACCAGTGGAATACAACAGAGAACCTAGAAATTGATACAAGCCAGTATGCTCAATTAATATTTGACAAAGGAGGCAAGAGCATACAATGGAGTCAAGACAGTCCCTTCAATAAATGATCTTGGGAAAATTGGACAGATACATGCAAAAAAAAAAAAAAAAAAGAAACTAGACCACCAAATTACACCATACACACACACACAAAAAAAAACCTCAAAATGGATAAAGGATTTAACATAAGATGGGAAATGATAAAAATCTTAGAAGAAGCCATAAGCAAAAATAGCAGACATTTGTCATAGCAATATCTTTACCAATACAGCTCCTAGGGCAATGGAATCTAAGGAGAAAATAAACAAATGGGACTGCATCAAAATAAAAAGCTTCTGAACAGCAAAATAAATCATCAACAAAACAAGAAAGCCCACTGCTTGGGGGAACATATTTGACTATGTTATCTCCTATAAGGATTTAATCTCTAAAATTTACAGGGAACTTATACAACTTAACAAAAGGAAGATAAACAATCCAATCAGAAAATGGGCAATGGACCTAAATAGACACTTTTCAAAACAGGACATACAGAACACCAAAGAACATGTAAGCATGCTCAAAGTCACTAATCATCCGAGAGATGCAAATCAAAACAACAGTGAGTTACCATCTCACACCTGTCAGAATAATATGTGCCAGGGGGTTGGAGAGACAGGGTGTGGGTCAATGGGGGGGGGGGGAGGGGGGAAGGAGACATATGTATTACTGTTTGTGATTCTTTAAACAATAAAAAAAGAAAACAATGTGGAAAAAGAAGTAAAAAAATGCCAATGGCATATCTTTCAGATTTCAAACTAATATTCCAAAAATATATGTACAGTTACTAAAGACTTCAAATAGCCTTAGCAATTTTAGAAATAAGAACAAAGTTGGAAGAATCACACTATCTGATATCAAACTATACTACAAGGCCATAGTAATCAAAACAGCATGGTACTGGCATAAAAACAAACATATGAATAAATGAGACAGAACTATAGAGCCAATAAATAAACCTACACCTTTATGGTCAATTAATATTTGACAAAAGAGACAAAAACATACAATGGGTTAAATATAGTCTATTTATTAAATGGCTTTGTCAAAATTGAATAGATCCATGCAAAAAAAAATGAAACTAGACCATCTTCTTATACCATACACAAGAATAAGCTCAAAATGGACTAAAGACTTAAATGTTAGACTCAAAACCATAAAAATCCTAGAAGAAAACAGTACAATTTTAGACATTTCTCATAGCAATATTTTTGCTGATATATCTCTTTGTAGAAGGGGAACAAAGGTTAAATAAACAAATGGGACTACATCAAACTTAAAAGCTTTTGCACAGCAAAAGAAACCAACAAAATAAAAAGGGAACCCACTAAATAGAACACATTTGCCAATGAAGCATTCGATAAGGGGTTAATTTCCAAAATATGTGAAGAACCTATATAAGTCAGCATCAAGAAAACAAATAATCTAATTAAAAATGGGCAAAGGATTTGACTAGACATTTCTTTAAAGAGATCATACAGGTGGCCAATAGACAAGTAAAAAATGCTCAGTGTCACTAATCATCAGAGAGATGCTAATTAAACCCACAATTAGATATCACCTCACTTCTTGCTCAGTATAGGGAGCCTTAATGCACTGTTGATGGGAATGCAGACTGGTATGGCTACTGTGGAAAACAGTATAGAGTTTCCTCAAAAAACAAAAAATGGAACTGACTTGACCCAGTTGTCCCACTTCTGGGAACAGATTCAATATATCACTCAAAACACTAATTAAAAAAAAATACATGCACCCCTGTGTTCATTGCGGTGTTATTTACAATAGCCAAGGCCTCAACTGACAGGCTCTGATAGGGAGGCATGTTTCCACCATATCACATGCCCACCAGTACCACCATCAGAAAAAAATTTGTGTTGCTGCTTAAGAACATATGCAACTTAATATTAAACTCTATTAAAAATATCTTGACATATACACCATGGCTTCATTAATATTTTATGCAAAATTCTGTCCTCTTAAAACCAAAATATTGACCCAACTGATTATAGGAATTAAGCAAGCTACAAAAAATGTAGTAGCATCATTATATTTGTGTATATAAAATATTTGAACATACAGAGGGGAAATGTATTTGATACTTTCAAAGAAAATGTTCAGTGCCCATCAATTTTTCATTACTCAGCTGAAATATACTTGCTCATTTACTATGAAGCTTATATCTGCCTATATTTGGAGATTCACATGTCACTGTACATAGAAACCTAAGGGTGTGCATATATACACACAATACTTCCGTAAAGTTTTTCTGAGTAGTTGTGCTAGAGATGATGCCAGTCATCTATTTGCTACTTTAAAATTTAGATAATGCAAAAATTTCCATGGAGTTTTGAGGGTAAGAAGAAGAGACAGCATCATTTCATAGAAACCTTGTCTCAACCTCTTCCTGTTGCTTGCATGAACACCTTTTTTTTCCCTGCATATTTAATATTTAGAGCAGAACACCAGGTTCAAAGTTTCTTTTCAAATTCAAACTTTATGGCAAAGCCACAACTCTGTATTAATATAGCAGCTGCAATGTATTTCTAGTTAAGCTGTTATAAAGCCTAGAACTTCTCGCATCATCACTTTTGAAGGTCGGCACTACAGAGGGGGAAAAAAAACATACACATTTATATTGGATTGACATGGTAGTTTGTAATCTACACGGTATTAAATATCACAATATATTTCATTTTTATATGTTTTTGATGAAGAGGTAAAAGTGCATTTTCTGCCGTTGCTGTTCAGAAATTGCTCATCTGTTTGGAAGAGGCTAAAAGAGACTGAAGCTAAACATTATTTATGGAGATATTACCAGTCGTCACTTACTCCATGGCTGAAATGAGAAGACGACGCCAATGCTATTTTATTTACAATATTGATTTCCAGAGCTCGCCCTGTGAGAGTCCTGAGTGTGTATGCAAGATAAATGTCAGAGAACAGAGATATTCAGACAAACATGGTTTCCTTTTTTATATTTTTATCATTCTGATAATATATATCCTTTTGAAATGTAATTGGAAATGTCTTCTAGATCTCACTTCACTGTTTCTACATGGTGTCTGATATTTATCAGTACATTAGAAAGATTTGAATGCTCATGGATATTAGTGTGTATATATTTATATTTGTATATATATAAATATATTTACATAAATCATTTCTTATACTAACAAAGATTTCAAAGAACAAAACTGTTGTGTTTACTCATGAAGGAAGACCTAGGAAAGGTGTAAACAAGCATCTATTTCATCCCTTGCTTTCCCTCTCTTCTTTCATTCTTCCGGTTTTCTTCTTTCCATTGTTGGTTAACTTCACTCCTCACTCAGCAGAAACACACTTCCCCATCTGTTAGCTAAGCCAATTCTCTTCCTTTTTCCCTTTCAAGTTCTGCCAATGACAGCTTCCTGCACAGTCACTCCTCATTTTTTTTTCTTTTTTTTTTTTTTGCTTTATTCTTCACTGCCATGAACATCCACTAGGAGAAGAGTGATCTTCAGAAACAAGGCTGTTAACACAGATCAGATCAGTGCTGGGGAGCAGGGTGGGAGGCGCCCCAGGGCCTCTGTGTGCTTTACTCCCAGGCTCCCTTCTCTCAGCAGCATCCCACTGCTCCCAAAGCCCCTCTGCCTAGGCTCTTCTCTTTCACCCCAAAGTCTCAAAGTCTGAAGCTCTAAATGTGCAGGGCCCTTCTCTAGGTCCAGAAATGAAAGCAGCCTTTCTGGTCTTTGCTCCCTTTCCCACAAGGTTTTCCTTCTGAATTCCCAAATCAGGTGTCTGCACAAATTCACATTTTTTATTTCTAAAACTTAAGGGTTCCTTTCTTTTATTAAGAATGATAAAGTGAGCAGAAGTAATCTTACCTTTAAAAGAGCATCAAGATGTCCAAACATGCATTCATTTAGTTTTAACAGTTATCAAACTATTGTCTCAGAAGAGCAAAAATTAATGCCGCCTATACATTACGGTATACCAGTACTGATTACAGCAATTCTTATGAAACTAGGAGTATTCATTTAAGTTTTGATTACAATGCATGCATTCATCACTTTGTATATATGCTACTAGCAAAACAAGGGAATAATTAAGATAGAAATATACTTCCTATTTATAATTTTAGAAATAGTGAGAGTGAGATTTTCAGTTAAGAACAAGGTCATCACATAAGAATATATACTTCTAGTAACTAGGATTTTAGAAATATAGACTTGGATCACATATTTCTAATTGATGAAATGAGAAATATTCAGCAAAATATTATGTTTATGCTATCTATATAAGTGTGCTAAAAAAAGTATGTTAAAAATGTGTATTGGGAAAGAATGTACAGGGTCCTAATACTATCGGAAAACACAAATATTTATATTACAATTCATTAACAGTAGCAAAATTACAGTTATGAAGTAGCAATGAAAATAATTTTTTGGTTGGGGGAACTATATTAAAGAGTCACAGCATTAGACAGGTTGAGAACCACTGCTCTCGTGGCTTTAAATTCAGTCTGGATATGGGTCAGGTAGGTATTTTGGCTGTTCCTCCCTCTCTCGCAATGAAATATGATGATATGAAGCTTTACCTGTAGACTTATGAATAGACTTCTATTGCCCAGTTTACATCTCTACTTATTGCTGTAGGTAGAACCTCCAGTCCTATGTTGAATAGAAATGGTGAGAATAGGCACCCTTGTTTTGCTCCTGTTTCTATGCAGAAAGCAGTCTGTCATTATTATCCATGATATTAGCTGGAAGCTTTCCATAGATAACTTTTTTCAAATTAAAAAAGTTCTATTCCTCATTTGCTGAGAGTTTTTATCATCATGTTTATTGAATTTTGTCCAATGATTTTTTTCGTCATTTATTAAGGTAAACAAATTTTAATTTTAATATCACAAATTGGTATATAATGGATTTTCACATGTTAAAAGAACTGCATTCTGGAGATAAATTCTAATTGATGATGAGGTATTGCTTTTAAAAAATCTATTTCTGGATTTAATAAGCTAATATTGTGTGAAGGATTATTGTGACTATCTTCATTACAGATAGTAGTCTGGAGTTTTCTTTAGTGTTTTCGTCTGGTTTTGATATCAGAGTACTGCTATCCTTAGAAAAATAAACTGGGAAATGATTTCTACTATTGAGAGCTTTGATAAGTGTATAGAATTGGGATTATATCTTACATAAATGTTTGTTCATTTTCTAAAGTCAGACCAGATATCCACCCAGTAACTGGCTTTATAATCCTATAATTATAAACAATCTAGACAAGCACATTTTCTCCAATTTAGTTTTTGGTGTTAAGACATCACTTAGATAATCAAATCATTCAATTGAAAATTATCTACATAAGTATTTGTTTCAGTTATGCTCTTTGCTTCTTTGATGGTTACACTAGTATTGCTCTTTTTGATATAACATTTATAAATGTTTTTTTTAGATATGCTTAACTTTACATTAACCATTATAAAATGGTTAATTTTATATTGTTTTTTATAAATTTAATTATAAACTATGGGCTAAACAAATACTGTTTGTACATTTTTTCTAATGTATCATTACACCCAGTTTGACCTATTGCTATTAAGTTATTGAAATATTTTAAGAGTTACCATTTTGAACAGTTTTGTCTTTGTTATTATAAGAGCATAACCAGAATGTTCAAGTGATTGAATGAGAACTAAAACACCAATGTGCTACTATTAGGTAAGTACCATGGAATAGATATTTTTAGGAATTTAATGCTTGAGTATAAATTTATATGATTTTAGCTCTATGAAAAAAGTGAATTAGTTTTTTCAAAAGTGCTGAGCACATTGATTTGAAAATTTGTGCCTTATCTACCAGCAGCTGCAGTAAAACATTTTATTGCATAAAAGTCAAGAAAAACATTACCTGAAACTATGTTTAAATGAGGTAATTTTTCAAACTATAGCCAGGCCATAAAAATCTAGGGGTCACATTTACAGTAGGACTTTAGATCAGGATTTAGTTCAACTCAAAGACCCTGGTTCTAGCTGGGCTTCTTCCTCAAACTCACCATAATTAATATAATACTTTACCTTTAATATTTAATATTTTACTTTTAATATTTTACTTTACTTTTAATATTTAATATTTTAAGTTAGATTATTTGTAGGGCATTCTGAGCTAGTGTGGCAGCAGAAATATCAACATTTCAGGGAATATTATGCAAAGATAATTCTACTACATCTGAGTCAGATTTTCCTATGTACATGAAAATCACATATGGATGTCTATACTTTCAGGCTCATAAAATTGCTAGGGAGGGCGCATAACTTGGCTCTATGAAGTTCAATCCACCCCTAGAAGAAACCTTGAAGAGCAACATGATTCGAACTTATACTGTGTGTGGTAGAGAAAATTAATGCAGCAAGAAACAATTTTCACTTTTAGCTCAAATTTACCTTCACAGTTGCAAAGGGTACAATGCATGAATAGAAATTGGATATTCATGATGACTGAAAATAGCCTCTCCAAAGATAACTACCAGCCTAAGAAGAAATTAAAAATGTAAAAGAAGGTAGTATTTACATCCAAATTTCAATATAATATTTGGAAATCTTTTCTAAGATGGAGGAATAAAACTTCTCACATCCAATATTCTTGCTTGTATTTCACTAATTCCTTACTAGATTTTTTTTCTACTTATGGGACCCGAATGGGGGACTTACAGGATAGCATTTCTAGCCCTTGTATAGATGAATAAATAGTAAAGATGAACAATGAGGTAATTTTCCTCTACATGATGGTCAGGATTTGTGACTGTTGAGGTAAGAAACTGCAGGTATGAGTCAATCTCTCTGCTATCCTAGAAGTTCCTTTGATAGTATTAAAAGCTTGCCAGATTTCCTTTTTATTTTATTCTAAGGTTCAGCAATATGTAGTATTTCAGTCTTTTCTTTAAACTAAATACAATTTGAGGATATATTTTTTAAAACATACCTCTTTTAAAATTTCTGCAAAACCCTTTGAAGGGACTTGTTTTGCCACAAATAATGTGCATTTGCTCTGACTTTCTAGGCCTCTGTGTCTGTCATGTCCATCTCTCCAGTCATATTTTGAATTACTTTCTGCCCAGTATCATCAGTTCCTGAAAAGGTGAAACATTGCCCTGCACTGCTCCCTCTTTATGCCTTTACCTACGCCATTTATTTTTTTTATTAAAAAATATATATTTCATTGACTTTTTACAGAGAAGAAGGGAGAGGGATAGAAAGTCAGAAACATCTATGAGAGAGAAACATCAATCAGCTGTCTCTTGCACAGCCCCTACTGAGGATTTGCCTGCAACCAAGATACATGCCCTTGATCAGAATCAAACTTGGGACCTTTCAGTCCGCAGGCCGATGCTCTATCCACTGGAGCCAAACAGATTTTGGCAAGCCATTCTTTTTTTAAAACTCCTCTCTCTTCTTCTGCTCTAACTCCTTCACTGAGTCCATTCTAATATCTTCAAGCATGAGGCAAAGGGGACTAATATCTTCCATAATTCTTTGGACACATTTTTGTGCTATTATAATTTTGTTCTAACGGAAACTGGTTTTCTATCTATCACAGTGTATAGCACATAATATGAACTCAATGAATCTATTAAGTGAATGCTAAATAAATGGGTAATTTAAATAACACAAAGAAAAAAAAATAACCTATGACAACCTGGACAGAAAGTTCTTACAGATTCTCAGTTGCTTTTCAAACTAGTACTAAAAATTTTCCTCAATGCAAATCATGATACCATAACACCTAGACTGTGGCTCATTATGAAAGGCAATTTTCTTAGGCTGTTCATACCGTTATAGCAAAATATCACAGACTGGGTAACTTATAAACAATGTATATTTATTTTTCATGGTTTTAGAGCTTCAAAGTCTAAGATTGTGGTTCCAGCATGATTGAGGGTCTTCTTGCTGGTTCATAGCTTGTCTTCTTGTGTCCTCATGTGGTGGAAAGAGCTAGGGAGCTTTGTGAGGGCTCTTGTTTAATGCACTGAAACCATTCATTAGGGCTCCACCCTCATAAGCTAATCACTTCATAAAGGCCCCACCTCCTAATAACCATAATCTTTGAGGGTTAGGATTTCAACATATAAATTTGGGTTGGAGGGGGGGGGTTCTTTCAGATTACAGCAGAAATGAACTTTTAACTATTAAAGCAACGATAAAGATCTAAAGAAAAAAGTATACTTACATGTATGAAAAATTTCAAAAATGATTTATGTGAAAAGATATTAAAGGAAGCAGAGACTGATAAAGTTAGCACTAAATATGATATTAAGATAATATCTTATATAATAAAAGGGTAATATGCAAATAGACTAAATGGCAGAACAGCTAAACAACCAATCAAAGGGTAATATGCTAATGATATGCTAAGGCTGCTCAACCACTCGCTGCGATGTGCACTGACCACCAGGGGGCAGATTTTCCAACCAGTAGGTTAGCTTTCGAGATGGACCAGACACGCCCTGGAGCCCTCCTGCATTCCCTCCCCAGTCTGATAGTGCAACAGTGGGGTCCCTTAGCCTGGCCTGCATCCTCATGCAATCCAGGACCCCTCAAGGGATGTCAGAGAGCCATTTTGGCCCAATCCACAGGCCATTCACCTTGGGAGGGTGCCAGATGCAGGGTTAATGGCTACTGAATGCTACTACAGCAGCAGAAACCTCCCCTGATTGGGATTGCTTGAGCTTGAGCCTGTGGCAGACATAGTGGGGCAGGGATGAGCAGGAGCAGCGGCTGCAGGGAGTGGACTGTGGGTTTCGGCCCAATCCCTGCAGGCTACCCAGAGTGACCCCAACCATGCACGAATTCATGCACCAGGCCTCTAGTGTTTAGAATAAAAAGCATTTATACAGTTGACTTAAGAGACACCATTTTACTCCTGAAACTATCACTGTGGCTATGGACTGGGATGTCTGCTGATGGGCACACCTCTTTGGAGCTTGAAGAGCTGTTTGCTGCCCCCCAAAAATAAAGCCAGAGCCGAAATAGGTTTGGCTCAGTGTATAGAGCGTCGGACTGCAGACTGAAAGGTTCTGGGTTCGATTCCGGTCAAGGACATGTACGTTGGCTGCTGGCACATCCCCAGCAGGGGGCATGCAAGAGGCAGCTGATCGATGTTTCTTTCTCATCGATGTTTCTGACTTTCTATCCCTCTCCCTTCCGCTCTATAAAAAATCAATAATATATATATTAAAAAAAAAAAAACAAAAACAAAAAAATAAAGCCAGAGGATTTTAGGAAGTAGGAATGAATTCTGAGAATGAAATCAATAATTTCCCATCACAGTGGGATTGTGATTCATTTTTATTATCTTTTCTGTTCTTTTCCAGGTTATCAGATTTTCTTTAATAACCAGGAATTATTATTATGATGATCATAAAAAGAATTCTGTGAGTCTGCAGTGTTTTTTAAAAATAAAATAAATTCTACTGCACCGGCACTGGCAAGGAGAGCTCTTGCAGGGAGGGGAAAGTTATTTCTTAGTTGTGATAGAGCCCCAAACAACTGACCTCAAAGGTGCCCAAGTGAGGGCCATTGCATTGAACTGAGGTTCTCAGGACCCCCAACACCTATTCTCAAGAGTCAGTATTTTTCCTGCTGCTCTCACTAAGCAGTTCTCAGGAAAAGTGTATTTCTTAGAGATATATTTTAGCCCAGAAGATGCGGTGAATCATAAACTAAAATATATGGATCTATGCTACTTTTGTTTGAAAGAAATTACATGTATATAGATGTGAAAAATCCTTACATCATTTGAAAAGGATTTTATCTTGCAAAGAACATGCAATGTTTTCTTTATCATCAGCAGGTGTGTGTGTATGTATGTATGTATGTATGTGTGTGTGTACACATACATGTGGACGTGCACAAGCCACTTCAACCCTGGGGCTTTAGTTTCTTCATTCACACAAACAAGAGTTGTGTTGGATGAGCTTTTAGGGGGGTCCTCTTCAGCTCTCATATTTATAAAATTTTAAGTCATGTGTATAAAGTCCCTTTCTTCTCTTAGCTTTTCCTGTGATGAATATTGAATAGATACAAGAGAAGAAATAAGTTTGGCCAACTATTGATGTTTTCTAGGATAGTACAATCAATGTCAAAGTCATCTTTCATTGACCTTGTCACTGAATCAAATAGCAAGCATTCAGAAAGTTTTTAAATTTCAGGTTTCCGGTCTTTAAGCCACAAGCCTCTGAGTAAAATAAGAGGGAAAACAATAGTTGCCTTTGCAAGACAAAACACAGGCTGCTTTTCGCAAATTGTGCTCTCTGGTCTTCACTTCGTTTCAGGCCAACCAGAAGATGCTGTCACCCTGTCATTCCAATGCTTAATACTGCAGTTCGGACCTCAGAATAGCTTATTTCTGTGGGACAAGATTTTTTGAGAATACTAGAGGCCCTCTGCATGAAATTCGTGCAGGGGGTGTGTGTCCCTCAGCCCAGCCTGCACCCTCTCCAATCTGGGATGTCCCTCTCACAATCCAGGGCTGCTGGCTCCCAACTGCTCACCTGTCTGCCTTCCTGATTGTCCCTAACCACTTCTGCCTGCCAGCCTGATTACCCCCTAATCACTCCCCTGACAGCCTGATTGATGCCTAACTACTCTCCTATCAGTCTGTTTGCCCTTAACTTCCCTCCCCTGCAGGCCTGGTCACCCCTAACTTCCCTCCTCTGCTGGCCTCATCACCCCTAACTGCCCTCCCCTTGCAGGCTTGATCGCCCCCAATTGGCCTCCCTTGCAGGCCTGCTCTCTCCCAACTGTCCTCCCCTGCTGGCCTGATGGCCCACAACTGCCCTCCCTTGCAGGACTGGAATATCCCACATGGGGGCAGCCATCTTTGACCACATGGGGGCAGCCATCTTGTGTGTTGGAGTGATAGTCAATTTGCATATTACTCTTTAATTGGATAGGACTAGAGGCCTGGCACATGAAATTTGTACATGGGTACAGTTCCTAGGCCTGGCCTGTGATCAAGGCCATCTTCCCCAGCTACCCACAGCCAGTCTTGCCCCTGACCACCACCGATACCCAGTTTCCCGTTTGCCATCACGTGATCGGTGCCTGACAGCCAGGAGAAGGGACTGAGAGATCAGCTGTTCCTGCCTGCTCCCCAGCCCAGCCCCTGCTGCGGGTGGCCATCAGGCAGTCGGAGCCCATCTGCTGGGGAAAAGAACCAAGAGGTGGTCAGTGCACCTCATAGTAACTGGTTCAGCAGTCGTTCTGGTCATTTTGACATTACAGTCAATTTGCATATTACCCTTTTATTATATAGGATTTGCCCAAACCTTGATGTTTGAGTAGCAGTGATATACTTTTACACTTTTTTCATTTGTTAATATGTGTATAAATATAGCTAATGGAGTGTTATATGGCAACATAATTAATTTTTAAAATCACCCTGATACACTGGGAATTATAATTAAGTGCCATTATCTTGAAGCACCTTATAGGTTTTTAATGACATATAAAGAAATGCAATATAAGTTTTAAAAAAAGGCTCTAAATCCAGAATGTTCTTGAAAAAGAAATCTGATTCCTTTTAACCAATGATGTTTAAAAAAGAAATAAAGGATACTCAGCCTTTAAATTTTCTTTATTTTAGGAAACATTACTCAAACTTAAGTATTTTGAAATTAATACCTTTACAATATTTGCCATAGTCTCTTCTTATGATTACCATTTTTAAAACTTTATTTTTTAATTTAGATTAATAAACTTTATTTATATGCATAAAAATTACTTCCTTGCAACATATATAAAGTAAGCATAAAAATATATGTATAACCAAAAATATTATACATGTATTATCAAATACATGCATGTGTAACCAAAGCATACTATTAACTTAAAAGATTTTTAAAAATCAGTAAAACAAAGTAATAATGTATATAATTTCTGAGCTGTAAATTAGTTCTTCAATAAAAGCACTGAAGAAAAATAGGGTTTGCTAATCACTAATAATTATGAAGCACATTGTCACTTTGAGATAAAAATGGGGTTTAAAGTTAATTATGCACAGCTATTTTTAAAATTTTAGTATCAACCAGCATATTTATGCATTAGAAAAACATAAAGGATATATGCCCATTTTTCCAATACTAAAAATTAATTCTTAATCAATCATAATGATATGTGGTTTTTATTCAACAAACTTTTTTTTGAAAAAGCCATCTGGAAGGCTCTTTTAGATCTGTTTTTCAGAACATGTGGTTATTAATAACTCCTAGTTTTATGAGCATCAATTCATAATGTTTAGGAATATTTGCAGACTTTTTTCCTGATAAATTAATAACTATGTAGTTCAAATAATTATGTTTGTTGATTGGAAGACTGAATGAATGGAGAGGATTTACAATAAGATTTTTGTCACTTTTTATTTTTCTGAGCCAGGTACTACTCTCATAGCCTCGTAGGTTAGTGTTCTTATTCATACCACATTATTAAATCCCAGTGAAGTGAAGTGATAACATTTAGGCCCCCGTAGCTGTGAGTCTCATTCAAGACCAGAATATGATTCTAATAACTCCTGAGCCTCTCAAGTTCAACTCAGCTATGCTGGGGAAGCTGAAGTGGATGCAAGGATGCCAGCATTGCCCTCATCTTAAAGCACTTGGTCTTGGCTTCCAGGCATTGGCTGAGCTTACTTAGATTGACACTACTTCTCTCTTCTCTCTGGTCATTTCATCTTGGTTGGCCCAGTCCTTCTTTGCAAACCCTAAGGCAGGGCTCTGGGCAAGAAACTGATAACAGTTTATCAACATATCTGTGTGTGTGCAAATGCATACTGAATGAGACAAAATTAAGACAGGGAAATTCAGCAGTATCTGGACCTTCTTCCTGTATCACTGTCCCCTCCCTTCTATTATATCTATTGTTTCCCTTGCTGCTTTTACAACTAGCTTGGTCCTATCTTTCTAGCTGGGGCTCCATTTTCCCCCCAATCTCCTAGAATAACACCTGTTGTAAGGCCCTGTGGTTTGCAATCATTGGCATTTAAACCATACTTCAGCAAATAGCCATCATTTAAATACTTTAATGTCCAATAAATTTTGAATTTTTTTTAAAAAAGGCTTATACATTTGTGGATTGACAATATGTAACCTCTCTTCATTCTTTCCAGTATGTAATTTTGAGCATTTTCTTCTTAAAGACAGGAGTCTTATTTCATAAAGGAACTGTGGAAAGATGGTATTCCATATATTTTTTAACAGCTACAGTTGTAAAATAAATTAGTAGATGAAGGAAAGGATTGAAGGTTGAGATTCATGGTCAGCATGGGGATTTGGGCTATGCCAAACTTTACCTATCTCTGCTGACCAAGCTCTTTGCTAATTGAAACAATAAGGAGGATGCTCTATGAGCCTGAAGGGCCAGGGTCTGATGACTTCAGCAGTTCTTTCAAGCATCACTTTTCAACTTATGGATTCTCTGTCATACATCATGAGTCCTTCTCACTCCTTTATTTCTTCTCCATAAGCATACACACCTTGACTGTTTTCTTCATAGCTCTGATCCAAATTTGAAAATGTGTTATCTAGATATTTGTTCACTTGATAATTGTCTTGCTATTAGTATTTGTTATCAAGACAGGCAAACGCCTTGTCTTCATAATACCTAAATATAGTAGACCTTAAACATTTGCTCAATACTGAATCATTGGAACTTACAGTTGGTTTTGGGAAATCAAGACACATGAAAACTTCACTGTTCGCTCAAGAGCAACATTGAGTAATATTACAAAGTAGTACCTAATTAAATTCTATAATAAATAAATAGTAAGAAGTTCTATAAGAATTAAAAAGGTAGAGGAGAGAGAACCAAGATGGCAGCATAGGTAAACACCTATTGTTCTGCCCCGCGCAACAATTCAAAAACTACAACATAACAACAAAACAAACATCACCCAGAATCACCAGAAAGCTGGCTGAGTGAAAACTCCACAAATAAAAGTAAAGGTGGGACACTGAGACTCAGAAGAGCGGTGGGAGCGCAGCCTTGAAGACGGAAACAGGTTAGGAGCCGTCCTGGTCTCGCATGCGCGTGGGCTGTAGGGCTGGAGCAGCAACCCAGGCTGGATTTCGCCAAAGGGGAGGGCAGAGACGTCCCACTACACGGATTCCCCAGCGCCAGGTGAGGTCCGAGATCTGGGGTACGTGAAGACGTCCCACTGCACAGATTCCCCAGTGCCAGGACAGGTCCGAGGTCCGGGGGATGCACCCTGGAAGCTGGGCGCAGCAGAGGTCTCCTAGTCTGCGGAGAAACCGGGTAGCTGGGAAAAGAAGTTTGCGCGAAAGTGTTGCACAAACACGTGACTTGCTCCCTGGACACTTGTCTCCTGGTCCCGGAAACCACCTATTTTACAACCCTGGGCTAGACTTTGGGTGTGCAGACTCATTTGGGGAGAGACAGAGTTGTCTGGCAAGGGGAAGAGAATAGCGGCTTTCTCTTGGAGGTGTCTGCAGCCATCCCCATCCAACAGAGACCCGCGCGCGCGCCGCATAGGACGTAGCTGACACTGAGGCTGCCTGCGCAGCTCAGAGACTCCGCTCATCCAACCTGAACAAAGTCTCCCTTCACAGCCAATTGGCCTGGAGGTCAAACCCTCCTAGGGCTAACAACAACAAGCTGGGTTTAAATTAAAAAATACTGTACACCCCATAAAGGATTGCAGTAAGAGTATCCATCTCAAATAACTGGGGAGGCTGTGCCACTGACCATTAGAGGACATATACCACATAAAGCAGCCACCATGCAGAGATATGGAAAGAAATCAGGTGTGAAAGAAATGGAGGAAAAAAGACGACAAGACATAGAGTTCAAAACCACAGTTATAAGGCTTTTCAAGAGGCTCCTAGAAAAGGCTGATGAACTTAATGAGAACTATTAGGAAATAAATAAGACCAACCAGGAAATGAATGACACTTACAAGGAAATGAATGAGACCCTCAAGGAAATGAACAAGACCTCTGAGGATATGAACCAGACCCTCACAGATATGAAAAAGGACCAACTAGAAATCAAGCATACACAGAATGAAATAAAAAATATTACACAAAGTCCTAAAAGCAGTCCAGAGGACCACAAGAACCAAGTCAAAGATTTGAAATACAAATAAGCAAAATCCACTTGGCTGGAAAAGCAAGAAACAAAAAGAATTCAGATAATTGAAGATAATGTAAGGGGCCTCTGGGGCAACCTCAAGCATGCCAGCATACGAATTATTGGGGTGCCAGAAAAAGAGAGAGAGCTAGTTAATGAAAACCTATTTGAAGAAATAGTGACTGAAAACTTCCCCCACCTGGTGAAAGAAACTGACTTAAAAGCCCAAGAAGTACACAGAACCCCAAAATATAGGAATCTAAAGAGGAACACACCAAGACATATCATAATTAAAATGCCAAGAGCAAAAGATAAAGAGAGAATATTAAAAGCAGCAAGACAAAAACAGTTGGTTACCTACAGGGGAGCACCCATACGATTGTCAGCGGATTTCTCAACAGAAACGATGCAGGCCAGACGGGAGTGGCAAGAAATATTCAAAGTGATGAATAGCAAGAATCTACAACCAAGATTACTCTATCCAGCAAAGCTATCATTCAGAATTGAAGGTCAGATAAAGTGCTTCACAGATAAGAAAAAGCTAAAGGAGTTCATCACCACCAAACCAATATTATATGAAATGCTGAAAGGTATTCCTTTAGAAGAGGAAGAAGAAAAAGGTAAAAATATAAATTATGAACAACAAATACACATCTATCAACAAATGAACATAAAAATCAAGTGAATTGATAGGCTGATGAACAGGATAAACTGGTGTATATAACAGAAACATGGACATAGAGAGAGAATGGACTGACAATTCTTGGAGAGAAAAGGGTTGTGGGAAGTACAGCAAGAAATTGGACAAAAATCTTGCAACAATATTAAATTGATACTATAAGTTGGAGAGAAATGACCTCTTTACACTATAACAATCCTGTGGGGACAGTGAGGAGGGGGAGGTGAGGGTGAAGGGTGGGATAGGTACAGGATGGAGGGGAGATATAGGGGGATAAAAAAGGGGATACAATGTAATTAATAAACTGAACAATAAAGATAAAATATTACTTTAAAAAAGAATTAAAAAGGTAGAAAATATTTCTAAGAGGAAAATAAATATAGGCATTAGATAGAGGGAGATAAAGAATGCTAAATGTTATAGGATGGAAATGAAAAGCTATCAAAATAGAAATTTAGTAAACAGTTTGTCCTGATATCTTACTTAGAGATGAAATGATGGCAAGGGTAGGATTAGGTTATATTTTATAGAGCTTCAAATACTAAGTTGAAGATGTTGGACTTTTTCTGAAGTGAGCTAAGAATCAGTGAAATATTGGGACAAAAACAAGCAGTTGACATTATATTAAAGATGTATAATTTAATGAAGCAGTCAATTTTCAGGAAAAAAAATAGATAATATAGGAGGAATGGTAAGGGAACTGTCCATGTCAGAGTTGATGAGAAACACAATGGCATTGAGAATGGAAAAGGAAGGAATGTGTGTAGAATACATTTCAAGGAGAAATAGGATTATTGATTGTGAATTGAATAAAGATTAGAATGAGTGAAAGATTACTGGGAAGTTACTGTTGCCATTGAGAAAAAAAAGACAAAATTAATTCGGGGTCAAAAATTCTCTCTCTCACACACACACACACACACACACGGTCTTCAAAAAGAGTATTATTATTCACATCACAGATGATGTAGTATGCACTTAAACATCTTAAATAATCTATAAACACATAATTAGAATTAAAGTAAGTGTGTTAGCTGTTGCATCTACAAACATCCAAAACTTAAAGAAAATTTATTTAAAGCTATGCAAAACTTAGACACAGAAAATAATAAAACCTTACTGAAAGAGATTAAATAAATGATCTTGTACTGGTATAGATTGTTATATTGTAAAGAGGTTATTTCTCTCCAACTTATAGTATCAATTTAATATTTTTTCAATTTTGAAAATTAATAAGCTAATTTTAAAATTCAACTGGAAAAACAGAGAACCAGAATAGATAAGATAGATTTACACCATAAGTAAAATAATGTCAATATTCACATAAAAATAACTAATAGAATGAAATAAAAAGTCCAAACTTAAACTACACAAACACATACACACAGATTTTGCTAAATTTGATATGTAACTTTATGTTGCTTATTTGCATGTGTTATAAGACTCTAAATTTATAAAGGAAATTTATGTACCTTGTAATATTGATGTGTTATACACATAGTTATAATCAATAAAAACTTACTGCTATGTTAAAGAAAGTTGTTTCATTCTGTTATGCAACAAATATTAACTTTCACTCTTCTAGATGATTGCAATAGGTTTATTGCATCAACAGACTTCATGGTTTGCACCTTCTGTATCATAGCCTTTGATAGTCCCCTTGCATCCTGATTCTGGTCTTGGCCAGTGATTGGGCTAATCAAACACGTGCAAAGTTAATGTTAGTAGAGGCTTTTAAAAATACTTGCAAATTTTGGTTCCATTTTACAGAGCTCTGTCACTACCATGAGAAACACCTCTGCTAACCTGCTGTAGGGATGTGAGAGATGCAGAGAAAGAAGCCAAGTCATTCTAGCTCAGGCCAGCCCAGAGCAGCTGGCAAGCCCTTCAGCCAGCTGGACAGAGGCACAGGAACATACCTGGCATAGATCAGCCAGACCCAGAGACCCACAGACATGTGAGAAATAACAAATGACTTGTTTAAAGCTACTAAATGCTATGGTAATTTGTTAGCTAACAATAACTAACATATAATGGTTATAAAGCACTTAAGAAAACACACAGAAACCTGCCTTCATAGTAATTATTTTCAAGTTATCAATATACATGAAGCCAGATGGTGATAAATGCTATGGAAAAAAACAAGAAAGCAGGAAGATTTGCTTCAACACCATTAAATAAATTATGTGCAGGCAATAAATATTTCCTTTTTAAATAACAAAGAAAATTAAGTTTTCACAATTGCCCTTTTTTTTTTTTTTTTTTTTTTTTTACAATTGCCCTTTTTAAAAGAAACTTTTCTTTAGTTTTAGATTTACAGAAAAAAAAATGTTAACATTGTATAAAGTTCCCATATACCCCACACCTATTTTGCCTATGTTAACATCTTACAGTAATATGGTACATGTTGCAATTAAGGAACCATTGTTGATTAATAATGAAGCCTATACTTTATTCAGATTTTCTTAGTTTTTACCTAATGTCCATTATTTGTTCTAGAATTTTATCCTGACTATCATATTACATTTAGTATTCATGTCTTCTTGTTATATTCTTTGCTCTGATGGTTGCTAAGATTTTTTAAATTTTCTTTTAAGAATTTTTATATGGAACACTTCATGAATTTTCATGTTTCAACCTATTGCAAGGGCCATGCTAATCTTCTCCGTATCATTCAAATTTCACTGTATGTGGTGCTGAAGGTTACACGAAATTTCCTTGATTTTTATGACCTTGACAATTTTGAGAATTTATGGCCAGGTATTTTATACAATGTCACTCAGCTTAGATTTGTCTAGTGTTTTTTGTCATGATTATATTGGGATTATATGTTCTTTTAAAAATATTTTTTATTGTTTCTCTTCAATGTCTCTAAGTATGAGAATATTGAATGAAAATTTTGAAATTTCCATGTATTAATTCAGGATGTGGGTTACAGCATAGAGGCCCCATTTTTATCTTCATTTTCATGGTTTATATACTAGTATACCATGATTATTAACTTTTCTTTTGGAGAAGTGAAGTATTTATAGGCAAGCAAATATGTCAGAGGATACTGGACATGTGAAACTGAAGGCATATAGGTTAATCCTTTAGCACATAACCCAGTGCTCTTGGCAAAATCTCATCTCTGGTACAAAAAAAATGAAGGTGTGAACTTCATAAGAAACCAATGGAATACTGTGAGAGATGCCCAACAAAACACTTCCTGAAATGAATTACAGATTTTTGATGGAATTGAAAAGAGAGAAGTTGAAGTTGGAAAAAAATTCTCCAACTGTTGTTTAAAGGATCAAGGGAATGAAATACACCCACGGACTGGTAAGCATGCACAGCCAGCCATTTCCATCCATCATCCATGTTCTGAGAGGCAGCTGTGCTGTTCTGACTTTAGAATCTTGAACTTCCTTAACGCAGTCTCTGGTAGAATATCACAAGCCATTTGAGTAAATCAGTTTCAGGAGACTTAGGCTGCATTTGTATTAAAATGATATTATATATCTATCATTTCAATAGAGGCTAAAGTGAGACTGGCTAAAGGAGAACGCAATGTGGCATCCGCAAACCTGAATTTATACTGTGTTTCAACTTTCCCTCACACAAGTGTTTCCTAATGTAGGCTGAAGCCATCCACTTCAGCCTGACTTATTCATGCCTAAAAGTGATTGCTTTAGACAGCCAATGAAACACTGATCTCCCCGCTCCTGTCTCTTGGTGTAGGAGAACTACAGATACTGGTGGTTGAAAGTAACAAGATTGACTGCATGAGGATCAGTCAGAGTGCCAAGATGAATCCCGGACTGCCATGTTGACTTTTAAATGCAGTATAACCATAAAAGTGACTGGGTAAGAATGGTGATAGAGGAGTCCATTTATCCCTCACAGTGACTTCTATAGGGGATTTGGTAAGTTTTCAAGCTTCAAGAGCTTATGATTTTCTAACAAGGAGTTGGTAAAAGTTATGAGGGTATTAGCAAGCTCAAGTCTGCCTTAAAAATCACCACCAGATACAAGGAATTACTAAATCATGGGCCACAGATGAGGATGTTAGGAGATAACAAAGCTGACGTTTCCAAATTTGTACTTCTAAGGTATCATTTCTAAGGATCAAACACGTCTTTCTCTTTTGAGCCAAACTGAGGACAAGCTCATCCACACACCAAATCCTAAGGTGTGGATGAAATGGTGTTCTCTTTATAAGAAAATAATATCTTTTGGACAAGAATTTTAACTGTAGCAATCAGTCTATAAACAACATTTAACTTATGAAAAGGATATTTTAAAGAGCCTTTTGCTTTGCTTCATTTGGGATTTCCATATGGAAGTTTGTATATCAGCCAAACATTTCAGAATTGTGAAGGGAGTCCCCTCCTTACCTCCCTCTTTCCTTTCTTTCCCTCCCCACTCCTATGCAGAACAATTTTGTTCCAGACCCCAAATTGAATATTACACTCATCTAAACTTTCTGCCTAATAAATGAACTTGCAATTAAAAGAACGTCCTTGTCACTTCAGGTTGGTGTGGAGCCTCCCTTCCCCAGCTGCCAGCCTCTGGCCAGGTTGTCCCTTCCCTGGCTACTGGCCAGGGCCTTCCTTCTTTCATCACTACCCCCTGGTGGTCAGCACATGTCATAGTGTGTGATTGAACTCCCATTTTCCTGGTTGAACTCCCAAGGGGACACTTTGCATATTAGCCCTTTATATATAAACTAGAGGTCCGGTGCACGAAATTCGTGCATGGGGGGTTGGGGTATCCCTCAGCCCAGCCTGCACCCTCTCCAATCTGAGAACCCTCGAGGGATGTCTGACTGTCCATTTAGGCCTGATCCTACCCGACATCCTTCTTACAATCCTGCTGCAAGCTCCAAACTGTTTGCCTGCCTGCCTCCCTGATTTCCCCTAACCACTTCTGCCTGCCAGCCTAATTGATGTCTAACTGCTCCCCGGCCAGCCTGTTTGCCCCCAGCTTCCCTCCTCTGCTGACCTAGTCACCCCTAACTGCCCTCCTCTGCAGGCTCGATCACCCCCAACTGCCCTCCCTTGCAGACTTGCTCCCTTCCAACTTCCCTCCCCTGCTGGCCTGATGGCCCACAATGCCTTCCCTTGCAGGACTGGAACCTCACACTGACCTCCTCTGCTGGTCATCTTGCAGTGGCCATCTTGTGTCCACATGGGGGAAGGATCTTTGATCACATGGGGGCAACCCTTTTGTGTGTTGGAGTGATGGTCAATCTGCAAATTACTCTTTTATTACATAGGATAGAGGCATGGTACATGGGTGGGGACTGACTAGTTTGCCCTGAAGGGTGTCCTGGATCAGGGTGGGGGCTCCCTTGGGGCATGGGGTGGCCTGGGAAAAAGGCCTATGGTGGTTTGCAAGCTGGCCACCCTGCCAGTCACTGCCCCCACCCCCAGCGACCCAAGTGGAGACCCTGGGATCTGGGATTAATTTATGTTCTACAATTGAAACTTTGTAGCCTGGAGTGGAGCCAAGCCTTCTGCTTGCTTTGTGGCAACAGCCATTTCTGTTTGAAACTTTGTAGCCTAGAGTGGAGGCCTAGGGTAGGGCTGCAGAAGTTTGACTTCCTCCATTTCCTGTGCAACCCTAGCCTCTTCTCTCTCCAGCTCCGTGGATGCAGCCATTTCTGTTGAGATTATGTATCTTCTATAATTGAAACTTTGTAGCATTGAGTGGAGGCCTAGGCCAGCAATGGCAGGAGGAAAGCTTGGCTTCCTCCATTGCCAGGGAAACCCAAGCCTCCCTCCTGCTCTCAGTGGTGGCAGCCATTTTGGTTAGGGTTTATTTGCATAATTCGCTCCTGATTGGCTGGTGGGCGTGGATGTGGATGTGGCTTAATAAGAGGTACAGCTAATTTGCATATTACTCTTTTATTAGATAGGATAGGAAAAATAAGTAATGTGATGGGAAAATTTGTAGATAATGTATTTTAGAACATTGGTGTCTTTCACTAAAGATTCACAAAAAGAATAGAAGAGGGTTTAAAGATAGATTACAAGAGGACTGAGAAAAATTTTCGGTCAAGGGCCAGATAGAAAATGGTTTCAGTTTTGTGGTTCAGATGGCGTCTGTTGTAACTACTCAACCCTACTATCATAACATGAGAATAGCCAAGAAGAATATGCAATGAATGAGTGTATCAGAGTGCCAATTACACTTTGTTTATGAACACTGAAACTTAAATTTTATATACTTTTCACCTGTCATAAAATAGTTTCAAAAATTTTTCCCCAAAACATTTAAAAATATAAAAAATTCTTAGCTTTTGAACAACACATGAATAAGCAGTGAGTTGGATTTGGACTGTGAGCTGCCATGGTTGGCCAATTTTTAGATCAGAATAGCAGCCTCAAAGATGAGGCACAGAAAAAAATTCACACACATACACACACACACACACACACACACACACACACACACACACACACACTAGGGGCCCTGTGCAGGAAATTCATGCACTGGGGGTGGATGATCTCTCAGCCCAACCTGCCCCCTCACACATACTGGGAGCCCTCAGGGGATGTCCTACTGACCACTCACCCCCAGCCTGCCCAAGGCCTAAAGCCTTGGCCAGAGGCTTTAGGCCTTCGGCACCCAGTCATTGCCCTGCAATGGGGCTGATGGCTGTCTCCCTCCCAGCCATGCTGTCCCCCCCCTTACCCATGGCCCAGGCCTTCACCCCAGCCAGCTTGCACCCATCTAGCCTGAGCCTCAACCATGCCCCCCCCCCCGCCCAGGCTCAGGCCTTCTCCCTGGACAGCACACATTGGCCTCCTTGGACCTACCCCCACAGGGCCCTGGCCACCTCGGCCCCACACCCCTGCAGCCCAGGCCGCTTCGGCCCTGCCCGCGCAGCCCTGGGTGCTTCGGCCCAAATCCCCCAGGGTCTGGGCGGCCTCAGCCCCTGCCCCATTTCCTGATTGGCTGCTAGGCATGGCTGGTGGGTGTAGCAAAGGTATGGTCAATTTGCATATTGCACTTTTATTAGATAGGACTAGAGGCCCAGCGCATGAAACTCGTGCATGGGGCCGGGGGATGTCCCTCAGCCCAGCCTGTACCCTCTCCAATTTGCGACACCTCAAGGGATGTCCGACTGCCTGTTTGGCCTGATCCAAGTAGAATCGGGCCTAAATGGGCAGGCGGACATCCTTCTCACAATCTAGGACTGCTTGCTCCAAACTGCATGCCCGCATGCCTCCTTGATTGCCCCTAACCATTACCCTGCCAGCCTAATTGATGTCTCACTGCTCCCCTTCCAGCCTGTTTGCCCCAACTTCCCTCCTCTGCTGGCCTGGTCACCCCTAACTGCCCTTCCCTGCAGGCTTGATCGCCCCCAACTGCCCTCCCTTGCAGGCCTGCTCCCTCCCAAATGCCATCTTGTGGTGGCCATCTTGTGTCCACATGGGGGCAGGATCTTTGACCACATGGGGGAAGCCCTCTTGTGTGTTGGAGTGATGGTCAATCTGTGTATTACTCTTTTATTAGATAGGATAGAGGCCTGGCACATAGGTGGGGACTGGTTGGTTTGCCCTGAAGGGTGTCCTGGATCAGGGTGGCAGTTCCCTTGGGGTGTGGTGCAGCCTGGGCAAGGGGCCTGTTGTGGTTTGCAGGCCAGCCATGCCCCACAGCGACCCAAGTGGAGGACCTGGTATCTGGGATTAATTTATGTTCTACAATTGAAACTTTGTAGCCTGGAGCAGAGCCAAGCCTTCTGCTTGGTCCATGGCAGCAGCCATTTCTGTTTGGGTTTTATTTAAATTCTATAATTGAAACTTTGTAGCCTAGAGTGGAGGCCTAGGTGCTAGGGCTGCAGAAGCTTGGCTTCCTCCATCGCCCGGGCAACCGTAGCCTCTGCTCTCTCCAGCTCCGTGGCTGCCACCATTTCTGTTGGGATATATCTTCTATAATTGAAACTTCGTAGCATTGATTGGAGGCCTAGGCCGGCAACGGCAGGCAGAAAGCTTGGCTTCCTCCATTGCTGGTGAAACCTAAGCCTCCCTCCTGCTCTCAGTGGCTGCAGCCATTTTGGTTGGAGTTTATTTGCATAATTTGCTCCTGATTGGCTGATGGGCATGGGTGTGAGCATGGTTTGACTGGAGGTATGGTCAATTTGCATATTACTCTTTTATTAGATAGGATATGGCCAGTGCACATCATGGCAGCTCCTGGATTGAGCATCTTCCCCCTGGTGGTCAGTGTGCCTCATAGCTACAGGTCAGAGGGAGGGACAGACACTTAGCCTTTTATATATATAGACTAGAGATCTGGTACATGAAATTTGTGCATGGCAGTGTGTGTCCCTCAGCCGAGTCTGCACCCTCTACAATATTGGACTGCTCGAGGAATGTCTGACTGCCCATTTAGGCCCAATCCCACCAACAGTCAGACATCCCTCTCACAATCCAGGACTACTGGCTCCCAACTGATTACTTGCCTGCCTGCCTGGTTGTCCTAACCACTTCTGTCTGCCAGCCTGATCATCTCCTAACAACTTCCCTGCTGATCGATGCCTAAACTGCTCCCATGCTGGCCCAGTTACCATTAACTGCCCTTCCTTGCTGGCCTGGTCACCCCTACCTGCCCTGCACTGGGAGTCTGGTTCTCCCTAACTGTCCTCCCCTGCAGGACTGGTCATGTACAAATGCACTCCCTTTCTGGCCCAGTCACTCCTAACTCCCTGCCTTGCCAAGCTGGTTGTCTCTAACTGCTCTCCCCTCCCAGCCTGGTCACCGCCAACTGCCCTCCCCTGCTGGCCCAGTCACCCCTAACTGCTCTCCTTTGCAAGCCTGGTCCCTCCCAACTGCCTTCCCCTGCTGGCTTGGTCCCGCAACTGCCCTCACCTGCATGCCTTGTCCTTCCCAGCTGCCCTCCACTGCAGCCCTGGTCCCCCCCAACTGCCCCCCCCTTTCCAGCCATCTTGTGACAATGTAGGGGTGGCCACCTTGTGGCAGCCATCTTGTGACAAGGTGGGGGCAGCCATCTTGTGATGACATGGGGCAGCCATTTTGTGACAATGTGGAAGTGGCCATCTTGTGATGTGAAGATGTGATGGACAGTTTGAATATTACCTTTTTATTATATAGTATAGAAGGGGGAGCACATAAAAGATAAATATGTGGATAAATTTTGGAGCTGGTACAGACAGTGGAGTTGCAGAGAAGTAATAAGGTGGTGAGAGAGCTCAGAGAAACTGGCATCATAATTTCTATATTTTCTAGACGTTAGAGTAAGAGGGTAAAACTTTAAAGATTTAGTAAGAAGAATAAAAGCTAGTGTGACAAAAGTCATATTGAGTGTTCTCGGTGCGCCATCCAGATCCCCTTTACTGCTGGTAATGCACCCGACCCTGACTTCTGTGAATATTGGCTGCTGAACACTCACAGTGGCATCTTTTGTTGACTATGACCACCCCATCCACTGCAAACAATGGCCAGATATTGACACAGATGTACAAAAAAGGACTTTCATGCCTCAAGGTGAGACCGCTCCGTGGGTGCCTTTATGATTCAGAGCTTTCTAGTGGAAAACAGTAGCCTCCAGAATTATGAAAACCCATTCTTACTGAATGTCTGCTTCTACCTTACCCTGCTTCCATACTGCTTTACTCCTGAGGGTATTAAATTGAACAAACCACTGGAATGAATATCTCTATCTCAGGCTCAGCTTTAGGGGACAGGGATAATTACAAGATTCAGGGGGCTGCAAAATGGTTTGGTCCCCCTTAAACTAGGCTAATTTGTGGTAGAGTTTGTCAGAGAGTTGTGGTTGCTGGATTTTTTTTTATGTTTCATCTTGCTTTCCTAGCTGTCCTCAGCAGTTAGAAATGAGAGCAGTGATAAAAGCTTGCCCTGATTATTGCATGACCCTTTTAGACTATATTTGGTTGTCTTTTTGCATGCCTTGGAATTTTTTGTTTGACATACAGGGAAGTAGACAGTGAGGTAAGCAGGCCTTTACTGTAGGAATTTACATCAACCAAGTCAGTAGTTATGCTGCTGGATGTATGTTGCTGCTGTGAACACCAGAAGCTGCAAATTTCTCTAGCAACTCTATCCCCTTTTGATTTTGACTTTCCCTTTGTGTAGCTCTCCCAGTTTTACTAGAGGCTTGGTGGTCCAGAGTTCTTGTTAGATAGGCAGATGAAAAGGTATGACCTGGGAGAGGAAACTGAGTATGGAATGAGTATGTGTGAGATGTCACAAACTGAAAACAGACAATAGAGGTGGCAGGCCCCTATGTGAGGAGGAAGGATTCTGAGCCCTCCTGAGTGTGGTCTAACACCTGGGCAAAGAAGCCTTATAGTTTAAAGATATATATTTTTTGAAACACAAGGGAGGGAGTGACTTGTTCCTTGTTGAGGTGTTCCAGCCTAGGGGTATAAATCCCCCACATTCCCAAATATTGGGGTACTTGGTTTGGTTTCAGTCAGCTGAGTTGCCCACTCAGGTTCTATCTGAGTGTATTTCTTTCCTACAAATAAATCCTCACCTGCTTTTGCTATTATTTGTTGTCTCTTGTTTGAATTCATTCATATACGCAAGACAAGAACTGGGGGATCATAGTGCTATCTCTGGCCAGAGGTTTTCTCTGGCAGAGACCACCCCAACCACTGCTGACATTCTAATTAAATCTCAGTCTCTGGAGTGGACATTGGGCCCATGTTTGAGGACTTGGTCTTTATAAGTGTTTCTGTCCTCCTTCAGGGTAGAAGTTCCCGCAGGCACTATTTCCAGCCCTGGTGCAATGAGTATCATCCAGTGTTCTCAGTCTGACCTTGAGAGACTCTCCCATGGAGGTGAAGGCTTTTTCAGCTTCCTTTAGGTGAGATAGAGAGAAGGAGTCTGGGCAGAGCTCCCTTCTCCTGGCTGGGAGAGAATTCTACATTTTGTCTGCACAGTGAGTCTTTTCAATAAGGAAGAAGGGCCTGGATGGATTTTAAAGTAGCTGCTCTGCATGTCCCCCAGTGGGTACCACAGGTGAACTCTCTCCAGGTTTCCCCCTTCCTTCCCATGAAAGGAAAAGGTGAGAATTTCCCTATGTCGCAGTCTCCAGGAGTTTTGCTCCAGCAATTCTGAAGAATTTGTAGTTTAATGATCCTACTGACTTCTATGATCAGCGGTAGCTTCTTTGACACATAAGCAAGTGCTTGGCTCCTGAGTTTCTCTACAAGTGTCCATTCCTCCTCAGGACTGCCATTTATCCCTTGAAAAATGTAATATCCAATGGGTTCATGAAAAGTCATTAATTTGCTGTAAGTCCATTTCATTTTCTTGTATGAATAACTAGAGGCCTGGTGCACAAATTTGTGCACCAGTGGGGTCCCTCAATCTGGCCTGTGGTATTGGGCTGAAACTGGCTCTCTGACATCCCCCGAGGGTTTCTGGATTGTGAGAGGGTAGATGCCAGGCTGAGGGACCCCACTGGGTGCACTACTGGGGCTGGGAAGGGATACGGGAGGTTGGCCAGCCAGAGAGGGACCACTGGTGGGCATGTCCAGCCATCTCATTCAGTCCCAATTGGCTGGACTCCAGCAGCAAGCTAACCTACTAGTTTGAGTGTCTGCCCTCTGGTGGTCAGTGCACATCATAGTGAGCAGTGTGAGCAGCCTTAGTATATTGTTAGCATATTACGCTTTGATTGGTTGAACAGATGACTGGACGACCAGACCTATTAAACTTTTAGAGAGCGTAGAAGGGAGGGAGAGAACATATTAGGCTTTTATTATATAGGATTACCCTAGCCACTGTGGTTGGGAGTGCACCAAAGGTTGCTGGTTCCATTCTCGGTCAGGTCACATACCCGAGTTTCAGGCCTGATCCCAATTAAGAGGCATGTAGAAGGCAGCTGAATGATATTTTGCTCTCTCTTTGGTGTTTCTCTCTCTCTCTCTCTCTCTCTCTCTCTCTCTCTCTCTCTCTCTTTCAATTTTTCTCTCTCATACACACACACACACACACACACACACACACACACACACACACAGTCAATAAGATCTTTAAAAAAAGAGATAGAATATTACCTCCATCCCAGAAAGTTCTCTCCTCATATACTTCTAGTCAATTCAAATGCTCAGACTCCCAGAAGAAACTGCTATGCTGATAATTTTCCTTCAGATAAGTTTTGCCTGTTCTACAACGTCATCTAAACAGAATCAGAAAAAAATAATTAAATTTTAAATATTTTTTTAAAGGGAATCAGACTACATATTTTTGAGTGTAAGTCTTCTTTTACTCAGCATGTGTTTGAGATTCATCTATACTGGTATATATTTGTTCTTTATATTACTGAATAGCTTTTCTTGTTCAGCTCACTACATATCTAAACTGAAATTGAAATTCTCCATCATTTACTTTTAATCTAGTAGAACCTCTAACTAAAAGTGGATTTCTTTTAGGTGACATATTTTTGGGTGTTGTTTATTTAATCCAATCTAAATATCTGCATTTTAATTGAGGTGTGGGGCTATGGCTATTAATATTTATGCTGATAATTGATAAGATTAAGTTTACATTTATTACTTTCATAATTGTTTTTTCTTTGTCAATCTGTCCTCTATTTCTTTTACCTTGTTTTTGTCTTCTTTTAAATGAATTCTTCTAGACTAATTATGTATCTATTATTCTACTTTATCTTCATAATTTTCACTTCTACATAGAATGTAAATCTAGCAATTAATGATTACTATTTTGCTTTTGACAGTTTTCTTTGAAAGACATTTAAATAATAAGGAAAAAGCTTATATAATCATCCATATTCTTACCCATTTTTGTGTTTTTTATTCCTTTGCTCTCTTCTATTTGGCATTATTTACCTTCTAACTGATGAACCTCTTTTTACGTTTGTTGTTTCATGGGTATACTACTAATGAATTCTTTCAATCTTTTGTAAGCTTGGCAAGATAGTATTTCACATCATTTTTGAGAGTTATGCTGTTGGGTATAGGATTCTAGCTTAACAAGTTTTTCTTTTCCGTTAGTACTTTAAAGATCTTATTTTATTATCTTTGCATCATTATGAAACAAATTTTCTGTCATTCTCTTGTTTTGTATATAATGTCTTTTTATGGCTGTTATAAGTTTTTTCTTTATTACTGATTTTTAAAAGATTGTTATGAAGGGCCTTAGTGTACTTTTCTCAAGTTTCTTATATTTAGGGTTTTTTGAGCTTCTTAGATTTTTGGATTTAAAACTTTCATCATTTTGGTAAATTTTCAACCATTATTTTTCAAATATGTTTCTGTCCTTCCTTCACAATTTCTTCCTTTGAATATTCCAATTACATGTATATTAGGCCATTTAAAGTTGTCCCACAGCTTATCAATATTCTGTCAATTATTTATTTGGGGACCTTTTATCTTCTAAGTGTTTTATTTTAGATAGTTTCTATTTTTCTGTCTTCACCTTCATAAATACATTTTTCTACAATGTCTAGTATTCTGGTAATTCCATGTAGGATATTTTAAAAAATCTCTTATATTGTAACTTTTCATCTCTAGAAGTTTGATTTGTGTCATATTATATCTTTCATGTCTCTGCCTAACTTTTTGAATGCATGGGATATTCTATCTAATAAAGAGGTAATATGCAAATTGACTATCTCTCCAGCACACATGATGGCCACTCTCATGTGGACACAAGATGGCCACCACAAGATGGCCAGCAAGGGAGGGCAGTTGTTGGTGATCAGGTCATCAGGAGAGGGAAGTTAGAGGAAACAGGCCTGCAAGGAAGAGCAGTTGCGGGGGACCAGACCTGCAGGGAGGGCAGTTGGGGTGACCAGGCTGGCAGGGGAGTGGTTAGGGGGTGATAAGACTGGAAAGCATGAATACATTAGGGGCAATGAGGCTGGCAGGCAGTCAAGCAGTTTGGAGCCAGCAGTCATGGATTGTGATAGGGATCCTAGATTGGAAAGGGTGCAGGGCTGGCCTGAGTGTCACCCCTCCCCATGCACGAATTTTGTGCACTGAGCCTCTAGTGGTTAAATAATTATTTTCAGATCTTTATTTGCTAGTTATGATATATGTGTCAGTCTTTAGATGGTTTTAATGGATTGATTTTTCTCTTAATTATTTGTCCTATTTTCTTGCATTTTTTTGTTTGCAAATTTTTTATTGGATGCCAGACATTGTTAACTTTTGCTGTTAGATGTGTGCTGTAGTTATACTCTCATAAATATTCATGCAATGTTTTCAAAATGCAGTTAGGTTAATTGGAATCAATTTGATCCTTCCTTTGAAGACTGTCAGACCTTGTTCTGATCAACAGCTAAGTAACTTGTGATTTAGTTTCTTCCTCTATAGCCTCTTTTTTTTAAAGCTTGGGTAGAGATAATATAGAATGGCCTTTACTCTTGTCATAGCTTTTTGGTGTTTTTTGTTTGTTTTTTACAACTAGACACAGCTTATTTAGTCCCAGTAGAGGTGATCTCCAGTTACCTGGTTGGCTGGAATTTAATCAATACTCCTTCCCATGGGAGCCTTGGGAGGTATTCATCTCTCAGGTTGACAGTCATTCTATGCCTAACTTTATGGAATTTCAACCTTAGACACATGTTAGTCAGCAAAGATGTAGAGGGCCCCTCAAAGATTTTTAGAGCTTTTTGTTTACAATGTTTCTATGTATTTATTTTTATTTAAATTAAGCTAATTGGATGACATCCTATCTAATAAAAGAGTAATATGTAAACTAACCTTGACTCCATGACAAAATGTTGGTGCCCATAGCAGAAGCTGGCAGCATCGCCCTGGCAATGGGAGGATAGCATCTGCTTTTTGGTCACGGAGGGAGAAGAGGAGCCTCTGGCCAGAGGACTGGAAGCGGGAAGCCGAACTCACATTGCCAGCGGCTGCAGGAGCTCAGCCAGACCTGAAAGCACAAGCCCCTGTGTACCTGAGCTGCAGGGTGGTGTGGGGCAGGGCCCTGAGGAGGCCCCAGGATAAGCATCTCCCCAGAAGCTGTGCGGAAGGAGGGGAGGAACCTCTGGCTAGAGGCCAGGCTGAAGGATGCTGGATCTTTGCAGGCTGAGCTGAGGGAAACCACCTCCCTTCCTTACCCCTGTGAATCAATTTTGTGCACCAGGCCTCTATTTGGTTAATAAAATTATATAGATTTGAAGTATAGAAGTTTATGATACATCACCTGTATATTGCATTATCTGCTCACCATCCAAAGTCAAATCACCTCCTGTAACCATATATTTGACCCCCTTTACTTTGTACTAGTCCTCGCACTCCCTGTTTCTTCTGGTAACCAACATACTGTTGTCTATGTATATGAGTTTTTGTTTGTTTATTTTTCTTGTTTGTTCATTTGTTGCTCTCAGTTTTATATCCCACATATGAGTAAAACCATATGGTTCCTGACTTTTTCTGTCTTATTCATTTAGCATGGTATTCTCAAGGTCTCTTCATGTCACATCTTGTCTATTCATGTGGACATCTTCCACCACCTTGCAGAGGCTTCTGCTTATCTCCTTTTTAATCCTCACTTAAGGATATATTTCTATTGATTTAAGAGAGACAGGGAGTAAAAAAGAGAGAGAAACATTGATGTGAGAGAAACATCGATTGGTTGCCTCTTATTCACACCCTTACCAGGGCCCAAATCCACAACCTAGGTATGTGCTATGAATTGAACCCACAATATTCTGGTGTATGGGATGACACTCCAACCAACTGAACCACCTAGCCAGGGCTTCTGATTGTCTTGATGTCTCCTTAACAACTTCTAGCCAATTCATTGCTCTGTTTGGAATTTCCCTCCCTGCTAAGAAGTTCAGAATGTTCCTCAAGGCATAAAGTTGGGCCAAATGTAGGGCTCATTTCTTTTGTCTTCCTTCCTACAAAGATCACAGTTCTATGCTGTTGCTTCACAAAGCCTGAAAACAGAACTTTTATACATTGCTCATTTTTTGTGTGTTATAAGATAATTTTGGCCAGGTGTGGGAGAAATGTAAGCAAATTAAAAACAGTCTTCAACATTATACATCTTTTCTTCATACCTGGGAACAATTTGTGGCCAAAATGGGCATAGCCACTGCAAGTGCTGGAAACCTAAATATTTAAACTTCCAAACAAAGCAAGTGCCCTCTCTCTTCTCCTCTCATGTGCTGGGTTCCTGGCTCTCCTGTGGCAGAGAGATGTGTTCTCATGTTACCATGTGACACACAGCCATATTGGACTCTATACATGGACTAATAGACTTTAGCTGGAATGTTGAACCACACAGGGCTACAACATGGAACAGAAGCTCTGGACACTGGCCTTGTTTCTGATTCTGCTGGAACCCCAGCTGTACCTTTTCCAGGACTGGCTTAAGGGGCAGGGTAGTCCAAGACATGTAACCACCAAAATAAAGCCTTTTCTCCCTTCCGTCCTTCCATGGGGACTTCTGAAAATGCTTATTTCAACGTGGCCCAAGAACTCCCACAATGGACAGGGGAGTTTGATTATCCAGTAACACTAGCACCAGAAATAGAAACACTAAATTTATTATTGCTTCCGGGGAATTTGCTGATAAAGTTCTCCAGGGCTTTGATTTGCTAGCATTCCATAGAAAGGGAGCAGAAGTTAAGGCCCAGGGCCTGACCAAGGTGTATAGTTTGTAGGCTTCTCTTTCCCAACAAAGTTGGGACTTCAAGGACCCAGAATAAAATGAGCAAACTCTGGGTATAAATTTAAAAGTAAATATGCTTATTCTTTAAACATATAATGTTAGACATCAAATCAGCTACATGTAAGATTTTATAACTGGCATAGTAGGTTTGAAAAATAGGCAAACAGAATTCCTTTAAATGACTATCAAGATAACCCAAATTAAGATCTTAATGGTTGTTCTTGGCAAGAAGTTGAACACAGCAGAAAAGAGAATTGGAAACAGAAAGAACGATAAAAATAAGACAATTATCCAGATGCAGCACATAAAGACAAAAAAGTAGAAAATTCAGAAGGGAGGATCAAAGGCAAAAAATTACTAAAATTTTTATTCTTAACCCAGCAAATTGATACCTTGCTTAAAATAGAGATACAAATTCCTGTTTCTTGAGAAATGCTCCTCAAATCATGGTCCTAAGCCAAGGGCATCAGCATTACTAAAAACTAAAATGCAAATTTTCTGGACCCCACCTCAGAGAGATTGCATCATAAACTCAGAATTCCACAGATATATATGTCATATCTATAAGATAATCACAGGAAAATGTGGCTAACTATTCAATCTTCTCGGTAAAAATAATGAAAAGTTAAAAATGAAGACTAAATAGATACACTGGACAAATATACAAAAAGCTGGTATTGCTATATTAATATAGGACAAAAATAGATATTAAGTCATGAATCTAGAAACAACAATTCCGTGCATGTATATTTTAACAATATAGTCTCAAGTATACAGGAATAAAGGTATTGGGGTTCGGGTAGAAAGTAGAATATGACATTTATGCAAAGTTATGAAACATGACATACGTTATCATTCATCCACTTCTTCATTCATTCATTAATTATTATATAAATATTATGTGCCAGGCATTACCCTAAATATTAGAGACATAAAGGTAAATACATGATTTCTATGGATAAAGAGTTCATTGTTACATTAGTAAACATTTTTTTGCTTTGGGCAAGTGAATTCAGTGACCGTATTTATAACGCCTACAATTGAAGTTTATGTCTGTTAATTCCAATATCTAATAACTCTCACAGGTACCTTCTGTTGCCTGCTTTATTTCTTTACTTTTTTTCCCTGATACAGATTGTAGTTTTCTGTTTCTTTGATTGTTTAATAATAATTTGTTGGAAACTGGTTTCCCCCTCCCCAGGCTTGTTATTGTTTGTTTTCTTGCTTGTTTAGTAACTGACAGAATATTTTAGTTGATTCTACTTGTCCCTGCACTGTGAAGCCTCTGATGTTGCCTCTAAGGGTGCAGCCTTGGGCACAGTCATATTTTAGCTGATTTCCTAGAATGAATATTTTTTCATTTGCTGCATGTCCTTTGGATTATTTCCAGAGCTTCTAAATAGTTGTTTTTTAAAAATAATTATTACCAGTTTCACTGGGAAATAGATCTATGGAGCTGCTCAAGCCATCATGCCACTCCCATGTAATCTTAAGAATTTAATTTTTATTTTTAACTTTTTATTGTATTTGCACTTTTTCTTTACACAAGGTAAGAAATATACAGCCAATTTGTCCCCCAAATGGCTAATCAGGGATCCTAAGTCTTATTACAGACATCTTTATCCAACTGATCTGAAATGCCACCTTCATCACATGCTAAATTATGCTATATATTTGAGTCTATGGCTGGAATTGAAAATTGCTTCTATTTGCAAGTCTAGTGACATGCATATTCTGCATTTTAAAGTTCTGAGACTATATTTAATATAACTGGTTCCTGCAATCATTTTTAAATTTTTTAAATGTACTGACTAATTTTACTTTTTAATTTTCCTCAAAAAAATTTAGAATGAGCTTCTCCAGCTCTATAAAAAATAAAATAAATATTAGTATTTTTTATTTTGAATTTAATTAATAAATTAACTTGGTAGGATTGACATGGTATCTAAGTAAATTGTATGGCTTCCATTTGTTTATGGTTCGTTTGCATTTTAGTAGTATTTAAAATTTTTCTCATGTATTATTTACATGTTTTTTGTCAAGCTTATTTCTAGATATTTTATATTTTTATAACCCCTATAAATAGTTTTATCTTCCTTTTTAAAATTGTTTTCTTACTGTATTTTCATTTTTAACAGTAATTTTTCAATATATTCTTGCCTTGCTTGATTAGTGAAACTAGACATTTCTAATTACCTTTTTCATTTTTACCTGTATTGGCTCATATCTACAGTAAAATTTTAAATATCATGTGCTAAAAATTTTTTTATTTTTTCCTATTTTAATGGGAATGCTTTTAATATATACATATGTATATATATATCATAACATTAAGTAATAATTATAAATAAATGTAAAACTAATTTTAAAGTTCTCATTTTTCCTATATTATTGAGTGATTTCTATGTAGAATGGGTGTTTAATTTTGTCGAATACCTTTTAAGCATCTATGAAGATGATAATATAATTTTTCTGTTAGCTCTAATTAGTAAGGAGAATAATATTTTTTCTTTCTTAATATTGATTCATCCTTATAATTTGGGAATACACTCTGAATATTAATGATTTTACTTTTTAATATGCTGCAACTTTTTGTTCCAAAATGTTTTATTTAGTGTTTTTGCATCAATATTTATAAGTATGATTAACTCATCATTTTGTGTGAATATGTGCAAATCCTACACAAATCTTAATAACTGTAAAACAATAATCAAACACACATGCACACCAATACCTTTTTCTAAAATAATTCAAAAAAATTGGTTTACTGATAAGGGCACAGAAGGAGTTATGTAAAGAAAAGCCTGCAGTTTGGGATGGCAGCAAGGGGATAAGTAGGAATTTGAAGGTTGTAGGTTCGAAGAAGGGAAGAAAGACAGAAGGAGAGAGGGATCAGGACCTAACAAATGTATAATTTCTAGCCTGAAGAAAAATTCTGAATGGATGTTTACGTGTAAACTTGTATGTAAGTACTGAGATACCTAGTATACTTGTACAATTCACCACATTCCCTTTGGCCAGTGTGGATACTCTCCTCCATGATGCCTAACCTTTTCTAAACTCCTGACAGAACAGGCTTACATTAATTATGTAAAGAACTAAGGGTAGGAAAGTGAGGAGACATGCAGCCTTCTCAACTGGCCCCACTTTGGTGGGAGTATTGCCTTACAGAATTCCAGGGCAGGACCAGACTTAAAGTGGAGCCCAAGACAGAGTTTCACACTTAGGAGTAGGCAAGTTTGGAACTTAGGATGAGTATGAAACAGACCATTTTATCCTGAAATGCTAAAGAAAGGTGACACTTGAAAGGTGAAGAGGCAAAAACAGAGCAATAGATAATCAAGTTTTCTCTTGCATAGATAGCATTTAAAATTGGAATGTCATATTCATATGCATAATTTCATTTGAACTCTATAGGAATTTGGTGTGTCAGGTAGAGCAAGCCATGTTATTATTATATTTTCTAGATGAATAACATTCTATCAGGTGAGGCATGTTCCTAGTCGAAGGTCACACAGCTAGTGAGTGGTGGAATCAGGTTTATGTCTAGGTCTTCTGAGTACCTCCAGCTTCATTTTTCATAATAATTCAGACATATATAAACTATGTGTGCCTAAGGTAACTCTTGTGTAATTATCTTTGCCTCTAACTTAAAGCAGGATGTGTTTGATGGTTTTCAATTATCATTAAATTGATGTACTTTTTGGGACCTTCCTGGTTGCGACTGCAGAGTGCCAACTGAACACTTAAATTAAGAAGCGTGGCTGATTCACAAGAAATGATTGATTTTGATTTATTAAAACTCTGATTACATGTAAAATGCTATTTCTGTACAAATTCAATGCCCTTCAAAGTATTTCCAACTGCAATCAAGATATGTTTATATGCTTTCTTGGTTTGAAAAATGATGATGCTGCAAAAAAGAATTCAGTAAAGATCTCTGATCTTTGCCAGTTTGACAGGTATGGATCAAAGAGAAAGTAACTTGCTCAGTGATTCAGTAAGCTGAACTTTAAAATGTGCTTCTAGTCATCTATGAAATAATGCTATGCATGGATGACACCTTAGATTTTCACTTGGCCACTTGCAAAGATTAATGAGCAATATCACAGGCATGAAAGAAAAATCATACTGATTCTAGATAAATGCATAGCACACTATGTAGTTTTCCTAAGTAGCACTTAAGTTTATTTTTTTTCCTCTTTGAGTAAAGCTATATTTTGAATCCTACCAAGAAGTGAAGAAGTAAGAGTGTAGTCTAGAGTCTTAAAGAGCTTTATAAAAAATATAAAGTGCTTTCCCAGCCGATGTGGCTCAGTGATTGAGTGTTGACTTATGAACCATGAGGTCATGATTCAATTCCTTGTCAGGGCACATCCCTGGGTTGCAGGCTCTTTCCACAGTAAAGCGTGTGTAGGAGGCAGCCAATCAATGATTCTCTCTTATCATTGATGTTTCTATCTCTCTCTCCCTCCCTCTTCCTCTCTGAAATTAATAAAAACATATTTTTAAAAATTTTAAAAATATAATGTGCTGTTACATTATATCTTGTCTCACTATGCCCCACCACACATTTAAACTTACCATCTTGCATTTCAAAATGCTTGACTATCTCCAATAGAATGTATTTGATAAATGAACTCTTACATGTTTATTGTTCAGAAACAACCCCAGAGTGCAAATCTTAAACTTTCTGATTATAGAGGAATATGAGTACTTTAAAGCTTTTCAAGCTAAGAAAACTTAGTGCTATATTCTGAAATGTGCCATTCTCTTTTAGTAGTATACTCATGCATTTTGTAAGGTTTAAAGCTAAATAGACAAATTATCTTTACATGATTGCTTAGTTCTAGGAGACTTGTTATAATGAAGATATTTATTATAATCTACTTAATAAAAGGGTAACTTGCTAACTGACCATACATTTGCAACGCCCACCAGCCAATCAGGAGTAACTTTGCAAATTAACCCAACAAAGATAGCAGGTTAATTTGCATATGCAGGACCCAAGTTGCTTGGGGTGGGGCAGGATGTCATGGCAAAGATACAAGCATACAGGCATTCTGCACCAACCCAGCTACTCTGGGCCTCTGGGCAGCATGGGAAGGCAGAAAGGTGGCTCTGGCCCGAGCAAAGGCGGTGCCGGCAGCCAGGGGAAGGAAGGCCCATTCTTGCACAAATCTTTGTGCATCAGGCATCTAGTTTTACATATTGCACTATAGTGGGCTCTGGCCAGTGATATAGCCAGTTCAAGTAATACAGACAAATTCTGCCTGAGACAAGACTTGAACCATTTGTAAGATGTACAAAAAATAGAATATATAGGAATATACTTTCTTTTTTTTACCTTTCTGTTTATAGCCAAACTCAACTATTGCATACTAATGAACTTTATACTAAAGAAGACCAGATGGCAGAAATAATAATTTTATTCTAGGTGAAGAAATAGAGGTTTTGCAACTCTCCTTATTTATTTTTGAATTAATTTTTCTTAATAAAGAAACTTTTATCCTGATTAAATACACTAAAAGTTGATTTATTTGAAACCAGTTCCACTGTTGAGATGAAAAATTAATTAAGATGAAAAATTTTGAATAAAATAACTGCTGTAAAACACATATACTTGCTCACTTTCATAAAACATTCTTTTATTTTTAATGAAACATTTAAAATCTATTAAGTTTATATGTAAACTAGAGGCCCAGTGCACAAAATCCATGCACTTGGGGTTGGGGGGGGGGTCCCCCAGCCCAGCCTATGCTCTCTCACAGTCAGACATCCCTAGCACTGCCACAGAGGTGGGAGAGACGCCTGCCACTGCCACTGTGTTCATCAAGACTTGAGCCTGGCACTCCCTCTGTGGGAGCACACTGACCACCAGGGAGCAGCTCCTGTGTTGAGTGTCTGCCCCCTGGTGGTCAGTGCATATTATAGTGATGGGTCAGTCTGCCAATTAGGCAATATACATATTAGCCTTTTATTATATAGGATTAATAGTAAGACTCTTTTAAAGACAGCAACTTAAAGAATTTCTCATAATGCTTATGAGGCCTAGAACTGCATTTTTCATTTGAGTCCATTGTGTAGACAACCTGCTAGAAACTAATATCATGTCAGAGGTGGAGATTGAATCCACCTTTGAAGCACAGGGTTTTACTTTGCTTGTTTGTTTCTTTTTCTATTGCTGCTCCTTTAGAAGGATTTCTTAGCAGCAGTTACACATTTATAGTTCTACCATCTTTAAGATAAAAAGTAAACTGAATGTCCACTCTTTAATTATTTTCTGGACAAAAACTACTGCCTGTGTTTGAAAATTTGTGTTTCTTTCATTCTTTTTCATTTTCTTTCATAGTACTTTGACTTTAAAATGATTTTTTTCTCTTAGCGTTGACAGTTCATGGGAAGAAATAGTAAAAGCCTAATATTTAAAAGAACGCATAATTGAAGTGAATTTGGGTTCAAATAACTATAAAAGGAAGAAACAAAAACTCCTTTTAAGAAGACTTGAAAGGTTGATTTTTGCTTGCAAGGATGTTTCACAATAGAAAGAGAAATTAGGTCATATTTAGGAAGGCCCTTTTACATAAATAAATGTATTTTGCCAGCAGGTAAAATGTATTTCCCATGTTATATTTTGGAGACTAATTTTTATTTTTTTATTAAAGTAGTAATTTGTTCCTTTTCTAAAGGCAATTTTTTTGAACTCTCTGAATTAGGTAATACTGTAGCATTGTTATACTTATTATGGTCATTTCATTTAAAGACACATACATTTTTATTTCCTACTGTATTGTCATTTGCTGCCTACCCAAACCCAGTCCAACAGCAGATAATATAAACCTACATTCAACAGGATGAGCTTGTGAGTTCACCTGAAATAGACTGCAAATACAATAAAAAAAATCTATAGTAATCACACAATGGAATACTATTCATCTGTAAAATAAAAGGAAATCTTACCTTTTATGATAGCATGGATGGACCTGGAGAGTATTATGCTAAGTGAAATAAACTAGGCAGAGAAAGATAAGTACCCTATGATTTCACTTATATGTGGAATCTAATGCATAAAATAAACTAGCAAATAAAGTAGAGACAGACTCATGGATATAAAGAATAGACTGACAGCTATCAGAGGAGAGGGGATTGGATGCTGGGTGAGAAGTATAAAATAATTAAGCAAGGATAAAAAAAAGAGACTCATGGAAGAGGATAGGAGGATGTAGAAGAAGGTAAAAGGGGAATAGATGGTGATAGAAGGACACTTAACTTGGTGTGGTCAACACACATAACAATATACAGATGATATATTATTGAATTGTGTACCTGAAACCTATATAATTTTATTAACCAATGTCACCTCAATAAACTCAATAAAAAAATCTTATGAGCCCCATTCACATTTCCAGTGGACCAAAAAATCAATCTTGCCTCCACAGAAAAATGAGCTTTACAAATCTCTGGGCCTTTCTGTGCTCACAGACTTTCACCAAATAGGCACTGGTTTTGCCTAAGTATGGTTTCCGATGGATTTCTAGTCTCATGAAACTGGGCTCTACTTGGCTGGGATCTTGATCATTCTCCTCGTTTTGCCCACTTCTTTTTCCCAAAGTAAGGCCTTGGTGATCCCATTCAGCCATTTCAAACTTGGTAAATTGCAAGGGAGTCTAGCAACTCTCTTTCCTGATAATATTTCAAGCATTATGATGGACTCCTGCTTATATAGTCTATATGAAAAAAGGAATTTCTGAGTATAGCTAATAACATGGATTTTATTTTATTTTTTAGATCTATGATACAAAGTTGGAAGCATAAAACACCTCATAGGAAAGGCTTCCTCTGGCTCTCTCAGATACCATCTTCTTCACAGGGCATGGTAGCACCTTGATAACCATACTAGAATTCCTAATCATAGACTATAAGAGAAAAGTGGCAACTAAATGTAGGCAATGCTATGGTGCATTGGATGCCAGTGTTCAATATTTAAATAGAGAGGCAGAGGAGAATCACCAATAAGTTCCTAAGAGGGATTTGTTGTCAGACATTTCCATTATCTCATATTTTATCCTATTCTAAACTGAGAGCTGGTGCATAAAATTTGTGCACAGGTGGGGTCCCTAGGCATGGATAGTGATCAGTGCTGTTTGGGACCTTCTGGCTGTTGGCTAAAGCTTCCTTTCCTCGGCTTCTAGCTGCTAGCCAGGAGCTTTCATCATTCCACACCGCCCCCTGGTGATCAGTGTACATCATAGTGAGTGATTAAATTCCTGGCCTCCCAGTTGAACTCCTGAGGGGGCACTTTGCATATTAACCTTTTATATGTGTATATAGTAACATTCAATAAAAAATAAAGCTGAGTCCCAACCAGTGAGACTCAGTGATTGAGTGTTGACCTATGAATAAGGAAGTCAACATTTGATTCCCAGTCAGGGAGCATGCCTGAATTGTGGGCTCGATCCCCATTGTGGAGTGTACAGGAGGCAGCCAATCAATGATTCTCTTTCATCGTTGATGTTTCTATCTCTCTCTTTCTCCCTCTTGTTTCCTTTCTGAAATCAATAAAAATATATTTTAAAATAATAAAAAATAAAGCTAAGGGGGAATGCAGGAGGCAGTGAATCAATGATTCTCTGTCATCATTGATGTTTCTGTTTCTCCCTCTCCCTTTCTCTCTGAAATCAATAAAGTATATGTTTAAAAACAAAGCTGAAAACCCCTCACCAGGTGGTTCAGTAAATTGGAGTGTTGTGCAGTACACCAAAAGGTTGTAGGTTCAATTCCTGGTTAGGGCACATACCTAGGTTACAGACTCCATCCCCGATCAGGGCACATATAGGAGGCAACCAATTGAGGTATTTCTCTCTCTTTCCCTCTCTAAAAAAATCAATAAAAAATCACCACCAATAACATATCTTTGAGTGAGGATTTAAAAGAAAGCTTAAAAAACATTTCTGCTTTATTAACATTACTAGTATATGGGTCAGGAGCATCACCTATAAAACATGTAATAACTTTCGAGACAATAACTAACACTTTGTAGCTATGTATCAGGCACTTTCTTAACTGCTTTACATATATTGACTCATTTTGTCCCAACAAAATTTTTTAACCAGACACAGCCCGATTTTAAAGATGAGGCAACAGAATCACAATATGGGGCATATTTCTAATGGTCACGCAACTAATAAGTGGTAGAGAGGGTTTTGGATCTGTGGGTTTAGCAACCGGGTATAATGCTTGGGACAAATTCTATTTGGATTTTGTAATCATTGTTCTCAGCTGTAAGATGTTCATTCTCATAATAGGGAAGCATGCACTTGGTGGCTGAGCCAGTATCGAATGAAACGTTTAACTAGGAGCGAGAAAAAATATCTTATTGATATTTCCTGTCACTGTATGACCGAAGTATGAGATCATCAAACATTGTTACACAAATCATCTTTTAAAAAATTATCTTTATTTTTTACTTTGCTCTCCCCCATTGAACCCTTCTGCCCTATCTCTCTCTTCCCCAGGCCTTCACTGCATTTATTGTCTGTGTCTCTGGGTTATGTATCACCTTTAATTGAAGCCAAAACTCTGACTGAACTCAAGCCTTGTTTAGGATTTGAGGCTCCAATTTAGCAAAAAATGATAATAAACTCTTGATAAACTCAAAATAATTATAGATAGCAAAATCATTTTGAGAAAACTGTTGATACACATGCAACCATTGATACATACAAAATAATTATGGCAAGAAAAAATAACCAAAGTGAAGACACTGCATGATTCAATTAATAGAAATAAGTTCATATAAAATTTGAGAAAAGTTAATTAATCTATAGTGACAGAAAGCAATCACTATTTGCCTGATGACACTTGGTACTGGAGGATGAGGAAGGCATATCGAAAAGGATTACAAATGGGTACAAGAAATATTTTAAAGTAATGTATACACTTATCATGGATATACATGTCAAAATCATGAAACTGTATACTTTGAGTATGCACAATTTATTACATATCAATTATACTTTAAGAAACTTATTAAGAAATTAAAAATTCCTAAAGAACATGAAGCCAGGCTGTTGTGGCTCGGTGGCTCGGTGTTTGAGCACCAACCTATGAACCAAGAGGCCATGGTTTGGTTCACAGTTAAGGCACATGCTAGGGTTGTGGGCTTGATCCCCAGTGAGGGGCATGTAGGAATGTAGGAGGTAGCCAATTGATGATTCTCTCTCTCTCTCTCTCTTTCTCTCTCTCTTTCTATCTCTCTCTCTCTCTTTCCTTCCTTCTTCCCTTCCTTCTTCCCTTCTCCCCTCCCTCCTTCCTTTCCTTCACTTCCCCTTCCCATCCTTCCCTCCCTCCCTCCTTCCTTCCCTCCCTCCTTCCTTCCCTCCCTCCTTCCTTCCCTCCCTGCCTTTCTTCCTTCCTTTCTTCCTTCTCTGTTTTTATTTTTGAAACTATTACATATGTTTCCTTCCTCCCCCCCCCGCCATTGACCTCATCTAGTGTACCCCAAGCCTTCCACCCCAGGCCCTCATCACCTTATTGTCTGTGTCCATGGGTTATACATATAAGATTGGTTGATCTCTTCCCATCCCCAAACTCCTTCCTTCTGAGATTCTATAATCTGTTTCACACTTCTATGTTTCTGTATCTACTTTGTTTATCAGGTTATTTTGTTCATTAGATTCCACATATGAGTGAGGTCATGTGATACTTACCTTCCTCTGACTGGCTTATTTCATTTAGCATAGTACTCTCCAGGTCCCTCCATGCTGTCTCAAAGGATAGGAAATCCTTCTTTTTCATTACTGTATAGTATTCCATGCTATAATTGTACCACAGCTTTTTTATCCACTCATTTACTGACGGGCACTTGGGCTGTTTACAGACCTTAGCTAGTGCAAATCATTTTCTATGAATGTGGGGGTGCATACATTCTTTCTCGTGTTTCAAGTTTCTTTTGATGTTTCTATCTCTCTCTTTCTCCCTCTCCCTCTCTGAAATCAATAAGTATATATTTAAAAAAAATAAAAGGGAACATGAAAATCATTCGCCAAAATAATGCAGGTTTTCCTTACTCATTGGTCTCTCCTAGCAAAATCTGATAAAGCTGATTCCTTGTGCCTTAGAGACTACTGTGAATTGGGAAAATCTCCCATGCCTTGGCTTTCTATGCTATTTGAAATGCTTTAATAGATTTTAGGAATAAAGTAGGAGAGGATGGGAAGAACATTCTGTTTTACTTTGATTTTTGGTCTCAAGCCTGCATTTATAGCTGTAAAGACTAGCTCTGTTCATGTTCGATAACCCCTTCAAATAGTTCATTTTTTTATGTCACAGTTCTAGCTACTGCATGCTGGTGGATTACCCTTGATATCAACAATGATTATCCAGTGAGTATACAGTATAAATGGGCCAGTACAACATGGTCTATTGCTTCTAAATTCTCTGTGTCTAGCTATAATGGGTACTTAGCAGCAAAGCCTCTGAAAATGATTTGTATAGTATCATTTTTGCTTATTGCACAAGAGTAGTTTAGTGAATTTATTGTGTATAGTTATGAGCCCAACGCAGGTAGGCAGATTTTTCAGCCTTTACACATAAGGAGGAAAGCATCTTAATTTTATTGGTGTTGCTAATGCTGTTAACAGCTGTCCTGACAATAGCTTTTATGAGAATAAATGTTTCCTGACAAAAATTTTCTTATTAGCATAATCCCTAGAAACTCAACATCAGATCTAAGTAGACTGAATTGGTCTCTTGCTTGGCACATAATCTCCTCTGAGGACTTATTTAGCTGTTTCTAAATAAGAAACATCTCTCAGGACAGCTTCTTGCTTTACAGTATGTATCCTGCTCAGGCAATCTTAGTCAAGACTTGCTCACAACTAGACTTAACAACTAGTGGTCCTTAATGCACAAGAAGACATATCCCACATGAACGTGACAGTATCTTTACTTCTGGAAAGTGACCAAGGCAATCTTTGCCTCTATTATCTTTTGTCATGCTTTTTAAGGTAGAAAAGTAGGCCAGGTATGTTTCCTAACCACTGCTTTGTATAATTGCTCTCTATTATTTCCTTAACTTCATGGCACATGGAATTATCCATGACTGCAAGCATCAAAAGGCCACGCATTTTATTTTCTCTATTAGATATAACAAAAGGAAAATTTCATTCCTGTCTACTTTTCTTGTAATTCTGGCATACATAATGTGCAGTATTTCTGTGTGCTCTGTGTATTTTCAGCTGTTCTTGAATTCTTTGTTTCCTTTCCTTTAATTTTGGAAGTTACAGGCAATGTTATTTCTGAAACATTGTTCATGATTCATTTTCAACCCTACTAAGAGAACTCATGTCAAGTTGTGCACTTTATGCATTAGGAAAGGGGGTTTCAAGATGGTATATTCAGAAAGTACTCCACAATAAATTTTCTCTCACTACAAAATCCATTCATCAAATGTAGAGAATTTTTGGAAGTACATAAATAAAACTAACCCTCCACTGAGCCCCTGTAAACTTCTAGTATTGTATAAATTAACATTAAGACCCAGAAACAATAAAGGGATAAATTTAATACAACTAATAAAACTAGTAGGAATACAAAAATAAAAGAAAAATTAATGTATTATGAAAAGGCAGACATTAGGTAAAGCATTCAAGAAAGCTCCCTAGTGAGTACTAAAGATAGATCATTAGACCCTATAAAATGTGATGGCTTTGAGTACTGTAATAGGTGTCACCATCGAATAATATGTTAGAGTCTCTTGGTGCCTTTATCACTCCCTGACTTTGAGTAAAGTACTTTTGGAACAGGCATCAACTTTTTAATGCACTGAAACCTCATTAGAGCAATGTTCACTATTCAAAAGTCTTCATGTGAAATGAAACTTTCTTGGGTTCTCCCAGGGGGTTTAACTAAGAAAGAAGTATTAGGCTCTCATTAGAAATCATTATAATATATTAAAGTGTCCCAGTGCATATATCCCAAATATAAAAGTATAACCTTATTCATGGTGGCCAAGACATGGAACCAACCGAAGTGCCCTTCAATAATTGATTGGGTAAAGAAGATATGGTACATACATACAGTAGAACACTACTCAGCCCTAAGAAAAGCTAAAATACTGACACTTATGACAACATGGATAGATTTTAAGAGTAGCATGCTAAGTGAAATAAGTCAGACAGAAAAAGTCAAGAACCATATGATTTCACTCATATCCTATCTAATAAAAGGGTAATATGCAAATTGACCATACCTCTGCTACAATCACAAGCCATATCCACCAGCCAATCAGGAGCAAATGTGCAAATAAACCCAACCAAGATGGCTATGGCCACAGAGAGCATAAGGGAGGCTTGGGTTTTCCTGGCGATGGAGGAAGCCAAGCTTTCCACCTGCCCTTGCTGCCCCAGGCCTCCACTCAAGCTACAGAGTTTCAATAATAGAAGATAAATAAATTCCAACATAAATGACAGCAGCCACAGAGCTGGAGAGAGCAGGAGGCTTGAGTTGCTCCCGGAGATGGAAGAAGCCAAGATTTCTGCCTTCCCTGGCCAGCCCAGGACTCTACTTTAGGCTACAAAGTTTCAATTATAGAAGTTAAATAAATCCCAACAGAAATGACTGTCGCCACAGAGTGAGCAGAAGGCTTGGCTCCGCTTCAGGCTACAAAGTTTCAATTGTAGAAAAAAAAAAAAAAATCCCAGATACCAGGGCCTCCGCATGGGTTGCCATGGGGTGTGGTCGGCCTGCAAACCACCACAGACCCTCGCCCAGGCCACCCCATGCCCCAAGGGAACCCCCACTCTGATCTGGGGCACCCTTCAGGGCAAACCTGCTACCCCCCACCCAAACACCAGGCCTCTATCCTGTCTAATAAAAGAGTAATTTGCAGATTGACCATCACTCCAACACACAAGATGGCTGCCCCTATGTGGTCAAAGATGGCTGTCCCCATGTGGACACAAGATGGCCAACACAAGATGGCCAGCAGGGGAGGGCAGTTGGGGGTGATCAAATCTGCAGGGGGGGGGAAGTTAGGGGTGACCAGGGTTTGCAGGGAAGGGCAGTTTGAGGCGGGGGGGTGGACTCAGGCCTGCAGGGCGAAGCAGTTTGGGGAGGACCAGGCCTGCAGGGAAGGGCAGTTAGGGGTGACCAGGCCTTCAAGGGAGGGCAGTTAGGGCTGACCAGGCCTGTAGGGGAAGGCAGTTAGGGGCAAACAGGCAGGCAGAGGAGCAGTTAGGCATCTATCAGGCTGGCAGGGGAGTGGTTAGGGGTAATCAGGCTGGCAGGCAGCAGCAGTTAGGGACAATCAGACAGGCAGGCAGGTGAGCAGTTGGGAGCCAACAGTCCTGGATTGTGAGAAGGGTCCCAGACTGGAGTGGGTGCATGTGGGACTGAGGGTTACCCCCCTACCCCCATGCATGAATTTCATGCACTGGGGCTCTAGTGTGTAATATGAAACTGAAAGCATCAAATTAAAAAATAGGAAAAGCAAACAGTAACTTATATACATAATTACTTACAGATATAACATATACATAACTTATATGCATAACTTATATACATAATTACTTACGTTCATGGTGGTTACCAGGACGAAGAGGGTAAGAGAGAGTAAAGGGTAAAGGAGGCCAAATGTATGGTGACAGAAGATCTGACTTTGGGTGGTAGGCAATATACAGATCATATATTATATAATTGTGCACTTGAAACCTATTGATTTTATTAACCAATGTCACCCAATTAATTTAATTAAAAGTAGTAAATAAAAGTAAAACCTAGTAAATTATACATTTATAATATAAAATAACTCAAAGTAACCTTAAAATACTAAATATGTTGGCATGGAAATAACAGTTTAGAAGGACAAACATCTTAATTATGTATATTTATTTATTTATTTATTTATTTATTTATTTATTTATTTGTCTTTATTGTTCAGTTTATTAATTACATTGTTCCCCCTTTTTTCCCCCTATAGCTGCCCTCCACCTGGTACCCATCCCACCCTCTGCCCTCACCCCCTCCACTGTCCTCTCCCATAGTTGCATGATTTTGTCCAGTCTCTTGCTGCACTTCCCAGACCCCTTTTCTCCCCAAGAATTGTCAGTCCATTCCCTCTCTATGTCTGTGATTATGTTACATTCACCAGTTTATCCTGTTCATCAGCTTATTAATTCACTTGATTTTTAGATTCATTTGTTGATAGATGTATATTTGTTGTTCATAATTTATACTTTTATCTTTTTCTTCTTCCTCTTCTTAAAGCATATCTTTCAGCATTTCATATAATATTGGTTTGGTGGTGATGAACTCCTTTAGCTTTTTCTTATCTGCAAAGCACTTTATCTGACCTTCAATTCTGAATGATAGCTTTGCTGGATAGAGTAATCTTGGTTGTAGATTCTTGCTATTCATCACTTTGAATATTTCTTGCCACTCCCGTCTGGCCTGCATCGTTTCTGTTGAGAAATCCACTAACAATTGTATGGGTACTCCCTTATAGGTAACTAACTGTTTTTCTCTTTCTGCTTTTAATATTCTCTCTTTGTCTTTTGCTCTTGGCATTTTAATTATGATGTGCCTTGGTGTGGTTCTCTTAGGGTTCCTATATATTGGGGTTCAGTGTGCTTCTTGGACTCCTAAGTCAATTTCTTTCAGCAGGTGTGGGAAGTTTTCGATCACTATTTCTTCAAATAGGTTTTCATTGTCTTGCTCTCTCTCTTTTTCTGGCACCCATATAATTTGGATGTTGGTATGCTTGAGGTTGTCCCAGAGGCCCCTTACACTATCTTCAATTATCTGAATTCTTTTGGTTTCTTGCTTTTTCAGCTGAGTGGATTTTACCTCTTTGTATTTCAAATCTTTAACTTGGTTCTTGGGGTGCTCTAGAATACTTTTAGGTCTTTGTATAATATTTTTTTTATTTCAGTGAGTGTATGCTTAATTTCTGGTTGGTCCTTTTTCATATCCTTGAGAGTCTCCTTCATATCCTTGTAGGTCTCGTTCATTTTTTTGTAGGACTCATTCATTTCCACATTGGTCTTGTTCATATCCTTGAGGGTCTTGTTCATTTCCTTGTAGGTCTTGCTTATTTCCTTATAGGTCTCGACCTTTTCTAGGAGCCTCTTGAAAAGCCCTATAACCATGGTTTTGAATTCCATGTCCAATCTTTTTTTTCCCTCCTTTTCTTTCACATCTGATTTCTTTCCATGTCTCTGCATGGTGGCTGCTTCCCTGAGTTGGTCAATTAGCTTTGTGTGGTAGAAGTCCTACAAGAGACAGTGGCTCAGCCTCCCCAGTTACCTGAGGTGGATATGGGTTGCACAGTCTTGTTAAGTTAAGCTCAGGTTAATCTTTGTTAGCACTTGAAGGGGTTGACCTCCAGGCCAATTGTCTGTGAAGTTCGTCAGCACCACCCTATGCGGCCCCAGGGTCTCTGAGAGAGAGCCGCTGCCGAGCTCCACCAGCTGTTGGAGAATTCAGCCTCTCCCCAAATGAGTCTGCGCCCCCAATGTCTCACCCAAGGTTGCAAAACAATGCAGTCTGCCGGTTTCCCGAATGAAAGAGCAAGTCACGAATGCTCTCTGTGCAGTCAGGCAGCTGCGCTGTTCCCAAGCTCATGCACACTCCGCACAAGCTCACCTTCTCCACAAGCCTGCCAACCCCTGAGGCACCTGAGCTTCAGCGTGCCCTCCCACTGTCTAGTTTTCACCCCATATGATTGTGGGTTCCCTGGACTTCTCCCGGAGCTGGGGGATCAGTCCAGTGGGATGTCTTTGTCTCCCCTGTTCAAGAAAACTGACTGGTTTTCAGACACCCGCCCTATCTGCTGGCAAGTGCATTCCTCCAAACCTCTGACTCAGCGTGTATCTTCAACGCTGTCCGTTGCTGCTCCTCCAAGTCACAGAGTCTTATCTTCACTTTTATTTGTGGAATTTTCACTCAGCAAGCTTTCCGGTGATTCTGGATGGTGTTTGTTCTTTTGTTAAGTTGTAGTTATGAAATTGCTGTGTATGGCAGCAAGATTGGTTTTTACCTATGCCGGCATCTTGGTTCTCTCTTAATTATGTATTTTTAAATGCTGCTTGACCTAACAGCCTATGAAAGAAGGGAACCATTGAATAAACTTTATAGAATAAAGAACTGTAAGGAATTATGAACTGATAGTTAATCTATTAAAAGTTTTGCTTTGTGTTATAAAATGTAAATGACAAAAATACACCCACATACTATATCCTGACAATATAATTTGTTATTCTTATTGTACCATAGTCATGTCCTTATTTAAAGATCTTGCAAAGTAATGATTTTCTTAATGGGAGTTTTGTTTTTTTTACAACTGGGTGTATACAATCATTTTATTGTATGTCCATCTATTAGAACACAAGTATTGTTATTTGTAAATGTAATTTTATTTCTTATTAATCCCTTTAAGAGTCTATTGCTTCTATTTATGTATCTTTTGCACTTTTTAACATCCTGGAAATCTTTTCCTCAACATAACCTAAAGTAATTTACTTTTAAATATTCAAAGGTTTAAACCTAATGGCAAAACATTTGGAACTTTTTGAAAATCATTTTGCAAAACATCCACATTTTTTTCTGACACTTAATGATTATTGATGTGAAAATGCAATGTCATTAATAAAAATAAATAAAAAACACTTATAGAAAAGAGAAAGTTATAAAAAGGTCCCAGTAGGATGAATTATTGATTCAAAATATTTCCTTAAAATGCATAAGAATTTCCAAATCAGATTTATTTTTTTATTAAATCTGTTGGAATGTGTTAAAGATGTGCTTTGCTAAAATATTCAGGAGCAGGGAAAAGACTTGGGCAAGCTTGATGTTTAATAAACATCATTTTCAGGGTTTCATTCCTTCACTTTCCACCTCTGTGCATCTTAAAACTTGCTTACATCTCCAGTTTCATCTAAAAATTCTCTTTGCCTTTTTATTTTATTGAGGAAATAATCACAATCTGTAATCTCTCTTGTTTAAATCTATTAAAATGGTCCTAAAATATGGGGCATTTTACAAAAGGTTACTCAATATATCTAACATGTCAGAAAACATCTTCTCCACCAATACCCACTTCATTTGAATAGAGTTCAATGTCTTCAGAATGGAGGAGGGAACATGATGGGTTGTTTGAAGGAATATGGATCAGGGTCTTTGCTGTATTCATTTTGCAGCTCTTGGATATAAATGGAACACTTTTTGTATGTCCTTCAAGAATTAGGATGCCTCAAAATTTATGTTATAGGTATATTTTTCTCATTTGTGGATAATGAAGAATCATTTATCTTCATTTTTCTCCTATATTTTTCATTTTAAAGTAAACAATGTTAGAACTCTGAGATAGTTTCAATGTGAGTACACAGCCTGGACCAGTGGTCGGCAAACTGCAGCTCGCGAGCCACATGCGGCTCTTTGGCCCCTTGAGTGTGGTTCTTCCACAAAATACCACAGCCTGGGTGAGTCTATTTTAAAGAAGTAGCATTAGAAGAAGTTTAAGTTTAAAAAATTTGGCCTTCAAAAGGAATTTCAATTGTTGTACTGTTGATATTAGGCTCTGTTGACTATTGAGTTTGCTGAACACTGCCTAGACCATTCTGAGGAAGCATTTCAACAGCAGAAGTCACTGTATGTCCCTGGGACTCAGTGAGCAAGCCCTATTGTCACAAACTATAGCAAAGTGACTATAAATCTGTTTTTCTCTCCTCTTTTCTTTGCATTGTTAGTGTTTATCCTGCTCTTTTTTTTATTGTCTTTATCTATGTCTCTGCTATTTTTCTCTTTTATCTCACTCCCTATTCTCTATTATCCACAGTATCATTTACTCTATTTTTTATTCTTCAACATTTTCTTATAAACTCTCTGCAATCTGCTTTTGTTCCTATCTGCTCCACCATAACTGTTCATCCACTCAAATATTTAATGAGCACCTACTATGTGACAGGCACTGTGCTAAGTACCATATATGATGATGAACAAAAATTTTTGAACTCAGGCTGGTTACATTATATACGTTTCCAATACATAAGATAATTTATTTATATTCAAATAGGGATTTTTTTAAAAAAACCTTTATTTTTAGATTCATTTTCAATTTAGGTAAAAATTGTAAAGATGGTACAAAGACCTAAACACTCCACACCCAATTTCCCTTGATATTTGCATCTGACATTTGTTTAGTATAGTATGTTTGTTACAGTGAATGAACCTCTATTGGTAAATCATCCTATCTAATAAAAGAGTAATATGCAAATTTGATTATACCTTCACCACACCCACAAGCGATGCCCACCAGCCAATCAGGAGCAGATTATGCAAATAAACCCCAACCAAGATGGCTGCTAAGAGAGGAGGAAAGCTTGGGTTTCCTCAGCAACAGAGGAAGCCTAGCTTTCTGCCTGCCTTTGCCTGCCTAGGCCTCCACTCAATGTTACAAAGTTTCAGTTATAAAAGATACAGAAATGGCGGCAGCCACTGAGCTGGAGAGAACAGAGGCTTGGGTTTCCCTGGCAATGGAGGAAGCCAAGCTTTCAACCTGCCATTGCAGGTCTAGGCCTCCACTCTAGGCTACAAAGTTTCAAACAGAAATGGCTGCCACCATGGAGCAAGCAGAAGGCTTGGCTCTGCTCCAGGCTACAAAGTTTCAATTGTAGACATAGATTAATCCCAGATACCAGGGCCTCTGCTTGGGTCACTGGGGGGCATGGCTGGCCTGCAAACCTCCACAGGCCCCTCGCCCCGGCCTCCCCTCACCCTAAGGGAACCCCCACCCTGATCTGGGACACTCTTCAAGGCAAACAAGCCGGCCCCCACCCATGCACCAGGCCTCTATCCTGTCTAATAAAAGAGTAATTTGCAGATTGACCATCACTCCAACACACAAGAGGGCTGCCCCCATGTGTTCAAAGATCCTGCCCCCATGTGGACACAAGATGGCCACCACAAGATGGCCAGCAGGGGAGGGCTGTTGGGAGGTTCCAGGCCCTGCAAGGGAGGGCATTAGTAGGTGATTAAGCCAGCAGGGGAGGGCAGTTGCAGGTGATCAAGCTTGCAGGGTAGGGCAGTTAGGGATGACCAGGCAGGCAGAGGAGGGAAGTTGGGGGCAAACAGGCTGGCAGGGGAGCAATTAGACATCAATTAGGCTGCTCGGGTAGTGGTTAGTGGGTGATCAGGCTGGCAGGCAGAAGCAGTTAGGGGCAATCAGAGAGGCAGGCAAGTGAGCAGTTTGGAGCCAGCAGTCCTGGATTGTGAGAGGGATGTCCGATTGCCCGTTTAGGCCCCATCCACTACTAGGATCGGGCCTAAATGGGTAATCAGACATCCCTCAAGGGGTCCCAGATTAGAGAGGGTGCAGGCTGGGCTAAGGGACATCCCCCACCCCCACCCCCCCCGTGCATGAATTTCATGCACTGGGCCTCCTAGTTGCTAAATAAAGCCCATGTTTTATTCCGATCATTTTAATGTTTATCTAAGGGGTTTTTTGGTTTGTTTCATGAATGACTTTCAGGATACCATATTATATTTAGTTATCATGTCTCCTTAGACACCTCTTTGTTTTGACATTTTCTTGAACTTTCCTTGTTTTTGATGACTGACAGTTTTGAAGAATACTGGTCAGGTATTCTATACCATGTCTCTCAATTCAGAACTGTCTGATGTTTTTCTCATAACCATACTGGGGAGAAACACTACAGAATTAAAGTGTCATTTTAACCCCATCAATGCCAAGCACAGAGACTATATCTTGACATCACTGTGGATGTTGACTTTTGTCATGTTAGGCAGGTTTCTCCATTATAAGGTTATTCTTTTCCTCCTTTACATGCTGTAATCTTTAGAAACACCATGAGCAGCCCACATCTAACGGGTCGGTGAATCTACATAAATTATTTGGAATTTTTCTGCAGAGGAGCTTTGTCTATTCCCCGTTTGTATATTTACTTAGTCACTTATATTAGTGAGGACTTGTGGATATTTATTTTATGCTTTGGGCAATAATCTAAGGCAATTTTATTGCTCCAATTGCTCTGGCTTTGGCCACTAGGACCTCTTTCAGTGGGCTGCCATGTCCTGTAACGTATCCCAAATGATTGTGAGGTGTTCTGTTTGCCTTTTTTCTTTTTCTTTTTATTTTGTTGTTAATCTTCACCTGAGTATATTTTTCCGTTAATGTTTAGAGAAAGTGGAAAGAAGGGGGAGAGACAGAGAGAGAGTAACATCAATGTGAGAGAGATACATCGATTGGTTGCCTCTCACACGTGCCCCTACCAGGGCCAATGATCTAGTCAGCAACAGAGAGATGGAATAAAAATCCAGGACCCTTCAGTCTGAGGGCTGATGCTCTATCCACTAAGCCAAACCGGCTAGGGCTGTTGGTTTTGTTTTAAAGCATTTTCTTCCTTTCTACTACTATAATGCTTCAGGCTTATCTTACTTTTTTGTTTGTTTGTTTTGTTTTGTTTTGGTTTGGTTTTCTGTAGTTGTTGTTGTTTTTTCACTCCATGGCCTAGAAGTAGCCATTTATCCAAAGATTATCTGGTTTCTTTTCATTTCTTTCCTTTTTGCGTTAGGAACCAAGATCTGATTGTAATCAGTCATTTTCAAAGATATCTTTTGGGTGTTTTTTCTTCCTAAGTAATACTTATGCAAGTATCTTTGTTTGTGTCCCAACAAACAATATTTGTTAACTCTGATTTTTTTTTGTGTGCTGAAAATTGCTAGAATAATATTTTTAAGACACTTTAAAAACTAAGTACTTGCATATATATAACATACATTGCCTTATTGATTTGTGCTAAAACTCTTTAACATCCATTCAAGAGCCTCATGTACCTACTAAATATTTTTTCCTTTTTTCTTTCTAACTCATTCTCTTGTCAGACTGACCTTTTTGCACAATTCCATAAATGCCATAACCATTCCTGGTTCTATGCTTTTGTTCATAGGTTTCCTAGTAGAAATTTATCACTTTGAGATAGTCCCAGACTCATCAGAATATGCTTAGGCATCATTGGTGTGAAGGGACAAATGAAGTTACGTTAATATGTGTGCCTAACTGTAAATGAGACAATTTACACTTCTATACGCAGAGTGACACCTCCACTTTCCAAGTTTTCCTCCTCCCCTTCTAGAAGTTCTCTAGGCCAGTGGTCAGTAAACCGTGGCTCACAAGCTCACAAGCCCTTGAGTGTGGCTCTTCCACAAAATACCACATGCGGGTGCACAGGTACAGTGCAATTGAAGGAGTACTCTAATTAAATTAATAACAATGTACCTACCTACCGTATATAGTTTAAGTTTAAAATTTTTGGCTGTCAAAAAAAATTTCAATCGTTGTACTGTTGATATTTGGCTCTGTTGACTAACGAGTTTGCCAAACACAGCTCTAGGCTATCGCCTAACTTCACACAGATAGGCTCTTGGGCATTTTTCCAAAAAGTGTGTTCAGCTTTTGCTCAGGAATGCTGTCAAGCACCTGTATAATGGACAGCAAAGAACCTTACTCCTCTAGCACTAACTCTTAAAGCTATGTCATTGTTTACTAGTTAGTATATGTTGCCTGAAATGAAAGATCTTAAAAGGAAAATTAAGAATAATTCAAGCTCCCTATATTGAAGTCTAACCAGTAAGAGACTTAATGAAGATAATTCAAGGACAATTTGTTTATAATGGATCTTATGAGAGAGGCATGGGCAGGTATTAGGGAGCCATAATATGGCAGGAACCTGAACCAGCAGCAGGGAAGCTGGTACCACTCGTGGGAGAGACCAAAGAGATACAGGGATGGAGATGGTGTGCCATCCAGGCGGCTGCCTTGAATGTAGCAGAGGCTTTGGTAGAGGCAGCCGACATGAGGCAATATGTCTGGGGAGGAGTTAGTGGAATACATGATTTGCAAGGTGATGAGACTGGGCTAGAGAAAACTGAGCACGTAAATAACTGAAGAATGTACTTTCTTTCCTTTTCTTTGACCTTTCTAGGGCTCTTTATAGGCTGTATTCAATTGGAAGTGAGAGAGCTCGGTTGTCCTGTTGATATAATCCATACAAGTAAGACTTGGAGGCCCAGAACAGGATGAAGAAGGATGGACAGTGATTCTAGAGTAGAAGATATAAAAATATTTGGCACAAAATCCTTGACTATGTATTCATATTTGCCATGTTCTGAGAAATCAGCTACATTTTTCAAAAAATACTGAATGACAATGGTCACTCTTGGTCACAGACATTAGGTTATCATAAAGGCTGAATTTCACATCAATGCCTTTCGAATTCAAAAGAAAATAAAAATTTCACTTAATAAAGGTAATAATGGTTTGTACTTGCACAGCATTTTACAGTTCTAAGTACTTTTATCTGAGTGGCCTCACTTTATAGATATTAATAAATAATACTCATTGGTAATCATTGGTACTGTTCTCAATTCCCACAACTCCATGAGGTAGCCTACTTTATAGGTAAGGAAAAAAGGACATAGTGAGGTTATCTAACTTGCCAAGTACTACAGCCTGAATAAACACAGAGCCCGTCCTCACAGTTATAATGAAGTATTGCTGCTTTTGACAAGTACAAAAGAAATAGAGAATAAGTGTGCATTAATACAGTTTTTAATAAGAAATACCCGAGCCTGGAAGAAGATAAGATGGAATACTTTGGGTCTTCTCAGTGAAGAATTAAACAATAGGATAATAGTTGACTGTAAGTTCAGTTTTGTTTTCATTATTTCTCATTGTAAGAAAGATTGCTTTCATGATGAATTCAGTTTTCAAGGTCTTGTTAGAGCTAGTAGAAAATATCGAATATAAGTAGCTTATATAAACATAAAAAGCTGTTTTCTAGTTTTCTTTAACATTCACAGATACGGAATTTAATTCATTTCATTTCAATATACCTTAGTAGGTATTGATGCCACAGCTCCTCAGCTAATGCCTCCAACTTTCCTGTCATGAATAGTCAGTCTATAATTTTATCATATAGGGTATGTAGACCTCTTCTTGCTTTTCTCAGAGAATAAAAGATAGCAAGACCAAATTACATAGCAGTTAGAGGGGCAGAATCTATGATGTTCTGAGGCAATATCCATTATGTTTTTTTAATATTCCATGTAAGCAAAACACTTACAATCATTTTTATAAGGGCTCATATTGATACAATGTTCATTATTTTTGGCATGAACATGGAACAACTTGAGTTTATTTTAGGTATATGTGTTAATTACTTATTAATATTCTCTAGCCCATGTCCTAATGATTCATATTCCTCAAGATGCATATATACTGGGGTCTTACAACCTCAGTGTATTTTTTTTTAATTCACTTAATTCAACATACCTCTTTTAAACTTTTTTCAATGCCAACCTATCTTGATTTCCTTCTCTGGCTTATTATGTTCTTCAAAAATTGATATGGTCTCACCTGGTATTGAAAATGAACATTTATTCTTTAAGATATAAATACAAATTTGTAATGTAAACCAGCAAACTTTACCCAGCTCTGTAATGTCCTCTCATACCACTGTCCATTTAGCTAACCATGCTCTGCCTAAACTGGCCTCCTCTCAGCAACCCAAATAGGTCAAGCTCCTTTTCATCTCAAGGCTTTTACATGTTTCTTGCCTCCACTTAAACTACTCCAGTATTTCTCATTACTTGGTTAATTTCCCCTTCATATTCAGAATATATATATTAATATTATCTTCTAGAGATGACTTCTGTGAACTCCCACTTTTAATATTAAAATGTTTCTTTATAATTTAACAATTTATATTTGGCAATTCATCATCTCAATTTATATTAATTTATTAATCTGTGGATTTTTTTCCCATCAGCTGCTCCTCACATGGACAATAAACTCCAGTTGTTCCCTGTTCAGTCTATTTGCATATTAGGGTTTTATATATATATAATATGAAGGGGGAATTAACCAAGCAATAAGAGATACTGGAGTACTTGCCAGCACAACAAATGTATGTTCTGTATATTAAATGACTTACAACATTTCACTATAGAGGTAGTGAATGTGTGTGTGCGTGCCTGCCGGAGGTCACATGATGGTTTCATCTTATTTGGTGGAGCAGCTTGACTTTTGTTCCCCCCTTGCTTTTGGTGATGGTTGTGAGTACAGAAGTTGATTGACAGATGCATGCCAGAAACCCCCATTCTCCTTTTCAAAGACAACCTATGATGGATTGTGATCTCTCAGCCCAGCAGAACACAGGGACCATGCAAGCTGTAATTGGTCAGGTATGGAGTCAGCCATTTCTCAACTCCCCCTTTTTTGCTGCAAGGGTCTCACCATATCATTCACATAATTCATATTTACAGTACCATCTTTCTATCTGTATCTCCAGTTACCTGCCACAACAGAGCCCAAAGAAGATACCTCATATTGGAATTTACTTAGACAAAAAATGAGGAAACACATTGGTTGTCCTTGTAGGGGATCTGAGACCCTAAGAAACTGTGCTAACTGTGAAATCTACTATTAGACTTCTGTTACAGCCGAGACTGGTTTGGCTCAGTGGATAGAGCGTCGGACTGCGGACTGAAGGGTCCCGGGTTCGATTCCGGCAAGGGCATGTACCTTGGCTGCGGGCACATCCCCAGTAGGGGGAGTGCAGGAGGCAGCTGATCGATGTTTCTCTCTCATCGATGTTTCTGACTTTCTATCCCTCTCCCTTCTGCTCTGTAAAAAAATCAATAAAATATATTTAAAAAAATAAAAAATAAAAAAATAGACTTCTGTTACAATTTTTAATTTTATTTTTCTATTATTTGTATTAAATCTTTATTATTCAGATTATTACAGTTTTTCCTCTTTTTCCCCCCACAGCTCCCCTCCACCTGGTTCTTACCCCACCCTATGATCTTACCCCTCCCCGCACTGTCCTCATCCAAAGATGTATGATTTTTGTCCAGTCTATTCTGGCACCCCCATGCCCTTTTTCCCTGAGGGTTGTCAGTCCACTCCCTTTTTATGCCCCTGATTCTATTATATTCACCAGATTATTCTGTTCATCATATTTTTTATTCACTTGATTTTTAGATTCACTTTTTGGTAGATATGTATTTGTTGTTCATAATTTTTATCTTTACCTTTTTCTTCTTCTTCCTCTCCTTAAAGAATACCTTTCAGCATTTCATATAATACTGGTTTGATGGTGATGAACTCCTTTAGCTTTTTCTTATCTGTGAAGTTCATTATCTAACCTTCAATTCTGAATTATAGCTTTGCTGGGTAGAGTAATCTTGGTTGTAGGTTCTTGCTATTCATCACTTTGAGTATTTCTTGCCACTCTTGTCTGGCCTGCATAGTTTCTGTTGAGAAATCAGCTGACAATGATATGGGTGCTCTGTTGTAAGTAACTAACTGTTTTTCTCTTGTTGCTTTTAATATTCTCTCTTTGTCTATTGCTCTTGGCATTTTAATTATGATGTATCCTGGTGTGGTCCTTTTTAGATTCCTTATATTGGGGGTTCTCTGCACTCCTTGGACATATTCATTTTTCTTTTTCTGGTTGGGAGTTTTTTGTTTCTTTGTATTTCAAATCTTTGACTTGATTCTGTGATCCTCTAGTTTGCTGTTGGATCTCTGTATATTATTATTTATTTCAGTCAGTGTATGCTTAATTTGTAGTTGGTCCTTTTTCATATCCTTGAAGGTGTCACTAAATTTATCAACCTTTTCTAGAAAATTCTTGGAAAACCTTATAACCACGGATTTGAACTCTATATCCAGTCATTTGCTTTCCTCCATTTCTTTCATTTGTGACCAGTTTCTTTGTTTCTGTATTTTAGCTGCTTCCCTGAGCTGATAGAGTGGGTTTGGATGTTAGGTGTCCTATAGGGCCCAGTGGCTCAGTTTCCCCAGTTACCTGAGGTGGACACTCTTGTGCACCTGTTTGTGGGCTGTGTGCACAGTCTTGTTGTAGTTTAGCCTTGATTGTTGTTGGTATCACTGGGAGGAGTTGACCTCCAGGCCAGTTGGCTGTGAGGATCAGTTGTGTCTATGATGGGAGAACTTCTGTGCTGGAGATACCCTTATGAGGCAAGACTTGCTTCAGTGGGGCTTTGTTGCTCACTGAGTCTGCCCCCCTTGAGTGTGTCCCTTATGGATCTGAGGTATTGTAATATGGATGGTCCTACTCTGACCCCTGCCTACACTGGCTCTTGGATCTCCAATGAGGTACAAATTTAGCCTCTGTTTGAGGCCCCCCAGCAGGAGCTACAGAGAGATCTGCGGATTTATCTTCTTTGTTTGGAGGTGCCCAGATGAGGCCCAGCTGTGAAGCAATGCAAGGTGCTGTGGGGCTTTGGGCCTTCTTTTGGCTGTTCTGGTTCTCTCTGACTCAGCTACATTTTGTTAGTAAGTTTAGATTTCAGAGGAACAGGCCATTCATATGCAAAAGCCTCTGTGCACAGCTGGAGTGGGATAGAATCTCAGGGTAGAGCAAACAGCAATGGCTTTCTGTCAGCCCTGCCTTAAGAGGCTCCCAGGTCTCAGTATCCCTTGGTAATCAATGGAAGTGCCTCTGAGAGAAAGCCACCCTCGAGTTCTGCCCACTGCCAGACAGTCCAGTTTCTCCCTGATGGGTCTGGGTCCCCAGAGTCTTACCCAAAACTGTATTTCAGAGCAGTCGGGAGCTTGTGTCTCCCTGTGGGTTGAAAAAGCCAACCCTGTACTCAGTTGCCAGCCTTCTCCATGCGTGTGCCTCCATACCTCTACACTTTACTTCCGCAGCTTTTCTGAGTCTCATTGTACTTTTCTCTTCCCTTCTAGTTGTAGAATTTCCACTTAGCCAGCCTTCATATGGGTCTGGATGATGTCCATTTTGTCTTTTAGTTGTAGTTTTGAAGTGGTTGTGCGAGGCAGCAAGTTCAGGTGTTTATCTATGACACCATCTTGGTTTCTCTCTGTTACAATTTTTTAAATATCTCCTATAATTGTTTATCCACTTTTATTTTATTTTAATTTCATAGTGAAGTTCCTATATCACCTGACATTTTTTTGTTGAAAGCAACAAATGTTGACTTTGAAAATTTTAACCTAATATTAATATATTGAAAGGATATTTTATGGCTCACAGGAATTTGGGGGAGGTTGAAGAACTTGAATCCAAAGTGGGTAGGAATTAAACATCAATAGGGAGTCTACAGGAGCTACCTGGGAGGAACCCTTTATCTCTCTCTTTGAGATACTTGTTCCATGTTTAGATCCAGGTGAGATAGAATTGTTGGCTTATCTGAGTTCTAATGCCCACATGAGCTACCACAAGGGCAAGGAAACACAAGCTTTAGTGCTATAGTTTCATTAGAATTAGATGCATCTTGCTCTTCTCACAGGACTCATTTATTCTGGTGCTGGGCAATTGACTTAATAATGCTTACCATTGCTTTGAAAAGAATACATATGCATGGTTGCCTGAAGAGAAAAGATAAAGTTATAGGATATGTCTGTACTTGGGTATACACATAGATAGAAGAGTTTCTTGAAGTTAAAGATACTGTTTTGTCAGAATGAATGACCACAAGCAATCCAGGAGAAATTTGGGGTAAGAGCAATAAGTAAGGTAAAACTTTAGCCATGGTTGTTGTTCCCTTTCCATGCATGCAACAAAGAGTTAATTCACCAGGTTTAGGCTGCCCAAACCCTGCACATTCCAAAGCCTTTCTGGACTGGCCCTTGATTGCCTCCTGGGATATAAATTCTGAGCCATTGGAATAGCTTGCCTGATAATAATATCTTTGTATCCTTGTGACTTTGAGACATTCTGGATAGATTATGCTAACAATGTGATTTATGGTAAATGCCTATTTTTATAGGTATGCCTGGGGTTTTGAGCCATGCTACAATAGTTTGGTCTCTGGGGAGGCAGGATACTGAGTAGCTAAAGTCAGTTATAGGAGACTGGCATACATATATAGGTGACCAACTCTCACAGAAAATTCCTGAACACCAAGGTTCTGCAGAACTTCCCTAGCTGGCATCACTTTGTACATGTCACACATTTGGGGGAAATTAAGTACTGACACTGACTCCACTGAGAGAAGACAACTGGAAGTTTGTGCTTGGGTTCTTCTGAACTCTTTACTATGCGCCTGTTTCCTTTGGTGATTTTAGTCGAGGTATTCTTGCTAAAATAAACTGTAAGCATGAGTATAACAGCTCTCCTGGGTCCTGTAAGCCCTTCCAGTAAGTAATGAAAACCCGAATGTGGTTTCACTGACCTCCAACACACATGGGAAACAGGATTTAACGTAGGATTTTCATAACATCTTGACTGAAAGAGTAGAACCATTCTCTCTACACAGCAAACTTTTTTCCTCCTCAGGGACTCCTGTCATAATGCGTTGCATACTATTATGATTTTTTTAAATGTAAAGATAAATATAATGCTTATCAAAGAGAAGGCAGAAAATAATAAAATGGAGAATTAATACTTGACTAAATGCTTCCAAAAACATTTTGTAATAACACAAGAAGCAAGATAAATAAGAAACAAATGAGAGCCTAGAAGTTTACATTATTTATAAAAAGCTAAGTAACAATACAATACTTTGTCATTTCTTTCTTAGAGTGGAGTTATTGTATACTATCTTTGTATAAATTGATTGTATTCATTCCCCCTTTTGTGACCTTCTGTAAATGTCCCCTTATTATTTTATGAGGTTGAGTTGGCAAGATGTTAGTTACAGTGACAAAACAAACATGATAAATTTCTGCTGTCCTGTGAAATTTTTTCAATGTGGAAGTTCTTTTGCTATTTAGAATCCTAATGTTATGCTCAAGCAGCCCTTTCCATCCATCAGATAGCGTGCTGCCATCTGTAGAAGTGCCAAGTACGAAGATTTATGTGTTGCTATTTAAGGAATTGAAGTTTGGCAACTTGGTGCTGTTCATTTGGCCAAACAATAATACACTAATTAACCTACTTGACCTAAATTACACAGCACTTGAGGATGTGCAGCCAACCAGTTGCTCAACTGGCTGAGTGTTCCTGACCCTACAGTTTTGCATGAAGGGAGCTTTACATCATAAAACAAATGGATGTTGAACTGTTCTACTTCGTCATGTGAAAGGGAGTTAATTATCTTCAGTTTACTGAAGGAAATTTTGTATTTCATTTGGTTTGTTATGATTATACCAATATTTCACAATGAATGTGCATCGGCAGGGCAAAAAAAAAATCATACTTCTCCTCCCACCCCCAGAACAATCAGCATTTTATCCATTGACTGAAACACTGCAAAGGAAGTATAGACATTCATATATATTTTTGCTTGAGCTTAGGACATGAAATTCAAAATCCATATGTGGGATTCAGAGTAGATTCTGAAGGCCCAGAAGCTATATACAAAATTTTATTTGCGTATGGTTAATTTTTTCAAGAAACGGTTTTGTTAAGATTCTCAAAATGGATTCTTGCTCCCAAATAAAATTAAAAAAAAACAACTTCACTTTGCTTTAAATTTAATTTTTTTCCAGCACAATTTATCCCCTCCATGCCTCTTTCTACCTCCACCCACCTGCTTCCTCCTACAGTCATCTCACTGTTACCCGTGTCCATGAGTTCTCTCTCCTTTTTTTCTTTCTTTTTTGCTCACCCCCAATTCTTCCCCCTCTCTCGATTTGTCTGCCTGCTCTATATCTATGAGTTTGTCTCTGTTTGCTTGGTAGTTCAGTTTGTTCATTAAATTCCACATATGAATGAAATCATATGGTTCTTGTCTTTCAATGACTGGCTTATTTCACTTAGCATATTGTTCTCAAGGTCCTTCCAAGTTGTCGCAAAAGGTAAAATTGTCTTCCTTTTTATCGCAGATTAGTATTCCATTGTGTAAATGTACAACAGTTTTTTTACCCACCCATCCACTAATGGGCACTTTGGCTGCTTCTAAATCTTGGCTATTGTAAATAATGCTGCAATGAACATAGGGGTGCACATATTCTTTCAAATTAGTATTTTGGGTTTCTTCAGATAAATTCTAAGAAGTAGAATCACTGGATAATAAGACAGATCCATTTTAAAAAATTTTTTGAGATAGCTCCTTACTGCTTTTCATAGTGGCTGAACCAAGCTGAATTTGTGTAAAATCTTGGACATTTCTCATAGCAGTATTTTTTCTTCTGATATAATTCCTTGTGCAAGGGAAAGAAAATAAAAAAAATAACGGAACTACATGAAACAAAAGACTTTTTGCACAGAAAAGGAAACCATTAACAAAATGAAAAGACAATCCACTGAATGGGAGAACATATTCACCAATTATATATCTGATAAGTGTAAGGTTTGGGGCTGGGAAGATAGGGACTTCCCCTATCCCATCCGCTGAGTTAAACAATAGCAACCCCCAAGGACATACCATCCTGCTGACATCCTGCTGGACAATAAACGACCACCCTGACTTATCAAAGGTGGCCAAGTTGGAGTTGTATGAATTTACTGCTCATAAATCACCTGCCACAAACTACCTCCGAACGGGCCAGCAGCAGCATAAAAGAAACCCTGCCAGGCAGATGGGTGTGACTCTTCCCCCCCCCCCCACCCCCAGCTAGTGTTGTCAGGACTGTGGGACCTCACCTGAGGGCATTTAATAAACGTGAAGTTTCACTGGTACCCTGCATGTCTTGGTCAATTATTGGCTTCGGTCAGATTCAATCTTACTGCTCAGATTAAAACTTTACAATAAGGAGTTAATATCCAACATTTATAGGGAACTTGTAAAACTCAACATCAAAAAACAAACACACAAATAATCTAAAAGACCTGAATAGACACTTCTCCAAAGAGAACATACAGGTGGCCAATAGATATATTAAAACATGCTCAATGTCACTAATCATCAGAGAAATTAAAACTGAAATATCATGTTACACCTGTCAGAATGGCTATCATTAATGATCCTTTTAAAATAACTTTTTCTGTGGACCCATATCTCTGGTCTCATCCTATCTAATAAAAGAGTAATACGGAAATTTGACTGTACCTTTGTTATACCCATAAGCCACGCCCACCAGCCATGCCCACCAGCCAACCAGGAGTGGGGGGTGGGACCAAGGTGGTACACAAGAGGCGGCGAGGGCACATGTGAAGTGCAAAAGGCAGGGTTGAGGCAGCGAGCTCAAGGTGTGAGGGGTGGGGCTGCTGCGGCATGAGCCGCGCTGCCAGTGCGGGGTGCCCCTGGGGCAGGGTGGTCACCACCAGGGCTAAGGCCTGGGCTGGGGGAGTGGGGCTGAGGCCTCTGGCAAGTGTGGGGCCCCAGGGGCTGTGTGGCCGCCAGTGGCCGGGCTAAGGCCAGGGCTTGGGGGGCAGGGCTGAGGTGGCCAGGGCAGAGCCAGCCATCCATCCCATTTAGGGGGCAGGTTGGGCTGAGGTATCACCCACCCCCAATGCATGAATTTCATGCACTGGGCCCCTCGTTATTATATAATCTTGAACATTTATTATAATATCTCTTACCCTAATGTGCATCTCAGCAAATTTCAAGTAAATTAAAGTCTCCAATAATCATAAATAAATTAAGACAGCAGAGATATTAAAGAAAATTAGTGAAAGGAAGCTATTAAAGACCATGTCAAAACCATGCTAAAATTGCTCAAATTTCAAAAATATCTTGAAATCTTGATAACAAAGGAACAGGAAAGAAAACTTTAGAGAAGAACATTCAGTTGGGAGAAGAAAAATTCAGAGAAGAGAGCAAAAGAATAATGATAAATGAGATAGAATGCAGAAAATACAGGGGATTTTAGAAAATGTGTCAACATTGCATGTACATAAGGTACAGAAGTAATAAAAACAACAAAAAGGTAGGTATATTGTCCTGTAAATCATTTTTCAATCTTTACCAGATATAGAAAACATCTGGAGTCTTGTTAAATTCAGATTTTGATTCAGTAGTTCTGGAAGAACTTAGTAGAAATGCCTTCCATTCAGCATTTTTAACAAACCTCCAGGGATTACTAATGCTGTCTGCAGATGACACTTAAATTAGTAAGGCTGTAAATCAAAATTGAATGAGGGATAATCTTGTCTGAATTCCATAATATCAGTAACTTTTTCTGTGTGAACCTAGACACATATTAATACTCAATTTCATAATACTTACTGGAGCATTCCATCCTATATTATGGAAGAGTGTCCCCATTTCAGTGAACTTCAAATGTATAGTTCATCTCCCTTATCCAAAGTCACCTCATTACCATAAACTCAGTAGTGGTAGAAAGGGCTTTTTATTAATAATAATACACCCTTTTTACCTTTGTGGTCTTGAAGCCATTTCAGAAACAGCACCAAAAAACAAATATTATAGTAAAAATGCTCCTATTTCTCTTATCCCACAGACATCATAAAATGCAATATTAACATTAAACTTCATCAACTCTATGTCCAGATTTCCATCACTAGATGCCTTATGTCCTCATGCCCCTGCACTCATTATCAGATGCATTATTAAATAATGACAAAGTATTTTTCTTTGTTTCCTCAGTCATAAGAAACCTATAAAGAAAACTTTTACTGGGGATCAGCTTTTTAGTGCTTATTACTAAATAAAGTAAAGTATGCTTAGAAAAGGAAAAAGTAATTAGTAAAAAGAAGTAGCTTATTTCTACTGACATATGGTTTTACGTCACTAAATTCTGAAGGTTGATTAGTAGTAAAATATTGGAATATTTTCTCTTTCTATCACATAAACATTCACATGAACATATATGAACACACAAATACATACTACTCTATTGTATTAGCCATTAACACATACCCCAAAGACCTGAAGTCTTGTTTGAATTTTGCAGATTTACCCTTGGGACATAAGGTTTTATCCCCATGGACAAGAACTTCCTACTCTACAAGGTTCCTATTAAAATAGGGTTAACATTTGGGCAAATAACTTTTTTTTTCCCTCTAGCGTCATACACTAAACTTCCAAGGGAAGTAATCTCAACATCATTTACTAGCCACATTATAATCCTTCTATATTACTGAAGACAAATCAATTTTAGCTTTGTCTAATAAGAAAGAGTTATCCATCCATAATAGTTACAAAGACTATTCATATCTTGACATTTTATCTTCATTGTTTATAAATATACCCTTCACTAACCGAGCAAGGCCACCTCTGATCACAAAGGTTAATTTGGTATGTTTTTTCTTTTGGGAATGGAGTTCATGCAACCTATGAACCCATGATTCATATCTGTCAAGGAAAGAAATGGAGAGAGGCTGGCCAGTGACTAAGTGTAATGGAGAGAGGCAACGGTAGCATCAAGGCCACCTTTCACAGCTCACTTCTTGAGGCACTGAGGTAATTTTAATACTGATAATGTAGTTTGTAGGAAGATATATTTTCCTGACCTCCTTTTTTCTTGTCAGTTGACACATTTGAAATTCTCAGAGGGACACTAAAGCTGTAGGAAGAACTCTTAGAAATAGTTTTCCAAATCTTTGGAGAATTAAGAAACTAAAACATATCAAGCAATATACATTTATTGTCATAATGATGGATGCTTAATAATATATTCTATATCTCTGAAAGACAGTATGTATATCATTTTTATGAGTGCCTATGTATACATCTATTAACTGTATGATTTTTCTTTTATTTTTTATTATTTTAATATATATTTTATTGAGTTTTCACAGAGAGGAAGGGAGAGGGATAGAGACTTAGAAACATCAGTGAGAGAGAAACATCGATCAGCTGCCTCTTGCACACCCCCTTCTGGGGATGTGCCCAGAGCTAAGATACATGCCCTTGACCGGAATCGAACCTGGGACTCTTCAGTCCGAAGGCCGAGGCTCTATCCACTGAGCCAAACTGGTTTTGGCATGATTTTTCTTTTAATATTCACTAAACCTGTATTGTACTGTGTATTTTTTTTTCTAAAAATGCAAGCCACCCTTATAGGTAAGAATTTTTTCATTATCAGAAGATACTAAAGATTCAAGGAAGCCTCACTAATATCATTGAAATAGATGCATAGTTTACTAAGAAAGCTGCTTTTAGGGAGTAACTTTTACTTGCAATTTTTAAAAACCTTGTCAGAAATTTGAATCATTCTGAATATGTAATGTTATTGGCCTTTAAAAAAAAAGTTACTTCCATTTCCTGGATGTTTGCTTTGGTAATGACAGAGGGATAACTCAGAAGCATGCCTTCCTAATGCTGGTTAATAGCTTGTTCTTTTCATAACTGAACTTTGTGTTCTTGAATTTTTAATCTGGTTTTCCAGGCTTATTTTTTTATGTGTAAAATGATGAATGCCAGGAAGAGATGACCTCTATGACCATAAGCATAAACTGTAAAATCCATAAATTGCTTTTAAATTATCGTATTTGGGACTGCAGGTCTGATTCCTCATCCCACAGTCATGGAGAGTTGACAGTGGCCTTTAAGCATCATTGGAGCAGTAGGCATCTCCTTATCAGGAGTGAGTCACCCTGGAAGTGCAGCTTCAGGTCAATTGTGGGAAGACAGAGACTTTCCATGCATATACTTGACTGCACATGGCACTTATTATTACTGTTTCCCCCCTTTCCCTTCAATTAGCTGTTTAGCACCTAAATATAAGTATTTGCAACTCATCAAAGCAGGCTTTCTGTCACTGGTCTCATACCATGCAAATAACTACCGATTTTTTTTTGCACAGAACTCAGGCAGAAAACTTTTGTTATCAATGCAATTTGTGAAACCAAGAATTTGAATGGCAATCATGATAATTTCTAATGGTAAATTTTAGGGCAATGTTAAATATGAGAACACATCCCTCTCGGACCATAAAATCATGGTCTTTGTTCTTTTTCTTTTTTCCCCCCCATCCTCATTTGAGGATATGTTTTTTATTAATTCTAGAGAGAGAGGTGGGAGGAAGGCAGGTAGGGAGAGAGGAAGAGAGAGGTTGACAGACAGAGAGAAATTGATGTTAGAGAGAAATATGGATCAGTTGCCTTCTCTATGCTCCCTGACAGAGGATCGAACCTACAACCTAGGTATGTGCCCTGACAGGGAACTGAACCTGAAATTTTTTTGTGTATGTGACCACACTCCAACTAACTTGGCCAGAGCAAATCATGATCTTTTTTTCATTTTTCTATAAGAATTATGAACTTTTCAACTCTCGAGTCTAAGACACAGAGTAGGCCAATAAAGCAACATGCTACCAAATGATATATGGTTGACCTTAATAATTAATTACTAGAGGCCCAATGCACAAAGATTTATGCAAGAATGAGTCTTCCTTCCTCTGGCTGCCAGTACTGCCTTTGCTCTGGCCAGAACTGCATTTCCACCTTCCCACACTGCCCAGAAGCCCAGAGCAGCTGGGGTGGTGCAGAATGCCCACATAGCAACGACACCAGCATCCCATCTGGCCCTGGCCACTCAGCACCAGCTTATGCAAATTAACCTGGCATATTTGTTAGATTAATTTGCATACTCACTCTTGATTGGCTGGTGGGCATCACGAATGTACAGTCAGTTAGCATGTTACTATTTTATTAGTATACATTTCTGAAAATACTTTCTCATGAGAGAACTTTCTACAAATGTCTGGAATATATCAATGTGTGTTAGTATAGGAAGACTAAGATAATTCTTATTAAGTCTAATGTTCATATATAAAGTTTTATTAAAATATTTCCAAACTTTAAAAATTATCAAACTCATTTAAATTATTTTTCTACAGCTTAAATTTGAATGTTCTTTATTCATTTTATTGTGAGAAAAATGAGTGTTAAAAATTTTAATTTCTTATACATATAATATATAAACCCATTTGAGATAAAGTCAAAGATCAAAAATTTTGCTATTACCTATTCAAAGGTTGTCAGATTTAGTATAATAGGTTATGCTAATAAATAAACCTATTTTAATTGATTAGCTTTTATATAGGGAGGTGGGAAAAGGTAGGTGAATAATAAATAATGTAATAATCAATAAATAAGTAATACATGAATAAACCCTATTTCTCGTAGTACTCACAACTGTAAACCTACTTTGCCCACCCCTGTATATATACATACATATGGATATCTCCTGTCTTATCAATAAGAGTGGGTCCTATGACTCACCTTAACATATCAACAAGTAAGCTAGGATCTGAGTAAATACATGTTGATGGTGTGGGAGGCTGTTGATGGCCTACCCAGATATCCTTGAGCAGGTTGAGGCACCATCCTCATGGCTCTCAGCTGGACCCAGCTCTGGAGGCCTGTCTTGGCCTATTGGTGGCTGATTGTCCAAGGGGTTATGTACTCTCAGCCTGTGGATGGAGTGTAACCTCCTTGCTTTGGGCAGTTCAACTGTGGTCCAATTCATGCTCCACAGCTCCCGATGGGATCAGGCTGATCTTGACTTCTCCTCAAATACCACCTTTTTCCTAGCTTCTTCCCCCAGCTATGCTTACTTTCTCATTCACTCATAGACCTCTTCTTGAGAGTAACTTGACATCATTATTAACTCTGTATTCTCTGGTGCAAGTTAGAATAATTCTTGAAAACAGATTTAAAAAAGCATGCAGGGGCATGTGGATACAAGACATCTAGGGATAGAAGCCTGGGTTTAGGGTTGATGAAGGTCAAAGTCGGTACATAGGATTTTTAGCCTTTCTGAGATTAATGTTAATATTGCATTTTATGATGTCTATGTTTTTTATTTTTAACTGCATAATAGTAGTAATCCTATCTAATAAAAGTAATATGCAAATTGACCACATTTCCAATCAAGTTATGCCCACAGCCACACCCACCAGCCAATCAGAAGCAAATTATGCAAATAAACCCCAACCAAGATGGCTGCTGCCACTGAGAGCAGGAGGGAGGTTTGGGTTTCTCTGGCAATGGAGGAAGCCAAGCTTTCTGCCTGCCGGTGCCTCCACTCAATGCTACAAATTTTCAATTATATAAGATACATAATTTCAATACAAATGGAAGCAGCCATGGAGCTGGAGAGAGAAGAGGCTAGGGTGCTGGGACAATGAAAGAAGCCAAACTTCTGCAGCCCCAGCTTAGGCCTCCACTCTAGGCTACAAAGTTTCAAACAGAAATAGCTCTTGCCATTGAGCAAGCACAAGGCTTGGCTCTGCTCCAGGCTACAAAGTTTCAATTGCAGAAGATAAATTAATCCCAGATCCCAGGGCCTCTGCTTGGGTTGCTGGAGGGTGTGGCTGGACTGAAAACCACTATAGGCCCCTCGCCCAGGCTGCCCGATACCCCATGGGAACCCTTACCCTGATCCAGGACACTTTTCAGGGCAAACCAGCTGGTCCCCACCCATGCACCAGGCCTCTATCCTATCTAATAAAAGAGCAATATGCAGATTGACCATCACTCCAACACACAAGAGGGCTGCCCCCATGTGGTCAAAGATCCTGCCCCCATGTGGACACAAGAAGGCCACCACAAGATGGCCAACAGGAGAGGACAGTGGGAGGTTCCAGGCCTGCAAGGAATGGCAGTTGTGGGCGGTCAGGCCAGCAGGGGAGGGCAGTTGGGAGGGACCAGGCCTGCAAAGGAGGGCATTTAGGGATGATGTAGCCTGCAGGGGAGGGCAGTTAGGGGTGACCAGACTGGCAGAGAAGTTGGGGCAAACAGGCTGGCAGGGGAGCAGTTAGACATTAGGCTCGCAGGGTAGTGGTTAAGGGATAATCAGGCTGGCAGGCAGAAGCAGTTAGGGGCAATCAGGGAGGCAGGCAGGCGAGCAATTTGGAGCTAGCAGTCCTGGATTTTCAGAAGGATGTTCAACTGTCCCTTTAGGCCTGATCCCACCAGGATCAGCCCTAAACGGGCAGTCAGACATTTTTCGAGGGGTCCCAGATTGGAGAGGGTGCAGGTTGGGTTGAGGGACACCCTGCCCCTCCCCACGCCCTCATGCACAGATTTTGTGCATTGGGCCTCTAGTTACAATATGAGTGAAATGATCAGTAGTATCCATATGAATAAATTCAGTTTTTTCTGTTGTTTAGAATGGTAACATGCCCATCACTTTCCTGGGAGTACACATCTTTGCTTTTCCCCAGAATATGCTGCCGAGCAGACTGCATCTGACTGCATCTGGCAAATTGTGTATTTTTAAAGGAGGCCATTTTGAAAGCTACATTAACTCCTTCAGGTCTTTAGGGTACCATTTAGTATAACTTAGGGCTAATCTTAGCCAATCCTAACTGGTGAATTACTCTAAATGATGCATTAGGGAATTGTATGAGTTAGTGCAACTTCCAAACGTGCCACCCAGGAAGAGCCTGGCAAAGTGCAGGCAGGTGGCAGGTTCCAGGACAGAACAGCTGTGGTTGGCCCCTTTTCAGCACTGAGATTGGGACTGGCCTTCTTTCAAATATGCTCCCTCCTTGGTACTGTAGAGATATGTCTCACTGAACAATAATCTAGGAATCTGAAGGAATTAATGTTTCCATTTATTTATAAATAGTTGAGACATTGATATAGTCTAGATCTGTGTTCTGAAAAGGGACATTAATTATTTCCAAGTCATTAAACAGAATCCAGTGTATTCTGAATCTTAACTCACAGCATTTGTATTAGTTTTCCACGACAGCCATAACAAAGTACCACAAACTGGGGACTGAACAACAGAAATGTATTGAATCAGTGTTGGAGGCCAGAAGTCTGAGATCAAGGTGTCAGCAAGGTTAATTCCCTCTTTGAGCTGTGAGGAGAATGTATTCTATTCCTCTTGCCTTGCTTCTGCTCTTTTGCTGGCAATCTTTGGTGCTCCTTGGCTTGTAGAAGCATCACCCTACCTTTACCTCCATGGCTAAATGGTTTTCCTCCTTTGCATATATATTGCTAAATGTCCCCTTGTTAGGCTATCAGTCATATTGTATTAGAGCTTACCCTAATTATTTTACTTTAACTCAATTACATCTATGAAGATCCTATTTCCAAATAAAGTCACATTGTGAGGTACTGAGGGTTAGGAGTTCAACATATAAAGTTGAGAAGGATACACAATTAAATCCCAAATGGTATTATTATAAAATGCTTTTGTGTTGGCAGATGTTTTGACTTAAAGTCACGAGACTTCAAAGAAGTGCAGTATTTCAGGATATATCTGACATGGATGAAATAGCAGTGCACTGAAAATTAATACACTGATTACAGAAATTAAAGGAGATCTAAATAAATATAAATCCCATGTTCATAGGTCAGGTGACTTCAGGTTACTAAGATTTAATCGCTCCCCCACCACAAGTGGTATGTAGATTTAAAATAATTTCAGTTTTCAAGAAATCAAAATCCCAACATGTTCTTTTGTAGACATTGATGAGCTAATTCTAAAATTCATATGGAAATTCATGCTCTGGTGATGTGGCTCAGTTGGTGGGGTATCATCTCATTTATCAAAAGTTTACTGGTTCAATTCCCGGTCAGGGTACAGCCCAGGGTTTTAGGCTCTATCCCTCGTATGAGATGTGCAGGAGGCAGCTGATTGATGTTCCCTTCTCATCAATATTTCTTTTTCTTCTCCCTCTCTCTCTCTAAAAAGCAAATAAAAATATTTTAAAATAAAAATTATATGGAAATTAAAAGGACATAAATTAATTAAATCAAGTTTGAAACAACTATGATAAAGTTGAAGAATTTATATTAGAATTTATACAATTAAAGCATTGAGTAAAATATCAGGATATAAATTACCTCACCAAAATCAAATATTTTCACATTCACAATTAAGAATCAGAAGCTGGTTTGACTCAGTGGGTAGAGTATTGGACAGAGGATTGCAAGGTCCAGTGTTCAATTTCTGTCAAGGGCACTGATAGGTACCCACCCCCCAATTGGTGGGCGGATTTATGATGTAATTGACAGAGACATTGTGCCACCAATCAATCACATACCAGAGAACCCTGTGTCCCACCCCTTCCCATTCTGCCCTGGGCCCAACCCCTGCCTGTTCCGGCCCTTAAAAAGGGTGTCTCAGTGTACCATGTGGCACCTTTTTCTCCCGGACTGTTCTTCCAGGCAGTCCGGCAGGAGGTCTGGCTGGGTCCCCTCTTTTCCCCTTCCCCTGGCCCCAGTCACAGGGCGTGGCTTCCCTGGCTCCATTCCCCCCGAGCCTGTGAACCCGCCCAGAGACCCCCAATAAAGCCTGATTAATTCACTCACTCATTCGGACTCCCTGCCTGCAGTTTCTCTCGCGGCGGCGTAGAACCTTACAGGCACATGCTCAGGCTGTGGGCCTGATGCCCAGGATGGGGGGTGCAGGAGGCAGCCAATCAATTATACTTTCTCATTGATGTTTCTATTTCTCTCTCCCTCTCCCTTCCTCTCTGAAATCAATGAAAATATATATTTTTAAAAAGAATCAGAAGCTATAGTAAGAGATACCACTCCATTTACAACAACCTCAAGAAGTAAAAATAGTGTATTTATTTAGAGTATATTTAATAAGAAACATGCAAAAACTAAGCCAAACAAAAGCAAAATACATGGACAAAATAATAAAAATAAAACCAAAAACACTGAAAACACTAACAAAAGATGCAAAGTAGTTCTAAAATCAAAATAACTAATGATTTTACCCCTAGGTTTATGCCCAATGGAAGTATTTTAAAAAGAATGTTCAGAGTAGCATTATTTATGATAGCTCCTAAATACTAGTATAAACAACCAAATACCTAACAGCACTACAATAGATAAATAAATTTTATTTTCCTAAGACTTAAAATTGAATGAAATATAGTTACACAGAATATGAATCCATCTCAGAAGTAAAAGGTTGAGAAACTAAAAACAGGAAGGAAAGAATGAAGAATAAATGATTCCTTATAATACAAAAAACTCAGACAAAGTTAAAACTCTTTTTAGAGATGTATATTTAGTTGATAAAGTATAAACCCACTAAAAAATACCATACAAGTAAGGGTAGTGAATAATTTTATGGCATCTGTGAGGATTTAGTAATTATAAGAAGGCTTAAGGACAGTGAACAATGCTAGTCATGTGTTACTTATCCCTGGGATCTAGAATATTAAATTCATAAATTCTTAAAAAAAAAAAAAGCAAGTTAGAATATAATCAGAAAGAAATCATTTTTTAGGTTGTCTAATTAAAGGCATGATAATCCTATCTAATAAAAGGGTAATATGCAAATCAACCATCACTCCAATACACAAGATGTCCCCCCCATGTGGTCAAAGATGGCCACCCTCATGTGGACACAGGATGAGCACTACAGGATAGCCAGCAGGGGAAGGTAGTTGGAAGGGACCAGGCCTGCAAAGAAGGGCAGTTGGGGGCAATAAGGCTGGCAGGGGAGGACAGTTGGGTATGACCAGGCCTGCAGGGGAGGACAGTTAGGGGGGACCAGGCCTACAGGGGAGGGAAGCTGGAGGGGACCAGGGCAGCAGGGGAGGGAAGCTGGAGGAGACTAGGGCAGCAGGGGAGGGCATTTTGGGGGGACTCAGGCCTGCAGGAGAGGGCAATTAGGGGTGACCTGGCCAGCAGGGGAGGACAGTTAGGGGTGACCAGGCCAGCAGGGGAGGGCAGTTAGGAGTGACTGGGCCAGTAGGGGAGGGCAGTTGGGGGTGTCCAGGCCTGCAGGGGAGGACAGTTAGTGGAAACCAGGCCTGCAGAGGAGGGCCACTGGGCATTACCAGGCTAGCAAGGGAGGGCAGTTAGGGATGACCAGGCCAGCAGAGGAGTGCAGTTGGGGGCAACCAGTCCTGTAGGGGAGGACAGTTAGGGGTGACCGAGCTGGCAGGCGAGGGCAGTTGGGGGTGACCAAGCTGGCAGAGAGGGCTGTTAGGGACAATTGGGCCAGCAGGAGAGCAGGTAGGCGCCAATCAGGCTGGCAGGTGAGTTGTTAAGGGGTGATCAGATTGGCAAGCAGAAGCAGTTATGTATAATCAGGCAGGCAGTCAGACAGGCAAGCGGTTGGGAGCCAGCAGTTCTGGATTGTGAAGGGATTTCCAACTGCTTGTTTAGGCCCCATCCCAGACTGGCAAGAGTGCAGGCTGGGCTGAGGGACAACCCCTGCCCCTTGTACAAATTTCGTGCACCAGGCCTCTAGTATAGTATAACTTGTACCAACTATATCAACTTCATTTAAAATGTACTTTGTAAAACAATTTCTTTAGAAACTTTGAAAGTTGGCTTAAGTAGTTTTCTTACTAGATTTAAACTAAGATTGATCCTTCTGCTAGATTTAAACTAAGATTGATTGTTCCTTTACCTGGAAAAAAATAGTCACAACTCCCATGAAGTCTTAGTAGCCATAAAATTTTATAATGACTTTGGTGGAACTATTTCCACCAGAGTAATTCCAAAGATGGCAGAATAATTCCAAACTAATTATTTCAATCTACATATGAATGAACCTACTTTAATAATTTATTTTTCTTCATTATGCTGACTTCTTGAATCAGTCTTACCCAAAACTCAAATAGGAGAGAGACAAATGAAAATGATTAACTTTCATTTTATTCAGGGGCTTGATTTTTTTGTTTGAAAATTGGTGAAAGTTTCACAAAAACAGTGAATAAGATCCTTCAATTTACAAATAAATATTGAGCCTCTTCAATGCGAACTCTCTGTGCTAATCTGTGGACTTTTAATGTGTATATATTTGCAAATAAGAGCACTGCATAGGGAGAAATTTTTATCTAAATTTATAAAGTGAGCTTTGAGAGTCTGAGACAGAATCAGAAATTGTTTCTTGATTCCCAGTCCTGTGTTTTACAAACCTATGGATATCTACCCAAACACCTGGATAATTTCTGAATTTTCATGATCAAATCTTCAGAGAGTTATAGAGGAATCAGAGTGAGATGCCGCAGTACAGGTCACTTTCTTCAAATATGCTTCTCTGAACCAAACTAAATAAGAGGCTGTGTTACTCTTTGAACCCAAATAAAAATAAAACAAAAGGGAAAACATTACATTATCTCCTGGCATGACAATCTGTAGCAGATACTTGCACTATATGAGTTTTTAAAACCTTTTCCTAAGAGCTATTATCAGAGGGAGTTCTGGAGAGGAAATGAGGATACTCAGAAAGACAAATGGGGAAAAATAACCTTAGAGGTAAGAAGGCATTGAGAGTACTGAAAATAAAATATAATCAACATATATTTCCAGCGTATTTTTTGGAAAATCATTTCTAATTATATATTGAGGGTGTGTGTTTTTTGTTTTTCTTTAAACCAAGTTTTCCTTATCAACAGATTGACTAAAATTGGCTCTCATCCTACAAAATTTATTGAAAATCCTGTGGACTTTTGTAGTGGCAAGGACTTCTCTGTATAAAGCAGAAGTAAGAATTGTTTTGTGTGGTTAATAATAATAATATACAACTTCCTTACCCTATAAACACTCATTCTGCCCGGCTATTTATAACTGGGCTTTAAAAGCACTTGAGACCATCTCCTTTCCTAGATGAAAAGCTGTACAAATCATTAGAGAGTGATACAGAGGTGATAATATTCAGTAAAAAATGTACATAGGGAGAAAAACATAAAATATATAGAAAATCGTGACAGCATTTAGAATGCTTTATTGACAAGAACCAATTTCTAAATTGTGTATTTAATAAAGCAGACAATTGTGGAAACAACACTATATTTAGAAGAGAGAATTCAACTGTGAAATTACAAAACAGTTTTACATAACTTAGTGCTCATTTCCCCCACACACAAAATATCTCATCAATGAGTAAAACATATATAACTGCTCCTACTTTATAAAAAGGGATGGCGATTTTAAGACAGTTTATTAAATTACTTGTCAAAGTTGCTATAGTTAGTAAAAGAACAAGCCACAGACAGAACACTGCTAGTCACAAATTAGATTTTAAATTTAGATATTCTGATTCTAAATCTGAGGCTCCTTTGCAATGATAGAAAAACAAAGGTATTAGAATAGTCTTGTGAAAATGCAGTAATAGGAACCAGATTTACCTTCTAACTGAAACAATCAAAAAGCAAACAGACAAAATGAAGAAAACAATGATTTCAGACATTAGACACAAACAAGGACGGAAGAGTGGTCCCTGAGAAGGGAAACAAATGAGATAGCTCTGTGATTGCCCCAGTTCACAGAAGAATGGTGGACTTGATGAGCTGAGGCAAAGAAGAGAGACCAAAGTGGGTAACATTTGCAAAGTAAAGTACCAGATAAAAGGAGGGTGAGGGGGTGTGGGACAAGAGGGAGACTGAGTGAAGGAGAATCTTGGAGGGCAGGAAGGGATCTGAATATCTGTAAAGGCTCTTTCTCAAGACCTTGCTGAGTGCTAATTAATGCATATGAGACAAGTACCTGAGGCTCGGAAAGGACCTTATAAATTGATTATAAGAAATTTACAAGGTCACAAAGGGCAGGAATAGTTCTCGTTCTGATAATTTTGAAGGACTGCAAATTTGAAATTAAAATATTTGGGTAGAGTATGTTGAAGTGTATTGCTTCAGTAGCAAAATTAGCTTTCTGGTTAACTAAAGAACGTATATGCATATACTAGTATGCATAGTCCACAGACACAGACCTGGAGTGAGACAGGAACTATGTGAAGTGGGGCAAAGGAGGGGGGGATGGGAGATATCTGTAATACTATCAACAATAAAAATAAAAATAAAAAACAAAACCACACACACACACACACACACACACACACACACACACACACTAATTAGCTCTCAAATAAAGGCACAGCTGGTTGCACCTAAAAAAGAAGAAAAGCAAACTTTGAAAGGATTAAACTATTTCCAGTAATTCTACTATACTCCAGAATAAGGGTCAAGGATATTTATAGAAATATAAACATTTACAGGATCCCCAAAAGTAAACTTTGCAATGTTTGACATCTGATCCAAAGTTACTAGGCATGCAAAGAGGCAGGAAATTATTATCCACAATAAAGAGATAAAAATCAATATAACTAGACCTATAAAAATACAGAAGATAGAATTGACAGAAAAGCATATTAAAATGTTTATTATATTAATATGGTATATGTGTAATGAAACAGAAAAAAGATTATGAATACTAAGTAGAGATTTGAAAAAAATAAAATAATAATGCTCAAATCAAGCTTTCAAATCATTGAAAGCTATAATGTCAGAGATGACAAATATTTTGGTTGGAAATAGCAGCAGGTTAGATATTGTAGACAAAAAGAATAATGAACTTTATGTCAGGAATACCAACATCCAAATTGAAATTAACAACTACTTTGGGACAATTTTATGGAGATTTTTGTATATGGAATTGTGGTCCATGTAATAGAGTATATAGAGGAAAACAATATAAAGACCAAAAGTAATATATAACTCTCCAAATTTGATGTAATTTATATACTCTCTAAGAAGTTCACAACCCCCAGGTATAAGAAATATGAAGAAAAACTACATTAAAACATATCAAAATCAATTTACTTAAGACTAATCAGAAAAAAAGTCACTGTGTACAGAAGACTAAAGATAAGAACGACAGTAGGAGCCATGCCTTTAAAATTGCTGGAAAGAAAAATCAAAAACAAACAAACAAAATACAAACAAACAAAAAAATACCCCTCTACATTTAGAAGTATTTCCTAGTAAAATATATTTCAAAAACAAAACTGAAATAAGAATTCATTAAAAAAATATTTTTATTGATTTCAGAGGGAAGGGAGAGGGAGATAGAAACATCAATGATGAAAGAGAATCTTGAATCAGCTTCTCCTTTCACGTCCCCACTGGGTAGCCAGCCTGCCACCAGGCATGTGATCTTACTGGGAACGGAAACAGTGACTTCTTGGTTCACAGATCTATGCTTAACCACTGAGCCACACTGGCCAACCTGGAATAAGAATTTATTTGCTGATAGAATAGCCAAAATTATTCATTATAATTTGACCTACATTGAAATAAATGTTAAAGGCAGTGCTTCAAACAAAAAGGATAATTATAGTAGTTGACACTGTAGATCTAAAAAGAATGTGAAGAGATTAGCTAAAGAACATATATGCACTTGACATAGACACAGACAACAATGGGGAATGGCCTAGGGGAAGGGGAATGGGGACTGACTGGAGGTGGGCAGAGTTGAGGGAAAATGGATACATCTGTAATGGTGTCAACCATAAAAATAAAGTAAAAAAAAAAAAAAGAAGAGCGCTATAAATAGTGAATATATGAGGAAATAAAAAAATATTTTTAGAAAGTTTTAAGATCTCTATAAAGATCCATAAAAATAACTAACTGTTTAAAACAAAAATATTAACAATGAATTGTGGGACTTATAACATGTACTATAATAAAAATGTATGACAATAACAGCACAAAGACAGTGGGGCCATAGAAGTATGTTGTTATAAGATTCTAATATTATTTTAATATAGACTATGATCATTTAAAATAATTCTTAAAATGCTTACACAACCACTAAAAACAAAAGTCAAATTATTTTGACTAAGAAACTAATTGAGATGAAAGGAATACTATATAATAAAAGCTGTTGGCCATTCAACCAATCAAAGCGCAGTATGCTAATTATATGCTAAGGTACCTCAACTCCTTGCTATGACGTACACTAACCACCAGGGGGCAGACAGTTGACCGGTTGACCAGTAACCAGGATGTGCACTGACCACCAGGTGGCAGATGCTCTGACTGGCAGGTTTGCATGCTGCTGGGGTCTGGCTGGTCAACACTGAGCGAGATGGGCCAGACACTCACTGGAGCCCTCCATGGTCCCTCCCTGGTTGTCCAACTTCCTGCATTACTGCCAGGCTGCAATTGTGCACAGTGAGGTCCCTTGGCCTGGCCAGCCCCTCTCATAATCCAGGACCCTTTGGGGGATGTTAGAGAGCTGGTTTTAGCTCGATCCCACAGGTGAGGCAGAGGAACCCCACTGGTGCATGAATTTGTGCACTGAGCCTCTAGTTCATTAATAACTAGAGGCCCAGTGCATGAAAATTCATGAACTGGATGGGGGGAGAGGGGAGTTCCTCAGCCCAGCCTGCTCCCATTCACAGTCTGGGAACCCTCAGGGGTGGGGAGCGACCTGGTGATCAGGGGAAAGCGATGCCCCATCACACCTCTGTTGTTGCCACTGCCAGCAACGCAAGCCTCAGCTGTCCCTGGTTACCTGAGCCTCAGGAAGCCCTGGTTACCTGGGTAGCCACCATCTGAGACTTGCCTGCACCTTGGGCATTGGCTGTGCACCCACCATATGAGGCTTGCCTGTGCCTTAAGGCAACCCTGAGCATTTGGGGGGATGAGGGGACTGGAGGACTTGGGAGGAAGATGTTTGGAGTGACTGTACCTGCCTGGTGACAAGCCCGGCCATACCTTGCACCTGCCAACCCAGTGGGGCTGAGGGAACTAGGTGCCACCATCCTGTGAATGTATGCACCCCCATCTTTGAGAGTGTGGCAGTCGATTCGCATATTTCCTCCTTATTGGCTGTGGGTGCCACCATCTTTGTGAAGGTGTGACTATCAATTATCATATTCTCTCTTTATTAAATAGGATACTTAAATAATCCAAAATATTCATAAAAAAGAACAAATGGGGAACTAAAAGACAAGATGATAGAGCTAAACCCACTCATATCATAATCACATTACATGTAAATGGTTTATACCCTGCAATTAAAAGACAGATTATCAAATTGGATAAAAAGCTAGCTTTAGGAATATACTGCCTAAAATAAATTCAATTTAAATATAAAGACATCACTTGGTTAAGTATATAATAATGGAAAAAGATATATCCCATTAATACTGAGCAAAATATAACTATATTAATACCAGAACAGTAGATTTTAGATCAAAGAATATTACTGGGAACAGAGTCACTTCATAATGATAAATGGGTCAATTTGTCAACAGAGCATTAGCACTCTGGATTTTTTAAAACTAGTTACAAAGTTTAAAAATGCTTGGTGCAAAAACATATAGAAAAGCAAGATGAAATAGACAAATTCATATGCATCATCAGATTTATATACTTTTCTGATTAAAAACATCAATTAACTTACCCAATTGACATTAATAGAATATGTCACTCAGCAAGGGCCAATGACATATTCTTTTTAAGTACTATGGAATATTTATCAAGGTAGACATATTCTGGGCCAGAAAATAATTCTAAAATCTTTTAAATGGCTCTAAGTCATACAAAATGTATTTTCTGATCACAATATAATAAAGTTAGAAGTCAATAATAGAAAGATATGTAGGAAATCTGTAAATATTTTAAACTAAATAACACAATTCTATGTAACTAATGGGTCAAAGAGGAAATCAAAAGAGAAACTAAAAAGCATTTTTAGCTTAATCAAAAGAGACCCTATCAAAATTTATTTTATACAGCTAAGTTAGTACTTAGAGTGCCATTTACATATATATAATTTTTAAAAAAGTTAAAAAGAGAAAATTAAACCTAAAGTAGACAGAAGAAGGGTACGATCAGATATAAGATATTAGAAAAATAATAGAGGAAATTAGAGACTAAAATCTTGTTCTTTGAAAAGATCAATAAAGTTGATCAACTTTAGCCAAAGTAAAGGAAAGAAATAAAACAAATTATCAATAACAAAACTAAGAGAGGAGACATTACTACACAGTTTAAAGAGTTCAAAAGGATATAAGAAAATAATATGGGCAATTTTATGCCAATACATAACAATTAAATAAAATGTTAAAATTCCTTGAAAGACACAAATTACTAATGCTCCATGAAAAAATAAATAAATGAATGAATAGTACTTTTTCAACCAAACAAATTGAATTTGTAAACCAAAAAAATTTCAGGCTAAACTGATAGCTTCTGTCAATAATGTAAAGATGAAATACTATCTAAATGTTAGTAAACAACCCATTTAAGTGAATCTCTCTATTATGACTACCATCCCTGAACACATAAGGACATTTTATTAATCAGTTTTTTAAATACAGTGAGTCTTTGTTCCTGTTGTTATTCCAATTATGTCATGTTTGCTTTCCTGTTTGTCACTAATGAAAGAAATTTTAGGGATAAATGAGGCAGGATTCTGGAGTTTTAGAAATAAAAAGGGTCCATGGAGGAGGAACACATAGGTAAGGGTTTGGAGCTACCAGAAGGCATGCATTCACAGAGAATAGAAAGGTGCCACAGGATAAGGGGAGAGGAAAACATACTAGGGTACATTCACAGAGGATAAAGAAAAATCACAGAGCATGAGGAAAAAAGAAACATACTTTCACAGAGGACAGAGAAATGTGGACAGATGCTGAAAGGTGGGAAACATGTTCACAGGAGATAGAGGAAAGTTGCAAGATAAGGGGGAGAGAGAAAGGAGGGCATCACGTGGGTTTTGGGCTATGAAGCTGATATTCTGCAAAAGACTGACCATTAAAAAAAGAAAGCAGGGTCATAAAATGGGGAAGAGGTTCAACTGGAAGGGAGCACGAAGGGACAAAGAACTACAGTCTTTACAAACCTTAGAAAAAGGGGTTTAGTGGGTTACCACGTTGGGATGCCCTTTCTATATATGGGGTGTCTGCATTTGCTGCCAATAAATCTTCCATCCTTTTAGTCCATGAATTTTATTTTTCAAACTTCATGAGACAAGAACCCGCAAGGGGGAGATCCGCTCCCCACACCCCATGCTTCACTAACATCCCATTCTGATAATCAGAGGCTGTGTAGATTTTTTGTTGGGATATTCTAGACTGATATAATATGGTATATTTTTATAGATATTATATTCCTTTATGGGGAAAAAAGTTTAGGCTAAAATATCTTTATTCAAAGATGTACTGTATGTTTCCAGTTAGAATGGGCAAAGTGAGATTCTTGAGTGAGAGTTGGGGGATGGATTTAAGGCAGTAGCCACATTGTAACTCATACCAGTTGTATCTTATCTGCCGGCCGGTATCATTGATTTGGAACAGCTATCTGTCCTGCAAATATTCTAGCTGGTCCAGAGGTGTGTTCACTTACATGACCAAGGGTTCCAGTGTCTGCTGTAGGACTCCCTTAGTCTCAAAGTCAGAGACAACAAGAAATTACTCCAGATGCTGCCCATCTTCATGGATTCTGGCTCATGCTGTATTGTCTTTGCTCTCCCCTATTTACTTCCCTACTTCTTACATACATACTTCTTCCCCCTTCTTAGATGCCTTCTTGTGGAGTGAAAGCCTAACATCAGGCTGTAAATTTTCACAAGACTCTGAACTGTACATATATAAAATTTAAAAGCTTCAGCCACTTTGAAGACAATTTCATTGTCATCTTAGGTTCTTAGTCTCATTTCCTGAGAGGAGAAAATTTTACATATTTATTCACAATGCCACCATTCATGGAAGCCTGCCTTAATCATGTCAAAGCTCACCTCTGGGTATAGGTTGTGTTATATAGCTAGAGACCTCTCGCACCTTGTTGAACAAAGTGAATTTAAAGACCAGAGGCTGAATGAAACACATTACTGTTCTGTTAGAAACCAATGTTCTTTGTCATCTCCCAGTCAGAAATACATAGAACACTTGTGTGGGTTTGTGGACCTAAACAAGTCATTGGCTTTAATTACCCCACAACACAAGGCAACTATATTCATGAGAAAGGTTAGTTTTAAATTCTATATCTCAAGTTCCCTTTATTCCAAGTGGAAAGCCTTAAAATTAGTCCCTGCTGACTGTGATTTTGACATCTGAGTGTATTATCCCATTGATTTTCCACTCTTTATAACTGAACACAAGGAACCATGTTTACCATTTGCGTGATAACACGTGCAGTTCACTATGCAGATGAAAGAAGAGACCATGTTATTCACCGATGTTTCCAACCTGTCCTTGGGTTCAGTATCCTTAAATTTTGGGAAAGCACAATTTTAGGGGCCATTGAATGAAATCAGGAGTTTACAGAGTAGTGTTTATTTTTTATCTCATTCTCTTCCTCCACCCCACAAGGGAACCTTGAAAAGGAGAAAACTATTGTAGGCACAGAAATTAACCCACTACTAGGACTCCTTTTATTGTAAACCCAGCTAAAGTTAAGTTTGAAAAATAGGAATTCCTCATGGGGAGTGTGTCAGCACTTGGGTATGTATGTGTGTATATAGGTGTAATGAAAATGGAGCTTTTGTTCTAGAAGAACAATGGGCTTTGAGTTCCTCATTTAGCTCCCCACATCCTTGTGAATAGCTTAAAAGGTCTCAGCTGTCAGCACTACTATAGGAACATGAAATCACCAAATGGTTGTAAACACTGCAGAAAAGAATTCCTATTAAGACTAGAGAAAGGCTAAGGCATTTGTCAACAATTTAGATAGATTCAGCTACAGCTGGAGTTTTCCCTTGACTAATTACATTCCTTTCTATTTAGTTTTATTAAAGACAGAAACAAAAGCCCATCTGGAGGTCCTGACATTTTTTACTACCTGATCTTGGTGGTAATAGTCTTAATGTCAATAATGCAAGTAGGCAAATGTTGCTATTAGATTAATGATTTTTTTATTTGATTTAGATATGTCTATTGTTATTATTACTGCTTCTAATCCTGTTTTCCTAGCTATGAATTGAGAAGCTGGATTAGATATCTCAAAATTATTTTCTGTGCATAAAAACTTATTATTATTTTATCCTAAATCTCATATCTTACCTATTTTAGTTCTATTACTTATTATAGCATTAATATGACCACCACATTTCATGCTATCAATGAACTAACTCTGCCATATTAGCTTTCAGATGGCTCAATACTAGAAATCATTTGGCCAGCTCTCAAAACTTTTATCTGCTTGCTTTATACTTATCAACGTTATAACAGTTAAACATGGCTGAGAGAGAACATTGGTAGCCTGAAGAAGTATAAAAGAGGTAGATAGGTTGTATTTTCAATTTTATTAAAATTCTTATTTTCTACTAGCTATAGTTTTTTATGCTCAGTCTAATATCCTTTTGGCTGTGGGCAACTTTTCATGAGTTTTACAATCTCTTCATAAAAACAAAACCTATCCCATTATCACATTATATATCTCAATAGACATATAATATTTTGCTCAATTTAGAGGTGGAGAAAGAAATAAAGGCAAAAACAATTTTCAATATTTTGAACTTTTCATTAAAGTGCAATTTATTGAATTTTGCTCCTAGTCATAAATTAACCAATATGCATAATGAAATATTTGAAACTTTTTATTTATTGATTTCTATAAATCTGTCATATAGGTAAGAATTTAGATAAATGTTCAATCATACTCTACTCAACTGTGGAAATAAAGCTTAGATTCTTTTTTCTAATGACTGAACCTCCTTTCAACTGGTTGACAAAGTTCTACCTGTGGAAATCTCGGTATTTCATGAGTTAAAGAGTTTCATTTCAGGCTAAGTCGTTAGTATACTTATATTTAGACTCCCTACCTGAGTTGGTTTTATACAGTAACCTTTGTATTAATGATTCTCTTTAGGATAAGAGTCTGGACTTCCATGCCCTTTACTGCCACACCTCAGGATCTTGTCTCAGTGAGTTCACAGACCTATATCTTGAAGGATTGTTAGATTGTCCTCAGGATTCCAGTAATGGTAGCATTGAGTTCTTTGTAGCTGAAGACAAAGGCCTGATTTTTACTGGCTGTTGGCCAGGGCCCTCTCTCTGAGCTTGTAAAGCTGCTCTCATTTCTTTCCATGTGGATCTCTCTGACTTTAAATCAGTACCAGTATTCCAAGTTCTTCCCATACTTCTAACTTCTCAGATGACTCCTGTTCTGCCATCAAAGGAGAATATTCAGTTTTAAGGGCTCTTGTCAGATTAAGGCAGGCTTACTTTGATGAGCAACAATAGGGAGCCAAACTGAGGAGGAAGTGAGGTCACAAGGACCTGTTGTTTTTTTAATGAGAGAAAAACACAGCATGTTTCTGTGCTGATTATAATAATATTATAGGAGGAAAAACTCTATATGTAAAAGCCTAATATGCAAATTTTCTCCTCAGGAATTTGACTGGGAGACCAGGAGTTTAATTATTCACTATAACATGTGCTAACCACCAGAGGGCGGTGCAGAATTAAGAAAGGCCCTAGCTGGCAGTAGGCAACTGTGGAAGGGGGGTCCCCCGGGTGGCAGCCAGAAGGCCCTGATTGGCCCTGATCACTAGTCAGGCGTAGGGACCCTACCTGTGCATGATTTTCATGCACTGGGCCTCTAGTAATTATATAAAAGAGAGAATTGCTATGGCAAAATGCTCAAGTGGGCGAGAGGGAACAGCATTTCATACACAAGTGAAGGAAAGGGCTATAGCTGTCCATTTACTGTAAGACGTAGGAAGGCAGAGTACATGGATAGAGATAGTGGTGGTTATTGCTTCAACTTTCATAGTGAAGTTAGAGCAAGGTCATGCCCTGAGAATGAAAATGATAGAAGAAAAGAGGAAGCAAATATGAATTTAATTAAATATAAATTAGATGAATATGTGTGGGATTTTTATTGTTATTTTATATTATATGTATTATACTGGAGTGCTTTCACATCTGATCTTGATTAGCTTATTCTTGCCATCTATTCATAGCATCTTGGGCCAAAACATTTGTTTTCCAAGTGTTTTGTCACAAATACCCTTAGATCCTGATGCAATATTCTGTCAATACCAGAAATCAGAGTATTCTTCATATTAGGTTTCTTCTCTTGTGCTTTCTTTTGGGTATGAATTCCATTATTTATTTATTTTTGTCAATTATTTTCAGTTACTTGCATTAATTGTTGTTTCTAATATAATAGTTTTTAGATGTATGAGTACTTTATAACTAAATTCTTAAATATTTTACATAAGGAGGCACCAACTCTATTAATAGCAAATTGGTGTATTTACTCTAGCCACAATCAGTATTGTGTGATAATAGTGGTTTGATTGCTATCATAAAATAATGCTGTAGGAAAATTAGCCAAGTCATCAAATTCAACCACTGTAGTACAAAGTAGGCATTTGTGCATTCAAATAAATGCTGAAATAAAAAGGCAAGTTGTTCTATTGCACATTAGATTCCTAAAAACAGACTTCAGGGAACAACTGGTTAGGCATTTAGAAACCATACAGAAATGTTATCACTATCTAGCCTTATTAAGAGAAAGACATCCTCATGTGTTATACTCACATTTCCCTGACAACATAGACATTATGCCTAAATACTTACACTATAATTTTATTGGAAAACTCAAATGCTGTTATGAAAACACCTCAAATCAATAGTTCAAATTTAGAGGTACCATTTGAGTGAAAGAGAAAATCCCTGTGTGAGTTTGGAGTTATGTGTTAAGAAAATGCACACTATATAAAAGCATACTAAACAAATAACATTAAGTGGAGGAAACTGAATGCCCTCCTCAGACATGAAAATGTATTTTGTTATTATAAATAAAGAGTGCATTTATATGCTTTATCATTCTTTGCTATGATATATTTTCTTTAGTTTTTCCTCCGAATCCCAACTTCACCAACATAAACAAATGTATCAACTCTAGTACCCTATCTATAATTTATACTTTGGCAGATACATGTTGTTTTTCTTCCCTTCCCTCCCCTCTCTCTTTCTTTAGAATTGCTCTTGTTGTAGTATGGAAGGAAATACAGAGGTAAGTAAAGCACAAATATATGCCCAGTACAATTAGAGACTCAAAGGGACTTAGACAACTCCCCCAAATAGAGAGAAGGGAAACCATTTCTAGAAGGTGATCTAAATTTAAGTCTTAGCAATTTAAATACTTTAAAAATGCATAGCATACTTATTTTGCAGAAAAATAAATCTATGACACTGCAAGTACTATGTCCTTATGCTTAGCAATGTTTTGCTGGGTTGTACATGAGATGGTGATTAAGAAAGCCCAGAGGCAAGATGTGTAGGATAAATAATGCAGTCATAAATGTTTAAGCAATTTTGAACTTTCCTGAAAATATTCATTCTTTTAGTAAATATTGAGCACCTGCTGGTCAAATTGCTATTAGCAATATTCCCTTGTCCATGACATTTGGATGATTTCCTGTCATGTTTGTTTGCCAAGGTTAAGGATGAGTAACCTGTGGTGCTCTAAATGAAAGCTTTAGAAAATGTTTCTGTGGAGGTTAAATCACAATATGAACAACCACTTTTTTTTCCAATGGAAGAAAATGTATATTTTAAGTATAAACTAATATATCTATATATCTATATATCTATATATCTATATATCTATATATCTATATTAGAGGCCTGGTACACAAAATTTGTGAACTGGGGGGGGTTTCCCTTCAGCCCAGCCTACTCCCTCTCCAATTGGGGACCCCTTGGAGGATGTCTGATTGCCGGTGTAGGCCAGATCCATGCATGCCTCTACCAATTTGGGACTTCTGGCTCCTAACTGCTTACCTGTCTGTCTGCTTGATCACCCCTAACTGCCTCTGGCTGCCTGCCTGGTCACTTCTAACTGCTGTCCCCTGCCAGACTGATTGCCCCCAACTGCCCTCCCCTGCTGGTCTGATCTCACCTCCAAGGGCCCTTTTCTGCTGCTCTGATCTTGCCCCCAACTACCCTCCACTGCTGGCCAATTTGGTTCTGATTGGTCAGTTTCTATGCCGGTCAGCATCAAAAGCTCTGCCTGCTAGGCAGCCATTGGTCCAACAGCACTCAGATTTGGTTCTGATTGGTCAGTTTCATTGCCAGTCATCATCAAAGCTCTGCCTGCTAGGCAGTCATTGACTCCCCACAGCACCCACATTTGGTTCTGATTGGTCAGTGTCTATGCCAGTCAGCGTCAGAAGCTCCACCTCCTAGACAGCCATTGGTTCTTCACAGCACTCACATTTGGTTCTGATTGGTTGGTTCGTATGCCAGTCAGCATCTCTGGGCCTATCAATGGGGCCTGATCAGAAAAGCAGGGCTGATCAGCAGCCTGGGTAGAGGCCTGGAGAGAAATGGCAGCACAGCTTCTGGCCAGACTGAGAGAGAAAGAAAGAGGTAAGTGCTGACCAAAAGCTACATTAGAGGCAACAGATCAGTCCCTGCTTCTCTCTTCTGGCCTCTCTTTGGCCTTGATTCACAGCCCCCTTAGCAGTCAGTGCAGGGTCGCCATGGAAACTCAATGTTGACTACAGGATTGACTTCCAGTTGTTCAGACTCAGTTGTTACTGGTTTTTATGACTCAGGTTTTTTATATATAAGGATATATATATATATATATATATATATATATATATCATATTTAAGGAAATAAATTTTTACTTTGACCTACAGATTTTTTTTCTTATTGTTCATTTGTTTTCCATGATTGCTTTCAACATATTTATAAACTATCCATTGACATTTTTTTTGCATGACTGATATTGTTCCTCAGCAAAGATGTTCTTGAGGGAAGACACAAGGTTTATTGATCTTGATATCTTGAAGGAGCACCTTTATACCCTTCAGCATATTATGGGAATTATGTCAGCCTATGTCAAAGGCTGACCAGTGAATAGTAAGTAGATAGATAGATCTAAAGAGAACTGAAAAGGCTTTGAAAATTGAACACACATTGGAACCACAGCCTACAGAAAGCAGGTTGGAACTTAAAGCCTAAACTTAACCAACTCAATTAACTTCCAAAAAAATATCATTTTCTATCAGATTTAACTAAGACACAGAATCTTGACATAGTATCCCAAATGCCCAAAATGAGATAAAAAATAACTCGGCATAAAACAAAGCTATGAAAATCTCAACTGACATAGAAAAGACATTAGTACCTACCAACACCAAGATGGCACAGATTTTGAAATTAGCTGATACAGACATTGCAATGACTGTTGTAGAAATACTTAAATGAAGTATTTTGTATGGCCTGCATAGTGTTAACATTTTTTTTGGGGGTAAATACACTTAACTACTTGAAACCCTAAAACCATAAACTCCCTTCTGATTTAATGACCAACTAGATTCATACATTTACATGACTGATTTAGTACCCCTAGTAAGAAGATCTCTTATATTTGGAACTGACCAGAATTTCTGAGTTGTGAGGCTGGTCAAACTCATATGAAGAATTTAAGAAATGTGAGAGAGTGCTTTGGGGGAGTGCATTACTTGCATTAGATTAATTCTAGCTATCCTGCAATCTAGGTGACATTTGCATGGCAAAGACTTGTCTCTTTCAAATAGTTCTACAGTTATCTCCACATAGGCAAAACATTTGCTCATGTTCCCGTGAGGTGGAAGTTTAACTGCACATTAAAAGTAACACAAATATTTTAATTATTTTTATATAAATTTCTAGGAGTGAAATACTGTGCAAATGGAGGAAATATTGTACCATTTTGCTCACAACATGGTCCAAAGTTGATGACCATTTTTGTTTCATGGATTTTAAGTCACCTATACAACATACAGACAGCACACTGTTGTAGCTTTTCATCAAGGATGATTACACATAAGTAAAAACATTTGACTATTTCACTAGGTAGTTTTAATGTACTTGAGGTAAGGCATTAGCATAACTATAACTGTATCTATACTAGTAAAGAGCTAATATGCTAAGAATCATATCTCTGTAATGGGTAATGACTAGGTCATTAGCATATTAGCTGGGGCATTGCTCTGGAGATGGGGCAGAAGTGGGGAGGTGCCCAGAGAAGGCAGGACTATCCCCTCCTGGGGAGGCCAGGGGTGAGAGCCATAGCACCTGCTCACCAGTCCTTCACCACCCACTGCTGACACTCTGAGTGCCCTGTAGCCCACCTGCCAGGGGAAAGAGAACAGCACAGCAGGCAGGAGGCTTCCATGCTCTCCTCCAGCACCATGATGGGTGGAGCTGCTGTGTTGCTCTGGAGACTGGGCTGAAGTGGGAGGTGCCCAGAGAAAGCAGGACAAGCTCGAGGTGCCTCAAGGGATGGAGAGTGGGGCTTGAAGCAGCCAAAGAAGGCCAGAGGGTTTGGGGGCTGGGCCAGGCATGCTGGAGTTTTGCATGGCTGCAAGTGGGTGGGCGCCACCACATGAATGTGTGCACTGGGCTCCAAGTACATATATATAATTGTAATTATAAATCAACTTCTTTTTACTTCACTTTTGTAATATAATAAGAACACTATCCTGAATTAAATGATTTATAATTATAAATAATATTTTTTTATCTACCTATATAAAAGGTAGAGCTCATTTTAGAATAATCACTAGAGTGTTATAAAGATATTTTTTTAAAATAAAGGGACCTTAGGTTTAAATAGGTTGTGAATAATGACATAGATATTCTGGTATACATTTGTTCTGTTTCCCAGGTGTCTGACAGTTTTTTAGAATGATTTTAAGGGTGGGTTTGAATTCAACCTAAAAAATATATATCCTATTTAATAAAGAGGTAATATGCAAATTAACCCTCACACCATCACAAGATGGCTGTGCCCATAGCAGAGGCAAGGTTCCCAGAAGGAGCGATCAGCAGGAACCTGAGGCTGCGTGGTGCTGGGCTGGGGTGGGGTACCTAAGGCTGTACTTCCCACCCAGCACAGCTTGACTGGGGGCCTCAGTCCACGCCTCTGCCTGGTGGGGATTGATTGGGAACCTCAGGCTGCACCCCCTGCCCTGGGCTTGGATGGGAGACCTCAGGCCATGCCCCCCCTCCACCCTGGTGCTGGGCTGGGGGACTTGAGGGTGTGCAAGGCCACCTTAGGTTGCACCCCTTCTCCCCTGACATGTGCCAAGTGACCTGAGACTGCACCCCCCCACCCAGTGGGGCTTGACAAGGGATCTGAGGCTGCACCTCCTGCTTGGTGCCAAGCCAGGAGATCTTAGGCTGTGCCCCCATATCCAGGATGGCTTACTGGGGTGGGGCCAGTTAGGTCTGGATCTCACCCAATGGGGGTGGGGCCAGCCCAGTCTGGATCTCGCTTGATTCTGAGGCATGTGTGAGTAGGTGGGGACTTCTTTCTGGGTCCCATGGTGCACCCAAGACTCTGACAGGAGGAAGATTTTCATATACATTTTTCTAATTTCTTTTCATCTCTGACACTTCTATTATAGAGAAAGGGCAAATAGCAATATTAAAATATTTCCTCTAATTAATTTCCTTTTAATGTGCATGCATTTTGTGCACTGGGCCACTAGTATCCTATTTAATAAGAGAGGAATATACTAATTATCCGTTACACCTTGAGGTGTAATGAGCAACCTCATAATGACCATATCACGGATCTGCAGGAGGGTGGGACAGCAAACTACAAGCAGGCAGTGAAAATCTACAGGAGGTGAGCGGGCAGAAAACTATGAAGAGGGAGTTTCAGGAGGGCAGGGCAGTGAGCAGACAGATACAGGAGGGAGGCAGAGAGCTACTGGCACGGATTCGTGAGCAGGACTATGAGTATGTGTGTATATATATATATATATATATATATATATATATATATATAAACTCTTAATTTGTCTATTGGAAAGTGGATTTAAAAATTTAAAAAAGCAATAAGGTCAAACTTTACCTTAGGATCGATTGGGGCCCAAAGGCCCCAGTGGTCTGGAGAGGAGGCAATGGTTGCCAGATGCTGACGCTGCCACCACGTGGTTCTCTGACTCCCTTCCTCCTCCTTCCCTTGCACCATGCCCCCACTTCAGTGGGCAGGTGGCAGACCAATTGGTGCCTGATGGTTGTCGGGAGGGACAGGTTACATTAGGTTGTCCTCTGGTCCTGAAGAGGTAACAGGTTTTAGGCCTCCCTGGGAAAGGGGCTGTATCCACTGCTACTTACCGCCCCCTCCCCCCACCCCCCCGGCTCCCCAGTCCAGCCCAGAGCCTGGACCTAATCAGGGCCTGCTGGCTGCGGGGAGGGACCGTGGGAGGTTGGCTCACAAGGGGAAGTTGACCGTGGGAGCACATTGACCACTGACCACCGGGGAGGAAGCTTCTGCATTGAGTGTCTGCCCCTGGTGGTCAGTGTGCATCATAGTGACTGGTCGTTCTGGTCATTCCAATCACTTAGGCTTATGTATATATAGACAAGGTCTCAATTTAAAAAATAAAATAAAAAGCACCTAAATTCAATCATGAACTGAAATTTAAAACATAGAACTGTATAACTTTTAGGAAAAACAAAACAGGAGAACATTTTGGGGACTCAGAACTGGACAATGAGTTCTTAGACTTGACAATGAAAGCACAGTCCTTTAAAGGAAAATTGCTTATTGAACTTTATCATAATTTAAAACATTTTCTCTATGAAAAGCTACCATCTAAGAAAAATATTTTCAAGCATCATATTTAACAAAGAACCATGAACTAGAAGAGTAAAAAAAGAAAACCAAAAAAATCCCTCTTAAAACAGAGTATTTAAAAATCAATCATTCCCATTAGAAAATATGCAAAAGATAAGAACAGACATGTCAGCATAGAGGATTTTCAGATGGCAACTAGATAAGCACATGAAAGATGTTCAAAATCATTAGACACTAGGAAAATGCAAATTAAAACTACAGGGAGACACCACATTGAAATGCTGAAATGAAAATACTCCAAATATGGCAAGAATGCTGTACCACTCAGAACATGCTGTTGGGGATTCCAGCCATTCCGGAGAATAGCCACATTTCCAGCCACTCTAGAAAAGTTTGACAAATAGATAGTGAAATATACTACCCAAAGCTGACACTAAGATGCAACAAAAGGAGGCCTACCTCAGGTCCACAATTTATGGAAAATGCTGAAAAATATCAAAAACTTAACATTGTAGCGCAATGTTTTGAAGAATAAAAACGAATGTAAAAAATACATGATGAACAAATTTTAAAAATCTAAATAAATATATTATTTAATTTAGTAATTGTTCTCCTTGGCCTTTATCCCAGAGAAATGAAAATATATGCTCACACATGTATGCTCATTACAACTAGACCCCCAAATTGAAAACAACTCAAATGTTCTTAGAAGTATGAATGGTTAGACATATTGCGGTACATCCATACAATGAAACACTATTCAGCAATAAAATGAAATAAACTATATATTCCTAGTAAAACATGGATGTATTGTAAGGACATCATGTTGAGTGAAGAAAATTAATCACAAAAGTTAGAGCATATAGGCGAACTTCTCAAGCCTGAATTCTCAAAGCTATGTATGAAATTGAGGACATTTATAATATTGGAGATGCCATATTTTTAGTTTCCCATACAATCAATTCTCTATGCAAGCATCACTAGTGTATTGGGCTTCCCTTAGGTTATTAGAGTGTTAGTAGAACTATGTTGGAACTTATTTCTTCTGAAAGCATCTTTGCTATTGAAATTTGAGTGCATTATGATATTTGAATATAATGTAATGAAACAAAATTATAGTAATAAGTTGTCTTAAAAAGATGTGACTACTATATGAATCCATTTGCATAACATTCTTAAAATAACAAACTTATAGAGATGGATAGCAGGTTAGTGGTTTTTGTGGATAGGGAAAGAAGAGTTCCGTTGTGTGAACAGTTCTCTGTATATATAAATATGCTGTAGTCCCTTGGATGGAATGTTCATTTTATTTTATGGTGCTATATTTTTTGAGAGTTGCAATAAAGTTCTCTTCTATATCTAGATGGATGCACTAAATTAATGACATTTTAGGTCAGAGAAAAGCTCTGCTCACAGCATGCCCCAGCTCCTTTGCCTCCTTGGAAGACATTGTGGGCCAAGCGTAGGAGAGTGGGAGTGGTCAGATTTAGTGTGATGGTGACGGGTAATTGGCCAACATAGGAAGTGAAAGAAGGAACCCAAAATCTGAAGGAATAAATATGACCAATTATCTGAAAAGATACTAAAAATGGCTTACAAATGGCTGATGTAATGTGTGCATAGTCTTCATCTGTGTCTGACAACAGTGTCTGTCTGTTTTGCATTCAGATCTTGCTATCCACACAAACATCATGTAGCCAAAGATTAAGTCGGGATCATAGTACTGGTCTAATGTTGTCCATTGGACATAATTTACCACTGGCCAGTCTCCAAATTCCCATACAGAAAAAAATAGATAAAAAATGGCTTGCAGAATGATGATGATGTCTGGATTGTAAGATGAGAATTGGCATTATTAAGATATACAAAAAGACCTGAAGAACAAGAAATATTTTAGCTTCTTTGTTAATATTATGGAGGCTACAGAAAATTTTTTTCTTCCCTATGCTTTACCAGCATGTTAAAGGTACTTTCACTCACAGCTATAGGCATTCAAAATCTTGTTCATATTTTATGATTGCAAGAAAGACATCTTCAGGGGAAGTAGCTTTGTCTTCAATATAAATTTTAGAAAGCAGCATTAGCGACATTAGAATTATACCCATCATAAAATTTCTCCAAAACAACAAAAAACATACTTACAAAACAGGGCCAGTTACAACTCTTTGTATAGTTACAACAAAGATAAATGTATTGTAGATATAATTGTATAATTTTCACTAGGATTGTAAAAGTTTCACAAATGGAATCTCAGTACTCTAGCTTTCAGATGTTGGGAATTAGAACAGTGATTAGGAAATTTCTGTGTCATTCAGAACAGAACAAAATGATCAAACTATGGCCTGTATGTGGGGATCAGGATATGAAAATTCACTGGCTGGTGTGGCTCAGTGGTTGAGAGTCGTCACATGCACCAGGAGGTCACCAGTTCACTACTAGGCCAGGGCACACACCCAGGTTTCCAGCTCCACCCCAATAGAGGATATGTAGAAGGCAGCTCATGGATGATGTTTTTCTCATCAGTGTTTCTATCTCCCTCTCCTTCTCCTTTCCTCTCTCTAAAATAAATAAAAACATATAATTTTAAAAAAGAAATGACATGATAATTCTATAGGCAACTCTGCTGGGATCAGAACTGGGAATACTAAAATGTATCAAGTTAAATTTTTGCCTTTTTTAAAAACTGATAGCCTTTAACTGTTTGTTTAACCTTTATTTAGTTGAGTGCATAGACAAATACATTTGTTATTAAAATTTTTATGCTTGTTCAAATAAGGACTTTATTCCTATAAATTTTCTATACAGTTTTTTTGAGAGTCATTTTAATTATGTATATTTTATACATAATTCACTTTATTTGTCCCAGTAAAACCACCTTACAGTTAGCTTTCTTTCTTTCTTTTTTTTCGTCAGAATATCAGCTGCCTCTGAGTGACAATTTCACAGGCTGGTGAGTCCTATAGTTCATACCTTCAAGTGTTACTCAATTTGCACTTTTTCAGTTGTGTAAGCTGTCATATATGGAAAGCTTAGTTAATTAACATCCTATTTCCAATGTATTTCACTAATGTAGAATTTCCTACTGGGAAACTACCATTCGTTTAATCCTTAATTTGATTATGCTCTTTCTGCTCTTGTTTTCCTTTTTCTATATTTTTCCTATGAAATTAATTGTCCTTTGGGTAGACAGAAAGAATAATGGCTTGAATCTGGCCATTTGTTTTAGAAAGATAGTCACTAACTGTGGCTATCCCAGAAGAAAGCCATGGTCAGAACACAAAAAGTAAATACCTCAGATATAATAGATAAACTTGAGTAGATAGCGAAATAGTTGGCTACATAACTAATCAAACCATTGTTATCCCTAGAGGTCTGGAAGTTTCCAATTAGTTTCCAGTTGTGACAGATTGCCAGCATGCATACTTCTCAAGAAATAGTAGGCAGTCTTGGCTAGCCAGTTACCAAGGATGCTATATTTTCAAGGGAGACAAGACTTTGGCTTCTGAGACATTTCATTTTTAGCTTGGAAATAAAACAATAACAAAGTAGAAAACATGTAATAATGACATTGTCTCATTGAACATACATGTTCTGAATCATCCCATTTCACTTGGAGACCGCCATTCCTAACAGGCAGGTAAGATTTGAACAGAGTCCGAGCTTATCAGAAAGCCTGAAGTGATATAATTAGAAAAGGTTTAAGAAGCACCAGGGGTTGTCACCTGAATTTCACTGTGAGTGATGACAAGACACTAATGCAAGCAGTAAAGAAAAGACTGCCCCAGGGATCATAATTCAGCCGATTGAGAGTTGCAGCTATCTCCTTACTATTTTAAGTATTTAATGGCTGCTAAACTTGAGTCACTAGTGGCTACTGTGAGCACTGAATGGCAGTTTAGCAAATGCTTCCCCAAACTCATATACCGAGGAGGATTCAAAAAGTGGGAAAAGCTAAGCTAAGGAAAGTGGTTTTAAGACTTTCTGACCAAAAAACCTATAATGGGACTTCAACGTATTATGGGTTGAGGGCATAGTTGATGAGAACCAAGAAAAAGAAAATGTCCTAAAGACTTCTGGGATGATGAAGGTAATTATGTGCCAAGGAAGGCAATTATATTATATTCCAAGGAGATATTATATATATATATATATATATATATATATATATTGCATTTTCTCTGTGTTTAAGGATATTCAGTCATTTATAGAATTAAAGGCTGCAGGCAGTTTTATGTTTTATAGCCTATACTTTTTACAGCTTTCACAACTTTTCCAAACAAACCTTTAAAAAAACTATGAAGTGCCAGGCAGCTGTTAAGCAATTGCAAACATTTTAGTGATCCCTAAACATACTTTACACGAGGAAAATGTTTTTTCCTTTAGGGGAAAAATTTCAATTAAAATCAATTTTATGTCTGCGTTCTCCTTGGACTTATAATATTTTAGTTGTCTTCCCTCTTATTATAAAACCTGGATTTTTATCAGCTGAGAAAATTGGAGCATAGCAATATTTTATGCAATATTTGAATTGCTAATTAAGTGTGGGATTTATTTTAGGGTTGTGGTTTCTGAAACAGTGGAAATAGCAGCTGTGATGGTTTATGTTGTGCATTTGAGACTCCATACTCTTAGGCAAAATGTGTAGAGTCTCAAATAGTCTATCTCTATTATGGGACACTTGAATTCATTTTACGGTTCTCTCTACCCTGAGAAAAATGGACTAATGTTTCATTCTGCTGTTATTAACAAAACACTTCTATATCCCTCTCATCCTCCTACATTTTTTTTCTCTCCCTTCCCTTATCTTTCCCCTCATCTGCCTAGCTGAGTGGGGCACATTTTTTTTTTCTCTGCCACGGGCCATTTGGATAACTGTAACATAATTTCTTTAATATAATTCACTTAATATAAATATATGTTGCTATGAAAAAGCTCCTTGATTTATTGAATTTCAAGTCTTGCCTGCAGTTGCCTTGGCAGGGCCAGACTAAATGATGGCCCTTCGGCTGGATTTTCCCATCCCTGAGCTAGGGGATGATTTTGTAGAAAGAGCAGTTGTGTATTCCTAAGTATATTTTTCAAATTTAATTCTGTAGAAAATGAGTGTAAAAATTGAGAGCTGTTCTGTGGGGTAAGTATAAAAATGTTTTGTAATATCATCCACATTTTACTTCTTTATTTTTTATTTTTTAATTTTTTATTTTTTTAAATTTAACCTTTACTGTTCAGTTTATTAATTACATTTTCCCCCTTTTCTCCCTATAACTCCCCTCCACCTGGTACCCATCCCACCCTCTGCCCTCACCTCCCCCGCACTGTCCTCTCCCATAGGTGCATGATTTTTGTCCAGTCTCTTGCTGTACCTCCCACACCCTTTTTTTCCCGCAAAATTGTGAGTCAATTCCCTCTCTATTCCCATGATTCTGTTATATTCATCAGTTTATCATGTTCATCAGATTTTTATTCACTTGATTTTTATATTCTTTTGTTGATAGATGTGTATTTGTTGTTCATAATTTTTATTTTTACCTTTTTCTTCTTCCTCTTCTTAAAGAATATCTTTCAACACTTCATATAGTATTTTCTTTAGCTTTTCTTATCTGTGAAGCACTTTATCTGATCTTCAATTCTGAATGATAGCTTTGTTGGATAGAGTAATCTTAGTTGTAGGTTTTTACTATTCATCATTTTGAATATTTCTTGCTCCTCGCGTCTGGCCTGCATAGTTTCTGTTGAGAAATCCGCTGACATTCATATGGGTGCTCCCTTATAGGTAACTAACTGTTTTTCTTTTGCTGCTTTTAATATTCTCTCTTTGTCTTTTGCTCTTGGCATTTTAATTATGATGTGTCTTGGTGTGGTCCTCTTTGGAGTCCTATAATTTGGGGTTCTGTGGGCTTCTTGGACTTTTAAGTCAGTTTCTTTCACCAGGTGGGGGAAGTTTTCAGTCACTATTTCTTCAAATAGGTTTTCATTATCTTGCTTTCTCTCTTTTTCTGGCACTCCTATAATTTGGATGTTGGTATGTTTGAGGTTGTCCCAGAGGCCTCTTACAGTATCTTCAATTTTTTGGATTCTTTTGTCTTCTTACTTTTCTGGCTGAGTGGATTTTGCCTCTTTGTATGTCAAATCTTTGACTTGGTTCTTGCGGTCCTCTAGACTGCTTTTAGGTCTGTGTATAATATTTTTTATTTCAGTTAGTGTATGCTTGATTTCTAGTTGGTTCTTTTTCATATCCTCGTAGGTCTTGTTCATTTCCTTGTAGGTCTCATTAAGTTCATCGGCCTTTTCTAGGAGCCTCTTGAAAAACCTTATAACCGTGGTTTTGAACTCTATGTCCAGTCGTTTTTTCCCTCCATTTCTTTCACATCTGCTTTCTTTCCATGCCTTGCATGGTGGCTGCTTTCCTGAGTTGGTCAATTAACTTTGTTTGGTAGATGTCCTTTAAGGGACAGTGGCTCAGCCTCCCCAGTTACCTGAGGTGGATACTCTTGCTGCGGCCCTTTATGGGTTTCACAGTCTTGTTGAAGTTAAGTCTAGATTATTATTGTTAGCACTAGGAGGGTTTGACTTCCAGGCCAATTGGCTGTGAGAGTCAGCTGTGCTCAGGTTGGATGGGCGGAGTCTCCAGGCTGAGCAGGCAGCATCAGCTCCGCCCTATGGGGCACCTGGGTTTCTGTGCAAGGTGGCAATGGCTGCAAGCACCTACGAGAAAAAGCTGCCGCCAAGCTCCACCAGTTGCCAGACAATTCAGCCTCTACCCAAATGAGTCTGCAACTAAAGTCTCACCCAGGGTTGTAAAACAATGCAGTCTGGCAATTTCCTGAATGAAAGAGCAAGTCACGAGTCCCCTCTGTGCTCCCGCACAACTCTGCTGTTCCCAAGTTCACACACACTCTCCACAAGCTCGCCCTTTCAACAAGTGCCAGAATTTCAGCATGCCTCCCCATTGTCCAGTTTCAGCCCATATGAGTGTGGGTTCCCTGGACCTTGCCCAGAACTGGGGAATCAGTGTTGTGGAACGCCTTTGTCTTTGCAGCCGCCCGCCCCCTCTGCTCGCTTGTGCCCACGCAGAGCTCCAAACCTCTGACCCTGTGCGTATCTTCAACGCTGCCCTCCACCACTCCTCTGAGTCACAGTGTCCTATCTTTACTTTTATTTGTGGAATTTTCACTCATCCAGCTTTCTGGTGATTCTGGATGATGTTTGTTCTGTCATTAAGTTGTAGTTTTGAAATTGCTGTGTGGGGCAACAAGATAGGTGTGTACCTATGCCGCCATCTTGGTTCCTCTCTACTTCCCACATTTTAAAATGCTGACTGTTTTTCAGGAATCGGATGAATAATCCTATGGCTTTCCTATAGTTACATAGTTACATAAAAACAGGCAATAAGTAGGAAAAATAATGGAAATTGCAGATGACATTCATTTGCTTTTATTTAGCTACTATATGTTCACAGGAATTTCTTAAAAGCCATGAGTCTCAGTTTTGCCTTATCTACAAAAAAAGAATAATGATGATTACAATGCAGAAGATTTTCCTGAAGGTTAAATGAGATATTAAACATGGAAATCACTTTTTAAAGCTTGATTATGTTAAGTTACATTTAAATTCCACCTGTTTTAAGTTCACAACTCAGTGACTATACTTGTACATAGTTGTACAAGCATCACCACAATTTTATTTAAGTTAAATGATGGTTATGGTTGTCAGTTCTACCATGGTTCTCTGGGATTCCTGGACTTTGATTATTCAATCATATGCTAATCTAGGTACAGCTGAAAAGTTCCAAATCAGTTGACCTTAAGAGATAGTCATAATCTGAGTAGGCTGGACCTAATCACACAAATCCTGGAAAAATAAAGAGTTTTCTCTGACTGGAGACTGAAGAAGTTAGAGAGTTTCAGAGCATATGAAAGATTTGAAAAAGAAGGTTTCTCCATTGTTGAAATATACTAGGCTTTATCGAAGAGCTGAGAGCAGTTCCATCCAGCGCGGCCAGCAAGAAAACAGGGGCTCAGCTCAGTCCCTGCTATAATGAGTTCAAATACTTTAGGGGGAGAAATGTAGTGTATATGAATAGAGAATTTGAAAATGAAGTAGAGGAGGGAAGTTAGCCAATAAAGGGTGTTAAGTCAAGCCACCAGAAGAGGGCACTAGGAGCTTAACTCCTTAGGAACACTGTGCAAAGAGTGAAATCAAGCTTTAGGACTATCCCATGGAGCAGAAGAGAAGGCTGAGGTGTTTGTTGTACATCTACTCCAGTGAGTCATTGGTTGAGGGCTGCTTCCTGAAATAGCCTTTCCAGGGTTTTGAAAAAGTGTTATTCAGAGAAATACAAATATATATATATATATATATATATATATATATATATATATATATATATAATTTTTTTATTGACTTTGAGAGAGAGAGAGCGAGACATTGATTTGTTTGTTGTTCCACTTATTTATGGATTCATTCGTTGATTCTTGTATGTGCCCTGACTGAGGACCAAAACCATAACCTTAGTGTATGATGCTCTGACCAAATGAGCTACATGGCCAGGGCCAAATATTGGCAGTAAGAAGTCATCAGGAATACAGTGGGGGCTGAGGAGTGGTAGGTGTTGACAATTTCCACTATATCTTTATTAAAATCTTCATTTAATACTATATTGCATAACTAAACCATGCACTAAGGCTGGGAGAAATTACTGTTTTCCTACCACTTATAACTCTTTCTTCTGGTGAGATTCATGGGTTGGGCCTGTGAATGTCTTGCTTGAATATTTTACTAAAAGAAAATACCAGGTTACTTTCCTGAAGAATTTATTCTGTCATCTAAAGTACTTATATTTGCAACATTTACATTTCTTTCAGATTGTTCTTGCTTCATTTCTCTCAAAATTGTAGGCTTTCTGGTTACTGAGTAGATCTAGATTTCTTCTATCTGCTTGAACCTTTAATGTTACTAATACTAACCCATGGCTTACTGTGCTCTGTTTTCCTTCTTGTTCTTTCCCTGACCTCTGACTAGCCTTGAGTCAACTTCACTTCACTCTCAGAGCATTAGAAGAAAGAGACGCAGAGATCTTCACAGTTGTCACTGCGAATGCTGTGGTTGGATGTATGGAGCAGAATCTGATCAGTGGTACCTTCTACAAATATAACTAGTTTAGACTCGGTCATAAAAACAAATAATAAGTATATTACATAGAGTCAAAATAACCGATTAAAAGAGCTATTCATTTGCATACATATGACAAATGACTATTTTAAAGAAATAATGACAGATGACTATTGGAAATAAGCAGTATGCATCATAAACAAAATTCAAATTATGCAATATTCTAAAGATGCATAACTTGGTTGCTTCAACAAACAGAGAAGGAGAGAGAGTTTGGAAGATGAAGCCCGAGCATGAAAGTACACAGCATCTTTTGCAATAGTGAAAATAAGGAAAATTAGAAATAATTTAAATTGATGTGTACATGGGTAATTACTTTTTAGGCTCCTAACCAATGGAAAATTTTATAAAAATAATTAAACAAGGTTTACTCATTAAAACATGGTTCAACCTCTAAGAACTGTGTGGGACTACAAAGAGCATGTTACACAAGAAACCTTGGCAACCTCATGCTCTTGGCTCTCCATCCTTCTCACTACATTCTTGCCATCACTTTTGGATTCTTGAACTCACCATTCAAGGCCTGCCCTCAGTATTGTATTTATGTCACCCCTCTCTACAAGACTTTACCTAATTATTCAAATGTCTCTCTCTGCTACTTTATTCAGACTTTGCTCCCGGCCTAAATATTTTAGCACCTCTCACTCCAACACTCTATTCTTTTTTTTAAACAGCAATTATCACTTCCTGATAGTTCTTCAACTAGAATGTAAAGTCCAAAAGAGTTACAAACTTTGTATTGTTTTTCATTGAAAATTCAATTTTTAGATTGTAGTTTGGCATATAGAAGGTGCCAAAAATATGGATTTGTGAGTTAAGTGAATGAATACCAAAATTATTATACCATTTGTAAAGAAAAAAGATCATTTATACACATAATTACACATGTACTGACAGCAGAATTGTGAATGAGACTGAAAATCAAATTCATCATTGCAGTGAATGAGACATGACATAAGGAAGAGGTCACCTCCTAAATAATATTTTATTTTAAAAATCTGAAACAGGTTGACCAAATGTCAGGAAAGATAGCATTGGACGGTGTGTACTTTGGTGTTCATTTTGTTAGTCTGTATGTTTAAAGTGTTTGACATATTTCAGTATGAAAGTGATTAAACTAATAAAGCAATTGAAAGGAATCAGAGATTGGATATAGTAAAGTGCTGATGTTGCTTTGTGTTTTTATTTTCCTTCTTCTTGCTTTGAATTAATCTTTTTACTGTCTTGGTAATGAAAAAGTACTTTTAGCTTTATGTGAAAGTGAGTTATAATGAAGATATGAAAATTAAAAAAAAGTGCAAAAGAAAAACTGTTGACCTTAAAATACCAGTAAAGCAAGTTTTCTGGCAGTGGCATTTTCTTTTTTAAAGTGGAAGTTAATACTTACATGAAGAAGTAAAATGGAAGAAATTTTCATATCTTCTCCTCAAAATTGAAAGGGCTATTTTGTAAATTCTGGGGATGATTAATTAAGTATGGAATATCGAGGATGATTTTAAATTTTAATCGAGACAGCACAAAAATAGTATATTATGGTTATATGGTTTTGTATTGCTCAAATTTCATTTAGAAATATGTATGAAAATTGCTTTAGTAGAACAGACAAATATTTCTCCTGATTAAACTTCTGTTTGTCTTTCTTTTTAAAAAAAAGTTTTTATTGATTTTTGAGAGAAACAGAAAGGGAGAGGGGAGAGAGTAACATGGATGTGACATGGAAACATGGATTGGCTGCATCCTGCATGCCTCCACCAAGGATGAGCCTGCAAACCGGGCACATGCCCCGACTGTCAGCACTGTGGTGCATGGGATTATACCTAACCAACTGAGCCACCCTGGCCAGGGCACCTTTCTCTCTTTTTAAGCAGTGCTAAAGGCTAATAAGGTTTTTTTTTTTTTAAGTGTGGACAATATCTCTTAGTAATGATAAACTAAAGCAAAGCAAACATTCTCATACTTTGATGGTACAACTGCAGCACTACATGAGTATGGGAAAGAGGGAAAAACAATCATAGGTACTCCTCAATTTAGGATGGGGTTACATCCCAATAAACCCATCATATATTGAATATATCTTAAGTAAAAAAAAAAAAAAAGCACTTACTACACGTAACATTCTGAGCGCCATAGCTTAGCCTAGCCTACCTTAAATGTGCTCAGAACGCTTACATTATCCTGTAATTGGGTAGAAACATCTAACACAATGCATACAATGTAGAGTTAAGTGAATTAGTGACATATTTCAGTATGAAAGTGATTAAACGAATAAAGCAATTGAAAGGAATCAGAGATTGGATATAGTAAAGTGATATGTGAAAGTGGCTGTCCACCCTGTGATCATGTGGCTGTTGCAGGGGAAGCTGCTGTTCCTTGCCAGTGCCCAGCATCAAGAGAAATAAAAAGTATTTATATCACTAGCCTGGGGAAAGATCAAAATTCAAAATTTGAATTAGGGTTTCTACAGAATATAGGTTGTTTTCATACCCTCATACAGTAAAAAAAAAATGTTAATTTGAGCCATCCTATGTTGGGTAGAGCCAGATAAGTAGAGGTGATTTGGTGTGTTACTGAGACACACAATCTTACAAGAAACAGAGCTAACCGCTCAGTCATGTAGAATATTCCCAGAGAGGAGGAAAGAGTTAATGTTAGACACTTTCCACATCCTGATGTGTGTTGACCAGATCTTTCACAGCTGGTATTTACTGCTTGTATTTCTTGGTTTTGTTACCCACCCAGCCAGGCAGCTGCTGGGGAATCAGAGGGTCTGTGGGATCCCACCTGCATCCCAGTGCTCCTGTGGTCCAGCCTGTGTTATGTAGGATCCCACCTGGATCCCAGTGATCTGGTGACCCTTCTACAGCCTGTGTTATGTAGGATCCCACCTGGATCCCAGTGATCTGGTGACCCTCCTACAGCCTGTGTTATGTAGGATCCCACCCAGACGCTGGTGGCCCTGCTGCAGCCTGTGGAAGTGTGTTTTTCCAGGACTTGCAGAGCTGAAACCCTTGGGCAAAAGAAGATGAGGAGACAGGATATGCTGGGTAGTGTAGTCAGGGAAGCTTTTTGAGCAAGGAGGTCAGCCTGGGGGCAGGTAGACCAAGATAACCTAGAGGGGCACACAAATTGTGTGTTAGAGTATAGAGATTTAAGGAGATTATCAAGAAAAAAAATGTTAGTTGACAGAATTTACCTTAGCTCGAGATTGAATATGTGGTAATGCCCTGAATAAGCAAAATGTTGTTTTGGATAAATTTAGTTATTGTAAAATGAGAAACAAAATGAGCAGTAATGTTAATGTTATGAAAGCCAGAAATCTTAAGCCACATATTTTTTATTTCCTGAAGGGAATTCTTCAGTGAAGATTTGAGTAAGGTGAGGTTCCATGGAAGCCAGCCTAGCATGTGACAGGCCATCTCTGCTGGGTTTCTGGAGGGCTGTTTGGAGGAGTCATGAGAAAAACACTTTGTTTCTGTGATGTGAGGTTAGGAAGGTTTTTTCTGAGTGAATGAATTCTCTTCACAGAGTGAATCTAGAAATGCTTGTGTGAGCAAGCCCGAGGCCCCTTGAGTTCTTCTGGCTCCACTTCCTGGGCTTCTTGCGTGAGCATCCAGGGCCCCGTAAAGAGACCTCATGAAAACAAAATGAGCCAAAGGCTTAGCATGGGTGTTGGCGCTGCGGTTTTTGGCAGTCTGCCTGAGAACATCTATTTTGGGTATTTGTTCTCCAAAGACTCAATGGTAATACTCTAAATAATTGAAGGTAATATTCTAAATAATTAGAAGACTACAGAGTATAAACCTTGATGGCAGAATGGCTGAGTGCAAAGGTTTTGGAGCCGTAGCGCCTCCTCCTTGTGTGTCTTATGTAAAATTCCTTCTCTGTTAGCTGTTGGGAGGGAACTGTATCTTTAACTCATAGGTTTATTGTGAAAAAGAAAAAAATAATTTACATAGAGTGGCATATGAAATACTTGATACGAGCTAATTCTATATATTATGCAGTTCTTGCCACAAACTCTTGGTGCCTTGGATTAACCTTTTACATCACTTTGTGCAGAAATATAGAATGACAAGGCAGGGAGGGACTTGAGGGTAAATTGGTTCAGCTGTTATTTTACTTAAAAATGCCCTGTTTTCTGTATTACAACATTTTTGGTGAGTGGCCAGCTAGTTTCTTAATACTTCTCATACTTGGCAATGAACTCTACTTTGTATGGCTGTTTGTTTCACTACTGCAGACGTCCTTCTATTCTCCTAAATGAAAGATCAGACAGAGGCTGAAAACCAGGACCTCAGGCTTTATTAGAGGAGAAGGAACTGCCAGGCTGTCTTGCAAGGGGAGAACAGCAACACATGCAGAGGTGAACACACCTTTTGAGGGGAGGAATGGGGAGGAATGGGGACTTAGTGTACTCGGCACGCGCTGATTGGTGGCTTAATGTATGGTCCATATAAGATACATAGTTACTCACTCATGTACTTAGGGACAAGGGCTTAGGGTATTTGGTAGGTGCTGATTGGTGGTTCAATATATACTCCATATAAGGTGCCTGATTAGTTACTCAGTTATGTCCAGGCCACAGGTGCAGGTTACATCATACTCTGCCCACCAGTTGGGGGAAGGGAGGATCTATCACTAAGTAGAATTAATGTTGCATTCCCAATGTGAAAAATGTAATTTCCTTTGAATAGTGGTTAACACATTATATTTAGCCTGATTTGTTCATGACCACTTTCTACTGCCAAATGAAAAAGAAAATATTCTTGATGTTGATAACAAAGGAAAAGGACAAAAGTAGTAATAATTTGCCCTAACCAGTTTGGCTTTATGGATAGAACGTTGGCCTGCAGACTGAAGGGTCCCAGGTTCGATTCCAGTCAAGGGCATGTACTTTGGTTTCGGGTACATCCCCAGTGGGGGGTGTGCAAATGGAAGCTGATCAATGTTTCTCTCTCATCAGTGTTTCTAACTCTCTGTCCCTCTCCCTTCCTCTCTGTAAAAAAAATCAATAAAATATATATATTTTTAAAAAGTAGCAATAATTTATATTTTAGTTTCTTATAAAATTTTTTAATGCCTAGAGTTTAGCAAAGGGCTCTACAATTACATTGTGAGTTCTAATCTTCAAAACTCCTAGAAAATTTGGAAAATTGTTTTCAGATCAACACCAACATCACACTACCACCACCCACACCACCAAAAATAATAATAAAACCTACCATACTGAACCATAGTCCCCAAAGCAAACGTTTTTATGGGCATGGATTATGAAAAGTCCATAATGTATTGCCTTGATTTTTCCCATCCAATATCTACAATAGGAAGATGAAATGAATATCACCGTCTCCCTGGTGTCACATAGAATTAGGTAAAATAACTTGAATAAATGCCTATCTTCACTAGCATATTTTTTCAGCTTGCATTACCTATTCTCTATGGAAATGGGTGATATATGTTTCGGCTAATAGAGGGAAAGCAATGACAGCCCACTGTACTGAATGTTATGTTATTAATGATTGCTATGAAGGTTGGAGAGAAAGGCAAGGGAAACTTGTACATATAAATACAATATATGTCCTGCCCTTTCAGTCATCAGCAGGTAAAAAATTCTCTATCCAGAGGCCTGAAACATGTTATTGATTTTGATAGGAATTAAAATGTAGCAGTAGCATAACTCTAGCAAATATTTAAACTTTTTTGTGTGTTTTATCTCGCAGTTTTCATCTAATTAAATATCTTGAGAAATATAGCACTCACAGAGAAAAAGGAAACATGCTGAACACTGAAAGCAACTATTAAATCTTTTTGAGTGTTAGATGAATACAAAGAGAAATGCTAATGAATACTAATTTTTGGATTGGGTATGGTTGAAAATAAACAGACCTGCCTATTCACAAACAACAGCTTCTAGCTTTACACTTAAAACCATGTGCATTTATTACAGTTTGATAGATAATGTAGAAGTGGAGGGGAGGGGTGAATATTGTATCCATAATTATTTTTCTTTCACATAAGGAATTATTTTTAAAAGATTAATAAATGTTATTGAATGGAGTTCCTAAGGCATAAGTTGGGAAAATCTGATGGATAAATGATAACTTTGCTCTCTTCCCAACATCTCCCTTTGCTAATCCTGTGAAAACAGTGTGGTTACTCAACTCTGAGCCACTATATTCCCTTTGGTGAAATAGAGATGATAGCCTACTAGAAGCCCAGTGCATGAAATTTGTGCACTGGGCAGGGGAGGGGGGGCAGTGAGAGGAAAAGGAGAGGGGTGTCCCTCAACCCAGCCTGCACCCTCTCTAATCTGGGACCCCTCAGATGTCCAACTGCCAGTTTAGGCCCAATTCCAGAATAAATGCAGTTGGACATTCCTCTCACAATCCAGGACTGCTGGCTCCCAACCTTTTGCCTGCCTGCCTGCCTGATTGCCTCTAACTGTTTCTGCCTGCCAGCTTGATCACCTCCAAACCACTCCCCTGCCAGCCTGATCGATATCTAACTACTCCTCTACCAGCCCAATGGCCTCCAACTGCCCTCCCCTGCAGGCCTGGTTGCCTTAACTGCCCTCTCCTGTAGGCCTGGTCATCCCCAACTGTCCTCTCCTGGTGGTCTCTAAATGCCCTCCCTGCTGGCCTGATCACCCACAACTGCTGTCCCTTGTCGGCCACCTTGTGACCACATGGGGGCAGCTATCTTGTGCAAGGGCATGATGGTCAATTTGCATATTACCTCTTTATTATGTAGGCTGCCCTGGTTACGTTACTGAGCTTTTAAGATCAGATGACTCTATACATGTTAAAGTGCTTTGGTGTTGATAATAAACCTCAAGAATATGAAGAATTGCTTTTCTATTAAATGCAACTTATTTAATTGAATGTTTAATTTGAAGGAGCTAGACTTTGGAATTTTATCTCTTAAATAATTATTAAATGTTAAATATTTTTAAATGAGATTTTTCCCTCTAGGTTAATGTTATATTGCTATAACTAGACAAAGAGTATACTTATAAATATTAAAATATCCATTTAAGAATATTAAAATATAGCATATCTACAGTTTTGGGATTGACCCTTTTGTAATATCCAGTAACTTTTTTTATCAACCACACTTTCTACATTGCATCTTAAAACAATTTATTTGAATATTTCATTTATTTAAAATTCCTAGAAAGTCTATAAAAACTACTTAATATATTACAAATTACTCAAGGCAAACATGACTTCCTTAATTTTCATATCAATCTTATAAAGTAGATAAGATTGTAGACAGGGAGACTGTGGTTTATATTTTTACTAGAGGTCAGATGCATGAAAATTTGTGCAAGACTAGACCGCCACCACCAGCTTCCCTCTGGCACCTAGGGATGGCTTCCCTCAGGCCACCCACAGGCACCCAGGACTCAGCTAGCTGGCTTCTCTGGCCCTGGCTTCATCAGGAAGGAAGTCTGGATTGACGTCCAGAAGACCTCCAGTCTAATTATCATAATATCCTTTTATTATTATAGATTTCAGACAAGAAAATGTATAGTATGCACTATGAAGACTTATATAAGATTTATATGGAGAAAAATTAAATTACACTTCAAAAAAGATCATGGTATTTTATGTATTACTTGATTTTACCAGATGACATGCATTAAATAGTCACAAAAATGTTTGAAATATAAAGTACAATAGTTATGTTTTTAAAAAAGACTCAGAATACCTAAACATGATTCAACAATGACAAGGCATGAGGACAATTTTCTGTATAAATATGTAACTAATACATGCTAGGAGTATCTTTATAGACAGTCAACTGAGACAAAACAGTTCTGACTAAAGAATTATAAAAAATAAAAAAGGATAAATATGAAATGATAATGCAAAACCCAATCTTCTGAGAATTTTTAAAAGAAGGAAGTTCAGAATGAAATACAAATGTAGTAATTATAAGCAAATATCTGAAGAATATGATAAATAAAATAAATTATGTCCCTCACTTCTCTCATGATCTACCTTCATTCTCAAGCCTTATCTTATCTAATAAAGACAGAATATGCAAATTGGCCATCACTTCACAACAAAGATGGTGGTGCTCACAGCCAATAAAAGGGTATATGCAAATTGACATGAAAAAGAAGGCAGCAGCTGGGCCGGAATGCTTGTATCATCACCATGGCAATGGCACAAGGTGTTCTGCCCTGCCCTGGACACTCTGGGCCTCTGGGCAGCACAGGAAAGTGGAAGGCAGCTGTGGCCAGGAGTGAAGGTGGAGGGTGGTGGCCAGAGTGAAGGCCCAGTTTCTGAGTGCCAGCAGCCAGGGGAAGGAAGGTCTTCGTGCATTGGGCCTCTAGTATCTATATATATATAAAAAAACACTGATCAGACCACTGAAACAACCAAAACAACCAGTTGCTATAATGCCCAGGGCAGCCAGCCAACCTGCCTGATCAAAGGATGGGGCCAGCCAGCCAACCTCTTGTGGCCCCTCCCCTGACTGGTCCCACCCCTTATGGCCCCCCCACCCCTCCTCTGATGGCTCCCCAGCCCCTCCCCTCTGTGGCCCTGACCCTTATCTCCCTCCATCCCAATAGGGGCAAGGCCAGCCAGCCAACTGCCTGCAACTTTTCCCCCTGCCCGGCCCCACCCCAGATTGGCCCCTACATCGATCAGGGCCTGGCCAGCTAACCAACCACCTGTGCCCCTCACCCCAGCTGGCCCCACACCCAATAGGCCCCCATCACCCCTATGGGCCCACAGCAACTACCCCAGCCAGCTTCACCCTCAATCAGCCCCCCGACTCCAATCAAGGACAGGGCCAGCCAACCAACCACCATGGCACCTCCCCAAGCTGCTGATTCCTGATTGGTTCCCCAACCCCATTTTAGGGTGGGGCCAGCTGACCCACCACCCACAGCCCCTCCTCATGGTCAGCCCCACCGCTGATCTGCCCCCACCACTCGGATCAACCTGTGGTCCCTCCCCCAAGCCAGCTCCACTCTGATTGACCTCCCCCAGCACCTCCAGTGGCCACTAATAGCTGATAGGCCACCCCCACCCCATTTGGGAGTGGGGCCGGATGACCCACTGCCCACAGCCCCTCCCCATAGCCAACCCTGCCCCCAATCAGGGACAGGGCCCACCAGCCAATGGCCTGCAGCTCTTCCCCCTAGTTGGCCTGGCCCTGATTGGGCCCCAGTCTGGGCTGGCCATCCAGCAAACCTCCCACCATTTCCCCTTCCCAACAGGCCCGCCCCGATCTGCCCCGTTTGCAGCTTGGCTGCTGGACCCCACCTGTGCATGAATTTGTGCATTGGTCCTCTAATTTCTATATATTAAACATGGGCATGACTATTAGTTTATAAAAAGGTAAAAACAAGACTAAAAATGGTAATAACAAGATTTTTTTTTTAAAAGTACTAACCAAAAATTACCAGAGTAGTTTGGTTGGAAGCTAAATAGGCTTTTTTCCCCCTGTAGTATTGTTTACATTGAATTCTTTTCAGCCTTTCTGAGGCCAGGAATAGAAGCTATCATCAAATGTGATCAACAACTTTTTACATAAAAATATTTTATATGTGTGTTATGTGGATAATGCTGTCTGTCAGCATTAAATTTGTTCATATTTTTAATTTGTGGGAGATTTTGGTCTTTAACCTTGAGAGACTATCAATATAACTACTAGTATCTATGCATATAAACATATATACATATATATTGCTAGCAAATACACTTATGCATTGCTTAAGATCAGAGGTAGGTCCTGGGAAATGTGTTGTTTGGCGATTTTGTCATTGTGTGAACATCACAGAGTGCACTTATACAAAATAGATGGAAAAACTACGACACACCTAGGTTATTAGGTATAGATGATGGCTTGTAGGCTACAAGCCTATAGAGCATGTTACTGCACAAAATGACATGAGTTTAAATGAAGCACAAGAGAAAAAATGCAACCAAGAGACCAGGTAAATAAGAGATGTAAGAGGCTACTGCCCCAGTTACTGTTTTACCACAAACTTTTTTATTATACAAACGTGAGGCCTGGTGCATGAAAATTCATGCACTGGAGTGGGCGTCCCTCAGTCAGGCCTGCCTCCTCTCACAGTCGAGGAGATTTCAGGAGAGGAAAGTGACCCAGTGATCAGGGGACGGCAACATCCCCATCACACCTCTACTGCCAATGCCGGCAGTGCAAGCCTCGACCAGCCCTGGTTACCTGAGCCTCAGTGATCCCTGGGAAGCTAGGGAACCTCCATATGAGGCTTGGCTATGCCTCAGACTGGCCCTGGGTGGCTGGGCAGCTAACAGCCAAGACTTACCTGTGCCTCGGGCTGGCCCTGGGCGGCCGGGGAGCTGAGGGAACTGGGTGACACCATCTTGTGGCTGAGGGTGCTGCCATCTTTGGGGGCATGGCAGTCCATTAGCATATTCCCTCCTTATTGGCTGTGAGAGCTGCCAGCTTTGAGGGCAGGGCAGTCAATTAGCATATTCCCTCTTTATTGATTGTGGGTGCTGCCATCTTTGTGATGGCATGAGGATCAATTAGCACATTCCTTCTTCATTAGATAGGATAAAAATAGTACACTCTAAATAATAAAAACATAGTATAGTAAATATATAAATCACTAATATAGTTATTTTCTTTTCTTTATGGAGTATTATGAACTGTAAATAATTTTATGTGTTGTCCTTTTATGGGACTGGTAGAACAATAGTTTTGTTTATACCAGCACCACCACAAACATGTGAATAAGGCATTGTGCTTTGGTTTTATGGCAATTAAGGCATCACTGGCTGATAAGAATTTTTCACGTTCATTATCATCTTAAGGGACCATTGTATATGTGGTCTACTGTTGGCAAAATGTTATTATGTGATACATGACTTTACAGCACAGGTTTGAATTTCTTATTTTTGAAACTTTTTAAGGTAAGTTATTCAAAGTTTTCTGATATCATCCAACTGTAAGTAAACATTTTTACATCATTTCCATAAATTTTTTCTCTATAGAAACTTTCTGAATAGATCATACTCACTTATGGTACATAAAAAAAAAGAAGAAGAAAGACAACATATTTATTGACAAAATATTTATTGAGTGTTTCTGAAGTCTACAAGACCTATAAGAAACTTGCTAACTTAATATTCAATGCTTTTTGAAGAGCTGTAGTCATGCACAGACAGCTTCCCAAAGTACCTGCAGCCTGAAGCCATGCGAAAGGACTCCTGTTAGTGGTCTAGCATCTGAAATGGAAATCAGGAAGAGAAGTTGGTTTAAGATGGATGGTCAACTGGATTGGCAGAGGAGAGCAGAATCTCTGGGGGAAGAGCAGAGCAAAGGTTAAGGTCCAGGTAAATGAAAAGAGTGTTTGCTGTGTAATATTCTTACTCTATTTGATTTACAAAATGCTCATCTTTGCTGTGTTCAGTACAAGAACTATGCCAAACATAGTTCTTGAATTTAGGCTACAGAATTTGGCAAATCGATACTTTGCTGCACTGATGTTATGCTTTATCTCCTAAATTTTACCTGGCCAGAGGAGTGAAACTCGTTGTTGTTATTGTTGTCTCTTCACATAGTTTATTAAAACTATGTTTTATACATAATTGGTTAAGGTTATATTCTTAAATCTTAATTTAGCCCTTATTTAGAAATTTAGGTTATTTTTCTTTGCTCTCGAGACCCTGCTTCATCATGCTCTTCTTCTTTTGTTAATAGAAAATGAAAGAAATGTGCAATTTGAGAGCCATATACTGCCTTCTCTGATCCCCGCTATTCTGCTCTGGGTAGGTTCAACTTTACAAAATTGACCCTACTGCTTTAGGCTTGGTAGTTTGTAATAAAATGAGCCTGGTAATTTACTCCAGCTCATATGTGGCATAACCTGAAGATAAAGAGCTCAATTTTTTTAACTCAGCTAGATCTTCATAATTAGACAAGTATATATATTAGAGGCATGATGCATGAAGATTCATGCAAAAATAAGCCTTCCTTCCCCTGGCTGCTGGCCCATCAGTTTCCCTCTGGCACCCAAGACCTGGGCCTTCACTCTAGCCACGGCCTCCTGCCTTTGCCCTGGGCCTGGGCATTGCCTCCTGTCTTTGTTCCTGGATAGCCGCCACCATCTTTGTCACATTGATTTGCATATTCCCTCCTTATTGGCTGTGGGCACTGCCATCTTTGTTGCAAAGTGATGGTCAACTTGCATATTACTCTTTTATTAGATAGGATTTATATATATATATATATATATATATATACATATATATATATATATTTTAAATATATTTTAATTGATTTCAGAGAGGAAGGATGAGGGAGAGAGATAGAAACATCAATGATGAGAGAGACTTGTTGATTGGCTGCCTCCTGCACACCCCACATTGGGGATAGAGCCTGAAACCTAGGATTGTGCACTAGATTATAGATTCCTTAAAAGCAGAAACCATTTCCTCTTTCTTGAATACCACCAAAACAACAATTTTTATTTTTGTGAAATAAATTATCGTTACTTATGATTCCAACTTAATTTTGTTTGAATTTAAACTCTAATTATTCATTATATGGTTGTTCTTTTAAATAAAAAATCCTTAATTTTTTTTTTTTGTATTGAGTGAGGACTTCAATTATCTGTTTCTGCTAAATGATACATATAACATGGAAATGATTTAAATACTGAATATTGGTAATGTTGCTGCTGTATTGTGATATACTTTCAGCAGCTCTGAAGGAGTTCAGAACATTTATGAGTGTGATTTGCGAGTGACTGTCTCCATTGTATTCCACCCTAGACTATTGAATATATCAAATTGGGGGTTGCATTTTGAACCTTTTCTGATTATTGCCTACTTATCTCAGGCCTAGTGAGTGAGTACCATGCTGGGTACTGCAACAACGACAGTTTCTTTTCCTTCTTCTAAAATATTGATGATTAGGAAACGTACTGCTAAGTTTAACTTCCAACACTATCACTGTTTCTCTTCAGCTGAAGCTCAGCAGGCTGAAGGGCTTATGTGGGAAGGAAGAGTGTCAAAGTTTATGTCTCTTAGAAATAGTATTAGACCACCAAATTATTATCTTTTTGGAAAATTCTCTCAGAGAAATGTCCTACGTAACTATTTTCCTGTGGGAAAAAATGTGGATTTGCCATATATAAGAAAGCTTTGCTCCAACAAATCAGAAATGATTTAAATGTGAACAAGAAGAATTTAAGCTGAAGCTGGTAACTGTATTCAAATGCTGTTAAATTTTAGAAGGGAAAGAAGAACCTAAAGCAAACATTAACCAATCTAGCGTAGCATAGCTGTCAATGCTGAAATGCTGCTTGGTCAGGGTCAGGATCAAGCTAGCAGTGATAGATGGAATAGTATATGAAGTTGAAAAAATATTGGAAAAAGTGCCTAAAGAAGACAAACTCAGTTTAATCAGCTGTTATACACTTCACTTCGAGCTATATTCTTGGACCTTTAATGGATATTTTTTGAGTGAATATAAAAAGTGCACTTCTAATTGCTTAGCACCTCAACGAATTTACTATTTATTCCTGTTTACTTGGAAAATGATTCTATGCATATGAAGACAGAACATCCACTTATAAAGTGCAATGTTATAAAAACCATAGAACCTTTTTTTATATTGTTTAAACCTTATAAAATACTGAATGGACACACACACACACACACTTTATTTTTTGTGTTCCTGTTGTCAAATCTACTTTGTATAACATGACTGTAGTTAAGATGAGTGTTCAAAATAGCTAGGCTCTTAATTTTTTATACCATTCTGTTTTGAAAATGATCTCTGATTCATGTTTACTTGTATACTGTGAAACTTGTAAAACAATTTAAAACAAATAAAATGTCTTTCCAGGAGCTTTACTTTGAAGTAGCTATGTAAGCCTTTTTGACAAGTTCCATTACAAAGAAGAATTTATCAGTTAAGAAATGACCCAGTAGACAATGTAGAGGCCACCGAAGAACATGATGTAGTTTGGAGTGTTGAATTTTATGAGCAAGGTGCCTAAGTGCATTATAGAGGCTAATTCTGCACTGTAGGTGTCATAAAAATATATTGCCATTAATATCCTAAAGTGAATTCTACCAGAAGTCCTTGGGAAGGTGTGTGGGAGCAAGAAACAGGAAAAAAACTTGCATCCGTTACCTTGAATTAACATTCCCTGAAGAGAGCAGAGGCTTGCTTCCTTTCATGATGGCCACTTTGAACAGTACCCCCAAATGTAAAGAGATGTTTACTAATATCAATTTTACAGGTCAATTAAACGATCAAATACCAATGTTGAGGTAAATACTCTCTTTTTTAAAATTAATGCTTTTTTTTAAAGCAGAATTTCTCATTTTCAGTGAATGCAGAAATTCCTTTTATCATATATCTAATAAATGGGCAGTTAGATGCTCTTTGCCCCATGCAATGTATTTAGAGGACAGTAGTAAAGACACACACTTTGCCTGGCCGGTGTTGCTCTGTGGTTGAGTGTCGACCTATGAACATCGGCTAGAAGGAGGTCATGATTCAATTTCCAGTCAGGGCACATGCCCGACTTGATCCCCAGTGCAGGGCATTGCTAGAGGCAGCCAATCAATGATTCTCTCTCATAATTGTTTTTCTATCTCTCTCTTCCTCTCCCTTCCTCTCTGAAATCAATAAGGATATAATTTAAAAAAACACACTTCATTTTGAGAGAGTCATTTTGGAACATAAATCCTGGCTCTGTTGCTTAAACCTTTCTGAATGCCTCCGTTCTTATCAGCAAATATTCTTTAAAATTTTATAGAGTAGTGAGGATTTAAGAAATCCTAAATATAAAGGGACTAAGTTAACAATAAACATATTTTAAATGCTAATTTAATTACTTTTGTAAAAAGCTCATTGAACAACTACATTTCTATAAATTTGTTCAAGTCCTGTTATACCACTAAGAATGATTCTACTCCAATTACTTCATGTTATCTTTTAAATATTGAAAGGTGGTTATCAAACTGTGTTTTATTGTTTCTAGAGTTAATGAGTAAACACCCTTTTCCCCCAAAAAACAAAACCTCTGTTTTGCTAGCACTCCTCAAGATACAGTATCCAGACCCTCCTCCAGATGCATTTAGAATTTTCAGAAACCCTTTAAATAGTGAAATTCCCACCCTCACTGAGAATGAAGAAAGAGTGGAAGAATTATTTTGACATAGAGCGCTCTGGAAGTCTCTTTGGGAAATAGAAAATCATGTGGAATGTGATTGAGGAGAGATTGAATGTGGAAAGTACCCTTGAGGGATTGCTGAAGTTATTTGAGAACTAGATTGAAAACAGGTCTCAAAAACCATGCTAACTGATCTAAATAGCCTTACATTTATTTTAATGAAAGGGGAGAAATATTGATTTCGTTAAAGGAGGAAGTGATATATCTGAATCTGTGTATTTTTCTTTGTTTATTTTTGCAAAGGTCTCTCTAACAGGATAGATTGGAGGTATAGGCTATGGGGCATATTGACAAAGAGCCCAAAAGATTCTGCAATAGTCTGGTTAAGACTGTTGGGGCCTGAACAAAAGTAATAACAGTGAACATGGAAGAGGCCAATTCAGGAGAATTCTGAGAGGTACAAGAGAAGCAGGCTGAGTTGGCAAGTTTATTATTTGAGCAGGCCAATGAATGGAGTTGGACCTCACTTGGCACTCTGGGGAGGAGTAGTTTGGATAAGTCATGGGGTGTAATAACTCCACTGAGGGAGGTTGTGTTTGAAGTTCCTACAGAACGCCTTATCAGGGAAGTCTTTATTAGGTGGTCTGCTGAAATAGTAAAATAATATGTCTCTTTAATTTTCACTAATTCATTTAGAAGTGCTTAAATTTCAGTTTTCATTTCTCTTGAGGAATAAATATCTTCTAATGTTTATAATATATTCTGGAGTTCAGGATGAAAAAACATTGCAATGGCATTGGTGAGACTTACCACTTTCCGGTAATTTGTTACACTAGTATGATGAGGATTCCAAGGATTTATGAAAGGCAAACTATAGAAGTAGGCTTTAGCAAAAAAAATGATAATGTAAACTTTAACATTAAGAGGTTGTGCATTTGTCGTAAATGTAAAATATAAGGACAGACTGCCAAGGGATAAGGATAGTGATATTTTAATTGTATGTAGTTAGAATTGACAACTGGTGAGCCATTTACAATGCAGACATTATGATAACACATTCATGACCAAGGTCCTAGTCCTATCTAATAAAAGAGTAACATGCAAATGTGACTGTACCTTGGCTCCTGATTGGCTATGCTACCAGCCAATTGGGGCAAGGGGTGGGGTCAAGAGGCTTGAGAGCCAGGCCCCAGGAGCGGAGACAAAGTGGTGAAGGCATCAAGCACCCAGCACAGAGGCAGAGACCAAGCAGTGGCAGTGCCGGGGAGCAGAACTCACCACAGCTGCATCTAACTGAGGCCCCTGGCATTGCTAATGTCTTACGTGTAGATTCAGCTGTATTCCAGCAAAAACGGAAGGCAACTGCCAGAGGGAAGGCCCCCAAGTCCCAGCTTCAGCATCCCAGCTGTGGAAACTGACAACAGGTAGGAGGAAGTCCCACACCCACAGATTCTGTTCAAATCAGCCCTTGGTCACACCACTGAAAGGCCTGACTGTCAAGACTTTCATTCTCCTCTATCTCAGAATGTGGCAATAGAAAGGTGGGACTATGTCCAAAGAAAAACTGTTAATACAACGTAGCTGTGTAGCAGAGAGGTGCCGATGTTATTGACAAAAAAATCTCTGAAGAGCAATGTACGTCTGATCTTGAAAGAAAGCAACGCCTGCGAAAGAATATATCTGAAGAGCAGCTATTGGAAAAATGTTGCTCTGAAGCCGAAAAACACTGGCATCTTGGACAGGAAATGTCTAAAGAACAACGTGCCTTTGAAGTTGAAAGAAGGCGGTGGCAAAGACAGAATACGTCTAAAGAACAGTCATCAACAAGTACTACCAATAGTGGTAGGAACTGCCTTCTCAGCGAAAATGGAGTACACGAGGATGCAATTCTTGAACATAGTGGTAGTGAAATGACTGTTAGATGTGAATTTTGCCTATCACTAAATTTCTCTGATGAAAACCCATCTGATGGGAAATGTACTTGATGTTGTAGCAAAGGCAAAGTTTGTCCAAATGATATACATTTTCCAATTACCTGCCATATTTAAAAAGATTAATGACAAATGAAGATTCTGACAGTAAAAATTTCATGGAAAACATTCGATCTATAAATAGTTCTTTTGTTTTTGCTTCCATGGTTGCAAATGTTGTATCACCATCCGGGTTTGGGCTATACTGTTTTAGAATACATGGACAAGTTTATCATCATACTGGAATTTTACATCCTTCTGATGATGTTTCTCAGAAGTTTGATCAACTCTATATTTTTTTCTTTTTAAATTTTAATACTGAAGCAAAAATCTTAGTTTACCCTGTAAATATTAGTGGGAAGATTATTTGCATTCTTGAGTAGATCCTGAGTATTCCTGATACTAGACTGAATTTAGATATAGAGCAACTATTGCTGGTCAAATCTCTGTCTGCAACCTGGGTCTCGATCTGAACAGTGCGTGGAAGGCAAAGCAGCCGTGGGGGCAGGAGACCTCCCTCAGAAGGGGTGAGAGTTCAGGCCCCTGCAAGGTTAGTGGGTGAAGGTCTGTGCCCCACCTCTGTTGACCTTTTAGTTCTCTCCTGTTGGCTCCTCTGTGTCAACTCTATATTTTGGATACAGCCGAAGCTACATGTAAAAGATTAGCAATCCCAGCAAACCAGGCCTGCTCAGAAAGACTCATGATCAACATCAACAACCTCATGCATGAAATAAATGAATTAACAAAATCATACAAGATGCTACATGAGGTAGAAAAGGAAGCCCAATCTGAAGCAGCAGCAAAAGGTATAGCCCCCACGGAAGTAACTATGGCAATTAAATATGATTGTAATAGTGGCCCAGGTAGATGTAATTCTCCCCGTGTAATCGAGGTTGCTGTCATATTCAGAAACGAAGATGGAGAACCTCCTTTTGAAAGGGACTTGCTCATTCATTGTAAACCAGATCTCAATAATCCAAATGCCACTAAAGTGAAACAAATCAGTATCCTGTTTCCTACATTAGATGCAATCACATATCCTATTCTTTTTCCACATGGTTTAAAAGGTTGGGGAACAGATATTGCATTAAGACTCAAAGACAACAGTGTACTCTACAATAATACTAGACAAAATGTAAGAACACGAGTCACCCAAATGCAGTATTATGGATTTCATCTCTCTATCAGGGACACATTCAATCCTATTTCAAATGCAGGAAAATTAACTCAATAGTTTATTGTGGATTTGTATTAAAAAATAGAGGTCAATCAGATAAATTTCATTAAAGCAAACCAATCTAAGTTGAGAGTTGAAAAATATAGCGGTTTGATGGATTATCTCAAATCTAGATCTGAAAATGACAATGTACTCATTGATAAAATGATAATACTTCCATCATCTTTTGAGGGTAGTCCCAGAAATATGCAGCAGCGATATCAGGATGCTATGGCAATTGTAATGAATATGGTAAGCCTGATTTATTTATAACTATGACATGCAACCCCAAATGGGCAGATATTACAAACAATTTACACCACTGGCAAAAAGTTGAAAACAGACCTGATTTGGTATCCAGGGTTTTTAATATTAAGCTGAATGCTCTTTTAAATGATGTATGTAAATTCCATTTATTTGGCAAAGTAATAGCTAATATTCATGTCATTGAATTTTAGAAATGTGGACTGCCTCATGCTCACATATTATTGATATTAGAGATTGAGTCCAATTTATGTTCAGAATATGACATTGACCGTATAGTTAAGGCAGAAATTCCAGATGGGGACCAGTGTCCTCAACTTTTTCATTTCAAATTGTAAGTTCAAATATGGTACATGGACCATGTGGAATACAAAATCCAAATAGTCCATGTATGGAAAATGAAAAATGTTTAAAGGGATATCCAAAAGAATTTCAAAATGTGACCATTGGAAATATTGATGGATATCCCAAATACAAATGAAGATCTGGTAGTACCATTTCTATTGGAAATAAAATTGTTGATAATACTTGGATTGTCCCTTATAACCCATATTTGTGCCTCAAATATATCTGTCATATAAATGTTGAAGTTAGTGCATCAATTAGAAGTGTCAGATATATATTTAAATACATCTATAAAGGTCATGATTTTGCAAATATTCAAATTTATGAAAAAATATTATCAATCATGACGAAGTACAGGACTTCATTGACTCCAGATATGAGTGCTCCTGAGGCTGTTTGGAGACTTTTTGGAATGCAAATGGATGACCAATCTCATGCAATCACAAGATTAGCTATTCATTTGCCAAATGAACAAAATTTTTATTTTCATGCCAATGATTTTGCTGAAGTTTTAGATAGGGCTAAAACGCACAACTCAACTTTAATGACTTGGTTCTTATTGAATAGAGAAGAGTCTGATACACAAAATTATTATTGGGATATTCCACAGCATTATCCTATCTAATAAAATAGTAACATGCAAATGTGATCGTACCTTGGCTCCTGATTGGCTATGCTACCAGCCAATCAGGAGCAGGGGGCATGGCCAGCAGGATGGGAGGAAAGGCTGGTGAGGCCTGTGGGGATGTGGCCACGGCCCCACGGAGGGGCGGGATGAGGTGGGCACCTCGGGCTGGAGGCGACATGGCGGCAGTGGAACAGTGTGCGTGCGCTCCCCAGGTGGGGGCCCTGCGGAGGGGCGGGACGGCTGCAGAAGGCCTGCCTGGGGCTGCAGGGCACGCTGTCTGCAAGGTGTGCTGTCGGAGAGGCATCCACCTGCTGGGTTGGTGCGGGACTCCCCCCCCCCCCAAGTTCTGGATGCATTTCTCTGCTCCTTCAGTCTCCATGACCTCATGCCATTGTCAGTGGCAGTGTGTGCAAGTCCAGTAAGGTCACCCTTTCCCCAAGCACCACGCACACTCCTTGGCTCCCTGCCTCCTCAGGCCAGGATTGGAGCCGGGAGCCTTCCAACCAGGTGCTCCGGCTTCTGGAGATGCTGAGGAAGGTGTGCCCTCAGCGGGGCTGCAGCATCTCCAGTTTCTCAGCTCATGCTCTCTTCCCAGGAGGCTGGGGAGAACATATATGGCAAAGTTCTTTAAGCCACGGCAGTCAGAGTAGTGGGACTTGGCCAGGCAGGCACATAGAGGGGCTGGCCCTTTTCGGCCATGGGGTTAGGCAGCATGCCCTGTGGTCTTGAGTGCCTGTGGGTGCCTGTGGCTGTGGCCAGCCTGAGTGAAGCTGGCCCAGGTCCTGGGTGCCTATAGTTGGCCAGAGGAAGGGAAGCCTGGGTCCCAGGTGTGGGGCGAGGCAGAGGCAGTTAGGAGCAATCAGGCCAGCAGGGGAGCACTTAGGGGCAATCAGGCAGGTAGGCAGAGGTGGTTAGGGGTCACACATCCCCGAAGGGGTCCTTGATTGGAGCAGGTGCAGGCTGGGCTGAGGAAACCCCCCTCTGTGCATGAATTTCGTGCACCGGGCCACTAATCTATAAAATAAAAAAATAAAAAAAAAGGCATTTTTGATTTAAAAAAATGACAAATAGATCAATGGAACAAAATTGAGAGCCCAGAAATAAATAGGCCCATATAAACATAGTCAACTGATTTTTGACAAAAAAGCAAAGGTAATGTAATGGAGAAAAGTTTGCTTGTTTGTTGTTGTTGTTGTTGTTTTTTAACAATTGGTCCTGGAAAAACTAGACCTCCACAAGCAAAAAACAAACAAAAAATTTAATCCAGATATAGACTTCACAACTTTGCAAAATTAATTTAAATTAGACCACAGATATAAATATAAAACACAAAACTGTAAAACTCCTAGAAGCTAACACATGAAAACAACCTAAATGACCCTAGGTGTGGTGATGATTTTTTAGGTAAGTCACCAAAGGCATAATTCATGCCTAGGTGATGGTTTATGTCTCATCTCACCTGAGGACCAGTGACTTGAAAACTAGTTGGCCCCCTGTCCCTTAATTTCTTTACTAGGTAAGCCACTCTAAACCTTAACAAAACTGGGGGCATTAGACAGCAGGGCAAACCTAACCCCACTCCAAGCCTAAGAATAATTTCATCACTAACTCAGTGGGGTAGTGGCTCAAAATTAGGTTGAAGTAATGGAATATAGACATAAATTTTCTTCACACCTGAGTCTGTTAACTGAGAGGAACATCTGCTATATTTACAATTGGCTTATGACTTAGATAAATTTAGAGAGATTATTTTTGGATAATATATTTTTAAATATTGTTAACTGTAAAATAACCATGGAGAATCTTAATAAAAAATTAACTAAAAGTTGGGCAAATATTATCTATAGAATTGAGGTGCTAAAAGCTTGTGCAGGGTAAGTCCAAGCGTACAGCAATTATATTCTAAAAATTACCATGGACATTAATGTATTGGTGCCACAGAATAATAGAATTCTGAAGATTTGCTTATCTCAAATGCACAGAAGCAGATATAACTACTGGACTTTCTCCATGTCTTCTGCAAGTTTACCCTCTCTAATAGATACTACACATTTCTGACACTATCAGAAGTATACTCAATTACAGATTGCTAAAGTTGAGCATCTTAATATCAGTCAAAAAATGTCAGTTGGATGAAAATTATAAAATAAAGCATATCTGCTAACTTCAAATGAAGGGTAGGGGTAATTAGTCAACAAAGAAAATAAAATTAGAGAAATGAATGGATTCTGGTACAAATATTTTAAATATTATCTTTCTCTCAACATGTCTCTCACACTTTTAATAACATATTGATGTTGAGATACCCTGGAATTCTTCTTTTTAAAAATAACCCTTTTATTCTTTGTTTATTTTCCCACTTAAAAGTAACATTTCAGGTGCCTTTCCATTTGGATGATTATTTAAAAGGCAATGGCATAAAAATAGATGCAAGTAATCGAATGACTTTCACTCCAAAAAGATGTGCACCTGTTACCAGGTCATTATCGAACATTAGTTTCTCTACTATAAATAAGAAAAAAAGTCCAGCTTTATTCAGATCCCCTAGGGGGAAGTGTCAAATAAAAATGTTAAATTCTGTATTTTTTATTAAAGAGGTAGTAAAGAAGAATAGGGTAAAAGCCAGAAGCTGATTTGTTAAACCTCTGAAAATCAAAGTTCTGAGCAAAGGTGTGACTTTTCTCTTGAATGTTCTCAGTTTCTAAATCAAAAGATCATTTTTAGCTGCCAGTGTTGTAAATTGCACCTGCAAACTATTAATCAAGCTATGTTCCTTTTCTCTGACATCATCGACAGTAATAAAAATTCTGCAAAAGGAACTTACGTGCCAGTGTTGGAGTTGATGAATGAGACAAAAAGAATCCAGCCTGCTCCTGCATAACTACATGAGCTTAGCAGGAGGTAATAATGTTAAAAACTTACTTTCTGTTTCTGAGGAAAGTAGGACCTGGGCCAAGCCACCTAGGGTGAAAGTGTTGAGTGAAGGTCTGCAAAATTCATTGCCTGGCATCAGCCATCTTCACTGTTTGCTTCAGTTCCTGTGGTTCCCTATTCATTCATTTTTGTTTTATTGCAATGTAAGTAAGATAGGAATGCTGATAGGCAAAACAAAATCACCATATTTTCTTCTAAGGTATAGATTCATAATTCTTCACAACTGTTTTTCTCTTCTCTGTTGTAATGGAATAATGAACCAGCACAAAATTATTATATGGCTTAAGAGAACACCCCAACCCAAACACTAATGAAAGGTCTACCCTTTCAAAGGCAATAATGTATTTTAAATGAAAGACACATATCCAGTGCCAAAATAGAATCACAGAATATTTTTTGAGAATGTCCAATTGAAGGCCTTCTTTATATATATGAAGACTATTAAATGCCTCAACTTTAAAAGCTAGTGTAGAAGTGTATAAATCTGAACTTTCTGACTGTTCTCACAGTGTTTATTTTGTCATATTTCATAGTCAACTAAACCTGAGTTCCAATCCTGACTGTACCATTAAGTGACTTTATGATATTTGGCTCCCCCCATCCCCAACGAATCAATTTCCTTATGCCTCAAATGAAAGTAACCACAGATAATTCATAAGATAGTGCTCACTTCTTATTCAAAGAAATAACCACAGATAACTCATAAGATACAGCTGACTTCTTATTCAAAGCACCAAAAATAATTCCTGATTCATTTTAGGTGATATATATATACATAATCACCTTAATATGCAACTAGACCCAATGTTGGAAAAACTTAATAATCAGTCACTGACATGTGCTGACCACCAGGGGGTGTGCAGAGCATGGTGGTGTTGGCAACAGGAAACAAATCACATTTGAAAGAAATGGAGGGGAAAAAATGACTGGATATAGAGTAAAAACCATGGTTATAAGATTTATCAAGAAGTTCCTAGAAAAGGCTGATAAATTTAACAAGACCCTCGAGGATATGAGCGAAACTCTGGAGGATATGAGCTAGACACTGGAAGATATTAAAAAGGACCAACTAGAAATTAAGCATACACTGACTGAAATAAAAATATTATACAGAGACCTAAAAGCAGAGTAGAGGACCACAAGAATCAAGTCAAAGATTTGAAATACAAAGAAGCAAAAGTCACTCAGCCAGAAAAGCAAGAAGTAAGAAGATTCTAAAAAGTTGAAGGTAGTGTAAGGAGCCTCTGGGACAACCTCAAGCATACCAACATCCAAATTATGGGGGTGCCAGAAAAAGAGAGAGAGCAAGATACTGAATACCTATTTAAAGAAATAGTGACCAAAAACTTCCCTCACTTGGTGAAAGAAATAGACTTAAAAGTGCAGGAAGCGCACCAAACCCCAAACAAAAGGAATCCAAAGAGGACCACACCGAGGCACATCATAATTAAATTGCCAAGAGCAAAAGATAAAGAGAGAATATTAAAAGCAGCAAGAGAAAAACAGTTAGTTACCTACAAGGGAGTACCCATATGATTGTTAGCTGATTTCTCAACAGAAACTATGCAGGCTAGACAGGAACTGCAAGAAATATTCAAAGTGATGAATAACAAGAACCTATAACCAAGATTACTCTACCCAGCAAAGCTATCATTCACACTTGAAGGTCAGATAAAGTACTTTGCAGATAAGAAAAAGCTAAAGGAGTTCATCACCACAGAACCGGTATTATATGAAATACTGAAAGGTATTCTTTAAGAAGAGGAAGAAGAAGAAAAAGGTAAAGATTATGAACAACAAATACATATCTATCAACAGGTGAATTAAGAATCTGATGATCAGAATAAACTGGTGAATATAATAGAATCAGAGGCATGGAGGGGAATAGAATGACAATTCTTTGGGAGATGCAGGAAGAGACTGGACAAAAATCGTACACTTATGGATGAGGTCAATGGGGGGCAGGTAAGGGTAGAGGGTGGGATGGGAACAGGGGTGGGGAGGGGAGCTATGGGGGAGAAAAAGAGGAACATTGTAATAATCTGAACAATAAAGATTTATTAAATTAAAAAAAGTTAAATAAGCCAAACAAAACAAAACAAAACAAAACAACCTGTCATTTCTTTTACCTATCATCATGAACTTACTGAAAAAGCAAAAGCAAACAAACACATTCCTTATTTAGAAGCTTGGAATATTAAAAAATTAGCTAGGATATACATATTTGTATAAGTTAAACTTCCGAAAGAAATGGGCTACCTTAGATTTATAAATATTTCAAAACCTGTGTTCCACTAGTAGGAGGCGGAGAATTCCCTCATCCATGAAGGGTCTGCTCTCCTTTATGCGTGAGAATGAGTCACTCCTTCTCTTGCCCATTGGGTTAGTGTCAGAAGAGGCTAAGTCCAGAGTCGGGACTTTCATTTTCACCCCAGTCTGATGAGAAGGGCAGCCCCTCCCTCTTCACACCCCTGTGGTGTCATCAGAGGTCATGGGGGAGGGGGAGGAAGGGGGAAAACCTAGACTTCTACCTCCATCTGGCAGTAAGTAGGTGGCATGACCCTTCTTCTGACCAGAGCAGTGTCAAAAGAAGCCAGATAAGAATAGAAATAAGCTCTAGTCTCATAATTCCCAAAATATCCTTTTGAAAATCACTCATCATACTAAGAACCAGGAACAGCTCAGCTTGAATGGAAAAAGACAGTCAATAGATGTCAATATTGAGATGACATAGATATTAAACTTATCTGCCAAAAAACTTAAAGCAGCCAGTAAAATATTTTTTCAGTAAGAAATTAACAAGCATGATCTAACCAAATGAAAAAATATAAAATCTTTACAAATAGAAAATCACTGCAAAGAAAGCAGAAGATATAAAAACAACTAAACAAAAATTTTGTAAATAAAAAATACAGTAACTTAAATAAAAAATTCAATGGATCAGAAGCAGGATAGAAGTCAAAAGAAAAAAAAAACAGTACAAAAGGAACTACCCAATATATATTTTTTTTCAATTGCAGTTTACTTTCAATATTACTATGTATTAGTTTCAGATGTATACCATAGTGGTTAGAAAACCATATACCTTACTAAGAGTTCCCTCAATATTTCCATTACCTACCTGGAACCATACATAGTTATTGCAATGTTATTAATTATATTTCCTATGCTTTAATTTACATCCCCTTGACTATTCTGTAACTACTAATTTGTACTTCTTAATCCCTTCACCTCTTCCACCCAGTCCCTGAAATCCCTTCCTCTGAGGAAACCCCCAGTCTGCTCTCTGTGTCTATGAGTCTATTTTTGCTTTGTTTGCTTATTTTGTTTTTTAGATTCCACATATAAGTAAAATAATATGATAAACTGCCCAAACTTAATAGCAGAGAAAATAAATTCTTTAAAAAGACCCAAACAGATTCCAAGAGACCTAAGGAAATATACAAAATTTTCTCACGTTCATGTTATCAGCATCTGGAAGGAAAGTTGAAAAGAGGACTGAAAATACTGAAAGAAATAATGGCTATAAATATCCCCTAATAATAAAGAGACATAAACTTAAATATTCGAGAAGCTTAGTAAATTCCCAATAGGATCAATAAAAGAAATTCATAAGATACCGTATAGTTAAACTTCCATAAACTAAAAACAAAAAAACACACAATATAGAATATAAAAAATATTCTCAAAACTTACCCATAAACAAAACAAAATATCCAATTAGAAAATGGACTCTTCACCAAACTCCCAAAGCAATGAGGGAGATAATAACTTTCCTATAAAAAGAAAACAATTAGAATTGCTGGTGATTTTTCATCATAAACCAGGGAATCCAGAAAGTGGTAGAAAACCATCTTCTTCAACTGCTGCCTGGGCACTCAACAGTTCCCAGGGAATATCAGGAAAGAAAGGAGTCCCAACTTGGCAGGTGTTATTGATCTTGATTATCAGGAGGTGATTGGACTGTTATTATATGGCAGGGGTAGAAAAGGTTATGTTTGATGCCCAAGCAGTCCTCTTGAGTGCATTTTGATTTTCTGGTGCTCAGTTTCATGGTAAATGCACAGATTAGCATCCTCATCCTAGAAAGGGGTCAGTGATTGGGAGCTCAGTAACCCTCAGGATCCTGTCTATGTCACAGCCCCAGATAAGACACCAAGGCCAATAGAGAAGAATAAGAGGAATCAGTCAACATTGATGTAGGTTAGGGAAAATATGAATATGCTTGTTTTTAGGGTGTAAAGGGAAATCATAAAATTAGGATGAAGAAGGGATTGGAAGAGTAGGGTTATAGATATCCATGGATTAAAATTATGCTAGATTTTTTTGGTAATGATGGTTGCTCATTGTTTTTGTTTTGTTTTTCTGTGCTATGTTATGACAGTATGGGGTTGACAGGACAGATCCTCCACCAAATAATGGGCAACAATAGTTCTCCTAGTAGAGTAGGGTGATCAGCAATGATCACGGCAAAAGAGAACAGTGAGTAGAAATAGAGAGAAGGATGTGTTGGTGGGAGGACAGATGCACATTTTAAAGAAGCCTTTCTCCTGACAGGTGACTATAAATTCTGCCAAGCTCCCCAAAATTGCTATTGCTGGTTGGGTTTGTTGCTGAATTGAGGGTGGCATCTTGGTAAAAAATACACATTCATATTTTATTATCCACAACTTTTCCATTCAGACTAAGAAGTGTGAGAGAGTGCTTTGATGTTAAGATCTAACTACATTATAGTAAAATTACCTGACAAATTCTAGTTACTGGACTTAATAAATGAGTATAAAAATAGAGGAAGGGAGAAGAAAGGAGGAGACAGAAAGTGAAAAAATAGAGAAGAGGAATAGAGAGACTTTAAAGTGGAAAACCAAGAGCTGGTGAAGAGAAAAACAAATAAACAGAAAAAAAGAAGTCTTTTCCACATAAAAACACTGAGATGATGAGTATTTTTTAACGTCATTAGAGGTTTATTTTATGAACTTTTAACACATGATTTGAATAATCAGAGAAAAGTACAATCCTATTATAGACACTTCATAAAGGTCTGAACGCTCTGTTAAAATAAAATGCAAAGGGAGACCAGCCTTGCAAACCTCCTGGGCAGATGAAACCGGTTAAATCATAGAAGCAAAGCTTAACTTAGTTTATTTTATAAATGACTTGGGTCATTTCTTGCTTATGCCTCTGGAAAATATAAGCAAAACTCACTATTTCCCAAGGTTGATATGAGGAAACCATTGACCGATTTTCTATCATTTAAGAAGATCCTGATGATATAACCAATCACTACAAAAATATATAGTTACTGCTTTATACGTTTCTTTATAACAATTATCCCTGAGCCTTATTCCATATTTTGGTTTGAGTGCTCCCAGTTTGCACACTGTCTTTCTGGTGTGTGCACAATGTACATTTCCTAATTGTTACTTCAGTGACTTCAGCTGTTTCTGAACTTTGACAGGTCCCAGAAGTGAATACTGAAGCTAAGTTTTTATAGAGAAAGGAAATCTTGACATTGGCTTTCATCTGACCTACCATCCGGCTACCAGAGCGACTGAGAAACGAGGCATCTTCATACAGATGTTGACATTTACAGAGGTTAAGAAAGCTGGCTTGACTTAACTCCTACCCCCATCAGACTGTCAGGGCTAAGAGGATAGATGATACCATGATGATGATTTTAAGGCTGCTCCAGAAAGAAAGTGAAGTTAATACAAAATAAACCTGCAAAAGTACTTCTGCAGAATTTTCTGTAAAGTTAATGGGCATGTCATATTTTCTAATGATGGAACTCTAGCACGAACTTTTCAGAGCTATGTGAAGTGATTGAGGGAGGAGTTTATTGTGGGTAAAATCAATGCTCAATTTGAATCTGTAGGCAAAGTGAGCTAAAATAATATGACATGAAGATGAGGGTCAGGATTCAAACTTCTATGCCAAATATAACTTAACTAACAAAGGGTCATCCCATGGAAGTTGGTAGAAACTGTAGAGTATGTTCATGTGAGAAGTGGGTGAAGCAAGGCCAGAAAGGGTAGATAATATATGGCTCTGTCCTTAGAAACCAGGATGCCCCCACCAGGTGGCATCTCTTGGCTCTCACAAGGAGGCAAGAGGAGACTGGAGTATTTGCAGGCAGAGAGCAGGGGCAAATGCAAATGGGAATTCTTTTTTAAAACATCGATTTAGAGACAGAGAGAGGAAGGGTGATTTGTTGTTACACTTATTTATGCATTCGTGGGTTTCTTGTTTATGTAACCTGACCAGAGATTGAACCCAAAACCTTGGTATATAGGTACAACATTCTAACCAACTGAGCTACCTGGCCAGGTGCAAGTGGCTATCCTTGAAGGCAAAAACAGTTACTGTCTGGGAGTAAAGAAGAGGCTGACAACTTCCTTTGGGAGAAGCAAGAGAAAAACAGCTAACTAGTAAAGAAAGTGTTAAAGCTGTGCTAAAGGTAAGGAGTTTAGACCGGATCTACTAAGTACTCAGAGATTGTTGTTGGGAGGAAATGAGATGATACATGTGAGAGCACTTGGTAAATGGAAAGACTTTCTGCTAATGTGAGTCATTAATACTATTGCTCTCATCCATTACAAGTTCCTGTGCAGGGGAGTGACTTCAAAAAATTATTGTGGGAGTGATGTGCACAATGGCTTGTAAAGGCAGGAAGTGTCCAGGTGAGGAGAGCTGTAGGATTCTGTTGACTCAGCTTAACTGAGTGTTGGGAATGTTCCTTAAAGTACAAGTCCTCCTTCCTCCCCTTTCTCTCCCCACCAGACCCCAGGGAAAGCCTTATTTTGGCCCGAAGAGCCAGCAGACAATCAAATCCTGCTTCAGCCTCAGGTAAACCAAGAAAAATTGCAACAGATGATTAATCTTTAAAAAACCGGTGATCTATCGATGTTTCTGACTCTGCTTCATTTGTATTTGGCTCAAAATATTTATTACTTCTTCCTTTACTTCTCATTCAAGAGAAGCAGATGTCACAGTGGTAATATAAATCTATATGTGATCTAGGAAAAGGAAAACTCAGGAAAATGGAGTGTGGGCCTCTGTTTTGGCTCCTTCATAGAGTACACACCTGTAGGGAAGGAAGAACAGGACTTGGTTAGAAAGTCTGTAAGGAGGACTCTCTGAAAGGTCGGAGGCCTCTAGGGGATTCTTGTCAATGGAGACAGACCCTGCCTTGACTTTTCCAAACAAGTCTGAGTCCCTGGGTATTTTACTGGAATTTATATGGTTAGATTTCTTTGTTTAAAGGAAACTGCAGATGCATGTGTTTTTTTCAAGGATACTTACTCTGCTGATCATATCTAGAGGTTAATTTTAGATCAAGCTGTTGCTTGATCTAAGGAGGCAGGTGAATGGGGCTGTCTGGTTCATTTAGCCAGGTAGTCCCTTAGTCCTCTCTTTCACAGAAACGTATGTCAGAGTAATCATTCATGTGTCACTCAGGGTCTGCTGGTCAGCCCCAGCACACACCTTATATCATTAGTGCACTACTAAGGTTAAGTGAGTAACTTGTTCCCACTTCCTCAAAAAATAAGTTCGTAAATCATGTGCCTTGTATGTGCCTTCTATGGGCCTAGTATTAAAGCTTAATATCTCATTAACAACAACTAAAAATATCCATGAAGAAATATGCATTTTTAAAAAGATAAATCCTTAGGGAGGGAAGTTGGCTTGCCATATCTAGAAGGGAGGTCACATTGCTTAGAATAAAGGCTCAAGATGGATAATGTGGAACTGCAGGTCACAGAAAGAATGATGTGTCTTGAAAATTGAATGATGAACTGCCAGGAACCAAATTAGAAATCAATATGCCCTATAAAAATTAGTCAGTGTAAGACCAATAGCAAAAGACGATAATTATTTTTAGAGATGAAATTGAAAATCAAAACAGAAGTTCTCAGATCAAATTGAAGGCTGCCACACATTTGTCAAGGGCACAACACCAAAGACTGTCAAAGTAGCATAGCCTTTCTTCCTCTTCCTTTTTTTTTGGCTTAAAATAAATAAAATACCTCAAATAGGCAACCTTTATAAGTGAGCCAGGAGAAAGCCACACTCAGAGGAGCACTGGTTCTCAAACATTTTTGCACACATTGTTTATTATTGACATCATTGAAATACGCTTCTATTTGTGGCATTTAAGAAACATTTAAGCATTTATCTTAGATTGCTAGAATCTGGTTTTTGTGGTGTGCTCACCATGCTTAACTGGGGAACATGGAAGAGTGGCTGAGGATATCAGAGCCTTCAAAACAGAGGCATATATATATACACACTCACACACACAGATACACAGTTTGTCATATATAAACACACACACACACACACACACACACACACACACACACACATACACGCAGATACACAGTTTGTCCTCATTCAGGACAAGTATGAAAAAGGCATTAATTTATAGGCTTCCTTCATAATGTTCCATAAAAAAGTGCTTGCAACTTATTAATATTATATTTATGTAAGAGTTAGCTAACATAAGAAGTTCTAAGTTTCTCTACTTTAACTTATACAAAGTTCAACATAAGTAAGAAGTTCTGGTATTCTATACTTTAACCATGGGGATGTTATAGGACTGGAGAGTTGTATATCTCTGTTATAGGAAGCAAGAAAATGTGCACAAGTTCAAAGGGAAGAGAGAGATAAAGAAAAATAATCACTTAAAAAAGAAGTATGTATGTGACAGTATCAAACATGAATGGGCTTAAGAATACAGGTCTTGAAATTTATAGATATAAAGAGTGAATGGTTGTTTTGTTGTGATGGTGTTCTTTCTATTTCTTCATTGGATTCACTTGGTATCAGAATTTGGGTAGAAAAAAAAATGATGAGACCAGTTCATAAGGATAAAGCCTCCTTACACATGGAGCTGGGTCTGTTTCAGCCTGGGGGGAATGAATCCTCTAAGAGGAAATGAGTATCTCCAGTGTGAGGTGGCAATCCCTGTCCCTGATTGAATATATATGCTGTGGAAGTAATTTGAATGTTAAGCTAGGGTTTGATACTAGTGCAATATCTGGTTAGTGGTATGAACAAGATGGATTAATAAATCCACACATAATAGAAACATTGCAGTGAGAAGTTGGTCACCTGCCACCTGGAAGAGGGACTTCACCAGAATGTGATCATGCTGGCACCTTGATCTTGAACTTCTCAGCCTCCAGAACTGTGAGAGATAAATTTTGATGGTTAATCAACTATCCAATCTATGCTATTTTGTTATAGTAGCCTGAACAGCCCGAGAAAGATCATAATACATAGTTTGAGCAATATGCATGTTTGTTGACTTTTTCTTAGGGTTTAGATTCCCCAAATGATTGTTTTATATTGGTATTTTTTTTCTTCCAACAGAGTCATTAACAATATGGATAAATAAAGTTCACAATGTGGCACAGAAACCAATTGTAACTTAGTATCAGACAGCTGTTTTAGAATTAGGGAGGAATCAGAAAGAGGGGGCTATCTCTGTATGCTAGCCGCCAAATGCTATAAAGGCATCTCAAAGTATAGAGCCTTTGTGTATTTGTGTGAATCCATAATATCACTTATAATTATTAAAAACAAAATTGAATTTTAAGGATAATGAAAATTAATAGTGGAAGGAAAATCTTGCATCCTTAGTTTGTAATAATACCTCACTTTTTAAGCAACACTTAATTTCAAACTCAAATATTTAGAATAGAGCCAGTAAACCCTTCATGAAAAAGCATGATAAGAGATAGATTAAGTCATTATAATAATTCAATTTTATTTAATTTTGGTGTGAGTATAAATTTATAATGGTTGATAAAAGAATTTGGCCATATATATATATATATATATATATATATATATAGTGCCTACTTTTTGAGAAAGTTAGACCTTGAAATCACAACTAGAAATCAAAGTTCCAGTTTTTATTGTACAAAAATGATTTTCATAGAATTATAGCCAAAAAAGAAAGTAATAGAAACATTATGTGGAACAGAGGAAAATAGCTTAATAAACTATGTCATATTTCTACCATAAAGTTTATATGAAAATTAAAATTCTTGTGTTTGAAAATTATTTATTGACATGGGAAAATATTTCAATTGAAAATATTTCAATTTAAATGCTAAGTAAAAAAAAAGCAGGATACAAGCTGTTTAATTTTTAAAAACATTAAAGATAATCACACTAATAGTAATGATATGAAACACATACAGTAGGAAATACACTAAAATATTGAGCTGTTGTCTGGCTGCTGAGATGAAAGATGGTATATTTATTATTCACACTTAAACCTTTCTACATTTTGTTATTGTTTAAATAATAAGCATGAGTTGATTTTCAGTCAGATAAAATTATAAAGGGCAACCAAATATCTCCTATAAAATGCAAGCTCATATGCATTACTTTTAAATGACCTCTCACAGCCAGCAGGGTCTTACTTTAAACATTTAAAGATTGGATTTCAAACCCACAGCAAATTGGTAGCAGGAATTTAAAAGGAGGGATGAAAGGATCTACCATAAAGACAGAATGGTAAAATAAAAGTAATTGACCCCTTACTGCCTAAGGAAGGAACAGCAATATTATGGAAAAACGTGCAAGTCCTCTAAAATTACCGCTTATTTGACCATTTAGAGCAGGGACTAATGAGCTACCAATCTCAACAGCCTTTCAGGGAATTGATAATATGTGGAAGAAAAATTTCTGCAACACAAATTAAAATTATTTGATTTTAAGTCCCTGCTTGTGACATGTCCTAGCTTGTAATTTTTTTAAATATGCAGTTATTTTTTTGTTGTTGTTTTTTGCCTCTTTGCTTATTGCCACTTGTGCTGACCATGTGCCTGGTAGCCATCCCTCACAAAACTGAGAAAATCAAGAACTTTCAGCTCACACACAGCCCAGTGAAATGATGCCAAATCTGTCAAGATCAAGAAAAGTAAGGATAATGTGAAGTTCAAAATCCTATGCAGCAGATACCTTTATATCTCGGTCATCACAGACAAAGAGAAGGCTGAGAAGCTGAAGCATCCTTGCCCCCAGGTTTGGAGATAAAGGAGCTGAAATGAACCTGACAGACTGATCTGTATTAAAATGTTAAAAATTAAAAACCATTTTAAAAAATTTATGTAATATCTTTAAGACTCAGAATTGTCAGCTTCTAAATGGGAATAAACAATAAGGTAGCAAAGGCCTGGAAGCAGGGAGTGGGGACAGGCTAGAAGGGGTAAAAGGGGAGAAAAGGGGATATATGTAATACAATAATACAGATTATTAAAAAAATAATAAAAAATAAAAAGAGAGGATTTAGGATTAGACAATTTTATATTTAAATCTCTGCTTCAGGACTTTGAGAAACTGTAAGCCTCAGTTTTCTCAGCAGCAAAATGGGGATAATTACTTTAACCTCTTAATACTGTTTTGAGAATTAAATGGGATAATATAAACTGCCTATATGACACCAGGGATATTTAGGTGTGAAATAAATGGAAGTCATTTTTATTATAATAGTAAATGTGGTAGGCCTCAATCCAAGTCATTTTCTCCAGGGTCCCCCAGGTTATAGAAAGGAGTGAGCAAAGTTGAAAAGTTTGGATTTAATACAGTGTAATGAGTATTCCTGCAAATAGTTTACATAACTAGCATGATGATTTTATAGTTCAGAATGATTTGTTTGACAACAACAGCATTATCAATCCATCTTTATAGTCTTGCAACAACCTCCTTTCTTCACAGTGAGTACATTGGGGGATGGGGAGTGAGGCAGACTTCTCTAGAGAGTGTCATAGCAATGCACCTGACCCTTGGCCTCTGGTCACTGAAAACCAGCAATCTTATTTAAAGATGTTTTAAAACAATAAAAGTTACAACAATCTAACTGCCAGAATTGGACTCTGGGCATCATAGCTTTGTTAAGCTTTGTATAAGCAGTTTGTTCTCTCCTAATTCAAGGTGAGTGGAGGGGTTGTTTCCTGAGCAGGATGCAAGGGCGATTTCTTTCCTGCGTTCTTGTCCAGGTTGCTTCAAAGAATGAAGCCATGGACAAAATGTGGTATATGAAAAGTTGGAAATTTATTGGAAATAAGTACAGACTCCCCTGTAGGGAGGGGTTCCCAAAGGGGGTAACCCACTAAGCTCCTTTTTCCTAAGGTTTGTAAAGGCTGCAGTCCTTTGTCTCTTGATGCTGCCTTTCAATTGGTAGAATATCAACTTCAAAGCTTAAAACCCATGTGGTGACCCCTGTTTTTCTCCCCCTTCAGTGGTAAAATTCTCTGTCTCCTGGGAAAGCCTGTTTTCCTCTTTGTTTGCATTTCTCTATCCCCTGTGAAAGTTGGTTTCCTCTTTCTCCTCATACCCTGAGGCTTTTTCCTGTCTTCTGTGAAAGGATGTCTTCCTCTCGCCTTCTCCTGGCACCTCATTTTTTCTCTAGGAATATATACCTTTTGGCAGCTCCAACCTCCCATCTTTGCAGTTCTCCCCCATGGACCCTCTCTATTCCTAAAGTGCCCCAAACCTGCCTATTTTACCCCTAAAACTCAATTCAAAGGGAAGCATAACCTCTAGGTAGTGTCAAAGCAAAGAGTTTACAGTCTTGTCCTTTTGCTTACTTCCTTTTTGCTTCCATGGATTTCCAGCCATGGCATAGATACATTTTTCCAAATGAAGCCTACTTCCAGCTTCCACAGTGCTTTATTGACTAACTGCCCTAAAAAGGGCATCCAGAGAAGCCTGTCTGTCTACCCAGAAGTGGAGTCATTTGCATGATGAGCAGAGAATTGGGCTCAGTTGTGGGCTCAGTGAACTAACTCACTTACCTTATTAGTGGCCAGAAACTAGCACAGTTGAAACAAAAATAGATTCAAAGAAAGTTGGATTTTTGTGATCATTCGATGCTCACCTTTAGGTCTTAAGAAAAAGTTTTCTAGGAATTTTGTGACCCCAAAATTTGGAAATTGATTCCATTTTGTGTCACTAGGTAAATGCTCCAAACACTCAGCTGATATACTGGTTCTGTCCAATTATTTAGAAAGCATATCTCTTAGGAAAATAGTCAGGTTTTAGATGACATTCAGTCTGGCCCACACGTTAAAACTGAATTGGTGAAACTAATTTTACTGTTGTCCTGCTGGTGATTTTCTAAAATGATCTCTGCATTGGAAATGCAGTTTTGAGTGCTCCAGTGTAGCCAGTGATGAGCTAAGGTGTAATAAAATGATGTTTTTGTTAAATGTATGATACCCACTACTTTATACTTTATCTGTTTTGAGCTGCAGGTTGGAATAATAGGTTTTTCTTAAATTGTCTGGTGATTGGGTAAGAAAATGTATAGAAAGTAGAATGAGTATTTTAAGAATTGTATGAGAAAATAATAAAATTGCATAGATAATGACAGTGGAATAAAAATATGTATCTTTTGAGGCAGAGTAGAATTTCATAACTTTTTTGTGTGATTTTAAAAATCAATGTAGAAAATAATGGAGAGATAAATAGATTAAAATGTGTTTGTCATAGATTTATGAGTATTTATATTCCGCTCATCCTAAAAGTTATCTTTAGTCAAAACAACTTTAGTCAAAATAAATTTAAATTCCTGAAAAAAAGATAATCCAACAAAGAAGATCCAGATGGTTAGTGAAATGAAGTCACTGCTTGATGTACGATGTCACAGAGCAGATGACTGAGTAGTTCTCAGGTTTATTCAGATTCATGCTATGTTTAGAATAGACCTGAGTTTTCAGAGAATGTCTCCCCTATATTAACACTTTTCATTTATTTTAACTGTTCTTGTGGGCCATACTAACCAGTACGTAGAGAATTAAAGTGAAGTCATTACACAGGGAGATCAGTTATAAAGATCTGAAGATAGATGTGGAAATATGTCTTTATTTAATAACAACATTCAGGCCTTTGCTTTGAGGTAGGTCCACAAACCATCCTTTATTCCACGAGTTTATTAGAAAATGTAATTTAAAAATAACCCTGCCATAGGCTTGCCAAAAGGTAATGGTGAAGGTTGGAAAACAAATCCAATGTTAGAACTAGAGAGTAAATTATCTGAGCTTTTTCTCAGGATATTACGGATGAAGTATAAAGGGACACACACACACACACACACACACACACACACACACACACAATCATTCTCTAATTTCTCCAGATAGCAGCCTATATCTGTAAAATTTTCTTGCTTAGCCGATATTAAATATATCACAACTTTAAGTTTCTAATTTGGCAAGGAAAGTGCCTTGCAGCAGAGAAAGTGATAAAACTAACTTTAACAATATAATTATAAAAAATAGCAATTTTGAAGTATAGTATTTATCACTTGCATAATATGTTATGTGTAAGACTAGGTTTGGCTAGGGTGGTTTAAGATGATAATGTTTTCATATTTGAACAAATTATAAAGTTGTCTTTCAGTAAGAAGGCTATGTATTATTAAGGCTAGGAGAGCCCATGAGAAATTGAATGCAGATGAAAATACTAAATCCCTCTAAAATTCATGTGCCCAACACCATAAATTAGAATCTCACTTTAATACCTTTTGTGATATGTTACAACTTTAATTATTTTTCAGTTTCTCTGAAGCAGTATTACAAAGGTCTATCTCATCATAGTATCTATTACTTCATCCTAGAATACAGGTACAAAAAAAAAAAGAATTATAACTCCTTGACTGGTTGCTGACTTGATAATAAAATGAATGCATGAAAAGTAGCCCAAGGAAGAATATTTTATTAAATCAATTAATATTGTATTGGAGTTTTGTTCTTGGGTTCATTAGTATGAACTCTTAGCTGGTAGTTAAGGTTTGGGGCTAGTCATAAAAGTGACTTGGAAAGGACACCTCTATCTTTATTCTCTTTCAAGGGTTCTCACTCAGATTTATTCAATGTGATATCTGAGGATTTTTCAAATGACTCATTTTCCAAAGGAATTTGAAGAGTGTTGAATTACTTTTCAAGGGTGTTTCACTCATTTTCATTAGAACTTTTTTTGCAGATGAAGAAAACATGAGAACAGCTGGGTACTCTAACTTATTTGTCATATTAAAAAAAAAAATATATATATATATATATATATATATACATATATATATATATATATATATATATATATATATATATATGGCCGTAGCTGGTTTGGCTCAGTGGTTAGAGTGTCAGCTTGTGGACTGAAGGGTTCCAGGTTTGATTCCAGTCAAGGGCATGCACCTTGGTTGCAGGCACATCCCGAATAGGGGGTGTGCAGGAGACAACTGACCGATGTTTCTCTCTCATTGAAGTTTCTAACTCTCTATCTCTCTCCCTTCCTCTCTGTAAAAAAAATCAATAAAATATATTTAAAAAAATAAGATATAATGTAGATTTAGCTTAGTGTAAAATTAAACTCGATAGTTATTACCCAATATGATCCCTCACTTTTTAAAAAAGTGTTAACTTTGCTAAACCATGGGATTCGTTTTATGCAGTGTGTACTGTCTCTGCCATGTCAAATCCTATCTACAGGATGGTAGAACTTGATTGATGACAATAGGACCAGGAGGTCTGTGTTCCAAGCCATCCAATGAACCATGCCCCTTCTCTTTTAGATGCCTATAAAAATATACGATATCTGGTAGACCAGATATCCATCCCCTCTTCTCCTAGTCTGGCCAACCTTTCAGAGAAAGGGTCCTTGCAATGTCACAAATGACTTAAAATATTAAAGTGTCAAATATTATCAGTCTTACTAAGTGTTTCAGACTGAGATGTCACATGTTATTGGTACTTGGATTCAATGTTGTGTATTATGACAGATTTTTTTAAAATTAAAAAGAAAAGAAGAGAAAATATTATAATATTATAATTTATTGTATAAGAACAAGAGCAAGCATTTTTGGGAAGTTTTTTTGATTGTTTGTTTTTGCATTTGAATAATATACTAGAGGCTTGATGCATGAATCTGTGCACTGATGGGGTCCAGTCAGCCCTCTCCAATGGGGGCCGATCTGGGGCAGGGCCAGCCAGAATGAGGGGCCGTGGTCATTCTGGTCATTCTGACATTTATTTGCTGGTCTTTTATTATATAAGATTAGTCAACTCAAGAAGCCATAACAAAATATAAATTGGTCTGGCTTAAACAACAGAAATATATTTTTCTCAGTTCTGGAGGCTGGAATTTGGGGTCAGGTTGCCAGCATAGCATTGTCCCATACACCAGAAAGTGTTAGATTGATTGCCAGTTAGGGCACATGCCCAGGTTCAGATTCAATTCCCAGTTGAGTAAGTGCAGGAAACAGCAGAAGAATGTTTTTTTCTCTCTCTCTCTCCCTTCTTCTCTCTGAGATCAATTAAAATGAATGATAAATAATGTTCTATAAGTATGGTTTTAACAGGAAAGACATTGGTGATCTATGAAGTGAAAAACTCATTATAATACATATATACAACATGACCCCATTAAAAAAATGATTTCAGAGGAAGGGAGAGGGAGAAATAGAAACATCAGTTATGAGAATCATTGATCAGCTGTGTCCTGAGGATCATATTATGACCAGGAATCATATTGTGACCTCCTTGTTCATAGATATATGCTCAACCACTGAGCCGCACCAGCCAGGGCCCCATTGTTAATACCAGGCACATGAGGGACATTGGCAAAATCTCACTCCTTGACGAAAGTCTGCAAGTGCCCAAATTCCTTTGCATCTAGGTTTATGGATATGAATTAGTTTCTGCCAATTGGATGTGATTACACAATATTTTGAAGGCAAAAGTGGTGCATCTTTCCGCAGTTTGGCTGTTTGCTGCTGGTGATCAGGTTTGCAGAGATGTGGAGGTTTTCTTCAGCAGAATCCAGGCTGGGCTCAGGAAGTTGTGGCAGAGGCAGTGCCCAGTGACCTGTTTTGTGGGAGCTGGAGGGCACTTGCAGGCCAACAGTTTCTGAATCCCCAGGTCACAGGTGTGCCAGAGTGTCCTAGAATTCACTTGTGAGCAAGGGGGCAGCTCCTCCGCTAGCCAGGGAGTCTTTCCTGGGAGGCCAGTCTAATACCCACTCCTCCAGCTTTCTGATGATTTTCCAAGCACCAATCCCCTGTGCTAAATTCTTTCCTGTCTAAGAATCTAAAAACATTTTGGATCCCTTACTTTCAACAAAAACAATGCTATACAGGGTCAGGTATGAGAAGTGGGGGAGGTATTACGTAAGGCTCCCTTCTTTGAGTCTCAGCTTCCTCTTTTATAGAATGGAGACCAAAGATTAGTTGTTCATAGTTACCGAAGACCATTGCAGCTGTATTTCCCAAAGATGGCCACAACATTTCCTGTCCCTCATGTGGCCTTGCCACTTTCTGCCATGTCCTCTCTCTTGAAGTGGGACTGACTCCGATGCGCTGGTAGCCAGTACCCTGCTTACCTTCAGAGCTCTAAGGCCAAGACCAAAAGGTGTGGGGGCTGCAGCCCAGCCCACTCGGCCAGGGTTTCCAGCTCTGCCCCACCTACGCTACTCAGGGCTGTGGCTTGCTTCCCATCCAGTTGGCAGCCCAGCACCTTGCTGCACACCATGGCCACCTGCTGGTGCTTTTGGGCCCAGCGGGCAGGTGGGGTAAGAGCCCAGTTTGGGCCTTGCGTTTCCTGGCTCCTATGTGCCGCTGCCCCCTGCAGCCCTCAGCCTTTATTCATGCTACTGCTCCCACTGGGGCCAGATGTCCATGTGGACTGCTGTGGCCACCAGGAAAGCCTCCCCAGGTCATCCCAATTCCAGCGCCCTGAATCCCGGGTCCACTTCTGCCAAAGGAGAGCTTTACTCACACAGCTGCTGGAGACTGAACACCTCCAAGGTCCCCAGACCCCAAATCTATGCCAGCCCAGGCAGTTGGCTGGTTGGCCCCATCTGATTGGGGTGTTGGGGGCTATCTGGCCCGGATCAGGCTGTTTGGCTGCTGCAGTGTGTGTCATAGCCACCAGTCCTTCTGGTCATTCTGCTGTAATGGTCACTGTGTTTTTATATAGAGAGATGTTTCTGACTATGGGTTTGCACTGGATTCAATAGTGATCCCTCAAAATTAGTGTCTACTCACAACCTGTAAATGTGACCTCATTTGAAAATAAAGCATTTGCAGATGTAATGAAGGAAAGGTGGTGTTGCATTGGGTTAGGGTGAGTCCTAAATACAATAGATCTGGTGTCCTTATAGGAAGAGGGGAGTTTGGACACAGACACACAAGAAAGAAGGACATGAGGCAGAGATCAGAATGGCATAGTCATACGCAAAGGAACACCAAGGATTGCCAACAATCCTGGCAATAATTCTGGTACCTTGGTTTTGGACTTTTAGTAAGAGAATAATACATTTCTGTTGTTTGAAGCCACCTACTTTGTAATACTTTGTTATGGCAACTATGGAAAACTAATACTGGCTTTTAACAAAAATTTTAAGTCTCTGGAATTGGTAAATTGGGAATTCTCTTATAGTGCAAAAGAAGTCCCCTGATGTCTTCAAGAAAAGAGGGAGGCTCCTTTTTATCTCTCCCTGTCTCCCCTGACTTTAGTTACGCCACTGCGCATCAGATAAATTCCTTCTTAAATCTTTCCATTCTACCACCTCATGCCATCCCAAGGTAGAGGGGTCAGTCTTCAATTAAAGCCTAAGATGTAATACTCTCAGGATGTAAGCTTATCTTTCTTCTACAATAAGAGAATTTGTTGATGCTCAAGAAACAGTTGTGAAGAGAACAGATGAGGTTTCTGATTTTTCGGGGTATGCTTTAACATTATAACTTCTGGATTTTAGAATAGATGTAAAGAGCCTTGATGCCCAGAGATATTCATATTTTATTCAGAGAGAATCATATTTCAATAGTGGCCCAATATGAAATTGAGTGGACCTCAGCCTCCTCATTGATGGTAGACACAAAATCAACATGCTTGTATAATCTGGGTCACAATTAGGACTTAAAAACCATTCTGATTGGCTATGCTCTTTTAATTGATTGAAACATTATGAAAGAAGTATTTAAGTTCTTACTGATTATAAAAATTGTTAAATAAGTAAATTTCATTTCTTTCACAGGTGAATTTCTATCTTTATAAATTACATTTTTCTCCCCAAAGATTTTTCATGAAATCATTAATAATTCTAGCTTGGTCTTTTATAACTGTTGCTTACTATTCCAAAATAGAAATGTAGCTTGATATATTTAAACAAAGTTTGTTTCAAATTCTATAATATTATAAATGATTATGTAATAACATAAACTATACTGCAATCAACACCCTTGTATGTACATCTTTATACACAAATGTTCAGAACATTAGTGTGCTGCAGTAGGATTATTGAGCAAAAGTCAGTAGATTTGAAATTTTGATGGATGGTGATGAAATGCTCTCCAATTTATAGAATGACCAACAATATGTGAGAATGCTTATTTTCTCACAACCCCAAACTGGATATAATTAAATGCTTTTAACTTTTGCTATTCTAATGAGTGATAACTAATTTATCATTATTGCTTAAACTGTTTCTATGATTATCAATAAAGTTTAACTTCATTTTATGTATTAATTAATATTCAGATATTAAATGGCCATTGTATTTTCCCCTGTGCCACAAACTTACATTTCATTAAATATTTAGTTTCTATTCTTAGTTGAAAAAAATCATTATATACTATCTATGGGTATTAAATGTTATTATAAGTACTGCATATGATTTTTTTTAGTCAATTGTGTCTTTTAACTCTATGGTCTTCTATCCTCGTCATAAACTGTTGTTGTCAACATTTATTCACACTTTACTTTTTGGCATTAGGATTTCCTGCCTTTATTTACTAACCTTTGCTTGCTCTTTAGTATGAAGGGAGTAGCCAATATTCTTGTCTGTGGTTACTGAGTAGTTCAGCTATTCTACCTATTCGTAATATCTTGCAGATTTTCTATAAATTTCTATGTGTGCATAGGTTTCTTTGTGTGCTCACTATTATATTCTTCTAATCTATTTGTCTAACTCTGGATCAGAGATGTGCTGTCTTAATTATAGACTATTTCTAGTATTTTTCTTATTTGGCAGGTAAAAATTTTTGTCTTTGTTATTCATAATTTTCTTAATTAGCTTTTTTATATTTATTTTCTGTAAAAATCTTAGAATCAGCTTGTTTGGTTTCAAAAATGTAATTGATGATAAATTCAAGAGATATATTAATTTGGAGAAATGAATATCTAGGTTTTTCCACTTATTAAACATTTCCTTTATAATACATTTTTATTTTTCTCACATGAAACTTTAAATATCTTAGACTGACTTATTTGTGGAATTTTATAATTCTACTATGAAGTATATTTTTTCTTTTGTTCTTGTTGTTGGTAGGTAGGTTGGGTGCTGAAATATTCATTTTTCTATGTTGAGCATGCCATCCTATTTAATACATTACAATAATAGTCCTGTTCTACATAGATGTTAGATACTTTGGTGTGAGACTCTTATCAATTTCTTTTGCTAGCTTCTTAATCCTGGTGATTGTGGAGAGAAGGAGATTTAATTTTTTAAAAAAGTTATCTTTATTAATAAGTTTAAATTGTAAAATGTAGCTTGAATCATGAGGCCAAAAGGAACTCTCCACTTTCTCTTTCTGAATTAGAACAGCTTTAAAGCTATAGGCCTCTCCTTAAAAAATGGTATTGGGTGAATGCCAGTGGACAAAGGACAGCAGTAGGAAGAAGAAGAAACACATGGACCTGACAGGTGGCACAAAGGACTGGGCTTGTGTGAGGAAGTGCAGCACAGGTTTGAATATCCTGTTTTTCCTAACTTTGGGGAGAGATAGAATGGGAAGAATTCCATATGGGGAGACTTTGGGGTCTTGGTGTGATAATGTGGTCCTGTTTTGGAATAGCCATCTAAGCCTCCCATGGCCAACACCATGCCTCCTCTCTCTTGCGTGAGAAGGCTTTTTCTCCCTGGTTTGCAGAAAGACCCTGTTAGTGCCTTATCAGAGGAGTTTCCATTTCAAGAGGAAGTTAATTTTTCTTGGAGGCCCCTTCCCCATCATTGCTCATTATCTCCAGGTCTGCACTGAGAATCCAATTCTAGTATGTGTTGGAGACCAAGTAAGAAGTCCAGCATGGAGAAAGAAGGTCCAAGCACAGAGGCTTCAAGATTTTCCTCATTTCCCTTATCTTTCTTCTCCCCTCTCTCCATTATTTATGGGTTTGTTTGTGGAGGTTAATTATCAATTTGGGTCTAAGGATAGCTGATTATTGAAACAATTGTAAAAGAAGAAGGAGGAAAAGACATCGTTCAGGGATTCTTGGCTTGAAGCTAAATCTGCTAATAATTTGAATTGTCTTTTTGTGTGGGTTGTGTAAAAGGAGTGTGTTTGGGACTCTATACCACAAAGTTATACTAAGTTAATTAGGAGCTTTTAAATTTTTTATTACCAAAAGAGTTTAAGTTGACATTGGAACAGTATCTAGAATATAGTGAGTAGTCAAAAATACTTGTTAAAGGAATAAAACATGCTGGGGAGGTAGTGAGAGAGATTGCAAGATAATTGAATTTTGAAAGTGTTTGGCTGATTAACACCCAACTCTCCCTTCTTTGGAGGTAATTTCCTATATTATGTGGGTCTTGATGAGAGGTTGTACATGCCTCTAATTTTTTTTCTCCATTTTGGTCTTAGAAATTCAGTTTTTCATCAATAAAATATATTCATTTGAAATGATTTCCTGTTTTTCAAAAATTGTTTAATTTCTGCTCTACCTCTTATTTTTTTTCTTTTGGTTACTTTAGGTTTAATTTGTTCTTCTTATTCTAGATTCCTTAGGTAGAAGATTAGATTGTTCAATTTAAATATGTATTTTGTAAATATATGTATTCAATGCTTTAATTAAGTACTGCTTTCACTGCATCTCACATTAAAAAAAAATCAGGTGTAGATTAGGGTCATATTGTCAAAGACTTTGTACATCAAGTCAAGGAGATTAGATTTTAGGCCATGAGCATTTGAGACCTAACAGAGGTTTAATACAATCAGCTTTGCTTTTCAAGATCATTCTGCCTGCAGTGTGGGGCCTGGTGTAGAAGGTAGTATAAGATCCACTTCAGAAGTGGAGACAAAGCATCACATAAAGGGTCTGGGTTTTTTTTTTAAGTTATTTAATCACAAATAAAACTGTTGTCAAAGATGACAAAGTCAACATTGCTATTTTGGGTTGCTTCCAAGGAAAACTGCAGGGCACACCCAAAGCACAGCTATTCTCCCATTCCTACCCTGTTCTCTAAGTTTCAGAGGTATCTAACTGTGTCTTCCCTCAACCCTCACAAAATGTTGGACCTGGATTTCAAAACTCGTTGTTGGAAGTGCATTTGTAACTGGCCAATTTTATTAGTTTTAATGGTACTCACAAATAACAGAGTGTTATAAGTAGAGGGGAATTTATAGAAAGTGCTAACCTGGAATCCTAGGCAGTGTGTGAAAGTAATGCCAGAAATCAGTTCTAGTTTTAGCATTTCCAAAGCTTAACATATATTTGTATTTTTAGTCATTTACAATCTCAATCTCACAAATTTTGATAAGTTGTGTCTTAATTTAGTATATTTTGAAATTTCTTGTGAGATTTGTTTTTGACCTGTGTATTATTATTTTTCTGAAATTTTCATCATCATCATCATCATCATCATTTTTAGATATATTTTTATTGATTTCAGAAAGGGAGGAGGAGAGAGGGAGAGATGGAAACATCAATGATGAGAGAGATTCATTGATTGGCTGCCTCCTGCATGCCCCCCACTAGGGATTGAGCCTGCAACCTGGGCATGTGCCCTTGACTGGAATCAAACCTGGGACCCTTCAGCCACAGGCCGATGCTCTATCTACTGAGCCAAACCAGGATCATTATTATTTTTTATTAAATTTATTGGGGTGACATTGGTTCACAAAAGCATACAGGTTTCAAGTCTACAACTCAATCACATGTCATCTGCACACTGCACTGCGCACCCATCACCCCAAGCAAGGTCTCTTTTCAAACCCAGGCCCATGTATTATTATTGTTTAATCTCTATGTATGTTGGAATGTTCCAGTTATATTTCTGTTATAGATCTATAGTTTGATCTCATTGTAGTCTGAGAACAGACATTGGATGATTTCTTTTTCTTTTCTTTTTAATTTGCTACTGCTTGTTATATGGCTCAGAAGGTGGTCTATCTCTGTGAATGTTCCATGTGAGCCCAAGAAGAATGTGTATTCTGCCTTTGTTGAATGAAGTAGTTTATAGATGTCAATTATACCCAGTTGATTGATGGTGCTGTTGAATTGCACTGTGTCCTTACTGATTTTCTGCCTGCATGATCTGTCCTATTCTGAGAGAGGAGTGTTGAAGTATCCAACTATGATAGTGGAAACATTTATTTGTCTTTGCAGTTCGGTTAGTTTTTGCCTCACATAGTATGATGTTCTGTTGTTAGGTGCATACACTGTAAAGATTGTTATGTCTTCTTGGAGAATTGAGCACTTTATCATTATGTAATGGCTTTCTTTATCTTTGATAATTTTTCTTCGAAATCTACTCTGTCTGAAATTAATATAGTGACTCCTGCTTTCTTTTGATTAGGGCTAATATAGTATATTTTTCTCCATTCCTTTACTTTGAATCTCCATGTGCCTTTATATTTAAAGTGACAACATATAGGTTGTGTTTTTTAATCTACTCTGCATTAAGACCATTGATGTTCAAATTGATTATCAATATAGTTGGATTAATATCCACCATATTATTGGTTTCTATTTGTTGTCCTTGTTCTGTTTTTATTTTTGTCTTCTACTCTTTTTCTGCCTTTGTGGTTTTGATTGAGCATTTCATATTATTCCATTTTCTCTTCTTTCTTATCGGTTGTACTTTTTTATCTTTTTGTGTGTGGTTGTTATAGAACTTCCAATATACATTTACAACCAATCCAAGACCACGTTGAAATAACACTTTCCCCCTTCACAGGTTGTGTGAATTCTTTATAAAAACAAAAGATTCTTCCTTCCTGCTGTTTCTTCCTGGGCCAATATTTTTGTGTCTGACATTAATTTGGGTAAATTCTTCATCATTATTTTTTTTTAATATTTCTTCTGTTCCTTTATCTCTTTTGTCACACTCTAGTGTTTCCATTTTGAGTGTGTTCTGCTTCTGTGATTGCCCCACAGCTCTCAGATATTCTGTTCCGATTTTTTAGTCTTTGCTCTTTTGCTTTTCAGTTTTTGAGGATTCTATTGGTATGTCTAGCTCAAAGATTCTTTCCTCAGCCATGTCCAGTATACTAATAAGCCCATCAAAGACAGCCTTACTCTCTCTCTCTCTCTCTCTCTCTCTCTCTCTCTCTCTCTCTATATATATATATATATATATATATATATATATATATATATATTTCTAGCATTTTATTTCTAGCATTTGGATCTTTCCTAGACTTTCTATCTCTCTGTGTATGCTGTAAAGTTTACCTATTAGAGTCCTTAACATATTAATCATAGATATTTTAAATTCCTGGCTTCACAATTCCTGCATTCCTGCTACGTCTCATTTTGATTCTTGCTCTGGCTCTTCAAACACTGTTTTTTGTTTGTTTGTTTGTCTGTCTGTCTTTCCGGATGGTATTCCTCATCATTTTTTCTTGATAATCAGATACAAGGTCTGACCAGGTGAAAGGAACTGCTGTAAATAGGTCTTTACTAACTTGGTGGTAAAGCGTGGGGCAAGGTAAGCATTCTAAGTTCTACTATTAGGTTTCACTCTTTTTGGGGAAATCCGCTGGGCTATTCATTTCATGTGTTTCTCATTTTCTTCCTTTCCCTTTAGTGGGCAGGGTGATTAGCATGGGATTTTATGTTTCTCACGGGGAAGCCTAGAGCCAGCTGGAGATGGTTAGGAATTAGGCTCTAGTTAAATAGTTTCCCCTGAGTGCTGGCCTTGTTGAGATCAGGACCCTAAGGAGTATTTAAAAATGGCTCCATTTCCCCACTATCTGATGGAGGCTCACCAGAATTTTTCTCTGATATTTGCTGTGGGAATATGGATGAGTCCTGGATGTTAATTTCTCAATATCATGAGTGTCCCCTATGACAAGGACCCCTAGGAGTTTTGACTCGCTGAGGTGTCTGCAGGAGGCCCCCAGCTCCAGCTGACATTTTTTCACCTGGCCTTGGCTGCTGCAGGTTGACTGTTTAGGCATGAAGTCTCTGCTTTGGTGAGTCTGGTTTCCTTTTTTTATATATTTTCTGTATCCAGCATTGGGGGCAGCAGTTTGCCATGTCCTCCCTTCTCTTTGGAATCCAGGAGGAGTTGCTGAATTTTCAGTCTGCTCAACTTTTTACTTGTTAGGACAGAGTAGTGACTTTCAGGCTCATTACCTGTGGAACCCATACCAGGATGTCTCCCTTCCCTTTTGTTCTTTTCCTGTGCCATTATCTTAAGCTGGTCCAGTCTCTAAGGATTTCTACCTGTATTTTATAGGCCTTTTAGTTTCACATGCTACTTGAACATTTCTCACAGTGTTATATTGAATGGTCATTTCCCCTAGCTAGCAGCATTTTTAGAATGTTTAATTTTGACTGCTTAAATATTTTTAAGGTCTCTCAAAAACAGTGTCTATTATTTAGAGTCTATTGCTTAGAACCTTCTGTCCCCAGAAACTATAATTGAGCATTCAATAAAGTATAGAAGGCTAATTCAGAAATCTATTTCCTAGAACAGCTGATGCCATGCATTTCTCATTAAATTGAACACTTGTTTTTGTTTCAAAAACAAACAAATTGTGGAAAGGTACATAGAGCACAAAAGCTACAATTGTATTGAGAACACCAAACTTTTCTGTGATAGCTCTATCCAGCATGAGGTGCATAAACCAAGGCAAGGGCCATATAAGGTGGGATTCTAGTAGAGACATCCCTCATCAAAACTGGGAACTCACTGGGTTGAAGTAGAAGTAATTGGCATTATGAGGCTTTGCAGCTGTAGGCCCTATTGTCTGGGTTTGGGACAAGCCCTTATTTTTCAAAATGGTATTAAAGTTTTAGTTCCAGACTTTGAAACTCTTCTGTTGAGCCAATTTAACTGAGTTTATCTCTTTATTGGGTGACTTAATAAGGAATTAGATGCCCAAGGCCATCAAATGGACAAAGATTTGTTGCTCTCCTTTAATAGTTACACAAAACAAGTTTGTAATTTAAAGGGAATATATATCAAAATCTAATAATGCTTTTGAATTTTTCACAATATTCAGTTGGTAAATAAAGTTTCATTTTCATCTTAATTAGTGATATCAGAACAAAACATTTTTGAGTCCTTTTGAAATAGCACTTTAATTGGGCTTGTTTAGTTGGAAAATCACCAACTTACATTTAAAAAGCAGGAAGGTCTATAGACCTTGTATGTATATGTGCATAAACTATGAACAAGGACAATTAGGTGGTGAAAGCCTGGGGCAGGAGTGGGAGTGGGCTGGAGGAGGTTAATGGGGGAAAGAGGGAGACAGATATAATTCTTTCAACAATAAAGATTTTAAAAAAGGATTAGTTGTAATATTTCAAGGACTAGAATTAGAAATCTTGAGATACTAACCAGTTTACCCATTTATTTGCCTAAGCCTGCTTTCTCTACTGACTAACTTTTACACCTGATTTCTCCTCATAAATTCAGCTTCCACATGATTTGGGCTTTCTCTGACTTTTTATTTTCACTTCTTATTAAGGAAATTTTCAAACATAAAAAGAATTGTATGACAAACTCCCATTTATAATTGCTGTGCCTCAACAATTGTCAACTTTGCCATGACGTTTTTATATTCCTTATTCTCTTTTAATGTATTTGTGCATATTCATTTATTTTCTGCATTATTTTAAAAACTTTTATTCCCAGTTATCATATAAGAATCAAACTTTTTCTTAAGATAATTACCATGTAATTAAGAACTCTGGAAAATGAATAGTGGTTCCTTAATATCATCTAATTAGAGGCCTGGTGCATGGAATTTGTGCACTGGGGTGGGTGGGGGTGGCCCCTCAACCTGAACTGCACCCTCTCACAGTTCAGGAGCCTGTGTGCCTAAGCCATCGTTTGTACATCCTTAGCATTGCTATAGAGGTAAGAGAGGCTCCCGCCAACACCTCCACTGTGCTTTCCAGTCGTGAGCCCAACTTCTGGCTGAGTGGCACTCCCCATGTGGGAGCACACTGACCACCAGAGGGCAGCTCCAGCATTGAGCATCTGTCCCCTGGTGGTCAGTGTGTGTCATAGCAACTGGTTATTCCACCGTTCGGTCGATTTGCATATTAGCTTTTTATTATATAGGATACCTCATATTTAAATCACGCAGATTATATCAGAGATTATTCTGAATGTGCTAATATTGCCTCTTGGAATTAATTGCTTCCCTCTTTTTAATATTTCTACACATTGATAGATATAGATTCATATTGAAGCAAGAACTTTTTATGGATGAGTGTGTAATCTTCTTATTTCATCATTAAGTAATAATGAAAAGTTCTGCATCCATTTATTTCTTATTTGCAAATGGAAATCTTCTAATACTATCTTCCCTCTTTGTATTTCCTGGAGTTCCAGGGAAAGGAAATTTACCTTGTCAATGTTTGGGTACTTGGCATCTAAACATAATAATAAATAATTCACAGCTATGAGTTGGTGCCCTAGCAACTTCAATGGTATCCAAATATATTTATATTTTTAGTATAATTGTCTTATGAATTTTTGTTATTTACTTTAGTTCAGCATATCATTAGTATTTGTTTATGCTGTTTAAATTGTCTACCGGAAATTCTGTCAAGTTATCTTTGTTCCTTTAACTCATTGGACTCTTCTTGCTTTGTAGCACACATAGCCAAGACTCACTTGTTTGCTTCTAGTCTTTTCAGCTGTGAGATCAGCTATTAATACCTTAAAGAGAAATGGCATGATGTATTTATTCTGATACCTCACATTTAATAATTTCACATTTTACACATACCATATTTTCCAGCATATAAGATAACTTTTTAACCCAGGAAAATCTTCCCAAAAGTCGAGGTTAGTCTTATACACCAGGTGTAAAAATACCGTAGTTTGCACTTATGATGGGCATTGCTAACTCGCCAGGGACTTGCCTGGCACTTGCTCTCTCTTTATTGTTTATCTTTCTCCTATCATCATCAGTTCCAATCGTCTTATAAGCCAGAAAATATGCTATATTTTATTTATCTTGATAAAAATCTAGGTTCGTAACTTAGATTAATTTAAATACTTATTTTCTATCTGATTTGCAGACATTGTTATAATATAAGCTATATTTGTTTAGCCTCCTTACCCTCCTGTCCCAGGGTGTAGAGATTGTTGTATGGTTTGATTTTTAACATAGGTAAAATATTTACCTGGTTTCAAAGTCAAAATTAACAAGGTATGTTAAAAAAAAACACACTTGCTTTTCTCCTTGTTTCTTGACCTATCTTTCCCAGTTAGCTGTAGGTGATAATTTTAATTGTATTCTTGTTATTCTTTCATACTCACCGGCAAGAAATAATCCTGGAAAATTAATTAGCAATTTAGAGAAATAACGTTTTTACATCATGTTACACATCTAAATAAATGCCATAATTAATGAATTGCTACCTGTAAAACTTAAATTTTCATAAAATGGCATTTAATGTTCAGTTCCAAACTCTGAAAGGAGGAAACATTTCTAACCAGAGAAGATCTAAAGTAAAGCACACAAAGAAAAAAAAACCTTTATTTCAAACTTTATTTTTATGACTTACCATAAAATTTTGCAACAACTCTAAATTATAAAAAATAATTACTATTACTGTGCACACTTCATTTTATTTGATGCTCAGTACTTTTGTAATGTTTGTTTTAGCATACCACTTTATAAGTGAAGAGCTGTTATGGACTGTTTGTGTCCCTGAAAAATTTATAACTTGAAGCCCCAGCTTCCAGTGTGTCTGTATTTAGCCATAAGGACTTTGGGGAGGTAATTAAGATTCATTTGGGTCATAAAGTTGGGGTTGGCCTGTCTTCTGGTTCCACATGGTGGCCAGGCATTTCATGGTGGTCAAACTCTACATGCAGATCTGGCCTGGATTCCTCAAGAGTCCTGAGCCCCTTCAGAGGGGGTTTCTTCCCTAGGGGACTTCCTTGTGAAGGAAGAGCTGGTTCTATGAGAGCTGCTGATGTCTCTCATTCTCGTGAGTTTGGAGGAATGTCTTTGCTGCCAAAAAGATGTGGTGTCTTACATTTCACACTCCCAAGGATGCCCATCTGAGGCTGGATTTGTGGCCATTGGAGGCCTTTGTTTCCCCATGAGGAATCTGATCTTTCTGCTGTTGAGTTCTTAGCAGTTGGATTTGAAAGTCTGAAAATTAGGAACCGCCTCTTAGGATACCTTTCCAAGATAAAAGGCCTGAGAGATTGAGAATCTGAGGGTCTCCTCAGGGGCAGGACTATAGCTCCAATGTCAGCCCTCAGGTGCATTCCACCATCCAGACGTATCTCATTCTACACGTGTGTGTATGTGTTTTAAACATACATACACTTGCCTATACTCATTCTATTGCTTAGGGTTACGTAGCCAAAAAGTAAAATGGAAGAGAAGTCAACTCTGACTCATCTGTCTTAAAACTTCTTTGTTCTTTCCTGTTTTGCTTTCAAGAAAACATCTATTAAATATATAAAATGATATAGGTAATAAAAATAGCTAAAGAATATTTCATGAATAATTAATTACATAGGAATAAATGTAATCAGAGAAATAAGGTATTTGAGTGGGTGTGTATGTTACTTCATTAGTAACAAAAATTAAGCAATGTATTTTTTCTTAATACAGTTAAGTGGTAGCATCTGTTCTTCAAAATTCTATCAATTATTTGTTGAAATCTGAATAACTTTTTAAAATTGGAACTATGTTATTAAATATATTCCTACCAGTTGGTAAATTGTTTCCAAGAATCAACTATAAAGGAAAAATAATATTATATTTCCCCCTCAAAGTGGTTAATTACTGGTTACTTATAAAACATTCCTTCTCAGACTTGATAATTTTCCTGAAGCTACAATTATTTATAATTCAGCAACTTGAAATCATGTGTAAAATAGTAAGAATGAAGAACCCATGAAAAGCTTATAAACAATAAAAGCACTTGATTTCTAATACTATAGCAGACAAGTATAAAAAATGCAAAATTAATGACATACATCTTAATTTAGGGATTAAATCAGGTATTTTCCACTTGCTGTACCTTGCTACCTATACTTGTTTTTACTTATTTAAGGTAATTGACATATGAAGAGGAACCTCTATTCCAGGTCCTTCCCATTGAATTAGGAAATAGAGCCCTGTGGGTTTTTTTTTGTTTGTTTTCACCTACACAACTCCTTTTCATAGACATTTTACTCAACTTGATATGAAATTTACATTTCAAATATTTTCCAGGAATCCAGGTTTAAAATGTTACTTTGCCTGAGATACAATTTCTTCTAGAATATCTAAATCTTTTCTTGGTTCACAAACATCTTTGCATATTCGAGCATCTCAGTCTTTTGTTCACCAAACTATTCTCTTCACATAGATAATGAATGGCCCTTGCACAAACTCACAAACTGGGGAATGTATATGAGGACAAAATGAATGTGTACTAGCTGCACATGGTGTCAAAATAATTATTATTAGTGACTAGAGGCCCGGTGCACAAATTTATGCAGAGATGGGGTCCAGCTGGCCCACCCCAATCGGAGCCTATCAGGCCAGGAGGAAGGGATGCAGGAGGTTGGCGGGTTGACCCTGCCCCCTGGTTGAACTCCAGGTCAAATTTCCAGTCAAGGGGACAATTTGCATATTAGCCTCTTGTTATATAGCATGGTCTGAAATTGCTGATGCACATTGGATCATCTTAAATATGGAATTCTTGTACTAGTTCTAATTTATTTTATCATAGCCAGGATAGGTTACACAGCAGGAAATGATAGCAAATTTTCTTCCCTTTAAGACTGCAGGGCTTATACCCTGCATGTGTGCACTCTTCATTCAAAACTATTTTGAACTTATTGCAATATTATAAGAATATGTGGTAATATTATAGCTAGGGAGCGGGGGTGGGGAAAGGGTTGCTTCCATTTCTGTACAGAAATAGAAAATGCCATTTCTCATATTTTACTGATCAGATCACGACACTTGGCCATGACCAAATTTTAAAAGTTCAATGCTCACACTTAATTTTAATAACACAATTGCTTAAGTATAGGTAACATAAAATCTAATCAACTTAACAGTGGTTTATGGGAGAGAAAAACAATAAGAAAGACAAAAATCTAGTGGTTTGCTTAAACATGACTTCAATATAGATCAACAATTCCCATTTAAAATGAATAATATCTTGGGTAATTAACTGCTACACAACTAAAAGTGAGTTATGAACATTAGCATAATGTTTTAAATATAAGTAACTGTGAAGCCTAAGGAATATAAAACAGATCTAGAGATTATAATAGGGTCAAAAAATACCAAATCAGAAGACACAAAAATATTTGACCTAGTATTAATCAAATGTGAGGAAGCATTTCTTACCACAATATGGAATAAAAATTTAGTTTAATCTTAAGTAGCATAAACCAGTTAAATTGGGACAGATTGAGGAATTCTATATTTGTCCAAAATAAGGAAGAGGCATCAACATCAGGAAGGGATATTCTGACAAAGATGTTCTCTGTTCAGTGTATTGAAAAAGGGGCTTAGTGATTGTGCTTCAAGGAGACCATATAAAGAATCCTTACCGGTTGACTTGGTGAACCTTGAAAGTTTCCTTTAGTTCTAAATTATGTGGTATGATTCTATGTCCTCATTTTATTTTCAGGGCCATATTATTTTCTACTATATATTCTTGAATGGATTGTTTCATTTTAACTTAAAACATGTCATTCGGACAATGTCTTTCAGAATGCAATCTTTTCCCTTAGCTCAGTTTATGGTTGTTAGTATTTATTCAGCCTAAATCCTCTATTCCCTCCCTTTCATTTCCTCTCAGTCCTCTGCTTCCCCAGACTATCTGTCATTTCCATTTTCCAAAGGAAAACACATTTTCATTTTATAGATATGCCAACTTGGGGTATAACTGGACTATTGAAAGTGAAAGAGACGGATATTGTTTAATAGTAGTTTCTGTACTGGAGAAAAGGCTTGGCTCCTCTCCTCCCTATAGATGTTTCTTTCACTCAACTGACTTGATATTGTATATATATTTCATCTGAGGCAAAATTAGAAAGACCAGGAGACAGAGCAGAAATGATACGGCTGCCAATTCATCTTCACTTCCACTTTTTTTCATTGAGCGTGTCAGATGCTACGGGGAAAAGAGACGAAGCTCTGGTGTGACAAATAGGCCCCGTGATTATTTTTAACAAGTCACAAAAAAGTAGGACAAAATATCTTAATGTTTTCCTCTTTCCCTTCATCCTTCATTCAACAGAAATTTGCTGTCATTTGTAAAGGTCATTGGGCCTGTGAGGAGTCAGGCAGATAAAAAGTTTAGTTCATTCCTCAAGTCGACTTTTAAACAGCTATCCTATTGAAATACTGTGAAATAAGAGCTTGGAACTAGAATGAGTTTGAGTCTTTTAGCGGAATAGATTTTATCAGGCCACCCACAGTCTTCTGTCTATTTGAGGTTATTGTGAGCTTCAGATAATATTGCATTTTCATGTGGAAATGAGGGGAATGGTAAAAGCACAATTTCCCCTTGTTTCTCTCTAGAAACAGATTGGTTTTAGACATGAAATCCTAAAGAATAAAAGAAGCTTGCATGGGATGCTACTTGGTAATATATATATATATATATATATATATATATATATATATATACACATACTGATTTATGTAGTAACTTTCTCTCCTCTTGGGAGATGTTGTGAAGTAATAGAGTGCTCTAACTGTAAATGTGACTACAGCTAGTATGAATAAAAGATGCAACAGAAATGAATATCAATAGTCACTTACCCATAGTCACTTTGGTTTTGGAAGTGGACATCAAACCTGAAGGATTGATACTAATTGAAGAACTTTTAGAGAAAATAGTGGATGTAGTTCCTCCAATTTACTCTTGACAAAAGCCAGGACTGCACTTTTACTAGGAAACTTGTCACTATAAATTTATGCTACAATATAATGTGGCAGTGACAAAGGAAACTAATGACTTGCTTAAATGCGTTCTCTGTGAAAGGCACTACCGGACAGGGGGCATTGTAGATTAGAGGGACTTCTAGCCATCAATATTATATTAATCATCATCTTAAATGCTATATCTTAATGTAGCAGCATTTGAAACAATTCTATGCTTCTATTTCTTGGAAAGCTTTCTCTTGGCTTCCAATGCAATGTTCTTTATACTCATACTAAAGGCCCGAAGCATGAAATTTATGCAAAAGTAGGCCTTCCTTCCCCAGGCTGCCAGCGCCCACCTGGCACTTGGGACCCTGGCTTCCCTTGCATCCCAGCTTCATCTGGAAGGTCATCCAGAAGGACCTCTGGAAGGAGATCCAGTCTAATTAGCCTATTTTGCTTTTATTATTTATTATAGAAACTTCCCAGCTTCTCTTTCTGGTTCTTCCCCTGAAACCTTGTAGTGTTGGGAGGATCTCACCAACATGCTGACTCTCAAATTGTTATGTCCAACCAAGGGCTCTGCTTTTATCTCCACTTATACAACAACCTGACTAATCCTCAATCCAGTTTAGATGTATAATAGGAATATTTACGTAGATATTTTCTGAACAGAATTTGTGATTCTCTCCCCCAGCCAACACAACTGCCATTCATTCAGACTTCTCCATCTCTTTCAATTGGGTTTTTATAACACTAACTCCTCAAGTAAAACACAAACAAAAAACCCCACAAAAAATAACAAAATCTTCTTTGTATATTCTCTTTCTTTACCTCTGACTCTAGCTTAATCCACTTGAAAAACCCATCAACTCTGTCTTCAAATTACAATGAAAATCCTAGCACTGGTCTCCCTCATCCAGCACTGCCACTAATCTAGGTCTTATCTGTCCCACCTCATCATGTGCACAACCTGATTCTTCCTATTTTTCACGTTTAAGCTTAAATGTCTCTCTTTTCCCAATTACATGTTTGTTGTTATTTTATACGTGGAGCTTAGTTAATACGATTTGAAATATTATTTTATTCTTTATTGATAATATAAGCTCCATGAATATAAAGCATTATCTCTTCCATTCATTATTTTCAGCACATAAAGTAGGCTTTAAAATATATATTGAAAGAATAAGTGGGTGATCAAATGATAGAGTTATAACTATCAATCATTTGCTCTAATACACTGATCACTGGATACTGGTGCCAAAGAAGACAGGGCTTTTGATGATGTGTTCTCCTGATGTGGGTCTGCCTCCTAAATGTACATATGTAGAGGAGGAAGTAGGCATGCTCAGGGTGGATGGTGAGAAAGCATGAGCTGAGTCATTGGGGAGGAGAGGGGTAGTGGATGAACAAACAATTACATTATATTAAGGAGAGGAAATTAATGGCAAAAATACAGGCAGGTCAGGGAAAAATCATGGATAGCCTTAAAACTCAAGGAGGTATGGCCAGTGTGGCTCAGTGGTTGACAATTGACTTATGAATAACGGTTCAGTTCCAGTCAGGGCACATGGCTGGGTTGTGGGTTTAATCCCCAGTAAGAGGACTGCAGGAGAGCAGCCTATCAACGATCCTCTTCACTGATGTTTTTATCTCCCTCTTTCTCTGAAATCAATAAAATATATATGTAAAAGAAACACCCCCCCCCCCAAAAAAAACTTAAGGAGTATATATACATTTTTTTATTATCTTATCAGTAAGGAGCCTAAGAAAACTATAAACAAGGCACTACAGAAGTCATATTTTACACTTTTTAATCTGGCTAGATCAGAGATAATGAGTCTGCCTCCCACTAAACAAGCCAACAAACTGAGTCATAGTTGGGTGGGAAGCAGAAAGAGATTAACCTGTCTATTGGTAGAGGGAATAAAAATGATGTAAGAGACATTACAAATGGTATTTATCTATTAGGTTTTGGCTAACAGCTGGATGTAGGAAATAAAAGAAGAGAAAGAGGTAAGTAAATTTTTAAACTCCTGTAGTTGGGAGAATGGCAGTAAAATTAAACACAAAACAGGAAAAGTGTGGATAGTAGAATTCTAATGTGAATTCTAGCTTTAAATATTTTGAACTATAAGTAATTGTAGCCATTAAGAATATCCAGTTGTCAGTTACTAGTATTAATTAACTAGTGGTGCACGAATTTTATCCCTCAGCCCAGCTTGTACCCTCTCCAATCTGGGACTCCTCAAGGGATGTCCCACTGCCCATTTAGGCCTGATATTATTCAGGACTGCTGGCTCCCAACTGCTCACCTGCCTGCCTTCCTGATTGCCCCTAACTGCTTCTGCCTGCCAGCCTGATCACCCTCTAATCACTCCCCTGCCAGCCTGATAGATGCCTAACTGATCCCCTGTCAGCCTGTTTGCCCCTAACTGCCCTTCCCTGCAGGCCTGGTAGCCCTCAACTTCCTTCCTCTGCCTGCCTGGTCACCCCAACTGCCTTCCCTTGCAAACCTGGTCCCTCCCAAATGTCCTCCCCTGCTGGCCATCTTGTGGTGGCCATTTTGTATTCACATGGAGGCAGGATTTTTGACCACATAAGGGCAGCCATCTTATGTGTTGGAGTGACAGTAAATTTGCATATTATTCTTTTATTAGATAGGATAGAGGCCTGGTGCATGGGTGGAGGTCAGCTGGTTTGCCCTGAATAGTGTCCCAGATCTGGGTAGGCCTGGGTGAGGGGCTTGTGGTGGTTTGTTGGCTGGCCATGTCCCCTGGTGAACCAAGCAGAGGCCCTGGTATCTGGGATTTATTTATCTTCTATAATTGAAACTTTGTAGCCTGAAGACAGAGCAGCTCCTGTAGCCTAAAGGAATCCTTCAGAACAGAGTTTTGGAGGCTGTGCTAAAGAATCCAAGGGAATCTGGGCTGAGGGTGTCCTTCCAAATGGGTAAACTGCCTATAAGCATCCCTTATTGTCAGTCACTGCTAAGAAAATCCTAATTCCTTTGTGAGATACTTCTGAAACATTTTGACTGCCAAAGCTGTCCTTGGAATTTAATTATCAATGTGAGACTTCAAAAATTGATCCCAAATTTAATCTGATCACCAAATGAAAATAAGTTTTCCTCTGCTGATTGAAGTTGTCCTTCATTATTACTATTCTGCACTGCAAAGCAAAATTGATCAAAGGCCAGTGGTGGCCTTTTCTAAGATGTTTTATATACTAGTTGTAAATATTTTGTGGGATTTTTTAGATCTTTGGGTTATAGTCAGTGTTTTTGCTTTACTAGCTTACTTTTTATTTTTCATTATATAATATATAACCCTAAAAGTTTAGTAACACATTGTATTTGGTATTATCTAAAATTCACTTTACTCTTATGACTAATTAGCATTTGGGTATATTTACCTTTCTAATGGTATGGGTGTCTTAATTTAAGTCAATGTAAATATATTTAAAGAAATATTAATCTGTTAGTCAATGCTTTTTAAAGCAAATGCATTCTAAAGAAATTTCTTAAGTTTAATTTAATGACATTTTTAAAGTCATAGGAAGATTGCTTTGATTGTAATCATCAATCAATATGGCATTGTGAAAGATGAGAGAGCATTTGGGTAAGTTGCTAAAAATATCAGTCATAGTTTTCACATCTTAAAAATGGATATAAAAATAGTCACAATTTCATGAGATTATTGTATTAAATATATAAAGCATGTATTTCTGTGCTTGAAAATATATGTATTCATAAATTGTATTTATATTATTAGGAACAGTGTCAGCAGCAGCAGGACGTGTAGTAATAATAATGTAGTAGTAAAACTGTAAATAATAACTAATAATATAAGAATTTAAAGTCTTTCTTTACCTTACCTGTATGTCTCTGAATGTTCATACAGTTATTTCTTGCTATTTGCATTGAAATTTACCCACCACGTGTCTTCTGATATATTCCCTCCTTCAAATGAGGCTTTCTTGCTTTCATAACACCCATCAGTCTTTTTGTTGTTGTTGTTAATCCACATCCGAGGATATTTAGACCCACTTTTAGAGGGAGTAGAAGGGAGGGGGGGGGGAGAGAGAGAGAGAGAGAGAGAGAGAGAGAGAGAGAGAGAGAGAGGGAGAGAGAAAGAAAGAGATTTGAGAGATGCACATCCATTGGTTGCTTCTCGCACAGGGATTGAATTTGCAGAGGAGGTAGGGCCAATGTGCTATCCACTGAGCCAAATAGGGTAGGACAATCACTCTCTTACATATCATATAATTTCCTTATTTTTAAAAATCGGCTTACTTTTTTTGTCTTCCCTAACTACATCCCATCTTAGAATGAAAGATGGATCTTTATTTTGCCAGCCAATGCATGCAGAATGAAGACAATGAAAACTTCATTTAATTGAGGCTATCAGTGAATGAATGAGAATTGTTTGACAGCTTGCAGTTCAGTTCAGGGTGTATTTTTCATGATTCTATAGGAGATGAAAGAAATATCTTTCTTAATTTTTAATTATGACCTTTCAAATTTGGTATACATTTCAGATGTATTATGGACATCTGAAAGTATTAATCTGCACTTTAAAATAAATAGTATATACATATAAATTATAGGTGACATATATTACATATAAAATAAAATATGTAAATATAACAGACATAAACATATAAATATAACACATTATTTTTAGATTTAAGGTAATTATATTTAAGGTATAAGATGTTTTTTTCCCTTTTGTTTTGAAATCTTAATAAGCCACTTATGTAGTTTATTTATGTTGACCTATCTACTAATGAGGATACATTTGTCTAGAAAAGTGTTTTCTAATCAGCCAACCATAGGCATTCCCTTTATTTCACTGCAAAGAAAATAGCAAAGTAAATGTGCATAGCTGTTACTCCCATTCCAGAAAATGGCAGGATGTAGTTGACTTAGCTCTAGCAAATGGAAAAGCAATTTTTTTTTTTTACCATCACTTCCACAAACATGGGCAGCATTACAACTGTTCTCCAGCATGCATTGTTCCTGGGGATATGTTCTGTCTCTGACACTTACTGTGCTTTATACATATGGGGATGAAACTGCAAGTTTGTAACAACCTGCAAGCATGCAAGGACATATAGGTGCCTGTTTACTTGGAAACAAATTGTCTGCTTGTGTGGTCCTAGTCTCTTTCTGGGTATTGGTGCATAAAATCATTATCAGAGACTGATGTATAGAAATGGTATTTGGGCTGCATCAGACAGCCTGGAAATAACATGTAAAGAATCGGACTTACACAGTTTTCTGATTGCAAGAAAAACCTGAAGTTTGTGAAGCAGGATGAATATTAGGCAGGAGAGATGAAGCATGTGCTTTATTATTACATGAGTATAGCATATGTTCATCCTGTAGTGATGTTTCTCAATTCTGTGACGAGTCCATATTTCAGAGAAACCCTTACATCTTTAAAACACAGTGACTACATTTTTAGTGGTGTTACAGGTTTTCATCTTTCCTTTGCCTTTATGTTTATTTTAGTAGAAAGTTGTGAAAAATACATCAAGTCAATATTGCCAAATCAATTTTAAATCAGAGGCTACATTTATTTTCATCTTACAACGTGGCTCAAAAGGTTCATGGAAAACTAGCAAACCGTTTGAAGATTGGAAACTGGTTAAAAAACAAATAAGAAAAAAAATCAGAAAAAATGTTTTACTCCTTTTTTATGTAGAAAGTCCTTTATCTTTTTAATAATTGTAAATGTAAGATATTCTTATTGTAAAAATGTAAAACATAAAGGCATAGATAGAGATGATAAAATGTTATTGGCTTCTCACACACCTTTGCAAAATGTTCTGCTCAAATAACTGTATGTATGCTTGTAAATTTTCTGACAAAGGAACTAATTCTAAGTATATAAAATTAAGCCTTAATAGCTGCTGAATACAAAAGAAAAAAAAACTATTTCCAAGAAAATAATAAAAAATTTAAAAAGCTATCAAGTGTCTGTTTAAAGAATTAGAACTAAGATCTGAGGAAGATATCTAGAAGAATCATTGGGTAAACTGACGTTCATATATGGAATGGAGGGGAGCAAACAGATAACTTCCAATTCCACATTCATTTCATTTCAGAACCTTCTGCTGGATCAGCTGAGGCTTCTGAAACTATATTGAAGTTCTTTTTCTTTCTCAGCTTCTTTTTCTTCCCTCACAGGAGTATTGATTGCAAGAATACTACCCAATAAAGATTCTGTAGATTAATCTCTTTCTCAGGAACCAATACTGGGAGCTGAACCTGTGGGCACCATCTCCCTCCCCGCCCCCCCCCCCAAAAAAAAAATCTGGTTACTGAAAATCCACACATACCCTTCTAACTATATTTAAACTTACAGGCAATAGCATTAATAACACATTACCACTAAAGATAATGCACTGTTATTCATACAAATAAATACACATTATTAACACAAAAGTGGAAAAACAAACTCCTATCTGTTTCATCTTGTAATGACATTTATTCTTCTCTTGTTCATGATACCTTTTGTTACCCTGTAACTTAAAGATATAATTGCATCTTTAACCACCTTCCCACTTTAGGTAATTTCATAAAGGGAAGATGGGGGCAGAGTACAACATGTGCCAGTATACACTGAATGGCCAAATGGTTATGATCTCTGAACACATAATAATCTGGCCACTCAGTGTATATCCTATATAATAAAAGGATAATATGCAAATTGTACCCTTGACCAGGATTTGACCAGCAGGCAGGCTGGCCAATTGCCCATGTCATCTCCCCCTGGCCAGGCTGAGTGGCCAGATTATTATGTGTTCAGAGATCATAATAATCTGGCCACTCATTATATGCATAACTGCTATAAATTTTATTTCTGCAAATGATCACAAAATCATAGTTGATACTTATTTTATTCTACTATTTAGTGCCTCTTTTCATTTTGACAGTATAGCCAATACTATATCATTTTTTTAGCTTCTAGAATGACACAAATCTTCATTCCTGTGGGATATAATCTTCTGATTGTACTAATTTATGATAATTTTAATGTTTATTACTGCCCATGGAAGTACTATGAGGTATGTAAGAAAATCATATATTCCAGCAGTATACGTACTCTCTTGTCTCTGCTATGAAGAAAGCCTCCACATTTCCACTTTAAATAATGATTACTCCAGACAATATAAGTATTAATGAGTTTTCATTATGGCATTAAACAACCTTCACATTCCATTACTTGCAACAGTAAATGACTATTATTTATGGTTGTGAGTCAACTGCAGCTCTGCTTGGCTCTGTTTAGCTTGCATCAGTTGGGGAGGGCTCTGTTCCCTATGTCTCCTGTAAAACTCAGGCAGTCCCCATGGAGGCCTGAACAAGCAGCCTGGGCCAGTCCACTCATTCTCATTCAAGCTTCTACTAAGTGTGGTAATATCACATCCCTGTGCATCCCATTGGCCGAAGCAGATCATAAGTCCAGGCTCACATTAATGAGCCTTGTATATGGAATTTACAAGTTCTCACTGCCTTTTTTTCACTGAAAGGTGATTTTCCTACAAAAACCAAACTACTGTTCTTTGTAATATTGAATTCAGCCAATTCATAATTATTATCAGTTCAGCTGATCCATGAAAGTTATCATTTCTGTTGCCTTTAGTCTCTTCTCTGGCATCTTCTCTTCTCTTCCCATCTTTCCTTTTCCCTTTGCTTTCTTCTTTTACTTTCCTGTGTTCCCTACTGTGTTGTGTTGTAACTCATCTCTGTACTCTTCTGTATTGATTTGAAGTAGGAAAATGCTAATACAAAGGCAAATGACCAAAGTTCACTCCATAATGTGCCCCTAAACCTATGACCTCATCAATGTAGCCAAAAGATAATCCTGGGTACCCAACAGCTTAGAGATTCAAGATATCCCAGAGAGAATATAGCCTTGTAATACATGAAAACCATGTAATTTCATTCAATTTATTATAATTACTTCTTGTACTTAATAACCATATGGCATAATAATAATCACCCTTACCATTAAATGTGGTATTAAAGGTATAAATTGCATTTATTTGTAATACTAAATTTGATTCACAAAAACCCACTGTAAAAGATTTTCACCTTAAACCTAGAAATAAGTGGAAACAAGTCATTATTTTGAAGACCAATGACAATTAAATCAGTCTCTAGGGAAGGAACCCTGGCATAAGTAGTTTGTAAAACTCCTCAGGTTATTTCAATGAGCAGCCAATAGGAGATTCACTTAACTGGATTATCAACCTTATTTCCCATACCTCACTTACTCCTTTCTCAAGGGATGGCTGATTTAATTGGTGAGTTTCTGACAAAATAACAAGTTCAGTGCCTTCATTTCCCTCTTTTCTAGCCCAATCCATTTTCTGCGATAGTGTGCTCTGCTGCTCTGTAAACTACCACTAGTAAAGGACCCACCCTCATAGAATTTTGTTTTTCTGGAGGGTGAGTAGGTCCATCTAAAGGAGGAGCAAATTTTTAGATAACTTTGATTTTCATCTTCTTCACTCTTCTCTGGGTCTCTTATTCAGATCGATATTTGGACACCAAAAAAGAAGGCTTTATTTAATCTCATTCAGCCCAGCAATGGTCATTAAATAAATACAGAAAATACACAATAGACATTTGTATAAGTATTACCTCTTCAAGGCACTGATATTTTTGAGATTTCTTTCCCTCTCTGCTCAGTTTATCTCCTCTTCAACTATTACTCTTTTTATGCTAGATGATTTAACTCTTTATAGATTTACACAAAGTATTATATATCTACTAGAGGCCCAGTGCACGAAATTCGTGCATCAGGAGCAGGGGATGTCCCTCCGCCCAGCCTGCACCCTGTCCAATCTGGGACACCTCAAGGGATGTCTGACTGCCCGTTTAGGCCTGATCCCGGTAGGATCGGGCCTAGACGAGCAATTGGACATCCTTATCACAATCAAGACTGCTGGCTCCAAACTGCTCACCTGCCTGCCTCCCTGATTGCCCCTAACTGCTTCTGCCTATCAGCCTGATCTGATCACGCCTAACCACTACTCTGCCAGCCTAACTGATGTCTAACTGCTCCCCTGCCAGTCTGTTTGTCCCCAACTTCCCTCCTCTGCTGATCTGGTCACTCCTAACTGCACTTCCTTGCAGACTTGATTGCCCCTAATTGCCCTCCCTTGGAGGCCATCTTATGGTGACTTGTGTCCACATGGGGGCAGGATCTTTGACCACATGGGGGCAGCCCTCTTGTGTGTTGGAGTGATGGTCAATCTGCAAATTACTCTTTTATTATTTAGGATAGAGGCCTTGTGCATGGGTGGGGGCCAGCTGGTTTGTCCTGAAGGGTATCTGGATCAGGGTGGGGGTTCCCTTGGGGAATGGGGCGGCCTGGGCGAGGTGCCTGTGGTGGTTTGCAGGGCAGACCTGCCACCCAGTGACCCAAGTGGAGGACCTGGGATCTGGGATTAATTTATGTTCTACAATTAAAACTTTGTAGCCTGGAGCAGAGCCAATCCTTCTGCTTGCTCCGTGTGACAACCATTTCTTTTTGGGTTTATTTAAATCCTATAATTGAAACTTTTTAGCCTAGAGTGGAGGCCTAGGCACTAGGGCTGCAGAAGCTTGGCTTCTTCCATCGCCTGGGCAGCCCTAACATCTGCTCTCTCCAGCTCTATGGCTGTGGCCATTTCTGTTGGGATATATCTTCTATAAATGAAACTTTGTGGCATTGAGTGGAGGCCTAGGTTGGCAATGGCAGGCAGAAAGCTTGGCATCCCTCATTGCCAGGGAAACCCAAGCCTCCCTCCTGCTTCAGTGGCCATAGCCATCTTGTTTAGGGTTTATTTGCTCCTGATTGGCTTGTGGGCGTGGCTTGTGGGCGTGGCTTGATCTGAGGTATGGTCGATTTGCAATTACTCTTTTATTAGGATTATCTATTAAAATTCTTTTGTTTTCAAACATTCAAAATATAATAGAAATAAAGTATATAAATTAACATAACAATAATATTTGCTAATCGCCCCAACATGCTGGAGAAATTTAATCCTAGAACATGTTGGCCTATAGTTTACTCTTGCCCATGTTTGTAACTCTGCCCTCGGGGTACAGGTTATTGGGAAGTTACAGTTGTCAGATAAGACAATGGAAGTTTTAAACTTTATTAGATTATCAATGATTAAATGTGTTCCAGACATTATGGCACTTGCCTATATTATCATTAGTTGTATTCCCCTGTGAGAAAATGAGTTTTGCTATGCTATCTTTCAGGGCAGCAATCCAATAAAAATACTTTAGAGGTTTTATGTTAATACTAGAGGCCTGGTGCACAATATTTGTACTTGGGGGTTGTGTGTCCCTCAGACCAGCTTGCACCCTTGCCAATCTGGGACCCCTAGAGGGATGTCTGACTTCCCATTTAGGTCCATTCCTGGTGAGGTCTAAACAGGCAGTCAGACATCTCTCTCACAATCCAGAACTGCTGGTTCCCAACTGCTTGCCTGCCCTGCCTGCCTGCATGATTACCCATAACCACTTCTGCCTGCAAGCCTGATCACCCCTAACTATTCCCCTGTCAGCCTGATTGACACCTAACTGCTCCCCTGACTGCCCCTGATTGCCCCTAACTGCCCTCCCTTGTTGACCCAGTAGCCTCTAACTGCCCTCCCTTGCCAGCCTGGTTATTCTTAACTGCCTTTACCTACTGGCCTGGTCATCCCAACTATCCTCCCCTGCAGTCCTTGTCACCGACAACGTCACTCCCTTTCAGTCCTGGTCCCCCACAACTGCCCTCCCTTCTTGGCCCCATAACTTCCAAATGCCATCCCCTGCTGGCCTGGTCGCCCCCAACTGCTCTCTCCTGAAGGCCTGCCCACCCCCTCTGTCTACCCCTGCAGTAATGCCAGTATATAAGTGGCCTGGTCACCTCTTAACTGTCCTCCCCTGCAGGCCTGGTCACCAACAATGGCACTCCCCTTCAGGCCTGGTTGTGCCCAACTGTTCTTCCCTGCAAGCCTTTTTCCCTCCAACTGTCCTTCCCTGCAGGCCTGTGACACCCCCAACTATCCTCATCTACCAGCCTGGTCATCCCTAACTGCCCTCCCCTGCAGGCCTGATTACCCTCAACTGCCCTCCCTATAGCAGGCCTGGACCCTTCCAACTGCCCTCCCCTGCTGCCATCTTTGACCATATGGGGCAGCCATCTTGTATGTTGGAGTGACAGTCAATTTGCATATTACTCTTTTATTAGATAGGATTCCTCACTTGGTTCACTTTAACAAATCAATTCAATTAGAATTAAAGGTATTATTTCATGTGCCCTTATGATTTTCTTAGGTAAACATCTTATAAAACTACATTAGATTAAAACTTAAACTCAATTACTACTTTAATAGTTTGGACTTATAATAGTATAGTAGCATAAATAAAAGAATAAAAAAAAACAAGCAAAATATCGAATGATGTAAAGTAACTAATATGCATCTTGCTTATTGTTTTCCTAAATAGGAGTCCGAAATAGAACATAGCTCTTTTGGAAATAGATTGAATTAAAGGGTTCTACCCACAGTGATTTTTTTAAATACTCATTTTATTTTATAAAAAGAGAAAATGCATATTCATAATAAATTAGGAGATTAAAGCCTAGAAGTCAGATATTGGGATAGCTCTTTTTGATGGAAATTCCCTTAGGCCATCACAACTGATTACTTATAATTTCCTCTTGAAAGAAATTGCCAGGCATAGATACTTAACAGAATTTGAGTTTTAAGTATTTTGATGGATTAGTGACTAGAGCTGAAAAAGAATTTTTAGAGTTTGCTACAGCAAAACATGTTACAAAACACTTTAGAAAATATTAAAATAAAAAATATTTATTGGAAACTAATGATTTAAGGTTAAATGTGTATTGATAATATTGACAGGTTTTGTGGCTGTGTAAAAGAATGGAAATATATCTAGTTCTTTTTTCTTGTTTTACATTTTAACAACATAAAGAGCTGCTGCAACAGTAGTGATTATTGGGGAAAATATTACCAAGTCTAGTAAAAAAAAGTAAGTAAGCCAATCTTTATTGGGAATTACTTTGCATAAAAATGACCAAAGCTGCTTTTTTTCCCACAAAAATGAGATGAAATGAAGCTTGTAAATGATATTTCATCACTTAATTAAAACCATTTAAAAAATTCTGAATTTATGGATTAAACTTTTTCCCATTTAATAATTTTTATTTTTGCCTTTGTTAACTATTAGCTCATCAACCCTTCTTTTGAATCTAGTTTATAAGCTCTGTGTCCAGTGCTGCCTCCCAGTTAACTGGTCAAATGGCTTACCTTTACCTCTGCTTCTGGTCTCTACCTACCTCACCACCCACCTCTGTCACTGCCACTGTACACACAAACTTATCCACTTATATACTGGCATTACTGATATTTTGAAAATGTTGTCTTTACACATTAAATTCCCCATATCTTTAAAATGCAACTGAAATTGAATATTTGGACCAGAACCCAGATTCTTTGTCCATCAAGCCAAGGACTGGATCTATGAATAGAGGGAAAGAGTCCCACAGAATGGACTTCCACATGGGGAGGGAGAAAGGGTCCCACAGAGTTCCTTTTTCTATGACTTTCTAGAGGCTGCAGATCCTGGTGCCTTGATATCCCCTCTGATTGGTCACTATTCCCTTAGACTGGTTACTATAGTAACTCCTAGGCTTAAAGGTCCACCTCACATGGGACAAGTGAAGTTCTCCCTGCCTCCTTCCGTATTGTTTTCCTATTCCCTTGGGCTTTATTCTTCTCCTTCTGGATGGAGGGCTTCCTTCTCTTTATTTTGTAAATGTAGACCTTTGCTGTTCCCAGCTCCCTCATTCTATGGAAATGTACCTGTTGCAGATATCCAGCTTCCCTATTCTATGGAAATTGCACATTACTCTTTTTTTATTAGATAGGATTCCTGACTTGGTTCACTTTAACAAATCAATTCAATTAGAATTAAAGGTATTATTTCATGTGCCCTTACGATTTTCTTAGGTAAACATCTTATAAAACTACATTAGATTAAAACTTAAACTCAATTACTACTTTAATAGTTTGGACTTATAATAGTATAGTAGCATAAATAAAAGAATTTATGCTACTATAAATTCTGCTGCTCTGCAGCCCTGTGTTTCCTCCATGGTCCTCTTAATTTCCAAAATTTTCTAAAATATGTCTTTTTTACCCCCCAAAATTCTTGTTTCACAACCTTTGTAAAATTTCAATGTTAGGCTTCCTGTCAGTATTAACAGCAGGAAATCATCACCACCTTTATCATCCACCTCCTCATCATATCATATGTGTTAAAAAACAAAATTCAAATGAGGAAATTTTAAAGATATTGTTGGCTTCTTTAAATGATTCATAAGTTGGGCGTCATTAAATCTAGCAGTTAGAAAGAAGAACCAAGGAGCCATATAAAATAAGAGATGGTGTAGGTAGAAGTGAGCATGGAAGTTATCCTAGACAGAAGAGGGTATTGGTTATTGTAAATTTACTTTCCTTATTGGGGATGGCATTGATGCAGGCCTTCTGGGGATCTGGGGATCCAGAGATGGATGACCCACTGTAGGATCTTGGCTTCATGTAGAAAAGAATTCAAACACAAGCCAGCATAAAGTTTAAAATGAAAGAGAGTTTATTAGTGTCCCAATTATGCCCCAATTAATTAACTATCTGTCTAGATTTAGTGGGACAAACACAGGTGACCAAGGGTCAGCAATAACGGCTTATCCCCTGGTGCTTCAATATCTAGACAGCTGAGCTGAATCAGAACACATGAATACACAAGACAGAATTAGTATACAATCACACAAGGTTTATTTAACTATTCCTAGTAGTCCTAGTTAAGTATGGTAGCAATCAACTCAGATAGAAACTGCTATTTGCCTTCTGTACTTACTTGTTTGCTAAAATAATAGAAAGTTATTTTGATTTTCTGAACTTATGTATGCTATCCCAATACTCCATTGATGATGGTTTGAATATCTCATTGATTGTGATCTCACTGGTCATTGAAGCACATTTCTCTGGGAACCAGGACAGCTCAGTTATCCTAAACTAGAGGCATGGTGCATGAAATTCGTGCATGGGTGGGGGCTGTCCCTCATCCCAGCCTGCACCCTCTCCAGTCTGGGACCCCTCAGGGCAGTAGAACAATCCTTCTGACAATCCAGGACTGCTGGCTTCCAACTACTTGTCTGCCTGCCTTCGTGATTGCCCCTATCCCCTTCTGCCTGCCAGCCTGATCACTCCCGGGCTGCCAGGAGCTCATAGCAGGGAGGGGTGAATAGGTGGGCCACAGGTGATGTTTAGAGCAATGAAACTGTTCTGTCTGATACTACATTAATGGTACATTTGTCAAGGCCATAAGATGTTCAACACAAAGAATGAACCCTAATGTAAACTGCAGATTTACTTTTGTTAATAATGTCGATAAAGGGCTGAAACTGGTTTGGCTCAGTGGATACAGCGTCGGACTGCGGACTGAAAGGTCCAGGGTTTGATTCCAGTCAAGGGCATGTACCTTGGCTGTGGGCACATCCCCAGTAGGGGGCGTGCAAGAGGCAGCTGATCGATGTTTCTCTCTCATCAGTGTTTCTGACTTTCTATCCCTCTCCCTTCTGCTCTGTAAAAAATCAATAAAATATATTAAAAAAATAATGCCGATAAAGGCTTATCAATTGTGATAAACGTATTACATTAATTTAAGATGCTAATAATAAAGATGCTGTCGCCGTCGCAGGTTTGCCCAGGCTGGGCCTGGGGGCGGCAGCATAGGTCCAGACCCCCTGCTGTGTCTGGGGTGGCCATCAAGACCCCTGCTGCTGCCACAGGTTTGCTGAGGCTGAGCCTTGGAGTGGCGGTGTGGGTCTGGACTGTCTGCTGGGTTCAGGCCACCCCAGGCTTGCTGAGGCCAGGCCTTGGGGCAGCAGCACGGGTCCAGACCCCCTGCTGGCTCTGGGGCTGCAATTGAAACCCCACCAGCCTAGTGGCTGCCTTGGCCTGCTGGTGCCGCGACGGCCCGCCCCTCATATCGCCTTTCGCCTGGCGTGCACCTCGGCCCTGCCCCCACTCCTGATTGGCTGGTAGTGTAGCTAAGGTATGATCAAATTTGCATATTACTCTTTTATTAGATAGGATTTATTAGATGGAATTGTCTCATAGCTACAGATACTGAGTTTCGGTTGACTCAGTGGTCCCAGAATCTGAACAGCACAATTATTCTGAATTGCCCTGGTGGTCCCAAATAATTCTAAGGTTCAAGGTGTGGGAGATGGGAGCCAGAGACCAAGACATTTTAGAAGGTGAGTATTATTACAGAGGAAGTAGAGAAACCAGGATTAAAGGAGGGGGAACAAAAGAGGAAGGGACCCAGATGGACTGCCTTGCAGACAGGGAGAGCAGTAACACGTGGGGCAGTGAAGACACCTTTTGAGGGGAGGAATAGGAAGGGGTTGGGCTCAGGGCACTAAGCATGTGCTGATTGGTGGTTCAATGTCTCTGGGATGTCTCTGTGGCAGATTCCAGTTACATCATAACTCTGCCCACCAGTTGAGGGGAGGGAGTATCTGTCAGTGTGTTTCTGTTGATTCAGTGATTTGTAGATACTTTAGATAACTAACTTGCTCAGTTTCACTTCTGTAAAAAATGCTTTTCAGGAAACAGTTTCCTCATTCCAGACCCAAATATGTAATCAATAACTTTGTGATATTCTGCCAATATAAGCCAGATGTGGCAAGCTGTTCAGGGCTGCGAGGTCTGGTGTGCTTTAGCCCCTTATATACTGCTAGCCTTTAATAAATGACTCCATAATTCGACTTCTTGAGGCGCCCTTTGTCAGAGGGAGGTACACTACAACACTAGGCTCTGGCAAAGGCCACCCGGCGATGCACACAAAGATAGATGACAAAGACAGAGACAGGTGGCCACAGTTGGTTCAGGCTCACACAGCAGAGCAGTCAGTCAGGGGCTCCTCTCATGGAGCAATGCAGAGTCCTCCTCTATCAGGCAGGATACATCTACTGAAGAAGGGTTTGAAGCTTATATAGCCAGCAGTAAACAACTTATGTCTTATTGAAGCAGGAATTTTGGGGAACATAGGCAGGCTTAGGGATTTTTTTTTTGGAATTGGTTCCATGGGAAAAAGCATGAAGCTGCAGATTGGGAGAAGGTACATTACCATAACACAAGGAAGCCAGGTGCAGTTATGTTTCTATAAGACAAGGAGGCAAAGACAGTTATATTTCCATAAGACAAGAGAACGGAAAATAGCCAAGAAAGGTCATATTTACAAAATAAAGAGAAGGACGCCCTTCATTCAGAAGGAGGAGAAGAAAGCACAAAGGGATAGGAAAGCAATAGGGAAGAAGGCAGGGAAAACCTTACTGGTCTGTGAGATTTGACCTTTGAGCCCAGGAGTTACTATAGTAACCAGTCTAAGGGAACAGTGAGCAATCTGCAGGGATATGGAGGCACCAGGATCTGCAGCCTTTATAAGCTGTAGGGAAGAGGGACTCAGTGGGACCCTTTCGCCCTCCCTACTTGGTAGTCCATTCTGTGGGACTCTTCCCCCTCCCTACATGGAAGTCTGTACTTGTTCTTCAATAAATCTCTATCTTTACTATACCACTCTTCTGTCTGTTGATTCATTCTTTGATTCTGGTGGACAAAAAATCAGGTTCCAGTCCAAAAATTTGGTATCATTATTGGTGTGGGCCAGACCATGTGCCTCATGCTAGGAACAGGGATTTTTACAATTTTTGGGCTTGGGGCTTTTACATAAAGATAGTGGGGTGTTCATTAATTTGAAAGTTAAGAGTATTGGGGTCTAACACAACAAAAATTTCACACACTAATTATTTCATACATTGAAGGGTTTCCTTGTGACTATAACATTATTATAACAATTAGTGAAGCAGTAAGTCAGAGAGTGGCTACTCCACAGGCAAAGAAGCCCCCCTTTTAGCAAAATTTTCTTTATTAAGGTTCATTTAATTGGGGGGAGAAGGCATTCCATAAAGGAAAGGAATATTCAGGATTTTTTCCGGGAAAAAGGTGGAGACTTTTCAGAAGAGCACAGTTGGCCATGTTATATCTTTATTTGGACTTTTCATTTCTAATCATGGTGTCACGGGGTTTGTCCTGTGGGATGCTAGTGTATTAAAATGAGCATGTAGCGAGACTAGGGACTACCATTAAGCAAAATCAGTCACTATGTTGGATCGAGCTTGTCTTTGGTTTCTAAGCCATAAATCCTTTGGGAGTTGGCCTCATCATCTCCTTGATAGACCTTATAGCCCTTATAGTTATAAGCATATAGCCTACGAATGCTGATCAGGTGATTCCTGATGGACTGGTTTAAAGTTCCATTTCTGGGAGAGCCAAACTGTAATAGGTTTAGTGACATGGGGTTTAGCATAACTGACTCCATTTAGCATAGTATAGTATCTTCTATCTTCTCTGACCTCCTGCCTTCTTCCTGGAAGGATGCTTGTAATCACATGGGCCCATTTGGATAACCCAGGATAATCCCTTATCTCAAGATAATTGATGTAACCACATCTGAAATGTTGTTTTACATTTTAGGTACCATATTCACAGGTCTGAAGGTTAGGATGTGAACTTACTTGAGTGACCATCATTCATTCCCCCACAATGACATGATACTAGTATAAATGATTCATCAGAAAATGCCTTTGTTTCTTATAATATGCTAGAGTCCTGATACATGAAAGTCATGTGAGAGGCTCAGTTCACACAGCCCTGGCTGCCTAGGCCCTCACAGCCCCAGCTTCGTCTAGAAGGTTGTCCAAACAGTCATTCTGCTCTTCGGTCTAACTAGCATATTAGTTCTTTATTAAATAGGACTAGTGGCCAGGTGCACAAAATTCGTGCACATGAAAAGGGGATTAATTACAGGAAATAATATTGCTATTTGCTCTTTATAATAGAAGTGTCAAAGATGAAAGAAAATTAGTAAAATATATATCAAAACCTTCCTCCTGTCAGAGTCAGGAGCTCACCACCACAGGACCCAGAGTCGAGTCCTCTTCCACCCATGTATGCCTCAAAATCGCATGAGACCCAGACCTGGCCAGCCCACACCTCCATTGGGCTAGATCCAGACCTGGCCAGTTCTACCCTTGTCAAGCCCCACCAGGCAGAGGATGTTGCCTCAGGTCCCCTGGCCCAGTGTCAGGACAGGGTGTGTGGCCTGAGGTTCCCCAGCCAGACTGGGGTAGAGGGTATGCCTTGAGGTGCCCCATCAAGCCCCACCAGGTGAGGGACATGGCCTGAGGTCTCCCATCAAGCTACATCAGGCTGGGGTGCGTAGCCTCAGGTCCTTCGGCCTGGCACTGGGAGGAGGTCATAGCTTCAGGTCCCCCATCAAGACCCGCTGGGCAGAGGGCACAGCCTGAGTTCCCCCAACCCAGCACTGGGGGGTGCACATTGAGGTTCTTCTTTAAGGCCTGCTTGGTAGGGAGCATGGTCTGAGGTCCCCTGTCAAATCTGCCAGGCAGTGGGGCACAGCCTCAGATCCCCTGGCTCAGTGCTGGGACAGGGGGTGCAGCCTAAGGTCCCCCAGCTTGGTGCCAGGGTAGGGGGTACACAGCCTGAAGTCCCCGGTCAAGCCCCACCTATGGGGCGGGAAAGCCTGAGGTTCCCCAGCCTGGCACTGGGTCGGGGGCAGCAGCCTGAGGTCACCTAGCCCAGCACCAGGACGGGAAGCACACCTTGAGGTCCCCCATCAAGCCCCACTGTGCTGGGAGCATTGCCTCAGGTCCCCTGGACTGGCACCAGGGTTGGATGCATGGCCTGACGTCCCCCAGCCTGGCACTTGGTTGGGGGGCACAGCCTGAGGTCTCCTGTAAAGCCATGTGGGGGTAGGGGAGAATGTAGCCTCAGGTCCCTACTGATTGCTCATTAAGACTCCTTATGGGAACTTGGCTTCAGCTGTGGTTATAGCCATCTTTGTGATGGAGTGATGGTCAATTAGCATATTTCTTCTTTATTAGATAGGATGGCTATTGTTGTTTAAATCCCTGATAACAAGATAATTATATTTATGCACAGCTTGGTTACAAAGGAAATGAAGAAATAGGTATACTCTAGAAAATAGGAATCATGATGTGTATAGCTTTTCTTATTAACTTACCAAATTTGGAAAATAAATATAATTAAATATCTATAAGATACTATGTTTAGGTTTAATTTTGAATTAAATTGGAGATGGACATTAAATAATAATACCATCAATGCTAAACACAGTAGCAAGTTTTCTCTTTCATTTAGTATTATGAAGATCTCAGAAGTATTTTTTCTGAGACATATTAGAGAATTACTATCAATTATTCTGATGCATACTAATTCACATTTAACATTCAGTTTTTGTGTTTTTTTTTTAATTGGGGAAGGTCAGGTAAATCGGTGATAACCTGGAAAATAAGTAATATTAATGAGATTAGTTATTTAAACTCCTCTGAAAATAATACTTGTTACTAATCTAACACATGCAATTTAAAAATTTACTTTTCTCCTTATCTGTACTTCAAAAAATCTGAAGAATATATTTTCTTCTAGTAATGTACATTGTTTATAAGTTCTATGTTGTTTACTGTAACAACAATGTTGTCAATGTTTTCACAGAGAATATTGCCTGATGTCTAGGCACTGTCTTAATCTTTACTTCAAAAAGATCTGGAGAATTTGTTTAATTCTAGTAATTTATATTGCTTATAAGTATCATTTTTTTGTAATTACAACTTTGTCACTGTTTCATAAAGAATATTGTTGTCTTATTTGTAGACATTGTCTTAGTCTTATCAATGAGTGTTTGGGAATGCAAATCAGATCAAATTTTATGAAAAATGTAAAAATTCAAAACCTTTTTTTTTTTTTAGAAAAGAAAGCCAGTTTTCAAAGGTTTCAAAATGGTATTTTTCACTGACACTAAAACTTAAAAACCCTAGATTGTAAAGTTAGAACGGTATAAAAAGAATGCATGAATCTTATCCTCGCTTCAGTAAATGGCAGTTTTCTTATATATTATCTTATTGAGACTATATTCTTTATTTCCATTGTACTTAAAAATAGATTTTCTTTGGAGATAAATTCATTCTCACAATAATTCTACAGCTGGAGATTGGAAGCACATTTAAAATGCTCTTATTTCTGAATGGATGGCAGCATTTTTTCCTAGAAAGAAACCATTTGGATTTCTCTTAATCACACTTTTTCTTTTTTTTTTTTTCACAATAAAAGAGATATTTGCATTTGCTTCAGTGGTTATAAAAAACAAAGTTATTTTGAATTGTGATTACATGTAACAATTAAAGAACACTTTCTTCAAAAATGTTTCTTTCTATTTGAGAATATATCAAATGCCTACTTAGTTGAGAAAGGCAAGGAAAATGCCAATTATTATTTGTTATCCTGGATTCTAAGCATGAAATCTAAGATAATAACATCAGGCTTAGTCTTACCTGCTATCCAGGCATTATTTTAATATTACATAATGAAGTGGATTCAGAAGGAAAGTAGAATGCTTCTTTGTTGATAGTGCCATTAAAGTGTATTTTTTTTAAGTTCTCGCTACCTGGTAAGATTTCATTAATACTTCCCCATTAATACATTAGGGAAATAACATTCAAGGTCTAAGATTACTGAAGTAATTAAATGACAGAGCTAGATTCAAATTCTGATCCTCTTGATTGAAATTCCATATTTTCATCACTATTCTGTCACAAAAGAAAACAAAAGTTTGATTTGAATCCTGTCCTCCAAGAAACAGAAAAAACTAAAACAAGGCAAAGTTCTAGGTTATGTGGTGCAATGATAGTTGGATAAGCAATCAGAACTCCAGGAATAGAGAAGAGGGACTTTGATGTTTAATGGACAAGAGGACGAAGCGGGGATTCTTACACATTTTATGATTCTTGAACTGGTTTCGAAGAGTTAGATAGGATAGTCTTGGAGGGTGGTGGAATGTATTATGGAAAAGGGTAAAAGCTGGAACAAAATAACACGTGGACCTGGGATGTTAGCAGATGAATGGAAGCACCACTCTAACTAAAAGGGTAATTTTGAAATAACTCCTGCAAGGAACAATGGATTTAGATGTGACGAGTTAGAAATGGAATACATAGACAATGGCCAGAACTATTTATTACAATAGAACTCGAACTCACAATCTGCAGCGACCAGCCAGAAGCCAAACCACAATCTATAGCAGTGACCTCCAACTTGCCAGGTCTTGATTAATAGCTGCTGGATTTCCTAATTGTGCCCCTGCTTCTAGTTTAGAGCCAATGAAAGGAGACCAGATATGATTTGCTGGCCAATCACATAGGCTATTCTGCTTGAAGTTAGTCTGCCTCCAGCTTTCTATGCCAACCACCTTGAGTCTGGAAACATCTAACATCTTTCCTTTCTCCCACTCCTGGGAAGCCTTGAACAGAGATGGGATTTCAAACTCCCCACTAGTCTCCTGCTATCTCCACCCTGTTCTTGCACCCTATGTAGCCTCTACTGAGCACACGGTAGCAGGTTTATTTCCACTGGAGGGTAGTGAGATTTGCAGTTTCCCATTTGCCTCTTCTGACACTAGTGGGGAGGATCAGATATGCCTCATTACTGCTAGGTGAGGTGGAAATCCAGGATTCTTTTTTGTCCCCAGTGACACCATGGTCATCACTGCCAGGCAAAGATGAACCTTCTAGCTCTTCTCTGACTTCTCTGATACTAGGGTCACGGGGATGAGGGAGTGGGAGCAGTTCGCCATAGCCAGACAAGACTGTTTCTCATGTCCCCACCTGACTTTGAAGACAGGGTTGGTGGTGAGACTGCAACTTTCTCCATGCTGTTTGTTGGGGAAGAGTTTTTCTTGGCTAAAGGTTTGTTGAGGTTGTTTTGTGTTTTCTGAGGTTGCCCTTCTCTCCCTAGCTTTTCTTTGGGCCTCTTTTGTTTGCTCCATTGGCACGTATGGGTTATGTGAGGCAAAAAGAACACTCAACAAACATACCAGCACATTGTTCTTGAGGTGAAGTCACTAGCCAGACTGCTTTTTTGTCTTCACTTTGTAGTCTTCTTAGGTTTGTTTTGGATATATTGTCCAGGATTTCTAGCTGAATCAAACAGGACGAGGTGAAAGTATCCATACCCAGGTTCTAAATATCTTATCTGGCAGATATTTTCAGAAGTCTAGGCTGATAATTAGGTATGTCATTTCTTTAGAAGAACTTTCTGGGATCTCTCTGAAGTATGAAGCTCTCTGTAGTGTCAAGATGCTGGTAATTATAAGAATACAAATGAAAGCTTCAGGCAGAAACTTTCTTAATCCTGATCACAACTAAGAAGTCAAGCTATCTCAGAAGCACCTTCAGGATATTAGAAATGGAGTTATTCTCCATAAGAAAAACATGTGTTGTGAAACTTTAGGAGTTATGCCTAATTTAAGACAATATCTGAATTCTGGGAACATGGTATGATACCATATGGTCTGGGATGGTGAATGGTTGCTTCATAATGAAGACAAAATTACATAGTGCTGCAGAACTTAACAGATTGTGAAGCAGACTGTAAAATGCAGTGATAACATAGATCCTAAAAACTTCCCTAGTTAAAAGTGAATGGAGAAAATTATGGATCAAATGTTTTGGTCATGTTGAAATGTGTCTTGTAGCAAAGGTGATTGGAGATCATCTCCCCCCACTGAATGTGAGGAGTGGCAGATGTCAAACAGAGGGACTATCAAAACATCAGGATCTGCAGCCTTTATAAGCCAATGGGCAAAAGAACTCAGTGGGACTCTTCCCCCTCCTCGTGTGGAAATCAGTTCAGGGACTCTTCTCCCCTCCCTACTTGGGAGTCCATTCTCTGGGTGTCTATACTTGTTCTTCAACAGATTACCACCTTTGCTATGCCACTTTCTGTCCGTGGATTCATTTTTTTGATTCTGGCAGACAAAGAATCCAGGTTCCAGTCCAAAAATTTGATCTCAGTAGCAAAGGTCATTGGAGATAATCTCCCCACACTGAGTGTGAGGAATGGCAGATGTCAAACCTTTCTTGTCAGAGAGGAGCTTAGGGGTGTCTTCAAAGTTCATTGACACAAAGGGGTAGAGGTGGAAATTGACTAGGTCACAGGGAAATCTTGTCCCTATAGCATTAATGGTGGGCAACACAACAAAGAGAACAGAGTAACAGAATGAAATATTTTGCAAAACAGACAGAAAGGACCAGGAAATAAAATGGATGACTTAGGGATTTTAAGAGCAAGGGTTACGTATTAGTAATAGTGAGTGAAGGATAGAGCCTCCAGTCCAGGTGTCTCACATTCACTGTTAGATAACCCACCCAAACATGCTACTTTATTATTGGACTACTTATATGTACATAACCTTTGTCTGTTGGACATGGAAAAATATACTCCTAGGTTAGAATGAGGACCTGAAATATTATATTTCTGAAGATGTACCCCTTTTCTAAAAAAAAACATGCCTTAAATAAAATGTAATAATGCTTACTTTTGTACCCATTAAAAAAGTTATTTCTGTTTGTAATGATAATTTTCTTTTGTATAGTTGTAGTTTTATTATATCTTTCCCCCGAGGTCTGTAAATAATTTATTGCAAAAATATTGGTGTTAAGCTGAATATTATTAAGATATTTTAGATTCTTCACCATTTTCTGTCTTTTCTTAAAATATTTTTCTTTTTATTCACTTGGACTTGATATCCGACTTCCTGTCATTGATCATGCTACATTTACTGTGAACTGAATTCCACCAGCCAGTTCTTGATGACTCCTTCTACTTGTAAGACAACACAATAAATCATAAGGAATCCACTCCTATTAAATATATATTTTCTGTGGGATTTTGGAAGACCATAAATGAATTTTTTTAAGTTTAAGAATTATGGGCACAGGAGTTCCATCCCTAGATAAGTGGAATCAGTATCCTCCACACACTCTCTCCCCCTGAATGTACTATAGAACCTTGAAATATGTATTTGGTGGCTGTTTAAGGGTGCAGAACCACCTCACTGGCTGTGGGCTATGGCTTTTTCTCCAGTATACTCTGTCCTGTACTAAAGCTCACCCCAAATCAGGAAGTTGGCATTGGCAGTATAGAGTGAGTTTTATGAGAAACCATGTTTCCTGAAGCTCAGAAAAAATGGGGAAAGTACCCCATATTGATTCTTCCACATGCACACCAACCCTAAAGGAGTTCTGCCATGGGGGTTGTGATGGTACCAGCAGCTGTAGCAGAAGGGACCTGTGCTCACCTAAAATTCTGAAAGGAGCAGTCTTCCACTCTGAGCTTAGAAGCTGGGGTCTCAAGAGAGTGGGTCAAACTTCCACTACTTTGATTTTCCCTCTGTCCTGCTGCTTGGCTTTAGATGTGAGAGCATTTTCAGGAAGCACACAGTAGCATGAATAAAGTATAGCTTTCTTGTTATTTTTCTAAAATTCTATTTTTCAATCAATGTTTACATTCAATGTTATTTTGTATTTCTTTCAGGTGTACAGCACAGTGGTTAAATGATCATATACTTTACAAAGTGTTTCCCCAGTTATTTCTAGGACCAAAGTGCCCTAGAAATAGACAAATGGTTGACAAATATATGGGACGTACATACAATGGAATATTACTTTACCATAAAAAAGAATGAAACGATGAACTTGTATGCATATATGCATAACCTGTGGACACAAACCATGGAGTTGTGAGGGCCTGGGGAGTGGGGATTGGAGAATACTGAAAGAGGTTAATGGGGGAAAAGGGAGAACCTATGTAATAGAGATTAAATAGAGATTTAAAAAAAGAATGAAAGTTTACCATTTGCAACAGCATGGATAGACCTAAATCGTGTTATGCTAAGTGAAACAAACCAGTCAGAGAAAGACAATAGCACATGATTTCACTTATATGTGGAATTTAAAGAACAAAATAAACAAAATTGAAACAACCTCAAAGATACAGAGAGGAGACTGATGATTGCCAGAGGATAGGGGTCTAGATGAAAAAGATGATGGGATTAAAAAGTACAAAAGCACTTTTTTTTGGTCAGAAAACAGACATAGGAGTCCCAGGCACTTGTGATGTATTTGAAATATCACAGAGATAGATAAGTGACCCCAAGATTAGTTTATGAACACCTGTAAGCTAATCTAAAATCTCATGCCAATGATTTGAGAACAGAACATGTCCAAAGAGCACTGCAAACACTTTGAAAATATAACTGACTTTGAAACAGCAACATAAAGGAGGCTGGTAGCAACTTTAAGCTGTAATTCAATCAACTTAATAGTCTGATAAAACAAACAAAAGAAATCACCATTCTCTATAAGATTGAAACATTATCCAGAGTTTCAAAATATAATAGTCAACATGTTCAGGATACAATCCAATATAACTCCACATATGCAGAGCTAGGAAAAACTGAAATCACAAAAAATACAATCAACAGGCACCAATTCTAAGAGGACACAGATGTTAAATTAGCTAACATATTATTTTTTTTTAAAATGCTCTGAAAAGTAAGTATAAGAACAGACTTGAAATAAATGAGAAGGCAGAAAGTCTTAGCCAAAATTTAGACTATCTAAGAAAGACCCAAATGCAAAACTAAAAAAATACAGTAAGCAAATTAAAACAATTACTGGCTGAATTGACTGAGTGGCAGAATGGAGATAACAGGAAAGAAACAGTAAATTTAAAGATATCTTAGTATAAATTATGCAGCTGAAAAAAGTCTCATGAGTCAAAAGATCAAATTTTAATGTCATCTAAATCCCAATATAGATTATGCAAAACATATATTTATATAATATATATTAAATACATTAGTCATGAATTCTTATATATACAAATATATCATGAAATATAGATATTTATATATAAATATAAGAAATGGCTGAAAACTTCTGAGAAAATCAGGCAATGTTTCTGGTTCTTCAGCTGAGACCAACTTTTCTCCAAAGGGAGTTGTTAGAATTCCTATTCTCATTTTACCTTAAATCAGTAGGGAATGGTGAAGGAGATAAAAGGGGAAAGAACAAGGGAGGGAAGGGCAGGTCAATATAAGGAAGCTTAGAGAGCAAGGGATATAGTGGAGGAGCTATAGAAGGTGGAAGAATGAGGTGTATACATTTATTAGCTTCAGAAGCGTTCACCTGACAAAGTTTGGCCCAATATTATTATTATGTTCTTCTGCATTTATTTATAGGCCAAAGATACTAATATATGTTGGAAGGCATTGATATAGAAATCAGGGTAATCAGAGTAACTCTGAGATTTGTCTTAATTTGTTTTAATTCTACAAGTGATAATATAGACAGGCTGTGGGCCATATTCTTTTGGCACCTCCACTAGGGGGCAGACCCTGAGAGTGGAAGGTAGGGGATTGGCCTTTGAGGTTCCTATGATGGGAATTATTTCCTCAGCGAATGGAAGCAAGGCCTGAGGAAAAAATAAAAATAAATAAAAAGAATGGCTGTAAACTTTCTAAATGTGGTGAATGACATAAACCTATGGATTCAAAAAGTTCAACAAACTATTAACAACTCAAATTCATGGCCACATACATCATAACCAAATAATAAAACTAAAGTAAAAAAAAATATATCTTAAGAACAAGACATCCCAAAAATGATACTTTTCTTATAGAGAACAATTGGAATTATTATTGATTTCTATGAAACTATGAAGGCAAGAGGGAACTAAAACATCACTTTTAACATAGTAGAAAAAAACCCCAGCATTCTATATCCAGTGAAAATATTCTTTAGGAATGAAGGTATAATAGTGAGCATTGTTATAAAAATAAGAGCATTCATAGCTAGCATCCGTCCCCTAAAGGAATTTTTCTGTAGAAATTATTTAATTAAAGGGAAATGATGCCAAATAAAAATGTAGAAAATTAAAATAAAGAAGCAACACAAATTACACATATTTGAATCTATTCATTTGTATTTCTGCATGGACACATCATCACAAACCTTGTGGCATCAAGCAATACAAATTCATTATGTCATAATTATGTTACGAGAGAAAAACCTGTCTAATCTCCCCCAATTACTAGTGAGTGTGGAGTCCTTGTGATATCCAAGGAAATGAATTGTCTGAGATTTGCAGGGGCAGATGAGATATGCTAGAAAGCTTTATTTCTCTGGAATTATATCCTGGGCTTCCAAACTCCCATTCCCCTTAGTTCAGTAAAATAAGTGTAGTTGGGGTTTCAGTAGGCTAAAATTAGAGCCAGTGTCCAGGGTTTTCATTCCATGTTGCAGCCAGATATAATATAGCGTTAAGCTAGCTGCAGTTCATCAGCCCATTGTGTGTGGGGTCCACATGGCTTTGGGCTACATGGGAGAATGCTAGGAAGCCAAATGTGAGCCATGAGTCAAGTGCTAAGAGGAACCAAGGGAGTGAACTTCAGAGGATTAAGTATTCCAAATCCCTGCAGGCCTGTAGTGGCCATGCCCCTTCTGGCCCATGACCTTTGTTCCCAGGTGTGACTGACATGTAAGTATCTTATGTCATACCAATTTTACTATAATGTCTGGCCTTCCCTTTACTTCTTTCCTGTTATTAATAACTAGTTGAGTACAAAGGGATCATTTTCTGTAGGGCAGGGGTCTGCCACAGCATGACTTAATTCTCTGCTCAGTTTCACTAGACAATAAATCCTTCTCTTCCAAGCTCACTGGTTATTGACAGAACTCATTTCTTGCTCATTCTTTTCATATCATCCCTCAAGTCAACATGTGTAGAGTTCTTCTTGTGTTTCAAATATCTCTACCTTCTCTTTCTGCCACCAGAAAAGGAATCCTCTGTTGCAGGACTCATGATTACATTGGGCTTATGTGGATAATCCCCCTGTTTAGCATTGTTTACTAACCTTAATTATATCTGCAACATCTCTTTGCCATATTCATAGCATCAACCTAGGAGGAGAACCAGTGAGCAGATACTGTGAAAGCTAATTGTCAGCTTACCACCCTGGGTCAATAGCATAGACCCGTGATGGTGAACCTATGACACACGTGTCAGCACTGACATGCGTAGCCATTTTCGATGACACACGGCCGCATGCGGTCGCATACAGAGAAGTATAGGACTGCATGCCAAGAAGGACGTTTTGTCCTTGGCTACTGTGTGGCCAGGCGCAGTAGCCGAGAATGAAACATTTGCTGTAGTGTAGACACTCTGTGACAGCGGTCTGTAGGTCAAAACAACAGAACTCTGGCACAGAGCGTCTAGTTCTGGGACTTCTGGTTAGGCCTTTAGGGGATCTTTGGCCTCACTTCCAGCCAGCAGAGCAGGGAACAGTGGAATGCCAAGGGAGATACATCTCTGGGGGCCCTGTGATCGCCATTACCAGTAACCACATAGCCACAGCAACCATCATCCAATCTACTGTTCTGGGATGTTGTGGATTTCTAATTGACCATCATTACTGAGATAAGTGAAGGGGAGACTAGGAGAGGCGAGGGTCTGTGGTATGGGTGCCACTTCCCACCATTAGAAATAGTGGCAGCCATCTTAATTTATATAAGGAACCTCATTTTGCAGCATAATGCAGACTCCATTTCATCACTATTACTGTTGTGCATCCTTATTAACCCCTATATCTGCTTATTAACCCTGCCCTTTTCTAAAAGACAGTTACATGTGCCGTCTTGTGGTCAGTTAGGCTAGTTAACCCCTAATTGCCTGCAGAACTAACAGGCTATCTATAATTCTATCTTTTGTCACTGCCCCCCTGAGGGAGAATCCAAAAATAAAAAACCAAGGATAAGTAAAGGATATGGTAGTAGCAGTAGCAGACCCTTTCAAGAGACATGGATCGAGATGTATGGCATTATAGAAAAAAATGGCAAATCGTTTTGCATTCTGTGTATCAAAACAGTAGTAAGCAGAACGTGGAATATAAATAGACATTTTGAAACTAATCATTCAGAGCTCTTGAAAAAAAAAAAAAGAAGAGGATGAAAGGAAGGAATACATTTCCAGGCAGCTACACCTTTATAAGAGCCAGTCAAATTCATCATTAAATTTATAAAAGACTCTACAAATTTAACATCTACAAGTTTGAGCATTGCTCACTCCAGAGCTCAGCATGGAAAAGCACTCAGTGAGGGAGAATTTATTAAAGAAACTCTCCTAAGATGTGCACCAGTTCTATTTTACAATATGCAGAATAAAGATGCAGTTATTAAGAGAATATGCAGTAGAAATATCATAAAAAAACAAATAATGAGACAACACAAATGTACATCAATTAAAGAGAGACATAAGTAATTGTAAATATGATGAAACTACTGATGTCACATCACATGCTCAGTTGGCCATTATTGGTCGATATTCTGATGGTCTCACAATGAGAGAAGAGTTGATAAAGTTAGTATCAGTGCCAAAAAGTACATTAGTAAGCAAAATATGTAAGGTTGTTATACAAACATTCCATGACCTAAGCAATGATATCTCTAAAGTTGTATCAGTGACAACAGATGGGGCATCAAACATGATGGGGGAAAAAGTTGGATTTGTCAAATTGTTTACTGAAGCTATTGGACATCTGATTGTGCCTTTTCATTGTATTATCCATCAGGAGGTTTTATGAGCCAAGGCAGGATTCACCGACTTAAATGACTTAATGTCAGTTGTTACAAAAATAGTTAATAGCTGACTCCCCTTCACAAGCGAAAATTTTCTGCACTTTTACTGGAGTTTGATTCCACCTATAGTGGACTGCTGATGCACAAGAATGTAAGATGGCTGAGCTGAGGCAAAGCTCTTCAGCACTTTGTGGAGTGTTTTGAAGAAATTAAGGTATTTCTTGAGGATAAGATCTGGGAAACTTTTCTCAGCTCAATGAAGATAAGTGGGTCAACACCCTGATATGTTTTAGAGATCTTTCTGTTCATATTAATGAACTGAACTTAAAGTTACAAGTTTTTGGCAAAAGTATTGATGTTATGTTTGGATACATAAAAGCTTTTGAAAGTAAACTTAAAATTTTCAAGCGAGATGTAGAAACTAAAACTTAGAAGTATTTTCCTTGAGTAACAAAGTATTTTGAGAAGGCCAGTGCAGCTGTACAAAATGAAATGGAACCCTTGCATATAAAGTACCAGCATGTACTAATTTAGACTAATTACTTAACTTGTTCAGTGTTAGATTTAATCAATTTAGAAGCCTAGAATAGACCATAAAATAATTAAGTATCCTGCTGTAATAGTCTACAATAGTTTGGAATTAAATGGTTTCCAATGGATGCAAATTGATGATTTGGAGATGCAACTTGCAGCATTTCAAGACAGCATCTGGGCTCAGGTGTTTGTCAACTTGAGGTCAAAGCTTGAGAATCTGGAAAGGTGCCTCTTGGAAAATCAAGAGGAGTGCCACTAGGAACAGGATATTTGGAGTGCCTGGAACTGATTATCAGATACTTTTAGCACCCTAAAAATATAGCAATGGCTTTACTCACAATTTTTCCCTCTATGTACTTCTGTGAGACTTTAATCTCAGCGTTAAGTAATATGAAAACCACCACCACCACCACCAACAACAACAAAAAAAAAACAGATTGACTGATGAAGTTAGTAGCACTTGCTTGGGCTTGAAGTGTACAAAATACCAACCTTCAACTGAAGGTTTAGCCAATGAAATCAGCAACAAAATGTCACTAATAGACAGGTTAGTTAAAGAATTCCCCCTTCCCCTCATTTATCTGAATTCATGGCACCACACACAAGTTAAATAATATCAAGACCAACAAAAGAAACCAACTGACAGATGAACAAAGTCACTAAGCAGGTAAGTTAAATAATTAGTTTTGGGTTTATTAAATACAGTTATATATTACAATTATACACTTTTGTTATTTAAACTATAAATATCACCAAATTATGTTTTTTTTCCCAAGTGACACACCGCCAGAGTTATGCTCGTTTTTTTGGTGAATTTTGACACACCAAGCTCAAAAGGTTGCCCATCACTGGCATACACTATTCTCTTTTGAGTTACTGAGAAGTTTTAAGAGTAAAAACAAAACTACAAATATTTGTGCCTCCTCTTTGTACCCACTACCTTTGTTTAATTCCTAATTGAAAATTGCAAATTGATGAACCTTCTCAGTATATTTACCAAGTATTGACCAGGTTCCTTTCATTACTTAATTTTAGTCATGAAAATAATTAAAGGCTATTAATTTTAAAAACTATGGCCAGTAGCAAAAACTAATTCCAAAATGTGGTACTGATTATGAACATGTAAGTCATCTACCAATAATTTAGAAGGTAGATTGCATCAGGGTTTCATAATTCTGTGATTTTACAAAGACAAGACAATAGGATAAATCTTCCCTTCAATTATGATAATATGATGATTATATATGATAATTGTTTTATATATTTGTGGGGCAGTTGGCTATTTTGATTATTAGAATATACATTTAAGGAAAGAGATCCTTTTCATTTATCTCATCCTTGAATCTATCCTGACTAGTATAATGTCCGCATACAGCAGGAATTAAATACATATATATTTAAAAATATTTTAATCTTTATTGTTCAGTTTATTAATTACATTGTCCCCCCTCCCCCCACTATAGCTCCCCTCCACCCAGTACTCATTCCACCCTGCCCCCTCACCTCCCCCACACTGTCCTCTCCCATAGATGCATGATTTTTTTCAAGTCTCTTGCTGCACCTCCCACACCCCTTTTCTCCCAAAGAATTGTTAGTCCATTCCCTCTCTATGCCCATGATTCTGTTATATTCACCAGTTTAGCCTGTTCATCAGATTAATTCACTTGATTTTTATATTCATTTGTTGAGAGATGTGTATTTGTTGCTCATAATTTTTATTTTTACCTTTTTCTTCTTCCTCTTCTTAAAGACTATCTTTCAGCATTTCATATAATATTGGTTTGGCAGTGATGAATTCCTTTAGTTTTTTTTTATCTGTGAAAGCACTTTATCTGACCTTCAATTCTGAATGATAGCTTTGCTGGATAGAGTAATCTTGGTTGTAGATTCTTGCTATTCATCACTTTGAATATTTCTTGCCACTCTCGTCTGGCCTGCATAGTTTGTTGAGAAATCTGCTGACAATCATATGGGTGCTCCCTTGTAGGTAACTAACTGTATTTCTCTTGCTGCTTTCAATATTCTCTCTTTGTCTTTTGCTCTTGGCATTTTAATTATGATGTGTCTTGGTGTGGTCCTCTTTGGAGTCCTATAGTTTGGGGTTCTGTGGGCTTCTTGGACTCCTAAGTACATTTCTTTCACCAGGTGTGGGAAGTTTTGGTCACTATTTCTTCAAATAGGTTTTCATTATCTTGCTCTCTCTTTTTCTGGCACCCCTATAATTCATATATTGGTATGCTTGAGGTTGTCCCAGAGGCCCCTTACAGTATCTTCAATTTTTTGGATTCTTTTGTCTTCTTGCTTTTCTGGCTGAGTGGATTTTGCCTCTTTGTATGTCAAATCTTTGACTTGGTTCTTGCGGTCCTCTAGACTGCTTTTAGATCTTTGTATATTATTTTTTATTTCAGTCAGTGTATGCTTAATTTCTAGTTGATCCTTTTTCATATCCTTGAAGATTGCTCATTTCCTTGTAGGTCTCATTAAGTTCATCTGCCTTTTCTAGGAGCCTCTTGAAAAACCTTATAACTGTGGTTTTGAACTCTATGGCTAGTCATTTTTCCCCCTCCATTTCTTTCACATCTGATTTCTTTCCATGTCTTTGCATTGTGGCTGTTTCCCTGAGTTGTTCAATTAGCTTTGTGTGGTAGATGGCCTCTAAGGGACAGTGGCTCAGCCTCCCCAGTTACCTGAGGTGGATACTCTCGCTGCAGCCCTTTATGGGTTGTACAGTCTTGTTGAAGCTAAGCCTAGACTATTGTTGTTAGCACTAGGAGGGTTAGATCTCCAGGCCAATTGGCTGTGAAGGTCAGCTGTGTTCAGGTTGGATGGGCAGAGTCTCTGGGCTGAGCAAGCAGCCTTAATTTCCATCAGCTCTGCCCTATGCAGCACCTGGGTCTCTGTGCTGGGTGGTAATGGCTGCATGCACCTCTGAGAGAAAGCTGATCCGAGCTCTACCTGCTTCTGGACAATTCAGCCTCTCCCCAAAAGAGTCTGCACACCCAAAGTCTCATCCACGGTTGTAAAATAATGCAGTTTGGGGGTTTCTGGGAGGAGAGAGCAAGTCATGAGTCCTCTCTGTGTGCTCGCCTCTGCTGTTCCCAAGTTTATGCGCCCTCTCCACAAGCTGGCCCTCTCCACAAGCTCACAGACCTTTGCAGTGCCAGAGTTTCAGCGTGCTTCCCTACTGTCCAGTTTCACCCCGTATGAGTATGGGTTCCCTGGATTTTGCCCAGAGCTGGGGAATCAGTGCAGTGGGATGCCTTTGTCTCCCTCCCTGTTGGAGTAAACCAGCCGGGTGTGTAGCCGCCCGCCGTATCCACTTGCATGCACATGCACGGCTCCAAACCTCTGACTCTGTGTGTATCTTCAAAGCTGCCCTCCACCTCTCCTCTGAGTCACAGTGTCCTATCTTTACTTTTATTTGTGGAATTTCAGTCAGTCAGCTTCCTGGTGATTCTGGATGATGTTTGTTGTGTTGTTAAGTTGTAGTTTTGAAATTGCTGTATGGGGCAGCAAGATAGGTGTTTTCCTTTGCCGCCATCTCAGTTCCTCCCTAAATATATATTAGTTGAAAGAATAAATGAACTTTTTAACCTTCCCTATAGTTCTGAAAAATAGAAACTGAGAATTCCTGTAAATGTAGGTTTCTATCCTTTGATTATAGACTTGCAGTCAGTGTACATAGTTTATTTTTAGTTTATCAGAACTTGGTCCTAGTTAAGTGTTTTTAGGTTTCAGATTATTCAAAATAACCTTAGTTTGCATAAAAGTTTCTTAGTAATTTCTCTGTTGTGCAATGCATCATAACTAAAGGGAAACAGAGCTGTATGTGTATAGATGTCTAGATTATCTAGGGGACAAATATAAAGCACAGGGACTCCCATAAAGTGAAAGCTTTGAACTTAAAGAAATCATCAAAGTCTTTTCAGAGGAGGTGATATATGAGTTAAGTTTAAAGGAATGAAGTAGGGAAAGGAGATCTTAAAGGGAATACTTACTGTGCAAAAACATGGAGGCATTTCTATAAATTTTCTTAAATAAGAAACTTGCATTGGGTTCTAGGCAAGAGACAAAATTCAAATCAATAGATTTAACAAATAATTTTTCTATAGAAAGCTTCCTATTTTTTCTTTCTACAATGTCATTCTTTCCTTATCCTCCCCATAAATGTTTTCATTCCTATGTCTATTTTTTAAATTATAACTGTTTGTATATATTAACAATATATGCATATACAGTATATATAAATTATATATGTATATATTTTAAACTTTGTTTTCCATATTTTAGCATTGTACATCATTCTATATTGATCTTTTTATTTTCTTTCAGTGTTATATTTATGAAATTTATTGGTCTTCATTAAGTGTACTTGTTTATTTAGTTTTATTTCTATATATTATACCAGTGGTTGGCAAACTCATTAGTCAACAGAGCCAAATATTAACAGTGCAACAATTGAAATTTCTTTTGAGAGCCTAATTTTTAAACTTAACACTTCGTCTAAGACCACTTATTCAAAATAGACTTGCCTAAACCACGGTATTTTGTGAAAGCGCCACACTCAAGGGGCCAAAGAGCCACATGTGGCTTGTGAGCTGCAGTTTGCTGACCACTGTATTATATCATTCAATGAATACATTATAATTGACTTAATATGTTGAAATTTTAAGTTTTATCCAATTTATTTTATTATTTTATATATAATGCTTCTACGTATATGTTTTCTATGCACATGGACAGGCATTATTTTTAGAAAATATGACTAATCTTGGAATGACTGAGAGCCAAGATATGAACATGTTCAAGTTTCTAGACATTAACAATTTACTTTCCAAATGTGTTGGTGTAATTTCAATGCTCACTAATAATTGTTATTATCTTCATGTTCTTGCCAACAGCTTATATTTTAAGAGTTTAAAGATTTTAAGAGTCAGCTATGTATAAATTAGTTTAGCATTGGTCTTCTTTAAAAAATATATATTTTATTGATTTTTTTTTTGCAGAGAGGAAGGGAACAGAATAGAGAGAAACATAAGTGAGAAACATCTATTAGCTGCCTCCTGCATAACTTCTACTGGGGATATGCCTGCAACCAAGGTACATACCCTTGACCAGAATTGAACCTGGGACCCTTCAGTCCATAGGCTGATGCTCTATCCACTGAGCCAAACCTGCTAGGGCTGGTCTTCTTTTTTTCATTATTTTTGTTCTTGACAGTATTACAGTTGTCCCGAATTCCCCTCCCCTTTTTCTCACTTCCACCCAGCCTCCACCTTCCTTCCCTCTGGCCATCCCCACTCTGTTGTCTGTGTTCAATGCATATGCATAATCTTGTTTGACTAATCTCTTCACCTTTCATCCAGTCCCCCCAAATCTCTCCTCTCTTGCATTTGTCAGTCTGTTCCTAGTATCCATGTCTCTGGTTCTATTTTGTTTGTAAGTTTATTTTGCTTATTAGATTCCACATGTAAGTGAGACATTATGGTATTTGTCTTTCTCTGACTAGCTTATTTCACTTAGCATTATAATGTTCAGGTCCATTTATGCTATTGCAAAAGGTAATAGTTTCTTCTTTAATTGAATATTTATGCATTTTCCTGGCTATAACTGCTATAGTTTTTCTGATACTTTATTAATAGGAAGGAAATACTAAGAGTCACCCAGTTCTCTGGGTTCTAGACATAGACTTTTGTCCCTAGTGTTTGCAGTAAGCAACTTTTCTCTTGATGATTGGGATGTTTCTCCATAAGTAAAGTAGTCCTGCTTTCTAGTAGGTTCATTGGGGGAAAAAACCCCGAAATATCCAAGTAACAGTTTTATCTCATAGTTTTATGGAACCATTGGTTTATCCCCTGATGAAAGCATCCTCCCCTTGGGAACTATCATCTCTAAAACAGAAGAGTTTGTAGTCGCTAACACTGCAAACAAAAATTTTATGAACGACTTATTAAGTAAAATAATGAGAGAAGCCATTTCCATTCCTTATTCTTTTATTTATTATTTTTGTAATAGGGAAGAAATAAAGCACCTTAGAATGGTCCCTGATATGAAGCATATACTTCATCCTATAAGACATCTGTCTTACGTATTTTTTTAAGGATGTAGACACTTAACTGTCACCATAACTGTCTTCAGTAAACCAGTTCCATTTTTCAATTAGAACTGGGTCTCTATGTGATAAGGTATATAGAAAGGCCACTTAATTACATAGGCAAGAGCCCATAGCATTGAAGTTAGCTCCTCTATTAGAAGAAATGTTGTCAATACCATGGCATCATCACTGAATATGGTGTGAGATATGAATTTTCCTTTTCTGTCTGTAATGTTCTGTCACCAGCCATGGACTCACATAATGCCTTATCCTCCTTCATGTAACCATTGGAGTTTCATGACCATTCAATAAACTGCTATGGTGGCCACTTTGCTCATTAACTCATTGAGCAGTCACTGGATAGAACTGACTTGGGTAAGAGGCTGATTGAAATGCACAAATAAAGTCATATTGTCCACTGCAGGAGATGTTCTTAAGTGAACATTGAAATAGGACACAGATATCTTCACTGTCTGCTCATTCTGAACAGCATATCAACTTTATTCCCTACCTTTTCTTGTCAAGAATTTCCTAATTCTGTCCTTTCAATTTAGTACCAATCACCAAAGCAATATCAACTACCTATGAATAAATTAAAGTGCATATTTCTGGTCATCATTATTCCAGAAAAATTTGACTACAAAATGTACCATGTGAAGTTCTGCTTACAGAGGATTTGCTTTATTTTACTATTTTTGGGCTACCCTTGAGTGGGAAAGTAATTCCATAATTGTCCCCTGAAAATGGTCCCTGCATATTTTGTAGAACCAAAATTTAGAAATTCAGAGTATAGGGTCCTTCATGGCTCGACATCTCTGAAGAGATGGCAACTATGAACACATCGAAGGTTGCACTAGAGATGAAGAATTTGGCCATTCTGAGCCACGAGACCCAAGAATCACGGCCAATAAGGTGAACAGAGTGGTATCATTGACTACATTGCAGTTTCTGGTGCCAGTATCCAACACTAGAGAAAGTGCTCCCTCATTCTTTTTCATATATTTGGAGTCTCTCCATCTCTTGCTACTGGTGTTGCTAAGTATTAAGCCTTCTTACAAAGGTGATACAGTCTGCAGGATCACCTTTCAGTATCCTTAAGTAGGACGAAGAAGATTAGTTTGGAGCTGAAAAGCAATAAATTAATAACTGACATACCTGGACTATTACTTAAAATAGCTTCAAGACATATTTTGTTAGATTTTCAAGTTGCTTCTTCTGTTATCTTTTCCCATTTTTTCTTATTTTTCTGAAAACATGAAGATTTGTCCTTCATGTTACATAGGATTGTGAATATTTTCTCCTGGTCTGTGTCTTATTTCCTCACGATATGTAGATAGTTTTACTTTTTCTTAATACTTATTTCTCTAAAATTATGAATACTAATTCTTCATCTGTAATGGAGTTTGCAAATGTCTTTTCTCCATATCTGCCGTGTCTTTTTGTTCAGTGATATACATTGCTTCACAAATATTTGAAATTAAATGTAGAATAACATTTTAAATATATCTTTCATTTTGAAATATTAGGTTTACAGAAATTTGCAAGGATAGTACAGAATTCCAGTATAAAACACTCACCTGATTTATGCCATTGTTAACATCATATTACCCAAGTGCCTCTGTCAAAACTAAGAAATTGACTTTGGTGTGTTACTATTAACTAACTCTAGACTGCATTTGGACAACATCTATTTATGCCCTTATTCTGTTGCAGGATTCAATTCAGAGTAACACATTGAATTTAATTTCCATGTCACTCCAGTGTCCTTTAGTCTGTGGCAGTTTCTTAGTTGTTGTTATTTATAATTTTGATTATCTTAAGGAATATCAGGCTCACATTAGATCTGTCTTATATGTATCAGGATTAGAATGGGGTTATGGGGTTTGGAAAAGGTATGTATCGCAGCCATGAAATGCTCTTCATCTCACATGATATCAGAGTACATGCTCTCCAGATAACAGTATAGATATTGATTTTGATCATTTGATGAAGGCAATTTGTCAGGTATCTCCACTGTCAAATTAGTATTTTTCTCATTTTCTTATTCTGTTCCTTAGAAGTAGGTCACTGAGGCTAGCCCATCCACAAGGAAAGGGAAGGACCAGGATGTAAACACCACCTCTTGGAATACATATAAATAATTTGGGATTCTTCTATAAAAAAGCTATCTATTTTCCCCTTTATTTATTGGTATTTTTGTTTATTCAGTCATTAGTCACTATTTATATCAGTGTGAATTTAGGGATATTTATTTTATAATTTGAATTATGAGCCTATGCTACCTTGTTTATTCTGTATATAAAATTGTTTCAGCTTTGGATATTGGGAGCTTTATAAGGTCTGTTTCTCTTTTTCTTTGAAATACCCCCTTTTTTATGGTCTGTTTCTTTAGCCTGTCTTTACTTTCTGATACAGTATGATGCTCCAGGCTCATTTTATATTTTCCCAGCCCCAGCCCTAGAATCAGCTATTTCTCTAAGAGTTCTCATTCCTTCTATTCGAGGTGAGAAACTAGAAATTAGAAACTAAGGTCTGGGCTCTGGGTATGGCCATTGCTAATAGGCTGTCATTGCCTCTAGGACCTTCTGGCAGCCAGAGCTGAGTAATGCATGTTTGTATACTGATCTATAGCTATAATTTTTCCCACCTGCCTGCTTATTGAGCTACCCTCTATTTATATTTCTCCATCCTTCTCCCTCTCTTATTTCCCTATCTCTTTCTGTCTACACACATACAATCATAAAAAATATTGTGGGGTATATTCAGTTGAATTAATCTATTCTTTCTGCAATTAATACTAATGTTGCTTTTTAAAATATATATTTTTATTGATTTTAGAGAGAGAGAGGAAGGGATAGGATAGAGAGATAGAAACATTGATCCCTGGATCGGTTGCCTCCTGCATGGGGGGATTAAGCCTGCAACCTGGGTATATGCCCTGACCAGGAATAGAATGGGTGACCTCTTGGTTCCTGGTTTACCTCAATGACTGAGCAACACCAGCTGGACATGTTTCTTTTTTAAAAAATACCTATTTATCTATTTGATCTTCTATACACTGATCCACAGAGTGTGTGTGTGTGTGTGTGTGTGTGTGTGTGTGTGTGTGTGTGTGTGTGTATTATCAAGTATATGGCAATTACCAGGATCTCCTCTGGTGGGGTAAGTGGGGTGATATAAACCTTGGTGGAAGAAATCCAGAAATCCAGATCATGTTCTCTATGCGGTGCTTCAAGTCAATGACTTTGTAGAAGTTTGTGGACCTTCAAAGGAAACCCCACATGAAGTAGCTTAAGGAAATTCTATAGAGAAATGTGGTTTTATATATAAGTGCCTCCCTCCATCACACTAGTGTTCAGTATATAGGATGGGTTAAAAGTGTGTTTAAAGTTGTGAGTATGGAAACAACAGAGTTAATTCTTTCATTATTATTTATTATTGTATTATTTTCCATATGAGCAACTGTAAACCTACCTTTACCCCAATCTGTATATCCAGTGGTTTCAGAGGGACACAGGTTGTTTTTTCTTATATATTTGGTAGCATCCATTCTGAAGCCAAGTAAGATTCAAAAAAATACCTTAGGGAAAAAAATCACTTGAGCATTGTATTTATCATCATATTTTGACCTTTTTTTTAAAGAGAGAAAATAACATATGTTTTTGTTTTTATTCATTGACAAAAGCCCTATCTCTGATTGGTACTTCAATAATTATTAAAGTGCCTGGTAACTTAATAAAAATGGGGATATTGTACATATTTTTGCAATACTGTGATTAGATACTTTTCAAAGTGTTTTGAATGTTAGTGAAGAAACAGAAACTCATTAATATCCAGAGATAAAATTGTTGATTTTGCCCCTGAAGGACATAAAGACAAACACACACACATAGGCAAACACAGGCATATACACAAACACACATGTTGAATTTCAATTTACCCCTTCCGGAAAACCAGAAGATTATCATATTTCTTTGTTTACTGGAGCTATAGCACCATGACTGTTCTTAAAGAATAGTGATATTAATGATGACCTGAAAAGATATAACTTATTTTTATGAGAGTATACATAAAAGCAGTGTCCTCACATTGTGTATTCTTGGATTCAATATTGATCACACTCAATCATCCTGACTAGCATAAACATACTCATACACTTTTATTAAAAATACTTTAACTTGTCAGCCAAAGCCTTATAGCCTACAATTTCATACAGGATACTTTGGTGCTCTTTATTTCACTTAAGAAACTTTGAGTTACATAAAAATATTAAAAAGAACTTTAAGATAGCCATTGTTGATAGCAGGGAAAAAATAGAACAAGATAAATGGGAGTATGGAAACACAATCAGATACAACCAAGGAACACAGGACAAGAATAATCTAGACTGTTAGCAAAACTGCCTTCTTGTTTCTCCTTGAGGATTAATTGATTATCAAGGATTAGTTATGCTATATAAATTAGACCCTAGGGTAAATGTCACTGCCTCTTGGACAATGACTACCTTTCAGAGCTGAATACTATGAAATCTGGATTCTGTGTTTCAGTGAGCCATCAAGTGATATCACATCCTTTGTTTCCTTTTTTGTGAGTTAGTGAATTGATTGGCCTGCAGTAACTGGCTTCTGTTTTTAATTTAAAGAGGCATTCAGTTGTGTTCATAAAAGAATAAATGTTTACCTTGATGTTAGTAGTGTCATACATCTCCTCATAGAAATCTATTTTTAATAAAAATCTGTCTTTCTATTTACCTAAACATCTGTAGAAAAGTTGATTATTGTCCTGTAAATCCTTAATGAAATTGATTAACCAAATACCACACCAGATTGTTTTGTGTCATTTCAAGAATCAGGATAGTATCTGATATATATATTCATTCCTGACTGGGAATTGAACCATAACCTCCTGGTTCATAGGTAGGTGCTCAACCACTGAGCTATGCCAGCCAGGCTATTTCTTATATTTTATTATCTGTATCTGTATTTGTATAATATTGTTACCAAAATCATCCTATCTCATTGAATGCTATTTTGCATATGTTTTATTCAACTAAAATTTATATTTTTAATTTTATTGTTCTTTCATTGTAATAAGAATACTTACTATGAGATTTCTATCCTCTTAATTTTGAAGTGTATAATAAATATTGTGAAATATAGGCACTATGTTTTATAGAAATTATCTAGGATGAAATGTATTAGTTTATTTTTAACAAATACTATATATATTTAAATATTGATTTTTAGAGGGAAAGGAAGGGAGACGGAAAGAGAAACATTGATGTGAGAGCACAACATCCATATGCTGTCTCCTGCATGGCCCCTACTGGGGATCTCAGCCCACCGGGCATGTACCTTGACAGGGAATTGAACTGGCAACCTTTTGGTGTATGGGACAATGCCCAACCAACTGAGCAACACTGGCCAGGGCAATAAACACTACATTTTATGATGTAATAGTATAGCTCAAAGTTTGTTTGTTTAGCTGAGGGTATGAATTTACTATCTCTTGACTTTTCAAATACGAAAACATTTCATACTTTCATGCATTCAACATTTTGGCTAATTACAAGATTTGTTTGGAACAATGCATACAATATAAGAAAAAAATAACTTATTATAGACTTGTTTAGTAGAATCTATGTTCTTGCTTATGTAATTAGCTACTTATTTAAATGAAAACAAAACTTTTGCTCCAGAATCACCTCTATTTTGTCATCTTGCATTCCATCCCCCCCCCTTGAGATTCTCCACTCTGATTACTGCTGCTTTAATCACACTGCTATCCAGGAGTTTGCTCATTCTTTTTTTAAAAGATTGACCTCAGGGTGGAAGCAAATCTTGTACATTAGATTTGTTGGAAAAATTGAGACCTAAAAATGTACTTTTCAGTAGATTTCAATACTAAGGAAGAATAAGAGGAAAAGAAACAAGATGCAAGAATCATTGAAACCATATAGCTAAGTATTATTGCTAAGTATTATTGAATGTATCTTCCCTTCTTCAACCTTTCCATGTACATATCGTTACTCTTACTTGGACCATTTCGTATGATTGGCAGTCCCTTTGGATGGCCACTTTGCTTTTCAATTTCTATTCCAACTCTCGGAGAAGGGCCAACCTTCATCCTTTCTTTTGGGATTCCATTCCTAACCATCTGGGACTCCATCTGCAAAGTCCTTTTGTGCCCCTGCCACTGACTGAAGGTGCATGTTGTTGTTTCTAATGTACACTGTTCGCATGACATTCTTTCTCCAGTCTCCAAATCCCTTTGAATTCACCTCATATCCATTGCCAAAACTGTTTGATAGCTCCATCCTGGAGTTGCTGCTGTTCTTCTTGTAAAGCCCGTTACCTTTGGTCCTCTTTGCCAAGACCTGCTCACCTCTTCTTCAGTAGCACTATGTTTTCCATTTTCTTTGAGACCCATTATGAACATGGCCTAAGCAAGGTTTTTTTTTATTTCTCCATCTTTTGTGTCACCAATAAATGTTGAACTCATCTCTGTGATAGATGACACAGGCTAGTGACATCATCATTCTGCATTTCAGTTTTCCTCAGAGTGAAAATGTGGATGCTAATACAATCCATCTTACTGTTTTTTTCCCCTCGCCTGAGGATATACTTTTATTTTACAGAGAGAAAGGGAGGGAGAGAGGGAGAGGGGAAAGAGAGAGAGGAAGAGAGAAATTGCCTCTAGTATGAGTCCTCATTAGGGATTGAACCTGCAACCTAGGTATGTGCCTGGACTAGGAATCAAACCCACAGCCTTTTGCTGCTCCAAACAGCTGAGCCACTTGGCCAGTACTTATTATTTATTTGTCTTTTTAAAGACTGAATGAGTACAAGACACATAAAGCATTCCTATGTGTGCATATACATAGTCTTAACATTCTAGGTATTTATTTAATTATTATAATCATTATATTTATCTTATCTTTAAGGAAAATCCACTAAAATCAAACATTAGCATACATACAAATCACACACACAGGGATAAATTTAATAACCCTGAAAAAGAAAATATTAATGTTTCCCTCTACCTATAAAATTGGAAATTGTTTTAAAGAGCCATCTAAGTGCAAGGGTGTTACAAGAATTTCTGATTATTTACCAGGATAAACATTACATTTTTATTGTGTTACACAAATATTAAAAGAAATATAGAAGCTTTCTTCACTTTCTTTTGTCCTTTAAAATTCTGGTGCCAGGGTTCCTTTTTGACTATTTAGGTATTTAAATTCCATATATTTCTCTAAAACTAATAGAGAATTTATCTATATAAAGCTTTTAGTACCCCTCCTCCCCCATTTTCCAAGTAATTAAGAACTAAGGAGTTAAAGGTATTGATAAGTAGCAGAGCATATATGTTTTGTGTCAGGTGACAGTACTTAAGAGTCATCCTTCTCTTTCAAGAACAATCATGCTAATGGGAAGCAGGGAACTCTGAGTCCAGGAGCCAAAGGGAAGTTCCCTGAGAAGATGTATGCCAAGTCAGCATGTGTGTGGTGTAGATAAGAAAAACAGAAAAAGTTCATCTTCTTGACCTTTATTAATGATTGTGCCAGGGCATTGTTTTCTGAGCTTCTTCCCAGATGGGAGGAGACTCAAGTGTGACATAGCCTAACTATGGGCATGGGTGCTGCCCCAATGATAATATTCCTCACATAGGGGAAGGTTGTTTTATGGACCAGAAGCTGAAACCACGATGGACTAGGCTGGGGACACTTTGTGGGGAATGTCAGGACTTTTTCCCCTGAGTTGGAAGGAGGAATTTGGCAGGGCTGAAGCTCTAACTTATATATAGTTTTCAAACAGCTTTATTAAGTTATAATTGATATAAACTGTACATAGTTATATCTTTCATTGAGTTTTGACACATGCACTCATTTGTGAAACTTAAACCACAATCAAGATAATACATATATCTATCACATCCAAAAGTTTCCTGTGTCCCTTTGTTTTTGTCTGTTTTTATGGTAAGACACAATAGGATTTCTTGCCTCAATACATTGTAAAGCATCTAATACTGTAGTGTTAACTATAGGCGCTATATCTTCATTCCGATGTTAAAATATTACTCACTGTTGTCAAAATTTGGAAATAACCCAAATGTCCATCAATAAATAAATGGATTCATAAACTGTTACCTACATACCATGGAGTATTATTCTGTCTTGCACAAAATGAGGAAATCCAGCTACATAGGACTAATGGATGACTCTTAAGCATATTACCTTAGTGAAATAAGCCAGTTACAGAAGGACAGAGGCTGCGTTATTTCCCTCTATCAGGCTTCTAAAATTATCTCAGAGAAGCAGATATGAGAATGCGGTTTCTAGGGTTTAGGGGGAGGGGAAATAGGAAATTGATGTTCAACGAGTGTAAAGTTTTAGTGATGCAAGATAACTGTACTTTATTTCATGTTGTGGATTGTCTTCTTAGATGAGTGGTTTTCTGAGGTAGCTATTAAAATTAATATTTGCAAGAGTCTTGAGTTTTCATAGCATGAAGGCAGAATTAAGTGAATCCATCATAATTTTAAATAAAACTTTAAACAAAGCTTTAAATATCACTCCAGGAAAGTGTTATTTTGTTTTGATAGTGTTCCTATCAGCTTATTCAAGACTGCCAGTGATAATAAAACTGCATTTGTTGGTAAGAGTGTCTACCGCCCATTCCCCGTAGCCAGATTTCAGGTATTAATGAATATTCTCTCTCCTGAGAAGCTTCGAGTGTGGCAGCCCCGGTCAGAGCACGTCCACTCTGTGCCCAGTGATCAGGACACAGACAGCAAGTCTAATGTGCTGAACGTGCACAGGCCAGATGTAAGCTATTACACACAATTAGCAATTCCTATTCCAAGGAGCGGCTTTCCGTGCCGATGGCAAAAAAAGCGAGCTATTAATTGCACTGCTTCAAGCTTCAGCCTCTTCAGCTGAATAAGATGTTTCGTGATTTTCCCGGGAGCATGAGGCCTGACGCTGAAATACATTTCCTGACAGATTGACAAATAGGGCAAGCTTTTAAAACATATTTCAGATTCTAGAATATAAAACAAGAATAAAGAAAGATTTTATTTTCTCTCCCCAGTGCAAACAAATTGTTTTCAAAGAATTATCTTCTTTCTTTAACATTTCCATTTTTTATTTATTTTTGGTAAACATGTACTTGTTTCCCTCCTCTTTTGCTTATTACAAAAATACTTAAAAATCTTTAAAATTACATTAGTAATGTATTCTGTGAGTATTAAATTAAGCAACGATCAGCTATAACAATTTATAGGTGTTCAGCTTTGGGGGTAAATAGCCACGTGTTTTAGCTTATGAGTTATTCATTGTGGTATTTGTTATTGAGTGCCCAAAGATGTCTGCACACCAATCCATGGAACCCGTGTGGATGTTGCATTATGTGGCACGAAGGACTTTTCAGATGTTATTAAGGCTACAGACTTTTATATAGCTTACTACCCTGAGTATCTGGATAGGCACAATCTAATCACATAAGCCTTTTAAAGCAAAGCATTTTCTCTGGCGCAAGGTAGAAGAAAGATTGGCAGAAGTCAGATTTCAATCATGGAAACACCTTTTCTGACTTTGGGACACAGTGCCAGGCCACAGCACGGCCTCCGGAGATTGTGTGACAAGGGAATGAGATTCTGCGAGCTGCCTGTCTGGGCTTCAAAGTAGATTTTCCCAGACACTCTTGATCACAGCCCAGTAGTGGATCAAGTAATGGTTTCTGTTGCCTAGAAGGGAAACACCAGCTTAGACAACTCAGACTCCTGACTTACAGACCTGTGAGATAATAAATGTATGCTCTTTTAAGGTGCTAAGCTAATGGTAATTGATGTCAGACACAAGAAACGAATACACTGATTTGTGGTCTACCTATTTTCAAAAACGATGTCAAGTACATTTTAATATAAACAGAAGCACTATTGTGTTATAATGAAATGTCAGTAATTTAAGATTAATTAATATAAATTTTAACACCTGTAAAGTAAGGATCACCTTAGCTTAGAGTCAGCAATAAATCCTGCTAACGGAAAACATACCAATTTTTCTGGAGAGATACACTTTTCAGTAATTTGTTACAAAAAATGATTGGATGTATGAAGTAACAGGACTAAAAAATAATTCTGTTCGGGGTGAGAACATATATATGACTATAGACTACACTGGATGAATACATTATTTGGAAGAAAGCTTGAGGATAGAAAGGAAAATATTGACAGAGAAGTCAGAGTTAGAAAAATATTGAATTAAGGGAATAGGGGTGATGGGTGAAATTTCCCTTGAAAGGAATAGGGATATTGTTTTATCTAACTCAAGAGGAAATAAAACACATTAAAAGACTGAGATCACATAGTATGTCTCAGACATTAATGCATGCTAATTCAATGTTCCTGGAACGCAGTAGGCAAATATTATTCCCTTTTCAAAAATGATATATTGAGACTTGGGAGTTTTACCTGTATATTCTCTGTTCTCCATCAGCAGAATATGGGAGCCTTTTACAGCAAAACTATATTCACATTATTTTTCTACTCAAGACCTCCAATGATTTCCCATCCTACGCATATCAAAACGAATGTGCTCTGGCTTACAAGGTCCACCCAATCTGACTTCTAGGTATTGGTCTGAACTCATCTTCTTTTTTATGGTGCCCTCTGCTTCAGCCTCTTGGGCCTGCCTTCTGTTCTTTCCAAATGCTCAAAAGTTCACTCCCATTCCCAAGCCTTTGCACCTACTTTCTACCTGGATTTGCCATCACTTCTTATCCCATTCCTCAATTATGCTTCTGCTCAAATGTTACCTCTTCAGAGTGGTTCATTCTGACTGTTCTATTGAAAATTGTTCTTCCATCATGTCTTGTTCCAATATTTCACTATTTACATCTCTCCATATAGCTACTCACATAACTTCTGTAACATCCACTTGACTGTATGTTCCACAGGAAAAGTACATTATTTTGCTTGTTCAGTATGTAGCCCCAGAGTCTAGATGGGAACCTGGCACATAGTAGCTGCTCAGAAAAATTTATTGGATAAACAAGAGAGGAGTCATATAGCTAACAAATCACAAGAACCTTAATTGCAAAATTATTTTTCATTATACTCCATCCAAATAGGAGAAGATGAGATTTGCATATCCTGTGATCTTGAAGTGTCCATTAATTAGCAGATAGTATTTACCTCAGGAATAGCATTTTCCTCAGGGAAGAAGTATATAAAGCATATCCTGACATCCTGAATTTTTGTTGTTGTTGTGAAAGTCATAAATAATGCTAAGCTTAATTGAATATATTATTTTCCCTTAAAAATGATAATTGATACTTAAGGAAGATTGGATTTAAGGACTAAAAAAAAGGGGGAATAGCAAAATTCAGGCTTAGTGAATAGAAAACCTGTATTATAAAGTTACACAAAAATTAAAATTTTATTTAAAATTTAAAAAATAAAGTTTTTGTTTCAACAAACTTATTTTTCAATTTGGTTAACTTGTGGCACTCTGAAGGCTAGTTAGATTCTCTCTCTCCCTTTCTCTCTTAGAATTTCTTTGCACAGGAAGATACTTCTTTGGAGCACAATGTATTTTCCTAGATAATATTTATTATTTAGGAGTTTGCAGAGGAAATGTCAGTTGAATGGATGAGCTACACTAGATTATATGTCTGAAGAAATCAATAAGTACATAAACAATATCACCTTTGGAACTAAGTAGCAGATTTGTTGAACACTTTACTGCTTAATTTACATTACAGTTTTTATAAGATGAAGTTCACTTTGTGACATTTACTATTTTATTAATCTTTTCTACTTCAGGGAGGAACAAAGAATTTGCTTAGCATATGGAATAAGATTGTTTTACTTTTCATGCACTTTGATTTTTTTAAAAAAAGAAGGTTGTTACTAATTATGCTAGAAAAACATCGAGTCACAAAGAAGTTTATGCATGAGCACAGTAATTCTTCATTCTGTTTATTGAGGGAAAGTTTAAAATTGAAATGCCATATGCCATTATGAGGAACCAGTAGTTTATACAGAGGGCGGTTTCCTAGGATTAATGTCATGAAAATGCTGAAAAGAGCAAACAAAACAAAAGGTAATATTTCTACCTATTGTTATTCTGCATCCATTAAAAATGTTTTTAAATTTAAACTTAATAGTAATAATCATAAAGATGGTAATAGATTAATGATAACTTCTGTTATTTCATTGTTACATAACTTTAACAAGAAAAATGAAAGTTAAAAATGTGTTTCTAATGACTTCTCTGGCTCATAAAAAGCCATAATCCTATAGCCATATAATCAGCATATTCAGGAAAGAGTAAGTAAATCAGAATTGGACTGAAGTTGATGTGATTTTTTTTCCTTGAAGTTATATTTTTTTAAATATATTTCATTGATTTTTACAGACAGCAAGGGAGAGGGATAGAGAGTTAGAAACATTCATGAGAGAGAAACATCAATCAGCTGCCTCTTGCACACTCCCTATTGGGTATGTGCCCACAACCAAGGTACATGTCCTTGACCAGAATTGAACCCGGGACCCTTGAATCTGTAGGTCTCGCTCTATCCACTGAGCCAAACCAGTTAGGGTTCTTTGAAGTTTTAAAAAGCTTTTGTTTATTTTGTCTGGTCTGTTTATCAAAAGTTAAGTATGTGTTTCCATGCATAGGATTCTATCTATCTATCTATCTATCTATCTATCTATCTATCTATCTATCATCTATCCATCCATTCATTCTATATATCATTATATATACATATATATTACCAAATAAGTATTATATATGACCCAGAATAAATAATATATAATACCAAATAATTTATCTAACAACAAACTCCAGGAGTAAAATAATGTTTCCAAGTAACATTGCTTCAAGTAAATGACTATAAACCTGAGACATGGAAAAGAGGATGTATGTTAATTAATGTTAAGATAAAAGGGATCCTAGGTATTTAATTGCATTTCAGAGTGAACAAAAATGTTAAAATTGAAATAAAAACTCTGGTATTCACCTGTTCAGGTCGATTTTGAATTCTTGATTCACATTTATAGCATTATGTAGAGCTGCTTAAAAGTTATAGTAATCAGATTGCAAATAAATAGTTGTAGGCAATAAGAATTAGGAAACCTGGGTTACAACCCCCTTTAAAATTTTTGGGAACAGTAATAAATGTTTATAACCTGTTACCTTATTTGGAAAATAGGTAAAATAATATTCCATTTTGATAAGATTTTTAGGAGAATCAAGTGAACTTAAAAAAAAATGAGTAAGTGATGAAACTTGGAATGAGGACATAGCCATAGAAACAGTAATAGCATGCTTGTAATCAGAGAAGGATTACATCTCTATTGAGATATGATTGCAGTTTCAGCATATAGACTTGTGGTAGATGTTATTCAAAGAGTGGAGAACATGGTGGGAGGAAAACTTTCAGAACAATAATTAAGATGCAATCTATTACCCAGCAGCAGAAAATATCAACATAAGGAAGAAAAATAGAAGAGAAAAAATTAAGTCAGGATGCAGGAAAAAAGAAAATGGAGAGAATTACGTGCAAATAAAAGAACTTTACTTCATAAATGATTGACTATGGAAGGAAAATAAAATAAAAAATCAGCTATATTTGTGAGCATCTAAGAGTCTGAAACCAGTTTTCTGAAGAACCATAGTGTAGTGACTTTAATCATAATCAACTGAAGTGAAATGAAGAGAGATATTTGTAATAACTATATTCCCTTCAAAGAAAAATTATTTGCCACTCTATTGCAATCACATATAATCACATTACAATTTTGTGAAATATATTTTTTATTGATTTCAGAGAGGAATGGAGATGGGGGAGAGATAGAAACATCAATGATGAGAGAGAATCATTAATTGGCTGCTTCCTACATACCATCCACGGGTGATTGAACTCACAACCTGGGCATGTGCCTGACCAGGAAGTAAACCATGACCTCCTGGTTCATAGGTTGATGCTCAATCACTGAGCCATGCCAGCTGGGCTAATCATATTAAATTGAGTTAGGGAAATGTTTAAACGGCTTATAAGCTTAAGTATATATTATGTTGAATTATTAGCTGTCTTAACTAGAATTGATTAATATTTTTAAAATATATCAATCATAATGTATATTTATATTGATTTTAGAACCTAAATTGGATTATTCACTTATTTTGCAGAGTCTGCAGAGTTCAAGTTTGGTTTCTGAAAATCTTAATTGTTTCTGTGTTAGTAATGTCCTTATTAATTCCAAAATCAGTAGGAATTAAGATACCTAAGTAGGCTTATGGATACCACATAAATTAAGGTGGTAGAATATGAAGATGGTATCAGGATAAAAAAGGGAAAAACTTTGACTCTTGGGATATGGTACAGAACAGAGGGGTGAAAAACAGGAATTCATCTGTTGTTCTACCTTGCATGAGTTACTTACCAATTTTGGGTGAGCATCTTAATCTCACTGAACCTTTCAGCCTTGCTATGTGAACAATGGGATAATGCTTTATATGCCCTTTAGAGGCAAAAACTCCTAAAAACCAGGTGATGTATGGAAAGTCCTTTGTAATGTATGATAAATATTATGTGTATGTAAGATATCATAACTTTTCCTGAGAGAACTTTGTGCTGCTTCCATTTCAGAGCAATCTGATGATGCTCTATTTAATTCTTTAGCATGAACTAGTTGCTATTGATGACATTCATATAGGGCTCTGAAAAAATGTGATATTCTGATACTACAGAAAAAATAAAGAAGGGTTTGAGATATAAAGTGGAGATTATACATCGGAAACAGAATTCTGGCACATAGGGGATGGAGTAAACCACCTGCCAGGTATGATTACAGAACAGAGAAGGATTACTCTGCTCTCTGGGGTTAGGATTTGTACAATGCTAGTGGAAGTACTGTCAGAAACACATTGTTTAGCAGTATCTTCCATGCCGTGGAACACACACTTACAGTAGCAATTAAAAATCCTACTCTGATCTTTTCCACAAGAATGTGAAAATATTGGTCCACCTAAAGATTTCTGAGTATTCTCAGCAGCATCCTATCTAATGAAAGAATAATATGCAAATTTGACCGTAGCTTAGCCACACCCACAAGCCATGTCCACCAGCCAATCAGGCAGATTGACGGTCGCTCCAACACACAAGAGGGCTGCCTCCAAATTACGCAACTATATCTCAACCAAGATGGCTGCCACCACTGAGATCAGGAGGAAGGCTTGGGTTTCCCCAGCAACAGAAGAAGCCAAGCTTTCTGCCTGCCTAGGCCTCCAGTCAATGTTACAAAGTTTCAATTATAAAAGATATAGAAATGGTGGTAGCCACTGAGCTGGAGAGAACAGAGGCTTGGGTTTCCCTGGCAAAAAAGGAAGCCAAGCTTTCAGTCTGCCGTTGCTGGCCTAGGCCTCCACTCTAGGCTACAATGTTTCAAATAGAAATGGCTGCCACCCCAGAGCAAGCAGAAGGCTTGGCTCTACTTCAGGCTACAAAGTTTCAATTGTAAACATGGATTAATCCCAGATAACAGGACCTCCACTTGGGTCACTGGGGGGCGTGGCTGGCCTGCAAACCTCCACAGGCCCCTCGCCTAGGCTGCCCCTCACCCCAAGGGAACCCTCACCCTGATCTGGGACACTCTTCAGGGCAAACCAGCTGGCTCCCACCCATTTACCAGGCCTCTATCCTATCTAATAAAAGAGTAATACGCAGATTGACCATCACTCCAACACACAAGAGGGTTGCCTCCATGTGGTCAAAGATCCTGCCCCCATGTGGAAACAAGATGGCCATCACAAGATAGCCAGCAGAGGAGGGCATTTGGGAGGTTCCAGGCACTGCAAGGGAGGGCAGTTGTGGGTGATCAGGCCAGCAGGGGAGGGAAGTTGGGGGCAAACAGGCTGGCAGGGGAGCAGTTAGACATCAATTAGGCTGGCAGGGTAGTGATTAGCAGGTGATCAGGCTGGCAGGCAGAAGCAGTTAGGGGCAATCAGGGAGGCAAGCAGGTGAGCATTTTGGAGCCAGCAGTCCTGGATTGTAAGAAGGATGTCCGATTGCCCCATTAGGCCCAATCCTACCAAGGCAGTTGGACATCCCTCAAGGGGTCCCAGATTGGAGAGGGTGTAGGCTTGGCTAAGGGACACCCCCTGCTGCCCATGCACGAATTTTGTGCACTGGACCTCTAGTTAGGCATAATTTTAAAAAGAAAAATGAGAAATAATTCAAGTGCACATATACTAGTGAAAAGTTAAGCAAATAGTGGCATATTGTTCTTCTGGAATATTATTCAGAAAGTAAAGAGAACAGCCCAGCCAAAGTGGCTCAGTTGGTTTAGCACTGTCCTGTGCACACAAAGTCGGTGGGTTTGATCCTCAGTCTGGACATGGACAGCAGGCAACTGATATTTCTCTCTTCCTCTTTCCCTTCTTCTTAAGCATGTTGTTAGGTGAGGATTAAAAAAAAGAAAAAGGAAAGAAGAAAAGTAAGAAGAACATAATTCATAGTAGTAGGGGGTTTCTCTCTTTTCCATATCCAGCATGGAAAGAGAAAGGGTCCAGTTTCTGAGTAGAGGAGCTGGGGATTGAGAAATAAAAGAATAGAAGAGAAGATGCAGAAATAGAAATAATAGCTGGGGCTGGGTGTAATCTCTTTTTCTCTGATGGAGAGACAGGATCTCTGAGCCCATGAAGCTGTGTTTATTTATATCCCCAAAATACCAGGAAGTTACACCAAACGTTAGGATAAAAGGAGATTGTGTGGGCCCAGACCCTATTCATTCCTTCATTCCCAGGGCTAGACTGGATTTACATTTCAAGGTCCTCTCCCCAACATCTGGGGCAAAGTTAAGAGTCACTACTGATAACACATCCAGCCTTCTTTGTGGTTGTGTATCCAAGACATGGCTCTGCCTGGTGGCTGGGATTCAGCTGACAATGACTTAAAGAATGCTCAGGTGTCTTCCCTGGGAGCCCTCCACAAATAGTCACAAGAGTATTGCTAAATCTCTAAACATTATAAGTGGAAATAACCACACAAAAGACTACATGTTTTGTGATTCATTTGCATAAACTTATAGAAATAATGAAGAGAGACAGAAAGCAGGTTGGTGGTTGCCTGGAGCTGGAGATTAGGAAAGCAGTTAATCTGTAAAGGCCCATGAGAAAATTTTAGGACAATGGAATGGTCCTCTTTTTTGTGGTGGGATTTAAGCAACTGTACTCAATTATCAAAATTTCTCAAATTGTATATTCTACTGAGTTGGATGGAAACAATGTAAACAAATATGATAGAGACAAGTTTTTACTTTTGCCAGCTAGTTTCTACTTTTGAGGCTTTAACTAAATAGAATTTTTAAAAAAAATTTTCTATGGAAAATGGAGAAAATTTTTATTTTGCCTGGTTGTTGTCATGCTTAGTGTACTATTAACATAAATAGAGAGTACTTAGAAATGTGTAGGTACATAGATTACTATATGTGAGAAAAAATGAGAGTGATTATTATTTTTAATCCTCACCTGAGGACATTTTCCCATTGATTTTTATGAGAGTGGAAGGCATGAAGTGAGAGGGGGAAAGAGAGAAAGAGAGAGAGAGAGAGAGAGAGAGAGAGAGAGAGAGAGAGAGAGAGAGAGAGAGAGAAATATGAGAGAGACACAGCAATTGGTTGTGCCCTACACTTGCCCCAAAAGGGGCCCAGCCTAGGATTGACTCTGAAACCCAGGTATGTGTCCTTGACTGGGGTATTGAACCTATGAACCTTCAGTGTGCAGGCCAACACTCTAACCACTGAACAAGAACCAGCAAGGGCAAGAGAGTGATTATTTTTATTGGCAAAAAGACACCTGAATCAGAGGAGAGAAAACATTAAGTTGTTTTACATATTACATTATGTGGTCATAAAATCGAAAGAATTTTCATGAATTAAATATAGAGTATTTAAATACTCATTAAAGTGTAATCATTAAAAATTTTTAAATTTTACCAAGATTATTTTATGCCAAATGAATTTGATGAATACTTGAAAATTCATGGGGTAACTGAAGTCCAAGTTTTTTGTTTGTATGACAAAAATAAAACTGAGCAATTCACAGTGGAAAGGTTGACAATACAAGATGATAGAAAAAACAGAGAGGAAGTTAATTTAACCTTGTTATCCATGAAAGCACCATCACTGAGACCATGACAGTAAAGTTTTCTGTTTCTTTTTAGGAGATCAGTGGGTAGGGTGGTACTGTTTGTTTGATTGCTTTATTCAGGATCTTATAACTCTAGTTCCAAGAAAGAAAAGCTCCTAAATATATCACAGGAAAAGATTGAATCTTTGGTTGTGTGACTCTAAAGATTAACTATCCTATATAATAAAAGGCTAATATGCAAATCAACCATATGGTGGAAAGACTAGTTGCTATGATGTGCACTGACCACCACTGGGCAGATGCTCAATGCAGGAACTGCTTCCTGGTGGTCAGTGTGCTCCTACAGGAGGAGCACCACTCAGCCAGGAGCTGGACTCACAGTTGGTAAGCCCAGTAGTGGTGGTGGGAGCCCCTCCTGCCTCTGTAGCAGTGCTAAGGATGTCCATCTAATGGCTTAGGCCTGTTCCCCCGCCGGAGGCCAGGCCTAAGCCATCAGTCAGGCATTCCCTGAGGGCTCCCAGACTGCGAGAGGGCACAGGCTGAAACCAGGGATCCCTGAGTGCATGAATTTCATGCACTGGGCCTCTAGTCCTATATAAAAAAGATGTAACATGCAAATGATTGTTATGCTGTGAAGCATAACGACCGAGCATGTAATGACCAGATCACAGATCAGCAGTAGGGTGGGTCAGTGAGCGCCAAGTCGTCAGCGGAGAGCTACAGGAGGGGGCAGGGCATCAAGCTATGAGGGAAGGTTGTGGGAGCAGAGGAAGCTACAGGAGGGTGGGGCAGTGGGCAGAAGGCTACAGGAGGGTGGCAGCGAGCTACTGGCAACAGATTCGTGTGCAGGGCTACTAGTTAATAATATCTAGTAAAGAGAATGATTAATTGTTGAGAGAGAATAATAGAGATGAAGAGAGGAAAAAGATAGAATGAAGAGATGGGGAATTATAAACAAAAACAAATCAGCATTATAATATGTTATCATTTAATTGGTATTAGCTATACCTGGTTCATGTCTTACAGGTAAGTCATATAACCCTGGCCTGTGTGGCTCACTTGGTTGGGCATTATCCGATGCATCAAAAGGTTGGTTTGATCCCCAGTCAGAGTACATGCCAGGGTTGTCATAGGGGGTGTGCAGGAGATAGCTGATCGAAGTTATGCTCTCACTTCGATGTTTCTCTCCCTCTCCCTTCCTCGCTCTCTAATAGTCAAAAATCTTAAAAAAATAAATAAATCATATAGCAGTCTTAGCAATATGTTTTGTTACCACCCATTATTTAAATGGGTCTTATTATTTGGTCTATTGAGTCACAATATGATATTGTCTGAGAGTTAAGGGGAAATCTCCAGAAAAATCCCTTATAATTATCCCTTACAGTGGAAGGTTTCTTTCTTTTTAAACAATAGAGCAAAAAGTAATATTAAATGTAAATATTCTAAATTTACTTGAGATGCACCTCGGATAGAAAATTGTTTTCAATGTTTCATTCATTTATAGGTGTTTTAACAAAACTGTTCTATGTCACTTGGGTTCCTATCTTCATCCTCAATTTCTTCTTTTCATTCTCTTCACATTACTCTTTCTCTGTCTGGTCCAATAATTTTGAGTTTTGTTTTTTTGTATTAAAAAAAAATAAAACTCTACTTTTTGTTAGTAAGATATATATATATCTTAGTATAGAATGGTAGTTATGGGTAAAGATAGATTTTTATAGAAAATTTGTCCAGTTTGGTTAGGTTAACTAAATGATTATCTCATTTCAAAAAAATTTATCCCGATTCATAGGAAATGAATTGGCTCAAGTCAATGTCCCTCAATAGTAGGTTTTTCCTTTTCATCAATTATATAGTAACTAGAGGGTTGGTGCACAAAATACATGCACGGGAGGTAGGGGTTATCTCTCAGCCCAGCCTCCACCCTATCCAATCTGGGACTCCTCCAGGGACATCCTTCTCACAATCCAGGAATGTTGGCTCCAAACTGCTCACCTGGCTGCCTCCCTGATTGCCCCTAACCACTTCTGCCTGGCAGCCTGATCACCCCCTAACCACTACCCTGCCAGCCTAATTGATGTCTCACTGCTCCCCAGCCAGCCTGTTTGCCCCCAACTTCCCTCCTCTGCTGGCCTTGTCACTTCTAACTGCCCTGCCCTGCAGGCTTCCCCAACTACCATCCCTTACAAGCCTGGTCCCTCTCAACTGCCCTCCCCTGTTGGCCTGATTGACCACAACTGCCCTCCCTTGCAGTTCTGGAACCTCCCAATGGCCCTCCCCTGCTGGCCATCTTGTGGTGGCCATCATATGTCCACAACGGGGCAGGATCTTTGACCACATGGGGACAGCCCTCTTGTTTGTTGGAGTGATGGTAAATCTGCAAATTACTCTTTTATTATATAGGATAGAGGCCTGGTGCATGGGTGAGGGCCAGCTGGTTTGCCCTGAAGAGTGTCCCGGATCAGGGTGGGGGTTCACTTGGGGTGAGAGGCAGCCTGGGCGAGGGGCCTGTGGTCGTTTGCAGGCTGGCCATGCCCCCCAGTGATTCAACTGGAGGCCCTGAGATCTGGGATTAATTTATGTTCTACAATTGAAACTTTGTAATCTGGAGTGGAGCCAAGACTTCTGTTCGCTTCATGGCGACATACATTTCTGTTTGAGTTAATTTAAATTCTATAATTGAAACTTTGTAGCTTAAAGTGGAGGCCTAGGCATCAGGGCTGCAGAAGCTGGGTTTCCTCTATCGCCTGGGCAACCCTAGCCTCTGCTCTCTCCAGTTCTGTGGCTGCTGCCATTTCTGTTGGGATGTATCTTCTATAACTGAAACTTTGTAGCATTGAGTGGAGGACTAGGCCAGCAAGCAGAGGTATATAGCTTGGCTTCCTCCATTGCCAGGGAAACTCAAACCTCAGAAGTATGGTCAATTTACATATTACTCTTTTATTATATAGGACTAGAGGCCTGATGCATGTAATCAGTGCAAAGGGATCAGCCTTAGCTGCCATGGAAGCTTGCGTAGGCCCTCACAGCTCTGACTTTATTCAGAAGTTTGTCAGGAAGGATGTCTGGAAGGTCATTCGGCAGTCCAGCCTAATTAGCATATTATGCTTTTATTGTTACAGATTTTGTGAAGCAAAATATTCAAATAACTGCCAATTAAAATGAAATTTTTCTCATTAAAGCAATAGCAAATTATAAGTAACGCTGGCCAGGGTGAAATGAGACTTGCTCACTTACGTATGGCTGTTAGACGTAAGACATATAGGATATAGTATTAGTCTTAATGTACAGATACAAACTGTATGATTAGACTATTCGTTTTCCTGTTTCCCCAGCAATATTAAGTTCATTTTTAAAATACAATTTATGCCAGCTTCATCAGTATGAAATGTAACTTGTTATTTAATTTACAGTTCACCAGTAAGGTATTTATTTTCATTTTTTAATTTATTTGTATTTACTCTTCTGCAAATTGCTTATTCACATATTCTGTCATCTTTCCTTTAGTTGTGTTTTTTTAAAAGAAGTAATGAGAGTTATTTATGTATTACAGTTTTCAACTTTGTTGTGATCAGTTTTATTATAAATCCCTTTTTTTCCAGGATACCATTTACTATGATTTCATTTAATATGTGATCTGTCTTCTGCCAAACGGTTGTCTCATATTTCTTGACCTACTGGTATTTAAGATGTGTTAGCATGGATTTGAGCTCCAAAGAGTACACGATATAACACCATCACATACGTGGAAAGGCCTAGAGAAGGGTGCAAGTAAAGTGATCATAGTTTATTAACAACAAAATCTGGGTCCTGGAGGAAAGTTAAAATACTTTTAAGAATGAGTTAGTGAAGCTAATTAATATGCATACAAACATATATACACTTCATGTATATATATACACATATGCATATAGTATTTAATAATTACATATGGTATAAACTATAATTCCTTGAATAAAAAAATCATTTAAAATGTCCAAATGTAATACCTTAAAGTTTGAGCAGGTATATGTTTCTATACTGAGAAAAATTAACAAATGAGGGAAATTTTGTGCATAGGTATAGGAAGCTTACATATATAAATGAAAAGATGCATATTTTGCTAACTTAAATATTTATGTGGGAGAGAGTAAGGGAATAAAAACTGCTTTCTTATCTGTGGGGGATACTTTTTTTTCCTTCCATCAAATAGCAATTTGGTGAAACTCAGTATTCAGAAAATAATGCCAATTAAATAACCAAACATTTTTTTTTTCTCATCCAAAGAATTGAAAATCAACAAATTCCATGCTGGCAAGAATAACATGAGATTTGCTTAGTCATCTTTGGCTATCAGGCACAGACTATATATACTAGGAAGGAAAATTCTATATGTAAAAATTCTACTATTATATATTGTGTCTTTAGGATTTGTAGCAAATTAATAATGTATTATAAGCTTATCAAAGAAACACAATGAAATTCAAATCAAAAGCACAGGAAAACCTGGTGAATTCAGTCAAATTCAATTGAACAATGAATGAATCAATGATCCATCCTATCTAATAAAAGAGTAATATGCAAATTAACTATCTGCTACACTGACAAGCCACGCCCACCAACCACCCCACCAACCAATCAGGAGCAAGTATGCAAATTAACCCTAACCAAGATGACTGCAGCCAGGGAGTGAGCAGGAGAGAGGCATGGGTTTCCCCAGTGATGGAGGAAGCCAAGCTTTCCACACACCCTGGCGGGCCCAGGCCTCCACTTAAGGCTACAAAGTGTCAATTATAGAAGATAAATAACAGCCATGAAGCTGGAGAGAACAAGAGTCTAGGGTTGCTCCCAGTGATGGAAAGAATGAAGCTTTCCTCACATCCTGGCAGGCCAAGGCCTCCACTTAAGGCTACAAAGTTTCAATTGTAGAAGATAAATAAATCCCAGATACCAGGGACTGCCTCTGTTTGGGTCACTGGGGGGTTTGGCCGGCCTGCAAACCACCACAGGCACCTCACCCAGGCTTCCCCACACCCCATGGGAACCCACACCCTGATCCAGGACACCCTTCAGGGCAAACCAGCTGGCCCCCACCCATTCACCAGGCCTCTATCCTATCTAATAAAAGAGTAATATGCAGATTGACCATCACTCCAACAAACAAGAGGGCTGCCCCCATGTGGTCAAAGATCCTGCCCCCATGTGGACACAAGATGGCCAGCAGAGGAGAGCAATAGGAGGGGATCAAGCCTGCAGGGGAGGGCAGTTAGGGGTGACCAGTCTGGCAGAGGAGGGAAGTTGGGGGTGACTGGGCCTATAGGGGAGGGCAGTTGGGGGCGGGGGACTAGACCTGCAGGAGAGGGCAATTAGGGGTGACCAGGCCTGCAGGGAAGAGTAGTTAGGGGCAAACAGGCTGGTAGGGGAGTGGTTTGGGGGTAATCAGGCTAGCAAGCAGAAGTGGTTAGGGGAATTCAGGAAGGTAGGCAGGTGAGCAGTTGGGAGCCAGCAGTCCTGGATTGTGAGAAGGATGTCCAACTGCCCGTTTAGGCCCGACATCCTGGTGGGATCGGGCTTAAACGGGCAGTCAGACATTTCTGGAGGGGTCCCAGATTGGAGAGGGTGCAGGCTGTGCTGAGAGACACCCTCCCGCCCCTGTGCATGAATTTTGTGCACCGGGCCTCTAGTATAATGATAAACTAATCTGATCCTATAAATATTGTCTCCAAATGAGCATTCATATACATTCTCTCCAAATGTGTATATGATTCAGAATTTTTCTTCCACTTTGACCACAGCATTACAGGCTTTCGATTTTTTTTCTAAAATGGAATAATTGTAATATACTTTTGCAGTTAGAATTTAATATTTCTGATTAATGTTCAGTATGTTATCTTTTGGCTGTTGACCAATTGAATTTTTTTTCTTGGTGGAGGAAGTGCTTCTTTCAAGTTTTTGGTGTATTTTTAAATTGGTTTTGTCTCTTTTTGAAATACAAAATTTCTCCATGTTTTTTTTTTTTGCTGTCTTTTTACTTTCTTCATGATGTATACAGAGGTTTCCTGTTTACATACTTAAACTTATCAGTACTCTTTAGGATTAGTGCTTTTTTGGCCTCATTTAAGTAAATTTCTACCCCAAAGTCATGAAGATTGTCTCTTACATTTTATTTTCAAATTCTATAGTTTTGTATTTTACATTTTATTTTTAATACATCTATAATTGATTTTAGGTTTAATATAAAATAGTGGTCTAAAATCAGTCCCTCCCTCCCTCCCTCCCTCCTTTTTCCTTCCTCCCTCCCTCCCTCTTTCCTTCCTCCCTTCCTTCCTTCCTTCCTTCCTTCCTTCCTTCCTTCCTTCCTTCCTTCCTTCCTTCCTTCCTTCCTTTTCTTCCTTCCATCCATTTATCATCCATCCATTTTTTTCTCTTTCTTTTCCATCTGGATACTCATTCTCTTCATTCATTGGCCAAACTTTCCTTCATGATGTGAGTGCCAGCTCTGTCTGAAATTGTGAAGCCACATGTTCATGTGTACTGGTAAAGTCCATGCAGTGTACAAATATCACACAGTAATTTGCACAAAGTTCAATATAGAACTAATAATAGGAGATTTGAGTAATTGTGATTGGAAAATTTATTAATACAAAGAGAACTTTAAGGAACATGGAAATTGCCTGTATAATAAGGAACTATTACTCAGAGACTAGTGATGGAGAACCCAAATAAAAGCCCCCTACAGGGCAGACACCAGACTGTATTGCAGAGGGCATGGCTGTGCCATGAATGGAGGAAAGGTTCATTGAAGTGTCGTGCGGGCACGGTTTTGGAAATCTCCCCTCTGAACTATATGTTTTTGTGGCCATGCATTATGACCCATGGGTACAGCAAATATCCATGCTTATGGTAGGTAGCATGTTTTGATTTGAAAACCGAACTGTTTGTATAATATAGCTGTAGATTTTTCAATTCACAATAATGAATGAGCTCAGCAGAAAAATATATCCACAGTGTGCTCACAAAACTATCTAAAAATAATTATCTAGATTTATGAAGTTTTAGTAGTGCCAGTAAATGTATACATGAAAACATATAGGTGGAAAGCTAACACAGATGAATGACATGATGGGAAATAGCTGGTGTACAGGGGCAGCAGGAAAAATTGCACAACAACCAAATAGATGCTTGCTTACTCATTGATTTTTCTCCTTTATTATTATTATTATCTATGTCTGGTAGTGTATTACTAATCATGGAAGTACTTTATAAATAAAATCACTCTAGTGTGTAATACAGAACTATACTTATGAAAATTCAACTTAGCAAAGTCTATGCCATCATATGTACCATCGAAGGTGGCTGGGGCAGACAGTGTGTGGCAAAAGTGTTAGAAGTTGTAAGGTATTGAGTATATTTTGAAATAGTAAGGAAAAGCAAGAGGAATCTACGATGACTCTAAGATTTTAGTCTGAGCAATTGGAAGAATGAGGTTGCTAAAATAGAGAATATAGGGAACTGGGATGGAGAAAAAAGCAGTATGTGTGCAGAAGGAGCAGATGAGTTCAATTTATAGATGTTACCTTTGAGATGCTTTTAAGACCATAGAGGCAATTGGATACATGAAAATGGAAACCAAGGAGAGGATAGCAGCTGAAAAAATATTTTTGGGAGTCCTCAGACAAAGCTGTGAAAATACATAGAGATTGCATTGTGGATAGATGCTTAGAACATTGTCAGATATATTTATGCATTAAATAATTTATGCATTAAATAATTTCTATAAGATTCTGGAGTTCTTGTGAAGTACTAGGAAAAGATTAAGTTATGCAGAGCATTTTGGAGACTATAGACATCAATAAGGCTAGACTTAAGAATTATAAAAAAGGCAAAATATTCATAGTGATATTATTATTGTTGAAAAACAAAATATTGTGCTAAAAGGTTGTATTGACAATATTACTATATCTTTAACAATGGTGAAATATTATGAGATGCTCACTGTAACATGAAAAAGCTATTTATTTACTTGTGTATAAGAATGGCATTGGTTTTAGAATACTTTGACTATTAAGATATTGTGGTCAAGAGTGATCCAAAGTTTAGAAATTGATGAAAATTTCTTAATTTTCATTGAATTTAAATTTTCAGTAATAGAGTTCAATGAAATTGAGTTAGCAAATTGTATTAGGCATTGGCCAGAAAAATTGATATTGATCAACTAAAAATAGAAGAAGGCTAACTAGATAGATTGTTAGAGCATTTTTTTTAAAAGAATGTATTTCATATTAGTTCATGCACAGGGAAGTTGTATAAGAATTTGATGGCTGCCTTTGAATATGCTAAGAGGAAGTTATAAATAAGAATGACACTGAACAGAGGGGAAGAAAATGGGGCAGACTGAGCCCTGATAATATTTCATCTCCTGTGTGGTTGGGAATCCAAGGGGTTCTACATATTATTTCTCAATTTAAATAGTTTTCAAAGTAGGTTGTTACAACCCTAGTTACTCTCCTATTTTCCAGAGCCCATCTATGAAGATATGTATGGAAATCCATTTGTCATTTTCTATCTTCAAATAAGTTGCTTGTGTTGCTTGCCAATTGCATTTTTTTTCCTTGCATGTAACAGAAAAGAATAAAGGTGAGGTTTTATGTACTATTTCTTAGTAATAATTTTAAAGTACAATGAGCAGTTAAACTTGATAAGACAGCACCTTCTTATTGTCAGTGTGTCTAGCTCTGCTACTTTTACAAAATGGAAATCCATATTTATGTTCTAAACACAGAGCAATATGCTAAGTATTCAGAGAGAGAAAGCTGTTGACTAAATGCCTCCTAGCTTCAAAGGATTCATGGTCTTTTTGAACCACTAGGAAGTAAATTAGAAAAGATGAATATGGCAGTAAAAAGCTACTGAGTATCATCAGAGTAATTGCGCAATAAAAAATAAAGTGGTAACAAAAATTTTTTAAAAATTGTGTAACATTTGAAATTATTTATGTAGAATAGATAATGACTTAATAGATGGGGTAAAAAGTACTGAGACTATTCCTCATGGGGGGAAAAGTGTATATAAAGGAATATGCATTAAATTAATATAAAGCTACTGATAAATCTGTTTGTCTGAGTTGTAGTGTCATAGAGTCCAGTAGTAAATCAGAGTAAATACGGGTAAATATGAGACTTAGATTGGGAATAGACCTTGGTTTCCAGTGTATTTAGATATTTTATTTTAAAAAATATTTTTTATTGATTTATAGGAAGAAGGGAGAGGAAGAGAGATACAGAATCATCAAAGACAAGAGAGAATAATTGATTGGCTGCCTCCTGAATGCTCCCTACTGGGGATCAAGCCCACAATTGGGCATGTGCCCTTGACTGGAATCGAAACCGAAATCTTTCAGTCGCAGGCCGACACAAACCAGCTATGGTTGGATATTATTTTATATGTATTGAGGAACCACTGAAGGTTTTTGGGATAAAAATGCAATGCCTATAAAACAGTTTTAAGAAATTTAATCTATTGCAAATTATGGGGTCAATGGGTAACAGATCAAAATGAAGGACTTCAGCAGAAAGCTTAGAGAGGGAATTAAGTAAATATTCAAAACCAAAGGTAATAAAAATGTAAAGAGAGGGACAAAGCCAAAAGAGAAAAATGAAAGCAAATTTAGTATTAATAAGTGAGTGCTTGAATTTGGAGAGAACTATCAAAGGTGAAACCTAAAATATAATGTGGGCTAAAAAAAACCAAAGCACAAGAAATAAACATTCATAAATATTTCAGATAATGTTAGCAATAGAATTTTAATGCAGGGATACATTAAAATGTGGGTTAGCAAATTGTGATAATATTGTAAATTTTATAAAAATTCAAAATATGCCTCATCTTCTGGAATATAACTTAAAAGTCCTTTGGTTTTAGCCAGAGTTAGCATGAAGCTAATAAAGCTTACTTTTCAGTTTTTTTACTTATTGATTCTATTTCCAAAATATTTCACCTGTGATTTTTCTCTTCTACACTGTGAATTTTCCACACTGTAAAATATCTTCCCTATCAGATATCCTTGCCATTATTAATTTATTCTTTTAATCTACTCTCTGTATATGATTACCTTATCCCTGTGCTTAAAACGCTTTTATATGTTTCTATATCAGTTACCAAACATGTCTATGATCCAGCATTTAATACCCTCAGGCTTTGGCCCTAACATAAAATTATAGGCTCTATCTGTGGGTGCTTGTGTAAACATAAAAATGATAGCTGCAACATATAGAGCTATTAATGCAATTCTGTTGGTTTGAAGAAGTTTGTTAGTATAGGTTCAAAGAATCCTAGAAGTTTGTAATCATAGAACATCAGGCCAAATATAATCCAGACAAAAACATTAATACTCAGAAATGTAAGTTGAGTTGTATGAAATTTGCTATTGACAGAACAAGAACCAAAACCTTAGTCTAACTCATTTGGAGCTATTAGTCTCTTATGTGGCATTGCAAATTTGTATATCCTATAAGTCTATAGAACTATGGCATCATCGTATAGGCATAGATATCCTTGGCAACAGAAACACACACTATTTATATGGATCCATTTGTTATTTCTTAGCAACTGACAACTCCTTTTTTGTATATTTGGTTTCCATCTAGATTCCATCTGGGAATATCTATGGCTAAAATCTTCATGGATAGCAGGTTATTTTTCTATACCTTTCATTGACTTTAAATGGAAAGTGAGATTCTTATATGATTGTAATCTCATACTGAGACATTGAATATTAATATTAATATTTTAAATAAGAACTAATAAATAGAAAATACATGCCATTTATAAATACTTTAATATTAAAAAAGAAGTAGAGTGAGGAAAAAAGGAGAGAACTATTATTTCTTCCTTCTCAACATTCTCTTCCAGCAAAGGACATCATGTCTTCAAGATAGACTCACCATAAATGTTCATATATTTTCAAAAAGTGTTTATTTTTATTCCTTTGTTTACTAAATGTGGATTATTAAGTTGTGTTAACATGGAAAAGCAAAACTTATACTATGTTTTCCGGACATAGGAAGCTTTAGATACATGACTTCATCATCCCTTGGTTGTAATGACAGTGGGAGACATACATAATTTATAGATTTTCTTATAACTTTGTGGATGCTTTCTTACTTGAATCAGATTTAGGCAGAGTCACCTCTTTATTTCCTTGGCACAATGAATGGCATAAGGCCAATATAACTTTCTGATTTTACTTGAAAAAATGTAATCCCTTTTTTAAAGTAACCCATGGCTAATAGGCTGGGGAGGAGGGCATATCCTGTCATCAGAGATAAATGACTCATAATAACTTTTTAAGCATTTCACAACAATAACTTTCTTCGCCACCTTCCTCTTGCTGCTTATTCCAAAGGTGGTAGATAACAATCATTGTGCTTTGGATACCGGATGTATCATGAAATTTGTTTAACAAAGCATTGGGTTTTTGAAGGGTCCATTCTTTCGCATCAATTCATAACTGATGGACCTAGGCCTCAAAGGACTATTTTCCTAGCACAGAGTATGCATGGTGGAACTCTTTGCTTTTCACTTTAGCATCTAAATTAACTCATATCATAGCCATAACTGATTGAGACAACCACCTGCCACTCCCATATGTGGCTTTAATGATAAATATTTCCATTTGAAAGTCACGAAAGTTTGCCCAACGTTCTATTTTATAGATGTTGAAAGAGGTGGACCAAATTTCATGAAATATTTTTAAGCAAATAATATCATAGTATGAGGGTCTTCACATGAGGGAAGACAATCTGTGAATAAAGTAACCTCAGAAGCCTAGCAGTGGGCTCATAGCAAAATGTTTTAAAATCTAGTTTATGAAGCTTCAAAATCTTTAATAACAACACACATAGATATATATGATACACACACACACATATATATATATACACACATATATTTGGACACATCATCTTTTGACATGTATGTCCCAGCTATATATATATATGTGTGTGTGTGTGTGTGTGTGTGTATATATATACACATACACATATATGTATATATATGTATGTATATGTATATATATATGTATATATACACACATATATACACACACATATATATGTATACATATACGTGTGTGCGTGTGTGTGTGTATATATATATATATATATATATATATATATATATATTCGTGTGTGTGTGTATACACACACACACACAGATATTGGATTCCTGGTCATAATGGCTTTAGTATAGAATTTCATTTTTGTTTGCTTGATTTGGGGGTAATTAATTTTGTCATCCCTTTCTTTTTGTTTTACATATTATATAAAGCCAAAACCAAACAAACAACACCATTAGATAAAAGTAAGATTTATACAAAAATTTGTGGTTAGCCCTAGGCTTTCTGTTTCCCTAATAGTATCTATCATTGTCTTTTCTGGTTTATTCTATAGCAAGCATTTATTATGCTCTTATTATGTTCCAGATACGTTATAGTTGTTGCAGACACAAAACATATTAGAACATGGTCCTTTCATTCAATGATCTCTCATTGTAGGGCTGGGACATACATGTCAAAAAATATGGAGATACAAATAAGCTATAAATTTATCGTTACTGTGAAGCACTTATCTGATTGGAAGTATCAGAAAATTATTTTTAAGTATTGATAATGTATGGGCAGCACTGGAAAATTGTTTAAGAGTTTACTAGAAAGAGGCATCCTGATGGGAGGAGGATGCAGAAAGAAATCTGCTTTTCCTTTGCTGACATTTATTCTCCTGGATAGCTCACCTCTGGCCTATTTTGTAGGAAATCAATGCTTCTCAGCCCAAATCGTAGATGAGAAGCTCTTCTCAGTCTCCCTCAAGTGTATTTTTATTTATAATGTCTTTCTTTGAAAATTAAAAGTCTTCTTATAAAAGTATTCTTATAAAAGAAAAATATTTTCAAAGTTGTAGAAATCATTTAAAAAAACATATTGAATACTAAGCATTTTCCTTATGCTCTTTTATTTAAACTCTTCCACAGTATCATTAGGGCCATTTGTCAAAAATGAGTAGCCTGAGACATAGGTTAAATAAGTCAGACAGGAAGTAAGATATTACATCAGAATTTGAAATTAAATCCCCATACTCTGTTTTCATAGAATGAAAGAAGATAGTAGTGCACAATCTTTGACCCTTTGCTTTTCTTGTTCATTCATTTTAAAAAAAATTTATTTGTAACTGGTAAATACTATTTTGACGTTTGCTATTTTCCTATATCTGTCACTCAAATCACTTCCAATACTTCACACCTCAGATCAAGCGTATTTTCTCTATGAAATCTTTTCTGATTGATTGTTACAAAATATTAGTTTTCACCTAGCTGGTGTGGCTCAGTGGTTGAGCATCGACCCATGAACCAGGAAGTCGTAGTTCAATTCCTGGTCAGAGAACATGTCCTGGTTGTGGGCTTGATCCCCAGTAGAAAGTGTGCAGGAGGCAGGCCATCAATGATTCTTCCTCACCATTGATGTTTCTATCTCTCTTACCCTTTCCCTTCCTCTCTCTGAAATAAAATAAAAACATTAGGAATATATTTTTTCTTCTATGAGTTTCTAAATAATTTGCCTACTTTGCCTGGTAATAAGGATCAGGATCCTGATTAAGTAGCTCTGTGAATTCAGACCCCACCAATTCAAACATTTTTAAAATTTTCTACTTAACTTTCATTAGTGTCTTCTGAGCATAACAAGCACATAGCATTCTGTCCTTCATGGAACTAAAGAAGTCCAATTAGAAAGATGTGACTTTTAATCACCAGGATGCTAGATGGACCTGCTTCCATTAAGACAACACCTGCTTAAACACAGCACTTTGCAGCAAGTCTCCATGAGAACATCCTGTTCTCTTAGGAACCCTGTTGGCTACTGTTTCTCACATTCAAGTAGCCTCTGCTTCCTTTATTGCAGTTTGATAACTAGGTCTTTGTCTCATTTATTGAACTTTAGCAACATTGCCTTTCTTGTACTAATAAGTATATACTGCTATAGCTGAACCTTTCCTTGACTATATGTCTCCATATTTCAACTCTGTATGTAATTGATAATTCCACAATTTCCATCAATGAACATCTCATCTAAATACCTTCTTGACTAAGCCATCCCTGGTCACTTGTCTTGTGTCAGAGTCATCTTGGTTAAGTATTTTATCAACCAGAGTTCAGTGGCCAGAAATAGAAACCTTCTGCTCCTACATACCGTGGCTATATTGACTGGACACTGGTCCCAACATCAAAATTTTTATGATAGCACTTTGGTTTGAAAATCTCAAAGGAATGCACCATTGTTTTTGCATTATTGCATTGCAAAGGAGAGATCATTTCAGAGGCTTCTCTTTGGACTTTTCTATCAAATAACTCATGAATGAGAGAGCCAATATTGGGACATTCTGATTGCCCCAGTATATCTTTTAAAATTAAATATGCAAGAATTGGGAAAGTAAAAGCTGAATAAGTTTGTTGACCCATTGAAACAACAATGAGTTGGTTCTTCCTTAATAAGCTGCATTTAATAATCACCTATAAATTACATTCTTTTATACCTACACAAAGCTGAGGACTCATTTAACATTCATTTTTTTTCTCCCAGTAACTTTTGAAAATGAGATATAACTGACATATCAGTTTCAAGTATACAAAATAATGATATGATATATGGATAGAATGCAAAATGATCACCATGTAAGTTTAGTTAGCATTTTCCACCACACATAGTAACTTTCAAATAAACATCACATATTATTAACTATAGTCATCATGCTGTATATTACATTCCAAATACTTATTTACTTTTTAGCTGGAGGTTTGAACCTTTTGACCACCTTCACCATTTCACTTATTCCCTGACCACTACCCTGCCTCTGGCAATGATTAATATATTATCTATTCCTACAACTTTTATTTTTTTTAGATTCTACATATAAGTGAGATAATATAGTATTTGTATTTCTCTGACTGACTTATTTCACTTAACATAATACCCTCAAGTTCCATCCATATTGTCACGAATAACAGGATTTCTTTATGTCCAAATAATATTCCACTTATATACTTTTTTTCCAACAAATGTAGAGTCAGCCTTCTGTATCCCTGGGTTTTGCATCCTCAAATATAATTAACTTCCTGTATTTTTTAAAGGCAGATATATTATAATACGGTTTCTTTGTCTACTATTCCCTACGTAGATCTACCTATTCCTCCCCCACTATAATATAAGCTCCATGATAATACAGAAGATAAGCATATTTTAATTGATAAATATCTACAATACTTTTGAGTAAATATTTATTACATAAAATGACTTATATGTGATCATTTCTTTATTCTTTTCTACCATATTGTGTCTTCACTCATCTATTCATTAATTGATCACTTATAAATTCACTTAGCAAATACTTATTGATTTCCTCATGACCTGCTTCTTTTGGATTCTCTAAATCCTATCTGCCTTCAAAGTCAACTGAGCCTCAGCTTCTCTATTAAACTTTGCTGACCATTCCTGCTATAAGCCACCTATCTCTTATTAGTATGCTGTTCTTTAACAATCCTAGTTTTCTAAGTGTGTATTTTTTAAAGGCAGATATATTATAATATGATTTCTAAAACTTGTCTGTGACATGTGATACCATCTAGACACAGAATGTGAAAACTAACTTAGCACTTTCTCTTGATAACAAATGTGCAAGCACATACATATACACACAGAATCCCAAGTAGCACTTCAGCAGCCACAGATTTATTGTGGTAGAAATTGACACAGAAAAGACGTGGAGGTATTGCTTGAGAATGGCCACTGAATCTTTATCTAATTTATAGGAATAATAGTCAATCCATAATTACATATGTACTATATAAGCATATTATCCCATTTCTTAGTTTGCCCAAGATACACAAATGCTCTTTCTCTCTCTCTCTTTTTTTTGCCACCATTTCTTTTGCTGTGAGAGAAGCCAAATAGACTGAAGTTATGCTGGTCACAGAACATTTAAAAATAGCCTTCATTTATGAGCACTCACCTATGAAGGACTAACATTTGAGGAGCTTTGCTGTGTGTGTGTGTGTGTGTGTGTGTGTGTGTGTGTGTGTGTTTTAATTACAGCTTATATACCAGTGACAAATATATTTGGATGGATCATACTTTATTTGTATATCTAGCATTTGTATCTTTTAGGATAAAATACTCAATGGGGAAATGTTGAGGTATGTTAATAACTACTAATAAGGAAAACAGATGTCCCAGAAGAGCAACTGCAAGCTGTTCTTCTAGGGAATAAATTTAGATAAATTATTGCTCTTTGTGGAAATATTAATAGTTTTTCTGATTGTATACTTTTCTAATGCACTCAAACAATTCAGAGGGAGATGAGAGAGGAGAGAGAGCTTGATGAAAAAATATTTCTAATAGTGTATAATATGTCTTCTCCTAGGTGAATATTGAGTGTGGAAAAGCTCAATAGAAAAATAAATTTATAACAATACATTAATAATTCTCTATTTTATGTTTTTGAGGCCAAAGCACCATTGATCCAATAAACGATTGATAAAAAGAACCCTAAATAAATAACTCCTTATTGAGAGGTCCATAAATATAGAATTACATCCTATATAATAAAGAGCTAACATGCTAATTGGACTGAACAGCCTGGGTCTCCCCCCCCCCACCAACTGCCCTTCCGTGCAGGCCTGGTCACCCCAACTTCCTTCCTCTACTGGTCTGGTCACCCCTAACTGCTCTCCCCTGCAGGCCTGGGTCCCTCCCAACTGTTCTCCCCTGCTGGCCATCTTGTGTCCACATAGGGACAGCCATCTTGTGTGTTGGAGTGATAGTCAATCTGCATATTACTCTTTTATGAGATAGGATAGAAGCCTGGTGCATGAGTGGGAGCTGGCTGGTTTGCCCTGAAATGTGTCCTGGATCGGGGTGTGGGTTTCCTTGGGGTGTGGGGCAGCCGGGGAAAGGGGCCTGTGGTGATTTGCAGGCCAGCAATGTCCTCTGGTGACCCAAGCAGAGGCCCTGGTGTCTGGGATTTATTTATCTTCTACAATTGAAACTTTGTAGCCTGGAGCAGAGCCAAGCCTTCTGCTCACTCCATGGCGGCAGCCATTTCTGTTGGGATTTATTTATCTTCTATAATTGAAACTTTGTAGCCTTAAGCAGAGGACAGGGCAGGTGGAAAGCTTGGCTTCCTCCATCTCTGGGTGCAATTCAAGCATCCTACTCTCTCAGGCTTCATGACTGCAATAATTTTTTTTTTTTATATTCTATCACTGAAACTTTGAAGCATTGAGTGGAGGCCTGAGCCAGCAAGGGCAGGTGGAAAGCTTGATTGGTTTCCTCTATTGCCAGGGAGATGCAAGCTTCCCCCTTGCTCTCTGTGACCATAGCCATCTTAGTTGGGTTTATTTGCATATTCACTCCTGATTGGCTGGAGGGCATGGCCTACGGGTGTAGCGAAGGTATAGTCAGTTTGCATATTACTCTTTTATTAGATAGGATAAGCATAAATAAAATGAGGACTTTTTCTGCTAGGAAAAAGTATCTTGATGAAGGGTCTGCTATATGGCATTTGTTAAAAATTTGGACAGTGACAAAGCTAGAAGTAAGGGTGATTGCTTTAAGACTAACAAGGAAATTTATGAATATTGAGTTTGAAGTATGGAAAAGATAAATATTTTGTGCTCAACAGAAGTCTAGAAAACCTCCTTGTGATTCATTCTACAATTGATGCAACCTAGATAGGTACAGTGATGGCCAGGTCCTGTACTAAGACCTAGAAATCCAGAGGACTGGTTTCCTTATTCTGAAAAATACAGTGTTATTTTCCATCTATATGTAAATTAATAAGTTTAGCAAATTTCAGGTATATAATATAGTGTTAACTGTAGTGACATCACCATACATTAGATCTCCAGAAATTATTTTATCTTATGTAATTGAAACTTCATACCCCTCAACCAATATCTCATTTTTTGCTCCCTCAAACCCCTGACAACTACCATTTTACTTCCTGCTTCTATGAGTTATTTTTTTTAGATTCAACATAGAAGTGAGGCCATATTGTCTTTGTCTTTCTGTGTCTGACTTATTTCACTTAATGAAGTGTCCTACAAGGTTATCCATGCTGTTGCAAATGGCAGGATATCCTTCTTTCTTAATACTGAATATTCGCCGAAACTGATATGGCTCAGTGGATATAGTGTCAGCCTGTGGACTGAGAGGTCCCAGGTTTGATTCTGGTCAAGGGCATGTACCTTGGTTGTGGGCACATTCCCAGTGGGGGGTGTACAGGAGGCAGCTAATCGATGTTTCTCTCTCATCAGTGTTTCTAACTTTCCCTCTCCCTTCCTCTCTGTAAAAAATCAATTAAAAATACTGAATATTCAATTATCCCATAAATAATATTTTTATGTGTGAATAATATGTGTGTGTGTATGTATGTGTGTGTATATAATATCTTACATTTTCTTCATTAAATTATCTGGTGACAGTCTTGGCAATTTGAATAATGCTGCAAAGAATATGGTTGTGCAGATATTTCTTTGAGATCTGATTTCATTTCCTTTGGATATATACCCAGAAGTGTGATTAAAAATATGTTTAATTATGTTTTTTTTATAAGGATCCTCCATACTCTTTACCATTATGGTTCTACCAAGATACATTCCTGCAAAAAGAGTCAATATTTCCTTTTTCTCCACGTCCTTGCCAGCATTTATTTTTTCTGTCTTTTTGATAATAGTCATTCTGTCAGGTGTGGAGTAATACTTTATTGTGGTTTTGATTTGCATTTTCCTAGTCATTTGTGATCTTGAGTACATTTTCATATACCTATTTGCCATTTGTATATCTTCTTGTGAGAAATGTGTATTTAGGTTATTTGCCCATTTTTCAGCCACTTTTATTTGCTGAGTTGTATGCATTTTAAAATATATTTTGGATGTTAATTCTTTATCAGATAAATGATTTGGAAATATTTTATCTCATTCCATAGTTTGATGTGATCCCATGTTTCCAGTTTTCTTTTGTTGTCTGTGTCTTTGGTGTCATATATAAGAAAATCACTGCCCAGACCAATGTCAAGGAGGCTTTACTCTATTGTTGTCTTCTAATAATTTTAAAGTTTCTGGTCTTACAATTGTCTTAATACATCTTGTATTCATTTTTTATGTTGTGTGAATTAAGGGTCCAGTTTCATAATTCTGCGTATGAATAATCAGTTTTTACAACACTTATTGAAGAAACTATCCTTTTACTTTTGTCATAAAGAGTATGAGATTTTGCACTGCTTAATGATGCTAAGAACTTCCTCTCAATGTTTTGAGAATTAGATAGTACATATTAAGATAGCAAGCACAGAGCCATTCTTGCAGTGTTATATTAAGTTATAAATGAAATCCATCATCCAAACCTAATATGTGATCTGTGAGAAACAGAATATGGAGGTATTGGTATAAAATTATTCTTTTACTTTTTAATTCTCACAAAATCCCATGACATGACCAAACATTTCTCGTCTGGAGAGGGAGGAAGCTGCAGGCAGTGGCTCAGTGGCTCAGGCACGTCATTATAAAAATCAGAAAAAATGAAGCATCTATTTCCACAAACTAGTAATCTTATAGCTCTAGTAGGTATGGAAACAGCACAGGTGGAATGCAAACCTTAATAAGCAGAAATAATGCACATGAGCAAGAAAAATTAGATCTTCTCATCATTAAAAGTGATACATCCAACACACTTTGGATTTCTGGGGACATTTTCATTTTCCATCCCATAAACGTGGAAGATAATTAACCTATAAAATTCCAATCACCAATCACCTTCCTCTGCTTAAGCTTGTACAGGAAGCAGTGTAATATAATTGTCAAGAGATCAGAGTCTAGAGAAAGACTCTGCAGGCAGTTGGAGTCTTGCTCTATGTTCTAATATCATGTGACAGGGCAAGCCACTTCCCCTCTTTGATCCTCAGTCCCTCATCTATAAAGTAGTAATAATAATGAATAGCTTCTGCATATGGCAGTTGTAACAACTAAAAGACAGTCTGAGTAAAGGCCATAGTGTGTGTTCTATAAATTTCCATATTCCAGTGAACAGAATTTCATTATTCAGTGAACAGAAATCTCCTGACAACACTATGAAGAGTTCTTCAAATTAGAGCTGAAACCTTGCAGTTCCCATAAGTTCTATAGTTCAAGTCCTTTCAGTTGAGATTGTTATCTATTTCAACTGATTGACAGTTGCACAGTAGTCAGTTATTTGATTTATAATTGGGACTAAGTTATTGAATTTATAATTGGAACAGAGTTCTAAATGCATTTTTGATTTATGTGTGTATCCCATGCAGTTACAACAAGTCATTGGTGGTTGAGCAACATTTACTGTGAGACACACATTTAGCAGTTGGATTTTACAGGGCAAATAAATTTATATTTCTTCATGGAAATGTAGAATCATTACAGCAAATAACTGCAAAGGAAACCATGTAATCAAGCAAGGAAAGCAATTCCACTTAACCAGAAAACCCAAATTCTGTTGATGATTCTGTCCCTGTCTGGGCTGCATTACAGACTTTCCATTTCTGCCAGACCATGGTGAGTGAACATCTAGGAGAGATTTTTCACTTGACACACCAAGGCTAAAAGTGCTGATGGCCATAAAGTAGTTTGTGGCCAAGTTGAAAATTTAGCCAACTTCCTGTTTCTTATTTAGAAATGCTCTTTCACACAGTTTTTCTGCAATTCAGTTTTTCTCTCTTCACACCATTATAAGGATGGTAATATAAGTTTTGCTTATCAATGGAGTATTTTTTAATTCATGAGACATGACACTTGAAAGAGCTTTACAATTTAAAAATTCTTTACAAATTCCTTCCTAGACCCAAGCTTTGGTTCCATAGCAAGGAAAGATATAAGGGATGAATCAAATGTCCCCATTTATCAAGTGGATAATATAAACAAAGAGGTTCTATTAGACACCAATGTTCATTTTTAGTCCTCAAAAAACCCTATTTCTTAATGTTATTTATTTTTAAAATATTTATTGCTCAGATTATTACAGGTATTCCTCTTTTTTGTTCCCCATAACTCCCCTGCACCTGATCCCTTTCCCTACCCTGTGCCCTTACCCTCTGCCATTGTCTTTATCCATAGGTTTAAGATTTTTGGCCAAACTCTTCCTGCACCTCCTACATCCTCTTCCCCCTGAGAATTGTCAGTCTACTTCCTTTCTATGTCCCTGATTTTATTATATTCATCTGTCCATTCTGCTCATCAGATTTTTCATTCACTTGATTTTTAGATTCACTTGTTGATAGGTATGTATTTGTTGTCATTTTGTTGTTCATAGTTTTTATCTTTACCTTTTTTTTCTTCTTCCTCTTCTTAAAAAATACTCTTTAGCATTTCATATAATCCTGGTTTGGTAGTGATGAACTCCTTTAGCTTTTTCTTGTCTGTGAAGCTCTTTGTCTGACTTTCAATTCTAAATAATAGCCTTGCTGAGTAGCATAATCTTGATTGTAGGTTCTTGCTATTCATCACTTTGAATATTTCTTTCCACTCTCATTTGGCCTGCATAGTTTCTGTTGAGAAATCAGCTGACAGTTGTATGGGTACTCCCTTGTAGGTAACCAACTGTTTTTCTCTTGCTACTTTCAAGATTCTCTCTTTGTCTTTTGCCTTTGGCATTTTTGTTATGATGTGTCTTGGTGTGGTCTTCTTTGGATTCCTCTTGTTTGGGGTTCTCTGCACTTCCTGGACTTGTAAGTCTATTTCTTTCACCAGGTAGGGAAAGTTTTCTGTCATTATTTCTTCTAATAGGTTTTCAGTATTTTGCTCTCTTTTCTTCTGGTACCACAATAATTCTGATGTTGGTACACTTATAGTTGTCCCAGAGGCTCCTTAGACTCTCTTCATATTTTTGGATTCTTTTTTCTTTTTGTTTTTCTGGTTGGATTTTTTTTTCTCCTTACATATCTGATCTTTGGTTTGATTCTTGGAGTCCTTTGATCTACTGTTGAATTTCTGTATATTCTTTATTTCAGACAGTGTATGCTTAATTTCTGTCTGGTCTTTTTTCATTTTCTTGGCATTCTCGTTAAGGTTCTTGAAGGTCTCATCAAGTTTCTTGGCAGTTTTTAGAAGATTCTTGAGTAACCTTATAAATGTGGTCTTGAATTCTATATCAGATAGTCTGCTTTCTTCCATTTCTTTCATTCATGACTGTTTCTCCATTTTGCTACTTCCCTGTGTTGATGGAGTGAAAGAACTGCTGTTCTGGAGACACGCCTATGGGGCAGGCCTTGCTTCAAGTGGGGCTTTGGTGCTCACTGAGTCTGCCTCTTGAATGTGTCACTTATGGATGTGAGTAGTTGAATTCTGGTGTCATCTCACACTGACCTCTAGATATGATAGCTTCTGGATCTCCACTGGGGTGCAGTTCAGCTACTGTCTGTCTGTCAATCCAGCAGGAGCTACAGGGAGGTCTCCAAAGTTTTCCTGGTCTGACCAGACCTGCAGTTTAAACTGGAAAAGCACAGGCCATTTATATGCAAACGCCCCCTCACTCAGCTTGGTTGGGTTTGCAGATTGGGTGGGGCAGGGTTTTCAGGGCCTCACTAGGCTAGAGTGTGACAAATAGCAATGGCAGCTACTTAGTATCTCTGGGTCTCTAAGTCCCCACGCCCCCATGCTGTGAAACCTATTGCCCTGGGCGCCTCTGCGGGGGTGCCTCCCCTGACCCAATGGCAGATGGTCCAGCTTCTCATCACGTGAGTCTGGGTCCCCAAACTCTCCCCAGAAACTCAGGTTCTGCGTAATCAGGAGCCCACTTCCCTTCCGGTTGAAAGAAAACAAAAAATGCAGCCCCAAAGTCTCCCACTGCCAGGCTCCCATGCCTCCAAACCTCAGGTTTTCAGCAATTGTGCATGTCCCAATGCTCCCTTCTTTCCTTCTGGCTGATGAATCTCCTTTTGGCCAGCTTTCCTGGGGTTCTGGGTGATAGACTCCTTGTCTTTTAGTTGCAGATTTGAAACTGTACGAGGCAGCAGTTCAGGTGTTTATCACCATCTTGGCTTCCTTCCCCCCATTTCTCAATTTTCGATGGCAAAATCAAGGCTTAGAGAGGTTAAAGGAATTGTCAACCTAGGATTTCAAACCCAAGGCTTTGTTGCCCTATGTCACTGCTGCTCTGCCTTCAGGCACCCTTAATTAGGACCTACCAGTCTCCTTAACATGAGACTGAATTTAATATTTTCTGGCATAGCAAAAATACCTGCCTCTTTAAGCTTTGACCCTACTTGTAAAACAGTTTTCTTCTTGCTGTGGTATTAGCTGTCATATTAATCTTTCTTTCTGACCTCATTCTGGCAAATTGTCTTGGAGAGAGGAATAAATAATGTTCCTGTAAATTGATTTATATGAACTCTAGATATATAGTACTGGCAAAAAAAATACTAGGCCATGTCTGGAGCTCAGTCAGTAGATCTTATTATTATAATAACTAGTCTTATTATTTGCATACCAAGTTCAGAATGACTCCTGAAATTCCCACTTTTCCTAATATCATTCCTTCAGTAAAGGATCCTGCACTTTGCTCTCTACTGATCTGGTGTCAAATATAATGCAATACTTCTCACAATGTCCAGGAAACAACGCTTTGTAGGAATCTGAAATTGAAATAGAGGATCAGGCTAGAGCTGCAAAGATGAGTAATCAGGAAAAGAAGGATATACATTGAGATTTCCAAGCACTAAAATGAAGTCTGCAAAAATACTCTATTTTAGAGAATCTTAAGGCCCTGTCCCTTTTGCTCTGAGAAGCATGATTAAACCCTTATACTTTTTTTTTACTTTAAGCTCCCCTTTGATAGTTTCTAAATGCAACTCGCATCCAGCACAGCAGATTCCAAAGCAGAGGATGTGGTTGTGTCTATGTCCTTCTACACTATTTCAATCATTTCCATTTCAGTGAAAATTCATATTATTTATATTAGGATGTCATTATCATCTTCCAATCAATTAAAACATATTTATTAAGTGCCTTCTATTTGATTAGTGCTTTAAGAAAGTACATATTCATTGATCTCAAAAATATTAGTCTTTCATTGAGTGAGAAAGAAGGATCATTATACAAAAAATGCAGTATATGATAATGGATTAAAGTAATTATTATAGGTAACTTCAAAAGAATAATTGCAAAGGGAGTTAAAAAGCATAGGAAAGCATTCAACAATTGTAATTTGTATGAAACCTCAACAGGATAATCAGATGAGAGAAAAAAAGCTATCTAAGACACGGAGGCTGCATAGCAGATATGACAGAAATAAACAACAAAAAAAGTGCTATTCTAAAGGCACTTGCAGTGAGGTATTAATTTGGGGGATCTGTGGACAGTAGTGAATGGAAACATGCACCCAGTTAAAAAAAAAGAGGCAGAAAATTAGCTGAGAAACGACTTCATCATGAGTAGATTAGAGAGCAATGGGAAATTTTAGAGCAGATATTAAGGACATGGTCAAACAGTTTCAGACACAAATATGTCAGATGAGAAATCAGAGACAGGGAGTGTATGTGCCAAAGGCTGTGCAGGAGTGACAGCACTCATAGAAGGGATTAAGCAAAGCATAAAAGAAAGTTGGCAAAGAAAAAGGAAGAAAATTATGAAGCAGATGTCTCTGGGGAAGCCTAATGGAGCCTTGGGAACCATTTCTGGGTAGGGTTGCCAAATAAAAATAGAGGAGGACAAGGTAAATTTGAATTCAAAAGAAATGATTGGTATATTTTTAATACAGTTATTATCCATACATACATAATTATTAATTACTTATTTGAAATTCAAATTTAATTAGGTATCCAATATTTTATCAGGCAACCCTATCTGGGGAAATTCTCTATCAATATTTACCTCACAGAACCATTCAATGGTTACAGAACCATTCAAAGGACAATTGTTCTGTTGCTACTGAAAAATACAAACTTATAAGGTCTATCTCTTAGAAATATAAACCATCTTTAAGTGACAAAATGTATCTACATATAATAAATATTACATATTGAAACTAAACTTAGGATAGCAAAGTTGTGGCATTAATCAAAATAGGAATTTCATAAAAACCCACATTTGGTCAGCAGTTGTGGGAGAAAAGGTAGAAATTGTAGAGTTTTAAGGAAGAATATACAATTACTTAAAACTTACAGTATCAAAATTGTAATAAAATATAGTTTAACTAGAGGCCTGGTGTATAGATTTGTGTACATTGAAAGGAAATTAATTAGAAGGTGGCTGGTAGATTGGGAATGGGTGAGATGGGCCGTACATGCCCTGGAGCCAACTTCTTGTGGTCCCACCCAGGCCTGCCACACCTGGGGCGGCGCTGGGGCTCAAAGGATGTCTGCAGAGTAAGCAGGATTCTTTCAGCAGGTGGGGTCCTTCAGCCTGGCCTGCAGGGATCCGGCAGAAACCTGCAGTCCTACATCCCCCATGGGGTCCTGGAGTGGAAGAGAGCACTCTACAAAGTTGCTGTTGCTCAGCACCTCCTGGATTGAGCATCTGCCCCCTTGTGGTCAGTGTGTGTTATACCTACTGGCTGATCTTAGCTTTTAATATATATAGATCTTTTGAAGAGAGTATAAGAACTGGAATGAAGAGTGTACTTGGATAAATTGCTAAAGCATAATGATACCAATTTGACTAAACTTTAAGACTGGCAGAGAAAGGAAGTAAAAATAATTTGTCATTCACTTTTGTACTTTTCAGAAAGGACATGATGATTCAATGTAGTTGTTACAGAAATAAGTACTTGAAACTCCCTTAAAGACTAATATTATACTAAAACATCTAAGAAGTTCAAGAATTATGTCAAAAGCTAAAAAATGGTCATAGAAGTGAACAAAAACATTGAATAATTTTGATCAAAGAATTATATAGAAAATGAAGATATGTATGGAAAGACTACATAGATTTTGCATAACAGAAAATTGGGCAACAGAGGAGGACCAATAAGATACCCCATCTGGATGGTACAGGATTGTGAAAGTGGTTGATAGTAGGGCATGCGATTAATATAGTGAGGTTTCCTTTCAAGAAATTAAGTATTTTTTTTAATTTTATTTTTAATTTTTTTATTTTTCAATTACAATTGGCATTCAATATTATTTTAAATTAGTTTCAGATATATAGTATAGTGAATAGAAAAATTATAATTTATGGAATTATTTCCCTAATACTAGTAATTCTAATTACCCACCTGGCACCATCCATAGTTATTACAATACTAGAGGCCCAGTGCACAAAATTTGTGCATACAGGGATGGAGCCTAAACCGACAGTTGGACATCCCTCTCACAATCCAGGAACGCTAGCTCCTAACCACTTGCCTGCCTACCAGCTTGATAGCTGCCTAACTGCTCCCCTGCCAGACTGATGGCCTTCAACTGCCCTCTCCTGCCAGCCTCATGGCCTCCATCCTCCCTCCCTGCTGTTCTTATGGCCCCCAACTGCCCTCCTTAGCTGGCCTCATGACCCCCACTGCCCTCCCCTACTGGCCTGATTGCCCCTAACCGCCTCTGCCTCAGTCTCAGCCCCCAACACTGTGGCTTTGTCTGGAAGGAAGTTGGATGGTAGGAAAATGTCTGGTATCCCAGGCTAATAAGCATATTACCCTTTTATTAATATAGGTTATCAACTGTATTCCCTAACCAGCACTTTACATCCTCATGATTATTTTGGACTACCAATTTGTACTTCCTAATTTCTTCATTTTTAAAATAAATCTTTATTGTTCAGGTTATTACAATTATTCCTCTTTTTTCAATAGCTCCCCTCCACCTGGTCCCCATCCTAACCTTTGTCTGCCCCCCCTCCCGTCCTTATCCATAGGTGTATGATTTTTAGTCTCTTCCCACACTCCACACTCCATCCCCCCACCCCCGAGAATTGTCAGTCCATTCCCTTTCTATGCCCCTGATTCTATTATATTCACCAGTTTACTCATCAGATTTTTTATAACTTGATTTTTAAAACCACTTGATTTTTAAATTCACTTGTTGATAGATATGTATTTGTTGTTCATAATTTTTTAAAATATATTTTATTGATTTTTTACAGAGCAGAAGGGAGAGGGATAGAAAGTCAGAAACATCGATGAGAGAGAGACATCGATCAGCTGCCTCTTGCACGCCCCCTACTGGGGATGTGCCCGCAGCCAAGGTACATGCCCTTGCCGGAATCGAACCCGGGACCCTTCAGTCCGCAGTCCAACGCTCTAGCCACTGAGCCAAACTGGTCTCAGCAATTCATAATTTTTATCTTTACCTTTTTCTTCTCCTTTTTCTTCTTAAAGAATGTCTTTCAGCATTTCACATAATAATGGTTTGGTGGTAATGAGCTCCTTTAGCTTTTTCTTATCTGTGAAGCTCTTTATCTGACCTTCAGTTCTGAATGATAAGCTTTTCTGGGTAAAATAATCTTGGTTGTAGGTTCTTGTTATTAATCACTTTGAACATTTCTTCTGCATAGTTCCTGCTGAGAAATCAACTGACAATTGTATGGGTGCTCCCTTGTAGGTAGCACATTGCTTTTCTCTTGCTGCTTTTAATATTCTCAATTTTTTGCCCTTGGCATTTTAATTATGATGTGCCTTGGTGTGGTCCTCTTTGGATTCCTTTTGTTGGGGGTTCTGTGTGATCCTGGACTTGTAAGTCTTTCTTTCACCAGGTAGGTGAAGTTTTTGGTCATTATTTCTTCAAATAGGTTTCCAATATCTTCCTCTCTTTCTTCTTCTGGCACCCCCATAATTTTTGGATGTTGGTACACTTGAAGTTGGCCCAGAGGCTCCTTACACTATATTCATATTTTTAGGTTCTTTTTGATTTTGCTATTCTGGTTGGGTGTTTTTTGCTTTTTTGTATTTCACATCTTTGACTTGATTTTTTGTGATCCTCTAGTCTGCTATTGGATCTCTGTATATTTTTATTTCAGTCAGTGTATGCTTAATTTCTAGTTGGTCCTTTTTCATATCCTCGAGGGGCTCACTATATTTATCAGCCTTTCCTAGAAAAATTCTTGAAAAACCTTATAACCGTGGTTTTGAACTCTATATCCATGATTTCCTCCATTTCTTTCATTTGTGATCTGTTTCTTTGTCTCCACATTTTGGCTGCTTCCCTGAGTTGATAGAGTGGCTTTGTGTGCTAGGTGTCCTATAGGGCCCAGTGGCTCAGTTTCCCCAGTTACCTGAGGTGGACACTCTTGGTGCACCCGTTTGTGGGCTGTGTGCACAGTCTTGTTGTAGTTAAGCCTTGAATGTTGTTGGTATCACTGGGAGGGGGGGGGGGATTAGCCTCCATGCCAATTGGCTGTGAGGATCAGTTGTGTCTATGACAAGGAACTTCTGTCCTGGAGACACCCTTATGAGGCAAGACTTGCTTCAGTGGGGCCTTGTTGCTCACCGAGTCTGCCCTCTAAGTGTTCTTTATGGATCTGAGGAGTTGTAATCTGGATATTTTTACTCTGACCCCTGGCTACACTGGCTCTTGTATCTCCAAGGAGGTGCTAATTTAGCCTCTGCCTGAAGCCATCCAACAGGAGCTATGGACAAATCTGAAGATTCCTTTTCTTTGTTTGGGTTTTGGAGGTGCCCAGATGAGGCCCAGCTCTGAAGCAATGCAAGCTGCTGTGGGGATTTGGGCCTTCTGTTGGATGTTGTGGTTCTCTCTGCCTCAGCTGCAGTTTGTTAGGTAATTTTAGATTTCAAAGGACCAGGCTATTCATATGCAAATGCTTCTGTGCACAGCTTGGATGGGGCTGATTCTCAGGGCAGAGCAAATAGCAATGGCTTTTTATTAGCCCTGTCCTAAGAGGCTCCAGGGTGTCAGTGTCCTTTGATAATCACTGCAGGCACCTCTGAGAGAAAACTGCACTTGAGTTCTGCCCGCTGCCAGACAGTCCAGTTTCTCCCCATATGCGTCTGGGTTCCCAGAGTTTCGCCTGGAACTGGAGTTCATAGCAGTTGGGAGCTTGTGTCTCCCTGTGGATTGAAAAAGCCAGCTGCATTCTCAGTTGCCAGCCCTCTCCATGTGTGCATCTCCATACCTCTGCACTTTACTTCCACAGCTCCTCTGAGTCTCAGTGTGCTTTTCTCGTTCCTTCTAGTTGTACAATTCCCACTTAGCCAGCCTTCCTGTGGTTCTGGATGATGTCCGTTTTGTCTTTTAGTTGTGGTTTTGAAGTTGTGCAAGGCAGCAAGTTCAGGTGTTTAACCTATGCCTCCATCTTGTTTTCCTCAATTTCTTCACTTTAAAAAGAGTGAAGAATATGTTTTATTGTTTTGAGAGAGAGTGAGAGATGAATGTGAGAGAGAAACATCAATTGGTTGTCTTCCATCTGTGCTTTGCTAATGGGGACCAATCCACAATCTGGGTATGTGCCCTGACTAGGAATTGAATTCAAAACCTTTTGATTTATAGGAGGACATATGACCAACTCAGCCACCCAGCCAGGACAATTACTTCACCATTTTCACCTAGCCACCCAACTCCATTCTATCTGGCAACCATCAGTGTATTCTCTGTATCAATATGAATGTGTTTTGTGGTTGTGCTTTTATTATTATTATTATTATTATTATTATCATCATTTATTTTCTTTAGATTCAACATGTAAGTGAAATTATATAGTATTTCCCTTTCTCCATCTTATTTCACTTAATATAACACCTTCTAGGTCTACCCCATGTTATCACAAATGTCAAGATTTCATTCTTTTTTTTTAAAATAATTTTTCTATTGTTTAAAGTATTACAAATAGTAGTACATATGTCTCCTCTTTTTTTCCCCATTAACTTGCCCCCAACCTACCCTACTCCCCAGTCCATGTTCTCATCTGCCCACCCCCAGTGTCTTTTATCCATTGGTTATTCTTATATGCATGCGTACAAGTCCTTCAGTTGATCTCTTTCAGCCCCTCCTACCCCCAACCTCCTCTGCCTTCCCGCTGTAGTTAGTCTGTCCAATGCTTCTTTGCCTCTATATCTATTTTCCCCCATTTCTTTTCTTTAAAAAAATGATTGCCTCTGAAGACTAGAAATAAACATATAATAATAACAAAAAATGTTTGAGTCCCAGTTTCAATGTCAAATAGTTCCTTATGTGTACATGTCAGCAATGATATCTGGATGGTGGACAAATGGTGAGACTGCAGGTCCGACCCGCTCTGGTTTGGTCCTAGGCAACCTGCAGTGATGCACAGCTGCTGACTGCTAGCATGGCAAGGTATTGTCAGCGTCTTCCATCTCTGGACTGTTTCTCCTCTTGTCTTCCTGGTTGGAGCAGACCTGTCAATTCCTCTCTGTTCCAGGAATCCACATGGTCTTGGAGTTGTTTTCTGAAAATATATGAACATATTCTCAACCAAAAGTTAATAAAGGAAGCTTCTGTAAAATTGACTTGGGATCCTTTTCATTTTTGCCCAAATGATTTTCCTTTGGCTTATGTTGATACCATGTGTGTGTTTTATGAATGTCTTGCTGTTAGCATTGCAAACAAAAATTAATTTTTGTAAAGTAAAATTTTTTTCTAGGTGTAATTTACTTACAGGATTACATCTAGAAAGATTTCATTCTATTTATAGCTGAGTAATATGCTATTATATATATGTACCACATTTTCTCTATGTACTTGTCTACTGATGGGCATTTGGATTCCTTCAATGTATTGGTCATTGTAAATAATGCTACATTAAATATAGGGATACACATGTCTTTTTGAGAAATTTAGTGACAAAAAGATTTATTAGTATGAGTGAATTGTCAACTTCTGTATATCCTTTCCTACTCTTAGCATAACCAAATTCTACTCAGAGAACTTGCTTCTCATCATGCAATTTGTCTTTCTAGATTGTTGTCATTACCATTAATCCTCTAACTGCCCTCCTAATAACCTATTTTAAACCTATTCAAAAATCCTAGTAACCTATTTTATTTTATTTTTTTTCTTATGCTATCTGGCTGGTTATACCTGCTTCCTTTGTCACATATTTTCTTTTACTTTCATGAACACAGATAAAAAGACTTTATTTTTTTGTATGCAGTTCTAAACACATAATAGCTGCTTAAAAAAGAAACACTCAATAAATCCTACAGAAATATTAAAAGAAAACATCTTACAACCTGCAACCCAGGTATATGCCCTTGACCAAGAATCTAACCCGAGACACTTCAGTGCCCAGACCAATGCTCTAACAACTGAACACACTGGCCAGGTATAAGAACGAAGTTTTGATTGAGGGACTAAATACAAAACTCGGCTAATTTGGGGAGTCACTCATTTTAAAGCTACAGTAACTTTTATAAATAAAAACAAATGTCAAGCAATTTTAAGCATTTGCTATGCTTTTGAATATTCAGTGACACAACATTACCATTCTTTTAACATGTTGAATTTGTATGAGCTCCAGCTGAAGCCATAATCTCTCAAGGGTCACAGCTGCCTAACATTGTTTTCTGAAATTGGAAGGTGTCCTGGTCTCCTCAGATTTTCTGATACTGACATAGTTCATTCCAGGTCAGTAATTTATTCGCCAAATGTTTACTTAGGATGTTTTTTGAAGGGCATCGCCAGAAGAGCAAAGATATGCATAACAAGATAATGTACTTGAATTTTTAAAAAATGATCTAATACCTCTCTACTTTTCTTGCCCCACCTTATGCTAAAGTACTCAGTCATTATGGTTTTTCATTACCTCAGAGAAGAACTGTGATCACATGATAAGAGAGAAATTAGGGAGACTATTCATGCCTTTAAAGTTCCAAGATTTGTTCATACTAGAGGACTGAGAGAAATATCCATATTTTGTAGTTTTTGAAGATGCTAAACATGGGTAGAGTCAGCATTTCCTTTCTCCCTGACTTCTATCCCCTGAACATTTTCTAGGTTAAGGGCATACGTTAAGTAAAATCATCATCATCATCAATATGGACATTTGTGAGCTCCAAAAGACAATACTGGCTAAAGGAAAATAAACATCTTCCTAAAATGCATCCTGTTACTTAAAGTTACTTTATAACTATAAAGATCATAAATGTGTCATCTAAATTTGGCCAATTTTAATTAATAGAAGGGTGTAATGAGATGTGCTATCAGGATAAGAGGATTGCAATCTATGCAAGGTATACCAGAACATAACTTAAAACCCACTTTTGCCTAGAATCTTTACCTGGGATGTAACTGGATCAGAAAATTTAAAGAGGATAAGTCCATTATTTTATATAATTTCTTCAGAGGGGCCTTGCCTCTCATATCTTAGTCCCTCTTTTCTTAACATAGTTTATTTTCCATTGAAATACTTTGAAAAGACAGAAAATTAAAAATTGGTTATTAAGGAGTAATTGTGAATATTGGGAAAATTTAGAAAACCTTGACATTTAAGAAAATGTTGAGATTGAGAATTTTTCAGTAAAGAGAATAAAAGTAAAAAGGTTGAGCTGAACAATATTTCAAATATAAAATTCTGTAATTTTGTGGCACAATGTCAGGATCCATACTTCTCATTAAATACCTGAGCAACTGAAATTAAAATTGAGGCAACAACAAAATTACTAATCAACAATGGATAATATGTATAGCATTAGCATATAAATATCTTACATTATGAAATTTATTATTATACCCCTTAAATAAGACTGGCACCAAGTGAATTCTATTGTTTGTAATTTTCCAAACTCTTACACTTATTGAGAATTTGTCTCCTCGTCAAGAGATTTTTATATTCCCAATGAATTTTTCTTTGTACTTTTCATACCATTAGAAATCTCCAAATGTTCCCTCTAGCACATATTAAGGAATTTATTTGAAACTATTAAAATAACAAATGACATGCCATTGTTAACACAGAGGTTTTGAAATTCATCTTCTGAGTGAGTGCTAACTTAATCAAACTGCTTATCCTCACATGCACTGAGATCAATCCTCTAGACATTCTCCTCCTTCAGTGAGAGGAGACCTCTGAATATATGGCCCCAGGGAAAATGGGCCTGGCAATAAAGTAGTAGAGAGGAATAAGAGATACAAAGGACATAGTTACCACAGCCAACTATGATTATCTTACTTCGGGAAAGTCACTTAGCCTGTGGGTGGTTGATGTGTCTTTGGCATACCTAAATGAAGACTTGACCTTGTTACATGCTTCCTTAGAATCCTTCAAAGGATAATGTCAAATGAGCACCAGATACAATTAAACTGTAGTGAAACTTTTCCTCTCTAGGTTCATTGTATGACAATCTATTTCTAAAGATTTCCTTGATGATCTATCTACCTGGTTACATTTTAATCATTTTATTATACTACTCTCTAACACATATTCTACATTTCTGCTATGTCTTGGTAGCTCTCAAATTTCGCACTAATGCCAAGATCACTTGGAAGAAAAGTCATGTTCCATAGGATAAAGAATTACTAGTGATTAAGGTAGAGTTACAGGAGGGAAACAATTATTTCCTTACCATTTAGCTTCAAGAGCCAATGCTGGCAGGTTGCAACTGCTAAAAGAGGCTCTAAAGCATCTGCACAGAAATCTACTCCACTATATCGTAGTGAGATAACTTGGGAATACTTTTATTAGTTATAATCTTTAAAATATAAAATAAGTAAAAGATCAAATAAGTGTCTAGATATTTAATTATTTAACACACTGTATAATAATGAAAATACACATCCTAGTAGGAACTCCACACATAAGATAAGCTTATTAATGGATGATGTTCATAGAGGACAAAGGATTAAAGGCTGTGTCCTGCTAGTAGATTGCAACCATTTAAAACACATTAATCCAACTATTACATTAATGAAAACTCTTCATACTGCCCAAAATCATGAAAATTGGGCTTTGTAAAACATTTGGTAAATAAACTTAGCAGAAGAGAATGCAATACTAGAAAGAAAAAAAAAAGCATTTGAAGATGGATGGAGTTACAAAGATAGCTACAGAGAGAATTCGGTGCAATTTGAATTCCAGAGAGAGTATTGATCTTGGAATTTTGCAATGAAAACTCTGGAAATGAGGACATAATTGTTCTCATATGTTTATTTCAATTTCATCCCCTCTTAATTGAATATTATGCTTTAGAAACTCTTATTGTGGCTCTAGCTGGTTTTGCTCAGTGGACCGAGCATTGGTCCACAGACTGAAGGGTCTCGGGTTCACTTGTGGTCAAGGACACAGACAAGGGTTGCAGGCTCAGTCCCCAGTAGGGTGCGTGCATAGGCAGCCGATCAATGATTCTATCATTGATGTTTCTATCTCCCTCTCCCTTCCTCTCTAAAATCAATAAAAATATATTAAAAAATAAAAACTCTGTTGTGGTTCCAAGATCAGGTTATACATACCACTGGAAATAATCACTTTGTGTTTCTTTTCTGAATATTTGTCTGGAAATCAACTTACACTGGTAAATACTTTAGAAATACTTGGAAAATCTACAGAAATAGGGGAAATGTGTCAATAGGTAATCCTTAGCACTCTTTAAGAAAACTCTCATTTTACATGTAAGAAAAATATTTAAAGTTTTTAAGTGCAATAGTGAATATCAAAACTATAATAAGCATTTTATAAATATATTTTAAAACAAACTTCAATTCACTTTCTTGATTTCTTTTTTAATTTAAGTTATTTGTTTAAAGTATTATATTTGTCTGCTTTTCCCCCCATTAACCTCTCTCTGGCCACTCCCCGCCCCCAGTACATGCCCTTAACCCCACTACTGCCTGTGTCCTTTAGTTATGCTCAGATTCATGCATACAAGTCCTTTGGTTGATCTCTTACCCTCTCACTCCCCGCCTACCTTCATAGGTTGGACAGTCTATTCCACGTGTCTCCATCTCTGGATCTATTTTTTGTTCATCAGTTTATGTTGTTATTATATTCCACAAATGAGTGAGATCATGTGATATTTATCTTTCTCTGACTGGCTTATTTTGCTTAGCATAATCCTCTCCATGTCCATCCAAGCTGTTGTGAATAGTAAGAGTTCTTTCTATTTTACAGCAGTGTAGTATTTCATTGTGTAGATGTACCCCAGTATTTTAGTCCAGTCATCTGCTGATCATCGGCACTTTGGCTGTTTCCAGATCTTAGCTATTGTAAATTGTGCTGCTATGAACATAGGTGTGCATTTATCTTTTCTAATTGGTGTTTCTGAGTTCACTTTCTATCAACATTTTTTCCATCAACAGACTAGCCCTCTCACTGTAAAAAGGAAATCAAATAAACAAGTTGTGTGTGTGTGTGTGTGTGTGTGTGTGTGTGTGTGTAAACACATATACATAAAAATGTATCAACTGTTTTATAGCATTGGACAACAGCTAATGCAAGAACTTTATCCTTGAGAGCATGGATATGTACAAGGGAAGTCCCAGATTCATTGCTGTTCTCTGTCTAGGGACAAATTCTTGCCATTGTGCAGTAAAGTAAAATCCAAACAATTGATGTGGTCCTGCTGAATAGAGAAGGCAAAAATCAGAGTGTAGGGCAGATGCAGCAAGTCTAATTTATAAATGAAAGCAATATAGAGGAGAGGAGTCCAAAGCAGTTAAGATGAAGTTCTCCCAAAGAACTTGATTAAGGATTGAGCTGTCTGTACACAGAATGAGGCTTCACATTTGTACCAGAAGTTGGCAACTATGAGGAGGTGAATGAAGCATAGATACTACAGGCTGAGATGTGCTGGGGACTTTAGGTTTCTGACACATCCTTAGTACACTGCGCATCTAACAGAGACTCCATTGATGCCAAGCTTTAGTAGTTATGTCCTCATTCTAGAACAAAACTCCTATAGACTCACCCTAACCCATTTTATAACCCATTCTGAAACTGGGCCTCAGTATCTACAGAGGCGATAGAGTTTGGAGATTAATTATTGCTAATTTAGAGAGGTTTGAGAAACAAATTGAGCTTTACTCAGGTATAAATGACATAGCATCAAGCCTATCCAATTTCAAGGAGATCAGTCAGTAGTTTAACTGCCCACTAGAATAAAAATCAGTGCTTTTAGAAGACAATAAAAGAACCTAGAAACTTCACAATATATAATCTATAATGTGCAATATAAAATTTAAAAATTACTAGTCATTCAAATAAACATGAAAATTGTTTCCTACTAAAAATAAATATAGCCAATAGAAGCCAACCTAGTGATGGCACAATGTATTTATCAAATTGCATCTATTATAAAATATTCAAATACATATACAATATATTTTAAATATGGTATTAAGGATTGAATGGACCATCTGAGGAGAATAATTGGAAACTATGAAGGAGAACCAAAAGGAAATTTTTGATATTAAATTTACAATCATTGAAATAAAAAATTAATATGATGGCCAAAGGCTAATGTAATATAGAGTTATAATCCAAAGTATAAAATAAATATCCATGACCTGATACTAAAAAAATTAAGAAAATAATAGCAAAAAATCACTTGATAAACATTTGAATATCATATAATAGAGAATGTTATGTTTTGAGTCTTTTCCTATAGAAGGACATTTGAAAATTCAGATATTAGGACAGGGATTATTGGTAACACTGGCCATCCTAATATTGGATTAATTATGGAAAATGAAGTGTTATGGTATAGATATATATTTTATATGTATTATATGTATGACTATGTATTTTAAAGCTGTTAATAGATATAAATTCTAACCTGTTTTCAAAGTAGATGTGGAGAAAGAGTTATAGGTTATGGGACTCACGATGAAATAATGAAGTATAAAGGTAGATGAAGAATGCTTCTTTCAATTTGATGTCAAAGCCATATATATAGTTGATAACTAAGAAGCAGTGAATTTATGCAGCATTGAGAGAACCTAGAGAGAAGCCATCCACACTTATTTTATTACATTATATACATAGACACTTCATAAAAATGATTCAACCTTTCTTTGTCATCATCTCTTTTCTATTATACTCATCTATTTACTGCATATACTTGTCAAATAAACCTAGGAAATTCAATGATTTCAGATGAGATCAACTTGATGTTTATATTTCTGTGTTCAAAAAAAGCGCATAATATCTTTAAGTGCCTCACAAAGGCAGAAATGACGTATTTCAGATATGATTTGTTCATTATTTTGATGGATTTGTAGGGAGGTGCAAGCATTATTCAGAAACCTTCTCAGTAGCATATTTCCCTCTCTTTCTCCCCACTAACTGTATAACTAGGCTTGAAAATTGTTTTTAGTATTGTTTCTCTGCTGCTATATAAGTGGAAGTTGGAGCAGGCTATGTCTGTGCTAATCTGGCTATTTTCAAAATGTTAATTTTTCATATGGTTTCCATCACTCACTTTTCCAACTTATTGAATAGTTGTATGCATACTTCTGGCACTCACCCTGAAAGATGATTCATTCACATTATAAAAGGAAAAAAAAACCAGCCTCTTGTTAATCATTTTATTTAATACAGCTTTGCCCAGGAAGATTCAATCATTTTGGTAACCAGGCTGCAATCCAATCTTTTTTCCATTTACAATGAGCAAATTCAATTCCCTACATTTCTGTTTTAAAGGAAATTTAATTGTGGATGAAGCTGAAAAGCTTGTAGTTTGACAGTTGGATGTTAAATCCAGTGGGCTAACTCTGATGAATCAATGCTGATTTCCACTGAGCTGAACAAAATGTGACTATTTCATCAGGGATCAAACATGTTCACTTTATTCAATAACAATATTGTTTCCAATTTTAGGCATCTCATATTTAGAAAAATTAATAAAACCCATACAATTGTATAATCCCTATTACCAGGATACAAATTATTTAAGATATATTTTAACTTTAAAATCTTATGAATTAAGCAGGTAGTAGTAAAAACACAGATTTTTCCTATTTCGTTATATAATTGAAACTTCCAAATCTTCACTCCAAAGCAACAAGATCAATGCAGATTTAAAGTTAATGTAGTAAGATTACATTTGGTAATGTTACTGCTATTTAAAAAAACACATAAGCTTCATTAATAAAATATTTGGATCAATCAAAATAAAGGGTGAATAAATGTTTCATTTGTAGCTCTGGCATTGAAATCAGATGTGGATCATAATATCAGTTCTGTTTCTACCTGTTTATTTACATAGTCCCTCAGAACCTCACTTTTCTTCATTTGGAAAAGGAAAGCTTGCCTTAAAGAATTTTGCCAGTGCTAAATTGAATATATACATGCGTATCGTGTATTTGTATGTGGGTACATTTATGTGTATAAATCATATTGTGTGCTCAACTGTGATGTTTTGTAGGTATTTCCTCTGAAAGATTTTATTTTTCTACTTGTAATTATTTGCATTATGAATTACTGTTTTTGGTAATTTGATGAATATGACATTTACATCATTTTTTGTTGCTCTAAGTCATAATTGATAGCTTTTGAATGAGAGCACTTAAAAGAGTAATTCTTCATTTACAATTAAAATATATCTTATTTTGATTCATTTTAGTGTTTACAGTTCATAGTGTATCTTTACATGTGATAATCTTTAAGGCCAGCAAGTCTTGAGTATTAACATCTTTACTTCACATATTAAAAAGAACTGGAAGTTTATAGAATGCTACAATTTGACTACAGTTACAAAAAAATTAAGAGAATAGAGAAAAGAATTTAAGAATAGAGACTAAACCTTTTAAACATAACTCGGAAGTTTTTTTTAATGCATTAGGCAAATATGTATGGTAGACATTACTAACTGTGAACCTTGTAAATTCTCTTCTTCCATTCAGTAGTGGCTCCTGGGCACTACCCAGTCAGGATTGCATCCCAGCCTTCATTTCAATGCCAGAAAGTCCAGGGAAATGAAATGTGATCAAATTTATATAACTTCTATATCATACTGCTAATGGAAATGTTGGTGTACTATCTCCTTTTTTACTCTTTTTCTTTTTTGGACTATTTATTACATCAGTTTAGGATAAAAACCCAAGAGCATATTTCTAAATGTTGAAAACTACTCCAATAGAAATAAAATTATTATCATGAAAGTATATAGTATTGTGGAGTTCTTCTTAGATGCAAAGGCTTTGCTTTCAGATTCTAAAAGAATAAAAGCTTAGCATCTCTCTCTCTCATATCATTTAACTCAGCAGCACAGGAAAGGAATCAATTCAGTAGTGAGACTTTGCTGGAGAGAACATGAGGCTTTTATTAAAAGACAAATATGGAAGAGAAAAGTTGACTTTTTGTTACAAATCTCTTGCTCAATATTTATCATCATTGCCCAAATAGTTAGCTTTCAACTCTGCATGAAGTAGACTATTGGGAGAGTTAAACATTTCCCCAGGAAGCAACTTTGAACATGTTTATCTGCAAAAATCTATTGTCTTATATTTTGATTACATTATATTGATGGTACTATTTTGGACCTATGTCCCCTCTAGAGATGTAAAGAAGAAAAAATGCCTTTGAATGCTGTATCAGTTAGATTTACACTCTACCTTCTCTGTTTTCCAACTCTTTAGAAAAAATTACTGAAGCAGTTCAAGCCTTACCTAACTTGAGTGTAAAATAAATACAAATTATTAATTGATTATACAATTGTGAGTTTTCAATAAACAGAAAAGCATCAGAAATAATAAATAGTTGTCACTCTTTGAGTGCAAAGTAGATGCATTTTGATATTTATACTATGTGTCCTATCTGTGTGTAACAGTAATATGATGTAAGTCTCATAGGCAATTTAAAATTTTCCATTAGTCAAATTAAAAAAGATTTTAAGTAGAATTAATATAATAATGCTTTCTGTAACCCAATATAGCCAAATATCATTGCAACATACAATCAGTAGAAAAATAATATTTTGCATTTTTAAAAATATATACCAGGCTCTGTGATCAGTTACATATATTTCACCTACAGCACATCTCAATCTGGATTGGTCACATCTTAAGTGTTTATTAATCATATGTTACCAATGGTGACTGTATTGAACAGTGTAAATATGTATACGGAAGTTATTCAATATATGCTTTTCCATAAATAAGGATCCAAGATACAGATAAACTAGAGGGGAGTGAGATCTAATATATTTTCTCTTAGCCGGTATTCAGAAAATGACACATAATTAAAGTAGAATAAAACAACATATAGTGTATAATTATTGATAATATATAAGTGCTTTATTATCTTGACCATGGTCTTAATCAAAATGGATTTTAATACATTATTAACTATTCATAAATAGGCTAGATGTCATTCTATTAGAACATAAATGGGAATACACATCTTGGGTGAACTAAACAAATGATTTTCCTAAAACTCAGGATTATTTTAAAATGAAGCCTTTTGAATAAGTTCTAAGGCTATTTTTTATTCTTTTATTTTCCATGCTTTCTTTTGTCTATTTTTATTCATCTATAGTAGGGGCATATTGATGATGACACATCTTTATAATTTTATTTATAGACTTTGAAATTATCTGAGTATAAAATGCAACCTTAAAGCATGCTTTAACTGCCAGGAAAATTAAAGCTTTCTTTCATCAGGGACCTGCAAAATTAATTGTTATTCTTGGCTCTAAACAGTTCCAGGTCAAATACAAAATGAATGTTAAAATACTTTCACTGGATATATATATTATCCCTGAGGGATAAAACTTAGCATAAAATTTCTTTAACTTTTTGAAAAACTGAATTTATTTATTTACTATATGTATCTTATTCTTGAGCTTTACTAAATTAATTAAAATATAAAACTTGAGTAAAATGTATATAATAATTATTTGTGGGCTATTGTGTGACAGAAATCAAAAGTCTAAATTATGCAGATGCAAGGTTTTTTAAAGAAAAGAAATGGAAAAATAGATACAGAGGCAAAGAAGCATTAAACAGACTGTAAACTACTGTCGGAAGGCGGGGGAGGGGGGTGTGAGGGCTGTAAGAGATCAACCAAAGGACTTGTATGCATGCATATAAGCATATCCAATGGATACAAGACACTGGGTGGGGGGAGGCAGGTGAGGGCATGTGCTGGGGGGAGGTAAATAGGGGGAAAAAGGAAACATATGTACTACTATATGTAATACTTTAAACAATAAAAATTATTTAAAAATGAGCTAGCAAAAAAGTCTAATTATAAAGAGGGCACAATGAGCTTGTATGAAATAAAATATCTAATATATTTACTTATGCCATAAAACAATTCAAATAATATAAGAAAATTAGTGATAAAATATAAATATGAAGAATGACTGTATAGCAACTTCACAGATAAAACAAAAAACAAAAAAATGTATATTAATAGGAGAGTCAACATTATGTTCTTAGATGTGGCACTAAATATTATAAACACTTGGTTTTTGAATTAAATACTTTATTTCAAAATGGGTTGAAAAATAATAGAGTTGTCTGAATTTCTTTTTAAATTAGCAAAGAATATGAAAGGAAGAAGTTACTATACCACAGGTCAAATAGCCATAATTTTATGAGTGGGGCATTGAAGGAGCTCTAATAACCTGTGTGTTAGGCTATATGACCATTGGTCTAAGTCACTTAAGCTCTGTCCTTCTTGTCCTTTTTGCTTTCTTTGCCTCAGTATGGACATCTTTCTCCCCTTCCCTCCAAACAAATTTCTATTGATTTCAGAGAGGAAGGGAGAGGTAGAGAGAGACAGAAACATCAATGATGATAGGGAACCACCGATCCACCGCCTCCTGCATGCCTCACACCTGGGATAGAGCCCACAACCCAAGTATGTGCCCCGACTGGGAATTGACCCGTCACTCCTGGTTCATAGGTCAAAGCTCAGTCACTGAGCCACGCCAGCTGGGCTGGACATCTTTTATTGATGTGTTTTGCATTGCACCAACGCTAGCATGCTAACAATAGTGTGCTAATAGAACCACCCACTGAGTTGCTGATTTCAGATATTTCGTATTTCATTTCTAGTATTTAATGATCATGATTATTATTAGATCTCATTAGTCCTTAAAAATGTCCATCCTTTCTTCTGGCTGACCATCTTTTCCTCTATATTTAACATATCAATAATAATAATTGTAAACTCCTCACCTACTAACATCAGTATTTGATCATCTATTTGTCTATTTTTATTGTCTATTTTATTCTCTAGGTAATAGGTAATTTATCAAATAGCCATAACTTTTTATATCTTTTTATCTTAGTGGTGTAGAATTTGCATTCACTGTTTCCTTAGTTATTAATCACCTGGCAGATACTGTGTATTACAAAAAGAGTAAAGGTTTCAGATGGTGACACATTTATCCAGAGAGGATTCCCCATTTACTTGGTTAATTTTGGAGCTGGTACTCTCCATCTAATATAGGATTAAGCTTATTCAAAGCAGAATGGAAGTTTCAGAAATTTAGCTACTTTTGGTTAACCACCATTACACCACAACTTTATCATCCTTTAGTACTTTTAATAGAGTATCTGTGGTTCTTTGTCATCAATATTGAAAGACTGAGTTTTGTTTTTCCTGAGGTAATTTTTAAAGGTATCCTCTTTAGTTTTCGTCCAGTAGTGCTTCAAAATTTGGCAAGTGTCTTAAGAGAAATTTCCTCCTTGGTTTTGAGGGCTGCTCCATCCTCTGACCTTAATATATCAGCACACACAATGTCAAACTACGGTTTCTATGTCCTCTAGCAGCTTCCTTCGGACACTGGACTCAGGACCTCCATTTAGCCCTCAATCAGTGCTGCTAGATTATATTTGGCTGCAGAGTCTCACTGTAAATTTACCTCTCATGCCAGCAGCCTCATCTTTGACCTATTTTGCATCTGCTTAGATTCAATTTATTTTTCAATTCCTAAGCATTGAATGTCTATGGGAGATTTCACTCTCTTTTTCACAATTTCCTGCCCAGTTTCTTAGACCTGCATTCAGGGCAACATTGTAGTCAAGGAAGTGCTGGGGAAACCAGGATTAATTATTAGTCCTAAAAAATGTTCACATTTTTTCACCCAGCCCCTCACATCAATTAAAGCTTGGCCTTTTTTATAGCAGTGGCCCATTCTCCAATTGTAAGTTTACACCCCAATTTGGCAAATATAGTTATTCCATAAAGCATGTGCATATTTGTTAACTCACTTCTGAATGATTATCCCCTCTATGGAGATAGTGCAATACCAAGGAACTCACAAGAGAAGCTGTTGTGAATACTCGGAGACTTGAGGCATCTATAGATAAAGACCATTTGGGCCTTTTTGCCCTTTAAGAAGGAACAACAGAATTAATTCTCAGAGTTCTATCATGTCTCAGATTCATTATCTGCTATTAGCTACTACAGATGACTTTGATAATTATAAAGTTTGTTATTTTTTTCTAGTGAATTATTGTTTGTTATAAATCTACTAGGGGCCCGGTGCACAAAATTCATGCACTGGGGGTGGGTGGTCCTTCAGCCCAACCTGCCGCCTCACACATACTGGGAGCCCTCTGGCTAAGGCTTTAGGCCTTGGGCACCTAGCCATCACCCCGCAATGGGGCAGATGGCTGGCTCCATCCCAGCCCTGCCACCTCACCCCTCCAGCCAGGGCCTTAGCCCCAACCACCTTGCCCTTGAATAGCACGGGTCTCGGGCCCCTCGGACACGCCCCCCCCAGGCCTTCCAGGCCCTGGCCGCCTCGGCCATGCTCCCAGGCCCAGCCCACTTTGGCCACGCCCCCACGCTCCTGATTGGCTGGTGGGCATGGATGGTGGAGATGGCTTGTTGAGTAGTGAAGGTATGGTCAAGTTTGCATATTACTCTTTTATTAGATAGTACCAGGGGCTCAGTGCACGAAATTCGTTCACTGGGGGTGGGTGATCCCTCAACCCAACCTGCCCCCTCTCACATACTGGGAGCCCTCAGGGGATGTCCAACTGATGGCTCACCCCCAGCCTTCCCAAGGCCTAAAGCTTCTAGCGAGGCTTTAGGCCTTGGGTGCCCAGCCATCGCTCTGCTGAGCTCAGCCCTGGCTGCTTGTGACCACCCAGCCCTGGGGGCTGGGCGCTCGCTACCACTTCCCCTCACAGTGCCCCGGGGCTGGGCACTCGCTGCCAGTGCCGTTTCATCTCCACCCCTAGGGCCCAGCACTCACACCACTTAGCCCCACCCCCCCTCCTGATTGGCTGGTAGCATAGCCAATCAGGAGCGAAGGTATGGTCAAATTTGCATGTTTCTCTTTTATTATATAGGATAACATACGATTGGTTAAAGGCAGCAAATCTAAGGTATACATATGTTAAAATAGAATGAGTTTGTTCGGGAGCATAAACTCATTAAATTTATTTTAAGATGTTCATCACAACTACAAATTGTATTCTGCTGATCAAAGATTTTATGTAGCACATCAGAATGACTATGGTGTTAAAATCAAAGGTTAAAGAAAAAAGAATGATGATCACATTTGGTGTTTTTTTTTTTTACATTAACTGAGAATAAATACTATTCACACTTTATATGTGTTATTTTCATAGATGTAATTTGAAGTATCTTGAGACCTTCCCTCATCTTTCCAATTAGAAGTAAGACATAACATAAAAATAAGCCAATTTATTTTTTAGTGTTATATTCAAAAGTAAAAGCTGTTTGTACTTTTATCTGATAGCCTGACATAAGATTAATTTAATTATATATATTATATCATAAATTCAGAGTCCAAAATACACATTACATGAAAAACTACCATTTTACTTACTTTTACATTTTATTTTAAAAAATATTTTATTGATTTTTAGAGTGAGAGGAAGGGAAAGAAAGTCTATTTGTTGTTGCACTTATGCATTCATTGGTTGATTCATAAACTTGGCTTATTGGGAATTGAACCCACAGACTTGACTTATTGGGACAATATTCTAACTAATTGAACTACTGGACTAGGGCTGAAACTGGTATATTAAAAATTTGTAATTGTCAACAATAATGTTTTCATTATACAAAAGTTACTGAATCAATAGCACACCTCTTACGGTATTAAATGAGACAAATATCTTTATTAGAACTCTCTCTGATACATCATTTGGACTTTATATTTGTTGAATAAATGCATAACTAATACAAATGTTACATCCAAATCAAGAATGTATATTCATTGAGCTTCTTGCACTGTGAATGATAATAGACGAGTGGTCGGCAAGCCGTGGCTCGCCAGTCATATGCAGCTCTTTGGCCCTTTGAGTGTGGCTCTTCCACAAAATACCACTGCCTGGGTGAGTCCATTTTGAAGAAGTGGCATCAAAAGAAGTTTAAGATTTAAAAAATTGGCTCTCAAAAGAAATTTCAATCATTGTACTGTTGATATTTGGCTCTGTTGACTAATGAGTTTGCCGACCACTGTACTTAAGACAATGAGAAAAAGTGGCTCTAAATGCGACTGGAATTGGGCAGAAATTAAGTGTTGTGGCTGAATGATGGAGCTCAAAAATACTAGGTCTTAATCCTTACAATCTATAAAAGTTACCTTCTGTGGTAAAGTCTTTGCAAATGTGATTACCGTAAGATCTTGAGATGGGAACTTAAAAGGACCTTGGGTAGGCTCTAGAGGCCATCACAAGCATCTTTATAAGAGAAAGGCAGAGGCACAGAGAAGGCAATATGAACATGGAGCAGAGAGAATGGATGATAATGGCCTTGACTATTGAAGTGTTGCCACAAACCAAAGAGTGCCGATTGCTTAAAATAAATCTGAAGAGGCAAGGAACATACTTTCAGTCCACTGAGCCAAACCGGCCAGGACCATTTTTTTAATTTGATTCTTTTTTTTAATATTAAGTTGTATGAGTTCTTGATATAGTTTGAATTTTATCCCCTATTAGATGTATCACTGGAGATTATCTCTGTTCATTCAGTAGTGTGTCTTTTCATTTTGTTAATGGTTTCCTTTGCAGTGCAAATACTTTTTAGTTTGTAGTCCAATTTGTTTCTTTTTTCTTTTATTTCCCTGTCTGAGGAGAAAGATTCAAAAAATATTAAAGCAATATCAAGGAGTTTGCTATCTATGTTTTCCTATCCAGCCCCAAAACTGCATTTTTTTAAGATTAGTGATGTTAGTATCCTTTCAAATGTCTCTTGGCTATTTGTATGTCCTACTTGGAGGAAAGTCTATTCAGGCCCTCTGCCCATTTACTCCTTATCGGATGTATTAGTGGTGAATATTTTCTTTCATTCAGTAGGCTGATCTTTTGTTTCAATGATGGTTTTCTTTGCTGTGCCAAAGCTTTTTGGTTTCTTGCAGTCCCATTTGTTTATTTTTCTTTGTTTCCCTTGCCCAAGGAGATATATCTGAAGAAATTAATAAGAGCAATATCAAGTAATTTACTGCCTATGTTTTCTACTGGGACTTTAATGGCTTCCGGTTTTACATGGAAGTCATCAACCCATTTTGTAGATAGTGTAAGAAAAAATGGTCTGGTTTCATTTTTTTCCCTATATCTGACCAGTTTTTCCAACACCATTTGTTAAACACTATGCTGTACACCTGAAACCTGAGGCTTATATAATATAGAATGTCAACTGTAATTGAAAAAAATTTAAAAAAGAAGTAGAAAAGTAAAACAAAAGTAATAAATAAAATGTCATTGTTGGGTTTTTTTGTTTTAGTTTTTCTAAAGAACATGGGACAACTAAAACATTTTCCTATGCTCCTCTTTCCATACATTTTTCAAAAAAAAAAAAGTAAAAGAAACTGCTATTTAGGTTGGCCTTTCTCTCTCAGTAATGCTTATTCTGGTTGTTTAATTTATATGCTAGTTCCAAAAATAGTGCTAACCTAAAAATAAAAGGTTTTTCAAAGTAAGAGGTAATATGCATTTAGTTAATATCAATAAAAGTAGCCATTTGGGACACACTGATTCAGGCAAAAGCACAAGTAGTTTCGATTAGGAGACAAAAGCAAAAGCCTTTTGCATTTATGAGAAAGAGACAGGGAATAATTACATTAATAGAATGTTCTTTTATTGGTACAGATAACATAGTGATGTTAATGCTAAACAGTGTTTTCAATTTTTATTCCAATAGTCATAACTGCTTACTTACTATCTTTGTAAACATTCTATAGGGCACACTATTGCTTTATTCCTAATCCAAAGGTTATTTTGCCCTGCTTTACTATGTCAAAGATTTGAGGCATAAGAAGTGCAAGGCAGTTCCTCCAACTCCATTTTCAGGTGACTGAATTTATTATTATCTCCCTACATAAAAGCCTAAGCGACCAGACTATCAAGGGGCAGACGCTCCAGCTGGTAGTTATGATATGCACTGACCACCAGGGGGTAGATGTTCAATGTGGGAGGCTGCTGATCAGCGGTGACTTGGCAGCTGTGATTCTCAAATGAGGCACCCAGAATCAGAGAGGAAAGAGCCTGATTCCAGGGTGCGTCACCTGAGAAATGTTCTCTTGCAGTATGGGACCCCTCGGGAGATATTGGAGAGCTGGTTTCGGCCCGATCTCCACAGGCCAGGGTGAGGGACCCCACCAGGCCTCTGGTCCTATAAAATAAAGGCTAATATGCAAATTGACTGAACATTGGAACTACCAGGCACTATGATGCGCACTGACCACCAAGGGCATATGCTCAATGCAGGAGCTGTCCCCTGGTGGTCACTGTGCTCCCACAGGGTAAGCACCACTCAGCCAGAAGCCAGGCTCACACTGGTGAGCACAGTGGCAGTGGTGGGAGCCTCTCCCACAACTGTGGCAGCACTAAGAATGTCCAACTGTTGAACATCTCCCAAGAACTCTGGAACTGTGAGAGTGCACAGGCCAGGCTGAGGGACACCCTAGAAGTGCATGAATCTTATGCACCAGGCCTCTAATTTTTAAGTAATAGGACAATATCTTCATTTTTTTCTCATCATGTCATAAATTATCATGCAATAAACTTTCCTTTGTGAACTATCAAGGCTTTCTAAAAGTCAAATAATCCTATCTACTAAAAGAGTAATATGAAAATTGACCATATCTCTGATCAAGCCATGCCCAACATCCAATCAGGAGCAAATAAACCCCAACCAAGATGGCTGTGGCCACTGAGAGCAGGAGGGAGGCTTGGGTTTCACCAGCAGTGGAGGAAACCAAGCTTTCTGCCTGCCCTTGCCAGCTTAGGCCTCTACTCAGTGCTACAAAGTTTCAAATATATAAGATATAGCCCAACAGAAATGATGGCAGCCTCAGAGCTGGAGAGAGCAGAGGCTAGGGTTGCCTGGGCGATGGAGGAAGCCAAGCTTCTGCAGCCCTAGTGCCTAGGCCTCTGCACTAGGCTACAAAATTTCAGTTATAGAATTTAAATAAACTCACAGAAATAGCTGTCACCACGGAGCGAGCTGAAGGCTTGGCTCTGCTCTGGGCTACAAAGTTTCAATTGTAGAACGTAAATTAATCCCAGATCCCAGGGCCTCCACTTGAGTCGCTGGGGGCGTGGCAGGCCTGCAAACCACCACAGGCCCCTCACCCAGGCTGCCCCACACCCTAAGGGAACCCCCACCTTGATCCAGGACACCCTTCAGAGCAAACCAGTTGGCCCCCACCCATGCACCAGGCCTCTATCCTATCTAATAAAAGAGTAATTTGCAGATTGACCATCACTCCAACACACAAGGGGGCTGCCCCCATGTGGTCAAAGATCCTTCCCCCATGTGGACAGAAGATGGCCATCACAAGATGGCCAGCAGGGGAGGGCTGTTGGGAGGGAATAGGCCTGCAAGGGAAAGCAGCTGGGGGTGATCAAGCCTGCAGGGGAAGGCAGTTAGGGGTGACTGGCAGAGGAGGAAAGTTGAGGGCAAACAGACTGGCAGAGGAGCAGTTAGACATCAATTAGGCTGTCAGGGTAGTGGTTAGGGGTGATCAGGCTGGCAGGCAGGCAAGTAGTTGCAGCCAGCAGTACTGGATTGTGAGAAGGATGTCTGACTGCCCGTTTAGGCCTGATCCTATGATCAGGCCTAAATGGGCAGTTGGACATCCCTTGAGGAGTTCCAGATTGGAGAGTGTGCAGGCTAGGCTGAGAGACACCCCCTCCCACCCTCCATGAATGTATTTTGTGCACCAGGCCTCTAGTATTTTTATGATATATTCTTTTGACATATAATTCTTATTCCCTCACATAACTCTACTAGCTTAAAAAGCATGGTTTCCCACTATAGAAATGAGTTTAAAACGTGAGGTAAAAAAGCTAGGAAGTTTATGCATTTGTTTTGTGTGTGCATAAATGTAGAATAAAAATAGATCATTATGAAATAAATTATTTTGACTTAGAACTTGAGATATACATTTTATTTCTTATTTTGTTCATTAGTAAAAATAATTCCATCACAGCTGTATATTTTGTATAATAAAGCAGTTTATGTACCAAGAACAGGAAAATGCATACTTTTAACCTCAATTACAAATTGAGGAATCGTATTAAATATTAGGTAATGATATTTCCTCTTTTGTAGAAAGAAAAAATACATCAGGATTTATTGCAGTCATTAAATGATACATTAAAATTACATTAAGATACTTAGTTTTCCTCCGTCCAAAATCTGAAATACTCCAAGCTCTGGAAATCAAAAACTCCCCTCAATGCATGTTTAGGTTCAACTTTCATATCATCACAGAACTGGCAACATAATTGTGAAATATTTTAATAAAAAAATGGAAAGCACAATAACAGGACTATGAACAAACACAGGGAAACAAGAATGAATGGGAGGTGAGGAAAACTACAAAAAGAATGACCAAGCTGACAGTATTTTTTAAGTAATCAAATTCAATGACTCTGAGCACATATGCTAGTATAGAAAAAAATTAAACTGTGAGCCAAGTATCTTAGAATTAAGATGCAAAATACTTTTTATGCTGATTATTTACTTAAAATTTCTTGCAAAAACTCCTTTTGGTAAATAAAATCATAATATTACCTTGGTTTATACTTTGTGATATATATTCACAAATAATCTTTTATTGGCTTCAGTATGAAATGAAATAATGATTGAGAAAAGTGAGGTTTTGCAAAAGTATGTATTTCAAATACATTAGTAAGTTTGCCATGGTGCATTAATAAGGATGTTTAAATTCAATAGTTTTTGGGAGGGCTGTGTAGAACATCCTTTTTCTGGCTGATCAGCAGAGCTGCCCTGCCCTGCTCCTGGCCATGGCCCCCGGGCACCCCAACCCTGTTGCTCTTGAGCACCAGCCAACCAGCCTGCATTGGCTTAGCCCTGCATGCACCAGGAACACCAAAGAGACATCTTGGCAAGCAATAGACCACTTTATAGTTATTATATATTGATAATAAAAAATTAAAAACCATTAAAATAGTTGACTTAAAGTGGAAAAGAAATGCTAGAATGGTAAGTATCAAGAGGAAGTGTGTTGTCTGATAGGCTCAGCTCCTTCTATTAGGACAGGTCTCACAATTTTAGAAGACATAAGAAATAATAGCCAATAAATTGCTAATGGTGTGTTGATCATAGGAAATAAAATTGCCCAGTGTCATGTAATCTTCACAGAGACCATGCTAACATGGCCCAGTATAGATCTGCTTCTGTGAGCATTTTCATATCTACTTGTGTTCCCAGTGCTAGGAGGCTTAGGGGGGTGGAGAGAGGAGATGGGGTCAGGATGTAAGAGTATAAAAGATATGCTTGCCTATGAAATGAAGGTAAGAAAAGAAAAAAGCAACAGTTGCTGTTTCTTTGAACAACAGGAGGCTTCAGAAAGATGATTTTTATAATTTCTGTACCATGGCATGTTTATATCTTCATATATTCTAGTGTTTACAGTACTTTTCCTTCACTAATCATAAGTTGAAATTTTATTTTAAAAATGTCACAAAAACTGTAGCACTTAAAAATGTTTCTCTTCCCTCATTATACTCCTGTTTTTCCACTTAAGTAACCTCTATCAACAATTTATGCCCATTCTTCCATTCTTTCTGTATGTATACACACACATACACACCCTCACAGAGAGAGATAGGGACAATGGCAGGAATGTGTATTTGCTCATAAATGCAGACATACTTTCAATAAAATCACTCAGACAATGTCTAGTGAACTATGTGGTCTATTTATTTAGGGCTATTTCATACTCTTATGGACTTCCATATCTTTCTAAATATGTGCATCCATAATTTGTTAATCATTATTCAACTGATAGGTATTTTTCTTATTTTTGCTATTGAAAATAATGCATTAAAATTATTATAATGTATATTTGTGAACATTTTTCGTAGGGTAGATATTAGTATGCACATATTATTTTGACAGATTACTGTCATCTTGTCAACCTTAAAAGTTGTACCAGACAAAAAGGCTCTACCAATTTATGCTTCCATCAACTTTGAGAGCACTAGTTTTAATATACTAACCATAATAAGTTATATTTAAATTTCCAGTTTCATAATATACTGAATAAAAATTGAAAACTTTTCATCACATTCATTTGTATTACTGATTGTTAATGAAATATTTTTATACACTAATTGGGCACAATCATTTTTCAACTGAGAATTCCTGCTTTTGTTCATCTTTGTTTTTCTTCTATTGATATATTTTCTTGTTTTGTGAGTTACAGGGATTTTGCATATAAATACTAAATATTTTATTGCAATATGTGTTTTTCAATCTGCCTCTTATCTTTTAATGATGTTTATAATGAAAATCCTGTGGAGATGGTATATAAATTTAGGTGGTTACATTTTTCTTTAGACCTTTTAAACTTTGTCTCATTTAGGAAGAACAAAGTAGTGGCAGTCTGCCCTTTAGACTATTGCCAATTCCTGTGCATTTGGTGCTGACATCTCTGTTTTCATGAAGATAATCTGAAACTCTGGATCAGATAATACAAACTCTCCTCTGTCTCCAACAAATGGCCAATGAATGAACTGTATTCCAAATCCAACAGAATTAGAACACAGGACAAAAGCCATGTAAGAGCAAGCGTAAGCCAACCTGAGGCATTTTGGTGTTACATTGGATAAAGACATTATTAAATAATTGACACTGTCATCCAGATGTATATACACTTAGACCTTTTTATGGCCTTCTTGCCTGAAAATAACTCCAACACACACACACACAGACACACACACACACACACACACACACACAAAAGCAACACAGAAAGATATAGAAAAACACATTCCAGATGAAACTACTTGGGTACTGGTATCAACAGTGCCCAAAGCTGGGGCTACCCTTGGGCTTTTCAGTTATGTGAGTAAATGAATTCTTAAACTGTTAATATATATATATATATATATATATATATATATATATATATATATATAATTTCTTTATTAAGGTATTACCTATGTGTCCTTATCCTCCCAAAGCCCCCCAAACTCCCTCCCCCACTCATGCCCTCACCCCCTGATGTCAGTGTCCATTGGTTAGACTTATATGCATGCATTCAAGTTCTTTGGTTGATCTCTTCCCCCTTACACCCACCCTCCCCTACCTTCCCTCTAAGGTTTGATGGTCTCATCGATGTTTTTCTTTCTCTGGATCTGTTTTTGTTCATCAGTTTATGTTGTTCATTATATTCCATAAATGACAGATCATGTGACATTTATCTTTCTCTGACTGGCTTATTTCACTTAGCATAATGCTCTCCAGTTCCATCCTTGCTGTTGAAAATGATAAGAAATCCTTCTTTTTTACCTCAAAAAACTAAAAAAAAAAAAAATGGAACTCCCATTTGACCCAGTGATCCCACTTCTAGGAATAATATCCCAAGAAACTAGAAACACCAATCAGAAAGGATATATGCACCCCTATGTTCATAGCAGCACAACTCACCAGCTAAGATTTGGAAATAGCCTAAGTGCCCATCAGCAGATGAATGGATTAAAAAACTGTGGTCCACCTACACAATGGAATATTATACTACAATAAAAAAGGTGTTATATTTTTTTAAAGCAGGTTTGAATAGAGTTCATCTAACTTGGGTTTTAAAATAAGACTCTTTTTTTACATTTGTCTTTATTATTGAAATGTATTACATTTGGTCCTCTGTTTCCTGATTGACCTACTCTTCTCTCATTTCCACCCAACTATCATTTTAAAAAATATCCTTTATTTTTATATATGCAATATTTTCACTATTTTTACAATACAGTGTGATTTTAAAATATTAAGCAATACATAAAAATGTAAAGGAGGAAGCAAAAAAATAGTCCTCAATTTCCTGAAAGAAGCACCATTAATCAATCTATCTATCTATCTATCTGTCTATCTATCTATCTATCATCTATCTAAAAGCCTAAGCTACCATCACAACTGAAACAACTGAACAGATGACCGAACAGGCTGCATTGGGCAACCATGCTGACAGGAGTGTTAAGGAGGGACAACCAAATGACTGAACAGCAGGCTGTGTGGGGCAGCTAGGCCAGAAGGGTGGGCAGTTAGGGGTGCCCAGGCCAGCAGGGTGGGGGCAGTGAGGGGTGATCAGGCAGGCAGGCAGGTGAGCAGTTAGGAGACAATGGTCCTGGATTTTGAGAGGATGTTGGAGGAGTCCCCAATTGGAGAGGATGTAGGCTGGGCTAAGCCCCCCAACTCCCCACCACTCCATGCACAAATTTTGTGCACTGAGCCTCTAGTATTTTTATAACGTTATTTTATATATTCTTATAGATCAGTGGTTCTCAACCTTTTTAATGTTGCGACCTTTTAATACAGTCCTCATGTGTGGTGACCCCCAACCAGAACCGTGCTAGCAGTTCTCAACCTGTGAGTCGCAACCCACAGGTTGAGAACTGCTGCTGTAGAGCCCAAGACCACTGGAAAACACAGATATTTACATTACAATTCATAACAGTAGCAAAATTACAGTTATGAAGTAGCAACAAAAATAATTTTATGGTTGGGGGTCACTACAACATGAGGAACTAACTGTATTAAAGGATCAGGGCATTAAAAATGTTGAGAACACTGTTATAGATACACCCTGGTCCCCTACCCACCCATATATTTTATGCCTTATCCTAAGGCTGTTTTTTTTTTTTTAATCATGGAAAATGACATTCATTTATTTCCTCTAGATTTGCCTCTTTCCAGCTTGGGGCAGTTGTTTCTTATTGGAAAATGCACATTTGGATTTTTATAGGATTTTGGTATTATTTATGTTTACATCATGCTCATATTCTTTTTTCCCTTTACCTACCATATTACTAATATTAACAAATTGATTTTGACTTTTCTCCATGTTTATATAAAATCATTGTTGATATACTTAAGTACACAAAAATGGATTTTTGCCATTTTTCTTTAACAATTTTGGGACATTATACAGTGTTCTCTTCATCTTACACTTCTCACATGATATCTGAGAAATTGTTTCAATTAGTGACATCAATTTTTAATTTTTTTTCATATACTACAATAATCAGTACCACAATTATTTCCAAATAGTTTGTTTAGACTATACAAGCGATGCTGCAATAACATTTTTATATTTTATTTCAATATAAATGTTTTAAATTTCAGTAGCTAATTTTGAGGTTTCTTTTCCAAGATAATGAAATGAAATATTTTTCTCAAGTCCTCAAAAGCAAGCAGGGGTTACCACTTGCAATATCTGTTATCAGTACAAACATTAATCAGGCTAGCTGGTTATGACTTTTAGATTTTCATAAAAATACATATATTTTCAATTTCAATATAAATTTAAAATAAGGTAAACATATTGGAGTATTTTTCTTTTAGTTGTCATGGTTTTCTTATTGAGAGTTACCTCTATTTTTAATATATGTTGTGAGGTATAATTTCTTCATATATAATATGCTTATATATTCATCCTTAACCTATTGTATCTGATTTTACTTATGATTTTTCACTTATTCAAATTTCTCACATATTTTTTTTCTCACAGAAATTTTAGACAGTCTAGAGGTTTCTTTACCCTTTTGAGATATGATTTTAAGAGTTTTACATGCCTTAAGATATTCCCTTCATTTCTCCACTAAGCCACCTTTTATTTGTTGCATGTGCAAGTCTTTGCATGTACATATGCCTAGGTATATGTATTTTTTAATTCTTAAGGAAAATCCAAGCTGTTTTCCAAATATATGTTTATGATTTCACATTCTTAAAAGAAGTAAATGTGATTTATTAATGCTCTACAATTTTGCCAATGATGTCTTTGGTTAGTCTTTTTTTTCATGCTAGATATGCAAAAAAATGTGGAATAGTATTACATTGTAATTTTAATTTGCAATTTTAAATAATTAATGATGTTGAAAATATTCCAAATACTTATTTGCAATTTATATTTATTTCATAGTGAATAAACATATATTTCTGTTCAAATATTTTGTCTTCTAATTAAGTTGCTGATGTTCTTATTGAGTTTTGAGATTTCTTTATGTATTCAGAATAGTCCTTAGTCAAATAGATGGTAATTTCTTGCACTTATATCTTATTTTTGCATTCTATTAATAGTGATTTGCAAAGACCAATATTTTTACTTTTATTACAAGTGATTTATCAATTGTTTTATGTTTTTAAGAAATTGTAGCCTAATCCTAGGTCACATTTGGTCCTGTTCTTTTTCCACTGTATTACATTATTTTGGGTTAATTTAGTATTTTTATGATTCAATTTTAGTCCTTTGTTGAATTATTAGCTATAACATTGTTTGCTAGTTCTAGTATTTGGTTACATTTACATTATGTATTTTAATTTATCACATTCTACTTTCAAATGATACTATACTACTTCATGCATAGTATAAGAACCTTAGAACAATATACTTCAATTTTACCACTACTTGCCATTGTAATATTTTGTAATACACATGTTATAAAGCCTATAATATTGTTTTATTTAAATCGTTATGATTTGTTGGATATTTTTATATAATAATAATAACCTATCTATCCCAATAATTAACACTTTCGTGCTCTTCATTCCATTGTGTATATCCAGATTTCAATTTGGTGCCATTTGACTTTTAATGGAACATTTCCTTATGGATTTCTTGTATTTAATGTTTATAGAGGATTAATTCTTTTAGCCATTGAAAGTATGAAATTGTTTTGATTTCACCTATATTTTGAAGACACTTCTATCAGGTATATTATTCTACGTATTTTTATTTAGTTGTGTTTTTCTCCTCTATTTTAATGACATTGCTCTACTGACTTCTGGCTTGACATATCTTATGAGCAGTCTAGTATACTTTTATTTTTGCCTATTAATAATTTTTGTATATACTGCTTTTCTTCTATTCTTTGATGTGCTTATCACTAGTGTTAAGCAAATTAACTATAATGTAGTCTTGTATAATCTGTCATGTCATTGTGTTTGGAGTCCCTTTAGCATCTTGGATCTGTGGTTTTTGTTTCTATTAAATTTGGACTTTTACTTTTTCTAATATTGTTTGTTTTAATCACCCTGTTTTCATCTCTTTTGAAAATCTGATTACATTTATAGTAAGCTGCTGAAGTTGGTCCCACAATGCAGTAATGCCCAATTTATATATCTATTCCTTTTTTTTTTTGTTTTTATTTTGTATAATTTCTATGGTTATGTCTTCAAGTGTTTTGTTTTTTTTAAATCCTCACCTAAAGATATTTTCCATTCATTTTTTAGAGAAGATAAAAGGGAGGAGGAGATATATATTGATTGATTGCCTCCCACATGTACCCCAACCAGAGTGGGGAACCGATCATGCAATAGAACCCGGGACCCTTCAGTGCTGATGCTCTATCTACTGAGCCAAGCTGGCTAGGGCTATGTCTTCATTGATCTTTTGGTGTCTAATATATCCAATAAATTGCATATCAGATATTGCAGTTTTTATGTGTAGAATTAAATTTGCATCTTTTTATATTCCCGTTTTACTTAACATATTCTCTTTTCCTCTAGCTTGCCATATATATATCATACAGTTAGTATGTTTTTCAGTGTTGTTTTTTGCTAATTGGACAAGCAGTGTTTTGGGGTTAATTTTGGTTAATTGATTTTTTTTCACATCATGGGTAATTTTTCTGCTTTATTGCATACCTTGTAGTTTTGAATGAATGCCTTGGTATATATGTATATTTTGCATTCCTACAAATAGTGTTGAGTTTCATTACTGGACATAGTTATGTTACTTGAAAATAATGTGTTATCTATCTGTCTTGCTTTTAAGGTTTTTTTTTTTTTTAAAGCAGAATCAGACAGTTTAGTCTAAGTCAAATTTTTACCCACTACTAAGGCAAATTCCTTCTGAGTCATCTTCCCAATAGCCTCTGAAATATGAGGCTTTCCACTGTGGGAATAGGAGCTAGATTTGGCTCTGTGTGAGCTCTGGAGGTTGCTTACCTCTGTTTATTTTACATGGTTGTTTCCTCGCCATGAAAACTGATCAGTACTCAGCTGAGGATTCAAAGAGGACACTGTGTATAATTCCACATTCTCTGTGTAGCTTTCTGCTCTCAGGATTCTGCCTTGTCAACTCCAGCCTTTTGTTCTACACAGGCACTCCACTTCCTCTCCTCAACTCAGTGACAGTACCATCCTCTGCCCAGGTTCACCTCACTGTGATGCAGTCCCCAGCTTCTCTGGACAGCATACTATGGCAGTAATAGAGCTCATCCAGTTTATTATCTTTTAGGGAACACTAGCCTTAATTGCACCATCGCCAGTGCCCTGAAAAGTATTGTTTTATGCTGTCCAGATCCTTAGTTGGTTGTTTGGGAGGCTGTAAACGTAGATGCAGTTACTCTATCTTGCTCATAAGTAGTTTTTATAGGTATTTTTTTCAAGATTACAAGGTGATAAGTCCTAAGAATCACTGTTGGAATTTATTGTGCTCTGTTGAAAACAGATGTAGATATGGAAAAGAATTCTAATGAGCCCATTTAACTTGAATACAATTTTAATATAGTTTTTGCATAGATTTCATAAACTTATAGACCAGTTATTCAAAGTAAGCAAAGTAGTACTTTAGTGTAATAAATATTAGTATATATTCTGATAAATACAATAGGTTTGGAATCATATACATGGAATGACTAAATAATGTTTTTGCCAAGCATCTTATGGAAGAGACTAATCAAGGGAGATGGATAAGGTTAAGCCATGATTGTTTTTAAAAGTAAGTCATTAAAAGACAGACACTTCACTTGGAAGTTTATTTCTAAATATGCCTGCTCCCACACCTGAAATTGTCAAATTTCAATACATTATTCATTTTCACTATTTTATTTTCACCATTTTATTTTTCTTTTTATATTCTGGATGTCTGTTTTATAAAATTTGCAGAAAAGTATTCAATTGCCATTAAACTGGAATTATTGTGCCTTAGCAAGTCATATTTCCATAAAGAAAAATAATTTGGAATTCTATTTTAACATCCATATTAAATCTACTTAGGAATTTAATATAGTTCTCTGGTTAATGCTTTGTGTTTTTCCTTCAGTAAACAATCCATTTATCTTTATAAACATCCCAATATAGAATATTTTCATAGATAAGAGCAAGAAAACAAAACCATTCCATTTCACATTTAGTTATGAGTGTTATTAAATATTTTTATGTCAAAGATTTTAATACTTTGTTTTTGAAGTATTAGAATTATTAAATCAGGAAACTAAAATTCCAGGAAGATTTTTGGTTTGAAACAAATATATTTTCTTAATTAAAAATTAGTTTTAAGCTCCTAGACAGAAATATTTGTTTTACCATAATGATGAAATAAAAGAAACAAAAGCTAATTTGGCCAGAACATGGAAAAGTTCACAATGATAAAATGTGAGATCCATGGAACTCTAGTTCGATTGAGAAAAAAAAAACAAAAACGCACAAGGTTTCAATTGTGGTAAATTCTGCCTTTATATTTGGATAATAGGCAACCTGAATAGACAGAAGTTCCTAAACTCCTGTAATATATAATATTATAACTCCTATAATTGTCCTTTGATGCAAAGATTCAAGGCCTACACTAGTAATGCTTGCTCAATGAGGAAAGAAGGCCCTGGGTTTCACCAGAATTCACTGGGAAGTTTTCTTTTTGCAACTATACCCACCTGTCCTGCCCAGAGATAGTTCAACATGGGAGAGAAGAGGTGCCTTTGGAGCCTGATTATATAGACTTGAGAACTGACTCCTCCACTAAGGTCACAGCACTAGTGATAGTGCTTACTTCCTGCATCTTAGAATCTTCAGCTCTTAACGCAAATCAAAAGTCATAGAAAAGTTTTGAGGTCAAAATAACACAATCCATGTAAATTGCTTAGCACAGTGTTTGACACATAAATCCTCCATAAATGTTAAATATTTAGCAGACATACAGAGCTACACCTAATGAAAGTGCTTCATAACACTTAGAAGTGATGGGACAGAAAATTAATTGAATATCAATTTAAATAATTGGACAGACACCCTCCAAAACCCACCAGACAATGAGCAAGGAGAGGAGCAAAATGGATTTTTCTCCCTCTTGTATTTTCCTTTCCATATAGCCCCAATTTTTGTACCATCATGATGTGATAGTCTTTAAGACCATTCTCCTCTATTCCTATTTTGCTGACTGGTTTCTCATGAATGTGTGTCAGATTTTATGATATTCATCTTCTGCATGAGTTGATCTGATTATATAAATTCTCTTATTAGCCTCTAGATATGATAGGTTGACAACCTGATCATATACATTCTCTTATCAGCCTCTTGATGTGATAGGTAGACAACCTGAAGTAAATATAACATGGTTGAACTGTCACATGATTTTACAATTTTATGCATTGTTGGAAAGTTTTGTATGTATGTTGCTGCAAGATGTGATCTTCATTTTCCCTTTATTTTATCTTTATCTGGTTATGTTATTAGGATAATTGTGGGGGGCCGCCCCAAGCAAGACACTTTGAGCATTCTCTAAATCTTTGTGCCAGCTGAATTGCAGGCGCCTGGAAAAACCAAGTCTTGGAAAAACATATTCACAGATGTTATCAGCTTGGTTTAACTTTGCCTCAGGTGTCCCGGAGGGAGAGGCCTTGATATGTAAATACAGGCTTGCCCCCAGAATGGGTGAATGAATAGGGCCTGGGGTCACCTAAACTCCTTTGATCCTAATGTTGGAGAAACCCCTTTGTATTGTGGAATATAAATAAACACAGCTTCCTGGGCTCTGTGCTTGGCTGTTTCTCCATTCCAGGGAGAACAGATACCCACCTAGGCCCAGCTTTTTAATCCTACTTTTGTGTCTTCCCTTCTATATTTCATTTTTCTTCATCCTCAGCTCCTCCACTCAGAAACTGAACCCAGTCTCTCTCCATGCTGGATGTGGGAGAGAGAGAGAGGAAAAAACACCCCGGATAGATAATGTTGGTTTCATAAACATTAGAAAGTGTTCCCTCTGCTTCTTTATTCTGAATGGGATTGTGGAGAATTGGTATCCTTTTTTATTAATTATTTGACAGTATTCATAAGTAAATCAACTGGCCCTATGGTTTCTATTTAGGAAGTTCATTAATTATTGATTGCATTATGGCCTGAGGACATACTTTAAATTATTTAAAAGAACATACATCACACAAAGTTTGTTTTATGGCCAGAATGTGATCTCTCCTATTCAATACTTCATATGCATTTTAGGAAAATGTATATTATGCTATTGATGGGTAGAGGAATCTTTAAATGTCAGTTAGATCAAGACAATTGATGGTGCTTTTAGGTCAATTTTATCCTAACTGGCTTTTCTGCCGGCTTTATCTACTAATTACTGAAGAAGAAATGCTAAAATATACAAATAAAATGGTGTTTTTGTCTATGTCTCCTTTCAATTCTATTTTTATTTCTGCATTTAGCTATTCTCTTTTGGTATGTTTAGGATTTTCTTGGAAAATTTGTTCTTCATTGTTACTTTGTCCTGTTATTTCTGATTATATTTCTAAATTTTGGTCTGGAAATAATGTAGTTACTCTAATCTTTGATTTGTGTTATCATGGTATAGTTCTCTCCATTCCTTTAAATTAAAGATTCTATAAGTTGAAAGTAAAGTATCATTTGTAGACCATGCTGTTTTTATAGTGTTGTGGATTCAACACTATATTTTGTTTAAGAATACTAACTCAACTGAGATTAACATAGGAATTTCTTATGTTCATATGAAATGACAAAAAAGAATTGAGTCCATGTTTGATGGAAATGTATGGTCAATTACTATAGGAATCTTTTGTGACCGTCAATCTAGACAAATAAAAATTTCAATTCGATTTTATTTTGCCTATTGCAGCTATCTAATCCTCTTCATTTAACTGAAAACTCAAATTACAAGGTGATCTCTTCTTGTCAATATTAACCTCAACATTGTCACCTTTATTATCATGCATATTAACATTTTAGCAACTTCCTTTGTAATTTTGTATTGTTATTCCCCTTCTTAGGACTTTAATGACTCAATTCCTTTTCCTAAGATTTTTGAAACTCTGTGAGTTCATTAATTGGCTGTTTAAGAATGTTACTCTAGAGATTATTCAAGTAATTTTGTTCAGATTGAGGACAAATTCAAATTATTAAAACTATGAAATTTGGATCTAGAAGCATCTAATTTTTACATATGAACAATTTCAACAGCTTATCAAACTTTTACAAACTCACCATAGGTGTACTATTGCAATTGAGCTTTTATAAAAATCTATATTTTCATGCAAGTATATGGAAAAAGTGGAACTTATGCTTTAATTTTATTCACATTAGTTATCTTTGTTTCACCAGAGATTTTCATCCTTTTGGTTTGAGCAAATATCTCAGATACAGGCCTGGCCTACGTGGCTCAGTTGGTTGGAGCATCATCGTGTAAATCAAAAAAGGTTGTGAGTTTGATCCCTGGTTGGGGCACATACTGAGGGCAACCAATAAAAGATGTCTCCACATTGTTTCTCTCTCTTCCTTTCCTTTTCTCTAGAAATTACAGTTCTTTTATATATATACACTAGAAGTCCCATGCACAAAATTCATGCAAGAGTTAGCCTTCCTTCCCCTGGCTGCCTACCCCAGCTTCCTTCTGGCACCAGGGACCCAGGCTTCCCTCGCAGCCCCAGCTTCTCCTGAAGGATGTCCAGTCTAATTAGCATATTACACTTTTATTTATTATAGATAATAATGACATAGAAGCTGACAGGTAACCTGTGAGAAATGCAGAAGCTCAGGCCTATGAGACACCAAAGTGAATCCTCATCCCTGATTCCTGGACAAGCCCCAGTTCCTTAAATTTCACCTGCCCACTAGGTGACTCTCCTTGATGGTGAGACCTCTCCCCAGCATTGTTATTTTACTGGACACACCCATTTTCACATTGGCGATCTGTTCTGATATCCTCATTCTTACTTAGGAAGGCTATACTTTTTTGCATAAGTATTCATAAAAGAGCAGAGTCCAGGCTATGACGTTTAGAAAGCTTACTATGGGCTTTACAAAATTCAAAATAGAGAGCAATGTAAAATTAGAAATAGTTACTCTTAGGTTCCACAAGACCAAACATGAAGTAGAAATTGTGAAGATACTTGGAAAAGATGAATGATGCGGACTAAAGTGGACACCATAAAAAAGTGGTAAGTCAGAGTTCTTATTAACCCCTTATTATGGGGCTCACTTATACGTGCTTTGTAAAGCTGGTACCTAAGCTTTAAAGTAAAAGGAGATCACTAGAGTCTGATTGGATATAGGATATCAAGCCCCACTAAGGAAATGTCATGATTCATGACTTCAAAATATTCACATCTTATGATCAAATAAATCTAACTAAAAACAAGCAGCAAAGTGTAAACCCCAAATCACTGGAGAATGACTTTACTTAGCTTCATGCCTAAAGTTGTGACATGACAACTCCAATATTCCTTTTCCTAATGATAAATATGGCTTAAGTTCCCATTAGTCCTTCACACACAACATTAAGCAGGTAAAAAATTTCAGCCATAATAGAAGAAAATGTTGTGCATGATCAAGGAAAATACTGCCAGTAAAAGCCGACCCACACATTACCAAATGCAACTTTTAAAATAAATTTGACAAATATTAAACATGTTAAATGAAATGAAAACCCCCAACTTCTCAAAACAATCAACCAAATGAAATTGCTAGCTATGAAAAATATTAAATTGGAAATAATTTGTTTGATTATCCCAACAGTAGACTGACTGCACACAGCAGAAGGTCAGTAGAAATGATCAAAAATAAAAAAAATAAGAAAATTTAACAGCATCTGAGACTTTCAGGCAGTATTAAAGAAATATAAAATGTAAATGGAATGCCAGAAAGAGTATAATGACATAAATTTTGTAAAATTATTCAAATAAATAAATCCATAGGTGCCTAAACCCAAAGAATTCCAAGCAGTATAAATGCAAGGAGAAAACACAATTAGGCATATTGTATTTAAACTGGTGAATAAGAGATAAAGAGAAATGTTTAAGATACCTAGATTGAGGAGGGTTATATTATATAATATGACATATGGATGACTATTCAAAATAATAGAGGATAAAAGATTGAAATACCTTATATGATTGCTAGAAAAATCTAATAATTCAAAGTTCAACATACAGTAGAAGTACTAAAGACATTTTTATTTTTTTATTTTTATTTTTTAATATTTACTGTTTAGTTTATTAATTACATTGTTCCCCTTCCCCCCACCCCATAGCTTCTCTCCACCCAGTACCCATTCCACCCTCTGCCCTTACCTCCCCCACACAGTCCTCTTCCATAGGTGTAAGATTTTTGTCCAGTCTCTTGCTGAACCTACCACACCCCTTTTCTCCCCAAGAATTGTCAGTCCATTCCCTATGCCCATGATTCTGTTATATACACCAGTTTATCCTGTTCATCAGATTATTAATTCACTTGATTTTTAGATTCATTTGTTGATAGATGTGTATTTGTTGTTCATAATTTATATTTTTACCTTTTTCTTCTTCCTCTTCTTAAAGAATACCTTTCAGCATTTCATATAATATTAGTTTGGTGTTGATGAACACCTTTAGCTTTTTCTTATCTGTGAAGCACTTTATCTGACCTTCAATTCTGAATGATAACTTTGCTGGGTAGAGTAATCTTGGTTGTAGATTCTTGCTATTCATCACTTTGAATTTTTTTTCCTTTAAGGTACTTTTTGGTACTTTATTGAACTGGACTCAAGTCAGTGTACATGTAAGCCCTGCTCGGCTGCCTCCACACCTCAACCCACTCCTGGGGGACCAAAAACCTTCATACATCTCAAGTTGGGGATATAAAGGGGGCCCACGATGGCTGGCCATTCAAAACAAAACAAAAAGAACAAGTATTAAGGCGAAGATTAAAAAATTTGGATTACATAATTTACACAAAAGCAATGCTATCATAAATTTATAATGAAAATGCAGAAGATCTCAAATAGTTAAGATGGTATTTTAAGGGAGAAAAATAATTGTAAGACCAATACAATTTCATGCCAAGATTTTCTATAAAACTACATTAATTGAGACAATATGGATGGATGAGAAGACAGAAAAAATATCCAGAGAATAGATTCAAGAAATAGATCTGTTATAACTAAAACAAAACAACCAACCTTACTCAATTGGTATATTCTTGACTTAAATCATTAAGTCTCCAAACATGCTCCATAGAACAATACTTTGTAGGAGGCAAATACATCCTAAGAATATATATATATATTTTAAATCCATGAACAAGTAGAGTTTTGGGAGACTGGAATAAAATAAAAAAATAAAAGTTTATTTACTGGAGGGATTCAGCGGGTTTTAATATGTAAATATACAATTTAAATCTACAAAAAAAATGTGCAGAATTTCCCAACTTTATTTGGCTTTGGGAACTATTCCTGTCAGCATATCTCTCAGGAGAGCATTTCAAGGAAAACATTGCAAAATAATAAAGCAGAATTGTTAAATAAATATAAGTGGGGAATGGTAGTATCCTCAATAAATGGCAGTGGGAAAACTGGATATCTACATGCAAAATAATGAAATGCATCATTATTTTACATCATGCAAAAATTAAGTAGATTCAAGTTTAAAATTAAGATCCTAAAACTAAAATTTCCAGAAGAAAGAATCAGGAAAACAATTGACCTTGACAATAAATTTGTATGTGACACCAAAAGCTCAATCAACAAAAGCAAAAATAAATGAATGGGACTATCAAAGTAAAAAGTGTCTGGAAACAGCAAAATGAAAAAAAACACACAAAACATGGATTGGGAGGAAATATTTGCAAACCATATGTCTGAGCAGAGGTTGATATCTAAAATATATAAGAAGCCCACCGTAGCAATAATCAACCTGATTTTTAAAAATAGGCAAAAAACTTAATAAACTTAATACACATTTTTCCACAGAAGACATATAAATGGCCAACAGTTACATGAAAAGATGGTCAACATCATTTATCAGGAAATTGCAAATCAAAACCAAAATGAGGTTATCATCTGATAACTGTTAGGATGGTTATTATTAAAAAAAAATAAGAGACAAGTCTGAAGATATGGAGGAATTGGAATACTTTTACACTCCTGATGGGAATATAAATTGGTACAGCCATTGTGAGAAACAATATAGCAGTTCCTTAAAAATATGTATTAAGATAGAATACACATAATCCAGCAATCCCACTGTGGTATATATTCCCCCCCCCCAATAAAATCAATACCTCAAAGAGATACCTAGACTCCCATTATTCACAACATTGATGATACAGAAATAATCTAAATATTTGTCAATGGATGACAAGAAAAAAATGTACCAGTTATATTGCATTCATGTAGAATGAATGAGTCCAGAGATTTAATGAAGAGCATGATGCTACCAGTTAATAATACTTTATTGAATACTGGATATGGACTAAGAACATAGATTTTAAGTAGACACTTTCATTATATACAAAAAAGGTAACTATGTGAGGAGATATGTTAATTAGCTAGACTAGATCATTTTACTATATATTATGTATGTCCACTCATGTAGACCTTAAATACATATTTTTGTTAGAAATAATATAAACAGAGAACTAAGATGGTGGCAAAGGTAAAACACCTATCTTGCCGTCATAATCAGCAATTTTAATACTACAACTTAACGAAAGAACAAACACCTTCCAGAAACACCAGAAAGCTCGCCGAGTGAAAATTCCACAAATAAAAGTGAAAATAAGACACTGTGACTCGGAGGAGCAGCGGCGAACAGCTTTGAAAGATTCGCACAGAGATGTTTTGAGAGCACGCCGCGGAGAGGGCAGGCAGCTGAAAACCGGCCAGTTTTCTCGAACAGGGAGACAAAGACATCCCACTGGACTGATTCTCCAGCTCTGGGCGAAGTCCAGGGAACCCACTATCACACGGGGTGAAAACTGGACAGTGGGAGGGCACGCCAAAGCTCGGGTACTACCGGGTCTGCTGGCTTGTGGAGAAGGCAGCTTGCGCGCGAACAGCTCAGCTGCGTGACCACGCAGAGAGCGCTCTGTGACTTGTCTCTCATTCGGAAAACCATCAGTCTGTTTTACGACCCCGGGTGAGACATTGCGCATGCAAAGTCATTTGGGGAGAGTCTGAATTCCCGGCAGCTGGTGGAGCTCGGCAGTGGCTCTCTCTCAGAGGTGCTGGCAGTTATTGCCCCCAGCACAGAGTCCCTGGGGCCGCAGAGGGCGGAGCTAACACTGTCTGCTTGGCCTGGGGACTCCGCCCATCCAACCTAAGCACAGCTGAGCTTCACAGAAAATTGGCTTGGAGGTCAACACTCCAAGTGCTAACAACGATTAACTGAGCTTAACTTCAGCAAGACTGTGCAGCCCATATCCACCTCAGGTAACCGGGGAGGCTGAACCACTGTCCCTAGTAGGAAGTCTACCACACAAAGCTAATTGACCAACTCAGGGAAGCAGCCACCATGCAGCGACATGGAAAGAAATCAGATGTGAAAGAAATGGAGGAAAAAAAAACGACTGGACATGGAATTCAAAACCACGGTTATAGGGTTTTTCAAGAGGCTCCAACAAAAGGTCGAGGCCTATAAGGAAATAAGCAAGACCACAAAGGAAATGAATGAGTCCTACAAGGAAATGAACAAGACCCTCAAGGATATAAATGAGACCTGCAAGGAAATGATCAAGACCAACGTGGAAATGAATGAGTCCTACAAGGAAATGAAGGAGACCCTCAAGGATATAAAGGAGACTCTCAAGGATATGAAAAAGCACCAACCAGAAATTAAGCATACACTGACTGAAACAAAAAATATTATACAAAGACCTAAAAGTGCTCTGGAGCACCCCAAGAATCAAGTTCACAATTTGAAATACAAAGAGGTAAAATCCACTCAGCTGAAAAAGCAAGAAACCAAAAGAATCCAAAAAATTGAAGATAGTGTAAGGGGCCTCTGGGACAACCTCAAGCATACCAACATCCGAATTATAGGGGTGCCAGAAAAAGAGCGAGACCAAGACAATGAAAACCTATTTGAAGAAATAGTGACTGAAAACTTCCCACACCTGGTGAAAGAAATTGACTTAGGAGTCCAAGAAGTGCACCAAACCCCAATATATAGGAATCCTAAGAGGACCACACCAAGGCACATCATAATTAAAATGCCAAGAGCAAAAGACAAAGAAAGAATAATAAAAGCAGCAAGAGAGAAACAGTTGGTTACCTATAAGGGAGCACCCATATGATTGTCAGCGGATTTCTCAACAGAAACGATGCAGGCCAGACGGGAGTGGCAAGAAATATTCAAAGTGATGAACAGCAAGAATCTACAACCAAGATTATTCTATCCAGCAAAGCTATCGTTCAGAATTGAAGGTCAGATAAAATGTTTCACAGATAAGAAAAAGCTAAAGGAGTTCATCACCACCAAACCAACATTATATGAAATGCTGAAAGATATTCTTTAAGAAAAGGAAGAAGTAAAAGGTAAAGATGAAAATTATGAACAACAAATACACATCTATCAACAAATGAACATAAAAATCAAGTGAATTGATAGGCTGTTGAACAGGATAGACTGGTGAATATAACAGAGACATGGACATAGAGAGGGAATGGACTGACAATTTTTGGGGAGACTAGGGTTGTGGGAAGTGCAGCAAGAGACTGGACAAAAATCTTGCAACAATGGGAGAGGACAGTGGGGAGGGGAGGTGAGGGTGGAGGTTGGGATAGGTACAGGGTGGAGGGGAACTATAGGGGGATAAAAAGGGGAAACAATGTAATTAATAAACTGAACAATAAAGATTAATAAAAAAAGAAATAATATAAACAATTCAGAAAATTCCAAAGTAATCTATAAAATATAATCTATAATAAAGATATTGTAATGATAGATTTTGAATGCTAATTAAAAATTACATTTGGAAATCTTTTCAAATCATTACAGAAAAATTATATGGTTGAAATTTTTATATTATAGATATTATGCCTAAAAAGTATTATTACCTTCCCTTTTCTATTACTGTAGTTTAATTAGTAAAATAAAATGGAACTTGTTCATAGTATTGATGTTTGGTTTTGAAGAAGGAAAAATATCAACTATACTATATATACTAATTTAATTAGTAAATAGTTTTCTATCTAAATTCTACTATAATTCAAGACTTTATTGTTTTTGAATTATTTAATAGTAATGACTACTTTATGTCATTAGATATTTGAGTAAAGACAAGTTATTTAACATACTTTCAATAAAATGTGCTTAACTAGCTGTATTCACCTGGTAAATACCAAGTCATATTTAGACAGAGGCTATCAAATTGCACTAAAGTATTCATTAAGATGGTTAGAAAGAATTATTATTGAAAGCTTTCTATTTACAAGCCACAATATTCACATCCCAGGAGTGATAATGCATTACAAATATTTTAATATATCAGCTAATAAATATTATGATATTTTACAGAATTCCAGACTCTTAACAAGCAGCTATACACTTTTATATACATTTTTAAATGTCTTAAACATTTCCTACTCATGCACATTATTTGAAGACGTTCATGCAGGCCAGGGTAACGATTGAGCTGGCAATGAGATCTGTTTTTAAGGCACTAAAATGTCTCAAATTGTATTTTAACTATGATGCCACCTTTGAATTCTGCACTGAAGGATGACTTTTATAGCATGTATAGATTATAGCTCACAGACCAACCAGATAAACCCTGGCTATAAATGTGCTCTTAAAGTATGTTTAAGCCACTAGAAAAAAATCTGAACCATCAAAAAATGAGAAGCTATTTGGGCATTAAAATAGTGTTGCTTATACTGGAATTCACAATAACCCTCATCACATACCTTGCTGTTTTGAAAAGGTTCTTGCTTTTGTTGCTTCGGTTGTTCATGTTGGTGTTGGTGATGCTGCTGCTACAAGAGAGGTGCAAACAAGCACTGTGTCCTCTGCTGTCTCATGGTGAATAAAAACTAACCACTGACAAATATTGGAAAGTATTCTATAGGCATCCATTAATATAGACACTGTGCATATGGGGGGGGGGGGTTCTCTTTAAAATTCAATTGATTTTTCAATATTTGCTCTTTAGATAGCAGATTACATGATAACAGATGATATGATACCAGAAAATATCTACCTAAAATGGTCCTTCCCATCTATGAATAATTAAATTATTCTATCTATATTCATTTATTAATATTAAGATACCTTTATCTTATTTTCTCCATGATACTGAGCTCATAAAAGGCAAATAAATAATCTTTTCATCTTTATTGTAGACCATTTTGTAAATAGAATAGTTAACCACTTAACATATTGAATTAATTTAAACAACTTCTTATAAAGAAAACATATAGACCATTTCTGTTACAATATGTTTAAACATTTAAAACAATAAAAACAACAGAATCCCAAGTAAATTCACAATACTCAACATTTAAATAGGATTAAAATATCTTTGTGATTTATGTAAATAATGATTAGATTATAATTTTAAAGTTTGATTTGCTTTTAAATATTTAAATTTTAAATATCTACAAACCAATTTTTTCATCTTCCCTAATTATTAAAAATATTTAACTTGTTCTTTGGATATCTTATAGTCCTTCATAAAGGACTTTGACTTAATACTAACAATAAAAATAGGACTGGAAATTTTAAAGCAATGTACCATAAATTAACAGTTTTGTGAATTTAAATGAGGAAAATTAATTTCATATTCCAGTTTTAGCATTTTTATATTGTGTGTCATCTAACAATTTATATTAATTCAATATTTTTTATTTGTATGCATCAAATTGATTTATGAAAATCCCTAAGTGTGAAAATAAATCATGTCAGCAAATAGCAAATAATATTTCTGATTTACTGGTATTATAAATTATATTTTGAATGTAATTCAAAGTATATTTTAGATATCTCAAGGAAAGGATTTCATTGCTAATATATCTAATTTCATAAAATATGTTTATAAAACTTATGTATTTTTTATATGAGGACATTGCAACTTAAACAGGGATGAGAAAATAATGAAACCATAAAGACAAACACAAATGCCTAGTGCTTGAGAGTTAAAAACACTCTCTTTTATGAGGAAATCATATAGTGTTCTACCCAAAATACAATACCCTGGAGGTATATTATACAATTTATGGAAACATTTTGTATAAAAGTCTGTACATTAATTGCTATATTTAGATATTTTGCTATATGTTTCATATAGAGTTATATAGGTTCAGTAATATACCTAATGTCACATTTTTATACATTATATATTTTATTTACTAAACCCCAAACTACATAACAAACCACATTAGTCTCAATATTTTCACAGCAAAATAAATATGTAAAATTGACACTTTAACATATTAGAAATATTAATTATTCCACTATTATCATTATATTTAATAGTGATATTAGGTTCCATGTGGCACTGAAATACATTGATGGGGGTTAGGAGTCATTGTAATGAAAGCAAAGTCATCTGGTCATAAATTATTAAATTTCACATGGGTAATGCAATGGAGGTACCATAGACTTACATTCTGCTAAACCATGTATCATTTATTCTGCTTTAATATCCATTAGGTAATTCTTTAATTGCTTTTAAATACTCATAGGTTATGTTTTCATGATGACATTTAAGTAACTTTTCAAGTTAGATTTTTACAACTGCATTTGGTAAGAAATTATACTTTAATATATAATGCTAAGTGTTTGAATATACTTAGTTTACTTACACATGTTTTAAAATTAATTTAGAGAGAGAAACATTTATTTGTTGTTCCCCTAATTATGCCTTCATTAGTTGATTTTTGTATGTGTCATGACTGGGAATAGAACTCACACCTTGATATATCAGGACAATGTTCTAACCAACTGAGCTACCCAGCCAGGGCCTCTTACACACTTTTAAATTGTGTATAATCCAGATGACCTGCTGAAATATTAAAAATAAAATTCTTTAGCAGTTATGCAAAAAACAATTAATAAATCATGAATGAACTCAAAGCTTAAATGATTAAAACAGCTAATGATTTTTTGGCAGTTTGTAGCATTAGCAATAAAATCTTACTTTAGTTGCAGCATCAGTATTTTTTAAGAAGTAGTCCTTGCCCAGCCGGGTGTAGCTCAGCAGTTAAGCGTTGACCCAGGAACCAAGAGATCACTGGTTCAATTCCTGGTCAGGGCACATGCCCAGGTTGTGGGCTTGATCCCTAGTAGGGGGTGTGCAGGAGGCAGCCAATCAATGACACTCTCTCATCATTGCTGTTTCTATCTCTCTCTCCCTATTCCTTTCTCTCTGAAATCAATATATATATATATATATATATATATATATATATATATATATATAGTGTGTGTGTGTATGTATATATATGTATATATGTATATCTATGTGTATATACACACATATATATTTATATATGTATACACACATATATTTATATATATACACACACATATATGTATATATACACATATATGTATACACACATGTGTGTATATATGTATATGCACACATATATATGTATCTATGTATGTACACATATATGTGTATATGTATATATACACATATATGTATACACACATATACACACATATATGTATATACACACATATATGTATATGTATATATATGTATATATATTTATATATGTATATACACACACACACACATATATATATTGTCTTGATATAAAAATAAACCAATTCCTAGAAATACAGAACTAAGATACAAGACACTTTGAGATACTGAAAGGAAAGCAGTCCTTTTTTACCTGTTACCCAGCTGACTTGCTCAGTTTCCTGAGAAACCAAGCCTATTGCAATTTGATGTCAAACACACACACTTCATTCCAGGACCAAATTTATGTCTCCTTTCTGATGATGCCAAGCTGGGCCTGAAAACCTAAGTAGGAATGTTGTCCCTCCTTCTCTTTCTGGAAAGGACACAGCCCACACAAGGAAAGACAGGGAAGAACGCCCTGTGTCCTCCTTTCAAGATCTCATCTGGTTCCTTGTCATCTACTGAGTACGGAAAGCAAGCTCTGAGAAAGTGACATTTCTGTCTTCAGATGAAGCCCCTAGTAAATGACTGCTACATGCACAGTTCTGTCCAGTTTCCTAGGTTAAAAAATATTTTAGTCCTGCAGCACAAAAGTCTCACCTAGTGTTCAAGATGTCTTTGCCTGGACAGAGTGGAAAGGGTAGAAGGAGGAAAGGATAGGGTGTGCTGTACGGGCTCTTCCCTATCTTCAGAGATAAGTCCTTTCTGGAAAATCTCTAGCACCAGTAGCTTCTTTCTATTTATGTGCTCACCGTCTACTGTGGATGCCCGCAGCTCTGCTTCTGCAACTTGTCTCCAACCTCAGAGCCTGTCTGCTCAGTTCTAGACACTAGGTCTATGTGTACTCTGGGCTTTATTTCTTCAGCTCAGGGACACAACGGGGCTGTGCCTGGGTGTCCTTTCTCCGAAACAACCCAAAAGTCCACTTAGAATAGCGCACTTTGGTAAGTATAGGGTTCGTCTTATTTACTACTACTCATCTATTTCTGTCCTTCACTGCCTGTGCTCTCCTATCTTAAACTATTTTTGCATTAATGTAGTTCATAATTTGGCTGCTTCAGATAGTAGAGTAAATCTAGTGTCTGCTATTTTATCCTTACTCATTTATTTTTTAAAAAGTTTTTGTTGGCTTTAAAATATTCCTATGAAGACTCAAAATATTAAATGTAATTAATAAAAACATGCACTGTCTCAAAATATACTGCACCCAACAGAATATGACACTCTTCAAAATAATGACTTAGAGAAAAGTAACTATTTTACATGTTGGAATTCCTGTTTAATTTATTTTAAACTTTGTGCTTCAACCATGACCAAATATAAGACAGCTGCATATGTTCAATGAAAAAATATGCTAGGGTTATACTTGGATTTTATGGACTAGGATAAAAAATAAAATAAAAAAGTGGATATTGTCTGTTGAGAAAAGCAAAGTCATTATAAAAATGAAGTGCCCTTAATAATGTATGACTACATTTATTTATTTTTCTATCTTTATGAAAAATCTTTAATATTTAACTTGCTTCTTTTTAATGTTGTTTCCAAGTCAGTAGGTTATATAAAACTGACATGAAGCTAAGGTGTTTTTAAAGCTGATCATAATGCTCTATTTTAGAAATTTTAAAGACATAGCATTTTTGTTGTTAATTCTCATCCTAGGATATTTTTTCCATTGATTTTTAGGGAGAGAGAAAACCAATGATGCAAGAAACACACATCCATTGATTGTTGCCTTTTGCACACACCCCGCCAGGCCAGGGATGAAACCAGGAACCCAGGTATGCTCCGTTGACTGGGAATCCAACCTGTGATGCTTAGGTGAATGGGCTGACATTCTAACCACACAGCATACTCTCGAGGACAAGACAGTATCTATTATTTTTGGTTTCACTTTAATCTGGTTTTTCAGAATGAGAACTAAATACTAATTAGGAAGTACTTGTCCTCTCCTGATTTGAAGTCATCTTCATCGATAATAGGAACAGGGATGCTCTGATGTTTTTTGAGTGGAGACAGCACAAAGAGCAACTGTGAAGCAGGTAGCATTGGGCTCTGAGTCACTTTCATCACCTCTTGCCCCCACCACTGCTTATCTCCTGCAAAAGTTCGCTCTTTCCTCTTTGAGTCTCACGTGTTGGGATTCCAATGAGAGATTCTTTAACTTACACTGCAGAGAGCCAACCACTTAAAACATGCAGAAAAGAAACTTTTAAGCCTGAGAAAGCATATTGAAAGAGTAAAATTAGAGAAAATAGGCAAAACGGAACACAGTTTTTAGTTACACATTTCTTGCATATAGTTAAGTGAAATATTACATGTGATTCAATATTACATATATGAAATGAAATACAAATGAATTATGTACTTTGTTTATATCTTAACGTTTTGTCAAGTTATTTACAGTTACAGTAAAGTATGCTATACTCTTATTAATTATGACTACAAACCCATAAAATAATTTCTAATGAATTGCTTTCTATGGAATAATTAAGAGGAGAAAATGTTAAACCACATTTTTGTCTGAAGACTACACCTGAGGGACAATTCCTTTCCACAGCTCCACACATATAATTTTCTTGACTTCATATCACCAAATTCCATCTGCCTCTTATAAATATTCTGTTAGTAAACAGAAGCTAAAAAGAAATCTGTTTTCCTAAAGCAGAGACCCACTTTGAATATTAACACATGTGTAACTTGGGTTCTGCTTTACTCAGAATCACCCTTTTGGATATTTTAAAGATCTATATTAATATGATAAAAACAAAATAAATGAGATGCTTTTTGTATTTAGTTAAGGTTCCCCCATCACCTCGCATGGAAACCCAATTAAAATTTTATGAAAAATATACAGAGATTATTAAATATTCCTCAGGCACCTGTGAATGTGTGCTTTCAGAGCTATATTTGCTGTCTCAGATACAGACCTCCAGCTACACTGAAGAGTGCATTTTTTGGTTTATTTTTTTAATATCTAGATGAAAATTTTGAGTAGCCTATTAATCTCGAAAGATACATAGTGGTTGTTTTAGAATTGATATTGAAATGATAAATTCATTTCCCAATATGGTTGAAAAAAAGCATATACCTTTAGGAACAATGGCATAGTCTAATCTGTTTAAGATAAATTTCAAGTTCTATTATTTCAATATTATGTTCATCATATTTTTTCCATAATTTAAATGATAAACTATGCCTGCAGGAAAACTGTTTCCCAGTCAAATAAGATAGACCAGGCTTTTGAAACACAGTTATGTTAATATTTTCCACATAAATTTATTATGAATAATGATTCATTTTCTTTAGAATTAAGGAGCTATAATGCAGTTTCATTTATCTTCCTGAATAATATTCTCTTCCTTTTGCTTTGCAGCCTCAGTCCCCAGGCTATAGAGACACTACCTAATAAATTTTTATTTGGCAACTCTAAAAAATCCTGAAACGGTACAAACTAAATTCATGTTACAGTGGAAATTCAAAATGCAAGCATGCACATGGCTCTATTTTGTTCAAGCTATAGATCACTGATATTTCCTCTACCATATAAATCACAGGTCATAAACATGAGCTGGATAGCGTGATAAATTCTGGGTGGACTAAAATAAAGTTGTAATATATTTTACCCACCCCTCGCCCAAGTTAACATAGAAATCCATAATTGGCTTATATTACAAGGTATTCTCCCGACAAGATTCTCATTGTAAGAGCACAGAGTCAGGCAAAAGTGGGTTTTAAGTTGGTAGTATGCAAATCATTGAGCTTATTCCTGTATTATTTTCCATATGAAATGTAAACCTACTTTTGCCCCACCATGTATTCTCCTGGAGTTGAGGGTGCAGAGGATACAATTTTTCTAAAGAAAATGGAAGACCCTCTTATTTTGCAGTGAGCTCTTAAAGTAGCTCTGATAAGAGCCAGAGTCATTGCTGAACAATAGTTTGCTGCCACTTACAATTTAGACTTAAACATTATTATGTCTGGTCTTCTCTACAATCAACCCAAATTTATAGGCTTTCTTTACATGAAGGGAGAGATATTATCTTATAACAAAGAATGTAATTTTCATAAACATTTCTTCCTCAGTAAGAAATTACACCTTTGTGTCATTTCAATTTCTATTATGATTTTCATTTCAATGTTGTATCCACCCTACAAACGGAATTCATCCTATAGTTAAGTTTATTATAAATCTTGTTTCCTTCAGCAAACCAAATTGACTTTTGTATTTTGATTAGTGGCATCCTTCTCCTAGTGCCTAAAATGAAAATCATAAATACATTTTTTACTTCTCCCACCCCCTTATTCCTACAGTGAATTCACCAATGCATTGTCAAATTTTCTAGAAATCAGTAACAAAAATCACAATGGAGAAATTTACAAATACACGGAAACTACACAACACATACTTGAATAGCCATTGGGCCAAAGAAAAAATGAAAAGGTTAATTAGAAAAAATTATTGATACCAAAAGAAAACAATAAAATTTATGAAATATTGTAAAAACAATACTAAGAGGGAAAGTTATGGTGACAAACACATACATTAAAAAGAGAATTAAGAAAAAACACAACCTACAAGAATCATAAAGAGAAATACTAATCCCAAAGTTATCAAAATAAAGGAAATAATATTAGAGAAAAAAGAAATGAAATATGTAAAACAATAGAATGTAAAAACAATAAACATTCATAAAACAGCATTTTTTTGAATAAAAAAACATAAAATTGACAAAACCTTAGCTATACTAACCAAGAAAAAAGAGGAAATACAAATTAAATTCAAAAACTAGACATTACAAATTCAGCCACATAAAAAATATCACAAGGTACCATTATAAACAACTTTTGGCTATTGTTAATAAGGAATAAGTATGTAAAAGCAGGTATAATCTCCATAGAAAAGTATTTTATTTTTTGTTTATTCTAGGCCTGTATATACCCTTCCCACACCAAACAGATGAATAAATGAATTGAAGTAGGACATGTATAAATAATAATAACTATCCAAACTATCCTGAATACCAATTGATCTTATAAAATAATTGATCAGTTGTGAGTTTTGTGATTATAAATTATTTACAGAATTTTTTTCCCTGTTTAAAATTCAGGGGTTTAGAAAGTGTCTGTTACATTGACTTCCAATGTCAGAAGCACAAAAATGGGAAATTATATATATATGCATTTGACCAATAAATGCAAGTTAAACAAATCTACACCATTTTTTCACTTCTAAAGTACTGCTTTGTATTTGATTCTGATGTGAAAACATGCTATATATCATGTTTCCCCAGGTATTTCTAGCAGGACAAACCTTAATATAGGGGCAAAAATGAGCACTCTCCCAGCAGTGACAAGCAGCATTATCTTTTAAAATGTTAATTTTCAGTGTATAAAATTGGTTTCATTAAAAAAGCCTACTCTTGTGAGTTGTTTCATTGTCTCAGAAAATTCCATTTAAAAATAACAGTAGTGGCTGTATAAAAAGCAATATCTAATCTGAGATTTACTGTAGCGCATTTTCTTTTAAAGGCAAGTCTGTGCTTGTTCCTTGTCAGAAAATAAAAGATGGAAAGTGGCCTCCATGTAGTGGAATACTAAAGTTGGCATATCAGGAAATTAATATATTAAAACATATTCCACTTATTGAATTTGTAAAAGGACACTCGAACACTGCTCACAAGAATTTTAGGAGTGTAAAGTTAACAGCAACCCATCCTCATTACTGATGATAGCCCATAAAGTATACCAACCACATATAAAACAAAACTAAGGTAGGATTAGACTGCAGAGATTCCTAGTTACCTGCTTGAGTATATTCTTTTTTTTTCCTCTGTAGAAAACTAATTAGAGATATAAATTTGTCTTAGGGTATAATGTTTTATTTCTAAACAGCAATAGTTGGATTCTACTTTCAAGAAATCACCTTAACAGGAGATGACTCTGCTGGCTACTTTTTGTTTGATGTTTGTTTCTTCCTTCTCATTGCTTTGTAGAATATGGAGATATAATGTCTATCTCGAAAACAAAGTCAATTCTTGAGTTTGGAAGCTCGTCATAGTACTCACAGAACAGATAAGAGAGATTAGGTTCCTGATGACTCTGGAGACTCCACACCAACCCGGTCTGCCTAGGTTTTAAATCCTTTTACATATAAGAAACATTAAAATATTTAATATATGCACCCTATTTTCAAATATGCACCCCTATTTTCATAGCAGTGTTATTTACAATAGCTAAGGTCTGGAAACAGCCCAAGTGCCCATGAGAAGATGAGTGGAACATAAAACTGTGGTACATTTACACAATGGATGGACCTGGAGATTATCATGCTAAGCAACATAAGCCAGTTAGAGAAAGATAAATATTGTATGATCTTATATGTGTCATCTAATGAGCAAAATAAACTGATGAACAGAATCGGTCCAGAAACATGTATGCAGGGAACAGCATGACAGATCTCAGAAGGGAGGAGAGTAGAAGGGACAGGAAGAGGTTAACCAGAGCACAGATGTGCGTATATGCATAACCATGGAGACAGACCCATAGTGTGAGGAAGTCCTGTGGTGAAGGGGAACAAGGAGGGGAAATGAGCATCTGAAACACTGTCAACAGTAAATAAAAAAAACTAATAATAAACTTTCATTAACAATTTTTAAAGTTTTAAATGTTTTTGATGTAACAGAAATAAATTTAATGATATGATATAAAGTTTGGTAATGAAGTATCTATTGTAATTAATGGAGTAAAACCCTGGAACTGACTGAATGGAGAAGGTAAGGCAAATACTAAGCATTCCAATAGTGTAAGCTCGAGAGTTGACAATTCTGGTGGTATGATAGCAAAATATTTGTTCTAATTGTTGCCTGCTGTATATTGAAAGGTAGATAACATGCAACCTGGGTTGTAATATCACAACCCCTTGTACTAATATAGAAAAAAGTAAACGTGTAGCAGGTGCTCAATCTTTGTCACATTAGTTGATAACATGAAATTAGAACCAGGAAAAAACAAGCAGAGATCAAAGATACAAGGCTCAGGAATCCATCTATAATGGCTTGCAGCCTAATTTCATTGAGAATTCATTAATTTGGAAGAAAGCTGGGATGAAAAAGATAAATTCTACTGTATTCCAATCTGGTGCATTCATCAACTCTGCCTGTTAAAGGGCAGCAACAGCAGGCGATGTTCTGTGGCCAAACCCTTTCAAACAATTTTCTCACACGTTCTCTTGAACAGGAAGGGACAGGAAGAGATTAACTGTAAAGTAAGCACAATGATGATCAGGATGAGGTCTGGTATTGCTACCTGATCTTATTCTTTCAAGTATATTCAAAACAGTCAGTGCTACTTTAATGCATGGGATATGTGAAGAATGCAAAATTCAATAAGTAAAAAGTGAGATCCTACAGGCTTAACAACTATATCTGGATGAGAATTTGTTATGATTATTTATACTGTTTGGAGAAAATATGTCAGACAATTGCTAATATTTGTAAGCACTTTCATAGCCAATAAATCACCCTTAAGTTTCTTAAAGAGAATCCAAAATCCCTTGCCCAGGACAGGTGTGCAGTCCCCTAAAAGAGGGTCTCCCCCAATGCCCATGTCAGACATGGTCGTGGAGGAGAACAAAGAATTTAGCAGAGAATAAGCCACACTCTGTAATAAATACTGGGTGTCACAAAAATGCATACACACTTTAACAGCTGACAACTCACTCAATTTTCACTCCTTTCCAGGTTTAACTGCATTGAAATAATGTGTGATGCTAGACTAAACTTTGAAAAGAAATTTATACTAAAGTGCCACTAGACTTTTTATGGGGACACATAAAAGATAAGGTTTACAGTACAAAACGAGGAACAGCAGACGAATTGAAAGCACACAAATACTGAACAAAAGTATTCTTGATGTTTGCGATTATATTGCTTTGCATTATCATCAATGCCTGTACCAGAATATTGACAGAAAAAAGTATTAATTTCTATATATTCTTTCAAATATTGAACATGAAATGTTGATAAACACTGACTTTATAATAAAAATGTGTATACATTTTTTTTGGAACACTCTGTATAGAGAGAAGAGAGGAAAAGGTAGCAACAGACAAGGTAGAGGATGAGATGCATCTATTTATCTCATTAGCTACCCAAAATATGTATGAAATAATTAACCATATTACATTCTTTTTTCTTATTAGCTAATGGGCCTTAAATAAATAATTAAGCCAAAGTAAGATGGCATGTAAACACAAGAGCTAAAGTATAGTCTATGGCCTTACATACAGAGAAATTAATATGAAAGAAATAATAGTACATATTTCTAAGTGGTGAGATTATAGGTAAAGCTTAAAAAACTTACCCATTGTAGAATTAAAGAAAAGTCTGTAAGTATTTACTCTAATTCTTTTCAGGAAAAGCAATTTAAAAATTATTATAATTGAACATATGTTCTTAATATTCCACTATATGACTGTACTGCTATGTATGGTCATTATTATCACATCTCATTTGCTCTTACAAGTTAATATGACCACACAAATTTGGGACCATATATATGCACATGAGTTATTTTAGGATGCCTGGAGATAAAACCACCAAAAAGTGTATGTATATTTGAGCTTTCTAGAAAATGTCATTAAAGAGCACAGTTGTTCCACATTATCCACAGCTCTCCATAGATGTTTACCAGCGTGATGGTATAGAAAGCATCTCTTGGTTTTTAAATTTGAGTCTATGTGGTAACAACTGTGGGTATTTCTTAACAAAACCCTATTCTGCTAATTGTACACTATAAAATGGACAATATTTTTTTGTGTTTAAAAAAATGTTATGTATTCTGCTATTCTTTTGTTGAAATATGGTTTTGTCATGAATCTTCTTGAAAGTTTTCCTTTTTTAATTACTCAGTATCTCTTGATTTAAAAAAGTTCTGCCAAAACTGGTTTGGCTCAGTGGATAGAGCGTTGGCCTATGGACTGACAGGTTCCGAGTTTGATTCTAGTCAAGGGCATGTATCTTGGATGTGGGCACATCCCCAGTAGGGGTTGTGCTGGAGGCAGCTGATCGATGTTTCTCTCTCATTGATGTTTCTGGCTTTCTATCCCTCTCCCTTCATCTCTGTAAAAATATCAATAAAATATATTTTTAAAAAGATCTTAATTTTGATGTCATCTAACACATCAAGTGGGTTTTTTTTATTAACTCATTTTTACATTTGCTTAGAAAGTCCTTTTCAGAGAGATGTACATTTTAAAAATATACTTAACCCTCCAACAATAAGAAATAGCAACTCATATGAAATGTTACCAGGGAAACTAATTAGAGATTCTCAGCCCAAAATTTTTATTGGGGATGGTTACATAGGCACCCTCTTCCCAGCATTTAACTAAGTCCAGGTTCCCAGGAGAAAAGCTTGTTCCACATAAACCATACTGATCCACAAGCTTGACACAGAAAGCCACTATTACAGAATGCGGGATATCTCCCCAACACCAGCCAAAGCCCAATCTTAGAAGCATGTCTTATAAGGATAGCAGTCTCAGTCTTACTATGTTAAATCTGTTGAGTCTTTGCTCTTTATCAATTCAAATAATTATAATTTTTTAATATTTACCTTTCTGTATGTCCTCAGCCACAGCAAAGCAGTGCTCACACCTCATCTCTACTTGGAAGTGTCCACTTTCCCTTAGATTTCAGGCTGGGTGACTATCTGCAGCCACAGCTCTCTGATTCGATCAGCTATGAATTTGTGGGTTTTCTGATTTCTTTGTTGTTGCAGTGGAAGTGATGTTGTTCCCACTTTTCTACATACTAATTTGAATCCAGAACCAACAATGATTTTTTTTTCACAATGGATTTTTAAATATCTAATATATTTGTATATTTTTCAATGTGACCTGTTAAATACTGATTTTTAACTTAACCTATATTTAGAGATTAAGGCTAATGTACAGTACTAATTCATCAAAATTTCTTCAACTTATATTTTAAAAAGTGAAAATTTTTGAAATGTATAGGTGTATATTTTAAGAGTCTCATGCTCTACCGACTGAGCTAGCCGGGCACTTCCTAGGTGTATATTTTAATTGCTCAATACAGGGAGAATAATATGATCTATTACATCTATTGTTTGTTTACACTATTTCCATCATTTACATTTATAGAAAGTTATCCTATCTAATAAAAGAGTAATATGCAAATTGAACATTCCTCTGATCAATCCACACCCACAGCCACATCCACCAGCCAATCAGGAGCAAATTATGCAAATAGACCACAGGCAAGATGGCTGCCGCAACTGAGAGCAGGAGGGACGCTTGGGTTTCCCCAGCAATGAAGGAAGCCAAGCTTTCTGCCTGCCTGCCTTTGCCGTCCAATGCTAGAAAGTTTCAATTATAGAAGAAACATAAACCCAACAGAAATAACGGAAGCCACAGATATGGAGAGAGGAGGCTAGGGTTGCCAGGGCGATGAAGAAAGCCAAATTTCTGAAGCCCTAGACTAGGCCTCCACTCTAAACTACGAAGTTTCAAACAGAAATGGCTGTTGCCACAGAGCGATGCAGAAGGCTTGGCTCCACTCCAGGCTACAAAGTTTACATTGTAGAACATAAACTCATCTCAGATCCCAGGGCCTCCACTTAGGTTTTGGAGGGGGGAAGGGGGAGGGTGTGGGTGGCCTGCAAACCACTATAGGCCCCTCTCCCAGGTTGCCCCACACCCCAAGGGAACTCCCACACTGATCCAGGACACCTTTCAGGGCAAACCAGCCAGTCCCAACCCATGCACCAGGCCTCTATCCTATCTAATAAAAGAGTAATACGCAGATTCACCATCACTCCAACGCACAAGAGGGCTGCCCCCATGTGGCAGAAGATGGCCATCACAAGATGGCCAGCAGGAGAGGTCTGTTGGGAGGGAGCAAGCTGCAAGGGAGGACAGTTGGGGGCGATCAAGCCTACAGAGGAGGGCAGTTAGGGGTGACCAGGCTGGCAGAGGAGGGAAGCTGAGGGCAAACAGACTGGCAGGGGAGCAGTTAGACATCAATTAGGCTGGCAGGGTAGTGGTTAGCGGGTGATCAGGCTGGCAGGCAGAAGCGGTTAGGGGCAATCTGGGAGGCAGGCAGGCGAGCAATTTGGAGGTAGCAGTCCTGGATTGTGAGAGGGATGTCTGACTGCCTGTTTAGGCCTGATCCTAGAAGGGACATCCCTCGAGGGGTCCCAGATTGGAGAGGGTTCAAGCTGGGCTGAGACACACACCCTGCCGCCCCCCCTCCCCCCCACACACACACGAATTTTGTGCACCGGGCCTCTTGTATTAATATAAAATTAACAAAACTATTAGTTAACATTTATTTTATTAAGGTTGAATAGACAATGCTGATGTTCATAGGAATATAAAATAATATATAATCAACTTTCATTATTTGTGGATTTTGTTTCAATTTGCCTCCTCAACAAGGCAATGCTTTTTGTTTCAGCTCTCATGATATCAACAAGTATCCTTTTTTTGTCTGTTTAGTGTCACATTTTTTTTCTTATTTTTGTGCTTTTTCTTGATTCTGCTGCTTAAAATGGCTCTTAAGTGTAGTGCCATCTATTAGTAAATGTGAGAAGCCCATGAGGTAGTTATGGAGAACATATTATGTGTTACACAAGTTTTCTTCAGGCATGAACTGTAGAACTGCTAGCCAGGAGTTCCATGTTAATTAGTCAACTACATATTAAATAAGGTGCTGTTATACAGAAATTCACATAATTAAGGTTAGAAATTGATTGGTTGATGAACCTAACTCTATATTTCCAGAAGGAAGAGGGTTTCAGGATTCACCAATCCAGTGTTCACTGAGTTTATAGAACATAATACAACTAAGGAGAATTGATTGTGAATTTGTAAACTATTCCATTGTAATGGTTGATATATCAATACACACACCCTGAAAGAAGTGGGCAGCCCCTCATCCCAGGTTGCTTTTGACCCAGACAACTAGAGGAAGTTCTTTCTTACCTCCTGAACCAATGTCATTTTAACAACTAAAAATTAACCATAATATCTCAAATTCATCTAATAGCCAAAGATTCATATTCAAAATTGCTCCATATGACATTTGAAATCCTATCTAATGAAAGAGTAATATGCAAATTGACCGTGTCTTTGCTATACCTACAAGCCACGCCCACCAGTCAATCTGGAGCAAATAAACTAACCAAGATGGCGGGCCAGCCGACCACCACCCAAAGTGGGCCATGATGGCACTTGGGGCAGCCCCAGACCCAGCAGGGGTAGTCAGGAGTTCAAATCACAGCCCCAGACCCAACAGGGGATCCAGCCCCCCAGCTGCCCGAACCGTCACCATGAGGCACTTTGGGTAGCGGGATCACAGCTCTAGACCCAACTGAGGGCCCAGATCGCAGCTCCAGACCCAGCAGGGGATCCAGCTCCCTGGCTGCCTGAACCGCCTCCATGGCTGTGCTTCGGGCGGCCGGGTCCTGATCACAGCCCCAGACCCAATAGGGGCAGCTGGGGGCCTGGATCGCAACCCCAGACCCAGCCCCAGCAGGGGACCAGACCCAGACAGCTTGGGTTGCCAAGTGGCATGGGTTGAGGCAGCAGAGACACAAACCCATAAGAAACCTGTGGAAAGGGAGATAAACTTATCATAACTTTATCCCCCTTCCCACAAGATGAGAAAACTGCCCCTGGATTATTTACTGCTGTGGCCAACACCTTTCTACAAACACAAGGTAAATGTTATGGTCACTCCCAGGAAGGTCTGGTCAGAATACTGTCTCCAGGGAATAATGCTACTGTGGCAAATCATCTAAGAGAGGAAACAAGCTTTTGTTGGATTTATTCCGAAGGTCAAAGAACATGCCACCCCAACATATGTTGTGTTGTTATATTGATAATCTTGAGCTGCAGATGCTTGAAAAACAGCAAATTCATGCAGAGGATTTCACTCAAGTCTTCTGATCTCCCTAAAATCAGCCCCCCCCCCCCAAGGAGTTTAAATATCATATGTCCCCTTGAAGGGAGAAGTGTCATCAGGCAGAGAAGACTGACTCCTGTCACAGGAGAGTAGAGGTTGACATCACACCCAAACTTTGTTACAAACTACTTCCCCTCACCCCTTTCATCTTTCCTAAATATCATTTACTCTCCTCTAAGAGGCCTATATCTCCAGTTCCCTTTCCCTAGAAAGAAGGTATTTAAATCTGCATTTTAAGCCATCTTGGGGAGTTACTCATTTTTTCTCTGGCATCTCCCACATATACACAAGGTGCACATGTTAATGAACTTTTGTTTTTCTCTTGGTGATCTGTCTTTCATTACAAAGGCCTCCAGTAAGAACTCAGAAAGGTAGAGGGAAGCTATTTTTCCTCCTCCATAATTCTACCTCAGGAAATCCAGTCCCCAGCTAAACAATGAGGTTGACTCAAGTACCAAACCGTCCAGCTGACGGGAGGGAAGCTTCTAGGAAGAAGTCAATGATATTGGCATCAAAGTGGGATGGAGGGCACACCCATGGTTGCTGGTGGGAGTTTAAAGTGGTTTAACATTTTTGGAGGATGATTTGGCAAATTCGATAGAAATGTTCAAGGTAAATCCAAGAGTCTTTTTCTAGGAATCACATCTGGTGAGATAAAGCACAAGCATAAGTGTTGCTCAGAACCCAGGATGCTACTGTGGACTCCCCTTCCACGATAGGAAAACCTGGGAACAACCTGTATTTTTAGGACAAGGTAGCATCTATACAATAAAAGGATAATATGCTAATTAGACTGAACATCTTCTGGATGACCTTCCAGTTGTCCTTCCAGATATCCTTCTGGACAAATCCATATAGATGGGGCCAAAGCAGAGGAGGTTAGAGGCAATCAGGCAGGCAGGCAGGGGAGAACAGTTAGGGGGACCAGGCCAGCAGGGGAGAGCAGTTAGCGCAAATAGGCTGTCAGGGGAGAGCAGTTAGGGATCAGGTTGGCAGGCAGGTGAGTGGTTAGGAGCCAGAGGTCCCAGATTAGAGAGAGTGTAGGCCAAGCTGAGGTGACCCCCCTTCACTATGCATGAATTTCATGCACCGGACCTCTAGTAATTAATAAAATGAATGTATATATTGTTTTATATGTAGATATTATATATTTTATATACATATTTGGCTAAAGATACACATTTCAACACACACACATACACACACACACACACACACACAGAAGCTATTCCTCTAAGATTCATTATTGTTTTTGCTTTTAGTGGGGAAAATATATTTAGAAACAACTTTCAAGAGTATCAACAGTGTTCACTATTTCCTTGCTGTTATTTTAGAACTTTCATGGACTGAAAAATAAATGTTTCTAACATTATCACAATTAGTTAATATAATTAAAATATATGAATATAAATGATACAACTTGCAATAATAACTTATAAAATGTAAGATTTATTTGCAGCACTTTTTGTCACTGGAGTATATCCCACTAAAGATATACAAAGAACCGTTTTCCCAATGGTCGGCAAACTCATTAGTCAACAGAGCCGAATATCAACAATACAACGGTTGAAATTTCTTTTGAGAGCCAAATTTCTTAAACTTCTTCTAATGCCACTTCTTCAAATTAGACTCACCCAGGCCATGACATTTTGTGGAAGAGCCACACTCAAGGGGCCAAAGAGCTGCATGTGGCTCGAGAACCACGGTTTGCAGATCACTGTAACCTAAAACATTTGAAATACATATTTTCTCTATTTGGTTTTATGCCTTAATTTGTTTCTCTTTCTTTTAGTTTCATCTGTTTGTGCTTTTCTTTTCATTTAATATTTTATTGAATATATAAAGCACTGACTGCACAATTACAAGTATGAATGTTATGTATTAAGATGAAATGCAACCATCCATGTCTATCTGCTTCTCATCCTCTTTCCAACCTATAAATTACAGTTTCATTAGTTACTAGCTTACCCTTCAAGAATGTTTATTTCCAAATATGTATATGAATTTGAATATAAATTTGAATACCAATATATATTTACCTATATTTTAAAATATATTATCTTATTTCATTAATCTGCAACTTGTTTTTTGACTCAAATATTTTTTCATGCTTATCATTTTTACGGTTTATGTTCTTTGTAGTTGAATTAGTGAGTTTTAAAATTACTGTTTTTTTAAGTTGCAGCTAAAAAGGTATTGCTGCATTAGAGTTTTGAAAGAATATGCTTTTTTTTCTGCTAATGCATTTAGTATCTATGTTTGGAATTTATCTTGACTTACAATGTAAGGTTTGAGTTCAATTGTATGTTTCTGCAAATAGCTACCCAGCTATCACCACAGTTTATTAAAATGCCCATTATATTCCCCCAGTTTAATAAGCTGATGTCTAACTAAAGAAATCATATATTCAGAAACCTCAGAATGAGATCACATATTTCACAGGCAGACACTTAACCTTAATTTTAATAAAGATGAGAGTTTCAAAAATATGTTGCCTACAGACTTTATAATTTAATACAACTTATAAAGGCTGAGGGATTCTAAAAGTTATATTTCTGATCATGTGATTGTGAACAATTTTCTAAGAAAATGAAATGTGACATATTCAATTAAGAAGCAAAGCTCTGATTAGCGACTCATTCTAGAAAAGATAAAATATAACAAAAATATTTTCTTAGGTCATACGCCTAACAAGAAATACAATAAGAATGGAGGGGGTGGGAGGACAAGGGGGTGGGGAAGGAAACATATGTACTACTATTTGTAATACTTTAAACAATAAAAAATAAAATAAAAAAAGAATGAAGACAAATTGTATAACAATAACAAAAAAGATTTAGTAAAAAGGTGGCAGTACAAAAAAAACTACTCTATGGTGCATCCATAGACTCTGATGGACATAAATAACACAATAAAAATGAAATTACAGGTCCTGATAAAAGAGAAAGTAGGGGGAGAAATCATCTAACTATTTTAAATTAGATAAATGTCCCAGGCCAAATAATTGAAATCTTTATAATGTTACTCTATTTGATACGTGTGCTATCAGAGAACATTACAGAAGTGATTTCATAAATTAACATTAAGGAAGATGAGAGGTAATTAAGCACTAAAGAAGAGTTACCATGATGTCTATCTCTGTAAGGTCATTTAGCTCTTACTTTTATAAGGAGTTAAGACAGACAAGAATTAATTCAGTGTTCTCACTTGTGAAAGCTACATAATTAAGATAGGTTTGCCATGCCTGAGTAAGTCTGCATCAGGCTTTTTTTTTTTCATTTTCATTGTATAAAAATGAATTACATTTTTAAAAGAGAAATAAACTTCTAGAAACATACTATTCAAGGTGCCCAATCATAGATAATGAAACATTAAAATTTAAAAGTACAATGAGGCTAGAAAATTGATTTATTAGAGCTTACAACTTTTATCAAATTATAAAATGAAAAAATCAGTTAGATGGTTCAGTAATTTGACAATATTTGAATGAAGAAATCTTAGAAAACGCAATAGAAATATTTTGACTCAAAGTCAATATTTTGTTACCTGAAATAAAACAGTATTCTTCATAAAATAATTTAGCTAAAGGCTTAAAGAGATAAACATACAACAAATAAAAGTAATCATAAGCTTACAAAGTTCAGAAAGGTTGACTTCAATACTCCATACAAAGCAATTCCTATTCTTAATCTGAGTGTGAATTTATGGGAGAAAGGTGATTTTCTTGTTTAGAAAAGTAGAACAAAGAACCATATATTTCAGATAATATTAGAATCATTATCTGACACATAGTACCTAAAAATTAACTCAAAAATGGATTAAAAACTTGAGCATAATATTAGAAACCATAAAACTTAGAAACCATAGAAATTCTAGAAGAAAACAGGCAACAATTTCCTTGGCATGGATCTTGGTGATGATTTTTTTTTGTATTCTATACCAAAAACAAAGGCAACACAAGAAAAAATAACCAATTGGACTACTTTAAACTCTCAAGTTTCTCCATAGGAAAGAAATCAACAAAGTGAAAAGGCAATCAGCCAAATGAGAGAAAATATTTGCAAGCCATATAACTTATAAGGGGCTAATATCAAAAATATATAAAAACTCATAAAACTCAATAGCAAAAAACAAACATCTGATTTAAAATACACAGAGAAGACAAGGATTGGAAATAAGTAAATGAATAGGTGTTCAGCATTATTAATCATCAGGGAAATGCAAATTAAAAGCACAATGACATATCATCTTATACTTCTTAGAATAGCTATTATCAAAAAGAGAAAAAAATATCAAGAGTTGGTAAGATATGGAGAAAAGAATATTTTTGCACTGTCTGTGGGAATATAAATTAGTATAATCTCTAAGGAAAACAGCATAAAATTTCCATAAAAAAAACACAAAAAAATAAAGATAGAACTACCATATGATCCAGCATTTCTACTTCTAGGTATTTATTCAAAAATGCTAACTCAAAGAGATATATGAACTCCCTTTTTAATTACAGCAATATTCTCAATAGCCAAGTAATGAAAACAACTTAAGTATGCATTAATTAATAAAGGGGAAGAAAGAATTTTATATTTAACTAGAGGCCCAGTGCAGGAATTCATGCACCAGTGGAGTCCCTTGGCCTGGCCTGCAGGATCAGGCTGAAACCGGCTCTCTGACATCTCCCAAGGGATCCCAGATTATAAGAAAGCACAGGCTAGGCCAAGGGACACTACTGGTGAACAATTGGAGCCTTGGAGGGACACAGGAGGTTGGCCAACCAGGGAGGGACCGTGGGATGGCTCCAGGGCATATCTGGCCTGTCTCCGTCCTGATCGGCTGGACCTCAGCAGCAAGCTAACCTACTGGTTGGAGCATCTGCCCCCTGGTGGTCAGTGCACATCATAGTGAAAGGTTGAGCAGCCTTAGCATATCATTAGCATATACACTTTGATTTGGTTCAATGGCCGACTGGACAATCAGACACTTAGTATATTAGGCTTTTATTATATGGGATGGAATATCATTCAAACACAAGAAAGGGAATCCTGAGATTGGAGACAATATGGATGGACCTGGAGAGAATTATGCTAAGTGAAATAAGTCAGACAGAGAAAGACAAATACCATATGATTTCAGTTATATGTGCATCTAAAAACAAACATACAAACAAAACATGAATTCCTAGATATAGAGTATAACTGGTTGCTGCCAGAGGTTGGGGGATGGAGAGTGGGCAAACAGGTGAAGGTAGTCAAGATTAAAATTTCCAGTTTTAAATAAGTCATGGGATGCAATGTACACAACAGAGACTATAGCTAATAATACTGTGTTACTATGTTGTTTTTTAAGTTGCTAAGAGTAGATCTTAAAAGTCCTCATGATAGAAAAAAATGTAACTATGCAAGGAGAAGGTTAACTAAACAGTGTGGTGATCATTTTACAATATATACAAATATTGAGTCATTGCTTTTGTATACCTGAAACTCACATGCAATTTGTCAATATCTCAATAAAAATATGAGAAAAAACCTTTCAAATAAGTTGAACAAAAATGTTTGCTTCACATGATCTATTTTCAATGAAAACAAAAACACATACAGTAAAACACTGATAACAGAAGTCAAAGTAAACCTAAAAAACTGAAAACATATTCTAGTGTCATAAATTTATAGAATCAATATTTGTAGAATGTCAAGTTTCCTTTAATCTGTAGGATCAACAAAGACACAATAAATAAATTCAACAAACATTTTGGTAAAGTCTGTATGTGGGTTTAGTAGTTATCAACAAATGAACCTTTTTATGTGAAATATGGGAACTAAAATAGCAAGAAATAACTTTATACAAAAAGTACAAAGTTAGAAAATTCATAGTTAAATAATCTGATAATTTACTTTAAGTTAAAGGAATCAGAATTATCTGGTATTTGTGAAAGCATAGACACATAGATCAATAAAATAGGTAGAAAGTCACATATATGCATATCCTAATATATAAAAAGCCAGGGGCCATCATAATCAAAACAGACGGATGACAGAACATCAGGCCAGCAGGGGGTCAGTGAGGGATGACCAAATGACTAAACAGCTATCTGTGTAGGGTGACCAAGCTGGAAGGGTGGTTAGTGAGGGACAATCAAATGACTAAAGAGCAGGCTGCATGGAGTGCAAAGCTGGCAGGGGGCTAGTGAGAGATGACTAAACTGCTGAACAGCATGCTGTGTGGGGAGACCAGGCCAGCAGGGTGTTTTGTAAGGGATGACCAAATGAACAGCAGGTTGCATGGGGCAACCAGGCCAGCAGGGATGGGGGAGCAGTTGGATGCTACCAGGTCAGTGGGGGAGAGCAGTTGAGGGCAACCAGGCTGGCAGAGTGTGCAGTAGGCGGGGACCATGCCAGCAGGCAGAGGTGGTTAGGGGTGATCAGGCTAGTGGGGGTGGGCAGTTAGGGGCAATCAGGCAGGCAGGCGGGTGAGCAGTTAGAATCCAGGGGTCCCAGATTGGAGAGAGTGCAGTCTAGGCTGAGGGGACCCCCCATCTATGCATGAATTTCATGCTCTGGGCCTCTAGTATATTTATAATACCATATTTTCTGGCATATAAGATGACTTTTTAACCAAGAAAATCTTCTCATATGTCGGGGTCTTATACATCGGGTGTAAAAATACCATAGCCTGCCATTTTGATGGGCGTCGCTAACTCGTCAGGGACTTGTCTGGTATTTGCTCTCTATTGTTTCTTATCTTCCTCCTATCATCATCAGTTCCAGTCGTCTTATAGGCCAGGAAATAACGGTAGTCAATTGATTTTTCTACAGAGTTAAAATATAATTTAATAAAGGAGAGTCAAATTAACTCAAAATGGATCACAGACCTAAATATACTACTAAAAGTCTTTCAATTTTTAGAGGAAAAATATAGAAAAAATATTTGGTTTAGGTAAAGATGCCTTAGATATGACAAAAATATCACAATTTCTTTAAAAAATTGAATAGGTTAGACCTTCTAAAATTTTTAAATCTCTGCTCTTCTAGAAAGGTACATGTATTTAAATAAATGAAAATCAAGTCACAGATTGAAAGAAAAATACATAATTAAAAAATTGTTCACCTTTGCTCCAAATACTGTATAAATTTGCATTCTTAGAATATTATCACATGTATGTACACCTAATTCTACTGTTGCCAAAAGTCTTGCATGTTGAAACATCCCCTGTAAACACATTTGCTAAGTGTTATCTATAAGTCCATTTTATCAAAATTTCTTTTGAATTAATCCTAAACAACTATTACATATTGCTAAAGGGAATGTCCATGAAACATGGACATTAAATATGGTCTTATATAACATTTACACTACAATACTGCAGTTAAATCTATTATCTTAAATATGTTCACGTTTTCAAGAAGTATGTATCAGTTTTACATGCTGATTCATATCTGTTGTGGCTGCACAGAAACATTGTGCTTATTTCAATTTTATTGGCTATCTTTGTATGCAGGTTAGTTTGTTGCATGAATAACTTATGGATAAATGAAACATTCTCATCTTTGAATAGGTTATAGTTAGCAGTTTCTATTAAAAACATCTGTGTTCAATTTCTGAATTAAATAATTTATAGGCACCATAAAGCAAATATTGTGACACTTAAATAATTATTTTAGAATAATTAGATATTCTTTTATCATTTATATTTTAACTTCATCATATAGTATTCTCATTGACAATACTGCAATTTAGAAATAATCTTCATAATCATTTATGAAACATGTTTTTAGTTATGCTTAAGAGGGATTTAATTAATTTCTGGGGCAAATTCCAGATCATAAAAACTTTGAATAGGACCATTTGTATGTTTAATTAATAAATTTTAACATGCACACTATTTTTTCCATTAAAAAATGTGCACTATTATACTAATCATTATTCAGTGTGCTTTCCTCCTAAATGTAATTACAGGGAAATCTTCAGGATGAAAAATGGTTATAAGAAAACATGAGAATTCAATGGAAATTATAATAGATTATGACTGGATATATTTTCACTTCTTTTAGATTACTTGCTGAAAATAATCAGAATCCAATATAAACTTATTCTAAAATAAAAAAATGGACAATCAGACATATATTGAAATACCTTTATGTGATTTAACTAAATTTACCAGCCATAAAAAAGAAGAAAATCCTGTCATTTGCAACAACATGGATGAGTCTATAGGGCACTATGCCAAATAGATTCACAAGATGGAAAGAAAACAGCAAATACTGCATAGTATCACTTATATGTGAAATCTTTAAGAAAAAACTAAAAGCTCATTACATAGAAACAGAATAGAATGGTGGTTACCAGATGCTGGGGGTGGGATGGGAAGAGGATTTTGTAGGTCAAAGGACACAAGTTTTTCAGTTGTAAGGAGGATCTAATGTATAGTATAGTGACTATAGTAAACACAGTATTGTATTCTTGAAAGTTTTTGCAAGCTGATCTTAAGCTTCGTCATCACATACACACAAAGAATTATCTATGTATGTAAGTGAAGTGAGGGGTATGTTAATTATCTTGATCTTGTAATCATTCTACAAAGTAATATACCTGATCAAATCACTTTAAATATATGCAATTACATGATCAATTATTCAATAAAGTTTTAAAAAATACCACTTCATATTCAACCATAGAGCCCTATGTTTTCTCTTTTTTTCCATATGTAATATGATTTTAGTATTTCACAATGCGATTCTGCTACTTTTATCTTTCTTTTAATTAATATGAGTTTCCGCAGTTTCTTAAATCTTTTTGACAGACTGTGGGTACCAACATTCCAGAGTTCTATCTTTGTTATTTATTAGAACAATAGCCTGAATGCAATTTTTTAAATAATTTTTTTCCTTTTTTTTTTTTAAATCCAAGGAAGAACTTACCCAGCCCAACTTGTAGGAGATGTCCAGTCGTGGGGCAAGCAAGTGTTCTAGAGGTGGCTACTCACATTCTTACCAAATAGGTAAGAGAAATGGTATTCCACCCAACAGGTGTCTATGTCAAAGCACCTCTGTTAGAAATTTCAATGTGATTTTAGATGAAAATAAGAAATTGAGGAGGATGGGATTATATTGAGATTACTCTGTGTTAGATTATGAGGAATAAATCCAAGGTATTTCCCCATTTGTTTTTATTGCAAAACTAAGTGATTTTAGTCATAATATAGGTTTAATTGAGGGATATTATAGGTTTTTGAGTGAGAGTGGCAGCCTGAAGAGATTCAGAGTCCAAATTTAAAGCACATTTTAGCTTTATCTTCCTCAATAGCTTAATGATGTTATCTTTGACCTGGGTTCTTCCTACCTCTCTAATTTGCCATCTAAAGTATGACAGTTTGTCCTCAGGCTGGCTCCCCCCAAGGTCACAGGATGACTGCACACGTTCTGGCTTTTATATCCAGATATGAGAACATCCAGAGCTAAAGAAATCATCTCTTATTCATTAGTTTGCCTCACTTCTGACTTTATTCTTTGCACTAGTTTTTTCAGAGCCTTGTATATGCCATTGATTTTAACTTGAGAAAAAATGATATTGATATATCGCCTACTGAACTAAAGCATTATAGGAATATTAGAAATGAGTGCAGTAATATATCAATCCCTGATAGATGCATAAGATGACAAATGAATCACTGAGTTTAATATTTTGTGTGTGGGACAAAAACTTGAGGAAAACATTTGCTTCAGCCAATGCCTGCCCTGCTATCACTTAATCATGAAAAGATTTATCTTAAAATGTAGTTAAGGTAGAGGATTAGCAGGGAGGAAAATAATGAAAACTGAGAAATACTGAAAAGAAGCTATGAATGGCAGTGATCATGCAGAATACAGTCTGTTTTTGAACACTTTATTCTAGCTCCTTCGAATGTTTTTTTATGATATATGCAGGAGCTTGATTTACCAAAGTAATTAATCATATAATGACTAAACTTGTGTGTTCAATTACAGTCTTTATGGTTGATTGCTTTTTGTAATAAATACCATTACTAGCTCTTTTTCACTCCTGCCCTGGGCAAGAAGGCCAGGACATAAATGGAAAAGACAAATATAACCAATGTTCAGATAAAATACTTTTTCTAAAGTGGGATGTTAGGACATATTAATTTTCAATGTCAGAAATATTAATTTGGTTTAGTGAAGCTAAAAGCATATAAACATTCACTAAATGTACAACTTCATTGCAATATCAGATCTTCACCACCACATTTCAATTGTATCATTAACATAATTTTAAAATGTTTTATTTTTAAAATATATTTATTATTGTTGACAGTATTAAAAATACCTCCTATTTTGCTCCCTTTACTCCCTTCCTCCCAACCCTTACCTACCCACCCAGGTCTTCACTACCCTATTGAAAATGTGTGTGTTTTTAAGCTTCTTTACCTTTTTCAACCCACAAAAATAATTATGTTTAAAGCTGAAAAACCATTGATAAAGACAACATATTTTTCCTAGAATAACCTATCATGAACAATCTCATCATAAATATATATCCTATCTAGTAAAAGAGTAATATGCAAATTGACCATACGTTCACTACACCAACAAACAACGCCCACCAGCCAATCAGAGTGGGTATGCAAATTAACCCAACCAAGATGGCAGTTGATTTGCATGTCTGTGCACAGAAGATGGAGTAGAAGGAAGGCAAGCACTGCAAAGGGAGCAAATCTTCAGAGAAGTAAGCAAGCAGGCAGGGGAGAAGGGAGAGAAGTGGGCAGAGAAGACAGGAGGGAGGGAAGGAGGAAGGCAACAGAGAAGGGAGTGAGGCAGCTGAGAAGGGAGTGAGCAAGGCAGCAGAGATGTGAGAAAGCGAAGTAGTGGAGAATGGAGGGAACGAGGCAGCAGAGAAGACAGGGAGCTTTGCTTAGACCGCAGGAAGCCCTGTTCTTACAGGTATCTTCCTGCAACGGCTGGCAGGAGAGCACTCAGATGTCAATTAGGCTGGCAGAGTAGTGGTTAGGGGGTGATCAAGCTGGCAGGCAGAAGTGGTTAGGGGCAATCACACACACGCACACTAGAGGCGCAGTACACAAAATTCATGCATGGGGGTTTGGGGTGTCCTTCAGCCCAGCCTGCATGCACCCTCTCCAATCTAGGATCCCTTGAAGGATGTCCAACTGCCCGTTTAGGCCTGATCCCAGTAGGATTGGGTTTAAAAAGACAGTCGGACATCCTTCTCACAATCCAGGACTGCTGGCTCCAAACTGCTCACCTGCTTGCCTCCTTGATTACCCCTAACTGCTTCTACCTCCAGCCTGATCACCCCCTAACCACTACCCTGCCAGCCTAATTGATGTCTAACTGCTCCCCTGCCAGCCTGTTTGCCCCCAACTTCTCTCCTCCATGCCCTCCTAGTGACCCAAGCGGAGGCCTGATCACCCCTAACTGCTCTTCCTTGCAAGCTTGATCACCCCCAATCACCCTTTCTTACAGGCCTGGTCCCTCCCAACTGCCCTTTCCTGCTGGCCAGATGGCCCACAACTGCCCTCTCTTGTAGGCTTGGAACCTCCCAACTGTCCTCCTCTTCTGGTCATCTTTAGTGGCCATCTTTTGTCCACATGGGGGCAGGATCTTTGACCACATGGGTGCAGCCCTCTTGTGTGTTGGAGTGATGGTCAATATACGTATTACTCTTTTATTAGAGAGGTTAGAGGCCTAGTGTGTGGGTGGGGACCGGCTGGTTTGCCATGAAGGGTGGAGGTCCCCTTGGGGTGTGGGGCGGCCTGGTTGAGGGACCTATGGTGGTTTGCAAGCCGGCCACACCCCCAGTGATCCATGCAGAGGCCCTGGGATCTGGGATTAATTTACGTTCTACAATTGAAACTTTGTAGCCTGAAGCAGAGCCAAGCCTTCTGCTTGCTCTGTGGTCACAGCCATTTCTGTTTGAGACTTTGTAGCCTAGATTAAAGGCCTAGGCTAGGGCTGCAGAAGTTTGGCTTCCTCTATTGCCGGGCAACCCTAGCCTCTTCTCTCTCCAGCTCTGTGGTGGCCGCCATTTCTGTTGGGATTATGTATCTTCTATAACTGAAACTTTGTAGCATTGTATAGAGGCCTAGGCCGGTGATGGCAGGTGGAAAGCTTGTCTTCCTCCATTGCCGGGGAAACCCAAGCCTCCCTCCTACTCTCAGTGGTGGCAGCAATTTTGGTTGGGGTTTATTTGTATAATTTGCTCCTTATTGGCTGTGGGCATGGTTTTATTGCGGGTATGGTCAATTTGCACATTACTCTTTTATTAGATAGGATACACACACACACACACACACACACACACACATATATATATATATATATGTATAGAAACATACACACACATATACACACACTTACACACACACACACACACACACACACACACACACGTTTTTCCTTGGATTTTTAAAATATTTGGATTACATTGTGTCCTAATTCTGAGGAGGACATCCAAACCCATCCTTCCTTTCTTTGGTTGGGAGTGAGCTTCATTTATTTGGCAAGGTTTTACTGAGAACTGCCATATCCCGGGCACCATTCTGGGTGATGGGAAAAATGCAATGGACCAAACAGACAAACATCTCTAACATTTTGAGTTATAGCTTAATTTAATAGAGCACATACAGCACAAAAATAAAATGTATCTTATAAATGGCAGTGAGAATTTTGGTGGAAAATAAATCAGGACATTTAGGCAATGCATGAGGTTGCAATTTTAAATAAGTGTTAAAAGAATGCTTGACTGAGAAGTAATATTTTAGCAAATCTCTACCTGTTCAAATGATTAGTATGGTTTCTGCCTATGACAAAACCATGGCTGATACAGATTTTGTGCCAACAGTGTTCCTAGGATAATGTCCCTCAATTATAGAGTTTGGTGGTTGATTTAGTTATAGTCTTGGCTGGATATCTTATTATAGAAAATGAAATAATAATTATGTATTACACTGACATCACAGGGAATCTAGTTACCACTTGTGGTCGTGATTTGTGACAACTGGAGCCAAATTCCTGGCAAGTCACATTGTTAAATTATTAGCTCAGGTCCTGATCTCAGAACCAGATGACTTCCATGATAAGACTAGAATAATCCCTTATTTCTTGCTATCTCAGTGTCAAACTTCTTGACTATTAAATATAAAATTTAATCATGCTGTTTATATAATTAGAATGCTGATTGAATTAATAATCTTGCTCAGTTTCTCTTTTGAAAGTTAGGGCTTGATTGAGACATGTAGGGATCTTGACACCTAGGAAGAAGGCATCTGGTTGGGTACCATTGAAATTGGAGAGAAATAAAAAATAAATAACAAGAAATATGTATTTAAAAGAGTGTCAAACATGGTAGACACTAATCTAAATATATCAATAACCATTTTAAATGTGAGTGCTCTAAAGGTATTAATTTTAAAAAGGGATTATCATAGTATATTAAAGCAACAACCAACTCTGTTTCTATAAGAAACTCAATTAGAAAGGACATAACTGCAGTAAACAGCTATATCCTTATGGTAAACATTATCAACCAGTTTGATCTATTCAGTGGTTTTATCCACTCAATATCATTGATGTTTGTATTTAAAAAAAACCCAAACACGTTAGTTATAAATTTAACAAAATATGTACAGAATCTATGTGGAAAAATATAAAACTTTAATGAAGTACATTAAATACTAGTACTTAACAAATCAAGGATATTTCATGTTTATGTATAGGAAGACACAATATTTTTAGAATGTGAGTGCTTCCAAACTTGATTCAAAGATTCATAGCAAGTCAATCTAAATCCAAGCAACCTACTTTACATAATTGATAAACTAAAACTAAAGCTTATGGAGACTGGCAAAAGACCCAGAAAAACCAATATAACGCTGAATAACAGCAACGTGAGAGACAACTGATACCATCCAACCACAAGACTTTTTATTAAGCTTCAGAAATCAGCTTAGTGTAGTGTAGCTGAAAGAATACACACACAGATTAGTGGAATGGAATGAAGAAGCCATATTTAAACCTACACAAGTATATTTAACTGGTCTTTGACAAAGACCAAAGGCAATTCAATAGAGAAGGATAGTCTTTCCAACAAATTGTGCTAGAAAAACACATATGTATTTTATTAGATAGGATATACACACAAACATATGCCTAATATGCAAATTATTGGACACACATACACAAAATCTTCTCACAAAATTTAATTCAAACATATCATAGACCACAATGTAAAATAAAAACAAGAAAATATATAATAAAATTTAGGTGGTCATGGCTTTTGCAATAATTTTTGTATACAATACCAAAAACACATTCTACAAAGAAAATGTTCATAAGTTGGACTTAAGAAAGTTAAAAACATCAAGTCTGTATAAGACTCTTTTAATAGAATGAAAAGATAAGCTACACTGTGAGAAAGCATTTTCAAAACACATCTGATAAAGGACATGTTTCCAAAATTTACAAAAAACTCTTAATCTCAATAATAATAAAAAACAATTGAAAATGGGCAAATAATTGAGAAAACACCTCACTAATGAATGTATGCAAAAGACAAATAACCATATGAAAAGATGAAGAATATTATTTGTCATTAGAGAATTGCAAATTTAAATAAGATACCATACCACAACTACTAGAATGGCTCAAATCCTGAACAGTGAGGATACTAATTGGTGGTGAAGATGCAGAGCAACAGGAACTTTTAATCCTTATTAGTGGGAATTCAAAATGGTACAACCATTTTCATAGACATTTTGGCAGTTTCTAACAAATCTCAATATCGTGTTAGCATGTGATCCACAAATCATACCCCTATGACCCTAAAGACCAAACAAATTATAAGCCATATCAACATCAAAATTTGCACATGAGTTCTTATAGGAGCTTTATTTGGAATCACCCAAATTATAATAGCCAAGATGTCAATCAAGAGAAAAAAAAGTATAAATAAACTGTGGTGCTACCATACAATGGGATATTATTCAGAAATAACAAGAAATGATCTATTGAACCATGAAAAGACATGAAGATACCTTAAATATATGAATATAGCCAAGTAAAAGAAACAATTCTGAAAGGCTACTGTATATGACATTCTAGAAAAGGCAAACCTATAGAAAAAGTGGTTACTAGGGGATTGGAGAACTAGAGAGTAATGAATAGGTGAACCACAAAAATTTTAGGGCTATGAAATTGTTCTGTATGTTACTACAATGTTGAATATATGAAAAAAATATATATATATACACACATACATATCTCCTATCTAATAAAAAGTGAATATGCTAATTGACTGCCCTACTCTCAAAGATGGTGGTGCCCAGTCCTCTCAGCCCTGCTAGGGCTGCAGGTGCGAGGCAAGGCTGGGCCTGTCCCCAGGAAGGCCTGGTTGCTCCGTGCACCTGCCTCTGGAATCCCCCAGTCCCCTCAGTCACCCAGCTGCCCAGGGCCAGCCAGAGGCACAGGCAAGTCTCAGATATCAGCTGCCCAGCTACCCAGGGCCTCCTGAGGCTCAGGTAACCAGAGCCTGCTGAAGTTTGTGACTGGCAGCAGTGGCAATAGCAGAGGTGTGATGGGGTGTCATCTTCCCCTGGTCTCTGGATCGCCTCTCACCCCGAGGGCTCTTGGACTGTGAGAGGGGGCAGGCCAGGCTCAGATGTGGGAAGCCAGACATTAGCTCACCAATAGAGATGTAAATAGAACAAACAGGAAACCTGGTCAAAGCTTAATGGATCTGTTTACCTTTTTGCTCAGGTGCGACTTTAGTTCCCCCTCCTTTATTCTTATGTTAAGTATGAACTATTCCCATATTGTTTAGGTGACACATTGGTAATTGTAAAAGCTTCCACACCTTTTGTCTTATATTAATTCTTACTGGTTGATTTCATTGTTGGAATTTCCTGACCTAGAGGACATGGATGTATCACTTGGCCCTAATAAAAGGGGACAGGAAAACCAGAGTGGTGGCTTCCTCCCCCTTGAGGTGGACTCCCGCCTGGCCCCCATTATTCCCCAAAATGAATGCTTTTCAAGTCTCTCTTCATTTGCGTGCGGCCTTCTCCAGATGCTGAACCCTGACATGGGAACCCTGGGCACGCAGGACGTGAAAAGGATTCCACATCAGGGACCACCCCCTTCAGTGCATGAATTTTCAGGCACCATGACAAATATATAAAAATATATGTTTTTATATATAATACAGGCCTGGTGCAAAAAATTTGTGCACGGGGGACGGGGAGGGTATTCCTCAGCCCAGCCTGCACCTTCTCCAATCTGGGACCCCTTGAGAGATGTCTGACCACCTATTTAGGCCTGTTCCCTAAACAGGTGGTCAGACACTGGGATCAGGCCTAACGGGCGGTTGGACATCCCTCTCACAATCCAGGACTGCTGGCTCCCAATTGCCCTCCTCTGCTGGCCTGGTCACCCTTAACTTCCCACAACTGCCCTCTTCTGCTGGCCTGGTCACCCCTAACTTCCCACAATTGTTCTCCCCTGTAGGCCATCTTGTGATAGCCATTTTGTGGTGGCCATCTTGTGTCCACATGGGGGCAGCCATCTTTGACTACAAGGGCACGGCCATCTTGTGTCTTGGTGTGATGGCCATCTTTGACTACAAGGGCATGGCCATATTGTGTCTTGGTGTGATGGTCAACTTAAATATCACTCTTTTATTAGATAGGATATACACACACACACATATGCCTAATATGCAAATTATCCCCTTGGGAGTTCAACCGGGAGATCGGGAGTTTAATTGTTCACCATGGCATGCACTGACCACCAGGGGGTGGCACAGAATGAAGCAAGACCCCAGCCGGCAACTGGAAGGTCCTGATTGGCCCTGATAGCAGGCCAGACCTAAGGAACCTATCCCTGCACAAATATCATGCACCAGGCCTCTAGTACTTTTATAAAGACCTTTAAAACTTGAAAATAAAGAGAATCTTTGGATAAGACATTTTTAAAAAGTATGTCATTTAGAGTATTGTAGGATCCCCAGAAAGAATGTGGACTGTTCCAAGAGAATCTAACAGTATCACAAATGAATTTAAACAAGGACATTGAGGAAAAGTGCTGACCTAAGTCACTTTGGAAATGAATGGATTATGTAAGACTAAACATAATATCTGCCCTCCTCTACTTGATAAAATTGTTTTCCATTGAGATACAGGTTAAGGATTCTGATACTGCTGTACATTGACCATTGGGAGATAGTGAGAGCCACATTTCTTACTGTTAGAGTGGGAATTTATTCACAAGCAAGTGAAGGTGTTAGAATGATACATGTGGTAATGAATTATAACTGGAGACAGTAAGAATTCATGTTTAACTTAATAAATATACATGTGGTTCATACAGCATTATTTATAAATATGTGTGCATACACAGGTTAGTGTACACACATATATTTCTTTGCTCTGTGTGCTGAGAGGGCCTAGAAGCAAGGCACTTCTGGAACCATCCACACACCTAGCATTCCTTTGAGAAGTGACTGGCTGTAACAATAGTGCAGGGAACTGATAAGATGAGTCTGGAATATTTTATAGTGCTATCAGGTAAGAAACTGTCCCAAAGTTTTCAATGATGGGAGTATTGCAAAGGCACATAGGAGCCAACTGACAATTTACAGTGACTAAAGCTGAAATAACTTGAGCAACAATTAATAAAGCCCCATTGAATTCTAATTCAAAGTATAAAATAAATATGTATGAGTTTATATTAAGAAAATATTTGGTTAAGTTAGAAAAGAAATTTCCCAAAATTTCTATATACACTTCATCCCATCCTGTATGTATAGCATAACTCCCCACTCTTTAAGTGTGGACTCCACATAGGTACTTCCTTCCAATGAGTAGAGTATAAAACAGAGATTTGGGGCTTTGCAGTGAAGAAACCCAACAAATCTGACCCAATTGGGTAATCAAAGTCACTATCAGCATGAATAAATCATGCTGATGGATGAAACGTTTTCATGAATGATGAAACAGAGCTCTTCCTGTGATCTTTCTCCCAAATCTTTATCCTCAATGTAATCAATGGAAAACATCAAACAAATTCCAATAGAGGGCATCTTATAATATAGACAATGTCTGCTCCCAGAAACTATGAAGGTCATCAAATACAAGGGAATTCTGAGAAACTATTATAGCCAAGAAGAACTTAAAAGATGTACAACTTAATGTAATGTGCTATCTTGGATGAAATCATGGAACAGAAAGGGAAATCAATAAAAACTAAGAAAATATAAATAAAGTATTTTTAAACTTTAGTTAATAATAATACTGGTTCATTAATTGTAATAAAGGAACAACACTAATCAATATTTTAACAAGAACGGTGGTGGAGGAAGCTATAGGTTCTTGTCTATAGGATCTGTCTATAATTTTCTATAATATAAAACTGTTCAAAAATAGTCTTAAAAATAAAAGGGAATCTCGGCCCATTTGCAAAAAGAGCTTGCAACTTTGTCTCAGTATAGAACATAAATTTTTCTCTAAGTCTTCCTTTTAAGGGACTTAAGACAATTTATTACAATGATGATGCACTGGGGAGAAAGGAATACTGAGACTTTTCAAAGATTAGCAGACATTGGCTCTGAAATGACACTAATTCCAGAACACCAAAATGCTACTGCAGCCTTGGGCAAAGTGTGTACTTTTGGTATCTCGTGACAGATGGAGTCAGTCCAGGTTAAACCTGCAGTGGTGGTGGTGGTGGTGGTGCTGCTGCGGGGGGGAGGTAATGACCCATCCTGTGGTTATTTTCTGAATGTATAGTTGAAATAGATATATTTCATAATTTTCAAAATTTCCATATTGACTCTCTGACCCATGGATAAATGACCAATATAATAGGAATACATAAGTGGAAGCTTTGGGAGTGTCCTCACCCTAACAATATAAGAAACCAGAAGCACATCTCATCCTTACAGACTTGCAGAAATTAGTGCCACTCTCAGGGGACCTTTGGAGATGTGCAGTGATTTGGGTGAAGTGCTATGCACATCTAAAATTTTTAAGATTCTGGTGTTTAATGGAAAGTAAATATTATGCAAGATAGCAACAACACTAAAAGGTTCTAACTCGAAACTACATGTGCTCATAGATGCCATACTGGAGAGAACAGTTGTCAAGTTAGAAAATGCAGAGTGTGACTGGAGAGATAATTCAAGGATTAAGTAGCCTTTACCTGGATGGATATTTGGCATGGCTACTATGTGTGAAAGCATCATACTGTGCTTGTCTTTTACAGGGGTTATCTGCTAAGCCTGCCCTTTGCCAGTTTTAAGTGACTATGCAGATTGGAAAATTAGAATTGCATGAGTCCTCATTGCCAGTAAAGATGAAGCAGTGTCTTAGCCCATTTGGGCTGCTGTAACAGAGTACCATAGACTGGTGGCTTATAAACAACAGAAATTGTTTGCTCACAGTTTTAGAGCCTGGTGAGTTCAAAATTATGGTACTGGCAGGTTCACTGTGTGGTGAGAGCCCACTTTCATAGATAGCTTCCCCCTGCACCCCCTATAACTTATATGGTAGAGGAGACAAGGTTGCTCTCTGGGGTCTCTTTTATAAGCATACTAATTTCATTCCTAATCACCTCGCAAAGACTCCACCCTCTACTAGTAAATACCCTCATATTAATGATTAGGTTTCAACCTGTGAATTTAGGGAGAGAGGCACAAATATCTACACTAATAAAAGAGAAACATGCAAATTAATCATCCCTCTGCTATGCCCACCAGACAATAAGGAGCAAGTATGCAAATTAATCCAACAAAGATGGTGGCAGTGAGCAGGAGGCTTGGGTTGCCCCTGGCAATGAAAGAAGCCAAGCTTCCAGCCAACCTTGGCCTCCGCTCAAGGAGGGGCTGGAAATAAAAAAAGAGGGGCTAGGAGCCTGGGTCACTGGGGGTGTGGCCAGCCTGAAAACGGCCCTCATCTCCTTACCCAGGCTGGCCAAGCCCCCATGGAGTAAGAGTCTCTGCTGGGAGGCCTGGCCAGACTGCAAACAGCCATCAGCCCCTCACTCAGGCTGGCCACACCCCCATAGGGTGAGTGTCCACACTGTGAGGCTTGGCTAGCCTGCAAACTGTCATCAGCCCCTCACCCCAGGTTGGCCACACCCCCATAGGGTGAGTGTACACACTGTGAGGCTTGGCTAGCCTGCAAACTGTCATCAGCCCCTCACCCAGGCTGGCCACACTCCCCCCAGGAGGGAGCCTCACCCCATGAGGGCACGGCCAGCCTGCAAACCACCACAGGCCCCTTGCCCAGGCCATCCCACATCTCAAGGGAACACTGATCTGGGACACCCTTCAGGGCAAACCAGGCAGTCCCCACCCATTCACCGAGCCTCTATCTGTAATAATAAAAGGGTAAGATGCTAATTAGCCATGGTAGCAGGGCCAAGGTAGAGGCTGTTAGAGGCCAAGAGAGGAGGGCAGTTGTGGGTGATCAGGCTGGTGGGGGGGCCATTGGGGGTGATCAGGCCAGCTGGGGAGTTGGGGGGAAGAAGAGTTGGGGGTGAGCAGACCAGCAGGGAAGCCAATAAGGGTGAGCAGGCTGTCAGTGGGGGTCAATTTGGGGTGAGCGGGCCAGTGAGGAGGGAAAGTGGGGGCAAGCAGGCCATCGGGGGGGGTAGTTGGGGGCAAGTAGGCCGGTGGGGGGGGGGCAGTAGGGGTGAACCCACTTGCACCGGGGGGGGGGGGCAATTGGGGTGAGCAGGCCAGCAGGCAGAGTGGTTAGGGGCAATTAGGCAGGCAGGCAGGTGAGTGGTTAGGACCCAGCCATCCTGGATTGTAAGAGGGACGTTCGACTGACTGTTTAGGCCTGATCCCTATAAAATGGGAGTAGGACATCCTTTGAGGGGTCCCAGATTGGAGAGGTTGCATGCTGGGCTGAGGGATACCCCTGCCCTGCACAAATTTCATGTACCTGGCCACTAGTCTATACTAATAAAAGGGTAATATGCTAATTAGACCAGATAGACTAGATTTTGTCTGGATGTTCTTCATGACAAAGCTGGGGGCATGGCTGGCCTGAAAACCACCTGCAGCCCCTCATCCAGGCCAGCTCTCCCCCCTAGCGGGAATCCCCCCACTCTGATCTGGGGCTACTATCAGGGCAGGCCAGTTGGCCCCCACTCATGCACCGGGCCTCTATCCTACTATATAATAAAAGGAAAATATGTAAATTGACCCTAATGGCAGAACAACCAGAATGACCTCTGGATGAGTCACTATGAGGCACACTGACCCCTTCTTGGTTCCTTTCCCCAGTCAGCAGGCTCCAATCTCCCGATGGCCACCCATGGCAGGGACAGAGCTACCGAGTGGGTGGGAACAGCTGACTTCTTGGTACCTTCCCCTTGCTGTCAGGCACTGATCATCTGATGGCAAACGGGGAACTGGGGGTGGGGGTGGAGGCAGGGGTTGGGACTGGCTGTGGGCAGCTGGGGAAGATGGCTCTGATTGCAGGCCAGGCCTAGGGACCATACACATGCATGAATTTTGTGCACTGGGCCTCTAGTTTAGTCTATAATAAGCCATATAGAATTCCATGTAAGCCCTCAATATTCTCATAGATGCTACCAAATGATACCCGTGGACCTTTATCACTCACATGTGTCCCATTTTCCCCTATTGCCGAGAACACCCTGGTGGAGGCTACAGGGACAGTGGGTTTTCTCCTTAGTTGAGGAGTCTCCAGCTTAGAAAATGCCTATGTTTTATAACAGGCTTCATGAGAACCTCCTCAACCTCTGCTTTGGGAGAAGACATTCACCAAGAATTTTGAATTGACAATTTTCTGGAAAGTAAATTTAAAAGTAGAAATTCTAGCCAAAACTGGTTTGGCTCAGTGGATAGAGCATCAGCCTGCGGACTGGAGGGTCCCGGGATCGATTCTGGTCAGGGGCATGTACCTTGGCTGCGGGCACAATCCCAGTAGGGAGTGTGCAGGAGGCAGCTGATCGATGTTTCTCTCTCATCGATGTTTCTGACTTTCTATCCCTCTCCCTTCCTCTCTGTAAAAAATCAATAAAATATAGTTTTTAAAAAGTAGAAATTCTGTGTACCATGAGTTAGAAAAATTGTTGCTCAGTGACAAATGAAGCTTCAAGAGTAAAACCAAGTTTTAGAATTGAAGAATTATAAAACTAATGACAACTTCCTTTGGGGAAACTACACAATTTTCACAATGAACTTTAAAGTATTCATTATTACTATTTAGTATTATAATGTTAATGTAATTATGATCATTAGTATTTAAGAATAGTGCTAAATACATATAGTAGACTAACCAACTATCAATAGTATCAAAATACTGACATGTGCAATAGCATGAATGTTTTTCATAGATATGCTGGGTAACAGGATCTGAACACAGAATATTCCTAATATTCAGGGACATATGGTTAGAAGGATGAATAAATTGGGTTTATTTCAATATGCAATTCACTTTCTTCTTTAATAATTTATGGCGTCAGATAAGAAAGGAAGTGTCACAATGAAGAGAGCGAGGATAGCATTACAGCCAAAAAAACAGACAATTGGATAAAGTGGACACATAAACAATGGCTAACATCCTCTTCACATTTATCCTCAAACTAAAAACCCAAATAAAACCAACTATAACCTCTACCTTTTATTTGCCATTTTATTGAGATCCTTTTATCACTAAAAGTCAATTGACACATGATTTCTGAAAAAATGTTAATAAAAATCAGAGTTCTTAACTATATTCAAATTTTAAGCAAGCAATTTTTACATCTGGGAAAATTTTCATTTTGCTGTATTTGTGAATAAAAACTTCTGCACAAAAGTGAGTCTAACCACATTATTTTTATAGTGGGAAATAGAACAGATAAATTTCAAATAAAAAGGAAGTGCTAAATAAATTACTGTGTATCTAATTGATAGAATGCATGCCAGTTAAATAGTTTTTAATAACCACTTTAATAGTATATTAAAGAGCTTATTGTTTGGCAATTAAATGGGAAAAGCATAAATTTAACACTGAGTTCTTACTAAATTCCACAGATTTTCTGAAACAAGTTTTGCCATAAATGAATTTCAATAAAATTTGAAGCATGGGCTAAAATTAGGTAAAAAAATAAATACTATATGAACATATATGGAAACCTCTATTAGAGGTTATCATGTTTATTTTTATTTTTAAATAAAAAGTTTTTTCTAAGAAGTTAATCAGAAAATGAAACCGGTTTGGCTCAGTGGACAGAGCGTCGACCTGCGGACTGAAGGTCCCAAGATCGATTTCGGTCAAGGGCATGTACCTTGGTTGCGGGCACATCCCCAGTGAGTGGGTGGTGTGCAGGAGGCAACTGATGGATGTTTCTCTCTCATTGATGTTTCTAACTCTCTATCCCTCTCCCTTCTTTTCTGTAAAAATCAATTAAAATATATTTTAAAAAATAAATAAAAAGTTAAAAGATATTATAAATATTTATAATGAATATATTTGAAATAAATGAAATATTTCATTTAACCTTAATACTATAAGTAACACAGTATTTAAAGATTAAAACAGTATTTTGAAATCAATAAATAAAAATGTTTTGTACTATTAAATATTTTTAGTGTCAAAACTAATTATTTCAGGATATATAATATTTAAGACAAAATAGTTCTATGAAAGTAAATAATAATTACTATAATAAAATAGTAAGAATAGTAGTATTATTATTCATTTCTTGTATTTCTACTTTCACCTATTTTTATTTTTTACAAAAGAAGTATAAGTAGAAATACTATCTCTATTAACTGTAATGGACTTGAGATTTTCCCTGACATGCAAATTAAAAATTAAGCCCTCAGTGGTTCATAGATGCTAGCAAATGGCATGAAACCCCTGGGTCAGAGATAAAGGATTTGACTACCTGCATTTGCATTGTTTCTCCTGTGATGCACAGCAGTCCAGGTGGATGCTGCATTTGTAATGGGTTTCATCACAGCTGAGGAACCACAAGTTGGGCAAACTCCAATTTTATTATAATGGGTTGCAAGAAAGCCTACATAACCTAGGCCTTAAAAGAAGACACTATCCGTTTCACTGGCAGCACACAAACCTGTCTTCTCCAAAGAAAAATGCTATCTATATCTTCTAAAGATTGTGCTATGCAAAGATTCTCAAAAAAATGAACCAGAATAGAAAAGGCTGGTTCCTCTTTCATAAAATATGTACAAATGCAAAAGACTCAGTAACTGCCTCCCAATAAGTGTCCATCTCCTTAATATAAAATTGCTTTAAAGTTTTATAATATCATCTATAGTTTGAATCATCCTATATAATAAAAGGCTAATATGCAAATAAACCAAACCACAGAACAATTGAACATGGAGGGCATCGGCCACAGCAGGATGGTGCAGCAGGTGAGCGGTGGCACCAGACCAAGGTAGGGCATGGTCACTGTCACCAGGGCGAGCCACTGGTGGTTACTGAAAATTACTTGCTCCTGTGCACTGCAGTCCTGCCTGGTGCTTGCACCGGCTGCAGGTGTTGGCCCTGCTTGCACCCAATGCCAGCGCCTGGTGCCTGCCCTAATCTCTCAGTGCTGTCAGTAGGTGCAAGTGGTGGCTGCTGGCCCTAATCAGTCCTCAGTGCTTCTCCACCTTCCCCTGCTCGTGAGGGGAGATTGGGGCTGTAAGCCACCTCTTGCACCCACTGCAGGCAATGGCCCTGCTTGCACCAGATGCCACTCATACCCACTGCCAGCATTGGAGCGGTGGTGGCGTGAGTGGAGCTGCCAGCAGACAGGGGACTTGGGGGGGCACAGTGGGAGGGGTTGAGCAGGGACATGGAGGATGGGCTGAGACATGCCCCTGTGCCTACTGTAGCCTCTTGGCACACAGTTCCTTTCAAGGTGCATGAATTTGTGCACTGGGCCCCTAGCATAATATAATGAGTCTTAAAAATGTCATAGTGATATATAAAATAAGTCAATTTTAATCTTTTTTGTTTTTTTTTAAAAAAGGATCAGTTCCCCAGTAGGGGTTGTATGGGAGACAGCTGATCAATAATTCACTCTCATCACTGATGTTTATTTCTCTTTCTCCCTTCCTCTCTGAAGGCACTGAAAAAAATATATTTTAAAAAGAATCAGTAACCTTACTTAAATACAGTCTATAGGTCAATAGCAATATGAATTTCAACAATATCTTGGTAGCTTGAAAATAGGATTAGGAAAGGTGGCTTCATAAAAATCACCATTGCAGTGTGAACTTTTGATGAATTATATTAATATCAGGGAAAACATGTAAGAAGATAAAAATATTGTAAAAGTTGCTTCTATGACAAACTTTATTCAATATTATATTACCATTATTGTAGATTTGTTGTGACTATTTCTCACAATTCTATTCCTATATGCCTTAATAGAAATGTGCCCACAACAAAGGGCAGACACTTTTATAAGCAGTGTTTATAACAGGCAAAGAACAGATGAAGATCATGAGTAACTTAACTGTTCCAAGGTACACATTCCATATTCCACAGAAATACATTCCCAAACACAGACGTTTCATGCTCACTCTATTTCTTATTAATAATCCATTTCTAAACCATCCATCACCCCAAGAATATAAAAAAAGCAATTCATATTGCCCCAAGGAGAAATGTTATTGCTCTATGAAAAAAAATGCAAAATACCATTCTATCATCAAATACAGAATTTTCTGGGAAAAAATAAAGCTTTGGGTTTATGAAAGAATAAGAATGAAGGGAAAATTAAACTGCAGTCTTATAAAGTTTAAACAAGATTTTAAAAAGTATAAAAGACCAATACAATGATGTTTACTTATTTTAGTTTGGAAGAGAGGATGATTGAATTTACAGAACGATTTTTACAGTTATGTTTTCCCTTTGTTAACAATGAATTCTTGAATGGATTGAAAGTGTGTAAAAGATTCCAATAAAAATTTTTATTTTGAGAATTTCTTTAGTGAGAAAAATGGATTGGTATATGATATATTCCTTTAAGAATAAAAAATGAGAAATAAGCTGGTCAATAAATGACCCTGTTTTTTGGAGAAGGAAATTGGTTATGAGGTACTGTGACATCAAGAGAAGAAATATAATGGCTCAACCAAAAGAGGGCAAAAAATCAATGATTTTAAAAATACAATCAATACATTTCAAATAAAAATAATGTTATTATTAAATTTGGTAAAAATAACTTTTGAGGAGAATATGCTGAATATTGCTAGAGCTTGTCTGAGGAGCAGAAGAGAATTTCTATTACATGGGTTTTAAAGAAGTCTGTCATGTTTAGATTCTTTTAGGAAAGTGCACAGAGTACTATGCAGGCATGAAAATAATTTAGGTGTTAGTTTTTGAATGATATTTTGTTTGAAGTAGTCTATAGTAGATACTAGGTGTGTAAAAGAGGGAAGAGGGATGTAAAATCAATTAGACTAACAATCTGATTAAGACTAATCACAACTAATTTCATTATACTCCTTTTTCCTTGTTCAGGAAAGAAGGATTCACCACAAGACGACTTAGGGTTTTCTTATCACGAGTGACCAAATTATATAAGTACACGTCTGCACTTTATGCAGGCTATAGAGGGACTTCCCCAAGAACATACCTAATTTGAAATTGTCATTAACTGAGCCAGCTTTAAAAAAAAAAAAGGCAAAGCGGGGAAAATTACTGCCTACCTTCTTTTTTGCCCACCCTACCAAATCCTGAAAGGGGAAGATAAAAATCCATCTTCCTTTTTTTAATCTATTCTTTTATACACACACACACACACACACACACACACACACACACACACACACATATATATATATATATGACAATAATATATATGTTATTGACTTTTTACATAGAGGAAGGGAGAGGGATAGATAATTAGAAACATCGAACAGCTGCCCCTGCACACTTCCCACTGGGGTTGTGTCTGCAATCAAGGTACATGTCCTTGACCGGAATCATACCTGGGACCTTTCAGTCTGCAGGCCAATGCTTTATTCACTGAGCCAAACAGGTTAGGGCAGTGGTCGGCAAACTCATTAGTCAAGAGAGCCAAATATCAATAGTATAACAATTGAAATTTCTTTTGAGAGCTAAATTTTTTAAACTTAAACTTCTTCTAAGGCCACTTCTTCAAAATAGACTCAACCAGGCCACGGTACTTTGTGGAAGAGCCGCACTGAAGGGGCCAAAGAGCCACATGTGGTTGACCACTGGGTTAGGGCAAAAGCCATCTTCTGCTCCAGTCGTCTGATAATCACATGTGGATGTAATCTCTTTCTGATTGACTGCTCATGGCTGTTTCTCCCTCTTGTTTCTATCACTGCTTTCTACTTTGATTCTTATTTTTGTAAAGTGTCTTTCACAATAGGCGAGACTAAAACTTTCTGGGGTGCAGAACAAGATGAGACCCATATTTTTTCACCTTTAGCAGTACATAGCATAGTGGGCTACCTGATTTCCTTTGCCTGCCTGCCTGCTTTCCCCTAACTGCTCTCCTGCCTGCCTGATCACTCCTAACTACTCTGCCTGCCTGCCACATCACTTCTAACCATTTGCCTGCTTGCTTGATCACCCCTGTCTCTGCCTTGGCCCCCACCACTGCAGCTTCATCCAGAAGAACATCCGGAGTGATGTCCAGAAATTCTTTTGGCTGTCTGGTCTAATTAGCATATTACACTTTTATTATTATAGATATATCACTTTGAAATTATTTTTATTTTATCCTAATAAATTTTAGTATATCATGTTAAACAGATTGCCTTTAAGCTGAGAATGAATTAAAAGGAGTAAATAATGTTTTTTGAAAAATCTTAGCAAAGCCTTTAGGTATAATTGCTAGAAACTTAGTATGTGATTGATTTACATGACTAAGTAACAAATCTTTTTGAAAGTTAGGTCATTTCCAATTCCTTGCTATCAATAAAACTGAAGGATGAAGTAATCAAGTTGTCAGCTGATATAACATTAAAAATAGGTTTTATTTGAAACCATCATGTTATTTGGGATATAATTTAAAAAGCATTTAGAGAACTGAGAAACAATGCTATTACAAAGCTCTTTTTGTATCTCTTCATTTAAACACATTTTCTCATCATTTACATATATAATGAAGAAAACTAGAAAAAGTTCATCCTAGCAGTAAGTAATAATCATCCAGGCATATATAGACTCATTGAAAAACAAAAGCCTCCTCCATATTGTAAAATATTTCAGTTTAACTTTTACTGCTTTTTAATAAAAGGCTAATATGCTAATTGTCCTCTTACCTAGGAGTTTGACCTAAAGTTTGACAGGGGGGCAGGGCCGACCAGCCAACCACCCACAGTCCCTCTCCCCAACCAGCTACACCCCTGATCACCCTCCCTACCCCAACTGGGGGTGGGGCCAGCCTGCCAACTGCCTGCAACCCTTCCCCCTGGCTGGCCAAATTCCTACATCCCCTCCCACCAGCTGGCCTGGCCTGATTGGCCCCTATTGGGGCCGGCTGGCCAGACCTCACCTGTGCATGAATTTGTGCATCAGGCCTCTAGTCTTTAATAATTATTCAGAAAAAAAAAAACATCAAAAGGTATTCAGGTTTTATCGTTTGTACTCACACTAAGACAAGGAGAATCTGAACATTGTATTTTTCAGTCTCACATGTGTTGACTAATATACCATAAAGGGAAGCAAAGGAAAATCTTATAGGCAATGTGCTATTTTTCAACTGTTGAAAGATATCAAAATGGCAACATAGGTTGTTCCTGACCTCAATGCCCCTTCACAAGACCAACTAGCAATATCCATACACATGACACCAGAGTTAAAATCCTGGAACATGAGGGTGAGGCCAAGCACACCCTTGAACTGCAGAAACAGAGAAAAACACATTGCAAGGCAGAGAGACATTTGGACTCGAGAGACACATACAAATGGAAGACAATGTGAAGAGACAAATGGAGAAGGTGGCCATCTACAACCCAAGGAAACAGGCCTGGGACAAATCCTTCCCTCACAGCCCTCAGCAGGAACCAGCCCTGCTGACACCTTTTATCTCAAACTCTTGAAAGAAATGTTAGAGAAAAAACAGGCAGGGTTATGGAATAAAGAGGGTCCATGGGAGAGGAATGCATATGTAAATGGCATAAATAACTCCAAGATGCCAAAATGATTATCTTACTTGTACAAAGGATAGAGAAATGTCACAGGATAAGGGGGGAGGAAGGCATACATTCACAAAGGATAAATAAAAGTCACCAGATATTGGGAAGAAGGAAATATATTTACACAGAAGATAAAGAAATGTTGCAAGATAAGGAGAGATAAGAGGGGGCCACCATGAGGACTTTGAGCTTTGAAGCTCATACTATGTAATAGAATAACCACTGAGGAAAGCAAGGGGGTCCATTTTGAGGACACCCTGCTCAGATGGAGTTTGTATAGGCTTCCAATAAACACCCACATTTTTTATTAAATAAATTTGTTAGTTCACAGAATAAATCTTCGTCTTTATCAGACAAAAAACCATGAGAAGAACTCTGCACCTCAAACCCCACATTTCATTAGCCTCCAGAATTGTGAAATACATTTCTGTTGTGGAAGCCAAAACTAAAACAAAACACATATGCATTTACATAATGGCTTATATTATTGTTTATTTAACATCTATATTATTAATCTACTTAACATCTATTTCAGTGAATATTTTGAAGTGAATAAAGGAGGAGAAAATTAAGTTAAGATGAACTATTCCTCCATATTGGGTTCAAGGAAATCTCACATCAGCATTCAGAGTAGAACAAAAAGACAGAATGATTTTGAATCTGCAATGCTACAGCAGGACTCACAGCAATGATTTCATCATCAGGTGCAGGAGATAGGTGAGCAAGTTAAATTAGCCATCACAGGCTGAGGAAATTGTAGTTTATCTATATACTAGAGGTCTGGTGCTTGAAATGTGTGCAGAGAGGCAGGGGGTGTTCCTCAGCCCAGACTGCACCCTCTCCAATCTGTGACCCCTCGAATGATGTCTGACTGCCCATTTAGGCCCGATCCAACCTCGGGCTTAAACAGGCAGGTGGCTGGGATCAGGCCTAAACGGGCAGTTGAACATCCTTCTCACAATCCAGGACTGCTGGCTCCCTGCCAGCCTCCCTGATTGCCCCTAACTGCTTCTGCCTGCCAGACTGATCACCCCCTAACCATTATCCTGCCAGCCTAATTGATGTCTAACTGCTCCCCTACCAGTCTGTTTGCCCCCAGCTTCCCTCCTCTGCTGGCCTGGTCACCCCTAACTGCCCTCACCTGCAGGCTTGATCACCCCCAAATGCTTTCCCTTGCAGGGCCTGGTCCCTCCCAACTGCCCTTCCCTGCTAGCCTGATCACCCACAGCTGCCCTCCCTTGCAGGCCTGGAACCTCCCAACAGCCCTCCCCTGCTGGCCATCTTTTGGTGGCCACCTTGTATCTACATGTGGCGGGATCTTTGACCACATGGGGGCAGCCCTCTTGTATGTTGGAGTGATGGTCAATCTGTATATTACTCTTTTATTAGATAGGATAGAGGCCTGGTGCATGGGTGGGGACCAGCTGGTTTGCCCTGAAGGGTGTCTTGGATCAGAGTGGGGGTTCCCTTGGGGTGTGGGGTGGCTTGGGTGAGGGGCCTATGGTGGTTTGCAGGCCGGCCATACAAAATAGTGACCCAAGCAGAGGCCCTGGGATCTGGGATTAATTCATGTTCTACAATTGAAACTTTGCAGCCTGGAGCGGAGCCAAGCCTTCTGCTTGCTCTGTGGAGACAGTCATTTCTGTTTGAGTTTATTTAAATTCTATAATTGAAACTTTGTAGCCTAGAGTGGATGCCTAGACACTAGAGCTGCAGAAGCTTGGCTTCTTCCATCACCCGGGCAACCCTAGCCTCTGCTCTCTCCAGCTCTGTGACTGTTGTCATTTCTGTTGGATTTATGTATCTTTTATAATTGAAATTTTATAGCATTGAGTGTAGGCCTAGCCCAGCAAGGGCAGGCAGAAATCTTGGCTTGCTCCATTGCCAAGGAAACCCAAGCCTCCCTCCTGCTCTTAGTGGCCACAGCCATCTCGGTTGGAGTTTATTTGTTCCTGATTGGCTGGTGGTCATGGCTTGTGGTCATGGCTTGATCAGAGGTACAGTCGATTTGCATATCACTCTTTTATTAGATAGGATATAAAATCCTAAGCAACCAGCCAACTGATAACTATGATGCACAATGACAACCAGGGGACAGATGGTCAACCCACAGGCATGGAAACATGGAACTGATGAATCTCAGAGAGTAGGGGGAGGGAGGAAGGTGGGGAAAAGAGATTAGCCAAAGGTTTTATATCTATTCTAGAGGCCCCATTCATGGAATCATGCACAGGTGTGTTCCCTCTTCCTGGCTTGCGGGTATCAGGCCAAAATCAGCACTCTGACATCCCATAAGGGGTCCTAGATTCCAAGAGGGAAGTTCTCAGGTGACACACTAAGGAATAGGGCTTCCTCCTCTGATTCCAGGTGCCTCAGCCAGGAACCACAGCTGCAAAGTCAACACAGCTCAGCTCTTCCTGCATTGAGCATTTGCCTCCTGGTGGTCAGGGCACATCTTAGCTACCAGTCGGCCAATAGGCTGGTCAGTCACTTAGACCTTTACATATATAGATTACTAGTGGCCCCGTGCAGGAAATTTGTGCATGGTGGGGCGGGCAGAGTGTCCCTCAGCCTGGTCTGTACCCTCTTCAATCTGGGACCCCTCGGTGGATATCCAAATTCTGGTTTAGGCCCGATCCCCTGTGGGATCGGGCCTAAACCGGCAGTCAGACATCCCTCTTTCAATCTAGGACCACTGGTTCCTAACCACTCACCTGCCTGCCTAACTGATCATCCCTAACCACTCTGTCTCCTGCCTTCTCACCCCCAACTGTCCCACCCATCAGCCTGCTTACCCCCCACCAAGCCTGCTCACCCTCAACTTTCCCCATCTGCTTACTTGATTGCCCCCAACTGCTCTCTACTGCCAGCCTGCTTGCCCCCAACTGTCCTCCCCTCCAGGCCTGATCACTCCTAACCACCTCTGTCTCGGCCGCACCACCATGGCTTTGTCTGGAAGGATGTCTGGAAGGTCTCCCAGTCTAATTCGCATATTACCCTTTTATTAGTATAGATATGTAGATAAACTCAATATTTATTCAGTGGATGTCATGTAAAAGGTAGCTGTTACACTCATTCTTCAAACTTTGAAAAGCTCCTTAGAATTTTATTTGAAATAGCTGTGATTCTTTCTAACTGCTTGAGCATTGGTTCAAACAGCATTCTCTTCTCTTCAAACAACTCCAGCATTGATTTTGAAATAAAAGCTTCCCTATGGGATTTAGAACGTTTTACAGTGCCTCAGTGTGAAGCAATAAACCTGAACTTTTAGGAATTTGTTTTATAACCTTGAGGTGTCTTAAGCATGCATGTTTGTAACCCTGGTTGATAGACCCTGTTGACATAAAGCACTCAATTTGTTTTCACTTTTTTCTTTAGGTGACCAAGCTGCCTCACCCGAGGAACCTGCTCATTTGATTTAGTTGGATCCTATTGTGCCCATTACTTACAGGTCAACACAAACACACAAATGTCTTTTAAATAACTATGACTGACTTTCTATTCCTTTGGGCCTCAATTGCTTGAACAATTTGCAGCACATACGAAAATAATTACCTACACAGTTATCAAGCATGTTATCAGTGTTAAATGCATCAATAAATGTGCATCTATGAAATGTCTTCAAATGTTTGCTAATACTAACACATTTTGTGTTTAAATTATTTTTTTATTATTTGGAACACAGTAGATAAATGTTTTAATGTTAAATGTTTTTTTAAAAAAACACATTAAAAACAAAACAAGAATAATACTGCCCTCTATCATGGTCTATACTTAATGTAAAATTTTATAAAAGAAAAAGTGATTATTTCTAAAATATATAATGGCATCATTGTATTAAACTAGAGGCCTGGTGCATGAAATTCATGCATGGGGCATCCCCTCAGCCCAGCCTGCATCCTCTCAAGTCCAGGACTCCTTAGGGGATGTCAGACTGCCAGTTTAGGCCCTCAGGGTATGTCCAACTGTTGGGCCTAAACCAGCAGTTGGACATCTCTCTCACAATCCTGGACCGCTGGCTCCTAATTGCTCACCTGCCTACCTGGTTGCCCCCAACTGCCCCCCCACACCAGCCTGGTTGCCTCTCATGGACCCCCCTCCAGCCTGGTCACCCATGCAGCCTGCTTGTTCAGTCATTTGGTTGTCTCTCACTAACCGCTGGCAACCTGGTTGTAGGCAGCCATTTGTGAGGGTCTGAGGGTCAACTTGCATAGTATGTCTTTATTATATAGGATAAAAATATAATAAAATCAATAAAATAGTCATGCAAATTTTATACATTTTTCCCTACACAAACTAGTATCCATCAGAAACCATAATAAAAAAGAGATCTCTAACACATTATTAAAAAATTAGGGAGATGGGCACACATGCAATATACAGATCATGTATCATAGAAATGTTCACTTGAACCTATATAATCTTAATCAATGCTACCCTAATAAACTCAATTTAAAAATAAAAGATATCTTCATTTTTTTCAAGAAGTGTAATAACTAAAAAAAAAGCAATGGGCAAGAATGTTATAAATAAAAATAACTGAATAGCAGGACTGATGATAAAGTATTAGCTGTCTATAATTTAAGTTCATCTCTGACAAAATTTTATCCATCGGCATAACTAATGAGCAATACCCCCATAAATCCTGCAAAGAGTTATAAAATATATAAGCATTAAGTTCCAGAGAAAATAAACTTAAAGACAAAACATTATTTAGAATAAAGCAGAGCCAAATCATACTAAAATATCTCATTCTTGAGGACAATATGATTATTTCAAATATGCATGAAATTAAAAAAAAATTCACAACATATAGAGCAAAAGTTGATCTAAATATTTTGAGTTGTCAAATTCAACATCATACTGAGTTTTCTACACCAATTCTTCAATTATAATTATATGCTAAACATGCAAAAATACATTGATGATATTTAAAAGTTGAGCAGCATAATACACTTTATCTACTAATTATATACAGAGGTGTATGTGCCCCAACTGCTCTGATTAAACATACATTTCTATTGGTGAAATCAATACAGCATTATTTTTCAAATTTTTTTGCATATTACTACTCCTCAGCAAAGTACATAACACTATTCCCAATATCCAAAGATTATATATCTATGTATTAATTTTTTAGATATTCCATATATTCATCACATGTATTAAACCATCAAGCAAATTTCAACACATCTCATCACAACATCAACTTATCAGTATTGTCAGACTATGGTCTCTTAATTCAGTGCAATTAAATGAATTAGAAAAGAAACATAGGATGATATAAACAAACACAATGGAATATTATTTAGCAATAAAAATGAATGAAATCTTGCCATTTGCAACAGCATGGATGGGCCTCAATGAAGTTTGCTAAGTAAAATAAGTCAGAGAGAGACAAACATTGTATGTTTACACTTACACATACATGGCATCTATAAAAACACACCAAATAAATGAATAAATAAAACAAAATAGAAACATACCCATGAATATAGAGAACAATTAGATGACTGCCAAAAAAGAAAGGGACAAAGAGATTGGAATATTTCTTCAAAGTATTCTTTTAAATAATAAAAAATAAAAACATCTAAATATCTGATAAAGTAAAAACTAAATCATATTTGAAAATGTAATTAGAGTGTTTCTAATAAATGTGATAATTACAGACATGGAGAATATCATTTACAAAGGAAACCTGTGGAAGCAGAAATGGGCAGTCTTTGCAGATCAGAACATTCTTACAAATAATAATTGGGATGAGTGGAAACTGTTCAGGGAAGGAGTGGACAATCTATAAGACAAATGTTACAAAATACATTGCAAGATAATTGCTTACTTTTTTTCTTATTTGTTTTTAATGTTTTTGTTTTGTTTTGTTTTGTAATTTTAGAAGCAATTATTTTACTGGTAAAGATTAGAATTTTAGGATTAGAATAAAAGGGAGTTTTTGCTTTTGTTTCATTTTGTTTTTAGCTTTGAAATTCTAGAAGAGGTTAGTGGAGCCCAATGCAAAAGAAACTTTTTATAACTAGGTTTTTAGATTCTAAAATTCAGGCAATTGAAAGTTAAAATACGTTCTGTGTTTTTAAGGGCTCAAACAAATAGCAAAATTTAATTCTCAGAAGATTTTTCATGGTCCTTTTCATAAGCCATGATACAATGGGAGACATAGATACATCACTGAATTATCCAGAAAATGCTGTGGTCTGGACAGGAATAACACAAGGTATGATGACCTTATAGCTGAACGTGATTGCAAATACTATTGTCAGGACAACAATAATATATGGCCATTCTCAAGGGACAGACACAGCAAGCCATATTAGATGCTGGTCAGAAGACAAATCAAAGACCAGACAGATCAAGATATATTAGAGATGCCACAACTAGCCTTGATGACAATTCAGGACTCTACACCCCTCTTAATGCTAAATATTTTCCTTTCAGCTCAGAGGGATAAAACAAAGATCATTAAAATGGGACAACATCCCTGAGTATAATTTTGAATTTTAAATTAACTAATCTTAATGCAACACTGATTGAAAAATTAACCTTAAGAGACTGCTTTAACTTGAATGGCACAGAGTTTCTTTAAAGATATATTTTCCTCTATTGATTTGAAGTAACATTCATGAGCAAGTTGATTTCAATTATAGAAAAAAATAAACACCTTGTAGTTCTATGCATCACAGTAGTAGCAAATAATTTTATAACATGTGATTCATGTAAAAATGAAATGTTTACTGTGTAAATTGGCTATTTCAGTTTAACAGAATGGGAAATTGATTTTATTAATAAATGGGTAAAGAAGTTTAGACAACTAATCAGAGAAAATTATGAAACAAGAGATGAGTTATGATGTAGAATGTGGCTTTCATTCTTTGGGTAATGGAAATTGAGAATTTAAATAGTAAAATAGCCCTGCCCAATGTGGGTCAGTTGTATGATACATACAAAAACACAATGAAATATTATTCAGCAATAAAAATAAATGAAAGGTGACTGGGTCTATTGGTCAGGGTACATATACCGGGTTGCAGGTTCAATCCTTTGTCAGGCTGAGTGCAGGAGGCAACTGATCAATGTTTCTCTCCCTCTCCCATCCTTTTTTTCTCTCAAAAAAAAAGAAAAATATTAAATAAAATAGGGAAATAATCCTATTTCTTAAGTTTATTGATATATAATTAACATACAGCAATAATCATTTTTAGTGTACAGTTTTATGAGCTTGTTTCTAGTTTGTAATATAATAAATATAACTATAAACACATGTACAAATGTAAGTTTTCATGTCTCTTAATTGGACATCAAAAATTGGGATTGCTGGGTCATATGTTAATTATATGTTCACCTTTACTAGCAAATGCCAAAATATTTTCCAAAGTTGCTAAGCCATTTTTGTATTCAAACCTGTAATCATTGAGTTTAGTTGCATTGCTACTATGTGGATGTCTTTGATTTGAGATAGTCTTAGGTTTGTAGAGGTATTTTATTGTCATTTGATTTTGCATTTTCCTAATGACTAATGATATTGAGCACCCGAATTTGTTATTTTTTCTTTCACATTTAGTTTGGACATTAAACATTGTTAATTATATGTCTTTCATATAGCTCTCTGGTGAAGTGTCTCCACACCATTTGCATATTTTATTGGGCTGCTTCTTAAGTTTTTAGTGAGCCATATATATTCTGGGTGCACATTCTTTTTCATATTTGTCTTTAGCCAAATTTTACCCCCAGTCTGTGATTTATCTTTTCAGATTGGGTTTGTGTGTTTGAAATATGGATTCAATTTTTAGAATCAACTATAATGGTCAAGATTGGAAGCAGGGAGTCTACAATTGCATTTAACTGAAAAAACTAAACAGAATATAGTGAATGATAGTAAACACAGAGAATCAAGAAGCTGCTAATTTGAATTTCAGGAAGATGGAGAAAGAGGAATAAAATTATGAATTAGGACTCTTTCCGAAGTAAATGAAAATAAAGTTTATTAATATAATAAATATATGGAGGGAAAAACCTTTTTTATTTGTTTATTCCATTTTATTTTCATTTTAAAAAATATAGATACTATATGAGACTTTGTTTGAAAGTGCCTAAATTTATATTTGCCATGATGTTTGCTCTGCTCAGATTTTGACACGCACGTTGGTTTTAAACTTCCCCTGCAATGAGAAAATTCTCTAATAAAGTGTCAGTTTCTTGATATCTAACCTTATCTGCATATCTCACCCAAGTGTGACAGTTTCTATACAAGTACTTAGCATATAGGAAGTACTTGGTGATTATTATGAATATACTAATGTCACATGTTAATATGTTGTTTTCTATACTCTCAATCATGTGTTCACTAATATTCTGGTGTCTGCCTTAGACTGAGCTACTTCCATGTCCATTTCTTATGCTGTTTTTTCAAACTGGCCTAAATTTAAACAATCCTTGTTCTTCTTTCTTTTAAATTCTACTGAATCTGTATAGTCGCTCAAACAAATATCATATTGCTGCTCCTAAAGTGTACTATTAATGATATGCAATACAATTATAAAGGTGAGGTGAACTTTTAGGAGTTTCTGAATATGTTAATGAATTCACCACAACAAACCTTTTCTGTATTCAAATTAACTCATTTTACTTTGTGTCAAATTAGCTCACTTTATCCTATCTTCAAATTAATTCACTTTAACCTGTGTCCAAATTAACTCACTATGAACAAAACACAAAGGTTAAAAATAAGGTGAAACAATGAATACTCTAAAACTTCCTCATATGTTAGCATGCGTTTTTGTTTTTGCCTTACCAGAAAATAGTCATAGCATTTTATTTGCCTCAAAGAAACTAACATTCCAAGGACACTGGAATAGAAATTCTGACCTTTCATGGACTGCCTACACTTTAAGGAGCTGGTAGAAATCTAATTACATTTTTAACAACATTACTAGGTAGTGTAACTTTTATTTCAATGGTACAGGCTTTAAGATCTGTAAATTAAGAAATTGAAGACAGTTTTGAAGACAACAACTTTCCCTGAAAGCACACTAACATTTTATTTAAACTCAACATCAAGTGCTTATAGATTTTTCCTAAATTATAATCTTCCAAGTTATTTTTTGACCTGCTTGGTCAAAATATAAACTACTGCATTTAAGAAGATATACCAAAATAAAATCAGTCAAATAAATTGAATGGAGATGAGAAATACAAACCTCCTAAATAAACAGCACAGATTAAACAAATGTAAACCTCTTAGAATCAATGAATAATCATACTTTGTTCTGTGTAGTCTACAGTCAGTAGCCTAAGCCATATCCTAAAATGTTATTGACACATATAACATTAAACGAAGGAAATAAATTATTATTCCACTGAATTGTCTCACTATTTGAACTCAATGGATTTGATAAATGTTTCCCGTTAAAACTGTGAAATGTGTTTATTTAGCTTTCCAGTCAGAATAAATTTTATTCTCCAGCCTACAGGTTCAGTGAAGCTTAGGGGAACCAAACAAAATCCTGTCTGCTTCATAAATAATAAGCAACAACTGTGATGTAATGGGAACTGTATCTACTTCTGAATGATTTTAGGTGGCAATATGAAATATCCATGCAATCATATGGGAGGGGGAAGGGAAGTTCTATTTTCATAAATAGGTGAACTCTCTTGGGGTTAAGAACAACAGACTATAAATGGAAAATGATTCCCTACTTCTTCTATCCAAACTAAGCTTGATGAGGAAGTTGTGAGGAAGAATTCAAGAGTATAACAGGACATGTATCTTTCTCCCCAGTTGCATGAATCATTGTAGAGAAGAAAAATTAAAACCAAATTGTATTGACATAGCATCAAATTCATGGGTGGGGCTATCTTTAATCCCTCTTACAAACCTCTTCCACATAACCTGCTCTGATACCTTTAAAGCAACTCTGCATTACCTTGCTACTTTTTTTTAGCTCATAAACATACAACTTTTATCATCAATATTCTAAAACTAGTGGCCTGATGCACAAATAAAGATTCGTTCAAGAGTGAGCCTTCATTCCGCTGGCTGCCGGCACTACCTTCCCTCTGGCCAGAGCCGCCTTTCTGCCTTCCCATGCTGCCCAGAGGGCCCCTCATGGCTGGGGTGGTGCAGAATTCATGCACTGTCATCATGGTGACCCACCCTGTCTCTGCCACTTGGCGCCTACATATGGAAATCAACCTGCCAGCTTTATTGGGTTAATTTGCATACTCACTCCTGATTGACTGGTGGGTGTCCTGAAGATACGGTCAATTAGCATGTTACTCTTTTATTAGGTAGATACACTGTCAGTAACATGAAGGCCAGACTTGTTTTATTTTCTATGTATCACCAGTCTCTGGAACCATATCTGCTGCATAGAAGAAACTAAATAATCATGTGATGGGTGCATAACTGAACTGTATCTTTGATTAAGAAATCTTAAATTCCTTAATTTTTTTACTATACATGGGAATATCATTAATATGCTAGGGTACATTTTCTGGCATTGATTATTTTTATAATAAAAAATAAAATAACTCAGTTATTTGGCAAGAAAACATCCATAACCAATTGATACAAAATATATTCACTTACTTGATTACATATATCCATAACACATGTAGTTATAGAAGTATAAACTTAAAAGAAATGGTTCAAGGTTTCAAGTAATTATAATTTTCTTTAATAAATTTAACAAGTAAAAATAAAATTGAATTAAAGCTGGCTGATGATCTAAATTTGTTCCTGGTGCTAATTCCTACTAAAAAATCTAATCTAAATTACAAAAATGGTGAGATTACTTTATGAATAATTAACATTCTAATAAAGCAATAGACATTGAAACAACTAGAAAATAGCATTTGATGCACAAGGATGGATGAACCATGGTTCAGAATTTGTACAGATTAATTAATTGTTGCAAATAAATGTTTAATTTATGCAGATTAATTTGTGTTCATTAACCTATTTGGAAGAAGACTGAGAAGCATGGAGCAAACTTGGAAAGATAAATAAGAAGATGAAAACACCATTTGGCGGTGTTAAGTTTGGAAAATTACATATTATGTAGTATTGCCAGAAGTAAGATTAGAGGTGAAATTAGTGAAAAATTGCCTGGAGTCTAGGGCAGTGGTGAGATGATGCAGGAAGTTATCTACTTCATTACGAAGTATGGATTTTCAACTTGTATGTTCCATTCAAAAATGTAAAATACAAAACAACAGTGAATTAGATACTGTGTTATAATAAGAAGGATGCCATTGAAAATATTTTCAAATTTATTTTATTTTTATGTTAAAGAGTATTACAGATGTTCCCCACTCCCCACTCCCCTTTACCCTCATCTCCTCACCCCTAGGTCTTCACTGTCTATTGTCTGTGTCCATAGGCTATGCAAATATGCTTATAAATTCTTTGGTTAATCTCTTCCTGTTCCTTCCCATCTTCCTCAGTCTGTTTCATTCTTCCATGTCTATGGTCCTATCTTGGTAATTAATTTATTTTATTCCTGAGATAGGTGAGCAAGGGAAGTTGGATGGAAAGCACTAATGGCAAACTGTTTATGTGAAGACTGAAATGGTAAAATTGTTTATTACATTAGGTGTGTTGACAAGGAGACATTTGACTACTAATAGAAGTGAGGTGGTTAGTTAGGCAAATGGCCAGTGAAATAATATTCCAGACAAAAAGAGCAACAAAGTGCAAAGAACACAAGTTCAAAGTCCCTAAGTTGAGAACGTGCCTGGTGTGCTTCTGTTTTCTCAGAGAGCATGGCCAATAAAATGTTATATCCCACCAAAAAGAAAATATGGCTCCTGGAAGAAATGGCTGGCTCTAGGACTTAGACAGAAAAATCATAAGATGAGCCCAGACCATCTTGTGTTAGAGAAGTTCTCAAGGAAGGGGACTTGTTAAAAAGACACAGAGGCCAACATGAATGAACTTTCCCTGGACAAACGTGAATCATTTGAGATAAAAAATAAATCTTTGCAGAAATAAATTATAATAAAAATTTTAAAATAGGAGACCAAGGGTCAATTTGAATATATTCAATTGAATAAATTGAAAGTTTTTAAGTTACAAGATATTAACATAGTTTGGATGTGGTTTCACACCAAGTATTTATTGGCTGATAAATCAATTAGAAGTCTGATAAATGATCAGTCACCATAACCAGCAAGGAACCAAATCACAATCATGGGCCCCCTGATGCAATGCAATGATGAAAACAGAGCATTGCTTTCCTAATCAAAGAGGCACAGCTTGAAACAAATCTAAGAAACAGGCAAGTACAAGGTCAGAAACATTCTATAAAATAATGAGTGCTTATACTTGGGTGGACAAAGTAGGCTTGCAGTTGTTTGTATGGAAACATATATAATACAAAAATAAATAATAATAAAAGTAAATGTTTATGTTTATTTGACTGTTTTAAAATCAATAATACTATATTTTAAAATATTTTCATCATCTATGGATATATTATTTTTCTCCTTAGAAATCATTGGTGCATGTTATGAAAAAAAGTATTAATTCTAACTATAGACAAAGGTACTGTAATTGATAGTTCCATAATAAAAGATTGATATACTAAGATGTAAGATCTTTAATTTCCTTTTATTGTGAAAATATATTTAAAGGTATTTTCTATAATATTAAAGCTGTGATATGTATTTCATATAGTAAGATATGTCTATGATTTTTTCACAGAAAGATTTCCTCCAGATATATGTGCTCTATTATCTGGGGGAAATATATGCCAGACCTCTTACTACCTGGGAAAGATGCCACCAGCGTCTAGCATTCTTTGTAAAAGAAAGGACACAGGATTACTGTTATTGATGGAATAAAATTGTTGTGGGGCTCCTGTATAAATGCATAAAAAAACAATTTACTAAGTGGCTCTAAGATGCAGTTTCCTCAGGTATTTAACAGAGAAGCAAGTGCACTGTTATTATTGTAGCTATTAGTATTATCATTTATGTCATCACGTTGAGTCTGACTTTATTCAAATATGTTTTGCATTTTTTTAAATTTTATTTTTCCTTATAAATTCATAGAATAGACTTTTAACAAGAAAGTGCTTTCATGAAATCTGGCAAACTGTGTCTAAATGGTGAGTTCACAGTTACAGTATCTGGCTTTGGTTGTATTTCTTTGAGCTGAGCAAGAGGATTCAACCACCCTCAGGGTGGTTTGCCTCCTCAGCAGGACAGCCGAGGAGCCAAAGGCAGAGAAGAGAACTCTGGAGTGAGGGGCAAAGAAAGGCTTGAACCAGACTGTGAATCACCAGGCAATCAAATTTAGAGAAGAAAACCTGGAGAGAAAAGATGACTGTAGTCACAAGATCACAAGGAGAAATTGACACAGGTAGGATTCTACAGAATACTGATGTACATTGACCTGTATTGAAATGTATATTAAAAGGCTGTAGGACTATTAGGAAGTTTGTGGAATGATACCTTTTTAGCTCTAAAATCACAGTCTCATGCCCTTGTTTTTCTTTTCTCTTTTAAACATATTTCATCACATATTATGTATCATTAGAGGCCCAGTGCATGAAATTTGTGCATCAGGGTTGGGTGGTCCCTCAACCCAACCCTGCCCCGTCTCACATACTGGGAGCTCTCAGGGGATGTCCAAGCGATGGTTCACCCCCAGCCTGCTCAGCTCGGCCCCAGCTGTCTGCGACCACCCGGCCCAGGGGGTTGGGCACTCATCACCACTTTCGCTCACAGTGCCTGGGGGCTGGGTGCTCATCTCCACTCCTGGGCCGGCGCTCATGCCACTTGGCTCTGCCCCCGCTCCTGATTGGCTGGTAGCATAGCCAATCAGGAGCAAAGGTAGGGTCAAGTTTGCATGTTTCTCTTTTATTATATAGGATTATAAGCCACTGTTCTTCTGCACCAAATAACAATTACTTAAGTTTTGAACATCTTGGAGTATATTACTTGTGTGAATTAGTCACAGATATAATAAGTCTGCTTTAGCCCTGACCATTTTGGGTCAGTGGATAGAGTGTTGGCCTGTGGACTGAAGGGTCCCAGGTTTGATTCCAGTCAAAGGCATGTACCCTGGTTGCAGGCACATCCCCAGTAGGGGTGTGCAGGAGGCAGCTGGTTGATGATTTCATTGATATTTTGGGCTCTCTATCCCTCTCCCTTCCTCTCTGTACAAAAATAAATAAAATATATTTTTAAAAGAAATCTGCTTTAAAAATTTGGAAGAACATAAAATATGATCTAATTTGCATTGCTCATGGAGAAATAAAAAATCATTTCTTTGTATTTGCACATAAGTAGACAAATATGAAATTGTTTATTTTTTCATTTGTTCTCTAATTTGGCTAGATTAATTTAAAACAAGCTAACAGAACTTATTTCAATTTTCCTTAAAGTTCACACATGGAAAATGGTGACTCAACACCTGTCTCTCAAAGGAAAAAATACTTATTTTTAGGTGAATTAGAATAATAAATAGTGGTACGAACTATCTGCTCCTTCTAGGTTCCCATGCTTAAGTTCAGGGCAGGTATTTACTTTTCTAATGAAGGTGATAGGCAGTGGATATTGCATCTTTTGGTTCCCATCTTCAGTTGTCTGAGCAGAGGCAGAATCGAAGGACTTCAGTTTTAGCTCAATAAATACATGATAAAAGCAAACCGACTGGGATATCACAGCAGTCTCCTGAGACCAGGAATAAGTTCTGGTTTGACACTGTATCCTGGACTGCTACCTTTGCTCCAAGTTTATTATAAGGGACGTGGCTTTATGTGTCCATGGGCTTCCTTACACATAAGTGTAAGTCATTACAAATAGCTCCCTAATTCTCATTAACTCCATCATTTTAAGCAGCTGAGACAATATTTACTAATCATTGTTATTAGTCATGTTTATTACATCATAATTATTGTTGGCTAACCAAATTTCTATGACAGAATAAAACTGACATTTACTCTTGTACCTTTTCTCATTCCTGTATCAGTGTTCATTGACCACTTAATGAATTTTCTTTTAAAATTGCAGGAGGAATACTTTTTCAGACAGAGAAAAATTGAGAATTGCCACTAGATTTGCAGAAATGTTAGTGATATTCTCCAGGCAAATATATAATACATGGATGAAACAAGGATCTACAAAATTATGGAAATTAACCAAAAATAAAGGGAGAAAAGAAACAAAGGACACATAGGAAAAACATAGGAAACAGCAATCAGAATGGTATTTTAACATTCTGAATAATACTATCCAATAAAAGAGTAACATGTAAATTGACCGTACCTCCGCTATACTACCAGCCAATCAGGAGCAGGGGACGTGGTCAGCACACAGGGGGTATGGCCAGCAGGCGTGGCCAGCACACAGGGGCATGGCCAGCACACAGGGGGCAAGGCCAGCTGGGGCAGGGCCACAGTTCCAGGTAAGCAAGCACCACACTATAAGCTCTGCCCACATGGTACTTAAGGGCCAACAAGATCCCTCCTTGGAGCTACTGTGACTAAGTCACATGCTAATGAGTGCCCAGGGCACCTTGGGTTCACAGTTACAGTATGAGTGCCAGGTGCGAGGCAGGGCTGTGAGCCAAGCGGCAGTTTGGATCCACGCCCCCAGCCCAGCTGCTGCCCTGTGGAGCATGCAGATACCCTGGTGGCCACCACTGTGTGAGGCCCAGGGGTCCCTGCATGCCCCCCAGCCCAGCGCCCACGATGAGGCTGGCTGCTGGCATCCGGGGGCCTTGGGAGACATAAATGTTCCCGCCCTGCCCCCAGCCACTTGCTAGTGCTCTGGCCCCAAACGGTGGTTCAGGCCCACCCCCCCAGCCCAGCACCCATAATAGGGGTGGAGGGGCTGGCTGCCAGTCTCTGGGGTGTGAGGAGAAAGTTTACAGTCCTAGGATTGTGCAGAGTGTGGGGAGCACCAAGAATGCTGGGAAATGTAGTTCTGGTGGCAGACACTCTGGGGGAGAGAGTTTCAAGTACTGTGATGTTTGGAGATGTTTCAGAAAGTTGTCTCCTAAAACAAGTATGAGATCAGAGGATTGTGCTCATAGAGAATGATTAATAAAACTTGGAGATGGCAGGCTGAGAAGCCAATGGGGTGAAACTACCATCTGTGGAATTATGACTGAATGCCTCTAAGTCAGAATCCTGCCCAGGTGAACAATATGGCAGTGCTGTGGGAGCCTCGGTTGGCCTAGGATAGCCAGTCCCCTGCCATCCCTGCCAGGCCAGGGCCGTCGCACCCAACCACCTTGCCATGGCGGTGTCAGCGAGCTCCACCACAGGTCGGAACCAGGATCTGGTGCAGAGAGCCCTTTGTCCTGGGAGACAGGGCGTGGCCGGAAAGGGGCCGCCCCCACACCCTTCATGCAACACACATTCCTGAGGAACCTGGGGCTAAACCATTTGTAGGCTACCTGCTTCTGGGTCAGGGTTTCGTATGTAGCAGAGCAGCTCCCTCGCTGCAATCTATTGAAAGTCAACCCTTGACACAAAGGTTTTTTTTTTTTTAAAGTAAAGAAAAATTTTAAAAAAGAGAAAATATTTTTTAAAAAGTTGAAGATGGCAAACTTCATAGCAGTTTTCATTTAGGAGTGGATATTATTGAAATTCTCCATGAAATAATTTGTAATGGATCTACTATTGAAGCCACCTTGGAAATAGTATATCCTCTATAGATAATATTAAAAATATATCTAAACGTGCAATTCTTTGTCCAAAAAAATGAGCATGTTCAAAATTAAATGAAGAAATTTTGGATATACTTGATGGAGATTTTCACACCTATTTGAATGATGATTCCATTGACTCAACAGATGATGCTGAAAAGGAAAATTTTCCCATTGAATTTCTTAATAGTATTACTCTAGGAATGCTGTGTCATAAAATTGAAAGGGGTTGCAATCATCATGCTATTATGTATTATTGAGAAATCTTAACAGTAAATGGGGTCTTTGTAATGGTACCAGAATTATTCAAAAGATTGCTACCTAACATTATCAAAGCTGAAGTATTAATAGGATCTGCGGAGGAAAAGGTTGTCCTGATTCCAAGAATTTATTTGTCCCCATCTGACACTGGCCTCCCATTTAAATCAATTTGATGACAGTTTCCCATGATGCCAGCATTTGCAATGCTATTAATAAATCACAAGGACAAACTCTAGACAGAGTAAGAATATTCCTACCTGAACCCGTTTTCACACATGGTCAGTTATTATGTTGCTTTCTTTCGAGTTCAAAGAGCATGTGATGTTAAAGTTAAAGTTGTAAATACTTTATCTCAAGGGAAAGAAATTAATCAAGCACTCTGAAAGTGTTTTCACTGTTAATATGGTATACAGGGAGATATTAGAATAAGTTTAATCACTTTATCAGTCATTATTTGCATCAATGTTGTTTTTATATCATGAGTTTGTTATTGTTGTTATATCATTTTGTTATTATTTATTAATGAAATTATGTATTATTTTTATATACATTGTATTTATTACCTTTTATCTGTCACACTTTTATTATAGAGAATGGGCAAATAGCACTATTAAAATATTTCCTCTAATAATACCCTTTTAATGTGCATGAATTTCGTGCACTGGGCCACTAGTATTGAATATAAGCAACCTACTAATACCAATTAACATACAGAGATTGTCACAGAGAGGGAAACAAAAGACCCAACCTTAGGCTGTTTACAAAAACCCTTTATAAATAAAAGCATGTTTTGAGAATTAACCCCTTAGCAGATGTATCAGGGGCATGTGGGCCAAGGAGGGAGGATGGAATGGAGGGAGGACACTGTAATAGTGTCCACAATAAAAATAAAGAAAAAATAATAATATCTGGCTCAGCAGACATTGCTCAGTGGTTGAGCATCAACCTATAAATCAGGAGGTCACTGTTCAATTTCTGTCATGGCTCATGCCTGAATTGCAGGCTCAATCCCGAGTGAAGTATGCAGGAAGCAGCCAATCAATGATTCTCTCATATTGGAAATTTCTCCCTCTCCCTCTCCTTCTTCTCTGAAATCAATCAGTCAACACACACACACACACACACACACACACACACACACACAGTGGCCAGATTATTATGATCTCTGAATACATATAATCTGGCCATTCCGTGTACTTCTCTTGAGTTCCTCATTTATTTGATATCAAAGATACTATATATTATGCACCTGATCAGTTTTCCCCTTTGCACTGGCTGATATAAATCTCAGGGCAAATAGATGGTTGATCTCCAACAAAAGTCTAGAATACTTTTGACACCCATTTGAGATACAAATTATTATGCATTTAGAAATCATAATAATCTGGCCACTCAGTGTGTGTGTGTGTGTGTGTAAAATCAGAGAGGCCAGAATAGCATTCAAAATAAATGAATTAATAAAAATAAAGGCATAGATTTGCTAAAATAAAACTGATAGAAAGTCATAATGTGCAAACTGAATTAAAAAAACAACAACAAACTATTATTTTCAGACAAAGCAACTATCAGAACAAAAAAATTGCCAGGAATAAAAAGGGATATCATACAATAATAAAGGGGTCATCTTGCTGAGATCATAAAAACTGTAAATGTGTACAAAGTAGTCATTGAGCTTCAGTATAATATAGCAAAATGTGATAGACCTGAAAGGGAAAAATAGGTCTATTAATAATTACAATTATAATGACAGGAGACATCAATCTCTCTTCCCCTCAGTAATGATAGTAATTAATTGATAATTAATATATACACACATTATATATATATAAATATATATAAATATATATATATAAATCTCTCTTTCCATCAAGATTTCATACTCTCATTTTCTCAAATATAAATTCTCATATCTAATTTCTATTTTTCCAATATTTCATCTCTACATAACATGTAAATATTATGTGAACCTATTCTTTCTTAGAGGAATTGGTGTAATCTCTCAGAATTATGTAACATTGGAAAGCCACACCTGTATATTGGGAAAGGAGGTGACACATACTACTCATGTCTGTTAAAGATAACCCACAGATGTGTTCATTATCAATTACTAAAAAATTTAATTTGAAAGAAAAGCACATGTTTCTCTAAATCTATTTTATCAAAATTATTACATGGAGATAATGATTATAAAAATGCTACTACATCTTTCTCATGAAACAATTGGTGGAATCTGAAGGAAACATCACAGAAACTACAGTAAAGCTAAAATTTAAAGAATTGCCTGTATTCCAGTCACTTTAAACTGCTGTGTTGACATCAGCAATGTGTTCACATGAGATATGGAAGGTTTCCTCAGCTATCTTTAATAACATGTCCTACAAGACAGGAACACTGCCATTGTATTTTTCTTAACTGTATTCACCAAAAGGAACGGAGACAAAATATTGGATGGAGCTGTTTTATTTAAACAATAGAGGCCTGGCGCATGGGTTTGTGCACCAGTGGGGTCCCTCAGCCTGGCCTGCAGGGATCAGGCCAAAACTGGCTCTCCAACATCCCCCAAGGAGTCCCCGATTGCAAGAGGGCAGATCTCGGGTTGACAGACCCCGGAATCAGGTTCCCTCCTCTCTGGTTTTGGGTATGTTACCTAAATACTGCTGCCAATTCACTGCAACTTGGCAGCTCCTGCATTGAGTGTCTGGCCCCTAGTGGTCAGTGTGTATCATAGCTACCGGTCAGACAATCGCTTAAACTTTTACATATATAAATTAGGGGCCCAGTGCATGAAATTTGTGCACGGGGGGTGGGTGGTCCCTCAGCCCAACCTGCTCCCTCTCACATACTGGGAGCCCTCAGGGGATGTTCAACTGATGGCTCACCCCGTTCACTGAGGCTTTTGTCCTTGGGTAGGGAACCTCAGCCAGGGGACCCCAGCCAGTAGTTGCCCTGCGATCCAGCTATCACTGGCTGGCTCACCCATGCCCCAGCCCAAACCCTCTTGGAAGAGGCTTTTTCCCGGGGGCCTTGGGAACCCAGTGGATTGCCCTGCCATGTGGGTGATCCGCTGGCCGGCCCTGGCCCTGTCCCAACCCCAGGCCAAGCCTAGGGAACTCAGCCAGCACCCTGCCATGGGCAGCAGCCATCTTGGTTGGGTGTTAATTTGCATATCAATCCTGATTGGCTGGTGGGAGTGGTTTATTGGGTGTGGTGAAGGTATAGTTAATTTGCATATTACTCTTTATTATTAGATTGGATATCACTGATGACTTGTGATTTTAAGAGTTACTTCTTTGTTTTTGCCTTTTGGAAGCAATCATCCAGGACAAATGAGAGGGAAACAAAAGACCCAACCTTAGGCTTATTAGGACAATGTGATATTTTCTGCTTTAAGACAAAGTTGTAAACAAAGGTTAAAGATTCTTCTGAACTTATTTAAAGAAAAGACCTAATAATATTTTACAGATCTGTTTTATATGCATGGATAAGTTTAATATTTGGAGCAGAATACAGTGGTTAAAGAGTATGATAATTCACAAAACCCAAGTCTATTATTAACTTGGATAAAATATTGAGATGGGACTTATGATCTGACTGAGACTAGAGGTGTCTCTAAGGCCCATGTTTCACAAAAGAGCACAGGGCAGTCAATTAAGACAATGCAAGTTATGCAGATGCGTAGCAAATATGATTATCCACATATACTATGTAGGTTTCTGATCATTTGAATGAGAGTCGAGTATGCCTGCATGGGCACAGCTACATATAGTGATGGAAAGTATTACATGAAGATTTGAGCTTCTCAGGGGAATATGCAGAATGATCTTCCCCACCACAGATATTGTCTGGTTAGTTGCAACTGGAAATGAGGAAATAGTGTCATGAGATTTTAAGATAAAAAAAAAAAGTTGAATCAACATTTATTTACCATTGCTTTAAAAAATAAGCATCTGTGATTCCAATTATTCCTCTCTTTTCATACACCTACTTCATTCTCCCATTCTCCTCTTCTGGTCTACTCAAAGCCTGTGCTCCAACCACCCTGGCTTTTCACTGTATTTACATACATTGCTTAGCAAATACCTATTCACTTTTCAGAACTCCACTTAAGCTTCACACTCATTCCTGCCCCCTCTTCTTCATTCCCATATAATTGAAAACTCCACACTCCATGGTTGCACACTTGTAATCAAACACTTAGAAAAATTTGTCACACTCATTTATGCATGGATTAAAAGCTGTCTGCTTTTTACAAACAAAAGTTTTTAAAGTCTAAGGTTCTTTTATTTCCAGGTTCTGGAACAAAGGCTGGCATATACTAGGTGCTTTACGTGTGTGTTAAATGCATGTGTATATAACCAAATGAATAAGGTGGATTATTGCTTGGAAACAGAGGGATTATGAGACAGAATACAGGATCTCAGAATAGAAGCAAGTAATAGCCTCAATTTCATTGCGAAATGGAGGAGTTGGTATTTATGGTCTTTAGAGCTCTAAAGTATAAATGTCTAAGTGTTTTCTCTCTTTATATGTAGATATGCACCTGATATTTTGACTTAAAAATTTATAAAATGACTTTTAAATTACCATATAACTATATAAAATCAACAATATAATAAACATATTTGGCATTTTTTGCACTTATAGCACAGATTCTGTTCTATGCTAAAGTTAAATGTTATTCCATTTAATAACTCTTTTTTAACCCAGGAGAGAGTGATAGCTGTACAACAACTTGTAAGTTTTACTTATTTCTGTGAAGATGTCTAGTTTTATAAGTTAAGTAATCATAGTGCTATTTAAATAAAAGTATTTCCATAAATTGAGTAAAGGCAATGTTTAAACTTAATGACACTATTTTATTTCAAGGTATGGGAAAGGTTTACATTTTATATCATGGGACTTACCAAGATATGACTTGCAATCTCTATTATATAATTTTAAGTCCATGAGATTACTAAAAAAGGCTGCAGTTCTCATGCCTTTAATTTTGCATTATAGGGTTTATCTAACATGTTATATTTTTATCTAGTCCCATATATCTTATCTAAGCCTTGAAAGATATTATGCATGCTTTACAACATTCATCACATAAAGAAAAAGGGAAATGTTCAGATATCATTTGTCCCCTCTTAGAAGCATGTCTGAGTGAGTGATGGAGAGTAAAAAAGCTGATGTTGGAAGGTAAGATAGAATCTATTATGTACCAGTAAACCATGTACCAACCTGGTATATTATGGATTCATGGTGACTTAAGCCATAGAAAGCTTTCTATCAAGTAACAAAAGGTTTCTTTTGATTTTTTTATACCTAAGTATTAACACATACAGTTATTTTAGGAGCAGCTTCAGCAAAAATGCAACCATTTGAAAAATATGAAAATGGGTCGGTACTGAAATATTTCAGGATTTTAATTTTTTCCCTTGTATTTTTAACCTTTCCTCAATTTAAATTACCCAATGCTTATTTTAAATTTCTGCTTAAACATTACACTGGATACAATTCTTTTGTAATGTTTAGTTAAGAGTTTCTCTTTTATTATTTTAAAACTATCTTTTCCAGGGGTAGTGGTATTTTCAAAAATACAATAGCAATCTTTTCATGTAGAAATTATATTAAATGATTAAAACCAGAATGTCTGACATTATGTAAATATTTTTATTTATTTAAAAATTGTATGTCTAATAATGAAAATTATGACATACAAACCATAAGTCAACACTCTTCTAAGTACTTTATATATTTTCCATAATTTAATCTTCATATGTGGTATGTACTATTATCAGCTCATTTTATCTATGAGGAAACTGAGGCACAGAAAAGTTTAATTAATTGCATTTGATCACCCAGCTGTGGCCTCACAATCTGTCATCTACACTAATAAAAGAGAAATATGCAAGTTGACCATACCTCTGCAAGACCCACCAGCCAATCAGAAGTGAGCATGCAAATTAACTAACAAAAATTGGTGGTTTAATTTGCATAAACAGGCATGGAGCAGCTGGGCGGGGCACTTGCTATGAGGAGGAGAGCTGGGATGGAGGGGACTATAAGAGCGACTCTCTGGCCAGAGAGGAGAAGACTGAGGCTCTGGCTGGAGTTAAGACAGAAGATGGCAGCCATAGCGAAGGGCTGGGTCCCTGGTGCTGGAAGAAAACCAGTGCCAGCAGCCAGGGAAAGGAAGGCTTATTGCATGAATCTTCATGCAATGGGCCTCTAGTTGAAATATAAGAGGAAAAGCTGACAAGCAAATAGAGAGCCTTCTAATATTTAAATTTCCCCAAGCTATGTTTTATATGCCATCTTATTTTACAATGACCTTTTATTTCTCATCCAGGACCATTTTTATTTGTCTATGATGAGCTTTTCGTTAGTCTTAGGTCAATGGTTGGCAATCTGTGGCTACATGCGGCTCTTTGGTCCCTTGAGTGTGCCTCTTCCACAAAATACCACAGCCTGGGCAAGTATGTTTTGAAGAAGTGGCATTAGAAGAAGTTTAAAAAATTTGACTCTCAAAAGAAATTTCAATCGTTGTACTGATGATATTTGGCTCTGTTGACTAATGAGTTTGCCGACCACTCGCCTAGGGGATAGTTGACTTTATGTGACAACTGGGTTAGGCTATGGTGCCCAGGTGTGTGTTTGAACACTAGTCTAGATGTTGGTGTGAAGGGATTGTGTACATGTGATTAACATTTACAATCCAGTTGACTTTAAGGAAGGAGGATTATCCTTCATAATGTAAGTAAGCCTCATCCAATTTGTTAAAGGCTCCTAAAAGTAACAATTTGAGTTTTCTGGTTAAAAAAGAATTCTGTCTCAAGACTGTAACATAGAAATCCTTCCTGAGGTTCTAGCCTGCTGGCAGGCCCTACAAATCTCAGACCTTCAGCCCCCACAATTCTAATTGCTTAAAATTATCCCTCTGTCTCCCTCTCTCTGTTGAGTGACTACTTTCCTTTATATTTATATCCTCTGTATATGATTCTTTTTGATGGTGATGAGAAAATGAAGCAATTATGGGCAACAAACATCATTATACTCTACACTTTTGCTATAGCTCCTCATTTCTTCTTTTGGTCTCACCATTATCATCTCTATTTTTCTTTACTTTCTGAATTATCTTTTTTCCTTCATATTAGGTAGCATTTTCATAAAAGTTAGGTTATTTTATGTAATAAACATTCCAAGATGGGAAATCTTAGGTTAAGATGGGAAATCTTAAACTTAGCTGACTATATTGGTTTTATTAGTTCTGCAGAGTTTGGCTATTTAAATGAACAGTTTCCTTAATCCATAGCATTCTGAATTTCCACTATCTTTTCTGTTCCCAACCATGAAAGATTTTAAATATGGTAAGAAAAAACTTAAATTCTTTCTTAATAATGTGAGTCTACTCAGTGTGCATTAATTTCAGGGGCCACTGGCATTAGTGTTCTCAAAGGAATTGACATTCTCTAATTTCCATAATTGAGCTATCTAAAAACTCATTCAAGCAGAGATACTGTTATATCCATACCTGTTAATGTAGGTATTTTAAGCCATTAAATTCATGTTGTATATAAAATAGAAAAACCCTCATAACTTAAGACACATTGCCACTCTCCTAAGAATAGCCTGTATCTTTTAAATTAAATTATTGGCCCATAGTTTTCGATATATATTGCATATAAAAAACAAAAAAAATCTCGAGGTATTACAAGAATATATCAGTAATGGTTGAGTCAAACCAAGTTTATCTATGTGTTCTTATTAAACATGACTTAAAAGGCAATGGCAATCTTGCATGGCTGTCAGAAGAGCTGAAGAAGAAAAGGTCAGGAGAGTGTACTGTGTTGCCAGTGTTTGTTATATATCCATATTGTGTTATGAGCACCTTTAAGGTAGGCTAAGCTAAATGATGGTATTATGTAGGTTAGGTGTATTAAATGCATTTTTAACTGATATATATATATATATATATATATATATATATAGATAGATATATATATATATCAGAGGAAAAGAGAAATAGAAACATCAATGATGAGAGAGAATCATCAATCAACTGCCCCCTTCATGCCTCCTACTGGGGATTGAGCCCACAACCTGGGCATGTGATCTGATGGGGAATCAGACCTTGACCTCCTAGTTCATAGATTGACACTCAACCACTGAGCCACTCTGGCCAGTCCCCCACTTCTGATGATTTCAGTTTATAATAGATTTACCAGAACTCTATCATTAAGTCAAAGAGCATCTGTATTTCAAAGTAGGTGTGACAATTTAAATTTTTATAACTTTTGCAATAGCACTGTAAAGCATCATGCCACCAGTAAAAGTAGCACAAATGTGCCTGAGCTCCGCAATTCTGATAATAACTCTGAAACAATTTCCATTGCACTAGGCTCTAGAGCTCAAAACAGATTCCTGAGGATACATTACCATCTAGGATTTTATTCTGAACTTTCTTCAGTCTGACACTCAAACCTACACTAGTTTTTGTTTTTCAAATATTAATAAGCTTTGACTATGAATAATACAATTACATTAGCAAAGAAATGTCCAAGAATGGCCGAGACTGGTTTGGCTCAGTGGCTAGAGCATCGGACTGCGGACTGAAAGGTCCTGGTTTCGATTCTGGTCAAGGGCATGTACCTTGGCTGTGGGCACATCCCCAGTAGGGGGCGTGCAAGAGGCAGCTGATGGATGTTTCTCTCTCATCGATGTTTCTGACTTTCTATCCCTCTCCCTTCTGCTCTGTAAAAAATCAATAAAATATATTAAAGAAAAAAAAAGAAATGTCCAAGAATGGGTTGACACAAATATATGAATGATAAAAAGAAACAACTGAATAGCAATTGGCCTTAAGACAATTTAAAACAAATATATTGGCCAATGTATTTAAGTTGCTAATTGTTCTTTTATCCATTGTTACAACAGAGCTAGAGAATGTTAAATTTATTTGCACAGGGAACTAGTTAACATCTTCCCTCAAATGCCTTAATTTTTTTTCAGTTGTTCACTTATTCTATTATTTTTAGAGAACACAAGTTGAACACTTTAGCTAATTAAAAATCTAAATACAAAAATCTAAATCTCAAAAAATTCACTGCTACTTTAAATTCAGTGCTCAACTTTCCTTTAATGCTATTGCTTGGTTAGAATGCCATTTATTGTATTAGCAGAATCTTCTGTGTTTCCTGTTGTTTCTCATAATCCCGTATTAGTTGGTAATTTCTTCTTTTCCCCTGAGGCTGCTCAGCAAAAAGAAAAGCTGACAATTTTCTTGAAATATTTTTATTAAATCTCTTTTCCATTGCATCTGTCACATATCTGCCTCAACGAATGGAATTACACTTCTCTTGAAATCCTTCACCTTGCACCAGCTTTCTTGTGTGGTGCTGAGTGGAGTTGACCCCAAGAGAAACAATACTTAGCCTTTACTTTCTGCAGCTATACAATCAGCTTGTGGGACACACAGATGCATGTATGCACATGTGTCTGAGTTTGTGAATGTGGAATCTGTGTGTGCCTTTTTAACACCTTGTAATTTTTCTGTGGGTAGACGTTTTTGTGGGATGCTTCAGTATTCTTTACTATGTGCCAATATTCTTACCTGTGATACCCACAAATACCAGGCATGAGCTAAAGACATAGATTATTAGCGGGAGGATCTTAAGCTATGAAATATCATGTCTGCAGGATAATGAATAATTCACATGTAAGACTAACAATGTTTTAGTGTTAGAGCAACAAGATTGTTCAGATAATTCCACTAAAAGTTGACCTATGACAATAAAACTGCTCATCGTCAAAGAATTTAGGTTCTGAAGAACTCAATCTAAGTCCCTCAACGCAGTGATTTGTTTTCTCTTTGATTCACCAACATATTCCAAGAGTATGAAACAATGCCTGGAACGTAATGAGGACTTAATATTTGTTTAATGAATAAATAAATACAAAGAAAGTAGGAAGTCAAAGTTATTTTTTATCATTAAATTATAGGTATATCTATATTACACTGCTCCCACACACACATAAATACACTAAACATAATATTGAAGGGAATTCTAAATAAGGCCAGCTCATAATTAGTATTTTAATATGCAATTGACTTTGTAAGTTGCGGCTCATCTTTAATGCCTCCAAATCATAGGTCTATGAACCTGTAAACAATCTCCAAAGTCTTTAACATCCACTAAGTCAATTCTTCAAAGATTAGATGCAACCATATAAACCCATCCCATGTTTACTTCATTTCAGGCCATACAAAGTATGCCTGGCTTCTTCAGTCTTAGAGATAAAAACTGAGGTGGCCTTTATATCACCTGTTTATGTCACCATATAGAGGGATCAAGGACAAGGGAAACAAATTATATTCCAATTACAGAAAACTATACATTGTAATGTTTTCTCACAAATATATATACATTTTGATTGATTTCAGAGAGTATGGGAAAGGTAGAGAGAATAGAAAAATCAATGGTGAGAGACTAATTAAAGGGCTGCTTCCTGCATGTCCCTTACTGGGGATCAAGCCTGTAATCAGAGCTTGTATCCTGATGGGGAATTGAACTGTGTCCTCCTGGTTCAAAGGCTGATGATCAACCAATGGGCCATACCAGCTGGGCTAAACTTTATTTTCAACTAGAGGCCCAGTGCATGAATTCATGCATGGGTGGGGTCTGGCTGGCCTGGCCCCAATCAGGGCAGATTGGGGCTGGGCCTATTAAGAGGAGGAGATGGTGGGAGGTTGGCCAGCAGGCCCACCCAGATTGGGGCCCATCAGGGAAGGCCAGGTGGGTGAAAGGGCCATGGGTGAATGGCCAGTAGGCCCTGCCCCCAATTGGGGTTGGGAGACCACTTGTGGGTAGGGCCATTCAGGGGGAGGGGCTGTGGGTGGTGGGCCGGCCAATCCCACCCCAATAGGGTGGAGGTGCTGATCGGGGGCCAGCAGCCTGGGAAGGAGCCACAGGTGGTTAGTCGACTGGCCCTGCCCTTTATTGGGGTGGGGAAGCCAATCTGGGGCAGGCCAGCATGGGGGAGGGGCTGCAAGGTTGGCTGGGCAGCCCAACCCCCTGATCAGCCAGGTTCGCTGGCCATAGTGGGCATCATAGCAACCATTAGTTATGGTTGTTATCGCTGCTGGCTTTTTATATATAGATTGCAATTTACATTCAATATTTTTTAAAGTTAGTAATCTTTGTTGTTGAAAGTATTATAGATGTCCCCTTTGATTTTTTCCCATTGACCCCTTCTAACCCACACCCACCTATTCCAGGCCTTCAGGACACTACTGTCTGTGTCCATGGCTAGGCAGATATGCATATGAATTGTCCAGTTAATCTCTTACCCCCACACCCCAGACCACCTTCCCTCTGAAATTTGTCAGTCCAGTCCATGCCTCTGTATCTCTGGATCTACTTTATTCATACTTTTATTCTGTATCAAAATAGTGGATTACACAATTATACACTTTACAAAGTGGTTCCCCCAATATGTTCAGTATCCACCTGGCACCATAGTGATATTTCCTATGCTGTAATTTACCTCTCTGTGACTATTTTCCAATAACCAAAATAGATATGTTTCATTTTATTATTTTATCTAAATGTCAGATCCATCAACATGGAAAACATGTACATATGAAGTTCAATATCCATTAATGGCTCACTCCACTCATCCACCCATTTTAACTAAAGGTAACACTAAGAACTGTATTACCCACAGTCAATTTACTGTCAGTTCAATTTAACAAAAGAAGTATTAAATTTAAAAAATTCTCATGGATGTTTAAATATCTGACATGGTTCAGTCATGCTACAATGTATAACATTGTGGCAAAAAATAGATACCAAACAAATACTTAACATCAGTTCATTTCTGAATGAACCTACAGTATCTGTGCTGAATGTGTGTGTGTGTGTGTGGTCGGGGGGTTGACATATTAGGTACTTTTAAAACTGAGGAAAAATGCAAAAACACAGCAAGACAGTGCTAAATTGAGTATTATCAAATGCTAGAATTTGTCACATGAGTAACTCCTCAGGATTGATTGGAGCAAGAGAGACAAATGATACCTGATATTGTAACAGGCCACCTTGATGGAGGAGAACTATGGTGAGCACTGAGGAAGGTGAAAACTAGAGACAACACTGTGAGACCTACATACCTAGGGAAGAGCAAATACGTGTTGTGTGTGTGTGTGTGTGTGTGTGTGTGTGTGTGTGTGTGTTTTAGCAGTGCAAATCAATCTCTCCTAGAGCCCAAACTTTTTGAATCCTAATTAAAAGCATGAACTTTCTAGCACTTGTGAGGATGACTTCTTTATACTGTGTTGTAGAATTCAGAGTATACAAAGGAAGGAGAACAGTGATATTGGTGGGTTATAACCCCACCATCTAAACAGGGACTCTCTCCAATTCCCTCCAAAGAAAATAAATGAAGAGCTTTATGTTAGCAGTGTTTTCATAAAAATAAATGTGTGTCTCACATATTATTGTGTGTATCTAAAGATTTAAAGATCTCTGCAAATGCCATCTCCGAAAGGCCAAATTATGGATAACATCCCCATTAAAAGGAGCAATAAGTAATTATAGTAATTAACATCTTACATGTAACTCAATTATAATACTTTAGTGGATATTGATTTACATGTGTAATTTCTGAATTTGGGTCCTTGTTGTAAAACAAAGATCAATAAATTTAAATGTGCTTCTGTAGTTGTTACTAGGCAAAATTAAAAGTAAAATTACTAGTTTTAACAATCAGTGTCTGACAAGTATTCTTCCCTGTTAATGTTCATCACTCATTCCTAAAACATACTAATCAAAATGTCTATTTTTCCACTGATGTTCAAATATAATCCATTTTTCTCTGAAAGAGCATTTGGTCAAAATAAGTAAAACTACATTAAAAGTAATTTTTAACACTGGTCTCCATTATCTCATCATCAGAGCAGTCATTGTTTGATATCAAATTGTGTAGTCAGCATGTATGTGTTTTGGCTTTGTAGAATTTTCTTCTCTTTTGTTACTTTCCTTACACAAAGAATGTCAACTTTCCTTACACAAAGAATGTCAAAGATGCTTACCAGGATCCATAGTAACCACTTTAACTATGAGGTTTTAGCCTAGTTTATTGTAATAGATCAAAGGGTACACTATTTGGTTTCAACTTTATGTCTCTGTCTTGTCATTTTTAAATTTTATTGAATGTATTAGGATGACATCTACACTATTAAAAAGAAAAACATGCAAATTAACCATCACTCTGCTACACCCACAGCCAATCAGGAGCAAGTATGGAAATTAACCCAACAAAGATGGCAACCACCACTGAGGTGGAGCAAGAAGGTGTCTTGGGTTGTCCCTGGCAATGGAGGAAGCCAAGCTTTCCACCTGCCCTGGCTTGTCCTGGTCTCTGCTCAAGGCTACAAAGTTCCAATTATAGAAGATAAATAAATCCCAGATTCCTGCTTGTGGCCAGCTCTGATTTCTGCCGGGGAAAAAAGAAAGCCCCTTATCCATTGGTTAAGGGTCATCACTGGGGAGCATGGCCAGCCTGCAAACAGCCATCAGCCCCTCACCCAAGCTGGTCATACCCCCCTAGCAAGGACCCTCACTCCATGGGGGCTTAGCTGGCCTGCAAACCACCACAGGCCCCTCCCCCAGGCTGCCCCATGTCCCAAGGGAACCCCTAACCCAATCTGGGACACCCTTTAGAGCAAACCAGCTGGTCCCCACCCATGTACCAGGCCTCTATCTATACTAATAAAAGGGTAATATACTAATTAGACTGGGAGACCTTCCGGACATTCTTCTGGACAAAGCCATGGTGGGGGACCAAGGTAGAGGCAGGTAGAGGCCAAGAGGGGAGGGCAGTTGTGGGTGATCAGGCAAGTGGGGCGGTCAGTTGGGGGCAAGCAGGCCATCAGTAGGGGTCATTTGGGGGTGATCAGGACAGCGGGGGGAGGGGCAGTTTGAAGTGAGCAGGCCAGTGGGGGAGGCAGTTGGGGGTGAGCACACTGGCACAGGGGGCAGTTGGGGGTGATCAGGATGGTGGGGGGATATTTGGAGGCAAGGAGGCTGGCAGCATAGGGCAGTTGGTGGCAAGCAGGCTGGCAGGCAGAGTGGTTGGGACAATCAGGCAGGTAGGCAGGCAGGCAGGCAGGCAGGTGAGTGGTTAAGAGCCAGCAGTCCCAGATTGTGAGGGGGATGTCCAACTGCTGGTTTAGGCCTCATCCCTGTAAACCAGCAGTAGGACATCCTTCCAGGGGTCCCAGATTGGAGGAGGTGTATGCTGCGCTGAGGGACACCATGCATGAATTTCATGCACTGGGCCCCTAGTTATTATATAGAAAATTATATAGGTTTCAGGTACACTCATCTGTATATGGTATTGTGTGTTCACTGCTCAAAGCCTCCATTTTGTCTTGTCTCTACCTCCTTTTGTCTCTGACTTGCAATACTGTTCTGATTCTATATTACATTTTAAAAAATCCTCTTTGCATAGGTCCTTTTCTCTGAGAAGAGACACTCAGATGGAGGGGCATTAAAGTGTTATTGCGAGTAACACTGAAAGTACAGGGGTGGCAGCAGAATTGGGCAGGAAAACCACCCTGCCATGCGGAAAATCTACCAAAGTCTCTCTCAGCCCACAGGGGGCTCCAGAATTACACTACACCATCAGAGAGTCCCACAGGAGGGTCAAATGGCTGGACCTTCTATGAGCACCTTGCTCAGCTGCTGGCTGCAGTCCCCCCAGGAAATACAAACTCTGAACTACCCCAGCCCTGCCGGGTCACTGGCAGTGCCATAGCAAGTGAGATCTCAGCTTGTAATAGCTGAGGCAAAACACTAGGCTGTCCCCTAGGCCTCCCTTCTCACAGCTGTTTTAATATCAATATAAAATAATTTCATAGCCTTTTCTTTGTAAATAAAAAACATATCCATAAAATACATATTTCAATAACGGTAATAAAACAACATTTTCACTTTTCTTAATTCAGAATAACTCATTTTTAAATTTTAGTTCCTAGAGGCATCTTTGGAAAAATAACTTTTCTCTTATTTAAAGTTTCTTTACAATTTTAGGTTCTGATGAATAAGAAAGAGGTGGAAGATTAAAAAAACCTGTCCAGCACACTACAAAAACAAACATGCGTTTAAGATTATTTGAATGATACATTGCCTTTAATTATAGAAAAATAGTGAAACTATTTTAAAGTTTTTACATTAGCCAGGAGGGAAGAGAATGTGATCAAATTGACATTTTTGTGAGTTCTAGTTGTAATCGAGTTTTCCATTTTTCCTACTGGGAATGCCATCCCAAACAGGCATGATCTTTTCAAGTAATTTCAAAAGCTGGACAACTCTTCAAAGGCCAGTGTGCTGCCACTGCTGGCTCCTGCTGTTCTCTCTGAATGGGTAATAGTAGTCTCTGTAAAGCTAGCCCTTGGAAATTAGACACTTTTCACTGAAAACATACAAGTCTGTCACAATGCTAGACTTTTTATTAGGAATTCTGCTAATCAAATGAAACGGCCTCCCCATCTCTCCCAAACTCAAAAATCATGCCACTAAATTAGTAGAGAAATGCTAAATTTAATCTCTGATAAAGTATCACAGTAACACTGAAAAAGGGATTCATTTTCTTACAAGGGAATAGAAGAAATGTGTTGTGTTCTGGACACTGACATGTTAAATAGTATCTTGAAGCAATTTAAGAAATAAAATATGTAACATTGCTGTGGGAATAAATATGCTGTAGACTTCAAAAAGAAATTCCTTGCAGTGAATCACAGTTATATGTAAAGAACAGTTCAAAACTTCCTTCTAGAATCCTATTTAGAAAATATTACAGAATTGAAGAGGCACTGATACAAGATACCAATACACAGTAGGATTGGAAGAAGCTTGGAGAACAAATATTTGTATATGCCAGTAAAGAGAAGTAAGAAAGTCACAAACCAATGATCACTAGGCTCCAAACAAGCTACACTGAAAAAAAAGGATGCTGGCTCTGTTACTAAACTTTTATTTTTCACTCCTCTGTTTATATATATTCATATCAAAATCGCACTGTATAATTAGCAAGGCTTTAGAGTAGGTCTTCATAAGTGGTAGAGCAAACCTTTCTTCAAGATTGCCAAAGAAGACATATAGACATATGAAAAGATGCTCAACATCACATATCATCAGAGGTACAAATTAAAGCTACAATGTGATAGCACTTCACACCTGCCAGCATGGCTATAATCAACAAATCAACAAATCAACAAACAAGTATCATTGGTGAGGATGTAGAGAAAAGGGAAACTTCATGCACTGTTGGTGGAAATGCAGACTGGTATAGCCACTATATAAAACAATATGGAGTTAACTCAAGAAATTTAAAAAAGAACAGGGATTCTACTTCTGTGAATTGATCTAAAGAAAACTAAAGCACTGATTTAAAAGAATACGTGCACCCCTATGTTCATTGCAGCCTTATTTACAATAGCCAAGATGTGGAGACAGAAGTGTCCATCAGTAGAGGAGTGGATAAAACAGCTGTGGTACATTTGTACAATACTACTCAGCCTTAAAAAAGAAGGAAGTTCCTGTCATTACATTTAAGGTACTTGTCTTACCTTTTGTGACAGCATGGATGGTCATGGATATTATTATGCTAAGTAAAATAAGCCATTCAGAGAAAGACAAGTGCCATATGATTTCACTTGCATGTGAAATCTAATGAACAAAATAAACTAACAAAATAGAAACAGACTCATAGGTACTGAAAACAGATTATCTGTCAGAGGGGAAGTGTTTGGTTGGTTAGGTGCAAAAGTGAATGATTAAATAAAAACTGAAAAAAGGGCCAAACAAAAAGTAACAACTCATAGATAACAGTATGGTAATTATCAGAGGAAAAGTGGAGTGGGGGGGTCATAAGACTGTAAAAAAAATAAAGATTCACATGTTTCCACATTAATTTTGGAATTAGTTTTTCAGTTTTCAAAAAAAAAACAAGTTAGATTTTTACTGAAATTGTATACATTTGTAGATATTGGGGCAAAGCAATATCTTTATTTTTTGTAGGTTTCTAACCTACCAACATAGCATATTTTATGTAGATCATATTTTTTTAACTTACAGTTTTATAGTGTATGTTCAAATTTTAAGATTTATTCCTCAGCATTCAAATGTTCATATTATTGTAAATAGAATCTCCAGAGACTACTAGAAAAATATTTGCAAAACATACAAGTATTAAAGATATCATTTTATGGATTATATAAAAATTCCTGCGAATCATGAAGAGAAAAGTGAGCTAATGGAAAAAATAAGCAAGGTATTTGAACAGGAAGTTTTAAAAAATGATATTCACCTGGCCAGTAAGCATATGAAAAGGTATTCAACTTCATTAGTCTTAATGTAAATAAAAATTAAATTTAAAACCAAAATGTGGTTTTTAAAAATTAAAACCACATTTGCCAGGTTGTCTAAAGCCCAGCTGCACAGCATCATGTATTTGTAAGGATACAGACTAACTGGAACTCAAATACACTTTCGGTCGAGTGTAATTTGTACAACTACTTTGGAGAATTACTTGGCATAACACGGGAAGTTGAATGTGTACACATGGCTTATTAGCATTCCACTTTCCTTTGGCAAAGGAGCCCAGCACTACACCCAAACCCACTAAGATGATTAAACTAATTGCAAAATACCATCCTTTAGGGCTTATTTCCTGTGACCATCCCCGCACCTAGCCTGTTAGCAGTTAGAATCTAGATGGGACACAAACCACACCAGTAATTTGAATATAAAAAATTTACATAAACACATATTAATTATGAACAACCTGCTAAGAAGAATAAAATAGAATTTTATAGACCAACCTATAGGAAAGGAGCTCCCTTCTCCAGGTTGAGATTTGAGCCTTCCTGGAGGGCGTGTGGCCACAGCCCACTGGTACTGGGAGAAGTTATTGACTGGCTATGGCAGTTAGTCTCCAGCTGTGGGAGCAAGGTTGGCAGGTGAGAAAACAACTAGATGGTAAAGATGGTGCTCGAGCTAGAGCTGGCCCACAGCTTGCAGATATAGCCTGATGAGCAGGAAGCTGCCTGCCAGATGGCTAGTAGCTGAGGCTGGTGAGCAGGAAACCACCAGGCAGGATTCGCAAGCCAATTTGCTCCAGGGCAAGCACACCCTTGGTGTGCACACTGCTGGCATCCACACACCAGATGAGGAGCATCTCTTTTCTCCTGCAGCCTCCTTCCACACTTGGCATCTCAACTGAACAGTGACAGACATTTACTGGGTCTAGCTCCAGGATCACAAAGCAAGGCAACAAGGGTGAATTGGGAGTTAAGGGACAACAAATTAATAGCTGACACAAGGAAGAATTGGGTTGCTTACCATTATAAATTTAAAAAATAAACCAATATAAATTAAATATACCAATATAAATTAAAAAATAAACCAATATAATTAGAAGAAACTAAGTCAACATGGATGCACATACATTTTTAGTGTGTCGGTCTACTGATGATCACATTGGACATGCTTTATAAGATTTGGTGATTTATTTATTTAAATAGGGGGACCGCATGTATAGTGTATGATTGTCTAACCAACTATTCTGTACACCAGAAACTAATGCAAAATAATACTGAATGTAAACTCTAGTTACAAAAAAATAAATAGTACTACTAAATGGCAGCAAAGATATCCTTTGTTGTAAAAGATTGTAACAGAAATCTGCTGGTCAAGAATCAGGAAGAAGTTGACCACAATCCTTGGTAGGGTTGCTGCATGTAAGAGATAAAATATAGGATGCCAAAAGGGTCAAAGATATCCTTTGGTGTCAAAGATTGTAACAGAAATCAGGAAGCAATACATTTTTAAATGAAAGGGGCAATGAAATTGTCAAAACTTAAACAAACAAAAAAACAAGAGGAATTGGACCGAGAAATGCTTCTGGCTTTGGTCAGAAATAAGCCCTAACCGGTTTGGCTCAGTGGTTAGAGAATAGGCTTGTGGACTGAAGGGTCCCATGTTCGATTCCTGTCAAGGGCATGTACCTTGGTTGTGGGCACATACCCAGTAGGAGGTGTGCAGGAGGCAGCTGATTGATGTTTCTGACTCTCTATCCCTCTTCCTTTCTCTGTAAAAAAGTCAATAAAATGTATTTTTTAAAAAGAAATCACTGATGTCTCCAAAGAAGACACTTTAGTGTCAGCTTTGAATTCTGGCTAGACTTCAGGTAATTAAGGAGGAAATGATTGAAGACAAGGATCAATGAAAAAAAAAAGACAGATGACATGGAATTAGCATTTAACTTGTATCACTTAGATTATATCTTGCATAGGCAATCTATACTCTTTTTTATATGTTAGAATAATAGTTATCATTATTCCCATTTTATAGTTGAGAAGACTGAGGATAGATAAATTAAGGAAATATCTAAAAATTTATGAATTTCATCTGTAACAGAACCTGGATTTAAATCCAGATTGACCTACCTGGCAGAGGGAAAAAGAAGTCCAAAGAAAGCAAGGCTTATTTTTCACATGGAGCTGACTGTAACTATTTGAATCTGCAAGGGATGGAATTCATGGGAAAAAATAATAATGAAGCTTCACTAGGTGAAATGTATATTCTTATGATAAAAATAGTGGCATTCTAAGAAGTAAAAGATGTATTTAAAGTCAGTGGTAGATGATACACAAAAGAAAGGAGTTCATGTTAATTAAAAATCAAGGACTTTGGTGTTTACTGAATGTATATTGGTCCGTTTCTTACAATCTTATAATCTTAGAGAAAATACTTTACCTACTGTCAGTTTCTCCATCTATAAATAATGTTATTTAATTTAGTTATTATGAAGATTAAACAAATATACATAAAGCATTGATAATAGTGATTATCACATAGAAAATACTCTCTATATAACATATAATAACTATTCTTATAATATATATATGTATATTAGCTATTGTTATAGCATGGGAATACAGCAAGGACATTTTATATTTTAATTTTTTTGCAAAGTTAACACAGTAATATTACTTTATTCATATAGTCAAAGACAATGTATATTAACTTTTATTACAGACAAGAGGCCATGTGCAAAAAATTCATGCACAGAGGTGTAGGGGGTTGTCTCTCAGCACAGCCTGCACCCTCTCCAATCTGGGACACCTCGAGGGATGTACAACTGCCCATTTAGGCCCGATCCTGGTAGGATCGGGCCTAAATGGGTAGTTGGACATCTTCTCACAATCCAGGACTGCTGCCTCCCAACTACTTGCCTGCCTGCCTTCCTGATTGCCCCTAACTGCTTCTGCCTGCCAGCCTGATCACCCCTAACCACTCCCCTGCCAGCATAATTGATGTCTAACTGCTCCCCTGCTAGCCTGTTTGCCCCCAATTTCCTCTTCTGCTGGCCTGGTCACCCCTAACTGCCTTCCCCTGAAGGCTTTATCACCCCCAACTGCCCTCCCTTGGAGGCCTGCTCCCTCACAACAGCCTTCCCCTGCTGGCCTGATCACCCACAACTGCCCTCCCTTGCAGTCCTGCAACCTCCCAAATGCCCTCCCGTGCTGGCCAGCTTGTGGTGGCCATCTTGTGTCCACATGGGGGCAGGATCTTTGACCACATGAGGCAGCCCTCTTGTGTGTTGGAGTGATGATCAATCTGAGTATTACTGTTTTATTAGCTAGGATAGAGGCCTGGTGCATGGGTGAGGACCAGCTGATTTGCCCTGAGGAGTGTTCTGGATAAGGGTGGGAGTTCCCTTGGGGTGTGGTGCATTCTAGGTGAGCGGCCTGTGGTCGTTTGGAGGCCATCCATGCCCCCAGCAACCCAAGCTGCAGCTTAGGGTCTGGGATTAATTTATGTTCTACAACTGAAACTTTGTAGCCGGGAGTGGAGCCAAGCCTTCTGCTCATTCCTTGGCAATAGCCATTTCTGTTTCGGTTCATTTAAACTCTATAATTGAAACTTTGGAGCCTAGAATGGAGGCCTAGGCACTAGGGCTGCAGAAGCTTGGCTTCCTTCATTGCCCGGGCAACCCTAGCCTCTGTTCTCTCCAGCTCTGTGGCTGCCACCATTTCTGTCGGGATATATCTTCTATAATTAAAACTTTGTAGCACTGAGTGGAGGTCTAGGCCAGCAATGATAGGTGGAAAACTTGGCTTTCTCCATTGTCGGGAAAACCCAAGCCTCCCTCCTGCTCTCAGTGGCCACAACCATCTTGTTTGGGGTTTATTTGCTCCTGATTGGCTGGTGGGCATGGCTTGTGGGCATGCCCTCATCAGAGGTACAGGCAATTTGCATATTACTCTTTTATTAGATAGGATGAGTAAATTAGAGAATAGAAGAATAATGATAAGCTCTATGCCAGGTTAAAGTAAGAAAAGAAACATAAACTTCTAAGTTTATTCTAGATGATCTTAATATTATTCAATACATTAAAACATAGTATAAACCCTAATTTCTCCAGTACTCCTCTGGACTTCTTTCAGAACTGAGTTATCTCCTTATACATCCTATCTAATAAAAGAGTAATATGCAAATTGACCATACCTCTGAACAGGCCATGCCCATCAGACAATCAGAAGCAAATTATGCAAATAAATTACAACCTAGGTGGCTATGGCCATTGAGAGCAGGAGGGAGGCTTGGGTTTCCCTGGCAATGGAGGAAGCCAAGCTTTCTGCCTGCCATTGCCAGCCTAGGCCTCTCTCAATGCTACAAAATTTCAATTACAGAAGATACATGAATCCAACAGAAATGGTGGTAGCCACAGAGCTGGAGAGAGCAGAGGCTATGGTTGCCAGAGCGATGGAAGAAGCCAAGCTTCTGCAGTCCTAGTGCCTAGGCCTCCACTCCAGGCTACAATGTTTCAATTATATAAAGTAAATGTTCCAAACAGAAATGGCTGTCGCCACCAAACAAGCAGAAGGCTTGGCTCTCATCCAAGCTACAAAGTTTCAATTGTAGAAGATAAATTAATCTCAGATCCCAAGGCCTCACTTGCTGGGGGGCATGGCCAGCCTGCAAACGACCACAGGCCCCTCACTCAGACAGCCCCACACCCCAAGGGGACCCCCACCCTGATCCAGGACCCTATTCAGGGCAAACCAGCTGGCCCCCACCCATGTACCAGGCTTCTCTCCTAGCTAATAAAAGAGTAATACGCAGATTGATCATCACTCCAACACACAAGATGGCTGCCCCCATGTGGTCAAAGATCCTGCCCCCATGAGGACACAAGATGGCCACCACAAGCTGGCCAGCAGGTGAAGGCATTTGGGAGGGACCAGGCCTTCAAGGGAGGGCAGTTGGGGGCAATCAAGCTGCAGGGAAGGGCAGCTAGGGGTGACCAGGCCAGCAAGAGGAGGGAAGATGGGGGCAAACAGGATGGCAGGGGAGCAGTTAGACATCTATTAGGCTGGCAGGGTAGAGGTTAGGGGGTGATCAGTCTGGCAGGCAGAAGCAGTTAGGGGCAATCAGGGAGGCAGGCAGGTGAGCAGTTTAGAGCCAGTAGTCCTGGATTGTGAGAAGGATGTCCAACTGATCACTTAGGCCTGATCCTACCTCAGTTGGACATCCCTCGAGGGGTTCCAGTTTGGAGAGGGTGCAGACTGGGCTGAGGGACATCCCCTGCTCCCGGAGCATGAATTTTGTTTACTGGGCCTCTAGTTCATAAAAACTTCCTTAGTTATTTCTGCATAAAAAATGGCTCTGAACCTAACAGCAATAAACACATATTACTATTCTGAGGGTCAAGAATCAGGAAGAAGTTCACCTCAGACCTCGGTTGGATTGCTACATTTAGGAGATAAAATGTAGGATGTCAAATTAAAATTTTATTTCAGATAAACAAGTAATTTTTTAATATATGTCCCAAATATTTTATACTTAAACTCAGAAATGCCATTGTTTATCTGAACTTTATCTGAACATTCTTTTTTAAAATATATTTTTTATTGATTCAGAGAGGGAGAACGAGAGAGTGATAGAAACATCAATGATAAGAATCATTGACCAGCTGCCTCCTGCATGCTCCCTATTGAGGATCAAGCTCACAACCTGGGACCTCAGACCCTTTAGTCCGCAGTCAACACTCTGTCCACTGAGCCAAATCAGATAGGCCTGAGCATTCTTTTATGTGACCTTTATAAGACTTTAAACACCTGGCAGTTCAACAAGAAAGGTACTATTTTCAATCTAGATCACTCCTAAGATTGTTACTCGGTTTAATTCACAGTGGAGCATTGTAGTTTCTCCTGGGCTATTGTCCACAGGCCTCTTTCAATTACTTTCCATTAGACCTCTGATCATCTGGCTTTTATCAGAGCAAGAAATCAAGGTCCTATGTCACCTAATCAGAGTGACACATCATCACATTTGGTGTATTCTATTGGCTAGAAGCAAGGACCTAGGTCCATCCCACATTGGAGGGAAGGGGTTACACTATGGATGAACACCAGGAAGTGGGGGAATCACTGGGTCCATGTACAAGCTGCCAACTATATCATTCATTCTCTCTCTTAATCCACCCCTCTCCTCATCCTCTATTCTACTCCCACTCTCTACCCTGTAGCAGTCACAAATGGCCCCTCACTGATTCCTTGAGCACATAAAGCATATCCTATTACAGGGTTTTTCTGTTATCCTCCTGTCTAAAATATTCTATTTCCTACTAACTATTTCATTAAATTAAATCTAATTGTAAATACCTTTGTTGATATTTACACAAGCCTTCTTTAATATGTGCAAAAACCTAACCACTCAATAAAAGCAAACAAAAAATAGCATCATCCCTTCTTTAGCTCTGGAACCTAAATGACTCCTTTTCTTATTTCACTGCTTATTCTTATTTCATATACAGTGATACAACATTGTAGCAAATTGTTTCATTTACTTATTTCATTCCCGAACTGTTTGTCTATCATTGTGCAATAATAGCTTCATAAAGGCAAGAATGTTTGTTTTGTTAACTAATGTTTCTCAAAGAGAGAGAACCAAGATGGCGGCATAGGTAAACACCTATTGTGCTGCCCCGCCCAACAATTCAAAAACTACAACATAACAACAAAACAAACATCATCCAGAATCACTGGAAAGCTGGCTGAGTGAAAACTCCACAAATAAAAGTAAAGGTGAGACTCAGAAGAGCGGCGGAGCACAGCCTTGAAGATATACATGGAATCAGAGGTTAGGAGCTGTGGCCAGGCGTGCGGGCTGGAGGGCTGCCAGCAGCAATCATGGATGGATTTCTCCAACGGGAAGGGCGGAGACGCCCCACTGCACAGATTCCCCAGTGCCAGGCAAGGTACGAAGTCCGGGATACACACCCTAAAAGCCGGGCACAGCAGAGGTCTCCTAGTCTGAGGAGAATCCAGGTTACTTGGAACAGAAGTTTGCTCACGTAAAGTGTGCTACAGCACAGACACACAACTTGCTCCCTGGCAACTTGCCCCCCTGGTCCCAGAGACCACTGGACTGCTTTGTTTTACAACCCTGGGCAAGACTTTGGGTGTGCAAACTCATTTGGGGAGAGGCAGAGTTGTCTGACAAGGGGTAGAGACTAGCAACTTTCTCTTGGAGGTGCCTACAACCATTATCACCCAACAGAGACCCGTGTGCCTCATAGGACATAGCTGACACTGATGCTGCCTGCTCAGCTCAGACTCCACCCATCCAACCTGAACACAGTCTCCCTTCACAGCCAATTGGCTTGGAGGTCAAACCCTCCTAGGGCTAACAACAACAAGCTGGGCTTAAATTAAAAAATACTGTACAATCCATAAAGGATTGCAATAAGAGTACCCACCTCAGGTAACTGGGGAGGCTGAGCCAATATTCCTTAGAGGACATCTACCACATAAAGCAGCCGCCATGCAGAGACATGGAAAGAAACGAGTTGTGAAAGAAATGGAGGAAAAAAGACGATTAGACAGAGTTCAAAACCACAGTTATAAGGCTTTTCAAGAGGCTCCTAGAAAAGGCCAATGAACTTAATGAGAACTACGAGGAAATGAACAAGACCAGGGAGGAAATAAACAAGACTTATGAGAAAATGAATGAGACCTACAAGGAAATGAATGAGACCTACAAGGAAATGAATGAGTCCTACAAGGAAATGAACAAGACCTACAAGGATATGAATGAGACCCTCACGGATATGAAAAAGGACCAACTAGAGATCAAGCATACACTGACTGAAATAAAAAATATTACACAAAGTCCTAAAAGCAGTACAGTGGGCCACAAGAACCAAGTCAAAGATTTGAAATACAAAGAAGCAAAATCCACTTGGCTGGAAAAGCAAGAAACAAAAAGAATCCAGATAATTGAAGATAGTGTAAGGGGCCTCTGGGACAACCTCAAGCATGCCAACATCCAAATTATGGGGGGTGCCAGAAAGAGAGAGAGAGCAAGGTAAAGAAAACCTATTTGAAGAAATAATGACTGAAAACTTCCCCCAGCTGGTTAAAGAAACTGACTTAAAAGGCCAAGAAGTACACAGAACCCCACAATATAGGAATCTAAAGAGGACCACACCAAGAAACATCATAATTAAAATGCCAAGAACAAAAGATAAAGAGAGAATATTAAAAGAAGCAAGAGAAAAACAGATGGTTACCTACAGGGGAGCACCCATACGATTGTCAGCGGATTTCTCAACAGAAACAATGCAGGCCAGATGGGAGTCGCAAGAAATATTCAAAGTAATGAATATCAAGAATCTACAACAAATATTACTCTATCCAGCAAAGCTATCATTCAGAATTGAAAGTCAAATAAAGTGCTTCGCAGAAAAGAAAAAGTTAAAGGAGTTCATCATCACCAAACCAATATTATATGAAATGCTGAAAGATATTCTTTAAGAAGAGGAAGAAGAAAAAGGTAAAATATAAATTATGAACAACAAATACACATCTATCAACAAATGAATATAAAAATCAAGTGACTTAATATGATGAACAGGATAAACTGGTGAATATAACAGAATCATGGCCATAGAGAGGGAATGGACTGACAATTCTTGGGGAGAAAAGGGGTGTGGGACGTGCATCAAGAGACTGGACAAAAATCTTGCAACAATGGGAGAGGACAGTGGGGAGGGGGAGGTCAGGGTGGAGGATGGGATGGGTACAGGGTGGAGGGGAGCTAAAGGGGGATAAAAAAGGGGAACAATGTAATTGATAAACTGAACAATAAAGATAAAAAAAACTAATGTTTCTCAAAGCCCTGAATTATCTAGTCCATGAAATGGAATTCATCAATATTTGTTAAATGATGATTAAATAAGTACATATATTTCGTATGTAAATATATAAATAAGTATGTATATATTTCTTTCTCTGAGATCTCAAACACAGTAAGAGTAGACTCTGGAACTTCATTTGTATATTTCTTAATACTTAGCATTATGACATGAACATGTCTACATGCACATACAAAATCTTATTTAAGATGATCTCTGTATAATGAGCTAAAGTTGTAAGCACTGTGGTAGCATTTCTTTTCTTTTTTTCTTTTCTTTTTTCTTTTTTTTGCCTGTAACCATCCTATTACTTCAAAATTAGTTTACCAAAGTAGTTCTAATAATGAGAAAAAATTGGGGTATCAAGTGTTTTTGGCATATCAGCTAGAAAAAAAACAATTTAGAAAGGCAATATAAAATGAGTGAATAAAAATTTGAAATTCAAAGTCATGGGTTATGAATTCAATTATGTAGGAAAGTAACTCTTTTGATTTATACTTCATTTATGGTTATTATCTGATGTCAGTCTTTGGTTTTACCACATCACTTAGTTCAGGTGCTATCTTAATTAAAATATATAACTTTTCTCCATAAGAAAAAGAACAAGTTTTAGCTAAGAAAAAAAATCAACTAGAAATAAGCCAAAATTATGAAATAAATATATATGTATAAGTAGTATTATTTCCTCCCTCCCCTTCCATCCTCTTTCTTCCCTTTCTCTCTCTTCATGATAAAGAGTAACATGTTAAAATTTGCTAGTAGAAATACCTTAATTTTCTATCTTAACTATATCTTTCAGAACACGCTATTTGATATCAGAATTGCGGTTTAATAAGATTCTTCTGCCTCCATATACTTTAACCTTAATTCATTTTCTCATGTCAATATTCTAGTGATTTTTATCTTTTCCATATTCCGCAGTCATATAATTTCAAAGTTTTTTATTTAATTCCGTCAAATATATCATTGATTTAGCATGTAACTAATTTTAAATGACAGGAAAGTAGGAATGGTAGCAAAAAAACAAAAACAAAAACAAAAAAATGTCAAAAATTTTTTTCTTGCGTTACTTAATGATTCATTTAAATTCTACTTACCTGTCATGCTTTGTTCACTGTCTGCCCCTTATTTATTTAGACATTATTAAAATACTTATTTTGTATTTCTTACCTGAATATTCTGGTAACTGAAATCTCTAGGGAATAATTCAGTTTGAGTGCATGAGTAAGCGAGTGTGTGTATTTTAAAAGTTACCCATATAAGCACCAGAAGTGTATATGGCTAAATGTTTTTCTAACATGGGAATGAGTTAGGTCTTATTTCCTTTCACTTAGGTGTTGTTTTTTTAATTGTGTGTGTGTGTGTGTGTGTGTGTGTGTGTGTGTGTGTGTGTGTGTGTGTTTGATTATTTGCCATAAAGAATGGAACTTTACTTTTGATTCTCTAAGAAGATTAGACTAATCTTTTCTTTTCCATCCTTCCTGGTGCTCTTTCTGAATCTCTTTTTCTATGTGCAAATAATTCAAATTTTTATTTTTGCCTCAAGAAAAATAGAACTAGAATTTTCAGGTAATAGCTTTTTCATCTTTCAACATTTTTCTTAGGATTTCCTATCTTTTCAAAGAAAGTAAAAAAAAAAAAAAAGAATTTGATCTGGGTACCTGCCAATATTAATAACAGATTATATAAACATATGTATATCAAAATATAGAATAATATACTCATTATCACTGACAAATATGCAAAGATAAAAAAGCCAAAGCACATATACACTCACACACACATTCCCTAAATACTTTTTAAAAACTATTCTATTTATTATGAAAATATTCTCTCATTGATATCAATGGGGTCAATTCTATCCAAGAGTTCCCGATAAGTCATTTTCAGTCCTTTACACAGATACTCCATTTATTTTAAGTCACTAGAATCAAAGTTTATAACAAAATAAAATGAAAAAAATTAAGAAAGAATACTATTCTCAAACACAAAACAAGACCCTTTTTAAATATGGGAATAAATATAACGCTTAAATGTTAGAATATAGAATTACTTAAAAATTTTAATAATTACAATTTATGTACACAAATCATATACTAAAATTCTAAGAGGATTCTTAGGCCAATTAAACTAATATCAAATGAGTTGAAAATGTATCTTTAAGGAGAAGTAGTTTGCAGATACCATAAAATTGCAATATAAAGATATTGCAATAGTTACATCAAATAAGTACTTAAAATTATTTAAAGATTACTTGAAAACATGTTTGTGAGAAGTGGAAGGAGGAGAAGAAAGAGCAGGGGATGGGGAGGAGGAGGAAGAGAGGGAGCAGGGGAAGGGGAGGAGGAAAGAAAAAAAATGAGCATTGACCTCAGTGTGTACGATGCACAGATATGATGTTAATAAGGACAAACTCTTCCTCTGTATCAGCTCATGCTGGGTTACTCTCTGATTAAGGCACCTGATCTTATAAAAATACTAGGGGTCTGGTGGACGAAATTTGTGCACTGGGGGTGGGTGATGCATCAGCCCAACCTACCCTCTCACACATACTGGGAGCCCTCAGGGGATGTCCTTCTGACCCCTCACTCCCAGCCTGCCCAAAGCTTAAGCCTCTGCCTCTGGCCAAGGCTTTAGGCCTTGGGCACCCAGCCATCAATCTGCTCTACTCAGCTCCAGCCTTAGCCCCAGCCACCAGGGACCTCCCAGCCCTGGGGGCTGTGCTGTCGCCACCAGCTGCTTCGGCTCCGCCCCCTGAGGGTCTCCAGGTCGTCACCGCCAGGTGCCTCAGCTCAAGTCCAGACATTAGCCTCACTGCCTGTGACCCCCCAGGCCCTGGGGCCCTCACAGTCACCCCTGGGGGCAGCACAGTTGCCTCTGCTGCCTTGGCTCCGCCCCCAGGAGCCGTGAGCTTGCTGCTGCCACCTTGTCTCTGCCCCCAGGGGCCACCTCAGCTCCACCCCCCTGGCCTTGGCCTTAGCCCCAGCTGGCTCTGCCCCAGGTCATGATTGGCTGGGGGTGTGGCCAGTGGGTGAGACTTGTGAATGTAGTGAAGGTACAATCAATTTGCATATTATTCTTTCATTAGATAGGATGATATTACTTGATCTTTATTTCTTAAAAAATCCTGAATCTTAAATATGGAACAGATGTGAACAATCTGTTTATATTCTATTACAAGACTGAAAGATAAATTTAGCCTTTTTTGGTAAAATATTCAGGGGAAAAAAGCTTTAATAACAGCAAATGGAATCAGTGTGAAGACATATTAGAACACATTATGAGTTGATGCACAAGCGTAGTTCTTTATTATAGCAATAACAGTAAAACTTGAGAAACAAGTTGGAAGAAAAACTAATCAGTTGCTCTTCAAAATGAGAGAGAAGCAGCATGGAAGTTTCATATTAATTGTGCCTGTGAATGACAGAAGTAAAGCCAATGGGAAGTTTTGACAGAAAATGTAATCATTGTACATTGAATGCTGTACATGTGGTGTTTGAAATTTTTTGGTCACATTCATTTGGGAAAGCCTGATAGGAAGCTAAATATAGTTAGTTAGGACACAGGAGAGATGTCTGAGTTCCAGGCCTATATTCAGAAGTTAAAATATAAATAGAGATGAAAATCCTTTCAAGAAAGGAAGACTGGAGAGAGTTAAGACAAAGAGAGAGAAGGAAAAACTAGAGCTACATTTAAAAAAATTTTTAAATTATTTTATTATATAGTATGAGAATCTTCAATTTAATTGAAATTTGAATTTATTAAAACCCACAATATCTTTTCTAAATTAAAACATATGGCTAAGTCTGTCATCTAATCTTTTCACTAAATCTAATCTTAAAGTTAACAAAAGGGAAATTAAGATATCATGTTATGTCCTTGGAAAACACAGAAATTAAATGAGTGTCATATTTTAAAGTGTTGACTCACATATTTTATTTTTAATTAAGATTATTAGGAACAATCCTCAGATTTCTTTTAAGAAATGCCCCTCCAGAACAACAGAAAATATTTTAATTAAAAAGACAAAAAAGGACTCATTAGAAAAAGAAGACAGCTACCATTGTAAGGCCTTACAGTCTAATGCACCACCTAGCAAAAATAACAAGTGTATTTGCATCAAAATACAGTTTATCATTACTCATATACTACAAGGTGTTTTTTGTTTTTTTTTTTTTTTTGGTAGGGCACATGTCAAAAACTCATTAAAATGCATGAGCAAATAGAACAAGATTGTCACTTCAGATATTCTCTCCTCTGTGAGTGCACTAAATGAGTAACTTCAAGGAGAAATATGATTCTGTCATAGTTTCAATATATATCCAGAAACATTCTCAGGTTAAAAACAACCTTTCTATCCTTGGAACATATTATAATTAAAGTCACAAATAAAGTCTACTTCCAATGACAATGTTTGCTTAATTTGTCTCCTTAAATTTCTCTTTACTAAGTTATGATAAAACTAATCACCTTCCCTACACTTATCTTCAGAAGGACTCTTACTAAATTAATCTGAAAACTACAGGGAAAAAAAAGACTATGAAAATAAAGGGATTGCCTCATTTTTAGTAGAGGTTAAAAAAATAACAAAGTTTGCTTGTTTGAAAACTATTTAAATTCATTGAGTTGGGTTATAGGACTCCTGATTTGGTACTGATTATCATCTCATGTTAGTAGACCTACAACCAGGTTCATCGAATTTGTAACATCAACCACAAGGACAATCTCCATAGGAGCTTGAGGATTTGGTTGTATTTACCCGAATTCCCACTTTCCTACTCTATTTTAAGCAAAATGAAAAAAGAAAATATACAGTTTTCTTCTCTTCAGATCACCTAGCACCGTGGTTGGCAAACTGCAGCTCACAAGCCACATGCGACTCTTTGGCCCCTGGAGTGCAGCTCTTCCACAAAATACCATGGCCTGGGCTAATATATTTTGAAGAAGTGGCATTAGAAGAAGTTTAAGTTTAAAAAATTTGGCTCTCAAAAGAAATTTCAATCATTGTACTGTTGATATTTGGCTCTGTTGACTAATGAGTTTGACCAGTGACCTAGCACATCACTTACTACATCTGTAGGACTGAGCTCATATACCTGCCTGGATGAATGAATGAGGGATAAGTGAACCTCTTCCCCCAGTTTGGCATCCTGGGAAATGTAAGTTCATTTTTCTGCACTACAATTACTAATGTGTTAAGCAAGGATGCCGGATTTTAAAAAATGAGAAAGCATCTGTCTATACACAGAAATTCAATTATGACTCTCACTATGAATTCTTGGTTAGTAAAAAATTTAATAGACAAAGTTAAAGAAAATTAGAGTCTAAATTTCCAACGCCATAGGAAATAAAATCTGTGAAGTGAAGAATGAGAGTGAGGGGGGAAATACTTATTAAAAATAAATAGTGTATAATTTATGCCACAATAATTCTTATTTTTGCCTTATTTTCAAAACTTGGAAAGTACAGACATATTACACTTCATGCTATTACTTGAACAAAATCACTGTTTAAAAGCTTTGTCTATTTGCAACTGAAGGGAACCAAAAGTTTTGCCTTTTGGGGTATAAATTACAAGATGGTTATTAAGGAACAAAAGACTTAGAATGAACTTTTGACCCTCCTCCCTTTCCTCCCAAAGATATTCAGGCAGAAAAACCTGCTTCAGGAAGGGAATCTGGACGTGATCACCTGTGAGCAGAAGATATATACAGTACATGCACACTTATATAAAATATATACTCAAATGGCCATTGCATTTGTGATAAAATGGTTAACCTTGCTATAAAAAGAGAAATATAATTAAAACACCCTGAGACCATTATCACCTATCAGATTAGCAAGCTCCATAAATTCAACAGTACACACAATTAAATTGCAATCAGCTGTGGCAAACAAGGCTTTTTTCAATGACTGCTGGCGGTGTTGCAAAATAAGGCAACCTCTTCTACATAGAGGAACTTGGCAAAATTAATCTCATATTCACCCTTAGATCCAAAAGTCCCACTTCAAGTAATGCATCCTAAAGATACTCTTGTAAAACCATGAAATGTTACATGTACAGACTACTGACTAACTAGCAAAGATGTGATGCAACCTGAATGTCTATCCATAGACCATTTACTGAATAAGTTTATAGTATGTATAATTAATAGACTAAAACAAATCATTCCTCTGCAGCCTTCAAACGGAATGAAAAGTATCTATATACAGCTGTGGAGATCACAGCATAGCCTGTTTATTAAAAAAAAAAAGTGGAGGGGTTTCCAGTTTGTGGCCCAGCAGGTAAGAAACTTGGAAGTCACCACCCTGTACAAACTGCTGAGCAAGCTGAAAAGCCAACAACTCTCCTTAGAGCTGGGAGAGATGGGAGGTCCCTGGGTTAATGGCTTCCCCCAGAATTGAAGAAATAAGCAAATACAGAGAAGCATAACTTACCTGAGCAGGATGTCTGTAGTGACCAGTGCTGAGGTAGGGACACAGCCTCTTCAAGTGACAGATTCTGGAAGGCTCAGTGTAGACAAATCAGAGGGAGAAAGTCCAGGAAGGCCCAGTTTGAATGACCCAGGAGCATTCTTTTCCTAACCAGACCTGCCCTGCTGAGAAACTGACCAGAGCCTAAGCTGCTGGGTTTTATCAGAACCTCAATGGCCCAGGGAGGAACATGCCTAATCCCAGCTGTCTCCAATCTGTCTCTTGGAGGAATGGATATATCACACCACCTGTCCCACATGAGAAGGGAAAGAAAAAAATGAGAAAAACTTGTGAAGGTCGTGAAGTTAAGTGGATCTGGGCCATGCTACTGATACCATTTGCAACAGCATGGACGGAACTGGAGAGCATTCTGCTAAGTGAAATAAGCCAGTCAGAGAAAGATAAATATCACATGATCTCACTCATTTGTGGAATATAACGAACAATATAAACTGATGAACAAAACAGATCCAGAGATAGAGAAGCATCAATCAGACCATGGAACCTCAGGGGGAAGGAAGCGGAGGGTGGGGGTAAAGGGGAGAGACTTGTAAACATGCATATAAGCCTAACCAATGTACTCATATACCAGCGGGGGTGAGAGCATGAGTGGGCAGGGGAAGGGGTGGAGATGAGAGAATGGGGATAAGGACACATATGCAGTACCTTAATCAATAAAGAATAAAATAATTAAAAAATCAAAGAACTACAGATAGACCTCATTGTATCACACTGTGGGATTCTTACATACTGAAGACAAAACCTTTCACCAGCAAGGATATTACAACTGGCTTTATTGCGATGCTTGCTCTATTGAGGTGGCTTGATCCCAAATGCACATTATGTGCCTGCTTGCATAAGATGCTTCCCCGCCTCCACACCTCAGGAGCACAACAGCTAAACAGAAAGGAAAAGTTGATAGAATGTAATAAGGTAAAACAGTAGGGTGAATTGTTCATAGGACAATTTAGGGGTGTGTGTACAATAAATTATGTAAATGTTACTATATGCTTCACATTTTTCATAATAATTTTTGGGGAAATTTTTTTTCTACCTCAAATAGTGTAAATATTGCCCTATATTTGCATCTGGAAGATTTTTTATTTTTATTTTTTTAATATATTTTATTGATTTTTTACAGAGAGGAAGGGAAAAATGATAGAAAGTCAGAAACACTGATGAGAGAGAAACATCCATCCGCTGCCTCTTTGCACACCCCCTACTGGGGATGCAACTGCAGCCAACGTACATGCCCTTGACCTGAATCAAACCTGGGACCTTCCAGTCCACAGGCTGATGCTCTATCCACTGAGCCAAACCAGTTTTCAGTTGATTTTTCTTTTAACCTCTAGGTTCATAATACATAGCACATTTTGTGTAAGTTAGGAAGAGTCAAGATTTAGTATTTTTACCATACATAGATCCAGTTAATATGACACCACTTACTGAAATTATTGAGTAATTTTATTTATTCAATAATTAAATATATTTTCATTTATTCTCATGAACTTGCCACTGTGTCATTGTGCTAAATCAGGTCTCCATATATGAGGGCGTCTATTTCTGGATTCTCTATTTTGTTTTATTGTGTCCATTGTTCCGTGCATATACCCCTGTCCCTGTATCACTATATAATATTGTCTTGACTACTTCCTTTTTAAACTCTTGAAATCTGGTAGTTTACTAGTTTTTAACTTTTTTCCCCAAGGTTGCTTTTTTTTAATATAAGATCCTTTTCATTTTTCAAATTAATTTTCAATTGCACTGCCAACTCCACAAAAAAGAATTTGCTGGGATTATGATGGGGATTGTCTTGATTCAATAAAGTGTATGGTGTTACATTAATACTCATTGTTAGGTTTTAAAATAGTAAGCATATTAAATATACATTTAATATCTAAAGTCTGTTTTTTCTTCATGCCGCTAGAATATATTTATAGATTAGAAAAGTGAGGTTCTTAGACATTAAGCATCTTGTTCACAGTTATACTACTGGTAATATTTATTTGTAAAATGCTAATTGTGTCCCAGGAAATATTTTTTTTTATTTTTAAAAATATTACAATAAATTTTGGAAGAAAAATGCAATTGATTATTCTTTACCATAGATTTATGTTATTGGTTGGGGGGAATGGATCTGGATGAAACTTCCAAGTTTAAATCAATATATATATCTAAGTGCTGACATTGTTAGTTTAGTTGGAAAAATTCTCAAATAAGTGCTGATATAGCAGCATCCAAGAATTTTCACAGTTGCCAGGACTTGTATTTAGTCACTCTGTATTTGGATCTGAAATCTGGATGTGGTTCTGGTTTGGTTGAAGAGCAATTAAGATCCCAGTACAAATACTGGGCATTGAACAATCAAAATAATGAAATTGGAATAACTCTATTTCCTCTCTCTTTATCTGAAATGCCTCCACATGTTGTATAATAACAATAAAAATACTAAAAACATAAACTGAGCTATGCCAGGTTCATGTTACTACTCCCATTATTAATTCATATATCCTTATACTAACCCTCTGATGTTGGTACCTAAATGTTCAGTTTCCTATGACATAAGAAAAGGAGCCATTCAGTATAATTTTTTCATCAATCAGATAAATTGTATTAATTGAAAAATAAAAGCAGATGGAAGTACAGGAAACAATGTCCCAAATTGACAGCATAGATAAGGGAAAATCCTTGAGACACTTCAGGCCTCAGAATCAACAACTGGAAAAGCAGCAGGAAAGCCCACCCAAATTTATGTACTTAAGGGCTGGCCGTCCTTACTTATGGTGACTGAATCACATGCAAATGAGTGCCCGGTGTCCCTACATGCCCCCCAGCCAAGCACCCATGATAGGAGTCTGTGTGTGGGGGGGCTGCTGCCAGTCTCTGGAGTGTGCGGAGACCCTGGTGGCCACCACTGGGTGGAGAAAATTCACAGTGCTCTTGGTATGTGCAGGGTATTTGGGAGCATTAGGAATTCTGGGAAATTCTTCCGCTTGAGCTCAGAAGCAGCTGGGGGGAGTTCACAGCTTTAATTGATGTTTCGCCTAAACCCAGGTCACAGTCCCAACATGTTCACCACAGAGCTTAGATTATTGGTCAATTCAGTGAAAATGGGACAGAAAAACTCACTAAGGAACAACAGCTTCCTGAAGCTGTTCACTCATATCCTATCTCACCCAGAAAATTACCATCAGACCCATCACAGGATTAAAGCCTTTGCATCCAGGAGAAGCTTAAAAGGACACAGACATTTCCATTTGCCCTGCTCTTCCCTCCACAGGATTACCTTCTGAAATCCCCAAGCTTGTACCCCTGACACAGCTTTCTCACATACCATGCTGCCCAACCTCCCATCTATCCCCATCCATTTTAAAGCACCTGGCAAACACAAGAAGGAGAAACAAAGGGCAAATGGCAGTCTGTGGCCTCTGTCTGGACTTAGTCAAGCATGATATCTGTGGAATGGTGTGTGGAAGTTTCCATGGCAACAAGACTTCAAGGCAGGCAGGGGAGTCACATATTCTTTCTACCAAGGTAACAGAAACATGGAGGCCACCCAAGGGATGCTGAAGCGAGTTCAGAGTTCTCTGGTGATTGCAAGGACCGAGGTCCTCATTGCCTCCTCCCCCACCTTCTGCTGCTCCTTGAAATAATCAATCATCCTTCTTTTGGGGGAAAGGAAGGGTCACATTAAAGAAGTCTTCTCTAAAGGGATGCTTATGGAAAAAATGTAGAAAGGATTACAAGAGAAGAGTGTTTTCTATAGTAGACAAAGCAGCTCTATTAGGCAACAGGTTTGGGAGCCCTGACAGCCTAAGCCCACACTGGCTACCCACAGGGGCGCTTGCACTTCCACCAAGCTTCTCCGCTTTACAGTGCAACATGGTCTTCTTGGTGAACCCAATCCGTAATGACAAACTCCTGAACTACACTGTGTTTTACAGACGGGTTTTTAAAATTGTTCAACTGATGGCTCACCTCCAGCCTGCCCAAGGCCTTTTAGGGGGTGAGCCATCAGTTGGACATCCCGTAAGGGCTCCCAGTATGTGAGAGGAGGCAGGATGGGCTGAGGGACCACCCAACCCCAGTGCACAAATTTCGTGCACCGGGCCACTAGTATTGAATAATTGTTGATTGTAAGTAAAGTAGTAAGTTTACTAGAAATCTGTAGTATAAAGTTTGCCACACAATTTTAGGCTCAGTCTTTCCCCATGCTTGAAATAAGTAACAAGAATGATCTAGAACTGCTGAAATTAAGAAAATTTACCCAGAACAATTTTATATTACTTCTAAACCAAAGTTTCTGATGTTACTCTTTTCATTTATCTTTTCTTTTTCCTCTTGACTGCACTATATTGTTGTATTCATTTCTGACTGGCAGAAATAAATTTCAATAAATTATGATTGCCACTTTATGGATTTCCAGAACATCTGAGTAATGTAAAATGATATATTAGAACAGAGAAAATCTTTCAGGTACTGTGGAGACATTTTTCAATAGTTTAGAGAGTAGATGAAAAATGATATTTCAAAGACTTTTCAGTATGAAAAATCCTTCAGAAAATGACTGCTCAAGTGAAAATTTGTCTCTCCATAACTAAGATAACTTTTCTTCGGCATCATCCAGAGAAAAAGATAAGCTGGAACAAACTTCTATGAAATGTGAATGTTAATTATGCTCTTTAACAATAATTTTTAAGCACAATAGAAGTTGGAGCAGAGAGTGGTATTACTTTTCTCTTTATGATATTGTGTGTTTCCAACTGTTATTTACTTTGTGATTGTGCAAAAGAGAAACAGAGGATACAGAGTGAACCTTGAGATTTCTGCCCTATTTTATTGAGCCATTTGGTAACTGAATATCTTGTGTGACTAAGATGGAGTTAAAATCAGCTGCATTATCACACTGTATTTTGTAAGCTAAATGGGTACTGGACACTTCCATAGCTCCTCCCAGACAAACGGAGGGTAGTACATCAAAATCAGTACTAAGAAAGAATATAGGAAGTGCCACAATGAAAGATTTTGGCAGCTCCCTGGCTTTATAATTAACTAGTTTTTTTACCATATTATAAATAGGGTATAATTGTGTTTATAGTGAATTTATTAAAAACCATTCAAAGCTTAGCTTATATACATGGGGAAAATATATATTGCACCTATGGTAGGAAACTAATCTTCAAATTGACATAGAATTTGAACAAATATGATAAAATATGCTTAGGGAATGTTACTTTTTTAGAGTAATTTTTCACAAATAAGGAGTTCTCAAAATAAAAATTCAATACTTATTCTAGGCTCTTCAAAAATCCCACTAGAAATTATTATGCTATGTTTTCTTATATTACAAATACCAACTTCTTTTGAGAAGTCACAAAACTAGAATTTTAATCTCTTACAGTTTTGAAAGTAGGATAACTTAAAATCAAGAAAAACATAAATGAACAACTTATGGATAGTTTTACTTAGCTATTTGTGTACTGCATCATTTCATAGTTGAACAAATCCACTGAAAAATCAGCAATACCTGTGTCCAGCAAATTGGTCTGAGTATGCAAAAAGAAAATCACACATATGTATAATAGCATAAAGTTTCCTGACCCCCTAGTGTTAGTCCTTATGTTGCCTATAATAACTGTCTTTTTCAATATGAGTTTCAAGAAATCTGCTTGAATATGCTCCAATGGCCTTACACTTACTCACAATATAGACAATTATTGCAAAATAAGTGAATTAGTTTTGTTACATTTTCCAAGTTTTTACATTATAAATTTTCTCCAAAGACTTGTCTAATTCTTTGCACAGGACCTTGTAAGTAAAACAAGATAATGCATGTTGTTATTTCATTTCTTTCTCAGTTTTTCAATGAAATATTGACCTTTTTATTAGTTTTAAAGCAATATCCTATCTAATAAAAGATATGCAAATTGACTGTCACTCCAATACACAATATGGCTGCCCCCATGTGGACACAAGATGGCCACCACAAGATGGCCAGCAAGGGAGGGCAGTGAGGGGTGACCAGGCCAGCAGAGGAAGATAGTTAGGGGCAAACTGGCTGGCAGAGGAGCAGTTAGGCATCAATCAGGCTGTCAGAGGTGTGGTTAGGGGGTGATCAGGCTGGCAGGCAGAAGCATTTAGGGGCAATTAAGAAGGCAGGCAGGTGAGCAATTGGGAGCCAGCAGTCCTGGATTATGAGAGGGATGTGCTACTACCCTTTAGTGATCCTAGATTGGAGAAGTTGCAGACTAGGCTGAGGGACACCACCCACCCCCATGCACTGGGCCTCTAGTAATTATATAAAAAAAGAGAATTGCTTTTCATGAAACTCATTAAATCTTACTTGATCTATTCTTATAGATTAAATATTTTAGGTCAGTTGATGGTATAAATAATGAAACTTCTATAATTAAATTTAATAAACTAAGCAATAAGATTCCCAGATTCTTAAACCATGTATAGCATACAGGTATTTAAACATTAGAGAATATTTAGAGATAGTGTTAGAGAGTTTTGAGCATGGAGAATAACTTTGATATGCTTCCATGACAAAGTGAATGACACTTCCATGACAAAGTGAATGACAGACATATATTTTCAGAAATCAAAATTGGTAGAAATATGTTACATTGTTCATTTTGAGAAAATATTTATTTATATGTCTATAAATTAGATGTATTAAGGTAAAGTGAATCAATCATATGCCAGAAATTAAATTCTAATTCTAATTCTATCATATAGATTAAAAATTATAAATGCTTTTTCTCCTTGACTTTTGTGAAGTTGAAAAACATCTCATATAGCAAGAAGATCATCTGAGTATTTAGAGAATGAAAACACTGAATCAAAGAATATTACCTTTGTGAGGGATGATCTCTGTCTTGTCGCTTTAAAGATAAAAACAAAAAATGATTTTTTTAAAACAGTGGTGCTGATGCATATTAAAAATTTTTAATAAAGTAATTATCTATGTAATCTTTTACAGGCAATTATCTATTTATATAAAAGCCCAATAGGCAAATTATTTCCATGGGAGTTGAGAGCACCACTAATAATGCTCTCAACAATGACATTCCTTTTTGCAGTTCATGTATGGACATTTTATCTAAAATATTAAAAAAATAATTTCAGCAAAGTCTTTCATTTGTGCTCTAATCACATATTGCTGAAAGTTACTATATTTTAGGTTTAATTCTGACTCTTCCTTCAATTCTAAGTAAGAGGAAACTCCTTCTTGTAGATGTTCGGGTTAATTTTTAGCCTTTATGTATTTTTATATTCTTAGTTGTGGAATTTTATTTTAGTTTCATTCACTTGTTTTTGCCACCTGTATCATTGAGTTTCATTCACTTGTTTTGCTACCTGTGTCATTTTCTGTGATCTTTTACAAGCAATTATATATATATGTATATGTGTGTGTGTGTGTATATATATATATATATATCCCTAATATGCAAATTATCCCCACAGGAGTTCTACTGGGAGACCGATCACTCGCTATGATATGCACTGACCACCAGGGAATAATGTGGAACAAAGGAAGGTCCTGAGCTTGAAGGCCCCAAACGGCCCTGTTCACTAGCCAGCAGCCAGGCCTAGGGACCCTACCCATGCAAGAATTTCATGCACCAGGCCTCTAGTAACTAAATAAGAGAGAAACTATAACATGTCAGAATTTAGGAAGGTAGCCACTCAGACACAGTTCCCTCTCATCTCTGGAATAACACAAGAGCCAGGCAGATGAAGTCTATGAGTGTTGGTGCCACCAGGAAGCCCAGGTTATCAGTGGTAAAATTAAGGGTCTGCTTTTTCTGGGGCCTTTTAGGTCAAGGTTTTTTATTATTTTGCTGCACGTTAGCAATAATGGAGATCTATAAGAAATACTTATTCTGGGGTTTCCAGCATAGAAATTTTGACTTAGAAAGTCTTGGGTGTGACCTAGCATTGTGACTTCTAAAGGATCCCTGAGTAATTTTAATCTGCTATAATTGGAGAATCTGTTATGATTCCTGGTTTCCTCCTGCAAACACAGATGGTAGAATCTTGCAAATCCTTTTGGGAAAGAGTTCCAACAGTCACTTCAATGCTAATGCTTCTAAAAGGACTCCCCAGGCCAAAACTGGCTTGGCTCAGTGGATAGAGCATTTGCCTATGGACTGAAAGGTCCTGAGTTCGATTCGAGTCAAGGGCATGTACGTTGGCTGCGGGCACATTCCCCCAGTAGGGGGTGTGCAAGAGGCAGCTGATCGATGTTTCTCATTTTCTATCCCTCTCCCTTCCTCTCTGTAAAAAATCAATAAAATATATTTTAAATAAGTAAGTAAGCAAGCAAGTAAGTAAGTAAATAAATAAATAGATAGATAAAAGGGCTCCCCAGTCCGAGGGTCCTTATAATGGAAAACTGCGCAGTAAGACCAGATTTCTTTCTGATTCTGAGGCTGGCAGGATATCCTAGCTTAGGAAAGCCTGTTTGTTGCTGATATTCATGGGAAGAAACTACTGAGCCTTGACCACTTGCTGTCCAGATTCGCATCAAGAGACTCTAGCAAAATGACACAGGTGGCAAAACAAGTGAATGAAACTAAAATAAAACTCCACATCTAAGGATATAAAAAAAGGCTAAAAATTAACCTGAACATCTACAAGGAGGAGTTTCCTCTTACTTAGAATTGAAGGAAGAGTCAGAATTAAACCTAAAATATAGTAACTTTCAACAATATGTGATTAGAGCACAAATGAAAGACTTTGCAGAAATTATTTTTTAATATTTTAGATAAAATTATCATACATCAACTGCAAAAAGGAATGTCATTGTTGAGAGCATTATTAGTGGTGAATTAGGGAGGTGGGGGAGAGAAATCATGAGGGGGAAATTATAAAACATGATGAAAATCTCAGACCAATATGTACTTAAAAAGAATTTTCAAAGGGAATTCAAGAAGAACACAATAATGATTAATAGTAATAGCTGAGCACTTCCCTAAACTGCAGAATAGTTTGCATTACCAGACTGAAAGAGATCCCTGAGTAACAATTAATGACAAGGCTTATACAGGTCAACATCCTCTGATTAAATCCCAGACTTGCAAGAATAAAAGAAAATATTTTGCAGGTCTACAGATGAATACAGAAATACTTTTGCACTTACAATCAAAACAGATCAAACTCACTTCAGACTTTTCATATGCAACATATGGAACTAGGAAACAATGGAAGATGTAAAAGAATGGTTCATGAGAATGGCTCATGGAGAATGGTTCAAAAGCTTAAGAATTCTATAGTCACCTATAAACTGACTCATCTCCTTAAGTAATTAGAAAGATACTTGTGCCTATGCAAAAATTAGAAAATATAAATACAAATGTTTCCTATCTTCCAAAGATATTTGAGGAAGAACTTGAACAAACTTATAGTTGGATCCAAAGAGATATTTGAACACAGAGGAAGAAAGACTGAAAATAAAAAGTATTGAGAAGTGAAAGTAACTAGGAAGTTTAATTACTTTAATTAAAGGTTAAAATAAAACATAAGCAGCCTGGGGGCTGTGCAGGAGGCTGCTGATCCATGATGTTCCTCTCATTGATATTTATCTCTCTATCCCTTCTCCTTCTGCTCATTCTAAAAAAAAAATCAATAAAAATATTTTTAAAAAGAGAAAACATAAGCATAACTTATTTGAAAGTAACTCAATACTCTTGTCAAGTTCCAGGTTTTGGAAAGAAGCAATTGAAAAAATAAAAACATTCCCAAGTTCTCAAGTGGTTGCTAGAGAGTAGAAAGAATTTGATTGGTGTAGGTAAGGTAGGAACCTAGTCGTTACTTAAAACAATATTTCTAATCATTTCAAATATCAAAAAGTATAATTTATGCTAAAGTAGAGCTTTTAAAATATGTTGATTCACAAAAATCCAATCAGAGAAATATAATGTGGATTGTTCTGGAAATAAAGAGGGAGGTATTTTTTTGAACTTAATTTTCAAGTTCTTTAACGTATTATTTTAATATCATACAAATCTGTTAAGGAGACATGATTATTATTTTTTATATTGTTTTGTAGGATACAATATAAAATACCATAAGTAAAATAATTTTCTAAAAGTTATAAAAGCTAATATTTTTCACTAAAAACATATAGCCAATTTCACATGATATTTAAACAGTTTTTGTAAACTTCTATTCATTTCTAGGATGCACTGAGACCAAATACAGTACTATACTTATTGAAAAAGAAGTAAATGAAGAAAAGCATGAGTTATATAATCCCTGAATAACTTCCTTTTCAGAGAAATATACTACAATCTCATTCTGATAAGAAAGTTTAACAAATGCTTTTGACCTGCCTCCTTTGTTTCTTCTGTAGTTTATCATAATTCATTGTTTTAGCTTTTTGTATATTTAGTCTGATCCCAACATGCAACACATTAGTAAAGATGCCCCTTCATTTGCTCCCTGAATCAAGGATAAGCCACTGCTATGAACTGAATTTAGCTCCCTAAAAATTCACACGTGGAAGCCCTAAACCCCTAGTATTATTGCAATTTTTTAGATTGGGCCTTTAAGTAGGTAATTATGGTTAAATGCGGTCATAAGGGCAAGGTTCTAATCTAATAAAGCCAAAGTCAGTCTCTCTCTCTCTCTCTCTCTCTCTCTCTCTCTCTCTCTCTCTCTCTCTCTCTCTCTCTCAAGAAAGTAAGCATTTAAAAGCCAGGAAGAGGCATACCAGCAGAAACTAATCCTTCTGGCACTTAGATTTTGGACTTCTAACCTCCCAATCCCTGGTACATTGTTATGGCAGCTCTAGCAGAGGAACACAGCCACCAACCACCCTGCTGCTAAAACAAGGATCTACAAGCTTATCCTGCAAAAGGATAAATAATGAACATTTTCAGCTGTGTAGCTCATAAAAAATAGTGCCAATGACTTAAGACGGCTGTTATTTTGTGGAAGCAGCCATAGACACTCTCTCAATAAATAGATACAGTGTGTTTCAATAAAACTTTATTTAGAAAAATCGCATCTCACTCATTTATGGAATATAATGAACAACATAAACTGATGAACAAAAACAGATCCAGAGACAGAGAAGCATCGATCAGACCATCAAACCTCAGAGGAAAGATAGGGGAGGGTGGGGGAAGGGGGTTAGATCAACCAAAGGATTTGAATGTATGCATATAAGCCTAACCAATGGACACAGACAACAGGGGGGTGAGGGCATGAGTGGGGTGGGGCTGGGCGGGCAATAGGGGGATAAGGTCATATACATAATAACTTAATCAATAAAGAAATTTAAAAAATAAAATAAAATCAGGTAGTAGGCAGAGGCTGGAGTTTCCCAAACACTACTCAAAAAATATCTTTTGATAACATTAGCTTGAATCAACAAATACTGAGAATTTGCTTCTGGCAGATCCCTGCAATCCTTCTCTTAATACCCCCAAGAAAACTGGCACTTTTTCGTACCAGTAGAGTGTGTAAGACAGGGGAGCACTGAGACCTTTCCATGCAGTCTTCCTGTGTTCTCTGGAACAGCTTTGTTCCCTGCTTGTTTTTTATCATGACTTCAATCTTTAATTGTTCTAAAAATACCCAAGCAATGGCTACTAATCCACCAGTACACATTCTCTCTCTTTTGAGAAACATCCCTGAGCAACTAACTCTATGCAAAACAAGCTACATGTTGCCTGCTGTTCTATTTCTAAAGCCCTATAAAACGTTTTACCTGTCTTCCCCACTTCTCCTCCAGGGCCTTCTCATATCTGAAATTCTTAAAAAAAAAAAAAGAGGATTTTTTTTCTGACTATGTTCTAGTGCTAGCAACTTCCACAGAAATTTTGGCAGTAATACTAGGCCCAGGCATCTTCAAGCACATTTTTAAGTTGATTTTATTTTCTTTAAAAATAATTTCTTGCCATAGACTTCTAGTTTCTCGTGTCAAAATTCTAACCTTCTTCATCACTCTCAAATACCTGTACCTATAACCTGAGGGATAACTGCCTGGCAGAGGTAGACTAGCATCAAAAATATGGGATTGAGAGATTCTGAATTTTTGTTCCTGTAGGTTAATTATGCCTATCATACATACCTAATCCATCAGATTGACTCCACATAAATCAACTTGAACCATACCAAGCCTCAATAAATATTTATCAGATGCATGAATTGGAAGCACAATTTAATATTTTAAATGATGTAAAATCTGTAGTCCAAGAAAGATCACATTGCACCTTGAAATAAGTCAAGCACAATTGCCAATGAAAATAGGAATTCCTAACACACGGAGCATTAATGTCAAACCATGCACTCTTCTGAGAGAAAGGATAGGCATATAGAGAGTGTCAGGCACCTCCTTATAAATGATTACAAATCAGCGCTCTTTATTATTACTGACAATGCTGCTATGAATAACCTTGCATATATTTCTCATCGGCCACAGGCAAGCAGATATAGTCTCCAGCTCTTGGCTTCCTCCCTGTGATTGAATCAGACACCCACACCCTTCCCCACATGACTGTGCAGTGGTTCCTGGCAGGTGGCATATACTTCACTGCCCTGATGACTTGGTTTTAGTCATGTGATGTCTTTGTCTAATAGGCAGAAGTGACAGTGTACTAATTTAAAGCAGAGACTGCAGGAAGTCCTTCATGTGTCCACTAAACCCCTTTAGGTTCTGCCCCTCTCTAAAAGCAACATGTGGCAGAGAGTGGGAGCTACTTCAGCCATGGTCCAGGAATGAGAAGGCATCAGCGAGACCAGAAACTGACCTGCGGCCTCATGTAATATGAGCAATAAATACATGCTTTCTTTTTGTCTTTGGAAGCCACTGAGATATCAGGGTTGGCTATTGCTGCCACAAAAACTGACTAGCAGAGTCAAGCTGCAGTCCCAGAACTGGGATTCCTGGATCAACATGTAAATGCAATTTATATTTGGATAGATATTGCCAAACTTCATTCCATAGGAATATTACCATTTTGCTCTCCAACAACATACTAGTGAGCCTATTTCCCAGCAGTATGTGCAACAGATTGTCTTAAACTCTTGGATTTTTGCTAACGTGATAATTGAGAAATTATTTCTTAGTGTCATTTATATTTTTCACCTCTCTGGGTAAGGCTGAGATGTGTTTGTGTTTTTTTTTTTCTCTTCATAGATTAAGAGATTAAGGCCCCTGTATTTCAGAGGACTCTGATTTTAATACCTTTGTCCAATTTGAATTTGGTTTGATCATGTTTTCTTCTCAATTTCTGTGTGCTCTATGAGTAATAACAAGATTAGTCCTTTGTAGTTGATCAACAAATTGTCTGCAAAAGTCCAGTATCATTTGACTTAGCTTATAGTTTTATTACATTAAATTAAATTGTGATTTTTTTACTTCAAATACCTAAATCTATTTTATATTCTTATGGTTCAAAATGAGCAGAGATCAGTTGGCTAAAAATGTCATGAATTGTTGGGCAAGGCAAATGTGGTCAATTATATTTGATAGAGCTCCTTGCTGGGTATAGTCTAACATGATTCAGACATTTTACAATATAGAAGTAGATTGGCTTGATAAACCTGATTATTATAATCAAGATTCTTTGTCTTAGGATAGTAAAACAAATATTTAAAAAAACCTACTTGCAGAATTGAGTGCCAGGAAAACATGATCCTAGCTGATTCTGTAAATAATTAAAAGAAATATGACTCATTATATATGGACAAATAAGGACAAAAGTTATCAAAAAGTCACAAAAATATTCCACATTACACAGTGTAGTAGAATAGTCTAATTAGTAGAGCATGTATATCTGTCTTTGCTATAGGTTTATAAAAAAATAATGAGAAATAGACAATTTCCCACCTCCACACTCATATCCGTAGATAATAATTCAGTCTCTCTTTTTAAGAATAGTGATTTTTCAAATATTTTTGCCAGTTTATAATTTAAAACATTGCACTGTATGCCCTCTCATACATTTATAAGCTGGGATCTAAAATTACTCATCAGTTTCAATAGTTGCAATGTATTTTAAAATTTTAATAAAAATAATTTTTTAAAATAATCTCATGTGGACAGTGTATTGACAAGTTTAACATACATTGGACATAATTTGTGGATACTTCTACCTTACTTACAAAGGAATTTATTATTCTGTTTAATCATTCAGCTCTCAATTTCTTGAGACTATGCAAAAAAAAAAGTCCCCACAAACAAAAAAGCTTATTGAGGCTTATGGAATTGCCCCTTAATTATAATGTTCAAATTTAACTTTGGCATACCTTCACTAATTTGATATACTCAAAAAAGTTTGGGAAGATTGAAATGTTGTTCATTTCAATATGTCTTTGCCAATAAATGTTTTGGATAAAATGTTTTAATCTTGCAACACTATTTACTTTTTATGTTTGTCAAAGCCTGGACCTACAGATTTACCTTATTCGATTTGGAAAATGCCAACCTATATACCCTAATTGGCAAACCCTGTGAATGCTTCTAAATTAATCAGTCAGATCAGAATTCTTCCTGTCAGAGAAAGTCTGACTTCATTTTTCAATTCAAGTAAACGTATTAATAGGCATTCCTCTGACAACCATCTCATTTCTGAATTCCAATTCTAAGATAGATAGATAAGACAGTCCTCTTGTGAATATCTTGATTGCATGAAATAGTGTGCCATCTTCAATATTTCTTACTGAACTTCCCTGGCTTTACTTTCATGGAATTCTCTCAGGAGTGATTAATTGTTTCACAATAGTTGGCAAATGAAAGAGGCAAGTTCTCCAAATGAAAATGGTCACTTTTTTCTGCTGTCCTGTTCTAAAATACAGAAAAATTCCCACAAAATACTCTATTTCTAAGGTCACTTTAAAAAATGTGCATCTGACATGGACAAACAATGCTACCATAATTAAAGAAGTTTTGTTGAATAAATCCTATTTCAAACTGTTACTTTGTTTTACACCCTAACATATCCTTTCTTTTGTAAAGTAGGAAGAGAGAAAGGAAAGAGATCAGCTTTGCATTTCCTTGCAGATGACAATTTCAAGCAAATAAACTATAGGAAAGAGCAGGTGTGGAATTTGAATTTCTGAAATATGATATACTTAAAATACCCTTGCTTATATACCCTATGGAATGTTGTCCCAGAGGGTGATAACTCCTTTACCCTAGGGAAAATGTAACATTTTTGTTTGTTTGTTTGTTTATTATTTTTGTTAATCCAAACCTGAGGATATTTTTCCATTGATTTTTAGAGAGAGTAGACGAGAGAGAGAGAGAGAGAGAGAAATGAGTGCCTCCTATAGGTACCCAATTGGGAGCCTGGGATGAAACCTACAATCCGAGCTTTTGACTGGGAATTGAACCCATGACCCTTCTGTGCATAGGTCGACACATTAACCATTGCACAACACTGGCTAGGACAAAGCTTAACTTTTTTGTAAACATGATCTTTTCAGAGAAAACAGATGTGTGCTCTGACCAGCATAGCTGGGCTTCAAATAGACCTTGAGGATTTAGATAATAAAGCCTTTGATGGCCATCACAGTTGTCCTAAAACACTGTCAAAATTAGGGGGTTATTTAGTGCTATAGAATTAGCAGGAAAGTGTAGACTCCCTACCTTCTTCCATGATTGAGCTTAAATTGGCCCCCAGTAGAATTTCCCAATTAGGGAAATTAGAACTGAATCCATTTATTTCTTTAAAAAAAATAAGTAAGGAGAGTATTTCTTACACATTTGTATTGAGAAGGCTAATCTGTTTCCATAAGAGACTGCACTTAGGAGGAACTTTTAAATCTTCTTTGAGACCCGCTGGCCTGTCTCTTGGAGGTGAAAGAATGAGTTCAGAGAGATCTCGGAAGCCAGAGAGATCTGCTGTGCATCTGACATGGCTACTAAGCAGATTCCATTCTGTCCTCTCAATGGAGAGAAAGCCCACAAACATGAGCAGGGGAATCCTCTCACCCAAAAGACTGAGTTCATAAAATTAAAGGAAGGTGGTGACTCTGGATTGAGAAATCAACTCATACTAATGTTCAAATTAAATCAATACTGAGTATATTGAGCCAAATACTCCCTTAGGAGTCTGATACACCATGTTTCTCTGGAGTGGATATCATGGGGCAGGATCATTGATGCACTGAGTGACTAGGCCAGGTTAAGTCTTGACTGTCACAGAGGTTGGGGCCTTGGCAATGGTCCTGTCATGCAGTTGAACTCAAAGGGACAAACTTGGTCTGGGAAATCAGACCCTTTCTGACCAGCAGATTCCTCTGGAGATCAGAGAACAGTTCATAATTTTTCTAGCCAGTTCAATCTCTCCAGGACTCTTTGAGATCAAGGGCTAACATTACTTTTTAAATTTTCATGAGAAATTTATAAAATGTGATAAGATGCTAGTCTAGAAAAACAATTTAATTATTAAATTATTCAGACAAAAATCTTTGATGAAAATCCAAAATGCAACCACACACACAACAATAAAATGTTTTAAAAGTCAAAACACAAAAACATCAAGCCTTTAGAAAGAAATAAACAAGAAACTCTTTCTTAAGGAAAAATTCAGTGTATATGAGCGCAGTGTATATGAGATTGCTGAAACCAAGCAAAATGCAACATTTTCAGAACCAGCAGTAACAAATAAGTTAAAATCACAAAGGAACTCAAATATTAAATAACTTTTTCCAATGTTTGAAGAAATAAAAAATGGCAGTTTGGCTATTATAGGAAGATCAAGAATGTGCTAGCAAACAAGGGCCCCTCTTGTCTGATCTGAACATTTAGAAATGACTTGCATTATTTCATTTCCAAGTTTATGTCATTTTTCTTACTAAACATTAGTTCTGAGAAGCCTCTTAGAAATCCTTCATGTTCAGGAATACCCTAATATAAACACTTGCTAGAAAAAGTCATTATATTGTGGGTGGAAGTGGCATGTAGAGTCACTCCTTAAAGGCATATGTGGAATGGGTCTCAGATGACAGGAACATTAGTATTTAGGAGTAGTAATGATCTCAGAGAAGAAGTGATATCTTAACTCTGCTCTTGAGAGATTTTACTGTGAAGTTACTTGGAAAGTGGCTCTGGAAAGTGTGTGTCAATGGGAAGATGCCGAGGTCCTAAAACTGACAAGACCATCCCATGAGCTGAGTTCATGGAAAATCATCCAGCGCACACGCCCCGCTCACAAAGGAACTCAAATATTAAACACATTAGACTGTGATATATAAAAGAACCTTCGTTTTGCTAAGAGACAGATTGGGGGCTGTTATTACAGTTTGGGGTGCCTTTGCTAACTTGTTTTTTTATATATTTGTTTCCCTTTCTTGTCTTTATTTTATATAAAGTTTCCTTTACTCCATATTTCTTTTACTATTTTTAATGTTGTTCCTTATATCTAGTTTCTGAATAGTTATTAATATATATTTAACAATATGTAAAGTCATTGTTACCGGACATAAACATATTTAAAGTTAATCAACATCAATAACACCCCCACACACACCTCTGGGCCCCAAACTGTACAAGGCTATAGCTGCAATAATCCCCTTTACTGTATATCGTATTTCCCCCTATTTTAGCTTGTTTTTATTATACCCTCATAAGACACTTTATAGGATGTAATATCCAGCCAAGTCTTTCTTACACTTGTATAAATGTTTAGCAGTACATTCTCTCTATATATTACCTCCTGAACTTTATGCCTTTTGCTTATATCTGTCTGCTCTGTTTAAAAAGATAATTTTTTTTAAAAAAAATTCAGTATTTTACTGATTTTTTGAGAACTATTTTTCCCATTTATTTTCTGGAAGTACAATTTCTTCTATCTCTTCAAATATTTAGTTGAAATGGATTAATTATTTCCAACACTGTTATATAAATTTAATTTTCAAGTTAGTAATATAATGATACCAGCCACCTAATGGTTTAAATGCATCCCTTTTCATTTTTTATCACTAAAGATATTAATAGAAACCCAACAAAACATAGCAAGCTTCTAAGAATGTTCACCCATTTAACTTCTCAAGAAAACTCAAGACTTAAATCAAGTAGTTATTTTTTACTCAATTTTTCATTCTTATTGCACTCAAAACTGTATCCTTTCTAAATTGTCTTAGTGTTCCTTAAACACTACTTGAGACTAAATCCTCAGCATCTTAAGCACCTAGGCCAAAAGCATGTGACCTAGATCACTAACAAAAGGCAGAATGAGAGGTACTTAAATGCCATTCAATCACAAGCTATTCAAAGAGGTAGGAAATTGTGAAATCCAGTTTTGAGAAGTTGGCAGCATAAAAATATAACACTGGGGGCAGAGGGAGCTGAAGTCTCTGTGGTAAGCAAGAGTGCCTGAGCCCTGAAGTGGTCTTGTGGTGATATAAGGTCAAGGTCTTTACCAGTTCTTCCTGCAAACCTGATTCTTTGGCCCACCTGGATGATCTATGAACTTCATCCTTTCATTCCCCTCTCGCCCCCCACTTTAACCATGTAGAATGGGTTTCGGTTTAAACCCAAACATATGACTAAGTCTAGTATTGTTCTTCAGCCATGGCTAATTGACATCAACAGGGGTTTTGGCAAATGAGGAGTGGGCTGGGAGGGTGGACTCATAACAATATCAATGCCTGGGACTCATTCATATGAATCAGAATTTCTGTGGAAGGGAAATGCATTCCTATGGTGTAAAAGCTCTCCAGGTGAATCCAAGATAATATCTAGAGCAGGGAAGGACTGTTCCAATGATTGTATATAAAGAACATCAAAGATATGTTAGCAAAAACAAAAGCAGGGTGAGTACTGGGTAGACATCCAATATTTACAAAACAAACAAAAAAAACAATTTTTAAACTAATTATTTAAAAGTCTATTTTATTTATTTTTTTTTACAAAGAGAAAAGGAGAGGGATAGAGAGTTAGAAACATCAATGAGAGAGAAACATCGATCAGCTCCCTCTTACACACCCCCTACTGGGGATGTGCCCACAACCAAGGTACATGCCCTTGACCAGAATTGAACCTGGGACCTTTCAATCTGCAGGCCGATGCTCTATCCACTGAGCCAAACTGGTTTTGGCAAACAAACAAGAATCAATTACACTCTACCCTGAAAATCAGTAAAGAGACTGCCATAACTTTGTTCATAATAAAGCTCTCCCTAAATATGAAAATCTATGTGATTCCTCTTATTTTGGGGCTCTCGATACTTATTCTAACTTCTTCAATAAATGTTTTAAAAGTAATATAAAAGACAAATAGAGGAAGTGAAATTAGTCTTGAGACAGTTATCTACACTAATAAAAGTGAAACATGCAAATTGACCGTACCTCTCCTATAGCCACAAGTCATGCCCACCAGCCAATCAGGAGAGGGTATGCAAATTAACCCAACCAAGATTGCTGCACCCATGGAGCAAGCAGGAGGCTTGGGTTTTCCTGGCAATGGAGGAAGCCAAGCTTTCCACCCACCTTTGCCGGTCCTGGCCCCTGCTCAAGGATGCAAAGTTTCAATTATAGAAGATAAATAAATCCCAGATACCAGGGCTTCTGCTTGGGTCACCAGAGGTTGTGGCTGGCCTGCAAACTACCACAGGCCTCTCACCCAGACTGTTCACACTCCAAGGGAACCCCCACCCTGATCTGGGGCCTTTCAGGGCAAACAAGCTGGCCCCCACCTGTGCACCATGCCTCTATCATATCTAATAAAAGAGCAAACTGACCATCACTCCAACACACAAGGTGGCTGCCCCCATGTGGATACAAGATGGCCATCATAAGATGGCCAGAAGAAGAAGGTAGTTGGGAGGGACCAGGCCTAAAAGGGAGGGCAGTTGTGGGTAACCAAGCCTGCAGAGGAGGGTAGGTAGGGGTGACCAGGCTGGCAGAGGAGGGTAGTTGGGGGCATCCAGGCCCACAGGGAAGGGCAGTTGGGGGTACCCAGGCCTCCAGGGAAGAGCCGTTGGGGGTACCAGGCCTTCAGGGGAGGGCAGTTGGGGGTGATCAGGCCTGCAGGGAGGGAAGTTAGGGGTGATCAGGCTGGCAGGGGAGAGCAGTTATGGGCAATCTGGCACAGGGGTGCAGTTAGGCATCAAACAGGCTGTCAGGGGAGTTGTTAGGGGGTGATCAGACTGACAGGAAGAAGTGGTTATGGGCAATCAGGAAGGCAGGAAGGTGAGCAGTTGGGAGCCCATAGTCCTGGATTGTGAGAGGGATGTCTGACTGCCCATTTATTCCCTCTCCCACCAGGATCGGGACTAAATGGGCAATTGGACATCCCTTTAGAGTGGGTGCAGGCTGGGCTGAGGGACACACACATACCCGTGCACAAATTTGGTGCACCAGGCCTCTAGTCCTATATAATAAAAACCTAATATACTAAGTGTCCAGTCGACTGGTCAGCCATTCAACCAATAAGAGCATAATATGCTAATGATATGCTAAGGCTGCTCAACCACTTGCTATGACATGGACTGCCCACTGAAGGGCAGACAGTCAACTGGTTGACTAGTCGCTATAATATGCACTGACCACCAGGGGGCAGACACTCCAACTAGTAAGTTAGCTTGCTGCTAAAGTCTGGACAATTGGGACTGAGTGAGATGGGCCAGACATGCCCTGGACCCCTCCCACGGCCCCTCCCTGGCTGGCGAGCCTCCCACATCCCTCTCCAGACCCAGTTGTGCACTGCTGAGATCCCTCGCCCTGGCCTACACCGTCTTGCAATCTGGGACCTCTTGGGGGATGTCAGAGAGCCAGTTTCAGCCCAATCCTGCAGGCCAGGCTGAGGGCCTCTAGTGGTGCATGAATTTGTGCCTCTAGTTTAATACAATGAACATAGAGAGCTACAGCTCACTCCAATTATACCGGGAAGAAGGCTTAGGCCATCAATCACTAAGATATTTTCTAAACTTATTTTGCATTTAATTCTTAAGAAGAATTTGGTAATTTTTCTTGTTTTGATTTGTTTGCCTTTTAACCACATCAGAAAAGAACCAAGAACTTAGACGACAGAGAAGGATGCTGCTAAAATCTGGCATGCTGACCACACTGAAAAGTTGTGGCTGATATACTGATGAAGGTATAAGAGACAGGAACACCATTCAAACAGATAAAGAACACAACCTGAGCTTATTCCATGGTAGTACCCACATGTTCCAATATTCTTGAAGGAAGATCGTTTTATAAAGTAAAATAGTTTTAATAATCATAAATAAAACATGTTATTTTTAGCATATTTACTAAGAAAATGGAACCTGCACCTTGTTTGAAAAGAAAGTACTATAAAATGGTTTAATTTTTATGTTTCTCCCATAAATCTCCATTTCTGCAAAATTCAGTTTGTAATCCATCTAATGTCTATTAATGCTAAATAAGTAAGGCCCTATTGGATTTTCTAGAAATATCACATAACTGTGAAACTATACATACATATGAACACTACCATTTTCATCATAATTTAAAAACACAATGCAAACATGTTTATTGTTTTAATAAAACTCTGTCCAAACATAATTTATACAATAAATATCTTAGAGCATTGAAAGTAAGTTAAAATTATTTTTATAAATATATTAAAATTATTTTTAATTTGTTGATTCATACTAGCTTGCTTTTACATCCATAAAAATACTTCCAGTTTAAGTTAATTACAGAAAATAAGTTCTATTTGAAAAAAAATTTAAAGTATAAAATATCTAAAATGCTTTTTATATTTCATTGCATTCTTTAACATTATTTATTACATCATAGATATACAGAATAAAATTCCCCCAAATCAAAAACTTATGCCAATGTGTATAACCTCTACATGGCTAGAGATAAATAAAAATGGTTTCAAATATTTTAAGGCTTATGTTAAGTTTTGCTGAGATTAAAATAAGATCAGGAAATAATGGATTCTTCTGGGGAGAAAGATTTAAATTTTAAAAGGTTGGAAAACTCTACTGTGTGAATGGTGCAAGGGTTTGGTTGATACCACTTTTTGAATTATGACAAATAAGGACTTTGGACTTTTGCTTTTAAACTAGAGGCCTAGTGCATGAAATTTGTGCATGGGTGGGGGAGGTCCCTTAAGCCCAGCCTGAGCCTTCTGGGACCCCTCAGGGGATGTCCGACTGCCAGGGATCAGGCCTAAACCAGCAGTCAGACATCCCATTCACAATCCTGGACCACTGGCTCTTAATCACTCACTTGCCTGCCTGCCCAGTAGCCCCACCCACCAGCCTGATCACCCCTCACTGCCTCTGTGTGCTGGCCTGATCGCCTCTAATTGACCCCCCTCTGCCAGCCTGGTCACCCTTCATGGCCTCCCCCCGCTGGCCTGGTCATTTCACACAGCCTCCAGTTCAGTCCTTTGGTCATCCCTCATTAACTCCCCTGCCTGCCTGGTCGCCTCATGCAGCCTGCTCGTTCAGTCATATGGTCATCCCTCACCTCACTAATCACCCCTGCCAGCCTAGTCATAGGCAGCCATCTTGTCAGGGTGACAGTCAATTTGCATATTACCTCTTTATTATATAGGATGTTTATTTGTTTTAAAAGTCAACTATCACTAAAAGTTTGAAAGCTAAAATCCCTTCCCTACATCTTCCTAATATAATTTATAGATAAATCATTGATCAATGTTAAATAATTTTGCCAAAATATGGTTTCATGTGATACCAAGTAGTTTATTGTGTTTACAATTATTTTCTTCTATAACATTTAACCCAGGAGTAAATAATTTAATTATATTTTCATACATAAATTTCTATCAACTTATTGTTTAAACTAGTCATACACCTATCATCAGTGTTTTTAGTCTTATTTCATTACTTTTCTTTCTACTTTCCAAAGGCTTTTTATCAGTCATTGCCTCGGTTTCGATGGCCCTTTCTAGCAAAGCCTGTGTCTGACTCTAATAGAACTGATAATTGATAATGCTTTCCTGAGTCAGATTTCCTTCTCTCTAGAGTCCAGATCCTCCTTTTCCTCAGATATCTTCCTTGTTTTGGCTCCATGAATATTCTAACCTAAGATATATAGGAGATAATATTCTGACTTTGTTTATCTAAAGCTATGTCTTTATTTGGCTATCATCTGACTATTCAGAAATGTAAATTAACTTACTTTTGTTAAAAATTCAAAGGCAGCCCTGGCCAGAGTGGCTCAGTTGGAGTGTTGTCTCATACACCAAAGGATGGCAGATTCAACTTCTGTTCCAGACACATACCAGGTTGTGGGTTTGATCCCTGGTCAGGAAGCAAGCTGGAAGCAACCCATCGATGTTCCTCTCTCATATCATTGTCTCTCTGTGTCTCCCTTCCTCTCTCTAAAAATGAATAAAATAAAATAAAAAATTCAAAGGCATTTCCACTGCTCTCTAGCATTCAAAATACATTGATTAGTACTTATTTATTTGCAATTTGTTTTCTGCAAGATTTTACTAGGTATGTCTTTTGTTAACATCCTAACTTATCATAAGGTTTTGTTTGAGTCTGAGTTATCTTCACTTATTATTTGATCTTTTCTAATATAGATACCCACTGAAAAAGGAAATTAAATTTAGAAACCATTAGAAATTTGGAGGCAAGGAAAAAAAGGTGTTAGTAAAGTAAGACAAATAATTTGAGCATGCTTATAAGGAATAGTGCTCAAAATACCACTGAGATAGATCTAAATAAAGAACCTTGTATTCTGGAAGGGTGATTTGAAAAAAAAATAATTAAAAAATCCTAGAATAAAGCATAGGCAGTAAACTCTTAGACTACTCTTATAGCAATATTTTTGCCAATATATCTCCTTGGGCAAAGAAAACAAAAGAAAAAACAACAAATGGGGCTACATCAAAATAAAAAGCCTCTGCATAACAAAGGAAACCATCAACAAAATGAAAAGGGAACCCACTGTTTGGGAGAACATATTGGCTAATGATACGTCTGATAAAGGTTTAATTTTAAAAAATATATAAAGAACTCATACAACTTAACAAAAGCAATTTTTATGGGAAAAGAACCTGAGTAAACACTTCTCCAAAGAGGACATGTGGATGGCCAGTGAACATACAAAAAAGATGCTCAATGTCACTATCAGAGAGATGCAAATGAAAACTACAATAAGTTATCACCTCAAATCTGTCAAAATGGCTATGATCAATAAATCATCAAACAACTGCTGGTGAAGTTGTGGGGAAACGGGAACTCTAGTGTACTGTTGGTAGGAATGTAGATTAAGTGCAGATACTTTGAAAAACAGTATGAAGTTTCTCAAAATATCAAATATGTAACTAACTGCCTTTTAATACAGTAATCTAACTTTTGGGAATATTTCCTAAGAATCCTGAAACACTAATCAGAAAAAATATATGCACCTCTGTATCCATAGCATCATTACTTATAACTAGAGGCCTGGTGCATGGAATTTGTGCACCTGGGGGGTGGGGGATGTCCCTTACCCAGCCTGCATCCTCTCCAATCTGGGACCCCTCGAGGGTCTCATTTAGGCCTGGTAGGATCGGGTCTAAACAGGCAATCAGACATCCTTTTCACAATCCAGGACTACTGGCTCCAAACTGCTCACCTGCCTGCCTCCCTAATTGTCCCTAACCGCTTCTGCCTGCCATCCTGATCACCCGTTAACCACTACCCTGCCAGCCTAATTGATGTCTAACTGCTCCCCTGCCAACCTGTTTGCCCCCAACTTCTCTCCTCTGTTGGCCTGGTCACCCCTAACTGCCCTCCCCTGCAGGCTTAATCACCCCCAACTGCCCTCTCCCTTGCAGGCCTGGTCCCTCCCAACTGCCCTCCCCTACTGGCCATCTTGTGGTGGCCATTTTGCATCCACATGGGGGCAGAATCTTTGACCACATGGTGGCAGCCATCTTGTGTGTTGGAGTGATGGTCAATCTGCAAATTACTCTTTTATTAGATAGGATAGAGGCCTGGCTCATGGGTGGGGGCCAGCTGGTTTGCCCTGAAGAGTGTCCCAGATCAGAGTGGGGGTTCCTTTAGGGTGAGGGGCGACCTGGACGAGGGGCCTGTGGAGGTTTTCAGGCCAGCCACATCCCCCAATGACCCAAGAGGAGGCCCTGGGATCTGGGATTAATCTCTGTCTACAATTGAAACTTTGTAGCCTGGAGCGGAGCCAAGCCTTCTGCTCGCTCCAGGGTGGCAGCCATTTCTGTTTGAAACTTTGTAGCCTAGAGTTGAGGCTTAGGCTGGCTACGACAGGCGGAAAGCTTGGCTTCCTCTGTTGCCAGGGAAACCGAAGCCTCTGTTCTCTCCAGCTCAGTGGCTGCCACCATTTCTGAATTTTTTTTAATAATTGAAACCTTTTAACATTGAGTGGAGGCCTAGGCCAGCAACGGCAGGCAGAAAGCTTGGCTTCCTCTGCTGCCAGGGTAACCCAAGCCTTCCTCCTGCTCTCAGTGGTGGCAGCCATCTTGGTTGGGATTTATTTGCATAATCTGCCCCTGATTGGCTGTGGGCATGGCTTGCGGGTGTGGTGAACATATGGTCAAATTTGCATATTACTCTTTTATTAGATAGGGTAGCTAAGATTTGGAAACAGCCCAAGTGCCCATGATAGATGAGTACATAGAAAAACCTGTGATACATTTACACAATGAAATAGCAGGTGGCTATCAAAAGGAAAGAAGTCTTTACCTTTTGCAACAGTGTGGATGGACATGGAGATTATTATGCTAAGAAAACTAAGCTAGACACAGAAAGAGTAATATCACAGATTTCACTTTTATGTGGAATCTAATGAATAAAATTAACAGGTACAAAATGGAACCAGAGGCGTAAATACATGGAATAGACTGACAGAGTTTAGAGGGAATGGGGAGAGGGAGACTGGATGAAAAAGGTAAAGAGAGTATCCAAAGAGCATATATACTTAGCTCATGGACACAGACAACATAAATTTATTGTGGTGAAGGCCAGGGGAGGTTGAAAAAGGGGGAGAAAATGGAGGACATCTGTAATAGTGTCAACAATAATTTTTTTTAAAGAAAGGTCACAAACATAAAATTATAAAGCCAATTCATACAGTAACTTATGATTGGTGAGCATTCATAAAATTATATACTTGTTAGTATTGAGAATGTCTAATATGACCATCAGTCATTAGAATAGAATATTCTCTGTCATACTTTTAAATGACAGTGGTGTTGAAATCACTCAACCAACCATTTTATTATTATTATTTTTGTTTTCCCTTGACAATTGAACAATATTTAAAGGAAAGAAAATAACATTTCTTTCTGGGTTGAAGTATACTTGCAAATTACAGAGAAAATAATTTATGAAAGTCTAAACTCTTTAAAGGACTATGTCATCATCACATCTGTGTCCTTTAGATGAACTTATTGTCTGGTCTCTAGAAGGAGGATATATAGAATCTGTGTATGGCCATATGATAACACAAACAAAAATGTGCTCTAGGCAAACACCTTATATCGAGTTGTATATCTCGCATCTCTTTTTAGAGTTGAAAAAGGATTACATGTCAATCACAGAGAAGATACCTTCATAGATGAGATGTAACTGGGATTTACCTTGGACATAGCTTTATAAATAAAAATCAGTAAATATCATATTACTGAATATTCTTTAACTATTGAAATATTTGAATAGTAGAATGACATTTCTAAGAACAAACTTTATACACAATTTTAAAAATTATGTTCTGTATAAAATTTATCTTGCATCACATATTAAACCAATATTAAAGATATCACTGGTGAAAGAACTTTCACTAGAAACTATCAAAAACCAGTATTTCCTTCTAAAATTAAATACTGAATTCTCTCCAATTGAACTGATAGAATTTTAAAAAAAATTAATTTAACAGGTTCATATTCATATATGATATATTTATTTCCCAAATCTAGTGAATAAAATACAGTGGGGCACACAACTAACACAACTTGAAACTTACTAAAAAGACATTTTGATAATAATATGGAAGAGTATAAGAATACCCACATAGTGTTCCATTAAAAATGAAGGAAATAAAATTTTTTATTATCCATCCTTCAATATAGACATCAATATTTCAACAACTATGAATTCCATTCCCACTATTTTATAGTCAATTTGAGCTATAGGGAGTCTCCCATAAATCACAGAATAAGACAGTCCTAGGCTAGAATTGTTTCTACGCTATTGATTAAATTCTGTATTTCTCCAATTTGCTCACTGGACAATGCCAGCTTTAACATGACTAAATAATTATCAATAAAGGAATAAAGCCAACATTATAGAAAGTTAATAGACAGAAACACAAGAAGAAGATATTCAGAGAAATATACAGAGTACAAATAAGAGTGCAAACATTTCATTGAAAGTGAACTTATTCTTCCCCACCAAACATTTTGGAGTGCTATTTTTAAAAATCTTAGTGATAAAGTTTTTTCAAACCTAGATTTTCTAATATGTGTTTATGTAGTGTGATTCTTATTTTCTTTTCCAACATATTTCTTTGGTTTATGACTGCAACTGTGAAAATCTATACATTTATAATATTTATTATTTTTACTTAAAATTCATAAAAATATAACACAGGTAATAAGATTCAATCTATTTTTAAAACATACCATTAAGTCTTTAAGATATTTCATTTTAGCATTTTGGTCATTGTAATATCTGTCATTAAACAAAATAAAGAATAATTGCTGGAATCAACCGTGATCACTTAGAACATAATCATTATTCTTATTAGCTCTTTGCAATATTTAAAAATATTATATTAATATTTCATATTTGTTATATTTTTAAAACCTTTAAACTATGCTAGATATGGTCTATTTGATTATTTAATTAGACTATGTCTAGTGTTACAATGAAACATTATCAATGCCATTATCTACTTTTTACTTTCCTTGTCTACCCAATATCATATATATTTTAACAGCTTTCACACAACACTATCAACAATATCCAAGTTCAATTTCTTCTCAACTTTAAGGTTTTTGGCTAATTCCATAAAACAAAAAAGTCCTATCTTCATGCAAGTGGCATCTAAGAATTTTATTAAAACCACTGAGAAATTGTTATGCACAATATATCTCCAACCCCCAAATTAAAAAAAAATGCAGTCATGTTATATTGACACCTATGAAAGGCAAAGTCTTGTTTCTTAAATGGTAGCCATTTGAGGTTGTTATAATATGCTTCACAATTAATAGGTAGTATTGAAAAACAATGCTTTGAAACTTCATCCTAAAATCTGATTGTTAATATATGGTATGAAAAAAAAACCAGTAAAGTTATTGCTCATTTTGGAATAGAAGGATTGTGTTTTTAATAGTGAACTGATTATTCAGCATTAAAGGCATTCAACTAAAGAGCATTTTGTATACTAATTTGCCTTGTGAATTTCCAAGATGGAGCTATATAATGTGAAAAGTTTTCCAAACACAGAGCTTTATGTGTTCCTGTTTATATTTATATAGATATAAATAGATCAAGATATAAATATAGACATAGACATTTAGGGGTCTAATGTTCAAAGAAACTATACTTTAAAAACCAAACCTGAAAAACTTAAAACAGGGATTTTGACTTGACTCAGTGAACTTCATTCATTGAAAAGCTTTCAAGAATCCATAATCCTTAATATTTTGACATTACCATGCAATATTTGTTCTTTTATTTTCTTGCATATTCAACATAGCAGTATGGCTATAAAACCACACATAAGTGTAAATAAAATGTACACATTACATCACAGGAAGAGAACGGGTGATGTATACAGAATTTCTTTGAGAATTTCATCTTTGTCAAAAAATACTCTTTTTTTCTTTAAACTTTCTCTAGGAGAAGACATAGCATAATCTCACTCTTATTTCTTATTAACTGAAATAAGGCACTTATAATCAGTTGGAATTAATGAATCTGCCTCAAATATTTTTAAAAAGTAATGACTGGCATATGATTTTTGACTTGAGGGGGTAATAAATGGAGACAAAATACTTCTCCCCTTTGGCTCTGTCTCAGGATCTTGTCTCAAGGTCATGGCTGCGTTTGTCCCTACCACCATGGCAGTCTAGAATTCTGGAATTTCAGATCACAGGAAACTTTCTTCTAATAGAGAACTAGAAGAATTCCAGGTAACATCTGAAAGTTGTCTAGCAAGGAACAATTAAACTTTTTTTGATTAATAACTTTCTACTAGTATCTTGAAATATCCACTTATTGCAAATAAAAAAAATATTCAATATAAAGACACCTTTATTATTGGCAAATTCTAAAGTCCCTAACATTGTGTGCATAGTAAATGGGAAATGATGTTCATTTAACAGATAAACAGAGTCTCAAATACTCAGGAATAGTGGGTTAGTCTCAGTGAAACTGTCTTAAGAATGATCATATTATATAGTGCTAAGAAATACAGTAGTTGGTCAAGTCAATCAGTTGATGTTGGTTCAGCTGAGCTGTGAAAGAGAAAGCTGAGCTGTAAGGTGTCAGAGTAGTTGATTAAAGCAACAGACAAAAAAGGAAGCTTTAAGCCTTTAATCACTTAACTGCTATGGTATAAGCAAGGGTCTAAAATCAGAGAAGGTGCCGAAGTCCCTGTTGCATTTCCTCTACAGGTCATACTGGGCAAAGGTCAGGTGGATCTATACAGATATGAGGGTCAACTTTCTGTTGAAGGGGCCCAAACAAAAGACTCCAGCAATTTTATGAAATCTGGGATTGGGGTGTGGAGTGGGGTGTCTTTAAGGTTTCCCCTTCCTTCAGAGAGAGGCATCTGAAGAAGACCTCTGCCCAAGGCCTCAGAAAAAGACACCAACAAATGAAGTCTCAGGGCTAGGAATGCAGTTGTGTGAGAAAGCATGACCCACTTAGGAGTTCTGAGTCCTTGACTGCATCTCCTTCCATGGCACTTCCTCCCTGAGGCCTGCCAGGGAAAGCCTTTTTAATTGTCTGTGATCAAGTCTGAAACTCCACCCAGAGGTTTTCAACTAGCTCTCCAGGTGATGGATGCTCAGACATCCCAAGCCTACCATTATTTGTATGAATATAAACGTTTCATGGCTTATCTTAAAATATGGTGGGAAATTACTAAAATTCAAGTCTATTTTAATTTTTAGGGTGTATACTTTTTAATTTCATTTTATTTTTCAATATATTTGTCTATATGTTACAAAGAATAAAAAAGTACCCAGAGATAATTATTATCTCCTATTATATTAAGTATTTCATGATATTACCCCACTACCCCCCCCCCTTTTTATATTAATGGAGGCTTTGGAAATTTATGTTGCAGTCTTGTAACTTTAAATTTTAATTTTTGCACAAAAATATGACTGCCTTAGGTTCTTTGCATGTTTGGCAATTTTATGATGAGATGAACTAATAATAGAAATTTTAGTTAATATTTTAGGAACAGCTTTTTGTCCAGGACACTTAAATTTTCTTGAGTATTCCCTTATTTCAATTGACCAATTTAAATTAATCTGAAAACTTGATTACTATTTTATGGTCAAATTTAATACTCAAACAATAATCTTAGTTTACCCTGTAAATATTAATGGAAAGGATTATTTGCATTCTTGAGTAGGCCCTGAGCATTCTTGGTGCTAGACTCGATTTCGATATAGGGCTCCTGTTGCTGGCCAAGTCTCTGTTTTTAACCTGGGTCCCAATCTGAGCTAGGCATGGGAGGTGAAGCAGCCATGGGGGTAGGAGACCTCCCTCAGAAGGGTGAGAGTTCAGGTTCCTGCAAGTTTGGGGGGATGAAGATCTGTGCCCCACCTCTGTTGACCTTCAAGTTCTCTCCTGATGGCACCTCTGTGACTGTGCTGTCTTAGGTCGTTCCTTCCCTGAGGAATCTTACCTGCCTCTGGCTAACTAGCCATCCTCCAGGGCCAAGCAGGGTAATGTGAAATTCAGTTCTGTCTCCTTTGTAGTATATGCCCCTGTGGCCTCCACGTCCAGCACCTGCCTTGGGATCCCCTCGCCTGCTGGCAGGGTCCCAGTACTGATCACATATCTCGAGGGACTCAAGTTTCTTCTCCAGGGAGGGCCTATCTCACACCATTGGGTGAGAGACAGATCCATGGTGCCAGCCACCCAGAGGTTTCAACCTCAGCTTGAACTGAAAGCTCAGGCAATAGCTGTGTGCACTTGGATTATGAGAAGAGGGACCCACTTGGCAAAAAGGGCAAGAGGGGCCAATATAAAATGCTCAAGTGCCTTCCCAGTGCCTTAATCCCTTCTGAAAATGATTATTTCCTTTCCTGTCCTTTTTTTTATATTACTGCCAAACATTCAAAGAATTAGTTTGTAAGTTTCTTTGGGATAATTGTACAATATGCTGTTGTAAAATATCAAAAATTATAATGACATTGTAGAATAATATCATGTAAGAATATTCTTTGCTCTAGGTCATGTCAATTCAATTTCAAACTAGCTGTCAATTTTTAAAATAACTTTATATAAACTTTCTCAGGAAGGTAAAAGCACAAATTACTTACTTTAGGGACCTGCATTGCCACCATTTGTCCACCATCCAGATATCATTGCTGACATGTACACATAAGGAACTATTTGACATTGAAACTGGGACTCAGAACTGTTGGACATTGAAACTGACACTCAAACATTTTTTGTTCTTTTATGTTTATTTCTAGTATGCAGATGCAAGATTTTTTAAAGAAAAGAAATGGGGGGAAAATAGATACAGAGGCAAAGAAGCATTGAACAGACTCTCAAACTACAGTGGGAAGGCAGGGGTGGGTGGAGGGTGGGGTCTGTAAGAGATCAACCAAAGGACTTGTATGCATGCATATAAGCATATCCACTGGATACAAGACACTGGCGGGGGGGGGCAAGTGAGGGCATTGCTGGGGGGTAGGGGAGTCCAGGGTGAGGTCAATGGGGGAAAAAAGGAAACATATATACTACTATTTGTAATACTTTAAACAATATATATATATATATATATATATATATATATATTAAAATGTTTCAAGCAAAATATGGGTTATAATAAGTTACATTTTTTTTCTTTTTTTTTCAAGTTTTTTTTTTAATTATTTTTTATTGATTTTTTGCAGTATAATAGTAGTACATGTTTTCCTTTCCCCCTCCCCCTTATCCTCCCCCCAGCCTCCCCCACCCCCCAGCACATATCCCCAGCTTCCCCCCTCCCCGCCCCAGTGTCTTTCATTCATTGGTTATGTTCATATGCATGCATACAAGTCCTTCCGTTGATCTCCCCCCGCATCTGCCTCCCATCCACCCAAGCCTCCCCCTGTAGCTTGACAGCCTGTTCAAGGCCATCCTGCCTCTATATCAGTCACTCTCCCCTGTTTCTTTTCTTCAAAAAAATCTTGCCTCAGCATACTAGAAATAAATGTGTAAGAACAAAAAGTGTTTCAGTCTCGGTTTTCAATGTCCAACTTTTCTGAGTCCCAGTTTCAGTGTCAAATAATTCATTATGTGTATAAGTCAGCAATGGTATCCAGATGGTGGACATATCGTGTCAATGCATGATCCATCCTCTCTGGTTTGGTCCTGGGCTGCCTGCAGACATGCACAGCTGCTGACTGCTAGCATGGCAAGGTGCCGTCAGTGTCCCACATCTCTGGACCATCCTCGTGACTGGAACAGATCCATCAGTTCCTCATCGTCTCAGGAACCCACATGGTCAAAGTTACATTTTTTGATATAACAACTGTGAGATATAAATCACATGGTGTACAATTCATGCATTTAAAGTGTACAAGTTATTTTTTTTAGTATGTTCAAAGGTTTGGGCAAACATTACCACAATAAATTTTAGAACATTTTAATCACACCACTGATCTTTCTCTCTGTATAGTATTGTCTATTGTGTATATTTTAAATAAATAGACTCATGCAATATGTGATATCATATCATTGGTTTCTAGTGTAGTATTTCTAGGTTCATACATGTTGTACCAGGTATCAATGTTGCACCACTGTTTCATAGATGGGGTACAGAAATGTGGCCTCAGAGTAGTAGCTTCTGGACTCCTTGGTTTGTCTATCCTGGATTGTAATATCCACCCTATGAGTGAACTAGCCCAAGGCAATCAGAGCCCCAATATTCTTGGCCTGACATCAGTCCAAAATGGGGGTTGAGTGCAGGTAGGAATCCTCAGAACTCTCAGTGGCACTCACTTGATATTTAGCCTCTATGACATGGAACTGGGGAAAAGAGATAAAAAATGGTGGCCACCACACACCCCTCAGGCTGATTCCATAGATCTTAGTGGGAGTTTTGGGGAGAGGGTGCCACACTCACTCACTTCTTTTATGCTGAGATAGGCACGGTGAGGAAAAGTGGCCTGGCTCAAGTGCCATAGACTCATTGTTCTTAGAGACAGATAGTAGATTTTCTTTGTTGACTGTTTTATCACTTGCTATATATACTTTAGACAATCTCCCAGACCTTAAAAAGCTGACTTTAAAAATACGTTCACCAGGCCTTAGCCATTTGGCTCAGTGGATACAGCGTTGACCTATGGACCAACGAGTCCTAGGTTTGATTCTGCTCAGGGGCACACTCCTCTCCACCAGGGCTCTGATTGGGGCGTGTGTAGGAAGCAACCAATTGATGCGTGTCTCTCACCTTGATGTTTCTCTCTATCTTTCCCTCTCTGAAAAATATTCTTGAGTGAGGATTTTAAAAAATATACATATATATGTTTCACCAGTTATGGCTGTTTACTGGGGAGAGGGTCCTTGAATATCTCATACCACCATTCTGGAAACTGTCCCTAAGTTCATATTTTTAACCACTGAAAAAAATGTTGCTCACCGTATTTTTTATGTTATCCAAAATTAATCATCATCTAAAATAATTTAATGACTGCTTTTTCATAGGCACTTCATTTGATTAATGCCTGCTTTATTGTTATTTCTCTCATACTGACTTACAATAGCACAAAACAGAATCAATTGCTTTATGTCAGAAAACAACAACAAAATAAAACCAGTCCAATCGTTTGAATTTACAACAATTATATTTATGCAAGTCTCAAAGGGTAATCATAGTAATAGCCATAGTGACAAAAACATTCAACTCCATCATCCTATATTTAAAAAAATCCATTCCTTTGGAAGAATAGCATATATCTTTCCTATAGGTTATTTTTCTTTAATGAAAATACAATACAAACACATATAGGATTTTATAGTCCATACTAAAAACAGTGATTCATAATGAATTGGCTTTATTAGAAAATCAACAAGTATCTATTAGTGTTGGTCATGTGTTCAAAATGTGCTCTAGGATAAAACATGGGATTATTAAGTATAAATCTACTTTTTGCAGAGAAAATATTAACGTGTGTTTCAGGAAAAAAAAATGTTGCCATTGATTTCTGTTGTTTTGTCCTTTCAAATCGACTATCTGAAACCTCTGACCACAGTGTACCTATCTCATTTTTTTAAAAAAGAGATTGCTTCCTGCCTTAGCCAGGGCTTCTCGAAAGCAAAGTTCAAGACTAGGCCACATGTATACATAGTCATAAAGATAACAGAAAGGAGAGACAATTTAAAAAAATAGGATTACATTATAGAATTCACTTCTGTGGGCAACTGAGACTTTTCCCTGTCTATGACATTTTTAGAAGGGTCCACCTACCATTAAATAGAATTTGTCTGTGGTTTCCAGCCTCCTCTCAGAATGTCATGGTACTCTGTATATTCAAATCAAAGGGATCATCTTGAGTTTCTGTATTTTATCTTTCTCACCACAGATAATTACAAACTCTTCCCTATTCTCAAAAATCTCTTTCTTTTTCGTCAGTTAGTTACTTTTTAAATGTAACTAATCCATATATCAATCTAGCCAAATTTTCCTTAGGGAAACTCCCTACTCAAGATGTCAGATCAATAATAAGGTCTGTTTAATATAGCACTAGATACTAATTTTAACAGAAAATATCCAGTTGTGATTATACATTTATTTATATGATTGTCATTAATATATCCCCATTCAATTAAACTATTAGATATAAAAAGCATTATATTTTTGTTTGTGTCCACCTCTGTATCCTAGACACATATTTCAGTGCCTGTCACCTAGTAATAACTCAGTAAATATTGGAGAATGAAAAAAAAACAAAAAACTGTAAAAGCTTATAAGTATAAATAAATTAAAATTTTAAGGAAGGTTGATATGCAAACAAATGAAAGAAAATAATTTCATGTTTGGGATTAATAGAATGGCAAATATAAAAATTCAGAAATGAATATACCATGTATAAAAAAATATGAGATGATAAAACCTGGAAATAAAGATACATCCTATATAATAAAGAAGTAATATGCAAATTGACCATCACTCCAACACACAAGATGGCTGTCCCCATGAGGTCAAAGATGGCTGCCACAAGATGGTCAGCAGGGAAGGGCAGTTGTGGGAACTAGGCCTGCAAGGAAGGGCATCTGGGGGAAACATGCCTGCAGAGGAGGGCAGTTGGGAGCAACCAGGCCTGCAGGGAAGGGCAGTTGGGGGGCACCAGGTCTGCAGGGTAGGGCAGTTGGGGGCAACCAAGCCTCCAGAGGAGGACAGTTAGGGACAATTGGGTTTTCAGGGGAGCAGTTAGGCATCAATCATGCTGGCAGGGGAGTGTTTAGAGGGGGGCAGGCTGGCAGGCAAAAGCAGTTAGGGGCAATCAGGCAGGAAGGTAGGCAAGTGGTTGGGAGCCAGCAGTCCTGGATTGTGAGAGGGATGTTCGACTGCCCGTTTAGGCCCAATCCTGGATTTGGGCCTAAACGGACAGTCAAACATCCCTCATAGGGTCCCAGATTGGAGTTCAGGCTAGGCTGAGGGATGCTCCCCCCACATCCTGTGCATGAATTTCATGCACTGGGCCTCTAGTCTTGATATATTAGTAAAATTGAATAGGTAGAAGCAAATCATTTAAAAACTACCTCAAAAGCCTAGAAATTCTTAGAATATCTTGCTTTATAAGTGAGGTCTTTTCAAGGATTCTGATCAACAGAGAGGAATAATTAAAGTAGCATGAATTAGGGTATAAAAATAGTAAAAGGAAAGCCAGCTACCAGGGTCTTGAGTTAATGTACATATATGTTTGTGGTGGTCAGGCTGGGGATTTAAACAGCAGAGAGGGGTATTTCAAATAAATTTTTCCACAGTGGAGCTAGAAAATGAAGGATAAGGGAAATAAAGATAAATTAAATATGATTTTAAGAATGTTTACTCTGGGATAAAAAATAAAGTTGCTAATTTTAGGAGTCCTTCAAGAGAAAGAAAACTTTGAAGAGAAAAGCAGGAAAAGAAAAAAAAAAGTTGCTACAAAACAGATTAAAAGGGGCTCAGAGAAAATGAATAGGGAACATGCTCAGAATTCCCTGTGAGTTCATATCCATATGAATAGCAGGAACCTGAAGTCTGAGCATTCCATCACCTCATATGAATGGACACAGGTAGACTGACAAGAGCCACAAGGTCTCTACAGCTCCTCTTTTCACAGGCAACATTGGTCTTCTCTTGGCCCATCTTGACTGGCCCAGTGATTCCTTTTGACTAATTGAATGAGATAAAACTGTGCAATTCTCCCCTGCCACGCAGGTGTCCAGGGAATGAACCAGGCATGGACATAGATTAAAAGCCAAGCTGGGATAAACATGAAGTTATTTTCCCCTGGCTGATATGAGATACTGTACACTTCTTTTTAAAATGTTTTTATTGATTTTTTTTTAGAGAGAGAGCAAGGAGAGGGAAAGAGAGAGAAACATAAATGGAAGAGAGAAACATGGATGAGAGAGAAACAGTTTTTAAGTCTTGATTTTAAGAGATTTGTGATCTGCACCATTACTAAAACTAATATTGCCACATTGCAGCTCAGCTAACAGCCAGCACCCACTGACACCCTAGTGAAAGTGGCCATCACAAACCACACAGCCCCAGTGAATCAGCTAGATGTCTAGATGACTAGATCTCTATGAGTGAAACAATCTCAGACCAGCCAGAGAACAGACCATCACAAGCAAAAATTAGAATAGTTTTGTAATAGGGAACTACATTTTGGTATAATTATTATAAGCAATTGAAAACTAATTACATATCCCCCAAAATGAATGACACATAAAAATCAAAAACATGTGTCATGGGATTTGGGTCAAAATGGTCATAGGCTAGGAAAGTGGCCATCAAAAAAATCTGGTAGAGATTGAAAATCAGGAATAAAATCAAACTCTTGGTTGAGTTGATGGTTTGCTCACTTTTGCCTATATTTCAGAGGCATCACAAAAATGCTTTGTTAATAATCAGGGAAAACTGCATTCATTTTAAAGGGGATTCAAAAGAGATTAAATTTTATTTTTCAACTGGCATTGTACCATATGTCTTCCAGGGAAAGTGAAAAAAAATGAGGAATGTGCAGGTGGCATGTAAGAACTGCACTACATTTGAGAGCCAAATATTATCATCATTATCTGAGTTTATCTTGAAGCCTGATTATTTCAGAGATTAGAGCTGCCCTCAGTATTTAATTAAAAGATGTGCCATAATTGGAAAATAGAATTTTAAAATGTCAATATGTATGAAGAGAGATATTCGGTAACTTATGGATCTTCAGTACTTCAATCCATATTTATCTGGAGAGAAAGGTCTTGAAATGCTTGATCACAGCAAAGGGGAAGCTAGGAAATAATTGACCATAATGAAGAAGTGTGTGGCTGCCTCCTGTGATGATAATTAAGTGATTATCTCTACTGGGAAATAATCTTTGTACAAAGAGGATTGTTTTGAACTCTGAGGGTTGTGGTTAACCACATACCTTCTTGTTTCTATGGTGGGACTAATAAGGCAAAAAGGAGAAAGGGATTGTGAAAACAAATCTTTGAGAGTTTTAATGACAACCACAACCCAGAATTTGCAAAACATAGAAGTAAATGGGACATTTGGGGGATGGCAGTTATCAATACATCAAACCAGCTACCCCTCTCCAATTTGAAGACAATCAGAAGAGCTGAACAAAATATAAGATGAATTCATTTGAAGATCATTAAAGAGATAAATTGATGAGGAGGACTTAACAGCCTACCATTAGGAAAGGAAAATGACTCATTTGAACCCAGAACTTAGGGATACATTTTAGGGGTGTATTTTTTTTTCTTTCGCTTTATTGTGGTAAGAACACTTAACATTAGAGCTACTGTCTTAAACTTTTAAGTGTATAAACCAATATTTTTGACTTGCATAACTAAAACTTTTCACATAATAATTAGCAAAATCCCACTTCCTTCTCCATCTTTGACTCTATGAATCTGACTATTTAAGGTACCTTATATAAGTGTAATCATTCAGTATTTATCATATTGTGACTGAATTACACTGTAAAGACTTCCCTTAAGGTCTACATTAGGTTCTGTGATTTTAAATGAAATGACATATAATGAAACCAACATACCATAGGCTAATTGATATAAACAAGAGTTAAGTTTCTTCAGCATCTAATAAATGTTATAAGGAAATGAAGTTGCATGAAAGGAGGAGTTCGTTGAAGTACCAGCTATGTTTCATTTACATAATGTCCTCCAGGTTTATCATGTTGTCACATATTGCAGATATTCTTTAGTTGAATAATTTTATACTGCAGATATATATACAGCTTTCCTTATTCATTCATCACTCAATGAACATCTAGGCTGCTTCCATGTCTTCCACTGATGCAAATGAACCTTAAAATACTAATATCTCTCCAACTTCTTGATTTCAATTGTTTTAATTAAAAATCCAGAAATGGGTTGATGGATCACATAGTAAATCCATTGTTAGTTTTTGAAGGAACCTCCACAGTTTCCAAGCAGCTACAGTTCTTCATTTCCTGAAACAGAGTACAAAGGTTCCAGTTTCTACACATCTTCCTTAACACTGTCTTTTGATTTTTTTTTTAAATAATAGCCATCCTCAGAGGTGTGATAATAGGAACCAATGGAAATGAAATATCATTTCTCAAGGATGGACTACTTTACCTAAGATTCATAGATTTCTACCTTCACAAAGAACAATAAGCAATGTTGGTAATCCTGAAGATAAACCTTTCCATCATCACTACTAACATATAGATAAATGTTGACAATCAGCCTGAGGGAAAATCAGGAGGTAGGTGATGTCAGGGGGCTTTGACTTCACTCTGTAGTGCTAACAGATGCTTCAGGCAGGGCTCCAGGTGCTAAGCAGCAGAAGCAGCCTCTGGCTTTAGTGACTACATTCCATACGCCTTCTGATGTGGAGAAAATCCCTCCCTTGAATCACTCTAATTCTCAGAGTCCACTGGAAGGGAAACTGACAGAGCAGTGCCAGGACTCTGAGTCTTTCAATATCCTATATGTAGTGAGCTAAGTCTGTATGTGGTACCTGGACTTTCCTGATTTAATCACTTCCTGTTCAATCTCTCCAAAGCAGATAACCAAATAGAGGATCCACCTGGAAATCATTCTTCTGTTAGTCAATTTCTGTTGCTTCACACATTCCCCATAAATTTTCAATGGGGGAACAGGATGGATTTTAAGAAGTTATCCAAAAGAAATGCTAGACACCAATTTCTTTCTTTCAAATCTCAAAGGCAGCAATTGATAGGGTTATTCTCCCTATGGTGAAGTTTAGGTATGTTTCAGAAAAAAAAAATGTAAGCACCATATTGTAAAGTATGGGCTTCATGCTGGTATCGTAAAGATTAAGGGGGGAAATAACGTGGCAGAAAAATTTTCATAGGAGATGTAGAATTTGGACAGGACCTCTTTTTTGAAAAAAATATTTATATTCATTTCAGAAAGGAAAGGAGAGGGAGAAAGAGATAGAAACATCAATGATAAAGGAGAATCTTTGATTGGCTGCCTCCTGCATGCCCCCTACTGGGGATGGAGCCCACAACCTGGGTGTGTATCCTTGACTGAAATTGAACCCAGGACACTTCAGTCCTTAGGCTGACGTTCTATCCACTGAGTCAAACCAGCTATGGCTGGACAGGGCCTCTTATGATATTTTAGATTTTAATAGCTTATAGGTACCACTAAAGATATAGAATATGGGTGGTTTTTAATGAAAGATAATAATTTATATATTGGCATATTATTGTAGTATTTATAGAAATATTTTTTTGTAAAAATAGCCACTAGATTGATTGAAAATAAGGAATTGAATGCTAATACATGGGTCTCATAATTTTTAATCATTTAGTGAAACAAATCAAGAAACTATAAAAAGTTGAATATGTCACAGTATCCTATATAATAAAAGCCTAATATGCAAATCAACCAAATAGCAGAATGACTGGTTGGCAGGGGCAAGAGTGGCAAGTGGGTAGTGCCAGGCAGCCAAGGCGGTGCCAGTAGGCAGAGGGAGGCCACCAGTGGCAGAGCTGCCCTCTGGTGGTCAATGCACTCCCACAGGGATGTCTGTGGGGAGCGATCCTAAGCCATCAGCTGGACATCCCCCAAGGGCTCCCATACTGAGAGAGGGTGCAAGCTGAGCTGAGGGACCCACCAAGTGCACGAATTTTCATGCACCAGGCCTCTAGTGTTGAATACTAAATTTAAACCAAAATTAGTAAACTGAAGAGTTTGAGAACTTACATTAAATACTCTTTTCTGGGGAGGAACCAAGATGGTGGCATAGGTAAACACCTATTGTTCTTCCCCGCGCAACAATTCAAAAACTACAACATAACAACAAAACAAACATCACCCAGAATCACCAGAAAGCTGGCTGAGTGAAAACTCCACAAATAAAAGAAAAGGTGGGACACCAAGACTCAGAAGAGCGGCAGGAGCGCAGCCTTGAAGATATACGTGGAAACAGATTAGGAGCCATCCTGGTCCTGTGCGTGGGCTGTGGCTGGAGCAGCAACCCCAGCTGGATTTCGCCAATGGGGAGGGTGGAGACGTCCCACTGCATGGAATCCCCAGTGCCAGGTGAGGTCCGAGGTCGGGGGGACACACCCTGGAAGCCGGGCATGGCAGAGGTCTCCTAGTCTGAGGAGAAACCGGGTTGCTTGGAAAAGAAGTTTGCATGCAGGTAAACTGCACAACAGCACAGACGCGCGACTTGCTCCCTGGAAACTTGCCCCCCTGGTCCTGAAAACCACTGGACTGCTTTGTTTTATAACCCTGGGTGAGACTTTGGGTGTACAGACTCCTTTGGGGAGAGGCAGAGTTGTCTGGCAAGGGGTAGAGACAAGTGGCTTTCTCTTGGAGGTGTCTGCAACCATTCCCATCCAACAGAGCCCCACGCCCGCGAGCACCGCATAGGACATAGCCGACGCTGAGACTGCCTGCTCAGCTCAGAGACTCCATCCATCCAACCTGTACACAGTCTCCCTTCACAGCCAATTGGCCTGGAGGTCAAAATGTCCAAGGGCTAACAACAAGCTGGGCTTAAATTCAAAAATACTGTACAACCCATAAAGGATTGCAGTAAGAGTACCCACCTCAGGTAACTGGGGAGGCTGTGCCACTGATCCTTAGAGGACATCTACCACATAAAGCAGCCACCATGCAGATATATGGAAAGAAATCAGGTGTGAAAGAAATGGAGGAAAAAAGACGACTAGACATAGAGTTCAAAACCACGGTTATAAGGCTTTTCAAGGGGCTCCTAGAAAAGGCCGATGAACTTAATGAGAACTACGAGGAAATAAACACGACCAACCAGGAAATGAATGAGACCTACGAGGAAATGAACAAGACCTCTGAGGATATGATTGAGACCCTCACGGATATGAAAGAGGACCAACTAGAAATCAAGCATACACAGACTGAAATAAAAAATATTACACAAAGTCCTAAAAGCAGTCCAGAGGGCCACAAGAACCAAGTCAAAAATTTGAAATACAAAGAAGCAAAATCCACTCAGCCATAAAAGCAAGAAACAAAAAGAATCCAGATAATTGAAGATAGTGTAAGGGGCCTCTGGGACAACCTCAAGCATGTCAACATCCGAATTATTGGGGTGCCAGAAAAAGAGAGAAAGCAAGGTAATAAAAACCTACTTGAAGAAATAGGGACTGAAAACTTCCCCCACCTGGTGAAAGAAACTGACTTAAAAGCCCAAGAAGTACACAGAACCCCACAATATAGGAATCTAAAGAGGACCACGCCAAGACACATCATAATTAAAATGTCAAGAGCAAAAGATAAAGAGAGAATATTAAAAGCAGCAAGAGAAAAACAATTGGTTACCAATATGGGAGCACCCATACGATTGTCAGCGGATTTCTCAACAGAAACGATGCAGGCCAGATGGGAGTGGCAAGAAATATTCTAAATAATGAATAGCAAGAATCTACAACCAAGATTACTCTATCCAGCAGAGCCATCATTCAGAATTGAAGATCAGATAAAGTGCTTCACAGATAAGAAAAAGCTAAAGGAGTCCATCACCACCAAACCAATATTATATGAAATGCTGAAAGATATTCTTTAAGAAGAGGAAGAAGAAAAAGGTAAAAATATAAATTATGAATAACAAATACATATCTATCAACAAATGAATCTAAAAATCAAGTGAATTGATAGTCTGTTGAACAGGATAAACTGGTGAATATAACAGAATCATGGCCATAGAGAGGGAATGGACTGACAATTCTTGGGGAGAAAAGGGGTGTGGGAAGTACAGCAAGAGACTGGACAAAAATCTTGCAACAATGGGAGAGGACAGTGGGGAGGGGGAGGGGAGGGTGGAGGGTGGGATGGGTACAGGGTGGAGGGGAGCTATAGAGGGATAAAAAAGGGGGAACAATGTAATTAATAAACTGAACAATAAAGATTTTTTAATATATATATATATATATATAAATACTCTTTTCTGGTACACACACTTCCTTAGAATCACAGGTTCTGCTCCTTCTCTGCCTTCAGAATCATGTGTAATTTCCTTTTATTGGCAAACTTTAACATTAAGGAAAAGGGACTGCAAGAAATACATTTTTGCTTCCCCTTGGTATTGTCCCTGTATATCCCTAGTGAAAATATTTCTTCTTAGGGAACTAAGATTTCTAAACCATCAGATGCCAATGTTGTATTTCATTAGGTTTAATAACATGAGGAGTGACTCCCGAAGACAATACATTCAAGGATTATTTCTATAGTTTTTTACAAGAGAAGTTTCTCTGAAAGTAAAGAGGAATGAGCTCTATTTCTATTTCTTAGTTCCTGGGCCCATAAATTCTAGCTGTGGGAGAAATAGAAGCACAGAATGGTAGATTGGGTTCAGAAATAAACTCTGTCTATAGGATATAACCTGAGATACCTGCAAGGTGTTTACCTGAGTCTTCCCAAGCCCATTGCACCATTCTATCAGGCAGGGGATGTAGAGTAGGGACTATGAATTGCATGTGCATGGGTCAACTGTGACCTTTGTTTGCTCAGAATGCATTTCCTTGTTCAGAAGTAATACCATGGAGAATTCCCTGAATGTAAGTAAAGCAATCTCCAAAATCTCGAATGGCATTTTGGCAGGATTATTATTGACAGTGAACACAAATCCATCTCCAGCATGTGTGTCTATTCCAAAAAGAACAAACTGTTTCTCCTTCTGTGACAGAAGTATCAAATGTAATCAAATTGTCACCAGCTGGCTGCTTGTTCACTTGGGAAACATTACCATATATGTGGCTCAGTGTCACTTTCTGTTGTTGACATGGTGGGTACTCACCAGTAGTTATAGCAACATTATCCTTAGTGAGTTGAAGCCCATGTTGTTGAGTCCATGCATAATCTCAATGCCCGCTTTCTCAGCCACCTGCTTGAATTCAATGACTGGGCAAAGAGATTCACTGGCATGCACATACTGGGCCATCTTGTCCACATAATTATTAGGTATCTTGTGGACATTATAAAAGATAAAAATATCCTCTCCTTGGGTTCATTCCATGAGGTCTGCTTTGTCACAGATTCTCAAGTATTTTTTTTCCTAAATCTATGACCACTCAGCCAAATCATTAGCCATTTACTGATCAAAAGAAGTGTGACTGAATGCCATGGCCAGTGTTTCTCAGTGGTTAGAGTGTCAGCCCATGAACCCAAGGGTCCAGAGTTTGATTCCAGACAAGGTCATGTGCCTGGGTTGCAGGTACCCTGTCTCAATTGGGGCTTATGCAAGAGGCAACCAATAGACGTGGCTCTCTCACATTAATATTTCTCTCCTCTTTTCCCTTTTCCTTCCCCTTCACTCTCGCTAAAAAATCAATGGAAAAATATCCTCCAGTAAGGATTAACCAAAAAAAGAAAAGAAAATAAGTGAATGTAATATTTCTCTACTTCTTTTTCAGGAAAAGTAAACAAGCGTGTACACTCCTCAAAGTTATGCCACCTGAAAGATTTCTCTTCATTCATTATCTTCTTTTTAATGCCCGAGTTAGGCCAACCACCTGACTCTTAGAATTCACTAGTCAGTTGACCGGTTCAGAAGCTGCATTAAATACTTACTTAGTGGTCTAAAATGTTGGTTACCTTCCCTTGCATGAGATCCATTATAGGTTATTTCATCCTATCAACCTCTTTCAAAGGAAGTTTCTGATGTGCATGGAAACTTGGCTAATCACTCTTCCTGTTATGTATACTTATTCCTACATTATGTTTATTTAAAGGGCATGATTTTAATAAGGTAATATACATCTCTATCACTTAATTGACAGAAGGTAATGTTATTGTCAGTATATTACAGTAGGTATGTGAGTCTAAGAATCATTAAAAGCCTTTTAGAAAAAAAAGAGTAATGAATCTTGAAAGAGGCTGGAACAAAAATGCCTTTAATGTGATCTACTTTAAATAGGTTAAATTGGACTACTTTTATAATAGGAAACTTTTAAAAATCTATGTACAAGTGTTACAAATGAATAAATGTTATAAATATATCTCTTTAATCACGATTTTAATTAAAAACTTAAATTTTACTTCTCTTTTTTAGTATTGTTTGTTCATAATAAATCAATATAACACACAGTTACTTGAGTTTAGTTATGCTTTTTATTGCCACACTAGAAATGGGTTTAGAGATCTGGCCAAAAACAAATCCAATGTATGATCCTATTGTAAAAATATGATAGATCCTTGTCTTGATTATGTTTTTGTAGACCAGTGCCCAGCACTATCTTTTGAGTTGCTCTTGTAAATTTATTCCAGTTTATAATCATTGATATCATTTTCTCACTGTGTTAAACCCACACAGACACACACACACACATACACACACAGTATATAATTAGACAAGTTTGGGAAAAATGAGGTTAAAATAAGTGCAAGAAGTTTTGCCTGTTCCAAAATAATGGAGATAAATTCTAATATTATCTTCTAGATTTTCATTGTTTTGCCTCTCACATTTAGATGCACAATTGACCTAAAATTGCTTATAGTAGTTTGACATGTGATACAACTTCCAGTTGTTTCTGCAAAACTATGCCTATAGCTGTACAGTATTACATCCAATATAATAAAAGAATAATATGCAAATCAACAAAACAGCAGAACAACTGGTCACTATAACACACATTGACCACCAGCGGGTAGACTCTCAATGCAGGAGCTGACCCCTGGTGGTCAGTGTGCTTCCAAAGGAGGAGCACCACTCAACCAGAAGCCAGGCTCACAGATGGTGAGCACAGCAGCAGTAGCAGGAGCTTTTCCTACCTCCATGGAAGTGCTAAGGATGTCTGACTGACAGCTTAGGCCCACTCTGGGCCTAAGCCATCACTCCAACATCCCCCAAAGGTTCCCAGAATGCAAGAGGGTGCAAGCCAGGCTAAGGTAAGGACCCCCTGAGTGCATGAATTTCTTGCACTGGGCCTCTAGTTTATTATAAGTCAATTTCCATGTATGTTAGGTCCTATTTATAGATTCCCTGTTATCTTTCTTCTTCTTTTTTTAAAAATCTTGTACTACTCTCACATTGTCTTAATTCCCCCAATAATGTAAGCCTGTGTAATGGCTTACTAATGTCCCCAAATATCCAAATACATAGGCTTACGTTATTGGGGGAATTTTTACTGGGTTTGAGTTAAATTTATTATTCAGTTTAGAGAGAACAGCCATGTTTAAAATATTGTCTTCTAATCTCTGATACATTTTTTCATTTATTTATTTCTCATATAAATTTGTTTTTAAATTTTCTGTAATATATACTGAACAATTTTAACATCATCTCTAAATACTGTGCTGTGTTTATTGACATTAATACATCAATATATATTCACTAATGCTGTAGTTATAATCTATCACAACTTAAATTTTTTAACTTGAAGGCAGTATATAGAAATTCAATTGATTATTTTACATATTTTAGCCAATAACTTTGTGAAAAATCACTTATTAGTCCCTACACTTAATTATATATTCTCATATATGTTTGTATATATAATACAAACTGTCATAATTAATATTTCACAATCATAGGATATCTGAAAGCCTATTTTTCTTCCTTCATCTTTTCCTTATGTTGGTTAAATTGAAGTCTGTATATTATTATCCTCAAATCAATAAAAAGACAGTCAATTAAAGACATTCATCAATAAATAAAAGAGCTCTGGTTAAGAATTATTTATTACAAAAAAACTGGGCCCTTAAGAAACCCAAGAGACTTAGACTTATCTTCTCATAACCTAAGATACCAGGTTAAATAAATCTGTTACAGAAGACTTGAGTATTTTAATTAAGGCTGATCAGGATAAAACAAAAACAAAACCTAGATTAAGAAAATAGAAAATCAACCCACAGAGAATGAAGAAATATGGGTTTATAATCTGGTATTCAACAAAAGTAGGTTTATAACTGTGAATACATGAAACACAGAGTATCTTCTTCTATTATTATTAATTAATGTCTTAGTTAATCATATTATCACTGTAAACCTACTTTTTCCTATCCTGTATATTTTTATAAAAATCAAAAGGAAAATGATTCAGTTTTGAAATGGGCAAAAATTTGAACAAATATTTCACCACAGAAAACATATGATAAAGAAGCCTAAGGAAAGATGCTTAAATCATTAGCCACTAATGTAAAGAAAGTTAAAATGGAAGGAAATACTATTACAAACCATTAGAATAACTAAAGTGAAAAAAACTGAACATATTAAGTGTTAGGATGAATGCAGTTTGGAAAAATTTGAAAGTCTCTTGAAAATTTAAATGGACATCACTATCTGATACAGTCATCTATCCTATCTAATAAAAGAGTGATATGCAAATTGACAACATTTCTGTTGTACCAACAAGCCACGCCCACCATCCAATCAGGAGTGATATGCAAACTAACCCCCAACCAAAATGGCTGCTGCCCAAGGCTGGAAAGCCTCGTTAGATTGGGCTCCCCTGACTGAGGTCCTTGCCTAAGGATGGAAAGCCTCAGGCAGGCCAGAGATCGACCCAACTGCAGGGTGATTGCTGGCTGGGGTCCCCTGCCCAAGGAAGGAAAGCCTCGGCCAGGCCGGGGCTGGGGTGGAGCCAGCCAGCAATAGGCCCAATCACAGAGAGATCACTGTCTGGGGTCCCCTGGCTGAGGTCCCCTACTCAAGGATGGAAGCCTCAGTAGGACATCCCCTGGGGGTTTCCAGTATGTGAGAGGGGGTAGGTTGGACTGTGGGAAAACCCACCCCCAGGGCACAAATTTTGTGCACCAAGCCCCTAGTATATATATCAAAGCCTAAGCAACCAAATGACCAGTTGAACGGTAGCTATGAAGCACACTGACCATCAGGGGACAGATGATTAATGCAGGATCTGCCCCCTGGTGGTCAGTGCACTCCCACAATGAAGTGCCGCTCAGCTGAAAGACAGGCATTAGATGTCATGCACGTGGCTGGCAAATACACCTGCAGAGGTGCGAGCCTCTCCTTCTTCTACAGCAGCACTACTGACTGGCGGTGGCAGGTACAGCGGGGCCAGGAGAAATGGGAGCACTGTGGCGCCCGGCCTAGGCTCCTCCATGGCCACCTGTTGCTTCATGTACTACTACATACTCTGAGGGTTCCTGGATTGCAAGAGGGCACAGGCCAGGCTGAGGGACCCCATCAGTGCAAAAATTCATGTACCTAGCCTCTAGTTCCATTATAATATTTCATGAGCAATAGCCAACATCTGGAAAAAAACCTAAATCTCCATCATGTGAATATATATATATATATATACTAATAAAATAGTAATATGCAAATTGACTGTACCTCTGACCAAGCCACACCCATCAGCCAATCAGAAGCAAATTATGCAAATAAACCCCAACCAAGATGGCTGTGGCCACTGAGAGCAGGAGGGAGGCTTGAGTTTCCTTGGCAATGGAGGAAGCCAAGATTTCTGCCTGCCTTTGCTTACCTTGACCTCTATTCAATGCTACAAAGTTTCAATTATAGAAGATATAGCCCAACAGAAATGGCAGCAGCCATGGAGCTGGAGAGAGCAGAGGCCAGGGTTGCTTGGGCAATGGAAGAAGCCAAGCTTCTGTAGCCCTAGTGCCTATGCTTCCACTCTAGGCTGCAAAGTTTCAATTATAGAATTTAAATGTACCCAAATAGAAATGGTTATTGTCACAGAGTGAGCAGAAGGCTTTGCTGTGCTCCAGGCTACAAAGTTTCAATTGCAGAACATAAATTAATCCCAGATCCCAGGGCTTCTGCTTGGGTCTCTGAGGACTGTGGCTGGCCTGCAAACTACACAGGCCCTTTTCCCAGGTCGCCTCATGCCTCAAGGGAACCCCCACCCTGATCCTGGACACTCTTCAGGACAAACCAGCTGGCCCCCACCCATGGACCAGTCCTCTATCCTATCTAATAAAAGAGTAATTTGCAGATTGACCATCACCCCAACACACAAGAGGACTACCCCGATGTGGTCAAAGATCCTGCCCCCATGTGGACACAAGATGGCCACCACAAGATGGCCATCAGGTGAGGGCCATTGGGAGGTTCCAGGCCTGCAAGGGAGGGCAGTTGTGGGCAATCAGGCCAGCAGAGGAGGGAAGTTGGGGGCAAACAGGCTCTCAGGGGAGCAGTTAGACATCAATTAGGCTGACAGAATAGAGGTTAGGGAGTGATCGGGCTGGCAGGCAGAAGTGGTTAGGGACAATCAGGGAGGCAGGCAGGCTAGCAGTTTGGAGCCAGTAGTCCTGGATCATGAGAAAGATGTCTGACTGCCTGTTTAGGCCCGATCCCAGTAGGATCGGGCCTAAACGTGCAGTTGGACATCCTTCAAGGGTTCCCAGATTAGAGAGGGTGCAGGCTGGACTGAGGGACATCCCCTGCCTCCTGTGCATCAATTTCATGCACTGGGCCTCTAGTGTGTGTGTGTGTGTGTGTGTGTGTGTGTGTAAAGAATAAGCTATATAAATTAATCTCAAAAATGATGTTGAATTAAAAAAGCAAGACAAAAAGAATAGGTTCCCTATGAAACACAGTCTAACATTTTAGGAAATGCAAATTAATGTACAGTAAGAGAGGGGAGATGCATGTCTGTTTGGGGAAAGTGGTTGGGAATGGTGGTGATTTTGCAGAAAGAGGGATTTCTTTTTCTTTTTTAAAAAAATGTTTATGTTCATTTTCTTGATTTGAAAATCAAGATTGCAGTATATCAATTAGTTGCAAAAAAATAATGTTGAATGAAAAAAGCCAGCAAGGAAACCTGCACCTTTGTTCTGCAGCCACAAGGGACACAAATAAGAAACCAGTTGTTAGAACCTCCAGAAAGTAAATCTGCCAACACTTCCTGTTAGCTCTTTGCTGCTCAGACCACATTTCTGACCCCCTACAATAAGGACCATGTTTGTGCTGTTGTAACTGCTCAGTTTGTCATAATCTGTATGGTAGCAGTGGAATCTACATCAAGCTTACTGACCCTCTGTCAGGAAAGGGTAAACAATACCTACCTCAAATAAGTTCTTGTAAATGTGCTAAAAAGATGCATGTGCACACACAAACACACTTGGAAAACTTACAATTACTAAGCCCATTTCATCTTACATTTAATATGCCTCATGAAAACCTTGGGAGTAAAAGTAATTTAAATTTAGAATAAAAAAATACCACTGGGGCTTTATAGTTATCAAAGTATACTAAACACTAATATTCCCTTATTTCAATTTAATAGCAATCTTCAAGTGTATGCTTTATTGGTTTAACATTTATTAGATTATTTTTCAAAGGGCCTGGGAAATGTATGTGTACATAGAATTCAAACTCTAGATATCGACTGCTCTATTTTATTTAAAGGAAGCCAACACTAGATTTTAAGGCATTTAATCTTTAAAATAAAGCAATCTGTTATGGTAGGTTTTATAAGGCATGCTTCAATGTTTTCTGTATTTCTCCTGTCCTTGTTTTAGGTCAAAGGCAGAGAATTATAACTACCTGAGGGATAAAAAGATTATTGTTGACATAAGAACCAAGATAACTTACTGTGATCATAAAATCGCCCTATGGAGATATCATCAGGAAAAAAGAAAGTGTGTCAAAACTAAAATTATTCTATTATAAACTAAAATAATTTATACCAAATAAAGTCAATGTGTGTGTGTGTGTGTGTGTGTGTGTGTGTGTGTGTGTGTGTGTGTGTGAATTTTGGTTCCCTTACATTTTCTTTAACAAATTCTAACACTCAAGAGTAAAAAAAAACTTGAAAGGACCTGTGAGGCAGGTTGCTTAATGTACTTTGAGTAAGCTGGTACCCCATAATATTTAGACAGAAAGGCCCCTGTATAATGGGGAAATACATTTCATTATTTTTTTTTTTGGTGTGTGTGGGGGGCGGGCGGGGGGAGAGGAGGGAGTGGTAGTGGAAGGAAGCATAGAACAAACTGATGAATCTTAGAAGGAAATAGGGAGAAGGGGCAGGGATTAACCAAAGAACTTACATGCATATATGCATTGCCCATGGACACAGATAATAGTGCAGTGAAGGCCTGGGATGTACATTTCTTGACTGATTCCTGTCACAGCCATTTTATGAACAATATTATAAAGAATGTTCCCATGTCTTCCAAGCAATCCATAGTAATACAGGAAATAATTTCAGGGATGAGTAAATGAGTCTGGATGTTTCTATAAATTGGATATCAGTGGCACAAACTCAGAAATTATGGAGTGTTGAATTGTAAAATTTTGTAGGTCAGCTCAGAAGTTGATGCGTGACTTAAAACTTTATATAAAACCACGTATTGCATGTATTGCAGCTGTTATTCCTTGCAGCATATTGCACCTGAGTCCATGTTTTGCAGCACAAATTCTTCCAGCAGTTCAATCCATGTTAATAATCAGCACTGAATTTATGTTAATCAAGTGTATAGTGGGACCTTTACCAAGTCTTTTCTTCTTTTCTGCCTACATTAGCTTCATCAGAGATAATTAAGTTTTATCATATAAATGAAGAGGCAGAAATTAGAAAGACAGGGAAATGGCAATTTATGCAGTCTGGCATTTAACAATGGGGGAGGCAATGGAAACACAAGGAAATTAAAAGCATAGGAAAAAAGCAATTTGCTAGTAAAACATCAATTAATGTAGAAGAATTTAAAAAATACCCAACTGTTTTATTTGCCAACATTTTAAACATATAATTGGCTTCCAGAGTAAGATATTGGGTTGTAAGCATGTTTGTAATAACTTTCCATCCTCCTGAGTCCTCATTCCAATGCAAAAAAAATAGTTTTAAAAGTATATATAATATCAGATAACAAAACAAGAAATTTTAACACATTTATGAAGTAAAAAATAAGTAAATAAAGCAGGCACTGCTCAAATAAAAGGTAGGAAAGGAATCCAACCTATTTTGCATAAACCTTGAGAGACTCTGAATAGGAAATAGAATGAGAAACAGGAATCAGTGTGAATCAGCTGACATGGGAGTTATTACATCCATAAAATAACCAGCAGTTTTTTTCTTCTAGAAAAAATGCACATGTGATCAAATGAAATACAGAGAAAATAGATGGTAAAACTCCCTGAGTTTTGAGGATCTCCCTAAAATTGCCTCCATTCCCAGACTTTCTTCTAAACTAACGGTAATTGGGCAAAAGGCCTTACTACATGCAGAGTTCTACATCAGCCTTACAAGCATTTGAGAAAATCTAACATAGAAAATAAGTAAGAACAAGGTAAAACAGAAAAGCTTATCAGAAAGAGAAAGGATAATTCAGGAAAAGAAAAATGTTTTAATAAGTTTCATGAGAGATATCTGAAGCACTGTCATTTCCATTAAACAAAATTAGGATGTTACATAGAAAAAGACTGGGGAGACTTCAATTTCATTAATGATACGAAAACTTAGAGTAGGCAAGGAAATTCACCTTTAAATCTTATTTATGATAATGTTCCATAATCTTATGAATGGGAACCAAAAAGTTCATTATTATACATTACATGGTTTTATTGGGAAATTAATGGACTAGCTAAAATGTCTTCAAATTAGTAGTTCAAGACTCAAGAGGGAAACAGCAATTGTGTTACATCCAACTTTTCCTGCCCCTGAATTTATTTTATTACACATCAACCAATGTGGCCAGTATTTCTTTTAATAACCTAACAATGTTGAGAGCTGACAAAGATATGAATCAATGCTTATTCCTTGTCACTGCTGGTGTGAGTATACATTGAAACAACCACTTTGAAAAAACAGTTTGACCTAACATAGTGAAAATCCAAATTTACATACCTTTGACTTGAATTCACATCTAAAGTAAACTTTAGAGAAGGTTCGACACATGAACACAGGGAGAATATATAGGAGAGTTTATGGATAACCCCAAACCAGAAACAATTCATATATCCATCAAGAATAGAAAATACACTGGGGGGTGAGGGAGTAAGACATCAAACAAAGGGCTTGTATGCATACATATGAGCAACGCCAATGGACACAGACAGAAGGGGAGGTGAGGGCTTGTGCTTGGGGGAAGGGGTGGTGGGGGAGAGGTCAGTGGGGAAAAAAGGAAACTCATGTAATACTTCAAACAATAAATAATTTTTTAAAAAATAATAGAAAATACACACCTATCAAAATGAGTTCATACAATGGAATACAATATAGCAATGAAAACTGAATGTAGAAACAGATGCTTTTAAAAAGTGTTGGATGAAATATAAAATAGATTGAAAGTATTAAAGCATAAAATAATATGTTAGATTTTTTTGAGGTTCTATATCAAATAAAACCTAAATATATTTTTAAGGACACAAAATTATAACTTTAGGTGGCAAAACTCAGAGGAAAAACAGAACTTAGTCAGCCCGCAAATCTGGATAGACGTTATATGGAGGTGGCAGCTAGGGTGAAGGAGAAAAAGTAAGAAATAGTGATTAGAAAGCCAGCAACATTATGTTTATTTTTCTGGCCATACATACACATAAGTTTCCTTATAATTAGTTGTTAAAGTATAATTGTTTTTAAGTTTTTCCCTACTCACATGTCCCCAAAAGGGGAAGTGAAAAGGGAGTATTGAATAAAAGAGAAGATTAATGCATGGTGCTTTATAATAGTAATTTAACCAAGATTCTGATGCAGAGTCTGGTCATTTGTTAACAATATCAGGTTATACCAGTGAGTATTCAGTTCTAGGAACCAAAGCAATTCCTGGGTACAGCATAAGAATTTTGTGAGTCTCAGAGCAGAGACATTTCAGGAAGACTATGATTTAAGACACACTATCTTTAGACTTAGTTGAAATATTTATTTATATAAATGATACACAACTATGTTAAAATATTCAAACACTAAATTATACAGCTTACATTACTATCTTTAGCTAATTTTAATTGGCTAACATTTACACATGGTAAAATACTTTAACTATAAAAAGGTGTGATCTAAAAAGCAAGTCTTCTAATTTCTATACTTATCAGCTTCCCCTTCCAAGTGTCAATGATCATTTGCTGTTTCCTCTGAACTATTCTAGAGATACTGTAGGCTATGAACATACAAAATCATACATCAATTGTTTTCAGACAAAGAGAGAGAAATCTATATAACTGCTCTTGCTGTTTTTACATCACAGTAGTAAATATATGTCAGCTGCCTCATGAGCTTTAAAGACCACAGTGTGCTTTCATGTTTGTGTATTCTAGTTTTTTAAATATGTAGATGGTGATATTATGAAAGCGTCACGTTATTAAGAATAAAAACATATAGGATAAGAGAATGCTAGGAAATATTTTAAATGTATTGCTGAAAAATTAATAGAGAAAATGCAAAAAAAGAGATATTTTGAAATAAGAATAAAACTATAGCAATAAGTGGCAGGGCTTATTTATCATGTATGTATCATGAATGCAATGCTTGCCAAACACTGTAAATGGTGCAGAAACATGAGAAATGAAGTCTCTGGTTCTCCAGGCCTCACACTAGGCAACCAAGGAGTAATTGCACTGAAGATAACTACAGCAAAAACAAAACCACATCCACCAAACTAATGTCCTCATTGACTCAACTCATCATCATAACAGCCTGACAGAAGAAGAGGAGTGTCCATTGCCAAGCAAAAATATTATACCTCAGGTTCTATTATTTTTCTACATACGATATTCAGCATAGAGTGAAAAAATATAAGACATAAGAAAGTGAGAAAAAGATAAATGTGGCGCAAGGGCCAGGTATGGCAGGGATCTCCCTTTTCTGAGTCCAGCACCGAAAGAGAGATGAAACCATTTCTGAGTGGAGGCAGCTGGGGATTGAGAAATAAAGGAAAGAATAGAAAGAAGACATAGAGATAGAAGCAAAGCTGGAAGCTGGGTGGGATGCTATCTTCTCTGGGTGGGATGCTATCTTCTCTGATGGTGGGACAGGAACCCAGAGCCCATGTAGTGTGTTTATTTATACTCCCAAATACCAGGAAGTTATACCAAAAGTTAGGATCAAAGGATACCATTTGCATTCTTGAGTAGGCCTAGCATTCCTGGTGCTTGACTGGATTTACATATCAAAGTCACACTCCCCCCACACACACACACCTGGGCAAAGATAAAAGTCAGCACTAATCATGTATCTGCCTTCTTGGTGGATGTGTATTCAACATAATATGAGTCTCTGCCTGTCCCCTCGGACTCAGCTGACAATAATTAAAGAAATGCCCATGTGACTTCCCAAGGCCTGTCTGCAGATAAATGCATCTTTAGGTGTGGTTCTGGTGACTACCATAAATAAAAAAATTCACAGAACTAGAGCCAGAATTAACAATATTTGAACTATTAAACTGAGATTGTAAATAATTATGATTAAGATTAAAAGGAGATAGTGGAAAAGATGGACAATGTCCATGAATAGACAGGAAATTGAAGAGCTGATTGAAACCATTTTTTAAAATGTCAACTATATATGTTAGCAATAAAAATAAATTTCCACAATTCAGAAGTTGTAAATGTTTTTGATTGTTTTTTTTATGAGACTGAACACCAGTAGTTGAATAATTAGTAAACTCCGCAATGGTAATCAGATATCATCCAAACTGAAACACAAAGAGAAAGAGTCAAAGAGAACAAGCAAACAAACTAATAGCAAAGGAGACCATCCAAAGCTGTGTGGCAATATCCTATATAATAAAATCTAAATATGCAAATCAACGGAAATGCTAAACAGCCAGTGGAATAACCCATTGCCATGATATGCACTGATTACTAGGAGACAGATGCTCAATGCAGGAGCTGCTCCCTGGTGGTCAGTGCACTCCCCCAGGGGAAGCACTGCTCAGCCAGAAGCCGCGCTCATGGCTGGTGAACTCAGCAGCAGTGGCAGTAGGTAAGGAGTGGTCCTGGACTGCGAGAGTCCCAGATTGCGAGAGGCTCTCGTAGTCTGGGACCACTAACTCCTTAACTACCACCACTACCGCTAGCAGGTGGACATCCCCTGAGGGGTCCCAGACCGAGAGAGGGCACAGGTTGGGCTGAGGGATCCCCTCAACCCCTACCCCCCAGCGCATGAATTTCATGCACTGGGCCTCTAGCTAAAGTATGAATATCTATGCATTTGAAGTCCTAGAGGTTAAAGCGAGAAAACAGAAAATAAAATATTTTAAAAGCTTACCAACAAGAATTTTCTAAAATTAATGTATGACAAGAAGTAACAGATGTGAAATTTTTTGGAATTCTATGTAGGAAAGTATAAAGAAGACACATCTGACACATATCTAAGCAAAGACCATACTTTGCAAGATACGCAAAAATTATTGGTCATAGAGTTAAAGATAATAACTCAAACTATAAGGGTTCTAGATGAAAATGTAGGGAAAATCCTTATAACCAAATTAATCAAATATGTCTTATATCTGATATAAATGAAAGCATGAAACTTAAAAGAAAATGATAAATAACATTATAACTTTAAAGTTCTACTGCTTGAAAGACACTCAAGCTAAAAAGGAGATTAGGCTCAGACTGAGAGAAAATATTAACAAACTAGAGGCCCAGTGCATGAAATTCATGCACTGGAGTTGGGGGTGGGGATTCCCTTAGCCCAGCCTATGTCCTCTTGCAATCCAGGACCCCTTGGGGGAATGTCAGGCCTAAACCAGCAGTCGGACATTTCTCTCAAAATCTGGGATGCTGCATGCACCAGTGACCATAGTTTCCTACAGATGAAAGGCATCTTTCTGTTATATGGGCAGCTATATTTTTTTGCCCTGATTATAAAAAGTAGTGCATAACATGATCTTTCTGAGGCAGTTGTACCATTTTTCCCATCTTATGGGTGGAAAAAACTGAAGCAGAGAAGTTAAGTAATTGGCTTTGTCACACAATTATAGGTGTCAGAATCAGGGCTGACCACAAAATGTGCAAGCCAGAGTCCATGCATGTCATTGCTGCATCATCCAGGTTTCTGGGTTAGCGTAATCTTGCCAGGTTTTAATTTTTAAATCTAAGAGGCTGTTCCCAATATATAGGGTAGGGTCCCTAGGCCTGGCAGGCAATCAGGGCTGATCTGTGGGGCAACCAGTGGGTAGGGCAATCAGTGTGCACCTAGAAACTTTGTAAATGACAATGTGAGATGCTACCAGGTAAGTCATTTTGAGACCCTCCCTTCCCCTAAGTGAGTCATTCATTCCACAGGGAAAAAATACACTCTTTGTCTCCATGTCTCTGTTACGATACAGAAGATATGCAGATATGAGAGAAGACAGAAAGAATGAAATTCTTTTCATATAAAATTCCATATAAAATGATAATGGTTTAGACTAATCCAGAAACTAACTGTTAGTTTTTATTAAACAACAACAAAAGTCAGGCTTTAACCTAACTCAGAAATTGGGTTGGATTGGGTTCAGCCTCAGAAACTGAGTTCATTTACAACCCAAGCAGGTTCGCTGTTAACATTACTACAGACTTAAATTTGCCATAATATTTAGTGAAAATACTGCCAAAAGCAAAAATTCCATTAATGGAAGAATATCAGTTGAATTTTAGAAGCACAATCTAACATTATTAGTAAAAATGAATGAATCTGGGATTGTTTGAGTTTACCATAACTTGATTGCAAATTGTTTTTCTAATTTAATCTGTAGTCTGAAAATATTTAACCCTATTTTTTTAATTCTCCTAATTTAAAATGTTTCTAAATTTTGGGGAGTTTGGGTGAAAATGCAAAATGATCAGCTAAATATAAATTTTTAAATCTGGTCAATTGAAAGTCTTATTTTATAGATGGAATGTAAAAAAAAATCATAATACTTCCTGTCTCAGTTAGCACAAGTCCACAAGCATATACAAGCAAATAAATAAAGAGATATTTTGCAGAAAGGAAAAAGACATACCCAGCTGGATTCAACAGGATTTTATATTAGCACACCAATAATTTATAGTATTGAAACACAAAAATTAAACTGAAATGCATTGTTTTCCTTTGGGCAGGATGCAAAGGTGATTTCCCAGGTTCTTGTCCAGGGGGGGTTGAAGGATGAAAAGGTGGAATAGGGAAAGGTGGAAATTTATTGGGAAACAAGCACAGACTCCTACATGGGGAGGGGGAGGCAGACCCACTAAGTCTTTCTTTTCTAAGGTTTATAAAGTCTGCAGTTCTTTGTGTCCTGATATTTTCTCTGATTGATCACCACAGCAGCTTCAGAGCTCAAACCCCACATGGGATTACTGTGTTTTTTCTCCCTTTTGGTTTTCTATTCCCTATGGCCTTCTTCTTTGTTCTGTGAATGAGTGGCTTCCTCTCCATTTATTCTGTAAATGTACACCCTTCAGCAGCTCCCAGACCCCTTATTCTGTGAACGTATGCCTTCTGGCAGCTCCCAGCTTTGCAGCCCTGCAGTTCTCCCCCATGAAGCCCCTAATTCCGAAAACTCCTCAAACCTGCCTATTTTGTCCCTAAAAACTCCTTTCAGTATATAGTCAGGGTACTGGGAGTGTTGAAAAGAATTAAGAGTCCTTAATTTTAGCGTGGATTTTGAAACAAAAAAAATAGCTTAATCTGCAAAAACAAATATATCATTGCTTGCTATTTATAGAAACCCACCTAATAAATAAGGCCACCCTAACTATATTATACGCTACTACAGTGATGATATAATCTGACAAATCTTCTCAAGCCCTTTCTTTTGTAAAACATTACAGCCATTTTTAAGTATGTACTGTAAACCGAGTCCTAAGTTTTGACATACTAAGCTAAATACATAGGCCTTTTCAAATTCAGTGTGGGTAAAAATGATGGCTTAAATTTTATTCGAAGTTATTTTAGCTTTGTAACCTTGGAGGCCCTCGAAAACAAGACAAAATATATAAATTATATGGTATTGCTGGTGAATGGACAAGTTCCCCATTTCCTGCCTCATAGCTAAAAGAAAGGCACCTAAAGTTGGGTGTCCTTAGATGCTTACACTGAGTGAGACACCAATGCATTAAAGAATCCTACACCTGTAATCACTGCTGCTACATTCTAGCCATATCAGAACTCAGGAAGGACTAATCCAGCCATCTAAAGAAGATAATTCTGCTACTTAGTGAGTTATTGCTACATGAGGAAGTCATATGTGGATTCTGGGTCTAAGACTTCTTGCTGTGAGAACATTGGGGCCATCTCCCTTAAATACACTAACACTTCATGAGTTAGGGTGAGAAGGCTAAAAAGGGCTAATTCCAATGTAACCCTGATATTTATTTGGAGGCTAGAGATCTGAAACCATGCCAGCAAGCTTAGTGTAACTTATAATTAAGTCCCTATCTCCTTCCCAGATACTGGTCTTGCAGAACCTGTTATTGTTAAAAGTGCACTGCCCCGGAGGGAGGATTATTAACACTGGTGCCAGGCCAGACCATCAGATATGGCCTAGAGACCCCCAACACTGGGGGACCTTCTTGCAAGGCCTGAGAAAAGGACCAGAAGCATAATCCATGTTTGTGGGACAAAGATCACAGGGAGATATAAGGGAGAGCCCCATGCATGTTCCTTCACTCAGATTTGGAAGGCTGTTCCCTGAGTCAGTCGGCATATTAAACAGTGTCCCTCCTTTTCTTTGAAGTGTCCTTGGCTTTCTCTGGTCTCCTGTAATAAGGGCATTTCACTTAGGTCCAGTTAGGCACATTTACAGTGACCTAACATCCTTCCATTTTTGCCTTCCTTCATACTTGTCTTCATTTTACAGATGCAGAAATTCAAGTTCCCTATCAGTATACCGTGGAACATTGATCCTCAAACTTAATTTGTCCAGAAGATTGTTTGAGGAGATTTGTTCAAAAATTGAACCATTTTCCCATTAGAAATTATGTAAATTGAATAATTTGCTCCAGGCCCCCAAATAACTCCCTGTTTTAACCTTTCTTATATACACTAAACATCTAATGTGCTTTTTAACCTATCAACAAACCCTTATTTTCTTAAATTTATTGAACCACTCCCTACTTGCCTTAAATGAATCACTTTCAGCACCCATTCCAGGGGTGTCATTCAGGAAGTCAGTATGCAGCATCTTCTCTTTTTCACAGATCACTGCTCTGAGATGCCTGCATTGGCTGCTTTTCCTTTATCCAAACCAACAACAGTTTTTCTACCTCTTCAACACAGCACAACTTCCTGAGATATTAACAATGCTGACTGGCCCAAGGTGTCGCAGTAAACCGATTCCTGTTCTCTCCTTTATGGTCTGGGAGATGCCTTTTGTCAGGTTAAGACACATTTAGAGGAGACATTTCTTTTCCCTGAACAACCTGGTGGAGAACTGAATTGTTCCAGATGGAAGACATTTGAGAACTGAGGTTTGACTGTATTTCCAAAGGCTGTAGCGCTAGCTAGAATAGAAGCCTGCAGGTCAGACAGGGCTTCTGCAACCATTTGAACCACTCTGGGGCACTGCCTCTTCCAATAGATAAAAGAATTACTTGGCCTGGAAAGTCTGACTCACCTTTGGGCACTTTTGACTCATGGAAATGATGGCCAACTAATTTCCCTAAATATGACTTGGAGGATATTCTTTAAACTCTCATCTGTAAAATAAGAGACAGCATCAATGCCTTCCCCATAAAATTGCTGTTGACTTAAAGGAGTTAATACTTGAAAAGTAGCTAAAAGGGCTTCTGGCTCAATCTGAGCGTCCTGTAAGTATCTTTGACTCTGATGATGGTTGTGATGATGATATAGTGATTTTTCCTTTTAGAGATGGAAAGAGAGACTCACTTGTCTGCATTGCCCACTCAGGAAAAGCAAATATGTATCTCAGATATTTTGAGCATATTGTCTTTGGAGATCATGTTTTAAATTCACCAGATTCTCAGATCTCAGCTGTGAACTGGAAAGCCTTTCATGAGCAAAATATATGATTCTGTGATTGGCTGCTACAAATGACTTCAGTTTTCTGCACTAATAATCAGTACCAACCACTCATATAAAAAGTCTCCTAGACAATTTTCTATGCTACAAAATGCTAAGATTCCCTTTTGTGATTTCCTTTTTCCTTCAAGTCATTTTCAAACATTCATTTAACTTGATTTCACTTTTATGAAAACATATGGTGGAAAGATTAGAATATGCTATTATATACCTAAGGATTATAAACCTTTAGGGGAATTTTTAGCTCTTATTCTAGGAACCCTCCAATAACACTCCCTGCAAGAGATTTGCAAAGGTAGCCACTGAAGAAAAACTTTGCATATTTTGGATTTTGGCCCAATGTCAACCTACTTTACTACTTTAAAAATGCTTTGAAGCTTGGAGTGTGTTTATTAAGACTTACGCACAAATGCAGATATTCACTGTATCTATAAAGTCACATTGCTAATAGTTTATAGGCTCTTGGCTTATTCATTTAACTTTGGGTGTTCAAATTTTATAAAATTCGATTTCCTTCTAAACAAAAACAGCCAACGAGTAAAATTCTATTAGCATGATGTCTAATCTTATGTTTTAAACTATACTTCTACAGTAATTACTGTCACATAGACATTTACCTCCCTGACCTCTCTTCCAAGGTTCACATTTTTACTTTCATTTTCCTGCAGATACTTATTTTTAAATTCACTGTGATGATAACAATGATAACATAAGAAATAACAATAACATCTTTTATTCAATACCTACCATTTAGTTGGCAATCATGATTATTTTATGTGCATTATCTGATTTACTTTTCCTATGACTTTAATAATCTTTTTAGATACATATTTATTTTTTTTTATTTTTAAAAAGTTGAGGGTCAGAAAGATTAAACAATTTTGGAAATCTACTTTTAGCATGAACAAATATAGGGTGTCCCTTTAAAAAAAGTATACACACACTTTAATAATTATAAAGGCAGTGTTTATTAAAATACATTTCATTTTTAAAATTGAATTATCAGCCATTAAAGTGTGCATACATTAGGGGGAGGGGGGTGTTCCTATATGTTCTCACCACCTCTCAATCAATTTTCATTATCTGTATCCCTTACTCTCTATTAATGTGAACATGTCCCAATTTCTAGTCCCTATGTTTAATTGCAATTGATTTAGAAATTCCTATTGAGAAGGTTAAAAAGAGTTAATTCCAATGCAACTGACATTTGGAGGCTAGTGAACTGAACCCATGCCAGCAAGCTCAGTGTACATTCGTGATAACCTATAATTAAGTCTCTCTCTCCTTCCCAAACACTGGTCTTGCAGAACCTGTTACTGTGAACAGTGCACTGCCCTGGAGGGAGGGTTATTAATGTTGGCACCAGGCCAGACTATCAGATATGTTCTGGAGACCCCCAACACCTGTGAGCCTTCTTGCCAGGCTCAAGAAAAGGACCGGAATAATAATTCATATTTGTGGGACAAAGACCACAGGGAGATATGTAAACAAAACAAAACAAAACAACAACAACAAAAATGCATGTTTCTGCACTCAGATTTGGAAACTTATTCCCGGAGTTTGCCAGTGTATTAAACAGTGTCCTTCCTCTTCTTTAAAGTGTCACTTGGTTTTCCTTTGGTCTTCAGCATACTATCAAGCCTAACCTTTTCTTTCCATCACACTGTCTCATCCCAGGAAAATTCTTTATTATGTCTAAATTCGGTATGTTATTCATATCCCAATTATGTCTTCCACTAATCACTTAGTAAAGAATAGGGATCATCCTAGAGGCAATGGGGGTGGGTAGGAAGGGGGTGAAGAAAATACTATTTACTGAAAACCCCTTTTGTCTCTGTTTCCTGCAGATAAATATCCAAATTTTAGCTGACTGACAGAGCAATTCACAGTCAGGCTGTACACTGTTCCTGCTGACACCCAGTGAAGACCTGAACCAACACTTTCTTTCATGTCTGAGCGCCACTGGGCTGCGCCTGTTTTCGATCATACCATGATCTTTCATGGCTCCCTGTCTCTGCATAACACATTCCTCCTGGCTGGAATGTCCTCCTCTACCCTATTCCTCTTATCCAAACATCTAATTATTCTTGATAATAAGCTCAAAGATATTTCTTCATCTAACAACTTAACTGATTACTTTCTGGAATCAAACCAGCTTCTACCAGGTTTCCTCAGCACTTCAGTTTCACTGGCCACATGGTGTCATAGTTTCTCTGTCTACTTCTCTGTTGCCCAACCTACTGCCTGCGATCCTTAAAAGTAAGTGAATTGATAAATGAATACAAACAAATGAATCACCAAATATAAATGTATGTCACATTATCAATAATTTACAAGCATTTATATACATCAGGAGTCTAGAAATCTGGATCCAATCCTGACTTTCCTACTTTGTAATCATACAGAATGCTTTCACCAGTGTGTGGACCAGGATTATTAATGCCTCACCTGCCTGGGAGCTGGGCTTTGCAACGGATTATCACTCAACATGCCTTTTAGCTTTAAGACCCATGATTCTATAAAAGAGTAATTTAAAATTTCTGTCTAATATGTCATCCAGAAGAAAAGAGTTATATTGAATAATTTTAACCTAAAATGTACCTATCTGCATCATACCATGTCATTTACTTTTTTCTTCATCTCTATTATATTACATCGCTTTCATTTTGCTCTGTGAATTCATTGTAAAGTGTTAAGATAGTCACAAAAATGCTGAACAGAAACACATTTTGCCCCTGGATAGTAATAAGAATCTATTAGTGACTTATCATCCTGGTAGACAAGTGTACACAGGCAGTGAGTGAAATGTTGAGCCAGCTCTGGTATTAATCATCTGAAACAGCTAAGAAATTATTATTTATTAAACCATACACAGACTCCAATCACCTAATTTATAATACAATAAATCAGTGATCTATGAATATCCAATGATATTCCAACTCACTAACAGATTCAAAGGATTATTTATAAAACATACGAACTCTGCTGATGGACTATAACATTTCTGGTTTGAAAAAATGCCTTAGTGTGACCATTGTAATTAGCTAGCTAATCTTAATAGCAGGAAGAGAGCAAAGGGGAAGCTAGACATTTTAGCATACTCATCTGGGCAGCTTCAACAGGAAACGACAACAGACAACATTACAATCCCCAGTGGACCATTCTCTGCATACCACTAGGGGAAGGTTCCAACTAAGGGAAGATGGGCACATGCTCAGCAAAGTCACAGTGACCTATGGAAGGTGCTTGCCTGTCAATCTCACCTGGGAGCAATGATCATTGGCGAGGAGGGTGAATCTCAACGCAAGCCTGTGAACATTTTGGAATACTGTAATAATCCCCAGATAAAGAATTATCCCTCTTTTATTCTCTTGTGCTCCTGCTTCCTTGTACTCTCTTGCTCTGTGACCCATACTCACTCATGTGCCTCCATAGTCACGTGGCCTTACATAGCTACATGCCCCATGGCCTTGCAGACCCCACATGCAATGAATTAAATTTGGGAACAAAAGCTAACCTAGCCAGATGCTGGACTTTAATATGGAGCAAAAACTGGGCACTGGCTTTAATTCTTGCCCGGTAAAGACAAGATTGGACTTTTTCCATAGAGAGATGGAGGGAAATAGAACATTGGAAACCCATCAGTTTAATTCCATGGGAATAGTTATCACTCATTCTCCCAGGTGAGTCTCAGGAACTCCTTTCCTTGTGACATGGCAAGAATTCCACCTCCACTGCAATAGTTGGGGACACAGAGGGCACTCCAATGGTAACAATGGCTTACTCAAAAATATTTAATTTTTGACTGAGAGAGCTTTTCAGTTTCATTTAGCATTGGTATTCCTTGCAGTCTTCGAGTATTACTATAAGCTAGAGGCTAAAAGAGTATATTATTTAAGATATCAGTGCAGCTGCACAACTGAGGAATTCAAAATACTAATGAAGTTAATCAGGTAGAAATGTTTCTCCTTTGCTTAACAAATCTAGGTAGAAAATCCAAGATTGATGCTGCCACTATGGTCACAAGAGCCAGATCCTTCTATCCAATTGTTCTGCTAAACTCATTTTGGGCTTCCAATTTATAGTCCAAATTGGTTGCTCTGGTGTTAACCATAGCGTACACATGGCAAACAATAGAGGGGAAAATGAAGTGTTTGAAAATAATCCTTACCTTTAAGAATGCAACCTAGTAATAGTACCAATCACTTCTGCTCACATGCTACTAGTAAGAGATTTGTAAGGCATGTGGCTACAACTTTCTCTAAGGGAAACATAAAAATGTAGTGATAAGGCAAGGAGACCCTATGCCTAATTAATATTCAGATATTTTATTACTAAAAGAAGTGAGAATGAAAAATAGCTGGGAGTGTTGGCCAGAAGCATGCTCCAAGGAAACATGTTCCACAATCCAAACAGAGATTTATTACTGCCTAGTTTATTCACTTTGCAGAAAACACACATACACACACACACACAGTAAGTATAATTATTTTATTATGTTTTTTAAAAAGATATTTTCAAGCAACAGTTTTTAATGATGAACAATATGTTTTTAATATTATAAGAATAGAAGTGGAAAATCCTGGAAAGTGTTAACCGTGCCTATTTCAATATTTACCAACTTCTCTCCTGCAGTAAAAACTTGGAAATGTTTCACTAGGCATTTTGGACCCTGCACAGGGAGAGCCTATGACTGTGTATTAGATCTTTGTGCAGTATTATTGGTGTGAAAATTCTGTGTGAAGTTAAGAGTTAGTTGAAAGGGCGAAGTTTAATGACCCACTGAAGCAAATATAATTGATGATAAAACTTAGAATTGTTCAAATATTATTTTTGAGAACAGAAATGTAACACAAAGGGTTCAAAAAGATTGGAAAGATGAAGAAAAACAACATTGGTTGAGAGAATGGGTAAGGTATATCCATTAACATAGCTGTCTATGGATTTTCGTCTATCCCATTGGTGTATATCCTGAGTAATCTCATTCTTCAAGTATTTTTTTTTGTTTTCTTCTTCTTTTACTTCCATTGTTATGCTGCCCAAGATCCACAACACAAGAATGAATACGTAACTCCTACATCATGAGTTTTTCATGCTCTACTTATTTTTATACATATACGGTGCATTTTCTCCTGATATTACCACCATTCCACTATTGACTTATTCTTATTTCCATGGACTCCTAAAAAATTTGGCTATAGCTTGATTTCTAATTCCTCTTCACTCATTCTCATTTAAAACTATTTCAATCCAGTTTTTATATCAAAGAAATACCTTAGTGAAACTGTGTTATTTTTCTGTTATCTTATATTAACTTTATTCTTTCCAATTCTTTGTGCTTATTTGTATTTTTTTCACCTAAAACCTGTATGATTTTGTTAACCAGTGTCACCTCAATAAATGAATAAAAAGAAAAAAGTGAACTGTGTTCTTTTAAGTTTACTAATCAGCTCTAATATGCTAAAGTGATATAATTCTTAGTGCTCATATATTATTCAATCAATTATTATTAGTATTTGATACATATGATTGATTATTCTCTCCTTAATCCACCTTCTTCACTTGTCTTTATTCTCATTTTTCGTTTCTGGTTCTGATACTGCTATAATAACCTGATTATTATTTAATAGGAAAAGAGCAAAAGGAAACTAGATATTGTACGCACGTCATTTATACAGCTTTGCTAATTTAAAACTCTCCAGGTCTGTTCCCTGAAAATTGATGTGGGAAGGAACTGGACAAAGGCAGTTTGGATGTATGCCCAGTAAGGTCTGAGTGACATGGGGATGTGCTTACCTGTCATTCATACTTGGGAATGGGTAATTGGCCAAAATAGGCGTGGCCACTGCAAGGGCAAGAAACCTGACTGTTTAAACCTCTGGGCAAAAGAGTGAGCTCTCTTGGTTCTTTTACCCGCTGGGCTCCTGGATTTACTGTTTTAAGAACTTTGCTCCCCTATGCCCACATAGCTCATGATCATGTGGGAGCCACGCAATGGGCGGATAGATTTTAATTAATCTGAATGCTGAACTGGACATGGCTGCAACATGGAATGGAAGTTCTGGAAACCGGGCTTGTTTTTGGATTTACTGGAACCCTAGCTGCATCTCTTTCAGAACTGGGTTAAGGGGCATGGGACTTTGCAACCCGAGGAATGTAACTCCATACAAAAAAATTCTTACCACATCCCATTCTCCGGTTGGGGCTTCTGAAAATGCTCATTCCAGTGGTACCCCCCAAACCTCACACCCACTCTGAGAGATCTGGCCCACTGATTTCTCCAGTAACAGTTTCTTCATTTTATATTGAACTCTCAATATATGTTTGCCTTAAGCGTCAAGTTTCGGAATCCTTTTCCTCTCTGTTAATATTTATTCACTTGGTAATATCATGCAGTTCAACAAGTTTAAATACTATCTTGCTGTCCACACCCAAATTTATACATTTAGTTCAGGCTTCTCTTCCTAGCTCCAGATCTTCCCCACATGACCTACTCTAATTGTAGATTTCACATCTTCTCTGGTAACAACTCTTCACATCTAGATTCCACTATCTTGGAGTCATCCTTTCCCTCAGACCAGGGGTAATCATGTTCCCTGCAGGTAGACTCTATATTCAACACACACTCAGACACAACCATTTTAGTACTATGTTCCAGAGTGACCATCTTGTCACACCCATGAGGATCACTGATCTGATCATGCAATAACTTTCTAATAAATCTCCCAAATGATTGTTTTCTCTTCACAGTGAAAAAAACAGATTGGAGTGTTCTATCAATGTATAAGTCAAACTGCTATTTCCCTGTTCAGCATGGCAATGGCTCCCCAGTATACTTAGAGTAAAGGTAAAAAACAAACTCTTAAAAATGGCTAACACACCTGTATGATAGACCTCCAGTTCACTTTCTAACTACTTCCTGCTCTTTCTACTCCAGACTAGCCTCTCTGTTTAAATTATAAAGGCCATATAAAGATCATTGCTTCAGCTTTTTGTTCTGCTAGAACAGATTTCCACAAGATATCTACCTATCCATGACTGGGTTGGCTCAGTGGATAGAGTGTTGGCCTGCAGATTGAAAGGTCTCAGGTTTGATTCTGGTCAAGAGCATATACCTTGGTTGCGGGTACATCTCCAATGGGAGGTGTGCAGGAGGTAGCTGATCTATGCTTCTCTCTCATCGATGTTTCTAACTCTCTATCCTTTTCCTTTCCTCTCCGTAAAAATCAATAAAATATTTTTAAAAAGATATCTATATAATTAATTTCCCCATCACAGTCAAGACTTTCTTCAGTCATTACTCTTCTTGAGGAATTTCATACCACAACCTAACTTAATATTGCATTGTCTCTCCTCTCCCTGGGAATTGATCAAAGTTTTATCTTTTTTTAAAAAAAATAACTGATTACTAATTTATTGTGTACAGAGAGAATATTTTTTCTGCATGGTAACAAAGCTTTGAAATATGATGAGCATTTTTATACCTCATTATGTGGTCAACTTTCATAAGTGTTCTTTCAAGCTTGAAATGTATTCTGCAGTTGTTGAGAATAATGTACACTTACCCACTACATCAAGTTAGTTAATAGAATTATTAAAATCTTTTGTATCCTTAGAGATTTTCTCCCTGAATTTGTCAATTAACCAGATAAGTATATTAAAAATTTCCCATTGAAATGGTGTATTTGTCCATTTTTTCCCTATGGTTCTGTGAATTCTTTACATTTATAAAATATATTTTTATTGATTTTTTTTACAGAGAGGAAGGGAAAGAGAGTTTGAAACATCTATGAGAAAGAAACATCAATCAGCTGCCTCCTTCATACTTCCTACTGGGTATGTGCCCACAACCAAGGTACATGCCCTTGACCAGATTCAAACCTGGGACACTTGAGTTCATAGGCCAATGCTCTATCCACTGAGCCAAACCTGTTAGAGCTCTTTAAATATTTTTGAGGATGATATTAGATGCATATAACTTTATAGTTTTGCATTTTTTTAAAAACTTTTTTTTTTATTTTTATTTATTTTTTTTTTATTTTTTTTATTTTTTTATTTTTTTTTTATTTTTAATTTTTTTTATTGTTCAGTTTATTAATTACATTGTTTCCCCTTTTTTATCCCCCTATATCTTCCCTCCACCCTGTACCTATCCCACCCTCCACCCACACCTCCCCCACCCCAATGTCCTCTCCCATTGTTGCAAGATTTTTGTCCAATCTCTTGCTGTACTTCCAACAACACTTTTCTCCCCAAGAATTGTCAGTCCATTCCCTCTCTATGTCCATGTTTCTGTTATAGTCACCAGTTTATCTTGTTCATCAGCCTATCAGTTCACTTGATTTTTATGTTCATTTGTTGATAGATGTGTATTTGTTGTTCATAATTTATATTTTTACCTTTTTCTTCTTCCTCTTCTTAAAGAATATCTTTCAGCATTTCATATAATACTGGTTTGGTGGTGATGAACTCCTTTAGCTTTTTCTTATCTGCGAAGCACTTTATCTGATCCTCAATTCTGAATGATAGCTTTGCTGGATAGAGTAATCTTGGTTGTAGATTCTTGCTCTTCATTATTTTGAATATTTCTTGCCACTCCCGTCTGGCCTGCATCGTTTCTGTTGAGAAATCCGCTGACAATCGTATGGGTGCTCCCCTGTAGGTAACCAACTGTTTTTCTCTTGCTGCTTTTAATATTCTCTCTTTATCTTTTGCTCTTGGCATTTTAATTATGATATGTCTTGGTGTGGTCCTCTTTAGATTCCTATATTTTGGGGTTCTGTGTACTTCTTGGGCTTTTAAGTCAGTTTCTTTCATCAGGTGGGGGAAGTTTTCAGTCACTATTTCTTCAAGTAGGTTTTCATTAACTTGCTCTCTCTCTTTTTCTGGCACCCCAATAATTCGGATGTTGGCTTGCTTGAGGTTGTCCCAGAGGCCCCTTATGCTATCTTCAATTATCTGAATTCTTTTTGTTTCTTGCTTTTCCAGCTGAGTGGATTTTGCTTCTTTGTATTTCAAATCTTTGACTTGGTTCTTGTGGCCCTCTGGACTGCTTTTAGGACTTTGTGTAATATTTTTTATTTCAGCCTGTGTATGCTTGATTTCTAGTTGGTCCTTTCTTTTATCTGTGAGGGTCTGGTTTGTATCCTCAGAGGTCTTGCACATTTCCCTGAGGGTCTCATTCATTTCTTTGTAAGTATCATTCATCTCCTTGTAAATCTCATTCATTTGCTGGTTGGTCTTGTTTATTTCCTGGTTGGTCTTGTTTATTTCCTGGTAATTCTCATTAAGTTGATCAGCCTTTTGTAGGAGCCTCTTGAAAAGCCTTATAACCGTGGTTTTGAACTCTATGTCTTGTCGTCTTTTCTCCTCCATTTCTTTCACACCTGATTTCTTTCCATGTCTCTGCATGGTGGCTGCTTTATGTGGTGGCTATCCTCAAAGGGACAGTGGCTCAGTCTCCCCAGTTACCTGAGGTGGGTACTCTTACTGCAATCCTTTATGGGTTGTATTCAGTGTTTTTGAATTTAAACCCAGCTTTTTGTTGTTAGCCCTAGGAGGGTTTGACCTCCAGGCCAATTGTCTGTGAAGCTCAGCTGTGCTCAGGTTGGATGGGCGGAGTCTCCGGGCCAAGCAGACAGCGTTAGCTCCACCCTATGCGGCCCCAGGGGCTCTGTGCAGGGGACAATGGCTGCCAGTACCTCTGAGAGAGAGCCGCTGTGGAGCTCCACCGGCTGCCGGGGAATTCAGACTGTCCCCAAATGACTTTGCATGCGCAATGTCTCACCCAGGGTCGTAAAACAAAGCAGTCTGACGGTTTTCCGAATGAGAGACAAGTCACGGTGCGCTCTCTGCGCCCTCAGGCAGCCGAGCTGTTCGCGGGAGAGCTGCCTTCTCCACAAGCCGGCAGACCCGGCAGCACCCGAGCTTCGGCGTGCCCTCCCACTGTCCAGTTTTCACTCCGTGTGATAGTGGGTTCCCTGGACTTCGCCCAGAGCTGGAGAATCTGTCCAGTGGGACGCCCCTGTCTCCCCGTTCGAGAAACCCGGCCGGTTTTCAGTCGCCTGCCCTCTCCGCTGGTGCGCGCTCCAAACCTCTCTCCGTGCGAATCTTTCAGCGCTGTCCGCTGCCGCTCTCCGGGTCACAGTGTCTTATCTTTACTTTTATTTGTGGAATTTTCACTCGGCGAGCGTTCTGGTGATTCTGGAAGGTGTTTGTTCCTTCGTTAAGTTGTAGTATTAAAATTGCTGATTATGACGGCAAGATAGGTGTTTTGCCTTTGCCACCATCTTAGTTCTCCCCGCATTTTTTTAAAAACTTATCGAACTTCTTATCAGTATAGAGAGATCCTTTTAACCTTTAGTGATATTTTCTGCTTTCAGGCAGATACTAATCTTCATAGATATAAAAGTTAAGCCTCTTTGCCCGCTGGTTTCATTTTGGGTATAGCCAAATGGAGGCCCTAGAATAGTGATGGGCAACCTTTTGAGGTTGGTGTGTCAAAATTTGCCAAAATCAAGCATAAAAAGGTGGTGTGTCACTTCGAGAAAAAAAATAATTTCACAATATTTGTAGTTTAAATAACAAAAATGCATAATTGTAAATATAACTGTATTTAAGATACCAAAAACTAATTATTTAACTTACCTGCATAGTGACTTCTTTGTTCATCTGTCAGTTGGTTTCTTTTCTTGGTCTTGATATTATTTAACTTGTGTGGGGTGCCATGAAATAAGATAAATGAGGGGGAAGGGAATTCTTTAACTAACCTGCCTATTAGTAACTTTTTTGTTGCTGAATTTCATTGGCTAAACCTTCAATTGAAGGTTGGTATTTTGTACACTTCAAGCCCAAGTGTTTGTGCTACTAACTTCATCTGTAAATCTGTTTCTTTGTTGATTTTAATATTATTTAATGCTGAGAATAAAGTCTCACAAAAGTACGTAGAGGGAAAAATTGTGAGTAAAGCCATTGCTATATTTTTCAGAGTGCTAAAAGTGTCTGGTAATCAGTTTCAGGCACTCCAAATTTCCTGTTCATAGTGGCACTTCTCTTGATTCTCCAAGCAGCTTCTATCCAGATTCTCAAGCTTTGACCACAAGTCGACAAATACCTGAACCCAGATGCTGTCTTGAAATTCTGCAAGTTGCATCTCCAAATCGTCAATTTGCATCCATTGGAAACCATTTAATTCCAAAATACTGTAGAATACTACATCAGGATACTTAATTATTTTTGTGGTCTGTTCTAGGCTTCTAAATTGATGAAATCTATCACTGAACTGGTCAAGTAATGAGTCTAAAACATGCTGGTACTTTATATGCAAGAGTTCTATTTCATTTTGTACAGCTGCACTGGCCTTCTCAAAATACTTTTTTACTCCAGGAAAATACTTACAAGTCTTAGTTTCTACATCTCGCTTGAAAATTTTAAGTTTACTTTCAAAAGCTTTTATGTATCCAAACATAATGTCAATACTTTTGCCAAAACCTTATAGCTTTAAGTTCAGTTCATTAATATGAACAGAAAGATCTGTAAAAAATATCAGGTTGTTGACCCACTTATCATCATTGAGCTGAGAAAAGTTTCCCAGATCCTTATCCTCAAGAAATACCTTACTTTTTTCAAAGCACTCCACAAAGTGCTCAAGAACTTTGCCTCGGCTCAGCCATCTTATATTATTGTACATCAGCAGTCCACTATAGGTAGAATCAACCTCCAGTAAAAGTGCAGAAAATTCTTGCTTGTGAAGGGGGCGAGCAGCTATTAAATTACCTCTTTTTGTAACAACTGACATTAAGTCGTTTAAATTGGTGAATTCTGCCTTGGTACATAAAACCTCCAGATGGATAATACAAATGAAAAGACACAATCAGATGTCCAATAGCTTCCACAAACAATTTGAGAAATCTGACTTTTTCCCACACCATGTTTCTTGCCCCATCTGTCATCACATACACAACTTTAGAGATAACAATGCTTAGGTCACAGAATGTTTGCATAACAACTTTACATATTTCACTTCCTGATGTACTTGTTGGCACTGATACTAACTTTATCAACTCTTCTCTCATTGTGAGACTATCAGCATATTGACCAGTAATAGCCAACTGAGCATGTGATGTGACATCAGTAGTTTCAGCAAGAGAGATTGAAAAATATTTACAATTACTTATGTCTCTCTTTAATTGATGTTGTATGTTTATGTTCAGTCTCATTATTCAGTCTTTTATGATATTTCTACTGAGTGGTAACTTGGATATTCTCTTAAAAATTGCATCTTTATTCTGCATATTGTGAAATAGAACTGGTACTCATCTTAGGAGAGTTTCTTTAATAAATTCTCCCTCACTGAGTGCTTTTTCATGCTGAGCTATGGAGTGAGCAATGCTCAAACTTACAGATGTTAAATTTGTGGAGCCTTTTTTAAATTTAAGAGTAGAATTAGATTGGCTCTTATAATGGTGTAGCTGCCTGAAAATGTATTCCTTCCTTTCATCCTCACTTTTTTCAAGAGCTGGGAATGGTTAGTTTCAAAATGTCTATTTATATATTATATTCTGCTTACTACTGTTTCAGTACACAAAATGCAAAATGATCTGCCATTTTTTTCTATAGTTCCATACATCTCGGTCCATGTCTCTTGAAAAGGTCAGCTACTGCTACTAAAATATCCTTTACTTAACCTTGATTTTTTAATTTTTGGGCTCTCCATCAGGGGAGCAGTGACAGAAGATAGAATTATAGATAACCTGTTAGCCATGCAGGCAATTAAGGGTTAACTAACTGACCACAAGATGGTACATGTAACTGTATTTTAGGAAAGGGCAGGGTTCATAAGCATAAATAGGGGTTAATAAGGATGCACAACAGTAATAGTGGTGAAATGGAGTCTGCACTAGGCTGCAAAATGATGTTCCTTATATAAATTAAGATGGCTGCCGCTATTTCTAACGGCAGGAAATGGCACCCATAGCATGGGTCCTCACCTCTCACAGCCTCCCCTTCACTTATCTCAGTGATGATGGTCAATTAGAAATCCACTACACCCCAGAACAGTAGATTGGATGATGGTTGCTGTGGTTATGTGGTTGCTGATAATGGAGATCACAGGGTCCCCAGAGAGGTGTCCCCTGCGGCATTCCACTGCTCCCTGCTCCACCTGAAGGAAGTGAAGTCAAAGATCCCCTAACTGCCTAACTGGAAGTCCGAGAACTAGATGCTCTGTGCTGGAGTCTGTTTTTTAGGCCTACAGACCTCTGGCACAGAGTGTCTACACTACACTACAGCAAATGTTTCATCCTTGGCTATTGCATCTGGCCGTGCAGTAGCCGAGGATGACACATCCTTCTTTGCATGTGGTCCCATACTTCTCTGTATGTGACCACATGCAGCCATGGGTCATCGAAAATGGCTAAGCGTGTCAGTGCCCACATGTGTGTCATAGGTTCGCCATCACAGCCCTAGAACTACATCCAAGGGCAGGGTATTCCTAAATTACCAGAGGCCACAAGTACTGTAGGGCAGGACATTTCTACAGATTTAAATCTCACTTTGCCCCTTCTGTTGGTGTGGACTTGGTAAACCTCCCCATTATGGGATATGTCCTTGAGATATTTTATATGTCTTTGTTAGTTTTCCTTGACACCTTTGCAAATTAGTCCACTCATAATATGCTCCTCAGTATGCCATTTGAAAAAGTTTGATAAAAATATTCTCCACTTCACCGAGACCGGTTTGGCTCAGTGGATAGAGCGTCAGACTGCGGACTGAAGGGTCCCGGGTTCGATTCCGATCAAGGGCATGTACCTTGGCTACGGGCACATCCCCGTTAGGGGGTGTGCAAGAGGCAGCTGATTGATGTTTCTCTCATTGATGTTTCTGACTTTCTATCCCTCTTCCTTCTGCTCTGTAAAAAAATCAATAAAATTTATTTTAAAAAATTCTCCACTTCATATTCAGGGCCACCAATTTCCCAGCTGAAAGATTAAAGGCCACCTTACTTTTTGTATGCAACTACTTCCTAATCTTAAAGGATATTACCTAGGTACGCTGTTTACATGTATCAATTTTAGAATCAATTTGGATGCATTTAGCTACAAGTGACAGTGAATTCAAATAGCTATGACTTAAAGAAGTGACATTCGTGTTTTTTTTAACATAAGTCATGAAAAAATACATTTTCCCAGCATACCTATATATTAATTTATATGTATATGTTCATATATACAAACTGAAACAAATGTTTCAAAAATCATAGTACGTGCACTGCACTCTGATTTTTCAATTTTATTCTACGCTTCTAAAAATATGCCCGGCACCCATTAAATTGATTTCATTTCCACTTGCAAATTTGAGTTTGAAATATATTGACTAAAATACTAAGGATATTTACAGAAGCCATCCCTAGATGCAAAGGAGCCTAGAAAATGAACAGGTATTCATTTTAACCTCTACAGTGGGAGATGGAGGCAGGGGACAACAGCTTTGGAGAAAACTATAAAATAAGTAAACTATGGTATCAAAGAAAATATTTATCAAAAACAAAAAGTAAGCACCATCTTAAGCGGTAAAATATCAGAGCTATTTTTATTAAAATTATGGGTCATGTGAGAAATAACTGTTAGCATGATATTTTTGTTTTCATTATAATTTGGGGGGTTTATTTTAATTATTCCTAACACATACACACACACATACATACACACACACACACACACGTCACAAAGCAAAAACACACAAAAATTATATGATATAATATGCTATCATTATAAGCCCAATCACATTTCAGTATATAAGTCTATCAAATCAACATGCTGTATACCTTGCATTTATACAATATTATGTCAAATATATTTCAATAAAAATTTTAAGAAACAAAACATTGGGGGGGCATTGATTTGAAGTAACAGAAAAATAAAATAATTTGTATATAATACAAATAAAAGACAATATAATTGTGCTTTGAGAGAAATTAAAGACAAAATATAAGCTACTATAATGAAATGAAGGGTCAGTAAATCAGCAAGATACAAAATAAATAAGCAAAAATCAATTATTTATCACCAAACAAGCATAATCAGGTAGAAATGGAAATTAGATTAGTTGAACACTGATAGGTTACTATTAAAATTAAATTGGCTTGTTTAATAACTTTTTGATACTGTTAGAGGAATCTATCTTACAAAATAAGTAACCATAACCAAATATATAGTATTGAAACAATTTATATGAGTATATTGTCCAAAATATATGTATTTTAAAAATGTTGGTACAACTATCAGTTTTAGTAACAAGAAAAATAATAAATAAATTGTACCATATTTTATACTATAAATTCAATGAATATTAAAACTGAGGTAAAATAGACTATATGGCATTCTAATAAGAATGAATTTAAAAAAATAAACAAATCAAAGAAATAGAGTATAAAAATTGTTCTACATATAGTAATCGATTTTTGAAATAAAGGCAAATGCAATTCAATACATAAGGAAAGTCATTTCAATAATGATGGGAAAACACCCATTAAAATAATAAATCCTTATATTATATATATATTTAATATAGATTGATCATAGATGTAAAGGCTAAAGCAATAAACTATCTGAAGATGAATATAAGATAATATGTTTGACTTTGTAATATCTAACAAGTTTAGAAATACAAACAGTATTAATCACAAAATAAAAATATCATAAATTATATTTCATTACAATGAAAATGTCTGCTCAACCAAAATGATATTACAAAAATGAAAAAAAAAACACAAGACACAGATATGGTAAAAAATTTCACCCATACAGATCTGAGAAAGCACCTGTATCTAACATATTTAAAGAATGCCTAGATTATATAATCAGAAAATAATATATTTGAAGAATGTAAGAGCAATATAGTTGATCACCTAGTTCAGGAAATGAGATAGATGAATAACAAATAAGCATAGGAAAAATTTCTCACAAACCCAGTGAGAAATTATTTTACACAAGCTGGAGTTGCATATCTTATAAAGCTAAGATATACACCTATTCAATAATACAGCAACTCAACTCACAGGTACTTGCCAAATTAAAATAGAAATGTATGAACACAGAAAGAAATGTCAAACATGTCAAAAATGTCACAGCAAACTTATTTGTATCCCAAACTGAAAATAATTCAAATGCCATCAAGAGAAAAATGGTTAAACAAATTTTCCTGTTTTTATACTATAAAATAATATCCCATATAATAAAGGATAATATGCAAATACACCAAACGGCAGAACAACCAAACAACCAATCAAAGCATAATATGCTAGTGATATGCTAAGGCTGCTCAATTGCTTGCAATGACAGACACTGACCACCATGGGCAGACATTCAAGTGGCTGAGCAGTCACTATGATGTGCATTGACAACCAGGGGGAGATACGCCAACAGGTAGGTTAGCTTGCTGGGGTCTGGCTGATTGGGACTGAGCGAGATGGGTTGTGCATGCCCTGGAGCCCTCCTGCAGTCCCTCCCTGGCCCAATTATGCACTGGTGGGGTCCCTCAGCCTGGCCTGTGCCCTCTCTCAATCCAGGACCCCTTGAGGGATGCTGAAGAGCCAGTTTCAGCCCGATCCCATGGGCTACTCTCCTTGGAAGGGCGCCAGGTGCAGGTCTCATGACTGGGGAGTGCAGCTGTGGCAGTGCAAGCCTCTCCTGATCAGGACTGATTGGGCATGAGCCCGCAGCAGGCACAGTGGGAACAGGATGAACAGGAGTGGTAGGTAGGAGCTGTAGGCGGTGTTGGACTGTGGGTTTTGGCCTGATCCCTGCAGACCACCCAGAGAGACCCCACCTATGCACAAATTTGTGCAGTGGGCCTTCAGTTTAGCAATAATAGAAAAACAAGAGATGCTTACTTGTACCACTCTCAAAAGCATTTTGTTGAATGATAGTAGCTAGCACAATAGAGTGCTTGAGTAGAGGAGTTTCTTTATATAAAGTACTAGAATACAAAAACTAGAGATAGGAGCTGTGGTTGTCTTTCAGAGTAAGTAGAAAATTGACTAGTAAGAATATAAAAGATCTTTCTGGGGTCAGAAAGTTGTTCTAAACACTATACTTTTGTGGGTTTTTCTGTAAATATACTCATTTTTTTTTTAAAAAAAGGTTTTGATAAAAGTACCAGACCATGACTTTTGTAAGATTATTTTTATTTTTTGTATTTTTAAGAGGGGTGTGTGTGGATATTTGGCATGAGAACAGCCCTCATTTTTGAAGTGTATACTACAGTACTGTTGACTATAGGTATAATGTTGTACAGCAGATCTCTAAAATGACTCATCTTGCTCAACCGAGACTTTAGGGGGATTAATTAGAAACTCCTATTTCCCCCATCCACCAGCTCCTGGCAATCACCCTTTGATTCAATTCCTAGTCATTTGACTATTTTTTATAACTCTGATATATGGATTTATGCAATATTTCTCTTCCTGAAACTGGCATTTCATTTAGTATAGTGTCCACAAGGTTCAAACATGCTGTCACGTACTACAGAATTTCATTCTGTTTAAAAGTGAATAATATTCCATTATGTGTACATACTACATTTTATTTATCCATTCATCTATCAATAGATGTTTAGGTTGTTTTTATACCTTGTCTATTATGAACAATGTTTCAATGAAAAAGAGAAGGCAAATATTAATATTATGATTTCAACTGTTTCCTAAAATATCCAGAAGTGTGTTTTTTGGATCACAGAGTAGTTCTATTTTTAATTTTTTAGGAACCTCCATATTGTTTTCCATAGCATCTGTATAATTTTGCATTCCCAACTATAGTGTAAAAGGGTTCCAATTTCTCCACATCCTTGCCAACACTGTTGCTTTTTGTTTGTTTTGCTTTTTATAACAGTAATTATTATAGGTGTAAAATAATAGTGGGGTTTTAATTTGCATTTCCCTGGTAACTAGAGATGCTGAGCAGTTTTTCATATACCTGTTGGTTATTTGTATTTTTCTTAATCATAAGGTATATTAACATTGTTATAAACCTATGCCATTTTATTAATTTTAAAGTTTTTCAATATTTCATTCAATATAAAGAATTGCCAGACCCCTTAAGAGTCATGTTTCTTCATCTTAGTTAAAATATTTTGCATTAGAGTAATTTTCCTTTAAGTGCCATGTAATATGTATATGATATATGTTGGCCTATAGTTATATTAAAATAGGCTGGATATAATATTATATTAGCTATTGCTAATTAAAATAAATTTAAGAAAAATGGGAAGTGTTAAGATAAGTGCATTATAATTTATTTCAAAATGAAACTAACAGTTTGAGGGGAAAAATAACTAAGATATGTTACAGGTAATATAATATAATATTCAAGGAAGACTTTATATCATTTTACTATCTACTGAGTTTTCATTATTATGAAAACTAAGAACCATAATATTATTGCTCTTTTATAATTCATTTCTCTATTTCCCTAAACAACAAGTTCACACATTGCATGGAGGTCCCTGAAAAAATCATGATCTTTTATACACTAAAATATGCATTCGTATAAATATCCTGAAGACTAGAAAACACTTTCAGCCTAGAAAGAAAGATCAAAGCAAGGTCACTCTGGAATGTTCAAATAATGAAGCAAAACATTGGGGAGAAAACAGGTCGGGGGGAAGTAAACCACAAAATGTCAATGAGAAGAAAAAGCAATAAATCAATTCCATGGGCAATCACAAAGTTTTTGCAATTTATTTCAAAGAAAATAGTTTGTCATACTTGCTGGGAGGACATTGATATTTACAATTAAACAAACAGTATATGAGTAACTTGGAGAATTCTGAATGAATCATAACATACTATTTGATTTATTATATAAAATAGTATAGCTTTTCTTGTTTTGTTTTGTTTTTTTCCTAGCAAACATGGCCTACGTTACTGAAAAGTTTAATGAAATGTGTTGGGGTGTGGCAAACCTCTACTATAATACTTTGTGACCTCGCTCTCTTGAAATTCATGCCCTCTCTCCTGGGTGTGGGCAGTTCTCTCTGCTCACTTTAAACAAATATCATACAGTGGAAGTAGCAGGATGTCCATTTAGGATCAGGTTATAAAAAGGATTGAAGATGTCATTGTGGGCAGCCTCATTCATCCTTCTCCCTCTTGCAGCTCTCACAGGGAGGGGCAGAAAACTGCTTACATGGCAAAGAAGTGATAAGTACAGTCAAAGCCAAAGAGATCATGAGACCTGCCAATAACCACAAATGAACTTCAAAATAAAACCCCAAGTTGAGCTTCAGGTAACTTTATCTCTTGGCCAACACCTTGATTATAGTTTGATGCCAATGACAAATCAAATATTTAAACATAGAAAAAGTCCTTGTTTGAGAAACTAAATTTACCACTTGAATCAATTACCACTTTAATCTTGAATCAATTTTTTGCCAACTTCAAAATCAATATCATCCCAAAGTTCTTCAGAATGCATTAATTCTCTGTGATATCTACTAAAAGCTTTGATCACAAAATTTAACTCTGTTCCTTTTCTTTTAGACACTTAAAAAATACATTTACATTGATATGAAGATTTAAAATTTACAACCTTATGTGAATAAGTACTATCTCTATAAGTAATAAGAACACAATGTGGAACAAATATCAGAGAGAGGTTGAACTGCCTGAGTGGAAATACATCAGTGACAGCAAAATGAAATAATGAGTTCCTCATCACTTAACGCATTCAACATTGTTAGAGAAGAGGGAGTTATACATTTAGAGAGGTGTATGAGAATACGTATAGGCATGGAAAATTCTCTTCCTACAATTTGTAAATGGTACTTTCTATTGCTTGCTCTTACTTTGTATTTTTTCCTTTTTGAGTATTTGACATGGAGACAAATCCCAGAGACACAGTGAAAATTAAAAATTAAAAATGACCTGATCACATCCTATATAATATAAGAGTGATATGCAAATTGAGTGTCACTCCAACACACAAGATGGCTGCCCCCCATCTGGTCAAAGATGGCCACCACATGTGGACACAAGATGGCCACCACAAGATGGCTGGCAGGGGAGGGAAGTTGTGTGCTATCAGGCCAGTAGGGGAGAGAAGATGGGAGGGACAAGGCCTGCAGGGGAGGGCAGTTGAGGGGCACCAAGATCTGCAGAAGAGGGCAGTTTGGGGGGACCAAGACTGAGAGGGGACAGTGAGGGGGACTAGGCCGGCAAAGAGGGTAGTTGGGGGGACCAGCCTGCAGGGGAGGGCAGTTGAGGGGACCGGCCCTGTAGAGAAGGGCAGTTAGGGGCAACCAGGCTGACAAGGGAGGGCAGTTAGGGGTTACTGGGCAAGCAGGAGAGGGCAGTTAGGGACAATCAGCCTGGCAGGGGAGCAGTTAGGCATAGATCAGGCTGGCAGGGGAGTAGATAGGGGGTGGTCAGGATGGCAGGCAGGTGAGCAGTTGGGAGCCAGCAGTACTGGATTGTGAGAGGGATGTCCAAAAGCCCTTTTAGTCCTGATTCTGGAATTGGGTCTGAACAGGCAGTTGGACATCCCTTGAGGGGTCCCATATTGGAGAGGGTCCAGGCTTGGCTGAGGGACAGCACCCCTGCCCCCGTGCACAAATTTGTGCAACAGGCCTCTAGTGATGGAATAAGCCTAGTGATCTGGTGTACTATAGAGACAAGTACTACCCAACTAGGTAAAACACACCAGAGTGGGACTTGAGCAATAAATGATTATTGAGTTATATCATTATGTGTGTTTAGATTCATCTGTTATAGAAGCTAGCATTTATTTGTTCTGATCACTGCACTTACCAGGTAAAGGATTCTTGGGGAAAAATATATATCCCAACAAGGAGACTGAGAAGATTCTGCATACAAGGAAAGTGCCTTTAGTAGTTAAGATTACAAATACTTGATCTGAGTTTGAAACCTGACCCCAACACTTAATAGCTGTGCAATCTTGGACAATTTATTTAATTCTCTACTCCTCAAGTTTCCTCATGTACAGAATGAACTTAATAGTTACTAGTTTTTATATTTGCTGTAGGAATAAATGTGTGATGATGTTTGAAGAAAATGGACTAATAATTGACATATTTAAAACAATGAAATACTTTACATTATTTTCCTGTTATTCAACTTCTCTTTTCTCACTCTAATATGCATTCTTTTTTAAAAAATTAAATCTTTATTGTTCAGTTTATTAATTACATTGTTTCCCTTTCTTCCCCCTATAGCTCCCCTCCACCCTGTACCCCTCCCATCCTACACCCTCAGCTCCCCCACACTGTCCTCTGCCATAAGTGCATGATTTTTGTCCAGGCTCTTGATGCACCTCCCACACCCCTTTTCTGCCCAAGAATTATCAGTCCATTCCCTCTCTATGCCCATGATTCTGTTATATTCACCAGTTTATCCTGTTCATCAGATTATTAATTCAATTGATTTTTAGGTTCATTTGTTGATAGATGTGTATTTGTTGTTCATAATTTATATTTTACCTTTTTCTTCTTCCTTTTCTTATAGAATATCTTTCAGTAATTCATATAATATTGGTTTGGTGGTGATGAACTCCTTTAGCTTTTTCTTATCTGTGAAGCACTTCATCTGACCTACAATTCTGAATGATATCTTTGCTGGATAGAGTAATCGTGGTTGTAGATTCTTGCTGTTCTTCACTTAGAATATTTCTTGCCACTCTCGTCTGGCCTGCATTGCTTCTATTAAGAAATCCTCTGACAATCGTATGGGTGATCCCTTGTAGGTAACTGTTTTTCTCTTGCTGCTTTTAATATTCTCTCTTTTTCTTTTGCCCTTGGTATTTTAATTATGATGTGTCTTGGTGTGGTCCTCTTTGGATTCCTATAGTTTGGGGTTCAGTAGGCTTCTTGGGCTTTTAAGTCAATTTCTTTCATCAGGGGAGGGAAGTTTTCAGTCACTATTTCTTCAAGTAGGTTTTCATTATCTTGCTCTCTCTCTTTTTCTGGCACCCCTATAATTCGGATGTTGGTATGCTTGAGGTTGTCCCAGAGGCCCCTTACACTATCTTCAATTTTTTGGATTATTTTGTCTTCTTGCTTTTCTGACTGAGCGGATTTTGCTTCTTTGTATTTCCGATCTTTGACTTGGTTCTTGCGGTCGTCTGGACTGCTTTTAGATCTTTGTATAATATTTTTTATTTCAGTCAAGTGTATGCTTAATTTCTAGTTGGTCCTTTTTCATATCCTTGAGGGTCTCATTCATATCCTCCTAGGTCTCGTTCATTTCCTTGTAGGTCTTGTTCATTTCCTCATAGGTCTTGTTCATTTCCTTGTAAGTCTAGGCCTTTTCTAGGAGCCTCTTGAAAAGCCTTCTAACCGTGGTTTTGAACTCTATGTCGTCTTTTTTCCTCCATTTCTTTCACATCTGATTTCTTTCTGTTTCTCTGCATTGTGGCTGCTTTCCTGAGTTGGTCCATTAGCTTTGTGTGGTAGATGTCCTCTACGGGACAGTGGCTCAGCCTCCCCAATTACCTGAGGTGGATACTCTTGCTGCAGCCCTTTATGGGTTGTACAGTATTGTTGAAGTTAAGCCCAGCTTATTGTTGTTAGCACTAGGAGGGTTTGACCTCCAGGCCAATTGGCTGTGAAGGTCAGCTTGTTCATGTTGATGGGTGGAGTCTCTGGGCTGAGCAGGCAGCATCAGCTCTGCCCTATGTGGCGCGTGGTCCTCTGTGCTGGGTGGTAATGGCTGCAAGCACCTCTGAGAGAAAGCTGCCGCAGGTCTCCACCCGCTGCCAGACAACTCTGCCTCTCCCCAAATGTCTGTACATCCAAAGTCTCGCCCAGGGTTGTAAAACAAAGCAGTCTGGTGGTCTCCCGTATGAGTGTGGGCTCCCCAGACCTTGCCCGGAACTGGGGAATCAGTGCAGTGGGATGCCTCAGCCCTCCCCGTTGGAGAAAACCAGCCAAGTTTGCAGCCCCTGGCCTTCTCTGCTTGCGTGCACACAGGACTCCAAACCTCTCTTTGTGTGTATCTCCAGTGCTGCGCTCTGCCACTCCTCTGAGTCACAGTGTCCTATCTTTACTTTTATTTGTGAAATATTCACTCAGCCAGCTTTCCAGTGATTCTGGATGATGTTTGTTCTGTTGTTAAGTTGTAGTTTTGGAATTGTTGTGTGGGGCAGCAAGATAGGTGTTTACCTATGCCGCCATCTTGGTTCCTCCTCAATAATCTCTCTTATAGGCATTCTTGATGAGCATGCTTTCTGAAGTCTTTGTTCCCTCCAGTTATCTCTTCCACAGGCATAATTTTTTTTCAGAGACTACACAAAGGACTGAGAAAAACAAAACATACCTAGCAATTTTGATGTAAGCACAAAGGATTTCAATCAATGACAGCTGACATTTGTGTAGAAAATAAATATCAAAAGTTTGACTCCTAGCAAATTGGAGGGAAAAAAATCTAGTAGGAGCCTTTGGTAATTAAGGATAAATTCTGTCTATTGAAAATAAAAATAGTTACATAATACAGTGAAAACTGAAACTATAACTTAATTGTGTTTTCCTTAAAACATTATATTTAAACTAGTGGCCCAGTGCACCAAATTCATTCACAGGTGGGAGGGGGTGTCTCTCAGCCTGGCCTGCATCCTCTACAATCTGGAACATTCTTCTCTCAATCCGGAACTGCTGGCTCCTAACTGCTGCATTCATGATTGCCTGCCTACATGATTGCACCTACCCACTTTCCCTGCCTCCTGCTTGCCCCCAACTGCCCCCCCACAGCCTTCTCACCCCCAACTTTCCCCCCTGCTGGCCTGCTTGCCCTCAACTGCCCCCACCAACCTGACTGCCTCCAACTGTCCCTCCATCCATAATGGCCTGATTGCCCCCAACTGCTGCTCCCTGCTGGCCTGCTCGCCCCCAACTGCCTTCCTCTGCTGGCTTGCTTACCTCCAACTCTCCCCCTGCCCACCTGCTTGTCCCCAACTGGTGCCTCCAGTCAGTCTACTTGCCCCTAACTGCCCCCCCCCCCCGCCTAATCACCCCTAACTGCCCTCCCCTCCTAGCCTTATTGGCCATAACCACCTCTGCCTTGGCCCCGCATTGATGGCTTTTTCTGGAAGAATGTACAGAAGGTCTCCTGGTCTAATTAGCATATTATCCTTTTATTAGTATAGATGTAGTTTCTAAGATGACCTATGTTAAAATCTCATTATGCATTTTGTAATAAGAAATTTTTTAATGTTGTGATTATAAATACAGGCAATTAGAACAGAAATCCATTATATCAATCTTAGGAATGATGCAATTTTGCATTTTGAACAACCTGATTAAGGCACCATCCTGTTTCTTGACATTAATATAATAATAATTATTATAATTATTATTATTATTATAGTAATAATAATGGCTGATATTTGTCTAATTATTGAGCTAATCACCATTATCAGGGCTCAAGATTCTAACTCATTTGACCCTTATAACAATTCCATACATAGGTGCTGCATTATCTGTATTTTACAATATGAGAAAATTCTTTTGTAAAGGTAAGGTTAAATATATTTTCGGAGGCCATATAAGGGTGTTCCAAAAATTTATACACATTTAACAACTGATAACTCATTTTTTAAATGAAATGTATTTTAATAAGCACTGCCTTTTAATTATTCAAAGTTTTTGTATACATTTTTGGGACACCCTACATTTAAGAAGTGGCATGATACTGTTGATGAGATATGAATTATTACATCTAGATTTTTTACTTTAATAAACAAACCCAATGGGACAAATACATTGATTATTTTTTCCTTTTTAAGGAGTTGTGTTTACTTTGAACTAACTTTTAAAAACATTTCCCAAGAAACTTATGTGTCATATAGTGACATGTTTTTGATAAATGAAAAGAGAGGTACCACCAGTGGCCCAGAAAAGTTAACTTATTAGCAAGTTAACTTGCTTCCTGAAAAGTCAACTTGTTAGCAAGATAAGTTCTCTGACTCTACCAGACTTGTGCTCAAACCAGCTGAAAATCTAGGCCAAGGATCAGCTTATAACTGAGCACTGTAGCATGAAATGAAAAGGATGCTTCATAAGGAAATTTAATGATGAATGGCAGTGCATTGCTTTTTAAGAAATTTCTAATAAGACAAATATGGGTCAATGCTAGGTCAAGTTTTGTTCAACAGCATTTATAATTGGCTTGGGCATGAAGCAAAGATTAGATTAATGGCTCTCACAGGTGGTGTTTAGTTTGAGAATTAAAACAGGCATCTAGATACCAATGTGCATAGGAAAGATGATAAATAGATGGATATAGATAGGTATCACCTATGAGGATGAAAACTGTTCCATTTTTATACCGATAACATTTGATTTTCTAAATAATGTCAACATATTTACTAGACATAATTTAATAGTTACATGATGATTTGATTTCTTTACAAATTTTAGTCATGGTAATGGTTGAGATAATTTAATTACATGTTTAAGACTCAATTTGGATACAATTCTTGCCTCTGATTCTAGGAAAAAAAAAAGCTACTCTTCAAAGTTGTTGACTTCTGGTTTATGATTCCTTATCTTCAAGATCTTTGCTGTCACTGTTCTTTTATCTCTTAACTGTCTCTCACATCCATTACAATGGGTTATAGCTATGCACATTTTTATGGTCACACTTAGGAGAACAGTATACAAATAGTCTTGGAATGAGAACCTAATGATTGTTGCTCTCAGGAGTAAGATAATGGAATACTGTGACATGTATTTATTAGACTTCTCTGTATTCCTAAATTGAAGTGTCCAGACATGATTTCAGGATAGGTGATGTGATCTCAAAATCCTTAAAGTTTCAAATGTCATGTTTTGCCTCCTACACCCATGCTATTCTTTCCACTTGGTATCACTTCATAAATTAATTTGGTAGAATCTGTTTGCAAGAATGAAATATTGTGAAAAACTACTTTGAAGATGAATAAGAAGAAAGAAAAAAATTACTTATACTAAAGTGCACAGTTTCTCCCCAAATAAATTTTTCCAATACATCATTTAAAAATTCATCCTCTCTAAATCCTCATACCCCCAACCAACTATTTTCATTTATGACTCTATTGTTTTCTTTACTCATGTTCACTATGGCCCATAATAAGTATGATAAACTGCAGAATTAAAAATAAAACAGTACTTACCTAAGGTCTTTTTATAAGCTATTTAGCTCTCACCAAGTATATCAGCCATTGCAATGTTTTAAAGTAACACATAATTTTTTTTCAGAATTTTCTTCGAAGAATACTTGATCCTGCTTCATATTGTTGAATAATATTAACATCTTATTTCTACTTTCCCTAAATTATCTTATTATCTTCCTCCACAATGTAAATCTATAAGCTGTTTCTATATGTTAATAAAGTCTTGTTATCTAGATCAATTTATATTTATAAAATACTATATTTCTACTATAAAAATAAATTGTTTAAATAAAGGTAAAAACAGCTGAAAAAATAATCATTAAATGAAATTAACTAATAATCGGAGAACAATTATTTGCTCTTTAAAATTTCAAAGAAGTGTTTTAATTCATAATTATGGAAGACTTTAGCATAGTTTATTCTCATTAAAGTTGTTGAGAAAGATTAAATTTGTACTAATCATTTATATAGTGATTCAAAATTATCAACTTGGTATTATCTGTGCTAAATAATATTTTCTGTGATTGGTGTAATAATACACAACTTAGAATCCTTCTGCTGTTAAATGATCATATCATAATAAATACTGACTTGAGGATTTTATTCCTGTAATGAATACTTCACTCTTCTGCATCATCTCTTTATTACCTATATTAATATCCTGTCCTGCTATAATATCTTCATTTTTTGTATTTACATAACAGGTTCCAAATCTGCCTTGATACTACTCTATTTGCTGTAATTATGCCCCATTTTTACTTCTAATATTGTTTAGTTGTTCTCTATCACTATCTTATTCTTTTCAAAAAATATTGTTTATTGATTTCAGAGAGGAAGAGAGAGAAACATCAATGATGAGAGAGAATCATTGATTGGCTGCCTCCTGCACGCCCCATACTGGGGATCAAGCCCGCAACCCGGGTATGTGCTCTTGACCTGAATTGAATCCAGGAGCCTTCATTTCACAGGCCATCACTCTATCCACTGAGCCAAACTGACTAGAGCTATCTTATTCTTTTTAAAGCAATGTCACAATATATTTTCATTTCAATTCACATTTTAAATGAACCCATTTTGGATGGATTTCTATTGCCTCCTTTTTAACTTACATCATTGATTTCTGCTTTTATGTGTATTATTTTATCCTACTACTTTTGACATTTTCTACTCCTTTGTTTCTAGTAAAATAGGATAGGTATTTGGGGCCCTTTTTTTCCCTCTCTAAGTTAAGGCTGTTGTAATTTTCCTGATATAGCTATATTTCACAAGCTTTGTTATGAAATATTTTTATTATCTTTAGTTACTTAATGATGAGAACATCAAGCTTTCCCCACCACTTTGACATTATACTACAAATTCTTACTAATGCAGTAAAACCAAAAAAGCATGTAAAAGGAAAACAGATTGGGAAGAAAGAAATAAAACTGTATGATGTTGAAAAACTATGGGGAGAGATGACATCATGGCCTTGTACATGATCTTAGTGGAAAGACTTTGAGTTTCTCATCAAATATGATGTTAGCTGTAGGAAGTCTTTATCCAGTTGAGAAAATTTATTTCTATTCCTAATTGACTAAAAAATTTTATCATGAATGGATGTTGAATTTTGTCAAGTGTTTTTACTACATCTATTGACAACCATGTTTTCATCTTTTAGTCTACTGAAGTGATGGATTCAAATAATTGATTTTTTTGAAATTGAAGCAGTCTTGCCCTGGCTAGTTTGGCTTAGTGGGTTGAGCATTGTTCCATGCACAAAAAGGTGGTGGGTTCAATTCTCACCGGGCAAACACCCAGTTTGCCAGGCTGGATCCCTGATAGGCAGGTGTGCAGGAGGCAGCCTATATATGCTTTCCTCTCACATCAATGTTTTCCTCCCTTTCTATCTATAAAAAGCAATGAAAAACTTTTTTAAAAGTTGAACTAGCCTGCCACTTGTTTATGGTACATAATACTTTTTATCTGTTTTGGGTTCATATTTTGTTGAGGAATATTTTAAAATTGTTGCCATAATTTTTAACTTTATTTTTATTGTTAACATTATTACAGATGTTCCCATTTTTACCCCTTTACCCACCTCTTCCCAGACCCTAGCACTCCTTCCCTCTAGCCATCACTGTACTATATTGTCTGTGTCTATGTATTATGGATGTATGTTGATATATGTTCTTTGGCTAATCCCTTCACCATAATTATAGAGTATGAGAAGCCTGGTGCACAAAATTAGTGCATGGGAGGTGGGGGATGTCCCTTAGCCCAGCCTGCACCCTCTCCAATCTGGGACTCCTCAAGGTATGTCCAACTACCTGTCTAGGCCCGATCCTGGTAGGATCAGGCCTAAATGGGCAATCGGACATCCTTCTCACAATCCAGGACTGCTGGCTCCAAAATGCTCACCTGCCTGCCTCCCTGATTGCCCCTAACCGCTTCAGCCTGCCAGCCTAATCACCTGCTAACCACCACCTGCCAGCCTGTTTGCCCCCAACTTCCCTCCTCTGTCAGCCTGGTCACCCCTAACTGCCCTCCCTGCAGGCTTGGTACCTCCCAGTGGCCCTCCCCTGCTGGCCATCTTGTATCCACGTGGGGGCAGGATCTTTGACCACATGGAGGCAGCCCTCTTGTGTGTTGGAGTGATGGTCAATCTGTGTATTACTCTTTTATTAGATAGGATAGAGGCCTGGTGCATGGGTGGGGGCCAGCAGGCTTGCCCTGAAGTGTGTCCCAGATCAGGGTGAGGGTTCCCTTGGGGTGAGGGACAGGCTGGGTGAGGGGCCTGTGGAGGTTTGTAGGCCGGCCCCATCCCCCAGCAACCCAAGTGGAGGCCCTGGGATCTGGGATTAATCTATGTCTATAATTGAAACTTCATAGCCTGGAGCAGAGCCAAGCCTTCTGCACACTCCGGAATGGCAGCCATTTCTGTTTGAAACATTGTAGCCTAGAGTGGAGGCCTAGGCCAGCAAAGGCAGACTGAAAGCTTGGCTTCCTCTGTTGCCAGGGAAACCCAAGCCTCTGTTCTCTCCAGCTCACTGGCTGTTACCATTTCTGTATCTTTCATAATTGAAAGTTTGCAACATTGAGTAGAGGCCTAGGGAGGTAGAAAGCTTGGCTTCCTCTGTTGCTGCGGAAATCCAAGCCTTCCTCCTGCTCTCAGTGGTGGCAGCCATCTTGTTCCTGATTGGCCGGTAGGTGTGGCTGTGGGCATGGCTTGTGGGTGTGGCAAAGGTACGGTCAAATTTGCATATTACTCTTTCATTAGATAGGATCATTAGTTGTAAGAAATGTGTTGTTGAAACAAGCTTTAAGAAGTGTGCCTTGTATAGCTATACTGACTTCCCTCCTGACACCATTATTTCCTTAACACCTGACATTCATTAATCATTTTTCAATTTTCAAAATTTGGTTATTTTGTGAATATTATACAAAGTAACATTACAGTATGCAGCCTTTGAGGACTGGCTTTTTTTTACAGTCACCGTAATGCTCTCATGAGTCACCCAGATTGATGCATGCATCAATAGTTTGTTTCTATTTTATTGCTATTATTCCGTAGAATGCATTTACTGTCTTTTGATTAGCCACCCATTAAAGACATTTGGTTTGCTTTTAATTTTTAGTTATGAAAAAAAGTGTCATGAACATTTATTTACAATTTTTTAAGTGACAATATGTCTTAATCTTCCTGGGATTAATACCTCAAGTGTATTTGGTTGGATATGTTGCATGCTTAGTTTTAAGAAACCTCCTAATTGGATATAGCATTTTACATTCATATCAGTAATAGCAGTCCCATTTCTCTACATTTTTAATGGTTTTTGGTGTCCTCACTATTTGTTATTCTAGCCATATTGATAAATATGTAGTGACATCTCATTATGATTTTAATTTGTGTGTGGCTAAAATGTTGACCATATTTTCATGTGCTTATTTGCCATGTATATATCTTGTTTATTTTGGGGAAAATCTCATTTCATGTAATTTGCCAATTTTCTTTTTGTTTTCAAATTGAATATTCTGTTAACATGGTACTTCTCTTTGTAACATGTACACACACACTCAAACACTCAGAATTATCTGCCTTGGGTGGGGGGACTATATGCCTAAGGAGAAAATAAAAAAAAACTTTTAAAATTCTGTAGGTTTTTATTATGGTAGGCAATTATGTCCACACCACTTGCAAACCTAGTGCCAAATATGTCTTAGGATCTTTTGCTCATTTTCTAAGTGACATTTAATTTTTTTCCTGTTTAGATTTCAGATTGCTTGATATATTCTGTCTTTTGCTAAATATATGGTTTGCAAATATTTTCTGTCAGTGTGTAGGTTGTCCTTGTATTCTCTTAACAATGGAGTATTTCATGAACAGAAGTTTATAAATTTATGAAATTGAATTATCAACTTTCCAACTCCTGGACATTTCTTTGGGTGTCCAGTCTTTATTTTCCATATTTCTTCTGTATTTTGTTCTAAAAGTTTTGCCACTTATATTTTACTAGGGGCCCAGTGCACAAAATTCGTGCACTGGGGGTGGGTGCTCCCTCAGCCCAACCTGCCCCCTCACACACTGGGAGCCCTCAGGGGATGTCCTACTGACTCCTCATGTCTGGCCGAAGCTTTAGGCCTTGGGCACCCAGCCATCACCCTGCAATGGGGCTGATGGCTGGCTCTGTGCCAGCTGCCTCGGCCCCACCCACCCAGCCCTGGCCTTAGCTCCGGTGCTGGTGACCACCTGGCGACAGCCCGGCCTCGGGCATCCCCCTCCCCAAGCTTGCTGACACCTCAGCCCCGCCCGCCAGTCCAGGCCCTAGCCCCAGCAGCAACCACCACAGCCCTGGGGGCACCCCACACTCTGCAGCCGCAGCGGCCTCCCACATGCAGTGCTCAACCCCACCCCTCGCTCCTGATTGGCTGGTAGCATAGCAAAGGTACACATTTGCGTATTACTCTTTTATTAGATAGAATATTTAAGTCACTTCAGCATCACTTGTTAAAAAATAGTTGTCTTTTCTACATGTTTCCCACCTTTTGTGGAAATATTTGTGTTAGCCTACTTTTTGTTTCTCTCTTCTGTTCTATTGATATATCTACTATTATTTCTCCAATATCACACTATCTTGATTATTGTAGTTATAAGTCTTGAAATTTTGTAGACTTAAGTCCTCCAAGTTTCTTCTTCTTTTTTTGAAGTTATTTGAACAATTCCAGTTGTTTTGCACTCTCTAGTAAATTTCAGAAATATCTTATCATTTGCTACAAAAGAATCTTGCTAAAATGTTGATAGGAATTGTGTCAAACCTGTATATAAACTTGGAGAAAATTGGCACGTTTACTATGTTGAGTCTTCCAACCCATAATCACAATATATCTGTTCAATTATTTAGGTCAGCATTTCATAGTTTTTGCATGTTTTACCTGTATGAATATGTTTCATTAGATCAACACAAAGTATTTATTATTTTTAAGCAATAGTAAGTAATATTCTATTTTTCAATAATTTTTGTGCCCACGTTTTCAATGGTAATATACAAAAATACAATTGATTTTAAAAGCTAGTCTTGCATCCTGAAACACTGATGAATCTGCTTATTAGTTCCAGGATTTTGATATAACTTCCTTGGTATTTCTAACTAGGTAATGATAATATTTGCAAATAGGGAGAATTATTTTGTTCCTTTATGAACTACAAGGTGGCAAAAGTAGGTTTACAGTTATGAGTACTTGAAATATAGCTTATTCTTATATTATTATTTATTAATTATTGATTTATATTACAATGTAAAACTACTTTTGCCCACCCAGTATATACCATTTATTTCCCAGAGTTTCCTAATTGAACTCAATAGAACTTTTAGCACTCTATTGAATAAGAGTGGTGACAATGGATATCTTTGTTTTGTGCCCAATCTTGGGGTTAGAGTGAGCTTTTGTTGGGGTTAAGTTTTGCGGTCTATTTTGTTTTGGTCTGCCCATGTTGGCTTTTCTGAATCTTGGGGTTCTGCAGCTTCAAGTGTGAAATCTGAGGCAAAATGAAAATCCAGACAACTGTCTAACATATCATTCCTTGGCTCCTGACCTCCCAAATCAGGCTGCCTGTCAGAGTACCTTAATGTTTGCCTATACTGTCCAGGAATATTTAGCTGTACTCAGTTTTAGGAATAAGGAAAAACATGCCCATATCATTTTTTCCACTTTCCATAACTTTTCATAACAGCTCTTCAAACATCACAGTGGTATGATTTTGCCTGTCTTGCTTAATTTCAGAGGTAATAGTCAATTTTTTAAATATAGAATATTCTGCTACTTTGTATTGACAGTTAAGAATTATCTTTTTAAAATGTTGTTTTAAAAATATGTTAATTGATTTTTAGAGAGAGAGGAGAGAATAGAGAAATAGAAACACTGATTAGGGGGAAAAAAACAAAAACATCAATTGGTTGCTGTCTGCAGACCTCCTCGTGGGGATTGATTTCCATAAGTCAGGCATGTGCCCTGACCAGAAATCGAACTGGTGACATCTTGAATCCTGTGTCCATGTTTAACCACTGAGCCATAGTGGCCAGGCAAGACTTATTCTTGATTAGGATCATGGTGAAGGGACTTTTTAAATTTCTAAAATTTACCACTAAGCAAGTAGACAGAAACAATAATCCATAACAACAACATTAAGCAATCTTATCCCTAGCTAGAATTCAAAGGGGTGTAGTTGCTTAAGCATTTTATATCTAATATTTTTACATTACCATATTTTAAGAAAATAATGACTGCTTTCACATATGTGTTAGGAAATAGATGAATTATTAATTCAGTTTGGAGCAATACCTGTTTTCAGAGAATGGAGGGAAATTTAAAAATATCTCCCTCATTAGGCAAGTTATAATGGTAAAGCTACTATTAACTAATTTCAGTATCCTTGTCACTGACAGGGAATCTGGAAAGAGAACTCCTGCTTTGTAACTCCCTAACAGCTGGTTTCATTGCAGAACAAGCATTACTTAATTCCTAGGATCAACAGGGCTAGTAGTAGAGCATTATTTTTTCCCCAATATTGTAATAACCACAGCTGTGCTTATTCAAGGGCAGAAAAGTGTAGAAGAAGAAAATACTGAGAATTTGTGTGATCATCAAAAATGTCATTCCTGTGGGTCACCACCACCCTAAAAGCTATCTATTCATATTCTGCAGACAAACTGCATAATTAGCAAGATGTCTAGCTTGCTGGTTGAGAAATTATATAGAGATGAAATTAAATAGCTGACTGATTTGGATATTGCACAAATTCCTAGTATGTATATATATTAAAAATTTTAAAAATGTAACAAAAACCTGCAGTGTGCAATTAGGAATAACTAAAATATTTCATGTATTTTTTAAAATGATATTCAAAATTGTTAGGAATTTAGGTGGTTGTTTTTTTGTTTTTGTTTTTATTTTTGCCATGGTAAATTGGGCTAATAGAGGAAAGTAATTGAAAAGGTAACTTTAAAATTAGAAAACAATTTTCAGATATTTTATCTTAATGATCCCAGTCACATATCTTATGGTCAAACAGTGTGTTAGAGTGGGACATTGGTTCAGGATGAGTCTATTCACATGGGGTACAGTAAATCTTGGAATAGAAAGGCTTTCACCCCCAAGAATGTAGATATATTTACAGACTATGTAATGTGTTGTAAATGCATAATACAACAAGAACCAACAATTATACTTTGATTTAGTTTTGTGTTTTAATCTGAACTAGGCCATATATGTTCTTAATAATAATATTAATTTAAGCTTCATATGTTATACAAGATAGAAAAAGTTCAAAATTTAATTTTTAATTTTTTTCTTTATTTATTAAGGTATTACATATGTGTTCTTATCTCCCCATTGTCCCCCTCCCCCACTCATGCCCTCACTCCACTGGTTTCTGTGTCCATTGGTTAAGCTTGTTTGCATGCATTTAAGTCCTTTGGTTGATCTCTCCCCTGCCTTCTCTTTGAGGTTTGATGGTTTGATCGATTGTTCTCTGTCTCTGTATCTGTTTTGGTTCATCAGTTTATGTTGTTCATTATATTCCATAAATGAGTGAGATCATGTGATATTTATCTTTTTCTGACTGGCTTATTTCATTTAGCATGATGCTCTCCAGTTCCATCCATACCGTTGGGAATGGTAAAATTCCTTTTTTGCCGCAGCATAGTACCCCATTGTGTAGATATACCACAGTTTTTAATCCACTCATCTGCTAATGGGCACTTAGGCTGTCTCCAAATCTTAGCTATGATGAATTGTGTTGCTATGAACACAGGGGTGCATATATCCTTTCTGATTGGTGTTTCCAGTTTCTTGGGGTATATTCCTAGAAGTGGGATCACTGGGTCAAATGGAAGTTCCATTTTTAGTTTTTTGAGGAAACTCCTCTGTTCTCCTCAGTGGCTGCACCAGTCTGTATTCCCACCAGCAGTGCACGAGGGTTGCTTTTTCTCCGCATCCTCACCAGCATTTGTAGTTTGTTGATTTGTTGATGATAGCCATTCTGACAGGTGTGAGATGGTACCGCATTGTCATTTTGATTTGCATCTCTGGGATGATTAGTGACTTTGAGCATGTTTTCATGGCTCTTGGACTTCCTTATGTCCTCTTTCAAATAGTATCTATGTCTGTTCGTTTTTGATGGGGTTGTTTAAATTTCTAAATATATGTTTTCCCTTTAAAATTGCATGAAGATTTTAGCTCAATCTTGTTTTATACCTACCAGTGTATAATGGTTGTTTCAGAGTTACAATTAATATACCTTGTCTTCTCTTATAGTAATTGAAGTAATAATAAAAATGGGAAAAAACTAAGCAGCAGATGTTCACAAAATTAAAAAAAAAAGACAAACAACATTGTTTCAACAAAAGTTAATTTAAAAACACACAAAAAAAGAAACACTAAGATAGCATACAATCTGGTAAGTTGCTGATTCATCGACTAAAAGTTGTTTTTAACAAATTTTTGTACTCAACTTTCATTGAAGCAAAATCTGCTCCAAATTTATTAGTGAAATATAAAGGAATAAGACATAAATTAATAGCAACTAGACCTGCAAACTCCTCTTTCACTCAACTCTTTATTCTTATGAAAGTCTACTAAATAAATTGCCATCCTAATTTGTTGAAATGTGCAGTCAGAATACATATGCAGTCAGAATACCTGTTCTTTTGACTTGAGAAAAAAGTATAGAACAGCTGAAGCTGGTTTGTCTCAGTGGATAGAGCATTGGCCTGCGGACTCAAGGGTCCCAGGTTCGATTCCGGCCAAAGGCATATACCTTGGTTGCAGGCACATCCCCAGGAGGGGGTGTGAAGGAGGCAGCTGATCGATGTTTCTCCCTCATCGATGTTTCTGACTTTCTATCCCCCTCCCTTCCTCTCTGTGAAAAATCAATAAAATATATATATATATATATATATATATATATATATATATATATATATAAAAGTATAGAACAGAGATACATTCTATTATAGGACTCCAGAAGTTTTGGCTCCCTATAATTTCTTAACCCAATTTCGTAATTTATGAACATGTCTTAATGTTGATATTTCTAATATCTCTATGGCAAAAATAGAAGTTTTTGTTTTAAGTAACTTCTATAAACCAAATATCCATTTCTCCCCTAAATTCATATATTGAAGCACTAATTCCCAAAGTGAGTTTGGAAGCAAATCTTTGGGCAAATTAAGTTTAGATAAGGTCATGCAGGAAAAATCCTCAGGATGGGATCAGTGTCTTTCTGAGAGGAGAAAAACCACAGCCTTCTCTTTTTCCTGAAAATGAGAATATAGATAGAAGGAGATAGTCTACAAATGAGGAAAGGGCTCTCACCTGGCACCAAATCTGCAGGCATCTCAGCCTCCAAAAATGTAAGATGTAAATGTTTGTTATTTAATCTACCAAGTAAATGGTATTTTGCTATAGCAGTCAAAATTCACTATGAACATAAGTGTATTAGTCAGTCCCGTTCTGAGGGCAGGAGAAGACCAATGTCTCAGCTCAATCAATCAGGTAGAGAAGGCAAATCCTCTCTTCCTTTTGTTCTACTCAGATCTTCAACACATTGGATGATGCTCACCCAGACTGGGGAGTGTGATCTACTTTTCTCAGACTAGCAATTCAAATGCTAATCTCATTTAGAAATATCCTCACAGACTCACCTAGTGAGTGTTCAACCAAAATTCTAAGCGCGCTGTGGCACTCTCAAGTTGGAAAAAAATTATTCATCATAGTAACGGCTGGTGGTCATTATAACTACTAGAAGCTCCTTCCCATTTTTTATTATTATTTTAAATCTTTGAAAGATATTATATTTATTTATTCATTCATTGCTAGTAATTCATTCATTCACTTCCTTATATTATGCCCAGGCACTGTGCTAAGTCATGAAAAAGAGTCAAAAGTTAAGCATATCTATTGTATAATGTGATAGCTGCTATGTTTACCTTGTGGACCAAATTATGAGAAAAACAAGCAGGTAAAATTAAGTTTTCCCAAAAATATCAGGGAGGGTTTAAAGAGGACGTGATACAGACTGGTGCAGCCACTGAGGAGAACTGTATGGAGTTTCCTCAAAAAACTAAAAATGGAGCTCCCATTTGACCCAGTGATCCCACTTCTAGGAATATACCCCAAGAAACTGGAAACACCCATCAGAAAGGATATATGCACCCCTGTGTTCATAGCAACACAATTCACCATAGCTAAGCTTTGGAAACAGCCCAAATGCCCATCAGTAGATGAGTGGATTAGAAAAGTGTGATACATCTACAGAATGGAATACTACGCTCCTATAAGAAAGAAGGGATTCTTACCATTTGCAGCAGCATGCATGGACCTGGAGAGCATTATGTTAAGTGAAATAAGCCAGGCAATGAAAGGAAAATACCACATGACCTCACTCATTTATGGAAAATAAAGAACATTATAACCTGATGAACCAAAAGATAGATACAGAGGCAGTAAAGCACCAAACAGACTGTCAGATTACAGTGGGAAGGAAGGGGAGTGTTGGGGAAAGAGATCAACCAAAGGACAGGCATGCATATAAGCACAACAAATGGACACAAGTCACTGGGGCGGGGGGGGGGGGATGAGGGCGTGACAAGAGGTAGGGGGTCTGGGGGAAGGTCAATGGAGGAACAAAGGAGATATATGTACTACTACATGTAATACTTTAAACAATAAAAAATAAACAGGATGTGAGATATCCTAACTGGCTCTTAAAGAATGAGCACAGTTTCACAAGAAAGAATGAGCACAGTAACCAAAGGGACAGAGGCCTGAAGGCTCATGGTTTCCATGTTGAAATGGGAGGACTCAATGTATCCATATTGACAGTAAAATGCTGAAATAGACAAGAGGCAGACTAATGCAAATTCTCTGAGCAATTATTATTCTTGAGAAACAATTATATAATCAGCCACTTTCTTCTGAAACTTTCCCTATAAGTGCCTCCTTTCTCCACCATTTCTCCACGATTTAAAAGTATAAATAAATGTGGTTCATTCTGTGAAATGCTTTCATTAGTCTTATCCTCCATTGGTACTGTAATTCTTTCCGGTTGACCATATTGCTTTAGATTGGTATTATAGATACATATAATTTCTCAGGAGGGCAATAAAATGGACCATTAAAAACTTAGCACACATTAGCTTTTCCATTACAACTGACTGCACACAGTGGTGCCGTAAGGAATTTGGGACATGGTGCAGGCCCATTCCAATGCCAATGACAGGAACAAAAGTATGCAAACAGGGATGTCACTCGGTTAGGGCAGATCTCAGCAGAAAACCAAAGTAGATTTTTTGGATAATCTAAGGCAGCATGCGACTTTTAATTATTAAAGCACAGGAGGTTACTAAAGCAGTGATTGACAGGTCCCGAAACAAAATATAATTCAGCTATGCCAAACCAGTCACAGGCTCTTCTGCGTTTAAGGATGGAGAGAAAGAGAAAGACAAACTGCCTTCATTTTGGTTAACTATCAGCATAACAGACAAGAGACACAAAAGATGCACGTAACATTCAATTTAATAGAAGTGGATGAGGCTCACTGCTGTTTTCTTTTATTCTTCATAACAGCGTATTCAATTTGCTCTGGTCTAAGTGGTCCTTATGGAACCCTTATCCACAGGTGAGAGAGCCCAGAAGTGCAGTCCCTTAGCCTTGGCTTTTTATTCCATATTTGGCTAGGTTGTTGGAAGGATATGTCAGTACTCAATGATCTACATTATTTCCATGTAAGGAAATATTTACAGGACCATAATTGTATAATCATGCATTTTATATTTTACTGAGTCATTTTACCAATTAGATATACTCACCTGGCTAACATGGCTATGGTCCACCAAAATTGTATGCCTCTCTCTATTTTTGTTTCTGCTTAAGACTGTTCTGTCTATAGAGAGAATAAATATTTCAAAGAGATTATTTTTCTACAGAGATTATCCTAATCCATTTCATTGCTTATTTACTTTTTTATTTGCAAAATAAATTACAATTGTCCAATTTCTTATTCTGTGCAAATTCCAATGTCCAATTTCTTTAGCCAATGGGAAGTCATATAATTCTCAATACTTCTTAAAATTTTCTAGTTGTTTCTCCAATAATCTGAATTATTGGCTTTCCATTATCCATATACAGATGACTGTCTGTTATACAATTTTATGCTTGAGCATGGAGGGCATATTTTAGTTTATTTTATTAATTTAAGAGGTCACACATTTAAAACCTCTAAACTTGAGATTTAAATTCTTGAATTTAAATTCTGACTCCAATTAAAAAGCTAATTGTAAATAGTTATTTTAGTTTCTCTGAGCATCTCATTGGAAATGAAATTGATAATGTTTATATTATATATAATTTAAGATAATTAAATAAGGTTAAGTCATAAAGTATATTATTTTATATGCATATACTAAAAAGATATACTTTCGAATATGAATCATGCATCCTCATTTTTCTGACATATCTGTTTTCTATTCCATTAATTTATTAGTAAATCATCTATATTTATGTATTTCTGTATAACTTTACTAATTAAAAATATGCACTCAGTATTGGCAAGATTCTAAAATTCAGTAGGCCCTCATATTTATTAAATGAATAAATGCTATATATTTAATTATTTAATATCACAGTATCTTAGATATATTTATGTTTTGGATGATAAAAGAGGAATGAATAACTATGACTCCTTGTGTTTTCAGTAAAATGTGCCTGGAAGATGAATATGCATAGGAATGTGGGCATGAATATGGACATGGACATCAGAGGAATAACAAACTAAAGCATCTCAGCATGACTAAATTATTAGATTTAAGGTGTTTGTTATCAAATCATCAAAATGCTGCCAATGCAGATGATAACTAAAACTTACATGTCTCATAGAATCTACATGGCCATTCAAAGAGATAGGCTCCTGTTATGTATTCCTCTTCATCAAAGTGGAAATGAACAGAATGCTCAGTGAACTAGCTCATAACAAAGAAAGAAGGAAAATGTGGGATGAATGGAAGTGGGGTGGGGGTGGTAATGGGGAGATAAGGACACATGTTTAATATCTTAATCAATATAAAAAAAACACAAAATTTAGCATTTATATTGAATAGGTAGCATGATTTCCAAAAGTAGCCATTGATTTTAACCAAAAAATTGACAAATTTCAAAGACCATCTCAAAACAACTGTCCTGAATTCTAGCCAATATTGTATTTTTTTTATGTTGTCTCTAGCCAATACTTTAGCATATTTTTGATTTTGTAAAGTGAAGCATTAAGCAAAACTCATTTGCTAAATAGGGTAAATTGCATCTCTTAATCATCTGCTCTGTTCTGAACCTGATTAAATTGGCTTTTCTATGCTTACTAGATAGTAGTTGGGTACCCATTGCTGATCGATAACCTGTAATCAAGTGTGCCTGCCATCAAAGTACTTGCTGCATCAGAATATAGATGAACTTAAAATAGTATGCCAAATACTAGTATGTAACCTACAACAGCCAGAGAAAGGAATAATAGCTTATTTCATGTTATTAGGGGCCTGGTGCATGAAATTTGTGCACAGGGAGTGCAGGGTGCAAAGGGGGTGGTGGTGTCCCTCAGCCCTGCTGACGGGGCAGGAGAGTGAGCGAGCACAGCATCCATGCAGCCAGGTGTGGGCCCTCCTGGGCAGCTTGAGTGCAGCTTTCACACGGCCCAGGGTGGGCCCTCTTGAGCAGTTTGAGCGCAGCTTTCTCGAGGCCCAGGGTTGGCCCTCTTGGGCGGCTTCAGCTCAGCTTTTGCACTGCCTGGGGCGGGCCCTTTTGGGCAGCTTTTGCATGGCCAGGGGCGGGCCTACTGAGGCAGCTCAACCTCAGCCTCCATGCGGCTGAGGGGGGACTGGCAGGGGCAGCACGGACGCTGCCGAGGGCTGACCAGCCGGGGTGGTGAGGATGCTGCCCTGGCCAGTCCTTTCTCTCAGTGGCCACAGCCATCTAGCTTGGGGGTTTATTTGCTCATGATTGGCTTATGGGCAGGCTTGTGGGCATGGTCTGTGAGCATAGTGGAGGTACGGTCAATTTGCATATTACTCTTTTTTTTTTTTAGATAGGATTCCACTTGTAATCTTTATCAGAAATAATAACTTCTCATTTTAAGAGTATGGATTTGACAGCATATCATTAGCACAATACATGAGACAGGTTCTGGGAGAAGAGTGATACACTGTAACTGCTGGGAGGCCAAGGGTGCCTCCGTTTTGCTCTCTGAAAGGAACTTCATTGAATCTGCCATCAGAAGTTGAGGAAAGCAACAGTGAGAGACCTCACTGAAAGGCAGTGGCCGTGTGAAATGCCCAGAGTCTTCAGAGACACTAGTACTATTGATTATGCTTGGAGATCAGACAGAGTTTCTATGTGGAGGGACTTTCTGAATGTCTCATACACATGAGCTCAAAAGTGGCCTATATGGCTCCTATTATTGACATATTTCCTCCAATTCAAAGCAACTGCCCACTCCAAACACACCTAGTTAGCTGCCTAAACCAGAATTCACTCCAGAACTGGTATTATAAACTTAAAGAACTAAATGGGTATAAAGAAACATTACTTTAAATTCTTTTTTCAGGCACCGAACTCATTAACTGACCTTACTCTCATTTTGTGAAAATTAGGCAAGGAAACATGTCTCTGTTTCAGATCCTTAATGAGATGCATGAATATATATTTAAGCTGAGCTGTGAATATTTTATGAAAAAACGGGTGTTTATATTTGTAAGGATGTATAGAATTCATAGCAGAAGCCCTGAACTATAACAATAAAAGCATCAGCCTGAGCCAAGATACATGGAATATAATTTTTTTTCTTCTGTGAAATATTTTCCCTTTACATGCTCCATCTGTAAGATGAAGAATTTGAACACTGTGATTTTGGGTTCTTTTTATAGTTGTTTTTTTAAATACATAATTATTAGATAGTAGAGGAGAATAAAAGAAATGATAGAGGTAGTGAATAATCTTCAAAGTTTCATATGGGATTTTTTGTTTACTGCATAAAGTCCACTTGATCAAATAGAGTCTGAAGGCTATATGTAAGTGGATTCGTTGAAATAAAACCATAGTTGTATTTCATTCGTATAGTGTATACTTATTTAAATCTGCAAAATGGAAGTAAATTAGAAGGTGATTTTAAAACTATCAAAAAGAGCACTTTCAAAGTTTCCTTTTCTAAAAAGATGCAAAAATATTTCTTCTAAATGTTGAGACATAGGATTCCTAAAAGCAGAAAAATTTAGTAGGCCACAAACAGTACTTTATAAAATTATATGCTGTTTCTTTTTTTACCACCTGGGACTTATTAGGAAGTTTAAGGAAGATGGCAGAATTCACCTTCTGATGCCCTTATTTTAAGTTTTTTTTTCTAAGTGATTTATGTCGAAACATGTTTGTGCCTTATCAGATGTCAATAACCCTTTACAAATACCTGCCAGCGAAAACCTTGAGTGATCCTTGAGCTTTAGTTTGCTACCACAAACTACCCAGAAAGTTAGTTTATATTAACTGCAATACAATTCATCTAACTCTCTACAGATTTTTATCTGGTGTTTATGAGAAAAAGCACTAAACATCAATTAATGCATCAAGTAGAATGCATCAATTAATGCATCTGTGGTCTTTAAACATATCAAAAGAAAATTCTGTTGTTTTCAGCAGCCCACAACAGGAGCTGCTGAACATATGGACAAATCATTTTCAAATGCATCCTTGATTGTAAATAATACTGTAGTGTTTAAGTCTGTACACATACAACCAGTACTGAATCCAAAATGCATTAAGAATAGGGAAAATTGCCCTGGCCGGTTTGGCTCATTGGATAGGGTGGGTCTGCAGACTGAAGGGTCCCAGGATCGATTCAGGTCAAGGGCACATGCCTGGGTTGCGGGCTGGAACCCCAGTAGAGGGCATGCAGGAAGCAATCAATCAATGATTCTCTTTCATCATTGATGTTTATATCTTTCTCTCTCCCTCTCACTTCCTCTCTGAAACCAAAAAAAAAATTTTTTTTTAAATAGGAAAAAATTAATTTGTTCAATGCCAAAGAAATTCATAGGAAACTTTTACCTTTGATCTACTGTTTCTTCCTCCCATGAATCTCTAAATCAGATATGGGGAACATCCAGCCTTGGGGTCATATAAGGCCTGCAAAATCATATAGTCTGGCCCTGCCAAGGCAGTAGAAGCAAGCTAATTAAAAGTTTGTCAAAATATTGAAGGATAATTTTTAAATTGATAATTTTGTATGGACTGAGAATGATGTTTTAAATATCCAAATAACCCTTGGCAGAAGAAAGGTTCCCCAACCTGCTCTAAATCATGGAAGGTATATATATATATATCTCCTCCTATTATTAAGAGTAACATGCAAATGTGACCGTACCTTAGCTCCTGATTGGCTATGCTACCAGCCAATCAGGAGCAGGGGGCAGTGCCAAGTGGTGCAAGCGCCTGGCCCTGGGGGTGGAGACAAAGCTGCCAGGGTGGTGGTGGCGAGCACCTGGCACCCGGGCTTGGAGAGGAGGCAGCAGCGGCGGTGAGCACCCGCCCTTGGGGGCGGAGACGAGGAGGCAGCAACTCCAGCCAGAGCAGAGAAGACTGAAGGCTCTGGCTGGAGTGAAGCTTCCAGCTGGCCAAAGCAAAAACGGAAGGCAACAGCCAGAGGGAAGGCCTGGGTCCCAGGTTCCAGAGGAAAACTAGTCGTAGCAGCCAAGGGAAGGAAAGCCTATTGCATGAATCTTCATGCAACGGGCCTCTAGTATATATATGCATAGAAGCTATATAAACATATCACTTTTCTAGAGTCTGCTTTACCATGCTGTATAAATATTCCAATATTTTGAGTCACTCTTACTTGTACAAAAGGTTTTCATTACAATAAAAGGGTATAAAAGTCATATTTTAGTGACATGATAAATTAAAAAATCATTGTGCCATAAAATGCGCCCTTGGAGTAAATGGAGAAATATTTATACTTGAAATTTAAAAAGAAGTATATCACATTTGATTTTAAACTTTATATAGCCAACCCTAGTTCATTGTTAATTTTATTTAATTTATAATTTATTTAATTTCATATTTTAAACTTTAATACTAGCTCTCCTGGTGTTGGTTACATATTTTAATACAACTAGTGTCCCTTAGAATCAACATGGACAACTATTAAAATGTCTGCCTCCACCTGGTTGGTGTGACTCAGTGGTTGAGCATGTAGGTCAGGGTTCAATTCTGGGTCAGAACAAGTGCCCAGGTTTTGGGCTTAGTTTCCAGTGGGGGGCAGGATGAGGCTGATTAATGATTCTCTCTCATCATTGATGTTTCTATCTCTCTCCCTCTTCCTTTCTCTCTCTGAAATCAATAAAAAATATATCTTTTAGAAAAAATGACTGTCCTCATTATAAAATCTTTGTCTATTCTTTAAATTTACAGATTGGAGACAGATTATTTGTATTCTTTTTTTGTCTGGATTTTTTCATAGTTTATAAAGTTCTTGAAATTCATCCATGTTGTTGCAAATATTAGTAAATCAATTTTGTTACTGTTAACTAGTATTCATTGTACAAGTGTGTCACATTGTGTGCATCTCCTATGGATGAACAAATGGGTTATTTGTTGGTTAGGTTTTTATAAATAAAGTTGATTTATATTTTTCATAGAATTATTTCAGTAGACATCTTTTTGGTGAATCTAGGAGTGGAATTGATTGGACCATATGGTGAGCATATTATAAATTTCATGACAAACTGAACAACGGTATTCAAAAAATTCCTTATTTTAAATATGCACTTACAATTTTTGAGATCTATGCCTGTTCCATATTCTTTCTAGCACTGGATGCAGTCAGTTTGAGTGTGTGTATATGTTTAATTTTACAAATTCGAGTGAATATGAGGTGGTATCTCATGGTAGTTTTAATATGCTATTTCATCACAATGATTTTTGAGCAGGTATTTATGTTTTGGCATTCTGACATTTTTATGTATAGAGTATCAGCTGAAGGCTATTGTACATTTTCTTAAAATTTGGGTTATTTGATTTTTATGATTTGTAATATTTCTCTATGTATTTTGCATGAGCCGTTTGTTACATAGATGTACAATAATGTATGTCACAGCTGTTTCCTTGTAGTCTATTGATTTCATTTCCATGTTCTCATGAGAAAACATTTTTTTTCTATTTTGATGTATGGTCCAATTTATACTTTTGTCTCCCCCCCCCCAATATGATTAGTAAATAGAGTAGTTTCTAGGATTGACATAATAATGTATCACAAACTGTGTGATTTAAATTAGAGAAAAGGATTGTCTCATGATTCTGGATGCTAGAAGTTTGAGATAAAGGTGTCCAAGGGGGTGATTTCTCCCAAGGCCTTTCTCCTTGCTTTGTAGATGGCTGTCTTCTCCCTGTGTCTTCACATCTTTCTGAATACGTCTGTTCCAAAATTTCTCCTATGTATGACACCAATAATTTTGGTTTGGTGCCCTCTCTACTGACCTCATATTAATTTCAATGATTAAATCTGCAAAAGAATTATTTCTCAAATCAGATCACAAGTCTGTGTTGCTGTTGATTGGGACTTCAACATAACAATTTTCGCAAGGGAACACAATTCAGTCTGTAACAGTGCCTTTTTGGCAAATGAGTCCTTGCTTTCCACAGCTTGATAAAATATTCTCCCATGTTTCCTTCTAAAACTTCAATATTTTATCTCTCACATTTAGGTCAAAGATTTATCTCTAGTAATTTTCTTTTTTGTTTGGTGCCAGGTAGAAATTAAACTTTATCCTTCCCATAATATATGCAGTGATACACCTTTTGTTGAAAATAAATTTGTCTCTTCAAGGTTCCAGGTGCAGGAAATGGGACTCAGAGACCAAGGCATGTTAAAAGAGAAAGTTTATTCTGCACTGATGAGCAAGATCCATTGTGGAGGAGGTAGAGAAATCAGGATTAGAGGATGAGGTGGAGAAGAAGGAGGGACCCAACGGGGCTGGAGAGAGCAGCAACACGTGAAGCGTGAACTCACTTTTTGAGGGGAGGAACAGGAAGGGGTTGGGACCAGGGCAGAAAGGGAAGGGGTGGGGCCCAGAGCACTGGGCAAGCACTGATTGGTGGATGAATGTCTCAGGGATGTCTCAGCAGCAGACACCAGTTATGTCATTCTCGCCTACCAGTTGGGGGTTGGAAGGATCTATCACTTTCCTCATTGATTTGTTTGATGATATTGTCTAAAATTAAAAGTAATTAGCCGTGTTTATGATGTTATTGTCTAAAATTAAAACTGACCATATATCTGTGAATGTATTGCTGAATTCTCTGGCCTATTCCTCTGAGGTGTTTTTCTATCTCTATGCCAATAAACACAATCTCTTAGTTATTGTAGCTTTATCCAATAGAACAGCAGCTTCGTAGGAAATCTTGAAGTGCTCTCCAATACCATGTCTTTCATATTCCAGCCGCCTTAATGATTCCACACTTCATTCTCCATCCAGAGAACTGAGTGTTTTTTTTCTTATTTTATTTCTGTTCATTGTAGTTTAGAACATGCTCCCAAGCAAAAGGTTGCTGAAAATATAGAGCTTATTTCATTTCTCTTAAGACTTGCAGTTCCTCACAAAATGCTGGATAATAACCATGTCTTGTTTCAATTTCCCCAGTTGTATAATTGTTTACTAAGCCTGACGCCAACCACTCTGCCATGTCAGGATCAGAATTCAGCCTGCAGTTGCTTTGATCCATTGATTATTCTGTCCCAACAACTTAAGTAGCTAGAGTTTGTTAACAAATTATGTTTTATTTGCTAACTGCAGCCTGACTTCCTTCCTACTCAGAAAGACAACCTGAGAGATATTGCTTATCCTTTGTCATTCTATAGTACCCCAAAACAAGTGAGAGCATTAATGGATGGGAGTGGCAATGCAAGCTGTCCACAGGGAAACAGCCAAGGGACACTCCTGCAGTGAGGCATGCAGCAATTTATTTGGGCAGACGCGCACCCATAGAGATCACACTCTGAATTTTAGTAATAGAGAAGCTTATACAGAATTCAGAATCTAAAGAGGTTTGCAAGAGCTGCATTTTTTTACAATGTTTATTTCATAAGTGATAATACAAAGAAAAAAGCAGGTGTTTGGAGTTATATACACCCAGTAGAAGCCTGTTTTTGAGCCCTTATGATGTCTATAATATAACGATTCCTACTATCCATCTCCTCGTGGCTTAAAGTGATATCATAGCGATGCTTTCTGTAATGATTCAAGGTTTAAATAAGTTGATCCATGTAACCTCTTTATCAAAGCCTCTGACTTTCCCTGTCTGCCTAAAAAATATAATTATTGCTATTTTAACTGAAGTTAAATACAATAATCTTCAGCTGGATACTAAGAGCCAAAAAATGCCACCACCTACCAGCAAATATTCACAAGGGGCCTGATAGTTTAATGATATAATTAAAAGATTGGTGTCATTGAAAGATAACAAGGAACTTGTAAACAAACAAACAACAACACCCAAAAACAAAAACAAAATACCGAACACACCACACATTTGGAGGTAAGGTAAATGTGTGCGGGGCGGAGGAGGGGATAAAATTCACCTTTGGTCCAAAAAAAAAAAACTCTTAAGAAAATAATCTTTCTGAAATTTACTCTTTTAGCATAACAAATTCCCTTTACTTTCTGTGTAGTTCTAACTCAATAGTTGTGGATACTGAATGAAAATAAAAAGGGGCATTTAACATATAGAATGTGTATGTTATCTGTATGAACATGCATAGGATCAATAAGTGACTAATTTTACAATTTTGTCAATTTAACATTTATTGATTCTTCCCTTTCAAACTGGTGTAATCTAATCTTTGAACATAGCACATTTTAAGGATCACATTGTTATTTTGCGGTTCTGAAATTTATCCCCTATATTACTAGCACATTTTTACACAATAATAAGAAAATAATACCACCTTAGAGTTTGGGTATAATTTAAAGAATTAGCATATAAAATAATATTTTCTAATCACTCACTGTTCCTTCAACATTATTATTAAATTTAATAAATATTTACCTTTTTAATCATCTTTGCACACATACACCTATGCAAAGAAATGTAAAACATAATCCCAGGTTCTGAACACCTTATCCTCTTTCAAGGAAACTCAGCTATGAAACTATTGTAAAATGTATTGCTAGTGTATAAAAACCAGACAGCATTTCTTTTCTTTTCAGGGAAACTTGGCAAAGGGCTCACAGGAAAAGTGATATCCCTGCTATGTCTGAACATATCAGTTATATTCTCTGAGAGAGTCAGTAGGTGAAGGATCTTCTAGATCAGTGGTCGGCAAACTCATTAGTCAACAGAGCCAAATCAACAGTACAACTATTGAAATTGTTTTTGAGAGCCGAAAACTGACTTCCGCGCATGGGCATGAAGTTTCAATCGCACTGTACATACATGCCCGCACGCGGAATTTTAAGGAAGAGCCACACTCAAGGGGCCAAAGAGCCGCATGGGGCTCGCAAGCCACAGTTTGCCAACCACTGTTCTAGGTCAAGAAAACACCACAGGAAAAAAGGTACATAATTAAAAAAAAAATGTATGCCATGTTTAGAAAATGGGTTAAGTGAAAGCATAAATTTTATGGAAGAGAGCAACAGAATGTGACACCTGAAAGACAGGTTAAGAATAGATTATGAAAGGTTTCAATGCCATTTTGAAGGGTTAGATTTTATACTTATGAAATTCAGGAGCAGATAAACTATGGTCTGATTTTTAAAGAAAAATATATAAAACATTCCATATATAATACATTGTTACATAAAACATGCAATATATAAAATATGCTGCATGTAATATATATGTGCTGCATATGATGTATAATAATTCTAATATATAAAAATCCAAGGGTCATCATAACCAAAACAACCAGATGGACAACCGAATAGCAGGCTGCATGGGTAACAACCAGGCTGACAGGGGAGGCAGTGAGGGACAAACAAATGACCGAACAGCAGGCTGCATGGGGTAACCAGGCCAGCAGTGGGGGCAGTCAGGGGTGACCACACCAGTGGAGGGGCAGTTGGGGTGACCAGGCCAGGGGGACAGAAAAGAGTGACCAGGCCAGCAGGGGGCAGTTGGGAGATCAGACCAGCAGAGGGGGCAATATGGGGTAACCAGGCTGGCATGGCGGGCAGTTAGGGGCAACCAGGCCAGCAGCAGGGAGAAGATAGGGGTGATCATGCTGGCAGTGAGGGGCAGTTAGGGGCAACCAGGCAGGTAGGCAGGTAAGCAGTTAGGAGCCAGTGGTCCCGAATTGTGAGGGATGTATGACTGCCGGTTTAGACTAAACTAGCAGTCAGACATTTCCTGAGGGGTCCTGGATTGGAGAGGGTGTTGACCTCTCACCCACACCCATGCACAAATTTTGTTCACCAGGCCTCTAGTGATAATATAATATCCTACAGATAATTTCTAGGGTTAATAATGTTTTTTAAATTATTAGGGTTTGGGGAACATGCATTCATTCATTGCATATGAAAACCATAAAATAATAGCTTTATACCATTAGAATTATATATTCACTATATTTACTATATCCAGATTGAGGTATTTTTATTGATCAGAAAGCATTACAATATATTCTTCATTGAAGTACCTAGAATTTTATTTCAGTATGTTGTATGTACAAGTATGTAGTGGATATTGTTTGTTTTTATTTCTCCATATTATGTAAACCATATACTGATATTAGGGATTTAATTAACTTATAAATCTTGGTCTGCCTCCCTCTAGAAAAGAAAATTCTCCTGAGAGCTTGGGTGTACACATGATCTACCTAAATTAATGCTTCTGAAGTGAGATTCCTCAAAATGCAGGAGAACAGAGATGAGAGGTTTGCTGTGTTTGCTTGTTTGTTTGCTTTATCTGAATATGTAAAACTGTTTCTTTTATTTGTTTTTTGAGTCTGATTCTTCCAAGTCCTTAGGCTTTCAGCAATTTTCTGTGCCACCCCAAGTCTTTTCCAACATTTATTCCCTGCATGAATCCTGTGTAGACAGATTTTGTTGCTTGCAAATCAGATCTCAAATGCAAGGTGTATCAACCCTAACAGCAAGTGCAGTGTCTGTTACCTCTGCCATCGTTAGCACAAAATCTGACAGGAGTTGTGCACTTGTTATGGGAGACATATATTTAATAAACTAACAAAGAGATGGTAAGCATTACAATGACACTTGTGATTTGAAAATTATGGAGAACTGTTTTATGCTGATTTACTAGAAGCTTGGCATGCTTTGAACAGAAGAATGTTTAAAGTACTTCGGGGTCTAATGAGGTATCTAAAACCTCCCAGAATTCAAATAGCAGCATCTTATAATGGAAGATCTTTGATGAGCTATTTCGTTTTGATTAGCCTTGTTCAACATAATTTGAATTTCACTGTGAAGGAGTGCCATATGGCATCAATAAATAAGTCTTCAGTGTGCTTCACTTATCAGCTAAAATGTATATAAAAGGTCAATTATCCCTAATTAAGTCACTATTTTCTTTGGTAAGCATGTGTGTTTTGCTAATCAAGCACCCACTGAGGTTACTGAGTGTTTCTGCATGATTAATTAAAGACATGTCGAAGATATGCATCTGAAGAAAAGCTGAGATGTTGTGCTCTCTTTCAAAAAGAATAATAAAGAGAAAACATATATTGGGGCTGTTTGGTTCATTATCACTTTTATCTCATCTATCCTCCGTCAAAACCTTCTTCTGAAACCTCTATACCTTCCCTCACCTAGGTTAATGGGATCTAAGGATATCCTGGAATAGCTGTATGCCAGGTCTGGTCCCCAGGGACTACCATCTGACATGCAAGGGCTTAGCACACATTTACAATAAGTATGTGACACGAGGTAGGTAATAGGCACTGAGAAAGAAGTGCAGGCACTGCTGTCAGGAACTAATCATCCATCACATGGATGTAGGAGTTGTAGGAATGGGAACAGTGGTGTTCTGAAAGCATCTAGTAGAGCTCTATCATTATCCGCTACCATCCTTTCTAGGAGTTTATGGGGAAAATCCACTTTACTTAAATATAAGTAATAGGAAAGGATTACATTCAAACCCCGTATTAAATTTTTGTAAGAAAAAAATTGAGCAGGAAAATGTTCAGACAATGAAGGAATGCCAGGAAAGCATGCCCCCAAAGTAGAGAAAGTTGTGAACTAACATTTTTTAATGAGGTAAAATACTAATAATTTAAAAAGTAGAAGATATGAAAGCAATGCAAAAATCCTCTTAGAAAATATAAGAAATGCAACAATTAAGCAAAAAGAAAAACTGAAAAGAGAGCTTAGATGACACAAAAACAATGAGAAACAAACTGGTATATAATACACTTAAATTATTTATATAATATTTAATATATTTAACAAAGAGTAAATGAGAATAGAATAGTGGATAAACACAATGAACAAAATGAGGTAAATAAAATAAATATAAAATGGAAAAAAGGAAAATGGTAATCATTAACAAATGAAGACAGAATAATGGTTAATTAAAATATCCTATATAATAAAAGAGAAACATGAGAATTTGACCATACCTTCGCTCCTGATTGGCTATGCTACCAGCCAATCAGGAACAGGGGTGGGGCCAAGTGGCACGAGCACTGGGCTCCAGGGGTGGAGATGAAATGACTGTGGCGGCGAGCACCCAGCCCCCAGGTGCTGTGCGGGGAAGCAACGGCAGCAGCAGCAGTGGTAGCACCGGCAGGATGCACCCGACCCCCGGGTGCTGTGAGTGGAAGTGGCGGCAAGCGCCCCGTCCCCGGGGCCGGTTGGTCGCAGGCAGTTGGGGCTGAGCTAAGCAGGGCTAGGCTTTAGGCCTTGGGCAGACTAGGGGTGAGCCATCAGTTGGACATCCTTTGAGGGCTCCCAGTATGTGAGAAGGGGCAGATTGGGTTGAGGGACCACCCAGCCCCAGTGCATGAATTTCGTGCACCAGGCCCCTAGTATAGAAATAATAGACAAAGAATGAAAAAGATAGTGAGAAACCAAAATGATAGCATAAAACAAACAACAGTGAAATGCATGAAATACATTCTGAACTAAAAGACAAATTAAAGGTCTATATTTATATATTAAAAAACATTTGATTGGAAGAATAGAGTGGAAGTAACAATAGAAGCCAGAAATTATTGAATATACCTTATTTTTTAGATTTGATTTTGGATACATGTAAAATAAACTACAAAAATTAAGGAGAAAAAATCCCTAATAATTGAAGGCATAATGAAAAAAATACACCTGTTTATCTTGCTGATAGCACACCCACCCAAAGGAAAATTATACCAAATGATCCTACTTACATGTAATTTTACTGAACACCTGTTAAAGGGATATACCTTAAGGACAAACAAAAAACTATTGCAAAAACACTTATGCTGTTTTCTCTGAATATGTGGTTGATGTTATTATTAATATGTTTAATCCATATTAATTATAATATGTATAATGTGTATTATAGAAGAAAGCTAATGAGTATTATATTTATTTCATTGAGACTAGAGGTTAGGGGTATGGTTAAAGAAAGTACAAATGTCAGACTGACACAATGATGTTTTGAAAGAGGAAAATATTTTAAAACTATTGTCCTAATTTTGCATAAAAAGTATCATCATCAATTTATTCATACTTTATTATATTAAAAAAGAAAATAAAACCACATTTCCTAGCCCTCTCCATTAAAAACTATTTATAACTACTAGAGGACCAGTGCATGATAATTCATGCACTGGAGGAAGGTGTCTCTCAGCCTGCCCTGACCCCTCTCACAGTCCAGGGGAAGGTTATGCCCCCCCACACTTCTGCTGCTGCCAATGCCCTCAGCGCAAGCCTCAGCTAGCCCTGGTTACCTGAGCCTTAGTTGGCCCTGTGAGGCTAAGCAGCCAACATCCAAGGCTTGCCTGTGCCTTGGGTGTCAGCTGGGCAGCCGCTATCTGAAGCTTGACTGTGCCACAGGCTGGCTCTGGGTGGCTGGGGGCCTTAGGGTAGGTTGAAAGGACTGTGGGACTCCAGCAGTAGGCACAAGCTGCGGTCAAACCCACCTGAGCGTGGGTCCACACTGCACACCTGCCACCCCACCTTGGCAGGGTTGAAAGGACTGGGGGACTCTGGCAGGGCTACAGAACCTGGGTGCCACCTCTGTGGCTATGGGTGCCACCATCTTTGTCATAGCAGCACAGTTAATTTGCATATTCCCTCTTTATTAGATAGGATGACAGCCCACTGAGCCTCCTAACAGCCATATTGCTGACTCTTAATATCATTTCATATTAAACAAAGATATCATGGAGATATCTATTTCTAGATATAGGGAAGGAAACGTGCAAGATGAGTCAAGACTATTTTGTCATTTTAGGAAGTGAGCAAGATCCCAAAGATAAAAAGAATAATATCAAAAGAAAAAAGAGAGAAAGAAACACACACACACACACACACACACACACACACACATACACACACACATCAGGACCAAGTTGAAACTTCTACTAGCCATTAATGGATCAATTTGAGCATCGTTAGAAATAACAAGTGAAATGTATTGAATATAACAAAAAATATGTAAATGCATGAATTCACAATAAGGTGGTAGATGGATGGATGAATAAATAGGTAGATGCCAATAGGTTATTTTATCATGATGCTAGAGATCCAACTCATAATTTTGAAAAATGATAAATGGTGAAAAAGATTTTTCCTGGTAAAATTCAAAAGAGCCACATGCTTGAGGAGGTTAAGTTTCCATCTATGGAATTATAAAAATGAATAAAATGCAAAGATGATAAAATTAGATCATCATTTTATAATCCATAATGAGATAATGGATCTAGGTAATGGTTATGAATTATTTCTAATCTAACAAAAAGTGGGAGATGACAGCATGTCCTTCCCAATCAATGAGTGCCCACTACGTCACCTATAAAATGTTTTAGGGGTAGGTTTTTCCCAAATGTCATCAAGCCGCTGTAGGACTCGAACTACCAACTTGTGGATAATACAGCAAAGAAACACAGTGAGTTACACCACAGGGAAGCACTAGCACAATCCACACTTCCATGCAGAGAAAGTCTGCAGTTTGTTTTTTAAACAAATTAAGTGTAAGATTGGGAAAGAGAGAGCATTGATTGTAATGTATGAAACTCAATTTTATGCTGATCCTAAATAAACAATTTTGTGTGGTGTTTAAATTTTTCGCCAAAGAGAATAATTATATAAATGATGTTTCAGCAAATCTATAGATATTTTGCAACCACTAGTAATAATATTTTGAAGGGTAGTCAACAAATTGGAAATGTTTATGATATCACTTTAAGATAACAGCAGAATAACTATTACATGATTGTACATAAAACATAGTATACATATATATATGTATATATATATATATACAAACATATCAATACATGTTTACATATGTAGATAGATGAAGGATAGCTACATAGACAGAAAGAAAAGCAGATAGATAGATAGATGATAAAGATCCAAAGATTCATTTCCTAAAGTGATGAAATTAGGAATACATTTTTTCCTTGTGACTTCTACTTCATGCTTTCAATATATTTTGTTCAATGAAGACACATTAATATGTAATACTTTCAACAATAATGATTTAAAAAAGACATATTAGGGCAATTAAATAAAATTATGTTTAATTAACTTTTACAGTCTTTTACAAATTGAAAGAATTCTTTTTCCCTTTAATGACAACATTATGGTTTGAAAAGAACAAGGTTTATGGAGTTAGCCATAACAGGGTATGAATATCAGATCTGCCTTTATTTTAAACCCAGGTTGTAAACATCATAATGCAATTTAGTCCTTTAATCACAATAAATTTCTTTAGGAATTCTATGGTAGTTTATCTGGGATCAAATTGTAGATCAATACACTTTAATTCTCTTTTGTATTACTTCTTTGATACTCAAATTTGAGAAACTTCTTTCTTATCTTCTACCGTTCATGAAAATGTGTTAAAATCAAATTATAATGTCTGAGACTCAAGTGAAAATTTTGCATTCTTTCATTTTTCTTCATTTATAAAACATAGATTTATAAGTTTTTATTTTCATTCACAAACTTTTGTATTGTCTATAACTCATTTTCACCAGACTCCACTTACAATCTTTCTGATAATAAAAAATATACAAAGAAAATTGATGTTCTTGGAATTCATTTTCTTGGCTAAAAATGCAATCAGGGTCTAAATATGGTCTTTTAATTCCTTATCATTTCAGTTCTAAGTAAATTTCAGCTGTCCTAATTTTTTTACCACATTAAAATATTACAGCATGAATCTTTAAACGACAGGTGCTAGTTTGAAATATAGGTTTTGTTTTGGCCTACAAATTAATCAGCCCTTTATATCCTGGCAGTAACTTTTGAATTAAACAACTCTTCTCTTCAGATCAAAATAACAGCTTCAGTGCTAGTCTGTCATTTAAAGTTCATGCCACGGTAAGTCAAGACAGTGTCTTTGTAGCTCTGGGAGGATTTGAAGGGGTTCTGGATTTTATTCTGCTTCTTGTATTTCAGATAACTCCAGACTTTAAATGACCCCACGGTGATGGAGCTCTGTGATTGGGCTCTCTGTAGCTGTCCAGGACAGGAATTCATTCTTATAATCCCATTATCTTCCTCTTCATATTTAATAGCCTACTTTCAGATCTGCCTTGGAATGCCATTATGCAAAACCCACACACAGTATATGCTACCTTAGTTATATATTACAGGAGAGGAAAGTGTACCTAGCTGGCAATTTGGCTAATAAATATTGATTATTGTTAATAAAACAGTTGAGGGACATAGCTCTCTCCCTTACTTAGCTTACTTCCTACAATTTCCTGAAAAATCTACATTGATAATTAAATTTGAGTTCTTAAATGCATTTAGTAAGGCAGAAACATGTTTACAGATTAATTAAATAGTAACCACCCTCTCCATTTTAACTTACATATCACCTTCAACCTCCCAGTCCTTCTATCCTGCCCTATTTTTCTCTTTCCATAGCTTTTATCACATTCTTATATCCAAGGTAATACTTATTTCTTAGGCTAATTTTACAGTGCTAGAAATTACGCTTCACAAGGGCAAATATTTTCATATCTTTTATTCATTGATACATGTTAAGTATCTACAGCGCTACCTAACTCATAGTAGACACCTAATGAACTCTACTATGTATTAGCACATATATGTATTTGTTTTGTTTTGTTTGATAGAGACGATAATATAGAATGTTATATTTAGACATTAGATTCTCTTTTGTTCAGATTATTTGGAGGTTTTAGGGGATTGTTTGTATGCAAGTTATGCTCATATACGTACTAGAACCTAATCAGATGACATCAGATGTGATTAAAGAATTTGTAATTATGTAACTGAAACAGATGGAAGAGCCAAGATGACACACAATATACCATGCTGTCTAATAAAGGTAACATCCTTCATACAAAGGTGGCTACTCACTCAAGTAAAGCCTTGAGCAAAATTTTAATGTAATGCTACTATGTCTTGGACCTTTGTACCATCCCCTTTTCTGCCTCTTTGCCCATTTGCCACTGTCCTTGCATCCTACTCATGTACATTTCATTACTCATCCCTATACTTAGACACCCATACAACACAAAGCTGCCAAAACTGATACAATTTTATCTATGACCAATGCAGGAAGAAATTGAACGTTCCCAGAGAACAAAACCTTGCACTAAAGGGGTGGGATCGGGAAGATCTGCTGATGGAACTTCAAATATAAGGTGTCTCAAAAAAAATGCATACACAGACTTTGAATAAGTATAAATTCAGTATGTATTAAACATATTTTATTTTCAAAATTGAGCTATGGCCTATTAAAGTATGTATACATTTTGGGAGGACACCAGATATAGGTGAGGAAACCAAAAATACTGTGGCAGTAGGACTACTCCTTTGACTCTAAATAATTTTTTAATCTTTATTGTTGAAAGTATTATATATGTCCCTCTCTTTTTCTCCCCATTAACCCTTTCTAGCCTGTCCCTAGTTCCAGCCCCAGGCCTTCAACACAATATTATCTGTGTCCATGGGTTATGCATATATATGCATATAAGTTCTTTGGTTGGTCTCTTCGCACCCACCCCTGCCTTCTCTCTGAGATTCAAGAGTGTGTTTCATGCTTCCATGTTTCTGGATCTATTTTGTTCATCAGTTTATTTTACTCATTAGATTCTACATATGAATGAGATCATAGGATATTTATCTTTCTCTTACTGGTTTATTTTGCTTAGTATAATACTCTCTAGGTCCCTCCATACTTCTTTTTTACCGCTTCATGAAATCATTTAATTTGAGAAATTTAATTAAAATTTAAACCCCTGAGATTCTAACCCTAGCCATCCTCTCTCCCCCAATCTTTAATGTGACTTATAAAGTATTATGCTCCTGTAGATTATTGTGAATTTTGTCATTTGGACTATAATTGGCAGTGTCACTTCTTCACATACATATAAAAAGCTAATTGCTGGCAAAGCATGTTTCTGCTTCACTCTATTCCTTTTAGGATCCACTAGGAAGAGGGAATGGAGGAAAGTCGCAGTGCTCTACATAGTTAAAGACACTAAATATTTTATTTTCAATTCTATAGAGCACTCCTGAACAAGGAATTCTTTCTTAATACTAAGTTTTCAGAATTTATTATGAATTTGGGGTCAGGATGTCCCAAGAGCTATTCAAATTTCATTTGCTCCCTGCATCCAGAAAAACAATTTCAGATGAATGCACAGGAATTCTCTTTCATTTCAAATCAAGAATTGCCTTTACTCCATAAAATGTAAAACATTGCTTACATATTAGCTAATATTATCTATACTAGGGGCCCAGTGCACAATGATTCGTGCATGGAGGTGTGGGGGGTGGGTCCCTCAGCCCGACCTGCACCCTCTCCAATCTGGGAACCCTCAGGGGAGGGGAGCCCCCTCCAATCCAGGAGTTTCTGTCTCTCTTTGAAATCATATGAGCAAATTGTCTGAAACCCCAACCCAGTTTCCTTTGGTGCTCAGAATAATAGAGGTCTTTTTTTTTCCTCCATTGTTGGAGATTTCCTAGAAGTTGCAGGATATCTTTCCTTTAATTTTTCCTCGACACAGTAACTTTACTTACGTCTCTCACCTTTGCTTTCCCTGCACCCCCACTGCAATAGTAACTTGCTCCAGAGTCACTTTGCTCTAGCGTCTATGAGATCCCACAATGCATCTGCACCAGAACGACTATTCCCAGAATTCTTGGTGCTCTCTGCACTCTTGATTTCCACTTCTGGTTCAGTGACTGGCCACCAGGGTCTCCACACACTCCAGAGACTGGCAGCAAGCCTCCCCAACCCCATTGTGGGCACTGGGCTTGGGGTGTGGACCCAAACTGCTGCTTGGCACCAGAGAACATCCCTGTCTCTGAAGCAGCCAGCCCTGTTGTGGGTGCCGAGCTGAGGGGCATGCAGGGACCCCTGGGCTGCACACAGCAGTAGCCATCAGGGTCTCCGCATGCTCCAGAGGTCAGCAGCCATCTCCCTGTCCTGGGTGCTGGGCTGGGGTTGTAGACCCAAACCACCACTTGGCACCAGAGCAAATGCAAGCAGATGGGAGCGGGGCAGGAACTCGGGGATGTTCCCACCCCACCCCCAGCCTCTTGGCTGCTGCACCTTCAGTCCTGCAGTGTCTGAAGGTGTTCTGGGATTCCTGCTGCTCAGGGCCTAAGTTCAAGCCTACTAGCCTACAGGCTAGGAATGGCCTGGGTCCCGAGTATGTTCCTGGGATCCAGGCCAGTTGGCATCTGTGTATGCAAATTAACCACTATCTTTATTGGTTTTATTTGCATTTCACCCCTGATTGGCTGGTGGGCATGGCTTGTCAGTGTAGTGGAGATATGGTCAATTTGCATATCACTCTTTTATTAGATAGGATATATAAAAAGCCAGTGACTGGAATGCTGGAGTGACCAGAATGACTGTTGTTGTGACATCCACTGCAGCTGGTCAACTGGCTCAGTTGGGGGCAGGGTCACATGGCCAACCTCCCATAACCCCTCTACCTGGTTGGCCCCCACCCTAATCGAGGACAGGGCTGGCTGGCCAACCTCCCATGGCCCCTCCTCTCAGCTGGCCCCATCCTTGATTGGCCCCTCCCCCACAGGCCCAGGCCCAATCAGCCACCATTGGGATGGGCCTGCTGTACCCCACCCATGCACAAATTCATGCACCAGGTTTCTACTTAACAATAATTACATTGCATCTTCCTCCCCTTTGACAGCTGTCAGACTATTCTCTGTGTCTCTGAGTGTGATTCTATTTTTTGTTTGTTTATTTTGTTCTTTAAATTCCATATGTGAGTGAAAGGGCTCTCTGTTCAAACGCTTCTCCTACATTAAAATTTTTTTTTCAACCACACAGATTGGTCTTCTATCCCACAGTACTGTTACCTCTTAAATTATCCCTTTGGAATTTTATCCTGAAATATTTTTATTAAAATCTAACTAGGGGCCTGGTGCATGAAGATTCATGCTTGAGGGGTAGATCCCTTAGTCTCACCTGCACCCTCTCCAATCTGGAAACCCTCCAATACAGGAGTTTCTGTCTGTCTTTGCAATCATATTGAGCAAATTGCCTGAGATCTAAACCCAGTTAGGTTTGTTGCTCACAGAATAATAGAGGCCATTCTTTTTTTTAATTTGCTTCATTGATGGAGATTTCCTGGAAGTTTTAGGATATATTCCCTTTAATTTTCCCTAAACATTCTGATTTTACTTATGTCTCTCACCTTTGCTTTCCCTCGATCCCCCACTGCAATAGTAACTTGCTCCAGGGTCACTTTGCTCTAGTATCTAGGAGATCCATCTGCCATCAGAACTATGATTCCCAGCAGTCCTGGTGCTCTGCTTCTAGTCCTGGGGCTGCCACCAGAATGACTATTTCCAGAATTCCTGGTGCTCCTGTACTCTTGGTTTTCCCTTCCTTCTCTGTCTCAATCCCATGGCCTCCCACTCTGCCAGGTCTTCCAAGCCACAAGCTCTCCCTCTCTGCTCTCTGTCTGGTGGCTTGGGGAGCCAAGTTACCCAAGCTGCTGCACTCTCTACTGGCTCTCCCACTCTGCTCTCCACCCAGTGCATGTGTATGCAAATTAACCTACCATCTTTGTCAGGTTAATTTGCATACTCTAGATTGGCTGGTGAGTGTAGCAGAGGTACAGTCAATTTACATGTTTCTCTTTTATTATCTAGGAGGTTTGCATTAAACAGCTAAGAATGATAGGTGTATTTAAAATATTTCTATTTCCTGAAAAATTGTATTAGAAATAATAAATACTGATAACTATTCACTGATATAACCTTTTCATATATTTTTGCATCATATATACATGTATATATGTACACACACACACATATATATATATATATATATATATATATATATATATGATTTTTTACTGCAGTTATGCAGTATCTCAAACTGTTATGTTTTATTTTACTCTAGGGGGATCGTAATATATTTTTGTATCCACATAGTGCCTAACTCAGTAATGCATATATGAACATAATAAACATCTAGTGAGATAATGAGGATGAAATTATTCCTAAGCAAAGTATATCCCTAAATAAATTTTATTTAATGGAACATGAACCACAAATTGCAATCATAACAAAACTCTGAAGGTCATGATATAGTGAAATCCCATGCAACTTCTTCATGACTTTGTTTTCTCTTGTATCCCATGTTATTTGTAGTATGTGTGCCTATGTAACACTGAGATAAATCATTATTATTCTGCCCATCAATTTCCTGCTTGTAAGTTGTTTACAATTTCATTGATCTGATGCACAGAAATGCTTAGTATGAATATTTATAAATCTATGACCCCTGAACCGTAGATATCTTCAGATCGAGGAGACATCTTTCCATAGTATAAGGTCTCTTTGACCATTTGATTATTAATTTTAAAGAATGAACACTTTTCTACAAATGGCAGATATTTTATAAGCACATCTTTATGTTCCTTAAGAAAACATTACATTATATTCTGTGCTGCTGGGCTGTATCACCTGTCAATTAATCAATGAGTATGTGTTTAGTATCTAATGTACCTATTATATGTCAGGTTTTGTTCTAAGGAATGGAGATGAATCTGTGATCAAAGCAAAGGTCTGTCCCATGGAGCACTCCTCTGGGAGAAGACATAATCCACTGAAAACATTATGCTAAGTTGTCAGGTAATAATAAGCTCTACAAAGAAAATAAAGAAAAATAGAGAGACAAGGATTAGAGATGGGTCTGAGGAGACATTTGAGAACAGAATAAATTTAGGGACTGAGATAAGTGGAATCTGGGAGGAGAACCTCCCAGAAGAAGAAGTAGCTCTTATTTGGAATACTGCTAGGAAGTAAAAATAAAAATAAAAAATAGGAGAACACTCAGGGTAATTGCACCTGAAGTAGGTGACCAAGGGAGAGAGTATTAAATGGCTAAGGCCAAATCATAGAAGGCATGCAAACTCTAGATGGGGATTCAGATTTCATCCTGAATATGACTGGGAGATATAGGTGAATTCCAAATATTTTCACAATAGCAATTAGGTCAAAGGAGAAAACTGTTTATTGAAAGAGGGAACATTCAGGGGAATATCAGGTTTTGAAGGAGCAATCAGGAGTTTGATCTGGGACAAGAAACATTTGAGAAGTCCACTGGAATTCCAGCTGAATATCTCAGTAGGCTGGTAGTGATATTACAAGGCCAAAATTATGATAAAGTGAATGAGGCACTCTCCTCAGATGTCAAATTTAAATGTGAGCCAGACATGCAGTAATCATAATCAATATTTTAATGTGATATTGTTTTAAAATAAAAATTAATGCAAACAATTCATGGTAAACAAAATAGAAACATTTTAAAAGTATTTTGGTGGGGAGGATTTTGGCTCCTACGATCAATAACCCTTAGCGATATGGCTGTGAATATATGACCTCATCAGCTAAAAGAAACTTGTCAGATGGTATTAAGCTGACTAAGCAGTCTCTCTTAAAATTGTAAATCATCTTGGATTGTTAAATAAGGCCATTGTAGTCTTATGAGCCCTTAATAGCAGAAAAGGAAGTCAAGATACAGATTGGTGCAGCCACTATAAAAAAATAGTATGAATTTACTTAAAAAAAAGAAAAGAACTGGAACTACTGTTTGACCCAGCAATCCCACTTCTAGGTATCCTAGTGGCTCAGTGCACGAAATTTGTGCAGGGGGTAGGTTTCTCTCAGCCGAGCCTGCACCCTCTCCAATCTGGGACACCTCAGGGGATGTCTGACTGCCAGTTTAGGCCTGATTCCTATGGGATCGGGCCTGAACCAGCAGTCGGACATCCCTCTCTCAATCCAAGACCACTGGCTCCTAACTGCTCACCTGCCTGCATGCCTGAATGGCCCTAACCACTCTATCTGCCAGCTTGCTTGCCCCCAACTGCCCCCCTTTGCTGGCCTGATCGCCTCCAACTGCCCCCTACTGGCCTGATTACCCCCAACTGTCTCCCACTGCCAGCCTGTTTGCCGCCAACTGCTCCCACACCCCACTGCTGGCCTACTCGTCCTCAACTAACCCCCCCTGCCAGCCTGCTTGCTCCCATCTGCCTCCCCCGCCAGCCTGATCACCCCCAACTGTCCTCCTCTCCTGGCCTGATCATCCCTAACCACCTCTGCCTCGGCCCCACCACCATGGCTTTGTCCAGAAGGACGTCTGGAAGGTCTCCTGGTCTAATTAGCATGTTACCCTTTTATTAGTATAGATATCGAATAATTCCAAAACTGAAATCAAAAAGGATATATGCACTCCTGTGTTCATAACAGCACCATTTACAATAGCTAAGATCTTGAAACATCCCTAGTATCCATGAGTAGATGTGTGGATAAAAAGCTGTGGTACATTTGCACGATGGAATATTATTATGCAGCTATAAAAAAGAAAGGGTTTCTTACCCTTTGTAACAGAATAGATGTACCTGGAGAATATTATACTAAGTGAAATAAGCCAGTCTGTGGAAGACAAATATCACATGATCTCACTTATAAGTGGAATCTAAAGAATATAATACAGTGACAAACAAAATAGATTAAAAAAACATGAAGGCACGTAAAAGACTGACAGATCTCAGGGAAATATAGGGGTGGAATTTAGGAAAGAGACTAACCAAAGAACTTATATACACACATGTATAACCAATGGACACAAACAATAGTGTGGTGAAGACCTGGGTGGAATAGGGGCCGGGAGAAGGAGGTAAAGGGGGAGAAATTTGAGGAAAATCTATAGTAATGTCAACAATAAAAAAAGGAAAGGAAAGGAAATCAATAGATTCAGAGATATGTGGTAGGAGCAGAGGCAGAAGACATTAAAACAAGCAAGAGGTGGACTATAGAAGCTACAGAAACTAAGAACAACCGCTAGCTACAGCAAGACAGGAAACAGGGACTTTAGTCCTATAACTTCAAGTAATTGTTTGGCCAGTACCTGAGTAAGCCTGGAAGTCTAGTCTCCCTTACGGCCTCTGGAAAAGAGCCCAGCCCAGCTGCCACCTTCATTTCAGCCTTGTGGGGCCCTGAGCACAATAGCCAGATAAACCCATTAGACTTCTGACCTACAGGTTGTGAGATATGAAATTTGTTTGATTTTTTTTAAGATACTAAGTTTGGTGGTAATTTACTTCAACAGCGATAGAAAAAAATAATACCAACAGGATCAATACTACTGTTTTTTCCTTTTGCCTGGAGCTCTAGTGCAGTGTAGCACAGTTCTGTAAATCTGTCTGTACTAGAGACAAATTTCAGATTTATCTTATACATGCTATTTCAAAGCAGAGTTGTATGCAATTATTAAGGAGTGACTGTAGATAAAGCAAAGAGAAGCTCCAAGGACTGAGCCACAGAACACACCAAATGTGATTATTCAGCAAGAGAAGAGTGTCCAGGAAAGGCTAAAAAGGCAAGCAGGAAAAATGGAAAATTATATTACCCCAGAAACCTGGAGTACGGTTTAATGTGACTCAAGACCTTGACAGTCAATTGTTTCTGCTTCTGATCTGCATTTTGTAGATCAAATCTCCTAAATCCTGGTCTCTTCAATCACAAAAAATATTCCTAAATGTTATTGTATATTTCTATGGAAGATTAAAATATATACTGTGAACTATTTGACTTAAACTTATTTTTTTTAAAAGTCACTTGCAGAGCTTAAGCTAGCCATCCCTACTTAATTTATATTTTAGTAAAAATTAGTTGTCTGCTAAATTATCCTTGACCACAGGTAACATAGACATTGGCCCTTACTGAATCCCATTTGACTCCTGTAGCATTTTTCTTTTTTAACTAATGATGCTAGACTAGAATTCCATAAATAAATATGTATGGATATATAGTACTCCATAAAAATTATACAGGTATCAGATTATACCACAGATGCACATTTTCAAGGAAGAAACTCATGTAATATAATTGATTAAATGCAAAAGAAGGAAACGGAAATTATTTGAAAAAACACATCTCTCAAGAAGACCTCCTAATATGTGGTTATTGCATGTTTTGTTATGGAGCAGGCATTATATCAAAATGCTTTTAAGATAGCCATAGATTATTTAACAGCTTCACTGAGATGCATTTTACATACCTTTAAATTTCCCCATTTAATGTGTATAAGTCAATGGTTTTTAGTACATCTGAAGGGGCATATATTCGTTCTTAAAATAATTTTAGAATATTTTCATCAAACCCCATTCAAGAAACCTCTATAATATTTGGCAGTCACTCCCTATCTCATTCCACAACTCTCACCCCCAACTCTGGATAACCACTATTAATTTCCCTACAGATTTTCTAATTCTAGAAAGCTCGTAAAAATTGAATCACACAATATATGGTCTCTTATCACAGAGCAAAGTGTCTTAATGGTTCTTGTATGTTGTCGGAACATGCATCAGTTCTTTTTTTTAAAATTATGACATTGGCATTTAATTAGCTACTAAAGTTGTTTACAGTATTTAAAAAAAATAATATTTTTTTGTGTTTTAATTTGGATTCTTGTTTCTGATAAGTCTTTTATCACATGCTAAAGAGACCCAAGCCTCTGCCCTTCTCCCATGTATCCTGATAAGTTTTTATTCCACAAGTATGAGGCTGGGCAGGTTAAGATAACATGAATTTAGATTTTGCAGAGTGGAAGTATTTCAATGTGATAGAATATGGAAGAGGCTTCTTTCATAAAAATTCCCCAGGTAAGGTTCTGTAAATTGGTCCCTGATGATGCTGGTGGGGGAGGCCTTTTCACCTACCCTGCCAAGAGTTCATTTGAAGAAATATATATCCTTAAGGGAATTTCCTCCTTTGTTTCAAGAGGATGGTCTCCCACTATCTAGATATTCTGTGTAGATTTATGAATCCAAGTTTAGAACTATTTGGAAAATAATCTTTACCTTCAGAAACAAGTGAGTTAAGGTAGGGGGAGTAAGTTTAAGTTACTCAAAATATAAAATTCCCCAAGAACACATAGGATTAACCTAATAAACAATAAAATACCAGTGCCCGTCAATATTGCACGATAGTGCTGTTTCCCATAGTGGATATTGACTCACTGACATTAAACACAAGATTGTGTGTTTTTATTTTTTAATATAAAACATTCTGTACTTCAGAAACAACCACATATTACCAACATTCTTTATATCTTTCATCTTTGGGACAATTTCTGTAACCCTCAAAATGCCATTCTTCCTCTTGATTTAATTCTGGATCATTGAGGTTTTAGCAATACCCTAAAAATGGGATTGGGAAATACTTTAGCCACTGAGATGTGACAAGTTAATTTTGTTTTCACATTGATAGCCATATCATCCATAAAACTGCCTTAAATTGTAAGGAAAACGGCAGTTTACAATTGCATTAAAAATACCAAAATGAATGAATCCCATTACTCAAGACACAGTCATGGCAGGTCTGTAGTTGTTATTTAGTTCAAGTGCCTGTACTTGGATTCTATTGTGTGCTGGCTGTATTAACTCCTTCAGTGTCAGGGCTAAAGAAACACCATTTCTAACAGCAAGAGTACTCAAAAATCCCAACTTTCTTGTTTTAAAATTACAGTTGAAGGGGAATGATTATTTTTCAAAGAGATAATTTCCCAGTCCTGTTCTTTACATTCACATTTATGTATTCTCAAGTATACTACAGAGAAGTAAATCAGTTAATAATAGATTTGAAAAGTGAAAATGCAAATATATATTTTGAATTCCTGAATGGACAATAAAAATCAAGCTCTTGGTAAGACCTGTGATATTCCCAATAAATTAATTCTCTGTGACTTCTTTGAAATGTAAATAGATTTCTTCATGCATCTTTCAAAACCAGTTTGTTTTGGATCCACACTGCCTTGTATTGAATCCTAGCCCAGTATTGTTTAACCCACCATAGCTCATATTCCTGATTTGTAATTAGTAGTTATCTCACATGGTTTTATTTCAATTACCAGTATAATCAATTAATATATACCTAGAAGAAATATATTCTAAGCCTCAATACATATTGTTTGAATAGATGCATCCCACTGTAGGGACCTTCAGCCACATTTGTAAATGTATTTTTTTATTTTTTAAATCTATTTTGTCTTATCCTAATAACCCATTTTAATATCTAACATTAGTAGAGTTTTATAGTTTACACACTATTTCACATAACTTATGTTCTTACTATAATGGTCATGACCACTCTGGGGAATAGACATTATTATAATCACATATTCCAAAAGAGAAATCTGAGAATGGAGGGTGCTCTACCATGAACTGTATCAAAAACATCACACCCCATCTTCCTTGGTTGGCCACAACAGGCCTGTTCATTACAAGAAAATGCAACGAGCAAGATTAATACTAATAATCATAGACTGAGTTAGACCTTATACATGAATTATCTCTAATCTTTGCAGCAACTCAGTAATATTTTTTATATGATGATTACCTTCATGCAGATGAGAAACTGGAGGACTCACAGTGGTAAAAGGCCATACCTAGTATCTTTATTTCAATGCAGTGATCTTTACCTCCATCCTCCATTTCACTGAAGTACTTTCTAGAAAGGAAAATAAAGTCATGTTAAACCAATTTAGGGCTTCCATTACCATCACAGCTTATTAGTAAATAGCTTATTAAGCTAAAGCATAATAAACATAATTCTTAGTAACTGAACACATTTATCATATTTAGGTGAATGATTTTCAATATTCCTGGGCCTTTATTTCCTCTCACTCTGATAATTTTGAAATTCACACTGAAGTCATTTTCTAATGTTTTCTCCCCCCAAAAAAAATGTGAGTATCAGAAATTCTCACATTTAATATATATAAATTACAAATTATATGCATAAAATGCTATCAGCTAAATATATATGTATAGGCTCCAGGACACCAAGATGGCAGCATAGGTTAACACCTATTGTTCTGCCCCACGCAACGATTTAAGAACTACAACATAACAGCAGAACAGACAGCAGCACCCAGAATCGCCAGAAAGCTGGCTGAATGAAAACTCCACTAATAAGAGTAAAGGTGGGACGCTGAGACTCAGGAGCGGTGGGAGCGCAGCCTTTCAGACGGAAACAGGTTAGGAGCCGTCCTGCGCGAGGGCTGGGGCTGGAGCAGCAACTCCGGCTGGATTTCTCCAACAGGGAGGGCGGAGACGTCCCACTGCACGGAGTCCCCAGCGCCAGGCGAGGTCCGAGATCCGGGGTACGTGGAGACATCCCACTGCACAGATTCCCCAGAGCCAGGCAAGGTCCGAGGTCTGGGGAACGAACCCTGGAAGCGGGGTGCGGCAGAGGCTCCTAGTCTGCAAAAAGAAGTTTCCAGACAAGGGTCGCGCAAACCCACAATTTGCCCCCTGGAAACTTGTCTCCTGGTTCCAGAAACCATCTATTTTACAACCCTGGGCTAGACTTTTGGAGTGTAGTCACATTTGGGGAAAGGCAGAGTTGACTGGCAAGGGGAAGAGACTAGCGGCTTTCTCTTGGAGTTGTCTGCAGCCATCCCCATCCAACAGAGAACCGCACGCGCGAGCGACGCATAGGACACAGCTGACACTGAGGCTGCCACACAGCTCAGAAACTCTGCCCATCGAACCTGAACACAGTCTCCCTTCACAGCCAATTGGCCTGGAGGTCAAACCCTCCTAGGGCTAACAACAACAAGCTGGGTTTAAATTAAAAAATACTGTACAACCCATAAAGGATTGCAGTAAGAGTACCCACCTCAGGTAACTGGGGAGGCTGAGCCACTGTCCCTTTGAGGATACCTACCACATAAAGCAGCCACCATGCAGAGATATGGAAAGAAATCAGGTGTGAAAGAAATGGAGGAGAAAAGATGACAAGACATAGAGTTCAAAACCACGGTTATAAGGCTTTTCAAGAGGCTCCTACAAAAGGCCGATCAACTTAATGAGAACTCGAGGAAATAAACATGACCAACCAGGAAATGAATGAGACCTACGAGGAAATGAATGAGAACCTCAAGGAAATGAACAAGATCTCTGAGGATACAAACCAGACCCTCATGGATAAAAAAAAAAGGACCAACTAGAAATCAAACATACACAGACTGAAATAAAAAATATTACACAAAGTCCTAAAAGCAGTCCAGAGGGCCACAAGAACCAAGTCAAAGATTTGAAATACAAAGAAGCAAAATCCACTCAGCTGGAAAAGCAAGAAACAAAAATAATTCAGATATTTGAAGATAGCGTAAGGGGCCTCTGGGACAACCTCAAGCATGCCAACATCCGAATTATTGGGGTCCCAGAAAAAGAGAGAGAGCACGTTCATGAAAACCTACTTGAAGAAATAGTGACTGAAAACTTCCCCCACCTGGTTAAAGAAACTGACTTAAAAGCCCAAGAAGTACACAGAACCCCAAAATATAGGAATCTAAAGAGGAACACACACCAAGACATATCATAATTAAAATGCCAAGAGCAAAAGATAAAGAGAGAATATTAAAAGCAGCAAGAGAAAAACAGTTGGTTACCAATATGGGAGCACCCATACGATTGTCAGCGGATTTCTCAACAGAAATGATGCAGGCCAGACGCGAGTGGCAAGAAATATTCAAAATAATGAATAGCAAGAATCTACAACCAAGATTACTCTATCCAGCAAAGCTATCATTCAGAATTGAGGATCAGATAAAGTGCTTCACAGATAAGAAAAAGCTAAAGGAGTTCATCACCACCAAACCAGTATTATATGAAATGCTGAAAGATATTCCTTAAGATGAGGAAGAAGAAATACACATCTATCAACAAATGAACATATAAATCAAGTAAATTGATAGGCTGATGAACAAGATAAACTGGTGAATATAACAGAAACATGGACATAGGGAGGGAATGGACTGACAATTCTTGGGGAGAAAAGGGTTGTGGGAAGTACAACAAGAGATTGGACAAAAATCTTGCAACAATGGGAGAGGACATTGGGGAGGGGGAGGTGAGGGTGGAGGGTGGGATAGGTACAGGGTGGAAGGGAGCTATAGGGGGATAAAAAAGGGGAAACAATGTAATTAATAAACTGAACAATAAAGAAAAAATATATATATGTATAATCATATGCCATTTGCCACATTATAATGTATTCACAATGTTTGCACTGAGAATTCTGTGATACCCTATATTGTAATTCTAGTTCTATGTATGCATAAGCAGTACCTCACATATGGATTAACCATTAGTACAGAATGTCATATTATCCTTAAGTATTAATTATTGAATGCTTTCTGTCTGAATATTAAATAGAAAAACTTTTAAAATCAAAGAGTTAGAAGATGGCAGCATAGGCAAACACCTCGGCTTTTGCCCTGGACAAAAATTTTGAAAATACAACTGAAGGACAAAGCAGACATTGTCCCGAACCACGGGGGGGCTGGCTGACTGGGAGGTCTGAAACTAGAGGGACATAGAAGTGCACATGGATAATCAGAGTCTCTGCAAAGCCCAAGTAAGGTATGAGACTAGCGTGTGTGAGAGGATGAGGTGCCTGAAAGCCTGGCAGGGGGGCTCTAGCAGAAAGGAGATGGAAATTCCAGGCTGTACTGAACCCAGTTTGGTTTGCACTCAAAACCCAGGGGAACCAGGCCCTTGCAGGGAGAATCAGGATGGTGGGCAAAATCCCAGGGTAAGAGCCAAAGGCAGAGCCCCAGAGTTGTATACCATTGCGAGCAGAGAGGACAAACAGAGCTGCTGGCGCTGTCTGGACAGAGAAAGGAGCTTCAGCCAGAGGTGGAGCTCTGGGGGCACACACTAGTGCTCACAGTGAGGGCATTTTGTTGACTGTGTGGCTGGCATCTGGCAGAAGGGAAAAGGAGTTCCAATTGTACTGAACCCAGGTGTCAGGCGGAAATCTGAGATTCTGGATTCATTGGGGACTGGACACTCTGGCAGTAGGCAAAACACGAGGGCACCTTTCTCATAGAGGTGCTTGCGGCAATTGCCTGCAGACTCTAGGACCCAGCGACCTCATGGGCCAGAGCTGACTGGAAGCCAAGGCTGTTGGCTCCACCCTGAAACTCCAGCCCACCCAGAAACTCCGCCCCATCCAAACTGAGCACAGTGACTTTGGCAAGTTTGTAAGTCCTGGCACATAATACTATCTCCTAGAGTAGACACAGCTGATCCACACAGTCAGTTGACCTGGAGGTCAATTCCTCCCAGTGATACCAACAACAAACAAGACTTATCTGCAACAAGGCTGTAAACACAGTCCACAAAGGGGTGCACCAAGAGTGTACACCTCAGGTAACAGGGGAAGCCGAGACACCTAGCACACAAAGCTACCCTACCAACTCAGGGAAGCAGTGAAAATGGGGAGAGAAAGAAAAGATCACAAATGAAAGAAGTGGAGGAAAACAAACAACTGGATATATAATTCAAAACCAAGGTTATAAGGTATTTTAAGAGGCTCCTAGAAAAGGCCAATAAACTTATCGAGAACCTCGTGGATATGAGCAAGACCCTCAAGGAGATGAGCAAGACCCTCATAGCTATGAAAAAGGACCAACTAGAAACTAAACATACACTGACTGAAATATAAAATATCTTACAGAAACCCAATAGCAGTCTAGAGGAACACAAGAATCAAGTCAAAGATTTGAAATACCAAGAGGCCAAAAACACTCAACCAGAAAAGAAAAAAAGAAAAAAGAATCCAAAAATTTGAGGATAGTGTAAGAAGCCTCTGGGACAACTTCAAACGTACCAACATCAGTATTATGAGGGTGTCAGAAGAAGAGAGAGAGCAAAATACTGAAAACATATTTGAAGAAATAATGACTGAAAACTTCCCCCACCTGGTGAAAGAAATAGACTTACAAGTCCAGGAAGCACACAGAACCCCAAGCAAAAGGAATCCAAAGAGGACCACACCAAGACACATCATCATTAAAATGCCAAGAGCAAAAGACAAAGAGAGAATATTAAAAGAAGCAAGAGAAAAACAGTTACTTACAATGGAGCACCCGTATGCTTGTCAGCTGATTTCTCAACAGAAACTATGCAGGCCAGATGGGAATGGCAAGAAATTTTCAAAGTGATGAATAGCAAGAACCTACAACCAAGATTACTCTACCCAGCAGAGCTATCATTCAGAATTGAAGGTCAGATAAAGAGCTTCACAGATAAGAAGCTAAAGGAGTTAACCAACACCAAACCAGTATTATATGAAATGCTGAAAGTTATTTTTTAGGAAGAAGTAAAAGGAGAAAAAGGTGTCTGCTTCAAACTAGAGCATGGATGGAACCGAAGAACATTATGCTAAGTGAAATAAGCCAGTCAAAGAAAGATAAGTATCACATGAACTCACTCATTTATGGAATATAAGAACTACATAAACTGATGAACAAAAACAGATCCAGAGACAGAAAAGCATTGACTGTCAAACCTCAGAGGGACGGTAGGGGAGGGTGGGGGTAAGGGGAAGAGATCAACCAAAGGATTTGTATGCATGCATATAAGCCTAATCAATGGACACGGACACCAGGGGGGTGAGGGCATAAATGGTGACAGAGGGTGAGGGAGTTTGGAAGGGGTAATGGGTGATGAGGACACATGTGTCATAAATACCGTAATCAATAAAGAAATAAAAAAATAAAATCAGAGAGTTATAAAAAGTTATTTTTGCCCTGGCCAGTGTGGCTCAGTTAGTTGGACATTATCCCATTCACTGAAAAGTTGCAGGATTGATTCCTGGTTGGTGCACAGGGCTGAGTAGAAGGCTCAATCCCTGCTGGGAGGTACACAGGAGGCATCCAATTGATGCTTCACTTTAACATTTATGTTTCTCTCTGCCCTTCCTCTCTCTCTCTAAAAATCAATATTAAAAGAAGAAAATAAAAAATAGTTATTTTGAGGAAAAAATAAATGGTATTTCAACAAAGACAAATATATTGAAAAACTAATTCAATCAGCTAGTATTAAATATTGATTAAGAGAGAAGGCTCTATTTTGTTTTAAATAGACTTATCATATTTCAAGATTTTAAGTTTGACATAATCTACTTATATCTAGTGATATGTGAGAAGACATTTTATCTAATCCCTTAAGTGAAAGAGAATTACAAGGCCTTATTTATGGGTCCAGTTAGATAATGGGTTTTGCATGAATAATGCTCATATTTCCATCATTCCTTATTGACTGGGTTTACATTATTTGACTCAGACACTAAGCAAAGAAGATCTACATATGGTTACAGAATTGAATGCAAATGAAACAAACTTTGACATTTTAAAGATCTTAAAATTGCCAACATTTCAGATAATAAGATGTTATAAATAAAGAGTAATTTCCTAAACTTTTCACCTTGGGAGTTAAAAACACAATATCAGAAGTTGATGATGCCGAAAACATTTAAATATCATAGAGTATACTAATAAGATACAATGATTTTAACAAGAAATAGAGATAATTGAGTTGATGATAAAATTGTTTTTAATTGCTATTTTTAATGAGTCAATTGAATTCAATCGAAGCTGATAAATCAAGAAATTGATATATTGTTTAAATTAAAAAAAAAATACTAGAACAGCCTAAACTTAGGGACTATTAAAACACACACACACACACACAGTTACTTCCAGAGAGAATTATGCTAAGTGAAATAGTCAAAGAAAGTATGGATTTGTTTTGCTTTTTTTGTTTTAAATTAATAACATTTTTTCCTTCCAAATTACTTTCTGTACAAGTTAATCCACATTAAGATTACTTTTTAAAAAGTCTACAAATATCTCCCTCATTAGGTTCTCTGGGGAAGAAAAGCAAGGTGAAACAGTGGTTTTATATAGATCACTTATATCAGAATACTAAACACTTTAAAGAAAATAAATTGCCATTACATTTCAATTACCACAATTACCTTATTTGATATGTCCCTTCCCTGAAAGCATTCATGATGGGCATATATAATTTTGTAGATATCTATTAAAGATCATTTGAACTCCCTGAAAGTTATCTAAGGAAGATGCTGATTAGTTTACCCAGGAAATAACTGCATAACAATAGTTGTTGTTTTTTCAATTGAGGTGAAATTTACATAATTTAAAATTAACAACTTTAAAGCAGCATTTAGTATATCTGCAATATTGTTCAACCACCAACTCTATCTAGTTTCAAAACCTTTTATTTATCCCCTCCCAAAACAGCCACACCCATCAGCAGTCAGTCCTCATTCATTCTGTTTCCAACCCCAGGCAACAGCTAATTAGCCTTTTGTCTCTATGAATTTACCTATCCTGCATATTCCATATAAATGGATTTATATGTGATGTTTTGTGTGTGGTAACTTTCAGTTAGCATAGTATTTTTTGGATCCATCCACAGAGTAGAATGCATCACAGTACTTCATTCTTTTGTTATGGTTGAATCATATTCTATGTTACGTATATTGCCATATTTTATGTATTCATTTATTTAGTGATGAGCATTTGGGTTGTTTCTACTTATTGATTATTGTCAATAGTGCTGCAATTACCATTTTTATACAATTATTTGCTTGAATAGCTACTTTTTTATTTGTTTAAGGTATATACCTAGGGGCATAATTGATGGGTCATATAATAATCCTTTGGAGGAACTGTTTTCCACAGTCACTGCATCATATATCCACCACACTACATGTAATGAATTAATTCTACTATTTGATGCAATGACCATTTTTGTACAATTATTTGTTTGAGTACCTGTTTTTTTATTCTACTATTTGATACTTTTTTTCTGTAGAAGGTTAATGAGTGTGTGTGTGTATATATATATATATATATATATATATATATATATATATATTCATTCTGACTTGCAAGTCATTAACTAAAATACTAAATGATATTTTATGACCTCAAAACATTCTGCTTGTTGGATAGATGTTCACAGAGCAAAAAAGACCTGCCCTCAACTATCGGTAGGGAGACACGTTTCAACATAACATAGTGAAAGAGCTACCAACAGACAGGCCTTCGGGACAATATCTCCTACTTGGTGCTTGATAGTCTTCCAAGTAGTGGCAGAATATTGACTCAGTGAAAAAAGTATTGAAATGAATCCAACATTGATTAAGTGATTGAAACTTGGTGAGGTGATATTCAGGGATTCTACCAGTACTAAGATTTTGTGATATACAGTTGAAAAGAATGTTATGGCAGAAATATAACTCCATATCTCTTAATATTTTACCTTGTAGCTATGTAATGTTACATACTCTACTGGTGGGATTAGTTTCCTTCAAATGTGTTTTGTTCAAATTCATTTATTTTATAAGTGAAATGATTACCTGCTGTTTTATTTTAGTATCTCAGGAAACTTAAAATTAGGGTAATCCTATCTAATAAAAGAGTAATGTGCAAATTGACCATACCTCCAATCAGGCCACACCCACAGACACGCCCATCATCTAATCAGGAGTAAATTATGCAAATAAAACCCAACCAAGATGGCTGTTGCCACTGAGAGCAGGAGGGATGCTTGGATTTCCCTGGCAATGGAGGAAGCCAAGTTTTCCCCCTGCAGTTGCTGACGTAGGCCTCTACTCAATTACAAAATTTCAATTATAGAATTTAAACAGAAATGGCTATCCTCACAGAGAGGGCAGAAGGCTTGGCTCCATTGCAGGCTACAAAGTTTCAATTATAGAACATAAATTAATCCCAGGGCCTCTGCTTGGGTCGCTGGGGGGTGTGGCCAGCCTGCAAACCACCACAGGCCCCTTGCCCAGGCTGCTCCACAATGCAAGGGAACCCCACCCTGTCCCGGGACACTCTTCAGGGCAAACCAGTTGGCCCCCACCCATGCTCCAGGCCTCTCTCCTATCTAATAAAAGAGTAATTTGCAGATTGACCATCACTCCAACACACAAGAGGGCTTTCCCCTGTGGTCAAAGATCCTGCCCCCATGTGGACACAAGATGTCCACCACAAAGATGGCCAGCAGGGGAGGGCCATTGGGAGATTCCAGGCCTGCAAGGGAGGGCAGTTGTGGGTGATCAGGCCAGCAGGGGAGGGCAGTTAGAGGTGTGTAATGTTACATACTCTACTGGTGGGATTAGTTTCCTTCAAACATGTTTTGACTGGCAGAGAAGGGAAGTTGGGGGCAAAAAGGCTGGAGGGGAACAGTTAGACATCAATTAGGCTGGCAGGGTAGTGGTTAGAGGGTGATCAGGCTGGTAGGTAGGGGCAATCAGGGAGTCAGGCAGGTGAACAGTTTGGAGCCAGCAGTCTTGAATTATGAGAAGGATGTCTGACTGCCCATTTAGGCCCGATCCTACTGGGATCAGGTCTAACCGAGCATGTGGACATCCATTGAGGGGTCCCAGATTGGAAAGAGTCCAGGCTGGGCTGAGCAACAACCCCCGCCCCGCAAGCACTAATTTTATGCACTCAGTCTGTTGTCAGTATATAATTTCCAAACACATTTTAAAACTGAGATATATACTCTATTTTATATATGTAATACACACATGCCTTTTTATCTGTAACTATTAGCTCATTTTCAAGTCTTCATAGAGTTGGGAGAAATAAGTAATGGCTCTGTAATAACAATAGCTAATTCTTATGTGTTTTTTTCAGTGTATGTCATCAAGCTTTTTTTAAAAGCAAATTTTAAAAGTAATCTGAAAATGCTTCCCTTCCCTTTGGCTTCCATCACAAGTGGAAGTTAATCATATGATTACCTGATCATATATTTATTATTTTTAAATCTTTATTGTTGAAGGTATTACACAGGTCCTCCTTCCCGCCCATTAACATTTTCCAGCCCACTCCTGTTGCCCTTCTCAGTGATCTTCCATACTAAAATAGAGAAATATGCAAATTGACCATCACTTTGCAATGCCCACCAGCCAATCAGGGATGAGTATGCAAATTAACCCAACAAAGATGGAAGCAGCCCCACACCCTAGCACACTGGGCCTCTGGAGAACACTCATGCAGGCCAGGAGCAGTCAGGCAGGGTGGGATGCCTGCTATGAAGGGGAGGGTATGGAGCAGAGGGAGATACAGGTGTGGCACTCTGGCTGGAGTGAAGACTGAAAGCTTCGTTGGAGTGAAGATGGAAAGTGGCAGCCAGAGCAAAAGCCTGGGTGCTGGGTGCTGGAGAAAAATTGGTGCCATCATCCAGGAGAAGGAAAGCCTATTGCACTAATCTTCATGCAATGGGCCTCTAGTAATTTAAATAAATCCTGTGGACATTTAAATAAATAAAGTCACATATGAAATTCCATGTGGCAGTGATGGGGAAGATACATAAAATCAATACTTATTGCAACCCCAGTAAAGCTCTCCACTAAAGTGAGAGACAAAGATTTTCATTATTCAATAAGCATTAAATCAGAATATGATGGGCATCAAAGACACTTCACTAAAGGGACTGTCCAGAAAAGAATCTCATCCTGTCACCTAGCCAAGCAGATAAAACCCACCACATGCATGTTTTCAAGATCAATAATAAGTAGTCTTCAAGTAAGAGACTACTTATTATTAAGATATACAGTTGTCACCTAGCCAAGCAGATAAAACCCACCACATGCATGTTTTCAAGATCAATAAGTAGTCTTCAAGTAAGAGACTACTTATTATTAAGATATACAGTAGATTCCTCATCTTCCAGAGATACATTCCAAAACTCACAGTGGATGCCTAAAACAGAGACAGTACAGAAACCTATATATACTATGTTTTTTTCCTACACAGACATACAATTTATGGCTTCTATTTAGCATATCTCAATTACCAGTATTTGTGGCCACTATTAGGGTAAACAAGGGTGACTTGAACACAAGCACTGTGACATCACAGCAAAAATATGAGAGACTAAAGAGCAAGGAGCATCTACACTGGGAATATCCCAGAAAAAGGAAATTCGCATCCCAGAGGGACAGGATAGGACAGCATGAGGTTTCGTATTGTTACTCAGAACAGCATTAAATTTAAAACTTAAAAACTATCTATTCTGGAATTTTCCATTTAATATTTTCAGGCTGAGGTTGACTGTGGGTAAATGAAACCGAAAGGGGTTGGGGGGAATTACTGTAGTTACATATTTTATAGACAAGATATTGGCTCACATATCTATATATGTATCAGAGAAATACTTCATACAATAACAGAGCTCTAACATTTTTGCATTTCAGTATGAAATCACTCAACTAGAGCGACCAGCCTGTAGGGAGGGTTTATTTTGCTCAGGAGATTTGTCGGGCTAACTATGTTAAAGACCGGGTGTACCATTAGCAAGAAAACGCTTCATTAAAGTTTATTTTACTTAGCACGTTGTGCAGACTTCAGGAAAACGTTTAGGCATAAGAACTGTTGTGGTGGGTCAATAGAAAGATGGGAAATAAAGAAATGGCACTAAAATAAAAGAAAATCAGGTTCAATCTGGCATGAAAGTCGTATAAGAGAATAATGGTTCTAGAAGAATTGAAGGGAGTGAGTGAACAGCATCTTAAGGAGATAAAGGAATTTCTAAATACTCTAAGAGAAGAAAGAGTCAAAAGGTTACTTCAGGGCCAGTGCAAATCGAAGTAGGGAAGACATTAACTGGAGGGTATTTAAACAACTCAGAAACAAATGAAAGTTCCAAAAAAATTTAGTTCTGTCAGGTGGAACATGCCCAAATAATTGTGCTATGATTTTTTAAAGACCTCAGATAATAAATTAAGAGGCTATAACGGTCATTGTAATAATTGGCTAGCAAGATTTACTGTGTTCTCTCTGATTACTAAAGTAAAAAAATGCTTCTTGTAAAAAATAATTTAATGGGCACAAAAATTAAAGAAAAATCTTCTCCTCTGTTGTTTTTCATCATCACTGTTAAAAATTTGTATTTTGAATTTACATGCAGAGATTTTGCCTCTGTTTCTGATGTAGTATATTTTAACAGTCAATTGCATAGGCTCTAGAGATCTTTAAATTCCTGAATTACTGGCAGATAGGCCTCAATTATTTTTACTATTTATGGAAATACATCTCCCTAAATTCATGGTAACAACACCTGATTGTGAAATTCTTGCAGAAATCTGGCAACATCTGTTTAATTTGTGTTATTGTTCTAATTTTTTTTCATGTTAGGCCTTTTATAAACAGAAAACATTGTCTTCCAAGTTTTTGTTATATATATCCAGGAAATTTTTCATGATGAACTGAACAATAGGCCATAAAAATAAGGACCCCAAGTGTTATAAAGATCTAAAGAATAAGAGAGTGCTTACTGGGGCCAAATGCTTTAAGTGCATTTTTTTGTTTGTTTTATTATCACAGAATCGTTTATTTACTATGGATTAGAAAACTGAAGCTTGACCTGGCCAACATTGATCAGTCATTAGAGCATTGGCCCACATATCAAAGGATTGTGGGTTTGATTCCTGGTCAAGGGCACATACCTGGGTTTCAGGTTAAATCCCTGGCCCTCATCTGAGTGCATGTGTGGGAGGCAACCAATAGATGTGTCAATCTTAAATCATTGTTTCTCTCTCTCATTCTCTTTCTCCTCTCCCTCCCTCCCTCCCACTCTCTCTAAATATCAGTGGGATAAAATATCATGAGGTGAGGAATAACAAAAATCAAAACAAAACTGAAGCTCAAGAGATTGTCAAATTCTATTAAAATAATGTACAGGAATGGAAATTGTATAGAGTATATGATTAAAATATATGGATTGTTTAAAATTTCAGAAACAATGCTAGATTTTTATTAACCAATAATAGCCCATACATATTTCTACTTAAGTATAGTAGAATACTCCTATTTACAAGAAAACAATGCTGACATAAAATATGTGTTTATGCATTTAATCTTTCTGACGCTCTCTCCCAAATATAACTAATATTACTTTGCATACATTTCAGAAAGTTGTGTTTGTTTAGAGTCAATGTAATTTAGATATCTTTGGTCAAAGTAACATCTTATTAAAATTGAATTAATATAATATATAATTTAAATAATAAATATTTAAAGCAAGATTGACATTAATATAAGCAATCAATCAATACCTTCACTACAATGTGTTACTCTTAACCTACTAGAGAGGGCAAATGAAATTCAATTTCATGCCAATTCCAGCTGGTAGTGAATGTTTGCCAGAACAGTGTTTCACATGGGCAGCTGAAATTTTATCCGTATTTCTGACATGTATGTGGCATAGAGAAATTTCAAACAAATAAAGGTCCATTTTCCATCACTTGAATACATCTCACATCTTCTCCAGAATATTGGTCATTTGTTTTATTTCTTAATCTATCAGGGTTCAGGCAGTAATGGTTGCTGTGAAACTCCTCTTATATACCTTATCAAAATTTCCTTTTTTTCTAATGCTATGATCACTACTCCCTCTGTGGCCTCTCTCTATCTCTAAAATAGAAACTCCTTGTAATATCTGTGTTTTTATTCTGAGTGGTTGACACAGAACTTCAAAAATAGCTTTATATCTGAAACTCAACTTTATACTGGTCTATGGCTACCATTTTTTAATTTGACCTCTAAAATTAAATTTCAAAAGATTACCTTCTTATCAGAGCAATCTAGAATATTAAAGGGCACTAACTAATTCATTTTAAAAAGGAAATTGCAGATTGTGAATACATAGGGGTATGGAGGTAGAGCTGCAGCCTGGTCTGACAAAGAGAGATTGATAGATTTAGTAGAGACTCCTTCCTCTGAACATTAATATTTTCTAAGTCTACTCCCCTCTAAGCATGTGTTCCCATGAGTTGATTAGTGTCTCTCTCTCTCTCTCTCTCTCTCTCTCTCTCTCTCTCTCTCTCTCTTTCTCTCTCTCTCTCTCTTTCTCTTTTTTCTCACTTCTTCCCCCTACTGTCTCTCTGTTGGATAGACAGATGGATGATAATTTTTGATAGACAGATAGATAGATTCTAGACAGATATGGATGGATGGATAATTGATAGATAGGTAATAGATGGTAGAGGGAGATACGGAAAGACAGATATCAGAATACCCACATAATTTGTTTGATCTACTAAATAATTCTCAATTTTATTATGTGAGGATTTTTATTATTTTTTTATTTGTGTTATTTGTTGCTGATATGATTGGGTCTCTTGGTTGGTTTTCAGTATTTTAGTCCTCATCTGCACTCCAAAAAATATATAAACAAATGTAATAGTTAATTCTGCAAATAATCATAAGACAGCTGTCTGTGTGGGTGTGTCCAATTTTGGGTAATATAGTTGTATATTCAAAGAATTTTCCTTCTAATAGGCAGTGGCAGAATAGAACTGGTACAATGCAGCTTGCAGGATGAACATGAGAGCAGTGCAGAACTGGACTTTCTTGATTTCCAACTTGAAAACAACACTTCAGGAGACTGGTGTTTTGTTTTGTTTTGTTTTTGCTGATAAAGCTTTACTCTTTCTGATTCCTTTAATAAGCTCCTATTTATTTTTAATTGATAGCACTAGAAAACACAAAGGTTATAACAAGTAACATCAAGATTAATTGAAAGTTTTTTTGGTCTGTTTTTGGATTATTACAAGATGAGAAAGGAGGTTATCTCCTCCTTTTTCTGCTGGAAGTGGATTCACCAGAAAAGGAATTTTCTGAGACTTGCATGGCAGGATGCAATAGGGTAGAAAGCTTTATTTCCATTGAATTACACCCTGGGGTTTCCAATGTCCCTTTTCCCATAGTCCAGTCATAAGAGAAGTATAGCAGAGTTTTCAATAGAGCTAAGATCAGAGCCAGAGTTTCATTGTCCAGAGTTTCATTTCTATGTTGGGCTGGGTCCAATCCAGCATTAGGCTAACTTAGTTTGTATTTTCCCACTGAAGTACTTTAGTCCATCGTGTGTGGTGTCTGCGTGGCCATGTGCTATATGGGAGAGTACATGGATGTCAAGAGCCAGGAGCATACCAGCAACAAGAGTCCCAAGAGCTACAAGAGAGTGCATTCATTTCTTTAGGATATTATGTATCCTTAGGGTTGCAGTAGCCACACCAATTTTGGCCAATGACCTTTATTCTCTGGTGTGACTGACAGCAAGCACCTTCTCTGCCCTCCCCTCAGCTTTACTGGACATGCTTCTATTTCCCCTTTGTTGATGCCTGGGGAGTGTGAAACTGAAGCTTCCTGGTAACGCTGCCCAAAGGACATGCCTATAACGTTTAGCTTCCCTCTTTGCTCTTTCTTGTTATTAATAAATAGTTAATCACAATGGTATCAGGATCATGCTCTAATCACTTTGTTCCTACCTCACTTATTTATGTTTATTTCAAGATGTATTCCTTGGTAATTTTGCTAACTTAATATTTCACATTTCCCACTCCAGAGGAAATAGCTCTGTCCCTTAAAACAGAATGTGCAATGACACTTTTAAAATGCCAAAGTTCAGCAAAGAACTAAATGCAGGTGTGGGCAAAAGTAGGTACACAGTTGTGAGCATGAGAAACACACAGTTTATTCTTATATCATTACTTATAACTTATTGTATCATTTATTATTATTACTTTTAACCTACTTTTGCTACACTGTATATAAAAAAAGAAAATGCTTTATTTTGCAAAGCTCCCAACTTTGGCAGAAGTGTATTTCAACTCCTGAGTATATTGTTTAGATTTTCACCTAAAAAGCAGAACTGGCAAACACACCATAATAGCTGAACCAGTTATTTAGAGGTTGAAATACTTTCTGGTATGTTGGAAAATACACTGCTACAAGTCCCCCAATTGTCTCCTGTTGTCTTGCAGTCTTACTGTTCCTCAATGTAACCCAGACTTCTTTACCATCCAGGAAGGAAAATGTTGGCGGAGTTCCCATAGGACACCATCAGCTTTACCAGCTGGACCTTTCCTTCTTAGATAGTGACTGTGTAACTAGCTGTTGAATAATTTGAACATGACTCTGCTCACAAAATTTGGCCTTTTGACTCCTTCAGTCTCCTTGGCCCACATGGGATTTAACATTTTACTCCCTCTGTGCCATTGTTTTATTACATAAATTATTCAAAACCATAATGCTTTGATTAATTAGAGTGTTAATGGATTTTGAAATTCAGGACTACCTTGATTGGAAAAAATAAATCTTCTGTCACAGGATGAACAACTGAGTCTGTAGATTAGTAGGGCATGTCTAATAAGTTCTGCCACATTCAAACATACTTCTCACACCCTATTTCTGTCTTTGCACACCAACACTCTGCCTGCTATCTTGAGATGCTATTAATGTAAGGGGGAATTTTACAGTCTAAAAAGAAAATGCCATCAGAAACACAAACATGTGAGAACACCTAGCCTAAAGCAGATATTCTGTAATTATAAAATTTGATTACAAAATGAACCCCTCTGCAAGGCAATAACCTGAAGTTTAATTTTAAAAATCATTTTGAGGAAACAGTAAACGGATGCATTGTTCAAATTAGATTTTAGCATTGGTAGTTCAAGTAGTTTTATATTTATGATGCATATAATAACATTAAGAAGAGTACCTAGTACAGCCTTGAGTTTTTTTAAAGTACTATTGAGTATACACACCCACCCACCCACACATATCTTTGGCTCAGAAATAGCATTAATATGAGTCAAGAAAGCACTTGAGCCAAGGATATTTAGTTAATTATACACATGCTGAGAAATTTAGGAAGAAGTTTACTGATGTCTGCAATTTACTTTGAAGTACACCCAAAATAAGATGGATTAGTGATTGGATAGAGGAATGGATAGATGAATAGGCATTTGATAAAGCATTTACATGGAAATGTTAATTTTGGAATCTAGGTAATGACTGTTCATTATAAAAGTTTTTCAACTTTGCTATATGCTTGAGAAACTTTCATAATAAAATGCTGCAAAGAATCTATTTTCTGCAGGAGTTGCCAGGGCTCCTTAAATTCATTTTTATGATATTCTCTTCCCATGGGATGGATACAGAAGAATGTGTCTGGAGTCATTCCAATTGTGTTAAAACATTTTCTCTATGGCCTTATAAAATAAAAGTTAGAACAAGAATCAGGTTGAGAGGAAATAGAGGTGACCAAACCCGAGCTTTCTGTAATTGTCCTGATCTATTTTTTTGTGATAGGACCCAGCAGGGTTGCCTGTTGATATTATAGGAAATAAAAATTTAGGGAATTAGTGATGTGTGAATCAGAGAATGTGGACTTTAAATTCATGAATGCTAGAGCTATTTTATGAGTTGAAGAGTCAAATAACACTTTATTACATAGGCCTGGCTGGGTAGCTCAGTTGGTTAGAGCATCATCCTGATACACCAAGGTTGTGGGATCAATCTCTGATCAGAACAGATACAGTAGCAACCAATCGGTATATAAATAATTAGGACAATAAATTGATAGTTCTCTGTCTCTCCTCATCTCTCTCTCTCTCTCTCCATCAAATCAGTAAATTAAAAAAGACTATTATAGAATTTGAGATAAATTTTTTTATTTAATTTTTTTATAAAATGAGGCACACCTCATTTTTATTTGCCACTACCTAAAATTCAAGACTACTTAGAGTGATATTCACTCAGCTACCCCTCCGCACTAATTTTCACACCATCTCAAAGTTCTTTTGCAAAACTCTCCATAGCATTTGCTAAAATTCTCCGTGCATTAGAAATTATTTTGTAAATCTACACCTGCAGTCATTTGTCAAATATACCTTTTAATCCCTGATCTTGACTGAAATCAGATTCTTACAAGAGGACACCACCTTCCTAAAATGAAGTTACTTGCTCCTTTACAACCTAAGACATGGGGAAAAAGCAGTGATATTCTTCTAGACACCTGGACCTTTCCTCTGACTTTTATGCCCAGACTTTTCTCATCTGAGTATTCTGCCACACAGATAAAAATATGCTGCATCATCAGAAGGTTCTCTGGCCACTTCCTCTAAAGGAGGCTAAAAGGCTAATTCCAATGTAACCCTGATATTTGTTGGGGTGGGGGCTGGAATCTGAATCCATGCCAGCAAGCTTAGTGTTCATTCTTGATAACCTATAATGAAGTCACTACTTCTTTCCCAGAAATTGGTCTTGCAGAACCTGTTACAGAGGCCATAAAACTGTGAACAGTGCATGGTCCCAAAGGGAGGGTTATTAATGCTGATGCCAGGCCAGACCATTAGATATGGCCTGAAGACCCTCAATACCTGGGGGCCTTCTTGCAAGATCCGTGAAAAGGACCAGAAGCACAATCCATATTTGTGGAACTAAGACCCCAGGAAGATATAAAAGAGAATCCCCCTGCATGTTACTTTACTCAGATTTGGAAAGTTATTCCTTGAATACACTGGTGTAAATAAAAAGTGTCACCCCTTTTCCTTAAAGGATCACTTGGTTTTTCTTTGGTCTACTGCAACACTCTAAGCCACTGATTATCTACTTCACTGAGTCCTCTTGGTGGCACATTAAGACACCACCCTGAACAACTTCCATATCCATGTGATCACCCAACTGAGAGTCAAATATTTCTAATCTTCTGACAAAGGCTCACTTCAGCCACAGCTCTCATGACCATATTTTAGATCTTGTCATTGGTCTGAACTCCAACCTCTTGGAATCCTAATTTCTATCATAGCAATCTCATTTTCTACCTCTTTGTCTCATATTATTTAGACAACACAACCTTCTCTATCAAATGCTACCTTTCATTATAATTTTATTTGTTTACACAGGGTAGAAGCACATGGTTCATAATTTCAGCCACTTGTCAGCACCTCCAATTCCCGGTTCCTTTGTGTTTGTTTGTTTGTTTGTTTGTTTGTTTTTTACTTCTGTTGTCCTGCCTTACGAATCCTCAACCTTGTATTAATTAATCCAAATGCATTCTCTGCTCCTAATAATGAAGCTTTCAACACCGCTGACTAAAAGAACATCATCCATCCATCCAGAATTAGTAGCACTATTAGGTCATTGTCTCCAAGATCAGCTGGGTTCTTGGCACTGTTATAAATGACATAATTTCACATGATTCTGGCCAAACATAGTTCCACTGGCCACAATGACTAATCCAAACCTGTACATTTATCTCTCAGGATATAGCCAGGTTCCAAATTTTCAAAAAAAAAAAATTAAGCTATCAGTGTGATTTTCCTAAACTTCTTTTCCCATTCTTCACTATTACCTATGTTTTTCAAGGTATTTTCACTCTTTTCCTCAATCTCTTAAGAAGAGCCGTATCACCTATTCACTGCACCAGCCCAGGAAACTCACTGCAAGATTTCAAACCTGGGTGTCAGAAAGTCTGATAAAACTGACAAAGAGACAACTTCTAGAGAGAGGCTAATTTTGAGTACAAATAGAAAGTCTAGTTTTAGTCATGATTAAGAAAAAAAAAAACCACCAACGTTTAGGAGACGAACCAAGATGGTAGTATAGGTAAACACCTGAACTTGCTGTGTCACACAACCATTTCAAAACTACAACTAAAAGACAAAATGGGTATCATCCAGAACCATGGGAAGGCTGGCTGAGTGGAATTTATACAACTAGAAGGAAAGAGAAAAAAAAAAGCACACTGAGACTGGGAGGAGATGCGGAGGTGGAGAAGTGAAGATTAGCTTAACCCTACACAGTTGATTTTGGCTTGATAGCATTATGTAATTAAATGTCCATTTGAGTCTGATATTCTCCCAAATGAACTATAAAGAATGTGTGGTACATTTATACAGTGGGATACTACTTAATCATAATAAAAAACAAAATATTGCCATTTGTGACAACATGGATAGACCTTGAGAGTATCACACTAAGTGAAATAGTAAAAAGCCATATGATTTTACTCATATGTGGGATATAAAACTGGAAGCAATAAATAAACAAATGAGAAAAATAAACAAACAAAAACTTATAGTCACAGACAACAGTATGATGGTTATCAGAGGGAACAGGGACATTAAAGGGTAAAGGGGGTCAAAGATATGGTGACAGAATTTCATCTGACTTTGGATGGTGGGGACACATTGCAAATTAAAGAAGATGTATCCAGGGATTATACACTTGAAACCTATATAAGTTTATTAACCAATGTCACTCTAATAAATTTAATTTTAAAAATTCTACTTGGACAATGCATCACAAATCTAGTATTTACTAATACTTAAAAATATTTCAGATGTTAATATTTAGGTGTAGAAATACATGTTAGAATACTTAAATATTGCAGAGAGAACAAAGGATAAAATATTATTTATCAGAATTGTTATCTTGATGGTTTTCAAAAAAAGTCATTATTACATAAAGAGGTGGGAGCCAACATTGATAGAAGAGTTGAATAATAGCAACAAAAAACTATCTAGACAACCAAAGTCCCTAGAAATTGGGTGTGGGGTGGGGTGAGGGGAGTAGGGTGAAAGAGAGTGTGAATTGTAATTAAAAGCATGTGTGCCGGATGCTAGAAAAGAGTCAATGAGATAATCACATATTAACAATCCAAGGCAGATGGTCCACTTTTGTTTGGAGTGGTCAGATGAGACTGCTGAAGCTAAAATCTATGGCATCCATTTCACAACCAGAGTTTCTAGATAATATGTTTTAAGTGGCATATAAAACTAAATGCATCCTTTAATAAAATATGCTCTCATGCAGAAATAGCTATTACAAAGGAAATACTGCCTCTGATTATTTTTAATTATACCATGCTATTCATGACTAGCTTCCTTATTTTTTATGTAGCTGTCACTCTATATAAACAATGGGATATCTGCATGAACAGAATGACTGTATCTGATATACAATTTAAAAATTATTATAAAAATCTTGACACAGACCCAAATTCACTCAGTATAAAAGTACACCAATAGGGCAAAAGTTATGTTACAAAGATGAGAGCTGCATCTAGTGAGTAAAAAAGAAATATGAAAAAGTTGTTTAAACATAATTTACATCAGTATCATGAAACACGCACACAAACGAATTTGTGCACATTGAAATGGAATTAATTAGAATATTTTAATATCACTATTCACCCTTTCTCTATAATAGAAGTGTAAACCAAATTCATGGCTGACAATGACAGATCAAAACACAGACTTGCAATTGGCACCAGCAAGAGCGTTAAATGTATTGCACATGTGTGAGTCAACTTAACCTTTCATATATGTAGAATAAAGTTGCTCAATTAAACCTGCTTTCTGATGTAACTAAACTTTTTCCAGCCCAGTGAAGTACCCCAACTTCTCTTTTAGGTAATTGTCAGCAACACAGCAATAAATATCAACACAAAGCAGATTATTATTATAGATCACACAGAGAGAACAAATGGCAAAATGTTTAACTGCAGCAGTGTTGGACTAGATTCTGTGCAGTGAGAAAACCCGAAGTCATTTTCAAGGTCCTCCATTCATTACTTCTTTTCAGTCAGGTCAAGCTTCTAAACTTTCTAAATCTCTATTTTCTAACTAATGAAAAGAAAATAGTATTCCACCCAGTCTCCTACCTACCTACTCCAGGAGTTCTGTGAGGATCAAATGAGATGAGGCATGAGAACATGCTTCACAGACACTGGGTTACAGTGTAAATTATTTCCACCTGGCTATAAAACACGTCATGTTCCTGGGTGGAAGAAACTGCCGGCCGAATTGTCCCCAACTGCCCTTTCCTGACAGTACAGTCACCCCCAAATGCTCTCCCTTGAATATTCCATCTTTATTAGATAGGGTTTTTTTTCTTTAACATATTGGACAGTATACCTGCTGTAGTCTTGACAAATCAGTAAAAATGTAAATGCAAACTAAAAGTGTCATAAAATAAACTTAAACAGGAATTTCATAAGACCTAGGAAAGGTGGTATGATGTGGTTGTTTCTTCTCTTTCTTTTTCTTGATGTTCCATCTTTCATCCTTTCTTTCTTTTTTCCCTTTATTCCTTTTCTGTCCTCTTTCTCTTAACTTTTCCATTGGTAGAATAGTCAGTACTTGAAACTGCCTTGCTTCCAGAAGACAAAGAAGAGGGAAACACACTGTCATCCGAAGAAAAAGTTGGGATCGGTGGTGTTTCTGGATTTGCTCTTTTCCCGGTTTGTTTGTCATTTCTGCTGGCCCCAGCATCTTAAGGACTTGTGCACGGGCACTTCTTATTCATGTCTACCAAACCTCCCTGCCTTGGTGAAAACTGTAGGGGAAAAAGCCTTCCTGGGTAGGCTCAAGCCACGCCCAAGGTGCTGAGGAACCAGGGTGGGGGAGCACCCACCACCACCTTTGCAGAGCCAACTTCTGGACCTCGGGGTACTCTCCAGTAATCTAACTGCCATGTCCCCGTTTGCCTTCAGAAATTAGTTGTAATTTACTTCCAATGTGAAACCCTACCTCAGACATTTACATTGCAGTTTCTAAAGATTTAAAACAAAACCCATTTACCACCCTAACCTGGTCAGTAGTTTCTACCCAATGGGAGAGGTTTGCTGGGAAGTATTGCTCAGATATCACCCCCATCTCCAATCACTCAGCTGTGGGCAAGGGCAGTTCCAAGGCTATAGGTGTGTGTGGTGGGGATTACTCCATGGGGGCACAGGCCCTTTGGAGACTGACACTGGGAGGGAATAGCTCTGGGGAGCCTGGTTGCCTCCCAGGCCTACACCCCCAGCTACAGATGGGAGCTGATCACAGTGGGAGAGGAATGGGGGGTTTATAGGCAGTGCAGGTGCCTTGCAGACCCACAGCTCAGGCGGTGGATTGTGCTGGCAGTGCCTGGGCACCTTGCAGGTCCATGGCCCAGCCCAGGGGCTGGGAGAGGATCGCACAGGGGGGGCACAGATGCCTCCCAGGCCAACAGAATGGCCGCTTGGTGCCTGCTCTCAGTGGCAGCCTTCCCTGGGCCTGGGGGTCTCCAGCGGGCCTGAGAGGACTGGGTGCTTCCATCTTGTGTCTATGGATGCTGCCATTTTTGTTGTGGAGTGATGGTTAATTTGCATATTACTCTTTTATTAGATAGGATTGTTGAACATATTACAAATGTCCCCCTTTTTCCTCCATTGGTTCCCTCCTTTCTGTTCCCCTTCACCAAGGCCTTCATGCACTATTATCTGTGTCCATGGTTATGTACAAAAGTACTTCAGTTAATCTCATTCTGTCCCCCCGTGGATTTAAATGAGCCAAGAAGGTTAAGCTCTCTTTGTGCCTTAGGCCTCCCTGTTCTCAGACACACCATTTTCCTGCAGAACCAGGATAAATATCCATATCAGAAACCCCTGAGTCACTTTACATAGGCTGTTTCCCATCAGTTAACATCTTCTTGACCCATTCTTACCCCACATTTAACACCAAACATATTGGTAATTTTGATTCTTAATCCTTACCATTTTCTTTCTCTGAATCAATGTAATAAACTTTTGATCTTTGTGATTCTAAATGTTTCCACTCATTTAGCCCAGATATTCAGCACTTCTTCCCTGAGATACAACTTCTCAAAGTTAGTGTATTATAATCACCTGCATAAGTCTTGAAAGTTGAAAATGTCTGAGATTCCTTATCATAGACTTTTCTTAATTGGTTCTGGGTGGTACCCTGAATTTTTTTTTAATTAAACACTTGACAATTGTCCATAGCACATTAATGCAAGGATTGTTTTCCAAGAATCATCCTCACTTCTCTGCAATTTTATCAAGCTAAGTTAAGTATTTAGATATCCCAACTGAATTCCAGGGGCATAGGTTGTATACTGAAGATCTCTGAGGAGTGATTCTGATGAATTCCCACACGATATATAATTTATCTTGATCTTACACAAGCCTAAGAGTATTCAACTGCCCACACTTTTAGACGATAATGTTATCTTGGGAGTGAGTGATTTTTATAGCTGCCTCAGAAGATGGCTCTTTCCATGTCACAGTCCCTGATTGCTAAGTGATCTGTACTTGTCACAGGAGCCCTGCTAGATTCTGATTTCTTACTCAGAGCTTTTGACCTGGTTTTTTCATTCTATAAGTCTTGACAGACTGATGCCGGAACTTCTTCCTCTACCCCAGATTCTTCTCTCTTCACTGTCCCTACTCTAGAGCCATGTGACCTTGTCTGAAATTTGTCTTCACTGTCCTCAAAGGACTGTGTTCTACCTTTTACTGTTTTACTCTGCAAATCAATCATAGCACCTACACTTCATTAACTGATTTCCAGCTAAACACTACACCTTCATCCCCACATGTTCCCACTGATCCCTGCAAAGCACTACTTTCATCTTGACACCTCAGTCTCAACTGCTCCATCAGAGATATGGGCTACAGTATTCCCAAGCCTTTCCTATGCCAGGGACTTGTTTGCCCAGTTGGGAACAATTCATCATAATCAAATGGTACAGGGAGGCCCTTGGTAAAGGCCATGTGTGTGGCACCTGTTCAGGTATTCCTTACCAATAACTGGTATAATCAATTTGTTTTCACACACAACAAAATACAGGGTGGGACAAAAGTGGGTTTACAGTGGTTTATATGGAAAATAATACAATAATAAAATAAACAGTAATAGAAGAATAAAATCTGTTTTGCATATAATGGTAAAAGTATTTTTGCCATGCTGTATTATAATTTCCTAATAACATATTTATCAAATTACTCCACATGAATTATTTCATTTCATCGTAACAAAACTCTGACAGTAAATTTTATTGCTCCCATTGTACATTCAAGATACTAAAGGCCACTGCAAGGCATGATTTGCCTTATATTAAGAAAAGGCAAACCAAAACACATGCTTTCTTGCATCATGCCCAGGGTTTATCTCATCATAAAGCTCACCTGTAATTACCACCTATATTTTAGATAAAAGCAAAGATGGCTGGTTGAACTTAGAGGAAGCAAGCCCAGGATTCTGTTAGTTATGACTGTCACCTTCTCATAAACCATAGAACAGATTTAAGGAAAAAGCAAAGTGATCAAGTATGTGTTTTATAGAAAAAGGAGACAGAACTAAAAGAAAGAGATTACTCGAGCATAATAAACTGGTGTGGAGGTCAGCATGAAGAAGTAAAAGGCATCATCTGGACACTCACAGTAGATGAGAAAAACCAGAAAACTGGAAACAACATGCTGAAAATGTCTAAGGAGTTTTGTATGATTCTTGTTTAGGCAGATTGGGTGTCTGGATAAGTTTAGCCTGACTGGGCTTATTCTGGATGAGATCCTTCTGAACTGACTTTATTCTTCCTGTTAGTAATAATTGAAAAAGAAGTTTTAACTACTCGTGCCTTCAGATGTTTAAAGGAAAAAAACAACAACACTCATGTTGTAAATGTAAATCTTTTTAATATTTTGAAAAATAACCCACAGACTACTCTGGAAAATGTCTAGCATTAAATCCTAGGCAACTGCCTGTGAGCCTCCTCATCTTACCTTTGCTTTGAGATTATACTCAGCTTCTGTTTATATAGTTTCACTTTGGCATTAAAACGGGGCATATAGGACCTGATTTGCTAATAAGCAAAACTAATTTCCTAATTGGCTCTGGGAATTATTTTTAAATGGCTTTGGATAAGTTACCCAACTGTAGAGGATATCATTCTATCATTGTAATATAAAGGAAACAACACTAACTTTGTAAATTAAAGTTCTATACAGGAATAGTCCAGTGATGGGCAACCTTTTAAGCTTGGTGTGTCAAAATTCGCCAAAAAACTGAGTATAATTCAGGTGGTGTGTCACTTCGAGAAAATAAAAACATAATTTTGTAATATTTATAGTTTAAATGACAAAAATGTATAATTGTAATATATAACTGTATTTAATAAACCAAAACTAATTATTTAACTTACCTGCTTAGTGACTTCTTTGTTCATCTGTCAGTAGGTTTCTTTTGTTGGTCTTGATATTATTTAACTTGTATGGGGTGCCATGAACTAAGATAAGTGAGGGGGGAATTCTTTAACTATTAGTGACTTTTGTGTTGCTGAATTTCATTGGCTAAACCTTCAATTGAAGGTTGGTATTTTGTACACTTCAAGCCCAAGCAAGCGTTACTAATTTCACCTGTCAATCTGTTTCTTTTGTTGGTTTTGATATTATTTAATGCTGAGACTAAGGTCTCACAAAAGTATGTAGAGGGAAAAATTGTGAGTAAAATTGCTAATATTTTTCAGGGTGCTAAAAGTGTCTGGTAATCAGTTCCAGGCATTCCAAATGTCCTGTTCATAGTGGCACTCCTTTTGATTCTCCAAACAGCACCTTTCCAGATTCTCAAGCTTTGACCTCAAGTCGACAAACACCTGAGCCCAGATGCTGTCTTGAAATTCTGAAAGTTGCATCTCCACATCATCAATTTGCATCCATTGGAAACCATTTAATTCCAAACTACTGCAGACTACTAGATCAGGATACTTAATTATTTTTATGGTCTGTACTAGGCTTCTAAATTGATTAAATCTATCACTGAACTTGTCAAGTAACGAGTCTAAAACATGCTGGTACTTTATATGCAAGGGTTCCATTTCATTTTGTACAGCTGCACTGCCCTTCTCAAAACACTTTTTTTACTCCAGGAAAATACTTACAAGTTTTAGTTTCTACATCTCGCTTGAAAATTTTAAGTTTACTTTCAAAAGCTTTGTGTATCCAAACATAATGTCAATACTTTTGCCAAAACCTTATAACTTTAAGTTCAGTTCATTTATATGAACAGAGAGATCTGTAAAACATATCAGGTTGTTGACCCACTTATCATCATTGAACTGAGGAAAGTTTCCCAGATCCTTATCCTCAAGAAATACCTTAATTTCTTCAAAGCACTCCATAAAGTGCTCAAGAAATTTGCTTTGGCTCACCCATTTTACATTATTATACATCAGGAATCCACTGTAGGTGGAATCAACATATAGTAAAAATGCAGAAAATTCTTGCTTGTGAAGGGGGTGAGCAGCTATTAAATTACCTCTTTTTGTAACAAGTGACATTAAGTCATTTAAGTTGGTGAATCCTGCCTTGGCACATAAAACCTCCCGGTGGATAATACAAATGAAAATGCACAACCAGATGTCCAATAGCTTCCCTAAACAATTTGACAAATCCAACTTTTTTCCACACCATGTTTCGTGCCTCATCTGTCATCACTGACACAACTTTAGAGATATCAGAATATCGACCAATGATGGCCAACTGATCAGGCGATGTGACATCAGTAGTTTCATCAAGAGATATAGAAAAATATTTATAATTAGTTATGTCTCTCTGTAATTGATGTTGTGTGTTTGTGTACAGTCTCATTCGGTCTTTTATGATATTTCTACTGAGTAGTAACTCAGATATTCTCTTAATAATTGTATCTTTATTCTGCACTTCGTGAAATGAAACTGGTGCACATCTTAGGAGAGTTTCTTTAATAAATTCTCCCTCACTGAGTGCTTTTCCATGCTGAGCTATGGAGTGAGCAATGCTCGAACTTGCAGATATTAAATTTGTAGAGCCTTTTATAGATTTAAGGGTGGAATTAGATTGGCTCTTATAAAGGTGTAGCTGCCTGGAAATATATTCATCCTCACTTTTTCATCCTCACTTTTTTTCAAAAGCTGGGAATGATTAGTTTCAAAATGTCTATTTATATTCCACATTCTGCTTACTATTGTTTCAGTACATAGACTGCAAAATGATCTGCCATTTTTTCTATAATTCCATACATTTCAGTCCATGTTTCTTGAATGGGTCGGCTATTGCTACTACCACACCTTTACTTAACCTTGATTTTTTATTTTTTGGGTTCTCCATCAGGGGGGCAGTGACAGAAGATAGAACTATAGATAGCTTGTTAGCCCTCAGGCAATTAGGGGTTAACTAGTCTAACTGACCACAAGATGGCACATGTAACTGTCTTTTAGGAAAGGACGGGGTTAATAAGCAGAAATATTAGTTAATAAAGATGCACAACAGTAATAGTGGTGAAATGGAGTCTGCACTATGCTGCAAAATGATGTTCCTTAAATAAATTAAGATGGCTGCTGCTATTTCTAATGGCAGGAAACGGCACCCATTGAACAGGCCTTCATCTCTCCCAGCCTCCTTATCACATATCTCAGTAATGATGGTCAATTAGAAATCCAACACACCCCAAAACTGTAGATTGGATGATGGTTATGTGGTTGCTGGTAATGGTGATCACTGGGCCCCCAGAGATGCATCCCCTGTGGCATTCAGCGGCTCCTTGCTCTCCCGGCCGGAAATGAGATCAAAGATCCCCTATCAGCCTAACCAGAAGTCCCAGAACTAGACGCTCTGTGCTGGAGTCTATTGTTTTTTAGGCCTACAGACCTTTTGCACAGAGTGTCTACACTACACTACAGCAAATGTTTCATCCTCGGCTACTGCATCTGGCCATACAGTAGCCGAGGATGAAACATCCTTCTCGGCATGTGGTTCCATACTTCTCTGTATGCAACCACGTGCGGCCAGTGGGTCATTGAAAATGGCTACGCATGTCAGTGCTGACACGCGTGTCATAAGTTTGACATCATGGTACTAATAGAAAGGCAGTAGCAGTGCCTCATGTGTAGTAAATAAACAGATAATATTTATCATTACTACTAACATGCAGTGCTTCATTTGGAGCCGGATCAGAAAAGTGTCCACAGTGACCTGAGAGTCTGAATGAGCACACTAATGTCTAGAGCAGGTCTTTGAACCAGAAGTGCTCAGATATTGGTTGATTCCAAGGTTTAGGAAGAATAGTTACAACGAGAAACTGCAATGTAATGCTTTTCCATAAAGTAAAAAAGTGCTCCAAATAAAAAATAAAGCAGATGGGGACATGATATATGATGCAAAAGTCTGGTAAAGAGTTCCCACCAGTCAACACTGGTATCATTATACAGGTTAAGTGCAGTAATTAATTATAAAGCCATGAAAAAACCATGAGTGTAGATTGATAATAGGTAGATGAATAAATAAATACATACAAACATACATAAGTAAGAGAGAAGGGAAGTCTTTTCCTCAAGGAGAGTGAGGAAGGGTACCTGGTAAAATTTTAGGTATGGGTAGGGGAGAAAATAACTATTTTGCTATCATCAGAAGAGGGATTGGACCAGGAAAGAATTACCAATGAATGCTATAAACTTTTTTTATGAAAAGAAGGATGTTTTCAAGGTCTTAAAGTTTCTCTTCACCGATTCCTTGTTAGTTACAAGGGGCTGAGGAGTTAATTATACATAAAGATAATTGTTTAAGTGACTAAAACAAATTTTGCCAGCAAGGGACAGATGGATACCGTGTGTTCAGATATGATACCCTGAAACACACCACCTGTGCAGTAACCCTGATCTGAATGAAAATGTCTAATCTATCACAAATAACACAAAATGAGAATGTTGTTATTACATACCAATAAGGGGGAGCTTCATTCTTCAAAAAAATATTAATGTCATAAAAGACAAAAAAAGGCTGTGGAGATATTCCAGATTAAAGAAATCTAAAGAGATATGACAACTAAATATAATCCATGACCCTTGAATGGATACTGTACAGGACAGAAAAAAGAACTACTATAATATATGATATTTTTGGGTCATGTGTCAAAAGTGAAATATGAAACTTTGAATGGCAAATTAGATTAAAATATTTTCCAGCATTGATGTTATGCCCAAGTTAAAGTTTTGAGGAAGGTAGCAGTACTATGGTTATATAAGGGAATATTGCTATATTTAAGAAATGTATGCAGCAGTATTTAGGGATAAGAAGCCATAACCTCTGTTAGTTATTACTTAAATGATTCAGAAAAATTATGGCTGTGTAAGTTATATATACATAATGTGTATCACTATATATATCTCTGTGTATGTAAATAAAGTATGAGAGTGATAAGTGAGATAAAATATTAGCAATAAATTAAACTAGATAAATAATAATATGAATGTTCTCTGTACTAATTTTATTTTTTCAATTTTCCTGTAAGTTTAAAATTATTTACATATTCAAAGTTAAAAATATAAAAATAGGTCCTTAGACAGCAACACATTATTTTCATCAAAATAAAATAACTATAGTAAAAGTCCCTAAATCAAAATGTGCTAGTATTGTTGTTCTTTTTTATTGAATTTATTCGGGTGACATTGGTTAATAAAACCATACAGGTTTCAAGCATACAACTCAATAAAACACTGCATCATGTGCCCATCATCTAAACTAAAGTATCTTTGGTCCCCATTTTCCCCTCTTTGCCCTCTTGCACCTCCTCCCACCTCATTCCCTCTAGCTATCAGCTTCACCTTTTTTTCACCCAGCCCCTGAATGGCCTATACACATTTATTTTGTTTTCTGATAGAAACAGGTACTTAAAATCATATAAGTGAGAAAAAGTCACTTCTGTTAGTTCCTGGATCAACTATCTTGCTTTTCTCACAGCATTTTGTTCCTCCCCTTTGTCATTCTGTTTGCTAAGCCATCAACAATGGCTCATTTTTATGAATAATAAAATGCATATGAGTTTTACTTTCAGTTTTTATGGAAAAGAAATAGCTAAGAGCAGGGACCACATCTTATAAATTTTCTGAGTATTTTTATTGAGTTTTTTTTTTTTAATTCACAGTTCTATGACTTTTATAGTTTGGAAATAAGGTGCATTGCCTGTTCCTCCTGCTTCTTTACTATGCTTGTAGATTTAGGGGGCACATATTTTTTAATTACATGTTATATTATATAGAATCTGTGAGAAATTAATAATTTCACCTGTTTCATGACTTTCTTACAAAGATCTAAGGGTAAAAATATCCTCAAACTTTTGAGATCTTCCTGTGCCAATCTTGGGTGAACTTCAAATTCTACTGAGTTGTTTTTAGATTTTATGAAAATATTTTAATATTTTATAGTCAGTGAATTCCACATTGATATTATCTTCATCGCTTTTGCTTTTTTTAAGTTAGGTAGTTTACAAGGAAACAACAAATAAATAAAATGCTAATTTCCACCTTAGAAGATGCACAATTCTTGAGACTTGGTGGATTAAAGATTTACCAATATTTGAACATACAAAAAGAATGCCAAGTATATGAATAAAATGATTCATTAAACATGAGAATTTTAATACCACATTTTTAATAACTTATGATGGGCATTTTTTTTGTACAAGTAGATTTATTACACTGACACCCGAAAATTCATGCATTTAAAAATAGCTGTAGTTGAACTACTAAAAAATCTATTTGAATTTCTCTGTCCTAGTCTTTCTAATAAGATATTTTAGTGTCCAAAATCTAATAGAATTGCTTCAGGGTTTTGGTTTGAATTTTCACTGCACTGTCTGAAATAACTCCAGGACTAAAATGGAGCACATTAGTTATTTCTAAAGCATTGTAATGGACCATATTAACTCTAGAGAATACTGATGAGTAAAAAGGAAATGAGCAGAGGAATTAAGAGAAATACATATAATGAATATTTCACATAAATAAGTCACTTAAAGGATGTCATTAGAGCATTTGGTTCAGCTCTCAGATTTTGAATTAAAAAACTATCCATATTCTATGGAATTGTTTATTGTAACTAAATCATTGATGTGTTTGTCTGCTCAGGCTCACAAAACATAATAGTGTAGCCTGGGTGCTTAAACAGGATATTTTCAACTTTTGAAGCCCCAGGAATGGGATAATACATGTGCATTCTTTCACCTTGTAGTAACCTGTTTTATCAAAGATTCAGATAAATGTGTAAAATTTTGCTTTAGTGTCTTTTCTGAGAGTAATATTGATAGCATTTTAAAGGTATTTTCATGTCCAAATTCACTAAGATGGTACTGGGAAAGTAATTGTAAGCTAGCTCTTCCAGTATATATTCCCTGCTGTCACTTTTTAAAAATTTATTTCTAAATAAACAATGCATATTTACATTCCTTCGCAACTAAGAGACTGTTTTATATTCTTATGAAATATCTGCTGAGAAAAATAATATCCTTTCCTTAACAACGATCGTTGACTTCCCATGTGAGCTTGTGGTGGTATCTAAGTATGTTCCCGAGTCTGAACTCTAGAAAGATAATTTGATTTTCACAATATCCTCCAAGACTACTATGGCCATGGCAGCTACTTCAGTGTCTCTAAACCTGACCTCCATGGAAGCATTTTGGAAAGGCTTTGATTCCTGACAGCCTGTATGAAGTAGAAAAAGGGTGGGGGCCAGGAAGGGGACTTGGTACATGAAACATTTTCTTGATTTCTCATTTCAAGATTGGAAAAATAAATATGCAAAGATTTCAAATACTGGAAAACTGTAAAGGTATTTGGGAAGACATTTCTTAGAAATATAGTTTAATATTTTACTGTAAATAACAGGCAGCAGCTGCCTCAAAGCAAAAACTAAGGGATGAGATCTGAAGTACAGAGGTGACAAGGTGAGATGGGAGGAAAGGAGACCTGCTGGGTAAGGAGGCAATGCTTGACAGGTGACTTCAGTGGGGATGGAAGGACATCCGAAACCTCTTGGAGCCTACAGGAAGGCATGGAGGTTAGTGGAGAGAGAACTAACAGATAAGAAGACTTTAATTTGGAACAAGGATATGAAGCAGTGATGCTGTGTGAACTCCACAGGTAAAGTCTGAATAACAATTGAGTATCACAGCAGTCACTCGTGTTTGCAGTAGATCACTGGGAGGACTAGATGGGTCAAACACATACTAGTAGACACAAGCAAGGACAATCAAGGTGGAAATGCTGCTTGAACCATCCAAACTCCCCAGAGTAGGATCCTAGAATAACATACAAGGAAGAAGCTGTTCAGACTAGAGTGAGGTGGGGATAGAATGGGAGAATTCTGAAAAGACTGAGCTTACACCTATAATACTGAATTTATCTAGAATTGATGAATATGTTTTCTGGTACTATAGAGAATAAGGAGCTTGAAAGTAAAATGTTGCTGAGTGATAACGAAATAATTATCTTACCACCTGAATAGATGTCTCATCATTATCCCCACTATCTTTTCAATACCTAATTCAAATAATTAATACTTATTAATGTTAATATATGAGTCACTTTCCCTTTGTTCTTTCTGTTTAGAAAGGTAATGTTAAAAACACATATACACTAAATGGATTTATTTTTATGTTTTAAACCAATAATGTACACACACATTGATTGTTTTAAAATAGAATAGAAATGAGTCCTATATTTTTCTCTTCTCATTTAAACATGGCTTAAATATTTATGTAAATTATTTTAATGTTTGGCGTGTCTTTTAATATGGCAATGTAATATATACAAAAACTTTTAGTGTTAACATTTTCCTGACACACAATTCACTTCAAATGCTATATGCCACTATTTGATGACAAAATATGTTCCTTAGCAACTTCAATTCCCCTAGGAAACTGATTTTATTTGTATAAAAGGAAACTATGTATCAAGATGATCCAATTTTTTATTTTCTTTTCATAGCCATCTCAATATACTTCATTTACATTTCCCTTTAACATTAACTTTAAAGTTATTTGTGTGTGTTTTCTTACTTTTATCTTATTTCTTCCAATTTATTTCAAATGACTGCAAAACGGTTTGTCTGAAGGTCCATCAGATTATATAAAAAAGAAGAAAACACGTTCATAATGACAGTATCTATAATTATGTCATTGGAATTCAAACAAGAATATCCTCTGTTCATTTAGATTCTACCAAATTGGGATGACAGGCCTCTTCATTTCCTGTGTTGTCAACTAGGTAAGACACATTGTATCTGGTATGTCATTAATAGTCATGATTAATGGAGATAATTAAAAGTAGTAGTTTTAATGGAGAAAGATAGTGAAGGTTAGTATTTTTATGAAAAACGCTATTAAGATTTTAATTAACTGATTACTACCTGAAACAAAGTTCTTCATTCTTTCTGTACACGTAGATGAGGGAGAAATTAAAATCATTGAAATTTTTTCTAACTCAACACAAATTCCAAAAAATATTATCTTTCTACCAACAGCAGAAGCATATGAAGACATAGACCATTTTATTTCAATGACATTTATGATTGAGGAGCTTTTCTTTAACATAAACTGTGAATTATTCTGAGTATGAATTGATTGGTCGATATATATCATCCCTAAGGAACGAAAAGCTGAAGCATCAGTAAAGGTGAAAGGCATAAGATTGGCATGAGATAAAGTTAGAGGTCTCCAGACACCTGGCTCTCTCCAAATTAAATCAATAAGTGCAAGTCTGTGGCCCTTAGGTCAGATGAAATGAAATAGTACAAATCAAACATTCCCTAAAATTCATTAGCACTATGGATTAGACAAAGCAGAATCTTAAATTTTGAAAAATAATGCTTTTGAAATTGTTTGCAATCTCAACAGTTACTATAAACAGTGTTATATTTTGTTATATATTTACTTTAAAGACATTCATATATTTAAAAATTAATTGTGCATGGTGACTATAGTTGATGATACTGTATTTCATATTTGAAATTTCCTAAGAGAGTAAATATTAAAAGTTCTCTCTCAAAAAAACATATTTTGTACCTATGGATAGTAATGAATGACAACTAGAATTATTGTGGTGATCATTTTGCAATATACACACAGTTTGAATCATTATGTTGTATACCTGAAGCTAATATAGTATTGTATGTCAATTATATCTTAATAAAAATATTTGAGAAAGGAGAATATTAGGAACCTAATAAGCATAAATACAGATATATTTTAAATTGCATAAAATGTCAGATGGGTGATATGATAGCTATGTTATTGCTAGGGGTATGGGAGAAGGTGGGGGAGGCAGTAAGGGGCATAAATGGGAATGGAAGGAGACTTGGGGTGGGGAGCACACAGTACAGTGTACAGATGGTGTGTTGTGGAATAGTGCAACTGAAACCTGTATAATTTTGTTAACCAGAGTACCCTAATAAATTCAATAAAAAGGGGAAAATAAGACCATCACATTCTGTAACTCTAATTGCTCAAAAAAACATGCATACTTATAAAGAAAAATGGATATAGAGAATTTGAGGAATAATTTAATACTTATGAATAAATAACTGCCTGGAAGTGTAGTTTCTCAGGGACAATGAAATGGCCTTGGAGTAAACTAAAACATTAAATAGGACTTGAGATAAAATGCAAAAATGTGGTTGATTTCAAATAAATCAAATATATTTTTACAGTCTGTAAAACAAAGAAAGCTAGTCTCATCTTGGGGTGGGGGTTAAGAAAATGTTGCCGGGAGAAATGTAACTTCAATGGCATCTTAAAGATTGTCAGGAACTAACCAGATGGAGAAGGGTTACCTAAATAGTTCCACTGAGAACAGAAGATGCTCAATGTTGCCATCAGTCATTTCCTCTCACTTAAGCTGCAATAGCTGCAACAACCACAACCTCAGTGGTTTAAAACAAACAGGGTTTTGAGGGTTTTTTGTTTGTTTGGTTGGTTGGATTTTGTTTTTCTCAATCAAATTAAATTCCTCTCATGGGTCAGCTGTACCTTTTGATAGTACAATCTCAGGGCAAAGGGACAAAATCAGTGACAGAACCACATGATGGCTTTTAATTGCTCTGCTTAGAAATGGAACACAATGCGACCAATCACATTGACTGGCAAAGGCAACCAGGCCAATAAACCTTAGCTAATTACTGATGGAAAAGGAAGCACAAGCAGAGCCAGACATTATTGGTCATAGTCAGCTGGGAAGCAGAGGCCTGTTTGCTTCACTGGGAAGATACAGCTTCACACGCCACAGGGAAACACCAGTCCTTTCCCCACAGATTACTGGTGGAAGGGACAGAACAAAGAGGGAGGTAAACACATGAGCAATAAAATAAAAATGGTGAAGCGGAGGTGCTTGACCAAAGAGGGCTGTCAGTCTAACCTGAGAAGGGGATTATTATCTAGGGGGTATGGCGTGGAATCCAATGCAAGCCAGTGAAATCTTGGGAAGTTAATTGGTTATTTTGAAAAATAACCTTAAGAAAACAGACCTCTCTCTTTCTCCCCCTCCCTTTCTCTCTTTCTTCCCCCCCTTCCCAGCCCCCCACTCATGTTCTCTCCCATCAGGGAGCACTTGACAGTGAGGGCCCAGTGGCCACCTGGGGCCTGCAGAAGACAGGCAGGCCCAAAGGACTATGAAGCAGGGGTGGGAAAGACACAGTCCAACTTTTTCCATGGAGGGGTGGAGAGAGATGGGACATTGAAAAGCCAGGAGGAGAACACTTTTGATATTGCATCATAAACCTAGCCACTTCACAATCTCCTGTGCATGAATCCTTGGATTTATTTCCTCTCAATCCTGTGGAAGAACATGTTTTCCACTGTGAACGCTACTATACACATTGACTTGCAAAGAAACCAGGCCAGTAATCCTTCTACAGGGAAGGGCAGCAAATTCTTGGGAAGAGTAATATAATTTATCAAAATTTCTAATCATTTCAAATAATGTTTACATTATTTAATTTCAAAGGAAAATTTGTTAAAATATATTTTCTGTTTCTAAATTACTTTCACATTCCAATGCACAACTAAACCATGATTTAAATGTTGATCATTTTGACTATAAAATGCTAATTTCTGATAATAGAGAGAGTGATATACTTTCCCTTGTTATATTACATTGTTATTCTTTCCATAAAAGAAAATCTCATTTATAACTCCCATTTCTATTCACTGAGCACAGTCATAAAAACCATTTCTGGTCTTGGCATCAAGACTTCCAATTTTCAACCCAATAAAATAAAGGGACCTCTTCTTAATTGGCATTGTCCTATGGGCTCTTCAGAAACCATGACAACCTTCTTCATGCCAATCTCTGCTCTTGAACCCACTATTCTCAAAAGGCACCAAAAACAAAGTTGTTCAGATTTGGACTTATCTACATAATCCTCAGCAAAGTGAAGCTGACTCTTTAGCCAGAACTTCTATTATTTCTTGCAATCCATAAACCATATAGTACCATATAAATATATCTAGTTCTTTCTTTTGGCTGAAACTCATGTCTTTCTTATGCCAATTCTTTGCTCTTGCTTCTGTACATTTGCCTCTTTCCCCCCTCTCTTCTCCTCTCCCCTGCAGACATTTCCTAGGCATCCATGCCAGCTTGCTTCTTGCTATTTTGCTCAATGGCAGGCCCTGGTAGAAGACTGGACAGTGGGAAATGGGGAGAAGGAAGACATGGAGAAGTGAGGTTGTTTCTCTCTTGGCTGCTGGCCTCAGTTGGGGTATCCAGCAATGAATGCCTCCTATTATTTCCTGTCACTGCCAGACAAGCCTAGCATTGTACCTGTAGGTAATTCTTCCCCTGGGCCTCGGTGTAAACATTTCTTTCTTTGCTTGCTCTAGTTTCAGGGTTTTGCAGCTTCCTGATGTTACTAAATTCTGAATTGCTCACCATCTGCTGTTTGGATTTTCAGTATATCCATCACCTGTGTAATAATTCCCTATAGTACATTCTATTTCAGGTAAATAGAGTGATTTAATTTCCCAGTTGCATTCTGACTCATTATGTGTCCTAAATATCACTCAAGATCTTTTCTTTTAACAGTATGACTTTGATATTCTTAAAAATATGTCTTCCAATGACAGTAACTACCAGCATTATAAAGTATATGATAATTTGGTAAGTCACTAAATAAATACACACATTTTTATATATAGTGCATTTATGTTAATTAAACTTAGAACATATTACTCTAGCATCAAGAATATAGCAACAGCATATTTTGTTTTCCTGTATTCATATGCTACACTAAGTCATTTATAAATGAACCATTTGTAAATGAACTTTAAATTTACAATTCATGCAATTGCATAGATCAATAAGCTGATCCACTCTTTAATAGCTACTTATTTAGCCACTATGCCTCATGAGACTGACAATATCAGTACTACTAGTATTTAGGACTGATGGGCTGCTATTTTAATCCATCTTCAAAAAGACTGCATTATCATTAGACGATATCACATCCCCTTGTCCCTCATTTTTATAGTAATTGAAGGCATATTACCAGAAGCTTCAAATTATATATATGGTGATGATCTCCCAAAGTTTATTTACATTCATATATTTTAGATAATTTGGTGTAAGAATAGGTAACTTTTCATAGACTATTATAATCATTTCTACCTTAAAAGGTAATAAAAAAAGACCAAGTTTCATTTTTCCCTTAGTAAACAGCAACTTCTATGATAAAATAGTATGAAAAAAATCTTATACTTGTCAAAAAAATTAAAAATTCTATTCTTGATAAACCTTGCCTCTGTAAGCAAAATATATATTTTTTAAAGTTTAGCATCTACTTCTCTTGAAGGCCCGATGCATAAAGTTTGTGCAAGGGGCTCGGCCCTCACAGCCCCGCTGCACTGGCCAACTCTTACAAACTCAGCTTCATCCAGAAGGTCATCTGGAGGGTTGTTCTGCTGATTGTTCTAATTAGCATATTATCTCTTAATTATATAGGATGTTTTTATTGATTTTAGAGGTAGAGGAAAGAAGATGAAGGAAGTGGGGAGGAAGAGAGAGAAACATCTATTAGCTACCTCCTGCACGCCCCCTACTGGGGATTGAGCCTAGACCCAGTCCAGTGCCATGACTGGGAATTGAACTAGGACCTTTTGGTGCATGGGACCAAACTTAACCAACTGAGTCACACTGGCAGGGCTCAATGTTTCTTAAGAGTTGGGATATAAATACCCTGAGATGAGACAAATCCCAATTCCCCCATTGAAATTAATCATCCAACTGTCCATGAGACAACTGTTTTTTATTGGCTGCCTTACCATTGCATCTGACTATGTCTCTGCAATCTGGCCCCTAAAAAACTCAGGTGGAAAATATTAGATAATGGTGAACCACCAAAAACTAACCAAGTGGAAGTCCCAGTCACAGGTGCTGAGCTGGATGTGGCACCTTCATTAGAACAGCTCAACAGGTTTGCTGGGTACCTGATGTTTAGCTACTGATTTGGCAAATAACAATCCTTTTCAATCCCTGTCAGAAAAATCAGAAATCATCTTCTACCCACTTTGAATGGAGAGAAATATACTTTCGTTTTCTCTCTCATAGTCATATAAACTCCCCTGCTCTCAGTCACAATATAGGTAAAACAATGGGAAAAACATTTGATATGCAGTAATTTTTTTTATTTAAGCTTTTGCTTACAAATGTTGGATATCACTATACATATGATGAGTTTAAAATTAATCACCCTGTGCAAATCAGGACGACGAGGTTCTTGAAAAAATCAAAATGTAATGTTTTATAAATTATTTCCTGTCATTTAGGAAATTAGGTAAAATTTTCAGAAATGGTATTATACACATACTTTAAAAAGTGCAGTACTTAAACCAACTTGAATGAGAATTGAAGATAAAGTGCTATTAAAACTGTGATAGATGACTCAAAAATTGGCTATAATGATGACAAAATACTAATATCAAAATTTAAAGAGAAGAGTTTGCGTAAAATTAACTCATAAAATGTGATAGTAGAAAACTACCTTTGTATAGTAATATATTGCTTAACAGAATATTTTAGAATATCTTTGTAACTAAATTTAAAATAAACTTAATAGGTAGACATGTGACCAGACCTTTTTTTTTTTATGTACATGTTCAAGTTATCCATAGCGAGCTGCTGTATTCACTCATCTCGCTGGCTCAGAAGTGATACAGCACCATTCCCCCCAGGGAGCTTCTGCAGCCAGGATGTCTGCATCAGACAGGCTGGAGAGGCCCTGTGCTGTATTTGGAAACACTAACCCCACTTGACTCACAGGCCCTGTTCCACTATTTTATTTGCCATCTGAAGGTAAAGACTTGTCAACTTTTGTTTCTTGAATTCTCCGCAAATCATTGTTGCTCCATCTTTCTCTAAATTTTTATGAGTTTATTTGAACCAATCTCAAGAGATTCAGAAAATGCTTCAGAGAATGGCAGTTTTAATTCTTATTTTATACATTACAATCAAAGGAGGAGACATAAAGAGGGTTACATGAAATTCATTGCTAATAGATTAGGAAGACATGGGGTAGAAAGCAAAGTGGAGAAATCTCTGGGATTGGATAAAAAGGTAAAATGGAGAAAGGCACACTTCTTTTGCATTGGTGAATACAGGATAATTAACAATTAATATTTTCAATACAAGGGTTCTGAGATCTCTTCTGGTGGGAGGTTGTGCCTGGAGGAGTCTGAAAAAAAAAGGATTACTCTGACCTTCCAAAGGTATGTTATCATAGGTGCAAAAAAGACAAGAGGCGGGCTCAGTTAAGGTAAAGATTGGTCTTTGTCAAGGAAGATATTGGCATAGGACATGACTACCCACCATGACTCACTTTTAGTTAAAAAGGTTTCATTTCAGTCCTTCTTATTTTAGGCTTCTTTTGACAAATATTGTATCTGTCCAATCTATTAGGCACTTCACCATTTATCTCAAAACTAATTATAATATGGTCCTATTTTTCTCTAGGAACTCCCTCAGATGTTCATGAATCTTGACTCTACATAAAATGACCACTTCTTCCACACACTGGTAGTAGGATTACTACTTATGTCCCATAAGGCCAGCTTTACAATTATAAACCAAATAGTAAAGTATTAGTTTAACCATTTCTCTTTTTAGCGCCTTCACTTTGTTTCTGATTTTTTACTATTATAAGTTAGAATTAATAAGTCTGTGCATAAATTGTCATCACCATTCCTAATAATTTTTCTCAAGATAGATCTTTGAAGCATGACTCCCAAACCTGAAAATACAATCACTTTGAGTCCTTTAAACTTGTAAACATACTAGAGGCCTGAAGCTCAAATTCATGCGGGGGGGGGGGGTGTCCTGCAGCCCAGCCTGCACTCTCTCCAATCTGGGACCCCTCGAGGGATGTCTAACTGCCTATGAAGACCCGATCCCTCTCACAATCCAGAATTGCTGGCTCCCAACTGCTTGCCTGTCTGTCTTCCTGACTGCCTATAACCACTTCTGCCTGCTAGCCAGATAACCCCCTACCCACTCCCTGCCAGCCATATTGATGCCTAACTGCTCCCCTGTTAGCCTGTTTGCCCTAACTGCCCTCCTTTAAAGGCCTGGTCCCCCCTAACTGCCCTTCCCTGCAGGCCTGTTCCCCCCCAACTGCTCTCCCCTGCAGGCCAGGTTCCTTCCCAACTGCCCTTCCCTGAAGGCCCAGTCACCCCCAACTTTCTTCCTCTGCTGGCCTGGTCAATGCCTTCCCTTGCAGGTCTGGTCCCTCCCAACTGCCCTCCCCTGCTGGCCATTTTGTGGTAGCCATCTAGTGTCCACATGGGGGCAGCCCTCTTGTGTGTTGGAGTGATGGTCAATCTGTGTATTACTCTTTTATTAGATAGCATAGAGGCCTGGTGCATGGGTGGGGGCCAGCTGGTTTGCCCTGAAGGGTGTCCCAGATCAGTGTGGGGTTTTCTTGGGGCATGGGGCAGTCTGGGTGAGGGGCCTGTGGTGGTTTGCAAGCAGTCCACACCCCTCGGCGACCCAAGTGGAGGCAATGGTATCTGGGATTTATGTATCTTCTACAATTGAAACTTTGTTTCCCCTGGAGGGGAACCAAGTCTTCTGCTCGCTCTATGGCTGCTGCCATTTCTGTTGGGATTCTATAATTGAAACTTTGTAGCCTTAAGTGGAGGCCTGAGATGGCAAGGGCAGGCAGAAAGCTTGGCTTCCTCCATTGCTGGGGAAACCCAAGCCTCCCTCCTGCTCTCTGTGGCCAGAAGCCATCTTGGATGGATTTATTTGCATATTTGCTCCTGATTGGCTTGTGGGCATGGCTTGTGGGCATGGCTTGTGGTGTAGCAGAGATATATTCAATTTGCATATTATTCTTTTATTAGATAGGGTGTTAATCCTCACCAAAGGATACTTTTTCATTGATTTTCAGAGAGAGTGGAGGTTGAGAGATACAGAGAATAAAAATCTATCTAAAATTTGTTTCAGGTATGTGCCCTTGACCGGAATTGAACCTGTGACCCTTTAGTTGGCAGGCTGGATGCTCTATCCACTGAGCCAAACTGGCTAGGGCTAATAGAAAGGATTTTAAAAGAAAAATAAATAATTGCTATTGAGCTATTGAGTAATTATTTCTCATGTAAAGCTGACCTCATCAGAGGTAAGTAGTCACCCTCCCAGTGTGCAGAGGAAGTGGTCACTTCTCATTTTAGAAAGAGTCATCTTCCCCACTATACTGTTCCAGTAGTCACAGCTATTCCTGTTTGAGTGGTATTTGCTGATACCAAATAAATAAGAAACATAAAGTTAAATGAAATAGTGAAACATCCACCACATATTACCAGTCATTTAACAGGCAGAACAATCCCCTTTATACTTTGTAATCAAGTAGAAGGTTATACCCTTCAAACTATCATGCTGTTACAAATGGGATGAATGCAGAATAGAAACAGCACCGAGGAAGATAACAGAAAGTTAAGGGTATGAACAATAGTAGGATAAATATAGTCAATGACACGAATCGGAAGAGAAGGCACTGCAGCAAACCCTGGTTAAGATCATTTGTGGTAAAATATTTAAAAATATACAAAACCTTAGATGGTATTGGCCACAAGAGAGAGAGGACTTCCCTGAAAGAAACTAAGATTTGATTGCACATTTGGTTTCTGACTCTTTCTTGCTGCTTATAAATTGGTGAGTTACTTATTCTTTCTTCTTCACTCTTGTAAATAAGGTTTATGATATCTATTTAAGTGAATTAAACAATTAACTGACCTAATTTATGTAGTAGGTTTAGCACAGTGCTGGGCCTATAACTATGTTATCATAACCAAAATAGATGCCATTTATTCAAGTTGATGGGAAAAAAAAACTTAATCTGCATGTAGTAAATGATGGCTATTCCTAGTCTAAAACACTTATTTTATCATTAAAGTCCCAACTTTTAAATAACTTTAAACTGAGAAATACCAGAACCAGGTATATTCTTTCTATCAGATGTGGAGAGTAATATTAACTAATATTATTAAATTAGAGCCCCGGTGCACAAACATTTGTGCATTCTGAGAAGTCACTCAGCCTAGAGGGGTACTCACAGTCCAGGACCCCTTGGGGGATGTCCAGCTGTCAGTCAGCCATCCCTCTGGCAACCTGGGAACCCTCGGGGGATGTCCAACTGTGGCTTAGGTCCAGTCCCCTACAGCTGCCTCTGCAAAAGGTGTGGTGTCGGGGACTGGCATGGCTAGCCCGGTGGTGCAGGCTTGCTGGCCCCGACCTGCCCACTGGTTGTTCTGGCAGGTCATTCTGGAAGGTCATTCCACTGTTCAATCTAATTAGCATATTAGCTCTTTATTTTATAGGATATGCAAAACTAAACAGAGATTATTACAAAACTAAAAATTTTAAAAAACCAATAGCATACATAATAAGTGTCATGTACATGAATTAAGAGCTTATGTGTTTATAGAATTCATTACAGTTACCATAAATAAATTTGTATGGAGGCTGTGTCTCCCTCATATTTTCTTGTTCCACTATTTAAAATCCCTAAAATTTGTTTTATTTACTTTTCATTCAGTTATAGTTTTAATATAATGTTTTAGGTTAATTTTGTAGCATCTATCAAAGCTATTCCTGCAAATTTTAAAATAATATTTTAAAGGTTTATGACTAAGTTGTGCTATTTTTTGAGAAAAAAAGGAGAAATCAAATCATAATAGGTTTGAATAAAATTAGAAGTCTGAACAGATAACAGATGAAGAGCTTATGTATTTTGTGTTTTTCCTCCAAGACTGTGTAATACATCATTCATCTAAGTATCTCACAACATGGGGTAACACACTGTGTTAGAAAATGTTACAGTTAGGAACAAGTTATATGAAACATATGTTGCTTTCATTATAGTATATACATAGTAGATGATAAAAGGGGTTTCAAATATTTTAACTTATCGTTACTTCAGTCTGTCATTTACTAATCTTACTACTAATAAACATGTAAATTGACTGTACCTCTGGTATGTCCATAGCCAATCAGAGTGAGTATGTAAATTAACCCAACAAAGATGGATGTTAATTTGCATACATACCTAGGTCCTGGGAACCTCCTTGGCACCCAGGTCATTCCCAGCCTACCATTGGAGGGGCAGGGGCTTTAGGCTTGGGAAGGGGCCAAGCCTGTGATTGGAGGGACGGGGTCCTTCTTTCCAAGTCTAAAGCCTGGGGCAGAGGCTGTAGGCTTGGGAAGGGGTTGAGCCTGCAATTGGAGGGAAGGGGATAAAAATCAATGAAAATATATCCTCAGGTGAGAATAAAAAGAAAAATAAAGAAATGTCATATCCTATGAGAGACACATCTTGAAAATGTTTAAAGAAAGTTGTCATTTTTTCATGGTGAAGGGACTGGAGTCTGTGTTGATGAAAATACCTTGGCAGCTGCAGTGACTGGCAGTGGCTGCAGCAGCAGGCTGATGGGGCTGGCACTTTCCCCTGATCAGCCTGGTCTCCTAGGCCATCAGTAGGACATCCCCTGAGGGATCCCAGTATGTGAGAGGGGGCAGGCTGGGCTGAGGGACTCCTCCCCAGTGCATGAATTTTGTGCACCAGGCCCCTAGTTTATATATAAAAGCCTAAGTCACTGTTTGACCATTCAACCATTTGATCAGTAACTATGACACACACTGACCACCAGAGGTTAGATTGTCAACACAGTGGCTGCTGAGCTGCGGTGACTTGGCAGCTGCAGTTCTCAGGTGATGCAGACAGAACCACAGAGGAGGGAGACCGATTCTGGAGTGTGTCACCCGAGAACCATCCTCTCACAATACGGGACCCCTTGGGAGGATGTCAGAGAGCTGGATTCTGCCCAATCCCCAAAGGCCAGGTTGAGGGACCCCACTGGTGGGGGAACCCCTGCACCAGGCCTCTAGTACAAAATAAAATCAATGTTTAGAGACAAAAGATTTAGACTAAAATACTGCCAATGTTCCATTAATTCATTACATGCGCATTGAATTACATATAATATTTTCCTTTAAAACTATTAAAAGTCATGAGTCACCTCTAATGTGCCCCAAGAATATAAAACTTCTGATAACTAACTAGACCAACAGCAGGAAAGAAAACAATCCTCTTGCTAAAATGACAGAGGATAATTTCAAATTTTTAGCTTCACATTTTAATGTCTGAATAATCTCTCTAACTTTAATGTTCCCATATAGTTCTCCAAAAGGCACTTGTCACATTCCATGAATACCTCTTTCCTTCATTATTATCTAGTGTATTTTTCTCTTCCCTGCTCTTGAATCTCCCCTTCTGTGATCTACCCTTCAGGAGTTTTATTTTCCTTGAAACTTCCCAAGTAATTGCAACTGACCATGTTAGTTTGCTCTTGTATGTTATACCCCAAGATTTTCATGTTTCTTTCTGTAATACAATATTGATTTTTTTAGAAAACTGATTTTGTGGGTTGGAATCATCTCTGGTTTGTGGTGCTGATTATTTCATTTTATTTTTAATATTTTTATCCCTTGAATCTATACCATGTTGCATTGCTCTCTGAGATAAAGACAATCTTTATAAGTTTCGCCTAACTTACCTATGCTAAAGCACATTTTTTTAAGATATAATATATTTTATTATTTTTGTTTTGTCTTGTTTCAATTAAATCTTTGTTGTTGAAATATTACATATGTCCCATTTCCCCCACTGATCTCTTCTAACCTGCCCCTTCCCACTACCCCAGGCCTTCACCACCGTGTGTGTGTGTGTGTGTGTGTGTGTGTGTGTAATATATATATATATATATATAGAGAGAGAGAGAGAGAGAGAGAGAGATAACATATTTTAAACACATATTTGTTAATTATTAATTATGTAATTTCAATCAATGATAATGTGATCAGAAAAAGTGTTAACTGAATAGGTTAATTTTACTACACTAGCCAATATAGCTTCATAAATTATATTTAAATATGAGAAATGGTGATAGAAAAATAAAATAAAATAACAAAAATAAAGAAATATGAGAAAAATATATTTTTAATGGAGTCCACAAAATTTCCCTTGTTGCACTTGGTAGTACATCAAATGGATTTATTTGTTTCATTCTTTTAAACAGCATATACTTATTTATGCTCCAATTTTTTAAATACATTTTAATTGTAACTATGAAAGCTTTTTCAAGCAAAGAAAATATCAATATCTTTTACACTGTAATAGAATAAGGAAAAGTGAGTATAAAGCAATAATGACCTTAAGTACTTTAATTTGACATTTCTCAGAATGCTATGTCTTAGTACAAGAAACAGACCCTAATTTAAAGGAAGGTAACAGTCAAAATACAACTAGAGCAGACCAAATTAACAGTCAATAGCATCTAAGAATATTCTAAGAAAAATGTGCAATATCATTGGTCAGAGAGGAAAATCTGAGATCTGATGAACTTCACAAGGCCAAGAAGATAAGTCTTTACTGAGCATCTGCTACATACAGAGCGCTGCCAGCACTTCTGTGCAACTTGTTTGTCATAAACCCCCAAGCAGACTATAGTAGCATTTTTATTTTATATAGCATATGAGAAAATAACTGCTCACAAAAACTTAAATAACTTTCCTGCTGTTACCAAGCAAGTAAACTATGAAATTTAAAGTCAAATTTAGGCTCAGCTAGAGCACAATATCATTTTCATTACATTACATCATTTTTTAAGAAATTTATAATTTGATAAAACTTCATAATTTTTGGTAAAGTTCTTATCAACTCCTATAGAAGCAGCATTTTTTTAAAAAAAGGATATATTGCAGCTGTACAATTTCCTATGGGAACTAATAAGAAAATGGATACATCAACATAAGAGAATTAATTGTGTGGGAACTTGAAAAAAAAGGGCATGAGACTCCTTCCTTTCCTATTGAAAAAGTTCAGGGGAATAAGCAACTTCAAGCAGATATCTTTTGTAATTATGCTCTTGACCTTGACTCAAGCTCCCTTATGAACATAATATGGTGTTTCTATAGAAGAGAGAAATCCCTATCTGTTCAATAGTTATATCAGGATATATCTGGAGAGTTGAATTGCAATACTGTAAACTAACCCAGCATGGATGTTCTATGCTGCAGGACTGCCTGGATAATTGGGATTAGTACTAGTAAATAACATAATTACCAGTATACAAAAGAAATTCATCCCAAAATTAAGTGGACCTCTCTGTGAACAAAGATATCTTGAGAAAAAGAGGACACTGTTGAATGGCATGCATTGGTTTCCATGTTTTCTGGAAAGAACTGTTTCATCTGTACCTGAGATTTGCCCGTATCGTCTGGATCATTAGTAATTGGTGCTGGATAGGGAGCTGTTCTGAGGATTTCACCCACTGTGCTCTCATAACATTCAAGATGAACTTGGAGAGAAGGAAGAATACAAACTGGTAAGAGGGAATTCCAGGAGGAGCCTCAAAGCAGTTCTCCTTTTGCACTGTCAGATAGTTATCTATAAGTGAATCACCCGTGACATATTCAATGTACTTAAAGGCAATTCATTAGACTGACCTTTCCTCTACATCAAAATAACAGATCTCTCCTACTTAGCAGCAATGTGTGACTAAATAGTGCCTATAAGTAATAAGTGACTAAATAGTGTCTGTAAGTCTACAAGCCCTCTTAAATTGGTCTAACTCATTCGATGGGAAATTGAATTATGTTAAAATTAATTGTTGGCCCTAACCAGTTTAGCTCAGTGGATAGAGCATAGGCCTGGGGACTGAAAGGTCCCATGTCCGATTCCGGTCAAGGGCATGTGCCTTGGATGTGAGCACATCCCCAGTTAGGGGGTGTGCAGGAGGCAGCTGATCGATGTTTCTCTCTCATCATCGATGTTTCTAACTCTCTATTCCTTTCCCTTCCTCTCTGTAAAAAAATCAATAAAATATACTTTTTAAAAATTTAATTATTGAATGTGCATACAGAAAGCCTTTCAGTGACTCCAAGAAATAACTCACTAGCTATGAATCTATAATTCTGACACTGCAGATAATTTTTTTTAAAAAATGTTGTCATATAAGTCCTATCCTAATATGTGCATTTAAACCTCTGAAGGTATAATTTTTACAAACTTCAGGATCAGTTCACTTTGAAGATTAAAGAATTAAGCTTGCTGTGAGAACAACATGGCCTTTTGCAGTGTGAAAGTGACATACCTCTAATATCCGACACAGTAAACAAGCAAATACGTGGCAGGAATATTTCCAAATTCTAGCCACATCAATGTGATCCTTGACCTTAAATGGTTTATAGAAAAGTGAACTCAATTTAATCACTGCTCACTGGTCTCCTGCTCATTGATGAGAGTCATTAACCAATTTCAAATTTAGAAATCCCTGTAGAGGCATTTCTCCTCTCTCTCCGGCTTCCTAGCTATGCATGATGCATAAACGTTGTCACCTGAGAAACACCTCAGTGGCAGACTGTTCACAATTTAGGACAGCTGCCTTTGTGGTTTATTATTTGGGGTTAATATTTAAAACCACTGTTATTTTGTATACTACTTAATACACAGCATGTCTCTCCTGATGGACAGGCAAATGGACAATTTTCTGTACCTCTAATTTATCTGCAACAGAGGGTGGCACCAAAGTGCCCAAAAGTGACTTTGGCACAGGTCATGCAGCCTGTATTTTATAGGAGACTATCTTAAATGGCCCCACTAAATTTAGTGAAAAACCTACCCATAAACTTTACATGGTAAAATAGTATACAGAATAGAATATTTTATAAATATCTGACAATACTCTAATTGTATTGGTATTTTTAAAAAATTATCTTTATTGTTGAAAGTATTACAGATGTCCCCTCTTTATTCCCCCAGTGACCCCCTCCAACCCTGGCACTTTTAAATATTACATCTGATTATTTTATAAAGTTTTAAATTCCTAACTACAAAATATTTTTGAAAATACATATCTTTATTGGTAAGTTCTTAAATAAGATTAAGGTATAGATAGATATGTAATATTTTATTATTTTTAAGTGATAAATAGTATTTTAAATTAAAATTATTCTTGTCATATGGCATCATACTAACTTAGAATATCTCTTGTTGTAAACATAGACATGGAGTTGTAATGTATTATAATATGTGTTTTTATAGGATAGTAGGTGACTATTTTATAGTAGCTTATCTTCAGATCAGTTATCACTTTTGGTACAGTATAGATAATCATGTCAATTTGGATCTTCATGGTTTTTTATTAAATGTATTGGGGTGACATTGGTCAAATGAACATATAGGCTTCCGATGTGTGTTTCTATGCAATAAGATTTGCATATGGCACCATGTGCCTACCACCCCCTTCCCTCTGGCAGCCACCACACTATTGTTTGTGTTCATATGTGTCAGTTTTATATCACACATAGGAGTGAAATCATATGGTTCTTAGCTTTTTCTGACTGACTTATTTCACTTAACATAATATTCTCAAGGTCTATCCATGTTGTTGCAATGGGGCTATATCATCCTTTCTTATGGCTGAGTAGTATCCCATTGTGTACATGTACCACATCTTATGTACCCAGTCCTCTATCGCAGGGCACTTTGGTTGTTTCCGTGTCTTGGCCACTGTGAATAATGCTGCAATGAACATAGGGGTGCCTCTATCTTTGTGACTACATGATTATGAAGTTTTTGAGAATATACATAGGAGAGGGATTACTGGGTCATATGGTATCTCTATTCTAATTTTTTGAGGAATCACCGTTCTGCTTTCCATAGTGATTGTTTCTCTATACATTTCTACCAGCAGGGAATGAGTGTGGGAATGTAGACTCATTGCAAGGTAGCTAAAAATTGTATGATCTGAGATGGAATTCTGCTGTACAGCATTTGTAATCATAGCAAATTGATTTTTTAAAAAAAAATTTGTGTATGTTTATATTTACTTCACTCCGTATTTTAAAAAGGATATGAAGTACCTTAAAATGTATAAATGAGATTGTAAATGAGTTTTTATATAATGCAAAGAAAACTAAAGGATGAAAGATAAAGTAGAAGCCAAGACAGATTATGTTACCTGATTCTTATGCTTAGAGCCCTTTATCCCTTCTATAATTCCTGTGCACTATCCTATTTGATTCTTATCACAGTCCTATAAAGTGGAAAGACTAATAATTAACCCAATTTTAAGGTGAAGAAAATGAAGTATAAAGAGCTTAAACGATCTTTCCAAGTAAAGATAGGCAGGGAACAGAGCTAAATTTCCCAACTTCTAGCCCAGTGCTCAGTTTCTGATGCCCGGATGCCAGGATGAGAGAGAGGCAGGGAAAGCAGGGAGGGATGACCCACTGAAAGCGTTTTTGGCCTGTCTTGAGTTTCCAGTCTCTCTGTTGCTAGCTAACTCCCTGGTGCCTCTGCCAGAGCTAATGTCCTTCTCTACTCCTCTCCTCACTCCCAGGGAGTCTCATTCCAACCTGCTTCTTAATTAGCATAGTCATTCTACGTGTTTATCATGAAAATCACCATCAATTTTCAGGACCTGCAGGGGCTAATTCTTGGCCAAGTAAAGACCAGCTCAGTGTATACATTTAGGATTAGACATATGTATGTTAAGGTAAATCACAAATCAAAGGTCATAATTATAGGGAATGAAGTCACAATAAAATAGAAATCCTTCTAGTAATAGGGCTGTCTATACCCATAGTGGGCTGGGCACATGAAGGGAGGCGCTGCTGGGTAGTAGACTCTCATCCCTGCAGCAGTTACATAAGGCTCATTGTCCGCCTGTCAGGGACAGGCTGGGCAGGGTCTCAGTCTCTGACTCTGCTTCTAATTCCTCCAGATTTTAGGGGATTCGTGTGTGTGTGTGTGTGTGTGTGTGTGTGTGTGTGTGTGTGTGTGTGTGTTTATCTTGCAAACTTTTTGCTATGTGTTGTTATATCAACATAAACAAATATTGGATTAAAACCAAATTAGGCTCTTTCCATTCAAGACCATATTGTATTTCCCCCCTTATTATTGCCCATCATGGAAATGGCCCTGTAGCTGCTGGTCCTGACACAGTCTGGACCCTGTAGCTGCCTCTTACAATAGTGGCTGCTACTCCAGATAATTGTTCCTCAAGTGATAATTAATGGCTGCCTCTCACCATGGAGCTGACTCTGGAGATTCCAGCTGCATCTTATGATAGTGCCTAGCCAGTTAGCTCCCTGTCCCATATTGTCTGGCTGCTAGTACCTATTGTGTTTTTGTGCAGCCCCCACAGCTGCATGTCATGAGATTTAGGGGATTTTAAGGAAATACATTCCCAAGTGTAGTTCTAGCCCTACCTCACCCTTCTCAGGCAACCTTTCACAAGAGTTAACATCTTCATAAAAACTGTGATTACTGTGAGAAAATTCCCCAGGCCTGCTGGGATGGGGACGATTTTTTTTACTGTATTTTTATTGTTGACACTATTACAGATGTCCCTGTTTCCTGTCCCTCACTTGACCCACCTTCACCCACCCTCTGGCTATCATCGCACTATTGTCTGTTTCCATGGGTTATGCATATGTGCTCTTTGGCTAATGTCCTCACCTTCTTTTATCCAGGCCTCCTCTCACCCCTACCCTACAACAGCTGTCAGTCTGTTCTCTGAATCCATGAGTCTATTTCCACTTTGTAAGTTTATTTTGTGCATTAGATTCCACATATGAGTGAAATTATATGGGGCTTGTCTTTCCCTAATTGACTTATTTTATTTAGTATAATACCTTCCAGGTCCATGCATGATGTCACCAAAAAAAAAAATAAATAAATAAATAAATAAGATTTCCTTTTTTATGGATGCATGGTATTCCATTGTGTAAATGTACCACAGCTTTGTTATCCATTCATCCACCAAAAGAGAAACTAGGAAAATCTCATTTGCTATTGCAACAAGAACAAAAAAGGTACCTAGTGATAAATTTAACCAAGGAAGTAAAAGACCTGCACACAGCAAACTGATTATAGCATCTTCACATATCCCCAGACTCATTAATCTCAGAAATTTAGAGATGAGTAGGACCAGAGTCCAGCCTCTCATTGTGAGGCATTTCTTTCCATAATAAACCCAAGCAAATGCCACTTAGCTTCTACTGTAATGCTTTTGTATCAGAAACACCAACATGTCCCAAGGAAATTTATTATTTTGTGGATAATTCTAATGATGAACAATTGCTGTCTTTGTTAGTGTTAAGAAAATCATATCCTAGTAATCACTGAGCCCTGGCCAACAGATAGCTCAGTTGCTTAGAGCATCATCCCAATATACCAAGGTTGCAAGTTTGATCCCTGGTCAGGGCACATACACAAAAGCAACCAATGTATACAAAAATAAGTGGAACAACAAATAAGTCTCTCTCTCTCTCTCTCTCTCTCTCTCTCTCTCTCTCTCTCTCTCTCTCTCTCTCTCTCTCTCTCTCCCTCTCTCTCTCTCCCTCCCTTCCTCTCTCCCTCCCTTCCTTCCTCTCTTAAGGATAATAGTCAACCTAAAGCTGGAAGCTTACTGAGCCTGTGTTTTGGCGAGGAAACACATTAACAACAAGCAGTATTCCATCTTTCAGCGGGTGTATTTATCAGATGTCAGTGATGCCAACCACCTCTGTAAGGAAGGAGAAGATAATAAAACTTTCCTGAGTCACAATGTCACCAGAATCATGTATCTTCCTGCCTTTTCTTGCTACAACAAGCCTTGAGATTGTATACCATATTTTACTGCTGAAGAAGCTGAAGCTTGCAAAGGTTAAGTAACCTTTTCAAAACTACAAGAGGCCAGTATATTAAAAAACAGTGGAGAGGAATATTTGGTTCCAACACCAAAATTGATTCCAATGCATAACAGAAAAACAAAATAAAGGAAGGAAGGGAAAAAGGAAAGAAGGTAAAACTTAGAACTATTACCAAGCACAAACAAAGAGACTTGGTAAAGTGACTTAGTCATTTTGAAATATCATTGATTAGAAAAATTAAGATTTAGCAATCAAAAAGGGACAGCACAATGTCAAAACCATTATATGAACACAAAATTTTTAAGAAGAAATTCACAGGGACTTAGGAAATCAGTGAACTAAAAAGCAGTCTGGAAAACCAGTGCCTTGGGCTTTGTAATGCCTGTTAGGTATAAATCAAAACAAAAGCAAAGAACAATGACCATTTATATCAATAAAATAAATGGAACTCAGAGATATCAATAGAAAACCATAATCCAAAGCTGTGATATGGATCTACAATGAAATAAAATTTGATAGTTTAAGAAATTAAATGGGTTGTCAAAACCAACCTAACAGTGCAGCCCAGGTTCAAGGTGTATTACAGCATTGATGGGCATAAGCTGGCTCACTCATCTAAAAATATCCAATCACCAATTTAAAACCTTCTCCACCAGAATCACTGAATATAGCATGGATAATTTGAAAATAAATCATCCTCCCACCAACCAACACAGTTTAGATTGTCAAACACAATCAGCACAAAACTCCAAGGATTTGGAGCATAAGGTAAATAACACATACAAGGAGGAAAAAATAAAAAACGGTTCCCAAGAGATCATCGTTTGAGATTTAGATGGAAAAGGTATTCATGAAGAATGATGACCAGATTGTCCGTTAAGTCCAGGTCCCAAGAACCAGTTCCTCATATATAACGTTCAATAATTCCTAGAAACCTGTCCATTATTTATAATACATGACAGTCAATTAAACAGGTCATGCAATTTTCCCTGTAAGTTTCCTTGTAATTAGGAGAGCAGTTTTTCCTTAATAAAATTCCTGACTCAAATACTGCTCATTGTATTTCATATTTTAAATTGTTCATTCCTTGAGAAGTAATTGAATAAGATTGTTGGACTGTAAAACAAGCATTAGAGGGAACAAGCAAAGACAGAAACAAGATACCCAGGAGATTAATCTTGTATTTATATTCATAATCTAATTTATTTGTTCTAAGGTATTATAGTATTTTAGGCTCCATGAAAAAAATACTTTTCAAGTAATTAGGGTTACCCAATATAGGACCCTATATAGCAATAATCCTTGAGCATAATACACTTTAGTTCAGAGTTTTACCACTATATTAGCAAGGAACAAACATTTACTAATTATCGCATTGACTTCAAATTACATACTGGCATGGAGCCTGTAATTAATGAGTACAGATTTGAAAACCATGCCATAGATAATTAATATTGAAAAGCACTACCCACTAAATTAAGAATTCATTTCAGCCAACCACTAATAATCATTTTTATCAGATGTAGCTTCTCTATAATAATAAATTGTGAAATGGTCAAAGGTTCTAAAGTAGTTTGCAAGAACTTGAAAAAATGGAACATGTTCAAATAAAGATTAGCAACATATATCTCAATCACCTTCTTACAATTTTAAATGGGTTCTTTATAAAATGATCTAGATTTCATAAAAATAATGTAATATAATCACACAATCTACTATATATCAAAGTTACTATCCTTACAGGGTAGATTATGAAATAACATAAGAAACACTTCAAGATAATAATTGAACAATCACAAAAAGTTATCAACAATTTCAATTAAAATCTATATAAAGATACATGTGCTGCATCTGTAAAGTTAAAATGAATCTTGAAGTTTTCTAAATTATTGATGCTTCTACTTCTCAAACATGCTTATTATTTATTTTTTTCACATTGATTTCCAGATCTTGTCCATATTTGTGATATTATACATAGGATATTATACGTAGATATTATAAATAGATATTATATATATCCTTACATTGAGCCATATGGTGTCATAATTTTTACCTACAAATATGTCAATTGTATGTGGTTTAAGCCACCTTTTCCACCATTTCACATTAATATATTTTATTTACTTGAATTAATGTGTATCACTATATTTTCCCAAATTTGCAGTTTAACCAAAGGAGAAATTATCTCTGTAAGTAATTTAATAAATAAATGCTGAAATATTTACCCCAAGAGACTTAAAAAGTAATGTCAGCTTTCTCAATTTCCAAAACTAGTTTGACTGAGAATATGCCACACAAAAAAAATCATATTGTTTCTCAGTTCCTAGGTACATTATGTCCTCCTGGCCTACAAACTTGTCTTGTTTATAATATATACAACATTTATTGATTGATTTGTTCTGTTTTTTTTAAATATGCTTTCATTGATTTTAGAGAGAAAGGCAGAGAGATAAACATTGTTCCATAGCCTCGCATATGTGCCCTGACTGGGGAGCAGACCCGCAACCTGGGCATATGTCTTGACTGAGAATCAAACGCACAGCCTTTCACTGCATGGATGGCTCTCAACCAACTGAGCTACACAGGCCAGGGCTACTTTTTACTTTTAATGATTCCAAAACTACTGGCTATACCCACTAGATGAAATGAATTAATCATTCTTATCTAGGAGCCACATAAAAATATTTTAATGCTAATTCTGATTTTTACTTTTCTATAATTTTGTATATGGTATCAATATCCAATGTGATTAGCCAAATGATCTTTCACCTAAAAAGTTACATTAAGCATCAGCTCTTCACAAATTTTTATATATTCTGATATCAACTTCATAGAAGCTAACACATGTTTTAAAAAAGAAATACCTAATTCCAAAGAATGGGCTGAAACTAGTCTCCTTAGAGTATTATTCATTAATTAATTTCTTTCACCAATAACTTGTACTGTACTTGTTTGTAGTACATAATTACATGAGAATAAGGAGGAGCTGATTTTACATAATTTTGATGCCTAATAAAATTAATATTTTGTATTTCAGTCATATTGTTAAACGGTTTTGACCATTTATATGTCTTCTGCCAGTTCAACTCCTCTGCCCATTTTAAAGTTGTATTGTTTGTTTGTTGCTGATTTTATGAGTTCTTTATATATTTTTAACATTAACCCGTTGTCAGAGCTGCTGTTTCCAATATCTTCTCCCATTGGGTTGGTTGCCTTTTTGTTTTGTTGGTGGTTTATTTTGCTGTGCATTAGTTTGATATATTTCATTCATTTGATGATGACTGGATAAAGATGTGTACATATACACAATGAAATACTACTCATCCATAAGAAAAGATGGTATACTGCCATTTGTGACAAACTGAATTGATCACGTGAGTACCATGGTAAGTAAAATAAGTCAGAAGAAAAAGTTAAGAACCATATGATTTCACTCATATGTGGGATGTAAAACTCAAAGCAACAAGTGAGCAAATAAGAAAAACAAACATACACTCATAGACACAGACCACAGTATTGTGGTTACTAGGGGGAGAGAGAAAGGGGGAGATGAAGGATAAATGGGGCCAAATATTGTGACTGAAGAAGATATGACTTTGAGTGCAGGGCACACAATGCAATATACAGATAAAGTATCATAGAAATATACACTTGAAACCTATATAATCAATGTTACTCTAATAAATTTAATTTAAAATAAAGGAGTTCAACATGTTATGAACTTTGTGAATTTTATTTTAGAAATACTGTGTATTTTTTCTGTCACAATATATTCCTAAGAAATATTTCTTGCTTATATACATATATAAGAATTACACTTAAGTTAGTTGAAGCAAAAATAGAGAAATATATAGTTGGGACATACTGAATGAAAGGGAAAGGGAAATATAGTCAGACAGGAGCCCAATAATAAGATTGTAAAAGCTATCAGGAATAGAAGCTATATTTTTGCTTGACCCATTGCTTCTCCTTCAGTCTTTACTCTTTCCAAACTGACTTTTACTTCTCTCTGTGGATGTGTAAAAAATCACTGTCCAAGAATCATATAAATTCACACTGTATTAACTGTGTGTATTTGGGGCATTTCTATACATGCTAAAGCCATTTAGTATAGATGTCAGTGTTCCATTTGGTATACATGTGGCTATCATCAGATGAATATATATCTAGATTATAGTGATGCATATAATTTTTCATAAGATCACATGACATATGATATTCATATCACTAGGAAGAAGCAAAGAGATAAGCAAAGGTTTAAGTAGAAGCTAGAAAAATAGATAAAGAAGCAAATGGACCAGATATACAAATATAAGTTTTTAAATTCTGAACATGCATACCAGATAATGGTCATAAAACCATTATAAATTTTTCAATATAAACATTCAATAAAAATAATAAGTTCAACAAGTCAAGTTCAATTTTATGAATATTTAAATGATATTTTAATCATGTTTTCATAATAATTTGTCATTTGTGACTTTTTAAAAGTGAAATATTAATAAAGTATGAAAATTTATCATTAAAAAACTTTAAAAACAAAATATGAGATTCTGTTTCATTTTCAGTAGCATTCATTATGTAGTTGTTAGATCCTGGGAAGTAAAATCTGAATAAATCTCAAGCATTTTGCTTTCAATTATAAATTTGATGTTACTTGATTATAATTTATTTGAAAGCTTTAAAAATGTAGTTCATTTTGCTGAAACCGGTTTGGCTCAGTGGATAGAGCGTCGGCCTGCAGACTGAAAGGTCCCGGGTTCGATTCAGGTCAAGGGCATGTACGTTGGTTGTGGGCACATCCCGAGCAGGGGGTGTGCAGGAGGCAGCTGTTGGGTGTTTCTCTCTCATTGATGTTTCTAACTTCCTATCCCTCCCCCTTCTACTCTGTAAAAAATCATTAAAATATATATATTTTTAAATGTAGTTCATTTTATATGACAATAAAACTTTCTATGCTTTCTCAAGGGAAAGTTAAGCGGGATATTATATATGTCTTCAAATATATTTATTTAATATTTAAATTATATTTCCTTCACATTGTTTTTTATATATTTAGAGAAGCCTTAAATGCCTAAATTGGGAGAGAATATTGAAAAATTATTATGTCTAAATAACTTTCAAGAAATGTTTTCAAATATTGAGTGGCTTGATAACAAACTTTTTTACTCATTTGAAATTTTAAAAATTACAAATTATGTATATGAGACATAAATTATTTTTTAAAATATAATTTTACCCAGCCCCCCACGTCTCTCTCCTCTGACAACCACGAGTCTTTTCTCTGTATCTATGAATGAAAACTGTAAAGGGATTAAGCAGTACAAATTATACAAAATAGTCACAGAGATGTAAAATATAGCATAGGGAATATTGTCAATAATATCATAGTGATAAATATGTTTGGGGCCAAGTGGGCACCTGAAACATTGGCGGGCCCCCTCTGCAAAGTACATGATTGTCTAGCCATTATACACCTGAATCTAATACAGAGTAATATTGAATGTAAACTGCAATTTAAAAATAAATTTTAGTAAAGTGAAAAAGAACAAACAAATAAAATTACATGTGCTACCAAAAAAATAGTTTCTAAAGTATTTCAAATGTATGTTCCTTGAACATTTTGGTAAACAAATCACAATGGTGATGAACCTATCTCTTAGACATTTATCTGATACATTTTTATCACAGTAGCAAAAAATAATAATGCAGCTATGGATTAAGAACTTACGTTGTACCAAGCAATGTATAAAATGCATATATTGCCTCATTTGAACCCCTCCTAATCCTATCTATTAAGCATTATTATCCCTTCTTCTAGCACCCATCTGTTAATTGAGTGGGAAACAGAGAGATTAAAGATCTTGTGCAAAATCACTCAGCTAGTAAGTGATGGGCCTAAGATTTTAACTGGCCAACTTTCTCTTCCCCACACTAGTCCAAGCCCCCTACTTGGGAGGACATCTAGAAGAGCATGTGTCTTGACTGATCCCAACACTGATGTCCTGGGATGTGAAAGAATATCCTGATTGTTACTTGAGACGCCATCACTGTATAATCCTTCTTTGGACTAAGGAATTTCATTATTTTGAAGTAAATTATCTTGTGAAAAAATGAGTTTATGAGTTACTAATAAGTTAATGTGGATTATCACATTACTATCTAATTGACAAAGTTCATCAAGATCCTTATAAAAGTGAAGAAGCCAAAGGAGGAAAGACAGGTAGGTCAGAGCTACAAGGAAGAATTGCTTTTATTTTTTATTTTTATGGAAACTGATTTAAACCTAAAAGCTCTCTTTTCTGTCAATTCATTTTTCATGGAATGTATGTGCACATAGTTTTAGCTTAATAACTAACTTACATAAAATTATGACTATTTTTGTATCTTGATTTTCCAAATGATCTTCACCTTTCTGTTCTGATTTTTCTATATAACGCTCTGCACAGACTAAAGTCATTAGAAATCACAATATGCAAAATTATAACTCCTTTTAAAAAGAGAGGTGTGAACAATTTGATTCATGATTAATATTATAATTGACAACATTTGAAAAATAGTTTTATCATACTACATAAAGATTATGACAGTTCTGTAATTATTCTTTAGTTAAAGAAAATAAAGGATATAAGATTAATGATTAGAGTTCACTGTACAATGGGGAAATGCTTCTTGTTAACTAACTCAGATTGAAAGAAAACACACTTTGGAAAATCTGAAGATGACTATTAAATTTTGTCTAATTGGTTCATCAAATTAATGTAAATTACCACCCCCCCCAAAAAAAAGATTAAAAATTGAGAGACTTGCTAAGTGAAAAGACTCATTGTAGAGTAACTGGCTATGCACTGGCCCATCTCAACTGATTTTATAGCCAACCCTGCAATTACTAATCCTCCCTGTGTGTAGTGCTTAAAATGTGGCACTTCACATAAGAGGACTATAAAGAGAGAACGAAGACGTGTAAAGTGCCAAACGAAGAGGCTCTAAGGTCTACTCGGTTGATTAATAGTGCTTAATACATAGAAAAATTACAGGAAATAAACTGTAGCCCAGGAAGGATCTCTCAACCCAGATTTCATTGTTTAAGATGAAAGGCAATATAGCAGTGATGAGTGGTACTGAAACACGTGGGAACTGATAAGTATAATTCACAAAGTGAGTTACTCTCTAATAATTGGAAACTCTGATCTGGCTTCTAAAATTTCCTTTAGATGTCTGTTTGGCCACACAATAATCTGATACCATCCCTTGATGTATAAGATGAAACATCTCCATCTTTACTAGGTGATCTGGACACTATATAGCACACTCGCCACCTACTGGCTATTCATGGTAATTTTCCTCTTTATTTTTAATCTGTTCTTAAAAAAGGCATGTAAATCGCCTATTACATTTCATAATATAAAACAAAAGTGTGCAATGTATGTGTGGCTTGATACTATGGTCAAGAAGTTTCTAACATGTTATTTTTTTTAAATATATTTTATTGATTTTTTACAGAGCGGAACAGAGAGGGATAGAAAGTCAGAAACATCGATGAGAGAGAGACATCGATCAGCTGCCTCTTGCACGCCCCCCACCAGGAATGTGCCCGCAGCCAAGGTACATGCTCTTGCCAGAATCGAACCGGGGACCCTGCAGTCCGCAGTCCGACGCTCTATCCACTGAGCCAAACCGGTCTCGGCTCTAACATGTTATTTGTATAATCCAAATAGTTTAGGAGATGTTCAAAGAAAACTTTTGTAAACAAATTAATATAATCTTTCAAACTAATCATGCTTGGTAAAGAGGAGGAGCCCAGTAAAAGTTCATCAAATTGAACTTTTGGTTCATCAAATTAATGTAAATTACCACCAAAAATAGGCATCAATTAGGCTGGCAGGGCAGTGGTTAGGGAGAGATCACGGTGGCAGGCAGAAGTGGTTAGGGGCAATCAGGAAGGCAGGGAGGTGAGCAGTTGGGAGCCAGCAGTCCTGGATTGTGAGAGGGATGTCTGACTGCCTGTTAGGTCTGATCCTACCGGGATCGGGCCTAAATGGGCAGTCAGACATCTCTCGAGGGGTCCCAGACTGGAGGGGGTGGAGTCTGGGCTGAGGGACACCCCCCGCCCCAGTGCATGAATTTCATGCACCGGGCTGCTAGTAGGTTTAATTAAAGGCCAAAATAGGGGGAGGAACCAAGATGGTGGCATAGGTAAACATATATACTGCTGTCTCAAATAACAATTTCAAAACTACAACTAAAGGACAAAAAAGACATCATCCAGAACCACCGGAAGGCTAGCTGAATGGAAATTCCAAAAATAGAAGGAAAGATAGAGGGATGCTGTGACTCAGAGGAGCTATGGAGGGCAGAGTTGCAGAGATGCATGAAGAAAGAGGTGCAGAGCAGTGCACAAGCAGAAAGGGCAGGCAGCTGGATACCCGGCTGGTTTTCTCAAATGGGGAGGGAGACAGAGGCATCTCACCGCACTGATTGCCCAGTTCCTGGCGAATCTCGGGGAACCCAGACTCATATGGGGTGAGACTGGACCTTTAGGAGGAAACACACTGAGATTTGGGGGTTGCATAGGTGTGCGAGCTCACAGAGAGAATGTGTGGCTGGCTCTGTCATTTGAGAGGAAAACAACAACAACAAAAACAAAAAATAACCACCGGACTGCATTGTTTCACAGCTCTGAGTAAGGCTTGGGCTGTGCAGACTCATTTGGGGAGAAAATAAACTGCCTGGCAGCGGGCAGAGCTCCAGGCAGCTTTCTCTCAGAGGTGCGTGCAGCCGAGGCACAGATACCCAGGAACCACGTAGGGCAGAGCTGACAGGAAACCAAGGCTGTCTGCTCAGGCCGAAGACTGTGCCCCATCCAAGGTGAGCACAGAGGCGCTCACAGTATAACACAGCTGATTCTGACAGCCATTTGGCCTGGAGGTCAACCACTCCCAGTGAAACCAACAACCATCTAGGCTTAACTACAGCAAGACTGTGCAACCCATAAAGGGTTGCACCGAGAGTATCCACCTCAAGTAACTAGGGAGGCTGAGCCACTGTCCCCTAGAGGACATCGAACACACAAAGCTACGAGACCAACTCAGGGAAGTGGCCAAAATGTGAAGACAAGTAAACAAATCACATTTGAAAGAAATGGAGGGGGGGGAATGACAACGTAGAGTTCAAAACCACGATTATAAGATTTTTCAAGAGACTCCTAGCAAAGGCCAATGAATTTAACAAGACCCTTGAGGATATGAGCGAGATGTTTGAGGATATGAAAAAGGACCAACTGGAAATTAAGCATATACTTGACTGAAATAAAAAATATATATACAGAGACCTAAAAGCAGTCTAGACGACCACAAGAATCAAGTCAAATATTTGAAATACAAAGAAGCAAAATCCATTCAGCCAGAAAAGCAAGAAGCAAAAAGAATCCAAAAAATTGAAGATAGTGTAAGGAGCCTCTGGGACAACCTCAAGCATACCAAAATCTGAATTATGGGGGTGCCAGAAAAAGAGAGAAAGCAAGATAATGAAAACCTATTTGAAGAAATAATGACTAAAAAATTCCCTCCCCTGGTGAAAGAAATAGAGTTAAAAGTCCAGGAAACACACATAACCCCAAATAATAGAAATCCAAAGAGGACCACACCAAGACACATCATAATTAAAATGCCAAGAGCAAAAGACAAAGAGAGAATATTAAAAGCAGCAAGAGAAAAACAGTTAATTACCTACAAGGGAGCACCCATAAGATTGTCAGCTGATTTCTCAACAGAAACTATGCAGGCCAGATGGGAATGGCAAGAAATATTCAAAGTGATGAATAGTAAGAATCTACAACCAAGATTACTCTACCCAGCAGAGCTATCATTCAGAATTGAAGGTCAGATAAGAAAAAAGCTAAAGGAGTTCATCACCACCAAACCAATATTATATGAAATGCTGAAAGAAATTATTTAAGAAGATGAAGAAGAAAAAGGTAAAGATAATGAACAATAAATGTTATGAACAATAAATACATGTCTATCAACAAGTGAATCTAAAAGTTTAAATGAATTAAAAATCTGATGAACAGAATAAACTGGTGAATATAATAGAATCAGGGGCACAGAAAGGGGTCGACTGACAATTCTCAGGGGAAAGGGGTGTGGGGGGTGTAGGAAGAGACTGGAGAAAAATAATACACCTTTGGATGAGGACAATGGGGTGGAGGTAAGGGCAGGGGTGGGGTGGGAACCAGATGGAGGGGAGCTATGGGGTGGGGGAAGAGGAACAATTGTAATAATCTAAACAATAAAGATTTATCAAATTTTTTTAAAAAATAAAGGCCAAATATGTTTTGCTATGATTCATCCTTCTAAGAGTCTTTCTCCATCACTCTAAATTTCTAGTCTGCTTTGGTACTAAATACTTGTATCCAATTCCTAACACCATAATCAGCTTAATATGAATTTTCAACAACATAAATCAAACATCAACCCAAGCATCTGACATCAACCCACTGCCATCAAATAAGTATTTATAGAAAACAAAAGTAAAACTGCTGAATAGTGAGGAGGGGGCGATATGACAAAGAGCAAGGAGGATAGCACAATATGGTCAGAACAAAGTAGAAACTGGAAAAGTAATATAGTTCTTAAAATGAAGTGGCATTAATATGTAGCTATTTCAATGACAATATGGTTATAGATTTACTGTTAACACAGTCAAGCTCTCTTATGCATGCTTGAGTGGTAATCATTCTATGGTATAAGTATCCTATCTAATAAAAGAGTAATATGCAAATTGACCATACCTCTGCTATACTAGCAAGCCATGCCCACCAGCCAATCAAGAGCAAATATGCAAATAAACCTAACCAAGATAGCTGTGGGCCACAGAGAACAGGAGGGAGGCTTGGGTTTCCCTGGCAATGGAGGAAGCCAAGCTTTCCACCTGCCCTGGCTGGCCCAAGCCTCTGCTTAAGGCTACAAAGTTTCAATTATAGAAGGTAAATAAATCCAATAGAAATGGCTGCCACCAGGGAGTGAGCAAAAGGCTTGGCTCCACTCCAAGCTACTAAGTTTCAATTGTAGAAGAAAACTAAATCCCAGATACAAGGGTCTCTGCTTTGGGTCACCAGGGGACGTGGCCAGCCTGCAAACCACCACAGGCCCAGGCCGCCCCATGCCCCAAGGGAACCCTCACCCTGATCCTGGACACTCTTCAGGGCAAACCAGCTGGCCCCCTCCCATACACCAGGCCTCTATCCTAGCTAATAAGTGTAATATGCAGATTGACCATCACTCCAACACACAAGGTGGCTGCCCTCATGTGGTCAAAGATCCTGCCCCCATGTAGACACAAGCTGGCCACCACAAGATGACCTGCAGGGCAGGGTAGCTGCGAGGGACCAGGTCTGCCACAGAGAGCAGTTGTAGGCAATCAGGCCTGCCAGAGAGGGCAGCTGGGGTCAATCAAGTCTGTAGGGATGGGCAGTTAGGGGTGACCAGGACTGCGGAGGAGGGAAGTTGGGGGTGACCAGGCTTGCAGGGAAGGGCAATTGGGGGAGACCCAGGCCTGCAGGAGAGGGCAGTTAGGGGCAAACAAGCTAGCAAAGGAACAATTAGATATCAATCAGGCTGGCAGGGGAGTGGTTAGGGAGTGATCAGGCTGGCAGGCAGAAGTGGTTTGAGGCAATCAGGAAGGCAGGCAGGTGAACAGTTGGGAGCCAGCAGTCCTGGATTGTGAGAGGGCAGTTGGACATCCTTTAAAAGATCCCAGATTGGAGAGGGTGCAGGCTGGGCTGAGGGACACTCTCCCAATCACCCCCCGTGCATGAATTTTGTGCACCAGGCCTCTAATTATATTTAATTGACAAATGTTTTTCACATAAAAAATTAAGGATTGAATCATAGAAAATATTTATCTGGATTAAACGGTATGAAATCTCCAGAGATCCAGGGGAAAGAGCATGGACATGTTATATATATGAAACTGCTAATAAAAATGACTATTTTTCAGAAACTTTATGCACTGATGCGCAATTTAAACATTATAATCTTGGAATTTATGACATTATTTGTACCAGGATTTTTAAAACATCCTCAGCCAAGGATATGTTCAGCAAGAAGGAGAGAAAGAGAGAGGGAGACAAGACAAGCATCAATATGAGAGAGAAACTTTGATTGGTTGCCTCGAACACATGCCCAGAGGATCAATCCAACCACCTAGGTATGTGCTCTGACCAGGAATCAAACCTGCAACTTTTTGAGGTACTGGACAATGTTCCTACCAACTTAAGCACTTTGCTAGGGCCTTGTACTAGATTTGATACAGATATTGAATAATTTTTATGACATGTTATTATCACACACATGAATGCATGCATGTTCATGCATGTACAAACAGACCAAACACACAAAAGTACAAATAATACATGAAAACATTTTTTTAAAAAACCAAGATAGATTTGCAGCACAAACTTTTAAAAGTCATTTGGTGATGCAGATGTATGATAGAAAGGGCTCATACCAGCTTGTCAGAGCCAACTGCACAATTGTAAAACATCTAGGAATTCAGTGAGCCAGTTGTTAAATAAAGCCATTATTAACATTAAATTATAAAAAACTTACAATTAATTTGTATTGGAAAAAAGGGCAATAAATATGTGTCAATTGTTTTAATGTGTTTTAATATGTTTTACTGTTCTCTATGCTCTCCAAGTTATCTACATCTATTTTACCATAGATACAGAAAGTATGGATATGAATTCAAGCTTAAGAACTAATGTTGAAAGGTGAGCTGCTACATACTATTTGCAATTCCTCATTCAGTGACATCGTGTTGCCGTCTTGAAATCAGCCAAGGTAGTTGTGTACCATGAAAACCTGCAAATGCTACACTTGCAGATTTTTTTCGCCAGGCCGCAGGTTGTCAAAGGAGAACCAGGATTTTCAGTGGATGAAATGCTAACATATGCCTACAAGCCCAGCTCAGGCATAGCATTGTGATATTGGCCAGTTTCTTGAACTTTTAAAACTTAATTATTCTGGTCAAAATGGAGTGTTGAAAACTCTGGTCTTCATAAAAACATCAATTTGAAAATCAAGCCCAACTTGTTGCCCAACTTCAATTTTACCACTCAAACCAACATACTGACCTAATTTATTTTAAAATGACATAGAGATTATCTCAAGTAGGTGTCAACTTTATAAAAAAAAGGATATTTGGGAAAAAAGTCCAGATAACTTGATCAATAGATTATATTTTGTAATATATATGACAACTAGTTTTCTTTATCTGATTAATTTTATCCAATAATGAAAATTCACTTATTCTGTAGCATTTTAACATTTATAAAAGTTGAGACTCAAATAAATACAAATCTGCAACTGAAGTTTTCCTATTATGTTGTTTATTAAATAGTATGTAAATATATTATTTAGACTCACCACTGAAATGATTTGATTATGCTTTATATTATTTTTTTCTCTTATAGGCACAGAGCAATTTGGCAACATAACAATCTTTCTATTCTAAATCTTATTACATCTGTTAATATTTTTTCTTTCAAATTGAATTTACTGGGATGACATTGGTTTGCAAAACCATACAGATTTCAAGTGTACAATTTAATAAAATACCATCTGCACACTATCTCATGCACCCAGAACCCCAGTTACATCTTATTTATGAGATGAAAACATTATTTAAGAGAACCCTTTTTTAAAAAAATTGAAATCACTTTTTAAAAAGTATATAGTAACAGCATTCTTATGTCATAGAAAGCAGAAAGAATAGTAGAAAGTTGATTTGGCAATATGTCTAAAAACCTAAGTTCTAATTCCAGTTTTACTACTTATTAGTCCTTTGAAGAAGAAAAAACTCATGTATCTTCAGTGGAGTAAATTTTCAGTGAAAACATATGTCATCAGTAGTATGACTTTAGTTTTCTTTAAATAACCACATCCTCTCATAATCTACTACGAATAAAATTTAAATGACATAGAAACTAGCAGCAAATATTAATTACTAATAACTTATTTTTAATGTATACATTAAAGCCCTTGACCCTATAAAATGCAGTCATTGCCTTACTCAAATGGAGTCAGTTCTAGACCAGTGCTCAGCATAAATAATGGCACTTCGTAGATGCTCAAAAAAACACACCGCATGAATGAATGCTTAGGTGGATGACAACCATTTTCTCTCATTGAGATTCAGCTCACAAGCTCAATTAAAAAAATATGTGAGCACTATTTAGAGTTGAAAAGATATTTTAACACTTCTTTTAACATGCTTTCTCTGCTTCTGTTCTTCACTGGTTGAAGTGCTTTGAATCATCCAGCCAACTGGACCTAAATGAGTGTGCCACTGTACATGTATTGCATGGGTCACCATGCGGAGGCAAGGAGACACACAGACCCTGTCTGGAGAAATTCGTAATCTCCTCTCTATAAGAGGACTGCTGCTGGATTTTTAAAAATATGGCATACGTACTTCCAACCCACCATTATAAGGCAATGTTTTGATCTCTGCTTGGGTAAAGGATTTTCCACTTTCCCTTTTTTGGACTCCACATGGTTATTAAACCCTGCATTTGCAAGACAGCTCTCTGTGGTTAAAAGTGTAAGCTGTGGATTTGCAGAGTGGACCGCCCTATGCCACTGTGGACACATTAAACTCCACGATCACCAAGCCCCGCTGTTCCTCTGCATGGTGGCGGTTGCCTCTCACACATGAGGAGGTGAGGGAGTCCAATGGTCTCAGTCCCTGGCCTTCCCTCAGAGATGTGCTGTTGTGGTGGCAGAACTGAAGGACTCAGGAGCATTATTCAGTGTTCCAATTATTAGCAAAAGTGCAAGCAGATGGAGCAGGGACATACTGTCTTTTGCTAATTATCCAAATGGATGAGCTGACAGAACTTTACACCCTCCCATGAGAGCCAAAGGGCCATGGATCTCCAGCCAATTCTGGCCAAGCTGGCCGGCTGCCACCCCAGCACAATGCCTTCCATGCGCACTCATCTTCCACTCGCCTGGGGCTTCTACGGAAAAGTCCTTATACTTTCTTTTTTGCTGAGGGTAGGAGTGGGGGAGGGCTTCTGTGATTGCTGTTTCATTGATAGTTTGCTTCAATGACAGATTCTGTTAAGTGTTAGACAAAAACACTTAAAACTCAAGTTTACTATAAACATAGAAGCCTATATGTCCATTTGAAAATTGTTTTATTTCTGTCCATTATTTTTTTTTCTTGCCAGCAATGCACAGAAATATCATTAGTGAGTTCCGTATCCACTCAAGTGTTTGTTAATCCCCCCGATCATCTCAAAGAAGGCTCTTTCTCTTTCTCCCCACTTGTGGTTTGCTCAGCATTTCAGCAGAGCACTGGTGGCATTCCACTTACAAGTTTAATTTGTGCAGAAGCCTCCAAGCCTGTTAGTTCCTTTCAGCACTTCCAGCTGCCCTCCTCACCCTACACAGGTGTTCCACACACCCACGCTCTGCTCATGGGCAACAGGCAGAGTAAGTAGGACATTTTCATCACCCCAATGACTCAAGGACAAGACCTGTTGAAGGTGAGTCAATCCCACCAACTCCATCTGCAAAGTGCATAACACACTAGATGTTCTTCCTAGCTTTAGTCCTTATATTGCAAAATTTTACACATTTGCAGAAAATAATATAAGCTTTCTATCCACCTTTTCCACTTCATTGAACCTCTCACAGGCCCTGGCATTACCTTTCTCTCACACCATTACCTCTAGGACAAATGAGCTACTTCTGAGTTTCATGTTTCTCATCTTCCAAGAAATATTCCATTTCCTCTAAGTGCTTCAAGACCCCTAGTCTTTTAAAACTCCTATGAAGTTCCCTCTGCTAAGAGAAATAATGCAATCTATAGCATTATATTAAGTGAGGTATTAAATTTCAGAGCATTGCTAGCTGTGTCTTAATAACATAAAGACAACAACATGAAACTTGCTAACACAGGAGTTCAGGAAAAGCCATAAATAAGTAAATGTGAATTGATAGGGGCGCTGGATTCCATTTCTCTTATTAGCATGCCTGTGTTTGCTTAATAGAATTTGACTTTTAACATAGTAAACTGTTCAGACTACTTCATTGGCCATTGTAGAAATACCTCTACGGTGAAGTATAATACTAAAGAAATAACCTGCATCATAATTAGTCTTTTGAGAAAATAAAATGAAAAAAATTGCCACACAAATGCCTCAATAACTCAACAACACATGGAGTGGAGTTTGCTTTATTAGTCATGCATTATCAAACTACGCATGGTTTCTTTCTATCCTGTCATTCGTTACTGCTGGGCTTAAAGTTAGGAGGGATCAGAGAGGTCTGTCCAATCACTTTAATTTAAACACTGTTACTATCTTTATCTCACAGATTATTATTATTTTTTAAAGGCTTAAAGTTATTTAAGAAAAAAAAAGGGAGTCTTACCTCAATCCACATAGCTAGCTTGTACTTGAGCTGAAATTTGAGCACTGGTTTACAGCTAGTTTTTTTTTTTGTTTGTTTGTTTGTTTGTTTTGTTTTGACACTTTACTATGTAGTAATTTGATCTGTAAAGTTCTCTCTTAACATTTATTCTCCTTGTAAGAAATAGATGGTGCATATCATGTTCGATTTTGTCTATCATGTAGACAATAATTAAAAATAACATCTAGGATCTTGAGACTATCATTCTAAGTGAAATAAGTCAGATGGAAAAAGTCAAGAACCATATGATGTCACTCACATGTGGGACATAAAACTAAAAATAACAAATGAACAAATAAGATAAATAAACAAAAACTCATAAACACACACAAAACTATGGTGATTGCCAGAGAGAAACGGGATAGTGGGTAAAGGGGGTCACATATATGGTGACAGTAGGATACCTGCCTTTGGGTGGTGGGCACACAATACAATATACAGATGATGTATTACAGATTGTACAATTGAAACCTATATAATTTATTAACCATTGTTACCCCAATAAATTTAATAATAAAAAATAATATTCAGGGTTAGAAAATTAAAGATATTTGAATGCCCATACATTACAAGTGGTACATTTGAACTGTGAGAAAATGAAGTGACTATATATATATATATATATATATATATATATATATAAAAGAATTGTTATTATATCACTTTGAGAATTTTATCAAGTTCAGGCAGAAAATAGATGACTTACCCAATTAAGAAAGATGAATGACTATGCTACTTAGAGAGGTGTGGCTACAGTACGAGAGCCAGAGCATGGCCAAGTGTTTAGAGACTAGTGACATGGGGAAGCTATTATGACCTGTTCCACAAAAGGAGTAAGCCAGGTACTGATGGGAACCAAGGGTGAAGAAAAGGAGAGGATGTTAAATCACAGAACTTAGTCACTGTCAGACCTGAGGCAGTAACTAGGAGATGGGGTAATGTGGGAAAAATACCCCAACTTCTTTCTTGTTGCACCAGCTAATCTGTCATTGACAGTGCCACCAATTGGACAAAACCAATGGAAAGCCAGAGTCCCACTTGACACTTAAGAAGGTGACTCTCCCTGGGCACCAGGCTTAACAGAGGCGGACAGCAGATGGATTTCAGGAGGCGCTCAAGAGAAACAGAATAGCCAGCACAATCTCTAAGCCATTTCTAAGGTAGTAAGCTGGGCTTTGTGTTAAGATCAATACACAAATGATAACTGCAGTATCATTTATAAATATAAGGTATTAGAAATAATATAAATAATCAGTAGTAAAGTACTGGAAAACTCAATTTTAGATGTTATCCATAATTTTTCACTTGAAAATTATAAAATGATTTTTAAAAGCATGGTCTAAAGGGTATTTATTAAAATGGCCATATTTATGCTATATTAAATTAAAATGAAAAGACTATATAACCTGTACTTGTGTTTGACATATGTACACATATTTTAGAATATGAAAATACATGTAAAACTACATTTTTACATTAATGCTTTCAACAAAATTAAATTGATTTGATGGATTGAAAACAAAGAGTTTAATTAGATTGACAATAGGATGAACTAATCTATAAGAGAGTGGCATTCTTCTTAAGGAACTGTAAATATTATGTGTTCTCTTTCAAGTTCAACTAGAGTGAAAGCACAAGGTCTTTGCATTAAAATTGATGTGACATTATGATTTCACAAACACTGAATACATTCTTTTATACAAGAACAAATTTAAAGTTATTAAGATAAACAGAGTATTTTCCTCCAGGTAGGAAAATATTTGACAAATAATTCCAGGTTTTAAGCCTAAAAATACAGAATATTTTAAAATAATATAATTGACTTATCAAATAAAATTAATTAAGAACAGTGGGCATCTTGCAATCCTTATTTATTATTATTCATTATTATACTACGTTAATACTTGTAGCTTCTGGTTTCTATCTGCTGTATCTTTTCTCTCCATTTGAAAATCATACTGCAACTTTTTTTTCCAACTGATAAACTAGGACTCTGGAGGATACTATGTAATTATGCACTGAAAAAAAAAAGTATATTCTCCATAAAGAAATGCCATCAATAAGCATTGGGGCATTTCACACTCAAATGCTCAGTTCTCCCCCTAACCCACATATAGATAGACATTTACACCCCAGAGATCAATTTCTTTAATGTCAACTTTTATTTGAATTTAACCATCAGAATATATTATTTTAAGAGAGTGAAAAATATATTACTTCATATTCTCTTCACAGGTAGGACATGTGTCTATTCAAGTCTAAGACTAATGATAACCTTCCTTAGTTTAAAAAAGTCAAAGAAGTATTGTTGAATAGAAAATAAACAAGAAACATGAATACGGAGACAGAAAAATGATATAAAAATGTAAATATTGACCAAATGATAATATTTGAAAATCAACAAAGGATAAGCAAATGCTCAAAATTTGACAAAAAGTTTAAAAATAAAAACAAATAGAACAAACTTGGAAGGAACTGTAAGATCAACAACAACAAAAATAATAGACTGTTTCCATCTGCTGGAAATTTTATTATTCATTGTCCATCATTGCTGCTTCATCAGAATCTTCTTATAATAATTAGAATTAATTGATCTCAGTAAGTAGCTCATTTTGCCTAGCAATGCTCCAGCAATAATTTCTACCCAGAAACAGCTACCAATACACAGATCATGCCTAATTTTCTTAAATGATTACATACTGTTTTTATCACATCCATAATTAAAATATTACACGTATAGCTAGAAAATAGAAGCTTTGAGCCTTGCTGACATGGCTCAGTGATTAAGCATTGACCGATGAATCAGGAGGTCGTGGTTCAATCCTTGGTGAGGGCACACGCCAGGGTTTCAGGCTCCATCTCCAGTAGGGGGTTGTAGAGAGGGCAGCCAATAATGATTTTCTCTCATCAGTGTTTATATCTCTCTTTCCTTCTCCCTTCTTCTCTGAAAGCAATGAAAATCTATTTTTTTGAAAAAGAAAGAAAAATAGAAGCTTTGTGAATAAGGCTCTAACTGAATGATAGAGTCAAGTGGAGAATAGCACAGAAAGAGAATATAGGTCCTTATGTAATAAAGAAGTTGTGTCTGTCCAGAAAAGAAGAAAATCATGATAGTTTACGCTTTCCCAGGGTAAAATATCCTGGGGAAGGGGCGGGGGGGTGGTGGTTCTGTATGAGCCAGTTCCAGAAAAGATGACATTTTAAATAAATCTTTGGATGACAAAAGCAAATAATGTCAAATACTGGAAATCTGCCACAACCAGGTGGACAAGAAATGCTCAAATTTCTCTTTCATCAATCGTTGCTCTCCTCACATTTTTGCTCTGCTTTTATATAATTTCCTATTTGTTCAAACAATTAAATTAATCTTTATTTGAATTTTTATTTAATTTAAATGGAAAATTAAAGATCCTGTTATTTAAAACCAACAAAAACATTGCTTAATTTTGTTTGTTCATTAGTCTTTTTAGTGCAAAATTATTTCTCATTTGTTACATGGCAACTGTAGAAGGCAATGTAGCTTAGTCAGGTCCATAGCCTCTAGGGTCAGAGTGCCTGGATTTATGTTCAATCCAGGCTCTGCTACTTGCTGGATATCATTGACCATAAGGAAGTTAACCTGTTTTGTGTGTATTGAGGATAATAAAGACGTTGTTAAGATAAATTAAGTTAATACTTGTAAAGCTTTAAAATCTGCTAAGTAATGAATCTAACAGCTTATCAACTTTGTGGAATTTAGCTGGGTAGCAAGTCAGCTTCTGAGCAGCCAAATCAATACCCCTAGTTATGCTGATTCTCAGGTCTAAAGTTGAAACTACGACTATATATGCTTGCTAGTGAGGGTATATTGAAACGATGGCTTTCATTCCATTCTCAAAAGCACTTATGTGGTTACACACCCAAATAAATAGAATCACTTTTGCAGCCCCATAATAAACTTTTTCTTACTTTCCAATCACTTTCAAGTCATTTAGAGGTTAAAATAGAGAGAGAATCTGCCTTTGGGTTCCCCTACTACAAAGACTTACAGGTAAATGGATACTCAATGTCTTGGTAAAGATAAAGCAGTCAGTCCAAGGAGGCAAACACTATTTTAAACAAATATTCTATTTCACTGTTTGAAACAAAGCCATAGATAATATAACCTACACCCCCTCTCCCAAATCAGTGCAATGCCTTACGTTGAATAAGTGGAAACTATACAAAATTAATTGATAATAATGTATACAGATTCTTCTATATTAATACTCAAGCACCACTACTCACCAAGGCTGTGTAAACTGCACAAGCAGAGGAGGCCAAGATCCAATTTAGTAGTAATCTGGTAGCCCGATGAGTGGTGTTGCCATGATTTTCTGAAGACACATTATCATTAAGTAAAGTTCTGAAGAAATGAAAGAAACTATGTATTTTCTCCATTTACACTTCTGTTGCATTCCTGGAAAATTTTAATGTATTTTAAAAGTGCATTAGAAAATTCTTTCAATTTACTGGAAAACTAATTTGGGTTTAGACTCAGTAATTAGAAAGCAATGTTCCACTGTGCAATTGAGAATGTATAGTGCCTGGAATCCCTCATTCAATAAGTGCAGAAACTTTTTATAATATTTGCACCAAAGAGCACTTCAATTTTCTAAAATTCTCTCTAGAGGTAGTATTTCTATTATTGGGAATCGCTGCTCCAGACTATGAGACTTTGGAAAAGATGTAAACTCTTTACAGAATGTAATACATCTTTTAAAAGTGAAAAATATATAGTAATATATTATGCTTGATGAATTTTCACAATGTGAAAATACTCTGGTAACAAGTGCTAAGAGACATTAAAAAGACCTACATTAGAAATAGAAAAAGAAAATCACTGATTGTTGAAGCTCAGAAAATGGTTAAAGGTTTTGAAGGAAGAAACTTGATGTTTCTCATTCTTCACAGGTGAGTACCATGCAGTAAGGGATTCTATACATAACCAGGGTTCTAGAAGTTACTCCACAGACTCCAGATAGGTTCACTTTATTTCCATATTTCCATACTAGCAACCAGGTGAAATCAATAATAAAGGTCTGCTTCATTAAACACTTAACCAAATATGACTCCGTACAGGTAAGACAGTGGAGCTGCTGGCATGGATGCCATGCCTGACTACTCAGCTAGGTGACATAGCTTAGTCTTGTTTCATTCGATTCTCATTTGTATAAATCAAGAGAAACACAAAAGGTGGAAAGTAGAGTGCAAAGAAATTCTTTAGGACTCAAGATTGAATGTGTGTAATGTTTTACCTTCACTATGTGTGGGTTGGAAAATCTCTCATCCACCTGGATGCACTTCCACCTTTTAACTCATGCTCGTGTTCATGTGGTGTGGCAGTGAGGAACAGGGAGGCCAGCCTTTCCTTTTTGTGCTGTTGATGTGCACACTTGAGGAGAACTATTAGCCCAGATACGCTGATAAAGGCAGCTTTTTTGTGAACTGCTAAAACACCATGGAAATACTGGCATGAGTTAAAAAATGGTAGAGGTGCATACAGGTAGAGGTGAGAAAAATGATAATAAAATACGGGCTCATAAATGTTACCCTAGAATAAATATATTTCATTATATTTCAACTTCAATAACTTTCCTGTCTTCATTTTTATAACACAAAAAGTTTCTTATCTTCCTCTTAACCACTGGCCACTCTTTTTCAATTACCTCTACTTCTTCCTGATGTCCACTCTAACTTTGTAAATTTGGAGCCCTCTAAGACTATTCTTACATCCCTCCCCTTTTCAAGCGTTACTTTCTTCTCTGCAATTTTATGTAATTTATTTCCACCTTTCACTCCAGACCAGACTTTCAGCTATATATCTTACATCCAAACTTGAATTTCTACCAAGCATTACACATTTTATTGTCTAAAACAGAATAATTATTTCTTCCAAATCTCCTGCCACATTACTCATGTCAGTGAATGTCATCACCATGCATTCAGTTACCTAATAGAATTTGTTTTCAAAAAATACATAAGTGCATAAAAATAGCAGGCTTATTGGAGGTCCTAATGACTCTAATTTCAAGGTTTTATCCAGACATCCATTCTTCTCCATCTCCATTAGAACCACAGCAGTTCAAACTACCATGATCTCACCTGACTATACAATAATTTTGTAATTGACTTTTTCCTATGCTGGCACCCTATCTGATCCCTTCTATCACAAAGACCTCATCTACTCCTTTCCTGCTTGCTCATTAACCTCTACCCATCTGAGCTGTCTGTGTCCCAATCATACAAAACTAACTTCCACTGGAAAAACTTGAAAAACTTATTCCCTTTTCAAAGATGAGAAAAATGAGGAGGAGGAGGAAGGGAGAAATGCTTTCTGCTTTCCCTCTTCATATGATTATTTCTTGTTCTGAGTCTCAGCTTGAAAAAAAAAACACATTTTCAAAATAAACCTGTATTAATTATTCAATCTATGGTACCCCGCCAGTCTTTGAATTAATTTCAATTATAACCAATTATTTATCACTGCACATTATTTCATCTCACACCATCATGATGTAAAACCTAGGATATCAGGCATTTTATATGCCTTGTCCATTGCTTGATCTATACACAACACCTAGAGCAATGCCTAACTGGTAAGAGGAAGTCACTAAAATGTGGAATGAGAAGAATAAATAAATGATGAATGAAAGACTGAAAGAATGAATGAATGAATGAAAAAAGCTTTGTATGAGACATGTGCGTCATTCATTTCATCTAATTTCCTTTTTCCCTACACAGTTGAATAAAAAAAGTGTTTCAAGTTAAAATGAGTATGATTTAAATGTATTTTGTGGAAATACTGTTCCACTTAAGATCAAGATGGCAGTGTAGATAAGTACAGTACTTGTATTCTCCCACAACCTCATCAAAATTACAACTAATTTATAGAATAAGCATCATGCAGAACTGCCTGAAATCTAGCTCATGGGAGGAACCCCAGGCAGTTCCTTTTAAAGGGCCTGCACATGGACTTATTCAAACTCACTCCATCTCAGCTCCATTGCTGGGGCAGTAGCTTGAAAGGAACTAGAGACATATGAGGAGAAAACAGAAGTTTACTGGGCTGTGGGTTAATGATGCATTTTAGATTAATTGGGCAGTACTTTATTATTTTCTTGGTAGTTTGAAATACCCATGCCCTTCACTGTCTTTATGATCGAGCAAAGAAAGAAGTACCTCTACTTTTTATTTTTCCAAAACCAATCTTCACTTTGTTCTCAAGCTCATATTGTGCCTGCAATAGCATTATAAGCCCAAAATTACATATTTTATTGCTTGTTAGTTTAATATATTTTCTTCCTCTGATATACTCTCTAAGGATTTTTAAACAATAATTATGTATTATTCAAAACTATAATTTTGGAAGTAATTTTAAAATTGATATATTCAAAACCATTTATTTACTGTTTCAACAAGTGTTACATTGAAGTTAACTGATCACTCTATTTACAGAACTATATGAAAAAATAAAATAGTACAAATGTTGAGGTAATATTTGGATAAAATATATTTCTGATTTTGTTTAAAATTGCTATTGTTCCTTTGGGAAATCTCAAGTAACCAGCTGTACTTTTCCCCTTAACCTAGTTTTTGTCCATTGATTTTATATACTTACTGTTACAGACACCCTGGGATATGAGATAATGGTCTGAATTCAGGATAGAAGTTTCCAGGCTCAGACCTTCACAAACTGTGTCATGCAGCAATGATATTTTGTTCACTTGGATTTGTTTCTTTGGTTGTATTATTGTTGTTTATTATAAAATGAGAAATGGAATATTGCCATCTTTAAATGTCTTCGTGTTATAAGCAGTTCCCGTACCATGGAGGAAGGTAATCATCCCAATAACAGTCTTCAACATGGATAAGTAAGCAGAAAGTACACGGTGGCTGTAATTATCTGGGTCACTTTCCTTTTCACTTGGCTCAGAGAAACAAATATACATGTGTTTGTTTCTCAGCCTTTTATTCCACCTGGAAATAAGAACTATATGCTATATGGTCTTTGCAGTCAAATAAGAGGGCTGGGGAACAAAGTTATGTAAGTGCTCTCTGTATTTTTCTAGAATAATCTGGAGTAACCAATTAGCTTTTTAAATTATTATAAACTAGAGGCCTGGTGCACAAAATTCATGCATGTGGGGGTATGTCCCTCAGCCCAGCCTGCACCCTCTCCAATCTGGGACCCTTCAGGGGATGCGTGACTGCCCGTTTAGGCCCAATCCCCCCAGGACTAAACGGGCAGTCGGACATCCCTCTCACAATCCAGGACTGCTAGCTCTCAACTGATCCCTGCCTGCCTTCCTAATTGACTCTAACCACTTCTAACTTCCAGCCTGATCACTCTCTAACTGCTCCCCTGCCAGCCTGTGTGCACTTACTGCCCTCAACTGCCCTTCCTGCAGGCCCTGTTGCCCCCAACTTCCCTCCTCTGCCAGCCTGGTAACCCCTGACTGCCCTCCCCTTGCAGTATTGATTACCCCCAACTAACCTCACTTGCAGGCCTGGTCCCTCCCATCTGTCCTTCCCTGCTGGCCTGATTTCCCACAACTGCTTTCTCTTTCAGGCCTGGTCTCTCCCAAGTGACCTCCCTTACAGACCTGGTCCCTTCCAACTGCCCTCCCCTGCTGGCCATCTTATGATGACCATCTTGTGTTTACATGGGGCAGTCATCTTTGACCACATGGGGGCAGCCATCTTGTGTGTTGGAGTGATGGTCAATTTGCATATTATTCTTTTATTAAATAGGATTAGATAGGATAGAGGCCTGGTGCACAGGTGGGGACCAACTGGGGCCCTGAAGGGTGTCCTAGATCAGGGTGGGGGTTCCCTTGGGGTGTGAGACAACCTGGGCAAGGGGCCTATGGTGGTTTGAAGGCCAGTCCCGCCCTCCTGATGACCCAAGTGGAGGTCCCGGTATCTGGGATTTATTTATCTTCTATAATTGAAACTTTGTAGCCTTGAGTGGAGCAAGCCTCCTGCTCCCTCTATGGCCACAGCCATTTTTGTTAGGATTTATTTATCTGCTATAATGCAAACTTTGTAGCCTTAAGCGGAATCTAAGGGAGGCCAGGGCAGGCATAAAGCTTGGCTTCCTTCATTGCCAGGGAAAACCAAGCCAACTGCTCTTTCCATGGCCACATCCATCTTGGGCGTGTTAATTTGCATACTCGCTCCTGATTGGCTGGTGGGTGTGGCATGTGTGTAGCAGAGGTATGGTCAGTTTACATATTACTCTTTTATTAGATAGGATAATTTTATCTGGTTTTGAGTAACCTTCAATTGTAGTGACTAGAGAAGGAGAATTCAGTTGAGACACTTAGATGTGAGGAATTAGTTAATGAGCATTTTGAATCTAATGGTGTATACTTTAGTTAAATACTTATTATAAAAGTTCCTCACCAAGTTATAAGAAGCTACCACTGCATTATTGATTTCCTCCTCTGAATTCAGAAGGCAGTTAAGTTTGACTCAGTTTTGAAATTTGAGTTTAATTTTATGAAATCCCATATAATTCTCAAATACGTTCTTTAGCAATATTTTGGTTAGAAATGTTGTGACCTATAAAAGCATGGATTTCTGTGAATCTGTTAAATTTTAATTACAGTTTAGGTGGAACTTATTCAAGTAGGAATAGTGCCAATGCCTTTTCCAGGACAAACCATACTGTGCCAACATTTTCTTTTTTACCTCCTCGGCTTGTTCTTTGTGCAGCTCTATGTGAATCACATATTACAAGCAAATTTTCCCAGAGGATGTCAAGTGGATGAAGAGGGAAAGATGAAACACACTGTGCTGTGTGTTTGATGCAATAATGGTGACTTGGGAAGGAATGTTGAGAGAGGGAGAGAGCATGGGGTCATATAACAGCTTTGGGTCTTTTCAAACACATTTGTCTTGTTGCCAGGTTGCTTGTTACCATTGTAGTTTAATTTTCTATCCTCCTCCTTAAGGAAGCACTGGATACTCAGGAAAGTTGACAATCTGAGTTAAGGTGATCATTTCAGGGTGAAGTTGATTGCCTTAGGTTAAAGTTGCCCTGCAATTTTTTTCTATCAGAATACCAACATTAATAATAAAAACAAACACTAAAAAATAATTTTTATTAAGATGTTTTGATTACGTATGCTAACTAATACCTGTAATGACTTAGAACAAGAGTTATATTCCAATCAATCAAGAATACTTTATTAAGCCAAATTATTTTGGCTCAGTGGATAGAGCATTAATCTGTGGACTGAAGGGTCCTGGGTTCAATTCTGGTCAAGGACATGTACCATGCCTGTGGGCACATCCACGGTAAGGGATGTGCAGGAGGCAGCTGATCAATGTTTCTCTCACATCGATGTTTCTAACTTTCTATACCTCTTCCTTCCTCTCTCTAAAAAATCAATAAAATATATTTTTAAAAAGAAATCTTTATTAAGTGTTTACTAAGTATAAGTTTAAGTTATTCCCAGCCCAATACATCCATTGCCTCTAGTGGAATTTAAGTAGTGGACTCTGGCAGAAGAAAGTACAGAAAAGTATTCCATGAGCCTATCCTTCTGGTTACTCACCCTAATGTGAATGCCAACAACACTTTTAGTTTTTTTTTTTAAATGGTTACAGCTCTTCTCAATAACACCAGATATTATAAATTGTCCACTAGAACACTATCACATTTCAAATGTACTTAAAGTAGATAACCATGAAAAGTGTGCTACATGTTGGTGAGTACTTGAGTGCTGGTATATAAAATTACTTATTATTTCATAAACCATTTTTATGAAGACAAAACCTAAGATGAGAATGATATGCATTGCCTCTTGAGTTTGGTATGCATGCATTTTACTCTCTCGTCCCCACATTCACAATGGAAATTACCTCCAATATGGTAAATGATTTTTTATTCTCCCTGGGGCTTTCAAGATGAGGTATAAAATAATATATATAAAATTGCAAGGAATAGAAATGCCAAGAGTACATAGCCTTTACAGTAACAACCAATTATTAGCCTAACATCAATGACTGGAATTCACAATAACTTGGCATTGTCTTTTGTATTTGGCATTTATGAAAATCGCTTAAATTAAAAATATTAAAAGTGATATATATATATATATATATATATACACACACACACACACACACACACACACACACCCCTTGAGGTTACTTATAAAGGAGAAAGAGACTCAGTCTTCCACAAGTAGCTGCAACCAAGGTCCCAAAGGGTTATGAGCAGAAACAATCCAAAATAGTCAAATAATTATTTATTACCATGTAGTACTACTTACTACTTTTTGGCCACTAAAACATATTATTATGACAAAAGAAGAAGAAAAAAAAGGAGGAGAAGAATTGAGAAGAAGAAAAATACAAAATGATGAACCAAATGAAAAGAAGGGCCTCTCCCCCAAAGCATGCATTTTGCTTCTCATTTCTATCTAGTCTTCTCAGGGAATAGAGAATTACCTTCCAAGTGATAAGCACTTTAGTTTTAACTTGCTAATATGGATTTAAGAAGCTGAAGAGAAGAGCAGAAAAAAATAACTTTAAAGGAACATAACACCAACTCAAGAATCTTAAAATTCCAATATATATTAAATTGCAGTATATGCAGCTAAAATGAGAACTGCATTATCAATTTCATGAATTATCAAAGGAAGATACAATTAGGTCAGTCTACTCAACATACTAAGAAGGAATGTGAGCTAATCTATATTGGAAATATGTTATTGCAAGATATATATATGGAAAACTATCTTCCTGGTCTCCTCCCCCTTTTCTGGCTAAATGTTAAGCAGAAACTTCAACAAAGCAAGAGGTCATTAATTATTATATTATCACATAAACTACTTTGTCATCCTATTTAATAAAACACTAATATGCAAATTAACCGTCACTCCACTACATTAACAAACCACACCCACAAGCCATGTCCACCAGCCAATCAGGAGCGAATATGGAAATAAACCCAACCAAGATGGCTGTGGCCATGGAGAGCAGGAGGGAGGCTTGGATTTCCCAGGCAATGGAGGAAGCCAAGATTTTGCCTGTCTTTGCAGGCCTTGGCCAGGTTTGGAGCCAGGCAATCGCAGCGAGCTGGGGATCCCATACCCAGGGCCTGAACCTCGGCCAGAGCCAGGGCCTGATCCTGAGCCTCAGCCAGAGGCCTGTGGCCTTGCCTGGGGGTCAAGTAGGGTGATTGCAGTGAGCTGGGGGTCCCCTGCCTAGGGTCTGAAGCCTTGGAGCCTCGGAGCCTCGGCCAGAGGTTTGCGACCTTGGCTGGGGACTGAGCGGGGCAAGAGGAGCAAGCGGGGGGTCTCCTGCCCAGGGCCTGAGCCCTGGCTAGGGCCCAGGTCAGGGCTCATGCAAGAGGCAACCAAAGTGTTCTTCTCACTTTGATGTTTCTCTCTGTCTTTCCCTTTCTCTTCCACACTCTCTAAAAATCAATGGAAACATATCCTCAATTGAGGAAGAAAGGAAAGAAGGAAGGAAGGAAGGAAGGAAGGAAGGAAGGAAGGAAGGAAGGAAGGAAGGAAGGAAGGAAGGAGAAGAAAGAAAGAAAGGGAGAAAGGAAGGAGAAAAGAGGGAAGAAAGAAAGAAAGGGAGAAAGGGAGAAAGGGAGAAAGGAAGGAAGGAAGGAAGGAAGGAAGGAAGGAAGGAAGGAAGGAAGGAAGGAAGGAAGGAAGGGGGAAGGAAGAAAGAAAGGAAGAAAGAAAGAAGATCATATCCTATGAAAGACACATCTTGAAAATGCCTAAAGAAAGTTGTCATTTTTTCATGGTAAAGGGACTAGAGTCCATGTTGTTGAAAACACCTTGGTGGCTGCAGTGACTGGCAGTGGCTGCAGCAGCAGGGTGATGGGACTGGTGCCTTCCCCTGATCAGCCCAGTTGCCTCCCACAAAGGGAGGCCAGACTGAGGCTTAGGCAGGCCTAAGCTTTCAGTAGGACATCCCCTGAAGGCTCCCAGTATGTGAGAGGGGGGCAGGCTGGGCTGAAGGGAACACCCCCCCCCAGTGCACAAATTTCATGCACCAGGTCCCTAGTTAAATATAATACCACAGATATCTGAATGTTGGCAGAATTGCTATATGTAGTCTAATGAAAAACATTTGAAAAGGAACAATTAACCATGTTTTTACTGAAGCATGCAGTTGAAGCCATCTCTCAAATTCATTTCACAACCAATACATGGGTCAAACTGAAATATAACGTATTTGTAGCTTTATGTAGGTGTTATAAAGACATCCAGAGGTTCCACATTGTTTTCAACTCTGCAGAAGTAAAAAGCCACTGCATCCTTATAGGAAATTCGGAATACTATGAATTATGGAATCTAGCTGTAAATGTTTTGGCAGCAAATATGCAAACTAACTTAAACTGTTTAGAGAATAATTATCACTTCCAAGCCTGCTCCACTCAATACATTCACCACTGCAAATTGGGCACATTAAATAAATGCATAGTAGAGCGATTTAATTTAACCCAACTTTCTGGATGGAATAAAATAATAGCTTCAGAAATCTTCTTTTCAAATCAGTTATATCAGTTCCAACAGTGTGGTCAAAGAGAGTCTCTTTGTTCTGTGCTTGTTCATTTTGTACTTAAAATATCCACATTCCTCAGAACTATATGGCCTATTTGCTATATTATATTTCCTGGTCTAACCTGACTATTAATACAATCTAATACCTGGATTGGGTTTTGTATACTCCCTGGTACCATTCAACTTGAAATAATATTTTTCTTAATCTGTGAGATAGTCAAATAATGGGAGATTTAAAAAAAAAAAGTAATCACTACATAAATTATAGGTTAGATTTGCGAGAGTCCAAACTCTAAAGTGCCACATTAGATTTTTTAAAAAGTAGTTTTTAATTGCAACAATTATTCTGAGTTATGTGGGTCATCTATATGCATGTTATGTATACTGCAATCAAAAGAAATCTGGGTGTCCAGAAAGTGCAGAATGCAAATAAGAATAAAATCAGCTTCTATATTGTAAATATTATGAATTGGTTTAGTCATCTCCCTCCCAGTTTCCTAAATTCCATTGTTCATTTCAAAGACTGTTACACATGTTTGAAGACCACTGTTTTCTAACTATACTCTTTCCCATTTATATTACACAGTGCAAATATGAATTGTTTAACGAATATTTTCAGAGTTTAGTGTGCAATTGGACTGGCAAGTGTTTCTACTCTAGTCAGACACTCTTTTCTGAGGGAATTTACTGCTTTCTGGGACCAGTGGAACAGCTTGTTTTCCGGGAGGAAATTCCACCTCAAGGGGCACACTAAGGACATACCGATGTTTCTCTCCTTACTAAGTTTACTCAATGTTTCTTCCAACAGTCAGTCACTCCAAGCGTTATTGAAACCAAAATGCTTTTCCTTTTTTATAATTTATGTTCCAAAATTTGGGGAGGACTTTTGAGATAATTTGCCACACACCAAATTATTTACAGACTTCTGAAACAACTAAGATGATGATAATATTTTTTCTATTTAGATGATATCCATTTTTAAAGAATATACAAGAAAGAGAGAGAGAGAGAGAGAGAGAGAGAGAGAATATTCAGGATGGGGCAAAACTAGGTTTACAGTTATCTGAGAAATGCAGAGTTTATTCTTGTATTATTACTTATTAATTTCTATATTATTTTCCATACAAATGACTGTAAACCTACTTTTTCCCCACCCTTTATGAAGACACCAGAATAATCACTCAGTCGACATTTACTTGAATAGATATTGGTGTCAAGGAAATGCAGACTTATTTTGATCTCTTTATTCAACTATTTGACCCCAACTCTAAGGTCAAAGTTGTTGTGTCTTGCTCCGAAGTATAAACCCAGTATCTAGCACAATGTCCAGCTCATTAATAGTCAACAGTCAACAAATATTGAATACATAAATGAATGATGAATATATTGATGGCGAAATAATCACTTACTTCCAATTATGAGGTCATGTTCGCATTCAACTTGCCCATGCACTCTCCCCACCATGCTTTTGTTTTCTCTGTGTGGGCCACGGTTCACTTTGTTTTACTATTCTCAAGCTCTCACTGATCTTATATCCAACTAAAGAAACACATTTCAGATCATCATATGCTGTCTTCAATTATTTAATGAATATCATATCCAATGAAAGACACATCTTGAAAATGCCTAAAGAAAGTAGTCATTTTTTCATGGTGAAGGGACCAGAGTCCATGTTGATGAAAACATGGAATTCATGTATAATGAATTCCCTCTCTCGAACAAGACAATCCATGTTTACCATATCCAATGGACATCTAGTGGAACTACTGTGACTCCATTGATTGTCTTGTCAGTTTTACAGGGCATTGGTAGTTGGCCAGGTCAAACAGGCTTAATAGTTCCTATCTTTTCACTAATAGTCAAGAGTTATAAGTGAAATTAAAAAAAAAATTATTCTTATTAACTTTAATGTCTAATGATGAAAATGGTGAATTGGATAGGAAGAATGTAGCATTAGTGTTTAACAGCATATGCAGAAGCTATTAAAGCCCTATTTCTTCAAGCATCTGTGAGTCCTAATGTCCATATCCAATGAACACAAGTTTGAAGCAAAGGTAATAACAGTACAAAGAATACTATATAGTAAAAGCCTAATATGCAAATCAAATGAACGACAGAATGTCTGGCGGAATGACCAGTAGCTATGATGTGCACTGACCACCAGCTGGCAGATGCAGATGCTCAACACAAGAGCTGCCTCCAGCCTGCAGACCCCAGGCCAGCCAGGCCGGGTGCCAGCGGGCCCCTCCCCCTCCCATTGGCCCACCAGTTGCCTCACAGATGAGCCTTGATCGCTGGCCAGGCCTAGAGACCCTTCCTGCGCAGGAATTTCATGCACCAGGCCTCTACTATGACATAATTAACTTTCACACCTGGCAAAAAGCACTGAAAACAGATGAAGGCCAGTTCTCAGTGCACATAGCATAAAGTAAGACCATCCCATGTAGCGCAGTGTTGTTACAGGCTGGTTACAAATGTATGGCTAGAACCAGTTTTTGTTTTGTTTGTTTTTACTCATTAAGAGAAATGTTTACAAAGTGGTCAGAGTGCTTTTTGGAGGGAAAACAACAACAAAAAACACACCTCCAGGCATGTCATTTTCTGTTTCAGAATGATTAAATAATAAGTATTGCAGGCTCCTTTTGCTTAGTGCCCTAAGAAACAAAATCATTTCAAACCTGATTATAAATTGAATGGCATCCATTGTGATACTGAAATAGTAATATTTTCCATTGTTTCCTCCTTTATTTTTCTATTAAAAAAACTTTAGTGCCACATTAGTGGAATTTGCTGCAATGCTTAGAAACATGGTTAAAGGATTGACTTCTGAAAAGTTGTGCTACCTCAAGACTGGTTTCTTTGAGGTCTTTCAAATTGTTGATGGCATATATCTACCAGAGTGCTTTGCAAATGTTCATTGACTTTTGACAATCTGTGGGAATTCTATTTTTTTTAAAAAAGGGGGTATTCAATTACCCACAGGAATGTGTTTATTACTTTATAAGAAGCCAGTTGTATAGTATGAAGATGCAGTGTTTCCTGTTAGTCATTTCTGTGTGTTTCTTCATTTTCCAGATTGCACCCAATCTGCAGTTCTTTTTAGAACATATCCCTTTAAATCAATAAGAAACAAAGCTCTAATAACGAACGCTGAATCAGGCCCATAACCACCATGCTAATTATGCATTGAACACACGGAACTGTTTACAGAGGGCCTTTCTGAGACCTCAGCATAACATTAAACTCAGAGTCTATTCCAGGAGTAGCCAAGTCTCTATAAAAATTTTATTTATCTTGAAAGGCAAATGCTTGTTCTTTGCATAATACTGAAAGACATCCTTACTCCTACTTGACCCTCCCTAAACATCCTTAGTTAGGTGGCCAATCATTCTTAACTGTGTCAGTAAAGTCAGGGAAATGGTTGGTTCTGCAGAGAGATAAGATTCCAAGTACTTTATGGAGCCTGAATGGGAGGAAAACTATGGAGGAGGGAGGTTGGACAGGTGGGAGCTGGGGAGAATAGTGTGTGATTTATTAGGGGCAATATCTAAATGTGCATAGGAAAGCTGGGTCTCTCTCGATATTCACCATCCTTGGTACTTGTCCTGCACCAGAGACCCTGAAGCAATCATCCGTATATCTGCTTGTTTATTTCAGTTGGGGTTTGTGCGTGTTTACCGGAATGTAGTTTTCCTGGCAGCCGCGGCTTGCAGGGTGTCCGTGTGCATATGCACGAGTATGAATTAATTACGTATTGAAAACATCTGCATTAGGGGCGTCTGCAGTCCCCGCCGCCCCATTCGGGAGGCTCAGCTCCATCACTTCGTGTTACAACCGCTAGAAGACCTGCCCGTCGGGCGCCTGATTGTGAATCTCGGGGGGTGGGGGGGTGGGGGGCAGAGCTCGGGGTGGGGGAGCCTGTACCATCTCTATGTGAAGGGGAGGAGGGAAGTCAAAGGGAAGGCGCCGGAGCGAAGGGATTTTGCTTCCCGGGGCTGGGGTGGGGGCAGCCAGGGTGCCAAGACTGCCCAGCAAATTCCCAACTTCAGCATCGCCTCCCACCGGGGGAGGGGCACGCGGCTCCTACCTGGGCCCCCGCCTCCTCCGAGGGCGCCCGGGCCCTTGGGTGTCAGCTCCGGTCTGCTGGCCAACGCGGCGAGAGCCGGGCAGAAGGGTTCTGCTGCCTGGGGGTGCGGGGAAGGGGGGAGAAGGGGGGGGGGGACGCAGAGGGGCGGGAGGGGCAGGAGGAGGAGGAGGAGCCTGGGAGGAGACTGGAGCGGCGAAGAGGAGGAGGAGGGAGCGCTCCCCGCCTAGCCCGCCGCCAGGTTTGCAGGCGCTGCCGGCGGCTTCTCCGGCACTCCGCCCGCTGCCCGCCGCTCCGCCGGGAGATGCTGCCCCGCGCCGCGCCGCGCTGAGGCCGTGCGTGCGCCGCGCCGCCGGCTGCGTCCCCGGCCCGTCTCCCCAAGTGAGCCGAGCTGCCGGGCGGCTTCCACCCCTCGGCGTCCCGCTGCCCAGCGGCCAGGGGCGCGCTGGCTCGCAGTGCCGCCCGCAGCTGCCCCTCCGTCCCCTGCGCGCACCCCAGTTCTCCGGCTTCCTTCCTGCACTCTTCGGATTTGCCCCCGGTCCCCCGGTCATTTATTTCTCCCCCTTCGGAGGTAGAGGGCGGGGTAGGTGTCCCTCCTCGGCTCCACCTCCCGTTCTTCCTGGGGTGAATTTCTCCCCCCCCCCCCCCGCCCCGGGCATTTCTCGGGCGCCGCGCAAAGGCCAGCCCCCCACGCGCCGCCGGAGGACAAGCCGCGACTCCCCGCTGCTCGGAACTGGCAGGACCGGAGCCTGGCGGGGCTGTGTGGCCGAGCGGCGGCGGCGGGAGGCGCCGGGCGTGCGCAGGGGTCTGAGGACAGCCCGACAGCCTGGGAGGAACCCCCCCCCCCCCAAAGAGTGGGACGCCGCCCCTCCGCTGCGAGCTTCTGGAGCCCCGCGAGCCGGGAGGCGAAGGATGCGGTCGGCGCGGCGAGCGGGCTGCGGGGCAGCGCTGTGGCTCGGGCTGCTCAGCTGCGTCCTCTGCAGAGCCTGGACGGCCCCCTCCGCGTCCCGTAAGTACCCGCTCCGCCCGAGCCGCGTCCCTGCCGCAGCGATGTGCCCCCCGCCCGGTGCCCCCTCGCCCGGGTGTGCATTCTCGGGGCTCGCTCGGGCTGGGGTGCCAGGGTCTCCGCTGGCACGCACTTTCAGCCACTGCAGCAGGCGAACTCCCCAGCCCGGCGCTCCTGGGTGCGGGGCCCAGGGTTGTGACGCCGGAGATGTTTCTGGAAAGTTGTGCCCGGTCGCGGAGAGGGGTTGGCAACTGCTTGGTTCGAGTGGCTGGCGCGGATGACGGCTCGTGGGGAGTTGTCCATCCACTCGGAGCGTCTGTGTGTGTGTGTAGAGGAAGTTCGGGGCGCTTTGCTCGGGTAGGTCGGTGGCTGCAAAGTGACGACTATGGCAGACATAAGTTTCTTATTTTTGTTTATGGTTTCCACTCAGACGAGCTGGGGTTGGAAGAGGAGCACATTTTGAGCAGTTTGGACACCGATGGACTTGTAGTTAAATCTCCCACCCCCCACTCCCCCACCCCCAAGAAGTTAATTGCCGTTTAGTACTTGCTTATTAACATGGAGGCAGCCGATCCAATATTCTCACGGAAACTGCTTATGTGCTTTGGTTGTTGGAGGTAATGCAGTCCAGGACTTGGGACAGTCAGTGCAAAGCACCGGTGATGTCGTAATGAATGGATTTCAAGTTCTCAGGAAGACGATGCTGCTCCGTGTGTTTGCCTCTGTGTGTTTTGGCCAGCTTAAAGAAATTGCTCATGTTTTCATGAGGTTAGGAAGGCATAGAGGATCCCACCCCATCTTCTGCATTGCTTTGGCAGCGCATGGCGGCTTCTTGGTTCAGAAAGGGTTAAACGCTTCTAAGGTCGCCTACAGCAATCTTAGGGTAAAAGTTCATAAGCATGGAGTTGTTTCTGAGAATGAGCAAAATGTTAAACAATAATCATGAAAGTTTAATGATGTTGTCCATTTAAAATAAAAGTTCAGTGTTTTCCAGAATTAGTCCTATGGGAAGTAGTCCTGGGATGCATTAATGCACCTGTGTTCCTATGTGTTGATATCAATGTTCTTATTCTGGGGTGCACATATGAGTAAGAGTATTGAAAAGGACTTTATACGGTGTGCTGAAGAGTTCACTGCAAAATAAAATCATATGATGAGCCAGTATTGGCTTTGAGATATTTTTCCAGACACAGTATTTGCTTTGCTTTTCTTGCACTTGAAGATACGGAGGCCACTAAATGGCAGTTTATAATGAACTTGAAAAACATTTTATAGATGTGTTTTTTCTTCAAAAAACAGCTTACACCTAAAACGTGGTATATTATTAATGTTTTATGTTAATGTAATAAGTTGAAACAAAAATTGTGGAAATATAATGCTTGACATTAATATTTACATAAATATCTGACTATATCCTGAGGAAATTATTTTGATGATTTTTTTTCTACTTCAAGATCTGTTGATATAGAACTGCCACTTTTCTAAGAAAATAAACTTACTATGAAGAAAGTTTATTCCATTCACTGATTGAAGGCGCTCAAACCAGGGTTTTGCCTGACTTCTGTATTTCATCTTTCTGTACACCTTAGCTGTAATAGATGAATCTGAAACACTTGTCATGTGTCAAGCCTGGCACAAATGCAGCCAGTGGGTAAGAATGGAAAAGTTGTTATTTCAGAAATATATTCTTCTTTTTTTCCAACTTAGTTGGAGCTAAGGTAAGAGCAGAGACCATTACACTAAGATAATGAATGTTATGTTTGAATATTACAATATATTTATTGAGCTATTATATTTCATTGTTTAAAATGTTCTAATGTTACATTGTTTAAAAATATACTTAATGGACTAATTAAGATCACTTTTCACTTCATTTTAATTTAAATTGTGTCACCAAAACCCAGTTGCCTCAAATTCTGGAAATGAATTAAATAATATGAGTGATATAGGCTTGAATGAGTACAATGAGCCTCAGTGTTCAGTACTTTAAATTTACATTTTTACACTTCATGAAAAATTGTACTCATATACAATTCTTCTGAAGAAGAATGAGAGTTATATTCTTAATACTGAAAACATTCAAAGGGGAAAAAATGGTAACTATGATAATGAACAACTCAACCAGGAGAGGTCATCACAAGACAAAAAGTATCGTGAAAACCATAAAGTAACTTTTTTATTTGGTACACATTTCAAAATATGATGACAGTGCTAAAAATTTCTGTCCTCAAATAACTTTTTAATATAATGGACATTTTTAGAAGATACAGTTAAATATTTTTTCATTTCGATACCATTTCAAATATACTAGTAAACATGCCTTTTTTCTTCTTTTTTTTCTGTTATGTTGAAGAGCATATTATTGTTGATATTATGATTTTTAAATATATTTTTGATTATTGATTTTTTAAGAGGAAGAGAGGGAGGGAGAGAGAAGGTAACACCCATCAGCTGCCTCCTACACGCCCCCTAGTGGGGATCAAATTCTAAACCCAGGCATATGCCCTGACAGGGAATCAAACTGGGGATCTCTCAGTGCATGGGACCAAGCTCAACCAACTGAGCCACAAGGGCCATATCTTGATACTATGTTTCTTATAATGAGTCTAAGATAACTTGACATAAACTTATCTCTAGGATTAAGTAGAAAGAGTCTAATTTCCTGACAGATAGCGAAAAAGAGGTGATGCTGAGCCTGTGGAATCATGTAACTTTCTTTCCTTATAAATACACATGTATAGGTCACATATGTAAAGTTTGAGTAGAATATTTTCTCTTAGGGAGTTGCATTTATTTGAATATATTTGAAAGACCCTGATAGTGAAGTTCTAAATGATGAGGAGTTTGAGGCAGTATTTCATGAATTTAATTTATTCCTAGTGCGTATTAAACTTTGGTTTAAATAGTGCTTTCTGATAAAGGTCACTTTGCATTATTTTGTATACCCATTAAAGTATAAATTCAATTGCTATCACATTTATGAAGTATGTCTTCAATTGATCAAATACTTTTTAACAAATATATTTTTACACATACAAGCATATATCAATATCTGTATGTACTAATATATGTAGGTAAATATTCGGTAAAATCCTTTAGATGCATGTTATATAATATACAAGTGCATAATATTATTAATATAGGATCATGTTATATATTTATTGTATGTAAAATATTTACGTATTTTCTGACATGTCTTCCAAGGAGTCTAACTTGCCTACAAGTTCATAGATAAGTCTTTTTATGAGCAATTACTTCAAGTAATACAACAATATCCATTCTTCAATTTATATAACATCCTACTAGTGGTATCTTTCAAATAGTGAAATTAAGTATAAGGTATATAGTAAATATAAAAGGAAATACTACTGATTTACATTGAGTTTGAACATAGTCTTAATAAAATTAATTTATATCGTTTGAATTTACATTGTGCTAAATTAAATTAACAAACTAACACTGTCTTAATACAATGAATTTAAATAAAGTGCAATAGGGTGGCAAAATGTATTGGTTGATCAGAGGTAGTATATTATTTACTTAAAGTAATAAGAAATGTTATTTTACCTTTTATAGAGAAATATATAACCCTGATTTCATCAACAGCACAGATATTGAGGAAACAGGAACCTTGTCCAAGTTTTACTCCTTTAACACCAATCTTTGATAAAACTGGGTTAAAATTGTTCACAATTCAATGCTGACTTTCATAAGCCTTTTCACCATTTCAAATAGACAACAGTTCCTTTTCAGAGGACAACTAACATCAAAGTTGTTTGATGCATATCATATTTTAAAAAAATCGATTTCTAATTTAATTTTTCTATTTTAATTGGCAGGGTGTTTGAAGTTCTCTAACTTCTGAGATTTTTAAATCACTTGTTTTAATTAGTAGGTTTTTCCAGAGAAAACATTAATAATAAATCTGTAATGCTGAACTATTCAGTCTTCATTTCTGATGTATTGTTTTATGATTGAAACATAAAAGGAATTTGCTATAGTTTCCCCTTGTCTTGCTTCTCTTTTAAAACTCAGTATTATTTGTACAGAGTAAGGAGAGATTCTAGGCTTAGAAATTCCTATTTCTTATAGTGTGTGATGTTCTTAAAAATGTTGAACATCTGGGCAGTGATTGATGCTACTAAGTTGAAGAAATAAAACATGCAATTTCAGAAATTCCCCATATCTAATCTTTTAGAGAAGTGCCTTATCATTTATTGCTACTTGCAAAGTTCAACAACAGAGTACATAATTGTAACATAAGATATATTTCTATAATCATTTAATGATTGGCATTTGGAAGGAATTATGTGCTTAATTTTGGTATTTTAATGTGCAAGATTAGTCATGGAATGATCTTCACATAGCCTTTAACTTTTCAAGTGAAAAACTTAAAAGAGAATACTTCTCTCCTGTGATCAGTTAACACACTGGATCACCCATCTCGTGGGGTCTTTAGAACCTGTATGTGATAGCTTGACCAACGACAATTGTAGTTGGGATGTGGAGGTGCCACCTCTCTCTCTATCCCATTTCCTTTATGAGGTGGAATCTCCATTTGCAACTCTCTTAGCCTCTGTCTCTACAGTTTACTCATTCCTTTGTATGTTAGGCAGAGTGACTGACCTAACATGGGCAGCTAGCTAATGTACTGAGCTCCTTCTTCTTCCTTCCAGGCTACCTGCATAAGGTATAGATTCTGCTGAAAGATATATGAGTAGGCTATGCCTCTGCAAGGATTTATGTGATAGGATAAGAAATATTTGGTTCTTGCTATGGCTAGAAAATCTGTTAATTTTCAGAATTAAAGTTTATGCATCCAATTGTTGCCATGCATTTAAGCCATAATCCCTTGTATTAGTCATTATTATGTAAGGGGTCATTATTTGCTCTTCACCTGTGACTTTGTTTCCAACCTAATATTCAGGCAGAGGTGGGAGTGCTAGTTAGTGTATCCTATCACACCCATATATATTAAAATTGCCAATAATTAACTTAGTACTGAACTAAATGAACATGAGGAAATTTTTGCATATATTAAAAACCATCAACAAAATAAAAGTGGTTGAGCATCAACCTGTGAACCAAGAGGTCATGGTTTAATTCCTGGTCAGAGCACATACTGGGGTTCTAGGCTTGATCCCCAGTGGGGGGTGTACAGGAGGCCTCCAAGCTTGATCCCCAATGGGGTGTGTGCAGGTGGCAGCCTATCAATAATTCTCTCTTATCTTTTAGGTTTCTATCTCTCCCTCTTCCTTTCTCTCTGAAATTAATACACACACAGACACACACACACACACACACACACACACACACACACACACACTAGGGGCCCGGTGCACGAAATTCCTGCACTGGGAGTGGGTGGTCCCTCAACCCAACCTGCCCCCTCTCACATACTGGGAGCCCTTGGGAGATGTCCAACTGATGGCTCACCCCCAGCCTTTAGGCCTTGGGCACCCAGCCATTGCCTTGCTCAGCTCAGCCTGTGACCACCCTACCCCGGGGGCTGGGCACTCACTGCCAATTCTGCTCACAGCACCCGGGGGCCGGGCACTCCCTATGGCCGCCACCACCTCTACTGCTGCCACTGCTTCTCCTCACAGTGCCTGGGGGCTGGGCGCTCACCACCACTGCTGTTTCATCTCCCCCGGGGGCCCAGCGCTCACGCCACTTGACCCCGCCCCTGCTCCTGATTGGCTGGTAGCATAGCCAATCAGGAGCACAGGTACTGTCAAATTTGCATGTTTCTCTTTTATTATATAGGATGTATGTGTGTGTGTGTTTTAAAAAGTTTTTTTTTTTTTTCACTTCTGATGTTCAGTTGGGGAATTTGACTTTCTCTGATTATGATCTGTTAAAACCCTCCTATTCATTCATTCATTTATTCATTCATCCATTCAGCCATATTTCTGAATGGTCCTGTTAGTGATAAGAGTTTATCAGAGAAACACTTTGAATACAATTGCTTTATCTATGGTCAATAACATTACCAATTTCAACACATCTTGGTTACAGACTTTAAAGGCTAACACAGTCAGTTCCATCTCATCCATTTAAGCATCACAGGAATTTGACATGCCTTGAGCTGGAAGTTACTTCATGTTCTTGCCTCTTCTGTACAGTTAAAAAGAGTTAGATATTTTGAGTCAATTATTCTCTTAAAAACGAGTCATATGCACTTTGAAAACAATGTTGTTAATTTCCCCAATTGTAAATTTTGAAAAAGATCTTGTTAAACTCTTATTTAATCCATTTTGGGGGTAGACAATTCAAAACAACAGCTTGCAGTAACTGATTTTTTTTTTTACAGCACTCCAGATTTTTAAACCTCCCCTGATAGCAGGAAATCTGGAAATAAAGATGTATTGGTTGACTCTGAGGTAGCTTGCTGCAGATATATTCTCGGTACACTGCGAAAGTGGAAAGAAATACGGAAGAGCTCCTGAGGGCCATATTCTACATTTTCCTTATGACTTACGTTTGTTGGAAATACCCTCACAAACATACATAGTGATACATTCTTTAATGTTTTCATGTTCAGGGAGGAGGTAAAATTAGTCCCATGAATACTTTTACCAGGAAAAACATCCCCAAACATCTATAAGGTTTCTACTCCCCGTTGCTAGCCCGTCACCCCTGCTTTGTTTGCACTGGGCTGGTGTCTTAGCTGTCTGGAAACGTGGATTGGACAAAGCGGCCATGCTGGTGTGGCTTCACACTGTCAGGGTCGCTGAATCTGTGGTGCAGTTATACTGCAATCAAGTTATGTAAACTTTAATCAAATTCAGCAAGGATTGCTCACTTCTATGCATTAGATATCGTTTTGAAAAAGAATATTTCTTTGACTCCTAATTTTCTACTATCATTATATAATGTCATCATGTTATTTGATTATAGTATTATTTCAAAGGAATACATGGGAAAAGTAAATACATGTATGGTACTCTGAATTAATAAAACAACTTTGGCAGTGAGATACCATGATTTGCCAAAGAAAATAATAAGTTTACAACTAAGAATAATATCTTAATACAAAAGGTACTTATTGATAATTTTAGTTATATAGACTCCAATGGTTATTTTGAACTCAAGATAAAACATATGTTCATTAAATTAAATTCTGTAACTCATTTTACTGGACAATTACCCTTTATAGGAATCAAATTATTAAGCAGATTTATAAGTAAATGTTTTCCTTTATATACACTATATATCTTTTTCAGGTATTGGACAAAATATATAAACAGAAAAACTATGAAAAAATTCAGCCTAAATTATGTTTTGTGGCAAAGTTTTATACTATTTTAGGGACGTTATTTGTTTAAAATTTACTAAATACATATTAACAATGGCCTAAGCTGCATTTACTTACTTAATTGCTAATAAATTTTAAGTCTAAATTTATAGATGTAAAAAGTGTATTTGAAGCATTTTTGGTTCAACCAAACAAAATACAACTGGAAAATCATATATGAATGTCACTTTTAGATGATTAAATGAATATGCTACTAGGTTAATGTTTTCAATGTCAACCAGTCTGAGAACATGTGACCTGGCTTTTTCCCCTCTTTTTGTGTCCATAGCCCCAAACATGTAAGTTTGATGCCATCATCAAGGCAGATGTTGCTAATTTATAATGCTTAGCATCTGAATATAGCCACAGAATCAAAAACTTCTCTACACAGTATATCATATATAGGGTGTTCCCTAAAATGTATACACACTTTGAATTATTATAAAGTCAGTATCTATTAACATACAGTTCATTTTCAAATTGAAAAGATTCTACAGAAATGAATAATTTTTTTTGTCAATGCCTGTTTTTAAACTGATGACTGCTCTGGCCCATGCATTGCTAATAACATAAAGCAATGGAATTACAGACATTAAGAATCATTTTGTTCAGTCCTAACCATTTTGGCTCAGTGGATAGAGCGTCAGCCTGCAGACTGAAGGGTCCCCAGTCTGATTACAGTCAAGGGCATGTACCTTGGTTACAGGCACATCCCCAGTAGGAAGTATACAGGAGGCAGCTGATTGATGTTTCTAACTCTCTATCCCTCTCCCTTCCTCTCTGTAAAAAAATCAATTAAAAAAAAATATATTTTTTTAAAAGAATCATTTTGTTCAGTACTTGTGTGCCCTCAATTTGTGGACTGTTGCCGGTTTTGTACCATCAATTTTATCTTTTATGTATTCCCATAAAAATTCTAGTGTCACTTTAAGATGAATTTTCTTTGTTGAAAACTCAGTCTGGCTTCACCCATTATTTTAAATCAGTTAAACTTGAAAAAGAGTGAAAATTAAGTGAACTATCATCTTTTAAAGTATGTATACATTATGGAGAGGCACCCTATATAATCTTATCAAATTTGCCCTATCAAATATACTATAACACCATCACCGGAAAATTTTCAGCTAACTTTTGGTTAGTGATAAAATTTACTCACTGTTATTTAAATTACTAGGTTATTATTAGATGTTCTCACATGAAAAGAATTTTGAAAATAATGTATATGCTTTTTAAAAAATACATTTTATTGATTTTTTACAGAGTGGAAGGGAGAGGGATAGAAAGTCAGAAACATCGATGAGAGAGAAACATCGATCAGCTGCCTCTTGCACGCCCCACACTGGGGATGTGCCTGCAGCCAAGGTACATGCCCTTGACCGAAATCGAACCCAGGACCTTTCAGTCCATAGGCCTACGCTCTATCCTCTGAGCCAAACCGGTTTCAGCATATATGCTTTTTAAAAAATAGATGTTTCCTCATTTAGTTCCTCAGATTTGTAGTGACGTACATTTTCAGCAGCAATAGTAAATGTTTTGTTCTAAAACACGCAGCGATAGACATTATTGTATTTTAAATATGTTATATTTTTGTTTTGTTTTTTGCTAATTGGTATAAATAGCTAATATTTGTTGAGTGTTGACTCCAGATCAGGCACTACTCTTTAGATGTATTAACTCATTTATTCCTTACAACAACTCCCCAGTTTGCAGATGTAGAAACTCAAGCAGAGAAGTTCAGTAGATTTTGCCCAGGTTAGCAGTATAATCTATTCCTACAGAACTGTGTTCTTAACCATGGCACTCTGGCTGAGTATGAAATAGCATGTCACTGAATTTCCATTTCTCCAATACTGAGTTTCTCCTTGCTTTTAGGCAATGTTTTAAGAGTTAATTGATTCTCATATAGCATTATAGGGTGAAAATAAACCCATCCTATCTAATAAAAGAGTAATATGCAAATTAGACAGTACCTTCACCACACCCACAAACCATGCCCACAGCCATGCCCACCAGCCAATCAGGAGCAGCTTATGCAAATAAACCCCAACCAAGATGGCTGCCACCACTGAGAGCAGGAGGAAGACTTGGGTTTCCCAGGCAACAGAGGAAGCCAAGCTTTCCACCTGCCGTTGCAGGCCTAGGCCTCCACTCAATGCTACAAAGTTTTAATTATAAAAGATACAGAAATGGTGGCAGCCACTGAGCTGGAGAGAACAGAGGCTTGAGTTTCCCTGGCAATGGAGGAAGCCAAGCTTTCAGTCTGCCGTTGCTGGTCTAGGCCTCCTCCACTCTAAGCTACAATGTTTCGAACTGAAATGGCTGCCATCCTGGAGCTAGCAGAAAGCTTGGCTCCACTCCAGGCTACAAAGTTTCAATTGTAGACATAAAATAATCCCAGATCCCAGGGCCTCCGCTTGGGTTGCTGGCGGGGTGGGGCCAGCCTGCAAACCTCCACAGGCCCTTCGCCCAGGCTGCCCCTCACCTCAAGGGAACCTCTACCCTGATCTGGGACACTCTTCAGAGCAAACCAACTGGCCCCCACCCATGCATCAGGCCTCTATCCTATCTAATAAAAGAGTAATTTGCAGATTGACCATCACTCCAACACACAAGAAGGCTGCCCCCATGTGGTCAAAGATCCTGCCCTCATGTGGACACAAGATGGCAACCACAAGTTGGCCAGCAGGGGAGGGCCATTGGAGGTTCCAGGCCCTGCAAGGGAAGGCAGTTGTGGGCGATCAGGCCAGCAGGGGAGGGCAGTTGGGAGGGACCAGACCTGCAAGGGAGGGCAGTTGGGGACGATCAAGCCTGCAGGGGAGGGCAGTTAGGGGTGACCAGGCTGGCAGAGGAGGGAAGTTGGGGGCAAATAGGCTGGCAGGATAGCAGTTAGATATCAATTAGGCTGGCAGGGGAGTGGTTAGCAGGTGGTCAGGCTGGCAGGCAGAAGCAGTTAGGGGCAATCAGGGAGGCAGGCAGGTGAGCAGTTTGGAGCCAGTGGTCCTGGATTGTGAGAAGGATGTCTGATTGCCCGTTTAGGCCCGATCCTGCCAGGATCAGGCCTAGATAGGCAGTCAGACATCCCTTGAGGGGTCCCAGATTGGAGAGGGTGCAGTCTGGGCTAAGGGACATCCTCCGCCCCCCCTAACCCCCGTGCACAAATTTTGTCCACCAGGCCTCTAGTCATATTTATAAACAGAAAAATATATATTTGACATAAGTAGATAAACACACCTTATTTTAATGATAGTAATATCATAAAATAATACATACAATTGCACTTACATTCTCCCTTTTTTATAATAAAGTGATTTTTGCCGTGTAATTCTCTTTCACATTTATTTAACAGCCATGAGGTAAAACACTTATTTAAAGCTGTGTAAAATGCTTGATACATAATATTAAAATGCCTTGTCAGAAACAGCTAAAAGCTATTTTAAACTGGTCCTCAAGACACTTTTTTTAGCCTGTATCACAAACTGTAATATCATTGCCATCACTAGGGTTAAAAGATAATCCCTGTGTAATCTATAACCATTGTTTTGAGTAACAATTTTGTGTAACGTCTAAACCAGTGGTCGGCAAACTGTGGCTTGCGAGCCACAGGCAGCTCTTTGTCCCCTTGAGTGTGACTCTTCCACAAAATACCATGGCCTGGGTGAGTCTATTTTGAAGAAGTGGTGTTAGAAGAAGTTTAAGTTTAACAAATTTGGCTCTTAAAAGAAATTTCAATCATACTGTTGATATTTGGCTCTGTTGACTAATGAGTTTGCTGACCACTGGTCTAAACTATCAAGCTTTTCTTGAAAGTCTTGTTGTGAGGAAAACTTGCTTTAATGGCAGTGCAAAAATATTTGTCTCAAAAATAATTGTTAGTTCTAAGACTTGAATATTTCTTGTATCTATTCCTTGCTCTCCATTTCCATCACCACAGCTCTAGTTATGATTTTCAGTATTTCCCTTGAGGCATTAATTTAGTAGGTTCATAGAACACCTCTGCTTTTAATCATTCTTTAACATAAATATATAGGCCAGAAATACTTCTCTAAAATACAGTTCTTGTCATGGTTCTCCACTTTTATGGTTCTTGCCTCTTCCTTTGATGTCATTGCCCAGCATTTGCACCCCATGTAACCTAACCATACTGAAATCCTTGCAGTTTCTACAGTGCAACATGCTGTTTTTTATTGTGTTTTTCTTATGCCTCCTTACATTCTGTTCTCTCCTTTTGAAATGTCTTTTTATACTTTATTTATCTGATATAATAAAAACTCATTTGTAGTTCAAGTGTCAAACTTTAGAGCAGATTGGAGGTAGCATAACCTCCCTGTGGCAATTTGGTGTAATCACAGGCAAAATGCTAAAAAAGTCCTAAGCAGTTTCTTTGCTACATGAATCTATAGGAAGTAATGTAAGTCACTTTCAATTACCTGATATTAAAATGAGAAATTATGCCAAGTTGTTGACAATAGAAGGAAGGTAATGGGTAAAACCCAGATACTTATTTTAAAATCATCATTTACACATAAATATTAATCTATCATTTCAAGAGTAATAACAAAACTAAACTGTGAAAGTTCTAAAACCTCTCCTACCACTTTCCGACATGGCTATATTTTATAGCATTTTCTGTACTTCACTCTAGCTATACAGTTGATCAGATTTCTTCAAAGCCATGCATGACCGCCATCTACAAAGCATGTTGTGGCAATGAAATACCTATCTTATTAATACAAATCAAAGACAGACATCAACAAAATATTTATTGTACCTAACAGGTACTTTAAATAAAGTGCTTACAGTGACAAAAAAATCTTTTGAATGATAGAGGTAGCTGTAGAGAGACTTTGTAATTATATACATCTGTAGTATATCGTAATCCAGCATATTTATTGATATTGTCAAAGTTGGCAAGAAATGTTAGGTGTTTTTATCCTAACTAATGAAAGGGTAATATGCAAATTAACCATCACTTATCACAAAGATGGTGGCGCCCATAGCCACAAGGAGAACTCAGCCCTGCTGGAGTCCCCAGTCCTGGGGGGAGGGGGGTGACCGCTGACAACATGAGTAGCCTGGCAGATGCTTGTTTCATTGCTGTAGTGACAAGGCAAGCGTCCCATGCCCAGCCATGTTTGGGCCTCTGGAGGGCCTCTGAGCCATAGAGAGCCTCTGGGCTGTGGAGAGCCTCTGGGCAGTGGGAATGGAGTGACCAGGCCCTGCAGAGAGCCACCACTGCATGGATTCATGCACAGGGCTACTAGTACTTAATATAACAAAAATATGCTTTTTAAATGCAAAAAATAGTCACATATTCAGTTTGCTTGTAACTTAACTCTCTCCATCTTGACATTTGAAGCTTTATACATTCTGAGCATCAACCTTAAAAATATTCTCCATTCTATACAGTCTTTCCCCTTTTAAAGCCTGCCAGTTCAGTGAAGTCTGTTTTAAATGTTACATCCACTGCATTGATTCCCCTGGTCCTGCCTTCTGATAACACAAGTTAGTCCCTTTGCTTTTATCCTGTAGTTTACACAAGCAAAGCCTATATTTTGTTCATAGATTAATAGATATAAGGGTGTGGTTGTATCAAAGGAGCTAGGCTTTAATAAACATATCTTATAAAATTAGGAATTGTACTAACTGCATTGAATTTATTATATATAATTAGTGAATTACTTTTCTGCTGGAATTTTCACAGCATACAGATGCTCAAAAAATGTAAAGCTCACCAGTTTCATTTTTATACAGTTCTTAATTTTATCAAGTTCTTCCTAATACAGACATAAAATTTACATACTAGTAAATTCTGGTAAGTAATTGTATTTGGGTTTTTAATGTAATAAAAATATAATATTTTCCCAAAACCACTGCCATAAAATATTTGAAGCTATATATGATAAAATCCTATTAAATGCAATTTTAAAATTTAGCCACTATTTTTATAGATAGATAATTAATTCTCAAAGATTAATACATCCATTAAAAGAAAAGACTGATTTATACTAAGTTGTAACCTTTAAGTTTAGCTATAACATTCCTAGGTACCTAAGTAGTGTTATATAAATTCAATTGAATTAAAATGGGTTAGTTCTGTATATAAATTATGCAGATAGTGAGATTGTAGTAACAAGTACATATTTTTTCCCCTTAGTTTTATTGTTCTGGCTAAAAGTATTGTATTTAGAAGTAATATAATCTACACTAATAAAAGAGAAACATCCAAATTGACAATCACTTCACTATGCCCACCAGCCAATCAGAAGGAAATATGCAAATTAGAAGGACAAAGATGGCAGCTGCCCAGCTGCTCCAGGTGCAGAGTGGGCTGGCGGGGCATGATACATGCTATAAGAGGGAGGGCAGGGGGGCGAAGATATCTACAGGAGTGGTACTCCTGCTGCAATGATAACAAAAGCAGCAGACTCTGGCCTGAGTCTGCAATGAAGACAAAGGGGGCAGACTTTGGCGGGAGCCTGCAAGCAAATACAAAGCAGGCAGACTCTGGCTAGAGGGAAGGCCTGGGTCCTGGGTGCCAGAGGAAAACCGGTGCTGAAGCCAAGGGAAGGAAGGCCCATTGCACCAACCTCTTCGTGTAATGGGCCTCTAGTTTTAAAATAATATTAGTTAGGAAAATTTTATCTGTAACTAAAGGCCCTCATGTTATAAAATTGATGTATCTGTTTGAATTAGCAAACAAAATGAAACAGATAAGTATTTCAAAGGATTGTCATTCAAAAGTAGCAGGGCTATTAAAGTTATTTTGAAAGGTAATTTTTATTACTTAATATGAAAGGCAATTGAATTTCAGTTTATTATCTGTTATTTGCCCAAAGTATATTAGGAAAATATTACTGTAATATGAGTAGACTTCATATCATGAAAAGCATGATTACATAATTATCGACTACAATGATCAGAGATATTTTAGATTTACAAAGAATATATAATCACCCAGAGTATAAATTTTGGAACTTAAAATGTGCTGTTACTATACCTGTTTAGACTGTGGTAAAATGAGAATAATCTATCCATGTTCAAAAAGAGATTTCAGAACCTATAGTAATAAAAGTGTAATATGCTAATTAGACCAGACACTCTTTTGGATGACCTTCCAGAGGAAGCCGGGCTGCCAGGGAAGCCTGGGTCTCTGGTGCCAGAGGGAAGCCGGTGTTGGCAGCCCGGGAAAGGAAGGCCTATTCTTGCATGAATTTCATGCATTGGTCCTCTAGTCTTATAAATAAAAAGGACATTGTTTCATCTCTCAAATTGGCATTATAGAGCTTTTTGTGGAGGCTTTCAGATCTGTTGTTAGTTCATTTATGTATCTATAATTATAGTACTTAAAGCATCCCATACTGTGCTTGTTTCTACATATTGAACTTTCAAATGACAGATGCACAAATGGATAGACAATCCATACTAGTGATGAGAGGATTGGCTTCCTGGTGTTGTCTTGAGACAGCAATTGTCTAAGAAATAGTTGAAGAGGGACAGCCCAGACGCATGCATTGCAGAATGGCATGTCTGGGAAAAATGACTGCCCTAGGCCTGGAGCTGAAACGATTTCTCATTATTCTGTTAGATTCTTTACAAGCTTCTACATAACACATACTGTTTATAGAATTTCAGTAGAAAAAAGTTGCCATTTAATAATAAGCTTCTGTGAGTCAGGCATCCTGCTTATCATTTCTTTGACTCTTATTTCAAAATTATCTAAGTATCTTTTTTGAGACACTTGATCTTAACATGTTACCTTCAATCTTCCTTCTATTTATTAAGCATGGTAACATTTAAATTAAAAATTACTAAATCATCTCAGCCCATCCAAAGGCAAGTTCATCCATGGGTAACTAAGAAAATCCTCTCCATTGATACAGTTAAACCAGAACTTGGAGGATAAGACAGAAGTAGCCACGAAAAGAGGAGGGAAGAATATTCCAAGAAGAGGACAAGCATGAAATTCTGACTTGGCCAAGTTTGACCTCAGTCTGATGAGGAATGACTTTGGAATAAATCTTCTGTAAAACATGTAATGAAAAGAAAGCTTTGAAAGAGTACATGACCCTCCTTAATAGTTTATCACATAGAGAGAAATAAATCTTCACTCATTGGAAATAGAGATAAAAATCACTTATTATCTTTAATTGATGAATAATGTATGTTTTGCCAGTTCTGTTAAAAATAAGCTTCAAGAAAACCTTATTCCAAGGATGAACAGGACTATGCCAAATCTGCTAAAGCCTATAAATTTCTGCATGTAAAATGCACAGCACAGATTCGGGTGTAGGGTGGACATGACATTTTCCTAAAAATCGCCATTTTGAAGTATATCCTTTAAAGATTTTGGAAAATTGTATTTGTTTTGTTTCTGTTTTGTTGTTGTTGTTGTGTTGTCTTTATTGATCATATGAACTAAAAGTAGTTGCAATCTATTGTAGTTCAAACCTAAAATGGCAAATTTGTTTAATATGGCATCACTGAAGCAAAAAAAAAAATCAAAATACTGTATGTGGGTGTTTTATGTGGTATGTATGTATGTACCATCCATGAGTTTTAGATACTAGAGGTCTTCTCTATGGCAGAGTTCACAGCCCTCTTTATCATCTGTGGCAAGATTTCCTTATTGTCAAAACTAATCTCCATAAATGTTGAAATAAATACTTCTATACTATGAATGGGTACCCCACCCAAAAGCTCCTAAAATAGAGATCACTGTAACCTATTGTTCTATAGTCATTGCTGAAAATTAGTTTCATAGTGATTATGTGGTGATATGTATAGACATGGATTTATATAAATATTAAGCAGCAGTCTGCATATTATTTTAAGCAAGAATCAGATGGTGATGATTAGCATAGATATTCATGTCAACATTGGGTTATGTTGTTGGCTCTGTGCTTCAGTGACTTTGGACAAATTATTGAAATTTTTGAGCACCAATATTCTAATAAATAAAATAATGAAATAACAGTACCCACATCAAAGGATATAAGGATTAAATACAGAATGTGCAGTGACTAGTATGTGATGATAGATTAATTTTAGTATTTTTTGTTATTTTTAATGTATTAGACATTTATTATACAGTTTCTGTGAGATTTATAATGGACAAGAATCTATAAATATTGAAAATTATTTGTGATTGCTTTGGATATCTATAAAAGCATAATATGCAAATCAACCAAATGGCCAAACAGTGGAACGAATGTCCTGATGACCATACTATGACACTCACTGGCACCAGGCCAGCCAAGACAGGTGTGATGCAATTGATTGCCCGTAGATGGAGGCCCAGGCCACCGCCAGCAGGGGGACCAATAAGGGGACTCCACGATCTCCCCAGCAGAGAGAAGCACGGGCCACTGACCTGCAGGTTTGTGGGTGGTGAGGCCTCCCTCTGTGGGAGGAATCCATCACAGAGCCCTAGCCAAGTGGGCAGGGCCTACTTCTTTGGGGTGATCAATCACAGAACCCTGCAATCAATTACCCCCAAAGAGGCCCAAGCTACATGGTGGCCATGCTTTGGCAGGTGGGTGGGGCCTCCCTCTGTTAGGCGATAGATCATGGGGCTCCCAGACTGCAAGACTTTCTATTTATTATCTGCCAGGCGAGGGACATCTCCCTCCCCTCAGTGCATGAATTTCATGTAGGGGGCCTCTAGTTTATTTTATAATTTAGTTGGGTAGGTAATACAAATTTGGAATGATTAGCAAAGATAAGACCTGTATATTATCTAATTTCTACATAATGCCACATATAAGTGGTCAAAAGTGAGATAACGATATAGTGCAAATATGTTAAGAAAGACATAATTGAAGGAAGTAATGAATGTATAATCTATATTGAACTTATAGCTTGACATTTATATGTAACAATATATATAATATTATTATATGTACACAGAGATGTTAGCACTCAAGAGTCATTTATTTAAAAATATATACTCACTAGTGGCCCATTGCATGAAGATTTGTGAAATAGGCCTTCCTTCCCCTGGCTGCAGGCACCAGTTTCCCTCCAGCACCCAGGACCCAGCCTTCCATCTTCACTCTGGCTGGAGCCTTCATCTTTGTTCTGACTGGAGCAGCACTCCTGTAGCTCCCTCCATGTCCCACGCACCCCTCAGAGCAGGCTTCCTGCCCTACCCGGCTGCTCTGTGCCTGCATTTATGCTGCCCAGAGGCCCAGAGCAGCTGGGGGGCAGGCCACCACCATCTTTGTCAGGTTAATTTGCATACTCACTCCTGATTGGCTGGTGGGCATCACAAAATAACAGTCAATTTTCATGTTTCTTTTTTATTAGTGTAGAAGATGTTAAAAAGGATAGTAGAGTGCCACTGGTGTGGCTTAGTTGATTGAGTGTTATCCCATTAACAAAGAAGTTGCTGGTTTGTTTCTGGACCAGAGCACATGTGCGGGGGCACATATGCAGGTGAATTGGAGGTGTGGGAATATTTAGGCTCAATCTCCAGTAGAAGACATGCAGTAGATAGCTGATTGATGTTTCTCACCCATGTTTCTAACTCTTTCCCTTTCCCTTCCTCCCTCTCTACAATTAAAAAAAACACGTTAGAAAAAGTATGGTAGAAATTATTAAAACTGTGTTAAGTAATGTATTTAGTAGAGCCCATTTTTCAATGTAGTAGGTATTCAAATACTTTACTCTGAAAGCACAACATTTGCAAATTAGAGAGCTTGTGGGCATGAGGAACATACCCAAATGCATCAACACGTTCACTCTAACTTGTCAGCCATATGTGCAGATGGTATGAAGCTGCTTTCCTGAAATGTGATGGAAAGTATAAAAACAAATTTGACAGTTGTTTCATTTTGAATTTGACTATCTAAATAACTAGAACATTGGGAAATCAAGCAGTGGATATTACTTTAAGTCCCCTAAAATCAGTGGCCCAGGATTTTTAGAAGTCCAGCTGAAATTGCAAGGAAAACATTTGAATTTATATTAAAAGGAGATCACTGTGGTAAGCTCTGGAGATTATAAAACTCGTTAGAGATGGGGTCTCTGTCCTTAAGGGTTTTATAATCTCTAGTAAGTAGAAAATATTAATAATTAGAATTTTAAAATGAGCGACTATCTCTAATAAAAGCTGTGTGATTTCTTTGCCAAGGCCTCGGGAAAATTAACAATTATCGTTTGCTGCTTAGATAATGAAGATATGAATTGGAAATGATAGGATCGTAAAAATGATGGAGAAAACCGGTCACTGGAAAATTGTATTTGGGCCATATTTAGGGCCCTATTGACACTTCATAGTGAATTCTTGGCATTTTATTTACTTGGCTCAACAAGTAAGAGCCCTTGGCCAATCTGCCTGACCTTAATGAGGCCCTGCATTGCAGCCAGCCTGAGTTCATCCAGGTGACTTTATTTGTCATTTACTTTCTAAGACTGGCAAAGTTTATAGGCTGACCCCAAAAATTGTATACAACACTTCAACAGCTTATAGATCAATTGATCTTTCTTTTCAGATTTAACCCATTGGAATTAATAATTATTCAAAATGTGTATACATTTTTGGGGGGACACCCTGTATGTGTTACATTTTTTATTTTCACAATTTCCAAATCCTTGCCATAGAGACTTACAGACAGGATGTAGTCAACCAACTTGTGAAAATGTCTCTTCTCCTTCACTTTTGAATATTCTTCTTAGTATCCAGAACTTTCATTTTTGGAAAAGAATGACAGAGGAGAGAGTGAAGAAGATAAAAATTAGTTTCTACTTGTGGGAGACTGAAACCTAAGTATTTCTGTCAGTCTGCTGTAATCTGGTTTTCTTACTGTCCTTTATTTCCTCCTCTTCTCCTTATCCATGAAGATGGAAAGGTAGAAGGAACCCTGGTTACACCATTGAGGAAACAAACCACTGCTCCTGATCTCTGCAAACAATAAAAATTAGCAATCAACGAAAATATCCAGGACTGTAATTTGTTTTGATTTTCACCAGACCATAGAATACTAGGCATAAACAAGTTAAATGCTGCTTTCCCCTTGAAAAGTTGATGAATTAGTTAATACATTAATACAAAATACATTTAAATCGGAAAGAAATTAAGGACAATTGAACAAAGTATTTTTTTGTAAAGCCAATTTTTAACTGCTCAGGAAGGGCTGGAAATGTTAATTGAACATATGTATATATACGATTTCTAGAAATTTATCTCAATTTTTATAATTATATTGTAGTCAATTTGTATGGCCTAAATAATTTTAATATCAAAACTGGATGTTTGTTTCATTATGTAAAAACATTATTTTGTTTCTGTATAATATTGTCTACATGAGAGATCATTCCAGACTTATTTATAAGTATCGTTATCAATATTTGTAATACTTCAATGATACTTAGCTTTAGAACTTTTTCTAATAAGATAAATAACTTTGATCATTTGACATATATATGTATTATTAAAACAACAAATATTTATAAGAGATAATCCATTAATTGACTTATATCTCAAAGAGCATTGTTCACAACTGATTTTTAGATTTGTTTTTTTGAGAGAGAGAGAGAGAGAGAGAGAGAGAGAGAGAGAGAGAGGAGAGGTTTCACACTTGGAATCTGTAATGAAAGAGAGAGAAAGAGAGAAACATTTATTTGTTGTTCCACTTAGCTATGCATTCACTGGTTGATTCTTGTATGTGCCCTGACGAGGGATCAAGCCTTGGGGTATCAGAATGACACTCTAACCAATTGATCTACTTGGCCAGGGCTCATTCATAGCTGAAGTAGCTGAAGTTAAAGAAGTAAATAATAGAGAACATGATCATAACATACTTTCACATAAAAATATAATGTTGATATAACAATAGTTACAAATATTTATAGTAGTTTTTAATTGTGACTAATGGTGTCATATTCTTCCTATTTACCTTTGATATTACCATGTGCTGTGCTTAAATTTTTTTCTAATTTTAGTAAGATTTCAATTAGTTGGGTTTTTATATATTTTGGGATGGATAGTGGCTGAATTTTATTTAAAATGTGCACATTGAAAAAATACCAGCAAGTCTGAGGATGGTTAGAAAATGTAACTGTATTCTTATTACAGCAGGTTTCATATCAAATGTTTAAAGAACATAATGTTATTATAAAATTTAAGAGTTTGAGTCATACACCACTTCAAATAGAGAGCAATATAAAACTTGTTCTAAGTTTTGTATACTTTCAGTATCTTTGAAGATTAACTTTGCAACATTGACCATACATCAAGGCTTGGCCTTCATCTATTTTGATGTCTAGGATAAACCATGGTCTCCAAGTTCTCATTGCTTATGTATCAATAACAAACACATGTAGTGTCTATGTAGATGTCTCAGAATATGTGCAATAGTATGTTCTTTAGTAGATGGTCAGTTTTCTTAAAGCACAGTTCAACAAGAGGCTCTCCATGGGTGTTTGTTGGCCATTGAGCACTAGACCGTGCAGGCCATCATCCCTGGAGCTGCTATTGAGGAGGCTCGTGTAGAAGTAGGAACTTTATGGAGCTGCACTTCTCGCCTGCTAACTTGCACATGAATTCCCTGGCCGATTCTGATCAGGAGGTCTGGGATGGGAGCTACAATGTGGCATCTGAGATGCTGATGCACTGAGTCGTCCGTAAACCACATGAATAGCAAGGTTTCATACTTAGAATCTATAATGAAAGATGTCATAACAAATGTATTGCATATTTTAAAATTAAGAAGCATGGTTTAAAGAGAAAAAGTAAAAATAATATGTATAATCATATCATGCACGCTATTACACACTTCGGATATAAATAGAAGTACAATAATGTAATTCATGATATGGTTTTGGGGAAAAAACATACAAAAAGATCTAGTATGGAGTTTCTTTTAACTAACTTGTTAGGTCAATTTATGTAAATTGACCAACACTTAGAGAGATTATATAATCTAAGTTTTAATTTGCATTCATTAAACTAGATTATCTCTAAAATCCATTATAATTTTTAAAATCTGTGACTCTAATCTCCCAGATTTTCCAGTCTTAGAAAAGAATGGCAAGAGCCTCTTCCAAACCTCAATCCCGATTCATTTCTAAATGGAGTTTAAAGGTGTTACTGAAGTTTAAATAGTATTGTGTATTTAAACTGCTTAACAACTTGCCCTACCAAGTGGTAACAAGTAGTCAACTAATGTTACATGAGTAATATTATTAAGATTAAGAAAAAGGAATTCCAGGAAGAACTGAGAAAACTTGTTCTAGCACATACAGTTTTCTAGAGCTATGCTAAATAACACTATTATATACCATAATAACAAAATAGTTGTATAGTTGATAAAATCCTAGAAATATGCTTTCTCAGAAAGACAAACCATTATTATAGAATATCTCAAATGCAAACAATGCTCTGTTAAACAATTTCTCTGTTAAAACTAGTAAAATTCTGCCCAAATCAATCTAATCTCAATTACCAAATACTCTTTTCTTCATATTTAAATATGAATGTATACATACTTTCTATTCTAATATTATAATGAAAATATGAAACTAACTGATATACAAATATCTCCAACTTGTATAGTATAATGTTATATTTTTAAAACATTTATTACTAGCATAAGTTGTTATTTGTTATTTTTATATATTATTTCTACCATAAACACATATTTGTATAGATGAGTAAATATATAGAAAAAGCTTTAGTAATCTGCATGGTATTGATCAGTGTACTGTCTGCCCTTCTTAATGGTAATGGATTGTGATTTTTACTTTGTATACAACCAGAAATTACTACATAGAGCATGATAGATGGCTGCCAATACTCTTGTTATTCTCCTTTAAACTACATGGCATTTATGCCAATAAGGTGATTTTTCAGTTTTAACAAGACATTCAGAGTCAATCTTTGGTATAAAATCAACTCACAAGGGACCACAAAGTATTACCATGACTATATTTTATACCTTAAATTATCCTAAAGAGCCATTGAATGTCAGGAACTGATGGTGGTGGGGAAGTTGGACAGAGTAAATGTAATGGCACCCTTGCTCTGAGTCTAGGCATTTCAACGTTTAGAACACATTGAGGAAGTTCATGATTCCACAGAAATCAGAGTTGGGTTGCCTGTTGGCTCCTTTGGTCTGCTTTTGTTGACTTTATCAGGTGGGGCCTCCTGAGGGTTGTGAATAGCGTCCCAATTCTCTAAATATGGGAGCAGGTGGAGGCACTTGACAGCCAGACACTTGTTTATCCTCTATGCCCGAGTTCCCATTTAATATCCAGCAACTTGATTTCTGCTGTTGGGTATATGTTACTTTCCATGGGTGTGGTCTGTCTGGCTTTTCAAACTAGCACCATCACTGTTCATGGTGAGTTTTATGAACCTCAACACAATGAGCATCTGGAATTATTTTAGCACCTGTTGTGTGATTTAAGATAAAAATGGCCATTTGTCATTATGGGATTTATACGTGATCACTGTAGGCAAAATAATAATTTGCTAACAGTTAGACCGAAGTTACATTTTGAAAGTACCATTTAATTTCAACTTAAATTAATTTTAAAGAAGATTGAAACAAAAGTAAATTATAAAAATTAAGTGAGAAGGCCAACACCATGTACACCTAAAATATAATTTTTTAAAGATTACTGAAAGTTATTAGTTATTGCTGTGTGAACACCATATTTAACAATATTAATAGATTTTTTCAAACTATATTTAAACATTTTTCAATCAAATTTTGTTTTCTCCATTCATTGCATATCATGAAGCCTGATGTGTGGCATAATGTAAGAAAGGCATCCTAAGAAGAAAACATTCTTAAGTTCAAAAATATAAAACTTTAGCTATAAATTGATGACAAATGTCACATTGTCATTTTAGCATTTTTTCTTCTGGGAATTCTGAAAGGAAATATGTGTGAAATTATATTTTCCAACTTTCTTTACTTTGTGAAAAGTATAATGTGTGTGTTTTTTTTTTCACATTGAATTTTGAAAGGATATGGAAGGTCTGAGGAATACAGAATTGTTGGTAACCCACCAATTTATTAGGTACATTCAAGTTTTTATTTAAAAATATTGATCACTAGACTGTGGCATTGATTGTTTTGTTTTTATGACTGAGCTCTTACTGTGTTACTGTGTAATTTTCATATAAGTGATCTAATGCTGCCATTAAATATGTGAATAATGAAATAATGAAAATAGCCAAGAAATTAGCTTAGATGTTGTGCATTATAGACAATACTGTTCACAAGTATTAAGGGAATTTGTGGTATATGGTTAGAAGTATAATTTTTGAGCACTCATATCTTGGAATCCATTTTCAGTTTGGCTAATACACTATACCTAATAATGTGTTAAATTATTAATATCTCTAAGATGTGTGTATGCGTGTGGGTGGTGTTGAAGTTTAGTTAGTCTACATTATTAGGAAACCTGTTACTCACATAGTTGAAATTTCTATTTAAGTAAAATCCCACACTTAGGTGACATAGTAATCTAAACACATTTGTGAATGATTTACGTACCCCATGCATCCTTCTTGATCAATACATGCAAAATTATCCTGAGTACTTACTGATGTGACTATAAAAATGATTAAATGTACCATTTTGTTTATTATTTTATTGACCATTCATGTCTGTGGAGTTTTTTCACCACTAAATTATATTTCATCCTATTTATGTCAGAATTTTCTTTTGACTATTGACTTTTTAAATTATAAAGGACTTCTAAAGCCATCTAGATAGAGTGTGGTAGCTCTGTTTGTATTCAAATATGCATCAAACTTTTCCATTGCAACAAAAAGCTGCATACCTCCGACTTTCTTCTTTGTTTATAATTAATTTTCTTCAAAAGTCTATGGTGACATTTGAGTTTCCCATTCATTTTTATCAAACCATTCCTCCATTCGGTCTGTCAGTTATTTTTAATATTTTGATTTGTTGTATTAATGTAATCGATTTTGTATTAGCCCAAATTCAGCTAAGGAAATCTATTAAAGATGATATGGAATTATAAGTGCTTTAATGTCTGTGAACATCAGTTTTCTCATTTGTAAAATGATGGGAATAATAATACCTACTTGATTTTACTGTAGAAAAAATGATGACATATATTGAAGTACATAGTATAGTGAATGGCAAGATGCAGGTATTTAATAAATGTCAGTTTTCTTTTTATTATCTTTGTGTGAAATTAATATGTAATTGATGAGTGGTTTTAGGGATTCAGCATTCCTCTAAGGTCCAGCCTCCACCCAAGTCCTCTGTTGGATTGTCTTCCAGCCACAGGAGTCACTCTCTGTGGTGTAACACCTTCACGCCTGTCTTCCTACAACTCTGTAGTTTGGTTGACTGCCTGCTGTGGATGAGATTATGCCTCAAAAGACTGAAATTTCTGATTGCTGTAGAAAAATCTATTTCAAAAATGTGGTTTGTAGACAACTCACTACAGCAAATGAACCAGAAAGGAGGGAAGGAGAGATTTCCCTGTGATGTCAAAGCATAAGGTAGAGGGGTTATTGTCCAGTCCCAGGATGAATGGCAGGGACTACTTCCTGTTCAGGGACTCAAGACACTGACATGATCTTTTTTCATCATTTATGGAAAGGGAAAAATTATCAAGAAGGGAAGTATTAAAATCCTTGATATATTTCACCAAAATGCTTTGGACATATTCAAAGCCCCCTTTCTCTTCCATTCCTTGCCTTTGGCTCCCTTTAAAATCTGTTTCTAAAATTATTTCCAGTGCCCTAATTCAGCCATCTAATTATCTATAACTAATACCACACCCACCATAATTCCTCATCACTTTGGTGCTGTACATTTCTCTATCCTGAAGTGTCTAATATCTTTGGTGACTAAAATTCAGAAGCATGTCATTGAAATCTGGAGGGAGGGAAGGTAGAAAGAGGGTATGACAGAGTATTTGAAATACAAATCTCATTTATTAACTGTCATCATTTGTACCAATGGAAACATCCATTCCCATGGGTGTTTTAACTTGAAGCTTGGAAGTCTGAAGGACTGACAGCATCTCCCATAAATTTTATATTGCATATTTAATAGCAGCTGTGATTTCAGTCTTTAACAGGGGCAAGCCATATATTGTTGATAAGGGATCTTCATATAGTTTATTCCCTAAGTCAGCAGTAGCTGTGAATAATAGGAAGGATAATTGGTGCTCCCTTTCTCCTCTCCATGATGAAGAGAGTTTCAAAGAAAGCAGAAACAAAGAGAAATTTTTGGGAATTTGCTGTGGTGTCTTTATTAGTTATAATTAAGGGGTTACTGCCTATTTACGTAAGAGGGTGGAGGCTAGTATGGTTTGGACATCTGGCACTGTGCAAAGTCCTCCCGCCCCCCAATACCTATGAGACTCAAGAAAAGAAAGCATCTGTTTAGAAATATCTGAATTCACAGCCTCACTAAAATCTGAATATCAATTTAAGGAATATTCCATAGTTTTGGTATGCACTTATTTTCTAAATATAACTACCATATGAATGGAGGGATCATAAAATTGAGTTTCTAACCATTTCAGAAAATCACAAACACTGCCGCTCATAGTATCTGAGGGGCAAATACAGCATAGTTATGTCCATCTTCATCTGTAGCTGTATGTTCACAGTGATTCCCGATACAAGAAAAACATCTGACTGTTAGGCCTTTTGATGTGCGGTACTTAGATATTTCCATATGGAAATGTATATTGTTCCTATAAATCACTTTCCTTTTTATATTAGAACTAGAGGCCTGGTACATGAAATTCATGCAAGAGTAGGCCTTCCTTCCCCTGGCTTCCTGCATCAGCTTTTCTCTGGCACCTGGACTAGGGCTTCCCTTGCAGCCCCAGCTTCATCTGATCTAATTAGCATATTATACTTTTATTATAGACTAGAGGCTCAGTGCCCTTGGGGTTCGGGGGTCCCTCAGCCCAGCCTGCATCCTCTCATAGTCTGGGAGCCCTCAGGGGCTGTTCAACTGATGGCTTGGGCATGCTCCCTGTGAGGAGCGGGCTTAAGCCATCAGTCAGACATCCTTAGCTCTGCTACAGAGGTAGGAGAGGCTCCCACCACTGTTGCTGTGCTCGCCAGCCCTAAGCCCAGCTTCTGGCTGAGCAGCACTCCCCCTGTGGGAGCACACTGACCACCAAGGGGACAGCTCCAGTGCTGAGCATCTACCCCTAGTTGTCAGTGCACATCATAGGGACCAGTCATTCCACTGTTCGGTTAATTTTCACATTAGCCTTTTATTATATAGAATGATTAAGGTATACATTTTCTGTGTAGATTATATTTCAATGGCATTTTATTTCAGGTTTATAAAAAGGGAAATACATGCTTATTTATACAAAGGAGGCATTGGATTTGATAAGGTTAAGAACCACTGGTAAGAAATGGCTGCCACTTCTGTTTCCCTTTTGTGCATTGACTTATCTACAGTAGACTGTTCTGACATAACCTTTCTTTAATTGAAGGCTCCCAATGTAACAGGAAATAGCTCCTAGTCAGTTTGAAATGGAACATGGTGTGACTCTATCCAATATCAAGAGATGGCTTCACCTAGAAGGACAGCTTTCTGCCCTTTGGCTAACCAGAGGTAAACTAAGTTGACTGTGAAACATTGGGAGAAATACAGTTTTCATTTGCTTATAAAGTTAATATTTCCATGTAAATGTTCTATATTTAACAATGCTATCATTAAAAACTTTAGAAATCATTTGTGATTTCTTTTTTAATTTTAAGATGATACATTTCAAGAACACAACCTTATTGGGGTGGGGGAGATAATCACATTGCATGGTTTCCTTTCTCACATTAAACCAAGTACTATTGAAAAAATCAGTTCTTCCCCATTATTTTATCATTTATTAGGCATCATTAAAATCTCACTAATGTTGCAACTTACAAATTCATATCAGACATGTGTGTCATTCTATACAGGAAAATGAAAAGTCCTAGTCATTTGCAATTCAAGGTGAAGTTACCAAAGAAGTCTAGACCCATTTTTAAGTGCTCACAGTGTCCAAGTTACTCTTCCTTATGTGTATGGTTCACTGGGAAAGACGGTCTCAAACAGGGCTTAGCATTGATTCCCTGCTCAGAGACAATAACAGCTGCTCGGTCTTCTCTATTTTCTCAGCTCTACATACCGTGGCTTCCCCCTGTATGTCTTTGTTATTGACCCATATCTTGCAGTTGATGTCCAGAATCAGCACTCCATTGAATATGTTAAAAATATTTTCAGTGGGAATAGGAACTCTTAAGATTAGGGCTGCTTCTAGACTACAGGAAGTCTATGAATTAGTGAAAGTTTTCCCTCCCCTTTAGCAGATATATCCCTGAAGTTGAGGTGTTGGTGAGCAGATGGTTTCTTTCCGTCTGCTTCCTTCCCTTTCTCTGGAGAGACACTGCCTTTCACAACTTTGAAGACACATCCTGACCTTGACTGAGCAGGGTCTTGCCCCTTCAGCAGGGCACCTTTGTGCAGAGTAAAAAAGGTATGGTGGTCCTGCACATGATTTTGGCTATGGGAGGCCAGGGAGAAATAAAAAACATGCAATTATTCACTGAAATAGCAGTTACAAGGGAACGAAAGAGGTTTTATAAGAAACCAAAAAGGGAATAGCAGAAAGGCAGAAATTAAATATAGTAAAATCTGTTCCTAGTCAATCAAATATCTTTTATTTTTTTAAATTCATCGATTACCCATTCTACTATATATGAACAGAAAGTAAACATTATGCCATAAGTTAATTATATTCCATATAAACTTTTATTTGGTATTCTAATTGTTTTTTCTTTTTCTAATTCTATATGAAAAAAAATTATTGGTTTATGGAACCAGGGCACCATCCTACATGACTATCAGTAGAAAATGATTTTGCTGTTTTATATATATAAATTTATTTAGAATAAAAATGGAAAACTTTAAATTTTCTTTAAATTTTACTTTTTTAATACCTGTTCACTAGCCATCAAAAATAAAAAACTTAAGTTCACTTTCTCCTGAAATTCACAAGCAAGAAAGCAGAGGTAACGGACTGTACTTTGTTAATGATATGCCTAAAATTAGATATCAAGTTATTAAAATTTTAGTTTTTTTATGAATGAGGACAAAAACCTCATTTCTAAATCTTGTCACACTTAAAGTGCTGTCTCATTTGAGTTCCCAATGGATTAAGTCCAGTCTTATGATTATCACTGCTGTGAGTTTATTTTTACCCAAATGACATAACCTCCAAAAATATATAAATTGGAAACTCTTTTCAGAATGGCTTGCATAGCTTGTTCCTCATTTGAAATGAAGAAAATCTATAAGTTTCATTTTCTAATGTTTTAAAATATTCAATCTCCAAAAGAAATTATTGGCTAATGTATTATGTTTCCTGAAATAATTTACTTAGTGAATAAAAACATTCAAAAACAAGTTTATAGTCTTATTGAAAATACCAGAGATCTATATCATAATTACTTTCAATAAACTAAGTTACATTTTCTGTATGTCAAAATTTTTCCACACCAGGGTTTCTTAAAAATCACAAATATTAAAAAACAGGTTTAATGCAATACTTTCTGGTCCCAGTTTTAATTTTTTAGGGGTTAGTGAATGTGTGTGTGTGTGTGTGTGTGTGTGTATGTAAGACTTTGGGTAGGTTACTTTGCTTTTATTGAAGTTTGACCCATATTTTGTGTCAATTTATTGTAAGAGGAATATAGTGAAGGTATTTACTTCATTTTAATTTTATTTCTGTTTATTTCCTTATCTTCTGCTATGAATTTTACGTTTCTCATCTTTTCCATCAACAAATTTCTGACTTAAAACTGCAGCCACGGAATGGTGAGACTTAGTCAGGCATGACTACAGAGAAAGAATGAAAATATGAATGACTTTGAATTTAAAGTGTTAAAGAATAAAATTCAACCAAGTAAATGTGAAGTTCTACATAATTGGCTTTATTAACTGTTTTATGAATCAAGCATTATCCTATCCAACAACTAGAAAGACGGATGCTCCTACTTGGAAGGTTGGGGCAAGGGAGCTATTAACAAAAAGGAAAGGATTTCATATTTTTAGACCAGGAGTACTTTCTTGAGGGGAGGGGAAGAGGAAAGGCAAGGGATTTTATCATGCAGATTGTCTTCTTTTTATGGGGAAGGCATGGAGAAGTCCCACATGACAGATTAGCCCATTGATGTTGACCAGAAAATTGTTTAAGTTATTTTTCTGGGGGAGATTGAAACAGCAATTAGGTCAGGTTTAAATCTAGGTTTGGTATCCTGGTCTTTAGCACAAGTAAAGCTATTTGGACCTGTGTTTTTTTCTCTTTAATAGAAGGAAGAAAAGGGCATAATGAAATTCTCCAGAAGATTTTTCCAAAGCCTAAGGGGTTGGAAATAGGTAGGGAGTGGGAGACAAATGATGAACTTATTTATATAAGTTAGAATTTGTATTAGTTGTTTATCATAGAAAACCCCAAAACAGTTACACTACCAAATACATCCACAAGTAGGCAATGTTGACATTGTTTTAGAAACTCAAACTCCCAGATGCTATTGTTCATTTTTCATGATTGAAAGAAAGCAACCTCACTTCTAACCTCAATGTCCATGATCAAAGCAAGAAAAATAATGGAGTCGCCAACTGCATCGCACTTTGCACTGTTGGTAAAAGTCTCACCCAGTGAATATGTTTACATATCTTTGACCAGAATAGTGTCATATGGCCTCCATTATTTCCAAATGACACTAGAAAATATTGGACGTCTGCTGGGCACTGTGCTATCCCAAACCAAATTGGATGCTATAGTAAGGAAGAAAAGAGAATAGATATTGGGCATTCAACTAGAAAGTTTAGCACCAATACCCAAGAGAAAGGAAGAGATTCCTCACGTAGAAAAGAACAGAAGTCTTTTTTTGTCCTTGGTATAGAATGCATAAAGTGAGAAAAATTGCCTGTGTGCTGTTCTCCCCATGGAGTTTCATAGAAAAATAAAGAATTGTTCCCCTCTGCATGTTAAGCAGTTCTCAAGTATGTTGTCTGTGCTCACCTGGCAATGACCATGATCTCTCAGCAATGTAATTCTATTTTTGTCAAAGGACTCGGAAAGAAATCCCATAGATGCGAGCCTCCAAGACTGGCTTCCACTTCTGAAAATCAATGTATAAGAACCTTTCAGGCTCTACAAAAATAGAATGCTTTGGGGATAACAATTTTTGAAAATAGGTAAACATAATGCCAACTGTCTGAGTGGGTTAAACAGCATAGGTTTTCCCCTTTGGGGGTGAGGGGCAATGGATTTGTATACATCAATTGCTTTTTCAATATATAGGGCATAATTTAATGTTTAATATATAATTTTGATCGTGCACTTTGTTGTTCAGTGGTTGCAAAACTGAATGTAATTTAGAGCTACTAATCTCTACATGATTACATTTTAGTTTAGGAATAGTTAACATGTAAGAATAGTGCTCACCTCAAGATAAGCAGATTAATAGTGAGCACAATGACACTGTAATTAGTTGAAAGAAATATATTACCTATATTATATCCTTTTGAGGTTTCTTGTGGTTTTATAGGTTTTATGTTTAAAAAGAAGTTTAAAAATATAACAGATTTTCAACAATTATAACCACATATTTTATAGTTGAACAAATGTTCATATTCTTTTAATTATGCAAATTTCACATATTATTATAAGTAGTTATTACAGGTAGATTTCTAGGTTATATTTCAGGAACGAGCATTTGGGATAAATGAAAGCCATAGAATATATCTTCAAACCTAGGAAGTTTACAATGTATTGTAGGAGATTGACACAACTACATTTGGGTTGGATTTTTCTCTGTCCCACTCCATTAATCCAAGACTATAAAATAATCCGTTTTATGATTGATGTACTATGTTTTCATTAAGATTTGCTGAATTATTTGCCTGGAAGTTATCAATTGCAAAGGCATTCTTCTCTTTAGTAGAAGATGTCTTTGCACTTTAGCTTATGTCTGTGTCTTTGTGGACACCCCAGGTTCACCCTGATGCGGTATTGAATGATTAATTGGACAGATAAGATTGAAAACCTAGTGAGCCAGAAAGTTTTTAAAGATTCCACAGTTGAAAATGGTGCATTAAATTTCTGGGGCAAATGCCTTAAACATTTTTTAAAGCTAAGCAATATATGAAAATATCTCTGAGAAAGGAATACTTCCTTCTTATGTATTTTTCTTTTTTGAAAAATATATATATTTTATTGATTTTTTTTTTACAGAGAGAAAGGGAGAGGGATAGAAAGTCAAAAACACCAATGAGAGAGAAACATCTATCAGCTGCTTCTTGCACACCCCCTGCTGGGGATGTGCTCGCAGCCAAGGTACATGCCCTTGACCAGAATTGAACCCGGGACCTTTCAGTCTGCAGGCCTACGCTCTATCCACTGAGCCAAACCGGTTTCAGCTCTTATGTATTTTTCTGATAATAAAGTATAATCCAGAGCCCATGATATGCATCACAACTTCTTTGGTTAGAAAAGGATTACATTGTCTCAGACCACAGTCTGATGATTGCCAGAGGGAAAGGGAGTTGGGGGAGGTAGAAGAAAGCAAATGGGTGATAAATGGTGATGGATGGAGACTTGACTTGGGCTGGTAAACCACAATACAGTGTACAGATGATGTATTATAGAATTGTATACCTGAAATTTTACTAACAAATGTCACCCAAATAAATTCAATTTTAAAAAGGATCACATCATCTGTATTTTCTTTTATATGACAAGAATGTTACGTAAAGGTTGTGAAATCTTTGTGTTTAACACAGAGTATCTCTAGTTGGGCTCTAAGTACTTCAGTTTCTGAAATAATAAATATATATCCATTCAACACAAGCTTTTATTTCAGACAAATGACAACCCTGAAAATGATCACTTCTGTTTCTCACTTCTCATCAAAACACTGATGAAGACCCAGTGAATCAGATCTCTTGGAACTTCTACTTTGCTTAAATCCAGTTGTGTGTATTTGTGTGTGTGTGTGTGTGTTTTCTTTTCTAAATACTGTAGTTTGGCACCAGTACAATTGGACAATGTCTCTGGGGATGGAATTCTGTGTAATTGGGAAGGAATCCCACTATCTTTTGTAGGTTTAGTTCATAAAATAAGACTGCCAATTAGTAGATGGGGTAGCCCATTGGAACCATGCTAGTACAGCCTGCTAAAAGGAGATTCACTGAAACAACTTAGTTTGTCTTGTAAAAGGCCAGTATAGATGGGCAGCTGGGTTATGCCTGTCTTTTCAAACTGTAACAGCATCACCTTAGAAGGTGAAGGACACTCTTATATATAAAATAATGACTTTAATATAAAATGACTATATATAAAATAACGAAGATGATTAGAGTAGAAGTCCACCCACTTCCATTTCCCAGGCAAATTCCAGGATCACATCTCAGTTATTGACCTAGGAACTGCCAGTCTATATTCTTTATCATTCTCTGTAGCTTAGTAACCTCCACTCTCTAGAGACATTATCCCTATTCTAATGTCCAATGAGAATCTCATTTTCTGTGGATGGAAATCTTAATATCACTCTTTGATAACGATTTTACTTATTTTTGTTTTTTTGACTAAAATAGGTCATAGTATAAAAATTCTTAAATATAGATTTTTGATCAGGAAAATATATTTGCATGTTTTTAAGATGTCAAAATGCTCGCCCTGAAGTCCTTTTAGATATGAACTGCAGATTCCTAGAAAAATATACAATATGCAATGATGGTTTATTAAGAAATGGGAATGGGAGGACACCTACTTATATTTTTTAAAGATACCAAATTTGTTTACTAAAGATTTGACTGCTGTGGTGTTCACCTTAATGAGCGCCACAATTATGTTCTTTTATGCTTAGAATGATGCATGATAATCCCATCAGTACCTTTGGCAACCGGTAAATTATTAATAAGGTGATGATCATGCTAATGAAGCTACTTTATTAGATTTTGATGGATTTTGTGCTAGAGATTATGGCAAGGCAATTGAAATATAGAGTATTTTCTCCCAGGGCAAATCTTTTGGCTTCACTGAAAACTCCTCTGAAAAGTCTTCATTATTCACAATATTGCTTGCCTATTTTCTAAAGATGTGATAGTCACTTTCACAGAAACAAAATAGTCTGCACATCAAATGTTTAATTTGCTGCTGCAAAAGAATTCACAATAGAATTCTTGAAGTGGGGTTAATTACATAGTAATGAAAGAGTAAACCTATTGGGAAAATACTCTGAGTAACATTGCTCTGTTTACTCCTGATAAAGATATGCATGCTTCTTTCATTTTATATTCTGGAAAACTTGGAACTAAGAGAAAACATTTAAAAGGTTTGTGCATAAACAGTGAAATTCTTATATCTTATCCACATAATGAAAATAAATGAACATATATAACTATACATATTATAAAAGTAATTAATAATTAGTAATGTCTAAGAACATAATATTTGTCATAAAGAGGACAAAATAGTACTTTTTACATAATTGATATATAGAGAAATTGCTAATATGAACACAAAAAAGTCATTCAATATTGTTTTCATGTTTTCTTTTTCTACAATGAATCTCTTCCTTGGGGTTCCTCTGAAAATAGTGTTGTATAGCTAACTATGTTATTGTATGCTTACTTAATATATGTCAAATATTCATTGGGTATCTTATATGGGGTATCTTATTAAACCTCTCCATTTTTTTCTTAGGTAATATGATAACTATGTTATTAGGTAAGAAAAATGACATTTAAATCACATAAAAATCTTTCCTGTGCAATAGGATTCAAATTTAGATACATTGGTTTCTAAAGACTTTGTTCTCATTCGTTATCTTTAAAGTACCCTCATGCATGTCAGTTCATGTCTATGGAAGTTTATATTAGAGAAGCTTGAAACTTGAAAGAGAGAAATGTTTTACATCTAAGTTTTCTTATAATCTTGGGTGGATAGTGGCTGATACAAGTTCACAATGTTAGGCTTACCATAAAGCTACATTATCTAGGTCAGTATGGAATAGGTAAAATATAGACCAAGACAACAGAATAGGGTCCAGAATTAGACCTGCACACACACAGGTGGTCAGTTGACTTTCAACAAAGCACAGATGTAAGTTAATGGGGAAAGGAAAATTATTTCAGCCTCTGGACTTAGAGAACTAGGTAGCCATATTGAAAAAAAATAGCTTATCCTTACCTCATACTATACGCATAAATTAAGTCTTGATGGTACCTAGACCAATATAATATCTTAAACTCATCAGTCTCTAGAAGAAAATTCAGGAAAATGTTTTTGGAACATGAGCTAGTTAAATATTTCATAACAAAGACTCAAAAAAGCATAGGCCATAATGGCTAAAAACAAGATAAATTGGACTTAATTAAACAAACAAACAGAAAACTCTACCCTTCAGAAAAATCTATTAAGAGAATAAAAAGGTAAGTCATAGGATAAATTTTTCACATTACTTATATTTGAGAAAGAACTTTTATCTGGACTCTGTAAAGAACTACAAAAATGATGACAAGTTAACACAAGTGAATAGAGCAAAAGGCTGAGAGTTTACAAAGATTCACAAAATGGCCAATAAGCACAAAAATTTGTTCAATATAATGTCATCAGTTTTATGTAAATTAAAAGAAAAGGAAATGCAGGGCACACTAGAATTGCTAAAATTATTGTATTATTTTAAATTTTCTTTGAAAAATGGTTGCCATAATAAGCTTAGTTAATACATCCACTGCCTCTTAAGTATAACTACTATATTTTTTATAGTGGGAACATTTAAGTGTTGCTTTCTCAGCAACTTTCAACGATACAGTATTGTTAAGTACCAGTATATTCACCATGCTGTATGTTAAAGCTCCAGAAAATATTTACAACTGGAAATTTGTTTCCTTTGACCAACAAACATACAGTCCCGCTCTGACTATAAATTGCACATCTAAGTGTTCACTTAGTAGAAAGAAAGTTCACCAAAAAGACAAGTAAAAATACATTTATAACCACCATTTCAGAGAGCCAGAAAGTAGAAACAATCTATAATTCTCATCAGTGAAAGAATGAATAAACAAATAGTGCTACGTTAAAAAATATAATACTACTCAGCCTTATACCAGTAAATAACAGCTACTGATGTACTCAATGACCGAGATTAGTATAAAAAATCATTATAGGAGCAAAAGTAGCCAGGCATGAAAAATATCAACATTTCTGTGACATTCAAGAAGAGACAACACTAAGATGTAATAACAGAAATTGGTTTGTTTGGGGGAAATGCTATTTAATGAAGGACCTTTCAGGGGTAATTAACATATTCTACATCATTCACGTGGCTGATGGCTTCATGGGTGAATGTATTTTTCTAAGTGGATATTTAACATCTTTGATTTTTATTAATTGTAAAATATACCACAACAATATTAATGTTTTATGAGAAATGGGAATGACAAGTAGACAATATTATACATCTTAATAAAACATATCTTATTGTTTTAAAGTTGCCATATGCCTTTAATTTATTGCTGTCAAACTGTCTATACCAGCTTGGCATTTGTTTGAAAAGTAGCTTTCCAATCTCTATTAAGTGACTCTTGATTTATTGTAAGTTAGGAAACCTTAAGCTAGCCAATGGATTTTATAAATGGGAGATGACTGAAGGACCTTCTGTTACTTTGATTTTTTAAATATATAAAATATTTAACTAGCTGAAATGTCAAAACTATTTGAAAGGTACACTCTGAGAAAACTAAGTTCCATCTATATTCATTACAGCTTTGTACATGTTCTTATTTTTTGGTGTACCCTTCCAATGTTACTTTTTACAAAATTAAGTGTGTGTGTGTGTGTGTGTGTGTGTGTGTGTGTGTGTGTGCGCGTGCGCGCGCGCACATGCGCACACATTTCTATTTTACTTCCTTTCTAACATGAAGGTTAGCATACTATATATTCTGTTCTGCATATTGATTTGGTAACTTATCCTAGAGATCTCTATATTTTTGCATAGAGTTCCCTATCTCTTTCTATTTTAGGCTTTCATAGTTCTTCATTTTGTACCTGTTCCAAAGTTTGTTCCTACAATCTTTTTAATAGGCTCAGTGTGTTTGAAGTGTTTTGCCATTTTAAATAATGATTCAGAGGATTTTCTTCCTCATATGTTAGTTACATTTGTGGAGTATATTTCCACACTATCAAAAGGTTCCCTTGATAATCTCTTATTGTGTTTGTATGCAGAAGTTAGTGATTTAGGTCTATTGTTATGTCACCTACAACTAAAGGCAACTTAACTCTTCTTTCCAATTCTTATACTTGTTTTTTCTTGTTTAATTGCTTTGGTTACTGTCTCTAAAGTAATGTTAAATAGTAATGTTGATAGTGGCTGCCTTTACAAGGCATTCCTTGTTACATTTTGAGAACAGTTATCTAGAGCTTTCATTTAACCAATATTGTCTAATTGAAATTATTAACTCAAAGCCTATGAAGAAATTACCATGTGAACCCATCTAATAGAAAATCTCTGATAGGTTGGATTTGGTGGTGAATATTTTATAATGAAAATATTTCCCAAATCTGTCTATGTATGATTCAGCCTGTTACTGTTCAAGATTTTAAACCTTCCTATCACTCACTCCCAGGAAATTTCCCTATAAATATTAAGTCCTATGTATCAACATTTCAACAGGAAAAAATACATATACATTTTATGTTGTACTAGTACTACCTGACTCTCTCTGTGGCACAACTTCACACATAATAAATCTGATCAAAACAGAAATCCCATCATCAATTTTTTTCTGGTGTCCTTAATCTTGGACCTTTTGTTTTGCATGGTTTTATGTTTTTCACATCTGTATTCATCTTACATAGGGATACTGAATTAAATTTTATTCCTGTTCCCTTTTCATAAATTATAGAAATGTTGAATGTCATTGTTTTTACTTTGCTATTTATTTCAGTGTTTTTTCATGTTTCCATGTCATAAAACTTTAGTGTTTCAGTGCTTTTGGCATAAAAGTTTTACTGCTTTCATGCCATTATTAGCTAAGAATAATTAAGTACAGCTACATGTTTTTGGCAGAGTTAAGTTAGCTAGCATATAAAGGGGTTGCTCTTTAGTATGGACACAGATACATCCAAGCTCATTTTAGGGAATGGGGTCTCGCAATGTTGGGATATCTAACTGGGCTATAGTTTCTTTAGGAAATGTAGTCCTATTGTAACAAAAGTGGAAACTGTGTACCATAGCTGTCAGGACATGGGTGGATTGGGTAGCATATGGTTGAGGAAACCACTAGTGTAGAAACTGTTCTGAACCTCTGAGACTATGAGTACCAAGAAGTCTCTATTTCTGTAGCCTGTGATTTAGCCGGTCTCACACGGAGTGCCTAATGAAGGGAAGAAACTACATTCTCAATTGTGCAGAACAAATACCTTGAAAGGGAAGTGTCTGGGTCTTTATTACTTTGGAGGCCTAAAAGACAGTGTATTTTGAAGTTAGTTCCTCCTAGTTAGACTGTTTTAGTCAATGTAGAAGCATCCTCTGAATCCATTGCCACATAAATAATACATAGCAACAATAATCTCTATTATCAAAATGTTTATACGTATCCATAAAGTATATTTTCCGTGGCTAAAGGAAAAGCAAGAGATTATTAAACTCCCAGTTTTATTTTATGGTCTGCTCTACCTCTTCAATTTATTCCACCTTTTTTGTTTTAAAACAATTGTATTGATAAGACATTATTATAAAAGAAGCAATTTGGAAAACCCTGATAATTCATTTTCACTTCGCCTCCTTGTTTCACTTGCTGTTTTGAGCACACTATGTCAGTTCATACCGACTATAATTGAAAAGGGGTCCTACGATCTTCCTACTAATTTCGCTCTGAGTTTACAATAGATGGTTTGGAGAAAGAATGTGATAATGACTAAGCTCACAGAATAATAAAGTCTGCAACTACTTTTATTACGTAATATGTTTATGTAAAAGTGGCTTGAAAGGGTTGCTTTTATTCTCTCCCACTTTATTTTTAATTATTAAATTATTTTTCAGTCTTATACAAAACTTGCTATACTTTAACCCTATAAGATGCAGATTTAGGTTGACTGTGTTTCTTTTTATAGACTCAACTAGAGGCCGAGTGCACAAAATTTGTGCTTGGGTAAGTTCCTTAGGCTTGGCTGGCGATCAGGGCTGATCTGTGTGGTGATAGGCGGGGCAACCAGGTCCTCCCACGGCACCCACTTTGGCTGGCCTGGGGCTTGTGAACTTGGGGCAGCTTCTGTGTTGAGCATCTGCCACCTGTTGGTCAGTGTGCATTATATCAACTTATTCCACCAGTTGGTCTGCCTTTCAGTCAATTTGCATATTAGGCTTCTATTGTATAGGACTAGAGGCCCAGTGCATGAAATATGTGCCCTAGTAGGGTCCCTAACGGCTGCTGGCTGCCAGCCAGGTACTCCCTTCCTTCCCCGACCACATGCCACTGCCACTTGTCAGGGCCTCCCTATCTCCCACCTGACCAGACCCATTCCCTGGTGGAACTCCAGGACAACTCCCGGTCAAGGGGACAATTTCATACTATGCTTTTATTATATAGGATGATTGGTTTCATAGAATGCAGCAGATAAAGACATAAGAAAGAAAGAATAAAACTCATCTTTTGCAAGGCAAAGGTGAGACGACATAGGAAGCTACATCAACATTTAGGCTCTTAGGTGTTCCTAAAACATTGACAAGGAAGTCAGTACTGAGTTTCTGGTAACAGATTGGATGTTTACAGCATTCATTAGCTAAGTTGTTCTCACCCATCTTCCATCAGTGTGCACATGCTGCTCCCAGGATATCATTGAGCGTTCAGAGGGCATTTTCCTCCCTTCAGAAAGGGAACACAGAACTGTGGCAGAGAACAAAGACAGCTCAGAGGTTCCCCTGGCCCTGCCTCATGAATTAACTGAACATGACTCCAGTCTTCCAAAGGAATATTTGAAATCTTTTGCATTGTTGCTCTGCATCCAGTAGAAAGCATTTATGGACCAAAAGTACCTGGACAAAAGCCATCCCTCCACCTCCATATCCAAAGCAAAAAAATCTTTATTTTCTTTAGGGAATTCCCTTGATCAGCCTGTGATCTACAGATTAAAATAAAATAGTATACTGTCATTTTGCCCTCTACTAACACTGATATTATCTGTAATAATAATAATATAATATGCTAATTAGACCAGACATCCTTCTGGACATCCTTCCTTCCAGTCAAAGCTGTAGTGGGCAGGGGCCAAGGCAGAGGAGGCCACCAAGGCATTGGGGACCAAGGCCCTTGCATGAATTTCGTGCACCAGGCCTCTAGCTTATAGTAACAACCACATATAATATTTTTAAGCATTACTATGGGCCAGAGATAGGTAGATATAAACTCTTTTGTTATACAACAAATGGCTATGGTAAGTACTATTTAGTAATTTCATTTTTCAGATGAGAAAACCAAGGCTTTGAAAGGTTGAATCATTTGTCAAAAACATAGAACTCATGTGTGGTGTGACAGAAATTTTCATGCACAATTTTGCTAACCTGGGATCCTTAGATCCTTCCTTATGCTGTGCTTCCTGGGCAAAGTAGTATAAATACATTTATTTTAAAAGCATGGATATTAATCTCCCTACTTAATGTATTTAAATATAAATTGACTCCCCAAAACACTCTGCAGATGCTGTTCCAAATTACAATGATGTTTCAGGACAATAAGCACTAGGAGATTTTATTTAGCAACTAAATTACAGGAATCAGGGAATCTTTTTCACTCCTGTACCATTTATGCCTGGCAATGAGGAGTCCCGGCCATGCTTAGTTCCAACACATACTTTTATAGAAGTAAACTGAATTGAATTCAAGTTATATGCTTATTGTTGAGGCTTGAAAACTTGCAGAATGTGCTCTTGGAAATTTTGCAAAGAGGAGAAGAGGTTAAAAAGAAGAAATTAAAAAGATAAATCATTACATAAAAGGCTAGCATTACTATGAAAACAGAAAATTCTTTACTTCTGTGTCAGTCATTGTAGGACACAGAGGCTATCAACATCTTGGGATAATTCCTGGAACATGCTCTAGGACAGGAATGCAGGTGCTTGAGACCTGCGGTCTCCTCCGATGAGGAGCAAAGCCTGTGTGGGCAGAGATGTTCCTGTTTCTCAAAGCCAAGGCGATAAGGTCTAAAGGCTACTATGTCATTTCTTACATTAGTGGAATTATGTTGAGAACAGGAGAAAGAAGGAATAAATGATGCGTCATTGTTTATTTTTTGATAAAGACACATTCATACATTACACGCTATTTTAGATCCGCTATTAAATCCACCTTTCAGAATCTGGCGGTCTACTTGTAATGGGGGAAGCTACAATTTAAAATGAAGTAACTAAATTGCTCTATCTTTTATAAAATGAGAATATAGAAAATTTCCTAAACTAAAAACTTTCATGTGCTGAAATTAATACATGTAAACTAGAGATTATGGCCTTTAAATTGCTGTTATTTATTTGCAGAATTATGCTTTATTTAGCTTTTTTGAATAAAAAGTGCTGTACAGCACTTTTATATATATTATTCTTTGAATATACCAAGTGTTCATTAAAATCAACTAGACAGATTAAATCTAGTGAGGAAATTCAGGCACATAGAGGTAATAGTTTGGAAGCAAGTAAAAGTATTTTGACTCAAACTTTAATATTTTTAACAGTATACTGCCTGTAATTTAAGGTAGAAGCAGTGGAATAAAACAATGTTTTTGAAGGATAAAAGGGGACAGAAATGCTGTTTGCAAATATGTGCACTTTGGGTCTTTTTTTTTAGTGGATTAATTTTAATTTTTATTTTTAATGTTTTTTTTTCATTGCTGACACTATTACAGATGTCCCCAGTCTGCTCCCCAACCTTTCCACTTAGCTGCTAACCCTCTCTCCCTCTGCCTATCACCACACTGTGGAGTGTGTCTATGAATTATGCTTATATGGTCTTTTGCTAATTTCTTCATTTTCTTTTATCCATTCCCTCCCACCTCTCCCCTCTAACATCTGTCAGTCTATTCCATGTAGCCATGCATATCTTGCTCTTGTTTTTGTCTTTGGAAGTTTTTAGTGATATTTGGGAAATCTGGAAATCTGAATTTCTGCATTATTTTTTCTTAAAGAACATTAGAATACAGTATACACACTAATCAGTGGCAAAGAGCTTTATAATGCAGAACTTCTGTTATTTCTTTTGCATTCTTTAGCAATTGTTAACATGTCATTCAATATGAGAGGCCATTCTTAAGTGTATTTGTACAAAAGTAGACAGGCAGATAAGAGAGATCCTTCACATTTTTACATAAAGCATTTCCACTTAGGGATTCCTTTCTTTTGAAGGCTACTAGCTGGTGCTCAGTAGAACTGATGGAGGCAGAGACCTGCTTTACCCCAGCTCTCCACTGAATGATTGTTGAGAGCACATCTCACTCCACCTCCCTTTCACTCCTGTTCCTGACAAGTAGTGCTCATCCCTGAAAATAAAAGTCTGTACACACTTCTATTGGTACATGGTTGCCTCACTGAGATATTTTTATTGTGGTAAAAGTAATTGTGAGGAAAAGTTATCTAGATGATAAAACTTCTCATTCAATTTCCTGTATTATCTTCTGTCCAGAGAGAGGTAGAGAAAAAAGAACATATCAGTTAACAGCTTAACTATAAGCAACATAATGAGTAAAAGAACAGGTTAAAAAAACTATTTAAATTTTAGCTTTGAGTTCACCCTAACAAGAACATATGTGAAATGTCTTATTTGTACATTTTTACTTTTTAGTGTGCTTATTTTTTAATTCTTATATTAATTCTTACTGTACATGATCTTAAACTCCAAGATATTTTTATATAATTTGGGGAAGGAAATATTTTTCACCCCATCTCCATTATACTAGATAAAAAGGTAGCATTTTTATACTTCGGGAGTGAGTTATCATGGTATATTATGGTATATTGGAAATACAACTAGCAAAAACTTTATGATTATATATACATATATATATATATATAGCCTATATAATGTATATATATATCATATATATATCCATCCTATATACATATATATCCTATATAATAAAAGGCTAATATGCAAATCAACCAAATGGCAGAACAATTGGTCGCTATACGTGCACTGACCCCCAGGGGGAAGATGCTCAATGCAGGAGCTGCCCTCTGGTGGTCAGTGTGCTCACACAGGGGGAGCATCACTCAACCAGAAGCTGGGCTCACGACTGGTGAGCGCAGTGGTGGTGGCGGGAGCCTCTCCTGCCTCTGCAGCAGCACTAAGGATGTCTGACTAAGCCAGAAGTTGGACATCCTCCAAGGGCTCCCAGACTGCGAGAGGATAAAGGCCGGGCTGAGGGACAAACCCCCCAACTCCCAAGTACACAAATTTTGTGCACTAGGCCTCTAATACACATAACACACACACACACACACACACACACACACACACACACACACACACATTTTTGATAGTTCAACAAATATTTCTTTCTTTTCAGATTTAACTCATTGGAATTAATAATTATTCAAAGTGTGTATGCATTATTTTTGGACACCTGTATATAGAATACTAAACACTCAATTAAACTCTCTAAGTTTCAGCTTCCTTCCCAGGAATAAGAATTGTGATAACCATGAAGGACTTGTTTGAATATCAATGTTTTATCAAATTTCTCCTTGAAATTAATGAGTTAATATTTAGTTCCAATTGGACTTTTCAAATGTCTTATAGCTATATAACTTGAATAATTTCTTCTTTCTGAGGTTTGCCTTCTCTAACTATAAAATAAATGCAGTGCATTTGTCCTATTCTATATGTGCTAAGACTTCATTAACCACAAACTAGAAAACAGACTCTTCATTCACAGACATTTTCTAGTCATACCTTACCCATTTGCTCATTCAAAGAAAAGTTGAATCTGAACAGATGACTTACCAAGTTTTTAAAAAGTATTTATGGAGGATAGTACATATGTATGTACAGATGCATGATGTATGTAAGTTTTTCTGTACATAAGTATGAATTTAAGTGGTTGGTTGTTACTATGCTGTGTAGTAATGCTCTACTAATATAATTATTTGGTAGCTGATTTCATAGTGTTATGTTGTAACAACTCCTTGGCATGATTAAAAGAGCAAAATTTATTGCCTGGATAGCAATTTTTTTTCATTTATCTTTATTGTTGAAAGTATTACAGATATCCCCTTTTTCATCTCCATTGACCCTCCCCCCAGCCTGCTCCTGCCCCCTCACCAGGCCTTCAAGACACTATTGTCTGTGCATATAAATTCTTTGGTTAATCCCCCCCTTTTCTTCCCTATGAGATTCATTAGTCTATTGCATGAATAGCATATCTGAATGAACCTTAAGGCTATCAATAGGTCATTCTCAATTTCCTTCACATGTGACTAAAGAAGCAGGTCTATTTCCTTCTTTATTGCACTGACTTGCACATTCAGTTACTTTTTATGACTGTGGACACTGATTGTTTCTTATGACTCCTAGATGGTTATCTTTATCTTCCTTCTCTGTAGTTTTACAGAATGTGTCATAACTTAAAAATAAATCTCACACTTCTATACATTGTGAGAAAAAGGTGATTTGTGCTTAGTTTTCTGAGGATTATACTTCTCATCTCATCTTATGAGAACAGTCTTCTTTATGAAGGCATTAGGAGTTTCAAATGATAAGCATTGTGTGTGTCAGTGTGTGAGAAAGATCTATATATTAAAGTCCTGTGCACACATAAAAAGTATTTTTAGTAATAGGTTTGTGTGTGTGTGTTTATAGTTTGGAATTAAAACATGGTGCCCTAACAAAACCATAATATAGGGTAATTATCACTAAACTTATAAACTGTGAAGCGATGGGGAAATCTGTGATTTGGGTGAACATTTTAAAAAACCCTTTTCTTTGGCATCTTGGAAAAGCATAACGTATGATTAGTAAGGTATTTTTTAGAGAACTTGGCAGTGTTCAATGTAGCACAGAAAATGCACCTTAAAAATAAAATCCTTGCCCTAACTGGTTTGGCTCAGTGAATAGAGCATTGGCCTATAGACTCAAAGGTCCCAGGTTCGATTCCAGTCAAAAGCATGTACCTTGATTGCGGGCACATCCCCGATAGGAGGTGTGCAGGAGGCAGCTGATCGATGTTTCTCTCGCATCGATGTTTCTAACTCTCTATCCCTCTCCCTTCCTCTCTGTAAAAAAAATCAATAAAAATATTTTAAAAATATAAATAAATAAAAATAAAAAATTCTTAGTGTTTAATTAATCACAAAAACAAAATAAAATCATGATTTTCCTAATGCAAATTACTTATGATAATTTTACTATAAATCAGTAATTCCCAAAAGGTGGCATGCTTGAATAATGAGATATATTTTGTACCAAACAGTCTTTATTTAGCAGGCAAAGGAATAGAGACATCCTATATAATAAAAGGCCAATATGCAAATTGGCCAAATGGTGGCACAAATGGTTGCTATGATGTGCACTGACCACAAGCAGGCAGATGCTCAATGCAGGAGCTGTCCCCTGGTAGTCAATTTGCCCCTACAGAGGGAGTGCAGCTCAGCCAGAAGCCCTGAATGGGGCTTATGGCTCGCCAGCACAGCAGTGATGGCAGGAGCCTCTCGCACCTCTGCAGCAGCATTAAGGATGTCCAACTGATGGCTTAAGCTCCCAAGGGCTCCCAGACTGCGAGAGGCACAGGCCAGGCTAAGGGACTGCCCTCCCTTACCCCCCAAGTGCACAAATTTTGTGCACTAGAGCTCTAGTGTTATTAAAAGACTATTATTCAAAATTATAATTTTTTCTTTAAAGTTTTTGTTTACATTTTATATATAATAGCTTATAAATTTTATCAAAGTTTTCTGTCTTATTATTTCAAAGTTAATCTATCAATTGATATTTATATCTGATTAATAGAAATCTTTTATAAGCAATGTTTTCAAATTTTCCAATGGGGTTTTCAGATAATATAGATACCCAATCTGATCAATTAAAAGCTCTACTTCATAATGTTATTAAAATTAATGTTGGAAATGTATATCATTAAATGAACATTTCATGTGAGATAACTATAGCTTAAAAGAAAAGTTATCAGGTGACAATTTGTGTTACTAAAGTGTTTTCCCTTGGTATTGCTCAGCATGATTTGTGTGCTTTATAATGATAGAAGCTTATGAGGTCATCATCAGTCCCCAGTATGTGTTGTTATTGTATTCAATAAGTATTCAACATTATTCCCCCTGGAGCCTCATAGTTCTTTATATATATGTGTGTATGATATTTTACAATCAGAAACAATATGTACTTAGTGTCTAAGAGAACATCTACATATTTCCCCTTTGGGTTAATCATTTGCTAAGCTTCTAGTGCCCTGTACTCCAAATTTTAATTTATTTAAAAATTTAAATTTATTTTTTCCTATAATCAACATTATTGATGGTACATGATTTGATACCAACTTTATGATCTTAAGTCATAATGCAAAAAAATGCTGTACAATAGAAATGTTTTTAAAAATGCAGACATAAACATAGTTGAAATATAGTTATTAATTAGTAGAATTTCACCAGAAATTTTCACCAAAAAACTAGTGACCTGACATGTAAAATATATGTATATTTTTTAATTCTATGAATGCTAGTATCCCATTCAAGCCTCTTGAATTGTTGACTGTGGTTGTCTTAAATAGGATCAGAGTTGAGGTGAATGTGAGAAAGTGGGTGGTGGTGGCTGAAGGAGCAATTCTCTGTATAGAAGAGGGGGGTGGGGAAGACAAGGATTTGGGGAACCAAGCACTCTGAAGGACTAAACCAGGTAGTCAGAGCTCAAATATGGAACCAGAGCTGTGATGTGGTAGATGAAAGAAGTCAGAAACAAAATGTGTAGGATGTGAGTGAGCTAGAATGAAATAGGCTTCCCATATAACATTCATATGACACACAGTGAGAATAAATCAAGCACTGTAAGTTTCTTTTCATACATGGAGCTGGAGTGACAGCCAGGGATATAGCAGCTGCTCTGTGAACTCAATCCCAAGAGAAAGGACTTCCCAGAATTATTTCCAATCAATCTACTAGTTCTTTTTCTGTTCATCTTTCTTACCATCCCTCACAACCAAACCTCAATTCCATAAGCCAGTATGGTAATTATAGTAACACTAATATGAATGATCCATGCATTAAACATTTTATATATGCGTGTATCATTCATAACAGGGAAGCAGTTGTTTTTTTTTCTTTCTATTATATTCTGCCGTATTGAGTACTTTTCCATTTCCATTACAATGTGTCCTAATTTACTGTCAGCATATTTTCAAATAACCCTTAGAGGCAAACAGTAAGAAGTGAAAAAAATGGGACAGATATTTGGGTAATTATTGCCTTTGGTAGTTTCAGTAAATTCAGTTATCTTTTATTTAATAGTAAATAATTAGGATACTTTTATTTATTATTTATTATTGACACAATTACAGATGTCCCCATTTCACACCCCTAATTTCTTTGATAATAGTTCTTTAGAGATACCAAATAGAATAGTATAGTCAGAAGAGGAAAATATGGAAATGAATCACATGTAACAAGTATACATACAAATATGTGAGAAAGCAGTGAAGTGTTTTAAATAGCTAAACATCATCATCACTTTAAAAATATGACTTAATTATGGATTATTATAGGTTCAATATTTGTTTTCATTATCTCACATAAAATGTGCTCAATAGCTATGAACAAGTGTTTTCAAAAATATATTTATATCACAAATATATAAGTTATCCTAGTTTCCTTTTCAGGCACGCATCGCAATACAATGGTAGTGACAAGTCACTGGCCCCCATGACTCATACATTCTGATGGAATAGCTTTATTCTATATGATAAAAGCATAGTATGGAGCTTTGCAAATTGTCCTCTCCACCAGAGTTCTTACTGGTTTGGCCAGTGGTTAGGCCAGCTGGGGGAAGGGAGATAGGCCCCAGTGCTGGCAGGCAGCCAGGGTAAGGAAGGAAGGGAGTACCTGGCTAGCAGCCAGCAGCAGCTAGGGACCCCAAGTTTTGTGCACTGGTCCTCTAGTTATAAAATAATTTATAAGCAAATTTGTCATTGTCCTAAATTGAGTTAGTTGGACTTAAAAAATATAGACAGAGTATACTTTGCTATACCGGTAACTTGCTATAAGAAGAGATAACAATTAGGGGAAGGTCCTGTGCCTACCCTAGAGCTACAGCCACACATGGCCTTGTGCCTTCAGAAGGGGTCAGGGAAGACCAGGACCTGCAGGCAGGATGGGCAGAGCCACATTCTGGATACAGCGTAGGTTCCCTGCAGAGAGCTGTGGCCATCTTTCCTGCTTTCTGTTCCTCCTGTGAATGCAGCTGTCCTGTACTCTAGACTGTTCGGCCCGCACACATCACTCTTGTTTAGACTCTGTAATCACTTCATGCTGCTTATTCAATGGTGGCATATTTTGAACAACTCCAGAGTTCATAGCATTTCCTGAATCGTAGATCTGAGTAGTGCTGAAGGGCAGCAGGGCCTCCCAGAGAGCCAGTTTTGCTTCACAAACTTCTTTTGCTGTATTGATTTGTTCATTTTCTCCATGGTTCTTAACAATCTGAGGCATCAACAAGGGCTTTATATTCTAGGCAAGAGACACAATATTAAAATAAAAGAAAGAACCAAAAAAAAACCCCGCAAAGCTATTGTCAATTGTTCAAACACACAAATCTTTACAGGTTCAAGTTTTCTCAGGATTGGCTCCAGCAATGCTGCATAATTTCCTTTGGGTGTTCACCTTATTTGCTCTTTTGACCAAAAAATAATATTGCAAACACAAACTGCATCAGAGCAGCTGTTATGCTATTACTTCCAAAAAAAAAAAAGAAAGCTTCAAACATTTAGTATTCCTTCCTAGCTTGTTTGGTGCTGAATTTTTCTGAACATGTCATTACTAAGACAGGAAAACAAACTGATAAATCGAAGGTTGACTTCTCAGTATTTCCCAATGAAAATAACCCTTGAACTATCCCACCAGTAACAGAAGAATTTGTATTTATATATAAGACATCATTTGGACTTTCATTGTTCTGTTATTCACAGTATTGGGTACATTCCCATGCAATTTCTTTCACATTTATTTTATTTATTTCTACCTATATACACAGAGGACTTCTACCATTGCATCCATTTGAGAAGCCTCTACTTTTAGAACTACAGATTCATAGTGTAGAAATTTAGAGTTCATCATGTTTAATTCTTCCATTTCCTCTCAGAAATTGGTGTTCCATCTGTTGAATTGAATCTGGCAGCAATAAAGGCTTCATGTTGCCTCTACTTTGTCTTATTTCATTAAGTATTTGGAACATATTCCTCATTTGCCTATTTTCTTTCATATATTCTATAAATGTTCATTATATTATGAAGCATGCCCCCCAAAATAAACTATGTTATAGTTTTATATTTTCTTATAAGTTTTTACTACATATAACACAAAATATTAACTTTGGGCATATTTAATTAAAAATTAAAACCTACTTTCTACCTATGCAAGGGGTGACCTACATACCCTTCATTTGACCTCTTGTATGCAGTCCTATCTGATTGATTTTGAAGCTTTTACATTAAAATTTTTTTCCTATAAAAAGTGTTCTACTTTGGTAGTACTAGTTCTTGTAATCTCCATATATCAGATTTTCATGTATACTTACTCATCCCCGGAAAGTTATTCCTCAAAATAGTAAGTAATAGGATGGTTTATCCATAGGTAGGGGTGTAGAGAAACAACTAAAATTATTCTTTCAGTTCAGTTTTTATTGTCCTATCAGTTGTTTATAATCCTAAAAACTAAGGAGGACAAAGGTTTGAGATAACTTGGTTAGGATGTTAATCTGGGTAAACCTAAATCTGAGATTAAAACCATGCAGCAAGATGTTGGTCCTGTTACATGGTATGATTTGAGGATGTGCTGGCCCCCAAATACAGGCTCTAAATTAACAAGTGAATTCACCAAATTAAAAAACAATAACCGAGGATTTTGTAAAATAATTCATTTTCCTGGCTGATAAAGTTGGCAATATATTTAACTTAATATAAAACCAAACTTACTAAATTAACCAGTTCATTTCTAATTACCTAACTAAAATAAACTATATTGGTGAAATAGAAATTTTGATAAAAATAGAGATAAGTGGGTAAGGAGAGATGATGATGGGGTGGGGTGAGTAATGAGGTTATTAGGAGAAAGTATTAGATGTGGGGGTCAGAGCTGTTCTGATTAGGATATTGGAGAGAAGGGCCTTGAATTACCAATGCGTAGTTTGGTTCATTGAGAAGGATTAAACATGCAAGTGTAAGAATGATGAGGGGCGTGTGTGCAATGACCCAGGACTAACTTTCCTTCAGCTCTATGATTGAGTGCTAGGTAACCCATCTATTTGAACAAGGGGTTTAGAGAACTGATCTAGAGGAATGACTCCAGCCATCAATATCTGCCACTACACTCTGGAAAGTTCTAGATGTCTTTTAAAGGGGGTGTTATTTGATAGCATTCAAGGGAAGAAAGGACATCCTCATGGGATTCCATATCCTGGGACAGTGTGAGAGTCCAGTGTCCAGGGCTTTGGAGGGTGTATTGACCAGGACAACAATTCATTTTCCTTCTCCCTTCCTGTGCCTGTGTGAAACCTTCTTTTCCTCTGGGCTGCGTGCTTCCCCTCCCCTCTGAGGCTGGCTTCACAGCGAATGGGCCATAGAACAGGGCCTTGGTCAGGGCAGCTCTTATGACAGGTTCAGGATGTGCAGAAGGCACATCTCTTGGGCACTATAGCCTCTTACAGCTCTGCCTACATGTGAACAGAGTGAGAAAAAGAGTGGGAAGAACTAGTTTGTGGACTCCAAAGAAGTTTTGTCACAGTTTTACATGTACCCTGAGTTAGTCTTGTTACAGTTATGTTGCACAATTACCAAATGATTAAAATCTCAATTGCAAAGGGTCATGCCAGTGAAAATGGTGTGTCCAGCCTCTCTTCACAGAAAGAACACGATGAAACCTAGGTAGATGGCGGAGAGCACATTGTAACTGGTCACTTTATCACATTTTAAATATATTTATGTATTTTGCTTCTTTCTCTGTGTTATACCTAGAGATGAGCCATCCAAGTTCTATATAAATACTTTCTACTACCACATCAATTCATCTTTTTGTTTCACTCAATGGGTAGATTGACCATATTTCTACCATCGTTTTAATTGCCTCTAACCCTACTCTTCTCTTATTTTTTAAAACCCAAATGTCTCGTAGACACATTATTTTAAAATATTTTTTTAAAGACAGAAGAATGGGTCGCCGACCTCAGCGGCTGAGGAGAGCGGACGAAGTCGCGGTGGCGGGAAGATGGCTCCTTCTCCTACCAAACGCAAAGACCGTTCTGATGAGAAGTCCAAGGATCGCTCTAAAGATAAAGGGGCTACCAAGGAGTCCAGTGAGAAGGATCGTGGCAGGGATAAAACTCGAAAGAGGCGCAGTGCTTCCAGTGGCAGCAGCAGCACCAGGTCTCGGTCCAGCTCTAATTCTAGCTCTGGCTCCAGTACTAGCACTGGCTCAAGCAGCGGCTCTAGCTCTTCATCAGCATCAAGCCGCTCGGGAAGTTCCAGCACATCCCGAAGCTCCAGTTCCAGCAGCTCCTCCGGCTCGCCGAGTCCTTCTCGGCGCAGGCACGACAACGGGCGGCGGTCCCGCTCCAAATCCAAACCATCCAAAAGAGATGAAAAGGAAAGGAAAAGGCGGAGCCCTTCCCCTAAACCCACCAAAGTACACATTGGTGGGCTCACCAGGAATGTGACCAAGGATCACATCATGGAGATATTCTCTACCTATGGGAAAATAAAAATGATTGACATGCCTGTAGAAAGGATGCACCCCCATCTATCTAAAGGATATGCATATGTGGAGTTTGAGAATCCAGATGAAGCTGAGAAGGCGCTGAAACACATGGATGGAGGACAAATTGATGGCCAGGAAATCACTGCCACTGCTGTGCTGGCCCCCTGGCCTAGGCCACCCCCTAGGCGATTCAGCCCTCCCAGGAGAATGCTACCACCACCTCCCATGTGGCGTCGGTCACCCCCTCGAATGAGGAGAAGGTCACGCTCCCCGCGCCGCGGGTCCCCAGTGCGTCGGCGATCCCGCTCCCCCCGGCCGCCGCCGCCACAGGAGCCGCTCCAGCTCCAATTCCTCCTGATAAGCAAGCCACCGAAGCTCTGCCCCCAAACTTATATCCCATCCAACTCAGTTCTGTCACTTTCTAGCTGAAGGGCAGTCAGTAGGAAACAGATCCTCACTGAGGGGCAGGCTTGCAAAGAGGCATTGAGAGGTTCCCCCCCGAAGGCTAAGTTTGGCTGCAGAAGTGTTGTTGATTGGGGGTTGTGCCTATGAAGATGCTCTCCAGTTTCATAGCTAGAAAGTTCCCACATTTCTAGTCTCTGAGAGTCAGTTTAGTGGCAGAGCCAACAGGAACACAGCAGGGTTCCAGGTGGCAGTGCGGCCCCACCTGGGAGCACATCTTTCCATTCCGAAGATGACCTTGGGCCTGTCCAGTAGCCTGAAGATCCTTCAGGAAAGGGCATGCTTTTGTGCAGCTGCTGTTCCTATTAACCTGGCTGTGCTCCCCTGCTTGAGTTCTGAACTCTAGAGAAACATCCCATGTTAGTTTCTGTAAATGGTTCTGTTTTACATGTACATACATCCATATGGCACATCTCCTTTTTCTCTGAAATTGGTGAGCAATTTGAGAGCTCTGCAAGGTTACAGACCTTCTCCCCCTTTGTAGTGGTTTTTGGGGTTACCTTGACAACATGTACATTGCTTTTTCGGCTATATTGTACAGTCAGTACTATGAATTTTCTGTTATGATTTTTTTTGTAACTGTAGCATTTTAGATAATGTGTTTATACTTTGTTGTGTAGAGTAAAAGAATTGTATTGAATAAATGTAGGATTAGAATGCAAAAAAAAAAAAAGACAGAAGAATGGAGAGGGAGATGGAGAAACATCTATGTGAGAGTGTAAGTTCTACTGGCTGTCTCTGGCACACTCCCTACCAGGGATGGAGCCCATAGTCGGGCATGTGCCCTGACCAGGATTGGAACCAGCAACCCCTTGCGATATGAGATAACATCCAACCATCTGAGGCGGGTAGAAACATATTTTTATCTTGTGACATCTTTAATCACATGTCACATAATTCTTTAAAATCTACAGGCATAACCGACAATCTGACTGACTATATTTTTATTTTTATTTTTTTGCATCAAAGAAATATTACCTTAAAAAGTCAGAAAAAATGTTTTGCATTTAGTTCACTCAAAGAAAGCATGATTGAAGCTACCTGATATACCTGCCTAAGCACAGTTTCCTGTGAGTGTGAGACTGGCGCATCTTTCCTGGGAAAATGGAAACACACAAAATAGCACGGATTTAGCAAGTCATTCCTTGAATATCAGGAACTTGATAGATGAAGAAATGAGGTGAATGAGGCCAGAAACTAAGTAACTTGACTAAGTCAAAGAGCATGTTCGTATGCAGAATTGAATAGTCTGTCACACCAATTTTCAACCATTGTGCAGCAAGAATGTCTAAAACATGCAATACCTGACTATTTATCAGGGGCACTAACCTCTTTTTCCTTAGAGTGACAAATAAAAAAACGACAGCAGCCAACATAACAGTAGTATCTGGTGTTAATGAATCAAAATTATACCTATGTTTTTTTCTGGCAGACTGGCAAAAAATATACTTCTGGTATGCCACAGGATTTTAGTAATTAGTGTATGTGTGCCATGAGATGAAATAGGTTGACAATCACTGCTCTAAAGTGATATTTTCAAAATTGAAGAAAAAATGCTTCAAATCTTTTAAAAATTAATTATCATAGAATATAAATTAGTGGCTAAGATGATGGAAAATGTATCAAGGAGACCACTTTGGATTAGTCCTTTAAAACAAAAAGATAAAGAACATGCTTTTATACCAAAACAGCACATTGAACAAGATATCTCATTTTCTTTAAAACATCTTGAAAAAAAACTTTTAGTAAGAAAGCAACAGTGCCTTGTGTGTGTTTGATCCACTTTCTCTCCCACCCCCAGACCATTCACAGTTAAATAGGCTTTTACTCAAACATAACAGTGATTACCAGAAGCGCTAAAATACATGTGGTTGGATATCTTGGCACAGAGGCTAACAGGAAAAACACCGCCAGGAAAGTTGAGAGACTTTCTGAGGCTGTTTCTCTTTAATAATTACAACTGCTAATTCACAGCCTCTTCCACCAGATACTTAGGTTTCAAGTAGCCTCACAATTACAAATGTTGCCTTCAGCTTACAGGTAAGCTCTGAATATTTATCAGATGTTTCCTTTCTTTTCCTTTCTTTTCTTCCTCCTCTCCTGCTTTCCCCTTCCTCCTTCCACCTTTCCCTCTCTCCCTTATTTTTCTTTTCTGCTTATAGTTAAAGTCATTAAATATTAAGGTGAAGTATATGAGGGCTTATGCCTAATCGCTACCAAAATAGATTTGCTATATAGACTAACTATAAAAATATTTTCTGAATATTAATGTATGATGATTATTATTTTTGCCTAGTAAATTAAAATGTATGTACTTCACATACAATTGTTGAGGTTCTCTCTTTTACCTATGGTCTTTCTCCAAGAATTAACTGCCTTCTCTGTGCTGCACACTATCCTGGTGACAGTAGTAGTTTCTATTTATCCATCAAGTCAACTACTAAATTATTTATGTTGGACTTACCATAATGTAATATTCACTACAGTCCTTTGATGTGAATAGCATTGTCCTCACCTAACTTATTAAAGCAAAAGTAACCATACCGGTAAGGTTCAAAGAAAGGGAATGATTTGGCTAAGGCTAACATCCAGGAAGTAGAATTGCTGTGATTCAAACCCAAATCTGTTGAGACATGTGCCCTTCAGGAGGTGACTGAACCCGAGAAGAGGGAGAGGAGTGATGTGTGTTCCCGACTGTCTTCCTTCCTCCCTGCCTGTTCTCTGGGTGCAGGGGGGGGGTCTGCTTTTCCCAAGGCTTAGTCTAATTTTCTAAGATCCCTGTTACAGTCATGGAGTGAATAGAAGCTCTGCCATGACTTCATCCTTAAATTTGAATGCATATGCTTCTCAACAATTTAAAGTCATTCATAACTTACTTTAAGCACCTTTGGGAACAATGTGATGGAGACGGCAAACTTTGCAATACAGCCATGATGCCTGCAATTTCATTTTTGTTATTTTAGTATTGATGACACCAAAATAAATAGAATGAGGGAATTGAGATTTAGGACCCTGGGTTTTTCAGTTATGCCACTAAACATCTCTGACATGTGGGGCTCATATCTTTGTACTTATTGGCTTCAGCTTTCTAAGACTAGCATTAAAAAATTGCCAAGGGGACATTTAAGATAAAATGCAATTCAACATTTTTATCATTATTTTTAATGACAATAACAAAAAGTTTTAACAGGTAGTAACATTTACAGATCTTAACTCAATGAAATTTTACATATCTTTCTACCCACTTGCCGCAAGAGAACATATTTCCCCTTTTGTCTTATAAGATCTTTTAACCCTAAAGAAAAGACCAGGATAGGAATTGTTGAATAACTGAAGACTTTGCTTTTTCTCTTCTCAGATGAATATTCAAAATGTATGGTATTGTGACTTTTGTTGTAGTTTTATGGAAATAAACCTAGCATTGTTTCAGAAGGTGTTCAAACAAAGCTTTGACATTAATGAATGTTACATTTTGTGATCAAACATGTCATAAGTTCTGTCCCCACAGGCAAAACAGAAAAAATAAAAAAACTGTTCAGGCTGTAAAGGGAGATTATCCAGTCTCTTATAAAATACACTTCAGGCCACACCCAATTTTGTTTCTCTGTCCAGAGCTGATTTGGTATTCTGTAAGATGTTGATACATTGCAGTCAGGTTCAATTGTTCTGTAGGTAAGGTTAGAGCATGTGACCCCATCCTTATTATTATTTCTGGATTTTAATGACCCTGTTATGTTGGAAGTCATTTTAACACTCAGAATCACTGCAAAATGTAATAGCCAGTGCTCAAGCACAGAAAAAGAATGATTTACTTAAAAATTAGAAATAGCAAAAAACAAATTAAGTCTAAAATTATTTAGACCTTTTCCTTTGAGAGCAAACTGATGTGCAGGAAGACAAATATTACAACTAAAAAAAAATGGGCAAAGAACTTGAATAGATACTGCTCCAAAAAGGACATAAAGATGGCATATAGACACATGAAACAATGCTCAATATCACTAATCACCAGAGAGATACAAATTAAAACTACAGTGATGTGTCATTATGGTTATCATCAAAAATCAACAAACAACAAGTGTGGGTGAGGATGTGGAGAAAAGGGAACCCTTGTGCACTGTTGGTGTGAATGTAGTCTGGCGCAGCCTCTGTGGAAAAAAATATGCAATTACCTCAAAAAATTAAAAATGGAATTGCTAATTGACCCAGTGACTCCACTTCTGGGAATATATCCTAAGAAACTGGAAATATCAGTCAGAAAGGATATACACACCCCATGTTCATAGCAGCATTATTTACCATAGCCAAGATCTGGAAATAGCCCAACTGCCTGTTGGTAGGTGAGTGGATAAAAACGCTGTGGTACGTTTACACCATGGAATACTAGTACTATGCAGCTGTAAAAAGAAGGACATCCTACCTTTTGCAACAGCATGAATAGACCTGGAGATTTTCATGCTAAGTGAAATAAGCCAGTCAGAGAAAGAAAAATACAATATGATTGCACTTATATTGGAATTTAATGAATAAAATGAACTAATAAACAAAATAGAATCAGAAGCTTGTATACATAGAAGAGTCTAACAGCTGTCAGAGATAAAGGGAGAGAGGAAGACTGAATAAAAGAAGGTGAAGGGATTAGCCAAAGAACACATGTGCATAACACATAGGTACAAACAATGGGTTATGTTGGAAGTCATTCTAACACTCAGAATGGCTGCAAAATGTAATAGCCAGTGCTCAAGCACACAAAGGAAAAGAATAAGCGCAGTGAGAACTGGGGGGAAAGAGTGGGGTGGAGGTGGGCAAAGTGGGGCAGAAATTGAGACATCTTAAGTAGTGTGCACAATAAAAAATATGAATGAGGATCACTGTGTGTCTGTGCTAGTAAATATTCTAGAAACCACTTCTTATCGGATTGTTTGTTTGATTTGCCTTTTGATGATACTCCACTGGCCTAATTATCTTTCCTCTAATGTTTACCCACACCCCACAGGAATCCCTCCTATAAATGCATATCAAATTACAAGGCTTGGAAAATATGTAGGAGACAAATACATATGATTTGCGCGTATTTCTTTTTTTTTCTTTTTTTTGGAAAATAAGTCTACTTTATTGGCAAGCAGTAAAAACATACCATTTTTTTCTGGCACATCCCATGACCCCAAGAATACAATGTTTTCTTGTAAAACAGCACAAGGTATTCTCTTGAGTTGATTTTTCATAACTTCTTACATTTTCCTATGCATTTCTGTTGCTACACATTGGATTTTCACACAGTCTTTCAATAGATCCTTCTGGCACAACTGATTAATCCATTTTTAATATTGCTCTCACCCTTTAAATTATTGATTCAAATTTTTCCTTCCCAAATATAACTGTATTGTATTTGATTTCACAAGCCCTCATGTCTATCCTTACACATCTTACTTTTTCTCTCATTGTTCTAGAACGGTGGTCAGCAAACTGTGACTTGCAAATTTACACAGCTTTTTGGCCCCTTGAGTGTGGCTCTTCCACAAAATCCCATGGCCTGAGCATGGTATTAGGAGAAGTTTAAGTTTAAAAAATTTGGCTCTCTAAAGAAATTTCAATCGTTGTACTATTGATATTGGGCTGTGTTAACTAATGAGTTTGTCAACCACTGCTCTAGAATCCTAACTCATGTCTTATTTACTCATGTACCTCTCTCTTGCTATTAAATTTTAACTTCCTGAAGTGTGGTATCTTTACTACAATTCTTATCCAAGTCCTGCCAGTTTTCAATGCCTTATTAGATATATTAGAGGTCCGGTGCACAAAATTCGTGCATGGGGGGTGGGGTGGGGGATGTTCCTTAGCCCAGCTTGCACCCTCTCCAATCTGGGACCCCTTGAGGGATGTCCAACTGCCTGTTTAGGCCCGATCCTACCTAAAGGGGCAATCAGACATCCTTCTCACAATCCAGGACTGCTGGCTCCAAACTGCTCACCTGCCTGCCTCCCTGATTGTCCCTAACCACTTTTGCCTGCCAGCCTGATCACCCACTAACCACTACCCTGCCAGCCTAATTGATGTCTAACTGCTCCCCTGCCAGCCTGTTTGCCCCCAACTTCCCTCCTCTGCTGGCCTGGTCACCCCTAACTACCTTCCCCTGCAGGCTTGATCGCTCCCAACTGTCGTCTCTTGCAGGCCTGGTCCTCCCAACTGCTCTCCCCTGCTGGCCTGATTACCCACAACTGCCTTACCTTTCAGGGCCTGGAACCTCCCAACGGCCCTCTCCTGCTAGCTATCTTGTGGTTGCCATCTTGTGTCCACATGGGGGCAGGATCTTTGACCACATGTGGGGTAGCCATCTTGTGTGTTGGAATGATTGTAAATCTGCAAATTACTCTTTTATTAGATAGGATAGAGGCCTGGTGCATGGGTGGGAGCCAGCTGGTTTGCCCTGAAGAGTGTCCCAGATCAGGGTGGGGGTTCCCTTGGGGTGAGGGGCAGTCTGGGCAAGGGGCCTGTGGAGGTTTGCAGGCCAGCCACACCCTCCAGCGACTCAAGCAGAGGTCCTGATATCTGGGATTAATCTATGTCTACAATTGAAACTTTGTAGCCTGGAGCGGAGCAAAGCCTTCTGTTCTCTCCTGGCCACAGCCGTTTCTGTTTGAAACTTTGTAGCATTGAGTGGAGGCCTAGGCCAGCAACAGCAGGCTGGCTGAAAGCTTGGCTTCCTCCATTGCCAGGGAAACCCAAGCCTCTGTTCTCTCCAGCTCAGTGGCTGCCACCATTTCTGTATCTTTTATAACTGAAACTTTGTAACATTGAGTGGAGGCCTACGGAGGCAATGGCAGTTGGAAACCCAATCCTTCCTCCTGCTCGCAGTGATGGCAGCCATCTTGGTTGGGGTTTATTTGCATAATCCGCTCCTGAATTGCTGGTGGACATGGCTGTGGGCGTTGCTCGTGGGTGTGGCAAAGATATGGTCAAATTTGCATATTACTCGTTCATTAGATAGGAAACTTTTGTGATACCTTCTCTGGTCAAAAAAGTTCTTATTTCTTTTAAATATTATCACTTGGGGATTTAAAAAAGTATAAATTGGTTGTTACATCTTGAGGATGTAAAGTACTGCATAGGGAATATAATCAATAATATTCTGATAACTATGTATAGTGTCAGATGGGTATGAGATTTATTGGATGATCACTTAGTAAGTTCTATAATGTCTAAATACTGGGGTCACACCTGAAACTAATATAATATTGTATGTCAGTTATAATGGAAAAATAAAAATGATTAAAAATAAAAAAATGTATTTACTTTTTTTCTACTTTTTTCTACATTAATTCTATTTTTGTTGAAACATGAATATCATGCACAACACATTCCTTCTGGCCAACAGCAATAATCCCAGGTACTTCATAAAGTTTCTCTCTTCCTAGGAATGGGTTTTTAGAATTCCTATAATTTCAAAAGACTACTTTCTGTGTTGTTTTTAATTTTTATTGTTTATTGGTTAATAAAATTATGTAGGTTTCAAGTATAGACTTCTACTTTTTTACCACCCCAAGTCAACTTTCTTTCTATCACCATTTACCTCCCCTCACTTATCCTCTTTTACCTCTCCCCACCCACTTCCCTCTGGTAATCACCATATTGTTTTCTATGAGGTATTTTATTTGTTTTTGTTTTGCTTAATCCCTTCACCCTTTTCACTCTGCTCCTAAGGCCCCTCCCCTCTGAGGACTGTTAGTTTGTCCTTTGTGTCTAAGTCTGTTTCTTGGTTCTGCTTCACTTGATAAATGTATATCACACTCAATTCCTCCATGGCTAGCTCTCCTTGATGAGGTGCCAATTTTGTCACCACAGATCTCACACATGGCCAATCTGCTATGGGATCCATGAGCTTCAATTTATCCTTCCTTGACCCTAACCCTCCTCTCAAAGTACCAATGAAATGTCTGGAACTTTCTATAAATTGCTCTCTAAATTTTTTTCCCTGTTTTACTAGCCTTTGGGGATGGTTTGAGGCTTACTCCCCCACCCCCACGCCCACCCCTGTCCCTCATCCCAGTACTTTATGGCCTAATATAAATACGCCTGCAATGGCCCAGCCAGTATTTCTCAGAGGTTGAACATCAATCTATGAACCAGAGGTCATTGTTCAATTCTCAGTCAGGGCACAAACCCAGATTGTGGTTGCAGGCTCGACCCCCCAGTGTGGGACTTGTAGGAGTCAGCCAATCAATAATTCTATCTCATTATTGATGTTTCTATCTCTCTTCCTCTTTCCCTTCCATTCTGAAGTATCACACACACACGCGCACACACACACACACACACGCACACACACACACACACACACACACACAATACACTTGGAGTGAAAGGCCAGTCAGCTGTATGAAGGAAACTATGCCTAGAAACAAGAGGCTGGCCTTGCTTCTGCAGGTCTACTCTCACCATTGCACAGCCACAACAAGAAACCTACTGCAATGTCACCTGAGCATGTGCTCCAGAGTACATTAAGTCCCAAAAATGTATGGTCCCTCCATGACATCACAACCTGAGCTATAGTGATGACATTTTGTGCAAACCAACTCAGATCCCCTTAAAATATTCTTACCTACAATTCTCTCTGCTTGAGGCTTTCCATGAAATACTCTCCTTATGCATTCCCTTGCCATTACTTTGAGGAATCTCTCAAAGTTCACCCACTAAATCTCTCACTTCAACTTGTAATCTACAGTAGCTGACTCCTTGCTTTGGACCTAGGAGTTGATCTCTACCAAAAACTATGGGCTTGACTTTTGGACTTTTTCTTATTTCTCAAGGTCTTCTTTACAGAGACAACCCATTTTGTTGTTCTTTGCTCCATATGCCCAACCTCAATTTACAATATCCTGACCACAGAAAAGCTTCATCTTCCTTCCCAACCAACCTCTCAATATTCCTGGAAGCAAAAATTATGGGCTATACGTTTAAGGAGTTTATGCCCTGTACTTATGTGCCGCTCTCAAATAACCTAATGTAATAAAGATATGTGAAGTTTTTAATTGATTGATCCATTGATTAAATGTCTTGAGGATAAATCAGTAGTCTGAGAAGTCAAATAAGGCCTAAAAAATGGAACATATGGTTTCTAAACTGATTTAAATGGCAGGCAGTGTGTGAGATATAGTAGAAACTAAAGAGAAGGCAAACAACAAGGATTGTGTAATCCCAAACACGAATGCCTATTTTAAGGAATTAAGACTGTACCATACTAATAAGGAAAACTACTTAGTCACTAATTAATTGATTATAGTTAAGAGAACATGGGGATTAGGGGGCTGGATGAAATAGGTGAAGGGATTAAGCAAAATAAAAACAAAATTAAAAAAAAAACCCTCATAGACAACAGTATGGTGATTACCAGAGGGAAAGGGTGATAAGGGAGATAGAAGAGAGTAAAGAAGGGATAAATGGTGATGGAAGGAGACAACTTAGGGTGAAGAACACACAATAGCATATACAGATGATCTGTTATATAATTATACACCTGAAACCCATACAATTTCACTAACCATTATCACCCCAAAGTATTCAATAAAAATTTAAAAAGGGTAACTTTCAAAACCATTTATAAGAGAAAAAGGAAAGATTAGTGAATGTTTTAATGGAATATGTTGTTATATTGGCTTTTATTTGTGTTATATTCTATGTCTCTGGTCCAGTAAAATAAGAGGATTAATGCCTTATTCCTGAAATCTGAGATAATAGTTTCCCAGGTAGATATTAGTACTTCTTGAAGGATGATCAAGAGTTGTTGAATATTTTACAAAGGAAAGTGTATGGCTTGAATGATAATTTAGTTTTCTTGATGAATTCCTCCTTTGTAAGTTGAAGAAGCAAAGTTTGAACCATTAAACTTCAAAGAAAAAATAGGAGAGGGATTGAACAGTTATGTAAATACCTCATAATTGCAAGAACCATCAATTTGTTGTTCCACTTATTCATAGAAATGTCCTAATTTGAGAGAGACAAGCATAGAAATACATTCTCTTTCATGTTGCACATAGTGTGTCACTGTCTCTTTTTTCGCATATTCAGTAATGATTTGCTAAAAGTTAAAAAAATAAAAATATAAGAATTTCTTCACTAACATACCATATTCCAAAAGCATGCTTGAACATGGAAGATTTTTTTTTTCATTCAGAACTCACTTTTTCATTAAATTAATATTATGAGATCTATGGTGTTCAGTCTCCAAGACCAATCCATACACATAAATCTTCAATATAGCTTGAGCACAACACATTTTTATTAAAAGATATAAAGTAAGCAATCCTGTTGAGATTGTGAGAAGGACCCCAAAACCTGAAAATGAGCTTTTTTTAGTGCTCTAGCTTCGAAGGAAAGAAGGTTTCATTAGCGCAAAAGTAAGCAGACCTGGCTTCAGGTGAAATCCACCCACATGTGCTGTTTACATGACCATGGCTCTTCCACCCAAGGACAGCAGAGGTCAGCCGAGATGACCCAGACCATATGGCCCTTAGCTCCTATTTACTGTTTTACTCTTTGCAGACAGAAACAGCTGCCCCTGAATTAGAGGAGGATCAGGAGCCAGAGGGAGATCCCTTTGAAAATTCTAACAGTGATTTCCGTGTTGTGGGCTCCAAGGGGACAGTGGCTGTGTCACATTTGGCTTTCTGTCTCCAGACAAGGTGCATGCATTGTGCATAGTAAGTGCTTAATAAATATGTATCCATGTAACGTTAGTAAAATTTCAAGGACTTGACAAATCACTGCCTCCAGTTCTTTCTCACTTGACATTATAGATATAATTAAATATTTTCAGAGACGGCAATTTTTTTTAATTTAAAATTTTTAGTTATTGACTTGAGAGTAGAAAAAGGGGTGGGGGGGGGAGAGAGAGAGAGAGAGAGAGAGAGAGAGAGAGAACACCATCATTTTGTTGTTCTACTTATTAATGCATTCACTGGCTAATTCTTGGATTTTCCAGGACCTGGGATAGAACCCACAACCTTGGCGTATTGGGATGACTCTCTAACCAACCAAGCCACTCATCCGGGGCAGTAGTTTTCATTATATACCCTATTTGGAATACACTGTATTTCTTTCTCTGACCTAGTATAGGATTGACTTTTGTAACTACTGTGCAGTCACTTAAAATTAAAATAAATACAATTAAAGTAAAACACTTTGTTTCAGGCCAGGCCAGTGTGGTTCAGTGGTTGAGCATTGACCTATGAACCAGGAGGTCAAATTTCGATTCTGGGCCAGGGCACAAGCTCAAATTGTGAACTCCATCCGCAGTATGGGGCATGCAAAAAGCTGCCAATCAATGATTCTCTCTCATCATTGATGTTTCTATCTCTTCCTCCCTCTCCTTTCCTCTCTCTGAAATAAATAAAAAAATAATTTAAAATATTTTGTTTCTAGAGTGTGCTTAAATATAATGTTAAATATAATGTTATAAACATTGTAATAACTTGGTTTAATCTACTTTTCTTCAGATATTTTTATTTGCATAATTTATCAGACCAAGAGGAATGTGTTAAAATTGTTTCTCTCAGATTTTTATTGCTTTGTAAGTATATATCAGTGCATAGGTATATATCAGCCAGCTTTTTGAGATTATAATCTCTATCAGTAAAACATACCCTCTCAATACCATATAATAAAATATATACTAAATCCTAATTTGAATATTATTGATATTGCATTCCATTTCCATTTGCTACTTTTATTCAGTACTATCTGTCGCTAACCCAGAAGACAGAATGGGATTGCATCTCATTTTCATCTTCCTTCTCCATTCCTCCAACCACCACAACAACAAAATAAACAGAAGAAAAATATGTTTTCCTCTGTTTATTGTCTTTTCACCTGTTGTATCTTTTTCTCTGTATATTCTCTCTCAAGAATTATGTTTTCCATTAGATTTGAATTATATATGTTAAATTATACATGTTACTTGATAAAGTTATAGTTATTGAAATCTAGATTGTATGTGTAATTCATTCTGCTTTTTTCCAATTTCATATCATGATTTATTCACATCTTAAAAAGAAACATCACCTTACTCCTTTATAGTGTCTTATTGCTTATTTTTTTTTCTTTCACGTATTATATATTTAAAATTGACTTTCTCTTCCCTTCTTATATGAATGATAATTTGACTGAGTAAAGAATCCTTGGTTACGCTCTTCTCTCCTCAAACAAGGCTATCTTCTGGCATCTCACATTCTAGAAGATAAATCTGATATAACTTGATTTCCTTTTGTATTGAGGGTGGCATGTCACTTCCACTGGAAGTCTATCCCAGTCATTATTTCTGAAATTCAGTAACCTTTACAGAGAATGCTTCCATGTGGTTCCTTTTCATGCATTCTATGACATCTAATTTTGAAGAACACACACTGCATTCCTATGACTTAGCTGTACTTTACAAACCAAGTAAATGTCAAAGCAAAGACTTGAATCAGTCTCTTGTGTCCTGTTTCTATATGCTCCTTCTGCACGTACTCTATTTGTTCTTAATCTTAAAACTCTTACTGCAGTGGAACCATATTGGTTCATGTAGAATAGGCCCAAATTGTATTTAACTTAGAAATGATTTTTAAAAACTCTTAGGCATGTTGCTAACACTTTTGAAGGAAGCCCAGTAAGGGTCTTTCCTTCTGGGAAAAATAATTCTGAAAGAGCATATTGTTTCTCAGAATATCATCCCACAAACTCTAGCAGGTATGGATAGAAAATAAAAGGCCCTTGGTTCTGACAGCTTCTGTTCCAAAGAGAGATGGGTCACGATCAGTTGTGTTGCATGGAGGGGGCAGACAGCACCACCTACAGGCCCAGCAGCAGCAACAAGTGACATTAACACCATGAGAGCAGAAAAGGATCATGGAAGCTGTCACAAAATATCCAAGAGGATTCTGCTCCACAGCACATGGGCGGGGGGGTGGGGGGGGGGGGGGGGGGGCAGCGGTTCTGGGGAATTCATAAAACCCACACATTATCACAAAATTAGTACCTGCTGTGTAACTATTGGTGACCTGTGACCTTCCTCTCCCCTGGTTGGGTATGGCCTCACTTATACAGGACATGCTCTTTTCTTTCTTGTCTTCTCTCCCTCTTTAATACATCCTCTCATTCATTCTCATATTCATTCATTCTGTCTCTCTGGCTATCTCCCTCCCTCTCTCCACCTCCCTCTTCCTCTCTTGCTCCTTTCTCTGGATACTTCTCAAGGGGCATCCTTAGAGATAAGAAATTCCTTCACAGAGCCCAGAACTCTTTCTCACACAGGCTTACCATGAGCACCTTCTCTATCTTCCTAAAAGAAAACAAGGGTTATTGAGGAGCATGAAACCTGCTGGTCTGAAAGTGTAATGATACAGGCAAAGTTGCTTTTCCATAGCCCATTAATGTGTTCTCGAGGGTTGACTTGCCTGCTTCAATCTTCTTCCGCATTTAGAAATTATTATTGGAGTCAGAAGAAGAAGTGCTCTGAGGTTTTGATAGTTTTAAAACTCACAATTCTCTGTCTTCCTCCACAGTGTTAATATTTAAGAGTACCTCTTATGGGGTGGCTAATTTCAACATGTTATAATTAAATGTAAACAAAAACTTATCAGTTGATGTAGCACACATGACCAAAAAAAAAGGGGGGGGGGTTTACACCTGACAAAAAATGAAGGAAGTTTCTACATTGAAACAGAGAGAGAGAGAGAGAGAGAGAGAGAGAGAGAGAGAGAGAGAGAGAGAGAGAGAGAGAGAGAGAGAGAGAGAGAGAGAAATTCTAAGAGAAAGTCCATGTATTGATTGAAATATAATTCAGCCCATTAATACATTTGATGATTAATATAAGTGAAATGTGAGATGTGAAACTGTGTGGTGAATAGTCTCAATGCAGTGTTTTGGAATCTTAATTACTATATATAACATCTAATCCAGGATTCAAAGAACATTAGGGTTTCAAGAGACATTAGTTGTCACTTAATTGAACTCCACTACTTTTAAAAATTATGTTTGTGTTGATTTCAGAGAGGAAGGGAGATGGAGATAGAAAAAGAAACATTAATGATGAGAGAGAATTATCAGTTGGCTACTTCCAGCATGATGCCCCCTGGGGACTATGCCTGCAACCCAAGCATGTACTCTGACTGAGAATCAAACTGGTCCGTAGGTTGCCACTCCATTACTGGCCCATACCAGTCGGCTCCACTACTTTTCAAGTGGATAAACTGATGCTCAGAGAAGACAATTGCATTGCTCTAAACACTGAGCTAGTTTATGGTAAAAGCTAGCCTAAAAGCGATATTTAGGGATTCTAAATGGCTAGTTTCCCCCACACTGTCTATGTCTTGCAACCCATTGCTTAGATATGTATATGTGTACAGGAGGATTTGATACTACCTGAACTTGTCTGATCCTAGGGTATTTATGTCAAAGTGGTATGACATTCCTGGTGATTCTCTCCTATAGGTCACATAAAATTATTTGTAGCATGAAAGGTAAAATGGTTGAAAAACCATCGAGTCATTAACCTTACAGCTGGTAGACACCAGTTTGGCTTCTCAGTTGGGTTATTTCTAAGCCATGTGAGTAATGTTTTAACTGTATTACATCAGTGGTTTTCACGTTAGAACAATCCAAGTACAAGTTAAATCAGAATCTCTGGATAGAGGCCCCAAATAGTGATTGATATTTAAAGGCTCTGACTTCAAAAAATTCATTAAACTTTTTGCTAGTAATGATGTATCATAGTAATTATGAATTTTGTTAGCACAAAAGTTATTTCTCATTACAATGCTTAGAAATATAGATTGATACTAAATCAATTTAGTATCATAGAATAAAAATTAGAGAAAGAAAATGCATTAATTTCAGATATGTTCCAATTCCCTCATGCAGCAGAATTGGACTCCCTTTTCTGGCCCATACTTAATTTATAGAATCAGCATAATGATACTTATCTCATAAAATAACTGTGAGAAATAAATTAGCCACATGACACACTGTGCACATAACAAATGCTCAATGAAGATAATGGCAGTAATGATGATGAAGTACACAAGGTCATCATGTTTAGTAAGAACATTTCAGCACCGAGCCAGGGTTTGCTCAGTGGTTAAACATCCCCTTGTGCACCAAGAGATGTCTGGTTAGATTCCTGGTCAGGGTATATGCTGGGGTAGTAGGCTGCTCCCAGGTTGAGGGGCATGCAAGCGGCAACCAATTTGTGTTTCTCTCTCATCAATGTTTTCCTCTCTTTCTTTTCCTCTCCCTCTAAAATCAATTAAAAAACACATTTCAAAAAAAGTGTAATTGTGTTCTCATAGTCTTACACCCAATTCAGGCTAGAATGAGGATTCCACTTTGCCACATATACATCTTAGTCTAAGATTATCACCAGCAGTTCCAGCTTAGTTAGTGAAAAGTTAATGGCAGCTTAAGGTTAATGGAATGACACAGAGACATGCGAAATATAAAAGAAAATATATGCTCATGCACAAACCAGGTTAAATTTAAAAGGGTTTATGTATTTAAACATTGTCAAATAAAGAATTAGAGGAAATTGTCAACTTTGACCTTTTAGCTAGGAAGTAAATAGAAAGAAAAGAGATAAAGCCCTTCACACGATACTTTACAGGTGTGACTGAGTTTTTGGAATTCAAAGAAAATCATTTAAATTTCAACATTAAGATGCAGTTTTTGAGCGTGTGATCAAATAATGTAATCATTTGAAGTCTTATCATACTTCAGTTGAAAGTAATTTACAGCTGTTTCTATTGAGAGTTTATCATATACAGCACCCTTTTAACACTATGAAATACTGTCCAGTCACTATGGTAGCCATATCTAATAACTCTTCCGCACAGGATCCCATAAATTACTTTAATGGAGCACTAATTTTCTCACATGTTTGAAATTTTGTGACTAATCTTCCTAGGACATATGTTCACAGACACTAAAGACAGCACTCTTAGAGTACAGGATAATAAAAGAGATGTCCTTCAAGGGAGTGATTTCTTTACTGACTTGACCCCTCAGGAAAATGATGCCAACCTCAAGAATTAGTTGGTTAATTAGGAGGCTGGTCATTCATCTCTGTAGGGAGGGTGCCTCTCAGGCCATCCTGCAAGGCAAGACAGTAAGCAGCATCATATAGCTGTGCTCCTTCCTTATTCTGGGCTTTATTCCTCCATGCAAGGGGTCCAGTTGTATTTGATCATCTTGCAAAGGATTCTGAGATGAGGTAAAGGAAGACCTAAGCCTTTCTACTTTGATGGAGCCTGTGTTATATCAGTGTCTGTGCTAACTGGACTAGCAGCATGGCTCTAGCATATCAGGGAACCATCCAGTGTGCACTTTTTACTACTGTTATGGCTCTTTGTTTGTATGTGATAGAGAGGGGCGGGATGGATGTAAGAGAGAAACTTATGCACCCCAACAGAGGATTGAACCTGCCACCTAGTTATGTGCTCCGACTAGGAATTGAAAACACAATCTTTTGGTGCATGGGAAGATGCTCCAAATAACTGGGCCACCCAGTCAAGGGTACTTAATATTTGGAACATTGAGAGCCTCAAGCTCTATTGGTTGAAGCATCGTCCCTTACACCAAAAAGTTGTGGGTTTGATTATCATTCAGGGCACATAGCTAGGTTACAGGTTCAATCCCAGTTGGGGTATGTAGGGGAAGCAACGGATTGATATTTCTCTCACCTTTCCTCTCTAAAATCAATAAAATATATCCTCGAGTGAGGATTTTAAAAAAAGCAAAAAAACCAGGCAACATCCCCATGGGTATTCCAGGATCTTTCATCAAGAGAAGGCTATGTTATGGCTCCAAAATAAGAGTGAGTGGTTTCATCTGCCCTGCTTTCCAAATGTGACTTATTAATTTATATTTGATAAGGAAACAACATATAAAGCATCCCAAAACCTTTAAGGGTCCCAACAAATAGTAAAGCAGCATTGTTAATGCTAGTCTTGAAGTTAAAGAAATGTATCATATATGAATCACACAGTGAAAAAACCCTGCTGCTAACAGCCATTAGAAATGATACTGATCATTCTAAAAAAAAACTGTTATTTTTAGTGGCAGAAAATATATCTGATCTCTTCTCCCCCTTTCTAACTACTTTATTTAGTTAAGAACCTGGAAAATGTCACTGATATTTTTAAACAGCATATTCTAAAATCTAGTGGTCAAAGAAGTAAGCATCCAGGATAAATTGTACCCGGTAGAAAAACTATATAACAAATTAAGTTCAATGCAACAAAATCAATCTCTCTCTCTCTCTCTCTCTCTCTCTCTCTCTCTCTCTCTCTCTCTCTCTCTGTGTGTGTGTGTGTGTGTGTATTTGTATGTGAAAGAGAGGGGCGGGATGGATGTAAGAGAGAAACTTATGCACCCCAACAGAGGATTGAACCTGCCACCTAGATATGTGCTCTGACTAGGAATTGAAAACACAATCTTTTGGTGCATGGGAAGATGCTCCAAATAACTGGGCCACCCAGTCAAGGGTACTAATATTGGAACATTGTAAATACAGAATTATCTCCTGAATCTGGTATTCAAAAGCATCTATAAAATACTTGTAACTTGAGACTTTGAGCCTACCCAAAAATGCTTGTCAAGCCCCCTTTCACAATGCATTTTGCTCAGTCAGAAACTGATTAACCTAGGTCAGTTTTTGTCCTAAATTAGAAAAAATTAAAAGTTAGGCCAATGTTTGGTTTTCATCCGTAGTACTTCATGTGGAAATAATAACAAAAATTAAATTTATCCAACCAAGATATTTTCATTTGAATTTCATGATACTTTCTTATCCTTTAACAGTGATAACAATATTTTTGCAGCTATCATGAAATGATGCCTCTTTTGCATCAGTGGTTACTGTAAGGCAGCAACAGGTCATAGGAAAGAACCAAACCAAGAATCAGAAAACTGCAGTTCTAGTCCCAATGCTGAAGCTGGGCCCCTCCTCAACCTGGGGTTTCCATTTGTAAAATTGTATCCCCCAGACAAGGAAAAATGTGAATACCAACCTGTGGATGTTTGTTTTTCAGCCCCACTTTGTTGTTTTAAAAGCAAGCTGGACAATCATTCTATAATAAAGAATGTAACTAAAAGAGTTCTCCAGGATTCTCATTTCATCCTTTCTTCTATAAAACAGGTGCTGCAAGCATCCAGTGTCTCCCATCTTGGCCAGATAACACTTTCTTTGCTCACTACCTTGTGTACGTATGCAATTGATTCTTGCAAACATCAGATACATTTTTAAGACTGGCCTAGTTTTCATAAAAAAAGAAAGCCCTAACAACCATTAAATCAGGTACAGTTTATGTGGCATTGAACCCAAGAACATCAGGAAGTAAATCATGCAGAGAATTCTGCACATTCAAACACTCAGAAAGAAGATGAGAAGAGAATCAGCACCATATTGAACTAACTCGAAGGACATAAACTATCTGGTGAGGGACACAGTCTCTTAAATTGCTTTCATTCCTCCTTAACACTTTCTCTCAATGGCTTCTTTACAGCTTTCAATTAACCCTCTCCCTCTGGTTGCCATTTCTCTCTCTCTTTTTTATTGCCAATGATGTCTAAAAGAGAGACTAAATTGCAGATTCTGGCATGTTTTGAAAATATGTTTTTATTGTTTTCAGTACGCAGCTGACTTGAAATGTCTAAGGGTGCAGTAGTCACTGAACTAAATGCAATAGGGCATCAGGATTCAAGCCTCGCCAGCAGGGGCCAGCGAGCTAACCACTGAGGCAGGGAGTGCTGTTCTGACAGTGGGGCGCCATCTAGATCTGTGGCCCTGGAGCCTGGCTTTTGGCCTCTCATTTGGGTCCCAGAAGTACCCCTTTGAAAAGTGTTTATACTTACAACATTGCTTCTCTTTATATAAGATCTTTCTCTCATATACTTCAGATGGAAACATCTTCAATTTTCCAATTTTGAAAATGTAGATTTTCAGAAAAAAAAAGTAGATCACCCCCCCTCCCCCACTGCCCCCAGAAATCAAAATGGGGACTTGTTTCTTTAATTAAGGAAAATATTTTATTTTCCAGTTTTCAAAATCCCATTGCATGTTTCTCATAAAAAGCAAAAGCTGATTTGAGTGGCCTGAGAACCCTCTTCATGTCCACTTCCTTAATGATCTGTGAATCCCTGGCCACATAAGAGACCCATCCGTTTATGGCGAGCTAGCTCCTCTACATCAGAAGTAATTTACCATGTGAAGCTAGCTCAGTCTGTGTTTTTGTGAAAATTGACTCTTGCCTTTCCAGTCTCTACAAGTCTGGTAGAATAAGAAGTCTGAATCGACTATAGAAAGATTACACATCACTGCATTTGAATGCATAGTGAGTAATGCGGTGTATTGGTTCGTGGTGCTTAGCCATTGAAGTCTTTTGACAAAAAAAAGCCTATATTTGTGGTCAGATCAAAATGAATATTTAGAAATAACATTTTCTTATATTACTCTTTTATGGAGCAAAATAAAATGATTATAGGCTCCCACACAGGTATTAGCTTATGTTTGTCACCACAGAAAACACAACCTCTGACATACAGTATATGACATGAAACAATTGAGCAATTTAATATTGAACAACTTAATTGTTACATATAGAAATGGAAAGCCTGCGTCCCAAAATAAGAGACCTATTCTAAACTCTGAATATCCCTCAGGATATGGGCTGCTTGTTTGTTTCATTGGTTGTTGCTGGTGAAATAGCAATCTTACTAACGTTAACAGAAAAATTAGCCTGGTACACAACCCATTTTGTTTGTCTTCAAAGCTATCTTCTGCAATTATCATAATACTTTGGACCATTTTCTGTTGCTGTATGTGAGTCCAGAGGTAGTGTTTCAGTGCGGAACTTGTTCAATAACAGTCATTTCATTTGTTTCTTTGCACTTTTTTAGTAGTACATACTCAGAGTCATCTCTATTTCTTCAAAAATTACCTTACATCATAATATACCATCTTTTTCCAATCTCAACCCTGTATCTATTTGTGCCATCAAATACATCATCTCTTGTACATCCACGCTTCTTTTTGTAAATTGTATTTATTTGTAATTTTTTAAATTTATTGGGGTGAATGGTTAATAAAGTTATATAGGTTTCAGATATAAAATCCTATAATATATCACATGTATATTGTATTCTGTGTTCACCATCCCAAGTCAAGTATCTTTTCCACACCATTTATCCCCTATATCCTCTTCTACCTGCCTCTATCCCCTTTTCTCTCTTGTCATCATCATACTATTGTGCTTATCTATGAAGACTGTGGTTTTGTTTGTTTGGTTTTGCTTAAAAGAGAGTTTTATGTTAAGTGAAATAAGCCAGTCAGAGACAGACATATACCATATGATTTCACTTATATGTGGAATCTAATGAACAAACAAACAAAAAACAGAAATAGACACATGATAAAGAGAACACAATGACAGTCTTCAGAGGGGAGAGGGGTTGGGGAACTGGGTAAAAAGGGTGAAGAGATTAAGAAAAAATAATTCATCTCTGCTTCTTGATTTCTTCCAAAGGCCACTTTATTTTATTTTTCTCTCTCTCTCTTTTTTAAATTTTTTTATCTTTATTGTTCAGTTTATTAATTACATTGTTCCCCCCCTTTTTTTCACCCTATAGTTCCCCTCCACCTGATACACATCCCACCCTCCGCCCTCACCCCCCTCCACTGTCCTCTCCCATAGTTGCATGATTTTTGTCCAGTCTATTGCTGCACTTCCCACACCCCCTTCCTCCCCAAGAGTTGTCAGTCCATTCCCTCTCCAAGTCCGTGATTCTGTTACATTCACCAGTTTATCCTGTTCATCAGCTTATTAATTCACTTGATTTTTAGATTCATTTGTTGATAGATGTGTATTTGTTGTTCCTAATTTACCCTTTTATCTTTTTCTTCTTCCTCTTCTTAAAGAATATCTTTCAGCATTTCATATAATATTGGTTTGGTGGTGATGAACCCCTTTAGCTTTTTCTTATCTGCGAAGCACTTTAATCTGACCTTCAATTATGCATGATAGCTTAGCTGGATAGAGTAATCTTGGTTGAAGATTCTTGCTGTTCATCACTTTGAATATTTCTTGCTACTGCCGTCTGGCCTGCATCGTTTCTGTTGAGAAATCTGCTGACAATTGTATGGGTGCTCCCTTATAGGTAACCTTTTTTTTTTTCTCCTGCTGCTTTTAATATTCTCTCTTTGTCTTTTTCTCTTTGCATTTTAATTATGATGTGCCTTGGTGTGGTCCTCTTAGGGTTCCTATATATTGGGGTTTGGTGCACTTCTTGGACTCCTAAGTCAATTTCTTTCACCAGGTGTGGGAAGTTTTCAGTCACTATTTCTTCAAATAGGTTTTCATTGTCTTGCTCTCTCTCTTTTAATTCGGATGTTCGTATGCTTGAGGTTGTCCCAGAGGCCCCTTACACTATCTTCAATTTTTTGGATTCTTTTGGTTTCTTGCTTTTTCAGCTGAGTGGATTTTCCCTCTTTGTATTTCAAATCTTTAACTTGTTTCTTGGGATGCTCCAGAGCACTTTTAGGTCTTTGTATAGTATTTTTTATTTCAGTCAGTGTATGCTTAATTTCTGATTGGTCCTTTTTCATATCCTTGAGAGTCTCCTTTATGTCCTTGAGGGTCTCCTTCATTTCCTTGTAGGACTCATTCATTTCCATGTTGGTCTTGATCATTTCCTTGCAAGACTCATTCATTTCCTTTGTGGTCTTGCTTATTTCCTTATAGGCCTCGACCTTTTGTTGGAGTCTCTTGAGAAGCCCTATAACCATGGTTTTGAATTCCATGTCCAGTCGTTTTTTTTTCCTCCATTTCTTTCACATCTGATTTCTTTCCATGTCTCTGCATGGTGGCTGCTTCTCTGAGTTGGTCAATTAGCTTTGTGTGGTAGACTTCCTACTAGGGACAGTGGCTCAGCCTCCCCAGTTACCTGAGGTAGATATGGGTTGCACAGTCTTGATGAAGTTAAGCTCAGGTTAATCGCTGTTAGCACTTGGAGGGGTTGACCTCCAGGCCAATTGTCTGTGAAGTTCAGCTGTGCTCAGGTTGGATGGGCAGAGTCTCCGGGCCAAGCAGACAGCGTTAGCTCCGCCCTATGCAGCCCCAGTGACTCTGTGCCAGGGGCAATGTCTGCCAGCACCTCTGAGAGAGAGCCGCTGCCGAGCTCCAGTGGCTGCCGGGGAATTCAGACTCTCCCCAAATGAGTCTGCACACCCAAGGTCTCACCCAGGGTCGTAAAACAAAGCAGTCTGACGGTTTTCTGAATGAGATAGCAAGTCGTAGAGTGCTCACTGTGAGGTCATGAAGCTGAGCTGTTCGCGCAAGCTGCCTTCTCCACAAGCCGGCAGACCCGGCAGCACCCGAGCTTCGGCGTGCCCTCCCACTGTCCAGTTTTCACCCCATATGATAGTGGGTTCCCTGGACTTCGCCCAAAGCTGGAGAATCAGTCCAGTGGGACGTCTTTGTCTCCCTGTTTGAGAAAACTGGCCAGTTTTCAGCCGCCGCCCTATCCGCTGGCGTGCGCTCCAAACCTCTCTCTGCACGAATCTTTCAGCACTGTCCACTGCCACTCCTCTGAGTCACAGTGTCTTATTTTCACTTTCATTTGTGGAATTTTCACTCGGCCAGCTCTCTGGTGATTCTGGAAGGTGTTTGTTCTTTCGTTAAGTTGTAGTATTAAAATTGCTGAGTATGATGGCAAGATAGGTGTTTTACCTATGCCGCCATCTTTGTTCCCACCACTTTATTTTTTAGGAGCTCATTCTCCAAAAACCATTATTATAACTGTAAGTTCTCCTTAAGATCCACCCAATCAACAAGTATATATTTTTGACTTTCCATAAATTCAAGGACATTCTCCAACCTAAATAAAGGATAGCTATGGGGAAAAATTCTTATAAAGTTTTGTTTTAAGCAATAGTTCATTTACATCCCAGGAGAGAGCTGTATTGTCTATTCTGAGCTTCACAGGTCCAATAATACCCCAAGGGAAAAATGTGATAAACTCCATATAGAAAATTAAATATCAATCTGCTTGTGAGTTAGTAAGTCCATTAATGCTATCTCAGTGTGACAAAAATGTTCTTTGCTTTTATTGACTTCTAGCACTAAAATTTAAAATTCTTAAACATAAAATCAGAGAAAAATACTGTAATGCCTATTTTCTGATAAAAGATTATAATACCTTATAATGATAGCTATCCTTGCAAAAGCATTTCTGTGAGTGCTTGCATCTATTATGTCTAAGACTACATATACATTATATATTTTCCAATGTCAATATTTTAATGCTCATTTTGGAAACAAGCATCAAAGGCTTCAGTGACGTGCTCATGTTCTCCACACCATGAAGTTGACTGATTGTCTCCTGTATGTGTACTCTCACACCAGTCCTTTGGTACTGGCAGCTTACTATGGTCAGAGATCATGTAATTTAAAAACTTTCAGATATTTCAACTATGTAGTTAAAATATATTAGGTATTTTAACTATATTTTTAAAATATACTAAATGTTTTAACTGTATTATATTTTGTATTAAAGTAGCTCAGAATTGTGTGCTTTCAAATTTTTTACAACTGATTATAGTATACTAGAGATCCAATGCAGGAAGATTCATATAAGAATGGGCCTTCCTTATGCTGGCTGCCGGCAAGCCTTGGCTCTGGCCTGGATCTATCTTTCTGCCTTCCCACACTGCCCAGAGGCTCAGAGCAGCTGGGGTGCTGCAAAATGCCTGCACCATCGCCATGGTGACAAAGCAAGTGTCCTGCCCTGCCCCCAACCATCAGCAGCTGTATATGCAAATTAACCTGCCATCTTTGTTGGGTTAATTTGCATACTCACATGTGATTGGCTGGTGGGTGTCACAAAGGTAAGGTCAATTTGTACCTTATTCTTTCATTTGTGTAGATAAGACTCTTCAGCAGCCTGTTTTTAACATTTTGATACCCTAATTGTCCCCATTCAATAAAATGGGTAATGTGCATAAGGCCATATGTTCAAATTGAACTAAGATATGTATTATATAAAATGCATAAAATGCACTTCACTAGGAGAAAATGGACTCTCCCGAGATGAAATAAAGCAATGCAGTGATGCACTGATTGTCATCTGTCTTCTCAATGTTCTCCATAACAGGAAACTACCTAAAGGATATGATTAGAGATATATATCAATAAGATGAAGGCTTGTGGCCAAGTGTCTATAATTCTTCTCTGTTTTCTCTCTCAGCATGAAGACATCTAAAATCCCATTCTCTGTTCTAGGGACATATTTAGCATTGTTCACTGACAGCACACATTGCTCCCTCCCATCACATTTATTATTGTTTAATTAAAGAGTGACAACTCAAGTGGTTCAGACAGAAACCAACTAGACGTATCCCCATCAGTCTTTACATAATTAATGGTATTCCCTGTGGATGAGCAATTTCTTCAATTGCTGAAGAGACCAACTTCAGATAAACTTATTTGTGTTTTGACTGAAAGATTCTTCTATTAACTTTAGAATATTTGAAACTGAAATAAATATAAAATATTCAAATATGACATTGCTTTAGGAGAGTGACAACTATTAATAGAACCTCATTACTGCTTTTTTTCTATCCCATTTCATTAATGTGTTACTATAGCAATTTTGAAATTAACATACCTTAGAAAAAATAATATGAGAAATTAAGATATTAAGAATAAAGTCTAGGATAGGAAGAGCATATTTGGTTTCTAGAGAAAAATCAAACTCCTACACATTAGACCATGTACTTTTCTCCCCATAAAGTAAGTTACATCTCAGATTTCACACTGGAGTATAACAACTGTAGTACATATAAAATAATGATGAAATGTTTAACATTGCAACTTGCTTCTTCCAAGAGACTTCATTTTTTAATATTTAAGGCTAATGAAAATATATTTAAAGATTAACTTTTCTTCTTTTTAAGATTAAGGTTTATACAGGGGGCCATAGATAGCAATTTTATGCTTCATGTGGCCCAAGAGGATACAGCAGTGATTCTCCATGAAGCCAGAAACATGGCTAGATAAATCTGGAAAATGCAGGATATTATTCCAAATCCATTAACAGAAGAATCTAATAATTTAAGCTTCATTTTTGTCTAATACTGGAAATTGGAGCACTAAAAATTCAGTACATATGTTTAAGATGACAAGTTATGTTTTAAGAATTCTATCTAATAAAAGAGAAACATGCAAATTGGACATACCTTCACTATGCTACCAGCCAATAGGAGCAATATGCAAATTAACCCCAAGCAAAATGGCAGGCAGACCCCCTCTGCCCTGAGCCGGCCACGGTGGTGCTGCAGGTGGCAGGGGTCCCCATTGCAGCCCCAACTTCAGCAGGGCACCTGGCCCCCCACCGCCTGCCACCTGCAAAGAAGCCTGGCTATGGCCCCGCTTCGCTGCAGGCAGTGGGTCCCCATCACAGCCCCAGCCCCATATCCACCAGGAGGCAGGCAGGAAACCCCCATCTGACAACCCGCAAAAGAAATCACTCCTATTCAGGCCGGTGGTCTGGGAGAGGTTGCACAGAAACTTAAGGGGCATGCTCTTCTTTCCAGGGTCATGCACTGGAGTCTTCGTGCACCCAGATGCCCTGAAAAGTGGATTTCCATGACAAGTTTACTACCTGTGGGGAACACATCACGCTGCACGCCCCAGAGGGGATGGGCGTGTGAGAAATCTGTCCACAGGCTCCTGGACTTCACTTCTAGAAGAGGCACATTGGGTCCAAATTAAAGAAAAAAAAAGGCAAAGCAATTTTCATCTTTGTTTCAGTCTCCACTGGAGAAAGGCTCTTTGGTGAACAAAGAGGTATTCCTCTGGGATGACTGGAAGTACCTGCCTGCCTGTTCTTTGGAAGGGGAGGAAGTCATCCTATCGCTGTCCAGTGAACCTCAGCTTAATCACTGGGAACTAGCCTGGAGCAGTTGGTATTCTGCTCATTCCATGGCTTGTTTTCTCATAGTTCCTGTTGTATTGTGTGGGATCTGGAAACTTTATGTCTCACAATGTGTCCCTATAGCCATCCATCAATACCAGCCTCTGAGCAGGAGGAGCCCCAGCCAGAAGTCTGTGAAACTCTAAGGATTTGGGAGGCTGGCAACTGTCTGATGCTGTAACAATGAATTTAGAGAAGAGAATAAGTGACGATGAAGTAAATAAATGGATTTCTCTCCCCACTTTTTCTTTCTAGATCCAATTTTCTCATTTCCTACAGCTGGAATGTTATTATGAAACTCCAACACATAAGAAGGCTGCCCAATGTAGTCAAAGATCCTGCCCCCATGTGGATACAAGATGGCCACCACAAGATGGCCAGCCGGGAGGGCTGTTGGGAGGTTCCAGGCCTGCAAGGGAGGGCAGTTGGAGTCAATCAGGCCTGCAGGGGAGGGCAGTTAGGGGTGACCAGGCTGGCAGAGAAGGGAAGTTGGGGGCAAACAGGCTGGCAGGGGAGCAGTTAGATATCAATTAGGCTGGCAGAGTACTGGTTAGGGGGTGATCAGGCTGGCAGGCAAAAGCGGTTAGGGGCAATCAGGGAGGCAGGCAGGTGAGCAGTTTGGAGCCAGCAGTCCTGGATTGTGAGAAGGATATCCGACTGCCCATTTAGGCCCGATCCTACTGGGATCAAGCATCAACGGGCAGACATCCCTCCAGGGGTCCCAGATTGGAGAGGGTGCAGGCTGGGCTGAGGGACATCCCCCAACGCCTCCCCATGCATGAATTTCATGTACCAGGCCTCTATTGTATTTATAAGAATGGTCGATAATATTTACAAAATATTGCCAGTTCTCCCTTCTATTTAGCTAGAATGCAAAGGATGATGTTTCTGTTTTAGTTATAGTTCAAAACTTCCTTGTTTTTTTATTTTGCTTTGACCTCATATCAGTCCTATTCTGTGTCTCATAATTTCTACAACTGAAATACCAATGGCACAACAGATCTAGTCTCTGTGATGATTTAGTAATTATACTTTAAGATCACATCTCTCTCCTGCCTGCACTCTTCACTTTCAATATCCTTTTCATTTACATTTTCATTGCTATTTTACAAATCTGTGTAAGCACAAAACCAGCATCTCTTTTGTTTGAATATAGATCACCTGACCCTTGGAAGGCTAGTGAATTAATGCTTTATAGTCTCCCATAATTTTTTACAATAAAATAAATGTTTTCTCAGTTTATTTTGTTCCTGAGAAACCTTTTCATTTTATTTAAACACTAGAGGCCCAGTGCATGACATTCATGCACAGGCTGTGTGTGTATGGGGGGGGTCCTTCAGCCTGGCCTGCACCCTCTTGCAGTTGGATATCCCTCAAGGAGCCCTTAGTGTTCCCATAGAGGCTCCCACCACCACCACTGTGCTTGCCAGGTTTTAGTCCTACTTCTGGCTGAGCAGTGCTCCCCCTGAGGGAGTGCACTGACCACCAGGGGGGCAACTCCTGTGTTGAGTGTCTGACCCCTGGTGGTCAGTGCATGTCATAGCGACCAGTCATTCCACCGTTCAGTCTATTTGCATACCAGGGTTTTATTATATAGCATTCCTCTTCTATTGAGGCTACATTTAGCCTAGCCATGATAGTGTTCCTGTGATGTTTGCTTAAGGAAGAGTTGAGTTTTTCTAATTTTGTGCTCCAAAAATTAAACTTGTGATAATAGTCATCATTTTTCTAGCCAATAAAAAATAATCAAATGTTGGATTCTGAAAAGAAATCTCTAATGGTGGTGAATAAACTACTTGCTTCTTTTAAATGTTTAATATGGGGATTGCAAACTATCAGCTCCTTACTTTATACACTGCCTAATATTTTACTGCTGCGAATGACGCCCACTTTAAAGAAAGGAGGATAAAGAAAAATGAGAAGTACTCTAATGTCTGGCCAATATCACATATAAATATAATCTTGCCAATGTGAAGCTGACTGCTTATTCTGAGACATATATATCTGTTTTTATGTTCATGCCATTGAGCTCGTGATCTACTATCAGAGCACTTTTTGCCCTTCACCATTTTCTTGGAAGTTGAACATGGACAGTATGAATGTCGTCCTTTTTCTCTCCATATTCAGCTCTATTATCTTTATGGGAGCAGCTGTTAAAAACTGTAGAGAGTCCCAGCCTGTTTTGGTCAGTGATTAGAGGGTCCGCCTGTGGACTGAGAGGTCATGGGTTTGATTCTGCGCAAGGAAAGATACCTGGGTTGCAGGCTCAGTTCCCATCCCTGGTCAGGGTGCATGAAGGAGGCAACCAATTGATCTGTCTTTCTCACATTGAAATTTCTCTCTCTGTTTCCCCCCTTTTTCCCCACTCATTTAAAAATCATTGCAAAAAATATCTTCAGGTGAGGATTAATAAAAAACAAACAGACAACCCACAAAAAACTTGGAGGAATAGAGGAAATTGAAGTTAAGCATATAGTCCCCCAACTGTTTTCCTAGAAGCTATGGATGCTGATGACATAGCTTCTCTTGACTTGGGGTGGTTAACACAATACGATATACAGATGGTATGTTATAGAATTGCACACCTAAAATATATAGTTTTAATAACCAATGTAACCCAATACATTCAATTAAAAAAAGAAAATGAAAAAACAGTGAATTTTAAAACTTTATTTTCTTTAAATGGATATTTGAAAGCATTGGATTTAACTCACTGATTTTTATATTAAAATACATTTTTGAAAGTAAGTAAAATTGGAAGATAAATGTTTGATGCAAAATTATCCAACATGTGCCATTTCAACTTTATATGAATACTAGAGGCCTGATGCATGGATTCATGCCCCAGTGAGGTCCCTCAGTGTGGTCTGCAGGGATCAGGCAGTTCAATGCCACCTGCTGCTGCTGCTGCTGGGTGTACTCATTGCCCCTCTGCCATGGTCTCCAGGCTGTGATGGCCAGTCATGATCCCTGCATCTGGCACCTGGACTTCAACAGAACGACACTCCTGCTGTGGGAGCCCACTGACCACCAAGGGGCAGCTCCTGCATTGGCGTGTGCCCCCTCATGGTCAGTGCACATTATAGCAACCAGTTGACCAGTACTTCGGCCCTTCAGTCAGTCAGTCATTTAGGCTTCTACCATATATGTGTGTGTGTGTGTGTGTGTGTGTGTGTGTGTGTGTGTGTGTGTATAGGAAAATAATATGCATTTCATTACATATAGTGCATAATATCTCTGATAATAATTATATCTAAATGACTGCCATAAAATAATCTATGATCATAAAGCACTCTAATTCATAATATGGGTTCTGGCTGCTGAGTATATTGTCCTAATAATATATCTTTATTTGGTGATATTTTCTCTAAATTTAATGAAAACTATTTTACTGAGAACAATGACTAGAGGTAGAAACAGAGGAAAATAAGGGATGGCTTATCTTTTCTCTATTATAACCGACTTCTGAAAAGAACAGAAAGAAATAAAATGAGAAAGGAAGGGGAAACTTATTAATATTAATTGAACAATTTAGCCTTTATAAACTCTTTTTAACATATACCATCTTACTTAGTCTTAGAATTCTAGAGGTAGGCATTATAATCGATGCCATTTAAAATGTGGGAATGCTAAGGAGGAAACGGCCTCTAGTCTTTTTTTTAAAATTAATCTTCACCTGAGAATATTTTTTCCATTGATCTCTTCAGATAGAATGGAAAGGGACACAGTGAGGAGGAAAGAGAGAGAAACATTGATGTGAGAAGACACATAGACAGGTTTACCTCCTGCACATGCCCAGATTTGGGTCAGGGATGAATCCCTAAGTTAGATGAGTCCCTAATGCATCCCTGACCGGAAATTGAACTCACGACCCTTCAGTGCACAGGCCAGTGCTCCAGGCATTGAGTAACACTGGCCAAGGTAGCCTCTAGTCTTACAATCAGATCTATTCACTACAAAAAGAACTCTGAGCATTTTGTTATTCATGTTCCTGGTTTGGGCTAAATTCTATTTTAGCATGTGTTAACCGTTATTTTTCAAGGACATATCACCAATGAAAATCATTGTCCTAGATAAAGAAAATTATTAAATCTATTTGTGTCATGAATGTCAATCATAGCTGTTAAAACTGACATATGTTTTCAAAACGGTATGTTGAACCATTCCAGCAAAGCTTTTATTGAGGAAGTCTGTAAGTAACTCTGGGAAAAATGCAACATAACTTTGAATAAATTCTTAAAGGAAAACAAACTACCACATTGTGTTTAATAAAATCTATACATGGATTTATTTTAATTTCTAAAATGCATCATTTTGAATATAATGATAATTAGTTCATTCTTACATAAGATCTAAGCTTTCTCTACACACTGTCAGTACAGAATATTTCTGGGTTACTATTAATTGCTTCTGAAGAGAGTAGCAATAGGTTTATGAAATAATCTCAACCCCAAAAGAAGGGTAGGCATTAACTTCTCCTGTGATATATTGTATACATTAATATACACTGCATCTTTAGTGCCTGACCTTAAATGACAGGAATATAATGCACCATTTATCCATTTATAAGCAATACTTTAAAGAAGTGTTTCTTTTCAACATCGTTTTGTGCTGCAAGGTGAAAATGATGAAAAACACTGCAACATTAACTATACCACTAATTAAAAATATAATTGATCAGTTTATATGCATTCTTTTACTACTAGACCGCACCAATCCAACTTTTAGATTCTAGTTAATCACTGACATGATGTTGTGGTATTATGAACTTTATTAAATTTAATTTTAATTTCTCCCAATATCACTTTGCTAATAGCACCTTTGAAGTCTATTAATCACAATACATGGTTATATTTTTGTTTCTTTTATGCTGTGATTGCCTAGATTTTTAATCATTTGGAATATATGACTTCTTGACTAATGCTAGGTGTTCACTAGTAATGGTCTCACGGTAAAGGGCACACAAGCTACTTCGGGTTCAAGTACTAGTATTCACATAAAACTTGACCAGGTGAAATCTGCATGTCCAAGTGACATTGGCAATGCCAGTCTCAAAATATCACAAACATTCTGACCCTTTTCAATGGAGGGTATTAAGGAAATCATATTCTGTTTTGCTGTGGTCTGTATGTAACCGTAATGGATTTTTAAAGCTTTTAGAACAATCTAAAACTAGGAGCGTAGTGGCATCTATTGTGTAGGTTAGCAGGGGGGAAATGTTGTTCAAAATAAGAAAATCATTCATTTAACTTCTCTTTAAAGCAGCGGTTCTCAACCTGTGGGTCGCAAGCCACAGTTGAGAACCGCTAGCAAGGTCACCTAAGACCATCGAAAAATACAGATATTTACATTACGATTCATTAACAATAGCAAAATTATAGTTATGAAGTAGCAATGAAAATAATTTTATGGTTGAGGGTTACCACAACATGAGGAACTGTATTAAAGGGTTGCACGGCATTAGAACTTTTGAGAATCACTGCCTTAAATTTATTTTTAATCTCTTGAAGCCTTGGTTTTCTTATATTTAATTGGGTATTAAGATGCTTTCTATTGAAGATGTCCTGAGTTTAAAACAACACTACACAAATATTTATTAGTTCATAGTAGGATTCCATTAATTTCAGTGGCTTTCTTCTTTCTGTCTCATTCTTTTCATTTACCAATCTCACCAATATGCCAGATAATAAAGCAATTTCAGGTGACAAAAATGTTTTTATTAAATACATATCAAGAAAATATATTTGTTATTTATTCATGTAACAAGTATTTTTTTTCTCATGGTTATCAGCAAAAACACAAGAGGGGTGGGGAGAAGAAGAGAGAGAATGGATACACAAACCTGCTCTTGGTTTTTTGCTTTGTTCAGAATAATACATATAGAAATATTTTGACAATAATGATTAGAAGAGAGGTCTGGATTATATAGTTTAAATTACTTTTAAAATCTCTGATGGAACTCAAAACATGAATACAAGTAATTTGGAAAATGGGAAAATATTTTTCAGTCAAAAATAAAGCCCAGTTCCAGTACATTCCCTGCCAGACTATTTCCTTATCATTAAGAAATGAGTTTAAATAAAAACAGAGAGCCAAATGTGTATCACATTAACTGAGGGGCGATTCCAGTAATTTCCTATGGACATAAAGATGCATATTTTAGTGAATCTGGAGAAGACATGGAATCTAATAAAAGTTAACATTAGGTAGGTGATAACACACTAATACAATTATCCTGATCTGGTGCAGACTGAGGAAAAATATAGTTACTTTAGAAAAATAAAAAAGAATACAGTGTAGTGATAATGTGTTGTAGAATTGTAAACGTAAATGGTGTATAATTTTGTTAACCAGTCTCACATCAATGAATTCAATAATAGGGATAAAGATAAATTTAAAAATTTAACTGTGGAAACATCACCTGGAAGAATGGGTTGTTCTAACTAAAAGATAGAAAAGAGATATGTAAACAAGAAAATAAGTATTTTTGAAAAATATGCATTTAATTGTCAGCTACCTTACCAGAGACCTCAGACAAGCATGGAGAATTAATGCCATAAAAACTATTCAGAATCAAGAAATAGAAGTAATTATTTTCATCTTGGAAGTTATCTCAGTTTGTAATAATGCATTTATATTTGTTTAATGTTCACATTCCCCATTTAGGGGTAGAGCATGAGCATAAGAACCACATGAATTTTGTACAACATTATACAGTAAATACAGCAACTACTAGGATAGTGCTAGGCACTGTAGAGGTTGCCAAATAGAAATGTGATGGATAATCAATGTGTAAATGAATGGCTGTATGAATCATAGAAGAAAAATATCTGTTTCAATGTAGGAAAAATTACTAAAATTCAGGAAGCACATAAGTAGGACATTACTTTAAAATATGTTCTTACTATTACTGTTTTTTCAATTTAATGGACTAATTTGGGGGCAGAGGGAAGTAGTATTGTAGCCTGGATGTATTAAAACCAATAAATAAAAAAATAGAAAACTATGCTAGCTGATGACAAGCAATTTGTTCAGGTTATTAATAAAAAACTATTTGCATTAACAGTTATTTCCTGATTATGTGTTCCTTGATATTTGAATCTTATACTTGATGCTCAACATATACATATTTCTTTCAATGATAAAATATTCCAAAGCATAATAACATTTCTATACTTCACTCTCCTTTCTCAAGAGATATAAAAAGACTATTTATAGTTGAATAAGACTGATTAGTTAGTGTTTACTGTTCCTATGACAAATTAATGAAGAAATAGCATGTCCTTATCCTTTGATTTGTTGCTGATTAATAAATCAATCAAGTATTACTGGTATGGGAAAAATAACAGGAATACACTCATATAATGAGATGATGGTTGCCTTTTTACACTCTGAATATTCATAATCTCAAATAAAAAATGAAATTAATTGGGACTATTGCTGACTCTTTGAAGGAGAACTGGAATTAATGGCTCCTGAAGATTAAATTATTCACTCATCCCTGGAACAAGAAGTTCCAGGACAGGGTAGGGGCAGTGTCATTGTGGTTGAGTCTTGTCCAATCCTTGTGTTTCATTGCTTAATAAACAGTAATTTCAAACTTCAGGTTTTTTAATGTAGGTTGGTTCTTTAGGGAGTGCCTCTGTCTAGTGCAAGCATGTCAAACTCAAAGGCTAACACGGGCCAAATAAATGAGGTATGTGGCCCACATTTGACATGCTTGGTCTAGTGTACATGCTTGTGACATGTCTAAGATAAAACACTATTGAGGTTTGAATCAGCCAGTCTTGGAGTTTCTAATGACACCACAGCCATGACAAACATTCTGTGTAATGTAGGTAAGAAGTCATCTTTGAGCCTTGTTTGCTGTTTGGATTTATGAGCTCCAAAGTGAAGAGCTGAATGCTTCATAATTGACTCATAAAGCTTCAGCCCTTTATTGCCTTTTTCTGCAGGGATGTTATCGCTATTTACATATCTGGAAATTAGCCATATGAAGAGAGGGCAAAGCTGGCCCTAGAGTAGAAATAGAAAGAGCTTCAGTCTTCTCTGGGTCCTTGACGTCATAGTCAGAAGTAGTTTAAGAGAGACACATAGCTGTTTCTCCTGTTGCTCTGCATCTGTGCTGCCTCTGGAGTAAGAGACTCCTCGTCTCTTACTGGGACTCAGGAAACATGTCCCTCACCTTGGATCTCTCCTTGACTTCAGCCCTCCTGAATGATCTGTTCTTATTCAACATCAACTACCACTTCAAGCCGAGGTAATCCATTACCTAAAGATAGAGTACAAACCTGGGCCGAATGCTCTATGCCCATTGAAAATTCCAAATTTTAAGATAGAGAAGCCCCAGACTCACAATTGGCCCATTTTGGCCGATGTAGCTTTGACCATCCTTGGGACTTTTGGTGAATGCTAAATCTTCCACCATCTGTTTAGTAAGTCACCCTGGGATGGATCTTTTTTTACAGCTTTCAAAAGGTATAATGGAAATACAAAATCTGTACATATTTAATGTATACATTTTGATGAGTTTGGTCACATGCATACACCAGTGATATGACCTCCACAGGTGATAAACATATTGATCACCTCCAAAGGTTTCTGGAGATCTAATGTGCAGCATAATGCCTATAGTTAACAATAAAGTTTGTCCATTTAACCTGCCATGGCTTCAGTCCAGCTTCAGTCAGTCTCCCACTTCCTGCGCAATCCTTCCTTCAGGCTCTGTAGTCAGGCTCAAATTTAACTTCTGAGTATGCCTTCCCCTCTCCTGCTGCATTCCTGAGCACCTGGAGGGACACTCAGTACCTTCCACTTATAAAAATGTCAAGGGCTGCTCAATGATACCTGCTCAGGCATTCTCTCATGTGAACCACATTAACTTTTAGTTACTGTCTTGCACCTACTCTAGCCAGCCGGCTACAGAGGGGGAAGCCTATGAGGTTTTTCTGTACAAGATAATCTAAGTAGGAAATTAAGACAATAAAACGTTTACTGTAAGAGTTCTCTCTATCCTAATTCCCTACCTCTGTCTAACACAGAGAAGAAACACCAGGAAACAGGTGTCTCACCACCAGATTTCCTCATCTCTTGAGACCTACCAAGGAGAAGGAATGGACTTTTCCTTTCTTCTCTACCCTGGGCTATGATCTGATCAGGCAAGTTTAGTGTTTGGGATATGACATTGAATTAAAGGAATTTAGGCAGTCACTTTCCACAGGCAAGATCTGACCTCAATTTGCATTGCTTTAGCCTTGATGTTCAGAGCCAGTCAGTGCCCTCTTTGCTCTGGATAGAATAGAACAACAGTTTGATATGCTTCATGACCATCCCTCAAATGAGGAAGTCTTTGGGGTGAAACTATTTCTGGGAAAACCAAAAATGTCTCATTGTAATATCTCCCCGCAAATCATCCTTATGTGCCAAGTTATTTCATGTTACATACCACTCCAGACTCACAGGGTCTTACAGGGTTTGTCTTTGTGTATAGGGAAACACTTAGGTTTGAAGAGGTTAAGTAACTTGCCTTGATCACACACTTAGTAGATTGCAGAACAGCTTTAGAAATCAGATACTGTCATTTCAGAATGCGTATGTTCATTGAACTTGCAATGCCTTTTTGACAAGACATTTCAACTATCTATTGAAAAATGAAATTGTGTGGGCATTTCAAAGAACTAACAGATTTGAACAGGGGATAAGGAGGAGGCGGTGAGAGAAGTGTATTTGAGAACAGAACCTTCCAGCATCTTGAGGATCACAGATCTGCAAGGGCACCTGCAATAAGTTTTCTTCTGTTTGCAATGCTCATTCCATTGTTTGAGATGCATTCCTCCCCCTACAGTTCAGGAATTACATTCAAATTCCTTCTTCCCACTGGATTATTTCTGTCCATACATTCATGTTTAAAATAGTGCTTCAGGTAATGACTGTAATGTAGAAAGAAGTTTTCTTTACTAAAATTAGTTTGAAATAGTCTGTTAAATATCTTTATAAATATATTTTTGATAGATCTCCTTTACTTAGAAAATTCTCTTTATTTTTAGGCATTGACACAAAAATTCTAGAGACTATTCCTTTGCATTTGACTTTTGTAAAAAAAATTATAGTTTATTCTGTTTGCAACAACAAAACAAAATATTCTATGAGCATTCCTCTTTGGGATATAAATAATGGTCTAGTAAACTCAAAGTTTCGTGAAACCCAAATAATATTTCAGTGCCATCTATAAATGTGCAAACTTAAAATCATAGAACTAGGCAAGACCACAGCCTTGATACTATTGGACTTTCCTGGTTGTGAGCATTAAATGCTCAGTGTAATCAATCTCTTATCAAGAACACTGTGTGTTGCCGAAACTGATTTGGCTCAGTGGATAGAGCATCGGCCTGCAGACTGAAGGGTCCCAGGTTCGATTCCAGTCAAGGGCATGTACCTTGGCTGCTGGTGTGTAAGAGGTAACTGATTGATGTTTATCTCTCATCGATGTTTCTGACTTTCTATCCCTCTCCCTTCCTCTCTGTAAAAAAATCAATAAAATATAATTTAAAAAAAGAATGATGTGTGTGTGTGTGTGTGTGTGTGTGTGTGTGTGTGTGAGAGAGAGAGAGAGAGAGAGAGAGAGAGAGAGAGAGAGAGAGAGAGAGGAGAAATTAATCTTCTAGTAGCAATACAAGAAAATATCTAATTTTCCCACACATAGAATAGGTGACTATGATTTTTAACAATGACTGATGAGAAGATTTCAACAGGGTTAAAAAAAGGCAGATAAAATGAGCAAGAACAGTATCATTAGGTAATACAGACAATTCCAACATGTTTAGGGTATGGGATTCATATATATCAACAAAATGCTCATCACAAAGAATTGTTGGTTTCTTTCTAGTACATTGGGTACTTCTACTGAAACTGACACACCTATGATGGCAAGGGCTGTTTTGTGTTCAACAGTGCTCTTCACTGACTCAATGTGAAAGACTAAAGTGCTCTCTACAGTGGAACCCTTTGCATCACTGGATAGCTATAGAAATAATGTTGGAAAACGTTATTTTTATCTGAATTTTATCAAGGAGTGGGGAATAAGTGATTAATTTCTAAATTCCTGCTTTTATAAATCTAAATTACTGTTCTCAGATCAATTTCACTTCAGCATAGTTGTGTATGTGCATATAAATGTATCATTTTTAAAGTGAAATTTCAATATATGTCCAATTTCCTTGGCAAACCTCAAAATTAAAGAGATACTTTCTTTATATTTCTAAATTATGCTTTCAAGGTAGCCACAAATCTCAGTGTACTTTTCTGGGCATAAGCCTTGGTTATTGGTCAACATTTTCATCCTCTGCAGTGGAGTTAAATATCATGGAATTATTCATGTTATAAAACCTCCTTTACTTATCCCAGTGATATCGGTATTTTCCTTTGTCTACATAATAACACTTGAAAGCAATCTGTCAGATTACTTTTATCAGAATATGTGATACTGTTGTATGGGAAGCGATGATTGAATTAGTTTATCCAAATACTAATACAAATTAAATAATGCAACTCATGTGACTCTGGTTTGTAGAACACTTTTACTCATCAAGTCATCAATTGAGCAACTTTAAGTAATCCATTGAAACTAGTCTCAAATACCCTGCTTCCCACGGCATGTTCTCTACTTCACATATGTGTGTTAGCACTAAAGGTTAGCACTTTATAATGTCTCCATCTGTAAAAAGATCCTGATTTTGTCAGTGCTGGAATGAGGTAAATTAGCCAATGTGATATGTTCATTCATGTCCCATAAAATTCAGAGGATAAGATTAGTGAAGGCCATGTTACAAACACTGCCTACCAGTCTACATACAGATTTAGTTTTCATACAGATTTAATTCCACTTTTAAAATTTACATTGGCTTTTAGGTCTTGATTTCCTCCTATGAAAAACTGGTATAATAATCATAGTGGGAGGAGGATTATGAAACCAACAAAGTTTAATCTTCAAGGTTGCATGTGCATAGTGATCCTCACAACCTATAAAATTGAGTCTCCATAAACCCAAATCTGTTCTTTACATACTTCATAAGGATTCTGTGAGGATTAAATAAGATCATATAATCCTTTTGCCCCGTGCAGTTCACAATATGTGCTTTATGAGAAACTACTATCATTTATAACATTTATTCAGTAAAGAAGACTAATGGCATTTATGAGGCAAATACTCATTTGAAATGATGACTGTCACTATGATTAACATCAGGCTTTGTTAATAATCATATACCCAGCTTTGTTCTTTTCAGAAGAGAAAATTTGTATTTACCTTGTTTGCTTCTCAACCGTACGCACTAACATGGTGCTGTGCATGCTAAGGACACACTAAAGACACAATAAGTATTTATTGTATCCATTAATATTGAATATGATTTAGCACTATGGGACGATATTCAAATTGTGAAATAAAATGCGTTAAGAATTAACATTGGTATTTTTAAAATGTTCTTGTCCCTTAGTTGTCCAATTAATTATCAAACTTTCAACACTACATTTTATATTTTTCTTCAATCTGTCATTAACCAAAAATGGTGTTAATCTCTTTGGATTTTTATAAAGTTCATAAATAGTCCTGCAAAAATGCACTATTCCTGCATTGTCTCAGCAACCCCAGTAAAATCACATTATTATAAATAATATAATATTCACATAAGTGGATCATTCTCATGCAAATAACTTTTCTGCTACAGTCAAATGCATTTTAATGATAACATTGGACTAACCCTAGGTGATGGCATCTGCTGCTTTTATGCTCAATCCATTTGCCACTCCTGCACATACCCTGGAACATTCAGTTTAAGGTCACAGAAAATCTGCTCAGTTTGATAATGTCAGCCCATCATGTTTCATTTCAGTTAAGCAAACGTCAAATCAAATGATGCATGTCACAGATGTATAAATAGTATGTGCATGCAAAGCAAATATCAAGTCATAAATGCATGGAATCTTCTGATTTGTTCACTTGAACTATGTTCTCAATTTTTTGCCTGAAAGAAGCCATTGATGTAAAAAAAAGTGCATAGTTCTCAAGTTATCCAATTGTCAACTTTACAAAATATTTTGCATTAAAAAATGTCCTCTCCTTGCAGCTATCTTAATAACAAGGAAAGCAGTCATTCTACTAAACATAAACATTGCCAGTGAGGACATATTAAACTATATAAACATCTTACTCTCTTAAGATTTCTCTAAAAATAAAATTAACCCATCCGAGTCCTCAGGGTTAGTTCAAGGTAGTCCTAAAACATCATAATCTGAAAATCGTTACAGAATTGAACCTGATCACTAGATAAATGATTCTGACAAAATTGCCACTTTAAGGAATTGATCGGGATAAATGCCATTCCAAGAAAGATTCTCCTTGTGAAAATGGAGAATGTTTACACTTGAAAGAAACTTTGTAAATTGTGTTCAAGTTTCAGTATGGGATGCATTTCCTTATTTAATACCTTTCTATCCTTATTAAATACCTAGACAAAATGCTTTCTATGTAGAAGGTATGTGATGAATATTTGTTGAACTGAATTGAATTCAGGGAAAACCCAGACTCATTTGGAAGAGGGTGGTTCTCAAATTCTTACCCTGTCCTCTACCTCATAGTTGTTTTTATAAAGGATGTTTCCTTTTCCCATTTGGTATAAGGGCTGTTTTAGTCTGAGATTCCCAAGAAGTAGACTCCTAAGGAATATTCAAATAGTTGATTTGGGAGTTGAAGGAAACACTGGCAGTATGTGGGTTGAGTTAAGGAAGGAAGGACGGATTGTCGATGGAGCTGCATTATCAAAAAAGCAGCTACGGAAGGCAGCCGTACTAAATGCACAGGAGAACATCTAAGACTAGTGTGAAATGCTGCCTCAGTGCTTTTCCAACCTGAAGGCAGGACTGCCCGGGGAATCCACACGTCAACTCACATTAGTCCTTGGATGTTTTCCACGAGGGTTGTTCCTAGGAGGGCTCATTCCCTAGCTCTTCAGCTGCCAAGTAGCAAAGCGATCTTCAGTGACCAGACAAAGCCCTTAGGAGAGAAGCACAGGTGTCAGCTGGCTCTCAGGTCCCAGGTGGTAATCCATGAGGTAAAGGTGTGGGGGCCTGCTGCAATGGCATCTATCACAGACCATTCTTCCAGAACATGAAAGACATTTTGGACTAATAACTAGAAATAATTTTTCTTAACGCCCTTATATTATGGAAGAACCCTTTTTTAATACTGTGGCTAAATAGTTACATCAAAAATCTGCCTCAGAGTCTACAGCCTACCCTAAAGCCTGTGTTTCAGAGGCAACGGCCAATCATCTGTTTCTCCCACACGGCCTGTGCCAGGCTGACCTCAAAGCCAAGGAAGGCTCCAACCCAATAGATCTGGCCCCTTTACTTCGCCTGCACAGATCCCATGCTTCACAATGAATCCCTGAAAATCGTCTTCCTTTTGCCCAAAGTGCACAGACCAAGGGACTGCCTCCCACTCTGGGGTAAGCACAGGAAATCATAAGCTACCCAGTGATTGTCATTCCATAAAATAGCACTTCTGTTCCACTGTATTATGTAAAAATGGGGTTTGTACTAGAGTTGTTTTATAGCAGGCTGCTTTATATCCCAAAGAGTTTCATTGAAAATCTGAGCTGAGATGAGCCACCTATAAAACTGGCAGAATAGAACTCGGGTAAGGCTGTTGTGAAGTTTTCTCAGGCTCATAAAACCTGGTTACGTACCTTGACAGTTAAGATATTGCTCAAACACTTTACCAAAAGAGCCTGAATCATCGTACCATATTTTGATTTGATTTTTAGGGACTTTCATTTTGAACTTTCCTTCTCTGCTTTGATCTTTTATTTAAAAGTGTGAGAACACTTGACCTGTTGTTCTTCCTTACAATGAATCATGGAAGAATCCGGATCAATCTTCCACATTTATAGATAGGAAGGAGTTTAAAGGTCAGGTATAGAACAAGAAGCCTTAAGCATTTCTAATGTCATCAAAACAAAAGCTAACATTTGCTGAATATACATACCATTTTCAAGGTGACATTGACTTATGACTTCATTGTTTATATTTATTGCTTTATTAATCTTTATGGCATTCATGAAATACCTACTTTTATTATCCTTATTTATTTAGTGCAACCGAGGCTCAATGAACTTAAAAATATCTTTAAGATAAGAGTTAAGAATCAAACCCACATTTTTCTATGAGAAATTATGCTTTAAAGCATTCCACTTTCCCATTCTACCATTTCATGACATAACATGTGTCCCTAGAAATGTAAGTGTGGAGGTTCTTTTTTGGGGTGTTTGAAATACTATATCTTCAAAGGCACATGGTTATTAGATTATATGAGCATATCCATTTGGTAAAATGCATCCGATGGCAGAATATATCCAATGATCGGTGCATTGAACTGAAGGCAAATTATACAGGCACACTTCCTCCAGGTGCACTGCTCCTCAATTCCCTCTCTTGCCGTGAATTGAATAAATAAATAAATAAATAAATAAATAAATAAATAAAACAGTTGGTTTCCTCATCCTATCTCCCAGGCCACAGGACAAGTCAAGGGTTGTGCACAAGACCCCATCCAATCTTTCAGAATTCTTCCTAAGGACTTGCACAATTTTGGCTAGGAGGTGTAAAAAACTTGCATTTTCTTTTCTAAGGTGACAATTTGTAGGGAGCTGAATCCTACATTGTGGAGAAGGTAGTTTTAGCACTTAAAATGAAACTAAAGCTAACATTTTGAGGAGGTGACCTACTTCAATTCTGTTTCATTTTAGTTTATTTAAATGTAAATGGCTATATATGGCTAGTGGCTAAGGCATTGGACATCACAAGTGAAGGAGAATGAGCCTCATATCCAGAGAGAATAAGAAATGAGTAATTAAAAAAGACAGCCCTGGTGGAGCTGGGAAGGCTCTTTAAGGCTGGCTGTACCCTGCCCCTGTGGTTTGCAGAGGTAAGGTAGTGAATTCCTCATGCCTCCATCTCTCCAAAGCTTCTCCTCTGCATGTGACCCTTTTACATGACTTTAATGTAAACCACTCTTTATTCCACTCTCTGTGCAAAGAAGCATGAAAGGTTTATGTGTGTTGGGATGACACTGTAATTAAGTTTCCATTCTTCTCAGGAACAAATCCTTATTAAATAAGTACAAATTGCTAATTGTTGCTGAGCTTTCCAATTCTATAAGAATGGAAGATGGAATAGACAATCACAGGGTTGTACGTGAAGAGGAGGCTTCACAACTGTTCCTAGGATTGATCTTCTTAACCTTCAAAAGTCTCAGCTAACTCCAGTGTGTATAGAATCATAACTTTGCATAATTAATGATGTGATTTTTTTTTGCACTCTTGCATTACTTAAAGGAGCTTTCCAAAGACTGTTTCCACATACTGTGACCAAAAATATCACAGTTAATGACTTAGCATTTGCTAATAATGGACCTTTTAATTCTGACTGATATTATCAGTCTTGTAGATTTATCATTTTATAAAAGAAATTATAATGATGGGACCAGTACTCTCCAAAGATTATAGATCTTAGTCATTTTTAAGCTTCACCTGAGGCTATTTTCCGTTTGCCTTTAGATAGAGTGGAAAGGGGGGCGGGAGAGAGAGAGAGAGAGAGAGAGAGAGAGAGAGAGAGAGAGAGAGAGAGAGAGAGAGAGAGAACGCTACTGTAGATCATAGTATTTTAGATAGAAGGAACCATAAAGAACGTATCGACTAGCCTCCTAATTTACGGATGAAGAAACAAAAACTCAAGAGTGACAAACTGATTGTCTCAAGGTCATAAAACCTAATTATTAGTCAAGTTGAGATTAGATTTCAGGCATCCTAATCCCCACAGCCCCACAGTACCCTGTCAGCGAGCCAAAACCAATACCTCTTGGTGCTATTCTGACTTTTGCCTCTTCAAATGCCAACTTAGTTGCCATTTGCACTTTATAATTCTTAAGATCTGACAGCTTTGTCAAAACAACCCTTCACATAATCCAATAATTTTTGTGACTGTAACCTGTATAAGATGAGATTTGAACCTAGCAACCTGTAGAGCATGTTGATGCCATGGAAACTAACATCCCCAATTCTGGCTTAGTTTTTGGAGGTTTAATTAGAAGGAAGAAAGCTGGAGGACGAGCTCGGGGTGGTCAAGGGAAAGACATTTCAAGAGGTGAAACATCAGGACCAGATCACTAACCTCATTGGAAGTGAGCAGCTCACCTCTGTGTTCAGTGATGCTTGAGCAAGAATGAGGAGATGGTTTTCATGCAAAGATAATAAATGCTATTTGGGGTGTGCTGTTTGTTTTCTTAAAGAACAGGGTAGGGATGCATAAGGAGGTAACTTTTAACAATTTTAACTAGAGGCAAATATAGGAATTAAGAATATCTTCACAGGTATAAGTGGAAATATAGAGCAAATAAAATTATGGGAATTTGCATTTTCTACTTTTATTTCAGTTATTAAAATGTGTCTATGAAAGATATGTAAAGAGGGAAAATAAAGTCACCTTTACAATAAAACATTTTATTAATAAAAAGTAAACACCTAATTCTTATCCTAAAGAAGTTGCTACCAAACGGAGAGAAATAGTTGCAAAGTATATTAAGTACATAAAAGCCTTAAATTCTATGATGGATTTACATAATTTAGCATAACTTGTGGGTAATGATGATGATAAAACCACTAAACAACTGCTAAGCATTTAAAAAACATTTTCCTTCCATTAGCACTAGTAGCTGGAAAAGAACATACTTTGGCTCAAATTATCCTTTTAAAAATCTGGTTTGGGGACAGTAGAATTTTATCAAAGGTTTCATTGAGGGTCCTTGCATCCCCCCCAAAAAAATGTTTACATAAGCAGAAGCTTTCACCTGATTGGAAATGATATGCCATTTTGATAATGGCAAGGTCAGAATTTCAGATAATTTCATCCATCCCTGCTTGTATGCACAAGATCAAATTAAGCCAGACCCTGTTCTGGCCAGAAACAGTCTTGTGGAATCAGGAAAGTGTTGCTTATTATTCTTATAAGATGTTAAAATAAACAGTCTTTTTTGAATACAATAAAAATATCACATATTATTTCAAGCCCTAATTTTGTTGTGTTGTAACCAGTAAATTTGTATAATAAAAGATGACTGTGCTTTTGTTTCTCTTTAAGAATTGGATAATTTATGCATCTTTTATTTTGGTCTCCTTAGCATTTCCTCGTCAATAGATGTAAAATAATTACACAAGTTTGGCTTCAGGTTGGCTGGGTCTGTATAAAATAGCATAAATGTGACCTTGCAGGGAGGATTCTTTGTTTCAGTGATTGATCACTCAATTAAATTCTCCATGGAAAGGGAAAACTAAGGGATCTCATTACATTTTTTTTGATTGTTACAAATATAGAAGGATAAAAATATCAGAAATTGAGTACATGAAATATTAAGAGGCAGAAGCTTTAAAAAACTTACTTTGAAAGCTAAAATTAGTTTAGATGTCTAGTAACACTATTTAAGCTATACCGAATGCTTTTAAGTAGAGTCAACAATGGAACAAACTAAACAAACAAATAAAAATACAACTCAAAACATGAATTTGAGTGATAGTTTTTCAAAGCAAATTCACCCAATAAACTACATCAAGTAATGGCATTTAAAAATAATCAAGCCTTCATAGGAGGTACGTAGAAAATAATACTCAAAACCACATAGCATCCAGTGAGAATTAAAAACAAACAACTAACAGTTAAAATCATTTTACTGTATGTAATTCTTCAATGTGGTAAATGTCCTGTCAAATGAATATGAGTGTAGTAGACAGTCAACTGGATTCTAATTTACAAGGCCAAGTTTCCAGCAAGAATACAAGAGTACAAGATGAAAGAATCAGCCTACTTACCAGGTGCCAGGACAATGCTGGGCATAGGTAATACACAGGCATGGCTTGGGCTTGACACTAGTGATTGTGAGATGTATGTTATTCAACCTATCATTGTGCCAGCCTTTCCCCTATTCTCATCACACAGTATGAGAACGGTAGCAGCTCACTGGGTTGTCTGCCTAATATCCACCAATTCCCTTCTAATCTGATTTGCCCTGTCATTGTTAGGCTGGAATTTTTGGAGCACAATTTCATATCATCCCTTCCTTCAAAGTTCTGCTACCGTATATATTACTAACATAAATTCAATCTTCTTCCTTTGACTCCTGAGCTCTTTATAATCTAGTCCCATTCTATACTGCCAATATTGGTTTCTGTTAGTTCCAAAATCTAGTCCACTACCCAAGGGTCTAGATGTGATCTCATTGCCCAGATTGACCCCACCCTGAACAGGAAATGTTTACCTGGTTCCACTCTCATGCTGTGAGGACTCACCCTCATTGCACCCAGATTTCACCTCAGTCCTATAGATGTTACTTACTATATCTACTACACAATTTTCTTCTACTTTTACTGGGCTGAGGAATTAAGCAAATTAAGTGAAGAGCAACTACCTTTAAAAAAGCTTGGTGTATTGAGGTAATTCATATAATATGGAAAAGACAGAGGGTAGAGGAATGAACGGCAATTTGAGAAGGTTACTGCCTCACATTTGTGAAATTTAAAATAGAATCACCCTGGAAGCAGTGTAGATAATAACTTAACAGGTGAGCTAAGTTAATGGGTGGTCAGTTACTGGGTAACTTAATGGTAAGTCAAGTTAATGGATAAGGCTAACCTTGACTGAGACTGAGATGCAAATTAGGACATAATTAATTAGCAGTGATCTAGAAGAGAAAATGTGAGGGCCAGTTTTGCCTAAGTTACCCTAAATGGCCAGGGAATTGTGAATACTTTTTATTTCTTTGTTTTATTTTGTATGTTTTAATTGTCTGCAATAAGCACACATTCATTTCATTATTTTAATAAATTTAGCTTTTGAAACAAACAAATAAACAAAAACAGTTATATCCTTTGGACTCATAATTCTCTTACTAGTTGTTTCCACTAAATGGCTGAAAATGCAGTTAATAAAACTATGAATAAATCCTGATATTATAAAATATGCTTATGCATTGTTAATAGAGAGACAAATGGGATGGGAGGCAGAGAAGAGAGAAACAAACAGACTGTTACATTAGTTGACTATAGTCAATGACATTGTAATTTGTATTTTCTTTATTATACTCTTATAATTTAGGAAGTTCAGTTAATGTGTGTTTTTAAATTTATTTTTATATATTTTTATTGTTAATCCTCACATGAGGATATTTTTCGAGAGAGAAACATTGACATCTGGCACCCCAACTAGAATGGGGATCAAGCCTGCAATGGAGGCTTGACTAGGATTGAACCTAGGACTCTTGATTAGGATCGAACCTAGGACTCTTCTGTCCATAGGTCGACGGTTTTTTCAAATAATGAGAACATGGAGTTTACATAAAGATCATGTTGATGAATGAGTACCTATCAGTAAAAATAACCTGGAGAGGGCAGAGTTCAGATGCCAAATATCAGAAATATCTAAAGAGTCAATGTTTTGATTGTTGGATGTAGACTCTGTAGAGAGATGTTACAGAGAAGAAGGAAGCTTCTGTAATTCTTAAGTTTGGGGCAGGTGGGGGCTAAATGGCTGAAATAGCTCTTGATGAGAACAGCAATTTAGGACCAGGATCAGCATAAGAAACAGGTGAGAATCCTTGTTTAAGTGAAAGGGAGGTAGAGGAGCAGTTGGTGTCAGTAGGTAGGAGTATTCCATAGTTTAAAATTGCTTGCCCGTGGTGGAAACAAAAAGAAAGTTTACTTCATTTGGTTGTATTTATTTATGTTTTGTATTTCTTAACTAACTGTGTGCTCTGCCATTCCTTGCCTATATCAGAAAAAGCCTGTTCCTACCACCTCTTGGAGCATGATTAAGTGAGAAGGGCAGGATTGCTATGGAACTCATTTTGAGAATACAGCACACGAAATGCTTGTAGTGTTTGAGTTGGAGATATCCAGGAGGTGATTGAAGACATGTAATGGATAGACAGAGTTTGGAGTTAATAGCTTATAATATGGACAGCTGAAATGAAACTCCAGCACCATAGCTTTAACTGTGACTTGAACAAGTTATTTAACTTCATTGAGCCTCAGTTTTCTTATCTGTTACATGGAAATAGTACAAATCCCATCCTATCTAATAAAGAGGGAATATGCTAATTGACTATCAGACCCTCACAAACACAGTGATGCCCACAGCCAATAAGGAGAGAATATGCTAATTGACTGTCATGCCCTCAAAGATGGCAGCACTCACAGCCACAAGATGGCAGTGCCCAGTTCCCTTAGCCCTGCTGGGGCAGCAGGTGCAGGCAAACCTTGGATGGCAGCTGCCTAGCCAGTGCCCAAGGCACAGGCAAGTCTCAGTTGGCATCTGCACAGCCACCCAGGGCTGCCTGAGTCTTAGGTAACCAGGGCTGGCCTAGGCTTGCGCTACTGGCAGTGGCAGCAGCAGAGATGTGATGGGGACATTGCCTTCCCCTGATTGCCGGGTTGCCTCCCACCCCTGAGGGCTCCTGGACTGTGAGAGGGAGCAGGCCTGGCTGAGGGAACCCCCTTCCCTCCAGTGCATGAATTTTCATGCATTGGGCCTCTAGTAGAGTTATAATAAAGGTTAAATGAATTGACATGTGACAAGGATGTAGACCCCAGCTTGGCAGATAGTAAATACTGTGTAAATACTTGTTGGCATTTCATTTTCAGGGTACTTTTATTTCTATGAATTAGGCTCTTCATGTATTAGGTTAGCACCAGTCTTGCTAAAAATTCAAATTTATTTTATGTGTATAGTATAGCATTCATTTCCTTATATATAAATAATATCAACATTAATTTTCTCTTAGATAATTTCATTTCTTTATGTAATTTCCTTATTGTTTTTTCATTTTTTTCTATTGCTCTATTTTATAAATAATGAATACAGACTTTTGATGATTCTAGTAAATAGAGACCCCCTTTTTGGCCTATGAAGCTCGAGGAACATTTGTATTCATAATATTTTATTTCTGTCATTGTGCTTGAGATTAACAGCACAATTTTTCCTCCACAAAGTTTATTATAGGCCATAAAAATAAATGGGATTTCATTTCTGATTGGCTGAGAAAAGGAATTTAATCTTGTGTAATTATCTTTCAAATCACACATGCATCAGCACAATAAAACTCCATTAGATCACTGAACCATTTCACATGATTTAAAAAAGATTAATATTCATATAAATTTATATATTTCTCAGCCTATCTCCCCATGGTATACTTTCTTAAAGCAAAACAAAATAGACTAGCATAGTGGTCGGCAAACTGTGGCTCAGGAGCCACATGCGGGTCTTTGGCCCCTTGAGTGTGGCTCTTCCACAAAATACCACGGCCTGGGCCAGTCTATTTTGAAGAGGTGGCATTAGAAGAAGTTTAAGTTTAAAAAATTTGACTCTCAAAAGAAATTTTAATCATTGTACAGTTGATATTTGGCTCTCTTGACTAATGAGCTTGCCAACCACTGGACTTGCAGAATGGTGTGCTGGATATGGAAGTACTAATTAAGAAACATTTAGTGTATAGTCATGGTGAAAAATTTTCTCCTTCTAATTAAAAAAGCAGAATATGGTAATGAAACACAAAAATTACTATGGGGTATAGAGACCTGGAATATTAGAAAAGACCCAAAACATTGTATCTCAGTGGAATACAAGCTTTTCTTTGCCCTTGTAAGTCATGAAACCCTTTCTTTAAACAAATTATTCTTCACAGACCTAATTCCTCTAATAGATAACTGATGGGGGGATGGGTGACTCTGTGAAGTTGTCCTGAAGCCATTCCCCAGGATTCCTCTACTCCAATGTGGTTTGAATAACATCTCCTAATCCAGACAACCTTTAAGACCCCGAGAAACAGCTGTGTAACTAATAAAACAAGGTTGTGTTACCCGAGAATCAAACCCCTGCTATGGCTCATGGGAGTGAGGTTCTTGTGATATCTTCAGAAAATGAATTTTCTGCCAATACCAGTTTGGCTCAGTGGATAAAGTGTTGGCCTGGGGACTGAAAGGTCCCAGGTTCGATTCTGGTCAAGAGCATCTACCTTGGTTGCAGGCAAATCCTCAGTAGGGGGTGTGCAGGAGGCAGCTAATCTATGTTTCTCTCTCATCAATGTTTCTAATTCTTATCCCTCTCCCTTCCTCTCTGTAGAAAAATCAATAAAATATTTTTAAAAATAAAATGAATTTTCTAAGATTCATACAGTTCTTATGAGAGAATGGGATGTGGAAGAAGGTTTATTGGCCAGGAGTTACATTTCTCAGGTTGCACAGTCTCCTGCCCCTTAAGCCAGTCCTGGAAAAGGTATAGCTTGGGGTTCCAGCAGAGCCAGAAACAAGGCCAGTATCCAGAGAGCACAGGTGAAAGTCTATTATTTGGAAGTTTAAATATGTAGGTTTTGTGTGCTTGTAGTGGCCATGCCCATCCTGACCACTAATTTGTAGAAAGGTAGGCACCTTCCCACATCCCTCAGACCTTTACCTGGCATGCGTCTAAGCTGCTTTTGTCTAGTTCCTTCCTTCAAACTTTTTTTGTCTAGTTCCTTCCTTCATTGATCAGTGGGGAAACAGACTTGGAGAATGTTATATGTAGCTTTTTTTTCAAAGCTGTATAAATTCCGTGTCTATAGTTAGCCTTTCCTTTTCTCCTTTCCTGTTAAATGATAACCAGGTCATTACAACAGCATCAATTGCACACGATACTACCCAGTAAAAGTGTATTCTTCCTTCTTTGCATGGAGCAAGAATAACATTGTTACCTTATATTTTTTGTATTGCCTTTCCTGTGGGAACATCTAAAAGTGCTCCTGGTTTCTGATTTTCAATACTGCTACTACTACATACTGTGTTTATCTTTTGGTAGCCAACTTCTTTGAGCTAGAGATTGTTTTTCAGCTTCTAAAGATTTTTTAGAAGAATTTTAAAACTTAAGCAATGGAAAATGCAGTTAAAATTTATATTTGCTTGGTTGCAGTTTCAAACCTTTAAAAAATCATTACTACCACTGTGCATTGCTCTCCCTAAAGAAATGAAATTCAACATAATTAATTAAGTAAAGGTTAAGTATGAACAGTTTGGATGTGCTTACTAAACCACTAAGCAAAAGACATAACTCAGGCATTCAACAAAAGTAAATAAAAATAAATATATAAGTAAATAGCCAAAAGAGTACCAGTGAAGATTTCCCAAGTGAAGATTTCCCTGAAAAACAATATGTTGGATGAATCACCTCAAATCATATAAAATATCCTGTCTTGACTTCTTCCCCTTTTGATTTTATTTTTTATTTATTGAATTTATTGGGGTGACATTGGTTAATAAAAGTATATAGGTTTCAGGTGCACAATACTATAATACATCATTGAATACTACATTGTGTGTTCACCACCCCAAGTCAAGCCTCCTTCTGTCACTATGTTCCCCTGCTTTACCTTCTTCTACATCCCCTCATCCCCCTTTCCCTCTGGAAATCACATACTGTGGTCTGCGTTTATGAGTTTTTTGGATTGTTTTTGCTTAGTCCCTTTACCTTTTTCACTCAATCCACCACACTACCCACCTTCCCTTCTGATAGCTGGCTGTCTGATTTCTGTATCAGTGAGTCTGTTTTGATCTAAAAAAGTTTGGATTAAATTTACTATTTACAACTGGTACACATTTCAATCCCAAGGATACTCTGACTTATAGCTAAGAGCACAATTATGTCCTAATACTGCTGGGGTGGGAACCACTTGACACCAGAGGTTCTGTAAACCTTGGAAGTATCCCAAGTATTCTGCTGAGTGTCTGGCAGGAGTGAGAGCATAATTGTCACTGAATCTCAGGGACAAGCATTTCATTGAAGATAATCTGGCAACAGTCTAGAAATTCCGTTCTGCATGTTACAAAATGACAGAACACACCCCATGTCATCTCCCAGGTTCATCAGCACCTTAATGTAGGTTGCACTTTATACACAGTAAAGATGCTTTACACTGTTCTTCCTTTAGATTGATAAAAGAGTGAGGAATGCAAATCAATGGAAATGGAAACTTTTAGAATAGTCACTGGCTGTAGCTGGTGAGTGAATATAGTTGTACTTTGGAGAGACATAGTCATAGACTTGAATGCTGCTTCCACTATTTGTTAGCTATATAAAGATGGACAGGTTAGATAAAAGTAATTACCATCAAGCAGTGCAGTTGTGAATATTAAAAATAAGTTAATATTTAACATAAAGTTCCTTGAAGAATACCTGGAACATTATAAGCCTTCAATCAAATAGTGGGGTCCTTGTAACACTTTTGATTGCAGGAAAGATAGATCTATTGGGGGTTATCTAAAGAAATAGGGAAATTATTTTGATTAAGAAACTAGGTATTCTGTTCCTGCATCAAATTTTTATGGAAGCAACAAAAAAATGAGTACATCTAAATCTCATTTCAAAACTAGATCAAACTAAATACTGACATTCACCAACTTCGTCATAAGCCACAGGAGTGAACCTGTTTTCTGTTATTATTGTGACTAGTTCTATTCATCCTCCACATCTACCAATTCTGTTTCTAGCCACCAGTCAACTTATCTTCTGTTTACCATTTTTTCAGCCTTGAACATCTGCTTATGTATAGTATCTACTTACATGGCTTCTGACTTAAAAGACAAGGTGTAGATACATAAATGTTGAAAGTGAGTACAAAAACATAAGTAAATTATAGTATAATCAGCAGAACTTTGCCCCATGGAACCTACTGCCGGTTAACTGACTGACTTTGTATCTTTGTATCGCTTTTGAACACCTCAAGACTAGATCTGTAAGTAGGAAACCTTTTGAGCAAAGCTATTTTGCTAGGCTACATCAAAGGCTATAATTGCTCTGATGAAGTCCAGCAGGGGTGTAGTGAGTGATGGGATCCAATGTTTCATATCATGGCTATTTATTTATTCTGGAGGGACTTTTGGGAGAGAAATGAACAGGGATTATGCATGTTTAGGCTTAGCATTTTCATCGTTTTCTATTCATACTGAATGGGAAAGAGCTAATTCAGAAAAAAACTGGTTTAATGCTAGAACAAATGAATTTTCTATATCTTCTTACTTTTACCAATATCTTTAAGGTTAAATACTTGTTTTTTGTTTTGGCTTTTATATTCATGCTAAGGTTCAAGTTATTGTAAAAGAGGCTGACAGGCCATCTCTCCAGGAGCTTCCCAAGAGAGATTTTCCACAGCCCCAGGTTTGAATTTAAATGTGAGGTTTTACTAAGATGATTATTTCCTTCATGAAAGTCTTCACAGGATCCAAATTAAAAAGAAGCTTGGCATATTTTTAAAACTATAGATTATTAATTTACAATTTAAAAAATACTTAGCCTTTATTTTTTTTCATGACTTGTATATTTTTTCCTAGTCAAAGATAAGTGAAACCAAATAAAAACTTCTAGATTGTTCAATGAATTTGAAATTGAGAAATGTATACAGTTCAATTTTTTTTTAACTATCCGGAGCAACTATTTTCAATCAGTGTGCTATGAGAATTTTTAAAACACACGGTATTTGATCATTTAGTTAGGAGCACTGACCCCTTTTCTCCTTAGATTGTCAAATAAAAACAACAACAAGTGACAACAGCCAACACAACAATAACCATCTGTTAAATCAAAATTATACTTATTTTTTCAGATTGGCAAAAAAAATATATTTATTTTTGGTGTGCTGCAGAATTGTGTGCCATGAGATGAAAAAGGTTGAAAATTGCTGACTATACCTACAAAAGACCCCGAGTCTTTGGACCACAATTTCTACTCTGTGGGAATGAGACCAAATATCAGTGATGTTTACCTGTAAAAATTTGTTTCTAAGCTTCTGTTGGTGATCACCTCACATCCTGTTGAGCACATTCTGCATTATTTATTTTTGTATTGCAAATCAAAGCATAATCTTGTTTGATGATTATTGTATTTTCCTAATGACTCTATGAATTTATTCATTCACACCATCAAGAACTTCTTATTCTGCACCTGTTATGGGACTGGCACTGTAGAAGACATTGGGGATACAAGAGAGAATACAAAATGTATTGCTTTGGCCAGCTTGGTCCTCAGAATCCATTAACCAGACAGACAAAAGGCTGATTAATTATTTCATTCCTCACTCTTCTTATATGATAACAAACTGTAACCAGCTGGAGTTATATGTTATAGAACTTAACCTACATGGTAGAGTTTGCAATTCTGAATCATCTCCCAAATATTTATTTAAAAAATTCTATCAGCCCTAGCCGGTTTTGCTCAGTGGACTGAGGAGTCTCGGGTTCGATTCTGGTCAAGCCTGGGATGTGAGCTTGATCCCTGGTGGGGGCCATGCAGGTGGCAGCTGACCAGTGATTCTCTCTCATCATTGATATTTCTCTCTCTCTTTTCCTCTCGCTTTCTCTATGAAATAAAAATATACATTTTAAAAATTCTATCAAGTTTAATAAAATGTTGTAAATATTAACACAGAAGCCTGTTAAAAATTTTAAAATGTGTCCAGGAAAATAGGTTAACTTAAATGACTTAGGTCAGACATCAAAGGTATAAAAGGGGCAAGAGAAAAAGGTGAGAATTAAAATCATTTAATTTATTGTTCACCCTTCTTCCTTTTTTTAGAACGGGATTTCAGTTGTTGGTCAGTGTGGGGGTCATAGGTAAGATAGAGATTGTCCCTGTCTTTACTCTCTGCTCCAGCCTTAAGAACATAGTTGTAACACAAAGAATGTCTCCACTGACTGGCAGTATTATATCCAACCCTCATTATTCACTGCTACTCCCAGGGGTCATCGTCTCTCCTGAACTCCCAGTTCTGATGTTTTAAGGCAGACAGACAGTAGCTGAATGAAAAGGCTCTCAGCCACTTAGCAGTGGAGTGTAGGAACCTCTCCAAGCCTAGGAAGCAAATCTCTGACCTATAGTTCACATGAAAAAATATATTTTAAGTGTATATATATTTGGAAGGAGTCACTTGTCCTACCACCTGCTTTTATATTTGGCATATTTTGTAAAATGTCTCTAGTCCTGGTATTGTATATTAACCTAACCTCAAAATTGGTCCCTATACTATGTTACATTTTAGCATGGATCTCACTCAATACTATTGCTACCTGATGTGAGTCTAACTGCATGGCACTTCTTTTTAATTAGTTATAGTCTCATTTTTTTCGCTGTTAAAATTGCTAATTTATTCACCAGCAGATAATTAGAATTAAGAGTAAAAATGACCAGGATAATTTCTTTGGTGAAATTAAATGCTTTAAAATGGTATTTCTTTATTTTAATCATTGTAAATTGATACACTGAGTTATATTTATTCATGTTGTATTAACAGTGGAAAGTTTGAGTACATAGCATTTATATGGAAGGTTCTGCTTATACTTTTAAATGAATGAATAAATAAGGACTATTTTATAGAGAAAACTCAAAAGAATTGATTTTTTTATTTTTTTATTTTATTAGACTGTTATCAGAATGCTATATAGTCATATTTTAATGCCTTTAAAATTTTAAAGGGGGGTAGGTTATGCTGTATGTAAAACAGAAAACAAAAACTGGGAAGTAGATCTCTGGCTTTTCTGATGTTAAAGTGTTCTTTCTATAGGATCATAAATGCAGGGTTAATATCAGTTGTACATTTAGCCAGTGAGATCAGCAAATTAGTTAAACAAATCACACATTTCCTTCTCCAGGGAACTGGAAATCTGAGCACTTAATATCACGAATCTGGGCTATGTGCACCAAATTCTATATCAGTTATCCCCAAGGTAGATTGTTTCATTAATATCCTTGTGTGTTATTAATAAATTAATCGGTCTCTTGTTAATTTGACTATGCAATTTTTTGTTTTGTTTTCACCTCCCAGAAAAGAGTTATGAATTACCTTGCTTCTGCAGGGAGTTAGACGATTTCTCATGTTCCAGGGTTGAACAATTAGGTGTAGGCAAGAGCACAAGATAGCATTATTTATATTCTAGACAATTAAGCTAAGTTATGGAAAGGGACGTCTTAAGACCGGTATTTTGAGAAAAAAAGAGTAGGTACCTAAAACAGGAAGGAGAAAGATGATATTATGTCCTTGGTCATGAGACCCAGCTGGTTCCAAAATGGTAGCCATTCACATGGCTATGCAGAGGGCATGGCCTTGGAGGAGGTGACTCTGTGAACTAATAGTCAGAATTATTCCAGAGGGAGGGGATGTTGTCAAAGAAGTCATCACTCTAACTGAACCAAGAGCACTTCTGCAGAGAACTACCCACCAGTGCCCTGTCCAGGTTCACGTGCAAAGAGGCCAAGAGTCATGGCAAATAATAAATATTCCAGTTCTTGCTAATTTCATGGAGTGGGTAATTTGGGCCAATTAATTTGATTTAAAAGTTAATGAAATCTGACATGTTTGAGTATTTTGGAGCAATTCATAAGTTACATGATCTTTATCTATGAACTAAAGCCAATCACTTAGAAGTAAGATCAAAGAGCAATTACTCTTCTAGTCTTAACAAGTGTCTAGAATAACATCTTCCAAAGTAAGTACCAGGGAGAATTAGGGCCCTGGAGTTCTGAGGTGAAGTATAATTAAGAAATATGAATATCAGGGCAACTTAAAACTCTTTGGTGATTCACAAAACATTAGCATATTAAAGGCTTTGAGGTAACCCATAACTGCTACTTATCTAACCCAGAATTTTTCACACTGATTTGATCATCAAAGTGTATTAACATTTCTGAGGAACAAACATTCTTTGAGAGGAAAAAGAGTTACTGGTAATACACAGTTTCAAATATAAATCTTTGCCTTTGTCCAAAGAGCAAAATAATGTATATGAATTCTTTCCTTCCTATGTTGATATACAAAAGGAGATAAATAGAAAATGTACTTCTCTGCATACATTCCCCCAGACCCTACTCTGGAGTGATAAAACTTTCGATGGTATTTCAAGGGGCAGGTATCTTTTTATCTATAATAATAAAAAGGTAATATGCTCATTAGACTGGACATCATTCCGGACCTCATTCTGGACAGCCTTCCAGATGAAGCTGGGGCTGCAGGGAAGCCTGTGCAGGCAGCTGAGGGAAGGAAGGCCTACTCTGGCACAAACTTTATGCATCGGGCCTCTAGTGCGTGCATGCGTGTGGGTGTGTGTGTGTGTGTGTGTGTGTGTGTGTATGTGTATGTGTGTGTGTGTGTGTGTGTGTGTATGTATATATATCTATATGATATTTATTTTCTACAATATGTATTTTCAGAAAGCTATTTCCTCTGTCAAGTATTGAGAAGGTAGCTCATCTTTGAAAACAGGAGTGAACAATGGAAGGTAGCTTTTTAAAAGTGTAATATTTAAGTAGGTTAACGGAACAGTTATGTGAATAAGGAGATATTGATGTCAATACTCATGATTTTATAGTCATTTAAATACCTGTTCTAATTTAGTACAAAATACTTAAGTGCAATGTGAAAAGCTTGATGATAAATTGGTAGTAGCAAATATGCCTGAAGGTTGGAAGTTAGGGAACAAATGGAAAGATTAAAAATGAGAAGGTTGCAGAGAAAACCATGAAAAGGCATACAAAATGCCTTTATAATAACAGAAATTATATTAGCTGATTGGCATTGAGCAATTATTATTTTCCATTATGAGAAAAAAAGACTGTGATTAAAACTTGCTATAGAAAGGAAGGCAATTTGAGCATTAGGAACAATTTGGAAATATGATGCTAGAGCAGGCAGTAGTGCCCTGGCCAGTGTGGCTCAGTGGGCTGAAGCATCATTCCATGCACTGGAAGGAGCAGGTTCAAGTCCTGGTCAGGTGACATACATAGATTTCATGTTTGAGCTGCAGCCAGAGTATATACAGGAGGCAACCAATCAGTGTATCTTTCTCACCGATGTTTCTCTTTCTCTCTCTCTTTCTCACTTTCTCTCTCTCCTTCCCTCCCTCTCTTTCTTTCTCATTCTCTGAAAAAATTATGAAATAAAGTGGACAATAGTATCTATAAGAAAATATTCTAGATTTATAGAAGATAGATACTTAGAATGATTTAGATAGTAAATATCACACAATTCTTAGAGTAGGAATAACAAGATTTAAATTATATTTTAAAAGAATGTAGGTATTTTAAATTCTGTATCTATTATTTGGTTCCAGTTACATTTTTTCTGCTGCACCAGGTTTGTCCATAAATGGATAATATTTCTCCATAGTGGTCCATTTTCAAGTCAAAATTCTGTCTCATTTTCTGCTGCTGTCTAAATAAAAAGCAAATCCCATTCCACAACAAAATTAATGATTAAAATGGCAATAGCCTATAAGAAGGATGACCAGCCATAGGACCTTGAAAGAGTAACAGTCAACATTTTGGCATAATTTTTTTCAAGTAATAAATGAAGGTGTAACCAATGGGATAACCTGGAGCACCCCTTAAGTGTTAACCTTTTGTGTGTAGACAGCTGAAGCACTGGGCTTGCAATCAGTCATCAAACTTCCTTCCAGACTTGATCTGTGCTGTGCGATCTTATTTGTTATGACCAAGATTTGAGATCTGACTCCTAGTTTTCAAATCAGCACAGCGAGGTCCAACACTTGTGTCTCACCATCAATCTTAATGGGCACTTCATGAGTGAACCCTGTAACTATTATCAAGCAAGCACTGGAAAGCAACTCATAAACTGAACCAGAACATTTATAAACATTTGCCAAACTGAAATGCAGGATGTCTCAGGAAAACATGAATTAAACTTTCCTTTATGTTATTTACATTGAGCTATAGTAAGCCATTTTTTATTTTTAAAATTTTTATTTTTAACAGAAAATATATTTATGACCTTGAAGTACAGAAAGGGTTTCTCTTTACAAGACCCAGAGAGCACTTTTATTAAAAAATTGACAACTTTGATTGCATTCACATTAAAATTATATACATCATAAAGCAGAAGACAAAAAAAGGCTTATTAGAAACCATTTTTTTTAAAAGCTAACATTCATTGAGTTATGGTTTGATTAATTTACTTAGTTTTATACAGGAGCACTATAGAAATACACCAGAAAGATTTTATATACTCCACAGAATAACAATTAGGTCACCCAATGGCCTTTATATAAATGGCCTTCATACATGACATATTACACCTAAATTTTAGTATCAAAAGGCTTGAGATGGAATAGAATATATTTCCTGGTTAGCTCAGTCATCTAGCCATTTTTAATAAATGAGCATCTATTATGAATATATCTTGATATTTCTACTATGTCCTTTGACACCTGGAAAGTGTGTTAAATATTGGGTTCTACGTTTTCCCTTGGTTTCCAAGAAGATCTGGCCTAAATTTATGTTCATTTACCGAAAAGTATTCATTATTGTATCTAGATGAGAGTGCGTCTATCTCTATATTACTTGAAACAGAATCTTATCTATATTTTCTCATTCTGTTTTATTTGCATTTAACAGTGTAAACTACATTAAACTTTTGAAGAAATAAAGTGGAATGTAAGTAATAAATGACTAAATAAAAGCTGGGTATAATACAGAAAAATCAATAACCTTGAAATAAAGGCTTATTGAGTATTTTTTCAGGGAAGAACTCTTCTTCTAATGAGAAATTCTGCTCATATCCATATTCATCAATTAATAATTCATTAATAATGCCTTATATTTATGTATATTAAATATGTATATTATCTTATTATCTCATAATAATCTTAGGATGTAGACAAAGCAAATAGTCTTTCTTGAATTAAGGATGAGAAATCTGAACAAAAAGCATTTAATGCCACATTAAGTGGTTTGTCCATAAAACTTATGTTTGCTATTTGCATATGGCTTGAGGAAGAAAAAAATGTTAGGAGAAAAGTCATTTAAATAGAGAGTGAGACAAAGGTAGGTTTACAGTTGTATAAAAAATAATACAATCTATGTATATAAAACCCTAATATGCAAATAGACTGAAAAGCAGGACAACCGAATAATCAGTCACTATGACCTGCGCTGACCATCAGGGGTGTGCATGGATCATGGTGGTTGTAGAGCACAGAGCGCAGAATGTGGTGGGCATTGGGATGGTGGAGCAGGTGAGCAGCGGTGCCAGATCAAGGTGGGGCGCTGGTCACTGTCATTGGGGCGAGCCTCTGGTGGTTACTGAAAATTCTTTTCTCCCATGCACCCTGGTCCTGCCAACTGCTTATACTTGCTTCCAGTGCCCGTTGCCAGCCCTGATCATTCTTCACCATCAGTGGTTGCAAATAGTGCCTGCGTGCCCTGATCGCCCCTTAGGCCCTCTCCCAGGGCTTCTCCAGCTCCCTCTACTCCTGAGGGGCGATTGGGTCAGCAGCCACCACTCACACCAGCTGCTAGCACCAGCCACAATTGCTCCACGCCATCAGTGGGTGTGAGCGGGGCCAGTGCTGTCAGTGTGTGGGAGTGGCAGTGACCAGAGCAGGCTGCTGGCAGAGAGGGGACCTGGGGCTGTGGTGGGAGGGGTCAGGCAGGGTTGGGGAGGTTGGGCCTAGACCTGCTCCTTTGCCCACTGTAGCCTCGAGGCCCACAGTTCCTTTAAAGGAGCACAGATTCATCCACTGGGTCCCTAGTACTAAATAAATAATAATGTAAGAATAAGCAGTGTTTCATGTTCTCACAACTGTAAACCAACTTTTGCCTCACCCTGTATATACATAGACTTCAAAATCCTATTTCTGTCTTTTCAGTCCTTCAAAATGTGGGTATTTAAAGGCACAAATGTTTCATGCCGGCCTGTTTCCTGTGGAAATAATTTATGTTGATAAGGATTTAATTATTCTACTTAGGCTGTCACATAAAAATAAATTATCACCCAAACAGCAGTAATCATTGTTTTTAGGAAAATATACTAGTATACACACAAGAATGTTTGCTCAATAGCAAAATATTTTTTCCTTCAGCCACAAAATTATCTTGCAAACTTGAACTGGACTCATCACTACCCTAACTTAAAGTATAGTATGTCACAACAGTGTTGTTTATAATAACCAATATCTGGGAACAACCCAAATGTCCATGGGTAGATAAGTGGATAAACACACACACACACACACACACACACACACACACACAATAACAACAACAACAAAACAAAAAATCTGTAGTTCGTTTACACCATGGGACACTATGCAGCTGTAAAAAAGAAGGAACTCTTACCTTTTGCTATAGCATGTATGGACCTAAAGTTTATTATGCTAAGCAAAGTAAGCCAGTCAGAGAAAGACAAGTATCACATGATCTCATTCACATGTGGAATCTAATAAACAAAATAAAATGGTGGACAAAATAGAATCAGAGTTATGAATACAAGGTGCAGACTGACAGGTGTCAGAGGGGAGGTGGGTGGGACAGGTAACATGAAAGAAGGTGAATAGCCAAAGAACATATATGTATAGTCCATGGACATGGTCAACAATGCAGTGAGGGTTAGCTGGAAAGGAGGGCCAGGTCTGGGTGGAGGGGGTCATAGGGGAAAAATTGGGAAACATCTGTAATATTGCCAACAATAAAAATAGAATATAATCTAAAAATACAGTTTTGGAGATACATTAACTCATATCATGAACATATATGATATGTCAATGAGATATATTTTTAGAAAGATAACTTTTCAGAAATCTATTTCTAATTCTTGGATGAAAATGGGAAATAGTTTTGATATACGGTATGTAATCACAGTCCATTTTTTTCCAGATGTTGTAACTTTTGGAATATGTTTACAAGCAATCAGAATCTAAAGTCAATTTATACTCAAAGAGTCCTATAATCTTTCTAAAATTTGAAACTATATAGTCATAAATGAAAGGTCTCAGGCAGATGATCTCTTCTAGAAGCCGAATAGAAACAATATGGTTAAGATTGCTTACACTGAAATTAAAATAAACAGGTATTAAATGTGACTGCACCATTTGAAAGTTATAGGAATTAGGGAAAATTACTTAATCTCTTCCCAAAATTGTGTTGAAGCAATATTTCTTGCTCTATATTATCATGAAATCATCCTTTTATAAAGTAATTAAATTTATCACCTCAGCAGCTAAACTTGTATTTACAACTCTCTATCAGTTAATGGGTAATCATTTGATCTTTTGCACTCCACATTTAATAATACATTTTACATTTTGAATATTCATTTTCTGTGTTTAATTTCAAAACATGCTTCTCTTATGAGATTAAGGCAATTCTCTTTAATAGCTTTTAAATGTAAAACAAAAAAGCTTTCTGTGTGACTAAAAAAATGTTAAAAAGTGTTTCATAATGCTTTTTCTCATATTGTTTTAAATAATCATGTAACATTTGAGAGGGAAAAAAACTTTAAGGCCTTTCTCAAAAGTATTATACCCAGTGTTAATATGTGTTATTAAATTGCCCCTCCCCCACAAATCCCTACTTTGCTTTTCAGATTTTCTGTTTAAAATGTTTCCCTTATATATATGTCTTATAAGGTAAGGGAAGAAGCCTATAATTTTTGAGTTGATTAATAGAAAAGGGTAAAATATAATGAGGAATTACATTCATCCATGTGTTATTCAAAAGTTATTGAGTGTGTGTAGATGTGTGCATGTGTGTGGATGGGTGGGTGAGAGAGATAATTATGATCTGATGAACAAATATTAAAGAACCATGGAGGAGTTGGACATTTAATTGCCTAACTTCCTCTCTCCTGCGCAGTCCTGCCTTTACCACTGGAATTTAAGTATATGATGATAATACTTGGTCAAATTACAGTTTTACAAAGATCCAATGCTTTGAGAGCAATAGAAGTTTATTTGTTACTTTATATTGTGGCCACCTAAGTAAAGAAAGTTAAAAGGAAATGATTCAAAGAAAGAAAATTCTAAAAATGAAATCAATGTACTTATGTAGAGTTAGTTATACTTTCATCCATTGTAGAAACTGAAAATTTTATGATAATATTTATAATAAGGCCTTGATCTTCTATGAAGATCCTATCTAATAAGAGAGTAATATGCAAATTGACTGTACACCTGCTACACCCACCAGTCAAACCCATCAGCCAGTCAGGAGTAAGTATGCAAATTAACCCCAACCAAGATGGCTGCAGCCACAGAAAGAGCAGGAGAGAGGCTTGGGTTTTTCTGGTGATGGAGAAAGCCAAGCTTTCTCCACACCCTGGCAGGCCCAGGCCTCCATACAAGGCTAAAGTTTCAATTATAGAAGATAAATAAATTCCAAAAAATGGTGGTAGCCACGGAGCTGGAGAGAGCAAGAGGCTAGGGTTGCCCCTGGTAATGGAGAAAGCCAAGCATTCCGCAGCCCTGGCCTGACTTGGCCTCTGCTTAAGGCTACAAAATTTTAATTATAGACGATAAATAAACCACAACAGAAATGGCTGCAGCCACGGAGTGAGCAGTAGGCTTGACTCTGCCCCAGGCCTCAAAGTTTCAATTGTAGAAGATAGAAAAATCCCATATACCAGGGCCTCTGCTTGGGTTTCTGGGAGCGATGGCAGGCTGCAAATCACCACATGCCCCTCATCCACTCCTCCCCATGCCCCAAGGAACCCCGACCCTGATCCGGGACACCCTTCAGGACAAACTAGCTGGCCCCCACCCATGCACCAGGCCTCTATCCTATCTAATAGAAGAGTAATATGCAGATTGACCATCACTCCAACACACAAGATGGCTTCCCTGATGTGATAAAAAATCCTGCCCCTAGGTGGACACAAGATGGCCACCACAATGGCCAGCAGGGGAGGGCAGTTGGGGGTGATAAAGCCAGCAGGGGAGGGCAGTTAGGGGTGACCAAGCTGGCAGAGGAGGGAAGTTGGGGGCAAACAGGCTGGCAGGGGAGCAGTTAGACATCAGTCATGCTGGGAGGGGAGTGGTTAGGGGGTCATGCAGGCTGGCAGAAGCAGTCAGGGGCAATCAGCAAGGCAGGCAGGTGAGCAGTTGGGAGCCAGCAGTCCTGGATTGTGTCAGAGCAGTCAGATATCTCTCAAGGGGTCCCAGATTGGAAAGGGTGCAGGCTGAGCTAAGAGACATTCCCACGCCCCTCCCCATGCACAAATTTCATGCTCCAGTTGTAATATAAAATCTACCACTCAAAATTGATCTTTAAAAAATATTAAAAATTGGCAAGCACCCTAGATTTAAAAATCCCCTTTTTCATTAAGACCACAGAACTGAATTTAAGTATCTCCCAAATACTGATATTTATTTTCAATTAAAAAATAAAAGACAAAAACAAGTGATATTTATTTTCAATTAGAACTACTATGTTATACTCAGAACGATCACTGCTACCAAGAACTAAGAACCTTAAAAAACATTATTTTCCTCAATTCATAAAGTCACTCTAGGTAACTTAACTATTGTTTTTATTAGGGATAGTTTATTTTGTGTGTGTGTTTTTAAAGGAAAATAATTTTAGTGTATGTTTGTTGCTAATAAAGTGCTCACATATGTACTGTAAATATATGTACCATAAAGGACATTAAGATAATTGATGGTCCCTCGCTTAATTTTGGATGCCTTAAGAAAAGACAGTTGTTTTAAGATATAAAATTAGACAAATTTTATTGTTAATTTTTTGTAAATTATATATTCATATTCATTGTGTGTGCTGTCTGCTGCGATTTCAAAGTTACATTGAAATGAGGTATTTTAAACATTTTAAGGGTATAATTTTATATTTATAAAAAATGTAGTTTGTTGTTGATCCTTTTTGCTATTTTTGGTCAGACATGTTTCAATTTTATGTGATTTTTTTCTCTTTTTATTTGTGATTTCTTCCATTTTTAAGCTTAGTTTTCTTCCACCAAGAGTATTTAGTTATCTACATCTATTTTCTTTGTGTTTTGTAGTTGATTAGTTATATTACATTATTAAATCCATCAAAATTGCTTTCTTCAATTATGTAAAGATCAAGTGTCCTAGTTGCAATAATTGTCTAATATTGAAGTTTATTCCTTGATTTAAAACTTATCCGGTATTATGCTAAATTCTCATGTGTAATAGGATGTATTTCTGGACTACCTTTTATTTTTATTTTTTATTTTAAATATATATTTCTTTCATTTTCTTTTGGTTTAATTATTTGAATGCCCTTTTAGATTTATTGATACCTATGTCTATTTCTACGTCAGTAGCAGACTGTATCATTTATCATATTTTTGTATTTCTAGATCTTCTTGTTTAGCCAATACTTACTGATGAAATAAAGTAGTGATAAAGACTTTTACTTTACTTTTTATTTATTTTAAAAATAATTTTTATTCCAGAGAAGAAGGGAGAGGGATAGAGAGATAGAAATATCAATGATGAGTGAGAACCACTGATCAGCCATTTCCTGCACACCCAACACTGGGGATTGAGGCTGCCACCCCAGCAAATGGCCTGAGTGGACATCGAATTTTGAGCTTCTGGTCCATATGTTAATGCCCAACAACCAGAGCCACACCAGCTGGTCTGTGATAAAGATTTTTAAAGGCAGGAAGTGGCACATGTTTCATGAGTTGACCAATAGCATGATTTAAAAAGCAAAATATTGTTTTTGTTGTTGTTATTTGTTTAAAATAACAGACATTATTATTCAAAGGAAATACACTCAAGGAAAACGTGAATTTTAGAGTAAGGTAGCAATGGATTCAAATTTGAACTTTCTAACAATGGCTACTTTATTTTCAGTAAAATCACTTAAATTCTTTGAGCCTTTCCTATAAATGGGATTGCTCATAAAAATCTCATCAGTTTAGAATATTTCTTAGCTGATAAAGAAACAAACAGAGCATAGTTTTTTTTTTATTGTTGTTGTTAGGAAGTGCTCAGTAAGTTCATTTAATGTAATTATCAGTAATATTTATTACTAGTGACCTGGTGCACAGATTCGTGCACATTGAAAGAAAATTAATTAGAAGGTGTCTGGTGGGGCTGGACTGGATGAGATGGGCTGGACACACCCTGGAGCCAACCTCCCAGGCGTCTATGGAGTGAGCAGAGTCCCTCCAGCAGGTGGGGTCTCTTAGCCTGGCCTGCAGAATTGGGCCCATACTGGCTTTCTGACATCCCCTGAAGGGTCCCGGAATGCGAGAGGGCACTCTGCAAAATTGCTATTATAGAAGGTGTGGAATGCAAATGCAAGTGTACAGTAAAACAGATTCGGGGCCGACAGTGCCCCCACAACAGCCTAACCCACAGTCGAATTTGGAATTGTGTAGTCCTGCGAGGAATTGGGATCCCTCCTCTCAGGTTTCAGGTTGCGTTACCTGAGAACTGCTGCTGCCAAGTCACTACAGCTTGGCAGCTCCTGTGTTGAGCATCTGCCCCCTGGTGGCCAGTGTGCATCATGGTGACCAGCTGGACAGGCAGAGGGACATTTAGCATATGAGCCTTTTATATATATAATTATGACTGCTTTAGAATATTCTGAAGATCTTTATATTTTCTAGTATAGAAAATATTTAACCAAAATTTACTGCTTTAAAAAAATCTCCAGGCCCTAACCGGTTTGGCTCAGTAGATAGAGCATTAGCCTGCGGATTCAAGGGTCTCAGGTTCAATTCCAATCAAGGGCATATATCTTGGTTGCAGGCACATCCCCAGTAAGGAATGTGCAGGAGGCATCTGATCAATGTTTCTAACTCTCTATCCCTCTCCCTTCCTCTCTGTAAAAAAAAAAAAAAAAAGAATCCATAGAATATATTTTTAAAAAATCTTCAAATAATCATATATATGACACATACACACACACACACACACACACACATATATATGTGTATATATATATATATATATATATATATATATATATGAAATGAAAAAATTTCATTTTTTTCTTCTCTTAATATGAATATCATAATATATAACTAGTATTTTTTATCAGATGTCTGTTCAAGTAAATGTATGGAAATGGCATATGTACCTCACATAGCCTCTCATCTGGTGGCATGTGCCTTGGCTTTAGTACATGTGGCAAGTCTATTAATTACTCACCTCTCACTTTTAGTGAAAATCTTACTCAAATGCTGCTTCAGTGTTCTTTTCTTTCTGTCTAACTTTGGGCTGGGTCCATTTGGTCCTGCCAGGCAATGAGTTGCTTTTCTCATAACCACATAGGTATTTGAAAAACTGTCAGGTAGTTGTTTTCGTTATACATTTTTTCATTATTATGCTGTCATCACTGAACACGTTTATTTCAAAGGCTTTGGGGGAAAATGACAGGAAACACAGCATTTTATTTCCTTGCCCCTTCATTAGATTAGAAATGTCAAGAAAGATTTAGATTGTACTTATTTTTATTAAAAGGAATGATGGGTCTTTCTTGGCAAAAGGAAAAAAATAGGAAATTTTAATTTTCCAAATTCCTGGAGTCAAAGATCTCAGTAGGAAGGCACTCTTCATTCAAAGTCTTTCTCTTTGTTATTTGAAAAGATTTATATTTCGTTTTGCAAACTCCAGGCCATCTTATTTATTTGAAGACATAAAATATTCCAGTCAAGAACACAGCTGCATAAAGGAAATCTGTCAGGTACCAGAAACAAAGCACACTGAAGTGAACCGAAAACATTATCATCAGAGTTACTTAATGTCTTGCATTATAAATTCAGCAGCCTTTTGAAAAAGAGACGATGATAGCACCATTGACTAAGGTGTGTTGTAAGAATTAGGTGAGTCAATATATGTGACACTTCAAATACTGCACGTGAGGTTGAACCCTATGAAATTACTGATGTTCAAGCATTTCTTTCTTTCTTTTTTTTTTGGCCTTCAAAAGCAACAATTTTATATGGTTCAGCCTAAGTGCTCCTCAATAATGGTGAGTTTCCTATTCACCCTTAATGTTTATACCATAGAACTAACTTTTATAATGGACAGTACTTACTAATGACAATGTCCTATTTTCATAGATGGAGGGCAAGGCAGGTTTGCTATACAAAGTTCCCTTTAGCCTATGTGATTGTGGTGCCACAGGTAGCAGATATTCAGTAGGCAGGTGTCCACCACGGTCTGCTCTGCATGGAAGATAAAACTTGATGTAGAAATGTGTAGAATCCTATGCTGGTGGTAGGTAGATGTTAATCATATTTGATGGTCTCAAATTTCTGAAATCAGGAGACATTGTATTTATTCTAGATTGAAGATGATAGTATTTTTATGGGATATAAGTTTGCAAAAAGGTATGTATATAGAATACCACACACACTGTCTTTCAATAACATAGCAAGATCATAGTTTAGTGAACTCAAGGTGACACAAAGAAAACACACACACAAAACGTATTTTCTTCCACTAAGAATCATTGAATTTATTGTTTGCATTAGTGACAATCTTTTCACCTAAACATTCTTGGCTAATAGTCTTTCTTATATATAAGATTGAAATAAATGGTAATATAAACAAGAATATTATATCTATACTAGATGCATGTCTGGGGTCCCTAGGCCTGGCCAGCAATCAGGGCTGATTGAAGCCAAGCCATCTCACCCAGTTCCAATTGGGGCCTGCCAGCCAGGAGGAGAGATGTGGGGAAGGACCGAGGGAGGTTGGCCTGCGGGCCAGGGAAGGAACCGCAGGAGGTTGACCAGCCATGGGGAGGAACTGAGAGAGGTTGGCTGGCCATGGGAGGTTGGCTATGGGAGCTCACTGACTACTAGGGGACAGCTCCTTTGTTGAGTGTCTGTCTACTGTTGGTCAGTGTGCATCATAGCGACTGATCTACCAGTTGTTCCAGTCATTCAGTCCTAATGGTCACTTAGGCTTTTCTATATTATTAGAGGCCTGATGCACAAAATTTGTGCAAGCGTCTCAGTCCTTGCAGCTCTGCCTGCCTGGGTCGGCCCTCATAGCCTTGGCTTCGTGTGGAAGAGTGTCCAGATGGTTGTTCTGTTGTTTGGTCTAATTAGCCTATTAGCTCTTTATTATATAGGATAGATATACAGATGGGTTCCTCGGGCATCTCATCAATGATATAACAACACAATGTTAAACAAAATGATGTTATTTGAAGGACCTGCAGAGGCAATATATATATAAAGAAAGTGATTTTATTAATGTGTTTAGATTTACTTTTAAAATATATTTACTTTTCCATAGCTTTGTGTCCTTACTGCCTGAGCCCCCAACTTCAGACTCTCTTCTTTACCCAAACTCTAAACATAACTGTTGTAGCACCAGAGAGGGTAGAAAAATATTCAGAGGCAATGTAGACAGAGAGATGGGAGACCTGCAATATTAGTGTGTGACGGGGGGTGAAGAGATAAGAGTCTGAAAACAAGTTTGTGGAGTGGGCACTGCTAGACACCAGAATAGAGAATGTTTACTCCAAAATCGTCACTCTTTTCCAAATGCAGAATCAGGCTGATTATGTTTGTGCTTTCCATGGCCCTGTCTTTATTAAAAGAAACACACACACACACACACACACACACACACACACACACACACACACACCCACACCACTTAATAGCTGATAACAGAGTCAATGGGACAAAAATATACCCATCAAACCACAAATATCATCTTGTTCCTGCTTTTTGCTACATGATAACGATAGCAACAATACCAGCAATAACAACTATTCCTACCATTTATTGTTTGCCTGTTCAATGCTGTACTTTATATTATAAGCTTTAATGCAGTATTTATTCCTCATAACAAATATGAGAACAAGAACTTTACCAATTTCATATAGAATAAAGATCATTTCTTTTAACCACCACAATGCTATAAAAACGTATAATACTCTGCTTCCATGGTTTTGTGCCACCTCAGCCTTCCCAAACCATCATCTCTTGCCTTCTGCTCTACAATACATACACTGACGTGGAAACACAGAAGTCCTTGCCATCACTTGATTCTCTGGTTCTATTTCATGCCTCTGTGAACACGAACATCTCTGCTGAGAGGATCTTTTCTAGCAAGTCTGCCCCATCCCTACTCTGAAGAATTATGTTCTCTTTCAGAGGCAGCCTTAGACCTCCTGCTCTAGGAAGGCATTCACCAGACACAGGTAACTTCTCTTACATTCATACTGCCATAACTATTTACACAGGGTACTGGTGAGGTCATGGCTTGTTAGCCTTTTCCTTGGCTCACCCAGCTCTTCCACCCTTCCCCAGGTGGGAGCACCTTAGGGATCTTGTTTATTCATATTTTATTTTATATGCCAGTGCATATGCTAAGAATTACTCAAGAGATTTCAATGGAAATCCCAATAGACAAACAAAATTATTAATTGTGTATTTTTAATATTTACCTTTAAAAGAGAGTTGAATTTATTGGATTACAACCATCTGATATAGTAGTTAATATTGACTGGAATACTCATATCATTAGAAATTAAGAAATAGCCTTATCAAGTCTCTTAAGAAAACTAAAACCCTATTGACTCTGAAATATAATATTACATTTTTTGCGTATACAATATTAAGTATATTTTATTTTTCATACACCTGCCATTATTTTCTAGGGCCATTGAAAGATGGCACATATTTCTTTTTAAAATAAATTGTACAAATATAAATCAAGGAATTTAGTTGTTAAAAATCAAGTATCTAAGCTCTAAAGTATCTTTGTCGCAGGGGAGGGGCTCACACACCTCTTATATATCAATAAATACATTGTATTGAGAAAAATAATCCTATGGTTTAACATATTGAGCCTTGTGCAGTAGCCAGCATTATTTTACAGAAAATTCTGTAATTAGAAGTATAACTCTGTTAGTGTTGGAGGGAACATTATCAGCAGAACCTAAGCAGTGTATCCAATAGTCTATGTCTATATCAAAAGTAAATCTGAGAAGATAAGTAATGATCTGATGAGCATTATCAAAATATACAGATACTAGTAGTAATTCAGGGAACTAAAACTACCCTTTTCCCTCAAAGTTTTCAGAAGAGACTAAATTATGTGTGTATAATCTACATGCTTAAAAATTCATATAATTTTATTTATTAAATATATCTTTTATTTATTTAAGAGAGGAAAGGAGAGGGAGAGGGAGATGGAAACATCAATGATGATAGAGAATCATTGATTGGCTTCCCCCTACCCACAACCCGGGCATGTGCCTTGACTGGGAATTGAACCTTGACCTCCTGATTCATAGGCTGAGGCTCAACCATTGAGTCACACTGGCCAGGCAAAAATGTATATATATTTTAGCAATTAATAGCATTTACTTCTTCATGGGTGTGCTTTGTCACAAGGTAAAATTCAAATGTAACAGGAAATAAAAAGATACCTGTTTTCCAGGTAAGCATGTATCATTTTTTAAAAAGTCCCCTTTACTCTGATGAGTTCTCTAATTCCATAGGAATTAATTCACTCATTTTTATCAGTATATAGGAGGTTTTCAGAATTGGATTCTTCTTCATAATAGAGAGGGGGATATTTTTAATTTAATAAGTTTTTTTATTTTGAAGTTATTTTAGATGTGTAGTAGCCTTGAGAAGATCTTACGGAGAGTTCCCATCATGCCCTTTAGCCTCTCCTAATGTTAACTTCAGACACAGCCATGTTATGGCTATCAAAATTAAGAAATTAACATGAGTATGCTTCTATTAAGTCAACTATAGACTTAATTCAGATTTCCTATTTCCTCTACTATCCTTTGGTTGTTGCTATTTCAGAATCCACATTTTTTTAAATCATCAGGTCTACTAGTAAATCTCCATTTTATGACAACTCTGTATTTCCTTGTTTTTCATGGTTTTTGAAGCATACGTTTGTATAGCATCCTTCAGTTTGGGTTTGTGAGATGTGGCCTCATGATTAGCCTGGGGTTGTGGATTATTGCATTATACTGGGGTCACATGATATCTATTGCTGCTGACATTAACCTTGATTACTTGGTTAACGTGGTATTTATTAGCCAAGTAAAGTTAACTGTCCTTTTCTTTATTCTGTAAAGTTACTGTGTACCTTTACAAACTGTATTTGTTACAAGCAAATCGCGAAGCCCAAATCATGAACTTAATGGAATTATGCTCCACCTCCACAAAGGAAGCACAGCAAAGACTTTGTGGATATATGTAAAAATCATGAGACTAATTAATACTCAGGGGAGAAAGTGTAGGCTGTGGAAATATTCTATTTCTCCTTAAAGTTCTGCTCATAGATTTTATCATTTACCAGTGAATTTTGCCTATATAAATTATTACTATTTAGTATTGCACTGGCAATTTTCAATTTCTCCCATTCTTTATTCATTTATTATTTGTAATTCTCTTTTTTTATTGTTGGTAGTATTGCCCCTCAATGCCCCCAGCCCCCTCTTGTCCCAAGCCCCTGTTCCACCCTAGGTCTTCACCACACTATTTTCTGTTTTCATTGGTTATGCATATATGTATATCAGTATAAGTTCTTTGGTTATTTATAATTCCTTATTAAGGAGGACTTGAAATTTTTCTCCATAATTCATTAATTCACTCATTTTTACCAGTATAGATTTAGGGATATTTATGTTATTCTTTGGGTTATAATCCAATGCTAACTTCATTCATTCATTCATTCATTCATTCAGAATATTCGAACTTTGGTCAGTAGGGGCTTTTTAATTGGTTCCCAGGTCCTCAATGTCTTTTTTTAGATCCTTCCTTCATTTTGTTTTGTTGGAGACTTCTGTTTTCTCACTTTTTTGATTAATAAATGTTCTAGGGTCCTCTTCTATTTTCCCTGACCACTCATAAAATTAGTCATTTCTCCAAGAGCCTTTCCTTTTGTTGTAATTATACTAGATCTTATGGCACATGATAGAGGAATAAGATAATTTATTTAAATGAAAATGCTTATAATATTTCTTGGCACATAAGTTCATAGTAACTATTTATTTCCTCTCCTTTCCATATAGGTCATAGACCAAGTACAAATTATAATGAAAATGAAAGAAGGATGGGAGGAAGGGAGCAAGGAAATAAGGCAGGAGAAGAAGTCACTTAGACTTGTCAGTGTGACTTCCAAAAGGGATTTCCCTTTAGATAAATTCAGAAGAGTAATATGTATTGGCTAGATTTGTGGGCAGGGGATTTTAAGAAGAGTGGAACCAGTGAAATATATGCTAATTGTAGGGAAACAATATATTTTACCTTTTGAGATTTACTTAAATATAGTAGTAATTAAAAAATAATTAGAAAAACTAGGTCTTGTCAATAAAGATCCAGCAAATATTTATGGTGAGAGAAAGAGGTTATCAGAATGTTAAGTTTCAATTATTTGGCTTATAGCCTATTTGGGCTATAGCCACTAAATATAGGAAACTAATGAATAGGCCAAATGTAAGATTTTCATACTGTGGTGTAGGAATAGAGATTAGTATTCCATACTAGGGATCAACAATAATGATAAGCAATAGAGAGGATGATTTGACATTATTAAAATTGTGAGCCAAGAGGTATGTTCTCGTGGCTTTCCTCAGTAAAATATGTTACCTAGAAACAAATTAGCTTAAGAGTTGTAGGGAACAACAGGCAAATAGCACATGCAAGGAGTTAAAAAAAAAAAGCATAAAGGGGCGTTTGGGGCTGGGAGGTGTAAGAGCAAGATTCCAGATGTTTGCATCAGGGCAGTTCTTTATAATAATTTGATAAGAGGAAAGTTTGTGTAGAGGAATTTAAGTGAAAACAAGATGTACACAGATGTACAGGTGATGTATCATGGAATTGCATACTTGAAATCTATATAACTTTATTAGCCATTGTCACCTCAATAAATGAATGAACTTCCTTTAAGAAAAAAAAAAGATGTGCCCACCAGTGGAATTTATATTGTCTCTTAGTTTCTTCTCTAATGTTGACTAGGTATACATCTTGTTGCAAAAGAAAAGGTCAACATTAACAGTATAAATCTTGGGTGAAAAGAAAAACTAGTTCATTTTATTGAAGATGATTTAGCAATAGAGGTGCTTTGAAACAGTAAGGAATTCACACATGGATGAAATATGTTTGGGACAAACCCTATTGGAATCCTGTTCAGGTATTTCAGGCCTTTTATTCTAATTGCTGAAATTCCCACTTTTTTTTGTAAGGTTACTGAAATCACCCAGATTTTTTGCTATTTTTCAATGGGTTTTTACTTTTACATTCATCTCTGCCACAAACTTATTTGGGGTAAGTCAGTTGCACCTCAGTACTTTTGTGCACAGGCTTACTTGTATTTTGAGCAGGAAGTAGAACCCAATTCTTTTTTAAAACTTTCACAAAATCCCACTCCCTCAAGCAAAATGGTAGGTTTTGGGGAAAGATAAATGTATACTACTATGTAAACACCTTAAAATTTAAAAATAATTTTAAAACTCATGTTTAAAATAATTCTCCCTTACTAATAAGCTATCATTTCTCTCCTTACTCACATCCTCATTTTTATTTCATTTCTTCTCCAACCTTAACCTCTCAGGAAAAAAAAAAGTAAGGATAAAATGTAATCTCAGGTTTTTATATCAAAACAGTTCAACTTTTCTAAAGTCACAGGCAGATCAGGATTTCTATTTTCCAAGAAAATACTGAAATTATCATTTGTAAAGGCCTGCCTGATTAACTATTTAGATAAAAATTCACTTCCTGTACCATCCTGGGAGTTGTAGACAAAACAGGACATGGCTCCATATTTCTCACATGGAGAACAGCAGATCAGGAATGAGTCAGGGATAAAGTTTGAGGTCAGGAGTCATCTATGAAAAAATATTTGAGACACCAATTAAAATGAGTTGAAAACAGATCTTTAAACAATTTTTATAAAGGGAAACTAGGAAAGTGCCAATGTTCACCCACATTTAGAGAGTAGGGCAGTGGTTCTCAACCTTTCTAATGCTGTGACCCTTTAATACAGTTCTTCATGTTGTGGTGACCCCCAACCATAAAATTATTTTTGTTGCTCCTTCATAACTATAATTTTGCTACTGTTATGAATTGTAATGTAAATATTTGTGTTTTCTGATGGTCTTAGTCTCTACAGCAGCGGTTCTCAACCTGTGGAGCCTAAGACCATTGGAAAACAGAGATATTTACATTACGATTCATAATAGTAGCAAAATTACAGTTATGAAGTAGAAACGAAAATAATTTTATGGTTGGAAGTCATCACAACATGAGGAACTGCATTAAAGGGTCACGGTATTAGAAAGGTTGAGAACCACTGGTCATTAGGGGAATGAGTTGAAGCCAGAGAATTATAAAATGTTATAATAAAAAGCAATTACAATCGTTGTATGGGTTGGATGCAATTATTTTAATTTACAGACGGGGAAAGTGAGATGTAGAAATGAACACATTTGCCTGTGGTCACAGAAGCTTGCATGCGAGAGGAAGGGTTCATCTCCAAATGCCTTTGACTTAGAAAGTGTGCCCTCCTTAAGGACATCAGGACCTCCCTAATGCATTCATTCTCTGCAGAGTCAGAATAGAGAATCAATGAGTGATAAAGTAGTTTCACTTTGTGAGATTCCAGAATAAAGGAAATAAAAAACAATAAGAGATCCTTATATATAAATTCTTTAATAAACAATTTTTATATAAAACAAGTGACTGTGAATCTGTAAGAGAATAAAATAATATCCCAGTCAAAATAAGGTCTATCTAGTAAAGTTGGATAACTAAATATGTTTTTATGACTTCCTCCAACAAAATCCATTAATTTGATGTTTGGCATAAATGATGGGGAGGGGGAAATTATCCGAGCTTTGACATTGGCATGAGAGACCTAAGGGAATAGAAATGGCACAGTTGCTTTTCCCATTTGCTTCTAGGGCAGAAGTGCACATGAAGCAAGGAGGCACCAAAGGAGATTCCTCAGAGGTGTCGGTGACCTCAATACATTTAAGGTGAGAGAGGCAGGTGGTTGTGGTTGTGGAAGTTACACAAAGCGTGGGGACACTTCAAAGAAGAGAGACTGACTACAAATATGATGCTATAAAATGTGATTGTCGAATAACTGACTTACCTAATGCGCTTCTGGTTGTTATGTCACAAAGATGTGGAAGACCTGCAAAGCATTAGTTTCCAAAGGAGAACACATTCATCCTGAGGTCAAGTAAAAGATTTTGAATATTTATCTTAATACACAGAGACTGCAAATTTTATAAGTGGGGAATGCTGAAAGTTCATAGCCCTGTTTTACTTTAAACATGTATGTATGTATAAAATAATTATATTATTATTTCATATGTGAATATTGCATTATAGTATGATATAAAACTGCCATATATAATGCCTCTCTGTATGGTGATATATTGTTGAGGTAAGTTTCTAAACTTCTTAAATACACCATCATTTTGGCTTATTTTCAAAACTGAGTTAGATATAATTTGATCAAATTCAATTTGAAAATGTCTACATTGTCACATTATTGTAGTGGGACATTTGGTGTTTTCATCATTGTTTTGTTTTGCTTTTTCAAGGGGATCTGGATTTCCTTTTTATGTTTAGAAAATTCTTAACAATGGGTCTTGGAAGTTACAAAGACTACCAGCCTCCCTTGCAAGTAATTATAAAAGTTCTATAGCAGGTATGCAAATTATCCTAATTTATTGATGGAGAAAGTGAGGGCATTGGCATGGACCTCAATCAGTCAGTCGTAAGTCTCCATTTATGTATGCACCAGTGAAGCAAGGGGACAAGGCTAGGGAAGGGCCCTTCAGACATTGTTAGTTCACAGGGACTTCTCATGTTTCAGAGCCAGTGGTGGGACAAACTGAGGCATCCTACGCTAAGACATGGCACCAATAGTGTCTTCACTAGACAGTTATATAGAATGAATTTTTTTTACTCTGATTCTAGGCTGTCGGGGCTTTCACTGTTTCTTCTGGTTTTCTGAATTGTATTATATATATTATTGATTTCAGAGATGAAGGGAGAGGGAGAGAGAAATAGAAACAGCAATGATTAGAATCATTGATCAGCTGCCTCCTGCACACCCCCTACTGGGTATCTAGACCGCAACCTGGGCATGTGCCCTGATTGGGAATGGAACCATGACCTCCTGGTTCATAGGTCAACATTCAGCCACTGAGTAACAATAGCCAGGCTCTGAGCTGTATTTTAAAATACATAATAGGTCCTATAAACTAGTACAATTAGTCTCAGGAAATCCCTTCTCTGTTCCAATCCTCCAGAGTTCCTTTCTGTGCCTTTCATCAGAAACCTTGGACAAGTGTAGTAGATGAGGCTTAGCCTGGGACTGTAACATGATTTTTAATTTTTGGAATGAAATTTAACTCGTGGAAAAATTGATATTCAAAAATTCTTTGTAGTATAAGTTCTATTCATAAGTGAGTTGTAATGTTAAAGAGAGGGAAAAAAGATTTTAAATTGCTTGCTGAAGCAGAATATGAGGCAGTTAAAAATATACAAATACAACTGCTATGCAGAGAACACAAGAAAAAAGGAAGAAAAGACTGGCCTAAAGGAAGCTGACATGATTGATATGAAAAAGATGTAATATAGATTTAAATTGCATATGTAACAAGAAAGGTATTATGTCACAAGAAAAAAAGCAGATTTGTTTATTCACAAGCCTCCATCTCCAGACTCTTACTCATTAACTCCTGCTTACACACTCTTCCAAAGAGGGCCCCACATGGCAGGGACAATTTTTCTAGTCGTGTGCAAAGTTATCTTCAATAGAGTAGCTTTTCATGTACTTGAATAGGGGGTAGGATGATAGCTGTTCGGCTATTTAAGACACAATTGGAAGATCTGACCTTGTGCAGATAAATTTTCAGGAAAAGAAGGTTGGGGCATGGAAACAGGGAAAAGGGAATACCAGCAAAGTAAGGAAAATGAGGGTGTTCTCAGAGGGAAGTGCTTAGCACTGTTTAATGAAATCCTCCATCCATTTTCTCATCAAACAGACATTAAAATTTCTTCTGTTCATCATGATGTGTGTGTGACACATTTATGTAATGGGAATGCTATGTAAAGCCAGGAAACTTGCTCTAAGTTACCCAAAAGAGAAAGGTAACCAGCGAGAGGCCAGTTACATCTGGGCAATGTATTATTTTCGTATTTATGTCATCTTCTCTTTGAGGATTGGAATAACTAAAGGTGCTAAATGAAGAAGATATTTAAATCTGAGATACTACAGAAAAATATTAAACACTATAGGTGTATAAATCTTCTAAAACAGGTCTTCCATAGATTATATCACAATAAAAGAGCTGTCATAAAGGGGTCCTCATCTGCTGCATGCAGTGGGGTTTATTCATTTGATTAACGGACACACGTGTCCTGATCTAGGAATGGCAATGTGAGGAAGCTCTGATCCTTGTCTTCCTGGAGGTGGTAGAAGCAAAAGAAGTTCGTTTCTAGAGGTGTGGTGGTCATGCATTCACTACATAGTCCTCTAGTGAGAAATACTACATTGCTTCTTTGTTCTTCATGGTGATCATGCTGTCTTGTTCAGAGCTCCAGCTAAACACAGTAATAAGGCATTTAAACTGAATCAAATCTTGGGAAACTTTTAACTGTGCTTCGTGTTGAATAAATAGCCAGGAAGCATAAATGGTACCCAAGAAATAGGAGAGAGCTGACCGTTCATCTGTGATGTTCACAGACTACTGTGAGGCTTGTGATTACCTTTGCTCTTCCTGCTACAAGGTGGTGTTGCTGCATCTCATCCTCTCCCAAATGTTGCAGCCCCGATCTTCTGGGCAGCACTTCCCCTGGCCACAGGACTCACTGTGATCTTTTATGTCATGCTATAGTCAGTTAATTATCTGACTGGAGGTGCCACAAGTTGGTCAAAAAAATCTTCACCATGAGCAGGATTGATTTTTTGTTTCTTTTGAAAGCACTTTTTTTCTCTATTACATTATCAGTTGGCAAGCATTACTATAAGTGTGTAATAATTAAGATAGTTGTGTATCAGCATAAGGCTAGATAAGTAGAACAGTATAACAGAGTAGTAAGTCCAGAAACACTTCCAGTATTTCAAGTCTATGTATTGTCTATCTGTCTATCCATCTATCTATTTTTCTTCCACTGCAATTTATGGCAAGAGTCTTGAACATTATTGCACAATCTTCAAAAAATTATTTGAAATGTATGAACAAACTAAATGTGAAAACAAAGTCAGTAACATTTATGGAAGAAAACATGAGATAATGATTTATGACTTTGGGCATGCATATTTTTATTTAATAGGATACAAAGAGTACTAGCTAGGATATTAAAGCTTGATGAAGTGTACTTGCTTAAGGTTAAGTAATTTATTTCTTAATTATTATAAGGCCCCTTTGAAAGAAAGAAGAAACCAAAATGTACTGATGTATAGGATACATAAAAAATTACTATAAATTTATTAGAAAAATATAGGTAAATGTTACCTTTATGAAATAACATAAATCTGTGGAATGTGTGAATCTTGATAACATCTCAAGGATCTCTAATAGTGGCCTCTTCACATTTCTGGCTATTGACAATTTTTGTTTTCTCTATTTTTTCTACCATGAACAAGATTTAAAGAATAACAACAATAAAACCTCTGTGACTTGGGTAGGCATGCCTCCTTTGTCCCTCAGGTTAGCTACCCTCACTTCTTATAATCTCTCCTCTCAAGGTTTTCTTGTTTACTACTATCTGGATCTATTTCTCTACATCCATTTCCAAAATAGCTCCTGGGTAAAGGTACTTTGTTTTTTAAGTTTGAACCCCAAGAGACAGCAAAAATAGCTCAAGGAAGAGATGATTCACTTAGTTCTTTTCTCAGTAAAGAATTGAAAGAGAAAAATTCTTCATATTCTTTCAAGATGGAACAAAAGACAAACTGATATTGCAACATATCATCCAGTAGTGCATGCATTATGTACACGATAGTCTTATTTTATTGATTAGTCAAGAGATTCATGAGAAGAAAATAGTTCAACAACCACCTGTGTGTTTTTGTGGGGTTGCAAAACTCAGCTGAAATACCACTGGGAAGAGTTGTTGTGGAAATCTATAAGGCAGTGAGAGAGAATATAATAATGTAAAGCTATTGTGTTTACCTGGTGAACAAAGCCTTCAGCATGTAATGGAGATTCTTCATATTAGCTATCAAAAGAGTATCATACTGGGGACAATAGCATGAATGTGGAAAGGGATAATTTTCCTACAGAATGGTAAGGGAAATGTTATGTTATGGGCATTGGTATACTAACTAATGCATCCCAAGAAGGGATGATACCGAACTGGATCTTTTATAAAATTGAAATTTTATCCCAAATTATTGTAAATTTTGTTTTGGGGAAGTTACCCAAGATTTATATTACATAATTCAGAGTTGAAAAAAAAAACATAATGTCAATTATATCTCAATTTAGAAAAGAAAGAAAGAAAGAAAAAGGTACCATAATATTGTATTTTACTCTTGAGGTCTTTATGCAGGGATTAAGGGTTAGAGTTGAAAAAAACACATAATGTCAATTATATCTCAATTTAGAAAAAAAGAAAGAAAGAAAAAGGTACCATAATATTGTATTTTACTCTTGAGGTCTTTATGCAGGGATTAAGTATTAGGGGGAAGAAAATTACTCCGCAGAAAACAACTGAAAGAGTATACAAATTTAATCAACTACTTAATCAAATGGAAACATTACATTGACTAATTCTGTACACACATTCCAGTGTTTACAGTTGCTTGCTCTGATAGTTACCATGTGTTGTTTGTATGCATGTCCAAAGGACCAGAGGCAATCTTGGCTGGCCGACCATAACAGTTCATGCTGCCTCTATATGCTGCTGTCCTTTTAAAGGAAGGAGACTCAAAGCATGTCACCTCTTTTAGTCTCCATGTCTGTCTTCTCTTTCAGTGTTTATGGCTACTGTCTCCTTTCAGGCTTTCATTTCACCCTTACTTGGACCATTTCCAGTCTTATGACTGACCTTTCTCATTCTACTCTGCCTGTCACCCACTCTATCCTCCGCATTGTCACTTAGTGATCATCTTTAAATTATAATTCTAATCCTGCTATTCTTTTGCCAATTGCCTACAGAATAAATGACTCAGTCTTTTGTATTCCATGCCAGACAAGACCCTCCACATTCATACATCAGAGATTTTCATCTTTAAGTCTTAGCACAGTGCCTGGCACATAGTGGACTCTCAGTAGATAAATGCGTTTGGGATAAAATCAGTCAAGGTGTGAGTGAGTGCCCCCTCACTCCAAATGATGACCTGTTCTCCAAAAATACAATAATTTTACTTGGTTTTGGCAATTGCTTAAAAACTTTTAACTTAGAATCTCTTAGAGAATCAGAATTTCTTAATTATGAATAATTTCATAATTATCCTGATTAATTCATTTCATTTTACAAGTTGCTTTATCATCAATAATAGGACTAAAATATATAGGAGGATTACTTTAAACAATTTTTCATATTTTGAAAATATGATATTTTAGAATCAATTTTTGCATTAAATCAACTCTTCTGTAATTAGAACATATTCATTGCAGCAGAATTCCAGGGCCAAGGACTATATAACTCTTATTGCTATCAGATGCATTTTGTAAAATGATTCTGTAATAACACATCAGTTCAGCCCTGGCTGGTGTGGCTCAGTTGGTTCGGCATCATCCCATGTACAGAAAGTTTGCCAGTTTATTCCCAGTTAAGGCTTGATCCCCAAATAGGAGGCATGCAAGAAGCAGCGATTGATATTACACTCTCATATCTGTTTCTCTCTCTCCTCTCTCTCTAAAACTCAATAAAATATTTAAAAACAAATAAACAAGAAACATCAGTTCAGAACCAGGTTTTTAATGTTATAACCAAATTACTATATTTACCCATCATAAAGGTACATTGTTTCATACATAGTACAAATTTAGCTTTGTATGCTGAAAAAGCATGAAGTCTCAGTTATCAAGAAAGAGAGATTCATCCATTCAATAAACATTTCTTGAACACCTAATATGTATAAGATACCCTCTGGACAAATGAATAGAGATATAAGGCCTACAGTTGAATGGAGAAGATGATTATGCAAATAATCAAAATGCATACATTACTTAGAGTCAAATAAAACTACTTGTTCTTTAAAAGTATTATGGTGCCTGTAGGATTATTCTTTTTAAAATTTTTTTATTGTGGTTCAGGCATGAAATAGCTCTGGCCACCCACACAGGCATCAAGCTAGGATGAATTAAGGACTGTAGATCCGCTTTGCCCCTAATTGATATAAGAGCAACACCACCAATCAAAAGTCTTCTTGCTTATTGCCAGAGGGTGGCATTATTCTTTAGTAGCACTTACTGAACATTTCTTTATCAGAATGTGTTATCTTGTTATTTGCTTTTTAACTAATTTAGTAGACATTACAGGTTCACAAAAAGAATTTACCACCTTTTCGTACAAGATATTTTAAGCCATGTTTAATCATCATGCCTAAATTTATTATCAAACTTCAGCTCTGAAACCAAGAAATTTCTGTGTTGTATTTACATTTTAGTTTCTATTTCCATCTCAAGTGTCAAGTGGCCTCATATGGTTTTAAGTATTGTGTATATAAACACCATTAGATTATCTTGTGGTATCTAATATTGATATTAGATACCACAAGATTATTATTATTATTATTTTTGGCAAACACATATTGCTTTATTTAGTGTTTCTCTGGATTGCAGAAGTGTCAGCAGTGGGCCGAGACCCCAGGAGGCAGAGGCAGCTGGGCAGCCCAGGCTCTCTGGGGAGATGTGAGGGGAGAAGCAGCAGAAAGAGGTGATGCTCCTGCAGCTCCTCCCAAGGCCGGCCCTTTCCCCCAGTTCCCAGGACAGGGGCAGCTTGGAGCACAGGAAAGGCCTCACATCCTTGAAATGGGACCAGTTATGGTGAGCAGGGTATTTGTCATCATAAGGTATGGACTCAGGCAGAAAAGGGCTTCTCCTACCTGGTGGCCCCCAAGGGTGATTGCTGGTCAGGGAGCCACATGCACCCTAAGACATGTACCTGTTTTCTGGGGCCCCTGTTCCTGAACGAGGCAGTGAGGTGTATTGAGAGGACAGGGCTGCAGTCCCGGTTCTGCCCCAACCTGCTGGATGAAGGAAGGGCAAGTCCTGACCCCTTTGGGCTACTGTCTCCTGCTGTCTCATCAGGAAGCTGGACTAGCTGATCTCAGGCTTGCACATTCTGTGGCCTGAGACGCCTTCCCCCAACTCCAGGACGGCCCCGGGCTAGGCTGATACTGAAAGGACATTGTTAAGGCAGGAAAAGGGGGCAGGCTAGGGTGGTCTCAGCCCCCAAAAGGATGTTGGAGCGGGCTGCAGAGAATCTAGGTCGGGAGACAGGCAGGGAGGCAGACAAGGCACCAAGGGAACAAGGAGGACAGAGTGGCCTGAGCAGGAAAGAGAGCACCAGGCCCAGACCGCCCCGCCTCTGAGCAACATTCCCTGCCCTGCTGGAATCAGGGAAAACACATCCAGTGTGTCTCAGGGTGGGAAATGGCTAAAAAAAATAGTTTCCTATAAAGCATCAAAAAATCTCAGAGAAAACCTCAGCAAAAGTTCCCTTCTCTCAAATATTTGGCATCAAAATAATTAAAATAATTTTATCACTCTCTGTCATATTTTAATTCTTTTCTGAATTCAATTAACCCATTAGTTTCAAAATGGCCAATAAAGAGGGAGACATAATGAAACATATTTCAATAGGCTTATAATTTTTAATAGAATATGTGGTTTTTATTCAATTATATATTAAAGGAGAATTTATGAGACCAAAGAAGGAAACATACTTTATAAGTGTTAAATTAAAATTGTTCTGTTTTAGGTTTTATTTTTTGTGCTATATTTTGTTTGTTTATTTTCTTCAAGAGGATATATTAAATAAGTTATACACATTAGTATTTATAATTTATACAAATTTATCTTATAATTTTAATATTTTAGAATAAAATCTTATATAATTTTTAAAAATATATTTTTATTGATTTTTTTACACAGAGGAAGGGAGAGGGATACAAAATCAGAAACATCAATGAGAGAGAAACATCGATCAGCTGCCTCTTGCATATCCCTTACTGGGGATGTGCCCACAGCCAAGGTATATGCCCTTGACTGGAATTGAACCTAGGACATTTCAGTCCGCAGGCTGATGCTCTATCCACTGAGCCAAACGGGTTTCGGCTAAATTTTGATGTTATTTCTTATTATTTTCTCAAGTCAGTATATTATATTTATTCAGGTCCTATGCCCATCTTTATATTAGGTAAATTATTGCTACAATTGGGTTAAAATAAAGACTTTTTTTCAGAGTTTTAAAAAATTGTGTCTTATTTTAAAAATGTTTTGCATTAGAAAAATAAGAAATTTTCCAAAAAATTTATACTGCAAACTAGATCTTAATCCTCTACCAATGAAAATACATAAAATGTTATGAGGAATCACAGAAAACAAAGTTAATATCCTATCTAATAAAAAAGAAACATGCAAATGTATCATACTTTCACTACACTACCAGCCAATAGGAGCAATATGCAAATTAACCCCCAACCAAGATGGTGGGCGCGCCCCCTCTGCTCCAGCAGGCCAACGCTGCTCCTGGGCCTCTGATCGAAGTCCCAGAGCTAGCAGGGGGTCCAGACCCCTGCCGCCACCCCAAAGCCCAGCCACAGCAAACCTGGGGCGGTGGCAGGGGTCCTGATGGCCGCCCCAGAGGCAGCAGGGGGTCTGGACCCATGCCACCACCCCGAGTCCTTGCCATTTATTAGCACCTTAAATTAATGTGATACATTTATTACAATTGATGAGCCTTTATCAACACATTATTGCCCAAAGTAAAATCTACAGTTTACATTAAGGTTCATTCCTTGTGTTGAACATCTTATGGTCTTGGCAAATATACCATTGTATCAGACAGAACAGTTTCATTGCCCTAAAGATCACCTATGGCTCACCTATTCATCCCTCCCTGCTCTGAACCCCTGGAAGCCAGGGGGTAATCAGGCTGGCAGGCAGAAGGGGTTCGGAGCAATCAGGAAGGCAGGCAGGCAAGTAGTTGGGAGCCAGCAGTCCTGGATTGTGAGAAGGATGTCCGACATCCTTCGAGGGGTCCCAGATTGGAGAGGGTGCAGGCTGGGCTGAGGGACACCCCCCTTCCCGTGCATGAATTTCATGCACCAGGCCTCTAGTACCATTGTAAATCTATTACTTTCTTTTACCCAACTGGCTAATTGCATTTAAAAAAATAATATTTCACTGTCAGCAATGACCTGAAGTTCCGCAGTCTTGCTAGTTAAATTGCAAGTAGAAGTATGACCATAGCTTTTCAGGACTGTTTATAATGTCACTTGTCTTTGAAACCAGCAATTTCACTATTATGAATTAATCCTGAAGAAGTAATGGACATTTACAAAAATGTGTGTGTGTATGAGTGTGAGTGTGAGTGTGAGTGTGTGTGTGTGTGTGTGTGTGTGTGTGTGTGTGTGTGTGTGTGTGTGTGTATGCCCACACATGCTCATTCACATAAATGCCCACATGGGCTGTGGTGTGGACAAAAAGCCAAAGGCAATAAATTGGAGAGTAAGTAGGAACAAAAGCAATGATCTTCCAAGAAGTTTAATATGAAAAATAGGAGAGAGGAGAAATCAGTGGCTAGAAGGTGAGCTATCACCTGAGGAATATTGTTTATATTGGGGGAGATTTGATCCTGTTTCAACATTGATGACGAGGAACACGTAGGAGTAGGAGAGTGGAAAGTTATGGAGGAGGCCCCTGAGAGGCCTGAGGCCAATCCAGGTGGGGGCACCCCTGTGGCAGCGGGTGGCGGCACTTAGCCTCAGATGGGCACGTGCCTGAGAGGCAGAGAGGGAGCACTGGGAGACAGGGTGAACCACAGGCAAAAGCCACACACACTCTTCCGGGGGATGCATTTATAATAAGTACCTCACAGGCAAAATATTTCAGAACTCATTGTATTTGTATTATGGAGATTGGCACTATCCTAAGGTTGCCTTACAATAAAGAAAAAGTTTGTTCAATCAGACCTGAGCTAAGGATGAGACTAGAGGAGAATCCCTCAATAATCTCGAATAGGAATTGCTCATCTTTTTTTTTCTTCAAAGGGACAGATATTAAAAAATATAAACTTAGCAAGTTATACAATTGGTGTCACAACCACTTAACTTTGATGTTGTACCGATAGCACAGAATCGGTCATAGGTAATACCTAAACAAATAGAGGTGGTTGTGTTCCAATAAAACTTTATTTAGAAGAACAGGTATTGGGCTGAATTTAGCCAGTGGCCCATAGTTTGCTGACTCCTGGTCTAAAACAAAAATCAGTGAAGAAATTCATGATGATAAGCTCAAGCCTTCCCTCTCTCAGGATATTTTAAGCTCATGCTTGAATTGTCCTTATATATTTTATGGATTGAGGAGTTCTCTTCTGTTTACAGTAAAACAAGAGGAAGAGCCTGTCCAGTGTGGTTAACGAATCGGATTTTAGGTAAGGCTCTCCCACTACTCTAAGCTTTTGTGAAATGGGGCAATGGCTGTATCTTTAATCTTAGATTATAAAGAGAATAAAATATACATATGTAAATATTCTAACGTAACTGCATTATTCAAACATAACGAGCTCACTGACATTTGCCAAAAAATATATAAATAAGTTACTTCAATCCCCATATATATGGCATGTTATATAGTCCCTACCACATAATTGTTGTGGGTAGTAAATAAAATATTAATATATGTGACATGCTTAGCCATAGTGCCTGAAATATAGTATGTACTCAACAAATGTAAACTAATTCCAACTTTTTTTAAAGATCCATTAAAATTGTCAACTGATTCTAACACATGGAACCTGAAAAGACCAAGCCAAGTTATTCCAAGTACAAGGCTGCTGCTGTCATCCCCAGGCAGAGGAATTACAATAATGAACCCTTGCTCTCAGCCTGCCAAGGCAGCTCTGCAAATGGTGTAAGAAATGGCTATTGACAATTGCCATGGAGGCCAATGACTCCAAAGCTGAGTTCTCAGATGAGTATCAGGAGACTTTTCATTCTTCTGTGAGTTGGAAGCCTGGGTCCCAGAATAAAAGGAAGGAATCTGATTCTATGATAACACAAACATAATAGGCCAGATGGGACGGCCTAGCTACCTTGAGGCAGCTCTAAATTACACAGCAAATGTACTCATCAGCCCTTTGGAGGAACATTTGCCCTTATTTGATCAGTATATGCAGTTTGTTCACCAGACCAGGGAACGTTTGGTTATAATGTGATTCCAGCCCATTAAAGTTCTTCAAGCCACACAGGAGGCAGGGTAAGCATTGGCCTGTTTTCCATGGATGAGGAAGGATTTAATGAGGGAGAAATGTACAGTGCAGGTGTGATTTGAGTCATTTCTCAGAAGGTGTACTAGTAGGGGAACCTCTTTGGTCAGGTGTGATTCATCAGAGGGAAGAGAACTTCCTACAAGAGTCTACTTACATTTCAAGAAGAAGGTGGGCTTTCTCTCTCTTTCTTTTTAAAATTTAATTCCTTTTAAATGGTGGCTCTTCCCCTGAAACCAATGGGAAGTGAAACTGATGCAGCCTTGGGTCGTGTTTTCAAAACATGGACTTTCACCCGAAACACCTGTTATCTGCAAAAGTGATGATGTGGGCTTTGGCATTTCATGAGCCATTTATCTGTGTAATTTTACAGCCCTGGTTCCATGCAGATTTGTTTCGGACATAGCACCTTTCTTTTTTAAAAAATTCTATTTTATTGTTTAAAGTATTACAAATGTCTCCTTTTTTGCCCATTGGCCTCTTGGCAGCCTCCCCTAACCCCTGGCACATGCCCTCACTCCCCAACACAAGCATAACCAGTGTCTTGTGTTCATTGGTTATGCTTATATGCATGCATAAAAGTCCTTCAGTTGATCTCTTACTACCCCCCAACCCTCCCTTGACTTCCTGCTGTATTTTGGCAGTCTGTTCAATGTTTCTTTGCCTCTGTATCTAATTTTGTTTATCAGTTGAACAGCAGAATTTACAATAGCTAAGATTTGAAAACAGTCTAAATGTCCATCAGGAGCTGAGTGGATTAGAAAACTGTGGTACATGTACCCAATGACATAGCACATTTCTAAAGCCTGAATGTAGAGGCCAGGCATAGTGTATACAGAGGTTGGTCACATATTGGATTTAGCTGTCTACTGGGTGTAACTTCATTATCAATTTCTCATGGCCCTTTGTTATATTCATCATCTTGAACATTTATGATGCTTACAGTTTACAAGGTTATATTTTTATCTTTCACTTATATAATTTTTAAAAACGATACTAAAATGGTGACTTAAATTACAGTGGCTATACACTAAGTAACTGAATGAGGATTTAAACTCAGCAAATATCTGTTTGTTTTTTAAAATAATATCTGTTTAATTTTTCATTCAGAGTGTCAAATTATTCCATGTATGAAAATGTTGAAAATAAAAGGCTGTTTATATAACAAGTGATATTAAATGAGGAATAAGTAAAATATATTTTGCAAGGGATTTGTTTCAGTGTACATTTCTGTAACAGTTACTTCTAAAGTGGAACATCAAGGTAAAGTCACTTGTGTGTGTACACCTGCACATTAACACAAACTTTTAAAGTAAAATGCTTACAAATGCTGTTTTAAAGTCCTTTCTACGTGGGTGAGAAAGATCCTGTAAATTCCAAGATGCTCTTATATCGATCAAGAAACAAGAGCCATTGAGCCAAATCCTGTGATTAAGCTCCAGGGTCCCCTTTCAGATAAATTATTTTGGGCAAGAGAAGTAACTCCCATTGGTTGATAAGAGAGTCTTTATCTTCTTACCTAAGATCACCCATTCACAACCACAAAAATACAGTGGAGGAACAAGTACTATTAATTGAGAGTGTAAGTAATATTAATCCAAGACTCATTTACAGAGTCAGATGTTTTGTGCTTTCCATTTTTACCTAATTCAGTAATCTTTATTGCCTTAATTACTCTTATGGTAATGGTACTCAATTGGAAAGAGGTTTGTCCCTTGGGAATATTTGGCAATATCTAGAAATACTTCTGTTTGTCACAAGAGCTATTAGCATTTGGTGGGTCAAGGCCCTGGAAGCTACTAAATATTCTGCAATGCAGAATACTCCCCAACCAAGAATTCTCCTGCACAAATGTCCACTGGACATCAGGGGAGATGGGTACAAATACAAAACCACATTCCCAGAAACAAATATACAGTATACTAGTATTGCATTTGCAGTGGTAACTGAACCTGTCAAGAGAATCAGGATAGTGATATGTATCAATGAAAATATTTCCGCCTTAAAAAACTACATGGGAAACCCAATTAGAATCAGAAATTTATTTGCTAAGCAAAGCATTAGTTCCAAAGGAGACAATTGATCAGCTGGTAAGATTCAGTGGTTGAGCATCACCCTATGAACGAGGAGGTCACAGTTCAGTTCCCAGCCAGAACACATGCCTGAGTTAAGGGATTGATCCCCAGTGTGGGGCATGCAGAAGGCAGCTGATCAATGATTCCAATCATTGATGTTTCTATCTCTCCCTCTTCCATCCTCTCTGAAATCAATAAAACATATAAAATAATCAAGGAGATAGTTAGATAATCAAAGAACATTTCACATGGTTATATTTGCTTATTCTTACAGAAAACATCCTATTATGTCCTAATGTTTTTGCCTTCTTGCTAAGAAATATGAGAAGAAAATCACAATATAAATTTATGAGCACCTTAGCAGAAAAAAGTAGAGAATGCTAAAGGAATATTTAAGAGGACTCTTAGTCCAGCTTGAAAATTCATGGAAAGTTTCCTGGATTAAATTATTAACTGTGTGTTTTAAAAGTTATGTAGGCAATTTTTTTACTGAGTAATAGGAGATGGAAGGACAAGCCAAAGCAGAAAAAAAAGGATAGAAAAAAAGAAAAAGAAAATAGATGCAGTCATTTGTTTTATCAATTTAAAATCAAAAATTCTAAGGGCACCTGGCTGTGACCACTTGGGGAAGAAAGAGAAGCAAAGGGCACTGGATGTTATTATCAGCAGCTTAGAATACTTTATCTCTGAGATGACTGTAGCTTTAGATGAGTACATGAAGTTCTATTCCTGTGATATTATTTCAGAGTTACTAATTCAAGATACATTTGAAATTCCCTTATTAGTTGTCCCTTCTTAGATGGCTGATGTAATTTGCTGTATTTCTTTGCTGATTTTTTTCTGATGAATCAGACCTTCAAAAATCGGGATGTCTTAAAAGAGAGTCAAAGCTCTTTACTGTTTTTCTCTGGAATTTGAATTAATAGTCTCTGTGTGACATCAGAATAATGACCACTAACTAGACTCAATGTAACTAAATAAAAAATATTTAAAATAATCTAACAAAACTGAAATAACCTCATCTTTAATCTCTTTTAATCCCACCAATTAAAGACAGAGTGTGGCTTCTGTTCAGTTCCTTTGTCCATAAGTTTATTATGTTCCTAATATGTGCCAGTCACTGTACTCGCCACTTAGTAAGAAGAGATGACCATGAGTGCAACATCACCCTACATAAATTATAATTTGGTGTGTTATGAAGGTATCACTTTGCCTGACGGTACTAGCAAAAAGCAGAAAATAGTGATTGATGAACCTTATTCTGTGGTGATGCAGAAATCTCATAAGCTCAGAATGTGGAGTAAAATGAGGATAAAAAAATTGAAGTAATCAATATTTCTGGTTGGTGCTGACTTTCATTACAGTACTAAAAATAATCATGGAAATAAGAAGGGATAGATGAATTCCATCTTGCACTTGCCCGGCATTAATATAGGTTTTAGGCCATTGTGTCCTCGATGGAAACGTCATAAAGTTGTAGTCTTAATATATGTGATGATTAAAGGCAAAAGGTCTTAACTTCAAAATTTTTATCCTCAAAGGTTCTCACTCGCCCCACAAGGAAGGGAACAGAGAGTATTAGAGTGTGTGATTCCTTCAAATATCTCATAAACAATAATATTCTAAGCCTTCTAAAGAATACTGTGAAATGGGCGGCAACCTCTCAAGAAACTCTTGTTGTCATTGCATTTTGAAAGCTGAAGTAAATCGCTATTTGCACTTACTCTAAATAATGAGAATTGTTCTTTTCATTGTTCTTAAAATATATGATTAAGATTACTGTCATATAATTTACAATACAATACTGTATCATTAAAGCAAAAACTGCATCCTATTACAATAAAGTTATGTATTAGTTTTTGGAAAGCCAATATGTAATAATTTAAATATAAAGAAGTTGATTAGGGGAAAATCATTCATTGTTGTCATAAAAATGTTTGTTTCTTTATAACAAATACACTTGGGGAAGAACACACAGTACACGCATAAATAAAAAATTGTATTACTAATTCCCAAACCCTGTTAATATGCTGGTATAATCACTTCAATCTATTTTTAAAATTTTATAACTATAACTAATTTTATATTATCTTTTACTGATTAACTATATGAAATTTATATTGTGTATTTTTCATGAATTCATTCTAGAAGTTTTCTAATGCCCTGTGAAAATATTTATAATTATTTCTTGATTAGAGGCCTGATGCATGGATTTGTGCACCAGTGGGGACCATCAGGCTGGCCGGCAGGGATCAGCCAAAACTGGCCATCCTACATCCCCCAAGGGATGTAGTAGTGTGAGAAGTGGCAGGTGGCCAGGGAGGAGCTCGAGCCCCAGCCCGGTGCTACACTGCTCTCGCACATCCCTGCCCCCACTGCCACCGATTGTTAGTCTCACTGCCACTCCACTCAGTTCTAGGGCAATATTGGTATGCCCATGACCTAGAAGCAGCTCACGTCCAGTCAGTCCCTATGCTGTTCCAATCTTGATCCTGTCAGGGAGGGGTGTACAGGGGGAGTGTCTCTGGGAGAGGCTCGCACTGCCACAGCTGTGCTTTCCCGCCATGAGCTGGCATCTGGCGCCCATTGGTCAGCTGAGCAGTGCTACCACTGTGGGAGCACACTGACCACCCGGGAACAGCTCCTGAGTTGAGCATCTGCCACCTGGTGTTAAGTACGCATCATAGCTACTGGTGGAGTGGTCCAGTGGTCAAACAGTCACTTAGGCATATGTATATTTTAAAGATCTTGATGCATATAATTTTTAGAAGAATACAAAATTGTTTTGCTGTGTATAATATATAAATTAGTGGGGTTTTTTTCTATTACTGCAGTTGAAGAATCTCCAATATGTTGGCAACTTTTATTTCCTCTTTTGAAATTTATTATTTTTATCTCTTTTCCATGTGTAACAACTGTGATCAATTTTTTCTCATCAATTTGAACAATGATGCTTTTTAATTTGGAAATATCTAATAAAATTTTTATAATCCTATTGAAATATGGTTATTCTTAAGGGGCTACAAAGTTACCTGCTCAGAGATATTAATTATAGCATTTTATTAGCTTTGATAAATTATAAACAACATATATGTTCATCAATTAGAAATTTACCAAATATATTTTACAATAGTTAATTGTTAGAAAAAATGAATTATGTCTCTAAAAATTGGAAACATTAGATGAAAAACATAAATTATAAAACAGCAATATTTTTATATAATACACGGACCAAGATGTTTACATGCAAGTTCCTCACGTTCCTCGAGGAGGAGCTATGAGGATCTTTATTTTCTAAGCTCTATTTCTATGATAATTGAAATATTCACCTTCTAAACAGAAAAATACCAAATAGTTTAAAATGTCCTTTTGTAGCATTTTGTACATTTTGTACATTTTTTTCTTTTTTCTTTGGCCCTTTTATGGTGCTTAGGTATTTGATAAGTTTCATTTCTTGTCTAGATAGTTTATTTTATTCCTTTGCCTGTCCATCCTTCATGAATCCTACAGCATAAAATGCTCTCTTTAAAATGTTTAATATTGTCTAGAACTAATTCCACACTCTTGTGTGTGAAAGTTGTCTTAGCTAAGGTTATCTATATGTTCTTTCAGGCAATGTTTTTTTAATCCTCAGCCAAAGGCATGTTTGTTGATTTTAGAAAGGAAGGGAGAAAAAGGGAGAGAAACATTAATGTGAGAGAGACACATCAGTTTATCAGTTGCCTCCAGAACAAACTCTGACTGGGGATTGAACCCACAACCTAGGTATGTGCCCTGATGAAAAATTGAACCCACAAACTTTTGATGTATGAGATATAGCTACAACCACTTGAGGCACCCAGCCAGGGAGTCTTTCATGCAATTTTTAGACTAATAAGGTTAAAGTACACACAAAACACACACACACACACACACACACACACACACACACACCCCTCAGTAAACTTTTGGTTGTCCATGCAGTAAGCATGTACTTAGATGTTCTTTGATATTTTTCTAATACTGAAATTAACTGTATCTCAATAAACACATGCCATCTCTTTATAGAAATAATTCTTTATCAAAGAATTTTTAATTTGACACAAGTCTGTAACTTCTAAATGCAGCTAAAATTAGCATATGTAAATGACTATAGATGAGAAAGTATTTAAAAATATTTTCTGTAAATGGAAGTTATCATTATTAAGAATAATCTTATGTGAAGTAGAAAGTAGAACTTTTATAGTCTTTTATCCATTCCCTTTTTTTCCTGTATTTCTTCCCCTGTCTCTAGATGCCTGCCATTTTCTCACATCTCAAGGGATTAAATTCCATTTCATTTTTTTCTTGTCATCCATACTTGCCCTTTGACACTCATTCTTGATGTAATGTCCATGTCTCCCCTTCATGCCACTGGATCCATCCATTTGCAGCCACTTGAATTAATCCCCATTCCAGAGTCTGAACCCAAGTGATTCTAAATTCTAGCTTCACATTATCATCATACAAGTAGATTTGATTTATGAGTATGATAGTACCTTGTCAAATTTATGCATTCCTCCACCTCCACAGCCCTAGATTCTAAGCTGTCTTATCTGGAATACAGTCAGGATAGGCCTGATCTAAGCTCCTGACTTGACTATTCCTCTTCCTGAATATCTTGGCCATACTGCACTCACTCTTCCTGAGGATGAAGGCTGCAAAAAGGGGAGGGCCAATCTGCAAGAATTACAGAGAAGAGTCAAAGTTCTATATAGATTATAACTGGTCCAAAATATTATGCATTGTCTGTATTGTGCCATATTTAATTTTCTGCTGATGTGAGAACATTCTAACCAGCATAGCTTTCCTTCACATCACTGTCTAAGACATTGATATGTGAACTGCATCCAGCACTATCAGGGGTGAACCTGAAGAGGGGTGGTGAAGGATTTAAAGAAGACAGATAAGAGAATACAGTTGGATCCAGGTGGGACACTGTTCTCAGGTGGAGAGATAGTGCAACAGCTTGTATTTTATAGTCATATTTTATAGTCATATCCCATGAGGCATAGCAAGGGCATAGTCAAGATGCTTACAATGTTCTCATGAGTTTTGAATCTACTTAATTACATGTACCTGAGAACTCTATCAAAATTTGTTTTGGCAGCACTTGCTGCACTTCCCATAGCCCACATCACTTAGTCACCTGGGATCACATGTTTGGACCATAAAGTCAAGCTTACAACCATAGCTTTTGGCTGTAATTGTGCTGGGACCTGCACGTGAGTTTGCCATGAGAGGACCATGCCCTCTCATTAGTCCGAGGCTTGAACATGTCCAAATGCTGTAGCTGCTCTCCATAGATATGGCTTAAAATGATTCTATAATCAGCAGTATTTTCATTTTAATAAAGGTTGAGTAGCTTCCTACTAAAGAATAAATATTTTATGGTAGAATTGCAGGCATCAGTAAGTAGATGAGCTAGAGATGCCACTTCCTTGGCATTCCTGAAATGAATTTTATCTAATTGAACATTTAACAAAAACTTATTTAAATAAGACTCAAATTCAATATCTCAGTACTAGCTCTTCATTTTCTACCGGTGTGACTTCATTTAAATCACCTAATTTCTTTGGATTTCCTTACCTTTGAAAAGGTACATATATCATTGAGTTATAGTGAGGATAAATGGAAATAATTCATTCAAAATTTATTATCACAATCAGTGGAGCATTAATAAAGACAGACCATTCTATATTATTATTACATATTTTATTTTATTCATATCTGCTTTGTTTCTCTTAGTGATGGAGAAATATATACTAGAACCTAAACATAAGGATTTTGTTAAAGTTTGCACTGCGGTTTAAGTCTCTAAGATGTGGGCACAATTATCAGTGCTTATCTTATTGACCATTTTTATGACATGGCAATCTGTAGATCTATGAATAGAAGTTGTTCTTTTTTAAATTAAATTTATTGTAACATTGGTTACTGACATTATATAAGTTTCAGGTATGCAATTCTATAATACATTATTACTGTTTTAAGAAGTAAATACCAATTTATACAGTACTATTTAGCAATAAGTTTTAATACACCAGTTATTTTAGAATTACCATTCTCTCTTTGTTAAATGTAGGCTACACTTTTACAATTAATAACGTTAATGATTTATGAATAATAGATATGGTAAAATCGCAAAACTAAGGTGACCTGGTAATAGATCAAATTTTGAAATGTCCCAGGGGAGTTTAAAGCATACATTGCTAACATTAGAAATTCTGGTGGCCATAATTTCAAATTTGGTACATGATTTCAATGATCATTTCTGATACTGATATTTTACTTTTTAAAACATCCATGATTCTGAAATTAGAATATCAAATCCTCAACTATTTATGGAATGCTTATGAGCTAAGTAATGTCAAATTATTATGAAGCAGGTAACTGTACTTTCAATTTTATAATTTTATAGATGAACTAGAGGCCCAGTGCATGAATTCAGGCACAGGTGGGTCCTTCAGCCTGGCTGGTGATTAGGGCCAATTGGGGCTGTGGGAGGTTAGCTGGGGGCTGTGGGAGGTTGGTTAGTGGGGGGAGTTGCGGGGGGATTAGGGGTTACAGGAGATTGGCCAGCCACCAGCTGGGGGGAGGGGCTGCAGGAGTTTGGCCAGCAGGGGGATGGACTGTGGAAGGTTGGCCAACCCCAGGAGGTTGGCTGTTAGGAGTGCACTAATCACTAGGGGGCAGCTTCTGCATTGAGTGTCTGTCCCAGGTGGTCAATGTGTGTCATAGCAACCTGTTGATCAGTCATTTGGTCGTTTGGTCACTTAGGCTTTTATCGATATATAGAAAAGATTAAACTTTATGTATTTCTAAATACATATCACATGAAATTTAATTACTGTATTACCTTCTCTTTAGTATAAGCTAATACAAATTTCCAACACTTGGTTTTTAAAATAAATCTCAACTAAATTAACACCTCCAAAATTCAAAGTAATCCTATCTAATAAAAGAGCAATATGCAAATGGACTATACCTCCACTACACCCACAAGCCACACCTACAACCCAATCAGGAGCAATATGCAAATAAACCCAACCAAAATGGCTGTAGCCACTGAGAGCAAGAGGGTAGCTTGGGTTTCCCTGGCAATGGAGGAAGCCAAGCTTTCTGACTGCCCTTGCTGGCCTTGGCCAGGGCAGAGCCTGGGGTACAGAGCAAGCTGGAGGGTCCCCCACCCAGGACCTGAGCCCCAGAGCCTCGGCCATAGGCTTGTGGCCTTGTCCAGGGGTGAAGGAGGGTGATTGAGCATGCCGGAGTTCTCCTGCCAAGGCCCTAAGCCTAGGATCCTTGACCAGAGGCTTGTGGCCTTGGCCAGGGTGGTGCAAGGTGATTGCACATGCTGGGGGTCCACCACCTAGGGCCATAGGCTTTAGGCCTTGGCAGGGGTGGAGCCGGAGATCAGAACAGATAGATGTGAACTGTAGAGGAAACACCTTTTCTGACTGCTCATTGACTAAGCTCCAGTGTGCCACTGGTAATATTCTTAGTAACTTGGGTATAAGAATCCATAAAAGTAATCTAGGGTTTTTCCACCACACTCCTGGAGAAAAAAAAAGAAGGTCTGCTGCTGGAGGGATAAGAAAAGTCATATCCTACCCTAGGCAGTTTGGCTCAGTGGATAATGCCTAGGTTTGTTAACCACAGGGTCCGGGTTAGATTCTGATCAAGGGCATGTACCTAGGTTGCAGGCTCCTTCCTGGCTAGGGCCCAGGTCAGGGATTGTGCAGGAGGCAACCAATCAAAGTGTTCCTCTCACTTTGATGTTTCTTTCTGCCTTTCCCTTTCTATTCCACACTCTCTAAAAATCAATGGAAACATATCCTCAGATGAAGATAACAAAAGAAAAATAAAGAAATTTCATATCCTATGAAAGACACATCTTGAAAATGCCTAAAGAAACTTGTCATTTTTTCATGCTGAAGGGGCTGGAGTCCAGGTTGATGAAAACACCTTGGTGGCTACAGTGATTGGCAGTGGCTGCAGCAGTGAGGTGATGGGGCTGGTGCCTTTCCCTGATCAGCCAGATCGCCTCCCACAAAGGCAGGCCAGACTACAGCGTAGGCCCACTCTCTGTGGGGAATAGGCCTACGCCATCAGAAGGATAAGCCCTGAGGGCTCCCAGTATGTGAGAGGGGCAGGCTGGGCTAAGGAAAACCCTCTTCCCCAGTGCACAAATTTCATGCACCAGGCCCCTAGTATTTTATAATTAGGTAATATGAAAATTTAAAAACATCAAACACACCTTTGAAAGTTAATGATAATTATAAGGAGATCAGGAGATCAGTATGCAGTAGATCAGGAAATTTTCTTTCTTTTAAATTCATCTTCATTTAAAAATATTAATTGTTATGAATGAAATAAAGATAATTATGTGATAAAAATAAGTGGTTCCTGCCCTAACTGGTTTGGCTTAGTGGATAGAGCATTGACCTGTGTGGACTTAAAGGTCCAGATTTGATTCAGGTCAAGGGCATGTAACTTGGTTGTGGGCACATCCCCAATAGGAGGTGTGCTAGAGGTAGCTGATTGATGTTTCTCTCTCATTGATGTTTCTAACTCTCTATTCCCTTCCCTTCCTCCCTGTAAAAACAAATCAATAAAATATGTTTTTTTTTTAAAAATAAGTGGCTGTGATATTTTTAAAGGAATTAAGATATATTGATGTGTTTTATTGGGAAACATTAGACTTACCCAGGTGAAAGATCCCCACAGAAAAGGTATTAGCACTAAATGGGCATGGAATATAAAACATGGGAAGAAAAATTTAGATATATTTTATCTATTTTTACATAAAAATAGAAATAAATAAGCTTTTTTCATTCTTGATATATGGATAGGCATTGGTATGTACACTTAATTCATATGTCATATAGTCATATTTTATAAATGGTGCCAATATTTCCCACAGAGAAAATGGGGTGAAAACAGACATTTTATTTGCCTGTTAATGCTCTTAAAGTGAAAAGTGACTAGAGAAGATTCTTACAAAGAAACATTATAATTAATGTTATTCTACAAATAAGAAAATGGCCAAGTTGATATTTTTACTACCAATACTGGCCTTTCTTAGCTACATCATGAGGAAAAAAATCACTGACCAGGTCTGCTAAGAAAAATTGGCCAAAGAGGCAAAAAGTTACCCAGAAAGTAACTTGAAATTGTGGGTAAATTTCCTATTTTTTTATAAGCCTGACTATGCATTTGTTATTGATGATAAACTACTGATAGTTGTTCGTATAGTGACTTTATTTTTTAAAATACACATTTTAGAGGGGATACAAACTCAAAATAACTTTATTGATAGGATGACATGATCTAAAATCTTTGGAGATAAGTATGGGGGAAAGTATACTCCAGTTATTTAACCTGGTTGCTATAATAAAATAAAAAAAATCTATATACTTTTTATAACATGTCAATCTCTTTTCAAATACATCATATATTACTTTACATGAAGACCTTATAAAGTTGAGGCTAATTTCCCCTTTTCATGAAATCAAAATTTTGAAACATTGCAGGGGATAATTAACAAGTGGAACAGCTTTAACCAGCTCCCTCATCTTAGGATTTAGAATTCTGTCTTGTTCTCACTTCCAACTTTAGTTACAAACCATCCACTTAAATAAAACTGAATTCAGTTACTGACATCGAAGATTCCAAAATGAAGTCCTTGTACTAATATTATCTGATGTTCTCCATTTTTACTTTTTAAAAGTAATTTACATGTCAGTTTATTCCAAGGGGGGGGATAATTGACATGTCAACATTATATTGATAATGAACTCAGTAGTCATTCATGAGGTTAACCTTAAAGGATGATTATGTCATCCAATAGAGATGGGGCTTGATTATCATTGAGCAGGGTACAGGTAGGCTGGGTGATGCCATTGCTTGTCTTCTGAGTAGGCACTCACTGTGCCATCAGAACTAGCAAGTGATTGCACCTGCACCTCCATTCCTCACCTTCCTACAGGCTCTGAAGATGCTTCTGTAGCTTGATGGCTCACTGATGAGTTGTGCTAGCAACTAACTTGACACTCGGTTTCCGAATAATTTTCACTTCACCCAATTTTTCTCTAACATTCAGATTCTCTGCAGCACTTTGCACAGCAATTCAAGGCCTGTGACATTTCTTGGAAATTTATACATGACATGTTATTTAACTGATTTTCCTATAATCAATAATGTAGGTCAAAGCTCACTAAAGGAAGGAATAATAGGGACATTTTTAAATGATCTTCTCTTTGAACAAAGTAGCTTTAAATAAAGAAGCTATTTACCCTGCCAATATTAATTTCATTAGACATGGGTATTAATATAGTATGTTAAACAGTGATCTAAAATGAGTTTTGAAAACAGATCTATATAATAAAAGCCTAAGCAACCAACAACCAGAATGTCTGGTCACTATGATGCACACTGACCACCAGGGGGCAGGCATTCGACACAGGAAGCAAGGCTTATGGATGGCGAGTGCAGCAGCAATGGCAGGAGCCTCTCCTGCCTCCATGGCAGTGCTAAGGAGCAGTGAATTAAGTGGGAAGGAACAGTGAGCAGGTGGGCAATAAGGAGTGATGGGTCCCAAACTGAGAGGGATGTCTGACTGCCAGCTTAGGCCCACTTCCAGTCAGCAGGTGGACATCTCCCGAGGGGTCCTGGACTGCGAGGGGGCAAAGGCCAGGCTGAGGGGACCCCCTCTAGTGCATGAATTATGCATCGATCCTCTAGTTTAATATAAATCCTTAACTAATTAATGTTGACTGTTATGAGCACACCCATATTTTCACTCACTTAGCCATGATGTGGGAAACTACTCACCTGAACTGATTATACAGAAATGTCTGAATCAGACAGAGTTTAATTAACATTAGTATTCCATGTTCATGACGATTGTAGTTTGTACACCAAAGCAAACACATTTAAAGGTTTTATTAAGAACTCATTATCTTTCTGATAAAATGTTATTTCTTGGGAAGAAAATGTTGCCTTGCTTTTTGGAGAATATGTTAAAGTTAACACATTAGTGTCTTAACTAATGAATGTTGACTATTATGAGCACACCCATATTTTCACTCCTTCAGCATAAGGAAAATAATCATATTTTCCTTATGCTGACTATATAAGGGCTTTCTCTCTCAGAACCTCTGAAGTGAACCCAAATTTGCTGAGAAATTTTTTAAGGAGCTGGGATTAACTGGCTTTGTCACTTCATAAAATTATCTGCTTTATCTAAGTCTTAGTTTCTTTACCTGTGCGATGGGGAACAATGATAGCTTCCTGGCTTTTGTAGTTTTGAGATTTCACACACTTTGAATAAAACCTCAAGAAGTGAGTTCAATCCATTTACTCCTGACACTGCAAAGCTAGGGTGTGATACATTCAGAAAGGTAAATGCCATTCAGCCACTAAAATCTTTTACATAGTAACTTTGGCAGGGACAGACTAAACTACTTTTTTTTTAAAGAATTTCCAAATTATTAAGAACTTCCCTTTTTTCTGGACACTCAGTCATTCTTTATACTCAGCCAGAATGATCTTTTCAAATAAAAATGTGATTGTGTCACTCCCTGCTAAAAACTCATGAATGACTTCCTATTGTTCCTGGGACAAGAGCCCAAATCCTTATGTAACTTCAAAGGCCTGGGTTGTCTGACCCATCTCCTTCTGCAGAAAAGAGCAATAATTCATGAATATGCTGCTGTCCACCTCCCCACTGTGGCTAGTGACTGTCTTCTAGTCTTGACTCAGCGCACATCCGTAGCCTGTATATAATCATCAGGACATCAGGTACTAGGACAGAGGACACCATTTAAAATACAGAGGTGATTAGAATATATGTCTGAAGCAAATAGAAATCTCAATAGGAACAAGTGTTGCCGAGTCACATAAAGACAAACACAACCTTACTATGAATTTAAAGAAAGAACAGGTGGGGCAGAGGGACCGTTTCAGCTGTTGCCAGCTTTTCCTAGAGAATGAACTGCTTTGAAATTATTCTTTCAGCTTCTTTTAATTTTTAAATCTTTAATGTTGAAAGTATTACAGATGTCCCCTTTTCCCCCTCCCTTGCCTCTCCCCTCCCCCCATTCCCATTGCCTCCCCCAGAGAACAAAATCTAATCACCCTGAGGGGGCTGACTCAGACTGCTGAACATCCCGTGAGATCAACTTGTGCGTCAGAAGATGAATCCAGTCATTTACAGGGAGAAATAAAATGGGACATGGAATTAGCATCAGAAGGCTCACTTGGCAAACTTGGAAGCTGCTTCCAGCAGGTGCCCAGAAGCAGATAAGCCCGCGGAAACTGAAGGGTGGCCCTTCAGGACACTTCTCCCCGGGCCTCCGAGGCCATATTATTAGATTTTTCTTCACAAATCTCATTTACAAAGATATGGGCTCCTTTTCTTCTTCTTTTTAATCCTCATCTGAGGAGTGAGGATATTTTTTCCATTGATTTTTTTTAACAGAGTGTAAGAGGGAGAGGGAGAGAGAGAAACATCTGTGTGAGAGAAACACATAGATGGGTTGCCTTGAGAATGGACCCTAACCAGGGGCAGAGATCGAACCTGCAACCCACGTATATGCCTTTGACTGGGAATTGAACCCCCAAGACCCTCTGTGCGCAGGCTGACACTCTAACCATTGAGAAACATGGGCCAGGGCGATATGGCTTATTTTCTAACTCATTCTTACCTCAGAGTTTATTTGGGAGAGAGTGAGAGGATCATCTAAGGTTTCTAATGTTTATGACTTCCTAGCTAGACCAATCTGATTGCACTGATGCTGCTTTAGATCGGGAGATTCCATGTGCATTAAAAAAAAACATATAGAGGTGCTATGACAAGATTCTCAAACTGAGCTTTTAAGTTTTCTAAAATTTTGCTGCTTTGACAAAAAGTTTTGTTAACGTAAAAAGGAGAAAAAAGTTCTATATTTGAACCTTAAAATTATAAATATGTGTCAAAAGTTACTGTCATCCTACCTGGAAAAAGATACCTGTAAAAATATTTTTATGTTGTATCTGCTTAAAGAGAAGTACAAAAATAATTGTGTCTGAAGTATGGTAGCAATTATTTCAGGTAGAAACTGCAGTTTTAGCTTTAACCCTGCTGTTTTGGGTTCTATACTTATTTGCTTTCTAAAACAATAGAAAAGTTATTTTGATTTTCTGAACTTATGTATGCTATCCCAATCGATTGAATCGTTTGACTATCACATTGATTGTGATCTTACTGGTTATCAAAGCACATTCTTCTGTACCTGGGAACTAGGACAGCACAATTGCCCTAAATTGCCTCAGTTGTTCCAGATAATGTGTTCCAGTTGACTCAGTGGTCCCAAGAGCAGGACAGCAAACTTATTCTAAATTGCCTCAGTGGCTCAAAATAATGTGTTTCTGTTGAGTCAGTGATCCATAGATTCAAAACTATACTTAATCTTTATAGATAACTAAGTTGCTCAGTTTCACTTCTGTAACTGCTTTGTGCAAATCAGGTTCTTCATTCCAAACCCAAAGATGTAATTGATACCTTTGTGATATTCTGCCTATATAAGCCAGTTGTGGCGAGCATTCCGGTGCTGTGAGATTTCAAGTGCTGATTGTTGCCTTGTGAGCTGGCAAATAATAAATGACTCCACAATTGGACTTCTTGATTGAGGTACCCTTTGTAAGATTCGGGGTACACTACAACATGTCCAAATATTTGAATTTATATTAAACCCTCTTCAATATTAGATTTGGAAAACTACCTAATTATGGGGTAAAGAATTTATGTTTTCTTGGTTCAACCCCTAGTGAACAAATGTCTGGAAGATAAAGAGAAATAACTTTATATTTACTGAATGTAGAATATGTATTTGAAAAATTAAATTGTAGATATTCATATTTGTAGACAGACTGAATGAAGCTCCTTAATAGAGAAAGTTTAAATACCAAATGTTCATGAAGTCAGGAAATTCTAAGTGCTACTATGCTGTGTAGAACTATGGATACGTTTGTGTCTTCTCTATGCATAAAGGCAAATAGAATACTTCATGCATTTTGTGCTTTAGCCCTCACCACACACTTACATAAATAGGAGACTGATGTTGCATAAGAAGAAAAGGCTGGTCATTTCCATTCATCTTGGGACATATTTTCTCCCTTCTCCGTATGGAAAGAACAAATGTAAAGAACAAAGTAAGGCAGGCATATTTCAGTGTTTATCATGTAATTGGCACTTGATTCATGATATAGCATGTTACTTTGATTGAAAACATGAAGATATTCAAAAGGTAGAATACAGAGTGTTGCATCCAGACATGTGATTTATGCATCCATTGGTATTATTAAATGGACAGTGAAAATATGGGCTGTATTTAATTTTCCCTCATCTGTAATACTTTTTTTCTGCCTTAATTTATTATAATTTTTTAAAACCTTGAATGAAAATTTTAAAAGAATATAAATAATTCTTTCCTGACTAATTTTCATTATTCATTATAGTAGTGTAAAATCAACAAGTAGAAATAACTTTAACTCTACTGTCTCCTGCACAGATGTTCAATATTTTTTAAGAGTGATTTGAGCCTTTGGGGCATTTATATTTCAAGACTTATTTTTAATCTGTGTTTATTTTTATTTTCTCCTTTAATAAGTAAAGGCCAATTTTACACTCACAATCTGTTTTATTAAGTAAATTTCATTATAGGAAATTATCTTGTTTTCTATTGTAGAGCAGAAACATATGAAGAAGGGGTAAATTCTTACTACAAAATATTTTTATTTTATTACTTATTCATTTATTTATTTTTCAGAGAGGAAGGGGAAGGGATAAAGAGTTAGAAACATGAATGAGAGAGAAACATTGATCAACTGCCTCCTTCACACCTCCCACCAGGGATGTGCCCACAATCAAGGTACATGCCCTTGATTGGAATCGAACCTTCGACCCTTCAGTCTGCAGGCTGATGCTCTATCCACTGAACTAAATCAGTTAGGCTACAAAATATGTTTTGTGTCAAATATTTTAAGTAAAGAGTGCCAATTTCATTATTTGTAATATTTATGCTATATTTGGCAATTGAACATAGAACTACTACTGTGTTTTTTTTCCTTTTGTGCTTATTTGTTCTGAAAATTTAACAAATAAATGAATAGTTTTTATACCATAAACTTGGGATATTACTGGCAGAAAAGACTTATGCTTTTTTAAATGAAAAGTTTAAAAAATGTAAGCTATAATAACTAGTGGTTATTTATGTAACAATGTGTATGTTATGGAGAGGAAAGAAAGGGTGTGGAGAGAGGAGTGACTATGGCTCCATTTAGGAAGTAGTGTCATTTAGTGAATCTTAGACATCATCTTTTTCAATTCTCCCACTTGAATATGAAATCCATTTTTAAACCAAGTACAACAAATGCTTCCCTAATGTCAGGCACAGAAAAGCAGATAAACCTAGTGCTTCCATGCCCATAGAACTGAGAGACACTTACCCAGGCCACTCCCTCTTGCTAAACTGGTTCCCTGGAAGGCATGTCTGCTAAGGCAGGATTCTCAGGCAGACCAGAGCTGTTTCTCTATCGGTGTTAATTATTTATCACTGCAGAGAAACACTTTCCATCCCAATTAAATTGTCACTAATTACTTGTGAACTAGAGGCTGAGATACTTAGTTTCCTACTTCCTTCTGAGAAAATATAAATGTACCTCCATCCTTGGAGTCAATTTGTAGGGGAAAGAGCATTTATTTCGGAATCAGAAGAAAACAAAAACAAAACAAAAACACTGAGTTTGAGATCACCCCTTTGTTCTTGGGCAGGCCACTTACTCAGCCTCAGATTTCTCCAGGTATTATATGAGAAGTTCAGACTACTGATCTGAGCTCAATGGCTCCTTTAAATTAAAACATATAACATCCATATGTACCCACTGTGTACTCATATACTCATTTCAGGGTAGTGCCAAGAATGCTGTCACCATGTAGCAAAGCAGCTGGGATTGCTTTTTACTGATATATATTGGTTGCTTTGAAAACTGTTTTTCTTACCCTGCCATGCTCCTTTCTCCAATGGAGGCAGCAGCAATTACAGTAACGCTTCCCTGCCAACGACAAAATGTTCCATTTTATTCTGCTTTTTTTTTTCCATTTCCTGGAATCGGTTACATCAGTTTGGAGCCAAGTATATGAAGATAGTTAATGATAAATATTTTCCTGCGAAATAAAAACTTGATGATAAATCCTTAAAGTGTGACTTCAGAGGATAAAGAGTATTATATAGAAATGTAAGTCATATAAGAAAAAAACTTTCATTTTTCACTGCTATGCATAGAAGTGTCAGTAGACCACAGCCAGAAGACCAATTCAAGCTGTTTTGATACAGGCCTTAGCTAAAAACATTTTTAAATGTTTTTTTTTTAATCCTCACCTCAGGATATTTTTCCATTGCTTTTTTTTGAGAGAATGGAAGGGAGAGAGAGGGGAGAGAAAGAGAAAGAAACATCAATGTGAGAGAGACACATGGATTGGTTGCCTCCAGCAGGAGCCCCTTGTGGGACCAGGCATTGAACCTGGTACATGCCCAGATACAAGCCCTTAATCGGGAATCAAATCTCAAGAGCCAGTGTTGTATAACCACGGAGTCACACAGGCCAGGGCATGTAAAATTATTTTTTTAATTAAGGGAACAGAATATTTATGTCTTGTGGAAACTATATAAAATTTAAATTGTCTTATTTTAAATATGTTTTTATTGATTTCAGAGAAGAAAGAAGAAGGAGAGAGATATATAGAATACCAATAATGAGAATCATTGATCGGCTGCCTCCTGCATGCTCCTACCAGGGACTGAGCTGGCAACCCGGGCATGTGCCCTGACTAGAATCCAACTGTGATCTCTTGGTTCATTGGTTGACGCTCAACCCTGGAACGACACCAGCAGGGCAAAATTCATGTTTTAATGTTCATAAAGTTTTATTGGAATGTAGCCACACCTGTTTGTTTTATATTATCTGCATTGCTTTCAGAAAGTTGAGTGGCTTCCATAGAGACCATATGTAGATAGCAAAGCCTAAAGTATTTGCTACTTGGATCTTTATAGAAAAATTTAGTTTCCCCCTGCTAATACGGAGTCGAACATAGAGACAGTATCAGATTTTGGCACCTGGCTACATGTTGGCAGATAGGTCTGTGCATCATATGTTAAAACAAGAAGAGACTATAAACATTGAGGTTATTTTCTCATTATAAAAAGGAAACAAATGTCTGTTCATTTAAAAAAGTCAATCAAGTCGCATTTGATTAAACCAATGAACAAAATTAATATGTAAACGACCAGGACAATTACTGCACTTTAAAATTTATAATACCATGAAGGAAGGAATTCACAGGAGTAAATTTTAGGTTTAGGAGACTATACTCAGTGAAAACTTGATCTCTTTCTTTCTTTCTTTCTTTCTTTTTTGGAAATTGTTCAGTTTTAGACATGACTAAATTATCTTATCTTTCATTTATCTTAATGAAAATGGAAGAAAAATTATTTAATATGATTGATAATTTGACCTAAGCATTCATGATTGTTTACTGATTAGTTCAAGTACAGAACTGGCTAATACAATTAAAATACCTGTAAAATCCAATATCTCATGGAAAATAGATAATAGACGTGTGCTTCTGGGGAAAAATGTATTATAATTATCAATATTAATAACTAAGGTGATTTTACTTTAGGTCATTGATTTTTCCCTTAGGACAAAGTAACTTTGAATCCATCCCATCCTTCTTCTCTAGAATTGTATCCAGTATAGAAGTATGTAGATTTTGATGCTGTCATTTTATTTTTTATTGTTCTTTTATGTTTGATATGACTTGGTGCTTGTGGGTTTGTTATGCCTCTGATTTCTTTAATTTGAAAAAGAGATTACTGCTAATATACTCCCAAATCCTGAAGAAAGAAAAAAAAAGTCATTTCAAAAGAATTGAAAAGGCCAAAAAGACAGCATGATATGCTTTAAAAATGTAAAAGTTGTTTTGTCATTTTGACAGGCTTTTGCCTCTCATTTTAAAAATATGTTCTTTCAACATTTCTGCACAGAGTAACTAAAAAGTTGTGTAAGAAAAGGTCCTGCACTAGAAAGCGTTTCACATCTCATTTGATGAGAGAGAGAATTCAGCCACATAAAGAAGTCCTTGTCACTCCCATTCTTTCTGGATGGGGCTTTCCTTCTGGCTAGTGATTAGAGCTGCCTGACAATTCAACAGAATCACTAAGCAGAGAAGCACTTTCTAAATATGGGTTAATGGCTTTGTGAATCTAGTGCCTTAAGCAAAATTAAATTAAACATTTAGTCATTCATCTTCAGCATCCCTAACAATTCAAAGCTACACAGTATACCCAGAACCAAGGGATTTAAATAACTTTCACTGAGAACCCACTTGGGCCAGACTGTGCTAAAAAGAATGAGTTGAGAGGATATTTGGACTCTGCCTTCTGGGAATCCAGGCATGGAAGGGGGAAGTCACTAATATATTAGCATCCAAGCCCAGCCAGCATGGCTCATTGGTTGAGCATCCTCATATCAACTTAGGAACCAGGAGGTTTGATTTCTAGTCCAGGGCCAATCAATGCTTTCTCTCTCATCACATATCTCTCTCTCTCTCTCTTTCTCTCTCTCTCTCTCTCTCTCTCTCTCTCTCTCTCTCTCTCTCTCTCTCTCTCGTCTCTCTCTCACTCCCTCTGCCCTCCCTTTATTAATTTTCTGAAATCAATAAAATATGTGTATATATATTTTAAAAACAGACTAACAGGCCTTTCACAAGGGTAGATCACCTATTAGGTCAGTGCCCGTTGGTCTGTCTCCCAAGCCCTGTGTTATAGAAATGACTGCAAATATGTGTGTCCAACATACTTGTCAGTGTCCTATAAACAAAATGCCTTCACAGTGTGTTCCTTGTATAATAGAGGTAATTACTTTCACTATCACGTCCTTGATTTTAGTTGTGACACAAAATTTATCTTACTTTTATCTTTGACAAATATCCAGGGACAAAGCTTGAAACTTTAGAGATTTAAACTCACATAAGGTTGGAGTATTCACCATTTCATAGTTTCCATATTTCTGCATGTTTTTATCTCATTGCAGAATATTATCAATCATATTGAGATGTGATGCATTCACTTAGTTTTTAGATAAAATTTTGAAATGCTTAGTTCTTAAAATAGTAGATACATTTTTGTTTGCTAAAAGAAAGCTTTCCTAACTGAAAGAACTTTTATAGAGGGGCTATTTGCTGCCTTTAGTTAGTAATCAATCAAGTTATAAATTTATGGAGATTATAATTTTCTCTTCATTGTTTTACTCACAAATTCTAAATTATCATCAAGATGAAAATAAATGATTTATTTACATTTTTTGTGAAATAATTTCAAATCTAAGTAACAGACACATGTCATAAGTGAGGGGGAAATGGGGACATCTGTAATAGTGTCAACAATAAAAAATAAAAAGAGGGGGAAAGAGAAACCAAGATGGCATCATAGGTAAACACCTATACTGCTGCCTGGTACAACAATTTTAAAACTACAACTAAAAGATAAAATGGACATCATCCAGAACCACTGGAAAGCTGGCTGAGTGGAAATCCTACAAATAGAAGAAAAGAAATAAGTACACTGAGACTCAGGAGCTGCAAGGGCAGAGGTGCAGAGACACGGAGATGTGCGCCCATGAGAGGAAAGGCTGGGCAACTGAAAGGCTGGCTTCCTCAAACTGGAGGGAAACAAAGGCTCCCCACTGTGCTAAAATCCAGTTCCGGGTGACACTCTGGGAACCCAGACTCATGCGGGAAGAAACTAGACTATCTGGCAGTGGGCAAAACCTGAGAGCAGCTTTCTTTTAGAGGTGCATGCAGCCAAAGTCGCATGATACTGAGACCCAGGGGGAGTGAGGAAGATTGAGTGAGGAGGCGTGCATGGTGAGAGGACTTGGCAGCTGAGTGCATAACTGGTTTTCTCGTTCCGGAGGGAAACAAAACCTCCAGACTGCACCATACTCCAGTTCCTGTTGAGACTTTGGGTACCCGCATTCATTTGGGGAGAAACTGAACAGTTTGGCAATAGGAAAAACCTGAGAGCAGCTTTCTCTCAGAGGTGCTAGAGGACACTTACCACCCAAAGCTACTTGAGCAACTCAGGACAGCAGCGAAAATGCAGAGACAAGGAAACAGATCATGAATGAAATAAATGGAGGAAAACAAATGACTAGATATAGAGCTCAAAACCATGGTTATAAGATTTTTCAAGAATTTTGTAGAAAAGTTTGATAAATTCAGCAAGACCCTCGAGGATATGAAAAGGGACCAACTAGAAATTAAGCATACACTGACTGAAATAAAAAAAATATACAGAGATCTAACAGCAGACTAGAGGACCTCATGAATCAAGTCAAAGATTTGAAATACAGAGTAACAAAAACCACTCAGCCAGAAAAGCAAAAAGAAATAAGAATCCAAAAAATTGAAGATAGTGTAAGGAGCCTGTGGTACAACCTCAAGTGTACCAACATCTGGATTATAGGGGTACCAGAAAAAGAGAGAGAACAAGATATTGGAAACCTGTTTGAGGAAATAGTGATGGAAAACTTTCCCCACCTGGTGAAAGAAATAGACTTATAAGTCCACAAAGTGCACAGAACCCCAAGCAAAAGGAATCCAAAGAGGATCACATCAAGAGACATCATAATTAAAATGCCAAGGGCAAACTACAAAGATAGAATATTAAAAGGAGCAAGAGAAAAACAGTTACATACAAGGGAACACCCATTTGATTGTCAGCTTATTTCTCAACAGAAACTATACAGACCAGATGGAATGGCAAGAAATATCCAAAGTTATGAATAACAAGAACCTACAACCAAGATTACTCTACCCAGCAAAGCTATTATTCAGAATTGAAGGTCAGTTAAAGAGTTTCACAATAAGAAAAAGCAAAAGGAGTTCATCACCACCAAACCAGTATTATATGAAATGCTGTAAGACATTCTTTAAGAAGACAAACAAGAAGAAAAAGGTAAAAATAAAAATTATGAACAATAAATACATGTCTATCAACAAGTGAACCTAAAAATTCAAGTGAATTAAAAATCTGATGAACAAAATAAACTGGTTAATATAATAGAATTAGGGGCACAGAAAGAAAGTAGTCTGACAATTCTCAGGGAGAAAGGGGAGTGGGAGATGCAGGAAGAGACTGGATGAAAATCATACACCTATGGATGAGGACAGTGGAGGGGAGGTAAGGGCAAAGGGTAAAGGGGGAACCTGGCAGAGGGGAGCTATGGGGGGGGGGGAGAGGAACAATCGTAATAATCTGAACAATAAAGATTTGTAAAATTAAAAAAGAATAATATATAGGGATTCTACAGTAGAGCCAGGGATTCTGAGAATCAGACCAACAATTTAAAATGTCAGGAATCAAAAAACACCCAATCAGAAGAGCAAAAAAATAAGAGGGGGAAAATTAACAAAATGTTCATAGTCTCTCATCTTTAGCCCACAAATACTTACAGTGTCTCTATGAAGGGTCAGTAACTGTGCTGAAGATGGCAAGATGAACTTGACCAAGTGGTATAAAATCCAGTACTATTAGTTGTATTGCCAGCTTTAGAGAAAGGAGAGGAAAAGGGAATTTATGGGTCAGAAGTCATAAAAACAAAAATAGTTCTTCCATAGAAATGTGTGTGGTGGTGGGATTTTACTTTCCTGGTTTTCTAGGTTGTTTAATCTTTGTGACAATGTTTATAAAGATATGTTTTTGTAAATGAGGACTAAGTCTCAAACTCAAGTTGAGACTGGTTCTCATAGAATATTCAATTTTACAGAGATATAATAACCTATAAATGAAATAAGCTAAGTAGATATCATGCCCCCATTTATCCATAAAATTCTTTTTCTGTGCCTGGCAAGGTGGCCCAGTTAGTTGAGCATCTTCCTGTGCACCAGTTTGAATTCTGGTCAGGGCACATACCTGTGTTGCAGGTTCGATCCCAGGTTGGGCATGTATGGAAGGCAACTGATTGATGCTTCATTCTCACATCAATGTTTCTTTATCTTACTTGCCTCTCTAACCTCAATAAAAATATATCCTCAGATGAGGTTAAAAAGACAAACAACAACAACAAAAAAATCAGGCAACATCCCCATTGATGTTCTAGAATGTTTCCCCAAGAGAAGCTGATGTCAAGTTCTATGCTGGTCACAAGTGCTTTCAGTAGGGAATTTATTTATTTGTTTGTTTGTTTATTTATTTTCATTCATTCATTCATTCATGTATTTATTTATTTACAGGTGATAAGACATGCAAGCATAGAAAGAAAATATATAACAACTTAGCTCAAGAAATAGAAATGCAAAAATTTAGAAAAAAATTAGGCAGGACTTGACATCTATTACTTGTAGCCCTAGGTATGATTGTGAGGTCTCTCTCACTTGTACTTACATTTGTGAGGGGTTTGATGCTACATATTACAGAATTTCCTGCCCAGAACTAGAATTAGAAAGTTATTTGGAGTTTAGTTTCACTTTGTTTTTCCCATCTCTCATCTATTTATTCCTCAGAAAATCTGCCTGAATGTTTGACATACAGTGGATGTGTCACAATGATGTTTTTATATTCATATTCAACAGTGAAGGCGGTAGGTTGGACATTTCTTGCTCTTAGGCAATTATGTTCAAACAGTAAAGGTGGAGGAGATGAGAGTAATAGTGATTTGACTGCGTACGGGAGAATGGTGTGTTGATTACATTGAAGGCAGGTAAAATCATGGCCTTGCATGTCAGCCTGACATGGGTTTGCATCTCAGCTCTTCATTTGAGCTCGTGCAGGTTTCTTTAACTTGTAGTTCTTGTGGAATATGGATGATAATATTTTCTACTTTAAGATTTTAGTGTGAACAGTAAAAGAATAGTGTTTCATATTTTAAGCACACTCTTTGGTGCACAGGTACATGGTAGTTATTATTGTCAACATAATTATTCTATAATTTTATAAAATCTCAAAACTAATAGAATTTGGAGTCTAGTATACTCAACTACAGAGGAAGTAAAATTTAAGCCTTAAAGATTGGGTAGATTTTTTTATATATCATGAAATGAGTAAGAGTATATATAAATGTAGAAATTAGCATGGCACAGATTGGGGGTGGGGGTTGCTACCCAATGAGAATTCAAGGCAGATAGAAGTGTATGATGGTTTGCACCAAGGTCAGGTATGAATGGATCTATTGCATGGCAGACCTAGAACTTTTGGTGAACTTTAGTACAATATGACAGGTCAGGAAGCTGATTTTAGGGAGTTTAACCAATTGTTTTACTGAAGTTCAAAGAAATTCTTTTAGAAAAGAGGATTAGAAGAAGGCTTTACAGTTATCAAGGAATGAGGTGAGAGAACTTGGAATAATTTTGTCTGGAAAAATAAGTTTTATATAATGCTGCAAATCTGTATGTATAGAAGAATCCATAAGAAACCATAAATACAGAATAAGAAATAAAATGCTATGAATAAAACAGTAATGAAAGAAAGGCATTATAGTTTAACCATGAACTTAAACCAAGTGTCCTTAATTTATTACTGAAGAATCTAAGGGTCAATGAATAAACATTCTATACATCATATTTGGTGAAATGAAAACAATTTTTGTGAGCTTAATAACTAATGAGTTATTGATACCCTAGATAAATAATATTACCTATGTTTGGAGGAGTAGACAGAGAGTATTAAACTAAGTGTTACTAAAAATAGACTCTCTTGAGGGCCCCATATTGAAAAAAAACTATTGTCTTTTTAACATTAGAAATAGTATGATTGCATGGCTGGTATATATTTTTGGAGAAAAACAATTAGAGTCTTTAGTTTGGCCATATAGTTTCAGGATATCAATATGTAAAAAAAATTACCAACAATGAATTTACTTATTTAAAAGTTATACTCATCTGCTTTAAGACAGAGTTTAGAAACTTACAAGTTGCATATACAACATGATAAGATATTATGAAATAAATCAAAATAGACAGTAATGAAGGGCAACAGAAGAAATACAAGCCATTATGACACTACAAGGTATCAGTTATTATTACACACTCATGTTAGTTCTGAGTTTCTTGTCAGCTAAGTTAAAAAAATGAAATATATTGTATTGTAATGTTATAAATAATGATATGAAACTTGATCTACAAATGTCTGTGCTAATATCCAAATCCTGAATTTTGTAGACATTCTATTTAAGAAAATAATTATGTCCATTCCTTATAAAAATTTTAAAAAACTACATTTCATGGTAACATTTCCTTCAGATAATAGAAGAGCCCAGTGTCCCAGGTCAACAAAATCAAATTTAATACTACATATAATTAGTGTAATTTAGAGGTAGAAACAGTAATTTTAATGATATTTCTGAAATATATTGTACTCTATTAAGTTTAGTTTGAGAGACAGTGAAACTGACTCAGGATTAACTTGAGAATGGACTAAAAATATAATATCTTTTATAATCCTTTTTTTAAAAATAGAATTGTATTTATCTCCTTTCCATTTAGAAGATATACTTGGTATCATTTTAATTCTGACTGAATGCCTACAATATTTGTGGGTAATCTGAAAATAAATAGATGTATGTATTCACAAAAGTGCTGGGAACTTTCTGGAAGGAACAAACATGGACATAGGAAGTACAGCCTGTGTGCTGGATTGGACTCAACCAAGAAAATTGATGTTATGTGATGGATGTTGATAATAAGCCTTTCCTCAGATGAAGAAAGGGGATGATTATGGCTGAGTTGTTAGTCTGATCCCCACTCTCATTCCCGGCACTTTCCTTTCTGGGCAAGCAAGCACTCCAGGCTTGGCAGAGGGGCAGCTCTTCCTTCTCTCTGATAAACTAATGGGAATTTGTTTTTCACTAGGATGAAAGGACATTGTCCTGGGGAATTCGAAGTGGCTATGGTGGTAATTGGATAATTTCTGGAGAACAGCAAAAAGTATAATTAGTCATGAAATAGCTGGACAGATGTATTCTGCAAAGCAAAAATTTTAGGGCAGTAAGTTTTTGCTTCATGACAAAAGAAAGGGATTTAAAAAAATTAAAAGCCCAATTAATTTTCAGTCTCAGATATTTATTTTGTTATTTATAGATGAATTTAAAGCATGATAACATGTCAACTTCTGTACCCATCAGATTGGGAAGGCAGTATTTAATGATATACCGTTCAACTAAGTTAGTGAAGAAGGTTTAAGTTCATTCATTCACTTATTCCAAAAAATCTTAAGTGCCTACTACATGAAGAAATATTAATAGCTGACAGGTTGGTGTAGCTCACTGGTTGAGCATCACTCTATGAACCAGGTGGTCATGGTTAGGGCACATGCCTAGGTTTCCAGCTTGATCTCCAGTAGGGGGCATGCAGAAGGCAACTGAACAATGATTCTCATTATTGTTATTTCTCTCTCTTCTTCTCCCTTCCTTTCTGAAATCAATAAAATATATTTAAAAATAAATATTAATAGCTAATGCATATAATATAATATTCCAGATATATTATAAAGTGCCTCATATATATTAACTCAGTTCATCCTCATAAAGAGCCTTTGTGGTATATTAATTTCCAAAATTTATGGAAGGGGAAAATGAGGCACAAAGAAGCTAAGTAGTTTGCTCACTGTTGTATAGCTAATAGGTATTGAAGGTGGGACTTAATGACATTGAAGTGGGGATACTCAAAAATCTGGCATACTGCCTCTTGAGGTCTAAGTGATTGGCTGAGGATAAAATGTGGGCCAAATCATATAGTTCCTACAAATAGAGTTCCTAGCTTTATAACTCTTTATCATCACACTATCTCATTATTATTCATGATTATTCTGTTGTTATAGCCTGGCACTCTATTTCTGTTACTAGGAATTCATCACTTGAGACACACTTCATTCTCAAACAGGTGAAAAAATTTCCCCTACCCAATCAATATATATATTGATAAATTTATGATAATGGTTACATATAACCATTATCTTAAATTTATCATTCAATAAGAGTTATCGATTTTCTGTTATATAGCAGAGAATGTTACTATTATGGTCTGGTTTGTCCTCAAGAGTTTTGGTTTCTAAGGGTTAAAACAAGTAAGTGTACAATTATTATTTAAAATAATGTTAGTCAGGTTTAGTGGTGGGAGTAGCTATGTTCACCATTGTATTTTCCATGGAAGCATGGAACAGATTGATGAGTCTCAGAGAGAAGGAGGAAGGGGGGGGGGGGGTAAGGGGGAAATTAGCCAAAGAACACATATGTATCTATGCAATCCCATGGACATGCTGACAGGAGTGTGGTGAAGACCTGAATTGGGGCAGAAACTAGGTATAGGGGGTAATGAGGGAAAATGGGAGACATCTGTAATAAAGATAAATAAAAAACATATTTTAATATAAATACAAAACAGCTGTCTTTCACACCCAATATTAACATTGGATTTAATTTTAAATTCTGAATATACTTGTTAGATAACTAGATAGTGAGAAGAAATACCTTTACCACCATTGGAAATAACCAGGGGGCAGTGTTTTCGTTGACGTAATTTTAAGATATGTCTCCGTTAATCATTGAAATTCTAGAAACTTTTCCTATTTTGACGTTGGAGCTAGCGATCAGAGGGGATTTTGCTCTGTCTCCAGAGTGTGTGATTTGTCTCGAGTGCTCTCAGGGCTGCCACGCTTGTTTGTAGGCAGTGCCCTGGAGAAGGCTCCTGGCTGAGGATGAAGTACCTATGAGCTGGAAGGGAGCAGAAGCTTGCTCCCCAGGAGCACAGAGGGTGCATTTCTGATTTGCAATGAAGTATCTTACCTTACCCCTGCAGCAATCAAAACTCAAAGTATTCCCCGGGGTGTCTGGCCCTCACACAGACTCAAGGTCTAGTAATAAAGGGGAACTGTAATTTGACAATCTGAACCAAATTCAAAGAAAGATCTCAGCTGCCATTTGGCATGTAATTGTGAACATAGTACTAGCACAAATATGTCATTGGGTAACAACTGTGCAAAGTGATGTTCGAGATGATTATCTCATAGCAGATTTGGTAATATTGCACACTGTCCAAAATTAAACTTGGTATTTTTAGTGCTAAAATGAGTAAAAACTAATCAGAATGCCAGCAGGTACAACATCTCTGAATGAAACCACCCCATTCAAACAGCTATTTGGATTCTTTGTACATGGTCTGTGTAGTTTGTATGATAAATATAAATGGAATTTTCATACTGACATTTAATTAAAATGAAATTACCTATCATTGTTACCACTACACAGAAGCTATTATTTATGTTGATATTATTCTAATACCATATTAGACTGAGATTGAATTTGTATCACTGGATTTTATGAATTGAATTATTTCTGATTCCTCAGGGTGTTTTTTTTTTTTTTTAAGCAAAGCAGTAGACGGTATTGCATTGTGCATGTATTTTTGAAGAGTTAGAGGCAGATATTTAGTAGTTCCGTGTAACTATAACAGAATACAGTTTTCCTGGTTTGCCTTTTGGGCATCATTAGATACTTTGGTTTTTAAATGTTTCCTGTATTGACTTACATTTTAGTATTTGAGATAACATAGACATATTTTTTAAAAAGTTTTATTGTTAAAAGATTTGTGTAAGTCCTCTTCCCTCCGCCCCCACTGACCTCCTCTAGCCTCCCCTACCCCCTACCCCAGCCCTTCACAACCTTATTGTCTGTGTTTATGAGCATGCATATATGCATATAATAAATTATTTGGTTGATCTCTTCCCACTTAAAATATTTTTTTAATGAATATCCTTCTGTCAAGTCTTTCTCTCTCTCTCTCTTTCTTTCTTTTTTTTTTTTTTTACTACCGTTGTGATTACTATAACTTGCTACAATCAAGATAGCATTTTGTTGTTGATAGAGCAATGATATTCATGGTTTTCTATCTATCCATCCATCCACCCATCCCCCATTCATTCCTCTATATATTATGCACCGTGGATTTCCAGGGAAACATATTATTCTAATTGGAGTTTTCTATTATAATTTTTTTAAAGCAATGGCAGTGCAAAAACCCTTAGTATGCACTTCAGAACATCCAGATTCTTGGCATTTTAACAGTTGTTTCTATTGACTTTCCAACACAGCATATTATCTACGTTTTTATTCTAAGGCAACAGCACTCAGTACAAACAGCAGAAATTTCTGTGGTTTGCACTATCCTAAACTTTCTAAGTTAAGCAAATCAGTTCCCTGTGATTCTGAAACTTGTTGTTTTTCTTCCCCTTTGGAATAGATAGTACAGTATTTATAACAAAGGTTTGGCACAAGGTTTGAACTCTACTAATGTGATTATGAATTTTAAAAACAGACTTTTCCCTGCTTAAAAACCGTGTGTATCTTTTTTAATTGGACAAATAGAGACATAACAAATTTCTCTGATTCAAACCCATACTCAAGTTTGAATTTGTGAATAGTGTAGTTTACCTTAAAAACAAATGACCCAATCCTTTCTACACAGCAAATAACCAAAATAGAAAACATGCTTAATTTTTAGTGGAGAGGCAATCCACTGATTCCAAAGAGGACATGCAAATAATATTAAGCATTAATTCATTAGATGGCATAGACCAAGTAGAGAGAATAGAGGAAAAACAGTCAAAACATAAATAGCTATTCCAGTTTGTTAAAAACTTGTTGATATTATCAGTTTCAAGTTCTTGTAAGGATTTTCAACGAGGAGAGAGTATCATCCACCCATCACTCATGCTATCCTGAGTTTACCTGCATCAAATACACTGCATTACATCAAATACACTGCAGCACATTACAACCTCCTTGTCTGCCATCTTAAAATTAGAAATAAATCAAAGGGGCCCATAGAATTCTAGCTTCCATGACCTTAAGTAATTTCCTTTTTTTTACTTTAAGTTACTGCAAAGGACATGTATAATAAGATAATTTTAAATGTTAGAAATTTGTGCTGATAAGTGGGGGTTAAGTTGATGAGTAGCCTTGGATTTTTAGTATCCCAGAAAAAATCAGTAACACATTTTGGCAATATAGAATCATTTTACTGTTGAGGTCTAATGTGTTTGGAATTTTTGACTTGTGTTTATTTACACTTTGTTTATGCATTTCTGTTTTAATTATTATGCTACAGTACAAGAATGTGGCTTTATGCTGTCAATTATGAGTAGCCTTAGGTTAATTGCAGTATTTAATTTCCTATTATAGCTACAGCTTCTTGTGACTTATAACTGCCAAAGAATGCAATAATTTTAGTAACAAAAGAAAATAGATTGACTAGCAGACAGAAATTTTTGTTCTCTTTTTTTATAATGAACAAACAAAACACTAATTTGAAAGGTTAGATGCACCCCTATACTTACAGCAACATTATTTACAGCTAGAGGCCTGGTGCAATAAATTCTTGCACTGGGCAGGGGGGGTCCCTCAGCCTATCCTGTATCCTTTCACAGGCTGAGACCCCTCAGGGGATGTCCACCTGCTGGCTTACGCCCCCATGGGAACGGACAGTTGGAAATTCCTCTCATAGTCCAGGACCCCTCACTCCTTACCACCCATCTGCTCCCTGCTCCTTACCACTGGGCTCACTGCCCCTTAGCACTGCCACAGAGACAGGAGAGGCTCCTGCCACTGCCACTGTGCTCCCCATCTTTCTGTGTAATTATCTGGGCTCTCTTCCTTCTCATTTCGGGAGAGCAGCATGTGAGGGCAGAGCGTGTTGTTGTGGAACACAGAGGGCTGCCTGGAGCTGAGGGGAATGGCTGGGCCCATAGGGTGAGAGGTCAACACAGAGGATGCTATCTCACCCAATTATGAGGCTGTGAGGCAGGCCGGGCTTTATCTGCCTGACCCCATCCAGGGAGGGAGCGAGCAGAGTGTCCATCTCTCCATTCTCCCATCAGTGACACCAGTCACCCTTGCCAGGCCTCCCCCAAAGTGAGTTCAGCTCAATCCCTGAATGTAAAAGGGCACGGGGGAAAGGGGGAGTGCCTCCATTCTAGTGCTCCCTGATTCCCAGAAACAGCACCTGATTGACAGGACCTGATCTCAGGATGGTGGCCACAGCTGCAGAACACAGATCTGTTTTAAGAAAAGTTGAGAATGCAGACTTTCATATGAGCCCCTATTCCAAAAGGTGGCAGTTTATTCACATTGGGACAAAGACACCTTCAAGACGAACATAAGTGGGTAAAGTCAGGGCCAAGCTGGACCATTTGCTCATCCAATCTCTCTGAGGCGTGTGGCAGAACCAAGTCTCAGCTCTTTGGAGGACAATTCTATTTTTTTGTTTGTTTGTTTGTTTGTTTTTAAGACTAAAGGACAGTAGTCTGTCTCCATTCTTATTCTTTGGGACTTTTTCATCATTGGATAAAAGGATACATACATTGGGGCAATCCTCTCAGATACAATCTTCCAGTTGCACCCATGTGAATCTGATCACAGCCCCCCTCAGAGGGAGGGAACCAACAGTGGGGAGCAAAAATTCTGAAAAACAAAGCAAAGGTTCAGAACGCAGAAGAAGTCCTGGTGTTCTGCTGAGAAACTTGGACTCCTTCCTCTGTGGTCACACAAATGTTACACGCCAGACAGTCACTCAGAAATATCTTGGCATCGGCCAACCTCTGGAATTCTCCCTTCTCTCCATTTTCCTGTGCTGGACTCCGGACTTTGACTGCAGCATTCTCTTGGTCATCATGCCTCCCCCCCAAAAAATAATCTTACAAATTTATATGAATATTACATACGAAGATGCCATCTCCTTTGTAGGAACAGAGTAGGAAGGGGAGGTGAAGTAAGGCACATGGAGCTGCAGCAAGCACCAGCTATGGGAGGGCTTAATCTTTCAAGTTCATTTGAAGTTAAAGAGGCCATTTTCCTTCCTGATTATTGTATGTTTCTCAAATGATCTGTAATTTATATTCAGATAATGATATATTCCTTATAACTTCCTAACATCTTTATTACCTTTGTTATCTTCCAGATAAAGAGTTAAAGCCTGGTGCTTCACTTTCTTGTCAGTTATAGAAATTAAAGTTGAGAAGAAAGAGGTTGAATGAATGACCCCAGGTCAGATTATGTGTCTCATTAAACCCTTGAATACAACTGCTGAGCCCTATGCTCTTCCATTGACATTTCATTTTGGGGGATCCAAAATGAGCCTAGTAAAGAGGAAACAAGAGTGATCTTAGTTATTTATATAAGAAACTGAAAGCAAAATGTAGTACTGAGAATTAGGAAAATCAAGGAGTGGGGAAAAGTGCAGTATAAAAAGAATCCTACTATATTGCCGAAACCACTATGGCTCAGTGGATAGAGCATAGGCCTGCAGACTGAGGGGTCCTGGGTTCGATTCTAGTCAAGGGCATGTACCTTGGTTGCTAGCACATCCCCAGTAGGTAGTGTGCAGGAGGCAGCTGATCAATGTTCCTCTCTCATCGATGTCTCTGATTTCCTATCCCTCTTCCTTCCTCTCTATAAAAAATCAACAAAATATATTTTTTAAATGATTTTTTAAAAATCCTATTATAAACCCACCCATTGTGTGAGATAACAATTGCATGGCTGTGTTTGACTGTGAGAAGTTGCTAGACTTCACTGTGAAACACACTGAATAATCTCAGTGAAATATGTAGACAGAAGAGATAAACGGGCTGTTACATATTTGTAACTGTTTCCTATATCACAGAAATTGTAATGTATTCAGGAAAATGTTCTTCAGAAACACTACTCCCTCCAACCATCACGTGGCTCCCCCAAGCCCCTCTATTCTCCCTGAGAGTTTGCATTCTATTTCATCAAGTCTGCACCTCTTCTCTGGTTCTGCTACCCTAGTCACCCAACAGAGAGGCCGTTTGAGGAAGGGTACGGAGTCCATTGGCATGTCTTATTCCCTCCCTTCCCTTCCTCTCCCCTTACCTTTCCTCCCCTCTCCTCCCCTCCCCTCCCTTCCCTTCATCTCCTCTCCCCTCTCCTTCTTTTCCCATCCCTTCCTTCCCCTCTCCTTTCCCTTCCTCTATCTTCTCCTCCCCTCTCCTCCCTTCCCCTCCCCTCCTTTCCCCTCTCTCTTTCAACACATATTTACAAACCAGTCAAATTGTAATCTCTTAATCAGATGGGAAATTTTATTGTTTACCATTTTGCATGTGGATAATGCACACCTTCCTATCTCATAGAGTGGTGAAGATTGACAAACATTTTTTATTTTCTTAATCCCCTTTGATGTAGTCATATAAATTTTAATGTCTGTATGTCATTTTGCTTGAATTTCCTTTCACTATAAGATTTTTAATAGATGTAATACATTGAAATTAGAAATTCAATGAGAGGTTTCTTAAAAAAATTAGAAATAGGACTACCATATGATCCAGCAATTCCACTTCTGTATATTTATTCAAAGAAAACAAAAACACTAACTCAGAAAAGATATATGCACATAAAAGTTCATCACAGCATTTTTTACAGTAGCCAAGGTATGGCAACAATCTAAACGTCCAACAGGGGATGGATGTATAAAGAAAATGTGGTATAAATACACAATGGAATATTATTCAGCAATGAGAAAAAAAGGAAATCCTACCATTTACAACAACATGACTGAACCTTGAAGGCATTATGCTAAGTGAAATAAGTCAGACAGAGAAAGACAAATATTGGATGATCTCATTTAATGTGGAATCTAACAAAAGCTACCCCTTCCCCAAATTAAACACAGTTTCTGATTGGTGGTTACTATAGACAGGGTCCTGTAAAGGGTGGGAAAAATGGGTGAAATGTGTCAAAATGAACAAATTTCCCATCATAAAATAATTAACTCAGGGGGATGTTCTGTATAGCACAGTGACAGTAGTTTTGCATGTTTAAAAGTAGCTAAAAGTGTAAATATTAAAAATTATCATTGCACACACACACAATTAGCAGTTGACTTTTTAAGAATCCTATATAATAAAGAGGTAATACACAAATTGAAAGTCACACCCTCACACAAGATGTCCAAACCCCTGTGTACAAAGATGGCCACCAAAAGATGGTCAGCAGGGGAGGACAGTTAGGGGTGACCAGGCCAGCAGGGAAGGGTGATAAGGGGCAATCAGATCGACGGGAGCATTTAGACATTGATCAGGCTGGTAGGGGAGCTGTTAGGGGTGATCAAGCAGGCAGGCAGAAGTGGTTAGTGGCAATCAGGCAGGCAGGTCGGTGAGTGGTTGGGAGCTAGCAGTCCTGAATTGTTAGAGGGATGTCCAACTGTCTGTTAGGGCCTAAACCTGAAGTCGGGCATGCCCCAAGAGGGTCCCAGATAGGAGAGGGTGCAGGCTGGGCTGAGGGACACCCTCCCCCACCCAGTGCACAAATTTTGTGCACTGAGCCTCTAGTAATTAATAAAATATATAGTAATTCAGGTGGCACAAACAAAAAGATAATCAGACATATTAAGCACTAAGATCCAAATAAGTATCAATTCAATATATTTATGTGCCTCTTCATCCAGACTTTCTGAGAATCCTTTCAAAATTTGCCAATAATGTCAATTATAATGAAAAAAATAATTTCTCTATTTTTTCCTAGCACATTTTACCTTGGAGTGGAGTTGTGTGTTTTTTCCCCTTTTATAAATTTTCTGGCGCTCCCTTTGAAGAGCTCTTTCAGCTATAGCAATTTATTCTGGTAAACATAGACTCAATACCTGATCTGGAAAGTATTATGCTGTTTCCCTGGTCATTGCCTTTTTCTAAAATAGGAGGTTTCTAATTTTCTCCATTTCCCACAAATAGTTTGAAACTGTGGTGTCCCTTTCTAAATGGCCCCTTTGTGTTCAACCCAATAAGGCCTGTGATTGCTAATGCTGTCATACTTGTAGACAGAATTTCCAAAAACTCAAGCCCACGTTGCGTATGTCAAGATTCATTGAAGAAGTTTACACTAAACTCACTTAATACAAGGTGATACTGCCCTCTCAAGGTATTTTGCATGTGAGAAAGACAAATTTCAACATTGTTCATTGCAGTATTGGTTATAAAATGATGATCATGATTATGAAATGTGTAGCAAGATGAATCCTGGTTTTAAATTGTTATATTAATTGGATTTTGTATTAAAAAGAGGATATTAGTATGTTCAGAAGTATGAAAGGTCAAACATGAGCTCTCATCTCAAAGAAGATTTTGTCATTATAAATGAACTTATGTCCATACCAATAATGTCATGTTAGTTCGCTGTCAACATATTATGCAGGTAAAATCACATGTAATATACGAAGTAAATATTTTTATTTTTTATTTATTTTTTTTAAATATATTTTATTGATTTTTTACAGAGCGGAAGGGAGAGGGATAGAAAGTCAGAAACATCGATGAGAGAGAGACATCGATCAGCTGCCTCTTGCACGCCCCCCACTGGGGATGTGCCCGCAGCCAAGGTACAAGCCCTTGCCGGAATCGAACCCGGGACCCCACAGTCCGCAGTCGGACGCTCTATCCACTGAGCCAAACCGGTCTCGGCCGAAGTAAATATTTTTAAAATTACAATGTAGGCTTCTGAAAGTCACTATTCAAATGTTGTAAGTTTTTCTATGACCCCAAACACAAATGTCTCAATATTCAGGATAATCTTCCAAATATATGGTGATGGAAGGTGATCTGACTTTGGGTGATGGGCACACAATGCTATCTACAGATGATGTATCATAGAAATGCACAGTTGGAACCTATATAATCTAATTAACCAATCTCACCCCAATAAAGTTAATTTAAAAAACACACAGAATAATCTTACAAGTAAGTTTAATACCCGCTCCCCTTAATTATAAATGTTCAACATTTGGAATATATACATTTATGCAAACTGCAGGTATTCAGAAAAAAAATAAACTGGTCTCATTTCAAGAGAGGCAATGAAGCAAGCATTCTGCCAGGCCGCTCACACTGCCTGCTCTCAATAGTCACCCCCGCTTCCCACCCCGTGATTGGGGTTCTCTGGCGGGGCTGAGAGGACTGGGTGCCACCATCTTGTGGCTATGGGTGCCACTATCTTTGTGGTGCTTAATAGGCATACTACCCTTTTATTAGATAGGATTATTGTTCAATAGCCCTTATTTAATAAATTGCAATAGTTCTATAATTGCAATAGTTCTTTTTTAGTTCATTAATTTACCAAACAGCTTTGGAGCAGATACTTTTGAAACTTTTGCCTCCTGATATATTGCAAAATCTTTATTGTATAAAGTATTACAGATGTCCACCTTTTCCTCCCTTTGCCCTTCTAGCCAGCCCTGCTCCCCTGCCCCCACACCTTGCTGCTGCCCCAGGCCTTCACCTCACCATTGTCTATGTCCATGGCTTATACATATACTAGATGCCAGGTGCACAACATTTGTGCAGTTGGGGGCGTTCCCTCAGCCTGGTCTGCACCCTCTCTCAGTCCAGAACCCCTCAGGAGATGTCCCCCTTCCAGCTTAGGCCCCGTTCAGAGTGACCAGTTGTTCTGTCGTTTGGTTGATTTGTATATTAGGGTTTTATTATATAGGATGCTTACAAATTCTTTGGTTAATTTCTTCCCATCCATCCATCCACCCCTGCCTTCCCTCTGAGATTTCATAGATTGTGGAATAGATACTGTTGTTTGCAAATACAATTGATTGATTTGACCTGAGACCAATCCCAGGAGACAGATAGTACTGTTATCCCACTTTGAGAAAACTGAGGCACAAATGCTAAAGTGACTTGTTCTAGTCATATATCTAGCTTGTGGTGGAGCTGGGATTTGAACCCAGGCAGTCTGGTTCTAGAGGAGTTGCACTTGAATGCTTGCCTCTGTTGATCCCCCAATAATCAAGTGATGTGTCACTGAATCATCTTTCCCTTTTATCAGATAAAATTTATTGTTTTGAAGCTTTTAATGTCTTCCTGAGACTTAAATGATGATTTTCTTTGCTTAGCATGTATGCCATTTTAAATATATCAAATCCATTATATTTTTTTCACAGCAATAGAAATGCTTTTTAAAAAAAGAATTCTCACAGTTACAATGACAGTAGTCATGTCATTGAATTGTACAGACTGTTATGTTAGTACTAGGGGCCCAGTACATGAATTCATACACCTTGAAAGAAACTATGGTCCATGAGTCTGCATTGGATACAGGGGCAGGTCTCAGCCCATCCTCCATGCTTCCACCCAGTCCCTCCTGCCTCGACCCAGGTCCCTTGTCTGCTGGCAGCCCTGCTCCCATCAATACAGCTCCCACGTGTTGATGGTTAAAGCAATTGGGGCCGGCGCTGTCAGTGGGTGCAATTGCCTCTCAGGACTTCTCCACCTCCCCCTGCTCCTGGTGGGTGATCAGGATCAGCAGCCGCTTCTCACACCTGCTGCAAGTGCTGAGTGTCAGGGCTGGTGCTGGACGCCAGAAGCAGGTGCAAGTGCCAAGTGGGACTGTGGCACATGGGAGCAAAGAATTTTCAGTAACCACCAGAGGCTCACCCCAATGATAGTGACCAGTGCCCCACCTTGGTCTGGCGATCCCATTAACCTGCTTAACCATCCAGCCGGGCCAACTCCTGCCATATTCCATGCACACCCCCTAGTAGTCAGTGCACATCATAGCGACCAGATGGTTGTTCAGCAGTTTGGTCCATTTGCATATTAGCCTTTTATTATATAGGATAAAAGGTAAAGTATAGTAGTAAACACCTTTATCTATGTGTCCATGTAAGACTTTCTATAATGTCAAAGAGATTTTCAGAGGTTTGAATGTGGATTAGACAAAGAATGCTAAGAAATAACACTCAATATCTCAAACTTCAGTAATGCTTGTTAAAGTATTCAACTAATGAATTAAGACTGACATCATTTTACTTTCTTACAGTTTCTGAAGCCAGACTTGACCTATGTGTACACTTAGGATTCAATTTCCTTTTAACATGAATTGATTATTCTCTGTGATGTCCTTTCACATTACATAACTTGAGTGGGCACCGAGTCTGCTTTGATTTATTTTAGCATGTGTTAACAAGATTTTCTGTATAGATCATCTAATTGAGCTGCACAGCAGAATAGCTAGTGTCCAGACGTCTCCATCATTCGGCCACCATTGTGTTGCAAGCCTCTGATTTTAACCTCTCCGGTGAGTGACATTGCACTTCCTATTCCCTGTACAGAAGAAGAGGCAAATAAATTCCTTTGATTTTACACAGTAAGAGTTTTCATTTCCTCTAAATGTACTTCATAGAGAAGCAAAATAATATAATTTGTCCTCACAATTTTAGAACATAAATAATTATAATTTCATGACTGTTTCTAATAGAAATAGGTAAATAACTGTTTTTTTTTTCTCTTGCTACTTTTAATATTCTCTCCTTGTCTTTTGCTCTTGGCATTTTAATTCTGATGTGTCTGGTGTGGTCATCTTTGGATTCCTATTGTTTGAGGTTCTGTGTGCTTCCTGGACTTTTAAGTCTATTTCTTTCACCAGGTAGGGGAAGTTTTCAGTCACTATTTCTTCAAATAGGTTTTCAGTATCTTGCTATCTCTCTTTTTCTGGCACTCCGTAATTTGGATGTTGGTATGCTTGAGGTTGTCCCATAGCCTCCATACACTATTTTCAATTTTTTGGATTCTTTTTGCTTCTTGCTTAACCGTGGTTTTTGCTCTATGTCCAGTCATTTTTGTTCTTCCATTTCTTTCAAATGTGATTTGTTTCCTTGTCTCTGCATTTTGGCTGCTTCCCTGAGTTGGTCGAATAGCTTTTTGTGGTGGATGTCCTCTAAGGTATGGTGGCTCAGCCTCCCCAGTTACCTGAGGTGGATACTCTTGGTGTACCCATTACCTACAAGGAAGCACCCATATGATTGTCAGCTGATTTCTCAACAGAAACTATGCAGGCCAGACGGGAGTGGCAAGAAATATTCAAAGTGATGAATAGCAAGAATCTACAACCAAGATTACTCTATCCAACAAAGCTATCATTCAGAATTGAAGGTCAGATAAAGTGTTTCACAGATGAGAAAAAGCTAAAAGAGTTCACCTCCACCAAACCAGTATTATATAAAATGCTGAAAGATATTCTTTAAGAAGAGGAAGAAGAAAAAGGTAAAAATAAAAATTATGAACAACAAATACACATCTATCAACAAGTGAATCTAAAAATCAAATGAATTGAAAATCTGACGAACAGAATAAACTGATGAATATAATAGAATCAGGGGCATAGAAAGGGAATGGACTGACAATACTCAGGAGGAAAGAGAGTAGGAGGTGCAGGAAGAGACTGGACAAAAATCGTACACCTATGGATGAGGACAGTGGGGGGGGGGAGTAAGGGCAGAGGTTAGGATGGGTACTGGGCAGAGGGGAGCTATGGGGGGCATTGTAATTAATAATCTGGACAATAAAGATTTTTTATTTTAATAAAATAAAATGGAAATAGGTATCTAAATAACATTTTCTCTGTGACTGGAGAAAATATTGCTGGCAATTATATAATATGGGAAGTTTCTATAATGTTTCCAAATGGCATTTGTTACAATAATAAATCACCATATATTTAGTTTTTAAGTGTTTCTGGTTATGGCCTGCATTTTTTAGATATTGTATCTCTGCAGTTATAGGGTTGTGGTGTTTTAGTTGTTGTTTTTTGTTTATTTTGTTTTTGTTTTTTTAGTGGTTGTCACTTTTCCAACAAAGATGTTAATGCAAAGATGTAATGCCCAGAGTTGAGCAGGTATCAATGGTTCATTTCCTTCCCATAGGGGATCATGTCATCATGTTATATAAACTCAGTGTTACATTCAGTGAGGATGTTATACACAATAACAATCAGAGAGGCACCAGATTAGACAGAGCCCTTTGCAATGTTTTTGGTTTTTTTATATGAAGATTGTGATGTAAATTGATCTTCTCTGCTTCCCCCCTCTGGGATCTGACTTTGATCACAAATATTCTTTATTCCCTTCTTGGGAATACTGAAGGTCTGGAAACTAGTGCATATGGCTTTCAAAGTGGTAAATTGATTTAATTGACCCAAATTTAGCGGGGAGTCATCATCTGGCTATACAAATATGAAATTAGATAGAAAAGAATTTTCTATTTTCACTCATAGAAGTCATTCAAATTTCTTTGACTTACTGAGTTCAAACATCAAGCCTTTTTGAAACATCACCAGTAAGTAGGGAAAAGAAATGTTATTTTCTAAATAGCTTGATTACCAGGAAAAAGGAGAAATATAATTATATTGAAACATTTTTCTGGTCTTCAGAAGACCAGGTAACAATGAAGAAGTATTTACAAATTGACTAACAGGCCAATTTAAAAATAATTTTCAGAAATATAAAGTATGGCTAAGGTGAGGTTTTAGCTGATACTGTTTTGCCATAAGGATGATGACATGCTCTTAAAAAAAAACACAGGAAAAATAGGATGGATTGAATGAACAAATAGGGAAAGGCAAATGTTGATTTATCAAGTACTCGTGGAACATTATTTCCATTTAAGTAATTTGATTATCATGGAATCAGATGTAAATTTTGACATACTTGAAACAGGAAATCACAGGAAACTGTTCCATTTTTTCGGTGACCTACAGCATGTGAATTCTGCCTAATTCTCATGCTAGAAAAGCAAGATTTCTGTCTGCACCTTTGGCAAGGACAGAAGTCACTGTGCAAACATTGTCAGTTTGCCTAACTGTGCTTTACAGACCTTGAGCCTTCATCCATGCTGAGAGCAAACACAGGCTGTTAAATTGCCTTTGTAAGTACTACCTAAGAGACTTCTGGGAGGAGGAATGAGGCAATAACAGTGTTTGCAGCAGCCCTCAAAACAGAGAAGATGAAATGTAGGATGCACACTGAACCTCATCATGGTCTTGTCAGGGAATAAAGTTGTGTGGCTGCAAGCAAGGGCCTAACCGTAGTGCCTAGGAATGATGGACAAAACCAAGAAGAGAGAGGCCTTTCTATGCATGGCTAACATACAATGATACATTCCCGTCTTGGAAGCTTAAAACATTAAGACAGATAATATTGTCCATCTATGGTTATAAAAGTAATGTTGAAAAATAGGTACAACTATGAATAGCATCCATGTGGAATTAGTGCGTTTGTTTTTTCCTCACCAATTTTACACATGACCTGAAGTTCTCTTATGTCAGAGATTCTTCCCTTTGTAACCTAAACACTTCCAGTTTTGACAGTATTATTTAAATACTAGAGGACCAGTTTATGAAAATTTGTGTACTCAGAGTAAGGGGGTCCCTCAGTCCAGCCTGCACCCTCCCACAGTCCGGGGGTCCTTAGGGGATGTTCTAAACTGCAGTCTGACCTTCCTCTGGGAAGCCACCAGAGGCCACCCAGAGGACGATCAGGGGACAGCTCTGCCCCAATCACACTGCTGATGCCACTGCTGCCACTGGTGGCCTCCTCTGTGGGAGGGGACTGGGCAGCAGATTAGGGGACAGCACCAGCAGGCACGCCCCTCCCCCCCATCGCCCCACTGATGCAGGTACTTGCTGCTGCCTTGCCCCCACCCCATCGCAGTCCCCTCCCTCTGCCCTCTGGCATGTGCCTTGGCTGGGTTGGTGCCACTTGCTTGCTGGCCCCCGCTCCCGCCAATTGGTCTTTCTGCAGTTCAGTCGATCTGCATATTATGTTTTTATTATATGGGATGGAAAAAATAACTCCATTGTGTTAGTGCTAAGCCTTCAAGTGTGACTTACTGGTGAGGCCACATGGAAATAAGCTCTTCCTGGAGGGGCAGGGGAGGGCTATACAGAGAATAGGATCTGGAGAAAAACAAGAAAACATTAGATAATCTTTGCTTCTTATTTTGTCCAGGGCCAGGACCACTGGTTTGAACCCAAGTGACATCCAAGTTAAGCACATTGTAGAGTTTGTCAGTGATATCAACCTGAAACATATTCATGTGTTTTGATCACTGGGTTTTATTTCTTTTTTTTGTGGGCCAGAACACAGCTTTTGACTTGAGTAAACTCAACAGCTGGACCAGTACAAATACAGAAGAGCAAATACAGTAAAATGCATGCAGTAAATATAGTAAAGTATTTGCACTGTCATATAAATAGCATTATCTGCTTCACAGCAAAGAGTTTCCTTTCCAAATATTAACCATCAAAGACCTCATTCTGATGAATGAGTTTTGGAAGGACCTCAGCTGGTCTGTAAAATGTGTGCATGATGTTTTGGGGGTATTTTATGATTTTCAGAAACATAATGTTCCAATGGAAACAGCAGTTATTCAAGAGCTCATGGATGGTTTTCTCCCAATCTAGGGCATTGTTATTTGTAATCTGGAATTATCTCATCCCTGGGTGCTGTGAAATACATAGAATTGAATGTGGGACATTTGTTGGATTTATTTTTAAGGCTTTTTTTCTATGAGTAAGATAAGATTCTGTTGCATTTCTCCTTACTACTCCGAGTGACTCTCACAGTCACTAACACTCAGCAAGGCTTCACTCAGAGCTTGATAAATTAATAGTAGATGAAAATACAATGGGAAGAAAAAACTAAATATACTAGCTACATATTATAGAATTACAGAAGAGGAAATATGATTTTAGTGGTTGGATTACCATACATTATACAATATACAGTAAAAGTGGAAGCCATAGAATGTTTACTTTATTCTACTGAATGAAAGATAGGAGTTAATTAGCATTGGAAAGCAAAAATGGAAATCATTCCTTTCTGTGTTTTCTTATAAAATATTTATCTGGTCTTTTTGTTATTCCAGATTACAAGACATTGTCAGAGTATTTGGATATTTAGATCTAAGAGAGTCTTACATAATATCAAATTAAACTTATTTTTTCCCATACATTTGGGAGACTTTCAGGGGAAAAAAACCCTACATTTGACCTAAACTCCCTGAGAAACACTCTGTTAAAAAGTTTTTTCTTTTTATGGGAAATACCAGAGGCCTAGTACACAGAATTCATGCTCTTGAGTTGGGGGGAGGAGGGGCCCTTCAGCCCAGATTTTGAGATGGGGCAGGCCAGGCTGAGGGATCCCACAGGTGCATGATCGGGGCCAGGGAGGGATGCGGGAGGTTGGCCAGTCCTGGAGGGGCCATGGGAGAGCTGCAGGGCATGTCCAGCCTGTCTTGCTCAGTCCTGATCAGCTGAACCCCAGCAGCAAGCTAACCTAACAGTAGGAGTGTCTGCCCCGTGGTGGTCAGTGCATGTAATAGTGAGTGGTTGAGTGGCCTTAGCATATTATTAGCATATTATGCTTTGATTGGTTGAACGGCCAACGGGCTGACTGGACACTTAGCATATTAGGCTTTTATTATATAGGGCATGGGGTAAAAATCATCAGTTTAAGGAAAGTATTCCATTGCCAACTTGCTTATTTTAGAAAATCATGTCTAAAGGTCTAATGTTTTTTTTTCTAAATGTTTGTCTAGTACTTAAAATTAATAGGGTATAAAATATAGTAAAATGTTTTGCTCTCTGGATCTTGGTCTTACATAATACCTTTAGTACTGAGGTCAAAAGATCAGAGTATCATGCTGACCAAAAAAGAGGCAGGAGTAGTGATTTTGATAGAGACCATGGCAACAGATGATCAAGTTAGGTTCTATATAGGGACAAAAATGACAAAATCAAAGCAAAAATAATAAAATTCCATTGAGAGACTTCCTGCTAAGTACCCTTGTGTCTATAATATATTTGTTCATGAAAGATCCATAAGGTCATTCATAATGTGAACCCTAAGGAGGTCCATAATAATGTTTTCCCAGAGGGGAGATAGTGCTTCTTCTAGGAGAAGCTATAGGCCAAGCATATTCCTAGGAAGGAACTGAAATATACTTTTATTACAGGTATACCCAAGGAATAGTTTTTACCCAGTTTTTAATTTAAAAGCTTCTGTGGAAAACTGGAATCCTGAAAAATACAGAATTCCTAATTTTTTAGGAAATACACATAAAACCTACATAATTTTATTAACCAATGTCACCCTAATAAATTCAAAAAAATTTTTAAAGATGGTAAAGAAAAAAAGCACAGGAAGAAATGCATCCTTTATTGTAATTGTTTCTCTTCCTATTCCACATGACCTTGTGATGTTAATGGAATTAGCCTGTTATAATGAGTTTCTGTTTCCCCAGTTCTTTTTGTCCCAGGTAGTTATTAGCATAGATTCCAAAGAAATTCACCTTATAAGTATTGGCTTTGGTAAACTGTATTTCAAAAGGGTAAAATGACTTCATGTCTTGCTATTCCATGGATTATTTGCATTGTAAGATATCTAGGCATAGGGAACTATGTTTAACTTGAGATTTCTAATACCCTGAAACATAAGTGGAGAGGGTTATTAAGTGGTGTTAGAACCAGTAGTTTAACCACTCAGTTCTGACATGAGGCAAATACAATACTCACACACACACATACACACACACACACACACACACACACGCATAAACATACAATCTATATATCTATAAAAGGCTAATATGCAAAGTCTCGCCTCAGTAGTTCAACCTGGAGACGAGGAGTTCGATCACTCACTTTGATGTGCACTGACACACCAGGGAGCAGTTCGAAATGAAGGATCAGTGCCCTGATCAGCACTGATTACCAGCCAGGCCTAGGTACCCTACCCATGCATGAATTTTGTGCACCAGCCTCCAGTTATTGATAATTCTGTGTTGTGACTTCCATTTACCCTCCAGGAAGGTCTTTCTGTCTCTTGTTTAAATTGAAATTAGAATTGTCAAGTGATTCTTCCTTTATATAATAGAGGTACTTAGAAGGCAGTGAATTATCCAGCTGCTCCCAGTATTTTATTTCTAACATCTCCCAGCTAAGATTCCTTATTTAAGGCCAAACCATCTATTTGCATTATATTTTTAATTTGTTTCCTTTTTCCTATAAATATATCCATTTTCTTATGATGCTGTGAGCTTTCGCAATAGTTCTTTACTTTGTCTTTCCCCAAATTAATACATTTTGGTAGGGAGAGGCACAAAAATATTTCAAAAGGTTGTGGCATACAGTTATATGCTAATATAAATATATTTGTCTGACTAAATACAAAGCAAAAGCATATAAACAAACAACCTGAAAAATAATTAGATGCTCACAGGCAATTTTAGCATAGCAAAACAAGAAGTCAAAATTCCCCAGACTAATATTCAACAAAATAAAAAAAAAACTGCCAGCATGCATTTCATTCATAGTTGCAAAACACTAAACATATAAGAATTAGAAGAAATTATATCATAGATTCTCTAAAATTTAGATACCAAGAAGTGATAAAAAAAACCAAAATATTCTTGTCTTTGTGAATCTAAGGCAATGTACTTACCTTCTATTACTGCTATATGTTTTTGTGTATGTTTTTCTGGCCAGAGTAGGCCCAGCACATCAGATCTACATGAATAGTGTCTTTCCTTTTTTTCTGTTTTATGTATATTCTTTTAGCTCTCTATATAATTATTGTTTGAAATTCCAGGTTACAGAATGACAAGGGACACACACACATACACAGAGACAGACAAAGACACAGAGAGATTGTGAATATGAAATGAATATAAGACTAACATATTGTAGGTATTTTTTGAATTAGTTACTTACTTCCTTCTTCCTCATCCTGGTATATTTTCAATAATAAAAAAAAACTTCGAAGTTAATATTGCATCACTGAGACAGATCATATGAGCATAGTTTAGATAACAGTAAATAACTTCAATTTAAATGCAACTTGATATGAAAATTTTAGAAACAGTTTTTAAGATCTGTCTAAGGTATTCATTTGGCCACAAACGGAGCCTACTTTGTATAATACACCATTTTGTTATGAGTTCATGATGCCAACTCAAGACACCTTCTATATAATTATATTAACCAATGTTACCCAAAAAAATTCAGTAAAAAAGAAAAATGAATAAGTATAAATTAGCCTACTTTATACCAGTCTCCAAAAGAATTGCTCAGATTGGATATGCTTGTCTATGTGTATGTTGATTAAGCTCTGGATATTATATTTTGGCTAAATAGCATTAAGTTCTAAGTTAATGATTCTGTCTACAATTATATGTAATCATTAAGTGCTTGACTCAATGTTAAGACATGACCTAATGACCAAATATGCTTACTGTCCTCTTTCTTCAAATCCTAATTTTGCTGAAGATCACACACACACACACACACAACTGCTAATAAAGATGGACAATAGTTATTTGTGTTGAGGCCAGTGCGGGACACAGACATTTCATATTCATGCACCTGCACATACATGATTCAGAAAATCCACAAACTATTATTTATGTTTGCTTTCTCAAGGTCCTCAAAGAGAATACAATACCTTTCAAAGTCTCTAAGCCTACCTCTCATATCTCCTCCCAGAACTCCCCAGTCCATTACTGTCAGAGACTCTATGAATCAGGTACTTGACAGTGGGTGTCATTAACTGATAGCAAATTAATTCAAACACGCCTGACTCCATGGCGGATGACACTGTTATGTGTCTCTTGGTATTATTCATTGTGTTATAAAGGATGAACTTCAGCGTTTATCATCCCATTTACAATTTTGTATTTGTTGATGGCACATCATAGCCACAAGGAACCCTTACAGTGCACAGGGACAGGGACATGCACAAAAGCGCTTCAGACGAGAAGAGTGATCACTTTTCATATTTAACTCATCGCATCTCTGGACAGCTCTGCTGGCATCCAACTCACAGAACTATTTTATGATCCATTTTGTAATTGAACAAGCAAGAAACAAGATGTGTTAAACAAATATGAGAAATAAGCCTCTGCCTGCTGGGGAACATGCTGCCTATTGGATGTCCAGTTTTCTTAGGGAAGGAGTGTCACAGTTCATTGGCTTTATTCATGTGTAGATGTCAAGTACAGAGAATGAAATATTTTCCATCCTATGCATAAAAGTAGTTTAATTTTTTTTCTTCTAGGGGAAAGTAAAAAAAAAAAACCACTACCTTCTACAAAATTCAGAAATAGGATGCCACTTGTTTTATGTTGTAAGAACTGAACTGTGACATCGTGATAATGTGGAGAGAAAAATCTCATTTTGATTATAGAATGAGCAAGGGAGAAATTTTAATAATTCCCTAAACTTATTTCTTCAAGAGTATTTGGAGGGAAAAAAAAGACATTACATATTTAGAGGACTTGGTTCCATTCCTTTGAGTTGAGTCTACACAAATTCTTGTCTTAAGGGCAATCTGAGCTCACCCAATGGCAGGGGAATTATAAACAGTACATTACACATCTTTGATATGGTGGATGTGCTGTGTTGGTTAAGCACTAAATTTTGAAACATCTGCACCAGGTAGATTACAGAAGGCATCTCTTAAATAATAAAAATAACTGTGTACCTGGTTGCACCAAAACAATGAAATTTTGATAAATACTTGAAAATGCTATCCTATTCATCCTGCAAAAGTTGGCAACTGTGGCACAATGTACCACCTGGGATACTTCAAATGCAATTAAATTTGAAGAAAAACACATTAATGAGTAATAGTTCATCTAACAAGGAGTCTATTCATATTTCCAATTATTATCAATAAATGATAATCCTATAAATGCTCAATGCACTCTGAAGGTCAGTTTTTATGACTGCATAATTTTAAACCAGTTTAATTCTCAGTGGCTATTAAAATAAACAGTAATGAATTAATGTCCTCTTAGCTAAAGTGAACATTTTATACAGAAGCAAAAAGAATATTAAGTGTGCCCTGTTTTATGCGAACATATTGAGAGCTTTATTCTGTGGAATAAATTGGGATGACCTAGGATCTCCAGATATCCAGAGCATTGAAAAGGTGATGTGTGGCTGGCTGGAGAGTTGACTATTGCTGCAGAGACACAGATTATGTTGTATCTGTTGACAAGAATTTCCCTCTAACCTTCGGTAACCATGGAGTAAGCATAAATGCTAAAGTAATCATCTCTCTCTTAGCTATGTCTTCTAAACTGTCAAGATGTTTTTTCCTTGACAGAGTTAGACTCAAACAATTAAAGAAAACACACCCACATTATAACCCATCATGTTCCCAAAAGAAAGACAGTATCTTATCCATAAGTGGATATGGTGACTCTATTTCTTTTTTTGTCATACTTTTTTATTTATGCTAACATAACAAGACTAGCTGCACATGTGAATATTTTCCATTATGTATTTAAGTGTGAGGATGAATCTTACTCATATTTGTATTTTGAGTACCCGACATGTCTCCCATATAGTATGTACTAAATAAACACTTGCTGTGTCTAATCTTCCTGAGAATCTTTATCAATGATCATCCTAGTTTATCTCACTTAAGAATCTTGATTTCAAATTATTCCCATTCTACACTTTTGTTATACCTAATTCTGGCAGTTCTGTTCTCATCAAGCAGATGCTCATTTTTAAACACTATTATTACAAAACTTTCGAGCTTATCTGGCTCCCTGATCAGAATTCTTATACCTTGAATCCAGTTTACATACAACTATAGTGCTAAATATTCCCAATTAGTCCCTGCTCAAGAATAGACAGTAATTCTGCATTTTCTATTATATCAAAGTGTAATTTTTCCATATTTTACATCCTCTGTAATTGTCTGCGTTTTTCTCCAACTTTGTTTTTCATTACATGCCAATAATATGTATCAGTCAAAAATTCCCAATTTAACACTTTCTTATCAACAATATTATGCCAAGCATTGTTTGAAGTTCTGGAAATTTTGCCGTGTTCCTATCTTTCTTTTTTGGGGGGAGGAGGGGATAGTGGAATGGGTGGCTATAAAACAAACTCATAGAGATGATAATCAAATGAAAGTGGGAAAATATGTTATATGGGGGTAAGTGGCATGAAGGAAAATAAAGAATGATATGAAGACAGGCAGTAATGGGTTGCTCAAGGGAAGCCTCTGATTAAAAAAATCAAAGAACCTCAGAAAAGTGAGGAACAAGCCATAGATGTTTCTGATCACTGAACTTGCCATTTTAAGAGAACATTAAGACCATCGACATTGTAGGCTGTTGGAAGAAAAGCAAATAAAGATACTATGGTGGTTTGGATGGCAGTGGTGATTGCAAGAGCAAGGACAAATAGTATATATAGCTCCAACTTTTTAATTCACCAAGTAGCAAATGTGTACTGAATGATATACTAAATGTTAAGGTTAGTACTATATATATTTTCTCATCCTTTTCAATTAGCCCAAATGTAATTGTGGAGTGGTTTTTGGAGAAAAGCTATATCATGAGTTAGTAATTCCAAGGTCTAATATATGACCAAACTGTTTAGTATATCTGATTATCAGAAGGTGGTACTCAATAACCAAGTGTCTAATGAATCATTTTGGCTGTTATCGAGTTTGTCCCACTTATCCAATGGTGTCATTTCTATCTGTCTCAGTCATTCAGATTATAGACTCAAGTCCATGTCAGTGAAACATGAGGTTCAAATTTTTCTTGTGGGTCCTTTTCCTCACAAAGTTTGAAGTATAAACTCAAGGACAAAAAGGCTTCTTTAATAATAATAAAAAAAGTTTATTGGAAGGAGATACAAACTCCATCAGGGCAAGGGTGTCCCCAAAGCGAATGCCCTGAGGAGGGGCCCCCAAATGGAAAAAGCCTGCTCTCTCTCTAATGAGAAAAATGAAAAAATGTGTCTCATGTCCCTTTGTCTCCAGTTTATATATGCTGCAGTTCTTTGTCTGAACTTGACCCTTTCTGTTGGACCTTACTTGATTTAGGGCCCCCATGCTTTCCTTATTGGTCATTCTGCTATGACCAATGGTATCAGTTTCGAAGATCAAAGCCTACATGGTGCCCTCCTTCCCCGCCCCTCTTATCTTGCAACATTCCTTTATCCTCTGAACAAGTAGAATAAGCATTTTTGGCATGTCCATGCCCCCATCTGTGCATTCCTCTCATATGGACCCTCTCTCAGTTGTCCTTGCCAGAGATGATTTATTACCCCTTAGGTTGGGGCTGCTTTAGATCTAATTTATGGCTATTTTAATTGTTCAGGCCAGAAATGTTTCACCTGCCTGGATTTCCCATTCCTATCTTAAGGTAGCTAGTTATCCCTTTCCATAAGTAGAAAGGAACACTAGAGGAAAACAAAATACAAATTTTTAAAAGGCACCCTCAAAAAAGTAATTTGTAAATCCAAACTCAATTCTTCCCTCCTTGGGAGAGGGAAAGGAAGCATTATAACTCCCAGATAAGGATGTATTGATCACTAGGTTTATGAAATTCATTTTATTTAGTAACTTTGAATTTATTGATGGAGTTCTGGTTATCTTGTGTATACCAAAGTCCTGTCAACTTCATGTCTTAAAAATTAATTTGCTCATGATTGTGTGAGTCAGAAATTCAGGAAGAGCTATTCACCAATTCCTGTGGCATCTGCTGGGGTTACCAGGGCTGGAAGATCTACTCCCTTGATGAGGGGTTAATCACTCACAGATGTGGGGACTCACTGCTCTATGGCTTCCTTGCCTCCATGTGGTATCTCAGCCTTCAGGCACCCCTAGATGTGGTTTGGGTTTCAGATGGGACTATGATGTCTGTGTAGTCAGACTTCCTCCAGGGTGACCATCTTGCCTCAAAGCCAGTGTTCCAAGAGCTCTCCACTGAAGCAAAGGGTCTCTGATATTCCATGTCACTTCTGCAGCTTTCTGTTGGAATAGGAATTAGATTCTGTCTGCCCATAGAAGGAGTAACAAAGAATTTGCAGTCACTTTTCATCTGTCATACAGATAATGCAGACTTTAATCATGACAATATTGAAAATTATAAGAATGATACGCATGAGGATGCCTTTAATCTCTATTAAAAGTTAAAAAGTATGTTCAAAACATGTTATTTACCAAATCAGGAAACAGGTTATTGCATTTTAACATTTTTATGGACAAAATTAAAACTATTTTTTATAATTCTCAGTTATTGCTTGCTATATATTTACATATATTTGTATATACATAGCCATGCAGACATACATACATCCCACTTATAAAATGTTATAATATTTAAATTTCTAAAAATGTTTTTGTAAACGTAAAGTGACTCAAATGATTAAATCTTAACATCACGAGCATATTTTTTTTTATCTTGGATTTACTTATTTTAGAATTATTTATTCAAAAACTAGAAAAGGAAAATACTCATAAAACACTTATGTATTCACACTGCTGGTATCTGTTAAAAACCAAATTAGAAACTTCAGGAAATCCAGTGCCTAAAGGAACATTTAAATTAATTATAGTGTCTAAAATATTTCATGAGGAGTAACGAAGCTACAAGTGTGTGCCCTTTATTGTCACTACTTTGAGCCAACTGTTTTCTCTCTATTTTATTATTATTTTATTTATCTACTCAATCAGAAATCAGCAGTTTCCCTTCAAAATATGTCACATATTCCATTATTTCCAAGTGTGTGTTGTCCAGATATCTCAGACACATTTCCAAATGTAAAGCTGCAATTATGAAAGAGTCAAAGGGAACTGGGAACATAGGCTTTTCTCCTTCATTAGCAATCAACACTTGAGAATTACTTACTGACGTGTTTCGTTTATGAAGTACACAGCAAGTATCACTAAACATGAAAATAATTATTTAGGCTACCTTTTTTGCATAATAGATTCCTGTTTAACTTTTTTGCTATAAAACATACCCTAACCCAGTCTGTGGGAATGCCCTATTTGTAGGAATGCCCAAATATACAGAAAGGGATAGATGAAGAATGTGATGGAGGGCTCCTAGAATGATTTGATCAGGGATGAAGGTCAATCCCTTCCTTTAAAAGACTGGTTATATGTCATACTGTAACTTCTTTAAAGTCAAGGGGATGTGTTGCCGAAACCGGTTTGGCTCAGTGGATAGAGCATCAGCCTGCGGACTGAAAGGTCCCAGATTCAATTCTGGTCAAGGGCATGTACCTTGGCTGCGGGCACATCCCCAGTAGGGGTATGCAAGAGGCAGCTGATCGATGTTTCTCTCTCATCGATGTTTCTAACTGTCTCTCTCTCCCTTCCTCTCTGTAAAAATCAATAAAATATATTTTAAAAAATAAAGTCAAGGGGATGTGGATTTCCCCTAATATTATAGGATGATTGGGATGATGATGGTGACTTATTTTTGCATTTTCAAATGACTGTAATTGACCATAACCAAAAGTAAAGATGCAGTGCCCAGAGAAATACATTTCTGGGACAGCCTATCAAATATAAAAGTGGAAGCATATGTCTCATTTCTTGTGCCCTGAAGGAAAAATGTGTGGATTTTATATTACATTAGAATATAATATACCTCTTATTTCTAATTGGTGTTAATTGCCCACCATACACTTTCCTATGTAAAGGTGATGGAAAATATATTTTAAAGTTCAAATCATATTTCTCCATGACCTGGCTTGTATGGCTCCATTTGTTGGGTGTTATCCTATGCCCGTGATGGTGAACCTTGATATGTGGGTCAGCACTGACACACGTAGCCATTTTCGATGACACGCAGCCGCATTCAGTCACATGTAGAGAAGTATGGGGCAGCATGCTGAAAAGGACATTTCATCCTTGGCTACTTCACAGCCAGGTGCAGTAGGCAAGGATGAAACATTTGCTGTAGTGTAGTGTAGACACTCTGTGCCAGAGGTCTGTAGGACAAAACAACAGAACTCCGGCACAGAGTATCTAGTTCTGGGACTTCCTTTTAGGCCATTAGGGAATCTTTGATCTCTCTTCCAGCCCGCGGAGCAGGGAGCAGCGGAATGCCATGGGGGACTCATCTCTGGGGGCCCTGTGTTTGCCATTACCAGCAACCACATAACCACAGCAACTATCATCCAATCTACTGTGTTCTGGGGTGTCGTGGATTTCTAATTGACCATCATTACTGAGATAAGTGAGGGGGAGGCTGGGAGAGGCGAGGGCCTGTGCTATGTGTGCCATTTCCTGCCATTAGAAATAGCGGCTGCCATCTTAATTTATATAAGGAACACCATTTTGCAGCATAGTGCAGACTCCATTTCACCACTATTACTGTTGAGCATTCTTATTAACCCCTATTTCTGCTCATTAACCCTGTCCTTTCCTAAAAGACAGTTACATGTGCCATCTTGTGGTCAGTTAGGCTAGTTAACCCCCAATTGCCTGCAGGGCTAACAGGCTATCTATAATTCTATCTTCTGTCACTGCCCCCCTGATGGAGAACCCCAAAAATAAAAAAACCAAGGTTAAGTAAATGAAGTGGTAGTAGCAGTAGCCGACCCTTTCAAGAGACATGGACCGAGATGTATAGCGTTATAGAAAAAAAGGCAGATCATTTTGCATTCTATGTACTGAAATGATAGTAAGCAGAACATGGAATATAAATAGACATTTTTAAACTAATCATTCCCAGCTCTTGAAAAAAAGTGAGGATGAAAGGAAGGAATGCATTTCCAGGCAACTACACCTTTATAAGAGCCAATCTGAGTCCATCCTTAAATTTATGAAAGGCTCTACAAATTTAACATCTGCAAGTTTGAGCATTGCTCACTCCATAGCTCAACATGGAAAAGCTCTCAGTGAGGGAGAATTTATTAAAGAAACTCTCCTAAGATGTGCACCAGTTCTATTTCACGATATGCAGAATAAAGATGCAATTATTAAGAGAATATCTGAGTTACCACTCAGTAGAAATATCATAAAAGCCTGAATAATGAGCCTGAACACAAACGTACAACATCAATTAAAGAGAGAAATAAGTTATTGTAAATATTTTTTATCTCTCTTGATGAAACTACTGATGTCACATCACATGCTCAGTTGGCCATTATTGGTTGATATTTTGATGGTCTCACAATGAGAGAACAGTTAATAAAGTTAGTATCAGTGTCAACAAGTACATCAGGAAGTGAAATATGTCAGGTTATTATACAAACATCCCGTGACCTAAGCATTGATATCTCTAAAACTGTGTCAGTGAGTACAGATGGGGCACCAAACATTGTGCGGAAAAAAGTCAGATTTGTCAAATTGTTTACGGAACCTATTGAACATCAGGTTGTGCATTTTCATTGTATTATCCATCAGGAGGTTTTATGTGCCAAGGCAGGATTTGCCAACTTAAAGGATTTAATGTCAGTTGTTACAAAAATAGTTAATTTAATAGCTGCTTGCCCTCTTCACAAGCGAGAATTTTCTGCACTTTTACTGGAGGTTGATTCCACCTACAGTGGACTGCTGATGTACAATAATGTAAGATGGCTGAGCCAAGGGAAAGTTCTTGAGTGCTTTGTGGAGTGCTTTGAAGAAATTAAGGTATTTCTTGAGGATAAGGATCTGGGAAACTTTTCTCAGCTCAATGATGATAAGTGGGTCAACAACCTGATATGTTTTACAGATCTCTCTGTTCATATCAATGAACTAAACTTAAAGTTACAAGATTTTGGCAAAAACATTGATGTTATGTTTGGATACATAAAAGCTTTTAAAGTAAACTTAAAATTTTCAAGCGAGATGTAGAAACTTAACCTTGTATTTTCCTCGAGTAAAAAAGTATTTTGAGAAGGCCAGTGCAGCTGTACAAAATAAAATGGAACCCTTGCATATAAAGTACCAGCATGTTTTAGACTCATTACTTGACCAGTTCAGTGATAGAGTTAATCAATTTAGAAGCCTAGAACAGACCATAAAAATAATTAAGTATCCTGATGTAGTAGTCTACAGTAGTTTGGAATTAAATGGTTTCCAATGGATGCAAATTGCTAATTTGGAGATGCAACTTGCACAATTTCAAGGCAGGTTCTGGGCTCAGGTTTTTGTCAACTTGAGGTCACAGCTTGAGGATCTGGAAAGGTGCCACTTGGAGAATCAAGAGGAGTGCCACTATGAACAGGAAATTTGGAGTGCCTGGAACCGATTACCAGACACTTTTAGCACCCTGAAAAATATAGCAATGGCTTTACTCACAATTTTTCCCTCTACGTACTTTTGTGAGACCTTGTTCTCAGCGTTAAATAATATCAAAACCAACAAAAGAAACAGATTGACAGATGAAGTTAGTAGTGCTTGCTTGGGCTTGAAATGTACAAAATACCAACCTTCAATTGCAGGTTTACCCAATGAAATTCAGCAACAAAAAAGTCACTAATAGGCAGGTTAGTTAAAGAATTTCCCCTCCCCCTCACTTATCTTAGTTCACGACACCCCACACAAGTTAAATAATATCAAGACCAACAAAAGAAACCTACTGACAGATGAACAAAGAAGTCACTAAGCAGGTAAGTTAAATAATTTGTTTTTGGTTTATTAAATACAGTTGTATATTACAGTTATACATTTTTGTTATTTCAACTATAAATATAACAAAATCAGGTTGTTTTTTTCTCAAAGTGACATACCACCCGAGTTATGCTCGGTTTTTTGGAGAATTTTGACACACCACTGTCCTATGAACTAAAAGGTCATCAGTTGGATGCCCAGTCACAGCACATGCCTTCCAGATTTTGGATAAATCCCTAGTAGGAGCATGCAAGAGGCAGCCATTCAATGTCTGTCTGTCTGTCTTTCTCAACAATTCTTGTGGCAAAAAATCACATTTATCCACTTAGAAACATATTAATGATCCCAATATTAATACTAATTGTATATTCAGAGTAAATGAGAAATATCTGTAATACTATCAACAATAAACATATATTCAAGAAAATTAGTAAATATTTCATTTGGTCAACTATTGTTAAAAAGTAAACTTCTAAATGCATCATGACTCAAACGTGATAGAAAATTATTTCTTGCTCATTTACAAAACTGGCATTCCCAATTTGTAACTCTTTTCAAAAAAATAATTCAAGGACCCTGAATCATTTCACTCAAAGTTTATGGCATCCTCAACAGTTAATTTTCAGATCATCATATTTATCTTTTATAGGCCTGTGGCAGCTGAAAAAAATGGTGGGAAATCAGCATGGGCTAGTCATGGAAGAAATAAATCTAAAACTCAATCACAGATTTCTACCTTACTTCCAGGTAGTCTTAGAAATGTAATCCAATTGTATGTCTCAGAAGAGATAAAATGAGTTGGATGACAAGTTTTAGCCAGAAAGTCCATTTTAATTAAGAACCTGAGATCAACAAAATGAAGTAGGTGGACAGGAGGCATAGAGAAGATTGGAGGTCCTGCAGTAGGCTCATTGAAGGCACTTCTCAGACACCAATAATCAATAATTTGGATGAGTAGTTCAGTTTGTTAGAACATTATCTCAATAAGCCAAGGTTATAGGGCCAATCCAGGTTAGGGCACTTAGAGGAATCAACCAATAAATGCATAAATAAGTAAAACAACAAATTGATATTTTTCTCCTCAACCTTTCTTTTGAGTCAATAATAAAAAATAACATCTTTTTGGGAAACTTATAAAATATATTTAAACTAAAATGTACCAATAAGAAGCTCTTCAGCCCTCTCTCTCTGTCGACATAAGTAACCATTTACAATTTGAAATATAAAAGAACATGCATAGTGTGTGTTTGATTTCTATATTATGCATATAAAACCATCAAAACAGTATTATTTTCACAATAAACATCAATGCTTTATCTAAGAGATCCTCCAGTCATTTGATAATGTCCCCAGTCCCTTTCCCCCTCCACAAGGGCAGTGAAGAGTGGCTTTCAATGGGAGCAGCATCCTCATTGAAGCTGTGGGTGTGGAACTGCCCATACTTTACCCTGATTATCTGTATTATTTTTCATTATTTCCCTGCACATGCAGTCTGCATCTCTTCAATTCAGACAACAAGTTATTCACATTGCTTGCATCCCAAGCTCCCCTCTTATACCACTTGTAGTAGAGTCAATATCTGCCTGTTTCACCAATGGTTGTAAGTTTTCATTCAATGGTAAGCACTCTGGTGATAGGGGTTATTTCTGTCACCTTTGCATTCTGAGCTCCTTGCAAAGGTCCACCAGTGGCAGGTACTCAAAAAAGCATTGCTGTATACCTTGAAGCCTTGCACTGACTACTGTGACCTACTCTACTCTGAAATTTATACCAAAACTCCTATTTTGAGTGTTCCAATTATGACAGAAATGCACTGTTCTACTTTTGAGTGTAGTATTGCTTGTGAGCATATATACAATTTCCAAAACTCATCCATCTGTATGTTGAGAATATATACATTATAGAATGCAAATTATACCTCAATAAACATAATCTGTTGATTTTATTTTTATTTTAGTTTTATTAAAATATAATTGTCATATAACATCAAGGTGTACAATGTAATGATTTGATATATGTATAAATTATGAAATGATTACCACTATAAGTGTAGTTCATCTATGACCTCACATAGTTTTTTTTTTTTCTTGAGATGAGACCTTTTAGTGTATGACATAGGGAATATCACCAATCCTATCTAATAAAAGAGTAATATGCAAATTGACCATCACTCCAACACCCAAGATGGCTGCCCCCATGTGGTCAAAGATGGCTGCCTCTATGTTGGCACAAGATGACCACCACAAGATGGCTAGCAAGGGAGGGTAGTTGTGGGTGATCATGTCAGCAGGGGAGGGAAGTTGGGGGGAACCAGGCTGCAAGTGACGGCAGTTGGGGGTGATCAAGCCTGAAGGGGAGGGCAGTTAGAGGTAGCCAAGTCGGCAGAAGAGGGAAGTTGGGGGTGACCACACCTGCAGGGAAGAGCTGTTGGAGGGTGGGACCCAGGCCTACAGGGGAGTGCAGTTGGGGGTGTGCAGGCTGCAGGGGATAGAAGTTAGAATTGACCAAGCCTGCAGGGGAGGGCAGTTAGGGGCAATCAGACTGGCAGGGGAGTGGTTAGAGGGTGATCAGGCTGGCAGGCAGAAGTGGTTAGGGGCAATCAGTGGTTAGGCAGGCAGGCAGTTGGGAGCCAGCAGTCCTGGATTGTGAGAGGGATGTCTGACTGCCCATTTAGGCCCGATCCCAGTAGGATCCCAGTAGGGCATCCCTTAAGGAGTCCCAGATTAGAGAGAGTGCATGCTGGGCTGAGGGACACACACCTTCCCCCACCTACCCCATGCACGAATTTCATACACCAGGCCCTAGTAGTATTATAACTCTGTACATGAGAGATCGTTACTAGATTTATTGTGGTGATCACTTCATAATGTATATAATTGTCAAATAACTATGTTGTACATATGAAATTTTTATAATACTGCATGTCAATTATATATTTTTTAATATATTTTTATTGATTTCAGATAGAAAGTGAGAGGGAGAGAGAGATAGAAACATCAATGATGAGAGAGAATCATTGATTGGCTGTGTCCAGCACGCTCCTACTGGGAATTGAGCCCAGAACCCAAGCATGTGCCCTTGACTGGAATCGAACCTGGAACCCTTCATTTCATAGATGAAGCTCTATCCACTGAGCCAAACCAGCTAGGGCTCAACTATACTTTAATAAACAAAATAGGAATTTCTTATTAAGTTATTAATTAAAATTATCTGGAAGTTTTACTTCGTATGCATGTTTATAGGCAATAATATTTATGCATAATCCCAATAACATGCATGAGTAAACCTATAAATAACAATATAAAATATATTGCTAAAATTTGTGAGAATCCTTACAAATGGTTAAAATATAATAAAACAGAAAATTTTTCAAGGTGTAGTTATTTTGCAGGAATGAAATGAATCCCAGAGTATCTAATTTTTAAATGAAGTAATATGATTGGTCAGTGAAAGAAATGGGAAATTTTACCATTCCTTGTGGCAAAATCCACTAGACTCTAGGGTCTAGAGTATGCATTAGGGGAAAATATTCACTAACTTTAATTAAGTTGATTGCACTGCAGCTCATGGGATAGGAGTGTATTTTGGCCCAGGGTTCACACATGGCCCTGGCTTCAGTGATTACTTAAGGGCCAGGCAATGACCCAGTGTAAACCAGTCAAAAGTAATACCTGGTTTTGTTTGAAACTGTGGAAAGGAACCACCCCTTTTTTCTCTTCCTATGCTTACCACCAGGAGGATATGCTATTGGCAGATATCTTAGGACTATATGAAAATTATTACCAAATCAAAGTAGAGGTGAATGGAGCCAGGAAACCAACATTCTTATTTCTGCCTGAACAAATAACTTTGTGGGTTGGTCTCAGAGTTGTCTCTCTATTTTATGGATTCTGGGTAAGCAAATCTTTTCTAAAATAAGATTTAATGTTATGCTTTAATGTTTTATTGATGATAATATAAAAGTGGTCATAAAAAGGTATTTCTTCAAAAAGCAGTTGAAGATACTGCCTAGTATTTTCCTAAAAAGTTGGCCTAGATTTTAGTGCCAAGAGGAAAGATCTCTTTTAAGATTAGTTGTTAAACTTACTTTTATCAGCATTAAAACTAATTCACTACATTTATTTTGCCGTTTTGCAGAGGGCTTAGAGTTCGGTTTGTAATGCTCAATAATAATTGAAATAAACTCATCCATTCTCTTTAAATTTTTTCAAACATTTCTTTGTCTTAAGGTTATTAATTGTCCTAGGTTATTGACATTAATCTGATCAATTCAATTTTTACAAAGTAATCAGGTTATGTTATAAATGAAATACCACTAATTTGGTTAATCTTCAGAATATAAAATCGTTTTGAGAAATTTTATAAGAAAGCAGATATATCAGGCAGAATCTATGTTTTAAATCCCAATTTATCTCTAATGAAATATTTTAATATTTATTTTCATGTAATTAAAAGATAATGACTGTAAGTACTTGTGATGATATTAAAAACTTGGAACAAGTTTTGATTAACAGATATGTCAGCACAAATAAAATGGTGATGTATGCAATTTATCAATATGTCAAATGTAAGAAAGACATAGAAAGAGTTGAAACAATTTTGTAGAGTAACACTAATATTTGGTATATGGATAAAACAATTTTATCATAAACTATATAATGATGCTCACATATTGCTAGAATGAAAGAACATGACAAAGAATTTAAAATGTTGAAAAACAACTTGAGGAATAGTAGTTTCAGTATTTATTTCTTTTGTTAATTTTTGAAAAACACAAACAAAAAAACAAAAGCAAAAAAAAAAAAAAAAACCACAGACTTGCTAAATTGTGTAAGAGGTATTTACTTTTAGGGAACTCTAGACCAAATAATGCTTCAAAATTTAAAAGTTTTATGTGTATGTCTGACTGCATTTTGATCTTCAAAGCATCTTTTGGGATAGGTCTGGTAGGCATTAATCCTTACTTTATATAAGGGATTGAATGTTTATTGCTTCTGTACTTTCTTGAATGACCCTGTGTTTTTAGTAATAATTCTTGATGTCTGTAAGACACTGAATTTTATTGATCATAAAATACATTCTTATTGGAACATTAACAAGTAATGAAACCTACAAATCACAGTCACTCAGGTGGAGTAAAGCCACTCCCTGTACATGTACAAACCTCAAAGGCCCCAGAATTATATTTGCAGAATATAATGGTCATTATATTCTGTGGAAGGTCATTCTCCAGAGATAATAGTGGAAAACATTTTTAACTTCTAGGAATCAAATGGTTGGTTCTATTTGATAGAGGTGGTGAGTCAAATATGTTTACCAATATGCCATTAGATAAAATTACAATATGACTCTCCATACATAATTGTAAAATCAGATTTAAAATGCTAACATCACCTGAAATGCCATGGAACCAATGTTCTTAATAGGGAATGTCATTGTTTGGAAAAACAGAAACATTCAACTCTAAATCTGATTGTGATTTAGAAGAGTTCAGTGTGAAAAAAGTATATAATGTTAATTTATTTCTTTTATATATTTTATGTATGTGCATAAAAATCTGTCCCTAAGAATAAATAAGCTATTTTAATATATATAATATAAAATTTCTAGATATTGGAAAACACATAATTTAATTGAGTCAGTGTTTTCCTTCTTAATGTTATATAAAATAACATGTATCCAGCAGAAGTTGACCTCTTATGTTTAAGTGTATAAATACCTTTATATCCTAAGTTATGGCTTGGAGTATTTTGTTCCATTTATCTGTCTAATGATTTTTGTGTTGGTACCACAACATTTCAATTATTTATGCAGATAGCACATGCTAACATTTTTGCATTTCTTAAAACATGTTGTAAAAAGAAAAATAAAACACGTGTATCTAATTGAGATAGTAAGTGAATTATCAGAAATTGTTCAAAAGACAATTTCGAATTTTAAATGAACAGTTCATACAAGGAATTGTATATTTCATGTTTTTCCCCCTGGAACTATTGCTTATTTTTAAAAGTTTAGGAGACAGTAAATGCTATTTCAGAACAATGATAGTTCCTGCTCACATCAATGTATGATTGGTAAATGGGAATAATTGCCTCAGAACATTCATTGAGATTCTGTCTGCTTTTAAAGAATTAAAAATATAGAATTTTAAAAAAAAACAAAAACGTTCTGCCCTAGCTGGTTTGGCTCAGTGGAAAAAGCATCGGCCTGGGGACTGAAGGGTCATAGTTCTATTCCCGTCAAGGGCACATGCCCAGGTAACAGGCCCAATCCCTAGTGTGAAGTGTGCAGGAGGAAGCTGTTCAATGATTCTCTTTCATCATTGATGTTTCTATCTCTCCCTTTCCCTTTCTTTTCGAATCCAATAAAAACATTTTAAAAAGTTATTATGTTTTATAAATTATGCACATAATTCTAATGAAATTATGGCAATATAGATATTTATAGTAGTCAAAACATTTTTGTGGATGTCTTGCCATAAAAAACATGAATGACTAAAATTATAAGAAGAAGGGAGATGGACAAGACTCTATTGTACAAAATTTAAAGAGTAGTGTTTCTCTGCAATTTGATTTTAAAACCCTAAAAACTATTTTTTGCAATAATTTTTCACTCTGTTACCCAAGGTTTGAAGAGAATGTTTTCAGGCTACAGTGACCTAGTCAGCATAGCCAAAAACCAGTCAAACATTGGGCTGTAAGTTGTCTTTTCTGGAATGCAAATTACTATTTTATTATTTTATCTTCACTGAAGTCATCTGTTCCTACTATGGCAAATATTTGACATCCCAAGTGATCTTATATAAAAGTAGGAGTCATTTATTTAAGAAAAGTAATTGAAATAAAATTAGTTCCTCAATTGCATCTTAAATTTATAATTCTTTTTAAAAACATTTTTATTGATTTTTAGAGAAAGAAGTTGGGAGAGGAAGAGAGAGAAACATCAATGCGAGAGTGAAACACTCCTGTGTGATCCCTACTGGGGATGGAGCCAGCAACCCAGGCATGTTCCCTTGACAGGGAACTGAACTGGCAGTGTTTTGGTGCACTGGACAGCACCCAACCAACTGAGCCATACCAGTTAGGGCTTTAAACTGACATTTCAGACAAACCTGCTTATATGAGCTGGTGTCTGTCGATTCTATGCATTCTTCAGTGGACTAGCATTTACTAGAATATTACCTACATCCTGGCAATTAAACAATTGAATCCACTAGTTACATACAGTAAAAGCATTTAGAGAAAACATAGTAACATTACTAAAAATGTGAGCAAAAGCAATATCCGTATTAAAATTGTGAAAATCTGGCATTAATTAATGTGGAAAAGCAATGCTAGAATAGTCTGGAGAATAATATACATGAACATTGCCATGCAAGGTCAGTGAACAGCTGGTTCTCCATTTTTATGGTGAACACTACTAATTAGAATGGATTTAAAATTTATTTAGCAGACACTCTGAGCTCTTTAAGTTTAGATTGTTCAGGAAGAAAGACAAATATTCTAAGTAGCTTGGGGGATTGTGCCTGACTATTACAGAGTTGATATATGAACTAGTTAGTAAATTATGGAATTGACAAATGCTCCATTAAGATGTACCATTCTCCAATAACGATCCCCTCATTTTTTTTATGGCAATGAATCATTAAGGATTTTTTTTCATTTCACATTGTCTAATTCATTTGCATTTTCCTCTTAGATGCAGGAAGAATCTGGGGGGAAAAAGGTTTTTCTTAAGGTAAGTTAGGGTCCTTTTGGATTAATTATAAGAGGTTGGCTGAAAGCTCCTGAGAAGACTGTTTGAGTTCTCTGTGATGTTGACATTTCTCCCTAATTTCAATAGTCCAGGGAGCATAGGCAAAGATAAATAGAGCTTTTCCACTACCTTTATAGCATAGCTACTGTGCTAAAGAGAACACACACACACACACACACACACACACACACACACACACACACTACCTCAGAAGTTCAAAATAGCAAAAGCCACACCATTTGGTATTGATACGGCCAGCATGATGACCCAGAACCACTTATTTGTTCCTCCCACTGCACTACACTTTCAATAAGCAATTTTTAACGTCACAGTTTTATCACCAGAGTTTCACAAAATGTCCTCTAATTGCTGTATGAACAAAGGGAAATTAAAAGAAAATAGCCTTTTGCTTTAGATACTAAATAAACTGAAAGGTGAAGTGAAACTCTTTCCTAGTAGTATCGCTTAAAAAAAGGAGGATGAGAAACAAACAATATGTAAGATACAGACTCTCATTAGTCCCTGGACTTGCGTAAGCAGCAAGCCTTGGTCCTGGTCGGGTAGCTCAGTTGGTTAGAGCGTCATCCCAATATGCCAAGGTTGTGGGTTCCATCCCCCAGTCAGGGCACATACAAGAATCAACCAGCGAATCAATGAATGCATAAATATGTGAAACAACAAATAGATCTCTCTCTCTCTCTCTCTCTCTCTCTCTCTCTCTCTCTCTCTCTCTCTCTCTCCCTCTCTTTCTCTCTCTCTCCCCACCTCTTTCTCAAGTCAATTTTTTAAAAAAATATGATCCTTATCTAGGTGATACTGTCATGCACTATTGTGGATAATAAAATGAAAGCATAGTTATCAGGTGCCTACTAAGAACTCTGCAATGCTTTGCCTCTAAAAATGAGTTAGAAAGACACTGTCGTCACAAGAGTGTTACAGGGAGCTGGTGGGAGGGGAATATTAACCCAAGGTGCAGAGAGAAAGACATGGACCAGACAATAAAAGCAGTGGGGTTCATCCAGAAGCCTGATAGGCCATGACCATTAATTTGTGTCTTGAGAGTTGTGTATTTATTTTTGTATAGCCCCTTCTAGGCAAGGAGGAGGGATGGCCGGACATTGCTGGAGCACTGCAATAGTGAATGGGGCAGAGGTGGAGTGTAATGTTCCACCTATGGGCAAAGGCCGGGTTTTGGAGCACTTTGGCAGGTCACACTGGATAGCCAGGACAATATGGTTAGGCATCCAGGCACTGGGAATAGAGCCTGCCTTGGTCACCTGATGTGCTTATTTCAACCGTTTGAATGCTATAATGCTAAAGGATGGGTGGGGAGGAAAGATTTCAGAGCTAGAAATGAAATGGGAAAATGTCCAAACAGAGAGCTGAGGCAAAGAGAGCTCGGAAAGCATGGGCGTTGATATTGCTCACATAACTCAGACCTGCCACAGGCCCCACACTCCGAGCTGGTAGAGAAGGTTCTCAAACCAGATGTTGGGATCAAAGGTTGTTGGAACTGAACAGGCTGGTGCAGGTCAATCTGTCAGGCTTCTGAATCTTTAATCTCTCATTAATCCAGATCCCATTAACTGGTCAAACTCTGGAATATTTTCCTAGATCAGCAATTCAGGGTTTTTCAGAATGCTTGCTGCAGGTTATCATCCTCTGTTAAAATTCCCTGTCAGCATCAGCATTTCTTCTTTGCTTCATGGTAGACCTGAATCACTTAAGATCAATCATTTATTTATGATTTTGGAAAAAATAAGCAAAGCTTTGTGACCCTTCAGTGAACTGGGACTGAGATGAGCTCTAGTTACTAAAAACACAAACTTATTAGCAGAATTTACTAATAGTATTCTTTTTCCCACACTGGCTCTTAGTAGATGCAAAACAATAGACACATTGATTAGAGCAAAATTTCCAATGTCATTTTAGTCAAAATTAAAATCAACTAGGATTCTAAATATTCACTCGAACGGGAGGGAGAGTGGGCTGAGTGGCCACCACCTGGTACTTCTGTACCTGCAGTGCTATGACCCAAACCAGGTGGGAATATTTGTGGAAATACTCATTCTTCTATTAAGTCCTGGTGCTGGTTGAGGCATATTTACACTGGGTGAAATAATCCTGCGTCTCATTACCACTTGTGCTCCACATTTAGGTAACTAGAGGAAAAGTCCACTGTTAGAAATCAGAAAAACCTGTTCTTGTCTAGTTTCTCCTATTAAGTAGTTATGTAACCTTGGACAAGACACTCGTTAGCTTTAAATTGTCTATGTAGACATAAGTATACTATTGATAGCTTGGTGTACTTCTCATGGCTTTATAAGATTTAAATGAAGTTATACTTTGATAATATTTAAATATGAGTTATACTTTGATAATATCTAAATATCGGTATAATTGTTAATATCATTGTAGCTATAGGTATATTTCACTCTTCAGTTCCTATTTTATTAGTGTTTTAAGGCTTCATGTGATGATCTTATCTTGAATGGGCAACCTGGTCTTTCTCCATAGATTCAATTTCAGTTCATGAGGGAGGAGAAAGAAATGGAACTGTGCCTTTGAGCTTATTCTGGTAAAGTAAAAAGTGACAAGGTTTCCATGGGTTAAGGAGAAAAACATGAGGCACATCATTGGCATAAATTTGTATTTGGAGACAGGGTCAATGGAATGGTGTAGCAGGCAACAGGTTCAAGACTGTTCAGCTGACTACATGTGACAGTTTTATTGAATACTCGAATGCACAGTATAAACTGGGTCTAGGGGCCATGTGCAATTTCTAAAACAGAACAATAAGAAAGTGCTTGTAGATTTTAATTTTTTACTTGCTTTGTTCAAATTCTATACACATAAAAACAAATAAGCTTTGTTGACTGTTTTCTTTATCCACCTGCAATTCTTCTTTACCCATAAAGAACAAATAAGACTTTATTTTACATTATAAATAATACTAAAGGCATGGTGCACAAAATTCTGGCAATGGGTGTCCCTCAGCCCAGCCTGCACCCTCTCCAATCTGGGACAACTTGATGAATGTCTGACTTCTCGTTTAGGCCTGATTTGGGCCTAAATGGGCAGTTGGACATCTCTCTCACAATCTAGGACTGCTGGCTCCCAACTACTTGCCTGCCTGCCTTCCTGAATGCCCCTAACTGCTTCCGTCTGCCAGCCTAATCACCCTTTAACAACTTTCTGCAAGCCTGATTGATGCCTAACTGCTTCCCTGCCAGCCTGTTTGCCTCTAACTGCCCTCCCTTGAAGGCCTGATCACCCCTAACTGCCCTCCCCTAACTGTCCTGGGGTCCCCCACAACTGCCCTTCCCTGCAGATCCACTCACCCCCAACTTCCCTCCTCTGCCAGCCTGGTCACCCCTAACTTCCCACCCTTGCAGGCTTTATTGCCCCCAACTGCCCTCCCTTGCAGGCCTGGTCCCTCCCAACTGCCCTCCTCTGCTGGCCATCTTGTGATGGCCATCTTGTGTCTTCATGAGGGCAGCCATTTTGTGTGTTGAAGTGATGGTCAATTTGCATATTACTCTTTTATTAGATATAATGATTATCTAATTATGCAAAAGTTTGATTTAAGCAATCCAAGTACATAACATTTATTTTTGTTTAATAAAGGTATGTCTAGTTAGCTGACCAATGGGGGATCATGCTAATCATACCAGATAACTAAAGTAAATGTCATTCAGCACCATGGGATTCCAATAATACAGGAGCAACCTTTTAGGCCTTGTTTCATCCAAGCCAGGAAGCCCCCATGGTGGCAGCCTGCATTATTTAACATCAGTTATTCATGTTCCTGAACGGTATTGGTCACTTTTCAAAACTGTCTGTAGTCATGGGCCATTTCACCCTGAATGGTGATAATACATCTCTCCCATAATCTGTAAAACTCATGTAGATAATGTTTACAGATTCCATCAGGAAAAAAATGCCAAGAAGTTCTCCCTATTTAATCCCTATTTAAATAAAATTAGATTTTATAATTGAATTAATTTTCAGAATCCACAAAAATCTTTGTGCAACTTCCTCTTATTTTACAATATATTTTATCGAGATTGTCAGATTCTAACAGGTGTGTTAACTGGTGGAGGGGTGACTGAGAAACAGAAATATGTGACCACCAAACTAATACTTTTCCCACTTTTTTTTCAGTCTCCCAATGGGTTTCTAGTGTTCTCATTTTTTTATGAGCATGGCTTTCATATTTGCACAATGCAATAGCAAGGGTTATATGAATATCCTTACTCTTACAGCAGAATTAATAATTGGCTCCTGGACTAAACTCTATATGTAAACAAAGAAAAAGCAATGCTCTTTAGATAAAAGTCTCAATCAAGGAGACATAGAAATAGTATGCACATAAATACACAAATTACACAGTTTTGCAAAATTAAATGATATTTCATTTTATGGGTGGCTCTATCTACTGGCATCAGATGGGTTGCTTCAAAATGTACATTGTTGCTTGAAAAACCTCCACAGGAGATTCTGACATTGTAAACTGAGTTTAAAATTTATACACACACACACACACACACACACACACACACACACACACACACATGCAGGTTCCTCAGATATAACTGATAGATTTCCAACCTTTAGCCTCCTGCTGACAAAACACTTCAGGTTTTCCTATCTCAGGACCCTATTGTTTTATTTTCTTTTCTTTTTTTTCTATGCTAGCTTCTCATTTAATAACATGCTTTAGAGAGATTTCCTGGTTGATATGTATAGCTCTAACTTGCTTTTTTTGTAAAATGTACAGTATTCCATAGAATTATTGAGCCATAAACTATGTAAGCATCTCCTTGTTAATGAAGAATTACATGGTCTCCAATTTTCAGGGTTCTCTCCTCCCCACTCTTCCTATTAAATCAGATTTTCCCTTTGTCCTGCACGTTACATGACATTTTCCAATCTTAAGGGCTTTACATTTCCTGTTGATTTTCTCTGCTGATTTGGACTCATCCATCTGGCTCACCCAGATATATCTGTGCCCCATATTCAGTCCATTAGCAATTCCTTCCAACTTTATGTCATCAGTCTTTTGTTTGTTTGTTTTTTGTTTGTTTTTTGTTTGTTTGCTTTTTAATTTTTTAAATCTTTATTTTTCAGTTTATTAATTACATTGTTTCCCCTTTTTTATCCCCCTATATCTCCCCTACACCCTGTACCTATCCCACCCTCCACCCTCACCTCCCCCTCCCCACTGTCCTCTCCCATTGTTGCAAGATTTTTGTCCAGTCTCTTGCTATACTTCCCACAACCCTTTTCTCCCCAAGAATTGTCAGTCCATTCCCTCTCTATGTCCATGTTTCTGTTATATTCACCAGTTTATCCTGTTCATCAGCCTATCAATTCACTTGATTTTTATGTTCATTTGTTGATAGATGTGTATTTGTTGTTCATAATTTATATTTTTACCTTTTTCTTCTTCCCCTTCTTAAAGGATATCTTTCAGCATTTCATAAAATATTGGTTTGGTGGTGATGAACTCCTTTAGCTTTTTCTTATCTGCGAAGCACTTTATCTGACCTTCAATTCTGAATGATAGCTTTGCTGGATAGAGTAATCTTGGTTGTAGATTCTTGCTATTCATCACTTTGAATATTTCTTGCCACTCCCGTCTGGCCTGCATCGATTCTGTTGAGAAATCCGCTGACAGTTGTATGGGTGCTCCCCTGTAGGTAACCAACTGTTTTTCTCTTGCTGCTTTTAATATTCTCTCTTTATCTTTTGCTCTTGGCATTTTAATTATGATATGTCTTGGTGTGGTCCTCTTTAGATTCCTATATTTTGGGGTTCTGTGTACTTCTTGGGCTTTTAAGTCAGTTTCTTTCACCAGGTGAGGGAAGTTTTCAGCCACTATTTCTTCAAGTAGTTTTTCATTAACTTGCTCTCTCTCTTTTTCTGGCACCCCAATAATTCTGATGTTGGCATGCTTGAGGTTGTCCCAGAGGCCCCTTACACTATCTTCAATTATCTGTATTCCTTTTGTTTCTTGCTTTTCCAGCCGAGTGGATTTTGCTTTTTTGTATTTCAAAATGTACATTGTTGCTTGAAAAACCTCCACAGGAGATTCTGACATTGTAAACTGAGTTTAAAATTTATACACACACACACACACACACACACACACACACATATGCAGGTTCCTCAGATATAACTGATAGATTTCCAACCTTTGACTTGGTTCTTGTGGCCCTCTGGACTGCTTTTTGGACTTTGTGTAATATTTTTTTATTTCAGTCTGTGTATGCTTGATTTCTAATTGGTCCTTTTTCATATCCGTGAGGGTCTCGTTCATGTCCTCAGAGGAAATGTTCATTTCCTTGAGAGTCTCATTTGTTTCCTTGTAAGTCTCATTCATTTCCTGGTTGGTCTTGTTTATTTCCTCGTAGTTCTCATTAAGTTGATCGGCCTTTTCTAGGAACCTCTTGAAAAGCCTTATAACCATGGTTTTGAACTCTATGTCTAGTCGTCTTTTTTCCTCCATTTCTTTCACACCCGATTTCTTTCCATATCTCTGCATGGTGGCTACACTATGTGGTAGATGTCCTCTAAGGGTCAGTGGCACAGCCTCCCCAGTTACTTGAGGTGGGTACTCTTACTACAGTCCTTTATGGGTTGTACAGTATTTTTGAATTTAAGCCCACCTTGTTGTTGTTAGCCCTAGGAGGGTTTGACCTCCAGGCCAATTGGCTGTGAGGGGAGACTGTGTTCACATGGGATGGGCGGAGTCTCTGAGCTGAGCAGGCAGCCTCAGTGTCAGCTACGTCCTATGCAGCGCTCGCATGCAGGGCTCTGTTGGATGGGGATGGCTGCAGGCACCTCCAAGAGAAAGCATCTAGTCTCTTCCCCTTGCCAGACAACTCTACCTCTCCCCAAATGAGTCTGCACACCCAAAGTCTCGCCCAGGGTTGTAAAACAGGTGATTTCCGGGACCAGGAGACGAGTTTCCAGGGAGCAAGTTGCGCATCTGTGTTGTGGCACAGTTGACTTGCAGCAAACTTTTCCAAACTACCCGGTTTCTCGGCAGACCCAGAGTCCTCCTCTGTGCCTGGCTTCCAGGGTGCGTCCCCCGGACCTCGGACCTCGCCTGGCACTGGGGAATCTGTGCAGTGGGACGTCTCCACGTAACCTGGATCTCGGACCTCGCCTGGCACTGGGGAATCCGTGTAGTGGGACGTCTCCGGCGCCCTCCCCATTGGCGAAATCCAGCCGGGGTTGCTGCTCCTGCCCTACAGCCCGCGGGCGCGACCAAGACGGCTCCTAACCTGTTTCCGTCTTCAAGTCTGTGCTCCCACCGCTCTTCTGAGTCTCAGTGTCCCACCTTTACTTTTATTTGTGGAGTTTTCACTCAGCCAGCTTTCTGGTGATTCTGGGTGATGTTTGTTTTGTTGTTATGTTATAGTCTCTGAATTGTTGCGCAGGGCAGAACAATGGGTGTTCACCTATGCAGCCATCTTGGTTCTCCCTGTCATCAGTCTTTTTCAGGACCCTATTGTTTTCTAATCAATAGCCTCAAGGCATTACCAGGCCTAAGTAGCCTCGAAGTACCTCCCTTTTTATTTGGGGGGTGGAGAGGTGTTTACCTCCTCATATCAGCTTTGACTATGGGTTGCTGTGGTTTCATGCATTATGATTCTACTACAGACAGGATTTTAAGATCAGAGGAATGGGCTCCATCATTAAGAAAGAATGGGAATTGTGAAGTTCTCAGGGCTGTTGCATGTAATTCAGTGAAAGGCACAGAAACACCAGGAGGTGGTAAGTAGGTTGTTTCATTCTGTTTCAGAAATGTTTATGGGTGGAAAAGGAGGTATAGTTGAGGGGGAATGACTGAGCAAGGTATAGAAACATTTAATATGTCTATGACTGCCACACATGGTTATAACCATGTATTTGGAAACTATGAATTAAGGATTTGAAGGACTTATTATTGTCTTATCTTTAGGAGTTTGGGAAACATCAGTAGGATCTGCTTTTAAAGTAATACGCTGATGAAAGTCAATATAAAGGAGATTTTTTATTTCTAATTTAAACATGAAAAAAGATTAAGTAATTATTATTAAAATAGGAAATGGGTATATGGATTTATTTTTCTTGTTTTGTTTCATCTATACTACACAGAGGTTCTTTATAGAGTTTGTATCTGGAAGTAGAGTTACAGTGTCATATGGAACATTGATTTATATGGTTGTTTAACTTTACTAGATATTTTCACACCTCTCACACACACACACACACACACACACACACACACACACACACACACTCTTCAAACATTTTATTTTCAATGTTCCTTTAAGGTGCTAAGCATAGCATCTTAGGAGCCCAATGTAAGTGATATTTCTCCAGGTCTCTGCATATGGATACAACCTTAACACAGAACACAGTTCTGCCATGTTTTTCCTTGTCTAATCCTGAAAACCTTCATTGTTTGCAAAAACAATGACCAACATCAGTCATATAAAGGGAATTAATAAAATCTCATTCAAGGTAAGCAAAATTGAGTTCTTTAGAACACTGTTGACTAATGATCAGACGCTCAGGCACAGTTTGAGAAAAAGAATAACATTGAAGGGTTGCTGATCTGTGGAGTCTAATGAAAGAAAGATCAAAGAATATTCTTACAGATGCTTCATGAACATTGGAAAAAGAAAGTATTAATGTGTAAGCGTTTCGATAACAGCAGGCTAAAGATTGTTGAACAGAATTCATTATTCTAAAGTCTTCAAAGAGCGGTCTTTTTATATATATATTTAAAAAGGCATTCTACAATAAAGATGCTTCAGTTAATCACTAAATTTCAACTGAGTTTGAAGTGATTTCACTTTAAGAAACACTCTACACATGAGTTAAAGGAAGATAATGTTTATCTCCTGTCTCTTGGGGCTGTGGAGGTGATGCGTCCACAGGTGAGAAAATGCAGGTATCTTATGCATCTAACGCCTCACTAAGATGAGGGCAGCAGAGGTTGTGAGTCTCTGAATCTAGCCTGAGAAGCAACTGCTAGTTTGCTTTTGTTGTGGATTCATCTCAATTGAAAAGAGTATTTTATGACTGAAGAAAGCTGTGGTCTCATTTATTTTGATTATACTAGGAATGGATTCTAAGATCAGAGGAATGGCTCCATGATTTAGAAAGGATGGCTATGTGCAGAAGTGCTCAGGGCTGTTGTATGTAATTTAGCAAAAGGCACAGAAACACCAGGAGGTGGTAGGTAGGTTTTTTCATGCAGTGAGTCTGGGAAGTAGAGGGGAATCCATCAGAGTTTGCAAAGCTTTCTCCTCTGTACCCAAGCAGTAGATATGAAACAATTGACAAGTTTCTTTCATTCCTGAGACCTCAGTTATCTCCCTGTGGAAATGAGATTGGGTCCAATGATCTCTAATGTCCGCCTAATTCCTTCATGCTGTAACACTTACTCTAGAAATTTTTTTTAACAAGGGAGCATTCTAATGGGCAAACAAAATATTTTTCTTTATTATCTTAGAGTAAACTCTGTTCTTTGGCAGATTGTCATGACTAATCATAGATGTCACATCATTGAATGTTAATACAGCTGTAAACTTTACATCTTTTTTATATAATTGTAGCAAAGCATAATGTCTCTAGGAATAGTTCAATATTTTTTTGCTAAAATATTCTGAAATTATTGTCGGGTTGGATTACTAACATGTAAACATGATTTTTAATAAACTAATAGCACATAAGTGTCCCAAGTGGATTTAAGGTTATGCTGCCATCATAAAAATTGTGGTGGTATCCAAAACAAGTTCAGTGATGCCTATATTCTTGCCTTCTCCTCCATAGGAAAGTTCATAGTCTGCCTGTTCTCTTTGATTTACAGATCTGAAAAGACCTCTCCTAGCCAAAGGGTTCCAAATTATTTTAAGATAAAATGCAAAATCTTAACATGAACTTAAAGGCACTTCAGAGTCCTGTTAACTTCTATAGGCTACATATCCACCACTCCTTTCCTGACACAATCTAAGTTTCAGCCATCTTGACCTATTTTGATATGCCTGAGTTCTCTACTTTCTTTCCAGTGTTCAGCCTTCACACTCCCTGTCTACCTAGACAGAGATACTCTCCCCCCTGTCATCTCACCAGCAAACTACTTCTCTTCCTTCATGGTTCAGCTGGGTAAAGTTGACTTTCAGTGACGGAGATTATAATCCTATTATAATACCAGGTCTGCATCTGACAACAGATCTTAGGGAAAGAGCCTAAAATTTCACTTAAATCAGTCATATTTATTGAGCACCTGTTATTCCTGTGTAAAAATGCCACAGAGAATATAAATATGAGCGAGATTCAGACTTAACATTCTAGCAGAGAAACACAAAATCATAAACATTAACTATGATACTGTGATAATTGCTTTGAAGAACAAAGAAGGGTCAAGGTAGAAAACAGAGGAAGGAAAAGTGGGGAGCAGCCCCAGATATGTAACCATTGATATTGTATAAGAAAAAGAAGATATGCTTACACTTAATCCTAAAGGGTGCAAAGGAACTGCCTATGAAATGCAGAGTAGGTGCATAAATGTGAAATCCCTGAGACAAGAAAGATGGAAGATAATGAAAAAGAGGGGATAGAGGAATATGAATTAAGATTGAGGGTGTCAGATGATGCGCAACTTCTAAGCTAACCTAAAGATGCTGCATTTTATTCTAAGGGGGATTTTAAGTAAGGGAGTGGCAATATAGTACTATAAAAATAGCATGATATTAAACATTTATATAGCATTTAATATGTACCAGACACTTTTTACAGGACTCAACATTGATTAGTACTTCAATAAACCTATGAAATGAAGTAAGGCAGAGAGAAGTTTCATGATTTGTTCAAAGCTGTGCAGCTAGTGAGTTGCAGAACTAGTATTTACACCCGAGAAGTCATATGCCAAAGTAACAATCTGTATTTATCTAGCTAGCATCTATCACCTGTATTTTAAAAGCTGTGCATAAATAGTATTAAGTGATGCTTAAATCCATGAGGATAGCCCTAGCTGGTTTGGCTTGATGAGTAGAGCATCTGCCCATAGACTGAAGGGTCCTAGGTTCGATTCTGATCAAGGGCATGTATCTCAGTCGGGTGAGGATTAATACATACACAAAAAACAAACAAACAAATAAACCAACAAACAAATAAATCCACGAGGACATATGATATATTGTTTGAGGAAAGATAAATCAGGACTAAGGCCTGGCTGACTCCACCAGTGCAAGGTGGGTAGAAAGTTGAAACCAGCAAAGAGACTGGTAATCAGTCAACCATTAATAGGAGGCTACTCAGGATGAAGAATTGACAGGGAACTAAGATAAGAGAGTGTCCTAAGGCAAAGTGAGGGATCACTTCTGCTGCATGATGCTGAGAGGTAAGATGACCTACAAGACTGTGCTGGACTAGAACATGGGAATTGTTCATGACTCAAAGGATAAGTTTTCATGAAGTGTTATAAAAAAAAGGCTGATATATGGGATGAAGAGTGAATGAGAGATAAAGTCAAAGAGCATACACTCACACACATATACGCGTTCACATATACACTTTCACACATGGAAGGCTAGAGCAATGGAGCTTATGCTGTGCTGTGAGAGAAAAGTGAGCTTTGTGTATCAATGTGTAAACATCTTTGGAGAGACAAAACAAGAGAAGATTCAGAGAAGGCTGGGAAAGTTCAAGGCCAGCCTTTGATGGATGAGGGACATCTAGTACTTAGCACATGCAGAGGGCTTTAGCCAATGGGTTCTTGCTCTGCATTGTGCAAAAGGGAAATAAATATTTAATACCACTTATAATGGGTCATCCTCTATGCTAAATGCTTTACATAGATTATTTCAGTTCATTCTCAGAAAACTCTGAATCAGTGTTTTCAATTTTTAGTTATGGAACTGAGACTCAGAGGAGTTAAATGACTTCCCCAAGTCCCAGAGCCATTCATTGCTGGAGCTAAAATCAGAAGGCAATCAGCCTGGCTCCCAAGTTGGCTTTTAGAGCCAACAGTTTACTTAGTTATTGACTGGTAAGTAGGTGGCAAGGCTGAGAGGGCTAAACCAGCCTTCCCACCTGCAGACACCTGATTGCTGGCAGGGCTCAGTTTAGAACTCAAGTCCCTTGCTGCCCAGGCCAGTGTTCTTTCCATGTACCCCAATCTCAATTGCTTTAGGGAGCAATAAGTTTAAAGTAAAATACATGACATTAACTATGAATTAGTTCACTGAAAATTTAGTGGAATTTGGGGTGGAAATTGCAACAATTAAAATCATGAAAATCAGATAATTGTTTTTCAAGACAAAAAGTAAGGTAAAAGATTCTTTGTATGACAGGTGTAGAATTTCCTAATGAGGACTTTGTGTGAATACAATTAGTTTTTTAAAGAGAATTTTCAAGTGCCTGATTAACTTTTAATCAGGATGCTAAGGTGATTAGGCACAGCCTGATTATGGAAGGAAAAATGCAATTGAAGGCAGTGTTCTACTTTTTTTGAACACATATACACTACAGAAGCAATTTAGAAGCTCAACAATTATTTACTTAAATCTGATTTAAAATAGCAGTGGCAATTTTTCCAAATATTAGGTATGTGTTTGTTAGTATGTCTTTCCTATATAGAAGAAAGGGATTTTCTTTTTAAAATGTTTCTAGTAGTTTGCCAGTGTGTGGTTCAGTGGTTGACCATTGACCTGTGGACCCATAGGTCACAGTTCAGTTCCGTGGTCAGGGCACAAACCCACATGTGGGGCTTGATCCCCTGCAGGAGGCGAGCAGGAAGCAGCCAACCCATGACTCCCTCTTATCATTGATGTTTCTATCTCTCTCTCCCTCTTTCTGCCTCTTTTAAATTGATATAATATATATCTTAAAAATGTTTCTAATAGAAGAACTGTCAAATTTTCAAGCTGTTATTATAAAATTTAATTTTTCATGATAGAAATATACTATATGTTTATTGTTCATAATAGAAATATACTATATGTTTGTCATTCAGGCTTATTATTTAGACCATAGTTTCAGTCTAGCATCCTGAAAAAAAATTCTGCTTGTTTGTTTTAATTTTTTTCTAACTCACTTTTATGGACCACTTAATATGTAAATATTTTACACCAGCCACTGTGTATTGTGGTGGCCTGTTCCATATGGACATCAAACAGCTTATCAGAGGTGTAACATAACAACATGTCAGTTCATATTCTACAGACTGTATTTCTCTCTAAGGGTATTCCTAAGTCCCATAAGATCACACATATTTCCTCAAAATTGTGTCTACAGTGAGAACACAGCTTGGATTGGTTTCCCTTCTTTCCTCTTATTCCCGCATTCTTCATACATGCTCCCCAGGGTGGCATTTGCAAATATACTAATTGCATGGCCCAGACTAAGACACTGGCAATAATTCCTTTGGTATCTGCTGAAGCATAAAGAGAAGGCACATATGTGCCTTTCATATCCAAGTGCCAGAATGGGTTTCACTTTATTAAAAAATACACACACACTTTTTAAAAAACATATATATTTAATTGATTTTTTTCAGAGAGGAAGGGAGAGGGATAGAGAGTTAGAAACATCCATGAGAGAGAAACATAGATCAGCTGCCTCCTGCACAACCCCTACCAGGGATGTGCCTACAATCAAGATACATGCATGCCCCTGACCAAATCAAACCTGGGGTCCTGTAGTCCACAGGCAAATGCTCTATCCACGGAGCCAAACTGGTTAGGGCCACACACACTTTTATTTTAGTACTTCTCAACTATTTGTCTAGGTTTGTGCTTTTATCAAATAACTGTTTTGGGTTGTTGAAGATATTAGAACCTATTTCATTCTGCAAAAATGAGGAAAATTATGAACTGATTAATGATTATGTAATACAATGGTAATGTGAGTCGGTTGTGTTTTGTTGTTTAAATAACTCCCAGGATCAACTGAGTGTTCTTTTTTAGGCCAATTCGTTTGTGATACCTAGCATTAGATGAGAAGAAATGTCTATTAATATAATAACCTATTAATATATCAAATGGGCTACTCTCATTGGAAATAGAAATGAGAGAAAGCTTGCAAAAGGATTGTTTGAAATTGGGGTAAGAATAAATTAGTTATTATCCTATCTACCTGTTAAACATGTACCAGTGCCTCTTCCTATATGTGGTACCCAGGAGATAACACTGAAAGTATCCTATCTAATAAAAGTAATATGCAAATTAACCATACCTCTGCTACACCAACAGGTCATGCCCACCATCCATGTCCACCAACCGATCAGGAGCAAATATGCAAATAAACCCAACCAAAATGGCTGCCAACCACAGAGACCAGGAGTGAGGCTTTGATTTCCCCTGCGATGGAGGAAGCCAAGCTTTCCGCCTGCCCTTGCTGGCTCAGGCCTCCACTCAATGCTACAAAGTTTCAATTATAGAAGATAATGACAGCAGCCACAGAGCTGGAGGGAACAGGAGGCATGAGTTGAACCTGGAGAGGGAGGAAGCCAAGCTTCCCACATGCCATGGTCAACCCACACTTCTGCTTAAGGCTACAAAGTTTCAATTATAGAAGGTAAATAAATCTAACAGAAATGGCTGCTGCCGTGGAGTGAGCAGAAAACTTGGCTCTGCTCCAGGTTACAAAGTTTCAATCATAGGAGATAAATAAATGCAAGATACCAGGGCCTCTGCTTGCGTCATCAGGGGGAGTGGCCAGCCTGTAAACCACCACAGGCCCCTAGCCCAGTCTGCCCCTCGCCCCAAGGAAACTCCCACCCTGATCTGGGACACCCTTCAGGGCAAAACAGCTGGCCCCCACTCATTCACCAGGCCTCTATCCTATCTAATGTAAGAGTAATATGCAAACTGACCATCACTTCTACACACAAGATGGCTGCCCCATGTGGTCAAAGATCCTGCCTCCATGTGGACACAAAATGGCCACCACAAGATAGCCAGCAGAGGGCAGTTGGGAGTGACCAAGCAGTTGAGGACTATCAAGCCTGCAGGGGAGGGCAGTTAGGGTTGACCAGGCCAGCAGAGGAGTGAAGTTGGGAGTGACTGGGCCTGCAGGGAAGGAACGGTGAGGGGAACTCAGGCCTGCAGGCAAAGGCAGTTAGGGGCAAACAGACTGGCATGGGAGCAATTAGGCATCAATCAGGCTGGCAGGGGAGTGGTTAGTGGGTGATCACGCTGGCAGGCAGAAGTGGTTAGTGGCAATCAGCAAAGCAGGCAGGTGAGCAGTTGGAAGCTAGCAGTCCTAGATTGGGGCCTAATTGGGCAGTTGGATATCCCTGGATGGTCCCAGATTGAAGAGGGTGCAGGCTGGACTGAGGGACACACCCTTCCCTGTGCACAAATTTCATGCACCGGGCCTCTAGTCCTATGTAATAAAAGGCTAATATCAAATTGCCCCTATGTGCAGGAGTTCAACCCACTGGGATTTTGACATGCACTAACCACCAAGGGCCAGTGCAGAACATGGTGGGCTTTGGTGATGTGGCATTAGTAGCAGGTGGCAATGGAGGTACTGCTGACCCCTATGGGCCTCTGGCAAGAGCCAGAGCTTGGCTGGATGGTGGAGCAGGTGAGAGCGTGGTGCCATGCCAAGGTGGGTGAGAAGGGAGGCCCCGTCCAGTGGCCAGCAGACATACTTGTGCATGAGTTTTGTGCATTGGGGTTCAAGTTTATAATAATGGGTGTGTGCCTATATTAATTTCAATTTCCTTCTCATTTTGAAATTGACTGAATTTTTCACTAACAAGTGTTTCTCAATGGATAGAGGGTCAGCCTGCAGATGCAAGGGTTTCAGGTTCGATTCCAGTCAAGGGCATGTACCTTGGTTGCGGGCACGTACCCAGTAGGGAGTGTGAAGGATGCAGCTGATCTATGTTTTTCTCTCATCAATGTTTCTAACTCTCTATCCCTCTCCTTTCCTCTCTGTAAAAAATCAATAAGATATATATTTAAAAAAAAACAAATTGACTGAATTTTATCCAGATGATGGATGGATGGTTGAATGGGTGAATGGATAGCTATAGGGATGGATAGTTGTAAATATAGATATGGATATATGATAGATAGATAGATAGATAGATAGATAGATAGATAGATAGATAGATATCTGTTTGCATACTGGTGGTCATTTTTATATAAAAAGTGACCCATGTTTATTCTGTTAGATCTAATCATTATCTCCTACATCTATGGAATAGTAAGGATGTAAAGCTGAGAATTTTTCTTAAAATGATTTCTTTTCCATTACATCAACCCAGAATTTTCTAAATGCCTAAATAATGAATTTATTTAGAGTTTTGTGATGTGTTTCTGATAATATTTTTCTGATAACAAGTTATTAATAACCTGAAAAACACATATCTGCACAATTCAGTCAGTTGCTTTGAATCCAGAGGACAAGAATTTGTATCACATTACTCTCTAGACAATAACAAGAGGAAATAAACCTACAAATGTCATTAAAACTTCAAAGAAAATTGCTCCACAAAAGGAATTTTTGGCATCAGATGATGTGACAAAGGGATTTTGGACGTGTGCTCATAATTAGTCTTTCATGTATGTTTATGTTTTCAGCTTGTCCATCCATCAAGAGTGTCACCTGTCTTAAAGGTAGTGCCCTCCTTTATTTATCTGCAGAGAGACTAGAGTCTGAATTGATCCTTATTTCAGTCAGGTCCTGCATGTAAGAATTGTGAAAAGCAATTTTGAGCTAAGATATATCTACGTTTGGAGAAAGCTATAACATTCACAGGAAACTCTAGTCCATTTTTAGACAGATGTGGACATTTTGTTGAGTCAAATCATGAAATTAAACCTGACATATGCCTTCTCAATTGTATTTTTCCTTGATAAAGGAAGTATATCAAAGTATATCAAGGCTAGGAAGTATATCAAAGTAGCTGCTTTGAAAATTATCAGTTAAACTACAGCATTGTTTGGATGAGATCCAGTATTTTGAGACCAGAATATTCCCCTCTCCAATGTTTTTAAAGATAATGCATGATTTCTTCCTTTAGTCAAGGAAATCAATTAATGATGACACTAATGATGTTTGCTCACATTTATGGCCAGTTGGCTATGTGCCACACATTGTACGAGTGCTTTATATGAATTATTTAATTTAACCTTCATGAAAATGTCACGGGATAATTATTATTAAAACTATTTTAGGTTCAGTAACCTTCTCACTTAATTTTTCAGTGGCAGAGCCAATATAATTTGGCATTTGACTCTATACCTATATGATTAAAAATAAATAACTATAAGCTTTTTGTATACTTGTATATGAAAAATCCATTTAAAAAATACATTTTATTGATATTTTTATAGAGAGGAAGGGAGAGAGATAGAGAGTAGGAAACACTGATAAGAGAGAAACATAAATCAACTGCCTCCTGCGCACCCCCTGCTGGAGATGTGCCCACAAACAGGGTACATACCCTTGACCAGAATCAAACCAGGGACAGTTTAGCCCACAGGCTGATGCTCTATCCACTGAGCCTAACAGGGTAGGCTGAAAAATTATTTAAAGTAAGAATTTAAAAAGCTGTACATGACACTGATAATAGCTAAAGCAATATATCGTAGAAGATAAAAGAAGTGGAAAATAAGTTTTTCACTCTTAAGAAGTTTGCCATCTAATTGTGAGGATAAAGCAAGCACACACATGTTCACAGTAAAACTCAGCCTGTAATGTGTAGGCTTAACAATGTACCCCATGCTTCCAGAGATTTAATTTTCTTTTTCTTTATCAGATGTTAGTATCACTAAGGAATCTGTTGGCTCAGTGATTGCCTTCTTATAGCTCAGATAAATTTATTAAAACTTAAAAACTAAAGCAAACATTCTGATTATATCTTCTTCCTTGGTACTAATAGAAGTTTATATATAATACATACAAAGGTATATTAATAATTATTTCAATATCGTATAGCATGAAATACAATGTATTTTCATAAGCTTTTGATTCATTATAATGCAAACGTTGCTTTGGTCCAGGCCTTTGAAGAAAGCAGAGTAAGGACCTACTCCCCAAAGTTCTCTACTGCTACTTCTGCCCATCTTCTTTTCTCTCATAATATAGTTAAAAAATCTCTCCTGGCCGGTTGGCATGCTCAGTGGTTGAACATTGACCTCTGAACCAGGAGGGCATGGTTTGATTTCTGGTCAGGGCACATGCCTGGGTTGTGGGCTTGATCCCCCCCTTATGGGATGTGTAGGAAGCAACTGATCAGTGATTCTCTCTCATCATTGATGTTTCTATTTCTCTCTTCCTCTCTGAAATCAATAAAAATATATGAAAATAATATATCTTCTCACTCATTGGATGAACCTCCCATTTCTTCTCTGTACTCTCTCTCGCGTTTTATTATGCATCTTTTGTCTTCTCAATCCCCAGTGGCTCTCTTTGTCTTCATCAGCAGGCATTTATGCTCTATCCTTACATATGTTTGTATATGTGTTCATGTAACGGATGGGGGAGGATGGTGTGTGTGGGTATTATCTCCTGACCCCATCCTTTCCCAGTTATAGCTTTTTTGTGTTCAAAATACCAACCAAGTAAAACAAACAAAAAAAAAAGATTCTTAGAAACCATAATAGATTTAATCAGATTTAGAATTGGAAAAAATAAACTGCAAAAAAAGAATATCCTAAGATATGAAAATACATGTATTTGATATTATTTTATAATAAAATATATTATTTTGCTATACTGCTATAACATTATTATTTTTATCTAAATATGAATATCCATATTCACATACAAAATCCTAATTCTGAAATCTCTTTCCCACAAGAAATTACATATGGATCTAATTATAAAATCACTCTTTTTGATGAGCTATAAACTATATATGAGGGAAAGAACCCAGATATAATACCAAAAGTCTAGTATTTACAGCTGGCTATGCCATTTACCTGTCCCTATAATACTGACCAAATCACACAAAGTCAGTTTCTTCATCTATAATAGCTTCCTTTGCTACTCAGAGTTGTTGCTCCAGTCAAAAATAAAGTGTCAATTTATGTTAGAGAGCTTTATAAACTGCACAACCCGTCCATGATACAAATGTAGAATGGCATTTTCATTGCCTTTCATTGAGATGTATGTTCTAGTGGCTCTTTAGTTTTCATAAACAAATCATTCTCCTAGCCCCAGTTTTGCTGATTTGTGCAGCTCTGCGTTTACCTAAAAAACAGAATTGCTATATTCCAAGTAATTGCCAGGGACTCTAGTATCGAATTTACTGCTGCTCAATTCTTCAGTGGAGAAAAATAATACCCATGGATGATTATTCTAAATTGTATTGCTGGAATAAGCCCTATAGTCAGGAAGCCTAAAATTCACTGTAGTATTCCTTTAGAAAATATATTTTTAAAATTTTCTGAGAAAAACTTTAGAAAAATAACATTATATAAAAAGAGAGCTTCCTATAAATCATGTCACTTTCTACTGTAAGGATCTAGTTAAGTGCATTACATAACATCTACTCCAACTGAAAGGTCTCAGGAGCATAATGGTATTTCTTTTAGAAATTGATTTTTGTTCGTAATCTTATCACCACCAATTTGTATAAATGGCCATGCACTCATCATCACATTAAAGGCTTATTTGTGTCACAAGGCTTGCCAATAGACAGACTTCAAAGAATAACTTTTCATATGTTATCTGAATCCATTTCACTCTTGATTTTATTATACTTTTCACTCTTCACTTTCCTTTTGGATCATTTTTATTTACCAGAATTATCTTAAATGTGTGTCTGTATGTGTGTTTTAAAAAGTAATGCACTTAGTAAAATATAAAATAATCAGAATAGGAGTACAATGACAAGTCTTTTTGATGAGTCTCTTCCCCACCTCTGAATCTGGAATCCAAAATATCTTTCCCACAGGCAATCACATATAAATGTAGTTATAAAATCACTTTTTTGATGGACTATTGCTAATATTTTGTAATAGTCAATAGTTAGATATGTTTTAACAAATTAAAGTTCAATGATACCAGCATTGGTCTCATAAATAGAAGATGCTGTAGAATATTTCACCCCAAATGTGTTAACAGTTCTCACTTTTTAATATTTTTACAAAATGGAACTTTTTTATTTTTACCTTTCTGAATGCTCAAAAACTATAATTTATATTTTAAATTAATATTTTTCTTTAGATGTGTATAATGGAGCATAGGACATAGGTTTAAAAGCCATTTTAATTTATCTGTAGACCATTGTTTTCTGGTTTTCTTTCTCCTTATTTTACTGATTTTGAAGTTCTTTGCTTATTAAGAAAATCAGGTTTTTGTAACATCTCATTTACCATAAGTTGCTGTTTATCTTGGACTTCATTCATACTGTTTTCACATCCACAGATTGCTGATATTCATTCTTTGTATAAATACTGGTTTTTTTTAGCCTTGGAATTTGGGGTGATGCTTAGAAAATATTTTCCTAAGTGAAAACTTTTGTGTATTTTAATTTAGTATTATGCCTTTGCTAAGTCTGGGATTTAGTATTCTGGAGTAACAAAATATATAGAACTCTAAATTTGATTTGATTTTGTTTTGTTGATTTTCATCTAGATATCAGTTGCTTAAAGACTACTTATTTTTTAACTTACTTTATTATTTTTTTTTAATTTATTTATTGATTAAGGTATTAAATATGTGTCCTTATTCCCCTATTACCCTCCCCAGCTCCCATTTATGCCTCCCCCCACCCCCATTTTCTCTGTCAATTGGTTATGCTTACATGCATGCGTGTAAGTCCTTTGGTTGATCTCTTCCCCTTACCCCCACCAGCACACTTACTGAAAAACTAATTTTCTCTTAATGATTCTGTTTCACCATTATTCTTTACATAAATATCTGTGCATTTCACTGTATTTGGAACATTGTACTTCGTATGTGTTTTTTATTAAGATACCAACAACAAACTGAATTAATCTTAAAATATGCTTAAATGTTTTAATATATTTTTATTGATTTGTAGAGAGAGAAGAAGGAAGAGGCGGAGAGAACAATATTAATATGAGAGAGAAACATCATTCATTTGCCTCCCACCATCACCCTACTGGGATCAAGCCTGCAAACTGGATAGGTGCTCTGACTAGGTATCAAACTGGTGACATTTAGATGCACCAGATGCTCAACCCATCGAGCCACACTGGCCAGAGCTACGCTTGAAGACTAAGTAGAGCTAGTTAACACACTTTAATCTATTTCCCTTTTTCCTTACATGCTAAATATTCCATGTGAATTTTAGTGTTGGTTTGCCTTGTTTCAAAACAAAAATAGAAGCCAAAATAGACAAACAAAAGAACTTTCCAATATTGGTATAAGAATTGGGTTATTTTATAGTATAATTTGGTTATAATTGCTAGTTTATAATTTTGAATCTTGTGAAAAGTGGGCAAAATTATTTTTTCAAGAATTTTAATATGTACCTCAATAAAGTTTTTAAAGTATTATACATAGATCTTGTACATTTTTTATAAATGTAAAAACTTTATAGTGGTGTTATCTTGTAAACAGTATTTTTCCTTAATTATGTTGCAGTACTGACAATTTCTAAAATTTTAATTTTATATTCAACGCCATACTGAATTCTCTTACAAGATGCAATAATTATCTCTCTACTTCTCTTTAGTTTTCTGAGTAGATAATCATTCTACAATTGTGGTTTTAATTATATAATTCTGCTCCATTCATTTTCTGAATTAATCTATTTTATCGCTTTGCCCATATATACCATTTACTACCTATAGCAAAATATTGATAATAGGGGGGATAGTGGACATTTTTTATAGGAATGCTTTTGCTACTTGGCCAAACATAATGCTAACATGTAACACACACACACACACACAGATATATATATATATATATGTATATGTATATGTATATGTATATATATATATATACACACACATATATATGTGTATTATGTTAGCAATGTTGCTTATTATGTATAGCATTATTAATTTCTTAACATTTTTAATTACAGTTTTGCATACATAAGAAATCTTAATTAGGTTATTTCCCTAATTAGAGAAGTCACAGAGAAATAAAAGTAATTCGAAAGAAGACCTATTATATAGGATCAAAGGAGAAGTTTCTGGTTGAGAAGAGAAAGAATGTAAAGAACAGATGTTAAAACCTCTCTAACAATAAGCACTATTGATTATTTATTGCTGATGTTCTTGATACCCATTTTTGCACTGACCATACCTTTATCCTCAAGGTAATTAGATCCACGCTAGAGAAAAAAACATTTCACTACAGATATTCAGAAAATTTCCACAAAAATGTATATAGCTAACTGACTGCATATCAGTGAAATCATGAAGTGAGCAGGATCCTCTTTTGTATCTTGGGAATTTCTGTTTAGCTATTTAGTACCTCACCCTAAACCAGAAACAGGTCCCCAGATATCCCAGGCATTTTTAAAACCCTTAGCCATACAAGGAGAGGTAGGACTATAAACACAAAACAAAAGTGCTCACACACACACACACACACACACACACACGTGCACGCTCAAACACAATTTAGGTAGGATAAAGCATTAAAGAAAGCCAACAAATTTATCTTCTAAGAGATAATATGATGATGTGCTATGATTATGTATGAATTTGATGAAATTTATGAACACAAGCATAGAAGGCAAAGTTGAAGCATTTTCCCATGATGTAAATAAAAAAGCTAGTGGTAGATTACATGAAGAAAAGATAAGAAAAATTTAAGTTATGATCTTAGAAAAAGAGAGAAAATTGTGATGAGAAATGATGAAAATATGTCTCATGGTCTGGCCCGGGTGGCTCTTTGGTTGAGCATGGACCTGTGAACCAGGAGGTCATGATTTGAATCCTGGCACATGCCTAGGTTGAGGGCTCGATCCCCAGGGTGGGGCTTGCAGGAGGATCCAATCAATGAGTCTATTTCATTATTTATGTTTCTATCTCTCTATCCATCTCCCTTCCTCTCTGAATCAATACAAATATTTTTAGAAAATATGTATCATGAAAATGTTCTAGAATTGAAAGACAGGAGTTTCCAGATTTAAAACATTGTTGATAAATCTCATACTAGGGAGGATTAAAAAATATATATATCTACAAGAGCTCCTAAAAATGAAATTTTTTAAAGTCCCATATGAATAATACGGGATTTTATCCGAATCACCATCCTAACAACTGGAAACAAGTTGAACAAAGCTTTTGAAATTTTGCAGAAGAATGGTTTCCAATCACTTTGTCAAATACGTGAGAGAATAGATTACAAACATTTTAATTGTGCACAATTAAAAAAAATGTGCACAATTTATCCGGCCTCAAGATATACTTTGTTAACAAAGGGATGTGGCCCAGCTGCTGGGGCTCAGGGGGTTGAGCTTAGTCCTGTGCTCATGCCAGGGTTTCGGCATCAAAGAATCCCCAGGAGGAGTTGTGCAAGAATCAGTGAATCAATCCATGTTTCTCTCATCAACGTTTCTCTCTCTGCCTCTCCCTTCCTCTCTATCTAAAGTCAATAAAAATATGTTCCTTTGTTTGTTTGCGTGTTTTTAAAGGGGATGTAAACCAAGAAAGAGGAAGAGGGAAGAGTTCCAGTGGTTGCACCTGGGAAGCAATATGGAAAAGGGGAAGGAGCAGAGAAAACTAGAGTTCGCTTTTTGTTTGTTATTTAATCAAACTTTCACTCTTAAACTTTTGTGCACGACTATGAAAAATATAAATCTGACTTTAAAAGCTTAGTTTTAAAAACGGGAGTTAATTAGATATGTCTAAAACATCAATGGCATATAGCCTCCAATTTTAAAATATTCATGGAGTGCATGGATTTTATCAGAATTTAATTCACAATCTTTAGCAATTTTAAGAGCCAGAGAAGTATTTCATGTCCCTTTATTAGGTCTGCTGAAAGATCAAATTATCCTTCTATACACACAAGTACACTGAAATAGTTAAGAGGAGAGGATCACATGAAGCCATATTATCATTAAAAATTTAAGTTAGCTGCAAGGGAGGATTAAGGGGAGAGTGTGTTCTTAGTATCAGGCCTTTGATGTAGCTGCATAAATGTGAAGCTGTTGTGACCAGCACCTTTTAAATTGATTTTTACAACAAAAGCAAATATGCTGGATCCCTCATCATGGACAGAGGGGATATAGGAAATTAAATAACATGTTTTAGTTTATCCCAAGCACAGAAGAATGATCAAATGGAGGCACATTTTCAAATCTATTTGTGAATCAGACCATTTATGTATATTAAAGTAGCTAACACTTTAGTGTTTGTGGTTTTGGTTTATTTTAAGAATCTTTTCAACATTATGCTGTAAATGGAATATTCAACTGAGTGTGAATGTTCAGCTGCAGAATTTATTTTAAATCGCATGAAGTCTTATTATCCGATATTTACACTGATATGCCAGCTTAAGAGTGCCTAGTCCTGGAGAAAATACATCAAAGGACATTTTCAGATATTATTTTAGCTACTGATGGAACCATAATGAGATACACTCGATATCTGTTCATAATGCCTTTTAAAAATGCAGTAAAAATTTTAGTTTTGAAGCTTTACCTAATTGTTAACAAAAAGCAATTTTATTTCCATAGTTTCATTTTTGTTAAATAATATATTTATTAATTCACCGTTTCTCTGTTACCAGATGTCTCTAGAGAATGATTCCAGCCATTGATTTTACTTCACCTGTTCAAAGGAAACCCTTTAGTTTTTTCTCTGGAGCCCTCACCAGCCATGTAGAAGTTTGGCTCCAGCCAGAGTGAACCCTGTGACATCTGCAGAGAACAGTGGAAACCAGAGCAGTCTGGCCCATATAATCACGAGTAATCCTCTTCCAAGCCACACACAGGGTCCAGCATCAGTGGGCAGAGCAGAGATTAGCCTGTGTGTTTTGCTGTATGTGATGTGATTCACAGTCTTGTAATGGGAGTCTGTGTTGAATCTCAGCCCTATAGTCTTCAGAGGAGAGGACAAAGAAGAATTGTAGGCATAAAGAATCTTAATAGTTTCAATGCCCAACTTTTTAAAAATATATTTTTGTTGATTTCAGAGAGGAAAGGAAAGGAAGAGGGAGAAAGAGATAGAAAAATCAATGATGAGAGAGAATCATTGATCAGTTTCCTCCTGCACACATCCCACTGGGGATTGAGCCTGCAACCCAGGCATGTGTCCTGACTGGAACTGAACCATGATTCCCTGGTTCATAGGTCAACACTCACCACCGAGCCACACTGGCTGGACTTAGTCAGTTTTTATAATTTATATTTTCTCCTAACAAATTTTCTCAGGTGTTTGACATATCTTCATGAAGAACTCTGTTTTTATATAGAAAATCAGTGAATTTTATTTTTCTCTCAAGTCAGTTCATTTAACCTTATTTGAAAATGTATAGACTTATCTGATAATTCAGTGAAAACATTTAAAACTGTAAGAGATAACCACCCTCACCTTCCCACAACCTAATATACAAATTTGCCAGTACACATATCCATAATCATTGTTTTTCTCCTCTGGATACAATGGGGGTTAGAGGGAAGCTGCTACTTACCTTTTTAAATCTAGTTCCATACTTGAATTCCTTGCCATCTTGTTGTCTTAAGATCTAATCTATCCATTACTTCTGTTTATCTCCTCTCATGTCATTCCCTTCAAGGTATATATTTGTGTCTCATCCATAAAATAAAGGAAATCAAACACACAAAGAAGAAACAAAATACAAACCTTTATTTGAAACTGTAAACTTTATCAGCTCTCATCTAATTCTTTTGCTCTTACAAGAGTTATGTAGATTGACTATTTTCATTTTCTCCTAATTCATCTGCATTCACTGTTCTTGTTATATCTAGATTATGATAAAAAACAGAAATACCACCATAGCTGGTTTGGCCCAATGGATAGAGTGTTGGCCTGTGGACTAAAAGGTCCCTGGTTTGATTCCCGTCAAGGGCACATGCCTGGGTTGCAGGCTCAATCTCCAATAGGGGGTATACAAGAGGCAGCTGATCAATAATTCTCTCTCATCAATGATGTTTCTATCTCTTTCTCCCTCTCCCTTTTTTTTCAGAAAACAATAATATATGTGTGTGTGTGTGTGTGTGTGTGTATATATATATATATATATATATATATATTTATATTTATATTTATATTTATATATATTATACCTAATAAAAGAGTAGTATGCAAATTGACCATACCTCTGATCAAGCCATGCCCACAAGCCACACCCACTAGCCAATAAGGAGCAAATAAATCCCAACCAACCTAGCTGTAGCCACTGAGAGCAGGAGGGAGGCTTGGTTTCCCTGGCAATGGAGGAAGCCAATCTTTCTGCCTGCCCTTGCTGGCCTAGGCCTCCACTCAATGCTACCAAGTTTCAATTATAGAAGATATAGCCCAACAGAAATGGCAGCAGCCACGGAGATGGAGAGAGCAGAGGCTAGGGTTGCCCAGACAATGGAAGAAGCCAAGCTTCTGCAGCTGTGGCCAGCCTAGGCCTCCACTCCAGGCTACAAAGTTTCAATTGTAGAACATAAAATAAATCCCAGATACCAGAGCCTCTGCTTGGATCACTAGGGGGCTTGGCCAGCCTGCAAACCACCATAGGCCCCTTGCCCAGGCCATCCCGCGCCTGAAGGGAACCCCCACCCTGATCTGGGACGCCCTTCAGGGCAAACCAGCTGGCCCACATCCATGTACCAGGCTCTAACTTCTCTAATAAAAGAGAAATATGCAGATTGACCATCACTCCAACACACAAGAGGGCCACCCCCATGTGGTCAAAGATCCTGCCCCCATGTGGACACAAGATGGCCACCACAAGATACCCAGCAGGGAAGGGCAGTTGGGAGGTTCCAGGTATGCAAGGGAGGGCAGTTGGGGGTAATCAAGCCTGCAGGGGAGGGCAGTTAGTGGTGACCAGGCCGGCAGAGGAGGGAAGTTGGGGGTAATCAGGTTGGCAGGGGAGCAGTTAGACATCAATCAGGCTGGCAGGGGAGTGGTTAGGTGGTGATCAGGCTGGCAGGAAGAAGCAGTTAGGGTAATCAGGAAGTCAGGCGGGTCAGCAGTTTGGAGCCAGCAGTCCTGGATTGTGAGAAGGATGTTCAACTGCCCGTTCAGGCCCAATCCTAGTAGGATCAGGCCTAAATGGGCAGTTGGATATCCCTCAAGGGTCCCAGATTGGAAAGGGTACAGGATGGGCTGAGGGATAGTCCCCCCAACCCTGTGCACAAATTTTGTGCACTGGGCCTCTAATATATATATTAGAAATACCTTAACTTTTTTTTTTCTTACACTGCATGATTCATCTGGACCTGTCCATAGAGTAATGAAATTCTCAGGGAAACTGCTAGGTATCTACTTGCTCTAACATTCATTTCATTTTGGTTTATGTCCCCTTCACCAAACCTCTTTTGTTAGTGTCACTATTTACCAAATCCAACAGACAGTGATGTGTCCTCATCTTACTGTGCATCATTCAGCTACATGAAACATTTCCTCCTGGAATCGTTGTCTTGTCTGGAGGCCCTACAACTTCACATTCTTCTTGTTCTTTTGTTAGTTTGTTTTTCCAGCCTCATCAACTTGGTCTTCTCAGTGTCCTTTTTTGTCTTCCTCTTGTCATCTACATGCCCAAGTGCCTAGGACTAGGTTTCTTGCATTTTCTATTTATTCTGTCATGTATGCTCCCTATAAATTGATGAGTCCTCAGTATATATTCCTGATCTCCTGGGTCTCAAGTTCAATGGCATACTAGATGGTTCCATTGGATGGCCTAATAGGAATGAAATTTACTCTGTTGAAATGATAACTCTTGATCCCCATAGTCACTTACTGCCACTCTCCACTTCCCATCCTACCTCCCTCAACTTCCTTCTCTGTTGTTTACATCTCGGTAAAAATTATCTCCATCAACTCCATTGATCAAATTAAAACCCTAAGATCAGAGCCTTTATTTTTAATGATGCATATTAAATTGTTTATAGATATATGATGTCAAGGATTTACTTTAAAAGAGTTATAGCAAGATCTACAAAAGAAACATTTGCCCTAAGTTAATAATTGTTCAAGTCAAGTTATAGATAACATAAAACACAGATTTTGATTAGGCCCAGGATGGGGTCCATGATTCTGTAGCTCTACAGCTGCAAGGTGATGAGAAGCAAAGTAATGAGGGGTTTCCTTCACATTGTGTTTTAAGTACCCACAACAACATTTAATGTTACCTTCTGTGTCATCATACAATTTATTTTCTTAATAGGAATTTCACAGTACTTATCTGAATTTGCTTATTCATTTTCCTTGTTAATTATTTGCCTCTCCCACTTATAGAGGCATGTATCTTACTTGTGTTACCTGTTCCTACATCCCAGACCCAACTCTGTGCACAGACAATAAATTCTTAGTAAATATTTATGACAGTAGTATGGAGAGCAACTGGAGCAACAGTAGCAGATACAGAATAGATGTAGAGCTGATTAATAGGGTGTGTCATGAAACTTAAAGAAGGAAAAGAAAAAAATGTACTCTTGGTTGTGCGACTACAAATTATTGATGTTTGGGTCTTTCTCCCCAAATTATGACTTAATTGGTTTAAGATACTGCCTTTTTAAAAGTGCCCCATGCTAATTCTAATTTGCAAGCAAGGTTAAGAATTACTGCTGCTGCTGTTGCTGCTGCTGATATCAACAATAGCCATCCTCTACTGTTCTATGTGCTCTACATGTTTTACCTATTTCATCTTTATAATAATCCTATGAAGTAGATACTTCTATCCTTATTTTACAAGTGAGGACATTGAAACACTGATGTGATATATAACTTTCTTAACATCAACCAACCTGTGCATCCTGAAGCCAGTATTTAAACAAAGACAATGCGAATCTAGGCTCATAACCTTGACTTATGATGACAGGATACATATTACAAGCAATTGTGTAAGCATACAATTGTTTTAAATGTTATTTTAAAAATGCCACTCAGCTAAATGATATGGAACACGGGATTCAAATATGACAAATGAAGCGGTAAACTTTGCTCAGAGGAAACAAATACCATATTAATATCCCCAAAATAATCCTTTTAGGGAAAACCAGAAAGCAAGGAGAGGAGTAGATGGTAATGTGAGGAAGAGAATGAGCTTGCAACAGATCAAGCATTACACTACTTAAAGTGAACAATCAGAGGCACTGACATGCATCCTACTCTCTGTAGAGTCACCCCACTTCCTCCGCACATTACACTGAGTACATGGTACCTAGGAGATCTGTTATCTGGAGTTGTGTCTTTAGTTCCCTCTTTTATACCATGTCTGGGCACTCAGGACCTTTGAATTTGCTGCCTCCTGGGCTTAATCTAACTTTCGGAGCTTCTGGGGCTCTTCCCTGGGGCATTTCTCCCAGTCATGACAAGCAGGCTGGTCTTTTAGAGCGATGTAAATTTAATGTGGCCCAATCAACTGGTAGGTCATGAGAGTGCCAGAGAAGCCAATTTAATGTAGGTCTGGAAGGGAGGCTCTTAGTGAGGGCAGTGGGGGATAGTCCTGGACCATCTAATTTCTGTTCTTGGCCTAAGGGTGCGCTAAAGATGCACCTGAGGTCAAATTCTAATTCTAGGGATAAGGTTCTGTGTTTAACCTCTATAAAGTGGAAAGTTAATCTTGAATTCAAGACAGGACCTTAAGATACTTTGTGGTTTTAGAGTATCTGGCTGATGGCAACATCTTCCCTTTCCTATTCTCAATCTTCTCAATGAATTTCAGCAAAAAGGTAAAACTATTCATTTTGAGTTACCATAGGAACATGGAAAGGGGGCTTATTTTTTCACTTCTGTGTTTGAAGGATCAACCTGATGCTGACCTTTGCCTGGTTATCGGATCTTCACATAGTGACCTTCTCTGCCCCCTTCAACTCTGACCTGCAGATAAACAGTCCAATCTGCTGAGCATCACTCAGGATCTCTCAGCAGGTGCTTGGGACTAATGTGTGGGTCACCTCTTGAGACTTTTGCATACATTTCAAAAACACAAAGGGGAGTCAGGCTTTTAAAAGTAAACACATCAAATAATTTTTTGGTAGCTTTCAAATTTAGTTAAGCATTTATTTCCTCTTGAATAGTCAACATTTGGAGATTCTGAAGTTATAAATGTAAGCTATTTTTAAATTATCTACAGACTCTGCAATTCTTTTCTCTAGGACAAGAGAGTGCATTATTTTCTCTTTTCAGGTAACTGAAAAACAGCTGAATATGTTAAACTTAATGTGTTTTCTGAGATGCTGACTTTTTGAATGAGAATGAAAAATATTAAATTTCTGCTTAGCGAATGTTGAGACCATTCAGTCTGATAATGATTTTGCTTTTTAACAGAGCGTATCCCTGTATATTACAAAATATACACTTAAATTGCCTAGAGCTACCATAAAAGGTAATGACGCAGTGGGTTTACTCACTCTTTAGTAGTGCTTTTTATTTGAGCATTTCAAAGTATTAGTAAAAGTATTATATATCATACACCTATGAGGGACTTAAATAAAAATGCAGCAAATGCAGGTTTGTTAAATGAGAATTTCAAAAGTCGTTGTTTTGCTAAAAGTCATTTATGTCATTTTCTCTAGAAAAGGGAAGATGAACAAAATTACCATGGTTTTGTCTCTGTTATATTTGGCTCAATTACTAAAAACATTTTAAAAAGCTTGACCATCAGGATTATTGCGCTTGTCTCTAACCATTGTACAAACTTCTGATATATTCAACATACCAAAATATTTGCCAAAGAATGTTTCAGTTAAATTTTATATATTTCCATTATTTTACCTATTATTTTACCATGGTGGCCATCAATGCCAACATTGGTCTTCATTTGCATCATTTCTCATTGTAATTATACACAGAATTTATATTAACTTAAAAATTTTTTCAAAAAACCCTCCTACTTACATAGTGTCTCTGGACTGGGCCAGGTGATATGCTTTGTTCATTGAGACACCAACAAACATGTCATAAGCAGACATTTGATAAGCATTTTCACAATGGGACATGGTCTTTTTATTATTGATGTTTGATTTCCAGGCCAGGAATATAAAATGAATAGGATTTTGTTCATAAATTTGCAAACAAACTCATACTTGAGATGAGTAAAGTCCTTATTGATGAATCACTATAAGGAATTATAAAAGCTATAATACTATAAGATATTAGCTTATCTCTTAAATATAAGAAGACCATATCTTCTAGAAAAAGACTGTGTATTAGGACCTGGCTCCTCCAATTATTGGCTATGTGATCTTGGGTAAATCATTTAAATTTTCTGCTCCCATTTCTTCATTTGTAATAGTCATGATAATAGTACCTACTTCATGGGGTTTGCGAGGAATTAAATTAGATGACAATAGCAATGGTGCATGTAAATGGTATATGAATATCTGTCAAATACATAGAGTGGAATAAGACATGAAGAATTTATGGGGACAGGCTCCTGGCCTGCGGAATGAAGGGTTCCGGGTTCGATTCCAGTCAAGGGCATGTACCTTGGTTGTGGTCACATCTCCAATAGGGAGTGTGCAAGAGGCAGCTGATCGATGTTTCTCTCTCACTGATGTTTCAAACTCTCTATCCTTTTCCCTTCCCCAAAGATAATGGCTTATAGGAACTATCTCTATTTTAGGGGGGGAAATCTCAAGGTTAGAAGTAGAGGACACAGGGAAATGAAACAAAGATAGAAGAGAACCCAAATACAGAATGGTTTCTCCTGCTGGCCTATAGGGCTTAATCCTGACTGGAGTGATGTAGACTGTTTCTTAGAACTGTTCTTTCCATGTTGGGTTTTGCCAAATGCTTTTTCTGCATCAATTGATATGATTATGTGATTTTTGTCTCTCAATTTGTTTATGTGATGTATCACATTTATTAATTTGCGGATATTGTACTAGCCCTGTGTCCCTGGAATAAATACCAACCATGATGCATGATCTTTTTAATGTAATGCTGTATTGCTAGAATTTTGTTGAGAATTTTAGCATCTATGTTCATCAGGAATACTAGCTTGTAATTCTCTTTCTTTATAGTATCTTTATCTGGTTTGGGGTTTAGGGTAATTCTGGCTTCATAGATAAAGCTTGGAATGTTCCTTCCTCCTGTATTTTTTTGAGTAGTCTGAGGAAGATACGTTTTAGTTTTTTGAATGTTTGGTAAAACTCCCCTGTGAAGCCTTCTGGACCAGGGCTTTTGTTTGCTGGAAGTTTTTTTTTTTTTTTAATTTTAATTACTGCTTCAACTTCATCAAGTAACTGTCAGCCTATTCGGTTTCTTTGATTCTTCCTGTTTGAGGTTTGGAAGATTGTATTTTTCTATGAATATGTTCATTTTGTCCAGTTTGTTAGAGTAAGGTTGTTCATAGTATTTTTTTAATCCTTTGTATGTCTGTGGAGTTGATTGCTACTTCACCTATTTAATTTTTGATTTTGTTTATTTGGGTCCTCTATCTTTCTTTCTTGGTGAACCTGGGCTAGAGGTTCATCAAACCCTAAGGACTCCATGAAAAAACTACTAGAAATAACAAGCGATTTTAACAATGTAGCAGGATACAAAATTAACACCCAGAAATCTATGGCGTTTTTATATACCAATAATAAACTCATAGAAAGAGAAACTAAAAAAAAAAACCAAAAAACCAATTAATTTACCATTGCAACACAAAAATCAAGATACCTAGGAATAAACTTAATTGAGAGGGTAAAAAACTTGTACTTGGAAAACTATAGGACACTGGAGAAAAAAAAAAGAGAGATACAGGAAGATATAAACAATTGGAAAAATATACCGTGTTTATGAGTTGGTAGAATCAACATCATTAAAATGTCCATACCACCCCAAAAAAATATATAGGTTCAGTGCATTCCACATTAAAATTCCAATAGCATATTTCCTAGAACTAGAACAAACTCTCCAAAAATTCGTATGGAATAAAAAAAGATCCCGAATAGCTGCAGCAATCCTGAGAAAGAAGAACAAAGTTGGAAGGATCATAATACCAGATATCAAGCTATGTTACAAAGCCACTGTTCTCGAAACTGCCTGGTACTGGCATAAGAACAGACATATAGACCAATGAAACAGAACAGAGAACCAACCCAAGCCATTATGCTCAATTAATATTTGAAAAAGGAGGCAAGAACATACAATGGAGTGAAGACAGTCTCTTTAATAAATAGTGTTGGGAAAATTGGACAGATACATTAAAAAAAAAAAAGAAATTAGACCACCAACTCACACCATACAAAAAATAAACTCAAAATGGATAAAGGATTTTAACATGGGAAACTAAAAATCTTAGAAGAATCAATAAGCAGCAAAATAACAGACATATATTATAGCAATATTTTTACCAATACAGCTCCTGGGGCAATGGAAACTATGGAGAAAATAAACAAATGGGACTACATCAAAATAAAAAGCTTCTGCAGAGCAAAAGAAACCATCAAGAAAACAAGAGAGCCCACTGCATATTTGCATATGTTATCTCCAATAAGGTTTAATCTCAAAAATTTATAGGGAACCCATACAATTTAACAAAAGAAAGATAAAAAATCCAATCAAAAAATGGGCAAAGGACCTAAATGGACATTTTTCAAAAAAGGAAATACATAAGGCCAAGATACATGTGAAAACATGCTCAAAGTAACTAATCATGAGAGAGATGCAAATCAAAATGACAATGTGGTACCATCTCATACCTGTCAGAATGACTATCATTAACAAGTGCTGGCAAGGATGCAGAGAAAAGGGAACTCTAGTGCACTGCTGGTGGGAATGCAGACTGGTGCAATCACTGTGGAAGACAGTGTGGAGTTTCACTCAAAAAACTAAAACTGTAACCACCATTTGACCCAGTAATCCCACTTACAGGAAGATATCCCAAGAAACTAGAAACACTAATTAGAAAGGATATATCCACCCCTATGTTCATAGCAGCACAATTCACCATAGCTAAGATTTGGAAACAGCCTAAGTGCCCATCAGCAGATGAGTGGATTTAAAAAGATGGTACTTCTACACAATAGAATACTACACTGCTATGAAAAAGAAGGAATTCTTACCATTTTCAACAGCATTGATGGAGCTGGAGAGCATTATGCTAAGAGAAATAAGCCAATCGGAGAAAGATGAATATCACATTACCTCACTCATTTGTGGAATATAATGGACAACATAAAGTTATGAACAAAAATAGAGCCAGAGATGTAGAAGTATGGAACAGACTGTCCAGCCTCAGAGGGAAGGCAAGGGATGGGGGAGGTTAGGAGATCAACCAAAGGGCTTGTATGCATGCATATAGGCATAACCAATGGACACATACATAGGAGGTTGAGGGCATGTGCTGGATGTGGGAGCGGCCAGGAGACATCAATGGTGGAAAAAGGAGATATATGTAATGCTTTAAACAATTAAGAATTTAAATTTTAAAAAAGAATGTATACCTAAATTTCATCTTTAAAAACCACCCACAGTACTACCAATAAATGTCAGAATGTTTACAAAGTATAGAAAGAAAGAAAGAGAGAAAGAAAGAAAGAAAGAAAGAAAGAAAGAAAGAAAGAAAGAAAGAAGAAAGAAAGAAAAGGAAAGGAAAGGAAAGGAAAGGAAAGGAAAGGAAAGGAAAGGAAAGGAAAGAAAAAAGAAAAGAAAGGGAGGGAGGGAGGAAGAAAGAAAATGAGAAAGGAGCATTTACCCACTGGCTCCCAGGCCTCATTGATCAAGGCTTGACCTTAGGATGATAACTTTGGAATGTGCATGGTTGGGCAGTTGAAGCAAAGTGTTGTCAGGGTACACTCATTCAAAGTGATACCCCTAATGGCAAACTGGAGTTCTTATCTGGGTTCTTGTCTTACAAAGTTTGAAGAATAAAAATTTTTGTACTAAACAGATTTTAAGCAAAATCATGGCAATTTATTGTTAGTGTGTACAAATTCCTGCCTAGAGAGTGGCCCTCAAAATGGGGAAAAAACAAAAACAAAACAGTGAATCTCTTTGTATTAAGGGTATATAAGTGCTGGCAGCTTCTTTGTCTGTATATGCCACTTTCTAATTGGACCCTTCCTCATTTTATGCCTACCATGTTTTTATCCTAATTAGCCAGTTTCCTTCTTGTCTGTCTAGTATTTATTTCAGAGTTTCAAAGCCCACCCAGAACTTTCTCCTTCTTCTCCCTCATTTCTTGTAATATTCTCCTGTCCTCTGTGCTTATAAGATAAGCAGTCTGGCGGTTTGGACCTGGCTCAGTCAGTCCCTCACATGTGTATTTTTTTTTTCCCGTGGACCTTACTGGAACTGCCTCTCCTACCTCTGACTCCTGTCAGAGGCATATTGACAAATTGATATATAGACTAAAAGGTAGACTGAGGGAAATCAGAACAGGGTCCCGGAGGTTGCACTGGTGCACAGGTGGAGGTCACTGACTTGAAGTGTCTGTGGCCCTTACATTGTGGAGTCAAAGAGTAAATGAGTGAAACAGCAAAATGGCACATAGAAAGAAGAAAGAAGGTGGTAGCATTACTTGGAGAGATAAAAGGGATGAGATAATTGGAAAAGGGGCAAGGTAAAGGAAGTAGTTTAGTGGGTAAAGTACCCAGCTTCAGAATGCATTCCTATGCCATTTTGTTTATATGGCATTTTGTCTATCTTTTGACAGGAAAGTTTGGTTGAAAACAAGATACACATTTCTGAAGTTTTCTGAAAAATTATATCAGTGTTCATTAGGCTACACAGATCCTGACAATAAAATTGCCTAATTAGTCTTCATGGTAAATATAATTATTTCCCAGGTAGCTCTTAATTTAAAAAAATATAATCCTATCTAATAAAAGAGTAATATGCAAATTTGACCTTAACTTCACTGAGCTACCAGCTGACCTTAACTTCACCAGCCAATCAGAAGTGGGGGGCAGGGCCAAGCCACATGGGGCTGGGGCGGGGCCAAGACACAGGAGGTGGGGGTCGAGTGTGGTGGATGAGTATGCTGAATATTTTAGAAATGTAGGTAGATGTGAGGCACACGGAGAGAGTGGGGGACACCCTGAGCAGTGGACACAACTGTGCACAGATCCAATGTGTGTGCCGGCTGGCAAGCAGAGCAGATTGTGTGGAGAGGGAAACCGACTATTGTACATCACAGCGTCTGAGCCCTAAGCCATCTAGGCTCCACAAATGTGGCAGCGGCTGTGGGCAAGGTCCAAGAGGGCAGCTGCGGGCGGCGGCCCTGGAGGCTCAGAGGCTGTGGAGGCAGGGACCCTGGTGGCATCAGGGAGCGAGTGCCGTCAGCACTGTGGCCATGGCCAAGGGGCGCTGAAGAGACCCTGAGCTGCTTCTGTTTTTCGAGAGCAGGGGCCGCTCCAGTGGGGCTAGGCTGCCAGGAGAACCCCAGAGGGGAAGAGGAAGGGTGGAGAGGGGAAGAAGGGGTTAAAAGATGGGGCGAGGGAAGGGGAGGGGCATGGCTGAGGGAGGCAGGGGGAACTTGGGGGCAGGGAAGGGAATTGCTGGAGCAACAACCCTGAGCGACCTCAATAACTTTCCATTTCAAGAGGGAAAGAGGGAGCTGGAAAAGTACAGGTGCTGCGCTTTGGCAGAGGCACGGGAAGAGGCGCCTAAGGGGCCCAGGTCTGTGGCAGAGCATCTCTGGGCACGGCAGGGAAGGTGGTAGAATGGGAGCCGGGAGCTGGGGAGGTGCTGCGTGCTTAGCAGGGCCCTCCAAAGGGGCAGCCTTCGCAGGGAGAGGTGGACACGTGGCCTGAAGGTCCAGAAGGTGTGAGACCCCTGTGCCCTCCCCCTGAGTCCTGCCGATCTCTGTGGTCAACGTTGGGCCCACCTTGCCAAGCGCTCTACATCTGGCACCTGTGCCTCCAGTGCTGCGCAGTGACCAGGCTCTGGGCAGCTCGCCCTTTGGCGCCGCAAGTGCTGGGTGCCCTTGGGGTGGGCAGTCACCCCTGGGGCTAAGGCCTGAGCTGGGGAAGCTGGGCCAAGGCATCCAGGGCAGAGCCAGTCATCGGCCCCATTGAGGGTGCAGGCTGGGCTGAGGGACATCTCCTGCCCTCCTCCCCCAACACACACGAATTTTGTGCACCAGGCCCCTAGTAGATATATAACACTTAAAGATTTCAAAACTAACTTGACTGTGGAAATGTCAAACCAACTTGACTCTGCAAACATAATAATGTATCAAATAAACCTGAGCTGGCATCCCAATCCTCATACTGAACTGTATTTAAATAAATTAAGTTAGCATTTCTCAATAGTTCAGTGAACTCTACTTAGACACTTTCAGAACTTTCCTGCTAATGAGTAATGATGAACCTGGAAATATGTATTCTATCATCAGTGTCAGGGAAATGATAGTTTTAAAGTATTTGTGGCAAGGCATCAATGAATAATTTGAAACAAATATATTAAATCTTTGAAATTTAACTCCCAAAATAAAGTAGGCTTTTCATTTTGGTTTTAAAAATGTGATTTTTCTTCTTCACTGATACCTTTATCCCAAAATCTATTTTCTTTTATTTTTCTTTTTTAAAATCTCACTGAAGCTGAAAATACATTATTTAATAAACACTCTGGAATACCAAAAAATCATCCAAGTGGAATTCCTCAGAAGTATGTGGGTTGCTTTTTTGTTAAGAGGGTCAATCTTATGGTAAGGATTCTTCTTAAATGCAGACACACATACACATACACACACACACACAGACACACACACACAAAACACACACACACATACACACACATACACATACACACACATACACACACAGACACACACACAAAACACACACATACACACACAGAGACACACACACACACAGACACATACACACACACACACACACACACACACACATAAACGGAAACTTTTGGCAGCGATGGATACATTTATTGCCTTGATTGTCCTGATGGTATTGTAGGTATATGTATATGTCAGTCTTATCAAATCGCATATATTAACAGGGGCAATTTCTATTTTATATCAATTATACCTAAATAAAGCTGTTCAAAATATTGGAGTTACATGATCTCCAAATATCCCACACTTCCTAAATTATAGGATATTTTTTAATGCAGATTTATTTTTGAGTCTGACATAAATGGGCCTGATCTATCAAATTACTAAAACTACAATTATTGTAAGTTCCCCATTGCTTACTGGTGTGAACTAAAATTGGCATGCTTCTTATTGATTTTTTTAATGTTTACCATTTTGATTGCCTTTGATAAATTCTGACCATAGACACTCTAGATTAAAGCACAATATATCATTGGGTATATTATTTGTTTTTATTTTTTATGTTAAATTTCACATTTTATGAGCTGCAAATACATGTTTGGTAGAGTTATATCTAGAATCATGATCGATGGCTTCTATTATCTGTTATCTTCAGCAAGTTTTTGGCAGCAAAAAAAATATCAATGACATAGTTTTTAAAAATGGACACACCGCATCTCCATTAGTTTTAATGGAAAGGATTATAATGATTTTAAAGAAAGCATCGGCTCATTCTCAGATAGCTTATACAGATGGGCAAAAGCAAGGCTCTGAGCTCCAAAGTATTCTGTTGAGGAATAAACCAACAGAAATCTCTGAAATTAAAAAAAAAATCTAAGGTTATATGCAGATCAGAAGGAAGAAAAGAGAAACAATGCAATATGTTAATTACATAAAGTTAATTGTGTGCTCTTCTTCTCAGACTAATTAGCAAAGTAAACACCATTCTATGTCCACTCTTATTGTTAGAATTATCACTATACAGGAATTATTTCTGCATATTAAAATATAAAGCTTAATGGAGCACAAGACTCCTGCTTGAAACATTTAATCAAACAGTGAAGACATCCCGCCTTCCATGAAATGAGAAGCATTAATCAAGCTGAAGGGATTCGGTGCTTTTGCCCTTTTTGAGTCATCCGAGACAATAAATACTTATTCATGGGATAATATAATATCTTTAAATTTTATGTGAGCTACCTTAGGTGTTAAATGTACTCTGAAAATTAGTAAGAATTAAGAAAAACACACAAAAACTGATAGTCACAAACAATATTGGCATAGGTAGAGGGGGAAGGATGAGGAGAGGTAGAAGAGAGTAAAAAGTAAGGGTAAATGGTGATAGAAGTAGTCTTTACTGGAGATGGTGAACACACAATACAATATACAGATGCTGTATTATAGAATTATACACCTGAAATCTATAAAACTTTATTAACCGACTAGAGGCCTGGTGCATGAAAATTCACGCACTCAAGGGTGGGGGGCTCAGGCCAGCCTGTGTCCTGTCGCAGTCCAGGACTCCTCAGGGGTTGTCTACCTGCTGACTTAGGCCCGATCCTCCTGGGTCTAAGCTGGGAGTCAGACATCCCTCTGGCAGCCCAGGAGCCTTCGGGGGATGTCTGACTCATGGCTTAGGCCCGATCCCCACAGGGAGCAAGCATAAGCCACAGTGGAACACCCTTTGCACTGCCAAGAGGAGGTGGGAGAGGCTCCCACCACTGCTGCTGCACTCACAGAAGTCAGGTGGGGTTGTGTCTGAGTGGAGCTTCCCCTATGGGAGCGCATTGACCACCAGGGGGCAGCTCTTGCAGTGAGCATCTGCTCCCTGGTGGTCAGTGCGCATCATAGCGACCTGTCATTCCACTGTTAGGGTCAATATGCATATTGCCCTTTTATTATAAAGGATGTCATCCCAATAAATTCAATAAAAAAGAAAAAAATAGCACATAAAGAGGTCTTGATTTCTTCCTTTTGCATCAGCTATCATTACACAATCTTAGGAAGAGAAAGTTTCTTCCTTTCAGTTTGTTGTTTATTAAACAAAATGCTGTTCACAACAGATAGCCAAGCTGCAATAAAAATTGCACATATATGAATTCTTCAGTTAAGCAATATAATTGGGCTGAGGTGGTCTGGTTAACCCATGAATTACTTAAAAGCAGGAAAATATCATTCCACCGGGTACAGACATTTATACCAACTTGGGAGATCTTTCTTTGGGGTTAGAGACCGTGATATAGCCATGGAGGTGTCTCACTTTGTGTTTTTTGAAATAAATACTGGTTATTTGTGGGAGGAGTCATGGCTGTCTTTTACACCGTTGTATGGCTAATTTACTACCTGGGAGGTTGTATGCATTTACACTGGGAATTCCCTATGGAGCCTCCCACCACAATCTTCTCTCTCTTCTTGGAGATGAAAGCTCCATGCAAAGGCCACATTAGGTTAGTTTGTTACCTTTTGATGTTTACCTAAGTCCCTGGACTATTTCTGCTTCAATGTGACTACTAGGCAATATTGTTGCTTTTTTAATGTGTTGTTGCTTTTTTTCCTGGTTAGCCTTAAAGGGAAGAAAAAAAAAGTTTTTAGATAACTAATATGTGAAAATTCACCAAAATATAAACATTTAAGATAGACAAATTAAAAAGAACCACAAACCTGAGTATATCTGCATTTTCAAAGTGGCAGCCTAATTTTAATATCTCATTTGTTTACAAATGAGCAAGATTTATTGTTAACAGGCACTCTATGAGACAGTTATCATTAAGTGATCTTTTTTCCCCTCCAGATATTTCAAAGCCTGGTTATGGATGCTTTATTCAAAGGTGTTGCTAGTTGTGCCTGAGTCAATCTGGCTGACCCATGGCAATTTGTGATTGGAGGAATGAGATTTACTGCCAGCGTTAGCATTGAGTGTGGGCTGCCATGGGCATTTGGATGGCATGTCTTAGACTCCTGAGGCGTAGATAAGCTCATCTGAAATTGCATCTGGATTACCGGGCTAGAATAAAGGAAAGCAGAGATCTGCTATGGAAACAGTCATGGAATAAAGCAGGTGAACTACACACTACTTTTACAGTAATGTTATACGAGACTTAAAAGATACATAGAGGATAAGACAGACTGCAGAGTTTCTAAGCAGGAATGGCAATTGGATTGTATTGTAGAGAAGGATATCAATCTATCATTTATTATTCAATCTAGAGCACAAGAATGATGTCCACATTTTATAAATAGTTACAGCGTCTTTTCTGGGGGCTGCAAAGCCTGCGGTAGAAAGCTTCATTTATTACTATTTGCAAGTCTAATGCATGACTTTGGGCAAGTCTAATGGATGACTTTTGTGCTTAGTGTATACTTTCATTTGTTCATGTCAGAAACGTCCAAACTTGTAAAGACTTTCCATCAGAACTTTATTTGAGCCAAACTGATGACATTTGCCAGGAAGCAAGGTCTCAAATGCTCAGGAGAGTGACAGTTTTGCACTGTCTTTTATGTATTTGAAATTTAGGAAGATTACATGAAGGTGGGAGAAAGCAAGGGGGCGTGGGTTGGATTAGAGTTTTGTTAATATTCTGTGCTCTTTTGTGGATGATTGTGCTTATTTAAAAGTTGTGTTAATCTGCATGCATAAAAATAATGGCCAGGGCTTGAATAAGGCAACAATAAAACTTTTACTAAGAAAGTGATATGCTCTGTGTGACTAACCACCAGTTAGGAATTTATGATCAGATCCTCTCAATTTACTTTTTCATCCATAAAAAGGATGAATTCTTTAGTTAAGCAACTTAATTTGGCTGAGGTGTTTATGTTTAAAGGTTATTTCTTGGACTTGTAGGGATTTTTTTATGTCATATCTTTCAATCAATAACAAAAATATTATCCATTGTATGTATCAGGAACTAAGTGTTTTACACACCAAAAAGTGAGTGTGGTTTTTCCACACAGTGACCTCATGAGGTAGGTACTTTTATCAGCTCTATTCTACAGCTAAGGAATCTGAGATACAGAGCTATTAAGTGGGAAGGTGACAGTCAGACCCAGAGAGGCAGACATCATAGTCTTAACTACCTTATACTTATCTAGGGAAGGGAGGTGTTTTGTTATTCTTTATTTCATGTGCATCTTAGTTTATAATCATTGTTTTGTACACAGTATGTGCTTAACACATGATAATGCTACTTACTTTCTGCATGTAACATTCCCTCGCAGGATAAGTTGCAGGTGGGCCTCCAAATTTCCCCCTCATATCCTCTGCCCAACTGATAGGCATTAAATATTTGACAGATCACAATTTGAAAGTCTTGGCATAGAAAATGAATAAGTGTTCTTACTTTCAGAGCTAATATTCTAAATCAAATTAGTTTTATGCAAATACATATCAATACAACTACAAGTTGCACTGGGTATAAAGGATAACATTGATAAGTTTATAAGTATCACAACCATAAATATTTCATGTAGCAGAGCAGAATATAAAACAGAGTGAAAAGATGATAAACAGATAGATTTAATGTAAGCAAAGGGCAAAAGTAATATATCAAAAAGAGATCATAGCCTAATATGTCTTTTTTAAATAAATTTTTATTGTTCAGATTATTACAGGTGTCCCCCCCTTTTTTCCCCATAGCTCCCCTCTGCCTGATCTCCTACCCCACCTCATGCCCTTAACCCCCCCGCCACTGTCTTTATCAATAGGTGTAAGATTTTTGTCCAGTCTCTTCCTGCATCCCTCACACCCTCTTCCCCCTGAAAATTGTCAGTCCACTCCCTTTCTGTGTCCCTGATTCTATATACTCATCTCTCCATTCTGCTCATCAGATATTTCATTCACTTGATTTTTAGATTCACTTGTTAGTAGGTATGTATTTGTTGTTATTTTGTTGTTTACATTTTTATCTTTACCTTTTTATTCTCCTCTTCTTAAAGAATACCTTTCCGCATTTCATATAATACTGGTTTTCGTGGTGATGAACTCTTAGCTTTTTCTTATCTGTGAGGATCTTTATCTGACCTTCAATTCTGAATAATAGCCTTGCTGGGTAGAATAATCATGATTTAGGTTCTTGCTGTTCATCACTTTGAAACTTCTTGCCACTCCCATCTGGTCTGCATAGGTTCTGTTGAGAGATCAGCTGACAATCATATGGGTACTCTCTTGTAGGTAATTAACTGTTTTTTCTCTTGCTGCTTTCAAGATTCTCTCTTTGCATCTCCCTTGGTATTTTAATTATGCTGTGTCTTGGTATGGTCATCTTTGGATTCCTCTTGTTTGGGGTTCTGTATGCTTCCTGGACTTGTAAGTCTATTTCTTTTACCAGGTAGGGAAAGTTTTCTGTCATTATTTATTCTAATAGGTTTTCAATATTTTGCTCTCTCTCTTCTTCTGGTACCCCAATAATTCTGATGTTGGTGTGCTTAAAGTTGTCCCAGAGGCTCCTTACACTATTATCATATTTTGGGTTCTTTTTTCTTTTTGTTTTTCTGGTTGGGTGTTTTTTTTGTCTCCTCATATTTCAGATTTTTGGTTTGATTCTTGGAATTCTTTGATCTACCATTGAATTTCTATATATTCTTTATTTCAGACAGTGTATGCTTAATTTCTGACTGGTCTTTTTCCATTTTCTTGGCATTATCATTAAAGTCCTTGAAGGTCTTATCAATTTTCTTGGCAGTTTTTAGAAGATTCTTGAGTGACCTTATAAATATGGTTCTGAACTCTATGTCCAATAGTCTGTTTTCCTTTTTTTAAATTTTATTTATGACATGTTTTTGTTGTTGGTTTTTTTTGTTTGTTTTTGCATTTTGCCGCTTCCATGTGTTGATGGAATGGAAGAACTGCTGTACTGGAGACATGCCTATGGGGTAGGACTTGCTTTAGTAGGGCTTTGGTGCTCACTGAGACTGCCTCTTGAATGTGTCGGTTATGGATGTGAGCAGTGAACAATGATTGCTTCAGGCCCCTCTGCAAAGGAGCCACCCTCACTTTCTGACTCGATGGAAGACCATCCAGCTTCTCCCGGTAGGAGTCTGGGAATCCACTGTCTCCCCAGAAACTGGAGTTCAGAGTAATCAGGAGCTTGTTTCCCTTCTGGCTGAAATAAGCAGTGCCCAAAGTCACCTGCCACCAGCCTGGTTTGTGTGCCTCTGTACCTCAGCTTTCAGCGCTTGTGCATGTCTCAGTGCTCCTTTCTCTTTCCTTCTAGTTGCAGAACTTCTGCTCGGCCACTTTTGCCATGGTTCTGGGTGATAGATGTTTTGTCTTTTAGTTGCAGGTTTGCAATTGTTGTGCTAGGAAGCAGTTTATGTGTTTACCTATGCCACCATTTTGGCTTCTTCCCCTGCCTAATATGTCTTGGTTGGTTGAGTATCACCTCATGAACTAGAAAGTCATGGTTTGATTCTAGGTCAGGGCACATGCCTGGGTTTCTTTAGGCTTGATCCCCAGTGAGGGGCATTTAGAAGGCAGCCAATCAATGTTTATCATCTTCCTTCTTCTCTCTGAAAACAATAAAAACATAGTTTTAAAAGAAAATTTACAGAGCATCATTCAGAGAAATTGTTCTAGAATATTTTTAAGTTATTACTCTGAAAATTGGAGAATATTTTAAATTGTAGTATTATTGCAAATTTAGGTAAATTAGTATTCCTGAATATTCTTGGCACAGAATAAATGCTTAATATCTTTAATTAATAAACTTTCTTCCTTGCATGCTTGCCCTAACACCTAATAGATCACTTCTTCAAAGATATTATAGAATATAGCATGTTTTAGATGCTATTTCTATTTTTTAGGTTCTAAGAATAAAACCTAGCTAGTCAGTTTCCATGTATTATTAAGAATTTGGAAAACATATTTCATGTAATAAATGTTCTTTTGCTGCAATAATATATATTTTTAATTTTATATAAATTTATAGATTTATGTATATTTCACATATTTTATATTTATATTTTACATTTTATATATTATATAATGATATGTTCCATTTAATATTTTAATTGAAGCATTTCAACCAAGTTTTAATTACATACCTCAGTTTTCCTAGTGTTTTACATAAGTCAAAATTTTTAATTTGATTAAATATTTTAACATAATCCATTAAACAAGAAAGCCCACCTGTTACGTTTGTTTTTATTTTAATGAATTTGGTCTATATTTGATAACTTTAATCAGTACTACCAAATCATTAATTCTAGGTTAGAATTATAAAGCATTGTTAAAGTACTCACAGCAGTTAGGGTTTACTTGATTAGGTAATTATAAGAAAATGAACAATTTTTTGTTTCTGTGTGAATAATGAAGTCATTTAAAATGTTTAATGGAACTAACACGATAATAGTAATGCTGTAGAAATATAGATGGCATTATTATTGCAAACACATTTCATCTTAAGCTTTGGAGATGATTTATTTCTTTATTGGGGCTCTTTGTTTTAGAGAATTTTAAGTTGTATATTCTGTAAAACACATGTGTTTTATCTCAGAACAATACTGGAAGAAAAATTCATATATTTAATTTTTAGACATGTTGGACAACTGGAACCTATGAATCTTAAACAGAAAATAAAGGTATTTATTTGATTAATTGAGAGTGATAATGATACTTTAAGATACCTGTTATACCTTTCATCCATTAATAAGCATAAAAATACATTTTCTACTTTCTGTTTTTAACTATTTTTATCGATTGATTTATATTGAGTTTATTGGTGTGACACTGGTTAACAAAACCACACAGGTTTCAAGTGTACAATTCTATAATGTCTTCGCCTATTGTATTGTGCGATCATTGCCTAAAGTAAAGTCTCTTTCCATCCCCATTTAATCCCCCTTTGCATTCTTCCTTGTCACCACACCCCCATTTCCCTCTGACTCTTACCACACTATTGTCTGTGTCCATTTGTTACACATGAGCCCTTGGGCTGTTTCCAGATCTTGGCTATTGTAAATAGAGATGCAAGGAATTTAGGTGTGTATATGTATTAGTGTTTCCGATTTCTTTGGATATATTCCCAGAAGTGGGATGGCTGGGTCAAACAGCAGCTCCATTTTTAAATTTTTTATGAAAGTCCATAGTGCTTTTCACAGTGGCTGCACCAGTCTGCATCCCCACCAGCAGTGCAGGAGAGTTCCTCTATCTCCACATCCTCACTAGCACTTGTTTGTTGATTTATTGATAGTATCCATTCTGACAGGCCTGAGGTATTATCTTAACAGGCCTGAGGTGTTATCCAGTTGTGGTTTTAAATTGTATCTCTCTGATAATTAGAAACATTGAGCATCTTTTCATATGTATATTTACATTTGTACATTCTCATCCTTGTTGGAGAAATGTCTATTAAGATCTTTTGCCCACTTTTAAATTGGATTGTTATTTTTTTGGTATTGGGTTATATAAGTTCTTTTATTAGGGGCATATTTCTTTGTTTCCCCATTTTACCTTTTTGTGTTTGACTCTGTATATTAGATAGATCTGCTATGACTTGCAAGCATGTTATCAGGGTTTTCTGATATAAGTGCCTTGTGGGGGTTAGTTGCACAATCTTCTAAATCACACGAGTGAGGTATTTTATAAATATTTTTTATATGGGTCATGTTCCCCTTCCTACTGTAGTTGAGTCTTGATTGCTGTTGGTCCATTTGTGGGTGGACCATATATGGTCCATTTGTGGCTGGCTAATTATAGAGACAGACCTCTTTCCCTGCAAAGAATGGTTGTTCAGGGGCTGCCCCCAAAGTGGAGTTGTTCCTAGCAGGTTCTGGTGCCTCCTTAAGTCTATTTTGGCTATTCCACTTGTATTGCTAGTTGGGTTGATCTCTAACATGGTTTGAAGCCTGCCTGTGGTTGTGTTGGTTCTGGGCCCACTTGGTTGGGATTCTGGTGCAGGTCAGTGTCAGACATTTTGTATAACCAACCTTGGGCTCCCTGTCTGGAGCTACCATGCTATTTCCTGATTGTGGCTGTGTCTACTGAGCCTAGGGACAGATCAATAAAATGTCCAAGGCTTTCTGAGGTTGGCATCAATCTCTTGGCTACTCTGACAGGTTTCCTCAACTACTTTCGGAGCCTTTTGAAGACTGTAGAGTGGGCCCAAGCTACCTGTGCCCCACTGTCTCTTTCATAGTAAGACAGGACTAGAGGGGTCTCTACTTAGGGACAGTGTTATCAGGCATTAAATGGGGAGAATGTGGCACCTACTTTATAGTCCTACAACTCAGTCTCAGCTAAAGTCTCCAACTCCATATCCTCACCCATTCATGTTGGGTGCAGGATCAAGCTCAGCAGGGTGGACTTGGGAAAACAGATCAAGGTCTTCCCTTTGGGGTGTCATTGGCCAACCCTAAGAAGGGGGAGTGAGTTATATGCCTCCTCTTATCTGTATAGCTCTCCTTGCTCGAGCCCTGGATCTGAGCCTCTGAGGGAGACTCACTAGGGAGGACCTAGCTCTGAGCAGTATTTCCTTCCCCCAACTGATCTGAACTCAGCAGGGCGGGGCCGCCACAACTTGGGGAGATAAAATGAACAGTATTCTGTTTTCGGTGGTGCTGGTCCAGCATGCAGTTTTGGGGAAAGATTGGCTCCGGTGTCAACTCCTCACAGTTCAGTGTTTGTCTCTGTGTCTGCCTTTAATTTTTCCAGAGATAGAGTGCACCAAAGGTCTCTGTTGGGTGCAGACAACAGTCCTTTCTGCTGTACTCAAACCTGGCAGGGTGGTGTCACCAGAATTTGGAGGACCTGTTTCGTGCACTCTCCCAGCTGATGATGTAAGCAGAGGAGTGCCAGATCTGGGAAGATGGCACCTGAGAGCAGTGAGGATTATTAACTCAGAAAAAGACCTCCATAGCTGATTCTTCAGATTCTTTCTTCAGGGCCATGCCACCCAGGTCTTATCTTTATGATTCAGTATGCCCTGATTCACCTTCCTTCCACTGGTGTCCAGGTGCATGCCTGAGAGCAAGCTCGGGTGTGTTGGCCTTTTAGAAGGGCACATTGGATTCTAGCAGACTCCCTCTTCGTCTCAATGATTTTCACTGCCAGATGCTATGGAGGCTCCTCTTCGGGCTCTGGTACTCTGGATTGGTACTTCTGGCTCTGGTCTCACTTAGGGTTGAGACTCCACACTGCTCAGGAGGGGATGGGGACTTTCACAGCAGAGATATACCTCTGGCTTCTCAGCCACCACACATGGGGCAGGGGCCAGCCCTCTCTTTATCTCCACTCTTATAACCAGTTACTATGTCGCTTCTTCTATAAACCTTTGAATATAATAGTCCAGTTGGCTTTGGGAGGAGGCCTGCACGGACTCTGCAGCCATCTCAAAACTAATTCCTATCTAAGAAACATAACAATCTACGTTTTAGATGTTTATAAGTTTATTATAGCCTCTTGGTTAATGCAGGCCATTATTTCTCACAATTTGTAATGGACTTCCAAATAATATTCACCTTTGAACCTTTATTTGACCTCTATTTCAATTTCCTAGTATAAGAGTAGATGGAATACTACTTGAAGTTCATTGTAAATTGGCTTCATTCCCTTTGACAACTTCAGACCTGATGGCTTTAATAACAGTTTATAGTCATTTTGGATCCATTTTCTCTTGAGGGGTAGACACAGTTCCACAAGTCAAGCTGGAGGCCTTGACTTCTTTGCTCCTTGTCAGTAGATTCTTTTCCCAGATTTACATATAAATACATTTCCCTGAGGCAACATTTACAACATTTACTCTTGACAGCAATGATCCTTGGGAACTTCACATACCATAGTTACATGTCATTCTGGAGAGGATATTGTTGATTGATTGTCATGCGGACTGCATAGATGCCATTCAGAGGGTTCTTTGTTATTTTAATACATTAGAATCTGAAACATTAAAATCAATTAACCCAACAGGGCCACAGTATGAGTCAGGTTCAAATGAAAGTTTCAGGTGCTAGGAGAGGTAACTGCCATTAAAAATGATGAAGAACTTAGAACCAATGATGGAAACTGTGCAATTAGTACTATTTGTTGTTCTGAGTATCCACACTCACCACGTTTTCAATTTCTGAATAATTGTAAAATTAGTATTTTCAAAATGTCTGGAAATACACTCCCCTCCCTTGTTAACATCCCATATCAGAATAAGGAAGCATTATATAAAGTATGCCAGTGTGGGAGCAGAAATAATCCATTGATGTGAAAAAGAATCACAAAAGGTAAAAAAGACAACATTTGAGGGCATATTGGGATAACTGAGACATTTCCTTTAGCAGAGTGCCAAGAATAAGTTTATATACTTTACCAGAATTTTACATACTATTTTTACACACTGGAATCTTATATTGCATTTATATTTGAATCTAAAAATCTGAAGCTAAATGTGCTTAGATAAAGAGTTTTAAAGTGAGAAGTATCTCTGACCTTGGGATATTTTATTTCCTGAACATCGAGGTTTGTCCCTCAGAGAATAAGTCCACTGGGACTGGGTACTTTGAAAAATAATTTATTTGGCTTTTTAAATTTGAGGTCAGTCAAGGCAGACAGATGCCAAAAATAAATATTTTCCTTATGAACTTTAAATTTGAGGACAAAATTTCCTCTTAAATTATTTTAATTATTATTTAATTAAAAATAGGTGGGATTTCTATTTTTATAGTATCACAAGTCTATATGTAGATAGAATACTTTAAACTTTAATTTTTTTCTCTATTAAGTATAGAGATGTTTCTAATCACTTACTCACTGGTAGTTACTTTTGTGTGACAGAGCCCATTTTCATTCTAATTTTATTATTTCTATTTCAGCTTCACTTAAGAAGAGAAACACAGTATGTCTTTTTTATAGTCACTGACTAATTAGCACGGCTTATAGCACTCATGTGGGCTCTCTGAGAAAACTGAAGTAGGTGGTCAACTGCAGTTCCAGGAGAGAAAGAGACAGATAAAAAACAACAAACAAGCCGAAACCGGTTTGGCTCAGTGGATAGAGCGTCGGACTGTGGACTGAAGGATCCCGGGTTTGATTCTGGTCAAGGGCATGTACCTTGGCTGCAGGCACATCCCCAGTGGGGAGCGTGCAAGAGGCAGCTGATCGATGTTTCTCTCTCATCAATGTTTCTGACTTTCTATCCCTCTCCCTTCCTCTCTGTGAAAAATCAATAAAATATATATTAAAAAAAAAAAACAACAACAAACAAAACATTTTAGTTCTAGTATGAGAATTCTCTCTTCCTTATCTTCTCCCTCAGTCTGGTATGGTTCCCAAGGCGAAACTGCCTTCCTACTGCCACAGTGAGCCAATAAGATCCTCAATCTGTACTACCTCTATCCAGTTATCCTAAATTATCAACTATCCACAGAAAACTCTAGACAGGAGATGGAAGCAGAGTTTCCTGCTTTTCTTCAATAAGCTAATTAGGGAAATATTATCATAGTAATATAAGGTAAAAAATATAAATGAAGATAGTATTCAGAAACAATAGATAAACTCTTAACATGTTTTCCTGAATTACCTCTTTCTTCATTGATAGGCATTCTTCTCCCGCCTTGTTTCCACTGGGGTCCAGTCTCTTCAGCTGGTATAAGTAAATAGACATGATGACCTGATGCAAAAGAAGGCTTGGATCTTGACCATATTTAAGTTTTTTTCATTATTACTTGCTTCAATGAGTTGAGAACTAAGGATGTCACATAACTATAAAGTGAAATTTAGTGTGAGATCTAACTGACATATAATTTTGGAAAAGAAATTTTTTTAGTTCAGCAAAACAGCTGAGAACTGTTTACTGTCAGTAAAGTTCCAAGTGAGAATGCACAGTGAGAGCTTTGGATAAGGTGTTTCAAGACACATGACATAGTAAGCTTTGAATAATAAGTAATTGATGTAAACAACATATGTGGATAGAACCAGCTTTAACAGTAAGTGTTGATTGCGCCCTCAGAATCCTAAATAGGGTATAGAAAAATGGGGTTAGTACATACAAGGAGTTTCAAGGGCTGAAGGGAATTTTTAGGCACAGAATTCTGGGTAACATTCCAGGATTGTTAGGAAAACTCTTGATTGATAAAGAAAATCTCTCTTCACAAAAGATATCAAGCAGAATTTGAAAAACTGAGACCCCTATTTGAACAGCAATAAACATTAATGTAGATCCGTGTTAATATTTTCAGTGTCTTCATTTCATTTGAGGGTAATTAGTAACAAACAAACCACAAAGTCTTCTAAAGAAACATTTAAGAGAATAAATCTGGAAAAGAGGTATAGATAAAGAACAAACAACACCATGCAAATTGTATTGTATACCAAGAATGACTTTGAATGATACCATTTTGTAGTTTCTGGAGCCTGTATTAAACTATTTTAACGTACTTTTTGGAGTCTATATTAAACTGTTTTAATGTTTCCTATCCATTGGGATAGCAGCTAGAGCTCACTTTGTAAAATAAAAGGAGGGGGGTTGACTAATAGAAACAGTATAACAAAAGTGGTTGACGGATAAGTGGTTGGGTGGGGGTAAAAATTGGGAATGTTGGTAAAAATGTACAACTCATTTCAGTAGATATAAATACAGATTAGGCAAGTCACAAAGCTGGTAGCAGAGAAAATAAAAATACATTAACTAAGAAGTCATAAATAAAATCATGGGAAGACAGAATAGGGCAATGAACTTGACAGGCAAGAGGGTCAAGTTTCTCTTTTTTTTTTCTGGCACAGTATTTTGTGATTAGAAATTTATTTGATATTCCATAAATTGGTTCTTGGCACACATGTGGTGTGGTTGATTTTGCAGAAAAACATATGCTTATTTCTCATACATACGCATAGATTATTCTAATACATTTTTATGATTTACATTATGATAAATAGATTCTGATTATATTGATTAATGCTCTACATCTACTTTATATCTTTTATATTTTCTTTTTAAAAATTTTTTTTATTGATTTTGGAGAGGAAAGAAGAGGGAGAGAGAAATAGAAACATCAATGATGATTGAGCCCGCAACCTGGGTATGTGCCCTATCTCGGGACTGGAACCCTCACCTCCCAGTTCCAAAATTTGATGCTCAACCACTGAGACACACAGCCAGGCCTTTTGTATTTTTTTAACCTCATTTCCAGTCCATTTAATTTAGTAAGATGCATTCTCTTATTTAAATTCATTTAAATTTCTACTCAGCAAAAAGCTATCTGGGGGAAAAAACAGTATAATTTATTAGCTATTGTTTCTTAAAAGTTTTCACAACAAAAGCTTTTTATATCACTGCCAAATATATATCCACAATACTGTTTTATGCAATGTACTGTAAGCTTTCAGATTTGTTTTTGCAGATGTTGCAAACCTTCTTAGATACAACTAGGTTTCTATGTGTTAATATATAGAAACATTAAAAATGGAGTAAGCCATTTAGGATGTGAAATAATGGAACTTGCTGAATAGATGAGAACAACTTGAAACTTACAGAATTTTAGCAATGAATTCAAATCCATTTTTTGGTTTTTAAACTTTGTTTTGGTTTATAAATATAAATCTTTGAATACTCTATTTATTCAAATCCTTAAATTTATATAACTTAGCCAAAATGTTGCTCTGGATTTTAGATTATAATTTTTATTTATATAATTTTATTTTCTATTAGCAATTTAAAGAACTTAAATTATACTAGAGGCCCAGTGCATGAAATTTGTGCATGGGAAGAGTGGTGTCCCTCAGCCCAGCCTGGCTCCCCCTCCAATCTTGGACCCATCACTGGATAATTGACCAGGTGGTCAGGCATCTCGCTCACAATCCAGGCCTGCTGGCTCCCAACTGCTCACCTGCCTCTGCCTGATTGCCCCTAACTGCTTTTGTCTGCCAGCCTGATCACAGGCTAACCACTCCCCTGCCAGCCTGATTGACGCCTAACAGCTCCCCAGCTGGCCTGATTGCTCCTAATTACCCTTCCCTGCTGACCTGGTCACCCCAAACTGCCCTCCCCTGCCAGTCTGGTAGCCCCTAACTGTCCTTCCCTGCAGGCTGGGGCCCCCCAACTGCCCTCCCAGGTTGGCCTGGATTTCCCCTAAAAAAAAAAACGTCCTCCCCTGCAGGACTGCCCCCCAAAAATCTTCCCTTCCCCACTGGCTTAACTGGCCTTCCTGCTGTCCTGATTGCCACCAACTGTCCTCTCCTGTACACCTGGTTTCCTTGAACTGACTCCCCTGATGGTGGTCCCCCCCTGCAACTGCCCTCCCCTGCAGGCCTGCATCCACCCAACTGCCCTTCCCTTCAGGCCTGGCCCTCCCTACTTCCTTCCCCTGATGACCTGGTCTCCCTCAACTGCCCTCCATTGCTGTTCTGTTCCCAGTTGTCCTCCCCTGCAGACCCAGTTTCCAACAACTGTCTTCCGCTGCAGGCCTGCTCACCCCAACTGCCCTCCCCTGCTGGCCTGGTCTCTTCCAACTGCCCTCCGCTGCTGGCCCAGTCACCCTTAACTGCCCTCCCTGCTGGCCTAATCACCCACAACTGCCTTCCCCTCCAGGCCTGGTCCCCCCAACTGCCCTCCCCTGCAGGCCTGGTCCCTCCAACTGCCCTCCCCTGAAGACCTGGGCACCACCAACTGCCCTACTCTGCTGGTCCAATCACCCCTAACTGCCCACCCCTGCAGGCTGGGTGCCCTCTACTGCCCTCCCTTGCTGCACTGGTCTCCCCCAACTGCCCTCTGCTGCTGGCTCAGTCACCCCTAACTGCTCTCCTTGCTGGCCTGGTCCCCACCAACTGCCCTCCTCTGCTGGCCCAGTCACCCCTAGCTGCCCTCCCCTGCAGGCCTGGTCCCCACTAACTGCCCTTCTCTCCTGGCCCACTAACCCCTAACTGCCCTCCTCTGCTGGCCTGGTCCCCACCAACTGCCCATAACTGCCCTCCTGTGCAAGCCATCTTTTGGTGGCTATCTTGTGTCTACATGAAGTCAGCCATCTTTGACCATATGGAGGCAGCCATCTTGTGTCTTAGAGTGATGATCATTCTGCATATTATTCTTTTATCAGATAAGATTAGTTTAAAGTTTTATGCCTATGACATTCTTGTTACTTTGCAACAAAACTTCACAACACACTACTTTAGATCATGTAAATCACCATTTTAAATTTTGATCAATTTCTAGTCAATATGTTTACTTTGGGGGACATTTATCATTGATGAACTGAAATGGTATGTTTACCCCAGATTAAATATATTTTTGAAAATAGATGTTACCTTAAAATAACAAAAATACCCCAAAAAACCTTCACAAAATATGAACCCACACAAGAATAGTATGCATGCAAATCTCTACTTAATAGTCTACAATATTGAATAACACTATTGAATAAGAGAAAAACCTTTAAAAATTATTCCCAAACAGAAACAGAATATAGACTACCATTCTATCTACTGAGACAGTCTTAAATTTCCAGAGTTCCTGCTGTGCTGACACCTCAGTTCTGACTTTGAATCTCAGAGTTAATCAAGAAGAGCAAAGAACATTTCCTCCTGTTTCTTGTAACTTGAAATTAAGGCAATTTAGAATGAGTACTTGGGGTAGTTGGTGGGTGGGGAGTGATTAACTCAGGAACTTATATGCATATATGCACAGCCCATGGACACAAACAATAGTGTGATGAAGGCCTGGGAGAGGCAGGTGAAGGTTAGAGGGGGTCAATAGGGAAAAAAAGGGGGGGCATCTATTATACTTTCAACAATAAAGATAAATAATAAAAAAAGAATGAATACTCTTTAGGAGAATATCCCATGTAAAGACACAGACACAGAAGGGGAAAGTTCATTGTGATGATAGAGGCAGAAATTGAAGTTCCACAGCATCAAGCCCAGGATTGCCAGCAAAGCACAAGAAACTAGAAGAGGCAAGGAAGGATTCTCCCCTAGAGGCTTCTGAGAGAACATAGCCTTGCCTTCACCTTGATTTTGAACTTTTAGCCTCCAAAACTATGAGATGATATATTTCTGATTCTTTTTAAAAAAATGAATACTCTTCGAAGAGGTCTTTCTCCTGCAGGTTCTTACTGCTTACAGAATCAATACTTTACAAGTATTTGGGTTCAAGGAAACAGGGGAATGATGAGCAGCTGGTGTCAGACAGGCTGACCCAGGTGGCTGTACATGGTGGCCTGGGATGGAATGAGTAAATCTGGCACACATCTTGGTGGTCACTCCCTTTGAGCAGGTGGAGTGTCCTCAGCCATGTAAGTAATGCTGTCTCCCAGGTTCAAGCTCTGTCACTTGCCCGGACTAGGAATCACATTCAATCCTCTACTCCAATTTCCTCCTTCAGCCAGAGTGATATTTTTGCAATGTAAATCAGCTTGCTAATTTTTTCCCCAGTTCTTATGTAGAGCTCTTAGAATAAAGACCAAAATCCCTGAGGAACTACCAGGCCCTGCAGGATCTGCCCCTGCCCATCTCCCTGGCCTCCTTTCCTCCTCTGACAGTCTTTGTCAGTCCTTCACTTCTCATCCCCTTCTCTCCTGTGTGCCAACTTCTTTCAGATCCTGGAACATGCTGGGTTTCTAAATAACCTGGCATTTACCTGGGATTTGCCTTGTGTTTGAAGGCTCTCAATCCTCTCTGCCTAGCTAACTTTTACTCCTCTACATCTCATCCTGCACCCCAGTTCCCTCCTGAGGTCTCTGATGGGTTCAAGATTTTCTCAGACAGCTCTCAGTGAGCCTTGCAGGATACCATATTTTTCCATTAGATATGTATTAAGGATTAAGAAATATGTCTTTCTGAGTAGAGAGTTATTGCCTTGTCCAGCTAGCCTCTCTTTAAATGGAAGAAGTATATATTTTTCTTTTCACAGTAAGAATGTATTCCCCTCCTCATCAACACACACACACACACACACACACACACACACACACACGATGTGGAAGCCACAAGCATGTCTGTCAATGGATGAATAGATAAAGGAGGTGTTGTAATGATATAAATATATGAGGAGATAGTATTCAGTTTTAAAGAATGAAGGAAATTCTATCGAATGTGAAAATATGGATGAACCTTCAGGATATTAAGCTAAGTGAAATAAACCAGTCACAGAAAGACAAATACTGCATGACCATATTAATGCACTACATAGAATAGTCAAAATCATAGAAGCAGAAAGTAGAAAGGTGGTCACCATTGACTGGGGTAATTAGAAATGGGGACTGGCTAATCAAGGAGCATAAAGTTTGGGCATGTGAGATGAAAAATTTTTACAGATCTACTATGCAACATTGTGTTTGTAGTTAACAATAGTGTACTGTTCACTTAAACATTTATTAAAAGGATAACACCTCATAATATGTTTTATTTTGGCACAATAAAAATTATAAGGATTACTAGAGATCAAACCCAGTCCCATTGCCCATAATATGAGTAAATGGGTCAATCAGAGCAATTCAGAGACTTGCCTCAATATTTTTGGAATTGGAAGAAAGGGAATACAGTCCCTATTTGGTGCAAGAAGCTGATGTACAGAGGAGTATATGAAGTCAACATGTTAAATATGGAAACGGTCTAGTGGACATTACAGTTTACCCCGAAGCCACCTGCAATTGTGTAAGCCAAGAAAAATTCTATTTTGACTTCTGGTCAGGTTATTTGGGTTTCTCTCTGTGGTAAGGAATGATAATAATAACAAATCAATAGCAAAAACATATGTTATGAGACTATAAATGCCATGAGGGCTGGGATCTTATCTACCTTGTTCAGCAAAAGTAGTTAAATCAATACATTTGTTGCAATTGTCAATTCATTTTTTAATTTCTGGTAGACAGATGCTATAATTTTTTAAAAATTTTATGCATTACATGTTTGAGGTATTTCAAGGTTGTTTAATTTAAAGAAAAAAGTATGTGTAATTTTCTCTGTGAATTTATAAAATTATCCATATAGAGAGAAAATGATTCATAAAAATATATCCTAGCTAATAAAAGAGTAATATGAAAATTGACTGTACCTCTGATCAAACCATGCACATAGCCATGCCCAACAGCCAAACCAGAGCAAATTATACAAATAAACCCCAACCAAGATGGCTGCCACCACTGAGAGCAGGAGGGAGGTTTGGGTTTCCCCAGCAACGGATGAAGTCAAGCGTTCCACCTATCGTTGCCAGCCTAGGTCTCTCTACTCAATGCTACAAAGTTTCAATTATAGAAGATACATGATTCCAACAGAAATGGCTACAGCCGTGGAGCTGGAGAGAGAAGAGGCTAGGGTTGCCAGGGTGATGGAGGAAGCCAAACTTCTGCAGCCCTAGCCTACGCCTCCACTCTAGTCTACAAAGTTTCAAACAGAGATGGCTGTCACCAGGGAGCGAACAGAAGGCTTGGCTTTGTTCCAGGCTACAAAGTTTCAATTATAGAACATAAATTAATCCCAGATACCAGGGCCTCTGCTTGGGTCACTGGGGGGGGGGGGGGCATGGCCAGCCTGCAAACCACCACATGCCCCTGACCCAGGCCGCACCACACCCTAAGGGAACCCTCACCCTGATCCAGGACACCCTTCAGGGCAAACCAGCTGGCCCCCACCCATGCACCAGGCTTCTATGCTATCTAATAAAAGAGTAATATGCAGATTCACCATCACTTCTATGCACAAGATGGCTGCCCCCATGTGGTCAAAGATCCTACCCCCATGTGGACACAAGATGGCCACCACAAGATGGCCAATAGGTTAGGGCCATTGGGAGGTTCCAGGCCTGCAAGGGAGGGCAGTTGTGGGTGATCAAGCCTGCAAGGGAGGGCAGTTAGGATTGACCAGGCCGACAGAGGAGGGAAGTTGGGGACAAACAGGCTGGCAGAGGAGCAGTTAGACATTAATTAGGCTGGCAGGGTAGTGGTTAGCGGGTGATCAGACTGGTAGGCAGAAGCGGTTAAGGGCAATCAGGGAGGCAGGAGGCAAGCATTTTGGAGCTAGCAGTACTGGATTGTGAGAAGGATGTCTGACTGCCCAGGATCAGGCCTAAATGGGCAGTCGGACATCCCTCAAGGGGTCCCAGATTGGAGTGGGTGCAGGCTGGGCTGAGGGACACCGCCCTCCCCCGTGCACAAATTTCAAATTTCGTGCACCGGGCCTCTTGTATGTAATAATAAAGACAAATTAGTTAGTGAATTTTTTGAAGTTTGGACAAATCAGCTTTTTGTGTTTGAAGCACACATTTAGGATGGCTTGAATAAATTACTAAGGGTCAAATATTTAGTATCTGGCTTTTTATAGAAAGAGTTTTAGGTCTTGTGCCCTAGAGAAGCACCAGCAAACTCCATTAATCTATAAGTGGATATTATTTCGACTCCAATGAGCCCTTTAAATGATCTGTCATGACCTGGCCAGTGTGGCTCAGTTGGTTGAGTGTTGTCCATGCAGTCAGAGGTCCATGGTTCAGTTCCCAGTCAGGGCACATGCCCAGGTTGCAGGCTCAGTTTCCAGTAGGGGACGTGCAGGAGGCAGCTGCTCAATGATTCTCTCTCTCCATCTCCTGACCCCCTACCCCTCTCATCAATAAAAAACATGTTTTAAAAAAGTTTTAAAAATAAACAATTTGTAAGATACTAGTTTTTGTAAAAAAAAAAAAAAAGTTACAGTCGTTCCAATCATGTTGTGCCCGGATTCAAAATTTTTCACGTTAATAAAAGTTATAGATCACTTAAGTATACACAAAGGGGCATATGCTATAAAAATCAGCTTTAAGAAGATTGGCCTGCCATTTCATAAAGTATTTTGAACGTCCTCAAACATTGGTGTCTTGAAGTGTGACTTAGGTGGGAAGAGAACAAAGCAGCCCCCTTCTGCCTGGCTTCCTGCAGGTTGTTTCCTGTGGACCAGCAGCCAGGGACCCGCCCACCTGGAGTCTTAAAGTCACTGCAGGCGTCACAACTGGAGGTTTTCTGTCTGTGAGGCTGAGAAAGCACCTGTGCAATGCATGCCAGGAAATATGTTCCCATGAAATAGAGGTTAGGTGTGTGAGAGTCCTTTGTTACCCTTCTGTCAATTTGGAGCTAAAGACTGGGATAGAGTGTCAGGAAGAAAAATTCCCTGTTAGATTTAATTCAGTCAAATCAGGACAGAGAATCCAGACAGGATTTAGATGAGATTTCTTCAGGGCACATATGTGACTGCCTTCGGGCTGTGAATGATGCCTGCTCGGGCCATGTGTTCATCCCACCATTTGTGAGATTTATGTCACCTTCTTTCCTCCAAAGTGCTGAAGACGCGTGGCGGAGAAGTTTAAAGTTACTGCAGCAATTTCTTTTAGTTGCATATTAAAGCTGTAATGCCTTATCCAGGAGGCGGAGCTGTGAGTCTCTGTGATGTCTGGTTTAGAATTCCCTAGTGATAGCCAAGTGACAGAGACATAAGAGTTCGCCAGTTTATAGCGCTGGTGAATTTTGTGTAGCTCCTCAAATAATACTGTGAACCCTTAAAGCTGCAAGTGAAAGATTTTAGTGTCGTCATAGAGTAAACCTAAAATTCTGGGATGATTGCCTTATCTGTGCCTCGTGGAAATAGATATATCCCCCCTCCCTCCCTGCCACCCCCAGACTAGCTCTGAGATCCGGAGCCTGGAAGGGAGACCACTCTGTTTGGATAGGTCACAAAACACAGCTGGCTGCTGACCAATCCGGCTGTTGGGGTCACACAGACTGGGTTTTAGATTAAAAGACAAAATAAAACAAACAATAAAACCAATTTTCATTGTAAGTAATGAAAAAAAAAAGCAAAATATAGCCATAGAATGGTAACGGAATGGGAATTTTTTAGTATATGGGGTACAAAATGGCCTCAGACTGGTTATTGTCTGAACCTAATACAGATGCAGGAAAGAAAATGGTCCAAGTCACTATGTGGCATCAAAATAAGGGAGGTCCAAGCTCAGTGATGTTGTATTGCTTGGGGCTCCTTGTAATCATCATATTCTACCTTCACCAGGTTGTATTTTCTGCTTAGATCTTGGTGTGGAGGTATTCTTGTACATGTCTCAAAACCCCAAAAGAGAAATAAAGAAAGAAGTTGCAGTATTTCTGAGCAAAATAACATAAAGGAGCCCAGGAAAGACTCATTACACATTGTTGGAAGCAGGTTCTTTTCTGTTAATGGGAAAACAACGCGTAAACAGAGCTCTAGGTCAGCTGTTTGCTGGTTGAAAACATCTCCGGTCTTGTAAGAATTTCACAGCATCTGCTTTGAGTGACCTCATCCTGTCACATTTGAAAGTGTTTGGTTGTTCTCTGTTTTCCTTTCTGTAAATCTACTGCAGAAGAGATTTGAACCACCCCCATCAGTTGCAGTCATCTGTTTCCAGTGGGGGAGGGGACTTACAGCATCAACCTTGTAAAGAAAAGCCAGGTTTTACTGATATTTTCTTCTTTTTGGAATTTATAAGATCATTCCTGGTTAGGCTGTGCTCACTCCTGTCAACATTACTGAAGTACCAGTGACCTGTTTATTGTTTTCTTGTAACTTCTTGAATTTGTAGCTTCTTGAATTTGTTTTTTTTTAAGTGGATACACAAAACTTAGTTGTTTCTTTTGACAAAAGTCAGGCATATTAACTATTTCACCTGCCTCATTTGCCTGCCTTTGTCTATGCAAATGTAACATTTGCAGTACAAGATGCATAGTGTATGCATCTAACTGTACGCTGTTAAATGACAAAATAACACAGTTTAGTACCAATTTTGATGTCTTGCATTAAAGGGGAAATAATCCATTAATTGAGACAGTACAGTGCCTCACAGGCAGTGGAACAGTCTTGTCTTGCAGAGGGACAAGGACGAGAATGAGTTGTTTTTTGTGTTATAATTGTTCAATTACTATTGACATACAATACTATTATTAGTTTCAGGTGTACACCAGAGTGATTAGACATTTACATAACTTTCAAAGTGATCATCCCAGGAAAGGATGAAAAAGTGCAAATTTCCAGTTATGACAATAATAAAACAAAACAAATAAGCAAAACAATAATCATGGGGATATAAAGTACAGCACAGGGAATATAGTCGGTAATAGCTATGTGGGATTGAGTTGTATGGAGTGTTAGAAGAGGCATTGTGGAAACAGGACAGATTAGCTAAAACAGGGATTTTCTTATCAGGCCAGCAGTTCCTGTTTTTTTTAGGGCCAGATAAGTTGGAGAACTGTGATTGGTTAGGTTTTCTCAACAGGTGTTTCCATTAAGTGCAGTTTGACTTATTTGTGATGTGGCCCAGGCCCCTGCAGTGGTCAGCAAACTGCGGCTCTCGAGCCACATGCAGCTCTTTGGCCCCTTGAATGTGGCTCTTCCACAAAATACCATGGCATGGGCAAGTCTATTTTGAAGAAGTGGCATTAGAATAAGTTTAAGTTTAAAAAATTTGGCTCTCAAAAGAAATTTCAATCCTTGTAATTTTTGGCTCTGATATTTGGCTGTTGACTAATGAGTTTGCCGACCACTGCTGAGGAAACCTCAGGTATTGCTGTTCCTGATATAGGAGTTAACTTTATCAACATATATATTTACAGTAATATAAACTTATATGGATTATGAACTAGGTAAGGAGCAGTGTTCTCAGTGCTTAAAGGATTTGAAGAAGAAGGTGGTGTCCACTGGCTGTCCTGCTGCTCAAACCTGGATCACAGGTATGTTTTGTGGAACTTATGTCACATTGTTTTAGAGTTAGCTGCGTGTCTGCTTGTGAAGGCTGAGAACCTCTGAGTGTCACAGACTGTGGCTCCTCTGGAGAAAGTTAAGCTCTGGAGAGAGTGGACCTGCCTTCCCCAATAGGTGACCACCTGGAAGGTGGTGGCTGTCCCCAAATTGCATCAGGGGGAGTCTCCATCTCTCCACCACCCAGGCAACTACCTACTGTCTTAGCCCAGCCTCACTTGTCTCTTGATCTTGCCATTTTCATTGGAATTGCCACCCTTCAGGGTCAATAAGAGGTGATGACAGGGGAGGGGTTCAGAAAGAGTGGGATGGGGGAAGGGTTTTCAGGGAATGAGACAAAAGGACTGGATTTCAGCTCTGTGGCCCAGCCACAGAAGAATGGGAAAGTACACCCCAGCCTGGGGGGGGAGGGGGGGAGGGCAGGCACCTAGAGGGGAAGGTCTCCCTGTTGTAGAGAGGGGGACTTTTAAAAGCCTTTTATTTTTATTTGGGTGACATTGGTTAATATAATTACATAGGTTTTAGGTGTACAATTCTATAAAACATCATCTGTATATCGTATTGTGTACACACCAACCCAAGTCAAGTGTCCTTCCATCACAATTTACTCTTTTCTACCTTCCCCACCCTCCTTTCCCTCTGGTAATCATCATACTGCTGTCTTTGTCTGTGAGGGTTTTTTTAGAGCCTCTGTTGTGCTGAATATTAGCAATATGCCAAAATAATATCCTTTCCTGCTTTTCTGGAACAGACTTATGTAGTCTCTCCATCTAACTTTTTACATAAATACAATTTGCAATAAAAGAAAAATGTAAATAAAGTATCTTTGGAGGGATTAGGGTAGAAAAAAGGAAGCATTCTGGGTGGAGATGGTGGCGTGCCTTCCGGTTTACATTGCAAGTTCTGTGTGCCTGTGAAGCATATGAGTTTGCAATAGGGCTTCATGTGGAAAAATCACAATTGGCAGCGTCAGTACATACTGAAGAAAACCCCAGAATCCACTGGGACATGAAGTGCCCTGATGAGCACCCAACTGCCGAAAAAAACAGTGCTTCACCTAAGGAAGAGGGGTGGATTTTCAAATTCTTCTTTGTGTTACATTTACTGTTTTCTTAAAATAATAGGAACCCATTACAGGGACATTGTATTTTTACCTAATGAAATGAAACTCAATGGATTTAATTGCCAAAAGAAAAATTAAATGTAATGTTGAAAATAATAAATATTCCTTAATGAAACAAATTCTGATTTCCATTAAATATATCTGTTGCAGTTTACCCACATAAAAGGCTTTGTAAATAAGACCTTCCTTTTATAATCACAGGAAAATCTCTGCATTTTACTTCCCTTACAAGTTTGGAAAACCATGTTAACATATTAAAGACTTTTGTTAGTTTTTATTTTAGTACTCTTTTATATGTGCATATTTCCAATAAAAAGAAAACATACAAATGATATTTGCATATCTGGAATGTTGGAAACTGTCTAAAACTATAAAATTAAATTGTTCTACTTTGTAAAGAAGTCAGTATAAATTTTTTTGATTGACAATAATGCCTATCCATTCACCTCAATAAATAATTTCACAATTTCAAAGCGTTTAAATCAAATTCTATTTTAGAGAATAAAAATGTTGTAGTAGACTAAAAAATCAAGACTTCTACTCAAAATCACATCAAATATATTTTAATTAGTTACAAAGTAGCCCTGAAAGACTGTCCATTATATTATTTATATTTGCAATTATTACTGTTGGACAAATTGATAATTTCATTTCTGTTCAAATACAAGATTTCAACCAGGATTTGTTTCATTGCATGTAAAATGAAAATTAAATAATTTTATTTCACAGCATCAACTGAGTTTAAATTTCTATTGAAATGTGGGGTGTGGAGAGCAGATCTCCCCCTTGTGAGTTCTTGTCTCATTAAGTTTGAAGAATAAAATTTAAGATTAAAAGGGTAGAGATTTATTGGAAGCAAATACAGACTCCCACATAGGGAGGGGTTTCCAAGGGGTAACATACTAAGCCCCGTTATTCTAAGGTTTATAAAGGCTGTAGTTCTTTGTCTCTTCATGCTCCCTTCTAATTGGACCTCTTCCCCATTTTATGATCCTGTGCTTTTCTAATTGGTCAGTCTTTTGTAGAATATCAACTTCACAGTCCAAAACCCACATGGTGCCCCCTCTTTCTCTCCCCTTATATGTGTCCTCATCATCCATTACCCCTTCCAATCTCCCCCCATCACCACTTATGCCCTCACCCCCCGGTGTCCGTGTCCATTGATTAGGCTTAGATCCATGCATACAAGTCCTTTGGTTGATCTCTTCCCCTTACCTCCACCCACACCTACCATCCCTCTGAGGTTTGACAGTCAATGCTTCTCTGTTTTTGTTCATCAATTTATGTTATTCATTATATTCCATAAATGAGTGAGATCATGTGATACTTATCTTTCTTTGACTGGCTTATTTCACTTAGCATAATGCTCTCCAGTTCCATCCATGCTTGAGTTTGAAGCAGTCACCTTTTCCTCCTGTTTCTTCTTCTTCCTCTTCTTAAAGAATACCTTTCAGCATTTCATATAATACTGGTTTGGTGTTGCTGAACTCCTTTAGCTTCTTATCTGTGAAGCTTTTTATCTGAAGTTCAATTCTGAATGATAGCTTTGCTGGGTACAGTAATCTTGGTTGTAGATTCTTGCTATTCATCACTTTTAAAATTCCTTGCCACTCCCATCTGGCCTGCATAGTTTCTGTTGAGAAATCAGCTGACAATCTTATGGGTGCTCCCTTGTAGGTAATTAAGTATTTTTCTTTTGCTGCTTTTAATATCCTCTCTTTGTCTTTTAAAAGCCCTTGGCATTTTAATTATGATGTGTCTTGGTGTGGTCCTCTTTGGATTCCTTTTGTATGGGGTTCTGTGCACTTCCTGGACTTATATGGCTAATTCTTTCACCAGGTGGGGAAAGTTTTCAGTCATTATTTCTTCAAATATTTTTTTAATATCTTGCTCTGTCTCTTCTTCTGGCACCCCCATAATGCTGATGTTGGTACATTTGAAGTTGTCCCAGAGGCTTCTTACACTATCCTCAATTTTTTGTATTCTTTTTTCTTTTGTGGTTGAGTGTTTTTGGCCTCTTGGTATTGCAAATATTTGATTTATATTTTACATTTCTCTAGTCTGCTGTTGAGTTTCTGTAAGATATTTTTTTATTTCAGTCAGTGTATGTTTAATTTCTAATTGGTCCTTTTTTTATATCTTCGAGAGTCTCGCTCATATCCTCAAGGTTTTCGCTAAACTTATCAGCCTTTTCCAGGAGCCTCTTGAAAAACCTTATAACTGTGGTTTTAAACTTTATATCCAGTTGTTTGTTTTCCTCCATTTCTTTTGTTTGTGATCTGTTTCTTTCTCTCCACATTTTCACTGCTTCCTCGACTTGGTAGGGTAACTTTTTGTGCTAGGTATCTCGGCCTTCTCTGTTAATTGAGGTGGACACTCTTGGTGCACCCCTTTATGGACTGTATGAACAGCCTTGTTGCAGATATGTCTGGATTGTTGTTGATATCACTGGGAGAAATTAAACCTCCAGGCCAACTGGCTGTGAGGATCAGCTGTGTCTAAGCTGGGAGACAACCTTATGGGGCAAGACTTGCAAATTCGCCACAGCCTCTGTGCTCAGCTTGATGGGGCGGAGTTTCTGGGTGGGGCAGAGTTTCTGGGTGGAGCTGACTTGGCTTCCAGTCAGCTCCACACCAGGAGGACACTGGGTCTTAGCATCCACAGGCAATTGCTGCAGGCACCTCTGTGAGAAGGATGCCCTCCAGCCCCTTCCGCTGCCAGACTGTCCAATCTCTCTCCCAAGGAATCCGGAATCCCAGACCTTCGCTTGGCTCTGGGACTCTGTGCTGTCGGAACTCCTTTCTCCCTTCCGCCGGACCACGCCAGCGGCATAGCCAACAGTTTGCCCCTACTAAGCACACTCATGAGTGAGCCTCAGGAGATTCACTCTTAGCTACTCCCCTGAGATTCTGCCTCACAGCGCTGCCCAGGGCTCTCTGTGCACACCCACACGCACGCCTCCAGAGCTCTGTACTTGGCTGTTCCCCTGGGATTCTGCCTTACAGTCCAGAGTCCCCCTACAAGGGCTTGGGTCCTCCTGGTTCCGAGTGCAGTCTGAACTGGGATTAGCACAGCCTGGCTCTCCCGTCTCCTTTGCGTTTGAGCACCCCTGCCAGGCACCCAGTTGCCCCCTCCTCTCCTGCTCTGCACATGCGAGAGTCACAGTACCTTAGGCTTAACAGCGGTTCTGATTATCTGTGTGCATTTCTGTTTCCTTCTAGTTTTAGGATTTCCAGTCAGCCAGCTCTCCTGTGGTTGTGGATAATACCTGTTTTGTCTTTTAGTTGTATTCTTGAAATTGTTGTGAGGGGCAGCAGCCTAGGTGTTTACCAATGCCGCCATCTTGGTTTCTCTCCTCTCCCCTTATCTGACAACATTTCTCTGTCTTATGTGAATATATGTTTGCGTCCTTCCAACATCTGTCAACATTTCTCTGTCCTTTGTGAAAGCATGTTGCATGTTTCCCCATACTCTGTGATTTTTCTTTATCATCTTTGAATGTATATCTTCCTTTCCCTTTATCATGTGACACCTTTCTATTTTCTCTGAATGAATGCCTTCAGTTAGCTCCAAGCCCTCACCTATGTGTTCTTCTCCCACGGACCCTCTCTGTTCTAACACCCTAAACCTGCCTATTTTATCCTTAAAAATTCCTTTCAGTGTCCCCTCTGATTAGGAAATCTCAACTGCTGTTGGGAACAAGGACTGTTGATCATTCAGGCTACTTACTGCTGGACAGGGACATTGGTTGGGGCAGCTGTCAGGTTCCCATTGGAGGTGAGCAATCTTGGGGTCCACATGAGAAGGATGCAGCTACCATTTGCAATACTATCTGGAGGACCATTTGTAGTTTTAGGTGTTCCAGATGAGAAGACACAAATTATGCCAGGAGATTAAATAAACAAGGACCAAAGATTATTGATAAAAAACAACCTAAATGAAGGTCCAAGAAGGGAAGCTAGCCAACTTCTCAGGGATGGCATCAAATCCTTAATTTGTACCCAGACCTCTGGGGAGAGAGATTGTGAGGTGTGTTTATTTATTTATTGATTGGATTGATTGATTTTTATTTCAGAGAGGAAGGGAGAGAGAGAGATAGAAAAATCAATGATGAGAGTGAATCATTTATTGGCCGCCTCTTTCATGTCCCCTACTGGGGATCCAGCCTAATAGAAATTGAACCCTTAATAGAAATTGAACCCGGGACCCATCAGTCCTCAGGCAGACACTATCCACAGAGCCAAACCAGCAGGAGGCAGCTGATTAATGATTCTCTCTCATCATTGATGTTTCTGTCTCTCTCTTCCTCTCCCTTTCTCTCTGAAACCAATAAAAATCTTTTTAAAAAGGCTAATATAAGAACCACTGCAAAGATGGGGAGAATAAGCTCCCAGAGATACTAGGGCATAACTTGACTGATATCAGTGGCTTCCCTGGAAGCCTTCTTTAAGAGACGTTTGAGATCATCCAAAGTCTTGCAGGAGTAGGAGTGCTGTGCATCTGGTGTCAGTGTTGTTCTGTCCTCCTCTTGGGCAAGTGTCCAAGGCTTCACATGGGACAGATGAATCCGGAAGTCAATGCAGCTGACCTGTTGGGAGGCTCAGAACTGGGGTCTGTAAAGAGCTTTCTTTAGTTGTTTAAAGTCTGGCTTGGTCTCAGGTTCACAGACTAAAACAGAGAGGTTATCCTCACTGGGCCTCCTTGATTAACCAGGGAATGCTATTTCTCCACAGCTGATGAATGTGGTAAATGGGAATCATTGCTTCATTTACTAGCTGCAAATCCTGAACTAGCCAAGGGTGACTCAATTGCCCAACTTTTTTATCTCTAAAATACATACAATCTGTGCATTAAAAATAATATACAACAAGGCATAACCAGCAGAATCCCCCACATGAGAAGATAGATTCTTTTTTCAATGTTTTAGGCATTCTGTCCCCTGATTTTAGAAAAGCTAAGGGAGGATAATTTGGATTCTATCCCAGAATATTATGGACTCACCTCATACGTGTACAGTGGGTTTACATTTGGTGAGTATTAGGGGACAGCAGAAGGGAAAGGATTTTAACTATTCCTGCTCCTATTTACCCTAAGGCACTTTCATTCTTGTCCATTCTTTAGTTTAGTAGAATTGCCACTGAACCAAAGGATCTGTCTGGGTAAGAAACTCTGTACTGTCAAAAAGTAAGGCTACTTGGGGAAGCTAATGGGACTTTATGTCAGTTTTCTCTTTGAATTATAGTTATTTTACTAACTAGTTATCTTTTTCACGTCTATTGGGACTAGAGAATGAGATGTAGCAGCAATCTTTCTGCAGTGCCATTTGTACACTAAATTTATGGTAGAGATTTGCATTCTAAGTGCCTCTCTGGTAAGAGCAGCTCTCAAAGAGAGCATGTTTATGTTGCCATTTGTGTTTAAATTGGAATTCTAAAGCAGACCCAAGTTAAACATGAATACAACTTTAGATATTTTTCTGAAGTCAAATATGGATTGTTTACTTACCATTGAAGTTATTCTCTGTTTCTCCAAACCCCTTTTCTTTTGCAACTATCAACAACATAATCTGTAACCATTTTTAATCATCTCTCTTTTGTTTGCCTAGTTTAGAAATTAGGTTTTTTTTGGCATTTTTATGAAAAGTACATATTTAAAATTTATGATTAGTTAAAATAAGATCTGGAATTTAAAAGGAACCTCCAAAGACAATTTAGTATATATAAGTTATAGTCTTATATATTCTTCAATAAATATGTCATGTGCTTATTTATTAGATACAAAGCCATTATGGTCAGATAAGTCATGACCATTCATCAGTAGGTGGAGTGTGTCCCCAGCAGCAAGCCTGCTCTAAAGATGCTCAGGGTATTGTTCTTGAAGTGCTTCCCTTCTAGTTAAGAGAGAGAGAGAAAAGAAAAGACACAAACTAGAAAATGTGCCAGAAAAAGGATAGTGAGTGTGAAGTCATGGAAACACGTGGACTGATAGAGTTTAGTACCACTTTTCATTGTCATTTAACCTTTCAGACATTCTTGCTGATCTGTGAGAGCGAATTAGAAAAGGTGACCTGCCTTTTTTTAAAGGACTTTCAGCCTTGAGCTCTGTGTGCACAGTGGTTGGTCTCAGGAGTTCTCAGTAGATCTGATTTGAATAACTATTTCGCTCTCAGTATACTTCCTTTAAAACCCACGTTTTTCTCCTGAGAGGTAATTACCAACTATTGGTTTTGCATTGTTTTATATATCCTCTAAATAGTTCTATACACAACTTCCTTTTATTTTAAGAATTTAAAATGAAATCAGAAAATATAATGATCTGCAACTTTTTCATTTTGCTTATTGATTTTCTTAAGTAAATAATTTATACTTATATAATACATAGATAATATAAATATATATAACATATACAATATATATTCATTGTACGGTATACAAATATTCTGAAAAAAAAATCCTCTTTCACTACCTTTCTTCCCCTCATCTGAATATCCCAGAAAACCAATCCTACATAATAAAAGGCTAATTTGCAAATAGACTGAATGGCAAAACAACTGGTCTCTATAATATGCATTGAACACCAGAGGGCAGATGCCCAATGCAGGAGCTGCCTCCTGGTGGTTAGTGCACTCCCACAGGGGGAGTGCTGCTCAGCCAGAAGCCCTGAGCCAGGCTCATGGCTGGCAAGCACAGAGGCAGTGGCAGGATCCTCTCATGCCTGCACAGCAGTTGGGCATCCCTTAAGGGTTCCCAGACTGTGAGAGGGTACAGGCTGGGCTGAAGGAACCCTCTCCCAAGTGCACAAATTTCATGCACTGGGCCTCTAGTGTTATATAAATCAATATAAGAGTATCTTTTATAAGATAATTGGTATGACTTGAATTGCTGTTGTTATTAAGATAGTGTTATTGTTTGAATTATATCCTCCCAAAATATTTATTTATTTACTTATTTATTTACTTACTTACTTAATTGACAGAACTGTTTTTCTCTGGGCTACCTATGGGAATGATTGCAGAAAAAGAGGAGGCAGAACTCTGTTAAATAACTTTTTTACAACTTGCTATAGCACAGAAGCATTTTGACAAATATTAGTAGCAATGAGGAAGAGGAAAATGAGGCAGTTGTCAGCACTTTTCCCTTGTGCTGACCTTAACTTTCTTGTTGATTGTATTCGTCTTCATGTAGAATAGTGCCAAGCTGAGTAAGTGATGTTCATCATGAAAGGACTTTAAACAAATTGTACATATTTCATTTTATTATATATTACTTCAGTGTTTTATGAACTCTGGAAGTTGTTGATGTAAGTAACAGTGTCAAAAAAGACTTAGAGATAAATCACAATAAATTTCATCTTATCTTTTGGGATTTTCCAGTTTTCAGATTTGCAAGCTTTAGAATGCCTACTGGCATTCATGCCTACCTATTCATAAAAATTCACTGCGCTTGTGTTAGGGTTCCCTAGAGAAACAGAACCAACAGGAGGTGTATATAAGGAGAGAAAGAAGGAGAAGAGATGGTTAGTAGATATTACAGTTCATTGAGAGAAGTCAATCTTTATTCTAACAAGTCTTCAACTGATTGAATGAGACCCAGCACATTATAGAGGGTAACCAGCTTTAATCAAAGTCTACTGCTTTAAATGTTAATATCATTTAAAAAATATTTTCACAGAAAAAATGGACAATACTATTTGACCAAATGACTGGGTACCATGGCCTAATCAAGTTGATACATAAAATAACTAATCACAGCGCCTTTTTTTAGGGAATATAATTTTTTATTATGTGTTTTTTAAATTATTTTTAGAGAGAGAGGAAGAAGAGAGAGAAACATCTATGAAAGAAAAACATCCATCGGTTGCCTCCTGCATGCCCCCTACTGGAGATGGAGCCAGAAATCCAGGCAAGTGCCTTGACTGGGAATCCAACCAATGACTCCTTGGTGCATGGGTTGACGTGCAATCCACTGAGCTACACTGGCCAGGCTCAGGAATATTCTTTTCACATAATTTTATTTCTCCCCAAAAGGAGGCAATGTAACTTTAAATAAAAGTATATGTGACTATTTAATTTAATATACAATGTTAGCTAAACTGCAAAATTTGAGGGAGCAATCTCTTCAAAACTGCCCTGACTTCTGACATCAACTGCAAGTGTTGGGAGAGGGGCAGTCCAGAAACCATCGTCAATTTTGATAATTCACCAGAAGATCTCAAGGAAGTTACATTAAGGTTATCATTCTCATGATTATGGTATATTGCAAGGAAAGCAATGTAGAATAAAATAAACCAAGGAAATGGCAGAATCTGGCAGGAGTTCTAACACAGGTGCTATCATCCTCTCTCCATTGAGTCGTACCTTCTCCTGGCTATATATGTGACAATATGCACAGTGTCGTGCCAACTGTGGATGCTCGTCTGCGAGTTGTGTTCAGAGTGTTTATCAAGGCTTCTTTTCATAGGCAAGATTGAGTGAACGATTACACACATAGTTGAATTTAGTCTCCAAGTCAACTGACACCTCATGACCTGAAGTCCTCAACCTGAACAACATGGTTTGTCTTTCTAACTCAGGCACCGTAAAACTGTTGTCTGTGGTCAATCCTTACTCTAAACAAAGATAATGCTGCCAGAAGTGGCGTAGATTGCCTCCCAAGAGACAAGCCCACGCCTTTTTTAGACAAAGCCAATTTTTTAAATGAAGAGTTAGGTAATATGATACATTATTATTTGGAGATAAATAGCACCAATGGTAAAGTTTTAAGGCAAGAAGCCACTAATGGAAACAAAATAAAACAAAACAATAGTATTATGAAAGCACTTAACTTTCCTGAGCTTCGTTTACTAGATCTCTAGTATGAGAATATTAAATCACATGAACTTGAAGGTTCCCTTGATATTTTATGATTTTGTGGCTTTAAAGGGCTGCAGAAACTTAATATACTTCTCTTTTACAATTTCAAAAGTAACTTGAACTTGAAAAATTTCAGGCAACTTGCCTATAGGCCAGTTATAGGAACCTCTCCTTCAAGCTTGAGGTTCCTGAATTAACATATCGTTCAACTTCAGAAGGAATTAATGTCAAGGCTTCATTTGCTTTTGCAAGTGTCTCTTTTAATGAACAAAGTCCATTTCTCACCTTCTCCCTTTCTACTCTAAAATGTCTTTGCCTTCACTATCTTCTCCATCTTCATTAGAGAAAGATACAATAATGAATTCAGATTTGTAAAATAGTGAGATCATTTTTTCTCTGTTTCAAAAGTTTTTAATAAGGGTTTTATAGCAGAAATGTAAAAATGGCAGTATACTTGCCAACAGAAAGCTATCACAGTTGGATGTGGTCTTAGTTGTCCCCAAACAAACGGTCCTATGGGTGGTTGTCCAATTCCCCATTGAATGCTCCTATCGATAAGGAGCTCAGAAAACTGCCTGGCTCATTTTACAGTAGTACAAAAACTATAAAATATATCCATAGTATTTGAGTATTTGAATTGATTTATATAAGATGCAGCATTAATGGAAGAACTGTCACTGGGTTTTGTTTTATCATTGGTCAAGTGATATTCCAGAACTTTGTTGGTGCTTAGCTATCTTTGGGGATTAATGAATGAAGAAAAGTTAAGCAGGTTTGTGCACTTATATGTTTAGAACTCTCTGATTGTCATTTTTTGACTGTGACAGCACACATATCATGTTGTGTTATGCAAAGATTTTCTGCATTTATATGGAGGATTTATTGGGGCAAAATGGACTTCAAGAATGAAAGGGCAATTACAGGCAGAGAGTAGTAAAAGGCATCATGTCAAGAGGAGTAAAAATGAGAAAAGAAATTTTGATTTTATAGAAATACTATGAGGTTGGCCATTTGTTATGTCTACTCCTAAAATGATGAAAGCTTATAATGGAATCTGTCTTGGTATTGACTACATTTCTCCTCCTTCAAGTACATACAGAATGTTATTGACATATAATTTGAATGAGCTATCCCAATAGCAAAAGTGGGCTATCAATTATATTATTAAATAAGTATAGAGAAACAATAAACCATACTACTAGACCTGAAAAATTTAAACAAAAATCTGACAGCTCTTGCTCACCTATTTTCTAATCCACTGTTCTGCTATATATAAGGTTCAGTTAGAATAATATGAATGTATTTAGATACAAAAGATTTCATGGCAAACAAAATTAATTTCAAATTAAAATTGAATTTTACAACACATTGAAATATAGGTAAGATCTAGTATTAATAAAATGATCATCTCATTTTAAATATTCATTTAAATATTAGTTATCTAAATATTTTAATAGCCATTTAAATAGGCAATGTTCTGAATATTTTTAGTTTTTAAATAACATACACTTTTCAGATTATGCAAAATATTGTGAAAATCACCTAAATGTATTAAAAGTCAAACCACCACTTATTCAAATATATCTAGAAAATATAGCTAGAACTATAGACTTCAAACATGTATATAAGATAGCGTACAATGAGGCTTCCTACTCCACACCCCCAGTCTCCCTCTATAGACTTATCAGTTCTATGTATCAATTTCTTTTTTAGCTTTTCTGTAACTTTCCAATTATACACTCAAATACATGAATATTCATATAGGTCAATATAGATGTATAGATGTTATATATATAAATAGATAGATAATAGGTTTTTTTTGCACAAATGAACTTGTACATAAAAATGCTTTTTTTTCAGTGAAGGATAACTTTAAAGTCTGTTCATGTTAGCACATAAAGATTCACTTAATTCTTTCAAACAGAAGTGGTATCAATGTATCATTTCCTTATAAGGAAATTATTATTTTTGTTGTTACTAACAATATTGCAATGGACATTCTTTTATATTGATTTATTGGGGTGATATTGGTTAACAAAACCTTGCATGTCTCAAGTGTACAACTCGAAAAAACATCCTTAGCACATTGCATAGTGTGCCTATCGCCCAGTAGAAAGATTCACACCATTTCCATATATACACCATTTGCTCCCTTCCATCCTGCCCTTTCCCTCTGACTATCACTATACTGTTATCTGTGTCTATATGTCCCTACTCCTTTTTTCACTCAGCCCCCTATGACAGCTGTCAGTCTGTTCTATGTATCTATGTTTCTGTTCCATTTTGTTCGTTAAATTATTTTGTTCATTAGATTCCACATATAAGTGAGATCATATGGTATTTGCCTTTCTTCTACTGGATTATTTCACTTAGCATAATACTTCACTAATTTTAAAGAATATATGCACTCCATGTTTATAGCAGTGTTATTTATAATAACCAAGATATGGAAACTGTCCAAGTGTCCATCAGTAGATGAGTGTATAAAAAAGCTGTGGGACATTTATACAATGGAATACTGCTCAGGAAATATTGCCTTTTGTGACAGCATGGATGGACCTGGAGAGCAGTGAACATTTTTACATATGTATTGTTTCATTCTTGTGTAAAAAATATATGAAAAAGTGAGACGTGGAATCCGGGCGTTTTTCTCTACCATTATAGAGGAGTTTGTTATGCTATTTTGGTCTTTCTCTACCTATAAATTCTTCCCTATGTTACCTGAACAACAATTCTTTATCTTTCCCATTTGACATTTATCTCTTTCTCTGAGTTCTCTACCAAGTGCTTTATGCAAGACAATTTGTAAGAGTAAATTGCCTTGTAACATATAACACAAAACATCCATTAGCATTATTGTATTATTTTTTCAACCTAATCATACTATGCTCACTTAAAAAAGAGATTGGTTTATTCCAGTGGTTGGCAAACTCATTAGTCAACAGAGCCAAATATCAACAGTACAACAATTAAAATTTCTTTTGAGAGCCAAAATTTTTAAACTTCTTCTAACACCACTTCTTCAAAATAGACTCGCCCAGGCCGTGGTATTTTGTGGAAGAGCCACACTCAAGGAGCCAAAGAGCCGCATGTGGGTTGTGAGCCATAGTTTGCTGACCATGGGCTTATTCATAGCATAATAATTTCTTAGCTATATTGTATGTGAATTATATATAGTTCATCATAAGATAAAAGGGATAAAACATAAACCAAATAAATTTTCTGTCCATAGCCCTCTGTATGTCCTATGAAGGAAATGCTGTTAAAACATTTCCAAACATTTTTTTAGCTTCCTTCAAGATATATCTAATGTTGGTTATTTAATGCTCATAGTTAAAACCTTTTAACATGTACTATTATTTCTCATATTATTTTATATTCTTTCCTTTTGAATTTCTTATCTCTAAGGCAAATTTTCTTATTACAGTTCACATTTTCTTTCATTTTTGATTAGTTTTATTTCAGAGAGGAAGGGAAAGGGAGAGACAGAAACATCATTGATGAGAGAGAATCATTGATTGGCTGCCTCCTGCACACCCCACACTGGAGATTGAGCCCGCAACCCAGGAATGTGCCCTTGGCCAGAATTGAACCTGGGACCCCTCAATCTGCAGGCCTATGCTCTATCCACTGAGCCAAACCGGCTAGGGTTTATTTCTTTCTTTATTCTCTCTTGGGAAAGAAAATGGCCATATCTAAGATAATATTTTTGATCCGTGCATTCTTTAAATATTTAGTGTATATTCTAATTATAGTTGAGCTGGAGCTCTGCAAATGGATCCTTTTTGTATTTCCTTAACTGTATTGCTTATACTTTTTTCTTACAAATGGATAAATAGAGTCCTTGTCCACCAGTATTTTATCATTAATGGCTATACCTTTAGCATGAGTTGCCTCCATGAGGAAAAGTAGTGGGGTAAAAAATCATGGAAAAAAATACCAGAAGTGACCAGGTGAAGGAAGGAGGGTTGAAGAGTTAAACCAGTGACTTTTATGCTTCCTTCCTTGGACATGTCACTTACACATCCAGGAGATTCATGTTCTAGTCTTTCTGTAGGCACCCAATTTGCAGCCCTTCAAAGGGGTATGTGAGTGATAGTGACATATGTGAAGAATGACCAGAACTGTTATCCAAATGCTGTCAGTCATACTGATTGAATTGACCTCTTTCTGTCTTTGCACAGTTCTTCTGGGTTGCACATCAAGTATTCATTTATGCTCAGCAGCACTTAAATCCGTAAACTGCTATAACAAACAACTTCAGAATGAAACATAAGCCAGCTCGTGTATCTGTATCTTCAGGATAATTTGTTCTGTAGAAAGTTGGACACACTTTGGATTAAATTTAGATAAAACAGTTATTAAGTAATCACCATAATATGTCTGAATCACTCAAGATATTCAGTGAAGGTCATATCTTTCATGCTTCCATTGAGAAGAACATGGGGAAATTTTCATAATCGACTCTCAATCTGTGGAGATAGATTTAAGAAATTCAATTTCATAGTTAATCTAGAATGACAGAATAATTACTCCACGGGATTTCTCTGTGTCAAATATTCACCAATGTCAAGTTGGTGGTGCGTTCAGGGTCTCCAAGGGTCTCTTTGCCTTCCTCTTCCATATTCCCTGGTTTCCATGGTTCACTAGGACTCATAGGACCCAGGGTATGGTCATGTCTATGGCTATGATTTATTTCAGTGAAAGGCCATACAGCAAAGTCCACACAGAGAAGAGACAGGTGGGGTCAAAACCAGAAGAAACCAGATGTAACCTTCCAAAGCCTTCCCTTGGAGTCACACGGAAGTCTCATAACTCCTCCAGCATTGAGCTGTGACAACACAGAAGTGTTTTCTACCCAGGAAGCCCTCCTGAGACTAGACTCTAGAGTTTTTATGGCACCTTCTATCTAGCACTTACCAAATTTCAGTCTACCAGAAGGTATTCAGTAGAAATCATAGAGTTTGCACAGACAATGGAAGTGCAGTGGACTAAACTTATCATTTAGGGAAAGTTGTACATTAGTGTTGGAAACTGTTTGCCATTCAAGTTCCCAGACACCTGCCAAGGATTGACCTTTGAAGTATCCCTTTGCAAGAATAGCAATATCAAGCCCATATGTTATCTTGATTTTTCTTTGTAGGTTGTATCTTTATAGCAGCAGCAAAGCATTTTGGGAAAAGATGCCAGTAGTGTAAAAACAACCTGAACAGTATTTTCCTCCTCCTTAATGATTAATTCTGTCTTACTCAGTTGTTGGGTCACAACCTCCTGGAGAGCTCCCAAGGAGTAATCTGAATGAGACCCCATGGGAGACAGAAGAAAAGGGCAGACCACTTTAGATCAGTAGGTGGTAAGTTTAATGAGAAAGGGAATTTACTTAACAAGGTTTGTCTTGGGCAACTACAAGATGAGTAGATTTCTGCACCCACCGACCAGATCTTAGGTTTATATCGTGGCCTTAATAGGGTTCAGTCACATTCCCAGTCCAGATGTTCCTATCACTACATTAGTATCTCAAGTCTGTGTCCTTAGGCTGTGTCTGTCATGGGAAAAGATAGTGAACTGCACATTGCACACAGAGGGACCTCCAATGTTGGGGTCCAGCACCTGAGTCAAAAGAGCAGCACATCTTTTTTAAATATATTTTTATTTATTTTATAGAGCGACAGACAGACTTAGATGGATGGGTTGCCTCCTGCATGCTCCCTACTGAGGATCAAGCCTGCAGCTCAGGCATGTACCCTACTAGGAATAGTACTGATGACCTTTCAGTTCATGGGACAATGACCAAACAACTGAGCCACCTGGCTGGGTGGCAGTCACATCGTCCTGATGCCCTTCTCCAATACCAGTCATTACAATATTGCCTATAAACAATTGTTACAAACATTTCAGATATATATTGAAGACAGTGTTTACAAATCAAGCTTTATAAATTATCAGTGGTTCACAGTCTAATACATTTATACTTGCTCACGTATTATTCATCCCTGCAAAAAAAATCTAACGCAGTACGAGAATGTGATAGAGCCAGCATTATATGCATGTACACAAGCACTAGAAGAAACATTAAGCAAAACAAATGAAACAAAAAAAGGATCTTTTTTCTCAAAATATGTTTTTTCTTCTTTCTTAAATTTTCAAAGGCAAAATGTATGTCTTTTGACATTATTTTTGTATTATATTGGAGGTATTAAAATGTCTTGATACTTTGCTAAACATTTCCTGATACTATTTTTGATATCTCTTATTATGGTATTTGCATTTTCAATGATAATAAATCTTGCTTTAACAAAAGAGAAGCCTTCTTTCCTACAGCCATAATTCCTAAAAGACAATGGAAAATGCCCAAATGTTCTTTCCCCTTTCCTTTTACAAAAGCTCCCTTCCAATAAAGACAAATAATTAACTAGCAGGGACTTTCAGTGAGATCAGCATTGCTAACCATGATGGAAAGGGGAAAGTCTTTGCTGCTGTGATCTCTTCCTCCCCATCCATACCTTTTATGACAGAAATGATTATTTTTACAGAGTAAGACGTTCAGGTTAATAGGCACCATTCTTCCCTAGGCTGACAAGAAAGATGGTATATCCCTGAAGATGCTGCCATATATCTTCCGAATGGAGGAGAAAAGAAAATGCAACTGTGGCAATAACCAGAGATTAATTGTTGACTAACATCGTTGAGGGTTTAATATGTGCTCTCAGAGCTTTACATCTGGATCTCATTTAATTCTATAAATTAACAATCAGAGGTAGGTTTTTATTACCATAATTATTAACTTCCACCTTTCAAGGATGAAGAAACTGAGGCAAGGGTAGCATAATTCCCCAAGCTCCCCCTGGAAGAACAGAACATGCATTCAGACACTTGCATTGTGATATCAGAGTCTCAGTGTTAACCATTTTACCTTGATTTCCCCCCTACAGTGTTCTTATGTGTGTGCACTTCTATCTCTAGGCAGGGGGATAAAAAATGTGTTAATATATACATCTACTCATGCAGAAACACATACCTTAAAACATTAAACACATTATTTAACAACTATAGGCCTGGTGCATGAATTCATGCATCAGTGGCGTTCCTTGGCCTGACCTGCATGATTAGGCTGAAACAGGCTCTCTGACATCCCCAGAGGGATTCCGGATTGGGAGACGGCATAAGCCAAATAAAGGGACCTCCTGGTGCATGATTGGGTTCGGGAGGGACACAGGAGTTTGGCCAGCTGGGGATATCTGGCCCATTTCAATCAGTCCAGATCGGTTGGACCGCAGCAGCAATCTCACCTATTCGTCAAAGTGTCTTCCCTCTCTTCATCAGTGCATATATAGCAAGAGATTGAGCTGCCTTTGCATATTACACTTTGATTGGATGAATAACCCGATGACTGGATACTTAGCATATTGGGCTTTTGTTATATAGGATTCTTTAACTCAGTCATTTAAGCCCTGGCTGGTGTGGCTCAGTTGAGCTCTGTGCTGTACACCAAAAGGTTGCTGGTTTAATTCCAGGTCAGGGCACATGTGGATTGTGGGCTCAATTCCCAGTGAGAAGCTCTCAAATCGGTGTTTCTGTCTCTCCTTTTCTTTTCTCTCTAAAATAAATAATAATAATAATAATAATAATAATAAAAATACATATAAAAATAAAATCACTCAGTCAAATCCATTTTAAATCAAATGGATTGCAGGAACTTATTTTGATAGTAGCTTAATTATTTTATACTGTTTATCTAAAAGTTTCTCATTTCATTCCTAAAATAGATACAAAACAAAAATTATAATTCTAGTTAAATGTTTCCACCCATTAAATAACTAAGAATCTAATATTTTCAGAAAGAAGTTAAACTTGCCCTCTATAATTATAAAAAATAGTACATGTGCATTCATTATAAATATATATTTGTACATTTTCACTTCTAAAGACATATTTATTTTATGACTTGGAAGTAAGATAATATTCAGTGGAAATGATTCAATAGTTCTGACTTCAAGATTTCTTGTCTCATAAAAAAGGTAACATTGATTTGACTATTTTAATAGTCAGGCATTATAGTTACCAACCCCTTTGATCTTGCAACTGTATTTTTTAACCATCAATGTAGTTGTGTAAACCAATATTAATATTAATATTCCTCATTTTTAATAATGAAAACATTTAGAGCTTCATATGAACAAGAACCTGCGATACTATAACTAAATCAACAAATTCTCTATAAATAAAAGAACTGAAAAGTTTAGTTAATCCATTTATTCTCATTATGGGAAATAGTAAGTGTTCTGTTAGGCTCTTTGAAATATTAAATATAAATATTTTTATAGACTACAGTTTCAGAAAATCTATAATTATTTCATTTTTCTATATTAACAGAATAATAAGGTTATGCTCAGTTCTGGATAAAACCTTTTAGGAAAAACATTTTCACCTGGGAGGAGGTAGTGAATAGCCTTAGCAGAAATTAGTTCTGACAGTGTCTGTGGCCAGAGAAAGGCCAAGTCAGGCAGTATATATGTTCAGATAAGATTTATTTCATTTGCTCATATAACCTTGGGGACCCATAGAATGTGAAAAACATCCATTTTTCTCATCTAGCAGCAGTTTGCATAGAAACACATTTTGGTATCTCTGAAAGTCATCCAGCCTATTCATAAGCATTGTCAGTGAATAGGGAGCCTGTGTTTTGACATTTGGGTTATTAAGGAGCATCTCCTTGTATCTAATTTAAGCCTATGTTCCTGAAATCTCCATTTGTTGGATATAACTCTATTCTGTGGAGTAACTCTGCTCAGATCTACCTTCTCTTGTATGTAAGGGTTGTTTAAATTATTCTTCACAAGAAATGATTTGCATGTTTTTTACCACAATAATTTATAGCTAACATTTATTAAGGGCATACTATTTGCTAGGCAAAATACTATGTTTCATGTGTATTAATAATTTAATTTTTGGAGGGGCTGAGTGGAGGTGAAAGAAGGCATAGAGGGATAAATGGTGATGGAAAAATAAAATAAAATGTTAGTACCAAGTCTATGAGATAGGCTCTATTGCTAATATCATTTTCATAATGAGGAAACTAATTGTCATAAGACTTAATAGGTATATCAAAGTAACATAGGTAATGAATGAGTTATAGAAAGTTTTTAGCAGCTGGAACAAAGTCACATAGCTAGTTAGTGGGGAGGCAGGATTCAAACAGACAGTAGCTCTAAGTCCTAAGCTATTTACCTCTAGATTAGCACATTTCTTTTTTATGCCTATTAAATCCTTGGTCGTTCGATCATTTTTATCTGATTCTAAATTCTTGAAAAAATAACTTTCCTAAGATTTGAGAAGTATGCTTAATAGGATGAACATTACTTTTCCTCATTCTTTGGTAAGTCATGCAAAGGAAAAATATAAATGCTCAATCAATAAAGGTGGCTAAGATAGCCTATTTTATCATGTGGTCATATTAAAGAGTCACTAATGTCCTAGCCAGTTTGATTCAGTAGATAGAGCATTGGTATCTCTGAGAGCCATTGAACCTATTCCTAAGCATTGTCAGTGAATAGGGGCCTGTGTTTTGACAGTTTGAGTTATTAAGGAGTATCTCCTTTTATCTCATTTAAGCTTATGGTCCTGAAATCTCCATTTGTTGGCTATAACTCTGTTCTGTGGAGTAACTCCATGGAATGAAGGATCCCAGTATTTATTCCTGGTCAAGGGTATGTAACTGGGTTGCAGGTTCAATCCCTAGCCCAATTGATGCATCTCTCTCCCATCAAGGATTCTTGCTCTCTCTCTGTATCCCCCTCCCTCCCTTCCATTTTCTCTAAAAGAAAAATCAATGGAAAAATATCCTCCAGTAAGGATAGATAAAAAAGAAAAGGAAAGAAAATCTTGTTCAATGGCCCTATTAAAAAGTAATTAAGTATAAAAGTTATTCTGAACAAAAGAGACTGATTCTCAATAGTCACATGATTTCACCTACTTATTGACATAGAGAAAATATATATTAGAGGGGAAACATTTAAAACAGAAGATCAAGAGATGGGGTGTTTTCTATTAAATAACTAGGAGCCCAATGCGCAAAGATTCATGCTAGAATGAGCTTTCCTTTCCCTGGTTGCCAGCACCACCTTTTCACTCTGGCCCCACCCCTTTCAACTCAGGCCCCATCTTCCCACACTGCCCAGAGGCCCTGAGAGACTGGGGTTAGGGATGAATGCCTGTGTCCTGCCCCAGTCAGTGGGTGCCTATGTATGCAAACTAACCTCCTGACATCTTTGTTGGGTTAATTTGGATATCACTCATGATTGGCTGGTGGTGTAGTGGAAGTTCGGTTAATTTACATGTTTTTCTATTATTAAGTAAGACTAGAGGCCCAGTGCATGAAATTTGTGCATGGGTGTATGTGTGTATGTGTGTGTGGGGGTGCCCCTCAGCCCAGCCTGCACCCGCTCCAAAATGGGACTCCTAAAGGGATGTCCAACTGCCCGTTTAGGCCCCATCCTAATAGGATTGGGCCTAAACAGGCAGTAGGACATCCTTCTCACAATCCAGGAATTCTGGCTCCAAACTGCTCGCCTGCCTGCCTCCCTGATTGCCCCTAACTGCTTCTGCCTGCCAGACTGACTGACGTCTAACTGATCCGCTGCTAGGTTGTTTGCCCCCAACTTCCCTCCTCTGCCGGCCTGTTCACCCCTAACTGCCCTCCCTTGCAGGCCTGATCCCTCCCAACTGCCCTTCCCTGATAGCCTGATGGCCCACAACTGCCCTCTCTTGCAGGCCTGGAACCTCCCAATGGCCCTCCCCTGCTGGCCATCTTGTGGTGGCCATCTTGTGCCCACATGGGGGCAGCCCTCTTGTGTGTTGGAGTGATAGTCAATCTGCCTATTACTCTTTTATTAGATAGGATAGAGGCCTGATGCATGATTTGGGGCAAGCTGGTTTGCCCTGAAGCGTGTCCTGAATCAGGGTGGGGGTTCCCTTGGGGTGTGGAGCAGCCTGCGTGAGGGGCTTATGGTGGTTTTCAGACTGGGCATGCCCCCCAGCGACCCAAGTGGAGGCACTGGGATATGGAATTAATTTATGTTCTATAATTGAAATTTTGTAGCCTGGAGTGGAGCCAAGCCTTCTGCCTGCTCCATGGACACAGCCATTTCTGTTTGAAATTTTGTAGCCCAAAGTGGAGTTCTAGGCACTAGGGCTGCAGAAGCTTGGCTTCCTCCATCACCTTGGCAACCCTAGCCTCCGCTTTCTCCAGCTCCATGGCTGCTGCCATTTCTGTTGGAATTATGTATCTTCTATAATTGAAACTTTGTAGCGTTGATTGGAGGCCTAGGCCAGCAAGGGCAGGCAGAAAGCTTGGCTTCCTCCATTGCTGCAGAAACCCAAGCCTCCTTCCTGCTTTCAGTGGCAGCAGCCATCTTGGTTGGGGGTTATTTGCATAATTTGTTCCTGGTTGGCTGATGGGTGTGGCTATGGGCGTGGCTTGATAGGAGGTATGGTCAATTTGCATATTAATCTTTTATTAGATACGATGATTAAATAGAATTGCTTTTATAGTTTTTAAGAGAACATCTTGCTATGAATTATCATCTTGAGTCATGTCCATTATTTTGACACACTGAAAAGCTCAAGGCATATTTTTCTTTCTTGGTCAATGAGTTCAATAGAATAAACAAAATGATTTTTAATGTCTAGGCCATTTAGAATTTTTCTTCTAAATATACATTCTCATCATAAAACACTGTAAATGTAGAAGGTATGGGACCCAAAACTCGTTACGGTTCTCCCAGATGATCCAAAAAATAAAAAGTAACAAACAAACAAATACATTTCAAGTAATTTTGGAAGAAATGGTCACGTAGTCAGCAAATAAGAGTTCTGCACAAACTCTGACACTAATTCACCTCTTTCCTTATTTGAGGAAATGGAGGAGTAGGGTTGAGTGGCCACAAAGGTACCATTTAGTTCTTAAGTTGCATTGTTAGGTAAATTGTGTTATTTTTTACTTTTAAAGTGTAAAGAGCGAAACCCAAATGGCCATATTCTCTCTAATGTGGTTTAGTGGGTTGGTATTGTGTTCCTAAGAATCTAAGACCACGTTCTCCAGTTGACTGGAGCACTGAGATGGGGTAAATGCACTTATCACAAGAGAATCATTCCACAGCTAAGGCCATCTCTCTACAGAGACAGGGATTTGTAAAAACAAAACCAACTTACACCTGGAACAGTTGCATTTGGCGTGACTGAATTTCCCTCCCTCAGACATTAAGAAGCCTCTGTATTATCGAAATATCGGCACTCTATTTTCATTGCTTTTCTTTTGACTTCGAAGCGTTCTGTGGGTCCAGAGCACAGGGTGATTAATGATCTCAATATCCATGTGTTCTCTGCCAAATTCAATTTAGTATATTTGCTGCAGGTGATCCCTGGGGCCTTTGTACACATGGAAAGAAGGCAAATTAATAATTAAAAAAAAACACAACAGCTATCTGGTGGTCACTTTTAACTGAATTTGTTTGTGGTCAGGCCCACACTTTATAATTCAACTCTCCACTTCAGTTACTCTTGAGCTGTGATGCTCAGATAAGAAAGATGCTCTGAGAAGATAAATCTCCTTCAACAGCATAAAATCTGGGAAAAATGGGGGGGGGGCATTCTGTGTATCTCTTCCTTTTATAATACAACTTCAGAAATATTTATCTTTTGCCTGATGGAGGAATGCGGAAGATGGAGTAAAAGAAATCAAGTAAGAAGCCAGGATTCAATAAAAGATTGTGAAATGCTCTCTGCACAGATGGCCCCTCTGCCCACCTGTGGAGTATGATAAGGACAACTGGGGACCTGGAGGGCAAAGTCCTACATCTCTTTCCATGGAGAACCTGGCACAGAAGAGAATTCAGTTATGTTGAGTGTATACCCCAAAATGTGATTATTTTAGAAGTAGCCCAGGCTTGTAGGTATGAACAGCAAACTTAACCAGAGCTCCCCACTATTAAAACTCGTCCTTTTATTCTTGAAGAAGCTCATTGTGCATTTGTTTTCTGGAATGAACATAATGGTCTTGACCATTCTGGTTGTTTTCTTCCCCCCAGAAGCAACCAAGTCCAGCATCTGATTTTTAGCCTCCATCTGCATAGAGTATTTAAAGGCAAATGACTTTTTTTTTTTTGCCAGACAAACTCTGTATTTCACAAATGATATTAGTACATGAGGATTGTGAATAGTATTCACTGTAGCATTAAACTACATTTTTTATGGCCAGATACCATTTTAATCTGTATCTGCAGGAACTGTTTGTGAGAGTATTAACCTGTGAGGTTACATTTGAATAAGTTTTCCTCAAGGAAGTGACATAAAAATAGAAGCAGAAGTATTCCATGGAATTTATAAGAGGCAATAGTGTTTGCTTTCTTATTCATTAATGTGACTAAAGCTTTATGGTGCTCTCATAAATTTCACACCATCATGAATGCATGATGTCAGAAGATGTTCTGGACTTAGAAGCTAATGTTTACAACAATTTGATACTTGCAGAAATGGATTAATTTTACTGCTAGCTTACTATAATTCCATAACTCACAAAATGTATGCCCATTGTCTAAGTTTCTTTATAAAACATAGTGGACCACAGGGTTTGAATACAAGGTATGCTTCAGAAAAGTGTGAGCACATCATTTTTTGAGCAGGTGGTGAAGAGCATTTATAACAAACCCTGAAGCAAATTCCATTTTGATAAATAAATATATTGTTGATAATGATGCCACAATGATGTGGTCTCTGCTTAACTATTTCAGCAATGAATTCAAACACACTTAATGAGAAGAGCCATAGAAATCATGAAGGAATAATCAGCGTGTCATTTTGCAGTAAGTTAGCAATGGGCTATTTGTTTTTTACTCAGTTTTGGGGGGTAGGAAGTGGAGACACTTCACAGACGACTGCAGTAGTATTTATTGAATGCCTGAAGGTGCCATGTTCTCAGGGTCACAGTGCCCTGCTCCATATAGCCCATGTCCAAAGGCTGCCACTCAAAGAGACTGTGAAATGAATGACTTTCATTGTGTCCTGTGACTGAGGAGCCCTGCAGGCTCTGTGTTTGAAGCAGAAAATCAAATGTGCATAAGATTAAATTTCTGCTTTTGAGGTCTTCCTAGAATAAGTTAGGTAGATATTACTTTATAGGATAAAGAATCTCATATTCAGAGAGCTAATTAACCAGCTTTCGGTCAACCTAACTAATGAGAAGAGAATATGAAATGTGGAATTTAGATGTTCTAACAAAAGTTGGTGTTATTAGCAGCACATTACACTATTTTTAAACCCAAAACTTTGTACAAAGAGCATAACATGTTTTAGTAAAAAGTTCCATTTTAACACCCCTTCCACATTTCAAGAAAGTATATAAAAATATGCTAGTACCAGCTGTTTCTAGATCCTACCTTAAAAACACACAAAACCATGCTAGACATTTTGTTAGGGTTAATTATAGTTGTGCTTCTGGTGACCTTTAGTTAAAATAATCATGTGCCTTTGTGAGAATGCATGGTTAGACTTGATACCAAATCCCACTTTCATTAGTTATTCATTGGCTGTGAAAATATCTAGTTGAATATGTTCACCTCAGGTTATTGTACATAAAGGGGGACTGATAATACCTACATTTCAGATCAGATATTACACAAGCACTGAGTGCTTCTCAGAGTCTAATAAATAAGTGTGTATGTCATGCATCAATCACTTATTAATAAGTATGTACTTCAAGCCTCTTTATTCAGTGGTTTTATTTGGGAATGTGTTGCAGGCCAGTCACTTGCTTTCCATACAGAAAGGTATAGGAATGTTTAGTTGATTTAGCAGTAGAAGTCTATCTGTAGAATGTTAAGTCAAGTTATTTACTAGAGTTAGTAAATAATATATTTAATAAATGATACACCAAGATTTGGCTGAATCCCAAACCCAAACTTGTAAACTGACCAGTCTCCTTTAAACAACCTAGTTATTTAACACATGAGTTGTTTAAAGAAACTATGAAAGTTTAGGGAATGTCTATAGTTTTTTTTAATTTATAGTAAGGAAGACACTGGTAATTGATAATTAGTTTTGTGTATGTCTAATAGAAGTAGACTCTTGGGTAGAATGATTATAGGTCTAAATCATAATAATATTTTGGAGGTTTTATGTTTGTGATAAGAAAGTTTGTAAAATTCTTTATTTGCTTAGAGCAATCTGATAGTTCTTGAGTTAGTTTAATTATCAAAATGTGCCTGCCAAGTAAATATGCTCTTATGCTGTAAGTGTTATTAGGCATGTCTGTGCAACGAGTTAGACTATACATTCAGTTATTAGTAACAATGTTAAAGTGAGGTCAGATATGTGGTATTGATGATGATAAATGCATGGATTTATAGTTCTTCAGATGATATATTTGGAAAACCACACATTATGAAAAGTTCTGTGTTGACATGTATTCCATATTTAATATAAATCATAAACCTTTCCTTTGAAAAATAAGCACATAATTCATCAGGATAAGCAGGCTAAATGAACATTATTCCAATTTAAATATTTGCATACTTATTAAAATCTAATAGGTGACAAAAGCACAATGCTAAGTATTTACAGGGACACTAACTATTGAATAACCACTTTAGAAGAAACAAAAAACACAGAGAAGATTGTTTATCTACTGAAGATGAAAACTTGTAAAACTTAATATTTTTTCAGATTCCTCCTACTTTGACTTTGAAAAATGAACTGTAAAATAGTTTATGGAATTTCTAAAGCAGACTAATATGAAGTGATTGGTATATGAACTCTATGGAACAGTAAATATACAAATGTTATTCAACGATATTAAAAATGGAGAATATAATAGAGATAAGAGGTTAAGTTGACTTCCAGGTTGACAAGTAATATCAAAGGTTGACATTTTTAACATGTTAACATTATAGAAAAAAATGGAAGGGAAAGGATCTCTTTAAAGTGTAGTTCCAAACAATAAAAGTGCACCTTCAAAGATGTAGGAACAGCTCATGTGTATGAGTCGGTTACCTATTAATATGAATAAAATAAGAAATGCCATGTTGAGACTGGCCAGCATGGCTCAGTGGTTGAGTGTCAACCTGTGAACCAGGAGGTCACAGTTCAATTCCCTGTCAGGGCACATGCCTGGATTGTGGGCTTGATCCCCAGTGTGGGGTGTGCAGGAGGCAGCCTATCAATGATTTTCTCATCATTGATGTTTCTGTCTCTACCTGTCTTTCTCCCTTCTTCTATTTTTAAAAACAATAAAAAATAAAGAAATGATTAAAAAATAGCAAATTGAATCAAAACTATTTTATGGTGGCCAGTATTTCATCTTTAAGGTTTCCAGAGGGAATTTTGGCATCAGTTTGACATTATTAAATTATTTATATCAAAATATTATGGATGCATTATAAGCACATTGCTTAAATTCCTACTTATCAAACAAAATATTATTTAAATTGTTATATCTAAAATTGTGTTTCATCAAAGCTCATTTCTAAAAATGCCACACTGAAAAACAATTCTACGCTCAAAAGGTTTGGGAAATACTGCTTTTTAAATTCCCCCTTGGGAAAAGATACTGGGAAAAGATATTAATGCTCACCAAATGTAATTTTAGTCTTTGTATCTTTAAGTCCCATTGGACTATGTTTCCAATCATAACCAATAAAATGTGAGCAGAGGTTAGTTAATTTCAGGCTGAGACATTGGTAAACTCGTGAACAACTCTTTAATCTCGGGGCTTTACCTGTATGGGATCAAGCACTTTGAAGGTTAACTGTCCACTGGATGGAAGTGTGAATGAAGATGAGTATGTTTTCATTTTAAGGTGTGGTCAATTAAAACTTATTAAACCTAACATTTAATAAAGTTTATGAGAAGTGCTAAAATTACCCATTAACTTTCCTCACAAGAAACTCTTTATCTTTTATTTCTCCCTTACCCAAATTCTATTTGACATTCAATTTAAAATCCGAAGGATGTAATGAAAGCCCTTAAGATAATGACTGTGAAATAGCAATGTAAGCTGACATTTAATGAACTAGACGTGTATGTCTCTTACCTGAAGAGATGTGAGGATTGTAAGTCACACTGGTTATATGGTCTGTGTTTATCTTCATCTTTTATCATAATCTCTGGGGAACATTGCTTAGCTCTCTACTAAGTATCTTCACAGATATTCCACAATTTTATATTATTTAAAGTTTATTGATAATGCAAGAGCTAAAGCTATATCATACTATTTAGTATTTTGCTTTCAAAATACAATCCCAATGAAACCATGCCTAATTAATAGCAATATAAGTGGATTCATATTTATTATTCTATTATTATCATTATTTTATATAAATCGCATTAAATTAACTGAAAAAACTTAATATTGGCATTTGAGACAGGGAGATGCCAGTTCATGAGTCATTATCTTCATTATCAAATGTCATTGCACACCTGGAATGTCACACAATTTGTTCTAGTTCCTATTAGATATAAATCAAAAGGTTACATTGCCAGCCTGCCCGAGGCTTCTAAAATGAAAGCCAGAAATTTAGGTGTATTTCACTTTTTCATATAGTGAAGAATTTATAGAGAGCAAACAGATGACCATTGAATACGTTCAGTGTCATTTTAGACTTTTAAACAATGTTAGTATGAAAACTTCATATTAAAACTATAACCATATATAGTGGGTATGCCTTGCAGTCCAAAAATATAGTTGTGCAATAATTTTTATCTAGAAGTCAACTTAATAACTATCTCCAGCCCTATTCTTCTAAGTTGTCCAACTAAGTGTTTCCTGTGGGGTGATGATTAAGTTTTAAGGGCTTACAGAGTGCCAGACAATGAATACCCATACTGCTATCAAGTCATCACTGTAATCAGGTGTCTCCTCAGAGGCCCACCACCCTGTTTGATTCTCAGGTACAGATTACATAGACTCGCCTCATCTGAGCTACTATGTTGATGTTCAGTAAATGTTTGCTGAATTTGAGTTTGTTGGAAATTAATCCGTATCCCATTTTCTCAATAGGAAACACTATTCTCAGTGCTATCTAGTTGACTTTTATCACATTTTATTTTCACATAGCAAGCCTAGACTTGATTTACATGAATCACAGATTTATCTGGTGTTAAGATTTATTAATACTTTAAAGAGTACAAATAATGCAGAAACACAGGTGAAACTCAAAGTGATTCACAACATGCCCTGTGGATCCCTGGCCTTCCTCTCCCACATTGGGCACATTTTGTGAACCAAAATAATAGATGAGCCATCTAAATGAAATAGGCTGGTCACTGAACACAGTGAGAAGTATTATCAAACGTCTCCATTCTACCCTCAGATCCTTCATGGATTATATGACGTTTTCCAAGGGCCCATATCTCATAAGTCTGTAGATTCTAAATGTGTTTTCCATTTGCAATCCTACACCAAGGACATTCTGCTAAGATAATTCCATAAATAAAGAATTTCCTTTTAGAAAATATTAGTATATTTTCCAGAAAGGGTCAGATTTTATACTGGGGTTGTTATTGTTTTTGGTGTGTGTGTGTGTGTGTGTGTGTGTGTGTGTGTGTGTGTGTGTGTGTGTGTGTATTTCCCTCTGGGAAGAAAATAGATGATTGGCTATGGTCACTACTAGTGTATCCCTCTCCATGTGGCAAAAGTATAACTGCGATTATTCTGATAAATACTGAAATAATAAATGTTGTAATCTCACCTCTACTATAAAAAAGGCGGAATCAAATCAAGAAATCATATATTGAATACCTATTGCAAACATAGTAAATTTGACAAGGAGGAATGTAACTGAGACAGAAATGATGTTGAAATGCATGCTTTCTTTGTCAGGTGATAGCATTTTAACTAATAAAACAGAAAACTTCATGTAGTATATAAGCCCAGAGTCATCAATTTCACATGAGGTCACAAAAAGATTCCCAGAAAGTTTTCCTGGACCACTGGCAGGCTGAAGTCCAGGAGAAAGAGATGTTTTTAATGGTTTGAGACAAGAAACCATTTCTCATTAAGCAATAAAATAATTGAAGAGAGGTGTGTGTGGCCATGAACGAGCAAGTGTTTTTTTCTTGTTTGTGTGTTCATATTATCTAGGTAATTTTTGAATAGTCTACTTTCATTTGGTCAGCATTTCTGAAATCTGTATGAAATAAAGGTAGCAACATGTGGTAGTGGAAAGTGGAGGCGGGGGAGGGAAGAGGAAAGAATGAATTCACAGTGGAAATGGCATTTCCTAAAAGCCCACTTTCTAGCAGGAGTGATGATAGGAGTTCTATAAATGCTAGGTTGGCTTGACGTTGTAACACATATCTATTGTTGCTTTTCTTACGTAGAATTCTAATGTCATGTGTGGAAATGCATTGCAGGGAAACTTTATAAGATATATTCTCTAAAATATCTTTCAGGTAATGGGATCAATTTTGATAAAGTGACTCCATGGCTTCTTGCTGGTTTGGTACATTGTGAAAAATAAGAACCACTCTAACTCCAGAGCAGAAAATAAATCATAGATCTTTCTTCCTTAAATAATTGACCTCGTATGTAGATTAAGACCACCAATGGCAACTGTTACAGAGAATTGAACTTGAAATCATGAGGTTACATGGATGTCTAATGTCTCTCTGTAAATAAAAATATTGCTATTCAGCCGAAAACCAGTTTGGCTCAGTGGATAGAGCATCAGCCTGTGGACTGGAAGGTCCCAGGTTCGATTCCAGTCAAGGGCATGTACCATGGCTGTGGGCACAATCCCAGTAGGGAGTGTGCAAGAAGCAGCTAATCGATGTTTCTCTCTCATCGATGTTTCTGACTTTCTATCCCTCTCCCTTTCTCTCTGTAAAAAAAAAATCAATAAAATGTATTTAAAAAAAATATCGCTATTCAGTAATAATCATGAAGTGCAATCTTAGTAGCAGTCGCTAATGTAATATAAACAATGAAACCCATTCAGTGGATGGTGGTTGAGAACATTTTAATATTTCATTCAGTTCTAAATTAAATATAATTATCTATATAAACTACAATATAGAAATCTTTTCCTTCAACACACAAGGTTGAGGGTATGGCAGAAAAATATTTAAAAAAAGAAATAATATTTGCAAGCACCCTGGTGGTTTCTTGAGAACACAGTAATGTCAAAATTACATTAGTGAACATTTATTCTTTTTTTAATCTTTATTGTTCAGTTTATTAATTACATTGTTACCCCTTTTTTATCCCCCTATATCTCCCCTCCACCCTGTACCTATCCCACCCTACACCCTCACCTCCCCCTCCCCACTGTCCTCTCCCATTGTTGCAAGATTTTTGTCCAGTCTCTTGCTGCACTTCCCACAACCCTTTTCTCCCCAAGAATTGTCAGTCCATTCCCTCTCTGTGTCCATGTTTCTGTTATATTCACCAGTTTATCCTGTTCATCAGCCTATCAATTCACTTGATTTTTATGTTCATTTGTTCATAGATGTGTATTTGTTGTTCATAATTTATATTTTTACCTTTTTCTTCTTCCTCTTCTTAAAGAATATCTTTCAGCATTTTGTATAATATTGGTTTGGTGGTGATGAACTCCTTTAGCTTTTTCTTATCTGCGAAGCACTTTATCTGATCTTCAATTCTGAATGATAGCTTTGCTGGATAGAGTAATCTTGGTTGTAGATTCTTGCTATTCATTTTTTTTGAATATTTCTTGCCACTCCCGTCTGGCCTGCATCGTTTCTGTTGAGAAATCCGCTGACAATTGTATGGGTGCTCCCCTGTAGGTAACCAACTGTTTTTCTCTTGCTGCTTTTAATATTCTCTCTTTATCTTTTGCTCTTGGCACTTTAATTATGATATGTCTTGGTGTGGTCCTCTTTAGATTTCTATATTTTGAGGTTCTGTGTACTTCTTGGACTTTTAAATCAGTTTCTTTCACCAGGTGGGGGAAGTTTTCAGTCACTATTTCTTCAAGTAGGTTTTCATTAACTTGCTCTCTCTCTTTTTCTGGCACCCCAATAATTCAGATGTTGGCATGCTTGAGGTTGTCCCAGAGGCCCCTTACACTATCTTCAGTTATCTGAATTCTTTTTGTTTCTTGTTTTTCCAGCCGAGTGGATTTTGCTTCTTTGTATTTCAAATCTTTGACTTGGTTCTTGTGGCCCTCTGGACTGCTTTTGGGACTTTGTGTAATATTTTTTATTTTAGTCTGTGTATGCTTGATTTCTAGTTGGTCCTTTTTCATATCCGTCAGGGTCTGGTTCATATCCTCAGAGGTCTTATTCATTTCCCTGAGGGTCTCATTCATTGTCTCATTCATTTCCTGGTTGGTCTTGTTTATTTGCTCATAATTCTCATTAAGTTCATCGGCCTTTTCTAGTAGCCTCTTGTAAAGCCTTATAACCGTGGTTTTGAACTCTATTTCTTGTCATCTTTTCTCCTCCATTTCTTTCACCCCTGATTTCTTTCCATATCTCTGCATAGTGGCTGCTTTATGTGGTAGATATCCTCTAAGGGTCAGTGGCACAGTCTCCCCAGTTATTTGAGATGGGTACTCTTACTACAATCCTTTATGGGTTGTATAGTTTTTTTGAGTTTAAACCCAGCTTGTTGTTGTTAGCCTTAGGAGGGTTTGACCTCCAGGCCAATTGGCTGTGAAGGGAGACTGTATTCAGGTTGGATGGGCGGAGTCTCTGAGCTGAGCAGGCAGCCTCAGTGTCAGCTATGTCCAATGCGGTGCTCGCATGCAGGGCTCTGTTGGATGGGGATGGCTGCAGAAGCCTCCAAGAGAAAGCCGCTAGTCTCTTCCCCTTGCCAGACAACTCTGCCTCTCCCCAAATGTGTCTGCACCCCCAAAGTCTAGCCCAGGGTTGTAAAATAGATGGTTTCCAGGACCAGGAGGCAAGTTTCCAGGGGGCAAGTCGCGGGTTTGTGCGACCCTTGCGCACAAACTTCTTTTCCCCGCCTCCGGGTTTCTTGCAGACTAGGAGCCTCTGCTGCGCCCTGCTTCCAGGGTGCATCCCCCAGATCTCGGACCTCGCCTGGCGCTGGGGAATCCGTGTAGTGGGACGTTTCCACCGTCCCTGTTGGCGAAATCCAGCTGGGGTTGATGCTCTAGCCCCAGCCCACGTGCGAGACCAGGACAGCTCCTAACCTGTTTCTATCTTCAAGGCTGCGCTCCCGCTGCTCCTCTGAGTCTCAGTGTCCCACCTTTACTCTTATTTGTGGAGTTTTCACTCAGCCAGCTTTCTGGCGATTCTGGGTGATTTTTGTTTTGTTGTTATGTTGTAGTTCTTAAATCGTTGCGCGGGGCAGAACAATAGGTGTTTACCTATGCCGCCATCTTAGTTCCTTCTGAACATTTATTCTTAAAAACAAACCTTTGTTAGTGTTTGCCTCACCTAGAAAAAGACCAATTGATTTTAGGGGGGAAATGAAGCTAAATGTGATGCATTGAAATAGCAATCGAGAAGTTGGTAAAGGCAGCTTTGAGGTGGGTTTTATCACATGCAGGTTCGGGTTTATTTTAAATTCTAAATATTTATGATTACACCAAACGCGTGAGCAACTGTTGCAAGTTCTTATTTAGATGCCTGCAGAGAAATCTAGTTGAAATATACAGTACCTTCACCTACGAGTACCTTCCCCTAACTCAACAATATATCTCATAACTTTTATTGTTTTATAGCTTATAAAAACCCAAAGATTCTGACTATGGAAATAGATGGCTCATAAAATGTTACCTTAGTCTAGCTCTGTATACAGTATATTAATTTTAGACACTTTACTTTTTCACTTTCAAGTTTTCATAAAGTAGTAATTTGCATGAGCTATAGTTTCGATGTATATAAATATCACATTTTTATTTCATCTGAAACTTAGCTTTAAAGGTCATCTATTTTAAAGAGATAAATTAAAACCACTATTTTATAAATGTTCTTATCAACATGCCTAAGAAAATAGATATTACTATGTTATTCAGGTCACATTATAAACAGTATGCTTCTCTTAGATCTATGCTGAATCTCAAATTTGGCAGACTAATGTATTAACATGCTTTTAAATGCTGCTGTGGGCTCAACTTTTATTGCTTAATTGAGACTATATGCCACTGCACAATTATGCCAAAAATATAGCTTCAGTGAAGGAGAAAATATATCTTATTGTCCCAAAGGCTAACTCTATCCTTATTTAATATTAGAGGAAGAAATACATATTTCTGAGGTTGAAAATTAGCAGCAGCATTTTCCTTTGCCAGACTATGAAAGACCATGAGACTTTAATTTTTCCTATTATGTTCTATTTATTTATTATTTTACTAGAGGCCTGGTGCACGAAATTTGTGCACTTGGGTGGGAGTGTCCCTCAGACCAACCTGTACCCTCTCCAATCTGGGACCCCTTGGGGGATGTCCAACTGACTATCCCTTTCACACTCTAGGACTGCTAACTCCCAACTGCTTGCCTGCCTGCTTCATTGCCCTTAACTGCTTCTGCCTGCCAGCCTGATCATCCTCTAACCATTCCCCTGCCAGCCTGATCTTCCCTAATTACCCTTCCCTGACAACCTGGTCACCCTCAAATGCCCTCCCCTGCATATTCCCTCTTTATTAGATAAGGTGTTTTTTTTTTAGCATATTGGACAGCCCTAATGGGTTTGGCTCAGTGGATGGAGCATCAGCCTGCAGACTCAAGGGTCCTAGGTTCGATTCCAGTCAAGGGCATGTACCTTTGTCGGAAGCACATACCCAGTGGGGAGTGTTCAGGAAGCACCTGATCGATGTTTCTCTCTTAAAGATATTTTTAGCTCTCTATCCTCTTCCCTTCCTCTCTGTAAAAAAGCAATATATATATATTTTAAAAAGGAACATTTAAGATTCCTCCATATCTGGCTGGCTGGTGTGACTCAGTGGTTGAGACCCCAGGCTGCCACTTCTGGAAGAGGATCACAACCCTGCCAGGCTGAGACCCCAGCCTACCCAGAGACGGCGCTGCGGGAGGGAGAGGGATGCGTGCTCCGGCCAGGCTGAGACCCCAGCCCAAGCTGCCATCTCAGCTTGGCCAGGCATTGCGCCAGGGGGGTTGCGGGCCCTGGCCAAGCTGAGACCCTAGCCCAGGCTGTCTTTGCTGGCCTGGGATGGTGCTGCGTAGGGTGTGCTCCCTGGCCAGGCTGAGACCCCAGCCCGGGCTATCTCAGCCTTGCCAGACATCGTGCTGCAGGGGGTGTGCGCTCCTGCCAGGCTGAGACCCCAGTTTGGGGCTGCTGGCCCAGCCCGGCCAGGCATTGCACTGCAGGGGTGCACAGCCCTGCTAGTCTGAGACCCCAGCCCAGGCTTCTACCCGCTGGCCAGGTGATTGTGCAGTGGGGTGCATGGACCCAGCCCAGGCTGCCACTGCTGGTCAGAAGTATGTGTGGCCGGGGTGCAGGGCCCTGTCTGCCTGAGACCCCAGCCTAGACTGCTTTGGCTGGCCCGGGATCACTGTGGGGGGTGGGTGCCTCCGAGCCGGACACCCTGGACTGCTGCTACTGGGTGGACTGGGGGGATTCTGGCAGAGCTAAGAGGACTGGGCGCCACCATCTTGTGGCTATGGGCACCAAGATTTTTGTTGCAGAGTGATGGTTAATTTGCATATTACTTTTTATTAGAAAGGATCATTTTTATTTTTAAAATTTTATTTAATGTGTTTCATCACCATTTATTTCCTATGTTCTATTTATTTTAATAGAAGCAACTTGCTTTTTAAAAATTCTCACCTGGATTGTTATTGATTACATGATCTAATACAGAGTGTAGAAAGGCAAAGATGGCGTTCCTTCCTTTGGCATTATGTAAACAAAAAAGTTGTGCTGCTCTACATATGTATGAGAGTCTTACAACTGGAAATCAGATTGGAAAAGTTTTCATGCCTCATTAAAAGCTGTGCTATAAATTCAGCTTTAACAGTTTGACAAAGCAGTATTTCAAATTGAAATCATTGCAGGAGTGTTTATTTTAATAGTTTCAAATGCCAAGCAGAAGACTGTGAGAGTTAATAAACATTCCCAAATGGATTCTTTAGGATAAAAGAATATCAATGTTGTTTGCTTTTATCCTGGGGATTTAAATGGAATCATATCAAAGAACCAATTCTGCCTTTCAAATCCCACATGGATTTTTTTCTTTCCCTAATTCTCACTCAGAATTTTGCATTTATATATAATACACACAATCTAGGAAAATGGGGCTATAGATGTGTGACCTCTTTTTTTTTTCTTTTAATGGTATTAGCTTCGAAAATTGACTGATAAAGTCTTTCAGAGTCTAAATAACTTTCTAGACGAGACACTCCTTGTATACCTTAATTTAATCCACGTAATTCCAACTTCTGTATCATCTCAGTATTGGCCTGTGTCAATTACATTTAAGTTGAGATTTCCCTTGTTCTTAATTTAATGACTGAATTTGCTATGACTCTGGCTATTTCAGGTGTTATGTTTTTGAGATTCTGAATATTAAGTTAGCTGTTTTAACAGTCTGATACATAACACCATCTGTGACTGCCAGGTTGGGGTGAAAGTCTAGGTTTCTCTCTCAGACACCATGAAGAGGTGAGAACACTTGGTTATTGCTCCCCGCAGGTGGGATGTGAGGCTCCCAGCTGAGCCTCAGCTGATATAATCCTGGGCCAGGAGGGGAGAGAGGTGCTTCACTGCCTTTGGTGAGGGTGGCAGGATTACCCTTTTTTTTCTTTCTTTTTTTAAAATCTTTGACACTACTCTGCTAAGAGATGGGGAGAGGATGGAGACATGACTACTAAAAACCTGTGAAGTTGGGAAATCAGTTTCCTACTTGATCTTTGCTGATAGTGATAGAGGTGAATTTTTTTCTGTGGTATTTTGCTAGACTCGGTGTTTATTATATAAAAGTATTCTATCTTACCAGGCTACCCTTTCTTTGCCCTTTGGCTAGAAGAATCTGGCTTTTGTGGCATGTTTTTTGGCCCTTGTCCATTGGTATTTCTGTGTTGCTGGATCCTCTAGTGTTAAATCTGGGATATGTGAGCAAAAAAGGAAACCCAGGGAATCCTTAGCCATGTTGTTCCTCGAATTTCAGTGTCCCTAGCCAGCCTACCTCCTCTCTCCCATTTTAGTCATCTTACACTTATTTTCCTTAGAATATCCGGGATTTGGGCTGTGCTTTGCAGGAAGACTGAGATGTGTGTCCACTCCATCTTGGTCTCTAACTAAAAGACCAAGGCCTTGTTTGATTCTATGGGTATGTGTGCTGATAACACCAGCAATAGATTTTTAAAAAATTATTTTTATTGAGATAACATTGATTAATAACATGATATAAACTTCTGGTCTACACTGTAATTAGATACCAGCATACTCTATTGTGTACTTACCACCATAAATATAGCTTACATTTGTTACCATATATTTTACTCTCTTTACCCCTTCTCCTCTTATAACCTCCATTCCAGTTGCCTGTGTCTATGAGTTAGATTTTGTTTTGTTCCATTCGTTCATTTGTTACTTTTGCTGGCTTTATATTTCACATATAAGTGAAGCCATATGTTTTTTTTTACTTTTCCTATTTGACTTATTTCACTTAGCATAATACCATCAAGATCCATACATGTTGTTGCAATGACAATATTTTATCATTTCTATGGCTGAATAGTATTTCATTGTGAGTGCATGTGTATATATGTGTGTTTGTATTTAAATATATGTCACATTTTCTTTATTCATGCACTCATTGATGGGCACTTAAATGATTTTAATTGCCTTGGCTATTGTAAATAATGCTACAATGAACATAAGGGGTACATATATCTTTTCAAATTGTATTTTTATATTCTTCAGATGCATTTCACAAACATCCCTAGTATTAAATTGGGTAATGTGCCTTTTATTTTTTAAGACACTTTCGTATTCTTATTTATTTATTCTTATTTTATATTGACTTCAAAGAGAGGCAGGGGGAGGAGAGGGAAATAGAGAAATATCCATCAGTTGTTCCCCTAAATGGCCCAACTGGGGATTGAACCTCAATCTAGCTATGTGTCCTAGTGAGAATGGAACCTGCAACCTTTCAGTACATAGGATGATGCCCAACCAACTGAGCCACACTGGTCAGGGCTAATGTGCCTTTTAAAGTGATGATGTTTTAGATGACAGTGATGAAAAATGTCAGATTAAAGATTGTAATCACTGATGATTGAGAGACCGCACTATACTCTGCCAGCTCTGAGCCATGTTTAACTTGTATTTAGGTGAACAAAGAATACATTTGTCAGCGATGTACTTACTATCCGACTTCTGTGAAATATTGAAATGCAGTGTGCCTAGCTATAGTTAATAGTCAATGATCCCATATATAGCACCCATTTCTAACTTTATTCCTGAATGCATTTTATGTTCACAGTAGTAAGTATGGTATCATTCAAAATGTTTTGTGTTTTCTAAAAAGTTACTCAAGATGATATAAAAATAATAGCAAAAACATAGTAATCCTTTAGTAATTAGTAGACTTAAAAAAATAACATGGTTTAAAATATATTGCATTTTATTTATTTATTTATTTATTTATTTAATCTTTATTGTTCAGTTTAATTATATTGTTCCCCCTTTTTTATCCCCCTATAGCTCCCCTCCACCCTGTACCCATCCCACCCTCCATGCTCACCTCCCCCTCCCCACTGTCCTCTCCCATTGTTGCAAGATTTTTGTCCAGTCTATTGCTGCACTTCCCACAACCCTTTTCTCCCCAAGAATTGTCAGTACATTCCCTCTCTATGTCCATGTCTCTGTTATATTCACCAGTTTATCCTGTTCATCAGCTTATCAATTCACTTGATTTTTATGTTCATTTGTTGATAGATGTGTATTTGTTGTTCATAATTTTCATCTTTACCTTTTTCTTCTTCCTCTTCTTAAAGAATATCTTTCAGCATTTCATATAATATTGGTTTGGTGCTGATGAACTCCTTTAGCTTTTTCTTATCTGCGAAGCACTTCATCTGACCTTCAATTCTGAATGATATCTTTGCTGGATAGAGTAATCTTGGTTGTAGATTCTTGCTATTCATCACTTTGAATATTTCTTGCCACTCCCGTCTGGCCTGCATCGTTTCTGTTGAGAAACCTGCTGACAGTCGTATGAGTGCTCCCTTATAGGTAACTAACTGTTTTTCTCTTGCTGCTTTTAATATTCTCTCTTTGTCTTTTGCTCTGGGCATTTTAATTATGATGTGCCTTGGTATGGTCCTCTTAGGGTTTCTATATATTGGGGTTCAGTGTGCTTCTTGGACTCCTAAGTCAATTTCTTTCACCAGGTGGGGGAAGTTTTCGGTCACTATTTCTTCAAATAGGTTTTCATTTTCTTGCTCTCTCTCTTTTTCTGGCACCCCTATAATTCAGATGTTGGTATGCTTGAGGTTGTCCCAGAGGCCCCATACACTATCTTCAATTTTTTGGATTCTTTTGGCTTCTTGCTTTTTCAGCTGAGTGGATTTTACCTCTTTGTATTTCAAATCTTTGACTGGACTCTTTGGGTGCTCTAGAGTACTTTTAGGTCTTTGTATAATATTTTTTTATTTCAGTCAGTGTATGCTTAATTTCTGGTTGGTCCTTTTTCATATCCTTGAAAATTTCCTTCATATCCTTGAGGGTCTTGTTCATTTCCTTGTAGGACTCATTCATTTCCACATTGGTCTTGTTCATATCCTTGAGGGTCTCGTTCATTTCCTTGTAGGTCTTGCTTATTTCCTTATAGGTCTTGACCTTTTCTAGGAGCCTCTTGAAAAGCCTTATAACCATGGTTTTGAACTCTAAGTCTAGTCGTCTTTTTTCCTCCATTTCTTTCACCCCTGATTTCTCTCCATATCTCTGCATGGTGGCTGCTTTTATGTGGTAGATGTCCTCTAAGGGTCAGTGGCTCAGCCTCCCCAGTTACCTGAGGTGGGTACTCTTACTGCAATCCTTTATGGGTTGTACAGTATTTTTGAATTAAAGCCCAGCTTATTGTTGTTAGCCCTAAGAGGCTTTGATCTCCAGGCCAATTGGCTGTGAAGGGAGACAGTGTTCAGGTTGGATGGGCGGAGTCTCTGAGCTGAGCAGGCAACCTCAGCGTCAGCTATGACCTATGCGGCACTGGCGCATGCTGGTCTCTGTTGGGTGGTAATTCTCTACCCCTTGCCAGAAAACTCTGCCTCTCCCCAAATGAGTCTGCACACCCTAAGTCTCGCCCAGGGTTGTAAAACAAAGCAGTCTGGTGGTCTCTGGGACCAGGGGGCAATTCGAAGGGGAGCAAGTCGCGCGTCTGTACTGTCGCACACTTTACACATGCAAACTGCTTTTCCAAGCCACCCGGTTTCTCCTCAGACTAGGAGACCTCTGCTGTGCCCAGCTTCCAGAGTGAGCACCCGGACCTCAGACCTCGCCTGGCACTGGGGAATCCATGCAGTGGGGTGTCTCCACCCTCCCCATTGGAGAAATCCAGCCAGGATTGCTCCTGCCAGCCCTACACCCCGCGCGCGTGGCGGCTCCTAACTTCTGTTTCCACGTGTATCTTCAAGGCTGCTCTCTGCTGCTCTTCTGAGTCTCAGTGTCCCACCTTTACTTTTATTTGTGGAGTTTTCACTCAGCCAGCTGTCCGGTGATTCTGGTTGATTTTTGTTTTGTTGTTTTGTTGTAGTTTTTGAATTGTTGCGCGGGGCAGAACAATAGGTATTTACCTTTGCCGCCATCTTGGTTGCTCTCTAAAATATATTGCATTTTAAAGAAATACATAAATTTAAATGTAATGATAGCTTATTATTTTATCTCAGGACACATTTACTTTCTGTTCCAGTGTTCTATTGCTATAGAATCACCGAAAAGCTATCTTAAAACAACAATTTATTATTCCTCATTAAGTCTGTGAGTCTGGAATTCTGAGGGATCAAGATGAGTGATATTTCTGTTCCACCTTGATTGGGCTGGATTTACTAATTTGTCTGCATCCAGCCTGTAGCTAGAGTGACAAGTTCAAGGAGGCTTTATTTCTGTATCTGGGACCTCATTTATTTTCCAAATGGCCTCTGCAAATGGTTTGCTTGGTCTTTCATGTAGTTCTAGGCAGAGTTCGACAAAAGAAACCCTCGAAAGTAGAATCCCAAAGTTCTCTTTTTTATTTACATATTTTTATTAATTTTTAGAGAGACATGAAGAGGGCAGGAGGGAAACATCACTGTGAGGATGAAACATTGATTGGCTGACTGCCCACACTGGGTATTAAGCCCTAAACCTCAGCATGTACCCCGACCTGCAATCAAAATAGTGATCTTTTGGTGCACTGGGGGATACCCAACCAATTGAACCAATTGGGCCAGAGCCACAGGTCCTCTTAAATGAAGCAACATATCAATTCTGCCACATTTTATTGCTCAGAAAATAATCTCAGAACTAGCCTAAGTCCAAGAGAAGGAAGAAAAAAACCTACTTTTTGGTGAGAGGAGCAATCAATTTTATTTGCAAAGTATATGTGGAATGAAAGATATTGTTTGTGACCATTTTTTGAAATAACATGCCATGTAGACTTCCTGGGTGGAATTGCTCATTTCACAGTTTGTAGCTAAAGATATTGTTACTTTAGTAGCAACAAATTTATTTCTAAATGATTATAATGTTATAAAAGGCAGATCTCAGACAAACAATCTAACTTTATATCTCAAAGGACTATAAAAAGAAAAAAAAACTATGCACACATTTAGCAGAAGGAAGGAAATAATTGAGATGAGAGTAGAAAAAATAAAAAATAGAGACTGAAAAAAAAAAAACAACAGAAAATGTCAATAAACTATGAGCAGTCCTTGTGAAAGGGATTTTCAGAGTTTTCAGTTAACTTCCCTTTTCTCTGGCATGGACTCAATCAAACTCCCCCTTAGTGGCTATATGTATTGTTCAGGGTCATCTCTGACATTTCCACCACTATGCAGCCCACACTCTAGACATAAACAACAGGGCCAGCATCATGCCATGTGACTTATGCAGTTACACAGAACTTTGCACTCAGAAGTGCCTGCCACTTGGTTTTATGCTTTGCTATGGCACTCCCTTGAAATTTTTAATAACTTTTGACCAGTAGGTCTGCCTTTTTATATCGCACTGGATTCCCCCATATCATGAGCCAATCTTGTTTTCCTATTTAGAATGAGCTTTTTATTCCTCACAGTAGAATACCTGGCAAGTCTTCAAACATTTCTCAAGATATAGTTTAAATATCACCTTGCTTCTGAAAATTACCCTGATTCCCCACTCTCACCTGCAGAGGGAATAAGTGGCTCTTTTCTATATACATATATTTTCGTTCCCATGCCACTTGGTATAAACTCCTACAGTATAATACAGTACAATAATTGTTTTTATGAATATTTGTATATATATTCTTCTCTTCCATTAGTTGGGCTTAACAGCATGCTTTATTCATTATTACTTACTTAACAATTTTCCAGTATGTAGTCTCGGGCATGCATTGTAAATAGTCAATAAATATTAGATTGAATCACAGAAACAATGAATAGAAAAATAGATTTTAATTTGGTATACTTGTCTTTAAAATATTCAGAGGAGACACTATAGATTTTAACACCAAATGAATTCATTTGCTAATAATGCTCACTACCTATCTTTACCAAAAGCACTCCATTATAATTTTGGTCTAGTCTTCCTATTTGGTCTTTATTGGAAATATAAAACATGCTCTGTTATCAAATATTCAATAACCTCTTTGTAGTTATTACTTGAACTTAAATTCTTCCTTTGAACAAATCTTCCCAGAGGCAGTAAAATCATACACAAGGCTTAACACTTATTGAGATGCAACTCTGTCTGTCTTCCATGAATTCATCTTTGCAGACTCAGCCATAACTGGTTTCTCAATTCATAGAGCGGCTTCTACTTTGGCTACGATGGGGTAGCAGGGACCAAATTTAACCTTCCATCTTAAAGAATCACAAAAACAGAGCAAATATATAGGCTAGTGATTTTTCAAGACATTGCACAAAAAATCAATAAAATATCGCACTCTTTGATAAATTAGAAACAAATGAGGTAACCTGCGTTGCTGGAGTTCACTGCCTGTGAAGAATTTCCAGGCTGCAGTGTGGACGTAGGAGGACCTCAGCTCTTTCCTTGGATGGAGGGGTCAGAGATGAAAGTCTTGAGAGGCCAACATGGCAAGAGTTCTCAGGGAAGAGTGTAGGAGGGGAGAAAATTACATAGAAAGGGAATGTTGGAATGCTCAATAGGATCCCTCTGGAATCTTCAGTTGACACTGATTTGGGCCATATGTATGAAGAAGCTACCTGAGGATGGAGAAAGAACTACTGAGAAGGAGGAAAGGGAATAATACTAGAAACTCACAGAGGGCTTGAATAGTGCCTATTCCCACCTGAGAGGAAAACCTCCTTCTTCATGGATATGGAATAGAGCCCATACAAATGTTTGCCTTGGTAGTAAAGCAAAATTAGCCCTAGACCAATGGTCGGCAAACTAATTAGTCAACAGAGCCAAATATCAATAGTACAAAGATTGAAATTTCTTTTGAGAACCGAAACCAACTTCTGCACATGGGCCACGAATTTTCCATCACACTGTACATGTGCGCACGCAACATGGTATTTTGTGGAAGAGGCGCACACTCAAGGGGCCAAAGAGCTGCATGTGGCTCGCGAGCCATGATTTCCGACCATTGCCATAGACTGAATGCTACCCTGGTCCCACCTTACAAAGCTTCAAAGCAAGACCCCAAAAACATGTTCAAGTGACTCAACTGAGTCATAAATGAAAACTTAAAATATTAATAGAAATAATCAAATATCCAGATGCAGCAAGATAAAATTCACCATATCTACTACCCAATTAAGTTTGGTTGACAAGGAAATTAGCAGGAAAATGTAACCCATACTGAAGAGAAATAAAATAAACCATATGGGTCAAGAACTAACACAGGTAATGGAATTAGTAGATAAGGATATTAAAATAGTTATTATTATATCTCATATGTTCAAGAACTTAGAGGAAAGATTGAACTTCTATGGACTAAAACTTACATAAAATGGAATTAATGCCAACATAAGACATTGTAAAAGATGAGTGAACTTCAAGACAGATATCTTATGTTTTTAAAAAATACCAAAGAGCATTAGTGAGCTGTGGGACAACATGGGCTTGTAGAGGATGAAGAAGCAGAAAAAATATTTCAAGAAATAATGACTGAAAAATGTCCAAACTTGATTAAAATGATAAATTAAAAAATATAAGAAGCTCAACAAATCCCATGTAGAGGAAAATGAGGAAAAATATACTAAAGTACATCATAATAACTCACTTAAAACAAGATTACCATAAATTAGTAAGCTCTTTGATGTCATGCTATACATTTCTTGGGCATTATTAAATGTAGTTCAAAATAGGATGTACACATAGTTGCTACTTATTCTATACTCATAGATTAATTCTGTAAAATCAAAACATTTATCTGAATATTTAAAACCTAAGAAGGCCTTTCCAAGATCTCTAAGCATTTCTTAGTCTAAATTATAACTCATTCTTCTACATATTTATAGGAAGGTAGGTAACGTAAGGCAAATGATTTTGCAATGAAAGTTTTACTTTTTCTAGTTGTTGAATTTGTTTATACAGAGTAAGAGATTTTATGAAAGAAAATCTTGTTTTCAATAAGATAGTGGCCTGGTTTATTTTCACCATATCAACTCGCCTTTTAAAAATTTCACTTCATATTAAGAAACCTGGTAGATTCATGTACTTAATCTTGGCACACATTAAGAAGGGGACAGTAATTGGTTAATCAGTACATGCTTAGGTCAGGTAAAGTGAGGTAATATTTTCAGAAAGCAGCTAAAATGAGTAAATTGATGAGTTTTCACAATGGTGCCCAACCATAGTAGATAGTTGATACCCTGTTTCCCCAAAAGTAAGAATCCCCCCAAAATAAGACCTACTCACTGTAATATAAGGCATCCCCCCAAAAATAAGATCTAGCGCATCTTTGGGAGCAAAAATTAATATAAGACACTGTCTTATTTTCGGGGAAACAGGGTAGGTAGGTTAACAGATAAATACCCATACTAACAGGCTCATGGATTTAAGAAATTTGGGGAATAGAGTGAATATAAGAAATACATATTATCTTATAAATGACATTCACTAATGGAGGAACTACTAGTATATTATAGTTTTCTTCAAAGTTCATTTCTTACTCAGAAAAGGTTTAACCTGCCTAAAATTCTCACCAGTCCTAATAGGATAGCTGTGTAAAGTGTGTCCATTTTGTTATTCACCTCTCCTTTCCCCCAACTTTGAGCTCTTAGAAGCACTTTATTACAGCCGTCCACAAACTTCAAGGTCTCCTCTATCAGTCTTAGACGTCAGGTTGCATCCTTTTCTTCTTAATTATTTTATCAGCACATCCTTCATAGCGCTAAAGCATTGCATGTAATAAATATACAAAAACAACTTTCTAGATGTAAACCAATCATGTTAAAAACCCTCTCAAAGAATAATAGCTTTACAAGTATATGGATATGTAGAAGCCAATTGTATTCTGTTTACCAGAAATGAATTTCTAAGGGGTGATTTGATTGTTGACCTCAAAAACTCATCTTAGCCTTGCCTTCTTCTTAATAATGTCTCCTCAGTTCTCTTTTCTTTTTCCAGGCCATGTCATTCTATTGTCCCCAATATTAAATATCTGGAGTTTTCATTTTTGAAATGTCTATTCATAGCCTCTTCTGCAGAAGATCAAGTCAATAAACAAATGTGGGCCAGATGTCAGGGCAAAGCATCAATTTGGAATAAATATTTCCACCCTTTCCGGGTGATCTGATTTAAGAGACTATTTGCTTTGTAGTTCCTCTGAGACCTTCTCTTCTTGTGTTCAGAATTGGCATATTTTTTTTCATTCTTAGGATCTTGTTTTAAAAGAAGACACTATTGTGTGAAATAGGAAATGAAAACTCATTTTAGAGTGGAAAAGTTAACATATCTTGTTATTTTGGGGATGTAAAAGTTAGGAATAATTAGTTAACTTCATAGCTTAATAGCTTTTTAAAATTATATTTCTGAGGTAACATTGATTAATAAGGTTTTATTGGTTTCAAGTGTTTGTTTCTCTGATACATGATCTATATTGCATTATGTGCCCACTACCCAAAGTTAAATAATCTTCCCATCATCATATATTTGACCCTTTTTACCCTTCACTATTCTCCACCCCTTTCCCTCTATAACCACTGTACTGTTGTCAGTGTCTATGAGTTTTTGTTTGTTTTTCTTATTAATTCTTGCTTTCAGGTTTATATCCCACATCTGAGAGAAATCATATGATTCTCAACTTTTTCTGTCTGACTTATTTCACGTAGCAAGGTTCATCTATGTTATTGTAAATGGTAGTACTTCATATTTTTTATGCCTGAGTAGTATTTCATTTTATATATGTATCACATCTTTATCCAATCATCTACCAAGGAACACTTTGTTTTTTTCTATCTCTTGGCCACCATGAACAATACTGGTAGTTTTTAAACATTGGTTGTAAACTTTTACAGAAGAAGATAATGTTAAGTTGTTCTTTATATTTTCATTCAAGAAAACTTCCAATTGGATGAAAGTTAATCATAAAACATCAGCAATAGTAACCTTAAAAAATCCCTTAAAAAGTGAAATATATAGAACACAGGAACCATGTAAGTTATATAAAATTGTACTATTTTGGGTATAAACCATGAAACAATGTGAACTTTGAGCACATGTACACATATCCCTCATCTTTGCAGAAGTGAATAATTTTCCTTTAAAAAATTGGAAAAAGTTTTATTTTTTAATATACTTGTTTCCTAAACATGGAACTCCTTGCTTATTTCCACAGTGAGAATTCTTAAATAGTAATATGCAATATGAATTTTCTAGAAGTTTGCAAATGCCAGGAGTAAAAGTTGTTTTCAAAATAGGAGTAACTTCTCATGTTATTTATTTATTTTTGTACAATTTTAATTTTTTTATGTAAAGCTATCTGGAAGCCAGAAAAACAAAGTTGCAGATCTTCGGCTTGTGATAAAATGTTCAGGCCAGCCTGGGGGTTAAATAGAAGATCCTCTCTGTTAGTGACTTCATTGTTATTATGATGGGACTGGAAGTAGAAAGAAAAGCTCCAGATTCATCCAAATCTTAAAAGCCTGGATATATAAAACTTGTTCTACTTGAAACCTGGTCTTTAAATAAACTTTTCCAAGTTTCCCAAATCCTCCCAAAGGGCTTGCTGGTACTGAGAATAGAACTAAAATCTCCAGGCTCCTCCAAATCTGAATATTTTATGCCTGGATTACCTGTTCTTTTTGAGTCTTTTAAAATCTTTATATGATCTTTTTTCCCAATCCTGCACATTCTCTGTAAGGCCTTACAATGTTTTTGGGATGGTGTGATACTGCCAAGGGTTGCTTCTTTAGCATCAGGAATACAAGAGGTCAGAGAGTGTCACCAAAATCTGAATGTGTGGATTTGACTTAAAAAAAAGAAATATCTCCATAAGCATTCATACTTATATAAATGGCATGTTTTCTATAGTTTTACTCTAATGAGACAAAGAAAAGATCATAACTAGTATAAAGAAATTGGTAGGAAAGACATTCTTAGAAATCATCTAATACTCAGGATATCAAAAACAACTGTCTATGCTTTGTTCATGTAAGACGTTTTGCATAACTTCATTATAATTTAAATGTATTTCTTCAAAAACATGCATGGCATTTTGGTATTTATTTTGCTGACCTCATTTAGATTAGACTTTTTTGATGATTTTTATGCGGAAAGAAAGCATTATGGAATCAGGCCCAAAAGGATTAGAATCATCATTTGTCATTTGCTAAATACGATGTCAAGCTATAATTTAAGATAAATGCCTTAAAGACAACTCTGCAATCACACATGTATTTTTAGAAGTGTTGAATTAGATTTCACATTCTCAACACTTCTATAATCTTTACAGGCAGTAATGAGCATGTGAGGTAAAGTGTGGAGAGTTATGACTGAGCCGCTGAAACAAAGAATAGTATCACCAAGGTCCTTCACGTGATGAGTAATACAGAAGACTAGGAAATTAATCTGAAAGGATGTTCTAAAGATTTATGATAATACCTATGTTTTTGAAGGGGTAAATGAATCAATGTCATGTATTTTTATTTTTAATATGTAAAAAATATTTTTAAGAAACATGAATTTAAAATGTGATCATCATTCAATGATTTCATGTTATGCATTTATTTGATCTTATTCAGGAATGTACATTAACAAAATCTTATCCAGGAATGTACACTAACAAAATCAAAGGTTTAGTCACCCTCACATGCACTTTTTCCCTGAAATTTTGGGTTGTGATATATGCAAGAATATTGGATTGTATCTTAGATTTCATTTTTTAAATTAAATTTATTGGGGTGACATTGATCAACATGAACATATAGGTTTTAGTCTTAGATGTTATAAAACACTAGTTTATTAATATATATATATATATATAATACTACATATATTAAGTATACGAATATTTATAAAATTACTGAGATGGTTAATTTTATCTGTAATCTTGGCTGGGCTACAAGCTGCTCAGATATTTGATCAAACATTATTCCTGATGGTTCAATGAGATTAAACATTTAAATCACTGGACTAAGATTAAGTAAATTGTCCTCCATAAATGTGGGTGAGCTTCCTCCTATTGGCCTCCCCATAGCAAGAAAGAGTTCTCCAGCAAATTGCCTTCAAACTCATATACAGCACTAGGTCATCCTAATCCTATAGTTCAGTGGCTGGCAAACTGCGGTTCGTGAGTCACATGCGGCTCTTTGGTCCCTTGAGTGTGGCTCTTCCACAAAATACTATGGCCTGGACAAACATATTTTGAAGAACTGGTGTTAGAAGAAGTTTAAGTTGAATCTCAAAAGAAATTTCAATCGTTGTACTATTGATATTTGGCTCTGTTGACTAATGAGTTTGCCGACCACTGCTTGTCTTTGGACCAGAAGTGGATCATAGACCTGGAACATCGAGGATTTCTAACCAGCCATCTTTTAGACTAGACTTGCATTTTTGTCTCTCCTAAGTCGCCATCTTTCAAGCTCACAATTAAAGTTTTGGATTTTCCAGCTTCCATGATCACATGCACCAATTTCTAATTATAAATATCTTTCTATATACATAGTCCACCTATTGGTTCTGTTTATTTGAAGAACCCTTACTAATATATAAAATATGTTACATCTTTGTGGTTATGAATACAACCCTGGATATCAAGAACTCTCTCAGAACCCAGTGTTAATTAATTATATAAAAGCAACAATATTGAATTTTATTCAAATGGAATTTACAGAATTCCCCTTTTAATTCCTAAAATGTAATGGAAAAATCAAGCCTGCTTCATTCAAGTCATCTGTATTTGGCCTCTACATTACCAATGAAATTGATTTTCTCAGAATAAGTGCCAGGATTGAATTTTTCCCCCATGGGTGCTGACTTCTTCCACTCTGGTAAGAAAGAGAAAACACATAGATGATTAATATAGGCATATGTGCGTGTAATTATGGACACTTACTTTAGCTCTTCCCATGGGCTACTGGCTCAGCATACACAGGTAGTTCAGATTCTGATAGCAGTGTAGCCAGGACTCGGGATTGGAACTGTTATAATATCAGCATCACAGCATAAACTACATCTAGCTCTCTTCTCTTCTCCTGGCCTAAGAGGAACTGGCTTTTCCTTGTAACTCCAATCAAACCAGTAAAGTGTTAGAGGGTCAGAAAATAAACTACTTCCTGAAAATGATCTCTATATATAAAAGATTATATATAGATCTCTATATATAAAAGTATCCATCCTTCCCTATTACCAGTACTATGATGTGCAATGACCACCAGGAGGCAAATGCATGTTTTCTGTGCCTTATCTCATTTGATCCTCACAAAAGTCTTGGAGTAGGTAGATAGGAGACTTGGTGGAATCCTTTTTTCTTTTCATTAGCAAGACAAGTTTAGAAACTTGACTTGACTAAAAAGAAGTAAGAAATGGGTGGAACTTGAAAATTACTTCAGGTTTTCTCAATGTGCAGAATATAGTCAAACACTGCCACAGTTAAATAGCCCTGCATGACCTACACTAATAATCTGCTTTATGTTGATATTTATTGCTGTGTTGCTGACAGTTACCTGAAAGAAGTTGGGATGCTTCACTGGGCTGGGGAAAGCTTAGCTAAATCAGAAAGCACATTAATTAAGCAAGTTTATCTGTATATATAAAAGGCTAAGTTGACTCATGCATACGTGATACATATAAAGGTCTTGCTGGTGCCATGCACACATGTGTGTTTTTATCTACCATTGTCGATCATGAGTTTGGTTAACACTCCCATTATAGAGAAAAGGTGAATAACGATGTTAAAATATTTCTTCTAATTAATTTCCTTTCAATGTGTACGAATCCATGCACCAGGACAGTAGTCCTATATAATAAAAAGGAAATATGCAAATTGACCAGGGGGCAGATGCTTAACGTAGGAGCTGCCCCCTGGTGGTCAGTGTCCTTTCACAATGAGAGTGCTGCTCAGCCACAAGCTGGACTAACAGCTGGCCAATGCAGCAGACCACCTTTGGGGCAGTGCTTAGGATGTCCGATTGCGGCTTAGGCCTACTCCCTCTTGCTCCCAGACTGCAGAAGGGTGCAGGCCAGCCTGAAGGACCCTCCCTCACTCTGAGTGTACAAATGTTATGCACTGGGCCTCTAGTATTTATATAAACTTTTGTTTTTCTTATTATTATGATAAGAGGGAAGGGAAGAGGTACAAAAGTCCAGGAGTAGGTAGGGGCCATTGGATGTTTGTGAAAGGTGGGGCAAAGACGAAGTTTAGCATCAAAGTGGAAAGTCAACATAAATACTGCAGTGAGACCAGATGACTAAATTCGCCAATCTTAGAAGGTTGTTGAAAGGATCAGTGATGTTTTATACACAATATTTTGGAATTATGTGAAGGATCATGTCTAGCATCTTGGTAAAAACAGTTCAGTAAATTACTTGTTTCAATAAGAAATTAGTAAGATACAATAATCATTATTAGCATCATGTGTTTACTTCACAAGAACATTTATTTAAAAAGTGATACTTTACAAATTCTCTAAAGGAATTTTTAAAAAAATGGCAAATGGTATTTACATAAACCTAGGTGAACTGTTTAAATTCAAACCTAGTAAATGGTAGAGTCAGAATTCATCCCCCTGCCTTTTAATTCTATACACCATGTATAGATAGTAAGGAATATACAAAAAGAGGAATTTAGTGCATGTCAAAATTTGGGTGTATTGGGGATAGATAATAAACTCACACAGCTAGACAGCATTAAAAATACACATAATCTTTGCATATAAGCATTTGTAGCTCAGTGTTGTGGAAAAGGGGAAAATCAATGTTGGCTGAATTCTCTCTATGCCAGTGTGATCTATCATTGTCACAAATGAACCAGATATGGAAAAACTTGTTTTTCTCTAAGGAGTCTCCTTACTCCACAACACATAATTTTTATTTCTGCAGCACAATGCAAGTATCATTTTAAAATATTCTATTTATTATTAGTTTTTCAATGAAGACACTTTTTGTTAATTAAATTTATTGAGCTAATATTACTTAATGAAATTATATAGGTTTCAGGTATATAGTTCTATAATGCATCATTTGTATATTACATTGTTTGTTTACCACCCAAAGTTAAATCTTCTTCATATATTATAGGACCACTTTTACAATTAAGATGCTTCTAATTTAGCACATTGAAAGGCTTATTTTCTGAGACATAAATGGCTTAGAAGAGCTTCCAAAAGGAACTGAGGTAACCCAGATAATAGCTTAGGCCCCAGAAGAATAACAGTTCATGTTTCCTACTTGGGTTCATTAATATGTGTGGGTGTATAACAAACCATTTCATTTCGACTTGAGCTATAAAGCATCACCTTGTTTTGTTGTGTAATTTATCAGTTATCCTTTCTTCTTTGCTATTCCTTCACAATTTGTTTTTACTTTCTTCAAGAGATCTGAATGAGAATAAGTATATTTATCAGCTTCGACTCATATACAGCCCTGTTAAGGAAAACGGATGATTCTTCTTTTTCTGCACAGCTGCTCACCGCCTGCTCACACTAGAGATAAAAAGGAGCCTGCTATAATCCAGACACATTTCTTTCCTTTGACCTTGAAGGTTTCCTTTCAGAGCATCTCAGGATGCTCATAACTGCTTCATGTTAAAGTGACACCTTTCCTGACGCTGAGATGTGCCCATGAATACACTTTTTTAAAGACTGTTCCTTATCGGAATCAGATACAGCACACAAAATAGTATGTGTTCCAGAGTATCAGCAAATAGGAGTTTGTAGTTAAAATAATTAATACTGGATAAAATATCTACCAGGTGCACATGGGGCTATTGACATTGGGAAAAACTTATTTTGCTCAGTGTGTAGGGAACATTGTGTTGACTTAATAGCATTTTGGATCACAGCATTGATCCCCAACAGCACTTTAGGTATCTCTCTTGTCATCTCTTTCTGAATAGTTCAGAAATGAGTAATGTTTCTAAAAATTCCTTAAATTAGTCAATGCCAGGCAAGCTATTTCCTGGAGTCTTCCTTAAAGGGAAATAAGCAAGAGGGATGGAAGAGGAAAGAATGCTGACCCTCCCATAGTGCCCTTCCTACTTATTTAGGTGGGTCACTTCTAGGCTCCCCAGTTTTCCAAGGACAGGGAGAGGGAGTAGGAGGAGGGGGTAAAAGGAAAAAAAATAGCACTGGATAGAGTTGAAAATTTCAGAGGATAAATAGAAAGAAATAGAGGGAAAATAGGGTAAATAAAAATAGGAAGGAGGGGCCCTAATTTGTTTGACTCAGTGGATAGAGTGTCAGTCTGCAGACTGAAGGGTCTCAGGTTCCATTCTGGTCAAGGCCAGATACCTCAGTGGCCCTGGTTGGGGGTTCATGTGGGAGGCAACCAATCAATGTGTCTCATTTATGTGTTTCTGTCTCTTACCCTCCCTGCCAGTCTCCCGAAAAATCAACTTAAAAATATCCTTAGATGAGGATTAACAAATAAACAAAAATATGGCGTGGGGGGAAGTGGTGGGGAGACAACAACTGAAGGAAAATGGCCTGGCTCAGATCTTTCTATCTTCCATGGATTTATTCTAAGTTTTTCCAAAAACTTTATGTTAAATGAGTTTTGCCAGTGTTTGATGTTTCTAGGGCTTCCATCAATTTATCTCCTTTCTTTTATTTTGTCTTCTTCTTTACTTTATTTTTATTCCCTCCTGCCCCCATGAGCTCCAAATTCAAGGCACAAGTAATCTCTATTTACATATAAAGAAATTATTCTTTAAAAATACCATGAAGTCAGATAATTAAATTATTTAATTACATGGGCTAAGGACATGTCAAGGACTTTGTTCTCAAATGTAATCATGAAGATGTAAGTAGATGAACAGTAGTTAGTTAACATACAGTCTAAGATAATAAAATAACTTAAAGTTATTGGAGGAAAATAAGTAGCTGTCAATACTAGATTCTAATATGGGCATGTGTGAACAAGTGCTGAGATTTAAGGGGGAAAATGGGAGAAATGTGATAATTAGTAAAATCCAAGCCACTCATTTACTGTTTCTGCACTGAAACAGAAAAAAAGTCAGCGTCATGCATTTGGAGGGGACACTGCTTTAGGTGGTCCCAAGGGAAGATGATTTGGAAGCAGTGATTTACAACATCTGAATCTGAGAGCAGATCGGGAATCATGGATATGATTTTAAATACTGTCTCACTCATTTTGTTATGTTCAACTTAGTCACAGTATACTTTCAAAGCACAGTGTTTATTTTCTATGTTTGAAAGAACAATTTATTAGCAGATCATCTCAGCAGAATATGTTTTCACTTCTGTACCTTTCCTCGGGAATTTTTTTTTCCTTCCCTTCTCCCTCTCAAAACAAACCAGCAAATAAACAAGCGACTGCAAAACCCTTGTCTTTTCTGGTATTCTCTGGCAGATTTATAGTCCTTCTCCCTCCCTATCAGAATATTGAAAAGGGGTATGAATTTGGGGAGGAAATAACTCCAGTGATAGCAGATGAAATCTGCATAATTAAGCACATTGAATGTATTTTTCTAAAATAAACTGTACTGGAGAACAGAAGAAAGCCTCTTATTTGTTATCAGATCTCACTTGTAGAAATTGGAAACATTAGCTAATTAAAAATAATCCATAAAACCCATTAGGTGAATGGGAGAGATCCTTTTTGAAGAGTGTGTAAACACATAGTTGTACCCCCTTCCTATTTTTCCCTTTCCTCTCTCCTCTCTCTTCTTCCTCTCCCTCTCCCATTCCACTCTTCTTTTCCCACTCCTTCAATTCTACCAATAATACCTCCTGCATTTGCTAACATCATTTTTAATATTAAAAATGCTCTTCTGAAGTGATCCATCATGCATTCTAATACCAAATGCCTCATATTTCTAGATGTCTAACAGATAAATGAGAAGCCTGGCATCACACTTAGCACTCTGTGGAAAATCTTGTGAATAACTTTGGTCAGGAAATGTTAAGGATCCATTCGTTGGTTTCAAATTGGCTGGGCAAGTGGAAATGAATTTTCAGGTGGTGTCACTGTGTCATTCTGGTTCCAAGTGCTTCTCTGAATTTTAATGATTTTGCCGTTCTCAATGCTTAGACCTCATGAACCTTCTTCAGTTTTGAGGCTGCCTTTTTTGCAGTCTGTGATCACCCTGTTTCTAGAACCCGTCTGGCTTCTGCTTTAAATTGGCCTTCTTTTGTGATTTGTGCAATTATCTCTGAGCTGCTTAGAGAGTCAAAGGCTCTTCCCATCACAGTATCCCCAATTAAAGCAGCTCTCACTGTGTAAGGAAACCACAGCTCTTCATTCCAGTTTGTTGCAATCTTAAGTCTAAATATCCAGAAACCAGAAAAGGCAATGGTAGCTAGCTGAAATTTTCTTTTCACTATGACACAAAGGGGGAAGTTTTTACTAGTTTTCTTAATGGGATTAGGATTGGGTAGAAGAGCAGAAAAGGCTCTTGCAGTGGAATGGGCCTGATCAAAGCATAAGGATGTTAGCCTATAGCATCCTACCTGGCTACAGGTCATTTTATCTCTCCATCCAAGTCCCATAGCTATTAGCATTTCTAATTCTGAGGTGTAAAAAGGAAAAATGAAGCTCTAGGATTGGTTGTCAGGGAAATGTTATTGGGGTTGTTGCACAGTCTCTTCAAAATATTAAATCCTAGGCCTTAATCTGCACATCCTATATATACTTGGCAGAATTAGTTCCCTCTGAATTGAATGTCGAAACCTCTCAATAGCTTCCGGAGAGCCATTTAAAAATTGAGTTTTCTGAGACTTTGCATGCTGTCTTCAGACCTCTTTCATGTCAAAGAATTGTTTAGAAGAAGTTAATATATGAAAATATTTTCAAAGTTTAGAAAATGGGAAATCATTGGTTTATTTTGTTGTGTGTTTTATATAATTCTTTGACCAAGACTTTAAGATTCAAATCCAGTAATTAAATTTTATCTGCATTTATGATGTGTCAGACTATGCAAATATTTAATCATTGGGAATCAAAAACTGTTTTGTTTGCTCTTTTGTTGGGTTACATGTTGTTTTAAGTGACGCTATTTATTGCTTACCTGCTACTTATTTGAGAAGTAGGCACTTGAGGTAGAGGCCTCTGCCTGGATCAGCGGTTCGGTTTGGCTTGTTTAAGCGAGGCTAGACTACAGAATCTGGCTTTCTTTCAAAGTCTGGATGAAATGAAGATTCAAGCTTGCCTAAGGTTGCTTTGACTTTCTTCAATCCCACAAAGAAGCAATATACCAACAGAGTGGATTAGAACCCATAAACCAGTAGAAACTGTTCATATGTAGATGCTCAGTGATCTCAGCTATGCTCACTAAGTGAAGAGCCAGCAAGTTTCAAGGATCTGAGACAAGTGGGTTGTAGACTTTCATGTGAGTGTCTGAGAGCAAGATAACATCAACTTTTAAAGAAGCTCCTGCTGTACCAGGAATTGTGTGCTCTGTTTCTTAATGCATCTTCTTGTCTATTCAGAGCTTTCGGGTTGCAGCCCTGAACTTGGACTGCAACGATGCTGAACAAATGTTTATGAACAGCCAGTTGTTTCTAACCTTGGTCAATGCTATTAAATTTTACCTCATAAGAACTATTGGAAAGAATTGTTGTTACATTTAAATAAGCAAATGTAATACATCTTCTCACCCTTGGTCAGCATCACTTCTCCTTCATCTCCTTGTGTGGCTTTCCTCACCAATGTTTTTGTTTGCTTGTTTTTTCTAGTACCCAGTAAGAAATACTGATTTTGAAGTAATTATTCATTTTAAGCATAACAAAGGGGTAATAATTTCAAGCATAATCTATGACTGAAGTCACTCATCATAGTTTCATTTTTAGACAGAAGTCTGATTAGTATTGACCTTTTGATCAGATCAATTGCTAAATTATTGACAAGCAATGAATTAATACTGAAACTAAAGGGTCAAATCTAAAACATCTCTACTTAAATTCTCTTCTACTCAGTACAATATTATATCTTTTAAGACAGCTATGATTTTGATTGTTATGTTGATATTTATAAAAATTGATATAACTTGCACATAACTGTTCAGGATACATTTTTAATAAATTCAAATTTATTTCAATCTACTTTTGTTTTGTCCCTCTCTAACCTGCCATTGGGGAAATATGGATATTCAGTAATTCAATGCTAACAAGTGACAATATATGAAAAATTTCAAGAATTCAAGTAGCCTAAATTTTTCTTACATAATTTCCAAACCCCATACTACTTGAAAAATACTGTATTCATTGAGATAAATTTTAAACATGACTTTTTAATATATTATAACCATCTTACTGGCTGTTTTAATCTATGTAGAATATTCTTGTAATTTTTTTCAAGAAAATCTAGTGGGGAAAAAACACACCAGAAGATATGTGTGATGGAGTCACTGACATGACTGATTTCAGTGTCTCTAAGTAATTAGTTAAGTTATGCCTGTCTCTTTCATTAAAAGCACTATTACACAAGCAGATGCAAAAGATGACTGTGGTAAATGGGTTTTCAGGTCATTTCAGATAAAGTTAAATGTGGTTGTCATTTCAATTGATCATTCTGCATCGTTTCTAGACTGTCCATCCATCTCTTGGAACAGCCTGTTCAATAAGCTCTACAGGAAGTAATCTGGGCAATTTTAAAGAAAGTGCATCTTTAGATTAAATGGCATTGAAGTGTTTTTATTTCCTGCCAAGATGGGTAAGAATATACTTGAAAGTGTGTTAGTCTCCTGTTCATAATCATTAGGTTTCCTTGGGAAATGAGTATTTAAATAAATACCAAATAAATATTGTAAAAGTTCTTTAAATCTCAAGCAAGAAGCAATTAATTCAAGTAACTTTGATCCATGAGAATCTAGTACTCACATAACTCTGCATTTCCATCTACTAAATTAAAGTATTCTTCACAAATTTATAAAATCGTCATATTATTGAAGTATTGAATGATGTCTTTGAAACAGTATGTTGGGGAAAGCTGTTTAACATAATGATAATTGATTAAAATATATATTGATAAACTTAAAGACAACTTATTTTTATTTGGGGGAGATATTATAGTGGTAAGATATTTCAGGAAGAATGGGTTTTGTACTCTCTAATATTATACTTTTAAAGATAACTAGAGGAAAAATCTTTTTATATAAGGCACAGAGATGCTGGGTTCAAGGGGAAGAGTAGAAATAGACATTTAGGATAACATAGAAGAACATCAAATTTATTTCAGTCTCACATGTAGACAAAGAAGAAAGGTGATAACAGTGTAGTTTGATAAAGGCCACAATAGGGGCCACAGGAATTGTTGAGGACCTAAAAGAGGGTATATGACACAGTCTAATGGTTATCTAGGAAGTGTCAAGACACTAAGATTGCACTGAATCTGATCAATGTCATTTATAATTAGTCATGTTGTTGTTCTGAGGCTCGTGAATAAAAAAGGCTAACCTCATACACACTTCATTTTAAAAAAAACCACAATAGCAAGGAAGAAGTAAACCATCTGCCTGGGAAAGGTTATGAGATGCTATATTACAACCAAAAAAGAGCGGCAAAATCTGACTCATCTTTTGTTTCCAGCTTCTTCAGCAAGAAGAAATGGTTGGAAAACTAGAGTTTCAACAACACTGCAAGATAGAAATTATATACTGAATAGTGAAGCAACTTAGAAGGGATTGCATAGCCACACTGAATGAGATTAGCTTCTAAAACCTGACAATGTGTCCCAACTACTGAAAGAACTTGAAAACGTGTTGTCATTGAGAAACTGTAGAAAAAGAGGCACAGTGCATTTTTATAGCACATGTGTTTTCTTTGATTTCCAGTAAAAGAAATGACTAGATTCTAAAAAAAATATACATTGATCTATGGAAGTTATTTTTTAAAACATATTTTCTAAAATATTGTGTCGATACAAACCCGTATGTACCATCCAGATGGCCCTTCAAGGAAGGAGCCCCTGTCTCAACTGCTGGAAATACCTTTCAGGAACAGCCTCAGTTGCATGGGATAATGCTTTTCTTGGGGCAGTTCAGTTCACATCTGTTGATGGATGAGGCAGGGTATAAAGGGCTATCAACTTTTGGCTACCACAGGACAACTCTGACAGCTCAACATTGGAATGGCCATGGTCTTGGCTGGCGTTGGCAGGCCTGTATCAGAGTTGGCCATCTTCCTCTGCCCAACCTTGCCCCCTTCCCCTCCCTTTCATGGGTGTGGACCCCAAAGGAAACTCCAAAAGGTGCCCTGTACTCTAACTTCATCTCAGAGTCATCTTCCCAAATAACCTATCCTGAGACAATGTTTGAAATATATAAAATGATGCCACTCAAAAGCGAAGAATTTGAATATAACAATTTCCTTAGAAGCCCCATGCACACTCATTCTTATTCCTAATCATTTCCACTCATCTCAGAGATAACCACTCTGATCTGGTTTTTACATTTGCCATGCTCTTGCTTTCCTTCGTGGATTTAATTCACATCTTTTTGAACAGGATGTTTTATTTTGTATAGTTTTTTAAATTTATATATGTGGAATGAGTCTGTTACATTATTCTTCATTCTTTTTTTGGTACCAAGGTATCTGAAATTTCAAGAGGTAAAAAGATAAGTTCCCAAGGAAAAATAACAAGACAACTAAAAAGTTGAGCATTATCGATGAAGGATAAAGAGAGAAACAACTTACACTTGAAAAAGGCTTAACACATACTATTCCCACTACCTAATCTGTTCCTCTCTCATTTTTTCTGCCTGGCTTTGTGCAAATATCACCTCTTCTTCCTAATTGCCATATTTTAGTTTACTACCAAAGTATCTATTTTTACTTTGATTCCCAAGTGTCTGTTCTACCAAATAAATAGTACAGCCACATAAGAATAAGCCTAGCTGAGGCAGAATTCTGTAAAATTGACTTTCAGAATCTTGGACCTAAATACTATTGTTCTGTTTGCAACTATACTTATTTGGGCTTATTAACAAAGTCCACAGATTGATATGGAATGAGAATTGCATATGATTTTCAAAAAAGTTACATAAATCTTAGTACTATTGAAAAAATACTACAGACACAATACTGAGTGTATCTGATCTGTTTTCATCCATATGTCTTGCTCTGCATTTTCTATTGATCTTTCTCTCTGTGTTCCACATAGTCTACAAGTCTATAATGCAGAGATTACTCCCTTGGATCAGAGTTTCAGATCAGTCTTCTCCTCTGAGACAGATTAAAACCTTCTTTATCAGCCTGTATGCTGTGTGCTTCTGTAGGTCTTGTGGCATTGTTGCTCCTCTATTCCTGGGCTATGCCACACTCAGCTTTGAATCAGCAGTGAAAGAATAACTGTTGTGGTTATTCAAAATTGCAGATACTTTTCCATGGAAATGTAATTCTTTCCATGGTATTGGCCATTTCACATGAACAGAGCACTCCTTTCTGTGCTGTTTCCCCATGGCCTTGCACTGGCATAAGCAATGCTCATAGGAGTCTCTCAATTGTGTTTGTGTGTTCAATAAACAGTGGATGTTCTAATGGAATCTCTATAAGATCCATTGTGAGTTTGAATTTTTAATTTAAAACAAATATATTTAACATAAACTTATTTTTATAAGATCTATTCATTCAGATAGCATAGGCACAGTTCTAATTATCCAGAGATTTGACTTATAATTCCTCTGAGCGAATAATGGCTATTATCTATAATTGAGAACTGCAGGGATTCCGTGGATAGCAAATGATCAGAAATTAAGTTCCCTGAATAATTTATTGTGGGATATGGAGCCAACTTTCATAGTTGAATAAATAAAATTCCAAAAGAGACTGTCAGTTGTCCAAATTTCTTAAGAATCAAAAATGGACTTGCTTTTTTGAATGAAAAAGACCCCAAAGTATGGAAAATAAAAGCTCTCATGGGTGTCTTACTTTGGAGGAATATTATAAACATTTAATGTAGCTCAATTTAACATCCCTACATTATCTTCATTGTGTAAATGCACCGTTACCTAGGCCACGGTTCTATAATGCTTTAGGTAATTCTATTTCACCACGGGTAGATATAACCATTCAGTTCCACATTGATATATTTATACCTGATGCAGGGGATATGGAGAGCTGTGCTGTATGTGGCTCATAAATCAATACAAAATGAGGCCACATTTATGCACCATTTACAGTGAAAATTTTATATATCCTGCATCCAAATAATTACACCTATTATATTCCATGTTTTAGAGAAAAATCACATCTTTTCTGCCATAGAAAATTGCTTTCTAAGTAGATAACTAATTTCTGAACCAAACATAATATGCAGGCTCACAGCTAAAGCAACACACTTACTTTGCACTTGGATAATCACTAGGACCTCAGAGCATTGTTGCTCTAATCAACTATTTGTTCACTATCAATCTAAAAATTTATTATGATCTGATACTCATATGTGCCAGGGTACAAATTAATATAAATATTAAAAAGTAAAACAGTTATATCACAATTGATAGGATGTGTGTGTATGTATAAACTTTATAATAATACAGATTCTTTACAAGCAAATTAATATATTTTGTCTTGCATCTGTCTTGAATTAACAAATTTATTTTTTTAAAGAAATGATGATATTTTCTTTGGATCACATAATTGATATTTTAAAAAGTCAATCAACCTGAGAGCCTTATTAATTTGAGTAGATCATACTTTGACCACCAAATGCAGTTTTAATTCAACCTCATGATCTTATAGCTCTGCTTATTATTATTATTCTTTGTATGTTATCATTTTTATATGCTTTTATTTTAAACTAGAAGCTCAGTGCACGAATATGTGCATGGGTGGGATCCTCAGCCTGGCCAGCGATTGGAGCCAATTGGGGCATGTCGCCCAGTCCTAATTGAGGCAGATGGGATCCGGCTGGCTGGGAGAGAGATGTAGGGTCCGTGGGAGGTTAGCTGGCTGGTCGGGGGGAGGGGCTGCAGGAGGTTGGCCAGCTGTGGGAAGGGGCCTCAGATGTTTCGCAGGCCAAGGGAAGGGGCTGCAAGAGGTTGGCTGGCCACAGGAGGTGGGCTGTGGGAGAGCACTGACCACCGGGGAGCAGCTCCTGCATTGAGTGTCGGCCCCCTGGTGGTCAGTGTGCATCATAGTGACTGGTCAGCTGGTCATTGCAGTCATTCAGTCATAATGGTCACTACACACACACACACACACACACACACACACACACAAACACACATACATATACACACTAGAGGCCCAGTGCACAAAATTCATGATGGGTAGGGTCTCTATACCTGGCTGGCAATCAGGGTTGATCTGTGGGGCAACTGGCAGGGTGATTGGGGGCCCCCACTGGCATCCATCTTGGTTGGCCTGGGACATGCGGTCTGGGGGATGTCCTTCATTGAGTGCACATCAGAGTGACAGGTCATTCCACCATTCAGTTGATTTGCATATTAGGATTTAATTATATAGGATAGTTGAGGACAAATGAGCTCTCACATTATCAGAGGGGCAATAGATAAGGGAAACCAGCATTCTCTGCACAATTATTGTGTGTTTAGAAAAGATAGACAATAATTATATTTAAATTGAGATAAATGGGTATTTTGCATGAATTGTCAACATTTGAGATTTAAAGAATTTTGAGCGTCCCTTTACTCAGGCCATCTCTGGGAACAGTAGCAGAGATAAGGAGACCTTGGGCTGAAGTAACGCATTCCTGTGTCCCTGCAATCAATCATATGCAAGTTCACAGCTCAAGTTCAAAAGAACATATCAGGTAAATCTTACTCATATCCATAGGGGGAAATGTCATTGACTCCTGAACAAGCTCCCTGTCTGGTGCCTCCTCATAGAGTGTGTTCTTCATCTCCAGTCTAATTCTACCTCATGCCCTCATGCTGTTCTACAGTGGAACTGAATTTCTATCGAGTTTGCGGAACGAAATGCTCTATTGTGACACCAGGCATAGTATTTGGCATGAATATTCTTACTTATTTCTTACCTTAGTCTTTATATTTTTGCTTAAATATGAATATGGCATTTGTTCTACCAGAATGTTACAAAGCACTCTTTTAATTTAATGAGGGGAAAATTTACTATAGACAGATGCCATTCTCGGAAAAATGGCCAGTAAGAGATAAGGCAGAGTGAATGGATATTTGAAAGGAAAGTACCATGATTGAGGAGTGAATGCTCAGACATACCCGGAGCACCCCCTGGGAGTTGTCCATGACCTAGCATGGACAAAATGATAGATTACAGACTCTGCAGGAAGAGAGCACTCTGTCTAAGTCAGGTAAGAAAAGCCTTCAGTTCCTTCCAATTAATTCCCAGAGTGCCTCAACACAAGTCTAGGGGTGGGAAGAGGTCCAAGAACATGTCTTATTAGGTGATTTCTAGGGAGAACATGTAAAAAGACTAAAGATCCTTGCATCATCTCACTGCCTTGTATGGCTTTTTTTCCCCATTTCCTTTTCTTCCTTCTTCCTTTTGTGTTTTCCCCTTTCAGATAAAGACTTCAAATTACAGTTCTCTTCTATCCTTCCTAGTCCCTCACAAAATTGCATAACATATTTCAAGATAAGTGGTGGCTTCTTTGTAGGTATCATTTCTAGTTTCAATGAGTATTTGTCTCATTTTGTTTATTTTGTATTAGAGATAGTTCCTTTTGATACAACCCAATTTATTAAGCTGCATTTCCAAAGAAATGATTTATGTGTATGTATGCATGTCTATCTACTATCTATCTATCTATCTATCTATCTATCTATCTATCTATCTATCTATCTATCATCTATCTATTTATCTATCTATCTATCATCATCTATCTATATGTCTATCTATATATCATCTATCTATCTACAGATATCTATCTATAGCTTGATTTTGTCACCCTCTACATCTGATCATATATTTATATGAGCACATGGAGTGGGGATGCTGTATTTTTTGCATGATTGGGACTTGAGAACTTGAGGAAGACGACATTATCCGCCATATTTCCTGTCATCAACAATGCTTTTGTATGGCTAAAAGTTTCATTATTGATTTTAAATGAACTACAAATCATGAATCAATATGAAAATGGTTTTTAACTACCTTAGTTTCAATAATGAAAATAACACATTTTTAAAGCTAAAAGCATCTCAATTATTTTTATGTTAATTGATTTTATAACAATACTGGGGGATTATTCATAAAGTAAAAGAAAAATACAACTAGACTAAGATGCATCTGGATTGAGGACAGAAAGATGCTGACATTTTTGTCTGGCAGAATTAGATTACTTAGTCTTAGGAAGGTTCTTACCTCTACTTACTGTAAACAGAGAGCTGTAGGCATGTAGGCTAGAGAAGGGCTTGTCCACTCTTGGGGCTCACTTTTCTAACCTGTAAATTTATGGCAGTGAGAATATATGGATGTCTGCCTAACCCTAACTTTCCATTGTTCTATCATTGACATGAAATAGAGACACATATATGTACGAATACATACATATACATGTGTACATCTATACACCCAGTTTATGATTCTGCATAAATGTGAAAAAAGCATATGTTTGAAACTTTTATATAGTAAATTTACATGATGCTTGCTGGCTGGGTGGCTCAGTTGATTGGAGTGTAATCTGCATGCCAAAAGGTTTCAGGTTAGAGCCCTAGTCAGGGCCAGTAGTGGAGTCAACTGATGACTGATTGATGTCTGTCTCTCTATTTCTCTCCACCCCCACACTCTCTCCTTCTCTCTCTCTTTACCTCTCTACCTCTCTCTCTAAATAAAACAATAAAATTCTGTCAGGTGAAGATTAATAAAAAAGAAATTACATGATGCTGTAATCCCACTGAATACACTTTCTAGCTGTTCTCAGCTTGCTGGGCTCAGCTATCCATTGGCTCACCTGGGTCTGAACTGGTTAAGGAGAGGCTTGGTGGCAGAGAAGAGGATGTAAATCAGAGGAATGGAAGGAAGAAAGCAGTCTAAACTCAGAAGGAGAAGTTCAGCATTAAAATTTATGAGAGCACTTTTTGAGGAAGGGAGGAGAGGGGTTTAAGTGAATGAAGGTTTTCTCATGGGGAATAAGGAAAAATAAATTTAGACTGAAGAGCCCATTAAAGCCCAGGCTGAGTCCAGTAGTTTGCAGGAAGCAGGCCAGCCATTAGATGGTTTAGGAAAAGTTGATATAATAATTCAACTGAAGTTTGGGAATGATTATCCTGGTAGTGAATGGTAGGCAGTTTGAATTTAGCAGAATGAGATTGATAGACGGTATATCAGTGGAAAGCTGTTGTGATAATAAAAAAATGGAAAATGGCAAGAACCTATGTCACAACAGTGATAAGAAAAAAGGCAAGAAATGAGTGTAGGGGAGATAGATGGCAAATGAGTAACAGACTGTATTTGATCATACTTTTACTCTTCCCAATATCCAAAAATATCATTTATATTTCAGGCCAGGGAGTTTGAGCTAATGATGTTGACACATATTGATGGCAGATTTAAAGAGCTGAAGTGTATTAGAAGTTGACAAATTGTATTTTCAAGGAAGTTTGTGTTTTGGGGTTAGGAAACTGAACATATCCTCAAGGCCCTCTAACTAGAAAAGTATCCAAATGAGAGAGAGGCCAGTTGACCAGGCACGCTAACCAGAGAGGTACCCAAAGCCAGTTGACTAGACTAGTTGCTTAGGGAAGGTACCGATCTCTAGAAAGGTAGTAGTTGAAAACAAAATGTGAACCGGCTCAGTTGGTGTTGCTCAGTGGCTGAGTGCTGACCTATGATTGACGTATGAACCAGGAGGTCATGGGCACTCTCCAATAGAAGGCCTACAGGAGGCAGCCAATAAATGATTCTCTCTCATCACTGATCCCCTCTTCCTTCCTCTCTGAAATATATATTAGAAAGAATAAAAAAATCGTGAACCAGTGCTCACTGAAAATTATTTTCCAGTAGGGTTCCTACTCTTCAGTATACAAATCTGGACATTTTTACTGGTTTCAGATAAAATAAAAATATCACTTTTAGTTTAATTTTTTCTCATTTGCTGTTATACATAAATGTAATATTTTTCCTTATTCCATTACAAAATGTATATTAAAATAGGTTTTAGTGTCTATTGTCAAGTAATCACAATATTCACAAGGCATCTTGTAATATTTCATATTCATTAGCAGTTTCATTTTATATCCAAAATTTCAACAAAAGAAAATTATATACTTGTTTGTCCAATCTTAGTACTTTTGAAAATACTATAACATTCATAGCTACTCTAGAAAATAGAAGCAGCCTAACTAGCTCTTGCTATTTATTTTCTTTATATATATATATGTATGTATGTATATATATATATATATATGCACATATATATGTATATTCACCCAAAACACACACATATATATATGTATGTATGTATGCATATTTATATTTGACTTTTTACCCCTCTTTTTGTGTGGTTGTAATTATTATTACTTTAAAAATTTTATTGATTCTATAGAGGAAGGGAGTGGGGGAGAGAGAAATATCAATGAGAGAGTGTCATCAATTGGCTGCCTGGTGCACTGGGATTGAACCTGCAACCAGAGCATGTGCCCTGACCAAGAAAGGAACTGTGATCTCCTGGCTCATAGGTTAATGCTTAACCAGATCCAAGTTGTTTTGTTGTTATCATTATTTTTAATTTAGGGGAGGGAAGGATTTTTGCTATGAATTGCTCTGAAATTACAGTGGCAATAGAAGCATGTTTATTTGTTTTTATGTTTATTTGTTTTTATGCATATGAAAAAACTACATAGGCTCAAGATAGTTTTTTTTGGAAACAATTGGATTAAGAGTAAGTTGATTTGGTTCTCTTGAAATATCAGTAATACTAACCAGAAAAAAATCTAGTAAATTTTGAGACATTTAGTTATCTTACAATGTAGTTTTAAAAAGAAAAATTGAATGTCATATTAAGTGCAACCTCGGGATAATCTCATGATTTAATTGTGTTGGTAAATGACTCAGAGAGTAGGAAAACTAAGGATATGTACAAAGTTGGTAGGTGTATGCATGGAATCTGGCCCCACAAACTCCATTGCTTTCAGTAGTTTTCCATCAGTCCTAAGCAAACATAAAGAATACAACTGAAACTGGGTACCATTAAAGAATGTTTTCCTACCTTAAATGTTTTTTAGAAGGGAAGATTTGCTATATTATTGCCTTGCATGAATTACTTATTTTCTCCCAAAACTTTGAGTAAAGATCTTTTTATTTCAGGAGGCATATATGGCATTCTCTATGGTCCTACCAGAGGAAGGAATTTTCAGTTAGTCAACAGGATCATGTCTGTAATAGGTCAATTAGCAATAGTTCAGGTATTAGAAAATCCAGTTTTACTAAAAGAAAAAGAGAAAACCTGGGTTTTTTTTTGTTTCAGCTGAGGCATTAACTGGTTATATGAAATTGGAAAGTAAATGTATTAGAATCTCAGTTTGCAAGTAATATTTACTTGCATAGATTTTAAAAGAAATGAAACACCCATATATATGTAATGGCTATGAAAACTCAAACTACTTTGTGAATATGTTACTAGGATAAATATAATTTTACTATAAAAGTCTAAAATTTCGGTCATTCTGTTGGAATTTGGGGAATACTTAATTTTCTTTTACCTGTTTGTGTCCAAAAGAGTTTTGTCTCTCAATCTTTATTATCCAGTTTTTTAATTCATCTGGCCAATTATTAAAAACCCAAACTGAGATAACACTGTTGAGGCCAGAATCTGATAATTTAACATGAACTACTGTATTACTTATTGAGAACTTGATATCTGTACTTATTTTTTATTGCTGCATAATAAAATACCACACATTTAGCACCTTAAACCAGTACCCATTATTTCACAGTTGTATGGGTCAGAAATTAGGGCTGCACAGAGTGGCTACTTATTCACTAGATAGAAATGAAGCTGATGGTGGAGACTACAGTTCTCATTTAGGGCTCAAAGCTTTCTTCCAAGATCAACTGTCATTGACAGAATTAATTTCTTGCATTAAAATCTGTGCTACCTAGCCTTGGCCAGGTAGCTTAGTTGGTTAGAGCATTGTTCCATATACAGCAATCATTGAATGCATAAATAAGTGGAACAACAAATTTAGTTTTTTTCTCCACTCCTCCTTTTTTCCCCTTCCTCTCTATTAAATCAATAAATTCATTAAAACATTTTAAGTCCTTGCTATCCTTAGCTATTGTCTGGGGCCCTTTCTCACTCCTAGAGTCAATTTGCTATGTGGCCCTAATGAGTGGGCAGTTCACACATGATGTTTGCTTTTACCCAGGTCAGCTGGAGCGCTTCTCTTTGACTTCTGTCACCAGTCTGAGAAAACCCTCAATTTTTAAAAGATTCATGTTGTTAGGTCAGGCTCATCCAATGTAGCTGCCTTTTTGCCATATAACAGTACTAGAGACCCAGTGCATGAAATTCGTGAACTCAAGGGGTCCCTGAGCTCAGCCTGTACCCTCCTGCAGTCTGGGAGCCCTTGGGGGATGTCTGACTGATGGCTTAGGTACAGTTTCTGGCTGAGCAGCACTCCCCCTATGGGAGGACATTGACCACCAAGGGGCAGCTTCTGCATTGATTGGTCATCCCAGCACTCGGTTGATTTGCATAATATACTTCTATTATGTAGGATATTTGCCCATTCTATATATTTTATTTTTCATTCAATAATTTTTATTATTTTAATGGATTTTATTTTTAGAAAGAGAGGAAGAGGGGGAGAGAGAAACATCCATGTGAAGGAACATCAATTTGCTGTCTCCTAACACATGCCCTACCTGTGATTGAACCCACAACCAGGGCACGTGCCCTAACCAGGAATTGAACCCATAACATTTCAGTGCATAGGGCAATGCTCAACCAACTGAGCCACACAGGCCAGAAATATATATTTTATTTTATTTTTAATTGGAGGTGAAATGGTAAGCTTGTGAAATGATTTCTGAGGTCTCTGGCAAAGAGATTTAGTATAAAAAAGGGAAGCTATATTATTATAAGTTTTTACAGTATTTGTGAAGTTACCCTGGATTCATTTTAATCATTTTTAACCATACTTTAATAATTACACTTAAGCTTCTTTTGTTCAACAATTTCAGCAATTATTCTCCTCCTTTAGCATTTTCTCTCAGCAGATAGGCAGACGGGAAGGGGGATGTGAAATACATCAATCCCGTATGGTCGGCCCTATGGGTCCCCTACCCTAGCCCATTGAATATTCTCAGTAAACCTAAATTATGCCATTTAGAGAGGAGATATAGCAATTTTCTCATAGTAAGTGGCAGAGTTGGGATTTTAGCTTAATGTTTCTGGTATGAGTGGTCATTCCTTTGAGAGATAGCAATTCCCAGATGATTCCAGTAAGTAGGTAATCCCATGAAGCTTGTATTCCTTCAAATGATTCATATAGAATATATACCTATGAAATTAAATTGATTTTCATCTTTATAATAAATTTGCATTTTGAATATTAGACTATGGGATGTTTTTGTTTGTTTTTTGTTAATCTTCACCCATGGATATTTTTTCCATTTGGTTTTTAGAGAAAGTGGAAGGAGGGAGGGAGTAAGAGAGGGAGAGAGAAATAGAGAGAGAGAGAGAGAGAGAACATTTTTTAAAAAATGTGGAAAGCATGCAGGAATTATTTTTTGTCTAAAGTTTTACATATGTGCTCTATTTTCCCAATTAGCCCTCCCTCACCACCAGCCATTCCCACCCCTAGCAAGCTACCACTGCCCCAGTGCCTATGTCCACTTCTCAGTGAGATCATGTGATATTTATCTTTCTCAAAATGGTTTGTTTCATTTAGTATAGTGCTCTCCAGTTCCATCCATGCTTCCTTGTTATAGTAGAATAGTAAGTATTCCATTGTGTAGATGTACCACAGGTTTTTAATCCACTCATCTGCTGATGGGCACTTAGGCTGTTTCCAAATCTTAGCAATTGTAAATTGTGCTGCTATGAACATAGGGGTGCATATATCATTTCTGATAGGTGTTTGTGGTTTCTTGGGATATAGTCCTAGAAGTGGGATTACTGGGTCAAATGGGAGTTCCATTATTAGTTTTCTGAGGACACTCCATACTGTCTTCCATAGTGGCTGCACCAGTCTGCATTCCCACCAGCAGTGCTGGGGGGCGGGGGGTTCCTTTTTCTCCACATCCTTGCTAGCACCTTTTTGTTAATTTGTTGATGATAGCCATCCTGACAGGTGTGATATCATATTTCATTGTTGTTTTGATTTGCATCTCTCAGATAATTAGTGAATTTGAGCATGTCTTTATGTCTTTGGGCCTTCAGTATGTCTTCTTTCAAAAAATGTCTTTGCCCATTTTTTTATTAGATTGTTTATCTTCCTTTTGTTAAGTTGTATGAGTTCTCTGTAAATTTTACAGATCAAACGCTTATCGGAAATATCATTGGCAAATATGTTCTCCCATGTAGTGGGATTTCTTATTGTTTTGTTGATGGTTTCTTTTGCTGTGCAGAAGCTTTTTATTTTGATGTAGTCCCATTTGTTTATATTCTTCTTAGTCTCTATTGCCCTAGGAGCTGTCTGTAAAGATATTACTACGACATATGTCTTCTGTTTTGCTGCCTATAGAGTCTTGTAGGATTTTATGGTTTTCCATCTTACATTTAAGTCCTTTAGCCATTTTGAATTTGTTTTTGTGTATAGTTTAAGTTGGTTTTCTAGATTCATTTTCTTGCTGTATCTGACCAAATTTCCCAGCACCATTTATTGAAGAGACTGTCATGACTCCATTGTATGCTCTTGCCTCCTTTGTCAAATATTAATTGAGCATACTGGCTTGGGTCAATTTCTGGGTCCTCTCTTCTGTTCCATTAGCCTATATGCCTGTTCTTATGCCAGTACCAGGAAGTTTTGGGAACAGTGGCTTGGTAATATAGATTGATATCTGGCACTGTGATCCCTCCAACTTTGTTCTTCTTTCTCAGTATTGCTATGGCTATTCAAGGTCTTTTTTTGAATTCAGCATTGCATTAGAAAGATAATACACCAAAACCAAGTGGTATTTATTCCAGGGATGCAAGCATAGTACAATATCCATGAATCAATAAATGTGATACATTACATAAATTGAGACAAAAATCACATAATCTGATGAATCAATGCAGAAAAAGCATTTGATAAAATCAAACACCCTTTCTTGATAAAAACTCTAAGCAAAGTGGGAATAGATGGGTCATACCTCAAAATAATAAAAGCCCTGTATGACCAACCTACAGCCAACACCATACTCAATGGGAAAAACCTAAACTCATTTCCCCTAAGAAGAGGAACAAGACAGGGATGCCCACTTTCACCATTCCTGTTCAATATAGTATTGGAAGTGCTAGCCATAGTGATCAGACAAGATGAAAAAATAAAAGTAATCTAAATTGGAAAAGAAGCAGTAAAACTGTCTTTACTCACAGGTGACATGATATTATACATAAAAAATTCCAAAGATTCCATCAATAAATTACTAGACCTAATAAATGAATTTGGCAATGTTAAATTAGCACCCAGAAATCAATGGTCTTGTTATACACCAATAATGAACTCACGAGAAAGAGAAGTGGGAAAACATCTCATTTACCATGGGATCAAAAATATTAAGATACCTAGGAATAAACTAAGGACGTAAAAGACCTATATTCTGAAAACTACAAGACATTGAAAAAAAAAAGATAGAAAAAGACATAAACAAATGGAAGAACATACCATATTCATAGATGGGTAGAACCAACATCATTAAAATGTCCATACTAACCAAAACAATCTACAGATTCAATGCAACCACATTAAAATACCAATGGCATATTTCAAATATCTAGAACAAACTCTCTGGAGAGAGAGAGACACATCAACTGGTTGCTTATCACATGTGCCAGGAATGAACCTGCCACCCAGGTACATGCCCTTGACTAGGAATTGAACCCACTACCCTTTGGTACACGAGCCAGTGATCTACCACTGAGCCACAGTGGCGATGACCATGTGCTTTTCTTTTGATCAGTTAAGTCCTGAACTCAGTACCATGAGGAAAAAAAACACATTTTATTAGCCTTCAAACAAGATACGCATCTGTCTCTTTCTAACCTGTAAGTTTGGAGATAATCATTCTAGAATTGATATAATGTGACAAATGATATCTGGGATGCAAACACCTTCTATCCCTACAAGTCCTACAGTCTGGAAGCAGGGAAGTGTGTTTTGGGGTGGGGTTGCCTCTGGCTGCCACAGTGTTAACTTGGAGCAGCCTTAAAAGGGTCTTTGAGGGTCACCAACAGGCTATTGATTAGATATTGAGATGTCATGGAAAATTAGAGTGCAGGTGGAATCCTATTTTGGAAATTTTCCAGTGGTGAATGTGACAAGACTTGGAACACATTTAATTGCCAGGACAATCTGGAGTGCTGGAGGCATGATTCTTCTGGGGGAGCCAGGAGAGGTGGTTGACAGATGGGACTTTGCCTCAAGCCTCAGAGAATCAAAAGGCTCATGTCTCATTTTTTCACATCTGTTCTTGGCTTCCTAAGCATCCCTCTTCTATGTATTCCTCTCACCTAGATGCCAAGTGCTTTCTCTAATAATAAACACTGCATCTTTACCGGTTTTTTAAGTCAGTGTCATGCTGTGGCTTGAATTTAACCCAATTTTATTGAAGATAAAAATGGAAAAGTGTCCAGATGTTTCTATCATGTATGGATTATCAAAATGATATTTTAACTTAAAATAATATTTTCTTTAGAGAATGAGATTACTAGTACCCACATTCTCTTTGATTAAATATCAAAATATATAAATCATGTGATCTCATTAAAATAAGCCATTGATTCATTTCTTCCATATCAGAAGATAACAGAAGCAAATTATGATAGTCGAAAATATAGATTCGGAGTTGTTTCAAAGCCAAATAATGACTTATACTTAATTTTTGGGAAATATTATAATAATGTTCAGTTTCTTCTGATAGATATATCTGGATTTATTAATGAATACAGGGTTATTGATAGGGAAATTTAAAGGATCCCCCAAAATATTTAATAAACAAAACTATTTTCTAAGATATGAAATCATTGCAAATATACATATGTCTTTTTAACAAATACCTAAATCTTAGGAGAGTGATTTATAGCTTAATGCTAATGTTTTTTATTTTCTTTAGCAAATAGTTATGCTGAGTTACATTGGAGAGAGATAAGTAAGAGAGGAGGAGTAACTTGGTGAGAATTTTCCAAGAAGCAAACTGAGACAAGAAAATGAGCTGGTTGATCCTGGAGTTGTTCTAAAAAATTCAGAATAGTTGGTCATTATGAAGTCTCGGGGGCCAGGCTTAAGCAATCAAGTAAAGACGGTGTCCTAAAGAATGGAAAAGTGAAGAATATGAAGTCACTGGGCACATGGTATTTAATAAAGATGGTTAAGCAGAAATAAGGGAATATGTAAGAAGCCCATACCAACCTTCTGAATTTACAGTCTTTCCTAGAGCCAGCCCTGCTGTCAAGGAGATTGTGGGATGTGCGTGTGTGTGTGTGTGTGTGTGTGTGTGTGTGTGTGTGTGTGTGTGTGTGTAGGGGGTAGATATGTAACAGAGAGAGACTCAAACAAATCTTAAGAGATATTAAAGGTTTGTAGAACCACCAAGTTAATGTGTAGAGATTTTTCAACAAGTTTGAGAAGTGTTAAAAGACTAATGGATAAAAACCAATCATCATTTTCCAAATCTAGCCCACCATCCAGATGGTTTTTTTTTCTTCTGTCAAATGTCTTAGTTTTAAAGATTTGGAACACACTTCAATTTTTCCTCCTTAAATTATCTCTCCATATCTAGTCAGACTTAGAGTTTTCCTTTTCTTTCTTCAGAGTCTTTCCACATGCAGAATTTCCACTCCCACAATCCCTGGCAGGAATTTATAGCAAAAAATTCTTTTATCATCTTCCCTCTCTCCCTCTCTCCCTTATACTTAAATTGTGTGCATTTATTACTGAAGAGTTATAAAATAATATCATTACATCAGATTTGTTTAGATTGGACATAAATCACCATTATTGAAAGAAGTAAAATTATGTGAAATTAGGACTGGTGGAGTTTCTGGGAATTGCAGTCATTTAAAACCAAACCCTCCCTTTGATCAGGACTATACTATCATAAAAACTTCCCACCTGGTCCTCCTACCCTCATTTTCTTCAATCACCATGTATACTTCTGTGTGATGAAAACTCCCTAAAAGAGTAGGCTTTTTAAGCAATTTTTTAGTAACAACAAAAACAACAACATTTTCCTAGTGAAATCTTACTAGGGACATAGAAACTAAATTAAAGATTTAATTAACTTTGAGCAGCTGTGTACGACACAGAGGAGGGGACTGAAGCCAGGCTTACATGACATTTTTTTAACTTATCATCCTTCTTCTCTTGGTAGCTTTGGAGTCATTTCTCCAGGTCTGTATTTTTAAATATTTTTTATTGATTTCAGAGAGTTAAGGAAAAGGGCTAGAGAGATAGAAACATCAATGATGAGAGAGAGTCATGATAAGCTACCTTCTGCACACCCCACAACTGGGGATCGAGCTCACAACCTCAGCATTTGCCCTGACTGGGAATAGAACCATGACCTTCTGGTTCATAGGTCATGCTCAACCACAGAGCAAGGCTGGCCAGGCAAGTCTGCATTTTTAACTAGTTCTGTCCAGCAACAGTTTATTACTTGAGTAATTCTTAGCCCATTAACATCTCATGATTGCTTCAGGACCTTTCTCTTTAGATGATATGAAAATGTGTTGGGAAAAGGTAAAAGATCAGAGTAGAAAGATACACAGGGTCTTAAAAAAAGAAAATAAGTCCATTTTTAGCCTGTCTAATGAAAACAACTTTTTTTTCCTATTGCTCTTATAGTTATTATACTATTGTGTATAGTCCATGTTAAACAATGTAGGATTTCACTTTCTCTTTATGTCAGAATTCTGTGCAACATCTCACAGGTTTCGATATTCACTTTTTTATTCAACTAATACTTATTTAACATTTCTATTCCAGGGCCTGAGCTAAGCTCTAAGGTAAATATAGACCAATGACTAAAACAAACCTGGCTCTCCCTATAAAGCTTATATTCTAAAGAGAGAAAGAGGTAATGAGCATGCTAAATAAGAAAAATGTATAGTGTGATAGGTAGTGGGAAGTGCTAAAAGGGAAAATATGTAACAGGAAAGAGATATGAAGTGTTAGGGTTCTGGTTTAGATAGAGTGGCCAGGGTAAATCTTACTGTGATGGTCACTTCTGAGTAAAGACCAATACACGTTCTTGAAGGAAGCAGGTAAAAAAGAAAACAATAAGGCATTTAAGTGCAAACCTCAGTGAAAATTATATTTATGGAAATTCTACTATAAGCCAGGTGCTCTACTGCAAATAGGAAAATACTAAAATAAAACACTGCACTTAAATGTCAGATAAATATATTGAATAAAAAATGGGTCACTTTTGGTAAGTATAAATTTGTATCTTTAGAATTCTCTTTAATTACCAATCTCATTCTAGAATTTTACTGGACCTCTGAATCCACTTCAAAATACGGATTTTAGTTAAAATACTTTATCTGTCTTGGGAATGTGGTACCTACCAGTAGTGAAGCAGATAAATTTATCTCATTATGCAATAGAAGCTTATGTATCTAAAATCAAAGCCAACTACATAATTTCCCCAATGGAAAAATATTTATAGATATTTATTTGCAAATATGCTTTTCATTTCTCTCTTATTTAAGATTTTATTGTGTCTAGATGGTAGGAATAAGAGCGTGTGGATTTTTGCAAAAGAAGAAAAACATAAATAAAGGAAATCATAAGACCTTCATATGAAAATAAATTCTTAATATACAACTAAAATGACTATATATACAAGAAGCATGCGAGTGGCATTTCATTTGTAAGAGTAGATGGAATTTTGTCACAGAATGGAATTGCATGGTAGTTTCTTTTAACGCAACCTTTTGTGAGCTTTGGAGGATTGGGTTCTGCTCCTTTCTCTTTCATAATAATGATGCTCATGGGACATGAATCATTTTCTTTTTCTTTTTCAAGAAAAAAAAATTATCCCAAAGTAAGAATAAATGAGAAAGTAAGCTGCTTTTTAAAAAACATATTTTATTTTTCCTCAAGGGGGCATTTTTAGTTCAGATTAGCATACTTTAAAATTCATATCTGAGCTGCAGTGCTCACAGATTAACATCCTAAGGGCTAAGTAATAGAGGGAACTGAGAGTTGTATAAGAAAGGCTCATTCTCGCCAGTAATTTGAGGAGGCTGCAGAAAGAGGAGGCCAGGCACCCACTGAGCATCCTTGTCCCTCTGGCTTCAATCCTACCTAAAAACACAATGCTGCTAAGTGAATCTTCTGTGGAGTCAGAAACTGAAATGGAACTAATGATCCTTACCTTTTGGGTTCAAAGAATATAAAGACAATACCAGCTTTTTGTACTGTGAATGGGAAATTGTTCAGATTTAGCATACCCCCCCCCAAAAAAAATCTTCTCACAGCTTTTCAGAGAAAGTTGTTTGTCCTCTTTAATTATGTGTGTGCTGATTGAATATTCTATATGAGCATGTCCAAGAGGATACTACCCCAAGACTCTGAATCAGTAATCCAAGGAAGTGAGGATGCAAAATTGGCAATGACTGTTGGAAAGTAGGAAAATAGCATACTCCCAAATGGACCTCTGAAAGATAAAACTGCTATGGTTGTCTGTACCAAATAGGCCTGGTGCCCTATAAGCATAGTGATTGGTGTGTGAGAAATAAGTATCAAAGCACAGTGTGTCTTGCTAGATTTTATTTTTGTGCAATACAATGGCCTACTATCAATTGGCAATGTTTGTTAAGACAAATACATATGGAAAAATATATATATATATAGAGAGAGAAAGGAACACATAATCCCTGTGATAGCCACAATGTAAAAACAAAATTTCTTTACAACCCAACTTTTCCTTGGCCAATGCCCTGTTCATCCTCCATTTGTCTTGTTCATGAAAATGTTTTGGCAAACTATTTTATTTAGGTTAGCCATCATAAATTATTCCACCATTTTTTTAAAAAAATGAAGTTTGATAATGATTCTCTGCTTTTTTTCTTTGTTTATCCTAAACAGCAATTCATAAATATTTTCATATTCTCCTTAAACAGAAACCTACCTTCTTTGGCAGAATTTATGTTATTAAATTTATTGGGTAACATTGCTTAATAAGATCATATAGGTTTCAAGTGTACATTTCTATGATACATAATCCATATATTGCACTGTGTGCCTATCACCCAAAGTCAAACTATATTTCATCCTATCTAATAAAAGAATAATATGCAAATTGACTGTACCTCCAATCAATCCATGCCCACAAGCCATGCCAACCAGCCAATCAGAAGCTGGGGCGATCCATCCAGCGAGCGCGTGGCCTGGGCCAGGGGGGTGGGGCCAAGGTGGGCACTAGCCTGGCACAAGCTGGCTGGGGCGAGAGGCCCAAGCCTGGGGCACAGGGCTGAGGCAGAACCAGCCCTGGACCCCATTGCAGGATGATGGCTGGGTGCCCAAGACCTAAAGCCTCGACCAGAGGATTTAAGTCTTGGGCAGGCTGGTGGTGAGTGGTCAGTAAGACATCCCCTAAGGCTCCCAGTATGTGTGAGGGGGCAGTTTGGGCTGAGGAATCACCCACCCACAGTGCACGAATTTTGTGCACTGGGCCGCTAGTAACCATATATTTGGCCCCGTTAAAGCTTTACCACCATCACCACTACCTCTTCCCTCCCACCATATTATTATCTGTCTCTATGAGTTTCAGTTGTAATATCCAAAATATATAAAGAATTCATACAATTCAATACCACACTTACAACAATCCAATTAAAAATGTGGGCAGAGCCTAAAGTGGTTTGGCTTGGTGGATAGAGCATCAGCCTGCAGACTGAAAGGTCCCAGGTTGGATTCCAGTTAAGGGCACTTACCTTGGCCATGGGCACATCCCCAGTGGGGGTGGGGAGGGGTGCAGGAGGCAGCTGACCGATGTTTCTCTCTCATCGATGTTTCTGACTTTCTGTCCCTCTTCCTTCCTCTCTGTAAAAAATAAATATAATATATTTAAAATATATTTTAAAAATATATTTTAAAATGTATTTAAATATATTAAAATATATTAATATGTAAAAAAGCAATCCCATTTACCAGTGCACCAAAAAATTAAGATACATAGGAATAAACTTAACTAAGAAAGTAAAATATCTATATGTGGAAAACTACACAACAATGAAAAAAGAGATAGAGGAAAACATAAACAGATGGGAGGACATACCATGTTCATGGATAGGTAGAATCAACATAATCAAAAGGTCTATACTACCCAAAGAAATCTATAAATTCAATGCAATTCCCATTAAAATACCAATGACATATTTCACAGACCTAGAACAAACTTTCCAAAAATTCATCTGGAATAAAAAAAGACCCTGAATAGCCACAGCAATCCTGAGAAAGAAGAACAAAGTAGTTGGGATCTCAATATCAGATATTAAGCTGTATTACAAAGCCACTGTTCTTAAAACAGCCTAGTACTGGCACAAAAATAGACATATAGATCAATGGAATAGAATAGGAAACCCAGAAATTGACCCAAATCACTATGCTCGATTAATATTCGACAGAAGAGGCATGAGCATACAATAGAATGAAAACAGTCTCTTCAACAAATGGTGTTGGAAAAGTTGGACAGATACATACAAAAAAAAATGAAATGAGATCACCAGCTTACACCCTACACAAAAATAAACTCAAAATGGATAAAGGACTTAAACATATGATGGTAAACTATGAAAATACTAGAAGAATCCACAGGCAGCAAAATCGCAGACATATCCCAAAAGACCTTTACTGATACTGCTCCTAAGGCAATGAAACTAAAGAAAAAATAAACAAATGGGATTACATCGAAATAAAAAGCTTTTGCAGCAAAGGAAACCATCAATAAAACAATAAGAAAGTCCACGGCACTGGAGATCATATTTGCCAATGATATCAATGATAAAGGTTTAATCTCCAACATATACAGAGAACTCATGCAACTTAACAAAGAAAATATAAACAACCCAATTAAAAAAAATGAGCAACTGATCTGAATAGACACTTTACGAAGGAAGACAGAAGGCAGGCCAAGAGATATGTGAAAACCTGCTCAAAATCACTAATCATCAGAGAGATGCAAATCAAAACAACAATGCAGTACCATCGCACACCTGACAGAAAGGCTATCCATCAACAAATCAACAAATGACAAGTGTTGGCCAGGATGAGGCGAAAAAGGAACTCTTTTTGTACTGCTGGTGGGAATGCAGACTGGTGCAGCCACTGTGGAGAACAGTATGGTGTTTCCTCAAAAAACTGAAAATGGAACTTCCATTTGACCCAGTGATCCCACTTCTAGGAATATATCCCAAGAAACTTAGAAACATGAATCAGAAAGGATATATGTACCCCTATGTTCATAGCAACACAATTCACCATTGCTAAGATTTGGAAACAGCCTAAGTGCCCATCAGCAGATGAGTGGATTAAAAAACGGTGGTACATCTACACAATGGAATACTATTGTAAGGTAAAAAAGGAGTTCCTACCATTTGCAACAACATGGATGGAGCTGGAGAGCATTATGCTAAGTGAAATAAACCCAGCAGAGAAAGATAAATATCATATGATCTCACTCATTTGTGGAATATAATGAACGGAATAGACCAATGAACAAGAACAGACCCAGAGACTGAGAAACCTCAATCAGAACCTCATACCTCAGGAAAGGTAGGGGAGGGTGGGGGCAAGGTGGAGAGATCAACTAAGGGACTGGGGTGCATGCATATGAGCCTTATCAATAGACACAGACAACAGGGGTGGGGCATAAGTGGAGGGTGGGGGTTATGGGCGAATAAGGACACATAGGTAATAATGAAAATGAATAATAATAATAATAATGTGGGCAGAGGACCAGAATAGACTCCTCTTCCAAGAAAACATATAAATGACCAACAGATATATGAAAAGATGTACAATTTCACTACCTATTAGGGAAATGCAAATCAAAACCACAATGAGATACCACCTCACACCTGTTATAATGGCAGAATTCTTTGTAAGCAATTCTAAAATAGAGAAGCACATGCTAAATGCATTCCTTCTCTCTGTACAGAGGTGTGTATATACCGTTCATACCACAGTGTGACTTCAGAGGGGAAGAACTCTCACTAAAACCAAATGCTTGATGATGTTTTATTGAGAACCTGTATGGTTTGAAACCATTTGAAACCTGTATGGTTTTGTAAACCAGGGTCACCCCAATAAATTCAATTTAAATAAATAAACAAATAAATAAAATATAAAATATAAATAAATAAAGTGGGTTTCTTTTAGGCAAAACATAAATAATATATGATATAAAATAAAGAAAACTAAATGCTCGCTATTTGTGTTTTTAAAAACTCATGTTTGTCTCATTTTGTAGAGGTTTGATGTGAAGTGGTTAGTCTGCTAGCATTTATTAGTTCTTTGTAAATAAAACAAAACAAAATTGTGGGCACACAATGCAATATACAGATTATGTATCATAGAAATCTACACTTGAAACCCATATAATGTTATTCAACAATCTCATTCCAATAAATTAAATTTAAAAACAAAAAAAATGAGATGCTATATGATGAACTTTTGAGTAATCTTAGGACATTTTTTTAAGCCTAAAATTTCAGACACATATATTAAACTGTTAACCCTTGTAAATAAAGGAGTAAAATAAAGCACAAATGTTATAATTACTTTGCCTTGCCATGAATCATGAGATCAATTTGTAATATTATATGTTTTATTTTTATTTATGCACTTCTGTTTATACACATGTATCAAAGAAAAATAGATTTTAGCAATAGCAATGAAACTATATAGACTTTGTTTAATGAAGTCAAATCTATTCCTAACAGATGACCCATTTTCACTGTTCTTGGCTAGCATTGTTTCAAAAATTCAAAAAAATGAAATATTCTGTAGAGCTGAAACTTCATAATGGTGAATCTCTAAAATGAAGACATTGTTTTGCAGGCATGTTTGTGTCCTGCCTTAAATCACTTTAAGGATTTTGCAAATAAAATTCAATAGGTTTTGAAACAAGTTGTGTTTATATTTCTATCATTTTTCTTTGGGCAGTGTTAACTGCAATGATCTAGAAGGCACCTAAGAGGAGATGATATAAGATAATTAGGGAGTAAAAACAGCATGTTGAGATTTCTGGGAGAGATAAGGAAATAAAGAGCCCAGGTCCAAAATAATGTATAACAAGCAAGATTTATAAAAGTCAGTTAAGAGAGTCTTAGGAGGTTCTTTTTATCTCCCCATGTAACAACCCAAGCTATCCATCTCTGAGTGAATTCTTGCTAAACAAACAAACAAATAAACAAAAACAAGCATTGATAAGATCATTATTGAGAAAAGGAAGAGACAGTATATATCAATATACAAACTTTTGAAAAATATGACCACCTTGATTTACAAAATTTATCATGCAGTTCATTATAGAATAGGGAATTAAATTAAGTCATACAAAGCCAAAAATGCTTTGTTTGTGATAAAATGCTAGAAGACATGAAAATGTTAAGTAAAAACTACTTTTAACATGTAACAATAGAGTAGTTTTTCTGACAGCATAAAGAATATCATCTTCCAAACTCAGTTACAAAACACTATATTATAAATAATTATTTTCAATGAAACAATGTAGTTTTGATACCCTGTTAAGAAAATAGGATGATCCTGCCAGTGTCCTCAGGGGTTCAAGTGTCAGCCTTCCAGCCAAAGGATCTCAGGTTACATTTCAGGAAACCAGTGTGTTCCTGGGTTTCAGGTTCCTTCCCCGCCCCCATTCAGAGCAAATGGGGGAGATAACCAGTCAACTTGTCTCCCTCACATGGATCTCTCTATCTCTCCCCCTCCTTCCACTGTCTCTGCAAAACAATGACAAAAATATCCTCATGTGATGATTAACAAAACAAACAAACAAAAACACAAAGAAAATAGGATGAAATTACATAAAATGCAAATAACTGATGTTAGAAAGATATAGTATTTTGTGTTATATGTATAGCTTCTTCGGATTCATTTATGCTGACCAAAATGTAAGTCACTTAACCATGTGGAATTTCAAGGGAATTGTGTTTACTAGTTATACTGTAATACATTTATTTCACTTTACATTTAAGTGTATAATTATATCTTTACAAGATATAATACTTTTAAGTACATTTACTGAACTGGCAATTTGATTAAATTTTTGGATTTGTCCACTCAAAAATAATTAACTGAACTATTTTGTGAAGGCAGTTTAGGAACATGCTCAAAATGCATTGTGCATTTCTGTGTGCTCTGGCGAGCACCATACAATGCTCCTAGCAAAAGCTAAACAAGATTAGTGTTTCTCAACTACCAGAGGATAAAATCAATTTATCATCTATTCTCGCAGAAGCCACTGAGTTTTGTAAGTGATTAAATTGAAAAAGCTGCTTTGGGCAACGTAGAACGAGAGCATCTCCTGATAAAATTATGAGGGAGGTTGTCAAATCTGTGGAAGCCTGTGATGCAGTTAGGCAAGGTCAACCCCTCTGGAACCCTAGTTACAATGACATTTTCTCATGTGCCTCGTTTCTGAAACCTAAGGAGGGAACGGCTTTAATGAAATCCCTTCTGGTTTCCCCATCCCCCTGTTGAATAAATAAGGAGTATATTATATATTATGTGTTGCTCAGAAAGGGTTGTTCTTGCTGGCTGCAGATTAGAGACAATAAAAATTTATGAGTGCTATGCTGAAGTTGGGGAAAGTAAAAGAGGGGAACAACCAAGCCCTGGCTTTGACTCTGACACTCAGTTACCTATGGCCTTAGATGAATCACATTTACCCTCCTGTTCTCACATGATTCATTCCAAAATAATGAAGAGCCCTGGTTACTCTAACATATCATTCCCTTTTTCTTCTGTAGGTGCATTGATTATAAGCATTGAGTTTACTTTTTTGTATTGTATTTCCAAGGGTGAGGATGCCATAGAGATGAGACTATAATAGGTTATTTGAGATTGAATGGTAGCTTTATAATTGGTCTGTTAGTTGCATTCTAGGAACTCTATACTATGTGTACAGAAGTGTAAGCTGGGCCTGAAGAAAGTTAGGAAGAAGAGCAAAATAGAAGATTGAAGGCACAGAAAAAACTGAGCCAGATAAACTTAGGGGTGTAAGTAATAGGGCTAAATCAACTTTTATAAAGGTAGATCACAAAATAGACCATGCCAGCATTCCAAAGTGTCAGAAAGGATGCCAGGAAGATGTTCTTAGTGAAAATGTGGGGGCAGCATTAGAAGGGAGGGTCAAATGATGATCCCCTCAGGGCACATGCTCTGAATGAATGTCTCCCTGGTTTGCTGGCTCTGAACATCAGCCCATCTGTGCCTTGATAGAGGATGGCAGACAAAAGTGCCTGTTTCGTTGAATAGGACCTTGCCATAGCTCTTCACTGACCTGATATCACCAAGATTATTTGTTGCCCATATCGGGTGCCAAAAAGAAGCCTTCTCTGGTGATAGCTGAGTCTGCTAAGCAGCCGGGTGGTCTCCAACCAAGGCTGGTGGTTGAGGTGGTGATAGTATTATTATTACTTTCTTGAAAGCCCTGAATGTGCGTACACAAAGCCACATGGACATGCGAAGGCATACAAAAGGAAAGGAAAGTTAACACAAAAAAAACCAAAAACACAAAACCCAACAAACACACACACACGCACACACACACACACACACACACACACACGAGAGGGGGAAGAGAGGGGGGGAGAGAGAGAGAGAGAGAGAGAGAGAGAGAGAGAGAGAGAGAGAGAGAGAGAGAGAGAGACCTTCCATTACTTGGTCAATTTCTTGCATCTTAAAAAATATTTTATATAAGACAGTTATCATTTACCAAATGATGAAATGATGATAAATACATTGAAACTAATCTTGCCTGGCTTAGGCTATTTAAAAATGACTCCATTCTGTTTTTGTGATTTGAAACACGTTAAGGGAAACATTTGAAATAAAGCAAAAATAAATGAATAGGAAGTTCACTCAGTCAGAGGAAAATGAAACAAGTTAATTCTGCAAAGCTAGAAATGCATTGCACTCATGAGATCTGCTAAGAAGGGGTCTGTCCTCCAAAGATCTGACAGGCTCCCTGGGGCCTATTGCCATCCTGATGTTCAATTCCTTCATCCCCTGAAACCTTTTCCCATATCAAGATCAAAGACTAAGCCTCTGGCCAGAAGGGTACTCATCTGTTCGATCATCAGATTCAAGGCATTAAACATCTATTAGAAGATGGCATTTGAGAATAGCAGCCTGATGAACATATTAGTCATTCAGGTATAACAAAAATGGAAGTAAATGGTATACTTTTCACTGTGTTATACCCTATATAGTTATATCATCAAATGATACATGAATATGTCCTCAATATTTTATATATGATTAACCTAATGCCACTTGTCTTTGTAAGGGGTAATTCAGAAACTGCTCATTCAAATTATACAGGGGAAATTATCATTTAGTGAATAGCTACTATATGCCAGGTGCAGCGTTGTCTTTCCTCTTCTTAATGACCCTGTGAAGGAGGGTTTCATTTTATTCACTTTACAGTTTGGAAAAGCCAGGCTCAGAGTTAATGATGTCTTGGTCTCAGCTCTTTATCTTGTGTGAACAGCTTCCTATCACTTCTGCTTTTAAGTATACTTTTATTAATATTTAGAAAGAGAGGAAGGGCAAGGGATAGAGAGACGGAAACATCAATGATGAGAGAAAACCATGGATTGGCTGCCTCTTGCGTGCCTCCTTCCAGGGAGCAAGCCTGCAATCCTGGCAGGTGCCTTTACCAGGGAGGGAACCTTGACCTCCTGGTTCCTGGGTCCACCACTCAACCACTGAGCCGCACCAGCGGGCCTGCTTCATTAACCTCCTTTCAGAATTTAATCTTTTGTCTCTTCTGTTCCTAAATTGTGTTTAAGCTCTGTATGTTGCTGAAAAATAATGAATATTGAAAAAATATTCATTTAAATAAATACCCAATTTCTTAACTAATTTTACTAGTTTTCTGATTAAAACATTATTTATCCTTACCCATCATATATATATATAGCAGAATAGCAGCCTGATGAACATATTAGTCATTCAGCATGTATATATATATATATATATATATATATATATATATATATATATATTAGCAAGGATTTAATATAATAGTTTCTCCAATTTGAATTGCAAAGTTTCCCTATGCTATTTATTAATAAAAATACCTAAGTATTCTTATTTCTTCCAGTAGACACTTTCCTTTCAGCCAGCTTCAAGCTTCTTTGTATCTCATTCTATAGCGGCCCTCCTAAGTAAATGCCCCACAGTCATCTCCATTCTACACTTCCAACAAAATTTGCACCTTTCCAATGTCCATCTCTTCCTCAGAATTTCCCTTCTTGAGTCATATTTCCTTTATTAAAAAATTCAAATTACCCTTCCTAAGTCATATTTATTTTATTAAAAATTATATTCAAGTAAATATATGTGTACTTATTGATTGATTACTAAAAACAAGGTACTACTATACTACTATTGGAATGAAGAAACAGAAATAAAAAGGAATACACAAGTTAGAAAGAGAAGCTGAAGCTAGAAAGCAGTTTTTAAAAACTCCACGCACATTGTATATAAAGATTTGAGTTACTGGGGAGCTGATATTTGGACTATTTCTAAAAGATTAAAGATCTGGAAACGTAAAGGTGACAAAGAGCCCTAGCCAGTTTGACTTGTGGATAGAGTGTTGGTTACCGATACAATTCTGGTCAAGGGTATGTAACTCTGTTGTAGGCTCAGTTCCTAATCCAGATTGGGGCCTGTGTGGGAGGCAACGATCCACGTGTCTCTCTCACATCTCTCACATCTCCTCCCTCACCCCTCTCTTCCCCTCCCCTCCACTCTCTCTAAAAATCAGTGGAAACATATCCTTGGGTGAGGATTAACAACAACAACAATGACAAAAAGGTGGGGAAGAATATTTGAGGAGGTGGTACAGTATGAGTCTGCTTAGACTACATTCACCTATACAGATGGGTTTTAGAGACAGTTATGGAAAATTTAGGAGCCTTGCTTGCATGCTTCCCATCCCTCCATAGAAGAAAACATTAAAATTTTCTTCATAGGAAGCTGATCTAGTTTATTTGTTGTTCTTGACATTCCTTTAATTTAGCTGAAATAACCAGTGATTATTTGAAACTGTGCTTTGAATAGAATTTGCTCTAACTTCTGAAAAATATTTGTTTTAAAATAAACCAATTTAATAAATCACTTAAAATTCCATAAGCTTTTTATCTAAAGTCAGAGACTTGGATTCAATAGGACTCTAGAGGCAGACTTTTTCATTTCCAATTACATTTTACTTCCAGTAATGAAATGAATCATTTTCACAGAGTTTTTTTCCTTCATTCACTTCTGTACACTGCAAACAAAAATAGTATAATAATAAAATAAAGATATACAGGAAGAATGCTGCCAAATATATCCTGTTGCCTCAGAGTCCATTGAGATGAGAGTCTTCTGAATTATATTGTGTGCTTTCTGGAAAGGGAAAAGTGATCTTAAGCCTGTGGATCGTTCATATATCAATTTAGTGAAGGGAAATAGCACCAAAACACATCTCCAAAAGAATAGCTGCTGAAAAGTCTTACAACATTAATTTTATGTCATGGACAGTAATGTGCTAAGTCAGCCAAATGTAGTCCACTGAAGTACACGAACCGGAAATAGGATGCATGATGTCACCTTTTAAAAAGCACATACTGTGTTCAAAATAAATATCACTTATCTCAAAGCAAGTCCTCTGTACTCATCTCTCCATACAAGTCTTTGTTGTCTATGCCTTCATCATAATCTGTCTTAAACATAGATTATCTGTACCTTAAAATTTACTGATCTGTCTACTGACATGAATTAGAATGTATCATTTTGACATATATTCCCCCTCTCTCTCTCTCTCTCTCTCTCTCTCTCTCTCTCCATATATATATATAATTGGAATCTCTTTAATCTTGCATCTTGTCAAAACAATGTTCTTATAAGAGTTCTATAGTTGGTGAAACCATACCACATCTGAGGAAGTAGTAGACATTTTTTCTTATACTATCTCTTTAAATAATCACTGACAAATTATCTTCAAGTTAATAATGCATTTAGGCTTCCTCCAAAAACGTCTATCTTCATAGAGAAATCTATTGCCAAGGGGGGAAAAACACATTTTTTTCATTTAATTAAATGAAATATTTATTGAGATATAATGCCTAATATAAATTCATTATTTTAAATTAAGCAGTTCATGTACTTTAGTATATTTGCAGAATTGTACAACCATTACCAATATCTAGGTTAGAACATTTTCATCATCCCCCTCAAAATCCTAAACCTATTAGCAATCATTTCCCCTTCTCTTCTTTACCCATCCCTTATAACTATTAGTTTACTTTTTGTCTCTATGATTTTGATTATTCTGAACATTTCAGATAAATTGAATATTTTGATATATAGTTCTTAGTGACTGACTTCCTTTGCTTACCATATGTTTTGAAAGTTCATATATGTTGTAACATGTATCAGTAATTCACTCATGTTTATACTATATCAGTATACAGTATTTGTTTATCCATTCATCATTTGAAAGACATTTGAGTAGCTTCACTTTTTGGTTACTGTGAACACTCATTACAAATTTTTATAAGCCATATGATTCCAATTATCTTGGGAATATATATGTAGGAATGTTGTATCATATGGAACCTCTGTGTTTAATGTTTTTAAGAAATGACCAACTATTTTACATTCTCAACTTCAACGCATGAGTATTACAGTTTTCTACATCCTCTCAAATACTTCTATTATTCCTTTTTTTATTACTATTATAGAAATCTTAATGTGTTTGAAGTTGTATCACATTGTGGTTTTGATTTGCATTTCCCTGAAGAATAATGAAATTGAGCATCTCTGCATATGCTTTTATTTTTTATTATTTATATATTATTTTTGCAGAAATGTCTACTCAATTCTTTTTTTAATTGGGTTATTTATCTTGTTAATGTTGAGCTGTGATATGTCTTATCTAATATAAGAGAAACATGCAAATTAGCCATACCTTCACTACACTACCAGCCAATAGGAGCAATATGCAAATCAATCCCAAGCAAGATGGCAGGCAGGCCCCCTCTGCCCTGAGCTGGCCATGGTGGTGCTGCAGGTGGCGGGGGTCCCCAGTGCAGTCCCAGCCCCAGCAGGGGACCTGGCCCCCCACCACACGTCACCGGCAACAAAGCCCGGCCATGGCTGCTGCAGGGGTGGGGTCCACAGCCCGAGCCCCATCCCCAGCAGTAGGCAGGCAGGACATCCCCCTCCAACAACCCATGAAAGAAACCACTCTGATCCAGGCCAGCGGTCTGGGAGAGGCTGCACAGAGACTTGAGGGGCATGGTCTTCTATCCAGGAGCATGCGCCCAGGTGACCTGAAAAGTGGATTTCCGTGATAAGTTTACCGCCTGGAGGGAACACGTCACACTGTGCGTCCCAGAGTGGATGGGCTTGTGATAAGTCTGTCAATGGGCTTCTGTGCTTCACTTCTAGAAGAGGCACATTGGCTCCAAATTAAAGAGAGAAAAAAAGGCAAAGCAATTTGTGATTTTGTTTCAGTCTCCACTGGAGAAAGGCTCTTTGGTGAAAAAAGTGGTATTCCTCTGGGATGACTGAAAGTACTTGCCTGCCTGTTCTTTGGGAGGGGAGGAAGTCATCCTGTCGCTGTCCAGTGAACTGCGGCTGAATCACTGGGAACTAGCCTGGAGCGGCTGGTACTCTGCTTATTCCATTGGTTGTTTTCCCAGTTCCTGTTGTATTGTGTGGGATCTGGGTGCTCTCTGTCTTACAATGTGTCCCTACAGCCACCCATCAATACCGAGAAGTTTGTGAAACTCTTAAGGATTTGGGAAGCTGGCAAGTGTCTGATGTAATAATGGGTGACAAAGGATGAAGTAAATGAATGGAATTATCTCCCCACTTTTTCTTCCTAGATCCAATTTTCTCATTTCCTACAGCTGGAATATTATTATGAAACTCCAACACACAGGCTGCCCCCATGTGGTCAAAGATCCTGCCCCCATGTGGATACAAGATGGCCACCACAAAATGGCCAGCGCGGGGGGGTGGGGGGTGTTTGGAGGTTCCAGACCTGCAAGGGAGGGCAGTTGTGGGCCATCAGGCCAGCAGGGGAGGACATTTAGGAGGGACCAGGCCTGCAAGGGAGGGCAGTTGGGGTCAATCAAGCCTGCAGAGGAGGGCAGTTAGGGATGACCAGGCTAGCAGAGGAGGGAAGTTGGGGGCAAACAGGTGGCAGGGGAGCAGTTAGACATCAATTAGGCTGGCAGGGTAGTCGTTAGGGGGTGATCAGGCTGGCAGGCAGAAGTGGTTAGAGGCAATCAGGGAGGCAGGCAGGTGAGCAGTTTGGAGCCAGCAGTCCTGGATTGTGAGAAGGATGTCCTACTGCACCGTTTAGGCCTGATCCTACCGGGATCAGGCCTAAACAGGCAGTTAGACATACCTTAAGGGGTCCCAGATATTTCATGCACTGGGCCTCTAGTGCGTGTGTGTGTGTGTGTATATATATATATATATATATATTTTTTTTCCTGGATACAAATGCCTTTTATTTTAGCATCAATGGCTCTCTATAGATATTTCTTATAAGGAAGATCTAGCAACAAATTCTCCCCATTTTTATTTTTAATTTTAATTTTTTAATGTTTTTACTGAGAAAGAGAGAGAGAGAGAAAGAGAGAGAGAGAGAGAGAGAGAGAGAGAGAGAGAGAGAGAGAGAGAGAGAGAGAGGAGAGGAGAGGAGAGGAGAGAGAAACATCAGTGAGAGGCAAACCTCAATTAGCTGCCTCCCACATGTCCCCTACTGGGGATTGAGTCCAAAATATGGGCATATGTCCTGACCGGCAATTGAACCAGTGACCTCTTGGTTCATGGTTAAATGCTCAGCCACAGAGCAACACTGATCAGGTAATTCTCCCCATTTTTAAAAATCTAGTTTTGCTTGATATAAAACCTTTGGGCATATAGTTACATTTTATTTCAGTATTAGATTAATTATAAGTGATTCCTTGTATTTATTTAGAAATAAAATAATAAAGCATATTATTTTTTAATAATTAGAGACTTTGTTACCTCCAAATTATCAAAATCACAGAATGTATATATATTTACTTAGAACCAAAATTTCAGCCAAAAGTGAAGCTCACTACCATTATTCTTTTAATATATATATTTTTATTGATTTTTAGAGAGAAAGAAAGAAAGAGAAACATCAGTGTGAAAGAATAATTTATTGGCTCCCTACTGCACGACCCTTGTTGTGAATTGAGGTTGCAGTCCAGGCATGTGCCCCAACTATGAATCACACCAGCAACCTTTTGTTGCACAGGATGACACCCAACCAATGGAGCCATCCCTTATTCTTTCAATCTAATCGCAGACACTATTTTACAAGAATGCATCCAACAAACCCTTTGATTATCCATCATGTGCCAATCAATGAATGGATTTAGGACTGAAGAGGTGAAATGAAATGAAATGTGCTCCTTTTCCTCAATATAATTTCAATCTAGCAGGAAAGAAAATGACAGATGCCAACTATCTGTTTCTGTAGACACAGTGAGCATGGCTTTAGGCATCAAAGCTGGGGCCATGTGTCCCTGGAATGGTCATTGTAAGATTTACTTTAACAAAAACTGAATTTGTTTTCATGCCTATCTTCTGAAGCTCTTGTTTACCTATGGTGTTTGCAGATGCTGAAAAATGTATTTCTTATTAACAGTTATGACAAAACAATGTATCCTACAGCATCTCAGACCTAATTGAGCCATATTGTGGACATGGCAAAGAGTAAATCTAAGTATTGTGTATGCAGCTAAGTGAGAAATAAATGAAGTCTTTTCAGAAAGGATGTGATTTCAGATTATATTTTGCTTAATCAGGTGGAAACTCAAGTTGATTAGTTTTGTCCTAGGGCAGCACAAGTTATCTCATTATTGCACATTATAGGAAAATTAGGTAGCACCATACATTCTCAACACCTTCATTACATTTTCTAGAACTGAAACCACTGCAATTTAATATGCTAAGGTGTTCCTACACAGCATCTGTAGCTTTCAAGGACTCCTGATCAATACAAGGTTTCTTTTTTCTCTCTCTCTCTTCAACACACTGGGCAGCCCAACCAAAGTGAGTTGCACTCCTGGCAGCTGTTCTCTGAAGGAAAATAGGAAAGGACCCTCTAAATGGGAATTTTGGACATAGAGTATTTTAGGAACTTTTCTTCAAATGAACTTCTAGTTGGACTAATTAATGATAACACAGGAAAGGATTTGATCATGATTAAAGCTGAAATTATCTTCTGCTTGAGAGCTGTTCCAAAAGGTCATAACTAATATTTAGGGAAATAAAGATGATAAGAAAAAGGCCAAAGGCAAATACAGAAAAGGGAGGCCATGCTGGAGGGGAAAAAAGAATGTAATGGTTTTACAAATTTTATAATTTTATAGAAAACAGTTGTGTTTTCCTTTTAACTTTATAACATGGGAACTCTTTATATCATGCTGAAAGTATCAGAAAACTCAATACTTAAACAACTTTTAAAAATACAGTTAATTTATCATATGCCATAGATCATCTAGTTATGGCTAATACATTGTGTCATGCATCAGACTTGGGACAAGTGCTGTGACATCACACAATATGAGAAATAGACACTTGGGAGGATATACAGGGCAGAGGTCATCAGGAGAAGGCACAAGTCCCTGATCCCCCTGACTTTCCCCAGAGAGAAGCTGTCTGTGTTTATGGAGGCAACCTTAAGAGAATCTAGATTTTTGATGAACAAAGGTATTCTTGATTCCCAGACAGCATGGACTTTTCAGATACCCATTACTTACAGACCTTGGGCCCAGCACAGATATCTATATATATTTATATATATATATATAAATATTTATTTATATATATATTGTTTAAAGTATTACAAATAGTAGTACACATGTTTCCCCCCCCACTGACCTCCCCCCAGCTTCCCCTATCCCCCAGCACATGCCCTCACTGCTCCCCCCCGTGTCTTGTATCCATTGGTTATGCTACAGCTCCTATTGCTAGAGGGAGGAAATGCTGATCCTGTGGGAACCTGAGTGTGACTGTAGCCCTTCCAAATGGTGAGGTGTGAGGTGGGGGAAGTCTCAGCGAGCTCATTGTCCAGGGAACCACAGTGAACTTCTTTAGGGTAGGTTGTGAACATGTAGCTGAATAAGGCTAGTAGATTCACTCACCTCCTCTTTTTGCCCAGGTTCCCCTTCTCTTATCAGTCCCCTTTGCTTTTCTTCTGACAATTTTGTTACCTGTAGATAAAGATCAAACAATTCTTAGAAAGAGAAAATTCTCTTCAAAATCCCACTTGGGCAGAAGCCAGTTTGGCTCAGGGGATAGAGCATCAGCCTGCAGACTGAAGGGTCCCCTGTTTGATTCTGGTGAGGGGGGATTGGTTGTGGGCTCATCCCCAGTGGGGAGAGTGCATGAGGCAGCTGATTGATATTTATCTCTCATCGATGTTTCTGATTTTCTGTCCCTCTCTCTTTCTCTCTGTAAAAAATCAATAAAATATATTTTAAAAAATCCCACTTGGAATGAGCACCATCACTGTACACACAATGTTATTTATCTTTCTTATGGAAATTGACACACATTATTAAATTAAACAATTATTGAATAAGGTGTGGTAGAGACATAAAGAGGAAGGATCACATGATATTTAATAGTCAGGAGGCTCCTCTGAGCAAGTTGCTTCAGCTGAAACTTGAATAAGCCTTAGCTAAGACAGATCTGGGAGAAGAGTAGGCTGGGAGGATATAACCTAAAGAGGGAGGGTGGGAACAAGCTGAGTGTTGGGAAAAGGCTGCTATGGCTCAGGGGTGGGCAGGAAGTGGGATCAGAGGGTTCATATGGCACAGATTTTGGACAGACTTAGGCACAGATTTAGATTTAATTCTTATACAAATTAAGCAATTGAGTGACATGATTTAATCTGTGTTCACACAAAAAAGGAAGTCTTACCTTTTGTGACAGTATGGATAGACCTGGAGATTATTATGCTAAGTGAAATAAGCCGATCAGAGAAGGACAAATACCATATGATCTAACTCACATGTGGAATCTAATGAACAAAAAAGTCCGAGGAACAAAATTGAACCAGAGGCACGAATACATGGAACAGACTGACAGAGGTCATAGTGGAGAGTAGAAGGGGACACTGAATGAAAGAAGGTAAAGAGATTAGCCAGAGAACATATATGCATAACCCATGGACACAGACAAGAGTGGTGATGGGCAAAGGGGCGGGGAACAGGGTCATCTGTAATATTGTCAACAATAAAAGTAAGTTATAAACAAAGTTCACTTTGGCAGCTGTGTAGAGAAAAGGTCAGTTGATGGGCAGGAATGAAAGCAGCGAGAAAACCCTTGAGGCACCAAGTTAGTTCAATTAAGAGCATAAAACAGCAGAGGAGGATAGCAGTAGTGGAAATAGAGAGAATTGGACTCATTTGGGCTATTTTGGAGGGCAGCCAAAATCACTGAGAAACTATTTAGCAGCTGTATCATAGCCTATTATATGGATGTACCATAATTTGTTTGAACACTGGAAGGAATAATGTAAAATCCAAGTAATCAATGCATATTCTGAGATCTATTATTAAGTTCTTTTACAGCATTTATACCCTGTGGATATTCATTAAAAAGGAACATGATAGATCCCTTATTTTAGTAAATGACATTTCAGACAGTCTAACTTTTAAAATCGGTACAAGTTTTCAGTTTAAAATAAGAATAAATATAATGTATAAAGAGCATTCTGTATGTCATTCAAATATATATTAATGCTGCTTTAGAATTTTCTGTTATAATTTTGTGGATTTTCTTTTTTAGATTGGGTAGATTAGAGTTGGAGAAATGTAGGGATTCCTGCAGGAATCAGAGACTATTTGATAATTAAACCCCTCTTTGGGTTTAATTAAAACTTAAACTCAGGGGAGTGAAAATAACTTATACCAATAAAACTTTGGCTATGCAATTTAGAGCTTAAGTTAAAATGAAAAGTTATGCATCCTGTAAAATTTTCAATAGGCTGTTTATTTTTGTGCTTATTTTTAACTTTCATTGTATTCAAGTAAATGTTAAACTTCATCCTAAGTCACCTAAATCTTTCATGAGCTAGCTGTGTGGAAAATAACTTGGCAGATGTTTAATTGGGAGTAATTGTTTACTTATGCATAAAACCATTTTTGTAGGAGAGAGGGAAATACTAGAAAAAAATGTGTGCTTAAACATTCAAATATATTGGCCATGAATAGAGGCATAAAGAGAATATATCCTGTACACTTGGAAGAACGCCTTAGATGTATGGAACTCTAAAGGAAAGAATAAGAGCAATGTACTTGCTGGTCAGGATTTAATCAGTCTCACTTATTTACTGAGTTAGGGAATAAGAGATCTCACTTATTTATTGAGTTAGAGAACAAGAGAATAAGGGTGGGATAAATTTTCACAACATACCATATATATATGCCTTGTTCACAAAATATTCATAACCCAGATGGGGATACAAAAGTACACACTGATGTTTTGTTTGTTTTGTTTTGTATTTTTGTCTTAGTATATGCTATCTCTTTTGAGTTGAATGCTCTTTCTCTTTCTTGGCCACACAGTTACGAATTGTTTTTTAATTTACCAGTGTCACATCTGTGAAGCCCTTTCTTCTCCAATAGACAGCATTGATTATAATCCTTGTCTCTATACTTGTTTGGATGCACCTGTCAGCATCTCTATAAGACCATGAAATCCTTCAAGGAGATGGCTGTGTCCCAAGTGCCCAGCATAGTGTCTGAACCATAGTTGGGCATAATCAATATGGATTATTAGTAACTGATTAATAATAGTGCAAGGCACCTTATGATACATTCTAAATCTCTGGTGCTGACAAGAAGTGCTCTGGGAATTTGCAGTTCTAAAGAGGAAGTGAACACATGAGTCTATAATCCTAGTGGTAGAAATACAGTCCTATGAGCAAATCATTAGCCATGTGAGGTTTAACTTGGTTAAGTAATAAGTCAGGTTGGGGAGAGGGGGTAAATGGGGGAAGGAGAATGGGTTGGGAAATCCTTTGAGAGGTTTTCATCTCTATTGATCTATGGTTCCACATTTCAAAGTATGAATTTTAAAATTGGTCTATTACGCTTTGCACTATTACTTGGTGATCTAACAGTAAAACAGGAAAATCTGTTTAACATAACAATATACTGGACTGAGATACACTCACACCCAGTCAGCTCCTCAGAAAATGTTACAGAGTTCTCTTTGCTTTTTGAGAATCCATTTGAATCCATTTGCAAATCTTTTGATGTTGACTTTAAGAAGTGACTTGAAATGGAGGAATCTAGAAATATAGTAGAGACAAGGTATGAAAGCCAGCAACAAGTAAATACATGGGGGAGGAGAGTTACTGAAACATTTTACTGAGGATACCTGGAAATCTCAGGCTGGCCTTTGAATTGGGACTCAGTTATTTGGTTTACAAATTCACTTCCCATGAAAGCGCACAGATTAAGTATCAGCATAACAGGATATATCTTCATTCTTCATTAATATTTTTTGCTCCCTTTGCAGCTTCTCTGAGGAATCCAAACAATTTCATTGGAAAACAACAACAAAACACACACCTTAAAACTGGAAGCTACTGAAATTTATATAGCATCATACCGAATTAGTTAATAAAGTGTATTTAATACACAGGATATTTTTCTCAAGGCTCTCAACATATTGGATGAATGTTAACCCATCCAGCCAGTAAATAACTATGAAGACACAGCAAGCGTTCAGACCACGTTGGTTATTTTTGTTTGTTTGTTTGTGATTTCTATAATAGCTTGAGATTTCCTTTGAGGAGAAAAAAATGATTAAACTGGCAATCATATTATCAATGCATGCAAAATCTATTGATTTTCATTGTTTTTACATATATGACTTAGTATTTAAATATTGTTATGTGTACAAATATATCTTAGTATCATATAAATACAACTTTTAAAATTAAGACACATACCTCTGAAGATAAAAATGAGATCCATCACCATGGATAAATATAACAGTAGGTATTCAACCAAAGTTTGCTGAATCAAAAGAATACACATAGCATCCTCTAAATGGATGATGACAATGATGAGACTGATAGGGGCGTTTTGTGCTGGTCTCAGACTATGGAAAACCAGTATTGTGCTTGAACCAGCCCTTGTGGTTCTTATTGTGACTGCAAAACACCCTTCAGCAATAACAATCAGAAAATTAAACAAATAAAAGTTTATTATTTACAGAACCTGGAAATTACACAGTACACTTAGGGATGCACAGTGAGGTCACAGGTAGAGAGAGATAAAGAGAGAGCATGAGCATGGGCCTGGGGATGTCTGCTTTTATTGGGGTAAAGGGAGGGGACCTTGGGTTTTGCAGGCTCACTCATAATTGGTGAGTTAGAAACATGGTGAATTTTGAGTATGAGAAGAGAAAGCAAACACATAGCCGAAATTGTCAGTTATTAAAATCACCCAAGGTTTCTTCTAACACAGAGGATCCTCAAGTGTGGGGACATGGCCTGGCTCTACCTCGGAATGTGGCTGGCCAGCTGGTGATGTGTTTATTCCAGGTAACATCTTTGAAGTGGAAGCGTTAGCCATTGTAGTTTAAATCAGCTACTTGAATTTCAAAAAAGAGAAAGTCCAACTATCAGGGCTTATACTGCATATAAAATCTAGCCCAGCTGGTGAGGCTCCATGATTGAGTGTCTTCCTATGAACCAGGAAGTCACAGTTTGATTTCTGGTCAGGGCACATGCCTGGGTTGCAGGCTCCTTTCCCAATGGGTGTATGTGCAGGAGGCAGCTGATCTCATCATTGATGTTTCTATTTCTCTCTCTCCCTCTCCCTTCCTCTCTGAAATCAATAAAAATATATATTTTAAAAAATCTAAGCAAGGAAATGGCACAGAGTAAAAATTATGTGATGAAATCAAGCAGTCTAATGAACAAAGCACAATTTCTTTATAAGGTAGATTCTCTGTTGATGTGCAAAGATGAATTTATTTTTGTAGTACAGTTGCTTCTTCCTAGGTTCCCCTCATAGAGACTGTAGGAACAGGTCTTTTATTATCAGAACCAATTCTGGTACTTACAAATATATTGGCTTTCCTTACAATTAAGGGAAAAGATTCACTATATTACAAAATGAATAAATTTATAATCATAACACTGTTAACTGTCAGCTATTGATAGAATTTGGAAAAGGCTTCAATAAAGTGTTTTATTTTAGATATCTCCAAGAAGAGATTGCATTGCTCCATTTTCTTACTAAGTTCATTCAAAAAGTGAACACTGCTCATTTCTACAGTTGGAGAATGCTAGACTGAATTCCTAATGACATTATCTTTACCTCTGTTTTTATTTTATTAAGCTTATTTTTAAATATGGGTAAGATTAGTAGATAGCTTCTACTTTCAGGACATCGAGGTATTAAAAATAGCTGTTATGTAGCCAGTTTGGCTCAGTGGATAGAGCATCTTCCTCCGGACTTAAGGATTCTGATTTCAATTCCAGTCAAGGGCACTTATCTTGGTTGCAGGTTCCAGGGCAAGTGCAGGCGGCAAACAATCGGTGTTTCTCACATTGATAGTTCTCTCTGTCTTTTCCTCTTTCTTCTACTCTTCTCTAAAAATCAGTGGAAAAACAACCTATAGTGAAGATTTAAAAAAATGATGTTGGAAAACAAACATAAATAATAAAATAATTTTTAAAACAGTTGTTATGAGTATAGTATTGAGGCTTAATTCTCTAAGTCACTGGCACATTGAAATTATAATATAATGTTTTCCTATGGAGTGATAAAATCTGAACCAGACGTTGCTTTGTATATTACCAATGGCACACCTGTGCAACTTTTGAACACAACACAGGTCCCTCTCTATAATTTTCTATCTTGGTTGGGCAAAATTAAAGTTGAGAGTGGGGAGTGTGGATGGCCTGGCGAAATGTTTGCTTTGTCGCCATGGGGAACAAGGCAAGCATTCTGTGCCCAGCCACAGATGGGCCTCTGGGCTGTGGAGAGCCTCTGGGCAGCGGGTGCGGAGTGGCGAGGTGCCACAGAGAGCTGCTGGCACACAGGTTCATGTACAGGGCTACTAGTACAATATAAGCATTATCCAGCAATAGAAAAATATCCTGCTCACTATGTGGTAAAACCCTGGAATTACTGTATGTCTATAGACAACAGCCCAGCATTAGTCACATTTAAATGCAACAAATAAATAGGATAATTCTTATAACCATTCACTATTTTCCAAGTAAGAAAATTCAGACTTAGAAAGATTAAGTAGACTTTTCTTAAATAGGAAATAGCAAATTTAAGATTTGAACTTTGACCCCCTGCTTCCAAATCTTGAGCTGATTAGGAAAATACTACATTAAATTTTTATAAAAGACATTGGAAGGTTTTAATGCTCTCCATAGCTTCTTCAGTCCAACGAACTCTGTAATAGGACAGTCTCAATAATTGTAAAACCCACAAGTGATGGAAACTCTCATTGTTTTAGTAATAAATAGTAAATCAATGCAGTTCTCATAGGCAGTTTAACGGAGCATATTGTAAACAAAACAACCGTGCTCTCTCTTGTTCCAATACTTTTCTGATGATTTTGTAGAATTAGTCTCTCCTCACACTTCAAAGTTGACATTTTTCCTTAAAGAGTAAAGGACATTTTAATGAGATGGTTGCTGTAGATGAAATTGCTAAACTTAATGTTTTGGTATTTCTTTCCTTGAGCAAATGACATAAACCAGTGTCAGAGCATATAGCTATTGAATAATATTGTCTGAGATTATGAATTCTTATACTGAGAGATTATTGAAGCACCTGCTGTTTCATAAAACACTCTGTCATACTGGAGACAAAACGATCAAATTTCATTAAAGTTTAGTTAATTAAAGCCAGGCATTAGATTTCCAAGTAGAAATAGTGAGCAGCAATGTGTCAGAGTTCTAAATTTCATTACCAAAGCAGGTGTCATTATTTGACATAAACAACTAGTGTATCTGATAACTGTATCAAAGGAAATCGCAGAAAAATTCATTGAAAGCAAACCTTCTGTGTTACAGATAATAACGTTTTTGAGCACCGCATTCTAAGAACACAAACAAATATTACAAATGTGAGGTCAATCAAGTCAGTAAGAATTTTCATGTTACCATCAAATTTTTGAAATTTTATTCAGAAAGCATTTTCAGTATTTGCAGTGTAAGGAGAAAATAAGGAAAGGAAATGAACTCACAGTATTAGAAATTGATTGAGGGCCAGGGAAATTATTTTATGCAAAATAATTTACTATTTTAAATATAATGTTTAGCATATTAATTTATATGGCTGAATATTTATACAGCATTAGTTAAATTTCAATTAAGTTCTCAGTTTTTAAACACTTTTGTGCTATTAAAGTTAATTATTCTCTCTCTTAAAATTTATTTAAATATATATTTAAAGTTATTTTCACCCTCCCAGGTGTGGAAAGCGCACCATCTTTATGATTAACTTTAACAATTACATATTTTTACTAGAACAAAAAAAAATGACTTCTTGTAATATTTACTCCCTGGGTCTCATTATCCATTATTGTATGAGAGCGTATATTTCTTTCTCACTGATAGCTTTTAAAGTGTTTAAATAAAATAAATGGCTAGCATACTCTCAATCATATCTTGTCAACCTCTTTTAACTATTTTTTAAAATAATGTTTATAATTCCTTTTTGTCATTGTAGTTTTAGATATATACCTTTTGAAAAGTCAAAATATTTCTTAAAGATTACATGTATAAACCAAATAGAATAATATAAATAAAGGGTGAGGATGGCAAATTGGTACAAGTATGTCTTGGACCTAAAGAGAAAATGCCTACTACTGAAGCCTCAGATTATAAAAACTTTAATAGCACTTTGTCAAATTATTAGCTAATTCTGATTTTTTCCATTAAACTCCCAAGCTGTTTTTCATTGGAGATAGTATCAAGTCACCGTACTTCTAGAGTTCATATTTGTATAGTTGATTATCTAAACTAAATATAGTACTTTTTCCCATTAAATTTAATTTTGCTTATTCAGCCTGTGCCTTCATTCAAGTTGTTGATTAAAAATCTAACCAGAAAAATTCCAAGTAGAAATATGTAGTACATTCCCCTTAAAAATTCCTTGTGTATATCAAGCATTAATCAATATCTCAGGGTACCCTTATTAAACTTATTAAAACTCTACCAAACTTATTGCCATTCTGCTCACAATATCTTGTGTCTGTCAATTGCTTCTTTGAAACATAGACTGACTTAGTCTATGGCCCATGTGAGGCCCATAAAGAAAATTCAGAGTACTTAAAAAGTTGCTATGAATCTGTAATCCCATCATTTTTCCTTATCTCTGGTAAAATATCTGCTATCTATCTCTCTTTAAGCCATATTAGAGAGTTTATAGATGGAAGACCGATATGTGGGATCATCTTTCCTCATTCATAGGAGTCTCAAGGTAGAAATCACAGCGACTATATTTCATTATTTCACAGGTCTCTGCCTGGTGTGATAGGAGATATTTGCATGGTAGCAAATCAAAGGGTCTTCATTACTCACTGCAATTTGCTGTCTTATCCTAGAATTGGAAAAATGTTGACTGGTGCCAACAGAACATAGTTATATCTGACCTTTTTCTTCTGTTTTCTTTCCCAACAATTTATGTCACTCAACATAAAATGCTAATGCTCTCATGCTAATCACAATCTAGACATCATTTCTTTCCCACTCCAGTTCTTTAGAATTTAGCCTAAAGGCTCAGCATGTCAGTGTCACTAGGACCTTATATTATATCTTGTGTTGTTTAAATCAGAGGACCTTTTAGGAGATGTAAGAGTATGATATAATGCAGGATGCAAAATTTACATAGTTCTGACTCCTTAGCATCAAGTACAGAAATTAACATGAAATAAAATTTCCTTAAAACAATATATTCTCTTTTTTCTACAAAAATTCTTTCCATTCATTCTCAAGGACACTCCTGGCTTCTGACTAAGCATTTGAAAGATTTCTAGATTTTTTGGTGTTGGAAACTATTATATTGGATTCTGTACAGATGATTGTTTGCTTTGTAATTGGGAAGCCTTCATGTGAAAAGAAGAGCACATCAGCAACAGAAAATCTCTGCTCTTTTCAAGAGTAAGGAGTGTATAGGGCCAGCGAACCCTGGTTATTGTTTTATCTGAGACAAAAATAATGGGAAAGTTGATTTTAGGTAAGTAGATTATAATTCTATTGCTATTCAGTATAATGGAATTGTTGGGGCATAGCCTTGGTAATCCTGCTACTAATGCGCACCATTTTAAAACTCCTGGTTCTCACTCACCCAATCTGAAAATCACTGATTTCCAAAGAAAGGAAAGAAGCTTTTTATCCTTGTCTCTTTAAAATAAGTATTTAGAAACACAGTCATTTCATAATTTTCTGTTGTGATATTTACTTTTGAGAACTATTGCTGGAAACGATGAGTGCTATAGCTGTTAAAAATTGGCTTCTAAGCCAAATGCAGCATGGCTCAGCATCAAGTATTTTTAAGTATCAAGAAGGGAATAAGAGCTGGGCATTAAGCTGAGCATGTATAGTGAAATGATGGTAAAAATGGTTGGAGTACAAATGGTTCTTTGTTTTTTCTCTATATCTATCTATCTATTTATTTATGGTGATGAGATAGGCCAGCAAGCCAGGCCAAGCAGAATAGGGAAACAGACAGAGAGTTAAACAGCAGTGTGTAGCCATCTAGCAAATCTTATCTTCCCTAAACCAGCGACACTTAAAGAGTAAGTGATGTGCGCTTCTCCCCAAACAGAAGGTAAATAGCTTAAATCACCCTACTCAGGGAGACAGATAGCAGAAATCCAATTAGTGCTACTAGTCTTTGCCAACCACACCTAAATCTCATTTTGATACATCAGCATAGAGATGATGAATATTTCATTAAAATCCTCCGCTAAGACCTCCCTAAATGCCCAGACTTTAAAACTCCTCAAAACAAATGTCCTGGGGCATGTTCTCCTTCCCAGGAGCATGACAGTCCACCCCCCTCTACCCCATATGCACCTTCTTCCTCCTAGACTCTAAGGGTCCCACAATACTTGCAACCACAGCAGCAGTGAGCAGTGGCAGGTCATCCCTGGAAACCCCCCCTTAACCTGTCCCCAAGGCCCTGTTTTCTCTGACTTCTTAGTGAGCCTAAGCAGATCAGCCTGGGCTCACTTCTCCAGCCCTGTCTTGTGTCACTGTCCCAGGCTTTAATAAACATCCTCTAAAATCAGCCTGGGCTTATGTTGTGAAATTTTTCCAACATGGAGTCAAGAACCCAGGCAGACCTGCTCATGATCATGCCCTCTTTCCAGTAACAGTAATAGGAATGAACTATTACATAAAGGTGGATCTGTGTTTAGGCAAAATTTCTTTTGCCCACAGATGCTGGTTTGGGATCTTCCATATGCTTTGCCCAAGGCCTGTGTGAAATTGTTGGACTAGTGAATGAGCACTGAATTTTTATACCAGTTATTATTACTTAACATTTATCCTCTTGGGATATCAGCCCCTTCACCTCATCAGTGCAATTCTTGCATGTGAGAATGTTAATGTTTTACATAAATGTAAAACAAACCCAGGACCGATGTTATTATGTTATCATAGGTTGGTCACTGGAGCCATGAAGTGGAACAGAGCCATATATGTGGGGTCATTGAGAGACACAAAGGTTATCAACAGGGTGATAGTAAACACTGAGACTTTGAGCGAAGGTTCTTTTTTGTTTTATACAAAAAGAAATATATTTCACTGTAGAAAAAACAGGAATATTAAAAACACTAAAAAATATATATAGCAATGAAAAGGATCTGCAGTTTCAGCACCCAAAGAAAGCTATGGCTCAAATTTTGGCTGCCAATAACTCTTTCCTTTTATATACTTATTTGGGTAAGAATGATATGTTTTTTAGTATTTTTTAAAATAAAATTTTTCCAATTACAGTTGGATATCAATATCATAGGGAACACTTTGTAAAATATGTGATTGTCTAACTACTATGCTGTACACCTGAAACTAATACAAAGTAATACTGAATGAGATGTATTCTTAATGATGTGCAATTATTTCTTTAAACTTTCACCTAATGTTGGCTATTAGGTTATTTACAATTGTTTGCTATTAGAAATGATTATTTAATAGTGTGGACTTGATCATTCCATCATTTGGTGATATTTCCTCAAGTTAAATTTCCAGAAATGGGGTTTGTTAAACTTTAAACATATTCAGACTCATCATACACATTTGCCAACTGCTTGAGATAAAGGCGGTGTCATTTACATTGTGATTATTAATAAAACAGTGTTGTTAATAGGTTTTTATTTATTTCAAAGAGAGGAAGGAAGAAGGAGAAAGGGATAGAAGCATCAATGATGAGAATCATTTATTGGCTGTCTTTTGCATGTTCCCTACTGGGGATGGAGCCCACAATCCAGGTATATGCCATGACTGGGAATTAAACCTCCTGGCTCAATGGTTGATGCTCAATCACCGAGCCACAATGGTTGGGCAGTGCCACAGTTTTAATAATGAAAAATTCTTCTGAAACGTTTTTTTTAGCGGAAAGAAATAGTCCTTTTACTCCTTTATAAAATTTGCAATTATTTTGCTTCTTTTCAACTTCAATTACTAACATAGTCTATATAACTTAAATGACTATTTGCTAGCATAGCTAATGAGTAATATTTACTACATGCTTTAACATAAAGCAAAGACCCTAAAGAGGGTTGTTTACAATTCATGTAAGCATTCATAATCACCTATTTGCTTTCTACTAGACTTTTAATTCTGAAGTCAGGATTTGTTCTTTTGTACAACAAATTTTTATTGAATAAAAATTTGTATCATGTATTAGACACTTGCCATTTTCTAGGAATGCAGGGGAAAGCAAAATAGACAGGGTTCTCTTTCTTATACATGTATGTATGCAACTCTGTCATAGATCTAGAATTTATATGAAAACAGATTAAATTTAATGGTGCTATATATAGACCACAAAAAAATAGAAATTGATGAGTTCACATTAATTTTGATTGTCACATTTGAAGACTGCATTTCACTTCAAGAATTAATTATCTCTTGAAAGTTTACTCATAAATTATCTCTTGAAAGTTTACTCCATATAGGAAATAATCTACACTGAGTGGCCAGATTATTACAATCTCTGAATGCATAATAATCTGGCCACTCAGTGTATATCCTATATAATAAAAGGCTAATATGCAAAAAATCCTCTGGACCAGGAGTTCCACCAGCAGGCACGCCAGTCAACTGCCCATGTCCCCTCCCTTTGGCCAGGCTGGCTGGAGCCCATCCATGCACGAATTCATGCACTGGGCCTCATATATATATATATATATATATATATATATATATATATACACACACACACACACACACACACACACATATACACACACACACACTGAGTAGCCAGATTATTATGCATTCAGAGATCATAATAATCTGGCCACTTAGCAGTGTATAGTAAAAGCATAATATTACACAAGTAGTTAATGTTGTTGATGGGATGTTCAAACTACATATCCAGTAATCCTAAATGTGACTAAATCATTTAAAATGGAAATATTGAAGTCTGACATTCACAGGAGTAAAATTGAATCATGTTAAGGTATAACAGTGCCCAGGATAGCTTTTTTAATCAAACTTCTCATTAAGCAAAATTAACGTGTTACAGCATGACTTGTTTTAATCTACTGCTGGAGTCATTGCTGAAAGCTGTATGCATACAAAGGAATATTTTGTCTACTTGCTATCTTCTTTCTACTGTTGTTCTTCCCAGAATCAGAGGGAAAACATTCGAAATGTAAACAGTGTGGATTGTTAAACAAATTTATATCCAACATTATTGAAAATGTCCATTTCATGTGTTGCTGAAAGGAAAATTACAGTCTTAAAGAAAAAGCAATTGTTCCTGGTAGGGCAATAATTTATTGCAAAGCACACAGTCTAGTGAATATGGCCATTTGCTGCAAAATAAGGTTAGATTTGTTTTTCATTACTCATCATGTTCACTCTTGCTCCTGAGCCAGTCCTGAACACATAGCATCATCCCAGTAAAGTATCATTGTCCTCTCAACTCACCTGTTATTTCTCTTCTTGGCCTCATTTCCCACTCCCATTGCTCTTATGATTCTAAGTGGACAGGAAACACCTCTTGGCTTTTTGTTGTATGCATTATCTATTTTGTATTTGTTTGTTTCCAATATCTTTGCTCTTATGACTAGGCCACTATACAGTATATGCAAATAAAACAGTTCTCTACACTGTAAAGGATTCCCTCTTTATCTGATGATGTGAGAAATGTCTAAACCTATAGAGAACTTCTATAAGAGTTTGAGACAAACCTGGCAGTAATTCTTAGGAAGCAAGCTCTTAACTGCTTTGGAGAAGGATGGTTTTGCAGTTTCTTTAGTGGATTTAAAATTAGGGAGGGAACATTTCACATTAAGGAGGGAGAAAGCAAGGTGGGGATTGGATTACAGGATAACTAAGATTATGTGTTTTTTCCAGGATGGTTATAATTTTGAGGGGTATTATTTCTGGCATGGCAAAGGTCAACCTAGATCCATGATGGCGAACCTATACCGCACATGTCAGCACTGACAAGTGTAGCCATTTTCAATGCAACTCGGTCACATGTGGTTGCATACAGAGAAATATGGGACCACATGCAATGACAGACGTTTCATCCTAGGCTACTGCATGGCCAGGTGCAGTAGCTGAGGATGAAACATTTGCTATAGTGTACTGTAGATTCTCTGTGCCAGAGATCTGTAGATAAAAGCAATAGAACTCCAGCACAGAGCATCTAGTTCTGGGACTTCTGGTTAGGCTGTTAGGAGATCTTTGACCTCACTTCTGGCTGGCAGAGCAGGGAGCAGCAGAATGCCATGGGGGACGCATCTCTGGGGGCTCTGTGATCAACATTACCAGTAACCACATAACCAAAGCAACCATCATCCAATCTGCTGTTCTGGGGTGTCGTGGATTTCTAATTGACCATCATTACTGAGATAAGTGAGGGGGAGGCTGGGAGAGGTGAGGGCCTATGCTATGGGTGCTGTTTCCCACCATTAGAAACAGTGGCAGCCATCTTAATTTATATAAAGAATGCCATTTTGCAGCATAGTACAGACTCCATTTCACCACTATTACTGTTGTGCATCCTTATTAATCCCTATTTCTGCTTATTAATCCTGCCCTTTCCTAAAAGACAATTACATGTGCCATCTTGTGGTGAGATAATTAACCCCTAATTGCCTGCAGGCTATCAGGCTATCTATAATTCTATCTTCTGTCACTGCCCTCCTGATGGAGAACCCCCCAAAAAAACAAAAACAAAAACAAAGCAAGGTTAAGTGAAGGAAGGAAGTGGTAGTAGCAGTAGCTGACCCTCTCAAGAGACAAGAACCGAGATGTATGGCATTATAGAAAAAATGGCAGATAATTTTGTGTTCTATGTACTGAAACGGTAGTAAGCAGAACATGGAATATAAATAGATATTTTGAAACTAACCATTCCCAGCTCTTGAAAAAAGTGAGGATGAAAGGAAGGAATACACTTCCAGGCAGCTACACCTTTATAAGAGCCAATCTGAGTCCATCCTTAAATTTATAAAAGGCTCTACAAATTTAACATCTGCAGGTTTGAGCATTGCTCACTCCATAGCTCAGCAAGCAAAAGCACTCAGTGAGGGAGAATTTATTAAAGAAACTCTCCTAAGATGTGCACCAGTTCTGTTTCATGATATGCAAAATAAAGATGCAATTATTAAGAGAATATCTGAATAACCATCAGTAGAAATATCATAAAAGACTGAATAATGAGACTGAATGCAAACGTACATCAATTAAAGAGAGATATAAGTAATTGTAAATATTTTTCCATCTCGTTAAAACTACTTATTGACCATCATTATTGACATCACATGCTCAGTTGGCCATTATTGGTCGATATTCTGATGTCTCACAATGAAAGAAGAATTGATAAAGTTAGTATCAGTGCCAATAAGTACATCATGAAGCCAAATATGTAAGGTTGTTATACAAACATTTCATGAGCTAAGCATGGATATCTCTAAAGTTGTGTCAGTGACCACAAATGGGGCACCAAACATAGTGGGGGGGGAAAGTCAGATTTGTGAAGTTGTTTACAAAAGCTATTGAACATCCCACTGTGCCTTTTCATTGTATTATCTATTAGGAAGTTTTATGTGCCAAGGCAGGATTCACTGACTTAATGTCAGTCGTTACAAAAATAGTTAATTTAATATCTGCTTGTCCCCATCACAAGCGAGAATTTTCTGCACTTTTACTGAAGGTTGATTCCACCCACAGTGGACTGCTGATGTACAATAATGTAAGATGGCTGAGCTGAGGCAAATTTCTTGAGTGCTTTGTGGAGTGCTTTGAAAAAATTAAGGTATTTCTTGAGGATAAGGATCTGGGAAACTTTTCTCAGCTCAGTGATGATAAGTGGGTCAACACCCTGATATGTTTTACAGATCTCTCTGTTCGTATTAATAAACTGAAGTTAAAGTTGCAAGATTTTGGCAAAATTATTGATGTTATGTTTGGATACATAAAGGCATTTGAAAGTAAACTTAAATTTTTCAAGTGAGATGTAGAAACTAAAACTTACAAGTATTTTCCTCGAGTAACAAAGTATTTTGAGAAGGCCAGTACAGCTGTACAAAATGAAATAGAACCCTTGCATATAAAGTACCAGCATGTTTTAGTCCCATTACTGGACCAGTTCAGTGATAGATTTAATCATTTAGACGCCTATAACAGTCCATAAAACTAATTAAGTATCCTGATGTAGTAGTGTACAGTAGTTTGGAATTAAAAGGATTCCAATGGATGCAAATTGATGATTTGGAGATGCAACTTGCAGAATTTCAAGACAGGTTATGGGCTCAAGTTTTTGTCAACTTGTGGTCAGAGCTTGAGAATCTGGAAAGGTGCCACTTGGAGAATCAAGAGGAGTGCCACTATGAACAGGAAATTCTGAGTGTCTGGAACCTATTACCAGACACTTTTAGCACCCTGAAAAATATAGCGATGGCTTTATTCACATTTTTCCCTCCACGTACTTTTGTGAGACCTTATTCTCAGTGTTAAATAATATCAAAACCAACAAAAGAAACAGATTGACAGATGAAGTTAGTAGCGCTTGCTTGGGCTTGAAGTGTACAAAATACCAATCTTAAATTGAAAGTTTAGCCAATGAAATTCAGCAACAAAAAATCACTAATAGGCAGGTTAATTAAAGAATTCCCCCACCCCTCACTTATCATAGATCACGGCAACCTACAAAGTTAAATAATATCAAGACTCATAAAAGAAACCGACTGACAGATGAACAAAGAAGTCACTAAGCAGGTACGTTAAATAGTTTTTGGTTTATTAAATACAGTTATATATTACAATTATACATTTTTGTTATTTAAACTGTAAATATCATGAAATTATGTTTTTTCCCCAAGTGGCACACCACCTGAATTATGCTCGTTTTTTTTTGGCAAATTTTGACACACCAAGCTCATAAGATTGCCCATCACTGACCTAAATGCACAAAAACACTGGGCAGAGCTGTCTTAAAACCTTTCACCAACTAAGTTATAGGCTTTGGATATGACTATTTATGATGACTAGCCCTGCCAGGAACTTAGGATTTTATAGCACCCCCTTTTTTCTACCTACCCTTTCTTACCCAAAATTTCCAGATCTTTTTCTCAACAAATAGCTATTAATCTCAGATAATGCACTGAACATCACTGGCAATAATATCAACAAAGAGTAACATAGGATTAGAGTAGATTTAAGGAATGTGGATTAATTAAAAAATCGTCTGTGCAAAATTGTGATCTTATTGGGAAAATCAGGCCTAATAAGAAGTTCTACCCATATGTCATCTGTCACTGTAGATGATAAATCATAAAACAATTTATAAAATGCTCATGTCTATGAGTGAGTAAATGTGTGATGTCTTTCAAGAACATTTTCATTTATTTAGGAATTGATAAAATGTCTTAATTCCTGCATTTAAAGAATTTCTGATATAACTCAGACTTACCAGAGGGAAGGGGGGTCAAATATATGGTTACAGAAAAAGATTTGACTTTGGGTAGTGAACACATGCTGCAAAACAGGTGATTTATCAGAGAATTGTACACCTGAAACCTATACAGTTTTATTAACCAACTAGGGGCCTGGTGCATGAAATTCTTGCACTGGGGGTTGGTGGTCCCTCGACCCAACCTGCCCCCTCTCACATATTGGGAGCCCTCAGAGTACGTCCAACTGATGGCTCACCCCCAGTCTGCCCATGGCCTAAAGCCTCTAGTGAGCACCCAGGCATCCCCCTGCTCAGCTCAGCCAGGCTGACTGTGACCACCTGGCCCTGGGGGCTGGGTGCTTGTTGCCACTTCCTCTCACAGCACCCAGGGGCTGGGTGCTCACCACCACCACCACAGTTTCATCTCCACCCCTGGGGCCAAGTGCTCATGCCACTTGGCCCCGCTCCTGCTCCTGATTGGCTGGTAGCATAGCCAATCAGGAGCAAAGGTATGGTCAAATTTTCATGTTTCTCTTTTATTATATAGGATGCCACATAATGAATTTAATTAAAAATAAAAAAGAGGAGACATTTTAGGGAATGAAGGCCTTCCCGGTAGAAAGCAAAACAATAGAATTCAAGCCGAATCCTGTTTGGCTCAGTGGATAGAGTGTTGGCCTGCCGACTGAAGAGTCTCGGGTTTGATTCCAGTCAAGGGCATGTGCCTTGGTTGTGGGCACATCCCCAGTAGGGAGTGTGCAGGGGGCAGCTGATCCATGTTTCTCTCTCATCGATGTTTCTGACTTTGTATCCCTCTTCCTTCCTCTCTGTAAAAAACCAATAAAATATGTTTAAAAAATAGAAATCAAGCCTCTGAATACAAATAAACTTTATATTTTCCCCTGTGGGTACTGAAACTATATATATATATATATATATATATATATATATATATATATATATAATCTTAAGTGACCATCACAACCAAACAGATGATTGGGGTGACCAGGCCGGTAGAGGGGTTAGGGAGAGACAACTAAATAACTGAGCAGCAGGCTTTGTGGGGCAATCAGGCCAGGGGGTGGGGCAGTAAGGGGTGACCACATCAGCTGGCAGGTGAGCAATTAGGAGCCAGTGTTCTCTGATTGTGAGAGGGATGTCTGACTGCCAGTTTAGGCCAGATCAGGTACCTAAACTGGCATTCAGACATTCCCCAAGGGGACCTAGATTAGAGAGAGTACAGGCTTGATTTCATGCACCAGGCCTCTAGTTACTTTATAATATAGCTCAAGGAAGTAAAATATGCAAACTGACAATGATAGCACCAGAAAGATGTCAATCCTCCAAGGCTTTTGGAACACCTGTTGTGGAAGTGGATTTGGTTGACAGAAATAACAGTGATGCAATATGAATGTCTGTTTTTGTGACAGTGTCTACTTTTATCAATTGCAAATGTACTATGTACACAGCCAGCAATAAGTCAAAGAGCGTGGTAGAAATGTGTTTGGCCCAAATATATGGATCTGTATATAAAGCAGTTTCCTTTATCTAAACTGTATGCTCAGTAATCCAAAGGAAAGGAGATTTACCTATGTCTAAACATTCTTAACAAAAGAGGTAGTTGTTGTGGGAGAACCAGCTTCATATATTACATATATTACACAGTCTATATATAAATAAGCTTGTTGTCATGCCTAGTCATATATATATTTTCATTGCTTTTAGACAGAGAAGAAGGGAAAAGGAGAGAGAGAGAAAGAGAAAGATTGATGTGAGAAATACATCTTGCCCTATATTGGGGGTCTAATCCAAAATCAGGGTGTGTGCTCTAACTAGGAATTGAACCAGTGACCTTTTGGTGAAAGGGATTATATTCAACTAATTGAGCCACACTGGCCAGGGCAGGCCTAGTCTTGACATAAGAAAATTTTGATATTTCTAATAGCATTCTGTTACATTCCATCTTACTAAGTCATTGCCTGCTCTCTAGCTATAATGCCTACTCTACACTCAAGTCTTATGTCAAATCCAAGCTAATTAACTTACTTGATGGTCATATGCAAATAGAACTTATTTCTTTTCTTCTGTAGCACATAAATAAAATAACACTCAATCAAGCATAACAATTTTGAGAAATAATATATGTGGCACATCTTGTATATATTATAAAATTTGAAGTAGGTGACATACCTACACATATTTAGGTATGTTATGTCTATTGTTTTCTATTCACATACTCTGTAAAAAATAGAATTGAAACCTATGAATACAAATAAACTTAATATTTTCCCTTGCTCTTTTAATAAAAAAAATAGTATTATGGCCATTGCTCAAGAGTGTTTCTGTATGGGTGGTCACAATAGGCTACTGGAAGAAGTTCAAATCAGGGAACTTGCAATTTTCTTAAAAGCAAGAACACTTCTTGAAAATTCAACTTTGTAGAGATGGGATATGAATCACGTATGCTCACATTCCATTACCCAAAGTGACATTGCCAAGTCCATGGTCAGTGGGATGGAAACACATACCCCTCCTATTGGGAGGTCCTTCAGATCTCTGTATTCAACAGACAAGAGTACCAATAATTAGAAATCATAATATGACCTACCATATCCCAGATTGAGAGGAAAATCAAGGCTTCTGGACTGAACAACTAGAAAAAGAGTTGCTGATCACTAAGATAGGAAAGACAATGGGTGGAGTACAGAGCAGGGCAAAAATAGATTTACAATTTCTATGGAAAATAATACAGTAATAAATAGCAATATAAGAATAAACTGTTCCACATACTCACAACTGTAAACCTACCTTTACCCCACACTATATACAGAAATGATAATATTCCATTGAGATGTGATAGCTCAATGATTTTAAGTATTATTTTAAAAATCTATTCTGAGATATAAAAATATGTTATTCTGGATGTTTGTTCAATAGAACCAATGACACAAGATAACAAGTTACTAGGTCATTCTCATTTGAAGTGAAATAACTACACGATGCAGAATAATTAAGGAATTATGACTATATCTGTATTTATATATGTATCCCATTTCAAAGTCACATAATCATTATTCACAGATCATCAGCCGCATTTAAGGGGTAGTGATATTCAAGCTGTCCTGTACTTAACATCTCTAAGAGCCATAAATATTGCCTTCGAATACAGAAATAGAAAACTCATATAAAATCTGTACAGAATTATTATCAATATATGTATGTATCCCTTGTGCAGAAGTTGTATTTTGCAACTCTGGTGGAAGTTCTGCTTCACTTCTGTGTATGATGTTGCCTACATCACCTAAGCTGACTGGTACAAGGATTTCTGAAGAATAAGAGAGGGTTAATCAGCTTTCGGTAGAGATCAGCAAAATTTGCAAGCCTTTTAGCCTCTTCATCAACACTCATAACATATTTTGGAAACTACAGGACAAAAAACAACCCATCCAAGCAGAAAATTAAAAAGCAATCTGCCAGTTCAATAGAATTCAATCTTTGCTAGGCTCTAAATGCTGGTAAAATGGTTAAATATTCATTCATGATTACCCAGAGACACTAAGTTATAGTAGAAACATGAAAAAAAAATATGTAAGAGCTGATAGGGCAGAAGAGAAAACAGGGATAAATTGTGCATCTTACAGAGAAGGGTTTTGTTTTGTTTCAAACTGGATTTCTACCAAAATGCCTGAGAAACCCGCATGCAGCTTGAATGAGCAACTGCTGCTTCTCCAAAGAGGGAGCAAGTTTCTTTTTATTACACATAATTGTTTAATAATTACTACAAAGAATAATAAAGTAACATCACACTTTTATAAGTAAAAAGAATAAAGTCTGGCCTCATGGCTCAGTGGTTGAGCATTGACCTGTGAATCAGGAGGTCACTGTTGGATTCCTGGTCGGGGCACATGCCTGGGTTGCAGGCCCCGTCCCCAGTGTGGGGTGTGCAGGAGGAAGCTAATCAATGATTCTCTCTCATCATTGATGTTTCTATCTCTCCCTCTCCCTTCCTTTCTGAAATCAATAAAAATATATGAAGAAAAAAATAAGGATTTTTATAACTCCTTAAAAAAAGAAGCTGTCATTAGTCCTTTCAATTTATTTCCAGGTTGTGATGGTTACTTATTTAGACATCTGTAAAAGTTCCAGTAGATATTTGTAATGTACAACATAATTTTTTATGAAAAAAGTAAGTATATGAGCCTGGCTGGTGTGGCTCAGTGGATTGAGTGTCATCCATACACCAAGAAACCACTGGTTCAATTCCCAGTTAGGGCATGTGCCCAGGTTGCTGGCTCAATCCCAGTAGAAGGCATGTAGGAGACAGCCAAACAATGATTCTCATTCATGTTTCTTTGTCTCTCTCTGTCCTCCTCTGTCTCTCAAATCAATAAAAACATTAAGACATAAGTATATGAAAATATGCAGATATTCTTTCAATTTCATAGATATCCTAAGTTAATCTGTGAATTTTGTCCATAAGAAATTAACATTTTTCTGTTTTCATATTAAATTGCTACCTAAGATTTTCATTGATTATAAAATTGTACTCTTTTTCTCCCTTAACAATAAAATAGTTCCCAAAGTCCCCAGTTATGTGACCCAAGAAAGGCTTATTGTCTCAACTATCAATTTATTTCTTTTAAACAAATGTTGTCTACGCAAAGCAGATTTTATTAGGTGCATTGTAGTAAGGAAGTACATTGCCACCTCAGAACACTGCCTTGAAAGAGAAAGTTGGAAGAGGGTGTTTATGGAGCATAGGGTCTGGGCGGAGTGATTTTAAGACCGGTTCAGTATGAGGAACTCTTATTAGGACTGGGCAGTCTATGCCAGGTCTTATTATTGACAAATAAGCTGTTTAGTTGGTTCGTGGCCTTATCTTTAGGAACAGGCAGTTTTATGGTCATTCTTGTTCTCAGTGTTGTTCAACAAAGGGTCAGGGAACTCTGCTGGTTTCAGTACTCAGTTGAGAATGTACCAATTTTATGATATTTCAAAAGAAAAACTTAACTAATTTTAAAGATAGCTGCTCCAGGCCCCAGACTTCCCAGCTGAGTAAAGTTTCTCTGGTCACATTCTCTGCCAGATATAACATCTATTTTGATAGAATTCAAAACTATTGAGTTGCATACTTCAAATGGGTGCATTGTATTATGCATGAGTTATAATATCAGAATAAAATACAGTTATACAAATAAAGTAAAAGCAGCTGAAAAGGGCCCAGATGGCATGGCTCAGCGATCAATCCTCGACCATTGACCTATGAACAGGATTTCATGGTTTGATTCCTGGCCAGGGCAAATTCGGGCTAAATCTCTGGTGTGGGGCATGCAGGCGACTGCTGATCAATGATTCTCTCTCTCTTATTGATGCCCCCCCTCTCTTAAATCAATAAAAATAGTGATAGAATGCCAAATCATAATTACATTATGCACAAAGAAGGCTGATAGCAGTGAAATGTTGCAATAAGGCTGCCATTTAAATGGGATAAAGAGACAAAGCTATTCTTGTCTGGAGGAGCTCCTTCCTCAGCTTTTCCAGCCCTAATGACTATAATCTTATTCTCTTTGGTCTCTTACGTGTCCCCACATTTGGCGCAGATATGTACTCAAAAGAGAGGAAGTAATCATTTACCCATATTAGAAGCCAAACTCCTGGAGTTCCAAGAAGGAGAAATACCTCAAACAATAAACATGCTGTTTGGGGGCTAAGACAGTGACCAGGCATAAGAATCCTTGATTGTTAGTTTCTCCCATTTCTAAGAAACATTCCTCAGACTTAATATTGGAAAAGTTTTTGGTATAATTTTGGAAATGCTTCTATTACAGAATATGCTTTTGTTATTAATATCCTACAGTTGAATAATTGCAAGTTGTCTCAATTGATGCAGAAAGAGCTTAGTGGTCAAGCTTCCCATCTCAAATGAGCCATCAAATTTAAAACATGTCTTTGTCATTTGGATTTCTGATACAAATTCCCCTGAGTCTAGGAAAAAGCAGAAAGCATAATTATGTGAAGCTCACTTTACAGTCAGTCCTTTTTAATGACTATTTTTTAGATACACTGCAACAAATAATTCCTTACCTCTGCTTCCTCTTACTTCTCTTCCTCTTTTTCCTCCTGGGTTTCAGAGCTAAATAGGAAGCAATCCAAAATTGTTTCTGTCAGGAAAGGCAAGCAATAGATCCAGTAATTACCCAGTAATGAGTTTTGGTGAGAGAAGTATTCTAAAAATCACAATGTAACACAGGATCATGGAGGATTTTCAAGTCAGTGTGTTTGCTAATCTCCAAATGAATAAAAAACACTTTATTCCAAATTTCCTTTTTCAAGTCTAATAAGGAGAGATCTATTAATGCCTCTGACTTTAATATTAAGATAATTTACTTTGTTCTTACCACATTTTATTGAGTTGTAATTGACAAATAAGGTTAGAATGTGTCTAAACTGTATAAAGTGATGATTTGATATATGTACACATTATGAAAGGAAACGTTTGGAGGAGCTTCATTATATCTTGAAATCAACTATGACTCAAAACATCTCTGATACAGTCAAAATGCTGGTATGATGGTTGGAATTTGCAGGCAGGTTCTGCCACCATATTCTGGCTCTCATGAGTTTTCATACACTGAGATTATTCTCCATCAGTACTCTATCTTTTGGATACCCAAGAGTGAAGTGACTAACCACGACAACACACTCAGAATGAGGGACATTTGTAAAAGTTCAGTGTCTAGGAAAGATGTTACTGTCAGGGGGAGAGACAGCTGTGCAAGGTGCTGTTTGCCTTCCTGTCCCTGATGAGGACAAGGGACACATCCTATCTACTAAAAGAGTAATATGCAAATTGACCATACCTCTGATCAACCCACAGCCATGCCCATCAGCCAATCAGGAGCAAATTATGCAAATAAACCCAATCAAGATTGCTGCGGCCACTGAGAGCAGGAGGGAGGCTTGGGTTTCCCCAGCAATGGAAGAAGCCAAGGTTTCTGCCTGCTCTTTCTGAGCCTCCACTCAATGCTGCAAAGTTTCAATTATAGAACATATATCCCAACAAAAATGGCGGCAGCCAGAGAGCTAGAGGGAACAGAGGCTAGGGTTTCCTGGGTGATGGACAAAGCAAAGCTTCTGCAGCCCCAGTACCTAGACCTCCACTCTGGGCTACAAAGTTTCAATTACAGAATTTTATTTAACCCAAACAGAAATGACTGACACCATGCAGCAAGCAGAATGCTTGGCTCTGCTCCAGGCTACAAAGATTCAACTGCAGAACATAAATTAATCCCAGATCCCAGGGCCTCTGCTTGGGTCACTGGGCAGAGGGGGGGGCATGTCTGGCCTACAAACCACAATAGGATCCTCACCCAGGCCACTCCATGACTCAAGGGAACCCACCCTGATCTGGGACACTCTTCAGGGCAAACCAGCTGGTCCCCACCCATGCACCAGGCTTCTATCCTATCTAATAAAAGAGTGATTTGCAGATTGACCATCACTCCAACACACAAAAGGGCTGCCCTCATGTGGTCAAAGATTTTGCCCCCATGTGGACACAAGATGGCCACCACAAGATGGACAGTAGGGGAGGGCCATTGGGAGGTTCCAGGCCCACAAGGGAGGGCAGTTGTGGGTGATCAAGCCAGGAGGGGAGGGTAGTAGGGAGGGACCAATCCTGCAAGGGAGGGCAGTTTGGGGTGATCAGGCCTGCAGGGGAGGGCAGTTATGAGTGACCAGCCCAGCAGAGGAGGGAAGTTAGCGGTAAACAGGCTGGCAGGGGAGCAGTTAGACATCAATTAGGCTGGCAGGGTAGTGGTTAGATGGGGATCAGGCTAGCAGGCAGAAGCAGTTAGTAGCAATCAGGGAGGCAGGCAGGTGAGCAGTTTGGAGCCAGCAGTCCTGGATTGTTAGAAGGATATCCGACTCCCCCTTTAGGCCTGATCCTATTAGGCTATGGTTTCCCGGGTGATGGAGAAAGCAGAAAGCATAATTAGGATCGGGCCTAAACAGGAAGTAGGATATCCCTCAAGAGGTCCCAGATTGGAGAGGGTGCAGGTTGGGCTGAGGGACATGTCCCTCCCTCTGTGTATGAATTTCGTGCACTGGGCCTCTAGTAATACCATATGACAATATGAATCCTCCTAGTAACCTATTCACCAGCCAACGCCACACTTTCCTTGCCTTGGATATGCTATCCCTGAATGATTTGTTTTTAGGATATTATTAAATTTTCCATATTGCTAATTTAATATGAATAGTAAAAAAAAAATACTAACCCTGACATGAATATACAGAAAATTGCAGTCACCTCAGGGTACAAATGATAATTTTAATCTAGCCATAGAAATAAACATGTTTTTTAAAATTACCCAAGTCTTTAAAATTTATGTGACTTGTGCTTACTAGAAAGTAGCAGCAAGACAGAGGATGGCAGGCAGGGTCTCTCAAGGAAAAGAAACCCATTTGCCTCCTTCATTTTTATGTTCTCTTGTTCAGTGCTGGAAATCCGTTTTGATGGGGAGCTCTGGCCAATGGTAGAGATTTATCAGTTTAATGTGATAAAGTGAAAAACATCCATTGGCAGCCAGGCTAAGAGTAGTGCTGGAAATTGAATCAAATGCCACAATAAACAAAAAAGACTGTACTAAGATTTGCAGAATACATGTAGCAAACCAAACAACATCACAGGCAATTTAAGCATAAACTCTTGTAACAAGAACAGCTCATTGATATGTGCTAACAAGCACTGTGTCAAGTGTCCTCATCTACAAATTCTCACCAGTGCCTGTAAAGACCATCCTATCACTTCATGTAGCCGCAAAAATCTAGTAATATTTTACACTTTAGAGACACCCCTTGATTCTAGCAAGCTAATATATAGACTTGGACTATATGGTGATGATTGTTCTTAACTGTTAACCTTTGACAAGTAATAAGGAAAGAGTAGAAAGAAAAAAGAAGTAAACCGTGGGTGAAAATCATATAGGATATGATGGGTAAACAGGTAAAATACAGCATAGGGAATATAGTCAATCGTTTTGTGATAACTATGTATGATGCCAGGTGGCTGCTGGAATTAAAGGAGGGAACACTTTGTAACGTATTGTCTAACCACTATATGGTACACCTAAAACCAATACAAAACAATGTTGAAAGTAAAACAATGAGATTGCACATTTTTAAAATATAATTTATTGATATTTTACAGAGAGGAAGGGAGAGGGATAGAAAGTCAGAAACATCAATGAGAGAGGGACATAGATCAGCTGCCTCTTGAACAACCCCTATTGGGGATATGCCTGCAACCAAAGTACGTGCCCTTGACTGGAATCGAACCTGGGACCTTTCAGTCTGCAGGCCAAAGCTCTATCCACTGAACCAAACCGGTTTTGGCGGGATTGCGTATCTTATAATGTCTTCCTAGGAATTCTAATGCATAACCAGACCTGAGAACCAGTGGATTGAAGATGTGAACATTTCCCCTCCAAATGCTTCTTTAATTGAGTTATAATTTACATATAATAAAAGGCATAGATCCATAGCAATTGTTCAGTTCAATAACACTTTGACATATGTAAAATTTAAGTGACTCACCTCAATCAAGATATGTCTTTTATACCTAAGAATGTTCTCTCATGCCCTTTTCCCTTGTCATATCCCTTCACATAGGCAAGCATTGTTCTTCTTTTTATCACCATAGATTAATTTTGCCTATTTTTGAACTTCATGTAAGTGAAATCATTCAGTAGAGAGGCTATTAAAGATGATTGACATAGATTTGGAAATATCAACCTAGAATGGCAGAGTGTCAGCTTTGAAAAGCTTTTCAGATCTAGTTTACTGTAATTCCTCAGTTTTCCAGTTGAGATTAAAAATGTTTGTTCAGCTGAAACTGGTTTGCCTCAGTGGATAGAACATGGGCCTTCGGACTGAAGGATCCCAGGTTCGATTCCGGTCAAGGACATGTACCTTGGTTGTGGGCACATCCCCAGTAGAGGTTGTGCAAGAGGTAGCTGATCAATGTTTCTCTGTCATCAATGTTTCTAACTTTCTATCTCTCTCCCTTCCTCTGTGTAAAAAAATCAATAAAATATATTTTAAAAATGTTTGTTCATTAACCCAAGATCATACAATAACCCAAGATCATGCATAATTGGAATAAAATTCACTATCTTCTAATACCTTTTCATTGATATTTCTTATATTATTCATCAACATCTTAATACATATTAACTAAATTAGAAACTATAAAATATCTGTAAACCAAATTGATACTACTACCTTGGTTCAGGCTTCTGAAACCTTTATCTAAACCATTGAATAATCTTACTAAGGTCTTTGCCCTTAGATTCTCTCACTTTCATTCACTTATTCATTCATATTCATTCATTGATTCATTCATTCATTTGTCAAACATCTCTTCGGAATTCATAGTCTATTAAACTTTATTTTTTTGGCATTTTGCTACTAACTTTAACTTTGTAAAACACAGATCTGATTACACAGTCTTCATTGGTTTTCAGTTGCCAAAGATTACCAATATGTGGCCTGCTGAATGAATTTTATTCACAGAAGTGGCTTTTTTTTCCTCACAAAATTATTTTTTAAGTTGATTGCCCCATTGAAGGCCTGGAATAGTGTGGAGGGGGCACAATAGGGGGAAAGAGAGGACATCTGTAATACTCTCAATAAAAACATAGATTTAAAAAATTGAGCCATTAATATTTAAAATTGGGGCAATTATCTGTGATAAGTATTCTGGCATCTTACTTTTTTTTTATAAAATAAGGACGATTGGAACTTTCCAATGTATCATGGACACATTGGTTTGGAATGGAATAGTATTCATGTTCTTAGTTATTACAGCTCTCACCACCTCCCTATCGTCTTTCTGACTCTGTGGCATTGCATAGGCACACTCCACTTATCTATGTCATCGTAGCTTCTATGCATTTTATTTTTTGATCCTGGTCTTTTAAGACAAAGTCTAAATTCTTTAGCCCAGAATTTAAGGCCTTTTGCCTTTAAAAGCAGCTTTTCCATTACTTAAAAACATATTATATTCAGTCTAAAATAATTGTTCTCCTGGGAGTCAGAGAATATGAATGACGACATTATTTTAGTTGGAAATCTAGCAGTTTTGCTGCTCTTCTCATTCTTTTTTTGTCATAGAAATAATGACATTTATGGATAATAAAGAACATTATAAACTGATACAGAGGCAGTAAAGCATCACAGAGACTATCAAATTACAGCAGGAAGGTTGGCGAGGGTGGGGGAGATAAGAAATCAACTGAAGGACTTGTATGCATGCATATAAGCATAACCAATGTATGTAAGACATGGGGGAGTGAGGGTTTGTCGGAAGATATGTACACATGTAATACCTTAATCAATAAAAAATAAATTAAAAATTAAAAAATAAATAATGAATGCCTATATTTTGCTTTGCTCCCTGGGAAGGTTTCCTCATCCTCACAATGAAAGAACTTGGTTCTCAGTTGATTAAGGCTTTAAATTTAATGGAAATTAGAGTCTAAATTAAAACTAAAGATAGCCTTTGCTTGAGGCAGATTGTCTTGGAGTAGTCAATGTTAATCATGTTTGCTGATGGTACTTGGTACCAGGGAGGCTCTAGTAGAATTATGGTAAAAAAAAAAAATGTGGTTCTGGCCTAAGGCTATTGTAAACTAGTATCAGAGACAGACAGGTCATGGGATAAAATGGGAAATAATCACAGGATACAGAAATAGCATAGGCTCAGCACATTCCAGGGGTTCCACCATCAGGACTAAAGTATGTTGTTTCTAAATTTCTGAAATTCATACATGAGTCATTCCAGTAGTAGTGGGTATGTCTATGTATGGAGCAAGAACACAGGCCAGGGGAGGGGACAACTTTGATCATACCAGTAAGTGGTCAGTTTGGTCTTTAAGCCTCAGTCTAAGTCCAAGTTTTATGGGTGTTTAGTTATTCTGAGATTTACTCGTATTTGTCTGAGTTCCCATGGCATACTTGTTTTACGTAAGAATCTAGTATTCTCATCATTTTCTTTGCTATTATTTGAAATTTTCATTAAGCAAATGTAAATGTAAATTCATATGGCCTCAAACTTTTCTTCAATCTTACCAGGTAATTCTTTATTTATGCACTTAAAGCCTTTTCAAAGAGGATTGTTGACACTGTTCATTCTTGGAGAAAAATATATGCTTAACACAGATACTTTAAATTACTAATTTGATAACATATGCCAGATTAATTTCTATTATAAGATGGTTATACTGTAACATTTCACAGTTGTGAGTGTGTCAGTTATAGGTACATTATATTTTGATTTAAATTTAACAGAGTAAATGCATTTAACTTTTTTATAGTGAATCAATACTAACAGAAATCTGTATACAAAGATACAATTATGGATTTTAAATATTTATGCCGTAAGGAAACATATATTGGTTTGGGATCCTAATCAAGTTGTTGAAAAACTTAGAAACCATAAGAAAATATGGTTAAAATAATAGCTTAGCAATTATTTTGATTAATAGTCTTAATCAAACCACTTGAACCTTGATAGTGTCTCTCACATAGGGGAGTATTTCAGATCTCTTTGCAGCCTCCCTGGCACAAGGGCTTGGACTAAAATTATTACTTGAACACTATGCTCTTTTACAGAAGAGGGCTCTGATTTTCTATAAATTTGTGTTAGTAAGAATGTGAAGAATGTTCAGACAAATATTTCTAATTTAACTTTATCCTGTTAATCTAGGGACACAGCACACTGATCTTTTAGCAAGAAAGAGTAGAGCGAAGGATTGAAAGAACATCAATAGGTAAAATAGCCACTTGCTGAAAACACTTTCCCTGAGAGTCAGAAGTCTGTCCAGGTATAGCCCTCCCAGCTATCAGTCTCCCTGCCAAGCTGGGGAATCAGCTCTAAACAGGCCAAGGCTGACCTTAATGCTGTGCACTGAAGTCTCCACGTTGATTAGCCAGGTATTCTAAGGTTCAAAGAATGGAACCCAATGTCCTCAACTTGGAAAAGGAAAGTATGGAACCCAAACGGCTTCAGTCAAAAGCAATCACTTTGAGGATTTTAAGCATGTCAATTAAAAAGGTTAAATTAGATTGATGAGATTTGGGCAGCAGGGCAAGTAGGCAAGAGAAGTTGATACTTTGAAAACCATTTGAGTTCTTGATGACTAGCCTTTCCTGAGCCTCACCTCTGTGCGCAACACCTGAAGAAACTGTATCGCTAGTAGTAATGTTATCCCCGAGTGTAGATCCCAGGACCAGTTACTGAGTCCCATATAACAGTAGATTTAGCGATCTGTATTCACTTTATAATGCACCTAAGTAATTCTGATAATACAAATGCTTGGAAAATCTGCTCTAGAGAACATTAAAAATAATTCCTTATTTTTAGAGAGTGTTGCCTAAGTAAGGCATGTGTGTGTATGCGCGTGCATGCATGCGTGTTTCCTTCCTTTCCCCAAGATGGCAACAATTGCTTTCTCTTTTGTAGCGTTATCCTGTTATGGCTGTAATGTGTAGGGTCACACTGTTTGCATGTATCATGGTCAATTCTAATTATTAAGATGTTTTTGAATACAAGACCAAGAAGTTATTTAAAAGCTTCTCTCTCCCTCCCTCCCTCCCTCCCTCCCTCCCTCCCTCCCTCCCTTCTCCTCTCTCTCTCTCTCTCTCTCTCTCTCTCTCTCTCTCTCTCTCTCTCTCTCTCTCATCTCGATGGGCCAGGACATGACATAGGCATAATGAGGACTCAGTAATAAAATATTAAAATATATTGTACAGGCCATTACAGAGAGAAAAACATTCAAAAGATGCTTCATGTAGCAAGTTGCACCTGAAGGAAGTTCCAGTAAGTTGCAGTAAAGTAGAGAAAAGGAGGATGAGATCATAAGTGGGAGGAAAAGAGTTAGCATATCAAGTCAACATGCATGATTACAGGAAAAGGTGCAAAAGATGAAAATTAAAGTTAATATCATCAATATTTTAGATTCCTCACCAGGGAGTAATAAATATAAACTGTTTAGTAAGACACATCTGATCATAATAGGTGTATTTGGAATCAAGAGAAAATAGCATTAATAGTAGGTATTAATGCCACATGTCCTAAATGTACCATTCAGGCTCAATTGATTTCAGTTTTAAAAGAATAAGTGAAAGACTCCCATGGTTAAATATCTCTCTCTCTCTCTCTCTCTCTCTCTCTCTCTCTCTCTCTCTCTCTCTCTCTCTCTCTTTCTCTCTTCATCCATGCTGTCTGTTATTTCTTTTCTTTGCTTGATGTCATAGCACCACTTTGTGCACAGCCCATCCCTTGAGCATGCTCTGGGATGGACAGCATATGTCCTTAGACAAAGCTTGCTTTTCTTCTTCCTTTCTCCTTCTCTTTCTCCCTCATCTTCCCTCCATCTCCTGCTTCTATTTTTTTCTCAGCTTATCAGAGAAGAAGACCACATTAATCATAATTGAGTTATGTAACTAATATGAAATCACTTATTTCAATCATAAATGTTCATATGAGTAAAACATGCAATTTCTGCCCAGCTGGAATGGCTCAGTGGTTGAGCATTGAACTAGAACCAGAAAGTCAAGGTTAGAATCCCAGTCAGGGATTCTTTCTTTCTCATGTGGCTTAACTGGATTTCTGCTTTTGTTCCTGCCCACAGTTTGGCAGCCAGAAAGATTTTCTTCAAACTAAGTTGGATCATAGTGCTTTTCTTCTAATAGTTCCACACTGACTTTTCTTTTCATTCAGATTAAAAAGCAAAGTCCCTTCTTTATCTGTGTCCCTGGTCATTTCTCTGACTTTATCTCTTACTGCTCTTCTCTGGTTGGTTCTTGACATGTGCCACTCCGGAGAGTCTCCTCTGCCATTCCTCAGATAAAAGTGAGAACCTTACCTGAATCTGTCTCTTATAATCTGCATATGTTTCCAGAAGTGCACGCTTTAATTAGGTAAATGTCAGTGTGTGATATATTCACATTTACTGACATGAACATTGTTATTGTGTCATGGGTGAAACACACACAGACACACACACAAAGCAGCTATTTTGTTGTCCTTTGGGGCTTTCCATTTGTTGGTCAAATATCTGTATTCACACCCATTCTTCTTGTGCAGGCTGATGAGAATTCTGTGTGATTAATGCTGAAACTAAGCCAGAAAGCATCTGTGCACCGCTAGCGCTGTGCTTGAACAGTTTTAGGCTACACTCCAGTGGTGAATGACTTCGACCTTCTGTCTTGGCATATAGCTTTGCTGATGCTTTTCCTTTGAAAAAGTGTAATATGAAGCCCCTAACAAATACTCACCTTATGGCTTCTAACAATAGTCATTTGTCCTATGTGTGGGAATTATTTCTCACCCCAGAGCCTTAGCTATTGTTCTTGCTGATTTCAAAATACATTTTCTTAAAGAGGACTGTGCTCTAAAACAAAACCCATACACATTTTTTTATTGGAAGTCATATTCATTTTGTGATACTTTATATTAAGAACATTAAGATAAATACTTTTAAAAGTATATATTATGTCCTTTGTATTTCTTTCCTGGGACAGTTCCTCAAAGCCCAATAAACCATTTTTTCTTGCCATTCCCTCTACTTTTTCTTATTCTGTTGGTTTATTTTGTGTGAAGGTGAGGGTGGTGAGATTTTTTAAAAGATTTGTAGCTCTCTATGGAGAGTTTAGCTTTCTTGCTTTTCTACAGTGTGTGGATGTAGATGGAGACTGGCTCTGTTACCAGCTCTGGCTATTATTCTCTCTAACTCAATGTGAGGCCACCGGCCAGAGACAGCTGCCCAGACAGGTGGCCTGCATGGCACAGAGTCCCTGAGGCAGGTCAGTGTGAGAGCCATCAAGACTTTTTGACAAAACTGGAGTCAGGCAGTGCGAAAAAGAGTGAAATTGCTTTTATACAGCACTCCAGTGTTCACAAATTGGATTGCACTTAATTTATTTTTCATTGAAGCTCATAATAATCCTGTGATCTTAAGTATTATTTCCCCCTTTTTAGGAATGAAGGAAATGGGAGTTAAGTGAGGTTATTTTATTTGGCCAAGAAGAGTTAGAGTCAGGACTCAAACCTTGATCCTCTTACTACAAGTTTTTACTCTTGACTCCGCATCTCACTTTCCTCTGTTGCTGTGTCTTGTGCTAGAGGGAATGAGTAGGGAAGACTGGTACTCTCTCCCAAACCCTCCCCTCCTTGAAGGACCATTGGTCAAATCAACAGAGAAGCTGAAGATGTGATGTGACTACTGCTAAATCTGATCAGTTTTAGACACACCTTCCTATGCCACACCATGCCTACCTTGTAAAGAAGCCTGACCTCTGCCTTTGGTTTGTGTTACTTAGGTTAGGTTAAGTTAGGTTAGGTTAGGTAAGGTTAGGTTAGGTTAGGCTGTGTGTTGGACTATACATAAAATATTCTATCTATCTATCTGTACATCTATCTATCTATCATCTATCTATCTATAATCTATCTATCTAATATCTATCATTCCTCTATCATTTTTTCAATATAGCAAGTGCTTTAAAACACCCAACTCACAGAAAAAAATCAGCCATCACTAAAATTGTAATTTTTAGGTGATAAATACATGAATATCTAGAGAACAACAAAAGAGCATAAAATAGTATTACATGTAATATAATTAGCTTCCAAAGTGTGCCATGTGAGTCTGTATGCATGTGAGGAGTCACTGATACTGAGTTTAAAAGCATAGGCTCTGGTGTCAGAAGGCTTGAGTACATCTTAGCTCTGCCAATTAATATTGTGGTGACCTGAGTGACCAGTCTCCCTTTGGAGTCACACAGCCTACTTTTGCACAAATGGGTGCTAACACTCTTTCTGAAGTGTTGCCAGAGCTAAACAATTAATGTATGTAAAGCCGAAGCTTAGTGCCTAGCCTCTAATTTGCACTCAAAAGAGAAAGCTGTTTCCCACACCAGTAATTCCTAATCAGCTACATTGGATAAAACAGCTAATGATTACTTTAGATATCAATATTATGTCAGCAGTGGAGACTGAATTCCAAAGAATATTCTTTCAACAAAGGCGTGATGGAATAGTTTTCTTTTTATTTATTTATCTTTATCATTGAGAGTATTACAGACACTCCCCTTTTTCCCCCATTGTTCCCCTCCACCCAGTTCCCACCCCACCCTAGGCCTTCACCACAGTATTATCTGTGTCCATGGGCTACGCACATCCTATCTAATAAAAGAGTAACATGCAAATGTACTGTACCTTGGCTCCTGATTGGCTATGCTACCAGCTAATCAGGAGCAGGGGGTGGGGCCAAGCGGCACAAGGGCTGGGCCCCGGGGTTGGAGGTGAAGTAGTAGCAGCTGCAAGCACCATGATGCATGGGCCGCCTGAACTTGGAGGCGGCCTGGATAAGGTGAGCGCGAGAGCCCCTGGGCTGCCTGAGCTTGGAGGTGGCCGGGGGGCAGGGCAAGTGGCTGGGGTGTGGAAGTGGAGGTGAGCGCCCAACCCTTGGGGCTGGGTGGTCACAGGTAGCTGGAGCTGAGCTGAGCAGGGAGATGGCTGAGTGTCCTAGGCCTAAAGCTTTAGGACTTGGGCAGGCTGGGGTGAACCATCAGTTGGACATCCCCTAAGGGTTCCCAGTATGTGAGAGGGGGCAGATTGGGCTAAGGTACTGCCCCTCTCCCCCAGTGCATGAATTTCATGCACTAGGCCACTAGTATACTTATAAATTCTTTGGTTAATCTCTTCCTGCTCACCCCTCCCCCCCACCCCCAAGTGTTTTCTAATGCATATGGTCAGTGTGGTTTTTGCTCAAGTTGTAATAAAAATGTTACTTTAAAAATACCAATATAACCTAAAATATCATATTTCTTTGAGGTAGAGAAAGAGATAGAGGAGACAACAAGGCACTGTGGAAGGCACAGGGGATTGGATTCCAGCCAAGTGTGTCTCTATTTCTAGCTTTGACCTTTACTAGCTTTGCAACTTTGAATAAATGACTTAATCTCACCTAGATTTAACACACTCATTCATAACATTAGGAAAATAATAATTACCTCACAGCTGATAGTAAGATTCATAAAATAATACATGTAAATTATACAGAACAGTGCCAATATTTTGTTAGATGCTTAAACAATGTCAATTTCCCTCTCTCATTTTTTTTTTACTTTACTTTTCTACACCTAGCCTTCTGAACTAAACACCTCCAGGAGCTAAAGGAGCATGATAGAAATCTTAGTACATCTAAAAACAGCCAATGAGAAAAATCCTCATAGAGAAGAAAGGATCGTTGAAAATTCTCATCATATCATTGGAACCGATGTTTGTCCCAAACAAACATTACTCATGTGAATGGCTGGGCAATTTATTTAGGAAGCAAAGAATAATATTTATAGGAGGCAAAGAAGGCAGCAAAGAGAAAAAGAGAATCAGTGAAATTTGACCTTGGTGAGCTGGCACTATTTTGTAAATCTCAATTCCCTCGGTGAAAAGGATTAACTTCCAGAACAGATAATTCCACAAGGGAGAGGCTTAAAAGGTCTTACTAGACATGGTCAGGTTCTTTTCAGATTATTCTGGTTGAATAAACAAAAATGGGAAATAACCCTTCTAAAATTGTGTCAATATTAAGATTTGGAATAGGCATTTGGGCATCACTGTGCTACCAGAATGGAATATTTCAAAGCAACAAATGATTTCAATTAATGCTGTTGCACATAATGGTAATTATTTTCCAAATGATCTATTTGACTAATATCCATGTTCTCTGACTTTTCTCCAAACAATGCCATGAAAGCTGTAAGGGGGAAAATTGTAGGTTAAGCTGATTTCTGGATCCAGGTTATGAAAAAGAGAAAGTTTTAAGAAGGCAGGAAAGGAATGAGAAATAAGTGAAGGGTAGTGTGTACTATAATGTTACCCTGCCAAGCAAGACATCTATAAAATATTATTATAAAATTGGTTATCATCGCCACTTTTGGTTCTGGGAATGAGATACAAGGGGAGGAATGGTAGAAGATGAATCTCATATACTATAATATTGTTCCAGAAAAGCTATGTCTTTATAATTAATCCTATTGTTAATGAGAGTAAGTTCAGGGTACCTATTATATTTTTATAAAATTTACAGATCTTTAGGATTAAAAGTATCCAAATAAGTCATAAAGTCTAGAATTCTCAGGCAATGAAAGGCTTTCCAGAAAATTGCCTATGGCTCAAAGCATACTAAAATAAGACTAGCACCTGACTATCTTAATACGCAGTCTAGGATGCTTGCTGCTCTACAATGCTTTTTTTTAAATTCCAAATTAACCATTAGTTAGACAGACCTGGGTATTCATATGTTGTGTGTGTGTGTGTGTGTGTGTGTGTGTGTGTGTGTGTTTATGTTGTAGATTGACTTAAGCCAATTATTTTTCCACCGTTGACCACCTCCTTTTCAGGATCCTTTGGTATTCTTAGAGGTGGGAGCTACAGTTCCTCTATTGCCCAGTAATCATATCATCTCATGTTAAAATGAAAGCAAATCATAGAAGTCAAATTTTACCCATTCAAACTGATCTTATCAGTCAAGTAGGAAATGTCATAAAATCTGCTGCAAGAGCTTAATGAGAACCCCACCTTTTGTCTTTTGGGGTACTCTTATAAACAACATATGTGAAAGTTTCACTTAGACCTGTATAGCAGTTTTTCTATTAGCAGGATTTGGGTGCCATCTGCTCACACACTTCCTTTTATTGGGCTTTGCTTGACTGAACTTTGCAGATATTGTGTTTTTTACAAATTAAAGTTTTGTGGTAGCCTTGCATCCAGCAAGTCTATCAGCACCATTTTTTTTCCCAGCAGCAGTTGCTCACTTTGAGTCTCTGTTACATTTTTGAAATTCTCACAGTATTTCATTGTTATTATATTTGTTATGGTGAACTGTGATCACTGATTTTTGATGTAACTATGGTTAATTGGTGACGTTACAAACCACGTCCCTAGAGATGGTGAATTCAATTGATCAATGTTGTGTGTGTGTTCTGAATGCTCCACCAACCAGCTGTTCCCCCATATTTCTTCCTCTCCTTGGACCTCCCTATTCCCTGAGACACAACAGTATTAAAGTTAGGTTAATAACCCTGCAATGGCCTCTAAATGTTCAAGTGGAAGGAAGAATACTTGTCTCTCACCTTAAATTAAAAAAGCTAGGACCTGGCTGATGTGGCTCAGTGAAATCAGCATGGACCCATGGACCAAGAGGTTGCCAATTTGATTCCTGGACAAGGGTATATGCTCAGGTTTCGGGCTCGATTCCCAGTAGGAGGCTTAGAGGAGGCAGCGGACCAATGTTTGTCTCGCACATTGATGTTTCTCTCTCTCCCTCTCTCTCTCAAATCAATAAAAAACATTTTTAATTGTTAAAAAAAAGAAAAGCTAGGAGTGATTAAACTTTATGAGGGAGACATGTTGAAAAATGAGAGAAACCAAAAGCTAGAACTCTTGTACCAGTTAGCAAATTGCAAATACAAAGGAAAAGTTGTTGTTGAAGGAAGGTAGAAGTTCTCCTCAAGTGAAGAAATGCATGAGAAGAAAGCAAAACAGCTTTATTGCTGGTTTAGACAGTTTAAGATAGAAGATTACATCAGCCACAGCATCTGCTTAAACCAAAGTCTAATCAAAGAAATGCCCTAACTCTCTTCACTCTCATGAAGGCTGAGAAAGGTGAAGAAGCAGCAGAAGAAAATCTGAAGCTGGCAGAGTTGGTTCATGAGGTTTAAGAAGCCATTTCTGTTAACAATGAAAATGCCAGGTGAAGTACCAAGTGCTGATGTAGAAGCTGCAGCAAGTTATCTAGAAAATGTAGCTAAGATAATTAATGAACATGACTACAGTAAACAACAGATTTCAAATGCAGAGAAAGTAGCCTTGTATTGGAAAATGTTATCTAGGACTTTCAAAGCTAGAGAGGCAAAGTTAATACCTGGCTTCAAAGTTGCAAATGCAGGCTGATTCTCTTGTTAGGAGTTAAAGTAGCTGGCGACTTTAAGTTGAAACGAATGCTCATTTACCATTCCGAAAATTGTAGATCCCTTAGGAATGGTGTCGCATTTACTCTGCCTGTGTTCTGTAAATGAAACAACAAAGTCTGGAAGATAGCACACCTGTTTACAACAGAGATGGGGAACATTTGGCCCTCGGGCCACATAAAGCCCCAGAAATCATTTGGTCTGGCCCTGCCAAGGCACTAGGGTTGAATTAATTAAATGTTTGACCAAATATAACAGTCTAATTTTTAAGTTGATAATTTTGTATAGCCCTTGGCAGAAAAAAAAATGGTTCCCCGCCCCTGGATTACAACATGTTTTGCTGAAGATTTAATCCCATTATTGAGAACTAAGCTCATTGACTATATACCTGGTCACCCAAGAGAGGTACAATCTTCTGATGAAGATGTACAATAAGATTAATGTTATGTTTTTTGCTTGCTTAAGATAATCCATTCTACAGCCCAAGGATGAAGGAGTAATTTCGGTTTTTAAGTCTTATTAGTTAAGAAATACATTTCTTAAGCCAATAGCTGCCATAGATAATGATTGCTCTGATGGATCTGGGCAAAGTAAATATTAAAAACCTTCTTGAAAGCATTTTGCATTCCAGATGCCATAAAAAATATTTGTGATTCATGGGAAGAGGTAAAAATATATGCATTAAAAATATTTTTGAAGAGTTGATTCCAACCCTCCTGGATTAACCTTGAGGGATTCAAAACTTAAGTGAAGAAAGTAACTGCAGATGTGGTAGAACTGGCTAACAACTACAATTACAGGGTGGGGCAGAAATAGGTTTACAATTGTAACTCTGCAAAAGAGTTTATTCTTGTATCATTATTTATTAGGGGCCCTGTGCAGGAAATTCATGCACTGGGGGGTGGGGGGTCCCTCGCCCAGCCTGCCCCCTCTCACAGACTGGGAGCCTTCCATTGGGAGCCGCAGTCTGGCCTCCCTCTGCGGGAGGTGGCCAGGCTGATCAGGGGAAGGTGCCAGCCCCATCACCCCCTTGTTGCAGCCACTGCCAACCACCGCAGCCAACAAAGTGTTTTCATCAACACGAACTCCAGTCCCTTTACTACAAAAAAAGGACAACTTTCTTTAGGCATTTTCAAGATTTGTCTTTCATAGGATATGGCATTTCTTTCTTTCTTTTCTTTTCTTTTCTTCTTTTTTTTTTTTTCCTCGCATGAGGTTATGCTTCCTTGATTTTTAGAGAGTGGGAAACAGAGAGGAAAGACAGAGAGAAATATCAATGTGAGAAGGGCACTTTGATTGCAGCTAAGGGAGGAGCCTGCAATCTCGGTACATGCCCTTGATCAGAATGGAACCGGACCCTGTGGGTCGGCAGGCCAAGGCATTATCCACTGAGCCAAAGCTGCTAAGGCAGGATATGATATTTCTTAGCCCTCCAGCAGCAGACCTTAATTTTTCCCTCCAGGAGTGAGGTGGAAAAACTCTAGATCACCTTTTTGGATTCGTATTACCTAAGTTACCAAGAACATTATCAGTGGCATATAGGGAGCTTAGCCAATGAGCAGTAAGAAAAGGTATTTCCTCTGTAGCTCAGGCACAGAGGCAGGACTGTGGCAAGCCAAGTTGGCACCACCCACCTCTCCACTTCAAGCCTTCACTGTGGCTTGGGAAGGGCCCCCCCAGCTATGCTCAAGCCTCTACCATGGCTTGGGCAGGAGCCCCCAGCTCTACTCAAGCCTCTGCTGTGGCTTGAGCACAGAACCCCAGCTTTGATCAAGCCTTTGCCCTTGATTGGGCAGGGGCCCCACAGCTCTGCTCAGGCCCTGCTCAAGCCTCTGGTGTGGCTTAGGCAGGCCCTCTCAGCTCTTATCTAGCCTGTGTCATGGCTTGGGCAGAGGGCCCCCCCCCTGCTTAAGCCTCTGCCACTCCACCCCTGGCCGATCAGCACCAAGGCCTGTAGGCCAAGAATTTCCAGGGGTGTTCTAGGGCCCTGGCAGCTCAGGGCCTATGAGTGGGCTACAGGCTTGGAGTGGCCTGGGTCCCAGGACTCAGGCTGCTGGTTGCCTACATATGCAAATTAACCTGCCATCTTTGTTGGGATAATTTGCATACTTACTCCTGATTGGCTGGTGGGTGTTGGGAAGGGACAGCAATTTGCATCTTTTTCTTTTATTAGTATAGATTATTTATTGTACTATTTTTCACACAAACAACTGTAAACCTACTTTCCCCCCACCCTGTAGAATTGGAGCCTGGAGATGTGACTGAATTGCTGCAATCTCACAACAAAATTTTAATAGATGAGGCACAGTGTCTTGTGGATGAGCAAAGAAAGTAGTTTCTTGAGATAGAACCCACCCTGGGGAAGATGGTGTGAAGGTTGTTGAAATGACAACAAAAGATTTAGAAAATTACATACACTTAATTGATCAAGAAGCAACAGGATTTGAGAGGATTGACTAATTTTGAAAGAAGCCCTATGGGTAAAATGCTATCAAATAACATTGTGTACTCTAAAAAATTGTTTGTGAAGGGTAATGTCAATGAATGTGGCAAATTTCACTGTTGTATTATTTTAAGGAATTGCCACATCTACCTCAACCTTCAGCAACCACTCCCAACCATCATAGGTAATCTACATCAAGGCAAGTTCTTTCACCATTTGAAAGATTACAACTTGCTGAAGGATCAGATAATGGTTAGCATTTTTTAGCAATAAAGTATTTTTAATAATAGCATATATTTTTAGACATAATGCTATTATTGCACACTTCATAGACTACAGTGTAGAATAAACATAATTTTATATTCAACAGGGAACCAAAAAATTGGTCTGACTCACTTTATTGTGATACTGGCTTTATTGCTATAGTCTGGAACTGAACCTGTGGTCTCCCTGAGGTATGCCTGTAGTTGGAATCAGTCCAAAGCATCTCCAGGAAGTGGTTTCTCATGGGACCTGATGGAATTCACGGCCTGAGGCAGCATGGAGAAGAGGTAATCATGCACAGTAAGCAGGCCAAGAGGCTTGCTTCACTAATGAAACTTATTTCAGGAATGAAAAATCATTGCTACTCTCTGGGATGATAATGAAGAAGCTTTTGAAGGTTATTAGATGTCAGCATAGTGGAAGGATTATAACAATCACATCTGGAATGTGTGCTTTGGGTTCTCATATTCTAACAACCTACAACCTAGAGTGTTTGCTGTGTTGGGGTTTTTCAAATGTTTCCTAACTGTCCCATAAAACTAACTATAATACATATGAAATACTGTTTTTAGAAATATAACAAACCAAAAAATCCTTCAAATTATCATTTTTTTAAATTTTATATTTTATTGATTTCAAAGAACAATGTAGGAGAGATAGAAACATCAATAATGAGAGAGAATCATTTATCAACTGCCTCCTGCATGCCCTACACTGGGGATCAAACCCAAATTAGGAATTGAACCCTGATTTTCTGGTTCATGTGTCAATGTTCTACCACTGAGCAACAATGGTCGAGCCAACCATATTTTTGATATGTTTTATTCTATTGTTAACCATATATTCTTTTTGTTTTGTGCAATGTAAAAATCATCTCATTCAACTTTGGATAAGTAAGTTTCCATAAATTAATAAAATCTGTTTGGTGAATGGTAAATTGTCAACCAAGTTATATTCTAAGAATGACAAACCTCTATTAAATAAGTGTCTTTGAAACGTCTCCCCTTCTCTCTGCATAGACACACACCTTGACATATATGCATATTTGGTCATTTAACCACTTTTTACAAATTATCATTTTTATCCTTTTTTCAGTATTTAAAAGAATAATTATTATCTTTTATCAATTAAAGTGTCTTTATTTGCTTGCAAAAATATTACCATTTTCTAATAAAATAATAGCAAATGCTGCAGTAATTTCCAATTGGGATTTGGTTATCTGAACCCCATTGCTAATTGCTTAATTTCTCTGTAGGGTAATTAGATTGTTATCTGATTTTGTCTTGCTTTCACTGAGTCAGGATGTACACACTTAGAAAATATATTAACTAAGTCATCATTTTTTATTGCTTCTTTTCAATGCCAGTGAGTCTATATAAATACAAATGGGATTATATAAAGTACTCTCAATATTTAGAGGTTTTAAAAGTCAGGTCATTTATTATATTACTAGAGGCCCAGGGCACAAAATTCATGCACGGGTAGGGTCTCTAGGCCTGACCTGCTATCATGGCTTTTGGGGCCTTCTTTCTGGCTGCTGGCTGGGGCCCTCCTTCATTCTGCACCACCCCCTGGTGTTCAGAGAATGTCACAGCAAGCAATCGAACTCCGGGTCTCTGGGTTGAACTCTTGAGGGGAAATTTGCATATTAGACTTTTATATATATAGAAATATCACAATATTTTGTTTTATTTTTAAGTTCATTCTGTGATGCTGTTGGTGACACCATGCACAGTTAACTACCTATGATCCTCTGCAGATGGCATCCCTGAATTCCCTTCAAAATCCTGCTACAGTAGAGTGGGAATGAGGGATGATACCTCTGAGTCAGCAGAGTAGAGGTGGGAATGTGTTGGTCTCCATCTCTCATGTCAACTCAAGGGACCTTGATTTATTTTTTTTTCATGTTACAAAATGTCTGCATTATAATGTAGATATTATATCTATCAGAATAGAGAGGTTCTGCTTATGGAAAAAATGCAGTATCACCTTGCATAACAGTGGTCGATATAGTAAAAATTATTATATGAATGTGAAAATTGTGAGGTGAATAGAAAAATTCCAGAAACTTGTTTTGTAGTAAAAGTTATTCTTTCAAAAGTATTTTTAAAAAATATATTTTTTATTGCTTTCAGAGAGAAAGGGGAAGGGGGAGAAAAAAAAACATCAAAGATGAGAGAGAATCATTGATCTGTTGCCTCCTGCATGTCCCCTACGGGAATCAAGCCCACAACTCAGGCATGTGCCCTTGACCAGAATCAAACCCAGGACCCTTCAGTCTCCAGGTCAAAGTTCTGTCTACTGAGCCAAACTGGCTAGGGCTCAAAAACATTTTTGAATCTTTCTTTTATATTGTTAATTTGTTTATCAATCTTACTTTATACTCTTACTAGAGGCCTGATTCATGAAATTTGTGCAAGGGGCTGGGCCCTTGCAACCTGGGCAGCTTGCCTTGGCTCTCACAGCCCTAGTTTTGTCCAGAAGGTCATCTAGAAGGTCATTCGGCTATCCAATCTAATTAGCATATGATGGTTTTATTATTATAGATTTCTGGAGAATTTGAATAGGCATAAAATAGGCTGGCTCTTATATAATTTATATAAAACACTCTCAAATCATAATTGATTATTTTTAGATTTGAATGACTATTCTTTTGGGACAAAGCTATTAATGAAATATGTTTTACTTGTATTTTAAAGGTATTTTTCCTTTTTTATTTTGACAGGCTAATATTTTTTAATAACTACCAAACCTTCCAATAATTAAAGCTTGTTCCAAGTGATTAGAAAGATTACTCCTTTGGCTTCAAATTATAAATATGGAAAATGCACATGTTATGTTAGTTTATAAAATGTGTGTGATAAATAAAACTAAAGTTAAATAGAATAAGGAACAATATGAGATGTTTAATGATAAATATGTACAGTGGAGTCAAACAGTTTAATAAATGGTATTGTAAATTTGGTCAGATGCATGCAAAAAAAAATGAAACTAGACCACCAACTTACACCTCACAACAAGAATAAACTCAACATGGATAAAAGACCTAAATGTAAGTCATAAAACCACAAAAATCCTTGGGAAACTATAGGCTGCAAAATATCAGATATCTCTCATAACAATATGTTTGCCATTACCAATACATCTCTAAGGGCAAGGAAAACTAAGGAGAAAATAAACAATTGGAACATCAAAATAAAAAGCTTCTACACAGCAAAAGAAACCATCAACAAAATGAAAATGGAGACCACAGTATGGGAGAACATATTTGGCAATGATAGATCTGATAAAGGGTGAATATCCAAAATATATAAGGAATTCATATGACTTAACAAAATAAAGACAAAACAATCAAATTTGAGGATATAACCTAATCCTATTGTTATATTTTATTATTACTTTTAAGTACTATGCAGATGTCTAAACCACATACCAAACACTCTATTCGTTTCTTTTTATATACAATCATACACATTATCCTATTATTTTTTTAAATTATCATCTGAGGACATGTCTTCCATTCATTCTAGAGAGAGAGGAAGGCAGAGAGAGAGAGAGAGAGAGAGGACTTGAAAGAAAAATAAATAGTGAACTGGGGATCAAACCTGTAACCTGGATATGTGCCCTGGCTGGGAACTGAAGCAACTATCCCTTAGTGAATAGGACAACAGTCCAACCACTGGCCAGGACACTGCCCTGTTCTTCAGCAAGTATCCTCATGTTACAGACAGAAAATAGAACTTTAGAAATATTAAGTTGTCCAAAGTTATGTAGCCTGTGGCAGAAAGGGTTAAAAAAATCACATTTATTTTACTCTGTAAAAAATATAGACACATTAGTTGATTAATTCAGTTCCCAGGTAAGTTTCCAAGATCATCCTATAGACCTTGTAGTCCAGCCAGATGTTTATTTAACTTCATTCTTGCAATTACTCATGCCTAGAAAATCTCATTTATTTCTTTCCTTTCCTTCATGTCATACCTATCTTTTAAGACCAAATGTAAGTCATATGCTCAAAAAAGACTTCCCACCATTGCACTCTGAACTCTCACAGCTCTTACCTTGATAAACTCGAGAAGTTAGAGACTCATCTGATGGTCATATTAATACTGCCTCTTGTTAGGTCCCAGAAATACAGAATGCATTGCCTTCTTTCTCAGTATCCTCCAGAAAGCACATTCAAGAAGTTGCTACATAGAAATTATTCAATTAATAGTCATTTATTGGCAGCAGTAGGTACCTGGAAACCTTCTGAATATTTTTGGCTTCCCTGAGGAGACAGGCTAATATAGTACAACCAGAGAACTGTTGAATTGATTCATTCACAGAATTTAAGTAAACTTCTTCATCTCATGATGTCTACTAGCATCATGGGAACAGGCAATGCAATAACTTTAAGTTCAAAGGAATTAATTTTGAGAAAAGTTTATAGAGCTTGTGCTTCTTGGTCACATTACTAAATCTTTCATTTTAGCTTTAAACCCATATTTTCAATCTTCTCCATAAGCTGTAGGTGAATTTTCAGGGATAATGGCAACAGTGAGCCTATAAATGGAACACTGACCCCCTAATTTATTCAGATATGTTTGTTCTTGAACATACTATGTGGTGATCCCATTTTACACTCTCTTAGACCAGTGGTCTGCAAACTGCAGCTCACGAGCCACATGTGGCTCTTCCAGAAAATACCAAGGCCTGGGTGAATCTATTTTGAAGAAGTGAGATTAAAGGAAGTTTAAGTTCTAGAGAGAACTTAAACTTGGCTCTCAAAAGAAATTTCAATCGTTGTACTGTTGATATTTGGCTCTGTTGACTAATGAGTTTGTTGACCACTGTCTTAGACCAAATGTATCGCTCAGATTCTTATACTTCCCCTCAGATGTCCAGCCTTACTATATAATATATGTGTTCTTATTCTTTAAATTTTAATGCATCAACCAAGAGTGAAAGTAGATTTCCCAAGTATCTTGTTAAGTACCAAATTTTTATTAAGTATCTAACCAACTAATTAAAGGGAAAATGCTTACTAACATTTTGAAATAGATGGAAAAATACAATTTTCCTAAAGTTAAATTTTTTTCATTTTTTTAAAATTTTGTATTTATTGAGTTTAGAGAGAATGGAGGGAGGGAGAGAAAGATAGAGAAGGGGGAGAGAGAGAGAGAGAGAGAGAGAGAGAGAGAGAGAGAGAGAGAGAGATTCATTTTGTTGCTTCTATACATTCACTGGTGATTCTTGCATGTGCCCCGACCAGGGTTTGAAACCACAACCTTTGTTTAAGGGGATAACTCTCTAATGAACTGAGCTACCCAGTTAGGTTTGAAGGCAAACTCCCAAATACAGGGACTGACTACATATTCCAAAGCAGGTGCTTATGATGGAACCCTGCCTTTGCCAACTTAGAAAGGTGACATTGCTTAATGAATACAAATCAAGACTAGTGTGGTTGAAGTCTTTCTTCTCTTTACTCAGAATTACATTAGGCAAGTAATTAACTTCCCTAAGCCTTGATTTCCTTAGCTGAATCTGTATCTCATAATTACTAAATATTTATTTTAGAATAATGTCCTCAATTTTGTTTGAGTAACCAACTTTTTAGGCCTATCACAACATATTGTGGACTAGGTCTTTGTTAGATGTTCAGACAGCCCATTTATGAATGAACTTCTTTTATTGCCCATTTCCTTTAGAGAAAACTGTTTCCTCTCCCCAATTAGAACTAGATATCTGCAGTATGTAAGTTATCTTTTGATTTGAATGAACAGTACTGATCTTGGAAGTTTGACCTCCCTCCTGGCCATTGTTTATATGATGTGAATTACAGCTTTTAAATTCTAAATTGCTTATATGATGTGAATTGTTTATATGATGTGAATTACATAGCAATTCTAAATTGCTTATATGATGTGAATTACAGCTTTTAAATTCTAAAATGTATTCTAATTTGTATTAGAATACATTTGTATTAGAATACATTTTAGAATTTAAAAGCTGTAATTCATGGTATTTAGTTGAAGGCAGTTCCTCATGTATACCTCCATGTATTCTGTGTTCACAAAGGTAAGTGGTAGAATTCAGTAACTTCATATGCCTTAAAAAAAGTTGGAGAAGAGGGGGAAAAAGAAAGGTATAATTGTAATAAAAATCCAATCAGAGACACATAAGGGAATCGATAAGTCAGAAAGTCCAAGGCTAATTTGGCCAATAGACAATGTCCATGGTCTTTTTTCAGGTTTAAATCCAGTCATTTTTCTTCCTTTATTTTATTAACCAAATCTAATAATATAACATTTGTTATTTACCCCTAATCAATATTACTTGATTCCATTGTTTCAAGTTCATAATTAATACATTTTCTTTTATTTTGGCTTCCTCTACTCATTCCTACCTCTACCACAGTAATCCCAACACTGCTCTATGCCCCTCCTCTATATTCTTGACCTTCCCCTTTGACTTTACAACTGCCTTATCCCATGTCTTCAGCCGATAACCTATTTTGTATTTTTTAAAAATTACATTTGGATCTCTCGACAATACTGAAGAAGCTTTTAATCCTGCTCTTTTCATTTTACTGATGAGAAAACTGAACTACCAAGGCATGACCATTAAACACTATCAACTGAATTTATAGAAAACAGATAATGTGTAGTGTACTTAGTAGTTTACAAAATTCATTTACATATATCACTGGATTTTAACCTCATAAGAATTTCATAAAGGAAACAGTCTTTATTACACATTATTAGATAAGAACCTGAATATCTGAGAGTTGAGTGATTTACCAAGATCACATGACTTCTAATTCCTAATCCAGCATTTCTTCCACCAAAGTATTTCACTTATGTTTTTTCAATTCACTCCAAGGCTCATTATTTTCACTCAAGTCTAATTGTCTATTCTTCCTTTTTCAATACTAGACTCAGATATTTGTGAAGTGACAGAGCCACAGGCATCATTTAGGGCACAATTGGTAGCTCCAAGGTTCTTGAACAGTTTGTATAAGACAAATCTCTGGTGAGAGCTTCCATAGTTCTACTCATTCATTTGCTGAGTACATGGTTTCAATTGAAACCACTGGTACAATTGAGAGAAAATCAATTAAAAAGAAAAGGGAATTAGGAACGCTCTTTAGGGACTTCATTTTGTTCATTTGAGGGGATATTTGTAGCTATGTTCTTACTTGTTGATATTAAATAACAGATTCCTTTCCAGGAGAATAGTATGTATCAGAATTAATGAAATAGTACATACTACAATTTCCAGGACTATAAATATAAGGGAGAAAAACCTACATTGTTGTGTTGGTTTTTTTTTTCTTTCATATCTGAAGTGATTTGCTTTTGGCTCTCTTTCTGAATTAAAAAATAAAGAATCAAGGTAAAGCTAGCGCCCTAGCTAGTCTGGCTCAGTGGATAGAGCGTTGGCCTGCGGACCAAAGGGTCTCAGGTTTGGTTCCGGTCAAGAGCGTGCACCTTGGTTTCAGGTTCCTCCCCTGCCCTGGCCCTGGTCGGGGTGTCTGCAGGAGGCAACCAGTGGAGTTTCTTTCACATCGATGTTTCTCTCTGCCTTTCTCTCTCTCTCCCACTCTCCCTAAAAATCAATGGAAAAATATCCTTGGCTCACGGTTAACAGCAACAAATCAGGTAAAGCTTAGCGAGTGATACTGATTAGCTGTAGAAAACCATATTGTGTCTATAGATAAATTAGGTTTGGTGCTAATAATTTAATTTTTTTCGAAATTATTTTAACACAGTCAGAGGAAATCTGTCCATGAACTATTAATTTGCCATTTAAAATAAACTATGCGAATGTTCAAAGGCCTTCTTTCAGTGGCTCATGTAATGCATAAAATGTACGATGAAATAAAACTGCAAACTTGAAGGAAAAGAGAAACTCTGGTGCCCGCTGCACTTGCCATCGTAATCAAGGATGGTGGTATATTTATCCCATTGCCTCACTCCTCCCTTCTTGTTATGTCAGCCTTCCTCATCAAAACACTTACTTTTCACTGAATTCTTGCACATTAGGTTCTCATGCATATTTACCAGCAGATCACTCAGGGATCCCGCTATGGCAGCAATTCTTCTTCCCACAGAGCCACTGCAGAGCAGACCTGCAGCAGGGCTGCCTGTCACCGGTGGCTCACAGGCACTGCGCATTAGCTTGCGGAAAACGTGGAGTTGACCACCACTTGATGTGACAGCCCTTCCACTAACAGTTCTTTAATCTTCCTGCCTTGGCCCGCTTCTTAGGAGAGCGAGCGCACAGAAAAAATTCAATTCAATTCACTCCTGGAATTCTAGAGGAGACGACCTTTTATGTTTTTAATGAAGATTTTATCTTTTTGCTTTTCATGAGCAAGTGGTCAGGCATTTTGTGGCTTTATAAGAGAATCAAATTCATCTCATAGTAATTATTTTTTTTCTAAGACTGATTTCTTGAACATAGACTTTTTGTGGAAGGAATTCTATTTTGAAATATTCCACTGGTAGAGTAAGTAGAACATTTGCAAACAACCTAATCTGGATTATAATCTCCTACTTGGAAACTTTTTTTTTTTTGTTCTTTTCTGTGATTTTAGGAAGCTCTTTACAACATAAGGATACTTTTGACATTTTGTGCCTGAGTTAAAAGCTCAAAGAAAAATCTACCCCTATACACAAATATACGTCTTTTTCTTTTTATGAAGAGACTCTTTTTCTCTACCTTTATAGCAATTGATTGGAACCACATAATAAACCATATAAAACTACATTAGATGTTTTTTCTTCTAGTGGAAGTAGTTATGCCATACAGTTCTGAATAGATGCTGCAATTGTGAAATAGGACTGACATTTAGAAAAGATTCCCCACCCCCCTTCACACGTCTATAACAAATGTCTTAGGAAAGGAACCAGATGATAGAATAATAAGATTCTGTAAAGGATTTTATGGGTCATCTGAACTGTTTTCCAGCCAATATAGAAATCAATTTTATGGCAGCCTCAGCATACTATGTTCTTTTTCAACAAAAGTTCTTTGAAAAGGAGCCATATAAGAATAGTATATATTTTGTCTTTTCCTGTTGTGTTATTTTTTATCCCCACCCAAAGATATTTTTTAAAATTGATCTTAGAGGGAGGGAGGGAGGGAGGGAGGGAGGGAGGGAGGGAAGGAGAGAGATTAATTGGTTGCTTCCCTTTCACATTCAACCTGGGATTGGACCTGAAACCTAGTGCCATGACTGGGAATAAAACCCAAAACCTTTCTGGTGCCTGGGATGATGCTCCAACCAACTGAGATCAGGGTATTTGCCTTTCCCTTTTTATTTTAAAGTGCTATGTGACCCAAAAAGGAGCTATTAATAAACTACAAAAGTACTTTCAAATCAACTTTCTGAAATAAATGGACTTAGATTTGAAGATCAAAAACTTATATTTGAAAGTATATTGGTATAAAATATATAGTTTAAAATATTAGACCACAGTCTAAGAACTGATTCTCTTCATTGCTTTTGCTAAAAAAGAAAGTTTAAAGTAGGATTACACTTTGAGAAAAGTTGGTTGCGCTTAACTATTTTTTCCTAGCAAATTACATTTCCTTTTCTGATTAGTCTAATTCTTGTCAAAGATGTATCAGAAAACCCTCTAAGTTGCTACTTTCAGTGTTGTATTAATCCTTATTAGAAGGGATATTTTTCTATTGGTTTTTAGAAAGAATGGAAGGGAGGGAGAGAGATAGAAACATCCATGTGAGAGAGGCTAACGGATTGGTTCTCTCCTGTACATGCCCCGACTAGGGCCAAGGATTGAGCCTGCAACCAGGACCCTTCAGTCTCTGGGCCAGTGCTCTTTCCACTGAGCCAAACATACTAGGGCCTACTTTCACTGTTTTAAATAGTTATATTGATATTGTTTAGTAAACAGTTGGCTTTATTAAGTTTCATATGCTTTTTAATTTTGGACATCTATCTATATAAAAGCCTAAGTGACCATCTGACTGTCTGACCAGTAGCTATGATGCACAGTGACCATCAGGGGACAGGCACTCTAACTTGTAGCTATGACATGCACTGAGCATGAAGGGGCAGATGCTCAATGAAGGAGCTGCCGAACTGTGGTGACTTGGCAGCTGCAGTTATTGGGTGATACACCCAGAACCAGAGAGGAGGGAGCCTGATTCCAGGGTGTGTCATCTGAGAATCACGCTCTCACAATCTGGGACCCTTTGGGGGATGTCAGAGAGCTGGTTTGAATCAATGCACTGGGCCTCTAGTTTTCATATATTGAAATATGCATACTCTAATCTAGGTAACATTTAGGATTGAACCTATGCTGACACATTGCACAGTAGATCAGGCCTCTACCATCTGAATGGCAGAGGTCATTGGGTAGATCCATCCATTCCAAGTAGACACAAAGGGTTTCTTTCATCTTTGGGCTTTTAAAAGATTGAATAAAGATGACAAAAGGATTAATGAAAGGCTGAAACTTTACTAGATAACCACATATGTAATTGACTGTTAAAAGTTCCTAATTAGGGTAGTAATAACATTTTAGTCCACCTTTTGTTTAATACAAAATTAACAGACTGATATTGGCAGTAATACACTGATTGTATAGGATTATTATTTCTCCTTGCTCAACATGGAGATTAAAATAATACTTGTTCATCTACTATGTTTCTGTAGCTTTAATAATATTTGTTTCTGGGCTTTCCTCTAAATCCTAGAGGATACAAATTCTCTTTTTATTATGACACATACCTGTGAAGGCTACTTATGAATTCCTGATGCAAATAGCATTGTCTCTGTACTGTTTCCTTAAAAAGAGGTTTTACACATTTCCCTGACTTTCAGTGGGGAGAGACCAACTTCTCCCCAGTGTTTGACATGGGATACTTTTTTCCAAGTACTATAAAGGAAAAAGGCCAGGTTTGAAGTCAAACAGACTTGCATTTGAATTCTAGTTCCACAATTTACTAAACCAAATCGGGATATTATGGTGGTGACATTTATGATATTAAATGAGATAATTTACTTGAGTGCCCCCCAATCACATAATAGCAATTTCTCATCTTCCTTCTCCTCTGTGGTTACTTCTAGCATTAGACCAGCAATCTTTCATGCTAGCTTCCCTATGGGGAACTTTCTCTTTCTCTATTTCATGCCCACTTGCTGTGGTTGACACTTGCATACTTTATCTTGAGTGAAAAGAAAGACTAGTTGGGAAAATTTTAATGTTATAATCTTCCGGTAAAATGAATTAATCCTTCCCAAAATACTGATTATTAGCTCAGCATATCTATGACACCCTAATTCCTTTTGAGAAATTATTTTTATTTTCAGAAACACAGTGGCAACTAAGATATTCCAGGTAGGGTAGCCCAGACCATATTGCTGACTTTGACTTCCAGGCTCACAGCTGAGCACAAAAAGCACTTTTCTGCTCCTTGTGGGTGAAATTATGGAAAACAAGAGCACAAGTCTGTTTAGGTAGGCAGATGGCCAAATGAGCTTCCTATACAACAGTGCCACGTGTCATCTTATCTTTCTTGCTGTACCTTTGCTATCTGACAAGACAATGTCAGGATCTGTTAATGAGTTGGCCTTACAAGTGTATATTTGAATATTTTATGAAAAATCACTGTAGCTTTTTCTGGAACTGACAGTAATTAAATGCATGAACTCCAAACCCCATTTCAGGAGCTATGTGTAGTTTTTTCTACTTCCAGAGACATATTCAAGATGTGCAACTCAACCTTGCTGACTTTTGCAAGAAAAATGATTATGCTTTTTCTCTTCTTTCAGTTCTCTTTGCTGCATGAGTCAAACTCATTATTGCAGAGAACATTTCCATATTAAATCTTCACATAATATGTCTCCATACAGTGGTCCGGAGGCACAGCACACCTCTCATTCTTACATTTTCCTTAATCATCAAGGAATAATTGACTGACCAATAGTTACCTGCTAATCCTATGTAATAAAAACATAGTATGTAACTTGTCTCCTCAACTGGGAGTTCATCCAGGAGTTTGACCAGGGGACAGGGCTGGCCGGGGGAAGGGAGCGAGTACCTAGCCAGCAGCCTGCAGCCAGCTGCTAGGGATTGTACCAGTCCATGAATTCTGTGCACTGGGTCTCTTGTATGAAATATAACTTTCTAAAATAGAACAGAACACAGTGAATAAGCATTTTGGACCATCTGTTTCTACCTATTCCAAATTTTGGAGGAATGATGTAGAAACAATGCTTTATCTTGTATCAAATAATCCACATCTATGTATATGCTTATTGTGTAAATACTTTTAAGGAAAGGATGTTTATTTTATTAAATTTAGAAATATTTTCATCATAAAGTCAATTCTGTTCAAAATTAACACAATTCCATTATATAGAATTAATCTATTTTTCTATTTTTTTATATGTTAAAAATAATTTCTGGATAAATATTTTTTCTGTTTTTTAAAGGTATTTTTAAATAATCTTGATGATTTTTTATTAGTTAACTGGAGGTGCACAGATTCATGAAAGGAATGTTTGGGGGGGTCCCTCAGCATGACCTGCAAGGATTGAAACCAGCACCCAACATACGCTGAGAGATGTAGTAGTGTGCGAAGTGGCAGGCAGCTGGGGGGAGCCACTCCCACTCATCCCTGCCCTACTCATCCCAGTCAGCTGCTGCCCCTCGCATCTCCTGTTCTGCTGCACACAGCTATGGAGAAGTGGGTTCCTGGGGTGGAGCTCCCACAGCCTCACTAGGGGTACAGACTGAGGCTCGAGCATTGGGGTGAGTGCCCAAAGGGCCCCTAGAGTGGAGTCATGGTAGCTGCACAGCAAGACTGCCCACTTTGTGTGCTGTCCTGAAAGCCTTGGTCTGATGGGAAAAGGCAGGCACTAGGGACGGAGTTTGTGGTTTCTTGTTTCCCTCCATCCATCCTGCTAGGAAGGATGTGGTTGGAAGGGTTGACAGGTGTCAGGGTTGCTGTGCCTCCTGAGCAGTTCCAGGGGAGTGGGGTAACGTGGGCCAATGGCCTGGCCTCCCAATATGAACTGCAGCTCAGCCCCAGCTCCTTGTGATCTTTCATAGACTCAGTTGCCTGTTTCAATTTTCCTCTGTCCAAGTTGACAGCCCCCTGGTGGTTGGTGCACATTATAGTGACTGGTCAATTGGTCAACCAGTGGCTTAGGCTTTTATATATACTAGAAGACTGGTGCACAGAATTCGCGCATGGGGGTGTGTGTCCCTCAGCCCAGGCTGCACCATCTCCAGTCGGGTGCCATACGAGGGATGTCCCACTGCACATTAGCCTTATAGGGCAGTAGGACATCCCTCTAAAAATCCACAACTGCTGGCTCCCAACTGCTTGCCTGCCTGCCTTCCTGATTGCACCTAACTGCTTCTGGCTGCCAGCTTGATCATCACCTAACCACTCCCCTGCCATCCTGATTGATGCCTAACTGCTCCCCTGCCAGCCTGTTTGCCCCTAACTTCCCTCCCCTGCAGGTCTGGTCACTCCTAACTGCCCTTCCCTGCAGGCCTGGTTCCCCCCAACTCCTCTCCCCTGAAGGCCTGGGTCCTTCCCTCTCTCCCCCAACTGCCTTCCCTGCAGGCCCAGTCACCCCTCAACTTCTGTCCTCTGCCAGCCTAGTCACCCACAAACTGCCCTCCCCTATAGGCTTGATTGCCCCCCAAAACCCTCCCTTCTAGGCCTGGTCCCTCACAAATGTCCTCCCCTGCTGGCCAGATTGCCCACAACTGCCCTCCCTTGCAGGCCTGGAGCCTCCCAACGGCCCTCCCCTGCTGGACATCTTGTGGTGGCCATCTTGTGGCCACATGTAGCCAGATCTTTACCACATGGGGGCAGCCCTCTTGTTTTTTGGAGTAATGGTCAATCTGCATATGATTCTTTTATTAGATAGAATAGAGGCCTGGTGCACAGATGGGGGCCAGCTGGTTTGCCCTGAAGGGTGTCCCAGATCAGGGTGGAGGTTTCCTTGGGGTGTGGGGTGGCCTGGGGAGGGTCCTGTGGTTGTTTGCAGGCCAGCCACCCCACTCAGTGACCCAAACAGAAGCCCTGGTATCTGGGATTTATTTTTCTTCTATAATTGAAACTTTGTAGCCTTAAGTGGAGGCCAAGGCAGGATAGGGCAACAGAAGCTTGGCTTCCTCCATCACCAGGGACAACATTAGTCTCCTGCTCTCTCCAGCTCCATGGCTGCCACCATTTTTGCTGGGATTTATTTATCTTCTATAATTGAAACTTGTAGCCTGGATTTAAGGCCTAGGCTGGCCAGGGTGTATTGAAAGCTTGGCTTCATCCATCGCCGGAAAATCCAAGCCTTCCTCCTGCTCTCTCTCTGTGGCCACAGCCATCTTGGTTGGCTTAATTTGCATACTCACTCCTGATTGGCTTGTGGGCCTGGTTGTGGGTGTAATGGAGTAATGGTTAATTTACATATTACTCTTTTATTAGATAGGATAGATTTTTACCTTTAAAGTTTATCTTTTTCCCCCCTTTCCATGTAAATTTTTTTTTAAGTTCAAAATTTATTTTTTTGAACTAAGGAAAAAACAATTAATATCGAAACTTAGACTTTATAAAATAAGGCATCTGAAAATTGATGCAGGTATATCTATCAGTTATGGATGGTGGTGATTTCCATAATAAATGTGTATATTTAATATTTTCCTCTTGGGATTTTTATGTGTTAATTTGAAAATTTAAAGATACTTTACTTTTTATTGCAGTCTTGGATATTCAAATTCATGGTAGCATAAAAAAATAGGAGATTTTCAACAGAAATTTTAAAGTTAATATGCTATCATTATGGTTTTATCTGATAACTATAATATATTAAATAAAACAGTCTGGAAAAGTAAATTCACAAAAAAAGTAGCTAAAAAAGGGATGACAGTATTTTATGTATTAAATTTCCCAGAATATAATACATTTTTTCCTATTATATGTAAGATTTATGTAAAAATAACCATATTCTATAAAAATATGGTTTGCATAACAGGAGTTAGTGCCAGAGGTCAAATAAAGGTGGAACAAGCAGAATAAGAAGTGTTCATCGTAGCAAGTGATATTATTTAGTAAATTGGTGAAAGGGATTCTTTTTTAAATATATATTTTTTATTGATTTTTTTAATATATATATTTTATTGATTTTTTACAGAGCGAAAGGGAGAGGGATAGAAAGTCATAAACATCGATGACAGAGACATCGATCAGCTGCCTCTTGCATGCCCCCTACTGAGGATGTGCCCGCAGCCAAGTACATGCCCTTGCTGCAATTGAACCCGGGACCCTTCAGTCCATAGCCCAACGCTCTATCCACTGAGCCAAACCGGTCTCTGCTATTTTATTGATTTTTTACAGAGCGGAAGGGAGAGGGATAGAAAGTCAGAAACATCAATGAGAGAGAAACATTGATCAGTTGCCTCTTGCATGCCCCCTACTGGGGATGTGCCCGCAGCCAAGGTACATGCCCTTGATCAGAATCGAACCTGGAACCCTTTAGTTCGCAGTTCGACACTCCATCCCCTGAGCCAAACAGGTCTCGGCAGTGATAAGGATTCTTGAGGTTTGTATAGACAAGCTGGAAAAAATAGATGAATTAGTGAGTGATGGAAGGGCATGCAGAAAAAAAAAAGTTGACAGCATGATATCACCTTCAATATAAGGTCAATGACAGATGGGATTTGTGTCTCTGGAATCATCTGTAACAATGTATTATTATTTTTATTTTTAAATTTATTTTTATTGTTGAAAGGATTAAAGTCATCCCCTTTTTTAAACCACAATGACCTCATCAACTCCACTCCCACTGACAGGCTTTCAAATCATTGCTGTCTGTGTTGATAGTTTATACATCTATGCTTATAAGTTACTAGAAGGCTGATGCACCATATTCCTGCAAGGGGCTTGACCCCCAACACCGCAGAATTACCTCGGCCCCCACTGCTGTGACTGCTGCCTCTGCTTCAGTCCTGGCTGCCTAGGCTTCATCTGGAAGGTTGTCTGGAAGGACAGCCTGTATAATTAGCATATTAAGCTTTTATTATTATAGATTTGGTTAATCTTGTCCTGTCTCCCCTCACCCTTTCACTCTGAGATTCCTCTGTTCCATGCTTCCATGTCTCTGGATCTATTTTGGTCATAAGTTTATAAAACCACAATTTTTGCAGGGAGTTAGAAAAAAGATGTATAGATTTATGTGCCCTCTCCCCTTACCCCTCCTCCCCACCCCGGGATGACATGAAGAAATCAGGAGGGTAATGAAAACACTGTAAAAAACCATGACCCAGAGTGCAACTCAGGCCTAAAACTGAAATTTCAAGATACCACATTTAATAATGTTTAAAGGCATTGTCTTACATTTGGTTGGGAAAGACCACCTGCCTAAATAAAGACCGTGGGATGATTTAGCAGCAGTGGGCATTAATTGGACTCAGTTACTTTTACTTCTCTGGCTTTGAGCCGTATGGGGTGGTGATCTGTCTTCCTGCAGCTTCAGTGTCAGCTGCTTGGGTGGAAAGCCAGGCTGTAACATGAGTTACATGCTCTTGGCAGTTTACATAGTACTCTTGGATTTATTTATTTAGTTTTCCTTATGGGGTTTTCTTTGTAGCGTTGCTAAAAGGATTAGAGGAGATGAGTATATAAATTGCACAGCATGGTGTGTGGCCCACCATAAATGTGGTATTAGTTCAGGAGACATTAAGTATTATAATTTTTTCTCAATCGGTTGTATCTGGACACTTAGGCCTGTTTCTGGACACTCCATTTAAAGAGAAATATAAGCTAACAGGACAGTGGATAGAGGAAGGAAAGGAGAATGCAATTCTGTCATGTGAGGTGTGTTTGTTACAATTAGAGATTTGGGGACTGCAGAAGAGTTGGCTATCTTTGAACACAAATAAAAGACATTTTAGATTTAGTCTATTGGATGGCAGAGAGTACAACTAAGAGTAAATATTTAGGAGGGTTAATACTTTTCATCATTGCATAGTTTTAGTCTCAGACATATAAGACCAGGAGTTTACCACTGAGAGATTCAGACTTTGGATACGGAGGGAATAAAGATCTCTCAGCTTCACTCCAAACCTGCAATAGCAAGTAGAGTATTTCTGACATTTGGCTAACCCTTCACTTCTCTCTTCTTTTAAATAAATAAATAAAGTTTATAAGTAAATAAATAAACACACACAAAATAACACTCATTTTTATGAAATGCAGTGGTTTATTTTGCTTGTTTTGTTTTTGTTATGGATTTTGTACACATCTGCACACATTTACACATAGCAATATAGTAAATGACTTAATTCTACTTCTGACATAAAGTTGAATTGTTTTAACAATGTCAAGAATACCACATTCATTTCTGCTTTCTGGTTCATAAATAGAACACGTTTGCTTTTAAAATATCTGCAAAACAGAAATTTAATTCATTTGTCTTATTTTTTTAATTAGTAAGAATGGTAAATAATGACTGACTTGAAGGTTGATACAAGTAGTGCATTTTTCCTCAGCCCTAGACATTGCTATCTCTGGGTTATAACCCTATCTGGAAGCAGCAGGATGTCAAGCAAATCTGAAAACCTTCTTTCCCCTTTTTCCCCATTCATTTTTCCTCTCAGGCATTGCTGTGTCAGAGAGCTATTGGTTTTGACAAAAGACCCAGTGGCTTAGAATACAAAGATAGAACCCCATCAGCCTCAGCCGCTGTGCAGACTGCTCACTTTCCACCTGGGTGATATATTTTAAGCACTAATATTTCAGGAGAACTGTTTTTCAAAAGCCTACCTTTTTTGAGTAAATATTTATCTGTAATTATTTGGGAAGAGATATTAAAGAATCCAACACTCAGGACTGACCTAATAATTGCTGTAGTATATTTAAGTAAATATAATTTACACTGATCCATTAATTTAATCTAGTTATCCAAAGGAGAGGGAAATCAGAGGTGATTTCTCTTTGTGGGAATTTTAATACTTGTGGAAAAGGCCAGATTGTCAACTGTGAAACTGAAATATGTTATCAGTGGGAACCAAGTTTGAATGCAATGTAACAACATTTTATCACCAGAGTCTCTCAGGCAATAAAAAACTTTCTAAAGTTGGTAGAAAAAAATATAAGACTTCAACTTTCTAGAAACCACATGGCAGTTCATTTTGGCAAATTGTATTGGGCCATTTTAATCCACAAATAATGACTGAAAGGCTGAAGTCTTATCTATAGAATGGTTTACAAAACAGAAAAATTAAGACAGGATGTGTAGACACACCTTCATTGGAATTCAAGGCTGTGGCATATTCTGTATACAAATAAATAGGCTACAACACCTGCTGATGTGCTGGCATCTGGCTTGAAAGCAACAAACATCTGTTTGTAATTGGCAGGGGGAGACCATGACAGTACAGTTGTATATTCTGGGTACTGTCACAGAATATACAACCTGGTTAAGTTACTAAAAGGATTCAGAGGAGAGATTATGTATGAATAATTGGGGATCTATGACTCTCATGTGATAAGATGATAAAATGTGCAGGATTTTCTTTGCAGGTTGCCATTATATTTCTATCCCAAATCATGATTGAATAGACTTGCAACATTACAAAGTAGTTTGTGAAAGAAAGCATCTATCTTCTACCTTCTTAGAGATTAAGTATTTCTCCACAGTGATGTGGACATCCTAAAACTATTCAAATTTATGTAATCTCCATCAGTATCCTTGACAAGACAAACCTAGGAAGAATCAAGGGTATGGACTGCAATCACAGCTGTGTTTGCTGTGAGCCCCAGAGTGGATCAGAAGGTACAACAGGGTTCCTCATTCTCTCTCTAAATATTCTCTTGATCCTTGGTGGTTGTGATTGTGATATTTTGACCAGTAACTCATCACATTGGTGTTTCCTTCTGGCACAGATACTGATAATTTTGCTAATAACCCCCAGGCCAGGAAGTTGAAGACTTTTTCCTAGGTTTTTACTAAATAAGGACATGAACACCTGGGGACTTAGGAGCACCACTCCCCATCTCTACTTTTTTCTCATTCCAAGGATTTACATGCAGGACACCTTGTTTTACCTGCCAGCAGATTCTGGAGTTCCAGGGATGGCTTCTGCCCAAGTTTGTTTGAGCTTCTATAACAACATACCACAGACTGGGTAGCTCAGAAACACTAGAAATTTATTTCTCATAGTTCTGAAGACTGGAAGTCTCTGATCACGGTGCACTCTTGGTACTATGAGGACCCTCTTCTAGGATGCAGACTTGTGACTTCTTGCTGGAAGGGGCTAGGGAGCTCTGTGGGGGGGTCTCTTTTTTAAGAACACTAAACCAATTCATGAAGGCTCCACCCTGGTGAACTGACTACTTTCCAAAGCCCCACTTCTTAATGCCATCATATTGGGCATTAAGATTTTAACACATGAATTTTGTGGGGACATTCAAGTTCAGATCATAACAGTTTTATAAAATAGTGCAATATTAACATGGAAAATAATACTTTTCTAGTTTCGTGTACTTGGTGACAGCAATACTCTGTTTTATTTTTAAATAAAATACTATATTTAAATGATTGATAAAATACAAAAGCAGCAGGGAAACCAGCTCCAAGGTGATCATTAAAGTCCAGAATAATATAAAACAAGTCAGAAGCCAATAAAATAAAACAAAGTAACACAAGTAGCAAGTAATATATTTAGGAATGGCAAGAGTAGGAGACAGCATATAAATATAAGATGGGAAATTGCTAGCTGGTTTAGCTCAGTGGATAGAGCGTCGGCTTTCATTTGGTCCATAGGCCTAACCAGTGACCAAATCAAGAACAGTGTCATCTAATATCGGACAATTTTATCACTTGGCAATATCTCTTCTTATAAATGAGAAGTTCTATGTGTAGCTTGGGTATCTGAATTACATAATTCTAAAAAATTTAACACATTCTTATTATATAATTTATTTTTATATTTAAAGTTAAGAAAGTAGAGTGCACTCAAATGAGCCCATTGCTTATTATAAACAGTATTTTAACCAATACAAGTAAAGAAAAGATTATTGTTTGCATGGCTGTACAGAGATAGATATATGTGGCTTCCATTTTCTTTGTAGTTTGTTTTTATCTATGTGCTGACACCGGGTTTAAAGCTTCTCTCTCACAGGAAGATTTGCCTAAGTTTATCAGCATTTACCTTAAGAATATATGCTGAACTTCACAAACCTATTTTCTATTTCTCAAGAAATTCAAAATTTAAAACACTTCTACTATGATTATAGAATATAATGGTGACAATGATTTGGAAAAATCTAACATTTATATCACAACCAGAGGCCCAGTGCATGACATTTGTGCACAGGTAAGGTCCATAGGCCTAGCCAGTGACCAGGGATGATCTATGGGGTGATCAGTGGGGCAATTTGAAGGCTGGGCCTACTGGCAACCCCCTTAGCCAGCCAGGTGCTGCCTGCTTGCCAGCCCTGCCCCATGCTGCAGCTGTGGGAAGTGACTGGTGGAGTGATGGAGGGGGCTACACCGGCTTTCTCACTACCCAACACCACCACCCTATTTGCCCCACCACTGCTACTGATAACCTCCCTCTGCAGGGTGATCTGCAGGTTGATCAGAGGCCCCCTCTGGCATCTGCCTTGGCTGGCCTGGGGCCTGCAGACTGGGGGAAGCTCCTGCATTGAGCATCTAACCCCCTGGTGGCCAGTGCATGTCATAGTAACCTGTTGTCCCAGCAGTTATCCCGCCGTTTGGTAGATTTGCATATTAGGCTTTTATTATATAGGATATCAAAGTTATAATCTTACTAGATTTTTAAAAATTCGGGTTACCTAATTAAAGTTAAAATACACCCAGCCAATAAATATAAAAACTTTCAACATTAAAAAAAATGTGGCTTTCTATTTGAGTAACATGGATAAGTATATGGGGGCTAATAACATCTATAAAGCAATTTCCCTTGCCTACTATTTAAAATAAACAATTAAAGTTTGAACACCCTTAATTTAATTATACTGGATACAACAATATAGAAGTATATTTTTCACTTCTTTTGAAAATCAAAAAGCTAGATCCGTGATTTTGTTTTGATTTCATGACTTAGGGCAGCTTGGGAGGGGTGGGGCCTCCAAAACCCGGGTCAGAGCTATTGCTCTACTGGCACCATCACAAGGTTCTCTCTGGAATACTTTTAAATTTTTATATTTGCTTATTATTTTAATCCTCTTAATGATTTGTGGCTAATTTATTTCATTTTGTTAAAGTGTTGCTGCTGGTAACTTATATCTTTGAGAAAGTAACCCCAACAACTGGAATTTAAACTGAGTATTCTTAGTTCAGTGAGATCATTTCGCCTGAGGCTAGTATTAACTCTCCATTTCTCCAAGTGTCAATTAGTGTGTCTGTATTGAATTTTGTTCAGATGAAATATTTAATTTTTAATTACACAATAGTATTTATTGCTTGGATCCCACTCTTGCACCTTAAAAACATGGTTGTTTGTCCTCTGCTCAGAAAAACACATTTAACCTTCTAAAACAAGGCCCTGTATTGTTTTAAGTAACATCATGCTATTTTGGAAAGAAGAAGGAATACCATAAGAAATACAAGGCTCAATGCATTTACATTTTATTTCTACTACTATTCATTCACCGAATACTTATTATCTCTAGACATTTTTATGTGCTCTCTTATGTAAGTATAACTTAAGTACCACTTTATCTTCATTTTATAAATAAGATCATTTAAGATTTAGAGAAGTGAACTGCCATATACAACATCATCCAGCCCTTAAATCAAGGATGTCAAACTCAAAGGCTAACACAGGAGAAATAAATGAGGCATATGAACCATGGGCCACAAGTTTGACGTGCTTGCTTTACATGGTAGGCACCAGGATGTAAACTCCAGGTGCATACTATGTAATATGTAGCATATTTATAGTTGTGTGTTTGTTACTTGCCACAGACATCTATTAAACAAGAACTAAGTCAGTTGGTTTTTTTTTTAATTCTTGTTTCTTGAATTCCTCTTTTAATATTATCTATTTCCAAGAGTGTGCTTTGCATCACTCTCCATATGGGAAAACTCTTTAAATAATCTTCAATGATAACATATGGCCATACCATAACCTTGAGATTTGGGTTTCCAAAATTATGGCTAAACTGTTTCACTTTGATATTATTGCTGACCTACTAAAATACTCTAGCTGGTAAAAACCACTTACTAGGATGGTATGAAATCACTTTCTCTAGATGAGTTCATCACATGTTTGATCCAACTGGAAATTTCCGGTCTTAAGGTATTTTAATTGGGTAAGTAGTCAAAACATGTTTTCCACTCAGAAAGGTTTTTTGTGTTAAACATTTTGTAAACAAGGGTTATTTGTATACAGTCTCAAATAACTACTCTTCAAAATCTCATTCCCTGCTGAGTTCTCTAATGGAAAGATATGATAGAATTTTTAAGCATAAATAACCAACAGCCATAAATATCTTAAAGATGGATTGTGTTGAAAACTAGAGGCCCAGTGCATGAAATTCGTGCATGGTGGGTATCCCTCAGTCCAACCTGCACCTTCTCCAATTTGAGACCGCTTGAGGCATATCTGACTGCCAGTTTAGGCCCGATTCCCAAAACCAGCAGTCGGACATCCCTCTTACAATCAGGGACTGCTGGCTCCTAACCCCTCTCCAGCCTGCCTTCCTGATTGCCCCTAACCATTCTGTATACCAGCCTGATAGCCCCATAATTGGCCTGATTGATGCCTAACTGCTCCCCTGCCAACATAATTGTCCCCAACTGCCCTCCACTGAAGGCCTGATCGCTTCCAATTGCCCTCCCCTGCCAGCCAAGTAACCGCCACATACCTAGCCCTGTGGGGTGAGAGGACTGGGGGACTGAGGCTGGATATTGTGGGGATTGGTTTAGGTGGGGCTGAGGAGACTGAGAGACTCTGGCTGGATGAGATGTGCAGTGCTTGCTTCCCCCTGGCAGGGATGAGGGAACTGGAGACTCCAGCTGAATGAGGTGGGGCTGAGGGGACTGGGCAACGCCATCTTGTGGATATGGGTGCCGTCATCTTGTGAGGGCATGGAAGTCAATTAGCATATTCCCTCTTTATTAGATAGGATAATAGGAGCCTACACAACTTCCCTTGACTAATGAGAATGTCATAATATGAAACACTTCAGACCTCTATGTGTGCTAAAATGCCAGCCCACTAAGAAGTTAGTATTATGGTAAATAGCATTTGTAACCCTCAAAGAAGATTCACAAATTCATCAAACTCTTAACCTTCACTTAAGTTTTCAAATGAATCAAAGGGAGTAATTTGCTGCTGACTGCCCACTGGAGACCCATTCCTTAAAAGATAGGCAGCTCATCACTGGTCATTACACAAGAGGAGATTAAGAATTACTACACATGCAAGCTTTTTCATTCCGTCACCTCACCTAAATCTTAAAAGGCAACCAAAACATCTAAATGGCATTGAGTGGAATATAGAATGTGATTTTTAGTATGGCATTATCACATGGTACAAATAATTTATTAGCATTGAAAATAACAGCTTGCCTTAAAGTTTCTCATTCTGTATCATAGAGCAGAGGGTAAATCCTTGCATCTTTAATGCACAAACTGCTGAGCCTCATCCATATCCTGTTTTTCAACTCTTACGTGATGCTCTTAGCTGTCTTATTTATTTATTTTTAATTTTTCAATTACAGTTTCCATTTAATGTTATTTTGTACTAGTTTCAGATGTACAGCATAGTGGTTAGATAATCATATACTTTACAGAATGTTCCCCTTGGCATTTCTAGTACCCTCCTGACACTGTACATTGTTATTAAATATTACTGACTATATTCCCTATGCTATAATTTACATCCCCTTGACTATTTTGTAACTGCCAATATATACTCCTCAATCCCTTCACATTTTTCACCCAGTTCCCCAACTCATTGCCTTCTTACAACCATCAGTCTATTCTCTGTACCTATGAGTCTATTTCTGTTTTGTTTGTTCATTTATATTTTTCTTTAGATTCCACATAAAAGTGAAATCATGTGATATTTGTCTTTCTCTGACTGATTTAATGTTCCTTAGAGAGACTACTCTTTTATTTTTCACTTTTGCTACGGTCATACTTGCATCATTACAGCTACTTATACATATGAGCATTTCTAGACTGTGAAACATATTGTATTATCCAGACCTCTATTGATGAACACGCTGGTTCCTTCCATGTCTTGGCTACTAGAAATGGGCTATTAAGAATTTTTTTATGTATTTTATTGATTTTTCACAGAAAGGAAGGGAGAGGGATAGAAAGTTAGAAACATCGATGGGAGAGAAACATCGATCAGCTGCCTCTTGCACACCTCCAGCTGGGGATGTGCCCGCAGCCAAGGTACATGCCCTTGACCGGAATCAAACCTGGGACCTTTCAGTCCCCAGGCCAATGCTGTATCCACTGAGCCAAACCGGTTCGGCAAGAATTTTGTGAATTTTAGATCCAACTAAGATAGCATGTCCAAAACTGACCCCAAATCACCTTTCCCCGTCACAGAACTAATTACATTTCATATCCTTTAAGGCATACATTATTCAAAATGATTTTAAGCATGCTAAATACTAATATGCAAACAGTAAATGCTAATGTCTAGCTCTAATGATTTATTAATCTATAGGGATAATTTTATAACAGTGAGAATTTATCAGGGATAATTCTCTCTCTCTCTCTCTCTCTCTCTCTCTCTCTCTCTCTCTCTATATATATATATATATATATATATATATATATATATATATGCCCAGCAACCAGAATGGTGGAACAACCAGAACAACTGGTGCCTGTGACGCATACTGTAGCAGCCAATCAGTCTGATCTGGGCCCTGATTGCCCCCCAACACCCTGATTGGGGGTGAGGCCAGCCATCCAACTGCCCACAATCCCTCCCTCTAACAGGGCAGCAACAATGGGCCCCCATTGAGACAGGCCAACAGACCCCACCTGTGCACTGGGCCTCTAGTTTACCTATAACATCTGATTTCATATTTCACTTATAAAATCAGAATTATGTAATTTTTGTGTTTATAGTGACATAGTGATTTAATGTGACATTAATTTTTTAAAAATATTATCTTTATTGTGAAGACATCCCCTTTTTTCTCCATTTACCCACTCCACTCTCCACCCTGCACCGCCTCCCTACGAGGGCTTTCACCACATTATTGTCTGTGTCTCTGTGTTATGCATATATGCATATATGTTTGTATACACTTGGCCAAATGACACTCCAACCACAGAAATATGCTAAAAACTACCCACAAAGTAAAAGGTCATGAGAGAAAATTGGAAAATTAATTCAGTTGATAGAACTGTCAAATATGATTGGATTTAGAATAATGTTACTAAATCAGGACCAAGGCAAAACTTTTGGGCCATAAACAATTTTCAGGCCCTCTAAGGAAAGAATGTGTGATCTATATACCATCAATGTATATTCAATGGCACGATATATGCAGATCAAAGAACTGTTGGGAAGCTAGCTCTTTTTCAGAATAGTAAATTATATTTGAATATAAAGCCTGCATTATTAAATGACTAAATGTCAATTTCCAGAAAAAGCTGACTTTTCCTGAGGATGTTAAATGCAAGAAATGAAAGAAACTTTTATGAATTTCTCCACTAGATTTTAGCAAGGTCAGAATTGGCATCCCCTAAGATATTTTATTTTATTGCAATAACAGTAATGCTTTGATGTTATGAAAAAACAAAAGTAAGACAAATGACAAACTATAAATGAAATAGTTGAACTGTTTCAAGATGATATAAGTCAAAGACTTAGAGCTAGGATTTTATGAAAACAATACTTTAACTAGCGATGAAATATTGAAAGTGACCTATGTTGAGAAGAAACAGAAGAAATTTAGGTTACAAAACTATCGAGTGCATTAATCTAAAATATTTTTTTAAAATAGCTATTAAGGGTTAAAGTTTAGTACAAGGTATTATAAGTCATCAAGAAAATGATGGCTACTTTTAGTAAAGAAAACATATTTGAAATTATGATTTTATTTTTTTTTCTATCTGAGATAATATCTTTTCCCAATTTCCAATTATTATTATTATTATTATTATTATTATTATTATTATTTCTTTGTTAATCCTCACCTGAGGATTTTGTTCCATTGATTCTTAAGAGTGAGAGAGAGAAACACCAATGTGAGAGAGACACAGTGTTTGGATGTCTCCTGCATGTGCCTGGATCAGGGCTGGGGATTGATCCTTCAACTTAGGTATATATTCTTGACTGGAATCAAACCCAAGACCATTTGTTTGAGGGCTGACACTGAACTAAACCTGGCAGGGCTCTTTTCTGAAATTCATATGACAACATGTTTTAAAAAATCTTTCATGGAAGGAGACTTCACTTGTGGAGGTAAACACACAAAAAAACTATACAAATGATGTAATATAGAACTATATACCTGAAAACTGTATAATTTTATTAACCAATGTGACCCCAATAAATGAAATAAAATATTGCTCAAAAATTTAAAATATTTTATTATTCTGTTGCTTTGGAACACAAAACAGAGAAATGAGAAACAGGAAATAGGCTTCCAACTATGTTGATTGCCAGAGGATACTAACATTGTTGAAATTCAGTGTGTGCTTTCTTTCCCCACAGAGTGATGAGGAGAATTGATAATATTAGGTGTTCCTGTCTTTGAGGAGTTCACAGTTTATACATGGTCATCCGCATGAATATCAGTCATGCAACAATGACCACAGCAACAGTGAAGAATGAGAGTGGTCTCTGAGGGAAATTAGGATTCCTATCCCCTGTAAACAAACCTTCTCTGATCTCTAATGACAGTGACCTCTGCCAAAATGAAGCATCTAATCCTGGGTGTCTCTAAGGAAAGATTTCACCATAGAAAAATCAATTAGAACTTCCTGAATGTTTGGAGATTCTGTTCTGACACATTTTGTTTTTTTTTGTGTGTGTGCCATATAAATATACATAAGTTTCTCTCTGTTTCTGTTACTGGGTCACACAAAAATACCTGGATGTGTTTTCTCAAGAGGGTACTTTAGGATGACCTGATTTAACGTAGAGGTTATGTCATCATTGAAATTTACTGTCGGCAGGCTGGGAAGACACCCCAAAGACATCGGTTATCATCTTGGAGAACAGAGTTTAAGTGCAGATCATAAGAGACATGCCGTAGATCTTAAGATGCTACAGGGTGAGGAAATAAACAGTGATTTATAACAAGAGCCTCTATTTGAAAGCCACAAGGGCAGACACCTGGAATTACAGGTGCTGATTTGTGGCCAAACTGTTTCTCACATGGGCAACTCTAGAAAGACAGAGATGCTAATAGAATGTTCGCTAAGAATTTCCCAAGCAATGCAGAGGACTACATTGTTTTGAATGCATTTCTCTTTTCATACATATACCAAATATAATATAATTTGGTGTAACAATAATGCAGCATGGACCTTTACTATATCCAAAAAGGAGAGATTATTTTCTTGCTTTTTGAACAAAAACAAAACACTTTTGAGTAGCTTTATAATATCTATATAGAACATAATTAATAGATAATTAGGCAATACTATGTTAATGTGGGTCTCACTTTTTTGGATTTACTTAAATTTATTGTTGTGACATTGGCTAACAAAATTATATAGGTTTCAAGTGTGCAATTCTATGATACATTTCCAGTCAAATCTTCTTCCACCACCAGGTCTCTCTATGAATATCTTGGACATAGTTTTCTCAAAGTATATATGTTGCTGAAATGTGGCCACCACTCAGAGTCTGTTAGAGTCATCGGTAGGAAGATGACAAAGTACTGAAGTAGATGGAATCTCAGCTCAGGTGGAACCAGTCAAATGAGAATTAAAGTCAATTAAGGACATAACGTTGAGGAACTGGCTTTGACAAACAGCAGCCTGAGAAAGCGGCCTGGGAAGCAAGCAGCCAGGAGGAGTGTGGGGAGCATCTGGCATCCCCTAAGTGTTGTGAGGCCGCCATCTCACAAAAGAAATGGAAGTCAGGTAAGGGTAATATATGTAGTCACTGAAATTATCAATGAAATCACTGCACTGTTGTTAAAGCAGTTCTACAGCCCAGTGAGGGGAAATTGTGAGCCTGGGGTGGATTGACTGATGTTGAGGGTGAGAATCTGAAGACAGAAGAAAAGCAAAGAAAGGACACATTATTTGTAACCACAGAAGGTTTAAGTTATTCTTTAACAAAATGGCTGGGGACTTTTTTTTTAAAGAATAATAACATAAGCCCTTAGAACTAGAGAATATTTGTGAAAGAGCAGAAAAATGGATATTTTTAATCAACTCTTATAAGACTTTGACAAGATTAATCTGGTTCCTTTTATATTCATTTTTTTTTGTTCTTAAAAATAATGCAGTTTACATAAGTACCAATTCTTGTTAGCATTGCTTTGAATGACTTCAGCCCTCTTGCTTTACTCATATTTGCTTCTTTGTTATAAATGACATAATTCTTTGAAATTACATTTACAATGATACCCTAAACATATCATAAACTGTACTTGTGTAACATTTTCCTGGTATGAGAGAGCTAGTCTTATAAGAATGATTTGGAATTGAGGTCATTTTGTGTGTGAATATTTGTGCATCACTTGTTTTGTAGGCAAGTGTTTCATATATTTATGGTATTTGGTGAGCACACTAAATATATATTTATAGAACAAATTTAACTTATTTCATATCTGTCCAAGATTTCTTATCTATTTTTACATAAACATTTAAAATTATTAATAAGCCATGAAAGCAGTGATAAAGGAATACTGAAATAATTTGTTAGCTGTTTTTCTTAGTTTTCAAAGTGAAGCAGGCTTTGGAGTGAAGAAAAACAAACACACTTGTTTAAAATTAAGGCTTCTCTATGTTACACTGGTTGTATTATGTAACAGCTCTGTACTTCAGTTATCTGTAAAATGTGGATGACCAGTCCCATTGAATTGTAATAAAAATTAAGTTAGGTGATGCTAACCAGAGTGCCTAGCACATACCCTGTTTCCCCGAAAATAAGACAGTGTCTTATATTAATTTTTGCTCCCAAAGATGCACTAGATTTTATTTTCAGGGGATGCCTTATATTACAGCGAGTAGGTCTTATTTTCAGGGGATGTCTTACTTTCAGGGAAACAAGGTAGTAGAAATAACAGAAAGATGTCTTCAGCTATAAGAAATAGAAGCCCCAATGACATCTATTTTGAACACTTAAGGAATGTATTTGCTGCACTGTTTGGAAGATGAGCCAAAGGTTTCAGCTTCCTTTCCCATAGTGGTAGTTTCTTCCTGTGATCGCTTTGTCTTCAGGTGCCTCCTTCACCCTGGCTAGTACAGAAATATGGCTTCCCATCCTCACACTGTGTCAGTCAGAGGAAGAGACATCAGAAACATGAACCTGCCCTACTCAGGTTCTTTTTCCTGAATCCGCCCCTACCACCAAACCTTCCCATATGTCTACCTGACCTGAATTAGGTCACATGCCCCTTTTTTCAGCACTTCCACCAGCCAACGAAGGCCCTGGCCTAACATTGGCTAATGTTTCTAAACCACTTATAGCAGAGTTTAGGGGATTATCCTTTGTTCAGTCAGGGTCACCTTTAGAGCTGGTGGTTAGGTCAAGGTACCCTGAATCACTGTATAAAAGAGGGAAGGATCCCGCCCTAGCTGATATGGCTCAGTGGATAGAGCATCAGGCTACAGACTGAAGGGTTCTGAGTTTGATTCACACCAGCTGTCGCTTGATCCCTGCCTTGGTCAGGGCACATGCGGGAAGCAACCAATCAATGTGTCTCTCTCACATCAATGTTTCTCTGTCTCTCCTCCCTCCTTTCCACTCTCTCTAAAAATCAATGAAAAAATATCCTTGGGTGAGAATTAAAGAAAAAGGAAGGAAGGAAGGAAGGAAGGAAGGAAGGAAGGAAGGAAGGAAGGAAGGAAGGAAGGAAGGAAGGAAGGAAGGAAGGAAGGAAGGAAGAAAAAGGAAGGAAGAAAAAGGAAATAAAAGAAATAGAGGGAAGGACCCTTAAAAAAAGAGTTCAGTGTGTAAAGGATAGCAGGGTGCTGGTTAGGCATCTAAATAATAGCTATAATGCAGCTCATCTTGGGTTTCTCTTCTATCCCACTAAAGAGGGAAGCCAAGGGGCTGGGCCTACCTGAGCTGATGTCACTCCATGTCCTGCATCAGATATCTCGGTGTTCTTGAGATTTTCTGCCCAATACTTTGGTATCTTTGCCCTGTGCTCATTACCTGTTTTGGCACTTGAATAGTCAATGAGATCATAGAATGTAATTAGTTTTGTACAAATGCTTTAAAACATATAAAGTTAAATAAGGTATTTATCTAGAAAAGTAAACTGATTTCACAGGTGTGTCTTTGTTACATTATTCTCCTACAAATGCCAAGTTATTTTAGGATTTCACATTGGACAGTGAGGAATACAATTTATAAATTGTCAAAAAATGAGGTAGAGCCTGGCTAGTGTGTTTTGGTAGCTGAGCGTTGATCCATGAATCAATGAGTGTTGATCCATGGACCAATGAGGTCACCTTTCTATTCCCAATCGAGCACATGCCCATGTTTTGGGCTTCATCGCCAGTGTGGGGCATGTAGGAGGCAGCCCATCAGTGATTCTCTCATTTTGATGTTTATATTTCTCTCTCCCTTTCTCTCTGACATCAATAAAAATATACTTATAAAAATAGACCTAGAAATCAAATGTCCCTGCTAAGTCACCCACCTAGCCAGTAATGTACCATAAAGAATACAAATAGAAGATAATGTCTATTGAGACATTATATTTTGCTAGAGGCAGTCCAGGTGTTTGTGTGTGTGCATGTGTGTGTGGTATGGAGATAGCATGGTACCAGTGAAGTATTTACTATCCTCATGTTTTGATCAGGGCATCAACTACAGGCAGTTGTTTGATGACATAACGGGTCTTCTCACCATCAAATACTTCAGGTCCTGTCTGTCTACTTGTTACACTTTACCTTTAACCACATCTCCTGCCAGAAAGCTTTATTCTGTGAGAATACTATTATAAATACTCTATTAAGTAAAGTGATGCCTAAATTTTAAAGATTTGATAAATTGGTTTTCATGCTAGGTATATAAAAATGGAGTAAAACAAGTTTTCTACTCCCAAGGAACTGAAAGATTAATTGAAAACATTCATGCCTAATTATTAACTGCCATCTAATATGATAGGTGGTATAAAAAAAAGACATGTAGATGTGTACACAGTGCCAAGAAAGAAATGTCTTTGTATGGATCATCGAACCATATCTACCTATATGCCCTCGTTGATAGCTTCGGATCTTGTGGAAGCAAAAAGAAGACTGTAAGAAATGATTTCTCTTTAATGAAGTTTGTAAACAAAAACAAAATACACCAATGTACTCAATAGGAAACATTTAAAAATAACCGTGGCATTCTTAGTGTTCCTTTAAACAATTCTAGCATGTTAAAATAGGAATTTTGCTCTTATTTTTTTTCAAGAGAAATTCTTTCTGGCAAAATAATACTTGGCCATGAACAGTCAGGCTAGATAAGACCAAGCTGGGTGAAATACAGATTAATTAGCTCATTTGATTGTCAGAGGAAGTTTCCTTTCATACATGTGCTGTCATCAACTTCTGACTTGCTCTTCAAAGGTCCTTGAAGTTACACTGATTTCCTACCCACTATTTTTTGTTATAAATATATGCTTTATCCATTATCTAATTTCCTTTTCACTGCTAACATAGCATTTTATGAAGCATTTTTACAGCCTCCCACAAAATATCTTTTATGAGCCTAATGTAATCCTGGTAGTTCAAGGCAAGGCTGAGGTCTGGGGGCTCACTGAGAACTTCATCCCTGTCATCTCTAGAGATAGAATTTGCAGCCCTTGTTTGACTCTCAGCTGTGTGTGATTTTCAACACCTGAGTAACCCTACATCATCACCTGTCAGGTGTGGGTCATGCTTACTGTCCCACTCACATTTAGTGCTGTTACTCAAAAGCACATAATTGAATGTTAAAACCACTATATGTGTGTATGTGTATGTATGGATAATTTTCTCTGGAGAACCTTGACCAATTATATATCATACACACATTATTAATGATATTAAAAATAATTGCTTTATATTGATCCTGACTTAGTTGTTGCATAGAAGACTGCAGGGATCCAGAGGTACTATACATTTTCTCCTACCTCTGGAGATTAGCAGTAGGTAGAGACTTGGGTGTAGTGTATAATTTATTACAGCTTGATTGAGAATGGGCTTATATAGTTCTGATTTTTTTTCAGAAAAATTTTAAGCTACATGGAATGGCCACATAGATCTTAAACTTATGAATTTAGAGTAGGTAATTATAAGAGTGCAGTACTCATTCCACAGTTTATGAATTTGGAAATTTTCTCTAAATCCAAACTTGGTTTTTGAAATATTGAGAACCAAGTCTTTATGAGTAGAAATAGAAAAACATTTAAAAATATTTTCATGTCATTTCAAGATATATTCATGAAATACCTTTTTAACCCAAAGAAAATAGCCCAGGTGTTCATTTATATGTATGTATATGTGTATATATGTATAGGTACATATATATTTGTACATGTGTACATTTGTATACTTTTTGTCCCAACAAGCATTTGAGTTTTTTTTAATATAAACTAACAGGAAATCATAGATTTTAGTTGCTATAATTAAGAATTTGTGATGGCCTATGATATTAACCTCTTTATACTTCAATTGTACAATACTGTGTCCCATAATTCTTCAAAGGTCAGAGATCTCCAGAGAGAAAAAACCAGTAGGATAGAGAGAGAATGGAAAAAGAGATAGAAAGAGAAAGACAGATGGAAAGGGAGGGGGAGAGAGCACTCCAGAGTCTTGGCACAGGTTGTCCCTTCTTTAAGGAATGCTTTTCACATCACCGGTTAGATCACTTCTGTTTTTCATCTCTAAGTTAATTCATATGTTTGTTTTTCAGGGATATAGAGTGCCTGCTAGACACTCTATGGTGCCTTCTATTGCTAATCCTAATGCATAGTTTACAGCATTTATAATATTACTGGTGGCGCGTTGCATGGATTCATGCACCTTAAAAGGATAATAATTTAAAAATATATTTTAGTATTGCTATTTTTCCTTTCTCTGTAATAGAAGTGTCAGAGCCACCTCTGGTCACCATCTGTGGGGTGATTGGGCCCCTGCCCAGCTCCCTTAGTGCCTGGGAGCTGGGCAGCCCCACCCCCACTGCTGCCACTGGTCACCTCTGCAGGGTGATGGGCCCCTGCTCACACCTGCCTTGGCCTGGCGCCAACTGCTCATCTGCTCCACCATCCCTCTGCAGCCCAGCTCTTGTTGGGGCCCATCAGAGCCAGCAGGCCTCCGCCTATGCCTGCCATGTTCCACACCACCCCCTGGTGGTAAGTGCAGGTCACAGTCAGTGTTCAAACTAGTGTACCTCCCAGTCAAGGGGACAATTTGCATATTGTGATTTTATTATATAGGATTTGACAAATGTTTATCTCCTCAACTAGACTCTAAGCCCCCTAATATTAATGACTATGCCTATCTACCCTCCATTATACCACAGAGTCTGTCCAAGAGCCTATAGCCTGAAAAGTATTTGTTTAATTAAAGAATGCAGTAAAACTCTCAGTGGTGGTACTATGAAGCCTTGGTCACAGAAACAAATCTATAGATTCTTCAAAGTAATATGTAGCTTAAACTGTATTGTTGGATGTCAGGGCAAATAAAATAATTGAGAGAATGAAAGAGGTTCTGACTGGTATTTTAGCACTGTCATTGAAAAATCTTCACCAAACCCCCTTTTATTTGGTTGCCATATGTGAGTGTCAGTGTATGGAATACAGAACAGTTATCTTGATTCACATCAACTTTGTTAGGCAGAAAATACGGTTTCCATCTTTCTTCAGTATCTCTGACTGCCTTCCCATGGTCTTTTTCAGTGGCTCCTCCTTGGCAGTGCACCCTTTATGTTCTCCACTTACCCATATTTTCTGAGTGTTCAAGTAGCTCTTTGTAGTGATGTCAGCTACTCTCACAGCATCACCTATCATCAATAAAGTACTCCAAATCTATAATTCAAGCCAAGTCTTTTGAGTCCTGACTCTGCATTTTATTTGTGATCTTGACTCAGGTATTCTGCATCCACCTGAGACATTATCTGCCCTCTAGTTAAATTCAGGATAACTCTGCTCCTTTTCCTTGTCCTATCCCCTCCCATATGCTCTGCATTAACTCAAAGCCAAAATAGAAGAAGAAGAGAAGGAGGAAGAAGAGAAGAAAAGAGGAAGGAGGAAAGAAGAAGGAGAAAGGAGAAAGGAGGAAGGAGAAATGAAAAAGGAGGAAAGAAGTAGGAGACCTATTTTCCATCTTCCCTAACACATTTTCAATGACCAAGAGAAGGCTTAGTTGCAACTTGTGAGCTCAGGATGCCTGGTCTGCTCAGTTGTGCCAGTTCAGGCTCAGATGTCCTGAAATCTGGAAGGGAAAAGAAAGCCTGTTCTGCAGGATAGAAAAATTCTGGGTCTTGGAAGCATCCCAGATTCCTGCAGACAAAGTTCATTCTGGGCTGGAGATCCTTGTGGCCACTGGCATGAAATGGATACCCAGGAGGAGAGTATGAATGAGAAAACAGTCTCCAGAAAACAGAACCCAAGAGGCTTGCAGGCGATGTGGGCGGTGCTGGGTGGAAGAGGTCTCTTGGTATTTGGTTAGTGATGCACTTCCTGCCTTTGGACCAAGTGGTATCAGAGGCACCACGTGTGCCATTTCTGTGCTTTCCCACCTGCTGCTGAGCTCATGGAGAAGCTGCTGTGTTTGTAGTGTGTGAGCCCAGGTCCCTGCATCGTGCATATGAGCCATGTGTTGCTCTAATCTGCAATAATTCAGCCAGTCCAGAGAAGTCTCTTGAGTACATGAAAAATCTCCAAAAATCTCCAGGTGCAGAGTGTTGGGAACAGACAATGTGAGAATTAAACTTCGGACTCAAACATTTAAATATCAGTGCCCTAGGTGGAAATGTGTGGGAAGACTGCAGGGTGGCATTCATTACAAAGCTACCCTTACGACCGGTTTGGGACCACTGCCTAATGGAGGTCAAAACCCCAATTTCATCTTCCTGCCTCATTTGCATGGGCATATCTGCCTTCTCTATCAGCATTGTGCACATGGGCATGGACATGTTGGCCTCTGATGGTGCCTCAGACTCTTTCTCCCCCAAGAGCTTCTGCCTCCTTTGTATATATACTCTTATAGAGTGCCCCCCAGCATGCACACACACTTTAACAACTGAAACATCACCTAATTTTCACTCCTTGTTAGTCTTAATTGATTTGAAATAATGGGTGAATTCTGACTAAACTTTGAACAAAGAAAATTTATACTAAAGTGCCACTAGACTTTTTTTATGGGGATACATAAAAAGATAAAGCTTATCATACTAAAGCAGCAACAGTCAACGAATTGAGGGCATACAAATATCAAGCGAAATGATTCGTGATGTTTGTGATTCCATAGCTTTGTGTGCCTGGACCAGAATGGTCATCAGTTTGAAAACAGGCATTGACACGCTAACCAAACCCCCCCCCCCCCCCCCCCCACACACACAAAAACAAAACATTATTTTTCTAGAATCTTTTAAATTTTGAAAATGAACTGTATTTTAGTAAACACTAAATTTATAATCATTCAAAGTGAGTATGCAATTTTGGGACACCCTGTATAACTCCATAATTGGATTATTAATATGTTTAGATTGTGTGGAGGGATTTTATTAATTTGTATATCACTTTAAATGGGAGAGATTTTAAGAACAATACTGATGAACTCAGTATCATATAGTAATGTCTCAATGATATTAATCTGCAATCAATTTATTTTCACATGTTTCTCTGGGGGCAGCCCATATTAGCCCAGACCATTTGCAACCAGATTGTAGTTGGGAGGCCTGGTGTTCAGCAAACCCCTAATGTTCCTGCGGCTACCTTTTAGGAATGGAGAATGAGTCAGGATGGAGGGTTCCATTAAGAAAAACATTTAAATGTAAGTCTTGCATCTGAGAGGAGAAACGTGTTCTTGAGTCAAAACTCTATTGTGCTAATAAAACAATAATAATCAATACCTTTTAAAATCTGCTTCAGTCTTCTTGTAGACCGAATCTGCCCATCCTTTTTAAAAAATTATATTTATATATAATTTTTATTGATTTCAGAGAGGAAGGGAGAGGAAGAGAGAAATAGCAATGTTGAAAGAATCATTGATTGGCTGCTTCCTGCACACCCCCTACTGGGGATCGAACCAGCAACCCAGGCATGTGCCCTTGACAAGAATTAAACCTGGTATCCTTCCTCTGCAGGCTGATGCTCTATTCACTGAGCCAAATGAGCGAGGGCCCAAATCTGCTCATCTTTATTATCACTCCTGACTCCTCACAGATCAAAGATCAATACCTGGTATGTGGTGGATGCTCAATAAATGTATTAGATTAATTGAGAAAAATCACAACCAACCAGTGCCTTTATATTTCCTCATCTCTGTATCTCTACTCATACTATTTCTTATTTATAGTGCCTTTTTTCCTTTTAAAATTGTGTTTATCCCAAAAACCTAAACTATATTGTGATGTTCCATAGGAAGCCTTCACTTTTTCAGCCAAGCCTCTGTCATGAATCACTCCTTTTGGGGGGCTTTCATAAAATTATTTGTAACTTGCACCTCTATTATTATATAAATGTTTTCTGACTAGTGTTTTAAACATACACACACACATACACATTATTAGCATATCCACATCCTTGAGGAAATACATTAAACTATTTTTGTCTCAGTAATTAAAAATCACCTAAAATGTAGAAACTATTTTGTAAACAATTAACAGAAAAAGGGAGTTCCTCTTATAATAACTACTGAGAAAAATTTATGTTAACTTTTCTATTGCCATTGGTGGTTCCTAGATGCTTTAAATCTAACATATATAACTAATCCTCTGCAAATTTTGTCCTCACACATGATTGAATTTTAGTAAATGAAGAAAGGATGTGTCATGCATAATAGGCAATGGTATACTAGTGAATATTTAACAACTAGCTCCTTCCCTAAAATTTAAAAGCCCTGGTTAGTAGTGTTTGCTGCTTTATATAGTATTAAATGCACCCACCTGGTGGATTCCTAGTTACCAATATGACATTTCTGACACTGGAGTTGAGATATATAGTGACACATAATCATCTATAGGGTTTCCACGAAAGATGTATACATGCACTTTGTATAAAGGCAGTGTTTATTGAAATACATTTTGTTTTCAAAATTCAGCTAACAGCTGTTAAAGTGTATGTATATTTCGGGAGACACCAGTAGTACCTCCACCATACAGGTACAATATATGTAGATAACTTTAAAGACATAATAAAATGCAACCTCTAATGATGGGCATGATTAAAAACTGCCTTGAAAATTCCTGTAAATTTAGCTGTTGGCAATGAGAGCTATTATGGTTTGTCTCCAGACTGATCAGCAGAATGGATTATGGGTTATTCAGATTATAAAATCATCCTAAAGAATGCAATAAGAATATCAATTTATAAATAATTTATAAATAAATTAATTATATATTTGTTATCAAGAAACCTATATTTTATTTCACCTTTATTATTCCTGAAAAATATGCTATTTCAATATGATATATGAACCATTAAAATCATGAGACAATTATCCAAATCTATCAATAATGTATTTATCCATATTTTCACTATACAAAGAACGTGTACCTGGAAAATGTTAGTACAGGGCATCATGGTGATCAAGAGTGGTATTGTTTTTAAGGGAAATATTAAACTTTCAGGAAGATCTGGGTAAATTGATTCTCAGGCTAAAATGATGATGCATCATAGAGCTAAGTATCTTATACAAGTGCTTATAGCATTTGGCAAGAGCACTTCTGCAAATGGTAGGTGGAAATTTACTCACTGAACAACAAACTGGCCTATGCTGAGGTTACCTGCTAGGAATTCCCTAAAGTAGCACCTGTTCTTATATCATCAAAGATATTCAAAATAGTGACTTACTAAACTTAATCTTTGTATGCATATTTGATATGCTTATAATGCCACTTGCTAATTGAAGCAGTTGGTGATTTCCAATACAATATTTGTTTGTGGACACAGCTCTGGCTATGATTTTGCCCAAGGGCTATTCCTAAAGTATAGTTGATCGGTACTATTCTGTTGGATATGGATTTATAGTCATGCTTTTTCACCTGTACAGATGTAAATGGTAGTTGCTGAGCCTTTATATAAAGCAAATTTGCTATTACTGATATTGTTTAAAAAACATTTCACTATGTAATTTTTTAAACAGTCATGGCAATAATTTATTAATTTTTAAATGCAAGTACACAGCTATTCCTCACTATAACCCATCAATTTCTTTAGGACATTCATTCCAGTTTTTCTTTTTTCAAACATTCTTTATTATCCACCAATTCCCATTGCTAAACTGTTTCTTGAGAAAATAAGTTACTGCTTTAATTTGGATTTCCTTAAACAATAACAACAAAAACCCACATTTTATTTGCATTGTAGCATTGAAAGTTATCCTTCTATTATCTAACATTTATGGAAGTGATGGATAAATCAAATTGTAGGCCAGTGTTTTCAACTCCTTGAGGTATGTTCCAGTGTAGTAGCATCATACTTTAGAACAGAAGTGGCGAATCTTTTTTTTTTTTACAAAGGGACATTTGGATATTTATAACATCATTCATACAGAATTATCAACTTAAAAATTAGCCTGCTATATTTTACCAATTGATTCACCCTAATGCATTGGCAGCGCCAGACCTTATATGGCTCAGGGTCCGGGTATTCCCAACCCCTGCTCTAGAAAAAAATAGTCCTTAGAATAACACTAAGATCAATTCTGCTGTATGTACATATATTCAAACCATATCCATCTGGAGTTTAGGTTAGTGCAAGCAGGATCTAATGTTATTATGTAGAATGTTAGTTAAATTTGCAGGGCATATTAAGAGGATGGATGAGAAGAAACCAGCTGCTTTATGATAAGCTCAAGTGGGGTGAAACGCTCCAAGGACACAGAAGCACAATGCCTGGCTCTATAGCTAGCTGTGTAATAATGGGAGGAGAAAGCAACAGACAGAATTGCAAATAATCAGCAATCAGAGTAGTCATGATTAGAAAGAGTACATAGGCTCTGAGATGATGATGCATAAGCTATAAACACAATCACTTTTTATAAACACAGCTACACTTATGATCCAAGAAGAGCTCTTTCCAAACAATTTTTGGACATATTCAACCCCTCCCACAATATCATAAAAGAGAGAAAATAGAAAAGAAATTGATGAAGTGTCTGATTGAAACATAGGTTTGGGGGCTAGGCAGCATGGATTTGAACATGAGCTCTATCCTTTAGCTCCTTCTGTGACAAAGGGAAGTAGCTTCACTTCTTTATGTTTCTTTCCTTATTTGTGAAGAAAGCCTTAGCATATAAATATTTATCACAAACCTAAAAATGTAGATAATATAGATTAGAGCTTTTAGATGAAATATAGGAGTTTGTACAGAAATAGAAAATAACGGTTGGCTAAGAAATATATACAGATAGCCCTGGCTCGTTTGCTCAGTGGTTCGAGCATCAACCTGTAGACTGAAGGGTCTCGGGTTCAATTCCTAGTCAAGGGCAAGTACCACAGATGTAGCTTCCCTAGTCTCAATAGAGGTGCATCAAGTAGGGTTGCATGCAGGAGGCAGCCAATCAATATGCCTCTTTCACCTCTCTTCCTCTTTCTGTTTACCTCCTCTTTTCTCCTCTTTTCCACTCTACTTAGAAATCAATGAAAAAATATCCTTGGTGGGAAAAAAAAGTCCTACTGCTGTTGCTCAGTGGTTGAGTGTCAACCTATAAGCCAGGAAGTCATACTCAATTTCTGGTCAGGGAACATGCCCAATAGGGGTTATGCAGGAGGTTGCCAATATATGTATAATATGTGATATGTTTTGAGAAAAACAAATTTATAATATGTGTATAATATGTGATATGTTTTGAGCAAAACAAATTTCTTCTAACAAAAAAATGCTTGAGTTTGTTCGGAAATGCTCACTACAAGATTTCCTACATTTTGTTATAAAAATAGAACAGAATACGTCCAGACACATAGAAGCATAGAATGGGAAAGACTGACAAATTTCAGAAGGATGGCAGGGGGAGGGGAAGGATTGACTGGGAAATTTATATGCATACTAGAGGTCCGGTGCACAAAATTTGTGCACTGGGAATGGGGGGGGGGCTTCCCTCAGCCCAATCTGTGCCCTCTGGCAGTCCAGAACCCCTCTCTCCTTACAGCTCACTGCCCCTTGTGCTGCCATGGAAGCAAGAGAGGCTCTTGCTACCACTCCTGTGCTCACCAGCCATGAGCAGGGCTTCTGGCTAAGCAGCACTTCTCCTGTGGGAGTACACTGACCACCAGGGGAAAGCTGCGGCATTGAGCATCTCCCCTTGGTGGTCAGTGTGCATCATAGCGATTGGTTGTTCTGGTCGTTCTGCCATAATGGTTGCTTAGGCTTTTATTATATAGACACGCATAGCTCATGAACACAGATTATAGTATGGTGGAGGTTTGGGAGGGGCAGGTGCAAGGTAGAGGGGGTCAATGGGAAAATAAAGGGACATCTATAAAACTTTCTACAATAAATATAAACTTTAAAAATAATAGACAATACAGGAATTGCCTGGATAGCTCTATGTGTAAGTCCAGAGCATTGGTTCTCAAAGCGTGCTCTCTGGACCATTAGCATCAGCATCAACTGGGTACATATTAGTAATGTAAGAGGGTGGATCTCACCCCTGACTTAGTAAATCAGAAACTCTGAGGGTGGCATCTGGCAATCTGTGATTTAACATCACCTCTAGGGGATTTTTATGTACACTAAGTGAGTGAGAGGTATTGGCCTTTACCAATTAAACTACAATCTTTAGGTGGATCTTATACATTGCCAAAATTGAGAATTACTGAAAAAACATATCATCTTTAGATGGTACTTGTTAAATTAGTAAACAGAGAAATATGTGCATTTTATATCCATTCACACAGTTATATGGGTTTATTTTCAGAATGACTGTCTCTAAGCAGAAAGCAAGACCTTGGGGAACAGGATATATATAGTAAGAGGAAACCAGGAGATGAAAAGGCTGGGAACATGGGCCGCACCCTTGTAGAGTAATACTGAAGATGTGTCATGGCAAAAAAAAAATAAGTTCTGAGAGGCATGGAGAACTTAAATATGTGTTTAAATATAAATAGTGGTTTTGTGTTGTGTGTACCTGTGTGCAAGTTTTGAGTAAGGTGAGCTAATGCTAAAATCGCCCTGGCTATTTTGCTAAATTGTTTGAGCATCATCCCATGCACCAAAAGGTTGCTGGTTTGATTCCAGATCAGGACACTTGCCCAGGTTTGGGGTTCAATCCCCAGTAGGGGGCATGTAGGAGGCAAACAATTGATGTGTCTCTCTTACACTGATGTTTCTTTTTCTCAAATCAATAAAAACATATTTTATAAAAACATATAGCAAGAATCAAAAGACTATCACATAAAAACACATAGAACTATAGCACACTCTCCAGGTAGATATTATCATTTCAGAGTAAAGGGCAAGCAATACAATTAAATTCAGCATTAGTAAAAGTAGTTAACTTGATTGTAACATCCTATTATTGCCTCTGTATTTATCAATATTTTAAAACCAATTTTTGAGACATGGTTGCATTTTCTTCTTAATTAGCACCTTCTTCCAAAATGATCTTGATTTATATTTGTACAAATCTAGACCCTAGATAGTTGTTTTCAAAATATAGTCTGGTCTCTGAATATTAAGTCAAGTAGTTCTTCTAGATTTAGAAATGGTAGCTTATTAGCACTTAAACTTATTTTTGAATTAGAATATGTCCTGAAAGTGTTCTATTCCCAGAGTAATAATGTTCTTGCATTGAGCCCTGCGTATCCCAATGCTGTTTACACTTTAATTTAGTCAGTCTCTTATAGGTTTAAGAAGAAAGCATATTCATGAAAATGAAATATTACCAACCTGTGGGATTTGAATTAGGAATTTAAAACAGGCTTAAAAGCATAAAAAAATGAAACATAATTACCAATAAAACTTTTAATGATTTTAAGGAGCATTAAAATGATATTGTGAATCTATATGTAAAGCTGTTTATGTATTTTGCTTTGAACATTAATAACTACTAAGGTATTAGTTGGGAAATATTGTATTTTTTATTTTTTATTTTTAAAAAAATATATTTTATTGATTTATTACAGAGAGGAATGGAGAGGGATAGAAAGTCAGAAACATCGATGAGAGAGAAACATCGATCAGCTGCCTCTTGCACACCCTTACTGGGGATGTGCCCGCAGCCAAGGTACATGCCTTGACCGGAATCGAAATTGGGACCTTTCAGTCTGCAGGCCGACGCTCTATCCACTGAGCCAAACCGGTTTTGGCAAGGAAATATTGTATTTTATTCCATCATTTATAGAAATACTGTGAAGCAAAAATATTTCTTAAACATTTCTTAAATTTTGCTGACCCTTCCTAAGTGAAAGTAATTGAGACCTAATATCAGAAGTATCTGAGGGGGAAAAAAAGCAGATTAATGGATACTCAACTGGGACACCTTTAATGCTACAATTTTAAGATTTTTCTGAGAAGGCAGACTACTTAAAGTAATAGGACACATTTATCTTTTGTTTTATATATCTCCACTCAGTGATAAGAACTGTTGTTGAAACTGCAAGGAAATACATAATTATAGCTCTTGGAATACCTTTTACACAAATGTGGGATTTTTCATATGAATTTTGCCTTCAGCATACCTAAATGCCCAAACAGACTGACCTTGCCTAGAACCTCAGGACACACTTAGTCTGTTCTCAGGCCAAATGGAAAGTAGATTTGGGGGGAAAAATCATCTTTCAAACCTTTCAATGTGAAGATTTGTTCCATCTCCCCTATTCCCTGATCATATGTTCATAACACAAAAACACTATTCTTACCCATAAATGAGGAAAGGGGACAAATACATGTTTAACACTTTCTTGAACGTAAATAAGAGGTTTTTATTTTAGTGTCAGAAGACAGCACACACTTTATTTTGAGTTCAACAGAGGAGTAGCTTCCAACACAAATGTCAGAATTGGACCACCTCTATGATGAGTAAGTTCACTGAGTGTATCTCCTGAGTCTCCATCCCCATGTAGTAGTTTCTAGGAGCCTCGTTTTGAAATATCTTTTTCTCAATCTTTCCCAAGCTGTTACTTAATCTCCTAAATATTTTGTTGATAGTGCTTTAAACTGCTGTTAAATAATAGGATGTATTGTGTTATGAAGATTAAGTTAGAATTTTTTAAAAGAGCCTAGAGTAGCTCCTAGTAGATAGGGGACTTAATAAAAGTAGTTATTACTATTGAAGATGCGATTTATATTCGTAATTTTATAAAATGATATACTCCCTTCAAATGCTCACATGAACTGTCTCTCTTGGTGAACAAAATATTAACATCAAAATTTTCATGTCAGGGAGACAATAAAAAATGAAAGGGAAGAGGTTATTTCATATATATACTTCCTTTAGCTAAATGACATTTTGAGAAATCTTTAAAAAAAGGAAAGGGAAATGTTCAACATGTATTTTTATTTTAAAAATGTATGTTTAAGAAAGGAATACTCCCAGTAGTTCAAGATCATAGCAAAAAAGAAGGAGCAGTCTAAGAAAATCTGACCACAGTTTATGGGGGTTGCGGGGAGGGGGTCCATTCTTTATTTTGAGGTATGTATGTATGTATGTATGTATGTATGTATGTATTTATTTATTTGCTTGCTTGCTTGTTTGTTTATTTGTTTATGAAAATGAGCAAAAGATCCAGACTACAAGAGACAGAGAGTTGATAAGAGGTATAAAATATTTTAAGATTCTATTTTTATTTTCTAAAAAGCATGATGATTGTCAACCCTTTGAGATGGATTAAGATAGGAACTACTTATATCACTCATTTTTAAACATTCTCACCCTAGGATATGTTTTGTTTTCTTTGTCTGGTTCTAGAGAGGGAAGTAGGGAGAGGCAGAGAGAGAGGAAGAGAGAGAGAGAGAGAGAGAGAGAAAGAGAGAGAGAGAGAGAGAGAGAGAGAGAGAGAGAAACACTGATATGAGAAATATCTATTGGTTGTTTCCATGTGCAACCAGTGTTTGAACCCATGACCCTTTGAACTATGAGATGACAGCTCCAACCAACTGAGCCACACTAACCAGGGCTATATCAATCATTTTACTAATCACATAATTCCCATCCTATCTATTTCCCAGTCTCCTACACAAAGAGACAGATACTTAAGAATTTATCTATTAAGTTCGCCTTTCCTAATCTTAATGACAAATTTATATATATATATAAAACTTACAGATACTTTTGTGATGTGCCTTCTTCAGTTTATTTTCATAAATATTAAATTATATTGTTAATTTTTTCTTAATGAGATTAGCATTCATCAATGATATCTGGGGATACTTTTTCTTCCACTTGTATGCCTGGGCATATATTTTTTTTTATTTTGCTGCAAAATATTTTTCCCTTCTGCATTGAAACTATTAACTATACATGGTTTTGGGGTTTTGTGTGTTTTTTGCTTTTCTACTCACTACCAAGGAAACTTAGTAAGATGACAATTTATCAAGAGACTTGTAAGGCAGGCTAATTGGCTTCAATCTACTTTTCTCTATATATAATACTTTTTTTCTCAAACAACACTATGAGAAGTGTCAGACCATTTCAGATATATTACCTGGTTGCATCTACTAGGTATTAAAGTCTCCACTTTCCCAATGAAACTCATTTGTTTTCAATTTCTTCTGATATCACTGGAAGATTTTTCATGAACAAACACCTTCATGGTGGCCAGATATAGACTCTGATATTCTTCTTTTGGTCAAGAGTTTCCTAATTTCCTTCTTTAATTATTTCAAAACTTGAAGGTCTTCACTATATATCAATACTTAAATCTGTTCACCTGGCTTCCATTATAGTTTTTGATGACAGTAAAATCCAACATCCCAATAGAAATACAAGCCAAATCACATGTGTGAGTATACATTTTCTAGTTGCCACAATTAAATAATGATTTTAAAGATATGAAATTAATTTTATGAACACATTGTGATTAATCTAGAATACCCAAAATATTATCATTGGAACATGTAATATGATCAGCACAAAAATTATTAGTGGTATATTTGACTTTTTATAAAGAAATTCTTCCAGTTTCTGGACATATTTTATACTTGCAATCTGTCTCAGTTGGAATAACTCCATTTCAAGTGCTTGATAGTAACAGTGGCATGTGCTACCATATTGGACCTTGTAGGGTCAATTCCAAAATAAAGAATATAGATTAGATGACTTTAATGGTTCCTTTCCTTTTACAGTATTTTCTATTGAATTATTTTTAGATCTCAAAACTATGTGTTTTAGGAAACAAATGGAAGGTGGATATCTCCCTAAAATTGTGGGTAATAAAGAAGAAGTAATTCATTTTTTTTCTCATCAACAGCTATTTGCTTTTGGAAAGCATTTCCAAAGTAGATTCTTTGTGCTATTATTAAGGAATACCACTTATATCTCAGTTGCTAACTTCCCTTTGATATACTTTAGTACATTGATCAACTTTTTAAAATGATAACCTGTCAATCCCATTCAATTTTAAAGCTATGTATTGATATTAATTCTGTTTTTATTGTTAATTTTTCATTTTCTGCTAATTACTTAGAGTTACTCTTGAGGATATATTTAAGTAGTCATTGTGGAAAAAAGATAAACCAATTAATAACTGACTAAATTATGGACTATAGTTCATGGAGAGACTTTATGTATTTTTTTAAGTATGTTTTTATTGCTATCAGGAAGGGAGAGAAAGAGATATAGAAACATCATAGACAAAGATGATTGAGAAATTTAGGGACAAAAATGTTCTTCATGGGAGGCTTAAATAATTTCAGCAAAGCCAGAGACACCAAGAAAAATAAAAAAGAGTACAGGAGACATGATTGGTTACCCAGGTGTGAAGAGGCAATGTAGTGATGGAGAAAAGGTTGATAGGCATGTCTGCTGGGGATTTATCCTGTAATATTATAACCATCTGGCTGATTGAAAAACCTGCAGGGAAAATGTTAAGGTAGACTTGTTGAATGTTGAGCTTGCAATCTGTTTCTCTGCATGTCTATAAAAAAAAAGACAGCACAGTGTGGTCTGTAATAATGTACAGTCATACTGGAGAAGGTAACTAGCTCAATCACCATTCACTACAGCAATCTGAAGTCATAAAATACCACACACTTGGGTGACCCAAGAAAATTGATGTTCTGTGGGGTACCAATACAGAAAATGGTGAACTGTGGCCATTATCATACAAATAAATAATAATAAAAAAACTGGATCTTTTTAGTTTTCTGTCCACTCCTCTACACTTCCCACTAAACTAGTGGCTTATATAGATATTTCACAGAATCTGACCTAAAAATAGAGAAACCTGTAAGTTGACCATACCTCTCTATGCCCACAGCCAATCAGAGTGAGTATGCAAATTAACCCAACAGGATAGGGGTTAATTTGGATACATACATGGGTCCTGGGAATCTCCTCGGTACCCAGGTCACTCCCAGCTGGCCATCGGGTAGAGGTTTTAGGCTTGTGAAGGGTCCAAGCCTGCCATCAGAGGTTCAGGACAGGGAACCCCTTCCCAAGCCTAAAGCCAGGGGTGGAGGTTGTCCAAAGGATGGCTTTGCTATTAAACCCAGAGTCCTGCTCTGAGGCCCTGCAAGCCTGGCTACCCTGTGAATAGGTGTGATGTGATGCTGTCCTGGATAATTTGCATATTCCTCTATTATATATATTTCAGATTATATGTATGTATATTTCACAAAATATATATAATAAAGGAAAACAGCATTAGACCTTTTTATGAAAAAAGTTACAAGGAAATATTAACATTTTAATTCCATGTGCTGTAAGATTTTGATCTTGGCAATTTGGCATGGAGGTGGTGTGGGGGCTTACGTAAGTAAACAACAATAGTTGAACATCTTCTAAGTAATAGCATTGTGTCTGCTGCCTTATTTGGTCTCCATTAATGCTAGAAAAAGAAAAGGTTTGCTATTAAACCCTTGTAAAAGATAGGGAAACAGGCTGAAAAGAAGTTACATTGCACAGGATTCCACCTTTATTAACTGAACTTAAAATGAAAAGCCATCTATGGGCACATCGCTTTCAGATCAGGTTAAGACTTAAAATTTCCCTTCCGAGTTTGAGGAATTATCCCCCTAAAGAGGCACAGGGCCTTGGCACCTTCCTGTGGATCACTAGATTCACAACGTGAATACATGCTCCAGCCAGACCTGGGGGCCTGGAGTTTTCCCCGGTGAGACAGTCAATATGGAATCAAGGTAAATTCTACTTTGTTAAACCAGTACCCCATTATAGTGAAGACAGCCCTTGAAGGTGATTTTGGTATTTCGTTTATATCTCAGCACCACACACCATTTCTGTGCATCCCAACTGGAAGCGCCTAAGACTCTTTCCAAAGGCTTTTCTGGACAAGGATTCGTGCTCAACAAAGGTAAAGCAGAAGGGCCAGGAGTTCATAATGGTGAGATGCAGCCCTGACTAATGACTGACAGCACTGGTGGCTAAATATCCTACTTGCTTTGTTCCTTGGTTGGGATAACACAGAGATAGTCTTCCAGAACCGTCCAGTGGGATTGGGTCACAAAGTTCTTCAGGGACCACAGCCATATGCAGCTCCTTCTCTTCTTTGCTTCATTTCCCTCTCACATACCAGGGCTACCTGGCTCACTCCTGCTACTCCCAACGTAGAAACACTTCCACATTTGTTCAAGATCTTATTCTGAAGGAGTGGAACTTCATTTATAATCCCAGCTCTGAAAGTTGGAATTTTGACATAGGAATTGGTAATGGCAATCTTGTATAATATGATGAGACAGAGACAGAGGGAGGGAGGGTGGGAGGAAGGGAGAAAGAGAGAGAGAGAGAGAGAGAGAGAGAGAGAGAGAGAGAGAGAGAGAGAGAGAGAGAGATTGAATGATTTTTGTGTATTGGTCAAAGTGGAAGAATTTAGACAGTAAGTGAAGTTTGCAGTATGAGGTGATGCTTGTTATAACATAAGGATGGACCTTATAACCAATCCCTTACCAGAGGTAAAGCTACCTGCCCATGACTTAATCCCTGCATTGCTGAAGTTGTTCAGATGGTGTGGTATTTCTGAGATGTGTGACATGAATTTGGATTATATTACTCTATAGTCTTACCAATTATATGAATTTGTATATTAAAGAAGAATAATTAAGCTTATAAAAGGAAGCTATTTCTTAGCTATCATCTAACATCTTCATACTTACTAGCATTTAATACTTTGTAATATGATTTAACCATGAAACACCTAATTTATATGGGAATGTAGCATCTCTTAGTACACTTTTCAGTTTTCCAAGAATCCTTACCCAATTTTCAAAGTGGGTCCATTCACTTATACTCAGGAGACATTCACAGAGCACTTGCTCTGTATGAGGGTCTGCTCACCCTCACCAAGAAGTCAGGTTCTACTCCATTATCACTTGTAATAAAACATGCAATGATAAAATACAGTGTACTTTAAAATCTCAAGTTGGTATAATAGACTTAGTTATTGTGACTCCTTTCTAGTTGACTCTCAGTATAATGTCCCTCATGTCACTATCTGTCTAACCTTGGAAAATCGTTTAACCTGTGAGGACAGATATCCCTTTGTCTAAAAATGAGAAGCTTGAATAATAGCTCCAAATTCTACAATCTGGAACCTGAATAGTCTTTAAACGTGTGCTTCAAATGTATGAGAACTGAATATAATCTGTGGGCCTGTGCAGTTTTCTGCGGGAGATAAGATAGCTTTTAATCAGATTCCCCAAAGAGGCTTTTATTCCAAAACATTTAAAAAATCATAGAATTATAGTACCTTGAAGATCTTACTTTTATCTGAAATTCTCTGCTTCATAATTCTATGACTCATTACCTTTGTAGTGATTTTGAATAGCCACTTTTATGAAACAAACTTGTCCCTTAAATAAATATAAAAGTTACACATAAACTTGGAATAATGGTTTATCTACCTGTGAAGTTTTTCACATATAAAGGGATGGTTTATTAGGCTCTTTGGCAAATAAAAATTGATTTACTGTCAAATATTAATAACCAACTAAAACTATGATGTAAAGTTGGGCAAAAATACATATAAAATTTCAAGGACTATGGCATTTAAACAATTCTAGTGACTAAAGTAAAACCAAAGTTATTTTTCCTTTAGGAGGCTTGTCAAGTATGGAAAATAAATTTTTTCATGTTCCTCAAAATGCAAATTATTTAATAAAATAGAAAATACAAAAACAACAAACAAAATGAATCACTTAAAGAAATAATACATTATTAATGTGAGCTTAGTACTACCTTATTTTATAATGTCATTATGTTTCAATTATATTAATGTTTATTTGATGTTTATTGTTGTGAATTTTTTAATACTGGCCCAAAGATATATTTGTTGATTTCTTAGAGAGAGAGACATCATTGTGTGAGAGAGAAACATTGATTGGTTGTCTCCCATACACATTCCATCAGGGACTGAACCTGTAACCTAGACATGTATCCTGTCTAGGATTTGAACCCACACCCTCTTGGTGTATGGGATAGTCCTCCAATCACTTGAGCCACCCAACCAGGGCTGTTGTGGGGTTTTTATGTGCTTTGCTCTTCTTATCTTTAGGATTAATTAAAAAAAAGAAAATAAAGGAAACAAGTGAAAGTAAACTCTTTAAAGAAGTAGTTTGTTGAATTGGATGTTCATCAGTCCATGAACCTTCAGATTCACTGCTCAGCATGGAGCAGACATGCAGTCTCACTGAAAGTTCAATTGTTTTATGGGCTGTCGCTCAGAAGAAAAAATCACTTGTTTCACAGGTGCTGTGGAGAGAGTTGTGAAAGAGATTGATATGGTGAGGAGGTTTCATGACTTTAACCCTTATGATTTTTATACATTATTTTTGTTTTGGTAACCATGCTACTTCCCTCCAAATAATGAGCAAAGTTTGTGAACTTTACATTTAGTAATTTATTTCAAAAGATTAATTAAATTAGCTATGCATCACAATATGTATTATTTTAGAAAAATGCTTTCAAATTATTTATATAATGATGTGTAAGGGACGAACATCACAATGTTTTTCAGAAAAGTTGTTCCTATGTGTGTGAATACATATATTTTTGAAAATATAAGGCTACAAATTAACCCTGAGCTTGTAAGTATAGGCATACTCATTTTAATTAATAAGAACAAAATGCTAGCTTTTGTTTTTAAGAATAAATATTGGCCTTGAATCTTCCCTTGTTTTGTTAAAATGTATATTCAAAATAATTGAAGTCATAGAGCATAAGGCTAACTATGCCAATAAAATAAACAGAAAAAAAAGTAGAGTTCCTAAAATTAAAAATTTACCTTACAAGGTGATCACCTTAATAAGTCTAGTACCAATCTGACACCATACATGGTTATTATAATACTAGAGGCCTATTGCATGATATGCATGCAAGAATAAGCCTTCCTTCCCCTGGCTTCACTTACAACCCTCTGGAAGCCAGCAAGTCTCCACTCCTAGGACCCCGGGAGCCAGCAAGTCCTTGCACCCAGCCCGCCTGTGAGCAGGGAAGTACTCGCTTCTGTCCAGAGCACTGCTACTGTAACTCCCTCGGCTCCCCGCTACCCCCTCATAGCAGGTGTCCCACCCCTCCAGGCCACTCTGTGCTTGCATATAAAAATTAAACCACCATCTTTCTTGGGTTAATTTACATAGTCACTCTGATTGGCTGTAGGTGTAGTGGAGGTATGGTCAATTTACATGTTTGTGTATTATTAAGTAAGACTATGGGCTCAATGCACAAATTCATGCACCTTGAAAGGAACTGTGGGCTGCAAGGCTGTGCTGGGCACAGGGGCAGATCTTGGCCCATCCTCCGTACTCCTGCCTAGCCCCTTTCCCTGCTCCTTCCACCATTGCTCTCAGAAGCTGATGGCACAAGCCCCACTTGCACCTGCTGATGGTGTGAGCAATTGGGGCCTGCACCAGCAGCGGGTGTGAACAGGGCTGGTGCTGTCAGTGGATGCAAGCTATGCCTGTTGCCCCGATTGCTCCTCAGGAGCAAGGGGAATTGGAGAAGCCCTCAGGGATGATCAGGACCTGCAAGCTACCAGACACACCTGAGGATAGAGCTGAGAGATTGTGACTGGCGCTGGGGGCCAGCAGCGGATGTAAGCAGGGCCATCACTGGCAGCAGTTGGGAGAGGTGGCTGCTACCCCAACTGCCCCTCAGGATCAGGGGGAGGTGGAGAAGCCCTCAGGGGCAATCTGGGCTGGCAGCCATCACTTGCACTAGCTGAAGGCACTCAGTGATCAGGGCCAGTGTCAGGCCCCAGCAGTGAGTGCAAGTGACGGCTCCTTTGCTGAGAGCCAGTGTGAGTGGGGCCAGCATTGGCAGCAGGTGCGAGTGCCAGGCAGGACCGCAGCATGTGGGAGCAAAGAATTTTCAGTAACCACCAGAGGCTTACCCTGATGACAGCGACCAGTGCCCTGCCGTGATCTAGGGCAGGGCCCCCACTCACCTGCTCTGTATGTACCGCCTGATGGTCAGCATACAACCTAGGGCTTGTTTTTTTTATTGTTCTGTAGTTCAGTCTATTTGCAAATTAACCTTTTATTATATAAGGTTATTGACTGTATTCCCTTTACTGTACTTTACATTTCAATAACCTTTTTTAAAACTAGAAAATTGTACTTAATTCCTTTTACCCTTTTTAGCTATACCCCCAATTTCTTTCCCATCAATTTGTTCTCTGTATTTGTGATCCTGTTTCTATTTTGTTTATTTATTTTTTTTAGATTCTACATATAAGTGAAGTTATATGATATTTGTCTTTCTCAGTCTTGACATTTAATTTAGCATAATACTAGCACCCTCTTGGTCCATCCATTTTGTTGTTGCAAATAGTAATACTTCATCATTTTTCACGACTGAGTAATATTCCATAATGTGTATATACTACCTCTTCTTTATCTGTTTGTCTATCAGTGGACTCTTAGGTTGATTAAATATTTTGATTACTGTAATTAGCTGCAAGGAGCACAGAAGTGCATATATTTTTTTCAAATTAGTATTTTGGACTTTTTCAGAGGAATACCCAGAAGTGGAATTGTTGGGTCATATATTAGTTCTATTTTTAATATTTTTAGGTACTTTCATGCTCTTTTCAATAGTGGATGCACCAATCTGCAACCCGACTAGCAGTGTACTAGCATTCCCTTTTCTCCACATCCTCGTCAAAGATGTTTATTGTTTGTTGATTTTTTTAAAATGATAATCATTCTAAGAGGTGTGAGGTGACATCTCAGTATGGTGTTGATTTGCAGGAAATACAGTGATTTCTGATATTATTCTGGACTTGTAAGATTTAGAATATTTCACCTCCTCTATTAATGGTGTCATCTCTTATTCATTTTACTTTTACAGCTTTCCTTTTTCAGCCACATTGAATTTTAACAAATATCCATCACATTTGTTGTGTTTTCAATTATAGTTGACATGCAATATTATATTAGTTTCAGGTATACAATATAATGATTAGATATTTGTATAACTTACATAAATTCACCCTAATCAGTTTATCATATTAGTCTTGACTCTGACTAGATTTTTGTCAGTGGCAAATGCTAAGATAGAATGAAATTGGAGAAGTCACAGTGATAAAGAACCTCTTCTCTTATCACCATTTTGTTATATGCCAATGTGAGGTTTTATAGCATTTAAAAAAATGAGCTTTTTTATTTTAGAAGAAATATAGATTTACAGAAATGTTATGAAGATAGTATAGAGTTCCCATTTCCCTCATAACCAATTAGAAGATTACTTAACATTTATCACAACTAATAAAGCAATATGTACACATCATTATTATATCTAATATTCATATTTCCTTAGGTTTTGAAAAATGTGTTTTTTATTAATGAAAGTATTACAGATCCACCCTCTTCCCCCGCTCCCCCCACTAACCCTCTCCACCCTGGACCATACCCCCCAGGCATTCACTACATATTTTCTGTGTCCATGAGTTATGCATACATGTATATAAATTATTTGTTTAATCCCCCCCCCCAATTTATTTTTTGTTCCAGGAGCCTATCCAGTTTATGTCACCTTAGGTTTAGTCATTATATCACCTTAGTATTCTTTTGACTGTGACAGTTTCTTAGACTTACCTTCTTATGATGATTTTGACAGATATGTAGGGTACATACTCTTAATATAACTTTTTACTGTTGATGTTAATCTAGATTACCTACATGAGGTTGAGTTTGTTAGGATTTTTCACTATAAAGTGGACTCTTTCCAAAGTATGCCCTTTGGAAGGAAGTTACTATATGTAGCCCACATTTAAAGGAGTGGGGAATTACGTCCTACCATTTTGAAGGAACACTATCGACAAAGTATTTGGAATTACTCTGCTTGGGAATATTTATAAGAAACTACTAAACTGTCTTGTACAGTGGCTGTGCCTTTTCCCACCTGCAATGAATGAGAGTTACTGTTGCTCTGGATTCTCACTAGGAATTAGTATTCCCAGTTTTTGTTTTTTTGGTGGCAACTATTCTAATAGGTATGTAGTGACATCTCATAGTTGTTTTTAATATATATATATATATATATATATATATATATATATATATATATTGATTTCAGAGAGAAAGGGAGAAGGAACGAGAAATAGAAACATCAATGATGGAAGAGAATCATTGATGGACTGCCTCATGCCTCATGCACATCCCTTTCTGGGGATTGAGCCCACCACCTGGGCCTGTGCCTAGACCTGGAATTGAATCATGAACTCCTGGTTCACAGGTTGATGCTCAACCACTGAGCAATTACTGGCCAGGCTTATAGTTGTTTTAATGTGTATTAAGTTAATGAAAATGAGGAACATTTTTTTCATATGTATGGTATGTAATCATCATCTCTATATTTTCTTTGATGAAGTGTCTGTTCAGATATGTATTAATTGGGTTGCTTATTATTTTATTCCTGAGTTTTACATGTGCTTTGTTTCTCTTGGACACAAGTACTTTATATGTCTGGAAAATACTTTGTCCTTGTCTGTTCTTTATCTTTTAAATCTCTTAGCAGTGTCTTTGGACAAGCACAATTTTTAAATTTTAATAAAGTCTCATTTTTTTTCATAGATCATCTTTTTGGTGTTATATGTAAAAACTCATCTCCAAATCCAAGGACACAGGTTTTATCATAATTTTTCCTCTATATGACTTACAGATTTTCATTGAACATTTAGGCCCATGGTCTATTTCAAGTTAATTTTTTGTAGATAATTTTTTAATCTTTATTCAGTATATTAATTACATTGTTCCCCCCTTTTTATCCCCCTATGGCTCCCCTCCACCCTGTACCCGTCCAACCCTCCACCCTCACCTCCCCCTCCCCACTGTCCTCTCCCATTGTTGCAAGATTTTTGTTCAGTCTCTTGCTGTACTTCCCACACCTCTTTTCTCCCCAAGAATTGTCATCCATTCCCTCTCCATGTCCATGATTCTGTTATATTCACCAGTTTATCCTGTTCATCAGATTACTAATTCACTTGATTGTTATATTGATTTATTGATAGATGTGTATTTGTTGTTCATAATTTATATTTTTACCTTTTTTTTTCTCCTCTTCTTAAATAATATCTTTCAGCATTTCATATAATATTGGTTTGGTGGTGATGAACTCCTTTAGCTTTTTCTTATTTGTGAAGTACTTCATCTGACCTTCAATTCTGAATGATAGGTTTGCTGGATAGAGTAATCTTGGTTGTAGATTCTTGCTATTCATTACTTTGAATATTTCTTGCCTCTCCCATCTCCCCTGCATCGTTTCTGTTGAGAAATCCGCTGATAATCGTATGGGTCCTCCCTTATAGGTAACTGTTTTTCTCTTGCTGCTTTTAATATTCTCTCTTGATGTTTTGCTCTTGGCATTTTAATTATGATGTGTCTTGGTGTGGTCCTCTTTAGATTCCTATATTTTGGGGTTCTGTGTACTTCTTGGGCTATTAAGTCAGGTTCTTTCCCCAGGTGGGGGAAGTTTTCAGTCACTGTTTCTTCAAGTAGGTTTTCATTACCTTGCTCTCTCTCTTTTTCTGGCACCCCCATAATTCGGATGTTGGCATGCTTGAGGTTGTCCCAGAGGCCCCTTACACTATCTTTAATTATCTGGATTCTTGTTTTTCCAGCTGAGTGGATTTTGCTTCTTTGTATTTCAAATCTTTGACTTGGTTCTTGTGGCCCTCTGAAGTGCTTTTAGGACTTTGTGTAATATTTTTTATTTCAGTCAGTGTTTGCTTGATTTCTAGTTTGTCCTTTTTCATATCCATGAGGGTCTTGTTCATTTCCTCATAGGTCTTGTTCATTTCCTTGGAGGTCTCATTCATTTCCTTGTAAGTCTCATTCATTTCCTTGTAGGTCTCATTCATTTCCTCGTAAGTCTTGTTCATTTCCTTGTAGTTCTCATTAAGTTCATCAGCCTTTTCTAGGAGCCTCTTGAAAAGCCTTATAACCGTGGTTTTGAATTCTATGTCTAGTTGTTTTTTTTCCTCCATTTCTTTCACATCTGATTTCTTTCCATGTCTCTCCATGGTGGTTGCTTTATGTGGTAGATGTCATCTAAGGGACAATGGCTCAGCCTCCCCAGTTACTTGAGGTGGGTACTCTTACTGCAATCCTTTATGGGTTGTACAGTATTTTTGAATTTAAGCCGAGCTTGTTGTTGTTAGCCCTAGGAGGGTTTGACCTCCAGGCCAATTGGCTGTGAAGTGAGACTGAGTTCAGGTTGGATGGGCGAAGTCTCTGAGCTGAGCAGGCAGCGTAAGCATCAGCTACCTCCTATGTGGAGTGCGGGTCTCTGTTGGGTGGTAATGGATGTAGGCTCCTCCAAGAGAAAGCAGCTAGTCTCTACCCTTGCCAGACAACTCTGCCTCTCCCCAAATGAGTCTGCATACCCAAAGTCTTGCCCAGGGTTGTAAAACAAAGCAGTCCGGTGGTCTCTGGGACCAGGGGGCAAGTCACCAGGGAGCAAGTCACACATCTGTGCTGTTGCACACCTCACACGTGCAAATTGCTGTTCCAAGCAACCCGGACTCTCCTCAGACTAGGAGACCTCTGCCGCGCCTGGCTTTTAGGGTGCAACACCCGGACCTCGGACCTCGCCTGGCACTGGGGAATCTGTGCACTGGGACATCTCCGCCCTCCCCATTGGAGAAATCCAGCTGGGATTGCTGCTGCCCGCCCTGCAGCCCATGTGCGCGGCCACGATTCCTAACCTGTGATTCCACGCGTATCTTCAAGGCTGTGCTCCACCGCTCTCCTGAGTCTCAGTGTCCCACCTTTACTTTTATTTGTGGAGTTTTCACTCAGCCAGCTTTCTGGTGATTCTGGATGATGGTTATTTTGTTGTTATGTTATAGATTTTGAATTGTTGAATAGGGTGGCAGAATAGGTGTTTACCTATGCCACCATCGTGGTTGCCCTCTCTCACTACTCTCTTTCAAGTTAATTTTTATGTAAGATGTATAATTTTTGTGTATGTTATTTTTAATTGCTTAGCATCTGAACATCCAATACCATTTTTTCTCTCCTTATCAATGAAGAAGAATGATTATCCTTTCTCCAATGCATTGTTTTTGTCATAGATTAATTGATTATATTTGTGTGGCTTTATTTCTGGGCTTTGGATACTGTTCCATTGATTAGGCATCTATTGCTCTGCCAATCTTGACAGCACCTGACAGTCCTGATTGCTTTACTTTACACTGTGTTTTGAAGCCTAGTAGTGTGAATCCTCCAACTTTGTTCTTCATTATTATGGTAGCTGTTCTGTGTCTTTTTCTTTTTCATATAAAAGTTAGAAATATTGTGTCCATATCTACAGAGGAACTTGCTGTCAAATATAGAGGTCAATGTGGGAAGAGTTGACATTTAACATTTTTTAGTCTTTCGATCTATGAACATGGAATACATCTCTAACCACCTCTTGTTTTTAATCCTTTAAAATAATGAGGGTGTCTGTGCCACTATTTAATAACATATATATGTGCTCAATTTAATATATCTTAGAACTTGTGAAATACCAGGAAAGACATAAATAAAAATTGTCTGCTTAAAATGATTAAGATTGTAAAGATCAAGATTAAATAGATAAACAAAAACTGAGTTATACTAACAGGTTTCCAGATATACTCATATGAGAACATAATGAAAATATGTTTTAATTTATATTAATTATGAGTCTATATTGTATATAAAGGATGGAATTTGAAATTCATTTCTCAGAAGATTATTACATATGGGAAAAGAAAAAGGAGCCTGATGAATCAGTGTTTTACTCTTAATTAGATGGGGAAGGAGACTTTTTTTCTGGGAGGACAAAAAAAAGACATGATGCTAGGTAGAAGCTGAAACAATTTCTTTGGGGAGATGCAGAGAGAACGTAGGTTGCTAGAGAAGAATACTTTGAAAAAAAGATAAGTAAGGATTTCAAGTTATGGGAGCAGAAACATTGACTTCGAAAATACTTTCTCCTCGACCTCACCCCCAAAAAATGGAAACTGGAACAATGCCCAATGGAAACAATGCCCAATACATCATAGAATGTTTTAAACTGTAAACACTGGCTTATTATTTGGAACACAATATATTTTTGAGTTAATTATTTTATTTAATTTTTTGGCTAATCCTCTTCCTAGGACATTTTATCATTGATTTTTAGAGTGGAAGGGAGGGGGTGAGACACACAGAAACACTGATGTGAGAGACACACATGCCCTTGACCAAAATCAAGCCTGGGACCTTTCAGTCCATGGGCTGATGCTCTCTCCACTGAGCCAAACTGGCTAGTGCTTTATTTTTATTTATGTTTTAAATTATCTTTATCTTTGAAATTATTACAGATGTCTCTCCACATTTTGTCCTGTTGATCCCCTCTACCTTCTCTCTTCCCATCCTAGGACTTCACCAAATTATTGTCTGTGTCCATGGGCTATGCATATATGCATGTAAATTCCCTGATTAATCTCTCCCAAACTACTCCCCCAACCCCTGCTTTCCTCTGAGATTTGTCAGTCTCTTCCAGTAGTTGGCAAACTCATTAGTCAACAGAGCCAGATATCAACAGTACAATGATTGATATTCCTTTTGAGGGCCAAATTTTTTAAACTTCTTCTAATGCCACTTTTTCAAAATAGACTTGCCCAGGTCCTGGTATTTTGTGGAAGAGCCATACTCAAGGGCCTCATGTGGCTTGTGAGCTGCAGTTTGCTGACCACAGGTCTGTTCCATAGTTCTATAACTCTGGATCTATTTTGTTTATTAGATTCCACAAATGAATGGGATCATATGATACTTATCTCGGTCTGATTGGCTTATTTAGCATAGTATAATACTAGCCAGATCCCTCCATGCTGCCTCATAGGGTAAGATATCCTTTTTTGCTGCTGTCTACTATTCCATGCTGTAATTGTACCACAGTGTTGTTATCCAGTCATGCCAAAAAATTAAACTACACCAACCAAATTACACCATACACAAGAATAAACTTAAAATGGATAAAATACTTAAATTTGGTATTTTATGGTAAGTCCTGAAACCATAAAAATCTTATAAAAAATCATGGGAAGCAATAATCTCAGACATATCTCATAGCAATATGTTTGCCAGTACATTTCCTAGGACGGGCAATGGAAACTAAGGAGAAAATAAGCAAATGAAACTATATCAAAATTAAAAGATTCTATACAGCAAAAGAGACATTAACAATTTTTTTTTTATTGTTGAAGGTTTTACAGATGACACCATTCTTTTTCTGCCATTAACTTCACTTCTCCACTCCTGCCCCTTCCCTGGGCCTTAACTGCACTATTGTCTGTGTCCATGAGTTATGCATATTTGCATATAAATTCTTTGGTTAATCTCTCCTGGCCCTTACCCCCTTCCCTCTAAGATTCCTCAGTCTGTTCCATACTTCCATGTTTCTGGCTCTATTTTGTTTGTCAGTTTATTTTGTTCATTAGATTCCACATATAGGTGAGATCATGTGATATTTGTCTTTCTCTGCCTGGCTTATTTTGCTTAGCATAATTCATAGTCTATTATTAGTTTGATAGTTTGAAAATTCTATACATTAAAACAAGTTTCATTTAGCAAGTTAAGAACTGTTTTCTTTCAAATAAATATAAGCATTTAAAAAGTCCCAAAATGCAATAAAAAAGCAAGAGTTTTAAAGACCTAGAAGAAAGTAAATATTTAAAACAATTGTTTGGTTGTTAATATTCCAGCAAAAGGTTAGTTTTGAATATATATATTTTTTTCAGAAAAATGTGGTTTCAGTAACCCCCATAAATAATTCTGTCATGAGCTATCAGCTACTAGTAATGAATTTGCATACAAATGAATAATTTATTTTTAGTGTACTCATAAGTCTGGGATGCTACTGACAACTTGAAACTGCAAAAAACATAATGATTATGAGCTACAAGGCCACACTCCTAATATATATCTCATGAGCTACATCTTAAATGATGAGAGGTTATTTACACTCCATAGGAAAAGTATGAATCCTTTCTTATTGTTTCTGAGAGGTATACATTGTGTTTTTGTTCAAATTCCAATTTCAGAACTTCAAACTCCTGATACTCTATCTAATTGAGGTGGTAGCATGCCTACAGGTGCACACACAAAGCAAGAACAAATGATCTGCCATGTCTAGAAGCAATAGATAGTAACCATGAAAAATATTAACAATAGTGAATTTTTACTTTTCAAAAAAATTCCCAATTATATATTGAAGCATAATTACATTTCGTTCTGTTTCTAAGCAAATGTTTTTGTTATAAGACATCTAAAACAGATTGAGAATATGGCATTGGAGAATCAAGAGCCAGCATACCAGATTGTCCCTTCAAAAATGTTAGAGCGCATTGGAAGAAGGAAAAACTTTCTTGTCAAATTTGTAGGTCAATATTTAGAGACTTCACTTTAAAACAAGTACATGAGCAAAAAGAGACCTAGTTATAAAGTGCCATGAAGCAAAAACAGTGGTCCAATAAGACCAAATTCAAGTAACGCAAACAAGGCCACTGCCAGACCCCTGCAGAATGGTCTTTTGGCTTCACTGTCTGAGGGCTATTCTTTATAAATTGAAATGGAGACTTATAACGACCTTATCTTAAATTTGCAAAGATTTTCAGTAAATTTTGGCCTGTACTTAGATAGGTTATTGTATTTTAAAATGTAATTAAAGAATGTACAATTACAAACAGTCATGTAGTCTTAAAGAATATAAAATTATATTAGAATTCAACAGACTCTGGTTGTATAGACAAAGGTTTATTTTTTACAGTAATTATCAATGGGGGGAACTAATTTATAAATGATATTGTAACATAAATTACTGTGTAATAAAAAATGCCATTAGCAAAAAAAAATACTTGAACAAAGAAATGGAATTGACAGAATGAAAGCTCTCCCCCCATCAATATCATGAAGAAAAAAAAAGGAGGCATCCTATCTAACAAAAGATTTATATGCAAATTGACCATACCTCTGCTACACCCATAAGCTATGCCCACCAGCCAATCAGAAGGAGTATGCAAATTATCCCATCCAAGATGGCTGCTGGCCACAGAGACCAGGAGGGAGGCTTGAGTTTCCCCGGAGATGGAGGAAGTCAAGCTTTCGGCCTGCCCTTGCCAGCTCAAGCCTTTGCTTAAGGCTACAAACTTTCAATTACCCTATCTAATAAAAGAGTAATGCCCAAGTTAACCATAACTCTGCTACAAAAATGGTGGCATCCATAGTCACAAGATGGCAGCGCCCAGTTCTCTTAGTCCCGCAGGAGTCGCCCATTCCACCCAGAGCAACTGTGGGGATGTTTGGCTCGGAGGCACCCCCTCCCCGCCCCAGCCCCAGCGATCCCTGCCCAGCAGTGGCAGCCCAGGGTGTTCATTTGGGCTGCACACTCCCACCACACAATATTTCAGCCAGCAGCAGCAGCCTGGGCTGGGGCTGAGTACCCCACTGGATCATCACCTGGCCAAGGGCAGCAGCCTGGAATGGGGTCTCAACCTGGCTGGGAGACATACCCCTCATGGTGCCATCTCTAGCCAGCAATGGCAGTTTGGGCTCTGGTCTCAGCCTGGCAGAGGTGCACACCTCTGTGGCTCAATCTCTGGCCAGACTGAGATGGCAGCCCCAGCTGAGGTCTCAGCCTGGATGGGGAGGGCACCCCCTGCAGTGCCATCCCTGGCCAGCAATGGCAGCGTAGGCTCAGGTCTCTGCCTGGCCAGGGTCCACACCTCCACGGCTCAATATCTGGCCAGGCTGAGATGGCAGCCTGCGCTGGGGTCTCAGCCTGCCTGGGGTGTGATACGCTTCCAGTGGTGGCAGCCTGGGGTCTCAAACACTGAGTCACACCAGCCAGGCAGATATGGAGGAATCTTAAATGTTCCCTTTTTAAAAATATATATTTTATTCATTTTTTACAGAGAGGAAGGGAAAGGGATTGAGAGCTAGAAACATCTATGAGAGAGAAATATTGAACAGATGCCTTCTGAACACTCCCCACTGGGAATGTGCACCTAACCAAGGTATATGCCCTTGACAGGAATCAAACTTGGGACCCTTGAGTCTGCAGGCCAATGCTCCATGCACTGAGCCAAACAGAGCTGTCCAATATGCTAAAGAAAAAACCCTATCTAACAAAGAAGGAACATGCAGGGGAGAGCATTTGGGGATGACTGGGTTGTCAGGGCAGGGTAGTTGGGGACGATCGGGGTGGCAGGGGAGCAGTTAGGCGTCGATCAGGCTGGCAGGGGAATGGTTAAGGGATGATTAGGCTGGTAGGCAGAAGCAGTTAGGGGCAATGAAGCAGGCAGGTGAGTAATTGGGAGCCAGCAGTCCTAGATTGTGAAAGGGATGTCTGACTGTTTAGGCAGTCGGACATCCCCTGAGGAGTTCTAGATTGAAGAGGGTGCAGCTTGGGCTGAGGAACACCCTCTTCCAATGCATGAATTTCATGCACTGGTCCTCTAGTTCTAAAATAAAAGAAAACTGTCTTATCATTCTTTGTCCTCTTTTCAATAAACTGTTTCTGGTTTTACAATATGAAACACTTTTTCTATTCAGTGGGGGACATCCAATCCTGGGAATATTTATGTTTTTGCATACTAGAAGATTGTATTTTTAAGACTAGACACATTTCCAAACTCCAGGTCCCCCAAATACTTCCATAACTTTAATTATAATGAGAAGTTTTGAGGGAAGATAGCATTTGGTCTAGAGCCATTGTGCATTGGATGGAATGAAGGGTGAGAAATAACAAGGTTAATGCATTTATATTGGCTAAAAATTCTACATCTGAGAAGAGGTAGTCTTTTTTTTTCATAGCATTTCTGCCAAATCATAAATTAACCTACAATAAATGACATTAAGGAGGTAGCTTTGTTCCGTAAATGGGTAGGCTACCATATGGCTTTGATGTTAGTATAAAGTTAATCACAAGCTAGGTGATAGGCTGTCTTATAATTCCATAATAAATTGCATATACACATGCTGTGATTATCTGCCCAGCATGCACATTTGTTATCAGTAACCTTTAGGGAATTGTGAATATGAAATTTGGGTTATAAAATAGATAAGAGGGTGTTGTATTAGAAAGTCATGTATAATGTGTAGGGAGTTAGGAGGTATAATTTTTGAGTCCCCTTTCCTCCCCTTGTTTTCTGGCAGGATGGCTGCAGTGTAATTGGCCCTGGACTGAGAGTGCCTAGTGAGCCAATTCTGTGGCATTTTTAGCTCTCCTTGAAAGAGGGTAAGATGCCTCTCTTCATGACACCACCTCTAGCTTTATTCCTCTGAACAATATCCTTTCTACTTCAGTTCTTTCAAAGTTAAGCACAAACACTTTCAATGTATTCAGCTGCTCACTAGAAGCTTACAACATTGCATTTCTCTTATAACCAAAATATTTGATTGTCCGGAGTGTTTTATTCTGAAATCAGCTGGAAAATTAGAGTGTCCGTTCTTAATATTTATTTGGGAGAATTAGGACAAGTAATACAGGAGTAGCATATTGATGGAAAAGAATATAGGAAAATCAATGAAAACTGATCTCATGAATTTTTCTTAAAATGGAAAAAATAATATTTTCAGATTTTTTTCCATGCTGTTCCAAGAGCAGGCAACACATAATTTATATGCCTTTCACACACCAATGGAGAGGTTTTTCATACTGATTGCTTTCACTCTAATAGTGCTCTATAAACAAATAAAAAAAATTAACTGATGTTACCCCTGATCAGATGATCCTTCATTGGAGATGTGGCATTTAATCTGATTATTCATGAATATTATAATGAGATATTTATCACATGCCAGTCATTAAACACTGAATATTAAAATGCAACCAGTCACACCGTGTTGATGACAAGGTTCCATTTCTAATTTGTTGGGAAAGTAGAAGAAAATAAGATGAGTTTAATAGTTGGGCTTCATTTCTTTTTGTTATATCTTCTGGGGAACATAACCGCAGTGAGGGAAAATAATTTCTTAAAGCCAAAACTCGGTGATAACATCAGCTTTTTCCTTCCTCAGTCCAATTAAATCAATGGTACTTCAATTTAACAGTAATGAGACATATTAATGATTAATAGAGGACTAGTTGCTCATTTCTAATATGCAATCAACTCCAAATTGATAAATGGTTTTGAGATTTACCAAAGCTTATTTGTAAATCTAACATTTGGAGCTTAAATGAATCACCCGTTTTTCATAAGAAGTGATTTAACAAAGCATGATCTTGGACCAGTTCTAGAAGCTGACTTAATCTCACTCAATTTGAGCTCTCCCAGGGAAACGAATGTATCCAGTGATGAGCTCAATGCCTCAAACATAGATGGTGCTCAGTAAATATTATACAAATGAAAGAAGGAAGAAATGAAAAAAACACCTGAATATGTTATACTATTCGAGTATTGAAATCTAACCATGATTTTAACTCTGTTTATATTGCTTTTTAGAGAGAGGAATGGGGAGGGAGAGAGATAGAAACATTGGTAAGAAAGAATGATTGATTGACTACTTCCCATATGTCCCCTACTAGAGATTGAGCCGATAACCTAGGCATGTGCCCTGACTAGGAATCTTAACTGTGACCTCTCAGTGTATAGGGCAATGCTCAACCAACCGAATCACCACAGCGAGGCTAAACTTCGTTTCTATATAAAAATCCACATTTGCATGCTGGTTCTAAGAAGTACAACAGCAATTTTTCCAGCCGTCCCCTCATGAGTACCAGCAATGGGGGCACTTTTGTCCTACACAACTGGTCAGCTCTCAGTGTCCTGTGAAAGTTAGGGAAAAGGGTAACTCCTAATGTGCTAGGGGGACCAGGATGGCCATTGAGCTCCTTATGTGAGATGCCACACAGTAGAGAAAGAACAGAAGGTCACATTGGCAATAGCTTGGGACACTAAGCAATAAAATACTCTGGAAGTGTAAAGCAAAGAAGAAAATTGTATTTATGAGAATTCTTCCTAAAGAGACAACCGGATATATTAAAAGGAATTCTTGATCTGTCTAGGGGAAGACAGTAAGATCCTCTCCATTGTGCTCACAACATTGAGTGAGTGCTAGGGAATTGTTGGTTACTTGTTTATTTGTTTGGCTATGTGCATTATTCAAGAAGCAAGGGTAATGTCTTCCATAATGTCTTTCTGCCTTTGCACTCAATCAGGCACTAGGCTTTGCCTCTAAAAATGTTGAGTAAAGAGAAAAAACCAAGATGGCGGCATAAGCTTTTGTCCTGCACAATTAGGAGAATAAAACTGCAGGACAGAACGGACACTGTCCAGAACCACAGGAAGGCTGGCTGACTGGAAGATCTGAAATTGGAGGGTCAGAGAAGTCCACACGGATAATCAGAGCCTCTGCAAAGCCCAAGTAAGGTGTAGACTTGCGTGCGCGAGAGGACAGGTTGTCTGAACCTGGCAGGGGTGCTCTGGTGGAAAGGAGACAAAAACTCCAGGCTGTGCTCAAAACCTGGGGGAACCAGGCCCTTATGGGGAGACCCCGGATTTTGGGCAGAATCCCAGGGGAAGAGCAAGAGGCAGACCTCCATAGGCATGCATGTGAGTGTGCGCAGAGGGGACAAATGGGTCACTGGCTGTGTCTGTTAGGAGAAAGGAGCTCCAGCCAGAGGTGGAACTTCAGGGGTGTGCACAAGTGCTCACAGTGGGGGCATTGTGTTGATTGTGGCGCTGGCCTCTTGGGGAAGGGAAAAGGAGTTCCAGTTGCACTGAACCCAGGTGCCAGGCAAAAATCTGAGATTCCTGATCCATTGGGGACTGGAAGTTCTGGTGGCAGGCAAAATGCGGGGGCAGCTTTCTCACAGAGGTGCCTGCTGCAATTGCCTGCAGATGCTAGGACCTGGCGACCTTGTAGACTGGGGCTGACTGGAAGCCAAGCCTGTGGGCTCCACCCTGAAACTCTGCCCCACCAAAATTGAACACAGAGACTTTGGCAATTTTGCAAGTCCAGGTGCAGAAGGCTGTCTTCTAGAGTAGACACAGCTGATCCTCACAGGCAGTTGGCCTGGAGGTCAATTCCTTCCAGTGATACAAACAACAAACAAGACTTAGCCTATCTAACAAAAGAGTAATATGCAAATTTGACCATACCTCTGCCACACCCACAAGCCACACCCACCAGCCAATCAGGAGCAAATTATGCAAATAAGCCAAAAACAAGATGGCTGCCAGCACTGAGAGCAGGAGGGAGGCTTGGGTTTCCCTGGCAATGGAAGAAGTCAAGCTTTTCGCCTGCCTTTGCTGGTTGGAGGCCTCAATGGTACAAAGTTTCAATTATAAAAGATACATAATCCAAAGGCAGCCACCAAGCTGGAGAGAGAAGAGGCTAGGGTTGCCTGGGTGATGGAAGAAGCTAAACTTCTGCAGCCCTAGCGCCTAGCCCTCTACTTAAGGCTACAAAGTTACAAACAGAAATGGCTGTCCCCATGGAGCGAGCAGAAGGCGTGGCTGCGCTCTAGGCTACAAAGTTTTAATTGTAGAACATAAGATCCCAAGGCCTCCCTTTGGGTCGTTGGGGGCGTGGATGGCCTGAAAACCACCATAAGCCCTTCGCCCAGGCTGCCCCACACCCTAAGGGAACCTCCATCCTGATCCAGGACACCCTTCAGGGCAAACCAGCTGGCCCTCACCCATGCACCAGGCCTCTGTCCTATCTAATAAAAGAGTAATACACAGATTGACCATCAGCTCAACTCACAAGAGGGCTGCCCCATGTGGACACCAGATGTCCACCACAAGATGGCCAGCAGGGAAGGGCCGTTTGGAGGTTCCAGGCCTGCAAGGGAGGGCAATTGGGTGCTATCAATCCTGCAGGGGAGGGCAGTTAGGGGTGACCAGGCTAGCAGAAGAGGGAAGTTGGGAACAAACAGGCTGGCAGGGGAGCAGTTAGACATCAATCAGGTTGGAAGGGGAGTGGTTAGGGTGTGAGCAGGCTGACAGGCAGAAGCAGTTAGGTGCAATCAGGGGGACAGGCAGGTGAGCAGTTTGGAGCCAGCAGTCCTGCATTGTGAGAAGGATGTCCGACTGCACTGTTTAGGCCCGATCTTAATTTGACCTCTACAGGCAATTGAATATCCTTCAAGGGGTCCCAGATTGGAGAGGGCACAAGCTGGGCTGAGGGAAACCCCACCCCCACCCCCGTGCACAAATTTTGTGCACTGGGCCTCTAGTCTGCAACAAGGCTATACACACAGTCCACAAAGGGATTCACCAAGAGTGTACACCTCAGGTAACAGGGGAGGCCAAGACACCTAGCACACAAAGCTACCCAACCAACTCAGGGAAGCAGTGAAAATGGGGAGAGAAAAAAAAAGATTGCAAATAAAAGAAATGGAGGAAAAGAAATGACTGGATATAGAGTTCAAAACCACAGTGATAAGGTATTTCAAGAGGCTCTCAGAAAAAGCCGATAAGCTCAGTGAGAACCTCGAGGATATGAAAAAGTCCAACTAGAAACTAAACATACACTGACTGAAATAAAAAAGATATTTTACAGAAACAACAGCAGACTAGAGGAACACAAGAATCAAGTCAAAGATTTGAAACACCAAGAGGTCAAAAACACTTAACCAAAAAAGAAAAAAGAAAAAAAAATTCAAAAATTTGAGGATAGTGTGAGAAGCCTCTGGGACAACTTCGAACATACCAACATCAGAATTATGGGGGTACCAGAAGAAGAGAGAGAGCAAGAGATGGAAAACATATTTGAAGAAATAATGACTGAAAACTTCCCCCACCTGGTGAAAGAGATAGACTTACAAGTCCAGGAAGCACATAGAACCCCAAGCAAAAGGAATCAAAAGAAGACCACACCAAGACACATCACAATTAAAATGCCAAGAGCAAAGGACAAAGTGATAATATTAAAAGCAGCAAGAGAAAAAAACTGAATTACCTACAAGGGAGCACCCATATGCTTGTCAGCTGACTTATCAACAGAAACTATGCAGGCCAGATGGGAGTGGCAAGAAATTTTCAAAATGATGAATAGCAAGAACCTACAACCAAGATTACTCTACCCAGCAAAGCTATCATTCAGAATTAAAGGTCAGATAAAGAGCTTCACAGATAAGAAGAAGCTAAAGGAGTTCATCAACACCAAACCAAGATTATATGAAATGCTGAAAGATATTCTTTAAGAAGAAGAAAAAGTTGTGTGCTTCAAACTAGAGCATGGATGGAACTGGAGAACATTATGCTAAGTGAAATAAGCCAGTCAAAGAAATATAAGTATCACATGAACTCACTCATTTATGGAATATAATGAACAACACAAACTGATGAACAAAAACAGATCCAGAGACAGAAAAGCATTGACTGTCAAACCTCAGAGGGATGGTAGGGCAGGGTGGGAGTAAGGGGAGGAGATCAACCGAAGGACTTTTATGTATGCATATTAGCCTAATCAATGGACACGGACACCAGGGGGGTGAGGGCATAAGTGGTAATGAGGGGAGGAGGGGATTGGAAGGGGTAATGGGTGATAAGGACACATATGTAATACCTTAATAAAGAAATAAAAAAATAAAAATATAAAATATAAAATAAATAAAAAATAAAAATGTTGAGTAAATATTTAGAGAATCAATTTTCAGGTGTAGCAAATTACCCTGCCAATAGAACTATTGCTCTTCTCCAACCCTGGGCCTGGAATGATGGCTGGGAGAAGGAGTTACTCTTCCAGGACCAAATATATGGAGCAGGTTTAAGTATTGCTTGTGCACATTTAGGAAACTGCCTTATAATGTATGAGGAGTAGTTTATAATACCCATTCCTTCAAACACCTTGAAAAAATAGTAGGTGCATTTTTCTTGCTGTTAAAATGCTGCTTCTGTGGCAAAGCTATGGAAATAGAAAACAGATCTGTCTTCAAGAAGATTTGGGGAGAGAATTGGAGGTATTCTAATCTTGAATGCGCTGATAATTATCCAATTTTTGCGTTTGCCAAAACTTGTACAACTGTGTACCAAAGAAGTGAATTTTATGGTATATAAAGATTTTAAAGATTCATATCTATCTATCTATCTATCTATCTATCTATCTATCTATCTTCTATCATCTATCTATCTATCTATCTATCTATCTATCTATCTATCTAATCTATCTATCTAATTAAAGGGTACCACTAGAAACAAGCCGGATTTTCTCCTTATATAAAATATTGCTGCAGTGGGCTTTGATTTTCAATATTTCCCAAACCTTGTATCTTATGATTCTATGTTAGAAGTAACTAAATAAATCTGAAACTGGTACATTTTGTATGAGCAATGGTCTGTTCCACAAGCTGTGTTCAGATCATAATCATTACCTTCTCATACATGTTTAGTAGACAAATGTCAACCACTAAAAATTGTTTTAATTTCCCTTCAGCTTCCTTGATTATTTCTAGAGACTTGTTTCTAGGTCAGATTGTCTTAGCACACACAGCTAACTCCAGTTGAGCCAAACCAGATTCCTTTCAAAGGCTCTGACATTGCGAGTCTGTGCTGGCATTTCATTTGTTTATAGAGGAAATGTTAGGACTCATTTTGCCAAGTAGCAATCGTGATTTCAAATTCCTCCCATAAACTTGCTTCTTGGCTTTATTCCAAACTTTAAGCTGAAATTTACCTTACAATCAGCTGAGGCATAGAGTGAGAAGTACACTATCATGGTGTTATTCAACACACACATTAGATTGCCGATCTTTCAACATTAAAATATAATGTGGTGTTTCACAGTTTGGGCTGTTATGTCAATAGCAAATTTAATTAAATAAAAACCTAAGGAAAAAATGTGGTTTATTCCTGAAAACCAGATACTGAATTTTGCCAAGTGGATCATATAGATCTCAGGTGTAGATTTTTTATTTATTTATTTATTTATTTATTTATTTATTTATTTATTATTTTTATCTTTATTGTTCAATTTATTAATTACATTGTTCCCCCTTTATTATCCCCCTATATCTCCCCTCTACCCTGTGCCCATCCCACTCTCTACTCTCCTCTCCCCCTCCCCACTGTCCTCTCCCATTGTTGCAAGATTTTTGTCCAGTCTCTTGATGCACGTCCCACACCCCTTTTCTCCCCAAGAATGGTCAGTCCATTTCCTCTCTATGTCCATGATTCTGTTATATTCACCAGTTTATCCTGTTCATCAGATTACTAATTCACTTGATTTTTATATTGATTTATTGATAGATGTGTATTTGTTGTTCATAATTTATATTTTTACCTTTTTATTCTTCCTCTTCTTAAAGAATATTTTTCAGCATTTCATATAATATTGGTTTGGTGGTGATGAACTCCTTTAGCTTTTTCTTATCTGCAAAGCACTTTATCTGATCTTCAATTCTGAATGATAGCTTTGCTGGATAGAGTTATCTTGGTTGTAGATTCTTGCTATTCATTACTTTGAATATTTCTTGCCACTCCCATCTGGCCTGCATGGTTTCTGTTGAGAAATCCGCTGACAATCGTATGGGTCCTCCCTTATAGGTAACTAACTGTTTTTCTCTTGCTGCTTTTAATATTCTCTCTTTATCTTTTGCTCTTGGCATTTGAATTATGATGTGTCTTGGTGTGGTCCTCTTTAGATTCCTATATTTTGGGGTTCTATGTACTTCTTGGGCTATTAAGTCAGTTTCTTTCCCCAGGTGGGGGAAGTTTTCAGTCACTATTTCTTCAAGTAGGTTTTCATTACTTTCCTCTCTCTCTTTTTCTAGCACCTTTATAATTTGGATGTTGGCATGCTTGAGGTTGTCCCAGAGGCCCCTTACACTATCTTCAATTATCTGGATTCTTTTTGTTTCTTGCTTTTCCAGCCAAGTGGTTTTGCTTCTTTGTATTTCAAATCTTTGACTTGGTTCTTTTGACCCTCTGGACTGCTTTTAGGACTTTGTGTAATATTTTTTTTTATTTCAGTCAGTGTATGCTTGATCTCTAGTTGGTTCTTTTTCATATCCATGATGGTCTCGTTCATATCCTCGTAGGTCTTGTTCATTCCCTTGTAGGTCTCATTTATTTCCTTGTAGGTCTCATTCATTTCCTCATGGGTCTTGTTCATTTCCTAGTTGGTCTTGTTCATTTCCTCATAGGTCTTGTTCATTTCCTGGTAGTTCTCATTAAGTTCATCAGCCTTTTCTAGGAGCCTCTTGAAAAGCCTTATAACCGTGAATTTGAATTCTATGTCTAGTCGTCTTTTTTCCTCCATTTCTTCCACACCTGATTTATTTCCATGTCTCTGCATGGTGGCTGCTTTTCTGAGTTGGTCGATTAACTTTATGTGGTTGATGTCCTCTAAGGGACAGTGGCTCATCCTCCTCAGTGACCTGAGGTGGATACTCTTACTGCAATCCTTTATTGGTTGTACAGTATTTTTGAATTTGAGCCCAGCTTTTTGTTGTTAGCCCTAGGAGGGTTTGACTTCCAGGGCAATTGGCTGTGCAGGAAAATTGTGATCAGGTTGGTCTCCTGAACTAGGGAGCAAGTCGCGGGTCTGTGCTGTCACACACTTTATGCACAAACTGCTGTTCCAAGCTACACTCACTCTCCTCAATCTCAGAGACCTGTGCTGCGCCCGGCTTTTAGGGTGCATACCCTGGACTTTGGACCTCGTCTGGCACTGGGGAATCTGTGCAGTGGGATGTCTCAACCCTCCCCGTTGGAGAAATCCAGCCAGGATTGCTGCTGCCAGCCCCACAGCCCGTGCATGCCCACGGCTCCTAACCTTTCTCTGGGCATATCTTCAAGGCTGCGCTCCGCTGCTCTTCTGAGTCTCAGTGTCCCACCTTTACTTTTATTTATGGAATTTTCACTCAGCCAGGTTTCCGGTGATTCTGGATGATGTTTGTTTTATTGTTATGTTGTAGTTTTGGAATTGTTGTGTTGGGCAGCACAATAGGTGTTTACCTATGCCGCCATCTTGGTTCCTCCTCAGGTGTAGATTTTTATATTACAAGATTTGTATATTTCACTGTGTGCCCACCATGCAAGGTCAAATAACCTTCCATCACCATATATTTGTTCCTCTTCATATCTTCCTTCTGGCAACCACCACACTGCTGTTTGTGTACACTATTTCAATGTTTTACCCCACATATGAGTGAAATCCTATGGTTCTTAGCTTTTTCTGCCTGACTTATTTCACTTAGCATAATATTCTGAAGGTCCATCCATTTTTTCACATATGGCAGTATTTTGTCTTTTCTTATGGCTGAGTAGTATTTCATTCTATATATGTACCACATTTTTTTCTTCTTTTTTAAAACCTCACCTGAGGTCATTTTTTCCCTTTATTTCTAGAGTGAGTGGAAGTATACAGAAAACAAAAATGGAAGTGAGGTAGGAGAAGGAGAGAGAGCCACATTAATGTGAGAGAACCACATTGATTGGTTACCTCCTGCAAATACCCCTACCAGGGTGGGGGAACCTGCAACTGAGGTAGGTGCCCTTGATTAGGAATTGAACCCGAGACCCTTTGATCCACAGGCTGGTTCTCTAACCTCTTACCAAAACCAGCCAGGGCTATACCAGATCTTCTTTATCCAATCTTCTACGGCAGGGCACTTTGGTTGTCTCCATGTGTTGACCACTGTGAATAATGCTGAAATGAACATAGGGGTGCATATATCTTTGCAAATGTTTTCAAGTTTTCGGGGGTATATATCCAGGAAATTGCTGGGTCATATGCAGGTATTGTTAGCTCTATTCTTAATTTTTTGAGGACTCACCAGACTGTTTTCTATAGCAGCTGTACCAGTCTACAAATCCACCAACAGTGAAAACAGATACCCATTTCTCCATAATCTCTCCAACACTTGTTATTTCTTTTCTTGTTGATAATAGCCATTCCAACAAGGATGAAGTGGTATCCCATTTAATATAGCAATTTTACTTATTTAAATCAGTACTAGCCATGTTTATCTTATTCCTATTTTTTAAAGAACACAAATCAATGTTAATATTTAAATTATTTGAGTTGTGGAAATTTGCATTTTCCATAGAATCATTTATAATATATTGACAGGCCATAATTATTGTTCATAACCTGTTTAGTGACATATGGAGCCCATAATGGCCTTATATTTAGTCATATTCACACCTGTTATAGTGACTTATGCTGTATGGACAGGTGGTAGGACACTCCAGATCCATTCTAGTGGTAAACCCAAACTGTTTGTTGCCTGTGTGGAATGTCTTTAAAATCCTCTCTAGGAGCTCTTATCAAAGTTAAAAGAAACTGACTGAGCTGAAGGAGTGTTTATGACTATTACCAAATCATATATCCAACAGCATGAATGGATGATGATTTAATTTATTAAGCATTACAAGAAATCCCTGTCTCACTGCTGTGTTACATTCCTCATGGCTCTAACAAATGACTTCCAGCCTGCTGGACAAGGTGGGTAAGATGTGAATGTAGCCCTGATATACATACTCAATTTTATCTGTGGAAATTGTCACTGGAAATCTTAGTTGGCAGTCCATCAAAAACTAGATCTTGATGCATCTGAATATAATATTTTTTTAAAAAGTTATGTCTTAGGTATAAATGACCTAATTCCACCTGGTAGTAAAGACATATTATGAATATTATATATTTGAAGCTAACAGGCCATTATCCCAAGGTGTTATTACATATAATCATATTATCTTATGTAAGTAATATCTCTTCTCACTTTGTCATATAACTCTTTCTAGTGAAGAAAGTTAAGAGTACAGGTAAACTATTAATAATAATGTATCAACCATTTAGTCTAATTATCTTCTACCAAGAAAAAGTTGAATGCCCAAGGTATATAACAATATGACTGTGTCTTCCATCTGGTTAGTGGTAGAGCAAGTATTGTAGCCAAGGTCTATGAACTCAGTGCCATCTGTCCTATTACTTAAATTTTGAACATAACCCAAATTTGCTTACTGCTAAAGTAGAAATAGCTATGGCTTATAAAAACATGCAGAAGACTCCACACTCAATCAGCAAATTAAAAATGGCTTACAGAAATATTAGACCAAATTTTTTTGAGTTTGAACTGTTAGGTGCCCTAATGTCAACAGATACCACCCAAGCTCTTCAGGCCTAGAGTTGTCTGAGATTCCCCACCCTACCCAGTTCTCTGCTTAGTCCCTGGGACTTCACTTTCCCATGATCCACCTTTATTTCTCTGCTCCAGTGTTTTCTCCAGTTGTCTGTGCTTTGTAGTGTTAACTCATTTATGGATCCTATTTTCCTCCCAGCTTGGGTGGTTCTTTGCTCTCTTCCTTAATTTATCCCAAATCTCAAATGCTAATTCCTCTCTTATGTGGAGTTTTCTCTCAGTTTCTGCCTCAAACTTGCAGATATAGACACACCCAGGGGCTTGGTAGTACACAGTCTTTTACCCTTCCCAGATAATTCTAGGGTTATAAATAGAGAAATAAATATGTTTTTCTATCTGGAAGAAACAAGGGAAAAGTCCTGTTCTAATCTCCACTACTTAAAAAGGATGGAATACATTACTAGAAAAAGCAGAACATGACATCAGTCTCTAATAGAGAAAACACCTCATAAGCACTAACATTCAATGAGACTTTACTGATGCCACACTCTGTGCATCCTAACAGCTTTGTAACATTATCCCATGTAGTTCACACAAGAATCATCTCAGGTAGATTTTGATATTATCCCAATTTGGAGGAAAGGAAAAGAAAACTGTCTTGAGATTAATTTGACTTTTCATTGCCCTTCAATTTATTTTATTTTGATCCATTTACCAGGACTTTATCAATGTAACCATCTCCATGTTACCTTTGTGATCTCACATTTCCCAATCCCTCTCCAGGGAAAAGGGTTTATCTGAATAATAATGAGAGCAGGACTTAAGTGATTGCTGAGCATGCTGCATGTACCAGGCATGATGGTTGATACTTAACTGGCATTATCTGATGAAATGCTCAGAACATACAAAAGATGTGCATCATATTGTTATCAGAATTTTAGCAGAAGCGGAAATTGAAGCTTATAAACGCTAAGTCTCTGCTCATATCTAGGGAGGAGGGGAATCCAACTGGAGTTTGTTCTAACAACTACTTTGTTCTAGCAACTGGCAGTGTCACCCTGGTCTGGGTAGCTTATGAAGCTTCTCTATTTAGAATGTGCTTTATGTGACGTGAGTTCAGGGCATTAGAAAGTCTTCCTGGGGTTTTTCCGACCACAGGTATGTATTCTGCCTGCCTGTTCTGATTCTGGAGGCTGTGGCTCCTACAAACTCACTGAAAACAAGAACACTGTAAGCATCTCTGCTTTTTCATGAAATATCTCAGCAAAACATTTATTTCAAAAACATTCACCACTTACTATATTTATGGCTTGGTTTTGTTATGTCTTAGGAATATTTCTCTCTGGAGTCTACAAAGAAATGATAGCAAACACCAGTGCAAACCCCAAAGGAAAGGCAAACTTCTCTAATGTTTTGAAATGTCAGGGAATCATTTAGAGAGGGAGTGTTTTGGGAGGCCCGTTATAATGTTCACTGTTGTTGGGTACCGTGTGCATTTGTAGATCAATTGTCCAAAGACCTCCCTCAGGCCAGAAGGCCATCTTTGGTGAATTAGTCTGATACCTTATCAAAGATGTGCCAATTCTCCCCTTTATTTTATTTTGCTTCATATTGCCTCAAGTACACTCTAAATGGAGAGCAGAGTGTACGTGAGGGGAAACACTTAGCAAATTAGACTAATGAGGACCATACTATTTACTTTGGGACTTCTATTTGATTAAAAGAGGATTTCGCCACACAGCTGCTTCCGCCGAGGTTACCCAGAGCGTCTACTATAATCGCTTTCTGTAAAGGAGCCAGTCCCCCTGCAGTCACGCAGATCCACGCTTCTTTTGTAGATTTTTCTCTTCTTTAGTAAAAAGCATCTTAACTGGGAGAACTTTAAACTCCAGTGTTTGAAGAATAAAATGCTGTTGATTTGCTGCGAAGGGAAATCATAGGTAGGCTTAAAGAAAGAAAAGGAGAACTGCATCTCTCTGTTAGAGGTAACTTGTAAAAAGAATAATAAGCAAGCATATGGAAGACAACATCTGGTGAATAGCGCCTTTCTGTCATTGCTTGTGTTACAGAGAAAAGGACGAAAACATGTCCAAGTCAAAACCTAACTGGGAATAACATGAAGCCAGCCCTTCCATTCTTTGGCATTTTAAAGGAGAGAAAGCAGGGCTGTCCTAGAACAAGAGCAAATATCCAGGTATTTGCACAATAATCCTTTATGAGGAAAAAGCATATTTTAATTGTTATCTGAGCCATATTATGTGAGCAGTGAGAAGACACTTTGTTTTGTTAAGGCTCCTTTTCCTCCTGGATTTTTTTTCTTTTTGCTTCTCATTCATTCTCCATTCTACCATTGTTTTTCTCACCTCCAGTCTCCAGCTCTTTCTGCTCTTCAATTTGTGGTGCCTGAGGTAATGAAAGGCAAGTGTTGGTGTGACAGTGGCCCATTGCTAATCACACTCTAGATTGTATTCTTTTTGTTCTCTCAGCAAGAGTTTTTGCAGGTGTTTGGGAGGAAGCAGGAAAAAAAAAAAACCACAATGCTTTTTCCTAATGGTTTTGGCATCACAAAAAGAAGCACCATTGCCAAAACCGGTTTGGCTGGTTTGGCTCAGTGGATAGAGCCTCTGCCTGTGGACAGAAGGGTCCCAGGTTTGATTCTGGTCAAGGTCATGTACCTGGGTGTTGTGAGCACATCCCCAGTAGGGTGTGTGCAGGAGGCAGCTGATCGATGTTTCTGACTCTCTGTCCCTCTCCTTTGCTCTCAGTAAAAAGTCAATAAAATATATTTCTTTTAAAAAGATGCATCATTTCTCAAAGACACTGCAAATTCAGATCAGATAAATATGCACCTAACAAATATAAACTATGTAATCTGTGATGGAAAAATATTTATTTATTTATATATATAAAAGAGCATGAGCATTTTAAAACCTTGGGGGGGGGTGTTGTTTTACTTTTATTATTTGTCAACTTGGCACAGCAACCTTGAAGACAAAATGATTTTTAGATCTTTGTGAGAGATGTGAACATTTTTAAAATCACCTCCAGTTTGTAAATGAGAACACTCAAGAAAAGAGATCCTGGAATATAATGTGAATAATGGTGAATATGAAATATGGATAATTGAAGAGAACTTTTAGTTTGGTGCAAGTATACTTGCTGTTTTATAAAGGAAAAAAAAAAAAGGAAAGCAAACCATAACTTGTTTCAGAAGTGTAAATTAAAAATTCAACCTGCAAAATAGGCAAATACTTTTGGAAAGGCGCTTAAGGTACCCAGGTATTGTGTGTTCTGTAATACAAGCTTTCAGGAGTGGGGACGCTGTCTTTCCTGTTCACTGTTCTGTCTGCACACTTACCCTGGTGCACAGTTGAATGAGTAAATTAGTGAATGAGTCAACATGTATATCACAGGGGAAAATCATGGATGTCATGGAGATTCACTATTAGTGATAAGTAAGGAAGATATTACAGAGGATTGCTGGGGCATGGGTGAGTGGGGGCCTACAATCAGAGGAATAGTCTTCGGATGCTAGACTGAGAGGGCATGGGTAACCTATGGACAAAAATCTATAGGAGAAAGGTCTCCACTCCCATGATGTTCTACATATTTATATGGAATGAGGGCAGGAATTATGAAACACTAAAAAAAAAAGAAACTCCTTAACTGAGGTGGTGTGTGTGGAAGGGGGTGTTCAAGAACACAGTCACTGCAATACCTATTGTTGTTTTTGTTTTTGTTTCTGAATATATTTTATTGATATTGTACAAAGAAGAATAGAGAGTTAGAAACATCGAAGAGAGAGAAACATCGATCAGCTGCCTTCTGCACACCCTCTACTGGGGATGTGCTCACAACCATGTTCATGCCCTTAACCGGAATCAAACTTGGGACCCCTCATCCTCTAGGCCCATGCTCTATCCACTGAGCTAAACTGGTTAGGACAATGCCTGTTGTTTTTAAACAGCTGATTGAGATCTACTTACATACCATGCATCTGACCCATTTAAAGTGTACAATTCAATGACCTTCAGGATATTTACATAATGTGCATCCTTGAATCTGTGTGAATATGTGTGTGTATATGTGCGTATGTGTGCATATATATGTGGATTCCCGCTCGTGTGTGCATAGCGGCAGGAGGGAAACTGAGCCACCAGGCCATCCAGATCTGCCTCTCTTCAGCAATATTGCTAATATCCTTATAAAATTGGCAAGTTTTTCCTGTGAGTTTCCTGAACTATATTTTTTCTGAAGATATTGCCTGAAATTGTATAATAAGCTCTGGGAAAAAGCCATATGTCATAGTTTCCGCTGACAAATGAATTACAGTGTTACAACTTTCAGTGAAAAGGTTTCCAACATTGAGTTCACATTCGTGATTTACGGCCCTATACTCACAACTTACAAATGCCTTGCTGAGGTTAGCTAAGCCTGGCCATTCCTGTAAAAATGAAAACATAACTGTTTAAGAGTCTGGCAAAATGCAGCCTACAGAAATTTTTATTTTAGGAAGTAACATAATGTTGTTTACTGATATGTTTCAGGAGGGAGCGCAAACATTTTCATTGTCTGTTTTTGTGTTTATATGTCATAGCCGTGTGTGTGTATGTGTGTCCGTGTGCACACACAAGCTCATATACATTTACACTAGCACATATTTACTTATCTACAGCAAATTCTTCAGAATGTTGAGAATTGAATAATACATATATATTACTATTATACTTAGTAATACTAACATATTTTTATGATAATCATACATATTTTAAGACATATAATATATATCAAACATAAGTCTTATTTAACTATATACTATGTTATACATTATGTCTACATTACTAGATATTTTTATAAATAAAGAATAATATGTATGTCATCCTATATAATAAAAGCCTAATATGCTAAGTGTCCAGTCATCTGGTCATCTGTTCAACCAGTCAGTGTTGCTTAACTGCTTGCTATGATGTGCACTGACCAATAGGGGGCAGCTGCTCTGACCCATAGTTTAGCTTGCAGCTGGTTCTGCCCCCTCCAGATGAGCAAGAAGGGCCAGACACGCCCTGAAGCCTTCCAATGGTCCCTCCAACTGGTCAACCTCCCACACCTCTCCCCAATTATTCACCAGTAGGGCCCCTCAGCTTGGCCTGCATCCTCTCACAATCCAGGCTGAGGGACCCCACCCCTCCAGTGAATGAATTTCATGCACCAGGCCTCTAATTTATAAATACCCTATATAATAAAAGAGAAACACGCAAATTTGACTTTACCTTTGCTCCTGATTGGCTATGCTACCAGCCAATCAGGAGTGGGGGTGGGGCCAAGTGGCGTGAGCACCAGGCCCAGGGGTGGAGATGAAACGGCAGTGGCAGCGAGCGCCCAGCCCCAGGGCGTTTTGAGGGGAAGCGGCAGCAGCAGCAGTGGTGATGGTGGCAGCAGGGAGCCGCCTGGCCCCCGGGGCCGGGTGGTCACAGACAGCTGGGGCTGAGCTGAGCAGGGTGATAGTTGGGTGCCCACATCCTAAAGCCTCACTAGAGGCTTTAGGCCTTGGACAGGCTGGGGGTGAGCCATCAGTTGGACATCACCTGAGGGCTCCCAGTATGTGAGAGGGGACAGGTTGGGTTGAGGGACCACCCACCTCCAGTGCACGAATTCCGTGCACCAGGCCCCTAGTGAAATTATAATGGAGGCCGCATGTTCATTCCTATTTTCCTGAGAGTTTTCCTATTTGCAGACCAGATCTTCAAATTTTCTGACATAAATAATACTCTGGTTTCCTTTTAAAGCCATTTCTATTATATGCATTGAGTAGACTGTTGTTTCACCAGTGTCTCATTTCATTGGGGGGGTCCTCATTCACTGAAATCTGCCATGACAATGGTGTGATAGGGCTGGAGGCAGAAAGACTGGTCTTCACTGAATTGAATCCAGTGAACCAGAAAGAAAGGGTCATGACTGGGTCAGTGCGTGGCATAGCACCAGCAACTGGGAAGGAACAATAAGGATGAAATCCACAGAACCAAAGCCACTTTGCCCCAGGTCAAATCCAAAAGCAAGTCCTTGAGTGCCCAGAGAGAAGTGACATGCCATTACTCTTTAGGCAAAGGGGCTCTGAGGCCGGGGGCCATTTTAGGAGGAGCAGGGCGACTCCCTGACATATGTCCATGTCCTGTCAGAGGCCCACGGCAGAGTCTGCAGTGTCGATGCCTGAAACATTACAGGAGACTGGTAACCCTGGCAGCTGTTGTCAGCACCAGCACTGGCAGAACTGGGACTTCCTGCCGTGTCTCAGCCCCAGGTCTGTTTTCCTCCCATTTCCCCACATCCGTTAAGGGGACTTTATCTTACTTTATCCTAGGTTCCCATCCTTACCCCTGTTCCTCTAAAGGAATGCCAGAAAGTCTGAGCATGGTGATTTATTATTATTGTTAACTAGGGGCTCGGTGCACAAAATTTGTGCACTGGGGGTGGGTGATCCCTCAGCCCAACCTGCCCCCTAACACATACTGGGAGCCCTCAGGGGATGTCCCACTGACCAATCACCCCCAGCCTGGGGCTGATGGCTGGCTCAACCCCAGCCCTGCCCCCTCCAGCCCAGGCCTTCTCTCCAGTCAGCTCCTGCCTGGCTAGTGCAGGCCTTGACCCCCTACCCGGCCCAGGCTTTCTCCTTGGCCAGTACATGCTGGCCGCCTCAGCCCCACCCACCCTGGTCCTGGACTTTGCCCCAGCCAGCACGCTGTGGCCCTGGAGGCCTCTGCCCCACCCCTCTGGCCCTGGCCACCTCGGCCCCACTCCACCCTGGCCGGGGCTGCACACTTGCTGGCTGCCTCCACCCCAGCTCCTGATTGGCTTATGGGCATGGCTTATGGGCGGGGCTTGATCAGAGGTACAGCCAATTTGCATATTACTCTTTTATTAGGATTATTAAGTTTTATTGTGGTGACATTGGTTAATAATATTGTATAGATTTCAACTGTATATTTCTATGATACATGATCTGTATATTTCATTGTGTGCCCACCACTGAAGGTCATGATGGTGACCTTCTATTAAAAAATAAAAAAGCAAAGGGGGAAATTTTGTCTTTATAAGAATCTCCCTCCTGAGAAATTAGGTTAAAAACAATAATTAAAAACATTATACACAATACTGAGGCATTTTTCACTTCTATGCTTCTTTGTTGTTACTCTGCCCTTAGAATATAATCCTATATAATAAAAGCCAAATATACAAATTGACCAAAGAGCAGAATGACCACCAGAATGACTGGTTGCTATAACACGCACTGACCACCAGGGGGCAGGCACTCAATGTAGGAGCTGCCCCTACCCCGCTGGCCCCAGGCCAGCCAAAGCAGATGCCAGTGGCCTTAGCCAGCAGCTGCAAGGAGCTGGGTCGACTGGTGAGTGGGCGGTGCAGATTGGCCAAGGTGGGTGCCAGCAAGGGCCCCTCATTGATCCTGATTGCCTAACAGGCCCAGGGATTCTATCTATGCATTAACTTCATACACCCAGCCTCCAGTAAAACATAAATTGCTTAACCTTGGACAAAATATAGAAAAACCTTATTCCTGAAAACCATGAAAGAAAGAAACTGGTAGAATGTAGCAAACATTGGGAAAAAGACTCCCCATGGTGGCTGTGAATGAAGACAATCCAGAAGTGATCTGGGAAATACTTTGGCAGAGAACACTCAGGGTTCAAACTCCAGGTTGCCTTTCTTGATCCAAAAAAGAAGTTATCACTTTCTTCTGTAAACTTTCATCTTTTTTACCTATTCTTGTCACTAGAGATTTTTTGTGAATGTTTTACTCTGCTAACCTATATTCATCTTTAGAGATATTCCCATGTAAGAAAAAAAAAGTTTCATATTCATGTTATATTTAATAAATACAGAATGAATTCGTGAGCTATTTGTGGGGCTTAGTCCACATTGCTTCTCTGCTGACATTTTTTAGGTCATCACTCAAACCACCACAGTGCTTACTCGACCTGGATCTCAGCCATAGACACTTCCACAGGTCACCCGGAGTTGGGAACTCTGACATCATACAGGGAAATATAGTCTTGATATCACAGGCTGGATAAATCTTTCTCATAAAAATACTTTTACATTTCTCCACTTCAAGGATGTTATGTAGATTAGTTGGGAGCATAAGTACAATGTTTATTATCTTCTAAAAGATAGATTTTTCTAAAGTTATTTTGAAGGTATCTGTTGGAATAAACTCTATGACTTTCTGTGTTCCAAGATTATAGTGGGCTGGAATACAGAATATATCTTCCCATGAGAAAGAACTGAATTTCTTTAAATGTATAAGGTTATAGATGTTCTCTGCATAGGTATAATCAAGCTAAAATATTGAAAGAACAATAGGGGAATATGTAAAATTAGAAAATTCTTTCTCTAGAAAGAAAAAAAAAGCTAGAAATCAGATTTTTAATGTATGAGTGAATTTCTTATATGATGCTTTAAAAATTTTTGTAAAGGAAACTAAATTTTTTAAAGTAAACTTATGATTTGTGATGATACTCCTTTTGGTCTAGAAGGAATTCTTAGATATTTTAGAAGCAATGGAAAAGTAATTTAAAGTCTTTTTTTCCCCAAATGTGTAATGGGTATTTATAATATACAGAGTAAAAAACAAAATCATATTTTGGATCTTTCAGACCTGACTTAGCAAAAAGCTAATTTGCTTTGATGCCCTTTGATGCATTTAATTTAATTTATTGAAAGTGAATTAATGTGAAATGATAAAATAATTATTAAAATGGAAATGAAAGAAAAGGAATGAATCAGATCAAAAGGGGGGAAAAGTGACTGATTAACACACTTCACAGAGTAATTCCCAATTTAATTATATTAAATCTAATTGTTACCAAACAGATGAAGGGAAATATATAGCTTTGCTGTCTAATAGAGAGAGGGAGCAGAAAGGAAAGGAAAACAACAACAACAACAACAAAAAACAACACACACACACACACACACACACACAGAATGTCAGTAGGATAAATAAATCCAAGAGTAAACTGAGAGTGGAAACAAGAATGGACTTGTTAAGGAGGCACTGCCTCTCTGCAAGCTCAAAAGAAAATGTGTTAAATGAATGTCATATGGTTTCAGAAAACTAATTGTAGCTTGTAAAGCATCCATATTCAAGTCGATAAATACATATTGAGTGAACGCTATTTTTGAGACATTATGCTGCTCATCTGTCTTCTAGCTGGTTAGGTTTTGCTGATGCCTAGAGCAAAGACAAAGCCAAGTTCTATTGATCAATGCCAATCCCCATTGAAATGATAATGAACAATCCATGCAGTATACCTTGATTTACTTTTTTATATTGAATGTGATAAACATGAAGTCATACACTTTACAATAATCTAACTAATGTTTATTACCTATTCTTATGATTACATATTATCATAGTTTCAGCCTTCAATAAAATGGACACGTGAGATTTTGATGGTTGATTTTAAAATTTTGTGATTAAAAATCTATTTTAAAATTAACCTGAAGAAAGTGGGGATTATTCTGAATATTGTACAGTTTTTTTTATATATATTCATTTAAACTTTTTTTAATTACTTTTTCTCAATGGGTAAAGAGTCCTTTGTTTAATGCTGCTGCTCATTTCTCTTCATCTTTAGTGATGTCATTTTAGTCTGAATTTCTGTAATCTTCCTTCTGGACTGCATAGGAATCTTTTAGAGGCTTTTCCTCTTCTTATTTCTTGTCATCACCTTATTTATTCCCCAACCACATTCTGGTAGATTTTGAAATAAATATAGAAAACAAATAATTTTGCACCTAACAATGTATTGGAAAAGGTAAGGGTAAGGCATACGTTTGAAAATGTATGTACTCTTACCAACATAGTGGTAAGAAGCATCAATACATAGTTCCAGCTTTTGGTAGCATGGCGCATTGGTTACTCTGAAGGTTTCCAGCGTTGGAAACCAACCACATCCTCCATAAACTAGATTATCATGTTCTTTTCAGATAATGAATTGCTAGAGCCACAGTAATTTAGAGAAAACATACGAACAAACAAACAAAAACAAGCCTTCTCACTTCATTCTCTGATATCCGAGGCACTCATGGCAGAAACCTAAAGAGGGCCCTTTTCTGAAGGATAGAGACAATTAAACCGGGGAGGAGATGTGGCTTTTGGGAACCAGACTTAAGATGATTGGTTTTTTTATTCTTTCACTGTGGACTACCTCCTTTTTCAATCGTTATTTGTGGTGTGGGCACATTACCAGGTTGCTGTCAGAATTAATTACTGTATGAATTGCGTTGTCATTTTTGAATAAAAGATTCTTGAAGAGTATTATTGGTAACTGAGATTTCTAGACATTCGACCTCATTGAAAAGTGTTGTTGTCATGACCCCTTTAAAAATAATCTCTGGGCATGCGCTTGCTATTTGGCTATTGGCATAATTGCTAATGACAGACTTATTTTTTAAGGGAAAAAAATAGAAGGCTATCTAGAGATTTCTCTCATAATTAGCCAAAACATTGACATTAAATGTAAGAAAGAAGTAGTAGAAATGAGTGTTTGAGCAGGGATATTTTCAGACTAACTAGTTCACGATGTGGGATTACAAGGAAAGGATGAACTATCCTCATTTAGTTTCTTTCCAATGGACATTGCAATTTCGTAGACCAAAGGAAAAAGAAAACAATTGTGTAAAAGTAGTCATGAGGAGGTAACTGGGATGAAAACGACGGATGGCTTGCCTGTGCTTTCTTGCTACCATCAAGAGAATGAGACTCCTTTCCGGAAACCATATCCCTGGCAGAAAATGTCTTTCCCCTTTTGTTGGCAGGGTTTCCTTATGCACAGAATAATGTTTTGAATGAAAGGAAAACTGCTTTCAGATGAAAAGGAGGTTAAGATGGGAATGCTTGCCAGCTTGCGTTCCTTTCTCACGGAGTAGTCTGTTTCAATTTGGGGTCCGTACTATCTTCTCATCAATGAGAAAGGGACCATTCTTCTTGTTTTCCAGTTCCCAATTCCAGATTAGCTGGGGATTCCACAGAGCCATCATCATGGATCTTAGTTTGCACCTTTACTCTTAATCACAGTGTTTTAACTTGTTTCCATTATCAATGTATATATCAGATATTTTGTTGGGCACCTAAAAATAGAAGAGTGAACAAGACAGCGTGGTCACTGTCTTCATAGAGCTTCCCATACAGGTTTCTGTGTAAATATTAAATATGCAGATTATGTCTTATACTTCAATAGAAATGAAGCATTTGCATTGATACTTATCAACGTGAATAAACCACTACTTAAAAGAATATTAACTCCCACCAGCCAGGGTGACTCAGCGTTTAAGTTTGACAAATGTATTGGGAGGCCACTAGGTTGTAGGCTCGATTCCCAGAACAAATGCTTCTCTCTGATCAATGTTTCTACCAGTATCTCTCCATCCCTCCACCTTCCACTCTCTAAAATCCTTTTTTAAAAGGAATGCTGACTTACAAAGTGTTTTTTGGACAAGAAATTCTACACTCTACAATTAGACCAGGTTTGTCATTAGTTGAATGCCAGTGCAATGTTCAGTGACTAGAGGAGTAAATAGTTATTAAAATAATTTAAAAGGGTTTTTTTTTTTTTTTTTTTTGCAATCACTTGGGAAAAGTACCTTAGTAAGTTTTTGACTTTATCTGGAATGTTTAATGATAGAGAGAAATGGGTAAGGCATTTTAAAATATGTGATCTTTAATAAAATTTTTGTTTTGGTTGAAAGGAATCCTCTGGTTGAAAGTGAAATAGAAGAGTGAAGAACCAAACTAAGGGATTTGCTAAGGTCACCTACCTGGTTAGTGACAGAAATGAAAATCAAATCTCTCCATTATTACACTCTCATGAATTTGTTGTTTCCATTGAGTGCCTGGTAAGAAGAAAAGTCTCCAAACAATTTCTTCTATATTTTAAAAAGATAAAGGCCTTCTTCACACAGTTCATAGGAACCAGGCTGTGTTTGTAAAGCTGATAACCAGGGGACACTTGTGCTGACCCATTTGGCCTTTGAGGTTCTTTGCTCACTCATGGGGGCAGAGAACTAATAACAATAATGGAAACAATGTCCTTGCACATAAACATTTGGTCACTCACAGCATGAGATGTCTTGTCAGAATAGGAGATAAAATAATGGTGTAAAGATTTACTGTCAGGGAGCTGGACCAGTCTCAGCAGGATGGCAGCTCGAAGCAGATAGATGGCCTGGCATTCTTGGGTCACCTGTGTTTACACTGATGAATGTGTGTGGTTTCCCTGGTATGTAGCATCACATTGTGGTTGTGGTTTTTATAGCACCTGTAGCCCTCTCTAGAATGTATCTTTCTGTTTCTATTGAAGAGAGAAGGAGCCTCATACCTAGACTTTCCAGAAATAAATTATATGACCCATGTAAGAACAATTTGCTGCAGATAAAAGGACATACACCATAAGGGTTAAATATAATATTTCTATTACCATATATAGAACTATTCAAATACAAATATTTTGCGTTGCAGAATTTGTTGGTAAAGAATTTACTGAAGAGTCATATTTTGATTTGGTTGCATAATTTAATATTTATACTGAAGCTTTTTAATGTACTATTTTCTAGAATGAAATGTTTGTGGTATGTCATTGTAAGAAATAATGTCTTTGGCTGACAGTTGAATCAGCTTCTTTCAGGTTCTTGTTGCATTCATCTAAGAATTTAATATTAACAAACCATTTGTCTGGAGTTCCAAAGTAAGCTAAAGACACTTGTTATGAAATCATGCAACTACTAGGAATTTAGATGAAAATTCTTGCATTTCTGAATATTTTAACTAGAAAACTGCTTTTTGTAAAAACAAAATGTACTTTGTACAATATATAAATGTATGGAATATTTATATTGTATCAACATAGCATGTTATTAACTTGTATGTTACATGATATTAAATTTGTGACAGCTTTTTAAAAAAATACATTTTATTGATTTTTTACAGAGAGAAAGGGAGAAATAGTCAGAAAGGTCGATGAGAGAGAAACATTGATCAACTGCCTCCCACACACTCCCCACTGGATATATGCCTGCAGCCAAGGTATATGCCCTTGACCAGAATTGAACCCAGGTCCCTTAAGTCCACAGGCTGACGCTCTATCCACTGAGTCAAACTGGTCAGGGCTGTGACAGCTTTTTACTAAGTATCCTCAAGTCATAGTCCATATGCAAGATATAAATGCAATTTTATTTAAATATGCATATTTAAAAAGCTATATTTATTTTCAGTATCACCTTCATTGCCTAAGATTGTGCAGTTTTGTTTTATCTACAGATATTCCAAAAATAATCTTTAATTATAGTCTTGTTCCAGTCCAAGATATATTCGACTGTTGGAAGCAGACAAATGCCATTTAAAAGTCAAAGATTTTATATATATAGCAAATAATTGACCTTATTCCTTATCTATTTATGTAAAAGCCCAAGCAACCTTTACAACTGAATAACCAGAATGACTGGGAAGACTAGTTGATAAGTTACTGACCACCAGGAGCAGATGCTCAAGCAGGAGCTGCCCCCTAGTGGTCAGTGCACTCCCACAGGAGTGCCACTCAGCCAGAAGCCTGGCTCATGGCTGTGAGCACAGCGGCAGCAGTAGCTTCTCCCCATCTCCACAGCAGTGATACTGAGTGGCAGCAGCAAGTGCAGTGGGCCAGGATGAGGGCAAGTGATGTGGTGGCACCTTGAGCTCCTCCCTGGCTGCCTGCCTCTTGGGGGGACTGCTACACTTCTCAGGGAATGTCCTACTGTCAGTTTAAGCTCAATCCCAGCAGGCCACTGTACACAAATCTGTGCACTGGGCCTCTAGTTTAAAAATAAATAAAAACAAATAATGACTTCAGTGTAATCCAAACAGGTGTTTCTGACAAGCATAGACACTGTAAAATGCATTACTAGTTGATAAATTTTTATCTAGTAAGTCTTTTAAAATATATTTATGAAAACTATTTCTTAGGAAATTATGACTACAAAATAGAATCTTCATAAAACCAACCTGTGATTCACTCTTGATTAAATGGAATAACATATAATGTGGGCATATTTTACTTGTACAAATTCCCTTTCCTGTCTTCTCTGAGTAGCTTTCTAGGAACGGGGGAAACATGGTCTGGGTTTTGATTCTGTGGTGTCTGTCAAAGCTTAGCAAGGCCATGCTTTGTATTGTCTATAATATCTCAAAAACAGATGGCAAACAAAGCGTGTTAGAAAATTTATAATTTACTATCCTGTGCCAAAGACAGAACACTGAGTAAAAATTCAGCCCCTTTAAACATCAAAACAACCTTCAGTTGTTCTGGTTGGTTCTGCATGTTTCACCATTTATGGTGCTTTTGAAGCCTAAGTTCATTTACTAATGCTGTTTTCTTTTCATCTGCTAAAACCGTTGCATACATACTAGTTTTTCATGCCAAAATGTTTTACCTGGCAAGACAGTAAAGCTGTCTTCTATCTTAATTCTGATTAATTTTATCTTTCAAATACTGAGCCATTAAGATTAGAAGTCACAGCAAAGGAGATTAATCAGGTGTGTTCAAAACAAAAACTTGAAACACTATAGTTGACCCTCTGAAGCTGCTTAGTGTTGGAAATCATCACTGATCCATGTGAATTCAGGAAGCAAAATGAGGCAATTTCCTTTCACATTTCACTAAATGGCCATGTTTTGCATCCTGGAGAGAGTGCGTCCCAGGCCGAGTGACTGACTCTGTTGGGACTTGGTTGCTCAGTAGGTGTGCCAGCGTGAGAAAGGAAACAAACACAAAGACAGCTGTTGTTAAGGGAGTTGGGTAGATTTTTGCCAAGGCCTTACCCATCAAACCTCTTCTGTGAACCGATGATGAAAATATATTAATTTTGGAAAAATATTCTCAGAATATTTTCTTTACTGTATGACTTCAAAAAACTAGAATATGAGTATTTTAATCAAGGAATATTTACTGCTAGACTGATTGCCTAAGAGACTGAATCATTGACCAGTGCCCTTCTGATAATCAAGGAAGTAAATGTGTTGAGTTTTATTATATCAATCTCCTGTTCATATGCTTCAATATTTTCCCATAGACATAGACTAAAGATTAAAGATATATTGGAGCCCCAATTTAATTTTGCCTCTATTTCCATATCTTATCACAACCTTGTCTAAGATAGTATTACTTTGCTTGAGATTGAGGTCCTCACTAGACTATGCAAAGGATCTCATTGTCTATGTGTTTAGACACTAACCTATGTGCCTATACACATATACTCACTTAACAACCAAAATGACCTCCATAGTCCTCCATGTTAATGTCCTGTTTATTCTAGCATTGAGCTTGATTTCCAGCCCATACTTCCTTGATCTATTTTGCTAAGAATTGCTATATTTGTTCCTCTTTATAACTCATTCAGCATTCCATCCAATGTTTATGGTAATACATTATATATTTTAAAGGTTATCTTATAATCTTACATTGATATTTAAAGTTTGCATTATATGTTTGACTTATCATGAGAACCAGTCACTAGATTTCTAACAAAAGCTTTATGCAAGAAAAGGTGTGGATTTATTTTCTTTTTCTTTTTTTTTTTTTTTGGCCACCTTCCAGTACCTGGCACACGATGTAATAATAACAGGTATTTCATAAACATTTTTGGGGCTGCTCTGGTATTTCTCCAAGGATGCTCTCTTTGTTCCTCTGTCCTTTGTCTGATTTATTTCCATATTCTCTCTTTTACTCTCCCTCTCCCTCGCGCCCTCCCTCTCCCCCTTTCTTCCCCTTGTGTGGATAACAAACGTTGGCTATCTCTTGATCAGTTAACTTTGGATGCAGACCTTGATCTTTGAACTACTAGTTAGAACTACTACTACTAGCAATAACTTTTTATTCTCCTGGATTTTTCTTTTGTTCCTCAGCCTCAGTTTGCTTCTGATCCACAGTACTATGCAAAATGCAGCATTTTTTGTCAAGCTTTATTGAGCTATTGAAGTATAAATTTGTGTAAGTTTAAGGTACACATGTAGTGATTTTATATATGTTATATTGCAAAGTAATTACCATGATAAGGTTAGTTATCAAATGTATCACTTTACATGTATTAGTTACAATTTTCTTGTAATGAAAACTTTTAAAATCTACTCTTTTAGCAACTTTCAAATATATGGTACAGTAGTATTAACTACAGTCACCGTGCTGTACATTATATACCTAGGACTTACTTGTCTTATGAATGGAAGTTTGTATCTTTCTACCATCTTCACCCATTTTTCCACCCCTCACTCTGTACAGTGCTTTTATTAATTTGATTTTTAAATGTTCCAAATATAAGGCAATGATTTTATGGGTATGACACCCAAAGCACAACAAAAGCAAAACTAAAGTGGGACTATGCTCAGACTAAAAAAAACTTCTGCATAGCAGAAGGAGCCTTTAATAATGAAAAGGCAGCCTACAGAATGGAAGAAAATATTTGTAAAGCACATATTTGATAATGGGCTAACATCCAAAATATATAAGAAACTCATCCCAGGCTGAGTTTCATATCCAATAATGAAAAAACAAATAATTCAATTAAAAATGGGCAAACAACCTGAATAGACATTTTTCCAAAGAAGATACTCACATGGCTAGCAAGTACATGATAAGATACTTACATCGCTAATCAACAGGAAAATATAAATCAAAATCATGGTGTAATAATTTGTCATAGGGTCTCCTGCCTACACTTTCATGAACCACATATCCAGCCAATTAATAATTTTAATTCTTAAGAAGAGTCCATTTTAAAAGTAGTGATTTGCCAAAAAGAAATCCTTGAGAATGCGAAGTACTTAGGGATTTCGATTTTATTAAACAGTCACAAAATAAAAGAAAATGTGTTAACTGTAATTTATTTTTCTTTCTGGCAAAATTGATTCATTATTTGGAAAATCAGCAATGACAAATCCTAAAATATAAATATTAGCCTGTGAATTATAAGTGAAAGCATGTGTACCAATGAAACAGTACAATAAGTATGTTTAAAGTCAACATTGAATTTCAAAACTCTTGACTAGTGAGAGACTTAGATAAAACTTAGTGGGGGAGGTAAGAGTGATAAAGAGACCTCTAAGCCATGGCTGGGAAGCAATGCAGAGTGTGCTCTGTACTGGGATTGTCCTGTTCAGCATGCTATCAGTATTTTGAAGAAGGCACAGAAGGGCCACTTATAAATTTTACTAATGGTAAAGATAAAAATAAATATTTTTGTAATAACTTTACAAATCTTAAGAGGTTTGGATTCCAAGCTGATTTATAATCAGTTGGTGTTTGAACGGAATTTTAATGAGTTTTGCATGTTATATGATTTCTGCAAAAAGCAAGTATAATCAAAGGTTGCATTCACGGATGGGGAGGTTTCACATTATGAAAGAAATATTGATTCTTTTTATTTTGAAGGCTCTTATTATTAGACCAGATCTGGGACAGTTTGCTCATTTCTACCTGTGACATTTTAAATGCCAGTGAAATAGGAGATGATAATAGGAAGAGGGGATCAGACAGATGAGATATTTAAAAATAATGCTTTATGAGGAACAAAAGGTAAATTAGCTGTGTGTAGTCTGAAGAGGAAACTAAGGGGAGATGTAATTGCAAATGATAAAACATTTTCAACTTAACATTTAAGAGTCAAATGCTGGGTGTAATCCTCATGACTAACCAATTGGTGAGGGAAGGTGTGGACACAGAGAATTGTCCTGGGGTGCAGGATGTGGATAGTGTTATAATAGCTCATAATAAGTATACAGTCTGGAAAACAAATGACTCTAGATAGGACAGAAAGAAAGAGATGTGATCTATGCAAAACCCAGTGCCTTCTTTCTTCTCTGACCTTCAGCCTAATCTTCAAACCTGACCAAATCCAGCTCTAAAGAAAGTCTTGGAGATGTTAGTTTTCTGATTCCCTGTGATCCTGACAGATGCACAGGGGAGATTATGGAAGGTTCTGGTCTGTTGCCCATTAGCACAAGTAGGGTTAAAAGTTGCTATGGAAACAGAGGCCAAGGAAGGATATAGAGAGATAACCATGAAATGGTCATAGAGAGCTTCACACCCACAGAGGATCTGCTTTGGGCAAGGCAGAGAGATGCTTTGTGTTGTTCCATAGACCAGTAAATGACAAAAAATATTCAGAGATGAAATTTAGCTTTTTATGAAAAATAGCTTCACAACCGGCAGAATGATCTGTTCTGTTATCATGTGAGATGCTTAAGCAACAATATTAGGGGGATTTTTTTCATGGATGCTGTAGAAGGAATTCTTGGAGTAGGTGGTAGATTTGATTGGATGGCATCTACCTTAAATTTTACAATTTTAGGCCTTCTAAACTGCTCATCTAAAAATAACAGAGTATAAAAAGTCAATGAATTAATAGACAAAATATGAATAGAAATTAACAAAAGGAATTAAATATATTAAACATGTTTCAAAAACCTGGAAAAACAAATATTAAGCCTTTCTTATCAGCCCTTTACAGGATTCTGAACTTTTAAAAAAATAAATATTCATCAGTGCCCCAAATAATAAGCCTTTGGGTTTTTCTGCGAAATTTGGGTAGGAAAAAGCACCTCCTTCCACGTAGATGTTGGCACAGTCCTGAAGGGTGGCAGCTGAGGAGCCAGCTTCAAATGTCAAGGCTCAGAGCGCATCTGTGTGTGAGAGTAGATTGTCTCGTTGGTGAATTCCACTCACCGGCAGGGGCGCAATTACGCTGTTATTGACTACAATGCCTCCTCTTTCACCTGTACATATCTCGAGTGGTACAAGTGGCGAATAAAGGTACATTTCCTCTATATGTAAGAGAAATTAACTAGAAAGTAATGGACAAAAAGAAGGGGGGAGGATGACATAGCTTCATTTATTATGTAAGTAAGAAAGTACACCAATAAAGAATCTCATCGTTGATATTTAAGTAGCAAGTAGCTGGCATCTAGCTCATGCACTGTAGAATTCCTTATAAAGCATCCTAGCTCAGAGGTTCCCACTAGGCTTGAGTAGAGTCAGTAATGGGATTGCCATATACAGCCCACTGGCAGTCAGAATAGCGCAGAGCAAAGGAAAGACCTGGGTTTTAATCTGCATTATGCTGATCATTAGCTGTATGAGCTTAAGTATTTTATATCATCTGTAAGTGTCTACTTCAAATCGTTCTTAGAACATGAAAAGAGATAATGTATATGACATCTCAATATATGATATCTGTTGTTATTATTCTATGATGCTTCTAGTGGTGGTTGGAGACATTTTTTTGTTGTTGTTGTATTAAACTAATTTCAGTTTCCCTGTAACTTGAACCCACTAACCTCGTTACGGCTTATCTTTAAGGACAGACTTTTAAACATTTGAAAACAGGAATTGTAACTTCGCTCATTATTTCTTTTATAGGCTAATGGTTTTCATTCCCTTACCTTTTCTCGAGTTCCCTGGCTCCTGGTCACCTCCTGATCCTCATGTCCTCATGAGCAGAGACGTTCTGAACATGAAATGAGGCTGTGAATGGGACGGATTGTGGTTAAGTGGTTGAAACACAGAGATGGGCATTGGAAATGGAGCGTAGGGATTGGAACCAGCCTAATTTTGGTTTTTTGGACTGCATGATTTAGTACCTCTGACCTGCTTCCTGATATTCACAAGTTCTGTGGTTGGCATTGTTCCAGAGGCACTGACCTGTCTGCCACTTCACACACTGCGTCTCACCTGGATGTACTCACAGGTTGAATAAGGGCTGCCTCTGTGGTGGTTTGTGGGTTTCCAGAAACATTTTTTTCTCAAAACATTCTCCTCTGATTTTGCCTGAAAATCATGTATTTAATTCTTTAACCTTTTATCTGAAATTTCTACAGATAACCCCAAGCTAAACCATATTTTAACTAGTTTAATAATAATATATAATATATAAAACTTACTTTAAATCATGCTTTAAAGCATTAAAATGATTTTTTTCAGATATATGGCTCTATGAATTTTACAAAGATACATAATCATGTAACGAGAGCCAAAATCAGATTTAGATACCACTGCTCCATGTCACTTTAAAATCAATGCCTCCCTCAATTTGCAGCCCTTGGTAACACCATTGATTTTTCCCCCCTGTCTATAGTTTTTGCCCTTTTCTGGAATGTCACATAAATGTCATTGTACAGGTTGTAACCACTTTCTTCTTTCACTTAACAGAATCCTTTTGAGAATCATAGTTGTATAGCATGCATCAGTAATTTGTTCCTTTCAATTGCACCACAATTTGTTTATCCATTCAATAGTTAATAGACATTTGATTTTTTTTTCTTGGGTTTGTAGATTTTGGATAAAGCTGCTATAAAATTCCATGCTCATGCTGTTATAGAGACAGATGTGTTTATTTCTGCTGGGTGGAAACCTAGGTTGGTATAGTAAGTTTATTTATTTTTGTTAGTTTAACTTTTAAGAGGCTGAAATTTGTATTTCCACCAGGAAAAATATGAGAGCTTTGATTGCTTTACATCCTCCTCAGTATTTGGTATTGTCTACATATACAAGTGGGGCAAAGTAGGTATTCAGTTGTGAGGACACAGGCAGAGTTTATTATTGTATATTATTTATTAATTATTATATTATTTTCCATGTGAACAACTATAGACCTACTTTTGCCCCGCCTTGGTTTTAATTTGCAATCTCCTCATGTTTAATGACATTAAAAATGTTTTTCATGTGCTTATTTGCCATCTTTACCTCTTCTTGATGAAGTATCCGCTCAAATAATATGTCCTTTTTATTGGATTGTTTTTCTTATCATTGAGTTTTGAAAATTCATATGTGTATATTTGAGTATCAGTTCTTAGTCATGTACTAGTATGGGTGTTTATTTAGTTTTTATTCAGTTATAGTTCCATGCAATATTAGTCTATTAGGTTCACATGTATAGGTAAATGTTTAGAAAATCATGTACTTTACACAGTGTCCCTACCACACTGCTTCAAGTACTCACTTGGTTCCATATATATTGACCTCAATTCATATATGCGTTTTGTCCATTCTTGGTTCTTTGCTTTTCCATATAAAGTTTAGAATCACTCTGAAAAATTTTAACAAAAATCCATGCCTAAATTATTTTTGAGATTGCTTGGATTTATAGTTCAGTTTAGAGAAGAAATCACATCCTTATGTTATTGAGCCTGTGATCCGTGAACTTGTTACATTGTGCCATTTATGTTGTCCTTCTTTATTTGTCTCTTTAATGTTTTGTATTTTTAAGCATTCATCCTTTTCCTATATTGTATTCACTCTGTTTCATTTTGTGTTGTTATTTTTAAATGATAGTTTTTTAAGCTAAATTTAATTCCTAATTGTTCAAGTATTACAAAGAAATACAGTGATTTTTATATCTTCTATGATCTTTCTAAACTCTTAGAGTACCTTTTGTGAAAATTATTTGGGATTGTCTACTAAAATTGCCCTATCTACTGCAAATAAAGACAGTTTTTTTTTTCCTTTCCAGTCTGTATTCATTCATTCATTCATTCATTCATGCTTCCTTCATTGCCCTGATTAAAGTCTCTAAGTAAGAGTGATTAAAGCACAGCTCTTTGCCTTATTCCCAGTCTCAGGGCAAAAGTGTTCCATCTATGTTAAGTATAATGTTAGTTGTAGGCTTTTTATATGGAGTTAATCAGTTGGAGAAAGTTCCCATCTGTTATTAGCTTGCCAGGAGTTTCTATTACAGGTTATTGTTGAATTTTCCCAAATCACTTTCTACAAGTATTTAGATGATCATATATTGGTTATTTTTAGTTTACTGATATACTGAATCACATTGATTGATTTTTAAACATAAATTCAACTCTATTCCTGGAATACAGACCACTTGGTATATTGTTTTTATATATGACTTGTTAATATGGGTAAGGATTTTGTACTATAGTCATAAGATATATTGATCTGTAGATTTTTATATAATTTCTTGGCAAAGTTTTCTATGTGGTAATATTGGCTTCATAAGATGAGTTGGAAAGGTTTGCTTCCTTCTTTATTTTTAAGAATATTTATTTAGGAGTGTTATTCTTTCTTCAGTGTTTAGAAGAATCCTCCAGTAAAACCACTTGGGCCTAAATTTTACTTTTTCAAAGGTTTTTTAAACATGAATTTAGTTTCTTTACTAGATATAGGCCTAATCAGGCTATTGGTTTCTTTTTACATGAAAGTTCATAGTTTATATCTTTGTATGTGTATTAATTTCAACTCTAGTTGTTGAATTTATTGACATAAATTTGTTAATACTTTTTACTGACATTTTAGTAGCAGTAAGATCTTTATGATATTCCCTCTTTCATTCCTTTTTGAAAACTGGTTTTTCCCTTCCCATTTGTCTAGCTATAGGTTTATTATTATTACAGTGATCATTATGAAGGATCAGCTTTTGACTTCATTTATTTTTACCATTTTTAAATCTGTTTTAAATTTTATTAATTGCTAATTATAATTTATCTGTGACTATTTCTTTGGCTCATGATTTAGTTAAATATCTGCAGAGTTTAAATTTTCAAATAATTTGAAAATTTTAGATTTATTTTTGTTATTGGTTTATAATTTAATTTTTTATTGTTGGAGAGTTTACATTGTATGATTTAAATTATTTTAAATTTGTTTTCAAATAAGTGCCCTATGGCTCAGAATATGCTGTATCTTGGTGAATGCCCCATGTGCACCTGAAAGTGTAATTTTCCGTTGCTGGTTATTTTATAGATATCATGTAAATTGATAGGCTGATACTTTGTTTATAACATGTTTTGAAAGATAAGAAAAGATATATAGTGAAGAGTTAATGGTGCCTATAGTTTAAAAAAATATGTCCAGGAGCAGTATGGAAACATCTGTCCTAACCACATTGATGATAGCACAATGGCTTTGATCGGAAGGTAGCAGAAGTGAGTTTTTGAGGTCAAGTAGAAGTAGGTTGATGAAAATACAGTAAGTAGGTATCTTCAGTAACCCACATTCTCCATTAGTATGTTCCAGTCATTTCACGTAACAGTTTTGCTGCAGTTGTTTCTACAAAGACGGAAAAAGAAGCCTATAACATTTCAGGCTTGTTCACTCAGTCTTCATCCTTGCTTACTGTAGGTCAGGGATTACATCAAGTTCAGGGAAGGGGAGATCCTAAGAGGCATACTTATCCAATATAATTCAGTTATAATATCAATCAAGTATAACATAGCATATGTCAAGATAAATCGCCATTTACTTAGGATTTTATTTATGCTTTTTAGAGTACGTTAACATCTTCTGTGGAAAATGTGCTTTAAAATATACCTATTTTTGTAATGTTTGTTTTTGACTCACTTATAGACCTAAACCTTCTAATAGGAGAGATGCGAAGGTGAGACTATCTCACCACACCTTAAAAATGGGTGTTTAAAATAGTTTAATAAAAATCAGTGCCACATGTTAAAAACTATTTCAGCCCTTTCCTTTAAACTCTAATAACAGATTTATTTACACAAGTATTCTCAGCCAGTTTGCCATTTTGTTTTTACGTAAATATTCTTTTTTCCTAGGCAACTCTCAGGTACAAAGGGGAAAAGTATAACATTTTAGTAGTTTTGTTTTTACACCTTCTGGAGAGCAATCAAATTCTGTAATCCATAAAATAGAATATTCATATTTTGTTAAAATACCATTCAGTCTGCAACAGGTTCTTTAAATGAATAGATATAAAGGGGATTTTTCTATCCCTGATGATGCTTTAGCAGAAGCATTTGTTCAATCCAGTTTTGTGGTTTTTCTTTTAAATTATGTGATATTTGAGGAAGAACCATTAAGAAACGAGAAATCTCATGCTGTCTGCTTTTCCATAGATAATGTGTGCGAAGGACATGTTGCCGAGCCCAATGTTCTCTTCAGCAAGAGAACGCTTGGAAACCCAGGAGCTTTGAGTGTCACTTGTAGAGCTAATATCTTGCAGAAGAAACTGCATGCTATCCTTTGAAGGTCATTCCCCAACTCTAATATACCAGCCTATGTTACAAACAGTGTTTCTACATCCGTGAAAAATGTTGCCAAAGATATTTCTGGAATTGAAACCCAGAGGACAAGACAAAACTCCTACTTCTAGGGGTATGAAATGTTAAAATCCGCCACCCTACTTATCTAGGCTTTTGGACACATTGTGACTAAAGAAGATTCTTTCATAATAAAATAGATGAAGCCTGCTCACCAAACCCGGGATGTGAATATAAGCACCTTATTGTAATTGTATTCTTTTAATCGCCTGCATTCTCACATGCCTGATTAATAGGAAGTTTGAGATACCCTTGTTGATATCATCACCCCATTTATGCACCCCAGTATTTGCACTGCCCAAGCCAGAAGCAGGTATCTATCACCAAAGCACCTTCCTGTATTGGCAGTCCCTGAGAACTCCCCCCCACCCCTACTCTGATGCTCCATTACTAAAATGCAGTCTCATTCACAGCCTGAGGTTTTCAAAGAAGGCAGCCCTACTCCTTGATTATTAACTAGAGGTTCAGTGCACAGATTTGTGCATCAGTGGGGCCCCTCCTTGTGGCCTGTGGGGATCTGGGTCACGCAGGTCAGCTGAGCAATGCTCCTGCTCTGGGAGTGCACTGACCACCAGGGGATGCTCCTGCATTGAGTGTCTTCCCCCTGGTGATCAGTGCACATCATAACAACCAGTCAACTGGTCGGTCAACCAGTCATAATGGTCACTTAAGCTTTTATATATTTATAGATTACTTAGCTGTTCTCCATCCTGCTCTTTAACTGTGGCAACTCTTAGCATTCAGTCCTCCCAATTCACAAACACAATCAGTTTTTCAGGCAAGGCACCAGCAAGCTACTTGAGTGCTTGGCCAGAGCAAGTTAACTAAGAGATACAAATCTTCCAACCCTTTCCTCTACAGAAGTCCTCTTTGGAAAGAAGCAGTTTTTTGCTTTTGTTTGTTTTCCCATAAACCTCCATAAAGAAATTGATTATTGTCCCTTTTCCTAGACCAGTGGTTGGCAAACTGTGGCTTGCAAGCCACGTGCCACTCTTTGGCACCTTGAGTGTGGCTCTTCCACAAAATATCATGGCCTGGGCAAGTCTATTTTGAAGAAGTGGCATTAGAAGAAGTTTAAGTTGAAAAAAATGTGGCTCTCAAAAGAAATTTCAATCGTAATGTTGAAATTTGGCTCTGTTGACTTATGAGTTTGCCGACCACTGTCCTAGACCATGCGGCTATTTGCCCTTTTAAGGGTGAGGGGGGTGGCAATTAGTGCCAATGGGATTTTTCAGGACTCCTCAAGTGATCTCAAGATGCATATACCTAGACTAGCAAAGGAATGAAAAGAAGAGTCACTTATAGTCTCTATCTTTGCTAGGATATTATTCTTCTAAACATAGAATTCCTTTGCCCCTCTCCCTCCTATGACAAGTATCTCCTCTTCCTTCCCTTTTTTCTCTTCTCCTCCTCCTCCTCCTCCTCCTTCCCCTCCTTATGCTTCTGTTTCCTCTCTCTCTCTGTCTCTCTCTCACACACACACATACTCACACTCAGGAGGCAATGCTGGAAAAAACAAAAATGAAATGTCTGTTAGTACCTGGGAAAAGCCTTAACCATACTTGAGGTAAGAATTTGGGGCCACATTAGTTATGAAGAGAGGGATTTCTAAGTTCCAATTTTCCTATATGTAAAGTGAAATTCTAATAATTCAGAACTCATATATTTTTTGTGATGAATAAGGTAAATAATTCACATTAAGAGAGTGCTCAAACCAGAGTAAAAATTAATATAGCCATAATTTAGCCTTATTATTTCTCCCTCCATTTTATTAAAAATATTTTACCTTTGTATAGATATGGTATTCTCATTTCCATTTGAAGCTTTCTCTATTTGTGTACCCTAACCTGAGATTCTCATTCCTGCTCAAACCTAACTATTCCAAAGGCTCGTGTTCTACAGACCTTTTCATCGAAATAATCCTCAATGCTTCTACTTCCCTTTATTTTTACATAGATATCAAATATTAGAACTATATTAGTCTCAGGATGTTTATTAGTGTTGTTGATCCAGTGCAGTCCTCTACATAGACTGCCAGGTCATCTATGAGAAAAAAAAAAACTAGTTCCAAGAAGGGAAGCTGCAAGTTTTTTTTTAGACTCAGTTCCTTATGCCATTCAGTATCACAGCCTCATTCTCTTTGCCTGAGGGCCAATGTTAATTAAAGGTGGGAGGAGGGGAGGAGAGGACTCCTGCTTTGATGGGAAGGATGGGTTGGAGCCCTGATTCTGCTACCCTTTAAAACAATTGGCTTCTAAGGTCTGGAAGGAGGAGAGTAAAGGGGGGGGGGGGAGGGCTATCAACAATAAAAATATATTAAAAAGGAAATAAAACAATTGGTTTCAATAACATGGCCAAATATCTTACAAGTTCTCTAAGAGTAAAAGCCATAGTTTGAGTGCTTCTCAAGTAGATACAATGTACTGTAATATTGGGGCAATGACTTCTATTTTTATTTTATGTGCTAATCCTCACTGGAGTATATTTTTCCGTTGATTTTTTTTAGAGAGAGTGGAAGGGAAGGGGAGAGACACACAGAGAGAAAAAACATCAATGTGAGAGAGACAAATTGATTAGTTGTCTCCCACAAGTGCCAGGGATCCAGTCTGCACTCAAGATTCGACCAGGATCAAACAGAGGACCCTTCAGTCCAAGGGCTGAAGCTCGATCCACTGAGCCAAACTGGCTAGGGCTTGGGGACTTTTAAAAAATGAAATTATTAACCAATCACCTATTGATAATTGATATTTTAACAGGTACAATAGCAACCTCCTATTAGTGCTAGAATCCTTGATTTTTGTATAATCTTGTTCCTATACTGATAGGAACAATCTTTTTTTATTGAGCTTTTATTTTTTATTAAAATGTATTAAAGCAATAAATGTAACTTTTCACTTAAAACTATCATTATAGTTATGGTTACTGTTGATTGCTCAGCAGTTGTTTTTCTTATCAAAATTCTTCCTGGTTGATTTACTTCTTAATTCTGTCATTAAGTGGTGTAAATTTTAGGAGAGTATTTTTTTTTCTTATATTCCTTCAGAATACTAGATTAATGCATAATCTCTTAGATATTCAAATGATCCTCATTGGTTTGGGTAGTTCATAACTTTTACTCCAGAAGCCTTTGTTGCCTTTCATTGAATTCTTCTGGTTTGTTTTATTTCCAGTAATTCAAAAGCCATCCATTCTGGTTTTAAAATCACTTATCTGTAAATGTTTCTCATTACAATGCTTATTTCAATTTTAAACAAATTTCAATCATAATATATCACATACAATGATAATTTTAAAATTTATAATAAAATATTTACATTCTTTATATAACAGTTATATCAGAAACTTACTATTTTATTTATTAAATAGATTAAAGTGTGTTTTAATATAAAAAGCTGGGTAGTTTTATGTGGTACATATGTGTTATGTACTAAAATTCAGTCAGGCATTCTGGGAGCTACAATGGTACCCAATATTGCTTCAGCTCAACATATTTTGGGGTAATGCCTCCTGAACCCTGTCACTTTCCAAGACCTCAGAATTATTATAAGCAGTTTATCCAAAATTAAGGAAAAGGGGGAAAGTCCTATTTATTGAACATACTAGTGGCCTGGTGCGTGAAATCCATGCACATTATAAGAGAACTAATTAGAGAAAATATTTTAATATGGCTATTGGCCCTTTCTCTATATTAGAAGTGTCAGAGATGAAAGAAAATTAGTAAAATGTATATGAAAATCTTCCTCCTATCATAGTCTGGGGAGCACTGTGAAACCAGAGTCAAATTCATGCCCAACTGCATGCTCCTTGAAATCATCTCATACCCAGACCCAGCCGGCCCCACCCCCATTGGGCAAGATCCAGACCTGAATGGCCCCAGGCCCATCAAGCCCCGCTGGGCAGGTCCCCCATCAAGCCCCACCAGGCAGGGGACACAGCCTCAGGTCCCCCACCCTGCCACAGCGCCAAGCAGCTTCAGATTTCTGCCGGTCACTCTATATAGGAACCCAAACTCTGCTGTGGTCTCAGCCATCTTGTGTTATGGGAACCCTGCCTCCACTGTGGGTCCAACCATCTTGTCATAGCATGAGGGTGAATTTGCATATCACCTCTTTATTATATAGGACTAGAGGCCTGGTGCATAAAATTCATTCACTGGGGGAGTAAGGGAGTGTCCCTCAGCCCAGCCTGTACCCTCTCCAATTGAGGGATGTCTGACGGCCCGTTTAGGCTCGATCTGGTAGGATTGGGCCTAAACAGGCAGTCAGACATCCTTCTCACAATCCAGGACTGCTAGCTCCAAACTGCTCGCCTGTCTGCCTCCCTGATTGCCCTTAACCACATCTGCCTGCCAGCCTGATCACCTCCTAGCCACTAACCTGCCAGCCTAATTGATGTCTAACTACTCTCCTGCCAGCTTGTTTGCCCCCAATTTTCCTCCACTGCTGGTCACCCCTAACTGCCCTCCCCTGCAGGCTTGATTGCCCCCAACTGTCCTCCCCTGCTGGCCTGATGGCCCACAACTGCTGTCCCTTGCAGGCCTGGAACCTCCCAATTTCCTCCCCTGCTGACCATCTTGTGGTGGCCATTTTGTGTCCATATGGGGGCAGTATCTTGACCACATGGAGGCAGCCCTCTTGTGTGTTGGAGTGATGGTCAATCTGCTTATTACTCTTTTATAGAGGCCGGGGGCATAGGTTGGGACCAGCTGGTTTGCCCTGAAAGGTGTTCTGTATCAGGGTGGGGGTTCCCTTGGGTTGTGGGACAGTCTGGGTGAGGAGCCTATGATGGTTTGTAGGCTGGCCACACCCCACAGCGAATCAAGGGGAGACTCTGGGATCTGGGATTCATTTATGTTCTACAATTGAAACTTTGTAGCCTAGAGCAGAGCCAAACCTTCTCCTTGCTCCATGGTGACAGCCATTCTGTTTGAAACTTTGTAAACTAGAGTAGAGGCCTAGGCTAGGGCTGCAGAAGTTTGGCTTCCTCCATCTCCCCAGAAACCCTAGCCTCTTCTCTCTCTGGCTCCGAGGCTGCTACCATTTCTGTTGGGATTATGTATCTTCTGTAATTGAAACTTTGTAGTACTGAGTGAAGGCCTAGGCTGGCAACAGCAGGCAGAAAGCTGGACTTCCTCCATTGCCAGGGAAGCTCAAGCTGCCCTCCTGCTCTCAGTGGTGGTAGCCATCTTGGTTGGGGTTTATTTGCATATTTTGCTCCTGATTGGTTGGTGGACATGGTTGTGGGTGTGGCTTGATCAGAGGTATGGTCAATTTGCATATTACTCTTTTATTAGATAGGATATGCATCAGATATTTAATAAATAGTATCTTTTTATGTATTTTAACTGTAGTTTTATTTTTGACTATATATATATATATATATATATATATATATATATGTTTTATTGATTTTTCACAGAGAGGAAGAGGGAAGGATAGAAAGTCAGAAACATTGATGAGAGAGAAACATTGATCAGCTGCCTCTAGCACACCCCCTACTGGCAATGTGCCCGCAGCCACGGTACATGCCCTTGACCGGAGTCGAACCCGGGACCTTTCAGTCCACAGGTCGATGCTCTATCCACTGAGCAAAACCAGCTTTGGCTATTTTTGACACTATTATAAATGCCCCCATTCCTCCCCACCTTGCTCACTTCCACCCATCCCCCAGCCCCTTATCTCTCGCCTTGACCTCACTGCTATCTGTGTCTATGGGATATGTATATAGTATATATTCTTTGGCTAGTCTCTTCACCTTCTTTCATTCAGTTACCCTTTCCCCCCTCCTCTCTGACAGCTGACAGTCTGTTCCCATGTATCTATATTTCTCTAGTAACAGTGTCTAATTTACTCTCTCAGCAAAGGTTGGAATAGATATTATTTATCTAGATTTAGAACAAGAAAACAGAGGCTGACGGGGCTTCATAAGCTGATTAAGATCCCAAAGTAGTAGGGAATCAAACCAGTACTGAGTACAGTTCTGACTATAGCTGTGGAGCCTCCCCTCCATCTCCTTCCCTACCCTCCACTCCCTTCCCCTCCCATCCTGTTCTGTTATCTGATTCTTTTGTTTTCTGTGCCTAATAAGATTTTTTTTAAACATTTGATGTTTTGGCTATGAATTTCTTCAAAACTGTCAGAATAGGACATCTCCCTGTCCTATCCCCCAGACTGGAACCTCTCTCCTCTCTCCATGCTTCTATATCCAGAGCATCTGGGCAAGACTGTGACTGCCAAAGGACAAACATCTTCCTTGTCCTTCCATCTCTAGGTCCTGTAACAAGGTATAGCACAGTGTAGGTGCTAAGTAAAGGTTTGGAGGGATCAATTAATTTTTGGCTTTGGGGAGATTGGTGATTTTCACACATATTGGCTCTCTTAGGTTTGAATAAGCAGAAAACGGGACTTATCCTCAAGCGTGTCCTCCTCCTTTGTGAGAAAGTGACCATTAGATAATCCTATATTGCAAGCAATATCTTGATATAAAGTTCAGTGACTCTCCATTTCTCCAGTAACATCATGTTCCTGCCCAGACCAGCCCAGGACCGCCCCTGCTAAAATCCCACCTAAAAAACCCACCTGAAACCCTTTAAAAGTCTCCACCTTGGAATGTTGGGGAAGACACCATTTTAGGTCTCTGGCCATCTGCTGGCCAGTGCCCTGAATAAATTTATTTTACTTTCTCAGGGCTCCTGCATTTCTCCTTTGGTGACCCTGACAGTCTGTTACCCAATTTTCCATTTTTCCTCCTACAGGCAACATACCCTCCTATGTGGTCAGAGAGAACTCAGACTTTTAGTCACTTGAAATAGATACAAACAGTACTAACATGTGTTTACATGTATGAAACACTCCTGGCTAAGGGAGCAACAGCTAAACAGATCCCAGGGATTAAACCTTGGCCCCACCAGACAATTTGCTGAGTGACTTAGATATTATAGGCTAATAAATTTCAGTGTTTTCATCTAAAATGATGGGCAAGGCTTTTTGCTGTTTAATTTTCTTAGGAATTGTGATGCCTAGAGTGAAATAGGTACTCAGTACTTATGGGTGAATAATGCATGCCACATAGATCTATTTTTTTGGTTGCCATGGTTTTAAATAGGTTGATAAATGTGAAGTGTATCAAGAAGGCAGGCATAGTAAGAGCTCAATAAATGTTAGCCATTATTATTATGTACTAGTAAGTGCAACTCTTCACACAAACACTTTCTCTAGCTACAATTTATTATGCCATTGGCTTTCTCAAAAGTTTTTATGCACATGTCTGTTGTTGAATATAATGCCCTTACTGCTATTCATTATTATAAATTTATGATGTGAAAAGTTACTTTCCACATCAATATATATTCTTCCTTTTATAAGTCAATGAAAATTGCATAATCCATCCTTTTTCTATTTCTCTTGGATACCAGGAAGCTCAAAATGAAATTCAATGCTTGTATTATTTCAGACATTTTATGTTGGTAAAATTCTCACTCCTATCTGGGCTATTTTTAAAAATATAAAATTTTCCCTGTTGCAATATATTCTATAATATTTCCTATAATATGTCCTAAATTTTGACTAACATTGTTCCATACATTTTAGGAAAACATTTATTAATTTTAATAAATATAAAATATCCTATCTAATAAAAGAGTAATATACAAATTGACCATACCTTCGTTACACAAACTGTGGCCCACAAGCCAATAAGAGTGAGTATACAAATTAATCCAACCCAGATGGTGGTTAATTTGCAAATCCACATGCAGAAGGTGGTGTAGAAGGAAGCCAAGTACTGCAGAAGAGAGCAAAGCTGCAGAGAAGTAAGCAAGCCGGGCAGGGAAGAAGGGAGGGAGCAAGACAGAGGAGATGAGAGGAAGGGAGGCAGCAAAGAAGGAAGGGGGGCAGCAGAGAAGGGAGCGAGGCAGCCGAGATGAAAGCGAGCAAGGCAGCAGAGAGAGGAAAGAGTTTGGCAGGGGAGATGGGAGAGAAGGAGGTAGTGGAGAAGAGAGGGAGCTTTGCTCAGGCCACAGGAATCTCTATTCTTCCAGGAATCTTCCTGCAATGAGTCTCTAGTATACCATAAAGCAGTTTGTCTATAACTACATTATATTTTCCAAGTAAATTAATAATTTCAGTGCAATTATCAAACAATATTAATTGAAAAATGTAGTAGAAAATACAATAAATTGATCCCAGGATTTTTATTATTGGGTGATTAGAAATTTGATTATAAAGAGGCTTACAAAAGTAGTTTTATAAGCATATAAATGGCATGCTTGTTATGTTAATCATGATGTTTATATATTTCAGATGTAATATTTTAGAGCAAAACCAAGATTAGTCAAATACAAAAAAGAAAACAAATGCAAAATAATTATGTTTATTTTTAATGTAGCTTAGAAATAGCACCACTTACATTGTTGAAAAGTTGCATATATGACTTAGTAAGAAATAACTCCATAATATTCAATAGAACACACTAGGTTCGATTAGGATATTTTATATTAGGAAGTTACAAATTAATGCATATGCATTTTTTAAGTAAGTCCTCACTGTCATCCATACATTCTGTGACTTTAAGCCAAACGAGGGGAAATGAAACCCATTTACCTTAGGCTAATTGATGCCTGAGTTCCTAAGACCTCTCATCAATGTTATAATGAAACAATGTTGAACAAAATAATGTTCTTCAAGTACCTGCTAAATATGTTTTAAAAGACAGCAATCATTGGATAAAGGGTTTTAAAAAATATCTAATCAATTCAATTCATGTTTTGATGTCTTTTGGTATCATCAGTATTCCTGGACTTCTATACCATGTTCTTTTGTGTGATTGCTGCAGGCTTTTCTCTTGTGTTTACTGGCTTATATAAAGTATTGGAAAACTATAACACCCTGTTTTAAACTGATAACAGCTTAACTTCAGTAGAATTCTTAAACTTGATAATATTGTGATATGTCATTCCTTTCTCTCTTCCCCTAAAAGGTTTCTATTGAAAAATCCTGCCCAAGGGCATCTGCAGGATGAACTCCCAGGTTGTCTGGATTCTCTGCTCAGGCGCACTGGTCATGACTGGGTACTATTGTTGTCAGGGAAATGATAGCTTAAGAAAAATAATTTTAGGATGGGAGGCTGAGTGATTTATAGTGACATCACGGTATTCCATAGAAGATGGAGTTTTGAATTAGCTTCCTTGCCCTGTTAGGGCAGCAGGATGGGACCCTGGAGGGTTCATTGTTTGGCGATTGAATTAGGTCAGAGTATGCATTGGATTCCCTTGTCAAGCAAGGCCACCAGTTGTGCTCTGCTCACAAGGAAAGCCACTGGCTCTGTTTTCTGCTCAGGTGCCACTGTAAGCAGGGCTATTGATTGGCCATACAACTTCCCATGTGCTCTGGTTTGCTTCCTGGATGGGCCCGCTGGAGGCTGTATCCAGTAATTCATGAATTAATTTCCCTCCCCAGGTGCAATGGGAGAAGCAGCTATAGAGCCAGTAAAGCTCTTTGTTTGTTGTCTTAACTCAAACTGATCTGCAACCCAAGTTCCCTGGCTGAACATGTCCACTGGCTTTGTTCTGTACACTGTGGGCTCTGCCTCTGCTTCTCTCAGCTAGTGTGCTGGACCGCACAGCTGCCAGGAGTTCTTCCCCACCCTTCTGGTCTGATGTGGCTGAGAGCCACTGGGTGGGAGCTTACCTCAGCCTGGGTGAGAAGGGTAAGAACCAGTAGGCCACTCTTAATTTCTCAGATAGGCTATCTGGTTTCAAAGGGCTGGGAGCTCCCCTCAGCCTTTGCTGTGAATTAATCCGTGCCCATGCATAGTAGCAAACACTCCACACTCAGTACCAGCTTTGCTCTGGGGCTGATCAGCTGTGCCTTGTCTCAGCTGAAGCATTACTGGCCACACAGCTTCCTGCCAGCGCCTCTGGTCAGATGTGCCTGGGAGACAGTCCACAGTGGGTGACTAGGCTCATTGCCTAGGCCTGGGCAATCCAAGCTCTAGGGCTGACAAAAATGTCTTGCTTGAAAATTCAAATCAGACAGATCTGCATCCTGCTGAGTTTCCTGGTCAGAGCTGACCATAGACTTATTTCTGCAGATGATAAAAGGCTCTGGCTAGGATTACTACATTGGCACTGAAGTTATAAACTGGATCTGCCAGGTGCATTTTGCAAACCCCTCCTCTCTTCATTCATGATCAGATTCCCCGTGGTTTAACCCCACATATTCCTCTGCAATCCTTGTGGTGTAACATCAGAGTAGGGCCTCCCACAAAGCAACCCACCATGCTGCGGGGGCTGGGGGGGGGGGGAATGGTTGTTCTCCCTGGGTCCTCCTTTCCCATTGGAGGACTTGGAGGCTCAGGGGAGACCTCTTTCCTTGGTGCTGTGCTGGCCTGGGGGAGGGGCCTGGTTTGGTCAGTGCTTAGGCACTCCTCTTAAGCCTGGCAGGCAGTCTGGCTTGGTCTCTATTGTGCAGGAGGGTGCTTTAGCCTCACCCCTGTGTTCTAGGGGTCTCTCAATCTCCCAATTTATAAAATGTTATAAAAAACATTAGCACGCACTCAATTATTGTTCTTCCTTTTAAATATGGATAATTAATTTGAAAAGTTTTAAAATAGCTTAATTAAATACTGAAAGTTCAATGGACAGGTAAAGTAGGTGAAATAATTTGGAGTTGTGTCCTAATACTCATAACTAATTTGTCTTCAGGTTGTGAATTAGTTTCTTATGAAGCCTTTCCAATACTCATAAAGCTATGTCGACTTGGTATTTTGATTATTATGTCAACTTTCCAATATTATCTTTTCTTTGGGTATATTAAGATTTTCTTTCCTTCCTTTCTCCCTCTCTTTTTTCCTTTCTTCCCTCATTCTCCCTTTTTGCTTCCCTATTTTTTTTGTCTTGGTCAATCTCTCTTTCTGTTCTTATTTCTATCCTCTTTTAGCTGTGTTTCCAAATAAAGCATTAACATTATTTCATATAAATAGATTTTTCTAGTTTAAAGCTTTATACTTATTTTTATTTCAAATGTTCAGCTGCCCCACACTCAAGCCTAAATCTTGTGCTGTTCTACACTTCCATTTTTCTACATTCAAAAGTATGAAAAAATATAGCTATAATGACTAGTATATACAGATAAATAATGGTTCATTATGCCCTACAATCTATATTTTATGGGTGATTTTGTGGAATCTATGAAATTATAGAATAGGAACTGGTACAAGCTGTTTCTTTTTAATTTGTGCTACAATTCTTCCTATAAATGCTGAAAACGTTTCTTCAAGGACCAATACTTCTTTTCCGGCTGAGATATTGTATGACTAAAAACATACCATGTTCCAGAGAAATATTCGGGCCCCTGTACTTAGTTCCTTTCATTTTTCTTTCTTGTAGCTTCCTTTTCAGTGTATTAAATATCAATGAAAAAGATTGCTTTCTGCTAGTCCAGTGGTCTGTAAACCGTGGCTCCCAAATCACATGTGGCTCTTTGGCCCCTTGAGTGTGACACTTGCTAAGGCCTGGGCAAGTCTATTTTGAAGAAGCATTAGAAGAAGTTTAAGTTTTTAAAAAATTGGCTCTCTAAAGAAATTTCAATAGTTGTGCTGCTGATATTTGGCTCTGTTGACTAATGAGTTTGCCGACCAACTATATTAGTCTTTTGCAAAGTTTTATTTTTTTAAACAAAATCTCCCTTTCTCTCTCTCTGAAAGAGAGAGAGAGAGAGAGAGAGAGAGAGAGAGAGAGAGAGAGAGAGAGAGAGAGAGAGAGAGTGTTTAGGGTGTCCGCACTTTCGGTCAGCTAGTCAGTATGACCTATTTAAAGAGCAACATTATTTATACTTCTTTCATCTACGGAACATGTAAATCATACACTAGGTTGCTGGCTGACCAGTATTGATTGCAAAATGTCATGAAATTTGCCACAAATTGGAGATAATTAATGCTCATTGCTTTAATTTTAGACTGGTTATTGGCCACCCCCTCCCAAGGCATACTCAGAAGAGACACATAGGTTAGAGATAAATTGATCACAATTCTTGGGAAACAGTAGGATCTATTGTCTCAGTAGGTTTTGATTAAATTCCAAGATGCTACACATTTACCATGTACTCACATCTTACAGAAACACAAATATTAACCATAATTATACACAAACTCTAATTTCTGTCAAATTCCATAAGTTTATGACATATACTTTTATCTAGAGTTTATCAGAATTTGTATTATTTTAATACCAAAGAATTTTATATATAATGATTGGTTACAGAAATTAGTGAATTTATGAATAATATTACTTGGTCATTGGTCCTCATATATAAACTAATGTTAGCTTAAGACCAATGAAATTTTTCTGTATATAATAAGACAATTTCCACTTTGCATGAAGAACTTTACTTGGTATAAATAATTTGAACTACTGCTGGGATTTTAAGCCCAAGAAAAAATTTACTTCATTAATATCTCAAGGTCACTGATTACACAATAGATATGTACAATAACACTTGTAAAAATGTGTTAAATTAAATACCCAAGTAAAGTTTATTTTAAAGGAACCTAAGAAATTCTTCCATGCCTTTTGAGGCAGAAAATTATATAAACTGAGGACACCTTTCAATTTTCATAATTGTTTTTTATTCCCCGCATGTAGTATTTAGTATTTAAACAACTTACTAGTACAATTACTCTGTGTTTTACAGTTTTATTCTTAATGTATCCCTTTGTTTATTTTGGAAACATACATACTGTTGGAATAACAGTACATGTCAATTTTAAAAATTCCTATCTGGATGCTTTATGTGGAGTTTGGCCCCTAGATAATAGTTTGCGGCAGCACGTTGACTGTGCAGTTTTCTTTCTCAGTCTTTCTCTCTATTGGCTGCAGGCATGCAGGGCTGGGGAACTTTTTTCTGCCAAGGGCCATTTGGATGTTTATGTCATTCGTAGGCCAGATGTCCCCCATCTCTGGCCCATGTCCTCACTTGTTAGCATTTCAGTCATCTTGACCATTCTTCACTGTCTTGATCTCTCCCAAGTGCTTTTTAAATATATTTTTATTTCTTTCAGAAAGGAGGGGAGAGGTATAGAGAGAGACAGAAACATCAATGATGAGAGAGAAAGAATCATTGACCGGAACTGGGGTCCAGGGCAATTGAAACTGGGGTTCAGCGCAGTTGGGAACCTTTGTCTCCTTCCCACTAGAGAAAACCAGCCAGGCACCCAGCTGCCCATTATCTCTGAGCATGTCTCCATACCTCAGGCTTTTGTAGCTCCTCTGATTCTCCCTGTGCTTTTTTCTTTCCTTCTAGTTGTGGAATTTCCATTCAGCCAGCTTTCCTGTGATTCTGGATGATGTCTATTTTGTCTTTTATTTGTAGTTTTGAAATTGTTGTTTGAGGCAGCAGTTTAGGGTTTACCTATGCTGCCATCTTGGTTTCCCTTCTGGATTTGTTTTTGTTCTCATTGTTTTTGGACAGTAAACATCAGGTGATATATACTAGAGTCTTGCAAATTTTAAATGTTACATAAGTATTAATGGAAAAAGTTACTAAAAAAACAATCTCAAGGCAATACCAAATAATAGTTAATACTGAGCACTTGACTATTCTTAAAAGTGAAAAGAAAGGTAATGTTATTCTTAATATTCTGAAGATGCAGAAATTATTGTATGGGGGTTACACAGCACTATAGTTGGAGGAGTCTCAAACACAAACAACTTGACTTATGAAAATGGCAACATTCTTAACCACTGAGTAATATGTATCTGATAGCCTGCCCATTTAGAAGGATAGCATGGCATTGTGTCATTTAATTTCCTGTAAAACAACCAAGGATATGTAAAACGTGGAAGATGCCTATGTAGTGATGGTTTTATGATTGCTAGAGTGTTTGAGATGCAGCTCAGATTCCTGAATAAAACATATTAATACATGAACATCTGTGAACATAATGCATCATCAGATTTTGTTAACCTTTCAGATCAAATTGGTACAGACTGGTTGACATGAGTTGAAAAGATGGAGAAGCTGAAAAAATATTACCTTTCTTGGCTATTACTTGTGTTAATATCCTGATGAAATGATTCATACCTGATTTATCTCTGAATTTCTGCTGTCACATAAGAACATTTTGCACATAATAGGCACTGATTAAATATCACTTGCATGAAAAAAACAACAACATTGGGTTGATAATAATGTGGGAAGGAGCAATTACTCTGTCATAAAGTAAAAGAGACTAATCTTTAAGAAAGTCTTTGGGTGTGTATTAGGAAAAAAAATTTTGACATCCAAGAGATGTGTATATCCATTTCACTAACTGGCCCATTTCCTATTAAAATTAGAAATAACTATCTGTCAAGTGAAAAGAATTGTTCATAATTCAGGTGCATGAAAATGAACTTTAAGAGGAAAATTTTCAGTCTGAATCTCTCAAATTATGTGCTCAATGAAGTAAAGGCTATTAGAGAATGCATTTCTTTCTTTTACTCAGTTTAGCTAATACATATATTCAATAATGCCTAATGTTATATTGACCTTTAAGTTGTAATCAACAAATAATTCAAAACTACCTTTGGAATCATGAATAGAGCAGTAATGTTGTTGTATTTAGCCTGTACTACATATAGGGAGTGGATCATGTTTCCATGAATACTTATGAAAGTTCAAATTCCCCTACATTTACTGTACTTCTCAAGTTATCAACAATATTTAATGAGCACTAAATATGTGCTAGATACTGGGATAAATATGGACAAATATTTTGCTCTCATATGATCTACATTATGCTTGAAAGGTAGAACTTCTACTAGACTGAAGATACATGTAATCTTCAAGTCCAAGTGTAGGAATTGCATCATAGTAAATCTATCCTCGTACATCCAGGTGCATTTTATTGCTTCTTTTCATTGGTTTCTAAAGATTCTCATTAAAAATAATTATTGATACCTAACCTAATAAGAATAGTTAGTTGTTACAAAATTTTCTTATTTAAAAATAGTTTCCTTCTCAATAACATCAGACCAATGTGATAGTAATGTGCAAGAAACAATTTTTAAATATGTGAACAGCATGTGTCATCTTCATAAAAGATAATAAACTAACCACAAATATAATCAATGTTATTAACTTAAATGCATTTTTTATTTCAGAGAGGAAGGGAGGAGAGAGAGATAAAAACATCAGTGATGATAGAGAATCATTGATTGGCTGCCTCCTGCACGCCCCCTACTGGGGATTGAGCCTACAACCTTGGTATGTGCCCTCACCAGGAATCAAACCATGACCTCCTGATTCATAGGTTGATGAACCATAGTTATATATGGAGAAACAGAAAATCTAAAAAATACTACTCAACTACTGAGCCACACTGTTTGGGGATAATAAATACTTTAAATCATCTTCAATTGATCTGGAAGCTTCTATTCGCATGCTGGGCTGCCCAATTTTCAATTTGCTGAGTTAGAAAAGGAAATTAAAAGATCATAAATTTTAAGGGATTATCATGATTCCTCATTCTTTATGCATTTCATTACATTACTTTTTAGATGCCATATTACAACAAAGCACTGGCTCCTCAAGTCAGTACTTAAAAATATGAGTGATAACAAGAGATATGATTTGACTCCTTTAGTTCTCTAGAACTTTTATGATGAAACATACAGCTTTTGGACATCACTTTAGGACACAGTCATGAATTTTTCTAGCCAGGCTTTGGGGTAGACTCAGCCAATGCATTGTAGCATTGCAGCAGAGGTGCTAAAGTCTTTGCCGCCCATGTGGATCTAATACTGCACTACAGAAAAGTAACACCATGTAGATTATATTTATCTAAGAAGATATTCTGTCAATAAAGCACATCAGTTTATAAGTCTAACTAGCATCCTTTCTCTAGAGAGGTACACAAGTTACTTGGGAGATCACTATTATTAACATCATTTAATCATAGTTTTACTATTTTAATGAGAAATTTTTCACTTCTCCACAGTTGAATATTTCTAAAACTCAGTATTTTCAATGTCTAGTTCTTTAAAGCCATATAATCTATCAAAAATAGTCGTTAAGAGCTATAAGTATTGACTGATGGTTAAACTACCTAAGATAAAAATCTTAGCTCAGACATTTACTAAAATATGTGACCCTGAGTAAGATAGTAATTTCTCTGTGCTTCAATTTCTTGTTATACACAACAGAACAAAAATAATACCAGCCTCCTGGGGCCATTGTGAGGTTTAAATGAGAGAATAGGTGAAAATGCTTTGCCATAGTAATCACATGGCAAATGTTAGTAGATACAATCATTGTCATTGCCTTTTAGTAGCCTGCTCCTCTTTGTCACATCATCATGGTAATGCGGAAAACAACTAGTTTTAAAAGTTGTTGACTGGTATACTATTATACATGATGCAAATATATGAATGTAGACTACAGGGATATATTTGTGATATTTTTTAGATTTTCTGTTTCTCCATATATAACTATGGTTCATTTTTTAGAATCTAGGTATCAGATGATTGCTGTCTCGGGTACTTAAAAAAATAATGAAAATGGAAATTTGCATTTAAAATTTTGAGAATATATTTTGCAATAAGAGATAAAGCAAAAAAGAGGGGTAAAGAGCAAGACAGAAATAAGCAAAAACTCCCCTTTTTTGCAAGATGTGTTTGTATAAAGGATTTGTCAAATCCATTGAATTGAAATGCAGTCAACACTGATGCTTTCTGTAGAAAGAGCAATAGGATGTGTATGTGTGTAGGTGTGCATGCATGCCCAGATATGTTGTGTTCAGGTGTGCCTGCATTCAAGTTTTTGTTTGTTTTTTAATACTGGCTTAAACATACTTTCCACAGGATAACCAATTAAGAGTTACATTTTATGGTGGGGAGGATGTAATGCAGAAACTTACTTTCTGTGTCTGAAAATGGCCAAAGCTGAAGAGTTCATCAGGCAGACACTGTTGACTCCCTAAGCTATTATTGACCCAAAGTGAAGTTGGAATTCCCTGGTCTTAAAGATACTATACAAACTCTGCAGTGAAGTGATTCATTTATAAGGAGAACATTAGTTTAAAATACTACGCCAGTCATTGTGAATTTCTATTGTATTTACTTTAATGCTATTAATCTGAGTGAATTTAGCGCTACAGCAATAATTACAAGAATTGTTTTTTTTTTCTCAAAGTGCTACTTTGAATGTTGTGACAATTATTATCTTAAATCAATTGGGAAATAGTGCCATAAGATGATCTATAAATGAATAGACTATTATTGATTATCCTAATTGTCCTAGGAAGGAAAATTTCACTTTTCATCAGTCAACTACCACTCTTATGATATCATTCATATACACATGTATAAAATTAGTAGGCCAATTATAATTTACAAAATTAAGCTATTGTAACATTCTATATTTATATTTTGTATATAATGCTTCAAAATAAAAATAATTTTAAATGCTGACATTTTCAAAAACATTTTTTTCTAAAATTTTACTTGAAGATCCTGATGTAATCAGAACTACAGAGGTTGTTTTATACTGAAAATATGCTGTGGTCAAAAGTTAAATAACTACTTTTAACCTTGGCCTGATGAGTTGGTGACCTTGAGCAAATCATTCTATTTTGTAGATCTTAGTCTTCTCATCTATGAGTGGTCATCCAAATAACCACTCTGCCTTCTGAAAGTAAATGAGATATATGAATAATAAAGCAGTAAACTCTCATACACTTCTTTATTCATTTGTACTGTATTCTAAGTATGTGTTAAATATGTAGATCTTACGACTGACCATAAGATCCTCAAGGGTAGGAGCCCAATACAAATTAAAGAGAAACAAGACAATAATGGAGAGAGGTGTTTTTTTGTTTGTTTGTTTGTTTGTTTTTAGAAAAAGGAATTTTCTTGGGTGTTTCTTTCTTGAGATCTTAACAGTATGCCACCAATGTCCTTGAGAATCTTTTATTTAGCTCTCACTACATTATAATTATATCTGTTGTATTTATTTTATTATCAGAAGATTTGAACAATGCATTTTAAAGTCTAACATACTTTATATTGATGCCACACATGTCTGATGAAATATAACCATAGTGCCATTCGTAAAACAATCAGTAGAAAACTGCAGTTGTGAGGTACAATGAAGAATATATTTGTTCTGTTTTCAAGAATCAAAACATTTCTCATTTTAAATTATTTTCTGGAGTCTATTATTTGAATGTACCTCAGTTTGCCATCCACAAATATTGTGCATCTGTCTATTTTTTAAATAAAAGAGACTGACCAGAATATCTAATAAGTTATTATTAAAGTATCTAGTTTTCACATATGACAGAATACCTATGGGAAGAGAAACATGTTTTAATCAAAATTAAGTTAGCTAATATAAATATTGTTTTAATTTATTAATTCCGAGGAAGATATTTTGGCAAATAATCACACAGGAGATATTTCTAAATTTGGTGAGGGTTCCATTTCACATAATGACAGATAGTTTTTTTTGACACAATTCCTATCTGAAAGAGTTTAATTTACTATGATCTATTTTAATACTACCAGTCTCCCAACAACTGGCTTCACATTTCAGTCCAGAACATTTGAATTGTAATTGCAGAAAGCACAAACATCATTACTTCATCTCTGCACAGATACTCATCAAGATCGGTAACCAATCATGTCACTTCTTTCAAAGTCAGACCATAGTTACTGGTTTAGTGAGCATCTATTATACAGTTCACACAGAGGCAGGGCCTGGGAGCTGTTCTGTGCTGGCCAGCTGGAGTCTCAGAATGCCTATGGCTAAGCCCAGTTTGATTATAGTATTTATGTCTTTTCAGCATATGGCTATTAATTCAAAACCAGAGTTCAAATATTGTGTGACCTTAAACGGGTCATCTGGTTACTCTAAGCATCAGCCTCCTCATTTTCAAAATGGGGATCAACTCTAACTGATTTGGTTCAATGAATAGAGCATCAGCCTGTAGAATGAGGGGCCACAGATTCAGTTTAGGTCAAGGGCACACAGCTGGCTTGTGGGCTCGATCCCCGGGAGGGGGCATGCAGGCAGCAGACAATTGATGATTTTTCTCTCATCATTGATGTTTCTATCTCTTTCTTCCTCCCCCTTTCTTTCTGAAATCAATAAAAATATATTAAAAATAAACAAAAGAAAACAAAAAAAATGGGAATCATAATGCTTTCATTATTATTTCAAAACCTAATAACCCTATCTAATAAAAGAGTAATATGCAAATTGACCATACCTCCAGTCAAACTATGTGCACAGCCATGCCCATCAGTCAATCAGGAACAAATTATGCAAATAAAACCCAAACAACATGACTGTGGCCACTGAGAGCAGGAGGGAGACTTGGGTTTGCACAGCAATGGGGGAAGCCAAGCTTTCCATCTGCTGTTGCCACCGTAGGCCTCCACTCAATGCTACAAAGTGTCAATTATAGAAGATATATCCCAACAAAAATGGCAGCAGCCACGGAGCTGGAGAAAGCAGAGACTAGGGTTGCCCAGGCAATGAGACAGCTAAGCTTCTGCAGCCCTAGTGCCTAGGCCTCCACTCTAGGCTACAGAGTTTCAATTATATAATTTAACATGCAAACAGAAATGGCTGTGACCAAGGGGGGAGCAGAAGGCTTGGGTCCCCTCCAAGCTACAAAGTTTCAATTGTAGAACATAAATTAATCCCAGATCCCAGGGCCTCTACTTGGGTCACTGGGGGGCGTGGCCAGCCTTCAAACCACAGCAGGCCCCTCATTCAGGCTGCCCCATGCCCCAAGGGAACCCCCACTGTGATCCAGGACACTCTTTAGGGCAAGCCAGCTGGCCCCCACCCATGCACCAGGCCTCTATCCTATCTAATAAAAGAGTAATTTGCAGATTGACCATTGCTCCAACACACAAGAGGGATGCCCCCATGTGGTCAAAGATCCTGCCCCCATGTGGACACAAGATGGCCACCACAAGATGGCCAGCAGGGGAGGGCCATTGGGAGGTTCCAGGACTGCAAGGGAGGACAGTTGTGGGTGATCAGGTCAGCAGGGGAGGGCAGTTGGGAGGGACCAGGCCTGCAAGGCAGGGCAGTTAGGGTCAATCAAGCCTGCAGGGAGGGCAGTTAGGGGTGACCAGGCCAGCAGAGGAGGGAAGTTGGGGGCAAACAGGCTGGCAGGGGATCAGTTAGAAATCAATTAGGCTGACAGGTTAGTGGTTAGCGGGTGATCAGGCTGGCAGGCAGAAGTAGATAGGGGCAATCAGGGAGGCAGGCAGGTTAGCAGTTTGGAGCCAGTAGTCTTGGATTGTGAGAAGGATGTCCGACTGCTTGTTTAGGCTCATCATTCCTACCAGGATCGAGCCTAATTGGGCAGTCAGACATCCTTAGAGGGGTCCCAGATTGGAGAGGGTGCAGGCTTGGCTGAGGGACATCCCCCCCTCCCCCATGCATGAATTTCATTCACAGGCCTCTAGTCTATATATATATATAAAAGCCTAAATTACTGGCTGATTGTCCTATAGCTATGATGCACACTGACCACCAGGGGGCAGATGATCAATGCAGGAGCAAAAAACACAGGCATGGAAACATGGAACAGACTAATGAATCTCAGAGGGAAGAAGGAAGAGGGGAGGACAGGAAAGGATTAACCAAAGGTATTATATACACCCTCTAGCAAACCAAGAATCCTCCAGGGATGTCAGACTGCTTGTTTAAGCCCAATGCCCTCAGGCCAGGCCAAGGGACCCCACCAGTGCATGAATCTGTGCACCAGGCCTCTAATAAATAATAAAATAATAATGGAATGAAATGCTCTAAATTATTGATGTAATAATTACTAGAGATTTAAATCAATGTTTTGTATCAGTGAAAATGTTTGCAGGCTTTTTAATGCCCTCATTTGCAAGTTTCTTGATGCTTATTAAAGCTAGAATTTCCACTTATGTAGAAAAGGTGATTGTTTTATTTGCCAAAAGTTGTGTAACTGAAACTGATAATTTTATGAAAACAAGTTAATGCTTTCTGATCCCCCTATGTATATTTATCAAGAAATGGGTAATATATTTTAACAGATGCCTTTTTTAAGGCCTTTTTATGTTTCTAAGTTCTGAGACAGTTTATTTTGGGTATGAAGGAGAAAATGATATTTAGTTTGTAAAGCAAATAGTTCATTTTATTAATTCTCCTTCTAAAACATGTAGAATAATTATTTTAAGAATTAAAAAAAACTGTCACTTGGAACAGTTCGCAAATGAATGATTACTCACAAATTCACCATCCTGTAATTATGCTGTAATTTTGGAAAATACCCAATGCGTGCATTTCTCACTTAAATATATCTGGAAACTTAATCCAAATTAATGCCTATAAGATATATGATGTCTATTCATATCTATATATAGAGCTTCTCAATTGCATGCAAATAACAACTACTTTAACAAAGCAAGTTTTTCAACATTCTTAAGATTTCCTTTGGGTAGTCAGCTTTTTAAAGAAAATACTGAGAAATAATGATAAGTGTAAAAATAGTAATTTGGTTCTCACTGCCAAGTTTGACTAGCCTAAAAAATAGTAATTTGGGTTTATTTCTTTTCCTGAACAGTTTATATATTAAGAAAGAATGTAGTGTTTTTCTCCAATCAGAAGGGATAAAAGGATGGTTTGTACATTTCCAATATTTATTTCTTGAATATTAGAGTCAGTTCAGTAAATTTTCATGTGGTATCTACTGCTACCCATCACATTACTATCCATGACCCTTTCACACACACACACACACACACACTCTCTCTCTCTCTCTCTCACCACTCACTTCTCTCATCCCAGGTCTATGTATCATGCAGTGGTTAAGTTGACATGAATAAAAAAGTTTGATGTGACATTTACCAGTATTCATAGATGTATGACATGGGAAAATGTCTTTTCAGTGACTGCTTTGAACAATGCAATGATGTTTAAATGGCAATAAGTTGAGTTGGATTCAAACTAGTGAACTAGAAGTTTAAGGTTCCAAAGCCCATTCCCAATCTGCTGAGACATCTGAGAATGTGCAGAGATACTTCTGGAGCTGCTGACTTCAAAATGCCTAATACTAGTTGGAGATGACAATGTAACCAGAAAATAAGGAATGTGTTTTTCAGGTTCCTGGAAATAATGGGTGCATTATGTTTTTTATCTCTAGTTACTGTCTTGTCAGCAGGCTTATCTAGTCTTCCACACTCCCTGTTGTAGAAATACTTTTCTGTCAGAGTTTATGCTTTCATAAGATAAACATTTACATAGTGGCCTGTCACGGTTGCAAGCATTTAAAATGCATTTAGAAAATGCAGCTTCATGTTGTATTTGAATTGACACTTTTACTACAGAAAAACCTTCAAAAGTTATGCCAGTAAAGGCCTACTTCTCAAAAACTAATCTTACGTAAACTGAAAATTATCTATTCATCTAATCAGTGTTTGCAAATTGTACATGCTTTCAGACAGAGCCTGCAATGGGGCACACAGTTCATCACAGGGGCCATATTTAAATGCACATGCAATTTTCACCTGTTGTCAAGAAGGAACATAGAAAGCAGGACTATGACTATTTTGAAAGTGGTTAAAAAATCTAAAATAGGTCAGGAAGAGTTTGGATGCTAGAGTGACAAACATTAGTTCACATACTTAGTTGTCTGACCTTGGATACGTCATCTTTTTCCTCTAAGGATCAGTTTCCTTATTGTCAAAATGGGGATCTCATGCATTCATTGTAAAGTTGCAGGGGAGGACTGTGATCGAAGCTTGAATCCACCTAATAGAGTGCAAGTTACCTGATAGCCATTCAGGAAGCAATAGCTATTATGACTGTTAATGGGGATATTAATAATCTTGATGCTTGTCCTATCACAAAACCAACCCAAATGTAATCCTTCCAGTGAACCCATCACCATGGTGTCAAACTGACATCAGCCACACCATTCATTATACTAATAGTTGTCTATATTCCTTACACTGTGCTCCAATATACACTAAAAGTGCTGTGGACTTGAAATCAGGAAAGTGATTCTGGTTATATTATTGACTCATGTGATCTTGAAAAATCATTTAACATCTCAAAAACTCAGACTTTTAATTGAAAATTAGGAAATACCTGCTTCAAGATATAACCAAAAGAACTATATCATATGAAAAAAGCATTGTACTGAATGTATTAGGCACTCAGTGTTTAATCAATGTTAATAAATTGGTTCTGAGTGTAAGAGATGCCTTAAGAAATTTATCCTTGGAATTGGGTATGTTTCTCTTTAGAATCTGAAATATTTTCTTACAGCGATGCTTTGAGTTAGTTGTCTCTTTCTGGCATTGTTGAAAAAAATCTGTAAGGAGAATTAAATTATTTAATCTAATTTCTGTAACTCCATTAGTTCCTCTTTTTCTATATGTCTGCTTGATTATTCTCTCCTAATTTCCTCATTGCTTATAATTCCTTTTTATTGGAAACAATTGTATAAATTATTACTAAAGTATCCTAGGCTCCAGTATGCTTAGAACAGGGAAAGGTGTTGGAAATAATGGTTTTAGTTCCCATTCTATATTTACAAGTCACCTCTACTCCTGGAGCTTTAGTTTTCTCATCCATCAACTGATAATATTTGAGGTCATTATTATCAATATCAAATTAAATCCTGAGCAATTAAGTACATTTTAATTGAAAAGGAGTGTTAATTGTTAAGTTAAATAATTCATAATAGAATAATGTTTAGACATAGACTTTACATATTGGAACCCTGGCTTTATTAAGCTGAAGATATTTTGTGTTGAGAGGAAAATCAGACACTTTAAGAAAATAATGAGAAAATTAGGGAGGTAAGTGAAGATGTAAAGGAAGCAAGGGATGAAAGCTCGGAACTCCTCCAGAGCTGACAAAGAGAGTTGCTGTTTTTAAGGAATGGTGAAAAGGCTTATTCTGTGAAAATAATTGCGGTGATCCATAAAAAATAATTGTATTTTGTGAAAAGTGTTAAGTCTATTTCTAGATTTTTACTTTTGCTTGTGGATCTCTATTTGTTCCAGCATCATTTGCTGAAGGGCTATTATTGTTTCATTCACTTGCCTTTGCTTCTTTCTCAAAGAACATCGAATATGTATGTATGAATCTATTTATGGACTCTCTATTCTGTCCCTTTGATACATGTGTGTATTTTACTTTACTAATATGACATTCTCTTTATCACTGTAGCTTTATAGTAAGTCTTGCAAATGAGTACTGTGGGTCTTCTGACTTTGTCTTCCAGTATTGTATTGGCCATTCTGGAACTTAGGCTTTTCCATATAAACTGCAGAGTTCCTGGAGTAATGACATTCAAGCTCTTTTCATAACTAAGCGAACTAGTTTCCTCTTTTAAAATACAAAATGTAAATTGGCAACAACTAGATAACACACCTGTCATAAAAATCACACCCTAACACCATAGCTTCCTGCATAATTTAACGATATCCTGATATCTTTCTATAAATTATGCAGAAAGGTAACTATGATTTTTGGGTGTGATTTTAAGAAATTTTTTTCTGTATTTCAAATTATTTTAATGGTTTATAGATAGGTGTGTTTTTTAGAGTTTAATATTTTATAGAGGAGATATAAATATTTTAATTTAGCAGTCACTCACAAGTTAATACCATTTGATGTGCTTTTTTTACATATTGCATACATGTAGAATTATTTCAGAAGTAGAATTGATAGTATGAGATATATACTAATATTATACTTGCTAAGACATTATATTTTTGATATTTTGGAATTTGTAGGTTTTGAAGTAAATCATCCCTAAAATATCCTTTCCACAAAATCTTACAACATGAAAAAGGTAGTTTTTCCTATTCAATCAATGAGCAATGCGATGAACTTGAACTTGAATGGACAACATACTTATGATTCATCTGGAACTGGATGATTAAAAGCAGCATTTGCATTGAATTTCTTGTCAAAACAAAAAGCAGTTACAAGAAGAAGGAGGATGAGGGATGAGCTTCACTGGAGAGTGAAATAATCATTTTGAGGAATATTTACTTTTTACTATATATTTTATTTTGAAGACATATAGCTAAGTTGTACTTTCTTTTAAAACATATAAAGGCATATCTTTTTTCATTGTGGAAAAAAGAATAAAAATTCTAAATGATATTGAGTATTTTCCCTTGAAGGTGAGTTCTAGAGAAATGATTCACTTCAGTATGCATTTAATCCTAGATCTCTGTGTGTTACCTCTGAAGCACCGTATAAAAATAGATGAGTACAGAGTAGGAAAATCAATTACTCTGATTCCATTAAAAGGGAAGGAGATTGAAAAATTGTTTAGAAAGAGTTCAATTGAGAATTTTACCTGCTCAAAATTAGAGCTTCCCAGTAGAATTTTCAGTGATAGTGGGATGGTTTTATATATCTACATTGTCAGATGCGGTTACCACAGTATTGAGTACTAGAAATGTGACTAGTGTGACTGAGGCCTGATTTTTAAATTTATTTAATTTTTATTTATCTTAAATTGTGATTAAAATGGTCATTTGTCCTTAAGTATTTCATTGGGCAGCATATGCATACATTTTTAAACTTCAGAATCTTCATTTTCTGAATGACTATTGATAATGAGAGAATTGCTGCATTTGTGTTTTTACAAAAATTAATTATGTGTGGCTCCCATTTTAATTTTTATGTATTTGTTTTTAACAACCTTTTTTAAAAAAAATATATATATATATTTATTGATTTTTTACAGAGAGGAAGGGAGAGGGATAGAAAGTCAGAAACATTGATGGGAGAGAAACATTGATCAGCTACCTCCTGCATACCCCCTACTGGGGATGTGACTGCAGCCAAGGTACATGCCCTTGACCGGAATTGAACCTGAGACCCTTTAGTTGGCAGGCTGGCGCTCTATCCACTGAGCCAAACCAGTTTTGGCTGTTTTAACAACCTTTAAGATACTAAGCATCCTATATAATAAAAGGCTAATGTGCAAATCGACCAAACAGTGGAACAACTAATCTCTATGAGATCCACTGACCACCAGGGGGCAGACGCTCAATGTGGGAGCTGACTCCTGGAGGTCAGTGCACTCCCACAGAGTAACAGCACCCAGTCAGAAGCCCTGAGTTGGGTTCACTGCTGGCAAGTGCAGCAGTGGTGGCAGGAGCCTCTCCTATGGGGAGCGGGCCTAAGCCAACAGTTGGACATCCACTGAGGACTCCTGAACAGCGAGAGGGCATAGGCTGGGCTGAGGGAACCTCCCAAGTGCACAAATTTCATGCACCGGGCCTCTAGTTATGTATAAATACTGAACACTATAATGATAAGATGAATTTATTGTTGTCCACAAAATATATGTATTGCATAGTATTGCTTAAGATATGTAAGGAAAGCCTTGTCCTTGATTTTATATGGCTAGTGATAGTTTCTATTTTTATGTCATACAAACCCTCAAGGGATCTTTAGAAGTAAAGATTTTTTTCTCTCTCACAAAGGAAGTTATCCATCCAATAAGTTTGGAAATCATCATAGTTACAGGGTAGGAAGCAGAGTCAGCACATGTATCGTGTAAGACATTCTGGACCTATTGTGTACTACATTTAGTCAATTAACTGGAGCCTCAGTAACAATATTATTTTCAGTTCTGCAGACAAATCGATATTCTAAACTGATATAAGCCATGTGGCTCAACATGATGAAATACAGGCATAGAGGTGACAGACATTTTTTGTGGGAAAAGCCAAGCCCAGTAGCCTGATCACATGACTGCTATTTGATTAAGGGAGAAATCTTAACTGGAGAATATTGTTCAAAGCTAGTAAGTCTATGATCCTTAAGGTCCAACAAAACAGAAGGAATAAACTTTGTGGTCTTACTTAGGTTCTAAACTCATCTTTATTAGTTACTTTCCTTTCTTACATTTACTTTATTTCTCAAGTTGTTCCTTTTGCCTTTCAATGTTTCTCCCCCTTATTTGCTTCAAGTCTTCTCTGATAAACTCCCTCCATCTGTGATTTCTCTCCCTTCATTCATTTCATCTTCAAATATTTTATATGAGAGAATGCTATAGGGAATATATCCATTCAATTTTTTTAAAAATATATTTTATTGATTTTTTACAGAGCGGAAGGGAGAGGGATAGAAAGTCAGAAACATCGATGAGAGAGAGACATCGATCAGCTGCCTCTTGCACGCCCCCTACTGGGGATGTGCCCGCAGCCAAGGTACATGCCCTTGCCGGAATCGAACCCGGGACCTTTCAGTCCGCAGTCCGACGCTCTATCCACTGAGCCAAACCGGTCTCGGCTCCATTCAATTTTGATTGTTAGGTTATGTCCAAAATTGCCTTTGAATAAATTGGTTGATAGAAACAGTTGCAGTTCTAAAGAGTAGGAAACATAATGTTAAGTACATTTTATGTAAGATACATTTTATGCACAGAAAACATGGAGACAGATTATTTTTGCATTGACACACATGGTCAGTTTTAAAATATGTCATTTCCACTCACTGTAAATATTGCTTGATTATGCCAATGGTCTCCAGTATGTCACATGCATCATTAGTTTAGCATCACTTCCCAGTCTGAGAAATTTCATCATATCACATTCTAGTAGTGACATATGGGGAAGGGAAAATACAAAATAAGTTTTCAATAGTATGATCTGGAGCCAAAATGGATAAATTCGGATGCTAATGTATTATATAGGATTCTGAAATTAGAGGGAACCTTAGAAATCACTGACAGATGAAGAATGTGATATGGGATAAATCATGTGACTTATTCAAGTTCAGTATACAGTATAGTTAATGGGAAGGTTCTAAGCCCATATTGCTACCAGACTCTTACAAATATACCTAAACTTAATTTGTATCCTACATTTGCCAAATAAGTTAGGGAACGCTAGACTAATGTAAGATCTACTGATGTCAAATATTCCTCATATTCAACCTTTGTCAGCTTGGCTTCAAAACAGTCAGGGGCAGTCAAGTAACTTTTAGTAATTGACAATATAAAAACTGAGTCTGATTCTTAATTATAATATTAGGATAGAAATTTCCTTGAATCTTATTTGATACATTTTGTTGCGTGTGTGTACCTATAAAGTGATCAACACACAAGCATATGCCTTAGCTCTCACAATGGAGGGGGACATGTCACCAACATCTTCTTTCCTGAAAAGTTTTCTTTAAGAGATCACTTCTTTCTACTTAGGTGGTCAGACCCTGTAACGTGCTGAACAACTTTCACCCAAGGGTCTGATGAGTTTCTTTAAGTTAAGAGAAGGGCTTCCCTACTGCAAGGTTTTGATTATTTCTGGGAGGAACCCTTGACTCGGTTAGGCCATGATTTGAAGATGCTCAAACATTTTCTTGTGCTAATGTCTCAGTAATTGCATTTGCCTAAAAAGCTTTTAGAGTGAGATTTTGACCTCTGTCTCAATACATCAACTAATGTAATCAATGTGAGTGGGACAGTGAAACACTATGGACATTTGGAGCCAAATCATTCCGAATGGTTAGCAACATCCTTCGTCCCAGATGCCAGTAACATTCTTACCAGTTGTAACCACCAAAATGTTTCAAGAGGAGAAAACTCTCCTAGCTGCAAACCACTGGAGTAGTGGCCTAGAAATGAAGAAACCTTTGCCTTGTATCACCATTCCCCCTGTACTCTTTGGGGTTCTGGTTATGCATTAGCGATCTGAACAGAAATGGCTCCTGCCCTCACCATGTATAAGGCAGGCATTAAACAAGTAGATAAATATAAATTATAAATTGTGATAAGTAAGTGGTATGAGGAAAAGAATGAGACCTTTTCAGTTTTCTCAGCTTGAATGGCCAGGAAAGGTCTGTCTGGAAAGTGATGAAATCTGAAGGATGGGTGGGATTGATCTTAATGATTTGTTATGAAAGATCAATTCTAGAACTTTCAAAAAGACAGAAGTCTTAGAGTCTGAAAAGAGCTTCAGGCAACTGGAGAAGAATAAGTAAGGAGGACTGTGATGCAAGTTGAGATTTAGGAGAGAATCAGGGTCATAATCTTATAGACTCTTACATGTCATGCTAATAAATCAATAACTTATTCTAACTTAATTGAGAAGCCATTGAATGCACAAATTCAGGATGCTTGAAATTAAAATGAACTGGATTCTATTGTCTTAAAGTATAGGCTGCAAAAATTACTAGTGGAGCTTTGGGTTGCCTTGCTCAATATATCCTTGCAGCCTTATAATATGGGCAATTCTGATTCTATATAAAATTTCAATAATGGGAAAAAATTCAATAATGATTTTGTACAACCTAGTGGCATTCCATGACCTTTCTTGGTGGCCATTGAGACTTTCTCTATCAGTTATTTCTGGAGACTAGAAACTACAGTCACTGAATGCACCTAAAGTCTTTAAGAGGAGGTTTCTAAGTTACCAGAATTTAATATATATATATTGATTTTTACAGAGATAAAGGGAGAAGGATAGAGAGTTAGAAACATTGATGAGAGTGAAACACCAATCAGCTGTCTCCTGCACACTCCCTACGGGGGATGTGCTGGCAACCAAGGTAGATGCCCTTGACTGGAATCAAACCTGGGACCTTTTACTCTGCAGGCTGAGGCTCTATCCACTGATCCAAACCAGTTAGGGCAGTTACCCGAATATTAATACAAACTTCCACATATATTCTTGGCCACCTCATAGTCCTGCCTCGGGCTTCAAACCCAATGCCACCTCTATATCTCGGCAAGTCCCCTGGCTCCTGAAATTTTTAATTTAAAGCAAGCTTTGAAATAATCAAGTTTTACTTTATCTAGTTCTTGTTCCATATTAAGCTTGCTTTTATGGCCCATGTTCAATTAGTGTAATCTATCTATAAAAGAAAATTTTAGGTGCCATCTATTTGTTTCATAATTAAAATAATAATGTGCTCTCTTAACCTTTCAAAAGCTAATTCTTCAGGCCCAGCCACAACCTACAATTTGTTTTTAATATATATGTGTGTATATTTTATTGTTGATAGTATTATAAGTGTCTTATCTCCCCCCCTTTTACCATCCTCCTTAATGCCCCTACTTCCCCCCGCAGATCTTTACCATCCCATTGCCTATGTCCATGGGCTACTTGATTCATTATAACTGGTGGAGAAGTATGAAGGGTAGGCATATCAATTTTCTTGCCATTTCTCCAGGGAGCAGGTAATACAGAGATATGTTTCTGATTATGCATGCATCAGGGACTATGATTTATGGCACTTGGTTATATCTGTTACATAAGTAATGGGCTTGTAAGCCAAATATAAAGCTACTGTATTCACACCTGAGGCCTGAGAAGTGGCAATTAAGTTTAGTGAAAGAACTGGGGAAAAACAAAACTCTATAAAAATGTCATAGAAATAAACACAATGGACACTTACAGCCTATCTGTTTACCAAGGAATGTATTACTTTATATCTTGTATTATAGAGTTTATACACCTGTGTTTTTCCCCCAAGCTAAGAAGTGCTAGGTTATTTTTGTGACTTCAGGTATGTCCCTATTACACATGCCTTATTGGGAGCAGGTGTTCAATGATTGTGTATTGAATAAATGACTTAGTACATATAATTGTCAAGAGAATTAAGAAGGCACCACATTTTAGCAATTTTTGGCATCAGTTTTATTTTGTTCACTTTTGGGAAACTCTTTTGCTGAAGGTAAAGTGCTTTAAGGAAATTTTTAAAATGGTTACTCTAATTAGTATATATAAATTAGTTTTTTAGCCTAAAACATTAGAGTGCTATTTTTAGAAATTACATTATATTAAAATGGCAATATATGCTATCCAAAAAATAAGTGATTTCTAAATTCAGATGCCTTAGTTCATTTATGCATGTTTGAGGTATAAATTAAATTTCAAGTCATGAGGGAATTGAATATGATCTTTTAAGTGACTTTGGGGAATTCTTTTCTATGTATGAACAGATGAAGTAAACTATGTCTGTACCATCATTTATGTGGTTAACGAAAGTGTGATTTCATCTATAAAGACAACAATAAGGTTGTGTTATGTGGATCAAATACTTATTTTTCATATTATGGAATCAGGGTGTTCAAAAGAAAGCCCCGTATTTAGAAATCCCCGTATTTCTAAGAAACAAGGTAACTGTGATTCAGGGTTCATAAGGACTTGCTAAAAGTCTTTAACAAGCAGGATGCAAAAGCAGGAGTTTATGAGCTTGTGCATTTCAGCACCCACACAACCGTGATCCTTTTCATGAAACTCAATGCAGGTTTACAGATTCATGCTAACTACTGGTGTTGATAAGGGAGAAACCTAAAGTAGAGGAGCTCTCAAAAGAGTAGTTTAAGTTTGTGCCTGGATTCAGAAGTACAAGTCAACATTGCTGTCAGTCATGCCTTTGGATAACTAGAGTATTGCTCAGTGGGGAAGAAAATCAGGGTTGGAAGAGTCCAGAGAATCACTAAGCTAAATAATACAGAGGCGTAAACAGAAATGATCATTCAGAAGCACAGCATAAATCTGATTTCTGGTAATGCTCTAAATCTTCACCCTTGGTTTCAGCCTTCACTGATTAAGAAGATGAATTGGAATAAAGTAGGGCAGAACTGAGAAAGAGGAAGTGTGGGTATGTGGTATATCTTGAGAGGAACACAGAACACTAAGAGTAAGATAGAAAAGCAGGTTTTGAGTGTCTAGGCTCTGGTCAGGTTCCAGGAACTTACATTTGATAGTTTGCAAACACATAGGCTGGATCTGAGAACAAAGCTTTAATAAAAAGGTCAGTGTTTTGTAGCAGAGGCACCAGGAGCTGATCCGACAAGACCAAGAGGTGAACCACAAGGATCTGAAAACAGTAGCTTGACCAAGAGCCATCACAAAGGCAGGAAGAAATTGACCAGAGGTCAAGGCAGGAAGGGTGGTGCCCATGCAGATGCTATATTGGAGATGAATGAAAGTGGGGGAACATTATGGATTTTATTCAAGATTGGGAGCTATTAGATATAGGACCAGGACACAAATACAAAAACTAACAATCACTAGTCAGTTCTAGGAAATAGGAAGACATGTGGTACTCGGGTTCAGCATTAATCTCAAAGGAACTGAAGAGTTGCTGCTGGGAAGTGAGGGACACTGATCTTAGAAATGGGATAAATGAGGTATACAAAGAGCAGAATAAGACAAGGGGGCCTGGCTTTCTCCATATTCCTCATCCTATCCCTCCCATTGACATAGATTTTACATGAGGTTTAAAATTTGCCATCAGAAGCATATCTTTCATATGTAAAGAGGTCTTAATATAGGTAAAACAACCACAATCTCTTCCTTGTAGTTCTTTCTTTTCGATTGTTTTGACTTTTTAGTGGTTTCTAAAGTATTATTTAATTAAATAGCAGAAAAGGGATTGGCAGGATATGGCAAAGTTACTACCTCTAGGGGACACCCTGAGGCATTATTTGAGGACATCTCTTCCTCTTCACTAAGATGTCTTTTATATCTCTACTCTCTTAATTTATTTGGACTTTTACATATAATTTACACTTTACAGGCTTTGTCTCTTGAGACAGTGGTCATTCCAGTTGCTGCCAAGCTTCATCAGGGTAGTCGCTCACTTAGACACTTCTCAAAACCATGTCTGAAGACTATATATTTCAGGATAAGGAGCTGGAACTACTCTGTGTGTGTGTGTGTGTGTGTGTGTGTGTGTGTGTGTGTGTGTGTGTGTATAAATATATACTTATTCTTGGAATTGTGAACCATCTGCCAAGTCAAAAGCTCTCCCATCGGCCAATTACAAAGCACTGTGTCTGAGCAAAATCTCCTTCCTCCACATGGCTCCCTGGGTTTTATCGTCCACTAATCCTTCACTTAACCTCTCTGTCAACTCCTGGTTCAGGTCCTGGGGAGGACACAGATGGTGCCAGTACAACTCCATGGGAGTCATTCTCATCTTAAAAGGATTGTATGTGTGACCTATTTATCACTCTAGCTCTTAATCTATCTATACAGATGGAGAGGATTATACATAGCAGAAAATGAAAAACATGTAAAATTATATGATGCCAAAGTACAGAGGAGGAAAATAATAATTTGGGGTATTTGAATTGAGTTTTCAAGAATATTATCCCCCCCTCTCTAAAGAAGCTGTGAAGATAGTTGGAGTTGGAGAAACAAATTGATTTACATCTAATATTAATACCTGATAACCTGCCTACATATGTGTTAGTTTATTTTCTTTAAAAAGTTTCTCCCACTACTCGAATTCTGGTAAGCCTTTTGTTCTCTGATTTTTTAAACTTAAGATAAAATAAGTAACCTAATATCTACAATACACCTTGATCAAATTTGCTTATAAATGACATGGTCCATGACCTCCATTTTACACCATACTTGATTTTTTAGAGTCTACCTTTTATATTTTACTCTTTACTGCCACTTAATTCAAAAGTATTCACTATGATCTTATAATCATACATTTTAGATGGTCATGGGGTATTTTTTTGCCTTTATTTTTTTATATTGGTTCAGTTTCTTTTTTAAAAGATCGACACATTCCTTCTATGTTGATTTCTTCAAGCTGACCTCTAACCCTCCCTTCAAAGTTACTGCCATAAATGCAATGCCGTTGATACCCTTCACTTTCAGATTCACGTGGGCATCTCTGAAGTAATTCTTTTAGTTTTCTAGTCTAAAAATTGTAAAAAAAATCTCTGACTTGGAGAACACTAAATATAACATTAGAAATGCAAGAGGGAAAACATGGAATGGCAGGTATACAAAAGAATACAATATAAAATACTCAAATAATTAATAATAGAATGAGAAAAGGAAGCATTAAATTCCCATCAAACAAAGCTTTGAACATTAGAGCAAATGAAAATGAGGAGGAGAAATCTATATGGAAACCAAACAATTACTGCTTCCTGACAGCTGCAGTTATTTATCAGTGTTCCATCATTTGCACTAAATGGTCAATCAATACCTTTGCCTGTCTGTCAGGCCATTTGCTTTGTAGCTTGCTTTCTAATGGGAAATGATTCAGCTTGTCCTCGTGGTTGTCTTTCTGCCCATAACTACTAGCCTGGCAGAGACGCCATGAGCTGTGCTGGCTCTGGATGAAATTGAGACTTTTGTTCCCAGATTTCAGTTCTCTCCCTACCTCTCCATCTCACCTGTGGTTCATTGTTCATGCTGTCAATTTCTTTGATTCTTTCTGCATAAGATGCTTGCATAGCTGATACTTATGTGGTCTTTGAAATGTAGCAGATTCCTTTCCAATGTGACTCCAGCCTTTCCCCCCACACTCATCTTCCCTCTTTATGCATTCCCATTTGTTCTGTATGTCAGTCATGGCATACTATTCTGGAGCACTTCCTTAGAATTCAGGCTCTAGAGTTGGTATCTTTGTGCTGAATCATGGCTCTCTGTGCCACTTGCTGTGTGACATTGGATAGGTGACTTAACCTCCCTAGACTTCTATCTTCTATCCACAGAGCTAATACTTCCCCCAGGGTTATTGTAAGAGTGAAATAAACCAGTGTGTCTATACATAGTTAGCTTGTAACTTAGGGGTTTTAAGTCACTCAAATAATATTTGCTGAATAACTGTTACATAATAAATAACAATTTTGGCTGTTATTGTTATTCTGTTATGATTGCCATTCTTTCATTCTGGAATACACTTCTCCACCTGAATCATCTGTTAATATAAATCTCAAATACAAACAACTTTCACATGCTAGCCTACCTTGACTCATTATCATAATTGTCTGTTCCTTGTCTAATGTATCGGAGAGCTGTGTGTATGCTTCGTTATACCTCTCATTATACTGCATTTAACAACACTGCACATGTGATTGCTCTAATGGATGCTGATAATCACTATGGCTAGAAAGTATTTGTTCATTCTGTGGTCTCCCACTGCTGTCAAGTGCCTGGGACACAAAAGATTATTTGCTTTTGAGTAGATATAACCTAGTGATATCATACAGTCTTCAAAAGGACTAGTTTCTAACAGTGGAACAAGACACAAAGATGGAACCATGTCAGACTCAGAATTATTTTGAGGTTGGCCTTATATGTAAACTTCAGATCAGATATGTTTATGTGTTTAGGGTTAACAGGCCTATTTTTAAGCATTACATTACTTATTAATTTTCTTGAAGTGTGTGCTTATAAAAAATAAAAATAGGCATGGCCATAAGAACACAGACAAAGTTGTAAAGGAATGTTAAAATGATCAACTGCTAATTATTCAGACATAGAAATTAAATGGAAAATTCTTTCTGTAGGCATTTGTAACTAAGAAAAACAAATGGATGCTTATACAAATGTCTCATGGCATATTGCTGAGTTTCCACAGTATTCATTTAAAATATTTGACACAGAGAGAACCTCTCAGGTAAATGACCTTTACAGGTTTGAAGTTCTGGGCTCTAAGTTTTAGCCCCATTATATGTGTTATCAGAGGCCAGTTACTCAATCTCTTTGCTTGCCAGCTAGTTTCATCATCTGTAAAATAGGAAGTCATAATGCTCTCCCACCTAAAATGGTAACTATAAGAAGGAAATGAGATACAGCAAGTGTAAGTTTTTTATACTCTAACACTCCATAAAGGCACTGTTATTGTGAAATAGAGCAAGTCCCTAGGCTTTGATGTATGTGTATAATAAGAGAGGACTGTCACTTAAGACTTCATCTATTATCCACCATTATTTGTCTGCTATCTTATCTTTTCAGGGGCTAATCTACCTGCACCTCTCACATTTTAGTGACTCTAGTTTTGATTTATACACAGTTTCAGCAGCAAACAACTCCCCATGGACCATACATTGGATTCAATCCCATGTATCACTGGGGACAAAAAGCAAATCACCATACCCAAAATGATGAGCAGAAAAATGCTGCTTCTAATGAACTGCTAATATCTTTTTCTCAGATCATAGCAAATATTATTTAGGAAAAGACGACTGGTACAAACCAAGGTATAACACAGATTTTTATATATCAATACATTAGCCTAATGAAGATTGGGTAATTACCTAAGAACCTGGTGAAAAATTACAACGAGGCATTGCATTTGCAGACCAGTGAGCCCTTGCCATGGGGACCTACTAGCATGTCATGTTCCTGTCCTTATCCCCTGTGTGGGCTCCAACATGGATCCACATAATGAGAAGGTAATAAGCTGTTCCATACAGTGCCTTAGTCTCAGTGTTGGAGGTCAGGGGTTACCAACATGCTTATGGCAGCTTGAGAGAATGGCTAAAATAGGTCATTAACATGCTCTGGGCATCACTCACCTACCCACAAAATTGAGGTATAACCAGATGCAAAGAACATGTCTTTTGGGCACAGAGCATCAAATGCCTACAATGCCCTGAAACTTTGGCTGAATCCCCTGCCTTGAACACTATGAGGCATATTGGCTACGAAGCCGGGTTTTCAGGGAAAAGGTTGGGTTTGGGTTCCTGGCTGTTCAGCAGTAAGTCCCAATCTTCAGCATACCGTCAGGATGTTCAGTCCTATTTGGGTGATCCTAAATATACTATTTACCCTCTTTGGGCTGACATAAGAGACTTCTGGAGTTCAAAAATTCAGATATAACAATTCTAGATCTTTCAACGGTACTTAGCCCTGATAATGTGTGTTTTTAAGTTAAATTTATTGAGGTGACATTGCTTAATAGTATTTTATGGTTTCAAGTGTATGCCACTTGTGACAACATCAATGATCCTCTTTAACATTTAAAATTGCCTCCAAAGTGTTTCTAAAAGGCAGTGTATCTAATGAGTTGTGTTTTGTTTTCTGATACCAGGCTCGAGATTATGTTTATGTTAAGTGCGTACCCTTTGCATTCATTTACATTTGACCTTCTTTGGCCAGATAATCAGGTTAATGCTTTAGGAGTCTATCATTCTATGAACTACTTGATGACTTTGGACAGGTAACTTAATGTAGCCAAGTCCCATTTTTCTCATCTCTGCTGTGAGAGTGTAATTATAATGCCCATCTGCCTGTATCAGTGGTTATTTGGATCAAAGGAGATCAATATGGGAGCATGCTCTGCAATCTTCAAGTAGGAAGAAGTGTTCCTTAGAGAGAAAAGGCAAAGATGGGGTTCCATGACTGCCAGAGAAGACCATACCTTTATTATGTAGTTGTAATATTTTGATAAAATGATAATCAGAAAAAATAAAATAAGCATGGCCTCAGTTACATTTAGATAGACATTCCAGAAAACAGATTCATTTCAGGAGAAGAAGTCTATTTCAAGAGGCAAAGCAACCCCCAATTTTTTTTTTTTTGCTGGTGTTGAAATTGCCTCCCTTGATCTCCACAAGCAAATATCCACCTGGGTGGATTTTCTTTGGTGTGGCCATATAGGTGGAAGATTCTTATTACTGGTTATAATGTTATTTAGAAATAATTCACTTTAAATTACCAAGGAGAAAACCATACAAATTTCAGAGGGCTATACATGATATATATACATGAGTCTCAAAATGTTTAGATATAAACTCACATTTAATTCAACACACTGTGGAAAACATTTTAGAGTTTCCTCAAAAAACCTTAAAAATGGAACTGCCATTTGACTCAGAGAATTATTCCACTTCTAGGGATATATATCCTAAGAACCCTGAAACACCAATCAGAAAGAACATATGCACCGCTATGTTCATAGCTATGCAATTTATAATAGTTAAGATTTAGAACCAGCCCAAGTAGCCATCAGTAATTAGTGGATTAAAAAGCTGTGGTACTTTACATTATGCAGCTGTAAACAAGGAAAGATCTCTTACCCTTTGAGACAGATGGAGGAGCTTAGAACATATTATGCTAAGCGAAATAAGCCAGTTAGAAAAAGACAAATATCACATGATCTTATTTATATGAAAAATCTAATGAACAAAATAAACTGACAAAAAAGATCCAGAGACATGGAAATATGCAATAATGATGATTCTCAGAGGGAAAGGGGGAGTGGCAAGCAATTAATCAAATAACCTGTAAGCATAAACCATGGACACAAGCAATACTATAGTAAAGGCCTGGGAAGGGGGCAGGAGTGGGGAGGAGGAGGTCAGTAAGGGTGGGGGAAGGGGCATTTGTAATACTTTTAACAATAAAAATAAATACATGAATAAATAAATGGATTTGACATACTTTGATTTTATCCATTGACCAACAATGTCAATGATGACCAAGATGGGAAAATGACAGGCTCTAATATTAGCTGAGTATGTTCTTGTACAGATACTCTGCACAGCTCTTTAGTATTTCACATAGTACCCTAATGATTCTAGAGACTCAGTAATGTTTTATCCATATTTTACATATGATTCAATGGAGGTTTAATGATGTTGGTAGCAGTTTACTCAAAGTCACAAGGATGACCCATAGCACTGTCACAATCAGAATGAAATACTTTTGAATAATTAAATGACTTATTTGAAGGTATTCTCTGATGCTTATTCCACATGTTTAAAAGGAATGGAAGTCATAAAACACATTTTAGGCAGCAGCCCAAAAGACTGCTGAATGTTACCAACTACCATCTTAATTTGATGTAGGCCTTCCAACTTCAGGTGTTCTTTTAATATTCCATATGTCAATCCATTTTGTTAACCATCTGCATAGCTGTAAACTGTGGGCTAAAAATTGTTGGCTGGATTAAATATTTACACTGTTGCACACTATAAAAATCTCAGTTATTTTCCTCCAGTTGCAAAAGACTAGTTGTCTCCTAACCAATGAAATATAATTGAATTTATCCTGTTTTCTAAATACCTTTAGAATGCTTTTTTTTAAACATCAGGTCTTTGAAAGCAAGGACAGAAATGAAAGGTTTTGTGGCTTGTTTGTGTCCTCATTGCCTGGAAGAACTGTGTCTCATGCTGGCTAGTTGTGCACATGAGGGCGAGAACTAAGGTTAGTCTGAAAAGTGGGTAAGAAGATGGCATTCAGCAACTGGAAATGACATCTATTCCTGAAACCATTTTCTATTTAATTAAAATGAAGTATGTGGACGTTGTGCTCACTTAAAGAGCAAGGGAATGATGGAAAACGGCAAGTTTTACTACTTAGGGGCAATAAATAAATGAGTCCCCTGGCTGACACTCTCTGCTCTCATCCAACTAAATAGTTGTTGCAGCCTGGCTGGGGACACATGCGTTTTTATCTCCTCAGTATTCACTTTACTGGTTGATAGTTAATTACTTGCTGACATGAGTTTCTCTTCCTCCCCCCAAGAAATCACAAATACAGGTAAAAATAATAGTGTCTTCTCCAAAAGTTCACTTCGATCTTGTTATTTGCATTATTTGACATTTATCTATACAGCAGGGCTCCTCTCAGTGTTCCTATTATGCCCAACCTAACCATGTAACTTCTTTCTTCATATTTACTCCCTTCATTTTTACTGTTAAAGAGAGAGAGAGAGAGAGAGAGAGAAAGAGAGAGAGAGAGAGAGAAATTGCTTTACCAATTTGTTTTTCCAATTGTATATGCATTCATTGGTTGATTCTTATATGTGGCCTGACCAGGGATCAAACTCACAACCTTGGACTATGGGAACCATGCTGTAATCAACTGAGCCAGAGCCATATTTATTGAAAATGGTGTGTTTTTCTTTTATATTTATGTTCAGTTCACTAATTGAAAGTGGGCCTGCCTTTCTTATAGAGTTTATATGTTCACAAATGGCTTGTATTTGCTAGCATCTAAAGAAAGAATCCTCTCATAAAATTAAATCGTCCTACTTTTTATGAAATCTAATCTATCATCTAGCTTCTTTCTTACCCAATGAAAAACTAATAAATAGCATTTTTTTAAATTATTCTCTAATTCCAAAAATTCTCTCTCTTCATTTATTCCCTGTAATAAATGCAAGCTTGTGAACATAAATGTGGACTCACTGCCATTTTGTTAGCATTCCCTGTTTTGTTCCTTTCTGGATCTCAGCGTATGCTGTATTTGGAATCTTTACTCCAGTGGCCACTTTTGCTGAGACAAGAAGCAATGCAGAGCCACCACTGGCTTTTAACTTAAAACAAGAAAGCTAAGTGGGGAGTTTCATAAGGGCTTCTAGCTACTGATCTAAGAAAATGCAATTTTAAGAATTTCTAATTTATGCCCTGAAACATTCTTAAATAAATTGTGAGAAATATAAATAAGAAATCAATGTGTAATCTAAAAGGATCAAATTCTATTTTTCTGCCTTCAGTTTTATTTCAGTCTTCAAAGTAAGTGAATTTAAATTATGTTTGAAATCTACATTTTGGTTCACAGGCAGATTTCCAGATTTTAAAATGAAACCAAAAAAGAAACTATTTTAGCAGTAATTTCTGCATGCATTTATGGTCTTTGAGAAAATCTGATATTTTATTATTTTTTATTGTCCCTGAATTCTTTGATTAGCACTTATACTATCTTTATAATTTTCTAATTAAAAAGACATATCTTGCTCAATCTTTAATTCAATTTACAAAGACATATGACTTTGTCTCCTCTCTCTCTCTCTCTCTCTCTCTCTCTCTCTCTCTCTCTCTCTCTCTCTCTGATTTGGTTGTTCCCTCAAAGGAAACTGTTGTTTCAAGTATAAAAGAGGACATGAAGTACATTGATAAATGTTCAAAACTATCTTTACAGCACGAATGCCAGTGAAGAGCCTCCAAGACCTCTGGCTTCCATTGCATAAAGACTTGCTGTGACCCAAATGTAGAAATGTCAGGAGAAGCATTTATTGAACCCAAAATATTGAGTTCTTTCTAAAAAAAAGAGAATAAAAGGAAAAAAGCCTCTTTCTTGCCTTTATATTTCTGGTTTTCAATTAATTGTTGACAAAGAAAAGTTGAGTTTTTGTTAGCTCTTGCTTTCTACACACTCATATAAAACTTTCCCCCCATTATATTAACAAGAAAGGATTGTGCCTGCAGTTCACTGTACATTTCTGATTTTAGTAGTTCAGATCTCTTTTGTTTGTTCCAAAATGCTGTCAGCACAGTCTCTTCAGACCCATTTATCATCCTGTAGGGTAGCACCTCTTTACTCTCTCACTTTAGAATGCTGGAGTTTGCTAATGTTGCAGCTTTCGATATTACAAAAGACCCCAGTCATTCCCCTAGAGAAGGTAATTATCTATTATGCTTAAGGGACACAAAAAGAGCTCATGCAGAGAAGTTCCTACATACTCTGTTCATGCAGGGCTGACCTGAATCAATTGGAGATGCCTACAAATACACAGTGGGTCCTAGATATAAGCACTAAAACACTTTGTCCCCATTTTTTTACTAAAGAATTATCTTCTCAGATGACTTCAGATATTGAATTAATTTCATTGTGATTACTAATATTCAAAGGAAATCTGAAAGGAAAATGACACCCATTTGGGAGCATGATTTTCCCATCCACCCACCATGGGTTGTTTATTCATGCTTTCTAATTGAAAGGGCATAGGTCTTTCTTTGGCATGGTTCCCTAAGTCTATTGTCATGGTATATGTTAGTTAGATATTATAGAATATATATAGAGAGTGTGTCCTTTCAATACAGAAAGCAAGCAAAACTAAATATTACCAAGGTATTATTTAGAAACTACAGGGCACTCAATATTTTGTAAGGTGTGCATGTGAACCATTGCTAATAAGAGTGATATTTGGACCCTGTGTTAAGTGAACGTTGGCCATTTTCATCCTATGATGCATAAAACATGGTCTCTGCCCCCCTGATGCTTCTAGCTTGTGGTAGGGTAGAGGAGATAAATAATGTATTGCACTGATATGTCCTAAATGCTATACTAGTGGTGATTGTTGCTACCTTTAGTTAGACAATATATATTGTGCTAAGTGTCCATCTGGGTAAAGATATCACATAGGAATGCCCAACTTCCTCTCCCCAGTGACCAGCCTCCTTGAATTTCTTCAGCCCAGGAACACAACTTGCTTTATAACTAGGTGGAAACATTGTACACTGTAAGCAAATGTCTGTGAAGCATTTTCTCATGCCTCATCTCATTTGATCCTCACAGAAGTCCTGGAGTAGGTAGATAGGATAATCGGTGGAATCATATTTTCTTTTCATTAGCCTGGAAATGGAGATTTAGAAAGCTTAGAAACTTGATTAGACTGAAAAGAAGTAAGAAATGTTGGACCTTGAAAATGACTTCAGGCTTTCTTACTGCACAGACTCTAGTCAAACACTGCTGCAGTTAAATATTTTACCCTTTGCTCTCCCTGCATGATCTACAATAATAATCTGCTTCGTGTTAATATTTACTGTTGTGTTGCTGACAATTACTTGAAAGAGAAGTTGGGTGCTTCAATGAGCTAGAAAAAGTTCAGCTAAATCAGAAAACAGGTCTAATTAAGCAAGTTTATTCTATATCTATAAAAGGCTAAGTTGACTTATACATATGTGATATATATAAAGCTCTTGCTGGCACCAATTGCAAACGTGTTTCTGTCATTGTCAATCATGAATTTGGTTGGTACTTGTATTACAACGAAAAGGCAAATAGGGATATTAAAATATTTCTTCTAATTAAGTTCCTTTCAATGTGCATGAATCCATGGACTGGAACATTAGTTTGTGTGTGTGTGTGTGTGTGTGTGTGTGTGTGTGTGTGTGTGTGTAATGTTTTCCGGTGTATAAGATGACTTTCTAACTCAGGAAAATCTTCTCAAAAGTCGGGGGTCATCTTATATGCCGGGTGTAAAAATACTGTAGCTTGAAGTTATGATGGATGTTGCTAACTCGCCAGGGATTTACCCAAGACTTGCCCTCTCTCTATTGTTTGTTATCTTCCTCCTATCATCATCAGTTACAGTTTGGTTGACAGCTTAGAAAACAAACAGCATGGCAGCTCCCATGGGTTTATTGTCTTATTCTTCCTTTCAGCTTTAGAGTGAATTAGGAAAAGTTTAATCCACTTGTACTGTTTTATGTTTACATGTTTGATGACAAACAGCCTTATGTTTATAAGTGACAGTTTTCCTGCTAAGTACCTGCATGTCATAAGCATTTGAATTAAAATTACCATATTGAAATCAAATCTGATATATTTTTTAATTTTTATGTGGTGTGCTTTGGAAGAGGGGTAGTCTTATACAGCAAGTATATCCCAAACTCTATATTTTAACTGAAAAATTTGGAGGTTGTCTTATACACCCAGTTGTCTTATACACTGGAAAATAGAATATATATGGAAATATTTCCAGTTTCTGTCCTATTTTTTCAATACATTAATGGTTTTGGAATTTTCTTTCTGATGCCAGCTGGTAAAATATAGTGATACACTCTCCAAGTTCCTCCATGTTGTCTCAAAGGGTAAGAGATTCTTCTTCTTGAAAAATGCATAGTATTCTATTGTGTAAATATACCAATCATCTATTGATGGGAACTTAAGCTGTTTCCAGATTTTATCCATTGTAAATAGCACTGCTATGACCATAGTGGTGCATATATTGTTTCTAATCGATGATTCAGAATTTTTAAAATGTAGTTTTAAAAGTGAGATCACCGGATAATATCTTAAGCAAAACAAGTCAGTCAGAGCTAGATAAGTATCACATGATCTCACTTATATGTGGAATTTAATGAACAGAATAAACTGATGAGGAAAATAGATCTAGAGATATGCAAGCATTGAACAGACTGACAAATCTCAGAGGGAAGGGTTGAGGTGGGAAGACATTAACCTAAGAACATATATGCAAAACCCATGGATACAGATGATTGTGTGACGAGGCCTGAGGTTGATGGTGAAGCAGGTGTTGGGTGGATGGAGACATTGAGGAGAAAGGCATCTGTAATACTTTCAACATGTTGATACAGATAGGAATCCTTGGTTCAAGTGATTGAGGTCATTTATTAAGTTAATTTTGAAACTGACATTGTCAGAAAACAATGACTCTTTGCCAAAATTATATTATAGGTTGATTTGTATTCTAGGTTAAATTGCGGCCTCTCTATCCATGAATATATGTTGAAGACCTAAATTCTAGTACCTGGAATATGATCTTATTTAGAGAAAGGGTATTTGTAGATGTCATTAAGTTAAAATGAGATCATTGGAGTGGGCCCAAATTCAATCTGATTGGTGTCCTTATAAAAGATGGTATGCATTGTGGCAACTAAGAGAAAATAGCCATCTAAAGACAGAGACAGAGGCTGGAGTTACGCTGTTACATGCCAGGAAATCTGAGGCTACCAGAAGCTGGAAGAGGCAAGAAAGGATGTGAGCAAGCATGGCCCTGCCAGCATTTTGATTTAGTAGATTCCAGATTTTAACTTTCAGAACAGGTAACACAATACATTTACATTTTTCTAGGCCACCGGTTTGTCATGCTTTGCTACTGTAGCCCTAAGAGACTAATGAATTTAGTAATCTTTTTGTTAACATTTAAAATTATATCTATATATCTATATATCTATCTATCTATCTATCTATCTATCTATCTAGATATAGATATAGATATAGATATAGATATAGATATAGATATATAGATATATCACAAAATATTTACAAGTTGGATCAGAGAAGTTGACCAAAATTATGGCAAATAAAGCTATAACTAGATTCAATTAATGAGCTACGTGAGAAACATTGTCACTAATGATTCACCTGGGAAAGACTATTTAGGTAATTTGAAGTTGATTTTATATTTAGAGAAATTAGTTAAAATGCCCAATTCTGTTTGTTCAATAACATTTATTGAATTTATTGTATTCTAGGTTCTCCAGGGAAATAAGAATTCAGAATATATAAATAGGAAATGACATTCAAAAGCTGGTTCTGTATAACAAAGACCTGATGTTTTCTTATAATTCTTCTGTGAAATTTTAGAAATCTTTAGTGGCTAATGCATTTTGTCCCTAAAGCTGAGGTTTTATAGGAGTAGGGTTGCCAGTTAATGTACAGGAGGCCCAGTTAAATTTGTATTTTAGATAAACAATACACTTTTTAAAGTATAAATATGTCCCATGCAACTTGGGGGACATACATACTAAAAAATGTTCAGGATCTGGAATTCCGATTTTACTTCTGTCTTGTGTTTGCTTTTGCTAAATGTGGCAGCCTGAGGAGGAGTAAAAGTTACATTCAAGAGTGCCAAGGTGAGGAATTCAAGAATCATCACCCACAAGTGGGTACATTCCATACTTCTGTTAATTATTGTCAATAATTAATAGACCTATGATGATTTTAAGAGTCATCTGTACTATAAAGGTTTAGAGTGATTTCTATGATTAAATAAGGTAGCAGTTTTGTGTGTCAAAATGTATACTGATGAATAGTTAGGGCCCTATAAACTAGTGCATAGGATTTTTTTCACAATTTATGTAATGCTTGGTGGAGCATTATCCTGCATTCTGAGTAAGGACTTAAGGGGAGCTGCTTGCACACATTAGCAATAATTTTCAATCTATTTGTGAATACTGAATGTCAGGCCCTTGAAAAAATGTGGGTTTTGCTTTGTTGTTGTTGTTGTTCTGTTCTGTTTTAATCCCTTGGTAAGATTCCAGTTGAGTGCCCATTGAAGCAAATGACTTTAGAAACATCAGAAAGTCCTGCTGATGAATCTGGACATTTGTATTATCAGTGTGTTCATGTGCCAGGGCTGCTGTGACAAAGATCCACAGATTAGGTGGCTTCAAACAGCAGAAATTTATCCTCTCACAGTCCAGAAGCCAGAAGTCTAAAACCCAGGAATTGGCAGGATTAGTCTCTCCTGAAGGTTCAGAGGAAGGGTTTGCTTCATGACTCTCCCAGTTCCTGATGGCTGACTACAGTCCTGGGCGTTCCTTGTATAAGGGCAACTCCAATCCTTGCATCCATCTTCACATGGCATCATCCTCTCTGTGTGTGTCTGTGTCCTTTCTCTTTTTATGAGGACACTAGTGGTCAGGTGCATGAAATTTGTGCCTGGGGGGGTGGTCCCTCAGCCCAACCTGACCCCTCTCACATACTGGGAGCCCTTAGGGGATGTCCAACTGATGACTAACCCCCAGCCTGCCCAAGGCCCAAAGCCTCGGCTGAGGCTTTAGGCCTTGGGCACTCAGCCATCTCCCTGCTCATCTCAGCTCCAGCTGCCTATGACAACCCAGCTCTAGGGGCTGGGTGCTCACCTCTGCTCCCACATCCTGGCCGCTTGCACCGCCCCCTAGCCACCTCCCAAGCTCGCTGCACCCCGACCTCCAGCCACCTCCAAGCTCGGGCAGCAGTGCTCCTGTGCTTGCCCCATCCCACACCCCAGCCATCTCCAAGCTCGAGCAGCCAGGGCACCATGGTTCTCGCTGCTGCTACTGCTTCGTCTCCACCCCCGGGGCCTACCCCTCACATTGCTCGGCCCTGCCCCTCGGCCCTGCTCCCTGCTCCTAATTGGCTGGTAGCATAGCCAATCAGGAGCCAAGGTACGGTCACATTTGCATGTTACTCTTTTATTAGATAGGATTTGTCATATAGGATTAGGTTCCACCCTAGTCCAGGGTGACCTCATCTTTATTTGATTACATCTGTAAAGACCCTATTTCCAAGTAGGGTTGCATTCAAAGTACTGAAGGTTCAGATCACATCATATCTTTTGGGAATACATAATTCAACCCATAACAATCAGTATATACATGTCAGTGGGATTTTAAGAGTCTCACAATTGAATTTTTTTAATAATAATAGTTATGTCTTGTTATAACATTGAGTTGTTCTGTACAGTTTATCATTATGGGAGATTAACAAAAATTTCTCTTTAAAGAATAGCATTTTTCCTAATGTTTTTAGAGCAGACTTTTAGAAATATTTAGGGAAACATATCTAGACTAGAGGCCCTTTGCAGGAAGATTCCTGCAGTGGTCTCTGCCACCCCACCTGCTTCCCTCACTTCTCCCCAACCCCACTCGTTTGCTTCTCCACAGCTTCCATCCCTTCTGTAGCACTTGGCTTCCTCCTTTGCTGTCTTCAGTCTTCTCTGTGCCAGGATATATAAACTAACCACCATCTTGGTTGGATTAATTTACTACTGATTGGCTGGTAGGTGTGGCTTGTGGGTGTAGCATAGGTACGGTCAATTTGCTTGTTTCTCTCTTATTATATAGGATAGTAAAACATGAATACTATATTTAAACACTTTGTGATGATGAGTGTTATTGTAAAATAAATTTTACAGTCTAGAGGAAGAAATTGGAAGGAAAAAGCAAAATTAGTAATAGAAACAATTTTTTCTTTTATCTTCCCTTATTTGTATGCTCTTATCTCTGTGTTTTGAAATACTTCAATATTTTTAAAGTATCATTCAATTTACAGTTGTATAAACAAAGTTTGCTAATCAATTATGCAAACTTACTTTTAAAGGAAATGTCTGTAAATATGCTCTGCTTAGCAATTAAATAAATGCTAACAGATAAACTATAGCTATTTTACAAACTATAGTTAATTTCACAAATAGTTCTAAAGTTAGGAAAGAAGTCCTGAGAGGTGAGCAGGGGCAAAAGAAAACAATGAGGGAAAAAAGGGGACATCTATAATATTTTCCATGATAAAAATAAATTTAAAAATTAAATTAGAAATGTCCTGGATTTTGAGTGATTTCAAATTTGAGTTTACTTGTTCATAAGTGAGGATTAAATATATCGTCATAATGCCATTAACAATTTTAAAATATTCCACCATAATAAAGCGCCTATAACAGTGATTTTTATATAGTAGCTATTCAAAATATGTTATTCTCTTCCCTTTTTCATTGTTTAATAAACTACTCAAATGTGCCAATTAAACATAACCAGGTATGTTACTGTTTTGCTTTTCTTTTCTTTTTTCTTGTGATGTTAAAAGAGGTAAGGAAGAGGTTGTTTGATCATTGTACTTTTTTTTTCTGTTGAAATTGTTAATGCCTGAATTTAGAATTATTCTATAATCCTAGTTGACATATGATTGAAAATTTATGGTAGACAACATTTGGCTCTATAAACCTCCATCAGTAGTAGTTTTTAGGTAATCAACAGAATAAAAGAGAAATACCCATCATACTCTTGTTGTCTGATAAAATATAATTTGCTACAGAATGTCCTTTTCATAGTAAAGGATAAAAAGACAGATTATGAACACAGATTTTGGTCATTTCCAGAAAACATCTGACTCACTGAAGCATACGTGGTGTATTTGAAATATAAATGTACATCCTAATGGAGCTGATTTTATTGTCCTTAAAGTATAACCCAAGTCAATAATTTACTGCCTCTCAAAAGAACACAGGAAGGATACAGGGATGAGGTAATTTGTGCGCCAAGTTCATAAGCAACAGATGGTGATACAATTTCTGTGTTCTTCACAGAAGAAATTTGAGACTCGCACATATCTACACATGCTAAATCCAAAAACGTAGATGGCCTGGTTGTCATTTTCTTATATGTTTCCCAATTACCTGCTATTTTCACCACCATGCTGATTAAATACAGACCTTGGACTTATAAGATCATATTTTCCAGGACGATATGAAACTCAATAAGATCTTTGCAGTAATATTAATGTAAGAACATATCTGAAAATGATTGCATTAGTTCTGTGAATACAGCATGTCCCCCCAAAATGTTTACACACTTTAATAGCCAATAGCTCAGTTTTGAAAATGAAATGTATTTTCGAAAACACTGTCTATAATATTGAAAGTGTGTGTATACATTTTTTGGGACACATTATATGTAGGTTATCATATTAAGAAATCATTCACATGAAACAGTATTTCTTTTTTAATACAAGGGGAACAATGGTCTTCTCTAAATATCTATTGAAGTGCTCACAGGAGATTTTATTTGGGTGACCTAGAACAGTGGTTGGCAAACCACGGCTCGAGAGCCACATGTGGCTTGTGAGCCACGGTTTGCTGACCGCTGACCTAGAATGTTGCTTACTGTTATCAGTGTCAGATAAAGACAAGGCAGGCACTCACTTTCATGTTGTTCACAAAATAGAAAGGAAGGTTAAATGGCTAAATAGACAATTTCAGCACATTGGCCAGTGGCATTATGAAATTACTCTGGAATCATAAGGAGTAGTTGATGAGCCAAGCCTGCAAAGACAGGGAAGCTTTCTAGGGGAGACAATACCTACCTTGAGTTGTAGGGATGGTTAAGATTTAGGTACAAGGTGTGGTATTTCTGGTAAGAAAACATCTTGAGAAAATGTTGAAACCAACAGTATGGGTCTAAAGAAAAAAAATCATGGTATGGTCTGGCCAGGTAAGTTGAGACAAGAAGCTGCAGAGTGAGGTAGTGGAGAGGTCTTGGAAAGCTTGTATGATGTGGAAGTTCTTTTCACAGTTATTAAATACTCAAAGGCAAGCCCTTAGTGTGCATTGCATACTGCTTTAAGCTAATTGGGTCATTCACATTTATTCTGTTGGTTGGTTTTTGACGCATCTGTACCTTTCAATTGTTAGATGCAGGTAATGGCTGCAGGTAGTTAACAAAAGCAAACCTCAGTCCTGATTCTGTTATACATTCAAACACTTAATAAGCAGCAGGAACAAAAGACGGCTATGCAATCAGTTTGTGAATTAAATGAAACCTCAGCTTTATGTCCTTTTAGACCCTCTAACAAGATCTTGAATGGAAGGCTCATGTTCATATTGTTCATATGGGACAATATTCCTTCCAGAAGCGGTATTGGGTTATACGTCTCCTCAGAACTAGCCTAATCCTGGCAGCTGCTCACCATAGAACCTTAGGGCTGGGGCACCATTCTCAATGGAAATATATTGGCTATGGACTGCTGGCTCTGGTTTGTTAAACCCTGTTCAGGAAAGGGTCGAGATTCCCTGCAATATTACTAGCTTCTCCACAGATCTTGAATACTTCTCATTTCACCATGAAAAATCAATTCAATCATTCACTATCTGGATAAGTTCTTCCATGCTGATCAGAGAGGAGAATGCTGGAGTACCGAACTGACCTCAGGAAGATGGGCTTGTGATGAGTCCTTCATGGATAATTCACCCTCAGCACACTAAGCATACACCCCTCCCCCTTAAGGTTCCTCAGATGCCAACCATCTCCAGGGTGTAGATTAAACAACTAACACATATGTCATACTGTCTAGAAAAAGTATTTAAAAGGAAACTGATTGCATTAGCAGGTTACAATTTTTAAAAGCTGCTGCTGAAGTCAGAGTGGAGGTATCAGGCTTGAGAAGGACAAGGGGACGGACAGAGGTCAGATAGAGGTCATTACAACAGTCAGCACTAAGCCATTTATACTATGGGAGAAAAAGAGAACACTTAGAGAAATGCATGTTTATTCTGTTGTATCAGGCTTCAAAAATAAAAGCAAATTGTGTTAAACAGTTATTCGCATAGGTGCTAATTAACATCGAATATACTATATATACACACTGATGTATATTAACATACATATGTTTGCGTGCATATATATTTATGTTTGTGTGTATATATTTTTTCTAGTGTTTGTGTCTTAGATATGTACATTTCTTTCCATCTAATAAAAAATAGGCTAGGATTTTATTAAATTAATAGTTTATCTAATAAGTGTACTCTAAAGGCCCAGTAGGCCAATTTGGTTGTTCTCATCTGTTTATTGTTTTGCATCCACTTATCTATAAAAAGTGAGAGAAATCACCTCTTTTAAAAACTATTGAAGAAATGTTCACCTTGAAAATAGCATACCATGGACCACTTGTTCTAAATCTAATCCAAGTTCTAATATATTCTGAAAAGTTATATCATTTATAAAAGGTGAGGGGCAGTAGAGCTAATTTAAAATGCTAACAAGTTTGTAGTTAATCAGTTTTAACAATTAGAAAATTAATAGCTGTGTAGTTAATAACTGCCAGACAGGAAAGGCTGCTGCTTAGCACACAATTAATTGTAACTCAGCATCATCTTGCCATTATCTATTACATCCAGACAGCTATTATGTTTTCTTTATCATGTGATGGTATAATTTGATCATTTCTCTTACAACTATGTCCTAACCAAAAATCAAAAGCAATATTCTGAGAGTTTAATGAGGAAAATAAAATATCTAACGTAAAATAAATGGGTTTCACTGACTACTTAAAACTGTTTGATGACAAACCCAATATACTATTTTTTCCTTCTCTAAACTTCAACAAAGATTATTGTCTGTGTAACTAATTTTGACATTTAATGTCACATTAACTTCTACTGTCATTTAATTGCTCCATATGTGTCTTATTTCCCTCAGTAGATTTTAAGCCTCTGTGTCTTGTACATATTTTGTAATCCCTCAGGCCACCCCATGACATTATACACATTCAGTAAATAACTATAATGAGTAAATATCAGAAATGGGTTCATGACATTTTCTCTCCATAACTTCTTAGGTTTGACATTGCAAAACATGCTCAGCAATGCCTAACTCTGTCATCTTTGCAATTCAGATTGCTGTGAATGAATCGGTAGTGGGGTCAGTTAAGGGATACAATGAGTGACCTCTCCTTTAGATGAATAATTTTTAAAAAGGAACTACAAATCACAAACTAAACAATTATACTGTTGCCCGATTGTAATCATTTGCTTAAATAGGGCAAAGTATGTTATATATCACAACTCCATTTCTTTTTAAAAATATTTTTCATTTATAGTTGACTTCAAAAAATATTTTAGTTTCAGGTATATAACATAGTGACTAGACATTTATACAATTTGCAAAGTGATCAATCTGAAGGAATTAAGAAATACAAATTGCCAGTTATAAAAATAGTCATGAAGATGTAAAATACAACATGAGGAATATAGTCAATAATATAGTAATAACTTTGGATTGTATCAGGTAAGTACTAAACTTAGCTACCTGATACATATCTTGAATGAATGTGGGGATATTTTTGGACTCGTTACATATCCTAATGTGACTGTGTACCTTGGGTGGAAACAGAGACAGCATGGATTTATGAGTTTTCAGTATTTATGAATCTTGTAGTCAGAAACTTGAAGCTAACCACCTTCACTGAAGCCACTGAAAGGAACTGATACCAGCTGAGCTTACTACATTAGAAAATGAAGCTGGTTGATTTCTGAGCCAATGATGATCGAAAAAAAAAAAAAGCCTCCATCTACTTCTCACAATGTAATGATTTGGTAGTTTCTTATTTGCAAATATGTCTGTATGACCAGATATGGACTTTCCTAGTTCTTGCTTTCATTAGGCTACTACTCCTATTTATTTAACCTTAATACTATTCACTGTCATTGTTGTTATAAAAAATGAGTGGATAGTCTTTCTAGTGGGAGTGGGGTTCTTGGGGTACTCCTAGAATAAGCGTTTCCAGAGGGCCCTCCCTCTGGGAGGATAGTTAAAAGCTTTTTCATGGAATTATATCTCTGGGTTTGCAAAATCCCATTTCCCTTAATCAAGTCCTGAAGATGCAGCTGGGATTCAGTAGCACTAGAAGCAAATTCAGAACCCAAAGTCTAGTCTAATATCTGTCTAGTTGCAGTCCATTAGTCCATTGTATGTGGGGTACACATGGCTGTGGGCCCTATGGGTGAATGCAGGAGCAGGAGCTTGAGAGCCTTATAAACCATGAGTCAAGCATAAGCAAGCAAGAGAGTGAACTCCTTTGTTTAAGAGATTAAATATCTCAAATATTACTGTGCCTGCAGCGGCCACGCCTATGTAGGCCAATGTCCTGTTTCCAGGTGTGACTGACAACTGCCTTCCCTGTTTCACCCAGTCTTTACTGGGTATGTGTCTATTCCTGTCCTGCCCTGTCCAGTCCCTCCAGTAGCTACCTGGGGAGCGTTAAATTGCAGTTTCCTGGCAAAGCTGCCCAGGACTGTATTATTGGCCTTCCCTTGCTCCTCTTTGGTTATTTGTAACCAAGTCAAATGACAATAGTATCAATTTGAATTGCTGAGTCCACTAGTTTATCCAACTCTCCTAAAATGTCATCATTTTTTCTTGTAGTTCTAAAATACTAACATGTCCCAAGAATGTCATTTCTTATCACTCTGGGTCTCATCTCCATTTAGCAGCTAAACAGTTGCTTTCAAAGGTAAATTGAATGGCATCACCACCTTTCTTGAAACACATCCATGTTGGCATGAAATTTCCATGTTGCATTGAAATAGAATAAACCCCCCAATTCTTAGCAATCCTTAGGAAACTATGGTTCCACCTGCATCTTCCTTCAGGCCTTAGCATCCTTGCCATTGTCCATAGCAGCCTTGGCACACTGGCCTTGTTATTCCTTGTAATCCTGAGTTAGTTCCCACCTTTGCTGCTCTGCTGTACTCCTGTGCTATTATACCTCTTGTCTGGGAGGCTCTTTGCTGCAAAGGTCCTGGGGCAGGCTCCAGTCATCACTAAATTCCAACTTTCATGTTATTTTATCAGAGAGGCCTTCCCTGACCATCCCGTCTATATCCAGCCTCCCAGCCCTGTGCCCACCTTTCTTCTTTCACCCACTTTATATCTTATTTATAACTTGTTATTTATTACTCTCTGAGATTCATTTCTTTACCTATGTCCACCCCACCCCCACCCCCACCCTCGACTGCAATGTAAATAAATAAAATAGGAGACTGAGGCCACACCTCTATTTCTAGTCACGTCCTTAGGGCCAAGAATCCTGCCTAGCACATAAATGCTCAACAGTTTCCTGATCGATAAATGACTAATGGTTCGCTGAATAGAATTTTTCTTCCCTGTTTTATGGACCTGTGGTTTGCATTCTTCCATTAGCTCATTTTTCCTTGAGATTCCTCATCATTGTTTGTACCATGCCCTACTTCTAATGATTACCTTCCATACCTTCATTTTAGATGATTGACAACTTGACAAATAATAATTTTTAAAGTTTTCCTGGAATGTAATGTTAGCTTATTTTTATTACTTTATTTTTTAACATGTGACCTGTTGCTTTCACTTTATTTATCTATTTTTATTGTCTTTCTTTATTGATTAAAGGAGTTTTGCACCCATGACAATCAAACTAGGACTGAGATAAAACTGTAGGAGCCTAGTGCTTATCATGTTCATAAACTCTTGACATTTACCAGCTTGAAGTGACATCAAAGGACATCTAGAACAAATCTTTATTTTATCCAGGAGAAAACTGGAGGTCTGGTGGTTTATTTAACAAAGGTCAGATTATCAGTGAGCAGCAGCTGAGGCTGAAACTGAAGTCTGCTAGGCCTTGCGTCAAAACTACACAAGAGCCCTTTTAGTTTCTAAGCTTCTAATGTCACCGTGCACCAGGTGACAGGTTAGGAAAAGAGGCAGGCCAAAGACAACAGAGTCGTCACATTAGTAAACAAATCACGAGGGAATAAAAAATGATATGAATATTAGCCCACTGCCTTTTTGTTTGTTTGTTTTTTAATTCTGCGTTTAAGGAACACTTAGTGAGCAGAGCCCGGGAGATGTGACTTCAAAGACCTCAGCAACAGAGAGAGAGTGGACATCAGGAAACCTTCCCTACAGTCAGCAAATGACCTGCAGGTTTCTGACCTATCTCATGGGTCAGATTGGCAGCCCAGAAATCACTACCTTCAGTTGGGAAACACCAGACAATGTTAAAATTAGAATTTGCAAAGAATTTTGTTAGGCTAAACAGCACATAATGATGTGGGTTAACAAAGTTATATAACTATATCATTTGTGGCTGACATTTGATTTCCTCAACATTTTGGCATTAAGTTCCTTACTTGAAACCCAGCTTTCACCATAGGGCCTGGGACCCAAAAAGAGTTAAATATTTTTGAATAAAAATATAGATCTATATTTCTTAGTTTTTATCTTTCATTGTTAGCAATTATTTGGTAATAATCATATTTTATTTTGTGTGTTTTTAAATTTCAGATACAGCTGAGCACCCAAATCAATTAGAGAATAGTATGAAACTCAGTGCTGACTGTCCACTTGGAATTATATCTTATTTCCTATGAGCATCTGTCATACACTAGGGAATTAGCCTGTAGAGTCACAGAGATCAGAAATCATCAAGAAAAATCTTGTTTTTCCTTATGGATATTTAATGCCAGAATCTGAACTCAATAGAGAAGTTTCAAAACAGTTCTCTAGTAGTAGCCTCATATTTGTTTCCATAGACCTCACACAATTTAAATTTCACTATTTTGATTCTGCAAAGCAAGCATCATTTTTCGTTAGTGATAATATAAAGGGTCATTATACAAAAACACCCACTTTACCTATGTTAAAACTTATTTTCCCTTCCTGTATTGTGACTTTGATCCCAAGGTAAAATAGATTCACCTTGCTGTTCTAATTGAACTCAAAACTCACTATGTGTTCCTTGCTGCTGTGCATGAAGTCCGTGAAGAATGTATTTCATGTCAACTGCCTGGCCTAGCTTCATTTTTCTCTGTTGTCAAAATTGTCTTTCATTTAGTTGTTGTGGTTACATGATACTCTATGGCTTTTCATAAGGAGAGAGATATAAACTCAGGGCTTTTGTGGTTTAAAAGTTTGCCCATGTTGTTCTTCAGATGATAAGTATTCAGCTTCCTTTGAGATTGATTTGCCTATCATATTAAAAAAAAAAAGGCATACAAAAGAGCAACTCCATTTTTAAAAAGTTGGTATTCTAATTAGAAAACTACAAGCCATTAATAATCACAGACTTTTATTTATTATTTTTTATTTTTATACTTTTATTTGTTTCTTTATTGATTAAGATATTACATATGTGTCCTTATTCCCCCATTTCCCCCCTCCTCTCATTCATGCCCCCACCCCCCTGTTGTCTGTGTCCGTTGATTAGGTTTGAATGCATGCATATAAGTCCTTTGGTTGATCTCTCTCTTTCATGCCCCTATTTTCCCTGAGGTTTGATCACAGACTTTTAATGGAAAGGATCCTAATTGGGATTAAGAATAGGAATTTCATTGTGGTGAAAACAGTCTCCGGTGGGCATTGTAGTCTAATTTAGCTAACAGCTACTTTCTCAAAAGCCCATGTTACATATGCATTTACTCAGTTTCATCAAACATTCAGGAATACAGACCCTCGGGTAATGTTAAGTTTACCTATTGCTAAAAATATAAGTATTTAGATTGTTACACATAAAATGGGATGTTTGCGGGAGGAAGCAGAGTTCTTTTCAGGTTTTTGTCTTTTTCTTTATTAGTTTTATTTGTTTTCTTATTCCTGTTATGTTGTCATTACATACAACATTCCAAAAATAAAAGAAAATTAAATTAAATGTATACTTTTTAATTTAAAATTTAAAATTGTATTTAAAAACCTAACTTTACATTTCAAAATAATTCTAATTAACTTTTATTTCTAATCTGTTTGAGTTAGTGAGGTTTTCTATTGTTAAAAAATTAAATGAGAATTATTTTATTTTACTCTTCTTCCCCACAGTGAAGACATCGGCATTAAAATGTTGCTGCATGCCCTGGCTGGGTGGCTTAGTTGGTTGGAGGTCAGGGCACATACACAGGTTTCAGATTGCAGGTTTGATCCCAGGTACAGGTGCATGTGAGAGTCAACTGATTATTGTTTCTCTATCATTAATGTTTCTCTTTCTTTTCCTCCTCTCTCTAAAAAAAAATCAATGAAAACATATCTTTGGGTGAGGAGTAAAAAAAAGAAGTTGCTACATGCTAATAGTTAAGATTGAGTGACTAAAATGTGTGGTTATGTAAGAATAGCCTGGTCTGAAAAGGAGAAAGATAAGTGAGCAAAAGGAAGAGAGAATAGAAGGAGCCAGGTAAGATGAAGAGGTTAAAGTGGGAATACTGATTGTGAGAGTGTGCATGGGAATGAGTGAAGTCATAAGAAGGAGCTTTCTACCCCTATATCTGTTTCTTAATCATAACCATGGTGTGAGAGTTTTCATTATTATTATTTTTTGTTTCTTAATGTGCAGATATTTTATTTTCATATTTTATTTTATATATAATTGACATACAATATTCTATTAGTTTCAATTGTACATACTAGGGATTTGATGTTTATGTACATTACAAAATAATCTACATCATAAATCTAGTTAGCATCTGTCACCATACAGAGTTATTATAACTTGTCGACTATATACTCTATGCTATACATTATGAAAAGATGTAGAGTTTTGAATTTAGTGAAAATATATTAATACTAAAAATAACAAGACAAAAGCCTAAACCACATCTGAAAATTTGTATATCCCATATACTGTGAAATCAGATGGTTCTTAATTTTTCTGATTTATTCATTAACCATGGCTGATGTTGCTCAGAGTTTAGAGTGTTGGCCCACACACTGAGGGGTCTTGAGTTCCATTTTCAGTCAAGGGCACATACCTGGATTGCAGTTTTGATCCCCAGCCCTGGCCATGGCTCATGTGGGGGCCAACCAATCAGTCTCTCTCTCTCTCTCTCTCTCTCTCTCTCTCTCTCTCTCTCTCTCTCTCTCTCTCTCTTTTATTTTTTCTCTATCCCTCCCCTTCACTCCCCCCCTACTTTCTCTTTCTTTGAAAAGTGATGGAAAAATATCATCAGGTGAGGATTAACAAAAAAAATCCATAAAACAAGCAAACAAAAAACAACCCACTTAAAAAATATGTATGTAGGAATGATTTTATGAACACAGTAAATGATTTCCTGTGAGGTTCTACAGCTGATTATAACCAATACATGAAATTTAAATACTGTAAATTACATATATATATATATATATATATGATATTAACCTCTTATTGGAGTGTTATTTGGAAATATATCATCTAATTAAGTTGATTGCCTTTTTGCTTTGTTGGTAGTTTCTTTTGCTGTGTAGAAGCTTTTTAGCTTGATATTGTTGCACTCATTTATTTTTGCCTTTATTTTTTATTATCTAAAATGTATAAAGAAATCATATACCTCAACACCAAACAAACAATCCAAGTAAAAAGTGGAGAAGGATCTGAGCAGACACTTCACCCAAGAAGACTCACAAATGGCCATCAGATGTATGAAAAGGTCCTCAATTTCACTAGCTATTAGGTAAATGCAAATAAAATTTACAATGAAATACCATTTCATACTTGTTAGATGGCTATTATCAACAAGGCAGCTAATAACAAGTATTGGAGGTTCTGGTAGGAATGTAAATGCATATAGTCACTATGGAAAACAGTATCGCAGTTCCTCAAAAATTTAAGACTAGAGTTATTATATGACCCAGCAATCCCTTGCCTGGTATCTACCTGAAAAAACTTGGAAACATTTATTAGAAAAGATAACTGCACTCTATGTTCATTGTAGCATTATTCAATTCACCTAAAGAAAGAAGTAACTGTGGAAGAAAGAAAATGTGTAGTCTTAGATTTAGTGAAAATACCTTAATACTAAAATTAACAAGAGAAGCCCTAACCAGTTTGGCTCAGTGGATAGAGCATCAGCCTGTGGATTCAAGGGTTCCAGGTTCAATTCTGGTCAATGGCATGTACCTTGGTTGCAGGGCAAATACCCAGTAGGGAGTGTGCAAGAGGCAGTTGATCAATGTTTCTCTCTCATTGATGTTTCTAACTCTCTATCCCTCTCCCTTTCTCTCTGTAAAAAAAACAACAAAGCAACAATAATAAAATATGTTTAAAAAACAACAACAAGATAAGATCCTAAACAATATCTGAAGTTTACTCTTCCTTTAATAGATGATTGGATAAAGAATATGTGGTAAATATACACAATGGAATATTACTCAGCCCTAACAGTAGTATTCAGCCATTTGTGACAACATAGATGAACCTTGAGAATATCATCCTAAGCAAAATAAATCAGAAAAATTAAGAACCAGCTGATTTCACAGTATATGGTATATAAAATTGAAACACATAGAAACTGACAACAATATGATGATTACCAGAGGGAAGAGGGGTAGGGTGCTAGTAAAGGGTAAAGGGTAAAGGGAGCCAAATATATGATGATGGAAGATGATTTGACTTTGGATAGTGGTCACACAATACAATTGATATACACTTAAAACCTATATAGTCATATTAACTAATGTCACCCAACAAATTTAATTAAAAATTTAGATGCTAATGATATAGACTATAAACTGTGTGTATAATCAACATATTCAGTGTCAAGAGAACAGGTTGAAATGTGGCCTGATATAGATGGAAGAACTCTGGATCAAATATTTAGGACTATACAATGTAAGATTAGTATTATCATCTTAAAATACTAAAAATCATCACCAATATTTAAAATACTGAACTATTTTAAGTATTGGTGATGTTTTTGAATTCAAACAAATGATTTTCAGGTGAACTCCCTATTTCTGAAACTGCCTTGTACAAGTGATGTTAAAATATGCATCATAGCATCATTTCCTAAATCAGTCTCGTGTTTTCTAAAATTAAAACTGAATTTCTTAACTAAGCCACCCAAACCCTTAAGTTTATGTAATGCTCTAATCTTGCAGCTCCTGAGTTTTTACAAAACCTATTTTTATTTTCTGAAGGGGAAAGTGTGTGTAGTAAATGCAGCTCAGTGGACTGAAAAAGAAACCCAGATGTTTAACCATGAAATCTAAATTTGAAATGGTCTTTTGGATGTATGCTGAAATGTTTCCAAATATCATGAAGGTCAAAACAAATTGCTATTGAAATGACCTTCACTATGGTCAGAAATATTAGAAATCTGTGCTTTATGTGGAAAGCATTCTTCTTTCTCTTTAATCTTTTTTAAAAATTTTACCAATGATTGATAAAAATAAATTCCTGAAATATTCTTACTACAAAACAAGTCAATATGATATGAATTACAAAACACATATATAGTTAAATATATGTTGTGGTTATAATCATATTAATCTTACCAGCACTGCTCATCCATGTTTACTGATATAGTTAGCTATATGCCTATTATATACTCAGTATGGCTTAGAATCAGGCTACATGATAATTTGCTTCAATATCTTTAATTGTAGGAAAATAATAGAAATAAATATAATACCTGTTTCATAGTTGAGGTACAAGGTTACATAACTTTGCCAAGGATAAACAGGCTATGATACCATAGGTTCAGTCTCCAGGGTCCACATACCTCACTTTATATTATACAAACTGTATACTTCACATTTATAAACATGCTCTTGAATTTGTTCACTAAGGAGAGTGAACTAATGTGAAGAAGTTGCATCTCAGTTGGCAGCTATGTCTCTGAAATCCAGCTCCCATTTGTTAAAAACCTATTCATTGATTTTAGTAAAATATCATAAAATGGCTAAACTAAGGCATAATGAAAGTGTGCCCTAGGTTGCTTTAAGTTTTCTTCAAGAACTATGTCAATTATTTTTGCATAGATCATGAGGCATTTTTTTGTGACATCTAACATGTAAATTAAAAGATCTTTAAAGATAAGGGGAAGGCTATTTTAGATATCAAATAAGTACAAGCATTCAGTGTTTGTTCTTCTGTGACTGGCTTATTCCACTTAGCATAATATCCTCATGATTCATCCACGTTCTCACATATTACACATTCCTTCTTTTTCACATAGAATAGATATTTAATATATATTATAGATATATTGTCTTTAAATCTATTGTTTCTACACCTCAGCAATTGTGATTAGTGCCTCAGTGAACATGTGAGTGCTGATATCTCTGACATTTTTAAGTATTTTGGATAAAAGTTTACTTATACAAGAGGAATAGCTTCTAAGATCTGCTGCCAAACATTGTGCCTATAAAAACTATACACTTGTAGTTTTGTTAAAAGGGTAGATCTCACGTTAAGTGTTCTTACCACAGTACTATAAAATAAAATGAATATATAGAAGACAACACAAACAAGATAATTGGGAAGCATAGGGGAGAATGTAAGGGTCATGATAACAGAATCATGGCAAAGACTTAGTCAAGAGACTTTATCCTGTATTTGAGGGTGCACTGAGGTATGTATGGCCTTAATAGGACGTGAGGGTTTAATATTGACTTTTGCTAAATGCTCTGCCTGAACATTTAAAACCTGCAACCATAGGGGGAACAAACTATTGTCATCCTCACTTCTTTTGTGAGGAAAGTGAGATAAGCAGTGATTAAGTAATCTGAGTTATTTAATTGTTGCTAATCAAGAGTGGAGCCAGGGTACAGAGCCAGGAAGCCCCCCCCCCAGAGCTCTCCTTCTCCATCATTGTGCTGTGTCATCTGCCAGGAAATGGTAGAGCTGTAAGCATGATCAAAGGCACTGAGTGAGGCATAGTAGAATTTATGGGTGGAAGAGAAATTGAATGTTTCATCCGAAAAATAAAGGATTACAAACTATGATAGCATAAATTTTTCAGAAACTGGATCAGATGAATAAAAGCAAAAAAGAATAAAAAGGCTGATAACATTATTGACTTTTCTGAAATTTTTTAGATTGATAACTTCTTAGGAAAACCATATTATGTGTATGTGTGTGTGTGTGTGTATATATATATATTTTTTTCCTTTGATATGTTAAAGAGAACCAGTAGAGGGAGCTTTTACCCATGAGTTTTTATTCCATTAAGAAAATAATCAGTCATGAAAATAGGACAGTCTTAAATATAATATTTACAAAAATAGTAAACATTCCATAAAATAAGCTAAGACTTTTTTTCTGGCACATCACTTGAGAAATCAATCACAAGAATTTTTGCCTGCTCACTATGTGTTCACTGTGGTACTAGAGGAGAATTGCAAGGGTGGGCACCTAGATATGCCTGGCTCATACTTCAGTTGAGATAGATTTTTGGTATATAAGCAACACATAGTAGGATACATTTCAGTAGATAATAGGATATTATCAGTAAATGTGACTGAGCTGATAAGCAAACAAGAGTTAGAAAGATGAGAATACAGAGAATATTAGCTGGTTCTAATAGGACAACAGATATGGAATTACCAAAGTACAAAGTTAATCTGGGAGACAGGAAACAAACTTGAAAGTCATGTCCGACTGTGAGGCCTGGTAAGGAGTAGAAAGTTTTCAAGTAGGTTGTAGGAAACAAAAGTGTATTCTATAATAGAGTAGTAACAGGACTGGGAGGGTATAGGTGTGGGAAGGCCAAAGTTAGAGGATAGTTTTGAGGTAGAAGATACTAATATCAGAGGGAAGAAATCCAACAAGAGGCAACAGCACTAATCCAGGCATGAAGTGATTAATTTAATAAGATGTGTTAACCCCGTTTGCAAACCATATAATCTCTCCTTACTGAAAAAGTCTTACAAAGCATAGTGATAATAATACCAGTAATAGTTATGTGCTTTCACTCTCTTTTTAGACTGCATTTTTTAAAAAAAATTAACTAGCTTGGGCCATGTTCCAGTGAGCCAGTTTGTGGAATTTTTGTCTCTTTGCCTTCATCTCCATGATTTACTGACTGCTTAGTTTGCAGGCCTTTGTTCTTATTTTATTTATTTCTCCATTACATAAATAAACAACATTTATTTGTGTAGAGTAGCAGCCAAATATAATGAGGATAGACATTCAGCATAAGTCATCATCATCTTTAAATAGTCCTCTTTAAGACTTTTTCACAATCCACTCTTGATGACCAACCTGACTCATGGAGGGATGGACAAGATTAATCCAATGAAAGAACCAGAGAGCTAACTTATGGGAATGGTAAGGGTAAAAAGAAAATTTGGGGTTTTCAATGCCAAATTTAAGGGCAATACATATCAATTTTTGTCTGTAGCCAAAAAAGAAAAAGTCACTAATTTTGGAAGCTTCATTGAAATGCACTATTTTCTCTGGGTTCCTGCCTATGCAGTGATATTTATTGTAACACATGTCTTAAGCATTTGTCTGAAAATCAGACACATGCATAGCACAAGCTTTTGGAGCAAATTACATGAATAAAATTGTAATGTGACAATACATAGCCTTCGATTAGCACCAGTAATGAATGGTGTTCATAAAGTAGACCAGATGTTTGCCAGCTCTAAGACACAGGGAACAGCAACCAAAAGAAAGCCAAACCTCAGAAACATCACTTTAGCATTAACTTGTGGGATTACTTTACATGGTTTTTGTTTAAATTGGTAACAATTTAGAAAAAAAATCTTTAAGTTGGTAGTTTGTAATTTCATTATATTTGGTAGACTTGAAAATATATTTCATTCTTATTTTTAAATATATATTTTCATTGATTTCAATGAGGAAGGGAGAGGGAGAGAGAGAGAGAGAATCATCAATGATAATCTTTGATCAGCTGCCTCCTGTATGCCCACTCCCCTACTTGGGATCCAGCCCTGAACCAGGCTTGTACCCTGATCTGGAATTGAACCATGACCTACTGGTTCATAGGTTAATGCTCAACCACTCAGCCACACCTGTGAAGCATATATTTAATTATAACAATCGTGTTAACAATAATCTTGACAGTCTGGTTAAATGTCAAATGTAAGTTTGAATGGGAAATATATTAAAGTTATTAAGGAGCTAATCTTTATAAAAATGAATACTTTCAAGAATTTCTATTTTCATGATTTTTCTTCTCCCTTTAAAATTTATTTCCATTTAATTAGCAAGTGTTTAGCAAATCGTTACTATGCACTGCCAGAGATTTTATGGTGCCAACATTTCAAGGAGCACATTGCTCTTCTCAGTGTTCCTGCCTTGTCAGAAAATAGAGTTGGGAAGACAAAACTCTTCAGATGCCAGATCTTCCCCCATGTGTTTCCTGCCACTTATCAAGACCTCCGGTCATGTTGAAAATAGCCTTCATCTTACACAAATCCAGTGAGATGTGGGGCTCTATTCAGGTATCAAGTGGTAAATGTGTTTCCCAGGAATGCAGTTATGTGACTGAATACGATGGAACAATCTTAGATGCAGAGAACAGACTAACAGAAGGAAGGGAGGGTTGTGGGGCCCGGTGGAAAAAGGTAAAGGGACTAAGGGGTTGTGGGTGGTTAAAACAAAACTCATAGACCGGACTTCAGTATGGTGATTACCAGAGAGAAAAGGGTATCGGGGGAAAATAGAAGAGGATAAAAGGGGGATAAATTGCCCTAACCAGTTTGGCTCAATGGGTAGAGCGTCGGCCTGCAGACTGAAAGGTCCCAGGTTTGAATCCCTTCAAGGGCATGTACCTTGGTTGTAAGCACGTCCCCAGTAGGAGGCAGCAGATCAATGTTTCTCTCTCATCCATGTTTCTAACTCTCTATCCCTCTCCCTTCCTCTCTGTGAAAAATCAATAAAATATATTAAGGGGGGGTGGGGGTAAGTGATGCAAGGAGATTTGACTTGGGGTGATGAACACACAATACAGTATACAGAATATGTATTATGGAATTATACACCTGAAATAATCAGGAGACTGTGAGTGATGAACTTTTATTAACCAATGTCAATTCATTAATTTAATAAAAAACAGACACAATTCTTCCTAAGGACAGAGAGCTTAACTTAAGCCTTATTAGTTCCACTTTACATTTGGAATTTAGGGCTAGGAACAAGGAGAAGAATGTGTCCTCCATAGATGGAATACTTGCAATTTGTAAGGCCAAAGAGATTGACATGTGTTTTTTAATAATCAAGTTGTAAGTAAGCTATTCAATAATCCAATTCGTTTTCTAAGGCCAAAGAGATTGATATGTTTTTTAATAATCAAGTTGTAAGTAAGCTATTTACTAATCCAATTCGTTTTCTATTGGAACAAATTTGGAATTTCAAGGTTGACTGCTTTAGGGTGTGATAAGTCAGGGTAATGTCCTTAGAAAAGTAATTAATGCATTACTAAATTGTGAACTCAATAATGGTATTAAAGTTCAAGTGATTCCAGAATTTTCACCTTATATAGAAACATGTTCAGTGTGTGGTACCCAGAATTAGTTCTTACTTGTGCCAGGCATTATTCCAGAAACTTTTAACTTAGTATCTCATTTTATCCTTAAAATAACTCTATAAGGCTGGTATTATATTTTCCAGATGAGAAGAAACAAAGCAATGGAGTTAAGTTACCTGCCCAGTGCTACAAGTCAGAAAGTGAATGAACCAAGATTTAAACAAATGTACAAATAGACACAATCTTTTTAAGTCTATTAAAAACAGTGTTCACCATTGGTAAATAAGGTTTCTCTTCACACAAGGAGAGAAACCAGAGCTTATATAGAATCTGTGCATTCTGCTGTCACCAAATAGCAGAGGATGACTGGATTTTGTAAGAAACTTTTTAATCAAACAGATGTGGTTTTCATAATTATGAAATCTCTTCATTAAACACTGGCAGTAAGGCATTACTGTATCTTCTCCAGCCTTTTGGCTATGATCAAGTGTAGAGTATCTTCTCATTAGGATAATGGGATTGAATGAAAGAGTGTTTCATCATTCTCCATAAGGGAGCAGAGTGGAACTTTTTGTAATGATAATCATTTAGTGACTCATTTTATCTTTTTCAGATCTTGTTAATTCATTATTGTACAGGGTTAATTCTTCATGCATTTAGTTTTTGATCATGACAAAATTCATTGGTCACAAACGTTAACTTTTTTAAAAAAATAGAGTTTAACTTAATGCTGGGAACATTGTGAGTAGAAATAAAAGTATTTTGTTTCAGTTTGCTATCTTAGAGAACTATTAATCAAAGCAAGATTTATATATTTTAAATTAAGTTATTGAGGAAATTTTAATGTTTATTATTTTCCAATTATTTTTATGACAAATAAGATCTGGAAAAAATTAGAACTTAGTTGTAGATATATTCAGCAATAATATAATCTAGTACATGAGCTCACCTCTTAGTATTACATGATTATTGCTATAGTACTATATAAAAATCATTATAAGTATAATATATCTATCAAAATTACAAAATATTAGAAATTAGGGTAGCCCTTTGAATTTTTTTATATAATCTCACAAACCAACGTTGACAATATGAATAACTTTGTGCATTATTTTCATTATTCTTCCTTGTGAAAATATTTACATTGTAAAGTTTTACCTACTGGTAATTACAATTCACTCACAGTCTCCTGATTATTTCATTTACCATTATATAAAAAACACTTTCCAATAATATGTTTTACAATCATAATTTCGAGACTTTAATATTTAAATGAGAAAATGTAATTATATAATTTAGCTCTATGCTAAATTTATATCTGTATCATTTAAAATATTTTTGCTATTATAAATAATCAGGCAACAAAAGGTTTTTTCACATGATCTCCCCCATATTTAGGATTATTTGTATAGAAAATAATCCCCAGAAGTGAATTTATTGAATCAAGAATATGAATACATTTGAAGCTCTTACAGTAGAGTCCTTGAATGCAGCCTTGGCACCTGGCGCTTGGCATAGTTCCTAATGTCCTCACTACTTATATTTTTTAATATATGTTTTTATTTATTTTAGAGAGAGAGGAAGAAAGAGTGGGAGAGAGACACAGCACGAAACATTGATCCTTCCATCTGCTTCCTCCTTCAAGCCTCCTACTGGGTATCGAACCCACATCCTTGGCATGTGCTCTGACTGGAAATTGAACCAGCAACCTTCTGGAGCATGGGACTATGCTCAACCAACTGAGGCACACTGGCCAGGGCTCATTACTTATGTTTTAAATGTGTCAACATTTTGGAAGAACACTTACACATGGCTATTTTACTTGCATATATGTTCATACTTTTCAATGAACTTTCACATATAAGATCTGATTCAAGTGGCACAAGAGAGATAGTTTGTTTCATCACTTTCCAGAGGAAGAAATGGGAGCCTCAGAAAGGTTAAGGGCACTGGCTAGAATTTATTCTTCTTACTTGGATCTGGAACAGTTTCTCTCACTATATGTGTCTCACTTCAAAAAGTTTGAAATAAGTTGATTGTCTTTTTTTTTCCTCCTTTCAGTGAATAATTGCTTTTATTCTTTGGAAAGAAAATACCCTATACTTACTGTAAGTCTTTTTGTCTCTTTTATAATGCAAAATGCATGTCACTCCTTAATCACCATGATGAAATTTTCCAATTGCTTAATTCAAACATAATATTATCCTATTTTAAAGACATTCTAAAACAGAAATGAAAGGCAGAAATCAAAATAAACTATTACATTTTATTACTTAATATATTGGTCGAGAGAATTTTTCACTTAAAACTTTTTAAAAGAGTGAGCTAAATAAGACCTATTCTACAAGCCATCCCATACATGTAAATTCTCAGAAATTTGTCCAGGGAAGTCCTTCCATAATGACTTAGGATATAGGTGGATGATTCCCTAGCTTCATAATTGTTGGGAATTGATTTAACTTGGAAGGAAACATTTCCCCCCACCTCCAACTTTAAAAATGTTTGCTAATATCTATCCAATATAAATGAGCATTAAATAATAGAGTAGGTGAAATTGCCTGCTATAGAGGTTGGTGAATTCAACATACAGCGCCTACTCATTTTATTTCTTCCCTCCTGTGTTCTTCCTTTTTCTTTCCTTTAGTATTAAAGAAATTATCATCCTGATTTCAGAGATAACATTATTGCCAGAGAGTGCAGTGGCTTGTTCAAGTGTTTATAGCTTTAGGTATCATTGCTGGGGTTTCAGACCCAACTTTGTTTACCTCAAACCTTAGCTCTTCTCACTAAATGAAAAGGCAAATAAAAGGATAATTATAATAAATGTTTAAAATCTAATTATAATTATTCTAAAGCATATTTTTTCCTATGGAATATGATTGTTTACCTATCACCAGTGGACTACAAACATTGCTAAAATTGTTGTCAATATAATGAAAACATTTACAATATAATGGAAACATTTTCAATGGAAATGTTCAACAATGACTGCTTTTAAATAAAGCAAAATGTTGGGTCAAATGCAGATTAAGTGGCTATCAGAAAGGCTGGAAAATTTCTATTTAAAGTGAACTAGATTATTTCTAATATATAAAGAGTTTGTGACTTATTTGGCTTTCAAAATCACCTGCCTCTGGTTTGTAGCCTTTATTAGTATACTATATGTACAAGCCATTTGCCTACAAACCATCTGTAGTTGTTTTAAATCTGTTGAATCTCCTTTAACTTTTAAGGTGTTCTCTTGCAAAATAATATATAGTGAGGGCATAGAATGTCAGGTGTTGTGAAAGATTTCTTTCTCCCTACTCAAAATCTTTCTTTCTTTCTTTCTTTCTTTCTCTCTCTCCCTCTCTCTCTCTCTCTCTCTCTCTCTCTCTCTCTCTCTCTCTCTCTCTCTCTCTCTCTCTCCCTCTCTCTCTCAGTCATTTTCCAAACAACAGTATGAAAAAATATACAGGGTGTCCCCTAAAATGTATACACAATTTGGCTGCAATTATTAATTGCAATGGGTTAAATCTGAGAAGAAAGAAACATCTATTGCATTATCATTTGTTAAAGTACGTAAACAATTTCATTTTGGGGATACAGCCTGTATAATACAAGAGTATACTCTGTGTTTCATGGACTTACAATTATAAATCTACTTTTGTCCCACCCTATATACCCACACTCACAGTATGCTTATAGAAACATATGTACTTATGTATTCTTTATAGGTGCATATTTTACAGTATAAAGTGCATATCTATACATACTTATGTGTATTTATGTGTACATTTATTAGGCCTAACAACAATTTTATAAAGTGGATGCTTCTGTTACCTGCTCTTCACTGGTGAACATAAAGAAACACGACTAGCAATAAGCAAAGCTGAACTCAGTCTCTAAACAATTTGATTACCCTGTGATAATTTAAATTTGTGTGTAGGTTTTGACTTTTTATCAGATTCAGTGATATTCAGCATCTTTTATAATGTAGGCCAAACAAAACCAAATCCAGCTATCCCAGAAATTTAAAAATGGCTATCCATTATACTTTTAAAACATTTCTGTCTCTCTTGTAGACATCAGCTAAAATAGTTCAGAAAATATATGATCTAGTCCAGAATAAAGGAAGCTGTAGAAAAGGCTTGAATAACATTGAAAGAAGATACTAAATTAGAAAAATATTTTTGAAAGTGACAAATACTTAGATGTGGAACATGAATTTAAACAGGTGTTATAGTATTCACCCCCTCAATATTTGTGGTATCTGTTTACATGCCATCTCCCATCTAATCTTCACAAAAACCTTGGGATTAGAATTATTCCTGTCACTATTTACTCTGTTTTACCTGGACCAATTCCGTGCATGTTCCCAAAGACAGACAATAATCTGGCACGGGGGTGGCAGTGTTTGAGGATGAGGCATGAGTTTCCTTTCACCTTTTCTTAATAACATTCCCAGGTAAATGAGGTCCTGAAACTTGTAGCATAGGGCAAAGGATTTCCCTGAAAGATCAAATCTTGGTGAGAGAAACCCAAATTCTGTCTATGTTAATTAATATCTGACCACAAGTAGTTGTTTCTTTGCTCCTTGTTCTGTTATCTGCAGGCACATTTCATTTTTGAAGTCCAGAGTATCTGCTTCTCTCCTGTTTCCATTCTTACCTGACTTGGCTCCCTTACATCTAGAGATAAAATTATTTGGGATGGCCTGATGTTCTCTTCCCTCTGCCCTTGGATTCTCAGATGCTCATTGTACAGTTATTTCTTTTAATTCAACTACATGAATGCTCCACACCCCCCCCCCCCAATTCCACCCCACCTCCAGTCAAAAGAGACAACCTTGATTTAGTAGCTTGGTCTTGTGCTAAACCTCTTGCTGTTAGTCATGGCTATATAACCAGTCAGTCCATTAGTAAGGCTCCAATTCTTTATAGCTAGGCAAAGACAACCTTGTGAGCAGGTCGGAATTTCCTATCTCCTAACATTTGGTGAAGTTTTGGTGTGTGTATTTTTCAATAACATAAAATTACACAATCTTTATATTGACCTCAGCCATATCTTATTAAAGTTAAGATTTAATTTGTATTTTTTGCTGATTGTAACAGGTGGGGTAGGCAGAAATTTGTACAGTTCTTGGATTTTATCTGTTATTGCTTTATGATACTCAACCTTATAGCTTATTAAGTGTATTACTTGAGAAATTTAGAAACAGAAGCCTTTTTTTCATGAAAAGTTAAATATTGATGTAGTGGTTAATTGCTTAGTCCAGCTTCTTGAGCTATAATAGCTGATAGAAATAAACAGAGGATTAATTAAGTGTTTTTATTTCTTAATCCCATTTTATTTTCAAAAGGACATGTTTTCTATGACACAGATCAAAGATAGAACAATTAAACTTTTACATGTGTTTTCTTGGAAGTAAATCCAATAATACTTTATAATAATAAGTCATATTTTTTATTGAGACACTGTCTCAAGTATTATCAGTAGTGTAGAAAAAATTAATTTGTTTTCTAGACCTATTAATAATTAAAAATAAGCAATCTGGAGAACATTTGAACATCAATATATGTGCTTATAATAAAAAAAATCTTATTTTTATGCCAGCCTAAACACTATGCTTATATGAGAACAGCATTTAGTTACCTATTACTTAATATAAAGACCCCATTGTAACTCACCCACATACATTAGAATGTTGAATGTTACATGTTAAAGTAGAAATTAAAAATATACACACACATACACACACCACTTTCACTTACATTTAAGGAAACTTTCTAGGTCTGGTTTTCTCATACTAAGTATATCATTTTGACTAAATGATTCTTAAGTTTTTCTCTATGGTATGATATGAATATAAATTTAAGTTTCTAGTTCTCAAGAGGCTGCTAAATCTTCAGTTTGATCATACTGATTCCCTTCCATTGATATTCCCAATTAATCATGAACTCATCAGTGATTCTTGATTAAATCTATATATTAAAGTCTGCATCTAGATAGCAATTGCTGAGCAGAAAGAATGCCTTGGACCTCTCTGATTAATACAGGGTTGTATGCAAGTTGTGGAAAAGATCTTTGACCAGCTCTGGCAGTGTGACTCATTTGATCCCCTGCACTAGAAGGTAATTGGTTCAAGGTCGTAGGTTCAATGCTCAGTCAGGGCACATGCCTGGGGTGAGCCTTGATCCAACTTATTGATGGAGGCAACTTATTGATGTTTCTCTCACATCAATGTTTCTCTCTCTCTCCTTCTCTCCCTAACTCCCTAAAAACAATTATGAAAACATATCTGACAAAAACTTTAACATGTGCATTTGTCTTGGTCAAATAGATCTACATAACTACTGTCATTTACTCAAAATATTTGGGGGGGCATTGTTAGGTAATACTACATTGTTTCTTTTTCAACTAAGATGTTATGAGTTCTGCTACTGTATGTTAATTTAGAAAGAAAGAATTACTGTCACTAGAGAAAATGAAAGTTATGCAGGAAAGGAAAAGTTATGAAAGCAAATTACTTGGCTTATTGTGAATAGCATTTATGTAGTCACAATAATGTAAATCTTGAACTGAACAGAGATCCAATGGGAAGTCTGATATAACCCCATGAGGAAGGGGCGGGGGGAGGTGGAAAGAAAGAATATGCTTTTGTTTGGTGGGGTAAAGTAATGAAAGAAATCTGAAACCTCATCTTTCAAAGTGGAATGTCCATAGATACTGAAAACTGAAAAATTAGGGAATAATAACAAGCATGTTATTTAATAAAAAAATTGAGTTAATTCCAAAAGAAGTCGTTAAAAATATTAATATACTTGTTTTAGGAAACAGTAAATTTAGGGATTTAAGGGACTTGAAGGTTATGTGTACATAAGTGTATGATTAAAATAAAATAACATATATGAAAATGTTATAAAATTTTGATTCATATCTATTATGTTCTAAAGCTTTTTAATGTATATATTGATACCTTCTTCCTTAAGTGAAGTCATAATTTTGAAATTAAATTAGATCAATCTGTATTTCTCAATCGCTTCACTGTTTTCTTCCAGCCTCCTAATTAATACTCCTCCTCTTTGGCAAGCATCATGTTCTCTGTAACTATGAGTTTGTTTCTGTTTCATTTGTTCATTTATATTGTTCTGTAGATTCCACATATAAGTGAAATCATATGGTATCTGTCTTTCTTTTTCTGACTTATTTCACTTAGCATAATATCCTCTACATTCATCCATATTGTTGCAAATAGTAAGATTTCACCATTTTTATGGCTGAATAGTAAAGTACAGCATAGTAAACATAATCAGTAATACTGTAATACCTATGGATGGTGCCAGCTGGGTACTGGAAATATGGGGGGGGGGGAGGGAAGATAAACACTTTGTAATGTATATGATTATCTAACCACTGTGATATACACCTAAAACTGATACAAATAATATTGAATGCACACTATAATTTTAAAAATTTAAATTAAAAAATTTGATCAGTTGATATTTTTTATATGCCACCTGTTGTACCCTTCATAAAAGACTATTATTTTGTGTTTCATTCTAAAGTATTTACTTACAGGAGACCCAGTGCACAAATTCATGCACCTTCAAATGAACTGTGGGCTGTGAGGCTGTGGTGGGCACAGGGAAGGGTCTCAGCCTATCCTCCATGCCCCTACACAGCTCCAGGACACTGTCTTCTGCAGCCCCACTCCTGCAGCCACCACTCATATGCGCTAACAACACTGGCCCTGCTCTCACCCACTGACAGCGCAGAACTATTGGGGCCAGTGCCAGCAAAGAATGCAAATGGAGGCTGCTGCGCCAATCGCCTCTCAGGAGCAGGGGAAGGTAGAGAAGCCTTCAGGGGTGATCAGGACCAATAGCTGCTGCTTGCACCTGCTGACAGCACCGATCAATGGGGACCAGTGCCTGGTGCCAGAAGCAGGTGTGAGCAGAAGCTCAGGTGCCAGCTGCGGTTGTGAGAGGGGCTGGCACTGGCAGTGTGTGCAAGAGATGGCTCTGGTGCTGGCAGTGGGTTTAGCAGGGCTGGCGCTGGCAGAAGGTGTGAGCGCCCGGCAGGACTATAGTGCACAGGAGCAAAGAATTTTCAGTAACCACCAGAGGCTCAACCTGTCTTGGTCTGGTGCCCTCACTCACCTGTTCCACCATCCTTCTGTGGTCGATGCCCACCATGTTCCATGCTCTGCCGTCTGCTGTCAATACCTGCTATGTTCTGCACATGCCTCCTGGTGGTCAGAGTATGTCATAGCAACTGGTTGTTCAGTTGTTCAGTTCAGATGTTCTGCCATTTGGTCTATTTGCAAATTAGAATTTTATATATAGACTAGAGGCCCAGGGCACAAGATTCATGCATGGGGTGTGTGTGTTCCTCAGCGCAGCCTGCATCCTCTCCAATCTGGGACCCCTGGAGAGATCGGGCCTAAACAGGGAGTCAGCCATCCCTCTCACAATTCAGGACTACTGGCTCCCAACCACTCACCTGCCTGCTTGCCCGATTGCCTCTAACCGCTTCTGCCTACCAGCCTGATCAACCCATAACTATTCCCTTGCCCTCTCCTGCAGGCTTGGGTTCCCCCCCAACTGTCCTCCCCTGCAGTCTTGTTCCCCCACCAACTGCCCTCCCCTGCAGGACTGACCCCCCTCAAATTATCCTCCCCTGCAGGTCTGGTCTCAACCAACTGCCCTCCCAGCAGGCCTGGTCCCCCCCACTACCATCCCCTGCAGGTCATATCCCCCCAACTGCCCTCCCCTGCTGGCCTGGTTCCCCCCAAATGCCCTCCCTTGCAGGCCTGGTACCTCCCAACTGCCCTCCCTTGCTGGCCATCTTGTGGCAGTCATCTTTGTCCACTGGGGGTGGCCATAATTAACCACATGGGGGCAGCCATCCTGTGTGTTAGAGTGGTGTTCAATTTGCATATTACCTCTTTATTAGATAGGATTTTTCCCATCACCATATATCCACCTTATACCCTCTTCCACCTCCACACATCCCCACAATCACCACATTATTGATCTTTTATATTACTGTAAATTTTAAATTATGCGAAGTTTAAAACATTGTAGGAATGACCAGTCTGGATTCAGTTGTGTGTTTTCTTTGCTGACCTACATCTATTGCACTGTCTAGAACTGAAGTATCTATGTCTATAAGATTATGCACCAGAAAACACCACTATGGTATATTGATAAAAGAAGAATAACTGTTTGGAAATATTAGACCTACATGATTTTTAACACTTTATACTCAAATATCTATAATTTAGACCCCCCAAAAAAGCCAGAGCATATAGAAACCATGTTGAATTTTATATCTTGGGCGGTACTAAAGCAATCTAGATTCCATAGAGGGAATATAAGTAGAAATCAATTTTCTTTTAAAAGACCTTGGAAGACATTGTCCTGATACTCAAACCAGTTTCATCCACATTTATTATCAAAGGTTTTCATCTTTAAGACATATATTTGCCATCTTTCCTGAATTTTTCTCAGCGATCAATTTTCTAGTTGATGCTACTTTTATTTATTTATTTCTTTATTTTAGATTTAACTATAATATTGAGGGTAGAATAATAGCTAAAATTCTAGTTAGGTTAAAATGTCTGAAATCTTTATGAAAATTCAATTCATAAAATTTTAAAAATAGGAGCTTAATAATATAATTTTAAGTATTTATGTGATACAACACTAGCTATGGACACATTTATTACTGCCTTTCCTGTGGACATGTAGATAGGTCAGATCTAGTCCAAGGCAACTAATGGTGTAGTTCCATTGGCTTTCTATTTTTGCCAAGACCCAAATGTTATTACTCCTGAAGTTTAATGTCTCATATCTTCATGTTCTATTTTGTTTCTCTCTTCAACCCCTCCAATCACACATAAAAACTATATTAAAAGCCTTCATTTTCAGGATCTGGTAGCATCTTCCAATTCTATTTATCACAGTAACATTTTAATTTTAGTAGGCATTAAATTCTTTAAAAAGATGAATAAAACTCTGAGACAAGTAGATGTATAAACATGTAGAGATAAGCTGGCAACTAGTTAAGATGTATAAACATGTAGAGTTAAGCCATAAAGGAAGCATCGGAAGGTAAAACATTTTTCCCTCTATGGAGAAAAGAAAATATTAGTTAAATACATTTTGAGTAGTCCTTCATTGCAATTTTTTCTATTGTCAGAGACATGAACAAAAATGCATGTCAATTAACTACTATTTAATGTGCACCCACCCTATCCCTGCTTTTATCTAATGAGAAAGAAAACTAAATAATATAGGTTGTTAGTATTTATTTTTATTTTTTACTGACTTTAGCAGGCCACAATAGTTTTGCTGACCTTGACGGAGATTTATCTATATGATAGTACTGTTGCTGGGCCATAGAGTCAGAGTATCTCTGCAGGTCTTTTCAGAATTCTTGGGCAGAAACTGAAGCAGTTGTAGGCAGGGGTTAGGAAGGATAGGCTATTTATTTTGCCCCTGCAATTTTGATGGAAAGAAATATTTGTTTTAGGCGATCTGTTTCTAAGAAATACAATTTTGAGGAAACCACAGACCCTATTCTCAAAATTATTTTCATTTTCCTCCCTTCCTCTAACCATCTCAAAGTAAGGAGTTACTATTAACAACAAAAATGCTGCAGCTCACAGTAAATTTGCTTTTGTTCCAGGCGAAAACCTACTTCAGACTTCTCAAAGATTCTTACTTTCATTATATCTAGATTACATACCCTATTTGGGAGAGAAGTAAACTTCAGCATACTATCTTCTGAATATTTTGTGGTAGCTTCTCTAGCAATGGGACTGAACTCAGCATTCCTCATTGTACCATTGGAACAGTAATTGGAGTTTGTGTCTGTAAACTCCACAGGCTCCCATCCTAAGAGACAGGAATAAACAGGCATGTGTAATCATTCAACAAACATACATCTAGCCCTGGTGTGGTGGTGGGGACACTGCTGGGCATGGAAAGTGAGAGATAAAGGAGATACAGTAGAGAATGGCTGCAATTGATATGAAATTATACTCTGAGCAAGTCTGGGTTGTAAAGTGTATATATGTTCTTTGAAATCCAGGAAAAATATTTTCCACATCACCAATTGTACCACTGGAAAATAAATTGTTATTGGTGAACAGTGGCATTTGAAGTTATTAGAAAACTCAAATCGAAAGGGAACAGAGCTCTGCCATGAATAAATGATGTTCATACTTCTTTTCGCAAACTGCTATGTCACCTCTGGTGTAACTTGTCAAGTGCATTCTTGATATTAAGTTTCATATAACAGTAACCAAGAAGTGGAACTTAGAAAAATGTGTAAACGTGCATATTCTTATGCTCTGAGCAGTAAGAAATATGGAATGTCAAGTGATGAACTAATAGCAAACACATAATTCAAGTCCTTTTTAGGTTGGCTTGCAACAGAGTCGGAAATTGTGTCAAGGAAATGTAAGACTGTGCAGCATGAGCCTGTAACCTGATTTATTGAATTAGTCAAATAAGACAGTGCTACTTATAGGGGACTCATAGATATTCCTGTAGATACCGCAGAAGAAATATTGCCTACTGGGGGGTCTGCAATGTAGATAAACTGCCTGGTTCCATAATGTAGGTTGTTTTTGCCTTCTTAAAAGTAGAATATACTTAGCAAATATCAAAATGATTATGAATATGACTAGAAAGAGGACAGCTACCTAGAAGGATTCTCTAGACTTCATTGGTTGATAGGCATTTCTTTTTTTCAAATTAGTCATCAATTTGAAATTCTGGAATCTAAGTGCCTTTTCTATAAGGAAAAAGGTAAAATAAATATTGTGATCTACTTCATTGGTTTACATGAAGGCATGCAAAAAATAAGAAAATATTTTCAATTATCTGCAAAAAGTAATTGTCTATTTTGGCATAACTAGTAATGTCATGTGTTTTAAAATTAACCAAGAAATCTAAAAAAAAAATCAAGTATTTAACTCTGGTTTTGTTTATTAAGTTACAGTATTAAACAAAACTAATATTTATATGTGACAGAATTTAAAAAGCATTTTTAATATCATTTCAGGGAACTCTCCATTAGCATAGTGATGTTTGGAGATAGACAAAACGACCCCTATACACCCAAGACTTTAATGAGCCCTTTAGCTCTCCATTACGAAAGCAGCCGATATTGCATGGCTGGCATCTGCTCATGTTCTATCCCTCTTTGGACTCTATAATCCCATCCAGCCACAGATAGTTATTATCTCCCCTAATTCCCCACTTCCCAGCCTCCATTTGTAAATATAGCCCACCTGTTGGTACTTAATAATATTTTATTAACTAGGATTTCATTACCGTTTTGCCAGAAGTAAAACTGAGGGTCTAAGATGTTAAGAGATGCACCCAAAAAATACTAGTATTGAGAAGTTGACCAGAATACAATTCTGGGCTTCCTAACTTTGAATCCTAAATCTATGCTTTTATCCTCCATATTTTCCTATTCTTTGCATATTTGAATTATAGGGCTATAGTGTAACGAAACATTATAATAACGATACAGAAATATTCTGAAATAGTACTAAACATTTGTTTTAAATCCATGTGTTTAGATGACAAAAAATTCATAATATTTATAAAACACCTGTTTAGTACTGTTTTTAACAGTATTCACTTTGCAGGTCTGCTTCCTAAACATAGTTGGCAGGGCCTGGGCTTCTGGTTATTTATAATCCATCCCACAATTCATCAACTCTTCATTTCAGGAGGTGATTGAATAATGTAATCAGAAGACAAAATTCCTTTCAAGGCTATGTAATTAAAGTTCCTTAATGTGAACCTTTGAGCCAGTAATTCAGATCCCTTTTGAATGTATATGTCTCATGAAAAGAAACAATCAATTGTGATGATAGAACAAGATGAGCCATGCATGCTATGAAATGAATGTTGATTTCTTGAAAATCTGGATATGTTCAAATGAGCAGAGTTGGCATTGTGTCCTGGGCTTTATTGACAAAGGAAAGCAGTGTCATTATCTATTACTTATTATGGTTCATCAAGCTCCCAATGAGAACTGTCAGCCCAGAGCCAAAAGATGAAGCTGGAAAATAATTGTCTTTCTGTGCTTGGCTATTAATCCATACCAGCATTAAAGGATCTGTTTTGTAATTTCCTTGAAATATGTTTAATTTATTCATATAAAAAAGAAGTGATTAAGCAAGCACCTTTTTGGCAGTAAGAGACAGGCTAGCTTTTAAACATGGTATAACCTTGTGAGCATCTTATGACATTATGAAATCTGGAAACTTCAGCCACAAAAGGGACCTGAGGGTTTCATACCCAACACACCTGCTCTACAGACGGGAAACCAGATTCAATATGAACGTGTGTCTTGCTCATGACAGAAGGAGACTGAACAGAAATTAGAACATGGGTTTTCTACATCCGGTTTGGAGGCCATCTCTCTAAAAATGCAGGTGTTGGGATAACAGTGATTGTTTCTGTTAGACTGTAGATGTCTCTCCATTAGGTGGCCATGATTATATATGTTTCATTTCTGATTCACTGCTATTTCTTACTTCAAAACGAAAAACCTACAACTTTTCATCTCTTGGTTGCTTTGTGCATGTAGGCAATACAGAATTCTGTAGACTGGGATGTCTCATTTCCTATTTGTTGTATGGTTTTCTCAAATATATTTTCTTCTCCCATCTGGAATTCATTTTCTGGGTATATCCCCTCTAAGGAAGCTAAAAAACAAAACGCTGTTTATTTTTGTAACTTTCCCTATATTTTTACTCTATAATTTTTCTGTTCTGAAACCTCTAATTGTTCCCAATTCCCTTTTGTAGGAGATTAGAAGTAATCTGTTTAGTTTTCAAGTTTCAACACACTATCTATGTTCAACCCTTTTTCTTACCAGTTCCCATGGGTGCACCTGGCCTGTGAATCAAAGTTACTTTAGGTAACCTCTAATTAGTCTCATTTCTGTGCCTTTGCTTGCTTATGGTTTCTCTTTGTTCCTTTCTATAGAAGGAGTAAGATCTTTTCATTATGAAAAAAAATCCTAATATTGTAGGGTCTGTCTCCTGTCCACCAGGCTGTGAAAAGAACCACAGAGATGAAAGAGGTCTCTCAGAGTTGGTCCTCAGCAGTCTGGCTGAGGTTTTGATCTCTTGGATTCTGGTTCCAGTTTGCTTGGCTCTAGGTGTTTTTCCTTTCCTTTTGATTCTCCCTCTCTGACCTTCCCCAAATGGGGCTGGGGCAATGAATAGGCATAGCACAGGGGTTTTTTAGGGCAGTGAAAATACTCCTTATCTACACTAATAAAAGATAAGTATGCAAATTGACCATACCCTTACGATACCCACCAGCTAATCAGGAGTGAGTATGCGAATTATCCAACAAAGCTGGCAGGTTAATATGCATACACAAGTGCTGAGTGGCCAGGGGTGGGTCAGAACACTTGGGTTGTCACCATTTCAATGATGCAGTTGTTCCACATGGTCCCAGATGCTCAAGGCCTCTGGCAGCATGGGAAGATGGGGATGGCGCAGAAAGAGGTGGCTCCAGGGCCAGGGTGGAAAGGCAGTGCTGGCAGCCAGGGAAAGGAAGGCCCATACATGAATCTTCGTGTATTGGGCTTCTAGTATATATTATAATGATTGATATATGTCACTATATACTTGTCTAAACCCATAGCATATGAAATACCAGGAGTGAAACCTAAAGTAATCTATGGACTTTGGGTTATGACAAGGTTCATTGGTGATTAAAAATATAGATCATTTTAGAGAGTGATGTTGATAAAGAAAAATGCTATGCAAGTGTGAGGTGGGAAGTATATGGGACATCTTTGTACCTCCTTTGCAATTTTGTTGAAAACCTAAAGCTGCTCTATGAAAAAAATTTAAAGTAAAAGAAAACATAAAGATACACTTTATATTAAACTTTCACTTCTTTTATGATGAATTTGGTAAAATATCAAATTTTCTGCTGTGAAGGGCTTATAATCTTTGACGGTACTAAAGCCCAATTCTCTACACTTCCCACAAGGCCCTTCAATCCCTGCTGCCCTCACTCCCCCCTCAGTCTGTCTGACCTTTTCCTCTTTGCTTAGTCCATGTTTCCCCGGTCCAGCCACACAGGCTCCAGGCAGGGTTTGAGCATGCCCATCCTGCTCCTGCACCTGGGCTTTCTCACTTGTTTCTCTTCCTGGAACTACCACTTCACAGACACCAGATAACACTTTGGTTTGTTTCCTCTTGTCCATGAAGCTTTTGCTACCAAGAATTTTATTAATGAGGATTTCAGGAACCCAATTTAAAGGGCACCTACCCAATTCCCAGCAGGGACTCTCATCTTCCTTCCCTGTTCTATGTCCCCCCATTATAATGATCATCATCTGACATACTACAGTGTATTTTTAATAATTTATATTTATTACAGTATAAAACTGTGTTATTCCATGTTGTATTTCTTCTGTGAATAAGTGAATGCATATCATTTTTCCACTCATCAACCGGACTTGTACCCGGAGGATGTGTATCTATACAGCACGTTAGTCAATTATCTAAAGGTAAATGGATTAAGTAGTCCAGGAAATAGACTTGGTTGTCAATAACTACATTGCATCTATTGTTAAATTTCGTCATTGAGTTAACTAATTAATGAAATGAGTCAGAAAATGAGACATTTCCCAGTGGACTAGCAAACCTCAATCCAAAAGAGCCTCCACCATAGAAGGAAGGTTGTCAATGAAAGTCTGAAGGCTATAGACTGATGAAATCCAGAGGGAAGGGTGGAGGGCCCGGACAGATTAACCAAATAATGAATATGCATATACTCATTGCCCAGGAACACAGGCAAAGGGTGGTGAACGTGTGGGTGGGGTGGGAACACAATGATGGGTGGAAATGGGTGGAAAAGGTGTTGGGTCATTTGTAATACTCTCAACAATAAAGATTTTTTTAAAGAAAAAAGTATATTCTCAAGTTCCTTTAATCATATTGCAAAAGAGCTTAACACTTTTCAAATTATTGGTTTATTAAAAGTGCTGATAACTCTGACTCCTTATGAGAACGCAGAATTTGAGTTAAAAAAAAAAAAAAAAAACTCAAATTGTTCCAAGATGGTTTAACTCAGTGGATAGAACTGTCAGCCTGCAGACTGAAGGGTCCAGGGTTTGATTCTGATCAAGGGCACATGCCCAGGCTGGGCTTGATCCCCAGTAGGGGCCATGCAGGAGGAAGCCAATCAATGATTCTCTCTCATCATTGATGTTTCTATCTCCCTCTCCCTTCCTCTCTGAAATTTCATATATATATATATATATATATATATATATATATACACACACACACACACATATATATATATATCACAGAAACGTTTACCTTTAAAAAATTAAAAAACAAAACAAAAAAAACCCCTCAAATTGTTTCAGAGATTAAAACCTCAGCCTGATTCTAGGACAAATCACTCATTATATTTTTTAATGCCACCCTCCCCCCACTTTTTTGGCATAAAGTAATATTAAGTTTTCTTAAAAAACTTGTCTAGAGAACACAAAGGGTCAAAGTTAATTTTTATTATTTTGTATAATAGGTTTTACTTCTGTGAAATTAGAAGCTCAATTGAGAGGAGACAAAAACTTATTTTTTTCCAAACCTCACAAATCTGTGTGTGTGTGTGTGTGTGTGTGTGTGTGTGTGTGTGTGTGTTGTTTTTTTCAGAGCATATAGTAGTTCAGTAGATAATTTGAAACTGATTCATCTGTTAGACCATCTGTCAGAAATATGCTGCAGCTGTTAAATGTCCAGCAAAATTTGAACTACAACTCTCCAAGTGATTTGCCCTTGGTACATGCAGACCAGACAATTTCCTGTTTGATTTACAACCATGATTCTCACAACTGTTGCTGATTTTCTGAGCATAGCTATTGGACCAACCAAAAGGAAAATGAAAGAATATAATCTTACTTTTCAATGTAATAGCATTGAATTTATTCATTGTCATTTACTACTATGCTGATTGTGTTCAAAGTATATAAAGATATCAACCAAAGGACTTGTATGCATGCATATGAGCATAACATAACCACTGGATACAGATGGGGGGAGGCAGTTTGAGGGCATGTGCTTGGAGTTGAAGGTGGCTGGGGAGAGATCAATGGGGGGAAAAGGAGCTTACACATAAAATCAGAAATGATGTCATAGATTTCTTTCATAGCTATAATTCTCTGTTCCATTTACTTTGTAGTAATCATTCTTCTTTTCTCTTTAAGTAATTATATTAATTAAATCATTAGTTTAATTTTCTTTGAAATGAATGTTAATACAAAAAAAGGAGTACCTACTATTTGCTCCAAATTCCACATATTAAGAAAGGGAAGAAGCCATCTTCCTTCTGGAAAAAGATCCATATATAAACAAATACTTATCACAATAGATTTTCAATGAAGCAGGATGAAACTGCTATTGGAAACACCAATCAATGTCTTATGTACCTTTGAAAATAAGCCAGAGAAAGACAAGTACATATGATTTCACTCATAGGTGGGATTTACTGAACATATTAAATGTTGATGGAGATCAGATAGTTGATGTTTCCTGTGCATGCTACAGTGAGGAAGATATTTGCATCACATCACAAGATGAAGCTAATGTTCACTCTCTGGAAAAGCAGTTTTTAAAAATGGGAAAAAAAACAAATATTCTTTAAAGTGAACACATCTCTATAGCACAACCTATAAATTGGTTCCCCTTGCTCACTTCCTTCTCTCCCTTCTCTCTCTCCCTTCCCTCTTTCTTGAAAATAAAATAAAAAATTAAGCAGAAATCATAATCTTGGGAATACAGTTTCTGAAATTATGGAATCCTTTTCATGTCCTGTGTGTCCAGGGTTCCCATGTCAGGTTCAGCGTCTGGAGAAGGCCGCACACAAATGAAGAGAGACTCAAAAAGCATCCATTTTTTGGGAATAATGGGGGCCAGGCAGGAGTCCACCTCAAGGGGGAAGATGCCACCGCTCTGGTTTTCCTATCCCCTTTTATTAGGGCCAAGTGATACATCCATGTCCTCTAGGTCAGGAAATTCCAACAATGAAATCAACCAGCAAGAATTAACATAAGACAAAAGGTGTGGAAGCTTTTACAATTACCAATGTGTCACCTAGACAATATGTGAATAGTTCATACTTAACCTAAGACTAAAGGAGGGGCAACTAAAGTCTCACCTAAACAATGGGTAAACAGATCCATTAAGCTTTGACCAGGTTTCCTGTTTGTTCTATTTACATTTCTATTGGTGAGGCAATGTCTGGCTTCCCGCAGAATTAGAGATGGAATAGATCCTATACCAGTCTTCTCTTGGTCAGAGTATGGGAAGTGATGCTACTTATAATTTATGAAGGCCATACTTAGCTTTATTAATCTCGGTGATTACTCAGGAAGCATCTGAGTCATGACTTCAGTCTCCTTTTCATTCAAACCTGAAACTCTTCATTAGGCAAGAAAAGAAATAACACTTTACTTGTCCAAGGGGTTTTCCCACTGTCATTGAAGCAATGTTAACTAATAGCAGAATCTGTCTACGAACTCAGACAAACGGTGTTAAGGAACAATATAGGAAGCAGTAGTTGGATACAGCTCCCATTAGGTGGGTACCCAGGAAGTTGCATTCTCAGACTGGTGAATGCAATAATTAACAATAGGCATGTGGCTGAGCAGACAGAGCATAAGGAAATTCAGGAGCAAGAGGCAAAGTGCATTCCTTGGCACTCCAACTCTGAAAGGAGCATCAGAGGGAGACAGAACATCTCCGGGAAGAACTGAGATGCTACTAGAGAGCTGCAGAAGGAAATTGGCACAACTATTCAGCTTGTGATTCAAGATGGTTTGAGCCATAATGAGCATTGTTTAGAACCAGAGTTTAGTGGGAGGTCTGGCCTCTTAAATTTGTCCTAACTCTGGAGGAAAATGGCCATAAAACCTGAGGCAAGATAATTCCAGCTTGAAAAGTTATGAACTGAATGCACAGGACATAAGGAGACCTTTAAGTGATGCATTGTACTGAGAATGTGCCTTCCGTAATAGCTTTTTCCCTAAAGTACCAGTGAAGATTTGCTAGAACTTCTGGCCTAATAGCACTATACAGTTCTGGAATTCCTTGCTGTTCTTATGTGTTTTCTTTGTATTAAGTTTATGTTTCCAAATGTGTGATATAAAACATATTTTAAGTGCTGTAAACTAAAACAATATTGTATTGTGAAAATTTTATATCATTTTAATGAGAGATACAATTGAATGCCATTTTTAATGCCAATTCCATGTGTACTGAAGTCCTTTGACCTTGCAAACTCCTCCCATGCCCCTTGTCAATAGAGATCCCACTGCCTTTAGGTGAAGGGTAAGTGTCATTATTGAAGTAGAATTCTTACAACTAGTCTGTCTTCCTTATTGACTGAAATTGTGTGAAAATAAAACTCAAGGCCCATCTGCTTCTCTAGTTTTCATCCAAGATTCCCTGGAAGGAAACTCCACCAGAGACCAAATATTTGCTGTAGTTGTGTTGCTGTAGTTTTGGTATCCATCCCAGTATGGGAAAATACAATACTAAATTATTTCAAATGTTTGCATGCTGTCTTTCTTTCTCTCTCTCCTTTATAAAAATTATAACTTTCTGCAGGGATTTGCCTGATTTCCTAGTATTTAATATCTTCAGAATATCGAGACACATGTTCTCACACAGCAAGCAAGCTGACTCTTTGGAATATGTAATAACTATTGCTGCAGTTGGAAATAAAACTGGATGGTTCATCATAATAGTCAGTATGGCAATATGTCCCTGCATGGAAGCAGGAAGTGCTACTACAAACGTCTCTAGCAAGTTTCATTACCCATTATGGCCCCCATGATTTTGCTTAAGCTGTCCTCCCTTTCTATAATTTTCTTAATCCCTTTTCATCTATATGTAGTTCATCACTTCTTTAGGTTCTATTTTTGTATAGAATATCTCACCTGATACCATAAGTGATCATTAATCCTGGATACCTGGAGCAAGAATGAATGTTATACTGAACCAGAGTTTGGGAAATTTTTTTTCTATAAAAGGTCAGATAGTGCAGCCCAGCCAGTGTTGCTTAGTGGTTGAATGTTGACCCAAAAACCAGGAGGTCATGGTTCAATTCCAGGTCAGGGCACAAACCCAGGTTGTGGGCTTGAGAGGGCATGCAAGAGGCAGCCCATCCATGATTCTCTGTCATCACTGATGTTTTTATATCTCTGTCCCTCACCTTTTCTCTCTCTCTGTGAAGTAAATTTTAAAAAAAGGTCAGATGATACATATTTTATTTTGGAGGCTCTGTGGTCTCTTTTGTGCCATTCCACGGTTGTGTGAAACAGCTGCAGACAATATGCATAGCTGTGCTCTAATGAAGCTTTATTTATAAAAGAAAGCAATGGACCACACTTAGCCTGTAGTATATTTTTTGTGGACTCTCATACTTGACAATGCTTGATTTTAAACCTTGAGAGAAGCTTAGCTAGTGCTCTCCTATTCTGTGTGGTCGTCTGTATGAAGGAGAACTGACATACTTAAGGTTATACATTTATTATGGAGCCAGAACTGATAAGCAACTCACTTGAACAACAGCCCTGCATTTTAATTTATTTGTAACTTTCAGTATTTGATGATATTCTTTTTAGCACTGAATTACAAACTGTTTAGTATTATCACTTATTCTTTAACGTTTAACCACTTCATGTTGGTCCATGTATTATTAACTTTTGTGGGGAAGTGGACCATGAAAAAATATATATAACATATCTTATATATTAACATATATATTAATTTCCCAAAGTGTTTAGAACAGTACAAAGTATAGAGTAAAATCTCAATAACTATTTATAATTAAAAGTCAATCAAGAAAACATACAGTAAATGTAGCAATTTTTTTCTTTTAATTAGATTGATGGGGGTGACATTGGTCAACATGAACAAGATCTGTATATTGCACCCTGTGCCCACCACCCAAAATTAAATTCCCCCTGTCACCTTATATTAGGATCCAATTTTCATAATTACATGGTTATAAATTACTTCTCAATTTAGGAGAATGTGAGGTTGCCAGTGCTTAAAATTGCTTAAATTCTGATAACTTTACAGCTACCAATAAAACCCACAAATAATTTCTTATATACTCTTATAATTCCTGTTTCCAATTTCTTAAAATATTTAATTATATGATTTTTAAGAAATAGTGACAAATTTAAAATTTGGTATAAAGGATTTGTTACAGAAGTCAAACTTTTAAAAATGTAATGTGGATAAACTATCTTCAGGTTTTATGAATGCTCTATTTACATTCTAAATTTAAATTAGTTAATGGATCATTTAATCAATTATGCATTAACCTCATTTAAATTGCTTTAGATGTCACTATATATACACACTGAAGGTTAACTCTTGGGAAATGCATCATTCATTAGTGTTATCCTATGGAGCAGGTTTGGGCTAAGAAAATTGTTCCCAGCACTCTGACAGGGCTCGCCTCCTCATTTCCTTCTGATTACTTCTGGGATGTCACCTGATCGCAGAGGCTTTTCTTGACTAGGCATCAAAAAAATCTCTCAACCTCCACACTCCCCCAAGCTGCCTGCTCCTTTTTCATATTAATGTCTCTATAGTATTTATGACTATCTCATAATATAAATTTACCTTTTACTTTTTAGTCTGTTTCTTTCCATGAAAATGGGGAATATTGTCAATTTCCTCTATTGTTGCTTTTCCCCTGCCTGACACAGCGTAGGTGCTAGGTTTATATTTGAATGAATGAAAGAGAATTGAATGAACATTAGCACATTCTTCATACAATGGGAGCTTGAGAAATAACAATTGCTCCGGTTATATGCAGAACGATGACAAAATATTATAAAAACTTAGACTCCAAAGAGTCTTGAGAGAGGAAATCAAGGTTTTATTTATTTGGGTGTACTGGTAGGTAAACTGATAGCATAGTTTTTTTTAAACAATTAATATAAATTCCTTCACTTTAGACACCCACTTTGTGAACTGATAATTTAAAAATAATTTTTTGTTCATGTTTTCATCCTTTCACATTTAACTTTTTTGGGAATATATTCATATACACATGCCATATTTCCCAGTGGCACCTGCAGTATAACTAAGAAAAATAAGAAATCTAAAAATGGTTTACAGGGATGGATTGTTCATTTTAACTTCAAATTTGTATACACTTGAGGGATGAGATAATAAATAATAATTAATTTTTCTAGGATCATTGGAGATGGAACTCTACTTGAGTGACCTTTCAAGAAAACTAGTTCATTCCTTCTTTTTCTAATGTGTTTTTTTTTTCTGTTTATAAACATGTGAGGTAGAAATCATTCCAGAATATCCATTGTGACCGCTGTGCCATTGAACGGAGGACTGAGTGTGTACTAACATTTGTTGGGGACTTAAGAGCACCTTTCTATAAATCAAGTGTTGTGTGCCTGGCCAAGTGTTGCTCAATGGTTGTGTGTGAACCTATGTACCAGGAGGTCAGGAGCCCATTCTTGGTCCGGGCACACACCGGGGATACAGGCTCAATCCCTAGTAAGGGGGTGTGCAGGAAGCAGTCAATCAATGTTTCTCTCTCATCATTGATATTTCTATATCTCTCCCTTTCCCTTCATCTCTGAAATCAATAAAACATATATTTAAAAACATCAGGCATTGTGCCACATTGTAATTAAGCAGTGTGCTTTAGGACTCTAGGTCATTTTAGAGTGTGTGTCGAGCACTGTTCAGATCCCTGGAGAATAAGTGTTAAGCAAACTATCAAAAACTTTATTCACATATGTTTTCAGTAAACTAAACAATTAAATGAGAAGAAACATAATATGTCAGGTGACTCCCAGCCTGCCCCCCTCACAATCCGGAAGCCCTCATGGACAGGAGGAGACCCAGCAATCAGGGGAAGGCATCACCCCATCACACCTCTGCTCCTGCCACTGCCACTGTCTAAGGCACAAATCTTAGCCGGCCCTGGTTACCTGAACCTTGGGCAGCCCTGGGAGACTGGGCAGCCACCATTTGAGGTTAACCTGTACCTCAAGTCATCCTTGGGTGGCAGAGTGGCCGAGGGGACTGGGGAACTCTGGAAGCAGGTGCACAGATCAGCAGGGCCTGCCTGGGAGTGGGCCTTGCCTTGCCATGTGCCTGCCAGCTGTGTGGGGTTGAGCGAACTGGGCACTACAAGAAAATGAGGCAGATGTGGTGCAGAAAGTGATGGTAGCAGCATGCTCTTTTAGCCAGGTGGAATTAATGAGCTTGTTTATAGCAATGAAAGATGATTGAGCATAGAGCCTGGGAGGAGTAAGGTAGAGCCTCCTGGCAGCTGGAATAGTAATTGTGAAGGCTCACAGCAGGAGTAGGCCTGTTGTTGAAAGAAGGGGAAGGGGACCAGGGTGGCTACATCAAGGATGCGGGGATGAGAGGCAGCTAAGGAGGGATTGTGAGTAGGAGCTACCGGGTCCCCTTATATTTTTAATAGTGTCCCTGTAGACATTATGTACAGAAGAATGATAGGGGAATAAGGGAGGAAGTAGGAAGACTATGCAGCCTTTCTGATGACTGATGGTCAGATGGCACACGGTGGCAGCATTTGGGATATTCCAGGATGAGAAGACACAGGCCTTGATGCAGTCTCTGAGACAATGAGAGTAGATGGGGAGGAAATCCAAGGGTTAAGTCCTGGGTACTTTACCATCCCATCTAATAAAGAGGGAACATGCTAATTGACCTCACATCATCATAAAGATGGGAGTGCCCACAGCCAATAAAGAGGGAGTATACTAATTGACTTCCCTGCCCTCAAATATGGCAGCACCCACAGCCAATGCTAATTGGCTGCCCTACCCTAAAAATGGTGGCACCCAAAGCCACAAGATGGCAGTGCCCAGTTCGCTCAACCCCACACAGCTGGCAGGCACATGGCAAGGCCAGGCCCACTCCCAGGCAGGCCCTGCTGATCTGTGCACCTGCCTCCAGAGTTCCCCAGTCCCCTCAGCCACTCTGCCACCCAAGGATGACTTGAGGTACAGGTAAACCTCAAATGGTGGCTGCCCAGTCTCCCAGGGCTGCCCAAGGTTCAGGTAACCAGGGCCGGCTAAGATTTGTGCCTTAGACAGTGGCAGTGGCAGGAGCAGAGGTGTGATGGGGTGATGCCTTCCCCTGATTGCTGGGTCTCCTCCTGTCCATGAGGGCTCCCGGATTGTGAGGGGGGCAGGCTGGGATGAGGGACTCCTCGATTCAGTGCATGATTTTTCATGTACTGGGCCTCTAGTTTAGACATAAAGAAAATGAGAAAAATCTATTAAAGGAGGCAGAGAACAAGCTGATAGTGAGGAAGGAGGACAAAAAATGAATGGTCCTATAGAAGCCAAGTGAACAGAATTGAAGGATCACCTGGTACCAGCACAGTTGACTACTCAAATATGGGAACGGATGCATTTTAGATGCATTTCAAGTTGGAGATTATTTGTTCTCCTTTTCTGACACCTATTTCTTAGTCTCTTAGTTCAGGTAGCATTCTTCCTAATCTTCCCTCCTCCAATATCAATGTTTCAAGTCCTCCCTCCTATAATGAATGTGGTCAGGAGATGGCAAATTCTGAAGCCTATTAAATAAACAACCTCAACTTTGTTCATGATGCTGAGAGAGCAGGTCTGAATTGAGGTCCTTAGGCAGAAAGCACTGGGTCATAGTTATAACTATTGAAAGCCAGAAGGTTGTTTAAACTGTTCCTGTGATTTTTCAGAATGTCATAGTTGAGTTGCCTAAATTCTGATAATTCGCTAAATGGTTGTGACATAGATTTTTAAATGTGTTCTGTAATCAGTAATTATTTTAGCAAATACACACCAATTGTAATATAAAGGTTTTTATTGATGCTTTGCCCTTCTCTCTTCTTTTCAGAAAAATGTGATGAACCCCTTGTGTCTGGGCTCTCCCATGTAGCTTTCAGCAGCTCATCCTCCATGTCTGCAAGCTATTCTCCGGGCTATGCCAAGATAAACAAGCGAGGGGGTAAGCAACTTCTTTCTCTTATGTCAACAAGTGTGTTAAATAAGAAATTCTATATGTACAGATTTAGTGGCATACTGTACATAGCTGCATATAACTCTCCTCAAAACAAGCCCATAAAATCTACTTCACTGGGACTGTCAGACAGCTGGCTATCTCTCTATCCCTCATGTCACTTTGCTTCTACATGACACATAAGAAACTAGTTGATAACCTCAAAATGGATCAAGGTAGAAAAAAAACTGAGGGAGGTTATTTCCTTCTTAAGAAGATAAAAAAGAAATTCAGATATGGTTATGTTAATAAGCAAAAAGTTTTTCATGTCTTTATAATATTCATATACAGTTACCTTTAGGAGAGGAGCCATATTGGCTGAAGTTTATGCTAAGGTATAAATGGCTAATAAGCCACATTTATTGAGGATATGTATAATTAGCACAGCATGACATTGCTTATCTTAAAGACAAATAAAAACAGATGGGAATTCCAGAGGGAGAAAAACGATGATGCATGTAAGGAAAGCAGGAATGCTGGGGATATATTTTCTTACTTCACTATTGGCAAGAATTTTTCCTTTGATTGTATATTTGTATTTATATTCTGCTTCTCTATGTATTCATACACCATGAAAGCAAGATCATATACCAACATAGAAAGGTAAAAGGATGTAACTTGCTAACTATACAAATAGAGAAAAGAAAAAATTCAGTTGAGTCTTATGTTAATACACACTGGCTTCAACTTTTGTCATTATCATTTATTTAAATTACATTCTTCAAATACATTTTGGAGAGAGATAGCTTATGAATACATAGAGAGGCAGAGTATAAATGTAAATATACAATCAGGGGACATATTGATACATGCATAAAATTTAATTTTAAGGATCTCCCCAATATAAATCCATCTTCTATGGCTTTGGTATCAGGGACTAGTAAATGACAAACTGGTGAGAAATATCATGTTTAAATGGAAAATCCACTTGTAATTCTCCCATGTCTTTTGAAGCCTACTTCTTTAAGTTTGCTTGTTTGTTTGTCTTAATACCTAAGTTTTGTGATTTGTATTCTGGATTTATCTCAACATTCTTTATTAAAAGTTTCCCAGTCAGTGTCATTCTGAGTCAATGGCAATCAATGGGTGCTCTTGCCAAAGGGAAACACAGATATTAAAACTTTGAGAATTCTGGATAAGCTATCCACTACCTTACATTTATATAGTACTAGAGTCCCGGTGCACAAAATTCGTGCATGGGGGTGTCCCTCAGCCCAGCCTGCACCCTCTCCAATCTGGGACCCCTCGAGGGATATCCAGCTGCCTGTTTAGGCTCAATCCTATTGGGTCGGGCCTAAACGGGCAGTAGGACACCCTTCTCGCAATCCAGAACTGCTGGCTCCCAACTGCTCACTTGCCTGCCAGCCTGATCACCTGCTAACCACTTCCCTGCCAGCATAATTGATGTCTAACTGCTCCCCTGCCAGCCTGTTTGCCCCCAACTTCTCTCCTCTGTTGGCCTGGTCACCCCTAACTGCCTTCCTCTACAGGTTTTATTGCCCCCAACTGCCCTCCCTTGCAGGCATGGTCCCTCTCAACTGCCCTCTCCTATTGGCCATCTTGTGGTGGCCATGTGTCCACATGGGGGCAGGATCTTTGACCACATGGGAGCAACCATCTTGTGTGTTGGAGTGATGGTCAATCTGCATATTACTCTTTTATTAGATAGGATTTTTCATATTAGAAAATGCTTTATTGTTTATTCTAGATGTCCTTTGATCTTTATAACAACCTTGTTAGATAGAAGGTTAGCATAGCAATGCCAATTGTGCCTCCTGCCACGCTTTCAACTTGCTACTTCATATGGCTTTTTGTAGAAATGACCCTCCTACAACCCCAAAGGGACTGCCATTCCACCACATGGTCTTCTCCATCTACTAAACATGGATGATAAGGGAGAACCCATGTGCTCAACTGATGCCCTCAAAATCTCTGTGCTTTTGTTATGTGATATAGATTTGAGGACTGAGAGTGCTATTGGGAAAGCCAGGAAGGGCCATGTGGAAATAAGATGAAGATAGAAATAAAAGCAGAGACCACATGGACGCACACAGAAGGTGGATAAAGTCCTGGCCATTCCTATTCTCTTTTAGGTCCCTGCTGTCATCATGCTATAACTCTGGCTGTATTTCTTGAGTCTATGAAATTTACCTTTTTTTTAATTTTAATGGTCACCTTGTCTTGCCTGAGCTAATTTGAGTAAATTATTCTTCCTAGTTACTGAATATCTCCTTATTAAAAACAGTTTTCTTTGGCTCCATTTTACATATTAAAATGATAAATATAGAAACCCAAAAAGACATCAACTGGGAGTCTGAATTTGAGATTCTAAAGTTACATAGCTAGGGACTACTGGTTCAGGGACACAAATCTGCCTTTTACTCAGTTCTGACACTCTTCATGCCCGATTAAACCAGATGAAGCAATATCAATGCTGCACATAAATTTGCCCAAAGAAAGAACCTACAAAGAGGTAGAAGGTTTAAGGCAAGTTTGATTTATGTTTATATAGTCAAAGCATTCCTGTCATGAAATCTCAGAGCTTCTTAAGTGATGCAGATCTTGGGTAATTTCCTTTCTTTTTCACCCTCTTGCCACTTTGGTTTACTAGATAGATCCTTCAATGCTGGCTGCTTCTCAGACTTTTTCTTTTTACATTTACTTCCTGGATAATCCCTACCATGTTAGAAACAGTTTTCTCTATTAAAAGAAAAGGGCAGAGAGTTGTTGGCAGTGTTTTTGAAGTTATTTCACTTTATTTCCTCCAGCAGGAAGAACAGATTGCATTTGCAGACCACATAATTGACGATCAGTTCTAGGAGGAATAGGTGTATAACAGACATCTGGAAAGACTGCCTGAGCAGATCTCATAATGTCCAAACTTGTGTCTTATAGAGAACTACAGTCTACCTTCCCTTAACAGACACCACTGAAGTTAAAAATTGCCTCCATGCTTTGATACCTTGGAGTGGTCAAATCACTGCTTTTATCATTTTATGCTTCCTGTTGTGCAAGAGGGAGCTTTAGGAATTAGTACAAAGCCAACCTCCTCTTCAGGTCACACTTACAGTCTATACATACACCTTGGCAAAACGTCTTCCAACCAGAGTTGATGCACTATGAATTGGGAAAGTGATCACACAGCCTCCATGAGGACATTGTCCCTTTTTGGTGCCAGGAATGCCTTAGCTTGTGCTCTTCTGTTCTTTCGTGTCAGTGATTCACCCTTCTGTTCCTTATTGCCCACCCTGGCAGCCAGTGGCTACCAGATCAAGTACTATTCTTAAACTTAACGAGGAAGCTTTTTCCTTAGACTATAATACCAAGGCTTAAATCATGAAAGAAATTCATCTTTCCAATTGGTGAGCTCCTGCCGGGGTTCTTTTCCCAGCCTTACAAAGGGTTCAGCATTCCTGAGAAATGGGCTGTGTGTAGATGACTAGAGTCCAGAGATGAAAGATAATTTTGAAAGGGATTGGGAGTCAGAGGATCTTCAGCTAAAGGAGCTAGAAGACTCCCTTGTCTAAGGACCCTGTGGTATTTATTTAATACAATTTGTCCTAAGGCAAGGTGGAAATATACACTTCAAAGTGTAAGGTTTCAAAGGGTACAGAAGCATTGCCAGTTTGGGGAATAGCCTACAGCTGTTCATGTGTTTGGCCAACAGGAGGCAATAAAATGCCCTGAGCTGTCTGACATCAGACAATCCTATTCAGATTTGGGGGAAGTGCCATTTAGCAGTTTCCAACAAATAAACTACATATGTGGCTCACCCTTGTTGAGCTGCCCAAGCTTCACCAACCTTTTGGTGAAACTCTTGTAAGTATGACATGCTGGAATTAGATCCCAGCAAGTTTCTGTCCATGTTGGCAGTTTTCACTCCACTATTTTTCTTTCTCCAGCCTCTACCCTTTCTCAGAATGTCTCTTAATCTGCTCCTTCCTACTGACCAATTATTAATTACTTATTAAGAATTCATTGGCTGAAGTGTTTCTTCTCCTAGGAGCATTGGCCTTTTAAGACTAGATCCGTGGGAGCAGGAAAATCCAGAAGGCTGATTTTCTAATATAGCATTTCAGGATATTTGACATTCCTATTTGGACTGGCTATATTTCTTCATATTCGAATCACCCTCCTGGAAACACCTGCTGATCTTGCAAGCTCCGATGCAGTGCTGAGCAGTGGGACAAGAATGACTTGTCTTCATGCATAACTAGGTTTTAATATGGAATCAACCAAGGATGAGTATGGTATTAGACAATTATTTAAACTTTCTGCATCTCAGTTTCCTGATTCCTATGGACACTATATAATTTATCACCTAAGCCAGGAACTTTTGACAGAGAGTTCTATTAATAATTACACCAGAGTAATCTTGGAAGTCTGGACCCCCTCTTTATATTTTAACATGAATCAATTATACACTTTAATGGAGCTCTGGTGAAGGCTAAATGAAAAAATCTGCAAAAAGTGTTGCATTTAAATATTAGTCTCTTTGCCATCAGTTGCCCTCAGCTCCTCAAAATAATAATGCAGATATTAATATTTTAAAGCAACTGAAAGAAATGCCCTTGTCATTACTAAAATAACACTGCTCTCAAAAGTGATTGCTAGGGTTTGTGATTTTACCAGTCTTTGTGTTTCCCCTGTAATAATCTAAGAAAAAAAAAGATATTATAATAATTAAAAGATAAAAATATTTTAATGAGTTTTACATAATCAGATTACCTTTTAATATTAACTTAAATGTTGCCCATCTTTCACCTTAAATTCTATTCATTTCAAATAAAACAGTTTATGTCAGTGATTTTAAAGTGTTATTTTGTTCTTAATTATCTTTATATTTTTTGAATTAGATTTTATAGACTCTAATATAATATTAGTAATTTTATGATGTTCAACAAAGCCAAAAATAATTTTTTGGACATTAGGGAGAGTAAAAATAAGTGTTTATTCCCTCCTATTCACTCATATAAATTGTTTTTATTTAAAATTACATATTTAAATGATTTCTTTTAAAGCCACCAGTAGGTCTTTGTATTCACCTTTTCAACTGAATGAGAGTTACCATCAAACTCTATTGTATGTTTTATTTTATTCTCTTTACTCCAATTCTCAAATATAAATAAAAGTCTTGACTTCACTGGAAGCTTTAAAATTGACATATACAATGCATGATACACTTGTATGATTGACACTTGCTCTGATGAAATATTAGAAGCATGTTCAGCCATAGCCAGTTTTGCTCAGTAGATAGAGCATCACATGTGGACTCAAGGGTCCCAGGTTTAATTTTGGTCAAGGACATATACCTGGGTTGTGGGAACAGCTCCAGTAGGGGGTGTGCAGGAGGCAGCTGATTGATGTTTCTCTCTCATTGATGTTTCTAACTCTCTATTTCACTCTCTTTCTCTCTGAAAAAAATCAATAAAATAAATATTTTTTTAAGAAGCATGTTCACCAAGAAATGGCTCATAATTTGTTTAGACATGCCTTTTTAATTTGCAAATACTATTGCCATTTTTCTACTGTGACAGCAAATTTAATAATGTTGGAATTTTAATTCCTTCTTATCTGTCCCCCATAGAAATATATGCTGGGTTATGTAGCATTTCCCCTAGAGCACTGTTTCCCAAGGTGTGTGATGTTACGTGTTCTCTTGCACCTACACATACAACACAAATGTCCACAATCAAATCAGTCAGGCGGATATTGTGTTCTATGGTCCTCTCTTGGGAATTGAGAAAACTCCTCCATGGCGGGGCATCTATCTGTAGGGCCAGCAGAACATGTTTTCCCTCAGGGAGATGATGTTCTAAAATTTAACCAATCACTAATTGAGTTTTAATTGGGTTTACTTAATATGCTTAGAAGTACAGTTGTGTCCCATGGGCCTTTGATAATAGTGTGATGGAAGATAATTTTGGGTTTCGCAGAGTGAACAAGAGTTAATTAGAAAAAGGAAGTTTCTAGATTTGGGGCATTAAAGATGAAGAACTTTTTAGTTAATTATTTTAAGGAAGTTTCTGTTCTGCTAGGTTTGTTGCAAAGATCTTCATATTTGTCTGTGAGAAAACCATGAACTGGATTAGAATCAGTGCTACTACATTAACCACTGCTACCATCTGTGAAATGGCTCTGGGATATTAACTTCCTGACACTCCTTATATCACAATATTAACAGTTGGTTGTCTAAATGAATGGGAAAATTGTGACAAATCAATTAATGTAGTATATTTCTGTAATAGATGCCTTGTAATTTTATTTTCCATGCAATATTGAAAACCATATTTGGTAATTGCCTTATAAAGTTTAGGACAAATTGGGTGGGAAAACTTCATATCTGAACTAGCAAAGACATATATTTAAGTGAGTATTTATTTTGAAAAGATGTCCAGAATCAATGCATCTTTGTAGATTTGTTGATACAGAGTTACAAGAACTAGCTTTCCCCTTTGTCCTTGGAGAGACCTTGGGTCCCTTCCTCCCTTGGTTTAACTGGCTCAGGTACCTCACTTCTATATTGAGAAACTTGGGCTACATCACTTCTAGGACCCTGTTTTTCTCAAAACAGTCTCATCTTGGAGGCAATGTGAATCACAATTTCTTGTCTTGATTGTAATGGATACTTTCTCTTTAATAACCTTGAGAATAGCCATGTTATTTTATGCAATAAAGTTTTTACAAGTTGAAATTTTCTTTCTAAACCATTCTGGAATATATACCAATAGTACCTTTTGGAGGTTAAGGGTTTAATTATCCCTTTGATATTTGCTAATTTTATTCAAAGAGAGACTTTAATACTTTTTTTATATCTCTACTAAGAAGGTGGGGAAATTATGTGCATGGTGTGTACCATAGCAGAAATATTCATCTTAAAACAGAATGCTTCACACAATCTCCAAGCACTTTCTTAACATGGTACTGCATACATTTGACTCTCAAATAATATTTCTTAAAAAACAATTAAATCAAATTATATTTATTGCAAATATTATTCCACCCATTTTTAACTTCAAATACTCATTTCTTCTATGTTGAATGACTTGTTAAATCAAGAATCAATATTTCCTAATATTTTTTAGTTTCCAAAAAATGATGCTTTATCTTGTTACTGATGTAACTAATTGTGGCCTGGATAATGATAGAGGATAGATAACAATAGCAAATGTTATCATCATCATTTATCAATAAAAATAAATATCTGAATGTACATGTGGAACAATCAAGAAATGGCCGCATGGTATGGCTGTCCTCCCAATACTTCCAAACTGTAAGACAGCCCTTTAGCTCAGGATATGTTTTGCATAGATGAGGCTTCAATTTAAGCAGCTGCATCCAATTGCTAACAGGTGCCTGTAGCTAATAGAACACATTCTATGGGTCCGAATATGTCTAGCACAGTGGTCAGCAAACTCATTAGTCAACAGAGCCAGCTATCAATAGTACAACGATTGAAATTTCTCTTGAGAACTTTTTTAAACTTAAACTTCTTCTAATGCCACTTCTTCAAAATAGACTCACTCAGATCATGGTATTTTGTTGAAGAGCCACACTCAAGGGGTCAAAGAGCCATATGTGGCTCGAGAGCCGCAGTTTGCCGACCATGGGCCTAGCCCATAAGGAATCCAGGACATTTTGTGTTTCAAATGCATTGTAGCCTTTGAGAAAAACAAAGGTTAGAAATGAGCAGGGAATGTCCACATGGGGAAACTCCCATCAGCTGGCCATATGAAGGCCTCTGCCCAGTGAGGGACACTGCACAGGCAGGGTTAGGGCACAAACAACCACACTTGTGAAAAACATGCTTCATATCCTGTAATTACATTTCCTCCATACCAGATGAAGAACTGCATCATTTTTCAATATCTGCTCTTCTATAATTAGAGAAAGTTTCCTGCTTTTTGCCTATTTGCCTCCTTCCTCTAATTTCATTCAATATGAGAAACAAAAACAGACCAAATTATTTCCAAGACCATTAGAAGGATTTAATCTAGTTATGGCTCTATTTGCAACCTGGTTAGGTCATACTTATTAGAATGAATAGTACCTGATCTTAATACCTTGAGCAAATTAATGATTTTCTTACACAATTTTCTTAGGGAAGAATACAGAAATTAGATTATCTCCCTTTTATACCCATGAATTCCAAACGAATTTAAAAATATTGTCACTAATAAAATTCAAAGCAGTCCAGCCTTTGTTAGCAGTCTGCCTCTTCTATACCCTGCAAATGAGCAATCAATTCTATTTACTTGATCTCTTGCCTTAAAATGGAGATATATGTTTGACATGAATACTGCTGACAAGAAACCATGACATTTAGGACAGCCTAGTTTTATTGTTCTTGCCTCTTGAACATTAAAATGTAAACACAAAATGGGAAAAATTTTATTTCCCAGGTTTTCACCACAAGGCCACTTTCATTTTACTTTTTCTTAGCTATTTTTATTTTCTTAGCAATATAAGGAATTCATGTTGCTGTTTTCATTTTGCTTTGTTTGCCTTCTCCGCAGCTTCTGGAATTTATGTTGTTTGTACCTGTTTTTGGCTCTGAAATGGGTGGGCAATGCTGTTTATTTCAGTTGAAGGATCCTTCTCTGAATTATAACTGTTACCTTCACATCAGCCTACAAGAGCAGCCAGGAAGACTGCCTCCAGGGTGAATTATTCTGTGTTCAACAGCTTGTGCCTGAGCATATGTATGAACAAAGCATAATTACACACATCTTGTGGATTTTTCCCTACCCTGTTTCTGACACATATGTATTTCAATGGGTTATTGATCTGAGGTTTTTTTTTTTTTTTTTTTTTCCGTTCGTTTTGTCTGCCTTTGATTTCAGCTGATGCTTCGAACACCAGATAAGCCATATAGGCTCTGTTGTTAAGGTGATGAAAAGTACTGCAGGTCCTGGAATCCTGTCCTTTTGTTCAAGGTTGTTTCGTTGTAACAATGATGAGATGCTGCAAAAATTAACTCTTATTTGTATTAATTATCCTATGCTAAAATTGGTTTTGTTACACTTCCTTTTGTTTGATGTCATTGAAGACTTACCAATATGTTAACTCCCCTGATTTTCCTACTTCTCTTTTCTGAAAGGAGTGGAAGTAGAAACCACAGGCTTCTGTGGTCTACATGCTTCTGTGATAGTAGAGGCTTATAAGTGCGGGCTAGAGCCTCTTGTTTTCTCTTTTGATAAGGCCACTCATTCTTATAGCGTCAGAGAGGTTCTCAGAAGAAGAACGATTAAACAGAGCTTTTGGATAATACCTTCAGGAGAGGAATCAGGAGGGCAGAACAGATTGCCATCCTCATTGTGGAAAGGCTTCCAAAAAATGATGCTTTATCTTGACACTGATGTAACTAACTGTGGTCGAGACAATGATAGAGAATAGATAACATTACCAAACATTATTATCATCATTTATAAATAAAAAACATCCAGGGAGGCCAGAAAATCAGAGAGTGCCACCACTGCTCCTATCCCAATCCTTCAACAACTTATGTCCGCACTGTACTGAATTATAAGCAGTTACCACTGGCCTCCATATCTTTTTTTAAAAAAATATATTTAACCAAATTATTTCTCTAAAATTCCTTTTTCCCCCTTCTTAATTATTTTTTTAAATATATTTTATTGATTTTTTTACAGAGTGGAAGGGAGAGGGATAGAAAGTCAGAAACATCGATGAGAGAGAAACATTGATCAGCTGCCTCTTGCACACCCCCTACTGGGGATGTGCCCACAGCCAAGGTACATGCCCTTGACCTGAATCGAACCCGGGAACTTTCATTCTCAGTCCAAGGCTGTATTCACTGAGCCAAACTGGTTTCTATGAGGCCTCCATATCTTATTATGTGGATCATACTTTATGCAGAATACTTTATACATTTTCTTAAGTCACTTGTCCTTAGGCAGTGAGTTCAGGTGTCACCTTTTTAAAAAGTCACCACTGATGGATGGACAGGTTATCTCCGCATTTTCAAGGTGCACTATGCTTTTATGCCTGTCTCAGAGGTTAGTATGCAGTACTGTATTGTAGACTTACCGCTTGTCTGACCCTATGACACTGGGCGTGAGTTTAACACAAGCCCTGTGTCTCATGCATCTGTGTATGCCCAACATTTCATCTGGTCTCTACAACAACCCTGGGAAAGAATTTAGAAGTAATAAAATTTAGTTTTATGAATAAAACTCTCAAATTCAAGAAAGTTTAGTTTCCTGTCCAAGGTCAAAGTTAACAGCAGATTTGAGCATTTAAAAAAAAATCATTCTAACTTCAAAATCACTCACAATTCTATTTTCCACATCTTCCCTGTCCATGTGAGCTGTTCTTTAAGAAAAGTTGTAATAATATTTGAGTTGGTTATAGGAAATAGCTAAAGTTTTCCCACTGTTTTAGAACACAGATACATGTCTCTATTTTATTTTTGAGAAGTATATACTGACTTTTGTCACTTCTTTCTATGCTTATTATCAAAGAGTAATAAAGACAATATTTTAAATAATTACATATAATACTGTATTTTAAAAAGACTCACCTTTTTCTTCTACACTAAAAGGGAGCCAAAATTTAGACTTCTTTGGTCTTATTTCTGGATTTGTAAGAGATGTGGTAGTAGTCAACAAAGACATAACCATACTTGAAATATTATATATATGAAAACAGCTAATATTGGAACAAAACAATGAGACCAACATTCTGTGTCTCAGAAAAGAATTGAAGTAAGAGAAAACTACTGATGTGCAGCACCAATATGCTCGAATCTGACAGAACATATATATATATGCATAAACAACACACACACACACACACATATTTTAGTTTCTAACACTCTTAATATTCAAAATACATGGGGGAAAGCACGAAGTCAGTATAAAGTGAATGAATAACAGAAATAAAACTCAACCTCAAAATAAAAAATGGCTGATATCTACCAGGCATGCCATACCCTGGGTCTCTGGTATGAGTTGGAAATAATCTGCAGGACTAATAACAATATTCCATTGTGGGATTGCTATCATGACTGAATTATTTCTTCCATTCCAAATGCAGGTTTCAGCATTGTCACATTTTGCCTTCCATTTTGTTATTGTTTAGTTGAATGGCCATACTTTCTGGAAACCTGCAGGAACTGGCAAGGGAATTGATTCAATTATTTTTTCAATCTTCTACATATCAGGTATTGAAATAAGTAAAACAAAAACAATTATTTGCAAGGTATTATAAGACTTAACAATTTATGATGGAAAATAATTTCCTAAAGAGAATGACAGAGAAGCAATACATGCCTTTGGTTTTCTATTAAAACTATTGTATTTGAATTTCCACCATTAAAAGAGAAATCTGAAACCAAATATTTGTGTTTTGAACAACAAACAGGAGTTAGTGGTATTATATCCAAAGGACTAGCACTAACCGAGCAGCAGGGAAGAAAGAAACCATATAACCAGTAAGTATTCTCACTGCTTCTCAAGTATGAGTGCCAGACTCAAACAGCAGCCATTGGACTTGGAGGAAACACCCAGGTGGTCCAGTTTTAGGGATCGTATTGGATATTCCAAAAAAAATGCAGTTCCAGCAAAAATACTACCTTACCTGCATGAGATAGTAAAGGATTTCTCAACAGGGTCTGGAGACAGGCTTTGGTTCCTTCAGTCTGTGGTCCAGTCTCCTGTGGTTCAGCCTGAGGAGGCCTGTGGGTGAAGTAGCCTAGAGATAACAGCCAAGACCCTCTCCTTGCAGGGGAGGACGACTTAGAGCAGACAAGGCATCCTATTCAATGAGTAAAACAGGGGCACTGCTGGAGGTTTTATTGTTGTTGCAATTTTACATTAAGTTATTGTAAGATCTTCGAACCTTTTCTTCCTGTTGATATGAAATACACTTGGAATCATCAGTGCCCCTTAGCAATTGATCAGTAACACAGTAAGGATTCAGTAAGGAGAGAGAAACGGGCAAGATGTTGTGGGAAACATGGTCCTCAGTCTCTGGAGGGCCAACAGTTTAAATTCACATAGACTTCTCACTGAGACTCAAATCTAAAACCCTGCGATTCCATTTCTGTGTATGAGATGAATCAAGATGTAAGGCTCACTTTGTCCTCAACTCCTTGGGAACTCCTCCTACCATTCTTTTTTCTGTGTTAGGATGGCTCAGCTGGTACAGAAAAAAAAAAGTCAGATCGATTTCCTCAGAAGCTCTGAAGTATTACCTTGCTACTTTCACACTCAACAGTGGGAATAACAGAAGGCAGAAGGAGAGAAATGAAAGTCCTGTTGCCAAAAGAGAATTCTACCTTTGCTGCATGAAATAGTACAGTTATTCATATTTCAGGCACCTCAATTAGACACTCATTATTCATAAACACATATGTAAGTCTGAATAATTCAGGCTGTGAGAGAATATCGCCATATTTTTTAGACCTTTTGTATCTAAAAGGAAGAACAAAATGTTTTAAAAATACTCTTTCTCATCCCAGTTCATTTCACAAGCAACCATGGAGTGCTTACTGCATGCAGGTATATTCTTTGCTACACTGTTTAACCTTTCTGACCTCCACTCCAGCCATCCAGCCATCCACTCTTTATGTCAGTGGCCTGACTCACAAATTCCCATGAATGTTCCAAGTTTACGTACATAGCATGTCCTAAAAATTCTGGCTTCTAAAAGGATCACCTAATTAATGAATTCGTTATTGTCTCCGGTTAACACTTTCAAATTTATAGAGTAGTCCTCTCTTGTGTGTGGTTTCACCTTCCACTGTTTCAGTTACCCACAGTCAATTGCAGTCCAAAAATATTAAGTGAAAAATTACAGAAATAATGCATAAGTTAAAAAAAATACCCTGTCTGCCGCAGGTAAATCTACATTTTTTTTGAGTTTTTGCAAAGTACCTCCAAGAAAACAAGGCTAACACAGTACATTAGGATATGTGTTTTCAAAGAAACAATCTGAACAAGTGGGCAATGGCCAATACTAGTAGAGTGGTAATATCTGACTAAGATAGCAGCATTGCTCTTTTCAGCCGTGGCCCTCTCAAATAGTTCTAATGCCTAGTGACACAGGTCAAGACCTGGAAAGGCCTATAGACAAGACTAAGTATCAAAATAAGACTTGAGCTATTGCTGACATTAGAAGGAAAGGTGGGACCCAGTCATTCAATGAAAATTCATTGAGCTGAACTCAACATTCATTTGCATGTCAGACTGGGACATCTGAAGAATTGACAAGGGAGCTTGTTAGGGATTCTGAGATGAGAGCACCTCACAGAGGCAATGGTTATCTGCAGCACATTGGTGAGTGTTCCCATATACACATTTGGAGAAGGTTCAGATGGCCTCTGGATATCTGTAAACACTTGCATGATTTAATGAAGAGGATTATTAAAGACTTTCTCCCCATTAAGTCCTTGATGGACCTGAGTTTCCTTGTGGAGCAGACAAAAATCCTTCCTCCCTCCCTCCCTCCCTCTCCCCTCCCTCCCTCCCTCCCTCCCTCCCTCCCTCCTTTCCTTCCTTCCTTCCCTCCCTCCCTCCCTCCCTCCCTTCCTTCCCTTCCCTCCCTCCCTCCTTCCTTCCTTCCTTCCTTCCTTCCTTCCTTCCTTTCTTTTTCCTTTCTCCCTCTCTTCTTATGTACTTCCTCATTCAAATTTAGTAAACACTAACTTGTTTTAGTTTTATACAAAGCAATGAGCTTTCATTAAATAGCTCACAACTTAGGGCTGGGCTCGGAGCATGATGTGAACATGGTGGCAGTGATAAAGCCAATAAATGCTTTTGTAGGTTGCATACTGCATTACTCTAAAGGTAATATGTGATCATGATTAATTAGGCATGTTGCTTTTTTAATGTTTTAAAAATATTGTAGACATATAGCAACATTAATTCAAAAACTAAATTATCATCAGAAATGTTTAATCTATATTTAAGTTTCATAAAATGTATGTTTTAAAGGCTAGTCTCACATATCTAAGTGTCCCCAAAATAGTTAAAAGCTCTCCAATAACTGAATTGAGTATCTGTTTTTAAATATAAGTTTAAGTTAATTGAACTAAAATTGAAAATTTAGTTTCTCACTCTCAGAGATAGGTGCTAGTCTCCCTGGCCACCTGGCAGGTGTTCAGTAGCCACATGCACTAGTCGGTTCTGGGGTTTACAGGGCACAATCACATGAAGTGACATTGACCTTTGGGGAAGAGTCAGAAATTAGTGAAAAGCAGGTGGTGGTGTGGAGACAACGAAATTGTAGTAACTGGGGCACTGGGGAGAGAGCTGGGTGTTTAAGGTCAACCTACAGGACAGCCTCAGTTTAAAGGAAAAGGCAATAATGGCAGATACAAGCTATGATTTTGTGTTGGAAACTTTTTAGACTAGTGTACAGTGTGGGGATTCCTCGTGGCTGTGGGACATGTAGGGACTTCTACTAGTTGCAGTCTGAGGGTGGCTCTGGGGGCCAGCAGCCAAGTGTTGCCTTAGTCCCCAGATTGGATTTCCTCCAGCTGAGTGCTAGCTAGAAGTATCATTCCAAGCTGAAGAACAGTAAGGAGTATGTAGATCACAGCTCTAAGGAGCCCATAAGGAGCTCCTTTAAGATAAAGATGTTTGTTTACTGTTGAGGAAGGAGCTCTGCAGGCTTCCTTTGTATTTCAGGACATGTATAAGCTGTGTGATATTTGTTGAGATTATATCAGCCAAAAGTCCTTTATCAGGCCCCAGACTCAGTTGCTGACTCTGTTGTTGAGGGTACTTTGCTTTGGACAGCTGAAGGTAAACCCTCTATAGGAACTAGAATGTCTCATGGTGTTAGGGAGAATGATATTCTGTCATTGAAGACTGAACTATATGCCTTTGGAATGTCTGTTTCACTGGTGTAATCCTAGCAGTAGTGACCTAGATTTGTCACTGGGGCCCAGCTTAAGCCCAGGTAGAGATAAAGTTGCATTCGTATATCTGAGCATTATATGTAACCTCCTATTTAGTGTAAGAGTCAAAAAGTTTGTCTAAATCATTACATGTGCATAATTTCTATTAAGTTTAAGAGGATTGATGATTAGAAGGGGACAGGAGGACATTATTTAATAATTACAAGAGAATGCATTCTTCAGCAAGGATAATGTACCCCATTAAAAATAGAAACCACTCAATTATTTCTCAGCTGAAAAGTACTGGTATCATAAATAGCATGACCTTAGAAGACATCAGTCATGATTTAAAATCCCCAAATGGAGATTAAAGTATTAATGGTCATTGGATAGATGTAATTTTCCAGAGGTGAGAACTGATATACAATAGATTAAATGATTTTCCCTGGGTACTGGTCATGTCTTTTGGAGCCAGGACTAATATCAAGGTCTACCTAACTTTGTGTATTGTTCACAATGAGGAGTTGCTTATAATTTGGGAGGCCCCAGAGGTGCCATAATAAGTCAGAGGTGGCATAATATACTATGTTCATTCAGAAAAAATAAAGAACACTTCAAAGTAGCAAAAATTTGTCCCTACATCATTTCATAAAGCAAATGCATAAAGCAAGAAGGAAAAAAAAAGATGATATCAAATACTATTTTCAGGTAGGTAATTGAAATATCTTGGAAATATCTATTTAGAGAAATTTCTATGTGCTTTCGCTGCAGGAATTCTGTAGACCTTTTATATTCATCAAGTTCTGACCGAAAATTGCAGCATCTATGAAGATAACCTCCTGCTTTATAGACTATAGACAGAGTAGTCAGGGAAGAAACAATTCAATGGTTCCCATTGCCTTTGAGGAGTTTTCAAAGAAAATTTTAAAGAAAAAAAATGCTGCCAAGACCGGTTTGGCTCAGTGGATAGAGGGTCGGACTGCAGCCTGTAGGGTCCCAGGTTCGATTCCAGTCAAGGGCATGTACCTTGGCTGCGGGCACGTCCCCGGTAGGGGGCGTGCAGGAGGCGGCTGATCGATATTTCTCTCTCTTCGATGTTTCTGACTTTCTATCCCTCTCCCTTCTGCTCTGTAAAAAATCAATAAAATATATTTTTTAAAAAAGAAAAAAATGCTATTACATAGACATAATGTAAGTATATTGATATATCAATTTTCCCTTAAAATCTGAACATTGATAATAAAATATAAATTCTCACATTAAAAGAATACTTCTTTAAACTAAACAGCTTACTGGGAATTAGAATATCATTGATAAATATTGAAAAAAAGACCAACTATTCTATCTAATAAAAGAGTAATAAGCAAATTAAACATCACCCTGCTACACCAATAAGCCATGCCCACCTGCCAATCAGGAGTGAGTATGCAAATTAACCCAACCAAGATGGCTGAGGCCATGAGTGAGCAAAAGGCTTGACTTTACCCTGCAATAAAGGAAGCCAGGCTTTTCACATACCCTGGAAGGCCCAGGCCTCCACTCAAGGCTACAAAGTTTCAATTATAGAAGATAAATCCCAACAAAAGTGGCAGCATCCATGGAGCTGGAGAGATCAGGAGGCTTGAGTTGCCCCTGGAGATGGAGGAAGCCAAGCTTTCTACACACCCTGGCAAGCCTAGGCCTCTACTCAAGGCTACAAAGTTTCAATTATAGAAGATAAATAAATCCCAGATACCAGGGTCTCCTCTTGGGTCACTGGGGAATGTGGCCAGCCTGCAAACCACCACTGGCTCTTTGCCCAGGCCATTCCACACCCCAAGGGAACCCCCACCTTGATCCAGAACACCCAATAGGAGAAACCAGCCAGCCCCCCACCGTGTACCAGGCCTCTATTCTATCTAATAAAAGATTAATATGCAGATTGACCATCACTTCAACACACAAGATGGCTGCCCTCATGTGGACACAGATGGCCACCACAAAATGGCCATCATGGGAGGGAATTTAGGAGGGACCAGGCCTGCAAAGGAGGGCAGTTGTGGGCAATCAGGCCGCAGAGGAAGGCAGTTGGGAGGGACCAGGCCTGCAAGGGAGGGCAGTTGGGGATGATCAAGCTTGTAGGGTAGGGCTGTTAGGGGTGACCAGGCTGGCAGAGGAGGAAAGTTGGGGGTGACCGGGCCTGCAGGGATGGGCAGTTCATGGGGACCCAGGCCTGCATGGGAGGGAAGTTAGGGGTAACCAGGCCTACAGGGGAAGGCAGTTAGGGGGAAAAAGCTGGCAGGAAAGCAGTTAGGCATTAATCAGGCTGTGAGGGGAGTCTTTAGGTGGTGATCAGGCTGGCAGGCATAAGCAATTAGGAGCAATCAGGAAGGCAGGCAGGCGAGCAGTTGGGGGCCAGCAGTCACGGATTGTGAGAGGGATGTCTGATTGCCCGTTTAAGTCTGATCCCAGTAAGATCACACCTAAATGGGCAGTCAGATATCCCTTGAATGGTCCCAAATTGGAGAGGGTATATGCTTGGCTGAGTGACACCCCCCCCCCCCCCCAATGCATGAATTTCATGCACTGGGCCTCTAGTTTTAAATAATTCAATTCTGTACATTGACTTTTTCACCTCACTACTTCTAGGCTGCTTTCTGAGTTCTGACTTCACTTAGCATTTTCCATAATGTATTCTCGTCCCACAGATCAACTTTCAAAGGCTTCATAGTAAAAAATAAAAAATAAAAATAAAAAAAGTATTCCTGCTAAGATGAGGGTTCATATGAAAAAGAAAGTGTTCCTGGGGAAAGTTAGCAAGAGTGTGAGAAGTGGCCAGGACAACTTAAGCCAGTTTGTAGTCTCCAGCCCTATTCTGTGAACTTGACTTTGGTTTCAGCTACACAGGGGAACTCTGGAACTAGCCTGAATAGCAGCTGGGAGCTAGAGTATTTATACCCTACATTCTTCAGACCTTGATTAATTTTCACTAAATGTCAGGTCTTCTATATTTAGGTAATGTGAGTTCTGGCTACTGGAGGGAATTCTGCAGGTGCTGGCTTTACCTAATAAACTTGAACCTCTCCATATCTTATGCCCCAGTAAGTCCAATGATAATAAGACATCTTAGAAAAATACCTGTACATTTTATTAGAATAAGTATATGCAAATGTACATAAAAGCATTGTGTATAATAGCAGAAAAGTGAGAAAACACAAATATCCATCAATAGCATCACTATTTAAAAAATAAAAAGCAAACTATCCTATCTAATAAAAGAGTAATATGAAAATTGACTGTACCTCTGATCAAGCCATACCCATCAGCCAATCAAGAGCAAATTATACAAATAAACCCCAACTAAGATGGCTGCGGCCACTGAGAGCAGGAGGAAGGCTTGAGTTTCCCTAGCAATGGAGGAAGCCAAGCTTTCTGCCTGCCCTTGCTGGCCTAGGCCTCCACTCAGTGCTACAAAGTTTCCATTATAGAAGATATATCCCAACAGAAATGGCAGCAGCCCCAGAGCTGGAGGGAGCAGAGGCTAGGGTTGTGCGGACGATGGAGGAAGCCAAGCTTCTGAAGCCCTAGTGCCTAGGCCTCCACTCTAGGCTGCAAAGTTTCAATTTTAGAATTAAACCCAAACAGAAATGGCTGTCACCACAGAGTGAGCAGAAGGCTTGGCTCTGCTCCAGGCTACAAAGTTTCAATTATAGACATAGATTAATCCCAGATCCCAGGGCTTCCACTTGAGTCTCTTAGGGCATGGCCAGCCTGCAAACCACCATAGGCCCCTCACCCAGGCTGCCAATACTCCAAGGTAACACCCATCCTGAACTGGGACACCCTTCAAGGCAAATCAGCTGACCCCCACCCATGACCAGGCCTCTATTCTATCTAATAAAAGAGTAATACACAGATTGTCCATCACTCCAACATATAAGAGGGCTGCCCCTGTGTGGTCAAGGATCCTACACCCATGTGGACACAAGATGGCTACCACAAGATGGCCAGCAGCGGAGGGCCATTGGGATGTTCTAGGCCAGCAGGGGTGGGTATCTGGGGGTGATCAAGCCTATAGGGGAGGGCAGTTAGGGATAATCAGACCAGCAGAGAATGGAGGTTGGGGACAAACAGGCTGGCATGGGAGCAGTTAGACATCAATTAGCCTGGCAGGGGAGTGGTTACTGGGTGATCAGGCTGGCAGGCAGAAATGGTTAGAAGCAATCAGGGAGTCAGGCAGATGAGCAGTTTGGAGCCAGCAGTCCTGAATTGTGAGAGGGATATCTGACTGCCCATTTAGGCCTGATTCTACTGGCAGTTAGACATCCCTCGAGGGGTCCCAGATTGGAGAGGATGCAGGTTAGGCTGAGGGACACCCTTCAACCCCCATGCACAAATTTCATGCACCGGGCCTCTAGTCCTATATAATAAAAGAGAAAAATGCAAATTTGACCATTCCTTCACTACACTACCAGCCAATCAGGAGAGGGGGGCAGGGCCAAGCGGTGCAAGGCAGGGGGCGAGGCCAAGGCATATATATGAGGTGGGGGTGGGGCCAGGGATGGGCCGAGGGAAGCAGTGCTGAAGTGAGCGTGGGGTGGGGCTAAGGTGCGGGGGGCAGGGCCTAGGTGTGGGCAGCGGCTGCACTGTGGCGCAGGTGGCAGCGTCAGCAGCATCGCCTCAGCACCAGGTCCCCTGGCATTGGGACAGGGGACCTGAGACCAGGCCAGGAGACCTAAGGCTGTGCCCTTTGCTCCTGCACCCCCCGCCCAGAGGGTCTTGATGGAACACCTGAGGCCATATCCCCCACCTCAGCACTGGAGGACCTGAGGCCAAGCTGGAAGTGCTAACGCTGCACCCCCTGCCCTGGGGCTGGGGTTGAGGGATATGAGGCTAGGCCAGGGGGACCTAAGGCTGTGCTGGGGGATCTGAGGCCATGCTCCCTGTCAGTAGGACTTGATGGGGGACCTGAAGCTGTGCCCTCACCCAGTGCCGAGCTGGGGGACCTGAGGCTGTGCGCCTTGCCCTGTGGGGCTTCATGGGAGTGGGGCTGGCCGAATCTGGGTCTTGCACGATTTCAAGGTGCATCCAGGTGGGTGGAGATTTGACTCTGGGTCCCCCAGCATGCCCCAGACTCTCACAGGAATGGAGATTTTCATGTACATTTTATTAATTTTCTTTCATCACTGACACTTCTATTATAGAGAAAGGGAAAATGACATTATTAAAATATTTCCTCTAATGAATTCCATTTTAATGTGCATGAATTTCATTCACTGGGCCACTAGTATTTTATATAATGAGCTAAAATCCAAAGCAAAGCAAATGCTCTATAAATAATCATATGGATGAATACAAAAACATACCTGGAATAAAACAAGTCACAGGAGAATATATATATTTCCATTTCTATAAATTTCAAAAACTGGTAAAATAAAACAATATTATGTAGGAATATAAGCATATGTGATGAAATCATAAAAAGAAGTAAGAGAAAGCTTAAGTGAAAATGCAGACTATTGGTTACTACAGAGTTAGAAGGAGACACTGGTCCTGGGAGAAGAACACAGGGATATCAAAGGGGTTGATAATATTCTACTTCTTAAATTAGTTTATGGACTTATTTTTAAATTGAACGTGTATATCTTCTTTTTTTATATTGCTCAAAATATCATTAAAAATCTATAAGGAAAAACTATATTATCTAGCATAAGACAGGAAAGAGAATGAGAGTTGGGGGGGTCCCACTGGTTTACTCATTTATAATACATTCACTCAGCAAATGTTTGAGTACTCAAAGGTAGGTGGGTGAGGGTGGCAATTCTTGTAGAAGCTCATGTTATGAAATTAAGACATAGAGCTATGACTAATGAAGTGCTGTGACAATGTAGGGACTTAGAGGGTAGACTGAAATAGCTGGGCCACTTTACAGTTGAATAACCTTGGCAAATTTAATGAACTTCACGGGACCTCCATTTCCTCATCTGTAAAGTGGAGATAATGCTGACTACCTCATTCACTTGTGAGGATTATAGGAGTTCGTACATGTAAAATGCTTCCAGTAGAGCCCAGAGACATGGCCAGTGATCATTAAACAGATTTTCTTTCTATCGCACAAGAGTTGCACTGGGAAATGGTGGGTCTGGCTCAGCTTTAAGAAAAAGATTTGAGTGGTTTTTCATTTGAGATTGTCCATCAGTGCAGGATGAGAAAGGTCACTTGGGGCAGAGAATTTGGCTTGTGCAAAAGCATGGAAATTCAGAAGGCCAAGGGGAGTGGGCGGTGTTCAAGAACATTGAAAGAAACTGTATAGGAAGTCTCAGTAGATGTGTGATGTCATGTGAGACTGGCTCATAAATCTGGATTTTGTATGGAGGTAGCTTTAACCCTTTGGAGATTTTAGATATGGTTGTGGATTCATCAGATTACTTAGGATTCAACTAAGGATACTTTATGGATAATGAACTAAAAAGGGACAAAGTTGTTGCAATAAGACTGTTTAGAAGTTAACCCATGTAAAAAATGTTGATGGTCTTTAGCAATGCAGTGGAGGAGGAAAGAAGAGAGATTAAATGGTCATTTCTCTAGAATTAACTATCCTTCATACCCTATTAGCTTTGGAGAGAAGGAGAGGAAGAGACAAAATCATGCAGCAGAAAAACTATACCTCAAATCCCAGAGGTTTACAAACATGACTTATTTCTCATGAAGATACATCTGGGTGGGCTGCAGCATTTAAAATATATTTACTTGTTGCCATTCACCTGTCTCTTTTTTGGGAGTTGTTGATAAGACAGCAAAATAAATACTACCAAAATATGTTTTAGGTATATCTATGCGTGCAGTTATTATATGAATTACCACAGCTGTAAATCTGTTGTTTATATTGTCTTAACCGTAGTTGCCTCATAAAAGCAATTGATATGGTGATTAAATGGCTATTGTTTTTGACACCATTTAAAACAAGACACAATTTCAGTTAACACTCCTCTCAGGTGCAGTTATTCTAAGAGATATTTCTGACTAAAGATTGACAGTATAGTTCAGAAAATAAGTATTATATTATAGGCCAGATGCTATTATTGGTACTATGCATATGGTCATGAATAAAACACATAGTCTGTGTCCTCATGGAGTTTTCTTTCAAAGGAACATCCATAGAGAAAACTCCATTGATAAAGTGCCACCATTTCTAATTCTGGAGGGAGGGAGTGGAGGGAGCAGTGGGAGTTACTAAATAACCCTTCTGGGGTATTTTTTTAATACGTTTTTTTAATTCACTTTTAGGCACTTATCATTCAGGATTCTAGTGGTAACAATAGCAGCCATACTAGCTGTTCAAACAGAGAACTTGTTAAAAGATATTAGAGAATTGCAAAAAAAATTCTAGAGAGCGACATACACCTGCACAGGTCTGCTTCTATGAGGGGAACACTGCCACACACACCAGCTGACTTGCAGGACCCCACTTTGGCCTGGAAAGGCCAGCGGCCTATGATGGCATCTGTAAGAGCAAATCAGTTCTGCATAGCCACCACTTCTGCCCCATCTTCCCTTCCTAAACACGGTCTTGTGTCTGTCTACCTGTTGAGCAGCATTTAAATCAGATGCCTCTATCCGCACAGCCAGGGAAGATGGACAAGTGAACTGCTCACATACGCCAGATGTGAGAGTTGTTGAAAATTGTACAGTGGACACAGGGTCTGAACAGTGTCTTCAGGCACAAGGAGTTACCGAGAAGAGGACTCATCAACCACTCCAAACAAGAACCCTCAGAGGCTTATGTAATTGATAGAAATGATTGGTACTTCATATATTAATTAGTACCAGTAAGTAAAGTTACACGTAGAGTTTACACTGCTTCAATACATGAACTTATTTCAAAAAAGTAAACAAAATGCATTTGGTGGATCCTCCTGTAGTCTTACAGTCAGGATAGAGAACAGTGAGCTAGACGGGCTCTGAATTTTTCAACGAGGTCAGGGAGGTGTCAGCAACAAGCATGACATCGTGTCTCATGTTATGTGTGAGAAGTAAAAGTAACCTGCCCTGGAAATACGTTGAAGGAAACATCTTCCTTAAGGATGAGTCAGGAGAGACTGCATTTATTTGCTCCGAGAGCAAACATTTACCAAAGGCATTTCATTTAGCGAATGCAGGTAGAAAGTCAAACAACACATGTTTCTTGGAAATGCTAAATATTCTGCTGACATTGAAAACTATATTCAGAAATAAAAGGTTTTTATTGTCAAGAAAGAGGTATAAGTAGGAATACACAGAGAACTTTTGGGGTGAGATGGGCTGTTTAATTTGACTAAAAAGTTGTTGGCCCCAGCAATATTGCAAGCTGATAAGGAAATGTCTTAATAGAGAACTCAGGTTTAACTTTCTTTTTAGGATTTTGCTGTTTTTCTAGCAAATAGATGGATGTAATGGAAGCAAGGTGCTAGGAAGTCTCCATGGGCAGCATCCTGTAGATTCAACGTGCTGATAACGATTAGAAAGCTACTTCATTATCCCAAGTAACAAATAAGAAGGATCTTAACTGCATCATGGTAAAGACAACAGAGTGGAAAATGAGATGCAGATTATATTGATTCTGTTGTTCTTGGCAATTAATTTAGATCTGGGGAGGAAGGCTGAGGTGATTCTCAACCAACAGGCATTAACATCCTTAGAAAAAGTGGTGGGAAACACATTTTAACAGGAAGACAAATAGTTTACGTAAAATGTGTTGTGTTTAATGTGCTGCATTAGTTTCCTATGGCTGCCTAACAAATTGCCATATTTAGGGGCTTAAAACAACACCCATATTTGAGGTCACAGTTGTCTGGGTCAGAAGTCCAGGCTGGACTGGGTTCTTGGCTCTGGGTGACACATGCAGAATGAACATGTTGGCCAGACTCAGTCACTTGGAGACATTGAGAAGAATCTGCTTCCAACCTCGTTCTGGTTGATGGGTTGACTCCTTGCAGTTGTGGAACCAAGGCCCCTGTTCTTCAGCTAGGCAAGCTTTTTGCACAGAAAATCTCTCTCCTGCTTTGAGTTTGAGAAAACTCTCTGCTTGGTTGATAAGATTATACTATCCAAAACCATCTTTGTTATGATCAACTGATCAGCAATCTTACTGAAAATCTCTAAAATTTTCTTTGGTATATAGTGTAACTTAATCATGAGTGTGCTATTTCAGCATATTCACAGGTAATGCTGAAGTATTGTGTGCAAAAAAAAAAAAAAAAAAAAAAAAAAGCATTAGTACCAGGGTTTAGTCTAGCAGGAGCTAGATAGATTACTTTTTCCAGAAATACAGATGCATATAATTTCAAAGATAAAATCATGAAATATTAAAAGAATTGTAAAAGTGGCCGTGAATTATTTAGAAACAGTGTCCCTGCATGCATGCTACAATATTTAGTTGGGTGTTCAAATGTATGCTCCCAGGAAGGCCTTGGTATAATTTTATGTGAGCTGCATTTTTTCAAATACTGCTGGAATGCAGTTGGAAGCTTGAATGCCTTCCTCTGGCTCCCCTTCTCCTTGCAAAGCTCCCTGTGATTTCAAAGGTGCTTCATTCCCAGAATGCAAAATTGATGGTGGGAGAGTTTAATCCTTCTAGGCGAAAGTTTGAAACAGGTTTTTCAATTTACAGATAAAAATTCTCCCTTTGGACTTCAGCATTGTTCAGGTTTTCCTGAGATAATTCCACTAGAAGTGGCCTACACCTTCTGACTGCATCTTCAGGTTCTGTCTCCCAGATTGGTGGCAGGCAGGAGGGGACAGGGTAGGAGACAAGATGCTCCCCTCCCCTGAAAAGAGGTAGAGCTATCCTACGACTGCAAATGTTTTTAGTCACAGAAAGCAAAAATATACTGATCTTACTTTTAGATGTTAATGATTTATTTGCTAGGAAAACCATATTTTTGCTTCAGGTTTATTCATCATGCTCGCTTATAAAGGAAAATTTATTCTGTCCTTGGGATCCCAAATCTTTTCAAGTCTACAAATATTTATTGAATGCTTTTGTATAGACTCTGGGAGGATGCAAAGATGAGTCATATATGCCCCTTACTGCCATGGACTTTTAATCTCCCAGGATGGAGAGGTAAATGCATGTTTCTTTTCTGGATGGAAAGTTATAATGAAGCAAAAAATATTAAAAAATGCTATAATTATGAAAATTATTTTACCTTAACCACATCAAATCTTTTGTTTTATGAGGTTGTATATTACTACATATAAAAACAATTACATATACAATATAAAAATGTCATTTGGCATTAATCTTTATTCTTTTAAAAGAATTCATAAAAACCACTTCTAACTACATTTAATATGAAATTTCAGAAAGAGGTTTGATTAACAAAAATAACATTTATTAGGTATAAATTATAACATGACAGTCACACAATCCCCACTCTCAAAGATGATCTTCTCTCTCTTCTCATCCCATGCCCCATAATCCACCTGGAGTTACAATTATTTTAATATCACTATCATCCTAACCCAGGCCTCCAGCCTCAGAATTCTCTTGGACATACCGGCGCCACCTACTGGTTCAAACATTGTCATAGTTCTGCTAGAAGAACAGAAGTTAAGTAAGAGGCAATAGTGGAGTCTTGAGATATGGACTGTGAACACACAACCAGGGAACTTGTAGAAGAAGGTTTTCTCCAGCCCCTCTCAGTAAAGGAAGTAGTCATAGTGTTGTGAGTCTTCAAAGAGAACAAAAAGATATGAGCTAGTTATCAGAGAGAAGAAGAGGTGGCTGATGAGATCTCCAGCCAAACTGTGTTTTTTAATTGAGCCACACCACTTACATTTACACTCACAGGATAGAGGAGCATGGAGAAATAGCTATTATAGACAGAATTTCAAGCAAATTACTAGGTATAAGGCAGACCTATACAACAGTGATATTTGATAGTGGTTTGCTTGTTATAGAGAAGCAAAGTAACGAACTGGCCCTAGCTGATTTGGCTCAGTGGATAGAATGTTGGCCTGAAGACTGAAGGATCCTGGGTTTAATTGCAGTCAAGGGCACATGCCCAGGTTGCAGGTTGGAGACTTAATCCCTAGTAAGGGGCATGCATGAGGTAGCTGATCAATGATTCTCATTGATATTTCTAACACTCTCTCTTCCTCTCCCTTCCTCTCTGAAATTAATAAAAATATTTTATTTTTTAAAAAGAGGTCAATGTGTGAACCAGAATTCATGGTTCATTTCCCAGTCAGGGCACATGCCCAGTTTGCGGGCTACGGGGAACATCCATTTCTCTTTTATCCTTGTTTTTATCTTATCCCTTCCCCTTTCTCTAAAATCAATAAAATATTTTAATACAGATATTAATTGGCTAGCTTGGTCATATCCAGCACACTAATCCCAATTAGGAGGAAGCAGCCCCATTGTATCCAGTGGGAATAGTTGTCCAGAGCAAGTAAGGAAAAAAGGAGGTGAGGATTGATAGAAAATTGGCACCATATAAAATGTTATATGTTCTTTTAAACCATGGTATTAGTCTCGTACTTATTAACACACACTAACTTAGCTGTAATATTTGAGAATGAGAATAATAAAGAGCAGGACTCAAAAAAAGTGTTGCTGGACAGAATAATTAAAGTTGTATGTTTTCATATTTTCAAGTTATGATAAGTCAGGACTTGAGTCACTGTTGACACAAAATAGGTCAATCTCATTTAGCAGCATGCCCTTGTAAATTATATGGCTTCTCATCACTTCTTCCTGCTCCATGATTCTACTAACGCCTGTCAGAAGCTTTAATGGTCCCAGGCAGAACACTAATTATGTGTCCTGCACTAGCCATTACAGTAAAGTAAACCCCTGTGACTGCAGAGGGGAGGAGAGAGATAAATATTTCAGTAATATATTTGCAATGTATTGAGGCACCATCCTGAGGCACAAATGTGTATAGTTTCAGGACTTGTTTTATGTTTTTACCTTAATCTGCCTTTGATCAAATGGACATGGTTCCAAGATGAGGGACCCCCCCACCTCACCTGGGAGCAGGATCCACTTCTCTAGTTAGATCCTATACTATTTCTAGAGAGATGTCATTATGTCCATTATAAATCACGCCTGCAAATGACAGCCATAAAATGGTGGCTTCCCCTGGCCCATCTATGACAAAGCAGCAGAACACAGTGCTCAACACACAGATTCCCAGCCAGGCTCCCTGATTTCAAATCCTAGTTCTGGCCCAGGAATGGGACCTACCTTATAGAGTTGTTGTAAGGATTAACCTAGCTAAGATTTTTAAAGTGTTCATAACAATGACTAGAACATGGGGTGCACAAGAGAAGGGCATGTTAAATGAAGGAATCCTATGTAATAAAATATTACTATGCTAAGTGTCTGGTCATCTGATCAGCCATTCAACCAATCAAAGCATAGTATGCTAATGATAGGCTAAGGCTGCTCAACTGCTCACTATGATGTGCACTGACCATCAAGGGGTAAACAGTTGACCAGTTGCTATGATGTACACTGACAACCAGGGAGCAGATGCTCTGACCAGTAGGTTAGCTTGCTGCTGGGGTCTAGCCTATCAGGACTGAGTGAGACAGACTGGGCACACCCTGGAGCTCTCTCTCCTGCAGTCCCTCCCCAGCTGGCCAACTTCCCTTGTCACTCCCTGGCCCTAATCTTGCACCAGTGGGGTCCCTCAGCCTGGTCTGCACCCTCTTGCAATCCAGGATAGGGGACCCCCCAAGTGCATGAATTTTGTGTACTGGGCCTCTAATAAATAAATAAATATATATAAACATCCTCAAGTTTTAAGTAGATGTTAAGAACTTTTGTTAATATTTTATATCAATTAAAATAGAAAAACATTACTGTATTTTCTGGTGTATAAGATGACTTTGTAACCCAGGAAAATCTTCTCAAAAGTCAGGGGTCGTCTTAAATACCAGGTGTAAAAATACCATACCTTGCAGTTATGATGGGCATTGCTAACTCGCCAGGGACTTGCCCGGCACTTGCTCTCTCTCTGTTGTTTGTTATCTTCCTTCTGTCATCATCAGTTCCAGTCATCTTATACGCTGAAAATACAGTACATATTCATAAAATAAAATTTTATAAATTAAATAACAGTAATTGAAAGAAAATAAAAATCTCCCATAATTTTGTAAATGGGGATTCACTACTGATAATATTTTAGGGTAGGCTTCTCTGATTTTACACACAAAATTGCAATCCTACAATATTTAGTTGAATATATCATCTGTGATATCACTTTTTACTTTTTATTTTATAATCATGATCTTATAGTCTGACATATGTTAATAAGATAGCTATTTATTAAGCTGGTTCCCTATCATTAGATGATATTCTGTGATTAGATATTCTGAGATGAATTCCCCTGTTTTCACAATTTTATTTAACTCGGTAATAAACATTCTTGATGTAAATGCTTGCCCACATTCAGGAGAATGAGGATACTGGAAATGAAATTGCTGGAACAAAGTAAAAGAACACTAAAAGTATTTGATAAATATTGCCAAAATCACCTCCAGAAGTGTCATGTTGATTTTTACTTGAAGTATAACCACTGCTTCTCACAGTGACAGCCCCAGTGTTACACCCAGGTCAATTCACCTTAATTAACCCACCACACCTCAGAACCAACTGAGCTTTCTGCCTCCTCAGCCTGTTTCTCTTCTCCTTGTTTCTGTCTTCTCTCTATCCCTGTTTTTGTCTTCTTGCGTGCCCTTTCCTACCAGATTTTAGTTGCTGCTCAAAGACATGTATTGTGTTGTATGTTCTCCACAACATTCATGTGCTTCATTTTAACCTCAAAGTAATGCCCACTCATGTAGTGATTAAGAATCTCTCAGAGTCTTTAAAACTTATGTTCTTTTCTCTGACATATTATATTTACTCCTGGCCTTAAATGCTGTATCCCCTTTCCCCTCCTCCCCCCAGAAATCCACGTTTTAGTTTTGGCTTTAAGCATGGAGAAATAATAAGAAATGTCTTGGAAGATAGAAAAATTATTGATATGATGTTGTTACTGCAGCTTATGAAGTTTGTTACTTTTCATTGGAGACCAATTTTATTATATAAGCAGCTTGTCTCATGTTTCTTGCCTTCTCGAAAGTACATTCCCTAATATAATTTATTCATTGAAGTTTACGATTGTGTTTCGGCCTGAGGGGTTTATTTTCATCTCCGTACAATATACAATATTAAACCCCAAAGACCAAAGCATTATATGTTTCAAATAATTCTTCTATAGGTATTTTAAATGTATGTTTCATGTGATATAATGAGATCCTGTGCATCGATTGAGAGCACTGTAATGAATGTAAACTAAATTACAGAATGTGGCTCACATGCATTGCAGCTTAGATGGTTTCACTAATCCCAGCGTAGGAAACCATTCAAAAAGCAGAGAGTCGGTTTCTGTTCCTTGTAAGCTGCTTTTGCTCACTTTTGACCTTGTTAATTTTTCTGACTTGATTATCATTCTTATTCTTTATCTTATTATCAATTTTTTCTTGTTACTAGGAAAAATCTCTTCCCCTGACACATCCAGATATAAATGAAAGAAATACAGATCATAAATCAAAGTCAGCTAAAGTCAGCTGCACTGAGTTTAATTTATACTGATTGACTCTTGAGCCCAGAGTTTAGAATAGAGCAGGTTCGGATTTTTTTTTTTAATACTCACCCAAGGATATGTTTTTATTGATTTTAGAGAGAGAGGAAAGAAGAAAGAGTCAAAAAAACACCCACACACATTGATGTGAGAGAGAAGTATGGGTCAGTTGCCTCTTGTACACATCCAACCAGGGATTGAACTGCAATCTGGGTATGTGCCTTGACTAGAAATTGGACCCACAGCTTTTGATGTAAAGGATGTTGCTCCAACCAACTAAGCCACATTTCCAGCCTAACAGGTTTGGATTTTAATTCAGATTCTTCCCCTGGACATCTGTGTAACTTGGGGAGAATGAGTCTCCCATTCATTCTTTCATTTTCTTATCTTTAAAGTGGATAAGACATCAATTTCTTAGGGCTGGGTTGAAACTTTAAAGAAATAACCTGTTTAGCTCAGTGCTTATCAAGAAACTTGAAATAAATGGAGGGAAAAAAAAAACTGTTAACAACAGTGAATAAATCTTTTGCCTTGTTTGTCTAAATAAAAGAGCAAATCCAAAAAAGAGACTCTAAACTACAACCAAGTATTTGGACCCATGCTCACTGAGCATTTGAAAACTGCCTATAGAGCATCCTGTTCTTGATAATTCTTATTCTGTAAACAATTTATAGAATTTGTTAAAAAGTCAGTAATGTGATTGAATGACCACTCTGAAAACAAAGTTGAAGTTGAATTGATAGAAGTGACAGATGAATGACATGAAGACATGGGCTTTAGCCACACCCATTATCTTCAATACCTTAAAGGTATAAAACATAAGTATATAATATACTAGAGACCCAGTGCATGAAATCTGTGCACAGGTGAGGTCCCTAGGCCTGGCCAGCAATCAGGGCCAGTCAGATTCCCTGCCTCCCCACCTCCTCCTTCCCTCCTTGCCCGAGTCTGCCACTGCCCACCCCCAGTTTGCCTTCCCAGCCCGGGGCATGGCTCCAATCAGGTGATAGAGGCCTGCAGCCTTGGGGAAGTGACCCGGAGTTTGGCCCACAGGCCTCATCAGCGATTGGGGCTTGCAGGCTGGAGGCAGCTCTGTTGAGTGTCTGCCCGCTTGTGGTCAGTGCGCATCATAGCAACTGGTCGTTGTGGTTATTCTGTCATAAGGGTCGTTTATATCTCTCTATATATAAAAGCCTAAACAACTGGAGGAACTGGTTGCTATGACACACAGTGATCACCAGGGGGCAGATGCTCAAAGCAGGAGCTGCCTTCTGGTAGTCAGTGTGCTTTCACAGTCAACCTCCCCCAGTCAGCTAATTTCCCATGGTCCCTCTCCCAAGCAGGCAGGCCCTGGGCTGAGACAGGGAACCAGGGGTGAGTGTCAGCAGATGAGACTCCTTTCCTGAGGGGCTGAGTGTTGGCTCCCTCCTTGGGTCTGGTGGCCAACCTCCTGTGCTCTTCCCCTTCCCCTGGCTGGCAGGCCTCAATCAGCCTGCCTCTGGCCCACCATGGTGGCAGTACAGCAGTGAGGGAAGGAGGAGTGGGGAGAGTCAGGGAACCACACCGTGGTACAGTGCTGATGATGGCAGTGTTTGGCATCCATTCCTTCTGCACCTGGCCTGGTGACCATTGCCTCATCTCCTGACCCCATTGGGGCCTTTGGGCCCCAGGCTGGGACAGGAAATGGGGGGTGGGACTAGGGGACAGGGGGCAGGTGGCAGATGCAGCCCCTTTCCCAGAGGGCCTGAGGGCCGGCTCCCTCCTCAGGGCCAATGGCCTCCTGTTCCCTGTCCCTCTCCCCAGCTGGCAGGCATCGATTGGCCCACTGTCCACCTGCTGACCTCCTGACCTGCTGCAGTGGTGGCACAGCAGCAAGGGAAGGAGGGGGGCAGGCAAGGAACTGTGTAGGGGCAGGGTGCAATAATTGCACCATTGGCATATGGGGTCTGTTCATTTCATGCTTGGCCCAGCAACCATCACCTCCTCTCCAACTAGGTCTTAATTGGCCTGGCCCTGACTGGCCCTTATCACCGGCCAGGTCTAGAGTCCCCCCCTGTGCACAAATTTCATGCACTGGGCCTCTAGTATATAGATAGTAACAATGCAGTAGCTATACAATGTCAGCTTCAAGATAATCTTTCATCAACTCCTGGTCTGACCAAATTAATCTCCCAAGTCCCTATTATATAAAGTATTATAAAGTATCCACTTATCAGAATGGCATGAATGTAATGTTTCCTGAGAAATATAGCACTTATTAAAAAAGAAAAGAAAATATGAATAACTTAAAGAAATAATGTTGTCTCATTTAAAAATATATTGATTGCTTTTTATTATTGCTTTTTTTTTAGAGAGAGAGAGAGCAAGAGAGAGAAAGGAAGGCAGAGAGAGACATTGATTTGTTGTTACACTTATTTATGCCCTGACCAGGGATCAAACCTGCAACCTTGGTGTATCAGGACAATGCTCCAACCAACTGAGCCACATGGCCATGGCTGGCCTCAGGTTTTAAAAAGTAACTTTATTTTTCAGGTATTGAACATGTACTTTGCAATTCACTGACCAATAATTACATTGATGGTATAAAATATTTAGAATTAGTTGATAACTTTCACATCCTCAGAGCTTATTTTCAAGATGACAAATGCTCTTCCCTATGATATGACTATAGTGAAGGCCCAATGCCACATTGTTTCACAGATAGGTAAGAACAATCTCAAGAATTCAGTAGCTGTACTCATGCAGATGCCTTTAATCATGAAGAGATTCTTATGTATTTGTATGTAATATAACCTTGAGCCTATCCATATAGCATTATAGTGTTTTTGAACTTGTACGTCTTCCCCAGAAACATATATATTTGTAATTTTTGAACAATTAGAATAAAAATTAAGAGTTAAGTAAATAATAGTAATATGGTAAGTCATTTCTATACTTTATATTTTTCCTCATTTGTTCACAACATCCTTTTTCTTTTTCTTTCATATTCTTTATTAGCTTTAAATATCCTTATTGGTTCTTGAATCAGACAGTTTTAACAGTTTGATTGAATGGGCAGATCTCTGCTAATGGATGGTAGGAATTATCTGTTTTTAATCCTCAATTCAAATTATAACAGGAGACAGTGTTACTAATGGAGCATGATGATTTTGCCTTTATTTCAGTATTAAACTAGTGATGCTTCATTAATTTTTAAAGGGATTTGATTTACCTATTAAGAACTTTATAGAATCCCTTTACTTTTTATTTCTTAAGAAAGCCAAAGTAATTTGCATACTCCTCTCAATTTGACATATTTTTTCCATGCTTCTTCATTAAACAAAACCACATTTGAAAACAAAACCACATTTGAAACAAAAGATAGATGTTGTTAAGTATTTCAATCTTCAGTGATCTTTTATTTAAATGTCTCATAAAATTCATTTTTTACATAAGAAAGCACTGGCTTTGGAATTAGACTTATCAGAAGTCAAACTGAGTTCTGCCCTTTGTTTTCTGTGGCCTGGGCCAACCACAAAAACCCTCCAAGGTTTTGTTTTTAAACTTACATAAAAATTAGAATTATGGTACAGATAACTTATAAATCTATTACTATATATACTCATTGAATATAAACTTTTTATGTTAGTTTTTATTTATGGGGATGAGACTAAAGATTAATATCCCTTTTATTTAAAAAGCTCACACTATGGAATAAGAATATTATAAAGACATCAGTAAGTGAATAGACAAAGGCTACAATGTGATTATTCTACTTGTAGTTTTATAATTAATATATGTGTATATGTGGGTTGAAACCACAGTGATAAACCCTTTCACATTCTAAAGTAGTAGTAATAAATAGAACTAGTAAATATATAAATGTTATTATATACCAATCCTGGACCATATTAATCATAATTTTACCTACTTGTAATCAATGTGTATTTCCGGAGTCTGCTCTTTTAAAAAATAATATATATAAAGCTAATATGCTAAGTGTCCCTGCACCTATCAAACCCGTCGCTATGATTTGCACTGACAACCAAGGGCCAGATGCTCAACGCAGGAGCTGCCCAGCTGCAGTGACTTGACAGAGGAGGTTCTCAAGTTCAGAAAGGAGAGAGACTGATTCCTCACGGGGCCCATCTGATTGCACCTTTGGCTGTGGGTTATGTGGGTTATGTTGTTGTTGGGGCACTATTAACCCCGAATCTGGTTTACTGCACACTGGCATTTGCATTCCATATCCTGTATGAAAGCAGCTTTGCAGAGTTCCCTCTAGTACTCTGCTACCCCTCTGGGGATGTCAGAGACCCGGTTTCACCTGATCCCCGCAGGCCAGGATGAGGGACCCCACCTGCTGGAGGGACCCCACTCACTCCACAGATGCTGGGGAGGGACCATAGGAGGTTGGCCCCCAGGGTGTGTCTACCCACCTCACTTAGTCTGGCCCTGCCAGCCACCTTCTAATCAATTCCCTTTCAATGTGCACAATTCCATGCTCTGGGTCACTAGTTTTATAATAACCTTTATTAGTATATCAGTTGGGTACACACTTTCTATGCAATTATTTAGTCCAAATTTTCATAACTTCCCCTGTCTATGAACATGTAGGTGGTCCCTTTTTTCAGTTAATTATGAATGGATTAGGAATAGTGGAACAAAAATCATAAGATGTACATATCTCTTTCCTTTGTGGAAGGAGTGGCAAGCAATGAGAGTTATTTCTATAGGGGGAGAAAAAGTCCAGCTTTGGCAAGGTAGAGTTAATGTATTGAAAGCATGATAGCATTTTGATTATTAAAAAAGGTATGTAGCTACATTGAGCCCAAAAAATAATATAGTTGAACACTTCCTCTTCCTAGAAAAGCTTTTATGTTTGGTTTTCCATGGCACTACACACTCTTAGCTATCTTCCCACCTCTAAATAGTTATTGAACATTGGCAAGTCTACTCAAGTCCTGGATCCCCCTCTCTTCTCTCACTAGGTCAGCTCATTTAAGGCCTCCTTAAATATTTGCCAAACTTTCTACCCTAATTCCTGACTTTTTCCTGAGATCCTGGCTTCTATATACAACATACTTGGAACTATGACATGAATGTCTCAGAGACATCTCAAACTGGATTTTCTTCCCCAAATCTATTTCTCTAATAATGTTGCTCATCTTGGGAACCAACACAAATATACTCTTGTTCCTCAAGTCAAAATTGCTGGAAGCTGTGTTTGCTTCCTTCTTTACCTTCACCATGCCACCACTAACTTTCACCTTAAAGTCCAGGCCTGTAAGCTGTTCTGCCTGCTCCATCATCTGTCTACTTCACTATAAACCACTAACAACACACCTTAAGTCAACTCAGCTTCATGATGCCTTCACTTTTCCTACTGGCCAATGTACTCTGTTGTAATTATTCTTCATATTACAGTTCTAGTGTTATTGACTTCCAATATAAAGCAAAGTTACCATCGTCATTTGATCACAAGTTACTAGGTATCACAAGCCATCTTCTTGGAGAAATTCAGTGTATCTCACGCTTTCTGAATTATAAGAGGACACATATAATATGCATAATATTAGGTCAGGTAATCTAAGGCAAGTGAGTTGTAGGTTTTGTTTTCTTTATAGTGATTGCATTCTTGAGGAATTAACAAAAACCTTAATCTTTTGCTCTTCCCTGTATTCAGTAAATAAAAAGAAAAATAAATAAAATAGGCAAAAAGAGAAATATACAATCTAAAACCTAATTTAGCTATTTGCCCCACCTATCCTTCTGTTTAATACTGCTCACTGTTTTGCTCATACCATCATTGGATTTTAGTATTTTCTAATGACATCTTTTGTGAATGAGATGGCTAAGAAAACAATGAGAACATTACTTATGCCAGCAATATTATGTCTGTATTACAGTGTTCCTCTTCAAATACTATTATGTCTTTTATTATAATTTTTATTATGGCTCAATGAAATTTTTGAGGCTTATCGTATAGACACCTATTTCTCATAAGGTAACACAAACTTATCTGTGTAATTAGTTTGGGATCTGCCATAGACTGAATTTGTGTGCTCCTCTAAAAGCCATATGTTGAAACCTACCCCCTAGTGTGATGGTATTTGGAGGCAGCACCTTTGGGAAGTGACCGGATCATGAGGGTGTCTCCTTCATGAATGGCATCAGTGCCCTTAGAGAAGAAGACACAGAGAGATGCCACACTCTTTCCACAATGTGAAGACAGTGAGAAAATGGACATTTATGAAGCAGGAAGAAGCTTCTCAACAGACACCAAATCTCCCAGCTTCTGGATCTTGGCCCTTCCAGCCTCCAGGAGCAATAAATCTCTGCTATTTGTAAGTCACCTAGCCCAGGCTATTGTTGGAAGATCCCAAACAAACTTAAATCAGGACCTATTCCTTTCTGATTCCAGTCCAGTGGCCTTTCTGTTATGTGGCTTCAATCACTAGAGACAATTCTGTTTTGAAGAGTCCAAACTAGTGACGTAGTGGTCATGAAGATGGGGACATTCTTCATGAAAGTAAATGATGTTAACAATAAAGGAGCACAGATCATTTTGGTCCTGTTTCGTTTTGATACGGTTTTCAACTCCTTTCTCTACATTTTTATTCTGTCCCAATTTCAAGATTGTACTATTGGAAAATCTATTAAAGTAGTTATTTGCAAGGAGAATTGATGGCTTTTACTAAAATTTTTGTTTAATTTATTAGCACAATTATATAGGTTTCAGATATACAATTTTGTAACACCTCATGTGTATATTGTATTGTATTTTCACTACTGCAAATCAAGTCTCCTTTCAAGATCATTTATCCATCCTTTATTTACCCTCTTCTACCTCCCCTCACCTCCTTTTCCCTCTGGTAATCAACATACTGTTGTTTGTATCTATGAGGTTTGTTTTCTGTTTTTTTTTGGTTTTTTTCCTTAATCCCTTCACCTTTTTAACCCAGCCTCCCCAAATCCCTCCTACATCCCTCAGTTTGTTTTCAATATATGAGTCTATTTATATTTTGTTTGCTTGTTTTGTTCATTAGATTTCACATGTAAGTAAAATCATATGGTATTTATGTATATAATTATATACAATTTATAGAAGATTGACCTAAACACAACTAAATTTATAAGGTAATATGTTATATATGTCTATCTCCTAGTGTTGTTTCCCTACTCATTCAGAGCCTACAAAGGTGGAAATACTATAAATATTTTATTTCTATCAAAATATACTTACTATGATTTATTGGAATAGCTTTATGTTCTACTATAAAGCTATTCCACTATTTTTGGCTATATGAATGCCAAAAAACTCCTCTCTTTGCTTACATAGATTCTGTAGCTACAGGGCATATTAATTGAAAGAGCCTACTGTGTACTATGCACCTTCATAGGGATCACAAGGATTCTAAGCATGAACTTAGGAACAACATAATGCCTGCTGCCTTCCAGAAACTTTGGGTTAGGATTAGATTTAATAATGAACACAGAAAGTGCTGACTGAGTCACTTCCTCTGCAAAGTTATGGGGAAGATCAGAGAATTGATAAAATACATTAGCATTTTACCTATAGGATATACTGACTTTATTTAATGATATTGATCTTGAATACAATCCCTTTGTATTTTCTCTCTAAAAAAATGGAACTAAAGAGAAAGTCTTTATAAGCTATGTTTTCTATGTTTTGAGACATTTGGAATAGTTACATCATAGTCTGACACTGAGTGTACAAATATAAAAAGTAGAAATACGAGGCAGTTTTCCACTTACTTCAAGTCAATAGAAATGAGTTTCAGTGTTCATTATTTCATTGGAAATTGGCCTCACCTTTGTACCTTCATGTATACCTAACTTGAAAATCATTTTATATACACTATTTCTCTTATATAATTGCATAGATCATTGACAATTTGCATTGTTCATGCATCATTGTATGTATAAAATTTGTTTACAATTGACTATCATTATACACACACAGACAATTTTGTATATAGTTCTGCATATATTATTTGTATATATCATTGACATAATTGCATACACAATAGAAGACAGTATGTACATTTTCTTTTTCCTATTCTGCATTTCTTTCCATTATGTCTTTTAATGGCAGAGCCTCTTCTCCAGAAAATAATGAGGCTTCAATAAAGGAATCCCTGAGGCAGATGGCATGGTGATATCATTTGCATCTCTAATTATTTTGTTAATAAACAATAAACTATATTTAGTTACCAGTGAGAACACTTACATTTTTAAAATGTGCCTCTGACCTTTTTTGTCTTAAGTGAAGGAAACAATAATAAATAGCCAAACCTTATTTTTCACAAAATGCCAGCTGGAGACTAGATTTTGATAATGTAGATGAGAATCAGTTTTGAAAGTCACTTAATTTTAGCCACTTAGCTAAAGGCTGACACAGAAGTTAATCTACTGTGATGAGTTCAATCTAAATTCTTAAGACTTTCACTTTGGATTGTACATCCTCTCAGCCAAGTCTCCTTGGGGCCTCTGAAGTAGACTAATGATGAGATTCCCCATTCCTTGTGGAATAGCTGAGAAAGTCCTTCTTCTTTTCTGACTCTTTGGAATAGCTTTTCCATGCACTCTCCTAACCTGCAGGGGCTGATTGCTTCCTGCCCTGCTAAGCAAGTGATTGTGATAATGTTCACAAGATTGGACGTGCTAATGCATGTGTAATAACTGCAGACTAAGGAAACTTAGTCTGTTAAAATTAAATTCTAAATAACGATTCCTTTCTTAGTCCTTTGCACTCTGAGTACATGATTTTTGATACAATCCAAGGACCTTTTGAAGATAATAGCTAAAGACTTATTTTATGAAGATTTAATTGATTTTTAATTAATGAAGGCTCTAAAGGATTTTTAAGAGCGAGTGAGAAACCACTTACTCTATGGTAAGCCAAGAATACTGTTTAAAATAAACACAGTGAGTGCCTTTGAAAAATGTCCAGTTCTTCTTTACTGAAGATACCATGTGAATCACTGGTATTGTTAAAAATATGATTTTCTTTATTACAGTTCAAATTATATTTGTCTTTCATGGTCTGTGCTTTTCTTACATGTCATGCAACTAGGGCAGTGGTTGGCAAACTCATTAGTTAACAGAGCCAAATATCAACAGTACAATGACTGAAATTTTTCTTGAGAGCCAAATTTTTTAAATTTAAACTTCTTCTAACGCCACTTTTTCAAAATAGACTCGCCCAGGCCGTGGTATTTTGTGGAAGAGCCACACTCAAGGGGCCAAAGAGCCGCATGTGGCTCACGCAGTTTGCTGACCACGGAACTAGGGTAAAAGAAATCGCCCTCTTGTTTCGGGCCTCTTACTTACAGAGTGCCCTTTACTTACTAACTTGTCCCTTCAAATATTTATTTATTATTTAATTAATTTTTGGGTTCATTCATTTAACAGGTATTTATTAAGGGCCAGTTATGTCTAGAGAACCATGGTTGGTGGTGGTTATTAACTGATAAATAAAATGCAGTCCTGGACTTCAAAACAGTTGGTAATCCTCAATTTACTGATGTACCTGTTCAGGATTTGAGTTCCATGACTTCATTTATTTCTGCAGTAAAATCCTTACTTCAGTCTTCCCTAAAAACAGAGATCAGACTTATCTGATCACTTAACCAATACTATTGCATATTTGAACTCTAAAGTCCTTTTAAATCTATCAACTTACCTTCTCAACTCATTCCAAGCAATATTTCTTGTGAGCTGCTTGGAGAACAATGTTTTCTCTCCTTTTTTTGTCAGAAAGATTAACATCTTAAGAATGATGACATTTTCTGGACAATGCCAGTGAATATGCACTTGGCTAGAGCAATTGGGAAACTATTTTTAATTAACCCTATTATTTCCAAAATTCCATAGATTTTAATAGGAGTGAGTGCCAGAGGTGAATTATATAAGATAAAGCAGTAAGTTTGGAAACATGAAATTGACTTTTTGCCCACAAAACACTTAATCTTTTAAAAACATTGAACCCTTTGACCTTGATTGCATTTAGAGGTTCAGTGGACAGACATATTACGGTACAACATGAAATTCTTCTTACATGTAAAGGTTGACCAACAGCTTTTTAGTTGTTGCAAAGAAGATGCTGTCAGCAACTTGGACATGGTTATATTTTTACTTGCCTTTATTTTTCACACAAGAGACCTCAATTCTTTTTTTAATATTTATTTTTAATATATTTTAATGATTTTTTACAGAGTGGAAGGGGGAGGGATAGGAAGTTAGAAACATCGATGAGCGAGAAACACCCATCAGCTGCCTCCTGCACACCCCCTGCTGGGGATGTGCCCATAACCAAGGTACGTGCCCTTGACCGGAATGGAACCCCGGACCTTTCAGTCCGCAGGCTGATGCTCTATCCACTGAGCCAAACCGGTTTCGGCAAGAGACCTCATTTCTGTGCACATTCAGAATATGCTATCTGTAATACTATCAACAATAAAAAAGTATGACATCATTTTCCTAGTAAAGTATTTATTAAATAAAAATATTTTTGTGCATTCTCCAAATAAATAAATAAATTGTATCCTCAAGTATAAAAAAGGTCTAGTAAAATTGTTTATGAAAATTATTTTTAAACCCTTAAAGTTTAGTATATAGGAGTGCTCTTTATTTTTGAATGAATAAATCAGAGAGGTTATTCATACTAAAAATGGAAATGATCAAACTCTTTAATAATAAAAGTTATGTAAATCAAAATCTACTTAGCAATAGTTTAAATTATATAGCCCCTGATGGGAATAACACAGGTCAACCAAAACTTGGATCATAATTCTTAGTTTTAAGTTAAAATCACTTGATAGTCTTGCTCATGAATTCAGCATAATAGTGTGTATTTTGTGTCAACTTTCTTTGTAAATGATATTAAAATATAATTAGTTCCATCTCCCACCCTATGTAAAATTCCCCTCTAAAGAAATTCTTATTATCCAGCTTTTACTTGAGTACCTCCAGTAGTAGAGAGCTCACTGTCACTGTATTTACTTTTTATTTTCCATTATTGGTAATAATTCATTTTCTTGATGTTTTCTATTTTAATATTTTTAAAGTTGTTACATTATAATCTAACATCCTGTTACTTTAAACTTCATTTCGTAATACCATCACCGTAACACACAAAAAGTCTATTTATTTTCTCTTTGTCATATTTCCAGGAAATTAAAAAAAAAACAAGACCATTGGTGATTTACACTGTTTGATAATTAAATTTAAAAGTTAAATGACTGGTAAATGTTTAAGATTTTAAAATCAAATTTACTTATATTATTTTATTTGAATTCGTATTCAATAGTTCTCTTATTCCCTGCCCCAGGCTACCTCCTGTGAAGATTTGTTCTATATAATGAGAATAGAAATTGCACTGTGGCTTCTATGTAGAACAGGAAGCTGATCAAACTTAATGTTGAGTTCATGTTACTTTCAATGGCTATCCAGCCTTTATGCCTTTTTGTGAAGCAGTTTAGTTCTTTTGCCTGACATTCATTTTTATTGTTTCTTATAGCATAATCTCAAGGTAAACATGACATTTCAAAGAAAAGGTTGCCACTGGGTAGAAAAGATGAAGGGATTAAGCGAACAAACAAAGGCCATTTAAGGACACAGACAACAATATGGTGAGGAAATGGAGGGAGGTGGAATAGGGTAAAGGTGAGATAAATGGTGACAGGAGACAACTTGAGATAAATGAACACACACAGATGATGTGTTATAAAATTGTACATCTGAAACCTTTATAATTCTATTAACCAATGACACTTCAATAAATTCAATAAAAAGAGTTGACATTTTAAAATCAAAGATTTTAAAATATAATTGACATGTGAAGTTTTCTGCCACTATTATACATGTGGAACTAACTTTGTTTTGCAGTGATTCTATTTATCACAATTCAGATACAAATGTTTTTTTTTTGTGTGTGTGTGTGTGTGTGTGTGTGTTTACCTCTGAGATGATAAATATACAAATAGAAGCCTCAATAGTTTTGCTTTTAAGTTTCATTCCTAAATATTATCAATATTATAAAGAGACTTCCTTATAAATTTCCTTAGTGTAGTATGCTGGATCCTTGAAGGAGCAACCATATTTAATAAGGAAAATTTTGTTCTCCCAGAAAAGCATTTGTTTCAAATGTGGTAAAATCAATTTGATATTCACTTTTCTTCATTGGTCAAATTTCAAAATAAAAGGAATTTATAGTACAATAAGTACTCTATGGACAGATTAATTCTTTGACAGTATTGCCTGAAAAATAATTTTAAAGTAAATATTAAGTGAAATAGTAATTAAAATAAGAGTTAAAGCTGCATAATCTATACACATAAATCATGTATACTTTTGGAATATGTGATGTTATCATTACATGATTGGGAAGCTTTATATCTCTATTCTTTTCAGAACTAAAAGATGGAAATTAAGTTGCTCCTTGATTTTCTCTTAGAATACTTAAGCATCTTTGGTTCCTCCCAAGCAGTATTATGGGATTAAGTCCCCTCATCATTTTAATTACTCTATTTGATCATTTCACTATTACTAATGTATTTGGAAAGTCTATAAATTTCTGATTTTAATGGAATATAATTTATCCATCTTATTCTATTTGGCTTGTGCTTATGAGACATTTTTAATAAATCTTTCCCAACTCCAAGAATATAATGTTCTTCTCTCGTGTCATCCTCTAGAAGGTTTATGTTCTCTTTTTCACAAGTAGATCTACACATTTTTCATCTGATATTTTTTGTTAATCCTTACCATCCAAGAATGTGTTCTCCCATTGATTTTTAGAGAAAATGGAAGAGAGAGAGAGGCAGAGGGAGAGAGAAAGAGAAACATGGATGTAATCGAGACAGGTGGATTGTTTGCCTCCTGAATGCTCACTGACAGGGGCTAGGGATCAAACCTGTAACCCAGGTACATGCTCTTTCCTGGAATCAAACCCAAGACCTTCTGATTCATGGGCAGACATTCTAATTACTTAGCAACATCAGCCAAGCTTTACCTGATTTTTTAGTATAGTATAGGGTAGAGGAGTACTTCCCCTTTTCCCCACATGGATATCCAGTAGATCCTGGATATATCATTGGTTTTAAAAAATCCTCTTTTCTCTACTATTTTCCATTGCTATGCCATAAATTAAGTGCTGATATACACATGTATACATGTCCTTTTGTTTACATTTTATTTATTTGGCCTATTGGTTTATCTTTGTACCCACATTTATGTCTTAATTTACAGTAGTTTTACAAATTTGGTACCAGAAAAATAAGGGTAGTTATCAGGGAAATGCCAATTAAACTCACAATGAGCCAGAATTAAAAATAAAATAAAATGTGGCACAACAGAAACTCTCATGACACTATTGGGAGTGGTGTCAGGGGTAAAAATCTATTCAACTAATTTGGAAGATTGTTGGCAAAATTAACTAACTTTTAAAATACAAACCATTTTTAGACCGATTATACTCCACCTGGGCATATACCTATCAGAAGTGCACATAGAGATGCGAAACATGAACAGAAATGTTGATGGCAGCATTATCCTTCTTCCTATATAATAAAAGCCTAATATGCAAATTGCCCCCTGGGGTGGTCAGTTGACTAGGAGTTCAACTGGGAGACCAACCACTTGCTATGATGTGCACTGATCAGTAGGGGGCTCCATGGAACATTGTGGGCATCAGTGATGCACTGCTGCCTCTCACACTGGCTACCTGAGGGCAGAGGTGATGGAGATGGAGGTGTGGTGAGAATGTGAGGTCTCCTCCGAACTCGCTCTCACTCCCCCTGCTACCCTCCCTCCAGACACCAGGGCTTGTGCACCAGGGAAGCCCCTGTGCTCAGGTGCTGGGAGCCCATGAGAAGCGCACTCCATACCCAAACAGCCTCTTTTGAGTGAGCCGAGCAGCAGCCCTGGGACCACAAGGGCCAGCCAGGCTCCCTGTGGGTTTGCACAGGAGCCAGTCTATGAGGCCAGCCAGGAGAGAGCATCCTGCCTGCCTGGTTTCAGTGTGGCACTGCTGCTGGGCATCCCAGCAGCCCACATCGCACCCCAACCCATACCATCTGGCTGTGCTCACCTCATCTCCATGTGGTGACTCTGGCACCATGACTCAGGTGGAAGGGGCCATGCAGGGGCCCAGAGATCAGCTTGGACCTGCCCTTCCATGCCAGACACTGATGCTTCGATCTCTGGCCAGGCCTAAGGACTGCACTGTGCACAAATTTTATGCACTGGGCATCTAGTTCATAATAACTCAAAATGGGAAATATTTATTCATTAGAATGAATAAATAGAGTAGTATATTATACAATTTAATATTAGAAAGAAAAGAAAATATACAATCTATTGATATATACCAGTGGTCGGCAAACTCATTAGTCAACAGAGCCAAATATCTACAGTACAATGTTGAAATTTCTTTTGAGAGCCAAATTTTTTAAACTTAAACTATATAGGTAGGTATATTGTTATTAGCTTAATTAGGATACTCCTAAGCTGGCCTTTGCTAAAAACTCAAGAGGCCAAAGAGCCTCATGTGGCTCGCAAGCCACAGTTTGCCAATCACTGGTATATACAATTCATTTATGAGTCTCTAGGACAATTCATTAGGGAGGAGGGGATGATTGTAATTATAAAAGGACAGAATGAGACCTTATGGGTTGCTGGAAATTATTTTTTTATAGATCTGTGTGTTATCACATGGTTATGCTCATTTTGTGATAATTTGTAATACTAGATGCATGTGATTTGTTCATTTTTGTATGCAGATATAAAGTTTGAATGAAAATGTATCAAAACTGTTTGAATAGAATACTGCAAGTATTATAGTTAGATGTCATCAATTCAACCCAATATTTTTCTTAAAGTAAATTATGGTTCCATAATTATTTCTAAGCATAATATATCATTAATCATGAAGTTGAAAATGCATTTGTTGAAAATGGGCATCATAGTTTCTTACTGATGTTCAAACAAATTGATCTGGTACAGGCTTAGATTTCCAGCTGGTCAAGAACATTTTACATTGTAATTCAGTTAGTTATCTTATTAGTTCTCTTTTTTGGCCTTATGTAATTGACAAATTTCATAAGCATGTCTTTCGTGCCTTAGATAATAAAAATATTGAAAGTGACAGAACACAGAATGAAAGTCTGTGGCACATCATTAGGGAGATCCTTTCAAGTTCACATAGTCATTATTTAATAAATTTTGTTGCGTAATTATTCATCATTTTTGAATTTACCTAAAACTATTATCTCTGACCACATTTCACCATTTTATACTTATAGATATTATCAAATGCTTAGCTAAAATTAAATTAGAAATACATATATGGCATTTCTTGTGTTCTACTACATAAGAATGTGCTCATTAAAGGAAATTCTTATAACCCACCAATGACACCTCCAGTAATACCACCCCCTATTTCTTTTATTCTAAATGTTCATCTATATGCAAATTTTTAATAAGTTTGACTATTTTTTCTAGAATTATTAAGTCCCCTGTTTTTTCAGTTCATGGGTTTTTGTTTGTTTGTTTGGGCTATCTTTACTTTTCTGGCAGCTCCTTTGATAAATATTCAAGGAAGCTAATGTTACATTTATGAATAATGCCAGTCCTTTGGGATATAATCTGAATGTTTCAAAAAATGTTAAGCAGCTATGCCTTTCTTATTATGTCCTATCCTAGCTTGACTCAGGAAATAATTCCCTGTATACAGTGATTCCTTCTGCTCTTCCTAGAATGATCTGAAAGCTGCTGTCCTTGTTGGAGGAGGTAGCAATGGAGATGCGTGGTTCTGTTTTCCTGTCATCTAACAACAGATGATAAAATCCTATCTTCCTTCTGTTTTGTTTCAAATATACTGGAATACTTCTTTGTTTTCACTTGATTTTATATGAGCAGTATTTAGCATATATTTTTATTATGATAATGGCACTAACATTTTAACTTCTGTAGCTCATAACAGGCATTAATTAATGCTCCTTCTTGTCAACAAGTAATTAGACCTGGCTGAAGCTTCTTTGTCCTATTTCTTGTCGGTAGGTCACACCCACACCTTCTAGCTGCTTATGTCCCACTGTAAATGAAATCTGAGCTCATTAGCAAGCAACTTTTAGCTCTCTTGATGCCAGCTCTTTTTTTTCTCTTTCAATGCGATAATTCTCACTTTCATGCTTACACACTATTTTTTAAATGTCTCATTACATCAGTGGTACTATTTTCAACCAGCTTTCATTTGTACCTCATAATATGTTTTTTATAATATGCTCACATTCCATATGCTTTTCAGTGTTCAGAGGACCTTTTCAGTTTGTTGAGTTATGTCTTTATTTTTTCTTATTATATTTAAAAAAAATCAATCATTACTTCTTCACATGGTTATATTCTGTGTATTGGGTTTATTCTAGAATTCTTAGATTTATCATTGAAATTCCCACTTTATCCTCCATATCTATTTACTCCTACAAATTTTAACAGCTTTATTGATCTATTGTTGATATACACTAATCAATACATATTTAAATTACAAAATATGATCTTTCTTATATATGAATATACCCATAAAATCAAAATCAAGATAATAAATACAACCTATATCCCAAGAAATCTTCTGGAACTTTGTAACCTCTTCTTCCTCTTCTTTGTCCCCATCCTGAAGAAATCGTTGATCTTCTTTTGTTCCTATATATTAGTTTATATTACCTAGAATTGTATAAAAATCCCTCCAGTCAGCATAACTATGTTTAGATTAATCATCTAGTATGTATCAATAACCACTCCTTTTTATTGCTGAATAATATTCTGTTCTGTGGATATATACAATTTGTTTATTCATATATCTGCTGATGGACATATATACAGCTTTGGGCTTTTAATCATAAAGCTTCTATGAACATCCTGGGAGGGACTTTGTATGTTCACATGCTTCATTTTCTCCTGAGAAAACACCTACAAGGTGAATGATGGGTTTATTGGTCAGTAGTGAAGACCACTGGTACCTTCATCCATTCAGATGATTATTTGCCCAGCTGTGGGTGGATAGTTTCCCCACATGTGTGGGTTAACTGAAAACACCAAGGAGCCCCTTGCTGATTCTTTGGAGTTATCTCTCTATGTAGCTTCTTCCTTGGTTTCTAACTTTAGCCACCTTGATATCCACAGTTCTATCTTCTCAACCCAGGGATTCTGCCAAGTTCCCTGGGTTGTCTCATCCTTGATACCCTCTCAAGATAGGAAGATGAGGAAATGGGGCTAATTCCATTTATGTCCTGTACCTTAGGAATCTTAGCCCCTTTTTGCCTCATATCTTATCATCTTGCAAACCGTTGTTTTATATATTTTATTTGCTTTTTCTTTGTTTCAGGTGGGAAAGTAAATTTAGATTTCTGTACTCCATCTTGATAGAAGCAGATGTTCTGAAACTCTAACATATTTTGTATTTTCTATGAGGATTTATGTATAAACCCTTACGATTACCTTTCAGTGGACTGATTATTAGTGAGATAACGTAAGTTGTGGATTTTCTTTCCTCCAATGAGATATTTTTTTTTCTATCAATGACTATCTTTTGCATTTCTAAAGCAATCTTTTGGTTCTTTTTAGCATGTCTATAAACAATTTTATGTTTCCCTGTTGAATCTGATCATTACTGCTACTTTTAATGCCTAACATTATTTATATATCTGAGAAATTAAAAAGTTTATTTCCACTGTTCCTCAATTGCTGTTATATCTGGAGTTTATCTGCATTGATTTTTTAACTCTGTTAACTGACTTTGATGGCGTTTGTGTTTTGTTTTTTGGATTTCTCTAGGTTTATGTGTGTGTTTTGTTTTGTTTTGTTTATGCAATTTAAAACTTTGGTTTGCATGCTCTTCTTGACAACCAGTTTCTGTCTGTCTGTCTCTCTCACTCTCTCCCATCCTTTTCTGCTCTATAGTTTTGTGATTTTCTCTACTCAGCTTCCCAGATCTCTAGTCCAGAAATACAGCCCATATGGATAACCTGTGCCTTTGCCTGACAATGTCATTATGGAATCACAAGCCAGCGGGAGCCTTTCCTTGACTCAGCTATGCCTGTTTTCCATCTTCTTTGGGCATAGTCTCATATTTCCAACTCAGTAAGCAGCTGTTTTCTTTTCACAAGCAGCACAGTCCTGGGCTAGTCGGGGTTTTCAGCCCTGGCACATAGTTCATTTTTCTGACACACATAGGATATTTACTTTTATTGATGACCCTCAGAAACCAAGTGTCCCACTTCCTTTGTGTGTCTCCAGATCCCAATTCCAGCAGGCCTGAACTTCAGTTCTACTCATTGTTTGCATTTTTATTGCCTTTCTCATGCGTGGAGATCTTTTCTAGTATTTTATTTTTGATCCTAGCTATTTTATTAATTTTTTTCTTTATCTATCTTATCTAAAAATACTGTGTATTTAGACCAGGTGGAGGCCTCCAAGTCTAAAGTCACAATGCTATCTTGCCTGAAAGTCTCCTTTTCAATTTATTCTTTCTATCTGATACATAAATCTCAACCAGTTATTAAAGATAGTTCTGTACTTAAGTGAATTGAAATATTTTCTACCTTTAAAGGAAATTAGACTCCAGGCTTATAATTTCTAGTGGTGTTACAATCACCCACTTAGGCATCATGTCCATGCAGGAGCCATTTGTCACTAGAAAAGAAACTCCATGCTCTCTCCTGAACCATCCACTAAGCTTTTTTTTCTCTCTCAAAGGTACTAATTTACAAACCAGAAATAATTATCATAATTATAAGCTATCACTAAGTTTTGGTGCAAGTTTCATTCATTTCTCTAGATTCTTTATTGTAATTTATCACTCAAGTAACACCAGTAGAGTGGATATCTGGAGTGTGAACACTGTGTATCTGTATAGTTCACATACACACAATCTGCACTCACACATATGCACACACACACATGCACAGAGGAGGAGAAATGTGTGTATGAGAGAGAACAAAAAGAAGAGGGGCGAAGAAAGAGTGGGAGCTGGAGGCCAAGGAATGAGAGAGAGAGAGAAAAAAAGAGAATGATTAACACAGGAGAGAATAAGAGGGAGGCAAAAACATTCCCGTTGTTTAGGGAACAGAGTATTATATTAAGTCAGTTAAGCCAGTCAGAGAGACAATTATCACATGATCTCACTCATGTAGAATCTAGTGAAAAAAATAACCTGATGAACAAAATAGATCCAAAGAGGTAGATGTGTGGGACAGACTAAGGGGCCTGGCAGGAAGAAATTAACCAAATAATTTATATGCAGGCATGTATAACCTATGGACATAGACAATAGTGCAGTTAAGGCCTGGGGATGGGATGGAGGCTGTCAACGGGGAGAAGAGGGAACATCTGAAAACTTTCAACAATAAAGATAATCTTTTTAAAGAGTTCTATATAATTCACATCTTCAAGTTACTGTTAAGAATTTATTATTCACTAGATATTTTTATTTTATTGGTTCTAGACAGTTATCCTTAAGTCTTCTCAGAAACTAAGAGGTTATGACTATTTAAAATCTACTCCTCTTCTACCTCCTCTTTGACTTTCCATTTTTATCTTTGAGCTACCACAACATCCACAAGGGTCTGTGTTTGCCTGTTGCACTCTCCACGCTATCTTGGGGAGCAGCTCTGCTCTCCTGTGTTCCATTTTCCTCAGTTTTTTGTCATGAAAGGGCAGTCATTCTTAATCCTTGGATTGATAGAAGTTATACATGTCACAAGCCAAATGAACTAAGTAACCAACTTCCCCAAATTACATTGCTTGATAGATCAAAGAGAAACATGAGACTTTTCATCGTTCTTTCCACCATGTTCCTCATGCAAGCCTGACATTTGAACTCCCCTTGAGGTTAATCACTGTTCTATATACATATCCTTCTACAAAGGAGTAAGTTTTAATGTATGTTTTTACTTGTTTCAGATATTTGCTTCTCTTAAAGTTATCAATAAGTTCTATTCTTTTAAAGTGATGAGATTAATAGGCTTAACCAGTTTATGTTAGTTGCCTCCTTATTGAAAAATTGTAATGCAGCAAAAAATAGGTCATATAAGAAAAGTATTTTGCAATATTTTTTGCCGGACTAATTAAAGGAAATATTATAAATTTCAACAATCAGTTGAATATAGTTTCTCTTCCCTCCTTGTTATAATTGCTTGTTTACTTCAATGGCCAAACCACCTCGTTGCTTTTGTAACACATATTTAGGATTTTATACACAATTAGGTATAGAATTTTTAATAAGTTTGGAACAAGGTATCCAATAGATAGGAAAATATATTTACAATTTCTTGATGATTGGGTACATTGTTATCTGAAAAATGTATGGCTCCTCCAAAATTTTTCAGAATTGTAGGTGAAGTATGCCTGTGGATGATATATTACCCTAGGGAATATTAGATACTACAATGGGAAAAATACATATGCAAATAATACACAAATTAGAAAGCAGAGACAATTACTTCATATCGCTAGTGAGCAGATTTTCAGGAAAGTGTTTCCAAGGAGGTTTTGCAGACTGCACTTTCCAGAATACAGATTCTGAGATGGAGACTAACACATAGGAATTTATTAGGAAATTGTAGGTGAACAAGACCTGTGGAAGGGAAGGGAATGAAGAGGAAATAGGCAGGGGGAGAGGGCGACATCCAATGCAGTCTCAAAGGAGGTTTCAGCCGATTCTACAGGGAGTTTTCTCAAGTTGGAGCAAGAGGCCTGCATCTCTACAATCCCCGGTCAAGCAGTCATTGCATCTGTACAATCCCAAGAAGGCACATGGCCTTGGCTAATTCCTTCTTTTTAATTCTGGAAATTTCTAAAGAGAAATTACAGCTAACTAGTGTCTTCTGGCAACACTTGAATTACAGAGGGACTAAGTCCTCTTTCATAAAGGCAATCTGAGTGGTACATCACAGATTCTACCACAGGTGTTTTTTTCAGGGAACATGCTGATACTTCAAGGAGAATTAGTATTTTTTCCAGTTTTATTCACCTTTTGATTATGTGTAGTAAAAACTTAATATAACAGACTAATTCAGGTGAGGTTGTGTCCATTATAGCTGCAAGTCCATTATATAATAAAGTAGAGTTTCTGAATGCCTGTTTTAAAAAATTGACAGATTATTCCTAGAAGTGGGATCACTGGGGGATATATACTCAGTGACCAGATTATTATGATCTCTGAATGGATAATAATCTGGCCACTCAGTATATACCCTATATAATAAAAGGCTAATATACAAATGGTCCCCTTGACCAGGAGGTCGACCAGCAGGCAGGCTGGCCAACTGCCCATGTCCTCTCCCTCTGACCAGGCTGGCAGAACCCCACCCATGCATTAATTTCATGCACTGGGTCTCTAATTATACACACACACACACACACACACACACACACACACACACACACACTAGAGGCCCGGTGCATGACATTTGTGCATGGGGTGTGTGTGGGGATGTCCCTTAGCCCAGCCTGCACCCTCTCCAATCTGGACCCCTCGAGGGATGTCCTGGTAGGATTGGGCCTAAATGTGCAGTCAGACATCCTTCTTACAATCCAGGAAGATTGACTCCAAACTGCTCACCTGCCTGCCTCCCTGATTGCTTCTGCCTGCCAGCCTGATCACCCACTAACCACTACTCTGCCAGCCTAACTGATGTATAACTGATCCCCTGCCAGCCTGTTTGCAACCAACTTCCCTCTTCTGCCAGCCCAGTCACCCTTAACTGCCCTCCCCTGCAGGCTTGATTACCTCCTACTGCCCTCCCTTGCAGGGCCTGGAACCTCGCAATGGCCCTCCCCTGCTGGCCATCTTGTATCCACATGGGGGCAGGATCTTTGACCATTTGGGGGCAGCCCTCTTATATGCTGGAGTGATGGTCAATCTGCATATTACTCTTTTATTAGATAGGATAGAGGCCTGGTGCATGGGTGGGGGCCAGCTGGTTTGCCCTGAAGAGTGTTCCAGATCAGGGTAGGGGTTTCCTTTGGGTGAGGGGCGTCCTGGGAAAGGGACCTGTGGAGGTTTGCAGGCCAGCCATGCCGCCCCCCCCCCCCCGCCCCCAGCGACCCAAGTAGAGGTCCTGGTATCTGGGATTAATCTCTGTCTATGTCTACAATTGAAACTTTGTAGCCTGGAGCAGAGCCAAGCCTTCTGCTTGCTCTGGGGTGGCAGCCATTTCTGTTTGAACCATTGTAGCCTAGAGTGGAGGCCTAGGCTGGAAATGGCAGGTGGGAAGCTTGGCTTCCTCCATTGTCAGGGAAACCCAAGCCTCTGTTCTCTCCAGCTCAGTGACTGCCACCATTTCTATATCTTTTATAATTGAAACTTTGTAACATTGAGTGGAGGCTTAGGCAGGCAACAGCAGGTGAAAAGCTTGGCTTCCTTTGTTGCCGGGGAAACCCAAGCCTTCCTCCTGCTCTCAGTGGTGGCAGCCATCTTGGTTGGGGTTTATCTGTATAATCTGCTCCTGATTGGCTGGTGGGTGTGGCTTGTGGGTGTGGTGAAGGTATGGTCAAATTTGCATATTACTCTTTTATTAGATAGGATACACACAAACACACACACACACACACACACACACACACACACACACTGAGTTGCCAGATTATTATGTGCTCAGAGATCATAGTAATCTGGCCACTCAGTGTATGTACCCTTATGTTCGTAGCCGCACAATTTACCATAGCTAAGATTTAGAAACAGCCTAAGTGCCCATCAACAGATGATTGTATTTAAAAATTATGGTACATCTACACTGGAATACTGCACTGTGTTAAAAAAAAAAAAAAGAAGAAGGAATTCTTACCATTTGCAATAGCATGGATGGAACTGGAGAGCATTATACTAAGTGAGATAAGCCAGTCAGAGAAAGATAAATATCACATGATTTTACCCGTTTATGGAATATAATGAGCCATATAAATTGATTAAAAAAAACAGATCTAGAGACAGAAAAACATTGATCAGGCCATTAAACCTCAGAAGGAAGGTAGGGGAGGGTTGGGGTAAGGGAGAGAGATCAAACAAAGGATTTGTATGCATGCATATAAGCCTAACCAATGGACACAGACACCAGGGAGGTGAGGGCATGAGTTGAGCGGGGGAGCATTGGGGCCATAAGGACACATCTAACATCTTAATCAATAAAGAAAGAAATGTAAGTAAATATACAAATAATTGACAAATTAGTTCACCTGTTTTTACTTATGTAGACATGTTTGTATAATAAAAATTAAGTATGTATGAAAAGTTTAATTTCACAAAATAGTTTTCTATATGTATTACTGTATTTTAAATTTATACTGAGTAAGTCTAGTGAATGGATGCATTCACCTGTCACCCAGAGTAGACAGATGACGGTTGGGGTTTGGCTTAGTGAACATGGAAGTATCAGCCTGCATGTGTTAAAACTGCTGCAGAAAGTCACACCAAGGGACAACAGAACCAGTTACCAGGAGAGATGTGTGATCACATGCTAATTATCTCCCAAACTTTGTTTATGAGTGATAACTCTAGCATTCAAGTATGTAGACTATAATTGTAGATGTTATATTTAATTACTATAAATAAATTGGTACAGTGTTTTTTTTTCAACATACAGCCTATTTGCTAAAATTTGTTAAAAATAACAGTGAATTAATAACGAAAAGTAACCTATTGATTTAATTATAAGCAAATTTTGATTAAAAGGATTTTAAAATTAACAGAGTGTTAATTTTCACATATGATATATAGACTGAAAATTTTACCCGTTAAAGCTGAAGTCTGTTAAATCAAGGTCTGTAAAATGGAGAATTTACTGTATTATCTATGACTTCATGTTGCAGCAACAGAGTTTACAACTTATAACAGATGTAGTACAGCCTGAAGAGCCTAAAACATTCAGTACTTAACCCTTTACAAAGAAAGTTTGCTGGCCCTTGACCTAGGCTTCATAACCATCAAATAATATATCACTTCAAATATAAAAACTCAATACAGTAAATATTGTTTCTTGCCTTCTATCATCTGTGCTATTTTAGTCATGCACGTTACTTCTACATCTCTAATTCATTGTTACTATTTTTATCTTAACAATTATTTTTTGAGAAATTTAAAAACATGATCAAATGTTTTATACTTATGGACATGTTTACCATGTTCAGTATGTTTCTTCATGGATATATGAGTTTCAATACAGTAATTTATCCCTGGAGCTATATAACTTCCATTTCTTATAGGACATATCTACTGCTGATCAATTTGCTCAGCTTTTGTCCTAAATATTATTATGTTGCTTTCATTTTAAAGGATATTTTGGCTGGATATAGAGCATTTGATTGGCAGCTTCACTTTTTATTTTTATATTTTTCATCACCTCAGATATGTTGTTTCATTGTCTTTCAGCTTGAATTATTTTTGCTCAGATGTTATTGCTCTCGTCTTACTTTCAAGATTTTCTCATTGGCATTGTTTTTTGTTTGTTTGTTTGTTTTACCAATTGATTATGAGATGTCTTGCTGTGTTTTTCATTTATTTATCTTTCTTGCAAACTGGTAAATTTCTCATATATCTGAGTTTATATTTTTCAACCATTATTTATTCAAATAAATATTTTTCTTTCTAATTTCTACCTTCTCTGTTTTTAGTATTCCATTTGCATGACTGTTAGGACACAATATTATCCTATGGGTTAATGGAGTACTGTTCATTTTTAAACCTTTTCTGAGCTTCAATTTTAAAGGTTTATATGACCCTGTATTCAAGAACACTAAAGTGTTTTTTTTTACCTTCTCAATTTCTAATCTTCTGTTAAGCCCATCCATTAAAAGTTTTATTTCAGATGTATTTTTGGTCCAAAAACTTAGGTTTTTTTATTTTTTGTTCTTTCTTTTCTCCAATTAGATTTCATATTTGTGTCTTCAATATTTATATATTAACTTTTTATAAATGACACTCATTTTTAATCTCTTTTAAAGTCCTGGTCTACTAATTTTTTCATCTCTGTCATTTTTCAGTCAATTTCTATTGACTGAGTTTTCTCTGATAATAAGTCACTATTTTCCTGCTTCCTCAAATGTCTAGTATTTTATAAAATTTTTCTACCATGATTATGAATACTATGTTGTTGAGTTTCTAAACGTTCATGGTCTTCCTTAAAAGATTGTTGATTGTTGTTTGAGTAAGGAGTTATTTATTTGTGGCTAAGGTTGGTCTTTCTTCAGACTAGTTACCAACCTTTGTTCAGAAGTGTGCAGAGCAGCCCATATTTTAGGACTAAATTATTATAATCCCTTTCTAAGATTCCTACTGAAACCTAGGATTGTTCAACAAATTTGCTCAATCTTGTCTAATCTGAAATGAACCTAGTCTCAGCCCTGTGCTTCCTCTGGTTGCTCATTTGAAAAACTCCTTCCAGGTGGTCCTGAAGAAGGTTGGTTTCAAACACACAGGTCGGTTTTCATCCAGAGTCTGAGTTGTAGAGACTCATTGATGATTCTGTGCAGCTTCTCAGGGCTCTTTCTTGGCACAGCTGCCTCTCTCTGCTACTCTGTCCTCGGTAGCTATGCTTTTGATTTGTCTCCATCTTAGTGATGCTGCTACTTCTATTTGGGATACTCTTCACGTGCTCTGATCCAGAAGATGAACCAGGCAGAAAGCCAGGAGCTGGCAGTGCTCACTTCATTTGTTTGTCTTCTCTCATGGACCAGAGTCCTACCCTGACTGTTGTCCGATCTCCAAAAAGGGTAATTTTATATACTTTGTCAGGTTTGTGACCTTTTTGTGGTGGGAGAGCTATTCTATCATAGCTGAAAGCAGAAGTAAGCCATATAAACATCATTAAATGAATGACCTGTCTGTGATGATTTACAAAATGATTTTATTAGCATGGTCCTCGGTGAATGAATTTATTGTCAGTCTTTAAATTCCTTATTTGAAAATGATGCATATATTTTGGTGTACTCTAAATTGGATAATGTATTGAAAAATTTTCTCTTATTTTCTCTCATTAGCAGCCAAACTCACTCAAAAAATTATGTTGCCTGTTAGCACCAAGTATTATGCCACATTTTCTGTAATGTATTTATGTGCAACCACAGTTATTTTACATAGTGGTATAAATTAGGAGCGTTTTTGTTCTATATTAGTGCCACTTTTCTAATAAATATTTTTGCATTCTTACTATTTACCAATTATTTATTGTATTTTGCTTAAAGAATTTCATTTCATATTAGCAACTCAAATTACTTTCCTGGAAATGTGATTATCAAGAGTCTTAGGTTATATATCTCTTAAGAGTTAGTGAACATATTGCCCAATTTACTACCTTAGTTCTCATAAGTACAAGGGCTTAATGTAAGACTATGGCCTCATCTTAAGAACTAGTGTTCTTTGAACTCTGACCTTTTGACTGCAAAATATATTTTAGAGTTGTATATAATCACTGTTACATTTATAATCTACTAAAAGCTAAAACCTTGTGTGAAGAATTAATAGATTGTTATATGTTTTTCCTAGTGATTTTTTAGTTGGAGAATTCATGGTAAATTGATCAACCCTCAGCCAATTAGACTTTGACATGTACTAATAAGATCTAATTGAGGAATTATGAAGACATTTGCTCAAGAGAAAATGCTCACATAATTATACCATAAAGAGGTTAGAGCATCACTGTAATCCAGCTGGAAGAATATTAGTGAAAGGCCCAGTGGCACCTTAAAGGACATTTCATAATATCTGTATGAAATACAGTGCTGCCAAGGCCAACAAAAGATGAAAAATAATCCATTGTCAATTATAGAATTTTAACTTTAAATATATATTCTCCCCTTTTGTCTCTACTTTGTTCAGGTGCTGGGGGATGGTCTCCATCTGATAGTGACCATTATCAATGGCTTCAGGTTGACTTTGGCAATCGGAAGCAAATCAGTGCCATTGCAACCCAAGGAAGATACAGCAGCTCAGACTGGGTGACCCAATACCGCATGCTCTACAGTGACACTGGGAGGAACTGGAAACCTTATCATCAGGATGGGAATATCTGGGTGAGTCATTGTGGGAAAGCAAAGGCACACAGTAGACAAAGTTGCAGATATCTGACCCTTGACACTCTCTGCCCTGGTGTGGCTTGGTTGGAGGTTGATCTTGCTGGATTTGTTGTTGTTGTTATTGTTCTTTGGTACTTGCTAAATGAGAAAGAAATGCAAACAAAGGACAAGGAGGTGGGAATACAGATCCATACTGCTGTGTGCTCACCCTGTACCATGCCCTTCTCATACTGGTTGGAAAATCTTATATTTCAAAGTGAATGCATTCTCTTCCCCAAGTTCTAGTATATTTCTAGGGAAACAACACATCCCAATAAAACTGTGTTGAAACTTAAAAAATAATTATCAGGTAAATAACTTAAAGATGATAGAAGACCATAATTTCTTCAAACACTATATTTTTAGTTATATTTTTGTCTGGAGTATATCTGAAATGGTACAAATTGTTCCCAAATCTTGAACCATCAGTTAACAAATAAAATGAAAAAAAAAATTGTCCTGACAGGTTTCCAACTTTTACTCCCACTCACTTTTACTTGCCTCAGACTGTTTCTATTGAAGATATTTCATTAATATCTTCATGTGAAGAGGTCTATGGCCAATGGAGTGACTTAGACATGCTGATCAGTGCTGGGCAGAGAGGATCACTTCCTGCTGGAAGCTGGTCCCATTTTGTATTTTGCTTCAACCTGGGCTATTTAGATGAAACACTTCCCAATAGTCACTGACCATTTATATATGAATATAAAGGTAAGGTGGAAATATGGTTTTATTTTAAAATAGGAGAAAATGGAAGACCAGCCATAGCTCTGGAGCACCTTAGGCATCATACTGAGCATTCCTTTCCTAAACATTTATTTTTTAGCATCATCTCACACCAAAAGGTTACAGGTTTGATCCCTAGTGGGAGTGTGTGCAAGAGGCAACTGGTCTATATTTCTCTCTCACATCAATGATTCTCTCCCCATCCTCTCTCTCTAAAAATCAATAATAATAAAAAGAGCTACTAATTGCAATAATAGTTTTTTTTTCCATTTATAAACCCATATGCAAGTTCCCCATCATTCCAAGTTTACTAAAACTTTTGCAATGAATAGCTGATGAATTTTTAAAAATGTAAGTTTTACTTAATTATTTTTATTTTTTAAGTTGATTTCAGAGTGAGCAGAAGGGAGAGAGAGACAGAAACATCAATTGGTTGCCTTCTATACATACCTTGATCAGGGACTGGGAATTGAACCAGTGACCTTACAATGCACAGGATGATACTCAGTCATCTGAGCCATACTGGCCAGGGCTAACTGATAAATTTTATCAACTTGTTTTTTACTCTGTTAAGATGATCACATGATTTTCTCTTTAGATCTGCTGTGGAAATGACCAAAATGGTGCATTAATACTTTTTTTTAAGGACCAAACATTTTAAAATATTTGAAAATATTACTGGCCTTCACTCTAAGATTTATGCACTTGTCAGTATATCTCTATTAAAATCATTTGCAAAAGCTATCTATCATCTATATATCTATCTATTTATGTATCTATCAATCATCTCTATTTCTATCCATCTATTCTTATTGACTGAATAAACCTTTTTCTCAGACTGAAATTTCTATTGAAGGCTTAGGACGGTGAGTGTCAGTCTGGGCTATCCATTTGAATGACCTGAGAAGGTTGTAAAGAATGTAGATGTCAGGCACACCCAGACAAATATAATCAGAGTTATCTAAGTAGAAATTAGGTTAATTATTCAGATAACATATTTAAAGAGAGACATTTTCAATATGAGTAAAATATTGAAATTATGAAGAAATAATCTAAAGCAATAGGAACAGTAATATAAGAAATTTCCCATATTACATAGTGGTTGAAAACTTTATTATAGATATCTATTTACTTATTTCTTTTATTATGAGAAAAAAATTGTAAAGTTTGACCCATTTGCTCCTAAAATCAAATTCATTAGAAAAGTATGTGTATTCATTATACTTGAATAAATTTAAGTACTAAAATGTGAGGAATCTATTTGAGTTGAATTATTTTAAAAAGCAGCCTTGACCAAAATTAAGTAATGCAATTAATATTAAACAACAAGAAAGATGAGGAGGAAAAGGAGGAGGAAATTCACTTTTTGAAAATGTGTTCTTCACAGTATTAGGCATAATGCTGGGAATTTTTATCCTGTTCAAAGTCAACTCTTGGAGAATTTATACTTTGAAAGTCCTTAAGTAATATTTTGTGAGTAGCCAGAGTTTAGAGCAAGGGTTTGAGGCATATAGGAGCCAGGACTATGGCACCAGCTTTTGAGAAAAGAAAAAGCTCTTATTGCTAAGATGACACACAAGGCTACAGGAGACAAAGATCAAGTCTGTTGCCTTGATCCAGGGTTCAAGGCAAGTTGTATGGGTTTGTGGGAACATGTTGGTATGCAGAAGCATTGGCGGGAAAGGTTTTGATTGCAGAGCTTTGGGACTTGGCCCTTTATGGTAAGACTAGAGGCCTAGTGCATGAATTCATGCATTAGTGGAGTCCCTAGGCCTGGCCTGTGGGATCGGGTCTAAACTGACTCTCTGCATCCCCTGAGGGGTCCTGGATAGTGAGAGGGTACAGGCCAGGCTGCGGTTCCCCCCCAGTGCATGATCGGGGCTGGGGAAGGATAAAAGAGGGCTCCCTGACATATCCGGCCTGTTTTGCTCAGTCCCTATTGGTCAGACCCCAGCAGCAAGCTAATCTACCGGTCAGAGTGCCTGCACCCTGGTGGTCAGTGCACGTCATAGCAAGTGGTTGAGTGGTCTTAGCATATCATTAGCAAAGTATGCTTTGATTGGTTGAAACGATGATTGGATGACTGGATACTTAGCATATTAGGCTTTTGTTATATAGGACATGGGAAGGGGTTTCAGCATCTCATCTTTCTGGACAGCAGAAAGAGTTCTGTGCAGGGAAAAATACTTTGGTTCCCCATGCAACTGGAGGTCAAATTTCTCTCTTCTGCATATGCTTTGGCTGAATGACTTGTGATTTTGTTGTCTCTGAAAAGCAACTTGGTATCTTGTTAGAACTAGGACAGGACCAGTTTGAGCAGTTACATTGGCTTGGGTAGGTGGTAATTTCCACAGCATTATCCAATGATAGTAACTGTTATGTGAACTAAGGATATAATGTCCTTAAAAATAAAATGTGATGTGAAAATAGTTCTTTAGAAATAAGTTCTATCAACCCATGATAATTTTGCAAGAATATTTGTATGTATATTGGGATGTGTAAGTTGTAGGAGGCAACTAGTGGGGAAAATGTCTCTTTGTTCAAAGTTTTCATCTTAGAAGATAATTCATAGTCTCAGCATAATTTATTTTTTAAAAGTTGTTTTCAACCCTGATACACAATGGGATAACCTAAAAAAGTTTTGAAACACAGGGATATTGGGTATAATCTCCAGATATTGGATTTAGTTTGTTTAAGGTGCAACCACAGCACTGGGGTTTTAAAGGTCCCCAGAAAATGCTAATATACCACGACCACAGAGAACCATATCTTAGACGAGTAAAGAGCAACCTTTTGAGCTTGGTGTGTCAAAATTCACTAAAAAACTGAGCGAAACTTGGGTGGTATATCACTTAGAGAAGAAAAACCAAAGTCTTGTAATATTTATAGTTTAAATAACAAAAAATGTATAATTGTATTATATAACTGTATTTAATAAACCAAAAACTAATTATTTAACTTATCTGTTTAGTAACTTCTTTGTTCATCTGTCAGTCAGTTTCTTTTGTTGGTCTTGACATTATTTAACTTGTGTGAGGTGCCGTGAACTAAGATACGTGAGGGCGAGGGGGAATTCTTTAACTAACCTGCCTATTAGTGACTTTTGTGTTGCTGAATTTCATTGGGTAAATCTTCAATTGAAGGGTGGTATTTTGTACACTTCAAGCCCAAGCAAGCACTACCAACTTCATCTATCAATCTGTTTCTTTTGTTGGTTTTGATATTATTTAATGCTGAAAATAAGGTCTCACAAAAGTACATAGAGGGAAAAATTATGGGTAAAGTCATTGCTATATTTTTCAGGGTGCTAAAAGTGTCTGGTAATCGGTTCCAGGCACTCCAAATTTCCTGTTCCTAGTGGAATTCCTCTTGATTCTCCAAGTGGCACCTTTCCAGATTCTCAAGCTTTGACCTCAAGTCGACAAACACCTGATCCCAGATGCTGTCTTGAAATTCTGCAAGTTGCATCTCCAAATCATCAATTTGCATCCATTGGAAACCATTTAATTCCAAACTACTGTAGACTACTACATCAGGATACTTAATTATTTTATGGTCTGTTCTAGGCTTCAAAATTGATTAAATCTATCACTGAACTGGTCAAGTAACGAGTCTAAAACATACTGGTACTTTATATGCAAGGGTTCCATTTCATTTTATACAGCTGCACTGGCCTTCTCAAAATACTTTGTTACTCAAGGAAAATACTTATAAGTTTTAGTTTCTACATCTCACTTGAAAATTTTAAGTTTACTTTCAAAAGCTTTTATGTATCCAAACATAACGTCAATACTTTTGCCAAAACCTTATAACTTTAAGTTCAGTTCATTAATATGAACAGAGAGATCTGTAAAAAATATCAGGGTGTTGACCCACTTATCATCATTGAGCTGAGAAAAGTTTCCCAGATCCTTATCCTCAGGAAATACCTTAATTTCTTCAAAGCACTCCACAAAGTACTCAAGAACTTTCCCTTGGCTCAGCCATCTTACATTATTGTACATCAGCAGTCCACTGTAGGTGGAATCAACCTCCAGTAAAAGTGCAGAAAATTCTCGCTTGTGAAGGGGGTGAGCAGCTATTAAATTAACTAAGGCAAAATAAAGGTAGAGGTAATGCCCTGGGGGAGGAAAAGTGGGAGTGAGAGGAGAAATGTGAGGTCCTACTCCCAGGAGGGAGAGCCACTCTCTGCCCTCCGTTGAGAGTATTTAAGGGTGGGAATTTTAGGGGAGGTCCCAGGGGAGGATCTCAATAGAACAGTCATCAGCTTTTCAAGTGTGTCCTTTCAGACTCATGCTCTCCACTGATTGACCATCCCTGAAGGTAGGGGGTCATAGTCAATATATTTGGTCCTGGTGTCAGTCATGGCCTTATTTGTCTGGTTTTGCTGCTTTTCTGGGCCTGGAGCTGAAACACAACTGAGGCGCAGCTGCATTTGATGCAGGTCAGAATCTCATTGTACTGCACACTTAATGCTTAAGGGCTGTTCTTTGGCTCCCTTTGTCATCCCCCCTTTAAGGGTGTCAAACCCTCATCACTAGCCCACATGCCAGGGGAAGAAAGGTCAGGGAAGGGTCCAAATTGTATGACCAATGATATGAAAGGTCAGGGGGTATAAACTACATGGCCATCGATATGCTAGGGGAGCAACAGCTACTCTGGGGTTTCAAGTTTTGCCCTTTGCTAGGTACCCAGGGCTTTCTGTGCTGGTGATCTTCTGTACCTGGGCCACCATCCTTGCTGTGCTAATATCTGTTTAATTGCCTATCATAGTAACATAGTAAAAATGTGTCTGTAATTTAAACATATTTTCTTTTATTTTTGTTCTTAAAAGATGACAAAATGTTTATGCATCCCTAATTATTTTTAAAGCATTTTGATCCCTTTGTTAATGGTAGGCATGTATCAGACTGTGATCATGACCACTGAATGTACTGGATGGAGAATATCACAGAAAAGAAATATTTTATATATTTAATAACATGGTTAGATACTCATCAATAATATAGGACTATATAAGTTTATATTATCTAAGCAATGTTATATAGAGTATTAATTTGACAGATATGTGATAAACCTGGATCTTTGTCTCTTATATTCTTTCTATACATTCATGCACACAGATACATAAAACTTGACTTTAGTAAATTTGAAACATTTAAAAATCTGTAAATCAAGTGGTAGTTAACAGATTAATTTAGTAATTTCTTTGGTTTTCTAAATATTAATAATTGGAGCAGTGTGCTCTCCACTTTATCCTTAACCAAAGATTCACTCAATCAATATTTGCAAATATCTTTTTTGATTAGTCTATAATGAGATGTTTGGCTAGTGAAAGCCAAAGAACTCATTTAAAAGTCTGAATTCATCCCTGTCCATATTAACTCAGTGGATGGATCTTTGGCCTACTGACTGAAGGGTCCCAGATTTGATTCAGGTCAAGGGTATGTACCTTGGTTGCATGAACATCCCCAGTAGGGAGTGTGCAGGAGGCAGCTGATTGATGTTTCTCTCTCATTGATGTTTCTAACAATCCCTCTCCCTTCCTCTCTTTAAAAAAATCAAATACATATATATATATATTAAAGTCTGAATTCAAGTGTCTAGTTTCCTTGATTTGGTCTATAAACTCAGAGAAGTCACTCTGTATCTCAAGTTCCTACTCTGAGAAAGCAGTAACACTTATTGGGAGATTTAAATGAGATTATGTAAGTAAAGAATTTTTGTAGGCTACAAAGATTTACCAACATGTGTGTTATGAATTGCCTGTCTTTGAAGCGTTCTGCAAAACCAGAGTAGTATTTTTCAATGAGACTAGTCACTCATGATAATTTTCATATATTCTTTTAGTCCCCTTCTTTTCTCACCTTTTAATCTTCTTCTTAATTGAAAATAACTGAAAATATTTTAGATGAAAAAAATACTTAAAGAAGGAGTTGTAATGTGGAAAAATTGTAGCATATTTCCCGCTTAACAAATGAAGTGGCCACTGGTGGACAGTGAGTATAGGCTGGGCTTGGGAGGCATGGCAGCGAGCAGACCCAACTCTGTGCCAAGTGCCACTAGAGTGCTTGTAACAAATTATCTGTTACCCACTGATGCTCATATGTCCAATGAGCCATGCAAAGGGACATTGTTTAAAATGAAAGGATTATTCTGTCCTATCCTTTCAACCATTTGTTGTAGTGGTTGCACTGATTTTCCAAATCGCTTAAAAATATGTTCTAGTTATAAAGGTGAAGCATTATTGTTTCACAGTTCAGTAGTACATGGAGATTCTTTCAAACAGATCTAGAATGTTTTCCTGCATGTGAAATTAAGGACAACCTTCATCCAGGTGTCTTGGTCTTATATCTGCCATCAGATGATAACATCTTTGACTTCACCTAGGACACGGACACAACACTTTTCCAGAAATTGATGGGGGGGTTTTCTTTGCTTGTTTATGAATACAACTGCATAGTGGCTGTCATCAATCACTGGGGAAAGCACCCGGTGGGCACACTTGAAATAATTTTATCAATACTATAGTAGCTTATTGAGAAATAAAACACATCATAGTTATCTGCATTAAACCCTTTCTAACATGACTATTGGCGTAAAAACTTTAGGATTTGTATAGAGGAAAATCATTTTCAAGGTGAATTTATTGTAAGCTTTTTATTTCTCTGAAATAGATTTTTCTGTTTACACCTCTCTCAGGCTAGGTGATATTTTAAAAGTCTCATGAATTTTAATAAGTTGAGAGGATATTGCAGATCCTTTTGCATATACTGTAATGCCTCTACTAGTGAATTTTTATCATCTTCCTAAATTCACATTTATATTGTGAGAGTCTCATTTTAAGAGGTCATGAGACTATGTCTTGTGCCAATTTGTGAAGCATTTAATATTCTATACATATACAAATAAATAGAACCATTCTCAACAACATGGTTATGTATTTGCTTTTTACCAAAAATTTAGATTATGAAAATAAGATATAGAGAATATATTATTGGCATACACTATTAATTAAAGGAAAAGTATTAAGTGTATATTATAAAGTTTCTTAGATGCAATAAAATGTATATAATTGTTCACAGATTAGTGCAATTTTAATCTGAGATAAAGTAGGATATATGAAATCATTGTTCTAAAATGTTAAGTACATTTGATTGCTTGGCAAGCTCTCTGGAAAGGGAAGGGCTCTGAATACAAATAATGATATCCTTAGTTGCTTATTTTACTCTGGACTCAAATAATGGAGATGCTAATATTCTTACTAGAGCAAGGTTGGACTGAGGTGGCATGTGGCTAAATGACTTCAAGTGAATGCAGTTTTTATGGAGTACTGATAGATAGGTTCCTACAAATATTTTGAATAAAATATTAATTCTCCCTTGTAAGATTAATGTCTCTGCTCAAGTGGTAGCTTAGTGGAAGTTGGAGGAATATTAGTACGCCTAACTGGGAATTTAGAGGAGGAAAAACCAGTATGTTGTGTGGCCATGGCCCCTGAGAGCAGTGAAAGGAACAGTTCTGATGTGCACCCTGGAATCATACTAATAGGCCCATCATCAATGGTCCTTCACATAGATCTGTGTAACTTAGGGCAGATTCCTTAAGCTTTCTGTGACTAAGTTTCCTCATCTGTCAAATGCAACTAACTAATAACAGTCCTTACTACACTGCAATGGTACCTCCCTCAATAGAAGTCTCATGCATCACAGCATAAATTGTCCATGGATAGTTCACATTCTGGGCAAGATGGAACTGGGAGGGTGTGAGATTTTATCATGCTACTTGGAACAGAGCATAGGTTAAACCTATGAAGCATTGAACAGACTGTCAAACTACAATGGGAAGGTGGGGGAGGGTTGCAGGGACAGGGAGCAGTAAGAGATCAACTGAAGGACTTTTATGGATGCATATAAGCACAGCCAACAGATGCTAGACACTTGGGGACAAGGGGAGGAAGAGAAATGCCGAGGGAGGGGTAAGGAAGGCTTGGGGGAGGTCAGTGGGAGAAAAAAAGAGAGACACATGTATTTGTAATACCTTAAACAATAAAATTTTTAAAAAATAAAATAAAACTTATGAATTGGTTTTTGGGGGGATTTTTTAAAAACATGTTTTTATTGATTTTAGAGAGGAAGAAAGATGGAGAGAGAGAGAGAGAGAGAGAGAGAGAGAGAGAGAGAGAGAGAGAGAGAGACAGAGAGGCAGAGAGAGAGAGAGAGAGAAATATCAGTAATAGAAAATAATCATTGATCTGCTGCCTCCTGCATACCCTCTACTGGGAATTGAGCCTGAAACCTGGACAGGTTTCTTGACCTGTAATCGAACCATGACCTCCTGGTTTATAGGTAGAGCTCAACCACTGAGCTATGCCAGCTGGGCTATTTGTGGATTTTTTAATTTAAATTTTCAAACCACAGCTGTGGATAGCTGAAACCCAAAACAGAGAAACCTCAGATAAGGGGTGAGGAGGGGGAGCAATATGCTGGTTAGCCAAACCAGTAGGCAATCTGCAGACAGACTGAGAGGCTCCTCTGAATATCAGATACTCAAAGCATGTCTGTGTACTATCAGCATCACCTGGGAACTTGTTAGCCATGCAGAACTTCAGAGACCCACCCATACTTTTCAAATCAGAACCTGCATTTTAACAATATGCACAGATGATTCATATATGTATTAAAGATAGAATGTGTTCTCAATATTTGAGAAGGTCTCTTGGGAAAGATAAATGAGAATTGCTCTTTGTGTCTCCAAACCAAAACGCGGGAGTAGAAAAAAGTAGAATTCACAGTGCAAATTGCACACCAATTTATGGAAAAGAGAATAAACTGACAAACAGGCACTCACTGAGCAGCTACCAATTATTGAGGGTTGAAGATAAACACAATGACTACCTTCTAGAGGCAAAAAATAGAGTGGCAATGCTAAGTATATAAATTTAAAAGTACAGTGTAGAACTGTATGTATCCCAATGGATAGAGCTTTGCACCGGTTGTTCTGGGAAACAAAAAAAGGGCCTCGTTCAGAGTGATTGAAGGTCATGGTCAGCAAAGGCTTCTAGAAGAGCTAAGTATTATTGCTAAGTAGGTGAAGAGTTGGTCATACAGAGAAGAGGAGCAGGAAGCCATGCCCTCAAAGGAATCTTCTACTGCAATAGGTAGGGATGTATAGTGAGACACCATAAACAACCCAGTCTCTCCCAAGTTCCTTATTACAAACCTACAGATAAAAATCTGACCTTTCTTTAAAATTTTGCAATCATATTTTTGAATTGGTAATGTTTAAATTATACCATGTGAATATCCAACTTTAGAAGGATGTTGGAGTTTATGCCTTCTTCGAGGGCCCATCTCTGTAATAGTCACAGTATAGAGTTCACTGCCAAGCACATAATACATGTTTAAGAGTGTACAATTGAATTGAAGTACCTCATTCTGCAGATAGATGGGCTGAAGCTGAGAGACATGATGTTACTTAAATCCAAGGCACACATTCAGGTCCACTGACCCCAGTACTCAATATGGAGCCAAATACTTGTTTTGTTTTGTCCTTGGTTTAGCAAGAAGCCACATTACTCTAATGATCACTTGCTTATTTTGACTAAATGAAAGCAATGCTATATTATACACAATACTTACAGAACAAAATAGTGTAGGCTGTGGTGCTAGACTTCAAATATCAAAATGCTGCTCCAACCCTTAGTAACAGTGAACATTGAACTACATGGTGGTTAATGGTTTAATAACATCAAGCAAAGAGCTGATAGATCTGTGCTTGAGAATAACAAAGTCTATTTATGAGGATAATAACTGTAAACAAAAGCCTGGTTATCTTGTGCAGTTTTCCGTATGCTTGTACATCATGTGACTGTGAAGATATATCCACATTATATTTCACTTACTCACACAATTTAGCCAAGTAACGAATTTAGTCCATGTTGACTTTGAGAAAGAACTAATAGAATCTTAAAGTGTCTCAGCAAATAAATTTAGTTAGCTTGAATCTACTAGCTTAATTATATTTTGTATTATCATCCTGCTAAGAAGATGTCTTATGGATAGCCTGTTCAGTCTATTTCCCTCAGTGCCTTTTCAGGGGCCTAGAAAAAGAATAAAGCAGAGACTTCAGCTGCTAGGAAAATTATATCATGCTCCCAAATGGAAAGATTATTTGAGATATACTTGTGCATTTCTCTCATGAATTTCACTGACATGTTTTGATGAGACAGTGGGTCTACTATAATTAACATTGGCATGAATTAATATGAAGCTGTAGTGAAATCTACAAAAACTCTTTCCTGGGATGGAGCAGAATGGTTCAGGAACTCTCTCTGGACCAAATGATAAATCATATCAGCCAAGCAGCACTTATTGAGGATTCATTATGTGTTCAATATCTCACTTAATCTTCAAAACAACATAAGTGTAATAATGTGGATGATGATGATGATGAAGTCCATTCTCTAGATGCAGAAATTAAGGATTAGATGAGGTAGTACATTCCTTGGAGCACCTGGTGAATTAACAGTGGAGCTGGGATTTAAAACCAGGACTTTCTCACTAATTAGCTTTCGGTCTTTACTGTTATGGCTCCCCTTAGCTCTCCCTTTCACAGTCTATAGGAAAAGTGGTGACCATCACATTTTAACTGTAATGTGCTGTCCATATAGGTAATAGTGTGCCATATATATCATGCATTCTTTTTGTAAAGATACGGGTCCTAGTGGGTTAAGGCCCCAATCTCCCCCAATGTGACCTCATCGGAACTACTTAGGATATGCAGTGGCCCTGTTTCCAAATAAGATAACATTGTGAGGTACCCAATATATGTTGGAACTTGGACCTCAACATATGGATTTTAGTTGGATGTAACTCAATACATAGTACCTAAGTACTAGAAAGCACTTTATAAAGTTATAGCATTAAAACCTAATTACTACCACTATGGTGGTGGCAGTGTTGTATACATTATAAAGAATATGTACTGGGCTTATAAGAAAGACAATAGTTTCTAAGAAGAGTTGTATATAGCTCCTAATGAACTCAGAAAATATACCTGGGTCAAACCATTATCAGAGATTGGTTGATAGGTAATTATATATGACCCTCTGCATTCATTTACTTATGAGCAAGACTGCAAAGAAACACTTCCATATTATTCTCTCTTGGGCAACAAATGAGCTAAATAAATGTTTTTAAAATCAACCCCTCACCCTATCCCATGAAAACTATTTGGCCTTTAAAAAATGCCCAACTTTAAAATCTCACATAACAGTTTATTCTGAATTAAACACCCTTTGGCACTATGAACATCATCTCATTCCTGGAGATTTGTTACTTATTAAAAATGGAATTCTAGAGAACATGAATTCTAAACTACTGCAGACATTTCTTCTGTTCACAAGAACTCTTTCAAAGATTCAAAGAAAGCCCTCTCGGGGACTCAAAAAAGATAAAACAACTTAGTCCTATTCAGTCTTGAGATTTAATTGCTAATTCATTTGGGCTATAATGGAATCTATTTTTGAAGACAGGCAGGTTTCATTCTTGAGCCCTCACAGTATTATTCAGGGAAGGTTAGGAAACACAATCACACCATTTCCTATATGAGAGCCCAGTTGTCCACAGCAAAGACATTATTCATCCTATGCATTTAGTAGGCACGATTGTTCATGCCATTCTCACAGTGACTGCCCTGCTCGTGTATTGTTCAGTTTTGTTATAGTATACAAATTGGAAAATAGAGCTGTGTGTGATAGCCTTAGAGCCGCAGAAAAAGACAGAGATTTTATCATGAAGTTATTCAGGCAGTTTACATTCAGCCAGGCACAAACCAGTGTTTGATAACAGAACCAAACAAATACACAAGTTCCCAGTTTCTTTGAAAGGATTTTGTGTTTCTAATACCAGAAGGTATATATAATGGGTTTGTCACATGATATATTAAATAAAAAGGTCAGTGTAGGATTAAATATCTATAATTTGAAAGTTTCATTATTGGAATAGGGATAGGAATATTGCATTTTAAGTTTTCCTGAAATAAGAGTAATGTCAATGTTGTTGTTTTTTAATTTTAAAGCCAAAGACTAAAGATTTCCTTATTCAGATAATTACTTTATGTTTGGAGTTTCGTTAACTGATAATGAAATAAACACACACACGCCTGCACACTCAACTCTTACTAAAAAGTAACTATTACTCTTTCCCCAAGTTATATAAAACCCATACATATTTAATAGAATCACTTTTATTTTTCCACTGATGCAATTGCAGTGCATAGGTGTTAGGCATTTGACTAAGTTCGAACTCCACTGCTAATACCACCACCTACCCAGGACCTACCTGACAAGTCCTCTCTGTCGAATACTAAAACAAGGTATTGAAAGATGAGAGACCAAGTTTGTTCCCTGGTTTCTCTGTCCAAAGTTTTTGCTTTCTCCGTTATACCAGATTTAAGAAGATGTAATGGTGGTTACATGTAAGTTCTCAGAAGGGCTTATTTGTCTTGATAAAAGATTGGGTCTCACCCATTGGGACAGTGCTTTGTGCATTGAATGTGCTTAGTAAATGTAAACAGATTGACAGAGTTATGGGATTTAGTGGACATGGGAATATGTAATAATAATTGGGTGCGCATTTTAAAAATAATGTTTATTCTTGATTTATATGGGGCTAATGCCTACTGACAAATGTTGCACACACCTACATTTAGTGAAAGGAGAAGTTAAAGTGTTGAAATGATCTTTGGGGGAAAGCTCAGGGTTTGAACAGGGGATAAAATGTAGCAGAGGTTGCAGCAGGAAGGAGGAAAGAGGGAGTATTGGAATGCTGGCCAGGGAGGCAGCTCTTTTCCTCTCAGACCTCATGGCAGCTTAGGGATGCTGAGTAAAATGTCAAGAAGCTAATGCCAAATGCTGGATTCTGGGTCAATGTGGATAACCCAGTTACACCATAGACAGGCTTCTGACTTCATCAAGGCCAAGGGGCAGGATGGGGATACAGGTTGTGAAATATATGCAATAGGAAGAAGTAGGGCACAGAGGAGTGTATAGTCTGTGTTCATCTGTACAAAATGCGACAGGCAAAGCCTTTGTTGGATGGTGATTTTCTCTGTGGGAAAGTGGTGGCTGGAAGGGAACACTGAGGAAGGCTTTGAAGGTGTGGATAATTGTTTCTTGAGTCAGGTGCTTGTTACATGTGAGGAATTCATCAAGCTGTATGTTGATGTGCACTTTTCTCTGTCTATATTAGCATTCCATAATAAGTCTTAGAAGACAGTGTAATTAGACTTGAAATGAAAGTCCAGCACTGAAGGAGGAGTAATTGGAGGAAACTAGAAGCTATATTATTAGAATTGCTCTCTAATGCCAAAAATAATTGCAGGAGAACAGCAGTGAGCCAGGCAAAAGGAATAACTAGAGGATTTAGCAAAGGACCTTAAAAGCCTACTCACAACTTGTAGGGGAATTATTTCAATGTTTTTGTAAATTCATGGTTTATGTGCGTACATGGCTCTATTCCCACTAAACATATGGATCGCTGGGATACCGCCATCTATTACTTGCTAATGAAGATAGTATTTCTAAAGAAACACCATGTCTGACTCACATTGCCTCTGGCTTGAACACAGATGAGCACATATAAAATAGACATGCAGCTTGCTTGCATAGGGACCAGCAGTTACACCAATCTAGAGCAAAACCTAGATTGTTTTCCTTACTTGCCAGATGTACTCCTAAACTTATCAAATTGCCATGTATGTATAATAGATAATGTTCCATGTATAAGGTGTCCCTCAATTAAAATTGAGGAAACATAGAACATGGATAAAAACTATGAATAGAGAACTCACATAACAATTATAAATGTACTTATTTGTCAGCCCAACCATCAAACTTCTAGGAATTTACCCTAAAGATACAGCTTAATAGTGTGAAAACACATATGCACAGTTTATTTATCACAGCACTATTTGTGATGACAAAATATTGGAACCTACTCATGTGACAAAGTACTGGAGATTGGTGAATAAACTAGGCTATATATGAAAATGGATACCCTGCAGCTGTAAAGAATCCTGAGAAATAGCTCTGTGGGTTGGTGTAGGGTGGATTTCCTGAATATTTTGTTAAATGAAAAATGAAAAATGCAAAGAACATTTATTGTGCATTAACTTTTATGAAAGGAAAAACAAAGACAAATATGTGTATATTGTTGAAGCAATTTTGAAAATATTTAAATATAGAATTTATAGAGCAAATGAGTAAATGTGTTGATAGTGCCAGGATCCTGGTCCTTACTATAAAGTAATAAATATATAGGGAATAGGCAAAAACAAGAAGGAAGCTCATTAAAAGTATTTGATGTAAATATGTACATGTGTGTATATAAAGCTACACATATGTTAAATGCAATTTATATATTTATTTAACTTATTTCCTGCCTCTGCCTATTAACTGAGTCTATAAACAAAGACATTCCAGTAGTGATGAGTGTACCTTAGTACACTAGTGCAGACCTTAGTTACTAATATTATTATCTACTAAAAGGAATCAGATCTGCTTGGAAAAATTATATTAGGTTTTGGTCAAATAAGGTACAACTTAAGTTTGAAACATCTATTCATATCAGAACAAAAGACAGAAATGATAGGTAATGGCATATATGTTACAAGATTCAGCTGTAAAATTTATATTAGCCATTTCTGGACAAGTTGATCATAAAAATAATTAAGGTGTCCAGCTAGTGTTGCTCAGTGGTTGAGCTTCCACCTCTGAACCAGAAGGTCACTGTTTGATTTCCAGTCAAGAAATCCCCAGTGGGGACGAACAGGAGGCAGCTGATTAATGATTCTCTCTCATCATTGGTGTTTCTATCTCTTTCTCCTTCTCCCTCTTTGAAATCTCATACACACACACACACACACACACACACACACACACACACATATGTATATTTACATTAAAGACAGTAATGAATTACAAAAATTTAGCAGTAATAGACATCCTAAATCTATAGAGATAATATATAGATAAGTAGGTAGATAGATATAGATAGATGACATGATGAAATATAGGTGAAATATAGATAGATACAATAAATAGGTAGACAAAGAAGAGAAAACAAGAGTCTTGCTTAATTATAATGCCAAATTCTGAGTGATAAATGTGGAAGGTATACTGGAATAAGGAAGTCATACTATTCCAACCATCATAGTAAATACCAGTTTGGCATGTGACATCAATGTACATTAAAACTAGGGTATTAGAAGGATTTGTATGATATGTAGAGTATTTGTATGGTCTTAAAGTGTCTCCCACAAATTAGACAACACCTTGATCAAAATAAAAATCTTCAGTGAGAGGCAGGTAAACAATGTGTGCCTCCAGACTTGATGGATTGAGGACTCCACATCATGCTGGTAATATCCCACTAGGACTGTGTAAATGGATTGAATCTATTCTGAGGACATAACTTAAACCAAAAATGAGGATATTTTATGAGGACCATTCTAGTAAAAATGAAGGGGTAGGGTACATTTCAAAACTTTCAATTTGATAAAAGACAATGAAAAGCTAAGGGATTATTCTATGTCGAAGGAGATTTGTAAAAATTACATCAACAGGAAATATGTGATCCTTCCTTGCATCCTATCCTAATGGGGGAAAAAATACTATAAAGGCATCATTGGGTCAGTGGACAAAATTGGGATATGGAAGGTTGATTATAAAGTTATCAATTTTAGGAAATTTACCATTGATATTTGCTAAAATATAATATACAATTCATAACTTATGTCCGTATTTAAAAAATATAAAAGTGCAGCAGTAAATGGACATGATATGCAACTTACTTTTAAGTGGTTCAGAAAAGAAAATTGTGAGTGTGTGTGTGTGTGTATGTGTGTGTGTGTGTGTGTGTGTGTAGGGAGAAGGAGAGGAAAGAAAAAGAATCATAAAGCGCACAGCAACAAGGAAAATAGGAGATTCTGAATAAAGAATAGAGGTTATTACAGTGTCTGCTACCCTATTCATGCTAGTTTTCCATGAGTTCCAAAAATTATTTCGAAATAGGAAATAAAAGAAGTATTTTTTAAAATTTCCCTGAAAATGCAGTATTATAAACACATAATTTTTATTGGTTTTTAAACAGGGTATTCTTTCAAATGCAGATGCATTTTGAGAGTATGTATACATACTGTCCTTAATTTGGTGTTGAAACCTATATCAATATGTTTAATTGTCTCTGTAACAGTAACTGGATGAAAGCTGATGTCCTGAAGTAATTAGAGATTGAATGTGATAAATTATGGGAAAAGAAATTACAACAGGAGCAGTGAGTGAGGGGCCACATGAGGGACAGTGTGTAATGAGGAACTGCCTGAATTGACAGGAGGAGGTGGGACACAAGGAAAAATCCCTGCCCCCCACCCCTCACTCCTCCACAGCTATCAATATAAAGTGTTCACTAGGTAAGGATCCTGATGGAAATAAAGGCCACTGCAGCTTCTTTTATGCTTAGTTTTATGTCATATGCTAAAAAATGCAACAAAAATAAAATTATTTATTCAGAACATGACACTTTCGAAGTATATATATTCAACAGGATTTTTAGGTGAAGGGGTGATAATAGTTTGCTGAAATTCCTGGATAGTACCCTCAGGCATGAAGAACTCCAAATACCAAGTCACACTTATCAGAGTGAATTTGAAAGTGGAGAGAAATAAGATAGATGGAATTAGTTTTGAACAATTCAATATTTCAAAAACGTCTGTAGGAAGAGGCATTATGGGCTGAGACTGAAGAAAATAAATCACAGTTAGATCTTGTTCTGGAAAAATTCCTAAGATCTACATTGGTTAGCTTTCTCTTGATGGAAGGATAATTATTCTCTGAAAAGAGTTTTCAGAAAAATATAATCTAAATTTTCTGCATTCATTTATTATGTTCAAATATCAAAAAGAACATGACTCAGTGAGAAATAGATTTATATTTAAGAGTAACTAAATATGCATTTTAGTATAATTAGGTATAAATATTTTCTACTTTCCATACCAACTCTGAGATTTATTCACATAAGATGATCTATTTTTAAATGGCTAACTACCCTGTATTTAAAAATATCTGCTCAAGGTAGTCATATTTACAAATAACATAGTCTCCTTTTTGACATTTTTATTATGATAATTTAAACTTATTGCTTAATATTCCTCTCCTTTGGATACATTATTTATTTTATATAATGTTGTACATGCCTGCATAAGTGCCTTATACATTTGCAAAACCAAGGAGAAGCCAACATTGATAAAATGATATTTTCAAGATGCCTTTCTAAGAATGAACTTTTGAAAGCTACACAGGTTTTGCATTTACATATCAGAGGAAAACTTCAGAGAAAAAAAATGCTTACACAATACATGGATTCAGATACAATGAGTGAAATAATATTAAAAGCAATTGAGACTGAGCATAAAGGTAAAAGTTTAAGGCAATTTATAGAAAATTACATTAGACTTTGTTTTAAAGATAATCTCTAAAATGGAATATGGGCACCAAGAACATGATCTGTCTCCTTGCTTAATAGATCAGGAATACATGTGTTAACAGAATAATACCAGTACAGCATCATACATAAACTTCTATAGGTACTGAAGGAGATAGTTTTTAAAAAAAATCACTAAAATCAAATCCTAGCTCTAACTCTGACCCTGAAACCTTACCCATGCACCAAACTCAATGCCTACACCAGTCCTAACCTTAACCCTAACCCTAACCTGTAGTTGCCTAGTAAGTATATATTTGAACTTGAATACAACTTTAATCCTATAGAATAAAGAGGTAATATGCAAATTGACCAACACTCCATTGCACAAGATGGCCACCTCCATGTGGACACAAGATGGCTACCACAAGATGGCCAGCAGGGGACGGCAGCTGTGGATGATCAGGCCAGCAGGGGAGGGAAGTAAGGAGAGACAGGCCTGCAAGGGAGAGTAGTTGGGGGCAACCAGAGCCTGTAGGGGAGGACAATTAGGGGCAGTCTGGCTGGCAGGGGAGCAGTTAGGCATTGATCAGATTCGCAGGGAGTGATTAGGGGGTGATCAGGCAGACAGGCAGGTGAGTGGTTGGGAGCCAGCAGACCTGGATTGTGAGATCGGGCCTAAATGGGCAGTCAGACATCCCTTGAGGGCTCCCATATTTGCGAGGGTGCAGGCTGGTCTGAGAGAGAAACACCTTCCTCAACCCCCCACCCCATGCATGAATTTTGTGCACCAGGCCTCTAATTCTCTAATAAAAACCCGGACATGTGATAGGAAGAAAAAAAAAAACATAGAACATCTATTTAATATATTATGATCACTTTAATATTAATGTACTCTTATTTCTTATTGACCTTAACTATAATTTGGAAGAACTCTATTATTTAAAGAATAATCAAGTCAAATGAAACACAAAAATGAAAGTCATTTCTCAAATCACATTATTGATAAAATAGTTATTGAAGTGTAAGTAGAAGCAAATTGCACTGTAGAATATATTATTTCAGAATAGCAATTACCAACAGATCTCCCCATATAGTAGCATGATTAAATTAGGATGTATATTAAGGTTAATAGGATTATAAATGTCCTTTTTTCTCTTTTATTCATTACATTTTTGTTTCATAATCAGTAAGAATTCCTAGAATTTAATATCACACAGCCTGATTTGCAGCCTCCTTTGCAGTTAGGTGCAGACTGTCACACTTTGCAGCCAATGTAATATGGGTGGTAGTCAATTTGTTCCCATGGAGCCCTACATTCTCTATTCCTCTCTCTGCCAGCCAAGGGTGGTGGATGAGATGGCTGGACTTTACATCCCCGCCTCTCTCTACAGCCCATCCCACATTCATGCACTAAATCCTATCTCATGTGACCTATTCTGAGGAACAGCTTTAGAAAATCTCTTTTGCTTCTCATCACCTCTCATCTTCACTCTAGCTCTTTCCTTTAACATATAAATATACATTGATTTCTTTGGACTTTGACAAACCATCTTGATCCCCACCAGAATCTATTCATTTGTTCTCCTTTGTTTCAAAAAGTTCTCAAGAAATGTTTTGACTTGCTTTGTTCAATTCTCTTCCATTCTCAGACCACTCTAACCTGCCCTTAACTCTCACTTTCACAATTGTATTTCATCTGCCTTCACAATTTAATAGAGTTGAACTCTTCCTCCTTCATGACATACTTTCTGCAGTTTCTGGGTACTAACCACATTATTTTGGGTTTCTGCATACTTAATTTGTTGTTCCCTTTCAGTCTCCTATGTGTTTTGTTTTTTGTTTTTGTTTTTTCTTGTAACCAGGATTTTTTTCTCACTGTTGGAATACTCCAGGAATTAGTCTCTGATTGTCTTTTCTTTCCATCTTCACTCACTCACTTCCTTGGTGATTCCAGTCTTTGAATACCAGTTATTTCTCTTCTCCATATCTCATTTGCTTTTAATTCCACTATTTTGGCTGATTAGTACAAATAATTGGAATTATTATTTACTCCTTTTTAAATTTCATATGTCATATATCATCTATTATAACATCCTGAATCTTACTACTTATTATTGTCTATCTGGTCTGAGATACCACCTATTTCTTGAATGATTATAAAAACGTCCACTGACCCCTCTATTTCTATCCCTGCTCCCTTATGCACAAACAACCACAATTTTAAAAAATGTATATAAATCACATTATGTAACCACTCTGCTCCTCAGAACCATGCAGTTATTCACCATTTTACTCAGAGTAAAAGCCAATGTCCTTATTTTGCCTAAAAGGCTCTATAAGACATGATTCCCTGTTACTTCTCTTATCTCAACTACTCTTCTCCTTATTCACTCAGGTTCTGACACACTCATCCTGGAACAACAGAAATTCCATTGCTTTAGGGTTTTTGAACTGGATATTTCATCTACTCAGAATATTGTTTCCTTATATACTCCTTTGACTAACTCTCACTTGTGTTCATGTATTTGCACAAATATTTATTTCCCACTTTTGTTGAGGTAATGTTATTCTAGAAGGCTAATACCGAGTTTAGTACATTAATTTTATTTAGAAGACTTCAACTTTATCTTCTGGGTTTATAGTAAATGGGAAAAAATGATATGTTTATATCTATCAGTATCCATATGCCTCTCTCTCTATTTCTCTCTCTTGATAGATAGACAGCTAGTAGATAGGGTAGTTGAGAGATAGACAGATAGGTAGATAAATAGAGATATAAATATGTCAGAAAAGAATGTCTGCAATCTAGGATTTAATGTGAGAAATCTACCACAAACTATACCTTTCTAAATAATTTTCAAAGCTCAGGCATAAGAAATATCTTTATGAACGATTTAGAGAGAAAAGGTGCCACATACCCATCCCCCTGCATACTCTAACTCCACCTCTGGTTCACTCCAGCTCAGTGGAGAGGGCTGATGAAGATCAAAGGAAACTTGCAATTTCTGGTATATAGAGGACAAGAATGAAAAGATCAGAGTCCAGAGGTTTGAAACAAAAGTGGATATCTAGGTGAGATGTGTATCAGATAGAAATTGGATGTTCAAGCTCTAGAGAAAGATCAGAGCTAAAAACAGAGCGGGGGGAGCCATAAACCATGCAGGATCAATGGAGAGGAAAAGATTGTATGTGCTTACGCAGTGAGCCAACAGAAAGAGAACAAAGAGCCAATGAAAAACCCAAGGGAAAGGTCTATTAGTAAATTCAGGTGTCAGGCTGAATTTAGGGAAAAATGAAAGCAAAAATTAAAACAAAACAAAAACATAGTCAGAAATATTAGGAAAACCAGCATGTAGTGGGGGAGGAGAGTAAGTTACTGCAAGAACATTAGATGTTCAGATGTGGGTTCATGGTCAAAATTTAAAACAGGATTTTACATAGAATAATGCCTAGAGAAATCACTTTAATACAAATATGTGTTGAGAACTCATTTGTTTAACAAATATTTATAAAGCTTAATCTTACTGTACAAAGGATACAATAAACAATGGGGATTTAAAAAGATGTAGTCTCTACTTTCATAGTGATTACAATTAATTCGAATATAAAAGTATGCTTATAATACTTTAAAAATTAATTGGGGATGAACTGAGAAAGGGGGGTAGAGAGAGAGGAAAAAAAAACACCAAGAAACAAAGGGGAAAAGAGGGAGGAAGAGAGAGAGACTGGGTAGTCAAGAAGTTATTTTAAAATAGGGAGGATGGCCGAGACCGGTTTGGCTCAGTGGATAGAGCGTCGGACTGTGGACTGAAGGGTCCCGGGTTTGATTCTGACAAGGGCATGTACCTTGGCTGCGGGAACATCCCCAGTAGGGGGCGTGCAAGAGGCAGCTGACCCATGTCTTTCTCTCATTGATGTTTCTGACTTTCTATCCCTCTCCCTTCCGCTCTGTAAAAAATCAACAAAATATATATATATATATATATTAAAAATTAAATATTAATAAATAAATAAAAATAAAATAGGGAGGATGTTTTCTTACTTTCTTTTTTTATAGGTTAGGAAAAAAGTTGAACATGTTTTTAGACTAAGCAGAGGAGTCTGTGGCAAGGATCTGAGGCTGATAAAGGTTGTGGCTGGAGACAAGGGAATTTCCATCTGTAGAGAGCTTATCATGTGCCAGGCACTGTGCCATATACTACTAGTATTTGGTTTTAGAAAAGTTCTAAAATAGCCTGTATATTCCAATAAGCCCATACACTAGACAGGAGCATACTTATCTGGAAAATACTTGTAATCATCCCTATGAAGACTGAAGATTAAAGAAGATTCTCTATTAAAATACTTGTTTATGGAAATAAACATATTAGGTATCTTAGTTTTAAATATATTTTCTAAATAAATAAACACCTAAGTTTATTTAGAATATCTGTGTGTTTTTTGTTTGTTTGTTTGTTTTTGTCTTCATCCAATAGTATTTTTATGTTTTTACAACAATTTTCGAGAGGGAGGAAAAGAGGGAGAGAGAGAGTGGCAAGAAACTTCGATATGAGAGAGATTGATTGGTTGCCTCCCATATGTACGCACCCCAACTGGGGATAGAACATACACCTAGGAATGTGCTCTGATCAGAAATGAAACCCACAACTTTTGGTGCTCAGATGATGCTCCAGCCAACTGAGCAGTCCAACTAGAGCTAGGGCATTTGTTTAAACAAATACAAAATATTTCTTGAAACACAAAATATAATACATTATTTTCATTGTGGTATTTTTGCTCCAATACAATATATCAGAATCACAAGGTTAGAATTAGCCCCAGAACAGTAAAGACTTCTGAAAGGCAAAAAGGTGAATAACCATGATGCATACTGGCGGGTTTTCTTTTGTGTGTGTGTGTGTTTCTCTCTTCTCATTGATTACCAGCTCCCACACTAATCATTGATAATAAATGATGGACTGAAGTTGTTTTTTTCATTATGTTGATATCCATTGTAGTTTATTTTCACATTTTTCTTAATCTTTCACTTTCTTAAGTCTTAAAATTCAAAAATTTAGTGATTATCTTATATAATGGGCTGCTTTCTTAAGTGCCCTATAATTTTATTAAATTGCTTTATTTGATAAAATTGACATAAAGCATTTAGTAAAGAGTAATGCCTTCTACTAAAATATAATTGCTATTAATAATAGTATTCTAATTAAGCCTAAATTTCTGATACCCAGGGATGGTGAGTCTATCTCTAAGCATGAGGTAACTATGACTATCACCTCCTAATTTAACAACTATAATCAGAAGAATATTGACATTTAGTGAGATTATTTAAAAATGTGAACACAGCTGAAATATTCTGTGGCCCTGGTATTTCTTCTTTAGCACAGTTATCAGGGTTGCATTACATTGTCTCACTTGCCTACATGAAATGGCTAAACAACAAAATTATAGCTGATCAAATGAAAAGCCAATGGTTTTACTAGTATATCACTTACTGGATTTTGGAACTCAGTGTCTCTTAAATATTTAAAAGGTAAATGTATTTAGCAATCTGCACATAGATGCATAATGATAATGCTTGATGCCTTGGCAAATCAATTAACCTCTGGGCCTTTGATTTTTTATTTTTTATTTTATTGATTTATTACAGAGAGGAAGGGAGAAGGATAGAAAGTCAGAAACATCAATGAGAGAGGAACATCGATCAGCTGCCTCTTGCACACCCCCTACTGGGGATGTGCCCGCAGCCAAGGTACATGCCTTGACTGGACTCGAACCCGGGACCTTTCAGTCCGCAGGCTGACACTCTATCCACTGAGCCAAACTGGTTTCGGCAGGGCCTTTGATTTTGAATAAGGGGTTATTATTTATTGGCAATTGTGTGACCAGTCTAATTAAAAAGCACTTACCATCCTTTTTAATTATTCATCCTGTAAACCATCCTCTTGTGGATAAGCCTAAGATGCCTATTTTATCAGCGAGTGTATTGGGGAAAATAAACATAAAATAATTGATCTGGGACAAAGTCCATAGCATCATAGAAGATAAAACTCTTCCCCCCTACCAGTTCTTTGGATTATTCATTCATATTAGAACAATTTAACCTCTTTTAGTTAATTTTCTACTTTAAGATGTTAATTTATAATTTTGAAAATATTTGATATATTATATAAGTCTTTTACTTAAATCTTAGGTTATATTCCAATCCTAATGTTCATTCAGATTTTGTAACATTAAAGAAGCTATGTGCACTGGCAAGCTGGCTCAGTTGGTTAGACCATTGTCCCCATATGCCAAGATTTCATGTTTAATCTCCAGTCAGAGCACATACAAGAACTAACCAATAAATACATCAATAAGTGGAACCACAAATTGATGTTTCTCTCTCTCTCTACATCTCTAAAAATCAATAAATAAAGAAGCTATGATATCTGGACCTTTCCTAATGATAATGAAAGTGAAAAGATTAATTATTTTAGTAACTTTTGCATCATAGTGTGTTTTCCCTTGAAGAAACAGTAATGAATCACTTCTTATCCTATATAATAAAATCTTATCCTATTTAATAAAACCCTAATATGCTAAGTGTCCAATTGTTCATTTGTTCTTTTGAGCAGTTGCTATGACGGGTACTGAAAACCAGGAGGCAGATGCTCCAAAAGGTAGGTTAGCTTACTGCTGGGGCCTGTCTGATCAGGACTGGGCAAGATGGACCAGACACACCCTGAAGTCCTCCTACAATCCCTTCCCACCTCCCACAGTCCCTGCCTAGCTGGCTGATCTTGATTGGGAGTGGGCAAGACAGACACGCCCTGGAGCCAACCTTCCGCAGTCCCACAGTCCTTCCCCAGCCTCTAAAAATTTTTTCTAATTAATTTCCTCTTAGTGTGCACAAATCTGTACACTGAGCCTCTAGTCTAAAAATAATAGCACTCAATGCAACACATTCAGTTTCCTTATGAAAAGGAACTGGTATTTATTCAAAGTACTTACATCTGTACATTGGGAGAAAGGTATGATACTGCTTGGCTGTCTATCAGAGACTTTGCAGCAAACCCTGAAAGGTTAAAGCCGATGCTATTTTTATTTTTTATATGAAGTTTATTTTTTAACTTAACTTGGCTAGGAATTAAAAATTCTGTGAAGCATACACATGCCCTCATATTTTTGCACTTGTATGCAACTATGTATATAAATATGACCCTGACTACATGGCTTTGTGTGGTACAATATAGTAGAGGCTCTGGGGTATGGTATAGTTTGGGTATTCTGGTACCTTCATTTATTAAACCATCACAATCAGACCCAGAAATAAAGCAGTGCTATACTCGCACTTGTGCTTGAGTGAACTTACTGCATGCAGATTTTTACTTAATTGCTATTTTATTGTATGTAATGATCTTATACAGTGATCTTAAATGTGGAAATAATTAGTGAACTTTTTAAATGGGGTTCTGATTAATATATATATTGTAAAAATATTTTTTTGCTACTTGAAAAATCCTCTCTTAGATCAATAGTCATGTGAAAATGTAATGTGAGCTGTGAGCTTAAATTTCAGAGAAAAGCACTGACTTAAAATTTATATTTTGAAATCTTTAAACATTCCTTTTAATAGTAGGCACGTATAACTGTACTGAAAACTGATTTATTTTTGTTAAAACATATAGTAGTATATAGGTTAAGAAAATAAAGTGAAAGGAGGAATTTCATTACAGTATTAGATAATTTTTTGCTTATGATTTTTATCTGCCATGACATAAGCATACTAATAAAAAGATTTTTTTATATGGATGGATAATTATCTTTTTTAATTTTTTTATTCTTTAACGTATTACAAATAGTAGTACATATGTTTCCTTTTTTTCCCTCCCATTGACTTCCCCCTAGCCTCCCCTACCCCCCAGCACATGCCCTCACCTGTCTCCCCCGCCTCCGCCCCAGTGTCTTGTATCCATTGGTTATGCTTATATGCATGCATACAAGTCCTTCGGTTGATCTCTTACAGCCCCCGCCCCCACCCTCCCCTGTCTTCCCACTGTAGTTTGACAACAGCAGATAATTATCCAAGATAGGAGGTATGTCTTTCATATGACTGTTCTTTAATTAAACTATTAGTCAAATGTCCACAAGGTATTTCCACAGTCAACTTATAAAATGAGAATCGCTTCAATTCAAAAATACTAATTAAAGATAGAATGTGATTCAATGAAAGTCATTGATGGTTCATTAAGGGAAGAATTATCAGAATTGAATGAAAATATGTAATGCATACGATCCCAATGAGATAATATGCTATTTGCTTTCCTCCCCTGTTACTAGACATTTACTAACAAAGTGTTTAACCTTGAGAAAAATCAAAGCAGCTTTCTAGGCAATTTAGGATTTCTAAAGAGAGTTTGATGATAAAATACTTGCTAGTAGACTAATTAAGGAGAAAGGCATTAGTTTATACAAGAATGGGAGCACTAATCCAAGAAATAAGACTGCCTTGAACAAAACCTCTTTTGAATTTCTTTTTCTTCCATCTTTTCTCCCATCTTTGCTAATTATTTGAGGTTATTGTTGAAGCTATAGTGTTTTACTTCCATTTTTATAGAATCTAAATACTCTCACATTTTTTATGGTTACTATTCAACATTTTAAAGTGTGTATATTTCTTAATATGGAATGTGGTTCTATATGCTTACATTCCTCTGTATCAGTGAAGGGCCTTAGCATAGTCACCAAAGCTCAACAAAAATATACACACAAGAAATAAAATTATAGCTCAATATTTATAATGAATATAGACACAATAATAAACTGGAAAATTAAGTCCCACAGTGTTTATATAGAGATAATGCATTATAACTAAGTGAGGTTTATCTTAGGAAAGCAAGGTTGGTTTAATATTAAAAGAATCAATCAATGGAAATCACCAAAAATTAAATTATTATAAAGGGCATACCTTTACTATTGCATAGTTACATAGTGAAGCATACTTAAAATTTCAACTCCCACTTACTTGCTATTCATCCAAATGCTTTATTCTGGTTCAGTTATATGTAAAGTCTTTTCAACAAATAGTGCTGGGAGAGTGATATCCATATGGGGAAAACAAGCATTGATATGCTATACAAAAATTAATTAAAATGGATTATACACCTGAAAATAGAAGCTAGTATTTTAAACTTCTAGAATACATAGTAGAAAATACCCACTCTCTTAGAAAGTCAACCCTTTACTAGACAGAGCACAACATTTAGCAATAAAAGAAAAATTGATAAAAGGACAACACATAAAAATTGAAAGTGTCTGTTTTTCACAGAACACCATTAAGAAAATAAAAGAGCCCTGGCCAGTGTCGCTCAGTGGGTTGGGCACTATCCTGTGCACCAAATGGTTGCTGGTTTGATTCCTGGTCAGACCATTGGGTTGACAGCTGGGTTTTGAGCTTGATCCTCAGTAGGAGGCAGCTGATTGATGTTGATCAATGTTATGCTTTCACATTGATGTTTTATTTTTATCTCCCTCTTCCTTATCCTCTTTTTAAAAAGCAATTTTAAAAAATCTTCAAAAAAATGAAAAACAAACCACAGACTGGGAAAACATATTCCCACTATATAAATGTAGCAAAAGCCTGTATCCAGATATACAATGACCCTTTTATCTAATAATGAATCTTTGCACAATTAATACTGTGTTGATGTCTGCTTCTCAGAGGACCCAAGCTAACACATTGTTCTTATATTTCTTAGCAGATACATTATTTTGAAAATTTCACCAATTTCTGTTGTCATTCTGAAGTACTGTCCTAACGTAATGAAAACATGTTTTACCAACTGAATTTAATGCTACTTTCCATATAATTTTGGGTTTTACCCACAATAGTTTCTAATGAACTTACTTCATCCCTTTTAATATATATATGTGTGTGTGTGTGTGTGTGTGTGTGTGTTATTTATTTCAGAGAAGAAGGGAGCGGGAGAAAGAGATAGGAACATCAATGATAAGAGAGAATCATCATTGTCTGCCTCCTGCACCTCCACTGGGAATGGAGCCCACAACCCAGGCATATGCTCCGAATGGGGATCAAATTGAGACCTCCTGGTTCATAACTATATGCTCAAACACTGAACCACACCAGCCAGGCCTTATTTTACTTTCTTAATGAAAAAAAACTGGCGTGGATTCAGCCTACTGAGTCTAAAATGGGTGCACAAATGCAAGGATAGTACAAGAAAAAAGTAAAATCTTTAAGGAAATGAAGAACCTAAACTTTAGATGCTAGATAATTCTATATGTGCCTTTGTAATGTAATTATATTTTTATTGTTTTCAAAATAATTTTTTTATATTTCATGTTTTACTGCATGATACATTTCAAAAGAGTTAATATTTTGGAAATTATACAGTAAAATAGGCTTAGTTGAGTTCCTGTATATAGCAAAGCAAATACTAATTTATTAACTATTGACACTATTTTGTGCCAAATAAGAAAGCAATTAGTAATAGTATTAACATTCTCACAAGTATTTCAATGTTAAAATAAAATAAAATGTTACATTATTTATTTGTGATGTAAAGGTAGGCCCATGACATTATGAATAATTGGCCTGTAGAAAGCCTTTGGCTGAAGGAATAAGAGGGGGTTGAAAGCTCAGATGTGCTTCACTCTGCAACTATGCAATAGTTAATTTATGCCCTTTAAACTAATTTAACTTTTGGAAATAAAGTTTGTAGAAATTCGTGTACTTTCTTAAGGATGCCTTTATAAATGTTCATGAAACATTATTTGTAATAAAATAGGGTTGAAAACAATTATCCATCAATAAAAGGTGTATGAAATATGTTACAGTATATGCATATGATGGAATATAATGTAACTGATCAAAATAAATGAGGAAGATGTGTAGGTTCCATAATATAAACATAATCTTGATATAGTCTTAATTTGAAAAAAAGTTGTAATGTAATGTATTACATTATATGATTTTCTAAATATAAATTATTTTATCTTTATATACATATAAAAATCTGGGAGGATATATGAAAAACTCTTAAGCATTAAATATTTTATACAGGAATATTAATTTATTTTAAAACAAGAATGAGTTGGTTCCATAATCATTAAAAAATTATTACCATGTAGAAAACAAAGGCTGCTTACTCTCACTCAAACTAACTCAAAGGTATTTACATTACATGTTCTGCAATCATAATTTTGTTTCCATTTTTTTCTAAAAATATGAAAAAGAACCAGTATTTTCAACATTGTGTTAACAAAGGAGTCATGATTAAAAACAACCTTTTTAATATATATTTAACTATTGGATTGCTATCAAGAATTTCAACCATTCTTTACTATTTAAAGTAAATGAAGTATAAACTTCTAAGATTATAGTAGGTACTCAAATGTTAATGATAAAAAGGAATGCCCAACACAGCTATGTTATTCAGAAATAACAGAAAAAAAGACAGACTACAAAAAGGATAATTTTCACAGAGTAAGTTATACATTTTCCTCTTTGAAATAGATGGATAGATGGACTAATTCTAGAATGGATTGTGAAATTTTCCTTTGGGACACATCTATTAGGGCATTTCAGAAGTGACTTCCTGTGATTGTGATGAATAAGTATCTTTTGATTGAAGATACTAGAACTGTTTAGTAGAGTTTCCTAGTGGCATTTAATTCATTTAGTTCTGTTTATTCATGACACATTAGAAATAGCCACTTTGCCTCAGTCATCAAAGACGGGCTAGTAGGAATAGTTACAGATAAGGAAAGTTACCATATTTGGGGCACAATAAAAATTTGTGTTTTGAGGCAAGGACTTGAGGAACACTTGCTAGGTATTTCCTTATTGAATGCCCTTTTCTGGATTGTCCGGTTCCATGATAACCACATTAACATTTTATCCCTATTCTTACTATAATGTTTGCAGCAAAGTATCTTTTCAATAAGTTTGTTCATATGGGCATTTTCTTTTGCTATAATTAATATAATTTATGGTTTAATTAAACCTATCCAAAATCATTGACAGTAATTTAAACAGATTATATGGAGAAGCTAGAAATATTTAGGGTAATTTTCTTCTAATATGATTCATTGGTGTAAATAAATTTAAACAAATAACACAGACCTGTAACTCTATTGCTTTGCAACTTGATATATCACATACTGCTGTTCCCCAAAGAATTTCCTTCCTAATTATGTTTTGTTCTAGATAATATTAAAGTTCATTGACATTCCCATAATACACAACAGGCTGACTGCATGAAAATTGCCTGGGAGCAATGTTGGCTGATGGGAGGATGCTAGCTTATATTAAAAAAGTACTCATTAAGGATGCATCAATAGAAAAGAAAGTTAACTTTATTAGTACTTATCTCATTTCCCCTTTGGACAGGTTAAATTATTGTCTTCATTTTTTGTACATTGAATTCTTCGTTGGTAGATACGTCATCTATCTATATAGATGACAGTAGATATCACAAGGAAAAAGGCTAATTATATATTCTTCACAATTCCAAAAAAGAAAACTTTTTAGTAATATGGGTTTCAGCCTGGCTGGTGTGGCTACATGGTTGAGCATAAATCTATGAACCAGGAGGTCACGGTTTGATTCCCAGTCAGGGCACATGCCCAGGTTGTGGGCTCAATCCCCAGTGCAGAAAGCAGCTGATCAATAATCAGTGATTCTCTTTCATCATTGATGTTTCTTTCTCTCTCTCCCTCTCCATTCCTCTATGAAATCAATAAGAATAATTTTTTAATGTGTGTTTCAAATATACTTTCTTTTCTGCCTATGAAGGAAAGTTTGAAACTTTGAAAGCCTGTGACAGAATTCGAGCTTGGCCTACACTTTCATGTAAATCAACCCTGAGCTTCATGCTTGCTATTTTGTTTTCTTGTTAAAAAGAGATTCTAGAGGGCAGTGGGTTCCATGCAACTTAATTATAACTGTCAGTTGAAAGACCTACACAGACACTGTCAGTTATTGGGTTTCTTATCAAGCCAGTAATGTGGTACGGCTGTTGTACTAATAATGAAGTTTTAATTAGCTCTCAAAAATACAGAGAGCTTATTTAAGGCCTCCAAATTGAATAGTGTATGGTTAGCTGGAAGGCATGAATGGGGGCCAAACATATCCAAAAACTGTCAAATACTTTGTATGCACATTAGGAGATAATAGCTGGGAAGCTTAACATTTGTCTTAGAAGAACTATGTGTATAAATGTTCCAGGACTTTCTTTCATATACTTAAATGATAGTCTTAAGATTACTATTATTTATTATTTTAGAAAATATGATAGCTAGGCCAAGGGTTCAATGTATCTGTTTATATGAGTGGCATTGTTGGGGAAAATATATTTTCACAAAAGTTTAAATTATCTTTGTTTAATTGGAAACTGTCTTCATTGTTATGCCAACATCACACTTACGTTTACTTATAAACTCTTATTGCTTGTTTCCCAAGCCTGACCCATGTGAAATTGTGCCAGGCCCCTGGTTCCTAACACTTGGGTCACTTACAGACCCAAACATTTTAGTAATTGTTGATTGAAACTCCCACCACTGGAGAATTTTTTATGTATTTTCAATGCAGCTCTTAGAATTAGGCCAGGGCTTTCTATTCATGCTGCACATAATGTGAAATTTAAACTAATCTTACTGGAAATAACCCTTTCCACTCCTGCCTTCTCCTTCCTACACACACACACACGCAGAATTTTAAGTAGGGAACCCATTTTGTCACAGTGAAAGGAGGAACTAAAATGAGTTGCTGCTAGAAAAATAATATCTGTGTTATTTGTACTGCCAGTTTCTATTTCTTCTCAGATCATCTCTTTTCACCAACCTGGTCTGGCTCTTATTTGAGTTTGTTAAAAGAGTGTGCTGTGTTTCACTGCTGCTGTTCAGGGTGTTTGTGGAATGAGTGCATTCATTGATTACCCACTGTGCGACAGCTTCTGTGGACGGCTTAGTGTTAAATATGTATGCAGCTCTGAGGCTGTGGGGTGAGCCTCTGGGGGTTGGAGGCAGGGATCCCGAGGCTTTGAATTTTGAATGAACATGGGTCCGGGGAATGGGAAATGGTGTGTGTGTGTGTGTGTGTGTGTGTGTGAAGAATTGTAAACTCAGAGATCAGCACGTACAGCGTGTGTGGGGAACCACAGGTATTTCCTATGCTCCTATCACAGTGTATATGAGCATCAAGGCAAAGGCCCAAGGTATGATGATTTCAAAGAGGGTTAGTGACTGTCAACCTCAGAAGACCAAGGTCATGTCCCATTCATACATGTTTTTTTTGTTTGTTTGTTTTATTTGTGGGGGTGGTTGTGTGTTTTTGTTCAAATTTTGGGACACTAGTGACTTCTTTTCAAACTCAGATGATTAAAAAGCCACAAAAGTATTAGGGGGGTATGAAATATTTTCTTTTGACATTGCTTTAAAAATATTGCTTACACCTTGGCCTGTGTTGCTAGATGGTTGGAGCATCGTCCCATAAACTGAAAGGCTATAGGTTCATTTCCCAGTTAGGGCACATACCCAGGTTGTGGGTTTGGTTCCTGGTTGGGGCACCTGCAGGAAGCAACTGATTGATGTTTCACACATCAGAGTTTCTCATTCTCTCTCTCCTTTCCTCTCTATAAAATCAATTAAAATATTAACAAATAATAAAAATATTGCTTATAAATATTCTAGGAAATATGGCTTATTCTCATATGTTAGGGTTTAGAGGCGATGGCAAATTAAGTCAGGACTTAAAAAAAAGAACAACTCTAACACACACATTCAGGAGAACTGAACCAGAAAGAGGTAGATTTATTGGTGAAGGGTTAATTCAATGCCCATCTCCCCCTCTCTGAGTACCATTGCTGGTGTTGTTAATATGGCTATGCCAGCCCCGAGAATATGTTAGGAATGGATGATCTAAACAGGAGTTAGGAGTCAGTGAACTTTTGAAAGACTCTGCCATTTCTCTTTTTAAAACTGAACAGTTTAACTTCACCCTCTGAATAAAACCCAAACTACTCATTGTCACAATTCCCTTCAGAAATCGGCCAGCGCTTACCCCTCTGACCTCATTTCCTCTCTCCTCACTTCTCGGGGGCCTCTCAGCACCTTAGCCTTTAAGCTGTTACTCAGAGAAGGTGGGCTTTTTCCTACTTCGTGACCTTTGCTCTAGATTGCCTCCCTTCACCCCATCAACTACTTGTTCAAACAGCACCATCTGGGAACAGTTTCCAGCTGATCACTTCAGAGTACTCTTGGTCTCTCTCTGACACCTTATTCTGTCTTACTTTGCTTTATAATATTTGTCTTGTGTGACCTTGACTTGTTCATTTGTTTAATACCTGTCTTTTCCATCACAAATTAACTCCATGAGGGAAAGAAACTTGGCTTCTTTACAACCACATTTGAAACCAAGAACCATAGTGGGTTTGTACTAAATAGTCAGTAAATATTTGTTGAAAGGAATACAATGACAAGCAAATGTATTACCAGATTTGACAAGCCAGTGTCTATGCCACCATCCCACCATCCAGAGGCAGGGATCTCTCCCTAATCACTGCACACTGGAGTCTAACTAATAAAAACCCTTCTCACAGGTGAACTCTGCCCCTACTTCCAATTCACAGGTGTTGGCATAGGAGATTAGCTCTGCTTTCATCCTTTTCTAGATTATTTAAAACTAGTCTCAATTTTTAAAAATTAGAATTAAGTACCTCTCTTTATTTTTTATTTTATTTTTAAAATCGTCACCCAAGAATGTTTTTTTTAAATTTATTTTAGAGAGAGAGGAAGGGAGAGAGAAAGAAAGAGACAGAGAGAGAGAGAAATAAATATCAATTGTTGCCTCCAGTATGGACCCTGATCAGGGATTAAATCTAAAACCTAGATATGCCCTGACTGGGAATGGAATATCTTTTGGTATAGAGGAAGGTTCTCTAACCAGCTAAACCACCAGGCCAGAAAAAGTATATCACTTTATATGAAATATTGCAAACTGTAATATATTGGTGAACATTTTTCAAGTTAGTTTTGATATCATCCTATATAATAAAAGCCTAATATACAAATCGACTAAATGGCGGAACTACTGGTGAACAACCAGACACTATGATATGCACTGACCACCAGGGGGCAGATGCTCAATGCAGGTGCTGCCCCCAGCCCACAGGCCCCAGGCCAGCCATGATGGGTGCCAGCAGTGCCCATCACCCCCGCCCTTGATCACTCTGCCAGTTGCCCCACAGATTGGCACTGATTGCCAGCCAGGCCTAGGGACCCTACCTGTGCACAAATTTCATGCATTGGGCCTCTAGTACTTCATAAATTGTAGAGAGAAAAACTTATATCCATTTTTTTTATTTTTTATGTGTTCTCTGATTATTTCTACCAAGATTGTAATAATAATTACAATTTATTATTGTAATAATAAAAATGTACAATATTTATTGAGCATTACCTGTATTTATGGACAGTATTATAAGTGTCTTAGAAGGAATTAGCTCATTTAATTTTCATATATCCTGTGAAAGTAGTACTTCCATTTCCCAGATATGATTAGTGAGGTGCAAAGATGTTAAATAACCTACCTGAGCTGAAACATGTACTTGACTGTGGAGATGGAGTTCAAACACTGGCAGCAAATACAGAGCAACTTATGACTATGCTGTGTTTTCTTCATTTTTATTTCAACCAGGAAACTTAAATAATGTGTTTTCTAATATATTTTAGACAAGTAGGTGTGCAAGTGAAAACATCTTTGTCATCCTTGGTTTTCCTATTTATATAGTAGTAGAAGGAGAAAAAGATTTTTTTTTTTGTGTGTGTGTGTGTGTGTGTGTGTGTGTGTGTGTGTGTGTGTGTGTGTGTTTTGAAATCTGAGTGTCCACAGAAGGCTAAGGATTTGGTTTATTTTAATCTGATGCCTAAAAGGATTTGGGAGATGAAATATTATCCTCAGATTCACAAGGCCTTAATAACTTCAGAAATGTTCCAGAGATGTGTTTGCAGAATTCTGGTCTTGTGTTTGCATAATAAACCAGCAGCATTTGAATGATATTTCTAAATCTGTTGAATCTATGAAGTGAGCAAATTTAATTTTCAAGAGATGTTTACAAAAATTATTTTTATTATCAGCCAAGTAATTATTAGAACTGACTAGAGTCCAAAGGACTCTTTGAAATAAAAATCCTTCCAGAATTTTTAACCAAGTATTTTGGTTTTAAACTTTCATCTGGTATATCTACGTCCTATAAAAAAATTCTAATTCTAGTTACATGATACTATCCTATACCTTAAGTAATTGGACCTATAGACTATGTACTTGCTGTAGGGAAACACAGTAAAATAGTACTAGTTTTGTCAAAAACCAGGCTATGTGAGTTTACTTCTTCATGTCTGTTTACAAAAGCAAGGTGCAAATGCCACCTGGAAGAGCAGCTGCTCAATAAATGAGTAACATTTTCACAACAAACCATCAAAAATAATAGCAATAAACAGGAGAAAACAAATCATTTTATATTGCAAAATCACTGTTTACGGTAATATGTGTGAGGCAAAACTTTATACGGCCAATTAGCATCTAATAGGTACATAAAAATGGTAAAATACATGGAGCTTTTATAAAAATGACTTGTTAAAGAAGCCTTTTTTATTGATATTAAAAGAAGGGGGGAGAGAGAGAGAAACATTGATGTGACAGAGAAACATCCATCAGGAGCATCCAAACCAGGGATCAAACCTTCAACTTGGTTATGTGCCCTGACCAGGAACCAAAGCTGTCACCTTTCCAGTGCACGGGACTACACTCCTACTAACTGAGCCACACCCATCAGGGCTGAAAGAAACGTTTAATATATCAATATTAGTACATACCAAATTTATGATATAAGAAAAATAACATTTAAAAATATTAATGTCATCATTTTAAGCATAACTTGATAATTTATTCTCACAAAGAAAAAATGGCAGATTACAAATAAAATATTATACAAGGCATAGATTTGTACCTTAAGAAATAAGAATATAAAAAAGGAGAACTAAATTTTGAACATGTTTAGTTCACCAGTACCACATGTATTGGAGTAGTGAAAACTCAAAATCTGAAGTTATTTTAAAGAATATGAAACCTAGAGCTCTTTGCTTCAAGACTTTATGGGTTATGCTTAAGGCTTTACTTAAGGTAAATTCTCAGCTTTTGTTTAAAATAAATTGAGCATTCACTCAAGAATGTAACCCAGAAAAGGATGAGGAAAGACATTAAAAGGGAAAGTAAATAAACATGAATAACTATTAAAGACATCTATCTACAGCCATTGTGGACCTCTGGGCTTAGAACCACTGCAGAAAGCATGAGTGGGATTGTGGATCCAAAGAGGAAAGTGGCATTTGATGGAAAGGAACTACCATGGAGCTACAGAAATAACAATTAAAATCTGTAAGAATTTAAGTCTTGAAAAATGGATTTATTTACTCTGGTTGTTAGATTTTAAAGATGACACTACCAATTTTTAGTGATAAACCTGCATTTAAAAATGTTTCCAAATTCAGCTTTTCAAACTTAAGAATAGGGAATATATGTGGTTCAAGGATAATGAGTCAGGGATTCAAATTGATTAAAGTTAAGAAAAGCGATTTTATATTGTATTCGAGGCAAAAAGACCAGATTGCAAAAATAATTAAAGAGGTGCAACCAAGAGATAGTCAAGAGATAAATAATTATCCTCTGATTTAATTTAATTCTTACATTTAATCCTCATGTCATTTAATCTTTACATCAATTCAGCTATAAAAGTTTATTTAAAAATTTACACCATAGGCAATTTATTCATATACATAGGAAGTAATCATTTTTTAAATTTTACTTATTTCCAGAAGTTGCTTGAGGCACTAAAGATACATCTGATAGAAGAAACAATTGACCCACATTTGACATTTGCAGATAGCAGATTTGCAAATGACCTATAGATCATGCTGATAATGACTATCTGTGAATAGAAAAGAATACTGGATTTTTTCAGGGTCAGTGAAGTTAGCAGAAATGAATAGATGACAAGCCTTGAAGGCAAATAAAGTAGTCACTAGTAAGGCACATTTTTTATTTTTGCATTTACCCATTCAACAATTATTTTTGATTACCTATTTGATAGGCCTTGAACAAAGGATATAGCACAATAGGGAAGAGACACAGAGCAGTCACCAGGACTGGTCAGGATTTTCCCTGGGAGCTCACATTCAACTGGGTAATCTGCACTAATAAAAGAGTAAAATTCAAATTGTTTGCCAGCCAATCAGGAGTGAGTATGCAAATTAACCCAACAAAGATGGTGTGTTTATTTGAATATGCAGGCTCCTAGTGGGAGGGGGCAGAGTGGTATGTTTGGGTCATTGCCATGGCGACAAGGAGGTGTTCCACACTTCCAGCTGCTCTGGGCCTCTTGGCAGCATGGGAAGGTAGAAATGTGGCTCCAGGCTGGAGCGAAGGTAGTGCCAGCAGCCAGGAAAAGGAAGGCCCCTTCTTGCATGAATCTTTATGCATTGGGCCTCTAGTATGAATAATTACCTGGACAGCAGTAATGCACAGACACACACACACACACACACACACACACACACTTACAGATCATAATCTGGAGAAATAAGCAGAGCTATGTAAATGTGCAGCAAGACCCCGTTAGATGGGAGATTCAGGGAAGTGTTCCTTGAGGAGGTGAAATCCCATTTGTGTCAGGCCAGGGAATAGGAGAGTAATTTCCAGAGAAAGCCTTGTGTGATGCAGGCCTAGGAAAGGATGAACTTGGCTGAGTGTTGGAAGTGAAGGAGAGAGTGGTGGGAGGGGTTTGAAAAGGAATTCACCAGCAGGATCACAGAAGGCTTTATTAAGCTGTAAATAGGAATTTGCATAAAGTCAAAGAGAATTTGGAAATCATTAGAGAATTGTAAACAAGGGAGTGGCATCTGATTCATATTTTGTATTTTTAAATATATTTTATTGATTTTTTACAGAGCAGAAGGGAGAGGGATAGAAAGTCAGAAACATTGATGAGAGAGACATAGATCAGCTGCCTCTTGCACGCCCCCTACTGGAGATGTGCCTGCAGCCAAGGTACATGCCCTTGACCGGAATCGAACCCGGGACCCTTCAGTCCGCAGTCCGAAGCTCTATCCACTGAGCCAAACCGGTCTTGGCCTGATTAATATTTTAAAAGAACATTCTGAATGCTTCTGTTGAGACTGAGTCAGAAAGAGAGAGGAGGAGACAGCCAGGGAAAGGAAGCAAAAATACAATCATTCAGCAGTGAAAGTTTTCTGAGTACCTATCATCTGCATGACAATATTTAAATTTTGGATTGTATCATGTTATCGACAATGGATTTGTAAAGGCCAATCAGAACAAGTACATTGAACTACTTAGAGATAATTTATTTGTCTAGTACTATATATATATATATATATATATATATATATATATATATATAATCTTTGAACTAGAAAAAAATGTTCCCTTTCATGCAATATTTATTTGCAGCTGAAAGGGAAGGGAGAGGAAGCCTGACCAGGAGCAATGGAAGGGTGAAAATATATTCTGTATTGTCTGTGTGGTGTTGTCAAAGTGCCTTATTTTCCAATGTATCTGTAAGACTCAGCGTGCAGACCTGGGAATTCAGGGAGACATTTAAATCCCATCACTATTATCGTGCACAGCTGAGGGCAGACACTATTCTAGGTGTGGACAATACAGTCTATGTCCCTTGATATAAGTTCGGTCCCATACTCATGGGGTTTATACTCAGGCGATGAATACAGACATTACACCTATTACTGGACTAACAGAGTCTGTTTGCCTTTGCAATAAGACCGAACAAGTGTTTGCAGCCAAGAAAATAAGGGTTTATTATTTGAGGAAATGGGAGTCTCAATAACCTAGTACTCATGACCTGGCTTGCCAGGGGCTTCCAGGTAGGAAATAATCATTAAACATGGTAACTAATTGATTTAAGTTGTGGTCAGGATTTTGGTCTTTACTGATTGGTTGGTACTTGGGCACAGGGTAGTTGATCATTGCATCTGGTCCTGACGGCATTTTTTCTGGTTCATTCTGCTTTCCTGGGTCAGGAGCTAAAACACCACTGAGACTAAGATGTTACCTTTAGTTTTATTGAAAACTTTGTCTGTGGTAAATAAAACACACAAAACAAATAGAAAACACAAAGTTTTGTTCCTAAAATTTGTTTAATGTTGACCAGAACCTCATTTTCCTGAGGCCTTAATGATTAAAGGAATAGACATGTGAGGGAGCGGGGATGGGAGAGGCAGGGTGCTAGAGGATGCCACTTTGAGTCAAAGGAGAGAAAAAAGAGGTCAGATTAAAGAAAATAAAATTTCTGAATGCCTACACATGGTAGGGATAGGGGAGTATGGGGCCCATTGGAGCATAAGTGGAGTGCCACTTAGGAGAAAGCCCTAAGGGCAGACAAAGGATGAGCAGAATTCAGCAAGCATCGGTAGAAATGGAAAGGAAGCAGAGAGCAAAGAACTTGGTATATGAAAGGGTGCTGCTGAAAATGTATTAATTATTATCATTATAAAAACTGTAGCCAAAACGGTTTGGCTCAGTGGATTGAAAGGTCCCAGGTTCGAATTCCGGTCAAGGGCATGTACCTTGGTTGTGGGCACATCGCCAGTAGGGGGTGTGCAAGAGGCAGCTGATCAATGTTTCTAACTTTCTATCCCTCTCCCTTCCTCTCTGTAAAAAATCATTGAAATATATATTTAAAAAAAAAACTGTAAACCAGATTAAATTCATTTTCTGAAATTTCTTTACATTTTTACAGCTCTCAATATCAAATATACCCTTGACATGTGAGCCACCAGAGGTTTAGTCACTGCATTTGGTAAGCTCTGAAGCACATTTGTGACCAATGGTCTAGTGAGAAATTTTACTATCCATTTAATATCATATCCACAGCCCCCAGAATGATGTTTTGTGTGGAAAAATTGTGCAAAATCATTAGTTATGTTAACTACACTATATTTAGTGTAGTTAGGTGCTGAATGGTTCTGTGATTACTTGGGGAAATAGGATTTTTAGAGGAAGCAGAAATAATGTAAATAAAATGAAATCATATTAGAACTGAAGCATCTGGCAGAATAAGTCTTTCTATATCTGATGTGAAACTGCATGCAGCCTGCCACTACCTTAGTATTTGAACCTGACTGCTTCCTCTGCCTACCCCTAAACAAAGCAGGAGCAATACATGATGAGTGTAGATGAGATGAATAACTTTATTTAGGATTTTAATCTTACATGTAGCAATAACTGCAGCAATTATTCTTATTACCTTCAAACTTCTTTTGCAAGGAAAGCAATATAGTTGAACAGAGACAGAAAAGACATGTGATTATATCTCTCATTTTTAATTACCATATTCTCTTAGACCAGTGATTTTTAACCTTTTTTTAATTTCTTGGCACATATAAACTAATTACTAAAAATCTTTGGCACAACAAAAATATATATATTAATTTTTGTCAGGTCAGCAAAAATAAAAATATTTTGCTGATCTGACAAAAAATAGATACAATTTTGATTCATTCATACCAGATGGCTACTGTTGTGTTGGCTGTTGTCATTTTTTTTTAATTTGACAATCTCAGTGCCCCTAAGTAGTCAAGTATTGCATGTTTAAAAATTCTTGATGCACACCAGTTGAAAATCTGTCTTAGACTCAGTTCTATTAGTGTTTCAACAACTGGCATATCTCTGAAAATATTTTTTCTATGTTAATTGTAAGCTAAGCATTTCAATAAGACTTGTCCTAATTCCAGTGAAGACAGAAATGTTCATACTCTATTATGGTGTGTGTGTGTGTATGTGTGTGTGTGTGTGTGTGCGTGTGTGTGTGTGTGTGTATTGTTTATGTTTCCTAGATTTCAAGAAAACATGCATTCAGGTATAAAATGCTCTAAGACAGGTTTTTGTAAACTTAACCCAATTTTCCCCTGGTCTCCTTTATAAAAACTTGATGATTATGTCTCAATGCATACATCAATCCTAACATCCAAGTTGATTTTAAAGGAATAGAAAGCCATAAGCCAAAAGAGGGTTGGGTTGTGAGTCTCATATAGTTTTTGGCACCACTTTAACTTTTTAGAATTCCTCTGACTTCAAGATTCATTCTTTTTCTGTCTACTTTCCATTTTTAGGAAAATTAGAGATAGTTCTTAGAGCTAAATATCACCCTATCTCACATTCAGAGTTACAAAAATCACCCCTCCTAACTCTCCTGGTTTTTACTGATGTTTAATTTTTAAAAAGACAAAAAAAAGTCAGTACCATAAGTATTTGAGGTATATCTATAACTATTCATATATGTGTACTCCTTTATGCAATAAGAATTAATCCTTGCCAGGGCAGGGAAGATATGAAAAAATATGGGGAGTGTCTGACCCATCAATATTTCTTTTCTAGTTTTTAATCCAATGCTCTAGCAGTTTCTAATTTCTCACTTTTCAAGTGAATTTATGTTCTCATCTTTTTCATTTATACAAAAGTTACTTATACTCAACCATTTAATTCTGAATATCCTCTTATTAAGTGAATTATATCTTTCAAATATCATTTTCTAGTTGAATCTCAACCATTGAGTCTTGATTATATGCTATAATTTTATGTTTATATCCCTTTATTAAAGTCAAAATACTCTTTTCTTTACTACATAGTATATAGGCAACAAAGACCATAGGAAGTTTTTCTGAAGCTCTTTCTGATTATATTATCATATAAGTTATTGGCCATGCCCATATTGATTATACTTTACATCATTCCCCATGTCCTTCTTGGTATCTGGTTGTATAATTTTATCTGGGATGTTTTCCCTCTGATTCTAATTTAGATCTGAGTCATATTGATGAAACTGGCAAGTCTCCAGGCAGACATTTTCTTTCTGCTCCTCATTAGAAGCTCTCAGATACCCTTGCCAAGCGCCTATCACTCTGGGTTTTATTCATGGGATAAAAAGCAAAATCTCATTAAAGTGCTGCCAGCCAGCAATTTAGCCAGACATTCATACCCCACAGCATCCTTTATCTTCCAAAGTTCCAACTTTCATTGGAAACAAAAATGATAAAGCCACCTGTGTCCCGCATTTCTTCATGTTCAAAAAGGACTTGGGAAAAGACAGGGCCTTGATTTTGTCTTCTACCAATGCACATTCAGAGGATGCCTTCAGATCTCTCAAGTATTTTATTTTGCACATGATTTTATTTCACCTCTCAAAAATAATGCGTTAAGCCTGTAATCATTGTCCTGGTTTGTCAAATTAAAAGATAGGTGGAGTAATGGAGTGATCTTTCACAGCAGAAAAAACGTAGATTCCAGGTCAGATGCTCACTTGATTTCTAGCTCATCTTTCTAACACAGAGTTAGATCCTTATGTTTTCTGTCAACTACTGCTTGTATCATCTATGCCACCCACAGCTTCCATGTTTAGAAATATCTTATCTATCCCACCTCATTTAATAAGCTCTACTTCATTTTGCACCTTTGGTAATCAAGCAGGTATAACTCTCAGTTGGAATTCTAATACATGTGAGATAACAAAAGTATTTCAAAAAAATTTAAATTAACCTGAACAAGAGAAGTGACATTAGTTCTTATATCAGTAAATGGAGACTTTGTTTAGGTTTTTGAACATTTTTGAATTGACAATGACTTTGTTTCTGCCCTAGGAGACCTCACTCATGCACCACTGGCCCTAACAATAGTGTGTTTAACTTAGATCAGACATCATTGATCTATATGAGTCCTAGAATTAAAAGACAGATTTGTACAATGTTGTATGCAAGACATTAGCCGAAGATGTGTAATGTATTAAGTGAGAAATTACTAAGAAGCTAGATTTCACAAAATCTGCATGGCTGAAATATCAATTATGTATGTTGTTTTGGTAAGGCAATTGCCTGAATTAATTTTAATGTGATATTTTTTATCTTTCTGTTGGATTCTTTTTTATAGTAAAATGACATTATGGAGCATCTCCTAACTTGAATTTGATAGTACTCCAAATGGGAGAATGGCTAACGGTTGTTAATGATAAATATATAGTGCTAATCAATTAGAATCAGGCTTCCTACTGAAACAGCTGTCATTACAATCCTTGTCAAACTAACACTCCAGGAAACCACACCTTATCTATGAAGTTGACAAAGAACTCATTTTCTTCCTAAGTATCACTACTTTTGTATTGCCTATAATGTTTATGATATAATTTTACATAAACTTCATATATTCCGAATCCCATTTTTATGTCTATTCATCTAATGATGTTTTTAACAAATACATGATTTCCAGTTATCTATTGCTGCATAATGAGCCACCACAAAAAACAAACAAACAAAAAACTTAGCTTAAATAACATTCATTTGTTCATGCATTTAAAATTTGGACAGGTTAGTAGAGATGGCTCATGTGGCATCAGGTGGAGCAGCTCAAACTGGAATGAAGAAGGCTCTTCCAAATGGTTTCCTCACATGATGAGCAAGCCCGCGCTGCTGTCATGAGAGCTGAAAGCTGAGGCCTTGGTTCCTCTTCATGTGTGTGTGAATCCCCATTTATCTTCCTCCCTCTTGCCTATTTCACACTGCCACATCCCTATAATTCTATTGGTTGAGGCTGTTACAGGGCCCGCCCAGCTTCTTGAGACAGAGACATAGACTCTACTTCTTAGAATAGTGTCAAAGAATATGTGCTCAACTTTAATTCATCAGGATATTTTATCTCAAGAGATGAGACATGAGAAAGTATAATAGCTTATGGTGACTGCCTACCCAGTCTTCAAACATTTACCCATCATTCACCAAAGTTCCTGTAGGCAGTAAACTAGAAATTATATTATGTAATTATTTTAGTGATTTAACTTTTTATATGTTAACTAGCAGCCCTGAGCATGAATCCATGCACCAGTAGCTCTCTGCAGGGCCTGGCTGCTCCGAGCCTACTGCCCAGAGGCTCTCCATGGCCCAGAGGCCCATCCATGGCTGGGCATGGAATGCTTGCCTCATTGCCAAGGCGGCAAGGCAAGCATTCCCCCCTTCTCCTGACTGCTCTGTGTTCCCTGCCCAAAGGCCCTCTGTAGCCGGGGTGGAATGCTTGCCTGTCACTGCAGCATTGAAGCAAGCATTCCACCAGGCCACTCACGCTGCCCACTATCAGTGGCTGCCTCGCAGGACTGGGGGACTGGGGCAGGGCGGAGAGGACTGGGCACTGCCATCTTGTGGCTATGGGCACCACCATCTTTGTGATGGAGTGATGGTTAATTTGCATATTATCCTTCTATTACATAGGATTATACAACTTGACCAAATAAAAAGACTCTTTATAAACTATTCCAAGTATATAATTCAGAATGTAAGTTTCTTGAAGACTCAGACTTTGAAATTTTAATCTAATATATGCAGAATCAAATATGAGGTTTTTATAAATATGTCATGTATATATATATACACATAAACACACATATACATCTTCATAGGAAAGGTTATGGTAGATCATAGTGTCAGAAATTGTAGGGAAAATACATGTACTACACATAAAAATATTTTCCACATAGGGTATTATATGGTCCAGTATGTAGTTAACATAAATGCATTGCTTCATATCTTCTTTATTGTATTAATCTATTTCTGTGATGTGATATTTTGCCTCCTTTGTTCTTTCTACCTAAGACTGGTAAATAATGAGTATTTCACATGATGTCTTATTATGATGCACAAGACATCCTTATACATTTTTTTAGTTTATTTAATTTTGGGCTTTGGATTTTATAGTTTTGATTGATAGATATCTTCCAGAAAACATGTATAAAGTATAATGCTGAAGACAGAGAATCAGAAATGCAGTGATGTCTGTGTGTGTGTGCATGTGTAATTTGAAAAGGGAAACCAGTGTCCTCTCCTAAAGCAGCAGTGTTTACAGGTTAAGTAAAGTACCTTTCTAAATTAGGCAGAGTCGCCAAGACCGGTTTGGCTCAGTGGATAGAGCGTCGGGCTGCAGACTCAAGGGTCCCAGGTTCTATTCCAGTCAAGAGCATGTACTGTGGTTGTGGGCACATCCCCAGTGGGAGATGTGGAGGAGGCAGCTGATCGATGTTTCTCTCCCATCGATGTTTCTGACTTTCTATCCCTCTCCCTTTCTCTCTGTAAAAAATCAAAAAAATAAATTAGGCAGAATTGATGACTGCCTATGTACCTATCTTCCTGTCTGGTAAGAAGTTTAGTGAATGATAGCTAAACATGTGAAGACTAGATAGACACCCAATATAACACATTATACTGCCTCTCTTTAGTATTATTTTCAAGGAATTTAATTATTTTTTCTGTCATTCTACATTTTGTCCTTCACAGATTACTTGTGTGTCTATGAGTTGACGATTAAGATACTAAACTCCCATCAATTTACAAATGGCTAAGGTTAGAGGACAAGCCCTAAAGTAAGATGTACCTGGTAAAATGTCAAAGGTGACTTCTTCCATGTTTGGAAAAACAGATAATAACAAACTATGTACACACTTTGAAGAATTTAACATTTTGTCTATCCTTTAAACTCTGTTCTTGAAATATTTGTTGATTTTTTATTTAGAGATGATGGTGGGTAGTGCAGTCGATAGAAACTGTAAAAGGACCACTGGTATGTAAGCCAGCTATTGTCATAAAATTACAACCCACTGGTGACCTAATATCCCCATACCTAGCAACTTTTTGAACCATTCTTCCAAACAATTTACAGTTTACCCGGAAAAGGGCATAAAGTAAACAATATTTTTTTCTGTCTTCTAAGTTTCCAGTGACATATTAATGCCTTTGGGATATTTTAGTGTTCTGGGCAACTGTTCCTTAACCCAGGTCAGTCAACAAAATAAAGACCAAATTGCTTTATATGGGAATCAATAGCCTTCAAAATCTGTCTCCATTTATATTTCTAAATTAATCTTCTGTTCCTAATCCATCTTGCACCCTTGGCCTTAGCAATTTTTAACTTTATGTTTGGTTGGTTTCCTGTTGTTTTTTTTAACTAGTTGTTTTCTCATGCTTTCATCTTTTGGACATACAAATTCCTAGCCTTCTAATACTGATACCCCTGTAGTTTACATGAAAAATATGCAATTTAACATGACAACTTTGAACAGTTTCTGTAAGTGTACATCCCCTTTACAGCATTAGTTTGGCATTTTACTTGGCTTTTTTCTTACCTTACATATACCTCTGTAAGAGCAGATAGTAAAATGTTGTTTATACTTAATTTGCTTGTATCTTTGAAAAAGACTATTATTTTTGTAAATTTTCTTTATATTCCCATCAGCTACCATCTAAGCTGTGCTCAATAAATATAAATGAATCATGTTTACTTATGGCTGACCTTGACTTGAGAATATTTAAGAATTGAGTGGTTGGAGATCTAAATAAATCTACACTGAAAGCACTACAAAAATTGTCAATCCCAATGCCGTCCTTGTGTGTAATAACTCCTTGCCTAGGTTATCATATGCTGCTAGGTATTTGAAACTACTATAAAGATTTCTTTGATATATATTGCATACTGGAATCATATCTATAGGGAACAGCTTTTTCCTCTTGTACTCTAATGCTTCTTGTACTATAATAAAAGAACAGATGGCTCTAAGTCTAAAATTTCATAATGCCCTCAAGAGATTTATAATTTATTAGACTTTTATTTTTCTTTAAGTCATTTATTTTTATATTGTGAAGTCTTGTAAATTAAAACCATTTTGATTGACTTTTACTGAGTTTCACTGGTAATTTAAAGGTATAAATAATGAGAAAGGATGCAAGAGTCCAATAAAGCCTCATAACTAAATTACGTTTATCTATAGTTTGTAAAACACAGGCTTGACATTACTTAATATACATGAATTTAGAACCTTTTGGGAATATATAAAATATTATCAGATGAAAGATAGCTCTTAGGTGAGTACAACAGCACCATAGACATATACTTTTTAGAGGAAGGAGCTTCTCCTTTTTTGAAAAATGAAATGCCATACAATGCCATCAAACTGTTCATATTTCAAACATTAACTCAGTATCTTCTAGTTCCAGAGGACATGATTAAAGCTTTTTGGAATAGCAAGGGCTGGCAGAATAAATTCCCATCTCCACTTTATTGGTTGTACGTATGTGGCATAATCATCTGTCTATGATGAATTTATCATAAAATATTGCATTTTCACCTCTGCTGGAGATCTGGGTATATATTAGGAATTAAAATAAGATCTTGGATGATCAGTTTCTTTAAGAACTGAATTTCCCCCACCAGCCTAAGGTAATATATTGGGATAAACTGTGATATGAGATGTCATAAATATAGACAACTTAAGGTTTAAGAAACAAAATGAATTTCAGAATTGGGGAATAGGGTACAAAATCACACTATAATCCAGACTGATTAATTTACATCTCCAACATAAATAACTTCATCTGTCACTCTTTGGTTTTCTGTAATTACAGTATATGAAAGGCTCAGTTACTGTCCCTGCCACTCATCCTTCACCTACACACATCCTTTCAGGCAATGCCTGCGTCTTGCTCTTGAAGAAATGACTTCCTGCTTTTCTCTTTTCTCTGGATGACACCTACTCATCTCTCATTATGAAATCCATTTATTGCCTACTCTAGGAAGCCTCCCCATAGACAGTTTAGGTTCATAATTTTAGTTAATTCTTCAGAATATTTTGTGAATATCTATGTCCACATTTAACACTTTGCATTATAAGTATTTTTTCATATATCTCAGATGCTATAATTTGAACTCTTGAGGACTAGCTAGACTGTGTCTTCATAGACAGTGATCTATATAAATTTGTTAGTTGAATGGCAAACTGAGCAATGTCAAGTAGAATGGAAACTAATCCCTAGCCAAGTTCATTGTACTTAAACAACTCTGATAATTGGGCCAACTGGCTCCATTTCTTTTGCTAAACTATAATTTAATATGATATAATTATGAATTGTAGACAAATAAAAATAAACCCTAGTCAAAGATTTTGTTTATGGACTAATGTGTGGATTTTCAAGATATTAAAACTAGGCTAAGGTGTACATAAGGAGTTAAGTATATAGTTAGTATTTGAAAATTATATCAAAATAATATTTTGGACTGAGACATAAAGCTGTGCAATATGTAACAGAGAAATAAACCATAGACATTCAGCCTATCTGATCCACTTGACAGAAATTGGTTTCATATTCAACATAAGTAACTCAATTTATGAGAGCATCTCTATCAGACAAAAGCATTTGAGTTTCTTAATCCTAGCCCTCGCGGAAGTATAAACATGACCTAGCAAACCGAAAAGAAAGCCCAATATTGCACTGAGCTAGTACAATAATCTATTTTATCTATTTTCAAGTTCAGATAAGTTTACTGGCACTTCTTATTTAAGTAGAGGGTTTCAAAATCAAATGGCAATACCCAGCAGAAGGCAGTGGAGGCAATGAAATGAGGTAGGCCTTTATAAATTTGGAACCCAACATTTTTAGATGTGTTGGTGTTTCAGAGATTCCTGTTTTCAGAATTAGAGTGTAAAGACTCCCAATTTTAAGATGTTGGTAGTCACTTAAAAATATTTTAAAACATTGGGCCAAATAATCCCGCGTGTGGTTTATGAAGATTGAGAACAACCAGACTGCGATGCCTGTGGCAGAATCCTACGAAAAGCTTCTGTGCAGAAACTGAATCTCATATATCGTTTTCTATCTGGGCACACGTGACAGATTTTATTTTTTCTTGTCCTTTGGGAAACATCTCTGCTCTGGAAACATTGAAGAGATAAAGTTTGCCTTAAGAAGTTTTTCTCTGCCCTTTCTTAGTACATGTTGGTGATGACAGTCTCTTACAGCTCTTTTTCTACTAAAGAAGTATCTGAAAATGTTAATAGCTCCAGCCACACTCCCCATGGAATCAATTAACCATAGGGAACTTTCAAGTATCTAAGAGATATAGTTGTGTAAGTTTAGTATGTTGGTTTTTTTTAAAATATTTTTATTGATTTTTTAGAGAGAAAAGAAGGAGTGGAGAGAGGGAGGGAGGGAGAGGGAGAGAGGGAGGGAGGGAGGGAGAGAGGGAGAGAGAGAGAGAGAGAGAGAGAGAGAGAGAGAGAGAGAGAGAGAGAGAGAGAGAGAGAGAGTAAGAAACAGCAGAGATTGACTGCTATCCCCTACTTAGATCCAGCCCACAACCCTGACTTGGACCCTGGCAAAGAATCAGACCAGGATACTTTCGGTGCATTGAATGAGTTCTCATCCAACTGAGCCATACCAGCCAGGGTTTACTTAGTATGTTTTAAGAATTTTATATGTTTCCCAAGAAATTAGAGAAGGAAAACTTGTGGAGCACGACTCAATTTTACCCCTCATAATTTTATTTGAGAAAGATATATATGTTAATGTCTAGGAGCACAACTTAGTAAATGTCAATTACAAATGGTCTGCAGTGTGTAAATTTCATTAGCACTCCAGAAATGAGTTAAAGCTGCTCTTAAATAATGGTTCTTAAATTTAATCACATAATAAGATACAAGGAATCTCTAGACTCTTTTTGAAAGGTCATTTAAAACTCAAGATGTGAAATTAACTATAAACTATATGTAACATTGCTGATTTAGAAATAATCTTATTCTATATTTTATTTTAAATACACAAGGTTTTTGAAGTTTTGGAGATTTTTGGGATAAAAATAGAGACTCTCCACTATGACTTAAATTATCCAAAAGGTACAATTTAAAAATATTTTATAAATATTTAGTTTCTTTGTATATATAAAAATACAGACAGAGGAGATCATTCAGGAATAGGACTTAAGGCATATATGTATTAAACGCAGTTCTCAAGATAGACAATTTTCTGTGTATTTGCTTTTCCTAGTTAATTAACAGTTTCAAGCACTTTATTTTAAATCACTGGTGCTCCTGGGATAGGTTTATTTTAAAAACAAAGTAGTTATTTTAAAAATAAACTCTTATTGCCTAAGGAAATGAAACCTCTGATGTGTGGGGGTTGGAAGGAGGATGTTTGTATGTGTGTGCTTATTTTAAGTGATCTGAGTCATTATATAAACTACCCCATTGTATTTACAGGCTGCATTAAGTAAATACCAGATATCAGAACTCTTTTTTCCATCTTTGTGGTAGCTGTTCTCCCAGATGGTCCCTGTGCCCTTTCAGGTCCTAAAACTCACAAGGGTTTAGGCCCTGCCACTTTGTATTTTGGGGATTCCTGAGGCCCCTATAAGAAATCTGATGACTCTGTGGGAGTGACCACATGAAACAAAGACTATAAAAAGAAGTATCTAAAAAAATAAAAATATATATAAAGAAAAGCATGTGTGCCAAGGCACTAAGCATATGGAAATACTGTCTTGGATCTTTCAGATCTGCTAAATCATGTCCAAATTCCTGACCAACAGACTCATTAAAAGTCATAAAACGGTTGTAATTTGAAGCTTTTAAATTTCGCATACTTTGTTCTGCAGCAATAGCCCAAACAATCTATTTTTCTCAAATGAAAGTCCCACATTTACTGACACACCATTTAGAGATAATTTATTTCAGCATCAGAAAGCTGTTTTTGAATTTATCTAGAAAAACAACATACAGCAGTTAAATTTTAAAATGCCTCCACTGGAGAACCAAGATGGCGGCATAGGTAAAACACCTATCTTGCTGTCATACACAGCAATTTTAAAACTACAACTTAACGAAAGAACGAACACCATCCAGAATCACCAGAAAGCTGGCTGAGTGAAAATTCCACAAATAAAAGTGAAGATAACACACTGTGACTTGGAGGAGCCACTGAGGACAGCGTTGAAGATATGCGCGGAGAGAGGTTTGGAGCACGCGCCAGTGGATAGGGTGGGCAGCTGAAAACTGGCCAGTTTTCTTAAACAGGGGAGACAAAGACGTCCCACTGGACTGATTATCCAGCTCTGGGCGAAGTCCAGGGAACCCACAATCATACAGGGTAAAAACTGGACAGTGGGAGGGCCCGCCGAAGCTCGGGTGCTGCAGGGGTCTGCCAGCTTGTGGAGTAGATGAGCTTGTGCAGAGTGCGCGTGAACTTGGGAACAACACAGCTGCCTGTCTGCACAGAGAGTGCTCGTGACTTACTCTTTCATTCGGGAAACCATCAGACTGCTTTGTTTTAGGACTCTGGGTGAGATGTTGGGTGTGCAGACTCATTTGGGGAGAGTCTGAATACCCCAGCAGCTGGTGAAGCTTGGCAGCGGTTCTCTCTCAGAGGTGCTGGCAGCCAGTGCCCCTGGCACAAAGTCCCTGGGAACACATAGGGTGGGGCTGACACTGTCTGCTTGGCCCGGAGACTCCGCCCATCCAACCTGAGCACAGCTGAACTTCACAGACAATTGGCCTGGAGGTCAACCCTCCAAGTACTAACAACGATTAACCTGAGCTTAACTTCAGCAAGACTGTGCAACCCATATCCACCTCAGGTAACTGGGGAGGCTGAGCCACTGTCCCTTGTGGGACGTCTACTACACAAAGCTAATTGACCAACTCAGGGAAGCAGCCACCATGCAGAGACATGGAAAGAAATCAGATGTGAAAGAAATGGAGGAAAAAAAATGACGTGGAATTCAAAACCATAGTTATAGGGCTTCTCAAGAAGCTCCTAGAAAAGGTTGAGACCTATAAGGAAATAAACAAGATCTACAAGGAAATGAATGAGACCCTCAAGGATATGAACAAGACCTGCAAGGAAATTATCAAGACCAACGTGGAAATGAATGAGTCCTACAAGGATATGAATGAGATTCTCAAGGATATGAAACAGGAGCAACCAGAAATTAAGCATACACTGACTGAAATAAAAAATATTATACAAAGACCTAAAAGTACTCTAGAGCACCCCAAGAACCAAGTTAAAGATTTGAAATACAAAGAAGCAAAATCCACTCAGCTAAAAAAGCAAGAAACCAAAAGAATCCAAAAAATTAAAGATAATGTAAGGGGCCTCTGGGACAACCTCAAGCATACCAACATCCAAATTATAGGGGTGCCAGAAAAAGAGAGAGAGCAAGACAATGAAAACCTATTTGAAGAAATAGTGATCGAAAACTTCCCACACCTGGTGAAAGAAATTGACTTAGGAGTCCAAGAAGTGCACCGAACCCCAATATAGAGGAACCCTAAGAAGACCACACCAAAGCACATCATAATTAAAATGCCAAGAGCAAAAGACAAAGAGAGAATATTAAAAGCAGCAAGAGAAAAACAGTTAGTTACCTATCAGGGAGCACCCATACGATTGTCAGCGGATTTCTCAACAGAAACTATGCAGGCCAGATGGGAGTGGCAAGAAATATTCAAAGTGATGAACAGCAAGAATCTACAACCAAGATTACTCTATCCAGCAAAGCTATCATGCAGAATTGAAGGTCAGATAAAGTGCTTTGCAGATAAGAAAAAGCTAAAGGAGTTCATCACCACCAAACCAATACTATATGAAATGCTGAAAGATATTCTTTAAGAAGAGGAAGAAGAAAAAAGATAAAAGTGTAAATTATGAACAACAAATACACATCTATCAACAAATGAATCAAAAAATCAAGTGAATTAATAAGCTGATGAACAGGATAAAATGGTGAATGTAACAGAATTACGGACATAGAGAGGGAATGGACTGACAATTCTTGGGGAGAAAAGCGGTGTGAGGAGTGCAGCAAGACACTGGACAAAAATCATGCAACTATGGGAGAGGACAGTGGAGGGGGATGAGGGCAGAGGGTGGGATGGGTACCAGATGGAGGGGTGCTATAGGGGGGGAAAAAAGGGAACAATGTAATTAATAAACTGAACAATAAAGATAAAAATAAATAAATAAATAAATAAAATGCCTCCACCTTATTTTATTACTAGAAGCCCAATGCATGAAATTCACACAAAGAATAGGCCTTACTTCCCTCAGCTACCAACACCATCTTCCCTTTGATACCCAGGGCCTGGGCTTCCCTCGTCTGGAAGCTAGTCTGGAAGGAGATTGGTCTAATTAGCATATTATGCTTTTTATTATAGACTAGAGGCCTGGTGCATGAAATTCATGCACAGGGATGGGAGGTGTCAGGATATCCCTCAGCCCAGCCTGTACCTTCTTCATTCTATGACCTCTTAGGGAATGACCTGATCCCTAAAATGGCTGACAGACATCCCTCTCATAATCTGGGAATGCTGGCTCCTAACTGCTCACCTATCTGCCTTCCTGATTGCCCCTAACTGCCCTCCCCTACCAGCCTGGTTGCCACTAACTCCCCCCCCCACAACTGGCCTGGTTGCCCCTAATCATCTCTGCCTTGGCCCCCACTACTATGGCTTTTTCCACATGGGTGTGTGCATGAGCATGGACCTGAGTGACACACACTCACACATACATGCCCACACAGAGTCCTAGGATGTTCAGAAGATAATCTGGTCTAATTAGCATATTACCCTTTTATTAGTATAGATAGTACTTTATTGGTCAGACTTGTCACTTGCTTTTTCTACCTTCTTGCTTTCACCAGAAGCTTGCCAGCGAAACTGTTTTTGCCAAACTTCTCTGTCATTTTCTCATTGGAAATATAATGGACATATTTAAGGGTCTCACTTATTTTATCTTTGTGTGGAACTGGACTTTTTTTTCATTTCTAGATTCTGAAACATCTTCTCCCTTGATTTCTTCTGTGTTTGTCCAGCTTTTCTCAGAGTCCTTTGTGGATCTGCCTTCTCTAGAGAATGTTGGTATTTCCCAAGGGTCCATTCACTCTCTTTTCATCCACATTTTTCTCAAATAATTTTACATCGGCCTATGGCTTCCACCACATATTGCTGTCTTCCCAAATTGCATGTCCAGTCTAGTTCCCTCTATTCAACTTCAGAACCACATGCCCAGTTGCCTACAGGATGTGTTTATCAGACTACTCCAAGCTCATGAAACCAACCAACCAAACAGAATGAATTCTCATCTCTCACCATGCTACAGGCAGATTCCTAAACCTGGTCCAGTTCTGTACTGAAAACTTGGAAATTGAGCACCCAGTCACATAAGCCAGGCACCACGGTTCATTCTTAACCCCTGTCCCTTCATTCTCCCTATACAGAGCCTTTACTCTGTGGATCCCATTTCAAACTTTCACCCGAGCTTTAACTTTAGCAATTGGGTTCATTTCTAACTAACAACTCCTTAAAACATAGGGTGGGTTTTGGCAGAGAATGTGCAATAGTTAACAGTTGAGTTATGCTCTGTGTGCATGACTGTCTGGAATCTCCAGCCAGCCCCAGATAGAATGGCTGAGGGAAGGAGAAGCAGAAGAGCTAAGGGATAGGGCAGATCCTCTGGCAGGTGTGCTGTGTCTCAGTGATAAACCTGCCAACCTCTTGAGGACCCAATTAGTGTAGGAAAAGAAAGCTGCATGGGGATTTTGTCAGAATCAACTACCCATAACCAATTCTTAGCACCTGTTGTATGTGCCATCTAAGTGGGGGGCGGGGGTGTTAGAATAAAAAAAATAGTTTCAATCTATTTTAAATTAATTCTAAAAAATCAATGACAACCAATTATACTTTCACTTAGTATTTAGTCATTTTTCACAAATAGATCACTTAAGCTGTAATTTCAATTTGTTTGTAATTCTCAACTGGATCCTCAAAACTAAAAAAAAAAAAAAAAAGTATGCTGTCAAACTTGCTGGCTCTTGGGATATTCTCCAATATTGTCCTGTAATGTAATATATAACCTATCAATTCTATCATCATAATACCTCTAGAATAGATATCTTATTTTTAAATATATCTTATTGATTTTTTTATAGAGAGGAAGGGAGAGGGATAGAAAGTCATAAACATCGATGAGAAAGAAACATCGATCAGCTGCCTCTTGCACAACCCCTACTAGGATGTGACCGCAGCCAAGGTACACGCCCTTGACCGGAATCGAACCTGGGACCTTTCAGTCAGCAGGCCGAAGCTCTATCCACTGAGCCAAACCGGTTTCAGCAGATCTCATATTCTTTGTCTTTGTTTAAGCCCTGTTATGATCCAACTCCAATTCATTGAAAAATTGCATGAACAACTCTTCTGCTTCCAGTCCTGACCATCTGTAAGTCAGTTCATCATTAGAGACGCATCCAAAAGGTAAATCTATGTATGTGACCATCCCTCCATTTATCACCCCCATCCACCTCGACACTTTATGCCCTTCCACTCTCTCTAGATAAAACCTAAAGTTCAAAAATGTTTTGAATGGCAGACAGGGCTAAATCCAGTTAGTCACTAGCCTATATTTCCACCCTCCAGACACGATCCTTATCTGCAGTTCACTCACCACCCCTCATACACATCTCCCATCCATTCTGGTTAACTTCTGTGTTCCCTCCAAACTCCGCTGAGGCAGCACTGCAGTCAGCTTTTTCTGAACCTCATTCAGGACTCGGGTGCTTTGTTCGGTCTGCTCCCCCAGCACACAGCGCTTTCTGAGTTCCATTCCACTCCTGTGCCCATTGGCTCTCTCCGCTACCTGAGCTGCGGCTCTGGGAAAGCTACACTGTCTTACTCACCCAGTGCTCACTATTGCCCTGTCCGTACCAGAGGCATGATAAACAGTAATTTGTTAGTCAATGAACAAGTGAACCCCCTATCCTCTTGATAAAGTGTTTTATTTTATATTCTAAAACTATCCTTCCGAAAATATAGAACCAATAAATGCTGTCCTGATTAAAATTGCAATAATAATAATACTGATAAAGTTGATTTATCTCCTTGCTTATGCTGTCATCGCTTTGGTAGAATAAAAAATTACTTCTGAAGATCTGAAACTGAGGCAAAAAATCAGGAAAATCCTTATTCAGTGCATTTAGCAGCTATGTACTAAAATATAAAAAGAGCAATAATATAGCAAAAATAATTATCTATTGCTTAATTCACTCAAGCCATAGCAGTCACTGCTGAGTAAAAGCCATATGCATAATGAAATTTGGTATTTCCACAGAAAACAAAACAGGCAAAAATTATTTGGAGTTGTTGACTAAAAATAAAATATATCATCTTTATGTACATTTAATATGAAATAGTTTTCTACATAATTTCTCAGTTATTTTGAATACATAAATGAGTACCCAGGGATATAATTAAGAATTAAATACCATTACAATTGATCAATATTGTAAATAATTGGACGTGATCTGTATGTCTTACTGAAAAATAAAAAAGCAAAAAGGAGATAAACCAAAGAGAAGCCCTTTCTAAATTGTATCTGTCTTCTAAATCCTTTATGGAATTTCCAGTAGAAAAAAAAATAAAGTTAAATATTTGATGCCTGTAATACAATCCAAAGTAAAATGTCAGCACTAACTTAGAGCTAATGTTCAAAACTAAAAGACAGATGGTGTCAGTGTATCAGAAGCTTGAGAAAAGATCAGAGTTCTAAACACATTTATGTTTTTAAACTATTAATTAAATATATTTTCTATTCTCCAGCTTTGGCAATGTGTCTCAGAGGAAATATATTTGTTGCTCTTTGAGCACTTTGAATTTTTTCTTGTGCATACTAGTACATTCCATATTCATTTTTTTATTTCTTTTTTCACAATTCTTTTGCATTCAAGAAAATTCTATTATTTGGCTGAATTAATAAACTCAAGTTACTTTCTCTCATAAATTTGGATCTTGTTAATCTGCTGTTTCCTGGACATTGATTGTCCTTTAATATTTATATATTATAATGTTTACCATATTAGCTGACATTTGCTAAATTAAAGACATTTATTTATACATTGGAGGCCCGGTACATTAATTCCTGCATGAGTGGAGTCCAGCCAGCCTGCCATGATGGCCAGCTGGCCAGGAGGAAGGGAAGTGGAGGGTTGGCCAGCCAGCCCCATCCCTGATTGGGATGGGGAGCAGATCAGGGGTTGGCTGGACAGGGGGAAGGGCTGCAGCCAGCTGCAGTGGGCATCATAGCGACCGTTCATTCTGGTCATTCTAGTTGTTCTAGTTGCTTGGCTTTTATGTACATAGATATGTGTACATACATAATTTTTGCATGTGATTTGAGAATTTTCCAATGTTCAGAACATGTCTACGTTACACAGTAAAAGGGAGATGATGAGTCATATTAATACAATTATATGTTAAAAAGCAAATACTGCCCAGCCAGTGTGGTTCAGTGGATGAGCATTGACCTAGGAACCAGGAGGTCATGGTTCAATTCCTGGTTGGGGCACATACCCAGGTTTCTGGTTCCATCCCTAGTAGAGGGAGTGCAGGAGGCAGCCGATCAATGATTTTCTCTCACTGTTAATGGTTCAATCTCTCTCCGTCTCCCTTCCTCTATACAATAATAAAAGTATATTTTTAGAAAAGTAAATACATACATAATGAAGACTAGTTCTGGACCACAACAAATTTTACCTGTTCTCAAAAAGATAAGTAGAGAAATTGGTCATTCATTAAAACATTGTGAATTCATTACAATATACAACAGTTCTTTAATGATCTAATTTGTCAGCAAGATTTTCAGCCCACCTTCCTCTCATTCTCTCTTCTCTGTTCACACTGGCCTTCTTGTTGTTCCTCAAACACACCATGCATATTTCTGCTCAGGAAATTTATACTTGTTTCTTCTCCCTGAATCTCTACAACATGTGAACTTTTCAGAGCAATGTCCCCGAAGATCTTCCATGAAATAGTGGACCCATCCCTGCACTCTATTTTTCTGGTTTCTCCAGCAAAAGTGGGTTCCACCCACTACGAGTATAACGCCATATGGACTTGCCACTTTTGCTGGAGAAACCAGAAAAATAAATTACTTCATTCAGCAAATGCAGAGTTTTTAATAAATACTAGTGGACCCATCCCTGCACTGCTGAATGAAGTAATTTATCTTTTGACTATGGACTTTCAGGCCATACTTAATACTATGGACTTTATCATGATGGTCACATTTGCATGAACAACAGGTTTATCTATCCATATAAATCCTTTTGCCTGTGTGTGATACAGCCCTATATTCAATGTGGCAGTGAAATAGGACACCAGTCTAGAACAGTGGTTATAAACATAAATGCTATTGGCAATTTGGATCAAATAATCCTCTGAACTATAGATTGCTTAGTAGCATCCCAGGATTCTATCTACTGGATGCCTAATGCCTCTGGTAACCCCCTCCGCCCCCACTGTGATTAAAAAAAAAAAAAAAAAGGTCTCTTGCCATAGCCAAAGTTCTCTGCAGAGGGAGGGACTTACCCCTTAACTAGGGAATCTTGAATTCTTCCTCAACCTTTGAAGGCTGTGGGATTTCTTAAAGGGTTTTAAAATGTTGCCTTGATCCACCATATCCTTCTGCTTAAATCCCAGGAAATTGGGGAATCTTTTCTCTTAGGGACTCAGGTTTCTTTACACTGACATTGCTTCACCTTCAATTTCTTATGACATAGATTTGTTTTTCTTCTCTCTCTTCCTGTTTGAAAGGACCATCCCTTTTATCCTCTCTTGGGTTCATTCCTTCCAAGATTTGGACTAAAAAAATTTAATCAGAATTGGCCAAATCTAGCTCTTGATTTTTAAAGGGAGCTTTTGGAATTCAGAAACTACTTTTATCTTGCACAAAGAATAGTTTTCAAGGTCCTTTTCAGGCAGAGAATCAAAGAAATGTAATCCAATAGTCAAACAACTTTTCTTTATAGTGGTCATTTGCTCTCCTTATGAAGCATGGGGCCCAGTGGACGGACAATCAGATGACAAACCACTGGGCATTATTTTAGAAGAATAAGACTACAACAACTCTTAATGTTTACTAAAAACAATGCAATTTGGTTTACAGTCTTCAAGAACATTATAATGTTATCAAGTATCTCAAATGCACATTATTTTCTTTTTCCTCACTTTTTAAACTTTATTTTTATTGTTGACACTATTAAAGATGTTGCCATGTTGTATTTCATAGAAAGGAATAACTAATTGTGGTGAGACATGCAGTAATGATTTCTTTCCTTCGAATAAAAGGCATTTTTATAGTGAGCAACACTATTAAATGAGGTAAATATTTGCATACAGGACAGCATACGATCCTTTCATTAAGAGATATTGTTATTTTAAAATGGGAATTGCATCCTGAATCAAGAGGTTTTTTAAACATTTGATTTTAATGAGTCATTGAATATGTATTTGCTTTTATGAGATACACATATTTGGAATATGGTTGTATTTGTCAGCATAAGAATGATTTAAATTTCCTTAAATAGACGATTAGGATGCAGATGTTCTTGCTGACAGGTGCTTCCAAGGCGATAAAAAAGATGTAACTATAATACTTTTTGAAAATGTAATACTCTTGCCTCTACTTCTATTAGGTTAAGATTTCCTTATTTTTGTCAAACACACATAACGATACAGTTCTATAATCAATGTGTATCACTTATGACTAATGATTGAAAAAGTGCATGGCAATATCCAGAATAAGGACAAGTAAAAATAAATACAATATTTTTGTAGAATATGCTACATTAGCTATTGAGTGATAAAAGTTTACTGGAGTCTCAGAGTGACACTTTATTTTGAATTCATGTTTTCAGAATATCTGTAATTGACATCAAATTATAATGAAATAGCTTTAGTGCTAAATCGTGTTTTACTTGATTAATAATATCTCCCTTAAACATTAAATAACACTCCTAACTCTGATGTCTGTGAGTCGCTGATAAAATTCTTATTCACTTTTTCCTTCTATGGCATGATTTTCTTAGACTTCAAACATGATTTTTCTAGACAGGATGCATTTAAATATTTTAAGGTAATTCATTTGAGAGTGGGAATGAAAACAATGCTGTTGAGAGAGAACCTACATTAAATTAAGCAGTATGGTAAGGGCTTTGCACACACATCAGTGTTGTCCCTTTATTATTTTGGTAATTTTGATATTCCTTCTTTTGATATATGTGTTTACTCCCATTGATTTTAGATTGTGAATTTGTATGCAATTGACATATTCAGAAAGTTATCAGCTCCTTTTATATTGGTCATAATGGGGTTTGTAACTCCTCACGATAGAAGTAAAAACAGCCGACAGAGTCTACAAAACACAATCAGCTAAATTTCACAAAGTGAGAGCTTGAAGCTGGCACGTTTACTAAGCTTTGTGTAGGCCAATGAGGAGGGGCACGTTTCCTAAGTGTGTATGGAAAATGCAGAATTCCTACGTCTTTACTGGTCATATTAGCTGGAGTGGATGGTGTCTGAAAGACAGTAGTTAGTATAGAAAGGAATGAGGCTGCAAAATTAGTGCCTCCACACAGAGGAGTCAGGTGATGCCAGGCTAAGAGGTTTGAGCTTTTACCAATAGTAGGTGAAAGTTGAAAGTTTGATGAAGATTTTTATTTTTGAGCAAAGATACTATTTTATTTATTTTGAAACATGTAATTTTATTTTGTATTTTAAAATATATATATTTTTGATTTCAGAGAAGGGAAAAAGAGAAAGAGAGAGCAACATCAATGATGAGAGACAATCATTGATCAGCTGCCTCCTGCCTCCTGCATGTCCCACACTGGGGATAGAGCCTACATCCCTGGCGTGTGCCCTGACTGGGAATTGAACCGTGACCTTCTGGTTCATAGATCCATGCTCAACCACTGAACAATGCTGGCTGGACTGAAACATATAATTTTATTTTGATGAAGATAATTACTTTAATTTTACATTTATGGGGTGATATTTTTAATAGTATTATGTAGGTTTCAAATGTATACTTTTATGATACATCACCTACATATTGCATTGTGTGCCACCACCCAACATCAAATATTCTTCTGTCTCAATGTATTTGACCTCCTTTATCCTTTATCACCCACCTACTAGTAACCCCCTTCCCTCTAGTAACCACCATGTTGTTGTCTGTGTCCATGAATTTGTTTGTCTTGCAGCTCACTTGCTGTTTAAGTTTTATATCCATGAGTGAAATAACATAGTTTTTGCAAAGAATATATTATGGGAGATGTGTATTATTTATCTGAGTCTCTGGAGTTTAAATATAGACAGAGAGACAGACATAGATGCATTAACCTTCCAAGAAGGCAGAAGAGAAAGAGGAAAAAAAGCCAAGTGCTGACTTATTTTATGTTCATTTGAAGAGTGAAAAAAAGAAGGATGACAAGTTCTCTCCCTCTCTCTCTCTCTCTCTCTCTTTCTCTCTCTCTCTCTCTCTCTCTCTCTCTCTCTCTCTCTCTCTCTCTCACACACACACACACACACACACACACACACACACACACACACACGCGCGGAAACACCAGAAAATTAATAAAAAATATCAGGGCAGCATAAGTATTATGAACTTAAAGTATGGCTTTATGAGGTAAGGATTATGCAACTACATAAAATAACTTGGGGGAAAAAGAGAATGAAGAAATAAATCAAATTTGGTGACTTCTCATTTATTATATATTTCTTTCAAGTTTGTTGCTATGGGAATATAACAGGAAACTAGGAGATAGAGGTTTTGACACTCCCTTTGCTAGTTCTATATGAATATTCTAATTCTCTACTTTCGAACATTAGGGTTTTATGGAAACCTCATGTTTTGTCATTGACTTTTGGCAACTGAGATGGAACTAAGACACAAAATGTTGCATTTTAAAATTCACTTGACCCAAGTGAAATTATTAGATAAGAAGTTCCAGGACTGTATCTGAAATAATTCCTTACAATGAGTGATTAGCACCAACCAGCAGATTTTTTTCTCACCATGCATAATTTATATCAAGAGATTCTTTTGTCTAATGACCCTATAAATTTTCTTTTTAATTTCTTTGAAGTTTTTAAATAAATTTGCTATTGGCTTTCAATTTAGCACAGTAATAAATTCTAGAATATTTGTTTTATTTCCTGATATTTAACCTATAAAAGACTAAAGATAAATGTATTATTATTAGTTATTTTTATCCCTGGCTTATCAGGTTTAAATTGAATGCACTTGACTTTACTGATCTTTAAAGCAACATTTAGTGTTGATATGTTTTCTTTTTTCTTATTTACTTTATAAGATGTTCATTTAGACATACATAAATTAATAATTTACAAGGAATTATCTTCAAATTGAAAATATGTTATTCATAAGTGTAAATTTTGTTACATTGATCTGTATTTATAAATTCTTACCTCTGATCTAATAGTGTATGAGAGTCTGCTACTCACTTAGTTACTGACAAGGGCACAAGCATAATTTAATTTTTTCTTCATTTTTACTCTCTTGATAATTTGTATCCTAGACAACTGAATCTTTATAAATCAATTTGTGCACTGTATACAACTTATCCTTGCATATTTCATTGCAATGCTTTTTTATATAAAATGTACACTATACTCAAAGTGTGTCATTGAATGTTGAACTATCCACTTTCAGGACTGAGGATTAATTTAATACTTCACCTTGGAAATGCCTTTGGAGACTAAATCTTATTTCAATATACTAGTTGAGGGTAAACCTGAAAATTTTTCTTTTCATTTGCATAAAAGTAAAAAATGTAAATAATATGTAAATAAGTAATATGTAGGTTAATAAACACAAAAGCCAATAAAGTGTATTCCTAGGAGCCCCTCCCCCTTACCTACTTAGTCAGGAACTCTGGAGGTGGGGCCTAGAATCTGTTTTTAAAAGCCCTCCAGGTAGTTCTGATGCTCAGTCATTTGAGAACTTCTGCTTTTTAGTTTCCCAAAGCAGTTATGTAACTATTTAATTTTATTTTTCATTCTCCTGAGATTCTTAAAAGAAAGCTAGAATCTGAGTAGAATGAATTCTTATAGTTGGAAAACATCCCTACTCTCCACTTTCCCCTCCCCCATAGCAGGTTGCAAAAAGTCTCAAGCTAAGGCATACCTTTTTAGCTTATTTTTCCTAGATACATTACTTTTTGTAAGTTATCATCTCCCAAACTTTAGATTATTAATAATTCTCCCTCCTCTTTTTTTACAATCTCGTCTTTTTCATTTAAAAATTAATTACAGGTTAAATTCAATATTATTTTGTATAAGTTTCAGATGTACAACAGAGTTGTTAAACAGTTATATACTTTGCAAAGTGTTCTCCCTGTTATTTACAGTACCCACCTGGCACTATACATAGTTATAATATATTGACTATATTCCCTATGATGTACTTTATATCCCCACTAATGATCTTTCTTTAAGAGACTTTACTTTTGAGGTACAATCTGTATCACAAAATAGTTTTACTACTTTTGCATGCTCTAATGAATTTAGACTGTTTTCTCTTCTCCATATTCACAGCCTCCTTCTCTGTGTTCACAAATCACAAAACATGTAATAATATGTGATAGACCTATTGTTTCTAACAATCAATATGAGCCACACAGAGGTCAGAGTTCATTTGCATATGAAGGTCACCAAAGGAGGCTATGTGGAGAAGATGTCAGTCACGTCTATATATATAAAAGCCTAAGTGACCATTATAGTTGGTCAGCCAAACAACCAGTCAACTGGTAGTGATGATGCACACTGACTACCAGGGGGCAAACGCTCAATGCAAGAGTTGCCTCCTGGTGGTCAGTGCACTCCCACAGCCAACCTTCCATGGGTGGCCAACCTCCCGTGGTCCCTCCCCTAGCTGGCCAGGTGGTCATGGTGCTATGAAAGCAAACCTCTGTCAGTCTCTCTCCCGGGCTGGCTAGCCCTGACCAGCTTCTATCGGGACTGGGCTAGATAGCCCTGATTGGCCTCAATTGACAGCCAGGCCAAGGGAACCCAATCATACATGAGTTTCTGCACTGGGCCTCTAGTCTATATATATGAAAGGCTAAGCTGGTAGGTATTACGTGCACTGACCACCAGAGGGCAGAAGCTCAATGTAGGGGGCTGCAGAGCTGCAGTGATTTCATAGCATCCTCTTGGGTGATGCACCCTGGAACCACAGAAAAGGGAGTCTGATTCCTCACTGAGCCACATGATTCCACCTTCAGGAGTGGGTTATGCTGTTGCTGGGGTACTGTTGGCCTCAAATCTGGTTTAATGTGCACTTGTGTTTGTGTTCCAGACTCTATACAACAGCAATTTTGCAGAGTGCCCTCTTGCACTCTGGGACCCCTTAGGAGATGTTGGAGAGCTGATTTCACTCCTACCTCCACAGGCCAGGCCAAGGGATCCCACCTGCTGGAGGGACCCTGCTCACTCTACAGACACCCTTCAAGCTGCAGCACCACCTCAGGTGCAGCTGGCCGGGGTGGGACAATCAGAGTTTAGCTCTAGGGCATGCCCAGCCTGTCTTGCCCAGTCCCACCCCACTGGCCACTTTCTAATTAGTTTCCTTTCCATGTGCATGAATCTGTGCACTGGGCCACTAGTTTTTCTATAAGCTGTTGTTGAAGATGAAAAAGTAAGGTGATAAATAGAGGACTTGTGAAATAAATATGTCACTTTCTATTCATGATAGTGGGAGAAAAAAATTTTCTTACCTAAATCTTTTGACTGATCACAATTATTTGAGAGTGAATTTTACCATTCTTACTCATAGTTCTCATTTAAAAATCTAAAGATATTTTTGTTTGTTCACTTGTTTTCTGTTTGTGTTTAAGCTGTTTTAAAGCTCATCACTGAATTATTTTATATATTTTTGATAAAATAAGTAGTTCAACTCATATACTGAAGAAGAAAATCTCATCATGTCAATAATTTCAATTGCATGCATCAAAGTCCCCACCCCAAAAAAGGAAAAATAATTTTTAAAAATGTTTTTTAGTTTTAGCCTATTATCCCTAGATTTTGCAATCATCATTGAAATCACTATAGTTCAGTCCTACACACCACTTTGAGGATAATTAAGTTCTAATGCAAGCACATATTTTAACCTATTCTAAATTTGTCTGTTTTACACAGAAAATGTAATATAAGTTCCTATTAAGTTATCATTTCCCTTCAAAATAATAGGTATATATAAATACATTATTGAAATAAAGACAAGGACTAATCACTTTCACTTTTTTCTTCACATTTAAAAATACAACCTTTACTTCTGGCTTAGAGAGAAGGTAAGTATCAAAACAAGTTCAGTGGGTGAGATTGAAAGTGATAAGAATGCTCTGTCAGATGCCCTGCCAGAATGACAAACTTCTCAGTGCTGTCTTTGAGAAGGCTATTTTGTGGGATTCTCCATGGCAGACAACAGAAACCACTTTAGGAATTGTAGGGGAGAGTAATTTATCAAAGTATAGACCTAGCAAACTGACAGCAATTCAGAAATAGGCTTTTACCTGACCTTCAAATATAATCTCCACAAACCATAAGTCGACCTTGCTCATTAAGACAGCTGCCCCGTGTTTGGTGATTAGTAGGCTGCTGCCACAGTTACTGAATCCAGCCTGGACCACCTCTGCTGCTCTTCATTCAGCAAAATGCATACCAGACCCTACTCTCATCAGGCAATTCAGCCCAACATCTATGACATGGGCCTGTGCATTTCATTGGGATGATTCAAACCACATCTGTAAGGACATCTAGGAAATGTAGCTTTGTCTTTCCAATATCTGCCCTCAGGAAGACACTTCCAAAAGTTTGAGGTGACTGCTGTGTGAACCAAAACACACAAGGACCTCCCTGTGGTGTTCTCTGCAGAAACCAAAAGGTGCTTTGCTGATCAGTTAGCAGGAGGTTAGTGTTTAATTTTCTGATGAGGGTTTTCATTTTCTCCTCCATATCCTCTTTCTACCCTTTTCTCCTTGACATTAACAGGCTCCTTTGCTTTTTGGCTTTCATGTGGTTTCTGCGCATAGGAACACTGGCAGGAGATTGGAGGAGGAAAAATGCTATTTTGGGTATTTATCCCTGGTCCCCTCCCTCAGGGATGCTACAGGATGGTTTCTTGATTAAAGGCGACCTTAGATCACTTCCATCAGGTGGCCATCTCCACACAACCTTTACTCTCCAGGTTCTTAGGCTAAGGAAGCACAATAACAATCCCTGAGGATGCATTTCCCCATGTGGTCTCTTTATTCCCTGCATGTTCCTTTATAATTAGTGCCTTCCTTAAACACTCCTCGATTAGTTCAAATCTAGTGTGCTATTTCCTACTGGGGTCCAGATTCCTAGATTTCTTGAAGTAAAAATAGCAAAAACCCCAACATTTTCTCTGGTTAAGTCTTAATAATAATCATTAACTATTCAGATAAAGAAGCTACTTAAATGAAAGAATAAACCTCCATATTGTAAGATGAAAGACTTTGCAAATATGGGTTTGGTGGTAATTATAGATTCTCTAAAATATAATAATTCCAATGCCTGGTCCTAAATTGTATCCACTTGGAAATCATCAAACCCGTACAATCATTTTTAAGCGTAATATATTAATATGTTAACAGTATAAAGCCTATGAGTCCAAATTAAGTTTCCTTTACTTAACTTCTTTATGATATACAGAAACCAATAGTTGCATTTACCAAAAATGTTGTTATTATTTTTCAAAATGATATTTTTAATAATTTTAAAAGTAAGTAAGATCAAAATCTACTCTGTGTTTCTAAGATACCTGAAACATATTTGACAACATTATAACTAAAGTAGGTTAAGGAGCCAAATTTTAATAATTATTCAGCCAATGTCCTCCCTTCTTTGTAGCAGGAAAATGTTACTGGCCAAACTAATTATAGAGACATTAATGATTTAAAAAATTACTTGACTAACTCCTTCGTGTTTTAACCGATTTTTTGCATACCAGGAAGAAGGAAAGTGAATTGAGAATTCCAAGACCTAATTTTCTTTTTAATCGCACAAAATAAACTTAAATGTAAAAATACCTATATAAGTTATAAATGTGGCTCAAAGTTATCCATCATTTATTAAGTGTATACTTACAATTAATAGTGTTCCTAAGCATTGCATATTTTCTATAAGTTCATTACTACATCAAATTAGAAAATGCATTAGTTCTTTCAAGCAACTATGATAATTAAAAAAATACTAATGAGTTTTAGCATTCAGAGCAAGACTTAAATAGTGTTCACAATATTTTCTAGAAAGACTTACTCTTTCCTCATCTGGAGATTTTTATCACTTCTGATAACTATTACAGATTGAGGAGTGACAGCAGACTTCACTAACCTCCCAAGAGTGGTCAGGCAATAAGAACTTTCAAGCAAATTACATATAAATATAGATTGTCAAACTTAAGCATAAAAATTAATTTACTCTCATTTTAAATTAATGTTGAGGATCAGGTAGAGCACAGTGATCTATGAACTAGGAAAATATCCAAATAGGAAAATAATATGTTATGAACTTAAGTAAATTTGATCCTTCACAATTAAAAAAAGTTATAAAGGGTAGATAAATATCCATGAGCTCCAGTAGTTAAGGAAGGGATAGGCTCTAGCTCTCCACCAGACCTGCTATGTCACAAAGAAAACTAGTATCAGAACAAATAATAAAAAATAAAAAAAAACAGGCACAATAAGTATTTTACAACTCTCTAGATTCCAACAAATCCTAGCTCTCTGTCTTCTAGTGCTCTGACAGCGCCTTTAATGTTTACTGCAGACATAAGCCCCAATATTCTAACAGCAATATCCAGCTAACCTTCTGGTCAGGGTTAGGCTATGAAATCCTCCAATAGACTTCTGAACACAGGACCAATGCAGATCTTAAGGCTAGGGTGATAGTCCGTAGGGTTATTATAAGTTATTAAGTTCTCTAGAGTCCTACACCCAATTCTTGTGCGGCAGCAGTACTTTTATGGCTTCTCTATTCTGTCTAAACCAGGAAGATCAACCATTTTACTATTTTACTTGAAAAAATGCATATCGTACATTTTTTTTACACCAAGCCTCTGATATTCATTGAAGACAATCTCTCTATATATAAAAAGCCAGGGACTGGAACACCATAACAATCAGAACTACTTATCTCTGTGGTGCCCACTGCCGCCAGCGAACCAGCCCGATTCGGGGAAGGAGCCAGCTGGCCAACCTCCCGTGAACCCTCCCCCCAGCCAGCCCACCCTGATCAGTCTGCTGCAGCCCAATAGAGGGTGGGGCCAGCCAGCTCACTGCCCTCAGCCCCTCCCCATGGCCAGCCACAACCCCAGTCAGCCCCCACCACTCTGATCGGCCCATGGCCCCTCCCCCCAACAATCTTCACCCCCAATCAGCCCCCCACACATCAATCAGGGATGGGGCTGGCTGGCCAACCTTTCAGAGTCCCTTCCCCAACTGCTGACCCTCTATTAGCCCCCCCCCCCCCCCGCCCCAATCAGGAGCAGGGCTCTCTGATCAATCACCCACGGACCCTCCCCCCCCAGCCATCCAGGCCCTGATCAGACCCCAATCCAGGCAGTCCGGCCAGCCAACCTCCTGCCATCTCCTCATCCCAATAGGCCTGGCCCTGATCCGCCTATTGAGATGGTCCTGCCAGACCCCACCCATGCACAAATTCATGTACTGGGCTTCTAATAATACATAAAATGCTTATAATAGCTGGATCTGGTACTTGTTATTTTGATTAAAACTCTTGAATTTCTAGCTAACTAATCTTTCAGAACATTTAATTTTTAAATATCCATGAATGTTTGTATTTCTGATTAGGCCATTTCAAATTGTATATTACAAGTAATCTAAAAAAATGTGTGTGTGTGTGTGTGTGTGTACAGATCATATAACAGAAATTTTAAACTTCTTGAACTGATTATATTCCCCCTTTAATAGTATCCTTTCTTAGTCTGGTCTAAGCTGCCAATATGCAGGGCATATTTAATCACAAAGTTACACCCATCTATCTTGTGCATAAACATTTTATTTCCACTATTAGTTGTAGTTCAACTGAGTTTCAACTCTGACATTGAACTTTTATATCTTTATTCTAAATCCAGACCATCTGTTTTATAGATAGGAAGTTAATGGGCTTCCAACACAATACTTGACACAATACAGACACCCAATAAGTATTTTTAAATGAATGAATGAATTATTGAAAGGTCTTCCTTCTACAATTTCAGTGTTCAATTTATAGCCAAGCTTGTGTTCCTTATATTTTTAATCTTTGAATTTTATCTAACCAGCCAATTGTTAAACAATAAAATCATTTAAATTGCTTTTATTATGATAGGAATTATATAACAGCAATGAAGTAAATATAAATATTGTAGAGTTTTAGGAAACTCTACAACAAATTAAACAAGCAGTTTTTCTGTATAGAATCACAACATTTGTTAGTTATTTGTATTGTTAGATTATGATATATAAATAGGGTATACTTTTGATATTCTATTTCTAAATAGAGAAATAAAAATAAGGAATCACAAATAAGTTTGATTCAGCCTTGAAAATCATTTCTGAACCCAGAAGTCATGAATTTCCAATAGCAGTTAAAGAGAAATCCTTGAGAGAAATTTCTGCAAAGAAACTATTGACACAAGAGCTTTGGTTTTGTCCTTAGTCTATGCTTATTTATATAAAGAAGAAATATCGGCAGACCTTTTACTGTAGGGTTTCAATAGAGTATTATTCCTTTTATGCCATCAAAACTTTAATTTTCTAAATCCGTTTCCTGGAATGGCGAAGGTCTCTTCTGTGGGGGCTGTGTTTCAATAGTTCCAACGACTAATGGCTTACAAACTTGTGACTAGGAAAGGTTTTATATTTGTTAAAATGTACTGTAGAAAACTGTATTTATTTAGTGTCAAAAACTAAATTTACCAAATGAGGCTGATTTTGTCTAAGATCTTTTGACAATTAATCCTTGACTATGACCCCAATAATCTACCTATGCTTAAATAAATCTGTTAGGAAGATTCCATGCTTTCTCCAGAGTTAAGAACTTCTATACTAATAAAAGGATAATATGCAAATTGGTCACGGTGCCCTCACAGTAACAACTGAACAGCAGGCTGCGTGGGGCAACCAGGGTGGCAGGGGTTTGCGAAGGATGACCAAACAACTGACCAGCAGGCTGCATGGGGTGACCAGGCTGGCAGAGGGGGGCAATATGGAGCAACCAGGCCAGCAGCTAGAGGCTGTGAGGGGTGGCCAGGCCAGCAACGGGGGCAGTTGAGGGACATCAGGCCAGTGGGGGGGGGGCAGTGAGGGTCGACCAGGTCGGCAGGGGGGATAGTGAGAAGCAACCTGGTTGGCAGGTGGGGGCAGTGAAGGACAACCATGCCAGCAGGGAGGGCAGTTGGGGGATAAACAGTCTGGTGGAGGAGCAGTTGGGGGCAGCCAAGCTGGCTGGTGAGGGCACTTAGGAGGAATAATGTTGGCAGGCCGAGGGGGTTAGGGGTGATCAGGCTGGCAGGGGGGTGCAGTTAGGAGCTTTCAGGCAAGCAGGCAGGTGATCAGTTAGAAGCAAGTGGTCCTGCATTGTGAGAAGGATGTCTGACTGCCAGTTTTCACCCAATACTTGGGATTGAGCCAAAGCTGCCAGTCGGACATCTCCCAAGGGGTCCCTGATTAGAGAGGGTCCAGGCTGGGCTAAGGGGACGACCTCCAGCCCCCACTCCCACCCCCCCCACCTCCCCGTGCACAAATTTCATACACTGGGACTCTAATATGTTTGTGTGTGTGTGTGTGTGTGTGTGTGTGTGTGTGTGTGTGTGTATACAAAGGCTAATATCCAAGTGTCCTCTTGGAGTTTGATTGCTCACTATGATGTGCTGATGTGCGCTGACCACCAGGGGACAGCACAAAATGAAGGAAGGCCATGGCTGGCAGCTGGCAGCTGGAAAGGAAGGCCCCAGCTCGCAGCAGAAAGGTCCTAATTGCTGGCCACGCCTAGGGACCCTACCCATGCAAGAAATTCATGCATAGGGCCTCTAGTATATATAATAATATTCCTTTGCAAAAATCATGTTGCAAGTAAAATATGGAAGTATCAGATTAATATTAAAACATAATGGAAAATAAATTTTATGAGGGAAAAGACATAATATCACTCATGGAAGAAAATAGCACATGTGCATTATCTTTTAAATCAGAGTGTCCAGCAAAGTTTTAAGTGTACTTTCAGTATAACTAAACATAATGTAAGTCCTTTCCCTAATGTATATGTATAATTTTACTAAAATAAATGGTTTGAGTTGCTTTTCTTTTGTTTTTTGTTTTTTTGTGTTTACTTCTTTATTGTTTAAAGTGTTATATATAGTATTACATATGGCTCCTTTTCCCCCTCTTGGCCACCCTCACCCCCTAGCACATGCCCCCACCCCTCTAGAGTCTGTATCCATTGGTTATGCTTATATGCATGCATACAAGCCCTTTGATCTCTTACTCTCCACCCTCACGCTCCTCTGCCTTCCCTCTGATGACTGAAGGACTGTTTGATGGTTCTATATCTCTAGATCTATTTCTGTTCATCAGTTTATATTGTTCATTATATTCCACAAATGAGTCAGATCATGTGATATTTTTCTTTCTCCAACTGGCTTATTTTGCTTAGTATAATGCTCTCCAGGTCCATGGAAGCTGTTGCAAATGGTAAGAGTTCTTTCTTTTTTACAGCAGCTTAGTATTTCATTGTGTAGATCAGTGGTTGGCAAACTCATTAGTCAACAGAGCCAAATATCTACAGTACAACAATTGAAATTTCTTTTGAGAGCCAAATTTTTAAAATTTAAACTTCTTCTAATGCCACTTCTTCAAAATAGACTCATCCAGGCGATGATATTTTGTGGAAGAGCCACAGTCAAGGGGCCAAAGAGCCACATGTGGCTCAGAAGCCCCAGTTTGCCGAACACTGGTGTAGACGTACCACCCTCTTTAATCCACTTGTCTGCTGATGGACGTTAGGTTGTTTCCAAATTATGGCTATTGTAAATTGTGTGGCTGTGAACATAGCAGGGCAAAGTTCTTTCTGATTTGTTTCTAGTTTCTTGGAATGTATTCCTAGAAGTAGACTCACTGGATCAAATGGAATTTCCTTTTTTTTTTTTTTTTGCAGAAACTCCATATAGTCTTCCACAGTGGCTGCACCCGTTTGCATTCCCACCAGCAGTGCATGAGGGTTTCTTTTTCTCCACATCCTCTCCAGCACCTTGTCCTTTGTTGATTTGTTGATGATAGCCATTCTGACAGGTGTGAGATGATACTTCATTGTTTTGATTTGCATCTCTCAGATGATGAGTGACTTTGAGCATATGTCTCCTGGCCTTCTGTGTGTCCACTTTTAAAAGGTGTCTATTTAAGTCTTTTGCCAATTTTTTATTGGATTGTTTATTTTTGTAGTTGTTAAGATGTATGAGTTCCCTATAAATGTTGGAGATTAGTCCCTTATCAGATATAACATTAGCAAATATGTTCTCCCATGCAGTGGGTTTTCTTGTTGTTTTGTTGATGGTTTCTTTTGCTGTGCAAAAGCTTTTTATTTTGATGTAGTCTCATTTATTTATTTTCTCCTAGTTTCCATTGCCTAGGACCTTTATTGATAAATATATTACTTGTAAAGGTTTACAACTAAAAACAACATTGCCTCACTAATTTCAACCCCTTATTTCCACACTCTAGAAGGAATCTCTGGTAATTCTTCAATTTTGTAACTAACATATTATTTGTAGATGATATACTATTTACATTGCCTTGTTTTTGTTTTTTTGTTTTTGTTTTTAGTTTAAGATATTTTGTACTGGTTTCCCTTTATGCCACCTCTCCACAAAACTTATAAATATGTTTCTATCAAATGACAATGATATATGAATTAGACAGCATGTTTGAGTCTGAGCCCGCCCACATTTTCTTTATGAATAACGTTTTTTTTTTATCTTAATTTTTATTACTTAGTTTGCTGTTAATACCTACGTTCAAATGCATTTCTAAACTCTCTGGCAAAGTTTTAAGTATCCTTTTCATATAATCAAATATAAAATAAGATGTCTCTGTATGTAAGAAAGGACACTACACATAAGCCATTTCTCTGAAGAAAACCTCTGGCCACTGCTCTTTCTCACTCAGTGAACTGCCACACCCTGCAATGGGGGAGCTGGCCTTTCACCCCAAACCACTCCATCAGGAAATTATCTAATATGGCCTGTTAGCCCTGGGGTTTCTTAGGAGCCCTAATGTCTGCAGCTGGAGCTTGCAGAGTGCACTCTGGGTGTCAGTTGTGTGAAGGGAGTGAGAGGCGGTCCAGATGGAGCTCAGGGAGAGGATGGCCTAGGCTGTGCTCAGTGTCAGGGGCAGTCTATGAACAGCAGGTGTAGCGGCCACGCCTCCTGGGGGAAGAGGGATCTGGGAGTGGTGGGGTGGGAAGCACGTGGGTGCCCACGTGTGGGAGACTCCTGTCCAGCAAACCCCAGGGCTCGTGGAGCCCTTACCCTCTGGAACTCAGAGTCACAGTAAGGGATACCTCTGCCCAAAGGCCAGCCAGGTATATCTTACATATAATTTTACCCTGAAACAGCCTTCCTATAGTCCTCCATCCTTAACCTTCACTTCTGTGAAATTTCTCAGCCAGGGAGCGGGAGGGGGGTGGGTCTAGCTGTGGTGCAGGACCTTGGAGTCCAACTAGATTTTATACAGAATTTCAACCTTTCTTTTCTTTTCTTTCTTTTTTCCCTGGCCCTTCCACACTTTGACCACCAGTGACTCCTGTTGCTTTGAATTCCCATACTCTGCAGATTTAGCAGGTTTTTGTTATGGATACAGATTCAGCTGCACAAACCAAAGCCAGCTTTTAGGGTTTTTACTCTTCCCTGCTAAACCAATCAACCCTCAGTCTGTTTTTGAGGATCCAGTTTGTGGATTTATTTCAGTCCTGTTACATTTTCCCCAGTTTGGGTCCATATTCAGTTTTGCCTCAAAAACAAACAAACAACAACAACAACAACACACACACACACACACACACACACACACACACACACACACACAGTTAATGGTCTTAGTGGAATTTCATAAAAATAGTGTGGCTTCTGTTTAGTCTCCTATAGTCCCTTTAAAATTGTGTATGCCACTGTACAAGTACTGGACCTCCGATAATGTGTCATTATAACATTGATAAACAGAGCTGTTTCTGGTAGGGGCTGCTTTGGGTGGACTTTACATGTTCTCATGTCTGTGTAAGTTTTCCCTGGGTACTCCGGTTTCCTCCCACATCTAGAGATGTGCAGGTGAGGTGAATTGGGTTTAAGCTATCCAGTCTGGGGGGTCGGGGAGAGAGACTGCAATTCAAGGGCCACCTGTCCTGGCTTGGGCCCTCCTGTCTTCTGGGCTTTCTGGGACAGGCTGTTGTAACTTGTAACCCTAAACTGGAATAAGCAGGTTGGAAAATAATATTCTTACTTGGCTACTTATCTGTTTGTTTGCTTACTTATTTATTTTAATCCTCACTCAAGGACATTTTTCCATTTATTTTTAGAGAGAGTGGAAGAGAGAGGGAAAGACCGAGATACATAGATGTGAGAGAAACACATTAATTGGTTGCCTCCTGCAGGAGCCCTGACTAGGGCCCAGGCCTGGGAAGAGCCTGCACCTGAGTTATGTGCCCTTGACTGGAATCAAATCTGGGACCCTTCAGTTTACAGGCTGATACTCTGTCCACTGGGTCAAACCAGCTAGGGCTTACTTGTTTTTTATTAATCATTTTTAAATGTCTGCAGAGCTCACATTTATTTTAATGTTTAATACTAGATGTATTTCAGGATCTTTATTTTTTATTTAGAAGTTTGATGTTTTAGTTACTAGAATTATGCGATAGGAACTTAACTCTTATTTATGTCAAAAAGCCTACAGTAAAATTGATTTTGTTATATATCGTTTTGTTTAAAGTCACAGTTCTTAAGAACCTGTACTGGCCTTAAGGGAGGGCTTACTGTAAGTTCCTATACTTTCCACTGGCTGGATAATATCCGGCAGCATTGCTTTGCCATCATTTTCAAATGAAAATTCTGCTGATAGTATTTAATTTTCTCTTTTAAAGTAAATCTGTTTCAACAGTCATCCATAAAATTTGTTTGTATTATTTTCTAAGTAATGTTGACAGGAATATTTATCTACTGGAATTTTAACTTTGGTAGTTCCGCATGATGGGTTCATAGGTTCTTTTATTTCATCATTTTACTATTTCCAAATTTTCAGCAGTAAACATGTATATCTACATTTATTATTTTAAAAAGAAAAATACTATACAATGCTGTTTTTAAATTAATTGAAACTCCCAAAGGACAGGAATAATTTCTACTGACTTGTATTTAGTCAAGTTCAGTGCTGGGAAGAGGGACTAGTAAATAGATATTGGGCATTTCCAGGTTCTGGCTCTCACCAAGCACAGAGACACACCTGTGCAATGTCAGCATGCAGAGTGCTCTGGACTAAATACATGCCACACGAACAACGACCATGGGACTGCAGGATCCCTGTCTCTCTTGAATTTGATGAACTCAGGGAAAACTATACAGCAGTCATAAACTAAATACACCATTTGCTAATGTGGCATCAATGATGAAAATCATCGAGAAAGTTTTGATTTTAAATATGTTCATGAATAGGAGCTCTAGAGTGTTTATGACAGTTCTGTAAGAATAAAAATAAACCTATATTTAACTATTTTGAAAATAATGTGTAGAAACTGCTAAGAAATTGTCTCACATGAAGAGGTTTTAAAAGGTGGAAATCAGCTGTTAAAACTTGTTCACTATGAAGATGATGAATGTTTTATAAAGTAATTCGGTTTCACAAGAGTTTTGTTTTGTTTTTTAATTTCTGTTTAGGGGGAAATCTGGCTGTGGTTAGAGAGACAAATTTCCCTTAGATCTGCGGTTAGAGAGAGCATATTTCCCTTGGAGCTGCTTTTGTCTGAGTTTATGAGGGTTATTTGGGCTCATAAGGAGTGGCTGGGATGAGGGGACAGATATTGGCACCCAAACCTGTCCTCAGAATCTCCACTGGTTATCTCCCCTGGTTTTATTTAAAAAAAAACATACAGGCAAAAGAGATGTTAAAAACATTGTAATTAAATATAATATACACATATCATTACAACAGTTAAATATATATTGTATATATATTATACTCTATATAACATGTTATACTATAATATGCACTACTATATATATGCATATATACACACATACATATATATATCTACATATATATATATATATAATATTTATTTAAAACATTGTCTTAAACACCTAAGAAGGCTGGCTTCTTCCCATCAAGAGCAAAACAAATCCTTCTATTCCTTGTTTTTATCCCTTATTACCATTAATTATTTCCTATTACTGCTTCTTTATTTGTTATTTTACATTTTCAATGTGTTGTTCATATTTTGATAATTCTATTTTTTCTATATAAATTCATTTTGCTCTTTAATCTTTCAGAGCATTTTTTAAGTTTGGCATGCTAATCTTATTGTTTTGTTTATTCCTCATTAACCCACTAGTTTTTTGAGGGCCAGAAACTTATGTAATTAATTTTGCCCCTCTATGCCCAGTATAGCACCCAATTCACTCATTCAACAAATACTTATTGAGCTTATGATATACCAGGTCAAGTGTTAGACACTGGTAATCTCAGAAATATGACAATTCTGAGAAATTAAATCATAATTGAAGGTGATTTTACAAATTCGTAAATCTACTAAGTTGGAGTGAAAAAAGGGGGCTTAAATGCAGACTAGCCATTTGCAGGACAAATAGAAATTTGTATTTAAAATTATATAATTTTGAAATTTATCTAAGAGATCATCAAATACTTAGTATTAACAACGCAAGGAGACAATAGAAAACTTAAATACTAAATATTGAACAAAGGAGAAATACATCTCCAACTATAAACCCATCCCCACATGAGAGAGAATGACTCCCGCCCCCCATACAAAAGCATTCGTAGTACTAAGCAAGCATTAGTGTATAATTCTGTTCCATGAATGCTTTACAGTATAATTCAGAAATTCACAGTAAGAGTTCATTTTGAATTCTTCTGTGTGGCTCATTTTCCACTTGGGAAATCCATTTCTCATCCATTTGTCCAAAACTATAGCAAATGTGTCTACAGAAAATTCAAAATTGCCTCTCATCCATTTGTGAGCAACACATAAATAACAAAGGAGACATTAAAAAGTTGGTTTTTCTTCTTCTTTCCCTGAAATATCTCTTCCACTAAAAGAAATCATTTGAAGTAATTGTCTATTCATCAGCACTGTAATGGCTGTGGAACGTGATTGTCATTTACCTCCCAGAAGTCCAGTGTCCCCATGAGATAGGATAATTTTTGTAGATACAATGGAATCTTTCTTGACACACTTTTTCTTGATACACATTTTCTTCATGATACTCAATTTTTAACCCCTTGGTTTTTTAATGTGCCTGCCATAAAAGAAGCTGAATACTACCAGTGTATCCCAATTTTATGATTACAGATTCTAGACTGAATAGGCAAAATGATTCCTTTTGAGCAAGGATGTGGTGATTTTAGTACCTGGAGAAAAACGAAATCAACTCAAGAAAAACAGAAGCCCAAGGGAAACCAAAATGCATTAAAGATTATCTTTTTCAATACTTGGAACTTCTGCCCTTAAACTGACCATAAGTAAGATTTTATTTTTTCAGTTTTAGAGATTTTATTTTAAACTCTTTTAAATTCATATGAATATTGTAGTTTGTTGAAATCTCATGAGACTGATTGTTATAGCAGACTTTGAAATGTTGCCAATATCCTAGAGATCTAATTTATGTCATGAAAAAGACAGTGTTTTAGCACAGTGGTCGGCAAACTCATTAGTCAACAGAGCCAAATATCAACAGTACAATGATTGAAATTTCTTTTGAGAGCCAAATTTTTTAAACTTAAACTTATTCTAACGCCACTTCTTCAAAATAGATTCACCCAGGCCATGGTATTTTGTGGAAGAGCCACACTCAAGGGGCAAAAGAGCCGCATGTGGTTCACGAGCCGCAGTTTGTGGACCACGGTGTCAGCATAATGAGCGATTTGTAAATTCAGAAAAGAGTCACAATTATGGTATAGTTAAAATTCTCTCCCTGTGCTATTCCATGTGTTTTTTTTACATATTTTATTTTATTTTTTAATATTTACTGTTGAAAGTATTATATATATATCCCCCCTTTTTTTTCTCATTGACCCCTGTAGCCCACCTCTGCCCTGCCCCAGGCCTCTACCATCCTAATATCTGCATCCATGGATTATGCATATATGCATACAAGTTCTTTGGCTGATCTCTTTCCACCTATCCACCCAACCACCCTTACCTTCCATCTGAGATTCCACAGTCTGTTCTGTGCTTCTGTATCTCTTCCAGTCTTCCATTAATGTCATGAAAAAGTACACATGCATCATATTTTACTGCCATCGTCTTTAAAAACAGAATGATAATAAAAGAATGGGGGGGGCGGGGCTACCAACATGGCTCAGTGATTGAACATCTACCTATGAACCTGGAGTTCATGGTTCAATTCCTGGTAGAGGCACACGCCCAGGTTGTGGGCTCGATCCCCAGTGTGGAGTGTATAGGAGGCAGCTGGTCAATGATTCTTTCTCATCATTGATGTTTCTAATGTCTTTCTCTTCCTCTCTGAAATCAATACAAAAATATGTTAAATAAATATATAAATACATAAATCGAATGGGGGGACTCAATATCTCAGGATTTGATTGTGTGTGTGTGTGTGTGTTATAGCATTATAAATGTAATGATGAGAAGTCATCTTCATGTTACCTTCTTGCCCAAATTGTGGGTTAAAATAGAATTCTAGTTACACGAAGATTGTAAAGTTTTCTTTTGACTTTTTATATTTCATTTCCTTGGAACATAGTTGCTAATGGGTGCACCCAATTTTTTTTTTTGTTTATTTTTTTATGCTAGTTGACCTAGTAATGTTTTTATTTCCTTAAGGTAGCAAACAAAGATATACAATTGTGATTCCTCTGTAATTTATCCTCCTTCTCAGAGTTTACAGGCCTACACTTTCCATGTGATATAGAATTATTTACTCTGGTTTAGTATTTTTTTTCTTAATTTTAGAATAGAGGTTCATCAGAGTCTCCAGCTTTGTGTGTGTCTAAAGCTAGAAGGTGATTATTAAAATATTTTTATTTTTAGTTGTCATGCCTTAGTGAAATGTTCTTTCTTGGCTTCCAAGCTGTGGGGTCATTGGTTGGCATCATCTGAAAATAAGTAGGATAATTTATATTTAAATGAATTTCTTTTCCATTTAAAAATTCTCAGTTTGCATACCAGGTAATTTTTTGTGTGTGGTATTTGTAAAAAGATAAGAAGAGTTAGAAAATCTGTATTTGTAATTGTTTCCCCCTAATTAGTTCATTATCAATGAGTAATTTTTAATATTACTCAAAACTTTAGGCCTCTTCCAATAGATGATGTTTTAACATACAGTTGATATTTCAAAATTGCTCTCAATTTGAGAGTCTGAGATATAAATTTTTTTCACAATTTTTTCTACAAAAGAAAATATTAAAAAGGTTACCTCCATGTTAGTATTTATAGTATTTATAATTTAAATTATAAAAATGAGTATGATATTAGTTCCTCCTTGCATTTTAATGTTTTAATTTTAACATTCATCATTTGTACCTTCTCAATTAAGTATTTGATTAAAAGTAAATCAAATAGCAAAGCCTAAAATAGAGCTTCATGCCACAAAACTACACAAACTTCTTGTCATATAGCATTGTTAATTATAAATTTTGTAGCAAGAAACTATCCACACTAGAATAATGTTAAGGGAAACGGAAGATACCAAGCAACAATGTTCTTACATTTACAAGATTATTAATATAAATAAACTTATGCATAGAGAAATGCTAAGTAACGGCACAGAATCAGACTCAGGCTGTTCAATTCTTGCCTCCCTGAACTCTACCATTAATGGTAGACCAAGCTACTGCTAACAATGGCAGTGCTGGTCTTCCTAGGTCCACGGTGGGAATGTAAAGAGATTATAGGTCATTCTGTTTAATCCCTCATTTTACACATAAGAAAATGGAACCAGCAAAGCTGTAAAAATCATCTCCACTGGTCAATTTCAGTCCCTAATGTTTAGAATGGAAATTTGAATTCAAAGGGAGACATTTGGGAAGGTTTTTCTAGGAGAAAAACAAAAAAAGTACTCTCCATATTATAATTTTTTTCTTTCTTTTCCTTTTTTTTTTTTTTTTTTTTACTTCAAAATACCCTTTATATTACTTTGTAGAATGAGAAGAATATCTGTCCCCCAAGGCTGAATTCACCAGACAGAGGAAGGACCAGAATCTTACTATCTCTTCTTCCTTGTCCCTTGTTTTCAAAAGCACAGATATATGAAGTTCATAATTTTTATATCATTTATCTGAATATATCTTATGAGACATTTCAGAAAATAATCCTTACATGCTTATGTTTATAGGATTGATGATAGATATTATATAAATTACATTAAAATATTTAAGTGAAGAGTTCAAAATCTAAACATGAATTTTTGAGTTTTAATAATAAATTTTCAGGCTTTAGGGAACCTTAATAATTTGGAGAGCTTTCTATTAGAAAAAAATCAGAATTATTCATATGTAATGCGTTTTAAAAGTGAATGCTAATTGTAAAAGAAATTATTTCAAATTGATTTTTTAAAAAGAACAGACACAAGTATTCACAAAATACTATATAATAAAAGACTAATATGCAAATTGTCCCCATGTCTGGGAGTGAGACCTGCAGTTCAACCAAGTTCCCTCCCCATCGCCAGCTCCACCCCCAATCGTACCCCTCCCCAGCCTGCCAACTGCCCACAGCCCCTCTTCCTGGCCTGTTCAACCCCATTCAAGGAGGGGCCAGCTGGACCCCACCCATGCATGAGTTCATATACTGGGCCGCTAGTTTAAAAATAATTCATTTCTGTAATCCTCTTTCATTTCTTATAACAATAATGTCTAATAAAATTTTTATATAGGGGAAAGTAAGATCATTTGACCATTTCCCTAGATTGGTTGTTTATTTTTTTCAATTGTTGATAATTTATTTTTAATTAAATCTTTATTGTTGATATTTAAATTATTTTTGCCTAGCTTCTTAACTTGTTATTAGAAATGTCATATAAATTTGTAAATGTTTAGGGTCCTTGTCAACTTTGTGAATACCCCATTGAATTCCTTGTATGGGTATGCTGCAAGATTTTATAGCATTTAAAACTTTAAATGCTCATATTCATAATTATATTTGTTGCTTTATAGTGGTATATTCTAGGTTTAATATTATTTTTGTTAATGTCTATATATTTTGTCAAATGAGCAAAATGTATGCATTTCTCCTAATGAAGTTCTGCTTTGAGTAAAACCTAACATTGGTGCCAAATTGGTCGAGGCAGAGATAGTATATTCTGCAAAGACTAAAATATTTGCTGTTTGACCCTTTACAGGAAACAAAAAGACTCAGTCCTTGATCTAAGAGAATTTTTTTACAATTTTTTCACAGTGTCATAATATTTTATATTAATTTTAATTTTTATCTTGATCTTTGTTTCTTATTCCATTAATTCTGCAGCTAAATTTCCTCTTTTTATATAGTGGCTAATCAGGAGTTTGAATTTTTCAAAAACATTTTTGATTAATATTCAGCAGAGGATATATTTCAGTTGATTTTTAGAGAGAATGGGAGAGATGGGGATAGACAGAGAAAGAGAAACATGGATGTGAGTGAGACACATCAATAGGTTGCCTCCTGCACACACCCCAATCATGGCCAGGGATGGAGCCTGCAACTGTGATATGTACCCTTTACCAGAATCCAAACCAGGACCCTTCAGTCCACAGGCCGATGCTTTATCCACTGAACCAAACTTACTCAGGGGAGTTCTTCAATCTTAAAAAAAAAAATGTTCCACCTCCTGCACTATAACAATATATTTTGAATTTATAATTGCATATGCTACATTATCAAGTATAAGAAGTGTTGAACCATATACTTGATTTGCAGTTTTATAGATGTGGTTATTGAAAGAATACTCCACATACTACCTTCTTGCTCTCTACATAAAACTGTTTCCTTACAGTCCAGGGCTAGTGGTGCAGATTCCACAGGACTTGTGCCTATGCTCCTACATCGTGTTCTCTCTGAGGTCTATTCAGTGGTCGGCAAACACATTAGTCAACAGAGCCAAGTATCAACAGTACGATTGAAATTCCTTTTGAGAGCCAAGTTTTTTAAACTTAAACTTCTTCTACGGCCACTTCTTCAAAATAGAGTTGCCCAGGCCATGGTATTTTGTGGAAGAGCCACAATCAAGGGGCCAAAGAGCCACATGTGGCTCGCGAGCCGCAGTTTGCCGACCAGGGGTCTATGTCATACTGCTGTGTGTATTGGTACAGTGGACCGAGAATCAGCTTCAGTGTTACCAGGCATGAGGGGAAGTATGATGGAGAGGAAGAAGGAATAAGATAATGGTTATAGCTAGCTTTGCTTCAAATACATACTTTTGCAAATTGCAGAATGACCTGATAGAATTTATTGCAAGAGCCTCTTGTAGGATTTTCAACAGGCTCTGTTAGTAAAGGTCATACATTTCATTTCCTTTGATCTTTGCATCTGTCTTTGCATATCAGCATACAGAAAGAAAGAGAGAACAGTTTTGAAATCCAATCCGACTATAAAGCCTAGATAAGCAAACATCTTTATTATGACATTAAGGCAGAATAAATGAAATTGTCAAGATACATGCATACTTCCACCTCAAAGCATTTCGCTTCCAATGAAATAGCCATCAGGGCACATCCTCCCAGGGTCTTATTTCTTCATCACCTCTGAACTATTTTGATGCCTTGGAATAGATTTTTCTGATTTGTAGTTTTTGCCTCAATCTCCCCTCTGATTTCTCCACTTTGTTGGTAAACCTACATGGTCTCAGCTGTCCCTCCCACCAGTTCACGTTTTTTATATCCATATTTTTGAAACCTGCCAGTTCAGAAATATTCTGTAAGGTTCTCCCAGATGTGGGACTAGAAATATTCTTGCATCAGTCAATCATAATTATATTTGGGAAGGAATCTAAGTTTCTTATTCTGTATTTTCAGTCATTTTGCAATAAAGTTTATGAATTAAAACTCTGAACTTTAAGCATCAGTTTTACAATGTGTATTTTTAGAGAGAATTGTCATGCACCCAAGAAATTTCTGGAGTAATAACATTATCCAAGAATATACATACATATATATGTATATGTATATGTATCTATATGTATATGTATATGTATATATATACACACATATATATATATCATATATATTTATATGTACATGTATAAGGTATAGTTTTGTTTAAAGATGGTGATAAAAGATGCAAGATAGATAATTAGTAACCTTCTAGCCTAGGTATTCTTAATTTTGTCATTTTTTAAATTTAGGAAACTCCTATTTTGTGCCATTTCAAAAGGGCATTGATATGGACACAGATATTAAAGATGTTCAATAGATTTATTATTCATACCTTTAGTAAAAAACTTTCCTATTTGATGCTTCAGATTTCTGAATTTACCAATATTCATCTTTACAGCACCTTTTGAAAGGAAATGCAAGCACATATGTTTAATATAAGTGACAGGACTCTGAGATGATGGTTGATATGTGCTGATGAATTAAGCTTATATTCAGTGGTATATGAAATTGCTTTTATTGAATTTCTTGGAGTGATTGAACAGACCAAAGAATTTAAGGCAGCATCTGCGTAAAATAAGATATCATGATTGGTCAATGCTATTTTAGATCTGAGTAATTGATAACAGATCATAAAAAAGAGCCATATTTTAAATGGTTTTCTTGCTGCTTAAGAAGATATAAAACTCAAAGACTAATATTATTCAAGAAAGAATTAGAAACACCATAATGTAGTAGACCAGTGGTCAGCAAACTCATTAGTCAACAGAGCCAAATATCAACAGTAAAACTATTGAAATGTTTTTGAGAGCCAAATTTTTTAAACTTAAACAACTTCTCACGTCACTTCTTCAAAATAGACTTGCCCAGGCCGTGGTATTTTGTGGAAGATCCATACTCAAGGGGCCAAAGGGATGCATGTGGCTTGCGAGCCGCGGTTTGCTGACCACTGTAATAGACAGTTAATGTACTTTGGAAATTCACATGCATCCATCACTACCTGTGTGACTTGGGTTAGTTTCTAAACTTCCCAAAGGAAGTATTACATAGTTTTTGAGAGCAAGACTTCTGGTTTTGGTTCAAGCTTCACCATTTATTGGCTGTATGACCTTCAGACAGTAACTAGGATGGTTAATTTTATATGTCAACTCTACTGGACATGGGGTGCCTAATTATTTGAACAAATATTATTTGGTGTGGTATCATGAGCATTTTTTTTGATGGAATGAACAGCAAAATTGGTAAACTGAGTAAAGCATATTACCTTTTTAAATGAAGGCTCCAATAGCAGAAAAAGCCTGAACCTGCCCCGAGAGAGAGGATTATCCCTTGCTAAGGGCCTCTGAACTGGGAAATCAGCTTTTTCTTGGCCTTAAGACATTGACCATTCATTGGACAGGATTCATACTTTTGGGTCTCCTGAGTCTCCAGATTGATGAAATACTCTGCCTTTTTGAAACTTGCCAGCTTCCATAATCATATGAGCCTATTCTCCACAATAAATTTCCTTGTATACATCCTATCAGTTCTGTTTCTCTGGTGAACCCTGACTAATATATTCACTTAAGCTAGTTTCCTCAAATTTAAAGAAGTGACAGAGATACTATCTTAGGGAATTGTTATACAGATAAAACACAAAGTTTTGCATAAACCTGGCAGTTGATATTTAGTCAATGAATGCTAGCTATTAATTTTTTTTCCTTTTCTGGGAACTAGGGGATGATAACTTTTTATAGGTTTTTAATTAAGGTGAAAACATTTGTACGGGGCATAAAGTGATCACTTACACATTATAAGTGATCAAACATTATATGTCTATCCGAACAAAAATCTTTAACAACTTTATTCATTTTCCCTCCCTCCAAAGGGCTGTTAAATTTGCTGAATGTGGAGATGGAGATTCATCTTTTAATTCTCCGTGCCTAGTACAGTGCCTGAATCAAATCTAGCAAATTCTTAATGAACACAGTCTCAGCTCTAATATTAAAAGCAGCACATAAGAGAAAATTGGCTTTGAAGAAGTTAACAGCAAGATGAAAAACCATAGTGAATGAGCTATAACAAATCATAATCAGACCCAAAGCTTAGCAACATTAAGTGAGACATAAATACTTGTATGGATATGACTGCCTAACCATTTGCTTTGGTGTTAATTGAAATGAATGAATAAATTGCTTAGAGGCAGTTTATGTATTTTATAATAGCTAAAGCTCTATGCCCCTAATATTTACAATGGTTGTAAATTATAAGAATTTTCAATGTCATTTTGAAGAAAAGAGTTTGTTATTAACACTAGTAAGTCAAGTCTACCATTAGTCTATTTGCACAGTGATATAAATATGGAAATGTAAATCAAAGAGCAGCACAGCCCACCTATACATTGTTTCTAATTTTTGCTGATAGTTTTATGAAATCTACTACTATTATAATATTGCCATATAATCTGTAGTATGCGATTTTCAGATAAATTAACTCATATTTTATTTGTTTTCTTAAATTGCTGCATAAATAGGAAGAGGCTTTGCAATCTTATTTCCTGCTTTGAAATTTTATTTCTTGCATTTATATGCCTTAGCAATAAAATTTCTTTAACGTATAATCTAGCACACAGTGGTTTCTTCTACTGGTTAATAAAATGGCATTAAAGGTAACTGCCATTTTTTTTCTAAAATTAGGATGTCACATTGAATGGGCACACAGGAGGCACATTTTGCATTTTGAAATGTATGCTTTGCTGGAGCAGAATGAATATGACCAATGTAATGGAAACACTACCCTAATGGCTTGTTAAACCTGGAGAGAGTGCCTAGATGAAAAAATAAATTTGCATGTATTTTCAAGTGACAGGGAGAGGGAAAAAACCAAAAACACTATATGCATGGTGGGCAGAGGCTCATTTATTTCCATAAAAATTTCTGCATCTGGAAGAGCAATATTTAATCAATCAGAAACTTAACAGTAGTATCCCCACCTATTGGAGAGGATAATTATCTACTGTAATTGAAGGATCTAGTGAACTTTTAAACGTGTTTTTTTTCCCAAATCTGTATCTTGTCTTTTCACATTATTTGTGTACTGTTATGTGTTTTTTTTATATACCTAGTTTAAAAGTTTAATTGACCTACATTTTCTTATATGACGTATGTGTTATTGTTCACAAGAAAAATTCTTCTCTAATAAAATGTCAAAATGACAGTCGGTTTTCTACTTAATCTTAAAAATATCACTTATACAACCTTAATTCACCTGAACTTATTTTAGTATGTTTTGTGCAATAAATATTTTTATTTACTCTTTTCATCTACCCTGTTTCCCCGAAAGTAAGACATCCCCCGAAAATAAGACCTACTCGCTGTAATATAAGGCATCCCCCCGAAAATAAGATCTAGTGTATCTTTGGGAGCAAAAATTAATATAAGACACTGTCTTATTTTCAGGGAAACAGGGTATATGTATCAAGTTGTTCCAGAAGCAGTTATTGAACCATCTGTCACATTATCAATGATTTGTAATACCTCTCTCTGAAACCATACCAAATTCTGTAATGTCAGTCCAAGGAGTGGAAAGTAGCTGCCAACCTTTTGCAGAAGGAAACAAAGTAGAGATTTTAATATCTTGGTAGTCTAATCTTATTGAGAATTATATTTTTGTGGGTGGAACATTCTTTGATATGTTATAACCGTATTTGGCATCTGAGTAATGTGATTCCTTACCCTGACAAAATATGCACCGGATCCCCCTTAAACAAAAATGTTAATATGGTTTTAGTTTTAGCTTTTACCATTAGCAATGAGCCCAGTGTGTTCACATAACACTATTTGATCTCCATTCAACTCTAAGTTACTTGGCATTGTTGCCAGGAGGCATTTTTTTTAGTGGCTGGAAAAATTCATCTATTTTTCCTAAATTTTTCCTATATCCAAGAAGTCTTAAATCTATTTATCCACATAGTTCTAGGATTTTCTCCAAAAGCTCTTTATAATTTTCTTGGCACTGAGACTTATATGACACTCACAAAGTACCTGAGAAAGTTAAATTCACTCAGTGTCCTACTAACATGGAGTAAAGGAAGATCCTGGGGATAGAAAATCTTATTTTCCAATTAACAAGGCAATTTTGAGTAGGAAAGTTTATTAAATATATTAAAAACTGTACATTTTTTAATAACTTTAGAGGTAATGATTTTAAAGTATTTTTATCTTAAAATGCATATTCTGAGAGTGTTCTTTATTGAAAGAGATCTGTAGAACTTAGAATGATTCTATTGTATCAAATATTTAATTTGGCTGTTGGTTCGCTTTGTTTTCTATTATTAATTCAGTTTGTGGAGTGTAGGATCTGAGAGATGAATCTGATGGAGATTCATCAACACACAGCCTCTAGCAGTTAACATGGATACTCAATATTAAATGTATTAGTCATCTCAGTAAATAGTAGTCAATAGGTTGATAATTCACATATGATAGAACACTGGTCATGATTGATAGGTTTCTATCTCATCTTATTAAGTGTGGGTCTTTCTGTCCACAAGAAGTAAATGCAATTAAATCTGAAAAAAAATGTTGCAAGAATGCCTAAAGCTATGGAATAAATGTGTAAATAACTTTAAAGTTTTTTTCAGACCACAGAAAAGAAAGCAAGTTTTATTGCTTACATAGCCAGGAAAGAGGAGAGGGATGGTATCAAAGACATTCTGTGGGAGACAGTGAAAGATTATTTGAGGGCCATAGAAAGGTACTAAGAAAGAATTAGAGCAATAAATAATGAATTGATGTACTTATATGTTTGTGTACAAAACCACTTATACAGTATTTTACATATTTTAGATCTAATGAAACTTTCAAGAATGATTGGATATACAGAACTTAGGCACAACCATTAGAATATAGCCTGAATGTGATATAAGCTCATTTTTTTAAAAGTACTAACTAATTTTGAAATTGTCTATTCATTTGGCTTCTACCACATGGAACTATCAGAGAAGAATTAGGAACCTAGCACTTACTGGGCCTCTAACATGTGCCAGAGGAGTTCTGCATCATTACCTCATTAAGGTGCTGCTAACTTTGTGTGGAGCAAGATAAACATGCTTCATTGAGAAAATGCTGTTTGATTTCTCACCAGAAATACAAGTAGGAATTATGCATGGATAAGTGTGGATAAGCAAAAGCTGTTTGAAGATATACATTTGTTCTCAAACATCATGTATAAAACAAAGAGGAAAATGGTGCATCTAAATTTCTTTTCGGTTATATGTTGATGTTTTAAATTTTCACAGCACATTTTTCTGTATTTTAAATTTATTACCTCAATTATTTTCATTTATCATATACACCCTCCATATGTGTACTGTTGCACAGCACATAGTAGGTATTCAATTAAAATTAATTGGGCACGTGAACTATAAGAGCATCTCATCCATTGACCTTCTTATTAAGTTTAAATTTAGAAATCTTCTCATTATTTTTCTTGGTTCAGCTCACCACTGACAAGATTGCATTTTCTATAATTTCCTATGTCTTTTTCTGAGATGTTATGGTTCTTTGACTCAGGACACAATATCAAAATCTAAAGAGAGAAAGGATGCAAATCTCTCATTGCTACAACTATTTCCAGTGGGACTACACTCTTCATCATAACAACAAAGCAAAGCTATTAATAAACATCTGAACTAGATTTCCAGGCATGGGGTACACAGGGAGATCACAATCAAGGTAGATTAAAGAGTTCTGGAAGGAGAAGGTCAGACACACACAATCTGGGGCTTTCATTGTCAACCAGAGGTTAAGGCAGGGCTTAGTTGAGAGATTTAGGGATGCAAGCATTAGACTGGAAAGCAGGGATCCAAAACTTCATCACCTGACATTTCTTTTGTTTTGGATCCTGGGGTCACAGGTTGCACTCACATGTTCTCATGTCAGTTTTCTGGACATCTTGCTCTCCTGCCATTCATTGTCACCGCACCACTACTTTCCTTTAAAAATTAGTTTCTCAGGGTTCTGGGGCTATCGGCTTTACTCTTACCAGTCTTCCAGGCTACACCTAATGCCTACCATATCTCTTTGCCTTAGCTTTTTCTTTCTTTTCACTAAATCTCGCCTGACTTATATAGCCTTCCTCTGGAGAAATGGGAAAATAATCAACAGTGACTTTCTCCCCCTGGTGTATGTAAACAATATTTAATACTCTGATTCAGGTCCAAAATAAATATCATTTACTTTGCAAATAGTTATCACTAGTATGATTTCTTTAAACATTCTTATTACTTATTCTGGGATGCTTGTATTTTTCTCAGTATTGGCCTATTACGGCCTTGGCAGCTGGCTCTGAGAGGGATGCCAGAGACTGAGAAATCCTCTTAGGCATGCTCTAAGCTTTCTGTACTGGTATGAGCCAATATTGATTACACTATGGCCTGTGGCCTTGCTTTAGAGAGTTCATAGTGGCCATTTGAAATATGGTACAGCTTCAGAAAAATAACTTCCCTGCAGTTTCTACAAATATTTACAAGAAGCTGCAACAATGATGCTATAGAATGGGTATAAGGATTTAATGAAAAGGTTATCAGTAGCCCTGACCAGGTTGGCTCAATTAATTGGGCATCATGCCATGCACCAAGAAGTCACCAATTTGATTCCTGGTCAGGACACATGCCTGGCTTGTGGGCTCAATCCCCAGTTGGATGCATGTGGATGGCATTCGATAGATGTTTCTCTCTCGTTCTGTCTCCCTTCTGCTCTCTTTAAAAATTGATAAAAATCATTTTAAAATAGAGTTTATCAATAACCTGAGACTCATGAAATAGAAGTTTAATGAAATTAAACTTTTTTCTGTCTTTACTACAAACATAAATGCAAATTCCTTCATGTGGGAAAACAAACTATTATTCTTCCAAACTCTCAGTTTAATAAATATCTTGGTTTATTATTAGAATTTCAGTCAATTCAGGCATATTATTTCCAAGTGTGAGTATGAAAATACTGAACAAGGGGATCCCCTTTTATTTTTGACCTCCAGGCACGCCTTCAGAATTCTTTGTCCTTTTAAATCTTTTTAAATGGGCAGCTCTCACACATTCATTCTCTGGGTGTTGCATTGAGAATGATTGGTTTTCTCCACTATTATTTTAGACAATTACATTTATCATGAGAAATTAATCCTTGAGGGATCAACGATGCATGCCTTTCTCTTGCCCACAGGAACAAAACTATTATTCATTTTCCACTTGACAGAGGTGACCTGTGAACCCATTTGTATTCCTTTTCCCTTGCTGGCTGTGGCATGAACACAGGAGGTCAGTCAGTCAGTGGTGACCCCTGCAGGCATAGCAATGGAATATCAGGGAGCATTGCAGGTGCCATAATGAATGCCACCACTGCCAAACCTGTAGGAACCTAAATGCCCTTTGTCAAGGAGATGCATCTGCCAATGTGAGGTGAATGGTAAGAACCTCGGTAATATATATTTGAGTCATAAAGATAGAGAAAGAAGTCAAGATAACTAGGAGGAGAGGGGAGTTTACTATTGGAACTTTTCTATTCTCGCTCCAGGGGGCCATTTTTTCTTACTCTTTACACACTGTACCAGGAAAGCAGTAGAGGTTGTTTTGTAATATTTTACGTTAAGTTCCAGTGGCTGCCTCTGTATCCCATTCCTCTGTGGTCTGTGATATACCATGTGACCACTCTCCCTGGAGACTTTAATGAGAAGTGCAAATGTGCATAATGTTGTAATGGTGGAATGACAGGCAGCTGATGTCATTAAACTAGGAAGTGATGATAATGCTGAGCCTCGCCATGGGCACTGAAAGTAGAGAAATGCATTGAAACAGTCCCTGTTTGTAAGATGCTCGAGGTCTGTTGGGAAATTGCAGGATGATCTCATCCTCTGGAAGTGAAAAATGAATCATTCTCTGGGAAATGGGCTAAATTTGACTTGTGAAATCACTCTGGTGCCTAGAATTAGCATCTCTGAGCCTGCTACAAACATGGAGTAACTGCTGAGCTGTCTGAGATCAGAGATAAACTTAAGAAAGCAAAAGACAGCACACAATGTTTTGGTGAAGAACTAAAATGAATCATAGTTATTCACATAGTTAACCTGTTTAGAGAATTCTAAACACCATCTTCCTCTCCCTTCAATTTTACAAAATTATTCATATGGTCTAATTCATTTGTTAACATGAATGTGATTCTTACTTTGGTGAGATTCTTGAGGTCAACAATGTAATATCTTCTCTATATTCCAAATGCATAATTCAGTGTCCCTCAAATAATAGATTTTTAGAAAGTAAATAATTACTGAATAAACTAGAGACCCGGTGCAAAAAATCGTGCATGGGAGGGGGCGTGTCCCTCAGCCCAGCCTGCACTCTTTCCAATCTGGGACTTCTCTGGAAGGGACTAAACGGGTGTCCGGACATCCCTCTCACAGTCCAGGACTGCTGGCTCCCAACTGCCCTCCCCTGCAGGCCAGGGTCCTCCCCAACTGCCTTCCCTTGCTGGCCTGGTATCCCCCAACCACCCTCCTCTGCTGGCCACCCCTAACTTCCTATAACTGCCCTCTCCTGCAGGCCATCTTATGACAGCCAGCTTGTGCTGGCCATCTTGTGTCCACATAGGGGCAACCATGTTTGACCACATGGGGGTGGCCATCTTATGTCTTGAGTGATGGTAAATTTGCATATCACTCTTTAATTAGATAGGATTAAAGAATAAATGGCACAGAGCTGGGGTTTGTGGACTTTTTTTTTCTTAAATGTTTCTTATTGTTATGGCTGGAGATCCTGGTGTTACACATGCACCTGTCTCTCTACCTGAGTTTGTGTCTGAGTCAAAACTCTCCTCTAACTAAGCAAAAAATGTGGGCTCAACTGTTTGGTTACTAACAATCTAGTTTGTATTCAGCTGTTAAGGGTACAAATGAAGATGAGCTAAGAGATAAAAGACTACAATGAAATGAATGCCAATGTTATAGAATGTTTAATTAAGAACATCTCACATGTAATGGGGTTCAAAATTTCAGACACACCCCCACCTGTGCTCCCCTGATCTGGAGTATTAGATATTTTAAGAAAGACAGAAATATTAGTAAAAAATGTGAGCATGAAAAATACATCTTCTGTTAGCTTTCAAGACAAATAGAGTTAGTATGCTCATGCGAGTGCTCTGTGCGGGAGGGAGTCTTGTGCTGCGCAGAGAATCTGATACCTCACCCAAGGGGCAGTGATGAGAAATTCTTTGAAAAGAAGCCAATTGGCTGCCACAAAAAAAATCAATTTTTAAATAAAGAACTTAAATGAAATAAAAGTTTTAATTTTCTAAAATTTACTTATATTTTAATAATTTTCTAAGTGGCTATGAAACATATATTCACCTGTACTTTTCCTTGTTCAAAAATGAATTTTAAATCCCAAATTGCATGTTCCTGCTCTTGTGTAAGACAATGGAATTTACACTGGCATTAGAAAAAATTTGTTAGAGGAAAGAGATCCTCCTAAGCCTTTATTATTGATTTAACTTTCTCATTTTGAAGATGCTTCAATTATCCTGGTCTTTTTTTATTTTTGCCTCACTCTTTTTTAAATATCTCATATGAAATATTATCATTGTGTTTCATTTTAAACTACTTATTTTAGAGAATTAAATGCAATGTCTTATAACGCAGTTAATTTAGATTTCTTGCAAACACAGTATATATAGTGCCTAAGTATATTCAGCAAGGTTTTAAACAGGGTAGGTAAATATAGTCATCAGGTGAGTTGCCATGTTGTTGAAAAATTGATTTGGTGTTTAATATTTATTTTGCTTTTTAAAAATTGTCTTCTATTATCCTGAGGCATTACTAAGCAATTAAAGCTTTGCTCTTTATGCCTAGCTGCCTTGGATATTGTGCAGTTTATGAAATCCAAATAGCTCAACACAGCAGGATTCTGATTTGCAAAGAAACAATCTGAAAGCTCATCTTCCCAGGCAGGGAGACACTGGTTAATTTATTTCACTGTATTAGGCAAGACAGGATAATTTCTTATGTTGAATGGTTGCCTGTTGGAAGATTAGACAATTCAGGGGAAGAGGGCTCTGAACAACAAGCCATCCTATTGCACTGATCACCGGCAGTAGAGGCTGCAAATGAAAAAATCCATGATGTTCATCTTGATTTATTAAGGTCCATGTGAAATCCAAATCAACTGGAAACTCTCTCCAAAGCCTCAGTCCACTCTTCCTGAATTAAAGTAACGTTTTAGTGGTTTTATTTTGAATACTGTCAGCTCAATCAAGCCCAGACCTTATTGCCCATTTATAAAACAATGGAACTCACTGAAAAATGTTACTAAAACACCCCAAATTACTTACCATTTTCATTTAACTGCATGAAGTATCTGTCTTGGTAAAAGAATAGCACGCAATGGAGCTTCCTTTTGGTGTATCTTAAAACTGTTTTCTTTAAATTGTATCCCCGGGTGTCTTAACAGAAGATAAAAAAAAATGAAGGTGTGCACTGGGGGTAGCTTTTTAATACAGAACAGAGCAGTTTCTTAGCTGTAGCCTTGGATATATCGGCTTGTCCTCAACCCATCAATTCAGATTGAGATAGAGCAGATGATCACCTCCAGTATTCATGTACTTTTAATCTGGAACTTGACTCACAAGAATATTTTTTTTTCTGTGAGTTTAGAAATAGTTTGGAGCAAAGTTTTAAATTTTAAACAATATTTGTGTAATCTCCTTCTACCCTCTTCTACCTGCCTCACCACACTTTCCTCTCTGGTAATCAACATGCTATTGTCCATATCTATGAGGTTTGTTTGTGGTGTTGTATTAATGAGGAGGCAAACAGGTAATACGTATGCCAGGGCATTCTGAGTACAGAGCAGATGTCCATTACAATAATATCCACTTGGCAATGGCTTTGAGCACAATCTACTAAAGCAAGAGTTTCGGTCTTTCAGGTATCTCTTCTGAAATATTTTTTAAATCTTTATTGTTCATTTTATTAATTACATTGTTTGCCTTTTTTTCCCCGCTATAGCTCCCCTCCACCTGGTATCCATCCCGCGCTCTGCCCTCACCTCTACCACACTGTCCTCTTCCATAGGTGCATGATTTGTGTCCAGTCTCTTGCTGCACCTCCCACATCCCCTTTCTCCCCAAGAGTTGTCAGTCCATTCCCTCTCTATGTCCATAATTCTGTTATATTCACCAGTTTATCCTGTTCATCAGATTATTAATTCACTTAATTTTTAGGTTCATTTGTTGATTAGATGTGTATTTGTTGTTCATAATTTATATTATTATGTTTTTAATCTTCCTCTTCTTAAAGAATATCTTTCAGCATTTCATATAATATTGGTTTGGTGTGATGAACTCCTTTAGCTTTTTCTTATCTGCGAAGCACTTTCTCTGACCTTTAATTCTGAATGATAGCTTTGCTGGATAGAGTAATCTTGGTTGTAGATTCTTGCTATTTATCACTTTGAATACTTCTTGCCACTCCCATCTGGCCTGCATAGTTTCTGTTGAGAAATCTTCTGACAATGGTATGGGTGCTCCCTAATAGGTAACTACCTGTTTTTCTCTTGCTGCTTTTAATATTCTCTCTTTGTCTTTTGCTTTTGGCATTTTAATTATGATGTGTCTTCGTGGTCCTCTTTGGATTCTTGTAGTTTGAGGTTTGGTGTGCTTCTTGGACTTTTAAGTCAATTTCTTTCACCAGGTGTGGGAAGTTTTCGGTCACTATTTCTTCAAATAGGTTTTCATTGTCTTGCTCTCTCTCTTTTTCTGGCACCCCTGTAATTCAGATTTTGGTATGATTGAGGTTGTCCCAGAGGCCCCTTACACTATCTTCAAGTTTTTGGATTCTTTTTGCTTCTTGCTTTTCCAGCTGAGTGGATTTTGCTTCTTTGTATTTCACATCTTTTACTTGGTTCTTGCAGTCATCTGGACTGCTTTTAGGTCTTTGTATAATATTTCTTATTTCAGTCAGTGTATGCTTAATTTCTAGTTGGTCCTTTATCATATCCTCATAGGTCTTGTTCATTTCTTCGTAGGTCTTATTCATTTCCTTGTAGGTATCGGCCTTTTCTAGGAGCCTCTTGAAAAACCTTATAACCGTAGTTTTGAACTCTATGTCTAGTTGTCTTTTTTCCTCCATTTCTTTCACATCTGCTTTCTTTCCATTTCTCTGCATTGTGGCTGCTTTCCTGAGTTGGTCGATTAGCTTTGTGCGGTAGATATCCTCTAAGGGACAGTGGCTCAGCCTCCCCAGTTACCTGAGGTGGATACTCTTGCTGCAGGCCTTTATGGGTTGTACAGTATTGTTGAAGTTAAGCCCAGCTTATTATTGTTAACACTAGGAGGTTTTGACCTCCAGGCCAATTGGCTGTGAGGGTAAGCTGAGTTCAGGTTGGATGGGCGGAGTCTCCCGGCTGAGCATTCAGCATCAGCTCCGCCCTATGCGGCACCAGGGTTTCTGTGCTGGGTGGCAATGGCTGCAAGCATCTCTGAGAGAAAGCTGTCACCAATCTCCACCCGCTGCCAGACAACTCAGCCTCTCCCCAAATGAGTCCGCATTCCCAAAGTATCACCCAGGGGGTTGCAACACAATGCAGTCCGGTGGTCTCCTGAACGAGGGAGCAAGTCACTAGTCCTCTCTGTGCAGTCGTGCACTTCTGTTCCCAAGTTTACATGCACTCTCCACAAGCTCGCCCTCTACACAGGCTTGCAGACCTCTGCTGCGCTGGGCTTCAGTGTACTTTTCCACTGCCCAGTTCTACCACATATGAGTGTGGGCTCCCCGGACCTTGCCCGGAACTGGGGAATCAGTGCAGTGGGACGCCTCCACCATCCCCATTGGAGAAAACCAGCTGGTTTGCAGTCACCTGTCCTCTCTGCTGTCTCGCGCACGTAGGACTCCAAACCCCTGGCTCTGCAAGTATCTTCAACACTCCTGAGTCACAGTGTCCTATCTTTACTTTTATTTGTGGAATTTTCACTCAGCCAGCTTTCCAGTGATTCTGGATGATGTTTGTTCTGTTGTTAAGTTGTAGTTTTGGAATTGTCATGTGGGGCAGCAAGATAGGTGTTTACCTATGCCACCGTCTTGGTTCCTCTCTGAAATATTTTTGTGGTCATTCAGAGGTAACTGCCTAATTTGTTGGATTGTTCTGGCACCCAAGTGCCTCCTCTGTTGGTAAAGTGGACAAACATGTCATCTTTGCGGGGCTCTGTCATGTCTGCTCTCCAGTGCTGGCTGCCTCCTAGAGCCACTGGGTTTGGGGCTAATGATGGAGGCAGAAATCTTTGTCATTTGTCCTGTACAAATGTCTTTTCTAAGCTTTGTCAATCTTTTTTTCGTATTCCTTCCAGTCTTCATGTTGCCTGCACAGAGGTGGGCAGGAAAAATATTCTAGTAGGTGAAAAGGGAGAACTTGCTAAACCTTTGTGTATTCTTAATCAGGAATTCAAATTAACTGTGCCCAAAGTGTTACCACTCTAGCCTGTATAACTTTTTCACTTAGATGCACATAGTTATATGCAAATTCATACATCCTGTGAACATCTCCTGCCAGGGAGCATCCATGGTGCCCAAGGGATTGGAGTGTGCTGAGAAACTCCCGCCTCTCTGAGGCCTCCCCTTGAGTTTGGTTTATCAGCCAGATACCTTTAATATCTTCTCCTGCAATCTGGTCTGGGTCTGGCAAGTATCAGTACCTTTGGCAACATGAAGACTTTAGTCTCACTCACTGTTCCCTCAAAAGACAGATTCTGAGGTCCCTGAGCTCAGTAGTGCAAACAGATACATGTGGGTGTGGGGGTGGGAGACACAAACTTCCAGTTCCCCAATGCTAATATGTTCAGGAAAGGCTGCTGCCCAATTGCTCTCCAGTGGGTTTTGAGGCCCAGATCAACAAGAATGCACATGGTAACAGAACCTCTTCTTTGCTTTTGCCTCAGCACTGAAGCACTCAGTGTTTTTAGTTCAGTCTAAATTCACTGTATACTAAATAATATGAAAGAGTATTGTAGGGATGATTAAAAAGTCCTGGGCCCTGGCCAGTGTTGATTTGAGTTAGAGATTTGACCTACACACTAAAATGGTCATGGATCCAATTCCGGACAAGGGCGGGTACCAGGATTGCAGGTTCCTCAGGGCCCAGTCAAGGTGCATGTGGGAGGCATCATATCTCTCACATCCATATTTTCCTCTTGCCTCAGGTAAAATTTTTTAAATTAAAAAAATGTCCTAGGTATTTTGTTCATTAGATTCGACAAATGAGTGAAATCATATGGTACTTGTCTTTCTCTGGCTGGCTTATTTCACTTAACATAATGTCCTCCAGATGTAGGCAAGCTATCACAAAGGGTAAGATTTCCTTCCTTTTTATGGGTCTGGATGAAGGGATTAAGCACAAAAACAAACAAACAAAACACAACACCACAAACAAACCTTATATACATGGACAATAGCATGATGATTACCATAGGAAAGGGAGGCGGGGCAGGTAGAAGAGGGTAAAGGGGGATAAATGGTGATAGAATAAGACGACTTGGGGAAATGAAAACATACTACAATGTACAGATGATGTATTATAGGATTTTACATCTAAAACCTATATAATTTTATCAACTGATGCCATTCCAACAAATTTGATTTCAGTAGTTTTGGGTAATTCTAATCATGCAGATTTAATGTTTAATGATCATTTATTGTGTGTCAGATACCTTGCTAAATGCTTTTACATTGCAACTCATTCCATTTAATCTCCATTATAATCCCATGTGTAACAAATTGCTTAATAACTTTAAAGTAATTATTAATTATTATTAATGCAAAAATAACTTAATATTGGCTACCATTGACTGAACAACTACTGTGTGGCAGTTCTCATTCATTAAAACTTCAATGGAGTCTTTCAAATTTAGCGTTATTCCAGTTTTGTAGATGAAGAAATTTTAGATTAAAAGAGTTTCCAAATTCTTTTGATAAAAGGGAGAGCGAATGTTGAAACACAAGTATATTTCATTATATCTCTCTCACCCTTTCATGCTGTAGAATGACTCTTATCTTCTAAGCCTGGGCAGCTGTAGGCCAGCCTAGTGACACAAGAAAAACTCTCATTGAAAGTTGTTTGGATGAATATCTTTATCCATAAAAAAAAAGTCCAATAGTTGCAATTAACCACATATGCATATGGTTTTTAATGTTAAGTTTAACTTTATTGTTGAGAATATTACAAGTGTCCCTTTTATGTTTTTATTGATTTTTTTTTTGGAGGTAAAGAAAGACGGAGAGAGAGAAACAACTAGAGAGATACATCAATCTGCTGCCTCCTGCATGACCCCCACTGGGGATTGAGCCTGGAAGCCAGGCATGTGCCCTGACCTGGAATCAAACTGGCAACCTCTTGGTGCAGGGATGATGCCCAACCAATTGAGCCACACCATCAAGGACACATATGGCTATTGTTAAAGCTGTTTTCTCCCACTACATTGCAATGATTGTTAGGATTGTAAGCTATTAAAATGCAATATATAGATGCCATGGCATATAATTGTACACTTGAAACTTATATAATCTTATTCACCAATGCCACCCTAATAAAGTTAATTAAGAAGAAAAAACTTTAAGTGACCCTTTTAACAAAACATATGCCAGTTCTGTACCCAATTCGCTCAGGCAATTCAAGTAAAAGTGCAGTTAAAAGAGTATGTATTGGAAAATACAGGAGGTTTAAATGTCTGACTCTAGCCATAACTGGTTTGGCTGAGTGGATGGAGCCTCGGCCTGGGGACTGAAGGGTCCCAGGTTGGATTCCAGTCAAGAGCATGTACCTTGGCTGCAGGCACATCCCCAGTGGAGGGGATGCAGGAGGCAGCTGATGGATGTTTCTCTCTCATCGATGTTTCTAACTCTCTATCCCTCTCTCTTCCTCTCTGTAAAAAATCAATAATATATATATTTTTAATAAAAAAATAAATGTCTTACTCTAGTTAGAACATCAAATTCAAATGTATGATAAGAATTTTTGGGTGCTAAATGAGAGCATTATATAAATGGTTAAATATTCCACTTTCTATTTACCTGTGTTTTCTTAGATTGATCTGCTCACAATCCACATCCCAAGAATTTGAGAAAAGAACACTTTTTCATTTTTTTTCCTCATGAGTGGACAGTGTGAATGTAAATAATTTTCATTAATCACTGAGAGTTCTATTGGCTAATGGTGGTCTACAGTATAAAACAACGTTCTCCTTTGCATTTATAGAGGCTGTCCCCCCAAAAATATTGACAGCTGATAACTCACTTAATTTTGAAAATGAACTGTTTGTTAACAAACACTAACTTTATCATCATTCAATATGTGTATACATTTTTGGGACACCCTGTATTTAATCAAAGGTAACAGGTGTGATATAAAGCCATTATAGATATACTTATTTCAAACATAATTTAAATAGATTAGACTATTATTTTGAAGGGTCAAGAAACATCTTAGGAGTCCTAAGGTTTCTAAGGTAGATTTCTCAGAATTTTTAGAGATATATGGATTAAGAAAGAGAAGTTCAAATAGACTATTTAAATGTATATGGTAACTAGCAGAGAAATAAATTTTAATCAACAAAACTCAGAAAAGGGTGGGGAAATATATGAAGGCCAATAGAGTAAGGGAACTGACTTCTTTACCTTTCATGGCACAAAGTTAAGCATTTTCTGTCTAATGGGATTGAGTGAAGAAACTTATATAGTTATTTAGGCAGTGCTATGGGTGAAACCAGCAGAAAATCTAAACCATAATCCCTTCAAGTGCAATTTAAAATATGATGCCAAGTTTCATGGAAGTAAGTTAGTTTAAGTGATGAATTAACATAAAAAATACAAAGGCTAGCCCTGGCTGGGTTGCTTAGTTGACTGAATAGAGCATCATCCCTTACTCCAAAAGATTGTGGGTTCAGTTCCCAATCTGGATGCGTACAGGTGGCAACCAATCAATGTTTCTCTCATATCGATGATTCTCTCCCTCTTTCCTTTTCTCTCACTCTAAAACCAATAACCATATCCTCAGGTGAGGCTAAAAAAATACAAAGGCCAAGAAATTGAGAACTATTAAATATGACTCAATGTAAAACCTGTGGGGAGAAATGAGTAAAGAATAATACTTAACTATACTTATTTCTTAGTGTTCATTAAGCACACACACATGCACACACAAGTACACATATGCAGGATTAAAAAAAGAAGGAAAGACAATAAGATATAATTGATAACTGTATATTACTGAACATCAAATTAGAATGAATAGAAAAGGGGATGAATACAAACATTAGGAGAATACTAACAGTTAAGAGTCCATGAAAGAATGAAAAAAATACCACAGAATTTAGAAGTGATTGAACATGAAATGACTCTCAGGAAATTTTTGCTTATCTTTGATAACATAATTGTCTTTTTTTTGCCACCCAAAAGCACTCTGAATGATTGTTGAGTACCCAGCATAAAAGAGTAAGGAGGTATTGTATTATACATTTTTAAATAACCTTTTACATAATATGAATTGAAGAAGTAGCAGTTTAAGTGGAATATTCTCATAGCTACTGTATTTTTTGTTTTTAAACTTTTTTTAATTGAGACACATATTGATTTTGTAAGCCAGTGAAATCTGTAAGTGGCAGAACTGCCTGGTTCTGACTGGTCAGAGTATCAGATCTTCAGACACTCAAATGAGGGGTCTAATCAAATTGTGTGGGTTGATGTGTCAGAGAGATAAGTAAATAAAGCTCTAGTTTAAAGATTTGTGTGGTACCATAAACACTGGGCTTTTTTTTTTTTTAAAAAAAAAGGGGATTTAACACTGTGCAAAGAAATTGAATTTTTTTAAAAGATAAGATAGGAGTAAATATAGAAAAGGACTTAAATGACTTAGTGCATTGAAGCAAAGAGTACATTCTCCTTGAAGTTTCTCCCTATAGAATAATACTCAGACCAGCTGTGGTTCAGAGCCTTTTGTAGTTAACCAAACAGTTAACTTATATTTTATCCTTTATAGCTAAGATATTTAGGATCTTATTTGAAAATATGAATGAAGTTTGATTAAAAAAAAAAACTATTTAGTTACCTTTGTAATATCAAAACAGATATGTTACACAAGAAGTTCGCTATTTATTCACTTCACTGGAATTGATGTTGGTGGCTCCAGGTTTGCTAAACAGAGGTCATGGCCAGTTGACCTGGCCTCCAGCCCAGTGTGTACTTTCCAATGGTTCCTGGAGATCTTGTCCGGTTCCCAGCTGTAATAAAGTATGAAAGAAAGAGTATATATAAAATTTTATCACAATAAATATGGAAGAATAGCCTTAAAAATGTTGAGTTTGACTATAGTAAAGTTAAATCTGTTTTAGATAATAACCTTTTAAAAGTTCTATTGATTTTATTATTGATTTTCTAGATCCAGACAAAACATTAATCCCAACCCCCATGTTTTGCAAACATAAATCCAGAAGCCTGAGAAATCGAGTGGCTTTCCCAAATTTATTTATTCATGTTATTAGAGGTAAAGCCTTGACGGTCTCCGTGTTTTGTTCCCCATGTTGCCTTTCCTCCAAATGTTGGTCAATTTGTTTAAAATATCTAAATCCTCAATTCCTTCCTATGCCCAGTTTCCTGTCAATTTCTTTGCCTTTTCTTATACTGTATAGCCTAGCCACACTGGCACTTCCACTGGTTCAACTAAGATTATTGCCTCCTTTGTACTTGAGTTTCCTTCTTTGTGGGGTGTCCCTGCCCGCCCCCTTCCCCACTTCCAGGTATTTGCATGGCTAACTCCACACCATTCAGATAGCATCTCCATTGTCTCTTCAGAGAGTGCTTTTGTTTCTCAAATTTACTCTTCCCCATGATTCCCTTACATCCCATGTGTTCCCATCATTACAGTTTATGTTTTTCATAGCCTTTTTCTCTGAATGAAAATATTTCATGTTTATCACCTGTTTTCTTCCTCTTAAAACAAGTTCCACGAAAGCAAGGGTACTGACTCTCCGCTTTACCACTCCATCTGTCCAACACTGAACAATATGTCCTTAATAATACTTGTTGAAGGGATAAGAATTCTGGTTCTCACAGATTATGCATAGCATCAATTAAATAGGATAATGTTAGCTATTATGATTTGAGGGCACCAAGAAATATATATCTGTGAAATGAAAAAAAATTTAAAAAGACCATGTTTTCTGAAATCTCTATATGACTAACTCCTTATATAAGACTTTGAAGGATAATAATTAAGATAAATCACATAAAGCCAAACCGGTTTGGCTCAGTGGATAGAGTGTCGGTCTGCGGACTGAAGGGTCATGGGTTCGATTCCGGTCAAGGGCATGTACCTTGGTTGCTGCACATCCCCAGGAGGGGGTGTGCAGGAGGCAGCGGATAGATGTTTCTCTCTCATCGATGTGATGTTTCTGACTTTCTATCTCTCTCCCTTTCTCTCTGTAAAAAAATCAATAAAAATATATATTAAAAAATTACATAAGGAAGCTATAACATTTTCATGTTTGCTGTGTATTTAAAGTAACTTAAGCTAACTTACAAAATAGCACTTTTCTCCAGGTGAAAGTCATAGTTGGTACAGTAAGGCTGCTTCTTCCTGGAGTTTGAAGTTGCTGATATTGCCCTGGGAGAGAAAAGGCCTAGGACAGAGTTTTTTGGGGGAATAAAAACTTTAAAACAGAAAAAGTAAGAGTTGGCCAAGGAAGATGGAAAGGAGAAGCCAGGACAATCCATGGGAAATGATGGGGGAACCAGGGGGTGGGGATGGGGGAGCAGGGGGAGCAGTTTGTATGTGTGGGGTTTGTAATGTGATCTTAGTCAAGAAGGCAGAGGGCAAAGTTCAGAGGAATTTCAAAAGGAAACAAGTGACCCATGCTGTGGAAAAAGTAATGGAGTTAAGGACTAAGATGTATCCTTTATATTTGGCAACAAAGGTACAATTGGCAAATATCCTTGGTTAGTTAATGCAAGTTGCTATAACAAATCCCCAAGTGTCATTGCTTTTCACAGCAGAAATTTGCTTCTCAATCACAGGATAATTCAAATGAATGTTCTTGGTTGACAGGTAGCTAGCTTCCCTTAAGGTGATTCAGAGACCACATTTCTTCCTTCTTTTGGCCCCATCCTACCATCGGGCACAAACTCCTCTGCACTTAGTGAGTTTGGAAAAAGGGTACTACTGTTGTTTAAGTTCCTTAGCTTAGAAATTACACTCATCACTTCGGCTCACATTCCCTTGGAAAAGAAAACAAGGCCCCATCTCTGGGCAAGGAAGGCAGAAAATATAGTCCCTGGATGCACAGCTACTTGGAAGGAGGCACAAATAATAATGGGTAGTAACCAGTCTTCCAGGGTTGTGCTGAAATCTGCAATGAGGTCATTTTCATTTCAAAAATATTCATTGGTCATCTAGGAAAGCAAGGCTATATAACATAATATGTATGTTCTCACACAAAGTTATAATTTATTAGAAGAGATAAGGTGTATATGAATTATGGTAATTCAAAGCTATTTCCAATTTATTCATGTAAATTTTGTGATAGAAAATTAGATAAGAATGTTTAAAAGCATGTCCTTGTATTGGCTGAACCAGTACAAATGCATACTCTTTTCACTGATGTATCTTTCTATTTTCATTTGACAAGCATAAGTCACTTCCATTTCCAGATTAAAGGCTATTGCCAACTGGATTGAACCCCTTGCATATGAATTTATCTTGGTGTACAATCTAGCCCATAAAAAGCCTAGTGCCCTTATGAAACTAAAATTCTATATTTTTTATTTATTTTGTTTTCTACTTTTTAATCTATTCTTAAGCATATTGCAGTTTCAGTATTGGATAAACAATTTGGGTCCAGCTTAGAATGTTTTATAAATGGAATTATTTCAGTAGAAGTTGGGGTGGAGGAAGAACCAGGGGAATGTTACATTATTTATAAATTGTTGAGTTAAGAATTAAATGTTTTGGAAGAGAATGTCTGAAAAAGGCTTAAAGCAAAATGACTAGACTTTACTGATTCTACTTCAACTGAAGCAGATGAATATTATATAAATCAAGAGTTGGCAATTTTTTAAAGGGCAGGATAGTATTTTAGGATTTGGAAGAAACATACTGTGTTTGTCACAACTGCTCAGTTTTGTTGTCATTATAGCATGTCAGTTCAAAGGGGAAGAAGCTTTCAATTCTACTCATGTTTAATACTCTTGGAAGGCCTTCCTGCTCAATTAGTCAATTAGTAGCCACCAGATGGAGAAGGCTATTTCTTCATGCCTGTATGTATTGGCACGTGTGTGAGAGTGACTGAGAGACAGTGGATCAGACCTCCCCATGTCCCTTTCAGATGCCAGGAGCTCAGTTGCCGTGGGCAATAGACCATTAGATACTTAGATAATCTTCTGCCTGGCTTCATGCTTGACACTTCTGATCAGACACAGCATTTCATTTCCATTATCACAGATGACAGAATAGAATGCAGAATGTGTTGCTGCAAATGTCAATAGATCCAAGGAAGAAAAGACAGCTCTGCCTCTGTGTTTAGATTAACAACCGTTGAAAACAAATGCCCATTTCTAGTCCGTTGGTCTTGTTTAAGTTTTATACATTTGATATCTGTTTGTAATTATCTACACATAGTCAGGGATTGGTCAGGGATTTTTGCCTAGGCTGTAAAGAAAGAAAAAATAGAGATATAGAAAATATTCTGGTAATGGCTTATCAGCTTAATTGTTAAACCACAATATTAAAAGTGAACTACTAACATCATGTGCATTAATCATTTTATTTTACAATTATCCCCTTGAAATAAAAGATTGATAAATTGCCACAACAGTAGGCCTAAAGCCATCTGTTTCAACCTTCTTCTAGTCCATAAATATTAATTATTAATCATTTCTGAGACAAAAGTTTCTAGACATGTTTTTTTTTCTATTGAAAGATAATATTGTTTTGGGGATTTTGAATGCTAGAAAACAATTCATTGGTTTCTTGTTTTTCATAAGCTCAGAAATTTTATTTGCCCTCTTACCTACAGGGAAGACTACCAGTGTATTTCTCTCGATCTTCTGCCCAGGAAATTCAACATATTCTGCAATCTGTATCTGAGAGAAGCTACAAAACTTTAGAGAGCTCACACAAAAGAACAAAACAAAAGAAAAAAATGAAATAAACAAATGAAATCATTGACACAAAGCAAAAATTATTAATGCATTATTTCATTGCTTCATGAATCTCCCCAACTCCCATCCCCATCAATACCCCTCAAACTCTAGACTGTATTTTGTATCATATTTGAATTTTCTCTTTGGAGAAAAAGCAGAAAGTGTGAGAGTATGCCCACAATAAAAGGAGAGAGAGATTGAAACATCAATGATGAGAGAGACTCATTGAAAAGTTGCCTCCTGCATGCCCCCTACTGGGGATCAAGCCCAAAACCCTGGCATGTGCCCTGACCAGGAATGGAACCAACCATGAGCTCCTGGTTCAAAGGTGGATGCTCAGCCACTGAGCCACACCAAAGGGGTGAGAGTCACTGCTTTCTGCTTAGCCTGTTCCCTGTGTCTTCATTGGAGCACTCATTATGAAGAGCACACTTTTCTAGTTTGACAGAGAAAATATCTTCTTAATCAGCCCCGAGGATTACGAAAGACATATATTTACCTTCTATAACATTCAGGAACTGGTTAACAGCTAGAAAGAATATGTGTACCTGAAATGTTCTAAATACCCATGGTGAATAAGACCTACTTAGAAGCCCTTTTTTTTCATATTCACTATATTTTACCCAATTCAATGCAGAATCATGAGCACTTACAAAACTATGCATACAGATAGGCTGTTTTGTACTTTGCAGGTTCTATTTTTCTTCTTGTTTTTCCTCTCACTCATTTTCATTACCTTTTAAAGTTTATCAACCTGCCAAACCGGTTTGGCTCAGTGGATAGAGCATTGGACTGCGGACTGAAAGGTCCCAGGTTCGATTCTGGTCAAAGGCATGTACCTTCACTGCGGGCACATCCCCCGTTGGAGGTGTGCAAGAGGCAGCTGATCGATGTTTCTCTCCCATAGATGTTTCTGACTTTCTATCCCTCTCCCTTCCTCTCTGTAAAAAATCAATAAAATATATTAAAAATAAAAATAAAAAAATAAAGTTTATCAACCTGACTCTCCCACCATATCCTTCCATTTATTTTTTATTTCCTTTTTGTCTCATTTATTCTTTCTTATTCTTCTTTGCACTCTATGCCTCAGTCCTAAGAAGAATGGCTTCTGATTTAGACATGTCTGTAAGAAGGGACCCCTTTTGAGACCTAATGCATCTGTCATTGAAATGACAAAATGATAATAAAGGAGAGAGAGGCTGCTGACCTCTGTGGCCAGAAGTCCTCACTTCTCCCAATTGTGTGATTCATTGAAATAGCTCCACAACCTCGTCAGGGTTATCTTTATAAGATTTCTTGCCTTAATATCTTTTGTTATCCCCATGAAAAGATCAAGTTTCTTTTAAATCCCACTGGTTCTTCCATTTCCCCCAGTGTTTCCAAGCAGCGGAAATCCTGTAAATCAGTATAATATTCTGGCAGTTTTGCATGCCATCAGCTAAATGTAATGCTTTTGAAATGCAAGCACAATTCTTTTTAAGTAGGCATTTAATTTTAGTGGAATTTGCATTTGACAGTCCCAATTCATGTGTTTCAACATCCCAGTGAAATAGCTCTCTTTGAATTCTAATGGACTGAATATAGCGAAATTAACCTTTTGCCATAGAAACACACTATAGTAGGCAAGCGCTTTCACACTGTTTTGAATCACTTCTATGTAGTAATAACAGAGTGAATGCCATTAATTTAATTCAGAGTGGTGAAAGGAGGGTGTAAACCCCGGGTTTCCTTAATTACTCAAAGTGAGGTGCTGGCTGTAAGTAAGGACAATGACCTGGATCTCCAGTTCATTGCTGCGTTTTTCCCACTGTCAGATATCTGCAAAATACCTAAACATAACACAGTGCTGGTAGAGAATGTTGGAACTTTCCCGCTATGGTTATTATTAGCGTGTAATTTTTTTAGCTTATTTATTAACCAATTCAAACAATTGTCATCAGTAAAGTTAACCATCAGCAGAGTACAAGTTTTTCATCAAGTTTCCATTTTGCTTTGAAATAAAGAAAACTTGCATAGGAAAACAAGGTTTACATTTTAAATATTTAATATTTCTCTTGGACAATAGTAATTCTACTGGCCTTGGCCGGGTAGCTCAGTTGGTTGGACTGTTGTTCTGATATGGATTGTGTGTTTGATCTCTGGTCAGAGTACATATAAGAAACAACCAATGAGTGCATAAATAAGTGGGGACAACAAATTGTTATTTCTCTATTTTTCTCCCCCCATCTCTCTAAATCCAGCTACTAAACAATGCCATTACTCAATTATTAACTGTGTACAAATCCAACTCATTAAAAATATATACTTCTCTTAAAAATCTTGATTAAATAATTTGTAAACACACACACACACACACACACACACACACACACACACACACATTAGAGGCCCAGTGCACGAAATTCATGCATGAGGGGTAAAGGGAGTTGTCCTTCAGCCCCGTCTGCACCCTCTCCAATCTGGAACCACTTGAGAGATGTCCGACTGCCCTGGACAGGAATGGGCCTAAACGGGAAGTTGGACATCACACTCACAATCCAGGACTGCTGGCTCCCAACAGCTCGCCTGCTTGCCTTCCTGATTTCCCCTAATTGATTCTGCCGGTCAGCCTAATCATTCCATAACCACTCCCCTGTTACCATCATTGATGTTACCTATAACTGCCATCCCCTGCAGGCTTGATTGCCCCCAATTGCCCTCCCTTGGAGGCATGGTCCATCCCAACTGCCCCTCCCATGTAGGCCTGGTCCCCTCCAACAACCTGACCCTGTATGCCTGGTCACCCCTAACTGCCCTCCCCTGCAGGCTTGATTGCCCCCAACTGCCCTCCCTTGCAGGCCTGGTCCTTCCCAACTGCCCTCTCCCACTGGCCTGATTGCCCACAACTGCCCTCCCTTGCAGGCCTCATTGCCCACAACTATCCGCCCCTGCTGGCCATCTTGTGGTAGCCATCTTTTGTCCACATGGGGACAGCCATCTTGTGTGTACATGAGTGGGGGACAGTTGGTTTGCCCTGAAGGGTGTCCCAGATCAGGGGAGTTCCCTTGGTGTGTGGGGCAGCCTGGGCAAGGGGTCTGTGGTGGTTTGCAAGCCAGCCACGACCCCCAGCAACCCAAGTGGAGGCCTAGTATCTGGGAATTATTTACCTTATACAATTGAAACTTTTTAGCATTAAGCAGAGGCCTGGGCCAGCCAGGGCTTCAGAAGCTGGCTTCCTCCAATGCAAGGGGCAACCTAAACCTCTGCTCTCTCCGGCTCTGTGGCTGGTGCCATTTCTGTTGTGATTTATGTACCTTCTATAATTGAAATGCTGTAGCACAGAGTGGAGGCCTAGGCCAGCAAGGGCAGGGGAAAAGCTTGACTTCCTCCATTGCTAGGGAAACCCAAGCCTCCCAGCTACTCTCAGTGGCCATAGCCATCTTGGTTGGGGTTTATATGCATATGTGCTTCTGATTGGCTGTTGGGAGTGGCTTGTGAGTGTGGCTTTGGAGTGTAGTGGAGGTATGGTCAATTTTCATATTACTCTTTTATTAGATAGAACACACACACACACACACACACACACACACACACACACACTAGAGGCATGGGGCACAAAATTTGTGAATGGGGGTGGGGGATGTCCCTCAGCCAAGCCTGCACCTTCTCCAATCTGGGACCCCTCAAGGGATGTTTGACTGCCTGTTTTGGCCTGATCCCGGTAGTATTGGGCCTAAATGGGCATCGGACATCTTTCTCACAATTCAGGACTGCTGGCTTCAAACTGCTCACTTGACTGCCTCCCTGATTGCCCCTAACTGCTTCTGCCTGCCAGCATGATCACCCCCTAACCAATACTCTGCCAGCCTAATTGATGTCTAACTGCTCCCCTGCCAGCCTGTTTGCCCCCAATTTCCCTCCTCTGCCAGCCTGATCACCACTAACTGCCCTCCCCTGCAGGCTTGATCACCCCAACTACCCTCCCTTGCTGTCCTGGTCCCTCCCAACAGCCTTACCCTGCTGGCCACCTTGTGGTGCCATCTTATGTCTACTTGGGAGCAGGATCTTTGACCACATGGGGGCAGCCCTCTTGTGTGATGGAGTGATGGTCAATTTGCATATTACTCTTTTATTAGATAGGATAGAGGCCTGGCGCATGGGTGTGGAACAGCTGGTTTGCCCTGAAGGGTGTCCTGGATCAGGTTGGTGGTTCCCTTTGGGTGTGGGGTGGCCTGGGTGAGAAGACTTTGGTGATTTGCAGGCCAGCCATGCTGCCCCCTCCCCCCCAGGGACCCAAGCAGAGGCCCTGGGATCTGGGATTATTTTATGTTCTATAATTGAAACTTTGTAGCCTGGAGAGAAGCCAAGCCATCTGCTTGTTCCATGGTGACAGCCCTTTCTGTTGGGACATTTACCTTTTATAATTGAAACTTTGTAGCCTAGAGTGGAGTAGGTGAAAGGGCTACAGAAGCTTAGCATCCTCTATCACCTGGGCAACCCTAGCTTCTGTTCTCTCCAGCTCTGGGGCTGCCACCATTTCTGTTGGGATTATGTATCTTCTAAAATTGAAACTTTGTAGTATTGAGTGGAGGCCTAGGCCAGCAAGGGCAGGTGGAAAGCTTGGCTTCCTTTGTTGCTGTGGAAACCCAAGCCTCCCTCCTATTGCTCAATGGCTGCAGCCATCTTGGATGGAGTTTATTTGCATAATTTGCTCCTGATTGATTTTGTGGGTGTGGCTTGTGGGCATGGTTTGTGGGCATGGCTTGATCTGAGGTACGGTTTACTTGCATATTACTCTTTTATTAGATAGGATACATACATATATATATATATATATATATATATATATATATATATATGTATGTATGTATATAGGATTTCAGAAAGGAAGGGAGAGGAAGAAAACAAGATAGAAACATCAGTGAAGAGAGAGAATCACTGGCTGACTGTCTCCTGCACACCCCCATTGGGGATAGAGCCCACAACCCAGGCATGTGCCCTGACCTGACAGAAACAAACTATACCTCTTGTTCCATAAGTTGATGCTCAACCACTGAGCCAAACTGGCCAGGCTTGACTAATTCTTTTTAAAAAATATTTTCTGTTCCCCTTCGGGTTGCATATTTTTTTAATCTTTATTGTTCAGTTAATTAATTACATTGTTCCCCCTTTTTTATCCCCCTATTGCTCCCCTCCACCCAGTACCCATCCCACCCTCCACTCTCACATCCCCCTCCCCACTGTCCTCTCCCATTGTTGCATGATTTTTGTCCAGTCTCTTGCTGTACTTCCCATACCCCTTTTCTCCCGAAGAATTGTCAGTCCATTCCTCTCTATGTTCATGATTCTGTTATATTCACCAGTTTATCCTGTTCATCAGACTATCAATTCACTTGATTTTTAGATTCATTTGTTGATAGATGTGTATTTGTTGTTCCTAATTTACACTTTTATCTTTCTCTTCTTCCTCTTCTTAAAGAATATCTTTCAGCATTTCATATAATATTGGTTTGGTGGTGATGAACTCCTTTAGCTTTTTCTTATCTGCAAAGCACTTTATCTGACCTTCAATTCTGCATGATAGGTTTGCTGGATAGAGTAATCTTGGTTGTAGATTCTTGCTGTTCATCACCTGGAATATTTCTTGCCACTCCCGTCTGGCCTGCATAGTTTCTGTTGAGAAATCTGCTGACAATCGTATGGGTCCTCCCTTATAGGTAACTAACTGTTTTTCTCTTGCTGCTTTTAATATTCTCTCTTTGTCTTTTGCTCTTGGCATTTTAATTATGATGTGTCTTGGTGTGGTACTCTTTAGACTCCTATATTTTGGGGTTCTGTGTACTTCTTGGGCTTTTAAGTCAGTTTCTTTCACCATGTGGGGGAAGTTCTTAGTCACTATTTCTTCAAGTAGGTTTTCATTACCTTGCTCTCTCTCTTTTTCTGGCACCCCAATAATTCAGATGTTGGCATGCTTGAGGTTGTCCCAGAGGCCCCTTACACTATCTTCAATTATCTGGATTCTTTTTATTTTTTCTTGTTTTTCCAGCCGAGTGGATTTTGCTTCTTTGTATTTCAAATCTTTGACTTGGTTCTTGTGGCCCTTTGGACTGCTTTTAGGACTTTGTGTAATATTTTTTATTTCAGTCAGTGTATGCTTGATTTCTAGTTGGTCCTTTTTCTTATCCATGAGGGTCTCATCCATATCCTCAGAGGTCTTGTTCATTTCCTTGTAGGTCTCATTCATTTCCTTGAAAGTCTCATTCATTTCCTGTTTGGTCTTGTTTATTTCCTCGTTGGTCTTGTTTATTTCCTCATAGTTCTCATTAAGTTCATCGGCCTTTTCTAGGAGCCTCTTGAAAAGCCTTATAACTGTGGTTTTGAACTTTATGTCTAGTTGTCTTTTTTCCTCCATTTCTTTCACACCTGATTTCTTTCCATGTCTCTGCATGGTGGCTGCTTTATGTGGTAGATGTCCTCTAAGGGTCAGTGGCTCAGCCTCCCCAGTTACCTGAGGTGGGTACTCTTACTGCAATCCTTTATGAGTTGTACAGTATTTTTGAATTTAAGGCCAGCTTGTTGTTGTTAGCCCTAGGAGAGTTTGACCTCCATGCCAATTGGCTGTGAAGGAGACTGTGTTCACGTTGCATGGACGGAGTCTCTGAGCTGTGCAGGCAGCCTCAGTGTCAGCTACATCCTATGCGGCGCTCGCGCGCAGGTCTCTGTTGGGTGGTAATTGTTGCAGATACCTCCTAGAGAAAGCCGCTAGTCTCTACCCCTTGCCAGACAACTCTGCCTCCCCCAAATGAGTCTGAACACCCAAAGTCTTGCCCATGGTTGTAAAAAAAAAGCAGTCCGGTGGTCTCCGGGACCAGGGGCAAGTTTCCAGGGAGCAAGTCGCGCCTCTGTGCTGTCGCACAGTTTATGCGCACAAACTTCTTTTTCAAGCAACCCGGTTTCTCCTCAGACTAGGAGACCTTGCCGCAATCAGCTTCCAGGGTGCGTCCCCTGGACCTCGGACCTCGGACCTCGCCTGGCACTGGGGAATCCGTGCAGTGGGACGTCTCTGCCCTCCCCTTTGGCGAAATCCAGCCGGGGTTGCTGCTACAGCCCTACAGCCCGCGTGCGTGGTGGCTCCTAACCTCTGTTTCCACGCGTATCTTCAAGGCTGTGCTCCCGCCACTCTTCTGAGTCTCAGTGTCCCACCTTTACTTTTATTTGTGGAGTTTTCACTCAGCCAGCTGTCCGGTGATTCTGGATGATGTTTGTTTTGTTGTTATGTTGTAGTTTTTGAATTGTTGTGCGGGGCAGAACAATAGGTGTTTATCTATGCTGCCATCTTGGTTCTCTCCTCTTGGGTTGCATATTTTACTAAAATGTTTTTTAAAGATTTTTGGTCTATCCTATGACTTTATTATGACTTTCTTTTCTAGAAATTAGCTATTAGCAATTCCTGTGTAAAAATAAGTGGATAAGTTCATATCTATTGCTGAAGAAACTACAGAGAACCATCTTATTGTAATGAAATTCCTTCAATTTCTCCACTTCTTGAGATACATGGATACACAGTGACCCTCCAGGTTAAAAGTTGTTCAGAAAGGAAGCCCATGCTAGCCCGAAAAAGGACCAGGTCCTGGGGCCTGCCATTTCAACCAGCAGCCGGAGGGCTGCAGGAGAAAGACAAATGTGACTGTGTCCTGGGATTGAGGGGCATTTTATGCAGTGAGTTTGGAGGGGAAAAAAGGTGTAAGTTGTCTTGAAAGAATTTGCATTGACTGTAGATAGAGGGGGCTAGAGAAGGTGAAGCAAGGCTTCTTCTGGGACAGGTGCAGAGTTTGCCAGGAGGAAGGGTTTGCATTTTCTGGATTGGTTGTGGTGACAGTTCAGAAAGTGCATGTATGAGCAGGAGGCAGTGTCCTCTGCGGTGGTGGTTGCTATTCTCTCCACATAATAATGGACACAGACACCTGCAGGCGAACTCAGGACTTCGGGACACATCCAGGAATGTGGGTATTCTTGGTGGTTTCCACAGTGCATCTGCCAACTACTTTTCCATCCTTGACTCTTCTTCCACCCTCTGGCCTGCTCTCATTTAATTGAGGACACCTCCGAGTTTACTCTTGTCAAGGAAAATAAAGGAAAATGGTTTTTAAAGAGTAAGCTACATTTTACTGCTCAAATTTTCATAGGACAGGGTGGCTGGGATCTATCTCCACAGCTAATTGAACCATAGATCACAGGACCCATCCCAGAGTCTGTTTTTCTAACCAATTTCAGTGTTGCAGATACTTCCAAGTGAGTCTAACCATGCTCTCTAGTACTTCTTTTCTCAACTAACAGGTTGCCATGTGTCACAGAAATAAGTAATATGTTCTTAAAATTACTTGTTTAGAGCAAGGACATTGGTGTCAGCTGGTCTGGTGTTGTATATTTTCACTCACAATATGTGGAATTTGGGGTAAATTATTGCACCATGTAGCTTTCAATATTTGCCATAGCAGATAAATATTACCAACCATCGAATTTGTTGATAATTAGATAATATTTATTAAAGACACTGGAATGTAAAAAGAGCTCAATTAATTAAATAAATTCCAAACTACAGTGTTGATGCTGAGCAAAGCCAGTGGTCTAAAATGCCAGGTTGGCCTGTTGATTCCAAGGTTAGATATAAATGAGTTAATAAATGTCCCCCAAAATAGCTAATTCTTGTGAAAAAAATGTCCTTAATTGTACTTTGGTATTAATATCTCTTTTTTTTTTGCTTCTAAGTTGGTTTGGCATAACAGTTTTTGAACTATTTTAAACATGTTTATCATTAGGAAATGCAGTCATGAGTACTCATCAACCTGTGTTTTTGTAGTAAATGCTAAATATAAGTACATGAAAGTGAAAACATTTGACTCCCACCATATCATGATCCCCATTGACATTTTGTGTGCTTTTAAGACTGAGCAAATAACACTGATAAAAATTAGGATAAATTGGAATTATTATTCAGAGTGGTCTAGTTAGAAAAGCTTCCAAATTAATCTAAAATGGAGAAATCTTCTTTGCCTTATTCAGTCTTCCTTCTAGGTCTTTGAAAACAGATGCAAAACTACTGTGATGATATTATCATGGAAATATTTTGTGTTTCTTATAGTATTAATGCTGAAGTAACTCTGAATGATTTAACATATTCATGGAAGGATAATAGAAACACTTAGAAAGTTATTTACTTATAATGTGACCTCTGACATATTTAATCTCTTTTGTTCTCAATATCATTGTTTAGTACAATGGTTAACTATGGGATGGTTATATGAATGTTATAAACATTGTGTATCAATTGCGTGACGATAAAAATTCCCAAGCATAGCCTTTTGCTAAAGGACCTATCATAGTACATCTATGACAGGTTCATAGATGACATGCAATGAAGTTTAACTATTGTCCAAATTCTTATAACTCTATTCTTCCCAATGCCTCAGTTTCCTTACTAAATGTCTCTCACCTTCTAAAATTATGTGGTTTAGCATTTTGTTCATTAGTATGAGAAAATAAGTAAATGAAGGAAGTACCATCTTTTCACAAGTTCACTTTCTATGGCACATGTAAATGTCTCATATGAGGACATACTTTTAAACATGAAGATGAAAATTTATGATCGTATACAATGAATAACATTCATGTGGAATATAACATTTTTATGCTAAAATACAGGTTACCAGAGAAAGAAAATCTTTACAAAAACTGGTTAAATATTATTTTGGGTAAGTGCTCAGAAGAAGAAAACAAAGTATTGTTTTTACAGACAGATTGGGATATGCTCCCGATCTTATTTTGAGATCACTGCTGGCTCCAGTCAGTTCCACCCTCCACAGAAGCAGAAACAATACGTTAAGTCACTGACAAAGGGGCTGCTTGAGTCCCAGAAGCCTGGTTTGCTTTTAAAAGCTGGAACTTTTTATTTGTCAGAATCCCTGACCAAAATGACTTATTTGGGTGGGGAGTATTTCTTATTCACCAGTAACTTTTTTTTCAAAGGCAGTTATTGTGTCTCTGAGCAGATGAAATGGTTGAACAATGCTCAAAACTTGTCCAAGATGCAGATCTAAATTCTCAGCTACTCCATTTCAGCACATCACCAACAGAGTCCAGAGAAAATTTAGTTTAAAAGAAATCTTATCAGTAATAGATCGCTGGCTATTTGGATTTCCTCACAGGATAATAGAAGCAAAGCCAGCAACAGCAGTCCTAAAAATAGGAGTTGAACTGGCTCTCTGATGTAGATAAGGGCAATGTTTTCATCTGTTGTTCTTAACTGGCTCCCAGATTTGGAGCCCTGTGTGCTCCTACTGTCCAATTCTACTTCATACCCCACACTCTCCCCAAATTTAGCATGCTCCAATACACTCCTTTTTTCCTCCCCGTATTCCTTTCTCACACACCTGCTCTTTTTCCTAAGTCAATTTATTTCACCAGGTGTGGGAAGTTTTCAGTCACTATTTCTTCCAATAGGTTTTCATTGTCTTGGCCTCTCGCTTTTTCTGGCACCCCTATAATTCGGATGTTGGTATGCTTGAGGTTGTCCCAGAGGCCCCTTACACTATCTTCAATTTTTTGGATTCTTTTGGTTTCTTGCTTTTTCAGCTGAGTGGATTTTACCTCTTTGTATTTCAAATCTTTAACTTGGTTCTTGGGGTACTCCAGAGCACTTTTAGGTCTTTGTATAATATTTTTTGTTTCAGTCAGTGTATGCTTAATTTCTGGTTGGTCCTTTTTCATATCCTTGAGAGTCTCCTTTATATCCTTGAGGGTCTCTTTCATTTCCTTGTAGGACTCATTCATTTCCACGTTGGTCCTGATCATTTCTTTGCAGCTCTCGTTTATATCCTTAAGGGTCTTGTTCATTTTCTTGTAGGACTCATTCATTTCCTTTGTGGTCTTGCTTATTTCCTTATAGGCCTCGATCTTTTGTTGGAGCCTCTTGAAAAACCCTATAACCGTGGTTTTGAATTCCATGTCCAGTCGGTTTTTTTCCTCCATTTCTTTCACATCTGATTTCTTTCCATATCGCTGCATGGTGGCTGCTTCCCTGAGTTGGTCAATTAGCTTTGTGTGGTAGACTTCCTACTAGGGACAGTGGCTCAGCCTCCCTGGTTACCTGAGGTGGATATGGGCTGCACAGTTTTGCTGAAGTTAAAAGCTCAGTCAATCGTTGTTAGCACTTGGAGAGTTGACCTCCAGGCCAATTGTCTGTGAAGCTCAGCTGTGCTCAGGTTGGGTGGGCGGAGTCTCCAGGCCAAGCAGACAGTGTTAGCTCTGCCCTATGCAGGCCCCGGTGACTCTGTGCAGGGGGCAATGGCTGCCAGCACCTCTGAGAGAGAGCCACTGCCGAGCTCCACCGGCTGCCGGGGAATTCAGACTTTCCCCAAATGAGTCTGCATGCGCAATGTCTGCTAGCTTGTTGGTGCATGGTATCAGCTCTCTTTTCTCCCAAGCCTGAATCCTCAGCATCAATTTTGATTCTGTTACTATGTGGGTTTGACTTTGAGATGGACCTTAGCATGAAGAGGATTTACTAGGGATGCTCTTGAACATTAGCATGTAGGGGGTTTACTAGAGGTGCTCTTGGACATTAGAATGTAGGGGATTTACTTGGGATCACCAACTGTGGAATGGAAAGGAACAAAGGGGAAAGTGAAAGAAAAATGTGAGGATTGTTGTGGGGAGAGGTTGGGATGCAGTGTATTCTGAGCAAAGTTTTCGACTGACCTCATCAGAGGTTCTGAAGCTAGGATGGCCCTTCGGCATGGGCCTGAGATGGGGTGATGGGCCTGGGGTTTGTTATTCCACTTTGCCCAGTTATTGGGTTCAGCTTTCCCAAGGGAATATATCTTGGGTAAAGTGACTCTCTTTAGACAAGGAAATTCCACAGGGGTAATAGGCTCATTATTCGTGAGTGGGCCTCTGATTAGTGCATAACAGTGTCCACTGCAGACTCCTTCTTATATAAAAAATTATCAAGTCACATTTTCTTCATGATTTTTATATTTATGCCTGTTTTTTTGCTTCTCTAGTTTAGGCAATTATAGGGCCTAACATATAGGTACTTAGAGGTAATTGAGACTTCCTAAGTGGCCTCCTTAGTGTGACCTACCCAACTCATCCATGTTCTCTCTGGTGCTCCACTTCACAAAACTCTGCTCTGAACCTGCCACTAGACAGTTCAGGTACTCTCCCTTGTTCCCCGTTGGCAATGGACTAAAATACAACCTCCTTAACTTACAAAGGAGGCACCGCCACAGTTGGACCTGTGCCACCCTCACTCTTTTCCCCAAGTACACATTTTGCTTTATTGGTGCTACTAATTCCTAGCCTCCATTCTAGTGCTGCTTATTATATCTAGCTCCACTTTTTTTTTTTTGGACAGAATATTTATATTTGTTTTTTTATTATAACTTTTCATTTCGAACTCCTTTCAAAGGTATGTAACAATAACAAAAATAATGTATGGAACTTTCCCCTACATTCCCAAATGTCATCGATGCTCTATGGCAGTGGTCGGCAAACTCATTAGTCAACAGAGCCAAATATCAACAATACAAAGATTGAAATTCCTTTTGAGAGCCAAATTTTTTAAACATAAACGTCTTCTAACACCATTTCTTCAAAATAGACTCACCCAGGTGGTGTTATTTTGTGGAAGAGCCACACTCAATGGGCCAAATAGCTGCATGTGGCTTGCGAGCCACAGTATGCTGACCACTGCTCAAATGGTTTGTAACTAACCATTTCATTGCATGTAATAGCTTCCAGGTTTATTCATGCTGTCATGATGGAAGAAGTTTTTTTTTTTTTCTTTTACATGGGTGGCTAATATTCTGTTTTGTATGTGTGAGTGTGTGTGTTACATTTTCATCATCCATTCATCTGTTGATGGACTTTCATATTGTTTTCGTGGGATCTCTATTATGAATAATACTGCAATGAACAAGAAGGTACAGATGTCTCTTCAGTATTTCGTTTTCATTTCCTTTGGATATGCACCCAGAAGTGGGATTGCTGGATCGATTTTCACTTTTTTGAGGAATTTCTATACTGTTCCTTGTAGTAGTACCAGTAAATATTCCGACCAACAGTACAGTGGTTCCCTTTTTTCCGCATCCTCCCCAGCATTTGTTGTCTCTCATCTTTTTTATAGTAGATGTTCTAACAGGTGTGAGGTGTTATCTTTCCACTGTGATTTTGATTTGCATTCCCATGATAACTAGTGATATTGAGCACCATTTGGTTTACCTATTGGCCATCTGTATGTCATCTTTGGAAGAAATGATTATTCAGATCCTTCACCCACTTTTCAATCATATTATTCGTTCTTGTTTTTGTGTGTTGTTTTTGTTTTGTGGGGGGTATTTGCTTTTGAGGTCTTTGAGTTATTTTATATTTGTATATTAGCCTTATATCAGATAAATAGTTTGCAATTATTTTCTTTCATTCGTAGGTTCCCTTTTCATTTTATTTAAATTTGTTTATTTTTGCTTTTGTTGTTTTAGATGTCATATCCAAAAAAAGAAAAATCACTGTCAATCATAGTGTCAAGGATCATTTCCCCTATGTTACCTTAAAGGAGTCTTATTGTTTCAGATCTTACATTTAAATCTTCAAATCAGTTTAATTTAACTTTTGTTAGTGTCGTGAGATAGAGGTGTAATTTCATTCTTTTATGTGTAAAAATTCAGTTTTCCTAACACCATTTATTGAAAATAGTATACTTACCTTGTTGAGTTTTCTTGGCTCCTTGTCAAATAACAGTTTTTAATGCTTATCAGATAAAAATTTTCATGCTGAGTATTAGTTATTCAATGAATGAGTTGCCTAGAAGACCTTATTCAATTTATTACCAAATATATACACATTGGCAAACTATCTTACCAAACTGGGTCCTATTGATTCAAGCCTTTCAAATGTGTTATAAAACACCTTCTCTCTCTTTACCTGGATGGTGTGACTGGGTTGGTTGATTGGTTGTCATCTCTTGCACAGAGATGGTCCAATTCCAGGTCAGGACACATGCCCAGGTTGCGGACTAGGTCCCCTATGTTTCTCTCTCTCCACCTCTCCCTTCCTCTCTCTCTAAAATCAATAAAACATATTTAAAAAAATCAAAAACAAAATACTCCTCTCCCAGTGTAGGTCTGTTTGTATATCAGCCCTACCAGGGCATGAGGTGCTCCTGTGCTGAAGCTCCTTTATCTTTCCTTTCTCAGTTTACTCTTTGTTTACAACTTCATATAGGTATCCAGTGTTGGTTGTTGTTGCATCAGGTTAGTTGATTTAACAGTTCTTTACTCTGTCCCATGGCTAGGTTTTCCTCTTCTCTAATGTCAACATGTTCTCTTTCCCTCGGATCCAAATAAAATTACACCAAGAAAATTTTGTTCATCATAAAAAGTTCTTTTCTAAGATTTGTTTTGTTTTTATTTTTCAGGGAAATTTTATAAAGAGTGAAGGAATCTGCTATTACAGTTTACCCTTGAATAACACGACTTTAAACTGGGCAGGTCCCCTTACATGATGTTTTGTTTTTTTTTCCAAGCAATATATAGTGGGGCCTCCCTACTCCCAGGTTTCACAACCAGGGATTTAACAAACTGCAGATCAAAACCAGTATTTTTTTACTAACTCTTGGAAATCTGCAGAGGTAGGGGGCTCACCGTAGGTGTTGTCTTATAGCATTTTATAGAAGTCACTGGACCATCTGCAAATTTGGGTATCCACAGAGATCCTGGAAACAGTTCCCACAGATACAAATGGATGACTAAAGTTTATATGTTGGTTCAAAGGTTACATGTGGATTTTGGACTATGTGGGGGGTAAGTCTTTTAACTCCTGTATTGGTCAAGTGTCAACTGTAGTTTTAGAAGTTGTTCTGGTTTTGAATGACAAATACGTTTTGTAGTTATTTGTATTTGGGTAGCAGTGATTTAAAATATTAATAAAGAAACCTCACTGGCTAAATCCAAGGGAAATTATTTTTTTTCAAATTGCAACACTCTTCTCAGAAAAGACCACTAATAGCTGAGAACAGCCGGAGACTGATTCCGCTGAGTGTGGTGCCCTATTCAAAGGATGTGGAAGAAATAGGCATCACACACACACACACACACACACACACACACACACACACACACACACACACCACATTTTTTTGGCATTCTGTAGACAAATTATAAGGGCTCAAAAGCATCAGTACTCTACAGGGAATACAGTGGTGCATGTTTCTACGTTAGATAAGTTTCAGTGTAGTAGGATCGAAGAGAATAATACACAGGTTAATTTTTTTGGAAGTCTTAATAAAGAATTAAGTATAATCAGAAAAAAAGAGACATTAGATTTAGCCTGATCTGAAATAAACATTAACTGTTGTTGAAATATTGAAGTTTGATTAGAGCAGTTGAGATCCTATATGAGTGGAACTAATTTCATTTGAAATACCATTATTTTTAAAATGTGTTGAAATGTGCAGGCAGATCCTAATCTAACATGATAATTTAATTCCAAAGAAAGAGGAAGGATACTTGATCTGCAGGTAGTATTACCATTAGGTATAGAAACTGATGAAGGCAGGGAGAGAGAGGAGTGACTGTGGGACCCACCAATGTGGTCATATGTCTAGGCAGGGCATCCCTGTATAATGAGGTTATTACTGCCAAGAGAGAGAACAATTGGAAACCTACTGACATTTTTTAAGGTTGTTAAGCAAAAAAAGATGTTATGAACAGAATAGTTTTTATTAAATTCATGCTTTGTAATAATTTTTAAAACCAATAAGGGAATAGATTCAGAAATTCTGGGCATACATACACCTCTCCAGATACTTCACTAAGTTCTCTTAAAGAAGAAAGTGCAATGTAATGGTGAAAATCATTCAGTTATTCTCCCAGAAACAATTGGACACATATTGAATCAGGAAAAGTGCTGAGATCGTTGAACAACAGAGCTGAGAGTGCTGATATTTCTTCATTTTCCATGTTGTTATGGTGATTTGTGCATTCAGCGCCTAATGGCATGTGAATAGCATGAAGGATAAGTGATTAGAAGTTGTTGAATGCCTCTAGAAGAGTTCACTGGGAAGAAATGACTACTTGAGCATAAACGTAGTATTGTTACTGCTTGAATGATGATAGCTGAGTGTTTGTTCGTTTCCTCTATTCAGCAAACACTATTCATTTCCAGGTTTTGGTGTTACATCAAGCAAAAGACTCCAACTGAGAAATGGTACTATTATGTACACATACAACTCTCTTGCAAGTGTGTCTGCTATGAATTGATACTGTGGATAAACAATGCAGTATGAATAGCCAGCCGATGGTATCCTTTAGAAAAGCACAATTAGAAACATAAATATTTTTACATATGTATAGCTGTATGTTCAGGTTAAAGAAAAATTAAATGGACTACTACTTTTTTTAATCCTAGAGGGATACCTCCTTACCAGAAGTATTTGTAAAGATAGCAAAGATGATCATTTTACAGTACAGATTTTCCTACAGATTTTCATTTTCTAAATGTCATTAAATCTAATTTACATGGAAGTGTGGCCATGTTGGGATCTTTTGTTAGATTTAATTATTCTAATGTGAATGCCAATAATTACAAGCACAACTATACAAAAGTGATTATTGTATGGCTTTGTAAATAAACCCTTGCTAGGACTTTTCTCTCTGAAACTTCAAAGGATATTTTTAAATAAATGAATATTTTATCTTCTTCCTAAAAAAGTATCGCTCACATTGTTTCAAGCTGCAAATCAGAATTATAAATGCTAGCGCCTCGGTTTCCTTCTAGTCTCTGTCCGCACATGTTTAGACTGTGATGCTAGAATCCACCATTTGGTCTTGGCTACAAGGTTGCAATTTTGTTTCTCTAAATGAAAGCAAAAGAGTTTTCAGGTGACAATATCTGAACACGTTTAGTATTTTTCAGGTTCTCCAATACCATTTTGATGTGCTATCAACCCTTCAGTAAGTATAATTTATCGGGTAGCTGATCTGCTTTGTCCTCCCAATATATATTATCATTTTCTGCTGATAAATAGGCAATGTATTTTAGACATGTGGGGATACTCTCATTTCTACAGAAGATTGCTGAACTAACAATACAAGGCTTATGGGGAAAGGTTTGAACAGGTCGTTACGGCCTGGCCGGCCTGGCTCAGGGGTTGAGCATAGACCTATGAACCAGAAGATCATGATTCAATCCCCAGTCGGGGACATGGAGGAGGCAGCCAGCCAATGATTCTGTCTCATCATTGATGTTTCTATCTTTCCCTGTCTCTCCCATCCTCACTGAAATCATTAAAAAGATATTTTAAAAAACTTATTAAGTCAAATTTATGGAAAAAGAAGCAAGTACGTATGACATTGTGGGTTATTAGAAATAAATAGAAAGGAAGTTGGGATTTGATTTTTTTTAAAATAATCACTGTTCTAAAACTTTTATTTCTCTTAAGCACAATACAAATCATTTTATTATGGGAATTTTTTTGTCTTGCACTCTATTTCCTTTTTAGGAAAGGAGTTCGTGAATTGTTTCAATCATGGAATATTATATTATTGTTCATGTTTTGAGCACTACTGTTAAGTTCTTTTAGACATTTATTTTCTTTTCAAATTGTTGATTTTAAAGATTTGATGGATTCTTAAGTATAATTTTATGATAATTTGGAAAGCAATTTTTCCAGCTATACCCAGTTTAAATTTTACAGTGACAGTTATGTGAAAAATAGAAATACATCTTGTAGCAATTTTGGAAATGATTTCTGCTAAATGAGTAACATATAAGATGATTTTTTTTGCTATTATATCATACAGTTGGTTTATTTTTTCATTCCAATAATATATTAATGATTGTTTAGCTTAGGTTATTATCATGTACTCAATAATAGAATATCAGCATTATGTATCTGAAATTATATAAAATTCCCATGTTTGTATTAATGGAACCTAATTATTTTATGGATATTAATGCAATTTATTAATTTTAAAAATTATTTTTCTCATTGTGGTTCTTTTTTGTTGGTTTAGGTTCTTTTAATATCCGTTCACTATTACATAACTTTAAATGGAGAAGTTAAACATACTCAAACAGCTCTTAGTTCTTTTGCAAAATGTGAAATAATTATATGTGAATTTGTTTCCAGTGATACATATTAGCTTACTAGTAAAGTAACCACCATAGATCATAATACATAGAAAACCCTCAAATGTGGCTAAATTGAAAAGGTGCTACACCTTTTTGGCTTTATCCACTCCTCTTTCCCAGATAGTTTTTTGGACTCCCATAACTCTAAATGCATCCTAAACATTTATGTCTCTCTAATTTTCATCTCCAGTTGCAACTTCTTTGTGTATTTCTCACTCATGCATCCGGTTGCCCAAAAAATCTCAGCAGTCCATGAAGAAAGCCATAGAGAACCTGAAATTCATTTCAAAACAAAGCTTTTCATGTATCTGAGGAAATCTTGTAACTTTGATTAGAAGTGAGAGAGAGAGAAGAGAAAGAGAAGAAAAAATATGTAAGAAATATAAACTTATACAGAGGGAATTCAGGCTTAGAAGTATTAATGTTTTCAGATTGAACTCACAGAGTAATTTATTTCATTAACAGGAATACAATGTAATAAAAGGTATTTGGAGATCAAAAATAAAATCATAAAAATACAATAGCAGAACATTTTAAAATATCCTATATAATAAAAGAGAAATATGCAAATTTAACCATACCTTCGCTCCTGATTGGCTATGCTACCAGCCAATCAGGAGCAGGGGCAGGGCCAAGTGGCTTGAGTACTGGGCCAGGGGATGGAGATGAGATGACAGTGGCGGTGAGCGCCCAGCCCCCAGGGCCAGGTGGTCGCAGGCACCTGGGTCTGAGCTGAGCAGGGCGATGGTTGGGTGCCCAAGGCTTTAGGCCTTGGGCAGGCTGGGGGTAGCCATGAGTTGGACATCCCCTGAGGGCTTCCAGTATGTGAGAGGGGGCAGGTTGGGTTGAGGGACCACCTATCCCCAGTGCATGGATTTTGTGCACCGGGTCCCTAGTTTAATATAATTTTTAAGCAATAAAATCAAGGACAGAAGTAACAAAATAAAAAAAAAGAAAAAGATGAAATAGAAAATATAATAAGAAAATAGTAAAATAAAATGGAATACATTTGAATAGTAGTAATTTTAGAAAGAGAAAAATAAAAGAGGAAATTAATGTATCAAATATTTTTCAGCCCTGGCCAGTTTGGTTCAGTGGTTAGAGTGTTGGCCCACACACCTAAGGAACGTTAAGTTCAGTCCTCAGTCTGAGGCACAAGGGTTGCAGGTTGGATCCCTGGCCCTGGTGGGGCAGATTCAGGAGGCAGCTAATTGTTATCTTTCACTCAATCTCTCTCTCTCTCTCTCTCTCTCTCTCTCTCTCTCTCTCTCTCTCTCCCCCCTCACTCTCACCCTCTCTCTTCTGTGTCTCCCCCCTCTCTTTCACTCCCTTCTATTCTCTCTAAAAATCAATGGAAAAAAATATCCTTGAGTGATGATTAATAACAACAACAAATATATATAACTGAGGACCTTGTGTTTCCAGAATGACAAAGGGAAAAAGAAAAGAAAACCACCTTTGTTATATTTCCTTATAACCTGAATAGAATGAATAAGTTCTCTGTAATTAACCTTATAAAATTCAATAATATAGCTAATAACGTAAACTCAACTATCATAAATTTGGATACCTTAAATATAAACACTGCCATCTCTATAATTACTTGAAAGAAAAACTAAAATTCTATTGAAATGCAAGAAATGTAGACCAGTTTTTCTGCTTTTCATTAAAAAGTATCTATACAACATTTTAGTAGGTGTAAATATCTACCCAATATTAGCCACTAAGGATAGACCTACTTGGTTAGTACCTTTAAAATAGACCCAATTGCTCAACCCCTTATTCCTATTATTCCATTAATGGCATCCATCAGAAAAGCACTCTAAATATTCTTTCATTGTAACAATAAGAAAAGACAGTGTGTCTTATTTATCCCAGATATAAGCATATCCAATGGCTTATACAAGTACAGAGTAAAAAATAAAGAGAACTAATTGATTCTAAAATCTTTCATTTCTAATATATTAGGAGTTGGTCAGCTGTATTTTTAAAGCCTTTATTGGAAAATAATTCAATAAGAGACCAAGTGTTATAATGATTTTTTTAAAGTTGTACTCCATTCTTTCACTGTACCTCGTATTGAAATATATGGAGTATTTTAAAAGCAAGATGGTTCTCATTCTCCAAGAATTATAATAAATGGGAAAAATTTATATGGAAGCTTTAGAAAAGTCCAGAGTATACCTGTATAGGAAACATATATACACTTAAAACTAGCTTACATAATTAGTGAAAATGTTCATGCCAGATGTAACTACATGTCTTTATTTTATAGCATCTCTTGCTTAACATATCAACATTTAGTGATGGAAATAATCTAAAAAGTAATAAAATCAATGCTCTGATAACCACCAGAATTTTCTTCTTCTCTTTGCTTATAAAACACCAGAATTTACAAAAACCTAATGGCTGACTGAGGAAAGCACTGATTAAAAATGTCAAGCCATGCAATTTCTAACAGAATTAGTGCTTGTCAGATGGCAGAATTTTGACAAAAGAATATTTTAAATACAGACTCAGTCCGATCTTTGTGCTTACTTTGGCTGCAGAACCATGTATTTATTTCCCTTGGAGTTTTGCTGAATTAATAATTTCTCTTTGAAAGGGTGTCATTTGTAGCCAGTAGACTTTTCAAGCTGTTTTTATCTTGAATTTTCAGTTGAATTGATTAGAAGAAAATACATTTAAATATGGGTCATTTCAGATTTTTTTTAAAAAAATAGGGCTTTGTTTAAAGGGAAGAAAGAAACTAGAATAACTTAGCTCAACATCCAGTAGAATACTTATCAGTCTAGTTCCGAACATTAATGCAAGCTAAAACTAAAGACAAAGTCTCTAGGTCTCCTTTATCCTAGAGCCAAGAGGTGAGATAAATAAACCACAGGCTTGAATTTTAGGGTATGGCTTTCATGGAATTACTACAAAAACAATTCTGATTCTTCTTTAGAAATTATATACTTTTTCAGAGTTTTCAGTTTATATAGATGGATATAGAAATACATGTTGATATAAGTGCATTTATGGCTTTATCTGGTGGACAGGCCTGGGAGCAAAAGCATTCTAATAGCACTGGACACACCAAGTTCTAGGCTTTGGTTCCTAAGTACCATGCTACACAAGTCTTAGGAAAAAAATGCCTAACTTCAGGGCCAAGATATGAAAAGTAGAAAACAAATCCAAAATGTCTGTTTGTGCCAGAAAGTAAGGAAGTGTTCACGAATGATGGTGACATGTTAAATGCACATAGGAGGTAGTCTAAAGGGAATTCTATTGATCAAATTGGGAACATTTGGACATCAAATTAAATAGTTATCATACCACATTATAACTCCTTGAATAAAATGAGAATTCTTGAATTTGTCCCATTATAAATTTAAGAAGCATGAATAAATGAAGAAAAGGGACAGTTTTTCTTATAGAAAATTGCCAACTAAGCAATGTAGAAGGACTCAGGGGGATCAGAAAACCACAATATGGCAGTTGTTAATTCTGCCAAGAAGTACAATGGATGTAAAAACTAATGGGTAAAAATCCCATGCTATAACTGAATCTACACTAATAAAAGAGAAATATGAAAATTGGCCATACCCCCATGACATCCATCAGCCAATCAGGAGTGAGTATGCAAACGGAGGATTAATTAGCATATGCAGGTGTGATGCAGCAGGGTGGGGAAGGACACCTGCTATAAGGAGAGAGTGAGGGGTGGAAGGAGCTACAGGAGTGGCACTCTGAACAGGAGTGAAGACTTGCAGGTTCCCGGGTGGCCAGGAGCAAGGACTTGCAGGCAACCAGGCAGCTGGGAGTGAAGCCAGGGAATGGAAGGCCTATTCTTTCACAGATCTTCATGCAATGGGCCTCTAGTACTTCCATAACCTGAATGAAATTCCCTCCAAAACATTAATTGGGAAAAAGAGTAATTATGGTAGAGAAAGCTGCAAGGGATCAATGTTAATATCACCAGTAATGGGACATATTGATATCAGGCATAACCTGTTGTAAGTTTCTGTGATATTCCTGCCAAAATACATAACCTGAATTTAATCATGAGAAGGCACTGGCACCCAAATTGGTGGACATTCTATAAAAATTTAGACCCTGATTTAAAAGTGTCAGGGTATAGAAGTAAAGAAGTATAACTGTTCTAGAATTAATGATGCATAAGATCTAGATATGATGTGATTCAGAAACGAGTCCTTTTGCCATACAGTGTAGTTTTGGCACAGTTGATAAAATTTAAGTAATATTAATACATTTGGTGGTAGAAGTTAACATAAATTCCCTGATTTTTGAAGGTTACTGTGGATGTGTAAGAAAATATCCTTGTTTTTAGAAATGAAATGCTAAAATATTTGGAGAGAACAGAAATTATGCTGGCAACTTACTTTCAAGTAACCAAGAGGGAGGGGAGAGTTCTTCATACTATCCTTGCACTTTTCAGGTAAGTTTGATACTATTTTAAAATTAATAATATAATTAGGAAGATGGAGAAGTAATTGTGTAGAAGAAAAGTATTACAATTAAGAAATGAAAATGTAATTCATAATTGGACCAAAGAAATAGTTGTACATATAGATTGAAACTTGAAAGTAGCTTGCAAAAGTAATTCTAGAGAATTTTAATTCTATAGAAAGTTTAAAAGTAATAGTCAGAAACTGATAATGTTTGAGGTTAGTCAAAAAGAAATGAAAATGATTTAGACTTTCAAAATATCTATGAAAACTTTTCAAGCCAAGGCACTTAAATATATGTTATTGTAATAAAAATGAGGAGATAAAAGATCTCCCAATCCTGTCCAAATCTATGTAGATATAAATCATGGTATCATTAGGGGCTTATCCATGGAAGAATATGTTTAAAATGACATCTCTAAGTTTGCAGGTCACTGACAACTCTTGTAGATGATAAAAATAAAGCTGATGGATGCTTATTTTAATAAGCACTTTCAAAGCTATTTTCCACAGAAATTTCAAATAAGCACAATGTAAATATGTAGAGAAAACTAATCCAATGTATATATAGAAGAATGTGTTACAAAGTATCAGTTATGTCACAGCAAATACAGCATGGAGAGTTTAAGTCTTCCTTTATCTTCATGGACCCAAAAAATTCAAGATAACTTAAAAAGGATCAGTGGACCATTTCACTAATCACTAAGAGATACTCCTGGGATCCTCTTGGAAGTTATGTCTATTAAACCTGCAGAGAGGTAGAGCAGACCTAAAGAAGCAGTAGAGGAAATGTCTTCAGAATCAGGACTAATCTTTTAGCATTGTGCTGTGATTTCCTCAGTCTATTACCAACATTTCATTTACTTATATACACTTTCTCCATATCAGTACTTGATGCTAAATTTTTTTCCTTTACCTCACCATTTACCCATTTCCAAGATTTATCTCTATTTCCAACCTTTTCTTGGAACTGTGTTAGAATATTTTGCCCACATCTATCTATTTCCTGTGATTACTTATAATACATGATATTAGCAACAATTTGCTTACTGCCTTATAGATATCATGGATTATTGTCTTGCTGTTCAATTCTATATCTTCAACTGAATGTAAGGTTCTTGAAAGCTGAGTATTGTCTTATAGTAACATTAGAGGACCAATACACGAAGATTCATGCAAGAATGGGTCTTCCTTCCCCTGGCTGCTGGCAACCCCTTCATTCTGGCTAGAGCCACCTTTTCACTCTGGGTCGAAGCAGCCTTTCCATCCCACGCTGTCCAGAGCCCAGAGCAGCTGGGGTGGTATGGAACACCTGTGACAAAGCATCCTGCCCCACCCCCAGCCTCTCTGCATCTGTGTATGCAAATTAACCAACCATCTTTGGGTTAATTTACATACTCACTTCTGATTGGCTGGTGGGCATTGTGAAGGTATGGTCAATTAGCATGTTACTCTTTTATTAGTGTAGATCAGTGGTTCTCAACCTTTCTAATGCCACAAACATTTAATACAGTTCCTCATGTTGTGGTGACCCCCAACCATAAAATTATTTTTGTTGCTACTTCATAACTATAATTTTGCTACTGTTAATGAATTGTAATGTTTTCTGATGGTCTTAGGCTCTATAGCAGTAGTTCTCAACCTGTGGATCATGACCCATAGGTTGAGAACCACTAGCAGGGTCGCCTAGGACCATCGGAAAACATGGAAATTTACATTACGATTCATAACAGTAGCAAAATTACAGTTATGAAATAGCCACGAAAATAATTTATGGTTGGTGGTTGCCACAACATGAGGAACTATATTAAAGGGCTATGGCATTAGAAAAGTTGAGAACCACTGGTGTAGATAGTGTTTACTCTGACCCAAATTCAGTGCCATCAGCTGCAGAGAGAGAAAGAGTTATGTTTCTCTTCCAACTGGCTTTTGTATTTAGGTCAACTTTTGGAAAAATTAAACAGAGGTGCAAGCAAATAATATCAATTAATATTAATAAAATAAGTGTATTAGAAAAAGGGATGAATGAAGCACAAAGAATGATGAATGATTTATGATAGAACATCAGGAGGAAACTGCCTTTCACAAGGAGACATCTGACACTGTTTTCTGAGGCCAAGTCCTTGGATGTCACTAACTGAACTCACTAAAGCAATTTATAGGTTGTTGATGCTAATTTTAATGTTACTTATTATTCTATATTCCTAAACAAGTATATTTTAAAAGCATGAATCTAACACTTTGGGATATAATATTAAAAAATATTGTATTTCCCTGGCCAGTGTGGCACAGTTGGTTGGAGCGTTGTCATATACTCCAAAAGGTGGTGGGTTTGATTTTGGGGTTCAATCCCCAGTCAAGGGAAGCAACTGATCTATGTTTGACTCTCACATCAATGTTACTCTCCTTTCCTCTCTCTAAAATTTAAAAAATTAGGATCTTAAGATTTAAGAAAAAATCGTGTAGCATTTGAATTTCTAGTAACATAGGTTAAATTAGTTTTCTAATCAAAACATATTTAACTATTGTTCATGTCATGCTTTTTAAAAATAACACCTGGTATTTTCTAATATATTGGTTTGTTCTTTGCATAGTATCTTATGCTCCATTTATATCCATTAATAGATATACTGCTCACATTGGAAACTTTTATGACATGATCTAATCCTATGTTAAAAAAGCCTAATATGCTAAGTGTCTGGTCAGCCATTCAACCAATCAAAGTGTAATATGCTAATATATGCTCATGCAACTCAACTGCTCACCATGACATGCATTGACCACCAGGGGGCAGACAGTAGACTAATCGCTATGACCTTCACTGACCACCAGGGGCAGACCCTCCAACCAGTAGGTTAGCTTATTGCTGGGGTCTGGCCCATCTGGACTGATCGAGATGGGCCGGACATTCCCTGGAGCCCTTTGGCAGTCCCTCCCCAGCTGACCAACCTTCCACATCCCTCCCCAGCCCTGATGGTGCACTGGTGGTGTCCTTCAGCCTGGCTTGCTCCTTCTTACACTCCAGGATGAAGGAACCCCCTCCCCAGTACATGAATTTCATGCACTGGGCCTCTCATAATAAATAAATAAGTTATCTTCCCCAAAGTAAATGAGGCCATCATTATTTCATTCAAAGTAGAGAACACAGCATGCTTAAAAGGATTTCATAGACTATCCAATAATTCCAATAATCACTCTTTGCTCTTTGGTTTAATATAATGTTTAATTCTGTAATCCTGCCTCCCACCTAGCATGGCTTCCAGTACCACCCCAATTGTCAAACACTAAACCATATGCATTAATTGAGCATCCACAGCATTTAGCTTCCCTGTTAGTCTTTGGTGAAAAGAGTGTTAATCAGTATTGAAAGATCTTGAGTGTTGTCCACAGGAAACAAAATAGATCCCTGGCTGGTGTAGCTCAGTTGGTTGAGCATCCATGCACTAAGAGTTTGCTGGTTAGATATCTGGTCAGAGAACATGCCAGGTTGCAGGCTGGATCCGCAGTAGAGTTCTCCAGGAGGCATCTGATGGATGCTTCTCTTTCAATGATGCTTCTTGCTCTCTTCCCTCTTCCTTCCTCTCTCTCTGCAAGTAATAAAAACATATTTTTTGAAAAATAAAATAAAATAGGAAAAAGGTCTAAATAATATAGAGTCTTCTGTAACTGGACCCTGAAAATACTTCAGCTTTTTTTATACAATATTAAGGAAAGCATACGAATGCCTTATTCTCACTGTTGGCTGATTTAGTTGAGATGCTTGACAAATTGATAGACAATTTTAAGATTGTTAATGCAAAAAGGTTAAAAAAAATCTTGCTATATAATGTCATGGAAATTTGTTTGAAAATGCTAAGAAATTAGTTTCTAAAATCATTTCAGGGAATCATTGAACTTTAATTGTGCTCAACAAATGTTTATTGATGCTTTTGCTTTGTTTTTTATTCAATAGCACTTTCATTTTAGATAATTTAGAAAACACAGGAGAATGGAATGGTTAGTATAGTTCAGGTTGCCTGATTCAGGACATAGATTGAGTTCAAAGGATAGTAAAGATAAACAAAGGGGCTTTGGTACACTGCTAAAATCATCTGGAGAATGGGTATAAGCTTGCTGGGAGAATTGAGGAAACGCGAACATACAGGATATTTCTGGCAATTGTTATTTTTTAATGATATTATATTATTTTGTCTTAAAATATAATAGATGATCTTTTGTGTAGCCAAAATTTTAACCTGATCTTTAAAAGAAAATCCGCCTGATTTAAAATATATATATTTAAAAAAAAACACCTTTCCTTGTAATATCTGAAGACTCATTTTCATTAGTGTGTGGTAATAGTGACAATATAACCTCATAGCTGTGACTAATTGCTAATGTTAATCAACTAGTGAGATATGGAGAGATTGTTATAGTTCATAAATAAGAATCTCAGCACAGGTAAGGTGATATGAGGTTGTAACAATTCTTGGTTATTCAGACATTTTTGAAGATTAATAGACGAGTCATTGAATTACTAGTGTATCAATATATACAGTTCATATTCTTCATGTTTTTTAAATGCTGTATTCTTTTGAATTTAAGAAAGACAAAAACTCTAGACATATTGTGAAAATAAAGGGGAGGTCCTAGAAATCTTACCAGCCTCGCTTTTTTGTTCCCTTTCATCACCATCAAACTTAAGTTCTAACTCTTGTGTGCCTGTGTTAATTGTTGGGACAAGGAAGGCTCTGGGGGTGTAGTGTCTAACTACAGTTATAACTTTAGAAATGAATCCACTGTCTCTCAAATTCTTCCTCAGAATGACAGGTAAAGTAACTGTCACTTCTCCTGGGTAGTGATAGACATAAGTATGAGGTGTATCAGGTTACAGTGTCTCTAATTGAATATTTTATAGCACTTACCTGATTTCCATTGCTCATTCCCTGTGTTCACCCCTTGGGAACACCAGAAATTGGGTAATTTTCTATTTGAGTTCTGGGAGATTGAAAGCTGTGCGACTTTTTGAAAACTTTCCGACACATCAGTGCTAATTTGAGTAGAACTTACCTGGCTCTCACACTTGTTGAAAGCAGGGAACACGGTGAGCTAAGACAGCCTTTCATTCAGTGTCTGATAGCTTGTTGACATGTCACTGGTGAATGGCAAGTCTGTTCTTTGCCTGAGTTCAAGCCCAATGTGATCCTGTATTTAGTGTAGTGAGAAACCTTTGGAGCTGACCTTTCCATGGACTAAAGGAATCAAATATTTCTAGAGTCACATATTTCCCTGTCTTTGCCCATTACAAAGCTTGCTGTAGATAATCTTTGAAATAACAAGGCTGAAAAACATGTAGTAAAGTAGAAGTTTTAAATGATTAAAATAGACCAATACAACTACTTTTCTCTAGGTCTTCATAATAAGCAATGTTTCCCCATAAAGAGTAACCCACTTACCCTTCAATAACAGGTTTAAACTGCACAGGTCCACTTATACAAGAATTTTTTTTTTCAGTAAATATGTGTAGTACCTTTGTCATGAGAATAAAAGCCAAGGGCAGAATTAGCACTACTACCTCACAGCTAATTTACATAATTAACAATTGAAGATCAGCTGTCTGGTTTTATTTGAGTGACCTAATGTTAACTGTCTCCCCATCTTACAAATAGCATTTCATTGAGTATTGATATATAGGCTCTGAGTTATACTAGTTATTTACTAGTATAATAATTCATGATACTAGTAAAAATCAGACACTTTAACCTAAGGGTAAATATAAATGGTTTTTCCAAATATTTATTGTTGTTACAGTAACTCCTATATTTTGTAAGTAGTACTGGGAATTCACTGACCTATTGAAAATTCACTTTTAAAACCCTATAGTGGTTTAAAAATAAACCTTCAAGAAACCGTTTCTCCCCTGTGTAGCCCGCTGCAGCTGAGTGTGGAAATGCATTTCTAAGTGTTTCTGTGTTCTGGTGTAGTGCCCTCTCCTTGGGTTTGTCTTATATGCTGTTTGACCTTCTAGCACTCAACAAAGCCATATTCACAGCTGCCTGAGTGGCAGTTATGATGAAGAGCTCTGTTCTCTAGATTGTGTCTCCCAAGTTGAGAATGCTATTTTTAAAATTCACAACCAAAGCACTCACAAACACCCATAGACCAAACTTCAAATGAAAAGGACCTCTGTCAATATCTGCATACTTACCTAGAAAAGTTTTCCTTTTATAGGTTAAATTTCACATGTGTTTAATATAATATGTGAAGTTTCCAATGTTAGACTGTTCATCATGATGTTGGTATTAATGTATTATTTATCTGTTTATTAATTAAATTTACACACAATGACCATTTGCCTAGCATGACTAAGGAGAAATCTAAATTGAAGCAATACAGATACATAAAAAATGGTTGATGTCTACCAGACATGTTTCCGAGAGAACACGAAAATAAAACAAGCATACAAATTTTTATCTGGCGAAACAGAAAATACTTTGGATGGTAATGGCATTTCAGAGCCATAAGGACTCACAGTAGATTAGCTGTGGTCAAAACAGAATTATAAAGGAGGTTGTAATTACTATAGGTCTTTAATCATGGAATTGAGCTAGGAAAATGATTAAGTGGCCAGAAAGGTAATGGTTATAGCAAATAGCATGAGAAAAGGCTTAAAGATAAAACAAGATGATTAGCACTAAGACAATGGAGTGATATAGTGCAGGTAAAGCACAATACCTGTGAGTGAAGGAAGATGATTGGGAGAAAGAGACTTGTATATATCATAGAAGACCACAAATTCTAAGTCGATTTGTTTTACATTCACTCTTGATGCAATAAGCACCAAAATCTAGTGAAGGTTTCTGAATATGTATATAAATATTCTTAGAATACTTTATGTAAGCGATTTTAGAATGTTTTTCTGTTCAATAAACTTCACTGAAGCAGCATGAAACCACAGTTTGAATACCTAAGATGAGAGGTAATGGTGTTTCAAGGGCCTGGCCTGGAATAATAGATGTGTCTTGACCTTGCTCATTACCTGTTTTACTGGCGTACTGTGCATTGTACACCACCACTGGGTGAGGTTGCCTTGATAGATGGAGCTCTCATCTACTTGCGTTGACCCATTTACAGCTGTCCTCTGAAGGAGAGAATCAGGCTACTGTGTGATGCCACATTACCAGTGATTTGTTATTCTTATTCAGATATACCTGAAGGCGTAGGTTTGATCAGAAATATACAGAGAGCAATGGACTGGTACATCTCTGTGTCCTATAATAACTGAGGAATATTATGTCATTAGTGCCAAGCTCTCTCACAGTGACTCTTATAAAAAATAATTTTTAACTGTGCTAGGGGCTAAGCAGATGAAATCTCACTTTAGGAAGTAGCTGAATATCTTCATCACAGCATATGTCTGGGAGAACAGAAAATCATGGAGCTGGACACATTTCAAACAATGCTGATATTGAGTGACACAGAAATAATGGGGCTCCATGTTCTTAGAAATAGTATTACAATAATGCATTTCATATTACCATTGTGCATTGTTTTCTGATTTCAAAAAAACAACATGGAGACAACATGAGAATCTTCCCAGTATCCCTGATTTACAGATGCAGAATTATGAAAAAATACCTAATGCATCACTCAAGTTTAACAAGCATCCAGAACATGGTCTGTTGTCCTAATAATTAAACATTCCCCCTGTTGTTGTTTTTATTTTTAATTAATAGAGATAATTATTTAAAATGCAAAAGTCAAATATTGAGCCTTGACTAATGCTCATGCAGTTTTTAATGATTCTTTTTTTATGATATTTTCAAGACCACTGCAATCCTCCCCAAGTAAAACATGAAAGGGCTATTATTTCTTGTGGCATGATCTTTTATTTCTAATACTTAATTCTTAACTAAAGCAGTATTACGTGTATCATTTCACATTTGAACATACATTAGTTCACAGTGAATTAGGGTCAAGAGATACCCCTTAGCCCTTTATACTCACCCAGTTTTAAAAATATCTCTCCCTCTTCCTACTGGTTTAATTCACTTTTTTAGTGTTACATGCAATAAACATGAATATCTCAAGAAAAATGATTTTAAGTATGATAATATTACATGCAATAAACACCAATTATTCAAGAAAAATGAGGGGAATTCCTGTTTCCTCCTCGTGATGGTCATTTTAACCTCTTAGGTCTTTGTACATAGATTCACAGGATTCAGGGCAATGGTCATGAGTAGGAGAAGGCCTTGGAGGCAGTATCCCTACTGTGCAGGGTGTGTCTGAAGCTTTTTGAGGCCCAACAGACTAAGATTGGAGTCTTTGTGCCTCCTGGACTCTCCTCTGCTTACAGTGTTCCCTCAGCCTGACCACATTTAACATTCAAGGCTTTGGATTTGGTGTCTCTCTGGTTCTGCTGTTCAGGTTGCAGTGTTCAGAACAGCATGAGATGGCATACATCATTATTATCTGGGCTTCAAAATCTCCAGGGGCATTGGTAAGCAGCCTGCGTCCTATCTGAGGAGCAGCAGCTATGCGAGCAACCTGCTCCTGTCCAAGGAGCAGCAGCCTCACAAGCAGATTGCCCTGTTCAAGGACTGCAACCACAGACAGGCTGTCCCCAACTGAGGGGCAGCAGGCTTGTGATCAGAACCTCTGTCCAAGGAGCAGAAGCTTTGCGAGCAGCCTCACCCTACTAGCCAAAAGAGCCACCACTGCTACAACAGCATTCACCAGAGGAGCAACTGCCAACTGAGGAGCAGCCACTGCTGCAACCACATGAGGAGCAACTGCAGCCTGAGGAGCCACTGCCTCCCAAGGAGCAGCCCCTGCACGACTCGACATCTAGATCTGTCTATGAGATCAAAAATGGGTAGACAAACCCCCAAAGGAAAGTAGGAGTCAACAGAAAAGCCGCTAAATGAAACAGAGGCATGCAATATGACAGGAAAGGATTTCAGGATAAGGGTCATGCAGTTCATAAACAAGATGGATGAAAACAATCAACAACTTATGTAACAATCAAGAAGAAATGAAGAGTTATATAACTGTAATAAAAAAACACAATGGAAAGTTTCAAGAGTAGACTAGGAGAAACTGAGGACCAAATTATTGAATTACTGTAGAAGACAGGGAAGCAAAACATACCCAAACTGAATTGCAATTGGAGAAAAAAAAGTAAAAGACAAGTGAAGAGCCTAAGGGAGCTATGGCACAACATGAAACAAAGCAACATATGAATAATAGGTGTACCAGAACAACAGGAAGAGGAACAAGGGTTAGAAAACCTATTTGAAGAAATAATGTCAGAAAACTTCCCTGATGTGGGGAAGAAAAAAGTCATACAAGCACAGAGAGTCCCAAACAAGATAAACCCAAAAAGACTCACACCAAGACACATCGTAATTACGATGGCAAACGTTCAGAACAAAGAGAAAAATCTTAAAGGCTGCAAGAGAGAGACAGAAAGTTATGCACTAGATTATCAAATGATTTATCAATAGAAACACATCAGGCTGAAAAATGGAAGGAAATTTACAAAGTGATGCAAAGCAAGGGACTGACTCCAAGAATACCCTATCCAGCAAGGCTGTCATTCAAAATTAAAGGGTAAATGAGGGGCTTCACAGAAAAAAAAAGGAGTTTATCATTACCAAGCCAGCAATGTAAGAAATGCTAAAGGGACTGGTGTAAAAAGAAGAAATAAAATGGTAAGAAGGAACACAGGCACAAAAAATAAAAATGGCTATAAACAAATACCAATCCTATATACTAAAAGGGAAACATGCAAATTTGACCATACCTTCGCTCCTGATTGGCTATGCTACCAGCCAATCAGGAGCGAGGGTAGGGCCAAGTGGCAGGAGCACTGAGCCCCAGGGGTGGAGATGAAACAGTGGTGGCGGCAGGGAGTGCCCAGCCCCGGGGCACTGTAAGTGGAAGTGGCAGTGAGCACCCAGCCCCCGGGGCTGGGTGGTCACAGGCAGCCAGGGCTGAACTTAGCAGGGCGGTGGCTGGGTGTCCAAGGCCTAAAGCCTCCTTAGGCAGGTTGGGGGTGAGCCATCAGTTGGACATCCCCTGAGGGCTCCCAGTATGTGAGAGGGGGCATGTTGGGTTGAGGGACCACCCACCCCCAGTGCACGAATTTTGTGCACCAGGCCCCTACTCAATAATAACCTTAAATGTAAATGGACTAAATGCTCCAATCAAACAACATCAAGTGGTTGAATGAATTAAAAAATAACCCATATATATGCTGTCTATAAGAGACCCACCTCAGAACAAGGGACTCACACAGACTGAAAGTGAAGGGATAGAAAAATATCTCTCAGGCAAATGGAAATGAAAAAAAAAAAAAAGCTGGGGTAGCAATACTTATATATGAGAAAATAGACATCAAAGTGAAGGCCATAACAAAAGATAAGGAAGGCCACTAATAATCATAGATTCGCCTAATGCAGGAGCTCCCAAATACTTTAAAAAACCCTCCTGGAAGATATTAAGGGAGAGATCAACAACAATACAATCATAGTAGGGGACTTTAATACACCACTGACATCACTGGATAAATCCTCCAGACAAAACAATCAGCAAAGAAACATCAACCCTAAATGACTCACTAGAGCAGATGGACTTAATTGACATTTTGAGAACATTTCACCCCAAAGCCACAGAATGTACATTCTTCTCAAGTGCACATGGGACATTTTCAAAAATAGATCACATATTGGGTCACAAGAAAAGTCTCCCCAAATTCAAGAAAATTAAAATTATATCAAACATCTTCTCAGACAACAATGGCATAATATTAGAAATAAACTACAATGAAAACAATAAAAAAATTCAAATACTCGGAAGCTTCATAGCATGCTATTAAACAATAATTGGGTTCCCAAAGAGATCAAAGAAGAAATTAAAAATATCCTGGAAAATAATGACAATTTAAACACAAAAATCCAAATTCTATTGTCACAATGAAAGCAGTCCTGAGAAAGAAGTTTATAGCTCTTTGGGCCTACCTGAAAAAAAAAAAAGAAAGAAAAAATGGTAGTAAGTCGTCTAACTCTACAACACAAGTAATTAGAGAAAGAGCAACAAGAAAAGCCTACAGTGAGCAGAAGGAAGGAGATAATAAAGATCAGAGCAGAAATAAATGACATAGAGACAAAACACACACACACACACACACACACACACACACACACACACACACACACAAAAGATCAATGAAACAAGAGCTGGTTCTTTGAAAGTATAAATAAAATTAATGAACATCTAGCCAGGCTCACCAAGAAGAAAATAGAGAGGACCCAAATAAACAAAATCAGAAATGAAAGAGGCAAAATAACAGACCCCACAGAAACACAAAGGATTGTTAAAAAATACTGTGAACAACTCTATTCCAATAAACTAGACAACCCTGAGGAAATGGACATATTCCTAGAAAATACAATCTTCAGAAACTGTATTTTCAACAAATGGCAAGGATGAAGAGAAAAAGAAACCTGCTGGTGGCAATGTACACTGGTGCATCCACTGTGGAGAACAGTATGGAGTTTCCTCAGAAAAACAAAAATGGAACTCCCATTTGGTCCAGTAATCCCACTTCTAGGAATATACCCAACAAACTAGAAACACCAATTAGAAAGGATATTTGCACCCCTATGATCATATTGGCACAATTCACCATAGCTAAGATTTGGAAACAGCCTAAGTGCCCATCGGCAGATTTGTGAATTAGAAAACTATAGTACATCTACACAATGTAATACTGCACTGTGGTAAAAAATAAGGAATTCTTATCATTTGCAGCAGCCTGGATGGACCTGGAAAGCATTATGCTAAGTGAAATACTTAAGTCAGAGCAAGATAAATATCGCATGATCTCACTCATTTATGATATATAATGAACAATATAAACTGATGAACAAAAACAGAGCCAGAGACAGAGAAGCATCGATCAGACCATCAAACCTCAGAGGGAAGGTCGGGGAGGGTGGGTGTAAGGGGGCGAGATCAACCAAAGGACTTGTATGCATGCATATAAGTCTAACCAATGGACACAGACAACAGGGGGATGAGGGTATTGAGTGGTGGTCGTGGGGGTGGGGGAGCATGAGGACAAATATGTAATACCTTAATCAATAAAGAAATTTAAAAAAGAAAAATGATCTTATATACAATAATATTACATGAAATAAACATTAATGTTTCAAGAATAAAATATTTTAAGTATAATAATGCACTAAAACTGTACTAACATAGTATGTTATCACAAAAGTTGTAGGAAATATTAAAAATCTTCAAATAACAGGATTACTTCTAAAATAATTTCTCCTCTCTGATTTTATTTTTTTTATTGTTTAAAGTTTTATATATGTCTCCTTTTTCCCTGATTGACCCCCCATTTCCCCAGCCATTCCCACCCCCAGTAAGTCCCCACCACCCCAGTATCTATGTCATTGGTTATTGTAATATGCATGCATACAAGTCCTTTGGTTGCTCTCTAATTCCCCCCACATCCCCTCCCCTGCCATTTGTCTCTGGTTCTATTTTTGTTCATCAAATTCTGTTGATCATTATATCCCACATATGAGTGAGATCATGTGATATTTATCTTTCTCTGACTGACTTATTTCATTTGGCATAATGCTCTCCAGTTCCATCCATGCTGTTGCAAATGGTAAAAGTTCCTTCTTTTTTATAGTGGTGTAGTATTCCATTGTGTACCACAGTTTTTAATCCACTCATCTGCTGATCCCTCTGGCTCTCTTTTTGTTCATCAGTTAATGTTGTTCATTATATTAAGCAAATGAGTGAGATCATATATTTACCTTTCTCCAAATGGCTTATTTCACTTAGCATTTATCTTTTTCCAACTGGCTTATTTCACTTAGCGTGACACTTTTAAAATCAATTTTGTCAGTTATGAATATTGCTACTCCAGCTCTTTTTTTTCTTTGCCATTTGCGTGGAAAATTGTTTTCCATCCCTTCACTTACATCCTGTGTGTGTCTTTTGTTTTAAGGTGGGTCTCTTATAGACAGCATATAGTTGGGTCATTTTTTTTATCTATTCAGCTACCCTACACCTTTTGATTGGAGCATTTAATCTATTTACATTTAGGGTTATTATAGAGAGGTATTTATAGCCATTTTAATTCTGTATGGCTAGGTTTCTCTCTGTTTATTCTTCTCAGCAGTCCTTTACAGCAGTCCCTTTAGTATTTCTTGTAATGCTGATTTAGTCCTTTAGCCTTTTTTTTTTTTGGTCTGGGAAGCTCTTTACTTGGATATCTATTTTGAATGATAGCCTTGCTTGACATAATAATATTGTTCTCAGATCCTTTTTTGCATTACCTTGGGTACTTTATGCCATTTCCTTCTGGCCTGTAGAGTTTCTGATGAGAAATAAGAAATAAGTAGCCTTATGGGAACTCCTTTGTAGGTAACAGCTTTCTTTTCTCTTGCTGCCTCTAAGATCCTCTGTCTTTAATTTTTGGCATTTTAATTATGATGTGTCTGGGTATAGGTTTGTTTGGGTTCTTCTTGATTGGGGTTCTCTGTGCCTCCTGAACTTGTGTGAGTTTTTCCTTTACTGTTTTAGGGAAGTATTCTACCATTATTTTTTAAAGTGCTTTCTCTATTCTTTTCTCCCTTTCTGCCTCTTCTGGCACATCTACTATTCTAATATTGTTACATTTCAGATTGTTCTGCAGCTCCCTTATGTTATCCTCCTGGTTTTTTTGCTTGTTTGTTTGTTTGTTTTTTGGTTTTCTAATTGAGTGATATTTTCAACTCTGTATTCTAATTCACTGATTTGATCCTCAGCTTCCCCTTATCTGCCATGTATTTCTTACAATGTGTTCCTTATTTGTATTTTGTCATTCTTTATCTCATATTGTTCTTTTTTCATAGTTATTAAGTCTTTTTTCATACTGTGGAGCATTTTTAACATCATTACTCTGAACTCTGTTTCAGATAATTTTCTTATCTCTGCCTCATTTATCTCTTCTTCTGGAGAATTCACTAGATCTTTCATTTGGGCTTTTTTTTTTCTTTGATTCCTCAATTTGGATGTCTGTTTGGGTTTGTGACTATGTTTTAGGTAGATCCTCTATATCTCTCAATCTCTTTTGCAGGACAGTATTAAAGGCTGTTTCTTACTAATTGGATCAGGCAACGACTCAAGGCCTCCAGAGACCACCTCTGTCTACATACTAATAGGATCCCACTTGAATTGCTCCCAGGCAATTGTCCTCAGGTGTGGTGAGAGTTTTTCAACAGAATGGGATAGTTGCTTCTGCCTGGAGGCTAATTGTTACTTTTAATCTCTTAAGTGGCTTCAGGTTAAATTGTTTTCCAATATGTTGTGTTGACTGTCTTCCCTCCAGGCAAGGCAGATGTTTATGTGGGAGAGCTGTACTCCACTGTGTGAGGGAATGAATCAGCACAGAACACTTGGGGGCCTGTGGTGTTAAGCTCTATCCCCTGAATCCCTAGTCCTGGGTTCTGCTCTCACACCTTCAGTCCATTTCACCCTCACTCTGCCAGAGCATAAGGTGTGGCTCCACAGGGAATTTTGATGCATTGGCCCTTTAAGAGGGTACCCAAACTTTCAGCTACCACTCCCTGGCAGATAGCACCCAACTGCTTTTCACAGCTATATGTTATATGGTATCCTCCTCAGTTTGGTGTACTCTACTGGGGAGCCCAGCTTTGGGATTAGATCCCAGAGTTCTCAGGGGCACTCTCTGCCACAGATGAGATATCTCTCCAGGCCTTGCCATCTGTAGGTACCTGGCCAGCCCTTTTGCACCTCCACCCATCTTACCAGTCTCTGTGAGGTCTCTGCCTTTGGTCCTTAGCTATCAGAGTTCTCTCCTGTAAGTTTTCTGTTGATTATTCAGGAAGCCTTTTCATATTTCAGTTGTAATTCCAGCTTGTTCCTGGGAGCACATCTGTGCAGCATCCTCCTACTCTGCTGCCATTTTTAATCTGTCTAATTTACTTTTTAACTTTATAATATTTACATTTCTAGTTACCAAACTTGATCTTGTTTTATTTTGCTTCTCTTTGTAGCTTTGTGTCTTTAAATATTGTCTCTGGTCTGGCATATACTTTTTACTATTCTCTTAAGCTTTAAATCCCTTGACTATTTGATAGATGACTTATTTCCTTTCATCAAATATAGATGAATTTCTTACCCATGGAAAGTTGAGGAAAGAACTTTCCAACACACTATTAAGGATGTCTATCCAGTTCACACTGATATATTAATGTAAACATTTTTAGTTTGGCCATACAACCCTATTTTCTCTTCTTATTATTTTAATATTTTAGCATTAGAATGGGATGGAAATACAGGATGTGAAGATTGGGGAAAAGCAGCAGAAGATAAAAATAATTTTGCAGCATATCATATGGTCATGTTATGTTGTTTTGCAGGTTTAATATTTTTAAATCCCCTATTCACATATAGAAGATTCTATATCTATTTGGCTATTTCAGCAACCCATTCTAGATCTTTCTGAGTTCAATTGTTATTATTATTATTATTGCTTTTTAATTTTTATTTTTTGAAGCAAGTAGGGCCTTTAAAAGCAAAGAAACCTGTTTTTTGTTATGATATCTGAGTATGAAAAAGAAACTGTGAAAATAATTTTAAATATACCTGGGTTTGCAAATAGATAGAAATTCATTAAAGTCATTTTTAAGTTCCTTCAAAACCCCAAAGTCTGTTTATAAGTTTCATAAGTTAATATTTTTTAAAAATTCTTATTAGGAACTAAATTTGTGATAGTCCTACCTACTCCCCACCCATACACACACACATTCAAACTCTCTTTTTTTCCTCCTGAGAGTGGAACATACATTGTAGTTTTGTTTGGATGATAAATATGCAAACTGTGTTTCAGCAGATGGAGAGCCAGCCAGTGAATTTCTGCAAATTGCAGCATGCCCAGCTCTTCTTTAAGAAGCAGGATGAATTTAGTTTGTGCTGTGACTGGCTCTGAGAAAGACACCATGCTTTGCATCATGAAGTGAATCTCCTGTTGCTATCATGAGAAAAGATGTCTATGTCTTCCCTCAAATCCATGTTGGGGACACAGGAATGTGAAGCCAGCCTGGTGGCTGCAAAGCAACATAACCTCTGACCTCTTGATATGCTAAAAATTAGTTTTGTTTTCTGCTTCTTTCCCCACTCTTCACATCCTGTATTTCCATGGACATTGAAAGGCAGCAGAATTAAAGTCAGAAGCAGAGTGATCATTTCACTCTGGTTTGAATATAAAATCTATGGCTATTTGAAAGGGAAAACTACCAGGGCCCAAATCATAAATACCTGGAGAATTTAAGACAGATGAACTGTACCTAATTGCATCTGACATAACTAAGACACAGGGACCTCTGTGAAGAGGGAGAGCAGAGCCCCAAATCCTCTGTTCAGCACTCTTCAAGGTTCAGAAAAGTTCACACATTTGGCTCATCTATAGCTATGTGATTAAACATCTCTCAGCCGCATTCAGCCTCCCTCTAATGGGTAATGATGAAAAGTCAAAATTATTAAGCTTTACTTTCAGAGATTTTTAAAAACAAACCAAAAAGAACTTATGGCTCAGATGCCATGCATTACTTTTTGTTGTTGTATTTTATCTTTATTGTTGAAAATATTACAGATGTCCCATTTGTTTGTTTTGTTTTTTTTCCCATTGACCCCCTCTACCCTGTACTCACCTTTCCCAGGCCTTCACCACTCTATTGTCTGTGTCCTTGGACTATGCATACATGCATATAAGTTCCCTAATTAATCACCCCCCACAACCTTCTATTATTTCTTTGTTGTAAGTTAGTGACCAAAATTACAAATAATATCCCATGGAAATGCTGTCTTTTATCTCAAGGCTATAAAACTTCCAATTCCTTTGATCTGGCCTCACTGTGAGAGTTCAGTGAGGCATTGCCTGCCAGGAATAATCTGCTGTGACTTCTAGATCTGTCCTCAGTTGTAACATGTGCACTACACCAGAAATACAAGTTTGGACTCCTCCTTAGAAAATCACCATAACGTGATCATGTCAAAGCTTACTATTATGGAGATTGTGTTGCAGAATTTTTTCAACAGGTTAGACTTTTACTGTGCAGAAGTGTTTGGAATTGTATATATACAATTCTATAAATTATAAATTCTGTTTGTATAGGATTATTTTAATAGGATATTTCTATCAAGAAAGTACATTAAATTGCTGTTCTATCCATAACAAAATATTTACAATATTCATATTGTCATTTGAATATCAGTTTTAAGTCATTTTACCAAATGTGTTGTGTTTTATTTTTTTTTCAAAATGCGAAACAGCCAGATAAAGGACACTTCCTGAGGCTTAGGTTTAATTTTCTAACAAAATAATCTTATATAATAAAAGAGAAACATGTAAATTGACTATACCTCCATTACGCTCACCAGCCAATTAAGAGTGAGTATAGAAATTAACCCAACACAGATGGCAGGTAAATTTGCATACATGGGTGCCAGGAAGAGAGCAGAGTGGGAGATCTGGCAGAGAGGGGAGTAGCTTGAGGAACTTGGCTCCTCAAGCTACCAGACAGAGAGCAAAGAGGGAGAGCTGGTGGTTTGGAGGACTTGCAGAGTGGGAGACCATGTGAAGGATAGAGAGCAGGAAGGAAAAACCCAGAGCATGGGGAGCACCAGGAATGTTGGGAATCATAGTTCTGGTGGCAGATGGATCTTCTAGACACTAGAACAATGTGAGCCTGGAGCAAGTTACAGTTGCAGTGGGGGATAGAGGGAAAGCAAAGGTGAGAGGCATAAGTAAAATCAGAGTGTCTAGGAAAAATTAGTTATCCTAAAACTTCCAGGAATTCTCCACCAATAAAGCAAAGAAAAAAATGCTTTTATTATTCTGTGAGCCACAAACCAAACTGGGTTGGGGTCTCAGACAATTTGCTCATATGGTTGCAAAAACAGACAGAAATTCCCGAATTGGAGAGGGCTCTCAGATTGGAGAGGGTGAAGGTCAGGCTGAGGGACCCACCCCCTACGCATGAATCTTCATGCACTGGGCCCCTAGTTTTATTATATTTATCAAACATTATAGTGATAGTCAAATTGCATGTTTCTAATTCATTATATTTTGGGTATGTATTTGGTGTTTAATTATACTACTCTTTATAATATAATCCACCAGTTTCTTATCTATAGAATTGAGAATCACTCATCTTAACTTAGAGTCATGTGCAAACCTGTGTTAAGAAATTTGATACCATTTTGAGAGAAAAGTGGTTCTTGTCAAGATGCAGATTTAAAAAAAAATATATATATAATTGACTTCAGAGAAGAAAGGAAAGGTAGAGATAGAAACATCAATGATGAGAAAGAATCATTGTTTGACTGCCTCTTGCATGCCCCCTACTGAGGATCGAGCCCATAACCCCAGTATATGCCCTGACCAGGAATCAAACCGTGATCACTAAGCCAAGCTGGCTGGGCAAGATGGAGATTTTAACACATTTATGATGCTCAATATATAACATTTCTTTAAAGTTTTATTTTAAAATAATTATAGGTTCACTTGCATTTGTAAGAAATAACATAGAGAGATCTCAGGTTCCTGGTTTATCCAGTATCCCCCAAAACTGTAGTATGATTTTACAATAAAAATATTGGAGAATATTTTGACATTTGCCAGATATGAGGGGGTCAGGGGACTGGCTGAAAAATACGAAGGGAATAAGAAGTGCAAATTGGTAGTTATAGAATAGTCATGGGAATGTAAAGTTCAGCATAGAGAATATAGTCAATAATTCTATATAATAAAGAGCTAATATGATAATTAGACCAGACAGTGGAATGACCCTTCAGAACAACCTTCTGGAACGATCAGTAGGCACCAGGGTTGCGAGGACTGAGGCAGCGGAGGCGGATGGGGTTGGGAAGGCCTACTCTTGCCTGAATTTTGTGCATTGGGCCTCTAGTATTCTAACTATATATGGTGTCAGGTGAATACCAGATTTATCAGGATGATCACTTAGTAAGTTATACATAATTTCTAATCACTGAGGGTACACCTGAAACTAATATTGCATATCAACTGATGGTCATCTATGCAAAGTTAAAGGATTCCATTCAGAAGACAGATAACATTTTCATATGCACTGGGGAATATAGTGAGGCTGTTGCACAGGAAAAGGCGCATCTTTGGTTATAAAGAAAGCATTAAACATGGCAACTGCTGTATGGATTTTCCATAAATCGGGAGCTGTAAAGCGACTTGTTTCAGGATCTCACTGAAAAGAACCCTGGGGTTGTGTATGCGTGGCTCCACTATAACAAACCTGTTTGTTCAGCTAAGTCAATTCTGTTAATTTGTTGAAAAGAATCTGTTAAGTGAATCATTTAGCATTCTATAAACAAAACAAAGCCTGATAATTGTACAAATTATTCTTTTCATTTTAGTGAGTTGGCAACTTGTGAGCAAAGGCAACCCACATCTATACTTGGAGTTAAGTAATTAGGTTCTCACAGAAGGAAGTTTTAATTTTAATTTAGAAAAGTCTGTTTCTGGGTAGTATGTAATGTAAAGTGCAAAACAAAAGAGATTGGACTCTGGGAGAATATTCAGAGAGCTGTCAAGAAGGTGAAGGTTTGAAAAAAATATAATGGCCACATGAGTGGAAAAGCATCACCACACAGACAGGACCCAGCACCGGACCTTGTGGATATGAAGGAGGAAGAAAAAAGTTGCAGATGTGGTGAAAGATTCTAGTTGGAAGATTAAGAGAATGGCAGTGTCAGTAAACAGTAGGAAAAGTAGGAAATGGAATATGTTTTGGTGGTGAAAGGGCAATTTTTTAAAAAAATTGAAACATCATCAAACTATCCAAACAAGGATGTTTGTCTGACAGTTGGAAATTCTGGCCTAGATCTCAAAATCCAATTTCAGGCTGGAGGTAGGATATGGAAATCAATGCACTTTATTTGGATCGGAATGAGAGGAGGGTTGAGAAGTTAGAGACCTAAGAGAATAGATTGATCTCTGTCCTAGAATCAAAATGAGATCACAGCCTCAAAGAGATATGATAAGGGTACCATGTGCTTTGAAGGGTTGCAGAAGGTCAGGACTGAGAAAGAAGCTTTGGATTTCACCCTGTTAGTGCAGAAAATGAATTACAGGAGAAAAAGGGAAAAGTGGGAAATGACACTTAAGCACTTGGAGACTGACACTCCCCTTGGAGGTCAGAAAGGGAGGATATGGTATTGTAACTGACAAAGTGAGTAGGGTTAAATGAAGTTGTTTGTTTTTCATTTTGTGTTTGCTTTTCTTAATTTTTATTTATTATTTACTTATTTTTTAATCAGGACATTTGCTTTGTTTCACTAAAAGTGCTGAAGCTGGCGGCTTTTAGAGAAATAATTACAGTAAAACCTCAAAGTAACGGACTAATCAGGGTGAGGATGTGCCTGTTAAAGCTGAAAGTCTGTTACATAATAAAGTAGGTTTTCTGACTGCACATGTTAAAAAAAATTTTTTGACAAATTAGTTCATCTGTTTTTAATTATGTACAATTAAACTTGTATAATTAAAATTAAGTATGAATGAAAAGTTTAATTTCACAGAATAGTTTCCTATATGTATTACTGTAATTTTAAATTTATACTGAGTAGGTTTAGTAAATGCTTGCATTCATCAGAAAGCTGAGGATCAAGCCCAGACTTTTCCTGCAAACATGAGAGCATGAAAACTGCTACAGAAAGTCTGACACCCTATAACACAATCATTGCTAAAGACGCTGTGTGATCACATGCTAATCACTCATGGAACACTGTAGACTATCGTTGTAGATAGGCAATATCTACTTATGTTGGCAAAATTAGTATAGTGTTGTTTTTTTCCCCAACATATAGCCTACTCACTAAAATTTGTTTAAAATAACAGTGAATTAATAACCAAAAGGAACCTGTTAACTTAATTTTGAACAAATATTGGTTAATTGCAATTAAATCAACACAGTGTTAATTTTCACATAATACATACTGAACTGAAATTTTGTAAGTTAAATCTCTAGTCTGTTACATTGAGGTCCTTAAAGTCATGGTTTACTGTATAGCACAAGGGCACCATGGAGACTGGGCTAATGGAAAACATGGAAGATGGTGTTAAATGAAAAGAAGGGAGAAAATAGCCAAAGTAGGACTTGCCTTCATGGACTGTGAAAGGAAGTCAGTTGAGCAGCGGGCTATGGATGTGCCACACTTTTATTATCCATTTATCAGCTGAATGATATTTGGAAGGTTTCTAGACTGAGGTGAGTATGAATAAGGCTCCATAAAAATCCACATTCAGACTTTGTGTGAAGATTGATTTTCATTTTTATTAAGCAGTGGGATTGCTGTGTATGTTTAAGAAGTTGCCAAACTGTTGTCCAATGTGGCTGTCTCATCTTGTATTTCTTCTAGCTGTGCCGATGCCCAGCATTATAATTACCAACAGTGATTGTCAGAAAATATTCCTTGTTGTTTTATTTACTTATGAGCTTTGTATTCATATCAGTTCCTCTTGCCCAATAAAACCAAAGGATAAGATGCAGACTGACCCGTGAAACATGCAGGACATTTGGAACAAAGCTAAGGAAACTTGAGCTTCAGAAACCTCATTCTTTTATCGTGACCTTTGCCCCAGAGAGATACTATAATGTACTAGACCAGAAACAAATCTGCCCTCTTCCCCAGAAGGAACAATATACCCGGCTGCTTGCAATGCAACTATGTTTATAAGATAGTTCACAATGAAAGCTTGCTCTCACAAGATGTGCAGAAACACAAGCTACACCTGAGGAGCTGTCCCCAACACGGGGAAGATTTTTGAATTCTCAGTTTTACTTTCTTAATATTCATAAAGCTTGTTTATGAAGTATATTGCCTCTTGGGTCATCTTTGTTATGCTACAGGTTGTGGTCTAGTGACCAGTTCACTTTAAAAAATTTATGGCATAAAGCTTGTATTAAAATAGATTAATTTTTTAGATTTACAAAATGTGTATATTCTATCATGAAAACGCCACATCAACATTATACACTTGGAAAAAATACAAACAGAATATATTACTAATTTATGTAAGCAATAACTTATTTCACACCATGCAATAAAAAGTACTTTAATCAAGATACACATGCTTTTATAGGTCCTAAAGTGACGAACTTTTCTTCTGCAGAATCCTTAAAACTGGTAGCACCTAAAATTTATTAGCCTTTCTACTGAGAGGTAAATTATACACAAGGATGAAAAAGATTAACAGACCAGTTGTCTGTTATGAATCATTCCATCTTTGCTCAACAATGGCTGAAACTCTTTTCTCATCATATTCACGTTTGTTTTCCTGATAAAGTCATGCTACCTGGCTATTGGTTGGACGTTTTGGATTTGGTTCATCCAGCAGAGACTGAATTAAGGTTAAAATAGTCCATCTTATGTTGGACTCCATTGATTTTGATGGTAGCAACATATGCTATCATCAGCATACACAGTTGGATGAAACATCTTGGATAAAAACCTAACAGTTAGTGGTTTATTTAGATATTCTTTAGAAAATTTTATTACTGGTTTGAAAGTACCATCATTAAAGGATGTCCCTTCCAAATATTACTGCATTCCACTGCATGATGTGGATTTCAGATGGTGCACCACTGACACCCACAGGGAGGTTCTCTTGTAATCATTTGAAATCCTGCATGAATCTCCTCAGGGCAGGATCAACATATTCACAGCTGCCCCTTGGTCCATCTCTAAAATAGATTATTTTTAATTTCTATCTATAGTTATGATCTATCTTCATTTCTAATATTATTGTTTTCCCCTCTTTTATGGGGGGTTAGAATTTAGTCTCACCAGAGACTTTCCAATTTACTTACTTTGTAGAAGGTCATCTCTTGGCTTTCTTGAACTTTGTGTTTTATTTATTTTCATTCTTCTTAATTGTTTTCTGATGTATTCTATGTTTTTTGGATTTATTCTGGTCTTTTATTCAAACTTCTGAAGTGTTTTGCTTAGGTCATTGATTTTTATCTCTCTCCTACAATAAATAATAAAGACTATAATTTTCCTCTAAATACTACTTCTGTTACATGTCACAATTTTTGATATCTTACGCTTTTTATGACTAATGTGTTCTTAGTAGTTATTAACTATCAGATGATTTTTTTTTTACCAAGATGATATATTTTGGTATATCATAGGAGACAGAACTGAACCGCATTTGTCCGCATTTGTATCCATTGTTTGAGTTTATTCCACTTTACATAGCTAGTTGGTGGCATAATTAAGACCTGCACTACTTTGAAAGCTTATATTTTTGTTTTTATTATTATTTAGTCAATGCTACTTAACTGCTATAGATCTTTGGCCTTATAGCAAATATATATATATATATATATATATATATATATATATATATATATATATTGTTTAAAGTATTACAAAAGTAGTATATATGTTTTCTTTTTTCCCTCCACTGACCATCCCCCAGCCTCCCCTACACCCCAGCACATGCCCTCAACTGCCCCCTCCCCCCTAGTTATGCTTATATGCATGCATACAAGTCCTTTGGTTGATCTCTTACAGCCCCTGCCCCCCCACCCTCCCCTGCCTTCCCACTGTAGGTTGACAGTCTGTTCAATGCTTCTTTGGCTCAGTATCTATATTTCCCCCATTTCTTTTCTTTAAAAAATCTTGCATCTGCATACTAGAAATAAACATAAGAATGAAAAATGGTTGAGTCTCAGTTTCAATGTCCAACAGTTCTGTGTCCCAGTTTCAATGTCAAATAGTCCCTTATGTGTACATGTCAGCAATGATATCTGGATGGTGGACAAATGGTGGTGATGCAGGTCCCACCCTCTCTGGTTTGGTCCTGGGCAACCTGCAGTGATGCACAGCTGCTGACTGCTAGCATGGCAAGGTGTCCTAAGCATCCTGGATCTCTGGACTATCTTCGTGGTTGGAACAGACCTGTCAATTCCTCTCTGTTGCAGGAATCCATATGGTGCTGGAGTTGTTTTCTGAAAATATACAAACATATTCTCCACCAAAAGTAATCTTTTCTGTAAATTAGACTTGGGATTCTTTTTATTTTTGCCCAAATGATTTTCCTTTGGCTTATTTTGACACCATGTGTGTTTTTCATGGCTGTCCTGCTGTTAGCATTACAAATGGAAACTGATTTTCTGAAGTAAGAATTTTCTAGGTGTAATTTACTTACAGGATGTTTTTCCTTACATGATATTACCCCACAGCCCCCTCCCCCCTTTTTTTGATTAATGGATGCTTTTGGAAATTTTATGTTGCAGTCTTGGTAACTTTAAATTTTAATTTTGCACAAAAGTATGACTGCCTTAGGTTCTTTGCATGTTATGCAACTTTAGGATGAGATGAACTATTAATAGAAATTTTAGTTAATATTTTAGGAACAGCTTTTTGTCCAGTACACTTAAATTTTCTTGAGTATTCCCTATTTCAATTGGCCAATTTAAATTAATCTGAACTTGATTACTATTTTACTGTCAAATTTAATACTCAAACAATAATCTTAGTTTACCCTGTAAATATTAGTGGAAAGGATTATTTGCATTCTTGAGTAGACCCTGAACATTCAGGGTGCTATATTGAATTTAGATATAGGGCAGCTGTTGCTGGCCAAGTATCTGTCTGTAACCTGGGTCCCAATCTGAGCTGGGCATGGGAGGAGACGCAGCCATGGAAATAGAATACCTCCCTCAGAAGGGGTGAGAGTTCAGGCCCCTGCAAGGTTAGGGGGGTGAGGGTCTGTGTCCCACCTCTGTTGACCTTCAAGTTCTTTCCTGATGGCCCCTCTGCGACTGTGCCTGTCTTAGGTTGTTCCTTCCCTGAGGAATCTTACCTGTCTCTGGCTAACCAGCCATCCTTTAGCACCAAGCAGGGTGATGTGAGGTTCAGTTCTGTCTCCTTGTTTGGCTATGTCCCCATGGCCTTCACGCTCAGCACTTCCCTTGGGATCCCCTTGCCTTTTTGCGGGGTCCCAGTGCTGATCACATATCTCGGGGGACTCAGGTTTCTTCTCCAGGGAGGGCCCAGCTCACACCATTGAACGAGAGACAGATCCATGGTGCCAGCCACCCAGAGGCTTCATCCTTGGCTTGAACTGAAAGCTTAGGCAACAGCTATGTGTACTTAGATTGTGAGAAGAGGGTCCCCATTGCCAAAAAGGGCAAGAGGGGCCAATATAGAATGCTTGAGTGACTTCCCAGTGCCTTAATTCCTTCTGAAAAGGATTAATTCCTTTCCTCTCCTTTTTTTTTTAAATTGCTGCCAAACATTCAAGGAATTAGTTTGTAAGTTTCTTTGGGATAATTATACAATATGCTTTTGTAAAATATCAAAAATTATAATGACATTGTAGAATAATATCATGTAAGGATATTCTTTCCTCCAGGTCATGTTAATTTAATTTCAAACTAGCGGCCAATTTTTTTTATAATTTTATATAAACTTTGTTAGGGAGGTAAAAGCACAAATTACTTACCTTAGTTCAAGAGGTCAAATATATGGACTTTCCCCCTTACTCCTACCACCCCCCACTTACCTTGAGGTTGGACATATGGCAAATTTAAATTCTGGCTTTAAATAACTTGTTTCTGGTTTGTGGGTTGTTTTTTTTTTTCAACTTAAACTAAACTTATCAGGTGGTTACTATACTCTTAGATCAAATGATGCTATCTTATCAACTACCTCAGACTGTTTGAGTGAAAAAAATTAAATTATAGATCTTTTCTTGAGATCTAACTAATACCTATAGACAGTGAAATTCAAAAAGGAAAATAAAGAAACATATGAAACAGAATAAACAATTTTGGACAATTTATATGACCATTGAGACTCTACACTAAGTATCTCATAAATTTTCTTATCTATTTTGGTTATTGTTAAATAAAAATATTTTCATATCAGGGTACTTATTCTCATAAGATGATACAAAGAGTAAGATTAGTTTGAGTATATTGCAAATAAAATAAAGTTTTATATCTGTAATTTTTTTATTTGATTTTCTAAATCGACTTCAGTACAAGAGTGGAGGATGGGCATGAGTAGATAAAACATTCAATTATTAGTGATTTGCATATATAAAAGTGTACATGTTAAAGTTGCATGCCTGTATCTTGAAAAATTATATTTTATGGTATACTAGTGCAGTGAAATTCTTTAAATTAGGGGACACTCTGCCTGATAGAATAAATAATTTAAGTATTGGTATTGTGTAGCAGGATAGCTTTTTGTAACACACTCTAGTAAAGAAATTCTTTACTGGATTTCCTAAAATTTTTGAGTTGGAGGCTTTGACATGATCAATACCATATTTTTATTGCAGAGTAATAAAATTGAAAGAGGTCGAAACCGGTTTGGCTCAGTGGATAAAGCGTCAGACTTCAGACTGAAAGGTCCCAGGTTTGATTCCAGTCAAGGGCATGTATGTTGGTTGCGGGCACATCCCCAGTAGGGGATGCAGTTGATTAATGTTTCTCTCTCATCAAGTTTCTAACTTTCTATCCCTCTCCCTTCCTCTCTGTAAAAAATTAATAAAATATATTTTTTTAAAAAATTGAAAGTGGGGCAGGGAACTGGGAAACTTTAAAATATCTCAGGTATGAAATAATTAAGAAACCCTAAACCTGGAAATGGATATAGAAATGAAAAGGAAGTTAATGTAAATAAGGAATTATAACTCTGATTAGATCATGAAAAGCATAGGAAGTTAATAGAACCAAAGATTTCAGTAAAAACATGATATTGAAAAATTAGGAGAATTCTAGAGAGAGTTCCAACTGAATATACTGTAAGACATTCAGAAATAATATAATTGAGAGACTAGAGCCCTGGTGCATGAAATTCATGCATGGGTATGGTCTCTAGAACTGGCTTGTGATCAGGGCCATCTTCCCTGTCTGCCTACAGCCAGCCCTACCCCAACCCCCTGCTGCCACTCATCCCCATTTCCCCATTTGCCATCAGGGGAAGGGCCCCAGAGGTCAGCTGTTCCTGCCCAGTTGCCAGCCCTGCCCCTGCCATAGGTCACCCTCTGTGTGTAGGGTGACCAGTGAGGCAGAGGCCTTGTCCTGGTGCCACGTGCAATCCCTGCCACCTACTCTCAGCCCCTCATTTGCCATCAGGTGATCAGAGCCTGCTGGCTAGGGAAAGAGACCAAGAGGGGGTCAGTGCCCCTCATAGTGGTCCAGCAGTCATTCTTGTTCTGACATTAAAATCAATTTGCATATTAGCCTTTTATTATATAGGACTAGATGCTAGGGACACAAAATTTGGGCACCGGGGGAGGGGGGGGTTGTACCTCAGGCCTGCCTGCACCCTTTGCAATATGGGACCCTTCAAGGGATGTCTGACTGCCTGTTTAGACCCGATCCCAGTGAAATTGGGTCTAAACGGGCACTTGGACTCCCCTGTCACAATTCAAGACTGCTGGCTCCCAACTGCACACCTGCCTACCTTCCTGCTTGCCCTTAACCACTTCTGCCTGCCAGCCTGATCACCCCAAAATCACTTCCTGCCAGCCTGATTGATGTCTAACTGCTCCCCTACCATCCTGTTTGCCCCCAACTTCCCTCCTCTGCTGGCCTGGTCACCCCTTACTGCCCTCCCCTGCTGGCCATCTTGTGGTGGTCTACTTGTGACCATATGAGAGCAGGATCTTTGACCACATGGGGGCAGCCATGTTGTGTGTTGGAGTGATGGTCAATCTGCATATTATTTTTTTTATTAGATAGGAGAATAGAGGCCTGGTGCATGGGAGGGGGCCAACTGGTTTGCCCTGAAGGGTGTCCTGGATCAGGGTGGAAGTTCCCTTGGGGCATGGGGTGGCCTGGGCAAGAGGCCTCTGGTGCTTTGCAAGCCAGCCACGCTGCCTGGTGACCCAAGCGGAGGTCTGTGTATCTGATATTTTTTTTATCTTCTACAACTGAAACTTTGTAGCATGGAGCAGAGCCAAGCCTTCTGTTCCCTCCCTAGAGGCAGCCATTTCTGTTGGAGTTTATTTATCTTCTATAATTGAAACTTTGTCACTTTAAGCAGAGGCCTGAGCTGGCCAGGGTGTGTGGAAAGCTTGGCTTCCTCCATCGCCAGGGGCAACCCTACCTTCCTGCTCTCTGCAGCTCTTCGGCTGCCACCATTTTAATTTAAACTTTGTAGCCTTCAGTGGAGGCCTGGGCTAACCAGAATGTGTGGAAAGCATGGCTTCCTCCAACACCAGGGAAACCCAAGACTCCCCTCTGCTCTCTCTATGGCCACAACCATCTTGGTTGGAGTTAATTTGCATACACACTCCTGATTGGCTAGTGGGTTGTGGGCATGGCCTGTGGGTATAGTGGAGTGGTGGTTAATTTGCATGTTACTCTTTTGTTATATAGGATAGGATACAGGCCTGGTGCAAGGTTGAGGCTGTCTGGCCTGCCTGGTGGGGGCCCTGGATTAGGATGGGGGTTCCTGCTGGGGGCAGGCCAGCCTGGGCAAGGGCTCATGGTCATTCTGGTCTCTGGTCTTTCTGGTTGTTTTCACCATTTTGGTCACTGAGCTTTTATTATATAGGATTATAATTATCGTAGGAATTTTGCACACATATATAGCAGTCATTGTTCTGATCAGCAGCAGGCACATACTAAAGTGTTTACTAAACATTATTTAGTGAGGGGACAGTTAACAGGAGTATGGCAAGTTTAAGGGAATGAACAAGGGATAGTGAATTCTTTTGAATGACAAACAGAGGGAAGCTACTGCCATCCCTCGGGCTTATAGAACAAGGAAAGAAGCAATATTATCAGGGACCAGGAAGAGCTGGAGCCATGGAAGGTAAGCTTCTGAGAAAGGTGGCCATCTGTTAGTGTGCCCATTAAGGGAAAACAGGTAGGTGCCCGAGGGTAAGGAAGCCTGAGTCTTCCATCTGTAAGCCCATTATTACTCATGCTCCCTGAGGGTCAGAAAATAAACCTAGGCAGTGGAGGAAACAGAGAGTGACAGCAAATATACTGTGGAGTTATGATTGAATATAAGAAAGTGGATGACTTCACTTTTGAAAGGTTAGAGAGAACAACTTAATTTTTAATCCATAAGAAATAATTTCCAATTAAAAGGATGAAGTTGTCTGAGATGAAATAAAATGCAAAGTATAAATGTCCTCAAATAAGAAGATGACTAACTCTGGGGGATGTTGAAGAAAAATTAAATAGCCAAGAAACAATTTATTGGGTCACCATCAGTGATCTTTCTGATTTCTGTTTTAGAAGAAAAGATAGCAGTAAACAAATTGCTGAAGCTTCAAGACAGCACAGAGAAAGAGGCAAATGCAGAGAACAAACCATCTATTTGATAAATTTTGTATTGGAAGGGGTAGAAAACTAGAACTGGTAAATGTGGAAGCATATACTGTAGTTGTTTTTTCCATGAAAAGGTGAAATTCAAATAGAAAAAAATTAGTTTCTTTAGATGAGGTATCCTCATTTTGGCTCTTTTTTCTGTATCACGAAGAAACATTTATTGGGTACTAGTCTTGCTGTAGACTATAAAAATGGTAGGAAGCATAAGTATATTAAACTGAGAAAGAATAAACTCATTATTAATGTTCAAATCAGAGAACTCACTTAGTATCAAACTTATTAATATCTCACAGGGTATCAAGCTATCTAAATGAGTGAATTTCACATTTTTTAAAAGACCCAATTTGAAGATAGTAATTTACTTTGCTATTACTAATCCACATCCTAAATAAAACTGGACTGTGTTTTTTGATCTTATGCTTATGAAAGCATTTGATTCCACATTTACAAAGAGAGGTACTTTGGGAACTTTCCAAGTACAGCTCAAATATACTGCCATAGAAATCTGTCCAATATTTGAAGAGAAGCAATGTTCATAGAGGATAACCTGATATTAATGCCACCCATCCTTTCCTCTAGATGCTCTGAGCTGTTTCCAGATTAAGCTAGTCAGCAGAGAGCTGAATATCTGCATTGACATTTTGGTTCCCATTGTGAAACTGTGTTTACAGAATTGCATTTTAAAATTTTTCCATAGGGCTGCATTGAAGGAAACTCCTTATGAGATATCTCTCTGTCTTATACAGATGTGGCTGAACACTTTGCTCATTGTAAAGCATAGTTCCTTTTACATTGGACTCACTTAACACATCTCTTTCTGGGCTCCATACCAAGCATCTTACACTTCTTCAAGCAACTGCTGAGATATGACTTATACAGATATGATGAATCTCACAACTGATTACGTTGCCATCTGTGTGGTGTGCCAGGAATCTTAAACCCAAAGTTTTACATAACCTGACAAAATATATTTTGTGTTTTTTATCAAAGTAGCATATGATAAGTATTATTAATCAACTAGTATAGAGAATATTTAATTTTAAAAGTGAAAAATCTGTTCCCATTCTCTCCCATCCCTGGTTCCATTCCCCCCCCCCCCATATATTGCATATCAGTTTGTTCAGGTATCAATTTTGATGTCAATATTACCTATTGACTATTGACGTCTTGATAGATCAATTCATAGTTAGCTAATTACTTGTTTCCCCCAATGTATGGCCTGATTTTTGGTACACATATAAGTAACAGAGCTATCAAATATAAACATGTGGGAATGGACATTTTTATTCACTCATTTAATCAGAGAGTAAACAGATTATTATTAGACACTAAACTCTAGGTAGGGGATCAGATATAATGGTGGACCAAATATTGGATCCAAGACTGACATACATCCTTCTGAAATAGTCATTCAGTGGATAATCCTATCTAATAAAGAGGTAATATACAAATAGACTATAACTCCAAAACACAAGATGGCTTACCCATGTGGACATAAGATGGCCACTACAAGATGGGCGGCAGGGGAAGGCAGTTGGGAGGGACCAGGCCTGAAAGGGAGGGCAATTGGGGGAACCAGGCCTGCACGGGAAGGCAGTTAGTGTTGAGTAGACTTGCAGGGGAGGACAGTTAGGGGTGACCAGCCCTGCAGGTGAGGGCAGTTGAGAGTGACCAGCTCTGCAGGGAAGGGCAGTTGGGGGCAACCAGGTTGGCAAGGGAGGGAAGTTTGGGGTCACGGCCAGCAGAGAAGGGCAGTTAGGGATGACCAGGCCTGCAGGGGAGGACATTTAGGGGTGACCAGGATGACAGGGGAGACAAGTAAGGAGTAATCAGGCCATCAAGGAGCAGTTAGGCATTAATCAGACTGGCAGAGGAGTGGTTAAGGGGTGATCAGGCTGTCAGGCAGAAGCAATTAGGGCAATCAGGCAGACAGGCAGGCGAGCAGTTGGGAGCAGCAGTCCTGGGTTTTGAGAGGACAGTCAGATATCCCTCAAGAATTACCAGATTCTAAAGGGTGCAGGCTTGGCTGAGGGACACTCCCCCCAACACACACGAATTTTGTGCATCAGGCCTCTAGTAAAACCATAATGAAGTAATTGCTATGGAGTAAAGTGAATTAAAAGTACAGAATGCTATGGGACTCCCTGAAGAATGGCATGGTTTGACAAGCTTGGGTTTGGGATGTGCTTACTGGTTGGAAGCTCCGTCTGAGCTGAGTCCTGCAGAATGCATTGTGTAGCCAGATAGAGGATGGTAAGAGAGCCCAGGTGAGGCCATATCAGGAGTGTAACCCATGCAGGACATCACTTCTCTCCTTCCTGCCTTAACAAGAGTGGTCAGAAGCCTGGAGACTCGCCTCAAGTATGCAAAATGGAAAAATCTATCTCTACACTTTGATATAAATTGTTAACATGTGGGGAATAAAATTTAAAACCCAGCTAGAAGTAAAATGTCGCTTTAAGAAAAGTGATTATGGTGACTGCAGGTCTATGACATCAACTTAAGGAGTATCAGTGTGTGTGCCTGTTGCAGCAGAGATATTTTGTGCTTTAAGAAAATAAGAGATCTCACTTCAGCAAATGTTCTTTAGTTGTTGTTTTTCTCACCTATTCTCCAATGTACTAGACTCCTCAGGTGCACTAACATCTCTTCCCAGGCCTGCTTACCCAATGGCTGAATGTTTCAGTCATATTTTTTCCTCCTTAAGTAAAACCTTCACACTGAGATAAACAGTCTTGGTCATTTGCTGCAGGGGTGTGTGATAATTTATTTTAGGTGTTTTGAAATGTGAGGTTTTAGTGAGGACTAAATATATTTGTTTTCTTCATAAAATACTTCATAAGTTATATCTTTGACCCCATAACAGTGAATTTGAGGGGAAATTTTACCTCATGCATCACACGCAGCACTCTTCTGAATCCCCGTGTATTTTCCTGTGGCCTGATAAATTATATGCTTCAAGGGTGACAGAATGCTTTCCCAAAGGTTATTGGTTTTTAGGTGCCATGTGGCTGCACAGCCTTCTGATGACTTTAGACTTGGATCATATATGGGCTGAGGGAGGATTTATTAATTTGAAAGATTCTTTGAGCTCAGGAGCAGGCAAATAGTGCCCACAGCCTACTCTGGTCCCTGCCTGTTGAAGAAAATAAGATCTCTCACTGTTTTGAAAGTCTGTATGCTAAGATGGCTTTTACATTTTTCAAGTGTTGTTAAAAAAAAAAAACAGGAAAAGAAGAGAGGATATGAGGCTGAGAGGTATGTGGCCTAAAGATACAAAAATAAATAAATAAATAAATAAATATCCCTTTGACTCTTTGGTCTTTTACAGAAAAAGTTTTCTTATCTCTCTCTCAGGCCATCCGGACTATTGTTTGGGCTCAAAGAACTATTTAGTGCACATGGTGGAAAATGACCAGTTATTAAAATTTCAGTGATGTTTAGGTTATTCGAATGTGCCTTCTGAATGACTCCCAACATGGTATAAAACAAAAAAGCTCCAACACTTTACTGTGTATTTATAGGACCATAAAGCCATACTATAGGTTTAACATTATATTATATTGTTCCTAGCTTTGCTAAGCATAAAGCTTTGCAAGTTACATAAATGCTATGCTAGTAAAACAAAACAGAATAAAACTATCTCTCTAAGCACATATACAAATCACAGCTACAAAAGATTTGATAGTGATGACATGTAATTCTCAATCTTCTGTACATTGATTTTTCAACCTTATGATGAATCTGATGTTTACATGTATACACAGAGCATATATTATTGTATGAAATTTTTCTAAATGAAGGTTGACTTTTAAAGGATATTGTGTAGTCAAGAAAGCTTCAAATTCATTTTAATTTTGATGTAGATTTCCAAATTTTAGGGATTTTATAAAAATTAGCTGTATGCCTTTCCTTTTTCCTTCCCTTTTATATCTATGTGAAAAGCTGCAAGTGAATGTGAAAGTCAAATTATCTAAACAACAACAACAACAACAACAAAAGTCCTTTTCCAAAGCCTATGATATTGTAGGCATTACTACTAAGATGGTATGTGTTATCAGTGGAAGTGTGCAATCCCTTCCCCACTGAGTGCTTGGGATGGGGTCCTTACCATATCTAGAGAAAAATCATTTTCTGAGACTCACATGGGAGAATGAGTGACTTTTATTTGTATGGAATTATGTTATTGGGTTTCCAAAGTCCCAATTTTTTTTAACCCTGTCCTGGAAGATGTGCAGCTGGGGATTCAGTAAAGCTACAAGCAAAGCCAGTGTCCAAAATCTCTGCTCCATGGTGGAGTGGGGTCCCATTTAGCATCAGATTAGTTGTGGTCCATCAATCCATGTATGGGGTCCACATGGCCCTGAGCATATGGACAAATGCAGGGGAGACAAGAGAGTGTACCCCTTGCGACAAGAGTCCCAAGTTTCCTGAAAACAGAAAAGAGTAGGAGGGCCAAGAGAGAGAACTTCTTTGTTTAGGGGATTAAATATCCCAAATCTTCCTGTGCTTGAGTGGCCACACCTACTCTGGCCAATGACCTGTTTCCAGGTGTGACTGCCAGGCAAGTACCTTCCCTGTGTCACCCAAACTTTACTGGGCATGTGTCTGTTCTCCCACTGCCCAGTCCCTTCCTCCAGGGACCCATGGGGAATAGACTAGTGGCTCCCTGGGAATGTTAAACTGCAGCTTAATGGCAAAGCTGCACAAATGGCAGACCTATAATATTTGGCCTCCCTTTGATCTTTCCAGTTGTTATTAGTAGCTAGGTTAAATTATAGTGGCATCATATGCACCATAGCAGACCAGCCTTACTTTCCTCCAGTAAGAGTGTCATTCAGACATCTGATTACTTATATTAAAACTCCAAAGGAGCTTTTGCTAATGACCCCAATAGGAGCATGCTTTGGGAAGATGTGTGAGAAAGGAAAATAGTAATGTTTTCAAAATTTATGGAAATGAAAATGCAGAAAGAAGTACATTATATAGGCAAAATATACTACCCTGGGCTGGAAATCAAACAATTCTCTAAAATGTGGTATGATACAACTTATCAAACTTTCTATTTGATATTCAAGTATGTAATACTAAACATAAAAAATAAATGCGTTGTGCCTGAAGAAAGAAACCTTTATTCCTGGCTGAAAATGTGATTCTCTGTTTAGGATGGGGTTGGATTGGATGAGTTCGTGACTTTGTCCTGGTTTGTTCTTATTAGCTATTCAGTATCCAGTGGCTTAAGCCCTCTCATTCATCTAAGCCTGAGTTTCTTGACTTGAAAACAAAACAAAAAAACCCCCCAAAAAACAAAAAACATCCCTGCCAAAGTTAGAATTTTCTGTCATGTACCAACAATACATGTGGACTTATGTATTAAAGTGATGTATAAATATTAGATGTTGTTTTTATTAAGTCAAGTGCTACACCTTCTTCTATGTTCCTTAACTTTCCCAAAAAACTGCTATATAAGAGGAGACATTTCACATGTATTTGTGCCTTTATATTCAAGACAATGATCAGGAATGCCTATGCCATTGCTTGGAAGTGTTTTAAACTTCAAGTAGGATAATATCTTAAATCTCAATATGCTTGAAAATGAAGAAAGTGCAAAAACCATTATATACTGATGCTGTGAATCCTAAAGAAAATACCCTATGTCATATACTTATTCATGAATAATGAATGTATCCTCTCTGGAAAACCGAACTTGGATTAAATGCAACCCTCCTTAACATCTCAGATTCTCAAATTCTCTATGTGATCTTTAAATTTGATAGTGCGATCTCAAATGCAATATATCTACTAGTAAACTAGGGGCCCAGTTCACGAATTCGTGCACCTTGAAAGGAACTGTGGGCCACAAGATTGCATTGGGCAAGAGGAAGGTCTTGGCCCATCCTAAAAGCCCTGCACAGCCCCTCCTGCCATGCCCCCTGTCCCCTCTCTGCTGGCTGCCCCACTTTCCGCTGCCACTCCCATGTGCTGAAGGCACTGGCCACACTCACACCTGCTCACGGCCCTGAGTGATTGGGGCTGGCACCATCAGCAGCTGCTACACCAATTGTCCCTCAGGAGCAAGGGGAGGTGGAGAAGCCCTCGGGATGATTGAGGCAGCAGCAGCTGCTGCTCGCATCCACTGATGGTGCCAAGTGGTTGGGGCCAGCACCAAGCACTGGCAGCGTGTGCCAGTGGCAGTTCTGGCACCAGCAGCAAATATGAGTGCTGGGTGGGACTGCGGCACACGGGAGCAAAGAATTTTCAGTAACCACCAAAGGCTTGCCCTGTTGACAGCGACTGGTGCCCCACTTTGGTCTGGCACCTCCGCTCACCTGGTCCACCATCCCACCACAGGTGACCCATACCAAGTTCCACACTGCCACGTGCTGCTGACACCCGCCATGTTTTGCGTGCTCCCTCTGGTGGTCAATATATGTCATAGCAACTGATTCGGTTGTTTTGCTATTCCTTGCATTTGCATATTAGTCTATTTTATATAGGATCCATACTAACTATCTTTCCAGGCAACTATCTCTGTTAGTTATTTTTTTTTCATTTTCTTAAACAAACAAACAAACAAATGAGGAAACAGGTCCAATCATATAAAAGCCCAGAGCAAGCTGTGAATTTTGATGTCCTCACTTTTGTGTCTAGTTGGTCTTTCTCTGATATCCATACCTTTATAATAATGAAATGGCCAAGAGGACCTTAGGGAAGAAGCACCTCCACCCCCAGGAGTTGTGTGTTCTGTTTTATTTTATGCCCCAGGTCTTCCCTCAGGAGCCAGGAGACAAAAAGTGCCCAGTTCTCCTCTTCAGCACTCACTTCTGCCCCAGGGCCCTTCCTTTCTCCTAGATGACCCCACTCCTCTGGAGCACATGTGGCCAGATTGTGTACGTTACATTACCCTGTAATCTGCTGTTCTCTAGGAACTTCACATTAACTAGGGAGGGAGATTTTAGTTCCAAATCCTAAAAATGGTAAGATGTGTAAATTTCTTGCTTAAAACTCTTTAGTGGTTTTCCTTCTAGCACCTTTAAAATGAAATATGCTGCATTAAGATGGCCTTGCTCTGACCTCGCCTCTCCAATACCTCCTCCAACTCTTCCCTTCTTCATGTACTCCAAAAACACTTGCTTCCTTCCTGTACCCAAACATGCCAAGTAAGCTCAGGGCATTTGCAATCCTGGCTCTGCATTTATGTGACTTAATATGTATGATGTAAACAATATTATAGTATTTAACATATAATGTGTTACACATGCTATATAAAAATATCAGTTATATATTTATTATGTATCTACTAGGGGCCAGGTGCATTAATTTGTGCACCTTGAAAGGAACTGTGGTCTGCAAGGCTACAGTAGGCACAGGGGCAGGTCTTAGTCCATCCTCCATGACTTTGCCCTACCCCTCCCACCACATAACCCCCCACTGCACATCCCCTGTCTGCTGGTACCCTGCTCCCACTGCTGCCACTCCCATGCGCTGATGGTGCCGACCCTGCTTGCACCCACTGACAGCATGGAGCATTTGGAGCCAGCACCATTAGTGAGTGCGAGCAGGGCCAGTGCCATCACTGGGTACAAGCAGAGGCACCTCTGCTTAGAAGCAGAGGCACCCCTCCTTAGAAGCAGGGGAGATTGAGAAACCCTCAGGGGCGATCAGGCCAGTCAGCCACTGCTCACACCCACTAACGGCACTGAGCAATAGGGACCGGGGCCAGGAACTGGCAGCAGGTGTGAGCTGTGGCTCTGGCGCCAGCTGCAGGTGCAAGTGGGGCCAGTGCTGACAGCGGATGCTATGGTGGCTCCCACACTGGCAGCAGGTGCAAGCGGGGCCATAGCCAACAGCAGGTGCAAGCGGCTATTGTGGGCCCTGATCTTCCCTCAGGAGCAAGGGGAAGTGGAGAAGCCCTAAGGGACTATTGGGGCCAGCAGCTGCATCTTGCACCCATTGACAGCACAGAGTGATCAGGGCTGGCACTGGGTACTGGCGGGCCAGCCCAGCAATAGATATAAGCGTTGTCAAGACCATGGTGCATGGGAGCAAAGAATTTTCAGTAACCACACAGGCTCGCCCCAGTAACAGTGACCAGGGCCCACCTTTGATGTTCGCACTCACCTGCTTCACCATTCCACCGCAGTGATGCCTGCCATTTTTGCACCTTTCCCCTGGTGTTTAGCACACGTCATAGGGACCAGTTATTTGGTTCTTCAGGTTGTTCTGCTTTTCGGTTTGTTGGCATATTAGCCTTTTTGTGTATTATTTCGAGGATTATTTCTCTTTCCCCTTATGTACTTTAATAACAAACATGCCATGAAAATAAAAACTGTCTATATTGTTCACTCCTATATCCCAGTGATTTGAACAGTGTCTGGTACAAGGAAGACTCTCAGATATGATATTTCTTGAGTCAGTGAGTCAGCAAGTGAGCAAATTGGTAAATGATAAATGAATGAATGAGTTGTTCCAGCACAGGTGCTTAATTTGAATCTCATTGAGTTAGGCACCCTCCCACTCCCAGCACTACCAAGTGGCATCTGCCTGTCCCAAATCAGGTGGATGGGAAGTGCTAAAAAGGTGAGTTTTTGAAGAAAATTCAGGGGCTGCTTACTCAAAGTGTACTGAGGAGGGAGGAACAGCTGCCTGGCCTATGATTCCCCCTTCTCTCTTCCTCTCATCATGCCTACATGTTAATACCTTGGACTAGTTTTTATCTTTTCTTTAGCTCCCGTCTCTAAAAAGGTTATCAATTCTTCTTTTGACGTATCATATCTTTTATGAGAACTTTCCAATACAATCTACATTGGTATTGACCCTCAGTTCCCTTGTCACTAGTCATACTACCCATGGTGATGTGATCTCCACAACCCAGGATCTCCTTATTGTGGGTTTCTTATTCTGTCATTTCTTAAAAAAAAAAAAAAGTACAACATAGTCAATTGTTCTTTTTACCTAATGGATGTTGAAAATGTTGTCAGTCTTATAATGGTGGCATAGGAAAGAAATGTGGAGGGGATTTTTTTAAAAGCAAGAAATAGGGTTGGATTTTAGGAAAAACTATTCATTGCGCAATTCAAATTCTAGACCTCATGATTTAAATGTTTATTGTACACTACAGTGGGCACCATATGGTGTTTCATTTGTTTCACATCTGGGTATATTGACATATATTAAAGGACCAATGGAACTCTGGCTCAGTTTCCATTGAAAACTGCACTTGTTGCCCTGGCCAATGCTGTCCAGTGGATAGAGCATAAGCTGGCACTGGGAGGTCACAGTTAGAGTCCATGTCAAAGGCACTTACCTGGGTTGCAGGGTCCATCTTGGGCCCTGTCCAGGTGAGTGCAGGAGGCAACCGATCACTGTGTCTCTCTCACATCTCCCTCTCTCTTGCCCTCGTTGTTCCACTCTAAAAACAAATGGGGAAAAAATGTCCTTGGGTGAAGATTGAAAAAAATAAAAAATAAAACTGGACTTGTTTTTAAATAAAGGAAGTATGTACATTTTTGTTTGTTTTTAACAAATTGCTTTTGGTGTGGAGAATATAAAGTCCTGGCATCGGATAAGAAAATTTTAGTTTTGCAGGTAGAGAACATGGTTGTTGCTAAGGTATTTTCTCCCTAATTTGTTAATCTGATTTTCCCACCAGGCGTTTCCCGGGAACATCAACTCTGACAGCGTGGTCCGGCATGACTTTCAGCACCCCGTTGTTGCCCGCTACGTGCGCTTCGTGCCTCTGGACTGGAACGGAGAAGGCCGCATCGGGCTCAGGATTGAAGTCTACGGCTGTTCTTACTGTGAGTACCACACAGATGAAATCTGTGGTGGGTTTTGTCATCTTCATGTAAAGTCTTTGTGTAAATTTTGACTTGCTTGTGTTCAGTTATTTAACATGGCTTGCTTTCTCTGACAGTAAACTGCCTTTTGTTTCTATATATGTATAAAATGTAAGGTTGTTTTTTGTTATAAATATATGTTTGCATTTACTCACACACGTTATGTAAGAATACCTTAAGAATTTCTTAAGGATTGGGAACCAATTTTGTTCAGTTAGCTAAAACAACAAAGCTTATCAGTAAAATTGCCTGAAGTCTTATGAAATACTTCAAAAAAGAAACCTATGTTAATACCCACCTTTTTGGCTTTTTGTGATGGATTTTGAGTATATTCCAAGAGCTTTTTTCCAGTTCTGCTACATTGTAGCATCACTATTCTAAAACCAAACACCGAGTTTTATTGGCAGTTACATTTTATTTGTCAATATGTTTTGTTTGCACCTTTCCAAATTTACTTGGCCATCTTTTATGTTTTAAATCATGAAATTTTTTAAAACTCCCTTTTTGTATTTTTTAAAAATACATTATGCATAGTTCTACTGATTCCATTATGAGGATTTTGGGGTTTTTTAATTCTGTTACTACTGTTTCTGCTTATTTTTTAAAGTGGTGTTTGATTTCTTCTCTATCTCCTCTACTCCCTCCTATTCCTTTCTTCTTCACCTTCTTAAGCCCTTATACCTGCCTATTCTCTCTTCCTTATTCCTCCACTAACCCATCTTTTTGCTTGTGACTTCAAATTCTTCAAAACTTTATCTGTGGAACTTCTTTTAGGCCAAGTTAATGGTGGCACTGAGAGATGACTTATCTTTGCTCATTTGCTTCTATAAGCACAGAATTACTTTAGGGACACACAATCACCTTAAAGATTGTTGCAGGCTGTTTGAGGCCATTATGTAGTATAAATTCAATCTGAAAACTCGTGAATGGCAAACACTGGATTTACATATGAACTCTCTTTTAAAATATTTCTTTCTCCTATGGAGAAATTTTATTCCCATTCCCATTCTTTCAGTTGGCTGGAGAAGGAGGGTTGCTGGATAAGAGCAGAGCGAGAAATTAGGATATCAGCTTTATGCAAGGGATCTCTCCCTTAACCCTTCCCGTAGACCCCTAACATTGAAAGCTCACTATAACCAGAAAATGAGAAAATGCAATGTTGGGCAAGCTTTTTAAAATTAACTAAATACTTGGTAGTTAATAATAAAAACTATATGAAAGTTTCACCTCTGTATGAATTTAACTACAGAGATTAGTGAAGGTCATCACTGTAATGATGACCAAGTAATATTTTGTTAATTCATGAGAAATATTGTCATATACTAACTAAGCTGGTTAATACAAAAGGACCATGGAGATCATTTTTACAGTTCTATAGGCCTGTATTTTACTTGGTCATCACTTTATTATAGCAAATACAATGGGTAGAAACAGCATTAAGAGAATTAGATCTGTAGGAGGGAGTTTTAACTCTTCAGGTGAAGCCTAAAATGAGTCCAAACATAAATTTGTGTCCTTTCAATACCACAGAGAATAAGAAAAACTTGGTATGATAAATAAAGGTCATTAATTAATCTAGTAGTGTTTATATGGATGAAAATTGTGAAACTTAGAATTTTCTTAAAGGCACGCATCCTGAGTGTGAGCTGCAAGGGAATCCAGACAGGTGCCAAAGCTCAGCACCACCATCATGTTTGCATGCTTCTTAATTCCAGCAAAGTGAGCACCCATGTGGCCAGCACCAGGTCAATAAAAGATGCATATTTGACCCCAAAAGTAATCCTTGGGCCTATATTTGTGAGAATTATACTGTTAAAATATTTATTTATATTACTATGATTATTCTATTATATGAAGATTTTACAATTATCTTTTTTTCATTTCATGTTTGTGAACACTTGAGTGTTTCTAGTTTCGATTATTTCTGTAGAATTGTTATAAACATTTCTCATGAGTGTAGACCAAGGAAGGGGTAATATCAAGTTAGCATATGCATTTTTTCCAAAATTTATTAAATGACAAAAACTTATTTAAAGTGGTTGTATCAAGTTATACTCTCACAAGCAATGTATGATGGTTTAGTTGCTCCAAAAGTTCTGACATTTAGCATTGTTTTAGCCATTCTGGTGGGTGTTTATTATATCTCATTTAGTATTAATGAACATTTTCCTAATTTTTAAAGAGGTTATGCTTACTGGTCTGAAGTGTTTGTTCAGGAATCTTGCCTATATTTCTATTGGGTTGTCTTTATCTATTTTTATAATTGTTTTGAGTAGTATTTTTTTATTTTTAATTGTTTAAAGTATTACACATGTCTCCTTTTTCCCCGTCAATCCTTCCCCAGCCACTCCCACCCCCATGACAAGCCCCCACCGCTCCAGTGTCCGTGTCCAATGATTATGCTAATATGCATGCATACAAGTCCTTTGGTTAATCTCTTACCCATCCCCTCCCCCGCCTTCCCTCTGAGGTTTGATGGTCTGTTTTGTGTTTCTATGTCCAATTCTGTTTCTTTTTTAATTCTCATTATGATATGTAGACATGTATCTTTTTTTTGAGATGGCTTTAAAAATAATTATTTGAAAACCAACATAACCAATTAAGTTACTTTGTAACTCACAGTAAATGATAAAAGCAGCTTGCCAAAAGATTTGTAAAATTTTGAGTTAATGCTACCATCGACTTTTCCATTAATCGTGGGCTTTGGCAATCACAACATGCAATAAGGAAAAATACCTGAAACTAATTAGGAAGCTGGATATTTACCCTATATGCCTTTCTGGTAGGAGAAATCATATCCTTTGTATGACTGTATTAATATTTATACCTATAGATGCCAGTGGAGTAATGAAAAATTAGTAACATAGAATCAAATAAAGTAAAATGGAAGTTGAAAAATAGTATTATGATATGTTGTAATAAGTGAATAATGGCCTTCTAGAAATAGCTAGCTCTAATTGCTGTTACTTGATAAGTGTTTGCAGATGTGATTAAGTTAATGATCTGTTTTTTTTAAATCTATTGATTTTTAAAGAGAGAGGAAGGGAGAGGAGAGAAGAGAGGGAGAGGGGGAGAGAGAGAGAGAGAGAGAGAGAGAGAGAGAGAGAGAGAGAGAGAGAGAGAGAGAGAGAAGCACCAATGTGAGAACTAAATATTTATCAGCTGCCTCCTGCATTCCCCCACCAGGAATCCAGCAACCTTTCAGTGCATAGTAAAACACCCAACCAACTGAGCTACACTGTCCAGAACAAGTTAATGGTCTTGACTTGGGGAGAGTATCCAGTGGGCTCTAAATGCAATCACATATATCTTTATAGGAGGTAGGCAGAGGGAAGTTTCCAGGCAGAAAACAATGGAGGCAAGGTGACCATGAATGTAGAGATTGGAGAGATGTCACTATTCTCCAGGAAATGTGGGCAGCCACCAGAGACTGAAAGAGGAGAGGAGATTACCCCCAAAACCCATAGAGGGAGTTTTGAGGGTAGAGAGAGTTCTGGTCCTGACCACATATTGATTTCAACCCAATGAAACTGATTTGGGACTTTTGGCCTCGAAAACTGTGAGAGAACAAATCTCTGTGTGCTTTTTTAAGCTACCATAATTTTGGTAATTTGTTATAATAGTCACAGGAAACTAATGCAAATGTCAATGTCATTTTAGGAAAACAAAAGACACAAAAATATCTCTAGAGCAATGCTCTCCAGTGGAAATTTTATACAAAGATATAAATGTTCTAGAGCTGCTCTAATCACTAGACAGGTGTGGCTATTGAGCATTTGAAATATAGGCAAGACACTGAGGAACTCAATTTTTAATTCATTTGGATTAATGTAATGCAGTTTAAAGGAATCAAAACATCTGCCTCTTATTTTTTCTCCTTATAAAATAAACAAATTATAACATGTTTTAATTGGCAGTCTCTAATTTTTTTCCCTGGGGGTTAGAAAACAATAGTTTAATCATTCTGAAGAGGCTGTTTTTACTGAAAAAGTTTGATGACGAGTCTATTTCCTTAACCAGATTCGTAACTAGGTCATTTCCCTAACCAGTATCCAGAAGAGAATGTTCTTTATTTGTTTACTACTATTTATAAAGAATACAAATTATATTTATCTCTTTTTCAAGAAAAACATGCATTTTTATACAAGGGAGGAAAAAAAAGATGTGTTAAGCATATTTGGTATGGACAACTTTCTCAAAGTTACAATGATTTAGATTTACCTACACTGGAATTCAGGCTGGAGTGGGTCCTGAGAAGATGGTCCTCTATTTTTTCTTGAACGCAGTGAACTGTTGGCTCAAGGGCTCTCTTTGATTTTCCATTAGAAAAGGAATCAAGGAGCCTTGAGTGGGGAAATGCAGATCAGATAGATGCACCCTTCCATTTACCCTCTCAGGAGTTACAGTCCAGTGGACTTCAAGGCCCCTGCAAGGAGGAAGCAGGCTTTGATCACTCTGACTGGAGAGAGAAATGAATTCTCTCATCATTCCTAAAAACCCCTTCGAGGGTTTATCTGAGATCTATTCTGAAACCTGTAGGTTAGCGAGTGGGGTTGCTCTTTGATTTCAGTTTGCTAGAAACTCGAGAGAGAGAATTCTCAGTGTGAGCCCTGCTTTGCTTGGAGTGTATTCTCCTATAAATCCCCTAGTGTGTGTCATCTTTCTTCCATGATCAGCTCTTGCATGATCGCTTTGTTGCCTGAGCAATTAGGTTCTTCTCAAGGTTGAAATAAGAGGCTCACGCTATTCCAGGTGGGGAAGTTTAGTTCCAGGCCACTGCTTCGAAGGCTTGGGGCTTCTACTGTTTTTGTTCCCTGACTTGTCTTGAGGATAAAATGAATTCCAGTTTCAATGAATTTAAACTCGTTTTAGATTATTCCACTCCCTCTACATTTGGTTTTTCCTCAAGTTAAGTGGAAGCAAGTGCATTCTATTATTTTTAAAACTTAGAGCTATCCTCCATGTCCTTTGACTCAGTAAGCCATCTCCCAAAACACCAGTGCTAATCTTCTTACTCTATGCCAAAGGGACTACATGAAGTAGAAGGGAGACCTCTCAGTCTAATAATTTTAAAAATCATTATGGCTGGAGCACTCAAACATTTATTTAACAAAAGCCCAACACAGCATATTAATTAAAGTAGTGAGTCTTTTTTGACAATTATTAAATTGGCTTTAATCAGAATCTTCATCAGAGGAAGGTCGGCACATTGGGAAACCAGGATATATACATTAATAACATAAATTTTATATATGCCTTCAATTTGGATGAATAATTAATAAAGCCTAGCGATGTCACCCAATGCAATCCTGGTGGAAAATAAGTGCCAGGCTGTGGGGAAAGCAATATCAAAATTTTGTTTTGAGATATATATATATCCTATATAATAAAAGAAAAACATGCAAATTTGACCTCACCTTTGCTCCTGATTGGCTATGCTACCAGCCAATCAGGAATGGGAGCGGGGCCAAGTGGCAAGAGACCTGGGCCCCAGGGGTGGAGGTGAAACCGTGGTGGTGGTGAGCGCTCAGCCCATGGGCACCGTGAGGGGAAGTGGTGGCGAGCGCCCAGCCCCCAGGGCCAGGTGGTCAGGGGCAGCTGAGGCTGAGCTGAGCAGGGTGATGGCTGGGTGCTCAAGACCTAAAGCCTCACCAGAGGGGTGAGCCATCAGTTGGATATCCCCTGAGGGCTCCCAGTATGTGAGAGGGGGCAGGTTAGGTTGAGGGACCACCCATCCCCAGTGCACGAATTTCATGCACCAGGCCCCCTAGTGTGTGTGTGTGTGTGTGTGTGTGTGTGTGTATATATATATATATATATATATATATATATGACCTGAAGTATGAAATTTGTGCTGTAAGAATAAGCTTTCCTTCCCCCAGTTGCTGGCACTGGCTTTCCTCTGGCACCCAAGACCTGGGCATCCCTCTGACCGCAGGCAGGCACCTGGGGCCTGGGCTTCCTTTGCGCCCCAACTTTGTCCAGAAGGATGCCTACAGTAATTAACCTACTTTTATTATTATTACTAGAGGCTCAGTGCACAAAATTCGTGCACGGGGGAAACAGTCCGACATCCTTTTCACAATCCAGGACTGCTGGCTCCAAAATGCTCGCCTGCCTGCCTCCCTGATTCCCCCTAACTGCTTCTGCCTGCCAGCCTAATCACCCCCTAACTACTACCCTGCCAGCCTAATTGATGTCTAACTGTTCCCCTGCCAGCCTGTTTGCTCCTAACTTCCCTCCTTTGTCGGCCTGGTCACCCCTAACTGCCCTCCCCTGCAGGCTTAATTGCCCCCAACTACCCTCCCTTGTAGGCCTGGTCCCTCCCAACTGCCCTCCCTGGTGGCCTGATCACCCACAACTGCCCTCCCTTGCAGGCCTGGGACCTCCCACTGTCCTCACCTGTTGGCCATCTTGTCGTGGCCATCTTGTGTCCACATGGGGGCAGGATCTTTGACCACATGAGGGCAGACGTCTTGTGTGTTAATGTGATGGTTAATCTGCATATTACTCTTTTATTAGATAGGATAGAGGCTTGATGTATGGGTGGGGGCTGGCTGGTTTGCCCTGATGGGTGTCACAGAGCGGGCGGGGGGGGGCATTCCCTTGTGGTGTGGGGCGGCCTGGGCAAGGGGCCTATGGTGTTTTGCAGGCTGGCCATGTCTCCCAGCCACCCAAGAAGAGGCCCTGGATCTGGGATTAATTTATGTTCTACAATTGAAGCTTTCTAGTCTGGAGCAGAGCCAAGCCTTCTGCTCGCTCCGTGGCGGCAGCCATTTCTGGTTGAAACCATACAGCCTAGAATGGAAGCCTAGGCTAGGGCTGCAGAAGTTTGGCTTCCTCCATCGCCCCAGCAACCCTAGCCTCTTCTCTCTCCAGCTCCATGGCTGCCGCCATTTCTGTTGGGATTATGTATGTTCTATAATTGAAATTTTGTAGCATTGAGTGGAGGCCTAAGCCAGCAACAGCAGGTGGAAAGCTTGGCTTTCTCCAGTTCTGGGAGAAACCCAAGCCTCCCTCCTGCTCTCAGTGGCAGCAGCCATCTTGATTGGGGTTTATTTGCATGATTTGTTCCTGATTGGATGGTGGGCGTGGTTGTGGGCATGGCTTGATTGGAGGTATGGTCAATTTGCATATTACTATTTTATTAGATAGGATACTATTATTATTTAAAGTATTACATAAAGTAGACCCTTTTCCTAATGATTGATTGACCCCACCACCACCACCACCACCACTCCCAGCCATAGGACAAGTCCCCACCATCCCAGTGTCTGGGTCCATTGGTTATGTTAATATGCATACATACAAGTCTCTTGTCTACCCCTCTCCTGCCTTCTTTCTGAGGTTGGATAGCCTGTTCAGTGTTTCTCTTCTGTGGATCTATTTTTGTTCATCAGTTAATGTTGTTCATTTTATTCCACATATTGGTGAGATCATGTGATATTGATCTTTATTTAACCGACTTATTTCACTTAGCATAATTCTCTCCAGGTCCATCCATGCTGTTGCAAATGATAAAAGTTCCTTCTTTTTTATAGCAGCATAGTATCAGAATCTTTAAAAATGCATTTTAGAGAGGAAGGGAGATCAGTTGCCTCCAGCAGGCACCTCAACCAGGTGCCTCAAACCTGCAAGGTCCATCCATATGTGCCCTGACCAGGAGTCTAACCGCCACCTTCTGCTGTACAGGATGAAGCTCCACCCAACTGAGCCACACTGGCCAGGGTGAGAATATTCTCTTGTAGGGATCACAGACTAATTCCCGTAGTTCTCATGCTGCCTAAGCAAGAAATAAATACTGCATGTGTACATTGATTAATTTGCTAGTGCTATAACCACAAACTGTGTGTCTTAAGACAACAGAGATTTAGTCTCTCACAGTTTTGGAGGGAAGAATCTAAAGTTGTTCTCAGGGTTGGTTCCTTTTGGAGGCTCCAAGGGAGAGACTGTTTGATTCCTCTCCCCTAGCTTCTGGTGGTTGCTGGGGAGCAGTTCCCTGGTGATTACCTTGTAGCTTCATCATTCCAGGCTCTGCCTCTGCCTTCACTGGTCTCATCCCTCTACGTGCCTGTGTCTCTGTGTCCTCATATGGCCTTCTTATGATGACATCAGCCATGGAATTTAGGGTCCACCCTAATCCAGTAAAATAACTAACCACATTTGCAAATACACTATTTCCAAATAACTCCATTTTGAGTTTCTGGGTGGATGTGCATTATGGAAGAACAGTATTCAACCCAGTACAGCATATACTCATTACAACTGGTAAGAATTTCTGTTTAGATCAATCTAGCTGGGCAGAGAAGTAAGAAACAGGTTTGGAAGACAACCCATGTTTTCCTATTGGAATTAGAAGTTTAATTTTGCATAGTTATAAAGGGGTCCCAGATACATAGTTATTGTGTTCATCACATACACATCTGAGGTAAAAGATTTATGATGTTGCTTGAGAATCAATATATTGTGACACAGATTCATCAATCTCATTAGCATTTATTGAGTTCTGCTATTTGTAAATCAGTTTGCTAACTTTAAATCCAAAATGCAAATCTGACCATGTCTTACCTGTGCTTAAACGATTTTAACAATGCTACATGGCCTGGAAAGTCCAAGTAGTGAGCCTGTAGTGTACTGCCCTTTCTCTGACCTCTGCAGTCTTACACCTGATCATGTCCATGTTGTACCTCATGCTCGGCTAATACAAATATTTCTGTTTCTAAATACATGACCTGCTTTGTAACATCATTCAAGATGTTCTCTCAGACTGCAGTGCCCGCTCCATCATTCACCTCACTAATCTGTCTTACCTTCCAAGATTCAATTCTGATGCCAATTCCAATAGGAAGATACCTCTGAATTTCCAGAATAAACCACTTTATTTCTTTTTACTCCCATTACACTATGTTAACATATCCAATGGAATATTTATCAAAACATTCCAAAATATAGCAGACCTTAAGATATGGTGAGAAGGGGACTACAAAGTCACCTTAGTCATCATTGACATTCCATTAATTAGCAGACTCAAGTCCCTGTATTCAGTTAATGTTTGGTGAATCAAACTGATGTAAGATATAAATAATATAGACCTAATTTATACCTTCAGTGAGAGCTGATTACTATTTGATGTTGTATAGATTTTTTTCATTGGTTCAACTGGGTATGATTGTATTACATCATATTGAATGGTGCTCTAGTGGCACACAGAATGTTGAAAGAATTGTGAAACTGAATATATTAATAGATGTTTCAAAAGCATCACATAGAGCAAAGAACTCCATTGTTCTTTTTCTAATTTGAATTTGTGTAGACTTTGTGTTATTTTATTTAAGGTTATTTTTAAACCACAACCCTATGAGGCTGCTTCATCGGTTACATATATAAATTATTTATCATCAAAAGAGAAATATCACACTCTTATTAATTAATTTGAACTTTATACCCAGATTAATCTCTAAATAAACGTGTCAATATAGAAATAGATTTAATATCAAAGCCAAGCTATACATGGTAAAAAGATACTTAAAATTATGATACTAATAAATTATGTACGTAGGACATGCTGTCTTCATAAGTTTCTGTGCAATAGATAAAAAGATATATATAGTAAAACCAGAAATGCCCTTGCCTTTAAGAGAAATGGAACTTAATTCAAGCACATGTAATGTGTTCTTCAGTTCTTTACAAAACAGTTTGTATTTTGAACTGGAATTTGAATATTTCAATGCAAAGACTATTTCTCTATATCAGTGGTCAGCATATTCCTTAGTCAACAGAGCGGCAAACCGCAGCTCATGAACCGCAGTTTGCCAACCACTGCTCTATCTGTAATAATTGGTGGTGATATTGTAGCAACTGATCGTTCTTATAGCAGTCTTATATTTTTGAGACAGTGACAATATGTACTAGATTATTTGTGTCATGGTTTTATTTACTAATGTAAATTTGAATTTATAAATATTAAAGATGATAAGGTATTATTACTTTACTAGAGGTCCAGTGCACAAAATTTGTGCTCTTTGGTGTGTGTGGGGGGGTCCTTCAGCCTGACCTGCACCCTCTTGCAGTCCGGGAGCCCTGGGCAGATGTCAACATTCTGTATGCCACTAGAGCACCATTCAGTATGATGTCAGACATCCTTAGCATTGCCATGGAGGTGGGAGAGGCTCCCACCGCTGCCACTGTGCCCACCAACTGTGAGCCCAGCTTCTGGCTGAGTGGCGCTCCCCCTGTGGGTGTGCACTGACCACCAGAGGGCAGCTCCTGCATTGATTGTCTGCCCCCTGGTGATCAGTGTGGTTCATAGTGACTGGTCATTCCACCATTCGGTCATTTGCATATTAGCCTTTTATTATATAGGATATGTTGTATACAAGGCCCACTGGAAACATAGAAATGCAAAAAATTCACTGTTAACTCATTCTCAAATTTCCCCCACTTAAAATCAAATTTTCCCCCTGTGGGGCATGTGCTGCACCTGGGGAACCACTGCGCTTGACACTTTTCCTCTCTGAATATATACACATATGCCATGGGGAACTGTAATCTCTTCTCTGCCTACCTCCCTGGGTTGTCATGAGGTGAGTCTGAGCTAATAAACTTAGAAATGTTTCATTAAGTAAGTGATGTCTAAATGGGAAGAAATTGTTATTTTTAAGCTCCTGGGTTCTCTGCTGGTAGCAGGTGCTGATTAGGGGATGAGGGCATGGTTGTTTCCTGGGACTGAAGCTATGAAAGGTTTGTAGAGGGTTCTGCAGGCCTCGGAGGGCTGAGCTCTGGCCAGCAGCCCTGGAGCCACTGGGTGGGAGGGGCTGGGCATTGGGCGGGCGAGAGAGGGACAGTGAAGCCAAATGGGGAATAATTGTCAAACATTCCTTCTTGGTGCCATTCTTTAAATTGTACATGATCATTTTGCAGCTGTAAATGATCAGGGTGGGGCTCCAATCTCCTGGAACAGGGTAGGGGCTAGAAGGCAGGTTTAGCCAGCAAGGTTCAGTGCACTTCTGTTGCAGAGATAGTGCTGCTGCTGTCAGGGTGATGGGTCTGACCCTGGGAGGCCACTCGGGCCTTTCCCTCCACCTGGGTCTGGAGTTATAGAGAGGAGAGGTGTGCCTGGCCCCAACAGAGGGGGCCTGGCAGCGGCGGCCATGGGCCCCTAGTGCCTTGGGGGAACTGACAGATTGTTGCCAGTGTGCTACAGTTGTGGGTGCCCTTGGTGGGGGTGGCCAGGGAAGAGATAGGAAGTCGGAGGTGCAGGCTGTGGCTACCCCTGAGGCTGGGTCTTCTCCTCGTCCGGTCAGCCTTCCTGTCCCCCTGGGAGTGCACAGACTGAGTTAGGGTATCCGTGCAGGGGGGTTGGAAAAGCTCCTGCGACCACTTCCTCTCCCTTCTTTGCAGTCCAGGCTCCTGTCAGGCACTTCCTCAGACCCCTGGAAACTTGGCTCCAGCCGCCCCGCCCCTCCATGGCTCCGTGCTGCCTCCACCCCACTCGCCCTGCTGTGGGCAACATGGTCCTAGGGCAGGGGGAAGGGCTGTGGGGTGTGGGGAGCAGCTCCAGTACAGTTTAGTAAACCTCGAGTGCACATAGGGTTTTGGCTGCAGGGCCTCAGGGGAGTATGCCTGGGAAATCGCTTGAAATCCGGAGTCCCACCCTGTGGCCCTACAACCCCCGCCCCCCCATCCTGCTGAATGGTTGTCATGAGAAGGTGTCCCAGATAATTTGCATATTCCTCTATTATTAGTATAGATATAATAAAAAGTTAGATACTTAGTGGGTCCCTGGGTAGACATTTGAGGGTGATGTTTGTATTGAAAGGACATTTAGGTTCTGAAAAACAAATATTGCATGCTCGTTTTTCATATCTATGGTGATACATGCAATTAGCATTTAATTTATTTTCACTGTAATTTCTTTACATGGAAGAAAGTTATTGTTGAGTCTATTCAACAAGAAAGCATAGCAAAAGTAACTTCCTACTTAGCTACAAGACAGTTGCAAATGACAGCTAGTTCATATTTTAGAGAGATATTTAGTATGACACTGATACAGAGTTATATTTACATTATACTGCTTACTATAAAATTTAAATTCACTGTCAATAATTTTGAATGTTAATTTGACATATAAATTCAGCAATGTGGATTTAGAAGTAAACAAAATTATTGGTAGAGCATAACATGTAATTAATCCCCATGTTTGCAGCTCTGAATTAGGAAAAACTGTATTAGTGCATTGTGGAATAAGAGAGGATGAAACTTTCACTGTAAATATTACTCCAAAATTTTTTTCATAAAATCATTTTCTAAGAAAAACAAACATATAAAAACAAACTGTACATATATTATGATAAGAATACACTGAGATAAGAATAAAATAGTAAAAAGTAACTATGCTTCAGCATGGTTTACAAATAAGATATTTTAATGACTACAAAGAGCCATATGTACACTCTACATGCACTTCAAAACTAAGAAGTTCCCAGGAGACCTCTCAGTCCAATCTCTTATTTTGCTAATGAGGAAGCCAAAACCTACAGGGTTATGTGACTTGCATAAGAGAATTAATTGCATAGCAATCTAGAGCATTGTTATGACATTCAATACCTCTCTTCTCTGCTTAATCCTTTTCTTCTCCACCCACAATGTCTTTTTGTAATCATAGTGATGGCCTACAAAAATAATCATTTTGTAGACTCTAAGGACTAAAAATTGGGCTATAGTTTTTAGTGTAAGGCCATATAGAAAAGGGTCTTTAGCAAGAAAAATATCTCAACAGTATTACACATTCTACATATTTCACAGGAAAATGTAAAGGACTGATCCTCATGACATGCTCATTTAAGGACAGCTTGCAAATAAGCACAAATCAAGCTTTCCTCGATTGTTGTTCAGAAAGTTTATCAAATCAGTGCCTTTTCTTAGAGTATCTCAGCTCATGCAATATTTTAACTACCTTTTGCATACATGTTAATCCTTATTAGGAGATTGCAAAGAGTGTCAAAGTCAAAGTTATTCAGGTCATCTACATATCGCTTACATCTCTTTAATGTGAGGAAAGAAGTTAAATTTAAAGCACTGCAAATATACACTTAGATTCTTGTATTAGCTATTATTCTTGAGTTGTTAATCTTAACGATAACCTATTTAAATGAGCTTAGCCAGGGAGAAAAGAGCAAATATTTAAGATGGTAATTATCACCCTCATGAATTAAAAGTAACAATATAATGAAATAATTTAGAATGATGTTCAAAATTTCAAGCCATACAAATTCTTGGATATACTCTTAAAAATTAGAAAACAGTCATTGTAAAATCTACAATAATAAAAGAGTAAGATTAAAATAGACTATACCTTCACAATGCCCACCAGCCAATCAGGAGTGAGTATGTAAATTAACATAACAAAGATGGTGGGTTAATTTGCATACACAATCACTGGGGGTGGGGCAGGATGCTTGAGCCATTGCCATGGCAACCACGTAAGTGTCCTGCTCCACCCCAGCCTCTCTGGGCCTTGGGCAATGTGGGAAGACAGAAAGGTGGCTCCTGCCAGAGCAAAGGCAGCGCTGGCAGCCAGGGAAAGAAGGGAGATTCTTACACTAATCTTCATGCATCAGACCTCTAGTATTTAATAATTTTATTTTTATAAGATTATATTAGACTAGTATCAGGTCCTTCATGCCTAGACTTGAAAAGAATTATAATCATTTTATTTCATACTTTTATTCTAAAATAAACATATATACATTTATAGTATTTTCTTATGCTCCAAATGGTGTCATATTAGTCTTCAGCTTTTCCTGCTTATTATGGTTAACAGGAAGGAGTTAAAGAAGCTACCCTATCTTCCAATTTACTCCCAATTACTGGGAGAATGATCTTAGGGAAGAAAGAAGATGGGTGACCAGAACCTACCTCTGCAAACATTCTGATAACTATAACCCTAAGCACCATCTAATCAATGGAGGGTTTTGAGCAAGGTATCCCTATTTTAAGTTGCTTATGGTAAACACATTTAGCTTCCCTAGGTTTGTGAGCATGGCTCATATCCATTTCAAACCATGCTAGAAAGAAAGTGCTCTGGACTTAAGATGACTAGAGAATGCATTGTGTTTTCTCATCTGTCAGCCAACAGCTTAGACTCCTTCTGGATTTGCTCAAAACTGCTCAGCATCGTGGTGGAACCCCCTGATTCTCCCACATGACCTTCCCCAAAGGATTCCAGAGCCTCTCATCTCCTTCAAATTGTATGACTTGTGTCACTCATTATTTTCTTCTCCATTTTTTCTTGTTTTTTTATATTCTTTATAAATTATTTAAAATAAATAAATAAAACAAATTATATTTTATACTTTGACCACAGTGAATATCAATGTAGATGATAGTCCCTTATCCTTAACACTGTTGATGTTTTGGGCTACATCTTGTATCATTGGGCTGAAGGGAGGGGAGGTTCTTCTTTTCATTATAGAATCTTCAACATCCTTACCTTCTGCCTAGTTATGGCAACCATACTGACTCCAGATATTAAGAAATTTTTCGTGGGGGACAAAATCGCCCTTGCGTGAGAACTACTTGTATAGATGGTGCTTGTCACCTGATCATTGGCTCATCATGTTGTTAGGAACTAGAGATAAAGAAAAAGAGGCACTTTAGTGCCTGCTGTGTGCAGGAACTATATACTGATGCAGAGATTTCCTTAGACTTCAAACTGATAAGGGTGATAGTTATTGTTAAAGTATACCTTACAGATCCTTCTGATACTATAGGTAAAAACAAAACTGTATCACCTTATCAGCATAAATATTGCAAAGAAAAATGACCCCCTGAATTCGAATGTCTTTTAACTGTGATATTTATGGAGAATCATGCAAAATAAGCTGTCTTATTTAGATTAATTGCCAATTCATCATTCTTTGCCAATAGTTACATCATCTTTTCAGCTAGGATCAATTTGAGTCTCTGTTCTTCTTTGGCTAGTTTTACATTTTCCTTAATATCCTTTTTTAAAACTTTGAGATCAAGATATGATTGACTAGATCCTCCACACCATAGTTTAGCCTGAATGTTATTTATATGTTTGTCCCTTTGCATTTTCACTTGTCAATAGACAGTTGAAAAAAAGCTAAATATTACAGAATGTGCTTTGCTTATGGTCTACAGATTCATATTGTTTTCAGTTACTTCATTCAGATAAAAAAAACACACATTGTTTTGCAATGTATAGAGATTTTCTCTAAAAGAGAGGAAATATATAAATAAATAAAGTAAAGCTTTGTCTTACTTCTTTCTTATTTATTGTTGACAGGATTATAGATGTCCCCCATTTTCCTCTCCTTTGCTTCTTTCCACCCAGCCCCCAATCAGAAAGTAGGAAGGTCTGGTTTTGAATTTTTACTAACACCCCTACTGACCATGTAACACCACATGCCACCCTATGATTCAGTGACTATGCCCAGTAATCCAAGACAATCCTTTCTAATCCATGCACATTACTCTGCCTTCTCCCCCATCCCCCACTTCCTAGGCTGTGGTAAGAAATGCATGTGATACAAATGAATGCGCTTTGAATTTTAAGGATAAAGCCACTTATTTATCAGGCTTACTCAGAGACATGCATAGTGGAGGCTCTATCTAGAGGATCAAACATTTTCTTTAGTGAGCAGTGCCTTTCAATTGGCTTGGTTGATTTTTTGCTTCAAATTGAGCTAATCAAATCAGAGCTACTTGGATAACTCTAGGCAGCTTCAATTTGGTTCAGATGATTCACTTACTTTATAAGAATCTTAACCACAAAACTGATTTTTTTGTATAGGAAATTTGATTCATTTTTTGGGAGGAGAGGGTTGTAAGACTGTGAATGCTCTTGACAATGCACTAGGATCACATTATTAAAATTTCAAAATTTTAAAATATAGGTGCTTTGGTTGATAAATTGGCACTTATTTAAATTAATCCTTACTAGTTTGAATCAGAAGTACATCTGCTAAGAAACAGTGGATCTATAATGTCCTCACAATTCTGCAAAATAGGTGATGTTATCCCCACTTTACAAATGAGCATACCAAAGTTTGTACTTAGCCATGTTCAAACATTGGCAGTTTAAATTTTGATCTTTCCTCCGAAACATGTTAGGCAGCAGAAAATCAGAGCATAACAGATCCACAATGAAGATTGTAATAATAATAATTAATATTTATATAATTTGAGTATCCAGCCTATCCTGAGCATTAAGAATGTGTCAGATATTTTGCTACATGTCTTATTTAATCTTCTAAATTCTGCTACAAATTAGGCACTATTATTGTCTCCTTTTTACCAATAAGACTAATGGCTAACTGAATTTTTTTAATTCACTCAACCAGTGAATGTAAACCAGGATAATGATGTATTTGTTAATTTATTGATTGATTGCCTATTCCCAAATGCTTCCCTCCCCCCCCCCCAAAAAAAAAGTTGGTCTGTCTCTATTTTGCTCAATAGTACAATCTGTTCATTAAATTCCACATATGAGTGAGATCCTATGGTACTTATATTTCTCTGATTGGCTTATTTCTCTGAGCATAATGCTCTCCAGGTCCATAGATAGAGAACAGGCAGGCAGCTGTAGTGGTGGGGAGGCAGGTATTGCAGGGTTGGAGGAAATGAGAGAAAAAGAAAAAAAGAGAGAACTCATGGTCATGGACTGGAGTGTGGTGATTGCAGGCAGTGGAGGGGAGGGGTAAAGGTGGAAGAGGGAAAAAATTAAAAATAAATTTTAAAAAGAATAATGTGGCTTTCTATGTGCCTGACTAGAGCACCATACACCTAAAATAAAATTTCATTAATATAGTTAACAATGGCCAAAACTGGTTTGGCTCAGTGGATAGGGCGTCGGCCTGCGGATTGAAGGGTCCCAGGTTCGATTCCGGTCAAGGGCATGTACCATGGCTGCGGGCACATCCCAGCAGGGGATGTGCAAGAGGCAGCTGATCGATGTTTCTCTCTCATCAATGTTTCTGACTTTCTATCCCTCTCCCTGCCTCTCTGTGAAAAATCAATAAAATATATTTTTAAAATATATATATATATATATATATATAACTATATATATAGTTAACAATATATATATATAACTATATATATATATATATATATATATATAGTTAACAATGTTACAAAAAGAAAAAAAGGTAGAAAAAACTATGTGTACAGCTATTATAAAAATTTTAATAATTTTAATGTCAGCAAAAAATGGTCATTATATGGTATTAGGTGAAGAAAAGCAGAATATAGAAATTGTTTATATAAAACAGTATCTCTTTCACTTACCAGTTAGTAAAAAAGGTACAAAAAAAGTACAAAAATCTGAAAATATTAACCATTTTATGTCTGAGATATAGTATTGTGAATAACTTTCATATTCTTTTATATAATTTTCTGCATTACTAATATTGTATAGCTGTATTACTAACATTTAAAAATGACTGTAATCAGTACACTGCTTTAAATATACACAAATTTAAATCTCAATTTTTAAATTAGATCTGAATAAAAGTTCTCATCCCTTTGTCAATCATTTTAATTTCAAGTACCCATCTTGATGTTTTTGGGGAAATTGAAATTTAATTGATCTTGGTTTCAGTCTGTTTTAGGGTCTTTTTCATTATCATGCTGTATATACTCTGTCCACTGAGATTGGTCCTGAGACTTAGTGCTCCCCCAACCCCATCCACATGCCTTCCTCTGCTAAGTCCAGTTGCTGTCTGTTGATGCTCTTGGACTCCTGGGCGGCTGACAAATGGAAACTTGTTCCATGGTCCACCTACAAATTAATACCCCAAAAGAGTAACCATTTGTATTTGAAGGAGTCTATAAAGCTATGAGTAAACTTATCTAGTTAGTGTTCAGATGCTGGTAATATAATTCAAAAACTGTGCTTTATGATATAAAATTAATAATTATATCAAAAATACCTAAAGTTTATATTTTAAACATATGAAACACAGTGTTATATCTCTGTACAACTGTGATTTATGTTTCAAAATTTATGTTTGAATATTATATAGAATGCTCAGATTAGTTATAATTTGAAGAATATACTACTTCTAATCAGAAAACTATCTAACGCATATTTTTAGCAGAAAGGGTTAAAATATGTGAAGCAAAATGATACCATTTTTGTACTTTAAACTATAAAATACATCAGATTTCAATTTAAATAATTTGTGTTTTCATCAATCTCTAATATTGCAGAGAGCTATGGGTGATTTCATATGTCATTGACATATTCAGAATTAATTTGGAAAATTTGCCTCACAGTGTCACTTTTTGGTTTTGAGTACAATATGCATGTATAATGATTATTTATGTTAAGTGTATTTTGAAGTGTCACATTATCTTTTATACTATGCAATATGATATAATGAAATAAGATGGGTCTTGGGTTTAACTCTAAATTAAGTGCCATCTTTATTTAATAGGTGATTTGAGATGGCTGCTTAAGCTTTCCAAGTTTCCCTTCTGCCACCTCAGAATGGAGTAATAATGCTCACTCCATATATTTATCATGGGGATTAAATGAGATAACATATGCCAAATGCTTAACATAGTAACTGGCTTAAAGTGAGCACTCATAAATATCATCTTATGATTATTATTGCTGCTCACATTTTCTAGTTCTCTTTGGTAGCACATAGGACTATTTAGTAATTGTTCATCCATTTCTTACATTCTGATCTCTGAGATGAATTTCATTATTCAGCATGTGCTCTTTACATCAGAAAACATTCCTTCAAAATTAAGCATCAAAACGAGGTCTTAATGCTCATGCAGAGTAATCGTTGCTTTCCACAAGGAGTCGCCTTCATTTCCAAAGATGATTTTCAGGACTTAGAAGAGGTTCTCTGAAATGATTGACATTAAATGAGGAGTCGAAAACAGGAGTAATAGAACCAGAAACTGTTTAAATTTAGAAGGTCTCTTGGATATTCTCTCACCCAGCCCCTAAGTTTGCAGATAAGGAACTGAGAAGTCCCTTGAAGAGATAAAACGACTCTTTCTGAGATCACTCAGGAGGAATTGGTAGCAGAAACATATTGAATCAGGTTTTGGTATCTAATCAAGTGCTCCTCTGTTGTTTTATGCCAAATACAACATGTATGTATTCATTTCCATTAAAATTTAATCATTGGTGTATGTTGGGCCTGAACAGTCTGCCTTGCTTGTAGTAGATACTATTGAAATATTTTTCAAAGGATTGGTTCCTATTTTAGCTATCAAATAGGTACAAAGTTGATAAGGAATAACTAATTGCTTAGGGATTTATACAAGATGATAATTATGCAGCCACTTGTGTAGGATATAGTTGGGTTTCTTTACACACATGGGAATTTTATTGACAGTTAAGGGTGAGGAACCAATGGACATCTCAATTTTTCTGAAAAATGGAAAGGATTTTTACAAGCTCAGTGAAGTTATGAAGAGATATATTGAGCCCAGTAAAGTAAGCTATTTTAATAATTAATTAAATTATACAGGAATCATGTTGAAGCTATCTTTAATAATTAAATCATACAGGAAGGGAAGGCAAACTATCTAATAATTAATATTGAGATGACAAAAGGGAATTAAAACCAGATCATTAGCAAAACATACCTTAAACTCAGTAAATCAATGCTATCAAAATCATTATGATCAAGTCACAATTTCTCAAAATATTTGTATGATCATTAACTTCATAGGAAGGCAAGGATATATAATTTGATGAATTACAATATCTGTTAAAGAAAATGTAAAGAGGAAGAAGTGAGAGATGGGAAAGGTGGAGAAACATTAAAATGAATAAAATGTATGTTTGTTAATAACTTTGTTCTCAATCTTTAGCAAATGTTTTTTTTTTTTAGTGATTTTAAATACAGCACTTAAGCCTTTTGAAATGACAGGTTAAAGTAGCAATCCTAATATTCTTCATATTAACATGCTGACTTGCCATCTACATGCTATTTAATGTGTCATTTTAAATTTTAATTTTGGGTGCTTTTTAGTAATACTGCATTTTGTGAGAGTTAACAAAGGATTATTAAAATTCTGATGTCAACCAAACTGCTATATCAGGATTTTCATGACAAATACTTTGTTAAATTATTCCACCCATTATGAAAAAGTAAAAAGTAATGCATGCACAGATGCAAACACACAGATAACTCTGCTGTCTATATCCTACCATAAAAACCTCCCCACCTTATTACAAGAGGCTATTTTTTGTTAAAAGTATAGCATTTTAACTGCTTAATGAGTGAGAGAACTCTCTGACCGAGCATACTTACTCTGATTTGCATGGCACTCTTCAGAGAAAGAAGTGATGCATAAGTTCTCTTGAATGTACATGTGACACCCTCCTTGTCACCCCTACCTTCTTACCTATATCCAGCCAAGGGTGCTTATAGGATGTTTTTCCCTGAATAGTTAAAAAATATTCAGTTAAATGTGAAAATATTTCCAAAAGAAGAAAAGTGAAGAAGTGTGGTCTGTAGTAAATGAAAAATTATTTTCCCCATTTTCAACCCATCTATATCTAACAAATCCTTTTGTAGAAATTGATAAAATCTTTGCATTTGAGTGGCTTATTTTAATCTAGAAAAAATACACACACAAAAAAAAACCTTATAACTATGACTCTTTAAATCCCACATCAATTTTGCAAAATTTCCAGAGCCTAAATCCCTTTATAAAGTAAGCCTCTAAAAATGTTTAATCTGCCCAAATGGAAAAGAAAATACTGGATCTTTGAACGTCTTCATAATTAAGTAAATCTGACCTATATAATTTTTCTGCTTATGTCAGTTACCTATATAAAAGCTTATTGATAGTTTGAATTTAAAGGCACAAGAGGAAAGGAAACCTGTTACTATATAGAATCTTGTCCAAACCCTAATTATTCTCTTATTAGCTATGAAGCCTTGGATAACTCACTTATCCTTTCTGCTATCAATTTTATGTTTGTAAGGAGAATTTGAAAATATATAATCTTTGGCATTTTATTAAGTAAGGAGTTTTTGTAGTTTGATATTATAAGTATTAATTGCGTAAATTGTCAATATATATATTGCTTGGAAAATTAATGGCCAGCCATTTGAATCTTTGCTTAGAGAACAATTTGTGTGTGAAGTCAAGAAATATATTGATTAAAATTGAGGTCAAATTGATAGAAGACAAAATGGATCTAATTATGACCCTATTAATTCCAACTATTAAAAATTTAAGGAAGTATAAATCATATAAATGACTTAAGATTATCTTCAATTTTTATTTCAGTAACAGGTAAATGAAATCCAAAGTGGCTGCAATTTATTGATTGCAAACTAGCTGGTTACTGGCAGGTGCAGAATTGAATTCACAACCTGTAAATCTCTCATGTGGATAAATACCCCTCTTAAGTAACATCACTTTAAGTTCACTTTGGACCCTTATCATATAATTTTATGAGTTAATTATACTTTATTGGCATATATCAGTTTCTGGAAGACATGTACTATTTCTCATACAGCATTCCCACCCTTCCAAGCAACCAAAACTGTACCTCACACATAGCAGGTACTCATTTTTAAGTTGTCTTTTTAAATGTGGTAATGATAAAAATAATTATCTGATTTCACTTAGATTTTAGTAGATATTAAAGTCAGGAGTCTTCAGTAAATTGGAGAAATTGATCATAATCTTGACTCTTATATTTTATATCTATGGACTTTCCAAACTTTACAGCAAAGTTAAGGTTGGAACTTTAGTTTTGTAGGTCAGTACATTACAAGTTACTTTGAAGGTGTAACAGAAAAATCTTTATATCCACAACTGGAGTTTGATGTGAAGATACTCATGACAACAAAGGTCACATTGACCTATTACTTGAGTAGAGGAGAGAGAGAAAAAAAATTAGTATTTTCAATGATCCATAACAATTCTTCAAACTGAACTAAAGATGTCTATAGACTGTAACATTTAGCAAATAACTGCCAACTTATTCCATTCAGTTATGTTAGGCTTTGTTTTATTTCAAATTTTATTGAATTTATTGAAGTGTCTTGATTAATAAAATTGGCCGTAAGTTTCAGTCATACAATTCTATAATACACCATCCACAAATTGTATTGCACATTCACTATCCCAAGTCAAGTCTCCTTCCATCTTTGAACTTCATTCAACTTCTTCTTCCTTAAAGATGGAAAGTAATTCTTCATTGGTAAAAAAGAGAATACTTGAAATGAGCATTATTTTATTTTATCTTTAAAAATTAATAATAAACATTTTATTTTAGTTTAATTGATAAATAAAAATAGTGTATATTTTAGGTGTACAACTTGATGTTTTGGTGTGATATACCTTATGACATGACCACCACAGTCAAGCTAATGGACATATATTTTAGAGAAGTTATGAACTCCTTCCAGCTCAATGCCAAGCTCATTCAGTGTCTTCATTGTACTTCAGTTTCTTTTTGTTCTTTTCCATTTCCTATGTTGCATAACAAACTACCACAAACTTAGTGGCTTAAAGCAAGTAGATCTACTGTTTTTATCACTTTCAGGGGCCAGGTGTCTGGGTAGGGCTTAATTGGGTCCTTTGCTCTGTCTCACAACACTGCAGTCAAGGTGTTACACTAGACTTGGTCTCATCTGAAAATGTGTGTTCTCTGCCCAGCTTAAGCACTGTTGGCAAAAACCATTTTATTGTGGCTGTAGGACTCATGTTGGCTTGCTTCTTTAGAGGGAGTAGGAGAGATATCTGTTTTTGCCTCAAGTCTCTAAATCCTCTTTTAATGGCTTCACCTGTTTGAATCAGTCCCATGCAGGATTGGTCACCTTTTTCAGTAGCATAAAATTAACTAATTAGGGACCTGTGATGGCCAGTTATTTGTGTCACTTGGCTCAGCTGTAATCCCCAGTAGCTCAGTCAAGCACAAATCCAGGTGCTGCTGTGAAGATTTTTATAGATGAGATTAAACTCCATAACAAACTGACTAAGTAAAGGAGATTATCTCCAATGATCTGCATGGACCTGACCCAATCAGTGGAAAGGCATTAAAGCAGAGCCAAGCTTTCCCTGAGGAAAGAAGGAATTCTGCCTATGAATAGCCTTTAGGACTTGTGCCCAAGAGTTTACAGTGTTTCTTTCATAACAGCCTCCCTGTGATGTTGGACTTGGCTAACTAGACTCCACAACACGTAGGCAAATTCTTTGCAATAATTCTCTTTTGCACATATATCCTCTGGATCTGTTTCTCTAGTGGCTCTCTGACTGAGACAGGTGCTTACCTGCATCTGTGGAATCCCCTACATTCCCAGGAAATGTGACCCAGTCAGAAGAGTGAATCCGTCACCTTCCCATGTCCTGTCACACACGCAGGCAGTATAGTCGTGTGCACCAGCCACAGGGAACCTTGAGGTCACATCAGAACTCTGACATTTAGACATTATGCAATTATTTAGTTTTTGGGGTTTTTTTAGTGCCCAATGATTTGGTTATTTTTATTGCCCAATGGGGGACAAACAGGAGGACTTTTCTTGGATGGAAAAGTAAAAGTAGTTATAGGGAAAGAAACAGACCACAAAAATAATAGTAATCAAGCTTGATGCAGCATGGGAGAGGATTTGAAGGTATAAGACTTACATCCAAGTTGATAATTATAGATCCAGTACCTCAAAAACCTTTAGTTGAAAGTCTAAAGGTTTATGTCCTATCATTTTCTGTTTTCTAGTGTTTAGAGCCAACAATGCAGTGGATATTTTATATCTGTACTTCCCAATACCCAATACCAGAACCATCAGCCTGTGTAGTATTGGGCACTTGTAATGTGGCCAATGCAACTTGGAAACAGATTTTTTTTTACTTTATTTAATTATCCTACCTAATAAAAGAGTAATATACAAATTGACCATACCTCTGATCAAGCCATACCCACAGCCACGCCCATCAGACAATCAGGAGCAAATTATGCAAATAAACCCCAACCAAGATGGCTGTGGCCACTGAGGAGGGAGGTTTGGGTTTCCACAGCAATAGAGGAAGCTAAGCTTTCTGCCAGCCTAGGCCTCCACTTAATGCTACAAAGTTGCAATTATAGAAAATACATAATCCCAACAGAAATGGCAGCAGCCACAGAGCTGGAGAGAGAAGAGGCTAGGATTGCCTGAGCAATGGAGAAAGCCAAGTTTCTGCAGCCCTAGCACCTAGGCCTTCACTCTAGGCTACATGGTTTCAAGCAGAAATGGCTGTCGCCAAGGAGCAAGCAGACGACTTGGCTCCACTCTAGGCTACAAAGTTTCAGTTGTAGAATTTAAATTAATCCTAGATCCCAGGGCCTCCACTTGGATCACTGAGGGGTGCGGCTGGCCTGCAAACCACCATAGGCCCCTCACTCAGGCCTCCCCAAATGCCAAGAGAACCTCCACCCTGATCCAGTACACCTGTCAGGCCAAACCACCTGGCCCCCACCTATACACCAGGCCTCTATCCTATCTAATAAAGAGTAATACGCAGATTAACTATCACTCCGACACGCAAGAGGGCTGCCTCTATGTGGTTAAAGATCTTGCTGCCATGTGGACACAAGATGGCCACCACAAGTTGGCCAGCAGGGGAGGACAGTTGGGAGGTTCCAGGCCTGCAAGAGAGGGCAGTTGTGGGTGATAAGGCCAGCAGGGGAGGGCAGTTGGGAGGGAGTAGGCCTACAAGCAGGGCAGTTTGGGATGATCAAGCCTGCAGAGGAGAGCAGTTAGGGGTGACCAGGCTGGCAGAGGAGGGAAGTTGGGGCAAACAGGCTGGCAGGGGAGCAGTTAGACATCAATTAGGCTGGCAGGGTAGTAGTTAGGGGGTGATCAGGCTGGCAGGCAGAAGCAGTTAGGGGGAATCAGGGAGGCAGGCAGGCGAGCAGTTTGGAGCCAGCAGTCCTGGATTGTGAGAAGCATGTCTGACTTCCCATTTAGGCCCAATCCTGGTAGGATTGGTAGGATTGGGCCTAAACAGGCAGTCAGACATCCTCCTGGGGTCCCAGATTGGGGAGGGTGCAGGCTGGGCTGAGGGCAGCCCCCCCCGGCTCCTTATGCACAAATTTTGTGTACCAGGCCTCTAGTTTATAATAAAAGCATAATATGCTAATTAGACCAGACATCCAAATGACCTTCCAGATGTCATTTCGGCTGTCCTTCTGGATGAAGATGCAGCGACAGGCGCTGAGTCAGGGGAGATGAGGCAGGCAGGCGAGCAGTTAGAGGTGAACAGGTAGGCAGGCAGGCAGAGTGGTTATAAGTGATCAGGCAGCAAGTGAACAGTTAGGGGCGATCAGGCAGGGAGAAAAGGCAGTTAGGGATGATCAGGTGGGTAGGCAGAGTGGTTAGGTGAAATCATAAAGGCAGGCAGAAGCTCAACCACTGAGCTACACCAACTTTAAGTAACCACATATGGGTAGCAGTTGTCGGAGAGCAATAATTTATTGTCACAGCTGATTTCTGTAGGTACTTAGACAGCCTGGCCTTCAATAAGACCTGTGACATGCCTGCAGTTTCAGCATTTGTTATATTCATGTAAACTCCTTCAACAAATAACCTGAGCATGTCTTTTTAATCTGAAATGAAATAGACTGATTCAGTACTATGCTTTTCACATATTGCAATTCCATGTGCTTTCTTCTTTTTGCTTTAAAGAAAATTTGCCGTGCCTATCTGCCACTGGAGACAGAAATTAAGTATATGACAAAGTCTCTTCACATGGAAATTGCAGTTTTTTTTAGAAGGACTAGTTTTATCTGAAACAATCACATATAAATGTAAGCAGGCATAAACGCAGAAACAGTAAAAAGCACTTTGTTGCTGGGGAAAATGACATCTCTGGTATCAGGTGATTCATTCAGGCTATCAGTTCTGTTTCCAAAAATAAGTGTGGATAGCCCATCTCAACATCAAATACCCTGGGAAATGTCACTGCATTAAACACACCTCTCAGTGGATCGCTATTCTGGAAACTCGGAGAGTCCAGACAGATGCCAGGCTGTGGAGCCCTCAGAGGAACACAGAAAAGCTGATCTGAAACTGGGAGTTTCAGCCTTTGATTTTTACAAACCCTGACTGTAGTTCTACTCTAATGTGGGACTCCAGATAATTTACCGGACTTCCAATTTGTCATTAAAAGGAAAAAATATTTTTGCCAGGGAGCATTGAAAGATGCAAGGCCTGATAAGGATAATTAGAGCTCCCTGCTTTCATATTCTTCTTAGAGCCAGGATTGCATAGCAGGCCAGTTTAACTAGTCTGTACGTTTCTCTTGAATAGACTCATCTTGGGAGCTGAGGAGAGCATAAAGAATTATGAGAAAAGGATTCTCATTCAAGAAGGATTTTTACATCAGAGCACAATTTAAAACTAAATAACCAATACCTCTGTTTTCAAAAGAAACTAAATGCATCTCTGGCCATGTGTATGAGAGTGTGTGTATGAATGTATATGGGTGTGTGTGTGTGTGTGTGTGTGTGTGTGTGTGTGTGTGTGCTTATCAATGCCCAGGCGCTGGATATATAGTTGGGCCTCTTTTCTCCAAGGCCTCATTATATTTCCCCACATGCCTTCCTTTCTCTGGACTCCTGCTCTGCCTCCTCCAGCTGCTCCACCACTGCCGCTCTCCTCTCATTTTCCTATGTGAAGCATTTCAACCCATCCTTTTAACTGATGCTCATGGGCCCATCATTTCATCTGCAAATAGCCCCACCAAGTATTTAAAGTTTAGTGGGTTTTCCTTCTTTCTAACAAGTAATTAGGTCACATGGTCAAAGTTATACAGCTAACAAATGATTATCCTGAGGAAGGATGTGTATATTCCTGCAACTGTGCTCTGTGGCAACAACAGCAGGACTCCCCCATGCATCATCCAACAATCAGGGAGTGCATCCTTCTATTATCCCATTTATATTATGCTTTAACTATCTCTCTATATGACTGCAATCCCCAAATATGTAATGAGTTCCTGATGGCAGAAAGCATTTGATATCAATTTTTGTAACCCCAGGCCCTCCTGTGCTGCCTGGCACCTAATTACAGCAATCAATAAATGTTTAATAGGGTCATCATTCATTTAACAAATATTTGCAGTCAATATACGAGAAATGAACACTTACACTGAGATCTGGAAAATGAGCAAGAGTAAGATATGTGGAAAAGAGGACTAGGATAGTTAGGGCTAAGGGAGCAGCAGCATGGAATGAATTAACTAGTGGGTTCATGAATGACTGAGAAATACTAGTGTCTGTAGTCCTATACAGAGGACTAAAGATATTTTGTTGCAGGTCATTCTTAAGAGTTCTGGATATTTGTATTAATAACTTTTGTTTGGTTATATTCATTTATTTGATAAATTTACTAGAACCATGTGTTGGGGGGGAGAATGGTATGGTGAGTGGAAACCAGTCTCTGCCTGCTTCGGGGAGAGTGGCATTGAGAACTGCTCAGTGGCAGTAGTATCGCAACTATGCTCATCTGGAAAGTCGTGGTCCTCTGAGGGTGTTAGAGACCATTGGAGATGCTACTGCATGAGGAAGCGGTGGTGTCGTCAGGCTTTGGAGGCAGTAGAAAGTAGGAGCAAAGGTAATTCCAGGTGGACTGATGGGAGAAGATCTAGTTCAAAGGAAGTATCATGAGTTTGCTTTATAAAGTGTTCAATTTGGAAGTATGTTTACAATACCCACAAGGTTGGACAGCTGAATAATACAGGACTGAAGAACTAAGTGTTGATAAGGCCAGAGACAATTTGTGGTTGCATGGCAAAGGAAATTGAATCATATTTGGATGTAATTACCTAGGGTGTCATTATTATGTGAGAAAAGGAGAGTGACTCTGAAGAACTACCAAATCTAATGGCTGAGTAATGGAACATAAGCTACAAACGAGACAGAATTCATGAAAGAGAAACCCAGAAAGGAGTGCGTGACCAGAAGCATGCTAGGGAGATGGAAATGGGTCATAGGCATGAATGCTCTTAAGAGTTCATGTAAGATGAGGACTAAAGAAGTGCCCTTTAAATTAGTAAATTCCAAAGTGATGGTGAATTTTTCACTGAAGTAATGAGATTCGAAACCAGAGTGATATGAATTAAGTGGAGCGTGAGAATTCAGGAAATTGAGTCAGGAAGCATAGAGTGCCATCTCCAAATTAAACATAGCAGTTTATAATAGAATGATCAGGCAGTTAGTGTGTTCCCTTAGAAAAGTTCACATTTGGAATCAAAGTGGTGAATTGCATTACCTTTTATTATTTCTTAATTTACAATGATTTAGTAGCCATCCCATTATACAGAATTTGCTTCATTCTATTTACTCTAGATTAAGAACCTTGAGACAGAATCCAAAATTTTCAATGGCATTCCCCCAAAACCAACATAATTCTCTCAAAATTATTTTTCTTCCCTTCTTGTGTTGTTTCTGAATGCTCTTCCATTTATCATCTGCCTAATATTCTTGGATGATGTACTTGGTTAGGCTAAGCTATGACTTTTAATAGGCAAGTAATAGCATTCCCTTCCCCCCTTTACAGACGATGTATATAACTTGGCTACAAAAACTATTTGCTGATTTCCTCCTGTCTACATATGGCACTGCTACCAACCCACCTTTTGCTTCCCATCCTCATCTCCATTAAATGCATTCCTCTACCTTTTCTTTTTATATGATTAGCCAATTGACATTTTAAAAATATCAACAGTAGTCTTGTGCATTGATTAGCATTTTTTCATGTTCACAATTTAACAGCTTGTTTATATGTAGGAAATTTGTGTTTTTTAAATCCTTTCTTCTTTCCAAATATTTTCTACTTTCACAGAAATTCAGGCTTTACTACAGAAAAGAATGTGAGATTTATAATTTGAAAACAAGAAGAGGAAGCAAAATAACACTGTCAAGTTCAAACTAACTATTTGCATTTTAAAATAGCTACTTCTCTCCTCATGTCAGATCAGCAATTACCCATCAGCCTGGAAATAAGGATCATTGTATTAGTTTCCTGAGTTTCTTTCCAACACAAGTACTTCTTTCTTTTCCAATGATACTTCTGGCATTAGGTTTTAATTGAATTACTTAGAAAATACTTTTACACCAAGCTTCTTAAAATAACAAAGCTGCTTTCAATTTGAGAAAATAGAGCATTTACCTAAATAGATTTTCTTCATTGTTTACTATGTTGGCCATATTGTTTCTATAACTCATTTTTAAAATCTCTGTCTTTATTTAAATGAAACAACCTAATTGTTTGAAATGATTACCTTTTCTCCTTTGTCCCCTTATGTAGTAACCTGCATTGGTATCTTTAGTTGTATGATGACAGGTGGCCTAAATTCCTTTTCTTTAATTGAGCCTGAAACTACTCTGGAACAGATTCTAGTTCCAGATCCCAATCCTACCTTTTGTATCTGCCTAGTCAAGTCACTTAACCTCTCTGTTTTCTCACTTGTAAAATGGGAATAATAATAGTACTGATATTATAGGATTATTATCAGGATTAGATAAATTAATATTTATCAAATTCCTAGAACATAAACAAGTACTATATAAGTAATATATATATATATATATATATATATATATATATATATATTTACTTTTTTTTTTAGAGGCCCAGTGCATGAATTTGTGCACAGGTGGGGTCCCTCAGCCTGGACTGTGAGATCAAACTGAACCTACAACATCCACCGAGGGGTCCAAGATTATAAGAGGTCACAGGCTAGGCCAAGGGAATCCACCGGTGCATGATTGGGGTTGGGGAGGAATGCAGGAGGTTGGCTAGCCAGGGAGGGGAGGGACTGTGGAACAGCTCCAGGCTGTGTCCAGCCTGTCTCACTCAGTCCCCATAAGCCAGACCCCAGCAGCAAGCTAACCTACTGGTCTGAGCATATGCTCCCAGTGGTCAGTGTACATAATAGTGATGGGTCAACTGCTCCCTGATGGTCAGTGCACGTTATAGCGAGCAGTTGAGTGGCCTTAGCATATCATTAGCATGTTATACTTTGATTGGTTAAATGGCCAACTAGACACTTAGCATTATGTAGCATATTAGGCCTTTTATAATACTAGGGGCCCAGTGCACGAAATTCATACTCTGGCGGTGGGTGATCCCTCAGCCCAACCTGCCCCCTCACACATACTGGGAGCCCTCAGGGGATGTCCTACTGACCACTCATCCCCAGCCTGCCCAAGGCTTAAAACATCTGGCCAAGGCTTTAGGCCTTGGGCACCCAGCCATTGCCCTGCAATGGGGCCGATGGCTGGCTCCTTTCTAGCCATGCCCCACCACCTGGCCCAGGCCTTTGCCCCAGCCAGCTTGCGCCTGGCTAGCAGGGGCCTTGGCCCCACCCCCATAGCCCAGGCCTTCTCCCTGGCCAGCGAGTGCTGGCCACCTCGGCCCTGCCGGCCCCAGACCCCGGGCCACCTTGGCCCCGCCCTGGCCACCTTGGCCCCACCCCAGCTCCTGATTGGATGATGGGTGTGGCTGGGGTCATGGCTTTGTGGGTGTACTGAAGGTATGGTTAATTTTCATATTACTCTTTTATTAGATAGGATATGTATATATATGATTAAAATATAACTGTAATATGCACAGATTGCAGGGAAAGAAATGTGTATAGACGGAAACATGTTTATTCATTCTCCATTATTATCCTCTGTATCCTTAGACTTCTTGTTACTTACTAATAGGGGATTTTAAATCTCTTATTCTTTTTGCCCATGACATCTAGTTTAGATTTCTTCCTTTGTTCATGGAGTGCTACACATTTTAAATGATTCCTATATTCATCTCTACTGTTGACTGTGTATTTAGGTAAATCGACACATTTTATCATCAGTGCAGAGTGAATAGATTGCAATGCATCTAAGATTTCACCTCTGCTGCAAAAAGGACTCTGAAATAAATTACCTTGATTAGGAAAATAACACTGTCATTGCCAACTTTTTCTGCCAAGTCTTTGGCAGTTGATTTCCTATGAAAGAGTTAAACTTGTTGCTGTGTCAAATATCCAGTTACTCATTAATTAAAGTAGAACAAATTCAATATTTTTTATTCAGCAGATTAACCAAAAACCACCATATTTGCAATTTATATTCATCCCACAAACTGCATATGCATTAAACATTTCCATCTGGAGTCCCAGTGATTGTTTTTCTCCCATCTCATGCTTGATAAGTTGTTACTGATTAGACAGAGAATTCTGAAGCCACTTAAAGAACAGGTGTTTTTTTTTTTTAAGTTCTATCACCTTGCTGTTATTTATTCCTTAACAGATCTTTCTTGAGGTTCTATTTTGGCTGCAATCCAGATAGAAGCTATAGGTCCCTTGACCATGAAGGTTTAGCACAGTTGACCATATTTTTGTTTCTCTCAACTTACTTTGTGTTAAAAAAAAAAAAGCTCTATCATCTTGCTTAATATAGAATATATTTTCTTTCTTATTCACTTGTCTTATTTGGCTTAATGCCAACTAAACCTTAATTTACTCTGTGCTGTGTCTGTAATAAAACATAACCAGCATATTTTGATACATAATACTTTCTAAGCATTGTTCTAAAGACTGCATGTGCTTTGACTCATTTCATACTCACAACATCTATCATCTATGATAGGTGATAGATATTGTTATTAGCCTAATTTTCTAAGTGAGACAGCTGAGGCCACGGAGAAGTTGGGCAAGGTCCTCAAGACCAAACAGCTAGGAATTAGTGGAGCTCAGCATGGAACCAGACACTATTTCTAGGTCCTGGCTTCCAACCCTCACACTATATACATTTTACACATTTTCCAAACGAAGGCTCAGAAAATGGTATTGCTTGTAGAAGGCCACCATGTCAATGACTAGTAGTATCAGAATCCAGACTCTAGTCTTTTTTTTTTTTTGTATTTTTTTCCACAATTATATGCTTTATTTTATATTAATTGGTTATTTAGAACACATTGCCTAAACAAAATGGTCTGATAGACATGAGACTAACTGACCCAGCTAGAAATCAAATGCCCCCACCCCCAGCAGAAAGCTATTGATATTACAATCAGATATTTCCCTGACCTCCTCTTGTATGGTATGAACTTGATTCCTAGCTTTTGCACATATTCCAAAATTCACCCTGTCCCATGCCTGGAGGCAACTAGGTATAAGGCAAGGAGTATTTCAAAGTAATTTTCCACTGTAGGAACATTGGAATGATTACTTAAGATATTTTTTTACCTTAAATTGATAGATATTTCTCCTGCAAAATGGGTTTATTTGGAAACAACAAAGAATTGTCATTCTGGACATGTGGTTTAAGGGTAAACCACTTGCAAATCCAGAAAAACAAAGGAGAGGGATGTTCTTATATGAGCTTGGGAGGGGACTGTTATAAATGAAGAGTCCATGGGAGGGAAATGAAAGTTCAAAGTATCTTCCTCCTGCTGAGATTGTAAGATGGTGTCACTTCCTGACAGAGATGTAGGTAGTCTCTTCCCTTTGGAGTCAGGAGTCGGCGTGGAATGAGGTGTGAGAGTTCTCTTTCCTAGTCTTCTGCTCCATTTTAAATGAGGGTGTTGTTTTTTTTTTTTTAATTTTCAAAATACGTACATTTTTTACAAAGGCACAGACTCTTCTCTTTGCACTTTAGTTCTGAATTATACATCTTATTGGTCTTCAAAACCCCAGCATTTTGGCTACCAAGTAGGAGGAGGGTCTTATAAATGATAGTTAATAAATTAATTCACATGTGCCTATAATCAGTTTTCATATAGTCAGAAGTGCAATTAAGAGGCCATTAATATCTATACATATTTATTTTCAACTAATACTCTAGGTTTAGCATAGTTTTATGGTAGCATAAAACTATGTATCTATGTATCCTTTCTGAACTTTTTTTTTTGTCTCATGTCCCTTAGCGGCCACGAACTCATGGTTCCAGTCCATTTAGGGACCTTCCCTTTGCCTTGCTTTTCCTGTCTCCCCATCCACAGGCCTTGTGCTGACTTGTGCTGAGTGTCCCAAAGGAAAAAAAGGTTGAAATGAGGCAAATGAAAATTAAAATAACTTGAAAGATGATTCATAACACTTTTCACATTTCCTCAACAGAAATGCTTTAATTTTATGTGATATGAAATCAATAGAGTGTATGTTCAAAAATATTAAATATCTGCCTTCCTGTCCACAATGAATGTGTCATCCAGTAGAAGAGATGAACAAGAAACTCATTGGAATGTCTGCTAAGTGTGATGTTAACCAGGAAACAGCTTTCATTGTCGCAGTTTGTGCTGTGCCATCCGATGGTATTTGAGCTGCACCTGAAGAAGGAATTAGGGATTTTTTGAGAAAGTAGCCCCACAATTAGCAGTCAGCAGGCCTCTATTTAAAAACCTGGGGTATTGTCTCCTAGGTCTTCAATGGCTCCTATAGGATTCACTGATTTCACTCCACATCGGAATGTAGGATCCTGTCTTCTCTCTGAAGCAAAGAGTGGCAATCTTAACCACTCACTTTTAAAAAAAGAAAGAAAAGGAGGTTAATCTTAATTAGTTTATCCTAGGAAACTTTTAAAAATAGGAATATTATGAAGCTCAGTTTAGAGGAGTCCCCTCTTGAACTAGGGGAACTGTGGCCTCTGGTTCATAGTGGGTTTTTGTTTGTTTTGTTCTTTTGTGTCAGGATTGTCATGTTTGTAGAACTGGCAGACTGCAATTCAAAATGGTCTTGTTCACTTTGTTGATTGTTTTGTTCAAGGAGGAAAACAATGATTTCATTCATTGTGGCCAATATATATATTTGGCGTTTAAAGTCATTTAAACATCAGTTGGCACCACAGGGAGGGACAGAAGCAAAGAAGGACCATGATCACTAAAAGAGAGTGGGTTGAGGACAATCATGGCGTTGTTTGCTTATTTGAAGCTGCTGAGGCATCTCATCACTGTCTCTCCAGACTTTCAGTTTAGAAGGGCTCACTTTTCCATTGAAAGCAGAACTAGAACAGACATACACCATCTGTCCACAACACATTGATTGGGATTTGGTCCTGTGGCCACCCACAGCTAGCTGCAAAGGAGAGTAAAAAAAAAATAGCCTCAGTTTCAATGCCATGTCCCAGCAAAAACTTAGAATTTTAAGTATTAAAATAAGCCTCTCATTGCACTTTTGTTAAATTGCTATTGTCTTGGCCACATCACTTATTCCTTCTCCCCTAAAGGAATGGAAGAGAGTAGGCGTTCCTCTTCCTTTTTGCTTTTAAATGAAGCAATTGTCATGTTTTTAGGAGAAAATTGAAAATTATACATTGAAGAATGCTTTGGTCTTCTATAACAAACCTGACTCCAATTTAATTTCCCACATAATAAAAGTTAAATGGTGGAACAGATACCAGAGTTAGTTGATTTGCTAACTCTCACATTGTTACATGTCCACTTGGTCTACAGCTGGCTCCCATCCTCATATCCAGATGTCTCTCCTTTTCACTCTCACATTCACACTCGGCAATTGTCAGAGAAAGGATGAGACCATCTGTTTTGCCTTCTCCTTCTTAGGAGTCCCTCTGAGCACATCACCCTCTTCAACTTTGGCCAAAAGTAGCTCACATGCCCACCTTAAACCAAGAAGTGGCAAAGGAAATGGGATTACCATGGTTGAATTGTCACTTCAGGATTGGCTCTGTTGTTGAGAAAAGGGACTACTTCCTTTGAATTCTAAGGAGAAGAGATGGACACCAGAATAAAGTAAAGCTTCATCTAACACCAACCACAATAAAAAAGAGGAAATGCATATTGGCTGTAGCACCCAAGAGTATCTGCTACAATTCTTCTTTTTTGCAATTTGATATTTATTTATGAATATTTTTGTCCCTCATATAGCCCACCTGTAATATATAATGATATTTCCTATTTATTTATTTATTTATTGTCTAAAGTTTTACATATGTCTTCTTTTCCCCACTTGACCTCCACCTCCCCAGCCATTCCCACCCCAGGCAAGCCCCGACTGCCCCAGTGTCTATGGCCATTGGTTATGCTAATATGCATGCATACAAGTCCTTTGGTTGCTATCTAAACCCCTTTCCTCTGCCATTTGTCTCTGGATCTGTTCTTATTCATCAAATTATGTTGATCATTATATCCCACATATGAGTGAGATCATGTGATATTTTTCTTTCTCCAACTGGCTTATTTCTCTTAGCATAATGCTCTCCATTTCCATCCATGCTGTTGCAAATGGTAAAAGTTCCTTCTTTTTTGCCCTGACTCATTTGACTCAGTGGATAGAGTTGACCTGCAGACTGAGAGGTCTCAGGTTCAATTCAGGTCAAGGGCCTGTACCTTGGTTGCGGGCATATCCCCCAGTAGGAGGTGTGCAGGAGGCAGCTGGTCGATCTTTCTCTCTCATTGATGTTTCTAACTCTCTATCCCTCTCTCTTCCTCTCTGTAAAAAATCAATAAAATATATTTTTTAAAATTTCCTTCTTTTTTATAGTGGTGTAGTATTCCATTATGTTGTGTACCACAGTTTTCTAATCCACTCATCTGCTGTTGGGCACTTAGGTTGTTTCCAAATCTTAGCTATTGTAAATTGTGCTGCTATGAACATAGGGGTACATGTATCTTTTTTCATTGGTGTTTCTGGTTTCTTGGGAATAGTCTGAGAAGTGGGATTACTGGGTCAAATTGGAGTTCCATTTTTAACTTTTTAAAGAAATTCCATACTGTTATCACAGTGGCTACACCAGTCTACATTCCCACTAGCAGTGCAGGAGGGTTTCTTTTTCTCTGCATCCTTGCCAGCACTTGTCGTTTGTTGATTTGTTGATGATAGCCATTCTGACAGGAGTGAGATGAAATCTCATTGTTGTTTTGATTTACATATCTCAGATGATTAGTGACTTTGAGCATATTTTCATATGTCTTTCAGGCTTTTGTATGTCCTCTTTCAAAAAGTGTCTATTTAGGTCCTTTGCCCATTTTTTTATTGGATTGTTTATCTTCCTTTTGTTAAGTTATATGAATTCTTTGTAAATTTTGGAGATTAAACCTTTATCTGAAATATCATTGGCAAATATTTTCTCCCATGCAGTGGGATTTCTTGTTGTTTTGTTGATTGTTTATTTTGCTGTGCAGAAGCTTTTTATTTTGATGTAATCCCACTTGTTTATTTTCACCTTGGTCTCAATTGCCATGGAAGCTGTGTCTGTAAATATATTGCTATGACATATGTCTTCTATTTTTCTGCCTATGGAGTCTTGTAGGATTTTTATGGTTTTTATCTTACTTTTAAGTCCTTCAGCTATTTTGAGTTTGTTTTTGTGTATGGTGTAAGTTGGTGATCTAGTTTCCTTTTTTTTTGCATCTATCTGTCCAATTTTCCCAACACCATTTATTGAAGAGATTGTTTTGACTCCATTGTTTGCTCTTGCCTCTTTGTCAAACATTAATTGAACATAATGGCTTGGGTCAATTTCAGGGTTCTCTATTATGTTTAATTGTTCTACATGTGTGGTCTTGTGCCAATACCAGGCAGTTTTGAGAACCGTGGCTTGGTAATATAGCTTGATACTTGGAATTGTGATCCCTCCAACTTTGTTATTCTTTCTCAGGATTGCTTTGGCTATTCAGGGTCTATTTTTTATTCCAGATGAATTTTTGGAGAGTTTGTTCTAGATATTTGAAGTATGCCATTGGCATTTTACTGGGGATTGCATTGAATCTGTAGATTGCCTAGGGTAGTATGGACATTTTAATGTTGTTGGTTGTACTCATCCATGAACATGGTATGTTCTTCCATTTGTTTACTAGTTTGTTTTCCTCTATCACTTTTTTCAATGTTTTGTAGTTTTCTGAGTACAGGTCTTTTACCCTCAGTAGTTAAGTTTATTCCTAGGTATCTTAATTTTTTTGGTGCAATGGTAAATGTGATTTTTTAAAATTTCTTTTTCTGTGAGTTCATTATTGGTGTATAAAAATGCCATATATTTCTGGGTGTTAATTTTGTATCTTGCTATATTGCTAAATATATTTATTGGGTCTAGTAGTTTTTTTTTATAGAGTCTTTGGGGTTTTCTGTGTATAGTATCATGTCATCTGTGAATAAGAACAGTTTTACTTCTTCTATTCCAATTTGGATGCCATTTATTTCTTCATCTTGTCTGATCACTATCACTAACATTTCCAGTACTATATCAAACAGGAGTGGTAAAAGTGGGCATCCCTGACTTGTTCCCATTATTTTGGGAAATGAGTTTAGTTTTTGACCATTAAGTATGATGTTGACTATGCGTTTGTCATATAAGGCTCTTATTATATAGTGGTATGACCCCTTTATTTCCACTTGGCTGAGAGTTTTTATCAAGAAAGGATGTTGGATTTTGTTAAATGCTTTTTCTGCATCTATTGATATGTTTATATTATTTTTGTCTCTAAGTTTGTTTATGTGATGTGTCACATTTATTGATTTATGGGTATTGTACCATCCTTGCATCATTGGAAAAAATCCCAGTTGGTCATGGTGTATGATCTTTCTAACATAATGCTGAATCCAATTTGCTAAAATTTTGTTGAGGATTTTATCATCTATGTTCATAAAGGATATTGGCCTGTAGCTATCTTTTGTGTGTGTGTGTGTGTAGGGGGGGATCTTTATCTGATTTTGAAATTAGGTTAATGCTGCCTTCATAGAAAGAGCTTGGAAGTGTTGTTTCCTCTTGAATTTTTTGGAATAGTCTGAGAAGGATAGGTTTCAGTTATTCTTTGAATGCTTGGTAGAACTCCCCTATAAAGCTGTCCAGATAAGGCCTTTTGTTTACTGCAAGATTTTTGATCATTGCTTCAATTTCTTCTTTAGTTATCAGCCTATTCAGGTTTTTATTCTGCCTGATTGAGTTTTCAGAGCTTATATTTTTCTGAGAATATCTCCATTTCATCTAGGTTGTCTATTTTGTTCAAATAAAGTTGATAATAGTATCTATACTAATAATAGGGTAATATGCTAATGAGGCCAGATAGGCTGAATGTCTTCCAGACGTCCTTCAGGACAAAGCCACGGTGATGGGCACTGAGGCAGAAGTGGTTAGGAGCAATCAGGCAGGCAGGCAGAACACTTAGCACCAATCAGGCTGGCAGGGGAGTGCAGTTAGGAGAGAGCAGTAGGGGAGAGCAGTTATGGGTAATCAGGCCATTCAGCGGAGGAGATCAGTTAGGAACCAGCGATCCTGGATTTTGATAGGAATCTCCATTGGACCTGAACCTGCAGTTGCTGAGGTGGGCCATCCCTGAGGGGTCCTAGAATGGAGAATGTGCAAGCCAGGCTGAGGGGCCCTCCCACCGCCGTGTATGAATTTTGTGCACCGGGTCTCTAGTTTTTTCATAATCCTTTGTATTTCTGTGGGATTGGTTGTTACTTCACTTCTTTTTATTTCTGATTTTTTTTATATGGGTCCTATGTCTTTGCTTCTTGGTGAGCCTGGGTAGAGGTTCACCAATTTTGTTTATCCTTTCAAAGAACCAGCTCTTTTATATTATTTTTTTGTCTCTATGTCATTTATTTCCACTCTGATCTTTATTATTTTCTCCCTTCTGCTTACACTGGGATATTTGTGTTGCTCTCTTTCTAACTCTTTGAGTTGTTGGGTTAGGTTATTTATTATCATATTTTCTTGTATTTTGAGGTAGGCCTGTAGAGCTATGGACTTCCCTCTCAAGACTGCTTTCACTGTGTCCCATAGATTTTGTATTGTTGTGTTTTCATTGTCATGTGTTGACATGATGCTTTTTATTTCTTCTTTGATCTCTTTGGTAACCCAATCATTGTTTAATAGCATGCTATTTAGTCTCCAGGTGTTTTATTTTTTTATTGTAGTTGATTTCTAATTTTATTCAATTGTTGTCTGAGAAGATGCTTGATATGATTTCTATCTTCTTGAATTTAAAAAGACTTTTCCTGTGGCCCAATATGTGGTCTATCTTTGAAAACTACCCATGTGCACTTGAAAAGAATGTATATTCTGTGGTTTTGGGGTGAAATGTTCTGAAGATGTCAATTAATTCCATTTGATCTAGTGCATTATTTAGGACTGATGTTTCTTTGCTGTTTTTTTTTATTTATAGGATGTATCCAGTGGTATTAGTGGGGTATTAAAATCCCCTACTATGATTGTATTGTTGTCAATCTCTCCCTTGATATCTTCCAGATTTTTAAAAATTTATTTAGGTGCTGCTATATTAGGTGCATATATTTATCAGAATTATATCTTCTTGTTGAATTGCTCTATTTAGTATTATGAAGTGGCCTTTCATATCTCTTTTTATGGCCTTCATTTTTATGTCTAATTTGTCAGATATAAGTATTGCTACCCCAGTTTTTTTTTCATTTCCATTTACCTGAAAAACCTTTTTCCATACCTTCACCATCAGTCTGTGTGAGTTCTTTGTTATGAGTTTGGTCTCCTGTAGACAAAAGATATATGGATCATATTTTCTTATCCACTCAGCTACCCTATGTCTTTTGATTGGGGCATTTTATCTATTTACATTTAAAGTTATTATTGATAGGTACTTGTTTGTTACCATTTTTGTTCTTTTTTTTAAATTTTATTTACAATATAACTTATATTTAATAGAACAACCATTTTTGTTCTTTATGCCTGTGTTCCTTCTTCTCTTCCTATTTCTTCTTTTTATGGCAGTCCCTTTAGCATTTCTTGCATTGCTAGTTTGGTGGTAATAAATTCCCTTAGTTCTTTTTTGTCTGTGAAGCTCCTGATTTCACCCTCAACTCTGATTGATAGCCTTGATGAGTACAATCTTCTTGGATTCAGACTCTTGCTTTGCATGAGTTTGTATATTTCATTCCAATCCCTTCTGGCCTGGTGTTTCCATTGAAAAATATCCTTTGTATGTAACTTACTTTGTATGTCTCTCTGACAGCCTTTAAGATTCTTAGTTTGTCATTGGTATTTGTAATTAAATATAATGTTTCTTGGGGTCAGGTTTTGGGGGTTTATCTTGTCTGGGACTCTGCGAGCTTCTTGGACTTGTGTGAGTATTTTCTTCTTCCCAATATCAGGGAATTTTTCTGTCATTATTTCTTCAAACAGGTTTTCTATTCCTTGCTCTGTTTCCTCTCCTTCTGGAGTATCTATTATGCGGATGTTGTTTCATTTTGTGTCGTTCCAAAGTTCCCTTAGGCTCTCCTCATGTTTTTTAGTTTGTTTTTTTTTTTTTTTCAGTTTCTGCTCTGCTTAGTTATTTTTTTGTACCTTGTCTTCTAGCTCACTAATGTAGTCCTCCACTTCTTGTAGTCTACTGTTGATTCTTTCTCTTGTGTTCTTTATTGCAGCAATGTCATTTTTCATTTATTCTTGGTTTTTCTTCATGTCCTTTTGTTCTTACACATATTGTTGAATTTGTCTCCCATCCTTTTCTTGTGTCCTTATGTCCATTGCTCTGAATTTTTTCTCTGACATATAGCTCGCCTCCATTTCATTAACTGCCTTTTACAGTGGTTCCTCCTTTTATTTCATATGGGGGCTGTTTCTTTGTCTTCCCATGTTTGCTCCTTTCAGGGTGTCTGGTTATGTAGTTCTCTCTCTCTCTCCTGTGTTGACTTAAAAGTGCAACATGACAAGACACAACACACAGGCACCAAACACAAATATATTCATGATTATACCAATAACCCACAATAAAGTTTACCACCAGAGAAAAGATAATTAGAGGGGAGAACAGAGTGCAAAATGATATTGAGAAAAGAAAGAAATCTAAGAGAGAAAAGAAAAAGAAGAAAAAAGAAGGGGAAACAATATGTATATGAGAAGAAAACTCCAAAAAATTAAAAGCTAATACAAAAATGTAAACAACATACACTCTGAGATAAATGCAAACAACAAACAGCAACTAATACCAAAAAATGCAAACAGCAAGCACCCAAACAACATACACCCAGCTGAATCTGAGGAGGAAGAGCTCTCTCTAGGCAATCTCTAACCTTTCCGTCCAGTCCATGAATTGCCTCACCAGCTGTGTTTAATTCACCAATTCCTGGTGGATGTTGTTCAATTCAGCTGTTTCTTCTATTTATTCTGTGAGAAGGCCCAGGGCTCATCCAGGTATTCAGTGCTACTTTGTCTACCCCTGGACAAACTCTTTAGGTGGCTGATGCCTGGGAGGCTGGAGTCTCAGTGTTTGTGGGTTTTGAAGCTGAGGTAGCTGGTCCCTGTGGAATGTGCTTGTAAGGTCCTTGGAGGAATCAGAGGTCTCCCCAGTTGAATGTAAGGCTGGGCTTCTGATCACAGCCACTCTCCCTTTCAAGATGGTACAGTCTCTGTGGCAGAGTTGGCTGCTCCAGGACAGATTTCAGCAGTAGTAGAGGCTCCCAGCCAGGAGAGCCTGCTCTGCCAGTCCCCAACAATCCTGTGGAATATAGCTGTTCCTCAATCACAAATACAGATACTCCCCATACATACACATTCTCCTTTTTCTCTCTGACTCACACACTATCTTGCATTCTGTTCTCCTGACAGCCACCATCTTGAATCTGCTATAACTCTTAATATAAATATCTGCTTCTAAAAGAAAAATATGAATGACAAACTAATGTTTGTAATATGGGGAATATTATATTATCTTGTTAGAGGCTTGGAAAAGCAATCACTAATATAAACTCCTTTTAAACTTACACTTTTTAAATTAAATTTGAAAATATATCAATGCTGTTCTCAGCTTCACTTAGGCTGTCTGATTTTAGGATTAAAAGTAAAGGTTAGTGTACTTTTTTTGTGAGGATGGAGTTGTGGGCTAGCCAAATTGTAGCCACATAATTTAATGCATCAAGTCAAGTTCACCTTGATGAATTATTAATAAGGTAATTATTTGGTACTCATTAACTCAGCTATTTGAGCATAAATATAAAATCCAGATTATTTTTTTCTTAAAGTTAAGAAAACATAGTTTTCTTTTAAATAAATTGTATAATGTCAACTTGGTATCTTCAATTTTAAGAAAAAAATTGCTTAAGAAAAGTGTACCGAAAATAATAGCATCTTTCATGACTTTTTTACCCATTTCCTAGTGTTATTATTTTTATCTCTTGTATTTGGGCTGGAAAATAGTACTATAGGTGACATCTCTCCTAAAAACATCCACTTACCTTTTATGAGAGCTAGATATACATAGATTATTCCTATATGTATAAAAGTTGTATTGTATGTCATCTAGCCAATTCTTCATAGCTAATTATCATTTTAAATTCTCCTTATGCCTAATCATTTTATAAGTGTGTGGCTGCTCATTATGTCATTCAGAAACTCTTTTATAAATTATTCTCTGATCCAGTGATCAGAGGTATAAATGATCAATAGCAGCAAGCAAACCATTGTTGCATCTATAATCCAGATGCCATGTATGTTTCTGTAACATTATGTAGCAACCACATACAGAAGCTCTGTAAGTCAAGTTTCTCAAATGTATTTGCCTTTAAACCCTGGAGCCCCATTAAACACAATTTGAAATGGTAAGAAATCCAATGAGGCATGTTACCAAAAGCAGTTTTCCCGAAAAAAATCCGTTATATCATTTTCAACTTTAATACTAATCAATGGCATATAGTCTAAAAATTAATAGGAATATTATAAAAGGAGCATTTTAATGGGAATATAATGAAAATACTGAATCACATTGTTTAAATAGGAAAAAGGGGGATATCTCTTGGCTTAATGAGTTTTGAGAGAGGAAAGGTTTAAAGAGTAAGGATGAGTTTAAAGAAAGGAAATGAGTAGACAACAAAAAAGAAAATAGGTACAGAGATGCAACAGAGTGAAACTGATAAGAGAAAATAACAGAGCAATTTATTATTTTTGTTCTTAGTAATGGACAAAAATAATAAATTGCTCTGTTATTTTCTCTTATCAGTTTCACTCTGTTGCATCTCTGTACCTATTTTCTTTTTGACTATGCTCTTTTTGATATGTCTACAGGAAATAATTAATCTCAGACCCCCTCCCGTATCTAACTCTACCAAATATTTTTTGTCTGGGAAATAACTGATTTCATCTTTAGTAGGATAAAAGTTCATTGTCAAAGCAGGTGCAGGCAAAACCTCAGTAAATTATATTACAGAGATTTAACAAATTAGAAATAGGTCTATTTTTGCCATCGTTCCCTTTTCATACTGGAAATGATTTTATTCTTGCCTCTGCTGTGATTGGGTGGGATTCTATTCTATCATCGAGAGGGACTGTAGTGCTGTGTTTGTTCTCACTGTTACCAGTGTGTCATTTGCAGTCTACATGGTGGAAACTGAAAGTCTCAAGGAACTCTTGCTCCATTCATGCTATTCTTTCAAGTTCCATTCAAGAGCTGCTCCTATTAAAGTCTTTAAAACATTAGCATCATTAGATACTTGTCTCAATGGGACTTATTTTATCAGATAATTTCCGGTGTATCTGTTACCATGTTTAGTGTGTAAAGGGGAATGGACAATAACTAAAATGGGGTGACACCAAAGAGAAATGTCCATTTTCATTGTGTAAAGGAATTCTGCATGAAATGGATATCCTAGAAACAGCATTGTATTCTCATTTTAGGAAGATCAATTTAAACACAAAGTTTAGGAGATATTAACAATGGCTATTTGTACTATTTTTAGTAGGAAAAACGATCAAAGAGGACATGGTCATCATTTTACTATAGTGCAACAGATTTTTTAGAGCAGAGTTTAGACTGTAAATGAAAATTCTTATTTGTATTCATGAACCTCCTTAACCCCAGGACTTTTACCTTTATTCTCCTAATTAATATATTATAAAACTTTGCTAAATTTAATGAGGAAAAGATTGATAAAATTATCAAACATTTTTTCCAAAGTTTGTAAAAAGAACTTTCACTTGGATTTTAGAAAATGAAAAGGGTATCTATGAAACAGTAAAGCTTTAGCAGGAAATAAAAAGAATATTTGTTGCATAAATATAATAGCTTCTTTGTGTTAACTTTCAAAATCAGGAGTTTGTACATTAGAAAACTAGAAATCACAGACTAAAAAAAATTATTTTTGTTTTGTTTTATTTTTAATTAAGTTTATTGGTGTGGCATAGGTTAATAAGATTATATAGGTTTAAACTGCACATTTCTATAGTACATGATCTTTATACTGCATTATGTGCCTACTACCTAAAGCCAAATTATCTTCCATCGCCATAAAAATTATCTTCCATCACCATAAAAATTTTTCTTAAAGTTGCAAATTTTTGTTTTTACTTTACATTTTAAAATAAAGAACACTTTCTAAATTTTGAATCCATATTATATACAAAGTAAGTCAAATGACAAGATACATTACCACTCTTATAAGTAAAAGTATTCTCTAAAATATTATTTTTAAAAGTATGTGAAGGTTTGGTTATTGAGCCTTGAGACACTGTGTCAAGTCCAAAAGCTACTGTCTGTCTTAAAAAGCAAGACACATCTCCTAACATGTTGCCATGGTCCAGGCTGGCCACCCAGGATGCATTTGCTGTGTGACTCAACATAATCTTTGTTTCTACCAAGACTCCTGGGATACATACTACTCAAGCTGTTGCCCTTGCAGACAGAGCTATTTGTCTCCCAGCTAACATATACCTTTATTCCAACCTCTCTGCTCCTTCTGGGTCTCTCACTTCTTCAGCTTCATGTACCATCACCACATACCGAGGAGTTTAGAATGATCAGACTCCTCTTTTCTGATTATGTTGTCTCCACCAATAATCCTAGGCTTTGTAATTTTCTCATTCTGTCCATCACTGTCTATAAATGCTCTCTTTACAAGCCTTCCTTCCCATGCTGTGTATAAAAACTTTGTACATAGCACTGACCACCACTTACCACAGAACTAGTGCAGAAACCAATTTTGTCTGGCTTTTCTCACATATGTCTTGAACTTTGTACTGTTTCTTTTATTTGAACTTGATTTAGCTAATATATTTTTAACCACAGCATTACAATATAGCAACTGAGACATATTTTTCCTCTTGGGCACTTCAAAATCTTATCAAAGTTAGTCATAAAGTATAAAAATCAGAAGCTAGACGTTGTTATAAATATAGACTTTGTTTTGGAGTTAACTAAATTTGGTAATTTTTAGGTGCATCAAAAGTAGGTTACATTAAATATATAACATTCAACCCAATACTATGGTAGTGAATTCCTATATTCAATAAATATTATTTGCTTACTGGCCAGGAAATTTATGGGCTATAAAGAAATTATGATTTAAACAATGCTTCTGTGAAGAGAATCGGAGGTGAGACTGTGGGTTAAAGTCTCAGTTTGGACATCATTATCTGAAGTTGGCCTCAGGCCTCAGGCCTTCCCCATGCACCTTGGGTTTCTCAGGTTATAGTGAGAGGACCTCCAAAAGTTTTGTTTGACCTGATATGTTACTTGTTACACTGAAGAGAAGAAACAGAGAAGGCTCAATTACTTATTATTTCAATTTCTCTTTACTCCTCCGTATTTGGTAGCATTTCTTATTTGTGAGCAAAATAAGCTACATCAGTGAAGACAGCAGAAATATACAGTATCCCTAACTAGCTGGCTCAGTGAAAGAGCATTGGCTTGCGTACTGAAGGGTCTGGGGTTCAATTCTTGTCAAGACTCATGTCCAGGTTGCAGACCAGGTCCCCAGTGGGGGGCACATGGGAGGCAGCCTATCAATTGATGTTTCTGTCTTTCTCTTCCTCTCTGAAAATCAATATATATATATATATATATATATATATATATATATATGTATATATATATATATATATACACAGAGTGTAGGGTGGGCCCTAGACTCAACAAGCATGGCACCCTAATTTGTCCTAAATTTATTAATTACAGTGTAGAAATATCACCCTGATGTATATCCAGGCCGGAATCAATATTGCCTAGAGAATGAGAATATTCATTATTGCAAATCAAATTGAACAAAAAGTTAATATATAATAATAAATGCTAATGTTCATTAGCAGACTACAATGTATCAGATACTGTCTTAAGTGCTTTGCATGCATTAACTCATTCAATCTTTATCATTCTATAAAGCTCACTAGGTAATTGCCTTCACTTTTTGAGGATCAAAAAAATTGAGGTTTAGGATAAGTATCGTAGCTCATTGAAGGTCACATAGCTATTGGGCAGGAAATAGAGCCTGGCAGTATAAACTAAGTCTGTGTCTTCACTAGATCTCTGTGTCACTTTTCCTAATGACACAAAGTTCTTCTCTTCCAGGTCATTTTGGTTTAAATGACCTGGAAGAGAAGAAAAAAATGTATTATCATTCTTTAATATGACAACACAAGTTGTGCTGCTGTGCTAGACTAAATACTAGCAAAAGGAGAAGGAAACATTGCAGACTATAGCTGACTGTCACCAGATTTCTTTACCTGTGTGAAGTCATACATTCATCTTTACTGGCCCTGCATCACTATAGCCAGATAAGTAATTTTATTCCCATGTTCTAGAATTACAATAATTCAGTCTTACTAATTATGTGTTTGCTTAAACATTATCAAGACACTAAAAATGTAAATTAATTATTAATCTATCATCATAAATCTTTTATTAGGCTCTACTTATAGAAGCCTCCTTATAATAAATGATTGTCACTTTTTAAAGTAACAATATGCATTATTTAGAGTAATATTTTTACTCTACTTTGCAAATTTTGACTTCAATTTTAACTGTTCATAGTATTCACCCATGAAAATATTTCAATGTCTATGGATTTTATGTTTAAATTTGCCTTTGGGAATTTCCAGCGCCAAATTAATCAGGAAATCTGACTATGTCTAAAATTTACTATTCTGAGTCTATAACTTGATTTAAATCCAAAATTAAATAAGTTTATGGTTCTTTGTAAGCTTGACCAAGACATCCAGAGTATAAGATGCTTACTTGTGAAGCTGAAGGGATCTAAGATGATCTGCTCCCCTCCTTCATTTATCAGAATGGGCCGGAGTCAGGTCTGAGGTGTTCAGGTCTAGTACTCTCCTGAAGCCTAATGGATGGTCAGAATGCTATTGGTTCAACTACATACTTCTTGGGTCATGAGAAAGCTGACATCACTTTAATTTTCTAATACATTTCTTGCCTCAGCATGTCCTTTATCTACCTAGAATGAAGACTTTGCTTTGCTTCTAAGTCTACATTAAGAGAAACTCAACCATTGACATTTTAAGGACTTAACTGCCCTGCTATAAATAGCACTTGTAACATAGTTATATCTGTCATGCCTTGAGAGGTGCATAAATTGTTAGGATTGACCTCAATTGTAAAAAATGTCAAATGCAGAGGGTTGAAAATAGGATGTATCAAAATGTGTCCTACTTCCAAATTGAATTGGTAATTTCAAAATTTTCTTTCTTAATACCCACCCCCAAAAAAACCCAACCTTTCCTAAAATTAATGTGAATTTGTGATGTTTGTCTACGGTTACATTTTCTGAATTCAAAATGATTCTCTTTTAGAGGCTGCAAAATTCTCCAACTTCACATCTAGGTTTTACATATTTCCAATAGCTCAACTTTTATTCAAAAGAAAATGTGAGAATTCATCAATAGAAACCGTTGGTGTACATTAGGCAGAGAAATTCCAAAGTATAAATGATACAGGACAAAATTGAAAGTTTTTTAAATATAAGAAATCAATTTCAAGTTTATTTATAGCCTTAAAGTAATTTAGGTCCTAGAGGGTAGACTGGATAATTTCCCCATCCTATTAGATTTAATTTTATATATATATATATATATATATATATATATATATTTGCTGCAAATTTCAAGAAGCTTTTTTTCAATCATGCCAGGAAAACAGGCAATATCACCTGGCAAAAAAAGAAAGGAAATTCTGGGCCATACCTCATGGGAAATGATAGATGGTGGTGAGATTTGGATTCTGTGACTTTCCTAAGATTCTGTGATTTTCCTAGGATTCTGTGAGATTCTACATAATGTGTAGGAGAAAAATATCCTTGTGCCCTTAGGTCCTATAGCTGGGCCTGAAAATTAAAGTGGGATATGACATTAATTGGAGAAAAGCATACAAATTTTAATAAATATTTTAGGTGTACCTGGGAGTCTTCAGAAGACAAATGAAGATCCAAATAAACCATTAAGCCCAAAATCTTATATTCCTTTTTAAACAAAGAAGAATAGATTATGAAGATGTGGCAAGAAAAGGGGCTTAGGCTTGAGCCAATTAATTGAGACAGTGATTAAAAAATGTTAGGGGGAAACTACTTGAAGAGAAAGGTGATTTTAGTAGATTTGTTTGTTCAGGTTCCTATTCCCATTTGGCACCAGCTTTGATAAAAAGAATGTTGTCATTCTCTTCCTTGGTGCAGGGAGGACATCTTTTTCATGAGAAGATTTATGACCTTCTTTGAGATACAATGGGTAGGTCAGTGAGCTCTTCCTGAATCAGGTTTGCTCAGGTGCCTGCAGCTCAAAATACTCAACTAAAGAGTCATGTTTGGATGGCATGTTCTGAACCTCTTCAACATTAATGTACTGCGCACATTGGATTGGCAAAGTGCTTAGTGAATTGTAATGAGATATGTAATCCACAGAGCTTGGTTGCTATAAGCCAGTGAGGACTGAGAGTTTTACCTTTGTAAACTCCCCAGGTAAGTCCCATGTTCTACAATTCTCATCCAAGCAATGAGGCAAAAAACAAAGGAGTGTGTCTATTAAAGGTGGTATTATGCTCATCTATGAAGGTCCTTGCAATTAATTGACCATTTTTTCTCAGAATAATTTTAATGTTTTTTCATACTTTCACATTCATGTAATGTAGTAGTTTGAAATGGCTCTTTATTTTCCTGTTGAAAAAAAAATGAATGCAATGTAAACACAGTCAATCTCCATTATTCACAGCAGCTCTGTTGTTGAAAGTTGCCATGAACACTGAGTAAGCAAATGGAGAACCATTGCTTCTAGGGGAAATGTAGAATTGGGTTCTTGCAACATCTGCTCATACATTTTTAAACCAATCAATATGTAAACTTGTTTTTGGGGGGTTTCTGATTAATGACACCTTCCTTAGAATATATTGTTGATTCTTTAACATTGAAGTCAAGGTCACAAATGGACATGTTTTTACAGGATGAGAACTGGCACAAGCGGCCATGACATTGCCTTGTTCCACCTCAGCTGGGAATGTGAGCTTCAGGTGTCTCTCTGCAGCTGCAGATGAATGATAACAAAAGCAGCATGATTATTGATGCTGGGACTATAAGTACATTTTAGTGAAAAAGCCACATTTGCATTCACAATTTCTGACAGTAATGAAGGATCGGCTGTACCTTTTTATTGTTAACTAGAGGCTCAGTGCACAAAATTCATGCACAGAGGGGAGGGGGCAGGGAATGTACCTTAGCCCAGCCTGCACCCTCTCCAATCTGTGACCCCTTGAGAGATGTCCACCTGCCCATTTAGGCCCAATCCCAATAAGACTGGGCCTAAATGGGCATCGGACATCCTTCTCACAATTCAGGACTGCTGGCTCCAAACTGCTCACCTGCCTGCCTTCCTGATTGCCCCTAACTGCTTCTGCCTGCCAGCATGATCACCCCCTAACCACTACCCTGCCAGCCTAATTGATGTCTAACTGCTCCCCTGCCAGCCTGTTTGCCCCCAACTTCCCTACTTTGCTGGCCTGGTCACCCCTAACTGCCCTCCCCTGCAGGCTTGATCACCCCCAGCTCCCCTCCCTTGCAGGCCTGGTCCCTCAAAACTGCCCTCCCCTGCTGGCCTGATCACCCACAACTATATTCTCTTGCAGGGCCTGGAACCTCCCAATGGCCCTCCCCTGCTGGCCATCTTTGTGGTGGCCATCTTGTGTCCACATGGGGGCAGGATCTTTGACCACATGGAGGCAGCCCTCTTGTGTATTGGAGTGATGGTCAATCTGCAAATTACTCTTTTATTAGATAGGATAGAGGCCTGGTGCATAGGTGGGGGCCAGCTGGTTTGCCCTGAAGAGTGTCCCAGATCAGGGTGGGGTTCCCTTGAGGTGAGAGGCGGCCTGGGCGAGGGGCCTGTGGTGGTTTGCAGGCTGGCCACATCCCCCAGCCACTCAAGTGGAGACCCTGGGATCTGGGATTAATTTATGTCTACAATTAAAACTTTGTAGCCTGGAGCAGAGCCAAACCTTCTGCTTGCTCCATGGCAGCAGCCATTTCTGTTTGAAACTTTGTAGCTTACAGTGGAAGCCTAGGCCGGCAATGGCAGGTGGAAAGCTTGGCTTCCTCCATTGCCAGGAAACCCAAGCCTTCCTCCTGCTCTCAATGGTGGCAGCAATCTTGGTTTGGGTTTATTTGCATAATCTGCTCCTGATTGGCTGGTTGGTGTGGCTGTGGGCATGGCTTGTGGGTATAGGAAAGGTACAGTCAAATTTGCATATTATTCTTTTATTAGGTAGGATACTTTTTAAAACATATATATTTCCTGTCTAGCTGGTGTTGCTCAGTGGTTGAGCATCCACACCTATGAACCAGGAGGTCACATTTCTATTCTTAATCAAGGGACATGCCTGCGTTGTGGGGTATACCTGGAGGCAGCTAATTTCCTCTCATCATTTATGTGTCTGTCTCTCCTCCCTTCCTCTCTGAAATCAGTACACATATATTTTTAAAATATACATATATTTCCTTTTTAGGAAGTCTTCTTATATCCAAAATCTCAGAGTGATAAATATACTATATCTTTGGATCATATGATACCATTAAATTTTTTTTCTTAAACATCCATCTTTATCCATTTTAGCAGTAACCAACTTGTTTACTAGAGAATTTCCCTTTTGAGAAATAAAATTTATTGCAGATGCTTACTGCAGTAATTCACAGGTAAATTATATGATGGAAAAATTTAATTTTTGGACATTATGATCCATTTAGTCTTATATTTTACAGCATCCAAGTTTAAAGGTATATGAAAATAAAACATATCTGGGGGTACTAGATAGAGGCCTTTGTTTAACATTAAAACTTTGAGAGAAATTCATTAAAATATTGGGTTTCTAACCCGTCTTAAGTATTGAATGTGTAATCACTGGGGTATATATCTGAAACAAAAATAATATTGTATGTCAATTGAAAAATAAAAAAATACTGAATACTTGAATAACTCCAGATTTGCTGAATATCTTCAGTTTGCCACAGGTGGATAAAAACTACCTACCTTATACCCAAAATATATCACAAACACGTCCTACTATTCTCTATTTTCAATAGTTTCTCTATTATCAACAAGTTTCTAAGCCAGTAACTTAGAATATTTCCCTGTTGATTTTTTAACTAAGGATAACATTGTCTGCTACCCATATCTTTATCAAAGGGAGAAAGTGAAAGGCAGACCAGTGGTTTTTATGAGACAGCATCACTGATTTGTATGAACTGCATGTCCCCTCTGAACATTGAAGTTGTAATTTCAGAAGCTTCCAATTATTTTAGCCCTGTCAGGATTAGTTATCTGCATTGCTCATTTACAGAAAATGAATTAATCCAGCCAGCTCACCAGGGTCTCAGTGGGTGTGCTTGTGTCCTGAAGTAATGGATAACACACTCAAATTCACAGTGAATCCGATTCCCTCCAGTGCCCAAGTCAGCAAGGTGTGTTGATGGCTGGGCCACAGAGTACCATTTAGTGTTTTACCTGACAGGACCCAACCACTGTAGCAGACAGGAGCGAGTACATTATGTCACAATCTGTATACATCTGAGCTTTAGGAATAGTATTTTATAGTTGAGGTAGAAGATGCACCCAAAGGTATGGTGAAATTAAACCAAAAATAAAGTGAAGCCGTAATGGACTATATCCCCTGCATAAACTCAAAGCTTCCTAAGCATTTGTGAAGCATTCCCTCTTACTAATGTGGAAAGTTTATCTTTTCCTCAGTATTATATAAATTACCATGAAAATAGGGCCTCAGAAACACATTTCTAAATCAAATTGCCATATTTTAGCCTATGTAGTATTAAAATTTGGCCTTAACACAAACAATGTTTTACATGGAACTAGAAACAGAAGCTTAACTGAACAGTAATAAAAAAAAAAGCACAGCTGAAATTACTGTTAGGAATAATTCATATCAAAAGGCATTCTGGGCTTTCATGAATGTCTGATTCCTTTTCTCATCTGTGGAATATTTACTTAGGATTTATAATTTCATATAGGCTTTTCCCTAAAAGAATATAAATTGTATATGGTCAAAAGTTGTAGAACTGTCTTCAGTAAATAACTATTTTATCATAGAGAAGTCAAGTCTAATTTATTTGACTTTCTAAATAAAAAAAAAAATAAAAATAACTTCCATATAGATTTCCTACTAATATATTTTATGCTAATTTTCAGAAATTGCTTATTATGCCTGCATTATCAGATGTTTCAGAGCTATAATCCTTCTCAGAGGTAGATCACTCTGATTTTATTATATCCTATGGGCTAGGTAGGTGTGTGTGTGTGTGTGTGTGTGTGTGTGTGTGTGTGTGTGTTACCATTCTGGGGGGAGTACTCAATGGTTTTGTTTTTGCATTTTCATGTTGGATAATATAATTTTAAAAATTACTAATATTTCCCTGTATTTTGTCCAAGTGAGCCAACCACATGATGAGGCAATCACAACTCATCATATATTATAGTTTTTCATGAAATAATACAATAATAAAAATATATAGCATAAAGGTATCTTTGTTCTTCATTGAATAATGTAAAATATCAATAAATATCTCAGGGTAAAATCCTTGGTTAAAATGTGCCTAAAACCTAGTAACTTTAGTCTGAGATAGGTAAGTTTTCCTTAAATATATCCAATTAAAAGGAAAACGTATATTTTTTGTATTTAAACTCATGCTAAAGTTAAATGTTTAAGTTTTCTACTTTTAAGCAAATAAATCCAGTATGACTATAGTAAAAAATATTTAATGTTTTAAACTGTGTATTCATATAGAACCCCCAGTGCTAATATTTATATAAATGCATGCCACTAAGTCATGCCTATATCAGCACCCTTAGAGAGTAGCCTGCATTATACTAGGTATGGTTTTGAAGGAAAATACGAACAATAGAATTTTATTTTGCCAGCTATGTTTAGATCAGTTTTAAAAGTGCTTATTGTGCCAGAAATACAAGGTGGAACAATGCAGAGTCAGAACCTTAAGAAAGCTCCAAGTCCGTAGAGGAAATTGGTCCAATAGAGAGTTCATTCCATATAATACAAGCCCAGCGACTAAAATGGCTGAACAACCAGAAACCAGAATGACCATAGACCAGAACTACCACGGCCCCCCAGAAAGCGGTTAGGGGTGATCAGGCAGGCAGGGAGTGGTTAGGGGCAATGAGGCGTGCAGGCTAATGGTTAGGGAAGATGAGGCAGACAGGTAGAGCCCCACGATCAATTGCCTCAAAGAGGGAGACCCAGGTTTCCCTCCACAGCCTGCAGGAGGGACTTTTAATGGGAGGAACTGGCAGAGGTGGATGCTGCAGGCGTCTCTTGAGTGGCAAGGAGCCTGCAGCCTGGCCCAGGCGGGGGGATTGCTCCCTCTGCCCGCAGCTTCTGCAGAGCTGGATTGCCACACCTCCTTCCAAGATGCCTGGGCAGATCCCGGACCCTTCTGTGACTGTGGGCTCTCTACCAGGGCTCCCCTAGCTGACCAGACTCCTCAGCTCGGCCCTGACTTCAGAGGAGCTGAAATACTCTGACATCCACAACATTGGAGCCATGATCACCCCTTTGCACTTCCTGGAGGTGAAACTGGGCAAAAGGCCTCAACCTGTGAAAAGTGAGCTAGATGAGGAAGAGGAGCAGAGAAAACGGTGCCGAGAAAAGAACAAAGTGGTGGCAGCCCAATGCTGGAACAAGAAGACTGAGCGGATGGAGTCTCTGCAGCAGGAATCTGAATGGCTGGAGCTCATGAATGAGGAGGAGCTGAAGCAGGAGTGGCAACAGCTCATCCTGTCGTTCAACCAGCATCACCCCAACTGCATGTCAGGACCAACAGCATTAAGACCCCAGACTCAGAAGGCAACCCACTACTGGAGCAGCTGGAGAAGTGACCATAGGCTGGTAGGAGGAAGAAGAGGAGGAGGAGATGAGGAGAGAGAGGAGGAGGAGGGTCCCAGAGGGCTCTTCCTTGCTGCATGAAAAACTCTTCAGTGAGGCTTAGCACAGTCAGCATCAGCCAGGGAAACTCAGATCAGCCAACTGTGCAGTAGTTTGCCCCCCCAACCCCACCCGCCACCAGTCGCATCCCTCTGTGAAGAACCCCAGGCTGATGAAACCTAGGACCAAGCCTGAGACCAAAGTAGTCCTGAGGGGGGCCTGTTCTGCCTGGGACCAGGCTTGCAGGAAGCAGGACAAAGGCTCTGGACTAGAGAGAAGCCCAACCAGACAGCTGTGGGCACTTCTCCAGCCTCTCCACCAGGGCACCCATCCAAAAGACCTCCGAGCAGCCAGGAAAATCCATGAGTTGCAAACAAAATTAGACTGAGTATGGAACTCAGAGTGAAACTGCTATCTGCTTGCCCCCAGCCCTGACCCTGACCCTGACCCTGATGAAAAACTGGAGAAGGGCACAGTACCAGGCCCTGCTGTACCCACCCACTGTGGTCCAGCTCAGTCCTGCTGAATAGGCAGCCGGGGTGCACCCTCACCAGCCCTCCTGGAGTTCCTGTGGGCATGAGGCAAGTTCGCCCTTTGAAAGCACATACTCACTGAATGTTTACAGACTGGCTGTCCTGGCAGGGCTTTCAACTGCACATGTGTTTTTTGTTTTTGTTTTTTTTTTATACTCTCTTTTTTTAAAAAAATATCTTTTTACCAAAAAAATGACTTTATACAAGCAATATATAAATGGATTTCTATAATCACTGGATGTGATACAGTATGAATATGCTATGGTATGTTTGTTACGGACATACAGTCAGGAGTTATGGCTGTTGCATGTAACTTCTAAATACTGTAATCTCTGGGTGTTGGGGGTGGCAGGGGCGGGGTGTAGTGCATTTCCATCCTGGTAAAGTCTTCATAGTACTCAGTTCTATATTGCTCAGTAAAATAGAGCTCTTATTTATGTGCTTTTACTTAAAAAGAGGTGGGGCAGGCTACCCGGCCAGTGGCGCTGCAGCAGGTAGTGATCGATCTGGGGGCCCCGCCATTGATTGCCCCACAGAGGGATGCCCAGGCCAGCCATTAATTGTACCCCAAGCCTGTCTCCCACAGAAGGAGACTGGTGGCAGTGGAGCAGCACTGCATAGTGGCGAGCAGTGGCAGCCAGCCCAGGGAAGGAAAGCCCAGATAGGCCATGATCTCAGGCCAGGGCTAGGGACCCTACCAGAGGAATCCCGGATTGTGAGAGGGTGCAGGCCAGGCTGAGGAACCCCTCCCTCCCCCCCCCCCCACAACCCCCCAGTGCTTGAGTTTTCATGCACTGGGGCTCTAGTTTCCATTTAAGATGAGAGTGGATGCAGAAATGTGTGCAAGGGTGCCATGAACAATAATCAGGGGTGTTTCCTATACTGAAGTGTTTCTGGTAAGTTTAGACTTAAGGGATGTTAAATTAGATTTTTAAAATAGCCGTTTGTTCAAGGAAATGAGCATAGCATGAGGGAACGTACTAAGTGAAGTTAGCAAGGGATTTAGTCATTTCACAGTCATTAATTAGCACATACAGAGAAAGGTGAGCTGAAATATGAAGGTATGGGAGAAGGCAGGAGGTCTGCCATTGAGGGCCTTCTAGGCCACGATGAAGAGCTTTCAGAAAAAAAGTTTATTTTGGGAAGATCGTTCTGTGTGGAGGACATATTCAAGGAAAGTTATACTGGGAGATGGAAATTGTCCATTAATGATGTTAATACAATAGCCAGTGTGTGAGATGATGGTGACCTGTTGGTAGTACATGTAAAAAGTAAGCTTTGTGTTTGAAAAATATAGACATGCTGAATTTCACAGGACAGTGAACTGACTGAAGGTAGGTGTGTGAGGAAGAGAGGGGCTAAATAAAGTCCCAGATCCCTGTCCTGAGAACAGGAACAGTGGGGCCTGAGAAAGAATTACGTGTTGGACAAGTTGAATTAGATATGCCAGTTGAAGGTCCATATGGATCAGTCATCTGGATAATTAGATATTGGAGTCCAAATTTTATGGGCAAATGAATTCAGACTCCTCTGATATTCTTCTCATTCTAGTATGACTTGTCAAGCACTTAAGCAAAACAACACATTGATAGGAGAAATATTGCATAAACTGTGAGATGCTGACCTGCATGAAAGGGCTTTTAAGGTGTTTATTTTTCTTGTTTTTCTTAAAGTAGGAGTCATTTTCAGACTCTACATCTTTTTTAACGGATTTAAATATAGACAACAGTATGAGGATCACCAGAGGGAATAGGGAAAGGGGAAGTAGAAGAAGGTAAAGGCGGGATAAATGGTGGTAGGAGACTTTGTGGTGAACACACAATATGATATACAGATGAAACCTGTATATTGTACACCTGAAGCCTATATAATTCTATTAACCAATGGAACCCCAATTAATTCAATAAAACTTTAAATAGATAGATAAAAGGATTTAGAGAAGGCTCATTTGGTACTGTTACTCTAAATTAGCTCTTATTAAAATTTTGAAACCTATTTAACTTTAAGTATAAACCACAGATACTACTATCCTATCTAATAAAAGAATAATATGCAAATTGACCATACCTTCCATCCAGCCATGCCCACCAGCCACACCCATCGGCCAATCAGGAGTAAATAAACTGCACAAAGATGGCTGTGGCCACTGAGAGCAGGAGGGAGGCTTGGGTTTCCCCAGCAATGAGGAAGCCAAGCTTTCTGCCTGCCCTTGCCGGCCTAGGACTCCACTCAGTGCTACAAAGTTTCAATTACAGAAGATATATTTCAACAGAAGTGGCAGTAGCCACAGAGCTGGAGAGAGCAGAGGCTAGGGTCGCCTGGGTGATGGAGGAAGCCAAGCTTCTACAGCCCTAGCAACTGGGCCTCCACTCTAGGCTACAATGTTTCAATTATAGAAGGTAAATGTCCCAACAGAAATGGCTGTCACCATGGAGCAAGCAGAAGGTTTGGCTACGCAACAAGCTACAAAGATTCAATTGTAGAACATAAATTAATCCCTGATCCCCGGGCCTTTGCTTGGATCGCTGGAGCATGGCCAGCCTGCAAACCACCACAGGCCCCCCGTTAAGGCCGCACCATGCCCCAAGGGAACCCCCACCCTGATCTGGGACACTATTCAAGGGCAAATCAGCCGATCCCCACCCATGCACCAGGCCTCTATCCTATCTAATAAAAGAGTAATTTATAGATTGACCATCACTCCCAAACACAATAGGGCTGCCCTCATATGGTCAAAGATCCTTCCCCCATGTGGACACAAGATGGCCAGCACAAGATAGTCAGGGAAGGGCCGTTGGGAGGTTCCAGGCCTGCAAGGGAGAGCAGTTGGGGGTGATCAGGCTAGCAGGGGAGGGCAGGTGGGAGGGACCAGGCCTGCAAGGGAGGGCAGTTGGGGGTGATGAAGGCTGCAGGGAAGGGCAGTTAGGCGTGACCAAGCTGGCAGAGGAGGGAAGTTGGGGCCAAACAGGCTGGCAGGGGACCAGTTAGACATCAATTAGGCAGGCAGGATAGTGGTTAGCAGGTGATCAGGCTATTAGGCAGAAGTGGTTAGGGGCAATCAGGAAGGCAGGCAGGCGAGCACTTGGGAGCCCACAGTCCTGGATTGTGAGAAGGATGTCTGACTGCCTGTTTAGACTTGATCCCACTGTGATCAGGTCTAAATGGGCAGTCAGATATCCCTTGAGGGGTCCCAGATTAGAGAGGGTGCAGGTTGTGCTGAGGGACATTCCTACCCTCCCACCCTTGTGCATGAGTTTTATGCACTGGGCCTCTAGTATTGAAATGAAATGCAGTGGGTTAGATGAAAAAAAGTTAGATCCTAACTATGTGCAGAAGAGGTGAGTTAGACAGTGTCTTACCAGAGTTAATGTCTGTCAAGTACAATTACCAAGTCAAATAATAATTATATGAATTTTCCCTATCTGCACAAAAATGTAGTTTAATATTCTCATGCTTTTGATCTTACAATTGAAACCTCTGACATATGAGTAGTTGTAGTACTTTAATGTATTTAATTAATAATCACTAATTTCTTGAATAAATAATGATTATTAGTTTTCAAAACTCATGGTTTATGCAAAAACAATTGATTAAAATGAAGTGTTTCAAATCATAGCAAATAATTGTGAAATAGATTACTAAGAAACATTTTATTATAAGTCTTTATTTCTTTTAGTAATTTATTTATTTGTGTGGGAGAATATACCATAGAGATGCATAACAATTATATTTATTTGTAGGAAATGTATCTTTTGCTTTATCAAAAACTTCCTGTCTTCTTAGTATTATTCTATAGTAAAAGGAATAGGGGCTCCTTGGAAAAAAGGTCTGGTTCCAGAACTGAGGAAGGGGAAATGCAAGATGAAATTGAAGAATCTTGAAGTGCCAAAAAGTGAGAGAAAAACAAGAGAGAGAAGAGAAATGAGGATGGATGAAGGCAGAGGAGCAGGCGAGGCAAAGTATAGAGGAACCCATCTAAAAGTGCTCCCAACTGCTAAAGCTAGAATGGTTTTAACAATGACATATTGGATTAAACTCAAAGAATGCAATGAAGATGAATAAATCTGTAATGCTATAAATAACTGAGTGAATGAAAACATGCATGCATGCATGAATGAATGAATGATTGAATGAATAGAATACACTTTTCTTACAAAAGAATTCCAAGTAGTATATGTAGACATTTCCTCTTCCGGGAGGTACACATTAATTCCCCTTACCTTGATTATGGGTTGGGGTATGGTGACTAATTTCTACAGGAAACTGTACCGAAAGGGAAAATAGTGATTTTACAATAAAAAAAATTAAGCAGACATCACCTTCATCTACATCACTAGTGAGAAGTCATGTTCAAATTGTGCTTGCCCTGATGGGAGATGATAAGGATACCACAATTTGTGATGTTTTTCCTAAACAACAGAGACACCTGTTTAGTTCTAAAAAAAAAAAAAATTCATAGCAACTCAAGCTGAAGAAGATTCTACAAAAATACCTGATAGGTAGTTCTTGAAGGATTAAAGTTATGAATAATGAGGAAAGACAGAAAATGCTACAGATTAAAGGAGGTTGATGAAACGGGATGACTGAATACAATGTGAGAATCTTGATTGGAGCCTGGAATAGAAAAAAAAGACATTTGTGAAAGGTAGTCTGTATTTCAGTGAATAGCATTATCCCTAAGTTAATGTCTTAGATTTGACAAATGTTCACGTTGTGGAAAATGTTAGAGGAAGTTTGGTAAAGGGTCTATGTACCTTGATGCATGAAGGTTAATAAAACATATTAATCAGCTATAGTATACAGGTATCCTACATTATAAATATTGAGCTATCATTATACATTTTGAAATATAACCAAAGGAAATGACATTCTCCTCTCTCTCCCTCTTTCATATATATATGAGTAATATATTGGGATGTTCCCTTCTAGATTTTATACATTTACTTATCTATCTAGTTTATGGAATAACACATACATTATATGTGCATGTATGTGTGTATATATGTATGTGTGTGTGTGTTCATAAATGCATATGTACATACATATCAGTGGTTCTCAACTTTTCTAATGCCACAACCCTTTAATACAGACCCTTCAATACAGTAATTCATAATACTGTTATGAATCGTAATGTAAATATCTGTGTTTTCCGATGGTCTTAGGTGACCCTGCTAGCGGTTCTCAACCTGTGGGTCGTGAACCACAGGTTGAGAACTGCTGCTATAGAGAGAGCTTAAGACCATTGGAAAACAAAGATAATTTACTTTATAATTCATAACAATAGCAAAATTACAGGTTTGAAGTAGCAATGAAAATAATTTTATAGTTGAGGTTCACCACAACATGAGGAACTGTGTTAAATGGTCATGGCATTAGAAAGGTTGAGAACCACTGATATGTATGTACATAGGCATTTATGAACACACACACACATACATATATACACACATATATGCACATATAATTTATGTATTATTCCATAAACCAGATAGATAAGTAAATGTATAAAATCTAGAAGAGAACATCCCAATATATTACTCATTAATATTGGTGCACTCTTGTGTTAGGGCATTTTCTATTACATTTTTTAATTTCTTATCAACAATAAGCATCCTGTATAATAAAAGCCTAATATGCTAAGTGTCTATTCAGCCTGTTGGCCGTTCAATAAATCAAACCGTAGTATGTTAATGATATGACAAGGCTTCTCAACTATTCACTATGAAATGTACTGACCACCAGGGGGAAGATGCTCCAACCGGTAGCTAAGCTTGCTGCTGGAGTCTGGCCAGTTGGGACTGAGCGAGACATGCCAGACATGCCCTGGAGCCTTCCCATGGTCCTTCCCTGGCTGGCCAACCTCTCATGTTCTTCCCCGGCCCCAATCATGCACCAGTGGGATCCCTCAACCTGCATTCCCTTTCAATACATGACCCCTGGGGGATGTTGGAGAGCTTATTTGGGCCTGCTCCCCCAAGCCAGGCCAAGGGAACCCATAGGTGCATGAATTCATGCACTGGGCCTCTAGTGCATTATATATATATTTTTAAAAATGGCAAAGGTATTTTTAAATATGAAAATCTTTAGATGGTAAAAACTTCTCCAAAATATCTTATTCAAATTCATAAAGTAGACTATGTAACAATGGAAAAAAAGATTTCTGCTATGTTATTTGATGAAGTGGGCACATAACCAGCTCTGAGTTATTGTTAGAAACAAAACTGTGGAAGCACTATGTGATTTTGCATTCACTTTTTGACTAGCCATTATTGTTGTTCAGATTGCTTAAACAGTTTCACCATGCAGATTTAATCACTGCACAGAAAGCTTAATTCTAGGGAGTGATAAGCAATCAGGGTAATGGGGCGAAAAATGGTGGCTTGTCCCCAAATAACCACAACATATTATTAGATGTCAAATAAAATCTTAATGGATTTTTGTAGGAAATAAAACTAAATTCTGGGTGTTTCAATACCTCAGACTCTCTTAAAAGTGTAGGGTATGTGTTTATGTATACAATGTATATCATAAATTATCTCCAGGAATTTTATAATTTCAAGGTCAACTCTAAGATCATAGCCACACCCTGATGTTGTGAAAGCAAATAACCCATTGAAAAAAAGATTACCTTTGATTATATAATGAGAGAGAACTGAGTTGCAAAGCATTTTGTCAGTTTTTCCACTAACCACTGACCAATGACCATTGTAAGATTTGGCTTGGTGGCTTGAATAGCATCCCTTCACGTTTTTGTTAATATGCTAAGACTGACTGTCTGAAAGAAGAAAAAAAAACATTCCTATTCTTTCTGTCACTTTTTTCTTTGCTTTAAATGCAAGGAAAAGAGACATCAACATTTTCATAAGTCACTATTCTATACCTAAAACTGAATATAGATTTTGATTTAGGAGAAGAAAAAGGTGGAATAAATTCCTTCTTCTATCTAAGCTCAGAGAATATGAATGAAAAATATGTTATGTCAATCCTATCTAATAAAAGAATAATATGCAAATTTGACTGTACCTTCACCACAGCCACACCCACCAGCCAATCAGGAGCAGATTATGCAAATCAACCCTAAGCAAGATGGCTGCTGCCACTGAGAGCAGGAGGAAGGCTTGGGTTTCCCCAGCAACAGAGGAAGCCAAGCGTTCCACCTGCCATTGCCTGCTTAGGCCTCCAATCAATGTTACAATGTTTAAATCATAAAAGATACAGAAATGGCAGCAGCCATTGAGCTGGAGAGAACAGAGGCTTGGATCTCCCTGGCAACAGAGGAAGCCAAGCCTTCAGCTTGCTGTTGCTGGCCTAGGCCTCCACTCTAGGCTACAAAGTTTCAAACAGAAATGGCTGCCGCAATGGAGCGAGCAGAAGGCTTGGCTCTGCTCTAGGCTACAAAGTTTCAATTGTAGACATAGATTAATCTCACATACCAGGGTCTCTGCTTGTGTCACTGGGGGGTGTGGCCGGCCTGAAAACCTCCACAGGCCCCTCGCCCAGGCTGCCCCTCACCCCAAGGGAACCCCCAACCTGATCTGGGACACTCTTCAGGGCAAACCAGCTGGCCCCCACCCATGCACCAGGCCTCTATCCTATCTAATAAAAGAGTAATTTGCAGATTGACCATCACTGCAACACACAAGAGAGCTGCTCCCATGTGGTCAAAGATCCTGCCCCCATGTGGACACAAGATGGCCACCACGAGATGGCCAGCAGGGGAGGGCCATTGGGAGGTTCCAGGCCCTGCAAGAGAATATAGTTGTGGGTGATCAGGCCAGCAGGGGAGAGCAGTTTTGAGGGACCAGGCCTGCAAGGGAGGGTAATTGGGGGTGATCAAGCCTGCAGGGGAGGGCAGTTAGGGGTGACCAGGCCAGCAGAGTAGGGAAGTTGGGGGCAAACAGGCTGGCAGGGGAGCAGTTAGACATCAATCAGGCTGGCAGGGTAGTGGTTAGGGGGTGGTCATGCTGGCAGGCAGAAGCTGTTAGGGGCAATCAGGGAGGCAGGCAGGTGAGCAGTTTGGAGCCAGCAGTCCTGGATTGTGAGAAGGATGTCCAGCTGCCTGTTTAGGCCCGATCCTACAGCAAGGGCCTTAACGGGCATTTGGACATCCCTCGAGGGGTCCCAGATTGGAAATGGTGCAGGCTGGGCTAAGGGACAACCCTCCCCCCCCCCCACCGTGCATGAATTTCGTGCACCGGGTCTCTAGTTAATATATATTGAAGGTGTATAAAACCATGATGTGTTGTTGTTCAACTGTCACTGATATAAAACTGAGTGCTGATTTCCTTTCTAGAATTTAGAATTTATTCCTTCCTTCTAACTTTCCCCTTAAGAACTTTTCAAGACAAAATGTGATATCTACTAACTACTGGATTATCATCATCAGATTTCACTTTTTCTCCCTTTTATCTTTCATTCTGGATGATAAAGATATTTTATGTGGAATTCATCTGGGACAGTATAGTTGATTAAGCTCAAGTCTAATTGGCTTTGCAGTGCCAGCAGAAACCAAAATTGAATGGCTGTTTTTTTTTTTTCCCCATAGTAAAATAAACTTATATGTTTCATAGTCTCAGAGAATAAAATTCTGTAGATTAAGAACGCCTTTTTTATTGACAGTAAAGAACGGATTATTAGAATTATAACTTAAATATCAAAGTTAAACTTTTCTCTCTGAACTTTTTAGAATGCAGGTATTCTCTAAACTACTTTTAAAATATCCAAATATTTGATATAATGGAATAAACATTTTTAAAGAATTTAAAATCTATCAATGATTTGAAGAACACAGATTTTCTTTCTCTTTAATTTTTAAATTAAATTTTATTATATATTTTTAATTCTTATTGACATTATTAGAATGGCATGGTTAATAGATTCTACACGTTTCAGGTGTACAGTTCTATTGTATTGTGTTCATCACCCAAAGTCAAGTCTCCTTCCATCACCCTTACCCCAAATTCAGAGGCAGCATTGTGATTCTAAATTAACTAGAGGCCCAGTGCACTTGGAAGGAGGCATCCCACAGCCAGGACTACACCCTCTTCCAGTCTGGGAGCCTTGCGGAATGTGCCTATGTCTTCAGGTCGACATCCTTAATGCTGCCGCAGACAGGAGAGGCTCCCACCATTGTTGCTGGCTTCTGCCTGAGCTGTGCTCCCCTTGTTGGAGCATACTGACCACCAGGGGCCAGATCCTGCATTGAGCATATGCCCCCTGGTGGCTAGTGCATGTCATAGCAAGCAGTTTTTCCGTGTAGTAACTATGCATATTAGCATTTTATATGCCTAAATGACCATCACAACCGAATGGATGTCCAAACAGGTTGCATCAGGCAACTAGGCTAGCAGGGAGGTTAGTGAGGGTTGACCAAACAATGAAGCAGCAGCTGTGTGGAGCAACCAGACAAGCAGAGGGGAGTAGTGAAGGGCAACCAGGCTGGCAGGGGAGGGAGGCTGTTAGAGGCAACCAGGCTGGTGGGGGGGCAGTAAGGGGCAACCAGGTGGGTAAGCAGGCAGTTAGGGGTCACCAGGCCAGTGAAGGGAACAGTTGGGGGTGACTAGGCTAGCAGGGGGGGGGGCCTAGTAAAGGATGATTAGGCTGTCAGGAGGGGCAGTTGGGGGTGACCAGGCCAGCAGGGGTTCTGTTGACGGTGAGGCCAGCAGGGGAGGCAGTTAGGGGCAATCTGGCAGGCAGACAGGTGAGCAGTTAAGAGCCAGCAGTCCGATTGTGAGATGGATGTCCGACTGCCGGTTTAGGCCCAATCCAGGATTGGGCCTAAACCGGCAGTCAGACATCCCCCAAGAGGTCCTCATTGGAGAGGGTGCAGGCTGGGCTGAGGGGAAATCCCCACCATGCATGAATTTTGTGCACTGGGCCTCTCATATAGGATAATGTCTTATTATGGGCAAGGCCTGTAATTCAATTTTTTTTAGGTAATTAAAGGGAGGGGCAGAAATTTCACTTGAACCTGAAGCTAAAATTGCCCTTAGCTCAAAAATCTGCATACCACTGAGACACATCTTGGTGAGGCTCATTCTGAAGCCCCACACTGTCCTATTATGTGTATAAGTATTGGAACCATCTTATCTCTTTAATGAAAGGAACTTTTTGTTATGTTACAATGACTAACTTTTCTCATGAGTCGTGTATTGGCTTCAAGCCTGCATCCAATATTCATGCAGCAAGTTCAACTTTTCTGTTCAGTACTTACCTAGCCTATCTTTTATTTTATTTTCTCTAAATATTTCTAGAATTTTATGTATTAGATAGGAATAGCCCATGGACACAGACAATAATAGTCTTGTGAAGGCCTGGAAGGGGCAGGTGCAGGGTGGAGGAAATCAATGGGGAAAAAAATTAAACAAAGGCACACCTGTAATACTTTCAACAATAACGATACATTTTAAATAAAGGAAAATAACTTAGCTGAGAAGAATTTTATATGAAATAATATAAGTAATTGCTGTACACTATACTTTATTTATTTTTATTTATTTTTTAAATATATTTTATTGATTTTTTACAGAGCAGAAGGGAGAGGGATAGAAAGTCAGAAACATCGATGAGAGAGAGACATCGATCAGCTGCCTCTTACACGCCCCCTAATGGGGATGTGCCCACAGCCAAGGTACATGCCCTTGCCAGAATTGAACCCAGGACCCTTCAGTCCGCAGTCCGACGCTCTATCCACTGAGCCAAACCAGTCTCGGCTGTACACTATACTTTATATTCTTAACTCCTGTCAAAGAGATATTAATTGACCCTCTGTTCACTTAATATTAATTGAACCTATGTTCACTGACTGCAGGACGGACTTTTGCCCCAGCACTGACTGCCACAGGGACTGCAATCAGACCCTGCTTTTCTATCCTGGCCTCTGTCCAGCCTGATCACAGCCCCCTTGGCAGTCAGTGATGGGTTGCTGAGGCACCCGCAGTGTGGCAGTCTGTGCTGGGATGCTCTGGCGACCCAGCCCTGACTGCAGGACTGAATTCTGATGTTCAGTCAAGCCTTCAATCGTTTTGGATGTTACGGACCCTGGCTCTTTATATATATAGATTAGAGCTATCCAGTTTGACTAGGTTCTCTATGATTTCAAATTAAAAGCCAAAAAAATGAATTTAAAAATACTTTTAATGACAAAATTCTAATTATGAGAAGTATGCTTCTATTTGTACCCAAAGCTTGATCCTTAGATTGGAAAGGCACTAACCAATATGGCATAATAAATTAGATCATTCAATTTCCATTTCAGGGGTACATTATGTAGCCACTGTAAAACAAATCCCCACCATCACCTTCTTTTGAGGATGGTGACAAAATTGTTTATACTTCTAAAAACTTCATGTAATTTTGTCATTGAAATTCCCTAAAATCAAATTAGAACTTTTATAGTCACAATATAGACTAAATATTTGTTCTCTTAACTCATTTATGGCTAAGACTCACTGTAATCAAAAAGATGAGTAGCCGGATTTTCCATTCTAAAGGCAGGGAGCTATCATGAAATTGCAGACAGATATGAAGCCCAGGAGCAAATGGTAAAAAGCTTCTTTAAGTTCAATTAGCTATAAACTCAGAGTACTACCATGAAGTTTACTCAAAATGTAGTAATATATATTTAAAAAAAAACACATTAGGAGGTGAATATGTCACCAAACCCTGAATTCAAGTGCTTTCATTATTTTGTCAAAGGAAAGCTAATTTGTGAGTAAAATGTGTATTTTAAAATCATAAGAATTAGCCTCATTTTAAAGAAGAAACTGAGATTTCATTTTTTTTAATTCTGCAGGAATTAAAATTTTTACTTATTTCAAATAAACTCTAGAGTTCCACATAAAAATTTGAAGTATATAAATCATTCATGGCATTTATGTTGGTCTACATAATTATAATTGAAGGCCATTATTTTTTGAATACATTTTTATTGATTTCAGCGAGAAAGAGAGAGGGAGAGAGAGATAGAAACATCAGTGATGAGAGAGACTCATTGATTGGCTGCCTCCTGCACAGCCCCTACTGGAGATTAAGCCCCCAACCTGTGCATGTGCCCCAAACAGGAATCCAACTGTGACCTCCTTGACTTTTTTGGTTCATGTATAGCTACTCAACACTGAGCCACAGGGTCAGGGCTGCAGACCATTCTTTATGACTACTTCCAATACAATTCACACAGGACACACAATCAATCAAAAGAAGAAATAGGACAAGAATCCACTACTCCGTATTTCTCAGAATAAAACACTTCTTTCTTTCTTTCTTTCTTTTTTTTTCTGTGCAGACAGTGGTTGGAAATACTGGATGGCAACACACAAAAACTGAACTATGATGTGTGTGTTTGTTTTTCTTATTTCAGGGGCTGATGTGATCAACTTTGATGGCCATGTTGTGTTGCCATATAGATTCAGAAACAAGAAGATGAAAACACTGAAAGATGTCATTGCCTTGAAATTTAAAACCACCGAGAGTGAAGGGGTGATCTTACACGGAGAAGGACAGCAAGGAGATTACATTACACTGGAACTGAAAAAAGCCAAATTGGTCTTCAGTTTAAACCTAGGTATGTTCCAACTTTTGGCATCATTGTTTCCATTTATTAATATTTCCATTAGAGAAGTATTAATGTTCTTTAACCCTTAAAATGTAAATTAAAAAAGTTTACATTGTTATCAGTTCACTTTAACCTACAGTGGTTTGTATATATCGATATATTATTCATTCAAAAAAAATTTGGAAAACACCTGTATTATACAAGGTGTATATTAGCTTCTAAATACAGTGGTGAACAAAGAGAGAAGGACCTTGGTTTCACAAAATTTATGACCTAGAGGAGGAATAAGATAGTGTCTTGTGTGTTATTATCTTAAAATAACTAAATCAAAAGAAATGATGTCAAATAGTAAGTATAGTTGACCTTTGAACAACATGCAAACCCTCCCACAGTAGAAAATCCTCATAGCTTTTGAGTAGAGTCAGCTCTTCGCATATGCAAATTCAACCAACCATGGATTTTTAAAACAGTATTTTCTATTGCAGGTTGGGAATCTGAAGTAGGGAATCCAAGGTTGGAATCTAATGTTAGGAATGCTAAAATTTGTTTTTCATTAATTATTGGTTAAGTCCAGGCATACAAAGAGTTGACTGCATTCAATTAATAAAAACTTCATATAAGTGAGCCCACCAAGTTTAACCATAGTATGAAATCAATTAAATGGGCTAATATAATCCTGCAGAGGTAAGAGGAGTCAATATTAGAATATATACTGAGAAAGTTCCTCTACAAGATGTTCAAGTTGCTATCAATGACAAAAGACAACCATGGGAGAAGAGCTTTTAGAAGAAGCATTCACTTCAGACAGAGCCTTGTCGTGCTGTTCCTTGAGCAAGGAAGAGGGTGTAGAGGCAGTGAATAATTGAGCGAAGATGAAATCCAAAAATTAGGAATTTTTCAAATCTTGTAAGAACCTTGAGAGCAGGGGTGGGGACCGTTTTTCAGCCAAGGGTTATTCAGATATTTATGACATCATTTGTAGGCCATGCGAATTAATTAACTTAAAATTAGCCTGCTATATTTGGGGGAAAAATTAAACTAACTCATACCTAATGCATTGACAGGGCTAGACTAAATGATTTAACAGGCCCTATGCAGCCCATGAGAAGAACATTCTCCATCCCTGCTGTAGAGCATGGCACAGGGTTAGATACTATTTTATAAGCATGTCAAGTTTACTGAGACCTCTATAAAGATAATGGTTTCATCCACATGAGAGTTGAAGATGGACTCCTCAGGCACGAGACGAGTTGTCTCTGTCTTTCAGAAGGTAGCTATCAGTGGAGATGCTGAGAAATAGGTCTACTGTAGAGATGATTTTAGTGGCACTTTCAGCATGATTTGTAATGAATTGGGTGTTTAGTAAGAAAGGAAGAGATAAAGTTAAAGGTAATTTCTAGGATACAACTTTGGTGCCAAGAGATGTTAAGTGCCTTTTTCAGAACTAGAGAAAGCTCTATTTTCTCTGTAGAGGAACATTAGTTTAGAGGATCATTAGTTTCCTAGACATTTCATCTAGGAACTACGGAGTGGAGTTCTGTTTGGACAGGGTGCATTTTAGTTGCTTATTGATCATCATCAAAGTTGAGATTTCTCTTAGAGTGGAATGCCTGAGATTGACAGGAGAAGGTGCTATTTGGAGACTAAGAAGGGGGCAATGGATAAGAGGAAATATGAATATGTGATGTCAGAGATGAAGAAAAGAAAATTGGTGGTTACTGTCTTGAAGTCTCTTAAAATGTCACATAAGAAGACAGAAAAAAGGGGGTTACTGCTTAACAACATAGAGGTTACTGGTGATTTAGCCTCAGACTAATATGCATGTAATATAAAAAAAACTGTCTGGAAAGAAATAGACCACACTCTTTGCAGTGGTGGACATGGGTGTGAAATTATTCACAATATTCTATACTCTTATTATTGAACATGTATTTATGTGTTACCTAGGAGAAAAATTAGCCCTAAATAATTTTTGAAGCAAGGTTTAATAGGAGTTAAGAAGACAATATACAAATGATGCATCAGAGAGAATTATACATTTGAAACCTATATAATTTTAATGAAAAAAAATGAAGTTAATAAGAAGGAAATGGGGAGAGAAACACAGGGGAAAAATGTAAGTTATTTTTAAAAATACACACACACAGCAACTGGATTGTATCTTTTTAAAAAATACATTTTATTGATTCTTTACAGAGTGGAAAGGAGAGGAATAGAGAGTTAGAAACATTGATGAGAGAGAAACATTGATCAGCTGCCTCCTGCACACCCTCCACCAGGGATGTGCAGGCAACCAAAGTACATGTCCGTGACCAGAACCGAACCCGGGACCCTTCAGTCCGGAGGCTGACACTCTATCCGGTTTCGGCTGGATTATATCTTTAAAAGTTTTTATTTTCACACTTTTCTCTTAAAAATGTGAAACATACAGAGTCACTATGCTTTTATCAAGGTGTGACATTGCATTACTATTCTGAAACAAGTAATTGCTCATAAGACCACACATACACACACACACACACACACACACACACACACACACACACACACACACACAAGATCAGTACCATTTCCCTAGATAGCAGTTTACTTAAGGGCTTTTATTGACTGACTGAAGTTTATGGCTGCCATGGAAACAGTCACTCGTGCACTGTCCCTTTTTAAGGCCATTACCTAAATGTCAAGTACATCTAGCTGCTGCTTAGTTTAAAACTTAATGTAGTCTTTCACCTGGATTATTATTTTTTTCTTCTTCCTTCCCCCTCCACATGCACACACAATCATCATATTTGATTTCATCACCAAAGGAAGAACATTTGATCTAGGAAATCCATAAAAAAAACACGTTAGATATAGGTATCATTAGAATCTTAAATATGGGGAAAATGGGAAATAATTATTCACTCATCCCTGTGTTTTTTTCTTATTTTATGATTTTCATTCTGAAACAATATTACATTTTTATAGCATTTATTTTCATCTGACTCTCAAAAGTAGTATTTCATTAAACAAAATAGAAAGTGGTATAAAGTACATAAACAGCATCCCCAGATGACCTTAGTAAACATTTTGAATTCTCACAGCCTTTTCCTCTGATTTGTAGTCTTATTTCTATGGAGATCTTATTTCAAAACCAGCTTAAAGCTACATATATACTTTTGCAGGTTTTTGTTTTAAAGTATAACTTCTATACTTTTCCATGTCACTAAATATTACAATGTGCTTAAGATTATGGTATTTGGATTCAGAGGAAATTGACAATTGTTATGCTGCAGTTTGTTGACCAAAAATAACAACACTAACCTCAGTAATAAAAGACCTTACTATTAATGAATATTCACTAAAAGCCAGGAAATGTGTGAGGGTCTTTGCATGTACTAAGTAATGTAATCCTCACAGCAACCTTGTAAAGCAGGTACTATTATTTTCCCTTTTTTACATCTGAAGAAACAAGAGATCCGAGAAGTTGTCAACTTGCCCAGCATCATTGAACATCAGAAGCTAGGCCCTCTGGCTTCAGAGCTCATGGGACACTTACTTCAACAGGAACCTAATTTTTTAAGCTAATTATTTTAAGGGAACATATATTATTTTCATCTTTACTAACTTTTATGTACTTTGAACATACAACTTTTTAAGTATAGTCACATGCTGCTTTTCTCTGTAGCAACTTTAGTAGACAAAGCATCAACCCATAGTGGGGTGTGTGTGTGTGTGTGTGTGTGTTTGTTTTAATTTATTTTTATTATTGGGAGTCTAACAGATGTTCCCCTTCCCCACCCACTATGTTAGTCCCCTCCACTGAGCTCCTGCCCCACCCAGGCCTTCATGACACTATTGTTGGTGTCCATGGGCTATGCATATATGCATATACTAAATTCTTTGGTTAATCTCTTCCCAACAACTCTCCTCCTCCCTTTCCTCTGGATTTGTCAGCCTGCTCCATGCTTCCATGTCTCTGGACCTATTTTGTTCATCAGTTTATTTTGTTCATTAGATTCCACATATATGTAAAATCATATGATATTTGTTATTTTCTCTGACTTGCTTATTTCACTTAGCATATAATCATCTCCAGGTCCATCCATGCTGTCGCAAAGGGTAAGAGATCCTTCTTTTTTACAGCTGCATAGTATTCCATGATGTAAATGCACCACAGCATTTGTCATCCACTCATATGCATATGGGCACTAGAGCTGTTAGTGTTTTTATAAAAGGTCGTCTTCTACTCAGAGCCCTGGTGTCATCACCTTACTTCTTTTCTACTCCTGGGATGTAGGAAGCAACCAGCTTGGCCCCATAAATGGCCACACGTCCGTGATGATGGGGAGCCTGCTGGATGATCACCACTGGCACTCCGTGGTCATTGAGCGTCAGGGCCGGAGCATCGACCTCATGCTGGACAGGAGCGTGCAGCACTTCCGCACCAATGGGGAGTTCGACTACCTGGACTTAGACTATGAGGTGAGCTTGAAGACATATAAACTGTGATTAATGTCTAGTGGCTGCCTCAGTCTCCCACTTGTATTATTGTTAATTATGTACCTTCCTACACCATTTTCATTTTATTCTCCAAAGAAAAATCAACTTATAATTTCAATTAGCTTATTGATGTGCCATTTTATTATTTTATAAATTTCAAATAACAAATATTTGAAATATTTTTTAAATTTTGGTGCCAAAGTAACAATTTAAAGAGAAAGAAATCTATCATGTTATCAGGATTATTTAATAAGTCCTGAATAAATTTAACTTATGATCTTTCCATTTCTCATTTATTATAATATAACATTAATTACACGATTTTACTCTATAATACACAATATTATAAATGAAGAGTTGCCTAATATTTATTACAAAATATTGAATAAAAAATCCTGAGTTCTGATTTATATTAAGCCATTTATAAACATAACTATTAATAGTTCTTTTGACAAGTTCTATTTTCTCAGATATAATTTCACTAAAGGAATTAAAATAGATAATGTTTTAAAGACATTGTCCTTAAATAAAAATGGCTATTACTTATCCTCCAAATGATCAAAGATTAAGGAAGCTATGATATTGGTCCAGTAAAATTATATATTCTCATACAGGTAGACATACCAGGTATTTTAATAAATTATTTGCAGAGCAATTCAACCATTAAATGTCCATTCAAAAATGTTAATCATACATAGTAACAAGAATTCTGTGGGAACATAATAATCACAGCATAATGTATACTAAGAGAAAAGGGATAATGCTAAATGAACAAGCAACGCATAGCAGTAAAATGAGCAGGATGAAATAGTAATCAGCCAGAGGTTTATGAACTTCTGAATTCAAGGAACTCTTGATGCCTTATTAACATTTCATAGCCATCCTAGACCCTTCTATAGTGGTTAGACCCAAACAACATAATAAATGTTTATGCCTTAATATCTCAGTAGTCATTTGAAAAACAAAATACACATAAAATGAAAGGACAATTTATAATTTTATTTTATTCCTATGATAGTGATTATTTGCTAATGGGCTGTGTGCACCTGCACTGGGCAACTCCCCAGACATTGGGATCAGAGTTGACACTGCCACTCTCGTTTTCTGTTCTACTTTCACTTTTCACATGATACTGATTTTATCAGCACAGTGACCAAAACGTCAACTTCACAAAGACAGGACATTGTCGAAATCAAAGCAGCAGGATGTTGGAGTAGTGAACTACCTCAGCTAGTGTTTAAAACAATGTCCAAAAGTTATCAGGGATCACTGTTTCTTTATAAAATGTAAAATAAACTGTGGCACCTTTACCAGTTTGTGGTATCACCACACTGTGCCTTGGCCCCAAGGTTTAAAATTGCAATTATATACATACACATATATGTGTATCATCTATATCTATATATCTATATATCTATATATATATATATAGATATATATATATATATATATATATCCATATCTGTCTATATATCTATATCTATCTTCAACTGTAACTACATCTACATCTGTATCTGTATATATATAAAATTTAAAAAATGTGGAATTTACTTACCATAAAATAATAAGTAAAAAAAGTTAGGATTTACAACAATGTTTTCTATTTTCTTATATGTTTAAATACTTTCTAACTTCTGCACTGTGAGTATATTACACATATTCCTAAATAGGAACTTGGAATAGAGTATGCTATATAAATCCTAATATGAAGTTTCTAAGTATTAAAATAAATTTAAAGTATTCAGGAAATAATTGCCTCTCAACAAACAACACCTCTCTTTAAGCAAAAAATGATCTTTAAAAGGGAAATGATGTGAGAAGCCCTGGAAGGCCTATCCCCTTCTCTAAATTAGTAAAACTTGGCATATATGACTTACCTCCCACTTTAGGAGAGGATATAAAGATGAATTATTCATTCTCTATTAATAAACTGAAGTACCATAAAAGAAGAGAAATCCTAGAATATGAGCAATGGACAACATAATTTCAATATAAAAAACAGAATTAAAAATTTGGGGTCACAGCCCCAGTTTAGTCTGTGATGAAATATGTGGGTTTTCATGCACACACAATGCTTTCCATGCAGTCAGCAGTTCCGTGGACACTTTGAAACCCATCATTTCAATGCTTCTTAAAAACATTGTTTTTCAATAATTCTATGATCTTGGTTTCTTTAAATTTTCCTTTTGTAATTTTCTAATTTTTAAATATATTTTCAGTTTTCCTCTTTTCTTCCTATATATAAACTTTATGGTAAATGATATATAGCTAACCATAATTTTAAATTTATTAAGTGAATTATTCTGTTTTTCTGTATTATCTCATAAGCCACCAATGATTTGTGGTTTATGAGATAACATAAATCTAATTAGACATTTAAAATGACATGTTGTTAATGTTGTTAAATAATGGAACATAATTATCTAATGACCTTCTAGCACATAAAGATCTTTGCCTTATGTACCAAATATGAAGTCTTGACATTTAAAAACATTTGTTTTCAAAACTTTGTAAGAAAAATTGATGATAGCATTGAGTGATAATTAAACATATTATATCTATATTATATATCATGATATTACATCTAAGATTAATAGACTTATTTATTACTTATTATTAGCAATGCATAAGTAAGTCTAATTTTTATTATATGATAATGATATTACAGTGCTGTAATTTGACCAAAGATATATAGAAAACACATAATCTTTTTTATAGGTAATAATAACTAAAGATTCAGAGGAAGAAATAGTGACCTTCTTTTTTATAATTTAAAAGACCTGTAATATTTATAAGCCTGCACTTCACAAGTTACAGCCCCCAAATTTTAAGATGTTCCTACTCAATGTAGTAATGAGACTTCCTGAACTATTTTCTCTATTCACCATAAGTCTAATGAATGTTTGACTTTAATGGACATAAGACAATACATTTATGTCAGGTAAATACAATATTCCTTGCTTTTGGCTGTAGTTTTTATCAACTTATATATTAGTTTTGATTATCTCATGATGACTAGAGGCTTTTATTGATGGTATATCTTTGAAGGATAGATATAAAATTGTATTTTAATATTACATAATATGTTTGCCATGTAAAGTGTTTTAAAACATTCTCAGGATAAATTATAGAATGCCTTTTGGATAGCAAAACCTCAAGGGATTGTTGCCGTTTTCTTGTTCAAGTTATAATCTAATTGTCAGAATTAATAATGCTATTGTGCACTTCAATAACAAAATAAATTTAAATATAATAGATTTTGAACACAGAAAATATCTGTATATATTGGTTGATGTAAATATAACCAGCCTTGCCTGTATTGATAGCTCTGTCTCATTAAATGTGAATGTTATTTTTTTTAAGTCGGATACAGTGTGAATGTTTTGTTGTTTATTTCTCAAAGATCACCTTTGGAGGCATACCTTTCTCTGGTAAACCAAGTTCCAGCAGTAGAAAGAATTTCAAAGGTTGCATGGAAAGCATTAATTACAATGGCATCAACATAACTGATCTTGCAAGAAGGAAGAAACTGGAGCCTTCAAATGTGGTAAGATCTTTTACCCCAGAAATACTGGTTCATAGAAAAATCACAGAATTTGCATTTTTCTATGGACTAGTGCATAACAAGATCATAGCATTTTTTTTTATCATACTCACATTGGGCTCAACAGTATAAAACTGAGTATAGAATTACCAATGTATAGATCCTGGGTGTACTCTTAGAATTAATACTAGATTTTGAATTGAATTAGCTGGAAATAGATGTTGAGTTTTATTGGTAAAAGTAAACATGTAAAAGTAATCATCAGTGAAGGTACAGAGCAAATTTAATTTTAATATTAATTCAGAGAGAGTCTACCATAGATTTAATAGTTCATGTGCTGAAGTGGAAAAACTATGCATCTAGAGGTAGATAATGGCGGTGTGTAAAAAAAATTGAAGGGCCAGTTAAAAAGATAAAATCATATTCCTCAGAATATATTATGGTGGGAGCAAAGAAGCTGATAAATGTAGATTTTCAGATCTTTAAAAGGGAGGTATTTAGACCCGGGAATATAAAATTTAGTATATATCAATATAAAATTCAGTATGTCAAATTTGTGTGTACAAAATGAGAGTATGAGATAAGAAGAATAGTTTTGCAATTTTTGTTTTAATTTTGTACATTCATGTCACTGCATAAGCATTAATTAATTATGATTTAACTACAGTTTATGAGAATTTCAGTGGGATTTTGAGGTGAATAAAGAAATCTGAAATAATCAAAACTGCTGATACTAAATAATTAAAATTTATATATAAGTGTGAGTATAAAAGCCAACATCATTTGCTCCAGAATATCAGTTTAATAAATAGCAAGCAATTGACCATGATTCTCACTGAGACCAGAGTAATATAATAATAACCATCTGAATAGGACATCCAGAAGACAGAGGCATCACCTCCCCAGCTGATGCATCATTAATTAGGGGGAGAGAGCAGCTTTTCGCTGTCTTCAGAGAGTCTAGTCGTCCATTCTGAAGCTCTCAGAGATGCAGGGCCCATCCCCTCACCAGCCCATCACAGCAGGCTGCCTATCAATTTCATGACGGATTGTGTTTGTTACATCCAAACGTGATGGCTAACTTCTGCATCTTGTTAGGCATACTGTTAACACTCCAAGTACTCATGTCAAGGTATCCAATTGCTGAATCCAAATCAGCCTACTACATGTGATAGTTGGAGACAGGCTAAAGCTTTGCTTTGGGAAATACAGAATTACAGCTTTGTCTACTGTCTTCCATGGATCCTTATTTTATTCTGCATTTTCCTCAAAGAATGCTCTTCTGTTTTATAGGGAAACCTGAGTTTCTCCTGCGTGGAGCCTTACACGGTGCCCGTCTTTTTCAATGCCACCAGTTACCTGGAGGTTCCTGGGCGGCTCCACCAAGACCTGTTTGTGGTCAGTTTCCAGTTCAGGACTTGGAACCCCAATGGTCTCCTGCTTTTCAGTCACTTTGCAGATAATTTGGGCAACGTGGAGATTGACCTCACTGAAAGCAAAGTTGGTGTTCACATCGATGTCACGCAGACCAAGAGGGGTCAAATAGACATTTCCTCAGGTCAGTGAAATCTCCCCATGTTTGCTCCCGAAACTGCTAAGGTGATTTCCGCAGATAAAGTTGCATTGGTTTGGTTTGGTTTGGTTGGTGTTACATGCTGGTGGTTATATTTGGATCCAGACTTTGAGATTCTTTCTTTGTTGCCCTGAGTGCTGATTGAATAATGGAAACTCAACTCTGAGAAGGTGAGGAGTGAGTGAGGAAAAAAAGTTGGTCGGGACTGTCTTAGGACACCAAAATCTTCTATTTCTTATCAATGGCAATTCCTATTTAATGGAGAAATTGATATTTCTTTAAATGAATAGTTTATCTTTAAAAACAAAAAAATGATATCTTTTGAATTCATGGTCATTCAGATATCTTTTAAAATTAGTAATGGGATTATATTCAACCACCTGAATTAAAACTTCAAAGGATTTTGCTAAATTTGTAGGGAAAAAAGCAAACAGGAGTGAGTACAAGATGTATGTATCAACCGAGGAGGGTGCTTTTTAAACTTGACATCACAGTGGCATGATGAACTGACACTTAGGTAACATTTTTGTTACCTGAACAGATGTAGCAAACTTGGAACATTCTTTGAGTAATGCGGTACAAAGAAAGTTGAAATTGCATAGTGAGATATTCTAAACAAAGAAAAATTCGACATGTATGGGACTGATAAGCAGTAAAATGTTCACACAGTTTCACTAGATGTTTCTAGCAATGGTTGTTTATTTTGTAAAGTACTCCTTAGAAGACAGAGAAAAAACTGGGTGCTGAGCAACTTGGACAGAGATGTACAAAACAGAGAGGAGGTTCATGAGCGAGTGCTCAGCTGCATGACTGCTGGCCCGCAGGCTAGACTTTCCACGTTCACTGGTGACGCTATATGCATACCCCTGACACTGTTCCTAACGGGTCCTATATGTGTTCATCTCACTCCGCCTCTGTGTGGTCAGCTTTCTGAGGGCAGCAGCCTGGCCTGTTCTATCTCTGACATATAGAACAACATTTATAACAGAAAAGATGTCCTGGGAAATGTTTGTCAAGGTCAGCGTGGTGGCCCTTTGATCCAGTGTTCACTAACAGCAGAATGTATGTCTTTTTTTTTTTTTTTTTTTTTTTGTAAATAGGCTTTGTGTTTCTGTATGGACTGTTGCTGAAAAGAATTCAAGGAAGATATAGTGACCATTCTGTAAGAGGTGTTTCTGAAATCAAAGGCTTGTGTAAACTACCTAGATGTTTACTTTTTCAGTTTTTGCTTTGTTGGGTGTGCTTTTTCCCCTGAATGTTCCCAGTCAAAATGATTGATCAACCATATTTTATCACTACTTCCCAGTACAAATTCACTTGGGGAGATTTAGTAAATAGAAAATATCTGGAGAGATCAGTATAGCACATAAAACAAATACACATATAAATATTTACCACAGATGGAACACTCACTAAATCCTGCCATGATTCATGATTCTTTTCTAGTGAAGAACCACATAAAAATATGTAGTAAGGCCTCCCTCCTGGAGTGCTCTAAACAAATCCAACTTCCTGAGACCATTACAATGGAAAGAATAGGATCCTAAACATAGTGATCAACAAACAGTTAACTAATTGAATTTGGTCTAATTTAGGACTCCAAGATACTCTCATGTAATTTAAACTGTGTTTATTAAACTATAAAGAATAAAGAAATTGAACACTTAACAACTAATACACTTTAATCGATTTGCTTAAGTGTGATAAAATTGGACTTTAGAAATCTGTGTCAATTTAGCCAATTATCCATGCAAATTAAGGGAAACTGGTATGAAATCTAAATATTTCTATAGTCTCTCTCTTACATATTGTAAGAAAAAACCTTAGTGTTTCACTGCTGTTTTTTTTCCCATACATGTAGTGAGAACTGAGATAATATCAGATATTATTGCTCAAGTTTGAGAAATTTTAGTAAGTAAATAGACATACACACATTTTTTAAAAGTTAAATCCTGTACTCATTGAAATTATGTTTATTAAAAAGTAAAGGAAAAAGGGAATCCAAAATGTCATAACTGCATTTATTCATCCTACAAATATATAGAGTACATAGAAGATGATTTCATATGCATTTCAATGCATCTTAAGTTCTAGTGATGCCACTGTAATAACCTGATTATTATTTAATAGGAAAAGAACAAAGGGAAGACTAACTAATATAGACATGCCATTTATACAGCTTTGTCAGGAAGCTGCAAATCAAAGGGGGAAGGGACTGGACAATAGGCATGTGTCAGTGAGGTCTGGGTGACATGGGAAGATACTTATCTGTCGGTCATACCTGGGAAGTAGTCAGTGGCCGGAACAGGCATGGCCTCTGCAAGGACATGAAATTGAGATAGTTAATTCCTGAACAGAGAGCTCTCTTTCTTGGCTCTTGTGCTTTTGGCCTTCTTGCTCCCTTGGAATTCTTGTTGTAGGCGTGCACTCCCCTGCTTTTACCCCCATGGCTTATGGCCATGTGGGGCCCACACAGTGATTAGCCTAATGCTACATCAGACTCAGCTCTACCATGGAATAGAAACTATGGGCATTGAGTCTATATTTAGCTCCACTGAACCCCAACTACACATTTTCTAAGATTGGACTAAGAGACATGGAACTTTGCAAATCAAGAAATGTAACTGTATACAAATAAAAACCATTTATTGGCCTGTGTGAACCTTAAAAAATTCCTTTTCTGAAGATATCACAAGAACCCCACTCCCACTAGTGATAGAGGAATTCCACCCACTCAGTCCTCCAGCAACACTAGTTGTTCAGGGGGATTTACTGTATAATTTTTTATTGGAAAACTAAAGGTGTCTTTCAGGAACAAATTATGATATTACTAGAGGCCTGGTGCATGAAATTCATGCACATATTGGAGGGAGGGTGTCCCTCAGCCCAGCCTGTACCCTCTTTCCAATCTGAGACCCCTTGAGAGATGTCTAACCCAGGGAATCAGGACTAAACAGGTGACTGGACATCCCTCTAACAATCCAGGACTGCTGGCTTTCATCTGCCCTCCCCTGCAGGCCTAGTACTCCCAATTGCCCTTCCCTGCTCACCTGTCCTCCACTGCAGGCCTGTCCCAACTGCCCCCCCACAACTGCTCTCTCCTGAAGTCCTAGTCCCAACTGTCCTCCACTGCAGGCCTGGTCTTCCCCAATTGCCCTCCACTGCAGGCCTGACCCCCCCAACTCTCTCCCCTGCAGTTCCAGACCCCCCCAACTGCCCTCTCCTGCTGACCTGGTCTCCCCCAATTGCCCTCCTCTGCTGGCCTGGTCACCCCTAACTGCCCTCCCTGCTGGCCTGGTTCCCCCCCAAAAAAAACTTCTCTCCCCTGCAGGCCTGGCCCCTTCCCTAACTGCCCTCCCCTGCACGTCATCTTGTGGTGGCCATCTATGGTGGCCATCTTGTGTCCACATGCGGGCAGCCATCTTTGACCACATGGGGACAGCCATCTTGTGTCTTGGTGTGATGGTCAATTTATATATTACTCTTTTATTAGATACTAGTGGCCCGGTGCATGAAATTCGTGCACATTAAAAGGGTATTAATTAGAGGAAATAATTTAATATTTCTATGTGCTCTTTCTCTACAATAGAAGTATCAGAGAATAAAGAAAATTAGTAAAATGTTTATGAAAACCTTCTTCCTGTCAAAGTCTGGGGCACACCACGGGGCCCAGAATCAAGTCCTTACTCACTTGGTGCCTCAAAATCACATGAGACCCAGACCCAGCCTCCCCGCCAACATACACATTGGGATAGATCCAGACCCTGTCAGTCCAAACCTTGTCAAGCCCTGCAGGGTGCGTCCTCAGGTCCCCTGGCCCAGCACCAGGATGGGGGCGTGGCCTGAGGTCCCCCATCAAGTCTCACCAGGTGGGAGACATGACCTGAGATCCCCTACCAAGCCCCACTGGGTAGGGGGCATGACCAGGGGTCCCACCAGGCAGAGGAGCAAGCCTCCGGTCCCCCAGCCCAGAACCAGGAGGGAGGCACAGCCTCAGGTCCCCCGTGAATCCCCACTGGCACGGGGGTGCAGGCTTAGGTCCCCTGTGAAGCCCAGCTGGGTGGGGGGCACAGCCTGAGGTCCCCTGTCAAGCCCAGCCAGGCAGGCAGGGCACAGCCTCAGGTCCCCTGGCCTGATGCTGGGGCGGGGGTATGGTCTGAGGTCCCCTTGCCTAGTGCCGGGGTATGGGTGCATTTTGAGGTCTCGTGACAAGACCTTCCAGGTGGGGGCACAACCTGAGGTCTCCTGTCAATCCCTGCCAGGTGGAGAAAACAGTCTGAGGTTCCCTAACCCAGCACCAGGATGGGAAGTGCACTTTGAGGTCCCCTGTCAAGCCCTGCTGGGTTGGGAGTGTGGCCTTCAGTCCCCTGCCAAGCCACACCAGGTGGGAGGCACTGCCTGAGGTCCCCTGGCCTGGAGCTGGGGTGTGAGGAGCAGCCTGAGGTCCCCTAGCCCAGCACCAGGGCAGGAAGCACACCTTGAGGTTCCCTGTCAAGCCCTGCTGGGTGGGGGGCATGACCTGTGGTCCCCTGTCAAGCTCTGCCTGGCAGGGGGAGCAGCCGGAGGTCCCCTAGCCCAGCACCAGGAAGGGAAGTACACTTTGAGGTCCCCCGTGTACTTCCCACTAGGTGGAGGACATGGCCTCAGGTCTCTGGCCTGGTTCTGGGGTTGGGGTCCAGGCCTGAGGTCCCCTGTCAGCACCTCTGGATTGGGGGAAGGTATAGGCCTCCTGTCCCGCTGCCACGACCACCTCACGCTCTCCATGAGCAGGTATGCATAGGGAAGGCTGGGCCAGGATAATTGGGAGGGGGTGTTGGGGGGTCAGCATCCTGGGTGAGCTGGGCCTCACAGCCTCTCTGCTTCAGCTCCCAGCATCCCGGACCTAAGGAGTAGTGCTTTCACAGAGGCCTGGCAGGCACTGGATATGGCGATGCCTTAAAAACAGAAGAAGCCCCCTTTAAGTCTGGCTGGAAGTGCATTGGGAACTTATAGTCGGGGGAAGCAGCCCAACATCAGGGCTGAAATAAGACCTTGGGTAGCCTCTGGAGGGGGCAAACCAACAGTAAAGGGCATCTTTGAAACAAAGACATTTGAAAGTACAGTGGATATTAGGTGATATTAATGAATTACCTTAACTTTTCAAGGTGTGACAATGACTGAATATTTACTTCTTTTTTAAATATACTCATCAGAGGATATTTAGTGGGAAACAACTTTCTTTGAAAGTATGGTGCTGTCCTGGCCCAGCCCTCCCCGCACCATGGACGCCTCAAAGACCGAGCCTCTCCTGCTGGCTCGCTAGGCCCTCGAAAACACCCTGTGCAGAGGCGTGGTCCCTGCTTCCTTCCCTGCCCCCACCAGAGTGAAGCGAAGCATTCCCAGCTGGTGCTGGCATGAAGTGCTTTGTTCCCTGCCTGTGGTCCTCGCCTGCGTCCACCCCCCCCCCCCCTTGCGTTCCCGCCTGCTCTGGTGTGAAGGGAAGTGTTCCCCATGGGCATGAAGGGAAGTGTTCACTGGCATCCAGGCAAGCCGTGGCCACCCCCCCAGTTGCGCCCCCCCGCTCCTGATTGGCTGGTAGCATAGCCAATCAGGAGCCAAGGTATGGTCACATTTGCATGTTACTCTTTTATTAGATAGGATTATAATAGTAGTAAAAAAGAAATCCATGCCAAAACCAGTTTGGCTCAGTGGATAGAGCGTTGGACTGCGGACTGAAGGGTCCCGGGTTCGATTCCGGCAAGGGCATGTACCTTGGCTGCGGGCACATCCCCAGTAGGGGGCGTGCAAGAGGCAGCTGATCGATGTCTCTCTCTCTCATCGATGTTTCTGACTTTCTATCCCTCTCCCTTCTGCTCTGTAAAAAATCAATAAAATATATTGAAAAAAAAAGAAATCCATGTGTATTATTATCTGATATAGCCAAAAATAAGAAGAAAAATAAAAAACTAAAATAAGTTTTTTATTATAAAATGCCTTAATTTTATGCCACTAAATCACAAATCAATGTTTAGAATAATACTCTAAAGTTGTGATCTGCCAAGAAGAATAAAGTCATAAAATGTGATTCAGTAGTTATATAGTGGAAGGAAAGTTAATTGTATTAAAGACTTTTCTCACCTATTAAAAAAAAATCAATTTCCATCCATGTAAACAAAGCCTTTCAGAAAAATCATTCTGCTTCTGCCCTGTTTCTAAATCAACTGTTTGCTAAGCTGAAGTATTCAAACCTCCTTGTTTTGTTTAGGTGCACATTGCTTCCATTTTAGAATGACTCTTCTACATCCCCACTACAGTAGAAAGTTGTACTCAGCAAATATCACCTTTGTTTGTAATTCTACTTCCAAAGAGAATGTTTGTTTTATTTTTGTCTTCTCAACCTTTGAGTCCCAATTGATGTGTTAAAGGAAAGCAGCTTAGTCTCTGGGGCTGTCCTAGTAAAAGAGCAAATGGGGTGCTTTGTAAACAACAGGCATTTGTTTCTCATAATTCTGGAGGCTGAAAGCCCAAGGTCATGGCAGTCGCATGGTCAAATTCTGGGGAAGGCTGTTCCCTAGATTGCAGACTGGGGACTTGTTGCTGTGTCCTCACCTGGTGGAAGGGGCTAGGAGTTCTGTGGTGCCTCCTTGATAAGAGTACTAATCCCCTCCATGAGAGCCCCACCCTCATGGCCTAATAACCTCATGAAGGCCCCACCCTCTAATACCATCACCCTGGGCATTAGGATGTCAATGAAGTTGAACCTTATATAACACTAGTGGCCTGGTGCATGAAATTCATGCACATTAAGGGGGTATTAATTAGAGGAAATAATTTAATATTGCTATTTTCTCTTTCTCTATAATAGAAGTATCAGAGACTAAAGAAAATTAGTAAAATGCATATGAAAACCTTCCTCCTATCAGAGTCTGGGGCGCACCACGGGACCCAGAGTCAAGTCCCCACTCACTCACATGTGCCTCAAAATCATGTGAGATCCAGACCCAGCTGCCCCCCCAACCCCCCACATTGGGGTAGAACCAGACCCCACCATTCCTACCTTTGTCAAGCCCTGCAGGGTCCCCTGGACCAGCACCAGGATGGGGGGTGTTGCCTAAGGTCCCCCATCAAGTCCCACCAGGTGGGAGACACGACCTGAGATCCCCTGTCAAGCTCTGCTGGGTAGGGAGCATGGCCTGAGGTCCCCCGTAAAGCCCCACCAGGCAGAGGAGCACAGCCTCAGGTCCCCTGGTCTGGTGCTGGGGCAGAAGGTATGGTCTGAGGTCCCCCATCCTGGTGCAAGGGTGAGGGTCCGGCTTGAGGTCTATTGTCAAGCCCTGCTGGGTTGGGAGTATGGCCTGCAGTCTCCTGTCAAGCTGCATCAGGTGGGAGGCATGGTCTGAGGTCCCCCAGCCTGGAGCTGAGGTGGTAGGAGCAGCCTGAGGTACCCTAGCCCAGCACCAGGGTGGGAAGTACACTTTGAGGTCACCTGTCAAGCCCCAGTGGGTGGAGGACATGGCCTCAGGTCCCCTGGCCTGGTGGTAGGGTGGGGGTCCAGGCCTGAGGTCCCTTGTCAAGCCCCTCTGGATTGGGGGAAGGTATAGGCCTCCTGTCCCACTGCCACGACCACCTCATGCTCTCCGTGAGCAGGTATGCATAGGGAAGGCTGGGCCAGGATAATTGGGAGGGGGTGATTGGGGCCAGCATCCTCGGTTACCTGGGCCTCACAGCCTCTCTTCTTCAGCTCCCAGCACCCTGGACCTAAGGAGTAGTACTTTCAAAGAGGCCTGCAGGCACTGGATATGGCAATGCCTTAAAAGCAGAAGCCCTCTTTAACTCTGGCGGAAGTGCATTGGGAATTTACGGTTGAGGGAAGCAGCCCAACATCAGGGTTGAAATAAGACCTTGGGTAGCCTCTGGAGGGGTGACTTTAGTTCTTTGCTGTGGCCACGCCACCCTCACACCCCCTGGCCTCCTGTCCCTCTGCTGCCCCACCCCGCCCTCCCACTCCTGATTGGCTGGTAGTGTAGCAAAGGTACAGTAATTTGCATGTTTCTCTTTTATTAGATAAGATGGGTTTAAACTTTGCAGGTCCACTTTTATGTGGATTTTTATCCAGTAAATACTATAAATGTGTTTTTTTCTCCTTGTAATATTTTTTAAATAATATTTTATTTTTTCTAGCTTTATTAGAAGACTACAGCATATAATACATAAACATACAAAATATGTGCTCATTGAATGTTTATGTTATCAGTAAGGCTTCCAGTCCACATTAGTCTATTAACAGTAAAGTCTTTTGGGGCATTGAAAGTTGTATGCGCTTTGTTGATTGCCTGGGGGTTTGGTGCCTCTAATCCATATGTTGTTCAAGGGCAAATTGTATATGAATTTGGGAAACATAAACATTCAGACCATAGCACAGGAGTAGATGTTTTCTTGGCTTTTTGTGTAGCCAAAGAACTTGCTGGTAAATACAAGTTCCAGTTTTTTTCTCAATAAATGCATTTCCCTAGGACTTCTTATGGCACTAAGCAATTAGAATATCTCTTCTCTTGGTTTTATGAACATTTGAAAATATAATTAGTACTTTTTTATTTGAAGGAATTACTTTATTTCAACTTGCAAATTTCAGTGGTAGCTTGTTCCATGAAGCTACTTTTTCATCACGAAAGGAAAGAAAAACCTAGACTGTAATACTATTTTTAATGTTTTAACTACTTATTGAGAATAATTTTCAACTTTGTGATTTTAAATTGCTGATATGCTTTCAAGATTTCTTAAATCAAAATGTCCACAACTTAAAATTAAACAGTGTTTATCTAGACATCACTGTATATGCTTCAAGGGACTTGTTTTGTAATGTCTTAGAGAAGTACTAAAGACTTAGTTTAGTAATACATGTATTCTTTAATTCAAGTAAAACTCTAATGATAAGAAGCCTTAAAAATGTCACTCCCCTATAATCTGTTAACTTTGAATCATTCTGATTTTACAAAAACAAAGAAGTACACAGAATATTTATCATAATGTAGAAAACATAATAGTAATTGAAAACAAACCAAATATTTTAAATGAAGGGGATGGCGGAGCATTACATACTTATGTGGAATACTATTATGGCATGAGAAATCTTGTTTCTCAAATAAAATTTAATACCATTGGAAAATATAAAATATGGAAAATTAAAATATATACAAAAATATATGTAGGATATGTTCCCAATATTATTATTTCAGTACTCAAATAGCTAAGAAATAGTTCAGAATTAAATAAAATCTGAATAGTACTAATATTAGTCATTGGGTTATTATTCCATGACTAGGTTCTTATTATATTTTTGTAATTTCAAAATGTATTACAATAAATATTTATTACTGTTTAGAAAAATGTGTACTATGAAATAATGAAGGATGAAATGACATTTCTGAAAAGCATGCTTAACAATATTGTGAGTAGAAATTACATGACTAAGTTATATCAATTTAAAAATTTTAGTTTTCATAATTGATTAGAAGCATTTACATAGTCAATTTTTAAAAAGTTTGTCCTTAAAAAATGATCTCCAGCCTAATTTTATTAATGCTATTCATAAAACAAATGGAACATTTCATATTCAGATGCAGAAATTTGGGTTTGGATATATGTATGAGCTTTTATTTGAAAATGAAAATATGTATAACTAATTTTGAACAAATTTTATGCCTTCCATGTAATTTTCAACCCATTTTTCCCTAGACAGATAGAAGGAAAGATAGAAAGTAAGATAGATAGATGTATTCACATATATAAAGGCATTTCCCCTTAAAACTATTGCTAACTATCAAAGAAGAGCAGATTTTATTTTATCTCTTAATGGTGAATCAATGAATACAAGTCTCTTTATTTCCAAATAATTTTCATATATGTCTAAAAATAGTAGCCAAAATTATTTTTTTAGATTTCCTTACTTTTTGAAGCACTTTTAGATTCATAATATGTTTAAGAAAAACCCAGAAATCTATTTTAAGGTGCAGAAGATAAAACATGGCTTTGGATTCTTAGAAGACCATGGAGAGTGAGGAAGATTGATTCATACATAGAGCACTGTGCTCATTTTAGCAATCTATCTTTGTTCTAGGACAACATATCTCGTCTTATTTAGTAAAACCCAAAAGTGAGATAGATGTAGATCTATATAGGTATATAAACATGAACATAGGTAACCTTGGACAATTCTACAGTGTGGTTTGCTTACTTTATTCTCCCAAATCACAGACAGACTTGCTATGAGAGCCACATGGTGCCACATAGAAAGCATTTGGGTGAACAGTGTACTGCTCCTGTGTAGCTTCATTTAAGTGACTTTGTATTACATTTCATCTCCTAAAGTGGCTATACTATCATCATGAAGCTGAATGGAAACATACTTTTAATTATATTCTTTGTGTGCTGGTGCCTTGTCACATGGCTAGAAGCATTATATTCCAACATGAAAGAAAAGAGACACTGCGGATAGTTTTGTGATATTAGATACTGACATTCCCAAGGGGAGGGGGCATTTTAATTTATAATTACACTTAGATACTATACCCACTCTAGTTTCTGCAAGGTTTCTGGGCCTTTTAATTCTTTTTTAATTGATTATATATGGAGAGAGGAATGGAGAGAGAGAGAGAAACATCTATAGGGTGCCTTCTGCATGGCCCTTACTTGGGATCGAGCCCACAACTTGCGTATAATCCCTGGCCGAGAATAAACCAGCAATCTCTGGGTTCATGGGATGATGGTCAACAAACTACCCTATACTGGCCAGGGCATTTTATGGGCCTTTCTAAATATCCTATGCCCTTTTTAGGGAAGATGAATGAAACACAATTGTGTGTATGTATGTATAATAATGTTTTTAAGTGGCAAGAAAGGTAATAAAATTTAATAAACTGAGATGGATAAAATGGAGGTAAAAACTCCCATTAGAGAAAACATCATGCTTTAAAAACTTGTTTATAGATACACTAGTTAAAAAGAAAAAATAATCAAACATCACTACTACCAACTAACTATGACAATAAAAATGAATTATGTAAGACCAGCAAAGAGCACAGCCCAGGAACCCCAAACTTAATACGAATGTAGCTGCAGATGCTTCCCAAACAGATGGAAAGGCACAGGAACAAATTAGCTTTGCTGAGAGGCCCACTGTTTCCTCTAAGTTTAAGGGGTGACCCAGAGGATATTGTGCTAAATGTAATAAGTCAGTCAGAGAAAGACAAATGCATAGGATTTCACCTACATGTGGAACCTTAAGAACAATATAAACAAACAAACAGAAGCCAGCTCATGGATACAGAGAACAGACTGACAGCTTTCCGAGGGGAATGGGGTTGGGAAGCTGGATTAAAAAGTGAAGGGATTAAGAAGTACAAATTGTCTTTAGAAAACAGGCACAGGGAAGGAAGTACCGCATAGGAGATATAGTCAATAATATCATAATATCTATGAGTAGGGCCAGATGGGTTCTGGAAATATTGGGGAGAACAAGTATATGATTGTCTAACCACTAAGCTCTGCACCTGAAACTAATACAAATAATATTGAATGTAAATTGTAATTGACATTTTAAAAATAAAATAAATAAAAATGTTAAAAGGACTATAATTTCTCTAACCAATGGGTAAGTGGTAAATATAAGCATTGTAGTTATATAGTAGAGAGATAAGTCACCTGTATGATTAAGGGCCTTTCATAGAAATGTAACCAACATGATGTATATAGAAACAAGGAGATTTGTTACAGGGAACAGGCCCCCACAGTCATGGAGACTGAGAGGACCCAGGATCTGCAGTTGGCAAGTCGACACCAGGAGAGTCTACAGTGTAGTTTCACTCCAAGACCAAAGGCCCAAGAACCAGGAGAGAGGATGGTGTAAAATCCAGTCTGAAATCCAACAGGCTTGAGAATGATAAGCTGATATTTTAGGTCAACTGTGAAGGCAGGAGAAGACCAGTGTCCAGGCTTCAAAGACAGGTGGAGAGGGGGAATTCTATTATATGAGATCCATGGAGATCAATCTATTTTATTAAATACTAGAGGCCCAATGCACAAAGATTCGTGCAAGAATGGGCCTTCCTTCCCCTGGCTGCCAACACCACCTTCACTCAGGCTGGAGCCAACTTTTTGCTCTGGCCTGGAGTCAGAGGCTCAGTGCGGCTCAATGGTAACTACACAAGCATCCCACCTCAACCCCAGCTGCTCTGTGCCTGTGTATGCAAATTAACCCTCCATCTTTGTTGGGTTAATTTGCATACTCCTTATTGGCTGGTGGGCGTTGGGAAGGTACAATTTTCATCTTACTCTTTTATTAGTATATATACTGATTGAAATAGTAATGTCATCCAGAAACACCCTCTTAGCCACACCCAGGATAATGTTTAACTAAAATCTGGGCATTCTTTGACCCAGTCAATTTGACACATAAAATTAACCATCTCATTTACTTTAGATATTTTTGCCATTTTGTTTTGTAATTTTGTTGTAAATAGTTAATAAAATTTTAAAAAAATAGTGGTACAATAGAGAAGTCAGAGATTGGTTACCTTCATAATCAGAAAGAATATAGGGTTATTGGGTTAGAAGTTCGAACTCCTTCCCTCATTAATCTTATGGATGAGAATTATCTGGGGCAATGAACTGGACCAGGAAATTTAGACTGTAAGATATTGCAATGGACTATTTCTTTGATGATTTTTAAGCAATTTGAGCTATCCCATGAAGAATCTAGGCACATTGGGTTATTTGTTGCTTTGTTATAATAGGCTGTAGAGAGAGAGAGCCTGCAGATTCTAGTAAAGTTACTGGGAACGTCTGGAATTAACCTGAGACCAACTTTAAGAATGACTCCTCTGGGTACCCTTTGAGATGTCTGCTACATCTGTGTCACAGTTGGCTTTCCTTTGTTCATAAAAGCTCTCAACCAGATAAATTTGGAAGAATCATACAATATTGCTGAGAAAGTATGCACCTTTACTTGGTAACGTTGTACCAGAAAGTAATTAAGTGTATGAACCAATCTTGTATCATAACTCAATTTTATGATTTATTGAAGTCTTTCTAACCCAAGCACAGACCCTACTTCTGATAACCGAATTCCTACAGTTTTTCCTGAGTCCTCTTTATTCTCTGCAGCCACTGCCTTTGCCCTCTTACAACCTATGATCTGATTTTTAGAAGTAAAGCTATGCCTAGATCTTGGTTGTAGTACTCATAATCATGTGACTAGTGTGTGAAGTTTTCTGAAAGGTGTTGATAACGTGCCAGTTTTTCTTCCAGTCTTGCTTCTGGTCTGTTTTGGATCCGTTCCGAGGTTGGAACCCTATTGCTGAACCTGTGGCCAGAGGCTGGAATTTTGCTACCCCTGGACATATCACTCCCCTGCCAGTTTTTTGCCTAGATTCTGGAGTATTGCTCACTCTGATTTCCCAGATCTCTGTTGTTTTAGTTTAAACCCTGAAATTGCTGACTCCAGTCTAGGCTGCAGCCTCTTAGTGCGTCCAAATAATTGCCTAGAGTTCTTTGCACATAGGTTTTAACTATCTCCCAACTTGAAATGCCTCTGTCAGTCCTTGTGCAGATCTATGCCAAATCTCAACCTCACTTTGTCTTCTCTCTCAACAAAGTCCTATTGCTTCTAGGTGTACAGATAAAGCATAGTTAAATGGGGAGAGGGAGCAAGGGGAGAATTACAGTGCACACAATTCCATGAGCTTTCATTTTGGCTGTGCATGTTTGGTCAGTTCACATCATGGCCAAGAGTCTAGCAGAGAGGAGCCTGAATATTTAACATTCTACATCATTATGGGGCAGGAATCAGGAAAGCTGCCTTGTTAGGAAAGAGAGGCCCCTGGAGCCCAGCAGCCAATGCCAACCTGCTGCTGTGTGATGCTGACTCGTCTGCTCATCCAGCTCTCTACTGAGGGACTGAAAGGTTGGAGGAAATGAGATGTTTCTCATCTGGTCCAGAGAGAGTGATGATGACTATGATGGTAACGAACAGCTATTAAATGCTTTCACCATGACTGTCTCTGTGCTAAATCCTTTATATTAACTGTCTTGCTTAAGGCTCCAGTGACCTTGTGAGTTAGGTATAAAACCTTCTTGCTCACTCATTTATATCAATGCTAAAATCATTCTTCCAGCAACCCAAGTATAAGACTTAGAGAAAATCAAATTTTCTTCTCTCTTTTGGCCTGAGTCATATGAAGATTTACTAAGTACCACCAGTTCTTGTGAAGTACCTCATCCATCCATCATTTCCTTATTCCAGTGGGGGGAAAATCATCACTTCAAAAAGATAGTCAAGACCACCTTCGTTGTCAAAAAGAAAATTTCTTTCCCATCATTGCCCTGTTATTATGTTGCTAATTGTAAGCAGAGACTCTGGAGTCAGACTCGCCAATGGCTAGTGCTGACTGAGGCCTTTCTCTGTTCCAGTCTCTGTTTAAATGAAGCTAATATTCACAAATGTATGAAGTCATTTAATTCAGTAACTCCTCAGAATTAAGGCCATTATTATTTGCATTGTATAGATGAAGAAACAGAGGCATAGAGATAGAATAACTCACCCAGCCTTTTTCGGCTATGAAATCGCTGAGCTTGAAAAGGAATTCAGAACATCTGAGTCTAAAGTCAGTCCTCAGGGCCACTCTACTGTATTGCCTCTCACATCCATTCAACACATTGGCTTCCATTCTCAGAGGATCGGGCATCATTGAATACGACACATCTGAAACATTTTTCAAATGCACCACACCAGTAATGTTATCATGTGTCATTGGGATTCACCAAAGAGCCTTTCAAATAATCTCCCTTTTGTTTCTCATTTTTCTCTCACATTATCCAAATTTTTATTTCTAAAATACAAGGACAATAATTTGATTTTCTCCCAGTATCTAAAACAGGACCAAATTTATTAGCCTGCCATACAAGAGTATGCACACACTGAGCCCAACTGGAGTAGTTGGCCTTCATTTTTCTTGATTTACCCTAGGGACTCTGACTACTTTCCACTGTCTGCCAAAAATCTCTTCCTTTGTATGCTACACTATTAAACTCCTCCTCATCCATCAAGACCCAGTTTTAGTATCATTTAGTGTCAATTTAGTATCAGTTCCTTTTTTTTCAAACACCAGAGATCAATATACCATCCTCTAGTGCTCATATCTTGAGTAATAATCATTTTTTGTTCCATCATAGATTGTGAATCCATTACCACAACTCACTCATCTCTGTGCCCCTAATTCTCACTAAGACACTTGGTGGACTACAGTGACCAATATTTTCAGCACTGATATTTTTGTTGGCCTGCACTGGGACATTATAGAGTTTGCTTTCTCTTCTCTCCACCTCCTGCCTCTCTAAACAAGCCCACTCCACAAATTCTCTCCTGATTAAAATTCCAAAATGACTGTTCCCATTTTGTCATATTCTCATTGAAAAATTTTCCATGAAGCCCAGTGTTTTTTTAAGACTCACATGGTTTCCCCTAAAAGTCTGAACACTCAACTCATGGTGATCTCAATTTCTTCTAAAATTTAAAAGCATGTATATTGTTTTTACTTGTTTGACATTGTCTTGTATTGTTCAGACATTTGTCTCCTCTGGATGAAAATACTTAATCTCCTTAAGCACTTTGAGTACAATAATACCGTTCTTATTTCTGCCTCTCTACCACTGAGCCTGGTGCACTGTGGCATGATTTCAAATAACCACTTGATTGATTTTTTAATGAACTCATGCCAATATGTTATAATTTGTAACTTTATAATTCTGTTGTCTTCATCTCTTTATATGAACCAAATTTATTGTGAAATGAGAGCAGCAAGTATCTCAGAGGAAATAATTGCTTAACTGTAGGAGGTTAATATGTGTGAAATTGATCAAGACCTGAATTTTGATGTGATACTTTTTTATAGCAAAAGGAGTTGCTTTTTAAGCTGTTTAAGCATAGAGCTGTACTGAGTAAACTACTATATGAATAAAATTAAAGTGCATATACATTTGCCAAAAAATGTATTCTCAGGAGCATGGCATGAAGTAAAACCTTGAAATTAGCCCTATTCCCTTTCTATGTTTCCCCCACAGAATACAAAAAAGAAATGTGCATGATTAAAATTAATTTTACTTTAATTCTCTCTTCAGGATTGGGAAAACATTCAACATGATAACTCCAGGGAAAAATAAGGGAATCCATCCCCCCCACGCACCCAACCCCACCACCTTCTACTTAAAGCACCAGATTGCCAGTCAGTTCTATACTTACCTAAAACAGACTTTCCGTTAGCTGAAGGAATCTCATCCTAAGAGACTCCAGGGCGGTGGTGTCTTGGGCAATCGAATAGTGTTGTCTCTGACTTCTTCTGACTTTACCTACGACCATAGAGTACATATGTGCGGAAGTTCCAGCACACTTTATTCAGCTGTGATGGGAAGAGGAGAGCTAATGCTCTCTATCTCTTACTGTGCTGTGTTAGACAGAAAAATGTGAACTTTGGATCCTGCCTGTAGATCCATCAGCAGGTGAGCGTCTTCCAAAGAGCTACGCATGCTATTTCACACAGCATAAGCAGTGCCTTGGGCATGCGTAGCAAATGGTCTGTTTGTAAAAAGCTTGAGGAGGGAAATAAAACCCTTGATAGTTTCTATAAGAAATATTTCTCTTAGGAAGCTGAAAGAAAAAGAGGATGCTCTGTATCTTTATGTATCATTTGACTGCCTGGAGCAGTTCTGTAATACGCAGTGCAGTTTGCCACATAGCACAATCAGTGGGCATCATTATGGAAAACACACATGCACACAAAAGCAAGAAACTAAAGAACGTGAGCTCCATTGAAGCAATAAATGGATCTGTAACAATGAATGCAGCTGACAGTTGTGTGACTCTGTAGGAGGGTGTAGGTATATATATATATATATATATATATATATATATATATATATACCTTTAAAATGCCTTCAATATTTAATAAAATAAAAACCTTAAAATTCAATAACTCTTGTTTCTAATCAAGTACTATACTGTCTCCATTTGCCATGGTTGAATGATAAAGAATAGAAAAGATTGAATTGGTAAAATAATGTGATATAAACAAGGACGGATTAGAGTTTATCCTGAACTTTTGTAAAATGCTTATGTTTTTAATACTTCCTTCTCTCAAACATTTGAGCATTACTATAAAGCAACAACAATAAAAAATGAGATGGATTGACTGCATAAAAGAAGCCACATGCCTGAGTCTGCGGGAACTGAGCAGGCTGCTTGGGAAGGGATATGTGGGCATCACTTCTTTGTAGGATGGCCAGGAGCCAGAGCCAACTCAGTGGCACATGATCCACACAAAGGGAAATAGCAATTTCCCCAACTCCCACCAAGCAAGGATGCATTGGCCCAAAATGTCACTAGTGCCCAGACTGAGAGCTCTGTTTTAAAGAAAGTTCTTTGTTACACTCCAAATGTGGTGTGCCCTAAAGAGAGGGTCCTGCGTCCTCCCCTAGGCAGCCCCCCATTTAAATAAATTGATGCCTGAGGTCCCTCTTAGAGGTACTTAGGGTTTTTCTTTTATTTATCAATTGTCTCTACAGCTTCTTCCTCTCCTTTCCCCTTCCCAATATGCATATGCTTTGAAAAAAAACCCCAGCTTCTCTCTCTTATTTCAGTGGTGCTTTCTCTCTGAAATGTTTGCACTTTCAAACAATGAGGAGGCACTGTTGACTTATCTCTGGTCAGTGAGCTACTTCTCCAGAAAACACTTCTGTACTATCCTATACCATGCTTTATTGTTTTTCTGTTTTATACAAATTCCAAACTCCATTTTCCTAAACATTTGAACCCTGTGGTGTTTTGTGCCACTATAACTCATGGCTGCCATTGTATCCCAACAGGCACAAATATAGGTTAAGTGTCTTTGTGAGGCTGGCATTTGGCTGTAGGTAATTATCTAAAGGATATGAATAGTTGGCTGTCCATATTAGATTCAAGAGTTGTAAAAATTTAATTAACTATATTAATGGTGAGAGGACAATAGACTTTTGGAGTAGAAAGGAGACCTAACTGTCATCTATTAATTTTCAAAGTATGTTTGGTAGAGGTCTAAGTTGAGAGACAAGAAGCTGTGACTGAACCCTGAACTGACAAGAAAGGCCTGAGAACTGAACATCTGTGTCCATCCACAGTTGGGCTTCTGAACAGAGTGGGGATCTTCTCAGAGTGATTGAAGTCTCTTCTCCTCAGGTGCTCCTTCTTGCTTTTACCAGCTCCCAAGAAGCCTCTTCTTATTGTGCAGTGGTGACAGCTGACATGCCACTCCTTTCGACAAAGGCCAACCTCCCCTTTACTGCCTGTACTTCCCTTTACTACCCTTTATTACCCTGGATTTTGATCTCCAAAAGAAAGTTCACACCCTATTGTGTGAGAATCATAAAATAGAGTAATCATAAAGAGAAGAAAAATCATAGCTCTCCATAATATTCCTCTCACCCATATGACTTTAGCGTTATCTGCAGGTTGCAAATTTGCACACTCATGTATAGACACTCTCAAACATGTATGCACACACAGGCCTTCCTTTCCTGAAACATTCATTGTTACATGTTGGTTACCTAGTATGTGCTAAACATTAAGGTTATACAGAATGCCCTCATTGTACTAATGCTGTAATGAGAGATGGGAAATATTAAATAAATACATAAATATTTATAGATTATAATAAAAACTGTAAAGGAAATAAGAAAAACTACTGAATGTAACAAAGAGTATTACCTACATTTAGACTCAGATATGAATGATAAATAAAAGGGTCAAGCTAGGATAGCAGACATCTAAAATACAAAGACCCTACAAATTGAAAGTCCTTGACTGTTCAAGGAATGTAAAATAAAAAGGAGACAAGAAAAAAAGAACTGAATTTGTACAGGTAAGTAGAATCCTGATTATGGGAGGTGTCATCAGTGATAGTAATAAGGTAAGATTAAAGCTTCTTAAAATTTTCTTCTCAGGTAGTACCATGATATGATTTGTAAATGATGTCTCTGGCTACTATGTGGATAACAGATAGATGGATCCTTGATGGATAGATGAATGAAAGGAATGTTAGAGTAGATAATAGATTATAGAATGGCCTTATAGACAAATAACAGTGGGGGAAAGGAGACAAGTCAGAATCTGTTGAGTAATCCAGAGTAGATAATGAGAGTTTTAAATAAGATGACAAATGTGGAGAAAAAGAGAAGCTATGTTTTGTGAAAAATTTAAAAGGTTAGTACCAATAAACCTTGGCAATAGATTCTAGGTGGTTATGAAACAAAGCTAGGAATCATGACTGGATTGCAGGTTCCTGATTTGATTAATTAAATGCACATTGTTTAACTAGATACATTAGTTCCTTTGGCTGATGTAAAAAAGAATGGGAAGAAGAGTTTGGAGAAAATTCAGTTCTTCTTTGGACATGCTGCATTTTATCCACCTTGTAGATATTTACATGGGTAAGTGAAGCTGTTAGTTAGGGATACGATCTGCAGCTCAGAGAAATCAGGGGTGGAGTTACACATTTGGGTGTCATCAGCATATGGTATCGGAAGTCAAGAGACTGAATTTCTTTAGGGAATAAGAAAAGATAGACAGAGAAAAGAGTCCTATAACAAGCCTCAAGGTTGTTCATCTTTTTAGAATAAAGAGAGGATGAAAAGCCCACAAGAGTATAGAGAAGGAATATACAATTAGGTAAGAAAAAAAATCCAAGATAGTATAATATCCTGTAATCTCCTGAGGAGACTTCATCAAAGTTTAACTACTGTTAAAATAAAGAAAACAAAATACACCTAAGTTGTCAACTATATAATAAATACTTAGAACTTCTCCAAATGCAAGGTGGAAATTAATATGCTATGAGAATTATACTCCAACCTCTCCTGCTTAATGGTTTTGCTAAAGACCAAAACAGGATAGATAACAAGTTATTGCTATTTGAAACAGGAAAATATTATTTTATGTTTATAATTATCAGTGTTGACTTCTTATCTATGGCCTGTTCAACCCACTCCTCCTCACCTTTAATGACAAGTCAATAATTTATTTAGGAAGGTGAAGGTCAATAAATTTATTTAAAGAAGAAGAAAGAGGAGGAGGGGGAGGAGGAGGAGAAATAACTAGAGAAGTTGTATCCTAAGGAAAATAAATTGAAAATATTTGAAATGAACATTGAAGGAGATGGGAGAGAAGGCTCAACCATGGAAGGAGCCCAAAGTGCTATAAAGGAAATAAAAAATCAACCAAGACAATCTTGTTTCATGAAAAGCAAGTGCCCAGCCAGTGTATCTCAGAGATTGAGCATCAACGCATGCACCAAGAGGTTATTGATTCAGTTTGAATTCCAGGTCAGGACACTGCCAGGGTTGAGGGCTCAATCTTCAGTTGGGGTATACAGGAGGCAGCTGATTGATGTTTCCCATTAATGTTTCTCTCTCTCTCCTCCTTCCTTTCTCTCTATCTTATAATAAAGAGCTAATATGCAAATTGACCCCCATGCCCTCACACAAGATGGCTGCCCCCATGTAGTCAAAGATGGCCAGCAGGGAAGCGCAGTTAGGGGTGACCAGGCCAGCAAGGGAAGGCAGTTGGGGGGGTGACCAGGCCTGCAGGAGAGGACAGTTCGTGGCAACCAGGCCAGCAGGGGAGGGCAGTTAAGGTGACCACGCTAGCAGAAGGCAGCTGGGGGCAACCAGGCTGGCAAGGGAGGGCAGTTGGGGGTGACTGGGCCATCAGGGGAGGAGAGTTGTGGGGGACCAGACCTGTAGGGGAGGGCAATTGGGGGGACTAAGTCTGCAGGGGAGGGCAGTTGGGGGAAACTGAGCCATCAGGAAAGGGCAGTTACAGAGAGACCAGGCCGATGGTCCGGGGGGGGGGGATTGGGGGGACCAGGCCTGCAGGGGAGGGTAGTTGGAGGCAACTGGGCCAGCAGTGAAGGGCAGTTAGGGGCAACCAGGCCAGCAGAGGAGGGCAGTTAGGGGTTACTGGGCCAGCAGGAGAGGGCAGTTGGGGGCAATAGTCCTGGCAGGGGAGCACAGTTGGGGACAATTGGGCTGGCAGGGGAGCAGTTAGGTGTCACTCAGGCTGACAGATGAGTGGTTAGGGGATGATCAGGCTGGAAGGCAGGTGAGTGGTTGGGAGCCAGCAGTCCTGGATTATGAGAGGGTTGTCTGACTGTGGATCAGGCCTAAACCAGCAGTCAGACATCCCTCAAGGGGTCCCAGAGTGGAGAGGGTGTAGGCTGGGCTAAGGGACACCCCCCTGTGCATGAATTTTGTGCACTGGGCCTCTAGTAATCAATAAAATTATATTTAAAAAACAAACAATCAAACAAACCAGAAAAGCAACTAGAAAAAAGCAGAACTATCACTAAGGGGCCCTCTGTGATAAATATGAAATGCTTAATCTACATATACCTCACATAATTTTAAGAACAAATTACGAAATGGGTAGTTAACCTGTTATAAGGATAGAGCCAAAACCTATGAAGATTATACCAGTAATCTAAGTTCTAAAGTAGCAGAATTGCTACTTGAAATACATTTGGCTCTATTCCCAAACTCTCAAACTTTCTAGTACCTTATGCAAATAAAAAATAATAAAGAAGTGGCAGATGTTCCAAAAGCAAGGGAAATGTTGAGATATCAGGAAAATCCAAGGATAAATAAGAGGATACTGGTGTAATGAAAATGGTGAATAGTCACATTGTTCCTATTTTGTAAGGTTAGGCAGCAAGAAAAAAAATGTGAGAAGCAGATAAAACAATAATTAAATTAACATGTATCTAGCAGCCAGCTGTTGAATAGTAACACAAAGCCAAACATAACTAAATACATACTTTTCCAGTAATCCTTGAAATAACTTTACTTATATATGATAATGCAAATGTTTATATCTAGTTTGGTATTTCATGCAAAAGTCTATTTTAGTGGCTTAAGTTTAATACTTCCATTCTTCATTTTCACCTGCAAAACCTAATTGTTTTGTTTCTTCACCAATAATTTTCTGGAAAGCATTTTCTAAAGGGTAAAAAAAAAAGGAGGGGCACATAAAACACAACTTTCATTGAGTGTGTATTTGGCAGTCTGCTTTGCTTGCAAATCCAAAAGTCGATGGTTCCTCTCAAGGATTTTTTAAATGTGTTACTCCAATATGTTTCCACTGCTGTTCAATGATTGCTACCAGGGCACAGAGCTAGAAAGAGCAGCCGGGTCTTCCCTTGGCTTCCATGTACTAATTTGGAAATGGAACTGTCTTTGGGAAGCCTCCCTTGTTAGTTTTGAATTTTGGATGTACTTATGCATCCAAATTCTTTCCCCTGACGCAGCTATGAAAAGGCTGTGTTACCCTGAACTTAGCCAGTGTGAAATGGCAGGAAGCACCATAGCTTATGCCCTCAAAGGCGCACCCTTTAATGCTTGAATTTAATGCTAATGACAATGATGAAGTTGCCTGTGCTCAGCATAAACAGTTTGTACCAAATATACAGAATTGTGTATATAGGACATTAACTGTCTGTCAGGAAAGTGGATATTAATCTAGGTACATTCGAACAGTTTTATGATCAGAGAAGCATATACCAATTCATTGGTTCTGTTCTCTGCCTCCACTTGTTTAAATACCTAAGATATATTGAGTAGTTAGTTACATGCTAAGATGTAAGGAGTAGTAGGTAGTTGTGGTTAAGAACTTGGAGCCTAGAATCTGAATGCCTGGGTTCTGATGTATCATATGTTTAGTTTCTATCCACTACTTAATCTCTCTTTGCCACCTGTTCATCATTTGAAAGATAGTATGATAAAGATAATAATAGCTTCTACCTCTTACTCTGCCATGAAAATAAAACGCAAAATTGTTAGAAGGGTCTCTGGCTCATATAAATTTGAGGCTGTGATGTTATTTATCTTATTGTTACTGGTCTTATTTGTATAGAAATACATAAAGATGGAATCAGTATCTCCAACAATTCATAATATAGTTGAAGAGATAAAAAAGTAAATAGATGGACACTTTATTTATATGAATTTGAAAACAAAAATCAGATTATTTAATGGTAGAAAACAGAGACACGTTTTATGCTTGATTTTTAGATAGATACTATAAATATTGTGCTCAGATTATAAGAAGTGCAGTCCTATAAAATTATAATCAAAAGAAATGGTACAGATCATATTGTACTATTCACTCATTAAAAAATGAGGGGACTCATTTTGATCTATGAACCAGAAGGTCATGGTTAGATTACCAGTCAGAGCACATGCCTGGGTAGTGGGCTCCATACCCAGCAGGGGGCATGTAGGAGGCAGCTGATCAATTATTCTCTCTAACAATCTAATCATTAATTTTTCTATCTCTTCTTCTTCCTTCCTTTCTGAAATATAATTAAATGAGGGAACTAAGATGTAGATGAAGAGATCAGCCTGGAGTTGTACAGTTATGTCATAACATGATCCAGATCAGAGTGCCTTCTTAGGTATATTTCCGGGCTTTTTCCATTGGTCTATGCTGCTTATACAAATTGAGAACAGACCACATTTGCTTAATGGGGATCAGGGATAAATAAGATTTTGTAGAGTTCTGGAGTACTTTTACAATCTCACTGAGTGAGGGAAGAGCTGTAGTAGATAGGGACATCTCTGTCTCCTCCATAAAATAATGGAAAGCCATCTGAGGGAAGCAAAGATTTTTCAGGGAGTGCTGTTTCCTATGATTTTATATTCCTTTACAAATATTTATTAAATATCTACTACATGCCAACTTTACTTCATTCTTCACGCCTGATAGAAATCAAGGCACAAAACAAAGATTTATGAACTTAAATCGTGGTTGCAGATAACAAATAAAAATTATCTATAATAATAAAAGAGTAATATGCAAATTGAGCGAATGGCCAAGCAGCTGAATGACTGTCTGGATGACCTTCCATACAACTTTCCAGGCAAAGCTGAGGCTGCGAGGGCTAAGGCAGCCAGGGTTGCGAAGACCTACTCTTGCACAAATTTTGTGCATTGGGCCTCTAGCAATATATAAAAAACATACCAAAATTGCATAGTATATAGAGGGTAAATGAATGTGTTATGGCAAAGGAAGGGGAAGAGAGATTCAGACACATAACAGTGTAAAATAGGTCAGCATGGGCCTCCCAGTAAAGGTGGTGGAAGACCTTCAAACAGGCAAGGGATCTGTCTAGTGGACATCTTGGGAAAAAGCATTCCAGGCAGAAAGGGAAGGAAAAGCAATGGCTCAAAGAGAGGAGCGTGCCTAGACTGTGTAAAGCAAGGAGATCAATATTTCTAGAGAATAGAGTGAATGACCTTTCCAAGAAAATACAGTGTCAGAAAGACGGAAATAAGTTGTTTCAAGGAGAAGGTAGTAATCTCCCAGGTAAGCTGCTGCTGGGAAGAATAGTGAAAGAGGAAAGGTAAGAGGCCACAACATGTATGGCCTATCATCCACTTCAGACCCCTCTGAGTGAAATAGGGAGTAACTGAAGAATCACCATCTCTTCCACATTGTCAATGTTTACACTGACACCTATGTTACAGAGTAGAGTGTAGAGTCCAGGTATTGAAATAGAGAAGGTGTTAAAATCCAGGTGAGACTGAACTGTGGTGGTAATAGAAGCCTGGTCACACAGAGAAGCACTTGGATTCTGGATATAACTTGAAGTTGCTTACCTGACAGGCTGGATCTGATGTGTAGGAGAAAGAAAATAGCCAAGGGTAACTCTCCAAGAAAATAGGGTGTCAGAAAGAGGGAAAGAAACTGTTTCAAGGAGAAGGTAAGCTGCTGCTGGGTAAGCTGCTCCCCGGTAAGCTGCTGCTGGGTGACAAACAAGATAAGGACTGAGAACTACCCATGGAAGGGATAACCTTCACAGTGACCTTGGTCAGAGAGAGCAGTGAGCAGTGGTTTTAGTTGAGAAAGAGGATAAATTAGATCAGAGGAACTGGAGATTGAGACTACAACCATGTGATATGAGGAAGTTTGCATAAAAGAAATGAGTAGCTGAAGAAGAATTTTGAAAAGGAGATATTTTTCCAAGTTAAAAGATCATTTGTTTGGCAATTCAGTGATCCACCAAGTTGCACAAAATTGTAGAGCAATTCCAGTCTTTTCTAGATTGGTTTTTCTAGACCTGTTTAAGAACAGTATTTATTTTCACCTAGAATTAAAAAACATTTTAAATTTAGTTGTGTTAATATCTTTGAATTTGCATAAGCAATCATCTGTGCTTGCCATATTGGTAATATTTATTGATGTGAAAGTAATTTTTCATTTTTATATTAATTATCCCTGCATTCTAGTGACTAAGAAAATATAACCTATTCTGTCCTTTCTTCAGTTCTTAGGGTAAATGGAAAAAAAAATGCACATCGTTCATCAAAATAGCGAGCTCTGTTTTTAGCTTCCTTCAAAAAAATTTATTGAACTAAAACCAGCAACTTCTAAAACCACCCTTGTTTCCAGGAAGTTTTCAAACTGCTGATTAATGAATGTTTTAAATACTGTAAAGAGATCTATGGTATGGTTTCTGATGTACTTAGATGATGTCCTAGATTTATCACATATTGTTGTATCACTCAGAACCCAGTCAGGAAACAGAAACCATTTCTGTTTATTCAACAGAGATAATTCAGTAGAGAGAAATGACTACATAGACATTGGCAGACTAACCAGGCAAAAGAGAACAGTGTGGCAATATAAGTGTGATAATTGCTGGAAGAATAATGAAAATAAGTTGAGTTATTAAAACAGAGAGAGTTTAGGAAGCCTCACATCTGGAAAATTGAAACCTAGACCTGCGCATAGGTAATAGGAATGTCTACAAGAATTTAATTACTAAACTGTGCTATTCATAGTTGATACTCTATGTATTTGTATGAATAACGATTATAAAGCATATTCATGGAAGCAATAATATTGTGCACAATTCTATTATACTATAGGCCCATTACACAAAATTTGTGCACTGCAGGGGGCTGTTCCTCAGCCAAGCCCGTACCCTCTCCAGTCTGGGACATCCCTCTCACAATCCAGGACTGCTGGCTCCCAACCATTCACCTACTTGCCTGCCTAATTGCCCATAATCTCTTCTGCCTGACAGCCTAATCACTCCCTAATCACTCCCCTGCCAGCCTGATCGACACCTAACTGCTCCCCTGCTGGCTCAGTCACCCTCAACTGCCCTCTCCTGCAGGCCCAGTCACCCCCAACTGCCTTCCCCTGCAGGCCTGGTCACCCCCAACTGCCCTCCCCTGCCAGCCATCTTGTGACCATATGAGAATGGCCATCTTATGCGAGGGTGTGATGGTCAATTTGCATATTACCTCTTTATTATGTAGGATAATAGCTACTATGTACTCTAAAGATACTCATGCACATGCTTATAATAATGCATTCTATGAATTCTATGTATGATAGCATAGTATGTACTATGTAAACTCATCGTATAGAGTGGTGGTGTGTATATTAGTGGGAAAGGAAATGCTAAGGAAACAATGTTCCCCACTTGTGTTGGCACATTAAGTGACTGGAAGAGGGACCCTAAGGATCTGGGATCAGAACTCTGAGTACAGGTGTCAGACCGTGTGTGCTGATACATCTCAGAGTATGGGGAAGATAAATCTGGAGAAGATAACCAAATACCACTGCACCAAGTACAGGTACAAGGAGTAAAGGCAACATAGGCAAGGACAGCAAACATAAGGGAAAGGGACAGTCTTCCTGGCACTCAGATGGTAGAGCCTAGCAAAGAGCCAGCAGGTAAAGGAGAAATGTGGTTTTCAGAGTCTCTCGTCCTGCGTCAGAAAGCAAAATACAGAAGAATGGGTTTTGAACCAAGATAATAGTTTAATAACTGACATAACTGTGATATATGTGCATTGGCCTTGTAAGTAAAAATCATGCTTAGCTGCTACTTTTGATATTGAACAAATCAATGAATCCAAAAAAGTTTCTGTGATCATTTATGTGAATTTAACACCTGCCGTATGTGAGGGAAATGGCCCGAGTCAACCGAGAAATGAATGTTTGTTCTCACCTCTGAAATTTCTACCGAGCTCACAATGCTTTATTTTGCTCGCCAGGGAAGACCCAGGACAAAATGATCAACTGTGCTGCAAGGACGCTGCCCTTCTCTTAGGAACCCCGCTCATGTCTTGCTTTCTCTGTCGGCACTGTGTACCCTTCATGTGGGCACATGAGCTTTGTAGTTCTTCCCCAACCCCTGGTCTCAATAACTACAACCATGCATGTGGCCTCATCATCTTGTGAACAAAATGAGCAACAGACTTTTAAACTATGAAAACAATGAACACGGAAATATTCAAGGTACCCCTCCTTAGAATAAACCACAGTTTCACCTCTACAGGAGCATGGCCACAACCACACATCACCTTTCACATCACACAGACCCCAGCCAGATGTGCAGTATACAAGAAAAGAAAAGAACTATTGTTCCCTCCTATTTCTACTCTTTCTCTTCAGTAAAATTGAGAAAGGCTAGAAAGTCCATGTTATAAACACACCTGCCTTCGTTCTCCATTTTTCTCTGTGCGTGGGGGTGTGTTATCCAGCTAACATCCCAAGAAAACAAAATAATTTCAAGAAAACAGTAATAGGGCTGACTTTCAATTATTACCTCTTTGATCTCATTTCTGGGCCAAGAATGCCCCTTCTAGCCTACTCCCCTCATCCACAAAGTGTACTGAGCACATAACACCAGAAACATTCGTTTTAAAGCATAATTTTTCCATTGTGGTAATCAGGGGCTTTCACCCCTGTTAAAATGCAAAATATTTGTGGAAGATGATTCACATATTTTCTAAAGTACAATTTTGAAGTGAATGCTGTGCCAGAGATGATCTGAGGGGGTGTTACTGAGAAGAGCGGAGCGGATGACAGTCTGATAGGAAACAAACTGTTTTGGAAAGAGCAGTGCCTCCCTGTAAACACAATTCTCAGAGAGGCCGTTGTGTTTCTTTTCATTCTCCAGGTTTGGGGCACTTCCTCAAGAGGGTCTTTCTGAGCATTCCATTCAAGGCAGACCTTTATTTTCTATAACCCAACTCTCGTTATTTCCTTGACCACCTTTTAAAGATAATACACAATTGTTTCATTTAATTTTTTCTTTTTTTCTTTTTTTTTGCCCCTACTACTAATATAAATTCTTTGAGAACAGGATCCCACATCCCTGGTTCCACACTGTTTCTCAAGAACCTAGTCCTATGCCTGGCATAGATGTATATCAGTGCAGTTGGCTGGACAGATGAACAAATGAATGAATAAATATGAATGAATTTCAGATAGTTCTTGTGCCATCCAGATATAAATGCCCTATATTTATCAGAAAAGGCATAATCAATTGCTAAGCTTAAATCCAAATTTTAACATTACCTATTTATGCTTTCATTATCAGTAAGTCAGTTAGTGGCACATAGCTGGACATTATATTTCTTCTTATTTATTTTTTTATGAATTTGTATTGAATTTATTGTGGTGGCATTTTTAATAATAAAAGCATAATATGCTAATCAGACCAGGCATCCTTCCAGACAACCTTTAGGATGAAGCCATGGCTGCGAGGAAGGCCTGGTCCCGGGTGCCTGCCAGTGGCCAGAGGGAAGTCCGGTCCCAGGTGCCAGAGGGAAGCCCGTGCCTGCAGCCAGGAGAATGAAGGCCTACTCTTGCACAAATTTGGTGCATTGGGCCTCTAACTGGTTATTAAAATTATATAGGTTTCGGGTGTGAAATTCTCTAATATATCCTCTGTATATTGTATTGTGTGTTCACTATCCAAAGTCAAGTCTCCTTGCATCACTTTTTACCTCCCTCCTGTTCCCTCTTTGACCTTCCCCCTCCCTCTTTCCTCCCTGGTAACCATCATGCTATCATGTCTGTGCCTATGAGTTTTTGTTTTTCGGTTTTCCATAATCCCTTTACCTTTTTTACCCAGTCCTCCAACTCCCCTGTGTTTTAAAGTACGTTAGTAATTTCACATTCAATCAGCAGTAACAAAAACAATTTAAATGCTTTTCATGTTCGAAAGAAGTCATAAAAACACTGCAACTAAATGACACTTTAATAATGTGAAGTTTTATTTGCACATCTCTCTTTTTTCTGTGCTCAGACCGATACTGTCTCCTTTTCTTACTTTCCCTAGTGATTTCTCATCTTAAGCTTTAAAATGGAAAAGTGATTAAACATGTCAAAACAAATAACTCTGCATTTTAGTATGTCAAGTAAATTAAAATTTCATGGGCTTTTGAAAACTGTCAGATGGAAACATCCAGTAATAACCACATCAGCTTCTAATGGAACAAGTTTCCACCAAGCTTAAAAGACCTTTTGTATTTTTATAAATCCATTTTGAATGATAGCTAAAAATAATTAAGTTCAGCTCATCCCTAATAATGCTATTTATGAAAATAGTTCTTCAGAGGGTTTATTTCTGCACCGTGGATGACAAGCAAACAGGCCCAGGTGCTGCATGTGTTTATGAAAAGAAACAACTTTTCACTCTGCTTCGCTAAATCACGTCTAGGTTGCTGTCCTGAGATGCAGCAGAATTAACCTGTTCATTATCGTGAATAAGGGATAAAGTGGGGGGCTACCATAAACGTTAGTGCATCTTACTATAAAATGTAGGTGTTTGTGTCTCAAGGTGATTTTTCTTCCATATTAAAAAGCACAGGCAATGCCTATATTCATAGCAAAAGCTTAAAGATGGATTTTCTATGTCTATCATTCTCTGTGTGTGCTGGAATGAATTAGGTTCTTGGTGAGCATTGGGAGGCTGTGCACCAAGCAATGCACTTGGAAAATATGGGGCAAGTAAAACAGTCTCCCTCCACTGAAAGAGTTTATGTTCTAAAGAAGGAAATGGATCGCTAACAAAAAACTACAAGGCAGTGCAATAAGTTCCATACAAAAAAACGCACGTGTTGTTTTGCATGCAAACAGTGGTGTATCTTGCTTTCCAAGTTGGGAGAATTCACTGGAGATTTGGCGAAGGAAGTAACATGTGACCTGAGAAATAAAGGAAAGTAAGTTCAGGCAGGGTTTTCGATTAGGGAAGGAGAGTGAGTTGGTCTAAGCCAGCAATTTTCCACCTTTTTCATCTCATGACATATAAATTAATGACCAAATCCTGTGGCACACCAAAAAGTATATATATTTTGGCCAATCTGACAAAAAATAGATATAATTTTTATTAATTTACACGATGGCTATTGTTGTGCTGACTTTTTTTTTTAATTTGATAATTTAAGGGAAAAGAGGTCAGTGCCCCTGACTAAATAGTCAGATATTTCATGTTTTAAAAATTCTTACAGCTCACTAGTTGAAAATTGTTGGTGTGAGCAAAGGGAAGAGGATTTACAAGGTGTGAAATTGCACAGTGTCTTCAAGGATCTTTAGGGGTATCTAGAACACAAGAACAATACTGAAAAGGAGCAGAAATTTCTCAAATTTTGTCTAAGTTGGGAAGTCTTCTGTACCCTCTGAGGGAATTTTATTATATTTCACTAGAGGCCCAGTGCTCAAAATTTGTACATGGAGTGGGGATACCTCAGCTTGGCCTGCAACCTCTCCAATCTGGGCCCCCTCAGGGGATGTCCAACTGCTGGTTTAGGCTAATTGCCTGCCTGTCTAATTGCCCCTAAATCCCTCTGCCTGCTCCTATCTTGCCCCTCCTGCTGGCCTGATCACTCCTGCTTTGTCCCCTGTCAGCCTGATTGCCCCTGCCTTTTCCTCCTGCTAGCCTGATTGCCTCTACCTTACCCCCCTGCGGCCTGATTGATCCTAACTTGCTCCCCTCCCAGCCTGATCACCCATACCTTGCCCCCCTGCTGGCCTGATCTCCCCTAACTTGGCCCCCTGCTGGCCTGATCACCCCTAACTTGTTATCCTGCTGGCCTGATTGCCTCTAACTGCCTCTGCCTCAGCCTCTGGCTTAAGCCATAGTCTGGCCTCCTTCTGCAGGAGGCAACCTGGTGGATCAGAGAAAGGCACCACCCCCGTTATCCCACTGTCACTGCTGGCCTGAGCGTTGGCCCTTCACATTAGCATCTCAGCCCTTTGCAGCTGCCAGCAGCTGCCTGAGCCTTGGCCCTGAGAGTTGCTGTGGCTTTGTCCTGAAGGATGTCTGGAAGACATCTGCTCTAATTAGTATATTACCCTTTTATTAGAATAAGTTAGTATAGATGAGTAACTATTAGAAGTGTCTGAAGTGCCACTTTGATGCCCCAACTCAAATTTGTAATAAGCAGATGTAGGAGAATCTGGGTTCTCCTGATACTTTGGTATATGGGTCGGGATAAGTTAGCCTTCAGCCTTCTCCTGGGGTGTGTTGTGTTGAATTGTGGGCTACATTGTTAAGCTGGTATATGCTTTGAGCACATGCATATAAAAATGTACATCGTCATACATGTGTAGTGTATAAGGACATCTGTTTCTGTTTACCACTATAGATTTGGGGATGAGTGTAATGCCTGTCACATGATGGGAGCTCAGCAGCAATGTATTCGATATTATGCCTATTTTCCAAGCCTCTTCCTTAAGAGATTTTTCTGGATGTCTGGGCACCATTCCCTTGTTCCCAGTCTGGTTTAATGGGAAAACCACCCTTCCCATTCTCTATCATGATAAGCACTGGCATCTTTGGTGGGCTGTCAGCTGACCTCTTCATCCACATCCCTGGCCTCAGTTTGAAGAGGTTATTTCTGCTTCATACACTACTGAAACCTCTTCCTGTGAATATATTCATTCCTGAAGTCCCCGTCATATACTTTATGGGTATATTTGATCCAAGCAGAACCTTACAAGGTGTATTTAATGTCTTTATTTTTTTTATCAAGAGAAGCTCTAAGGCCATGCCCAATTTGGAAGTTATCTATTTGACCTTCTCTCTCATTTACAGAGCAAGAGAAGAATCAGGAGGGTTTCTGTTATATATATGAAAACACATTTCAGTAAGGACTTGGATTTGCCCCATAGATCTGTCCAGAGCATTTGCTATGAATGGAGTATTTCACTCTTAAACAAATCAACCGCAAAAACCATATCCACATCTTGTTTCCTTAAAGCAAAAACCATCTTTGCCAATTCCTTGCCTGTCTTTATACACACCCACAAATATTCCCTCTCTCAGTAATAAAGGTTTATAAATGTTCTACTCTGGGCATGTGGGAACACTTATAGCTAGTCTATTGAATGGCCCATCTATATTCTCATGTAGCTTGGTGCTTATGTGAATCCATGTATCACTGCTTAAAATTTAATCTTTGGATTATCTGCAGAGTTCATTTATTATGAACAATATTATATAGTACAAAATAAAAAGAGAAAAACTCTTTTCACAAGCTACTAGTGGTTCTTGCTTCTGATCTGTTAATAATCTAGTATCTCTCTCTGTGTTGCACATGGGTATAGGTAGGTATAAACTTATTTGAAAATGTCTTCTATGAGAATATGTAATTATGCTACAAATCTTTGTGTATAATAATCCTCTTAAAAAATACATAGTGTCAACTTTACTTTTCTGTTTCCATCCATCAGTCAGTGGGTTGCATGGTATGTCAGCTGAGCTAAGTGGCATGAAAACATATCTGACTTTTAGGAAAAGAAGAGCCACTGCTGTATGAAGATAAGCCTATCCTATCTAATAAAAGAGTAATATGCAAATTGACCACATCTCCACTGTACCCACCCAGCTATGCCCACCAGCCAAGCAGAGTGAGTATGCAAATTAACCCAACCAAGATGGTGGTTAATTTGCATATCCTGGCGCAGAAGACCACATAGAAGGAAGCCAAGCACTCCAGAAGGGACCACAGCTGCAGAGAAGCAAGCAAGTGGAGTGGGGGAGAAAGAAGGGAAGTAGGCAGGTAAGGGAGACAGGAGGGAGCGAGACAGAGGAGACAGGAAGGAGCAAGGTAGAGGAGATGGGAGCGAGCAAGGCAGCAGAGATGGGAGGAAGTGAGGCAGAGGAGATGGGAGGGAATGAGGCATAAGAGAAGAAAGTGAGGCAGCAGAGAAGGGAAGGAGCTTTGCTCAGGCCACAGGAAGCCCTATTCTTACAGGAGTCTTCCTGCAACAGGTCTCTAGACCTATATAATAAAAGCCTAATATGCTAATGTCCAGTCATCCAGTCGGCCATTCAACCAATCAAAGTATAATATGCTAATGATATGCTAAGGCCCTAAACTGCTCACTATGATATGCAGTTGAGACCACCAGGGGGCAGTCAACCAATTGACCAGTCACTACGATGTGCACTGACCACCAGGGGACAGATGATCTCGCTGGTAGATTAGCTTGCTGCTGGCTAATCAAGACTTAGCGAGATGAGTTGGAATGCCCTGGAGCCCTCCCACAGTCCATCCCCAGCTGATCAATCTCCTGCATTCATCCCTGGCCTCAATTGTGCACCCTTGGGATTCCTCGGCCTGACCTGTCCCCTCTCACAATCTGGACACCCCCCACCCCCAGTGCATGAATTTCATGCACCGGGCCTCTAATATATTAATAATGTCTCTATACAACCATTTTGTATGAATATAGAGGCTTATTTTTCTCACACATTTTCACATCAACTGGTTTGGGTTCAAGTTTGCTCCCTATCCAGCTCAGCTAGACAGAGTGCATTTCCAGGGTCTGGGCCTGCCCTAGTGAAGGCAGACACACCCATAGCCAAATTATGTCATCATATGCATTAGTGAAAACTGAAAATATGTGACTGTTTCCGGTGGGCTGTTTTATTGTTTAATGAATTTAAAATATTTTTACATACTCTGAAGGTTTTATTATTACTTTTTTTGGTTAGCCCTAAGTTACTTAACAGATTTCACCTATGGTTGGAAACTTCTTTATTTTCCTGGAATTTAATTATTGATGGTCATTTTGCCATGTAATTTTTTAAAACATGTTTTTATTGATTTCAGAGAGGATGGGAGAGGGAGAGATGGAAACATCAATGATGAGAGATTATCATTGGTCAGCTGCCTCCTGCCTGCCCCCCACTGGGGATCAAGGCCGCAACCTGGGCATGTGCCTTTGACCAGAATTGAACCTGGGTCACTTCACTCCACAGGCTGATGTTCTATTCACTGAGCCAAACCAGTCAGGGTGCCATGGAATTTTTTATGTGACTGTTTCATCACTCCAGTTAAGTTGTATCTTGCCACATTAGGAGAGGCAACATGTTACATCTTAGAAGAGTTCTTTCTTTGAAGTTAGGTGAAGCAACTTCCCTCAGTTAATATTTCCAATGTCAGTATTTGACTAAGAAAGAGTTTTAAGTGAACATATGTTCAGAGTATGTCACATAAACCACATTGAACAAAATACACTAATCAACTATTTTTTGATAGAGAAATATTAGAAAAAGTATCCTTTGTCTCTTTGCCTCTCCAGAAATAACTTTGTCATCATCTGCTGACAAATGCATTCTATATATGTGCAGCCTCAATGATAGAAACAAACATCCTACTTTGGAAATGTATGAGCTTGTGAGATTTCTAAATTGGACATCTTATCAGGCAGAACAGAGTAAAAGGCACACATACACACACAACACACACACACACACACCGCCCTTTCCATTTTCTATTCTTGAAGAAAATTGTTTTAGCTTTTTCAAGTCAGACATTCTATTTTTCAAGGTTGAATTTACAAAAGCTGCTTTCTGAAACTCATGATAAAGCGAACTGCAAGGGGGAAATGAACATCTGTTGTACTGTAAATCCCTCTGCAACCAGAGAGACACATATTGACATTTTTGGTAGCAGAAGTTTATGTGACGGGCATTCATGCCTGAACTGTTCCACAGGTAAAGGAAGATTCTATTATCAAGGGGTCTTGGCACACTCATATTGAAAAAGCAAAAGCATAATTGCAAGAAAGCTGTTAGTTTTCAAATTTGAGTAGTTAGGAAACAAAGGGGGGGGGGGGCATCTGTAACTACTTCTTATATTCTGAAAGCCAGTTGTGATTGCTGTCAGGTTTTATCATTATTTCACAGGACCGACTTGACAAGGCAGGGCTCATAGAAGCTGCATGGAGACTTCCACCTGGCCTCGCTGGTTCCAGGGAACAGACTTGTTTTGTGGTGGAGAAACCAAGTAGTACGGTTCTGTGCATGCATGGCTGAAAAAGACTTCTATAAAACACATGGCCCTACTTAAATGTGCTTTTCCTTATTTTTAGAACCTAGTTACTAAAATAATAATGCTATTCTTTATGGTGGTACAGTTAAACATAATCCTGAATAATCTTACCTAATAATAGACAAACGTGTAAATTGACCATACCTCCGCTATGCCCACAGCCAATCAGATTGAGTATGCAAATTAGAAGGCCAAAGATGGCAGCCACCTAGTTGCTCTGGGAGTGGAGTGGCCAGGCGGGGCAGGACACCTGCTATGAGAGGGAGGACGGGGACAAAGGAATCTACAGGATCAGAGTGCCACAGTGAAGATGATTGCAGACTCTGGAGTCTGCAGTGAAGATGAAGATGGCAGACTCTGCCCGGAGTCTGCAGCGAAGACGAACCAGCCAAAGTCTGCAGGGAAGATGAAGATGGCAAACTCTGGTTGGAGTGAAGGCCTGGGTCCCTGGTGCAGGAGGAAAACTGGTGCTGGAAGCCAAGGGAAGGAAGGCCTATTGCATGAATCTTTTCATGCAACAGGCCTCTAGTCCTATATAATAAAAGGCTAACATGCAAATAAAATGAATGGTGGAGTAGCCGAACAGCTGGTCACTATGATGTGTGCTGACCACCAGGGGGCACGCATGGAACGTGGTGGGCAAGGGGCCTGGCAGGATTACAAAGCAGGTGAGTGGGGGAGCCAGACCAAGGTAGGGTACCATTCACTGTCATTGGGGTGAGCCTCTGGTGGTTACTGAAAATACTTTGCTCCCATATGCCCCAGTTCAGCCTGGTGATGCACCCACTCCTGGTGCTGGTTTCACTAACACCTGCTGCTGGCACCCAGTGCCAGCCGCCATTGTTCAGTGACATCAGTGAATGCAAGTGGCAGTTGCCAGCCCCAATCATCCCTCAGGGTTTCTCCACTTACCCTGCTCCTGGGGGGGGGGCGGGGGGGATCAGGGCAGCAGCCACTCCTCACACTCACTGACAGTGCCAGCCCCACTCACACCTGCTGGTGGTGCCAGTGGGTACAAGCTGAGCCAGCACTAGCAGCACATGGGAGCAGCTGCAGCGGGAGCAGGGCTGCCAGCAGATGGGGGACCAGGGGCCATGGCAGGAGGGGCCAGTTGGGGACACAGAGGATGGGCTGACACCTGCCCCTGTGGCCATCACAGCCTCATAGCTCACAGTTCCTTTCAAGGTACACAAATTCATGTAATAGGCCCCTAGTATTTATATAAATATAACACTGTGATTTAATGGATTTTTAAAATAGAAAGAAAATGTAAGGCTCGATAGTCAGCACTGTTTTAAATATGAAAAAACTGAAGTCCAGAAAGGTTACAAAATTAGTTTCCCTCAGTTTACACTTTATCTTCTGACACTTGTATATTCCAGCCTTACTTTTGCTTTTCAGAGTCAGGGGATCACCATCAGTTTTTACTCTGTTTGATGTTCCAGGCTGGTTTCCTTCTGCTTAAGGATTTCAAATGAAACCCAAGACCTGATAAGATAATTTGTTTTTGTTTTTCAAAATAATTTTGATTTCTTTTGATGAGAAGTCATTCTTTATATTTCTAATCTCATTACCTGAGACCCTTGATGTAGAAAAAGATAATTTCTTGACCTTGCCATTCCAATGAGACTGAAGGTGGCCAAATACCCACGTGATATTATTAGAAAACTCCAAAAGAGATTTTGATAGGGACCTTGCTTAAAAAACAAACAATAAGATTCTGATCAAGTTGAGCATACTTGTTTTATAAGTAAGGGAATTAGGCTTAGACAGCAAAATGAGTTGCCCAGTTTTTAAATAATTCTAATAGTGGCTTTTATACTACATTTGGAATTTCCTGACCACTATAAGGCTGTATTTTTCTTATTTTTCTTCCTATAATCAATATTGGCAAAAAATTAGATGAATCATAAGGAACCTAGCATTTCCTTTTCTCAACCATTTTCATCCATATGTCTTTGTCTTTTATATTAAGGATTAATAGCATTAATTTTTGTTTTTGCCATATCTATTATGCTCTCATGCTCATAATTTCTTCATGTTCTTTGCTAAGCTTCCCAGAAAAAATGGTATGTTAAATTGTGAACTTTTAATAATGGAGTTGATTTTTCCATTTCTAATAACTTTTAGTTTCTTGATTAAAGATGGTATAATCATAACACTTAATTCAAACCCCAAAGTATATATGTGTAACTGCATTTAAAGACATGTTTCAAATATCATCTTATATAATGTCAAATGTAGATATTACAAATGATAGGAGTTATTGACATTATTTTAAGAGCTTTCTAAGTCAGATTTTAAAACTGAAGAAGTTGCTATGGTAAATAGAGATGCCCCAAGTCATTCAAACATGAGAGAAGTTACTAATTACCTAATTATTCTCTAAATTGGCTTTGGTATATTAGTATTTATAAATATGATAAAGGTTTTATTTGATTTAAGTTTATTTCTAAACTATCTGAGCACTTGTATGCATTTTCTGAAAATGAGCAAAATTCATTTGGATATTCGAAAGATTTAAATATTTATATTGGCATTCCCTTTCCAACCTGTGTTATTGCTAAAATATTAAAAAGACAAGTTTTGTGTGTTCTATATATAAAGTTACATCTTAGAAATTAGTGTATTCTATTTTCCCTAGATGTTAGTGAGAAATTAATTTTAATATATTTGTCATCTTTCTTTTTTTAGTTGAATTTATTAGGGGTAAAATTGGTAATAAAATTATGTAAGTTTGGGGTACATAATTCTACATCATCTGTGTTTACCACTCCATGTCAAGTCTCCTTTCATCACCATTTATCCTCCCTTACCCTTCTTCTCCTCCCCATTCCTCTTCCTTCTGGCAGTCACCATACTGGTATCTGTGTCTGTGGGTCTTTTCTTTTTTCTCTGCCTAATCTCTCACTCTTCTCACCCAACCCCCAGCCTCCCTCCCTCCGACATCCATAGGTTTTTTTCTCTGTATTCATGACTCTGACTCTATTTTGTTAGTTTATTTTTTCCCATTGGATTCAACATATAAGTGAAAGCATTTGTGATCTTTCAACAGATTATAGACCAGATGCAATACATTATAAGCAGGAAAATTAGTTTATTCCTTTTCCTGCAGTCTTCTATAAATATGATTCCAGTGAGGGGAAAGGCAGTATAGTCAGCATTCTGTATCACATATGATGCATGTAATGGTGGTAGGTTTTACTGACTCTAAGGCAAATAAGTGCCTTCATATGATAAAATCAGTTCATCTGTCTCAAATTTGACAATACATGCCATTTAAATCAAGTGGGATTATTCTCACTCTTTCAAATAACTCCACCAAATGTGAAATACATAATGCTCATAGAAAACTAGTAAAAGAGAAATATAGGTGTAACTCTTATGTATATTTGTAGAAATTTGAATTCCAATAATTGGTTTTTTTTCTGTTCATCTGTACAACTCTATTGAAATCATTTTGACTTAAGAAAACTAATGGATTTGAAGTGGTTAAATCTTTATTAGTGAGTTACATGTGTTTGCCTAAATATAAAATTCTACCTTCACAAATTAAAAAAAACACACCAAGCAACGTGGTTAACAAAGTTTCTTGCAAAGGAAATTAGATGCATCATTTACTTTCAACTACACACAAAAACAAAAAGTGAAACTCTGTGATGGAACAAAATCTATTGAGTAATCAAGAAGTACAGAGTTCAATTTGTTTATTCTGAATTGGTATCTTTAATTTGGAGGTACAGCATTTTTAAAAGCTTAAATCATGTGGTTGGCTCAGTTTGGTTATAAGTATCATGAAAAATCCATTCAATTACATCATTTCTACCTTCTCCAACAATGTGTGTGGTATGTGCCATGTGCCATGTAAATCATCTTACATACTGAAGAAGCCGAATAAGGACTATATTTGTCCTTTTGACTGCTGTAACAGAAATACCATAGACTGTGGTTTATTAACCATAGAATTTCATTTCTCACTGTTCTGGAGGCTGGAGGTCTGAGATCAGGTGCCAGCATGGTCTAATTCTTGTAAAGAATCTTTTCTGGCTTGCAGATTGCCAACTTCTCATTGTATCTCCACATGCTGGAAACAGAGAGAAGGAGCAAGCTTTCCTGTGACCCCTAGAAGTGCACTGTTCCCATTTTTCTATGAGTTCCATCTGATGACCTCATTTAATCCTCATTCTTTTCCAAAGGCCCTCTCGCCTAAGGCCATCACGTTGGCAGGTAGTGTTTCAATTTGTTTCAAGACAGGAGTTGGGAAGACACAAACATTCAGTCCATAACAAGGAGTTTGGAGTTTGGGCTCGTGGTCACGCTGACTAACCAATTTCTGATGAAAGTAGTGTCAGGAAACTGAGTCAATAATTGTGTATCCTATCTGCCAATTGCCTAAAAATTGGGTGTTACATCATGATCGCAAAACCTAAGAGCAAAATATATTCTCTGAAAAAAAATTGGGAAACCTGCAATAAAATAACTCAAAATGCCATTCTTTTAATACCCATTAAATGAATGCATAGACTTTTTCATGACATTACACTAGTTACTGTTGGGGATTTAGAGATGGTTAGCATGATGTTTATGCCCTCTCTGGATATGATTCTCACTAATATTGGTTCATTTTAATCTCCACTTTTATTACCTTTCTTAATGATGCTATTCTCAGTTGATGATTTTAAGCATAAGCAGACTTTTCCAAGACTATCTAATATGTACCAATAACAGCTTTATCTTTTATTATATGGGCATGAAGAGACAAAGGTTTATTCATTCCTTGACATTTATGGCATCCCGTGTTCCTGTGCTTCATAAAAGGTTACCTAAATCAAATTTATTCTGAATAGGCAATATTTAATATAAAAATGTCAAAGGAAGAGGGTGAGATCCTCTATAGGGCAACATAGAATTGATTGAATGAGTAGGGAATGATGAATTATGTATTCCCTTTATATTTCAAATATTTACTAATAAATATATTGATTGTTACATTAATTCTGCTAAGATGACAGTTGAATGGTCTACAGACATCTCAGTTTCATAATGCCCCAAAATGAATTTTTCTCCTTCCTTCAGAATGGCTCCTCTTCCTTTTCCTCCACTGTTTTTTTTCCCTACCTACACCTTTTATCATAGTTGGGCAATATTCCCATACATCCATTCCTTAAGCTAGAAATCCTGCATTAGCCTTGATTTCCCCCTTGTTTTATTGCCTAGGCAACCAATTATCAAGTCTTGATTTTATCTCTTAAAATGTTCTATAACTCAGTGGCTGAGTGTTAGCCTATGAACCATGAGGTCATGGTTCAATTCCTGGGGGTTGCGGGCTCAATCCTCAGTGTGGGGTATGCAAGAGACAATTGATCAGTAATTCTGTCTCGTAATTAATGTTTCTCTCTCTTCTCTCTTCCTCTCTGAAATCAATAAAATGTATTTTTTTAAAAAGTTCTATAACTCAGCCATTTTCTCTGTCTTTACTATGATGATGCTAGTTCTGGTTATAATGTGTATTATTCATGATCATAGCTCATTCCCATCTGTAGATGACTTTTAGTCTTTATTCAAACTCCTATAAAGCATTTTTAATTTTTTCATGCAATAGACAGTCTAATCTATTTAAACCACAAAGCTAACCATGCCATAACCTGCTTGATGTTTTTTCTCTCTATTGATTAAGGTATTCATATGTGTCCTTATCCCCTCATTGCCCCCCTACTCATGCCCTCACACCCCGGGTGTCTGTGTCCATTTGGTTAGGCTTATATGCATGCATACAGGTCCTTTGGTTGATCTCTCCTCCTTACTCACAACCTCCCCTACTTTCCCTCTGAGGTTTGATGTTCTGATCAATGCTTCGCTGTCTCTGATTCTGTTTTTGTTCATCAGTTTATGTTGTTCATTATATTCCACAAATGCTTGAGATCATGTGATATTTATCTTTCTCTGACTGGATTATTTTGCTTAGCATAATGCTCTCCAGTTTCATCCATGCTGTTGCAAATGGTAAGAATTCCTTCTTTTTTACAGCAGCATAGTATTCCATTCTGAATATGTGCCAAAGTTTTTCAATCCACTCATCTGCTGATAGGCACTTAGGCTGTTTCCAAATCTTAGCTATGGTAAATTGTGCTGCTATGAACATAGGAGTACATATATTCTGACTGGTGTTTCTAGTTTCTTGGGATATATTCCTAGAAGTGAGATTACTAGGTCAAAAGGGAGTTCCATCTTTAGTTTGTTTTTTTTTAAGAAACTCCATACTGTTCTCTACAGTGGCTGCACCAGTCTGCATTTCCATCAGCTGTGCAGGAGGGTTCCTTTTTCTCCGCATCCCCTCCAGCATTTATCCTTTGTTGATTTGTTGATGATAGCCATTCTGACAGGTGTGAAATGGTATCACATTATTGTTTTGATTTGTATCTCTCGGCTGATTAGTGACTTTGAGCACGTTTTCATATCTCTTATACATATTTCCTTATGTCCTCTTTTGAAAAGTATCTATTTAGGTCCATTGCCCATTTTATTTATTAGGTTGTTTATCTTTCTTTTGGTAAGTTGTGTGAATTCCCTGTAAATGTTGGAGATTAAACCCTTATCAGTGATAACATTGGAAAATATGTTCTCCCATGCAGTGGGATTTCTTGTTGTTTTGTTGGTGATTTCTTTTGTTGTACAGAAGCTTATTTTGATATAGTCCCATTTGTTTATTTTCTCCTTAGTTTCCATTGCCCTAGGAACTGTATCAGTGAAGATATTGCTTCGGCATATGTCTGAGATTTTGCTGCCTGTGGATTCCTCTAATATTTTTACAGTTTCCAGTCTTATGTTTAAATCCTTTATCCATTTTGAGCTTATCCTGCTGGGTGTTTAAAAATATGCCAGTCCCCAACAGTTTGGACTTTAGTACATACACTGTGCTTCTTGCCAGTCTGCTATGCCTCTTAGTACATCTGCCTGCTTCCAGCCTACTTTGATTCATTCTTTGAGGATTGAGATAGCAACTCCTGTTTCTACTTCCCTTAGCATATAGTTTTAATGTAACTTATTATATTTCTGCTTTACCTATAATTTGAAAATATGTTAATTCATTGTTTAGTGTTTGATGAATAATTGAATTAATCTTGAATGCATTTAAGAAATTTAAAATTTATAGTGGAGTGAGGAGAATACATTCCTTATTTTACTTCATGAACAATTTTTTAACACTTTTTAGAAGCTAGATAGGCAAAGATTTGTAACTATATTGAGGTCCTAAAGGGAGGACTTATAAGTGCAGTTAATATTAGTTCTTATCCTTAGTTGCCATGTAATAATATTTCAGATAACCTCCTGGATGACTATTATTAACATGGAAATGTCAAATTGTTGTTTTTATGAATGAGTTGCATAGTTTAGTAAGACTGCGATCTATTTACAGCTACTGTTTGCATAAACCAAGCACATCATATATCTTCTCTCTTAACCAGATGCCATTTTGACAGTATCTGACTCCAGCTCTTCCAATTTCCCCATAAAATATCTATGGAAAAAAATGTTGACGATCAGAATAAAACATTGAATTAGAACTGTCTTTGAATCTATTCTATGGGGAGCATTTCATTAGTGATAAGGCAGATGATATTAGCTTTATAAAAAAAAGGGGAGAGTGACAGACATCTGTAATACTGTCAGAAATTAAAAAATAACAACAAATATGGATGGTGGGATGATCCATTGTGTTTCTGCCAGTAACAGATCTGGCACCAGTACTGGGAAGTAGAAGAAAGAGGGTTTGTATTTCTTCTTTTGTCTCCTAGTTCAGAAATACTTAACAGATTGCAACATATGGAATATGGTCAATAATGTAGAGGTAACAGGGAACAGGGACAGATATAAACCACAAAACTAGGCAGTCATTGGCTTGGTGGATATCCACTCCTTCCAAGCCGTTCTAAATGATCTTTTTGACATAACTCTGATCATGTCAACCTGCTTGTTTTTCAATACTTCTCCATTGCAAATATTGAGTAGCCTAAATTACTCTCCTGACATGGGCCAATCTGTATTTTATTTTGATCCTTCTTTTCCAGGAAAGTTAAACCATGACTTACAAAGTAGTACTGCAAAATATAGTGAGAACAGAATTCACATAAATTATATAGAAGTTTTCCCTGACGGTTTTCTCAATGGTTAGAGAATAGGCCTGGAGGCCAAAGGTTGCTGGTTTGATTCCTGGTCAAGGGTACATACCTGGGTTGCAGGTCCCAGCCTGGTTTGAGCGCTTGCTGGAGGCAACCAATCTCTCTCTCTCTCTCTCTCTCTCTCTCTCTCTCTCTCTCTCTCTCTCTCTCTCACTTCCTCTCTTCCTCTCTTTTTCTTTCTCCCACCCTTCCACTCTCTTAAAAAATAAATGGAAAAATATCCTTGTGTGAGGATCAACAACAACAAAAACATGATATAAAAGCTTTTGTTGATATTGCTCTACTGACTACAGCACTTTTCAGATTTTTAGACTTTAGGCTATTTTGTCAAAATAAAGTGCCTCTGGATTGTCAGTCATTCACCACTGAGATAAAAAATAAATTTATAACAGAAATAAAAATCAATAAGTACTGTGTACAATATAACCCTGTGGGCTACACCTTTGTAATACTGGAAACATTCTAATGAGTATAAATTTAGCATAGATCACCTATAAGATCCTAAAGTCCAAGTTGAACTTGTATCCACATCAACAGCTTTACCAATTCCATGACAATACAGAAATATCTGAGAGATCATGTACTGGGGTAAAATCCCCTCTGCAGAGGGGATAGACAGATAAACACATGTGTTAAACCAGTCTTCCATGGAAATAAGCCATATTACTGGACAACACTGTGGGGAATGGATGGACGAACTGCTGAACTAGATTAGCTCTGCACTGAGAAATCAGATATTAATTCTAGGACCTACCTGTCTAAAGGCATCCAGGATTCAACTTTCCAAGACCAAAGATTTTATCTACTTAGTTCCACCCAATGGAAATATGTGGCCCTTCTCTCACATCCACTCATCCTTCAAATTATACATCCTTATGTATCCTTCTAGACCAATGATTTTTCGAACAGTGCACTTTAAAAATTTTTAAAACATGCAATATCTGACTATTTAGTCAAGGGCACTGACCTCTATTCCTTTGTCAGGGTTGAGGAACCTTTTTTTGGCCAACGGCCATTTGGATATTTATAACATCATTCCTTAATATAATTCACTTAATATAAATTTATGTTGCTATGAAAAAAATCTCTTAGATTTATTGATTTTCAAATCCTGCCTGTGGTTGTTTTGGCAGGGCCAGACCAAATGATTCATGGGCTTTATATGGCCCATGGGCTGGATGTTCCTCACCCCTGCTTTAGATTGTGAAATAAAAAAATGACAACAGCTAACATAACAATAGCTATCTGGTGTGAATAAATCAAAATTATACCTATTTTTTTGTTGGAATGGCAAAAAATATATATTTGTTGATGTGCTTCAGAATTTTAGTGATTAGTTTATGTGTACCATGAGATGAAAATCACTATTCTAGACTGAATAGTGATTTTCTGACCTGAAGTATTTCATCAACATTCTTTAGACTTTGACTTAAATATTAACTTGACAGTTAACTATGACTTTTCTATTAGATGCTGTTCCTGAGTTTTTGTTTTAAACTACTATATATTTCTTATACATATTTTCACACATGTATCAATTGATTTCCCTTTCAATGCACAGACTCTATCTCTCCTTCCACCACAAAAGAGATGAAGTAACTTCAGAGGTGGAGGAAAGGCACAGTGAGAGAAACTATGAATATGCCTGGAGCTGGCCCTGAGCTGTGCCATTGGCACTACAGGCATGAATTCCAGAGGGAGGGTGCAGGAACAATACACTTTTTCTTTGGATGGACTCCTTGAGCATCTTTGGGTGCGAATGCAAATATCTGTGTTCAGCAGTTCTCAACAGATAAAACTGTATGAGTCTCTAGCAGTTAGTACTAATAGAACAAGCTCTCTTACACTCTATAATTAGCATCAACATTGTTTTGCAAACCTCTATCCAACTTTTCCCAGCAATGTTTCCTAGTATCAGAGATTTCTTGGAGTGGACAAGATTTTATGCCCCTCCTCCAGATGGAATTCTACAGTTTTTTCATATGCTGCTCTCAACATTTAGCAGAAGTTCCACACTCATACTGATGGCTAAATCTAATAGGAGCCACTTACTCTGAGGGTATGATTCCATTTAATAAGAAACTTTCTGAAGCCACTCAACTGAGGTCAGAAAGCCCACCCAGGATCAACTTCAAGACATAATTGAGTCAGAATTGAAGATCTATTCACCTCACTTGAAAATTGACTATTTCATAACATAAAAGGATAATTAGAGTCTCAGCAATGTCTAACCTAGGTATAGTGTTATAGTTTTAATTAACCATCAGACTTTTACAGAGCACTTAGGATAGATCAGGAATTGTACTACGTTGATGCTCAATAATGACTTCTAAAATCAAATTTTAAAATATAGAAAATGTATGGTATGTAGAGCAAATTACATGCCACCTTTCTCTCTTTCTCAGATCTGCCAGTTGTGTAAAGTGAATAACATAATCATCATACATTACATAGATCATAATATATTTAATTAACAATTAATGAACAACAGGTCATATACACACTAATCTATATATTTGTCTTGGGATTTATATTATTTTATAATTCAATCCAATCTTTTATATCATTTTACTCTATAGAGACCACACCTCCTTTAATCCCACTGAGGGCAATAAGCACTTTACCATACTTCTGGCTTCTGTAATACATAAAGCCCGGTGCATGAGGAGGTGGGGGGGGGGGTCCCTCAGCCCAGCCTGCACCCTCTCACAGTCTGGGAGCCCTCGGGGGATGTCTGACTGACAGCTTAGGTGGGGAGCAGGCCTAAGCTGCAGTCAGGCCTCCGTCTGCAGGAGGCAATTGGCTGGCTGATTGGGGGCCAGCACTGCCAGGGAGTGGTCGGCCCTGCCCTCCATCACATCACTGCTGCCACTGCCAGTTTCCACCACCCTTCCCAATCACCGTCCCCTCCCTCTGCCTGCTGGACCTACCATGGCTAGCTTGGACCCACCTGTTGCCAGCTCACCCTCCACCAACTGGTCATTTTGCCATTCAATCAATGTGCATATTAGGCTTTTATTATATAGGATATATTTTTCTTAAACTTGAAGATAATGTTCTACTTCCCTCATTGAAAAAATATTTATGTTTAATCTTATTTTTTCTCTTTAATTTAAAATGTGTGCAGAACTGCATAGACCTACTCTTTGCTGACAGAGGGATTCAATTTCCACTTTCAATATGTTAGGTTCATTTGAAAGTGAGGAAAACCTAGGTTAGGTATGATGGTGGGCTAATGTACACAGCTCTTACTTCAGCTTCTTATACCCAAAGGCAATTATTTAATGAAAACCTGAGTAACTGAAGTGAGATATTTACTTTTTGCTCATTGCCCTTTTGTTTTAACAAATTGGAAATATATTATGTCAAGAATATACTAGTGCTATTCTGATCACTGATCTAACTATAAAATATTGCATGTAAAGAATACACTAATTTCTCTCCTCCTTTCCATTCCTGCTATGGTAGATAGAATTAGAATGATGCCCCCATCCCACGTGATGTTTATAACCTAACCCCTGGAACCTGTGAATGCATTACCTTACACGTCCTGGGACACGTCCATGTAGGCAGCTGCTTCCCCGCACCAACCTCACCCTGTGGATAGATAGCCATGTGCATCATGTGCCATAGATAGTGCCTGAGATTGATCAAACAGAAGTGGCCTAGCACATTTCAAAGATTAAAAATGTATAGCACTACACAGTATGGGTCCAATGTGAAATAAGTCATTATGAAATACAAGAACTGTCATAATGTTGTGTCCTTCAGGAAGATTAATCTGCAAGCAGAGTGAAAGGATTGGACTGGGCAAGGCAGGGTGGCACAGACTGGAGAGACCAGAGATAAGAGAAAATGCATGTCTGAAATGCACTTAGTAGAGTAAATAAAGAAGAGATAGAACATATTGAAAACTTTTCATCTGCAAGGGGTGTGGGGGGCCCAACACATATTTTTAGCATTAGAAATCATGTAGATCTATTATTTTACTGGGAAAAAAATCACGCCTCAAACTTTTTAAAGAAAAAAGATTTAAAGCATTTACCATGTTTAAAAAAAGTAAACTTATATATCTTTAAGTACTAAATATTACAGGCTTAAGGAAATAATTGCAAACTTACAAAAACTATTTACCAAAGAACAGAATCCAACAACATTGAGAAATGTTTCAATAGAAAGGTGAGATTTTTTTTTTAAATAGTGATTTGGAAGACCCACAGTTTACTTCATTATAAGTATACAGATATCATATTAAGTTGTACACCTGAAATTTATATAATGTTATTGACCAATGTTACATCAAAAAGTGTAATTAAAAAGAAACTCATTAAAATGCTGTTTTCACTTTTGGAGTTGTCAGAATATCTGGAAGGCTTTTATATTCAGTCCTTTTAGAAAATGTTATAAAATGTTCTCAGGCTCATTTTTATTGAAGGACTTAAAGTTGCAAATCAGATGTAGTTCTTCCTTTCATTACTGAAACTGAATATGATCAAGAGTAAAGTCCACATTAAACAGGAAAAATAAGAACAAAAGCGAAGTGCTATGGTTAAGCAAAGCCTGTTATCTCCAATTAACCAGCATTGCATGACTGTGCTAGTGCAGCCTATTAATTAATAAAGAGCAAAACATCAATATTAACCTTCTCGTTTTTCCTGGTAAATACTTTTTAGAATCTTTAGTTAATTTGTTATATTTGCAAATTACTATTTTACTATATTTTATTAGAGATAGTAATTATATTACCTAAATATAAGATATATTCATGCACCATATTATTTTCAAAAAGAAAAATAGCATCTTTATCAACCATACACAGAGCACATTAGTTCCATTTTATAACCTTGTTATTCAATTTGTAGTCCTTTTCCAATGTTAAACTTTCCATCATTACTTTCTGTTCTTTATTGAACTCTATGATTGCCTTAGATTACAATGTAAATATCGGTTTTGGGGTATCTTTTATGTGGCTATAGCACATAATTACGTTTGTTATATCTTAAAGCTTTTTCTCTTGGATGGCAATTTTTTCTGCTCTCATCTCACACTTTATTATTTATGTAATAAAATAGGCCATTTCCATTATTCAATGTCATAATGCGTTTTCCCTGGAGCTTAGTACTTCATTTTCTATATCACATAATAGAAATAGTATTTGTGAAAGCAACATGCATTCAGTACCTATGAATGGAAATTTAACTTAATTATATTTATACTTATTATTAGGAATGTTTTTATTATTCAGTCAGTAACTATGGCTATTAGACCTATTACCCAAGGATATTTAAAAACAAAATGATAGAACTGGCAGAGTCAAGATAATGGGGTAGGTAAATCTTGAACTCATCACCTCCTTCCACAATTACATCAAAATTACAACATAAGGTGGAACAACCACCACTGAGAACCACCTGAGGCCTACCTGAACAGAATCCCTATAAGCAAGGATATAAAGTGGAGGCCACACAGAGATGGGTAGGAGGGATAGACCTTCAGTTGAGTCAGGCCCCATGTCACAGTGTAGCAATTAATAAACTGAGGGAATATCTGAGCTGTGAAGATTCTCCTGATAACTGAGGTCGGTCAGTGACCTACACCAGGCTGAGGCACCAATGCCAGGAGAGGATCCTGGAACATCTGAATTTTAACAAGCTAGGGCAAGACTTGGACCACACTGAGGCCCCTCCCAAGAGGCTTCAGACCCAAAACACCCGCCAGCCAACCAAAACCCAAGTTCCACCCAGAGCTCCACTCAAGCAGCTTCACAACAAACTCACCTGAAGTTCAGCTCAGCAAACACAAGAACCTTACTAAAGTGACTCCTGCTCCCCCATACATCTGCTCTTCTGCCGTAATTGCAGCCAGTCCTCACAGCCATTTTGCTTGAGGCTCAAACCTACCTGCCAATATCTTTTCAGCATCGCAGCCCAACTATAACAAGAAAGCACACAACCAACACAGCAAATACCCCAGGAACACCTGGCTCAGATGTCTAGGTCTCATAGGACACCTTCTATAAAAGATTGCTCTTTCAAGACTGGGAAATGTAATAGAAATACCTAATATACATAGAAACAAAAACAAGTGACAGTCAAAATTTGGAGACACAGAATGTATTCCAAATGAAAACAGCACAACATTTTATGATGGCTATAATGTGGTACTTGCCCAGTAAATAAATGGATATTATATTAATTAGTATCTCCATATCAAGCCAAACAGAGTCAATATATGACAGTAATTATCAGTGATGCATTGTATCTACTGTATATTAAGGAGAATTTGTGGGCCTTTTATAAAACTGTAAACTTCAAATCCATCACAGAAATGTCATCTATTATAAGAAACTAAAGTAAGGATATTTAACTATCATTTAGATAAGTATAGAGTAAAATAGTAATTAAACTTCAAACATGACTATTGATAAGCCTGAATTCCTGAAGAATGGGTGTGGGGATTCCTATAGCTCCTCCGTACGTCAGAGATAAATGTGAGCTGTTCAAAGATGCATAGGAATCATAGGAATCACCTCACTTCTACCTTGTGACTCTAAGGAGGGGACGAGTGTGTGTCTCTAGAGACTCTAGGTCTCTCTTGGAGCCTCCCCTTCCCTGAGTTCTGCAGTACCTGGAAACTATTCCTATTCACTATTACTATTACTAAACTATTACTATTAACTATTACTATTTAACTATGGATATGAATTTTCTCTTGCTTGAAACCAGTGTCTCATCTGATTCAGATTAGAAAGACTCCGAATTGACACTGGTGCACATCTGACATACTTAAAATGTACCATGAAAAATGTACAAATTATAGGGAGAGACTCTTTAAGCCAGATACCAGGAAAATAATAAAATGACTGGAGCAGATTGAAGCCTAACCTAGGAGGGGATAGGTGGGGAATGGATGGAGACTTTAGGTACAAAATCTCTTCGTGAGTTCACAAGAAGACCATTCCCCAGTGGTTTCATCAGATACGGTATCAGCTACAGAAAATACAGGCATACCCTATTGCTGTGGGGGTGTATCATTGATCCTTCCCCCTCATGGAGCCATATTGGTTTATTATTGGATCTTACTAAGTTTGGCCTGGCAATTGGACTTGGCTACCTAGATGTATTAAAGGTGGTCAGAACTCAGAACTTGACTTCCTAAGTGCAAGTTACCCACTATTTTTCTTCAGTAATATTATTAAAGCCATGTACACACTTATATAATACCAGAAGCCTGATGCACAAAGATTCGTGCAAGAATGGGCCTTCCTTTCCCTGGCTGCTGGCACCGCCTTTGCTCTGGCTGGAGCCACCTTTCTGCTCTGGCCCGGAGCTGCCTTTCCGCCTTCCCACACTTCCCAGAGGCCCAGAGCAGCTGGGGTGGGGTGGAATGCCTGTGTTGTCACCACCCGCCATCTTTAATGGGTTAATTTGCACACTCACTCCTGATTGGCTGGTGGGCATCATGAAGGTACAGTCAATTAGCATGTTACTCTTTTATTAGGTAGATGACAAATTAATCCCAGTGCATCAATCAAGTTTTTGTACCTAATACAAACAATTTATAATCATTTTATTACTTGAGCCAAAGAACAGAAACTTTTTTAGGAAGAGAGAGATTTATGTTATCTGATAGTGGAGGTAAGGGCTAATGCTGAAAATAGTTCCACAGAGAGTTTTAACCAGGGATACTCCTACCGAGACAATGACTTTGGACAAATTAATTAATCTTCCTTAGACTGTTTTATCATTTTAAAAAATGAAGATGATACCTATATCGCAGTGCTTAGTAATAAGAATTAAATAAGAAGATATCTAAGGTCCACTTGCTTAGCATCCAGTGCATTGTAAATAATTTTTTTCTTGAAAGACCAATGGATAAAGAGGAAATTGAAAGTGAAATAAAAATATATCTTGAGACATACAAAAATATAAATGCAACATATGAAAACTTCAGGGATGCAGCAAAAGCAGTTCAAAGAGGGGAGACTCACAGCAATAAACATGCAAGATTAAGAAACAAGAAATATCTCAAGCAACTAACTCTATACCTTAATGGACTAGAAAGAGAATAATAAATAAAACCCAAAGGTCTGAGGGGAAAGGAAATAATATAATTAGACAAACTCATAGGTAATGTTATACTCAGTGGTATAACATCGCTCACAAAAATTAACTCAATGGTGGAAGGTTGAAAGCTCTTTCTTTAAGAAGAGGAGCAAGACAACAGTACCGACTCTCAGTACTTTATTTAACACAGTACTGGAAGTCCTAGCCAGAGTAATCAAATAAGAAAAATGAGTAAGTGCATCAAAATTAGAAATGAAGAAGTAAAATTATCTATATTTGCAGGTATGATATATATATAAAAAATCCTAAGAACTCCACCAAAATTCTGTTAGTCAACACATTCAGTTAAGTTTCAGGATACAAAATTACACACAAAAGTAAGTATTCTTTCAGTACACTAACAATGACTTTTCTGAAAAAGAAATTTTAAAAAATGATCTAATTTACAAAAGCATCAAAAACAATAAAATAATCATGAATAAATTAACCAAGGAGATGAAAGATCTCTATACTGAAAACTACAAAACATAGTTAAAGGAAAGAAGGAAGATACAAATAATTGAAAGGGAACTCCATATTCATGATTAGAGGATTAATATTGTTAAAAGGCCAGCATTTTTATATTAGTAGAAAAACACCAACACTCCTAAACTTTACAGGGATATGTAAAAGATCCCAAAGACCCAATGTAATCCTGAGAAAGAAGAACAAGTGGATAAGCATTACACTTCCTAATTTCAAGCTGTATTACAAAGCTATTATAATCAAAACTAGAAGCCCGTTGCATGAAAATTCATGCACTGGAGGGAGGAGTCCCTCAGCCAGGCCTGCCCCCTTTTACAGTTTGGGATCCCTCAGGGGTGAGAGGCAACCTGGTGATCAGGAAAAGGCAACTCCCCATCACACCTCGGTTGTTGCCATTGCTGGTAACATAAGCCTCAGCCCAACCTGGTTACCTGAGCCTTGGGTGACCCTGGGCAGCTGGGCAGCCACCATCTGAAGCTTGCCTGCACTGGAGGCTGGCCCTGGGCGGCTGGGGGGCTGAGGGGACTGGAGGACTCCTGAGGCAGGAATTCAGAAGGGGCGGGCCCTGGTTTGCCATGCTCCTGCCAACTTGGTGGGGCTGAAAGGACTGGGCACTGCTAACTTGTGGCTGTGTGCACCACCTTCTTTGATGGTGTGGCAGTCAGTTAGCATATTCCCTCCTTATTGGCTGTGGGCACAGCCATATTTGTGATGGTGTGAGGGTCAATTAGGATATTCCCTCTTTATTTGATAGGATACTTTGGAACTGGCATACAAACAGGTAAAAAGACCAATGACGCAGAATTGAGACCTCAGAAGGAAATCCATGCTTGTATGCTTGACTAATATTCAACAAAGGAGTGAAGAATACTAAATGGAGAAAAGATAGTCTCTTTAAAATATAGTGCTAAGAAAATTGGTTATTCACATGTAGCAGAATGAAACTAGACCCCAATTTACACTGCTTACAAAAATGAACTCAATATATTAAAGACTTACATAAAACATGAAACCATTAGACTCCTAAAATAAAAATGGGGGAGGTGAAGCTCCTGGACATAGGCCTTGGCAATAATTTTTTGGATATGACGTCTAAAGCACAAGCAACAAAATTTTAAAAATCAGATTATATCAAACTAAAAAAGCTTCTGCACAGTAAAAGTAATGAGTAACAAGGGTCAATATCCAAAGTAGTGTGCTAGAAACAAAAATAATGTTTTATTGCCCTGGCTGGTTTGTCTTGGTGGATAGAGCATTGGCCTGCAGACTGAAGGGCCCACGGTTCGATTCCGTTCAAGGGCATATGCCTGGTTGTGGGCTTTATCCCCAGTGGTGGGGAAGGGAGGGCTGCAGGAGGCAGTCAATCAATGATTTTCTCTTATCATTGATGTTTCTGTCTCTTCCTCTCTTTTCCTCTGAGTTAATAAAAATGTACTTTATTAAAAGGAACTTTTTATTGAGGACGTTCATTATAGTTCAAGAAAAAAGGAGAGTGATTAGTCTTTCTACTTATATCATAATATAAAACAATGTAAAGGACTGTTACTTGTATAACTTATCACTTATATAACTTATCATTTCAATTAGTTGTTCAGAATAAGTTTTTGGGAAACTGATATGCCCAAATCACATATAACAACCACTTTTTTGACACGTTCATCAAGCAAAAGAGAAAACCACAGTCAGAACATTCATATATTGTTGTGGTCCTAGAGCTATACTGTGAAAGGAGAGAAAGTTTATCTTTGAATAGAGTGGTTTACAATATTCTGATTCTGAGAATTGCAACAAAGTAATTTTTATCACTTGTTCTGTGATAAAAATATAATCATCATCATATCATTTCCAAAGCAGTGAACACTGAATGTGACATCAGCCTTATAGTAGTGCTGTCTTTAATACTAAAGATATTGGTATGAACTAGAGTCATGACAATTCCTAAAGAAAAAAAAATAATTATAATCTATTTACATCAATCACCACAAGTAATGATGTGCCCATCACCTTGTCATTTCATTTGCAGCATTCAGTTGCCTGGCAAACGGGAGAGTTTATGAAGCATTAAACTGTGTCACTGTTAGCCAAATCAAATTCCCTGTAACATTATGTGGACATAAAGTGCTTTGTGAAAGAGATATGGAAAATGTTAACTGAACTGCCTCAGAAGAAAGAAAAAATGGTTGTGATATATAATACTTGGGATGAGTATTATTCCTTTCCTGGTATAAGCCCATTATGGTTTCTAAAAGACTAAAATCAAATTATAAGGGGAAAAGGAACAGGACTCTAACCTGGAAGATATACAGATAGACATATCAGATACAATGTTCTAAATGAGAAAGAAAGAGAAAGAAAGAAAGAAAGAAAGAAAGAAAGAAAGAAAGAAAGAAAGAAAGAAAGAAAGAAAGAAAAGAAAGAAGGAAGGAAAGGAAGGAAGGAAGAAAGGAAGGAAGGGAGGAAGGAAGAAGGGAGGGAGGGAGGGAGGAAGGAAGGAAGGAAGGAAGAAAGAAAGAAAGGAAGAAAGGAAGGAAGGAAGGAAGGAAGGGAGGAAGAAAGGGAGGGAGGGAAAGAAAGGAAAGAAGGGAGGGAGGGAAAGAAGGGAAGGAAGGAAGGAAGGAAGGAAGGAAGGAAGGAAGGAAGGAAGGGAGGGAGGGAGGGAGGGAGGGAGGGAGGGAGGGAGGAAGGAAGAGGAAGGAAATGAGGATATAATGTGACTCACTCTGTACATTCTAGAAATAGAGAGCCCAGGTCCAGGAAGCCCAGGGAGAGTTGAGAGGCCCTGGGAAATCATCTTTCCCCGCCGTGGATTCTGAGGATGGGAAACCAAAGCCTGGAGAAGGTGAATGTGCAGCCAGAGGCAGCACAGGTAGAAAGTGGCAGGCCCCTAAAATTTAATGCAATATATTTTCAGTATAGCCCAAATTAAATTTAATTCAGGGAGCAAGATCAATTTCCATAAAGTCTGCATTAAAATTAAAGTTAAGTACCACGTTTATAGGTATACAAGATAGAACAAATCCTGAAGTGTAAAAAAAGGTCCTTTGAAGGGGCCAAGAGAGGGGAGGCCCAGGAGCCCTTGACCTCTGCTCAGAGGAGAGGAATGGAAGCCATGGACCATTATTCTGAGGCCTGTGGTGTGACCCACAATTTTAGTGTAAGGCCTCCAGCAACTCTGCCAACAATTTGGTTTCCCGGAGGTCTGTATGGTGTACTTTACAGAAGACATTTATATGTGACAGTGAAAAATACTATTTCTGGAGGGGAAAAGAACAATCCAGTTATCTCTAGGTTTTCTATTTCTTCATTTCATTTTATTTTCTTGCCTTTATATTTCTAGCCAGCTTTTTCACAAGAGCCACAAGTCTCCAAACCCTCTAGGAATTCAAAATTTCCCAGATGCTACACACTTCTTAACCCCATCTAAACAACACTGCAACTATTATAAAAAAGTATAAACAAGGTAACAAACACCTGGGAAAAGCTTTTCAAAAAGTAAAGCTGAATTTTATTTCACAGGATCCTGTTCCTGCCTATTAGTAAGTTCAACTGAGGCAAATGTGTGCTGACATTTTTGGGGGGAGGGAAGGGACCTATGTTGTTTGAGGTCTAAACATGATGATAAGGTACAAAAACAATAATCTGCAAATGGCCCACACTTTCTGAAGGGGTGTTTCATACCTATTTAATAATCAGGAGATGGCTGTTTAATTAGAAGAAAATAATACTTTAGTCTCAGAGACATTCTTTATACTGGTCAAAGCACAAAAGAATCCCAGCCCTTTCCCTGTCACAGCTTTCCAAGGGGCTTGGTGACATGCCCTCTACCTTCTGGTGAAATCCCAGCTCAGCTGCCTTTTCCCATGGGTCAGTTCCTCCAGTCTCCCAGGAAGACAGAACCTTGTCTTTCTCAAGATTACTCCTTCTCTTTAGTTTTTATCCCTTGTCCTAGAAATCTTGATCAGTGATTGATTATTCCTCTTTCTCCTAAAAGTCTCACCTTTCTTCTTCCTATATTCTAATCTGCAGTTCTCAGAGTGGTCCTCTGACCAGCAACATCAGCATCACCTGCAAAATTGTTACACATCCCATATCCCAGGGCTCAGCCTCAGACCAACTGAATCAAAAAGTCTGGGTTGGAGCCCAGTAATCTGTGTTGTAACAAGCCCTGCAGGTGGGTCTGGAGCAGGCTAACATTGGAGAAGCACAGCTCTAGTATATTCCATCTTTTCATTAGTGGATCACAACACAGCCTGAGCTTCCCTTCACCTTACCTGTCAAGTGCCTCAGGGCACTTAGTCTCTTCCTTTTCTCTTATTATGTTTGCTTTTCAAACTACTTGTTATAATCAGTGTCACTGCTTTTTGAGGAATTGCAAATTTTGGTTGATTATAGTACTACCAAATATTATAGGCATAAATAAAGCCTGGGATAGAGTAGTGTTTTACAGATTGCTAGACTTTTCTCTAGCTCTGTTTGACTGAAGTGGACTCATACTACTGGTCTTACTCAGGACTAAAGAAGAGTAAGAAGAGTTATTAAGTAAATAGGATTGGTATTTTTTCAGTCTACCAATCATATCATTGCATGTCTTGGAAAAGTACTGACAAGTGATGGTAGGTAGTAAGACAGCTTGGGTTGAGAAAACCTGGCTTCTTCATTGTATGACACTAAAAATTAGTGTTGTTCTGATAAGGATGATGATGAAGATGATTACTCATATAAGGATATTCATGTGTGCTTTTTTTCTTTAAAACCTTACAAAAAACCTGGTGACTTATGTTTGATTCCATTTTTTAGACCAAGATATCAAAGTGTAGGGCTATTAAGGAACTTGCCCAAATTAATACAGCTAAAAGATGGCAGGGAGCTGGATTTCAAACCAAGGTGTGCCTAAGCCTGTAGATAGAATTAATAATACCTGTGGGAGAGTTGTTGGGGGGATTCATCTATTTATGTATTTATGGTTCATTCAAAAGTACGCATTGAGTCCTGCTTTCTGAGGGCACCAGGGTTGGCTCAAGAAGCTTAGAGAAGAAAGACACAGTGTACAAGGAATCATATTCTAGTGGAAAGACAGATAGCTCCATTTCTATAAGCGTTATGGTTTGGAGCTTCCCAGGGAACCGAGGGAGCCTGGAGGCTGACTACACAGGGCATGTAACCTGGGGTGAGTATTCATAGAAGCCCTCCTAGGGCAATGATGTCAGAGTTTTGGTAGAGGAGCAAGAGTCAGCCAGGCAACAAATCACAGGAAGGGGACCTGGGAAAGGGCATTTCAGGCCAAAGGAATACCTAGCATGTCTAAAGGGAAGAGGCATACTTGAAGAACGTCAAGTTTGTTGTGGCAGATGGAGGTGAGAAGGAAGAAATAGGTAGAGGAAATACCACAGGACCTTTATACCCTGCTAAGGAATTGGAGTCTTCCCAGGAGTCATTTGGAGGTGAAATACTTTTAAGCAAAAGAATGATATTTGGAAATATTATGCTGCTAATAGTATGGAGAATGGATTTACTACTACTAATAATAAACTAGATGGAAGGAGTACCCAGCATTACCTTGTATTCTGCTGTTGGAGGAGGAGCTAGGTATAAGAATTCTAACTGCGCTGGGCTGAATTGTGTCTCCACAAACGGATAATGGAGGGATGTGGACGTTCTAAGAAAGGCATGAAATCCTCTCAAGCATCTGACAGTCTTTCATGGCCACTAGAGAATAATGGGTCGACTGGAAACTGCTCTGCATCCAGCTACCATAGCAAAGGCAGCCCAGTGGCTCAGAATGTAGCTATTTTTAGAGGTGGAGTCTTTAAAGAGATAGTTAAGTTAAAATGAGGTCATGCTAAGCAGAGGGCGTTCCTCTTGGAATGCGCCGCAGAACCCAGCTGGTAGTGACGGCCTCCGCGTTCTCTCCTTCCGCCCGCTGCCCGCCACCCGCCGCCCGCCGCCCGCCCCCCGCCGCCGCTACACCGCCCAACCCGTCCCCCCTGTGCCAGGCACTAACCGGCACCATGCCCTACCAATACCCAGCGCTGACCCCGGAGCAAAAGAAGGAGCTAAGTGACATTGCTCACCGCATTGTGGCTCCGGGCAAGGGCATCCTGGCTGCAGATGAGTCCACTGGGAGCATTGCCAAGCGGCTGGAGTCCATTGGCACCGAGAACACGGAGGAGAACCGGCGCTGGTACCGCCAGCTGCTGCTGACTGCCGATGACCGAGTGAATCCCTGCATTGGGGGTGTCATCCTCTTCCAGGAAACCCTCTATCAGAAGACAGATGACGGGCGTCCCTTCCCACAAGTTATCAAGTCCAAGGGCGGTGTTGTGGGCATTAAGTTAGACAAGGGCGCGGTCCCCCTGGCAGGGACAAATGGCGAGACCACTACCCAAGGGCTGGATGGGCTGTCCGAGCGCTGTGCCCAGTACAAGAAGGACGGAGCTGACTTTGCCAAGTGGCGCTGTGTGCTGAAGATCGGGGAACACACCCCCTCCGCCCTTGCCATCGGGGAAAATGCCAACGTTCTGGCCCGTTATGCCAGCATCTGCCAGCAGAACGGCATCGTGCCCATCGTGGAGCCCGAGATCCTCCCCGATGGGGACCATGACCTGAAGCGCTGTCAGTATGTCACTGAGAAGGTGCTGGCTGCTGTCTACAAGGCTCTGAGTGACCACCACGTCTACCTGGAAGGCACCTTGCTGAAGCCCAATATGGTCACCCCAGGCCAGGCCTGTACCCAGAAGTTTTCTAACGAGGAGATTGCCATGGCAACTGTCACTGCCCTGCGCCGCACAGTGCCCCCCGCTGTCCCTGGGATCACCTTCCTATCTGGAGGTCAGAGTGAGGAGGAGGCATCCATCAACCTCAATGCAATCAACCAGTGCCCCCTGCTAAAGCCATGGGCCTTGACCTTCTCCTATGGCCGAGCCCTGCAGGCCTCTGTTCTGAAGGCCTGGGGTGGGAAGAAGGAGAACCTGAAGGCTGCCCAGGAGGAATATATCAAGCGAGCACTGGCCAACAGCCTCGCCTGCCAAGGAAAGTACACCCCAAGGGGCCAGGATGGGGCTGCAGCCAGCCAGTCCCTCTTCATCTCTAACCATGCCTACTAAGCAGAGGTGATCTAAGGCTGCCCCTTGAACACTCCAAGCCCCGCCCCCTCCCACATTCACTCTTGAAGAGGCCTCATCCCAGGCTCCAGGCTGCTCTTTCCCAGCACTCTTGCCTCCCCTGTGACATTGTGGTGTGGTGTTTTCTGTGTATGCCAACTCCAATGCCCTTTCCACCCCACTGCCAATAAACAACTATTAAAGGGGGGAAAAAATAAAATGAGGTCATGCAAGTGAGCCTTAATCTGTTAAGATATGAGTCCTTATATACACTAATAAAAGAGAAACATGTGGATTAACCTTCGGCTATCCCCACAAACCACACCCACCAGCCAATCAGGAGCCAGTATGCAAATTACCCAACCAAGATGGCGGCTGGCCACTGAGCAAACAGGAGGCTTGGGTTACCCTGGTGATGGAGGAAGCCAGACTTCATGGCCTGCCCTTGCTTACACTAAAGGCTACAAAGTTTCAATTATAGAATATAAATAAATCCCAGATCCCAGGGCCAATGCTTTGGTTGTCTGGGGGTGTGGCTGACCTGAAACCACCACAGGTCCCTTGCTCAGACCACCCCATGCCCCATGGGAACCCCCACCCTGATCCAGGACACCCTTCAGGGCAAACCAGCTGGCCCCACCCATGCACCAGGCCTCTATCCTCCTCCTATCTAATAAAAGAATAAAATGCAAATTGACCATCACTCCAACACACAAGATGGCTACCCTATGTGGTCAAAGATCCCTCCCCCATGTGGATACAAGATGGCCACCAAAAGATGGCCAACAGAGGAGGGCAGTTGTGGGCGATCAAGCCTGTAGGAGAGGGCAGTTAGGGGTGACCAGGCCAGCAGAGGAGGGAAGTTGGGGGTGACCAGGCCTGCAGGGAAGGGAAGTTGGGACCCAGGACTGCAGGGAATAGCAGTCTAGGGGGGGGGGGTACCAGGCCTGCAAGGGAGGGCAAGTGGGGAACAGGCCTGCAGGGGAGGGCAGTTAGTTAGGGGCTATCAGGCTGGCAGGGGAGCAGTTAGGCATTAATTAGCCTGGCAGGCAGAAGAGGTTAGGGGCAATCAGGAAGGCAGGCAAGTGAACAGTTGGGAGCCAGCAGTCCTGAATTGTAAGAGGGATGTCTGACTGCTCGATAGAATTGGGCCTAAACGGGCAGTTGGACATCCCTTGAGGAGTCCCAGATTGGAGAGGATGTAGGCTGGACTGAGGGACAACTCACCCCCCCACACACACACCTGCATGCACAAATTTCCTGCACCTGGCCTCTAGTTTGTGATAAAAAGGAGGGCGGACCATGTTGAGTCGTCAGAGAAGATGGCCATGTACAAGAGAAGGAGAAACACCTCAGAAGAAACCAACCCTGCTGAAACCTTTCTCTCCAACTTCTCACCTCACAAGTTGCGAGAAAATAAACTTCACTTGTTTAAGCCAACCAGTCTGTGGTACTTTGTTATGGTGACTCTAGTGAAGGAGCACACTAATTTTTAAATCACCCATATTTGAAATGATTGCTGCTTATTCAAATGAAAACAACCATGTTACAGGAAATTCTCCTGTAGGTAGCATCAGGCCCACCCAGCAAATTGTGTGCTGACCTTGCTACAAGTAAACTGTTAGCCAGGCTCATCCTTTCTTTTTCTACCTTTGTAAGGAAAAATAAAAGAACAACAACAGAGACTTCCACCTGCACCACAGACCTGTCTGGAGGATGAATTAGTATGATCAAAAGCTTTCGAGCCCTTGGGATGAAGGAATGCTGTGCTCAATGCAAGGCAGTCTTCAGTCTAAATTTCCTGTAGGAGTGGAGTGTGCAGATAGGTGCCCCTGCCTGAATACAAAGGCATAAAACCCTCTTAAGCACCTGACAGTCTTGCATGCCCACTTGAGAATCAGTCATCTGCAACCTGCCACCCCTCCAGCTACAAGCAAAAGGCAGCTTCCTCTGTCACTTTCCCGCAGCATCACAAATTATAGAAGGGAACCAAGTACTGAATGAGGTGGAGACCCTGCAGCTGGAAGTATGCAGGAAAGCGCCACTGTGAGCCTCCAGACCGTGCAGAAAAGTATGAAGCTCAGTGCTCATGTCCTGCTTGCTTATTGCCGGTGACTCCATGATCAATATCATGGCTGCACAAAGACAGTGGAGTGGAGAAACAGCCCAGAAGCCTGCAGTTCACCCTGCCTAAACTGCTGTTGGCTAACCAATGGAGGAATTGTCCATGAAGATTTAGAATATCCAATAATACCCAACAAGGAATAGAAAATTTGTGTCATTAAGAGATTTTGGTACTGCACATATTTTGTCCCATTCCTCTTAACATTGAAACAGAACATTAAAGGCTATTATAATGTTCACTTTAATACTACCACATTAGTTTCTAAAATAGCCTTATGAAAATATGTATTATTTCCTAAGTTCTTGAGGTAATTCAGTGTTCTTTCAGTTATTGGCTTTCTTTAAAATGTTCAAAAATAAAGTTTGAGCTCTAAACTTTGAATTCTTTGAAGACTTTTTCAAATGGCTTTTATTATTTTAAAAGACAAATACAAGATACTTCAAAAGCTGGAAAATACAGGATTTTATGACTAAATATTTTTTAAATATTTTATTTTAAAAATACTTATATAAAGTTAATAATGACTACTTAAAGGGAAATGGAAAACTATTTTTAAACCTACTTATAAAAATCTATTTTATAATTGAATTTATTTTTTAATATTTTGTGTTTTAAAATCCATTTATAAAATAGAGTATAAAATACTTGAACACCATCTAAAAAAAATTTTAAGTAAAACATGGCCTACCCAAAAATACTAGGCTTCTGCATAAGTTTATTTTCTGGATGCTGACTCAGATGCTAGCCAATGCCCTATATTGCATATACATATAGTAGTTTTCCGTGATAATTGTTAGTATGAATGACCATAAGACCCTGAGCCATCCTTATTCATCAAAAGACTCCTTTAGACAAATGCCAATGGCTATCCTGTTACACAAAACCACAATGATACAGATTTGGAAGATTTTAATGTTGAAGTGAAGAAATAAATGACTGGTGCTGGTTAGCCAGAACTGAGCCAGAATTTACACAGAAAGATCAATGGTCTAAGAGTGGTCCTCAAACTCATTCGTCAACAGAGCCAAATATCAACAGTACAACGATTGAAATTTCTTTTGAGAGCCAAACTTTTTAAACTTAAACTTCTTATAACACCACTTCTTCAAAATAGACTCGCTCAGGCTGTGGTATTTTGTGGAAGAGCCACACTCATGGGGCCAAAGAGCCACATGTGGCTTGCGAGCCGCAGTTTGCCAATCAGAGGTCTAGAATGTTGCACCCTGGCTAACTGACCAAGTTTTAGTATCATGCCATGAGATAAGGTCAAATACAACTTTTCCTTACAGAATAAGCACTATCATTTCTAAAATTAGGAGTATTAAAACCCCACAACATGTAGTTCCATAAAAATAAATTCAACTCAAATGTAGACATTAAGAAATATAAGCACTGGTGGAGTTGCTTAGTTGGTTGAAGGAACCAGTACATCAAAAGGTTTCAGGTTCCATCCCTGGCATATAGGGGTGTGTGTGTGGCAAGGGACAGGGGTGGGGCGGGGAGGGACCAATTAATATTTATTGTTCCCTTTCCTCTCCCTATAAAAATCAATGAAAATATATCCTTGAGTGAGGATTTTTTTTAAAAAGTAAAACTTTTATATTTAGGTGATACACTATGGAAGCTGAAATAGCATACTGTTTCAAACTCATTTATTCAAACACATTACTATCTCCTGTTGATTTTTAAGTGGATTACTTTGTACATCATGTGCTTTTCGTCAACCAGTGCCATTTCTAAAGTTTTTATTGATTAGAATATTTTTTAAGACGGTTTGTTTCACTGCTAGCAAAATGAGGTCCTTGGAGACTGTGGATGAGTGCTCACAGTCTTTAGAGAAATGAAGTGTGTCTGTTGCAATCACTCTGGCATGCTTCCTTGAGGGAAGATGAGAACCTATTGAGGTCTAGGAAAGACTGAGTACTTCTGAGAATTTAGAAAACAGTTCCAAATTCTCACTTTTTAAAAAATTCTGTTTCATCATCTCAGAAAATGTGAAATTAGGTACAGATGGTTGTCTAATTTTCATTTGAAGGGGTGGGTTTGTGTGAGAATTAATATAAACAAACGCCAACAGTGTTTGTTTATGCTTACAAGGAGATCAGTGCCAAGAGATTGTGGGATGGCAGCAGGTGGGCCCTAGGCATATTGTGAAGCAGATTGAATTGGTTTTCTAAGCCCCCATCCTATCTCTCACTTTCTCTCTCTCTCTTTCTCTGGAAACCTTTCTTAAGACTTCTTGTGCCCCCCCCCCTTTTTTTCCCCCTCAATCATACCCGTTCTCCAGAGGAAAGTAGGAAACAGATTTAAATGCAAGCTCAGATTTACAGACAGTGTCAAGAACCTTGAGGGAGCTGGTTTTGTACCCTGCATCCAAGCTGACAAGGTAGCCTGCCACAGTCCCATGGACACTTGCAGGAGACATGGCTTTCCAACCAAAGACAAAGGACTGCTTATTACAGCAATAGCCATGGCCAGAGTATCAGCATTTCCACAGGTTCCCTGAGCCCTGATTGCCACAGGGTTGTGCCAGGAGGGCCAGAGGATGGCTTTCTATGTCAGTAGAAGAATTCCAAACTCAGGAAACTCCAGTCTTTTATTTAGGACAGCAAACCTGGCTCACACCTGCCCAGACGGGACAGCAGACACACATGCACTCTACCTATGCAGATGCCACAACCCCTTCTTCCATAGCTGTTTACTGGAACACCAAGTTCCAAACCAAGCGTGGTCAGGGCTCTGTCCATAGGACAGGCAGAAACACAGCAGACTATCTCCCAACAGGCATATCCTCTGTGTGGGTGGAAGGTTCTGTATAGGAACTTATGGGTGTTTGGTTAAAATGGATATTCAATACAACATCCCTAATCCTATATAATAAAAGACTAATATGCTAAGTGCCCGGTCATATAGTTGGCCATTCAACCAATCAAAGCTATGGTATGCTAAGGCTGCTCAACTGCTTACTATGACATACACTGGCCACCAGGGAGCAGATGTTCCGACCAATAGGTTAGCTTGCTGATGGGGTCCAGCTGATTGGGACTGAGTGAAATGGGCTGAATCTGCTCTGGACCCTCCTGTGGTCCCTCCTTCGCTGGCCAACCTCCCATGTCCTTCCCCAGCCCCAAATGGGGTCACAGCTGGCAAGGGCAGCAGCAGTGGTGGGAGCCTCTCTTGCCTCCAAAGCAGCACTAAGGATGTCCTATTGCTGGCTTAAACGTGCTTCCCATAGGGATATCCACTGAGGGCTCTTGGAATGTGAGAGGGTGCAGGCCGGGCTATGGGGCCTCACCCCCAAGTGCACTAATTTCATGTACCAGGCCTCTAGTATTTTATGAATTTACAAACAAACTAGGAGTCTTTTTAACTTTCAATGTGTGAAATTCGTGCATGGAGGGTGGGGGATGTCCCTTAGCCCAGCCTGCACCCTTTCCAATCTGGGACCCCTACAATCGAGCCTAAATGGGCAGTCGGACATCCTTCTCACAATCCAGGACTGCTGGCTCCAAACTGCACACCTGCCTGCTTCCCTGATTCCCCCTAACTGCTTCTGCCTGCCAGTCTGATCACCCCCTAGCCACTACCCTGCCAGCCTAATTGATGTCTAACTACTCCCCTGTTTGCTCCTAACTTCCATCCCCTGCAGGCTTGATCGCCCCCAACTGCCCTCTCTTGCAGGTCTGGTCCTTCCCAATGGCCCTCCTCTGTTGGCCATCTTGTAGTGGCCATCTTGTGTCCACATGGGGGCAGGATCTTTGACCACATGGGGGCAGCCCTCTTGTGTGTTGGAGTGATGATCAATCTGCAAATTACTCTTTTATTAGATAGGATAGAGGCCTGGTGCAAGGGTGGGGGCCAGCTGGTTTACCCTGAAGAGTGTCCCAGATCAGGGTGGAGGGTCCCTTGGGGCAAGGGCAGCCTGAGCGAGGGGCCTGTGGAGGTTTGCAAGCCAGTCACAACCCCCAGCAACCCAAGCAGAGGCCCTGGGATCTGGGATTAATCTATGTCTACAATTGAAACTTTGTAACCTGGAGCGGAGTCAAGCCTTCTGCTCAGTCCAGGGCGACAGCCATTTCTGTTTGAAACATTGTAGCCTAGAGTGGAGGCCTAGCCCAGCAAAGGCAGGCTGAAAGTTTGGCTTCTTTCTTTGCCAAGGAATCCCAAGCCTCTGTTCTCTCCAGCTCAGTGGCTGCTGCCATTTCTCTATCTTTTATAATTGAAACTTTGTAACATTGAGTGGAGGCCTAGGCCAACAAAGACAGGTGGAACGCTTGGCTTCCTCTGTTGCCGGGGAAACCCTGCTCTCAGTGGAGGAAGTCATCTTGCTTGGGGTTTATTTGCATAATCTGCTCCTGATTGGCTGGTGGGCGTGGCTGGTGGACATGGCTTGTGGGTGTGGCAAAGGTGCAGTCAAATTTGCATGTTCCTCTTTTATTAGATAGGATAAGGTTCCAAAAACTCTTGAGTAGCTGACTGAAATATGTTCATTTGAATGATTGAAGTATTGTTAGCTGAGAGTTATGTTAGTGTTTTGATATTTACATATTTTAGGAAAGTGAAAATGGACTTAAAAGGCCCATAGCTCTGACTTGGGGATTCTTCAGGGATCTTTTATTTTTATCACACACATTCTCGGTAGAGTAGTCTTATTTTACCTTTGGAGCACCATATGTTCCAAGACCCCCATCGATGCCTGAAACTGCAGACAGTATTGAGCCCTATGTATACTATGTTTTTCTTACATATTAATATACTTTATGGTTTCTCTTTGAAATATCCAAATTGCCAGCATCACTACTCTTTCACTTTAGGGCCATTATTAAGTACAACAGGGTCACTGGAACACAAGCACTATCGTACAGCAATGGACAATGAGAAAGCCCAGATAGCAACTAAGTGGGTTGTGTATGCAACAGGGAGAATGGGGAGATGCTGGACAGAGGGAGGAGGCACCTTCCGGGTGGAAGGAACTGGATGTGCGAGATTGCATCACACTACTCAGAGCAGTGCCAAATTTAAAGCTCATGAACTCTTTATTTTTGGAATTTTCCATCTAAAATATTTTGACCTTGGCTGACTGCAAGTAAGTGAAACCACAGCAAAGCAAAACTGTAGATTGGGGCAGGGGAGGGGAATAGTGTATATACATAGAATCACTAATTGCAACAACTTCCATTCTCCACCTTCTAAATTTTGCTCAAAAGCCTCATTGCCAGAGGCTAACGTGGAAACCTTTCAGGGGTTCTGTGAAACAGTTCCCAGACTTCCAACTCTTATTTAAAGGAGAGAACATAGAGGTGCGGGGTGGTGGTACTGGCTCATGGACAGAAGTTCTAATATATGAGAAAACAGAATCCAGCAGTCAATAGTATTCATATGATGGGATTCGATGCAGCCATTAGCTATATTTGCCACGGCCTGAAAAATGGCATAGGAAAGTATTCACTGTATTAGTTAAATGAAGAAATGTAACTTACAAAGCAGCATAATGTAGCCCCAATTAGTATACCATAGAGCATAACCTGATACACTTCTAACTTTGTAGTAAAACTTTTTCTCATTGCAAAATGTGGTATTGGTATTTCAGACATCGTGTTAATATGCCATTTGAAAAATGGGCCCCTAAATAAAGAAATGAAGCTCATTTAAGGTAATTTGTGCAAAATCTGGGGAACAGCAGTGCTATGTGATTTTTAGCTTAATATAACATTAGGAATCAACACCCTGAAATATTACTTTGCCCAATGATGCTATCCTTTATTCTAGTTATGGTTACTTTTGAAGTAAATGTTGTAATCTGAAAAACAGAGATAGTTTTTATGAGTAGGCCTTTCAAGAAACCAGTGACTGCTGTCAAGATCAGATCTACCTAAAAACCATAAAATTACAAATGTTTCACCATGTCCATGATAACAGAGGGAAACAGTTGATTTTCTTCTGAACATAGTGGTTTAATTTGAGTCTGTCCTTCAAAAATACCATTTGTTATCTGGTCAATTATCAAGATGAATGCCACAGGCTATTGTTGAGAGAACCAACCTTGGACAAGTAATCGGTATTTTAAAAAATGATTTGAGCATATTACTCTTCTTTGCAGAGTGATCATGCCATGTATGGAACTGATGTCTGATAAAGTATTTTATTGGAATGGAATTGTTTACCCTGCAAACTCACTCTGGGTATCCCCAGGAGAAGTTTTCCAGGTCATGCTACCCCTGCTACTGTTGCTCAGTCAATCTGTCTTCAGTCAGTCCTCTGTATATTATTTTTTAAATTGTCGTTATTTTCTCCCAAGCTGATACTCAGACAGAATTCCAGTCTACATTTGTGTACTGGCTTTCATTCACAGTTTAGTTTTTATCTCTCTTTTCTTCAACTGGAACTTAAATAGTAGCATTTAAAGATCAGAGATGAGTTTTTAATTCACTGGGAGAGTAGAAAATCTCTAAAGATATATGTTCCAGTAGGGAAGACCTTATACAGATTACTGTGAATTGTTTTATTTATATTCACCCATGATTATCTGAAAGACCTAGATGAAGTAAGATTGAATAAAAGTACTAAAAGTTAAAAAATGAAATTGCCTTATGACTCAACAATTCTACTTCTATGAATATAGCTGAAGAAAACCAAAACACTAATTCAAAAGAATATATGCACCCCTATGTTCATTGCAGTGTTATATACAATGGCCAATATTTGGAAGCAGCCCAAGTGCCCATCAGCAGATGAGTGGATAATATGCTGTTTCACATTTACACGATGGAATACTACTTGGCCGTAAAAAAGGAAAAAGATATTACCATTTGCAACATCATGAATGGACCTGGAGAGAATTATGCTAAATGAAATAAGCCAGCCAGAGAAAGACATGTACTGTATGATTTCACTATTTCATTATATGTGAAATCTAATGAACAAAAACATGCTAACAAACAAAATAGAGGAACACTCTTAGATACAGAGAATGAGCTGATAGCTATTAGGGTGAGGCCATTTGGGAGGCTGGGTGAAAAAGGTGAAGGGATTAATAAAAATATATATATACTTCATAGACACAGACAATAATTTGATGATTACCAGAGGGAATGGGAGGTGGGAGGAGGTAAGAGAGGATAAAAAAGGGATAAATGATGACAGAAGAAGACTAAACTTGGGTGGTGAACACACAATACAAAATACAGATGATATATTATAGAATTATACACTTGAAACCTGTATAATTTTATTAACTAACTAGAAGCCTGGTATACAAAAATTGTGTGTAGGTAGGATTCCTAGGTCTGGCCAGCAATCAGGGCTGATTGGGGCCTTCCGGCTGCTGGCTGGGGCCTTCTTTCCAGCTGCCAGCAGGGGCCTCCCTTTGTTCCACACCACCCCCTGGGTGTCAGCACATGTCTTAGCGAGTGGTTGAACTCCCAGTGTCCCAGTTGAACTCCCAAAGCAACAATTTCCATATTAGGCACATATATATGTCACTCCAATAAATTCAATAAAAATTTAAAAATGTATTATTTGCATCTCCTTTAATTTTGATCATAAAATTTTAAAAAAATAGGTAAAGAGGCCATATACTTTCTGGACTTGGGCTTATAATCACAAATCTGGCCATTCTATAATAGTTACAATAAACACAACACACACACATATATCTAATATATGCAAATACTGTGTGGATAATTATGGAAGGTAATGAGTATAATTCTCTAAAAGAATAAACATAACAGCATCATAAAAATATTATGAAGATTTAAAAAATCATGAGCATATCCCTGCAAATGAACTGTTTAAATTAGTCACATTAAGGAAAATAAACTATTTTAATCTATCAAGCCCATTATATTAAAATACACTTCATTTAGTAGATTAATATCACAAGAAATTACATAATACTATACAAACAATGGTGATGTAATTACAAAATGGATATTCTTGCCCCCACCTCTGTCCATGTACAAATAGATATATAATTCAATTCTTGAGAGATGTGCTAAATCTTTTCAAGAAGGGCATTTGGGAAATGAATATCAGACTTATTAGTTTTTCACACTGCATTAAAAACAAATACAAGTAATTAAAACCAGATTGTGCATAATTTAAGTATGAACAGTTCTTACATAGAAAAGAAGCAATGTAAGGGATGAGTCACACTAAAATAAATACTCAATTTCCTGGTGTGTTTTTAGGTGAAGTTTTTCTGTCATCAGGATGTCAAATGAATAACCTCTCCCGGACACTTAGAACTTCATAACCCAAGGAAAACATGTTAGTGTTTTCAACAGGAATCAGCAATGCATTTGTCACAGATATTCTTTTCCCCCCTAAACTAGAATACTTCATATCTCTAGTACTCTAGTTGCAAAACAAAAACAAAACCTAACTTTGAACAGTTTGCAGTTACCTTTACAACATTCTTCTAAATTATAAGAAGTTTAAAAATGCTAATAGTTCCCAATTTTCTGTTCTGTAGCTGGGAACCTAGCCCACCACCAAGTGATGGCCAAGGGCACAGACTCTAGGTTCGCTTCCAGCCCTGCCGTTACACAGGGTGTTACCCTGAGCAAGTCATTCAGCCTCTCTGCCTTGGTTTCCTTCTCTACAAAATAAGAGGAACATTCCTAACTGACAGGAATGTGCTTATAAGGGTTAGTAAATGTATTGAACAATCTTGGGCACAGAAGCACTACAGTTAGTTACAACCACACTGTCCCTGAGGAATAGTTTGTTTATGTGTGTACAAACATGATGGCTGTTTTTGTGATTTAAATCAGAAAAGCAGGTTATATCAGAATGACAGGCACCTGCTTTTGCATACCATTTTTTAAGGTCTAGTTTTACACACTAAATGGTTGAAAAAATAAAATCAGTAATATTTTGTGACACATGAAAATTACATGAAATTAGAATTTCAGTGTCCACATATAGCATTTTATTGGAACACAGTTGAATACGGCCACAAAGCCTAAGACACTTACTATCACCTTCTACAGAAAAGATTTGCTGATCTGTAGGGGATCACTTTATAAAACAGTGTTGCCCTTTCTTCTATTCTTGAATATAACATTATAATAATTCAGTAACTTTATTGTTTTCCAAGAAATCAAGTGAAGCGGAGTGTTATTAAGGAATCTCTAGTTTTATTTTTTAAATTAGGAATGTCTCCTTTAATATTCCCAGAAAGTATAAAATGGATGAAGACCAAATTAGTCTATAATTATACATAATGATTTTAACATAATCTATTTCTCCAAAAACTTCATTTTTAATACATTTTAAAGCTTTTGGTTTGATTTTCGAAGAGACTAGTTCTTATTTTCTGATCCCTCTTGCAGAGCATTTTAATGATTTTTTAAATGTGGAGATAACTTTGTCTTATACTTTTTTTAAAACTCTCCCACTGTTGCCTAATATGTAGCAAGCACAGGATAGACCATTTGATATATCTTCATTGAGATTTATTGACTTGAATTAAATTACTTGGAGTTAAGTAAAACATCTCAAGCAATAAACCCTCAGTAATCTTGGCTGCGTTTACTATGTCCTAAGGCCTTGCAAATAGAAGCCACAATTTAAAAGTTCTAAAATAATTACAGAAATAAATAGGGTGCCATATTGCTTACTACAAAGCTCAACTGTCAATTACCAATTCAATTTTCAGCTGGCAACATGCGAATGAGGAGAACTCACCATATGCACTATCTTGTAACCGAAATAGAAGTATTTTTCTGGGTTTCTCTTTGCTTTGTAGTTCTAAATATTTTAGTATGTTTAATTATTTCTTTTGCTAAACTACCTTATTAATTCAAAAATATTCTAGGAACAATCATAAAACTTAGTGAAAATGACTTTTCTTCTTTGTTGTAGTGCTACAGGTTATCCCACCCAAACAATACAGCTCTCATATTTAAAGAAGCGTTTGCAGTTTGACATTCTCTCTCAGTATAGAGAAAAATTAACAGGTAATGCCAGAATGACACATTTCCATGCTGCCTTGTATCACTGTGATCATTTAGACATCATCTAAAAACTTTTTCAGCACATACTAAATTGGCTTTAAATTCATGTCCAGCTTGAAAGCGAAACAACATTGGGAATTGCTTTCCTTGGTTTACATCTGCATCCCTATAATATACCACTGTTGGAGATTGGAATACCTTTACCCCAAATAACTTCTTAAGAAAAAAAAAAAAAAAAGGAACCATTCATGCTTTGTACAACAGAAAGGGCCTGCAGGTATTTGAACAGGGATTTGAATCTTTAATGCCGCCACTTAACCTCTGAGTATTTTGAGGCAAGTTAATTTTCAAGGTATCATTGACCGTGTGAGATAAGGTGTTAATATCCATTCTTTGCCATATTCTTGTTAAGATTAGAAATAATGGATGTAACACAACGTTGTGGTAAACACTCTAGCAATGATAAATATTGTTGTTGATGTCATAAATCTGGTCAAAGTCTTTATTGAACAAGTGAAAATCTCCTCCCTCTTGCTCTGAGTGATCATTTCCGTCTTCCTAATCAGTCTCTAGTAAAATAAAGTGATTTGTCATGGAACTTGCTTTAATAACAATCAACTACATTAGGGCTTTGCTCTATGATTGGGACTTAAGTTTTAGCTTCTGACTGTAGCTTGGAAATGAAGTTTGTCCACGTGGTACTGAACTCTTCCAGCGTGGGGAGGAAATCAGTGAGAGCTGGGAGCCAAGAAAAACAGCAGAAAAAAATAAACAAACAAACAAAAACTTACAGGAAGAAACTTCCCTTCTTTCACTTGTGGTCACTTGAATTTAGTATATCTTTGGCAGGTATTATTAAAGTCAAGGAGAATTTTAAAGAAGTTGTTTTGTGCCCTCTAACCTTCCTTCATCACCCTATCCCACTACATAGCTTTATAAATAGCCTCTTTGAGAGATGTTCAGAGGGCTAGTCACTTCACTTACTATAGGACAAGAAATTAGTCTTCTGCCCTTCTACTCTCCTGTTCCTTCATAATTCATGCTACTCTAGTATAATTTGCTCAGAATTTATTCAAGGTTTACACATTAACTTAACAAATATTGAGTGACTACCAATATTCCAGATGTTGAATATGCAACAGGATAAAAATGACTAGTAGAGATTCTTGCCTTCATTGAACTTATGTTCTCATGGAACTGTATAGACAATTAATTGAACAAATAAAATATTGTGTACATTTAAAGGGAATAGGTGCAAGAGAGGGGAAAACAAAAATATGGGAAGTAAAGTTGCAATTCTAAATAGTGTTGGGGAACAGGTTTGGGGTGACAATTAGTAAAATAACCAAGGGTACAGATCAGGAGAATATAAAATGGGAAAATATTTGAGGCAAGAGAAGCCATAAATGCAAAGGTCCTCTGAGGTATGAAGATGCCTGCATGGTCTATTAAGAGGAAGAAAGCCACTAGAGTGGATTAGAGGAGGTGAAATCAAATGATCAGGGGTGGTATAGAGGCAGATAGAGAATATCCAGGCTCCTGTGGGCTACTAAAATTACGCTGGCCTTTACTTGTGTAGTACGGAGACCTTTTGAGGGTTTTGTGACTTTAAAAGGCTCATTCTAACTGCTGTTTTGGAAACTGTGACTGACTAACAAGGTCAAAGGCTGTTGATGGGACTTAGAAGATGAGGACTGAAAACAAGCCACTATATTTAGCAATAATAGTAGGTTTCAGGTGACTAAAATAAGAGATGTTTTGGTGTGCCTGTTTAGGGTCATTTCAAGTAAGAATGAAAGAAAAGTAATTGGAATTAGCAAGCATATTTTTCATAATAATCATTATTATTATTTCAACTGAGTTTTGTCAAAAAGGGAGCAGAGAAATGGATAGGGAATATGGTTAAGTCTTGTTTTTAATAGAAGAAATTTGTTTGCATAATAATGGAATAAATTTGCAAAGAGCAAAACAATTGATAATGCAGGTAAAAAGGATGAAACTGTTAGAGAAATTTTCAGGGACAAAGTAGGGGAACTAGGACTAAGTACACAAGAGTAGCAAGCCTTAGAGGTAGGGACAGCTGATCTTAGTAGCAGAGGGGAAGGCTGAGTGTGGGTGAAAGAAGGTATATAAGGCCCCTTAGCATTTCGAGGAGCATTCAATATTTAAATACAAGGGACTATTTAGGTAATTTAATCTATAATCATAAAATTAAAATGAAGAATTTCTATCAGGATAAGGAAGTACATTTTCTGCTGAGATAGGAGACTAATTAAGCCTCTTAAATCCTACTATACAATTATAACCCTGGGAAAAACATTACTCTGATTGAATGTAGTCAATGTAGGAAGCACATAGTTTATCTTTTTCCTTATGTCTGGTAGGGCCTGTTGCATCTCCAGTTTGTAAATGAGCTTCATTAGGAAGTAGGATTCGGAGGTTTGCTCAAGCTCTTGGTTTAAATGCTCTTAGAAAAATTGCCCCTAAAATTAAATTCATTTCAGTCAAACTTTTAACTCCACTCTTTGAAAACTCTGGTTTTGAATCAATGAAATATGTTAAGACTTGACAGTTGAGTGCATGGGTGGTCGATTTGGAAGTACATTGTTATGGCTGTGTAAGTCACAATAAAAACAAGAATGCTGGCTGCTAAAAAAAAAAAAAAAAAAAAAAAAAAAAAAAAGCCTTTGCACAAGCCGAAACAAAGCCTCTAGATTCTTAACAAGTGTTTTCATTGGTATCCACAAATATTAGTGCAAACACAGTGACAGGTTTCAAATGAACTTGGTGGAAAAGGCCATTCATATTTTATCATGTTGGGTTAAGGAATTATAGGTGTGGGCAGTGTTTTACTCAGGCTTAGCCAAAACTCCTGGATAGTTGTCAATATTTTCAGGCTCACCGATGCATTGAAAATATGTTCTTGTCTGTGTAGACAAAGGCATTGTATTAAATTTGTGAAGGTAGATTATTTTTCTCTAGTCTACTGAGGTAAACGAATCAAGCTAGAACCAAAACCTCAATAAGATAAAGTAAAAATAAATGCTGTTCAGATGTGAAAGGAAATAATGGACCATTTCATCCTTGGCTCATTTAATGCTTTATATTCTATGCTTTCAAAATGTCTTCCTAAACATTAAACATGAGTCATCCTAAAATGGTGACATAAACTTAGTAATGCCTTCAGGTACAAGTTACGAAGTTTTCTGTAAAAATATAGTTACTGGTTCTGGTCAGTGTGGCTAGGTTGGTTGCCATTTACATTCCAGTCAGGGCACAGGACCAGGTTGTGGGATGGGGGTGGGGTGAGAGAAGAGGAAGCTGATCTATGTTTCTCTCTCAAACAGGTGTTTTTCACTCACTCCCCCTCCCTCCCTCTTATTCTAGAAATCAATAAAAATATCATATATATACTAATATGTTATTTACAAGTAAATTTGTCTAATATTGTCATCCTATCTAATAAAAGAGTAATATGCAAATTGGCCATACCTTCGCCACATGCACAAGCGACGCCCACCAGCCATGCCCACCAACCAATCAGGAGCAGATTATACAAATAAACCCCAACCAAGTTGGTTGCCACCACTGAAAGCAGGAGGAAGGCTTGGGTTTCCCTGGCAACAGAGGAAGCAAAGTTTTCCGCCTACAGTTGCCTGCCTAGGCCTCCACTCAATATTACAAAGTTTCAATTATAAAAGATAGAGAAATGGCAGCAGCCATTGAGCTGGAGAGAACAGAGGCTTGGGTTTCCCTGGCAAAGAAAGAAGCCAAACTTTCAGCCTGCCATTGCTAGCCGAGGCCTCCACTCTAGGCTACAAAGTTTCAAACAGAAATGGCTGCTGCCCTGGAGTGAGCAGAAGGCTTGGCTCTGCTCCAGGTTACAAAGTTTCAATTGTAGACATAAATTAATCCCAGAATCCAGTGCCTCCTCTTAGGTCATTGGGGGGCATGGCCAGCCTGCAATCATCCGCAGGCCCTTCACCCAGGCTGCACCTCACCCCAAGGGAATCCCCACCCTGATTTGGGCCACTCTTCCGGGTAAACCAGCTGGCCCCCACTCATGCACCAGTCCTCTATCCTTTCTAATAAAAGAGTAATTTGCAGATTGGCCATCACTCCAACACACAAGAAGGCTGCCTCCATGTGGCCAAAGATCCTGCCCCCATGTGGACACAAGATGGCCACCACAAGATGGCCAGCAGTGGAGGGCTGTTGGAGGTTCCAGGCCTTGCAAGGGAGGGTAGTTGTGGGCAATCAGGCCAGCAGGGGATGGCAGTTGGGAGGGACTAGGCCTGCAAGGGAGGGCAGTTGGGGTGATCAAGTCTGCAGGGGAGGGCAGTTAGGGGTGACCAGGCCGACAGAGGAGGGAAGTTGGGGGCAAACAGGCTGGCAGGGGAGCAGTTAGATATCAATTAGGCTGGCAGGGTAGTGATTGGCAGGTGATCAGGCTGGCAGGCAGAAGCAGTTAGAGGCTAACCAGGAGGCAGGCAGGTGAGCAGTTTGGAGCCAGCAGTCCTGGATTGTGAGAAGGATGTCCGACTGCCTGTTTAGGCTTAATCCTACCTGGATTGGGCTTAAAGGGGCAGTCTGACATCCCTCGAAGGGTCCCAGATTAGAGAGGGTGCAGGCTGTGCTAAGGGACATTTCCTGCCCCTGTGAACAAATTTCATGCACCGGGCCTCTAGTGTAAATATATAAATAAATCCATTGCTTTGCACATTCACCCCATGGCAAAAGAACATACTTCTGAAGAAATCTGATGCTTCTTAACCTCTCACTGATTTTATTTTCATTCAAGTTGTGAAAAGAAATTAATCTTTCACTTTGTTATTTCTCTGAATAACGATGTCCACATTATCTCTATGGCTATATGATCTATAAATGGCAGGTAAACCAAAGCCTGTCACCGATCACTCTGATTCAAATTTTTTATTACTAAGAGCTCAGATTTTTAAAAAATGATTGGATTATTTTCATGTTTATGAACAGAACAGACAGGCCGTGTTACGATGCAATATAATGGTAGGCATTTGTCCTCTCAGAATGCCTCTGACCAAAGAAAAGGAGCCAAGCTTAAGGGAGTTTTATATATTCATTCACTAAAATTACTCATTGTATTTTCAGAGATGCTTTCTATCATAAATCAGTGCTATTACAAATAAATGAGTTGAAATAAGCAGGAAGAGAACAAAATAACCCAGATCGCCCCTTATAGAAAAGCCTCTGCTGGCCAGTTGGATGGATGAACATACATTCCCTCCTCCCTCCACGAAGTCGGCTGCCTGAGTTCAGGCAGGAGGGATGCTTGTCTGCAGACTGCTTCTAGTCCCCTGGCCAACCTGTGCTTCCACTCACCCTGCTGCTCCCCAAGGCTTGCTGTATCTGCTCTCTTACAGTCAATGTCTTCTTGACTTGCTATTTTAATGCCATAATGCATTTAAATTTTATATGATGCTATAAAATGTGATGTATAGAGAAAAAGCTGTTCCAGGAAAACAAACTTTAATGATTTGTAAAGACTGCCAGTGAAAAAACTATAAAAATTTATTTCAAAATTATTATGGTCAGATAATTATAAAATATGGGCCAACGAATGAATAAAAATAGAAATATAGAGAGCAACCTGATGATTATATATTTTACTCTAAAATGATTGTACACATACTCTAAATACATATATAGCTTATTACTTTTTAATCCTTAACCTAGGATATGTTTTTTATTGATTTGAGAGAGAAAGGAAGAGAGTGGGGGAGAGAGAGAGAAGGAGAGAGAGACAGGTGAGAGAGAAACATCCATTAGTTTCCTCTAGCACTCTCTGTGACAGGGATCAAACCTGTAATGTAGTTCTGTGCCCTGACTGGGATTGACTCCACCATTGTTTGGTGCATGGGATGATGCTCCAACAACTGAGCCACTTGGCCAGGGTTTTATAGCTCATGTTTAAAATATTATTCAGATATTTGGAGAACCAAGATGGCAGCATAGGTAAAACACCTATCTTGCCGTCATACTCAGCAATTTTAATACTACAACTTAACGAAAGAACAAACACCTTCCAGAATCACCAGAAAGCTGGCCGAGTGAAAATTCCACAATAAAAAGTGAAAATAAGACACTGTGATTTGGAGGAGCAGCGGCGGACGGGGTTAAAAGATTCACACGGAGAGCGGTTTGGAGCGTGCGCCAGCAGAGAGGGCAGGCGGCTGAAAACCAGCCAGTTTTCTCAATCGGGGAGACAAAGATGTCCCACTGGACTGATTCTCCAGCTCTGGGCAAAGTCCAGGGAACCCCCTATCATATGGGGTAAAAACTGGACAGTGGGAGGGCACGCCGAAGCTCAGGTGCTGCAGGGGTCACCCGGCTTGTGGAGAAGGCAGCTTGCATGAACAGCTCAACTGCGTGACCGTGCAGAGAGCACTCTGCGACTCGCTCTCTCATTCGGAAAACCGTCAGTCTGCTTTGTTTTATGACCCTGGGTGAGACATTGGGTGTGCAGACTCATTTTGGGGAGAGTCTGAATTCCCTGGCAGCTGGTGGAGCTCGGCAGCGGCTCTCTCTCAGAGGTGCTGCTGGCCATTGCCCCTATCACAGAGTCCCTGGGGCCGCACAGGGCGGAGCTAACACTGTCTGCTTTGCCTGGAGACTCCGCCCATCCAACCTGAGCACAGCTGAGCTTCACAGACAATTGGCCTGGAGGTCAACCCCTCCAAGGGCTAACAACGATTAACCTGAGCTTAACTTCAGCAAGACTGTGCAACCCATATCCACCTCAGGTAACTGGGGAGGCTGAGCCATTGTCCCTAGTAGGACATTTACCACAAAAAGCTAATTGACCAACTCAGGGAAGCAGCCACCATGCAGAGACATGGAAAGAAATCAGATGTGAAAGAAATGGAGGAAAAAAAAACGACTGGGCATGGAATTCAAAACCACGGTTTTAGGGTTTTTCAAGAGGCTCCAAAAAAAGGTCGAGGCCTATAAGGAAATAAGCAAGACTGCAAAGGAAATGAATGTGTCCTACAAGGAAATGAATGAGACCCTCAAGGATATGAACGAGACCTGCAAGGAAATGATCAAGACCACATGGAAATGAATGAGTCCTACAAGGAAATAAAGGAGACCCTCAAGGATATAAAGGAGACTCTCAAGGATATGAAAAAGGACAAATCAGAAAATAAGCATACACTGACTGAAATAAAAAATATTATACAAAGACCTAAAAATGCTCTGGAGCACCCCAAGAACCAAGTTTAAGATGTGAAATACAAAGAGGTAAAATCCACTCAGTTGAAAAAGCAAGAAACCAAAAGAATCCAAAAAATTGAAGATAGTGTAAGGGGCCTCTGGGACAACCTCAAGCATACCAACATCCGAATTATAGGGGTGCCAGAAAAAGAGAGAGAGCAAGACAATGAAAATCTATTTGAAGAAATAGTGATCGAAAACTTCCCACACCTGGTGAAAGAAATTGACTTAGGAGTCCAAGAAGCGCACCGAACCCCAATATATAGGAACCCTAAGAGGACTACACCAAGGCACATCATAATTAAATGCCAATAGCAAAAGACAAAGAATATTAAAAGCATCAAGAGAAAAACAGATGGTTACCTATAAGGGAGCACCCATATGATTGTCAGCAGATTTCTCAACAGAAACGATGCAGGCCAGATGGGAGTGGCAAGAAATATTCAAGGTGATGAACAGAAAGAATCTACAACCAAGATTACTCTATCCAGCAAAGCCATCATGCAGAACTGAAGGTCAGATAAAGTGCTTCGCAGATAAGAAAAAGCTAAAGGAGTTCATCACCACCAAACCAATATTATATGAAATGCTGAAAGATATTCTTTAAGAAGAGGAAGAAGAAAAAGATAAAAGTGTAAATGAGGAACAACAAATACACATCTATCAACAAATGAATCTAAAAATCAAGTGAATTAATAAGCTGATGAACAGGATAAACTGGTGAATGTAACAGAATCACGGACATAGAGAGGGAATGGACTGACAACTCTTGGGGAGAAAGGGGGTTTGGGAAGTGCAGCAAGAGTCTGGACAAAATCATGCAACTATGGGAGAGGACAGTGAAGTGGGGTGAGGGCGGAGGGTGGGATGGGTAACAGGTGGAGGGGAACTATAGGGTGAAAAAAAAAGGGAACAATGTAATTAATAAACTGAACAATAAAGACTAAAAAAATAGAAATAAATAAATAAATATTTAAAAAATATATTATTCAGATATTCAATTAGTATATCCCATTTTTAAAAGTGTCCTATATAAAAATATTGCTAAATTAATGAATTTACATTTAAAGTTAAAGAAAATATTTAATATGTTAAATTTTTAATAATTTTACTTTTTAAACAATTGCTTTCATTAAATGACTTGATAATTTGCTACTATTTACAGAATAGTAATTAATTGCTATAATATTCAATTAGATTTTGATATATTTATTGTTTCTTTATAATTTTCAATGAAAACATCCTGTTTTTAAATACTGTTTTCTATGAGATGTTTTGTTTAAAGAAGGAAGTACTGCATATTATATTTCTTTCTTGGAAATATAGTATATATTTAAAAAAAATTTTTTTAATTGATTTTGTACAGAGAGGAAGGGAGAGAGATAGAAAGTCAGAAACATCAATGAGAGAGAAACATAGATCAGCTGCCTCTTGCACATTCCCTACCGGGATTGTGCCTGTAGCCAAGGTACATGCCCTTGACCAGAATTGAACCTGGGACCTTCCAGTCCACAGGCCAACGCTCTATCCACTGAGCCAAATCAGTTTCGGCTAGTATATTTCTTTCTTGAAAATGCAAAACATAAATTCGCATGATAGATAGTATGAAATTGCCCCGTTTAAAAAAAATGACTCAACAAGAAATCTAATTAATGTTTTATTTCATTTTAATACTATTTTAAGTTTACAGAAATGTTATAAATACAGAAGACTAAACACTTTTTTCCTGAGTCATTTGAGAGTAAATTGACAATCTCATGTCCCATTATTTCTGAATATTTCAGTTCCTGCTTTCTTCTCATAAGGGCAGTGCAACCAACAACAACAAAAAAAACCCACAACATTATTTTATTACTTCCTTCTAATTCTCAAATCTCATTAGTCTCACCAGTTGTCCCAGTAACACCCTTTAAAGCAAAAGGTTTAAAGTAGAAGTTCCCTCAAAGTTTGTCTAGTGTTTTTTTCACAATTTGCTTCAATTTATATACATCACTAAAGAGATTCTGTGGTGGTTTAGCCTGGCTGGTGTTCTTCACTCAGTGGTTGAGTGTTGAACCAGGAGGTCAAGATTAAATTCCTGGTCAGGCCATATGCTAGGGTGGAAGGCTCAATCCCCAGTAGGAAGCAAGCAGGAGTCAGCCCATCAATGATTCTCTCTCATCATTGATGCTTCTACCTCCCTCCTTCTATGTCCTCTCTTTATAAAATATTATATTTAATTTTATTTACTTTTTTCAGTATAGGTTAATATTTTTAATGGGTTAAAATCTGTTGCTTTAATTTGTTTTATTTTGATACTCAGTTTTTTAGTCCTATATTTGGCTATTGGGAGCCCTTATAGCTGGTGTCTGTGTCCCTTGATCTTGATCCCATTATATTGTGAGCATTCTCTGCTTTCTTCCACAAACAAATATTCTAAGATCATCATGTACTATACTTACCCCAGAAGAAATCAGTCTTTTCTCTAAGAAATACTTCTTTCTTCTCTCCTCCCTTTCCCTCCCTCCCTCCCTTTCTTCCTTCCTTCTTTCTTTCCTCCCTTCTTTTCTTCCTTCCTTGCTTCCTTCTTTCCTTCCTTCCTTCCTTCTACCTTTCTTTCTTTCTTTCTTTCTTTCTTTCTTTCTTTCTTTCTTTCTTTCTTTCTTTCTTTCTTTCTTTCTTTCTTTCTAAATATGTTTTTATTGATTTTAGAGAGAAAGGAAGAGGGAAAGTTAGAAATGTCAATAATAGAAAAACAGATCTGCTGTCTCCTGCACACCCCGTATTGGGAATCATGACAGCAACCCCTGGCATATGCTCTGACTGGAAATCTAACCAGTGACCTCTTGGTACATGGGATGATACCCAAGCAACTAAGCCACACTGACCAGGCAAAGTACTTGTTTATTTCAGTGGAGAATGGTGTTTAGAAGCCACAATCTGCATGCTAGATGTGCTCATTACAATGTGATGTCTCTGCTCCCAAGTCCTCTCCATGGACAAAGTAAGGGACTATATGTATGAATGTGCATAAGTAGACAGTAAATAGACATATAGGTAGGTAGATAGATATACATTTCCATCAATATTTAGTTCTCTCTACATTTTTAGAGTTGGAATACATGCATTAATACCAGTACTCCAATATCATAGGATTTATTCTAGTTTTCCACTTTTCCAGAATTGCACCTCCTTTCTCTAAGTGGAAGAACCCTGTCATTGTCTTCAAAATACTTAATTATAAACGTAATCCCATGTTTGTTACTAACTTCCCATCTCTGCCACTACCATCTCCTCCACTGTGTTCTTCACACCTCACTCAGGTTCCAGCACTAGACACCAGGCAGCCCTCCATGCCCCCCCCCCACATGGTCATTCTCTTCACCTTGATAAGCATCTAAGTCTCCATATCAAGCCATTTCCACATGGGGACCTCTTCACTCTGCTCAGACTCAGACCCTGAGTAGCTGTTCCCATTCCTGGGTGTTCTTTATGTCCCTCGAACCTCAGAGTTCCCTTTTTTTTTAAATCTAATTCTCTATATAATTATATTGATTCAGCTATTTGTCATCCACTGTGTTTTTAATACAATGACTTGATTTTATTTTGAGCTTGCTCAGTTTTTTAAAGAAATTTCTAGCCTTTATACATTACATATTCTCAATGAAATAGTTTGTATTTTATAATCCCCATATCATTGGAGTCTCTAAATTTTGCTTATTGTTTTTACTGACTTTCATTCACTGTGGCATTCTTTCATTAGCTGATATTTGATTGTGAATTATTTGTTTTACTTGTAACCTGTGAGCACCTTGATTACGTAAATTGAGAGTGATTTTTCTAGAAATAGATTTTTATTTTCTTCTGCTTGAATTTAGGGGCAATGTCAACAATGTTGCTTCCTTTGGTATTACTTTCATTGGATAGAAGAAATCTGGGACTCAAGTTAGAGTTCTTCCATTTCCTTATCTCGCAAATCCAAATAAATTACTCAGTCCTTCCAACTGGACTTTCTAAAATCCTCACCATCAATGTACTGAATTACTCTCCCCAGTTCATCTTCCATTTTGATGTAACTGGAAATCTCATCCTGTGATTACCACACCCTGAAATTTTAAAGCGTGAAGGTAAAATCCACACCTTTTGGACTGTCAACTAACATCATAATAATTTGGCCTTTTCTTGTCTGCCTCTCAGCCTTATAGTATGTGACTGTCCCAGTTTTACTGTTTCCATAATCTAGCAAAAACAAACTTTTTAAATTCCACATTTCTGCGTGGGATCAGAGTCCCTGATCTTCTGTAACTAGTTGTATTGCCAGCTGCACTTGGAAGGATTTCCTGACTTCCATAGGTGGATTGAGACTTCCTTTTCCCCAAGATCTCAAATATATCTTATAATCAATTCCACTGCAGCTTGTTTCACTTCGTATTATAATTTCTTATTCAAATATATATCTTTCTAACAAAGTGCAAGTTTCTTATAGCCAAGTTTCATGTCCATTGCCTTTGATATTTTCAGTTCCAATTACAGACTGGCATGGAGTAAAACCTTGGAGAATAATGGTTTGGTCCATTATGGACATACCTATATGTAACTCCTGCTACTTTTGGACAAATAAAGAATGACATACAAGCAAATTTGTACAAGAAAAAAAAATAGTGGGAATTTGGTCAGCTATACATCTCCAAACTTTTACTAAAGCTGAAAGACTATTGAGTACTTTAATAAATATGTCTATGAGTTGTGATTATTTCTATTCATTAAAACAGTTCTGCACAAACACATTTAGTCAGGTTGCAAAAACTTGACTCGATTTAAAATTCAATATAAAGACTTGAAATCGAAACTGCACTGGGGAGTGATGATGAAATCAGAAGTAGATGTTGAGTTTTGATTGTCACAATATATATAAATTCAAGTTTCATTCCCATAGACAGACACAAACATGTGTGCATATGTGCACGTGTGTGTATACACACACACACACACACACACACACCACCTCTTGCATAACATCCCCTAGTTGCTTTAATTTTTTTCTCAACAGATATCTTAATCCTGATGAAGCAGAAAACAGCTTTCTTGATGGTTTGAATGGAATGCCTCAAAAGTTTTCACTTGCTTTCCTACATCAGACTCAATAAATGTTAGCAAAAAGCTCTGCTTAATTTTACCACTGAGGATGCATTTTATTTCTCATTGTCCCCAATATTTGATGTGTACATGACCATACTGGATCCTCAAGATTTAGTCCTATTAATTATTGCTCATTTGGATTGATTTCCCAATGAACATAGGCAAATTCAAGTTCTTAGAAATTTTTTTTATTTATAATTCATTCCTCCTTCCTCTGTTCCCAAATATATATTCAGCTATTAATTTACTATAAGTTAGTAATAAATGTTATAAAAGCATCATTTAGTCTACTCAGTTGTGCTTTAGAATATAAGTTACTTCTAAGCCTTCTTCTTGTTGTTACTGGTTCAGTATTCATTGTTAAGTCACCTCAAGGTGAACCACAAGATATTTATAACAATCCTATCTAATAAAAGAGCAATATGCAAATTTACTGTCACACCAAGACACAAGATGGCCACCCCCATGGGAACACAAGATGGCTGCCATAATATGGCCTTCAGGAGAGGGCATTTGTGGGAAGTTAGGGGTGACCAGGCCAGCAGAGGAGGGCAGTTAGGAGGGATCCAGGCCTGCAGGGGAGGGCAGTTGGAGGGAACCCAGGCCTGCAGGGGAGGGTAGTTGGGGGGAACCAAGCCTAAAGAGGAAGGCAGTTGTGGGAGACTAGGTCAGCAAGGGAGGGCAGTTTGGGAGGGGGGGAACCAGGACTGCAGGGGTGGGCAGTTGTGGGTGATCAGGCAAGCTGGGAGGGCAGTTAGGGGGAACTGGGCTGGCAGAGGAGGGCAATTGGAGTGGACCAGGCCTGCAAGGGATGCAGTTGGGGGGAACCAGGCCAGTAGGGAAGGGCAGTGGGGGAAACAGGCTTGCAGCAGAGGACATTTGGTGGGAAGGACAAGGCCAATAGGGGAAGGCAATTGGGGGGAACCAAGCATGCAGGGGAAGGCAGATGGGGGGAAGATAGGCCTGCAGCGGAGGGTAGTTGGGAGCCAGAAGTCCTAGATTATGAGTGAGCATCCCTCAAAAAGTCCCAGATTGGAGAGGGTGCTTGCTGGGCTGAAGGACACCCCCTCCCATGCATGAATTTTGTGCAGCAAACCTCCAGTAATCCATAAGAATGGTTATAATTCAATGCAGTTTAATTAGAGCTGGGTTCTATTCACCATCAACTCAAAGAAAAAGAAAAAAGAATGAGAATCCAGGTAACTCTATAGATAAGAAGGACTCTTCCTAATAACATGGGAAGGAATCCTGTGGTCAGTAGATGCAATATTCTTCAGTGGTACTCTAATGAAAATATCACAAAAACTATTGAACTTGCATCTGAAAATTTGGTCACTCATTGGTAGATATTCCTGCTTGTGTGTGCAAAGTTAAACTCAATAACCACTAAGTGCAGTGAATATAGAAACTGCCTCAAAACACTCATGTTTAGGATGGACAATATAGTAAGGTTGAATAAGTTTTACTGAATAAATGTTTACTTCATACTTAATAAATGTTACAGGTTCTCATTATTATTTCTAAATGTTAACCAAAGAGAACAAAACACATTTTAAAGCCCAAACCATTAATGTAACATGCTTTTCTATGAAACGACAATAGCACACACATCATGTCTCTATTCTCTTTTCAGTAATTAGAGCATTTTCCACAATCCACTGATGTGGCAATATGTTGGGTGTGAGCTCCAAGTCGGAATACCTTCTCATTTCATTGCTTTATACCAGAGCATGGAATCTCTGGCCCAATCCCAGATACAAACTTGCATTATGGCTCCTCATAGAAAATCATTTCATCTTTCCTTATTCCTATGTATCTATCTGAACGTTTTCAGTTTTCTCTCTCTTTGCAACTTTTCTTCCCATGCGACAACTAAGATGGATGACATCTTGGTGCATCTGGTTTACAATTGCAAGGTAAAATACAGGATGCTGATTAAATTTGAATTTCAGATAAGTAACAGACAATATTTTATTGTAAGTATGTATCAATTCAATTTAAACAGTGTCTGTATTTTTTTATTAGCCAAATTTGTCCACCCTAATCTCATTCTAATTACTGAGTAATCTTTATAAAGCAGAGAAGACTTGTATAAAAACTGAGTTCTTGTGTGTTTCCTTTATTTCTTATGCAAAAATGCTAACCATCCTCTTTTGATTTGCATTTGCTTGATTTTCTAGTTTTCCAATTGCTCCATGAATGTTTTTTATTAATTCTACTTTCTCTTTACAATGCAATCAGCTTCATCATTGTATCTTCAATATCCTGGCTCTTTTTTTTTTTTTTTTGTACTTGAACAGTTTTTTACTTTTACTATTCATTTTTGTGAAAAATAATTATTCTGAAATGTTTATTTTATTACTATTATATCTTCTCTAAATGAGTCAACTTTAAGTAATACTCAAGTTTTTAATAACACAGGACCATTATCCCCTTGACACTCTTTTTGCCAAGTTTAGACTATGTTAAGACAATACCACTGCTCTATTCCACGCACGAGAATTCTGGAAGAAATGGTACGCATCCTTTCTTCTTAATATGTGTCCAGTTTTGTAACATCCATAATGGAATTTTTGTTTAAATAAAATCCTGGGTGATGGAAAGTTTAATCTCTATGTGGCTGGTAGAGTTTTCTCCCCTTCTAGATCATTTTGTATAATACTGTCAATTTTTGAAATATTGATAATGTGATCATGTTGCTCTCCAGACCCTGAAGTTGTCTTTGGTACCCTTTTTATTTAATCTTTGTGGTTGAAAGTATTACATATGTCCTCCTCCCCTTCCCCTCCCCCATTAAAATCTTCTACCCTATTCCCATCTGTCCCCCCAACCCCAGGCTCTTACCATTCCATTGTCAGTGTCCATGGCTAATGCATATATGCATACAAGTTTATTGGTTGATCTTTTTGGCACTCTTTAGATCAAATACAAACTTCCAAAAGTGTCACTTAGTATTTCTTACTTATATTCCCTTCTGCTAGTATCCCCCATCTTAATTTCACAATTTTTAAAAAATAGGACTGGATGTTATCAATGCGATTTTACCTAATCAACTCTAAAATTCAGTACAAAATGCAGCCTCCCTTCCTTAACACAAAGTTTCCTCCATCCCGTAACTTACAGGATTCACTCTTTGATCAACCCATTTATTTTCCAGTTACCAATTCTATGTATCTTAACTCTTAACACACTTAATGTAATCATACTAGAATGAAAAGATAATATATCTGAATGAAATTCTGGACACTTCACTTTAAAAAAAAAAACCTGACTTTCCAGGTATCAGTTTTACCATCTTTATAAAGGGAGTAATAATTCTTATCCAACACATTCTGAGAGGATTATGATATTTTATGGCAGCTGATCCATCATGTAATGTATTTAGCCACTAAATAAATGATAATCTTATATGGTTATCTCCTAATTTTTTAATATTAATTTAAAGATAGTAAGAAAAGGGGGCTATGCATGATATAAATATATGCTCTTTTAAATATATATATATATATTTCAGAGAGGAAGAGAGAAAGAGAGATAGAAACATCCATGATGAAAGAGAATCATCATGCTCTTCCTGCAAGTTTCCCACTGGGGATTTAGCGCACAACCCAGGCATGTGCCCTTGACCAGAATCGAACCTGGGAACTTTCAGTTTGTAGGCCGGTTCTCTATCCACTGAGCCAAACTGGCTAGGGCTAGTATATGCTCTTAAATGTGATATGAAATGAGATCTTGAAAAAATTAATTACCTGATTTTACCAAGAAATAATTTTCCTTATTAACTGAGATTTAACCATCTAAAAGCAAATTTTAAAAATATCCATTTTGCCCTGGATGGTGTGGCTCAGTTAGTTGGAGCTACCTCCCATGCACTGGTTCAATGCCCAGTCATGACACATGCCCTGATTATGTGTTTGATCTCCTGGAGGGGCACCTGTGGAAGGCAACTGTTCAACTTTTCTCTCTTGCATGATGTTTCTCTCACTTTTTTCCTTCCTCTTTCTTTAAAATCAATATATACATATAGTTAATTTTGATAAAATCTCATTGAAATTTTTGAGAGTATATTCTTATCTCTCCTTGAGCAGAACATGTGGAGATATATATATATATATATATATATATATATATATATATATATATATAATTTTATCATGAATCTATGAACCTATGAATATCATAGACTTGCTGTATAGCAGTCCATGCTATACTTGCCCTTGTGAAATGCTGCACATTACCATTATGTTGGACAGATTCTCCATTATTACATTTCCTGTTGAATGCTAGATTACTTGGACCTGCACAATCCACTCTCCTCCTTCAACATCCCCCTCCCCAGGCCCACTCAGCATCATCCCCGATTCTCCCAGTGCATTTTCTCACTTCCTAATTTGAAGCTTATCATCTATGAATGGAGGCTTTAGGTCATCCATTTTAATGACCTTGGGACAATTAAAAGTAAACAGTGAGTCATCATCCAAGGGGCTGCTCTATGCATCAACTTTATTAAGACTGTTTGTTAGATTTGGAGACCTTACTGCTTATTTCCTAATTTTGATCAATGTCCCTAGTGGCTGCCTGCTGATGGGAAAGTTGTAGGTAATGATATTAGGAGAAACCCACCAACTAGCTTATAAATGAATGCCAAGCATTTTGGTACATGTCCTTTGTGTTTTCATTATCTGCTTAGCATATCATTTTGTAAAATATCAGGTCTTTAGTGCTAAAAGGTTCAGGTCCTGAACAAAAGTTTTTATAAACTTAACAGAGTGACTACTAGTCAGCACCAAAACCAAAATAATCTACACTAATACAAGAGAAATATGTAAATTGACCATACCTCTGTGATACCCACCTGCCAATCAGGAGGGAATATGCACATTAGCAGGATAAAATGGTGGCAGCCCCGCCCCCAGGGAGTGGCCGGGCAGGGTAGGACACCATCTATAAGGGGTCGGGAGAGGGGCAGAGGGAACTACAGGAGTGGCGCTCCTGCATGAGTGAAGCAAAGCCTGCAGACTTTGCTGAAGCAAAGGCAGAACGTGGTGGCAAGACCTAAGGCCTTGGTCCTGGGTACCAGAGGAAAACTGGTGCCAACAGCTAGGTGAAGGAAGGCCTATTGCACAAATCTTTCAATGGGCCTCTTGTAGTTTATAATTATATGAATATCCCTGAAAGAAAAAAATAGATAGATCCTGTTGATACAAATCAACTGAATACTAGAATGGACAAAAGCTGTTTTTAAAAGTATCTTTGAATTTTTTAAAGTTGTTTCTTATTAAATATTATTTACATGAGTATTTGGCATTTATCCTAGTAATGTCAAAGGGATATTAAAAATTCTATACCCTATTATTAACTACAGTCTCCATGCTTTTCCTTTTTGGTTTAGCACAGCTATTTTAATGTCTAAAAATATATGTAGTGTTTATATTTTAAATGCATACATTTTAATTGTAGTACATTATTTATCATCAATTTATAGCACAAAGACTTCACAAGTTAACACACCTATGTAAATAATACCCAAATGATGAAATAGAACATAACCAGCATTTCCAGAATTTCCCGTGAACTGTCTCCCAGACTCTTCATCCCAATTACTTTCCATTCATTATGCTTATCTGCATGCATACAAGTCCTTTGGTTGATCTCTTATTTCTCCTCCTTCCCTTGCCTTCCCTCTGAAGTTTGACTATCTGTTCAATGTTTCTCTGTCTCTTGACCTATTTTTGTTCATCAGTTTATGTTGTTCATTATATTCCACAAATGAGTGAGATCATGTGATATTTATCTTTCTCTAACTGTCTTATTTCTCTTAGCATAATGTTCTCCATGTCCTTCATGCTCTTGCAAATGGTAAGAGTTCCTTCTTTTTTATAGCAGCATAGTATTCCATTGTGTAGATGTATCACAATTTCCAATCCACTCATCTGTTGATGGGCTCTCAGGCTGTTTCCAAGTCTTAGCTATGGTGAATTGTGCTGCTATGAACATAGGGATGCATATGTCCTTCTGACTTTTGTTTCTAATTTATTGGGATATATTCCTAGAAGTGGGATTTCTGGGTCAAATGGAAGTTCCATTTTTAACTTTTTTTTTTTTTTTAACAGAGCGAAAGGGAGAGGGATACAAAGTCAGAAATATCGATGAGAGACATTGATCAGCTGCCTCTTGCACGCCCCCTACTGGGGATGTGCCCGCAGCCAAGGTACATGCCCTTGCCGGAATCGAACCCAGGACCCTTCAGTCCCCAGTCCAATGCTCTATCCACTAAGCCAAACCGGTCTCGGCATCCATTTTTAACTTTTTGAGGAAGCTCCATACTGTTCTCCACAGTGGCTGTGCCAGTCTGCATTCCCACCAGCAGTGCACGACACTTGTCATTTGTTGATTTTTTGATGATTTTGATTATCTCTTGGGTAATTAATGACTTTGAACTTCTTTTCATATGTATCTTGGCCTTCTATATGTCCATTTTCAAAGAGTGTCTATTTAAGTTCTTTGCCCATTTTTTTTTAAATTGGATTGTTTATCTTCCTTTTGTTAAGATGTATGAGTTTCTTATCAATTTTGGAAATTAAGCCATTATTGGATAAAACATTGGCAAATATGTTCTCCCACACAGTGAGCTTTCTTGTTGTTTTCTCATTTCTTTAGCTGTGCAGAACCTTTTTATTTTGATGCAGTCCCATTTGTTTATTTTATCCTTAATTTCCATTGCCTTTGGAGCTGTGTCAGTAAAGATATTGCTATTTAATACATCTGATATTTTTCTGCCTATGGGTTCTTCTAAGATTTTTATGGTTTCCCATCTTACATTTAAGTCCTTTATCCATTTTCAGTTTATTTTTTTGTATGGAGTAAGTTGGTGGTTTAGTTTCAGTTTTTTGTTTTTTGTGGGTTTTTTTTTTTTTTTTGTCATTTATCTGTTCAGTTTTCTCAACACCATTAATGAAAGAGACTGTCTTGACTCCATTGCATGCTCTTGCCTCCTTTGTCAAATATTAACTAAGCATGCTGGCTTGGGTTAATTTATGGGGTCTCTGTTCTGTTCCATTGGTCTATATGTCTGTTCTTGTGCCAGTACCAGGCAGTTGTGAGAAAAATGGCTTTGTAGTATAGCTTGATACCTGGAATTGTGATTCCTCCAACTTTATTCTTCTTTCTCGTGATTGCTATGGCTATTCGGGATTTTTTTACTCCATGTGAAAATTTTGGAGAGTTTGTTCTAGGTCTATGAAATGTGCCATTGGTATTTTAATGGGGAGTGCATTATATCCATATGTTGCTTTGGATAGTATGGACATTTTAGTGATGTTTTTTCTACCAATCCATGAACACAGTATATTCTTCCATTTGTTTATGTCTTCCTCTTTCTCTTTTTTCAATGTCCTATAGTTTTCTGAGTATAGATCTTTTACATCCTTAGTTAAGTTTATCCCTCCATATCTTAATTTTTGTGTGTGTGTGCAATGGTAAATGGGATTGTTTTTTTTATTTGTTTGTTTCTCTTTCTGTGAGTTCATTATCTATAATAATAAAAGCATAATATGCAAATCAACTTAATGGCAGAACAGCAAAGCAACTGTTCAGACGACCACGCTATGACATGCACTGGCACCAGGCCAGCCAAGGTGGGTGAGATGCGATTGCTCAGGAGGGGCCCCACTATTGGCCCATGATTGCCTTGTAGAGGGAGACCCAGGCCACCAGCCAGCAGGACAATCAATGGCGGAGGGAGGAGTTGGGGGTGCCTCCGCAACTCTGCAGGGTGATCAATCAGGGGGGCTTCATGGCACCAGAAAACTGGGGGGCGTGGCAGTGGATGTAGATAGCTCCTGGCCAAGTTGTGTGTGTGGGGGGGCAGTGCCACAGGTGTGGGGCTGCGAAGGCCTACCCTTGCACAAATTTCATGTATCAGGTCTCTAGTAGGTATCTAAAAAAGCCATGGATTTCTGGGTGTTAATTTTGTATCCTCCTACATTACCAAATTCATTTATTAAATCTAGTAGTTTTTTTATGAAGTCTTTAGGGTTTTCTATGTACAATATCATATCATCTGCAAATAATGACAGTTTACTTATATTCCAATTTGGATGCCTTTTACTTCTTCTTCTTGTCTCATCGCTATTGCCTGCATTTCCAGTACTATGTTAAACAGGAGTGGGGAAAGTGGGCATTCCTGTCTTGTTCCTGTTCTTGCTACTGGTTTTAGTTTTGCCCATTGAGTATGATTTTGGCTGTTGGTTTTTATTATGTTGAGGTCTGATCCCTCTACTCCCACCTTGCTGAAAGTTTTTATCAAGAAATGGTGTTGGATTTAGTCAAATTCTTTTTCTGCATCAATTGATATGATTATATGATTTTTATCTCTCAATTTGTTTATGTGATGTATCATGTTTATTGATTTTTGAATATTGTATCATTGTTGCATCCCCAGGATAAACCCCACTCAGTCATGGTATATGATCTTTCTAATATAATGATTAATCTGATAGGATTTTGTTGAGCATTTTAACATCTATGTTCATCAGAGATATTGGCCTCTATTCTCTTTCTGTCTGTCTTTGTGTCTTTATCTGGTTTGGGGATTAGGGTAATTCTGACTTCATAGAAAGAGCTTGGAAGTGGTCCTTCCTCTTGAATTTTTTTGGAGTAGTTTGAGGAGCATAGGTCTTAGTTCTTCTTTGAATGTTTGGTAAAAATCCCCTGTGAAGCTGTCTGGCCAAGGGCTTTTGTTTGCTGGAAGTTTTTTGATTACTTCCTCCATAGTTATTGGCCTATTCAGATTTTTGTATTCTTCCTGTTTGAGTTTTGAAAGGTCATATTTTCTAGGAATATGTTAATTTCCCCTGGGTTGTTAAGTTTGTGAACTAGAGTTCATAATATTTCTATTTAATAATTCTTTGTATTTTGTGGGGTCTGTTGTTATTTTCCCTCTTTCATTTCTGATTTTTTTATTTGGGTCCTCTCTATTTGCCTTTTGGTGACCCTGGCGAGAGGTTCATCAATCTTGCTTATCCTTACAAAGAACCCAACTCTTGGTTTTATTGATGTTTGTATTTTTCTTTTTTTGTTGTTCTTATTTTTGTTTTCTGGGTCCCTCTATGTCATTTATTTCTGCTCTGATCTTTATTGTTTCCTTCCTTCTGTTTACTCTGGCTTTTCTTGTTGCTCTCTTTCTAATACTTTAAATTGTGGAGTTAGACAATTTATTACTAGTTTTTCTTGTGTTTTGAGGTAGGCCTGTAATACTTTGAACTTCCCTCTCAAAACTGACTGCTTCCACTTGTTCCAAAGATTTTGGATTGTTGTGTTTTCATTGTCATTTTTTTCAGGATGTTTTTTATTTCTTCTTTGATCTATTTGGTAACCCAATCATTGTTTAATAATGTGCTATTTAGTCTCCACGCATTTAAATTTTTTATTGTTTCATTGTAGTTTATTTCTAATATTATGCCATTGTGATCTGAGAAAATGCTTGATATGATTTCAGTCTTCTTGAATTTGAAGAGACTTTGTCTGTGTCCCAATATGTGGTTTATCTTTGAAAATGTCCCATGTGCACTTGAGAAGAATGTATATTCTGTAGCTTTGAGGTGAAATGTTCTGAAGATAGTGATTAAGTCACCTGATCTAGTGAGTCTTTAGGATTGTGGTCCATGAGGTCTGAAAGTTTGGCAGCCACTGGTCTAGAGGATTTACCCAGTGATGTAAATGGGTATTAATACCCCCTATTATGATTATATTGATGTCAATCTCTCCCTTGAAATCTTCCAGAAGTTTTTTTATATATTTGTGCGCCCCTGCCAGAATTATATCGTCCTTTTGTAATGATCTCTTTAATATTATGAAGTGGCCTTCCTTATCTCTTGTTATGGCCTTCACTCTGAGGTCTATTTTGTCAGATATAAGTATTGCTACCCCAGATTTTATTTTTCATTTCCATTTTCCTGAAAAATATTTTCCATCCTTTCACTTTCAGTCTGTGTGAGTCCCTTCTTCTGAGGTGGGTGTTTTATAGATAGTATATACATGGGTCATGTTTTCTTATGCATTCAGCAACTGTGTCTTTTTATTAGAGCATTTATTCCCTTTACAATTAAGGTACTTGTTTGTAGTCATTTTTATTCTTTATGCCTCTGTTCTTTCTTCCCTTTCTATCTCTTCTTTTTACACCAGTCCCTTTAGCATTTCTTGCATTGGTGGCTTGGTAGTGATAAAGTCCCTTACCTTTTTTTTTTTTTTTTTTTTTTTGTCTGTGAAGCACCTAACTTCCCCTTCAATTTTGACTGATAGTCTTGCTGGATAGAATATTCTTGAATTCAGTCCCTTGCTTTGTATCACTTTGTATACTTCATTAATCCCATGCTTTATATAGCATCCCCATGACTTATTTATGTATACTTTTTTTACCATGTTTACCATTTTGAAAGCAGATATGAAGCAAGAAGAATAACTTAAAGATGGTTATGAGAAAGCCAAAATACTACCAAAGAGACCGAATCGCATGACTAATGGAGCCATGACTAACCATAGGATGTAACTTTGAAAATAATTCTGGCTTTGATGACCCACCTGTTCTTTGAGGGAAAGAAAAAACAACAAAAACTGAATATTTAAGAATTGGAGGAAACACACACAATTTCCAAATACCAGATACTGAGGAAACATTCTGCCCATCTTAATTAGTTGAAAATACAAAGAAAACTACAAATGTAGAGTTTGCATAAGTTAAGAAAACTACTTAATCATCCCATGCTCAGGGAGTCCATTCTCTAGAAATTTTCAGGGGACTCTTTTGAACTAGTTAAAAAGCAGACAGGAGAAAGGCTTTGGAAAATAAATTGCTTCTTTTCTGCCTAAGGATGTAGCATTTAGCCACATTGTGGGTAACTGAGTTTTATTTTCTTAAGTTAAAGACTAAGCAGAGATGGCAATCAAATATTTCAAATTCATGTCTGTTTACTATGTAAGAGGCACAAGTTGTCAGAGTTACTGTCAGTTTATGCCGTTCTTCTTCAGGAGAAATTCAAACTACAACTCTTAACAAATTTATAAAAACCTCATCTTGTGTGAAGTGACCACTGTTCGCTTTCTCGGGTGTCTTCCAAGTGCAGACACCTTTGAGCATCCCAAAAACAGTCTCCAAATTAATAAGAAGCCATAATTAGGGTAGTTCTTCAAGTCACACAGGATGGCCTTCAGCAAAGGAAGTCACTGGAGGTGAAGAAAGTTTCAAGCACTTACTGTCATTATCTCCCTCACCCTCTGCAGATTGGGATCATGCGCCTTATATCTGTCTTACAGGGGAGATATAGGGGCAGGGAGCTCTAGATGTTAGGAAGCATTGAAGATAAGGCTCTGCCAAGAATGCATCTCCTCACTCCTTCCCCTGGAGAAATTTACTAAATCTCAAATAATGAAGAGCATCTGGATCATTTCCTAAGAGAATTTTGAAGAATGCTCAACCAGTTCTTTTTTTCCAGTTTGAATTGATACAATCCAAACCTTATGAAGAGTCCTGATGGTGGAGATTCCTTAGTGGCTTCTGAGAATGAGGGCCTCATTCCCATGGGGAACTTCCAGACGTCCACTCCCACCACATCCTGTAACCCCTTATCAACCTGCATTCCACTCTAATCATCTCCCAACTTCCTGTGTTTCTATTTTCAGTTTCTCTTAGTCCACCTCCTTTTCCAAGGGAGAGGGAGAGCTTTGGCATTTGGAGAAGGAGAAAAAAGGTGTGCCTGGCCCAAAGGTGAGGATCAAAAAGGGATTTCACATTGAAGTAGAGTATTTCACTGAAACTCCTTGCATCATCTGGAACTTGTAAGGAATGCAGATTCAAAGATACCACTCTAGATTTACAGAATCAGAGACTTCACTGATGGAACCCCACCATCTGTGTTTTAACAAACCCTTCAGTTGATTCTGGTGCAGGCTAAGGTTTTAGACTACCTGGCTCATGTTTTCTCTGGGCTTCTCCTTTCCAACCTTGGGTTGTTGTTAAGAAAGAAAGAGTCTGCAAAGAATGTCACCTAAGAAAGTGTCTTGTAAGAGTTTATTTGAGCCAAATTGATGACAGTTGCTGGGAAGCAAAATCTAAATGAATTGAGACAATGCTTCAGAGAATGCCAGTTTTACAGCATATTTTATACATTAGGATCAAAGGAGAAAGATGTTGGAAGAATAGGGAGTAGGAGAAATCAAAGCAGGGAAATCTCTGGGATTGTATAAAAAGCAAAACATAAAAACATATACTTCTTTTACATTGGTGGGTACAGAATAGTTACCACTTACCGCACTCAGAGACATTGTATTCAGGAAAACAAGACAGCATTGCCTACCACCTCATGCTCTGGTGCTGTGGCTGTGCCTCCTAGTGGTCTGGAGTGGAAAATTAATAATGTCACCTTAGATGCGCAGACAATACATTATTTTAGAGGTAAAGATTGACCTTTGTCAAGGAAGCTACAGGCCCAGGACATGACTACACACTGTGACCTGCTTTTAGTTGGAAATAATTTTGTTCAGACCATGTGTGGCTACATTTGGTCTCTGAGTTTGTAACACCCACCATACAAGCCTCCCCTGAGCTTGTCAAGTTTAGTATGTGGCCCCTTTTCTGATCACAAAAGAAAAAGAGGAATGGAGGGAGGGAGAAAGAGAGAGAGAAAAAAAAAGAAAGAAGGAGAGAAAGAGAAAGTCAAGCTTTCTGTTACTTTTACTTTTGTCTAGAACTTGAATGGGAAAGAGAAAGGAAATAAATAAACCCACTCAAAATAGAAGAAAAAAAAACATTTCTGCACTTAGGATAAGTAAAGCTTTTTCAAGACACTTATGTTCAGTTTTCAGTTCTCTCTATTTTGCCATAGCTGCAGCTAAGAAGATGCTGACTTAAGAAAGTTGGTTGGCTGATCCTCACATTCCTTCCAACATGAATTCCGCAGCTCTAGGAGCTTTCAGGATTAACAGAAAACAGCAGGGCGTAAGAATCATTAGGCATATGGCAAGGAGTGCTTTATTGTGTTGGGAAGTATGTATATATGTAAAGACATCTTCTCAGATAAAATGATTGGGAGTTCTCATCGCAATTTTATTTCAAACATGCTGCTTCGGTTACCATGTAAGCCAAATTCAAGGATGCCCCCTGCTGGTCAAACATTTTGCTGGAAAAAAGAGGTGATAAAATAATGAATGTCTGGTTAAAGGTGACTGGCTTGTCACAAAATGGATTAAAGATGTAAACAAGAGACCTACAGTCAGCTAAGTCGGTAGCCCGACAACTGCAGAATGGATCTGAAATACCATGAAACGTTCCTAGAAAACTGCTCGGGAGCTTTATCAGCAATTTTAGTCACTTTCCAAGAGGGGCTGGAAATAACACTGTTGTGTAATTTCTGTCTCACAACAAATTTGAGACTCTTTCTTAAATCTCAGTTTCTACTCTCATCTCTTCTAAGTTTCTCTTTCCTTTTTTTCACTTTTAGTAAGTAATTTAAACTTCCTGAATATCAACTACTTTATCTAAAAAGTGCAGAAAATAATTTCTTACTCAAATGAAAATTAAGGCTAGGAAAAAATGACCTCTTTATAGTCTTCCACAGTCTATGACTGACTGATCAAAATTATGCATTTAAGGAAAGAGGCAATATGAAGTCTTCTATTCTTGGGTTTTGATACCCGCTATAACACCAAGACCATGGTAGGTTTATTTGTCTTTTTTTCTTTATCATCAAACACTTGCACAGTTCCTGCTATGTATTTTATATTTACAAAAGTTAACTCAATCCATATGATTACCCTGTGGTGTAGGTACAATTACTATCCCCATTTTACAGGTGGTGAAGTTGAGACATTGAGTGGTGAAATAGCTCAGGCGTTGTAGTTGGCAAGTAGCAGATGCTGGACTTGAACCCAGGAAGGCTGCCTCCAAAAGACTGTGCAATAAACTGATCACTCATTGATATCCACCCTGCTTAAGTCTCCAACAGTCAGATTGTGCCTTCTCATAAGTCAAAGGATGTTAAATAACAGTAAAGAAGTTGAACTTTAAAGAGCTTCAGTGGGAAAGAATTGAAATATCTCATAGAGGTAATTAAAGCCCAGGTTATGTCCTTGTATTCTGTTGGAGTGCCTAATACCCTCCCGCCTCCATGTTTTTCCATTTATATTGAAGTCATCAGTCCCTGGACTATACCTCTACACCATATCTGAGCATAAACACTGTGGTTTACCCTTTTTGTTGCAGAATATGACACTGAAATGGACTCAGGTGCATCTCTTTGACAAATGAGGGTCCCCTGCCCATGGCCAGTGGGTAGGGGCGGCCAGGGGGAGGTCAATGGGGAAAAAAGGAGACATATGTACTACTAGTTATAATACTTTAAACAGTAAAATTAAATTAAAACATAAAGTAAGTTTAACATAACAGTATAGAAGACATGAATGACTTCAGAGCCTCTGTCATTTTCTTGATGTTTTAAAAGACCACTTTCTCAGGTAGTATGAGGATGAAAGGATGCATGTTGGGGTCAGGAAACCAGAGCTCTCTGAAGACGTAGGAGTCTAGAAAAGAATGATGACCAGATGTAATAGTGTAACTTGAAAGTGTAAGACTGCCACCAACAAAACTGTTTCCCAGGTTTGAGAATTCCAAAGCTTACACCCTGCTCTCCAAGATCAAGTGTAAGTGCCAAGAACCTCACTCATGGGCAGCTGGACACCACACAGTTCTAATCATGTCACATCCGAAACTCAGAGCAATCCCAACTTGCCTGGTGGCCTCTGGATGCCATATCCTTGGGAGTATCATTGTCTGAGTGCATCTTGTGTGTCCAGCACAGTGCTGACACAGGTTCTTTGTCAGGTCTTCATTGTCTGTGGCAAAGGTATTATTTCTATTTTTTGATGGGAGCTCATATTTTAGTGCAGGTACTTGCTCCAGCCACACAGTAAGTAGGGAAAATGGAATTTATTTTCCCATTTCTTTGACCCCAACCTAGTGGTAGCTCCTGCTCTCTTATGTATCCCTGAAGTCTGTATCTCTAATTTTGGACTATTTTATTGCTTTCATACAATTGCCAGTGCTTTGTTCAGGTATCAGTGTGCGTATATGTGTGTCCATCTTGCGAGAGTGAGATATATCAGTCCACTTGTAGGGCAGAAATTGTTCCCACTGTGACTCAGTAGAAAGCTCATAACTTTTGAAGACCATCCAATCACCATAAGGCTGCTTCTGCTGGTCTTTCCCTCTAAGAAAACATTCTGGAAGCTTTTCTGTAATGCAACTTACAGCATAGCATTCACAACTACATCAGAACAACTGAACATACTTCTGACACCTTCAGAGTATTATGGGAATAGAAAGGATAAACGGATAGCTAAGCACTGGTGTAAAAATGAAATTCCACTCTAACACTTATACTCTAAAAATAGTGAATTGGAACTATATTATCGTTTAGAACAATAATTTTTTAAATTTCCTTAAGAATTGCAAGTAATTTTTGTTGTTTTTCCATTCATTCTTTCTCTAAAAGAAATAAGGTAATGGAGAAATGCTTTAAATTTAAAAGTGCATCATGTTTAATATTACAACTATATAATTTTTCCTATTTTTGATTATATAGAGAAATAAACATTTCATTCCCTTGAATGATTTTATAGTTTACAAGGCTGGCTTATATTGCTGAATATATTTAAGCATGTTCAAAATATACAGCCTGTTCTCTTAGATTTTAAGATAGCAACTATGGGCGACAGTTAAGGCAAATAATTTTTTTATTCTCTTTGGAAGCACTGAATTGAAACATTGTAATATTCTCTAGACCTATCTGCTATTTCATGTTTCAGCAAAAGACTTAATTGTTCTTTGAAGAATTTCTAAATCTAAAAGTAGTAGCAATTTATATTCCAAAGGAATGTAATTATCTTGCTTAGAAAAGGGAAGAAACATAGAATTACCTTTATTTTTAAATTATAGCTATAATCATATATTGGCAGTACATGTGTACAATTTAGACAAAATTATGATGGTAAAAAAAAAAAGCCTTCAACAAAGAGGAATTGTGCATAGGTGATGACCTTCTGCCAGATAAAGGGAAATTTATTCATTTTTGTGTATGTTTATTTATTTAGGCATATTAAATGGTTTTGTAGCACCTATATTTGCTTACAATGTTGAATACTATATATTTTATAATGCTTTGGGCACTATATGTTTATAACATACAAGTTAATGTTTTTAATTTTGAACTTATTCTAGAATTGTATAACTCTTAAGGTAAAGTTTTCATGACATGTCAAAAATAGATAATGATACGGTGAATACCAGAGGGAAAGGGGTGTGGGCGAGGTAGAAGAGGGTATGGGCGGGGGCGGGGGGATAAATGAAGATGGAAAGATTTGACTTGAGGTGGTGAACACACAGTACAATATATAGGTGATATACTAGTATTAAAGAATTGTATTCCTGAAATCTATATAATTTCATTAACCAGTGTCACCCCTATAAAGTCAATAAAAAGTAAAAATATTCAAGAATCAAGTTATGATACAGTTTATAAAACCAATTTTTATTTTATTTGAATATAAATAATGGGTAAAACAATATCTGTACATATTTTATAGTGAAAAGGATGTGTGGCATGGTGTTTTAAAAAATAAGACTACAATATAGGGGCAGACAAAAGAAGGTTTACAGTTGTAAAAATGCAAAGTTTAGTTTAATCTTGTATTATTATTATTTTTGTACAATCTATATTTCCCATATGTACAACTGTAAGCCCACTTTGGCCCATTCCATATATTTAGCATTTAATATTAGAATCTGTTATTTGCATATACTACATTAGAGTCAGAAAAAGCTAGGCAAGCATCACACTCTATCTCCCGAAGACACTAAAATTACAGGCCCTGTGGTTAGTGAGGCATGAGAGAGCAAGGTGACCTTGTTGTCTCAAATTGCAAAATTCAAAAGGGCTGTTCAGTGCTAGCTGGTATGGCTCAGTTGGTTGGAGCACAGGTCCGATTCCCGGTCAGGGAACATACCCAGGTATATAGGTTCAATCTTTGGTCTGGGCATGTATGGGAGGCAGCCAATAGATGTTTCTTAACTTTCTCTCTTTCTCTCTTTCTCTCTTTCTCACTTTCTCTCTCTCTCTCTCTCTCTCTCTCTCTCTCTCTCTCTCTCTCTCTCTCTCTCTCTCCTCACTCTGTCTGAAATTAATAAACATATCCTCGGGTGAGAATTTTTTTTTAAAAGGGGGTTATTCAAAGGAGTGTTGATCACTACATTTTAAAGGGGGTCTACATTTGTCTAGGATCATTAAACATTACAGTTCTCTTTGTCATATTAGCATAGGTCACTGAGCATAAAAATGGCATGATAAGTGAGTTAGGGATGATAAATGTGGTAGCAGTACACATGCTATTAAAAGACACTGCAGTCATAGAGTGATGACCTGGGCTAAGTGGTGGTAATGAGAATAAAGATCAAGGGCAGTAGGAATGAATTTCCAAGAGATCAATGGACATGATGACTGACCACATAAAGGAGGAGCGGGGACTCATTACAAATGAGTCCTGAGTCTGAAACCTGATGATTAACATTTGAAGGTATTCTTCTGGCGATAGTGAACTCTCTCTTACTGTTTGAGAAGATAGGTGGGAAACCAGACCCTTAAAGGACATGTTGAACGTGAGCCAACAGCAATAGAGCTAAATGAAAATATATGGTGATGGAAGACAGGAGACCAAATTAAAAATGAATTTTTACATATAATAGATCCTAAGATTGATTGACTTTGTGTGGAAACTCCAGAAAACATGCCAGGATTTATTCTTAGAGAATTGAGTGTCCCTAGGAAACAAAAGAGAAAAGAAACCAGGTCTGGCAACAGAATAATGATTAGAGGTGCTACGGGAATTAAAAAAAGAAACACAAGAACAGAGAGAACTTCATGAACTATAGGCCACTGGCAAGTATCAAAAACACTTGGACATCAAGGGAATGAAAAAAAAAAAGCTTTGTTTTGGACCAAATATATATATATATATATATATATAGTTGGCTGTTGAGAAAATAGTTGTGGTGAAGTGAGGAAATTACATAGATGAACAGAAAGTAAATGACTGATTATGAAAGACTGGTTGTACAATAGCCAACAGTATTCAATTAAACATCAAGACTTAGGAGGTGATCATGTTCACCTTTTAAAGTATCTGGCAAGTCAAATTGAATAGTGAACCGTTTGTAATAAACAGGCTATTCAATATCAGGTCTAGTGTTAAGCTTTTTTTTTATCTCCAAATGATTTATTTTTAAAATATATAACTAGTCATGCCCTTGTGATTTCTCATCAGCATGTTCTTTTGGTTTTACATGAGAATCACATGGGAAGTTTTAAATATTATGATGCTCAGGGAGCAGGATCAAGCCTAGGCCTCAGCTTGCTCAATGGGCGTCCTAGGAGATGGCAATGTGCAGCTACATTCAGGCATCATTTACTTATTAAACAAAAGTTCTCAGCTCTGTGCAGAAAAATTACCAGCAAGCTTCTGAACATATTCTCTCTACCCCCACAGATTCTGACTCAAAAGGTCTAAGATAGTTCCAGAGGTTTTGCATTTCTAAAGAGTCCCACCTACAGGTTGGGAGCACGGGCTGGTACCAATAATTCAAAGCTCTAGAGAAGAAATCTCTACACTGGATTTTGTCAAGTGACATAGGAAAAATGAATACAGTCACTCAGAGCAATGTGATCTATGGAGCTTTTTGATCTGTAGGTCAGGGAGGTGACCTTTTAGCACTAATGACTTCTAAATGATGTTTTTAAAATTATTTTTGTTAGAGAAAAATGAAAAATCAATCTGTCAATATTTAACAATGTGAAAATCATAAGCTGTAGCTGACATTGCAAATGTTGGGTGTGATGGGAGTCAATTGCTTTAAATCTTCAAGTTTAGAAATGTTAGTTACTTAAAATTTACTAATATTGCACAATGATTTTGAAATGTTTTGATGAATCATGAGATAGGCAAGTATCTATTCAAGTAAAAATGATTGGTTATTTGCTAGCACAGCAGGAAATAATTTGAGTAATAATTAACCATAAACTAGACATAAGCAAGATTATAACACTTATTATAAACATTAATTCTATCTATAAAAGAGTAATATGCAAATTGACCATACCTACAATCAAGCCATGCCCACCAGCCAATCAGGGGCAAATTATGCAAATAAAGCCCAACCTAGATGGTTGCTGCCACTGAGAGCAGGAGAGAGGAATGGGTTTTCCCAGCAATGGAAGAAGCCAAGCTTTCCGCCTACCGTTGCTGGCCTAGGCCTCCACTCAATGCTATAAAATTTTAATTATAGAAGATACATAATCCCAACAGAAATGATGGCTGCCACAGAGCTGAAGAGAGAAGAGGCTAGGGTTGCTGGGGCGATAGGAGAAGCCAAACTTCTGCAGCCCTAGCCTAGGCCTCCACTCTAGGCTACAAAGTCTCAAGCAGAAATGGCTATCACCACAGAGCGAGCGGAAGGCTTGGCTCTGCTCCAGGTTACAAAGTTTCAATTGTAGAACATAAATTAATCCCAGATCCCAGAGCCTCTGCTTGGGTTGCTGGGGGGGGGGGGAGGGGGCATGGCTGGCCTGAAAACCTCCACAGGCCCCTCACCCACATCCCAAGGGAATCCCCACCCTGATCCAAGACACCCCTCAGAGCAAACCAGCTGGCCCCCGCCCATGCACTCTATCCTATCTAATAAAAGAGTAATATGCAGATTAATCACCACTTCAACACACAAGAGAGTTGCCCTCATGTGGTCAAAGATCCTGCTCCCATGTGGCCACAAGATGGCCACCACAAGATGGCCAGGAGGGGAGGACAGTGGGAGGTTCCAGGCCTGCAGGGGAGAGCAGTTAGGGGTGACCAGGCCAGCAGAGGAGGGAAGTTTGGGGCAAACAGGTTGGCAGGAGAGCAGTTAAATATCAATTAGGCTGGCAGGATAATGGTTAGTGGGTGATCAGGCTGGCAGGTAGAAGCAGTTAGGGGCAATCAGGGAGGCAGGCAGGTAAGCAATTTGGAGCCAGCAGTCCTGGATTGTGAGAAGGATATCTGACTGCCTGTTTAGGCCCGATCCTGGTAGGATCGGGATCCCGGTAGGATCAGGCCTAAATGGGTAGTCAGACATCCCTCAAGGGGTCCCAGCTTGGAGAGGGTGCAAGCTGGGCTGAGGGATACCCCACAGACCCCCCATGCACAAATTTTATGCACCAGGCCTCTAGTATATATACTAGCATATATATAAAAGACTAAGCAACCAGCCCAATGGCTAACTGGATGGTAGTTATGACTCCCACTGACCACGAAGGTGCAGACAATCAATGCAGGAGCTGCCGAGTAACAGCAACTTTGCAGAGTGTCCTTTCACACTCTGGGACCCCTCTGGGGATATCAGACTGCCGGTTTGGGCCCAATCCCCATAGGCCAGGCCAAGGGACCCACCTGCCAGAGGGAGCCCACTCACTCCATAGATGCCCTTCGAGCCCTGGTACTGCCTCAGGTGCAACCAGCTGGGAAGGAACCATGGAAGGTTGGCTCCAGGGCATGTCTGGCCCATCTCACCCAATCCTGCTCTGGCCACCTTCTAATTAATTTACTTTCAATGTGCACAAATCCCTGTACTGGGCCTCTAGTGTATAAATAAGATTTCTTATAATTATCTTATTGTATGAAATCTTTTTTATTTGAGTGTTTAATGTGAGCAGGGCACTATGTTAGGAGCCAAGCAAAAGGTACAAACAAAGTATAATAATCTTTTATTATAAAACTAGAGGCCTGATGCATGAAATTCATGCATGAGGATGTGTGTCCCTCAGCCCAGCCTGCACCCTCTCCAAACTGGGATCCCTTGAGGGATGTCTGACTGCCCGTTTAAGCCTGATTCCAATAGGACTGCTGGCTCTCTCACAATCCAGGACTGCTTGCTTCCAACTGTTTACCTGCCTGCCAGCCTGATCACTCCCTAACTACTTCCTTGCCAGCCTGATTGATGCCTAACAACACCCTGACAGCCTGTTTGCCCCCAACTTCTCTCCCCTGCAGGCCTGGTCCCTCCCAGCTGCCCTCCCCTGCTAGCCATCTAGTGGTGGCCATCTTGTGATCACATGGGGGAAGGATCTTTGACCACATGGGAGCATCCAGCTTGTATGTTGGGATGATGGTCAATCTGCGTATTACTCTTTTATTAGATAAGATAGAGGCCAGGAGCATGGGTGGGGGCTAGCTGGTTTGCCCTAAAGGGTGTCCTGGATCAAATTGGGGGTTTACTTGGGGTGTGGAGCAGCCTGGGCGAGGGGCCTGTGGTGGTTTGTAGGCTAGCCATGCCCACTGGTGACCCAAGCAGAGGCCCTGGTACCTGGGATTTATTTATCTTCTACAATTGAAACTTTGTAGCCTGGATTGGAACCAAGCCTTCTGCTCACTCCGAGGAGGCAGCCATTTTGATGGGATTCATTTATCTTGTATAATTGAAACTTTGTAGCCTGGACTGGAGGCCTATGCTGGCCAGAGTGTGTGGAAATGTTGGTTTCCTCCATCTCCAGGGAAACCCAAGCCTTCCTCTTCCTCTCTCCATGGTCACAGCCATCTTGTTTGGGTTAATTTGCATACTCTGATTGGCTTCTGGGCATGGCTTATTGGTGTAATGGAGTGATGGTTAATTTGCATATTACTCTTTTATTAGACAGAATATAGCCTGCTCTTAAGGTGCACAATCCAAAAAGGATGTGTAAGGCATAAGCAAAGTTGGAAGGAGTATAGTAGACATGAAAGTGGAAGTAAAGTATATTAAAAAAATCTTGTAACACACTTTGAAATCTTTCAAAAACTGCAGTGACTTCACTTTAAATAAAAATTGAAGAATGGCTGAACCTTGAACCTCAAACATTCAAAAGGAATTAAATATATGATAATATTAGGGGCTGAATTCCCTCTCCCAGAATTCATATAATGAAATCCTAACCCCTAGCACCTCAGAACGTGAATATATTTAGAGATGGAGTATTTAAGTAGGTAATTAAGTTAAAATGGAGATGATGGGAACGGTCCTAGTCCAGTATGACTATGACCAGTATCCTTATCAGAATAGATTAGGACACAGACAAACCCAGAAGGAAGACCATGTGAGGGCCCATCAAAATGACAGCCACCTACAAGCCAAGGAGGGAGCCCTCACAAGAAACCTAACACCTCATCTTCAACTTGTAGCCTCCAGAATTATGAAAAAATCAATCTCAATTTGTAAGCCTTTATTGTTTTGTGAGGACAGCCCTCGCAAACTAATATAGGCAATAACTTTCTGTAGACAGTGTCCACAAAGGAACAGATACTAGGAAATGAACTGTTAAAACATATAAGGGAGCTTTTAAATATATGGGGTGGTTTGGGATTCTATGAAACCTTCTAGAAAGTGATATTTAAATGTTAAAAAGTACCTATTTTTAACTTCTGATAAGTAGACATTGTTCCTCTTTGAGGAAAAAAACACAAAATTTGCTAGAGGACCATGTCAGTATCCTGCTGTCGTTTATTTACTAGTCTCTTTGCACCTGATCAATAGAATAGCTCTTTCATTTTTGCCTGCAATATTTTGACTTCACATGATGCTAAGTAATGCTAGAATGAGGTTTTGGTATTTTTTTCAATGTCTTTTTATCTCTCTCACTCTGAGTGCTGCATGCAGAAGGAGTGAATTAGGCTGCAGAAACACTGCCTAGAGTTCAATTCAGCTTGAGTCAGTTATGTGGATACTTTGATATTTAAATATAACCTTCTGTCTCATTTCTCCATCCCCATAAAAAATTAAAAATCAATTTCACTCTTTGAGAAATCGCTTTGAATGAAATGAAAAACCACATGCAAAGTAAGACATACAGTGGGGAGAGAGAGAATGTGTGTTTCTGAGTTTGTGGAGACAGCGTCTACCGAACCAGAGGCATTTGTGTCACAGAGAGGATTGATGCATGGCCCCCATGGTCAAGGGGGCCTCTGGATCCCAACCTAGGAATTTCTGTGGATGTAGGCAATGAATTTGCTTTATTTGATTGACATGTGTATGACAGGAAGAGACAGATGTGAGGTGAACCCTCTCTATTTCCAAAAGGTCAGGCAAAGTTAAGGAAAATCAAAGCAGAGGAAGTTGAGACATAGGCAATGATCACACAAAATTAGATAGACCTCACGCAGAGCCTGGATGGCTCTGTGATATGAACCTCTCGGGGAAACACTGCCTTCTAAAACTGTTTCCCCAGAGAAGCTTGGAATTTTACTGTTAGATATTTATTTATTGCAGAAAGTGTTTATTTTTATCAACTCTTGATATGAAAATCCATAGTGCAAATGAATTGACTAGGTCCATTCTCCTCTGGAAAAAAGATAGAGTGGGATGGTAGAACACAATTGGAGGTGGGGGTCCACAGTTGAAGGTGGAGAGTGCTGAAAGGAGGAGCAGGAGGAGCAAGAGTGAATCTCGGGTTCCCACAGAGCAGGGGTCTCATACCTGGGATACTTCTGATGCTGCAGAACTTTAGGAAGACTTAGGGCAAGGTTCACAATAAACAGGCTCTCACTGCTACAGTTTCAAGCACGGAAGGCCAAAGCAAGGCACCTGACAGCATCAGTGAGAACTTAGGAGAGCCAAAACTCCACCTGGACCCCCGCTTAATTATGCCCTTGCTCCTAAGCAGTCCTGAGCTACCTGAGGAAGAGCTCAAAAGACAGCTGGAGATCCAAAAAAAATAAAGAAAATCTGCATTTTCTGGACAGAGATCTCAGATCCTGGATGGGGAGAGGATCTTGATTGAACATTCAGTATAGTGCACTAGATAAATTTTGAGGAGACGAGTCTTGGTTTATAAAAAGGGCACCATTTCTTAGGCAGCTGAGACCAAACATATCCTTAGAGTTGTGTAGGCAGTTCACGGCAAAGGGCTCTCAGGTAAGGGGTATGTGAGAGTTGAAATCCAGCTCCTGCCAGGCAGATTGTGAACACCAGAAGGAAGGGCAACTACTGTCTAATGTTCACAAATGTGTTTCAAACTGACTATGCCCTGAGGCTACAGGCCACCTCATTTTAATTTTCAACTTTGCAAAAGGGCACCTTTTGCAAAAGGGCAGGCCTGTTTCAGCCATGTCCCTCCATGGTGTGTCATCCTCAGGGACTGGTGGGAGAAGCAGCATGGGGATCCCCAACAGGTAATCTCCATGTCTCAGGTGTTTCACATATCTGGGTGCTTTGAGACCTACGCTACAGAGGCGAAGCCCCATTCAGAAATTCTGCAGTCTCACAGAAATCCTGCACCACTCTGCTCACTGAAAAATTTGTACTTTTATAAAAAAGATTTTAAAACCCTCTCTATTATTACAGTGAATAAAATGAGATTTTGAGCTTATTGTTGGATTTAATCATTATTTTTATGGCAGAACTGGGGGTGTGGAAGCAGTTATAACAGTTGTTTTTTAATCTCCTTTATTAAGTCATCTATCATAAGCAAAATTTTGTTTCTAACCTCAGTTCTTTAGTTAAGTTTCCAAGTTATCTGGTTTTCTTTTTATATGTTGTATATTCCAATTTTATGCCTCTAAAGGTTATAGAATAATTATTTCATTTTCACTAGCAAAAAACTGTTTAGCAATCTGGAATAGCATTATGGTTAAATGGCGAACAGAAGAGATGATTTGAAATTAAAGCTACTTACTTAGCAGTGAGGATTAAGAGGGGCATGGAAAGCTACCTATCTAACTCATATATACTTAAGCTTCATTTTTCAGTGAAGGATTTGTACTTTTTTGAGGTTGAGGCTGTGACTTTCAGCTCTTATTTCTCCCACAGCCTCCTGACTTTCTTGCTCAGCTCACTTTCAGATTCCTGATAGTCCGGTCAAGAGGAGAAGAGATGAAGGATGAACACAAAAAGTTTTTTAAAATAAATGTGGGTCTTAAGATAGTTCATCTAAAATACCTTTCACATTTCTAGACCTATTCTTGCTATAAAAGTCACACTTATTTATGTTTATATATGTTTCTTATTCATGTAATGCTTCAAAAATCTCAATAAATATATTTTAAGAGCATGGAAATGCCAAAAACAACAGTAAAAGAGGAAAACTATTAATAATACTCTAGGATTTTATGTCAATGAGTCATGACTGAGATGATAGAATTATTTTACTAATTTAACTCTGATGGTGATGACCTCCCCTAGAATCTGTTTCCTTTTACAATCACTGTATATATTTTTCTTCTCCTTGCAGAGCTAGTTCAAGATTTGTCCTCTCTGTAAAACTTCTCCTAATTTTACCAGCTCAAGGTAAAATTGATTGTTCTGATTTCTGAATAGTAATGCCAACTCTAGGCTTAGTGAGGGATCAATTTGCTTCCCATTATATACCCAGTACTCATCATTTTGTTTGTATGAACGGTTGAGTGAATGAATGAATGAATGAATGAGAGTTTCATACAATTTTTGTTTCTAATAGTACTCTGCTAAATTTTATATTTGCTGAATATATTTTAGATGATAAAAATCTTGAAGGTAGAGGCTGTGACTTTCAGCTCTTATTTCTCTACTAGAGGCCCAGTGCATGAAAATTCATGCACTGGAGAGAGGACCCTCATTCTGGCCTGCCCCCTCTCACAGTCTGGAAGCCCTTATGGGCAGTAGGCAACCCAAGGATCAGGGGAAGGCAATGTCCCATCACCCCATCACACCTCTGCTGCTGCCACTGCAGGCAGTGCAAGCCTCAGTCAACCCTGGTTACCTGAACCTCGGGTGGCCCTGGGCAGCTGGGCAGACACTATCCAAGGCTTGCCTGTGTTTGGCCCAGCCCTGGGCAGCTGGGAGGCTGAGGGGACTGGAGGACTCCAGAGACAAGCACGTGGATTGTCTAGGCCTACCGGCAGGAATGAGGAAACTAGATGCCATTATTTTGTGGCTGTGGGTGCCACCATATTTGAGGGCAGGTCAGTCACTTAGCATATTCCCTCTTTATTGGCTGAGGCCACTGCCATCTTTGAGGGTGGGACAATCAATTAGCATATTCCCTCCTTATTGGCTGTGGGTGCCATCATCTTTGTGATGGTGTGAGTGTGAATTAGCATAGTCCCTCTTTATTAGATAGGATTCCTGATCTTCCCTTCTCACTAATGAAGTTAACCAAGTCAAGTAGAGCAGTTTGTCTGGGAAAAATCTCACATTAGCCCTGTGATCTTGCTGGTCTTCATGGGGCAGTATTGAGGATTTTGGTAGTCAGTGTGGTGCAACCCCGATGCACACACCCCTACAGCCCCCGCCCCCATACTTTGTGTTGAGCTCTTTTCTTGATGAAGAAAGTAAACATAGAAGCATTATAGTTCAAACTTTTAGAAAAGATTATTTGTATTGAAAGCTTTTATATTATCCACCAGGGCAAATCCAGGTTTTGTAAAACCTGAGCTTCATAAAATTTGGAGATGGGGGAACTCTTCACAAAAAAAGGAATAAAAAAATTACAAACAAAATGGAAATCTTTATTTAGAATAAAAAAAACTCTCACAACAACTTATTGGAGACTGGAAGACTCAAGTCCCTTATTTTCTGAGATATCATTAGATAGTTTCTAAGAAATACCAATACTAAAATGCTTGGGGAATGCAACCTGATTTTTCCTCCCTAGAAGGGGACTCCCAGCAATTCCTACTCATGGTGGCCACATAACTGAGGCATCCTGAAGCTTGAATTTAATTAGACTCACAGTAAATTCCCCTCTGATACTAAAAATGTTTGGAATAGAAATAACCTGTGTGTGTGTGTGTGTGTGTGTGTTGATATATATATCAACATCAGAATTTTTTGAAATATTTTTATTTCATTCCTCCTTTTTACATGTCTATGGTAACTAAGGTAGATAATGTCTTATTCTGGCTTTTTAGTTGCAAAGAACAAAGACTCTTTTCAAGCTACATCAATAGAAGCGAAGCTCAATTCCAGAACTAGGAATTCACTCACCTATTGTACACAATTATTTTGACTGATTGCTCTTAGCCAGACCTTATGCTAGATAGAGATACAGTACCTTTACTCCTCATGGAGAGGAAACTGTCAATGATTGTCAACCACACAAATAAATGTAGAACCAAATTTTATAAATGTTATGAGAGAAGCACAGTTCTCAGAGAATATAACAAGGAAACAGAGAGGTTGGAACCCACAAATTTGCTTACTCTATTGATTTCCTATTTGGTGCTGTTGCAGGAAGGCGGGGATGAGAGGAATCAGGGCTATCAAGAAAGAGGAAGTTGTATTGAGCACGTATAGGAATTTACCAGGTGAAAATGGTTGGAATGAAGGATCCAGGGCTTCAGGCCCTGAGGTTTAAAAGGGAGGAATGACAAGGACCCACATAGCCAGGTAACTGAAACCTGAGGCAGATTTAGCATTCACAGTAGCTCTACTGAAAGCAAAGAGTCCTGACTCATGTACCTGTGCTGTTCAGTTCATGAGTGCTGGCCACATATGTCTCAGGAGCACATGAGGTGTGGCCAGGCCAAACTGAGGTGAACAGTAGGTGTTCACTACCTTATATGTGTTGGTATGTAGAAGACTTCACATGAAAGGAAAGAATGCAGGCTATTTCATTAGTAAATTTTTCACATTAATTACATACTAAAACAGTAATATTGTGGATATATTGGGTTAAATGAAGTGTGTCAAAATTAAGTCACATTTCTTACATTTTCATTAAATGTGCTATAGGAAAATGTAAACTTACATTGGTGACTTGTCTTTGTAGCTCACTCTATATTTCTATGGGACAACACTGTTTCAGAAGTGGATCTCAGTCCTGGCAGTAGATTACTACCCATAAGTCTCTCTCTCAACAGACTGAGGGCCTTACACCACTCAGGCTCAAGCTATGAGCCTACATTTCAAACAAAGGATCCTGATGGTCATAACACAGGCTATTCCTGTGAATTCCCTGACTCACAATTATCTATTATTGGTTATACACCTGCCTCTCTCAGCCCTCCAGCTTCTGGTAATCTACCTCTTTGAATCTAGTCAGACTCCAGGGATCTTTTTGTGTGGGATAACTTTATATGCAAAATCATTTGTGGGAAGTCATTTGTCTGTGAGGGTATTTTTGATGGTAGCCAAGACTGTCAAGGTCTAACTCCAGAGAGATCATTTAATAAAATTTTTTAAATGTGACCCACCCAATGTGGCTCAGTGGTTGAGCCTCAATCCATGAACCAGGAGGTCATGGTTTGATTCCCAGTCAGGGCATATGCCTGAGTTGTAGGCTCAGTCCCCTATACAGGGTGTGCAGGAGGCAGCTGATTGATGATTCTCTTTCATCATTGATGTTTCTATCTTTCTTTGCCTCTCCCTTCTTTTCTCAGAAAGCAATAAAAAACTTTTTAAAAAAATTTGCCTGATGCCTTCTTCAGATTCTACACTATCATGCACATGCTTACCACACAGAAATCCTGACCCTTGGGACTCAATTCATCTGTCTTGAGGCAGAAGGGATGCAGGCTCATGAGGGGGACAAATGGCCATCAATGGCCATCCTCAGCATGAACATAGGTGAAGTCTGTTTTGAAGGGGGTACTTCTAGAAAGGCACAGTGATAAGCACATGCCTCCCTATTCAAAGACACTTATTTTTATTTAATAAAACAATTAATGTTTAGGCATCTTATCTCAACTAAAGCATTTTCATGGTCATGGATATTTATGGTTGCTTTTCAAAGTACACTTTTTAGTGGTCCTTATTTCTAGGGCTATTAATAACAACAGGTCCAGTCTTTTCAGAGTCTGAGAAAAATTGCTATTCTTTATGTAACCCAGAATACCAAATTACACTGTTGCCTCAAAGCATGTAAATATGGGTGTATATTTCCATGTCTACTGAAAGCCTTCTGCTTAAACTGCTTCTCTGGCTTCTTAAATCCCATGGAGAAGAGTGAAGACACAAAACGGGAATACTTATGCTAATTTCAATCGGTACTATCTATGTGCAACATGACTGTCTTTTAAAATCAGATCACATCAGTGGTCACTGATGGGTTCACTAGTATGATGGCTTCAGTCTGGAGTCCATCCACCTGGGATCTGCAGGTTCTTTTCACTCTATGGATCCTCTCTTCCTCACGGAATGCCCCCATCAATGAGGAAAATAGAACTGCTCTTTGTGGCTTGATTTTTTTCACAAGTTATCTTTGTGTGGATTTGTAGATGACCTTGCATCTCTGCCAGCTCATTAGCTTTGGAGTAACATGATCAATGTAGAACTTCAGCTTTTAAAATAGAAATTTAAGTAGCTTCATGAGAGAACAACTTGTCTAGATCATGCTAACACCTTGTTAAATGGAATACATCCTTGTCTTAGCTGCTAAGTTAATGTTCCTTTAAAATATCATTCATTTGAGGAACAGTAGGAATAAGAGTGTTGTTTTTCCTCTCTTCATTTAACTCTAGCTTCACGGAGATTACTGATTCCATGAAAGAAATTCAAGCAACCTCTCAAATTCTATTGCATGATGCTCAAAAGTCTTTCTGTGGCATGCAGATGTTCACATCTGGTACACACATAAATGCAGTGCTAGTCCTCAGATCTGCATCAGGCCCAGGCTCCCTGATAGCCAGAATGCACACACTGTTCCCAAGGTTTTTTTCTTTATTGCTTCTTAATTTGAATTTATTATTTCCTCATTCTAGAATTTTATAAGCCTTCCCCTTCTAACTCTTCTACTCAGCTTCCCTGGCAACCTCCTCCCAAATGTTACCTTTTCTCTGAAATCATCCCCAGATGTCCTGAATAGTGTTATCTTACCTGACTACATCAGTACTGAGTGCTCATCCAGGTTATTTCTTCACATATATGTATCCCTGACACATGAGTACTAGAGGGTAAGGATCAATTTTTGTCTTCAAGGAGATAAAAAAAAAGAGCATATGTCTACCTTTTGAATTTTATCTTGCCATATTACTCCCCCCCCCCCCAATTTCTTCAAACTTTATTTATACGGTGTGATTCAAATTTATTCATCATCTGGATAGCTTGTCTTTTCAGATGCTTCCATTTTCTTACATCTGTTAAGTGGAGTTATCTGGTTTGGAAGGATAGTATACAAACTGATATGTGGTTTGTAGGCCTTGAGAGAGGCCTTAAGGACACTCCTGCACTTTTCATCTGGTCTGCTTCCTCATATGCTGCATAGGCCCTGAATAACCTTGAACTAAGGAAGGGCATAGTCTGGAGTTTCAAATGCCAATGCCACTGTCTTAGGAGTCCCATATTCTGCTTCCTGGCCCACTCGCTCCCCTGACACAGGGATAATTTAAACTGAACAGCAGAATTGATGCTACCTGAACATCACCATACTGCCTAACATTTGTGGTCTAGGTTGGATGGCTCCAGTTTTTATTTATGTTGTTTCAATTGTGTTATTATTATTATTATTTGAAAATGAACAAGTGTGGTAGAATGCTTTGATTTTGAAGCTGCAAGTCATATACATACATACACATATAGGTATTTATACACCCACACATACAGTATATGAACACATGTAAACATCTTTTAAACAGAACCATAAAACAAGTATACATTTTTAAGTCCACTTAAAAGTAACATAATGTTTGTAACTTGAATTAAATAGCACTTCTTTATTCCTGACACAGTGTAAATCAACTTAAGGAAAGCAACTATTATCTCAGCTACGTTATAGAAACCATAGCTTGCAAAAACAAAGTTGGTGCCAAATTTGGAACTTATATTGGAGAACAATGGCTCTCATACAGACACGGATTCTCTCTGTATCCTCGTTAGATTGTAGTGCTGGTTTCCTACTGTAACAACATAACATTTCATTAAAATACAAGTGTGCTTGGGGGTTCATTAGCTCCTTTTGTGTTTTGGGAACAGATATGGCAAGATTAATGACTGTATTAGGTATTCTTTGTATTTATACATTTTTATAGCTGTATTTGCATCTGTATTTATGAGAAAATATTCTTTCAAATACTGGCTAAGGAGAAAAAAAAGAACCATAAATGAAACTCAGAGACTGTGAATCAGAACAGAATGTTTGATGCAGTTGGGCCCTGTGGGCTTCCCAGGAAGAACCCTCTTCTCCCGTGATGAGTAGGGTTGTCAGTAGTGACAATAATGCTGTTAGAAATGAAAACTAAGTTGTGCTCACCAGTGTTTAACTGACAGTGCCACAATGCCTTCAGGGATGAAATGCAAGTACTGTGGCACAATTCATCTCATGATTCTTGTAGTTCAATAATTTATCTTCATAAAACACCAATGACAGCGAGTATTCTGTTCCTCCTGTGAGTGAAATATGATGTGTTTGCATTGTTTGGGGGACTCACTAACTATGGCCATGTGCACATAGTTTGTAACAAAGTGCACACATAAGTAGCTGAAATGTAAATAGGAATATTTAAGATTGTCTCAGAATCAGACTGAGCTCTGTATTTATGTAGTCACAACACAAGAGTTCAGATACCTGTATATCATAAAAGCCCAGCAACTGGAATGGCAGAATGACCACAATGACCAGAGCAACTAGTCACTATGGTGCACACTGCGCAGGCAGGTAGACCAGTGGTTAGGAGTGAGCGTTCCCAGGTTGTGAGAGGGATGTCAGCTGCTGGTTTAGGCTTAGTCAAGGGGTACTGGATTTTGAGAGGGTGCAGGCTGGACTGAGGGACCTTGCCCACCAGTGCATGAATTTTGTGAACCAGGCCTCTAGTATGTAATAATGAGCCTTGTTGAATGTTTGAAAAGGAATTCAGAAAAGGAATAAAAACTAGATGTATATGAAAAAGAGAAGAGCCACAACATTATAGTGGCTAAGGGTAGATAAATTTAAATTTTGAGAGTAAATCACAGAATAAAATACCAAAATCAGAATAAAAATTTCCAATTTAAACTTACTTGAAGTTATGAGTTGTGTCATTTCTCTCTGACTTTGTTGTTGTTGAGTGGAGATAATTCAGGTTTCTAAGCATAGTATTTAACACTCATCTGAGTACATGCATGTCATAAACCTCTTTATCTGAGGGGATGCTGTAAGCAAGGAAGTTTCTGTTTTACTCATATGTTAGTCCATAGCTGCTAGATTAATCTTCTCAGAAATCTCTAATTATGCTACTTCTCTACTCCACAGACTTCTTCTTAATGGAGTTCAAACTTCTTAACTTGAAATTCAACCAGTTCTTCTCTTCTTATTTCCTGCAGGAAAGTGCTCTTACTTAAGGGCACATAATCCATTTGTTCATTCAACAAATACATAGTGAGCATTTATAGACTGGAGATTCAAATATAAAAATATGCAGCTTGTGTATATTCAGCTCTGTGTTCAAGGAGCCAAGGAAAAAGCAGAAATCATAGAAACAAAGTGACCTCCTAAACTTCCATTCCTTTATATTTAACACTCCCCTCATTTGGAGTGGCCTTAGCATCCATTGCCATAAATAGAAACATTCCCATGACATTTTATTTAATTTCCTCTAAAGAAGGCAAGCCATTAATTCCTTAGTTCATTCTATCTCTTATTTTTAAAATCTCAGCACTAGAAAATATCTACTTATTTTAATATTTCTCAATATATGCTATTTAAAATTCAGTATCTCTGAAGTCCTGGACAGTTTTCCCAGTAGATCCTATCTCCAATGATCACCAGAACTTGAAACTATAAAACAGCCACCCACTTGTTGTAAAATCATTCAAATTTAATTGAATACAAAATCATTCTTATTTTCGTTCTAATTATTCATCTCCCTACACATGTAGGAGAAAAAACTACCATTTCTCTTTACAAAATCAAATGGTTCAATAAAATGATTTAATTGAAACAAAAAACATACTTTCAAAAAAGTCATGGCACCTTTGGTACAATTTTATTTTTAATGAGATTGTCACTTTTATAAGGGGAAATAAAACATTTCTATTGAACATTAATAAAGGCATGATTATTTTCTCCATAATATATACAATTTTGTGTTGGTCACTAAACTAATCTATTTTAATGGATTTTTAAAATTATTTCAGTCTATCTTTTCATAAAACAAGTAATAAAACTTGCCCAATTACTTTTCAAAATAGCTATAAAATTTAAGTGATTTTTATATTTTTCATGTATAATAAAATTGTATAATTTACACTCCTAACAAAATAGAACTTTTTTACTGTAAAAATGAATAAATATAAATTAGCTTTTTTTTACATAGCTTGCTAGATGCACCCCAAAATACATACTTGAAATAAGAAATATAATGAAGATGATTAGATAGCTAACTCCAAATTTAATCACTTTGAATATTATCTTTATAATCTTATGCCAAATATGTTGGTGATACTTATCTAAATTTCAACATGTTGTTATAATCTACATAAATTTATTAGTGGTAGCTGTACTTGAATTTCAGATAATGCATTAAAAAGTTCTGCATAGGATGAATATTAAAAATATTCTCTCAGTTAAAAATTATCTTCTAACAGGAAAACATAAAATATCATAATTTAAGTTCTTGAACAGGCTAAATAAGTGAGACTTTCATTCCTAAAACACTGACTTAAATCATAAATTATAAATCTTGTTGATAAATAATGTTTTTCTAATAGTATTCAATAAATATGTGATGAAATTAGGTAACAGATCCTCACAGTTTTATTGTCAGTACTTCTTATGTTTATGCCTGCAGGATATAATCTATATTATAGGCCTGTGGCCATAATGCCATAACAACCAATGACTGGACTCACCCTGAGGTGCATTTATGAGTCCCATGGCAGCCGTGGTGGGTGGGACTTCTGGGTCCCATGGTGGCCATGGCGGGCAGGACACCAGAGTTCTACAGTGGTGGCGGGCAGGATTCTGGGTCCAGCAGTGGCAGCAGGAGGGAGTCTGGGGTCCCATGACAGTGGCGGGAGGGAATCCAGGGTCCTGCAGAGGCAGCAGGAGGGAGTCTGGGGCCCCATGGCCCAGGGGGTCTGGGTCTTGTGTGATTTTATGCACTAGACATCTAGTCCTATATAATAAAAGGGTAGTATGCAAATAGACCAAATGACAGAACAACCAACCAATCAAAGTGTAATATGCTAATGAAATGCTAAGGCTGCTCAACCATTCACTATGACATGCACTGGGGGCAGACAGCAAACTGGTCGACTAGTTGCTATTATGTGCACTGAGCACCAGGGCACAGATGCTCTAACCAGTAGGTTAGCTTGCTGCTGGGATTAGTACTGAGTGAGATGGGCTGGACACCCCCTGGAGTCCTCCCACAGTCTCTTCCTGACCCAATTGTGTACCAGTGGGATCTCTCAGCCTGGCCTGTGCCCTCTCACAATCCAGGACCCCTCAGGGGATGTTACAGAGCTGGTTTCAGCCCAATCCTGCAGGCTATTCCCCTTGGGAGGGTGCCAGATGCAGAGCTCATGGCTGGCAAGCACTGCTGCTGCAACGTGAGCCTCTCCTGATCCAGACTGACGGGGAGCAACCCCACAGCAAGCACAGTGGGGTTGGGATGAGTGGGAGTGGCAGCATTGGACTGAAGGTTTTGGCCCAATCCCTGCAGGCCACCCAGAGGGATTCCACCTGTGCACGAATTCATGCACTGGGCCTCTAGGTATCATTTAAAATGCATTTTCATCTAGCAACTAAATTTCATGAGGGAGATACTTATTCTACCTTCTTCAAATCTCATTGTTGTGACATACTAGGAACTAACTTATACTTTTTTTGATTATTGTCTAATTAGAGAAGAAGAATCATCCTAGTTTGTCTCATAGTGTTGCTACATATACCCATCCCAAGAAGATGTACCCTCACACCATACAGCAGACATTTTTACAATCCTTGTCACCTCTCTGGGGTTTCCCTATAGTACCAGATCTGCCTTGGAATAAACCAATTTAAATGCTAAACACTCAATCTGGCTGGATTGGCTCAATTGATTGGTTGCAGGTTCAATTCCCAATCAGGAGGGCACATACCCAAATTGCAGGTTCAGTCTTGGATCAGGCACCTACAAGAAGGCAGCCAATCTCACTCTCTCTCTCTCTCTCTCTCTCTCTCTCTCTCTCTCTCTCTCTCTCTCTCTCTCTCTCTGTTTGTCCTAGGATGAGGATTAAATAAATGATAGATAGATAGATAGATAGATAGATAGATAGATAGATAGATAGATGATAGATAAATGCTCTAAGAATGAAATCACTATGACTCTCTTATAGCGTTATTAATCAGAGTAGAAAATGTGAATATTTACAAGGTACTAGAAATAGATCTCTCATCAAATGTGTAGACACAGGCCAAATAAAAGATTTATTCTTAACATCTGTCTGTATAGCAGAATTTGCCTAAAAGAAAAGTGATCCTATAGTGATGTCAAGTAGACTCTTTCCCTTTATTTATGATTTCAAATAAATTTCCAAATGGATGGCATTCACCATAAACAATTTCTTGTGTATCCATGAGTTTTGTTTGAGCTGAGACATTGACAAAGTTAAAAACCTCTATTAAAACCAACAAGAAAATTAATAAGGAGCAGAGGGTCCTGTTGTCTAATTTCTGTTTGCTTGGGTTCCTTTTGAGAATCCCTTGGGAAGAAATAAAAAATACCCGAGGTATATACAGGAAAACAAGAACAGAAGCCCTTTTCTATCTTTGCTCCCTTTAGAGACAAAAACTGAGGCCACACCCCCTGGCAAACTGCTTCATATGCAGACATCTGTTAACAGGCCACAGTCATCCTGGTTGAAGTTGTGCTCAATAAAATGCAAAAGGCCTACTGAAATGCCAGCATTTTCATTTTGTTTTGATGACTTTCTCAGAGAAAAACAATGTTCAGCATAGATTTTTTTTTTGGAGTGCCCTTTGGGAAAGAACATTTTCTCTTTTAAAAGCCATACAAAGCTTAACTCACGCAGTTTCATCGTTCTCTCTTTCATGAAGCTAATAAAAAAGACTAATGTATTACTTAATGAAGCTATTCATCGCTTAATAAAAATAAGAATTAGTAACAATAACTGTTATAGTCACATTAACCTTATTTTCACACTAACATAGAAGTTGCTTAGATGTATTATATGTCTACCATAATTAGCTTTAAAAAATAAAGCTACTGGGAAATATAAATTTAATATAAAAAGTAAGATATCTTTTCATTGTTATTTTAGAAATTTGAGTTAATTACCAGTGCTAAATCCAGCTACTAAAGTCTTAAGTTTTTGAAAGTGCAAATACTGATGAGGGGAAAGCTCTAGAAAGTGGGAGAGAATCCATGACTCACAGTTCACAATCTTGGGTCTTAATCCCAGGTTTGCAACTTACTGCATAATATTTGCAAGTGTCCTAATTTTGTTAGTCTTGATTTACTCATTTTTTCATTTTTAGAATGAGATCCTGATTATTGGTTTTATAATGTTCACATGTAAGTTTCATCCAGGTTCACAACAAAAGGCTGATAAAGACCAATATGGTCAAACCCTGATGCAAGATTTTCATACCAAATCATGAACATTCAGTGTAGTCAGTCCTCAACATAGCCCACGTGATGCAGACAAATTCCCAAATTGACAAAAATCTATTTGCCAAAAAACTTATTTTAAAGATTATTCTTTAAAGACATTAAGCATATTAAGAATATATACTCTATGAGATCAGGAACTTTGATTTTGATGTGGCCTAGTGTCTAGGACATTGCATGGCACATGGCATTAAATAAATGAATTAAAGAATTTATGAAGTATATCCTTTTTTACTATATTCATGGGATGATTCAGTTCATAACTATATACCTCATGAATATGTTTTTCATGAATATATTAATTAAAGACTACACCTGTGGACCTTAGCTTTTGATAAATTGAACAATCCTTAAAATACTAATATATTCAAATATATTGAATATATTTAAGAGAAATATATTCATGAATATATTCATAAAAAGAATAGATTCATATTCATAGACTATATATTTAAGAATATTCCCTAACACAATTATATGATAATTGGTAAATTTAGTGCATTTGGTGAGATAGTCATTCATCAATTGATTTTTTGGAGAGTTATTTTTGATCAGTATAGTTTTAGAGAATTGGTTTTCAGTGAGTTAACCTACAGTGCCTTTTTATACTCTGAGCAGTATGATATTGGGCAACTAGTAACTGGAATTCATCACCCTATTATTCTGTGGACTCAGATGTCCTCCTGTGAAATCTCTGCTGAAGGATAGATGAGATCCCCTTTTTGAAAGGGAAAGAGGTTACAGCCAAGGTCAACTTTAGGCCAAGAGCTACTTAATAAGCTCATTTTGACATACTGTTTCACCTTCTTCTTCCTGAATTTGGTCTTCTTATTCCTCATTGTTTTTCAGAGAATATGGCTTTAACTTGGAAATTTGTTAGTGTGTAAATACTTAAAACACTTATTGAAGACAGATAGATATAAAGGGGACACTGAGTTTAGATATTAGCCTTAGGTTATATTCTATGTTTATAGTATACTAGAGGCCTGATGCATGAAGTTTGTACAAGAGTAGGCCTTTCTTCCCCCTGTTGCCAGCACCAGCTTCCCTCAGGCACCCAGGATCCAAGCTTCCCTCGCAGCCCTGGCTTTGTCCAGAAGGTCGTCTGGAAGGATATCTGGTCTAATTAGCATATTATGCTTTTATTATTATACACTAGAAGCCTGGTGCATGAAATTCGTGCGTCGGGGGAGGAAGGGGAAAGGGAGTGTCCAGCTCAGCCTGCACCCTCTCCAATATGGGACCCCTTGAAGAATGTCTGACTGTCGGTCCTACTGGGATCAGGCCTACATAGACAGTGGGACATCCCTCTCACAATCCAGGACTGCTGGCTCACAACTGCAAACCTGCCTGCCTTCCTGATTGCACAACCACTTCTGCCTGCCATGATCATCCCCTAACTATCCCACTGCTAGCCTGATTGATGCCTAACTGCTCCCCTGCCAGTTTGTTTGCCCCTAATTGCCCTCCCCTGCAGGCCTGGTCCCCCCCACAATTGCTCTCCCCTGCAGGCCTGGGTCACCCCTAACTGCCCTCCCCTGTAGGCTCGATTGTCCCCAACTGCCCTCCTTTGCAGGCCTGGTTTCTCCCAACTGCCCTCCCCTGTTGGCCTGATCACCCACAACTGCCCACTCTTGCTGGCCATCTTGTGCCCACATGAGGGCAGGATCTTTAACTAATAGGGCAGCCATCTGGTCTGCTGGGGTGATGGTCAAACCTCATATTATTGTTATTAGATAGGATAGAGGCCTGGTGCATGGGTGGGGGCCAGCTGGTTTGCCCTGAAGGGTGTCCCAGATCAGGGTAGGGGTTCCCTTGGGGTGTGGAGAGGCCTGGTTGAGGGGTGTGTGGTGGTTTGCAGGCCAGTCATGCTTCCCAGCAACCCAAGCAAAGGCCCTGGTAGATTTGTTTGTCTTCTACAATTGAAACTTTGTAGCCTGGAGCAGAGCCAAGCCTCCTGCTCACTCTGTGGCTATAGCCATTTCTGTTGGGATTTATTTATCTTCTATAATTGAAACTCTGTAGTCTTAAGTGGAGGTCTGGGCTGGACAGGGTGTGCGGAAAGCTTGGATTCCTCCATTGCCAGGGAAACCCAAGGCTCCCTCCTGCTCTCTCCATGGTGCTGGCCAGCTTGGTTGTGGTTAATTTGCATACTCATTCCTGATTGACTATTGTGTTTGGCCAGTGGAATGATGGTTAATTTGCGTATTACTCTTATTAGATAGGATAACTGAGACACAAAAGGGTTGTAATCATGGTTGATAAGTTAATTAAGAAAAGGAAAACCATTAAGTTTAGAAATGAAATTAGACATAATTTAAAAAGTGACATAATCTTTTAAAGCCCTGAATGTGTCCTGAATTCCCCTCAGAATTTTTCTGATGTTATGATGTCTTTCTCTACCTTAACACAGTCCCTAAATATCTTTTATTTTTTTATATATGTTAAATTAATGGTATTGATTGCTAAATTGTGTTTCTCTAACATTCTACAATTGTGTGCATACTTCATAAGTTTTTAATAGCTTCCGTACACATCTACCTCATGGCCCTAAAGATATCAGCAGCATCAACATTTTCTCCATGGCTAAGGTATTTCAGTGAGGCTCTGTATTACATAGAGTCTTATCTTGAATTACTTTTAACCTTTACTGATATACAGGCATATGTCATTTTATTGTTTTTTTGCTTTATTGCACTACACAGATGTTGTGTTTTTCATAAATCGTGGGCAAAACCCTCTATCAGCAAAAATATTAGGACTTACTTTATTGCAATAGTCAGTTTATTGAGATGGTCTGGAACCAAACTTGAAATATCTCCAATATATCCTTCTATGCTGTACATATAGAACATGTACAAATCATGAATGTACAGCTCACCGAGTTGTTTGAAAAACAACTGAATATGTTTATGTAATCATTATTTCCATCAAGAGACAGAACATTATCAAAACCCCAGATTGCTTCTAAATTCAGTAATTGTTGTTAAAGGGTTGCTCATCTAGCAACCAATACAAAACAATGTTCAATAAATAAGTACTAATGAAATGTAACTGTGTTGTATGTCAAGGGGGAAAATCCATTTGTAGGTGTTATTAATGTTAACTTTAGATGGAGATAGGATGGGATTTGTTAATAAGAAAATAATCATTGTTCATCTATATCATAGAAGTTTAGTGCTTCAAGATACCTAATCTAACACAAATTCCCTCAGAGAATTCCCCTTGTGGGATATTGCTGGGTGGCAGCTTTTCATTATCCTTTAGTTAGTATCCCAGAGAATTCTGCAGTAAGGGACAAATTCTCTTACTAAAAACCATACCTCTATCTTAACTTCCCAGGACTTTCTGTGACTTCACTATTTATGTTAAATCACAGAAATGGCAAAGAGTCGCCTTTCAGATTATAGATTTGATTTTTTTTTTCCTGTGGCACTGGCTTCACCTCCCTGGTCTGCCATCTAAATACTCTCAACTTGCCATTAAGCTACCAGCAGCTGCCATCTCCTGTCCACAAAAGTAGACAATTTAAATAACTATCTCTATTTTCATTGTGATTTTCCCGTTTCATCTCAGGCAAAGTCTCTTTAATCTACTTTGAGTACATGTGACCATTGTGTTTAATGTGTAGAGTCACCCTTAAGGGCAAGTACAGATTTTTAGACCAAAGAAATCAATTTCAGCTAACATACTCAACACGACTTTATCAAATCCATACATTGGTAGTGATTTTCTCTTACCCTATACAGAGTGTATTTCAGGAGTGTATTTCAGTCTTATTTTAAATGTCTAGAGCTGAGATGAATCTTGTAATCAGTAGGTATGCATCTTTACTTTAATGATAAGAATTTCTGGGACAGAGAAGTAAAGTGATTTTCTTAGGTAATAGTAGTGCCCATGTTATCTAGATTTTAACATTATATTTCCATCATGTCATATAGTAGACTTACATATCTATGCATGCATATACATACACACACATACAGACACATGCACATACACACACATACCAATGCATGAAACCCAGTGAAGAAAGTAAAACAGCCATTTTCAAAATTTATGATATACTAAAAATATTAATTTTAAAATATTAGCTTTATTTTTAATCTTGTCCAACAACTACCACATTTAAGTTAAAATACACAAGAAGGGGTGAATAAAATAAATTTATAGCCTAAATATATGTGAAACTTTAGTCATACAAATATTATTTTACCATGCTTACTCGTAGCATTTTTCCAATCCCATTTTGCCACCAAAAGTGAGAAAAATTGCCAGAGGGCAGTTGACACTCAAAATGGATTATTGTTGAATTGAAGATTACAGAAGAAATAGTTCATAAATATATGGAGATGTGCCCTTCATGGTTCAATGCTCACAGTTGAAGGAAACCATTGAGCCAAAATAGCAGAAGCTGCCTCTCTCACTAGGAGTCACGTGATAGCAAAAGTAGTAGAGAGGTTTGTAGAAAAATAGCTACTGAGAAAGGCAGAGATGGATTCTTTTGCCTATGTCTGTGGCTTAAATACATTATTTAAGCACTGCTTTGAGTAAAGGATAAAAATTATTCAGTGGCAAGTGTAAAAACAGAGTTCTATTAAAGACCAATAATTCAGAATTGCCTGAAATGAAAAACTGTGGTTCAATTAGGCATTTTATGATGTAATTCAAAAATAATGATTTACACTCAAATCATAAAGGACTGTACCTCAACAAAACATTTTAATATCTCTCTTTTACGGCTGGACTCCAGTCATGATTGTTCTCTGAACTCATAAGAGTCTGAGCTGTGAGTGATTGGATAACCTCTCTAAGGAGAAACTGCTCTCCCTGTGGTTCTTTAGCACACATAGGTGTAAAAAGCCTCTATTTAACCAAAGCCAGTTAAATTCACAGTCCTCTGTAGTTAATATGAAATTATTAGTTTCAACAATATTTAAAAGAAAAGAGAGAATTTCATTTATGTACTGTTTTAAAGAAACCCAGTCTTAAATTCTGAAAATTGTTCATTTTAAGCTTTTAACTTGTTGTAAAAATTGAGAAAAATAAGTAAAAGGATTCAAGAATTAATTAACTTAAGGTAAATGTCCATTATCTTCATTTATGATATTCTAGTATACTTTCTCTATGATATTTTTTAATATTACTTCTGTGACAGAATGGAAGAACCAGTCACCCTCCAATATATCATGTAGCTCTCTTTACTCCTTATAAAGGAGGAGGAACTATTTGCCTATGGGACACTGACAAGATCATTTGCTTTATAATCATTCTATCCACTTCTCTAGCAGCCATGAAGATCAGCATTTCCAACAGCAAGCTACAATTAGGCTACAGAAAATAAGAGTACATCCACATTTGATATTACTGCTTGTCAATGACCTCCAGTTGGATACAAAAATTATCTCATCTACATTCTACCTTCTCTAAGTATTTATTTTTATTTTTTTCTTTGTGCCATATAACTCCAGCTTATGAAATACAGGGAATATTTCATGGAAATTATGAAAATGTATGTCTAAGTATTTAAATCTCACTAGATAGCACAATAAGGCAAATTTCTTGAGAAGGGGAATCATCAGAATTATTTTTACACGCTCTACAGTGTTTCACATGGGTATGCCCTCAGAAAAAGAGAAATTGATTGGAAAGCCTTTGCCATTTGGACAGTGTCAGTTTCCTATAAACAAGAATGATTTTGTGCCTTTAGAGAAAATTGTAAGATACTGCAATTTATCTGAGACATATGTGAAACAAAGATAAAGGACTAAATATGACTTAGTTTTAATTTAAAAAATAAATTGTAATGTTAATAATGACAAATTAATTTCCCAAAATGTTCTAATAATTTTACATCAATAATTTTTTATTTAAAACAGAAAAAAAAAGGGTCAGTGGAGGGTGGAGAGGGAAGAAAAATCTGTAATACTTTCCACAATAAAGATAAAAAAATAAAATTAAATAGAACAAAAACAAAACAGTGACTATATACAATAGTAATACGTATTAAATTTAAACCAACTAACTGCCATCCTATCTAATATGCAAATTGACCATATCTCTGCTACATGCATAAGTCATGCCCACCAGTCACGCCCACCAGCCAGTAAGGAGTGAATATGCAAATAAACCCAATCAAGATGGCTGCCGACCACAGAGAGCAGGAGGAAGGCTTGGGTTTTCCGGCAATGGAGGAAGCCAAGCTCTCCACCTGCCCTTGCTGGCCCAAGCATCCACTCAATGCTACAAGGTTTCAATGATAGAAGATAAATAAATCCCAATAAAAATGAGATCAGCCACAGAGCTGGAGACAGCAGGAGGCTTGAGTTGCACCCGAAGATGGAGGAAGCCAAGCTTTCCACCTGCCCTGGCCAGCCCAGGCCTCTGCTAAAGACTACAAACTTTCAATTATAGTAGATAAATAAATCACAACAGAAATGGCTGTTGCCACGGACCGAGCAAAAGTCTTGGCTCTGCTCCAGGCTACAAAATTTCTATTGTTAGATAAATAAATTCCAGATACCAGAGCCTCCACAGGTCCCTCGCCCAGGCTGCCTCATGCCCCAAGGGAACCTCCACTCTGATCTGGGACACCTTTCAGGACAAACCAGTTGGCCCTCACCCATGCACCAGGCCTCTATCCTATCTAATAAAGCAGTAATATGTAGATCGATCATCACTCCAACACACAAGATGGCTATCCCCATGTGATCAAAGACTCTGACCCCATATGGACACAAGATGGACACCACAAGATGGCCAGCAGGGAAGGGCATTTGGGAGGGACCAGGTCTGCAAGAGAGGGAGGTTGGAGGCAATCAAGACTGCAGGATAGGGCATTTATCGGTGACCAGGCCAGCAAAGGAAGGAAATTGGGGGCAACTGAGCATGCAGAGAAGGGCAGTTGGGGGAGGGGGTCCCAAGCCTGCAGGGGAGAGCATTTGGGGATAACCAGGCCTTCAGGAGAGGGCAATTAGGGTGACCATGCCTGTAGAAGAGGGAAATTAGAGGCAAACAGGCTAGCAGGAGAGAAGTTAGGCATCAACCACGCTGGCACGGGAGTGGTTAGGGGATAATAGGGTGCCTGGCAGAAGCGGTTAGGGGCAATCAGTAAGGCAGGCAGGTGAGCAGTTGGGAGCCAGCATTCTTGGATTGTGAGATTGATATCTGACTGCAGCAGACATCCCTCAAGGGGTCCCAGATTGGAGAGGGTAAAGGCTAGGCTGAGGGACACTCTCTCTACTCCATGCATGAATTTCAGGCACTGGGCCTCTAGTATTTTTATAATGTTAAGGAATAGAAAATATAACCTATAAGCCATTAAATATTTAAAAAGTCAAATATGGAAAAGGACTCCAAAAAGCATATATAGGTTGGTAATATTTTTCATTTCCCAATGAAGTCAGGTGGTACAATTAAAAGATTATGGACTATATAAAGAATGATTCTTAACCTGAATGAAGAGCTAAGCACCTGCGATTTTATATACACTTTTAGTATCTCTAATCAGGATCTTTCTTAGTCTAAGAATCATGGTTTTCTCCATATTGTTCATATAGACTATACCTCAATTTATTTCACTGTGCAAATAAACTACTCAAGGATTTTACATTCTCTCCCTTGCATTTCCCATCTACCATAGTCCCCTCATCCCACTCCAGTTACTGTGACTTCCATATTTCCTAATCTTGTTCTTTTTTTACTTGCTATCTCAGAAACACTTAAAAGGTTTAGCTCATCCCTCATTGGAACAATCTCTCATCACAATTTCCTGTTTGTTTGTTTGTTTTTCTGTTTCTCTTGCTACTATTTCTCACTCCTCTTTCCTGGACCTTTATCCTCTTTCCAGCTTGTTAAGTTTAGAGTACTCCACCTCTCTTCTCTGTCCTAATTCTCTCTATATATAACCTTATCTATCCCTCTGATTTATGTTCATGACATCAAATGTCTATGTCTAGACTGGTCTCATTTGAACTCCACACACAAATGTACAACAGTCTACTAAGATTTCTAATGGACATACCCAACATTGATTCCCTACCCCAGTCTTCCATTAATTAAATGGCATTGATTTCCCCTCCATTGTTTGTCTCATATTTTTCTTGTTATCAAATTTTTGATAACCAATTAATAAATCAGACCTGCCAGTGGTACCTACAAAATATATAACAAATGTGAACACTTTTCTGCAGTGCTAACCTCAGTCCAAGCCTCTATCTTACCTTGTCCTACTTACTGTAGAAGCTTCCTAGTAGGCCTCCCTGATTTCAGTCTTGTCTCCCTAAATCCATTCATTGTACAGGAGTTATGTTCTACTTAAGGCCTGATGCACGAAATTCATGCACAGAGGAGGGAGGAGTTGGGGGGGGCGAGTGAAGTTCCTCAGTCCAGCCTACACCCTCTCCAATCTGGGTCCCCTCGAGGGATTCCAATTGCCCATTTAGGCCCGATCCTGGTAGGATCGGGCCTAAATGGGCAGTCAGACATTCTTCTCACAATCCAGGACTGCTGCCTCCAAACTGCTCAACTGCCTGCCTCCCTGATTGCCCCTAACTGCTTCTGTCTGCCAGCCTGATCACCCCCTAACCACTACCCTGCCAGCCTAATTGATGTCTAACTGCTTCCCTGCCAGCCTGTTTGCCCCAAACTTTTCTCCTCTACATTCATGATCACTCCCAACTGCCCTCCCTTGCAGGCCTGCTTCCTCCCAACTGCCCTCCCCTGCTGGCCTGATCACCCACAACTGCCTTCCCTTAGAGGCCAGAACCTCCCAATGGCCCTCCCCTGCTGGCCATCTTGTAGTGGCCATCTTGTGTCCACATGGGGCAGGATCTTTGACCACATGAGGGCAGCCCTCTTGTGTATTGGAGTGATGGTCAATCTGCATATTACTCTTTTATTAAATAGGATATGGTCACTGCAAACACTGACTTAGTGGATACTGACTGAATAATTACTCCTATAAGAAATACAGGGTTAGGTTCCTACAGTCCTTTGATCCCAACATTTACATCAATTGATCAGTACATAACCTGTTTTACGTGTGTTTCTATTTAAAGTTACCTTGATTAATACATATGTACATTGATTCATTGACACTGAACAAATGGCTGACAATATTATAACTTGGACCTGAAAGAAACTTACCTAAGCTTTCTTGCACTGGGAACATGGGCCGATTATGAATAAAGTTGCCAAAAAAATCCTATATGAACATTTTTACAACATATATTTTTATTTTGGTTGGTAAATATTTGGGAGGGGAATTGTTGGGCTATGGGATTAATATCTGTCATATTTTTAAAACTTCTAATTTTGCAAAATGGTTGAACAAAATTACATCCCACCAGCCACATACAAGAATACAGACTAACCCAGATCCTTACTTAGTCCTCTTAACTTTTAGCCACTGAAGAGGTTGTAAATGTATGTCACTGTGGTTTTAGTTCCCCTGATGTCTAAGGATTTCAAGCAATTGTTCATGTGTTTATGGGGGATTAATACATCCTTATGCATGATGTGACTTTTGCCCAGTTTTATCTTTCAAATAGAGGCCCCATGCATGAGTTCGTGCATGGGTGAGGTCCTTGGGGTGGCCTGTGGGGAATAGGCCCCAGCTCACACCTCCAGCCTTGCAGCCTTGCAGCCTTGCAGCCCTGCCTGGCATCCCGCCATGGCCTGGCACTGCCCCCTCACCTGCTTCATCATCCCACCCCTGGGGTGATCATTTGGGGCTGAGTCCCCGCTCCCCCTGCTTTCTCAGCACCTGGGAGCCAATCAGTGGCCCTGTTCCCCTCCACCATCACTGCTCCCATGGCCACTGCTGGTTGCCATCAGCAGGGCTACTGGTGAGACTCCCACTCACACCTGCTCCACCATTTCACCATGGTTCTGCTCTCAGTGGGGTCCATCAGTGCCAGTAGCATCTCCACTTTGGCCCACTGCCAGCACTATGTCTACACCTGTCATGTTCTTTACCACCCCCTGGTGGTCAGCACATGTCATAGCGAATGGTCAAACTCCCAGTTGAACAATTTGCATCTTAGGCTTTTATTATACAGGATTATAGCTTTTTAAAAATATATATTTTATTAATTTTTTACAGAGAGGAAGGGAGAGGGATAGAAAGTTAGAAATATCAATGAGAGAGAAACATCAATCAGCTGCCTCCTGCACACCCCGTACTGGGGATGTGCCCGCAACCAAGGTATATGCCCGTGACCTGAATCAAACCTGGGCCTTTCAGTCTGCAGGCTGATGCTCTATCCACTGAGCCAAACCGGTTTTGGCCAGGATTATTGATTTTAAGAGCTTTTAGTATATTATTGTAATATATGTTCTCTTATCAAATATGTTGTTACCTTGTTTTGCTCTCTGTCTTGCCTTGAATTTTCTGAAACATGTCCAGGATAAGCAGGAATACTTCATTTTGGTGAAGCCAAATTTAACAGGTGATTTTGATGTTGTAAGAAATCTCTGATAACCTCCATGCCCTGAAGATATTCTGTTTTCTTTCAGAAGTTTTATAGTAGAACTTTTGTGTTTGGGTCTAACACTCATCTAGAATTTATTTTCATGTATTGTGTACAGTGAAAAGTGAGATACATTTCCCCCCTGCATTCATTCAATTATTCCCACATAATTTAAAAAGGAAGAAACAAACAAAAACACCTTATCTTTTTCCATTGAGTTGCCTTAATGCCATTGTCAAAAAAATAATGGACCAATTATGTGTGGGTCTATTTCTGATCTCTTTGTGGATTATTATAGCAAGTCTTTAAAACATGTGATTCAGCTCCTAATTTGGGAGTTTTGGGGGGTATTTATTAAATACTTGGGTTTTTATATTTCCTTATACATTGTAAAATATTATATTTATTTTCCTACGAAGGCCAATATTGGAATTTTTACTAAGTGGCATGGTATATATCTCCATTTATTTTGAGCTTTAATTTCCTTGGTAATGATTCCGATGTTTCAGTGTAGAACTTTAAAAGTTCCCCAAATGAATAATTTGCAGACATGGTAATAAAATTGACTAATTTGAGCCTTTTTTTCTCGGAAGATTCTGGGTACCTGAAAAGAAAGACTCTGCCCATCCCTAAGATTGTACATCCTATCTAATAAAAGAGTAATATGCAAATTTGACCATACCTTTGCCACACCCACCACCCACGCTCACCAGCCAATCAGGAGCAGATTATGCAAATAAACCCCAACCAAGATGGCTGCCACCACTGAGAGCAGGAGGAAGGCTTGGGTTTCCCTGGCAACAGAGGAAGCCAAGCTTTCCACCTGCCTAGGCCTCCACTCAATGTTACAAAGTTTTAATTATAAAAGATAGAGAAATGGCAGCAGCCACTGAGCTGGAGAGAACAGAGGCTTGGGTTTCCCTGGTAAAGGAGGAAGTCAAGATTTTAGCCTGCCGTTGCTGGCCTAGGCCTCTACTCTAGGCTATAATGTTTCAAACAGTAATGGCTGCTGCCCCGGAGCGAGCAGAAGGCTTGGCTCCACTCCAAGCTACAAAGTTTCAATTGTAGACATAGATTAATTCCACATACCAGGGCCTCCACTTGGGTCACTGGGGGGCATGGCCAGCCTGCAAACCTCCACAGGCCCCTTGCCCAGGCTGCCCCTCACCCCAAGGGAACCCTCACCCTGATCTGGGACACTCTTCAGGGCAAATCAGCTGGCCCCCACCCATGCACCAGGCCTCTATCCTTTCTAATAAAAGAGTAATTTTCAGATTGACCATCACTCCAACACACAAGAGGGCTGCCCCCATGTGGTTAAAGATCCTGCCCCCATGTGGACACAAGATGACCACCACAAGATGACCAGCAGGGGAGGGCCATTGGGAGGTTCCATGCCCTGCTAAGAAGGGCAGTTGGGGGTGATCAAGCCTGCAGGGGAGGGCAGTTAGGGGTGACCAGGCCAGCAGAGGAGGAAATTTGGGGGCAAATAGGCTGGCAGGGGAGCAGTTAGACATCAATTAGGCTGGCAGGGTAGTGGTTAGTGGATGATCGGGCTGGCAGGCAGAAGCAGTTAGGGGCAATCAGGGAGGCAGGCAGGTGAGCAGTTTGGAGCCAGCAGTCCTGGATTGTAAGAAGGATGTCTGATTGCCTGGTTAGGCCTGATCCTACCAGGATCAGGCCTAGATGGGCAGTGGGACATCCCTCAAGGGGTCCAAGATTGGAGAGGGTGCATGCTGGGCTGAGGGACATCCCCCACCCCCTGTGCATGAATTTTGTGCACTGGGGTCTCTAGTATTAAATAAGCAACTGGGTCATTTCTAGCAACTCATGAAAAATGTCATGATGTGTGCTCTTGCCAGTGTATTAGCTTGGCGAAAGGTTCCGTTCTAGTGGCTGTTTCAGAAAAGGCATGTTCTCATGTGACATTCTGTCTCTAGCAAGACAAAAACACATTTAGCAGTTTCTTCAATTTAAAAAAAATAGAGGTATTCCACGCCTGCCCAAGAACCTTATTTCATTTTCTGTCTGACTATAATTGGTCATCCTATCTAATAAAAGAGTAATATGAAAATTGACTGTACCTTCGCTACACCCAATAAGCAATGTCCACAAGCCATACCCACCAGCCAATCGCAGGGTGAAGGCCAGCTGCCCAGGTCCTAGGTTAGGCTGGGCAGGGCTGTGGGCGGGGCCAGCCAGTGGTGGCATGGCCGATTGCAGGGCCTTGTGATGCCTGGGTGCCCAGGGCCGGTAAATTTGCATATGCAAGTAGGGCAGGCACCTCCTGATGTCGCCCGAGGGTCCCAGGCAGCGATCTGTATGGGGCAGGCATCATGGACAGTGCCTGATGTCACCCGCGGGATCCAGGTGGCGTCGAGACTGGGAAGGCCCGGTGGACAGTGCCTGATGTTGCCCATGGAGTCCAGGCATCAATTGGGACTGGGCAAGTGGCATGGACAGTATCTGAAGTATCTGACACTGCCCGCCATGTTCACGCAGTGATCGGGCCAGACAGTTACAGCAGGCAGCTCCTGACATTGCCCACGGGGTCCAAGTGGCAATCGGGATCAGGCAGGTGGCAGGAATAGCGCCAGAAGTTGCTGGGGGTTCCATAGGCAGTGGTGGCTGGGGTCTCCGGGATCATGTCTGCCCCTGGGCTGCCTGAGGACACTGGTGGAGCAGGCCTGGGTTGAACATTTTAATGAAAATGAGATGCCTGTGTCCCACCCCACCATGCCCTGTCCCTGGAGAGGAGAAGGAAGTGGGCAGTTAGGAGGCACCTTTGCTCTGAAGTGGCTGGGAATACCCTGCAGGCATGCTACCAGCAAGAGGTGCTAAATCATGAAGATGCATAGGGCTGGCTGATGGAGGTGAGCAAAGGTGCAGATGAGGCAGCTCTTGCAGACTCTGAGGTGAAAAAGTGCATCTACAGCCTGATGGACAACATCACCTTTCTGAAGAAGGTGCACAACGAGGAGATGGCCAAGCTGCAGGTGCAAATCCAGTATGCTCAGATCTCCATGTGTTCTCCAAGTTCAACCTCTCTGCTATGCTTAAGGACATCTGCACCCAGTACAAGAAGCTGGCTGCCAAGGACATGCAGAATGCCGAAGAATAGAAAAAGACCAGCTTCACCATGTTGACCAAGAGTTCTGTCAAGAATACCTATGCAGTGTGGGCCAGCGACTGCTCAAGGCCAAGACCCTAGAGATGGAAACATGTCAGGGCATAAACAAAGCCCTGGGAAAGCAGCTGCGAGAGCTGGAGGATAAGCAGAACTCCGATGTTAGTGCTCTGCAGGACACGATCAACAAATTAGAAAATGAGTTGAGAACTACAAAGAGTGAAATGGCATGATATTTAAAAGAATCCCAGGACCTCCTCAATGTGAAAATGGCTTTGGACATTGACTTTGCAGCTTACAGGAAACTCTTGGAAGGTGAGGAGACCCACCTTCAGTTTCACCAGCATCGGAAGCATAGCCAGAGGCTACTCTCAGAGTTCCCAGGTCTTTGGTGATCTGCCTATGGTGGTTTACAGACTAGCTCCTACTTGATGTCTGCTCATTTCTTCCCTTCTTAATATCCCCGCCACATCCGGGGGGGGGGGCAGATTGAGGTGGAAGAGACCATTGAGCCTGCAAAAGCTGAAGAAACTAAGGATGATCCCCTTCTGAAGGAGAAGATGAAGAGAGAAGGAAGAGGCTGAGGAAGAGGTAGGAGAAGAAGAGGAAGAAGGTGCCAAGAAAGAATTTGAAGATACAAAGGAGGAAAGAGGTGAAGGTGTAGGATAAGATGCCCAAGAAGCTAAGGAGAAGGTGAAGGAGAATCTGCCCAAGAAGCTGCCCAAAGAGATGAAGGTGCTGGGGAGGAACAAGCAACCAAGAAGAAAGACTGAGTCCCCCTTTCCTTAATTTTTTCAGGAATAATCCTCCCAATAATCAACCCCATCGCCAACCAAGCAGTTGAGTCCCTGATACTATATGAATGAAAGTTGGACATTAAATGGTATGCTATGACTTTTCTCCTTATACAGAGTATCAGTTTGCAGAGTGGCTTCCTGGCTTGCTGCCAGCCTGTGCACAGTCCATGCTTATGAGTTCAGGATCTATGACAATGTGAATAATTCAGATGTTTACAATAAAAACACATGAATACACAAATTCACTAATGTTAATGTTAAAATTCATGGAAAAAAACAGTTCTTTGAATCTTTGGTGGTTGGAAATTAAAGACCTCAAATCATGTGCAATAAACTGTAAATAAAGTTACACTGAATGAAAATAAATAAATAAATACATTAGGGGCTAGGAAATGTTCAAAGTCCTGGAAACCATCCCCAGATCAGGAAGGGAAGTCACAGAGTGTATATTATTGCTACAAATACTGTATTTCCTACTACTTACAACATATACAATGTAATGTATTAGATGCCTTCCTATCTCATGAAGTACGTATTCTCATAGGTAATACTGGTAGATATGCTATAGTTATGGCAGTATGTCATATCCTAATTATATTAATAAAAGGGTAATATGTTACTTAGACCATAAGACATTCCAGATGTTCTTCCGGACAAAGCCATGGTGGCAGGGCTGAGGCAGAGGCGGTTACAGGTGATCAGGCCATGAGGGGAGGGCAGTTGGGGGTGATCAGCTGGCAGGGGGGTGCAGTTGGGGTCAAGTAGGCCAGCAGACAGAGTGGTTAGGGGAGATCAAGCAGGCAGGCAGGTGAGCAGTTAGGAGCCAGTAGTCCTGGATTGCAAGGGGGTTGTCTGACTGCCAGTTTAGGCCTGACCCCACAGGGGTTCCAGATTAGAGAGGATGCAGGCCAGGCTAAGGGACACATACCCCTTCATCTCCTCCCGTGCATGAATTTCATGCACTGGGCCACTAGTATATTATAGAAGGTAGTTTTTATTGCCATGTAGAGGTGAGCAAGATTAAATTGGATTAATTTCCCAATGGTATGGAATTTATGTAGATAAAAAGACATGGTATGTGAGATGTTTATATAGAGATGCATACTTTCTTTTCTTTGTTATTGCATAAATAGCTGATAATGAATGATATATATTACATAACAGAGAACCACATAACTGCCTGAAGATAGATTCATATTCTAGCACATTTTTCTTTCAAGATTGAGTATTGAGCAAAAGATTGAAAACTCTAGTCACTGTAATTTTATTTGAAACATATTGAAACAGATGTTACATCTTGGTTTGCTACTGTATTTTAAATACTTTCTTTCTTCAATATTCATTAAACCAGTCTTCTCTTCTTATCTTTAATAAGAGTAACATCTGTTTCTTCTAGTTCAATCAAAGCAACCACCTCAAGAGTCTTCTCACTTTAAAAATAATGCTATTAGAGAGACAGCCTTGATAGAATTTGCTCTATTAACATTTTACATTTGCATACTAAATAAGCCTTCATAACAATTACAAAGTTAGAGAGATGTTAGAGAAAATATTGTAAAACAATTTAGTAATCTTACAAAAAAAATTAAGACCAGAAGGTGGAATATGGTTTTAAATATGTTGGTTTTAGGTTAAAAACTATCTTTGTGAAAATACTGGTTTCCTTTTGGGAATGTACAGTTGAAAAGTTTTCATCATTAGGAATTGGTGAAGAAATGGAGATATCTATTATAGTTACATCAAATAATCTTTCAGTTTAAAATTAAATCAAAGTGTTGCAATAGTATGTTTTTTAAACAAAAATGTTTTAGAAAATATATACTGTGGTATATCTCAATCTCCACAAAGTTAGTCACCATGAGAAATCCTTGCTTGAAATTGGATTTAATTTTTGAAAATATAACACAGATATTCAGAATCACATCAATTAAATAGTCTTACAAAACTCATTTTGCTCAAGATTGGCCTTAAAAACAGTTGAATTTGATATTAACAAGAGATATTTTGGGAGATACCTGTCCAGATATTCAAAGTCCTCACCACTGATATTATACTACTAGAGGCCCGGTAAATGAAATTTGTCCATGAGAGGGGAGAAGGGGGAGAGGGAGTGTTCCTCAGTCCAGCCTGCACCCCTGTAATGGTCTGCTCCTTTAGGCCCTATCCCGGTGGGACTGGACTTAAACGGGCAGTTGGACATGCCTCTCACAATCCAGGACTGCTGGCTCCCAACTGCTCACCTTCCTGCCTTCCTGATTGTCCCTAACCACTTCTGCCTGCCATCCTGATCACCCCCTAACCACCTCTAACCACTCCCCTGCCAGCTTGATTGATACGTAATTGATCCCCTGCATGTCTGTTTGGCCCTAACTGCCCTCCCCTGCAGGCCTTTGCCCCCCCTGAACTGCCCTTCCCTGCAGGCTTGATCGACCCCAACTGCCGTCCCTTGCAGGCCTGGTCCCTCCCAACTGCCCTCCCCTGCAGGCCTGATCGCCCAAAACTGCCCACCTTTGCAGGCCTGGTCCCTCCCTACTGCCCTCTGCTGCTAGTCATTGTGTGGTGGCCATTTTATGTCCACATGGGGCCAGGATCTTTGACCACATGGGGAAGCCATCCTGTGTGTTGGAGTGATGTTCAATTTTCATATTACTCTTTTATAAGAAAGGATAGATGCCTGGTACATGGTTTGGGGGCGGCTGGTTTGGCATAAAGGGTGTCCCAGATCAGGGTGGGGGTTCCTTTGGAGTGTGGGGAAGCCTGTGATGGTTTGCAGGCTGGCCATGCCCCTTGGCTATCCAAGCGGAGGCTCTGGTATCTGGGATTTATTTTTCTTCTACAAATTGAAACTGTAGCCTGGAGCAGAGCCAAGTCTTCTGCTCACTTCGTGGCAGCAACCATTTCTGTTGGATTTATTTACCATCTATAATTGAAACTTTGTAGCTTTAAGCAGAGGCTTGCACTGGCCAGGGCAAATGGAAAACTTGGCTTCCTCCATCTCTGGGTGCAACTCAAGCCTCCTGCTCTCTCCAGCTCTGTGGCTGCTGTCATTATCTTTTATAATTGAAATTTCATAGCATTGAGTGGAGGTTTGAGCTGGCATGGGCAGGCAGAAAGCTTGGCTTCCTCCATTGCCAGGGAAACCCAAGCCTTTCTCCTGCTCTCTGTGGCCTGAAGCCATCTTGGTTGGGTTTATTTGCATATTTGCTCCTGATTGGTTGGTGGGCATGGCTGCTGGGCATGGCTGCTAGGCGTGGCTTGTGGGTTAGTGGAGGTATGGTCAATTTGCATATTACTCTTTTATTAGATAGGATTGGATTTATATAGAGGAGGGGTGTATTCATAAAGAAAACCAATTGTAATAACTTCATAACAGCAATGCTTATAAATTAAAGTTAAACAATACAAGTTCATATGTAGGGAGCTATGGTCACTCACTGAATAAGAAACAATCCTATCTAATAAAAGAGTAATATGAAAATTGACCATACCTCCAATCAAGCCACAACCACACCCATCAGCCAACCAGGAGCAAATTATGCAAATAAACCCCAACCAAGTTGGCTGTGGCCACCGAGAGGAGGCTTGGGTTTCCTCAGCATTGGAGGAAGCCAAGCTTTCCGCCTGCCCTTACTGACTTAGGTCTCCACTCAATGCTACCAAGTTTCAATTATACAAGATATATCTCAACAGAAATCATGGAAGTCATGGCGTTCGAGAGAGCACAGGCTAGGGCTGCCCGGGTGATAAAGGAAGCCAAGCTTCTGCAGCCCTTGTGCCTAGGCCTCCACTTTAGGCTACAAAGTTTCAATTATAGAATTTAAATAAATCCAAACAGAAATGGCTGTAACCACAGAGCAAGCAGAAGGCTTGGCTTTGCTCCAGGCTACAAAGTTTCAATTGTAGAACATAAATTAATCCCAGATCCCAGGGCCTCCACTTGGGTTGCTGGAGGGCATGGCTGGCCTGAAAAACACCACAGGCCCCTTGCCCAGGCCACCCCATGCCCAAGGGAACCCCCTACCCTGATCTGGGACACTCTTCAGGGCAAACTAGCTGGCCCCCTCCCATGCACCAGGCCTCTATCCTATCTAATAAAAGAGTAATATGCAGATTTACCATCACTCCCACACACAAGAGGGCTGCCCCTATATGGTCAAAGATCCTTCCCCCATGTGGACACAAGATGGCCACCACACAATGGCCAGCAGCGGAGGGCAGTTGGGAGGTTCCAGGCCTGCAAGGGACAGTAGTTTTGGGCAATCAGGCCAGCAGGGGAGGGCAGTTTTGAGGGACCAGGCCTGCAAGGGAGGGCAGTTGGGGTCAATCAAGTCTGCAGGGGAGGGCAGTTAGGAGGGACCAGGCTGGCAGAGGAGGGAAGTTTGGAGCAAACAGGCTGGCAGGGGAGCAGTTAGACATCAATTAGGCTGGTAGTGTAGTGGTTAGGGGGTGATCAGTCTGGCAGGCTGAAGCGGTTAGGGGCAATTAGGGAGGTTGGCAGGTGAGCAGTTGGGAGCCAGCAGCCCCAGTTTGTGAGAAGGATGTCTGACTGCCTGTTTACTCCCAATCCTACTGGGATCGGGCCTAAATGGGCAGTTGGACATTCCTCAAGGGGTCCCATATTGGAGAGGGTGCAGGCTGGGCAGAAGGACATCCTCTGCCCTCGTGCACAAATTTAGTGCACCAGGCCTCTAGTAACTAATATTTATTAAATGTTAATTATGTACCAGATACTGTTCTGAAAGATAATATATGCCCTTGGTCCTCACGACAACCCTATGGAGTAGATACTTCCATTATCCCAGAGAAGGGAAGCAGGGCAGAAAGAGGTTAGGTTGTGAGAGGCCCAGCTGTTAAGTGAGCAGAAACGATCCAGATGTCTGACTTGAGTCCATGCACTTGACCATTGTTCTGTTCTGCCCCCTAATGGTGGCTCTGCAGGCCAAACACCCCTTCTCTATCTAGTTCAGTCTCTCTTGGAGGCATGTTTCATAGGTGCCTGAAAAGAATAAAATATCCAGTGTAGGACGTTTCCCCTGCAAGATCATTGAGAGTTCCTTTTGACTAACTAGCATATATAAACTTTTATATGCACTGTATTTGTCTTCACCTTGTCAGACTTCTAGCACCTTTTTTGCAGAACAAGTCATCTTTACCTCGAAGTTGCAGGAAGTTTTTCCATGTGTAATGCTATCACTGGACACGTTTTTCTAAACTTCAAATGCCCATTAGCATAATATTAGGACTTTTTCTTCAGTTGCCCCAAATATGGATATTTATGATGTCCACCTTATTCAAATGCATTACACTTGTTTATAAATATGTTTATAACAAATATACCAATATTTGTAATTGTCATCTAATAATCCAAAGAAACGTATCCAGCTTAAGTTTCAGCTTACTCTTCTGTGAAAACAATGAACCAAAGCTTCTTTATTTTTTATTTCTTTAAATAAAGAAATAGAAACATCAATGATGAGAGAGAATCATTGATTGGCTGCCTCTGCACCCTCTTACCCCCATACACACACACAGACACACACACACACACACACACACACACACTGGGGATTAAGCCTGCATCCTGGACATGTACCCTGACTGGGAACTGAGCAGTGACCTCCTGGTTCATAGGCTGATGCTCAACCACTGAGCCATGCTGCCTGGACAAAGCTTCTTTATTTTTTTTTTAATCTAATGATATAGATATACTGCTTCCCTAGTCACCAGGCTCTATTCTATTGCAATTTGAAATACTAATTCATTTATTTCTCAAACAAAATCCTTAAAGTGGACATTGCTATTTGTATTTTAGAGAAGAGAGACCTGAGACACAGAGAGGTTAAGTAAATTGCCCAGGTTAGCAAGGACAGGGGCAAATGCAGAACCCTGGCTCCTGGACTCGCCCTCTTAACTACACTGTTTCTTATGCTCTGCTCCCTTGTTGCTCACTGTTGAGAAGAGTCAGTACAGCTGCACATGCAGTGTGTGCAGATGGCGCCAGTGTGTGGGCACTTAGGAAATTTGAAGCATAAATTTGTGGGTTGTTTTTTTTTAAGTTCAAGCGTCATGACCCTTCTTTACTGGGCCTGTTCTGACTACTGTCCAGCCATGAGGAACACACTGTGTAGCAGGTATGGGTCCCTGGTAGGTGTCTTCCTTCTTAGGGACAATCATTGGCAATAGGGTGGTGAGTGGAGGAATAACACCTCTTTCACAGCAAAGGAGAAGTGCTGCTTTGGTCCTATCTAGTGATATGTTCTTTGTGATTTATGTTTTTTGATATTTTTAATAAAACTTGAAATGATAATACATTTCTTTCCAGAATAAATGTATTGGTATTTATTGTAAGTTTATATCTTATATCAATGATCTGATCAGCTGTGGTATTCTGAGTGATTTCCATATGGCATTGAATTTGAAAAGTTCTTGAATGTCATTAATATTTTATTTCATATGAATTAAAAATTATTAAGCAATATTGTTACTTTGCAAAATTCTTTAAAGAGGTGATTTCTTAAAGCATCTCTGATGTAAAACTAATTCTGTACTACTTCTTCCAAATGGCAGATGGTCTAGGGAGTGATAAAGGGAAAACACATTTTGAAGCAAGTCTGCAAGAGAGGCCATACAATTTTATCGTGGTCCATCTTTTACACAAAGTGGTTTGAGTCTCCATTGCATTGGAGAGAAAAGACTCAGACAGAGGTCAAATATTCTGAAACCATAATATTCTTTTTTTTTTCTTTATATCCTCTTTTTTCCCCTCATCATAAAATGTGACATCTGAGTTCTGAATAATGGGGAAAACTGCTTCTTGAGTGTCAAAAGGTCTAGATTAGAGTCTTAGCTCTACAAACTAATAACAAGATAGCAGGTTTAAGATCTATTCATTATAAAGTGAAGAGTCAACACAGAGCTCCCTTTGCTCAGTTTCACAATATACAGCAATGGTTTTAATACTCATGAACTTATTTTAATGTGCCTTGGGAAAAAATATTAAAATTTGCTTCTCAGCCCTGTAGTATAAAATTTCCATTCTGATTACAATTTTAAGAGAAAAATACCAATGTAAAAAAAAAATACTAAAAGCCCTGTCCAATGTGTCTCAGTTGGTTGAGCATTGTCCCATGCAACCAAGAGATCACCAGTTATATTCCAGGTCTGGGCACATGCCCTCGTTGTGGGCTCAATCCCCAGTAGGGGTCTGCAGGAGACAGCCAATCAATGTTTCCATCTCTCTCTCTCTCCTTCTCTCTCTAAAAGCAATTAAAATATTTTATATAGAAAATACTGAAAGACATGTAGTATGTGATCTTCCAGTACAACTGAAATTTGACAGTTGAAATGCTGAAACTGGATGGTGTCTCAGTTTACGTGCAGCCCTTGTACTAAGCGCGACAAAAGTATCACGAGATGAGAACTCTGACCATAGATGCGCAAAGGTTATATAACATACTTTTTTGTTGTTGTTTTGCTTATATATGTGTGCTTGTTGTAAGAATTCATCTCTGGAACTAAACAGATACATCTGAGTTACAGTTCTAAGTTCTGATATTTATTAGGTACAGATGCTCACATTTTATTAGATTCAATTATCTCACCTACTTATTTGGGAAATATATACCTATATATTTTAATTTTCTGTGAATTATAAGTGAGTTAAATGCAATAAAGTGCTTAGCAGAGTTGTTACTACAGGAAGTGTATCTATAAATACTTGCATATACAGAGATCATGAAATTATATTTGTTTCTAGAGTGAGCCTTTGAGCTATTACTTTTTTATATAACATGCAGATAAAAAAATTCAAAGAAGCAGCACATTTTCTTTTGAGCAATTAGATAATTCTTTCCCCAACTGAAGAATGGGCTTCATTATATTTGAGGCGCATTCCTATCCCAGACTGCTGAAGCTTGCCGCTGGATGATTATTAACATGGAAAGTTCAAAATAATAATTGGAACTAAAATGAATAGAAATCACAGTTCGGGCTCAGATGTATCAGTGGCTGCTACCAACAGGCTGCTTTTATCTTCAGTCTAGTGTTTCTAGTAATTCAGTTTCTTGGAGAAAATAAAGTAACCTTTTTATTTTAATCTGATTGGAATAATAGATATTTTGCCATGAACAATTAAGCTGATGATCTCCTTTCATAAATTAATTTTGTGAAGAAAAGATTTTTCACAGGGATTTTTAGAAAGGCTTTCTGGTCTACCATATAGGATGGGACACTGTCAGCTAAAGATATCTTAAAAGTGACTTCCTCTGATGTGTGATTATTTAGGATTATATTTGTGGAATGAACATTTGTAAGATTGATGTACTTGAGATCCTGACCCCAAATTGCATTTTAAAGCAGGGTTTATCATATTGCAAAGGCAAAAACAAAAACCAGAATCAAAACCAGACTCTTTTATGGTTAATCTGTACTAAATCCAGTTTTGTACTTGAAAGAAAAATGTTATGGTAAAGGCCAACTACTTTGAGAAGGAAGTTTTTCAGTAAACATTGCTACTTGTCAGACAGTGAACTGACTTTGATTTAATTTTTTTAAAATTTTTAACCTCTTTATTGATTTTTAGGGAGAGAGAGAGAGGGAGAGAGGGAGAGAGAAAGAGAGAGAAACTCACTTATTTGTTGACCTACTTATTTATGTATTCATTGGCTAATTCTTTTACGTATGTGCCCTGACTAGGGATCAAACCTGCAACCTTGGTGTATCTGGATGACACTCTAAGCAGTTGAGCTATCCAGCCAGGGCTTGATTTTAGTTTTAGACCAAGGTTTTATATTTGCATAGTAATTTCAGCACAGACATATATTTATCTATGTATATGTGTTATATATTTCATAGTTTGGAAATCATTTACTATTAGTTACTTTAGAGCAAGGAATTTTGATTTCCCTTGTTGAAATAAAATATGCTCAAATATGTAATACTGAATTAAAATTTGAACATCCTAAAATGAAATGAATACCTGAGAAGTGATATTTGTAATGATATTTACCAGTATAATTGTAATGATATTTATCAGGAAATACTACCTATATGTGACTATCTTCTAAGTTTCTTTAAAGTAGCATTCCTGTTTAACAGTATAAAGCAACTACTGGTTTATGCTTTTTCTGTAAAGGACCACACAGTAAATAGTTAAGGCATTGCCCGTGAAACAGTCTCTGTAGCCACTATTTGTTTTACTCTGTCTTTGGCAATGTGTAAACAAATGAGCATGCCTGTAGTCCAATAAAACTTTATATGGACACTGAAATCTGAATTTTATATAATATTTGCACATAATTTAACATTTTCTTTTCTTTATTTTTAATTATTAAAATATGAGAATATGTTTAGTTATCAGCAGCAGCCTGCATTTGGTCTGTAAGCTTTGGTTTGCAGGCCTCAGACCAGAGCCTGGGAGCCGTCATCAGCATTTCACTGATTTACTCTCGTTCCATTTTTTGATGCCTTTATCTTCTAGGCTTCTATTTCTTTTGTGAAGCTGAAGTGTATCTTCAAATTACTTCTACCTATGGTTCTACATTAGTCTACCTGGAGCCGACTAAAACAAAATCACTTTCCTTGCCATAGCATAGAACTTTAGAAGCTCAAAAAAGCCATTCTGATCCTCATAAACTTCTCTGTCTCTTAGTATTTCTTAAACTCCTTCCAGATATTTATGTTCAGTGGCCATTCTCTGTATGCTCCTTAATTTTTTAATTATTCTTCATAAAATAAACATAAATTAAACAGAAACTTTAAATTATTGTCTATGTAATGGAGAACTTGATAGGATTTTTGTTTCCCAAGATCTTTGTCATAAACAACAATGAAATGTGATTATTAGGGGTGGAAGTTGTTGATTTATTTTGTTATTTTTATTTATTTAAATATAACCCACTTCATTATAAAGATGCCTTGTTGGTAAATGATCTGATAATATACCACACTTATTAGTGATCAATTAGCACAAATAACTATAAAATAATTAATTTCTATCAACTGTACTTTCCATAAGTTCTTATTGAGAAAAATTAATAATAGAAAAACAGTTTATAAAAAGAGCAACATTAGACAAATCATAAATCTATTTTATGATGGTAGAGGCTAGTAAAGCTAACCAGATAGTAAGTTATTAAATTAAAATAAGTCATAATTACCTTCCAAACAACTTTATTTACTTCATTCATTTTCCCAAGTACCACAATAGCACATTCATATTATCTCCTTAAATTGGTTTACATTATTCCTTACTTGATTCAATGTAGAATAAAATGATTACAATATTAAATAAACATGAAATATCAATTGTAAGTAGTACTGAATTTTCCTATATTAAGATATAACTAATTTTTACTTATAAAGTTCTAACTGTTGATATTAAACATTGTTTAAAACTGAATTGTTTTAAGGAAATAAATTTACTTTTATTTTGTACTTTGCAGGTTCTGGGTTGAACGATGGACAGTGGCATGAGGTTCGTTTCCTCGCTAAGGAAAATTTTGCTATTCTCACCATTGATGGAGATGAGGCATCAGCAGTTCGAACTAACAGTCCTCTTCAAGTGAAAACTGGAGAGAAGTATTTCTTTGGAGGTAAAAGACTGCCATTTTTTAAATCTTTTAACTAATACATTGCTAAAAATAGAGTTTCAGTGAAGTTTGATTATGAAGTATTTATATTTGAATCAATGGACACAGTAGCTATCATGAAAATCAGTCAGATTCCATTGTGTTAAAATAAGTGGCAAATTTGTTTCTTCATGATGAAGATACTTAAATGACGTCAGCATATTACTCTAGTCCAATTTGTGTATAAAGCATGAGATTTTGAATCTACTCATTTTCATAATATTATATTCAAAAGTCCTTGAATTCTATATTCGTCACCTATTCCTGAGTTATTACCCCAAAATATGGTGGCTTACACAGCAAGCCCTGTCCAGTGTGTCTCAGTTGGTGGAGCATTGTCTCATGCAACCAAGAAGTCACCTGCCAAGGCACTGAGCACTGCCTGAGGTCCCTAGTCAAGCCCTGCTGGGCAGGGGATGCGGCCTGAGGTCCCCTATCTCTCAATTACTCTAAATGAGGAAATCAGGAATGGCTTAGCTGGGTTTTCTGGGTCAGGGGGGGTCTCCCATGAAGTCATACCCAAGCTATTGGGTGTGGTTACGTCATTTGAAGCCTGGGTTTGGCTGCGTAGTCTGCTTCCAAGAAGGCATACTCGCTTGGCTGCTAGTCAGTGCTGACTGTTGGTTGGGGGGCCTTAGTTCTTCTTCATATGGCTCTGATCCTTAAAGAGGCCTCTCCTATAGGTGATTGGACTGAGAGGGGGAGAGCTGGACAAGGCAGAGAAAAGGGGTTAAGGAGAAGGGAAAGGAAAGCCATAAGCAAGAGAGAGTTTCCAAGATGTAAGCCAAAGTTTTCTTACAATTCAATTTTGTAAATGATATCCTACATATACAGTTACATACAGTTTATTAGAAACTAGAGACTTGATGCAGGAAATTCATGCAAGAGTAGACCATCTTTCCCCAGGCTGCCAGCACTGGCTTGCTTCCCTCTGACACCCAGGGCCCAGGCTTCCCTCTGGCCACCAGCAGGCGCCCAGGATCTGGGCTTCCCTTGCAGTCCTTGCTTCATCTGGAAGGTCATCTGGTCTAATTAGCATATTACACTTTTATTATTATAGATGAATCACTTAATCTAACGCACACTTAAAGGAAGGGATCACACAAGGACATGGGGATTATTCAGACCATCCTAGAGATAGCCTATACATATCTTAGTTCTTAAATAATCTAAAGATTAATAAGGAGGAGAATTATCTTAATGATAAATTTTACTATATGTAAGAGAGTGTTATACCATAAACTATACAGTTTTCTATGTTGAGGAACGCATCCTGGAAGAAAATGATTTTTTTAAAATCATTAATGAAGTATGGTGACACCTTTTATTAACATGCTAGGTTTTTTTGTTTGTTTGTTTTTTCTCTAGAACAATATATCTTTTGTTAGGTTTTGCCTTTCTCATCTTAAATCATGCAATGTGAAATCTAAACAAATACATTGTATCATTAGAAACGGCTTTGGTTTAAACTTTGGAGATATATGTGCACATATATTTACCTCTAAAATATAGAGGTAAATGTATATTTATCCACTTATGTAAAATAAGTTTATAGATCATTAGATGTACCCCTTTTTTTCTAATTATTAGAATAAGACTACTTGAAAGCAGCCATTCTAACATGGTTGGGAAAAAGTAGGTTTACAGTTCATTGTGAGTATGTAAAACAGAGCTTATTTTTATATTATTATTTATTAATCATTGTCATTATTTACTAGTGGCCCAGTGCACAAAATTTGTGCACAGGGGGGTGGTGTGACTTCCAGTTTAGGCCCAAACCCATAATCAGACATCCCTTTCGCAATCTGGGACCACTGGCTCTTAACTGTTTACCTGCTCTGCCTGCCTGAATCACCTCTAACCACTCTGCCTGCCAGCTTGAATAACTCTAACTGCCCCGCCCTTCTGGCCTGAACACCCATAACTGCCCCCCAGCCAGCCTGATCACCCCCAACTATACTCCCTTGCTAGCCTGATCACCCTCAACTGACCTCCCCTGCCAACCTGCTCACCCTCAACTGCCCCTCTTTCTGGTCTGTTTGCCCCCAACTGCCCCCCCTTCCTGACCTTATCACCCCCAACTGCTGCCCTCTGCCATCCTGCTCGCCCCAACTGCCCCTCCCCCTGTCGGCCTGCTTACCCCCAATTTCTACCCCCCTCCACCAGCCTGATCACCCCCAACTGCCCTCCTCTCCTGGCCTAATGGTCCTAACCACTTCTGCCTCAGCCCTGCCACCATGGCTTTGTCTAGAAGGACATCTGGAAGGTCTCCAAGAAGTTCTCCTAGTCTACTTGGTATATTACCCTTCTGTTAGTGTAGATTTATATTACAACTGTAAATCTACTTTGGGCACCTCTGTGTGTCTTGTTCCCAACTGAATCCTCAAGGTTCTATAAAAATTTTCTGGAATAGTTATGAATTAATTAGTAAATTCTGAAAAATAGGTGAGACAAGCATTTTATTCCCCGTTGTTAAAAAAAGAAATAGAAGCTCTAGATGCTTTACTGAGTTTGGACTCCCAATCTCTGACTCCTGTACCAGCAGTTGTCTCCCTCTGATGATGACAACTCAGAGACAGAAGTCCTGACCTAGACCTCTGCATCTATAATCTTTCATGGCAATTATTGGAAATTAAAACTACCGAAGTTTAAAAAGGTTCATAATAAATAATTAATGAGTGGATGAAAATCAGACAAAAATGTCTTATTGATGTGAGAAAAAGCAGCCCAATAGGCCAATTGGTCTTCCTCCAAAGAGATAGTTGATATGATGGGCTTTTGGCCAACAGCTGTTATTGTTGTCATAGAAAATGGATCACTATAGTCAGTTGGAAAGCTGTTAACAATTCCTACCTATTCAAGTGCCAGTGGAATGTCTTCGGCCACGGATGAGCTTGCTGATTGTCTAAGGCCCATTTTGATCTATTTCCATCTAGATGGGTAAGCAAACAACTATAACCATAAATTTATGGCACAGAGTTTATAGGAGATGAGGAATTTATAGATTGCCACTTACTTTACCAATTTTGGTTTTCAAACTGAGCAGTCTACAACATATTTTTCCCCTCTTGGATTGCTGATGTTCCATTGAGAAAAGCTGTCAGCAAATGATTTTGATGCTTCCTTGGTTATATCTTCATTAGCTGAGTCCTCAGGGTCTGTAAAAACCACTACGGGAATTCCTTTCAATTCAAGTTCTCAGGTCCTGCCCCTGGAACATGAAAATGCAAGATGCTAAGTAAAGATTTCTAAACGTCAAGTGATTCTGACATCACTGATCTAAGAAAGAGAATTGTAGACTGACCTCAGCCAAGTTGAATGCACATTGTTTTAAATTTCCTTTGAAAGACATCAACCACTGAAAAGTGAGAAAAGTAAGAAATAGATACTTGTTAAATACCTTGAAACAGTAAAATAAAGTCAGAGTCCAAGGTCTAGTGCACAAGTAGATTTTTATTAAATGAACTAGTGACCCAGTACACAATATTCATGCACAGTAAAGAGAATTAATTAGAGGAAATATTTTAATATTGCTCTTTACCCTTTCTCTATGATAGAAGTGTCAGAGATGAAAGAAAATTAGTAAAATGTACATGAAAATCTTCCTCCTGTCAGAGTCTGGAGCATGCCATGGGAACCAGAGTCAAGTCTGCACTCATGTGCACCTCGAAATCATGTGAGACCCAGACCCGGCTGCCCCTATCCCTGTCAAGCCCTGCCCACTGGGGAGTGCAGCCTCAGATCACCTGGCCTGGTGCTGGGGGCCTCGGCCTGAAGTCCCCCAGCCTGGGCAAGGGGGCACGCCTTGAGGTCCCTTGGCCTAAGCCAGTGGGTACAGCCTGAGATCCCCTGTCAAGGCCTACAGGGTGGTGGGCACTGGCTGAGATCCCCTGGCCTGGCACAAAGGTAGGGTGTGCAGCCTCAGGTCCCTGTTGTTTGCTCATTAAGGCTCATTATGGGAACTTGGCCTCTGTTGTGGGCACAGCCAACTTGAGTTACTGGATCCCTGCCTCTGCTGTGAGTGCAGCCATCTTATTATGGCATGAAAGTCAATTTGCATATTTCTTCATTATTAGATAGGATAATTGTAGCCAGTTGGCACAACATTGTTGATACACATCTATACTAATAAAAGGGTAGTATACAAATTGGTTAGGACACCCTCACAGTAATGACTGAATAGCAGGCTGCATGGGGCAACCAAGTCAGCAGGGGGATTAGTGAGGGGCAACCAAATGACTGAACAGCAGGCTGCATGAGTCAACCAGGCCAATGGGGGGTGGGGGGCGGTGAGGGAGGACCAGGCCGCCAGAGGGGGCAGTGAGGAGTGACTAGGCCAGCAGAGGGAGCAGTTGGGGACAACAAGGCTGGCAGGGGGAGCAAGTGGAGGTGACCAGGCAGGCAGGTAGGTGAGCATTTAGGAGCCAGTAGTCCTGGATTGTGAATGGGATGTCCAACTGCCGGTTTAGGCCCGATCCTCAGGACTTCCCCTGAAGGAGGACGCCCCCTCCCTTACACGAATTTCATGCACTGGGCCTCTAGTGCTTCTATAATGTCAGTGAAGTCCTAGCTCTTTGACTTGCTCTACCTTGAATAAAATGTTCTCTTTGGGCAGCTGTGGCATAGTTCTGGAAGCAGGATTTTGCTACACTCAAGCCTCCTAAGCTAGTGGCTGGCAAAGGATCACTAAGTGATCCAGATCCTAGAGCCTTCTCCAAGGCTCAGGTCTCAGGCCGCACCAGGGTCTTACACATCTTACACAAGCTGCAGGTGTCTTGAAAAGATATTTTGCCAAACTACATATCCATAATATCTTTAATTTCACCACTGAGATCTCTTTTCTAATGTCATCTAATATTTTTGCTGACTATCAAACCACTCATTTCACCAAAAAAAAACCCAACCTGGCATTCAGTGAGTTGCTTAGGGGAAAAGAGCAGAAATCCTGCTGGGATAAAATATTGACTTTGTTCCAAAAATATTTGACTTTGTTTCACACAAAAAAATAAATGAGCTTTGAATGGTGCACACTTGATTTTGGATCCTGGCTTCACTTTTGTTGATAGATAAGTTTAATAATTTGTCCTACTTTCTTCAACCATTAAAAGGCAGTGGAATCTGCGTTTTGACATTACACAGCACGACCTTGTTAAACCCAAGGCCTGGCCCTGGGGATGCTACATAATGACTGCCTTTCCAATTCATCTTGAGACTTGAACTCACAAGAGACAACACTTCCTTACCCCCAGGGGAGAGTCCGGATTTCACACTCTGCTTATCCAAAGCCTCACCAACTTCTCCACTACTCAAAGCTTTTCCTCATTAAACACAGAGTGTTTATTCCTGATAGCTGAAAGTTTTACTTAAAGGTAGGTCTCCTGCCCTCTTGTACTTAGTGACAGGGGCTAAAACACATCCCTGCTTTGTTTGTTTTGAATTTAAGTCCTAGTCCTGCATCTGCTTTTGCATGGCCTGCCCCGCCCCGCTGTTTCACACCCCTGTGAGGATTTATCTCCCGTGCCTGCCCCACACTAATCCCAGGAAGGTCTTGTTTCTCCTCTGTAACACTCATGATCAGATATTTCAGCACAAAAAGTTTTTTGGCTTGTTCTTTCCTGGGAATAAACAGAAAAAGAAAGTTTAGGATATTTCTTCAGCAAAAGATACTTTATGTGTTTTAACTCTTCCTCTACCACTCAAACTGGTATTCATGTTAACACTTCATTAACTTTAAAAATAAAATAATTAATTTATGTATTAACTGCTTGCTTGGTAATAAGTTTTCTGACCTTGGCCCAGGGCCATGGTAATAGGAGAGTGGAAAGATTTTTAAATTTCTAAATTGTCTTAGGATTGGCATTTTTTATTATCCCTGTTGTTTTTATTTAAAAAGAGGAGAGGTAAGAAGTTCCAGAGCCAGTCTTATTGGAAAGGAGTTGTAAGGAACACAGTGGGAGGTGGCGGCTCAGAAGAAAGGCTGCTGAGTGGTTGGACATTGACCTATAAACCAGGAGGTCCTGGTTCAATTCCCAGTCAAGGCATATACCTGGGTTGTGGGCTCAGTCCCAGGTATGGGGCGTGCAGGAGGCAGCCAAACAATGATTCTCTCTTATCATTGATGTTTCTCTCTCTCCCTATCCCTTCCTCTCTGAAATCAATAAAGATATATTTTAAAAAGTAAAAGATCACATCCCTTTCCAGTTACACATCTAAACTCACCTGTGCAGAGCCCTTTAATACAGTTAATAGTTACAGGTACAAGAGGCCAAATGATTTCTTATCCCCAGTTGGACTGTCAGTTTCTGCCACATGTGCCTCCCCCCAATAAACATTAGGTCAGAGATACTGATTGTGCTGTCCTAGAAGAGCTGATCTTATCAAAATCAGGGATAAGATTTCATTATTATGGCAGATATAACTTTTCAGGATCTTGAAGATAAAAATAATTGTCTATTGGATCATGTGCCTTGTTTTATCTGAGTGTAATATATGTATGTATATGACTAAGGGGTAGCAGAGCCAGGGTTTAAGTAATTTCATTTACTAAATATTTACTGCAATGTGGCAATATTATTCATGATTGAAGTTGTAAAGTAGTAAGAAAAAAAAAAAAACGAAAAAAAAATTGCTCTCAGAAGTTTACATTCCCGTAGAGATAACAAACACATTCATAAACTGGGTCTATTGGGGAGACAGTGAATGAGGAGAGGGGAGGGGAAGTTCTTGGGGAAGGGCTTGATAAGGATGGCCATTCAAAATCATCTGGCAAGGAAAGCCCCAATCAAGGTGGGATTTGAGGAAAGAGCTTAAGGTAGTGAGGGAACAGATTTGGAGGAGCTAGGGGTAGGGGCAACCCTGGAAGAGGGAAAAGAAGTATGACATGATGTGAAGCTGAGGAGCCTGTGGGGAGTGTGAATGTAGGGGTCTGGCAGGGCTTTGGGAATGTGAGTAGGCAGAGGCAGGATTGTGAAGCCTTTGACTCAGTGATATGGAAAGTCAAGTCCAGACCAGCCCGGCATCAGATAAAATACGTTAGTCTATGAAAGCACTCAGAACCAGGAAGATCTTCTAATGAGAGGGCTGGGACAGGTTTGGAAACCAAGTGGTAGGTGGTAGTAATAGATACCACTTATTGCACATTCACTCCCCCCCCCCCATCTTTATTGAAGTACATTTTATAACTAAAAACTGTATGTATTTTTAAAAGTAAAATAAAAGACCTCTCAAGCCACTGTTTTGAACAAAGATCACAACTAAATGAGAGGAAGAGGGCAATGGTGACTGTAGCAATAATCCAGATAAAGAGATGGATTAGGTCAGTGGTCAGCAAACTGTAGTTCGTGAGCCACATTCAGCTCTTTGGCCCCTTGAGTGTGGCTCCTACATAAAATATGATAGCCTGGGTGAGTCTATTTTGAAGAAGTGGCATTAGAAGAAGTTTAAGTTTAAAAATTTTGCCTCTCAAAAGAAATTTCAATTGTTATACTGTTGATATTTGGCTCTGTTGACAAATGAGTTTGCCAACTACTGGACTAGGTTGTAGCCAGGTGAGGGCCATATGCAGGGGTTGGGTGGGGGAACAATCAATTCTGAAAACATTTTTGGAAGTCAAGCCAGCAGGACTTTCCCACAATGGGACATGAGCTGTGCCATAGGAAAAGCAATCAAGAATAACACCAGTCTTTCTGATAAAAAGCCTTGGACTTTCCCTTCCCACCACTCCACACTTCCTCTTTCCCCTTCTAAACTTTGGGGTCCAGTTGCCATTGTTTTCCTAAAGATTGCTTCCAACCTGTGCACCATAAACTACTGAATGTGTTGTCCATGCAGGAGCCTGTCATTCCTCCTCGGAAACTATTAGGATCATGAATCGCCCCCATTCCACATACACACCCTCTCTCTCTCACTCTCACTCTCACTTTGACTCTCACAGTGTGTTCTTTTTACTGCACCACTCATGAATATGTCAGAGTCAAGAGTCTACTGATTTAAAACCATCTCAGGTAAACTAAAATTCCAATAAGTATCTGATTTGAGGACCACACCGCCATTCAGAAAGGCAACTGGAGAATACTGACTCAAAGCATAAAATCAATGGCCTCTTGAAATATTAGTTCACATATAACCTCTTAGTGCCTAGACTTCTAGCTTGAAAGTATGTTCTGATTGTAATATTTTCCTCTTGGTCTTCTTTCCATTCATGGTCCAACTCTACTGAGACTGGAGGAGGTTAAGAGATAAACTATTAATTGCCTTTTGAGAAATAAAATGGGAGTTAACCATTACCTACATTTACATAGTGCTGGATATCATTTATTATTATTTAAATAGGCGGGTGCCCCATATTCTGTATAATTTGCCTCTCTTTGAAATACTAATTTAATATTAATGGTAGAGTCACTTTTTTTCTGACCAACTAACAATTTATTAAATTTTAAAATGAGAATAGAGGAAATCACAAGTTAGAGCTTTCTGGAAATTGTCAATAGTGTATTTGATGTGGCTTGGCTAATGTTATGTAATCATTGGAATTCATTTGTCTTTTATTGCTTTCGAACCCATCAATTGATTTTTTGTTCATCTTGATTTTTATTGTTCTTTTACTATTTCACTCTGGCTCATTATTAAATGTGATTTTTCCCTCTTTTTTTTTTTTTTTTTTTTTTTGGCTAGAGGGGTTTGGTCGTCCCTTATTATAGTGAGTTAACTAGTAACTCTCAGTTATTAGTTTCTGGAAACAGAATTTGATTTTACATAAATGAATGCATGCTCATTTAAATATTCAGATCAGTGTTTACTATTCTATCCAAATTCTTTCTCCACTTAAAAAAAATGCAATTTAAAGCTATTTCTTTCCATTACAGGAACACTAACAAGGAGAAATGTTTCTCTCTCAGTCCAATTCCCAAAGAATTTTTGGTTGTTTTAGTTTATTTTTCAATTATGTGCATAAAAGAAAAGGGCAAAGAAGAGGAAGGGAATTGCACAATGAAATTGAATACATTAACCTCATCTGAAAGAAAAGTATTCATTATGTAGGCCCCAATTCCAAGGACCATTTTATATCTGCGATAAATAAAATTTGATTAAAACTATGATTTTGGCTAATTATCACTAGAATTATTGTGATATGGTATATGCCTTTGCCTTTTTCCTGTGACTAGCTTGTATTGGGAATATTCAAAGTTAAGACAGAAGTTTAAGTTGTTTTTCAAATAAAAAAATCATGAAATTATGAAAACTTTGACTTGCAAGAATTGTCTTAATCCCATGACTGTTTATCTTGCATACGCTGCTTTCTTGCCTCCTTATATTAATTTTTCTACTTTACAAACTCTGGACTAAGAGAACATAATGTTCTGAGTGTGGAAGTAATATAGATATCTCTAAAAAGATGTGAATTAAATATGATTTCTCTGTGTGCATCTTTTAGGAATTATCTTCCATATCTGAAATGCTCTGAAGTTGAAAAAATTGACCAAATTTTAAAATTGACTTGTATATCTGGTGCAAATGTGTGATATATATCCAGTTTTTAGTTGTAGAACATAACTATTTTTCCTGCTCATTCCATCTAGTTAATTTTATAATGCTTTACCCCCAAAATGAAGCAATCTATACTTTCCCTTTTCATGAGTAATACTTCAGTTTGATGCTGTAACGATCAGAGGTTAAGACAGTTAGACTTTGGAAAGTATTGGGCACAATAACTCCGAAGCACAATGAGGTGAAAGAGAAGGAGTTGTTCTGACACCTGAGAAGAAAAGAGGGAAGGACAGAGATTTCATAGGACCCCAGATTATATCTGTGCTGAGATAGTGCTGGTTCGCCATGGTCCACAAAAACTACCTGTTAGAAACTTATGTCAGATAGAAATGGTCTGACTCAGGTTCTCTTGCCATGTTGAGTAATTGACTGGTGCAGGGTGGGGGAAATATGCACTCAGCATATTGGAGGGCATCTATGGATTCTAAATAGACCAGCCAACTGTGACCCTCAAAGAGGAAAGGAGATGTGACCTGCAGCCCTTCTTGGCCACCAAAAGTTATTGGGTAATGATACAAATAAGAGAAAATAAATGATCTAGGAAGTTCTTTCATAGCAATTCTTTATAAACCAGAGAAATTTTGTGGTGGTGATTGTTTTCTAATAAAATTAGTATTTCTGTTTACATTTCTGATTCGCTTTGCCTGAATGAATAGCGGACGTTATTTTAAAGTACTGATTTTTAAAAATTGCTGAAAATTCAAATAATAATATCTGCAGAAACAACACTGAAATGGACTCCTGTGTCCACAATTGGGCTCATCTGCTAGCATTTATTTTTGTTTGCCTCTTTTTTTTTTAAATACACTTTATTGATTTTTTTTTTTTTACTTTATTGATTTTTTTTACAGAGAGGAAGGGAGAGGGATAGAAAGTCAGAAACACTGAGGAGAGAGAAACATCGATCAGCTGCCTCCTGCACACCACCCACTGAGCATGTGCCTGCAGCCAAGGCACATGCCCTTGAACAGAATCAAACCTGGGACCCTTCAGTCCCCAGGCCAATGCTCTATCCACTGAGCTAAACCGGCTTTGGCTTGTTTGCCTCTTTTGTTTTTCTTTTAGGTAGCCAATTATTTATATGTAAACTTCTCCCTTTGAACTAGGAAGTAAGTTCTTTCTGAGTGTGTGACTCCTCCCTGCCCGCCACCTCCCCGCATTGTTGAGATTTTAAAGACGATCACAGACTTAAAATAAGCATTTTTCCAGTCTGCTTCATCCACTGACTAATCAAATAGAATCTTTGCTAAAAATCTCACTTTTAAAAAAAAAAATTAACATTTTGGCAAGAGTTTGCAGGGAAGGATGGGGGTGGGGGGGAGGGTGTGGCGCTAGAGGTCCTACTTGCCCAGCTCAGTAACCAACCATCCCTCAAATAATTAAGAATTATTATCCACTTTCTAAGGAAACTTTATAGTAATAAGGAACTTATAAGTTTTGGGCTTTTAAGGCTCTAAAAAAGGATGAATCTCTAGTAGGGAAATTCTGAGTCTTTTTCAGTATAGAGTGGGGAGGAGGATTTGAGGAATTAGGACAAAGCCTTCCTAGGTGTTCAAGTCAGATGTATTCAGAGTCTGGCCCTAATTTTTTTTTTTTATCATTTCACACATTTTCCATCAAAACATCCCTAAGGTTCTCCAATATCTGGCTCTTCTGATCTCCCTTCCCTGAAGTTAAGCATAATGAGTGCAGAAAATGCTATAGCACCTCCTCCAGCAAACCTGATCTATAGCCACACACAGGCTCTCTAGCTCTGTTTCACAAAATGCCTGAGGTTGGGAAGAGATGCCTTCTGTGCTTTCTCAGACCCTTACTGGATAAAAGAGTGTGCAAATATGAAATTTGAATGAGGATGTTCTCTGCCAGCGGTGGACCATGTGAAATTCCTACTGGGGAAAATCTAGATGTCTCAGAACATCTCTAATAAAACAAAGTCTTTTAATACCATCAGAATTTTTTTCCCATTATTCATGGCTATTGCACAGACTAAGTGATGTGATTCTTGAATTCAATAGATATACATGGTTTTAGGTTTAATATTTCAAAGAAAAGAATTTGTGGAGTGTAAAAGGAGAATGATTCTTAGAATACCTATAGTTAATACTATACATGGAAATAATGTTTGAGAAAGATCAAAAGAAAGAGAAATGTAAGTTGGGCTTCAAGGTGGAATTCACAGTGAGCAGGCTGAATGAAGCAGGAAGGTGATGCCTGCTATATGGACACTCAGAAGTAGAAGTAAGTTTGTTACTTGCCAAGCTAGTGCAAAAGTTAACCACTGATTCAAAGACTGTTAGGTGGAAATCTGTGTATTTGCTAAGATAATGCATGTTTTTGAACAAGCTCCTGTACCTTCACACACATAAGGATTTTATGGACTCCTCATTGAAAAGAATCTTAGGCTCATCCTTAGTGACAATTTGATTCATTAGGTCTGAGGTAGGGCCAATGCATTTTAACCAAGCATCCAGATGACTTCTTTTCTTTTTATTTGTTTTTTATAAACTATTTATTGAGATATAACTCAGCACAAAATTCACCTTTTACAGTGTAGAATTTAGTAGTTTTTAGTATTTTTATAGAGATGTGTAACCACCATCACAATCTAATTTTAAGTCATTTTTCTGATTCCAAGTAGAAAGCTCAGGCTCATTAGGAGTCCCTCACATTCTCCTCCAACAGCCCCCAGCTCTAGGAAACCCGTAATCTACTTTCTGTCTATAGATTTGCCAATTCTGGACATTTCATTAAGATTGAAACACATTATAGGTTCTTTTTTTTTTTTTACTGGCTTCTTTCAATTAGTATATTGTTTCCAAGGTCCATTCAATTGTAGCATTATTAACAGTACTTTATTACTATTTACCTGCAAATAATACTCCATTGTATGTATATACTACATTATATGGATATACTGCATTATACTTATCCATTCATCAATTGATGGACCTTTGGGTTGCTTCTACCCTTTGGCAATTAAGAATAATGCTGCCATGAATATTTGTGTACAGTTTTTTGGAATGCACATTTGTCCTTCTTTCTCTTTAGTATAAACCTAGGGGTAGTAGTTCTGGGTCACATAATAATTCTATGTTTAATATCTTAAGAAACTGCTAAACTATTTGCTGGGCCATCTCAATGCCTTGGTTCCCTTTCCATGCTTTGAGAAACACTTAACTTAGGCAATAATTTATATATCAGGATGCAAAAGGAAAATAGGTATTTGTTGGATTCTGATCATGAAAATTCTGGATTCCATAAAATGACAACATTGAAAAATACTAAAGTGCTGGATAATGACAGGAGGTAAATGTCATTAAGTGGAAAGTTGGTGTCATTAAGTGGAATGTTAGAATGTCATTAAGTGGAAAGTTAGACAGAAAAAATTAGGGAGGAAACAAAAGATCTCCAAAATTAAAAAAAGATGCTCTTGTTAGGTGATGACATGAAGAAAGAAAAGTAGGAAGATTAAAGTGTATCTTAGTAAGATTGATTTATGAAAACAAAGGAAATTTTTAAAACGTGATTGAATTTCAAAAGGGTATCATGGAGAATATAAGACCTGAATTAAATTACCTAAAAACAAAACAAGAAACATAAAAGTAAGGGAATGGGAGGGAAATAATAAAAATTTTTAGGATTATTAGACTGCCAATGGACAAAATAAGAATCTCTTAACATAACAGAATATTTGAATGTATTTTTATTATTAAAGTCACTAATAGTTTTTTCAACTAACAGATATTGTTTTTTGACCATTGATTTTGCTTTCTGGAATAGGACATCCACAAACATGGTGTCTTTGTTTAATAAAAGAAGCCTCCTTATTGTATCAAAATTTTCAGAATTTTAGTTAATCATGCTTCTCCTATTTAAAAGAAAAAAAATTTGAGTGCACATTTTCATTGTTGGGGAAGTTAATCTTTGAAGATATGTCAATAATATAATAAATAGTAATAACAATTAAATGCATTTTCCCATTTTTTTATTCTTCAATTGAGACCAATCCAGAATCCCATTAGTTATTGCACCCAGCTCAAATTCTATTCTCTGAATGATGGGTAGCCCTATTAGGTCAAGATTTTTTTTTCTGTCTGGTGACCTGATAACTGCAGTACACACTCTTCTTGTGAAAATAAATGCAGGAAAATCATACAGCCATCACTAGTCCATAGCAATTTTCAAATCTTGCTAGGCAGCAAGAGCAAAGGATTTTTTTTTTTCAGCAAGAGCAGAGTATTTTATTCGAATGCGCCCTGTGATCCACGGTTTCAGATTGTGGAAAGGTCATTCAGATTGTGTCTTTCTGGTGGGTCCCATCCTTTCATAGCTGACTCCTGCTGAGACAGATATAATTCTTAAAACTGCTCTAGTCATGTGACTTTGCAGGCCATGTTTGTGGTTTCTATAGCAATATAATTCCCTCAGAAATATCGTAGTCTTCTATTTTTTTAAAGATGGGTTTCTTGTGCAAGTAACCACATGCAAATATCTGTTTTTGACATGTTTTAAGCTTCCCTATATTCTGCCAGTTCCCAATAGAGGTATGTCTCTCTCATCTTTCCTTTGCCCCTCCCCCCTCCATTCAACCTTCAGGCTCTGAGAAAGAATGATCTTTGTTTGGATTTTTTTTCCTGTATTCATTTTATTTTCATCTATTTAGCATTCATAGTATGTAGTACATGACAGAAATCTGCTGAAGATCATATATTTGCAGCAAATATGGGTTAGATACTAAATATAACAAGTCCTAATGAATGAGAAGCTCTGTTCTCTCCCCTAATTTTTTCAGCTTTAATCTTACTTAAGGGTAATAAAAGACATCTTGGACTATAAATTTCTTTCCTTCTAAGGCTCTCTCTTGGCATCTATGGCTTATAATTATTATAGTACTTTAAGGATACAATACTTTTTGCTATTTAAAGCACAAAAAAATAAGAGTTCTCTATCAATTCTGATTGCTAATATAAGCAGAGAACACCTTCCATTTCAAACTGGTTTTTTTTTGTTGTTGTTGTTATTTTGTTTTGTTTTGTTTTGTTTGCTTTTTATATCAGCTTGCAGGCTGGCTAGTTCTAGACCAAGTTCATCACCCTTTTGAAGACTTTGCAAGAAGGTGCCAACTTACATCAGCATTTGAGTATTCCCTAATATTAAAAAGTTCAGTTGGCACCTGATTTGCTTTCCAAGGAACAGCAGGTAACAGTATGTCCAAATATTTTGCTACAAATAACAAAGGCCCCAGCTTTCTGAGCCTGTAATATCCAAGGCATCAGGGCCTACTGCCTACTATAGGCAATTCCATGAACTTTGTAGGTTCTTTCTCGCATAGCACCCTACTTTTAAATATTACCAAATATGGTACTAGTTTGAATCAGGTTCAACTCTGAGTAACAGAGATAGCAATGGAAAAGTAGAGTTTTCCTTCTGTCTTCCATAAAAGAAGGTGGACGTCAACTCTAAAGGCTATTACAGTGGAGGTAGTCAGGCTTCTCTCTTCCATCCTTAGCCAAATGGCAGTTTAAAGTCCATATACTCTATCCTAATTTGAGGCAGAAGCCAGGAGAAGAGAATGAGAGGTGCTGCCCCACTTCTTTTAAGGCCACTCCCTTGAAGTCTCATATTCTATATGAAACTCCTCATTGGCTGGAACTCACATGGTCACAAGGGAGATTGGGTGACCAAGTACCAAGTTCAATGTCAGTATCTATGCAAGAAGGGGAAAATAAATATTGGAAGGTAATTAGAAATCTGTGTAACAACTCCCCTATTTAATATTAAGCAGTTCATATTATCTTCAAATTTGATTATAGTCTGTGCATCCAATTTTACTTAATTAAATGGCATCTAATATTCTTATTTGCTCCTTGAGCAACTTTTGAAAATCCGTATATGGTTTCTTAACTTAAGAATATTGGATTTGGCAAATATATTTAAGTGGATCCACTACCTTTCCAAGTTTTTAATTATTTATCATGCCATCCTAAAACTTTTTATAACAAATAATTTAGAGTGGCTAAATTAAATAGTTTTTAAAAGGCATAGAATATGCTCTAATCATGTATTTATATCTCTTTGTCATTTCCAATCTTATTTCTATTCCCCACAAAAATGCCTGATTCAATACATTTCTTGGTCTTAAATTAAAGTGAGATTTTTTTATTTGTGTATTTTTATTAGAAATTACTGAAATTAATATTGATTATTATTATTCAAAAGCTTTTCTCTTTAGCTCTGAAGGTAAATGATTGTTCCTTCCTTAGTTTGTGTATAGTAGAGCTGCAAGGAAAAGGAAAAATGTGATCATGATGGTTTAATCTGGAGAAGTAGAAATTTGGAGGCCAGAATAACTACCTTTGGATTCACTAAACTTTATATAACTTAAAAAAGAAGTGATAGGGAAGAAACCAAGAAGGCAGCATAGGTAATCACCTATACTTGCTGCTTCTCACAACCATATCAAAACCACAACTAAATGGCAGAACAATACCACCCAAAACTGCAGGAAAGCTGGCTGATTGGAAATTCCACAATTAGAGAGGTGAAGAAAGCTCATTGAGACCTAGATGTGCTCTTTTTAAACTAGGAGATACAAGCTCCTGCTTGTTCTGAACTCCAGTTCAAGGTAAGACTCTGGAAGACCCAGGCACATATGGGGTGAAACTGGAGTGTCTGACATTGGGACAGGAACATGAGGGCTGCTTACTCTTAGAGGTGCTCGTAGCAATCATTGTTCCTGCTTGGGGGTGTGGGATGGGGAGAATCTGAGACTTCTCTGGTTCACAGCAGCCTTCCCTGTTTGCTCCACCCCATGATTCCCAGATACCCCACCCCTTCCAATTTATAATCCCGCTCAAGCTGTGTGCATCGGCTTTTGCATATGAATGGCCTCTCCTTTCGCCTAAAAAAATTGCTGCTGGGTCAGAGAGCCCCACAGATTCCAAAAATTGGCCCACTTTCTGGCAACTGCAGCAGCCTTGCTTCATAGCTGGGCCTTGCTGGGGCACTTCCAAACCCCATACAAAGAGGAGGAATCTGCAGATATCTCTGTAGCTCCTGATGGGTGGTCCCAGACGGTGGCTGACCTTGCACCTCCTTGGAGATCCAAGAGCCAGAGTACCCAGTGGTCAGAGTGAGGTCATAACAGATTACAACTCTTCACATCCATAAGAGACACACTTAAGGGGCAGACTCAATGAGCACCAAAGCCCTACTGAAGCAAGTCCTGTCCCATAAGGGTATCTCCTGCACAACAGATCTTCCACTATAAACACAACTGGTCATCACAGCCAACTGGCCTGGAGGTCAACTCCTCCCATTGATACCAACAGCAATCAAGGGTTAACTACAACAAAACTATGCAAACAGCCCACAAAAAAGTTCACCAAGAGCCTCCACCTCAGGTGACTTGGAAGGCTGAGACACTGGACCCTGTAGGACACCAACCACACAAGGCCACTCTGTCAACTCAAGAAGACTTAGCAGCTACTCAGTACATAGAAACAAACACAGGGAATCAGCCAAAATGTGGAGACAAATAAACAAGTCACAAATGAAAGAAATGGAGGACAGCAAAATACTAGATATAGAATTTAAAACCACAGTTATAAAGTTACTCAAGAATCTTTTAGAAACCTCCAAGAAATTTAGTGAGACCCTCAAGGATATGAAAAAGAACCAATCAGAAATCAAGCATACACTGACTGAAATAAAGAATAATATACAGTGATCCATCAGCAGACTAGAGGATCCCAAGGATAAAGTCAAAGATTTGAAATATGAAGAAGCAAAAAACACCCAACCAGAAAAGCGAAAAGAAAAAGAATCCAAAAATCTGAAGATAGTGTAAGGATCCTCTGGGACAACTTCAAGCATACCAACATCTGAATTATGGGGTTGCCAGAAGAAGAGAAAAAGCAAGATACTTAAAGAAATATGACAGAAAACTTCCCCTACCTGGTGAAAGAAATAGACTTACAAATACAGGAGGTGCAGAAAACCCCAAACAAAAAGAATCTAAAGAGGACCACACCAAGACACATCATAATTAAAATGCTAAGGGCAAAAGGCAAAGAGAATCTTAAAAGCAGCAAGAGAAAAAAAAGTTAGTTACCTACAAGGGAGTACCCATACGACTATCAGCTGATTTCTCAACAGAAACTAGTCAGGCCAGATGGGAGTGGCAAGAAATATTAAAAGTGATGAATAACAAGAACCTACAACCAAGATTACTCTACCTAGGAAAGCTATAATTCAAAATTGAAGGTCAGATAAAGAGCTTCACAGACAAGAAAAAACTAAAGGAGTTCATCAACCACCAAACCAGTATTATATGAAATGCTGAAGGATATTCTCTAAAAAGAGGAAGAAAAAGGTAAAGATAAAAATTATGAACAACAAAGGAACAACAAATACATACCAACAAATGAATCTAAAACTCAAATGAATTTGATGAACAGAATAAACTAGTGAATATAATAAAATCAGGAGCATAGAAAGGGAGTGGACTGATAATTCTTGGGGGGGAAAGGGGTGTGGGAGATGCAGAAAGAGATTGGACAAAAATCTTACACCTATAGATGAGGACAATGGGGGAGGTAAGGACATGGGGTGGAGTGGGAACTGGGTGGAAGGGAGCTATGCGGGGGAGGGAAGCGGAACAACTATAATAATCTGAACAATAAAGATTTATTTTTTTTAAACAGTGAGTTGTCTGAGATGTGCAACTAAACTATAATCTCCAGGAGAGCAGGAAATATTCTTGATTGGCTCATCCCAATCTGACATATATTAAAATGCCTGGTGTAGGGAGGGAGGGTAGGGTGCTCATTAAACATTTACTCAATGACTTAATAAGAGTAATTAACTATATTCTTAGAACAGTATTCTGTAAGAAAATTTACATTATTTTATTAGAGGAACATCAGTGTGTGTGTTTTGTACATTTTCTGTACTCTTACTGTTGAAAAAGTTTAAGATACTCCATGTCATATCAGATATGTGATCCATTCAACCTTATATTTTTATCTCTTACTGTAAAACTTATAGGAAGCCAAAAATCTCTTTCTATACATGAACTTTAGAAGTTAAAGATGTGCTCTAGAACTGATGCCACAGGGGCGAGTTCCTACTGGGGACTTGAGCTCTAAGCCAATAGTATTCTTGGCTTCACATAGGAAAGAATTCAGGACAGGAGTCTAACAAAAGGTGAAAGTGGAAAAGCATGTTTTATTGAGTGGAAAGTCTGCCATTGAATGGCGGACTCTTCTCAGGAGAGAAGAAAGAGAGAACCTAATCATCCAGGAGACTGAGTTTATATCTGCTTATAGTTTCTAAGGAAAATGACTAGTATGGAGAAATAGAGACTAGGAAAATAAATTGGGATTAATTTGAACCTTTACAAGGTATATTATGTGGTCTGTCTTCCCTTGGCAGTGGTTGGCAAATTCATTAGTCAACAGAGCCAAATATCAAGAGTACAATGACTGAAATTTCTTTTGAGAGCCAAATTTTTTAAACTTAAACTGTATAGGTAGATACATTGCTATTAACTTAATTAGGGTACTCCTAAACTGGCCTTTGTTAAAAACTTCCTCAATCTGATTGAGGTATATTCGCTGAGGTCGATGCCTTCCAACTCTCCCATCCACACTAGTCTTATATACTTGTTTCGTCTATCTGCTTTCGTTCATCCTCTATATGTCCAACCATCTCAACATACCTTTCTCAATCCTCAACACTACATCGTCTTTCACTCCACAATGTTCCCTAAAGTTAACTTAAACTTTACTTAAAGTTTTAAATCTTAGTTAAACTATAAGTACATTGAATAAAACTTGATATCATATTTAATAACGATATTATTTATTGATAAAATTAAATTCCTTACAATTTACCTTGCAATATCCATAAAATTAAATCATGACAATGACTGACAAACACTAATGTGTACAATGGCCTTGCATCTCCTTGGAAAGTTTGGGTGAGTCAGGTTTGTATGTTTTTTTAATTTTAGGCAGGACTCTAGGTTCTCATCAATAAGACAACTTCTCAATTTACTCTTGATAAGGTTCATGATTAAAAATGATTGATCGCATAAATATGTAGACCCGAATAAGGAAAGAACAGCAAACAGTAGCTTCTTCAGTTTATTATATGAGTCAGGAATACTATTCCAGGTGTTAAAAATCAACATATCTTTCATTTCCAGTTCTTTCAAAGCAGGCCACTTGTGCTGTGAACTAAGTTCACATATGTTTTTCTCCAATTTTTCTATATCAGCACGAAGACATTCAAATTTTGAGCTCCACAATTCTTTTTTTTTAATCCAGCAATTGCATTTCAAAGTTGCCCACGTCAATATTAAAGGGAGAAAAATTTAATTCTGTTACAGTAGCTTTAAGAGGTTTTTAAACCAATGCTAATGTTGTTTTGCTGTTTCTGAATTCCTGAAACCTATTGAGAAAAACTTCCCTGATATTTAAAAGCATGGTTTTGAAATGGCAAATGTCAATATCAGAATTATTTTCTTGGCGATGTTTCAACAGGCTTGGAAAGTGAATCAAAGTTTCTCTTTCAAAATTTTGAGCAAAAAGAAATAATTTGCTTTCAAATGAAATAACTTCTAACATCGAAAAAATTGTGTTTTCTTTCCCTCGTAGTTTACAATTAAGCTGATTTAGATGAGACATAATGTCTACAATGAAATAAAATTTTTGGATCCACTGATGGCTCGTTAGTTCTGGATAGTGAACACCCTTCTCAAGGAGAAATGCTTTAATTTCTGTTAATAAGGAAGCAAAACGTTTCAAAATGTTTCCTCTTGATAACCAACGTACCTTGTTATGCAGCAGAAGATCTGCGTACTCATTCTCCATTTCAACTAAAAATTCTTTAAATTGGCGATGATTAAGAGCTTTAGCTATAATGGAGTTGATAATGTTAATCACCAATTCCATAACTGCAAATTTCTTCTGGAAATGTCTGAGCACAAAGTGCTTCTTGATGAATAATGCAATGGCAAGTAAGTATCTCGTGATTAATTTTTCTTTCAAAATAGCAACAAACCTGTTTCTTATGCTGGTCATACTTTTTGCCCCGTCTGTTGAAATTAAGACAATTTTTTCGAGGGGAATATGTTTTTTCAATGGACTCAGTTACAGCATTTGCTATATCCTCTCCATTTGTTTGACCTTTGAGTGGCAATAATCCTAAAAGTTCTTCTTTAGGACTATAGATTAAATAAATTGTACAAAAAGTGAAACTTGTGCTGTATCATTTTGTCACAAATACTCGTCAACTGCTATTGATAAAGCTGAAACCAATTTAAGGTCTTCGACTTGCTAGCTGGTTATATTCCAAGACATTTTGACTGTTCTGTTTTTCACTGTTTTAGCAGACGATGCTAACTCTTTAATTTTTTTTATTTTTATTTTTTAGAATATCTGCTTTATTTCTAAAATCCCAAAATAGCTCTTCGGATGCATTTATAAAACAATTTTTTATGTATGCACTGTCTGTATATGGTTTTCCTTTCTTAGCAATCTCTTGTCTAACCACAAAACTTACAATATTAACATTGTTGGAAGATTGCATCCAGTAATTAAATACAGAACTTGATTTTTCTTGATTCTTCTGAAGTTCCTCAACTACTTTCTTCCTTGCGTCACCGACAGGATATTTAGTACTAAATGACACGTGTTTATTTGTAAAGTGTCTCCCCAAATTTGATTTCTTGTTATGTGCCAATTTTCCTGACAAATAAGACAGGTCGGAAGGCCATTTAAGTTTTGAATAAACTTGAAAGTCTCAGTCCATTCAACTTTAAATTCATGGTTTTCATCTTCCTCTTTTCTTTGCTTCTTCTTTGTAACCCTGTCAAACTAAAAAGAAGTTTCATTTTATAAACATAAAGCCACCAACACAAAATAATTACAATTCTTAAATTAATGACAAAAATACCTGTAGGATTTGTAGCTGATTGGAAAAATCCAGGTAACTTTATGCTTTGAGTAGGTACTTTTGTCACCTGTACAATTTGCTGATGTGACTAGCACTCCCAATGAGACTGCTGACCTACTGGCTCGCTCAACTGGTGCATGAATCACACACACCTCCCCCGCTGCTTATCCTGCATCCCACCTGTGCCACATCTCCTTTGGCCTGACCAACTGACACCCCCCACTTCTTCTAACACCACTTCTTCAAAATAGACTTGCCCAGGCCGAAAACCAACTGCTGCACATGGGCCACAAAGTTTCAATCCCACTGTACGTTCACGCCCATACATGGTATTTTGGAGAAGAGCCACACTCAGGGGGCCAAAGAGCCGCATGTGGCTGGCGAGCAGTGGTTTGCCAAACATTACCCTATAGTGTGGGTAAACAATAAGATATGGGTGGGCAGCTATTAACCAGTCTTTGCAGGATTTTCCTTTTGTTCCGAAGGTTCCTCTTACTCTTCTTGCATCTTTGATCAGCAGAGTTCTGTGTCTGGCAGGCAGCATGGAGCAGGCCCCTGATTTAACTTTGCTTGACTTGAGTTCATTTACATAGTTCTCAGGCCCCTCACCTATGTTAGATCACCTTTGTCCCCCGCCCCCCACCCAAAAAAAAAGACACCTCTAATTTTTTCTTATGAAAATTTCACTAAATATTTCTAAAACTTGTTGTTATATTGTAGTATTTACTTTTCCTTAAACAGATGCATTTTTCTAATTTATCACTGTTTTGCAAAGAAAACATAGCTCTTTGAAGGCAGGGAGAATGGCTTCCCTGTTTACCCCTATTTTTCAACTTCTAGTATAATAGGTGCTTAATACAAGCTGTGCAAATAAAAAAAGTAAGAAAAAATTAATGAATGAGCAAACAGATTGATTCACCTTAGAATCTCAATAGAAATAATTGCTAATTTTCCTTCTGTTGATTGGACAAGCTATGGGAGTCTGTGGGAACCCTAAAGCCCTAAAGCCCCAAAGCTGACTTGAAGAGTTTTGTCATGTTTTCTTCTTAAAATCGAACACACTTTAGTAGTAACATTCATTAGATTTTCACTATGTTCTAGCAACTACTCTTAACAGTTTACTTAACTTACTAATCCTCAAGATAGCCCTATCAGGTGACTATTCTTATTGACTCATGTAGACTTTAAGCTTCAAGTTATGTGATTTTCCTGAGGACCCCGAGATCTTAAGAGTGCACGAGGATTTGAGTCTAGGTTTCTGATTCCAGACAGTAACTTCCTAACCAACATAATGCATTGTTTACTAGATTGTCTGCATTGGGTTGGCATTTTCTTAATTACTTTCCAAGTAAAATTGTAATTACTGCTTTAAATGCTCCACATAACATTGCTACATTAAAACTGAAATCAATCAGATCAGAATAAAAGGGCTGAGAAGTTAGATTAGCTCTACTTTAGAAACCCCTAAAGAGAAGCTGCCCCCAGCCAGCTTCATTTCACAACTGTCTGATATCCGAAGTGAAGACGGCGAATCACATTTTCTCTTATTGACTTTTCTCATGGTATTTACAGGAATGAGAGTTAAGTATAGATAAGATTTAAAAATCTGTTCTGTGATTAGTGGGGCTTTAGGAAAAAAAAAATATCTTCTCTCCAGAGTTCTTTCCTTGTCTCTGTAAGAGTACTTGAAAGCTGCCTATTATGCACTCAAATGCCATTTGAAAAGGTTGATACATTAAGCCATTATCAGCCAACAAAACCTTAGCGGGAATTAGTTGATCAGAAGGAGAAGGATCTTGAGAGAATTAACCATAAGAAAAACATCAGAGAATCTAGAAGGCCTAAATAAGCTGGAGTTTATGAAAATTATCTAGAGACAGTTTATAGAAAAAAAATATGCTAGGACAAAAATATGATGATAATCTAGGTTAAAGATGTGGTCTCATCTTAACAAACAATAAGAAAGAAGCAAGGCAAGGTTACATAACTCATATTTTTTCTTCAGTGTTCTTCCAGAGGGAAATTGGATTTCAACCTGGAAAAGGAAAAATGAGTGTCCAAGAAAGGATACTGGAATCTAAAACCAGTAAAGAAAATAAGAGCTATAGGTTGTCTATAAAAAGAACTCTGAGCAAAGTATGTAGATCAGGGATATAAATTTTAACTCTGTTAAAAATAAAATTATACAGCCTGTGAACTCAGCAACTAATACAGCCAAGAGTCATGATGAGCATAATATTTCCAAACCACCCAGGGTCCATGAAAGAACAGCTGCTCCAAGTCTACAGCCATATAGATGGTCTCAGGCATAGATGTGAAACCAGCAGGGACTACTGTCAATTGTAAAGTGGAACAGGGACAATTCCTCTGCAATAATTATAAAAATCAATTATTAAACTGATGACTTATCCATACTTAGTAATTAATGAAGCAATCAAGAGTCCCATGAAGGATAAATCACTTCCTGGCATTTTTTGTCATTTTTAAATAAGATTGATGGGTTGAAAGATCAAGCTTTCATTGGCAAGCCATGCTCATTAAAGGAGAAGCTCCTACCCTCCTGCATTCACACACTATTTGAAAATACTAAAATTTTTCCTGGCTGCAAGAGTTCACCAGATCCCTCAGCGTTCCTGGGGGCAAAAAATGTCTGAGAACTACATAGACACCATAATTTTAACTGATTTAATAAAGCCTTAGAGCAAAATCTGTACTTGAACTTTAAAGCCATAATTAAGTTCACTCACTTTTCCTTTAATATGAAATTTTGACCTCAAATTTAATAGATGTAGACCAAGAGAAAAGAAATGTGCTGTCTTCATAAAGTTTTATGGTTCTGACCTCTCCACACCTTTCTCTCCTCACTTTTACTTTGTGAAGCTGAGGGGAAAAATACAACATCATTAGGAATGGCTTATGTCTGCTTGACCGTTGACAACACGCACAGAGGCATACATGCCATATCTTCTACCACCATGAATAAACAGAGTGAATCTGAGATGAAGGCAAGTGAAATATTATAAAAGGCCCACTTTTCATGAAACAAAACAAAAGTTGTCTATTAAACTTTATAAACATCTGGTTGGTATATTTGTCATGTAGAATATGATAGCCAGCATCGCAGCCTCACAGCCATGGGTATATGATGTAGCCATCTGTGCCTGGGGGAAGATGTGGAGGAGGGCAGAGTGCAGGCCTCTCCCACCCACTGGTAGGGCCCCCTCTTCTCTGAATTCTGGACCCTATTCTGAATGTGTGGTTCTTACCTAGTATCTCAGATAATGTTTCCTTAGTCACTAGCTCAGATTAATTTATAGCTCTCTGCTTCTGCCCAACATCTTTTACTGCCCTTTGCTAAGGTACACTTGCGCTGTAGATACAGGGAAGTCTTTAAGAGGCAACGCTAGATTTTTACTATCATCCCTTCCCTGGGAAACAGTTTTTATCAAAGATTCTAATAACATCAAAGCAAGTTTATCAACTTTGCAGATGACACAAACCTGGGAGGAATAGCTAAGAGCACAGCAGCGTTGTTAAGGATTAGAATGGAAATTTAAGAATCTATGTCTAGGCTTCCATCCTACCACTAACTAGTGGTCCTCGGTTTTTCAATAAATGAGAAGAGTAAGGTTCTGTGAGTTATGCTAATGGCACATGCATCTGGGGACTGAAGCATAATTAGGTCCCAGATCTGTTTGTCTAATCCAGTGGTCGACAAACTCATTAGTCAACAGAGCCAAATATCAACAGTACAACTATTGAAATTTCTTTTGAGAGGCAATTTTTTTTAAATGTAAACTTCTTCTAATGCCACTTCTTCAAAACAGACTTGCCCAGACCGTGGTATTTTGTGCAAGGGCCACATTCAAGGGGCCAAAGTGCTGCATGTGGCTCGCGAGCCGCAGTTTGCCGACCACTGGGCCCTAACCTTTTCTTCTGTATACCAGAGAAGTCCAAGTAAGAAGTGATTGCCTCTGAAATAAGACAGTGGCGGTGATCATGGAAAGGATGCTAAAGGACAGATTCAAAGGATATGGAGGAACATTATTCTTTGGTAGCAAAGTAAGGGGAGGCCTGGAGATGAGTTCAGGGTGATGCAAACCATGATCACCATGGCCACTGACTTAGACAAGGCGAAGCTGAACATGTCAACCAGGTTTGAAAAAAGAAGGAGGCTTAATTTTGGAAATAATGATGATAAATTTACATATATCAAGTAGCAGGTTTCTTCCTGTAGAAAGATCCTATATAATAAAAGGCTAATATGCAAATTGTCCCCTCCACCTGGAGCTCTACAAGTAGTTCGCCCTGGAGACTGGGAGTTTGACTGCTCGCTATGATGTGTTCTGACCACCAGGGGGCAGCATGGAACATAGCAGGCTTTGGCTAAGCACTGCGACCTCTCACCAGCTACCTGAAGGGGATGGAGGTGCGGTGAGAATGCAGGGAATCCTCAGAGCTTGCTTTCACTCCCCCTGCTACCCTCCCTCAGGATGCCAGGGCTTGCACATAGGACACCCACGAGGAGCCCACCCCACACACCTGTGTTGTCTTCTAGGTAAGCTGGGCCATAGCCACCAGCACTACAGAGTCCAGTCAGGTTCTCCATGGATTCATGCAGGAGCCGATCTACAAGGCCAGCTGGAGAGAGTGCACTGCCCATCTGCAGCATGCTCTCTCTTACTTTTTTTTTTTAAATATATATATTTTATTGATTTTTTACAGAGAGGAAAGGAGAGGGATAGAAAGTCAGAAATGTTGATGAGAGAGAAACATCAACCAGCCGCCTCCTGCACACTCCCCACTGGGGATATGCCTGCAACCATGGTACATGCCCTAGACTGGAATCGAACCTGGGACCTTTCAGTCCGCAGGCCGCCACTCTATCCACTGAGCCAAATGGGTTTCGGCAAATGCTCTCTCTTACTAATCCCAGGTGCAGCCCAGGACCCAGAGGTCAGCTTGGAATTGCCCTTTCATGCCAGATGCTTGTGCTTTGATCACCAGCCAGGTTTAGGGACCACACCCGTACTTGAATTTTATTCACTTAGTCTCTAATCCTAGCTAATAAAAGAGTACTTTGCAAATTGACCATACCACACCTACCAGCCAATCAGGAGTGGATATGCAAATAAACCCAACCAGGATGGCTGCCACCAAAGAGAGTCGGAGGGAGGCTTGGGTTTCCCTGGCAATGGAGGAAGCCAAGCTTTCTGCCTGCCCTTGCCGGCTCAGGCCTCCACTTAAGGCTACAAAATTTCAATTATGGAATCCCAATAGAAATGGCAGCGGCCACATAGCGAGCAGAAGGCTTGGTTCCGATGCAGGCTACAAAGGATCAATTGTAGAAGATACATAAATCCCAGATACCAGGGCCATGGCTTGGTCACTGGGGGGAGAGAGGGGGGTGGCCAGCCTGAAAACCACCACAGGCCCCAAGGGAACCCCCACCCTGATCCAGGACACCCGTCAGGGCAAACTAGTCGGCCCCCACCCATGCACCAGGTCTCTATCCTATCTAATAAAAGAGTAATATGCAGATTGACCATCACTCCAACACACAAGCTGGCTTCCCCTATGTGGTCAAAGATCCTGCCCCACAAGATGGGAAGGACCAGGCCTGCAAGGGAGAGCAGTTGGGGGCAATCAAGCCTGCAGGGGAGGGCAATTAGGGGTGACCAGACTGACAGAGGAGGGAAGTTGGGGTTGAACGGGCCTGCAGGGAAGGGCAGTTGGGGGTGACACCAGCCTGCAGAGGAGAGCAGTTGGGAGGGTGGTACAAGGCCTGCAGGGGAGGGCAGTTAGGGGTGACCATGCCTTTAGGGGAGGGCAGTTAAAGGTGACCAGGCCTGCAGGGGAGAGCAGTTAGGGGCAAATAGGCTAGAAGGGGAGAAGTTAGGCATCAATCAGGTTGGCAGGGTAGTGTTTAGGGGGTGATCAGGCTGGCAGGCAGAAGTGGTTAGGGGAAATCAGGGAGGCAAGCAGGCAAGCAGTTGGGAGCCAGCAGTCCTGGATTGTGAGAGGGATATACGACACCCCAATTAGGCCCAATTCTGGCCTAAATGGGCAGTAGAACATCCCAGATTGGACAGGGTGCAGTCTGGGCTGAGGGACCACCCCACCCTGTGCACAAATTTCATGCACCAGACCTCTAGTCTCATATATAATTGACTAAATAGGTTTAAATGTCAGAAGAGATAATTTGGGACTCACTAGTGGCATTAGAGATGGAGATGATGGTCAAAATTGTGAAAGTGGGTGAGGGTGGACAGAATGAGGAAATGAGTACCAAAGTCCAAGCAGGAAGAAACACTAACTTTAAGGAGTGGACAGAGGAGAGAGAATCTCAAGTGAGATTTAAAAGAGGCAGGTAGAATAGGGGATAAAGAACCATGGGATATTGTGGTTACAGAAGCCATGAAAACAGGAGGATCAAGAATGTGTAGAATGTGGCAAAGGAGGCTCTGAAGACCCATCAATGCCAATACAAAACCACTCATTGGAGGATTTGTGTATTCTTTACTTCATATGTATGCATTAATATATAATATGTCTTATAAATATATTTGCTTCATATATAGACATGTGCATATATACATATTTATATTTTTGCATATGTAAATGCATATATGTGTGCATATATTTTATAATTATTACCTTAGAAATAGGAAATCTTACAGGATTCTTAAAGTTCTACCTGCTAAAAGTATTTCATTTTTAATGATAAATCATGCTCTCTCTTGCCTCACCTATAAAGTATTTTAAAATTTTAATTATTTGTTTAAAGAATTATATCAGCTATTTTAATTAGTTAATTTAATGTTTTTTACATATATGAAAGAAAATCTTAAAAATAAAAATTACAAAATTAAGAAAAGAAAAATAGAAATGTTCTCCTTTTGGCTGTGATCCAGCTCCAGTTTTACTCCTTTATCTCAGATTCTCTAAGCATTGGCCAACTCTCAAAGACCTTCCCAAGAGCAGTCTTACTTAGAAGTGATTCTATCAACTGCCTGAATGCCCTGGGAAGTGCTCCAGCTGTTATCTGGCTGTGCTGTTCTTATCAAACTGGCGTGTCTTGGGAAAGCTGTCTTCAGGTCTCCACTTCTCACTGAGGTTTGCTACTATGTGGTTTTGGTGATCGTTACACGGAAACCCTAATAAGAAAATTGAAGTCTGTTGTTTACATCAAACTAAAAATATCCCGGTGATTTTAGTCTGCATTAACAGAAGAGTCAGACCCTGAGAAACAGTATCTGTATTTTCTCCTGTACTGGTTGAACTATCTATTATTACTGTGTTCTGTTCTGAGTGACAAATTTTAAGAAAACGAATTCATTTGAATGTATCAAGAATAGGGTAAAATGAGAAATGTTCTGTAAATTGCTTTGTGTGTGTGATGATAATATCCAAAAGGCAATCAAGTGGACAAAGTTTCAGAATGGAATGCTCCCTCTGCCTTCCTCCTCTCCTTTAAAAGTGTGGATTGTTCCACAGATCACTCAGCAATTGCCTGCTTGACAGCCAGAACTCAGCTCTGCCAATCAGCAATCAAAAACTCTCAGCAGGGCCTTCCGGGCAGAAAAGAGGAAATAGCCAAAGAAAGAGAAAAATAATTCTAGTACAGTGACAATCAATGTGGGGTTTTATTTATTTATCTTTGATAGAACTTTCAAAAACACATTTCCAATGACTGAAAGATTTGGGGAATGTTGGCTTAAAAGCATACAGGTGATTGAAAGAGGGAAAGGGGTGTGTGTAGGTAAAAGAGAGTAAAGGGGGGTGGTTGAATGGTGATAGAAAGAGATTTAATTATGGTAGTGAACACATAATACAAAATATAGGTGATATATTATAGAATTGAACACCTGAAATCTATATAATTTTATTACCCAAATGTCACCCCAATAAAATCAATAAAAATGCATTTTATTTTACTGTTTTCATCACCATTTATTCCCCCTATGTCTTTTTTCACCTCCACCTAACCCTCTCTCCCGTTCCCAGAATCACCACACTGCTGTCCATGCCCATGAGTTTTCTATCTCTTAATTGCTCCAAAAAGCATACACCTTGCTTGATTCAGGATTCTTCAGAATCTCTAAGGTGTGACTGTACACATGACAGATTTTCCCGCATTTATTTGACCAGTGTATTCACTGTAATCACCCATTCTCCAACAGATCTAGCAGAATGAAATGCCTGCTACTGATCAGGATTTGTATGTGTGGAAACCAGGGGTTGGTTTCTTCTCCAGGTTAAGGTTAGTAAGACAGAGATGCATGTAGGGATACATTTAACTACATACATCTACCTCCTTGCTAAGAGTACAATCTACCTCCTTGCTAAGGGTACAATTTGGAAGATAATACTGCTTCAGTGCTAGTTATAGGAAACACTCATTTTATCCAGTAATCCTTTCAGGTACCACATATTATCCTCCTGTCACTATTCTACAAATGAGGACTTTGAAACTTAGAGTATTTAGGCCACTTGACATAGCTTACAGAGTTAGTCCATGGTGGGGCAGGGATTCATATGACCTTGTGCTTAATAGATACTCAGTTTATGTTAATTGAGTTCAATTAGCTTAAGTGGCATCATGTATTTTAGTGAATTGACTTATGAAGTTATTCATCACTCCTCCTCTGAGGTAGGGTATTTAAGAAAATATCTACTATGTAAGCAAGGACTCCTGCTGAGTTAATGCTTCTAATAGAATAAACTAGAAACTTCTTATTGTATCCTGGTGCTATCAGCACTAGAAAAAAATGGATTTGATTTCTGTTTTTATTATTTTTGCTGCAAATGAAGGGAATAGCCTTAGGAAAGTGATTTGCCTGGCATTTGATCTTTGTAAATAAATTACACATAATTAACTTCTTTTGGTTTTAGTAAGTTGCTAATTAGGTGATTTGTTGAGATTCCTGGGGATTAAACTTTTGGCTTCCAGCATGGAGGTAAAAAAGAATCCACTATCTTAGAGAAAACAAAATCATCAGGACTTCTTGAGCCCCCAAAGAAAATAAATGATAGACAAAAAAATTGGCAATGTGAGGCTTTAATCTGAGCATTTAAAGCAAAACAGAAACTGATGAAATCTTATGATCAAAGCAGTCAAGTTAAAATAGAACTAAATTATTTATTTAGCTGAGGGTAACGTTTTTCTTTGTAATACTTACTATTTTTCTTAGAAATCAAAACCCATCATCTCAATTGTTTCATAATGTTTTCGTTTTCACAGCATGGAATCTAAATGGCTCTACGGCTATATTATTAAATTAAACCTTATTGTTCCCCACATAGAACTCAACATTTAGTATCTAAAGGTCATCTCCGAAACATGAGATGGAAAAAATAAAATGTAGCAGCTGCATCCCATTATCCTAGTCAGAAAGGAAGGACGTGAAGAACAAACAGTATGAGATGGCGGCAGCATGGATGAGCAAGAGGGGCTGAGCAATTAATGCCTTGTTGTGAGGAAAACTAATTGGATCCAGGGTTGTTTTCCTCACATTTTCAGCATGCATTAGAACCAGTGAGGATGTTGAAGGGTTGAAAATGAGAACTAGATTAAGTTTATTTTATATGACCTTTATTTATTGAATGAAACGAACTTGATTTCTGGAGACAGATATGCTAGCTCTTGAACTTCAGGTGATTACAGTAGGTGTCATGATGATTTTGTTGGATATTAATCGTAAGTAAGTATGAAGAAATTTTTTTAGGAATGTCATATCAGTTTAGGTTACACGATCTCTCCTTTACTCTTTACATTTCAAATCTTGGCATTTTGCTGTTTAATTTCCTTTGCCCTGGCTACTCATATGAATGCTGCAGCATGCCTAGCACAAGATACACCTAAAGAAAGTTCTATGAAAGTGAAGTTGAATAGAAAACAATAATTTAATAATAGTCTGGTTCCTTTTAAGGCTTTTGGGTCCTTAGAATTTGGGTAAATCCATTGATGTATTTTATTCCTTCAGTATGTGGGTGAATATCATCAAGATGGTTTATTTTTACCATCACCTACTGATGAAAATCATCAGTTAATGCCTTCCTGCAGTATCTAACGGTGGAGAGAACATAGAAACCCTCTAGTAAACAGTCCCTTGACTGGTAAGAAAATAAAAGCTTAGAGAGAAGAAATCTGCTGAAGTCATAGAGCTAGTTAGTGGCAGTTCTGGGATCTGAATTCAGGATACTAAGATGTGGTTCTGCTCCCTTTTCACTGTTCAGCTTTGAGTCTGTGCTCCCTGAATACCTGGACCCACTGTTAGTTATCTCATGATTAAGTGCACACTCAGTCTGTGCCACTTTTGTTAATAGTCACTCAGACATACCCAGAACTCTATGCAAAAGGCTCAGCATTCTATGAAACAAATCATGGCATTTTTCTCCATAATTCAACAGTGAATTTGGCAAATGTAGGTATTAAATGTAAAATATAAATACTGTTATCTTTTACCTTCAAGTAAATACAACCCCTGCAGTTCCATCCATTACTTGCTTACTGGAGGTTGTTATATGTGGAGGAGATGGCCACCATTTTCATGTGATTTTCAAATCATTTCCTGGTTGACAAGATGCTCACTGGTTAGAAGTATTGTAAGCCCATCTCTAAAACAAGGTGAGAAGGCCTGAGGCAAGTTTGGAATTGCTGAGCATTTTGGCAGGAACTGTCTTAAAACTGACCTTTATAATTATTGTGCAGAGGAAATCCTCAGCTTGAATTTTTCAGTCTAAAAATGTTATTACCCCATTGTGAAAACACACAGGATCAAATAAAAGTAGGGTGATTGTTTTTAGTCATTTTTCAAGAGCAAAGGCAATTCATTCTGATTTTTTTAAAACCAGCTATAGAACATGGGAAAGAGTGCTTCTTATTGCATTGTTAACTAAATGCCCTCCTGGTTGTTAATAAGTCAAAGGTAGGTGGTTCCAGCACACAGCCAGCTGTTAGAATGGGAATAGTATATCATTAAAGCCTATTAGATCAGCATACTTCTTTTCAAATTTTAATAGTATGTTTTTAAATCTAATTTAAAGTGAAAATGTTAAAAAGAATAACTAAAGTATCCCAATAAAGACTTGGTTCATAGCAATCAGCATTTAAATCAGCTTGTGAGGTTAAAGAAAGGTTCAAAAATTCCATAAAATTATCTTTTCACTAAAGAAGGGCAAAATACTCAATGAGCATTAGCATTTTCTGGTGTGTATGTAGCTATAGAGAAAGTGTGAAAGGATGCACTCCAAAGTGTAGATGGGGATCTCTGAAGAGGAGAGTGAGGGGAAAAGGAATGTGGAAGTGAAGGATATGCACCTGTAAGCCTCTTCTGTGTTGTTTGAATTCTTTTTTGAGTACTGTTTATTTAATGAGAAATTAATAAAATCATATTAATAAGATACATTAAGTGGCAAATGTATTTTAAATGGCATTCCCCTTCAAGAAACACAAAATGCTTCACATACATAATTCTATTGTCATTGAAGTACCTATCTTGACAAATTATGAATTTGCATGTAAAATCAGTGATTATTGTCATTAAAATAAGATAATCATGCATACAGGAAGCTAGCTGTGTTTATCAAAACCAGAGAATTTTTTTTTCAAAATTTAATAATTGTCATTTAATTGGCTTATGTACATGTTTTAAATATTTTGAAAAGTCAAGTGGTAGGTCCAAAGAATGGACTTGATTTGCAGATGTCCTCATCATGTCTTGTGTTTTTTAAGTTAGTGTAAAAATTTGAATGCTGGGTAGTAAATATTAGAAAAAGCATTTTATATCTAGATTCTGGTGACTTTTAGTATATTGTTTCATCAGGGTAGTTTTGCAGACAAATCAGTGCCTGCCTTGATTTGTCTTTACTTTGACCTTTATGTAATTGGAAAGAAAATGTATCTAATCAGTACAATTTACTTCATCCGCATCAAGGAATCACTTTGGTGATTGTGTGTGTGTGTGTGTATGTGTGTGTGTGTGTGGTGTGCATGCTATAGAGGTCTTCAGACATCCAGGATGCTAAACAGGATGTTATGATTTACTTCGAGGCAAATGCATCCTTGCTGTCATTCCCTTAGTAAGTAAATTTTTATCAGGTTAATAATGAATAAAACTGAAAAACAATTTCATTCATATTTAATAAAATTTATTTTTACTAAAGATATGATTGTATCCTATTAAAGGCATCACCTTTCCATATTTTCTAATTATATTTATTGAGGTGACATCCTATATAATAAAAGGCTAATATACAAATTGTTTCCTCAACTGGGAGTTCTACTGGGGGTTTGATCAGGAGCGGTGGAGCCAGACACCAACTGCTCATGCCCTCCCCTCCTAGGATGGCCACACCCCCATTATCCCTTCCACTGGGGGCAGGGCTGGCCGGCCAGCTTCCTGTGCCCCATCCCCCTGGCCAGCCTGGCCTGATCAGCCCAATAGGAGCATGTTGGCAGGACCCCACCCCTGCATGAATCCATGCACCGGGCCTCTGGTTAGTTAATAAGATTACATATATTTCAAGTATACATCATTTGTATATTGTACTGTGTGCCCACCACCCAAAGTCAAATCATTTTCTGTAACCATATATTTGCCCCCTTTGCTATCCTCCCATCTACTTCCCTCTGGTAACTACCATACCATTGTCTGTGTCTACGAGTTTCAGTTTTATGTCCCACATATGAGTGAAATCACATGGCTTTTAGCTTTTTCTGTCTGATTTATTTTGCTTAGCATAATATTCTCAGAGACCCTTCATGTTGTTACAAATGACAGCATTTCATCTTCTCTCATTTCTGAGTAGTATTCCATAGTATATATGTACCACATCTTCTTTATCCAGTCCTCTAAGAAAGGATTATTTGATTGTCTCTATGTCTTGGCCACCATGAATAATGCTGCAATGAACATAGGAGTGCATATATCTTTGAAAACAGATGTTTTGAGTTGTTGGGGTAGATACCCAGATGAATTACTGAGTATCTAGAGTTACATATATCTTTGAAAATAGATGTGTTGAGTTGTTGGGGTAGATGCCCAGATGAATTACGGAGTATCTAGAATTCCTTATTTTGATTGATCCATCTAAGAATGCAGATTAGTACTCAAATAATTACCCAGTAAGTATTATGAATACTTTTCACCCATGCCATGGCAATTTCTGAAAAGATCCTTACATATTGTGCATATATTGAAAATATTTTTATCTATTTTAAGAATGTCTTAGAGAGAGCCATTAAACTGTCAGAAGGGTTCATGGTAAGTAGCAGAGCCCACATATGAACTCAGAACAGCTACTTTTGCAGCTTTTCTTCAAATAAGATGACTGTGCTCTCAATGATGATCTTCTTTATTCTCATTGCTAGAGCCTGTCAATCTTTCAGCCATGGCGCTGGACACATTCTGGTTTTACTCTCACTTCCCTTTTTGCTTCTCTGCAGCTGGCATGCCTTTGCCACAGGTAAACACAACATCAGTAATAACTTTCACCTAAAGGTGTAGCACTCGATTCTGCAGGCCCAAGATGTCTCAATCTCACACCTGTAAGAAAGCAGCTTCCCCTACCTCTAAGTTCAGGAGTATTGGCTCACTAGTGCCCCAAGTATAGCAAGCCTGTCTCCTTCAGTGTACACTGAAAAGGAGCAATGTTTTGGGACAGAAATGTGTCATTTATGTAAAATGTCACACTTGTAAATCACACACACACACACACACACACACACACACACGCCAGCCCAGTCATGTAGATTTGGCCTAGGGATATGGTGGTGGTTTTAGTTTTCCTATTCTGTACTCTTTTTTTTTTAATTGTTCAGTTTATTAATTAAATTGTTTCCCCTTTTTTATCCCCCTGTATCTTCCCTCCACCCTGTACCTATCCCACCCTCCGCCCTCACCTCCCCCTCCCCCAATGTCCTCTCCCATTGTTGCAAGATTTTTGTCCAATCTCTTGCTGTACTTCCAGCAACACTTTTCTCCCCAAGAATTGTCAGTCCATTCCCTCTCTATGTCCATGTTTCTGTTATAGTCACCAGTTTATCTTGTTCATCAGCCTATCAGTTCACTTGATTTTTATGTTCATTTGTTGATAGATGTGTATTTGTTGTTCATAATTTATATTTTTACCTTTTTCTTCTTCCTCTTCTTAAAGAATATCTTTCAGCATTTCATATAATACTGGTTTGGTGGTGATGAACTCCTTTAGCTTTTTCTTATCTACGAAGCACTTTATCTGATCCTCAATTCTCAAAGATAGCTTTGCTGGTTAGAGTAATCTTGGTTGTAGATTCTTGCTCTTCATTATTTTGAATATTTCTTGCCACTCGCTTCTGGCCTGCATCGTTTCTGTTGAGAAATCCTCTGACATTCATATGGGTGCTCCCCTGTAGGTAACCAACTGTTTTTCTCTTGCTGCTTTTAATATTCTCTCATTATCTTTTGCTCTTGGCATTGTAATTATGATATGTCTTGGTGTGGTCCTCTTTAGATTCCTATATTTTGGGGTTCTGTGTACTTCTTGGGCTTTTAAGTCAGTTTCTTTCACCAGGTGGGGGAAGTTTTCAGTCACTATTTCTTCAAGTAGGTTTTCATTACCTTGCTCTCTCTCTTTTTCTGGCACCCCAATAATTCGGATGTTGGCTTGCTTGAGGTTGTCCCAGAGGCCCCTTACGCTATCTTCAGTTATCTGAATTCTTTTTGTTTCTTGCTTTTCCAGCTGAGTGGATTTTGGTTCTTTGTATTTCAAATCTTTGACTTGGTTCTTGTGGCCCTCTGGACTGCTTTTAGGACTTTGTGTAATATTTTTATTTCAGTCTGTGTATGCTTGATTTCTAGTTGGTCCTTTTTTTATCTGTGAGGGTCTGGTTCGTATCCTCAGAGGTCTTGTACATTTCCCTGAGGGTCTCATTCATTTCTTTGTAAGTAGCATTCATCTCCTTGTAAGTCTCATTCATTTGCTGGTTGGTCTTGTTTATTTCCTGGTTGGTCTTGTTTATTTCCTGGTAATGCTCATTAAGTTGATCAGCCTTTTGTAGGAGCCTCTTGAAAAGCCTTATAACCGTGGTTTTGAACTCTATGTATTGTCGTCTTTTCTCCTCCATTTCTTTCACACCTGATTTCTTTCCATGTCTCTGCATGGTGGCTGCTTTATGTGGTGGATATCGTCAAAGGGACAGTGGCTCAGTCTCCCCAGTTACCTGAGGTGGGTACTCTTACTGCAATCCTTTATGGGTTGTATTCAGTGTTTTTGAATTTAAACCCAGCTTTTTGTTGTTAGCCCTAGGAGGGTTTGACCTCCAGGCCAATTGTCTGTGAAGCTCAGCTGTGCTCAGGTTGGGTGGGCGGAGTCTCCAGGCCAAGCAGACAGCGTTAGCTCCGCCTTATGCAGCCCCAGGGGCTCTGTGCCGGGGGCAATGGCTGCCAGCACCTCTGAGAGAGAGCTGCTGTGGAGCTCCACGGGCTGCAGGGGAATTCAGACTGTCCCCAAATGACCTTGCATGCGCAATGTCTCACCCAGGGTCGTAAAACAAAGCAGACTGACTGTTTTCCGAATGAGAGACAAGTCGCAGTGCGCTCTCTGCGCCATCACGCAGCCGAGCTGTTCATGCGAGAGCTGCCTTCTCCACAAGCCGGCAGACCCGGCAGACCCGGCAGCACCCGAGCTTCGGCGTGCCCTCCCACTGTCCAGTTTTCACCCCGTGTGATAGTGGGTTCTCTGGACTTCGCCCAGAGCTGGAGAATCAGTCAGTGGGATGCCCCTGTCTCCCTGTTCGAGAAAACTGGCCGGTTTTCAGCCGCCCGCCCTCTCCACGGCGTGTGCTCCAAACCTCTCTCTGCGCGCGAATCTTTCAACGCTGTCCGCCGCAGCTCCTCCGGGTCACAGTGTCTTATCTTTACTTTTATTTGTGGAATTTTCACTCTGCGAGCGTTCTGGTGATTCTGGAAGGTGTTTGTTCCTTCGTTAAGTTGTAGTATTAAAATTGCTGATTATGACGGCAAGATAGGTGTTTCACCTTTGCCGCCATCTTAGTTCCTATTCTGTACTCTTAAACATGTATTCCCACTGGTGTGGCCATCACTCAGGCCTTAAGACTGCTACCTTCTCATCGACTAGAGAGTTCATCTTGGTGCACAGGCACGTTCCACTCTGTGCCCTAATATCTTTTGCACTTTCAGAGGTTGGAGCTTCTTGTCATCCTCCAGCCACTGAAGATTCCTCTGAAGGCCAGCTTATGTGTCCCTAAAACACCTCTCAACTTATTATAACAAACTATGGTAACTGCTTATTTCATTTCAAATATTTAAATTTAGATAAAGGTCAAACTTCTCTATCATTTCTCACTTATTTTCCAACACCTGCTTATTACAAACAGTCATGCTGTATCAGAATAATCATACTTTCCTGCTGTTTGCAAATATTGTTTGCCCTGTCTGGAAAGGCCTCCTATTTACCTTCTGAGGTTCAGTTTAAATACCTCACTTCTAGAAGACCTTTCCTCCTCCCATTCCCCTAAGCCTTCACTGTTAGATGTTCCTTTCTTGATATTTACTTAAGAATTTGTTTATAGTGCAGTTAATATACCAATTATACTTCTCTAGGCTGGCTATGGACATGCCTGTCTCTTCCATCATAATGTATGTATTGTTCTACTTTCCGGGAGAATATCTGTTCCATGGCAGTCATTCAAAAATTGTCTATGGACTGAATAAATGAACAAATGAATTAAAAATGGAATTGTCTGAGAAGTTGGATGAATTTCTCCTGAGCTTTTTAAAATAGTTGCACATATTGAAGTTGACACAGCATATTTAGTATTTGAAAGTATGATGTATTGAAATTAGAAAATTCCTGATAGGAGTTGCCTTTTGCTAGCAGTCTGAACCTGTTCAAGGAGAGTTAGCAAATGGTGATCAGACTATCTGGTGAATGTTTTCTTCTTTTTTTATATATGTTTTTATTGTTGATAGTATTATAGATATCTCTCATTCTTCCTCCCTACCTCCTTTAGTGTTTTCTTTTTAAATAAGTAGCCCTCAAACCATGGAATATCCTGATTAACAACACAAACACACACACACACACACACATACGCACAGACACACACAGACCCCAGATCACATCTATCCTAATAAAAGAGTAATATGCAAATTGACTATACCTTTGCTACACCAAGCCACGCCCTCAAGCCAATCAGAGTGACTATGCAAATTAACCAAACCAAGATGGCAGTTAATTTGCATATCCACATGCAGAAGAAAGCGTAGATGGAAGCCAAGCACTGCAGAAGGGAGCAAAGTTGGGAAGAAGTAAGCAAGCAGGGTGGGGGAGAAGGGAGTGAGCAAGGCAGCGGAGATGGGAGAAAGCGAGGTAATGGAGAAGGGAGCGAGGCAGCAGAGAAGGGAGGGAGCTTTGCTCAGGCCACAGGAAGCTCTATTCTTACAGGAATCTTCTTGGAATGGGTCTCTAGTATATATATATATATGGCTAATATGCAAAGTGTCCCCCTCCTTAGTTTGACCAGGAGAATGGGAGTTCGATAGTTTGTTATGGCATGTGCTGACAACCAGGGGGCAACCAGTAGTGGGGCACTGAGGGAACCAGAGAAGAAGAAGGTAAGGAGATGGGAGGCAGGGAACCTGATGGCCCTCATCGCAGGGCAGGCCTAGGTACTCTACCCATGTATGAATTTTGTGCACTTGGCCTCTAGTTTAAATATAAGAAACTTCATTTATATTAAAAACTGGATTACATAAAGTTCGATTATATGTATTAAGAGCAGAATGTAAATTATGGTGATTAAATAAGCAATATTTACTAACTTACAAGGTTTTCATTTTATGTGATTTAAAGAGTTTTCTTTGAGTTTTGTTTGAAGAGAAATTATCTAGAGATGAATTCCCTAGAAATATTTGTTCTTGATTTCTCATTTCCCTTTAATGATAATGTTACATTTCCTTCATTTGCTTCTTATCTTTTCCAAGATAATTTCATGCAACCACCAGCCAGGTTACTGTTAGAAATGTTTCCAGGCTTATATTTGGATGTGGCGTTTTAAAGAAGATTCTGTCCTTAGATGTGGTTACATGTGAAACATTTATTTACTCAGCACCACCTCAGTGAGACCCATGACGATCTCAGTTGTGCTCATCCAAGGACAAAATTAGGTTTTAAGATTTAACCAGGTGGCATAATAAAATATAACTAAACTTGTTTACCTGATAGCAATAGAAACAAAGAGAGGCCATTTAAACTACCAACTCCTACAGAACAGTAATGAAATGCAAAGTTAAAAATGTTAATGGAAGAGGTTAACAAAGAACATATATGCATGTGTGCATATTCCATGGACCCAGACAATTGTGTACTGTGGGCCTGGGGAGGGGAGAGAGCTGGATGGACTGGGGGAAGGATGGAGGTGTGGTTGACATAATAAATAAAATAACTTAATTTTGTTGCTCTGAAATAAATAAAATGCTATTAATAAATATTGACCTTCTGAAATGAAATAATAGCAAAGAAAAGGGAAAACAAGAAAACTAAACCATCTCCCAAAATTGAGAACTACCTCATGAATTATGGAGCCCCTCCCTTGTGTCCCTGCCATTTTTATGCATCTCACTTTCTGCACTGGCCTTGGCTTTTCTCATGTTAATAACATTCATTGTGTCTTCCATTTTAATCTATTGGGGCCTAGGCATCTTTGATTGGTCCATTAATTATCAATGCCAAACCTTGTACAGAGAATAGGCATCAATACATGTTTTTTGAATTGCATGGAACTTTTAAGCAGGGATAAAAAGTATGCCAACTCTAAGACTGCATACTGTTTTCTAAACCTTAAGCAATTTAATTAAGAAAAAAAAAGGTAAAACAGATCCCTTTCTTCACTGCATCAACAACAGTAAAATACAGCTATCTATGAGTTTTCCAGTACGAAATATGGTAATCCTAGCCATAATCTAGGATGTTTGGTGCTACATATATTATTCATGACATGTAATTATAATGAGTAGCTTGCTTTTTAAAGGACATGTAGTGATGTTAGCAGTGAGAATGAAATTGGCCATTTTCCTCCCTAACGCTCTGTGTCTTCCCAGGCAATAAGATATGTCTTTGTAAGTAGAACCTGTGGATAAAAAGATGAATCACCTACTATCTCAAAGCCTCATTTTAATATTTAATTTTACTTTAGGCACGTTCCGGTACACTTGAGAAAGCCTTTATTTACTTTTATTTCCTAGCATTAATTTTGTTGCTCTGAAATACACCAAGTCCTTTGTTTACTAAGTATTAAATTAGTTCTAATATTGTGAATGTAATGTTTTATTTTTATGAATGAGTTTGTATTCCAAAATTCACTTAGTGCTGGATGATTACACTGATTATGAACCTTATTCTCCCTTTTTCTTTTCAACAAAAGCTGGTGGGTGGATGGCAGGGCAATTCATTCTTGGGCACTAGCTTTATTCATTTCCATGCGCTAGTTAATTCTGCCATTCTGCTCATGGAAGGTACCGGTCTCTGTGGCCTTGTGAGCACAAAAAGAGCATCTAACCTCCAGACCCTGATCACAAACTCTTCTTCTACACTGAGTACATTTAATGATGAAGACCAGTCATAAGGAGATAAAGAGAAGAGTGCTAATAATTATTAATTACCTATTACCTGCCAGTCACAGTATCAGGTATGTTACACGATCTCTCCTTTACTCTTTACATCAACAGAGCTATTCATACTTTACAGAGTGTACTGAGGTGAAGGGAGGTTAAATGACTTTCAAAAGTATCTTAGTGAAAAAGTTTCAGACATGAGACTGAGTCCAGGACTTTGTGCCGAAAACCGCATGATGACATTCTTGTAGGCACTTTAGAATTATACTCCTGATGGTATACTCTAAGAACCCATTTTTATTACTCTGAACAAAGGGAGCTTTCCTTTATTTATTTCTTAAAACTTTCAATATAGCATTCCTCTGCTACTCTATTCTTATTACTATTTCTGTAAATTAAGGAGAGAACATATCTCTCACTAAACCGATGTATATGATCCAAATATTCCACGTAGCATCTGGATCTTCTGCTCATCTCAGGGAGGATTGGGTCAGCATCCCTTGTCTTTATTTTTGCCCTGCTGCTTATTATCTGTAAGTATAGTTAAAAGTGCTCATTTTCTAAAAGCCCAGTTAATATCATAGTAAATATAAGCAGGAAAAATATATAACTTTTCCCAATTTTATCTTTGCTTTTATATACATTACTTGGCAAATATACAAAATTTGGAATGGGCTGTGGATTATGAGCCTATATTTATAAAACACCAGGAAATTTCCAGGTACATATATAAGTAAAAAGCCATCATATTTACATTTAATTATAAAACTGAAGGGTAAATGTGAAAAGCAGTACATTCTGAATGCATGACACATTAATTCCACACATTTTTGTCATTTTTACCTTTGCATATAGTTATTTGAAAGCAAAAATAAATCTGTATGGATCTGTTTTTAATAAGATAGTGCTTTAACTTTATTTTAATAGCTTACATAAATTCCCTTTGTAGTTAAACTGACTGAAAATGGAATGTGATTGTAAAAAAAAAAGTGTCCTTATATTTACATTTTACTTCCTTGTTGAATCAAATGTATGAAGATATTTTCCTGTATTTTTTTAAGAACTCATGAAATAAATGTTATGTGTTAAATTAAATTGTATGCAAAGGTAGCAGTTTTCACTCAACTCCAACACTTTATTTGGCTTGGTTAAAATGACTGACTGACATATGTCTGCTAAAAATAAGTTGCCTATTTAATAAATGATGTTCAAAGAAGTTGGTCAGTGATAGTTCTTCCTGTCTTATTAAAGACAATATATGCTTTCTACCTTTATTTCTCTTCTTTCTTCAGTAAAGTTAGTGCAGATGACCTGTATTCAAATTATTCATATTATTTTAGAAATACATTTAAACTTAACACTGAATTTTCACATTTAAATATTAGGAAAAAATATAAGCATATTGCAGTTATTCTGTAAAGATAAACCAAGATAAGACCTGCAAAGTGAATGAAGATTTCAGCTCACTGAGTCTTTCCCAAACTTTTGAATATTCTGATATATGTAGGCTCAAGCTTAGTTAAATAATAAGCAATTAAAATTAATAGATTAATTTTCTACCCATTAATTTTAAAAACCGTAAAAGAAGTGCTCTTTCTTTCTTTCTTTCTTTCTTTCTTTCTTTCTTTCTTTCTTTCTTTTTTTTTGTGTGTGTGTGTGTGTGTGTGTGTGATAGCCACAAAATCATTTTTTTTTGAATTTTAGTTATTTAATGCAACCACTAATCTGATGTCACCAATAAAATCTAAACAGTTATAGCACAAAACCAGGGTTATATTGAGTGGGCATGCATTGATAGTCTATACAATGTAACATTACAACAGAAAAAAGTAATTGAATACAAAATTTCCCATGACTTTTCATGGTTTTCAAATTTCATGGCACAGATTACAAAACAAACAAACAAACAAACAAAAACAAAAAACTTGAATAAGCCTTTACGTTTTAATATCGGGTTGAAGATTTAAAACCTCAAGCTGGCCCCAAAATGTCAAAAATGCAGGTAAATAGTTCCAAGGTCTAGATAAGACTTTAGTTATGCTTCTGAAGGACTAGTCTCCCCCCTGGCAAAAACCCTATAGAGTCAATTTCTCAATGCAAACATGTCTTTGTAAATACTGTGATAATACAAACTTGGAAATATACCTGAAATCAGAACAGGGATGAAAAACAATACATCATCACATCTTATTTCTGACCTGCCATCATAGAGCTGCCTGAGTCCAAACCCTGAACACTGTCCCTCAATATAAAACTAAATTAAGAAGACAATGATTTTTACCCTCCTGGCTGACAACCTTCTACAGAATTATCCATTACTACATATAAAGGCAGTCTAAGCTCTGTTAATTTGCTTCTCTAGTCTGTAATTAGCAAAGCACCAATTTTATAAACTGATATATGGCAACTCAAAATATTAAACACATTTTTCAAACAGAAGCAAACATTTTCCCCCATTGTTAGTTCATATGCCATGTTATTCTTAACTTACATAGCTACCAACATAGAAAGAATTAGGGAAGCTTTGAACATATCTTGTACTTTTTATCAAGGCTAAAGTGCAAAATATCTCCATATCTCTGGTATTTTAATAAAAAGCATCTTATTTTTTACAGATGAGGACTAAATGTGACATTGTAAACCGAGTTTCAGATTTATTTTGCCTCTGTCCCATAATGGAAAATTTCCAAGCTTCAAAGTTTGTTAATTCCTATTTCCAACCATTTTTTTTTCTGCTCATGTCTATCAATCATTGCCTTTCAGAAAAATTAGAATAAATGCAAAAGGGATCTAGTAATCTATATAAAAACCAGCTGTGTCAATGTGGCAAAGAGAGAATTAATGGATATTAATAGAAAAAAAATTTCATCATGTTAATCTTAGCTCAAAATTCCCAGGGACTACTAATTTACCCAATAAATTTTAAAATCCCTAGATTAACCTACTGAAAGCTCTACCTATAGTCTGTTCCAAATTTATCTTTTAAATGTAATTTCCCATTTGTTCCATTGATTCATTTGTTACATTGATGTCACATTGATTGTATCACTTTTCCTCAAACATGTTACTCTTATTCCTATCATTATTTAGTTGGATTCACTACTTTCCTAATAGAAAGCATTCATTCATTTATTCATTCACTCTTTTATCCATTCACTTATCATACTTTTATGAATAAAAGTACATTCTAGGCACTAAGGATATAAAAATAAAGAAAAGACAATTTATTACATGGAGAAGCTCATAGTTTAATAGAAGAGATATAAGTATAGTATTTAGAGTATATCTTAATAATTAGTAATAAATTATGATTTCTCCAAGTATGCAAACCTTATCTAACCTTTAAGTCCTGGACTATCACTTCTTATGATATTTTTCATTGCTTATATTATTTACTTTATAAAGAAATCATGACTTCTTGAACTTATCTCAATAAAAATGCATTTATAGTATTTAGAATTACTATTATTATTGATGAAAGCGGTTTTTCAAAAAAAATCATCCAGAAGTATTAAGTATAGTGTTTTTATACATAGAGTTAGTGCCTAATAAACATTTTTGCAAAAATTCTATATAATAAAAGATAAACATGCAAATTTGACCATACCTTTGCTCCTGATTGGCTATGCTACCAGCCAATCAGGAGCGGGGGTGGGGCCCCGGGGGTGGAGATGAAATGGCAGTGGCGGGGAGCGCCCAGCCCCTGGGCACTGTGAGGGGAAGCTGCGGCGGCAGGGAGTGCCCAGCCCCCTGGGGGCCAAGTGATTGCAGGCAGCCAGGACTGAGCTGAGCAGGGCAATGGCTGGGTGTGAGTCATCAGTTGGATATCCCCTGAGCGCTCCCAGTTTGTGAGAGGGGGCAGGTTGGTTTGAGGGACCACCCACTCCCAGTGCACGAATTTCATGCACTGGGCCCCTAGTAAGTAAATAAAAGAAGTAAAGAAAAAACCTGGGCAGAAGAGAAGAAAAAAGTCAACACATTTAAATACAAATATGGAATAAAACACATGTGAGGAGGCAATATTGCAATACCACTGAATTAATCTAATATAACAGATTATTGCTTTCAAGATTCAGTATTATTACACTAAATAATCATTAAATCTTAGTAGTGATAGTCTGGAAGAAGTACTCGCAACTAGTTTAGGAGCAAACAGCCTATAAACATCACATCAAAAACTTTACCTATGTTTGTAATCCAATGAAAGAATATTGGGAGGAATTTTCAAGAGCCAAGATGCTAAGAACTAAATCTGAACTCTTTTCAGATGGTGATAATCAATAAACAATTGGTCCTTTTCTACAAAAATAAAGGTGATTATTCCATGGTAAAAAAAAAAAATCAGCATGAGCCAATTATGGAAATTCCTTTCCTCTTACTAGTAAATGGATGAGGAAGGTACTTGTGAGCCAATATTGGTCAATGGACTTGTTTAGGAACTTGAAAGAGTCTGTGTTAAGGCAAAAACAGACTGAAGATAAGAAGAGTGAAAACTTACAAAGAACTGGGATGCTATCTTATGTGATAGGTCCCTGAGATGGCCATACCTCTGGATTTTTTTATGTTAGATGATGAATGTTTATAGTGTTTAGTTAAGTCGGGTTAGTATTTCATTGCTAGTTCCACTGCTAGTAGGTTCCTAACTAATATAAGGACTATTGCAAATGATCATATTGTAGTATAAAAGCAACTGAAAAACACTCATTAGCAATTTAGATATGAAGTTAACTAAATTCTTTGAAAAGCAAAAGCAAATAATGCTACTTGTAAGATTTTTCAGCTCTAAAGATGTAATATTTAAAAATATATTTTATTGATTTTTTTACAGTGAGGAAGTGAGAGGGATAGAGAGTTAAAACATCAATGATAGGGAAACATCAATCAGCTGCCTCCTACACACCCCTTCCTAGGGATGTGCCCGCAACCAAGGTACATGCCCTTGACTCTTCAATCCACAGGCCAGTGCTCTACCCACTGAGTCAACCCAGTTAGGGCTCTAAAGATGTAATTTCAATGAGTTGAAAATATGTTTATTTGCATGTGATTTTTTAAAAATCCTAATGATCCTATATAATAAAAGGCTAATATGCAATTCTCCCCTCAGAAGTTCAACCAACCGGGAGTTCGACTGCCTATTATGATGTGTGCTGACCACCATGGAGTGGCACTGAATAAAGGAAGGCTCTAGTCAGCAGCTGGCAGCCAGAGTAAGGAAGGCCCCAATTTGGCCCTTATCACTGGCCAAGCCTAAGGACCCTACCCATGCATGAATTTCATGCACTGGATCTCTCTAGAATGACTTACTAGGTGTACTGGTTAATAATGGTGGATTGTATTAAAAGAAAAATACAAGAATTCCAAGAGAAACATCAAAAGTGCTTTACTAGTAATTAGCAAGTTAATAAATTATAACAGTATAGTTCTATTTATGTTTTTAATATGGAAATGTTCACTGTCAAGTTTAGGGTCCTTTGCCCTGATTGTGGATGTAAGAAAAGAGAATATGAGAGGTTCTGTAGAAATAAATGATGTAAAATTTCACTACATTTTAATGTATTCACAATCAACATATTTCTCAAGACAAGTAAAACAAGCAAATATGATTCTGAGTAGAATTCTTAAATGGGTTTTGTAATGTCTTCTCTTTGTTGTGAAAATAAGACAGGATTTAGAATTTCACATGCTATAGAACATATTGATTCACAAAATGAAATGGCTCATTTGTGTTATGTTCATTTAAATTGTCCTATTCTTAGTGTCATATAGTTACCTTCAAAGTGGATCATGGATACTGATAAGTATATTTTTTACAAGTATAAGTACATTTTATAAGTATATTTTTATACCATTTGGCACAAATGCTACAAGATGCTTTACTAAGATTGAGCAATACTTAATACTTAATTTAGTGAGGCTAAATTCTGTGTATCAAAATGAAATTTATAGACCTCAAAATATTCTTCTCTATTGTATAATCACATTCTGTATGTGTTGTGTGTGTGTGCGCGCGATTTAGTCTATTTTTCCTGACATTGTAAATCACGAAATTTCTCTACAACTGGCAGTTTTTTCTTTTCTTCAAGGCTGCCTCCCAATAGCATATTTTTGGTAAAAAGTATGTGTCTAGTAAAGTAGACAATACATTTTAGACTAACCACCATTTTTACTGTAACATTAAAAGGCAGACTTCTACAACCCTGCATTGAAAAGAGAAAATATTTGTCCTTAGTTAATGTAACTGGGCCGATATTTTTATAGCACAAGAAAAATATATTTGATTTCATAAAATAAGATTTGAGCCCTGGTCAGGTGGCTCACTTGGTTGGAGTGTCATTCTCTATAGCAAAAGGTTGTGGGTTTGATTCCTGGTCAGGGCATACACCCAGTCCAGATGTGTATGGGGCATGACTAATTGATGTTTCCCTCTTACACTGATGTTTCTCTCTCTCTCTCCCCACTTCCTCATCCTCTTTCTCTAAAATTAGTAAAAATATCTCCTCTGGTGATGATTAAAAGAAAAGATTTGAACCCTAGCTGGTTTGGTTCAGTGGACAGAGCGTCAGCCTGTGGACTGAAGGGTCCCGGATTCAATTTCAGTTAAGGGCACATGCCAAAGTTGCAGACTCGAACCCCAGTGGGAGGTGTGCAGGAAGCAGCTGATCAATGATTCATCTATTGGTGTTTCTATCGGTCTCTCCCTCTCCCTCTCTATCTGAAATCAGTGAAAAAATAAAAGATTTGACAAATGCTAAGCCCTCCACAAATAACAAATATGGTAACGCTCAATTGGCTTTTTTTTTTTTTTGGCTAAGATAAGTTTATTTTTTTTCTCATGAAAGGGAATGAAAAGTTTTATCAATCAGTACATTTAAAATAATGCATTTGAGCAATCTATCTCTTGAGTCAGTGGTTATCTGTTATCTTTGGATCTACATAAAAAATTTTGCCTTCTTCGCAGTATTTTCCTATTTACTTGATTGGGTCCAACTTATTGTTGTTTTTAAGTTTCAAAATGTTCCTATAATATATTGTAACTGGCATATAGTAATGTGTCTCTTTACATTTAGAAATTAAATAAGTTATGTGGAAAAAATATTTATTTCCATAATGATATTGAAAAACATTAAAATCTATTAATGTTACATGCAATAGTTTCTTTTTTTTTGGTTTTATGTTTTTTAAATTTTTTATCTTTATTGTTCAGTTTATTAATTACATTGTTTCCCCTTTTTATCCCCCTATAGCTCCCCTCCACCCTGTACCTACCCCACCCTCCACCCTCACCTCCCCCTCCCCACTGTCCTCTCCCATTGTTGCAAGGTTTTTGTCCAGTCTCTTGCTGCACTTCCCACAACCCTTTTCTCCCCAAGAATTGTCAGTCCATTCCCTCTCTATGTCCATGTCTCTGTTATATTCACCAGTCTATCCTGTTCAACAGCCTATCAATTCACTTTATTTTTATGTTCATTTGTTGATAGATGTGTATTGTTGTTCATAATTTTCATCTTTACCTTTTTCTTCTTCCTCTTCTTAAAGAATATCTTTCAGCATTTCATATAATGTTGGTTTGGTGGTGATGAACTCCTTTAGCTTTTTCTTATCTGCGAAGCACTTCATCTGACCTTCAATTCTGAATGATATCTTTGCTGGATAGAGTAATCTTGGTTGTAGATTCTTGCTGTTCATCACTTTGAATATTTCTTGCCACTCCCGTCTGGCCTGCATCGTTTCTGTTGAGAAATCCGCTGACAATCGTATGGGTGCTCCCTTATAGGTAACCAACTGTTTCTCTCTTTCTGCTTTTATTATTCTCTCTTTGTCTTTTCCTCTTGGCATTTTAATTATGATGTGCCTTGGTGTGGTCCTCTTAGGGTTCCTATATATTGGGGTTCGGTGCACTTCTTGGACTCCTAAGTCAATTTCTTTCACCAGGTGTGGGAAGTTTTCGGTCACTATTTCTTCAAATATGTTTTCATTGTCTTGGCCTCTCGCTTTTTCTGGCACCCCTATAATTCAGATGTTGGTATGCTTGAGGTCCCAGAGGCCCCTTACACTATCTTCAATTTTTTGGATTCTTTTGGTTTCTTGCTTTTCCAGCTGAGTGGATTATACCTCTTTGTATTTCAAATCTTGAACTTGGTTCTTGGGGTGCTCCAGCGCACTTTTAGGTCTTTGTATAATATTTTTTGTTTCAGTCAGTGTATGCTTAATTTCTGGTTGGTCCTTTTTCATATCCTTGAGAGTCTCCTTTATATCCTTGAGAGTCTCCTTCATTTCCTTGTAGGACTCATTCATTTCCACGTTGGTCTTGATCATTTCCTTGCAGGTCTCGTTTATATCCTTGAGGGTCTTGTTCATTTCCTTGTAGGACTCATTCATTTCCTTTGTGGTCTTGCTTATTTCCTTATAGGCCTCGACCTTTTGTTGGAGCCTCTTGAAAAACCCTATAACCGTGGTTTTGAATTCCATGTCCAGTCGTTTTTTTCCCTCCATTTCTTTCACATCTGATTTCTTTCCATGTCGCTGCATGGTGGCTGCTTCCCTGAGTTGGTCAATCAGCTTTGTGTGGTAGACTTCCTACTAGGGACAGTGGCTCAGCCTCCCCGGTTACCTGAGGTGGTTATGGGTTGCACAGTCTTGCTGAAGTTAAGCTCAGTTAATCGTTGTTAGCACTTGGAGGGTTGACCTCCAGGCCAATTGTCTGTGAAGCTCAGCTGTGCTCAGGTTGGATGGGCGGAGTCTCCGGGCCAAGCAGACAGCGATAGCTCTGCCCTGTGCGGCCCCGGGGGCTCTGTGCCGGGGGCAATGGCTGCCAGCACCTCTGAGAGAGAGTAGCTGCCAAGCTCTACTGGCTGCCGGGGAATTCAGACTCTCCCCAAATGACTTTGCATGCGCAATGTCTCACCCAGGGTCGTAAAACAAAGCAGACTGAAGGTTTTCGGAATGAGAGACAAGTCGCAGAGAACTCTCTGCGCCGTCACGCAGCTGAACTGTTCGCGCAAGCTGCCTTCTCCACAAACCGGCAGACCTGACAGCACCCGAGCTTCAGCGTGCCCTCCCACTGTCCAGTTTTCACCCCGTATGATAGTGGGTTCCCTGGACTTCGCCCAGAGCTGGAGAATCAGTCCAGTGGGGCATCTTTGTCTCCCTGTTCGAGAAAACTGGCCGGTTTTCAGCTGCCCGCCCACTCCGCGGCGCGCACTCCAAACCTCTCTCTGTGCGAATCTTTCAACGTTGTTCGCCGCTGCTCCTCCGAGTCACAGTGTCTTATCTTCACTTTTATTTGTGGAATTTTCACTCGGCGAGCTTTCTGGTGATTCTGGAAGGTGTTTGTTCTTTCGTTAAGTTGTAGTATTAAAATTGCTGATTATGACGGCAAGATAGGTGTTTTACCTTTGCCGCCATCTTAGTTCTCCTCCATGCAATAGTTTCTAAATATAATAAGCATATACCATAGCTTCTTTAAACTATACTGTTAGTTCTTTTTATATAAATGGCTCTTAGAATAAATCCTAAACAGTGTACAATTTATGAAAAAGAGAGGAAGGAATGGAGGAAAATAGCCATTCAAGCAATCTGGGAATTTCACAGTAACAGCTGCAGCTGTTATAAAGTTCAGATGACAATAAATTATTTGTAAGCAATATATAATTGCAATCTATATTTATTATATGTAGCAATGCCATTTTTATTTCTGTAATTAAGTTATCTTTCTGGAGAACAGTGTTAAATATATATTTATTTTACATTAAAGTTTAAATTAATAAGATATAAGTTGTCAAGCAAGCTTATCTTATTTCTTTAGTTTCTAACCTTATGCTTTTGCTTCTCCTCTTTATCTAGTAATTTGCATTGATGCACTAGACTTCCAGGAAGCACCTCAAAGTGTTCTATCACAAAGAATTATTAGAACGAGAGCTTCAAAGCTAAATCTTCCCTGGTAGCTAAAAAGCAGATAAGGACCGTATAAATCTGATTCCCCAAGACAAGGAGTTCTATAAATTAAGGGCAAATAGGCAAGAGATTAGGCAACATGTGATTTAAGGTAAAAGTCCTTCAATGGCCATGAATAAATTCCTTTTAAAGACATTGTATTCTGTTCCCTAAATAAAAATGTGCCAATTCTTGAATGATTAATAACAAACTTTTGCTTTGAATCAATGAGCTAATAAAAAATGAATAAGTAACATCAGCAAAGGTCATCTGGTCTACCTGTTGCTTTAGATTGGTTTATTCTATTGCCTTTTCATTTTCCTCAGCTCTCAGAAAAATGATGACTGATATGGTCCAAGAAAATTAAGACATTTGAAATATCTGGCATCATGGTAACATTGGTTTTATGCCAAGGCAAATATGCGATTACTGTGCCTGCAATGACTATAATATAATCAAAATGGAAATAATTTATAATACTGTGCTTTATGTCAACTATACATCAGCAATTTTGAGATATGGCATAGCATCTTGCTTCTCTTAGGACTAATAATGTACATTTTACCTAAGTCATAATTTTAATTTACTGCCCTTGTTAAGATAGTTTTTTTTCTCTCAGTCTAACCACAGTTGGTATTTAAATAACATGTTAAATAAATATTGTTTTTGTTTTATTCATCTTCCAGCCATAGATCTTTGTTTTTAAAAAAAAGTAAACTAGTTCCATGGTTTTGAGAAAATTTAGGCACCTCATGAACTGTACTTCAGGAATAAGTAACTAATTGGTGCTATACTGTATGGGCACATTCAAATAGTTTCATGGATTTAGTGCAGTTTCTCTTTTTATAAAACATGAGACCTATGTCCCTGGTAGAAGTCTTATTGTTAACTTACGTTGTTTACTATATTGCCCATTGGTGAATTACTCTGTTTCATAAGCAGACGTATGTGGTTTATTTTACATGAAAAAAGCATCATACAATTTAGGCAGTAGGTAAATAAATATTATGATTATTAACCATTAGCATGCTAAATAATAGTAATGCATACATTCATTCATTTGGCACAGCTTAATGCCATAAATGGAAATATGAGTCTATGAATCTGTTATTTACTTAAAATTTAATGATAAGACTGAATTGTTTAAGCCCAACCTTTGTTCCTTTCCAGTTTCTCTCTCTAGCGATTATACCCTCATATACATTTGCATACTATAAACCACAATTCTGTTATAGCACTTAGGATTTTGTTCTTTACATCTAACCTAGTGTTAGGAAAGTCTTTTCTCTCCAGGTACCACCATGGAAGCTTTATGAGAAGACAAAGCATCATAGCTTCATCATGTGCCTTTTTCATAGGACTACAAGAAATAATCGTTTAATCAAGAAGCCTTGCACTGTACAGTGTGCACATGAACAATTGATGAATACTTCTTCATGTAGTGGAATATAATTTCATAGTTTGAATTGGTATTTTAATCAAATGAAAGTTACCTATATTGTATTGTCCTTATTCAAAGTTAGGGAAACTCTCCTCTCCTTAGACAAGGCTGTTTCCTAAGCATAGTTTTATTACAAAATGGAACAAGCTAAGATCGGACATCTGAGAGTTGTTTTCTGTACCTGCCTAATATCATTTGAAATTATATTTTTGTCTTTCATTCAGATTCTGACCTCTATCATTCTGATTGTAACAGAGTCATCAAAATCTGCTCTGTTTGTCTGGATCATAATCATGAACCTGTGTTTCCTTCTTCTTAATACTCCTGTCTCTGCATTCCTTCTGAATCTGGGCTCAGTCCTGGAACACACTTGAGTCCAGCTGTAGAGCCAGACTCCTTGCCCTAACACATGTGTCTTCCAAACTATCAGCAAGAGTTTTCCTCACTCACCAGAGGCTCTTCTCCTATTCATGGGGAGTCTCAGCAGTGGCAGGTACCTCAGGGAACAGAATCCTTTGATTCTAGAATCAGTGGTCATCAGTACTGAGATGAATAATGTTTAGCAGTTTCTTTGATCTTTCTCCTTACAGCTTAATGATTCAAGATGATGCGTTTATCTTCTGTTCTTTAGTTCACATCTATTGACTAAAGATATCAATAAAGCTTTCTTTACCCCCATCGCTATTTACTTTCCTGGCACAAATCCCATTTTGTGGGTTTGTTTAATCAGACTTTCACTTTTTTTCTATCATGATACTGACCATCCACTTGACACATTGTGTTGTAATTTTCTGCTTTTAGAAGTTCAGACTATTCAGTACTTGCTTAATTTCAGGTATGTTTTGTCCATCAGAACAGTGGGTAATGAGTTAATAAAGCTTCTATGTCCATTTGAAAGAACTATGAGAGGTATTCAACAAGTGGCCTATTATCTAAATGTTACTAAGAATGAAAAACATAAAGGAGAGTTACAGCTGCAGTTGTGTGCACAACTATTCCAAACTTTATGCACAATAACAAAATAGCACTTAGCACATTAATGGTTATTTCTATGAAAAAGCTGCAGTGTGAGTTATGTCATAAATTAAACACTAAAATTCTGCTCAAACATTATTTTTAAAAATTAGGAAATGAAGGCAAGAGGGGAAAATATAACTTGAAAATAGCATTGTCCCCTAATTAAAATCTCAGTTTTTAAGGAAGTAACTTTTCATTAATTTTCTATTAATGAAGTCTTATTACAATAAAATATGTATCTGCTAACGTTTCAAACATACTTGAAAAACCAACTGATTTATTGACTCAAACCTCAGTTTTGGGCAGCACTACTTTTTCCTATTACTCATAAACAAACCTTTATATATTATATATTATATGTATTATTATATAATATGTATTTTACCATATATCATTGATTATTTCACCTTTCTGTTCCTCCTGGGGAGTAAACCTTCATTATACTCACTGGATACACAACAATGTTTGAAAAATACATACTCTTTGTTTGTGTGCAACTTATGGAATCTATTTTAATTAGTGTTAAGTGTGAATGATGAATGTCAATACCAGTTAATGTAGGACTTTCACCTTAATACACATAAGAGAGGTTATAAAAAGCATTTTTTCCTAACAAAAAGACAAGCAAACTTTATCTAAATGGAAGTTTCTCTTCAAATAGTTTCTATAAATGTGTAGTTATGCTAGTAGCACTGCAATTCCTCAAAAATTCAGGCCAGGTTCTTTTAGAATTACCTGGAACACTCACTTTGAAAGCCCATTCATGTACTCCCTACACATGGATGTTCAGAATGGACTTGCTTGTGAAAGCTTTATTCTTTGATAATACTGAGTGAGCTTCAGAAGTATCACATTTGGGCACCACAGTGTATTCTAAAAGGATTTTATGGCCATTAGGTACATCTGGCTCATGAGTAATTGTCTTATATCCGTCGCTTTGTTTATTTCACTTAATCTCTGAGAATGTGTTATCCCTGACCACTCTCAAATTCAACTGGTGTTTTCTTAATCTCACCTTGATGTCTAATATGTATCTCAAAATCAACCCAAACACAACTCTTGATATTACCTAACAATACAGCTTCTATTTCAGTCTTCTCCATCTCCATAAATGATAGTACTTTTCCAATTGCTCAGACCAAAAACCTGGAGTCATTCTTGATTCTTTCTTTTCTCTTCAATATCAGTCCATGAGCAAATCCTTCTGCCTATACCCTAAAACTGTATACAATATCTACATGGTCTCCCCACTTCCACCTCCACTTTCCTACAGTCTGTTCTCAAAACATGGCCAGAAACACATATTTTCATTTTTGTTTAGTACTCTTTAGTACACTTTAACATGCATTATGATTTTTTATTAGATCTTTGAATTTTTATATGCATACAGGTATTTCATGAGTGATTTCTTTATTATTGTATTGTAGCTAGAGATAGTAAATGCTTGGACATATGCTGAGATATTTGCATTCTGGGTAATTGTCAATTTTCATAAATCTATGTTTTTTGGACATAATATATTCTCTAATTATTGAATACAGAATTATATATTTTTGGATCTTAGAAGTTTGGCTGTTAAGTTTATTAAGCAAGATAATTTATTCTTTTTAAATTAAATTCTTTATTTTTTAATTTCTTTATTGATTAAGGTATTACATATGTGTCCTCATCACCCATTACCCCTTCCAATCCTCCCTCCCCCTGTCACCACTTATGCCCTCACCCCCCTTGGTGTCTGTGTCCATTGATTAGGCTTATATGAGTGCTTACAAGTCCTTTGGTTGATCTCTTCCCTTTACCCCCACCCTCCCCTCCATTCCTCTGAGGTTTGACAGTCAATGCTTTTCTGTCTCTGGATCTGTTTTTGTTCATCAGTTTATGTTGTTCATTATACTCTATAAATGAGTGAGTTTATGTGATACTTACCTTTCTTTGACTGGCTTATTTCACTTAGCATAATGTTTCCCAGTTCCATCCATGCTCTTTGAAGCAGCCACCTTTTTCTCCTTTTTCTTCTTCTTAAAGAATACCTTTCAGCATTTCATATAATACTGGTTTGGTGTTGGTGAACTCCTTTAGATTCTTCTTATCTGTGAAGCTCTTTATCTGACCTTCAATTCTGAATGATAGCTTTGCTGGGTAGAGTCATCCTGGTTGTAGGTTCTTGTTATTCATCATTTTGAAAATTTCTTGCCACTCCCATCTGACCTGCAAAGTTTCTGTTGAAAATCAACTGACAAGCGTATGGGTGCTCCCTTGTAGGTAATTTAGTGTTTTTATTTTACTGCTTTTAATATTCTCTCTTTGTCTTTTGCTCTTGGCATTTTAATGATGATGTGTCTTGGTGTGGTCCTCTTTGGATTCCTTTTGTTGGGCTTCTGTGCACTTCCTGGACTTTTAAGTCTATTTCTTTCACCAGGTAGGGGAAGTTTTCAGACATTATTTCTTCAAATATGTTTTCAGTATCTTGCTCTCTCTCTTCTTCTGGCACCACCATAATTCTGATGTTGGTATGTTTGAAGTTGTCCCAGAGACTTCTTACACTATCCTCAAATTTTTGGATTCTTTTGTTTGTTTGTTTCTTTTCTGGTTGAGTGTTTTTGCCTCTTGATATTTCAAATGTTTGACTTGATTCTTGCATTCCTCTAGTCTGCTATTGGGTTTCTGTAAGATATTTTTTATTTCAGTCAGTGTATGTTAGTTTCTAGTTGGTCATTTTTCATATCCACGAAGGTCTCACTCATCTCCTTGAGGGTCTTGCTCATATCCTCAAGGTTCTCACTAAGCTTATCAGCCTTTTCTAGGAGCCTCTTGAAATACCTTATAACTGTGGTTTTGAACTCTATATCCAGTCATTTGTTTTCCTCCATTACTTTTGTTTATGATCTGTTTCTTTCTCTCCCCATTTTCACTGCTTCCCTGAGTTGGTAGGGTAGCTTTGTGTGTTAGGTGTCTTGGCCTCCCCTGTTACCCGAGCTGTACATTCTTGGTGGACCCCTTTATGGACTGTGTGTACAACCTTGTTGCAAATAAGTCTTGTTTGTTTTTGGTATCACTGGGAGGAATTGACGTTCAGGTCAACTGGCTGTGCGGATCAACTGTGTCTACTCTAGGATGTAGCTTTATGTGCCAGGACTTGCAAACTTGCCAAAGTCTCTGTGCTCAGTTTGGATGGGGCAGAGTTTCTGGGTGAGGCAAAGTTTCAGGGTGGAGCCGACAGCCTTGACTTCTAGTCAGCCCCGGCCCATAAGGTAGCCGAGTCCTAGTGTCAGCAGGCAATCACCACAGGCAACTGTGAGAAAGGTGCCCTCGCTTTTCACCTGCCATCAGATTGTCAAGTCCCCAATGAATCCGGAATCACAGATTTTCGCCTGGCACCTGGGTTCAGTGCAATCGGAACTCCTTTTCCCTTCCACCAGATGCCAGCCACACAGTCAATAGAACACCCTCACTGTGAGCACTTGTGTGTGCCCCTGGACCTCCTCCTCTGGCCGGAGCTCCTTTCTCAGGCCAGACACTCTCAGTGGCCATTTGTCCTCTCTGCACACACTCGAGCACATGCCTCTGGAGCTCTGCCTTTGGCTCTTCCCCTGGGATTTTGCCCACAATCCAGATTTTTCCCACAAGGGCCTGGTTCCCCAGGGTTTGGTGTAAACCAAACTGGTTGCAGTGCAGCCTGTAGTTTCTGTTTCCTTTCCGCTAGAGCACCCCTGCCAGGCTTTCAGACACCCCGTCCACTCGCGCACAAGAGTCTCCTACCTTATTTGGGTTTTGCAGAGGCTATGATTATCTGTGTGCACTTCTATGTCCCTCTAGTTTCAGACCTCCCAGTCAGCCAGCCCTCCCGTGGTTCTGGACAATTTCTGTTTTGTCCTTCAGTTGTATTTTCGAAATTGTTGTGTGGGGCAAAAGCCTAGGTATTTGCCTATGCCGCCATCTTGGTTCTCTAAATTCTTTATTGTTTAAAGAATTACAAAAGTATCCTTCTAGGTAATTTCTTAAAATTCAACCCTTTCTTCTTTTAGTTTAAAAATAAAAATGCATTTTATTTCATTGAGGAGAGAGGTATATTTACACAAAAATATGGCCATCTATGATAGTAGGTAATTCCCAGTTCTAAGCTGCACAACTATCTTGGCAGAAAAATAAAACAAAAATGAAAATGAACAATTGGCTGCCATTGTTTCCTTGCCTGTGGCCTTTCTTTGATGTCACAGCAGGGCAAAGATGTGGCAAATGTTGTATCACCAGATGGCCATGAGACCTGGAATGCCTAAACATAGTTCTAATTGATTCTGTAAAAAGAACTTTTCAACTTGCTGTGGGGCTGATCCCAGCTTGATCCAGTACATAATTAAAGGACATCATAATATTAAATAAGCTGAACTCAGCAGTAGAAAGCTAGTAGTCCAGGCAGAATGTGCTCAGTGAGTGGAGAAATTTACCTGCTCTCGTTTTAACTCTTCGTAGAATGGATGAACCTAAGTCATCCCATTTCAGAATGATTGTGCCCATTAAAATATTTTTGGCTTCAGGTAGTAGAATACTGGATACACACTGGCTTAAAAATAATGAATTCTGAATGGTCATTATTATTTTAGCAAATGAGAAGCCTGGAAAGAAGGTGTTCTAGAATTGACTAATTTTATGGTCCACTGATGCTAGGAACTTTATTTCCTCACTCTGTCACCCTTGATGGGCTGTCTCTATAGACAGGTATTTCCTGACATAGTTGTCCTAACACAACCGTTCAGAAAGGCAAATAGGAGTCTTTCATTCTGCCCCAAACACCCACCACCTCTCCCTCATAGACATTCACCATTGAGAAATATGCTACCAGATTTTCCTAATAGATTTTATTTCAGATCTTATTAGTCATAATTATGCCATATATACCATCCCCTACCTACACAGGAGCCTGAATCAGTGCATATCTAACATGTCCAGCCTCTATTCTGGAAAGCTGGTCAACTCTCTTTTTGTTTTTGTTTATATATATATAAACATAAAAAACCAATGATGAGATAGAATCATCCATGGCTCCTCCCACACAATCCCCACTGGGGATCAAGCCTGCAGGTCAGGCACAAGCCCTGACCGGAAATCTAACCATGATCTGGTTCATAGGTCAATGCTCAACCACTAAGCCACATTGGATGGGCAGACTGATTCTCTTGATGTGGGAGAAGACTGAGAAAATTTGTTGAATAAACAAAAATCAGAAGGATATTTTGAGGAATGTCAAGTTTTGTTTTTTCTGTTTTAAATGCAAAAATATGGGAGCTTTTTATTAGTTCATAAGTACATTTGTACTTATTTTGAATGTAGGAGGTCTAATATTTAGAGGCACTTCAGGAAGTGAAGCTACATGCTGCAGACTTCGTGGGAGAGACCAGTCAGCACTTGCTCCTCTACCACACTGCCCAGTCAGAGCTGAAAAGAGCACCTGTTTGAGACCTGGAACAGCTCTAGTGAGCAATGAGCCTCAGGTAGACCACTTCACCTCTTTGGTACTGGGGTCTTCATACAATCAGAGCACGTGTGTGTCTATGGAAAGGTGCTCTTGAACTGAATTTCTAACGATTGCTTTTACCAATCACTTCTTTGAAGGTCTCTCAGCTGTAGGAGTGTTGAGTTTTTTTTTTTCATATTGCTGAAACATCCAGCAGAAACAGAGTTGACATCTCTCAAGTCATCTCTCAACACAAAGGATTTAATGAAAAATCATGAATAAATACTTACTATGTACAGGATGCCAAAAGGAATAAGTTACAGTTCATTCCCTTGGAGGGGGGGGGGGCTCATTGTAGAAATCCAAATCAATATATTCATTAAAATAAAAATCTCTCACAGTTTGAAGGAAGGAATGCAAGTTAGGACCACTCAGCTGGGTTAAGAAACTGTGATTTATATATAAGAGAAAAATGCAGGAGTTTTTTTTAATTTTTTTATTTTATTGTTTAAATACTACAAATAGTAGCACATATGCCTCCTTTTATTCCCCATTGATTTTCTCCCAACCTCCCCTCCCCTTCCCCACACACACATGTCCTCAACCCCTCCCTCCCTCAGTGTTTTGAGTCCAATGGTTATGCTTATATGCATGCATACAAGTCCTTCGGTTGATCTCTTACCTCTCCACCACAACCCTCCCCAGCCTTCCAGCTATAGTTTGACAGTTATATTCAATGCTTCTTTGCTTCTGTATCTATTTTTGTTCATCAGTTTATAATCTTTATATTCCACAAATGAGTGAGATCATGTGGTATTTTTCTTTCGCTGACTTGATTATTTTACTTAGCATAATGCTCTTCAGTTCCATCCATGCTGTTGCAAATGGTAAGAATTCCTTCTTTTTTACAGCAGCATAGTAGTCCATTGTGTAGATGTACCACAGTTTTCTAATCCACTCATTTGCTGATGGGCATTTAGGCTGTTTCCAAATTTTAGCTATGGTGAATTGCTGCTATGAACATAGAGATGCATAATCCTTTCCTATTGGTATTTCTAGTTTCTTGGGATATATTCCTAGAAGTGGTATTACTGGGTCAAATGGCAGTTCCATTTTTAAATTTTTGAGGAAATGCCGTATTGTTTTCCACAGTTACTGTACCAGTCTCAATTCCCACTAGCAATGAAGATGGTTCATTTTTCAATGCAGGAGGTTTTTAATACTTTATAATTATGTCTCTTATATGAAAAAAAAAAACACAGGTTTACTATGATTGATTTGGGGTATTCCTTTTCTCTCATTTTTTTGTGACTATCTGTTCAGCTTCCAATTGGATATCTTCTAAACACCCCTCCCCCCCATCCCTTCAGACTGAGCAATCCAGACCCAGACTGATTATCCCTTACCCCCAAACTTGATCTTTCTTACCTGTTACTGGTTGTTACTTCATTTAGGTCTTTACCTGGGCATATTGCTTAAGAAGGGTGGTTTATGATTTTTTGGTTTTGACCTTGTCTAGCCCAATATCAAAGAGAAATGACAAGAGTCATTTAATAAATAGGTAGTTACAATTATCCAAAGATGTTTTAAATTTTAATATTGTGAACTCATAATTACAAAGAGGATTTAATTCCATCAAACACCTTCCTATTGTTTAAATGTGGGCATTAATATAAAGACTCATCCAAATTTAAGATGTTATTAAATCAATATGTTAAAATATGGAGATGCCTTGGCTAGTTTGGCTCAGTGGAAAGAGCGTCAAGGTCCCAGGTTTGATACCAGTCAGGGGCACATGCCTGGCTCAATCCCCTGTGGGTGGTGTTCAGGAAGCAGCTAATCGATGATTTTCTATCATCATTGATGTTTTTATCTATCTTTCCCTCTCCTTTTGTCTCTGAAATAAATAAAATATATTTAAAATGTGGAGGTAAGGATTTGCAATTCATTGGGTAACCTACTTTTGTATACATCTTTTGTTGTGAAATTTAATAATTGCAAATCTATGAGGATGATATTCTGAGTGGAGGTCCCATTTAATTTCCCAAGAAACCACAGTTCACCTTTCTAAGTTGGTTATTTATGTGCAGTTATTGACTTTTCTTCATTTCATAGATGATGCATAGCTTAGTGAATGATAAAAAAGTATTATTACATTTACTTTAGCTCTTTGCCTTTGCTTTCACTCTGCAGGAAGGGACCTTTAATTTTTATATGCTTTGAAATTCATGAAAATTGACATTTTTTACCCAATGACTTATTTTCCCAATTTCATATGCCTTTCCTCTTGACTAAATGTGGTCTTTTGTCATGCTGTGGAGGCTGCAGATTACAAAGTTCTCCTGCATTTACAGATCAATAACCGTGGGTTTAAAGAATATGCTTGGGAAAATTAGAAACCGGTTTTATACTCACAGATATTTTTATATGTAAATCTTAACAAACTTTTTGCAAGTCAATAATATGTTGCTAATACACATTACATTAACAGAACATTTTAGTACAAAATGTTTGATCACAACATAGTAAATTAATTATTTTCTCCACATTAATCACTTTTCTATTAACCATGTATTGCTCATTTGATATAAGAGAAAGGAATAGTTCATTCTCTCTCTTGCAGCTTTGATCACTCGTGTGTGTACGCTTGTGGGTGCATGAGAGTGTATGTATTTTGTTACATATTTACTATAGTGTATTAGAGTCATATTAGTACATGTCTACACGTGCATTTAAATAGATATGGGAGAAATGGATGATGAAGTACTGCACTGTTCGGAAATCAACAAGGGTCTATAACCACTGTCTCTAAGCCCCATTTCCCTTCAGAGCTGTAGGATATGGCAGCATCTGTAGCTACCACTCTTCTGCAATTGATGAGACTTCATATTAAGCGTAGACCATGGTATTTAATGGGATAGCAATGATTATTGATCACTGAAAATCACTGAAATCCAGAGCAGGGAGCATTTTAGTTTATTTTGCCCAAGCCCAGTTTTATTTTATTTTATTTTTTTACTTCGTAAATTATTATATTTTCTTTGGTATATTTTACATACAGGGGAAGGTATACAGTGGAGATATATAAACATTTTAGAAGATATAAATTGCCAATATTTTACTTATGCTTCCAAAAAGACAACTTGGGATAGCTACACTCGTCAGAAGAAAATAAACATGCCTATAAATCTATTTGGTTTATGTATCTTTCTAGCAGCTGGTAGGAGTTTAGCCTAAATAATGGAATATTATACTGACAATAAAACTCATTTTATAGAGATGAATCTTAAAGATTCCAATGGGCCTGCATTTAGCTTGGAAGCTGTAAACCTTCAGACTGTAATTCAAATTTTATCATTTATCCCCTTATTCAAACAAGAGCAGGTTATATTCTTATTTCACTCCAAAAAAATATAATTATGGAGGTGAAAAGCTGATAATGTTATCACCACTTATGAGGTAATTTGGACCTTTAGGAGGTCAATTAATTGGTCAATGTCTACTTTTCTATGCATAACATGGTTTTCTCACTGCTATGATTAAAATTCATTTATTTACAGGTATCGATGAATACTTTTCTTGAATCACAATTTAATGTGCATCTTCAAATTTTGCTCACTAATACATTTATTTGAAATCAGTTTTCATTCTGTTTGTTTGATAATTTGAAGCAATACCTGTGAGTCATTTATCATATGTGGTCCTAGAATTTACAATACCAATGTCCATACACATTACAGTAGATTGCAGAGTGCCTTGAAGAGGAACTCAACTCTAGGTGAAGCTTGTTGGCCCTTCCTCTTTCATTTTAGCCCACTGCCTTTTTTTTTTTTTTTTTTTTAGACTGTTTACTTCCTCTGGAAGAGCACCGGGTAGTCCCTGGCTGTATTCTGGAAACATGGAAAGGGAAAGGATCTGAGAATTCCACATCTAATTTTAATCTCACTAGAATCGTCCTTACTTCTCTCGCAAAGCACACACCTTCCTGCTCAAAGGACTGACTCTCACTCAGATTCACAGTTTCAGGAGCTTGAGTATGCCTCTTACAGTCTTTCAGGGAGTGGAAAGGATTTTATCTGCCCTTGCTCTCTTTAAAGACCTCCAAATTTTAATTCTTTCTGGTGTTGAGCCATGCTCCCTGTCTGTATTACTTCTTATAAGTATGTCTCTCCAGAGGTATTTAAGTACCTTTCCTTTTGCACCAACTCCGTATTTAAGTACCTTTTCTTTTGCACCATCTCATCTACTTCATTTTCTTTTAAACTTTGTTGAAATAGTTCACCCATCATCTTGCTTCTATTTCTTCAACATTGCAGAACTTATACTTATTTATGGACCTTGATATTTGGGTAAGTTCCAGTGATAGAGGAAGTAGAACCATGGTGAATCCATCAAGTTCCCCTGAGCCAGTTCTTACATGTCTTTGATCATCGATATTTATGAGAAATTAGTGAATGCTTTTATCATCTTTCAAAGAAATGTATATACATAGGACAATCTGCATAATACTGGGGTTCAGGATAATATGTGGGATGAAAAGCAATATGATAACATGTGGAGTTTTCCTACATAGGTTGAGGAAGTTTAGTCTTTTTCTTAAAAAAAGAGTTAAAAGTTGTGTCTGTTAAATGTCCTCTTGCATACATTGATTTATACTTATTTATAAATAAGTAAAAATTTTAAAGACATTTATTTACACTTTTTTTATCCTGCTTTTCTTTTTATAAAATGCTTTTATTGGTTTTTAGAGAGAAAGGGGCATGGAGAAAAACATCAGTGAGAAACAGATAAGCTGCCTCTTGCCTGCCCCCTTACTGGGGATTGAGCCCACAACCTGGGCATGTGCCCTGATTGGGAATTGAACCAGCAACATCTCAGTGCATGGCATGATGCTCAACCAACCGAGCCATGCCAATCGGCCCGCGTGCCTGATTTTCTCAGCGAACCTGTTTCAAGCAAGGGCATGAGGGCACGGAAGAGAAGCCCTAAGGCTGCCCTCCTGTGCCTAGAAGTCTCACAGGAACTAGTGCTGGAAGGTGCCTCAAGTGGTGAACAAAAGGAACCCTAAGAATCCGAACAAAAGTCCAAACCCAAAGGCCTTTTTTCTGAGAAAAGATCCTTTGCCATCTGCAGGGAGACACCCTATCGACAGTTTTATTGTTTGTAGGGAAACAGTCTGTCCCTGTCACCCTTTTGTCTTCATCACAGCAACAAACAGCTGCTCCCCCAAGAGGGGCGGCGCCGGTCCAGTGTGCTCAAGATGACACCTGGCACGGCCGGGAGGCCCCAGTCCACGTGCCCATCAGCAGTCGTCATCTTCCTCCTCCGACTCTTCTGCCGACTCGGATGCGCTCTCTGGCAAGTCATCATCTCCCATCTGCTGGAACCTTCCGGACTGTGCATCCCACATGTATTTGATGGTCACCTTGAATTCAGCCATCTCATATCCGAAAAGCTTCAGGACGCGGGCCTGCTCTGGGGTCAGCACGTCGCCCTCCTTGCACACCTCATAGTCGGACAGCAGGGTCACCACACCCTTCTTGAGGGCGGTGGGCAGGCCGAGCTGCCTCAGCTGTGGCTCCATGGAGTGGGGGAACTGCTCCAGAGGCCCCAGGTCCAGCTTCACGGTGAACGTTGCTTTGTTTCCAGCTCGGGCATAGTCCATTTCTGCATATTTAGTGAACCACTCATTCACTTCCGCCTTAGTGCGATTGGTGAAGAGGAGACCAACTTCACCCCTCAACTTCTTGCTGACCTGATGTAGGTTGTCTTTGTACTCATCAGCTGGGCTTCGACCTAAGGCCACTGTCATCACTTTGTTTTTGCCAAAGAACATCCGGCTGTGCTTCCAGGCGCTCCGGATGTCCTTCAGCTTGCTGTTCCTCATGGTGGCCACGGAGAAGATGAAAAGGTACTTGTACGTGTCCACACATTTCCGAAGCTCTTCTATCAGGTTCTGTTTCAGTTCCAAGCCTTTCTTAGCAGTCTTGGTTAAGGAAACTTTCTTGTCGCGCTTGGATTTCTACACTTATTTTTAAATAAATAAAAATTTCAAAGACATTTATTTCTCAAACATCCATGTGTCGGATACTTACTCTATATCATGTTTGTAACTTGGCACTGAGAATACAGAAGGTGGTTCCAGTTCTAAGACAGCAAGGGCATTTGGTAGGAGAGAAGTGAGGAAGAATTGTAACTTCCTGTGAGAGGTTGCACCAGGAAGGAGCCTAGAATTTGGGAAGGTTTTCTTGAGGAAGTGGTGCTTGCAGTGTTTGAAAATGTATCTATTTGAATACTATATCCTTTTGAATACTATATCTATTTGAATACTAAGGCGCCAACATATTTAGAATATATATAACTTCCTGGTGAATTTCACCTTTGTCATTAATATACTAACCAACCTTATTCCTCTAGTGCCTTTTCTGCGTTTGTTTTTAGTTTTGTCTTAAGACTGTGTGTCAGTCTGTATGCTTAATAATTTACATGTATTCAGTTCATTACCCAAATGATTCTATGAGATAAGTACTATTTTCTCTATTTTAGAGATGAGGAAAAACTATTAATCAAAATTTTTAAGTGCCGAGACCGGTTTGGCTCAGTGGATAGAGCGTCGGACTGCGGACTAAAGGGTCCAGGGTTCGATTCTGGCAAGGGCATGTACCTTGGCTGCGGGCACATCCCCAGTAGGGGGCATGCAAGAGGCAGCTGATCGATGTCTCTCTCTCATTGATGTTTCTGACTTTCTATCCCTCTCCCTTCTGCTCTGTAAAAAATCAATAAAAATATATTAAAAAATTTTTTTAAGTAATTTAGTGAAGCATATGATTGGTAAACTAGATAGAAGAGCAGTATCAGACTAAAACATGCTTTGTAGCTAATTCCTCTCCACCTATGATACTAATGTTGCTATTATAAATTATATCAATATTTGTGGACCATATCACCAGATGGGTATATGAATCTCATCATAGCCACCCAGGTTTTTAGATGTGCTTTGTAGATAGAGATTTAAAAAACAAACCCCATGGCATGATCTGTATTTTCAATATGGTTAAAATTGATTTTAACTATTGCCCAATTTGGAAATATTTCTACCATCTAACTTTGCTTTTGTCTTTATTTTACTATGTTCCTTTTATTTCTCCTTTGCTTCTTCCTTTTGCTTAATCAAATATGTTTTAAATAAATATATTCTTTATCATTAATTGTAAAATATATGGACTCCATATTTTTTAGGGATTATTCTTATACTTTTCCATGGGTATTTATAAAAGACAAAACTAACTTAATATCTTCATCTTTCTCCTAAACTATGAAAAGAAACTTGGTATATTAGTCTTCCAGGCAGCTATAGCATCACAGACTAAGTAGCCCAATCAAAAGTATTCTTCTCACAGATCTGAAGGCTGGAAGTCCAAAGTCAAGGTGCCAAGGTTGCTTTCTGGTAAGGCTTTCTGGTAAGACAGCTTGTAGATGTCTGGAAGACATCTTATGGCTACATTCTCACATGGTCTTCCTTCTGTTTATAAAGGGAGAGATATCTGGGTCTTTTCCTTTTTTCATAAATACACCAGTCCAGTAGGATTGTGGCCCATACTTATGACCTCATTTAACCCTAATTACCTGTCTGGAGGTTGAGACTTTAATATATGTATTTTGGGGAGATACAATTTAGTCTATAGCATTTGGCATAACATAACTCCTATTATCCCCTACCATTCTGTGTGTTACTTTCTCCTGAATTTTAGCTCTACCTCTTTTTTAACTACATATTATCATTTTATAATTTCATTTTTGTGTAGTCAGTGTATTTTTATTTTTTTTCCATATTTGCCTTTTTTTCTCTTACCTTTGCTAGAGTTCATCTTTCTTTGACACACATCCTTTAGTTTTGGTAGTATTTTAAATGGGTTTTGTTGGTGGTAACTTGGTTCAATTTTTGTTTTCCTGAAAAGTTCTTAATTTCATTTTTAAAAAATATATTTTAGCTTGCTTTACAATTCTACATTGGAATTTTCTTTTCTTTCAGACTATATTATTCTACTAGTTTCTACCTTTCTCCCCTTGTTAACAGCTTTCCTGTCTACTTTATTATTGTTAGTTGGGAGTCCTCTAGATTCTTTCTTGCTACTGTTATGCTCATTGGGGATCTGCTCTTAAATTATTATATGTCTACTAATAGGTTGATTTTTAAAATTTTGTTTGGGAATTACTTTCCTTCCTGAATCTAAATTTTAATCAGTTCTTAAAAACTCTCAGACATTGTGTCTTTGAATTTATTCTCTATGATTCTCTCTCTCTCTCTTTTTTTTCTTTCTAAAATTTTTGTCCTCCACATTTAACATTCTATATTTAATTTTTAAACGGCTTTTTATTTCTGGACTACATTCTGGGTATACAATCTTTCAGTTCACAAATACATTCTATAGCTTTGTCCCATTACCTTAATGCAACTAATACGTTTTAAAAATTATTGATTTTTAGAGAGAGGGTAAGGGACAGAAAGAGAGAGAGAAATATTAATTTGTTGTTCCACTGAATAATGCATTCATTATTGATTCTTGTATTTGCCTTGACCAGGGATTAAACTGATACCTTGGTTTAGGTATGCTTTAATTTACTGAACAACCCACCATGGCTGTAACTAATGAGTTTTTAACTTTAATAATAGATGTTCATTCTTGGAGAATTGACTTAGTTATTTATCAAAACTGACTGATTCTTTTTAATACTGTCTCATTTCTTTTTTTTTTTAAATCCTCACGAGGATATATTTTTTATTTATTTTTAGATAGGAGGAAGGGAAAGAGAGACAGAGACAGGGACATCAATGAGGGAGAGAGAAATATTGGCTAGTTGACCCTCACTGGGGATCAAACCTGCAACCTAGATATGTGTCCTAATCTGGAATCAAACTAGCCAGGTGACCGCCTTTTAGTGGACAGGACAATACTCCATCCAACGGAGCTACCTGGCCAGAGCTCATTTCTTTCTTAGATGTTTGATTTCACTTTTTATTTATTTAAATAATTTTTATTCATTTGACAACGTTCACAATAGTAAAATTTATCTCAAATTCATGGGGTCAAATATTATGTGTGTGATGGGTCTGCTGAATCTTATTTATTATGCTTGTTTTCTTATGTTTTGTGTTTTTGGATTGTGAGTTCAAATTTCTATGGATTTTATCTCTCTGAATACTGTAATTCCAAAGTGAATCCAGAGAGAACTTATACTTCCTTCAAAAGATAGCAATTTAGAACCCCCTTTTCTATTTTAATTCTTATTATCAAAATAAATTTGAAACCCATAATTTTATTGAGCAAGATTGTAGCTTATGAACTCTTAATTTCTTTTTTACTTTTTCCTTCTATAAGCCAGGAAAAGTGAGACAAATTCCCTTGTTATCTCTTTGCTGACTAGTGAATTTTTCTCTAGTATCTGCTTTACCTGAGATTTTAGCAGTTTAGTCTTTATTTGATGGTGTGTTGGTATGGGTGTGGGTGGGGACAGTTGGGATTGGTCATATTCCTTGCACAAGTCTAGTGCTTGATTTCAAATTCCACTTGGCTTTTAATATGTTTTTATTGATTTTTGAAAAAGAGAAATGGAGAAGGATAGAGAGATAGAAACTTCAATGAGAGAGACATTCATAGGCTGCCTCCTGCATGGCCCCAATTGGCGGGATTGCAGGCTTCTCAAATAAGACAACTGAAACAAAGGCCTGGTGGAAGTAAAGACAAAAGATTAAATATCATTTTTGGAGGGCAAAAACCCAAATATATTAATTCAGTTGCTCATTTGCCTAACAAATATAGAGGGGTCCATAAAGTCTGGAAACTGAATATGTGTGTATTATCTTGTAAAGGATGGCTTTAATTTGTTAAAAATAATTTGTTTCCAAACTTTTAATAGATACTGCATATCTTGAACATGTACCATATATATTGAATTGGTTATTTTAAGATAATTAGGGGTGGTGAATTTTTATAATACATGAATATATATATATATATATATATATATGTGTGTGTGTGTGTGTGTGTATATATGTATATATGTATATATAATTCATAGAGACAATAAGACTGATGCAATGAAAGTTATAGGAAAAGAGGAGAAAAACACACTCAGAAGCACACACACACACACACAAGTAAATAAATAAACCAATACAGATAAGTGTAAATTATGACAAATTCTATAACAAGAATGAGTAGCTGAAGAACTAGGAAGAGAAAATCGATAGAATACTTTTTAATAGACTGGGCTTGTAAGGCCCATCTTGGAAGGTGACATTTGAGCTGACCTGAATCATTAGAAGAAATCAACCATGAAAAATGAAAGATAGAAGAAAATTCCAGGCAGAAAGGGCATGGTTTTCCTAAGGCACAGATAAGAGAACAAGGTGGCCAAAACATAATTTGCAAAAATAGACATCTTAAACATTTAATTGGGGAACTAGCAAAGTAGGCACACAAAAATATGATGGAACTATTTCTAATTGTAAGAAATTCACTTGAAGCATGAAGTATATATTGAAGAAAATTATTAAATTTTTGTAGAATTTTATTACACCTATTAAATGGTTGAATTAGCACTGCTTTACTTTTTAAATCTTGGGAGGTGTTCTGAGTGATTGTATGTGTCCTAATATTTTGGGGATTTAGGAATGTGGTAGGTTTCAATCTGACTAAGGGGGATACGAATTGAATTTGGATTGGGACTCGAGAGTCAGAATATCCAGTTTAGTAAGGGAATGAAAGTCATCCTAGTTTGATAACATAGAACATAAATATATGAGGATCAAATGTCAAATGCCACTGAGAAATCTAATTAAAGGGTAAAGTTGTCTTTTGGTTACCTGAAAATCATCATTGAAATTAGAAAGCCCAATTTCATTGAAAACCCATGGGCACTGAATGCAGATTAAAGTGGAATAAAGAAAAGGAGGCATTGGGAACATTGGGAGAAGAGAATTTTCATTTTATTGGAAAATAAAGTAATGCCAAATGGCAGAGTTTTTAGCATAAAGCACTACTTCATATCAGGTGGGAAAATTTAATTGTTTTTATTATTGAACAATTCAAATTTTGGGGGAAAATGCAAGAAAAATAGAAAGCCACTAGAATAACTTTCACCCAGAGATCTTATTCAAGTTTTGTCGATTGTCATATATTGTCCTTTAGAGAAAAAAAAGTCCTACTGTGGGATCACATGTCACATCCTATTTCCCTACCTCTCTAGTCTCTAAAAGTTGGAAACAGAGTCAAGCTGATTCTTGACTCTTTAAATTTATTATCATAATTTTATTTTAATCTCTGAAATAGAAGCAATACATTACTATCCTTCCTTTGAGAAATTCTGGGGGAAATGACCCACAGAAATAAGTGCAAAACAGGATGTAACATATGCAAAAATCTCCAAGAGATAATCTCTACTGCACACTGAATCTCTACAGCTCACTTCTCTAGGAGTGGACACTGCAGATGCCCAGTACAAGCACACAAAAAAATGCATTAATATCCCAGAGCTTCAAATAAAGGAAAACCACCTCAGGACCTCCCATTATGCTTATTATCTATTCCATCTCTATATGAGAAATTTCCTAATTCATCCATAAGGAATGGGGAGGAAGGTGAGGTATTTATGGCAGGCTTCCCAAGGAATATGATTGCAATTTCAGTTTGGAAAATATAATGCTTATTAGTTTTGTGCAGATATTTCAGACAGCATTGTTATGAGATCAAACTGATGGATTTCTATGCCTGTGCCTTCCATACTGAGCAGCACCCAAGATTAGCTGGACTGAAAAAACAAGACTGTGTTATTGACTTCAGGATAAGCTCACACCAATAGGAGTTCTCTATCTAATCATGACCCATGATTTACAACAATAGAAATATTATCTATGTAAAACCCCTTTATTTTTACCAAAAAAGTGATATTCTCTACATTAAGCTACTTAGAACTACGCAATATGTGGCACTATAATAATTTTTACTGATAATCACTTCTTCCTCAGTCTTCCACACATTCCCAATTTTCATATTTTACTGGAGGCCTGATACACAAAATTTGTGCCGGGGGGAGGGTGTGTGTCCCTCATCCCAGCCTGCAACCTCTCCAATGTGGGACCCCTCAAGGATCTCCGACTGCCCATTTACAGTCCAGGACTGGTGGCTCCCAACTGCTCACCTACCTCTCTGCCTGCCTGATTGCCCCTAACCACTTCTGCCTGCTAGCCTGATCAAACCCAACCACTCCTCTGCCAGCCTAATTGACACCTAACTGCTCATCTGCTGGCCCAATTGCCCCTAAATGCCCTCCACTGCTAGCCTGGTTACCCCTAACTGCCCTCTTCTGCAGGCCTGGTCCCCCCCAATTATTCTCCCCTGCAGGCCTGGTTAACCCTAACTGCCCTCTGCTGGCTTGGTCACCCCTAACTTCCCTCCCTTACAGGCCTGGTCCTTCCCAACTGCCCTCCCCTGCTGGCCTGATTGCCCATAACTTCCCTCCCTTGCTGGCCATTTTGTGGTGGCCATCTTGTGTCCTCATGGGGGTGGCCATCTTTGACCACATGGGAGTAGCCATCTTGTGTGTTGGAGTGATGATCAATTTACATATTACTTCTTTATTATATAGGATGTAGGTTCATTTGTGTTTTTAATGGATTTAGGAATTGATTGTGTCTGATTTTCTTGGGTGGAAGAGCAGTTTTTTATGTAACTTTTCACATTTGTTCAACTATTGGTAAACTTTGAATCCTGATCAGCTCTTTGTCCATTCTTCCCTTGTTCTTAGATGAACAAAGGAAAGTGTCTTGCCCTTTGCATTTTGTCATAGGGCACCCAACCTGCTGACTCCCTTATTTTCAAAACAAAACAAGTCAGTGGGGAAGAAGCACAGCCTCTAAAATTCTGTGGGGCTTTGAATATTATGACTTTCTGATTTTGGCAAATATACTTGGAGAAGCTTTAGTCATTAAGTGCCTGTTCCTCCCCCTTTCAAAATACCCCAAAGATCTTTCGTCAACATAAAAATTGCTTCTTATTTATATTGTTGTAAATCATGGATCATGATTCTTTACTTTCACAATCTTATCATTCCTGAAGATCATTTTGGTTTGGGTCTGTCTGATGTTTCCTCCTTTCTGGACTTAGGGTATATATTTTGGGGCAGGAGTACTACCAGCGATGTTACATTTTTCTCATTGCATCTTATCTGGTGGCCCACAATGTCAACCAGACCCTTGACTTATGCTGTTAACTTTTATTACTTGGCTCAAAGATGTCTTCCTGGCTTTTCTGCTATAAAATAACTAGTTTCCTTTTTGAGATCAGTAAATATGTTTTTAGAGAGACAATTTGAGACTCTGTTCCTCATCCAACTTTCACCCATACATTTAAGGATCAGTTGATATTTCTTCCCTGAATGAATTATTGTTTTGAGAGTGGCTAAATGTCAACTTGCTAATTCCAACATGTCTTTTTTTTATTTGTTAGTTAACATAGTACTATCGGAAGAGATTTCTATTCTCCCCATTTAGTTATTTTAATGTAGGCTGATTTATGGATTCCCATTCTATTCAATGAAGTTTGATCTATAAATTAATTTTCTTCTTTGTTTTTCTCTGCCCCCTCTTTTCTCTCTTCCTTCCATCTTCCCTTCCTTTCTTCCTTTCCTTTTTCTTTATTTTTTCTTTCTTCACCTTCTTTTCTTCCCTCTAACCCAACCTCTCTCTCTTTCCTTTTGCCTTCCTTCCTTCCTTTATTATATTCTTTCTCTTGATACTCAAAATATATTTTGATGGTTCATATTTATTTTGCACTCAAATTGTCCAGATTTGATCAGTAGAAACCCTCTTCAGGCTGACTCTTATGTCATTCTGACATGGCATTATTATTTTTTAGCACTTTTTTGCTTTCTTATTCAACAAAATATCTTAGTCTCGTACTGTGCTTTTGTGCTTTTCCTGACCCATCTCTGGAGTCAACTATTTCTCCAATGAGCTGGTTTTATTCGTAGAGAAACTGAGATCTGAACTATAGGAATAACCCTGCCCCTGGGTTATCTACAGGGTAAGGTATAAATTATCTGTATATTGAGCACTCACACAATTCCAGCTAGTTTCCACATCTATCTAAATACACTGAAATGCATAAGTACACACTGATAGATTAAATTCTAAACCAAACCCATACTCTCCATTCAAGATTTTCCACTTTACATTTGTACCTTCCTTTCCCTACAATGAGAACCCAGTTCCACTGTCCTCAGTAGATTTAATTATTTACTCAATCAACCTGTATTGTAGTTAGGTTCACAGCCACACCAGACGGGTGTGCTCCACAGATATTCTCAGTGTGGAGGTGCCAGCTGCCACTGAGCTCATGTCTAACACTGCTTGCTTGGACCCACATTCCCAACAGAGTGAATTATTCAGGAAGCTTGGGAAACAATAGAGATTGGTGTTGGACATTTTTCATAATCATCTAAGATTATTTTAAAGGATGACATTGCATGTTTTTTAGCATCATTACAGCATCCCACCAGCCTCTCTCTGATCTCCCAAACTACCCAACTTTAAAATAACTGTAAATAAAGATAAATTTGGCATGCACATCATTTTGGAAATGTGAAAATTTCAACCCTGTTGAAACTTGTTTGCTATTTCTGTCCCATCAGTTTAACATTATAATTTACAACACTTCAGATTGGCATTTCACTGTCAAAAGAAATATCAGCATACTTTTCACTGATGTATTTCTGAATTAAAATTTTAAAACCTTGAAATTGCATGTATTTCTTTTGTCAGTAAGAATAATAAATACTGAGTGGACTTCAAATCAGGTATGAAGTTTTTATATCCTAAGTCTTGAAATGAAAATCTCAAACATGGCAGTAAGGCAACATAATTATAATGACCCTGTAAAGCAAGGAGGTGTCCCTGTTTACTGAAAGTGAAATGAAATTGAGGCAGGCAGGATCACAATTCACTGTGGGTGTTGTAACACATTGTCAGATTGTAGAGCCCAGAAACAATGACCTGTGCATGAATATTACATGTTTTATTCCAAATTTATAGATATAATAAACTTAAAGCTCTAAGCAAAAACAAAACAAAACAAATACACACACACAACGGTTTACCTCTTTATTTTCTTTCTACTAAATTGGCCAATTTTTATTTATGTTAACTTTCTATCCATTTTGTATCTATTTCTGACCCTCATATTCTCAGTTGCAAATTTATATCTCCAAACACTCCTGCTATTAATCTATTAAATAGGTCAATTCCTGAGCTTTAGAGTCATCACTGAAAGTTTCATAGACACTAATACACTGGTATTTTTAGTGACATTATATTTATACATACAGGGAACAAATACAGGGTGTAAATAACATTTTCTCTTCCATTTCAAAGGGAGTAGGGCCACTAGGAATTTCACCCTCAGAGACACACTATCTTTAACCCACTGCTAACTATAAAGGAATGGTCAGCAATCTACCAGTAACTGTTTTGCAGGCTAAGGTTTTGTTATTCAACTTCTAATTTTTAAAAATTATTTGAGAAATCGATGGCAGGAGTTATTAGTTATCATCTGAATTAATTTTCTATAGCTGCATAGATTAACCCAAAACTCAGTAGCTCAGCATGATAATAATTTACTCTCTTCTTTTACTGCAGGAGCAACTTCTAATTCAGGAGCATCTTGACTGTGAAGTTCTGGCTTGAAGTGTTTTTATGAGGTTGAAGTTATGTCTCCCAGGGCCTCAGTTATCTGAGGGCTTGAATAGGATTGGAGGTCCCACTTCCAGATGGCTTTGCTCCCATAGCTAGCTATTTGCTGCTGACTGACTAGAATAGGTCTTATTTTCTTTCCCCAGGGGTGCCTCCCCTCCAGACTACTTGAGGTTCCTATGGCACCTGGTCTGACTTTCCCACAGCAAGTAGTCCAAGAGACCAAGGTGAAGCCTCTAATGCCATTTATTAGTAAGCCCTGGGAGTCATAGTAACTGCACCTAAACAGCTTTCTTTCCTCTTGGGCATCTCAGGAGCTTCATTTGCATATGAACTTGACTTAGATAACGAGTTACTGAATCTTGAGCAGATTCTCTAATGCAAGCATGTTAAACTTGTGGCCCACAGGCAGCATGCCACCCACAATTAATATTTTTTTGCAGCCCAGCCAATATAATGATAAGTAAGAAACATTTTAATAAAAATTTTTGTAACTTAATTTCATAATATCCTGTTATACATAATTATTATTAATATTTTCAATAAATGGTTTATTTATATTATATATTTTCTTATTTTTCTTTATTGGTTAAGTATTACATATATGTCCTTATCTCCCCATTGCCTCCTCCATGCCCCCTACTCATGTCCTCACCCCCCTGGTGTTTGTGTCCATTGGTTAGGATGATATGCATGCATACAAGTCCTTTGGTTGATTGCTCCCTCTTACCACCACCCTCTTCTACCTTCTTTCCGAGGTTTGGCAGTCTGATCAATACTTCTCTGTCTCTGGATCTGTTTTTGTTCATCAGTTTATGTTGTTCATTATATTCCACAAATGCTTGAGATCATGTGATATTTATCTTTCTCTGACTGGATTTTATTTTGCTTAGCATAATGCTCGCCAGTTCCATCCATGCTGTTGCAAATGGTAAGAATTGCTTCTGTTTACCTCAGCATAACATTCCATTGTGTATATATACAGCAGTTTTTTAATTTACTCTTCTGCTGAGGCACTTAGGCTGTACCTAAATTTTAGCTACGGTAATTTGTGCTGTTATGAACATAGAGGTAAATATAACCTTTCTCACTGGTGTTTCTAGATTCTTGGGTATATTGCTAGGAGTGGTACTACTGTGTCAAATGGAAGTTCCATTTTTAGTTTTTTGAGAAAACTCCATACTGTCTCCACAGTGGCTGCATCAGTCTGCATTCCCACCCACAATGCAGGAGGTTTCATTCTCCCCTCCCAGCCCCCTATACTCCCCAACACTTGTCGTTTTGATTATAGCTATTCTGTTAGGTGTGAGATGGTATCTCATTGTCATTTTGATGTGCATCTCTAAGATGATAAGTGACTTTGACCATGTTTTCATGTTTCTTGGCCTTTCTTATGTCTTCATTTGAGAAGTATCTATTTAGGTCCATTGCCCATTTTTTTTATTGTGTTGTTTATCTTCCTTTTGTTAAGTTGTATGAGTCCCTGTAAATGTTAGAGATTAAATCCTTATCAGTGATAACATTGGAAAATATGTTCTCCCATGCAGTGAGCTTTTTTGTTCTTTTGTTGATGATTTCTTTTGCTGTACAGAAGCTTTGTATTTTTTAAAACATTTTTATTTTATTTTATTTTTTTAATCTTTATTGTTCAGTTTATTAATTACATTGTTTCCCCTTTTTTATCCCCCTATAGCTCCCCTCCACCCTGTACCTAACCCACCCTCGATCCCCACCTCCCCCTCCCCACTGTCCTCTCCCATTGTTGCAAGATTTTTGTCCAGTCTCTTGCTGTAACCTTCACAACCCTTTTCTCCCCAAGAATTGTCAGTCCATTCCCTCTCTATGTCCATGATTCTGTTATATTCACCAGTTTATCATGTTCATCAGCCTATCAATTCACTTGATTTTTATATTCATTTGTTGATGGATGCGTATTTGTTGTTCATAATTTATATTTTTACCTTTTTCTTCTTCCTCTTCTTAAAGAATATCTTTCAGCATTTCATATAATATTCGTTTGGTGGTGATGAACTCCTTTAGCTTTTTCTTATCTGTGAAGCACTTTATCTGATCTTCAATTCTGAATGACAGCTTTGCTGGATAGAGTAATCTTGGTTGTAGATTTTTGCTACTCATTATTTTGAATATTTCTTGCCACTCCCATCTGGCCTGCATCGTTTATGTTGAGAAATCCGCTGGCAATCGAATGGGTGCTCCCCTGTAGGTGACCAACTGTTTTTTCTCTTGCTGCTTTTAATATTCTCTCTTTATCTTTTGCTCTTGGCATTTTAATATGATATGTCTTGGTGTGGTCCTCTTTAGATTCCTATATTTTGGGGGTCTGTGTACTTCTTGGGCTTTTAAGTCAGTTTCTTTCACCAGGTGGGGGAAGTTTTCAGTCACTATTTCTTCAAGTAGGTTTTCATTAACTTGCTCTCTCTCTTTTTCTGGCACCCCAATAATTTGGATGTTGGCATGCTTGAGGTTGTCCCAGAGGCCCCTTACACTATCTTCAATTATTGAATTCTTTTTGTTTCTTGCTTTTCCAGCCGACTGGATTTTGCCTCTTTGTATTTCAAATCTTTGACTTGGTTCTTGTGGTCCTCTGGACTGCTTTTAGGACTTTGTGTAATATTTTTTTATTTCAGTCAGTGTATGCTTGACTTCTAGTTGGTCCTTTTTCATATTTGTGAGGGTTTCGTTCATATCCTCAGAGGTCTTGTTCATTTCCTTGAGGGTCTCATTCATTTCCTTGTAAGTCTCATTCATTTCCTGGTTGGTCTTGTTTATTTCCTCATAGTTCTCATTAAGTTCATCGGCCTTTTCTAGGAGCCTCTTGAAAAGCCTTATAACCGTGGTTTTGAACTCTGTCTAGTTGTCTTTTTTCCTCCATTTCTTTCACACCTGATTTCTTTCCATATCTCTGTATGGTGGCTGCTTTATATGGCAGATGTCCTCTAAGGGTCAGTGGCACAACCTCCCCAGTTACTTGAGGTGGGTACTCTTACTGCAATCCTTTATGGGTTGTACAGTACTTTTTAATTTAAACCCAGCTTGTTGTTGTTAGCCCTAGGAGGGTTTGACCTCCAGGCCAATTGGCTGTGAAGGGAGACTGTGTTCAGGTTGGATGGGCGGAGTCTCTGAGCTGAGCAGGCAGCCTCAGTGTCAGCTACGTCCTATGTGGCGCTCGTGTGCAAGGGTCTCTGTTGGATGGGGATGACTGCAGGCACTTCCAAGAGATAGCCGCTAGTCTCTTCCCCTTGCCAGACAACTCTGCCTCTCCCCAAATGAGTCTGCATACCTAAAGTCTCACCCAGGGTTGTAAAACAGGTGGTTTCCGGGACCAGGAGACAAGTTTCCAGGGAGCAAGTCGCGCATCTGTGCTGTCGCACAGTTTATATGCATGCAATCTTCTTTTTCAAGCACCCGGTTTCTCCGCAGACTAGGAGACCTCTGCCGCACTCGGCTTCCAGGGTGCGTCCCCCGGACCTCGGAATTCGCCTGGCGCTGGGGAATCCGTGTAGTGGGACGTCTCCACCCTCCCTGTTGGCAAAATCCAGCCAGGGTTGCTGCTCCAGCCCTACAGCCGCACATGCGACCAGGACGGCTCCTAACCTGTTTCCGCACGATCTTCAAGGCTGCGCTCCTGCCGCTCTTCTGAGTCTCAGTGTCCCACCTTTACTTTTATTTGTGGAGTTTTCACTCAGCCAGCTTTCTGGTGATTCTGGGTGATGTTTGTTTTGTTGTTATGTTGTAGTTTTTGAATTGTTGCGTGGGGCAGAACAATAGGTGTTAACCTATGCCGCCATCTTGGTTCTCCTCCCAGAAGCTTTGTATTTTGATGTAGTCCAATTGTTTATTTTCTCTTTAGTTTCCATTGCCCTTGGAACTGTATCGGTGAAGATATTGCTTCAGCATATTTCTGAGATTTTGCTGCCTATGGATTCCTCTAATATTTGTATGGTTTCCCATCTTATGTTTAAGTCATTTATTCATTTTGATGGATAAAAGACTTGAGTTTATTTTTGTGTATGGTATAAGTTGATGATCTAGTTTCATTTTTTTTGCATGTTGCACATAATTACTAATAAGGAACTACAACATTTGCTAATGACTGATTACTACTAGTGTAATCATGTTGCATTCATTTACCTTATCCACCCTACTGTGCAGGCACACCATTTCTCTCCACTAATACTAGCAATGAATATTTTAGAAGACAATTGCCACGTCATTAGTCTTGGATTGACTTGTTTGGTGTGTGCATCAGGAAATACTTCACTTTCTGAGAACAAGAAAAATAGGTTTATTTGCATCATGCTTATTAATTTGTGCAGTTATCTAGTGTTTGGTAAGTTAATGTTCAAGAAAAATATGAATTTTTATTAAAATTGTCTATTATTTTATATTAATGATTACTCATTTCTGCCTTTTGTATTCAGCATATCTCTACATTTCTATGAAAATTGTAGTTTTGTGTTTTTTTTTGTAGCCCACATAAACTTAAACATTGTTTATTTGTCTCATGTTAGCTTTTGAGTTTGACATGCTTGCTCTAATGGGATAAAACCTTGGAGGCCCTTGGAAGATGGTAAATGTACTTACATGTTGAAGAGGCATGAATCTCTGTGTCTCAAAGGGCAAACTCTAGTAACCATTCTCTAAGAGAGCCATAAATATTAACTTTATATTATTCATACCTTTGGGTAGTACTGAATCAGTGCTGACCTATGTGACAAATAGATCATTGCAGAAGTGACATGTGCAGTTACTCAATTATAGCTGTTCATCTGAAGACCTGTGAGCAATTTTATGCCACTCACACTCTGCATACAAAGATAGGATACACATAGAACTATCACTTTAGACTCTCCAGTTTAAATGGAGAAAAACAGGGAGTTCCATAGCAGTTCTGAAATCTAGTCAGGCACATGTTGCTAATTCCTTGATTAGAATTCAGGTTTACTATTTTCTAGAAATGATTATCCATAGCTCTTGGTTATGCCTTCTGAATTCTCAGTTTAACCAATCTGATCCATGCTTTCCTTTTGAAATAAGACATTGTCCATGTTCACAGCTGTGTAGTTTCCTGCCTGTAGAAATTTAGCATCTAAAGACCTTTTCTCATTTTGTACCATCTCTAATCCTTTCAGTCCAAGCTTGTGGTGTTTTCTCCAGTACAGTTCTCTTAAAAATCAGTAGCCTTCCTATGAATGCTACTCAGGTTTACTCTATTAAACATTTTTTTTTACATTGGGTTTCTGCTGGCAAGCTAAGGGCAAGATGCCCTTAAGATGATTAGAATTCCTATTGTATAATTCAGAGGATCTGTAATATACACCAATATGCTTTCTAGAAGTATTTTTGTCTAACTGAACAGTTCTTTGAGGCACCACCTAATATGTCTTAAAGTCTTAACATGGATTTTATAGTCACATCTCAAGTTATCTTTAGATCATGTTTTAGTGGTAGTTGATCTTTGCCTGAATGTGATTTATTCATTTTTGTATTGTTTGCCAACTGAAGTGACTGTTATTGAGAAAGCATTATCTTCAACCATATCAAGGACTGCTTCTTCATATTTAACAGTTTTTCTTCAGCTTTTTTCCCACTCTTTTTTCCCTTTTTACTACAAATTGAAAGGTGTCAGAATTCACTGTCTGGAAATGCCATTAGCTCAATTACAAATATCTCAAGTATACCTTCTTTCTTTCTATGTTATCACAGTGTTGCTAAACATCCCATTGCAACTACACAAGATCTGGTTTTCTCACATTCCCATTAACATTTTCCTCACTTTCTTTCAAACCATTTCTAACAAACTCCAGAGCCTTCAAGTAACATAACTTTCCAGGCCCATCCAACTTATTTGTACATCCCAGCCCCTAAGTCACTGTCACGTTTTTAGATTTATATTACAATTTTCTCTCAGTACCAAATTCATTATTGGTTATTATAACATGACAATTCTCTCCAAAATGCTTAAACTCATGATTTTTCTCTCTCCTTGGCCTCTCCATAAGATTGCTCAAGTATGATGGCTGACTTTTCAGGGTTAGTAGTCTCAGAGTTCAAGTTGAAAATTAGCCTTGAAAATCATGCACAGCCACCACTTCCACAGTTTTCTACTGACTACAGAGGTCAGCCCTAATTTTATGTGGAAGGGGTCTACAATATAGTGTGAATTAATGGAGTCCCTCTTGGAAATGTTAAAGATAATACAAGGAGAAGGGGTAAAACTTAAATGTTTAATAGTAGTTTAGTAATATGGCCTATAATTGCCATCTACTAGAACGTATCCCATGTAGAGAAATGAAAGAACTTGACACTTTCAAATTCAAAAATTTCTTAGGACCAAACAGAACATTGTTATGGTTACTGATGAAGTCTTGTTTTATGAACTTAATTATACCCAATTCATTTCACAGCAATCTGTGTTTTGTAGCTGCTTTGCATCAGAGAAGGTCATATTCTCACAAAAAGATCTACTCATTTTGAAGTATTTCTAAGCCAGTATGGATATTTAGAGACTTCCTAGTATTCAACAACAGAACCAAATGATCGTCTTGTCAAGAATAGTCATTAATATTACAGCTGGATGTTTACTTTCTCCTAAGTGTAGACATTAATTCCTTTCAATATTATTTTGATTGAACAGATTTAAAAGCATGTGTATGCATACAACTAGTCTAAATTGATGACTTGTCTAAGATCAGCAATTTCAGTAGGGACTAAGTCAATGCAAATGAAAAAAAATGTGACTAAGAAAAATATATAGATGAGCTATATGCTTGACATTGAAATAGAGTCTTATATTAATTTTTAAGTCAAGGAATTAATTTAAGTTTAATCTTATTTTTACATAGAATTATATTGATGGAAAAGGATATACTCCATCTCTGCTATTAATTCTTTCTTTAAAAAGTTCAAACGATAATTATTAAACTTTAAATATTATAAGCCTTTAATAAAGGGAAAAGGAGTTTCCTATTGTCCTTAACTACTATTACCAGTCAAACAAAATATAACTCTTTAAAAAATAATGTAATGGTCAATTTTTAACGGTTTTATGGAAAATTTACTTTTAATAAGTTAATGACAGGTATTGGTCTCAATCCATTCTGTAGAAATTATTTTTTTACTGTACATATATAATTTGATTGAAATAGATATGTAAATAATCTTGGATTTTAAAGCAATTAGCATAGTTTAAGTTTGCTCTGGTAGGTCAATTTGGTGTAGGGAACTATATGAAAAGGAAATGCTTTGGGGGAATTATTTTAGAAATATATTATTTTCTATGGCCTATAAATTTTCTATGCATGTCTCTACTGAAAGTTATAATAGTAATTGTTTTATGATGCTATTTTAAAGATATCTATAATAATAAAAGGGTAATATGCTAATCAGACCAGACATCCTTCTGGGACAAAGCCGGGCCTGAGGGAAGCCAGACTGGGCCCCAGGTGCCAGAGGGAAGCCAGTTGAGGGAAGGAAGGCCTACTCTTGCACGAATTTTGTGCATCAGGCCTCTAGTTTTGTAATAAAAATTGTAATCTTATTTCAAACTTGGCGTGTGTGTGTGTGTGTGTGTGTGTGTGTGTGTGTGTGTGTGTATAGACATTCAGAGCAAGGTGGCTCATCCTTATGTCTAAATATATTCTTTGTAATGTTTGTTAGCTGAGAAATTATTTATAATGCAAATATATCTTCGGATTGAATTGGACATTAATCCATAAAATAGATTCACCTTAATTGATAATAGTAAATTTAGCTTCTTGACATTTAAATAGTAGGTCTCTATAGAATTAGGGAAATAGATATAATTTTGAAAGTTTAAGAGAAAGGCGCTTGAATAGTTGAGAAAGGTCTAAATTGTATGTTCTAATCTCTGTAGGCAGGGTCAAATGTGGAAGTGAGCTGTTAACAGCAGAAGGACATAGAATGAACTGTGACAGAGTGAGAAAGAAGTCAATGAGAAAATAATAAGGAATGCTAGACTCCAGAGACAACAATTCATTTAGGTTTAATCCTTATATCTTTTCCTGAAATAATATCTCTTTCTCACAGTATTTCATTCCTCTCTACTGAATACAACACCAGCAAGAACCAACAAAGCAAGAGTTGGAGACAATAGCTGAGATCAGGGAGCATCACTAGAGGAAACCTAGTGAAGCATGCTGTACACAGATTTTAACATCTCCATTTCTTCTGCTCTCTCACAGGTTTTCTGAACCAGGTGAATAACTCAAGTCACTCTGTCCTTCAGCCTTCATTCCAAGGATGCATGCAGCTCATTCAAGTGGATGATCAACTTGTAAATTTATATGAGGTGGCACAAAGGAAACCAGGAAGTTTTGCAAACGTCAGCATTGACATGTGTGCCATCATAGACAGGTAAATGGTCTTTTCATCCTGCTTCAATTTGTCCAGACTTTTCGAATTTATGTTTATGTTGTGGGATGAATGAAACACTCACCCTCACACCCACCGCTGATGGACTAGGCAGAAAGAGCCTTTTGCCATGCCTGTGGTTCTATATGTGGATTTTAGCAATGCCTTTTATATCAGGACATGGATATACATGATAGAACAATCTGTGATGTCACATTACTCCATCAACCTCGCTCAGTGAGTGTGAGCATTATGTAAGTGGTTTTGCAATCAGTGACTGAGATATAAAGGAACTCCGTTTAAGTTTTGCTTCCTATACCCACAAGCAGAGATGCTCTTTTCTCCTTGTCTTGGTTACAACTCATCCTTATATTGTCTCAGCTAAAGCCTCCTCAAAGTAAAAGAAGTATTAAAAAATGTTGGTGGCTTACAGAAGCAGAATGTTTAATGTAATTGAGTTTACTTATAAAATACATGTACTAAAATATTACAACATCTAACCTTTATTAGTTTTTGCAACATCGAGGAGGAGCTATTTAAGAAAACTGAGTTGACTTCTCACAGAATGGAAAGATACCTCTTTTGTATGAAATATTGTGACAGAATTATATACTCTACCTTAATAAGCTTCTAAAATTGCCTTTTCTTCCAGTATGAAAATATTTCATTTTCAGATGTTTTACCTATAAACAAATCACACCTAACCATTTACTGAATTTAACCTGGTGAATTTAGGCAATTAAAAAACTTTTTAAAATTAGAGGGCTGTCTTGTTCTAAAGATAATTTAATTAATTTTATATTTTAAAAGATGGAAGTTCTATGTCTCAATATGCTCCCCCCAAAATATATATACCTGAAATCTCTAATAATATTATTTATTTTAAGAAGATATCCTTGGGGAAGTCATTCAAAGATATATGACTAATCTTAAAAATATATAAATCCATTTTTTAAAAAGTGAATTTTTCCATATAATCAAAATAAAATGTTATTCATGTGAAATAAATTAATTTATGACAACTACAGTTTATGACTTCTTAAGGCCTTAACATATTTGTAATAAAATTTGACATATCACAGTGTTTATTTCTATTACATAGTTGCAAATACTCATAATGGCAGTCTAAAAAGTTTATATTTAAACAGAACAATGAACAATTTTAATAGAAATATACTCATAATTTTTAACCATCAATATAGTGTAATAACTGTTATTTCTGCCTAATGCAAATGGTGGCAGTAATCAGAAAAACTGAGAGATGAAGTTTTACAACTGTATTCTAGTATTAGATGTTTATCTGTAAATTTTAGTAATTGTTTTCCATACAGGAAGATTTTTCTTCTTAGTAATAGTTATATAGCATATGGAGATATTTTACTACCTTGTCCATTTTCCATGCCAGTAGCTTTAACAATATAATAATTTCTCTCAGTAATAACCATGTTAATTCTTTAAGCTTTTGTAAACAGGCTAGATTTTATGGCAATATTGCTGTTTCACTTCAAACAGCATGTTTCCTGAGCATTATAGTTAAATTGTTTGTTACTGAAGTAGTATGGGAGAGATATTGAAATTTTAATAGATTACTCCCATGAAAAAAGTGGGAGTTAAATTGCCCTCAAAAGAATGAATGATATTTTGGTAAATGAACAGAGAGGAATATGGTCTTCCTGGTGAAGATGTAGTATGGGAAATGCAAATTTCAATTTTTGGTAGCTATAGGAATAGAGTTAGTCCCATTGTCCATGCTGTCAAGTGTTCTGCAGCTGACAAGGAATTTATTTCCTGTCCTCCTGGATGATAACCCACCTCTGACACAGGTCCACAAATTTCCTAAAACCACTATGAAATCCATGTTCTGCTTGTCTCATTTTTTAAGGAAATAACTTCTGTACACTAACTACCAATGCATGGAATAGCACATTCTTTTATTTATTTAAAATGCCCTCAGGTCAAAATCATAATCTGTGAGGTGTTGTATTTTTGTAAATATGACACAATACTATATTCACTTATTGTAACTATTGAGGCGATCATTGAGGATTTAATCTGTATCTGCCAGGTGAGAGGACCTGTGGGTTTAGCCTGAACTCATATATTGGTGACCCACTAGGTCACACTTTAATGACACATCCTTAGCTCACCTCTTATTCATTCCCACCCCCTACCACCACCACTAACTAAAATTTTGCAATTGCCTTATCTCTTCCATTTTTTTTAAACTACCTAAATACTACCTAAGTAAGCCTGCATTGGCTCTTTCTTACTTTTCTTCCTTCAAATTTCAGCTTGATGATTTGAAAACTATTTTGGGGATGGGGGCAGATAAATGAGAACATAGGGTAAAAAAATAATAACACTTCTGTAAGTGTGATTTTTATAAAATGTTTGGAGATAATAGGAGCCGCCACAGTGATTTGTTGAATAGAGCTTAGAAAAGTAAGTTTGGGGAAGACGACACTAAGGGAGTTTTGGTGTGTGTCCTGGAATACCTTATGATTTCAACTTGTTTTTCTTTCTTTGTGTGTGGATTTATACGTGGCTTGTTTCCTGTAAAACGTAGAAACAGGGAGCTATTATATATCATAATCCAAATGAGATATTCTGGTGGCCTCAGACCAGTGCATTGGCACAAGAGGTATTGAGATGTGATCTATTCTGAATATATTCGGTGGTGTTTCTTGATGTGTTATATGTGGAACATAAGAAGAGAGGAAATAATTTGGTGAAAGCAATTGGAAGGAAAGTGTTGTCATCTCCTTAGATGGGAAGGCTTATGATAGAGATTGGTCAGGGGGAAAAATCATGAATTCGTTGGTGAGCATGAGTTGACATGTCTATTGGACGTTTGGGTTGGATTGTCAAGAAGACACCGGATGTAAGTATGTAACAAGCATACATCAGCAGACTGAAAATGGCTATGTTGACCTATTGAGGGCGTCTGGTTTCTTCAGCTGTATTTCCTAAAGAGCCATGGACCTGGAATGGCAAGAGGAGGATAGAGGGCAGGAAACCTCTTCCAACATCGGAAGCCTCTAGCTCTACCCATTCATTGATATGGCTGAGATTTCTTCTTGCAAAATTACCGCCTTTAATCTGCTCCTAGCATCCTTATGTTGTTGATTCCTTATGGCAAACATCTTTAGACACACTTCATAGTTCCCATTCCCAACCCACTTCTTTCTAACCTCTTTTCAGATGTGGAAATATGAGCCAAAGCCCCTAAAGTTAGCTTTACTCATTTGCTCCGGCCAGAGAGACCTACAGCAGAATCATGGGACATTTCAAAAGAAGGGAGGGGAGAAGGGAAGGGGAGATGAAGAAGAGGGAGAGAGTAAGAGAAGGGGATGTGGGCTGGAGTAAGTCCTAGGAGAGTCCTGGCAGGTGTTGGTCAGAATCTGTAGAGGAGAGCTATTGCAGTCTTGGAACCTGAGAATCTATGAGGAGTTAGTTCCCCTTTGATGCCTTGTCTGTGATTCTTACGAAGACATATGGGATGAAGAAGCTGCTGAGGAAATATTTTGAGTTTAAGTAGGTGATATTCTTGCCTCATTTGGAAAAATATATCAGTTTTATGAGTAATAGTAGATCCTGTTTTGATTATATATCAATTCTAAGACCCTTATAGCTTAGCTGCCAGAGAGGTCATTTTTCTTTGCCATAGTCAGGGGGAGGCATGTGACACAGTCCTGGCCACTGAGAGGTAAGCAGAGGTCAGCTATGGTGTTCTTGAGAAGGCATTTATTTCCTGATTCAGCTGTCACCTCTGCCCCTCCACTGTTCTTTTTTCCCCAATGCAGACACCATGCCTGGGGCTATGCAGTCAAGAAAATTTGAGCTCGTGTAAACCAGAGTCAGAAATCACCTTCACTCTTTTATATGTGAAAAAAAAAAGTAATCCTTGTTTATCCAAGTCACTGGAGTCAAGTTTTATTTTTCTTGGAGCAAAAATCAGCTGTTTTTTTTCCATCTTCCATTTCTAAAATCAAACAATATCTTCCCTTTAGTGACATATTCCCAAGTGTGTGTGTTGACGGCTTTGAAAGAAAACAGGGTACATTTCTTTGAGGGTCTATTAAGTTGCATGCCAGTGATGTCCCCTAGAGACTGGCTGGCACTTGGGCACTGAGTGACTATTTAGAGACCAGAGCAAATTCATATTGTCAGAACCAGCATCTTGTAGGAAAACTGGTAAAAGTAGTTCGTTAGGATTATAATCTTAGCTTTCCTGTCACCTCCCTCATAAATATATTAAGAAACAAAGCTAGTAAACATTATGAATAGCACAGGGAGCAGAAGAAAAAAAGTAAATATCCCAGCCTACAAAAACACCCCTCAAGAAATTCTGAATAGGCTGGATCCTATTTCTGAGTTGATAATTAAGTCTTGATTATATCTTTGAATAGAAGTGCATAATCACAGTCCTAGTTTTTAGTTTTTATGTCAGTGCTTTCTTTTTAAGAACATCTACCCAGTTTGTTTAATTTTTTTCCTTGAAAGAAAAGAAGTATAGGATTTCTTTATAGGAGCCTTTAAAGGAGGGTTAGATATATAGAGTGATGTTTCAAAACTAAGCTGACTATGGGAAAGGTGAACAACAAAGAAAGAGATGAATATTATCAGTTCAGAAGGAGGTCACGCATTTCTGTAAAAGCAAGGCTGAAATGTATAGGCCTAAGTTAAATGAATAAAATGTAATGTTATTTATTTTTAAAATTGATCTTCATTTGCTCATCAGCTCCCACTTCCAACCCATACCAGAAAAACTAAATATTTGAACACATGTATTTGGGTACCTTAATATATAACATATGTATATATTTTTCATATGCAAGCTTATTCAAAGGTCAATTGGGCTATTACCCCATTTCAAGTGTCTTCCTTGACCCTACCAGTGTGATCCTTGGGTCAGAATCAGCCAACCTATGTAATATCTTGTAATCAGAGGACTGGGATCTGTTCCATGTGCTCTCAAGTTGCTCTCAAGTCCCCAAAGGTCCCAGCCTGCTTAGTCTTCAGGGATCGCCCTCTGTCCCAACTGCCTACTGCTCTGGCCTTGTGGTATGCCTTGGCTATGGCTAGGCTCAGATTTGGAGATCTGTGTAAGGTGCTAACTTGCCCAATTAGCCTACGACTATTCCCCTTCTAGTACTGAGAACTCTGTGCCAGGAAAAAACCTTCAATTTGAGTAAATTAGGATGGTTGGTCACTCAAGATCTGTGTGCTCTTTGCCCTTTTTCTCCTAAATCTTTCTCTGGAGTACCAAAAAGCCATCTAAGCATTCTTTTAGATCCCACCGGTACACACAGTGATTTCTAGACTTCTTACAAACTGCATGCAGGTTGAAAGTATCCATGGTATGTGTGAGGGTGTGGGGTGTGGAAATAGCTATCTTTGCCTCAGCATATCTTGCTCTATATGCACTCTATAGCACTCACCTCAGGCTGACATGAGGCTTCCCATACATTCCCAAAGGCAGAATGGAGGGTACACGCCACGAATGCCATAGGATTTCTAAGTCTCTGTTGAGATTCATTCAGTCAATAAATACTTATAAAACATCACACTGAGTGTGAGCACCCCTTTCTGGCACTTTAATGCTGGTATGGCAGAGAAAGGATCATTGATCAGAATTTAAACTGTCCTAACACTTTGGGCTCATCTTCTCTGCTCTCCGAGACCTAGCTCTTCCAAACCAAATCTCCTTGGTTTTAGACTACTTTACCAAAACTGAATCCTCACATCTCCAAACATTGTGTCCTCGTCCAGAGTCCAGAGGTGAACTCTCCCAGTCCAAATTTCCTGTGGAAGTACCATTGGTTCACTGAGTGGACAGCCACAGGATAAGAAAAAAAATGGATGAAAAATTTTAAAAAGCCAAAACTTTGACTTGAAATATCTAAAAATGACTTCCACTGTAGGAAAAGGAAGGCCCATGTCTCAACCATGAATATTTCTGCAGTGGCATTGTTTATGCCCATGCTTGAATGCCCGTCCCATGTACCTGTGAGCTGCTCCTGTGTGCAGTCCCATCCTCACCTGGACCTCAGGCAGAATTGCAGCTGCCATCCTCTGACAACTTCAATTTTGGAATTTCCCAGGTTTTTTTTTATTAACTATTTTTTAAAATGTTTTATTTTTCTCATTTTAATGCCTGTCTCTTATTGGCTAGTAAGGATGTAGGGTCCTAACTGTGCACTGCCACCCTCTGGGTCTGAAAGTATTCATATATTTCTAAAATGACCACCCCTTTCTATTGGCTCTTAAGAACTGTTCATGGCATCAAGCCAGCTGGTGTCAAATTGTGCTAGCACCTCTTATACATTGGGAAACATTTTGTCTTTTACCGATAGATTCTACGACAATTACTGGAAACTGGTAAAGGAGGCAAAATGTTTCTCAGGTAAACTTCACATTGTGCCGGTTAAATTCTGCCATCATTAGGACACTGATCCCATCAAATTCCAAAGCAGCAAGGAACAGGTCGGCTGGAACTCATTCCTGGAGAACCAGAACCAACAGTGAGTTTGTCAGGCTTGAGGCCAGATTTCCCTTTGCAGAAAGAACACCTGTCAGAAACACCCTAAAACCAGATCACCAGCTCAAAATAAACATCTAGAAAAAGGACTAGTTGTATAATTCAGTTTTTTATTTTTTTCACATGATCAGGCATGTTGTGAATCTTTATTGTAGATACTAGTGGTCTGATGCATGAAAATCATGTGCATTAAAAGGGGATTAATTAGAGGAAATATTGTAATATTACTATTTGCCCTTCCTCTATAATAGAAGTGTCAGATACGAAAAAAAATTAGTAAAATGTATATGAAAATCTTTCTCCTGTGAGACTCTGGAGCGCACCAGGGGACCCAGAGTCAAGTCCCCACCCACACATGTGCACCTCAAAATTGCATGAGACCCAGACCCAGCTGCCCACCTGCCTTGGGCTAGATCCAGACCTGGCCAGTCCCACCCTTGTCAAGCCCCGCCAGGCTTGGGGCACAGCCTCAGGTCACCTGGCCCAGTCCCAGGGCAATGGGGTGCAGCCTGAGGTCCCCAGTCAAGTCCCATTGGTGGTGGTGGGGGATGATCTGAGCTCCCCCAACAAGCCCTGCTGGGCAGGGGGCATGGTCTAAGGTCCCCCAGCCTGTCACCAAGGCAGGTGGTGCGGCCTGAGGTTCCCGGCTTAGCGCCAGGGTGGGGGGCATGGCCTAAGGTCCCCTGGCAAGCCCTGCTGGGTAGGGGGGCATAGCTGAGGTCCTCTGGCATTGAACCAGGGTGGGGGTGTGGCCTGAGGTCCCCAGTCAAGGCCCATGGGGCAGGGGGTGGGGGGAAATGGGTACGGGCTCAGCCTCAAGTCCCTGCTGATAGCTTCTTAAGGCTTATTACAGGAACTCTGCCTCTGCTGTGGGTACAGCCATCTTTGTTACAGAAACCCCTGCCTACCCTGTGGGTACCACCATCTTTGTGGTGGAGTCAATTTGCAATTCTTTCTGTATTATATAGGATATTCATGTTGTCTCTGCAACTTATCTTACTTCTTTCCTGTCTTGGATCCCATTGATTTTATATTGCAAATGCCATGTTCTTTCTTTCTCTCTTGGGGCTAAATTGAATTAGTAGTAGATTTCTGGAAAGCCCTGTTTGCTCATGCTAAATCAGATGCATTTCTTGTATTAGATGCATGGCTCTGTGTATAAACTTTATTGGTCTTCTGGGCTAATTTAGTCTCCCCTTTGATCTTGAACCCCATTGCCAGAGACATTTGGTTTCTTTTAGAAGGACCCTGAGAGGACTTTCCTGTTTACACCTAGACATGTAAGGCTTAGTCATTGATCTAGCACAAAAACACACGTTCAATGACCCCAAAGTGTCACACCCATGGGAGCCCCTTTCTAGTCATCTCTCTGAAGTGATTTCAAAGTGATTTTATTTTTAAATACAAGTAAAGGACTAGAATGACAAAATTTATTTTTAAAAAGAGCAGACAGTAGTGAAACGCCAGAGGAGATAATTCTCCTAAGAGAAAAAGGCAAAGAAAAAAGCCAAATTAACCATTTTAAGATTCAACAGCAGCCTTATTCATCTTTGATGTATTGCATGTAGTAGGACAAAAGAAAACTATATTTGCTTGTGGCATGCCATATCTCTGTGCTTTGACATTTAAATCCCAAGGAAGGCCTAGTGTATAAAAGTAATATCAGAAGACACTTATGCATTTTAAGATAAGCAGAAAGGAAAACAAGATAAATAATTTTAACATGTAGCTAAGTCAATAACAGAGAGATTTAAATGAATCATTAAGTTTTATTTCTTATTTTTCATGTTAGATTACCTGACAAAATAAAAACAAAAGCAACTAATTAAAGAACACATTTAAAAGAAGTGCCTAACAAATATTTTCTTAAGATAATTGCTTTTGCCAGTTACTTAGATATATTGGAAAACTTTCATTAAATTCATTTAACTGCTCTCCTCTAAAGCCAGCTTTACATATTAACCAAAGCTCATGATCCCCTTTGTGAAGTATAGGGAGTGGTACCCTTGACCTGATGGTTAAAGAGTTGGAGCAATGGGCTACCATCTTTCATCTGATGTCCTCCTCACATGTGTGGGAGTTAATTGTTCATTCCCAAATATATTTATGTAATAATTGCTACTGTAATAACATAGTATAAGTACATTTTCAAAGGCTTAGGGACAGAAAGATTTTTCATTAAAACAAATGGAAAATTCTTAGAAACATAAGTACCCCAAAACAAAACTATCACTTTAAGTTTGGAAAAAAAACTGGAAAAATCTGCAGAGGATCATTGGTGACTGTAGTTTTCACTGCACTTTAAGAAACTAAAACTAGAAATTGAGGATGGAGCTTTATGGAAATGGGTCATTAGAAAGGCAGGTCGACCAGACTTGTACAATCTTTTTTGGAATTTTTTAATTTTTAAAAAAATGTATTTTATTGATTTTTTACAGAGCAGAAGGGAGAGGAATAGAAAGTCAGAAACATTGATGGGAGAGAAACATCGATCAACTGCCTCTTGCACACCTCCAACTGGGGATGTGTCCGCAGCCAAGGTACATGCCCTTGGCCAGAATCAAACCTGGTACCTTCCAGTCCTCAGGCCGACGCTCTATCCACTGAGCCAAACCGGTTCAGCTGGAATTTTTTAAATTTGTTATTGAATTTATTGGGATGCCATTGATTAATAAAAGTATATGGATTTCAAGTATACAATTTTATAACACTGGAGGCCTGGTGCACAAAATTCATGCATGGGGAATAGGGGTGGGGGTCCCTCAGCCCAGCCTGCATCCTCTCCAATCTGGAACCACTTGGGGGATGTCCGACTGCTTGTAGGATCGAGCCTAAACCAGCAGTCAGATATCCATCTTGCAATCCAGGACTGCTGGTCCTGACCACTCGCCTGCCTGCTGGCCTCATTCCCCTAACTGCTCTCCCTGCTGGCCTGATCACACCTAACCACATCTGCCTTGACTCCATCACCATGGCTTTGTCTGGAAGGACATCCAGAAGGTCATCAGGAAGACATCTGGTATAATTAGCATATCACCCTTTTGTTAGTATAGATCATTTGTATATTGCATCGAGCGTTCACTATGCAAAGACATTTCTCTTCCCAACACTATTTATCTCCCCTTTACTCTTCTACCTGTCCCACCCTTTCCTCTTATAATCATCATGTAGTTGTCTATAGAATTGAAATCAGCACAGCCCAGAGCAATTCCTACTGGCTAGTGAGTCATTAAGTATTAAGTTAAATTAAATATGTTAAAATATATATCCTTTTAAAGTTTTATTGTTTTACTTCATGAAATTCAACATATTTAAGACTTCTGTAGTATGGACAAAGAAGGTAGAACTCACTTTTTTTCTGATATTAGCTGCATTTGAAATAACAGAGAGAAAGAAAGGGAGGGAGAGAAGAAAGGAGGGACTACTAAAATGCATTGCTCTCTGGTTTATTGGTATGGGGCATCCCCTGCTTCCATTAAAATAGAAATCAGGGTTAAAATTAAAGAATGGTGTCTATGTACTATAGAAGTTTAAATGTAACATTTTTCTTTGAAAATTTTTCTTTATTATTTAAATGATTTATGACCTGAGAAAAATTGGGTCATTTCTCTATGGCAAGAAAAACAGTTGTATTAAGACTTGGGATTTGTCATCATTTTTTATTAATTGAACAGAAATACTTCCTCTTCCTGTGGTTGTATGTCTACTAGAAACTAGTTTCAAGAGGGCAAATAAGCTTAACTTTTTAGATAACCTTTTAGATAAATTCTGTAAGTAATCCATAGCCATATTATAGATAAATTTTTCTGCATTAAATGTGTCTATGAATTCATTGAGGAATGTATTAGAGTCTGAATCTCATTTTGCTTACCAAATCCTATTTATATCAAAAAGAATATTACATGAGCAAGAGAGGGATACAGATGAAAGGGGTGGGGAGTGTGTGTGTATGTGAGTGTGTATGTGTTTGGAATGTACTTGAAAGTGGGTCTGTAATAAATTATAACATACAAATTGTAATATCTGTAAAGGCTATCTTAATCAGCAAATAGATTGATATAAATAGACCATTTATTAATAATTGTGAGGAGGGTAGACTTTCTAGGTTTCATACAACTTTTATTTACAGGATCAACTCAGTTTGATTTCAATAAATGAAGCCTGTTAAACTTTTACTCCAGTAGCTTCATGATCTTTGATTCTATAGCATAATTCCCAAAAGGCCCCATCAACATGAAAATTGCTTTCATGGGCACACTTCTCTAATGGATCCCCTCTGGACATGTGGACATGATATAAAAGTCAAGTTCCTTTTCTTGAAACTTCAAGCATTTGAAAATTAAAGAAGAAAGAAAAAAAACTTTTAAATATGAAAGAGAGACATTTCTAAAATTAGAGACTCTGTACACAAGAAGGCAAGTTTCATTCACATGGCCATTATATTTTCTTAACTCAGAAGACATTGACTCATCTCCAGAGAAGGCCAAAGACCTGGGAGTGCCCACACAATGAGAAAACTAAAGAGGCAGAACAGGAGCTCTTCTCAAAGGAACTGTACTAATTTTGCTGTGGACACAGGAGACATTCATAAGAAATTTAAAAGCTGTATTAAGAAGGGAGTACTGTTCAATCATTATAGACAGTGGTTTCTGCAGGAAATTAATGAAGGGGGAATCACTGTGGGCTGACATGGCTGGTAAAAGCTCCACATAAGTATACTGAACTTTAGAGGAACTTTTATCTCAGATGATAAGAAATTAAGGGAAATGATATGCCAAGCAAGAGCAAAGACATGAGTAGATGTGTGGAGGCACAGATGACCATGTAGTAGTTCTGAAACATTAAAATGACTAAAGGAGAGCAGAAAGCTTGTGTAGGTGGTCATAGAAGAGATGAAAATATATATTACTTACCCATTCATTCCACAACCATTCATTGATTACCTACCAGGTCCCAAAGATAGTGTTAGCCTTGGTGAATAAGACATGGACTCTACATACTTATTAACTAATAAAGGAGATAGACTTTTTTAAAAATGCAGTTATTGAGCAAACTGGGAAATGCCAAAATGGAAGTAGTCACAAAGGATGGCAGCTCTTATTCTGCCTGAGTCAAGTCATGGAGATTGCACATGGGAGCTGCTCACAGGCACATGGGAAGGGCATCCCTGGTGCATGGAAGTCCCGTGCAGAAGAGCATGGGATATAAGTAACATGGTAACCTCCAGAAAACTCATATAGTGAAAGTAGGGTCTCCCATTGAAGGACAGCCATTAGTGTGACACTAGCATTTTAAGGAGAACCCATTCCAAAGGGGACTAATAAAAGGATAACAATGAAACCCCTGGTCAATAAGGAATCATTGAAGGATTTTCAGGGAAGTCAAGTTTTGCATTACTAGCAGTTGCTCTGGTGATCTGAACAGAGGTGGAGAGTGCTTGCACTCTTGCAGCAGCAATAGGTGTGGATGAAAGGGCCAATCCAATGTGTTTCCAAGTTGGACTAGGGTGAACTCATTATATATGGACACCAGAAAGGTATTGGTGGGAAAGATAAACTGGTTTCAGAGAGAAAAAGGCTTTAATAAAATATAAGGATTATCTTCACTAGTCCCTGAACAGTGTCTTAACTGAATATGTGTGTATTAGTAAGCACGTTAAAGTAAGATTTTACTGGGATCTAGTGAATGGTGAAAACTAGTAGCAGCAATTAAGCAATAGGGGAAGTCAAAGAGAGAAAGTTAAAATAGGAAAAGCAGAGCTGTTAGAAGTGCAAGTAATGACACAGCGGAAGGAAGAGAAACACAGAAGAGGTCAGGTCAAGAGCTGTCCTGTCCAAGATGAAATCACTGGTCCAATGTAGCTTTGGAATACCAATTTCTATTGTAGGTATGCTGTAAGCACAATATACACTAAATTGTGAATTCTTAATACAGATGAAGGAATGTAAAACATCTCATTCATAAGTTTTATATTTATTTCATTTTTGTATTAAATAAAATATAATGTTAATCTCACCTCTCTCTAATTTTTAAAATAAGGTGAACATGAAATTTAAAATTGCATATTACATATGGCTCACTTGGTATTTGAATTGGATAGTACTGGTCTAGAATCTCTAGATAGTTCCAGCTGCAGACTGTGAAGCTGTAAGGGAGGCTCAAGGTTCTGTGTTAATTTTGCCCAAAAGGGAGTGAACAGATCCATGCAACTTCTAATAAGACTCAAAAGTTGTTCTTTAGACCTGTTTTCTTTCATAGTCAGTGGGGATTCCCAGAAGGTCTGGGAAACTGGCATCCTTCTGAAATGCTCAGTCTCTTTTAATTAGTTAGATGTTTCCTTAAGCCATAAATCTGCTTTCAGTACCATCCCCAGAGACTGTCTTTACAGACTTAGAAGCCAGATGTGTTGGTTTTTCTCCTGGAATAATAATTCTCTATTCATTAAAAATAAAATAAAAGGTATTCATGAAAAATGATGAGGTCTAAATTAAGTAGACAAGATTTTAGTTGAGGATACTTAAAACTTCCCATTTTACACATTAAATTCTTCCACAAAAATATCTGCCAGTTATACAAATGTGTATAAGTCAACATTCCTAAAGTAAAAGTTAGGTCTCAATTAGAAATTGCTCTCGGCTACTAGGAACAAAGGTCCAATCAGAGTTTGTTAGACAAATCTGCAATTTCTTATTTCACATAAAAGATGTCTGAAGGAGACAATCCAAAGCTTGTATGGTAATTCCAGAAAGCAATCAAGACCCAAACTGTAATATTTACTTCAATTTCCTTAGCTCATGGTTTCCATTCTCCTAATCACAAAATGGCTGCCTGACCTCCAGACATTTCACCTGCCTTTCAAGAAAAAAGTAGAAAGGCCCACCTTTCCTTTTAAAAAATTTTCCCAAAGTTTCATGCAAAACATTCACTAATATATCATTGGCTAGATTTAGTTATGAGTGTAAGGAGTTGCAAGATACGGTGGAATTATAGTCTTTTATTTTAGGTGGTAATATACCTACCTAATAACATTTGGGCATATGTTACTGAAGAAGAAAATTGGTAATAGAATAGACAAATAGCAGTTGAAAGACCATGTGAAAACTCAAAAAGTAAAATTTAAAAAAATCTTTAAAGTTATGCTTCCTGAAAATAATTGATGCAGCATTTGTATAACTTATTGAAGTTATGCATATTTTATATTTTTCCTTTAACCATTCAAAAATAAATACATTTATCTAGTCTTTTGCCTTTAGTCTTAGGCAATAGATATTTTGCTGTATTCAAGGCTGATTAAGATATAGCCTCTCTCTCTTTAATGATTTTATAAAACAACTAGAATTCCAGGGCACAAAATTCATGCATGGGGTGTGTGTGTTCTTCAGCCCAGTTTACACCCTCTTCGATGTGGGACTCTTCGAGGGATGTCTGACTGCCCATTTAGGCCCAATTTTGGTAGGATGGGCCTAAATGGGTAGTCAGACATCCCTTTCATAATCCAGGAATGCTGGCTCTGAAATGCTCATCTGCCTGCCTTCCTGATTGCCCCTAATTGCTTCTGCCTGCCAGCCTGATCACCCCCCCTAACCACTCCCCTACCAGCCTGCTTGCCCCTAACTGCCCTCCCCTGTTGGTCTGGTTACCCCTAATTGTCCTCCCCTGCAGGCCTGGTACCCCCCAACTGCTCTCCCCTGAAGGCCTGGGTTCCCCTTCCCCCAACTTCCCTTCCCTGCAGGCCCAGTTGCCACCAACTTCCCTTCTCTACCAGCTTGGTCACCCCTAACTGCCCTACCCTGCAGGTTTGATTGCCCCCAACTGCCCTCCCTCACAGGCCTAGTCCCTCCCAGCTGGCCTGATTGCCCCAACTGCCCTCCCTTTGCAGGCCTGGGTCCCGCCTAACTGCCCTCCCCTGCTGGCCTTCTTGTGGTGGCCATCTTGTGTCCACATGTGGAAAGGATCTTTGACCCCATGGGGGCAGGCATCTTGTGTGTTGGAGTGATGGTAAATTTGCATATTACTTTTTTATTAGGATGGTAGAGGTGGGTATATACCCTGGTTCTTTCACTCAATGTATAAGATTATAAACTTCTCCTACTTGAAATTCATCAATAATTTATTATTGCCCTTAGCAAATCCTTTAAGAAAGGTCTGAGTCTTGCTTCCCTCTGGAGTTTCATCTCCTCCACAGCCTCTAGCAACGTTGCCTTTGCTCAGTGCCTGGGGTGCCTTGTCAGCCGCCCTTGCTTACACTGTGATATGAATTTGGAGTTGCCCCATCCCTACCATTCATCACCTGTCTCTTTCCTTCTGATTGTTCAGACCAATTCAGAGGTGCCTTCCTCAGAGAAACCATCTCAGATACTCTAAGACTTGGTCAGATTCTTTTAAATGTCTTCATAATCTTATATTCAAGACTGATTATATTTCTATCTCTTCTTCTAGTCTTTAAGCTTCATTACAATGGGACACAGACCTGAATTTTCTCCCCATTCTGAATGCAGTACCTAGCTGTGCCTGACGTTGGATATGAATTTAAATGCATACTTTTTGGTAGAATGAACAAGTGAATGCAATAATTGTACACACACAAACACACACACATACACACACACACACACACACACACACACACACACACACACAAAGGGACTATGACAGTACAAAGAAGAAAGAGAATAATTCCATATGGAATTTGGAAATGGTTTGTGGAAAAAATGGGATTAAAGTTGGGCCTTTCAAGACAGAAAAGTTAGTATCAGATAATAAGGGGCAAATCTATCTTGGAAAAATGGACGGTTTAAACTAAGGCATGTGACATGGCTGAAATAGGAAGTTGCCACAAATTCTCAAAATCCCCAATAGAAACATACTAAGAATGTCCATAGTCAGAAGCCATTAATATCTGGAATGTGATCATGCACTTGTTTTTAACTCTGCATTCTAGAGGAATTGGGTCATCAGATTTTATCCATTGGAAGGAAAGGCCATGTCAATGCATTCATTCTTTAAACTATTCTGCCTCTTTCTTTCCCACTCTTCCTTTTGGAGTCAGTGGTCAGAATATCATGAAGTGGGCACATCACTAAATGGTTTACTGAAATATTTTTAAAATAATTGTTTAGAGATGCAGAATTTTCTAAATTCTTCTATTTAGCCAATGAGAGGAGAGGTGTTAGCGAAAAATGTTCAAAGTGAAATGAATTTGTTCAAATACAACAATTCCCTGAGAGGGAAATCTATAACCACCTCCTGGGTGATGAGAATGCTGTATCATGGCTGATACAGACTAAAATAAAAAATAAATCTAAGTTATCTACAAGGTAATATATGTGTCAAGAAGAGTGCTTTCAGTAAAAGAGATGAATGATGATGTGGTTAGTTCATGATGCAAGCTCATGATAACCAGGTGAACATGGGGTAAAGTCAGAAGGGTGTGATGTAAAAGTAAATTATTTGGGGAGGGAATGTTTCAGTCCTATGCTTCTCAATCTTTTATGTGCATATGAATCACCTGGGATCTTGTTAAAAGATAGATTCTATCCGGTGGGTCTGTAACGAGGACAGAGTTTCTGCATTTTTAACAAGCTCCAAGATGATACTGATATGGTTGGTCCATGGGCAACACCCTGAGTATAGAAAAGATGCAGGGGTGGAAAATGCAGTTCAGTGGTGAGAAGAAAGACCAGTGATATTGCAGCTTATAACAAAAGAAGGAAGTATATTTCCTTTATCTTTTCCAGGAAAAATAAAGCAGATAATGTAGAAATGACATTTTAGGAAATAGCTTGACATTATGCTTAGAACACTGTAGCAACTAATTACCATTTTCTCAAAACTGTATCTGTTTTTCACCTGTATCACCTGTTCTCTTTAGAGCTCCATGCCTTATATTACTATGAGAATGAAAATCAGAAAGCTGTTTCAGTACACCATTGTCTATCTCTATGTATAGAAAGGATACAGAAATATAAAACACTAGAGGCCTGGTGCACAAAATTCATGCATGAGTGGGGTGTCCCTCAGCCCAGTCTGCACCCTCTCAAATCTGGGACCCTTCGAGGGATGTCCAATTGCTCATATAGATCTGATCCTGATTCCTCTCACAATCCAACTGCTCCCCTGCCTGTCTTCCTGATTGCCCCTAACCGCTTCTGCCTGCCAGCCTAATCACCCCTTAACCACTTTCCTGCCAGCCTGATTGATGCCTAACTGTTCCCCTGTCAGCTGGTTTGCCCCTAACTTCCCTTCCCTGCAGGCCTGGTCACCCGTAACTGCCCTTTCCTGCAGGCTTGACCACCCCCAACTGGCCTCCCTTGCAGGCCTGGTCCCTCCAAACTGCCATCCTCTGCTAGCCATATTGTGGTGGCCATCTTGTGTTCACATGTGGGCAGGATCTTTGAACACATGGGGGCAGCCCTCTTATGTGTTGGAGTGATGGTCAATCTGCATATTACTCTTTTATTAGGTAGGATAGAGGCCTGGTGCATGGGTGGGGACCAGCTGGTTTGCCCTAAAGGGTGTCCTGGATCAAGGTGGGGGTTCTCTTGGGGTGTGGGGTGGCCTGGCTGAGAGGCCTGTGGTGGTTTGCAGGCCAGCCACGCCCCCTAGTGACCCAAGAGGAGGTCGTGGTATCTGGGACTTATTTATCTTCTACAATTAAAACTTTGTAGCCTGGAGCAGAGCCAAACCTTCTGCTTGCTCCATGGCGGCAGCCATTTCTGTTGCAATTTATGTATCTTCTATAATTGAAACTTTGTAGCCTGGAGTGGAGCCGTAGGCCAGCTAGGACTGCAGAAGCTTGGCTTCCTCCATCGCCAGGGCAACCCTAGCCTCCTACTTCTCTCCAGCTCTGTGGCTGCGGTCATTTCTGTTGGGATTCTATAATTAAAACTTTGTAGCCTGGTATGGAGGCCTGAGTGGCAAGGGCAGGCAGAAAGCTTGGCTTCCTCCATGCCAGGGAAACCCAAGCCTCTCTCCTGCTCTTTGTGGCTGCAGGAATCTTGTTTGGGTATATTTGAATATTCGCTCCTGATTGGCTAGTGGGTGTGGCTGGTGGGTGTAGCGGAGGTGTGGTTGATTTGCATATTACTCTTTTATTAGATAGGATGATATCTAAATTTATGGTTACTAGATACTTTTTACCTAATTCATTCCTAGATTCTCTATAAACAATTGTGTCTTAATTTAACCCATTCATTGTAGGGAACTGTACAAGTCAAAGCTTATGGTTATAAACAATCTAAGAAAAGAAAAAGTAATGGCTCTGATAAATTTAAGAAGAAATGGCATTCTATAGCTCAAAAGTGAGCAAAAGCTGACCCCAAGATGAGCAAAGAAATACCGAGGTCTGTGACCTCTCACCAGAGTACAGTGTTATAGACTCCTCCACAGTCATCCAGACTATCCTTCACAAACCTGCTCTTTATGTGCCTCCTCCAAACTTAGTTTCCTGTGGTGGGGGGCTAGTTGGCTGTGCTGACATGCCTAGTGCGACCCTCACTTTTGTTTTCTTTAGTAGAAGGGGCTGCCCTGCCTCCTAGTCATCTTAAAGTTTCCTCCTGATAGAAATATTTTCCACAGGCCAACTCAGACTAGTTCAAGTACAACAACTTATTATAAAGTTACTAGAGGCCTGGTGCATGAAATTCATGTATGGGAGGAGGGGGCTCCCCTGAACCCAGCCTGCACGCTCTCCAATCTAAGACCCTGCAGGAGATTTCTGCTTGTCAGTTTAGGCCTGATCCCCTCTCACAACCTGGGACTGCTGGCTTCTAACTGCTCACCTGCAAGCCTGCCTGATCTTCCCTAACTGCCCCCCCCCCCCCCCCCGCTGGCCTGGTCAACCTTACTACCACCCCTGCCAGCCTGGTCACCCCCAACTTCCCCTCTGCTGGCCTGGTCACCTCTCACTGCCTCCCCCTGCTGACCTGGTCACCCCATGTAGCCTGCTTTTCAGTTGTTTGGTCACCCCTCACTACCCCCCTCTGCCAGCCTTGTTGCCCAACCCAGCCTGCTGTTTGCTCATTACTGTGAGGACATCCTGATCAATTTGCATATTGCCCTTTTATTAATATAGACAAGTGAAATGATTAGGAGGAATATATTGAAATTCAAAAGTAGGTACCATAACAGTAGGGTGACCATATAGTTTATCTAAATCTGGGATGCTTTTAAGAATGAGAGGACTATAACATGTATGAACTGGTTCTAACCTAGACAAAACTGAGATGTGCAGTCACCTTACATAGCAGGTATGGAACTTGCTAAGACTGGATCTGGGAATGGGGTTTCTGAATTTAAGACAATTTTGAAGACACAAGTTCATGGACCTTTACCCACACATTCTGCATTAACATATCTAAGCACGAATGCACTCATTTCCCCCCCTGGCTGGCTCTATAGTGTTCGTATACTAGTGTTCTCATAAATTCTGTAATAGGTACACATTCTTATTTTCTCAGCAACCTGTGGGCAACCCCCATCCTATTACAGGCTCTGGTTTCCCATTGCGTTCAGAGAAGCTAATCTGTCTTTAATTATAACTGTGGCCACTGAGACTGCTTTAGGGATATGCTTGTGATCAAGGCCAGTCATCATGGGAAATCATCTGGGATTATGAGTTGGGCAGCCCTGGGCTAAGGGCACAGTGAGAAAGCATTGAAAGATAGAAATAAGCTGGAGTCTTGGTTACTCTATTGAGCCCCCTGGTCAAGCATATACCCAACTTCATACTTTCCATTTATTTGAACCAGTGAAGTTTCTTTTTGTGAAGGCAGACTCTGTTGTCTTTCCTGTTATTTACAATGGGTCTCATCCCAACTAACACAGCTTCAGTTTCATGGTGCACCATATATTTGGCCCTATAACTCCCTGTATTATGACCTTTGTTTATCTATCATTACTAGCTGGCCAATCACTTTTATGTTTCTTACTTCAAATTCTAGAAATGAAATCTGTTGACTCAATTTATCTTTTTTTTTACAATTAAGTTCTAGTCATATATCTTCTGTAAATCCATGTCTTGGCTCCCCTAAGTCATGGAGGCTGATCAGGAGTTCCCTCTCAGGAGACCTGTATCAGTTTATTTCCCATAGGAATATCTGTAGGATACGTATTGAGGCATCTGTATAAGATACAATTTTATACTCTGCAATAACTTTATCCTTGTTGTTTTATTTTTTATCATATCACCTGGATTATTGCTATGTTTCCCAGAAATGCTATAGAAATGTTGGTGGCAGTGAAAATAGTATCATATGTTAAACCTATGGTCAGACCAGATCTTGGTCAAGCAACTTCTGTGCTTGCGTTCTGGCTAAGAAAGAATTCAGAGACAAAACTCAATCTATAAGAGAAAGTTTATTTAAAAAGTTACAGAGGCAGAAGAAATGAGTATTAGAAGAAATAGGCTCAGGAAACAAGTTCTAGAAAGGGCCCTTGGAGCTTAGGAGAGAGACAGTATGGTGCCTGGGGGAGGGGAAAGGCTATAGTGTGCTCACAGGAGAGCTGCCCTGGGCCTTTCATCTTGAAAGTCTTTATCTATAGGTCTCAGTGTTTCAGGATCTTAATAGAATATTCTTCAACTTTCCAGGTGTGTTCTTTTAGAGTCGTGGTCGCCGCTGATTGATCGGCATGAGGGCAGAGGGTCATTAGTCAATGCAGCTGGTCCTGATGTCAGCCATGGCATCACTTGTCTGGTTTTGTGCTTTCCTAGGCCTGGAGCTGAACCAAAAATAAGACCTAGATATTAGCCCCAAGGGTTAAAGCTTAAGGGAGTGGCAGTAGAAGGGTGCCCATGGGAGCTGCATGAGGCCACTCTTCAGCCCCTTGTTCCTCCAGGAGGATTTATTGAAGTATGACTAGTGACATGCTAGGGAAGGAAAGATTACCCCCTAGGATAGTGAGATCCTTGTTTTCCCAGTTCTGCCCTTTGCTAGACACCCAGGGCATTTCACTCAGATAACCTTTTATACCTGGACCATCGCTTCTCTCCCTTCTATCATGCTATACTATAACCACCACCACCTTTTTTTTTTTACTTTTTAGAAAACACCTACAAAGAAAAAGTTTAATATTGAAAAAGTTTCCTTTTTATAATTTCAGTTTTTCCTTTTGCAGTATAATTATTATATGGAACCCATATCTGATAATGGTGAGTTTAAAGGGTTCAAAATCATTGCTCCTTAAAGGTAACGTCAAAATTTTGTAAGATACAATGCATACTAATTAAAGTTAAGGAGCCCTGGGCAAGATAAAAAAGATAAGCCCTTTGGTTAAGTTATGCAAAAGTGTATTAAATATTCAAGATTAATTAAAATCTAGAGACAGATTTTTTAAGGGTGCCATTTAAAGTTTGAATAAAAGTTATGCATTTATTATTAAATCAAACCACTTTTATGAATAAGGGAAGCCAATTAGAAGCATAGTAAAAGAAGAGTTAATTCTCGTTACTCTAGGTAATATTTTTTGTTTTGTAAAACTTACTTATGACTGTTCTGGCCAGGTGGCTCAGTTAGTCCTATACACCAAAAAGGCTATGGGTTTGATCCTGGTCAGGACAGGTACAGTGGGCATATACAGATGGATGTTTCTCTCTCAAGTTGATATTTCACTCTCTTTCTCCTTTCCTCTCTCTCTAAAATCATTAACATATCCACAGGTGAAGATTAAACAAAAATAAAAATAAATTTAAGAGTAACTTACAACTGCATAATAATTACATGCCAATACGCACAGTTTCACAGAGTAGAAGGTATAATTCTTTGGTATTTATTTATTTTCTAAAACTAATAATATTCCTTCAGAACCCTATCCTGAGGATATCCACAATGACAACTTCATTGGTGAGAAATTATAAAATTTTCTTTTGGTAGAAGGAGAAGAAAGCACATATTTTAACTGAGCAAGACTCTTAATGTGTAAATGCTTTATTCAAGAATGACCTACCTATGTTAATAGCACTCAGAAAGTTCTGGTTCCCACTCCCCTCATTGGCCTATATTCTCCATTTCAGAACATATGACCTGGTGTATCCCCTGCCTAGTACAGACTTAGACACACAGGGAGCCAATCAAGTCAAATGCTCAGGAACTTCTGCCCTTCTCCATCTGACACCCTGTGTTGTTTTTGGGTCACCACCAAGGGGAGACATGCTTTCTTCAGGCTCTATTGTAAAATTACAAAGCAGCCTACCTGGGGAGCTCAGTTGGTTGGAGTGAATGCCCTGACCAGGTTAGGTTCCTGGTCAAGGCACATGACTATGTTGTGGGTTTGATCCCAGTCAGGGTACTTATGGGAGGCAACTAACCAATCAATGTCTCTCTCTCACATAAACATCTCTCTCTCCCTCTTCCCCCCTTCCTCTCCCTCTTTCTCAAATCAATAAAAAAAGTTATCCTCAGGTGAGGATTAAAAATAAAATCACAAGTGTATTTCCCCATAGCAACAATAGTCTAAAAGATCAGAGCAGTGACTGATAATTCAGATTAGGCATTGTGGGTTGGTTTGGGAAAAAATTCACTTACCGCCTATTTTCATACCAACAGGGGAAGAGTAATCTGAATTTCAAACAGTTGAAAGGCAAATTCAGTGACATCTGTCCATAATCAGTAAGACATTCTGGACAAAAATCACTTTCTCCAGAAAAGATAGTGGGGCAAATTTCTACTTTCTTACAAGTTAGGAAAGTGAACAGCTTTAGGCCAGCCTCTTAGTCATTGGAGCATGGAGTCTAAAGACTTCCTTCCTCTCTGTTTACATGCCTGCTGCGTCTGGAAGAGAATCAGAATTAGAACAAACTCAGTGGTGAAAGAACTCATTATTAAATGGATTCGGGAATACATCATTCAAAGCATGGATCCTGAAAATAAAACATAGCCTGCGAAAGAAACATTTCCCTCAACACCAGTGTTACAAAACATTTCCAACAGCTTCCACACATTGAATTTGTAACCACCCTATGAAAGGGACGCGAGCAAGTGAATAGTCATTCAAATAAACAGATTCGGAGTGAGGGTTTATTTCCCATGGAGAAGAATCTGTGCCCTCCTGTCTTCAGTCTACCCCCTGCCTGTCTTGTCATCTTCCTGCCTGCAGGCTCATTCCCTGTGGCTTACCTTCTGGCAGATTGGAAAGCTTTCACACTGAAGTGTGGCACCACAGGAGTGCCCTGCTTGACCACTAACAAAGCCCCCCCCCCCCCCCACACACACACACACACTGCTCCTGGCAGCATTTTCAGCTCATGGGCCCTATATTCTGCCACATAGATGCTGACTAGTGGCCAAGCTTATGGAGAGAGTTTTTTTTTCTTTATGTTTGTTTGGAATATTAAAAAGAGAAAAACATGTTCTTCATCAAAACACACTGGCAGGATGATTTATTTTTATTTAATGACTTTATTTATAAACTGCCTCTTTCCTATTAAGATTCTAAACTGGGGCCATGGGTAAAGGAGCTTGAATTTTGGCTATAAGTTTCTTGGAAGCTTATTTTTTGGAAAGATGGGATTACCCAACATGTCCTACTGGAATTTTCCTGTTATATTGTCTGCAGTATATTGTGGGTATTGGCTTAGTATATTACTCATATTACTGTGTCAAATTCAAAGAGAACTCTTGATCAGAGCTCAGACAGGAGCCTGAAGGATGTATGCAGAGTTGGAGTCTTAGAAGACTAGTTGTGGTTGGTCTGAAATCCTGTGTTCCATCCAATGCCATGCACTCACTCTTGAGTCTTCACTTTGAAACTTGCTATGTGGGATAGAAAATTAACAAAAGGTGGTGGAACTGGTTTGGCTCAGTGGATAGAGCATTGGCCTGCGGACTGAAAGGTCCTTCAGTCCTGGGTTCAATTCCACCTACCTTGGTTGTGGCACATCCCCAGTAGGGGGTGTGCAAGAGGTAGCTAATCCATATTTCTGACTTTCACAGAGAGGACGGGAGAGGGATAGAAATCAATAAAAATTTTTTTAAAGAAAACTAACAAAAGGAGTCCATGTTCATTTTCTATCCAGTCCTTTTATCAAGAGAAACAGGTTCTATCAGATACAAAAAGATGCAAGTTAACTTTTACAAATAATCTCAATATTAACTATTAGGACTAAGAGAAAAAAAAACTCTAAATAGTTAATGGCATAAATTTGTCCAAAATTATGAGTTGCACGATTTATCAAGTGAACATTACCAGCCATTAAAGCAATAATCTGTACTTACTATTTATTCCTATAATAAGGACTGAATGTCAAATGTTATTTCTATTGAGTTGTAAAAAATCATCCTCTAACAGTGACAAGTCATTCTAAAGTATTCTTTGACATTTGAAAACAAAATAACCAAACAACATATTGAATACCAGGATTTACAACATTAAAGTGGTAATATTAAGAGGAATCAAACAGAAGAGCAAAATAAACTTACAAATGGGTTGTGTTCAACATTGCTCCCTAATTTTTTCCAGAAAATTCATTAATTCATTAATTCACTGCAACGATATTTATTATGGCCTGAAGAGATGCTGTAGTATTCATTGTACATCGCTCAGGATGTTCACATTTTCCCAGCTTTATTGAGGAATAATTGGTGAATAAAATTGTAGTATAAATATACTATGTGATTATTTGATATATACTCATTATGAAAGGATTCCTACAAACGAGTTAATTAACATATTCATCATATCACTTAGTCCCTTCTTTTGCCTGTGTGAGAATGCTTAAACTCTAGTCTCTTATCAAATTGCAAGTATACAACAGTTTCCGTGCTGTAAACTAAATATCTTCAGACCTTATTTATAACAGAAAGTTTGTACGCTTTGACAGTGTCAAATTCAGAGAAATCTGGCTTTAAGGCTAGTTCCCATTTGCCCCTCCCCTCGCCCCCTGGCAACCAGCATGCTACTCTGTTTCTACGAGTTTGACTTTTTTTTTTCTTTAATAAGTGATACCGTATAGTATTTGTCTTTCTCTGCCCAGCTTATTTCACTTAGCATAATGCCCTTCAGGTTGCCACAAGTTGCAGAATTTCCTTCTTTTTTAAGGCTGAATAATACTTCATTATGTGTGTATACACATTTTATTCCCCCATCGACAGGCTGAAGTCGTTTCCACATCTTGACCACTGTGAATAATGCTGCAATGAAGGATGATCTTGTTGATCATCTTAACCTATCACTCACTGACTCAGGTCACCATCAGCAGCAGGCATGAACATTGAAAGTTACTTCCTTAAGAAAAGTCACTTAGAGCGTTACATTTTAAAAGAATAATGCAACATTAATAGCATCTTAGTTTTTTAAATAGATTCTACATTGCATATGATGGACATTAGGAAACACTTGTTTTTAATTTTACTCTGCTATAATGGACATTATGTTATGACCAGTTTCTGAAAGCAACCCAAAATTCTTCCTGCAAAACTCAGTTGTGGACATTCACTCCTGGGTGAGGGCACTCACTGTGCCAACCTTTATCTCCAGTAAGGCATGTTGGCTAATCCCATCTGAGGATGCACATGCATGCCAAAGAGGGAGAGTGGGGAGTGTTTTCTCAGTTAATCTCCAGCAGAAATCAGAATGAAGCAATTGCTGGGAAGAATTGTGATGCAGGCTGCCCCAGAAGAGCCTATCCCTGGAGCATAGATGTGTTCCTAGGAGGAACACACCACTCAAAGAGTTTGGTTTGACTTTTAAGAATTGCATGTTATCTCTGTTGTGAATTAAGCTATTACTGACTCATTGTTAGTTTAGTAGCTAACAAATGAGTAGGTGTTTTGAAAGGCAATGGTTAGTAGCATTTGAAATATTATTTTAAAATTGTATTTCCACTGAGATGATTTTCTAATATCCATTTTCAGTAATAACCCATCAAGTACATGCAAAAATGTCAAAATTAGTGAAATAGGAAATATTGCCACAACATAATTGTATAGAGAAATATTAATAGATGGTAGAAATTGCAGTTTCTATATAGAAATGTTACATGGGAGGCTGATCAGCATTTTTATTCATTCAAAATATAGTCACAGCATCCTTCCTGTTAAAATTATGTAAATGTAAATCATAGCAAATCTATCCAGTCTCTCTAAATTACACAATTAAAATATGTGGATATCTGGTATGTTCTAGTATGCATGTGTATCTCTGTATGTATATATAAATAAATATATATATATATATAACATATACATATACTGATAGACATATATACTACTGATTATATATAATTTTATAGTCATATATAATCAGTATATATACACATATATTGATTATACCTACATATTACATCTGATTATTATATATATGTGTGTGTATATATATACATACATATATATATATACATATATATATATATATGGAGATATATACTATACAGTATACTCCATATACTGATATATATAATCAGTAGTTTTCCAATACCTAATAGAATTTCTTACTCTGCTACCATCATGAATTTATCATCATTCCATATTCAAGCAAACAAGCACGTACCTCATTTCTGGGATGTTTAGATTGAGACATTCTACAAACTGAAGGAATGGTTCAGAGGGATCATTAACACTAACTCCATTTGAGCAGTAAATAGCCACAGATCATTACGTAAACTTGTTCTTGAGTGTGGAATACCTCTTTCACAGGGAGAGTCAACCATTCACATGATAACATCAGAATTACCGCCTGTAGCATCACACTTGAGGCAAATTGACTTTCTCAGAACATTTTGAATATTTGGATATATATATTTTATATACTCACAAGCACACTTGTGCAACATCACTATTTACTAATGTCAGTGTTTACTGTGTGTGAGTCTGCTTAAAGATAGTCGTAATTTCAACTCCTTTGTCAGAGATCACTTGTAGATAGGGACCAGTTGAGTTACTTTTTCGACCAGTCAGAGTGCAAGCAAGTGCTTGGACTGAATAGGGGCTGCTCAGGCTTTAAGGCTAGTTACCAGCAGGCTTCAGGGTCCTTTATGATGGGCCGCGGTTTGACAAATGACCTCTGCTAACTGCAAGTCCTATGATAAAAAACAAAGCACATTCTGACCACCTTTAAGAGCCTTTTCCTAAATTGGGTTTTTGTGAAATGCCTGTGCTGTTATGAAAGTGATGGGATTTCACTTATAGCAGGGTCTAATTAAGTTACCCCAGCCAGGTTGAGTTTCATTGCAAAGATCATGTAACTTATATGCACAACAAAAAATCTGATTAAAACACTTGATATAGTGACCATACCTTTCAAAATCTTGATAATTATAGAAAGAACACACATTATTTACATTTTTTATAGTGGTTCCAAAACCATTTTTTTCTATTGTTTGCGTATTTATTTGATAAGTAATTAATTCCCTAAATACCCTCTCCCCCTCCACACACATACACACTCTCCACTACCCTATTGTTGGAGCGAATTATAAAACTGTGTCTCTTTCTTATCTGGGATATTTTGAGACCTTTGGGCCATTGTCTATTGTCTATAGGATACAATGCCTGGATTTCTGCCACATGTTCCAATAACTCTTCTGTTATACTGTTTAGAGCTTTCAGTGTGTGTGGACCATTCTTTAAATGACTTATCTCTTAATTATTGGACCTACTCTGTCTCCTCCATAAGTATGATTCTGCAGCCTCTCACTTTCAAGGTCATCCCTGAACATCAATATTAACTACAACCACCCCATAATTTCACTGCTCATTCTCTCCATTTCCCTAAATCAAACATAACAGGAATATATTTTTCCTACAAGCATCCCCTCACATCCCTTCCTCTCAGTTTCAGTTGTGTGTTCTAGCCTTTTAATCACTCTTTTGAAATGGTCCTCAGTTTCTTTGCTCCTCTCTCCTCCCATTATATTTGCTCAGAAAAATCTTAATGCTGGTTAACTGCAACAGTTCTCAACGTGCTTCTACTCTCCTCGGGGAACAGAGTGTGGCGGGGAAAACACTGGTCTCAAGGTCCTGTGTTCCATCTATATGCTCATGATTCACAAACTTGTATCTCTAGCTCTGCCCTTTCTATGGGGCCTTAGGCCCTACACTCAGCTGCCTGCCTACTTACAGTCATCACAGTCTCACAGCTATCTCAAATCCTGTGCTCAAAACCAGACTATTGACCCAAAACAAGCGTTCCTCCCTCAGTTTCCTCCATCTGAGGAAATGTCAGCTTCACTGATCTGTTTGCTCTGGCCAAATCTTAGCTTCATCATTGACCCTTTCTCCCACGCCTCACATCCCAAATCTGCTAACCAGCAGAGGCCCTGCCCTCAGTATACCCTGAATTTAGTTGTTTCTTCCCATCTCCACCAGTTCCCCTCCTAAGCCATTCATGGCATTTATTGCTGAACTGATTTCCCAATTGATCAGCACAGCTGCCAGGGTGATACACTTAAATTAGATATTTTCTTCTCATTTGTTGTAAAATCCAAAGGTTTTATCAGTGGAGTTCTTATTTATAAATTATGGCTTTTGTTTACAGATGATGGAAATAATGCACATATTCCTATATTGTAAAGAAAAAAAATATCGTTTAATCCTCTTGGTCGCTACAATGACTGCTGCCTTTCAGTCATCACTGTCTAGGGTTGGGACTAAGAAGGGAGGTACTACGAATAGAGAGGATTTAGTTGTGTTTGCAATATCATCATAGTTATTTGTTTACACACTCTTCTTTTATGGTAATGAAAGAGAACTGCTTCAGGTTTTAGCTAGTTGAAATATTAGTAAGGAAAATTCCTATGACAAAGCTTCAGATACCTCTAACCTTTCCCAGCTCCCATCCAAACTCACTCAACTCTCCTGAAAAAATCCAGACATAAAATATTTCATTGACCTTATTAGACATTCTCTAATCTGAACCACCAGCCCCAAACAAGTGTCGTCTGTTTGCTCACAACTACCCTTGTGGAATTTAACAGGCAGACACTGCCTATCTTCTGGATCTTTCTCTGACACTAATTCTTCTGTTTGTATGGGTTGACTCAATTGTATCTGTTGATCACTCATTCCATATGTCCAAGAAAGGACAATTGGTAAGTGAAATTAACCCCAGCTGTATTAATTAATTCGTTTTAATTTCTTATCAGTATTGTTGATTGAGGATAGATTTTCCTATTGATTTGGTCATTTCTCCTTTTTTAAATTTATTTTAGAGAGAGGATGGGAGAGAGAGAAACATTGATTGGTTGCCTCCCATACCCATTCCCACCACCAGGGATAAAACTGCACCCTTGGTATGGGCCTTGACTGGGAATCAAATCTCTGACTTTCGGTGCACTGGATGACACTCCAACCAACTGAGCCACACTGGCCCAGGCTATTGTGGAATTCTTATGCAGAAATATTGTATAGTTATATGTTATTTCCTATTACTTTAAGATTAGGGGTTGAAAATGAGTAATTCAAAAGTGGTAGTTTCATCTTGAGCCCTTTTACCAAGAGACCAGGATTCTGTATCAGTCAGTCATGGGTATGAAAAATGTCTGCAAAGAAGTGCCTGTTTTGCTTTTAAGCCAGTCAAATGTGCTTTTATTTAAAAAGGGAAAGAAAAGGTTCCTAAATAATTAGAAAGCTTATATATAAATATTTACTCCCTGTTATTCTCTATAGAGTTGCTTTAGCCTTACTATCATTCTAGTATTAAAAATTGAAGCCAGACAGCTGAGAGTCCTTTTGGGTGGTGGTGGAGGGGTGGTGGCAGTGGTAGTGGCAATGGTGGTGTGTATAATAGATATCCTATATAATAAAAGAGAAACATGCAAATGTGACCATACCTTCGCTACGCTACCAGCCAATCAGGAGCAGGGGTTGGGGCCGAGTGGTGTGAGGCACGGAGAGGGGCCAAGGTGCACAGGAGGCCAGCAGGGGGGCTCGGCGCATGGGACAGGAGGCCTGCCGGCGCTCTGCTTGGGATGGGAGGGGCTGGCCTACACACTGCTTGGGACTGGAGCCACGTGGGACAGGAGGTACCGGCCGGCGATGGGAGGGGCTGGCCTTCGTGCTGGGCAGAATGGGAGTGCACGGGATGGGAGGGACAGGATGGGAGGGGTAGGATAGGAGGGGCCAGCTCGTGTGCTGGGCAGGACGGAAGCCACGAGGGATGGGAGGGGCTGGCCTGCGTGCCGCGTGGAATGGGAACCCCACAGGATAGGAGGGGCAGGACGGAAGGGGCCGGCAAGCGTGCTGGGCGGGACGGGAGCTGCATGAGAAGGGAGCTACGTGGGACGGGAGCTGCAAGGATTGGAGGCAGGTGAGGCCGGCACATGCTGCTGCCGAGTGCGGGGTGCCCCTGGGACTGGGCAGTTGCCACTGGGGCTAAGGCCAGGGCCGGGTGGGCGAGGCCTGGGCAGCGGGGGCAGAGCCAACCATCAGCCCCATTGCAGGGTGATGGCTGGGTGCCCAAGGCCTAAAGCTTTGGCCAGGGCTGAAGGGTCAGTAGGACATCCCCCGAGGGCTCCCAGTATGTGTGAGGGGGCAGGTTGATCTGAGGGACCACCCACCCCCAGTGCATGAATTTTGTGCACCAGGCCTCTAGTAATTAGATATCTGTCATTGAATATAATCATTATACTATTCCTCAGTATGAGTTCCCTGACCATGAACCAGGACTATACTTCAAGTTTCAAATCAGCTTCTGTCACAAAGTTCAGCTGTGTCTTTGTACTAATCCAGTGGCTCTTTCAGTTTCTACTGTAGAATTTTTCATTTTTGCTAATACAATCTGCACTTCTAGCCCCACCAATAAGAACCTCCTCTGTCCTTGTTTCCTGGTTATAACAAGGATATTTAGAATGATCATGGCTCCAAAGGCATAGCAGCTACACCTCATTAATTCATCATGTTGTAGTGGTCTGGGGATGAGCTTGCTTTGTTTCCCCACTATATCTTCAGTCTCTGTTCCTAGAAAATCCTCATGGTAGATTTTTATTGGATAAATGAACATTTTTGTTGACTGAATGGAGTGGGTGAGTGATCCTATACTCATCCTCTAAGTATAAGTGATATGACATCATCAGAAATAGATGTAATGCCAGTCAATTTGTGATAAATGACCAAGAAAATCTCAGAGGACACAGAAACCGGGTATAACTGGGAGTGTCTAGAGAGGTTTTATGGGAATACAGGTTCTTTCAAGAGACAAAGGTAAACTAAGTGAATATGGAGAACATGAATTCAATCATAATAAGTAGAGGGAAGGTGACTAGGTGGGAAGAATGTAAGACATGCTTGAGAAAGACAGACAATAGTGTGGCTCAAACACAAAAGTGAAAACATCAGAACCTCATCATGGAGTGCTGAGAGAACAGTCATTTAACTGGGTAGGTAACCAATAGGAAAAAACAGCAAGGAGTTTATGAAGTACATTACAGTCACATTGAAAACACAAACTTAAATGGCAGCCATAATAAAGTACATGAAAAGAATTACTAATGGATAATAGACATCTTTCTGGGTCGCTTTTACTATTCACAAATGCAGGCACATGAACTCTCTCTGCTTCTGATTCATTTTAATGAAGAGCTCCAGGCAACCAGACTTTATCTTTCTTGGCCCTCAGGAGAGGGCAAGGTTAACGCTCCATCAAAGAGTCCAACAGCCAATTGTTTTTGTTCAGAATGGCTTTCAATTTTGATAGGCAAACTTAAATGTATGATTCTTAGAAGAGAATGCTGAAAGCGGGGACATAAGGTGGGAGAAATCTGGCATATTTTAAAGTTTTTGGTTGCAGTTGAATAAAAAGTACTTAGTAAAATTCATATTCAAATAGAAACATTTACATTGCAAAGAACAGTAAAAACATATCAAAGTAAATACTGAATTTAATTGGCTCACATGGAAAGAATTACTCAGTAGTAACAATTCAGCTTCATTTGTCATTTGACAAAAGGTGAAACTAAAGCAACCACAAATAGTCTAGCTAAAGTTTATTTTTGCAGGAAAACATTCTAGAATATTCTAGCCCACAGTGGACTCTCAGAACCTCACTCCAAGATTGAGCCTTTTAACCTACTCAGTATTGTTAAGTGTCTTTACTCTTATTAACTGAAGTTCATAATTAAACTGCTGACTTAATGAATATAGTTGCAATACAATTAGCTTTGCATAAATTGCATTGAATTGAATTTGCCACCCTCTTCAACTCCAGAATGGATGACTCAATTCATAGTACACATTTTTTTATTGTCTATGTGTGCTTATTATAGTTTAGTTGGCATATAATACTATGTCCATTTCAGGTGTACAACATAGTGATTCAACATTTATTTAATTACAATGTGCTCACCACACTTTGTCTAGTAATCGTCTATCACTATGCAAACTTAGCACAATACTATTGGCTACTTACCTTTCTCACCTGTACACACCCCTCTAGCAGCCATCAATTTGTTCTTCATTACTAGGGGGTTTTTGTTTGTTTTAATTTTTATCAGTTCCACATATAAGTGAAATCCTATGGCATTTGTCTTTCTCTGACCTTTCTTTTGGGGTTGAATTGTCATTTTTTATTGTTAAGTTTATTTTATAATTCTATGCAAACTACTACTCTTCCTAGAGTCCATTTATCAGTTGAATTCCCTGCCTTTTAGTCTGCCATTATTCACTTAAAACATGGATTTATACTTTTAAAAGAAAAGAGATAATAAGATGTCTTCCATTGTTTTATTTGTTATGTACTATCTGCTCTTTTAAAGTTGTGTTTGACCTTGTTATATATGTCAGAGGTGAACATGGGGAATAGATACTTGGAATCAGACACCTGATTCAATTTATTCTTGCGTTCCCAATGTATATTCTCCCCAAATGTACTTTGAGGCTAGTACAATTATTTTTTTTCAGTAAGCATTTTGATCAATGCATTTTATATATAATTTAATGAGAAAAATATTCTACTTTCAATGAGGTCAAAGTCTGAGAAGAAAGAGATACAATAATTACCCAGTTAATTAGCTTGATTATAAAATGGAAGCTTCCAGTTAACAGAATTTCTGTTTAACTGGATTTTCTAATTATCTCAGGATTAACCCATCTGTTCAGCAAAGCTGCTTAGGACAGAGAAGCCTGCATTTTAAACGGCTATTCTCAGGGGTTCATGTAGACTTATATATAAATAAGAGTTGATAGCTCAAGGTGTAATTTTAAAGAGGCACCATTTTGCCAACACAAGATAGCATTCCACTAGGGAGACATTTACAAGAAAAATAAAAAGTAGAGCTCATCTCCTAAATTAGCACCTATCCGTCATCTCCCCACTGGACACTGATATGACCACGCCTTGGCACAGCCCCCTATCTGTTGAAGGAATTAGATTACAGTAAACTACTGAGAGCATCTCCTTCCATGTAAGGTGCAAGGAATGACATCCAGAGGAGACAGAGCCGGCAGGATATTGCTGATGAAGGGAACAGCATGGGCAGCTGATTAGGGCAAGTGCAGGCCATTTCCTTTGGCTGGCTTCCGGAATTCCTAAGTTGGTTTGAATAACTGAAAAAATGTCTTTGTTTGGGCTCAATTAACAAACCATCATAGATGGAATAGCTTACAAACAACAAGCATTTATTTCTGGAGTCCGGGAAGCAACGTGCTGGCAAGTTTGGTGTTTGGCGAAAGCCTGTTCCTAGAGAGCCATCTTTTCACTGTAGCCGCTATTGGCAAAGGGTCCCTTCCCGGGCTCTTCTATCGGGAACCCATTCTTCATGAGGGTGGGTGGCAGCCTGGTGATCTGGTCATTTCCCAAAGGTCTTACCTTCTAATACCATCCCCTTGAGGGCTTAGGATTTCAATATATGGATTTAGGGGAAACAGAAACATTCAGATCATAGCAGATAGTATTATTGGAACTTCTCACTCTATTTTACTTGGGGAGTAATCATTTGCAATAGGTCAGAAATCTTGTGTCGATTCTATTTTAACCAACCAATAAAAATAATGATTCTTTCCCTCAGTTACAAAAGAAGTGATTTCCCTCAGCTATGAGACCAGATTCTCACCCTCTCCTTATCATCAGAGAAACTTTTCTTGATAAACTGTCCCTTTCCTCCCTTGTAGATTGCACTGCAAGCTTCTAACGAAACCAATGCCATCAGCCTTTAAACACACTCAAGTCTGCTCTATATCAATCTTCAAAAAAAAGTTTCCCCTTTTTATTTTTAATATTATTGAATTTATTGGAGTGACATTGGTTAATAAAATTACATAGGTTTCAGGTATACAATTCTATAATCATCATCTGTATATTGCAGTGGTTCTCAACCTTTTTAATGCCACAACCCTTTAATACAGTTCCTCATGTTGTGGTGACCCCAACCATAAAATTATTTTTGTTGATACTTCATAACTGTAATTTTGCTATTGTTAATGAATCATAATGGAAATATTTGTGTTTTCTGATGGTCATAGGCTCTACTGCAGTGGTTCTCAACCTGTGGGTCACTTCCACTCAATCCTGGCCACTCCACTCTGGCTCTCACCTCCATCGCTCAACCCGACAGCCCTCCTCAAAGGTCACTAATGGCCTCTGAGTCTCTTAATAAAATGGACTTTTCTTCTTTCTCCTCTCAGATGTATTTTATACTATAAATCAAATTTTCTTTCTTGAAACAATCTCTTATATTGGATTCCATGGCATCACACTCTTCTTAATTTTCTATTATTTCTTTTGGAAGCTGCCTATTCTCCTTAATTTTATTTTAAAAATATATTTTTATTGATTTTAGAGAGAAAAGTAAGAAATCTAATAAGTGAATTATCAGTCCCAGTATATGCCTGAAATGAATAATATTATATGTACTTTATGAGCCATCAATATTTCTCACAGTAGTTACATAGTATTATGACTTTCATAAATTATCTAAAATACTCTTTTTAAAACTTTTTTTATTGATTTTTAGAGAGGGAGAAAGGGAACCATCAATGTGATAGCAATACATCCATGGGCTGCCTCCTTCATGCCCCACACTGGGGATCAAACCTGCAACTGAGATTTGAACCCTAATTTGAAATCAAACCTTTTGTGCATGGGATGATGCCTAATCTACTGAGCCACACCAACAGGGTTATCTAAAATATGCTTCAAAAAATAGTTTAATTAAAGCCTGGCCTTATCTGCTCACACCTGTCAGCAGGGCTATTATCTAACAAGACAAGACATAACAACGTTGGTGAGGATGTGAAGAAAAGGAAATCCTTAGGCACTGTTGGTAAGACTGTAAATTAGTGGAGCCTCTATGGAAAACAGTATAGGAGGTCCTTAAAAATTAAAAATCGAACTATCATATGATCTAGCATTTTCCCATTTAGGTATATTTCTGAAGGAAATGAAATCACCATCTCAAAGAGATATCTGCACCCCCACTTATTGTAGCATTATTTACAAAGCCAAGACATAGAAACAACCTACATGTCCATTGACAGATGAATAGGTAAAGAACATATTATATATATTATTTCCAGTTATATATGATGGAATATTATTCAGCCATAAAAAAGAAAGAAATCCTGCCATTTACAACATGGATGGACCATGAGGCCATTATGCTAAGTGCATTAAGTCATACAAAGAAACAAATAGTATATGATCTCATGCATATGTAGAATCTAAGAAAGAACAAAGTCTTGAAACAAAGAACAGATTGATGTTTGCCAGATGCAGGGGGTGGGGTGTTGGGAAAATGTGTTAGGTGGTAATAAGGTACAAACTTCAATTATAAGATTAATATATTCTGGGGGTATAATGTACAACATGGTGACTATAGATAGCAATGCTCTATTGTATGTTTGAAAGTTGCTCAGAGAGTAGATTATCCAAGTTCTCATCACAAGGGAAAAATAACTATGTATAGTGATGGATGTTAACTGGACTTATTGTGGTAATACTTTAAAAATATATACATGTATCAAATCATTGTGTTATATACCTTAAACTAATACAATGTTATGTGTCAGTCATATCTCAATAAAGCTGAGAGGGGAAGAAAGATTTGCTCAGTGAGAAACAAGAAACCATACTGGACCTTGCTAGTAGCTCCAAACTATCTCCTATCATTTCTTTTCCCCTCCTCCATCTCCAAACTGCAGCCACACTTTTCTTGAAGTCACATGCTTTCCCTGTCACCCAGAATTCTCCTGCCTCAAACGCCCCATCCCTCTCACTTGTCTTCTTTTACACTTTGTAACAAAACTCAGGCATCACTTTCCCAAAAGGTCTTGCCTGTACCCCCAAAACCTTCTGTTGTTTCATACTCTCTCAGAGCTGTGCTCCTTTCCATCTCCTGTATTTACCCAGTTTATTAATAGGTGTGCATTTGTATGATTATATGGATATTTATCATACCCCATAAACTTTAAACAAGTAGTAAGGAATAAACTCTGAAACATGGATCCCTTACAGCAACATGCATGATTAAGTTTAGGGAGGGAGGCAGGCAGGCAGGAAGGCAGGGAGGAAGGGAAGAAATGAGGAAGGAAGGAAGGAAGGCACCTGGTCACCAGCAGCACAGGATCTTTGAAATCAGCACTGGGCTTTAAAAAATCCTTGTCATATTGATATTCTCCTATGTTATGCCACACTTCCTGCCCATCTTAACTTAAAAATCTTCCACCATTAGCTTCTGAACTACTGTTTTCCAGAATTATTAAATTGCTTGGGTGACTACTATATACATTTCAGTTTAAGAAAAATATCTTTTGGTGTCAAATGCATTAATTAATTATTCAAAAGTTTATTTTATCCCACCAAATTTCACTGGTTTTAGTCTAAAAATTCTACCTGAGTGGAGTTGGACTAAAGCTGCAGCTATGCAGAGCAATTTACTGGTCATGGTATGTTTCCTTTGGCATCTCAGAGGAAAGGACCTATGTCCTCAGGACACCACTGAGGACATCTTTTCAATGGAAAAAATGAAATCTTGTGTTTTCCATGCTAATAATTAAGGAGTCCTTTTGGGTGGAGGTATTTAGGCCTGAATTCGACAGTTCTGGAAAGACAAGGTGTGGATTTCATACTGGAATGCAATGCTACCTATGATATTTTCAATCACTTTTAAGATTTTCCTAGTTTGACATCAATTGGAATTTCTTATGAACCTGGTTTCTCCTACATGCTCTATAGACTACAGTACAAAGACCTGCCTCTGGGTGTTTTCAGACTGCCTGTGGGGAGACAGAGGCTGCATGGACAACTAGAACTTTGTTTGAATGTCTAACCCAGACTTGAAATATCAAAATCTAAAAGCAAATTGTTTTCTTTGACATGTTTCATATTTTATGACCTGAGGAGGAATAATGGCAAAATTTGAAAATGTTTAAAAATTTAAGAACCATGAAATTAGTATCTATTAAAATAGCAATGCTTTATTATAATTTTAAATAATATATATGCATTAAATTATTGGAAACCTTTTTCTGTGCTCTCCAAATACATGATCAGTCCAGCAATATAATAAAAAGTTAGTTTAGTAACAAAAGTGGTGGAGAGATATTGAAACTTACTGAAGGTCACAGACTCTGAAAAGTTAGAACTGAGAATAAAAAGTGGAAAAATATGTTCTTGATCAACTGAGCTTCATGTTCAAGATTATGCCCTTTATTTGTCAATGGTTCACTATGATATGCCATTGTTGATGAGTTTAATACCTTAGAAAACGTTTTTCCTTCAATAATAATTACATTTAATATATTAATTTACCATATCTATATGAAAATATAATCTTTTGTATGATGACCAGGAAAAGATATCCCTCCCCCCAGTATTTGTAATGCAAAATATTTTTTTAAATAATTAAAATTTAATTTTAAAGAGTTTTCAATTATAGGTGACATTCAATATTATAGTAGTTTGAAGTACTATGGAACGTGTTGTTTAAGTTCTTCTAAGGTTATTTCAAAATCAAATTGAAGTGTCGCTCACCAAGGTAGTTAGACACTGTGTATTTATCTTTTTAAAAATAAATTTTTATAGATTTCAGAGAGAAAGGGAGAGGGAGAGAGAGAGATAAATGTTAGTGGTAAGAAAGAACCATTGATCAGCTGTCTCCTGCAAACCTCACCTGGAGATCAAACCTGCAACCTGGGCATGGCCCTGACTGAGAACCAAACTGTAACCTCCCGATTCCTGGGTCAGTTGTCAACCACTGAGCCACAGTAGCGGGGCTGTGTACTTATCTTAATCTTCGAATCCTCTCTTCTGATTTCTGTGTTGTGAAAGAGATGCGACTGTCCAGTGCTTTTCCAAGGAAAAAAGAATTCAAGAATACTAATATATTTATATTTAAGGCCCATAGTATTTTCTATAGTTGTAAATGTACTTTAACATATATTCAAAAATGAAGGCTATCCTTGCTCTGCATATAATTGATGGGTCAGTGTTATTGATTACCCTACTTACAAGGACAAGTAGGACAGCTGGTTTTTATTACTTAAAAGAGTGGGGCATAAAGTAATTTTTATTGTTCTTTTTAAGTGTATTGTGGCTTCAGTTGCATATGGAGGCACCTGTTACTCTGGGATGTCACAGCTCTTCTAGTAAATCAGACACAGTCTGCAGTGTTATAAAAACCAAAACCCAGGGTTCTGGATGGCTGCACAGATGCTGCTTCTGCCTCTTTAGACTCTAGTGGTGGCCTCCAGACAGCGGCTTCTCTTTCACCTGTCACAATGCACATGATCTTGTGCATTACTTGTGGTTCAGTTAAGTGTGTGTGGAGGGGGTAGGATATATTGTGAATTCTTGCAGATTTCCTCAGTGGCTTCATAGTCTTAGTCTGTGGTGATAGGAAAGGGAGAATCAAAGGTTTTATTGATTCATTCAACAGATTGTTCTGCAGAAGGTATTTTGTGCAAGCCTGTTCTGGGTAAGATTTTGAAATGGGTTCCATTCTGGGGTGGAGCCGATTCGGGCTAGAAATTACAAATTACAACAAGCTATTTAGAAGCTAATAACTACAAAAGAATCACAGCAACAGCAGGAGGATCCCTGCAAGATTTTCTTTGACCATGACTTGAACAAGCAATGAGTTACAGGAGGGCTTGGTAGAACTGATTGCTGAGCTCCCACCCCAGAGTTTCCAATTAGGAGGTCTGGGGGCAAGGGTTGGTAGGAACCAGAGAACACGTGTTTCAAACAGACAACTAATTATTGTAGGAGCCACATTTTGAGAACCACTGCCTTAGATGGTAGCATCTGAGACCAAGTATCCGTGACCTACATCAAGGAGCAGAAATAACTTTTACTTTAAGGTAATTATAACTTAGCAAGACTGTAAGGAAGACCTGACCATATTTGCTGGTTTTGTATATTTTGCCTTCTTTCAGCCAATTTCTCATATCTTCTGTTAACAGCCTATAAGCCAAGAAGCTACTGCATCAAAATGGTTGGCCATGCTGGGCCTGGTGCTGCACTTCTTAGGGTATCCAATTCCAGCCCTGACATTTATTAACTGTATAACTTTAGGGAAGCTATTTAAATTCTTAGGACCACAGTTTCCTCCTATGTAGAATGAGAATAACAAGGGCAATTATAATTCTTGAAATAACACATATGCTATATTTGGAACAATGCCTTGAAAATTGTAAAGTATTTAATAAATTTTAGCTTTTTTTTCCCTCTCATTTCTTATTATTACTTTTTTTTATGACTGCTTCTTACAAGGACATAAAGATTCACACATTACCATCAACTTACTAACTATACAAGCACTAAAGGAACCAGATAAGTCATGGCACCCTCATCAGTGTCAGCCTACAGAGAGCTCAGCCACAGAAATACTATTAGAAGCTGGAAGCAGAATTGGAAGGTTTCGTTTCATTATTCAATAAAACCGTTGGGTAACTTATTCTTCACTAAAGAAACATTTGCATATCCAGATAGATTTAATAACCTCATTGGCCATCCAGAAAAACTTGTCTTTTGAGAAACATTGACAAGTAGGTGTATTATTGTTGTTATTATTGTTAGGTTTTTAAGGAAATATAAAATAAATATTTTTAGAAAATTCTAATTAATTTTTTTAAGTTTAATGCTATTTTAAAGTTATGAAGAACACTATTAACTATTAGTGTCCTAAGAAAATCAGTCTATTTCCAAGGGGAAAAGCAAATTAGCAAATAACAAAGAACCAAGAACAGATAAGTCTGACAATTCTAAGATAAAGTCAAAATTAGACTGTTGATGCAAACACTGCTTGGGACAAAGTTAAACAGGCACCAATACCTTTAGTCAAGGTTATTGCTATAGGTGAGAGAGGCCAGATTCAGTCTGGGCTAGACTCTGCTGAATTATAGGGCAGGAACATTTTCTAGAGTTGGAATGTGAGAGTCTTTGTGTCACCTGTGTTTGCTAGTTGGCTTTACCAAAAGGAAAAGTAAACATTCTATCATCATGAAAGTGTTGTAGTGTATCCTATCTTACAAAGGACACCTCAAGAAAGTCAAATTATGGAGTCATTTATTAAAGGCCGGCAGCATAAGAGGGAGCTATTCGGCGCTCCAAATCTCACAGCCCTGAACAGCTTGCCACATTTGGCTCATATTGGCAGAATATCACAAAGGTATCGATTACATCTTTGGGTCTGGAATGAGGAACCTGTTTCTTGAAAAGCATTTTTACAAAAATTGAGCAAGTTAATTACCTAAAGTATCTAAGAATGACTGAATCAACAGAAACACATTATCTGGGACCACCTGGGCAATTTAGAATAATTGTGCTGTCCAGATTCTGGGATCACTGAGTCAACAGGAATGCACTATCTGTAGCTACTGAGGCAATTTAGAGTATGCCCTGATTCTGGGACCACTAAGCAACTCTGTAGCTACTGAGACAATTTAGGATAATTGAACTGTCCTGGTTCCCAGAAGAATGTGCTTCGATGACCAGTGAAATCACAATCAATGGGATATTCAAACCATCATCAATGGAGTATTGGGATAGCATACATAAGTTCAGAAAATCAAAATAACTTTCTATTGTTTTAGCAAACAAATAAGTAGAGAACCCAAACAGCAGTTTCTACCTGAGATGATTACTACCATACTTTAAAAGGAAGTACACAGTTTTATAACATGGAGCAAGGCCTCTAGAAGTTAGGCTTCTATGCTTCAACAGTGATTGGGAGAGAAAGGCATCATCTTCCTCAGTGATTACATTTCAGAGATAGCTCCTCGGTCCTTCATAAAAACAACCCTGGGCTATGGAACTGGCAAATGACTTTAAATTTACATCTCAGTGAGGAAGAGGAAGGCTTTATGATTAGTAGATGCTCTAAGAAAATGGGAGTCTGGTGCCTAGATTGGAAAGAAGCCTGTCTGAAGTTTAATTAAGTTGAGGGCAACATTGAGACAGTCTTAGTTAAAAATTTGTGTTGTTTTTTTTAATGTAGTTTTAATCACAGAAACAATATGTGGCCTAAACACAAGTAGAAATAAACCAACAATACAGACGTTGCTGAGGTACCATGCCTGGTGGATGAGAACATCCAGTTCTTACCTGCATGATAATGAATTGAAATAAAATAGAGACCTTGCCTGTTGACCACACACTGCCTGAATGAAATACTGGACAGGAACAGGGTAGAACAGAGAGGGAACCATGGGAAATATCTTTTTCATTTTGATTAAGTCTGTGAAGTTAAGCCCCCATGCTTGACAATGTCTTGGATGCTTCACACAAGGTTTGTTACTCCCAAGCATATGGCAGCCATCATTGTTGGTACCCATTACCGTCACCCAAGGTGAGTGGGCCCTTCTTGCTGTGCCTTTGCACCAGTCCTCTAAATTCCTCAATTTAAAGCTGCTACTTCAAAACCTGCCCTATGAAAAATACTATCACCATGTCAGCGGGTTCTAAATCATATTTTCGGTTGAATTATTTTGACTCATATGACCTCAATATTCTCCTCTGATTTTTAGATGAGTAAACTGAGGCTGAGAGTCAAAATCTATAATAATAAAAGTGTAACATGCTATTAGATCAGAAGTCCTTCCAGATGACCTTCTAGACAGGGCTGTGAGGGAAGCTGGAGTCCTGGTGCCTGTTGGCAGCCGGAGGGAAGCCGGTGCCAATAGCCTGGTGATGGAAGGCCTACTCTTGCATGAATTTTATGCCTCAGGCTTCTAGCATTAATATATAAAGTGAAATTAGGCTAGTAAGGTGATAATGTTCTAGAAATATGTTCCTAGAACAATGAATGACCACTCTTAAGAACACTTAAAAAGGTTTCAGTTAGATATAACCCAGGAGGGCAGGGACCTGAGGTCTAATTATTTTTCCCCTTACCATGTAATTACAGATAAATTCCTTGACCTGATGAACCTAGATTTCATATATAACAGGGGCTTGGTCAGATAAAATGATGTCAATGTTCTTTGGAGTTCTGGCATTATGATTCCTTCCAGGGACCGAGGGAGGGGTTTAGCAAGGTATACTTGATGTTCTGTTTAAAGGATGGAATGCTGTGGGGTGAGAATCCACAGTTCCTGAGATATGTCTCTTCAACCACAGTGTGAGTCCTTCTGCTGACTGGAAATAAACCAATAAGACAGACATTGTTGAGGTGCCATGCCTGGTGGATGAGAACATCCAGTCCTCATCCAGTTTGATTTAATGATATTTTAATTTCACTGCATGTGTCAAGGCTTGTGGCAAACATATCTATTCATGCAGCAGAAACTCCAGTTAAGTATTGCCACAAAAATTTTGGCATTATAGTAATTTATGTGATAGAAGAAAATTAATATTAATAGCTACAAATTTTTCACATAAGAAATTTGACAATTTATACAGCTTGAAATAAATAGTTCTCAGGATCAGATGAAAGAATTTTGTTTTGTAAAATGTGCCATTCGATAAAATTTCTTTGCTTATAATCTCTATGCAGCAACTATATCTCAACTTCAGGATATCTTTTTTCATTTTGTTTAAATGAACATCCCTCTATAAAAAATTCATTGGTCCAGATATTAAATACATTCAAAATTAACATCCCTCCATAGAAAATTTATTGATCCATAAATTAGATATATTTAAAATTAAGCACATAATATAATGGGTGATATTTGCTAGACAAAAACATCAAAATTTCAAAGCCAATTAAAATTCAAGGAAAGATTATAGAAATAGGATTTGATGCTTAAGGACAGAAATTGTCAAAAACTTTTTTGGGGCAACTATGATACTTCTAGTGATAATAATAAGTTAGAACGGAAAAATCAGGAATCATGGCTCTACTACCTTTGAAAGTAGTATTTATTCAGTGACTGTACACTATATTTAACATCATAAACTTTTCCCCGCTGTTTATTCACTCAGTCATGAATCTTAGAGATGATAATGTGACCTGCAGGGACAGAGCTTGCCAGGAATTGGTGATCATTGGTAGGCATGTGTTCTGCATCAATCTCAATTGTGTGCTCAAAGTTTCATGTACTATCCATCAGGCAACAGATACAGAGAAATGCCCCTGTTAGTAAGATGGGTTTTAAGCCTTTTTCATTTTGGTCTTTGACAATTATTATTCCCATTGGAAAGCTGGAACCTAGTACTGTTAGTTGCATGGGAAAGCTCTGTAATGTTACAACCTGGAGAGAGAAGGACATTGTCCCAACTCACATTTCTTGTTTACATAGATTCTCTCCTGCTATCTAAACCCCACTATCTAAACCCTGATTTGCTGACCAAGTAATTTTTAATTACTTTCACTTCAGATGACTTCATTTATTTACTTTTATTTACATACCTCTTTTCAAATTCAAGCTCCATCCAAACATTCTTATCTCACAGCATTTGTACTCCTGCTTTTGCCAGCAGGCATATATTCCAAATTAATAATCATTTCCTAGACTGAAAGCAAAACCTTATGAATGTTTTTAAATAATATTTTGCTCCAACTTCTACAGATTGCACAGAATTATTTTTGCTCCAATACAACATCTGTGTTTCGTGTGCCTCTTTTGCCTGGCAAGGCCTGAAAAATAACAGATCTTATTTTCAAGTTTCTTTTCCCCACCATTAACCTGCGTTTTTGCTGGTGTTGGTGGTGGTGGTAATGATGGCAGGGTGTGTCTGTTTGTGTAAGTATGTTAAATAAAATACTAAAAACCCAATTTTCCCAAGTCACAAGCATTATAAGTTTGAATAGATCAAGAAACACCCAGGTCATGTGATTCCAGTAGAAGATATTATAGGTTCACTAACAATTTATTGATAAAATAAGGCATTTGACAAATGGTAAGTACATGTGTTTGGTTTGACCAAACTTTAATCTCAGAAGGTGACATTTTGCTGTTTTATCTGGACTTTCTAGGCTAATGCTTCCATTCAGAAGCCAAGATGAATATAGCTAATCTAATGCAAATTAAAAAACAGCTTTAGCCCTTATCGGGTTTGGCTCAGTGGATAGAGTGTTGGACTGTGGATTGAAAGGTCCCAGGTTCTATTCTGGTCAAGGGCATGTACCTTAGTTGTGTGTACATCCCCAGTAGGAGGTGTGCAGGGAGCAGCTCAATCAATGTTCCTCTCTCATCGATGTTTCTAACTCTCTATCCCTCTCCCTTCCTCTCTGTAAAAAAATCAATAAAATGTATTTTTTTAAAAAACACAACAGCTATAATCACAACTTTTCCATAGATTGTTGTACATGGTCATCTTCAGTATTTAGCTGGGGAAAATGTTTTCATTTCTCCAAACACTCCAGTCCATATTTAGTTTCTGCAACTTCATCGGCAATTGGTTACATGAGACCTAGGTTTTTCTTAGCAGGGTGACATCATAGAAGTTTCTTACATGTCCTGGGCTTCAAGATTTACCTCAAATCTGTGAAGCCTTCAAACCTCTTTTGGATTCTAGAACTCCAGGCCATGGCAATAATTTAAAAATCAAATCCCTATACAGCCCAGACAGTGTAGTTCAGTGGTTGAGCATCAACCTATAAACCAGGAGGTTATGGTTCGATTCCTGATCAGGGCATATTTCCTGGGTTTCGGGCTTGATTCACAGTGTGGGACATGCAGGAGGCAACCAATGATTCTCTCTCATCATTGATGTTTCTATCTGTCTCTCCCTCTCCCTTCCTCTCTGAAATCAATAAAAAAAATATTTTTTTAAAAACCGAATCCCTTTGCAGGCCTTAGAGAAGTAGGTACGTATACACATGGACAAGCTTGTAGCTTTATGTTCTTTTAAATCTGCATTTTCACATTCACCAATCCTAAAATTTGATGATGAAATCTAAGCACACCATGCAAATAAATAGACATGGCAGTAATTTGTTAGCAAGGCAGCTGGTGGGATTCTACCCCAAGAAGTTAGGTTCCTCCAATGAGGGGTCTGCTGGCTATATTGGTTGGCTCCTCATTTTTTATTGTTTGTTTTTATTCTTCTTTGGATCTCAGTCTGCCTCCACTGTTCACATTTTTTATCCCCAGTGAAAAGCTTTGTGTATGGTTTTGGTTTGTTCCCATCAGTCACTCAGAAGAAAAGATACCCAAAGGCAAGGACATCAATCACCTTTGTGAAGGTCCCTGGGAAGTCATAATTTATGTGTTGGTAGTGGATGTATTCCACCCTTTACAGGGCAGAATTGCTAGACTGGGAACGTGGTTAGGAAAACAGCCATCATTAGCCTTATAGCTTTTTCAACGAGAAAGGCATTACAAACTGGCCAAGGCCAGTGGCAATTTCAGAGCATCAAAGGGGCCCCACACAGGGTAAAGCAGGTTACCAGGTTCTTGACATGGGTTTAGAGTAATTTTCTCTAAACAATTACCATCAAAGAAATGGAAATCAGTAAAATGGCCTTAATAAAATGGCTAGAGAAGTCCAAATCTTATCATATATTCCTTCATGTTTTATATAAAGAGGATTTTGTTTGTTTTAGAAATCTCTTATTTCAGTCTGATTTTATTTTTATTGGCATCATTTCCCTTAGCTGCTAAGAGTAAAGTAAAAAATCACTAAATTGTATTTGTTAAGGTACTAAAATTACATGATAGGCTCCTTCTGAATGGGGTGGCTCTAAATAAATGATTTAACAATAAATGTTCCTCAAAAATATCTGTCCCAACAAGAAAAGGAGAGTTATTGAGCAAGAAACGAAGATCTTGGGATGGAGAGAGTGCTGGGGAGAGTGCAGGTATGGAAAGTGACTCCAGGTAAAGGATGGTTAACCTCATATGTCCTCTCACCAGGGACTGAGAACTTCCTGCCTTACAAATGCTTACAGACTATGATGAAAGATGGTGGTGTTTCTGTCCATCATTTTTGCTATATATTTTAGTATTCATTTAAAAATATAGTTAAAATAAAACTAGCAGAATTATGGTGCTAGAAATCCAATAGTGGTTCCATGGGAAATTAGCTTGGATAAGATACCATATCATAGATCTGGTCCACAATTATGGATTCAGAAACTTTATTTACACGTTACATTTTATTTGGTTAGACTTATCAGAATAGCCTCCTACCTCAGTTTCCATATTTGAAGGAACAAGTAAAAATTGTATTGGCTTAGAATCCTGTTAGGACAAAAATTGTTAGAACATCGCTTGATACCAATCATGCAACAAATGTTAGTTGTCATCCTTAGTTTTATTTGAATTCTCAGAAGACACACATTAGCTTATCAATTTATGAACTACTAGGGGCCCGGTGCACGAAATTCATGCACTGGGGAGGTTGGGTGGTCCCTCAACTCAATCTGCTCCCTCTCACATACTGGGAGCCCTCAGAGGATGTCCAACTGATGGCTCACTCCAAGCCTGCCCAAGGCCTTGGGCACCCAGCCATCACCCTGCTCAGCTCAGCCCTGGCTGCCTATGACCACCCGACCCCGGGGGCTGGGTGCTCACCGCTGCTTCCCCTCACAGCGCCAGGGGGCTGGGTGCTCACCGCCACCACCGTTTCATCTCCACCCCCGGGGCCCGGCACTCACACCACTTGGCTCCACCCCTGCTCCTGATTGGCTGGTAGCATAGCCAATCAGGAGTGAATGTACAGTCAAATTTGCATGTTTCTATTTTATTATATAGGATAAGTTTCAGAGAGTGAGAATTATGTTCTCCTTCCAGAATATTTTGGTCAGGGCATCAACATAATTGGCAAGCTGCATTAGTTTTGAGATTTTTCTTTCATCTAGAGGCCTGGTGCATGAAATTCATGCACGGGGGGCCGGGGGTGTCCCTCAGCCCAGCCTGCACACTGTCCAATCTGGAATCCCTCTCACAATCCAGGACTGCTGGCTCCCAACTGCTTGCTTGCCTGATTGCCTCTAACGGCTTCTGCCTGCCAGCCTGATCACCTCATAACCACTACCCTGCCAGTCTGATCAATACCTAATTGCTCCCCTGCTGGCCTATTGCCCTAACTGCTCTCCCCTGAAGGCCTGAGTCCCACTCCCCCCCAAATTCCCTTCCCTGCAGGCCCAGTCACCACCACTTCTCTCCTCTGCCAGTCTGATCACCTCTAACTGCCCTCTCCTACAGGCCTGATCACCCCCAACTCCCTGCCCTACTGGCCTGATTGCCCACAAGTGCCCTCTCCTATGGGCCATCTTATAATGGCCATCTTGTGTCCACATGGGGGCCATCTTGTATGTTGGAGGGATGGTCAATTTGAATATTACCTTTTTATTACATGGGATGAGATAGAAAAAAAAGTGGAAGAAATGTTTTGAGTGGTAGTGGGAGATAGTTGACTTGGGCTCTAAAGAATCTGCTAAACTACCTGCCACCCCATCCCAGTGTACAATAGAGTGTCCTTCAAGCAGTCAGCAGGACTGTCTCTCAACCCTGTTTGATTATTGAACTACTGTCTTATTTTCTAGTTTTGAATGTGGCAATCTTCCATTTATTCATATTCTTTTGTTTGCTCTTGCCATTGTTTATGTTAGTGTTCATTCACATGAAATAGGATCCCTTTCTGCCTAAAGGTGAGAGAGTCCTGATACTTAAGAATATTCCTGAAAAAAGGTTATTGCTCATTTTACTGTCATGCTTTACAGTTATCTAGGGCCTTTAGTACTAGCATTTAATTGGTCCACATCAGCACTGATGGAATCAGCAGGAGATGGATGCTTAGGAAGTTAGAGACATGAGAACCACAGCCACATTTGCCACCATTATAGCCATGCCTGTGGAAAAATCTAGCCTCTTATCTTCCTTGCAATGAGACAATGAGAGAAGACGATTTATTCCAAGAGTGCCTGAACATTACCTCAAGAGACTTTAAATTATTGAATCAGAATAAGCTTTAATGTATAGTGATTATTTAGTTAAATTCTTATCGCACACACCAGCTGGTGAGGCCAAGATCAGCTAAGGGCAAAATTTTAAATGCTCTATTTTGTCTGGACATTAATTGCAATAGGAGATGAATCTTATTCCTTCTCTTAAAAAATAGTATGTGAGGATGAAAGGACCTTTAAGCATCTGGTAAGAGGAGCAGGGTCAGTGTGATTGGTAGTCAGGATAACAGAGGAGACCCAGTTGACTCAAGACTGCAAAGGAGGGCAGAGGGAAGATCACACAGAGCCTGTCGGTCATGCTTAGATTGTACTCTTTATCTTAAGTGCAGTAGAAAGTAAAAAAATTTAGGCAAGGAAGCAGGTTTTTATTTTTTAAAATCACTTTGATTTCTATGCAAAGAATAGATTTAGCTGTGGACCCATTAGGGATACTTGTCCTTTCAACCATGATGGAGCCAGTAGGTACAGACAAGTGGATAGGTTTCAGAAGACTTTTGGAGAATCACTAGTATGTGTGAGTAACTCATATTTGCTTATTTTTACACACATATTTTTCCACATGTGTGTGTGTGTGTGTGTGTGTGCATATATATATATATATATATATATATATATATATATAGTCTTAGTCTATTTGGCTGCTGTAACAAAGTGCCCTGGACTGGATGCTTCATAAACAACAGAAATTCATTTCTCAAAGTTCTGAAGACTGGAAGTCCACGATCAGGGCAACAGCAGATGGTATGACTGGTAAGAGAGCCCACTTCCTAGATGGCTGTCTTTTCTTCTTAAACTCAAATGATGGAAGGGGCAAGCTACCTGTCCAGGCCTCTTTTATAAGGGCATTATTGCCAGTCACAAGGACTCCACATTTATGACCTAATCGTTGCTCAAAGGCCCCACCTCCTAATTTCATCACCTTGGGAGTTTGGATTTCAACATAGAATTTGGGGGAGGGGGCAAAAACATTCAGTCCATAGCATAATTATATATGTGTATATAGAGAAAATGCATATATTTATGGACATACTTAGGAAAAATATGTGAAAAGAAATACGTGAAAATGTTTAAAGTGAATATATTCAAAGTGGTAGGATTTTGGAGACATTTTTCTCTCATTCTTTACTCTTTTCTTTTCCTAATATTCTAATATACATTCATTGAAGAATACATATATTATTACACTGAGTGGCCAGATTATTATGATATTGGAACACATAATAATCTGGCCACTCAGTGTATATCCTATATAATAAAAGGCTATTATGCAAATTGTCCCCTAAAACAGTAGTTCAAATAGCAGACAAGCCAGCCCACTGCCCATGTCCCCTCCCCTGGCTAGGCTGGTGGGACCCCACCCATGCATATTAGCCTTTTATTATATAAGATGTTTAAGAGGATCATCTCCAGATTGCTAGATTAGAATCAGAGTTTCAAATAAAATTTAATATTTTATCTAGAGAAATTTTCTTTTTTCAATTTAAGGGGTTTTGTTGATGTTGCTTTTTAAGATTGTCCCACTGCATAAGAATCTAGGGCATTTTTACTGAAGGTTTGGGTGCTATGTAAGCATTAATCAATCCTAAGTGAAAACAAATCAATTATATTTATTTGTGCACTCCTTATTGCTTAGTAATAGATAATCAATCCTTATTAGAAACTAGTGGCTCAGTGCACGAAATTCATGCACAAGGGCAGGTATCCCTCAGCCAGGCCTGCACCCTCTCTAATCTGGGACCCCTCAAAAGATGTCCTACTGCTGGTTTACAGGGATTGGGCCTAAAATGGCAGTCAACCATCCCTCTCGCAATTCAGGACTGCTGGCTCCTAACTACTCATCTGCCTGCCTAACCATTCTGCCTGCTGGCCTGCTTGCCCCCAACTGTCCCCCATGCCAGTGTGCTCGCCCCCAACTACCCCCTTTGCTGGCCTAGTCACCCTCAACTACCACCCTGCTGGTGTGCTCACTCCAAACTGCCCCCTGATGTTCCAATCACCTCCAACTGATCCCAACTGCTGGTCTGCTTACCCCCAACATCCCTGCCCCCCACCAGCCTGATCACTCAGAACTGTGGTCCCATCCTGGCCTAATCATCCACAGCTGTCCTCCCCTCTTGGCCTCTAACTGCCTCTATCTTGGCCCTGCCACCATGGCTTTGCCCAGAAAAAATGTCCAGAAGGTCTCCTGGAAGGTCTTCCAGTCTAATTAGCATATTATCTTTTTATTAATATAGATAGAGGCCTGGTGCATGGGTGGGGACTGGCTGGTTTGCCCTGAAGGGTGTCCTGGATCAGAGTGGAGTTTCCCTTGGGGCATGGGGTGGCCTGGACAAGGGACCTGTGGTGGTTTGCAGGCCAGCCACAACCCCTTGGGTGAAGGTCCCGGCTGGGGGGTGGTGGTGGGGCGCATGGCCAGCAGGGGTGAGGGGCTGAAGGCTGTTTTTAAGCTAGCCAAGCATCCCAGCAGGGACCCTCACCCCATTAGGTGTGGTCAGGCTGGGTGAGGGGCTGAGGGCTGTTTTCAGGCTTGCCACATACCATTCAGGGTGGTTGTCCCCACTGGAATGCCTGGCCACCTTGGTTGATGGCTGTTTGCAGGCCCAAGCTCCCAGCCTCTCCCGTTTTTCTTTTTTCTTTTTCAGTGCCTCCTTGAGCAGAGGCCAGGGTCAGCTGGAAGCAGGTATCTGGGTTTTACTTATCTTTTATAAGTGAAATTTTGTAGCCTTGAGCATAGGCCAAAGCCATCCAAGGCCAGCCAGGGCAGGTGGGAAGCTTGGCTTCCTCCATCACCCAGGGGGCAATCCAAGCCTACTGCTCATTCCAGCTCCATGTCTGCTGCCATCTTTATTAGGTTAATTTGCATACTCCCTCCTGATTAGCTGGTGGGCATGGCTGGTGAGTGTAGCAGAGGTATGATCAATTTGCATGTTTCTCTTTTATTAGTATAGATACTGAACAAATATACAACAATCAGTTGACAAAATTTTTGTTTCCTGGTCTCTTAAATGAGGTCTATGATGATAAGTTTAAAATGTTCTAATGACAATGGAAATATCTTTATATTATAGGTTATATACATATAGATACACAAATAATAACACAATAGAGACTGGGAGGAGGTGTCATGAAGTAACATTCTAGTATGCCACCTGAATGTCTCTATTTACAAAAATTTATAAGTAATAAAAACCGTTAAATTACTTTTAAAATTTAATGTAGGTTTTAGCTCTCTCTATATCTATATAATTGGCATTGTTTCTATTATATTGGGTAAATTATATTGAAATTTGTTATCTTAATTTCTTCTGTTTTACCTTGTATTATTTTACATATACTAAGTCCTTAATATACATTTTGAAAAATATCAATGGATCCTGAGCATCCTTTTTCAAATCATGCCAGATCATGAAAATAGTAATCTTTACAATGCTGTAGGAAGTTAATGAACCAGGTATTTCTTTAAAAGGAGTTTTCCTTTGGTTTTAGCATAGCAGAGAATCCTAATGGACAGGAAAGACAAATTATTTAATGTGCAAAATGCTCATACACCTATTGAAAAAGGAACATGTCAAATGTGAACCCAGCTTCTCACTCTGTATTTTATCTGCAAGAGATCTCAGCATGAGCTATGAAATGCTATAGACATTTGCAGTTGATCTGTAATGAGCATATTTCTCTTAAAGAGAAATGTGAATGTACAATGTGGAAGCCTGACTGGGGAATAGCTCATGCTCTCTTTGGCCCTGAAGATGTCTAGGACTGATGCTCTCATCTGGTGTGGAATGTCAGCTCTGCAAATCTGTGGAGGTGTTTGTTAGCAGCCTGGACCCACTCTGTCTTGTTTCTTTGTTGTCTATCCTGATTATCCTGGCTGAAGAGAGTTTCTTTAGGTCTTCTTGTTTCCTCTTCCCCCAACACCTTGTATTCCTGGGAAACTCTCATTATTAACTATCCAAATCTTAATGCCTGATTTCCTACATACCAGAAGAAGCAGAACATTGTCATCAGGCTTTCCTTAGTGTCTCCTGGGAGAATGAAGTGTAGACTTATGTTAGGACACTGTTCTTTTCTTGTAGCTGTGGCTTTACTCATCTGTATTCCACTCCATTAGGATGTAATATTCTTGAGGCAGGAAGTGATCATATTCAATGTGTGGTCCTAGAACCTTTCACAGGGCTTGGTTCATAGGAAGTACCCAATGTTTCTATAAATTACCACTTTTAATTCTCATAGCTAGCTAAGTGAATTAGGCACTATATTCCCAGTTTTACAAAATAATAAGCCTATATCCAAATGATCAAAGTGAACTGTGCAATGTCATTAGTATAAGCGAGTCCAAAAATAATTATTGGATTCTCACTGACAAGATCTAGAATTGAGAGAATAATTCTGAGACCTAAGGACTTTGAAAAGCCCTCTAATGTGTTTTATAATGAGAGGTGGAGCTCAGACCATATTATTTTCTCTTATACATTTTTTGAGAAATGTATTTTATATATATATAGTAGAAAAGTAAAAACCCATAGTGTTTTATGAAATAAAACCTAAGATGCATCGCTAGTGTTTGTTATTTAAGAGAACTGACTTATCGCTAGAGCAAAAATAAAATTCAAAACATTCTATAACTCAAAACATTTTACATGTAAATCAAACATATAATTTTTTATCAACAAACAATTTGTTCATTTTTGATGCGTTCTTTCATATATTCATTCAATATTTATTTTCTGCTTGCTTATGCTAAGCACTGACTTTAATTTCACTGTAGTTTTACACATGTTAAAATATTGTCCCATGCTATACATTTCTAATTCAAATATGGAATTAATTGTATTTAGTAATTTCAGGGTGTTTTTTTAAAGCAGGATTTCTAATTGAAGTGAAGTATGTGTTCAGTCAGGGCTCTGAATCCCTCTCATTTCATGAATTGTCATCATTTATGCAGGGCTCCCCCCCTCTTCTATTGAAATAGAGAGCATTTTGCGACTGTCGCTGTTTTGTGCTAGACTTATAATATAGGACATGTATTCAATTAGCAGTTTTATATTGGAGCAAAATCACAAATTTATTAATATTGCCAGGATAGTCCCCAACAAGTCTGTGGTTTCTGAATACTTGCTCTCTAACTTCAAGAGCACAACAAAATTTAATTTCAGTATGGAAAATCTCAGCAGGATTGGGGCTGCTTCACCAGGGTGCATTCAGACGGCTTATAAACCGAACCCAGAATGGCTCAAGGAAGGCTTCCTCAGAGCCCATTATCCTTCAAGAAGCCTTAGCCTTTCCTTTCTGACACGAGTGAAGGGAACAGGGTTTTAATACAAGTCCTGTAGCAGCTATATCTGAAGGGTCAGAGCTCATGATAAAGCTGCCAACACGGCAACTTTAAGAAAACATCCCGATGACCTTTAATAACACTGGGTGTGCAGCATTCACTGTGGAGGGTCTGTATTTTAAAATCCCATTTGAGAAACTGATCTCCCATTTGACAGGATCATGGTATTTAATCTTAGTTTTGGTGTGCAAAAGTTGACTGCAAGCCCTGTCAAAGCTGGCCTTTTGCGTAGTTCTGCTGACCTCGGAAAATACTTTTCTCTGCTGATAGGTATATTTTTCTGTTCTCAACTTTGATTTTCTGATCACTCATTTCATTAATACTAAGTGTTCCACATCTTCTAAAAGTAGCAGGAACTTTATATCATAGAAGTAGACTGGGTTCACCATAGCTTCTAGTTCACGTATTTTCATTTTTTCCCCTTAATCTCTTATACCTTTTATAAATTAAATAACCTTGAAACTGGGCCAGTGATACAACAATAATTTTAATATCTGTGTATGCACTAGTGAAACAGAAGTAGAATTATCACTAAAAACTTTCAGGTGGCATAACTCACATTTAATAGTGAGTGAGCAAAGACTTAAAAAACATTAAGTAACTTGCTCAAGTTGCACAGACAATAATTAACAATGCTAGAAATTACTATTTCCAGATCACTCAGTTTTCAAAACTCATGCTATTTACAATCTTTAAGACATACATTTACATTTCTGGCCTGATCATCTCAGTTTAAATCTATTTAAATGAACAATTAGCTCTGAATAACATTATGGGTTAAAAAGAAAAGCTTACTTTTGATGGCCAGAGGAAAGGGGGTCAGAGGCTGGGTGGAGATGAGCACAGGGTGGAGGTTGGGGATGGTAATATCTGTAATAATGTCAACAATAAAAATGAAGTTAAGAAAATAAAAACTATTTCAGAGCATAGAAGTAGAGGAAAACTTTTGTGAAATAATTTCAACAATTTCAAGTCTCACAGAGATTTTATCAAGATAAAACAAAAGCAAACAGACACAGAAACACACACACACACACACACACACACACACACATACACACACACACATACACACACACACACAAACTCAGACCACTCCCACATCCATAAGATTGGATGCAAAAGTCTTACCCAACAGAATTCAGCAGTCCATTATAGTTCATATTATAACATGACCAAGTGGGGAATAGTTCAGAAATGGGGAATCATTCAATATTAGGAAGTCTAATGATATTAGTCATCATATTGATAGAGCCCAAGAGGAAAACAATATGATCATTTCTGGAAAGGTTGAAAGGGAATTTGACAAAATTCTATACCAGTTCTTTAAAAAAGAAAAGACCTCTGTTAAATAGAAATTGATGAAGACTTTTTAAATATGATTTTATTGATTTTCTCTATCTTCAAAGCTTATCTCAAAGCCATCATTTAGCCAACATCTACCATAAAGGATAACATTAGAGTCATTACCACTAGAACAAAAAGCTGCTGCCCACTATTTCACTATGACTTAACATATTGGAGATATATGATAAACCAATTAGAGGCATACAGCAAGAAAGAGAATAAGCTGTTTCTTTTTGTAGATGATATTGAGATAGGCCAGTAAGCCATGACAAGTGAAATTGGGAAACTGAGGCAGTTAGATAAACAAAACAACAGCAATTTACAGTAGGTGCAGAAGGTCACCTCCCTAGAATTATCATCTATGCCTCAGTTGTATTTCAGCTCCAGACCCAGAAAAGCAGCAAAACCAAGTGGGCCACACCAGGATCAGATGCAATGACTAATGATCTCTGACACTGACCAATTGGTTTAGACCACAGCCTGGAGGAGCACACCTAAAAAACTGATGAATGTTATGCTAAAACTCTCCCCTGAGACCTCCTCTAAGGTAAAGCTTCAAGACAAAGGGCCAGAGGGTATTGTCCCTCTGAGAAACAGCTCCTGCCATTCCCAGTCCTTTTTTCTCCCCCCACTTCTTCCCCCACAGGTACACATTGCCTAAACCCTAAAGAACCCACTAGGCTTGCAACCAGATGAGCAATGGACAGGGGAAGCTCATCCCAAGCTAACCCCTCAACCTGATCCCAACGCCTCCTTTTCTCTGACTTCCCAGAGAGCTACGGCAGCCCAGCCTAGGCTCTCCTGATGCTTCTTTTTTTTTCTTTTACATCCCCAGCTTTCATAATCGTTCCCTCATAATCATCTATATTCTTGTGAATTTTTTCCTGCAGAAAGTCGAGAAACTGCAGACTACCAGCTGGCCCTAGACAGACCCACCAAGGTTCCCTTTTGGATAGCAATATGATTATCTGGAAAACTGAGAGACAATGGAATAACTACTCAATATAAAAAGATAATTTCACAAGATAGCAGAATACAACTCTAACATACTGAAATCAATAACCTTCATTGATAATTACACAAAAACAAGGTTGAAGATGTATTGAAAGAGAATAGAAAACTCCTTACCTCAATTTTAGGTAATATTGGTTTTCAATGTTTTGTTTTTCATTTGGGAAGTATGGGCAAGTATGGTATGTGCAGAGAATAATTAAACCATTTTGTGTCTGAACTGAAGAGCAAGAAAAGTAAAAGTAAACAAACCCTGGAGAATCTTAAATGGTGAAGAGTAGAGCTGGTTGAGGAAGATTGGGGCCAGAAAACAGGTGGTGCTTTAGAAAAGGTGCGTTCTCTAGTTTTGTTTTGCCTTACAATTTGACACAAATATGAAAAATGATCATTTTGGAACACATGGTTATCCCATCAGAATAGTATCAATGTATTCATTATTCTCATAAAGAGTCTGTGTTTTGGGTTTGTTTTTTTCTGTTTCTTCCCCCATGGGAGTTTCACCTAAGAGGAAACTGGTTATTTGGAAGCCTTTCATTGGTATTAACCATAAAATCCTCCCTGCTGCCCCTGTCAGTGCACCTGGAGGTACATGGGGCTGTGGGATGAGTTTTGACTCCCATTCTACTCAAAGTTAGAGTCAGTCAAGCAGAAGTTGGGGGGATGCTTATTCAATTGCTTAACTGAATACAATGTCTTATTTCCTTGGATTAGAATTATCATGGATTATTTCTCTTATGGTGGTACATCCTGAGCTATCCTGAATCATGAAAAACCCAGAATAGATTCCACGTGCAGATAGAAGGAAAATGTGAAAGGTTTCACTTACTTTTTAATATATGTACATTCTATGGGAATTTATTACTCTACTCAAAATGGTTATAAGCAAGATTGGCTTTGAAATTGTGACTAAAATAATCAACACAAAAACATTAAATTAAATGCCCAGTAGTAAACTCAATTGGAGTGATGGTCAATCTGCATATTAGGTCTGAGTAATTAGGTTAGGAAATACATTTTTGCTACTGCAGGATAAGCCCCTAGAAACCCACAGTTATTAATTATCTGAAACACTAAGAAAGATTCAACTGTTTTGACATAAATGATAATGCCATAATAATTCAGAAAGAATAAAAGTAGGCTCAAGTAACTCTAACTAGAAGCAATTCTAGCCTATCAATTTTTCTATAGGGCAATCTTACTTTTAAGGAAGATAATAAATCTGCAGAAATGAGCTGTTTGCAGTTAAAATTAAGCATGTCAAGTCATTTTATGACCATTTATAAAGTCAAGTGCCTGTTAATAAAATAGTTAGATTTTTATTGTTATTACTTTCTTTAAAATAATTTCCATTTTTGATGAATTATTTTCTTGAAGGTGGTCCAGCTTGGGGAGATTCTGACATTTAATTTTTTCTGGGTTTGAAAAACCTGTAAATGTCTTCATAATTTCTTTAAAATATATTTTATTGAGGTTTTACAGAGAGGAAGGGAGAGGGATAGAAAGTCAGAAACATCAATGATAGAGAAAACATTGATCAGCTGCCTCTTGCACCCCCCTACTGGGGAGGTGCCCATAACCAAGGTACATGTCCTTAACCAGAATTGAACCTGGGACCTTTCAGTCTGCAGGCCAGCACTCTACCCACTGAGCCAAATCGGTTTCAGCTGTCTTCATAATTTTTTACCTTCTTCAAGTGTCTACTCTTTTTTTTATTTATTGAGGTGGCATCCTATATAATAAAAGAGTAACATGCAAATTGACCATACCTCCACTACACCCACAAATCCACACCCACCAGCCAATCAGAAGTGAATATGCAAATCAACCCAACCAAGATGGCTGCAGCCACTGAGAGGAGGAAGGCTTGGGTTTCCCTAGCAATGGAGGAAGCCAAGCTTTCCACCTGCCCTTGCTGGCCTAGGTCTCCACTCAATGCTATAAAAAAAAGTTTCAATTATAGAAGATACATAAATTCCAACAGAAATAGAGGTAGCCCTGGAGCTGGAGAGAGCAGAGGTTAGGGTTTCCTCCAGCAATGAAGGAAGCCAAGCTTCTGAAGCCCTGGCTGTCCTAGGCCTCCACTCTAGGCTACAAAGTTTCAATTATAGAAGGTAAATAAATTCCAACAGAAATGGCTGCCACCACTGAGCAAGCAGAAAGCTTGGCTCCACTCCAGGCTACAAAGTTTCAATTGTAGAAGATAAATAAATTCCAGATACCAGTGCCTCTGCTTGGGTCACTGGGTGTGTGGTCAGCCTGAAAACCACCATGGGGCCCTCGCCCAGGCCCCCCCATGCCCCAAGGGAGCCCCCACCATGATCCAGGACACCCATCAGGGCAAACAAGCTGGCCCCCACCCATTCACCAGGCCTCTATCCTATCTAATAAAAGAGTAATATGCAGATTGACCATTACTCCATTATACAAGATGGCTGCCCCATGTGGTCAAAGATCCTGCCCCCATGTGGAAACAAGATGGCCACCATAAAATGGCCAGCAAGGGAGGACAATTGGGAGGGACCAGGCCTGCAAGAGAGAGCATTTGGTGGTGATCAAGCCTTCAGGGGAGGGCAGTTAGGGGTGACCAGGCCAGCAGAGGAGGGAAGTTGGAGGTGACCGAGCCTGCAGGGTAGGGCAGTTGCAGGGGACCCATTCCTATAGGTGAGGGCAGTTGGGAGGGACCAAGCCTGCAGAGGAGGGCAGTTAGGGGTGACCAGGTCAGCAAAGGAGGGAAGTTGGGGGCAAAAAGACTGGCAAGTGAGCAGTTAGACATCAATCAGGCTAGCAGAGAAGTGGTTAGAGGGTGATTAAGCTGGCAGGCAGAAGCAGATAGGGGCAATCAGGAAAGCAGGCAAGTGAGCAGTTGGGAGTCAGCAGTCCTGGATTGTGAGAGAGATGTCCGACTGCCTGTTTAGGCCTGATCCCACCAGGCAGTCAGACATCCCTTGAGGGCTCCCAGATTGGAGAGGGTGCAGGCTGGGCTGAGGGACACTCCCCCTCACCCATGCATGAATTTCGTGTACTAGGCCTCTAGTTGGTTTATAAAATATATGTTTCAGGTGTATAATTCTATCATACATCATCTGTATATTGTATTGTGTGTTCACAACTGCAAGTCAAGTTTCCTTCTATCACCATTTATCTCCCTTTAATCTCTACTACTTCCCCTATTCCCCTAAGGCCCGCCCCCCAACCACCACCATCAATATCCCTCTCTCTGATAATCACTTTACTGTTGTCAGTGTCTATGAGTTGTTTACCCCTCTCCCTAATCCCTTCACCCAGCCTGCAATCTCCACTCCTCTCTGAACAGAGCTATCCCTCTGTTCTCTGAGTCTGTTTTCTATTTTGCATGCTAGTTTATTTTGTTCATCGGACTCCATGAATGAGTGAAATAATGTGGTCTTTGTCTTTCTCTTACTGGCTTATTTCACTTAACATAAATAATACTCTTCAGGTTCATCCATACTATTGCAAATGGTAAGATTTCCTTCCTTTTTATGGTTCCCTGTTACTCTTAAATGTTTAGTGAGGGTTCCTACTGGCTCCAGATTTATGAGTTGAACAACCATTATTATTAATGACTTGTTTTTTGTTTTTTTACTATATGTATGTTTTTCTGTTTCTAATGAACAAAAGAATAGTAGAATACCGAGTTCATAATAATAGCTGAATAATGTTGTTATTAATCACTTTATGATATGTATCATAAGAAAGTAACTACAGAATAGCCCTGCCATCAAGTTCTTGGTGCAGTCTTTGTTTCTTAAGAGTAAAATTAGAGACTGAATACCTAGTTACAAAATAGCAGCATTTAGGTGAGTATTAAGTTGACTTCTAGAAACTTAAACCACATAGTACCTATCTGACATTTAATGCCATTATTAGTCACATACAGAAATGATTAGAATAACTCTTGCCTCTCCCAATTTTGCTGATGAAGATTCAGCAATGATAGATTCCTGACATGCACAGTTCACCTGTTAAAAGCCTGCCTGCCTATCCTGGTTCATGCTGTCCTCATGTGCAAAAGTACCTTCTTAAATTCTAAGCTCTTGCCCATCTACAGTCAGCTCAAGCATCATGTGTAAAGAGCTTCCATGACAATTACCCACCCCACCCCACCATAGCATCCTATACATAACCACCCTGCACCCTCCCAGAGTATTTTGTCCATGTTTCCACAATAACATGTACAAAAGTGTGTAGATTTCATCGTATTTCCTTAAGATGGCCAGTGCTTCCTATACTTCATGGAATATAATAGGTGCTCAATAATTATTCTTTCCATTTATGAAGAAGAGATAAAGTATTCCCCACTTTTCATTAGTTATTTCTTCAGTGAACCTTAAAGTACCTTCTCTGCAAAGCATGCAATTGTCTAACCCATGATAATGTTAATCACTTTAATGATACTGCCAATGTTATTTTTTGGGTAAAATGTAAATTCTCAAACAGAGCCTTAAAGATAACAGTATCTGCAACTCCATAAAGCACCGGGTATGACAGCAGTTTACTTGGGCACAAAATCCAATTAATGAGATAGTGAATGCTCTAAACCATGTTACCCAGGATTTCTATAAATGAGTTAAAGTTCTTAAATTAGAATAAATTTGAAATGACTTATTTCTGCGTTCTTGCTTGGGCAACTATTAACAGAAACAGTGATAACAGTGGGTAATCAACTGGAGGCTGTCTTCTCGGAAATATATCAAGAGAAGTAACAATAGTGAACATACTTATTTTGAAAGTATTACGGACACATTATTAAAGCGGGTATGTTCACTAAAATAAGATATTAGACTATGGGCAAACCATCTTCCTCTGGTTTATGATGTTAGCTTTGTGCCATGGAGTCCTCTTTCTTTTTTAACAGACAAAGAACAGGTGTGAACACTAGAAAATAAGGATTAAGGACATTAATCTGAGGATGTTATCTCTGGCAAAAACAAGCTGTGAGATCTGTAGAAAAGTTTAGTTTCTGTGGCCATAACTATGTGCATCTCTGAAGAATGTGGTAAGGACTGACTTTTTAAAAAAGTTCTGTGGTTCTTTTTGTGCTGGAACATCTATAATAGATGAGGAGAAGCTGCTTCTGCTGTTGTCTTTGATTCAGTGATTCATCAACAGGCATTTATCGTGAGCCTTTTATGTCTGTGGTGCTGACCCAGGTCTTACAGAGCACCTGACCTAAAGAAATTTGGAATCTAGCTGAGTTATAGTAAATAATGAGATAAAACAAAAGTATATGCCATGAGGCTTGATTTCGTATACTCTGGCCTCCTAAAGGATATTGGTAGGCTGTCCCTCAAACATTTTCCAATCCTCTATCTCCATTAGCATAGGTCTCTTTTCTTTAGTTCTTCGAGAATCAAGATCTACAGCTCCTTTCCAAACAATACCTGCCACAGATATCTGATAGGTTTCTAGTCAGCTTAATTTACAATGAACACTGACTTCTAAAGAGACTAAGCTTTCCAGAGAAAATGATAAGTTAAACAATAAGGATAACAAAACCATAGAAATTGATTAAATTGTTTGCCACACTATTCACTTTGAATCAACTATAAAAATAATGTCAGAAATATTTATTTTAATTTCTTCACTGGACAAATAGTACAAATCTGCATAAGCATAATATACCTTTTTGGACCCAGTGCAAAAAAAATAATGTCAGAGAGCCAGACATTGGAGAAAATGTGCTCAGACAAAAGGTATTCAACTCCGTTAAAGACAATCTACAAAGATCTCTAGGTTGCAACAGTTTTTATGTGCTTCCCAAAGATCTCTAGTTTGCAACAATTTTTCTCCATTGTAACTTAGGACTGTTATGCAATATTTTGGAAGTACTAGACAGACACCTGTGCCCAAGTCCTGACTATACAACAACTATATCTTGTGACCTTGTGCCCACTTAATTTCATTGAATTTCCAGTTCTGTTTCTTTATCTGTAAACAAAGAGATCACACAAGGAGCTCTATCATTCTTTCTAGTGGCAGACTCTTACTCTTCTATTTTGGTGCTTTGAATTTTCTGTTAACCCAGAAGTACAGATGTGAATTTTAGAATTAAAAAAAACTTCTAAAAACCATCAAAACACACTCACATATATGTATTATGGTAATTCCATGTCACATAATCTTAATAGGCTATTACCTTAAGATAGGAACAAAAATTAAAAGGTCTTCAACAGTATTAGTGGAAGTGGGGATATAATTATGCATCTGAGACTACATAAATAATCTGCATGGCAAAGAGGCTCAGTTATAATAATTCTCTCTTAGTAGGTATTTTACTTGCGGTTTTGTGCTCTCTACAGCTCTGAAATGATAGTGATGATAGCAGTCTCTCTTAAAGATTATACATACACACTCGAAAAGTTTATTCTTGTAGGAATATTGAGCTCATTTTTAGACTGCTGACTTTTTCAAATATTGAAAACATGTCTACATGGTACACATATTGCTCAATGTAAGCAATAAAGCAGTGGATTTATTGCCAATGTTTGAGCAGACTAATCCTTTAGCTGTTTCATTTTACAATTTATCAGATCCTTTGGTTTGACTGGGTAAGTTCTAGTTTTCAAAATCTTGAACCAAATGTGTACTATCTGAGGAAAGTTCAGACACACTGTATTTCAACATCTGGGGAAGGTGTATGGTCTCATTAACAAGTTATGTAATGATAGAAAACATTTTATTTTATTTTATTTTTTAATATATTTTATTGATTTTTTACAGAGCAGAAGGGAGAGGGATAGAAAGTCAGAAACATCAATGAGAGAGAAGCATCGATCAGCTGCCTCTTGCATGCCCCCTACTGGGGATGTGCCTGCAGCCAAGATATTCTGCCCCCGACTGAAATCGAACCCGGGACCCTCCAGTCCGCAGTCCAACGCTCTATCCACTGAGCCAAACCGGTCTCGGCACAATAGAAAACATTTTAAACAACCATGTGTATGTGTAGCTTATGTTAAAATATTATTGTATTGATATCTAGAAAACAAAGATCTCTTAATTGCATATTTTTGCCTTAGTAAAGTTTCTTCTATTTCCTTAATGAAAATATTCTGTGTAGGCCATTAGAAGCCACTTGTGTTTTTGCTTTTTGGAATACTGTTTTCAAGATGGTGATGCTTTTTAAACCTGGTCACATTGAAAATAGGACATTTTAAATATTCTTCACTAGTGAATATTGGAGGGATCAAAATACAGCAAAGCCTGTCTAAAGAGATGTTTCCAGTTTCATTTCTGGATCAGGAACCAATTAAATCATATTGCACTTCATAGTGCAATATGACTAGTGTAATTTTTGTGCAATGTTTTATAATTTGCTAAACTTATAACAACTGCTTGTATGCCTTTGGAAGCATAAACTATAAAATAACTCGTTTTCATGGTAATTTTATTACTAGTATTACTTTCTTTAAAGTATTTAATCTTTCTAATCTAATAAAAACACAATTTGCAGTATTTCGTAGGAGTTACTCTTACTATGACTTTCTTTAATAAAAGAAACCTGCAAATTTATGAGGTTTCACTCTTGAATTAATTATTATTTTATTATTATTTTGGTATGTTTTTTATATGTTGATTAATTTGTCAAAATACTGTTTTTTCTTGACTGGTGAGTTTCTTCAGGTCTGCACTTGTCATTCTAATAATTATCTCAATATATATAAAGGCTTCACCAATTTTCCAGGTTACAGAGTTTCTATTGGATGTGTGTTTTCTTCATCTGTAAAGGAAATAGCATTGTGGTAGGTGTGGAAATTGCATGAAGCCTTGAGTCTCACACTTTGAGTTATTGTGTAATGGGGTTATCCTTTTATGTTAGATTTGAGAAAAATGGAACAGGTAATCTAAAGCTCACTTAAAATGCCGCAGTTTGAGACATTCTCTGTTTATATGCAGTCACAAATTCGCAAAATGGCTCTGAAAGCCATTCCAGTCATTCCAAATGATTGCTATTCACTTACTCAAAGTTCATTCAGTGATTATCTACTCAATGACAGGCAGAATTCCCGGAATGGGTAGAGACTGGTGCATAGACATAGAGCCTACCATCATGGAAAGTTCATTTCGTGGAGAAGTCAGTGGCTCTATGTACGGACACACATTCTATTGTGATAGCAGAAGGGGACCATAGGTTTCTAGGAACAATGTGCAACAGGCTCATGACTTCATGAAGAAGTCTGCTTCTTTACTTTTAGTCCCTCAGGTACTGGGAGTGTCTCCCTGCTAAAAGCACGTGGCCACATGAAGCGGGGAAGAAAGCTGAAGAAATTCAGGGTGATGACAGAAAGGAAGGCAGGGGAAGGGCTGTTGCTGAATTCCTCACTCCTGAATGCAAGCCTTCTGCTCCGGCCAAACTCAACATTTCATTATTCCATAGCCACATTTTACACTTGTGCTTACTGGTGCAGGCCCATACTGTCCCTTTGCATGGAAAGGTGTTCTTCCTTTCAGGCTAAGCTAAATCTATACTTCCTTTCAAAGATTAACTTTTCCATCAAACCTCAGTATACTCATGCAATTGTGATATCTAATGTTTGTACCAATATTTTTAGTATTGGGCTCATAGAGAGACCTAACTCCTAATCACCGTTCACTTTCTTGATTTTTTGTTTCTTTAGATTTGGTTTTAGAGTATCTTTATAACTATAACAGACTAAATAGAAAGAACTTACTGTTACATAGGTTAAAGAAGATTGGACTAGGAGACAGAAGGAACTAAGGATCTCACAGGTTCTTCTCCTCCTGTGAACCTGTGATCTTTTAAAATGTGTTTTATTCATAAAATGATGGAGAATGTATTGTAAAATTATAACTCAAAGTAAGTTACGAAAGTAAGATAAGCTGAACTCAAGCTTATTATAATAGAAATAATTTTAATATGTTTATATTGTAAGACTAAAATTAATCATTGGTATGGTTAGTGTAGAAATGTATAGTTACATAGATGTGAAACAAAGATGCTTGATTATTTTTAATGGGACATTTGGGCATAATGTGAGCAGTACAGTCAATATCTATGCATTTAAATATTTCCATAAATAAATGCTTGTTGAAGGAACACCATAAATATAACATTCATTTTTTGTTATACAATTATAAAAGTAAGTTATGTAGTAATGAAATACTACATAATGAAGAACTTGCTGGAATTATGATTATTTCTCTATATTATTTCAGCTTGACCAGGAGAAATAGCAGGTAATGAAATATGCCACGTAGGGAGTATACCTTCTACTAAAATTGAAAACTAATTAGTGTGCAAATAAAAGTACTAAAATATCAATATTGCCAGTAATTTAGAAGAAAACTCCACCATGATTGTGGAAAAGCTCTGGGGGCCAAGAATAGGAAAAACAGCATTTAAGAAAGCAAAGTTTCTAAATGAATTTCTTAATTAGCAAAAATAAAATTAGAAGGCAAGACAAAAGAGGAAATCATAAATTCAGGAGGTAATTTATTCTAGGATGGTAACTTATAAATCACTTTTTAAAATTTTCCAATAGTTTATCACATAACCTACAAGTAACCTAAAGTTTTCTTTTCTAAAATTTAGAACAAGCCATGCTGAATGTGCAGGTAGTACACTCTGAGATTTGTGATTCTCCCTCTAATCGCAAATTAAGTATCCTGGCACGAGTTTCTAGATAAGAGCTGAACAGGTGCCAACTTTCAGTTGACTCTGTCACTAAGGATAAGAAACTTGATTTTAGGTTGATATGAAACTACCTTTATATTCAGTGATCACTGTCTCTGAATTATATGAGGTCTACAGTCAGGTTCTAAAATTTAAACCTACTAAATGGGATGAGGAGATTATCATATTGTCCCTCTGAATTAATCATATAAAAAAGGATAAGAGGAACTATGAAAAAAGTACAGTGTCAGGAGAAATGGCAAAGTAAATCAAGTTTGTCCTTTGGACAGGCTGCCTGCCTCTGTGCTGTTTCTCCCCTTGGAGTCCCCATTCTTTGAGACCTTACTGCAGAGAATGGAACTCACAACGTGGTCCTCTGACCAGCTGTGTGAGCATTGCTGGGAGCTTATGAGAAACAGGATCTCAGACTCCATCCGAGACCTAAAAAATCAGAATCTTCATTGCAACAAGGTTTGCATGTGGTTCCTGTGCATGTAAAACTTTGAGAACCAATGAATTTGCGTGGTTCAGGATGTTCATCACAGCAAGCAAGCTGTTCTGATCAATACCCCACTGTCAATGGTTATTGGGTTTTGTGTAAGCATGATTCTGAAGTCCTGGTGCTGACACACTGTGGTTTTTATTTTGAGTTCTACAGAACCAAATGTGGCTTTAAAGGCAACAATAACATTTATTTTAATTTTATTTAAAGTTTTATTTTTACTCCTATACACTGTAGAGAAAAAGAATTAAATAAAGCACCTTCAAAATGCTTTGAAGACTACTAATACATTCAATTATGCTGCCCAGAATAACATATTTTAGATTTGAAATAAAGTTCTTCTGTTCTCCCTGTTTAATTAAGTAGGATCCACAGACTACAAAGTAAACTGCTGCAAACAAATGTGGTGCCATTTGCAGTTTCTTATCTCCAAATACCAAAGTCCTCAGTGCTTAGCAGTGGAAATAAAGTATAGAAATAAAAAAAGATATTCTGGATAAAATAAAACTGCAACTGTCATTCAGAACCCTGGTAGAATCGTTGCATCAATCCAAACAGCTACACTGTTCATTTGATGCTATATTAAGCAAGCGTTATACATTTGAACTTTCAAAACATAGCTTTTGTTGGTTTTATGTATTGAGGTACAATTTCATTGCTAAAATGCATTCTGATTTTAAGCATTTTTCAAAAGCATCGGCATGGGTGCACAGATGATTCCGGTCAACAGAGTCTCTGATACCAGGGCGAGCTGGGAGCAGAGTTAATTTGATGCATCACTTGCTCTGGAGCCCTTTGATCACAGCAAATTGACACCTGCCAGCTTCCTGTATGTTTCTGATCCTGGTCAAATAGTTCTCTGGTAGCAGCAATCAAGGCATTCTTGTTCTTTATGAGAAGCAAACTTTCAAGCCAGGACATGGTCTGACAGAAATTATACACTTCCTGGGGAACTACTCCAATAATTAGTTTACTAAAGCACAAGTCTGGATCTAAGACTGTTATCATGTGTAAACATAGTCCATATTTCTTAGAGTAGAGAGATATTCTTCCAAAATTACTTTAGTTTCTTGGTATAACTTTCTAGCATTGAATTAATCCATTTTCTCTGTCGTCCCCTTAATAGGTATTTACTGAGAGTGGGCTAGGCACCTTGTCATGCTAAGAATCAGAAGATAAAAATTCCTAACTGCAAAGTGTAACAATTTAGAAGTCATATGCTCAAGAAAATAATCATTAAACAGCATGAAAGGGTATGTTGGACATATGCAAATGGTTCCATAGGAGTACAGTAGAAGAAATAAATAATTAGAAAGTGGAAATCTAGGTTAATATGTAATTTGTTTTGCTTGATAATGGGTCTTAACCTTTTTAAATATACTGATAAAATATTAGGGTTTGGAGTTATATTTGATTATTCAACCTGATTTGGACATAAAACATTTCATGCCATTAAGAATTGAAATTCCACTAATCAGCATATGCATCATGTTGGTTTTAGAAATATGAAAAACAAACATTAAAAAATAAAATATTGCCCTAGACAGTTTGGCACAGTAGCTAGAGCATTGCCTGAGGTCCAAAGAGACCTGGGTTGGATGCTGGTCTAGGTCACAGGTTCCTCCCATGCTTGGATCCTTGTTGCAGCTCATGCAGGAGGCAACCAATCCATATTTCTCTCTCTGTGTCTCTCCCTCTCTCTTCCACTCTCTCTAAAAATCACTGGAAAAATATACTGTATTGAGGATTAACAAAAAAAGACTGAAAAAATATTAAAATTGCATTTAAATAAAAGATCACTTTTGAATAAATTATTAATACTGGATTTTAGAAGTACTTATTTAGTTAATTTCACTTGATAGACATATGCTTTTCGTGTATGTGTACATATATAGTAATCTTTTTTTTTTCATTGAGGCATGGATTTTCTGCTTTGTGCACTTTTTACAGCACATTTACATTTCAACCTGTTTTGTTTTTTTAACAACTTAGTATATTTCTCTACTACTTCCACCAAATTAATTGATACAATGAGCTGATGTATATTACTTTCACTATTAGGCTGAGCTAATTTTAACCCACAATAATTTAGAAAGTTAATATACTACACAAAGACACACACATACAGTATTCTAAAATTAAGTATCAAGGATGTTTTTTAGTTTTATGTAATTTCGAAGTGTCTGTTCCATTGATTGCTTCTATGATCTGGACAATCAGGACTACTGGATATACTAGTAATTACCTATGCTGAGGTCCACACCTCTGTGTCTGCACAAGGTAGTGGCTGTGGGAATGCACCCAAAACAACAACCCATGACCACCTGCCACTCATGTTCTTACTTCCTTGACATTGCTTTTTCTTTTCTGCAGCTGGGACAGTTTTCAACATTTTTTTAAAAATAAAAATGCAACTCCTCTTTTAATGCCTGGATGAAATGTTCTACACTGTATTAAGCTCCTTGTTTAGATTTTACTCATAACTATTCCAGTATCCAAACTTCTGTAGCACTGCATATTTTTATTGTATTTTGTATGAATCTTATCCTTTAACTCTACCTAGATTATAAGTTCTTTGGAGAAGGATCATTTTTGTAGCCTTGATAATACCGTGCCCAACACCAACACCAAATGTCTATCAAATGTAGGGTGTCAAGGAGTGATATCAGCATAAAGGTAGTATAAATTGTTCCCTTTGTCTGTCTGCTTTAAGTTATGATATCTATAGCACAACAAAGGACCCTGTGCCAGGATACCTGAGGAATCTGTACATCTGTATATCTGACGGTGGGTGGATTGGACCTCACAGAGGTGGCAGAACTAGAGAAGCCGAGGTAGATGCCTGTGATGACCCTGCCTCCCTGGCAGTGGTTCCCACAATCTAGGCAACCCGCACACTGATGTGGTACCAAAGACACGTCTGATAGAGGGCTTGGAGGGTGGAATGTATCTGCTTCCAAACAGAGCCATGAGGTAGCTCATGTATGAGAAACAAACAAAAAAATTGTTCTATAGCTCCACCTGCTGGGGAAAAAAGGCCTTTGTTGACAATATATCAAACTATTAAAATCAAAGTAAGCAAAGCTTTACTTCATAAGAAAGGTGTTTGCTACTTCAAATGCACTGGGCAGAGGCACATCTAATTAAGTAGCATGAAAAATCATGGTAATATGGTATCACAAAAGTAAAATTACAGTTTTCTAGTAACCAAACTCAAAGTCGGAAGATTGTGATCTAACTGATAAATAATTCAAAATTGCCGTTACAAAGAAACTTAGCAAGCTACGAGTAACCTCAAAAAGGCCATTCAATGAACTCAAGAATAAAATTAATAAACAGAGGTGCATTTTACTAAAGATATTGTAATTCTAAAAAAGAACCAAACAGAACTCCTGGAAAAGAAGAATTCAATAAAGGAGATGAAGAGTTCATTAGAAAACATTAGTAATAGTGATGATTTGATGGAAGAGATAATAAGTGACCTGGAATGTAGGAATCTAGAAATGATTTCAGAAGAATAAATAAAACTGAAAAATTTTTTAAATGTAAAGAAAACCTGTAAGACCTTTTAGACTCCATTAGGAAAGTGAACATAAGAATGAATAATGGGTATACCAGAAGGAGAAGGGGAGCAGAGGGGTTATTTAAGAGAATAACACCTGAGAACTTCCCAAAACCTGGGGGAAGAATTAGGCATATAAATCCATGAAGCTGTTAAACCACTTTACTATCATAATGGAAAAAAGACCCACTCTAAGGCATATTATAATGAAACTATCAAAAGCTGATAATAAAAAATATTAAAGGCATCCAGCTAAAAAAAAGAAATTATCCTATAAAAGAATCCCCATTAGATAATAAGCAGATTTCTTAGAAGAAACTCTGCAAGCAAGGAAAGAATGACATATTCAAAGTATTGAAAGATAAATATTGTCAGCCAACAATACTCTATTCAGCAAAGTTATTCTTCAGTTGTGGAAAAATAGAAGCTTTTTCAGTCAAACAAAAGCTGAGTAAGTTCACCACCTTATAAGAAATGTTAAAAGTAATTCTCCTACCTGAAATTTAAAAAAAGTACACAAAACTTTGATAAGGTGATAAGTAGACAGAACTAGAAAATTGTAACTATTTTAAAATAGGGTGTTAAATCCTTTAATACAGCATAGAGGTTAAAGAAAAATGCATTAAAACTACTGTAGAGACGAAAATTTGGTAAGGAACTTGCAGCAAAAAAGAGATCATTGTGACAAAAAAATAAATAAATAAAGGGAGGAGGAAAACTGTGGAACCTGAATAAGTAAGTGAAAGTAAGTTGCTGCCGTCTGAAAAAAAGACTATTTTATCTTTAAAACATTTTATAAAACCTCATGGTAACGGCAAAACAAAAATTTAGAGTAAAGACATGAAACATGAAAAAGGGGGAAATTGAGCACATTTCAAGGGTAGGCAAAAACAAGGAAAAATAAGCAATAGAGATATACAACAACCAGAAAACAAAAGATAAAGTGGTAGTAGTAAGTCCTCATAAATCAGTAATTACCCTAAATGTAAATAGATTGAACTCACTAACCAAAGGCAAAGAGTAGCTACATGAATTAAAAAAACAAGATCTATATACTGCCTTCAAGAAACTCATTTCACTCCAAAGACAAACATGGGCTCAGAGTGAAGGGGTGAGAGAGGATACTCCAGGAAAATAGTAATGAAAAGTAATCAGATATATCAGACAAATAGACTTTAAGTAAAAAAAAAAATGTTAACAAGAGACAAAGAAGGCTGTTATATAATGATAAAGAGGTTAATATTTCAAAAAGGTATAAAAATTATAAATATATAGTCCCCCAACATATGAGCATTAAAATATATTAATCATAACATATGTTAATAGAAAACAATATTAAAACAGTAGGGGATTTCAATACCCCTCTATCAGCAATGGATAGAGTGTCCAGACAGAAAATAAACAAGGGAATGTGGGATTTGAACCACACTATAAAACAATGGAATTAGCCTCGCCAGTGCAGCTAAGATGTTGAGTTTCAACCTATGACCAGAAGGTATTAGTTCGATTCCCAGTCAGGGCACATGTCTGAATTGAGGGCTCAATCCCCGGGGGTTTGGAGGAGGTTGGTAGTAGACAACCAATCAATGATTTTCTCTCATCATCGATGTTTTTATCCTCACACTCTCTTTTAATATATATATATATATATATATATATATATATATATATATGGAAGCTAAACATACATATATAAAATATTCCATCAAATCACAACAGAATACACATTTTTCTCAAGTGCACAGTGAGCATTATTCCGGAAAGATTATATAATAAGCCACAAAACGAATCTTAAAAGGTAATCTTAGGCCACATTGGCATGAAATTAGACATCAACAATAAGAGAAAAATGAATAGGTCTTCAAATATGTGGAAACTAAACAACATACTTTTAAATAACGGTTTAAAGAAGAGATCAAAAGGGGGAAAAAAGACATTATCTTAAAATAAGTGAATATGAAAATATATTTTAGATTTTGTGGGATACAGCAAAAGCAGTTCTGAGAGGTCCATTTATAGCAATAAAAACATATGTTAAGAAATTAGAAGTATCTTAATTAGACAACCTACCTTTGCATTCAAGAAACTAGAAAAAAAATGATAAAATGGAGCCCAAAGTTAACAAAAGGAAGGAAATAATTAAAGGCAAAGCATAAAAAGTGAAATAGAGATCAAAGAAATCAAACAGGATCAACAAAACTAAAAGCTGATTCTTTGAAAAGATAAACAAAATTGTCAAATCTTTAGCTAAACTAAGAATAAAGGAAGAAGACTTAAATAAGTACAATTATAAATGAAAGATGAGACATTACAACTGATATTACAAAATTATAGAGAACTCATACAACTCAATACCATAAAAACAAACAATCCAATTTAAAAACTGGCAAAGAACTTGAATAGACACTTCTCCAAATAGGATATACAGATAGCCAATAGACATGAAAAAAAATGCTCAATATCACTAATCGCAAGAGAAATGCAAATTAAGATGCAATGAGATATCACTGCACACCTATTAGAATGGCTATCATTAAGAAAACAAACAATGGGTGAAAAAAATAAAAAAAGAAACAACAGTACTTGTGAGGGTGTAGTAAAAAGGGAACCCTTATACAATCTTGGTGGGAATGTAAATTAGTCCAACCACTATGGAAAACAACATGGAGGTTTCTCAAACATTAAAAATAGATCTTTCATACAATCCAGCTATTCCACTTCTGAGTATATACCCAAAGGGAATGAAAACAGGATTTTGACAAGATATGTGTACTCCCATGTTTATGACTGCATTATTCACGGTAGACGACATACAGGAACAACCCAAATATATGAATGGATATAAAGATGATATACACAATGGATCCACCCATGAGAAGAAAAGACATTCTGCCATTTGAAACAACATATTTGGACCTTGAACACATTATGCTAATGTAAGATAAATCAGACAGAGAAAGACAAGTACTATATGAAATCACTTATGTGTGAAATCTAAAAAAATAAATCCTACCTATAATAAAAGAAAAACAGAGTAAAATTATGGTTACCAGGGGACGGAAGGTGGGGGTAAGATTGATGGTGTTTAGGGGTACAAACTTGTAATGAGTAGTAAATAAGCCATAGAGACTTAATGCACATATAATGAATATAGTCATTATTATTTACTATAATTATGTAATATGATAAATATTGATTCAACTGCAATCATATTACATTATATAACTATACCAAAGTAACATACCTTATACATTAAATTTACAAGTTGTAATATCAAATAAAATAAAATTTATAAATAAAAAAGTTTTAAGAGAGAATAAGTAAATAACTATGGAGTGAATTTTCTATCTCTCATAATAATCCAATATTGTGTCTTTGAACGCTTTATTTTCCCCCATTGATGCTCTTCCTCTCATTTTCTTCTCTTATAATTCTGTCGATTCATTGAGGCTCAATCTAAAAGTCTTTTGTTGTGCCTCAAACCTACATATGGTCCCTCTAAACCTTAAAACTTCATTGTTCATCCCTGCATTATGCCGTTTCATATTCTAGTTTTTGTGTGAAAAAACTAGAATATGAAGTGGCATAATACAGGGTTGTAAGCTTTTGAAAGGAAGTGACCTGAAGTTTTTCATCATCTGCTTTCCATGTTTGTTGCATATCTAAAGGTTTGCAAAGAATTGCAGAGGAAAAACATTTTCACATTTGAATTGGAGGTTTCATGCCTAACTGGGGCATGCTCTGCTACAGTTATTTTAGATTTGGTTGATGGAACTCAAAAAAGAACAAAGCTGGAGAATGCTGTACCTGAGCCCAGTCCTTCTTCTTTTGCAGCAGGAAATTCACAGGGCTTCGTTATAATTTAGGAATTCCATTCAGGATGGCTCTCCATTAGCCCATTATCTATGACCCACTATTATAGATTCTGCTGTTTTATTCTGGGTTGACTTTTCCATTTTAAAGAGTTTTCTGTTCAAATTCAAAAATGTCCTGTGAATGCTTAATGCATAACAACTAATATCTTTGTTATCTGTGAGCATCTTAACCTCACTGGATCATAAAGAATCAGTTTGTCAAGAAGTTGGAGATAGGAATTGATGAAAAAGATAAGGGGAGAAGAGTCTGTGCTATTGAAGCAGGAGTATTCCTAAACAAATTTCAATTTAATTCACTATTGCTAAGATACAGGCAAGCTATGCAATTGCGTCCTGAAAGCTATGGTACAGATATTCTTAGCTCTAATTCATTTATTGGCCTTCTATTATCCTTCCTAGTAATTATCTACTTTATGAACATTATTTCTAAACCTTAAAACTTTATAAATATAATTACTCCATTTTTAAAATGAGAAAATTGTGATTCAGAAAGGTTAAATTACATAGTCATGATTGCCCATCTAATAAATAGACAAAGATTTGAATACAAACATACATTCTTCTCACCCCCTAGGTTATGCTTGCTGCCTTTAAGTAGGCGACTTCTATTAGCTAGCTAGGCATAGGGAAAAAAGGAAAGGAAGACAGAAATATTTTCTTGTCATGCATTATTTCAGAACCTCAAATTGCTATGGAAAACTCAGTGTTATCCCTTTCTGACTTGGTATTGGCCTTTATAAGGAATAGGACAGGAACCAAGATGGCTAATCCTTCATCTCTCAGGAGGAGGAAATTTAGCTAGTGTCTTTGTTTTTGTGCAAAAGAAAACTAAAATGAATTTGTGATATGCAAATGATTCTCTCGACTATTTGTTAATTTCTACTGTTTACTCAAAAGTGGGAAACACCAGTCGTGTAATACATCATCTTTTGTGTGCTTGGCATCTTCTATCACAAATCATATTAATCTGCTCAAACTAACAAGGATTAATTGTCTTGGTAAAGCAAACCGGCATTGTAATGATATATTGCCCAGACAGCCTGGAATCTGGCCATTCATAAATCCCATTTTTGGTTGGTTTATTTCTGTTTGTCTCTTTCTCTGACAGATGTGTGCCCAATCACTGTGAGCATGGTGGGAAGTGCTCACAAACGTGGGACAGCTTCAAATGCACTTGTGATGAGACTGGATACAGTGGGGCCACCTGCCACAACTGTGAGTGCCAATTCATCTCACTTTGAACTTATACTACATGAGATTCCCAGGTCTTCAGCTGTGCTTTAAAACTCAGCAACCTGAATTAATCCACATACTAAATCACCCAACTCGGAAAAACCCAGATTTGTTGTTGTTTCTCCAGAACATTATTCTGGTTGTCAAAATATATTTTTTCATACCTAACGACTCAAAAAAAAAAAAAAAAAAAAGAAACATTTCTAATGATCTGTAAACCTGTCATCAAAATTGGAATGCTGATCTTGGATTTGACTCAATGTGCCCAAGCCATGTCTATCTGAGTAAATTGGAAAATTGTGGTAGTGTGATATCTATGACTTTGTCCTGATTTATCAGTTCATCAGAGAGGCAGACAGAGTGTAATTTGAACATTTAGTTTCTTGGAAATGCTTGTCTCATGTTCTGTCACAACTATTTGGCCAAATTTATTTAGAGTAGAAAAAGAAAAGTTATAAAATGGAATGAAGCCTTTTGAAGTGGTATATATAAAATAAAAACAAAAAGATATATATATCTTGCGACCTGAAGGATGGAATGAGCAGAGCAACCTGAACAACCATTGGCCGCTGTAACGCACATTGCGGCAGTCTACCAGCCCAATTGGGGCCTGGATCGGCCCCCAACCTCCAATGGCCCCTTCCCCTGGTAGACCCCACCTCCTCCTAGGGGAGTCAATCGAGGGACAGGCTGGCCAGCCAATGGCCTGCAGCCCCTCTCCCAGGCCGACCTAGTCCCCAATAGCCACCCACCCTGATTGGGGGTGGGACCAGCCAGCCAATGGTCTGTGGCCCCTCCTCCCGGTCAACCCTACCCCAATTGGCCCCCATTGGGGCAGGCCAGCCAGACCCCACTGTCCACAAATTTGTGCACCAGGCCTCTAGTTAAAAATAAAACGTAACATAAAAGGGTGACAAGTAAAGCACATAAAGGCCTTGTTTTATATAATAGCTTCACCCTGAAAAGGTAAGTTTTATAATTTGAAGAACATTTTTAAAGGAATATTAACTCTCTAATTGTAATACTAACTTTCCAAAAATGCATACTGTTTACAGAGCACTTTTGAAAACAGATTTATAATAAAATATAGTTGAAAGAAAGTCGTGTGTGTGTGTGTGTGTGTGTGTGTGTGTGTGTGTGTCAGGAGAAAGGAAAAGAGAAAGATTCAGTCTCCTCAGTCATCATATAATATTTTGAAAGACTAAACCCTCTTACACAGACTGCTTTCTCTTCACTTATAAGAAGCAAAGACAAGCAAAATATGATCAGGGTGAAGTTCTGGGGACAGTAAAAATGCAATATAGTTCTCTGCACCTTTTCTATCATTATTTGTAGTCATATTCAGCCAGAAAGTGTATTCAGAATATATTGGGAGACTTCAACTAAGAAAAATATTTGTAATTTATTTTATTGCACTTATTAATTTGTTTAGGAAGATATTTAAAAACAAGAGACAAAAAGAACTAAGAAATTAACAATAATAGGAAGATATACAAAATAATAAAAAAGACACTTAGTAATTCATCATCTGAAATTGATATATATATCAATACTTTTCAGATGAACAAAGTACAAAGAACAAAACTGATATTGAAGTTAGTTACAATAAAATGTTATAACTAAAATTTCCATTCACACCAAATGTTCAATTTCAGAATATAACACTCATTATATAAGTTTGAATTAGATAACTTTAATAAAACTAATGTATTTTACTCCACCAGTTTAATTTATGTAGTATTGTCTTTAAATACCATCTTTAACTGGAAGGAACTTTGTTTCTGAATATGGAAACACTAAAGTAAAAGAGCAAAAAATTGGTGATGGTTTTAGGGTTTCCTATCTTAGTGAATACTTTTGGTATTGAATTGAAAAGCAAATTATATTTTACAGCTGCTAAAATATTTAAAAATAGTATTTTTAAAATTGTTAAATTTAAAAGTATTTAAATATGCTACTGGTTGAACAGTTGAGTTTTTAAAAATAGCAATAACTGTAAGTATTAGAAACATCCTATATGTGCTCAGGTTTGGCTCTCGTGCAAGCTGTAAATGTAAAGGAGGAAAATTATCTCCATCCTGCTGCTCATGCCTACTCTTCCTTGTTCCATTTTTTATAGATAGAACATTAGAATCATGCATTTTAACAATTGGACCCTGATCTCTCGTTGTCTTCTTTAAATGAGGCCAAATCTTGAAAATCCAACGTGTGCTAGATAGAACTTCAAAGACCATAATAAATAATTCAATAAAGAGTTGGATGGCCATTATTTTGTTGTGAGAAAAAATATATACCTGATAGCTTATCAAAGGGTAATTGCTTCCTATTAAGCTGAAAGACCAGTACTATCTCTCTTCCTTACTCCCGTTGATTAGTTAAAAGTTGGAATGTCTGGCCCAGTAAATAGCAATGTAAAAAAATATATAATATATATCATTCAGTTTGGCACAGAATGTCTGGCCCAGTAAATAACAATTTAAAATATATATATTATATATGTCATTCTGAGGAAGAACTGAAACATTTTACATGTTTTCTTAGTCTGCATTCATAGCAAGAGCATTAAAGTGAAAAGACAGCGGCTTCATGCTAGCTGTGAGATGATCATTCTGTGTGCCCTTGTAAGTCTTGACTTTTTCTGTACTTCCTTTATTCCTCTCTTGACTGAATGCTTCTGGGGTCTCTTACAGTTCAGAACGCCAGTAAGCAGAGACTTCCAGTCACTTGTTCTGTCTTCTGTGGTTTTGAACTTTGTTAATGTTATTAAATAGTTCACCTCATTTTCTGCAGAGGACTAGGCACCCCTTTTGAAAAGGAGTTAATTTTATTGTACTCCTTTAATGAGGTAAAAAATAACTAAGTCAAGTCTAAAGTTTATTATAACTCAATATTCAATAGAGTTTCCAACATTACAATTAGGCTAATATTTCAGCACATTTTGCACATGGTCCAAGCTTAGTCAGGATGAGATAGTTATTTGTCCGGTACCCGTGATTATCCATGCTAGAGGCTGTGGTCCAAAGTGGAACCTAGAAGTCCTTTTATGAGAGGTCACATTGCCTGACCTTGAACTTGGCTGTGTCACTTACTTACTTGTAACCTGGAGTTATAAGTAAACCTTTTGAGCCTCAGATATCTCCTGGGTGAAACTTGTACAGTAACAGTACCCTCATAAAGCCACTATGAGATTAAATGGGATGCCTTATGGCAGATACAGAGGTGAGTTTAGCATATGTTAGTCTCAACATATGTATGCCATTTCATTCCCTTCAGAATAATCATTGCTTCGCTCCAAACTTCTATATCAATAATCGCTCACATCACACTTTTTGTCATTTAATTTCATGCTGCTAATCATGCTTTGCTCTCATTTCCATGACGGATTTGGGCTTTCCCATAGTATTTTGGTTTTGTTTTTTCCCCAGAAGAATTGAAGAGAATTAAAAGTGATCTGTGTATATCCTAGACCTATACCCTTTTGTTTATTTGCCTGTTTACACATGGACAATTTATTTCCAAACAGTTCCCACAGGGTTCGGAGGGTTGTCATCTACAAACCTCAGTCAGGAAGTCACCCTTCGGGTGAGGGTACCCCACAGGGAGTCCGCAGGTGCCTGGAGGTGGCCAGAGCACAGGAAAGGAAAAGCCTGGGTTTCTTCTCTAAAACTGAAGAGACTGGTTTATGATAAAATGCAAATACATTAAATGGTTGCAGTTTTATGCTTTAAAGTTGTGCTTATGTAGACAGTCTATTCTGAGTAAATTTCTCTAAGAATTGACCAGTAGCATATCAGAACAAGAAATCACGACAGAAAGAATAGAATGATCATATTGTAATTGTTATGTTATGTTGACTTGTCTCTACTTCACTCTTCCAAATATTAAAGAATATGTATTTTTATTTTTTAGTATATTTTCATTGATTTCAGAGAGGAAGGGAGAGGGAGAGATAAAAACATTAATGATGAGAATCATTGATTGGCTGCCCCACACTAGGAATTGAGCCCAACCAGGGCATGTGCTCTGACTGGGGATAGAACCATAAACTCCTGGTTCATAGATTGATGTTCAACCCCTAACCCATGCCAGCCCAGCTAACACATGCTTTATTGTTATCAAAACCATGTTTGCAGCTAGCCTTTTTCCTTCAGCGTGCACAAACACTTTTCAATTGGTCTCCAAGCTTACTTTCCAGTACTTTAAGTGCTCTTTGGGATCTAATTCTCTTTCTTTCACATGTATTTCTTACACTTCATAATTATGGCTCAAATTTACATTAATTAAATTTTAAAACACTATGTTTCATTTCAGGTCTTGGCAGATATTTTTTTCATGCTGCTGGAATCTATCTTTAACCTTATTCATTCTTACCTATAATATTGATTCCTTATGTGGAATTGCCCTAAAAAAATATCCAGGATGTCTTCAAAAGTATAAAAACTTTTGGCTATTTTTACAAGTGTAATAGGAAATTTGATAGATATAAGCAATGTTTAGGGGTAGAACTTTATAAGAATTTTTAAATTTCAAGTCCTTATTCTGAGAGAAAATATTTATCCAGATATGTTTTTATTAAAGGAGAGATTCTCACTTTGCCCAGATATATAGGCATGGCTCTTTCCAGAGGTAGCAAGAGGAGATCAACTCAATAGGCCTATACAAATCTCTTTTAATTTTCAAATTAAATGTGATTTCTGAATTTTGAAATACTAAAAAGGAGCAGGTACTGGAGTTGCACACAAATGCAAAACCAAAATTTTTACTAGCCAATATCAGAGAAAATCTGAAATCTAAAAGGAAAATATTCTACATTCTGGAGCAATTACTCTGGGTCTATAAATTTGCAAACCATAAATTATACCTCATCTTATCACTGCACACAAGAAAAGTGAGTGGATTTCAGTAACTCATACCATGTTGAGTATAGTCCATTATACTCATAAGTAATTTCACATGTTTCAGGACATAATTTTTAAAAAGAAATGAATCCTACTTAATTGTAGTTGTACCAACCTACTGTATCATCACCTAGATTTATTAGCACTAGAAAGTGTGGTGCCTCTATCCGTTTTGAGCTTCCACAGACTTAGGCATCAATGAAGATAACTTGGAATTTAAGGATTGCTATCCACCCCTTCCCTTCCTAAAATGTGGTCATTGAATAGAATCATGTCCTCATGGAATTGGACTCCATCTGTAAGCTATAAATTCAATTGGCTTCTAAAGATTCACATGTTACAGCTATGTCTTTAACCTGGTCTGCTATTTTACTTTCTCCCATTTCTTCCCTCCAGTCCCACTGGCTTCCTTTCAGATTTCCATACATGCCCTACACCCTTGCACTGTTCCCTGTCTCTGCCACTGCCATCACCATAGGACTGTGCACATTCTTTCTCTCTGCTTTATCTGGCATATTCCTCCTCATCCCTCAGCTCTGTAGTCACCTCCTTAGGGAAGCTTCCATAAAACCCTGTGATCAGGTCAAATCCTCTTCTAAAACATATTTCTTTCTCTTGGTGCTGGTTGTGATTTTGCATTTAATTATTGTAATTATTTAATAATGCAACTTTTTCCTCACTGGACTTTCATATCTGAGGACAGTGCTACTTTCTCTATCCCCAGAGTGTTTTATCCCCACTCTGACCCAGAGTGCCCTCCTCCCCAGCATATAGTATGTGCTCAGTGAATATGTACAGAATGAAGATAAGTGAATATCAATACCATTTACACAAATTTTTGATGATAGTAAAGTTACAAAAGAGAGTGAAACTAAAGGAGAAAAAACAAAACAGAAAAAGGAGGGTAGAGAATCAAAGATAGATTAGTGAAAGGCAGAGAGGGGAGTGATAATAATGCCAGCAGGGTCAATCCCAACAGCTATAATATTATAAGACATCATATAGAGGGATTCAGAATATGGGCAAATGAGCCTACACATTCTAAATAATCTTTGGGAAAAACACAGTGCCATTTTAAGACACCATTCATTAAAGTAATTTATGAAAATTTATAATAGTGGCAAAGTAAATTGCAATAAAAATGACATCTTAGGTAACAGAGTATAGTCACTACTGTGCTAGCTGATTCTGTATGAGCTATTCTAAAACATATTTCATATATTCATGTATATACATATATATACATACTCATATATTATATATTATATATTATATATTATATATTATATATTTATTATATATTATATATAGTGGGCCTAAACCATCAGTCAGACATCCCCTGAGGGTTCCTAGACTCACAGTCCTGGCTGAGGGACCCCCTATCCCCAAGGACACAAATTTTCATGTACTGGTCCTCTAGTTGTCTCATAAAATGCTTTGTAAATTTGAAAACATCCTATGTATTTTTGTAACTTTTATTGTACCACTAAGTCTATTTGTTGATGTTGTTAATCCTCAGATGAGGATATTTTTTTCCATTGCTTTTCAGAGAGTGTAGAAGGAATGTACTGAAGAAGTGAGGGAGGAAGGAAGGGAGGGAAGGAGGAAGGGAGGGAGAGAGGGAGGGAGAGAGGGAGGGAGAGAAAGGAAAACATCAATGTGAGGGAGACACATTGACCGGTGGCCTCCCATAAGTGCCCCAACTGGGAGCAGGGAGAAAAACTGTAACTGAACTGTATGCTATGAATCAAACCTGTGACCTTTTGGTGTGCAGGCTGATGCTCTGACCATTGAGCATACTGGCCAGGGCATCACTAAGTCTTTAATAACAGGCAGACAAATAAATTTTTGCCTGTTATAAGTAGCTTAAGGATACTAAGCACTGGGTAATGCTTACAGAAAAGATCTGAGGGTTTCTTAATATTTAAGCCAATACTCACTGAAAAGATAAAAGGCTTCATTTGCAAAAATAATGACTATTCCAGCTGATTTAGCTGCACAGGATGAATCTGCTCTTTCTAATCTAGACATGACATTAGGTACCCAGATCATGCTTCTTTGTTATCAAGTGAACAATTATCAGATTCTTTTACATTTACCTCCTTTTCATCCTCCCATTCTATTCATACACCATGACCTACTTGCTCAGTGTGTCCTTGTCATTCAGGAGTTGCTATGAGGCACTGAGTTTATATCACTTATTTATGTTTTAGACCCTCAGCAATATATTGATATCTGACTCCACTCTGCATGTGGGATAGACCTGGAATGTAGGGTAGAGAAAGGAAGAGGACAGGAATACGAGGATGTAGTGTTACATAGTTCCTTCCAAAGAAGTGTATCATTTCATTAACAGTTCTTACAATCATAACTCCTTTTCATATCTCTGCTTCATTGGGATTGTGAACTGAGGGTAAATTGTAACACATGCTTACCTTTTACAGTCCAGGTTGAAGCTTTCCATGCTTATGAAATATTTATAAATGTAATTACATGGAAAAACCTTAATGTATTGTCACAAATTCTTTGCAATTCTAAGCAATTCTTTTATCTTCAGATTCTGTTGTCAGAGTATTTATTTCTGGGATTTTCTTCTGATCAGATGGACAGGGAGATAGCAGAGAGAGGAGGATACAGCATCGGCAGGGGATTGGGTAGAGAGTGCAATTTTTAATAGAATAGGTACAATTCAAATAATAATAAGCCTTGCTTGCTTGTATGTATCCTCCAGATGGGAAGTTCACTTTCTTACCAGAGCTGAGGCATTTGGGGAAAGAGGGAAAGGACAAGAAGTGTCACTTTCTGAAATCACATTTATTTACAAAAAAAAAAAAAAGAATGGGTCTTTTACTGACATGTTCACCTGACACCCATTGATAGAATAAGATGGAAAGGAATGAGAAAGTACTACCTGAGTAGAAATGTTGGCAGGGGAATCAGAGGCCATTCTATCTAACAACCACAAGCAAATAAATTACAATGGATTAAAATAGTGCAGGTCATTTAGAGAAGCAAAACCAAAGACCTTTCCCTTTCCAAAGCAGCCCAGTGTTCAAATTAATCCCTTCTTTCATGCCTTGCTTTGGACAGATAGCTAAGATTACTCATAGAAATGATTTAATTTCAGTTTTACAAAGACTCTTTCAATAGTTTCAAAAATATAGCTTTCTCTTTGAATGGGGGCCTTTGCAAAAGGTTGGTCTGCAAATGCATATTAACAATCAACCTGCCTGAGAGAGGAGCGATGCTCCTGTGAACTTCTCAGAGGCTAGGTCTTAAGGGAGCTGACATTATTCATTAAACTCCCCTATAGCTCGAATCCCAGGGACCGTCTCATCCAAAGTTCAGAGCAAAGAGAAGAAATAGGAAACACTAATTTCTGAACCTTTGCTAAGTTCAGTTAGGGGAAAGGCAATATGACAAGAGCCCTGTTTACTTAGAAGATGCAGAAGGAAACTTTAGAGACATTTGTATCTTTTCAAAAAACAAGAAAGAATTCAAGTTAAAACAAGTGTGTTTCTCCTTTGATCCTTTTAATGTTTCCCAAATCTTTTTGTGTGTGTGTGGCTTTTATATTGGTCACTATGGCTATTTCAAGTCTTTAACTTTACAAGCTTGGTGTATAGGGTCATCTCCAATTCAAAGATGGTTACAGCTCATTCAATAATAGAATATATATGACTCCATTGTATACAGAAATACAGATAAGAGTCCCTCTTCCTTATAATGTAGACAAGGCAGTTAAAAAAGGAAGCAGGAAAGTCAGGACACACTAACATATTAGCTCAAAGCAATTGATGTTTATGTGCCAAACTGGTCTTTATGGTTATAAACCATAGAAAGAGAGAACAATATTATTTTTGTAAATAACATGAAACAACATGGTTGGGAAAGGTTTCAAGGTAAAACTGAAAACCCTGAAGCTAAGAGTCTTGTTTGATTGCTAATTCAGAATGGGGATAACAGGAAAGTATCTGGGAGGCGGGCCAGCAGAAGCCGAAATCCAAGAGCAAAAATCACTTAGACTGTTGTATTTGGTCTAGATGGTGAATGCAACCAAAAGCAAGCATTTCACAAACAAGTGCAATAGTTTCCAAGAAAATTTTGCTGGTTCACTTTTTTGGGTGTCCTGACAGCTGACTGCTTTAAATTTTAGTTAAATATTTTATTTGAAAACCTTTTAACTTAGTCAAAGTATAAGTGAAGTTCTATAAATGTATAGGGATTTGACTAAAAAATATGGTCTTACTTTCAAGTGAAATTAGAAAGATATCCAATGGCTTTCAGTTCCTTGGTCTCATCATATAATTTTGTCCCCAAGGTGTCATGGTGGTTCCTACCAACAAAATATGTCTCCTCTGCTCTTGAGAGACCTTTCTTGCCATCACAGATGCCAGCACCAATTGCCAAATATTGGCACAGGTAAAATTGCTGTCAGTACTCATTAGCAGGCATCAGAATGTCCCAATAATACTCTTTGCCATTATCTAAGTCTACTGAGACATCAATTAAACATGTCTTACTTGCCAAATCTGTGATCAACTTTCGCTATGATGGATAAGGCCAAGTGAAGCTATCTGATTAGATTGGATAAAAGAAGCACCTCTAAACGTTTGGCCTTGGACAGAGAAATTATTTTCTTCCATCCATCCAACAAAGTATTCAGACTCTAGAAAATCCTATATGTGTTTTCTACCATATGGCTGTCTGTCAGTGAGTTTCCCCTCTTAGAGAACATTTAAGTATCCAATGTAAAGCATATTCCTTCTTGGGAAATATGAGCATATTAAGCCTCTTTAATGGTTTTAGTGACATAGATTTAGACTTTCTGAAATAATAAACTCTGCATTTTGTGGGACCAGGTTGTTCATTCTGAAAGTTTCCAAACTACCTGAAGCTTGGTGAACGGAACAAGCTTTGTTAATTAACTGTCCCAAATAATTATCCTTTCCCCTGTCTTTATGTAATTATTTAAATCAAGCTGACTTATGAGAGAATAAGAGTGTCCTGAACTTCCACAGGAGAGAGGTTTTCAGAAATGGAGACAGTCTTGTCCCCTTGCAATTCTGAGAGAAGCCTTGGATCTGAACTTTAGATGCCCATGAGGAAGGCAGGTGGGAACTGGAGGCAGTTTTACTTGCTTCCTAGTGAGTAGTGGGAGCATCTACTGTGTGATGATGGCACCTCCTGGGGAAACCAGAGCTACTGGGTATAGAAGTGGGGCAGGGACTGGGAGAGAAAGCAAAGTCTGTGAATCAGTGATGGTCAAAGTATGAGGAATACAGAGGGAATCCTCCTTCTCTTCTCATGGACACTGCATCCACCGCTCAGAACATACTTTCCGCTTGTATGAGGTAAAATGTGGCATCGGCCCTGTCTTTCAACTTTGTCTTTGCCTCGGTGACATTGCCACAGTGCCACTGATAGAGATCATTCTCACTAAGCTTAGTTTCTACACCCCAAACTCCTTTGGGGGTAACCACACCTTTTAGAAATAGAAACAAAGACACAGAATCAGATACCATTTTCTCGGTCAGAAATAATATGGAAGACAAATTTATTGAGAAGCATTTGAATTGCTGTTAGTAATCATGGAAATTTATTATGAGAAAACATTTCCCTACACGATTTATGTATATAGATTCAATTGTTGAAGACTTTACACAGTAGAAACATATTTGTTTAAAGACCAAGTAATTTATTTACTATATTAAAAATCCCAAGAGACATTGAATTGGGATTTGAGTTTGCACTTAAAATGGAAATTATTTTCCTACTTCTCATACTCCATGCTTCCCATGTACTACCTATCTTAAGATGCGATAGATGAATAAGGGGCTCTATATTCTATCAGATGTGGTTCTTTGCCCAGGTATGGCTTCACTTTGACACTTGATTAACATCAATTTCACGTGTGGCAATCACAAAAACACATTTAATCTGCACAAACTGTAATTTTCATGCTGGGATCATTTAGATTCCAACAGTGCCTCTATTGATTAGTTTAAGGAAACTGTGTTCCCACTGTGCTTTTAAATGAGGACTCTGAGTAGAGTCATTTTGCATCTCAGGGAACTTTTTGTTTTTCAAAAGTACAACAAATAAGAACTTTGATGGTTTGGGAGATGGACTTCCTGTCCATAGACTTTAAAAAAATAAGAATAAATATATGAAGTTTGAGGAGGAACAGTTTAATAGATATTTTTAAATAGTTATTGATGTAATAGCATATTAAGAGTATGGTATCTGAATTTTGTGCCAAATATCTCCCCTAGTATATCATTACATGCTCTCAAAGAGGGAAGACATTGGGGAAGCATGGCGTGTGGAGAGAATATGCAAGGGGACTTGGTGGAGCGGGTGGGAAGAGAAGAACTAGCTTTGAACTGCAAGGCTAACTATACTAGATTTTTTGACTTCCTTGCTTTCTATGTGACCTGTGGATAGAGAGAGGGTTTCCTGCATATTTCCAACAACCCAAGAGCTCTTGTGAATGCAGTTTAGATAAAATATAAATTTATTTAGTTTTAAAGTTAGTCTTAGTTTTAAACTTATACTTAACTCCAAAAAGCATTATTTAATGAAGTTTAAAGAAGAGTTTTTTTTCCCTAGACAAAACCAGAGCAAGATTTAAAAACAAAACAAACAAAAAAAATGGCAGTAAATAGGACTTGCTGGCATTATGCTTCCTTTGAAGTAGTTTTTGGATAAAGTTGAGGACATGAATGGAAGGCTCTATGATCCATCACTGGCACTGACTCTCTTCCTTATGAAGAAGAACATCCTATTCTTACAAAATAATAAGATATTATAAATCAGTTACTCAAACTTATCTCAGACAAAAGCATGTATAATGCAAAAGTATACCAGTAAGGTTCCTTGCAAGTCACCTAAAATTTACCAGAAAGATCTTAAATAGAAATCAAGTCAAGTACTACACATTTACTGAGGTATCCTTCATACTAGTCTTTGTCTAGGTCATCACCAGTTACCTTACAATTAAATAAACTGAGGTACTTTAGATACTGACTGTGTCTTTTTCATCTCTGGACACAAGTGCTTGGATCATTGCTTAGTGTCTGGTAAATATTAAATGAAATTTGAGTGACTGAACTGGAATTGTGCCTACATGCACGCATGTGGACACACACACACATATCATACCTCCCAAACAGCCATACAGACAGACATGTTTATCAGGCTCTGAACATACAAAGTCCTCTTGCCTACACAATAAAGGATTTCTCTATAGGATACAATATTTTATAATAAAACCCCTCTCACTTCTGTGTAACAGAATAGATTTCCTTTTATATGATAACTAGAGGCCGAATGCACGAATTCCATGCAAGGGTAGGCCTTCCTTCTCCCAGCTTGTGTCACCGCTTCCCTCTGTCACCAGGGACCCCAGCTTGCTTCCTCTGGCCGGCCACAGGCACCTAAGACCAGGGCTGGCTTCTCTCCAGCCCCAGCTTTGTCAGAAAGGACATTCAGTGTAATTAGCATATTACTCTTTTATTATTATATATGTCCCTGATAATGGGTCTGGAATAATTTCTCTATGCCAAATTACTCTCTATCGAAAATAGCACAAAAAAGTGACTTCCGTATGAATAGAACTGACTGCCACTGAAATCTTCTGGTGAACCAAGAGGAAAAGACTCTAATTTACACCCAACCAGCAAAGTGTCAGTAAACAGTTTAAAGGAGAGGTATTTTTGGTGCTTTTCTTGATAAATGACTTCAAAAGATGGGATGCTATGTGTATCAGTTTCATAGGGTTTGCCTTAACAAATGACCACAAACTGGAGGCTTAAAACAACAGGAATGTATTGCCCCAAAGTCCTGGAGGCAGGGTCATGTTCCCTCTGAAGTCTCTAGAGTAGAATTCTCCATTGCTTTTTCCTTGCCTCTCGTGGTGGCCAGCAGTCTTTGGTGTTCCTTGGCTGCTATATAGTATTAACCATCCAATCTCTATCTCTGTTTCTGTCTTTACATGGCCTTCTTCCCTGTGTGTCTGTATATGTGTCTGAATCTCCCTCTCATTTCTCATATACAGACACTAGTCATTGGATGTAGGTCCCATACTGCTCCAGAATGAATCATCTTTAACTAATTACATCTACAAAAACAGTATTTCCAAATATAATCCCATTCTGAGTTTTTAGTACACATAAGATTTTACAGGGCACCGTTCACTGCACTGCACATGCTCACGTCCATTCTTATGTGTAGTTCCATATGTCCCCTCATGCTTTCCTACCTGCCCACTTTTGCTTGCATCATCCCCAAAAATCCATTCCAGATGACAGAGTAAGACATACTTTTTTGAATAATTTGAATGTTATAATCTGTAGGGTCTCTTTCTATTTTGTGCTATTTTGTGAAATTTCCTCTAATCGCTGCAGCTTAAAGTGATTACTCATTTTGTCTTATTTCCACAGCAGTTATTATCAGTATGATTTCTCTGTTTTCTCTCCCCAAAATGTTTTGTTCAGTTTTTCCCCCTGAATGTAAATTATGTAGAAAACTATCCCCATATTTTTAACAAAACATAGTCGTCAGTGTCTGTTGGTTGACTTTTTAAGTTTGAACATACACTGTGAGTTGGAGGTACACTGATGTCAACAAAGAAGGAAGCATATTAAGTATTGAATTTTACATTCAGGATCTCATGAAATCATCACAATTGAATACTAAGGAAGATGATATTATTTTGTTTTACAGATTTAAACACTGATGTCCAAAGTCCATGGCAGAGTTGGAATTTTAAATCCTTCATGCCCTATCTCCTCTGTTAAATGTGTATTTTGCTGCAATGTCTCCCTTCTGGCAACACCTTTTCAACTCTTAGAACCATGAAAATCCCTAGAACATGGAGCTTGTTTTGAGACACAGCCTTGAAAAGTTGATTGTATATTGGAAGGTATAGTAGAGAAGCCATGGTCCATAGTTTATAGCATTTTCCTCCCCAGATGTCATCAGCTTGAGCACAGCTGCTGTGAGAGCAAGTAAGGGAGCCTTGAAGAGAAAGAGGGGTGCTCGCTTAGTTATGGGCATGTGTAGGCCTCCAAGGGTTCTCAGCATGAAGTTATTATAATCACTACACTTTGTGTAGACAATATAAAATCATTACAGAACATTTGGAAATCTTAAAGACAGACTATATTAAAATTATTTTACACTGTGTAGCTTGTATTTGTGATATATTTACATCATTATAATTGTGTACGCATATGCCACTTGAATATATAACTGGTGGACCCTATGAATAGGAACAGTCCATTTTCAAGGCATTTTTGATTAGTGGAACTATGTCCTTCGTTGCTTTGGCCATTTTGGGTCTGGTTAAATGTGGATTCATGCTCTCTCTCTCTCTCTCTCTCTCTCTCTCTCTCTCTCTCTCTCACTATCTCTCTCTCCCTCTCCCTCTCGCTCCCTCTCCCTCTCTCCCTCTCTCTTACACACACACACACACACACACACACACACACACACACACACACACACGCTGATGCTAACTACCACAAGTTACTTTTTCACTTGATCACTCGTTCTTAAAATACTAATGCAAAATGCTTTCTCATGCATCCTTTCCTCCCCTCTACGAAGAATGGAGTCCAGAATCCTGCACAGCTCACTGAGTTCTGGCTCAGAAATGGTTCTCTCAGCACTGTCCTGACATTATGAATGGCCCTGATGTACAAACCCAGAATAAAATAGAATTAAAACCAAAAGTTAATTTCAAGCTCCATTAGAAATTAAAGGTGTTGGGAAAGAAATCAATATTTTCCTGGTACAAAATGACTAAATTCAAAGCAATTAATTCTATTATTTTGTAACTTCTAAAACCTATAAAGGACCTTCAAACTATGAAATGTTGCCATACACATATACTTGATATGTGACTAAAAATAATGAGAATGGTTTTCAGAAGCTGCATGGAAAAATACATTTATTACCATGTAGTATGCACATTGAAATATGTGTCTTCAAATAGAGCCAATTATTCTGTAAAATTTCTTGCTGTTTTCAGCAATTATCAACACACAATTGTAAATCTAGGAGGATTTAAGGGACAGAAACAAGGCAAAACAGTAAAGAGATTTACTTAAATGGAGTGACTGTATCCATTTCCTCAAGATTACTTTCTCTGTTTTCCAACATCTTTGTTTTAACAAAATGCTGTAGCTCACCTAGCAAATAACCCCAAAAACACTGTAGTCCCAACTAATCTAAATTATTTTGCAACCTGTAGAGTTGTATGTCATAAAAGACATAAAACACTTAGTAGAAGCTTTTTCATGTCAGAATCACTCCCATTTCTTCCTTGCTCTGCTTCTGAGGAAAGTTTGAATTAACAAATGGAACTAGTAGCTCCAGAAAGATCAGTTATATGGGCTCAGATTGAACAGTGTAAAGGGACACCTGTTTATTTCCTGTTGTCCAGAATAAGCTTCATGACAGTTACCTCAGGCAGCTCTTATTCAGCAGTCCAGGGGGAATGATGATAAAAGATAATATAGGACTGTACTAGTTCTCACTTAAGGAACTATCATAAGCCTTCTGGTTAAGCCTTCTTTTCTTTGTAATAAAATAGTCAATATGATAGCAGTAGAAATGGCACAGCCAGGCGTTGGGATTATTCTAAGACTTTTCAGCAAAAGAGAACAGAGTGAAAGCCTCATGTCCTTCAGCTTTCCAAGCATTGACATGTTCTTCCAGTGGCTAATATTCAACTCCTCTACTTTTCAAAAATGGCATCTTTAAAAAATCAATTAGATATTTTTTTCCTTAAAGTTGTGACTTGTCTGACCAAATAATATCAAGTTGGGTTTCAGGAAATGAAACCCAGTGGCCCCTGGCCTCTGTCTTTGTTCTTACTATTTGGGGTTTTGGTGCTGGCTCTAGCAGAAACAAATGGACCACATTGATTCTTGACTTTTTAATTTCCCTGCTGTTCAACTTTTCCTTCCTTCCTGAGATGTTTTAAAAAGAGAGTAGACGACAGAGTAAGACATGCTGAAATTCTAGCGCAACTCTCTCACTTACTGTCTGTGTGGTTCAAGGTGGTGACTTAACCTTTCAAGCCTCACTTCCCTTCCTGTATAAGAAAAATAGTAACACTCACCTGGCAAAGTGCTTTGTTTATTTTTTAAAGAATTTAAAGTGTATGTGAAGTGGATGCTCCTTAGCAGGTATAGAGTGGGTCCTCAAAAGTGGTACCCATTGGTGTCATCATGGATCTTTCTTCCCTACGTGCCAGGGACTCCATGTTCTCTCTCTCTCTCTCAACTTCATCTCAGGAGAGCATCACATAGCTAACATTAGTGCTTACAGACGAACATAAATCAAGTGAGTGAAAGGAAGTAAGGAATGTCAGAAATCACAAAGCAGGGGCATGGAGAGGGTAAGAATGAGGAGTGCATATGTGTAAAGCCTAAGACTCTCTCAACATTTCTCATAAATGCAGCCAATCTGCAGAAGCTGTCCTTCTTTGCTGTCCAAAGCCAGCCAACCCTCACCATGGTTCCCATCTTCCCTACTTCACCAAATCTGCCTCCAGCGGTAACCTCCATATTGGCAAATTGGTGCTAAGTCATATAATTAGGAAATTTATATGTTATATAAGTTCCCTCTCCTTGTAGCAGTTTTCTTTTTTTCCCCTACAACTCTGAAACTTCTTCATTTCAATCTGGGTTGATTAAAGCCACTGTTTTTTAGTCCAAATCTTTTGGCCTCATCCTGAAATAGTAATGCTCCTAACCTGTCCTCTGGCTTTCCTTCTCACCTACATATTACAACTTACTTACCCTAACCATGTCTTCAATTGCATTAACTAATGAAGTTTCCTACACTATATTGCTAGTCCAAAAAATTCCACTAGATCTACTAAACTGCATAGTGGACAGTGACTGGCACACAGTGGAAATCTGTATGAACATCTCAATATTCTACATATTAAGTCCCTATAACAAACCGAGCATTTTGAAAATCAACATATCTTTTCATCAGTTCCATTCAGACCTGTCTTTCCTCCTGTATTACCTATAAAGTTAAATGACCCATTACCAATCTGGTCACTGAAGCCTTTGGCCTAAAATCCCCACATCCCATCACTTTCCAAGTTCAACATATTCTGTGTCTGGAGTATTATTTGTATCGCACCTTCCCTTCCAGGGCTACATCTCAGCTCAGGTTCTCCCCATGTCTGTGTCACTCTAGGGACCACCCAGCCTTAATTTGAAAGCCTTCAGTCGATCCTTCATGCATCTGCGGGACTGAAATTTCAAAACTGAGAATCTGAGACCATCAGTTCTCAGGTTAAAACCTTTAATAAATCTCCAATGTTGCTATAAAACATTCAAATAAGTTAATGTCCCAAAATATTGTGTGATCTATGTCCTGTCTGTCTCCCTATAGTTTCACTGGCACCCTTTCTCCCGTCTCCAGGCATGTGGAGGACATTAGAATGTTATATGCAAACACAATTCCTCCTCTTCTGGTTAATTAACTCCAATGGGTTCTTTGGTATTCAACTTAACTCTCATTTATTTCAGGGAACATCCTGTCATTCCAAATCTGATTTAGAACCTCACCTTCTGTTCTTCCACGGACTGCTGTACACACCATGTCAACAAAACAGAATTACAAAATTTCAGGATATTTGCTTCTTAATATTAAAAAAAGTCTTATTTGAATTCTACCAAATAAAGATTAATGCCCACTCAACAAATGCTCATTCCAGAATGAAATGAGACTTCCATGCTTGCTTAGCCTGACATTCCCCAAACTACTTACTGTAGGACTTTTTTGCATGAAGGAAAGCAGCTGGATTTGTTCTAAACTTTCATTCTTTTCTTTCTCTGTCCCTTCTCTTCATCAAGACTTTTCCTCTCTCAGCTGTTTCCCAAAAATGGTCTGCCTGCCATCAGGCCCTTTTTGGAAATTCTTTGATATGAGTGGATTCAGTCACCATCACGTTTCCCATCAGTTACACTTTAAGCTGGTATATACCTAGTTGTAAAAGGAAAGGTGGATTCACAGTGAAAGAAATTTCTGGGCAGAATAACTCCTCTCCTCCTCACTTCTTTGCTTGTAAAGTTAGCTTTTAATTTAAGGTTTAATCCCTTTGTGCTGCATGGGATGTGTTCTGGGGTTTTCTCTGCAGATTGTTTCACCTGGTGCCTAATTCCTATGTACTTCTGGACCTGCAGGGAAGAACTGTTTGGGCTGCAGTCACTTAACTCAGAGACCACCAATCAGTTCATCCATTCTATGTCCATCTAGGTTTGGGTTTGTTTTCTCTAAACCACTGATACTTAAATTTTAGTTTATTTCAGAATCATCTGACTGAATCTATAAAGAACAGATTCCAAGGCACCATCCTAAGACTCTGATTCATACAATCTGTAATAGACTCAGGAAATCTTCATTTTAATGAGCTTACTGGAAAATTCCAAAGGAGATGACTCATACCAATTGGTAAAATTTGTGTAGACAAAATGTTCCTTCTGTTCTCTCCATACCACCAGGGGACTGAACTTCTCTGGAGCTCTACTTATTCTAACTCTTTCCTTCTTTCAATAAACTTCAAGTTCACCTGACTGAGAGCCAATACTCATTAATTAGTGTCCTTTTAAAGAGCACATTTACAGGGTTTTACTTGAGTCTTGCAGTATATTTTCAGTTACTAGCCACATGGGCTCTCCATTCCCTTGTGATCAGTAGTTTCAGTCACTTCATCTTTATCAGGGTACAGGACGAGGTCAAGAAGCAGGTCACTGCAGAACATACTGTCAGTGGGACTTAGGAAAGGAAGTCTCCTGGGATCTTTACAAGGCAGCCATAGTGATGGTAGACAGTGAAAAATAGGAGAGCTTATCTTTTTTAACATTTATGCCAGAATCTTTGTGTCAGGGAAATTAAATGTTCCCAAAAAGTAAAACTACAACTGATACCAACACAAAAAGAGATGAAATTTTCCAAAGGTTTGACAAAGAGTTTTTAAGTAACCTACAAATTATGAATTATTGATTCATAATTTAATACAACATAATAACTGCATTTTATTTATTTATTTATTTTAAATATAATTTTTCATTGTTTAAAGTATTACGAATAGTAGTACATATGTTTCCTTTCCCTGCCCCATTGACCTCCCCCCAGCCTCCCCTATCCCCCAGCAGATGCCCTCATCTGCCCTCACCCCCGGGTGTCTTGTATCCATTGGTTATGCTTATATGCATGCATACAAGTCCTTCAGTTTGTCTCTTACAGCCCCTGCCTCCCACCTTTGCCTGCCTTCCCACTGTAGTTTGATAGTCTGAATAACCATGCATTTTACCAAAGATGCACTAGATTAACATCTGATGATATTAGTGTTTGTGAGTTTTGTTTTATGGCATCACTGAATTTCTAACATGTTTAAATGTCATAAGTGTACCTGTATCACAATCAACACTTGAACATGAAAAACAATAGAAGTCTTGTCTCCCATCGTGGTAAATCCAGAGCACTTAGATGGTGAGCGGCTGGCTGCGCATACAAAGCACCCAGATCCTTTTGAAGTGTTTCACCCTCTGGATACCTTTTTATACATCAGGAATGCCAACCTGGCACTTCTCCGAACCCTACCTAGCACTTTCTCCCTTTGTTCTGATCTTCATACATATTTAAGAAGGGTACCAGTACCAAGAACTCAGAGTCATGATTTCACTATTTAATTCTATGTTTATTTTCAAAGGGGGTTCTTTCTTCTTCAAGCTCGTTCCTTTTGTAATAAAAAATCTAATTATCCTTTAAAGCAACCTTTCTTTTCTTTGCTTTTTGTAATAAAACTAGGAAGTAATTTAGTAAGTTTCTAATAGTAAGTTAATGAGTTTCATTCAAGCCCTAGTATCATGTAGTACGTATTTTTTATGTCTTCATAGTGTTTCTAAACTAAACAAACTCACTTGATTTTTTCTTTTATTAGCAAGAAAGGGGCTAAAACAGACTCATAATTTCACAATGTGCTTAATAAGAGAAATTAATAGCATCCAAACACAGTCCTGTGCCCAGGGAAAGCTACAGACAAATCAGTATGGTAGCTACCAGAAAGCCTTGTCTTATACTCAAACTATGCTGGTTGTTCTTGGACAACACTGATCCATTTTCTTCAACTCAGAATGAACAAAGCAGGATGCCTGTAGGTAGGTGCTTTGCACAGTGGGAGGTGCATGTGGTCATGAAAACCTAAATAAAAGTTTGTTTTTCTGTCATCACAACTCAGGAGCCTCATGATTCTAGTAATTGTATCAAACATCACAGTGGACTTATTATCCCAGAGGAAGAAATATACAAACTGGGTAAAATTTTGAGGGAAGAAATAATAGGAGTTAGACAAGAAAAAATACAGGATAGGGTTGCCCCCTCGTGTACATTATATCCTAAATCACAGAGTGTGTCTGCTGCACTCTGTCACCATGATCATGTCCACAGATCTCAAACACACGTGCGCTTGTGTAATATCCAAACGTCCACACTTCCATGTGCAGACATGATGTAGAACCATGGAGAGTTTATTATTGTGAAAGAGAATTCCAAAATGTGTTTTTGCACATTTAAATCTTCACTACTAAATATTCATGTCAACAGTGTGACAAGAGTATCTCTATAGGGATAAATAGTTCTTACATCAGTGGGGCCTCTGTGATGGTTCTGTCTTTTCAGTGCACTAACTGCAGTTTAGGTCACAGATATTCTGACCTGTTTCAGTTTCCAGTCATACTCAACTTTCAAAAGAACTTTTCTCACTAACTAATTAAAGAATAAATGTATGAGGAACATTTTCACAATAATATCAAAAAGAGAAATTCAATCACTAGCCTATTTGAACTTCACCATTAGGACAGATAAGAATTTTTATTTTCATTGAAAGAATCATACATTGAATTTAAATCAAGATCTCTCCTCACACTCCAGAAGAGGGTGTACTAGTAAACTTGAATATGACTTTGGACTACAATTTCATTTCTGGAATTGTATAGGCATATTTACAAAGATTTATGTATGATTTTCATTTCAGCATAGTTTTGGATGAAAAATAGGAACAGATGTTAATATCCATCAATGAGAATATGGTAAAATAAATGATGATATAAGAATATACTAGGAAACTGTTGAAGTGATTAAGCATATTCTATATTGTTTGACACAGAGAACATGAGAATTCGTCTATTATATAAGGAAATAATACAAAACTCAGAATACATAGTCTAAAAATATAAATAAAAAGCATAAAATACTATGTTTTATAATTTTAACTGTTTTTTTCTAAATGATAGGATTAAAGGTCATTTTGAAAATATTTTACACATTTTCTTAGTCATATTCAAATGAACATAATTACTTCTATCATACATGATAAACTAACTTTCATTTTTTTAAATGTTGTGCTAAAGAAAATGAAATAAAAATAAAAAACTAGATCTTAATTTCTACTTTATTTTAAATCTCTAATCATATTTTAATACCTATTTATTTGTTCAAAAATCTAAATGGATTGTAAGCTCCCCAATGCTCTTAAATGGAAAAAATAGTAAGATGCATGGTATTTTTGTGAATAAACATGTGGTCTTAGTTAATTCACTTTGCTGCTTTGAGGCTCATTTCTCTCATCTACAAAATAAATGTACTTTCTAACCACGCGCTGGGCATTGCCTGCTGAATATGAGGCAGCACTGGTTGAATATAAAGCATGCCATGTATGTGGATGATGAGTAGAAAGCACTCCAGGTTTGTGTACAAGCATTAGTTTTAACCACAGAGATCATACTGTTACACTCACCCCATACCTGAGGCAAGTATTGTTGGCTTCCCATCCCCAGGGACAGTTCCAGGCAGACCTGTGAAGCTGAAAGTACCAGTTCCCAGCTGCCTGCCTTCTTCACTTCAGGGACCCCTTGTCTCAGTATCCTGCCCCTGCTTGTCTTCACTCCAGCTTTCATCCAAATGTAACCACACAAAAATAGGCTCTGATGTTTTAGCCTGTCCCGAGTAGAATCTGCAGTCTCACCAGAGAAAATATGTTATCAATCAAAACAAGGAATTTTCTTATTTTGGTGGAGCCTCCTGAAATCACACCAGGCCAGTCATCAGCTTTCATCAGAAGTAGGGAGTGCTTTAAAGGGCAGGCAGTGCTTCCTACTCAGACCTGGGCTCTGACTGGAAAAATCATCAATCTGCTGGAGGGAAAAGTCACTCCTGTTTAAAGAAAAATACCAGATGTTATTAAAAGTTATCCTTACATTACATTTAAAATCTTAAAAATGGGAGACAATACAAAGATAGTAGACTTTGCCAGTATATTTCCATAATCATCATTATAATGCTGAATTAGGTACTAAGAACAATAAAGGCCAGTAGATTTATTTATTCAGCCATTTGAGTAAATTGCATTTTTTAGATAAGTGAAGGTACAGTATAATTGATAGATAGATATAGATATATAGATTTTTACATATATTTTTATTTATTTTGAATTTTATATTTACATAGAATGTATGTAGATGTTTTATACATATAGAGATTTTATTTTATTTTTTTTATTTATTTTTTTTAATTATTTTTTATTGATTTTTTGCAGTATAATAGTAGTACATGTTTTCCTTTCCCCCTCCTCCTTATCCTCCCCCCAGCCTCCCCCACCCCCCAGCACATATCCCCAGCTTCCCCCCTCCACGCCCCAGTGTCTTTCATTCATTGGTTATGTTCATATGCATGCATACAAGTCCTTCCGTTGATCTCCCCCCGCATCTGCCTCCCATCCACCCAAGCCTCCCCCTGTAGCTTGACAGCCTGTTCAAGGCCATCCTGCCTCTATAGCAATCACTCTCCCCTGTTTCTTTTCTTCAAAAATATCTTGCCTCTGCATACTAGAAATAAATGTATAAGAACAAAAAGTGTTTCAGTCTCAGTTTCAATGTCCAACTTTTCTGAGTCCCAGTTTCAGTGTCAAATAATTCATTATGTGTATAAGTCAGCAATGGTATCCAGATGGTGGACATATCGTGTCAATGCATGATCCATCCTCTCTGGTTTGGTCCTGGGCTGCCTGCAGACATGCACAGCTGCTGACTGCTAGCATGGCAAGGTGTCGTCAGTGTCCCACATCTCTGGACCGTCCTCGTGACTGGAACAGATCCATCAGTTCCTCATCGTCGCAGGAACCCACATGGTCTTGGAGTTGTTCTCTGAAAACACACAAACACATTCTCGACCAAAAGTTAACAAAGGGATCCTCTATGCAAAATAGACTTGGGATTCTTTTTAATTTTTGCCTAAATGATTTTCCTTTGGCTTATTTTGACACCATGTGTGTTTTTTCATGGGTGTCCTGCAATTGTTTTTACAATGGAATTTACTTTACTGGAGTAAGAATTTTCTAGATGTATTTTACTTACTCGATATTTGTTTTTAGTCCCTTACATGATATTACCCCGCTGTCCCCTCCCCTTTTTTGATTAGTGGGGACTTTTGGAAATTTTCTATTGCAGTCTTGATAATTTTAAATTTTAATTTTTGCACACAAAGTGACTGCTTTAGGTTCTTTGGATGTTAGGCAAATTTACAGTGAGATGAACTACTAATAGATTTTTCAGTTAATGTTTTAGGAAAAGCTTTTTGTCCAGTACACTATAATTTTCTTGAGTATTCTCGTATTTCACTTGGCCAATTTAAATTAATCTGAAAACTTGATTACTATTTTCCTGTCAATTTTAATACTCAAGCAGAAATCTTAGTTTACCCTGTGAATACTAGTGGAAAGGAATATTTGCAATTTTGAGTAGGTCCCGAGCATTCCTGGTAATAGACTGAATTTAGATATACAGCAGCTATTGCTGGCCGAGTCTCTGTCTGCCGCCTGGGTCCCTGTATGAGTTGTGTGTGGGAGGCGAAGCAGCCGTGGGGGTAGGAGACCTCCCTTAGGAGGGTTGAGAATTCAAACCCCTGCAAGGTTTGTGGATGAGGGTCTGTGCCCCACCTCTGTTGACCTTTTAGTTCTCTCCTGTTGGCCCCTCTGCGACTGTGCCTGTCTTAGGTTGTTCCTTCCCTGAGGAATCTTACCCGTCTCTGGCTAACCAGCCATCCTCCGGGGCCAAACAGGGTGATGTGAGGTTCAGTTCTGTCTCCTTTGTAGTCTATGCCCCCCTGTGGCCTCCACGTCCAGTACCTGCCTTGGGGTCCCCTCGCCTGCTGGCGGGGTCCTGGTACTGATCACATTTCTCGGGGGACCCAGGTTTCTTCTCCAGAGAGGGCCCAGCTCACACCTTTGGTCGAGATACAGATCCATGGTGCCAGCTGCCCAAAGGCTTCAGCCACAGCTCGAACTGAAAACTCTGGCATCAGCTGTGTGTATTTGGATAGTAACAAGAAGGTCCCTCTTGGCAGAAAGGGCAAGAAGGGCCAATATAGAATGCTCGGATGCCTTCCCAGTGCCTTAATTCCTTCTGAAAGGGATTAATTTCTTTCCTATTCTTTTTTAAGTTGCTGCCCAACATTCAAAGAATTAGTTTGTAAGTTTATTTGGGATAATTGTATAATATGCTGTTGTCAAATATCAAATATTATAATGACATTGTAGAATAATATCATGTAAGGGTATTATGGTGTCATGGGAGGTTAAGCAAGGCCTAGCCTAAGGACTGGTCTCCATAGGATATGACAAGCTCTAGGCCATGTCAATTCAATGTCAGACTAGCTGCCATTTTTTTATAATTTTATATAAATTTTGTCAGGGATGTAAAAACACAAATCACTTACCTCAGTTCAAGAGTTCAAGTATATTGACTTTTCCACTTACTCTCACCACCTGCCACTTACCCTGAGGTTTGACATTCTGATGGACTTTTCTCAGTCTCTGGATCTATTCTTGTTCATCAGTCTATGTCATTGATTGTATTTCTCAAATGAGTGAGATCATGTGATATTTGTCTTTCTCTGCCTGGCTAATTTCACTTAGCATAATGCTCTCCAAATCCATCCATGTTGTTACAAATGGTAGGAGCTCCTTCTTTTTTTCTGCGGCGTAGTATTCCATTGTGTAAATGTACCATAGTTTTTTGATCCACTCATCTGCTGATGGGCACTTCGGCTGTTTCCAAATCTTAGCTATGGTAAATTGTGCTGCTATGAACATAGGGGTACATATATCCTTTCTAATTCGCCTTTCTAATTTCTTGGGGTATATTCCTAGAAGTGGGATCACTGGGTCGAATGGGAGCTCCATTTTTAGTTTTTTGAGGAATCTCCATACTGTTCTCCACAGTGGCTGTACTAGTCTACAATCCCACCAGCAGTGCACAAGAGTTCCTTTTTCTCCGCATCCTCGCCAGCACTTGTCGTTTGTTGATTTGTTGATGTAAGCCATTCTGATAGGTGTGAGATGGTACCGCATAGTCATTTTGATTTGCATCTCTCGGATAATTAGTGACTTTGAGCAAGTTTTCATGTGTCTCTGGGCCTTCCTTTTGTCTTCTTTCGTGAAGATTCTATTTAGGTCTGTTGCCCATTTTTTTATTGGATCATTTGTCCTCCTTTTATTGAGTTGGGTGAGTTGCCTGTAGATGCTTGAGATTAAACCTTTATCACTAATAACATTTGCAAATATGTTCTCCCATACAGTGGGTTTTCTTGTTGTTTTGTTGATGGTTTCCTTAGCTGTGCAAAAGCTTTTGATTTTGATGTAGTCCCATTTGTTTATTTTCTCTTTAGCTTCCATTGCCCTCGGAGCAGTATCATCAAAGAAGTTCTTTTGGCATATGTCTGAGATTTTTCTTCCTGTAGATTCCTCTAATATTTTTATGGTTTCCTGTCTTACATTTAAGTCCTGTATCCATTTTGAGTTTATTTTTGTGTATGGTGTAAGTTGGTGCTCTAGTTTCATTTTTTTGCATGTATCTGTCCAATTTTCCCAACACCATTTATTGAAGAGACTGTCTTGACTCCATTTTATGTTCCTGCCTCCTTTGTCAAATATTAATTGAGCATAGTGGATTGGGTTGATATCCGGATTCTCTATTCTATTCCATTGATCTATATGTCTGTTCTTGTGCCAGTACCAGGCTGTTTTAAGAACAGTAGCCTTGTAATTCAGCTTGAAATCTGGTATGGAAATCCCACCGACTTTGTGCTTCTTTCTCAGGATTGCTGTGGCTATTCGGGGCCTTTTTTTGTTCCAGATGAATTTTTGAAGAGTTCTTTCTAAGTCTGTGAAATATGCCATTGGTATTTTAATGGGGAGTGCATTAAATTTATAGATTGCTTTGGGTAGTATGGACATTTTAATTATGTTGATTCTCCCAATCCATGAACATGGAATGTTCTTCCATCTGTTTACATCTTCCTCTATCTCTTTTTTCAGTGTCCTGTAGTTTTCCACAAATAGATCTTTTACCTCCTTAGTTAAGTTTATTCCTAGGTATCTTAATTTTTTTGGTGTGATGGTAAATGGGATTGCTTTTTTAGTCTCTCTTTCTGTAAGTTCACTATTAGTGTATAGAAATGCCATAGATTTCTTGGCATTAATTTTGTAGCCTGCTACATTGCTGAACTCATTTATTAAGTCTACTAACTTTTTTATGGAGTCTTTCGGGTTTTTTATGTACAATATCATGTCATCTGCAAATAAGGATAGCTTAACTTCTTCTTTTCCAATTTGGATGCCTTTTATTTCTTCTTCTTGTCTAATTGCAATGGCTAATACTTCCAGTACTATGTTGAACAGGAGTGGTGAAAGTGGGCAACCCTGTCTTGTTCCTGTTCTTAGGGGAAATGGTTGTAGTTTTTGCCCATTGAGTATGATGTATGCTGTGGGTTTATCATATATGGCTTTTATTATGTTGAGGTATGATCCTTCTATTCCTACCTTATTGAGAGTTTTTATTAAGAAAGGATGTTGGATTTTGTCAAATGCTTTTTCTGCATCAATTGATATGACTATGTGATTTTTATCTCTCAATTTGTTTATGTGATGTATCACATTTATTGATTTGCGGATATTGTACCATCCTTGCATTCCTGGGATAAATCCTACTTGGTCGTGGTGTATGATCTTTCTGATGTACTGCTGGATCCGATTTGCTAGAATTTTATTGAGGATTTTGGCATCTATATTCATGAGGGATATTGGCCTGTAATTCTCTTTCATTGTGTCGTCTTTATCTGGTTTTGGTATTAGGGTGATGCTAGCTTCATAGAAGGAGTTTGGAAGTGTTCCATCCTCTTGAATTTTCTGGAATAGTCTGAGGAGTATAGGTTTTAGTTCTTCCTTGAATGTTCGGTAAAACTCCCCTGTGTAGCCGTCTGGCCCTGGGCTTTTGTTTGCTGGAAGCTTTATGATGACTGCTTCAATTTCTTCCACAGTTATTGGTCTATTGAGTTGTTTAGATTCTTCTTGATTGAGTTTTGGGAGGTTATATTTTTCTAGAAACATATCCATTTCCTCCAGGTTGTCCAGTTTGTTGGAGTAGAGTTGTTCATAGTATTTTTTAACAATCCTTTGTATTTCAATGGGGTCTGTTGTTATTTCACCTCTTTCATTTCTGATTTTATTTATTAGGGTCCTCTCTCTTTGCTTCTTGGTGAGTCTGGCTAAAGGTTCATCAATCTTGTTTATCCTTTCAAAGAACCAGCTCTTGGTTTCGTTGATCTTCTGTATTGTTTCTTTGGTCTCTATGTCATTTATTTCTGCTCTGATCTTTACTATTTCCTTCCTTCTGCTTACACTGGGCTTTTCTTGTTGCTTTCTTTCTAACTCTTTGAGTTGTTGGGTTAGATAATTTATTGCCGCTGTTCCTAGTTTTTTGCAGTAGGATTGTAGAGCTATGAACTTCCCTCTCAGAACTGCTTTCACTGTGTCCCATAGATTTTGGATTGTTGTGCTATCATTGTCATTTGTTTCCATGATGTTTTCTATCTCTTCCTTAATCTCTCTAGTAACCCAGTCATAGTTTAATAGCATGCTGTTTAGTCTCCATGTGTTCGATTTCTTTGGATTGTTTCTATTGTAGTTGATTTCCAGCTTTATGCCACTGTGATCTGAGAATATACTTGATATGATTTCTATCTTCTTGAATTTGGAGAGACTTTGCCTATGACCTAATACATGGTCTATCTTTGAGAATGACCCATGGGCACTTGAAAAAAATGTATATTCTGTGGCTTTGGGATGAAATGATCTGAAGATGTCAATTAATTCCATCTGGTCCAGTGAGTCGTTGAGAATTGATGTTTCTTTACTGATTATTTGTTTAGAGGATCTGTCCAATGGTGATAATGGGGTATTAAAGTCTCCTACTATGATTGTATTGCTGTCTATCTCTCCCTTGATGTCCTCTAGGAGTTTTTGTATATATTTGGGTGCTCCTGTATTGGGTGCGTATATGTTTACAAGAGTTATTTCTTCTTGTTGAATTGCTCCCTTTAGTATTATGAAGTGGCCTTCTTTATCTCTTGTTATGTCCTTCACTTTGAGATCTAATTTGTCAGATATAAGTATGGCTACCCCAGCTTTTTTTTCATTTCCATTCGCCTGAATAACTTTTTTCCAACCTTTCATCCTCAGTCTGTGTGCGTCTTTTTTTCGGAGGTGGGTTTCTTGTAGACAGCAGATACATGGGTTGTGTTTTCTTATCCAGTCTATTACCCTATGTCTTTTGATTGGAGCATTTAATCCATTTACATTTAAAGTTATTATTGATAGGTGCTTATAAGTTGCCATTTTTGTTCTTTGCCCCTGTGATCCTTCTTCGCTTCCTATTTCTTTTTACAGCAGATCCTTTAGCATTTCTTGCATTGCTGGTTTGGTGGTGACGAATTCCCTTAGTCCTTTTTTATCTGTGAAGCTCCTGATTTGACCTTCAATTTTGATTGAGAGCCTTGCTGGGTACAGTATTCTAGGATTCAGACCCTTCCTTTGCATGACTTTGTAGATTTCATTCCATTGCCTTCTGGCCTGATAGGTTTCTGTTGAGAGATCACTTGTTAGTCTGATGGGTGTTCCTTTGTAGGTGACTTTTTGTCTCTCTCTGGCAGCTTTTAAGATTCTTACTTTGTCATTGGTGTTTGCCAATTTAATTATAATGTGCCTTGGCGTAGGTCTTTTGGGGTTTATTTTGCTTGGGACTCTGTGAGCTTCTTGGATTTGTGTGGGTTTTTCCTTTCCTATACCAGGGAAGTTTTCTGTCATTATTTCTTCCAACAGGTTTTCTATTCCTTGCTCAGTTTCCTGTCCTTCTGGAAGCCCAATTATACGGATGTTGTTTTGTTTCATGTTGTCCCAAAGTTCTCTTAGGCTCTCCTCCTGCTTTTTAATTTTTTTTTCTAGTAGCTGCTCTACTTGGTTATTTTTTCCTACCTGGTCTTCTAGCTCACTGATGCGATCCTCTGCTTCTTCTAGTCTACTCTTAATATTTTCTATTGAGTTCTTTACTTCAGCAATGTCACTTTTCATTTCTTCTTGGCTCTTCATCATTTCTTCCTGGGTCTTCCTCATTTCCTCTTGGTTCTTACTCATATTATCAAATTTGTCTTCCATTCTTTTCAGCCACCTTATGACCATTTCTCTGAATTCTTTCTCTGACAGGTTGTTAACTTCCATTTCGTTTACCTCCTTTTCTGGTGAGCCTTGCTTTTCTTTCATATGTGGGCTATTTCTTTGTCTTCCCATGGTCTCTCTTCTCTGTGTATGTGGTTATGTAGTTCTCACTCTCCTGTGTTGATTTAAAGGCACAAAATACAACACAACCAGGTGCAACGCACCAGGCACTGAACCGGATTGTAGTCCAAGTAATTGTAATTCCAAATAAAGGTGACCGCCAGAGAAAGGCAAATTCGGTGATAGGTGGGAAAAAAGAAAGAGAACCTCCCCCAGACCCACACAGACACACACCCACACTCACACAAAAAAGAAAGAGACCCCCACACACACATACACTCACAAAAAAGAAAGACAGGAATGCCAAAATGATAATGGGAAAAGGGGGAGAAGAAAAAAAAGAAATAAAAGGAGTAAATTATAAATGTGGGGTGAAAACTCGTATAGGACAGCCCTTAATCCGAACCAAACCTGCAACAAGTACTTGGAGATTGATACAAATTACACACAACTACTAATATCAAGAGAGGTGAGGGAACACAGAAGCAAAAATCTATCTCAAAAACAATGCAGATGAGGACAACAAAACAAGAAACAACACCAAAAATAAAAATAACCCCCCCTACAAGACAAACCAAAATAACAGAATAAGCAAATCAATCTCATAAACCTGCTTAAAAAATCAATATAATCAACAGTCAAGTAAACAACAACAACAGGACAGGGCTAAAAACACTTTAAGATAGTGAAGTCAGAGAAGCTAGAGGTATATATGCACTTGGATTAGGTGGTTAGAGATTAGATATGTCAGTGGGGTGAAATTTTAACAGGGGGTAAGGCTAAAGAATTAGGTAAATCTAAAGCGGGAAAAGTGTAAGGGAAACAAGGCATTAAATAGGGAAAGGTTAGCCAGAGAGTGGTGGTATAAAGGTGAAGTTGAGGTAGAGTAAAAGATACTAAAGTGTAGATGAAAATAGACTGTATTCCCAAGGTTGAAGAGAAAATATAATCAATTCCCTGTCACATAAGAGTCAATTTGTGATTTGGCCCCTGGGTGGCAGTGTTTCTAGATTGACTTCTGGGTCTATTGGTCCTCTTTATCCTGAACTAAACAATACTGCCTCTCTAATGGTGACTGCTGTTTTAGCAGGCAGAACCCTCCCAAAATCTTCCGGGCTTCCCCCCTCTGTCAGGTCCAAACCAATTGCGCTCCAGGGATCAACTCTGCCACCAGCTCCAAGGGCCCTCTCCCACGTTCACCAGCTTCAACAGCCACAGATTCTATTTCAGGTGCAGATCTCCAGGTTTTGAGTTCCAAGGTGCAGATCTCCCAGACTGCCAGCCCCCTCAGTTTCGCGCCCAAAGTACCCCCAGTGAAATCTGACCTTCCCGAGCTGGAGTTTAGAGCTCACTGGGCTCTGCGCGCCTCCGCACCTGGGCGCCGGTGCTCCGGGAGCCCCAGCGGTGTAGCCGGTACCTTGTACGGCAGCTGTATGTTTTCCGGCTCCTCTCCTTCAAGATGTCCTGGTCCGCCTCCCCATATAGAGATTTTAAAAAGTAGATTGCAATTTATTATAGCTACTAGTAAAATATTTAAAACATTGCAATCTAATTTTTAAAAAGCTGCCACATATACAAGATGGGGTAAAAATAAGAAAGTGAGTACACAAAAAAAGGTTTACTAGTATTCTTGTAATATTATTTATTAATTATTGCATTGTTTTCCATAGGAAAACTTACCTTTAGCACACACTGTATTTTCCTTCTATATACCTTATGTATATAATATTTCAGCTAATGTTTTAAAGCTGGAACAAAGTTTTAAGCAGAACAAAGTCACAAAATAAACCTAGTCACATGCCTCAGGGAATGCAGTTTAATGGAGTGTTTAGAATAGCATGAGGTTAATTTGATGAGGATTCTCAGAAAAGTGAGATTTAAACCAAAGTTGATTAGTGCATTATTTTGCTAGAAAGAAGAGGACCCTATTATACAGTAAGGACTTACTCAGGGAAGAGAATGGACACACCCTTAGGTTGCCAAATTGAAAATCATTTTTGATACCTGTCTCCACTCACATCTTACACACCACCCAACTAATTCTGCTCTTACTGCCTCTCTTACTGACATTCTGGACCAAATACGTTTTTAACATTTTTTTAAAATTATTTTTTACAGAGCAGAAGGGAGAGGGATAGAAAGTCAGAAACATCGATGAGAGAGAAACATGGATCAACTGCCTCTTGCACGCCCCCGACTGGGGATGTTCCCGCAGCCAAGGTACATGCCCTTGACGGGAATCGAACCTGGGACCCTTCAGTCCGCAGTCCGACGCTCTATCCACTGAGCCAAACCGGTCTTAGCCATTTTTAACATTTCATTTGATTCACTAGTTTTTAACATTTCATATAATTCACTGGTAACATGCAGTTAGAATATAGGTTGCTTGAATTCAGGCATTTTTACCTTTTTTTTTCATTATTATATCTCCAGCCTTTAAAATAGCGCCTGGCACATTACTAAGTCCCCAGTAAATATTTGTTGGATTAAAGAAATATATTTATTTGTGTTAGGTAAAGCAAGGAAACTAGTTTGAAGGGACATGACTAAAATTATACCTGTAAGAGGTTAGTTCAATCGATTTCCAATTGAAAAATATTTAAGGTCTATATTAACATTGTACTTACAGTATGGTATGCAGATAATTAAATGAGAAGTAGAAACCAAAGTAAGTATAGGTCTTAAGTATAGGTCTTAAAATAAAGTCCCAAATTATTTCTTCTTGGAAATAAAGTGTGATATTTTTTTTGCTATTACAGTAGAGACAGAAAATTTACAAAAGGTCAATTAATCAAAGAACAGAAATTTTTGAAATGTTATGAGAAAACTTGAAATTAGAATGTGATTATAAAAAATGAAGAAATATTACCCTGGGTTGATAAAAATTACTACTAATTATGCACTTTATACTCTTTTAAAAAAGCTACTCATGTGTAAACAAAAATAGACCAAATTAATCATAGGCTTAGAATGATTTCATTGTGTACAGTTTATAAATTAATTATCTTTCTCTTAATCTTTTCAATTAAAGAAGTGCTAAAACATTAGTTTATTGCTTATTTCATTGTTAAAATGCAAAACATTATTAGGGGATAATATTAAAGTGCCATTTACAATATTCAGGGAAACAAATCACATTTAAAGTAGATTTGCAAATCCAGCTTTCCTAAGTCTATTTGGGTAGAAGCAATACGGCTAAAGTACACAAACACTGTGTAATGTATGTACACTTCCATGTGACTTACATATGGATGCGTGCACAAATACATATACACACATGTCTATATACAAATTTTTAAGATATATTTTTATTTATTTGAGAGAGAGAAGAAGGAGGAGGAAAATATAGAAATATCTTTGAGAGAGAAATATTGAACAGCTGCCCCCTGCACACACCCTACTGGGAATGGAGCCTGCAGTCTTGGCATGTACCCTGACCAGGAATGGAACCTCTTGGTGTGTGGGACAGTGCTCTATCCACTGAGCAACACCAGCTGGGCTACATACATATTCTTAATAGCATTAGCTTTAGTCATAAAATCATAAAACAGTGAGGAGCAATGCATGCAAATTATTTATTTCAAACTCTAAGTCTTTGTTTTAAGTGTTTTCTTCTTTCCAGTTCTCTATCAATCAGAGAGCTGGAATCAACTCACAGACATCTTTTATTCATATAATCTCAAGATGCTATAAATTTGGTTAAGATTTGGAATCCATCCTGCTGAGATATTCACGAAGGAAACTGTGACATAGGATCTGACATTCACAGAGGTGGCCTTGACTGTGAGGAGTGGGGGCCCACTGAGGAAGTGAAACCTCCCTACTCTTAAATACTAGACATGGTGGCATGAAGAATGTCCTGGCCACATGTTCACTGTGTCCAGAATGAGTAGGGAGTAGGTGAAAATGGACTTCACATACAAATGACAAGTGGCAAATGTGAGAGATGAAGTTCAGATGGGGCAGATAAATTAACGGATATCAAGGGAATTAATTCTAAAAATACCTAATAAGTCTCTACCACTAAAGTGGTAAAACAAGTGTAGAAAACAAGAGTACCTCAGCTACAGAAAGCTGTTCTATAGAAGGAAAACAATAAGCTAAGTTTCCTTTGCACGCATGTGAATAAGAAGACAGCATGGAGGAAGGGATCCTCACTCAGCATGGTTGGGATTAGCTGTTTCTTTGTTAAAGTGTTTGATTCATGTCCCAGAAATTTAGGTTTCAAGCCCATCTGAGGGATTTAGCAATAATATTAAATACAATTAGCACTTTTTTCCCAGTCCTCTTGGTCTCTTAAAAAATATATTGTTTTTTTAGAAAATCTTTTTCAAGTTGAGATATGTAATGGAGCACAGTTAGAAGTGATAAAAAAAAAAAAAAGGAAAGAGAACCATCCATTGCATCACTATCCAAAACTAACCATGTTGTTTGTTTTGACACATTTTCTCCCAGTGTGTGCAGGCATGACAATTCATTAAAAGGAAATTTCATCTTGGCAGAGTAGCTCAGTTGGTTAGAGCATCATTCCAATATGCCAAGGTTGCAGGTTCAATCCCCAGTCAGGGGACATACAAGAATCAACCAAGGAATGCATAAATAAGTGGAAGAGCAAATCAATGTCTCTCTCTCTCTCTCTCTCTCTCTCTCTCTCTCTCTCTCTCTCTCTCTCTCTCTCTCTCTCCCACACACACACACCACTTATTCTCTCTCTCAAATCAATAAGTATTAAAAAGGGGGGGCAAATTTCACCTTTGGTAGCTGCTATTGAAATTAAGCACACAAAATGGAAATACATTTTAAAATATCTCTTTTGTAGTAGCAGTATACAATAATTGAAGAAGAAATGAAAATATATAGAAAGCAAAATGATAAGTAGAACCAAAATTAGCATATGATAGCCAATTGAAGAAAAGAGAAAATTAAAGACAAAAAAAATAAAGGAGGGAATATGAGAGATTGGGAGAGAGAAAATAAGTGAGATAAGGTAAGAAACAGGAACTAAGCAGAGGATAAAGATGAAAGGAAACAGCCAGATACTAACATCTTTCCCTGGGCAGGTGGCCTGGTGGCCTGCCTGGCACCCCTCACACACCACTTTGGCTTTTATAGTTCAGCACACTTACATACAAACATATGAGAACACACATGTGAAGAGGCTAAGACTGTTCTAGACCTTCCTTCAGATCTTCAGGTTGACCGACTTGTATGGTGTGCTATCTCAAGTATTTTTATAAATTTCATCAATACTGAAATGCCCAGTACTGAAAGGGAAGCCAACCCTGTTTTCAAATTATGAGACCCTCCATGGTCAACCTCCCTATAAACAAATAGGTGAAACAATGATTAGTTTTACATTGCTACTGTAACAAATCGCCACAACATTAGTGGCTTAAAACAGCACACATTTGTTATTTTACAGTTTGCGGGGTTAGAAGTCTGCAATGGGTCTCACTGCATTTAAATCAAGGGGTCAACATGTCTGCTGCCTTTTGGAGGCTCTAAGGGAGAGCCCTTTTCTTTTTCTTCTCCAGAGACCTATACTCCTTGGCTTGTGATCCCTTCCTCTATCCTCAAGGCCACACATCACAGCACTCTGACAGGACTGTCCTGCTTTCCTCTTTCATTTGTAAGACCCTTGTGTGTACACTGGGTCCATCCGGATAACATTCCACCTCAAGATCCTTAATTTAATCTTGTTTGCAAAATCCCTTTAAACAAGTCAGGTAACCTATTCACAGGTTCAGGAATTAGGAGCTAGGATTTGGGAGGAAGGCTGTTATTATTCTGATTACTGTAAACATAAATGTGTATGCTGTGATTATTTTAAAGAAGAATAAAACTATAAAGTGAAATAACCCCCTCCTCATATTACACAAGCAGAGATTAGAAGGCATTACAACTATCCAAGCATCATGAAGTTTTAAGAAGGGTCCTTAGGTCAAAGCTTTTCCCATGGAAGGAAGCCTTTCTTCCATGTCTAAAGATTTCTTAATACTATTTTAGCCCATGGACTTATCTTTTGTTTCTTTTTTTTATTTCAAATGTGTTCACTTTTTTTATCTTTATGTCCTTCTCATTTGATTTCTTCATTTCTTTTCCAAGAATACAGGAACCGTACATTGGAACAAAATTTTAAGGGTGTTGGAAACCAAACTGAAAACTCAGTAATTTTATCATGAACCCAAACATTTAGCAACCAGTAAGGAGGTGAAAGATGCTTTCAGAAAATGAATATATACCCATAGTGGTTCATATTAAGGATTCCAAGGAGATGGACATTCCATAGGAACAAGCTGCTGTTTTATAGCTCCCAGCACAGCATCAAATCAAATAGAGCAAGAGGTTGTTCCTACTTTGTTTTGTTTTGTTTTTCAGAAGAATGATTTTATTTACCACTTTTGCCCTTTAAACATTGTTCTTTGAAGAAAGATATAAGACAGCTGTGTGTTCCATCTCCTTGGTCTTTCCCTTCATGTCACCCACTTTGTACTTTGTCTGGTGGGTGAATAACCTGCACAGGCTTTGTATCTAACTACCAGGGAAAAATAATACCAGAAAGGAATGGGAGAAACTACATTCAGTCTTTCCGTTCTTTCCTAAGAAAAAGTGAAGCAGGCTTACTAGTTCTCAAAACCTATCAAGTACATTTGACACTGAGAATTCTAATCTTCCTACAAAATTTTAAAAAATCTGACAATTATAATTCACTGAACTATTCATTTCTTCTCCTACTAATGTATCCTGTTCAATGTTTTCTTCCTGTCTCTGATTCTCAACTTAAATTCATAAAAGAAAATGTTATGTAAAAATAGATGCTAGGTGAAATAATAAGGAAGAAATTCTCCTTTGTTATATTCTGTCCCCTATTTGTTGCTCCCATGCCAGCCAGAGATGCCCATCAAAGGAATTAGGAAGGGTAGTTTCCAGTCCCAATCTTTTCTGCTGTCAGAATTCCTCTAACAGAGTAGAAGGAGGCTGAGTGTGAGCCCTTAGGGGCATATCTTTGAGATGATCATATTTTCTAGGTCAAAGGAACAAAGAACATATGCTGACCAGGGCATTCTAAATGGCAAATGGTGGTAGTAGTGGTGGTGGTGGTGGTGGTGGTGGTGGTGGTGGTGTGTGTGTGTAAGAAATAGAAAGACAAAAAAAGATAGAAATGAATATCAAGAGAAAAACAAAAAATAATACAAACCTACTCACAAAGTCCATGAAACATATTCCAAGTCTATAAAATAGTACATGTGAACTCATATTTACTCATGGGGAGTAAATATGGTCAGATATGTCAGAAGCACATGCAGGATTGATAGCAGGGGGCTCATGTGAGTGGGTTGACAGAAGCTGGTAATAATAAGTTGTGTATCTTAAAGTTAACTTGATTGTGGAAGACTGATTTTAATAGGGCTGTCTGGAATATAGATGTCAAGCTTGAGGTAAAATTTCACGCATGGTGATTAAACCATTGGCAAGTGTAATACTTAAGAAAAATATATAATCAACTTGAATACTCCAATAATGGCTTCATGCAGGTTGCTTGAAGTAATTATTTTAATAAGTTTGTGATTTTTAAAGCTAATGTTCATTTTTGCCTCAACCCTAAGTAAGAACTAGAATATGGAGCATATAGGATAATACATTCTAAGATGTGTTTTAGTATGTGCTTTACCAAATAAATTAGATTTCTAATGAAAGTACAAACTTCTTTGAATTCAGGCATAGTAGATAAAACTAGCCTAACCGATAAAGAGAGGGAAATCACATGTTTATATTAATGGTTTTCTACCAGTTATGTCAATGTGGTAAGAGGGAATGAAGCTATTTCCAAATAGCTTGCGTTTTATGTGTTGTTGTTTTTTTCCTTTTGCTTGATATGCTTGTATTTATTCCCTGAAAATATAGACCATAAATTAAGTTTTTCCTATCATTTAGGCACCATCAGCTCTTGAACCAATGGAACACTGTACACTTATGAGTTCCATGAACTATGAAAATATGTATTTCTTTTCACATTGTATAGCTCAGGAAACCAAAGTTCAGAAATTTAAGAGATCATACCCAAGGTTCTAAAATGTAAAATGTTGCAAAATTGGAAATTCAATCTAAGTCTTCTTGGTCTAGTCTCCATTTGTACACATTTTATAAAATATAACCACACATAGTAATGTTTCTTACAAAAGAATGTATAAAATTCCCCCAAATAATGCAAACTCTCATTGAGTTTTTGAAATATGTTCTGAGAGTCTTCTTATAAGACTATAGTTTGCTTTTACCAATGGCATCAGGGGACATATTACATAGCAGAATTTTCTATAATGGTCCACATTTCCTCTTACTCTTTGGTATCCAGAGAGACCAGGTTCACACATGACTGAGTGGCAGGCGTTAAACATTAACTATTGATTTCTCTCATGAAGCTTTTTCATGACAGGAAGGGGCTTTTGTCATGGTTTGGGTTCATCCAAAAGCAATTCCGTAAACTAGATCTTGGCTGGAGGTACTGTGATTTACTTAGGAGGTTATCCTGAGCCCTGCTGAAGGAGTAGAGATAATGGGGCAAGGTTTCAAGAAAATAATACAAAGAACTTGGATAAGTAAGTGACAAGTGACTGCTGTCATCAGCTGGGGATCAGTCCCACAAGAGAATCTTGGAGAAACCTTTTGTTCCCTGGGAATGCTAAAGCATTTACTCAAGGACTCCCTGAGAATATTCACTCTGCCATACTTCCTGGTTGCACTTCCTGGCTAAGCTGGTGCTGAGCCCAAAGGTCTTTGAAGAGAGGCGGGTGAAGAGGGGAATATGACATGCTTACATTAATGGTTTTCTTTGCGTGAGATGGGAAGCTGTTCTTATACTTGAAATAGCCTCAGTTGCAGCCGATGTCAGAGATATGTTGAAGGGATAAAGGAGACTCTACTGGTCAGGATGGTTTGGGTTGCCAGTGACAACATTCTTTGCTAAGGCCACCTTGGCTTCCTAAGGATGCAGGTGCACAACAGAGCAGAGAAGGGCCAGCATGAATCTGAAGCACTGAAGCCTCTCTCTGCATCTATGATCCCACGTCCCTCAATTTGCCAGCTCCTCGCTCTTACTACACTATCCTTCACACACACACATTTACCACACACATGTTCACTCACACACATCTTCATTCTCACTCACACATACCCATTCAGACACCCCCACTCACTCACTCATACATTTACTCATACACACACATTCATACCCACCTTCATACACACACAGATTCACTCACACACACATTCATATATTCACTCACATATATTCACACATTCACTCTGCTGAGATGTTATCCTGCATCTAGAAGGGTTCAGGAATCTGGAGAAGGGCTGTGAGTAAATTAATAAAGAGACTAGACATGAAATATAAATTTGGAATACATGGGGGAGCCAGATTGAGCTGAATCTCCTGACCAAGGGCTTTTTATTCACACATTTTGCCCTAAAGCAAAGGAAAAGTTTGGTAAGCAATGAGGTATCAGATTGGGGGAACTGCCTTTGGCTGTTTAGCTATTTGGCCAGCAGCAGGTAATAACATGTAGATTTTCAGGTTTGGGGAAATGCCCTCAGCTGTCTAGCAGCAGCCAACAACATATATCTTCAGCCCTGTTGAAACCTCAAGGTTCACCAACCCTTTGATGAACTTCTTGCATTTATAACCTGCTGGAATTAGCCCCCAGGACATTCACATACATACACACTCACAAATAGAACAGCTTTTTTCCCACCTCACACTCTCACACACATCCGCACACATACACACTCACAAATAGAGCAGCTTTTTTCTATTTTCTGTGTGTCTTACCTGTTACTGGTCTAGTCAAGGGAAGACTTATTTGTGTATTTTACTAACAATTTATATTCGTGGTGAAGGGACCTAAATGACTCCTAGGTAGAAAATTGTGTAAACCCCACATGAATAGGTGGGAACTGGAGAGTTAATTTTATATGTAAATCCCCTACAATATCAACCAATATTCCCCAAAACAACCAGGTGGAGAGGCAAGCAGGACAATCTTCTATGCTGTTAATGCCACTCATTGGATGAGCCCCAAAAATCCTGTGTAACACAGTCGCCATCTGGACGCTGCCAGATAAGCAAAAGCCAAATCACAGGTCTGAAACTGCTTTTTAGTACAGAAAGTGGAGAACTGTGTCAAAAGTTATGCTAATCTTAAAGTAGAAAAGAACCGTGTCCATTATAGAATCAAACAGTGTAGGAAAATGTGTGTATATCAGCATCTTCTACATTATACTATTGAGATTTGATAGACTCTGAGTTTAATGGCACAATATCATGAAAATATACTGGAGAACTTGAATTGGTTTTGTTTCTTAACATTTATTGATTTGAGAGAGAGAGAGAGAGAGAGAGAGAGAGAGAGAGAGAGAGAGATGGTTTTGTTGTTCCACTTATTTATTCATTCATTGTTTGACTCCTGTATCTGCCCTGACCGGGGATAGAACCCACAATCTTGGTGTATGGGAAGGACACTCTAACCAACTGAGCTACCTGGGAAGGGCTTGGGTTGTTTTTATATACATAGTTTTCAGTGAAAAGTTCAGCTTTTCTTTTCCAATGCAAGTAAAAATTGGCAAATCTATTTGACTAATGTTTTCTTATGTTCTGGTGATCTATTTTGGTTTTTCAAAGTGAACGTAAGCATATTAACACAGAATCTACCCTCCTTCATTTTTTCCTTCCATTGTTCATTCATTTATTCATTCATTTTACCATATTACAGGCACAGTGCCACACACATTGAATAAACAGGCAGAGTAACATTGTTTATTACATGAAGCTAATATGGTGATGTTACCCAATTCTCCAAAACAAAGCGAGTCAAGGTTTCATAAAAATAAAAGCAAAGTATGTTTATATATTTTTCACATGTTAGGGCTACAGATTTCCATAAAATAAAAATTTGATGCCTAGGCAATTTTATTATTACCTGCTTTCTACAGGACATGAAGTGGTGTGTGCTGGATAAAAAGGGTTTGCTTTTTTTTCCTATTTCCATAATATTCTGTTATGTTGCTAAACACAGAAAATGCTTTCCATCGCTAGGAAATTGTAGGACTCATCCAGCGGACACTTCCTGTCTCTCCCTCTTCCAAGCAGTGTTAACCTATTCAGTCCACCAAGGCCCCAAACAGCATGCAGAACAGTCCACGGGTTATTCATGGTAAAGGGGATGCTGGGGACAGTGGTGGTGATGATAGTAATAATAGTACTTAAGCCTGGCCTGTGTAGCTCAGTGGCTGAACATCAACCTATGAACCTAGAGGTCATAGTTCAATTCCCAGTCAGGGCATATGCCTGGGTTGCGGACTCAAATCCCAGTATGGGCTGTGCAGGAGGTAGCTAATCAGTGATTCTCTCTCATTGGAGATGTTTCTCTCTCTCTCTCTCTCTCTCTCTCTCTCTCTCTCTCTCTCTCTCTCTCCTCCCCCCCCCACCCAATTACATGTCCAAGACCACATGGACAATAATGACAAAGCCATAGCTGGTTTGGAGATACTGCTTTGTCTTGCTCTGATCTTATAGCATAAATGAATGAAAAGTCACCATAAAAATTTTCATTCTCATAGTAAACTCAAGAGAAGAATCTTATTTCATCTCTGCCCTGAAAATTCCAAAATGTTATTAAAAGTCATGAAAAAAAATATTGATCTTATTATTTTTACATAAGTGTTTTTTAAATTTTATTGTATTTATTGGGGGGTGACATTGGTTAATAAAATTATATAGGTGAAAAAGGCAAAGGGATTAAGCAGAGAAAAAGCCTCATGGATATAGACAGCAGTATAGTGAGTACAAGGGTGGGTGAAAGGAGGGGGCGGTGAGAGAGGTAAAGGGAGAATAAATGGTGCTCTCCTTTCTAATTGATCTAATTCCCCCCAGAAGGACTTCCATAAATTTGCTGCAAATGAGAAAGAATGAATTGAAGGAACAAAGTCTCATTGTACACATTTTTTTGTGTGTTGCAGAAATAAGATAAAAGTAAAATATTTATAAACTTGAGGTAAATATGTTAAAGTCTGCCAATAAGTCAAAAAGGAGATAACAAAAAATAAAAGATAAAATTTGTAAGTTTCATGCTTAAAGGAATAAGTTTTTTTTTAAATCCTCACCTGAGGATATGCTTATTGATTTTAGAGAGAAAAAGGAAGAAAGAGAGAGAGAGAGAGAGATGTGAGAAACAATTGGTTGCCTCCTTTATTCGCTTCAACCGGGAATCGAACCCAAAACCTGGGTATATATGACCCAGAATCTAACTCACCACTTTTCAGTCCATGGGACAACACTCCAACCAACTGAGCCAAACCAGCCAGAGCAGGAACAAGTTTTATTATTTTTTTTTAAATCATATACTCTTTATCCCATTTCCTCAGAGATACCAGGTATGGAAGATACTATTAAATGGGTCAGTAGTTCTAATTATGGTCACAGTTATATTGGATTCAGTAGTAATAGTGAGCATATGCTGCAGACACAATTGTGTAATAAGCATATTAGTTTAACTGATAATATAGTTATATATTGTAACATATACTATGTGATATTATATTATGATATATGTTGTGGTATGTATGACAGATGATATTATAGTGTAACTGTATAGTAACAACTAGCATTATACCCTTTCCTTTTTACCATCATTGACAATTGAAGAACTGGAGGTTCAGAGAACTGAACAGCACAGCTAATATATTAGCCAGCTACTTGGTGGTTTTAAAAAGATATACCATGGCCCTGACTTTCTAGCTTATAGAATTATGCAGTTTCCATCAGCATGGAGTGCAACCTGAATTTTAGGCATTGTGTAGTGCAGTAGTTCTTAACCAGGGGTTGGTCAAAATTTGGCAACTTCAGGAGCCATTTGTGATTGTCACATTGGGAAGAGTTGCTGGCATCTAGGGGCGGAGGCCAATGATGCTGATAGATGTGCTACCAGGCACAGGAATTATTCAGCCCAAAATGTCAGTGGTGCTGAGGTTGAGAAACCCTGCTATAAACCTATAAGACTGAATGATAATGAACATTTTTATTTAAACCCAGTTGATATGGTACCACTTAGAATTGTATTTTTGAAGAAGATACAGCTGAATTTCATCTGGCCCAAGCTTCCGTAGGGCACAGAGTACCCTTTCAAAGAACAAAGCTAGGGCAGTCTTACTATTCTGAATACTAAGGGGATGTTCCCGCTGATGGTTCTATAAAGTGACTGACACCCCTGACAGTTCCCAAGAAAATGACTCAAACCTGAGTCTTTTGCAGATAGGCAAAACCAATGGATTTCATAAAAATTAGACGTTTATTTCAAAGATAAGACTTTTAAAGTTTAACACGAAGACAAGTTGCTTTCAGATGCAGAGAGAGTAGGAATGAATATTTCAAAGGGAAGAAGGATTTCCTCTGGCAGTCACAGCCAAGGTGACAGCATTTGTGAGAAGTGTTTTGCCGCATTGCCCTGTTATCCTAGTCCTGAAATAGGAGCACCTCCTCATGATACCTGCTGCTTTTCTCTTCCAGACACTAAAGTGGGTTTTCTAAGATTTTAGATACACAGACTATGGATACAGATATCCCCTCAATCACATAAACTCCAGTCATGGACAGAAGTCCTGGTGGGGACAGTAAGCCTAGTCCTCTCTATGCCCTCTGTGTCTGTCCTGCCTCTCAGCTCCCTGACCCAACAACCGGCACTTAGTAAATACGCAGGGGGTGGTTAAACACTGAACTACAGCTAGATGAAGATCCGATGACAACAGGTGGCCAGCTTGTTAAAAGTGGAATTAAAAGTCCACTCAGTGGAGCCTGACCAGCATGGCTAGTGGTTGAGCACAGACCTATGAACCAGGAGGTCATGGTTCCATTCCCAGGCAGGCTCCATCCCAGTGTGGGGCATGCAGGTGGTAGCTGATTCTCTCTCATCGTTGATATTTCTATCTCTCTCCTTCTCCCTTCCTCTCTGAAATCTATAAAATCTATATATTTTTTTAAAAATTCACATTTGAAAAATGTTTAGAGCTGAAAATAGAGTTGGAAGTGAGCTTCCAAAGGCTGACCTTCGCATGCCCCTACCACCTTCGGGTTTTTGTTTTCTTAGGTGGAAAATGAGGAGATGGACAGGATAACCAGGAAGACTACAACTTCCTCCAGTTTTATATTTTACCATTTCTAAAGGGAAGAAGACATTCAAACCTCCTCAAATCCAAGATAACTGTTGGGAAATTATTCTTTAGTTTCTTTGGAGTTCTTGCGTATGGGACAAGGTTTTATATTTCCCCTGAAGTTTTAATCTCATGAGTTGTAATGGAGTTAAGTTTTTTAAAATATTTTAATGTCTGTTCTTTGTGTGCAGTGGTGGGAGGAGAGGAAGACTAAGAGGGTAACAGTAAGAATGCTGATAGTAAGAGTAACTTAATAACATTCACCCTCTATTAGCAAAAGTAGGCTTCCTCAATCTCCAGCAATGTAGTGTAAAAGGCTTAAGGACAAGCCTTGCCAACTTTTTTATTCTATATTCCTTTATCTTCCTATTTAATACAACAAGTGACAGTCCAGGTAGCTTTGATCATAGCATTCCAAATAAAGGCAGCCATAGCCAGACAGGAAAAGGGAGGTCCACACACACCCATCTCAGCCAGGGAAGAGACAGATCTCTGAAAACATGCGCATTTGTGTGGTTCCCCCAGGCAGGAACTGGGCTACCTGAGAAAACATTTTAAATTATGATATTTTACTGAGTTTACATATTAGAATAAAATGTCATGCTTCTTTTCTCGGGGTCTTTAAAAATCAATTCCTTCTTTGAAATTTATTTCCAATTTATTCTTTCTTGACGGAAATTCATCTGTGTTTTCGTTTCTTTACTAATTCCGCAAATATTTATTGAGCATCTACCATGCACAGCTGAGAATGTCGCAGTAAATAAACACAGGTGTGCCTCTGCTCTCAGGGGACTTACTTTCTCTTTCAGAGGAACAGAGTAAACAAGCACTGCATCGCTGTAACCTGCATCAAGGAAGAAGCAAACAGAATGCCACTTCCTCATGCTCCTCCACAAGGACTATTCATGTCACAGTTCCTCTCCTCTGTAGTAGATGAAAGTTCCTAAACTTCTGCCAGATCCACCCGCTTTCCTTTTCCAGACCTCATGCTGCCTTCTGCTCCCTCCAAGGCCTTAAATCTGGCCTCCAGCTCTCTGTTCCTTAGAGATGAAGTCTCTCCTCATGTCATCCTCTCTAACATCTCAGAGAAGTCCCATTTACATAGCAGTTCTCTGTCACGCATCCAAGAATGTCCACTCTTCCCTATCTTTCTAAATTTTGGCCCCTCATTAAGATCCAACCCATTTCCTGCATGTCCTGTTCCATTAAAAACCCAGCCCACATGCAAAGCTTCCTTCTCCAACCTTTCCCCACACACAGGTTAGCTTGTTAGCTCTTAGACTCCCAGACTTGAAAGGACCGTGCTGGCCTTATCGCCCAGCCTTGAATGCCATGTGGAAAATTCAGTTAGAGTTGCAGATGTTACTCTTTCTACTAGTGTGTTAAAAATAAGTTGATTTTTAAAAATGTAAAACTATACATGTAAATATGCATATCTACAGGGTGCAGCAAAGTTGGTTTGTAGTTGTTTGTATGGAAAATAATACAATAATATATATAATATATATTATATATATAACATATAATAATATATATATGTTATATATATACTAGGGGCCCTGTGCACGAAATTCATGCACTGGGGGTGGGTGGTCCCTCAACCCAACCTGCTCTGTCTCACATACTGGGAGCCCTCAGGGGATGTCCAACTGATGGCTCACCCCCAGCCTGCCCAAGGCCTAAAGCCTCTAATGAGGCTTTAGGCCTTGGGCACCCAGCCATTGCCCTGCTCAGCTCAGTCCCGGCTGCCTGTGACCACCCAGCCCCAGGGGCTGGGCACTCACCACCACTTCCGCTCACAGCACCCGGGGGCTGGGCACTCCCTGCCGCCACCACCACTGCTGCTGCTGCCACAGCTTCCCCTCACAGCACCCGGAGGATGGCCACTCACTGCCACCACCGTTTCATCTCCACCCCCAGGTCCAACACTCATGCCACTTGGCCCCGCCCCTGCTCCTGATTGGCTGGTACATAGCCAATCAGGAGCAAAGTATGGTCAAATTTGCATATTTCTCTTTTATTATATAGGACAACATATATAAAAGCCCAGCAACTGAATGACATAATGACCAGAATGACTGGTCGACCAGTTGCTGTAATGCGAACTGACCACTAGGGGGCAGATGCTTAATGCAAGAGCTGCCCCCTGGTGGTCAGTGAGCTCTCAAAGAGGGAGCAGCCACTCACAGGGTGGTCCACAGCCGCTCAGCTGACCAGGATGATCAGTGCTCCCACAGTGAGCCAATCCCTGCAGGACACCCCCCACCAGTGCACAAATCCACGCACTGGGCCTCTAGTTAATAAGAATATAAGAATAAACTCTGTGTTTTGAATTCTCACAACTGTAAGCCTACTTCTTCACCACTCTATACAATGTGTGTGTATTTATACAATATATTCCAATAGTGATTATTTTTTTATTTTTTTACCTTAATCCTCAACCAATATGTTTTTATTTATTTCAGAGAGAGAGGAAGAAGGAAAGAGAGAGAAACATAGATTGGTTGCCTCCTGTATGCACCCCAACTGGGGATTCAACTCACAGTGTGAGTATGTGCCCTGACAGGGAATGGAACCTGAAAACTTTTGGTATATGGGAAGATGCTCCAACCATTTGAGCCACCTGGCCAGGGGTAAATTATTTTGGTTATTCTCTTAACCATTCACAAGCAAAAAACTTTAAATAAATATTTACTCTTCAGCTCTTATTAAAACATAAAAAATTAAACACCCAACGACAAAACTCATTAATTACATATGATCAATATTAATTTATTTTGATACATGTTCCACTGAACCAAAGTATTATTTTTGACATAAATGTGGTACTGACTGCTATCAAACATGTTCTCTAAAAGATGACATAATATGGTTTTATTAAGACCACCTCCACTATTTTAAAAACTGAATCTTTTAACCATCACTATAGCTTCACAACTAAAGACATTTCTGATCAAACACAGTCCAGGCATTGCTTTATTATAGGATGGTGATCTAGGTCAGATGGAATTTTCAATCAATTAAAAGTAAAACATGCCCTAACAAGATTGAATCAGTGGCTAGAGCGTCAGCCTGCAAACTAAAGGGTCCCAGATTTGATTCCAGTTAAGGACATGTACCTTGGTTGTGGGCACAATCCCAGGATGGGTATGCAAGAGGCAGCTGATCAATGTTTCTCTCTCATTGATGATTCTAGCTCTCTATTCCTCTCCCTTCCTCTCTGTAAAAAATCAATAAACTATATTAAATAAATAAATAAATAAATAAAAGCAAAACATATGTCCCTGCTACAGCATGTCTCCAGTTTGCCAGCTGTCCAAAGATCCATCTTATATAATAAAAGAGAAACATGCAAATTTGACCGCACCTTTGCTCCTGATTGGCTATGCTACCAGCCAATCAGGAGCAGGGACGGGGCCAAGAGGCACAAGCGCCGGCCCCAGGCGTGAAGATGAAATGGCTGTTGTGGTGGGCACCCAGCCACCAGGTGCTGTAAGGGGAAGCAGCGGCAGCAGCAGCAGTGATGGTGGTTGTGGTGGTGGCAGTGAGTGCCTGGACCCCGGGTGCTATGAGTGGAAGTGGCAATGAGTGCCCAGCCCCTGGGACCAGATGGTCGCAGGCACCTGGGGCTCAGCTGAGCAGGGCAATGGCTGGGTGCCCAAGGCCTTGGGCAGGCTGGGGGTGAGCCATCAGTTGGACATCCCCTGAGGGCTCCCAGTATGTGAGAGGGTGCAGGTTGGGTTGAGGGACCACCCACCCCCAGTGCACAAATTTTGTGCACCAGGCCCGTAGTGTCATATAATTTTGGACTGTGTTGTATGTTATGCTTTGATTCTGCAAATGGATCCTGTATACAGCTAAGATAGAAAAGACTATTTTTAACATTTATTTTCTCTTCCTCACAGTACCTGACATTGCATGTTAACACATAAAAGATTTCTAGGATATTTTTTTTTTTCTGTTTCTTTCATTATTTCTTCTGATCTGAATTTCAAGTAGTTCATTCACAGACCTTTATAAATCTCCCAGAAAAGTGAGTTAGTGATTATTTTTTGATTCTGATTTTCTGGACAAATATTTACTGGAGCCAAAAAGACCTTGCAACAGAGAACTCCTCAAAATGATGAAAGTCAAATTTAAGACAATGGAGAGAACATTGAAATTAAGGTAACCCTAAAGGCCAAGCAGTGGTTTAAGAAAGCTGAATAAAGACTATTTACAGACTATTTACAACTGTCTTCAACTGTGATTGTAGCCATGTTAGTAAATCAGGAAAAGAGAAATTGCTGATTTATCTTTGAAATTTTCATAGAGAAACCTGTATTTTGGCATTTTCAGGGGAAATAAGGTAAAAACAAATTCATTGATCCTCAACAGAAAAGCTTGATATCACTTCTATGCCAGTTTCTTTCTTGATATCTTAACTTTTTTTCCAACTAGTTTCATCAACTAAAGGCTTTACAGTTAATGGAGGGAATATATTTTTCCTTCTCTAACTGTCCTCTGTGAAGATCTAACTCTCCTTTTCAATTGGAGACAAAGAAGAAAGTTCATGAATTTGTTTTCATTCTTCTGGTTGGTTATCTTCCCTGACTCCCTTCACTCTCCAATGATGAACCAGAGATGGAGTCTTAACAGCTCCTAACAATTAAGTCCTTAGGGTATATACTTTGGCAGTAAGTCTTTGCTTTGAGGGTAGCTGAGACTCCATTGGCCTCGAAACATTCCCCTTCTCTGTATATACAATGCCTGAAGTTTACTAGCAGTGAACTAGAGTACTTTGACTTCCAAATACAGCCTTTTAAGAAAGGCCCAAGAAAAATTATTTGGGATTATTCACATCATGATGTGAATTAGCTTGTCAGATCTTCTTATCTCTGTGACAAAAACTAAAGAACTGAATAAAGAGCTAGAGATTCATTAGGGGTGAGGTGAATTAATCAGGGAGGAAGGAAAAAAATTGGGAGGAAAATGGGCTATCTGTGGAGGAGTGCCCTGGAGTGGCATAATGGGGTAAGAGGAGATAATGGAGAATTGCTTTGCAAGTTTACTGAGAGTTAGTCCTGCTTACAAGTGACTTATATGAAAAGCATTTAAGAACTCCTTATGTTTTAATGAGAATTTAATTTCAAAGAATCATACAATTAAGTTGAAGATAGTTCATATCATGAAAAGGTCTCTGTGGCTGGTTCTGAGTAACCAAAAGGAAGAATTAGGATCAATGATAATAATTTCTAGGAATTTGATTTCAGCTCAGTCTGAAAACGTTGAAACAATTCGAACTTTTTTTTAAAGCATCTTATTGGGATGACAACCTATCTAATAAAGAGGGAATATGCAAATTGACCATCACACCATCACAAAGATGAAGGCACCCAAAACCACAAAATGGTGATGCCCAGTCCCCTCAGTCCTGCTGGAGTTCGCCAGTCCTTTCAGCCCCAAAGCGGGCAGGGGATTGCAGGCACACAGTGCAACTGGACCCGCCCTCAGCCCTCCAGCCGTCCAGGGTCAGCCCAAAGTTCAGGCAAGCCTTGAATGTTGGCTGCCCAGCTGCCCAGGGCAGGCCCTAGGTGCAGGCAAGCCTCAGATGGCAGCTTCCCAGCTGCCCAGGGACACTTGAGGATTAGGTAACCAGGGCCAGCTGAGGCTTGCGCTGTCGGCAGTGGCAGCAGCAGAAGTTGCCTTCCCCTGATCGCTGGGTTGCCTCCCAACCCTGAGGGCTCCTGGATTGTGAGAGGGGACAGGTCAGATGATGGATAACCCCCTTCCAGTGCATGAATTTTCATGTACTGGGCCTCTAGTTGGTTAATAAAATTATATACATCTATAATTCTATGATACATCACCTGTATATTGCATTGTGTGCCTATCACCCAAAGTCAAATCTTCTTCCATCATCATATATTTGATTTCCTTTACTCTTTACTCCATTTGCCTTCAACAAAAACAAACAAAACTTTACAGAACTAGTCTATTTTCTTCCAATATAGTGATTTATCTCTCAATAGAATTGTTTCAACAGAGGATAAATGATGTCAGCTTTGGACTTAATGTTGATTTTAGTTTACCTAGGATGTTCCTTTTATTTAAGAATGATTATATGTCCTGAAAAGCATTGCACAGTGGTTAGAGTGTAGGCCTCTGTATCAGAGGGTTACAGGTTTGATTCCCAGTCAAGGGCACATACTTGGGTTGTAGGTTCATATCCCACCCCCTGGTTGGAGCTTCTGTGGGAGGCAATCAATGTATGTGTCTCTCTAAAACATCAATGTTTCTCTCTCAGTCTCTCTCTTCTATATCTCCCTGCTTCCTTCCACTCTGTCTAAAAATCAAAGGGAAAATATCCTCACTTCTTGGCTGAGAATTTTAAAAAAGAAGAATGATTATAAATTAGATCTGAACTGATAAGCCAATATGTTTTTTAATTAAAAGAAAAAAAAGTAAGTGAAGTTCTTATTCATCTTTAGTGTGCTACATATCATTTTTGTTTCCAGAATAATAATCTTAAAGAAGATTATGACTAACATTATAATACTATCTAATAAAAGAGTAATATGCAAATTAACCATACCTTCACTACACCCACAAGCAACACCCATGAGCCAATCAGAGTGAGTATGCAAATTAACCCAACCAAGATAGCAGTTAATTTACATATCCACGCACAGAAGGAAGCCAAGCACTGCAGAAGGGAGCAAAGCTTCGAAGAAGTAAGCAAATAAGGCGGGGGAGAGGGAGGGAGCAAGGCAGAGGAGATGAGAGAAAGGGAGGCAGCAGAAAAGGAAGTGAGGCAGTGGAGATGGGAGTAAGCAAAGCAGCAAAACAGGAGGGAGTGTGGCAGGGGAGACAGGAGAGAACGAGGTAGTGAAGAAGGGAGGGAGCAAGGCAGCAGAGAAGAGAAGGAGCTTTGCTCAGGCCATAGGAAGCTCTATTCTTGCAGGAATCTTCCTGCAACAGGTCTCTAGTAGCTAATAATTATATAGAGCTTAATAAGTACAAGACTTTCTAAATGTTTATTGCTCACAAAATTCTACAAGAGGTAATATTACCACCTCTATTCTACAGAGAAGGGAACTGAGCCACATAGGGTAAGTGCTCTGCTCAAGTTTACAGAGCACATTGATAGATAAGGAAGCCAACCAGGAGTCCAACTCTTCTGGCCCCAGAGTTCAGGATTAATAATATCACTGCCCATACACTAGCACCCTGTTGAGAAGTCATTGGGATAATCTCAGAATATTACTAATGACCAAATGAATTGAGCTTCTGGAATGCTGACCTGTGATGTGTTTTACCCTTGTCATCATAAATTTGCACAGACCAGGAAAGTAAATCAAATGTCAGAACAGACTTAAAAGCCAACAGCAATTATTTTATGACTCCAATGCAGAAACAATATCAACTTCCAGCTGCAAAGAAGTAGAGTTTAAAATCAAGTCAAAACCCTTTATTTATTTAATTTTTGCACATCATTGACCATGTTTTAAGAAATAATCATAACCAACAGTCTTACAGAGTATTGGAGATACAAGTGGCCCTAAGGTTTGTCCATTTCTTCCTTCTTATTACAGCAGTGAGGACACTTATTTCTACTGAAAGGATCTTGTTTCAAAACCATGCCTGTGGCCTGATAACTGTTCTTCCTGACTCTACTGTTAGTGCTCTCATGCCCAGTCTTCATATTATTACCAAAGGGGATTCTTAATCCTACTTGATTATCTCACCCTGTCTTGAAACTCCTTTTAGTGCTTCTCATTACTCTCAGGCTAAGTCAAAGTCTCAAAGGTAAAGCACAAGTTCTTTTAAAATTGGTCCATGGTTGATTCTCCTCTCAACTCCTCCTACTTGCTGGTCTTGAAATACGGATTGCAGTCTCCCTTAGGCCCCAACCCCCTCTCCTCCCACCCAGCATCACTCTGGTCCTTGAGCCTTTCCTAGTTTTGCTTATGCAGTCTTTTCTCTGTCCTGTGCTGGTTATCTCCCACCTTATCCTTCAGAAAGCAAAAATATCTCATAAGGGAAGATGACACTAACCTAGAGGTCAGATTTGTTTTGTTTTGTTTGTTTTGCAAACATCTACCATAAACAGGTCTGCCTGCATTGCTTTCCAACTCATGACACAGTAAGAGTAATTTTATTTCTATGTGAATAAGAAGTGCAGTTATAATAATTTGGACAATAGTAGCAGGACATCTCAAGTAATAATGCAATAAGGAATTATGGTTTATAAAACAGGAAACCAACAAGTTAATGAAACATAGTTTCCTGGGATCATTTGTTGAGAGTATCACGTTGTCAGGGTATCATCCAGTGATGGATGTGCATAATTTTGAAACCTGAGTCAGCAAGAAATAGCAATTATATTTAATGTAGTATGATTAAGGAAGCAGAAAGCTTAATATGCAATGATTTTTAGAATGATTTTTCACTGAAAATGTTTAAAATAAAAGGAGTTTTAGTGCTTAAAGAAAGGAAAATAGTTCATCGGTTCACTTACATTACAATTTTTTACATTAGAGTTTGTATGATATAGAGTAATGTGATAACATAGATTCAAGTACTGGTCTAGTAATGGATACTAAATAAATGAGTGACTTCAGGTGAGTAAAGCTTTTGCTGTATTTGACTTTCAGAGCAAGGTTAATATAGTGGCTCATGTTCAATCCTGGCTTAGTGACTTTTATCATTAAACACAATATGACAAAGTTATTCCTAGACCAGCAGTAGTTATTTTGATCTCTATGAGCTTCAGTGTCCTTATTGTAAAATGAAAAAAAAAATAATACATACCTCATGAGATTACTATGAAAATCAGATGGCACATTGCATGCAATACACTCAACTAAGAATATCATGCATAGTAAGACCCAAGTAGCTGTTATTATTGTTATAGTTATTATAATTATTTACAATGAGGTAGTTAGATTAGATGACACCAAGGTCTTCTCAATCTTTAAAATTCTATAGTTCTGTAAACAGTTCATTTCCAAAGGATGTTGGGTAAATGAGATTTCACTGTATGTATATTGGGCAAGAAATCAATACAGCCAGTTTTCAATTATGCACAGTAAGGTAAGCTGAGCAGAGCTTGAATTTTTCACCACTTTGGTTACACTCAATTTATTTCTATTTGATCTTGAACCACATGGAACTTTAAGGAAGAATATTTTCTTTGTCATATTGTGTTTAATGATTAAAATGAGTGTGGCCTTTTGGTGTTTGCCAAGGCAAAAGAAATGGAATGATGCTAGATGGTATATATGTGGTATCTTACCTAATCACTAGCTATTTAGATGAAATCATCCAGCAACTGATTGCTAATAGAAAAATAAGGCAAGATAATACCATTTCAACCTGGGATGGATGTGCCTGTACCCAAGAGCCAACACCACACCATCTCCTCCCAAAGCTTTTTACAATTTAAGGTGACTCTGATCTACATGTGCCTTGAAACCCTACGAGTAGAAAGATATCTACAAGTGATTTTCCCAGAGGTATCTTAATTTTGAAAATTTCCTTACCAAGAAGTGATGTCTAATTAGAATTCCATGAGCATAATGGCTAACGCTCAGCACAGGAAAGTCTAATTATATACATTCTCAGTTATCATTTACAAGTGCTTCCCCATCTACCACACATTTCATCATTTAAAGTAGATAAGTACCTTTTCTCTTTTTTCCCCCTTTTTAAATGAAGAACTTATTCAGTGGGACATTTAAACTACTCAAAAGTAAATAGCACCCCCAATAGCAGACAGAACGGCAGGAGCTTGTGCTGTCCATCAAAAGAAACAACACTTGTGAAGGCAGAGCACCTGTTGCAGTCTAGGTGTCCACTCACTGACCAGCTGTGTGACTTGGGTAAATTACAGAACCGTTCTGAGCCTTCCTTTCTTCATTTGTAAACTGGAAATAATCAGAGGGAATAATCATAGAGCTAAAGCTTCAGAGCCCCTCACTGGTGTAGGGTATGTTCACATGGTCACATGCTCATGTAAAATGTACAAGGATAAGATATCTTATACCTGCAGCAAGCCAAGACTGCCCTCTCTCCAATTTTCCCCCATCACATATTAGTTTGCTTTAGAGTACCCTAAAACTTTGTGGTGTTTGAATGAAGAGAGATTGAGATGGGGATATAGTACGTTTGAGCTGAGTGACTTATGAGATCTGTGATCATTTCTGTATATTAAATTATTGCTGGTCTAGGAATAACTTCTGACCATACTCCCATTTACATAGCAACATTATTTTCATCTGGTATGAATATTTTTTAAAGATATCCTCCAAAATATATTAATATCATGCTCTAGAAAATCTGGATCTGCCTCTGAAGATAACACCTACCTCATATCACTGTTATAAAAATAAATATGGAAGATTTTTCAAGGCATTCATGAAAGTAACAGTGTAGGTGGTGAAGAAATGTAGGTGGTTGAATAGGACTAAAGGGCAGCATTCATGTGTTGTTGTTGTTGTTGTTGTTGTTGTTGTTGTTGTTCTTCTTCTTCTTCTTCTTCTTCTTCTTCTTCTTCTTCTTCTTCTTCTTCTTCTTCTTCTTCTTCTTCTTCTCCTCCTCCTCCCCTCCTCCTCCTCCTCCTCCCTCCTTCTCCTTCTCCCTCTCCTCCTCTCCACCCCCCTCCTCCTCCTCCTCCTCCTCCTCCTCCCCCTCCTCCTCCTCCTCCTCCTCCTCCTCCTCCTCCTCCTCCTCCTCCTCCTCCTCCTCCTCCTCCTCCTTCTTCTTCTTCTTCTTCTTCTTCTTCTTCTTCTTCTTCTTCTTCTTCTTCTTCTTCTTCTTCTTCTTCTTTTCCTTCTCCTTCTCCTTCTCCTTCTCCTTCTCCTTCTCCTTCTCCTTCTCCTTCTCCTTCTCCTTCTCCTTCTCCTTCTCCTTCTCCTTCTCCTTCTCCTTCTCCTTCTCCTTCTCCTTCTCCTTCTCCTTCTCCTTCTCCTTCTCCTTCTCCTTCTCCTTCTCCTTCTTCTTCTTCTTCTTCTTCTTCTTCTTCTTCTTCTTCTTCTTCTTCCTTTTCCTTCTCCTTCTCCTTCTCCTTCTCCTTCTCCTTCTCCTTCTCCTTCTCCTTCTCCTTCTCCTTCTCCTTCTCCTTCTCCTTCTCCTTCTCCTTCTCCTTCTCCTTCTCCTTCTCCTTCTCCTTCTCCTTCTCCTTCTCCTTCTCCTTCTCCTTCTCCTTCTCCTTCTCCTTCTCCTTCTCCTTCTCCTTCTCCTTCTTCTTCTTCTTCTTCTTCTTCTTCTTCTTCTTCTTCTTCCTTTTCTCACCACCCCAAATGGAGAAGATCAAGCACAGATTAACAGAAAAGATGGAGCCAATGAAAAAAAGACAGAAGAAAAATCAAGAAAATAATCATCTTAAATTATCAAAAGACTGGCATGGAGTATCAGCATTGGAAGGAGCAATCGGAGAGGTCCTGCTGTCCTCCTTCTGGCAAACTCCTGTTCATCCTTTAAAACTCAGCTTAAAGTTAATTTACAAATGTAGACTTCCAGATTGTCCAAAACCAATTTAATCAATCTGTTATTAAAGTCTCAAGGCGTTTTGTTTATGTATATTTTTGTACACTTAGCAAATTGTACATTATTTTATTTCTCAAAATGTCTGCCCCATAATTAGATACCAAATTTGCTCCTTTTTTAAAAAATTTCTAGTACAAAGTATAGTAATAAATCTATTATCACATTAGTAGATATCAAAAAATTAATTAAATTACAGTAAGAAAGAAAGAAGGACCTGTTTTGTGCAGGGTCATATTGAAAGAGAGGAATATAGTATCTGAGACATCTTGAGTCAATGTTCTTATTCTCATTATGGAAACAGTGAAAATGAGAGTGAGAATGTTAGAGAGAGGAATTGGGGATTAAATAGATGGAGTAAGAGATAACAGGCAACTGTTATAGGAACGGAGTCATAAATGGGATTGCCATGCTCCATTGTGAAGCCCTATGAAAATATGGAAGCAAGTGTTTGTAGAATTCCCATATGTTTTTACAGGATTTTTATTTTTACCTCCTCGTGGTCTATAACTTGAAAGTAATAATGAAGAAAATACAAGTAGATTTTGTCTAGATTGATTCATGAAATACAGGATAATTTGATGTTCTGTGGAGTGAAAAATCAAAGAATACCACGATATTGACATCATGAGGTAATATGGCATTCATGATGATATAAAGTCACAAAATTGTAGTCTTCTGACCATCCTTGTGAAAGTCTGGATTATTGTTTTCTTTGAAGTAGAAACTTGGATTCAGTGTAAAGACTGGAGGGACTCAGGGTGGATCAAACAAAAGACATAATTGGGATGGGAATGAGAAGAGAGAGAATACAAATGAAGTAATAAATATAGATTTTACTCTGATTTTAAAAATTGTTTAATGGACTTATTAATCATATAAAAGAACTATGAGATGTTGTGTTGTTTTTTAATTTAAAAAAATCAAAACTTTTTTCTCCCAAATTACTTGTTTCCCTCGAGACTTGAACAGGTAAATGAACTCATTAGAGGATGATAATAATAAAAAAATCTCATACAAAAATTATATTCACGGAAAGATCATGACATAATATTAGCATGCAGATTATCTTTGTTTAAATCCACACTCCACCACCATCATTTTCTGCGTGCCCATAATGAGACAATAGTTCCTTGGGGAAATAATGTGGTCAGGGCATTTATTCAAGCTTTAAAAAGTTATCCAAAGAAACAGAAAACATATGAGGTTAATATTCAAGTGCTAATGAGGACTTAGTTATTATGAAGCTTACACATGTCCTAATTAAAAATAATTGTATGGTCCTGGAATAGGGAGTTTTCACAGAGGGAGGTCTCAAGGCCACTCCCGCCTCTCTGGACTTGCAGCTTGGCTGTCACTCAATAGCTAATTTTAATGGGAATAATGAGATGCTAAGAAAACTAGTTTCTCCAACCAAATGCTCCTGAGGCTTATTCAGATGAGAAAGTAAATTTCATAGTTTCAAATGAGAAATACATGGGTGGGCATAAGTAGATTAATGATGATGATGTCAATAATAATAATAATAATAATAATACAATAATTAATTAATAATTGACCAGAATTGAACCCAGAATCCTTCAGTCTGAAGGCCAACACTCTATTCACTGAACCAAACCAGCTAGGGCACAATTTACTTTTTAACAAGTTTCAGCCTTGACCACTCCCAGCAATCTGTACACTTTAGAAGATAATAATAGGAAGGATGGATACCACATGTGCGATGGTCTCTCTCAAAGCATGAGGTGTACAAATGAGCAGGAGAGCCTTCCTCAACTCACCAGCATCAGTGGAGCTCTAGGGAGCTGTTACTTTGTACTGTGGTGCAGAGCACCCAGCATAAGCCCTTGCACAAAATGGGCCAGAAGTAGCTATTTTATCAGGAAGATGTTTCTCTTTAAAAGTAAAGTAAGGGAACACAGTGGGGAGTTTTCCTTCGTATCACTTAGAGAAAGTTGAAAAAGCTCACGGGTGGGTAGAGGGAGCTTGGCTCAGTTAGTTAGTTGGCAACTCTGTGTCTGTGTAAGTTTACTTGAGCTGCTGTTCTGCAAAGTACCAAAACAGGGTGGCAACTGAGATTTATTGCCTTCAAGTCCTGAGGCTGGAAGTCAGAAATCAAAGTATCTGCAGGATTGGTTTTCCCAGAGGGCTGTGAGGGAAAATATGTCCTTGATTTTCTATCAGCTTCTGCTGGCCTTGGCACCTCTTAGTTTGCAGTTGGCATTTCCCTGTGTCTCCTTTATAGACATTTGTCTCTATGTCTAAATTTCCCCTTTTTGTAAGGATACTAGTCAAGTTGAATTAGCTCTAACTCTAATGACATCTTAACTTCACCATCTTCAAATAAGGTTACAGTCATAGGTACCAGGAATTAGAGCTTCAATGTCTTTTGGGGGAACACGTTTCAACCCAGAGCAAAGTCTTTTCTGAATCATCACTATTTGTGTGAAAAGTGGTCATGGCACCAAATCCCAGACCTGTGCTTTCTGCCTCATTCTTGGAGGCCTGGTTTTATTTCTTAATAGTATGTTATATTTTAATCATATCTTTCATAGCCCTTTACCATAGTTTTCTAGTTAATATTTATTTTTATAACCTATTATTTACATAGCTGCCAAGAGATATTTCTTAAACATAAAATTAATAATGTTACCACCTTATTTTATACTCTTTATTCTGTGGTTACAGAGTAATAAAAACTCCTTAGGGTGGTCAGCAAAGCCTTTATTGTCCAATTATACACTTAAAATGTGAGAAAAAATTAATGAAAAATCATAATAGATTTAATAACACAAAATAAAATATTTATACATCCAAAATGGCTTACTTCAGGCTATAAAGCAAAAAAAAAAAAAAAGAACAAGGAAAAATGTGACAGAACCCAGAGTTATTTTAATTTATATTATAAAATAGTTTAAGTGAATAGAAAAAAATGCTGACAAAACATCAATGGGCACAAGTCAAAATGTTATATCTCAAAAAGGAAAAAAAACACCTCTAATGTATATTTGAAAATAAATTTTCCAACTATTAATAAAAAAGTAAAGGTAAAATGATAATGGAAAGCTTTCTTTTTTGCTATTCTGGTAAGAAACTACTTTATTCTTTTTGTTTTGTTTTAAATCAGTCTAGCCAGTGCTGGTGAAGTTTCATTAACAAGCAAAACTGTTGGTTTTAGATTCTCAAGAATCTGAAATTGACTATCAGAATTTAGACCTTATTTCATGAAAGCAGAGAGTGAGGGGGCTATGGAATCCCTGAAAATCACCAATAAAATTTGGCCCTTCTTCATCCTGCACTCTGCTAGTTCTAGTAACTGTCATATCCTTGAAGGGGGGGGGCAGAAAGAAGGAAAATGGACCTAGCATTCAAAAAGAGAAAAGGTGGAAGCTCCTCAAGTTTGCAACTGGAGACAGGAGAATAAATTATTTCCTATTTTTATTATTTGCTACTTTTCCAAAATTCATCCAAAGAGTGTAAATTATTTTTATAATCAGAAATAATCCTATTAAAAAGATAACATGAATCTGTCTTATACACCCCCCCAAAAAAAAATACAACTTCCTCACTTGAAGTTAACAATATCAATTTTTATCCACTTTTGACCTTCATCCTTCAGACTCCTATAATAGCATAGTACCTACTTTATTACACCAACATGTTCCTTTCCTTATAGTCTGGATTCTACAAATATCCCCACCTTGAACAATTTAAAAAGTCCCCCAAATCTGCTCCCTAAATGCATTGCTAGTTCTCTCCCTGCAGCAATTCAGACTTTTGGGCATTCTCCTTCTCCCTGGGAGTATTTCCTCCTTTATATTTTGCCCTTCCTCTAGTCATTTCTTAATTTCTGACACTGACCAGCAGACTCTGAGCAACAGATGAATGGATTGCTTTGACACACATTTCTGTGAAAGAGAAGGCTAAGGGGCTGCTTGGCAGGAGGCATCAAAACATCCCCAATTGCCTCTCTCCTTTGGCTTTTATTTAGTTCACAACTTGAACTAAAATTAACCTCTAGATTCAATCAGCAGGGTAAGTATCCTTTAGAAAGCACATGCTTCTACAAAATCAGGTTTAAATACCAAACATAGAGATTCCAGCAAAACACTTTTCAGGGCTCGGACTTGATTGGAAAAGTCAAGGCAGGAGCTCCTGCCTTCAGCAAGGTCCCCCTGAGAGGCCCCTGACCTTTTGGAGAATCTTCTTTACAGACTTAACAACTAAATCTCATGCTTCCCATACTTAATTTATGTTTTTATTTCCCAGCACATTGTGCCTGTTGTACATCTTTGCTCTTAAAACCTCTACTCTTATCTGCCTGTGAGTTGACAATTGTCAAGGTCTTGTGCTATGTCTGGATCTAGCCTGGGAAGGCAAAGAAGGCATTATCTTCAAGGCCATATGAACTGTTCAAGTTCAATCCAAATGGTAGACTTTGTTTTTCTATCTTTGTTATTCTGTCAAATATTTCTCTTATTAATCAACAACCTTGAAAGTACACTGCATGGTTAATAAAATGTATTCTTTTTAAAAATTAAAAATAGTTTATTGATTTTTAGAGAGAGAGGAAGAGAGTGAGAACCATTACCAATGTGAGAGCGTAACATCAATCCACTGCCTCCTGCATATCCCCTACCAGGGATCTAACCTGCAACCCAGGCTTGTGCCTTGACTGGGAATCCAACTGGCAGCCTTATGGTGCACAGAACAATGCCCAACCAACAGAGCAACAAGGGCCGGAGCATAAAATGTGTTTTTAAATAAAGCAATTGTGTTATTTTTATACAATTGTGACAGGCAGAATAATGCCTCCACCACCTCCCACAACCTGCCTGTGTCCTAAACCATGGAATAAACCTGTGACTATGTCATCTTGCACAGCAAAGGGACTTCATGGTCCCTTTGCACATGATATAATCCTGGAATATTTGGAAGACATTTACATGATATAATCCTGGATTATCTGGATGGACCTAATGAAGCCATAAAGCTCCTTAAAATAGAAAGATGACAATGAAAGCAGAGAATCAGAGTAATGGAGTGTGAGAAAGACTCCATCAGTCACCATTGGCTTCAACAATGGAGAAATTGGACAGTGAGCCAAGGAACACAGGTGCATTCTACTAGCTGGGAAAGACAAGTCACTGGATTCTCCCCTAGAGGTTTCCAAAGGAATATGCCCTACCTGCAATTTAGCCCAATGAAACCCATCTCAAGCTCTGATCTCCAGAACTGTTAAGATAATACAATTGTGTTGTTTCAATCCACCAAGCATTTGCTTATTTTGTTACACCATAGGAAGCTAATACAGCAGTTCCTTTTCATATCCCATTTCTCCTAACATGATCTTACAGAGACAGCATTCATTGTTTCATGAAAATGAATAAGATATTTAGGATTTATCACTTACTGGATTTTTATATGCTCTGAAATTCAATCCGACTTGTTCAGCTGTCATATTTCTAAATACCTGCCATTTACTTAAGAATATGAGACCTTTTATTTGGAACTAAAAATTATGGCAGAGAAAAATCACTTTTCCAATTCAGGCTTTCCTCACGCTCTGAAAGTAGAACATTCCTATGAAACCTCAGGAAGTCAAAACAGCGTAAAGCCAAGAAGCAATTACCTTAGGACACATCTGGCTAATGGATGCACAAAATAAATGGAGATAAAGTGCAGATGCTCACAGGCGCAGTTCAAAGCCATGGGGCTTCACACTGAGAGGCTGAGTAATTCCCGGGAAAGGAACTTGGTGGGGCCACTCTGGCACCTAGGGGTGCAGGCCACTCTATGAAGGCTCTCTACAAAACAAACACTGAATGCTATTTTCTATTTTTGGTTTGTGCTTCAGTTAGCAAAAACAGGCACTATGTAGGGTTGATTGCAAAAGCAAAGTGGCATAAAGCAAACTTTTGAAAAGCAGGGGACACCTATAAATCAATGGAGTTAATGAGTTTATTTATTTTGCCATCAGCCCAATTTTCTTTCTGATCTTCGGCAGCCTACAAGCAAACTCTCTTACTGACCATGGCTCAGGCCCCTCTCTTCCCTCTCTTCCCTGGCCCATGCTGCTCAGTCCTCTCCTGTAACTTCATGTGCAAAACTCTGCAACCTAGCCAGGACTGTGCAGACTCACTTGGCTGAGGCATGCGGGTGAATGCTGTGGTCAGCCCATTCTCTGCATTGGAATGTTAGTATGTTCAGTTTTTTTTAGTTTACATATCCTGTGACTGTTATGCCCAGATTTCATGATCCCCAAAGACCACCAGGGAGCCAGAAACGGCTGCAATAGCATAGAACCTTTATTCAAACCTGGGTTTGGCCCTCAACCTTCATCTGGCACAGCAGTAGGGTGAGAGAGCGAGCCCAGCAAGAACAATAGGTTGTAAAGGGTTGGTCATTTGGGTGGTCCCAGAGAAGTGATGTGGGTTACAGAGATAGCCTTATTAGGTCAGGGTTTTTCAGCGGGGGTCTCACAGCACAAGAATCAGGGAGTGACCAGTACTTTGGTTATGCCTTATTAGGACCTAAGCTATGTCCTTGGGCTGCATTGGTCCGCTTAGGCAGTGGTTGGGGGAGTCAGGACATTCCTGGCACCCCTGTGGTCACTCCCAGCAGGGGAGAAGGGGAGTTGGGCTGACCAGCTCCGCAAGATGGAGGATGGCTCTGCTTTGTCTTTTCATGACTACATTCACTCTTTGCAGTAACTTGGTGATGGAGGTATTATTTTTGCCTTCAATTTATAGTTGAGAAGACCAAGTTAAGTGGAGTTTCCCAAGTAGTAAATGATAGAAAGATTTAAATGGAAATCTCTTAATTTCTTATTCATTTATAAAACAAATGCAATTTTGCTGTATTATAGTTGCCCTTGACATTTTACCTCAGTATCATTTTTCTAATAGACATTTTACAAAAATATTTTAATGAAGATATTACTAATGCACATTATAAAGCCATATGAAAAACAGAGAAAATAATGAAGGATTTTCAATCATCCATAATCTTATTACTCAGAAAATAATCACTACATTTTTGTGTTTTTTTCTTTATTAAGATAATCACTATTAATGTTTTGCTGTATTTCTTTCTAAATATTTTTATGTGAATTCCTCCAAGTATATTTCTTTTGACATTGTATTTTAATTTAGAGTTTGGTATCACATTCCATTTTTATTATCTTGAGTGAAGTGGTATGGCATTCTAGCTTTATTTTACTTAAAAATTTTATTCCATTACCTGTTAGTGAATTATTTTTTCTGTTTATATTTAAATGTAACTTAAGAATGTATCTACTTTTCTAGAGTTAACTTTTTCAATGTTCTTTTTTTAATTTGATTTTAATGAGAGAAGAAAGAAGACAGAGAGAGAAAAATATCAATCAGCTGCCTCCTGCACACCTCCTACTGGAAATCAAGCCAAAAACTCAGGCATATACAATGACCAGGAATCAAACCAGTGAGGGACCTCTTGGAGCATGGGAAGACACTGAACAAACTGAGACACAACGACCAGGGCTAGAGTTCACTTTTTCAGGATTAGCATTGTGTTTTCAAAATGTGCTAAGACTAGCAGCACAATAACTTGGGAGCTAGTTAGACATGCAGATTCTCTACTGAGTCAGAATCCCCTGGTTGAAGCAGAACCCCTGTTTTAATAAGCTCTGCAGGTGATTTTTCACACATGATAAAGTCTGACTGAGGTGCTGGGTTTTCCATTTGTGTTGATGAGACAGAAGCAGCTGATGGGCCTGAACTAAGTTAGGGACAAGCAGAATAATCATCATAGTTTGAAGGAAAAGAGAAGAGGTTTTGCCTCCCAAACTGCCGAGATCCACTGCCTTCAACATCTACTTGTAAGTAGTACTCTTAGTTACCTGGGTTGAGATATGTAGCCCTTTTTAAAATGCTAACATGCTTACTTAGAAATGCAGATGTGACTGATGCTTCTCACCCATGGTACTTTCATACATAGGCATGTGCTTCTAATGGTGAGCCAACTAAGCATGTCTTCAAGATAATTCAGTCTTATTTAGGAAATAAAATGTTTCTATATGAAATGCAGTCAACAATTAATCAAGCCTTAGTTTATCATAATTAAGTATTACAGTACATAAAGTGATCAATGAATGGCTTAAACTGTAAAGAAAAAAATAGACATATTGCCTGCAGGGGGTCTCCTTAAGAAAGGAGAAATGTGAGTGGAACCAAAATAATATTTATCATATTGATCATAAAAATTCCACCTATTTAATATTTACTATGGCCAGACTTAATATTAGACAAATGCTGTTGGTTACTCTCTCCTATTCTCAAACCACCCTTAAATATACCCATTCTCCATGCAAAGCTAAATAAAGTTAGGACACTTTGCCAGTGCTGTATGCATAGCACTTCATGGTATCAGAATTCCAACCCAAATTTGTTTGACTACAGAGCCCTGCCTCTTCCCATATCTGCCTCAGCAGTTAAATCTGATTAAGAAATTTTTAGATTGAGAAAGAGGCTTGTAGTGTGTGTGTATATATATATATATATATATATATATATATATATATATATATATATATTGTAGATGAAGGCAAGTTCAGGATGGGTGAGCAATCTCCTATGTCAAATTCATCTGACCACAGTACAAGGTTTACATTGGCAAGTTGCTAAAACCAAGAAAGATCTATTGGATTATGGAAAGTCTTATATGCATAGAGTCTGAACTGAGATATAATATCATAGATATTGAAGAACCATTACACGTTCTTTGAACATTATGAAAGTAATGTTTTAGGACTAGAATAAAATTGGATAAAAAATCATAATTTGGTGGGAAGTGAAGAGATATTTGGGAGAGATAGTGGATTAAAAGGGTGATTGCTATATACCAAATATAGGTACTAAGGAAAATGACTGGGGTGTTGGCAAGAGAATAACTAATTATTAAATATTAAAGAAGAAAGGTGAAAGGTTTTAATGGCAGTTTGGCCAAAGGGACTATAAAATTTGAAGGTGACATTGTGGATGACTTTGAGCTATACTGAGAAATTGTATTGATCTGGAGAAAGGTTGTCAAAGATGAATAATTAATTAATTTATTTTTCAGACTAGAGGCCTGGTGCATGAAATTCATGCATGGGGGGTTGGGGAAGGGGGCAGTGTCCCTCAGCCCATCCTGCATCCTTTCCAATCTGGATGCCTTGAGGGATGTCAGACACAGTAGAACATTACTCTCACAATCTAGGACTGCTGTCTCCCAACCACTCGCCTGCCTGTCTGCCTGATTGCCCTAACCACTTCTGCCTGCCATCCTGATCACCCTCTAACCACTACCCTGCCAGCCTGATCAATGCCTGACTGCTCCCCTGTCGGTCCGATTGCCCCTAACTGCCCTCCCCTGAAGGCCTGATCACCCACCACTGTCCTCCCTTGCCGACCATCTTGTAGTAGCCACCTTGTGTCCACATGGGGGCTTCCATCTTTGACCATATGGGGGTGGCCATCTTTGTGTTGGAGTGATAGTCAATTTGCATATTACTATTTTATTAGATAGAATATTGTGGATTTAGAGCATTCTGAACTCTCTTTCTATATACACTTACCTGGTCTCCGTTGCTATTACAAACATGTGAAACATTCATGTCTACTCTGTGCTTATATTCTCATACCAGAGGCCTGGTACACAAGAATCATGCACTCAGGAGGGTTCCTCAGCCCCAGTCTGTGCCCTCTTGCAGTCTGGGATCCCTCGGGGGATGTCTGACTGAGGGCTTTGGACATCCCTAGCACTGCCATAGAGGCAGGAGAGGTTCCTGCCACAGCCACTGTGCTCATCAGCCATGAGCCTGGCTTCTGGCTGAGCGACACTCATCTATGGGAGAGCACTGACCACCAAGGGGCAGCTCCTATGTTGAGCATCTGCCCCCTGTGGTCAGTCCTTGTCTTAGCAACTGATCGTTCTGCTGTTCGATCAATTTGCATATTAGCTTCTTATTATATGCGATAGAGCTAGTCATCTTTCAACTGGCCTATGGCAGTACAGCCTGAATGCTCTCCTGATCTTCTGAATCACTTCCCTGGAATCTAGTTTAATTACTAGGAGTTTTCTTTCCAAAACCTACATATCATTGTGACCTCGTCCTGCTTCAAGTTCAAAAATACTGCTTCACTGCTTTTCACTTGGTATGGTATTCAAAATTAGAGCAACCATAATGTATTATCCAAATAAGACACTTGGGAGATTGAAAGTGGACTAATTTATCATTATATAATATTTTTGGATAAAAGCAGTATGGGTTCTGCTTAACTTTCTAGCCACATCCTCTTCCAATAGCATTTTATGCATAAGCAATACCCCCATAGAGAATGACTCTTATTCCAGAAGTCCTTTATCCATGTTGCTCACAGCTGTATCTCTGTAGTCTAATCCACTGCTCAATGCATCATAGGGACTTAGTAACTATTTGCAGGAGGAAATAAGGATTAAGTAAATAAAAACATTTTAGAATTGTTTGAGTGCAGTGTGTTGTTGAAATGAAGTAGACTTGGAGGTCTAACGTCCTTGCAGAGAGGAAACAGTGGAAAGCCAAAGGGAGGCATGCAGAAGATGGAGGAGGAAGGTAGGAAAGGAAGTCCCAGGGGCAGATCTCTTACTCTATAATTAAAGAAAAGGCAAATGTCAGGAGCAGGAATTCAAGTGCACAGTACCTAAAGACTTCAGGACTTGCATTTCAGAGATGTGGACTTTCACCAGAATTCTTAATTTTGTAAAGAAATCTTTCAAATTCTTCAGAGGTATCAAAAAAGATTTTGCAATAATATTTTGGATGTTCTCACTACAGAGGTGACATGTAAATGTTCATTTTGTACTTTGGAAAAGAGTTGGCATCTCCAAGAAGAGAAAATATGTCAGGAGCATGGGAACAAAAACAAAAACAATGAAAAAAACCCCAAACAAAACCCTGTAATTCAATTACATGGATGGCAGCTTTCTACACCAACAAGATTTGATGTAATTAAAGCACCTGTAACAAAATGAAGCAGGGACATTTCTTTCATTTTTCCTGAAATAAAGAAGAATAGAAATATTGTGAAATTTATACCACTATACAAAAAATGTACCGTGTGTGTGTGTGTGTGTGTGTGTGTGTGTGTGTGTGTGTGATCTCTTAGTTGATGGTCAAGCAAAGCAGACAACACTTATCTTGTAAAATAACAGCCCTTAAAGTAAGAAGATGGTATTTATAAATATCTATAGATTCATTTTTTCTATGAGCATGAGTCCTAATACAATGAACATTACATCAAGTTAATAATCTCATGACTTTTTAAGACTATTTCCCAATAATAAAACCTTAGCAGAAATTTATTGTCTTTGTTAGGACAGAAATGCTTATTGAGCAAATGTAGAGGAAAGAATGCTCATTCTAGCAAGAGGATACAGTCCTCAGCAGTGGTTAGCCAGTATGTGATGTGTTCCTGGGGCATTTGTCTGGGGAGCCATTTGTTCCATGCTGTGCTCACATAGGACATTTCTTTCCAGCCATCTATGAACCATCCTGTGAAGCATACAAACACCTAGGGCAGACGTCAAATTACTACTGGATAGATCCTGATGGCAGTGGACCGCTGGGGCCTCTGAAAGTGTACTGCAACATGACAGGTAATGATGCCATATTTACGTTTCATGAGCATTGCTTTTCCATGTGTTGAAAATAAGTGCTGCCACTGAAGTTTGTTTCTTTTGCAATTTCTATGACAACACACAATAAACTAAATATTGCATGATTTGTTAGGTAAATAGATGGTGCAATGTATTTCTAAAGCAATTATACTTTCCAAAAGTGTATGTATGTATATATATATATATATATATATATATAACTACCTTCTGACTATAACAATAAAAATGCATTTTAAAAACATCTGGGGTAGGGAGAAACCCCAGAATGTGAACCAGAAAGGTTGAAGTCTATGGAAAGAGCTGATGCATGAATCAGCCCCTGCAGGTACCTAGCCTGAGGAGGGTCAGCATCTTGCTCAGCTTCCACACTGCCCATGCAACAAGAAGCACACAGACCACTCTAGTTCCTCTGTTCCCCATGGTTATAAAAGGAACCCTTCTGGGGGCCGAAATCCCATCTGGCAAAGGCAAAACTTGCCTGCAGCTTTCATGAAATTTATCTGCTTGGGAAGAGAACCTAGTGTTTCCCCTGTTCCATGTTAAATTTCAGGGTCTCTTGCAAACTCCCACCACAGTGTGTAAGATGTACAGTTTTGTAGAGTCTATTTTCTGTCAGACACTGAGTGACATCTTACTCTCTGAAATGGAGTTTTTGGCCTGGGACACATGGTGTTCCCCTGGGCAGGATGTCCCGGATTCTTTGTCCACTGGAGCCAGTACCGGATTCTTTGTCTGTTGGAGTCAAAGAATTAATCCATGGATAGAAGGTGGTATAGTTGTACCAATTATTCCCAGTTAATTAATTACCTGTCCAGACTTAGTGGGTGACCAAACGCAGGTGACCAGGAGTCAGCAATAACGGCCTATCCCCTGTTACTCCAATGTCTGAACAGCTGAGCCAAACCGGAACACATGGACACACAAGATAGAATTAGTAGGCAATCACACAAGGTTTATTTACCTATTATTCCTAATGGATCCTAGGCTCTGGCAAAGGCCACCGGGCGATGCACACCGAAAGATGAAGACAGACAGGTGGCCACAGTTGGTTCAGGCTCACACAGCAGAGCAGTCAGTCAGGGGATCCTCTCACGGAGTGACTTGGGAGTCCTCCTTTATCAGGCCACAGACACCGACTGAAGAAGGTCCGGTGCTTATATAGCCGGTAATAAACAACTTGTGCCTTAGCAGTATGGCCTTATGCTAGCAGCAGGGCGTTTACACTTTAAGGGCTTGGGGCGTTCACATCAAGACAGTGACGTGTTCACCAATTTGGAAGTTACAGAGTATTGGGATCTCAAAACAGCAAACATTTCATACAATAATCATTTCACACATTAGAGGGGATTCCTTATGACCATAACATTATAACAATAGTAAAGGTGGAAAACTATTAAAGAACAAGTACAGACTCCCATGTGGGGAGGGAGAAAGAGTCCCACTGAGTTCCTTTTCCCTATGGCTTATAAAGCCTGCAGATCTTGGTGCCTTGATATCCCCTCTGATTGGTCACTATTCCCTTAGACTGGTTACTATAGTAACTCCCGAGGCCAAAGGTCAAACCTCACATGAGACAAGTGAGGTCCCCCCTCCCTTCCTTATTGTTTTCCTATTCCTTTTGGGCTTTCTTTTTCTTCTTATGGATGAAGGGCTTCCTTCCCTTTATTTTGTAAATGTAGACCTAGTGCTGTTCCCAGCTCCCTCATTCTATGGAAATGTACCTTTGCAGCTTTTCAGTTCCCCATTCTATGGAAATATACCTTCTGTTGCTCTGCAGCCCTGTGTTTCCCCGATGGTCCCCTTAATTTCCAAAATTTCTAAAATTTTCTAAACTTGTCCCACTTTACCCCTAAAACATCTGTTTCACCTCCAAACCCTGGAGAAGAGTGTGGCATGCACTGCTCTTTGGCTGCGAGAGAGGATCAGCACTGCATGTGAACTCCTGAGCAATATGATAAGAATAATGATCCCATAATGGCACTGATGATCACTGCTACTGGACTGCGTGCCATAGGCCGGGTATCCTGATAGAGTCCTTACTCAAAGGACCTGGCTTTGTATCCTGGTCCTATGCATCAGTAATTATATAATCTTGGCTACCTTATTAACTTGATTAAACTCAATAAGCCTCAGTCTATTTCCCTGTAAAATGGTTTGATAATGATCTCTATCTCATAGCATTATTATATGAATGAAATAAGATATCTGCATATGGTTATTAGCATATTACCTGACACACAGTTAATTTTCAGTAAAGGTTGCCAGCAGTGGGATGCTATTATTTTTTGAAGCACTATTGAGTTAAATAACTTACTCTTTCATTCAGGCAAAACTCAAATTCAGATATGTGCAAGGCAATAAATAGTTCTTGAGGATGGATATCATATCGTGCTTTAGAATCATGCCTGAAGCTCCCCCCCACCTTTCTATGCAACCTTATTGGCTCCAACTCTGGAGGCTTTGATTCAGTAGGCTCGCAAGAGACATAGGTTTGTGCAGCTAGAACCGAGAACCTAGCCAAGCAGACATCAATGGAGAACTTTCAGCAGCATCAGGACCCAGGCTGCCTATGGCACAGAACAGAGAAGAGAATGATGAAGACATGAGTATAGGATGGAAGGCATGTAGAGAAAATGGTAAAATAGCAACTATCCTCCCAAAAATTTCCTCCAGTGCTGAGTATTCTAAGTGTAACAGAAGGAATTCACAGACCAGAAAGCTTGAAATAAGAATTGTTTGTTTGGCTTGTTAATGGACTCAGGGACTTTTCTGTTCACCTTCACTCTATAAAAGTATAATCTATGAGAACTTGTTTAAATCTGAAAGAATCTTGATTTTGCGCTCTCTCTCTCTCTCTCTCTCTCTCGCTCTCGCTCTCTCTCTCTCTCTCATATATATATATATATATATATATATATATATATATATATATATCAATTAATGTTAACTATTATCCTCAAGGGAAATCAAGACATCCTGATTGTGCTTGGAAAATTATGAATTTACTTTAGCTATTTGCCTATATGCATTTCAAAAGAGAATTAGAAAGCAAATCAAACCATGATGAATTCATTCTTTATGTGAATAATACATACAATGAACACCTGTTTACTTTCTGGAGAGATGACCTTTATGTCAATTGAAGCCATCACTCAGATGCATGGATTTCCTTGTCATCAATATCTCTCTTAAGGATTATGGCTGCAGTTGAGTGCAGTGTTTTATATGCAGTCTAAACAGTGAAGAAAACAGTCCAACCTTCTGCAACGAGCATATTTTTCTGCTGTCACACCAGATAGTTACGGACATCAGTGTGCCAGGGACCCTTGAAGGCCAGCAGGCATGATGTGAGCATTTGCCATCTATCAACTCTTCCTTCATCTTTAAAGAAGGTGAACTTGACACTGGTAGGAGAGCATGGTACCACAAAGCCTGGCTTGGGCTGTTCCTTTTCCAAGAGATATATGTTGAAAAAGAGGAGGAAGTGACAGTGTAAGATTGTCTATAAAGACTTGATATATCACTCTGTGTCATGAGACTTTATAGCCTTTCTATTAAATAATAGAGCTGCCCCACTCCTCAGGAACCCAAATGTAATTGGGTGTTTATCACTGCTGAATATATCACATATTTCAAAAATGAAAGCAAGACATCTTCTTTGAGAAAGAAGTAAAAATATTAAGTAAAGAGACCTCACTGGCAGCAAATATCTACCCCAAACAGTAAATTGGGATAGCAAATATATATATATATATATACACACACACACACACACACACACACACACACACACACACACACACACAAACTAGAGACCCAGTGCACGGATTCTGGGTCCTGAGGGACATGGAGGAGGCCAGGATGCGATCGGCCCTCTGAGTGGGTGGTAGGAAACCCTTGCCAGATCCATTCCGCTGATGTTTGCGCCAGTTTTCAGGAGCCACCTGGCAGCAGCTTTTATTTCCTTTCTTCCTTGTGGTACCCAAGGCTGACTTCCAGGAGGCTATCAGCATTGTCGGGATCATGCTGATGGCTCTGGCCCATTTCTGGAGATTGGTACTGCAGGACTACTGAGGGAGTGAGTGGCAAGGCTGGTGGGCTGCTAGGATGGATTGGTCAGCTGAGCAGCACTCTGGCTGTGGGAACACAATGACACCAGGGGGCAGCTCCTGTGTTGACCATCTGCCTCCTGGTGGTCAATTCATGTCATAGCGATTGGTTGTTCCAGTTGTTCCAGTTATTTGGTCATAATGATAGATTAGGTTTTATTTATATTGATACTAAAGGATCAATCCTTCCTTCCCCTGGCTACCAGCATACCGCCTTAGCTCTGGCTCAGAGCCGCCTTTCTGCCTTCCCACACTGCCAGAGGCCCAGAGAGGCTGGGGTGGTGCAGAATGCCTGCGTCCTACCCTACCCCAACCACTCAGTGCCTGTGAATGCAAATTAACCCACCATCTTTGTTGGGTTAATTTGCATACTCACTCCTGATTGGCTGGTGGGTATTGCAAAGACATAGTCAATTGGCATGTTACTCTTTTATTAGTGTAGATTTCTCTGGTATCCTTTTTCCAGGGTTTTTTTTTTTAATACATTCACTGTGTGCCAGGAGCTGTGCTGTGTGAGAATAAATGGATATAGTAAATGCCTTTATGGTGCTCACAACTTATAATAAAAACAAGCGTTAAAAAGTAAACAAATAAATAACTCTCTTAGAAAGAAAAATAATAGAATTGTGAGGATTTATTTTGGGTAGAGTGTTTTGGGAAAGACCTCTCTGAGGAAACAACCATTTAGACAAAATATAAAGTATAAAAAAAAGACAAGGCACTTAAAAAGGACAGGGAGGGAAATGAGTCCTATAAATTCATGCCCAAGGCACCCAAGATTGTTTCCTTGCAAAGAACTGCGACACAGAAGCCTGAAGGAGAATGAGCTAAAGGAGCTGAGAGTGCAGTGGGCACGTAGGTAGGGCCAGAGAGACCAGGCAGTGGGGATGCTGTTGTGGAAAATGCTTGGGTTTTAATTCCCCAATTATATTTTTAATTAGTAGGTGGAAATCTAGCAGAAATTTTAGGCAAGAGAATGGGAGGGTCTTAATTAAAATCCCCACTTGGGGTTCTCTGAGAGACTGGGTCAAAGCACTGGGACCAGAGGGGAAGTTGTTGTAAAAGTTCAGGGAAGAGGTGCTGACTAGGATAGTGACAGTTAAAATAATGAGAAAGACAAGGATTATAGATCTAGTTTGAAGGCAGTATCAGTGTTGGTGATGGATTAGGTAAGCGTGATTCAAGACAGTTATCAAGAATAACTCCTGAGCCCTGGCTGGTGCTGCTTAGTTGGTTGGAGAATTGTCCCAAGCATCGAAGGTTCACAGGCTTGATTCCCAGTCAGGGCACATTACCAGGGTGCGGGTTGGATACATACAGGAAGCAACAGATTGATGATGGGATGATGGTCCTTTCTCTCTTTAAGCAAAGGTTGCAGGTTCAATCTCTGGTCAGAGTACATACAGGAGGCAGCAGATTGATGATGGTTTTCTCTAGAATCAATGTCTCTCTCTCTCTCTTATTTCCTCTCTATCTAAAATCAATAACAAACAAACATATCCTTTGGTGAGGATTAAAATAAAAAGAATAACTCCTGAGTATATGAGTTGAATGACTGAATGAATTATAGTGCCATTTGGGAGAAAAATTAAGGGAAGAACAGATTTAGAGGAATTTCTAGAAGTCAGTTTTGACCTAGTTAATTATGAGATGCCATATGCCATCCAAATGGAGATGCAAATATTGCAGTTGGGTAAAGTCCCAAAAGGATATTTGTATTAGAGATATAAACATGCTAATTGTTAGCTTATAAATACATGAGAAATGATAACATCACTAAGGGGATGATGTGAACGAGGAGAGCACCTCAGGAACAAGCTCAGAGGAACCGAACAGAAAATGGGTTTCCAGTGATGAAATAGTCCACAGGCGTGCAGGAGAATGTAATGGATAGTAAGTGGAAGAAAAGTGTCTAAGAGAATTTTGTGGAAGAGTGAGCCATCTGTGTGAATGATGAATGATAAAGTGAATGCCTGGGTCCTAGAGAAGGAGGAGAAGAGTTGGGGGATAGGAGTGACTGAATCAATGCAAATGTATATAAAGTGAGGCTGCATTCCAGAAGTATGGAAAGTCCCAGCAGCAGGATGCAGGGATGAACCACCCAAAGCACCTTCAAAGAAAACTTTGGGAACCATGGGTTGGGCAGTTAGCCTAAATTCAGCAACCAGAGAAACCTCCCACAAAACAGCTGACCTGGGAGTTGAGTTACGGGGCCCAGAAATGGGGTGAAGGAAAATTCTAAAATGCTTTGAATGTGATGCAAAGCAGTTAAAACTTGATTCTGAGGGGAAAGGAAGCAATAGATGACATTATAATTTTTAGAAATGCATTTTTATCGATTTCACAGAGAGGAAGTGTGAGGGGGGGAGAGAGAGAGAGAGAGAGAGAGAGAGAGAGAGAGAGAGAGAGAGAGAGAGAGACACTAATGTAGAGATAGAAACATTAGTGATTGGCTGCCTCCTGGGGGGGGGGGGGATTGAGCCCACAACCCCAGCATGTGTCCTAACCAGTAATCCAACTGTGAACTCCTGGTTCATAGGTCAATGCTCAACCGCTGGTCCATGCTAGCTGGACATGGCATTGTATTTTTAAAGCATGGCTTTAGCAGCTGTGAATAAGAGTTTCTGATAAAGACCCAAACATCAAGTAGGGAGACCCCTGTTGTATCTGGGAGTAGACACTGAGCTTGCAGGTGGTGGCCTTCAGTTAAGAAGAGGATTGGTTTGATGGATCTTTAGGAGGCTGAGTTGGTCAGACTGTGGCTGGTGAGCCAGGAATGGAAATGATTGCCAGGTGGATACGCAGTGAGATGGACACTGGTGAGCAGGGGCACATTAGGAAAGGGCAGGCCTTTCTGTTGCCTTCAGTGCCTGGAATTCAACCTGGTCAAGCTGCCCTGCAGGCAGATTCTGTACCAATTCTCTGAAGGACTTGAGCACATAGATAAATCTCTTTGTCTCAGGTTCCTTGTAAGTAAAATGTGGGAATTGGCATGAGTTGATCTTTACAGTGCCTTTCATTTAAAAAAAAGGGGGGAAATTCTATTACCATGGAACATAAGAGAAAAATATCACCACTTGCAGTCAAATAATTTAGAGACAAAATCCGCCTGCCTCAAAGAAGTTTGAATGTACTCGTTTCTTGACTGAGTTTGACATAAATGGGCACTCTTTATTTTTTTCATGAGGAAGTTTCTGGACTACGCAATTCTTCTTTTGCCTATCTGTAGTTCAGAGCTTCACTGCTCTGAATTCAGGGGTGCCCCGAGTGACAAAGCGTTTCAAGGGCTGTGCACTTGACATTGAGGAGAGAATATATTCATTGAATTCTTTACAGAAGAATTCATCATTCTGTGCAAGTCAAAGCCTGTCTCCTCTTTAGATCTTAGGGGCACATTATAAAATGTGATAGTTGTTATCTTCACCTTCCTTCTCCATTTTTATGATCTCCCTGAAATTTGGTATTATAAATATAATTTTTAATGAATGTATACTATGATATATTTCTAATATGTACCTTTTTCCCTGGTATATTTTTCTAGCATTACAGTTTCTTATTTCTATTTCTTTAAGATATTTACCAACATGTTCACCTACAAACCTGGGACTTTTGTATTTAATGCTTCATTCATTTTTTTTCCTGTCCAATCCTATATAATAAAAACCTAATATACTAAGTTTCTGGTCATCTGTTCAACCAAAGTGTAATATGTTAACAACATGCTAAGGCCACTCAACTGCTTTCTATAACATGCACTGACCACCAGGGGGCAGATGCTCCAATTGGTGGTTAGCTTGCTGCTGGGGTCTGGCTGATTGGGACTGAGAGAGAAGGGCTGGAAATGCCCTGGAGCCCTCCTATGGTTCCTCCCTGGCTGGCCAACATCCAGCATCCCCCCCCCTGGCCCTGATCTTGCACACCGGTGGGATCCCTTGGCCTGGCCTGTGCACTCTCGCAATCCAGGACCCCTCAGGGGATGTTGGAAAGCTGGTTTCAGCCTAATCCTGCTCAACACAGGAGCTGTCTACTGGTGGTCAGTGCACTCCCACAGGAGGAGCACCACTCAGCCAGAAGCCAGGTTCAGAGCTGTGAGCTAGCTCAGCGCCAGTGGTAGGAGTCTCTCCCACTTCCATGGCAACACTAAGGATGTCCGACTGACGGCTTAAGCCTGCTCCCCACAAGACATTCCCTGAGGGCTCCCGGCCTGCCAGAGGACACAGGCTGTGCTGAGGTGAATTTCGTGCACCAGGCCTTTCATGATTAATAACAACAGGAGATAAAGCTAGATCCAGCCATTATCCTTGGACACTTATTGCTTATCCCTAAATCAGAAGCTAATTTTTTCTTAATAGTCTATCCTCTGATTAATGTTCTTTATAACTCTCTGCATTTATATTTATTTAAAAAAAAACTTAAGTAAGCATCTGTGCTGTAGCATGTTAAGTTTAAAGTCCAAATAGAGTACACCTCACTCTCTCTAGCACTAGTTACGTAGTTTCATCAAAATGCCATTAAGTTCATATACACAATTTGTGCTACATAAAGCCCTGGGATTTAGCTGATTAAATTCTATAATGGTAAAAGCTGTTTATGCCTTTTTAATCTAATATTTATAGAGGGCATGTTACTCAAGTTTCTCAGCCCTCACACTCAGTAATATTATGTAATTCATTGCTGTGCTTCACTAAGTTTCAGTAGTGCAGTGTGGGTGGGTGAAATGGGTCACTGAGGTGAGAACCTTGGGCTCTAGTGGAGAGTAGAATGAGCCTACCTGGCCACTCCTGTTCCCATTAACCCCCCCCCCCCCCCCAGCAAAACAAAGTAGTCCTTCCCTATCGTATTCATTTTCTTAGCAGCTTACAATAACACCAATTTATTATTCACAGTGTCCTTGGGTCAGGAGTTGCATATTAGTTGCTTGACTGCTCAGGGTCTCCCAGGCTGAAATGAAGGGGTCAGCAGGGCTGTGGTGCATCTGAGGCCCATGATCCTCCTCCAAGATCATTCAGGTTGTTGACAGAATCCAGCTCCTTGTGGTTTAAGACTGAAGGCTCCACTTTCTTGCTGGCTCTTCGCTGTGGATTGCTTCTAGTTCCCTAGGCTGCTTCCAAGTTCCAGCCATGAGTCCTTCTCACACATGTCAGTAATGGGACATCTGTTACCTCTATACTCTCTTTCTAGGCCTCACCTGATTAGGTCATACCCAGGATTAGCACCTGTTTGATTAACTTAAGTCAACTGATTGGGAGCCTTATTTATATTCACCTTTGCCATGTGAGGTAACTTAATCACAAGAGTAGTATCTCATCCACACTCCAGGAGGGAGGCCAAGGAGTGCACACCAGATGGCAGAAATCTAGCGTGCCATCTTTCTATTCTGCTAGTTGCGCCTACCTGTGTACCTCTGTAGATTATCCATCATTCCATCTACATTTATTCTTACCTTTTCAGTAGCAGCTTTACATTTAGTTCATAAATTATTAAGGTTGGTTATTATTTATGCTATAAATTTTAAAGTATTGTTCAATTTAGGAAAATTTAAAAATATAGATAGACAGAAATAAAAATTGCTCACCAGTGGAGAAAAGAATTACATGTTAGAAAATGTGTATTAAAGATGCTACATTTGATACTTGGAGTTCTACATATTCTTTAGGGCTAACTAACTAACTAATGTAACAGGCACTATCCCCAGTATATTACATACATTAATTCATCCTGTGATGCACAATAACCCCACAAGGTAGGAAATATTATTCTCCTTCTCATTTTTTTAATGAAAAGACCAAATCTCAGATAAATTAAGTCCTAGTTCATACAACTAGGATGTTATGGTGACTTATTAGACAGGGTTCATAGTTACTGTGTGTATAGGTTAAAACAAATAGACATGAATGGGTGTGCATATATGTGTGTGTGCAAATGTGCATGTATGCACAGTCACATGTATACATGCAAACAAAACTCATCATTTTGGATTCTGTAGTATGATTTGTAATTTGATTTCAAAAGTGAGCATCACTTATTCAGATCTTTTCATCATCATCATCAAAATAGCTCGAATTCATCATTAGTGGTTTGGACAGCAATGTTGCTATAAACTATTTTCTTGTTAATTGTTCAACTAATGCCTTGGGGTTTTTCATCAGAGAACACATTATCAATGAAATCAGTATGTAAACCATTAGTCAATTATTATTAATTTTTTTCTCTTAATTTAACTACAAGTGTTTTCTCTAATACAGAGAGCTTTATAGGATAACTGGTACACTTCCTGTGTAATTAGTTTAATCATGCCTCATGGTTTGCACCCAACTTTTAAGGTAATTTAAATTCTATCCCCAAGATCTAGTTACTTTTTCAATGTAAAATCTTGAACTGAATCTGACAAAATTTGTTTTGAGACTGTAGCAGGATTGAAAGGAATCAGTGGGTATCATCTCTTACATTTAACAAGGTTACTCACTGTGCATCATTCTTCCCTGTTTGGAAAGGAAATCACTGGAAATGAGGACATACACAGGCCTCCCATTATCTATCAGGGTTATTCACTTTCACAAGTTTGGCAGGACCACCCTTCTCGCCCCTTCCTGTTTCTCTGAACCATGAACTGTTTCTCTGAGGTGTTCATCGCCCGAAGTGTACGCCTGGATTTTTCCACTTTATTTCCTACACTTGTTTTGTTTTTCATCAAAAGCATTCTGTCTCCTCTTCCCATCTCCTAACCTCATTTCTCCTCCTGTGTCATTAGCCCACAGGTAGAAAGCTCTGTTCCAGGCCTTTTCAGTCGCCCCTCCTCTGTCCACCTCTTCGCAGGCTGTCTTTGTTATAAACCTTTGTAATCACTCAGCGACGACTCCTGCATCCTGGCTCAGCTATTTCAGCTCCTCACAATCACTATAAATCTTAGAATTCAATTCTGCTCATACAGCTTCAATTGAAAGTCTAGGAGCCAACTCACTGATCAAATGCGGCCTGAAAAGAGCTCTTCTTCCAAACTGATGACCCGCTCGCCTGCCTTCCTCTGGGTTCACTGTTGGGTACCACAGATGGCATCAACCTGCCAGGCCTAAACTTCTCACTGTGTGTCAATCATGGCAACAGGCTCAGACTACAGAACTTCACAGGTGTTTTATGAACTTTAAACCAAAAAAAGGAGAAAGAACTGTGAAGGTTGAGTGAGACCCATGATATGGGACAGGTTCCAGAAAGGGCATGTAGGACACCAGACGGAGACCAGATTAGCAGCTTTAATCTCTATCAGGCCCCTCACAGTCACCTTGGTTGCCTTCAGCATGCTTCCCTCAGATGCAAAGGCACCCACCTCCAAATATTTTACAGATCTCTTGTCAGAGCAGCAGCGGAAACCTTACAGGAATCTGCTTCTCTGGGTTGTTCTGAGTGACTGTGTGTCCATGAATTCTTCTTTAAGTTCTCCTATTCAACTACACCAGGGCTGGCTCCTGCAGGAACCCTGACCACTGTACTAACTGTTGGGAATTTAGTTCAAGTTCCTCCTTTATCCTCTACTCACTAGTTATAGGTGCCAGGTCTGAGCCCCTCTGCCTGGGTCTTAGAGAAGCCATGAAAGGTTGTGGGTATATAAGAATGAGTCTTTACTGCTGAAGCCAGTGGTCGTATAGCCATCAGACTAATAACTCTCCTCACAACAAAGTCCGTAGGCAGGAAACTGGACACTGGCTGGTGAACATATATCTTTCCCATAAAGCAGCACCAGTCTCTACACACTGCCTCCTAGACTTACCGCCTCACATCCTAGTGGTACTTGAGATCTCCGGTTCAGTAGCTTCTCCTATCTCTCCTGCCCAGCTGCTCTTTCTAGCAGACTTCTCACTCCATCCTCAGCCAACTCCAGCCACCTCCAGCTAACTACCTGTTCAGTAACCTATTTTTATACCATTTAGACAAAGAAGGCTTCGTGCCAATTGTTACATCAATTATATTGGCTACTGAGGGTCACAGTGTGCCATGTGTCCTTGCACCCGGTCATGGTATCTTGGCCTGATTAGGATTCCCAGGCTCAGAGTCCTTGAACATTCCATTTAGGCACATGTCCAGAGAGGCCTTTGGCCATTCCGGTATATTGATAACAAGGCTTCTGTGTTCCCACCAGCCTTGACTATCCAGGGACCTGGCATCATTCCCACACCTCCCTAAATAATGTTTTAAATCAGTGGTGGGGAACCTTTTTTCTTCCTAGTGCCATTTGGATATTTGTAATATTACTTGAGGCCTGGGAGAATCTTGCCAAGCCCACCCCAATCAGGGCTGATCGGACTGGCCAGCCAAGGTAGGGGCCACGGACAGTTGGCCACTGCCAGACCTTCCCCCTGTCTAACTCCTGGTTGAACTTCTGGTTGAACTTCCGGTGGAGGGGACATTTTGCATATTAGCCTTTTATTATATAAGAAAATTCATGGGCCATACAAAATTTTCAACTTAAAAATTAGCCAGCTACATTTAGTCAAATATTTAATTAAGATACTCCTAATGCCTTGCCAGAGCTAGACCAAATGATTTCATGAGCCATACAGACCTTCCCCACCCTTATATAAACACTGACTTTTTGGTGTTTTAAAAGCACTGATATTCTTATGTGATCTCCCTGCTCAAAGCTGAACATAGCTTCACATTGTCTCTGACTGGGAACTACCCTGTGATTTCCTCTGACATTTAAGGTATGAACTTGTCTATCAGGCAGGAGGAAAAGAAAATAACTTGGAAAAATCCAGTTAAGATCAGCTTATAGCTTTGAGATCAAAACCAAAAAGCTCAAGAATAATCTCATACTTATTCACTAGAAATGTTCCTCTGGCGAAACATAAAGCCAGTACACTTGTATTTGTGTCTCTCCAAAACCTCTGTTGCACTGTTCAATTTTGTGGGTCTCCTTTCATGCCTTCTGAGGACATCAACTTCCATGTCACACAGTCCCTGGAAATTTTATTGGGAGAATCTCATGTAGACATTAATCTCTCATTTTATCTTGTGATTAATCGATGCAACCAAGAGAGTTTAATAATAAACTGCACCAATACCACAAGTTGTCTAAGCTGGCAAGAATTGGAGTCATGTTTCCTGAGCCTGACTTTAACGGGGACCCCTGAGCTCCTCAGTGCCACCCAGAAAGGCTGCCACTTGACAGTGTTTGGCTCATTCCCAGAGAGTGAGAAAATTACTTAGGAATGAGATATATCTGTGGATGAAGTTGTCACAATCTTTTCTTTTGCATTTGTATACAGAGGACTTTGTAAAACTGACTTCCTTTCACATAATTATTAATCTTGTGTCCTGTTTTTACTCATAGTTTTTAATCCACAAGTCAGCATTAAAAAGTGATACTAGCCAAGAATTTGCTACCATCATCATCATCACTATTATTATTCCTCTTTTTGCTTTTATATTTATAACTATTTATTCTATTGTTACTGGAACCCTGATGTAATTTCTTGAGTTCACCTGCTGGCCACACTGGCCCAAAGAAGTGCAGGAGTTTTCAGTACAGAGAGAAAACAATAGTTTGGTATCACATTGGCCAAACTATTGGCAGGGAGCTTATGCTATTAAAAAAACAACAACTCCCTGATGGTGTCTAGGTTACAGATCATACAGGGCAAAATCACAAGACACTGTAGGTTAGGAGTTCAGGGTCATGCTGGGAACTGGTTTGTCGGAGATGGGGTCAGGGTAATAAATCATCTTTTCCAATCTTGAGGACATTTCGGAGGTCTTTTCTAGCATCCTTCTAGCTGATCTGATGGAAAGGTAGCCAGGGCTAAGTTCCATCTTAGGGCTCAAGAGCTGAAACATAACTTAGGTCAAGTTGTTTTCTTTAGCTGCTGGAGGTCCAGCAGGCTTGTGACCATTTGTCAGGTCCAGCTTCTGTCTTCTGCTGCCTCAGGATTTGCTGATTATCTGGGGAAAGGCTTGGTCTCTGAGCTAGGATTTAAAACTAAATCAGTCATAAGGACCCTTAGTTTCACTGTTCTCCATTGGAACCATATGGAACCATTCTGTTTTTCAGCTCACTTGTTGTACCTCTGGTTACAAGATTGTGATTAGGCAGCATGCTTCTAAGAGATGAAATGAAGGCTTTAGCTGATGCAGACATCAGGATTTGGAGGGGTGAGCAGGGAATTTATTAGTGCATTGTAGAAGCAAGCCAACTATGGAACAAAAGCCAACATACTCTGTTTTCAATTTTTAAAAGACTGTGCAGCAATAGTGGGTATCTTGCTGAAGTTTCCCATTGATCCAGTATATACCATTTGCTCTCTGAATCTGAGGCATCCCATCATCAAAAACACTTTCTTCACCACCAGTGTTTTCTCATTCAAGAATGTCCTCGACTCTCACCCTATGTTAGAAGTTATGCTTCTCTTTCCCATGTCTTCCTCATTCTTATCATTCTCTCTCACCTAGGTATAGCACATCCTTTGGTAGCTTCTTGATCCTTTAATATAATCTATTCTCTCTGGAAGTTAGAAAAGCTTCCTCTTTGTCCAGGTTGTTCTGAAATGTCATAATGATGCCTTAGAGTGAGTCCATTTGCATCCCTGTGAGCTGGTGCTCATTTTTACTCTGGCAACTCCTTAATTTCATTTTCAATTTTCTGTCTGATTTTTCTCTTCTTTCTTTTCTCTCTCTTTCTAGAATGACTTGTCATCATGGTTTTAAATCAAAGAGCTTTTTTTCTGTCTAAAACTTCCTTTTCAATAGAACTCTAGTATTGCTTCATGAGTATAATACTTTTTTTTGTATCTCAAGGATAACACACATTTTCCTTCCCTTCTCCCATAGTTTTCTCCAAGTTCCTTCATTCTGCTCACTTTTTCTTTTCTTTTATGGCCTCTAAGCTCCTCAATTTTGCTTAGATTGCTAATAATGATTAATTATGTGTTTATTATACCAGTAAGGAGGGTTTTGTTGACTTTGAAATTTACTCTGTTAGAATGAACCTATATGCTGATGTTTTGAACATAGCCTCATTTTTTTTATCTTTCCCAAATGTATTTAAAAGCTCTCCCTCCCCCTTACTCTCAATAGTGTCCTGGTTTTGAAAATATATATTTTATCTAATAAAGATGGAAGGTGCAAATTGACCATCACTCCACCACAAAGATGGCAGCATCCACAGCCAATAAGAAGGGAATATGCAAATTGATGTGACAAAGATGGCAGCAGTTGGGCCAGGATGCTTGCATTGTCACAGTGGCATTCCACCGCACCACAGGCCTCTGGGCAGTGCATGCACACAGGCATGAAACAGCTGGGGTGGGGCTGGATCCCTGCTATGAGAGTGGCAGCAGGGGCTGAGGGAGCTACAGGAAGGAGTCAGGGTCTGAGTGAAGGCAGAAGGTGGCAACCAGAGCAAAGCCCCGGCTCCCGGGTGCTGGAGGGAAGCCAGTGCCAGAAGTTAGGGGAAGGAAGGCCTATTCTTGCATGAATCTTCATGAACCGAGCCTCTAATATGTGTGTATGTGTGTGTGTGTGTGTGTGTGTGTGTGTGTGTGTGTATGCATGTGTGTGTGTGTGTGTGTATATATATACACACACACACACATATATATATATACATACATATATATATTCATGTATAATGTATAGACATGTATGTATTTAAAATGTATATACATGTATATATGTTTGCATATATAATACACACCCGAGCTTTAGTGGAGATTTCAGAAAGGAAAAATGTTAGATGCCAATGCTTACTCACCATCCTAACCTGGAAACCTCTTATTCACTTTTAATCATCTAATGTAATACTATAGAACCAAATTGTTTTTCAAAAGTCATATTTTTTAATTCATCAAAATATTCAAAATTTTACTATCAACTACTAGTACTATCTCCTTTTTGTTTAAAGGATGTCATATTTCTTCCAGTGTCTATTATTGACTCTCTGTAAGAGATAATATGATAGATTCTTTCATCTGTAGTATTTCATTTATTCTTCACAGTCACCTTGAGAGGTTGTAGTATTCTAATTTTGAAGACAGATGAACTGAGACACAAATCAGGTTTTAATCCTTTACCAATAGCTAAATAATTGTTTAAACATCTTATCATGAATGGCTGCATCTATATGAAAGTTTACTAAAAGCTATTTATAAAAAATACTAGAGGCCTGGTGCACAAGATTCATGCATGGGCAGGGTGGGGGTTGTCCCTCAGCCAAGCCTGCACCCTTTCCAATCTGGGACACCTTGATTGCCCATTTAGACCTGTCCCACCGGGTCTAAATGGGCAATCAGACATCTCTCAAACAATCCAGGACTGCTGGCTCCCAACTTCTCACCTACCTGACTGCCTTCCTGATTGCCCCTAACTGCTTCTACCTGCCAGCCTTATCACCCTCTAACCACTCCCCTGACAGCCTGTTTGCCCCTAACTGTCCTCCCCTGAGGCCTTGTACCCCCCAACTGCTCTCTCCTGCAGGCCTGAGTCACCCACAACTGCCCTTCCCTGTAGGCCTGGTCACCCCCAACTTCCCTCCTCTGCCAGCCTGGTCACCCATAACTGTCCTCCCCTGCATGCTTGATCGCCCACATTGCCTTCCTTTGCAGGTCTGGTCCCTCCCAACTGCCCTCCCCTGCTGGCCATCTTGTGGTAGCCATCTTGTGTCTACATGGGGGCAGGATCTTTGACCACATGAGGGCAGCCATCTTGTATGTGGGAGTGATGGTCAATTTGCATATTACTCCTTTATTAGACAGGATAGAGTCCTGATGCATAGTGGGGCCACCTGGTTTGCCCTAAAGGGTGTCCCAGATCAGAGTGGGGGTTCCCTTGGGGTGTGGGGTGACCTGGGCAAGGGGCCTGCGGTTATTTGCAGGCCAGCCACACCCCCAGTGACCCAAGTGGATGCCCTGGTATCTGGGACTTATATATCTTCTATAATTGAAACTTTGTAGCGTGGATCGGAGCCAAGCCTTCTGCTCACTCTGTGGCTGCTGCCATTTCTGTAGGGATCCTATATGAAACTTTATAGCCTTAAGCAGAGGTCTGAGCTGGCAAGGGCAGGTGGAAAGCTTGGCTTCGTCCATTGCCTGGGAAACCCAAGCCTCCCTCCTACTCTCTGTGGCTGCAGCCATCTTGGTTGGGTTTATTTGCATATTCACCCCTGATTGGCTGGTGGGCATGGCTTGTGGGTATAGTGGATGTATGGTCAATTTGCATATTATTCTTTATTTGATAGGGCTAGGGGCCCAGTGCACAAAATTCGTGCACCGGGGGTGGGTGGTCCCTCAGCCCAACCTGCCCCCTCTCACATACTGGGAGCCCTCAGGTGATGTCCTTCTGATGCTTTGCCCCAGCCCCAGCTCCCCTGGCCAATCACAGGCTCTGCTCCAGCCTCGTCTGCCCAAGGCCAAAAGCCTCTGGCAGGTGACCTCAGCCAGGGGACCCACAGTGTCCTGTGATCCATCAATCGCTGGCTCTGATGGCTTACCTCACAGTGACCCAGGTGCCAGGATGTTCTGGGGACACAGGTGCTGGGCGTCTTTGTATTCAAATTAACTGCCATATTTGTTGGGTTAATTTGTATACTCACTCTGATTGGCTATGGGCGTATCAGAAGTAGGGTCAGTTTACATGTTTGTCTGTTATTAGTTAAGATTATTATATAGGACTAAAGGCCCAGTGCATGGATTTGTGCACCAGTGGGGTCCCTCAGCCTGGCCTATGTCCTCTCAGATTGGGATGTAATCAGCAGTCTGATATCCGCCAAAGGGATATAGTAGTGTGAGAAGTGGCAGGTGGCCAGGGAAGAACCCATGCCACTCTGCTCTTCATGGCCCCACTGCACCTGCCACCTCTGCTACTCAGTAAACTCAATGAGTGGTGCTCCCTCTTTGAGAGCACACTCACCACTAGGGGGCAGTTTCTGAATTGAGCATCTGTCCCCCTGGTGGTCAGAGCACATTATAGTGACCAGTCGACTGGTTGTTCATTCAGTCACTTTGGCTTTTATATGTATAGATATGTTTTTAATAGGAAGTTTCCTATTTTAAATGGCGTAAGTCTATCACTTTTCCTTTTTAATAGATTGAAACATTCTGAGAAACTCTCTGTTCTTATAATTATTATTACTAGTATTATTTTAAAATTTTCCCCTGTTCCTGACTTCTAGTTAACTGGCATCTAGGCTGTGATCCAGGGCATCTGTCTTACTCACTACTGAATCCAGGTGTGAACAGACTTATGTGGCTGGCTCTTTTAGTAGGTATGAGTAATCAGCAGAAGTTAAAGATAGATAAGAAGGTACTAGATAAGAAAATACATGTGAGACAGAAGTCCGCCCTAGCAACAATTAGGAGACAGATTTTTTTTTTTTCACAATGGGCTCAAAAGTTGTCTTTACAACCTGCTGTGTAAACTTGAAGGTCCAAGCTCTCTATCCTTTTAGGTGTTCCAACTGCTCCTTGTATTAATGCTTCTTTACACCAAATATTAAAACATTCTAGAATCAGGATTGAGTTTACTTTGTGATTAGGATCAAGCAAAGAGAACCCCCTAATTCAATGGCTGAACAGATCTCTTTAAGAATCCAGCCTTCGTCACCATTTGATAAGAAAATAGGTAAAGGGTTTCCTAGTTCCTTAATGTTTTTGATGGGAGAGTAGGAAGAGTCTCTTAATTATTTTAGCCAATGAACCTAGGTGAGCTTCAGTAATTTCACCAATAAAATCCCATCCCCCATAATATAACTAACAACTACATATATTTATGTCAATTAATAAAACATGAGGTGTTAACAGAGATAAATATAATTTACACACTTAGAGTAACTACCTCTGAAATCTGGTATTTTAATGGAAAGCTTGCTAGCCACATATGGAGCATGTGTCCTTGGTTATATTGATCCTTGGGTGTAAACTACCTAATTCACATGCAATTATATCACACTGTCCTTGTGGATGTTTTTCAAAAGTAAATTAAAAACCACAAAACAGGTTAATTGAGTAACTATCCAGATTGCCTACCAAGAATTTATAAAAGGAATGATGTCAATATAAGTTAGTAAATTTGGGAAACATTCACAAAAGATGGTTTTTAACACTGTTAGTATGTTGGTTAATTGTTGTGAAACACAACAACACATGTCCTAGTGATAGCTGTCATCAATGATGTTCCTAAGGTTATTGATCATACTGCTGACGGCTCTGGTAATTAACTGCAGCTCCAGGCCAGCTTTTTCCTCTATGTTTGCTCTTGCTCCTTTCCACTTTCTCATATCCTTATTAGTACAGCCCTCCCACAAAGTTCTCCCTCGGGTAGGATAAGAGAGATCTTATATGACTCTACCATGTCAATGTAATGTTACCTTTCCCAGTCTATTTTCATTTCAAGAGAATATCAAGAGGATTGAAAGTATATAGAAGAAATTCTCTCAAAATCATTCCTACCCTAGCCCGAGTTCTGCCATGTACAGAAAATAATAGCCCACATATTTTTTTTAATTTTCTAATTTATTATTTTATTTTTTAAAGTATTACAAATAGTGGTACATATGATTTCCTCCCCCGCATTGTCCTCCCCCTAGCTTCTACTACTCCCCAGCACATGTCCTCACCTGCCCCTGCACCCCCATGTCTTGTATCCATTGGTTATGCTTATATGCATGCATACAAGTCCTTCGGTTGATCTCTTACAGCCCCCGCCCCCCACCCTCCCAAGCCTTCCTCCTATAGTTTGACAGTCTGTTCAATGCTTCTTTGCCTCTGTATCAAATTTTCCCCTGTTTCTTTTCTTTAAAAAGATCTTGCATTTGCATACTGAAAATAAATGTATAAGAACAAAAAATTTTTGAGTCTTAGTTTCAGTGTCCAACTATTCTGAGTCCCAGTTTCAATGTCAAATAGTTTCTTATGTGTACATGTCAGCAATGGTACCTGGATGGTGGAGATATGGTGGAAATGCAGGTTCCATCCTCTCTGGTTTGGTCCTGGGCTGCCTGTAGCAAGGCACAGCTGCTGATTGCTAGCATTGGCAAGGGGTCATTAGTGTCTTCCATCTCCAGACTGTCTTTGCAGTTGGAGCAGACCTGTCAGTTCCTCTTTGTTGCAGGAATCTATATGGTCTTGGAGTTGTTTTCTGAAAATATACAAACATATTCTCAACAAAAAGTTAATAAAGGGATCTTTTCTGTAAATTAGACTTTGGATTCTTTTTATTTTTGCCCAAATGATTTTCATTTGGCTTATTTTGACATCATGTGTGTTTTTCATGGGTGTCCTGCTGTTGGCATTACAAATGGAAGTTACTTTTCTGGAGTAAGAATTTTCTAGATGTAATTTACTTACAGGATATTTTTCCTTACATGATATTACCCCACTATCCCCCCACTTTTTTTATTATTAATGGAGGCTTTTGGAGATTTTATATTGCAGTCTTGTTAACTTTAAATTTTAATTTTTACACAAAAATATGACTGCTTTAGGTTCTTTGGATGTCAGGCAATTTTACAATGAGGTGAACTACTAATAGAAATTTTAGTTAATATTTTAGGAACAGCTTTTTGTCCAGTACACTTAAATTTTCTTGAGTATTCACTTACTTCACTTGGCCAATTTAAATTAATCTGAAAACTTGATTACTATTTTACTGTTAAATTTAGTATTCAAGCAATAATATTAGTTTTCCCTGTAAATATTAGTGGAAAGGATTATTTGCATTCTTGAGTAGGCCCTGATTCTAGAGTGAATTTAGATATAGGGCAGCTGTTGCTGGCCGAGTCTCTGTCTGTAACCTGGGTCCCGATCTGAGCTGTGCTTGGGAGATGAAGCAGCCATGGGGCAGGAGACCTCCCTCAGAAGGGGTGAGAGTTCAGGCCCCTGCAAGGTTAGGAGGTGAGGGTCTGTACCCCACCTCTGTTGACCTTTTAGTTCCTGTTGTCCCCTCTGTGACTGTGCCTGTCTTAGGTTGTTCCTTCCCTGAGGAATCTTACCTGTCTCTGGCTAACCAGCCATCCTCCTGGGCCAAGCAGGGTGATGTGAGATTCAGTTCTGTCTCCTTGGTAGTCTATACCCCTGTGGCATCCACGCTCAGCAACTGCCTTGGGATCCCCTCGCCTGCTGGCAGGGTCCCGTTACTGATCACATATCTTGGGGGACTCAGGTTTCTTCTCCAGGGAGGGCCCAGCTCACACCATTGGGCGAGAGACAGATCCATGGTGTCAGCCACCCAGAGGCTTCAACCACAACTTGAACTGAAAGCTCAGGCAACAGCTGTGTGCACTTGGATTGTGAGAAGAGGGTCCCTCTTGGCAAAAAGGGCAAGTAGGGCCAATATAGATTGCTCCAGTGCCTTCCCAGTGCCTTAATTACTTCTGAAAGGGATTAATTCCTTTCCTGTCCTTTTTAAATTGCTGCCAAACATTTAAAGAATTAGTTTGTAAGTTTATTTGGGATAATTGTACAATATGCTGTTATCAAATATCAAAACTTATAATGTCATTGTAGAATAATATCATGTAAGGGAATTAGCCCACATAATTTTTAAAGGCTCTCCCATGTGAAGTGTTGGTTTTCTTGAGAGCTGATAAGCAGGGTTTCTATAACTAGCTACTCTGTCTTACTTTTGCTTTAACATCTACTTTATGTGTCTTTCTCCCTCACTATCTCATTCCATATTCAAAGCTAAAGGAAGATAATATCAGAGGGGGAAAAAGTGAATTAACTATTACATAGAGACAAAATATTAAGGGATACACTATGCAACAGAATACTTACTCTTCTGAAAATATAATTATTTATTAGCGTCCTATTCCCATTATTTCTACTCTCTTCAAGTTCTTTCTTCCCTTTGAAAATTCTAGATTCTACTTATTGCAAGGTTCACATTCCCCATATATAGTATTCCTTTTTAATATTTTGAAATCATAATCTCCATTCCTATTTGAAAGTAAAATATTTTGACTTCCACATATCATCTGAATATTTCCTCCATTATGGCAACATATTGTGAGGATCTGTGTATAATTTGGGGAAGGGTAGAATCCAGGTTAGCACATTGTGAGGGTCTGTAATTTGGGGAAGGGTAGAATCCAGGTTAATGCATTGTGAGGGTCTGTGTAAAATTTGGGATAAGGGTAGAATCCAGGTTAATACATTGTGAGGGTCTGTGTATAATTTTGGGTAAGGTAGAATCCAGGTTAATGCATTGTGAGGGTCTGTATAATTTTGGGAAGCTAAGAAGGCCGCTTATCCAGAGCTTCTGTGGAAGCTGCGTATTTTTGTCATTACATTGCTTTTCTGCACCATGCAGTTTTGACAGTAATTACAATCTTGTTTAGATATTTTGGGTTAATATTGGAAAGTAAAAGGGAATAGTTTCAGCTGTTTGAAGGAGGATATTAGAAAGAAGTTGGATTTGGAGGAGATTCGTTGTTAAAACCAGTGGTATTTCCTTTCTCCCACTTCAAGTCTTAGGCAGAAACCTTATGAAAACATTTGGGTGGACCATCGTGACCCCATCGAGCATTCCACTCTATCCTGCTGTCATTAAAATGAGCTTTTGGTGCCAGTTTAATTTGTCTATAGCTCTAGAGACCTGGACTTATTGATTGCTCTCCCTTTCATGTTAGCGCAATAAAGGAAAGAACAAAACAGTGTCTAAAAGAAGTCAATGTGTGAACATTTTCTTTGTCAGTATTCCTATGCCACAATGTTTTAATAGAGGGTTTATTAAAGATGTTCAAGACTGTAATAATTGTGCTCTAAAAAGGGATATTAATTTTCTGTCAGACTGGGAAAATAGTTAGTGCATAAATGATTCCTAAAACATAAAAAAATTATGGAAATTTTACAAAAATTAAAATCTCACCTTTAACAAAGTTGCAAAAGAAGTCACTCATTTATATCACATAATTATTGTTTTCAACACAAATGTAACTCTTCCACTTTTTGCCTTTTTTGAGCCTGAGAAGTTCACAGAGTTAATGACCCTTAAATCAAATTCAAGTCTAGTTTCTTAGTTTAATTTGCTAATTTAATTGCTATAGTTTTTTTCACATTTCTGAATATATTTATTAAATAGGCAGAAAAAAATTCTGAAATATTCTGCAAATCAGCCTCTTTTAACATAATCTTTATGTCAACACTTAGATTTCCCAGTTATTTTAGCAGATTCTGAATTGACAGGGCTCCATATCTCTTATTCTGGGCATTATCTTTCCCTTTTTTCAATTTGATGATCTCTGTGATATGGTTAGCAGCAACTCTAATGACAGAGATGATATAATGAAGCTCTCTCAGGCATTAGACAGCATGTATGCCAATTTCCCAGTTGTATACAACATCTATGTTTAGTATTCTATTTTTCCCTTGATACAAGTTTTAGAATTTGAATGTTTACCTAAGTTTACATAATTGTTCATTTATTCACTAAACTAATATATTTTAGTGCATATTATGTTCCAAGCACCAAGTATGATCACTAGACAAATATATTTCTGAAATAATTTAGCATAGTGTTATATCAGTGGCCAAGTCATTGTTATATGAGACAATGGATTTAAAGAAGAAAAATTTATAAATTTATTAATGTGCTATTTATAATCATTTGTAATAGATAAATAATCACCTAAGTCAAAACTTCTGAAGCTTCAGTGATTTATATACAATCACAAGTTTTTCAAAGCCCACAGATGACCAAGTTAATTATCTAATATTTTTTCAATTGACTCATTTTTAAAACTTATTCTCATCCAACACAACAATATCCATAAAATATTCTTTTTAATACTTAATGTTTCTTTTCTCTAATTTTCTGTTACAGTATTATTGTGGACATGTAACAGAACTAATATAATACAATATTTCTATAAGTATCAGTGGTAAGTACACTTTGGGAAATTCTGGCTTAACTAAATCCTTCTACCTAATTTAAAATTTCATTTTGCTGAAACTTTTAATTTGCATGGCTTTAGACCAAGAATTATAAATAGCACATTCCACACATTTTCTAAATCTAATACTTTATCTAAATTTAAGAAAGGCTTCTGCATAAGAATTTTATTTTGAATCACAAATATTATAATTGGGTAGTAAGTGATTAACTAGGACCCTAATCTGTTATTTTGCTAGCAGTGTATGCATGTTGACTCTAGTGTACTTTATTACCCACATCGGACCTTCAGACATTCCACTTCTTCTCTCCTTCCAACTATAACTATCCTATATAATAAAAGAGAAACATGCAAGTTTGATCGTACCTTCGCTCCTGATTGGCTATGCTACCAGCCAATCAGGAGCGGGGGCGGGGCCAAGTGGCATAAGTACTGGACCCAGGGGTGGAGATAAAATGGTGGTGATGGCAAGGGCCCAGCCCCCAGGGTGCAGTGAGTGGAAGTGGGGGCAAGCGCCCAGCCCCTGGGGCCGAGTGGTCGCACACAGCAGGGGCTGAGTTGAGCAGGGAGATGGCTTGGGCAGGCTGGGGGTGAGCCATCAGTTGGACATCCCCTGAGGGCTCCCAGTATATGAGAGGGAGCAGGTTGGGTTAAGGGACCACCCACTCCCAGTGCATGAATTTTGTGCACCAGGCCCCTAGTTCTATATAATATAAGGCTAATATGCAAATAGACCAAACAACTAAACAACCAAACAACCAGTCGCTATGGTATGCACTGACCACCAAGGGGCATGCACAGAACATGGTGGACATTGGCCATGGTGGGATGATGAAGCAGGTGAGCGGGGGCCCCAGACCAAAACGGGGCACTGGTCGGTGTCATTGGGGCAAGCCTCTGGTGGCTACTGAAAATTCATTGCTCCTGTGTGGCAAGGTCCTGCCTGGCACTTGCACCTGCTGCCAGTGCCATCCCTGCTCAGATCTGTTGCCAGCACTGTTGGTAACACCCGCTGCTTACACCCACTGCTGGTGCCTGGCACCTGCCCCAGTCACTCAGTGCCATCAGGGGATGTGAATGGTGGCTGCCAGCACCGATCACCGTGATTGCTCCTCAGGGTTTCTCCACCTACCCCAGCTCCTGAGGGGAGATTGGGGCTGGCACCCATTGCCAGTGCCAGCCCCACTCATACCTGCAGCTGGCACCAGAGCTGCTACTCGCACCTACTGCTGGTGCCTGGTCCTGATCGCTCAGCACCATCAGAGGGTACAAGTGGATCCAGTATTGTCAGCAAGTGGGAGTGGTGGTGGTGGGAGTGGGGCTGCTGGCAGACAGGGGGCTGAGGGCTATAGGGAGGAGGGTTTGGTGGGGAGAAGAAGGATGAGCCAAGACCCACCCCTGTGTCTACCACAGCCTCATGGCCCACAGTTCCTTAACAGGTGCGTGAATTTGTGCACTGGGCCCCTAGTGATTTAATATTTAGTGAACAATTCCTTGGCTCTGCATCTTTGCCCTCAAAGAATACAAGCTGTCCCAAGACCTTCTAAAATGGCTATGACTCCCAACCTGCTAGTTCTCTCTGCCCTTCCTGTTTGCTCCTCAGCCTCACCCTTTGCCAAACTCACAGTCTAGTGTACTAGATAATGCTTATTACACTTGCATAGAATTTTGAGCAAAAGAAAATCTTGATTACCTAGTCACACCCCATTTTATAGCTGAGAAAACAGATGCTTATATTTTGATAGCTCCAACTTAAATGCTGATATTTATTTAAATTGTGTTGGGCATAGTTAAAGCATGAATCCCAATACCAATGATATTTCGAACACTTCCTAAAAACACTTTATATTACTATTTATTTTTCAATCAGCATGCAAATATTTTGATTTTTATAGCATTTATTTATACAACATTGAGGTCATTCATCACCCCATTTTTAGACATTTGAAGGAAAGTGAGTGATTCCTATGCTCTATGTGCACACCCTCACATGAGATAGGGAGGGTTACTGTCCCCTTTTATGTCTGAGACCATTGAGGAATAGGCAGATAACTGACTTAAATGCAAAAATTAACTAGAAGAGCAGAAACCAGGGTTGTGTGATTTCAGAGGCCACCATCTCTGTCTCTTATTTATAGCCTACTTTATTCCCAATGTCATGCTAGAGGTATACAATCTATAAAACACATTTGTATCTTTAGTAGGCATTCAGTCTATTTTAAACATAGAAGTAATATAATTCACCAGATAGAAATCTGAATAACTTTTGCCAATTGTCAATATTTAAAGTTGTCTTCATAGGAGAAAAACATCATGATCATTGGTACACATGCAACACATGCTTGAAGGCCATTCCAGTCAAAATGCTCCGCATTGAAATAGCATGGCAGTGAGCTTGTGGTGTTGTTTGTTTTATTAGAAATAAGGCCAATGTAGAGCCCCTGGTAATGCAAGAGAAAAGCCCATGAAGGCAAGTTTGGTGCTCAGAGTAGGTGTGTAGGACTTTTCTGGCAAAAACACTACGACATAATATCAAGTGAACATCCCTTCTCCCATCTAAAGCTGATTAGTCATTGTCTCTAACTTGATAGCAACTCAGCAGTAATATGTGCTCAGCCTAGTTATCTGGAATAGAACAACAACAAGGAAGTTTCTAGTGGTACAGTGCTACAAAAGTCTGCATTCTATATAAAAATGTACACAAACTAGAAGAAACTATAATAATTAAACACTGCTATTTCGATATATAAATCATAAGAGAGATGGGATGGGATGTGAAAATGTGTATTTTTTCTCTTTGTGATATAAAAAAACTAGGAACTTTTAGGAGAAAGGGGAAGATATAAATAATTGTGTAGCTTATTAAAAACTTAGATGTTTATTAAAATTCTTTGCTAATAGAATTGGTACTTTCACTAAATTATAATGGCTTCTAGTTATAAGCAAGTGAATACCTATAATTGACAGCCAACCATAATCATGAGAACTGTGATGCCATAAATTAGCTTTGTAGCCTCAGTTCTTCAACCCGAGCAGGTTTACATGGCACTTGTAGATTTCATGTTCTCATTGCAGGTGACAGTGAGAGATTACATTAAGCTGGTTATTGATCATACTGTACAGGTTCACTTTACTGAAATGTAATCTCTTTTGACAAATCCCAATCTGACAAGGTATGCCATTTTCATGCCATACAGGCTCAGCAAGATGATATAAGGGACATCTAGAGGTTGGTTGAAGCCCCAAACTTTAGGCATTTCAAATCTAACCCATAGTGTTATATCAAAGTATGGAATTAAATTAAAAATATGAAAATATTTTTATGTATTAATATGTACCTATAAAATCATAGCACTTTGAAAAGTACAAAGCAATGAGACTAAGCATCTTCATGGAACTCTCTGGAGAGTATTACCATAAATAAATCAGTCTCTCTAGGGACCTGGGAATAAATGAAGTCTCAGGGAATAATGTTTTACATAGAATAACTCTCACAACAGAAAAAAACAAATAGCTTATAATTTTTCTCATTTTCAGCTTCTCTTATTAATTCTTTGCATACTTTTCCTTATAGTATATGAGTCGATCTGTTTCTATTTTTTCTGAACTAACGCCTGTCCTTCCCTAACTCTGCCACACAAATGTAACTATAGACAAAGCTACTAATATTGATCTAGACCAGAGATTTTCAATATTTTTTATCTCATAGCACACATAAACTAATTACTAAAAGTCTATGGCACACCAAAAAATATATTTTCTACTGCTCTGACAAATACATAGGTATAATTTTGATTCATTCACACCAGATGGCTATTGTTGTGTTGGCTATTGTCATTTTATTTTATTTGAAAATCTAAGGGTAAATAAATCAGTGCCCCTAACTAAATAGTCAGGTATTGGATGTTTTAAAATTTTTTGTTGCATGCCAGTATGCTGGAACACACCAATTGGAAATTGCTTATCTAGATTTCTCCTTGAAAGACAATGTACAAATCCGTTTAACTGCTGACTCCAATCCCCATAGCCTTCTTAATCACTATTGCTATATTCCTTTTTTTTTTCAAGATTTTGGTATGCAGGGAAAAATGCATTTGTCTGTTCCTGGAAACAGATGCCTAGAAAATCTAATAAGATGATATCCACTATACTGGTAGCATTATTATTCTTTAGATATGCTGTTTAAGCATAAAAGGTGGTAAAACCTAGGAGAATGACCCATTAACTAAAACTTGGTAGATTGGTGTATAAAACTAAAGAAACAATTAATTTAATTTATAATGAGAAATAATTATCCATAAACTCCCATACTCAAAATTCACATCACAATTGCATCCTCTCCCTATTGACAGTTCTGCATAATCAGATTATTTGGTGGTTTAGAGTCCATAGCAAAGGAATTACATAAATGACATGAATTGATGACATAAGGCTAAGCCTGTTTATTGCATTATCTTGACTATTTTCATCTGTTGACTAAACTTTTATCTCCACTGAATAGTTTCTTGACAATCACCAACTTCTTCTAGAACTCATTCATTTTTCCAAGCTTCCAAGGTTGAACAAATACCATCTGGTCATGTCTTTATATATAAATGAAGTAAGACATTAAAGTTAACTCTGCCAAACTTGCAAATCAACTCATCTCTCAGTTCATTTACATTTCCCCCACTCTGATCAATGTGTCAATTTTAAAGTTTCACTCATTGAGAGGAATTTTGTCTCCCATATTTATGTTTCAAGGTCCTCTTCATTGACTCCCCTAGGTAATCACAACATGATCTCCAAGGAGAGATACCCTGTAAGACAACATTCTGAAACATGAAGTTATACTTTTTGTTAAAGTCTTAAAGAAAATAGTTTGTTGATTCTCAGACGCACAGTTTTTCCACAATTTTAACTTCTCTGAAATCAGAATACATCTCATTAATACATCTCACTGTTGAGAGCATCAGACCATCTCTGTTGGCCAAGCAGAGACTGTGAAGCCAGTGTGCATGTAGCCAGAGCATCAAAGTTTGCAGACTAGGTGGCTTAGAATAAAAATCTGGAGACAATGGAGGAACGCTTTTTAAGAATGCCTCTGTCACCAATGTTTTTATAAAGACAGAGAACCACTATGTGGGGACATAATTGATTTTAATCGCAAAGTGTTTCAGGAGAGTTGGACTATGAATGTGAAGAAATTTATGGGAATAACCAATAACCAATTAATTTTACTATTTTCAAGTATCCACTAAAGTCATATAATTAAATAAAATTAAAAGAGCTCTGTTAAGATGTTTTACTTTTTCTTTTTTAGTGGTACATAATAGTCTAGTTTATAATCCCTGATCTTCTAAATTATGAAATTTGATGATATATATTTTAAGCAATAATTTATCTATAAGCATATACTAGTATTCACTATTTTGGAAATATCTATGGGCTAAAGTCAACATGTTTTTAGAGATAGACAAATCGTCATTTATTTAATCCCTGTTAAGGAGGATGGTAGGAGATCATCACTCTTAATCTGAAAGGTGTAGCTGGTAAACTCAAAGGATATTTTAAAATTCTGCCCAATAGTAAATGGAAAAAAAATAGAAGTTGTTTTTATTCACTAGGTGTGATAAACAGCTGGTTTTTTTTGTTTTCCTTTGTTTATTTGATGTTTTGTTTTGTTTTGTTACCATATACTTAAACCTGTTACATGGCTTGTATGTAGAAACCAGGAGAAAAATTTACATTTCGTAAATGAGATAGAGAAGTGAAAATGTCTTCCTTGCATCTGTAAATGGAATTTCCTAGAAGGGTAGATTGACAGCATCACTACTATTTATGGGAAAACTCAGGGCTTCTTGCCTCCTGATCTGCTCTGGAAGGTGCTCCTGGGATAAGTGACTAGGTATTGCAGAGGCTGCAGTGGGGACACATCTTAATTCTCACACACAGGCTACTCTGCTGCGGCCTCTTTGGGGAGGCGCCACAAAACCCTCCCAGGCCCATCAGCAGCTCCCAGGCCCAGGAACAAGGCTGCTTTTGATGACCTGAGGTCTCAAGGTGCACAGTCAAGGGAGAGATTGATTGATGGGGATGGCCCTCCCTGAGAATCTCAGGAACCCTTTCTGGGACCTGTAGGCTGGCTGGCTCCCAGCAGTCTTTGAATGTCCTTGCAGCCCAAGGGGCCTCCTGCCTGCACTTTGTTGCTGGACAGAAATACTTGCATGAAGTCCCATTCCTGTGGTTTGATTTAATGTCATATCCTTAAATGTCACTTCCAAGTCAATAGCAGCTATATTTACAGACCTGGGTGGATTGGCTTGCACAATAAAGATAGCAATTAAATTGTATTATTTTAAATGTTTATCATTGTAGATTGAATTATTTTATATGCCGATATAATTGTTTAAAGCCACATAGAAAGTAAATATTATTACAATGAGTTAGGGATGAAATAACTTTGGTGAAAAATTTTATATGTATGCAAATTTTCATATATATAACTAACTTTTTATATAATGTTTTATAATATTAATATATAAAAATATGTACTGCATAGTACATTATATAAAATATATTGACATTATGTATAATTATATGTAACTAAGTATATGGAATAATTTTGAATATAAATACATGTTTAAAATGTTGTACATGTATATAAAAATATGCATATATGTAAAATCACTCACCAAAGTTATATATATGTAAATAAGATAATTAATTTATAAAATATAACATAATTTATATACACAATATTTTACATATTGATTAAAAATAAATACAAAAAATATGCCATTAATGCTAGGTATAGATAAAGAGCAGAGGTAATTTGAAGTCAAACTGCACAGTTTATAATCTTCTGCCCTTAATAAATTTAGATGTGAAATAATTGACCAATTTATTTTTAATTATTTTTGTGAAATTCTTCTTGTGTTTTACTCCCCTAAAGATATAGCAAGAAAAATAAAGAAAAGGAGGGAGACAGGGCTGGGTAAGTACTGGGGCAGAAACATCACAAAAATGCTCATTACAGCATCACCTTGCCGCATGTGAATGTTGGCTGGTGATACAGTTGTTCCCAGTACAAGCACAGCGGTCAGGGCTGAAGTCAGACTCAGACGGTCTGTAGCTACAGAGAACAGGGCTACTTTTTCTCATTCATAAAAAGGTACTATATGGGCAACTGTGATCCAACTGGTAGAAATACACTTTGCCCACCCAGGCAACATAGAGTCTAGCATTACACACATAGAAATTCAAGCTGTTATGTTGATCATTACCTTTTCTAGGCACTCTCTTTTGATATCCAATGACACTTCGGAGCAAAGTAGTTTAATTAGTACTTTTGGGGGTGTTAGAATGGGAACCAAAGGAATCCCAAAGAAAGTAGTAAGAAAAAGAGAGAGGGGCTGAAAGCAGGCTTACCTTTCTTGGATCACCTGAGCATCCAGGTATGTGGATCATGGGCACATCTCATTAAACACTGGCTTTCTATTTGATTTATAGCATGAAGAACCAGCATTTGAAAATTAGCACTATGATTAAAACATTCCTTGAATCTCCTCAATTCATAAGTGATATTGGGACAAGACTCATGTCCAATGCTCATAAGACTAGAGTTCAGACTGTTGTCAAGAGAAATTTCATATCTGTACTTTTTCCAGAATTAAGTCGTCAAGTCTTCCTCCACTCAAATCTCATCAGCTGGGTACCACAGGCAGCTGATGGAAACAAGAGAATTTCAGTGCTGGTTTCTGCTTGGCTGCCGATGCCTACATGTCAGCATATTTTAAATTTCTCAGTTTCATTTTTGAAGTTCATATACCTTGGGCTTTGTGTAACCATAAAGATTAAACTTCTCTCTAACATAGACTGTGACGGAAAGCTGGGCTTATAGAGTTGGAAGCGTTCCGTTGTAGAATCATCCATCTAAAAGCAAGAGCAAAGATTTATTGATACTTGGCAAAATCCTGCCAGTCCATTCTTCACTGTCCACCTCGCTCCTGAAGATAACACATCCGTTTAAAGACAAATAAGACTCATAGTGGTATTTCACTTAGAACCTCATGATAGAGAACTCAATATATTAGAACACACACTGTAGCATTTGTTTCTAATTATTTTACATTTCTTTTGTATGTGTGTGTTTTCCCTTTCATGGCAGAATGAGAGGAGAAAATGGCATTATGTGAAAATAAAGCTATCAGAAGCAAGAAGTCTTTAACTATGTTTCTCTGACTTCTGAATGACTGTAGGACTGTGAAAAAAATCAATTTGCCTTCCTGGGACTCTGTTTTCTTATTTATAAAATGAGACAATTGAACTTCAAGCTCACATACAACCATAAATGTACCATAATATTAGTGAGTTATTCAGATCTATTTCTAAATCAAAACATGAGACTATTTTATAAACTGTAGAATTACTTTTAGTCTCAGACTTTCTTTCTTTAAAAGAGAAAGAGAAGGAAAAAGAGGGGCCTTTTAAGAAATCTAATCATTCTATTTGAAAGAGAAGGGGAATCCTATCTAATAAAAGAGTGATATGCAAATTGACCATACCTCTAATCAAGCCATGCCTACAGCCACACCCACCAGCCAATCAGGAGCAGATTATGCAAATAAACCCCAAACCAAGATTGCTGCTGCCACTAAGAGCAGGAGGGAGGCTTGGGTTTCCCCAGCAATGGAGGAAGTCAAGCTTTCTGCCTGCCATTGCCAGCCTAGGCCTCCACTCAATGCTACAAAGTTTCAATTATAAAAGATACATAATCCCAACAGAAATGGAGGCAGCCACGGAGCTGGAGAGAGAAGAGGCTAGGGTTGCCAGGGTGATGGAGGAAGCCAAACTTCTGTATCCCTAGCCTAGGCCTCCACTCTAGGCTACAAAGTTTCAAACAGAAATGGCTGTCACCACAGAGCAAACACAAGGCTTGGTTCCACTCCAGGATACAAAGTTTCAATTGTAGACATAAATTAATCCCAGATTTCAGGGCCTCCGTTTGGGTCGCTGGGGAGTGTGGCCAGCCTGTAAACCACCATAGGCCCCTCACCCAGGCCACCACACACCTCAAGGGAACCCCCACCCTGATCTAGAACACCCTTCAGGGAAAACTATCTGGTCCCCACCATGCATGCACCAGGCCTCTATCCTATCTAATAAAAGAGCAATATGCATATTGACCATCACTCCAACACACAAGAGGGCTGCCCCCATGTGGTCAAAGATCCTGCCCCCATGTAGACACAAGATAGCCACCATAAGATGGCCAGCAGGGGAGGACAGTGCGAAGTTCCAGGCCCACAAGGGAGGGCAGTTGTGGGCCATCAGGCCAGCAGGGTAGGGCAGTTAGGGGTGACCAGGCTGGCAGTGGAAGGAAGTTGGGGCAAATAGGCTGGCAGGGGAACAGTTAGACATCAATTAGGCTGGCAGGGTAGTGATTAGGGGGTGATCAGACTGGCAGGCAGAAGCAGTTAGGGGCAATCAGGGAGGCAGGCAGGTGAGCAATTTGGAGCCAGCAGTACTGGATTGTGAGAAGGATGTCTGACTGCCCATTTGGGCCCGATCCTACTGGGATCAGACCTAAACGTGCAGTTGGACATCCCTCAAGGGGTCCCAGATTGGAGAGGATGCAAGCTGGGCTGAGGGACATCAACCGCCCCCCTCGCACCCCCCCCCCCCGTGCATGAATTTCATGCACTGGGCCTCTAGTGTTTTATAAGGACCCCATTGTATTTACAAAAGATCAGAGCTATTGGCAGACCCAGGGTTAGGACTTAGAATCCAAGTCCTCAGCAAAGAATAGATGTTGTTTCCAAAACCCAATTCCAAGTTTCCAGTGGAGATGACCAACTTGGCCCTACTTGGGGACATTCAGTTATAAACAGATATCTGGGGTAATCTCAAACAAATACCTCAAAAGGCCCTTTATGAAGAGACAGTTCTCAAACTAGATGCCACAATGTGGGCAGATAAATTCAGTTAACTGAAGTGCTTGTCTGTGACTTTCCTAGCTATAGTACCCCAAAGATTTGAATATTTAAATATAAAAGAAGAAATACTGCCCTGGGTTTTATTTCTTGACTACCCAAGAAAATTAATCAGTAAGTTACTTTCTTCTCTACATTGATACAATCACTAGAATCGCCCTAAATGAATGTACCATTATGTTCTCCCATTGTAGCAGCAGGCTTTAGTGGAGGGACAACTGGAGCAGCCTGGTGCTGGAACAGAGAAACTCTGAATTCCTTCAGGCAACTGACCTTTATGGGGATTATGGCGTGGCATCAGTAACTCAGAACCTAATGACAAGTGCTGGCTTATAGACCGCGGCCTCATCACTTACTCAAGTTTGAGACATTTTTACCGGTTCACTGCTTTACTTTAAACTATCATTAGTTGCAGCAGCTACAAAAAGGAGTAGACACTAGCAATGAAAAAGAGTACCACCTGCATTCCAAGGGCAGGTTACTTCCTTCATGGAGACGGCATTCACTTTTGAAGCCCAATGTGATGGGTTGGACACCAAAATCTAATATTATGAATGACCCATTTATTCTTGTTTAAGATTTGCTTGTACCATGAATTGAGAATAGCTCTTACTACTTCCTTAAAGAACCACAGGCATTTAGAATTGAATGGCTTCTTAGAAATGATCAAGTCCTTACTCTTTATTGCATTTGAGAAACAAAGATCTGAAGAAACAAAGCAAATTTCTAAAAAAAAAAAAAAATCACACACATGTCTCATAAAAGTGCTACAACTTGTATTGTATTGAATCACCCCCCCAACTCCCTACTGTACCTCACATGCACATAATTCAATTAATTATAATCTTTGGCTTGTGTGATACTCTAACTAATCAACATTTATCAATACTCCTATTTAATAAAAGCCTAATATGCAAATCAACCAAGTGGCAGAATGACCAGTCACTATTACTTGCACTGACCAGCAGGGGGAAGATGCTCAATGCAGAAGCTGCCCCCAGCCTGCAGGCCCCAGGCCAGCCAAGGCAGGTGCCAGCAGGTTCCCCTGATCACCCTGTCAGTCGCCCTGCAGATGGGTCCTTATCACCAGCCAGGCCTAGGGACCCCACCCGCGCACAACGTTCATGCACTAGGCCTCTAGAAATATAATAAGGGCCTATGGACCCACCATCCCCCAAGAGCTAGGATGGTGGCAATAACATACTAAACTTAGGGTACTTCCTATCCCACTCCCTGTTTTCTGTGAATAAGTGGCAATGGTCAACCTGAATCCTGCATTTCATTGATGTCTTTTTCTTGCATGCAGATGCAGTCCTTAAAAAGCATATATTTTTAGTTTTATAAGATTTATAAACAGTATATCATTCGTGATTAACTTAATATTACATTACTAGGGTTCACCCATGTTGCTCTATGTGCCTCCACTGGCCCACAGCGTATTTATCTCTCACATTAGAGGTTTATGGATCATCTGTGAGTTTTCCTACTGCATGAATAGTGAATATGAATATTCTTGTTCTAAAGTTTCAAGAGTTCCTGAGGCGTTTATTTTAAGCAAGAATTACTAGGTAAGAGACTGTACAAATGTTTGGCCTTGCAAGGTAATGATAAAATGTGTCCCACAGTGGGGGTATGTATGTGCACCCCCATGTTCAATGTATGAGATCCTGTAGCCGGTGTTTATCAGAGGCCAGAAGGCTTTTCCTCTTAAAGGCTTGACAGTAAATAGTTTAGGCTTTGAGGGTCACACGCAGCCTTGGTGGCAATTACTTAACTCTGCCACGTAGGTGACACGGCCAGCATGTCAATGAATGGGCATGTGCTCCCATAGAGCTTATTTTATGGGCACTGAAATTTGACTTTCCCAAGTTCTTCACATTGCAAAATGCTATTCTTCCCTTGTGTTTTTTTAACCATTTAAAAGTATAAACAAACATTCTTAGTTTGTGGGAAGTACAAAAATCTTATTTCATCATTGCTTTTTGTTTTAGATTTATTTATAAATTTATTGATAACCTCTTATATGTTATACACTGCTCCAAATACTGAGGATTCTGTCAGTAAATTAAATATATTATGATCAAATGGTGATAAGTATTATAAAGTCAAGTCAAGGGAAGTGGATGTTGATGACAGGAGGTGATGTCTTAGACAGAAAGTTCAGGAAAGACCTCGCTGATGGAATGACATTTGAGCTGAGATCTTATTTTTTATTTTATTTTTCAATTATAGTTGACATTCAATATTATTTTGTGTTAATTTCAGATGTACAGCATAGTGGTTAGATGATTATATAATACTAGAGACCTGGCACATGAAATTCATGCACAGGAACGATCCCTCGTCCTTGCCTCCGATCAGGACCATCTTCTCCAGCTGCCCGCAGCTGGCTCCACCATCCATCACCACCCACCCCTGTTTCCCAGTTTGCCATTGAGTGATCAGTGCCTGACAGCCAGGGGAAGAGACCAAGAGGTCAGCTATTCCCACCAGCTCACCAGCCCCATCCCTGCAGAGGGTAGTAATCAGGCAATTGGAGCCTGTCTGCTGGAACCAAGAGGTGCTCAGTGTGCCTCATAGTGACTGGTCCAGTGGTCATTCTGGCCATTCTGCCGTTAAGATCAACTTGCATATTACCCTTTTATTATATAGGACAAAAGGCCAGTGCATGAATTTGTGCACAGATGGGGGCCCTTGGCCTGGTCAGTGATTGGGGCCAATCAATACTTATTAGGGCCAGCTAGCTGTGGGGAGGGACCACAGGAGGTTGGCTGTGGGAGCGCACTGACCCCCAGGGGGCAGCTCTGAGCATCTGCCCCCTGGTGGTCATTGTGCATCATAGCTACTGGCCAGTCATCCAGTTATAACAGTTGCTTAGGCTTTTATATATACTAGTATAGATACAAAGTTATATCCTCCAATAAATCTAGTACACACCTGGCCCCATACATAGCCATCACAATATTATTGACTCTGTTCTGTATGCTGCACTTTGCATCTCTATACTACCAATTTGTACTTTTCAGTCTCTTCCCTTTTCACCCAGCTCTCTAACACCTCTCCCATCTGGCAATCATCAGTCTGTTTTCTGTATCTATGAGTTTGTTTCCATTTTTTTGTTCATTTCTTTTGTTCTTTACATTCCTCACATAAGTAAAATCAGGTATTTGTCTTTCTTTGTCTGATTTATTTCACTTAGCATAATACCCTCTAGGTCCATCTATGTTGTCTCATATGGTAAGATTTCATTCCTTTTTATGGCACAGTAATATTCCATGGTATATATGTACCACTTATATATACAGTCATCTATTAATAGACACTTAGGTTGCTTCCATTGTGGTACCCCACATTGGGCTCCAAAATGTGACATCCCTGTTCGGGTGCCAAAATGTGGGAACCCTTTTCATGTCCTGTGCAATTCAGGGTCCCTGGTTTGGGGTTTGGGTTTCTGGAGGAGGCTACATACAAATGAATCAAGAGACCCAGGAAAATATTAATTTGTAAAATGGGGCCAGGTGGTAGTCCAACTCTAGTGGCAGAACTCCCACTCGCTCTGGCTTCACCACTCCTTTTATTAAGATTAAAATTATAAGATACAGCTGTATCCTCCAGGCCAGAAACACCAGTAAAAGTCAATCAGTAGATCTTCTTAGAACTAACAGGTGGAGGCTGCTTCAGCCATCAACATCCCAATAACCAGCTCCAATCCCTCAGAGCAATCAAGGTTGACCAACCCTCCAAACTTCCTATCCACAGCTTTCTATTATTAAAACACTGATTGGCTCCTGGCATTACATATCTTGGCTATCTATAATAATCTACAATAATAAAAGCATAATATGCTAATTAGAACATACATCCTTCTAGACATCCTTCCTTCCTGACAAAGCCACAATAGATAGAGGCCGCAGAGACCCCAGCAATGGGCAGGGCCAGGGCCAAGACCCTTGCATGAATTTCATGCATTGGGCATCTAGTTATAAATAATACTGCTATGAACATAGGGGTGTATATATCTTTTCAAATTAGTGTTTTAGATTTTTTTCCAGATATATACCCAGAAGTGGAATTGCTGGTTCATAAGGTAGTTCTGTTTTTTTTTTTGTTTTGTTTTGTTTTGCCAGCCCTCCATACTATTTTCCACAGTGGCTATACCAATTTGCAATTCTAACAACAGTACATGGAGGTTCCCTTTCCTCCACATTCTCACCAATACTTATTTGCTTATTTATTGATGGTAGCCATTTTGACAGGTATGAGGTGATATCTCGTTGTGATTATAATTTTTATTTATCTGATGATTAGTAAAGTAGAGCATATTTTCATATATCTATTGGCCATCTGTATTTCCTCTTTGGAGACATATCTATTCAAATCCTCTGCCCATTTATTAATTGGATTGGGGTTTTTTTTGCTGTTGAATTGTTGTATGAGGTTTTTTTAATATAAATTTTGGATATAACTTCTTATCAAGTTTATCATCGGCATTGAGCTCTCATATTGAAACTAGATGCCTGGTGCATAAAATTCATGCATGGGAGAGGAGTTCCCTCAGCCCAATCTGCACCATCTCCAATCTGGGACCCCTCAGGGAATGTCTGACTGCCGCTTTAGGCCCAATCCCAGGGTTTGGGCCTAAATCGGCAGTCAGACATCCCTCTGACAATCCTGGAACACTGGCTCCTAATTTCTCACCTGCCTGCCTGCCTGGCCTGCTCACCCCATGCAGTCTGCTTGCTCAGGCATTTGGTCATCCCTCACTAACTCCCTGCTGGCCTGGTCATAGACAGCCATTTTGTGAGGGTGCAATGGTCAATATACATATTACCTCTTTATTATATAGGATGAGGATTGAGACATATAAAATATCTGAGAGGAAACTGTTCCAGTGAGAGAGAATAGCAAAACTATACGCTATTTGTATTTCTAATGCCATGCTGGACATCTCTCCCCAAATATGCCACAAGCTCCTCTGACTCCATTTGTCAATTTGAATTTATCACCTACTACAATATTTGGTTTCTCAACTTAGGAAAAGATATCTCTATTAACCTATCATCCTGACCAATAACTTTTGAATATGTTTACCTCTTTCTTCCATTTTACCTAAAACATCTATTTAGTCAACAAGTACTTCTAATTTTATTTCTTTAGTACCTGTATTAGTTTGCTAGGGCTGCTGTAACAAAAGATCACAGACTGGATGACTTAACAGAAATTCATTTTCTCACAGTTCTGGAGGCTGAAGCTCAAAATCAAGGTGTTGGCATGGCTGGATTCTTCTGAGACCTCTCTCCTTGTCTTGATTACAGACAGCCATATGGTCTTTCTCTGTGTGTGAGCTTCCCTGGTGTCTTTCCCTCTTCTTATGAAGATACCAGTAAGACTGGATTGGGTCCCAACCTAACAGCCTCATTTTCACTTAATCACCTCTTAAAGGTACTTTCTCTAAATGCAGTCACATTCGGAGGCACTGGGGAGCTAGAGCTTCAACACATGAATTGTGAAGGCACATCATTAGGCCTGTAATAGAATCTTTTTTTAATTGTTTTTTTATTGTTTAAAGTATTATAAATAGTAGTATATATGTTTCCTTTTTCCCCCCCATTAACCTCCCCCCGGCCTCCCCTAGCCCCAGCACACGCCCTCACCTGCCCCTCCCCCACCAGAGTCTTGTATCCACTGGTTATGCTTAATGCACGCATACAAGTCCTTCAGTTGATCTCTTATAGCCCTCAGCCCCCAACCTCCCCTGCCTTCCCACTGTAGGTTGACAGTCTGTTCAATGCTTCTTTGCCTCTGTATCTATTTTTCCCCCATTTCATTTTTTTTTAATCTTGCATCTGCATACTAGAAATAAACATATAATAACAAAAAATGTTTGAGTCTCAATTTCAATGTCTAACAGTCCTGAGTCCCAGTTTCAATGTCAAATAGTTCCTTATGTGTACATGTCAGCAATGATATCTGGATGGTGGACAAATGGTGGCAATACATGTCCCACCCTCTCTGGTTTGATCCTGGGCAAAGGCCTGTAATAGAATCTTTAATTTAATCCCCCATTTCTCTATTTTTAAGGTCATTTCTTACTTAAGGTTCCTCTCTCTTCATTTATATTTACCAGTTTTCTGATTGTGGTTCATACTCTTATGGTCAGTTCTCACCATAGCTGGTGGGATAATCATGCAAAAATGAAAACGTGATTCTGTTTTATTCTGCTTGAATCCTTCACTGGTTCCCCTTCAGAATAATGCTCACTAGCACATTATATGGTCAAGGAGCTACACCTGTCTGCATGTCCAATCTTCTTTCACACCAGGTAAATTCTCCCCCTTCTACTGCAGTCATAGTAAACGTCTTGCAGCTTAGGGCCTTTGCAGATTTTCTTTGCCTAAAATACCACCCTCTCTTCTAATCCAGTCTGTTTGCATGGTTAATTAACATATTGCACCAGGCACAGCTCAATATCCTCTTCTGTGAAAGACATTAGCAGATTGACATGTTCAACAGAATCCAAGTTAGCAGTTCTTGCTGTACACTCTCCTAGACCATGTGATAGCATGTAATTATGTCCACGTTGGCCTGTGAGGAGGACTGGGAGCAGGCACTGTGTCATGGTTTATTCTTGTGTCTTTATAATAGCCAACTGGGTACTCCACTTAGGCACTCAGTAAATATTAGTAAATACTTGATACATAAGTGAATGAATGAATAAATGAATTAATAAAACCATTACCTAGAAGGAATATTTTTAAATATTATTTCTATCCTCTATTGCCAGTATTTTAAAAGGTATCAATTATGATTTTAAAATAAACCATTAGGTTTTACTAAGCAAAAAAAGATGGCTATAAAATGGCATAATTATGGTATAATTATGACAATTTATATATAGCCAAAGACACCAAGAATTAATAACTGATATTTAAAACTGGTTGTTTTTGTATATAGGCAATGAATGTATATAATTTATTTCCTTTTTCCACACTTAAGCATTTTTTAAAAAGCCTCGGTTCTATGAAATGTCCAATGTTACTGATATTAACAAATTTACCACCTTTTCTTCAATAGTCTGAAATTGTTCCCTCCTTTACATTTCACTGTTAAAAAATAAAAAGTATGTGCAACAAATTACATTGCCACAAATACATATTTTCAGAGGAACCAAAATAAAACACATAACAAAGCTTGGAGGATACATTTCTCCGACTCACATGAAATTTCCATGAAGCCCTTTATAACATTTCCAACTTGTGGCCCTGAGGACAAATGAAAAGTCTAGTCTTTGATCAGGGTTACTTAAAGCTAAAATTATCTACAATTACAGAGAAACTCTCCCACCTGACCACACCCTGCTGCTTCAAAGGTGACCACTCTCCCCACAGTTCACATATGGCATAGATACAGAAATGCAAGGCAAAGACTTGGATAAAAAGACTAACCCTTACTCAAAACATTATTTCCATTGATACTGTTCCCTGAATGTTTTTATTTTTATTTTTTTTCTATAGCTCTAACAAAATGAATACTGCCCTTTAAGCAAACTTGTGGAATAACTTGCACTTAGAAGAAATGCAGAAAGGAATAAACATTCTAATTTTAGGGAAAGGAGAAAATAATGGTATAGTTTCTGGGAGGCTTCCCACTGGTTTTCTTTTCATGTACAGATTATCTCTGTGCCAGATAATAGACATATAGAGTTTTAGAAATAAGAAAAAAATCTTACAGCTACCTGGAGTGTATAGCTTCATTTGCAGTTGAGGAAATTAAAGCCCAGAGGAGCCAAGAAACATGGTAAATATATTCAGTCTCCTTCCTGTGGGAGGCCATGGAAAGAAGTGCATGGTAAAATAAGCTCTGTTATTATTCAGTCATCCCATTGGTCCACAGGCTCTGCACGCAGAAAGACCTGGGTTCCGGACTCACAACCATGATCTTGGGTAAATTATATGATCTTTCAAACTTACACATTCTCATTTGTAAGGTACTAATTTTTAAGGACTTACTATATAAAGTCTTGTTAGAATTCAAGGATAAACTGGTTAGTAGAATACATGGGTTCATTAGTAACACTGGTATTAGTTATTGTTGTTGTCATTTATACATATTTTTCCACTATTTGAGATGGGGCATTATGGAAGATCAAGACTTAAGGGTTATGAAGATGGCAACTGATCACGTTTGCCTCAGACTATTTGTTAAGTCTCAAGTTTTAATATCCCTGTTTCTTAGAACTTTTAAAGACTGACAAAGGAAGGAAGGGCCAAAACAAAAAGTTATTGGTACTTAGTGCTTGGTTGAAACTGGCTTTCTTCAAAGTGGTTTTCATGCATTTTTCCATTTATTTCTCAAACAACTTCACAAGATAGGCAGGTACTGTGATACCCCATTTTAACAATGAGGAGACAGATGGATTCGATTAGAAGTGCTAAGGGGTTATCTTATTACCATCTTCCACAACACTCCTCTAACTCCAACATCATAAGTCAAGGGGATTTGCCACTTCCTCAGGTCTTGATTCTGACCTTTGGCTTCTGGGGGTGACAGTGGCTTTCCCATAGGCAGGAAATAATCCCACCAGTCTTTTGGCTGTCACATCACACATCTAACCACACACCCCAGTGTGCAGAGGTTTATAGAGCAAAAAGGTAGCCTTTGGTGAGGAGCTCAAATATCTAGTAAGAAATTAGCTCACATCAAGTATTAAAGTATGTAAATTATGGCACTGGTATAAGATAATCTTTCAAATACTATCTGATCTGTATCCTTGCTAGGTCATTCTCTTCCCCATTCCTTCTCCATCCCTTCTCTGTTTTTTTCAAGGCCCTGAAACAAGGCTAGTACCCTAGGGAAGGGAAGATAGATATTCACTAGAACTAAGCTATTCCTCAGGCTTTGGCTTCAAAGCAGGCTTTTAGAAACCCTTAACAAGATAGTAATTTTAGATGAAGAAATTATTTTTCTTGACGTAAAAAGTTAGGTTTTTATCAAAAACAGAGATTAAATAAGTAATCTACAGAATAAAAAAGAATATGATTAGTAACAAAAATCTTGCTGCACAATAAATTTTTTAAAAAGGAGAAGGAGGAGAAGAAGGAGGAGGGAAAGGAGGAGGAGGGGGAGGAGGAGGAGAAAGAGAATGATTTGGAGGATTTGGAGGAGGAGAAGGGGAAAGAGGAAGGGAAGGAGGAAGAAAAGAAGGCATGGAAAGGAAAGAGAAATAGAATAAATGAGATTGAGGTGAAAAAGAGCATGACAGATAGAAGACTGGGAGAAGAGAATAAAGCAAAACTCCTAAATTACCTCCTCTCTTCCACCTTCTACTTGGTGTGAAAATCCAGAGAGTAGGTAGAATGTACAAATTCCCAGATTGTTTCAGGAAAGTGAGATAGGGAGACAGGTAGGATCTGAGAGAAGTGCAAAAGGAAACTCTTTAAAGAAAGGTGATAAATATTTCTATAAATGTTCTCTCTTTTCTGTGTCTATGTCCTCTAACAGCTCAAGTCAGTAAACTCTACATGTTCCCTTCTTAACTCTGTGACTCATATCTAGATTTAGTAACCCTGATCTGAATTTACCATCTGTTCACTTGGGTATTCAAAAAATTCAGCAATTTATGCATGCAATTGTGTTGTTATGCCTTATTTTTCAATCTCCAAAAAATTGTTGTTTTGGAAATGTTACACAGGTTTGGAATAAATGCTACTCTATCCCATATATAACTTATACTTCTGAATGGGAAAAGTTTCAGGTTTTTATAGGGACATTGAAAGACATCAAGGATCTTAAAATATTCCCTACTAATGTGCATTATCTCAGGTGAAATAGTGTATTCGGTGGAAGCAAATGAGCTACTAAAGAGTACTCTTCATCTTGCTCCCCATAACTTACAGCCTTATCTTATTTTTCAAAATGTTTCTCTAGTTATAGCCAACACATGATCATTTGAACATGCAGCATTTTTCCAGAACAATTCTGGTGATGCTTTTACCTTTTTGCCTTATTACCTGTCCAGAGACTCTCTTCAGAAGGTATAGTTGCTGAGGATGACAAGGGCAGGAAATGAGGATGCCATAAGGATATGCCATGTCTAGCTGTGAGAATCTTACAAGATTTCATTGACTTCAGTCTTCTTTAAAGACTCAAAAAGTTGAAGTTTCCCAAGCCTTTTCCTGGGCTTTCTTCTCTTTGCTTTCTATACATTGCCCCTCAGTTATCTCATTCCTTTCCATGCACTAAATACAATGTATAGGTGACAGCTTCAACATCCACATTTCCATCTGTGACTTCTCTCTCAAGCCCCACAAGTTCATATCGAATTGTTTACTTGATGTTTCCTTTAACTGGCTTTTAAGCATTTTAAATCTGACTTGGTAAAAATGAAAATTTTGATCACTCCACCAGCAAAAATGTGTTCTGCCATTTACCTATTCATTTAATCCATACCTGTACAGTCATCATACACTTCTCTTTTGTCTTCCTACACTTCTGTGTCTCCAGTACTTGCCATATACAGCCCATCCATAATTTCTCTTAAATATGTTTCATACTCAGCTACCCATGGTCACACCCTCACCCTTGCTGCCATTTTCAGAGCTGCCTGCTTCCACTTTCACTCACTCCAAACTATTCTCCAAATAACAGCCAGCATGATCTGTTAACAACAGAAATGGACTGCAGTACTTCCCTGCTCAGAACCTGACCTCCTTCCTATCGCATTTGTATGCTCCTTCTCACGGCCTCCCACCTGCAAAGGATGCTTCATCGCATGTCCTGCCTCATTCAGCCCATATGTTTCTTAAACCCACCAAGTTCTTTCTCACCCTGAAACCTTTTTACCATCTCTTCCGTCTTCCTGGAACTTTCCTCTATCCAGCTCTTGTCCATGGTTTCCACTCCATCCTCATTTTCTACCCCTGGCTCTTGCATCTTTTGGGGCCAGTTTGAATGTTAAATTGCTCTGAGAACCCTCCTGTTCACCTAAGGGGATCCTTCATGTTTCTATTTTACAATGTCCTCAAAAGACCCAACCCATTGAATTATTATTTAATTGTGCTTTCTAGTCCATCTCTATTACATTCTTTATATGTCAAGGCCAGGTCTGTTTTACTAGTATTCAATACTAATAAGCCCATTGTCTAGGGGCCCAGAGTAAGCAGGGAATATTTATTGAATGAATGAATACATTAATAATATCATACAAGTTAGATAAGAAAGACCATAAGCTCATCTCAGAGAAGCACTTTTCTCATGTTTTATCCCCCTGCCCCTCTTTCTGCCTCTCTCCATATAACCCACATTCCTTAACAAAGACCTGGGACTCTTTTGAGCAAAAGTGGGAAATTCTAATTTGACTTTCACTAGCAATTCAGAAATATTGTTCCTGGGGATCCAATCATATGGTATTTCTTTTGTTTCAGGTCCTTTGTTGGGTACCTGAGCCCCACTCCAAGCAGTGACACCCTGTAGTGTTGTCACATGTGGTGTGTAGATCTGGAATCATGCCCCAGGCTTTCCAGTCCTGGAGATATCACCAGCAGCAATACATCAGGCGAAATCCAGAACTGCAGAAGACTCCTTATGTCTGTGCTGAAGTGAAAGGCACAGATAGTAGGGACCACTTAGAATGTGGAATGTGGGGAAATGAATTCTAGGAATCATGAATAGTACCAACATAGGAAGTGAAAAGCATGAGGCATTCCATACCCCTGTGGGTAATTGTGGTTGGATAAGAACTTGACCCATGTAAATGGGCACTGACTATGAATCACAGCCTTTCTATTTGGTATCCCAAGCTATAGGCATCCCCAACATCTCATATTGAGGTAATCAGTGCAGACATCCTGGTCTGTAAACTTACCAAAGATGTCTATCAACCAAATATTTTCCTTACATTCATCACCATAAGGAATGAATGCAATGAACCATCCAGACATAGAAGGCAATGTTATAAAAACACCTTTACTGCTTCGCCGCTTCACCTAGAAAACAGAACAAGGGTTCAGTGCTGCCACAGGACAAAAAGTTGATTGATGGGTATAACACAGTACTATCACATGGATGGGTGGCTTGAAACAAGAGGAATTTATTTTCTCATAGTTTTGGAGGCTATTGGTCTAAAATCAAGGTGTCCATAGGACCATGTGCCCTCTGAAGGCTCTGGAAGAAACTCTTTCCTATCTCTTCCATTTTTGGTTGGATACAATTCTTTGTATTCCTTGCCTCTAAATTATATTTAATAAGTGTAAGTCAATTATTCCAACATCTGTGTGATTGTCACTACGTGTTTTTTCCTTATGTCTCTGTGCCAAAAGTTCTCTCTTTTTACGAGGACACTCGTCTTTGGATTTGTACTTCATCTAAACTTGATCACATCAGCAAAGACCCTATTTCCAAATAAGGCCACATCCACATGTTCAATTTTAAGGGGATAGTTCTCAATGCAGTACAGTAGGTTCACTTGGATTCAGATATCTCAGATAATATCTTGATAGTATTTTTGAGGTTTTTATATTTGAAAGCAACTTTATATGCATAACAGAGATGAAACAACTAAATTTTAGAATTTGTGTTTACCTGCACAGGAAATTGCAAATGTTAGTCAAAGAATTTATTATCAGATCACCATTCTTTCCGCGTGAGGAAATTGGAACAGACTCTGGACATGGGAGTGTTAAATCCTCCTCTGTCATCCTCCACTGATCTGTCTCAGGGTCTTGTCAATTTTTTGGAACCCACTGTATCATTCTCAGATACTGAAAAGTTTCTAGTCGTTTTTCTTCCTTTTTCCTGTTTTTTCACTTGTCATTTTTGTTGAAAGGTCAGCAAACTTGCTCTATAAAGAGCCACAGAGTAAATACTTTAGGTTTTGGGGCCACATGTACTCTGTCACAGGTCTGTGACTGCCAGTGTAGTGGAGTGGCAACAGAGACAGTGAGTAAATACATCAGCTTGTCTATGTTCCAATAAAACTTCATTTATATGAACTTTACAGTGTTTCTGTGTGCCATGAAATTTTATTTCTTTTGGCTCTTTCCACCCATTTGAAATAGTATAAAACATGCCCACCTTGAAGACTACAAAGTGGAGGCGGGCCAGAGTTTCCCAGCCCCGGCCCAGTCTCATTTCTGCTCTCTGGTTGGGATGTCTGCCTTCATTTAATCTCTTCAGGCATCGAGCACATTCTGCATGTTCTGAAAATATTCTGTGTCATTTTTTCTCCTAACTTTTCCCCACTGCCTCTAAATTATATTTAATAAGTGCAAGTCAATTATTTTAATCATGTCTACTTTCTAAATATTGAAGGGTAGTGATATAGGTCATGGTGATATTCATATGACAATTATTCCCTTATTTAACATACAAAATTGTCTTTACATGCAAAATGAACATAAATTTTAAAAATCTTTTGATTATTATTAGAAGCATGTATTTTCTCTGCTGGCTGATCAGCTTGCAAACATATCCAAAATTAGAGAATACAATATCCTGTGCACCACTGCCCAGCCTCACCAAATGACCACCCATAGCTGATCTTGTTCATTTGTACCACTCCTAGAAATTATATTTGTCCCCATGGAATTAATATGAACCAAGTTTCACACATCAGTAGATATTTTAGCATCTAGCTCTTAAATAATATGATTCTTTTTTAAAAGCTTATCTATAATCACATTATTGGCTCTAAAAACAATTATTTGTAATTCCTTCATATCCTTCCCCAACTGTTTCAGAATTCTTTTACGTGTAATTTGAATTAGAATCTAACAAAAGTTCACACAGTGACTTGTTTCTTAAGTATCTTTTAATTTATAGATTTAATCTCTCCTTCCGTCCCTCCCTCTCTCTCCTTACAATTTATTTGTGAAAGAACCCAAGCTTTTTTTTTCCCCAGTTGTGTTTCCCAGTCTTGTCAACTGATGTTTCCAGTGGCCTAGAGGTTTGATCAGACTCATGATGGAATTGTTTGCCAATAACACTTTAGAGTTGGTGGTATGTCTATCCATCAAGTGTGTAGTTGTCTTTATTTTGTGAGGTTAGCAGCTATTAAGGCAAACATTAGTGTTAGCAAGATCATGATATTCTGACTTTATTGTCATTTGTTCTTCAAGCACTCGAAAATCTTCCACAAAGGAAAACTTTTCCTTTTCAACTAGTTGGTTATCCTGAGTAAAATAGGGAAACTGGGATAAATATTTGACTATTTCTCCTTATTTACAGGCCTTCAAAATAAGTTGTGTTTCTAGCATTCTAGAAAGGTGACAAATGAAGAGATTGATCTTTGGTTTCATGGGCTATAAACCATTTTAATTAGAGTTATTGATTGATCACATTGTCCCATCTTTGGCCAGTTTGAGCACCTTCAAGTTGGCTTTTAGATCTTTTTTACATGCCCCTAGTAGTCACTGCCCTTTCTCACTTTGGGGTAAAATGAAATGGTCTATGCCAGTGGTCAGCAAACTGTGGTTCATGAGTCACATGCGGCTCTTTGGCCTCTTGAGTATGGCTCTTCCACGAATTACCACAGCCTGGGCGAGTCTATTTTGAAGAAGTGGTGTTAGAAAAAGCTTAAGTTTTAAAACTTTGACTCTCAAAAGAAAATTTCAATCGTTGTACTGTTGATATTTGGCTCTGTTGACTAATGAGTTTGCCGACCACTGGTCTGTGCTAATATTTTGTCCTAGATCTCAAGTTTTACACTTCTCTTTCTTCCCCCTTTGCTTCTCCTACCTTCTTTCGGAGTAGGAAGCATACATTGTTTACTTCTCGGGAAACCCTGCTGTTTTACAGGGTAGAATAGAATGTAGCTCTTCTAGCAGCAACATTGCAAGCTTAATAACGGAACCAACCAATTCAGCAACTCTGATACTGCTGGGATTAGAGATAACTAGTTCACTTTTCTGTATGCATTTGGCTTGCACCTGTATTATGTTGCAGAGATTAATGGAGGCATATTCTCAAAACCAACATCACTTATTACTCACCCAAGACCTTCAGAAAAATGACATTTGGATCTCTAATGCACTCACTATGGTTTAGTTACAGCAGACATGTGTGGCCATTATGGAATTCAATTTATGCTCCTTAATGTGAAGGAATGAATGATACCTACAGCTTTTAGAAAGTGACTGTTGAGAGCATTTGATCTGATACCCCGGTTTTACATGTAGATGCTAAGACCTTGAGACTTCAAGTGATTTGTCTAAGTTAATGGTACAACTTATGGAAAAGTTAAGACCAAAATCATCTGGCCTTTAAGCCATTGTTTTTCTATAATATCTATTGTCTTAAAACTAAATTAGATAACTGAGTATCAATTATATTGATCATTGTTCATTTCAACAATCTTTTGGTTTAGAGATCTTTACTTCCTTCCTTTTATCCTTCCTTTCTCTTTCTCTTTCCCTCTTTTCTTTCTTTCTCTCTCTCATTCTTTCTTTCTTTTCTTTCTTTCTTTCTTCCTTTTTTTTCTTTCTATTTCCTTCTTTCTTTCTTCCTTTCTTTCTTTCTTCCTTTCTCTCTTACTTTCTTTCTTTCTTTCTCTCTTCCTTTCTAATATAGGAATAGCAGTATTTATGTGATTGACATCTCCTTAATAGTGATGTCAAACAAAGTCCAGTCAAATCCCAGGCCTGTGGGGACGAAATTAAACTGTCCACTAAGGATACATATTAATCCCTTAGCCCCGTCCAAGTCTTGAGTGATTTTTTTCTAGCATAATTCAAAAATTACTTTCTTTAATAATGATAATAACAGAATGTGTACTATCTCATTTGACCTAATTCAGGTTGGTAGCCCTTTATGCCACAGAAATAATCAACACTTACAAATGAATCACATTGGTGTTACCAACATACTGAAATGGCAAAGAAAAAGAAAAGAAGAAGAAGAAAAAAGCTTTAGTAGTCACTTTTTATCTTCCTGCAAAATGCTCAAGACCAGATTCATTTTCTTACCTGACCGTTTTAATTTACAGATCAGAAATGTGTAGCTTAGCATTTGGGGGAAATGATGCTGCATCTTATCTATGTGTTAAACCCCATCTGTGTGTCTTTGAGTTTCAGCTGGCCAGATGAGTGCGCAGAGGACCTTTACTTGTTTTATTTTTTACTATTGGCTGTCAAATGACAAAACTAAGAGAACTTGGTAACATACCTGATGCCTTTTATTCAAGGGGGAACAATCCATGGATTGGTGGAGTTCATTGCCTCAGTGGAACAGTCTTTCTGAGGGATATTGGACAAGAATTGATTCTATAGAGTTAGTGTTAGTAGAGACTATCAGAAAAAAAAAGGGCAGGATTAGCTGCGAGGTCGGGGATTTCTCTGTTAGGTCAGCAGGTCCCATTTTCTAGGGAAAGTTAAGGGAACTCAAGCTGAGTGGAAGGATTGATTGGTTAGGTGTTCTTGATGGGTGCTTCCCCCAAGTGCAGGCTGATCTAAGGTTATATTTGTGACATGAGATGGCTTTCATTCTGTGGGTACTGACATATGAATTAACTTTATCATGCCTAACATTACTTTATTAGTTCAGTAAATATTTATTAAGAACTTGAGTACCTATACCAGGTACACTGCTAGGCAATAATTATTAAGCAGCAACAAGGATACCCATGTGCAAGAGTTGTGGCCACAACAAATGTTATAAATATGATATGAGAAAAATACAAACCCAGTGGTACACATGGACTGTCAGGGAAACAGAAAGAGATGAATGGAGGTATGATCTGAATTTGGTGTGGTATTGGGGGTTGGGAGTGGGTGATATTTTCTGGCAAAGTGCTTAGAAATGGAGACCCGATAGACTAAGAGCTGGCTCAGTGAGTGTCTCTGACTCACAATGTGCTGGGGTTAGAATTGCTTTAATATTTCAGGCAGGCTCACAGTCCTTTGTAAAAATGACATCACCTCTTTCATTTTCACTTCTGCTACAATTAAAGGAAGAGAGAACACGTTTAGTCCCCTTGAATATATTCACTCTGATATCATAAGGGTTTTCTTTCCCTAAAATGTGATTTCTAGCTAATTATCCTCAGCAAGGAACTTAATCTGTCAGACAGTTTCACAATGGGAGTTGCTTCAGTGAATAGGAACTGAGTTAATGTGAAAAAATGAAATACTTAGAGGAGTTGGTTATTTGGGGATTTTCTTCCAGGGTGATGTTATCTGTATCATGAAAAAAATTCTTTTTTAATTAAGCCTGGTGCATGGGTTGGAAGGAGGAAGGGCTGCAAATCCTATAAGGGGAAGTGACCTACAGCACAGCTCTCAGTGCCTCCAAAGAGGTGAATTGCTGGACTCAGGTGACCTTCCTAAGTTTCATGGGGCAGACAGAAATGTGAAGGAGGGTCAACGTGAAAGGACATGCCATCTTCTAAGATTATGTCTTATTAACAGCGAATCAAACTGCCATTTTCAGTTATGTTTTATGTGACATCAAAGATTTTGGATAGAAACTTCAGAGAGGATATAATTTCTCAGGTCAGCCTGTTCCAATTTGGGTTTAAAATAAGTGCTAATAGCAAATAAAATTTCCCAACAATAATTCTAAAAAGTATAATACTAGAAAAATTTAAAGTGTCTCATATATTAAAGAATTTGTTGTAGGTAATTGGTGGGTTCATGATTTGTATACTAAATCTCATGAATAGGATTATTCCAGCAGTTGCCTAAATATTACTGAACATTAGCACTTATTTTTTCAGGTTTTACTGGAACTACTTATTTTGGGTACCTTCTTCCCATAAGTTGTTTGGTGGAAATAAGCATATGTTATCTGTCTTCGTGTGCCCAGGGCCTAAAACAGTGCTTGGAAAAAGCAGTTTGTTCATAAATGAAAGTTCATGTGCTCATGATACTCTTACCACATGAGGACATGTGCACACACCTGCCACAGAATAATTACTATCTTCCTGTTTAACCTAGGAAGAAAACGGTGAATTTAAGAAGCCCACTGCACCTCAGACATATTTTTATGTGCTATTTTACTTTTAAATAATAAGAAATGTTATCTTTATAGGGTCTCAGGAATGTTTAGTCATTGAGCCAAGATGAGATTTACTTAGCCGCCAGGTTTTAATTCAGATGAAAATCTAACTAGTATTATAGGAAACGATAGTCAAAGAGTAGCTTCAACATGTTATACAGGGTAGGAAATGCCTCGCTGCCACAGAGATGGACTCCCAGCCATTAAATACACACAAACCACATCTCTTTCCAGAGTGAAAGGAAAAGAGAGGGAAGATTAGCCTGTCGAAGTATTGATATAAATGTAGTCTCTAACTCCAGCCGATGGTAAAATAATTTTCACATCTCTACCATGAAACAAACACATTAACAAATACATTTCTTTTCAGAAATAGATAATGTCTTCCCAGAAAGAAAATACACCTATAGGCTCCAAATTGTTCATCAGGTGGGCGAAAGTGAGCACTATTATTTATACTTGTTCACAGCACTGGGTCTGTCATCCATCTTTGGGCTAGAATGGTGAGCATAAAGATAATAAACATTTTCCACCACCTGCAGACCATCATCTGTACTTCGAGCTCATTTCCTTGATGCTTCCTGCAGAGGTTCCATCTGCTTTACATACCTTGTTTTCCTACACATGATTAAAGCTGCTTATGCCACTGGAGCTACATACATAGCTAATAGTACAAAATGGCTCAAACTGCCACAACCTGTAGCAAAGTGGCCTCGAGAATAAGAGGGTCTGGGCTATAGACATGCTCATAATGCTCACACAGTATCGATTTTGGGAGGAAAAAATGTGACATCAAATTTCTAATAATTTAAATAGGGTCATAATTATTGAGAAAACCTTCTCAACAAAATAATTTATATATAAAGAAGTAATATGCAAATCAGGCCAGGGACACTTGTAATGGGTTACAACTGGACAGGAGAAGGTTGTGCGCACAGGTGAGGCCCAGAGCAGAGATGGAAACAGAGACAGGAGGGCCTGCTTGAGCCAGCATGGCAGCTCCAGTGGCCTGGAGTGGACACAGGATGGGAGGCTGGAGGGGCCTGGGGCTGGCCGAGGTACCGCACTGGCTCAGGCAGCCCTGGAGCGGACACAGGCAAGGGGGAAGGGGAGCCCTGTGGCAGAAGTTAGGCACGGGTCTGGACTTCCCATGACACCAGTCTGGCCTGACTCCTGCAGCAGCCTGCAGGATGCCTCCTCACATGGCAGGAGGCAAGGTACCTCCTTATGTGTGCAATTTCAATCACATGCTGGGCCTCTAGTCCTATATAATAAAGAGGCAATATGCAAATTGACCTTCACACCCTTGCATCACAAGATGGCCACTGTGATGTTGTCACAAGATGGCACCCCCATGTCATCACAAGATGGTCACCCTCATGTTGTCACAAAATGGCCACTATAAGATGGCTGCCTCCACGTCATCACAAGATGGTCACCCCCACATTGTTACAAGATGGCCTGCAGGGGAGGGCAGTTGGGGTGACCAGATCTGCAGGGGTGGGCAGTTGGGGGGGTCAGGCCTACAGTAGAGGGCAGTTGTGGGGGAACCAGTCCTGCAGAGAGGGCAGTTGGTGGTGACCAGGCTGGCAAGGGAGGGAAGTTAGGGATGACCAGGCCAGCAGGACAGGGTAGTTGGGAGGGACAAGGCCTGCAGAGGAGGGCAGTTGGAAGTGACCTGGCCAGCAGGGGTGGGCAGTTGGAGGTGACCAGCCTGCAGGGGAGAACAGTTAATGGTGACCAGACCTGCAGGGGAGGGCAGTTGTGGGGGATCAGGCCAGCAAGAGAGGGCAGTGAGAGCCAACCAGTCTGGCAGGGAGGGGAGTTGGGGTGACCAGGCCAGCAGGAGAGGGAGTTAGGGGTAATCGGGCTAGCACAGGAGCAGTTAGGCATCAATCAGCCTTGCAGGGGAGTGGTTAGGGGGTGATCAGGCTGATAGGCAGAAGTGGTTAGGGGCAATCAGGCAGGCAGACAGGCAGGTGAGCAGTTGGGAGTCAACAGTCCTAGACTGTGAGAGGGATGTCCGACTGCCCATTTAGTCAGACATCCCTCAAAGGGTCTCAGATTGAAGAGGGTGCAGCCTGGGCTGAGGGACACCATCCCCCGTGCATGATTTTCATGCACTGGGTCTCTAGTATTCTATATTATTTATGGTCATTAAACTTATATAGCTGGAACACTGATGAAACTATTAAATAGATCCCCTTACAAATGACTTGGAAACTATGTTATAACCGAACATTATTGTGGGTTTTTCTATCTAAAAGTTTTATGAACAATTTTGCCCTGGCCTGGTAGCTCAGTTGATTGGAGCATCATCCTGTGCACTGAAAAAGGTTATGGGTTCTATTTCTAATCAGGGCATGTACCTAAGTTCCAGGTTGGATCACAAATTGGAGTGCATATGGGAGGCAGCTGATCTCTCTCTCTTTCTCTCTCTCTTTTTCTCTCTCTCTCTTTCTCTCTCTCCATCTATCTCTCAAATCAATAAAAACATATCTTTGGGTGGGGATTAAAATAATAAAAATAAAAGTTTTTAAACAATTTTGTGGAAATTAATACTTTAAGTAACTAGGAGTGGTAACTGCTTAAAAAATCACTTTGACTTATTCAGTAAAACTTACATAACTCCTGTAATAGTTCCAAATTATTATGTTTGTAATTCAAAATCATCACATAAGATTGACCTAAATTAAGGTACCTCTTATTTGTTTGTTTCAATATGAAATACTTTTAGTTGATATACAATATCCAGATTAAGAAATATAACATCAGCCCTGACTGGTTTTGCTCAGTGGATAGAGGGTTGGCCTGTGGACTGAAGGGTTCCAGGTTTGATTCCAGTCAAGGGCATGTACCTTGGTTGCAGGCACTTCCCCATAGGGAGTGTGCAGGAGGCAGAAGATTGATGTCTCTCTCTCTCATCAGTTGTTTCTAACTCTCTATCCCTCTCCCTTCCTCTCTGTAAAAAATCAATAAAAATGTTTTTAAAAATAAATATAACATCAAATATAAAATTAAAGCCTATCCTCCTCAAACTATTCCAAAAAATCCAAGAGGAAAGAATACTTCCAACCTCTTTTTATGAGACCGGCATTATCCTAATCCCAAAATCAGATAAAGACACTACAAAGAAAGAGAATTACAAGCCAATATCCCTAGTGAACACAGATGCTAAAATCCTCAAAAAAATATTAGCACATTGGATCTAGCAATATATTTAAGAGATCATACAATTGACCAAATGGGATTTATTCCAGGAATGCAAGGTTGATATAGTATTCCCAACTGAAAGATTGTGATACATCACATAAACAAATTGAAAGACAAAAATTACATAATCATATCAATAGATGGAGAAAAAGCATCCAACAAATCCAACAACCATTTCTGATAAAAACTTTCAGCAAAGTGGGAGTATGGAGATTATAATAAAGACCATATAGGAAAAACCTACAGGCAACATCATAATCAATGGGCAAAAAATAAAACCATTTCCCCTAAGAACAGGAACAAGACAGGGATGTCTGCTTTCACCATTCTTATTCAACACAGCACTGGAAGTCCTAGCAACAGTGATCAAACAAGAATAAAACATACAAGGCATCCAAATTGGGAAGGAGGAAGTAAAAATGTCATTATTCACAGATGACATGATATTGTACATAGAAAATCCTACCAGGTATACCAATTAATAATGAGGATCTTTTTCAATAGATGGAGTTATATATATATATATATATATATTGATATATATGCAATTTGATATATATGCTATTTTGTTCAATTGACAGCAAGTTCCAAAAAGTTATGTCAAATTTTCAGAAGGTGTTAACATCATAGATATTTTTACACTTAAAAAATGTTGAATTTCATGCCAAAGAAAGAGTATTTGCAGTAAGTTCTAATTCATTACTTTACTTTGAATAAAAGTGCTGCTGAAAGTTATTGTATACTTAGGGAAGCTTATGGTGAACATGCTCCATCTCAAGATACTTGTGAATGCTGGTTTAAATGCTTTAAAAGTAATAATTTCAATGTGAAAGATAACATCCAGGTCAACCAAAAAAGTTTGAAGACCAACTATTACAAGCATTATTGCAGGAAGATGCGTATCAAACTCAAAAACAACTTGCAGAAAGATTAAGCGTTTCTCAGCAAACAATTTCTGATCATTTATAAGCAATGGGAAATATTTTAAAGTAAGGTGAATGGGTGCCACATCAACTGAACAAAAGACAAATGGAAAACCAAAAAGTCACCAGTAAAATGTTGCTTTAATGGCACAAAAGAAAGTCTTTTTGCATTGAATTGTGACTGATGATGAAAAGTGGATTTATTTTGAGAATCCCAAATGCACAAAATCATGGGTTGATCCAGGTCAACCATCAACATTGACTGCAAGGCAAAATTGCTTTGGAAAGAATACAATGCTCTGCGTTTGGTGGGATCAGGAAGGTGTGGTGTAATATGAGCTGCTAAAACCAGGTGAAACCATTAATATTGGTCACTACCAACAACAATAATCAACGTGAACCACGCTTTGATCATGGAACAACCAGAATGGCCCAGAAGACACGGCAAAGTAATTTTGCTTCATGATAAGGCACCATCACACACTTTAAAACCAGTTAAAGACACATTAAAAGATCTTACCTGAGAAGTATTAACCCACCTGCTATATTCACCATACCTTGCTCCTTCAGATTACCACTTATCCTGATAAATGACACACGCACTTTCTAAGTAGCATTTCAAAATGTATGAAGAAGTGGAAAATTGGGTCTCTGGTTTGCCTCAAAACAAGAAAAGTTCTATTGGGACAGTATCCACAAATTACTTGAAAGATGGAGGAAATGTGTACCTAGCCATGGACATTACTTTGAATAATGCACTTTTGATGTTTCTCTCAAAATTATCATGATTTCTTTTATTGCAAAATCCGCATTATTAACCAGTACAACTGGTACATACTCCACTAAAACACTCTAGATTTAATAAAGCCTGTGTAAATCACTAATCGTATTCCCCTCTTCTTGTTCCTGATCTTAGAGGCAAATTTTTCAGCATCTCACTTTTGAGTCTGATGTTAGCTATGGACTTGTCACATATAGTCATACATAAAGAGTTTTAAAACTATGAATTAAACTTTTTTCTCCAAAGATTTTTAGCACTCACACATAGGACCATAGTGCTAGATCTTTCAAATTTGGACTATTATTATGGCCCCGCAATAGCATACTTCATTATTGCAGACCTTCTAGTTTCTAGTCCATCCAGATCCCATCTGCTAAATCCTCTATATCTCCAACATATTTAGTTTGAGCTCTAAGAAGAATGAAATTGCTCTTATCTCCTTCTCCTTCTTATGGCTCATCCCTTCTTAACCTTTGCAATTCATTGAAACTAGCATATGTAGTTGGTCACTTTACAATTTCTAAAGCTAGGTTATATGGACTTTCAATCTATGAACTCATAGTACCCTGTGAATATCTGTTATAGCACTTGTTTGTACTTTCTAATTTCAAGCTTATAATTTCTAATTTTTCATCTCCAATGGACTCCAAGCTTTCTGAGGACAAAAACATATATATTTTTTTCATCCATATGTCCCGAGAAGCTAACACAGAGCTGAAACAGATCAGGAACTCAAAGCATGGCTTCCTTTAAATGATGGGCTTCTTTACTTGCATATGTGCTCCCATAAGGCTGCACATTTTTAAATTTTGAAAAAGCAATTTTTATTATGCTGTAGTATTTAATTCGAGATCCTGCTCAGATCTTCCTCATACTTGATGTTTATTTTTTGCTTAGTTAAATCAGGATAACAGCTATTAAGATTCTATGTCCAAAGAAAGCCACAGGCAAAGTATTGGAATACAGAGGAAAAAATGTAAGGGTATACAAAACTGAGTCACTAGTTTTGTCCAGCAGGCCAAGGCATATGTGCAATATGGAAAAATCTTAGGTTAAGCATATATTATAGTTCAGCTCCTGTTGTGTTCTAAGAGTGTGAGACTCACAAGCATCCTTGAAGAGTAGCTAGAATAAGTAACAAGGCTGCTAAGGAATTTGTATATTGGCTATTTCCATCAAACAAGTTTTATATACCACTTCAAATTTAGGTAGCTTATAATATTCTCTTGTTAAAGATTATTTCGTATTTACTATGACTAAAAGTGAAGAAAGCTCTCAGATTAACAAATTGGTTGTTCACTACAGCAATATTATTTGAAAATCAAAAACATATAAATACATATGTAAAAGTATAGGACACAAAACATTTTCCCACTGAACTCAGCTCAGATTGATTTTATATTAAAACTAGAGGCCCAATGCATGAAATTTGTGCCAAAGTAGGTCTTCCTTTCCCTGGCTGCTGGCACCAACTTCCCTCTGGCACCTGGGACCCAGGCTTCCCTTTGGCCGCTGCAGGCACCCAAGACCCAGACTTCCCTTGCAGCCCCAACTTCATCTAGTCTAACTAGCATATTATGCTTTTATTATTATAGATATACTGTACAGACCTGCAATGTAATGTGAACTTCAGATTGTATATGGGTAACATGAAAAAGATTGAAAGAACAGCACAGACATATAGAAACTGGTTATATCCTGAGAGGAGTTATTTGCTTTTTCCCCTTGATCTTTTTCTGACTTTACCAGCCCCTGGTCAGAACTCCAGCTATGCAAGGAATGGGGTTCTCATGAGTGAATTTCTTAAGAATTTCAAATAAGGTAAGGACATACAGTTACTGGGTTAAGTAGCAGAAAGGTCTTTCTAATGTACTCATGTCAACTTAATAAAACTGGGTGATCTTGAGATCCCCCCATTATTGCCAAAGAGAGAGATACATTCACAATATGTTCTATATGTGTCCAAATATTTGAAACATATTACATCAGCTGTATTTAAAACAATTTACAATTGGACAATTTTTTTTTAATTCTTGCCTGATGATATGTTTTTATTGATTTTAGAGAGGGAGAAACATCGATCAGTTGTTTCCCATACATGTCCCAATGGGTTGAACCTGAAATCTAAGTATGTGCTCTAACCAGGAATTGAATCCGCTGCCTTTCAGTACAGGAGATGATGCTCCAAAACCAGCTAAGCCAACTGGCCAAGGACCAATGTGACAATTTTTAAATATGTGATTGCATGAGATAGATACTAAGCTCTCAGCAATTACAGACGGCCTTTTCATAGCACACTAATCCAAAGAGAGTATTTGAAATACACTATTTTGTCAATTGCTTCTTTATGAAAATGAGTGTCAAGACACAGAATTTAGCATACACAATAGTTTCTGTTTGCATTACACACATGACTAATATGCATATTATATAAGCACACTGTGAATATAGTATTGATTCTTTATTTTTCTACTATGATACTATTCTAGAAAATTGTACTCACATATGAAATTTAATGAACAAACAGAGTTACCAAGCAAAATAGAAGCAGATTCATAGAAGCAGACCCATCCATAGAGAGCAGGCAGACAGCTCTGGCCAGGGGGATGGAGGGGAGGGATTAAGCAAAAGAAAGGGGGAGAGAGAGAGAGAGAGAGAGAGAGAGAGAGAGAGAGAGAGAACTCATAAACATGGACAATAGTATGGTGATTGTGGAGGTGGTGGTGCAGGTGGAAGAGGGCATAGAAGGGATAAATATTAATGGGAAAAATAAAATACTACCAAAAATAAAGAAAATCTATACACCATGACCACCTTCTTTCTTCTAGATATGGAATATTTGCAAAATACTTACCATCCATTTATGACTTAAGCTTTAATGGCTCCAAAGGAATCATTTCAATGTATAATATGAAAGCATTAAAAAATAATTTGCAAGATGCATCAACAGTAATTGTTTTATGCCATTAATTAGAGCTTATGCATTACTTTTTATAATGTCATGACATTAAAAGTTTTAAATGTTTATAAAGATATATGTATATTTTTCCAAACTTTTCTGAGGTAGAATGTTATTGATGTAAAGAATAATGTCAGATAATAAGGTAAAGCATGCTGCTTTAACTTGTTCCAGATTTCCAACACCAGTAGCTTTCCATCTTATTTGAAGTCACACCCAACCCATCCTCATTACATCTCTGACCTCCACACCTGCTATCCTTTCCTTCTTCCTCACTCACAGATCTCCTCATACACCTGAATGATATCAAGAATACTTCAGAGTTAGAATATTTGTATTTGCATTGCTCTATCTGGAATCATTTTCCCAGTCACATGACTTGCTTGATAATGACCTTATTTACCTAAATATGATATTTCTTCTGTGTTTAAAAATGCAATCCCCATACACATGGTCTATTCTTTCCTTCTCTGATTTAGTTTTTGTCCTCACCATGATCACTCGCTAACTAACTAATAAACTAACCATACACACACACACACACACACATATATATATACACAAATATATATACATATATACACATATATGTGTGTATGTATATATATATATGTACATATATATTTAATTCCTACACACACACACACACATATACACATATAAAACTATAATTTTTTGCTTATGTTTTGCACCCCCTAAAACGTAAGAATGTAAGCTACAAAAATGATGAATGCTTTTTACTCTCTGGTTTCCCCAGTTCCTACATCCATATCTGTTATAAAGTAGGGACTCAATAATAAATGAATAACTGGGCTCTAAAACAAACATAGATAACCCTGGAACACAAAGGGTTTGAACTGGGCAGGTTCACTTATATGTGGAAGTTTTTTTCAACAAATGTGAAACAGTATTTTCTCATATGTATGAGCTTCTTAAAAACATTTCCTTTTCTATAGCTTACTTTATTGTAAAAATACAGCATAAAACCCATATAGCATACAACATATGTGTTAATCAATTGTCTATATTATCAGTAAGGCTCTAGTCAACTGCAGGATAGTAACCGTTAAGTTTTGGGAGTGTCAAAAGTTATGCACAAAATTTTGATTGCACAAGGGGTCAACACCTCTACCCCCCATTCTGTTCAAGGGTCAGCTGTGTAAATAAGATGGTGCACAGGGGGTAGATACTGGAATGTGTGTAGGGAGGGGAATGGAAGCAGAGTTTAGAGTTAAAAAGGTCACTAAGACCAAAATATTGGAGACTCATCAATATTAACAAATGGAATGATGTCTTTACAGTTATTGACAGAGAAAATAAGTGAATGACCTTTTTTTTTACTTGCTTAATTTATGTTTCCCTTTATGACCTTTATTTTGTGTACATCAAAAAAGGGATCATTATCCTTTGGAAAAAGGTATAATGAGAATGCTATTCCATCAGGAGTTAAAGAGAGTTCTGAAGTATTGCTACAGGGCAAGGTTACTGGTAAGGATTTAAAAAGGGAATTTAAGATTCAAGGATTCTATGCCAAAGGCTGATTGTTACCTAATTTAATTAATGGATCTTTAATTAGGTGAAGGTAAATCTGCTGATATAAATGACAATCAGTTTGGTGTCAGAATTATGTCAGAAATGACAGAATTACTCAAATATATTATAGCTGCTTTGCTGTATCAGAGGAGCTAAAGGAAGGCAGTTCTGACAAGGCCAAAGGTAAAACTCGAAATATCATTATCCTGTAGAGAATACATTAGTATAGGAGGCACCATAACAGAATTTGTTTCAATTGATTTAAGAGCAGCAGGAAAGTATTCCAATGCAGAGACTTGTTACAGATAAAGGAAAATTATTGCTCGGAAGAGTCCAAGAAGTGGTCTTCTAGAATCTGCCCAGATCAGCACAGCAGAGCAGAACTGGAATCAAAGTGACTTTAAAAGTTCCTTCATCAAGTATTTGTATTCTATTTATTTTTTGTAAACTCGTTTTTCTATGCAACTAATATTTCTAAAGGCCCTATATATGCCTATCGCCATTCTAAGCACCTTGCATACGGCATTGAGAACAATCCCTGCTTTATTTCCTTCTAAAGTGTGGAGACAGATATAGAAAATAATTAAAATGTGCGCTAAGTCTGATGAGATCAATGCTATGGAAAAAAACAAAGTGGGTGGGGAGATGGAAGGCAGCCGTGAGCGGGGCATGGGGCGTGGGGTGGGGGTGGATGGGACTCAGCAAAGGAAAGGTTAGCCTTGGAGCAAAGACAGGGGAGAAGACAGAAAGGCTTCAGGAAAGACCTACTTGACATGTTGGAGGAGAGCACGGAGGTCAGTGTGGCAGGAATCCAGCAAGCCAGGGAGAGATTAGGAGGGCAAGAGGGAGAAACAGCAAGAAGGGCTGGGATTATAGAGGGCCTTTACCTATTTTAAGACCTAGACTTTTACTCCAAAAGCGAGGTGAGGGCTTTGAGCAGAGTATCAGAATCATGGCTACATAGAGCGATGCTTCCAATTCAGACATACACTGGTTTTAATTTAGCCACATCATTCTTATATATGCTTCTCCTCTTCATATACTGAAATGTTCAGGGTTCAGAACCCCAAGATAATTTCTCATGTGCGTTATCTCACCTGCAGAGCATTTCAATACCCAAGAATGCAGTGTCTAATTTCACCCAAAAGGTCAGGTTGGAAAGTACATTTGCTGACAAGATGAGGAGGTAGATTCCACACATACAGGATCCAGACTTAAGAGAGTGGAGGTGATTTAGGAAGGAGCAGAATGCTATTCTGCTGGAGGAGTGGTGGGCCGGAGTCAGGAGAAGAGGGATCACAGCGAGCTTCAATTTCCTTGATGGTGACATCAGAGTATTAACCAGGTAGTCAGGCTATTTGTTTTCACTTGCAGGATATATCTTGTGTTTGTTTTTCTTTTTTTTTAAAAAAAATCCCTTTTCTACTTTGTCATGTAAACAGAACTTAGGTATGAGGAAAGGGTAGTGGTCACTTTAAGAATTACTCTACTTAAACTGTCTACATCAGCTCCTGCAAAATAGCAGTGAAAGTGCAGCTCAATTATTTTCTGGCATTAGAGGGAGCATTTGCATACTAATGACCCATCGTGGTGGCATTTTTCTCCCCACAGAGGACAAAGTGTGGACCATCGTGTCTCATGATCTGCAGATGCAAACCACAGTGGTGGGCTACACGCCGGAGAAGTACTCGGTGACCCAGCTCCGGTACAGCGCCTCCATGGACCAGATCAGCGCCATCACCAGCAGCGCGGAGCACTGCGAGCAGTACATCTCCTACTTCTGCAAGATGTCCAGGTTGTTGAACACCCCAGGTAAGCTGCCAGCAGAATGTTATTTTCAATTACAGTCTCAGCTGGTGCTTGGAATTGCCCAAACAATCCAACAGGTGTGGCTTGCTAGCATAGAGCCCAGAGTGGGGAATGCTGGCAGCGGTGAGAAAGTAAAATAGAATGCTGGTCTGTGTTTCCAAAGGATATACTGGAAATATCTTTATCCCAAAAGCCATCTGTTCTGGGGTTCTTGGCAGTCAATTGAACATGGTGATAGGAAAGTCAATGCCCCCATCTATGGTGTAAGAGTGGGAATAAAGGATACAATGGGATTCAAAGAAACAGTGGCTCGGCCTTTTTCTCCCCAGGTGCGTGACGTTAGGGATGTTTGTTGAATTCATTCCTCAATGTCCAACATCTTTTCAGTCAAATAGGGATCACAATGCTTATTTCAGGGTAATTGTAAGGATTTAATGAGGTTATATACTGTTTGTTATAGGTTTTATGCACTTAAGGTCTTAATAAATAGCAAATAGTATAATGATTATTTTTTTAATATTAAACAATTTTGGAAGTGGCATTATATCAGAGACCAATGGACTGATCATGTTATATCAGAGCTCATGTTATAAGGAGTAACTTACAGAGAAGAATTATAAGCAAAACAGTACACAATGTTATGAAGACGAGTGTTCTTTTTTTAATATATTTTATTGATTTTTTGCAGTATAACTTATAATTAATAATAGTACATGTTTTCCTTTCCCCCTCCCCCTTATTCTCCCCCCAGCCTCCCCTACCCCCCAGCACATATCCCCCTCCCCCTCCCCGTCACAGTGTCTTTCATTCATTGGTTATGCTCATATGCATGCATACAAGTCCTTCAGTTGATCTCCCCCAACATCCACCTCCCATCCACCCAAGCCTTCCCCCTGTAGCTTGACAGCCTGTTCAAGGCCACCCTGCCTCTATATCAATCACTCTCCCCTGTTTCTTTTCTGCAAAACTATCTTGCCTCTGCATACTAGAAATAAATGTATAAGAACAAAAAATGTTTCAGTCTCAGTTTCAATGTCCAACTGTTCTGAGTCCCAGTTTCAGTGTCAAATAATTCTTTATGTGTACATGTCAGCAATGGTATCCAGATGGTGGACACATCGTGGCAATGCAAGATCCATCCTCTCTGGTTTGGTCCTGGGCTGCCTGCAGACATGCACAGCTGGCGATTGTTAGCATGGCAAGGTGTCGTCAGTGTCCCCCATCTCTGGACCATCCTCGTGACTAGAACAGATCCGTCAAATCCTCACAGTCACAGGAACCCACATGGTCTTGGAGTTGTTCTCTGAAAACACACAAACACATTCTCGACCAAAAGTTAACAAAGGGATCCTCTCTGCAAAATAGACTTGGGATTCTTTTTAATTTTTGCCTAAATGATATTCCTTTGGCTTATTTTGACACCATGTACGTTTTTTCATGGGTGAAGATGAGTGTTCTTTATGTCCAAAGTCTAGTGTTAAAATTACAGATGAGTGTAACCTATGAACTCCAGGAAAGTAAATCTGTAAAATAGGAAGACAATTGGTAGGCCAGCGGTCGGCAAACTCATTAGTCAACAGAGCCAAATATCAACAGTACAATGATTGAAATTTCTTTTGAGAGCCACATTTTTTTAAACTTAAACTTCTTCTAATACCACTTCTTCAAAATAGACTCGCCCAGGCCGTGGTATTTTGTGGAAGAGCCACACTCAAGGGGCCAAAGAGCCGCATGTGGCTCACAAGCCACAGTTTGCCAGTCATGGGTTTAGGCAGTTAGAGCATCTACTCTCTGCTGTTGGGAGAAAGAGAGGATTGTGGCTTGATTGTGGCCTGATGCCTCATTACAGAGGCAGAAAGGCTCAAGGCTGGTGAAAGAGCATAAGCAAAAGTCTAAAAGAAAGAACATGAATGACCTGCAGGCCATTCTGGGAGTAGTGCAGCAAAATCAGAGTTGGTGTTGAAGAGCAGTATGAAATTGGTTGGAGAGAACTGGAGGACACAGATGCCATGCCCTGAAGTTGGGATTTCTCCTAAAGGAGGGGCCTTCTCTTCCTTAATGTGCCTTAGAATAACCTGCAGAGGTGAGTAAAACCGACTGGTGGGCCCCTTCCTAAGTCTCTGATACCACAGGTCTGAGGTATGACTTGGGGATTTGCATTTGTAATGCCTGCTATGTACTGGATTGTGCCTAACTCACCCCCAATTCATTTGTTGAGGTCCTAACCCCCAATGAGTTTTAAAGATAGAGCTTTTAGGGGATAATTAGACATGAGGTCATAAGTCTGGGTTCCTAATCTGATTGGATTGGTGGCCTTTTAAAAAGGGCAACAGTGAGCACTTTCTCTCTCTCCACCTTGTGAGGACGTATGTGAAGGCCAGGAAGAGAGCTCTCATTAGAAATCAAACTGGCCAGCACCTTGGTCTTAGACTTCTAGCCCCCAGACCTGTGAGAAAATAAATATCTTGTTTAAGTCAGAGCCTGTTTAAGCCAGAGCCTGTGAGGTTTTGTTATGGCAGCCCAAGTAGAATGATAAGTGAGTTTCCAAGTGATTCTGACATTGCTGGGTGAGAGACTGCTTTTTGATCCTGTTTCCAGTACTAAGAAAAGTCAGCCAAGGACTGTAAAAATCGAGGGTGCTAGGCACAATGAATGAATCTCATCAGCTTGTCTGCGCTGTTTCCTGAGCGAGGGCTCCTTATTGAAGTTTATTCCAAGATTTCCATCAGTTGGTCTCCAATTCTGGGTGAGGATGAGGATAAGGGGAAATTGCTGACCAGAAAAATAACTTGATACCATCCACCTTATTTTCTCCCCGTCTACTAAACTCCAAAGCCAACTTTGACTTTTTCAATTTTGTTTTGGTGGTTAGAAAAACACATACGCACACAATGCAACTTCCAAATGAGTTTAACTTACAGTTCAGGCACCAGGGGGATAAGGTTGGAGGTAAGAAAAGCAATTTGCCTTTAGTGCTTTGGTCTTGCAGTTCATTCCTCTCTTCCCTTGTTGAGACCCTCTGTCCTTGCCCCCAGCCACCAGCAGCCTCCCTCACTATCACCCTCCTTTTCAAAACACAGGGTGTCCCAAACATCAGAAGAATAGGATAAATTTGATTTTAAACAATGCTTTACTTATATTTCTAATAATAAGCTAAATACAACTTCAGCTTTAAGACACTTTTTCTGAGGAAGAACTACTAAAATGAAATTAAGAGTGACTTGTTAACAATAAAGGTTTGTTTTTTTTTAAAGAGTGAATTATTCATCTGCTTGATAAACACACTTTTTTGTGTGTTTTGAGATATGTGTAGGATACTATACTTAATGAATTAACCTTGACAATCAGTTTATCATATGCTTCCTGCCTTTTGGATACCCTTTAAGTATCAAATTTTCACTCACACTGGTACTTAATATTTACTGATTGGAATGAAATGAAAAATATATGGTTTTAAATGTTGCCTCATCCAAACTTCAGGCAGTTATTTTTATTATTACTATTTCCTAAATCCTCCCTGGAGGATATGATTATTGACGAGAGAGAGAGAGAGAGAGAGAGAGAGAGAGAGAGAGAGAAAAAAGCATTATGGTAAGAGAGAATCATTGATCGGTTGTCTCCCTGAGGTGCCTTGATCTGGATTGAACTTGAAACCTTTCAGTGTATGGGACGATCCTCCAAACAACTGAGCCACCTGGCCTGGGCCAGACAATTGTTTTTAAAAAAGCGTGTACATCAGAATTTTTGGGTAGCTTGTCAAAAGTGCTGATTGCCCAAACAGATTTGATAGAACTTGGTTGGGCCCATGAATGTTTGCTTTCAACAAACATCCCTGGGTAATTCGCTGAAGGACATTAACAAATACCATCTTTCATTTCTGGCCTGAAGATTTCTCAGGTAAGATTTTAAGGTGTCAGTCCTCCATGTGGGAGAAGATTAAAAGGAATATTAGGACATGTCTGACCTATTGAAATAAAATGCCATACATAATTATCTGCTCCTTCAGCTAAAATAAATTGGCATAGTAGTCCTTTTCAAATCTTTTTCATAGACCAGTTTCTAAATATTGTAAAGTGAATTTTAGCCTGCCCTTCTGAGTCATTTGTTTACATTCCCAATTTTTGTGTCCCATGCTCACTATCTATAGAACAGCTGAGACAAGGAAAAGGATTGGTTGATATAGCTGGCTTTCCTGTGTTATTATGTTCTATATATCCTACATAATAAAAGCCTAATATGCTAAGTGTCCAGTGGTTCAACCAATCAAAGCGCAATATGCTAATGATATGCTAAGACCATTTAACCACTCGCTATGACATGCACTGACCACCAGGGAGCAGACAATTGACCAGTCAACAGTCACTATGATGTGTTCTGACCACGAGGGGCAGATGCTCAACTGGTAGGTTAGCATGCTGCTGGGGTCTGGCCGATTAGAATTAAGTGAGACAGGCTGAACATGCCTTGGAGCCATCCCATTGTTCCTCTCTGGCTGGCCAACTTCTTGCATTCCTCCCTGACCCTGATTGTCCACCATGATGTCCCTTGGCCTGGCCTGCACCCTCTCACAATCTGGGCTAAGGGTCCTCCCCCTGCCCTGAGTGCACAGATTTTGTGCACTGGGCCTCTAGTGCCCAAATAAGAAAGAACACAATTTAATAAACTGTAATTTGCCCTTTTAGGGACCTGATGTCACTATACTTATTTTTTCCCTATTCCTTGTAACATTCAATTTTAAATTTCCATTTTCTCATTCTTAACTAAGACTGAATTATATTGCAACTTCTGTAGTAGTACTTGTGACATCTGTTGGAATACAAAGTATATTCATTATAATAGTTATGGCAATTAAAATGAATATCAAATGAGTTTATAATAGTTATGCATTTAAAATGTTATTCTTTTTTTAAGAGTGTTACTCAAAGACTGTAGTTGGGACTTTATAGTTTCTAATGATATTTATGATAAAGAGGTGATTTTGTATGCAAATGGACTCTTTTATTTTGATAGATGTTTGGGTGTGTCATACCATTAGCTAACAAATGTAGAATTATTCATTATTGATTTCTCACAACTTTTAAAAGGATAGTAATATATGACTTGCAATGCTGTATCTTCTTTTTCACCACAAAATTTAAAAGTGGAATCAATTTTAAAGTAATTGTTGGTCAAATCTGTTCCGGCAATGTAGTTATTAATTCAGTTGTCCTCAACCAACTTTATAAAAATAATACAAAACTATTTTTCTTCCACGAAGATCCTATTTGGAATGAGACATACTAATTTGGGAATGGAGAAATTAATTCTACCCAGTGAAAACCATTAATGCTATTTAAAACTCACAAAAAGTTAGCATATTATATTTATATTGTAATAATTACAAATGTAATAATATCTGAAGTGATGAAAGGTAAGAATCATTAAATGTTGAAATCTACTTCTGAAATAAAAACCCAAGAATTTGAATCTGATAATTTAGACACCAAGAGAAAGTTTCATTAGATCCTACTTGAGTGAAATTTTAGTCAGTAATCCTAATGCTTTTAGATGGCCAACACATTTCTCTGTATCTCAACAAGTCCCACACCTGCTTTTAAAAAGCTATGTGTGTATCTTAACACTGAGTTATGTGCATTTTACAAATCATCATTACTTAAGAATTTCCTACTGAAGTATTTGTTCCTTACATATGTAAAGATTTATTTAATTGTGGAGGTGTAGAGTTTATATTTTCTATTTTCTGATGATATTTACTATTGTTTTCATTGTTTCACAGTGTCTCATTTCTTTTAATTTCACAATATAGTCTAGTTCTCATAAGTCATAGTTTTATTGCTTCTTTTGTTGAAAGAAGCAATATAAATTATCTTATCCATCCTTTTGGGTGGTTTACTATTAGATTTTGTATTTATTGAAAAAGAGTTATGTTCACAATTTTTGCCTGTAAAGTAAGCTATGTAAAATTCAATATACTTTCATGATACTAAACTGTGATTTAATGGCATCTAAATAACAGGAAAGCATGACTCTGGCATTATAACTTATAACCTATTTTTAGAAAAAAATTCCAAACTTTGGCAAAATGAATTTTCCAAGTCTCTGTTATGCATTCTAAGAAACCCTGGTGTTAAACTTTTGAAACAATATAACTAAAAACATAGCCCAATTACAACTAAAGAGTAGCATTTTCAATACATGAGATTTATTGTGACTAATCAGTATATTAACCAAAACGTTAATCATTTAATTAATTATTGTGTTAAATAATTGTACTAAAATTGGAGGATATAATTATATGGGACAAGCAAGGAAGATAGCAATAACTAAAAGGTAAAATTAGAAGATTAAATTTAATGTTATTTCACACTAGGGATAAGAGTTGAAAGAATTAACTGGAATCATGGATAAACTATCCAATCAACCCACATATATTTATTATTTCTTGTGTATCAGAAATTGTGATGTATAAGCTGAGATGTGAATAATTCATATGAGTTAACTAAAAAAAATCGTGGGGAATTGTAGATTTAGAGATGTCAGAATGTGCAGTGAATCTGGGTTGAATGTCAAGGAATACAGTACTTGGAGGAAATGGAGAGGTCATAAGGGCTGGAATAGAGCACATGAGAGAGAGAGAGTGGAAAGGAGACTGAGGCGATCAGAGCCTCTGCATGATGATGTGGATTTCACTGGAAGGCTAGAGGAATGATTCTAAGTACAGAGGATTCTGGGTTTTATGCAGAGAATAGAATGGAGAAAAGGTAGAGTTGGTATGAAGAAACAGACCTTCGGTACAGTGTCTCAGGAGTATAGATGAGACTAGATGGCTGCAAGGTTCACTGGGAATTAAGAGGACAGATTCCTGTTTTTAAGTTCAAATAGTAGAGACTGCAGGATTCATTATTGCTTATATGTGCAGTAATGTTAGGGAAGGGGAAAATACAATCTTCCCAAGTACCCAGGAATAAAGATCAAGTGGATGACTGTGAACAGTTGTAATACTTCTTTAAGATGACTCAGGGAGTTCATGGGAGGAGCAAGAAAAAGAACATAGAGAGAAAGACAACACCAACATGTAAAAGGAGAGGACACAGCTAACTAAGGGACCTAAACATAATGATCAGAGCAGTAGGAAGAGCATCAAATTAGGAAAGCCTTACAGTGGGGAAGCTAAGAGGAATGAGTGCTTAACAATAAACAAACAAGCTAAACTCAAACAAACAAAAAAACAAGAAAACCGAGATGTGGTCAGTGGTGAGAGATCACAGACAAGAAGCTCCCAGGCTTTGGCCTTGGGAGGCCCCTGGACTGTCCTGTTGGTGGGGTCTGGTGGACAGAGCCACTGAACAACTGATGGGAAATGGAAACAATAAGTTTGATGCTGACAGGACGGCAAAATTGCTAATAAGAAGACAGAGGCAAAGCAAGCATTTGGGATTTTTAAAATATTTTTAAGGTTTATAAATGGAGGAGGCAGTGAAGAGGATGAGGTTAAAAATATAAGCAGAACCGGAAAAGAAAAGGTCCCAGGAGAGAAAAAGAGTATGGGATTTGGTGTAATTAATAAAAATAAATAAACAAAGTAAAATTTTAAAAATGCTCTTTTGAGAAGGGAGATAAAAGAAAGGGTACAGATTTTTATTAAATTCTGTTGACCAGCCAAAAACGATTTGGCTCAGTGGATAGAGCATTGGCCTGTGGACTGAAGGGTCCCAGGTTCAATTCCGGCAAGGGCATGTACGTTGGCTGCAGGCACATCCCCAGTAGGGAGTGTGCAAGATGCAGCTGATCAATGTTTCTGACTTTCTATCCCTCTCCCTTCCTCTCTGTAAAAATATCAATAAATTTTTTTAATTCTATTGACCAATAACATTCTTGACATTTTATCTCCATTTAACTATCAAAGTTATATAAAGTAGATTTTATTATCTCCATTTTGCCAGATAGGGCTCAGAAAGGTGAATAAATTCCCTGAAGGTCATTATACCTGTAAGTGGGGAATGTACGTCTATCTTGTCTTGAGCCTTTCCTGAGAAACTGAGAAAGCATGGAGGCCAAAGCCCAGCCACCAGAGTGAGGCTACCACTGACTGAGGCAGGGTCTGTACCATCCTATCTCTTCAACCACGGGGAAGAACATTTTCTTTCCTGTCATTCGTTTTTCTGTCTATAATTAGAAGTTCTCTTAGCCAAGTGATTTTTAGTCAAGTCTAGTATTTCTGATGAATACATTAATCTTAAGGTAAAGTTGTTGAGGATAGCTTGACTTGACTAAACAAGTACTGCCTTTCCTGTTGCCAACATTTGGAGCTTTTGGTGAGACTTTGAGGAACACTGACTTTCTATAACTTAATGACTGTTTTTATTTCTGCCATTTAATGTTGTGAGTGCCAATGTGTGTAGCTTAGTGTTTGTAATGGCTAAAGTGGGAATGAATGGAAACTTTGAAGTGGTCCTATATCATTGTAGCATTTGGAAATTGTCTTCTCGTATACCTAAAACAGAAATATTTATATTATCTTTTAAAAATTGCCACTTTTAATAACATCAATTATTTGATCAGATTTTGTAAATTATATTTAAAAATTACTCTCCCAAACAGGATACTTAAAAAAGAATCTAAGTTTTATTATAAAAATCTGTTGGAGATATCCTGAGTAGTAGTAAGTTGTTATTCAGCAAACATTTATTGAAGACAAAATATTGTCTAGAAGTTGTGAGAATATATAGAAGGCAAAGATTACTTTTTAAGTAACAAAAGAAAACCCCTTTTAAAAATTTATTTGAGAGAGAAAGAGAGAGAAAGAAACATTGATTTGTTGTTCCATGCATTTATACATTTGTTGCTTGTTTCTTGAATGTGCCCTGACAGGGGATGGAATCCAAACCTTGGCATATTGGGATGATGCTCTAAACATCTGAGCTACCCAACCAGGGCTAGACTGAAACTTTTTAATAATGAAAAATCATTTTGTATATGAACTTTATACAAGCTGAAGGGATTTTGCTGGTATGTCTTAGATAAAATGTGGAATACATTTAGAATTCACGGTGATTTCTAGAAGACTTAGTATGTGTATTTTGCATTATGTCATCCCTCTCCCCTTATTTACAAAGGTTACATATGGAGGGAATATCATAAATTTGAGGGAAACTTAGGGAATGAAATTAGATAGGGGTTTAGTGTTCTGTTGGCCAACATTTCAGTCTGGATTCAATCAGAGACACAGAACCAATAAAAGATACATTGAGATTAATTGCATAGAATTGTTTCATGCAATTGTCAGTAAAGGCAAACTAGGTACCCTCAGGGAGTAGCTGAAGCTCTTATTGAGAATTAAGAGATAATTTCTTCAAGAATACTCATCCTAACCCATATGGTTTTTCCATAGATTGGATCAGGCCCACCCAGATTATCTGGCACAGTCACTCTCACTTATAGTCAACTGAGAATGGATTTTTAGGATATCTGTAAAATAGCAACACCTAGATCAGTGTTTGGTTGAATAATCGGATGCTGTATCCTTGCAAAATTGACACACAAAACAGACCATACCAGCCAGCTATGATTATTTTTTAAATGCACAGCTGAGAAACTCTAAAGTGGCGATGATTTATTCCCTCAGTTATTTCACACATACCTCTTTATATCAGCATAGACAGGTATGATTGACCTGTTCAAGGTGTTGAGGGAGCTTTCTTTCTCATAACTCTTCATTTCTGGTGTCAGGTCACCAAATAAAATATCATTTTATCTGGTTGTAGCAATGGCAATTTAAATGAATCCAGATGATCAACTTTACTCAGGCAGATAAGTCAAAGACAAAATTTTTCCTATCTCTGTTGCTTCAAAAATAAAAAAGTAGATACATTTATTCCACATTTTAACCAAAGTGATCTATGTGCACCAGAATATGACATTATGAACTTATTATTGGTGCAGAGTTCTGCCTAAAGGGAAGCATGTCCATTGATCTGAATAAGAACATCCTATACCTTAACCTTAGGAAAACTGCAGAATAGTCTGTCACTCCAATAACATTATTTTGTGGTTTATTTTTCTCTCTTACAATTGAATCAAATCCCATCACCATGTAAAGTCAAAGAAAAGTTAAAGAAACCCAGCGAAAATCAGTTGAAATAATAATTTTATAGAATTGTATACAAATGAAATAATATATATGCTTTATTTCAAAGCCAATATGTTTTCCAATATGTTATTTTCCCACCATTGGATGAAAAATCTGATGAGCAAAATGGACGGATGAATATAATAGAAAGGGAGTGGACTGACAATTCTCAGGGGGAAGAGGGTATGGGGGGTGCGGAAAGAGATTGGACAAAAAGTTTACACCTATGGATGAAGACAATGGTGGAGGGTAAGGGCACGGGGTGGGGAGGGGGATCGGGTGGAGGGGAGTTATTGAAGGAAAAAAAGAGGAACACCTGTAATAATCTGACCAGTAAAGATTTTTTTTAAAAAGTGACAGAAGCAGGAGAAAAAAAAATTAAATATAACTTGATACTATACTACTGAAATCAGAGTATTTTACTGAGAACAGATAAATATTCAGTATCAGGGGTTGATTTTATTCAAATATAGGAGATAAAGATCTATGGCATCACAAACAAAAATATAAATAAAAATTCACCTGGGATAAAATAGTCTAGAAATATATAACTATTTTTAAAAGATAAACTGGAATTTTCAGTATCACTCAATATTGCTGTTGTACTATTTTGAGTATTATCTAGACTTACTTTATTTGAATTGCATTGTCAATGCAACTCAAATAAAATGTATAGAACATATGCAGGTGTGGTTTAGAGACATAAAAAAAAAAAAAAACACCATGATCCGAGGAAGACAAATACAATTGGGGATATATACATAAAAGAAAAGTCTATAAAAATGTGTCCTTGAGAAAACAAAAATAATGTTGAACTGCCTTGGAAATTTCATTTTTAATGAGAAAATAGAAAAACAAAGAAATTGGGCTTCACTTATATGAGAGGATTTAGCAGAGATTTTATCTCAAGCAGCTTCTTTAGATAGTGTAGATGAAATGCCTAGAAGTTTCGGAAGGGGAAAGGAATTTAGCGCACCTCATGCAATTCTGGAGGCTGAAATTACATCACATAGGGAAGTCTTGAAAGCTGTCTCTCAAGATACCTGACATTACCTCTAATGAGTTTTCTGCTGTTCAAAGTCAGATTCTTTGATAGAACTTGATCTATCAGCACACTCCAGTTTGAACTCAAATATAATCAGAATCTGCAAGATTGAGCTCTATCATCAAAATGTGGCTGTATTAATTTAAAATGAGAAGAGCAATTGCTGAAGGGATAGGATGTTCTGGCTGGTACATTCTAAGCAAGCAAGAAGTATGGAGACCCAAATTACACATCAGGATGCCAATGCATCAATTTATAATGAAAAATATATATAACGCTGGAGGGACTGGGGACTCATTCTCCACCCTGCCAAATTTCTCCCTGTAGGCTGACCATACAGGGAGCCAAATTAGAATCAGATGCCTGCTTCTTGAGCATGGAATCGGAACACCAGGAGCAAATCATGGGCTGGGAATTAAAGGGCATAGACTCTTTGGACTATGAAGCCCGCTTTTTTTGGATGTAGTTGGATACAAAGTGCATCTTGCTTCCTCCACTTTGGCCTCCATGTTGACCTGTGTTCTGGGCTTCCTCCTGACCCCATCCTTCATTATTTAGCTCTGTTCATATCGTCAGTCAGGTTACAGTGGACTCTGTTTAGTCTCTGTGCTAATTTTGTTCCAATCCTTTCAGGAAGTATTGATGTTTTAGTTTAACTTGCAGAGGACACTTTTATTTTGAAAATGCTTCAGCCCTGGCCAGGTGGCTCAGTTGGTTGGAGTATTATCCTGTACATCAAAGGATTGTGGGTTTGATTCCAAGTCAGAACACATACCTAGGTTGTGGGTTCAATTCCAAGTTGGGTTGCATACCAGAGACAACTGATCAATGTTTCTCTCTCAGATTGATGTCTCTCTCTCTCCTGCTCCTGATCTTCTGTCTATGAAAACAGCAATAAACATATCCTCCAGTGAGGATAAATAAATAAATAAATAACATACAATACTTCACTGAGTCCCTCAAAACCCCAACACTGATGACCAAGGACAACAGATAATAGGGACAATTACTTAAAGTTCTTTCCAATCCTAAATTTTGTGGGGGGGAATGTGTCTAGTGCTATACTATTACACACAAATATCTGAATTGCCTTTCCAGAGAACAGGAAAGACTAAGAAAATGAAGACTTTATAGACTTGGAAGAGGGAGGCCTCCATATAACTAAATCTTTCATGTTTTGTTTTGTTTTGTTTTGTTTTTTTCAGTTCTGCAAAGGGAAAAAATGATAGATGTTTGTGTTCACTTCCAGGAAACTTGAATTTTGGCTCCCCAGGGGACTGAATGAAATACTTATGCAGATGTAATAGTTTGCTTCTTAGTAGCTTTTATAGATATTTTGATCGCTTTCTTCACATTATAGTCTTCAATTTGGAATGGGTTGTAAGAGGAAGAAATTTGCTCAGGGAAAAAAAAAAAAGCCTTATGTGAAACCATTTACTTCCTGGAAGCTTTTGTGATAACAAATACTAGCAAGATGAGAAACCATTGGAGTAAATAAATCTTATTATCTCTCTGTGTGTTATTGTTGAAAATACTAAATGCAAGCCATGTGTTTCCGGTGAAACTCCACTGGAAAGCTATCATATAATAGAAAAAAAGATAATACAAAAGCAATACAAATGGCAGTGACTGAGAGTTATATAATAATTTATAGCCAGATATAGTCAGTTTAAGATTGACAGTAGATTTACCCTTGGGAAGGAAAAGGAGAGAACAGGATGGATGTTAATTTAAAGAACTCCAGAAACCTACCAAGATGTTGCCTAATGAGGTGATGTAATAAGAAGTATTACTTGATGCTACATTTGCATAATGCCTTTTTCCCCCTGAAGAGATTGCTTTGAAAGACTAATAAAGAAAATGAAGTGAGGTAGAAAACAAAATAGCCAAACACAAATATTGTCTCAATGTTTACAAATAATAAAAATAACTCCCTACCCTCAGATTCATTCTTTTTCCTGAGAGCCTGCCTGGATGTTCTCAGAATGTAAAATGATACTTAACATAATTAATACTTTGGGATTTCAATTTCTTTATAACTGTACAGCTAAGGTACATAATATTCATCTTTATTTCTGAATCATACAAAGGGACAGTTGTGTGAGTCCTGCCCTGTTACTCAGCACCAGAGGAACTCCCATAATCAGCTTTAATTGATACACAAACTGTTATGGTAAACACACCAACCTTTAACTAGATTGTTCAAAGAAGTCTATCTTTTGGCATTTATTTTGTTTATTTTGAACTTTTATTTTTTCTTTTATTGGGAGAACTTTCTCTTCCTGTAGGTACCTGGTTTCTGAGCAACTCTGCTTATGCAAAGAGGAAACATTTTAGATTGCCCTGAGGTGCCAGCACCCTCATGCCCCTTCCTCCTCCCTGCCCACCACTCTCCCCCACCAAGAATAAACATACACATTAACACAGAAGTGCTTATATCTAGACTCCTGTGTTCAAGGTGCTACTCTCCTGGTTGTGGTTGTGATATACTTATTATAAATTTGTTTCTTGATGATGTTGGTGTCGATCCCAGGTCCCTTCTCTGCCCTGGGCCCTCTCCACCTCTCCCAGCCATAACAGATGTATAATGCTCCAGTTAATTGAGCCCCAAACTCCTATGGTTTCAGTGTTTTCTCTCCCTTTGTCTCAAGCACCCAAATGTTCTTATTGCATATTTGATATCACTTTCTCTAACTCCTCTTTTCTAACATTCTTGCATTTTTACTTGAAGCTATATACAGGTGTCTCGAAGAAATGTATACACATGTTGAATGATTATAAAGTTGCTGTTTATTAACATACAGTTCATTTTCAAAATTTAAAGGAATCTATAGAAATGAATATTTTTTTGGTCATTGCCTGTTTTCAAACTGATGACCTTCTGGTCCAGGCATTGCTGATAATGCAAAGCAATGGAATCCTAAATCTCAAGAATAATTTCTTCAGTATTTGTGTGCCCTCTATTCATTGACTGTTGCTGGTCTTGTACCATAAACTTTTATCTTTTAAAATCAAGTGGTATTTTAGGATACATTTTTAAATTATGTTTTTTATTGATGATTGACAGGAAGGGAGATGGGCTGGCTCCTGCACACCTCCTACAGGGGATTGAGTCTGGAGCCCCAGGCATGTGCCCTGACCAGGAATTGAACTGGTAACCTCTTGGTTCCTGGGTCAATGCTCAACCACCGAGCCACATCAGCAGGACAGGATAAATTTCCTTTGTTCAAAGTTTGGTCTGGCTTCATACATTATTTCAAATCAGTTATACCTAAAAAGGAGTTAAAACTAAGTGAGTTATCAGCTGCTAAACTCTATGTACATTTTTTTTTGGGGGGCACCCTATATTTTGGGTATTTTTTAGTGCTGCCAATTTAATCTCAAACACAGAGAATAGATGGAATTGTATATAACTTTTACCTTTGCTTGAAAACCTTTTGATAGGTTTATTTTGCAAAGTCTTTACAGTAGTAAGAATCTAGTGTGATGTGTGCTACCCCTTGGCTTCAGATAAAATTCTTCTGCTCTGACCCAAATTCAGCCCTTTGCTCTGGTGACTGCTGAGAATTCTCTGGTCTTCAGTCTGAAAAATGACATGGCACTACCCTAATAAAAGGTTTGACTTCCATCTCAGTAACTACAACTCTTTGTCCTTTCCATCTACATCACTAAGTGGTCCATCTGCCTAACTTCTCAGGAGGTATGCTAGAATATTGGAGCTCTTGTAGGTTTGCAAGAAAGGCCAGTCCTTTCTTAGAAAAATCAATACCAATTTTTAATTTATCTCCTAATAATACCTAGGTCATTTATATGTTAATTAAATTCGATTTATTTAATATAAATGTAATATCAGACACTTTTCCCAATAAAGAGCCTCCATTCCTCAAGGAACCCCATGTCTTTTACAAACAACATCCCAGGTTCTGCATCTCTATCACTATCCAGAGGATGACACCCCAGCCTCGTCAGGAGTCATTTAGCCCTCAAATGGTTTGGCACAGGCCCTACACCTGCTCCCACATCAAAGGGCTGATTAACAGTGCATTGCAGCTCTGGCAAGACAAAGCAGGAAATAAAATTAAGGTGTAAGGGTTAGGCAGGAATTGCAGATAAAATGACTTGGGAAATGTAGCTAAGCAAGATATAATTACCTAACTTATAATTAGCCCAGAACATCAGGCTTTCCATCCCTAAAGGCTTCTTTTTTTTGCAAAGAGATAAGTGATGCCATCAAGAAGCAGATGGTACTTGTATGCACGTGGGTGAGTAATGGACATGACACTTCTTACCTCAAGAATAGCCTGCTCAGAATTTGGTTATAGGATTTCCTATTGACAATAAATCGTTAGCTTAATAGCTCATTATTTCTATGCCTTCCATTGCTTTGGGCTAGTGCAATTATTGCATTATTTTAAAATGTTCTGGAAAATTTCCATTACCTCTCTATAAGCCTCTTAGCTTCTCTCACCTTATCACCGAAAACTACCTAGTAAATTAATACAACCAAGGAAAGCCAACAAATTCAATCAATTTGAATATGACAGCAACAATTGGTGGTATATAAATATAAATTTTATTTTATTCCTTTAAAATGCTGTGATACATTTGGGTTTCTAAAAAAAGAGAAGACTACTCAGGTCTAGAGTGAGATATTTGGCCCATTGAGTGTTCCTACTTCAATGGTGGCTATTTAAGTATCCCTGTCATCACAAGATTATTTAAAAGAAAAGGAAGAGTCTGGCTGGTTATAGCTCTGTGGCTGAGCATTGATCTATGATCCAGAATGTCACATTTCCATGCCAGGCCAGGGAACATGCCTGGATTTAGAGCTGGACCCCCAGAGTGGGGACCGCAGAGGAAGCCAGCCAACGATTCTCTCTCATCATTGATATTTATATTCCTCTCTCCATCTTCCTTTCTCTCTGAAATAAATATAAATATATTTAAAAAATGAAGACAATAAAAAGCAAAGTAAAGTAAAGTCCCATTGGTTCAAGGAATATACTGTGGAGACAGGGTGACCTGATACTAGAAGGGTTCCGGTTTCTGTTTATATAATAGAAAAAGCTAACCGTGATGGAAGGTCTAATTTGCTCTTTCTCTCAATCTATAATGTATAGGCAGCATACGATGTTAAAAGTAATCTGACCAAGACTATGCTGCTTGTAGGAAATGGGTTTCAATTGTATTTCCCTCATGGAATGGTGCCCTGGAATTATTAGGCTGTATACTGTTTGCAATTATAATCACAAAAGCAGTTTAGCTTTTAAAACCCTTTATTTCTAAATATGGTTATGTTTACTTACCCATTCATCCATGCTGCAACTTATTCTTTATACCAATATTTCCTGAATATTGACTCTGTATAAGTCACTTTGCTAAGTTCTGTAAAGAATAAAGTCCAGTTTTCTGTGTACTAAAATCTGTTTAAGCACTAAAACATTAGCAGAGTATTAAACTAATACAAATTTTTCATTTTATATAAGGTGAAAATGCAGAGTAGTGAAATAATTGAAAACAACGGTTCTTAACCCATCCTATATAATAAAAGGCTAATATGTAAATTGTCTTCTCAGGAGTTTGACTGGGAGTTCAACTATTCACTATGATGTGAGCTGATCAGCAGGGGATGGTGCAGAATGATGAAAGGCCCCAACTGGCAGCAGGGGAAAGGAAGGCCCCAATCAACCCTAATCACTCTGGTCAGGCCTAGGGACCCTATCCATGCACAAATTTTGTGCACTGAGCCTCTAGTAATATAATAAAGAGGTAATATGCAAATTGACCAACACTCTAACACACAAGATGGCCACCACCATGTGGACATAAGATGGCCAGCACAAGATGGCAGGCAGGGGAGGACAATTGTGGGTGATCAGGCCTGCAGGAGAGGGCAGTTTGGGTGAGACCAGGCTGGCAAGAAAGGGAAGTTAGGGGTGGACAGGCTGGCAAGGGAAGGAAGTTAGGGTTGACCAGACCAGAAGGAGAGGGCAGTTAGGGGCAATTGGGCCAGCAGGGGAGCAATGAGGCATTGATCTTGCTGGCAGGGGAGTGGTTAGTGGGTGATCAGGCTGGTTAGGGGCAATCAGGCAGGCAGGCAGGTGAACAGTTGGGAGCCATAAGTCCTAGATTGTGAGAAGAATGTCTGACTGCCCATTGACAGTCAGAGATCTCTCAAAGGGACTCAGATTGGAGAGGCTGCAGGCTGGATTGAGGGACACACACCCCAATGCATGAATTTTTGTGTACTGGGCCTCTATTATAATCATATATATATATATATATATATATATATATGGATATATATATGTAAGGTTATATATATATATGGATATATATATATAAGGATATATATATAATTTATATCCCTATATAATTATATATATATATATAATTTATAGGGATATAACTTTAGAAGTAGTAAGCATGATTTCCCATGATGACTTCTTTAACGGGAACAAGCAAAATCCCTTAATGCTTATAAATGACTTGGAAGATGTCTGTTTGTAAACCAATTGGTGAACAAGAGGAGAAAACAAAAACAAAAACCTTGTGAGTTAGATTGGGGCTTCCTAGCCTTGTTTTGATTAAGAATGTTAGCTCCATAAGAAAAGTATCCCAGCATTTAGAACTGTGCCTGGCACATGAGAATAAATGTTATTATACTAACAATTAGGATGATTGAAAATCGAACACAGAAGACAGTGAGCATCCCTATGCAGGGATATGATATAACTTTTCGTTTCAAAATAAACTGTCTCCTAGATTTTAGGGGTTTTTATTTCATTTTATAAGTAGTTTCATTTTAATCATTATCATTATAAAACCCTATTTATCTTTAAGTAAGTTTCATCAAGTAAGAGCCTTACATTTCTCTTAAATGCATTTCTGGCCATGAAATATTACTAACTGATTTGAGGACATCCACTGGCGAGGAGAAGAAAGTGTTGTATTTAGGTATTTGTCTGTGATAGTAGAGATAGAACAGGAAGAGGATAAAACAAAAAGAATTGTCTTTTGAGGGGAGAGGAGGATGAGAAAGGTATTTCCTTTCACCCCAGAATAACATTCCACCTGCTTCTTAACCTGCCACTGGGTCTGCAAACCTCACATAATGTGAAAAATCTGTCTCAGGAATGTATAGTCTTGCTATCCTTGCATCCCTTTGGTTTTCCTACCACAATTGTAAGATTTATTATCAGAATCCAGATTCTACTTCAAGATGATTCTGTGCTTCAGCTAGATCAGGAGATGAGGCATTCTGACATGTTACTGTCCTCTTTACTGATAGAGCAGGGCTCCTGTTCTTTGATCAGCACGAAATCTGTTTGGACCTGGGCTGCTAATAGGAATGGCTTCCCATCATGCTGAGGATGAAAACCAGTATTTTTATCTTGACTTTCCAGAGTCTTTCAGAGTCTGGCTCCTGACTATGTCTCTGACCTTATCTGTTGTTCTTTCTGTTGCTTGCATAGCTAGGAGCCAAAAAGCATGGATTCTGATCTAGTTCTGGGCTCTAACCCCAGTACTTTCAGTCAACACACTACAATGTCATTGCAGGTTCCTCACCTGCTCACATACAGAATACACACACGGAGGCCCACAGGTCTAACTGCAATCCTGTCCTCAGCCTCAAACCAGCAATCTTCTTGAAGCCCAATTTTGTTAAAGTATAATATCCATAGAGATATGTGTAAAAATCATAGACACAAAGCATCAGTACTTTTCACAAAGTAAATACACCCAGGTAACCAGGACCCATACCAAGAAATAAAATATTACCATGCCCCAGCAGACCCCTGGCAACACCCAGAATCTGCTTTCCCCAGGGAGAACACTGTCCTGGCTTCTGAAACCACAGATGTGTTTTTCTGTTTTTGAACTCCATCTATGTGTTTTTTGTGTCTGGCCTCCTTGGCCCAATGTCGAATTTGGGAGATTCATCTGTGTTGACGGTATTCTCATTTCTCATTCCTGTGTATATGAGTGGACGACATCTGGGTTTCTGTTTCACGGTAGATGGACATTTAGGTTGTTTCCAACTTGGAGATGATCCACATAGCGCTGCCATGAACAATGCTGTGTATGTCTTCTGGTGAGTGCATACATATATACACTCCGTGAGAGAGATGTCTAGATTCTAGATTTTGACATATGTGTGTGTTCAGCTTTTACTAGGGCTGCAGGTTTTTCAAAGTAATTCTACCAGCAAATATATGAGAGTTCCCATGACTTTGTATCCTTGCCAATATTTGTAAATGTGTCTGTATCATTTTAGCCATTCTCTTGGATACATAGTGATACCAGCCAGCTCTTTAAAAACCAACAACATTCTTTCTTAAAATAACTAATTCATGTTAACTTTATGGAACTCAGATAAACAAAGAAGAGACATTAATTAACTTTAGCAAAGCAGAGATGAGATATTAAAAATCACCTGCAGTTCACCACCCAGAGATAACTACTAATAACATCTTCAGCGTTACTCTTAGACTTGTTCTGAATTTATGCTTTATAATACAGAAAACAGAGTTATACTTAGCTTTGTGTTAATTTAACAAAAATGCAATGAAAAACTTTCAGTACAGATAAATATATTTCTGCAACATTATTTTTTCTTTTTTTGTTTATTAATCTTCAAGGACATCTTTTTCATTAAATTTTAGAGAGAGTGGAAGTGATGGTGAGACAGAGAGAAATACGGATGTGAGAGAGACACATCTTTCACATTGAAATAATTACTTTTAAAGCATTTAAACCAGCGTTCACAAGTATCTTGAAATGGAGCATGTTCACCATCAGCTTCCCGAAGTATTCAGCAGCACTTTTCTTCAAAATAAAGTAATTAATTAAAACTTCCTGCAAATGCTCTCTTTTTTGGCATGAAATTCGACATTTTTAAGCGTAAAATATATTCAGCAAATTTGACAGATGAAGTTTTGAAGCTTGCTGCCAATACAACAAAACAGTATACATATCAATTGCATATATATCAACATATGTGTAACTCCATCTATTGAAAAAAAATCCGCATTATTAACCAGTACACCTAGTATTGGTTGCCTCCCCCACACACCCCTACCAGGGCCAGGGATGGAGCCTTTGACCAGAAGTGAACCTGCAACCCTTCAGTCCATAGCCGATGCTCTAATCACTGAGCAAAACCGGCTAGGGCTGTAAACTGAATTTTAATGTCCATTAGTGTTAAAATTAACATAATGTGACCATATCTTTGCATAGATCTCTCATTCATTAATTTAAAAAAAATAAAATCCTAATATGGAATTGCTGAGCTAAAGCTATGTCCTTTGTTCAAGTTTTTGAAGGATTGTTGGTCCAATAGTATTGTACTCTACACTGCCATAGGCTATCAGCCTCCTGCATCTTTGCTCATGCTGGCTGGGGGAATTCTTACTTAGGTCAGTGTGACACTATTTTATCGGTAGGCTTTACTGTTCAGGAAGCAATGACTGCAATTTAATTTGCGCTTAGCTTGTCTAACTGGAGAGTATATCTGGGGGTCTGGGCACATCTCCATCTTTTTGCTTCCTAACAGCATCACCATTGAACATTTCTGGGACTCATCTATTAGGCTCATTCATTCTTCTCTTAGACCAGTCTCACTTCAGAGTTTGGACTCTGCCCCCAAGATTTCCTTAAAACCACAAGCTAGGCTATGTTCTCCCCTCTAACTCTATCTCCTTTTCTAACATTCATCAGCTCTTCAGGAAGCAGCAGTAATGGCAGGTAACCTAGAATCTTGTTTACTACACTCTTCCAGAAAGCTGGGAGTTTCGATTATCCCTGGATCCCGTCTTTTAGAGGTGGCACTAGTCTTTTCTCATCTCTCTTTCTCCATTGGGAGTTCTTTTGTTATGAATAGCTTCTGACTAAAGTAAAGGGAATAACCTGTAAAATCTATGGGATGGCATGTTACTCCATATAGAAAGATATGAAACAGTAATTATGAATCTTCTGGGGTTTATTTTCCACTGCGTTCTTGGGCCCATGTGGCCCAAACCCCTCCTCCCACCTGAATGAATATACAGCAACAGCGATAAACAGGAGGCTTGAGGCTCAGGTCTCCGTGTGCAAGGTGCCCCTTGCTGATTTCCTGTGTGTCTGGAGCAAATACCCAGCCATAGGACAAGGATAGTAAGGGAGCTAGGGCGAGGTGGCACAGACATCTCACCTGGCCTCCCGAGCAAGGCCGCCGTTCTTACAACAGCTGCGGAGAAAATAGTCCCTAAGCTATAACCACAGGCTCAGAAGCTTCATTTTTCAAGCTGTATCTCATGAAAAGTGAATGGCCAGTGATGTTCACAGGAGAAAAAAATTACTATGTTGATTTACCTTATGCCTTCTAATAAGCCTTGAATTCCTAAAAGTAGGATGCAATATAGAATGTTTCCCAAATTGTTTACATAGAATAGCTAATAGGAATGTGTAGAGCACTCGTGTTCATTGCATGATATGGTGTGTGAAGTTCAAGTCTGGAGATGTTTTGTGGGCTTCTTAAATACTCCATCCTCAAGGCCAATGCTCTACTCATTAATTAGACCAAGCCCCCCGCTGAAGGGGAGGCCAATTTGAATGGGATGGCCCCAAAGTACCTGGGGCAGAGAGCTTGAACCAGGAGATGGACTATACCTATCTATAGAACTGGCTTTTCAGTCTTCCCTTCATCAGCTATTGCAGATGTTGTTGTTTTTTAAAATTAACGGAAGCACTTTGCGATTGTGTATCCCTTTTGTAGAGAATTCTTTAAAGAATCAAATATCACGCCGAGACTGGTTTGGCTCAGTGGATAGAGCATCGGACTGCGGACTGAAGGGTCCCGGGTTCGATTCTGGTCAAGGCCATATACCTTGGCTGCGGGCACATCCCCAGTAGGGGGTGTGCAAGAGGCAGCTGATCGATGTTTCTCTCTCATCGATGTTTCTGACTTTCTATCCCTCTCCCTTCCGCTCTGTAAAAAATCAATAAAATATATTTTTTAAAAAAGAATCAAATATCAGGCTGAGGCAAATAAATGCTGGTTTCTACACTCAAGACATACTTTAAAGTGTCAGAATTAAATCATTGCAGTGAATCCTGAGCTTTAGGTTGGGCTAAATTCCTAGGCAAGGTGATGTAAATTGAAATGATATGTTAAATCAAATATTTTATTCCATAATAAAACTTGTATTATAGAGAGATACAGTTCTGACACTGTTCCTAAAACCCCAAAGTTAATAGGAATTGCCATAAATGCTCAACTAATCAAATATAAACAATACACATGTACCCTACTAACCTTTCTAAATTTGAATTATTTATATAGGATGGCAAACAGTTACAGAAAATATTTAACATATTTCAGTATCAGAGGCTTTTATATAAAAGTCTTAGCTTCCTTATAATTTCTAGTCTTCCCTCCTCCCCACCCCTTTTTTTCAGGTGATTATATGGTAAAGCAATTAGCATAGCAGGGAATAACTTTTAGAAGATTCATGGAATTCAGAAAGTATTTCTTGGGAAATTTTGAACTGACTTCTCAGTAGGCACTTTGGAGAGATTTAAAGCTTTAAATGACTTTTTGAGAAAGTTAGCCATGGAGCTGTCTTTCTAAAAAATGTTATATTTATTTGCATGATAAAATACAGGTATGACACATATCACATTTTTAGCTAATTTTCAGACTTCAAAACATCACCTTCCAGGGGGCATCTTCTTTCATGGGGGGGATCTTCTACAGGCTGTGGCACATCTACAGTGGAACCTGTTGTTTTAAAGGTACCACCATGGCTGCAATTCACAAGGCCATTCTAATCTGCATTGATTTTTTAATGTATTTATTTATTTTCCTTATTTATTAAGGTATTACATATGTGTCATTATCCACCCCATTGCTCCCATCCCCCACTCATGTCCCTCCCCCCCCCAATGTCTATGTCCTTTGGTTATGCTTATATGCATACATACAAGTCCTTTGGTTGATCTCTCCCCCTTCTCCCACCCTCCCTTGCCTTCCCTCTGAGGTTTTAAAAAATATTTTTTTACTCTTGACAATGTTGCTGCTTCTGTTTCAAAAAAATCTCATAGCTTTGGTTAGAATACAGCTGCATTCAAAGCTACCCAAAGCCCAGTTTGATCCTGAGTTCACAGAATCAAAAGTATTTCCATTTCAGCATACATTGTGTACTTGGCTTATAACAATGGACAGGAACCATCACTAGAGGCAACATTTCATTTTTCTCTATCATGGGAAAACATAATAGGAAGAAGATTCCTATCCCAGACTAGAATCCATGGATTTCATTCTACTTCCCATTTGCCAATAACCAACAATGTTACCAAACAAAGCAAGTGGCATAAGTCTACAGTTTCTGTTATTCCATAAATTCCACATGAGGTATGACTTGTACAGCCAAATGACTGCTCTGCTTCGGTTCCACTTTGAGATTGTCTTTCTGGAAGGAAAGAGGAAAGTTGTGGGAGGGTGGGAGCTAATTTAAGGTAATTACCATGTAACTGAGTATCACTCAGGTTCTTATTGCCGCACTATCTATTGCATATGCTACTTTATTTGATCCTTGCAACATCCTTGTTCCCATTTTTTAGCCCAGTGAAAAATTAGGGTCTAAGAAGTGATGTAATTACTAATGGAGAGGGCAGATCAGCAGTTTGGATTACCTTGTAATGAAACTAAAGCTTATCCTCTTTAGTATAGTATATGCTCCCTCCGAACTATACAAGAAAAAATAATATCATTATTCTACAACTGCTTGCAGAAACTACTGTTATGTCTTCTCTCCTCCCTTGGCAGCCTGTGTTATGTAGGTCCTGTTGAATCTAAATTAAATGCCTGCTTGTGATGACTGCAGCCCTAGGGAGGCATGAACCCTGGTTCCAGACCAAGTGGGAAGAATGACCAAGACTGAATTCAGGGGTAATACATTACCAGAGGCAAACTAATTGAAATGAGGCTATGTGTTGCATTCATAATAGGAGTTTAAATGAATCACTGGGGAAAAATAGAAAAAACTGAAGAGATGGGAATCAAGAGAAACCTGCATTTCTTATCACTATCAAGTGAAAATGTAATTTGCAGTATATGTGAAGTGATAAAATAATCAGTTGAAGCTTTTAAAAAATTCAAATGTAATGAAATAAAATAATATACATGCCAAAATATATCTACATACTGTTAAATGTAAACGGCGGATCGTTAATAACACTAGCTGTTTGGGTAAAGCTTAATGAACAAGAGATATATTGCCGCTCTGATGATTTATGTTTATTATTATTTTTTTTAATCCTGAAGGAAATTTTGAACAGTGGAAAGCATAGGCAGAAAGGAAATGAATAATGCATCTAAGTAATTGGGCTAGCAGGAGATCCTTAGCCTCACTCCCATTGTGGGCAAATAATATGGAAGAAAACATTTTGGTGGAAAGTTGTAGATGCTATTTAAATGCAGAAAAAAATATTGAAAACATATCCAGTAATATCTGAATACCAAATGAAAGATTTTACAGTTTCATTTCTCCTTAGAGATTTTTTTCTAGTTGTCATTGTGTTGTTTGGGAGAAAATTGCAGTTTAATATTTGCAAACCACTTCATTTGCAAACTGCTACTACTATAGTTTCTGCCTGTGAAAATGGTTAAAGCTGCAGGCAATGAAAAGACATGGTATTAAAATTTTTCCCTATAAAAAAGCTCTCATTTTATTGTAAAAACATGAGCAGCATAACAATACAATATTATTTAGAGAGAGTTATTCATATAAATAGTATTTCAATGCACTGTGTTGAGTTTTTGAGATATTTCATAGCAGAAGCTCTGAGAAAACATATTTTACATAGTTATTTAAATGCAATAGTGTTCAAGTAATTATCTACATCATAAGATCCAAAGAACTTTGCGTTGGTAGTTGGAGCTTATAGATAAAATTCATTTCTTATCATAATATAAAATATAGGTTGTCACTTTTTTCTCCTCAAATAACCTGAGGTTAGATTTTCCCTATTTGGACTTGAGATTCTCCAATTGATACTTGAAAAAGTCCTTGGAGCATCCAATCTGTTCTTTGAAGATTTTTCTGATTTTTAGTGAATTTTATTAAAATCATGCACCATCAGCTGTTTTCTCCTTTCCTATCAGCTATTTATCTTAGATCTTTCACCTTTAGAAATTATTCCTAAGTTCTTAAGTATATTAGTCACCTAAGACTACCACAATAATTACCAAAAATTTGGTGACTCAAAACAACAGAAACGTATTATTTCAGTTCTCAATGCCAAAAGTTCAAATTTAAGGTGTCAAGCTCCCTCCAAAGGCTCTTGGAGAGAATCCTTCCTGGCTCTTCCAGCTTCTGATGGTTCCAGATGTTGCTTGGCTTGTGGCCACATCACTCTAATTTTTCTCCGCCTCCATCTTCACATGGCCTTCTCCTCGGTTTCCCTGTGTGTCTCAAATCTCTTTTCTCTTACAAGAGCATCAGTCATTGGATTTACAGCCCATCCTAAATCCAGGATCAATTTACTTTGAGATCCTATAAGTTAGTTGTACCTACTGGGATCCTATCTCCAAATAAGTTCACATTCATAGGGAAGGGTGAGGATTTGAACATGTCTTTTGAAGGGGCACAATTGAATCCATAACAAAGGATTAGGAACAGACTTTGAGGTTAGGCCTTTCATGGAAGAAGTATCATCATGTCGGTAATACCTCAGAGCTTTCGTGTCCTCCTCTGTAAATACGGACTATGATATTGTGTGAGATACTCCATACCGTGCTGTGAGATAATCGGTATAAAGTATTTAGCCCCTTGCCTTGTTAATAAATGGTAGTTATTGTTGTTTTAAGTTATACTGGCTTCAGTTTCCATGAAGTTCCTCTTTTCATACAATAGAAATTACAAAGGAGAAAAGGAAGTTACATATATCATGTCTGTATTGAAACTCATATATATGATGACTAATTTTGCCCAGACGGAAAGATATATTGTAAAGATCAACTGCAAATCACATATGGGAAGTGCTGAGCACTGTTAGCTACAATTATCTGCATTTCACTGAAACCTGCTAATTTTACAGGGACCATGGCAACACAACTGCCTTTTCAAACCTCAGAATCCTTCAGGGCATTTAATGCAATTAGTACATGTATAGATATAACTGTGTGTCTCCAAATAAGTCATATGCATTACAAACATTGATAACTAATCACAGTTTTATTCACCAACTGATAGTTCCTAACTTGCCCTGAATCCTGTTATTTTTTTTTTTACACATACTTAACCTGGATTGCTGTAGGAATCTCCAGTAAGTTCATAAAAACACAGCCCTCCAAAAGTTTATAGTGCTTTCTAGCTGTCTTCTACCTATGCCTTATACACAACTGGCTTTGAAAAGAGTCTGAAGATGTTTTCTAGAAAATCGGTTTGGATTTCTCTCCCCAAATACTAACTGTACTAGGATTAGTTTACTAATCATTGAATGTCCTTATTTCCTAGCAGCTCTCCTCTTTGTTATTGATTTCTTTAATGGCATGAATCAGATGTTGGCTGTATCTGAGTTGACTTTGCTATATTAATAATGTCTTTAAAATCCTCACCTTTGTGCTCTGGCCAGATAGTTCAGTTGCTTAGAGTATCATCCTGATATACAAAGATTGTGGGTTTGACCCCCGGTCAGGGCACATACTAGAAGCAGTCATTGAAGACAACAAATTGATTCTCTCTCTCTCTCTCTCTCTCTCTCTCTCTCTCTCTCTCTCTCTCTCTCTCTCTCTCTCTCTTATAGAATCAAGACAATATCCTCAGCTTTATTAAGAGTATCTAGGGAGACTACAGAACGAATGTTTCTAACTTGTAGGTAAAGGCGCTGCCTCCTTTATTGAGGACAGAATACAGCAAGATGACAAGCTAAGAGCACAGGGAATCATGTGCCTGTGGGCAGTATGGCTAACAATATTCTCCCTTCCTTCTCATATACACATTATCATTTGCATTTTAATTTTAATGTCTTTAGGACCGTGAAAGCATATTTAGGTAAATGTGCTAATTAGATCTTTGTAAACAACCATATGGTATTTTGGTTTATGAAATTTAAAGAGCAATTAAAAACACATCTAGTTTTCTTCCTATGAGTGGGGGTGGGGCTGGAGTCAATAAATTCTCAAAGAATCAGTGGATCTGAAGGGAGAGCTACGTTAGAGATATGCTTAACAATCTCACAGGGGACGCTTAAGGAAGTCTGAGACTTTTCTTCAGAAAACATGAGGCCGAGGGACGCTACACCTCGAGTTTGCCATCATTAAATGGAAATGTTTGAAAATCACATTTTAAACCTCTTTTCAACTAGTGTACTTACCTTAGAGGAATTTTCAAAAGAACTTTGTGGTCTGTCTGTTTTTAATGAGAGTGTGCCATCCCTCCTCTGGTGACTTATCCATTTTTCGCAGTTCCTCTGTGCAGAACAGGGTGATGTATGAGTGGAATAACTTGAGCTGACATCATACAATGTGATCTATTATCTGAAAGATTTAAGGAAAGGGCTATCTGAAAAACATAATTAAGGAAACAAATGTTTTTAGAAATATAATAAAGAATTTTTATGGTTTCGGGTCAGTAACATCCATTTTTATAATATTACATACACTGAGGAAATGGTGTGCCAATCATCCAAACAACACTTGTATTTTGATTTTGCTTCGTTTTGCTTTCCCCACAGAGAAACTAATAAGCAATCATAAACAGAGAATAAAGGGATGAAAACTGCCTGAAGTTGGCTTAGAAGTTCCTTGATTGAGCCATTGATTGAGAAATAGATTAAAGAACTAGATTAAAAGTGGACTCAGAAAAAATGGGCAGCATTTCCCAAAAATAGGATTGTGATGTAAAGGTACATTTCTATCCTCACCAATTGCTCATTGTCAGAAGGCCTAGTCTCCTGGCTGTTTTGGCTCCTGCTTCTTAGTCTGGGTCTACCTCATAAGTACTCCCTGGTAGGCCCCATCCTGGGAACTACAGGACTCTAGGGTCCTGTTTTTTCTTCTTCAAACAAATATCCTTGTACCTTGCTTTGGAATAATAGTACTTATTTAATGTTTACCTTGTTTAGTTGAGACATCTTTAGTTTTCAGGTCAGCATCATCATCATCAGGATTGCAAAAATGTCTGAATTCAGTCAACCACGGAAGTCTAAAAGATGTTATTAGGTGTGCTGATTCAAATTGGTTGGCTCTGAATGTGCTAGTTTTGTTTTTGTTTTTTAATTCCACTAGGTACAGGTTCTAAATTTCACGCATTCTTTCCTAGTTAACCCATGATCTGTCACATGTGTCCTCACTCAGATCAGCACTTCAGTTGCTTATGACCATCCATATAGCAGTGAGTAAAATGGATACTGTTCTAAACATGCACAGAACAGATTAAAATCTGCATGACAAATTCAGATGGCCACCTGCAGCATGTATGTGAGGAAATCGTAGATGTGACCATCCTTACATCCAAGACCCTGCAGAACTCCATTTCTATGTTTATCTAGAGAGACTACAGAATGAATGCTTCTAACTTGTAGGTAAAGGCGCTTAAAAATAGGTGAGCTCTTTGCTTGTTTACATTATAAATATAATGTTTCTACAGGGTGTGGTTATAATATTCTGGGACTATCTTCTGTGGTCATGGTTTTAATCAAGAATATTAAGACATATCAGGAATGGCATTGAAAATTTTCATCCACCAGAATGACATGGGCACTGACCATTTATAATGGACACTAGCCAAGTGTCAAAGCAACAACCTGGGACCCTCCCCCCACCCCCATCCCCAGCTAAATCTGAGACATGGAGACACTTAGGGAGGTATTTTGGGAGAGAGCCAAGTACAGTTGGTATAGGGCAGTGGTCAGCAAACCATGGCTTGTGAGCCCCATGCGGCTCTTTGGCCCCTTGAGTGTGGCTCTTCCACAAAATACCATGGCCTGGGCAAGTCTATTTTGAAGAAGTGGCATTAGAAGAACTTTAATTTTAAAAAATTTGGCTCTCAAAAGAAATTTATTTATTTATTTTTAAATATATTTTATTGATTTTTTTACAGAGCAGAAGGGAGAGGGATAGAAAGTCAGAAACATCGATGAGAGAGAAACATTGATCAGCTGCCTCTTGCACGCCCCCTACTGGGGATGTGCCTGCAGCCAAGGTACATGCCCTTGACCGGAATCGAACCTGGAACCCTTTAGTCTGCAGTCCGACGCTCTATCCACTGAGCCAAACTGGTCTTGGCTCAAAAGAAATTTAAATCGTTGTAATGTTGATATTTGGCTCTGTTGACTAATGAGTTTGCCAACCAATGACTTAGGCTTTTATAGATAGATGATAGATAGATAGATAGATAGCTAGATAGATAGATAGTTAGATAGATTTATGTATATCCACACTAATAAAAGAGAAAGATGCAAATTGACCGTAATTTTGCGACATTCACCAGCCAATCAGGAGTGAGTATGCAAGTTATCCAATAGAGATAATGGATTAATTTGCACACACAGTCTCTGAGCAGCCAGGGGCGGGGCTGTACTTTTGTGTTGTTGCCATGGCACTACCCCAGAAGCTCCAAGCCTCTGGGCAGCATGGGAAGATGGGAAGGCAGGCATGAGAGCTAAGGCAGAAAGATGGCTCTGGACCAGAACAAAGGCAGTGCTAGCAGTCAAGGGAAGGAAAGCCTATTCTTGCACAAATCTTCATGCATTGGGACTCTAGTCCAATCTAATAAAAACGTAATATGCAAATTGACCATATCTCTGAGCAAGCCATGCCCACAGCCATGCCCATCAGCCAATCAGGAGCAAATTATGCAAATAAACCCCAACCAAGATGGCTGCAGCCACTGAGAGCAGAAAGGAGGCATGGGTTTCCCCAACAATGGAGGAAGCCAAGCTTTCCGCCTGCCCTTGCTGGCCTATGCCTCCACTCAGTGCCTCAAAGTTTTAATTATAGAAGATATATCCAAACAGAAATGGCGGCAGCGATGGAGCTGGAGAGAGCAGAAGGTAGGGTTGCCCAGGCAATGGAGGAAGCCAAGCTTCTGCAGCTCTAATGCCTAGGCCTCTACTCTAGGCTACAAAGATTCAGTTATGGAATTTAAATAAACCCAAACAGAAATGGCTGTAGCCACAGAGTGAGCAGAAGGCTTGGCTCCGCTCCATGCTACAAAGTTTAAATTGTAAAACATAAATTAATTCCAGATCTCAGGGCTTCCACTTGGATTGCTGGGGGGTATGGCTGGCCTGCAAACCACCAGAGGCTCCTCACCCAGGCTGCCCCACACCTCAAGGGAACGCCCACCCTGATCTGGGCAAACCAGCTGGCCCCCACCCATGCACTAGGCCTCTATCCTATCTAATAAAAGACTAACATGCACATTGACCATCACTCCAACACACAAGAGGGCTGCCCCCCTGTGGTCAAAGATCCTGCCCCCATGTGGGCAAAGATGGCCACCACAAGATGTCCAGAAGTGGAGGGCCATTGGGAGGTTCCAGGCCTGCAAAGGAGGCACTTGTGGGTCATCAAGCCAACAAGGGAGGGCAGTTGGGAGGGACCAGGCCTGCAAGGGAGGGCAGTTGGGGGCAATCAAGCCTGCAAGGGAGGGCAGTTAGGGGAGACCAGACCAGCAGAGGAGGGAAGTTGGGGGCAAACAGGCTGGCAGGGGAGCAGTTAGACATCAATTAGGTTGGCAGGGTAGTGGTTAGTGGGTGATCAGGCTGGCAGGCAGAAGCAGTTAGGGAAATCAGGGAGGCAGGCAGGTGAGCAGTTTGGAGCCAGCAGTCCTAAATTGTGAGAAGGATGTCCGACTGCCCATTTAGGCCCGATCCTACTGGGCCTTGAGGAGTCCCAGATTGGAGAGGGTGCAGGCTGGGCTGAGGGACATCCCCCGCCCCCCCATACATGAATTTCGTGCACTGGGCCTCTAGTGTGTGTGTGTGTATATATATATATATATATATATATATATATATATATATATAATCTATGATATATAATAATCACAAAATATGTAATAGCATAAAAGCATATTAGAAATATTCTTGTACCCAATTAAGGATTTTATTTGAGTAAAATAAATATATTCATAAAGCTGGAGTATAACTAACATTTTATATCTACATATATATAATTTTATGTTATTATATATTTTATACATTTTATATTATATGCATATGCAGGGTATCCCAAAAGATGTATACATACATTAGTAGCTGATAGCTCAATTTTGAAAATGAAATATATTTTAATAAACACTGCATTTATAATATTCATTTTGGGGGACACCGTATATATGGAGAGAGAGAAATTACAGCATTGGAATATCATATCAGTATGTTATATCCTTGTTTGGAATTGCCTTCCAAATCTCCTTTTATACCACATAAGAAAATTAATATGAGGAATTCATAATCATTCCTCACATCTATAGAAAGGGCAAGTTTTATTTGTGTGATGAGAAACTAAAGGACATTTTTTATTGCCATCAGTTGTTTATATTTGTTTCATTTGGTTCTTTTATATGAATTGATTGGATGTAGAAGCTCACTCTGAACACTATGAAATGGTAGGGACTTAAGAAGCTTTTCTTAAATCTCTAAACTGCTTTGAGCTTGTGGGTGTGTCTAAGCGATACCCACCTTTAGCACCTGAACAAATGCCACTTTTCTGTACCATTGTACAGACACTCAGTGGGCTACATTTGTGCTGTGGGGAGCAAGGCCCTCATTTATGAACCCTAAAAACCTAAATCATATGAGAACCTCCTGATATCTGTTATCCACAGTACCAGATGGGGTTTGGACCAGGATAAATTACACTTTTCTTCCCAGACATCCTCATTGTAGAACTTTCCAGGGTGATAAACTTCTCGAGTTTATTTCCTATTCTAAGTATTACATCCAGTCTCTGGTATGTAGATGTGATTTAATAAATGTTCTTTGAGTTGATATCATTTTCTTTATGACCATTATCTATCACCTGATGATCTGAAGATGATTTCTCAACAGAAATTTATTCTTATATATGCTTTGGGGGATAAAAGTGGGATACTGAAAGACAGTAATGAAAAAGGACTATTGGAGAAAAGCAGAAAATAGTAAAATAATTAATGAAAGCAAAGGTTATTAGAAATTATAAAAATTTAATATAATGTAGGTCAGGGTGTTGTAAGTGGAGAAAGACCTGTAATTGGAATAAGGAAAATGGAATTTTTTTTAAACCTTATAGTCATTACTCTAATATATAAACTGCTAAAAAATAATATATATCAAAGCAATGTAATAAAGGATTACAGTGAGGAATTTTATGAGATTAAGCTGCAGTTAATTTCCATATGCATTTAAGATTAATAAACTGCTAATTAAAATATGCAAATAAAAGTTTCCAAAGCCTTAGAAATATTTCCTAGAACATTACCCATAAATCTCATTCAGTGACTATTTTGTTATGTAATTGGGAAATAACAGATTGATGAGCCAATCTAATTATGTGAAATTTACATGTGTACAGTATTTTATAATAAAGGACATGAAACAAATGCTAAAGTAAAGGAAAGTAGTTGCAACATTCATTATGGTTATTGGTTGACATTTAACTTAGTTTGGAAGGACTTTGTGAAATGACAATCTATAAACCACACCAAGTAACAATCTGTAGCATACATCGGCTACATAACTGTAGAGTGAGACTGCTGTTTTAACAGGTACTGGGCCTCTAATGCTTACATCTCATTCACTTCATACCCACACACATATTTCAGTAATATTGCTGATTATTCAGAGACCTGGATAACAGTTAAAGGAAAAAGTGACATTTTTTTTTCAAAAAAATTAGTCTGCATTCTAAAGGATGAACCAAATTTTTCTATTTCAGAATAAAATGTTACAAGAGTTGCTGTCCCCCCCACCCCACCCTCATGTTCCCTTGTCAGCATATTATGTTTTCAATGTTTAAAGTTTAACCTTCATCTCTGCTTCCAGGAGAAATGATCAGGGTGCTTCATCACCCTGGATCTTAAGTCCATTGAAAAAAATAATTTTCTTCTCTTTAAACTATTAAAGTTCCCAAAAGGAACTTTAAATTTTCAAAGTATTATTTTCAAATATAAATACTGTTGTGAGTTTCAGATCCCTGTAAAATACAATGAGGCAAATTTGATTCAACAGTGAGTCTTTAGTATCTAGCAAATATTTTACATGGTTATATCTATTCACTTTTCATCCACCTTCTGAAGTACCTCCCAACTTAGTAATGGAGGCACTAACACAGTAGGCCCTTGTTTTCTAATGTTATGCTACTTATCACTTTTCCAAGTTCTTATAAAATGACCACTGATGGCTCTGCATTATCCAGAATTACTTTCTACACTATTACATATGTTCAGGAAAGTTGCAGTGTTAACTACATCATGCTCTATTAAGTTTTAGGAAATTGGTAATAGAACTATGATATATAATCTAGCAATCTATTAATCTAACTAGCAAGTCATTTATGTCAATTGTATTAAATAAGAGTTTACCAAAACTGTTATTAAAAAACGAAAAATATAGACTAATTTAGCTATGAATGGGACCTACTGGAAGAAGTTATAACTTACAAGTTAAAACTTAAAGCCAAGCTTTTGAATGAGCACCGTGTCTGTTGACCTTGACTGTCTGTTGCTCATTAAGGATTCTGCATTTTTATTTATGGGTATATTGTTTCCTTTTCATGTATCTTTTAAAAAAAATCAGAAGTATGAGCTGGATGGAAGACATATTTGAAATACAATTTATTTTGTTTTGTTGTCATATGATGATCTAAACTATCATTTTCCACATCATATTTCACCTGTCATTGCTGTCTCAAAAATCTATTTCCTCTTGTATAAAACTGCAGTGTTTAAAACTATAAAAGCAAGCACAGCAGTGAGGAAATTTTCCCATGGGTCTGTTTGCCATATGCTTTAAACAGAGCTGTTAGAATATCAGAAATTAACTTTCCTGAATTTGACAATAGAGATTGTTGTTTTGTTTTGTTTTACCACCTGCATAAGGGCAACTGATTTGAAGAATAGTCTTTAAATTCTAATGGCTTGCTGAAAAATCATGATTATAGGGCAGAGTGCTGATTCTTGCCACGTAGGAGCAATAGAACAGACTGGACTTCCTTTGAAAATATTTGAAAGATGGGAGACATTGAGAAGTGTGTTCTCATTCTGTGACCCTCCAGGCACTCATTCATAACCATAAGTAAAATGTATTTCAGGTGCAAACAATGGTAATCTTGACTTCGTTCTTTCAGTCATTCCGCTGTGTGAGTTTATTAAAGTGCTTCCTCTGTGTCGGGCACATTCTTTGCATATCAGATGCAGCAATGAACAAAGCAGAGGAAAATCCTCACCTTATGAGGCAACAGGAAAGGCAGGCACACAAACAAATGGAGAAAGAGACAAATATATACACACATACATGTGCACACATAAATTACATAGTATGACAGGTGGTAATATTGCTATAGAAAAAAAATATAGCAGGGAAGAGAAAGTGAATACAGCCTCAGGTTTGAGGTGTTAAAATGTTAATAAATACCTGAAGGAAATGAAAGTGCAAAATTTAAAAACATCTGGTGGAAATTTGCTCCAGGTCCTGATAGTAGATAAGGAAGCAACCTAATTGCTCATCAATCGACTATTGGATAAAGAAAATGAGATCTAGCCTATATAAGATGTAATATGCAAATGGTCATTACAGCGTGAAGTGTAACAACTGACCACGTAATGACCAAATCATGGATCAGCAGGAGGGTGGAGAAGCGAGCTACAAGCAGTGGTGGAGAGCTACAGGAGGGGGCAGGGCTACAAGCTTGGGGGGGGGGGGCGGAGGGAGCTACAGGAGGGCAGGGCAGCAGGCAGAGAACTATAGGATGGTGGCAGCGAGCTACTAGTGCACAGATTCGTGCTCAGGGCTACTAGTATATGTGTAATGGAATATTAGCCATAAAAAGAATGAAATCTTACCATTTGTGATTCAATAATACCCTACAGGTTATTATGCTAAGTGAAATAAGAAAGACTAACACCATATGATGTCACTCATATGTGGAATCTAAGACAGTATAAACTAAATCTAAGACAGTACATAACAAAAACAGACTCATAGATACAAAAAATAAACTGAGGGTTGCTAGATTAGAAGAGATTGGGGGGCTGGGTGAAAGAAATAAAAGGATTAGTAAGTACAAATTGATAATTACAAAATAGTCATGGGAATATAAAGTATAGCATAGGTAGTGGTCGGCAAACTGCAGCTTGTGAGCCACATGAGGCTTTTTGGCCCCTTGAGTCTGGCTCTTCCACAATGTACCATGGCCTGGGTGAGTCTATTTTGAAAAAGTGGTGTTAGAAGAAGTTTAAGTTAAAAATCTTGGCTCTCAAAAGAAATTTCAATCATTGTACTGTTGATATTTGGCTCTGTTGACTAATGAGTTTGCCATCCACTGGCATAGGGAATATATATAACACTAGAGGCCCAGTGCACAAAATTCATGCAATTTGTGAGTGGGGTCCCTCAGCCCAGCTTGCACCTTTTTGCAGTCCGGGAGCCCTCAGGAGATGTCAGACTGGCAGCTTAGGCCAAAGCCGCCAGTCGACATCCTTAATACTGCTGCAAAGGTGGGGGAGGTTCCTGCCACCACAGCTGCACTCGCCAGCATGAGCCCGGCTTCTGGCTGAGTGATGCTTCCCCTGTGAGAGTGCACTGACCACCAGGGGATGTTCCTGTTTTGTGTCTGTCCCCTGGTGATCAATACACAGCACAGCAACTAGTTGTTCTGCTGGTCATTATGTCCATTTGCATACTAGCCTTTTGTCATATAGGATTATATATAGGCATACTATACAAGTGGAAATGTTGAATAGACAACTGGATATGTACCTTTGGATCTCCCAGGGAGATTCTCTAGTGTTGTTAGTGTGTCCAGAGAGAGTTAAGGGGATAAGGGAAGATGCTTGAAGACTGGGCTCCCCAAGATTCACAGTTTTTAGAGATAGAAAAGCCAGAGAAGAAGACTGGAGCCCTTGAAATAGGAGGAAAACCAGACATGTTGTTCTGGAAGGAGGATGGGTGTTACTGATAAGGTGCACAATGAAATTGTGGATTTAACATATCTGAAAGACAACAGAGGGAGAGGAGTTGCATGCAGTAAAGTTTTGCTTAACAGAAAAGTAGGGGAAAGGAATATAAGGCAGAGAAGAAATAGGGTGAAAAAATGTTTTGTGATTTTTAAAAGTGGTCAAAAGAGCACACTTTGCTTGGAATGGATCAGTAGAGAGAAAAATAAATACTGATGTATGAGAAATGAAGAAGAATTTCTAAAGAAATACCTGACTGTGCAAAAAAATTTTTTGAAATACAGTGTAAAAGTGGATAGATTGCCTTACATAGAATACAGCAGAGTTGAGCCAAAGTGATAGAGAGGAGGCAGAGTCTATGGCTCACTCATAGGTCAGTTAGTGGATATTGTGATGAAAGCTTTGGACTATTTCTCCCAATTCCATTTATTTTCTCAGTGAAGTAAGAAGCTAAGATGAGAATGTATAGAAACTTAAGAAGGAAATGTTACACAATTACCATCATGGGAACAGGGAGAAGTGAGCAGAAGAAATAATTTAACCATTCATTGAGGATTATGCAGCTGTATTCAACACAGCAAAAAAGAGTAAGGAGGGACGGGATTAGAAGAGGTAATGAGTGATGAGAACACATATGTAATACCTTAATCAATAAAGAAATAAAAAAAGAAAGAGCAAGTGAATAGTTTACAAGTCAACAAATGTCTGACTAAGTACCAGAGAAGACAAGTGAGGCCATCAGGAACAGAGAGGGTGCAGAGGTATTGAAATCAATGATGCTGTGATGCTGGAGTTAAGACAATGAATTCTAACCTTCCCAGCAATAAAGTCCATATTAAAAAGAAAAGATCTGGCTCAGCCATGGTGACTCAGTGTTTGAGCATCAACCTGTGAACCCAGAGGTCAGAGTTTGATTTCCAGCCAGGGTCATGTAGAAAGTAGCCAATCAGTGACTGATGTTTTCCCCCTCTCCTTTCCTCCCTGAAAACAATAAAAATGCATTTTTTAAAGAAGGAAAAGATCTATGTATGTACATGTTATCACACAATAGAGCATTTTCCATTCTTCATTGAGAAGGATTGTCATCCATGTGTGCTATGCCTCATTTTGCAAGGAAAGCATGCTTATGTAGGAAAATCTTAATGATTATAAACCCTCTGCATATAGTCCAGGCTGACAGAAGCCATCTATACTAATAATTGCCTATGGCCGTCACAACCAGACAGATGACCGGTCACTAGGAAGTACATGGAGCATCTCTGGGTCCTTCCTCCACAGCCCACAGGCTCCTATCACAGCAAGGCTGGAGGCCCTTTGGGTGGGGCGAGGCAGGTGAAGACAGCAGGGCCTGGCTGCCAGGTGCTAGGGCCCGCATACAGACAGCAGGGTCGGGCTGCCAGGCACCATGGTGAGCGAGCGGGCAGGCCCGCAGACAGCAGGACCTGCCAGGTGCAGCATGCCGGCAGTCCCACCTCTGCATGTGAGCTGCAGAGGAAACTCCTTTTCTGACTGCTCATTGGCTAAGCTCCCGATACACCACTCACAGTGTTCTTAGTAACTTGGGTAATAAGAATCCAACAAGGTGATCTAGCGTTTTTTCCACCACACTCCTGGAGGAAAAAATGAAGGTCCACTGCTGGAGGGGCTAAGAAATGTCATATCCTGCTCTAGTTAGTTTTGCTCAGTGGTTAGAGCTTCAGCCTGCCAACTGCAGGGTCCGGGTTAGATTCTGGTCAAAGGCATGTACCTAGGTTGCAGTCTCCTCCCTGGCCGGGGCCTAAGTCAGGCCTCAAGCAGGAGGCAACTAATTGAAGTGTCCCTCTCACATTGATGTTTCTCTCTGTCTTTCACTCTTTCTTCCATGCTCTCTAAAAATCAATAGAAAAATATTCTCAGGTGAGGAAAAGGAAGGAAGGGAGGGAGGGAGGGACATTTTGAAAATGCCTAAAGAAAGTTGTCATTTTTTTGTGGTGAAGGAACTGAAGTCCGTTGAAAACACCTTGATGGCTGTGGCAGCCAGCAGTGGCAGCAGCAGTGGAGTGATAGGGGCAGTGCCTTCCTCTGATCAGCCTGGTCACCTCCTGCAGAGGGAGGCCAGACAGTGGCTTAGGCCCACTTGGGCCTAAGCCATCAGTAGGACATCCCCTGAGGGCTCCTAGATTGGAGAGGGTGCAGTTGGGCTGAGGGATCCCCCTTCCATGCACAAATTTTAGCACCTAGCCTCTAGTTATTTCATAGAAGGAAGAATGTGTTAAATGTAATGGGGAAAGAAATGTATGACCCCATTCCAACATTGTTTTTCAGCCTTTTGTTCCCTTTTTAATATTTTGTATTTTGAAGTCTCTTCTTATCATTTGACCCATGGAAATTCCTGGGAATGCTGTTGTTGCTTTTTACTAACAGATATTGCTGGACATAAATAAAGATGAGGAATTACATTAGAGAGACCAGTGATTGAAGAATACAATATCTGTAGCATTTTTAAAAAGCTAAAAATGGGAACAAAGCATCAAAGCCTCTAAAAGTAAATAAATGCCTAAGAGAATATTTTTTAATAGAACTCATGGCTAACTTCCTATTGGCATCAGATTTCTCTCTTGCTCGCGTCAGCCTTTCGGCTCACACATTCCCCTTTCTCCCAGTACTTTATCAGTTCACAAGCCATAACTGACCACTGGTGTGTGCTTCCCCAGTTCTGTTTACCTGGAAGCATTTCTTTTTTTAACATCATTTTCCCCTAAAAAGGAAAAAGGGAGAGAGGAAGATAAAACATTCACCTAAGAGCCCAGCTCTAGGTTGGGCATGAATGTTTGGGAAATGATGAAGACCTTGTGAGCTGCTGGGATTATACTATGTTGCAGAGAAGAGGGCAAATTAAACAGGACAATCTGTCACAAGAATTTTGTAAATATTTCTGGATTCTAGTAGATGCTTCAGCCCAGTTGCAACAATTGCTATAATGGTTGAAAATATCTGAGTCAACTGACTTAACCAAATCATACCCAGTTCTGAATTATCTACTCTAGACTTACCAATTTTTTGAGGTTTTGGTGTGTTTTCTTAATAAATATCGTCAAATGGCCATACAAAATGCATGTTGCTGGGACTGTTGTAAGAAACAATTAGTCCCTTATTTAACTACACTTTCAGTCATAGGCTGTATAATTCCAAGTATTTGGATCTTATTTGGGGTGGAACCAGAATTTGAATCGAACATAATGTCATTCTTTTTTTTAATTATTATTATTACTGATTTTGAGAGAGACATAGATTTGTCATTCCACTGATATATTCATTCATTGGTTGCTTCTTGTATATGCCCCAAATGGGGATCAAACCCAATCAATGTGTCAGGAGGATGCTATATCCAATTGAACTATTCAACCATGGCATAATGTCATTCCTTTAGTGTTGTAGGATATTCATTTCTTAAAATATATTCTTTTTTATTTCAGTGGGGATGGGGAAGGAAGAGAGAGATAGAAACATCAATGATGAGAGAGTGTTATTGATCGGCTGCCTCCTGTACACCCCACACTGGGGATCAAGCCTGCAACCTGGGCATGTGCCCTGACCTGGAATTGAACCATAACCTTCTGATTCATAGGGTGACACTCAATTGCTTTGATATACCTCTAATATAATTAAGAAAAGGATGCTGTTGTTTTTTATCCTTCATACTTTCTCTTTATACCTTTCTATTTCTTTTGACTCTACTATATTGATCTATTATAATCCTCATTTTCCATTGTATTATTGTAATGATAAAGCCATTTAACAAAATCTATTTTATGTGAAGCATCTTATTGTGCATGCTGAATGATTATAAGAGAAATTAAAAACACAACTTTGTTTCTGAAGGTGAGATATTCTGTATGGAGGTCATATGGAATATGACATCGTGAAAACCTTGTGCTTGCAGAATACACATAATTAAAGTTGAGTGAGATGATTTCAAAAAGTAAATTTTCCTAAAAGAGCCAGGATTTGCATGGAAAGAATGAAAATCACATTTCAAGTTAGAGAGAATAACATAAGGAGAAGCTAGACTTGGTCACAATAACTTGCTTCTGCTATTATTTCAGCAGTTTTCCCTTAAACCAAAGAGGTGCTCAGACACTCATGTACTGAGGGGGTGGAGGGAAGGGAGTCCCTCAGCTCAGCCTCTGCATTCTCACAGTCCGGGAGCCCCTTGGGGAGTGGGCCTAAGCCAGCAGTCAGACATTCTTAGTGTTGCCATGGGGACGGGAGAGGCTCCTGCCACTACCTATGCAATTGTTTCTGGCTAAGTGACACTCCCCCTGTAGGAACACACTGACCACCAGGGGTCAGACAGTCGACCTGTCCACCAGTGGCTATGATGTGCACTGACAATGAGGGGGCAGTCAATCAGTTGCTATGACATGCACTGACCACCAGGGGAAAGACTGTCTACCAGTCAACCAGTCATTATGATGTGAACTGACCACCAGGGGGAAAACGTTCTCATCAGTAGGTTAGCGCTTACTGCTGGGATTCTGGCCAATTAGGACTGAGCAAGACGGGCCAGACACTCCCTGGAGCCATCTTACAGTCCCTCCCCAGCCCCAATCATGCACCCATGGGGTCCCTCAGTCTGGCCTGCGCCCTCTCACAATCCAGGCTGAGGGACTGCCCCCTACCCCGGAGTGCAGGAATTTTATACACCAGGCCAGTAGCCATTTCATATGTTTTCTTGTAACTATTACTCATCCTCTGGCCTGCAGGTCTCCTTTTTGTCCTGGGAGGGAGCAGCTGAGATTTTCCTGCTGTGGACTCAGTCCTTAGAGAGGCACCTCTACTGTGCCTCTACTAGTAAGTAGGCCTGTACCTCTACTATGGCGTCTGGAGCTCAGAGGACACATGCCTTTAGTCAAGTACATTTTTCTAAGAAGCTTCATGTGGAAAAATAATCTTATATTTTAAAATGTCTCCAAATTGCTGGGAGGGTTCCTCCTGGTGCTTCTGTGGTTCCCCTCCATCATGCACGTAGCTCCCCAGTGGTGTGTTTTGTTAGTGGGGTGTCTCAATATGTCGGGCTGGCTCCACGTGCACTTAGATGTTAAACCATTATTGCTGAGTATTTTTATTTCTTTGTCTCCATGGGAAAATGATGCTTGTGTAAAGTATAAACTAGGTTTGTTTGCAAGGAAAATGCACTCTACTGTTGCATGTTTCTGGGTCAAGAAATCTGTCAAATGCTGCCTTGAGTTAATGATAACTAGCAGAATGAGCTTGCTCCATTCCAACATTAATTCATCATGTGACTTAGTGAGTGTGGGAATACAGCCCATAAAAAGCCATAAAAATGAGTTATCAATTGAGAGGTACTCCAGTTTTTTAAGCAATTCCCTGGGTATCTTGCCTTAGATACATTTTTATTAAATTGCATATCCAAACAGTACACTGAGAGATAAGGGTGGAAATTTATCTCCTAAGAGTTTTTAATTCCCCTTAATCTATTCTGAACTTGGTTTCTTATTGAGACTACAATAATTCTTTTAACAGAATCATATATTATATGTCAATCCTTACCTTTTAATTATAGCCATATAGAATATTCATTAATAGTATTTATAAGATTTCAACTGTTTAATTGATATATTCAGTTCACTACCAAAAACATTTTATTCTGGTCAAGGGGCCCAACTTTTCTTAAACCTCAATAATATTTAAAATCATTTTACACTCAAGTTAAAAATACATATTCAGATCTTGGCAGTGTGGTATGCTCTAATTACTGCATTTTCACATCTAAATCAAATTGACACTATGATAAATGTTTCTTTCATTTCTGTGTGTATCAGAATTATTTTATTTCTGTCATATTTTCCCCAAAACTAAAAGTTATATAAGCAGTTTGGAAGCTCTGATACTGTGCAAATAACTAGGTCATGGATATCAAATATCTCGGTTTTGAATCCAGTTCTCTCTACCAGGCTGACATGAGCCTGTTTACTCTTGGGGGCAGAGTGGGGGAGTAATTTGAAGTAGGGCAGTAGTTCTTAACCAGGAGACCATTATTATGTTGGGAATTTTTTTTCTTTTTTCATAGTAAGTACATTGTCCACACCTTCCTGCTTCTCTCAGAACTATTTTTCAGTGGACTTGGAGTAGCTCATTTCTGGTTAAACTCCTTTTGGAAAGATGATCTTTCCTCTGATACAGCTTTACATTCACCACCAACTTAGTTGCCAAATTCACAACTTTGGTAGCATCATGGGCAACAATATTATCAAGTTGTTTGCATCCAGTTCTAGCAACAAGAGTCTTGATCCTGGGGAACTTCCTAATAAGAAATGAGATAGCCCCAATAAACCAATTTCTGAAACAAAAACCTAGATGTGTAGTGTAAAGCGTGGTCCAACCTATAATTCAACATGGATATATAGAGTATTTGATAGTAGGATGGTGCTCATTCAACTTCTCCCATGGTAAGAAGTTGGGACTAAACAGATTTTGTAATGACTGTGTTCATGATAGACTTCCTTCCCAGAACTCAGAGGACTAAAAGGTCAGATCAGACTAAGGGCAGAGTAAGAGGAGCAGACTTTTCACATGTGTACAGGTGGGGTGTAAATTGGTGATCTGAGAGAAGATGTTTCATCTCTCTTGCAGTTGCCTTTCAGTAGGTAACCAGGGCTGGCTTCAAGAACATGTGATGTGAGCAATCACATGGGGACCCAACCTCAGAAGGGCCCCAAGCTTTTTTTAATGCTCTGTCTTCATTGTCTTGAAAGTCTTTATTTGTAAACAAAGACCCTGTATCTTCATTTTGTCCTGGGCCTTGCAAATTACATAATTCTACTTGTTGAGTAAAACCAAGCACAACCCATCATTTTCAGGACTTTTCTGTTTCCTTCGAGGCTTACATTTTAGGTAAATAGCTCAGTCATTGACCAGCAGCATACCCTTATCTCACCACCATCCACACTTGAGCCTCTCTGGTTCTGATGACAGGCCCAATGTGGTCACTTCGATTATGTCCTAAAGAGTGGTGTTTCTGACCAACTGTTTCTGATCAACCTCTTTGCTAATCAAGAGAGAAAGATTTCCTCTCCAAGTGCCCACATCACAGTAATTATGACACTTCAAAAACTGACAACCAAGGCAAGTGACTGCAAAATAGTTCCATCCTGGTCTCTGTAGAAGTGAATTTTAGAGTGATCATTTTCTTGCTAATACAGTTCTAGCAGGAAGGGGGGGCGGAGTAGGAGCCTCCAGATGTTTATTTCCTCTGTAAGCTTCTAATAGCCAACTCTAGGGCCCTATGCTTGTAGATGTGTTAGTAAATAGCTATTTAGGACTACAGATCAATAAAACCCCAGAAATGATTAGATTTATAATTTATGTATTTATAGAGTCAGAAACAAATATATATTTTTTCATATGCAAAGGAATTAACTGTTGATTCTCACTTTTGGATTGGGTTAGCTTAGATGAGGCTCAAGCTAAGAATTCAGTTTATTTCATTTTGTAATATAATCCATGATGGAAATTGAAAGTCAACTTATGGAAAGTGAGTTCTCCTGGGAGATCTAGTCTCTGGCTAAAGTAGTCATGTGCTTTCTAAGTAAAGAGGTAATGCAGCAGGTGTGGTATTAATGTTCCAAATAGATTTTATGAAATCCTTTATGTTCCCTATAAATTTAGCTCTGAAAATAGCAGCCTATGCAAAGAAACAAATCTGAGCAGTTACATGGATAACAGTGTTGAGAGACAGCATAGCCCTGTGCAGGTTATGTGCAGCTATTCCAGCTGCCCAGGGCACTTTTCCCATCCAGTATTACAAAAAGGGTATTGCATCACCAGCCCTCAAAGCCTCGGTGGTGGATACAGAGATGCATTGCTCAGATTCCCCCTCATTCATTACCCAACTAAGAGAAGTGGTCAGCTGCGCTTTCAGCTGTAACCTCATTGAGAAAATCTCTCAGCTTCCAAGCTAAGGCCATGCTCATCTCTGGGTGGCCTCTGGTTAGTGACAGCAGATACCGGAACAGGTACCAAGACTGAGCCATCTCCACCCATTGCAGGTTTCTTCCATGATCCAGAATGCTTCCCTGGGCTTGCAAAGACCTGGACAAGTCTACTTAAGGGTCTATGGTCTCAACATGCCCGGCCCAACATCATATTCTTTACATTTCCAGTCTTAATTTCATTTCAGCATCTATTTCCCAGAAACCCCAACCCGTCCAAGATTTACAGTAAATGCAAAGGTGAGTTTTGTGGTGCTCCTTTTCATTATGATGCTGATACATAAAGTCTGAGCAAGTTCATGGAAACGACATGAGGAGGGCAGCAGCATATGAAAACAGGCGGTAGCACTCATCTTGGATGGATTCTAGAAGAAACTTTCTAGCAGTTTTCTATAAATACCATTCCTCTTTGCACTGAGCAGCCTTGAGTTCAAGGTTACTTTCCCTGGGAAGAGGTGATGTCCAGAGACAAGCCCACTATGTACCTGGAACTCTTTGACTTGAAGTGTCATGGCACCTTAACCTGGGCATGTTCAGGATTCATCTTTAGCACCTGTGTATTATTTCTTATTTTATTTTCTTTATAAATTACTAAAAAGGTCAGAAAGCCCACAGGATTAGAATCAAAATTTGTCATTCTCTTTTTCCTTAGCTCATTGAGTTCAGCTACTCACAGTGTTATGTTTATGTTTTCTTTGAAATCTCACATTCCTCTTGATCATACCATATCTGACAGGTTTCCCTTTTTCCTGAATCCATGTTAGAGATGATCTAGTCATACACCAACTTTCTTTTTCTTGTATATTTAATTATGATAATGTGCATATTGCTCCTGCCTGTTCAAGTTCTTATAAATTATACTTACAATTCTTCATTGGTATGATGGTTTGTGGAACTATGGCTGTCCTATGAGTCAACACTGACTATTGACCTTAGCATTTGCTATGCATTTTAAGCTCTTTAGTTCAACACATAAATTGCATCTAATGTATGTCTTGCTTCCTCCTATCATCATCCCTGCAACCCAACTGCACAAACTGGAATTCCATGTACTGGTTGGTGATTATAATGCTTCATGTAGTCCGTGTGATTTGTTTTATATAGAATGCCTTTTCTTGCTTTCTGCTTAAAAGATCACTCTTACAGTCCTTCAAAGCTCAGCTTACACATCACTTCCTATATGAACTTTTCCCTGACTCCATAGTTTTACTCTTTTCCTCCTGTATTTCCAACATATTCAGTCAAATTTCTATCACAACATCTGCCATACAGTTGTTCCCTAAATGTTGCTCCACCCTAAATATATTGGAAACACCTCAAGAACTCTAATCCTATATGACTTGACTTCATATCTAAATGAGTCCAAAAATGTTAAATGCACTTTCTATTTGACATCTTCATGCTCTCTTTTACTCCAGGGCCTAAAACTAGCTGTCAGAGCAGATGGCTAATAGGAACTGGCCTTAGATATGATAAAATGTGGGTTTCATTGTGATGGGGACATGCTTCTTTCTCAGGGGTTCCATTTCTGAAATGGAAATTAATTTGATGCTTCTCTGGAGAGATGTTCAGATTAATGTTACACCATTTGTAAAGGCCTCCAGGACTCTCAGATGAAGGGCATTTGGTAGTAGCCTCATCGTTGCCTGAAGCTGTTTGTAGGGCTCATCTGTTTGCTGTACAGCAAGACATTCAACATTCAACATTCAGTACAGCACATCCTGAGTTTAAGGTTTAGGGGCATTCCTTCTTGAACATCACTGGGCTTTGAATATTAACCTTGACACCTCTGTTTTGAGTAACTATTAGGTATTTATCTGATAACCAACCTAACATACAATTAAGACTCTCTAGTTCTTGATAATAATTGTGATTAGAATTTCACAGTAATAGATAATGAATATATTCTCCAGGGTCTTATACCAAATTTGAAAAGAAACCCAAGTTCTTGAGCTTTGGTCACTTAACTGCAAAGACATCTCTCTAAATAAAGACTGTTAGCAGAAACCATAAAAGAGAGAATGGAGGCATTCATGAGCACAGCTTCAGAAACCTACCCTCCTGTCCTCGTTCGCACTGAAGCTTCTGTATAGGGAAGGGTGCCCTTTCTTCAGTGCCTTCATAGGAAAGTCAAAATGCATTTGAACTTGGGAGCAGACACGTGCTATTCTGTGGGAGTTTCAAATGTTCATTATTTATGAGATCAGGAATGACTTGAGCGTGTGGCACTGCAAACAGCTCAGTCCCCACAGCCCTAAAAGAAAACAGCCACCAGAACAGCCATTTAAATGTATGATGTCTCCTGCCCAGAGGCTATAGAAATAAACTGCTATAGGCAGCTGTGCTTCCCTTTAGCTAAACATGCAAAGATTCCATTTTAAACACAGGATATCTATAATTAAGACAATCAACTAGGATGCCAATCCAACCAGGGAATCTAGGTATGCAACATAAATAATGTTAAATGCTTAATGAATATTTGTGAATTATTAAATTGTTGAATGTGTGCCAGTTGCTCCATCTTACTCACTGCTACCATTTATTAAGTATCTATTTGTGCTAATTTTAAGCACTGTGACATCTTATTTAATAGTCATAATAACCCTATGAAGGTGGAGGTATTATTATCCTCATTTGATAATGAAACAGGAAAACAACACTGACTTATTAATATTCAAATCCTTCTCTTTACCTTAAGAAATTTTGTATTTGCTTATTCAACTTCTGGAGCTTGTCTGGTACTACTGATTATTTATTTTCCTTTGACCATAGAAGGACAATTGGACTAGCATGGGATAACTGACTCAAATACTTTTCATGTGTAGTTGGGGTAAAATAAACACTACACAGTACGTGACTAAACTCCAGCTTTCACATTCATCTGAATGAGCACATACCACACAGGCTATTGATAAAACATGGGCTATTTTTATAAATGGAAATTCTCTTTAAGGAGGTTACTAGCTTCCTAATTATTTTTTTATGCAATACATGATGATGTTGAAAAAATATGTATTATGCATGATGTTTATAACATTTTATTGAGATTTTACTAAGATTCTGATTTTCATGTAAGAACCAGAGTACTGGTATTTTTTTCAAGTGAGACTCTTACAAACCAAAATACATTTCAGTCTTCAGAAAGTTAAATAATAGACACTGTAAGTCCAAAAAGCAGGATTTGAGATAATTTTTGGTGAGATATGTTTTGCTAACTCATAGTGTATCTAAACGGCACCACCCCACCCTCTTGCCTTGAGTGCCACACAAATGAGGCAAGAGTGATGGAGGGTGTTCACAGAGCTCATTTAGACCACCACTGTTGGCTTCTGAAAAAAAGTAATTACTAAAGGAAATTACACAGCCGTTTACAAATGAAAATGGGAAGTTTTAGTTGCACAGCAGAACTCCTGGAGCCCAATGTAATAGCGTCATAATATAATCACACACATATATGCTTGTAAACACATGTAAGGTTCCAATCAGCACTGATAATGTTCTGGGTATATTTCAAGAGCTTTAGTATCACTATTGCACTGAGACATAAATATTTTAATAGCCTTCTTAAAGGATTTTTAAGGAAAAAAGCTGCGGGAAATTTTCCTAACATGGAGCTTTTACTTAGACTGTAAATGAGGAATAATGGGCAGAAAGAAATGCTAATATTCTGAGGTTGTCTCAAAGGAAAACTTTTATTAAAAGATATTTAAATAGGTTATTATTTTACATTGGCAAATAAAATGTGTGTTCTTGCTTCCTTCGTTCAACTTTCTGAGAGCTCTCCACAAGAATTTCAGTGAGGTGGTTTATTGCGGAGATTGGGGGCCCAGGCACCAGCTAAGAACCTTAGCTCCAACCTGTTGAGCCTGCTTCTGTCTGGTAGAAGGAGCTCCAGAAAATAGTGCTTGCTGGCTTTAGCAAAGCAAAGCAAAGCCTGCCACTAAATTAATTAAAATTATTCTAATCCAGCTGGTATCTTTATTAATGATAATTTTACCTAGCAATTGGGCAGAATCTGTTAGCTACCATACACAGACCTCTTCCTATCTCTACATTATTCACCTAACTGCTACTGTTTATTGATATAATAATAAAAATAGCAACAACAAGGATTGCGCTGAAATGTTTTATACTGAGTAATATTTTAGTTTGCCTGAGATTGTCACTTAAAATCATAAAGTGTCTCACCGGGACTGTGAAAGTTCAGTTCAAATTGGGAACTAGGCCTAAGCTTTTAAATATCTGGATAATATTGAAAACCAGAGTGAAATACTTAAGCATGTTTTAATTTCCTAACATTCCTCTTATAACACCCACGCTGTGGTTCATGCTTCTCTGTTTGTCAACTTCTATTTCCGCCTCTGTAATGGAAACCCCCCGTCTCCTGGTCCCCTCGCCAGACAAGGTTTTATTTTCCATGCCCTTGATACTGCTGTATAATTGCAAATGCCTGCCTACTCTATTCCCATCACCCATATCAAGTTAATATGATCCACCTTCTCAAACACCCACCTTGTGCATTTTAATTGAGAAACACTCCTATATCCCATACATTCATCACTGAAGCTTAATTCATGTTCTCTTTTTCCTCCAATTCTTTTCCTTACGCTCAATATCTATTATAGCTCTTCCCTGAGATTCACATATTTTATGAATTCCAATTTTCCAAATGGTAAATGGCACATATATTTCTTTCAGTCTAAATTGACCTGAATGTTAATGATTCTCAGTTTTATTAAGAATAAGAAAATAAAAGAAAGAAAAAGCCTTCATTTAAATATATGTACACACACACACACACACACACACACACACACACACACACACACACGTTGACTAGATATATCTGTTGTAGGGATATTCTAAAAATAACTTCTCAGAAACCAACAGCAGACCCTGAGGAAGGTAGGAAGGTTAATGTAACATGCACAATATTTCAATTTCCTTTCTTCCTCTTGTGTTGAGGATCACCAGACAAGCTAATCACCCTGGAGAATGGGATCATGCTAAACAAAGGGGAACATTTTGATTCATGGATGCAGCATGCTTCAAAGCTCATCCTTTTCAGAGTGTAATGCTGGGCTTTGGGGCCTCTGGCACCCCTGAGGGTCCTGAGTCCTGGCCCACAGCCTGTGGGCTATGGCATGGCTTGGGACTCGGTTATAAGGGCGAATCTCAGTAGTTTCCAGTCTGCCAAATTTTTTAATCAGCACATCAATTCAACAAGTACTTATTCAATGCTTTCTCCCTGTGCTCAGCACTCTGTTAGATGCTGTCTGGTAAACAAAATAAACCTAAAATGTAGTTTTATAACTTAAACAGAACTCTGGGGAGTTGGCTAGGCAGTCATACCTGATCTGTGACTGGGTTGGCACTAACATCGATGCTTTTGAGTTTGTTGTTTGTTTCTTTTTTGTTTTGAAGAGGTTTTTTCCCCATATATTTTTACTTGAATAGTCATGTTATAGAATTTTTTTAAAATGTGTTTTCTTGTTTCTGGTTTTGGACTCCAATGTATTTAGGGTTTATAGTTCTCATTTTTTTCCCTGTAAATTTACTCTCAAGTGGAAAAAAAGTAACAGATGTCTGTTAATATAAGTAGAGTTGACTTCAGAAAAAATGTAGTATTTGCCTTTTGTGCTGCCCTTTGCCCCACTATGTGGGCCTTTTCTATGTCCTCCAGGCTGATGTTGGTCCCCATGGAAACCAGGCTGGTAAGGAGCATTACTCTCTTCTGTTTCATCAAAATTTATCTTACTTTGTGCCATTTTTTTAATGGAAATATTAACATCTAGAAATTTATCAACTTCTCTTTGATTGTATGCCCTCCTGGTTTCATTGTCCCAGTAGATTCTGGGGAAAATATCTGTAGGAAATCAAGCACGAATCTCAGATATTAATTAAAGTAAAGGCTCAGTGGCATCTGGTCAGCTGGCTGCGTTTTGAAAGGGATGCTGGTTCTAACTGCTGCAATCTATATATTTCCACGATTTCCAAGGGGCCATCAAATTCTGGACCACTGATTTTTAAAATCACAGGCAATTGTCTACTAGAGCTTCCACTTATTACTAAACTTTGTAAATTATACAGACATTCTAATATTGGATAGGGTACACCCTTTCGATCTGCGACTCTGTTCAGTTACAGACTAAAAGGCCTTATTGTGTGAGGAGAATGAAAACAAAGGTGGGTAGGCATTTTAATAGACTTTTTTTTTTTACCAAGCCTGATGATGGATTGTTTTTCACTCTTGGCAAAATTAGTGCCAGTCTTACATCAGTGTGCCTTCTCCTAGTAGACAGGGCTGAAGAGACAGACCAGTCCCCTCTCTGTGACTCTAGATTTCCTGCCGACCACACTTCTAATTTCATTTGTCATTAAATGTGTTCTAGCTTCTGAGATAATTAATTTTACATTAATTACATATACATGCACTGAAATATGCTGATACAGCAGCACTTAAAATGTCTTCAGCAAAACATTGCATATATCATTGTGGAGGATGGTTTACTTTTCAGATGCATGCAGCTGATAATTCCTTAAAAACACATGGATTCTTAAAACCCTCGTCTAAAGTATGACATTTATGGAATCTGACCCTAGTTGCAGGGCGCCATGTATTAGGCAGTTCACACACTGACTTTATCTCATTGTAGCAAATATAGGGCAAGATCCATTTTCTTCTTTGATTGTCTTTTTATATTTTATCCATTTCAATAACTGGTCTTCCAGATTTGTGTGGCACAGTGACATGAGACTGTGATGGTTAATTTTATGTGGTCTGTTTACCTGGGTTACAATGTGCCCAGATTAAATATTCTTCTGGGTATGTCTATATGTTTTCAGATGAGATTAGCATTTGAATCCTCAAAGCAGATTGCTGTCCCCAGTGTGGGTGCGCAGCATCCAACCCATTGATGGCCTGAGTAGAAATAAGATTGTCTTCCTCTTGCCTGAGTTGGGACATGGGTCTTCGTGTGTGTGTGTGTATGTGTGTGTGTGTGTGTAGTTCTCTGGAGTATACAGAGACCTATTCCAAGTCTCTGCTTTTAGTGCCTCCAATCCCCAAAGGACACAGTGATGATCTTTCTCATGTAGTGTTATTTCCTAAACCATTAAGGTTTTCAGGAGCTCATAGTTTATTTATAAATATATAATGTTCTCAGTCACCATTCGGGCTCCTGTATAACTGTGTCAAGGTCAGTGTACCTCTGTGTGCCTCAGTTTCCTCAAAAGTAGAAAGAAAGGTGAGCCACAACTACTGTAAGGACCCTCAAAGTCTACAATTCTGTTATTCTCTAATTTCTGCTGTGGATACTCTGCTCTTTTTGCTCTGATTAATATCACAATGACTGACTAACTGACTGATGTGATTTTTATCTCAAAAAATAGGATGGTTGGCTCTGGAGGGACCTTCCAGATTAGCAGCTCCAACACCTTCGTTCTGTCGATAAGGGAACTTAGGGGCTAAGAGATGAAATTACTTCTCAAATTTTCCAGACTCTGTAAGTGGCTGACACTAGGTGTCAACTCTCCTGCTGATACAATTCGCTCTCCTCTATGCCATGAAATTTTTTTCTTGTATTTTTATTTAAATCAAAGATATTTTTAAAATAAATATGATCCATGAGATGCAACTCCTGGGCACAGATAGTTCAGAGTATTAAAGCCAGGAAACAGGCAAAGGGAGATGAAAACCAGCCTGTGCGATAGCACCCAGAAAGCCACATTAGCGTTGGTCCACTGTGCCGGGAACGGAATGGAATAAGGACAAGCCTAAAAAGATTCTGAGGTTTGGGGCAAGGAAGAAATTTAATAAAAATGGAAATAAGATCTGGAGAAGTGCAGCTATCCTTTTGTTTTTGACATTCACTGTCATGACATCCTTAAAGTAGGGGGTGTGATCTTTTAGTAGACTGAAAGACTTTTTCACCCTAGAATGACAGACTTTATATTTTTCTTTGGTACGGTAGTTGCAAAACTCTACTTATAATATTCATGCAAAAAGAGCAATCTACATCTGTTGCTGTTGCTAATAGCAACCATCTTTCCTGCACCGCCAGCTTTTTGTGTCACATAAGCGTTTTGGTCTGTTTCACTTTTTCTCACTCTGTCTTCAGTACACAGGTCTCTTCTTTCTACATTTTCAAGTGTTTTTGCAAACTCCAGGAATGCTCTTTGAGTTCTCTTTCTATTTTGTGCATGGGTGTGTGTGTGTGTGTGTGTGTGTGTGTGTGTGTGTGTGTGTGTGTTTAATTTCATCTACTGATTGTCCCGTATCTTCATTTCTTCACAGCCATCCTGATATGTTTCAAGATTTTTAAAAGCATTACTGGCAGAAAATAATGGCACTATAACATTGTCATTATGTTGTAGTCAGTGGGAATGGCACCGGGTATATGACCAGTGGGGTCAGACCAAACCTGGGTTCAGAAACCTCAAGTGCTTGGATTTTGGCTAGAAAAGAACTTAAAGTCCAGACCCAAACTATAATAGAACGTTTATTTGGTAAATTACAGAGGTGAAAGAAGTAATTTGTACAATAAATGGGCTTAGGAAGCAAGTTTTGGAGGTAAAGGAAGGGCCCTTGGAGCTTGAGAGTAAGGAAGGTAATGAAAATGTGCCGGGGGGGGGGGGTAGGAAAAGGGAAAGGGAAAGGCATGAGTGTGCTCCCTGTAAGGAGAGCACGCTGGTCCTCTGTCCTAAGAAATTTAAGGGTGGAGACTTTAGGGAAAGTCCTAGGGGAAGATCTCAATCGAATATTCAGCAGCTTCCCATGTGTGTCCATTCAGGGTTGTGGTCTCCACGGATTGATTGGCCAGCAACAGGGCAGCGGGTCATTATTCTATGCAACTGGTCCTGACATCAGCTGTGGCTGGTTTTGTTGCTTATCTGGGCCTGGAGCTGACATACAACTGAGGCCTAGATGTTATCTCTAGGGAAGAAAGGTCAGAGGGTCCAAACCACTTGACCAGCAGTCTGCTAGGAGAAAAGGTCAACCTTGGGACAAGGTTCTACCCTACAATTTATTGTACATTGCTGGGCACCTGGGGCTTTACACCCTGGTGACCTTCTGTACCTGGCCCATCGTCCTTGCTCTGTTTATGTCTATCTAACTGCCTGCAACACATGTTGTGAGAACCATGCCAGGTCCCCAGACAGTTAAAGCCAATGGAAGCACAGAGGCTTTGTTATCAATACACCAGAATGGCTGGACATGTGCTTAAGTGAGATGTCCAAGGGCTCTGAGCCTGGGAACCATAAACAGGCCAAGATACCAAGCAGGTGCAAGGACACAGTACATTGTACCCTTTAGTGGCCAATATGACTGATGTAACTATTGGCAAAAAGCTTTCTTTGTTTAAATAGTGTAAAAGGTTCTGACCAGCTAGTAGCTGGAGTATGGCAAGAGAACAGATAGGCTGGAGTGTGTGGAAAAGTCTGCTAGAAAAAGAAGCTGGGCAGGAGAAGCTGCTGAGGCTGAGAGCTCAGATACCTCTATGGTGTGAGGTGGTGAGTTGAGGAGGCAATGTGAGGCTGCTCAGATAATAGCTGTGAGTACAAAGACTGATGCTGCTTTATAGGAAAGATATGTATTTACCAGCTGGTGTCCAGACTGTATGGACTTTCCTGTGGAGAATTGTTTGTCTGATGGCTATATGGCCACTAACTTCTACAATAAAGACTCATCCTTTTTTTATATATATACACACACAACTTCTCATGGCTTCTCCTTCTGCCCCGCTTGTGTCTCTGACACTTGGTAAAGGAGGACCTTGGGCTTAGTTCCCAATAGTTGGTATAGTGGGCAGGGTTCAAACAGAAACCAGCCCTGGCATAGTTGAATGATGGAATTTAGAAGAATACATGGATTCAGAAATACTCAAAGCTACTCAGAGCACCAGAGGTCATGCAGGGCTCCGGCTCTGCTCTGCTCTGACACATGTATACCACAATTCTACAAACCCACCAGTTTATAACACTCAGGAATTTTCTTAAAAGAAGGCCTACCCAAACTCAAGCTGCAATGAAATGTCAAATTGCATGAGAAATGTTTTTTAAAATGCTCGTAGGCACTGGTATGACATCACTATATATATATATATTAGTGTGAAATCATGCTAAATAATGAATTTAAAGATTTCAAATGATTTTTTAACTATGGAAAAGATAATGACTCTGTCAAAACTGAATATTCCATGATAGATTCACCTCTAGATTTCTACTATGGAGAAGAAAACAAGGGAATGATGGAGCATCCTCTCCTTCATACCAGTTTATGAGGTCACCCTCGCTCTATGTATAGCACAGCCTTTCTCCAAGGTTTCCATAGTGTCTTGCAGGAATCCTAAGAACTCTGAGCATAATCAAATGGATACAATGTCAGAGGATGATCTAGCGAGTTCAGGTAGGTGGAATGACCATCTGGTTATGAGAGGAAAGAGCCCTCAAGTCTCATAGTTGCAGATCTGTTTTTCAGTCTCATATCCTGGTCTGTCACCTTGTCATTCTATTGCAAACCAGTCCACCTCAGTCTCTCTGAGTGACAGCTAGATTCAATCCTTGTTGAGGTCCTGAGCTTAGTTAACTGCTCTCTCCAGAGAGCTTGGTCGTTGGAAGTCACCACGTGGAACACCTATGATCCATCATATATATAATGTTATCCTTCTGGATAAATATTGTGATTATAATTTCTACTTCTCACATCATAGTTCAGAAGCTAAAATTCAAAAGTGTAGTCCTCATTGACCTTTAAGGAAAATATAACTTCAAAACATCATTGCAGGGAAAAAGGTAGAATAAATAGAAAACTGTCAGACTAGATGGGCTATTGTAAAGTTGTTGAAAAGGTTGAATGTCAGAAACAAGCATCATTAGGCACTTAGAAGCAATGGCTCAGTGTTTTCTCTAGTAACCACATTTGCCTTGTATCACAAACAATAGCAGTGTGGGTACCCTAGACTCTGCCAATCCATGCTAATTATGTCAAAAGGTCACTATTCCAGTTTATCTTCCCTTTTCTCAGATAACCAAATAAGAAACAGAAAATCATGGCATTGGGTTATAATCTCTGTGGAGAGGGTATTTTTAAAACTCTCTCCAGCAAGGAGAGGATACTCCATCATTCCCTTGTTTTCTTCTCCATATTGGAAATCTGTGAACCTATTATGGAATATTCAGTTTTGACAGAGTCATTATCTTTTCCATAGTTAAAAAATCATTTTAAATCTTTAAATACATTATTTAGCATGATTTCACACTAATATATATATAGTGATGTCAATAAAATCTAAACCAAAATAGCCATTAAAATTTAATCACTTATTTGCAGGAATTAATGCTGTTTTCCCCTAAGGAATCAAAGGTAGAAAGCCTAGATGTGTTAAATGCAGTTCTTGAAATAATTCTGCCCTCTTAAGTCTTAAGGAATTATTTATGATCGACATAGCTTCCTGACATTTCATATTCAAGTCCTGTATTGGGCAGGGCGCAAAGGAGAACATTGGTAGGAAGCTCAGTGAGAGATAAGGGCCTCTCCTTTCTCTTATCTCTCAAGTCCAACTTCATCTGTGACTTTGGCTCTGAAAACTCAAACAAGGAAGAAGGAAAGCTTGCTCCCCATCAGAATGTCATACATGAACAGTGTCTATTGCCCTCCAGATAAGCATTCCCCCAACTGGGGCACATACTTTGAATTGTTTCTCAGGTAAAGGTCATAAGTTTCCACTGAGCCAGTAGATTTACCACAGGACTAGCTAAGAACATTCTTATGTTCCCATCTTCTTTCTTCCAAAACAATTTTATGAACTTGAGAAAATCATAAACCTCCTCTAGACTTCTTTTCCCCTCTTTGTCAAATGGGGAACTTAGAGTATGTGGCTTTTAGTCTTTTCCAATTTGTGAATATATAAAAATAAACCTACTTTGTTCCTAAATGATGAAAGTTTACCATATCATCTCTCCTGGGGACACTTTCCTTTGAAGAAGAGGACAACAAAAGGTAGGAAATGCCTGAGTGCCTCCCCAACCTGCCTTAGCCATAGTGATCCAAGCTCAATAAGTGTTCATGAGAACCTGGTTTTCCATTTCTGTCTTCCCAACATCTAGAATAGTGGGCACTTTGTAGGTGTGAGTTACAGATGAAAGTTACTGGTCTCCATTTGGACTGAACAACTCAAAGAACTACCTACCCGATGGGACACTGAGACCTACCTTGCTTCCTCCACTCATAAGATTAACCTTGCTCTGGCTGTGTTTATTATAGTCATTAATCTCCTAATCTAATGAGTTTGACATCAGGTGTATGATTTTTATCTGATTATTCCAACTCATCACATTTAATTTTGTCATTATTTCTTCTTTCTGTTCATGAGGGGGACAAAGTATTAGCTGAAAACTGTATATGGTGGGACTGTGCTGAGCACTTCCATATGATAACTTACTTAATTGAACAGCCTTCTCAGAAACAGTGAGATAGAAATTATGAGGCTTGTGAGGAAGCAGATTGTAGAGTTTAAGGAACTTGCAGAGATTCTCATTCCAAAGCAGCAGCCCTGCTGGAACTGGGAACAAGAGTGTCTTTCTCAAAAGTCATGTTCTTTCACTGCCCTGGCCTTTTCTTCCCCCTACCAAATAAATGACTCACCATTATTTCTGAGCCCACATGATGAGATTATGGGGGACTCGGCTGTGAAGCAGAGGAGGACTATCTGAAATGACTTTTTCAATAGTGACAATAGACTACATCCATCCAGTTAGAACCACTCACTGCCCACCCCTGTGGCCATCAGTGTGCATTTTGTTATGTGTTCCACTACGGCTTGTGGGTCAAAGAAGACCACAGATCACAGTCCCAGTGAAAAGCAGTAAGCTGAGTCATTGTCTCTTTATAGCCATATTCTACTCAATCCAATGAGGGATACTGCAATGAATGCCTTTTTGGATGATAATGGCTAATGCTTTTTTTTTTAATTGTTGACTCTATTACAGATGTTCCCCATTCCACCCATTTTGCCTCCTTCCACCATGCACCTGCCCTTCCTAGGCCTTCACCACATTATTGTCTATGTCCATGAGCTATGAATATCTTATACAATAAAGAGGTGATCTGCAAATTGACCCTCACACCCTCACAAGATGGTTGCATATGACCAGGCCCACAGGGGTGTTAGTGAGGGACGACCAAACAACTGAACATCAGGGTGCATGGGGCGAACAGGCTGGTGGGGGAGGCATTTAGGAGCAACCAGGTCATGGGGGGAGGCATTAGGTTGGCAGGGGGAACAGTGGAGGAGGAGTAGTTGGGGAAAACCACGCCTGCAGGGGGATATAGTAAAAGGTGACCAGACCAGCAGGTGAAATAGTTAGGGGTAATCAGGCCAACATGCAGAGGTAGTGAGGGATGATCAGGCTGGCTGGAGGGTGGGAGGGCAGGCAGGTAGGGGTGGCCAGACAGGCAGGCAGGTGAGTGATTATGGGCCATTTTTAGAGGGATATCTGACTGCCGGTTTAGGCCTGATCCCCCAAGGGGTCTCAGATTGGAAAGGGTGCAGGCTGGGCTGAGGGGACACCTCATGCACGAATTTCCTGCACTGGGCCTCTATTACGTATATAAGTTCTTTGGTAAATCTCTTCCCATCATTCCCCACTTCTCCCCTCTGAGATCTATCAGTCTGTTCTATGTCTCCATGCCTCTGGTCCTATTTTGTTTTTCAGTTTATTTTGCATTTTTTAAAAAGTACATATGTAAGTAATCAATTCTTTTTAAAACATGTATTACTTGAATATTTGCACTTATGGCTTTTGACAATGATAACAGTAAATGAAAAGCTCTAATACTTTTTTTCTCAGTGAAGCCAAGTATACTAGGTGTACCGGTTAATAATAGCGTATTTTGTAATCAAAGAAGACATGATAATTTCAGAAGAAACATCAAAAGTGCTTTATTCAAAGTAATGTCCATTGCTAGCTACACAATTCCCCAATCTTTCAGGTAATTTGTGGATACTTTCCCAAAAGAATTTTTCTTGTTTTGAGGCAAGCCATTCAGAGACCCAATTTTCCACTTCTTTGTATATTTTGAAGTGCTCCTCAGAAAATGTGTGTGCCATCAATTGGAACAAGTGGTAATCTGAAGGAGCAAGGTCTGGTGAATACAGCAGGTGGATTAATACTTTCTGGTTTTGAAGTGTGTGATGGTGTGTCATCTTGAAGCAGAATTACTTTGCCGTGTCTTCTGGAACATTCTGGTCATTTCACAATCAAAGTGTGGTTCAAATTGATTATTTGTTGTTGGTAGCGATCAGAATTAAGAGTTTCATCTGGTTTTAGAAGCTCATAATACACCACACCTTCCTGATTCCACAAAACACAGAGCATTGTCTTCTTTCCAGAGGTATTTGGCCTTGCAGTCAATGTTAATAGTTGACCTGGATCAACCCATGATTTTGTGCATTTGGAATTCTCAAAATAAATCCACTTTTCATTGCCAGTCACAATTCAATGCAAAAAAGACTTCTGTTCGTGCCTTTGAAACAACATTTTATTGATGACTTTTTGGCTTTCCATTTGTCTTTTATTCAGTTGGTGTGGTGCCCATTTTCCTTCCTTTAAAGTCTTTTTCATTGCTTGTAAAGGATCAGAAATTGTTTGCTGAGCAACATGTAATCTTTCTGCAAGTTGTTTTTGAGTTTGACATGCATCTTCCTATCTAATAAAAGAGTAATGTGCAAATTAACCATCATTCCATGACACCCACAAGCCATGCCCACTATCCAATCAAGAGTAAGTATGCAAATTAATCCCAACCAAGATGGCTGTAGCCATGGAGAGAGCAGGAGGGAAGCTTGGGTTTCCCCAGCGATGGAGAAAGCCAGCATACCCTGGCCAGCCCAGGCCTCTGCTTACGGCTACAAAGTTTTAATTATAGAAAATAAATAAATTCCAATAGAAATGGCTGCCACCATAGAGGGATCAGAAGGCTTGGCTCTGCTCTAGGCTACAAAGTTTCAATTGTAGGAGATAAATCCCAGATAACAGGGCCTCTACTTGGATCATTGGGGCGGGGCGTGGCTGGCCTGCAAACCACCACAGGCCTCTCACCCAGGCCATCGCACATCCAAAGGGAACCCTCACCCTGATCTGGATGCCCTTCAGGGCAAACCACCCATGCACCAGGTCTCTATCCTGTCAAATAAAAGAGTAATATGCAGATTGACCATCACTCCAGCATACAAGATGGCTGCCCCCCATGTGGTCAAAGATCCTGCCCCCATGTGGACACAAGATGGCCAGCAAGGGAGGGCAGTTGTGGGTGATCAGGATAGCAGGGGAGGGTAGTTGGGAGGGACCAGGACTGCAAAGGAAGTCGGGGGCAATCAAGCCTGCAGGGGAGGGCTATTAGGGGTGACCAGGCTGACAGAGGAGGGAAGTTGAGGGCAAACAGGCTGGCAGGGGAGTGGTTAGGGAGTGATCAGACTGGCAGGCAAAAGTGGTTAGGGGCAATCAGAAAAGCAGGCAGGCGAGCAGTTGGGAGCCTGCAGTCCTGGATTGTGAGAGGGCAATCAGACATCCTTCAAGGGGTCCCATTTTGGAGAGGGTGCAGGCTAGGCTGAGGGACACACAAACACACACACACACACACACACACACACACACACACACACACCCTGTGCATGAATTTTGTGCACCAGGCCTCTAGTTATTCAATAATGCTTGTAATTGTTGATCTTCAAACTTTTTCAGTTTACCTGTATTTGTTTTTAACATCAAAATGATCACTTTTAAAGCATTTAAACCAGCATTCACAAGTATCTTGAGGTGGAACATGTTCACCATAAGCTTCCTGAAGTATTTAGCAGCACTTTTTTTTTAAGTAATGAATTTAAACTTCCCGCAAATGCTCTTTTATTTTGCATGAAATATGACATTTTTAAGTGTAAAAATATTTATAATGTTAATATGTTCAGCAAAAATTTGACATATGAAATTTTGAAGTTTGTTGTCAATACAATATAATAGCATACATATCAAATCACATACATATCACCATATGTGTAATTCCATCTACTAAGAAAAAACATCTGCATTATTAACTGGTACACCTAGTAAAAGTGGCCAGGTGGTGATCACTATCTGAACTAGCAAGGCAATGTGATTAGTAAATCATTTCGGAGAAAGATGACCTGTTAACTAAGTTCTTGTAGTTATGAGAAAAGTTACTGTTGTTCATTTCCTCATTTTTGGTTACAACTGTAAACAGACACAAATCATTTAGTTCCCACAAATATTAAATGGGGATCATAGTGGCCCCAAAGCAACGCTATGACTTGCCTTGCAGGTTTCTCCCATCATGAAACTAGTGACACAGGTGACACCACTTTCTCATGTTTCCGGGCAGCCCCTTTATCGCATGATTAATAAGGGCAAAGGGAGGAAGGGTTGGCAGCTCAGTGTGCAATGTATGCTCTAATACTTAATCAATTTCCTCCTGTAAGCTTTATTATTTTGAGACTTTCTGGAGAAGGAAATTGATTGGACTTATTCGCCTGGGAACTTTTAAAGAAATGAAGCAGGTTCTTTTCGTTTTCTACCATAACCTATTTTATGGGTCTAGAGCTAAAGAGAAATGAATGATCCTGCTCCAACCAGTTATTTTACTCTTGTTTTTGTGCCAAGAATTTAGAGAATTGACAGAGAATTGAATGGGAGCAAACATGTTCAAGAGATAATAGTACTAAAAAGAACAGATCAAATTTAATATAAACAAAGATGAAAGAAAATAGAAAACCACATTTTAAAAGAGATCATTTAATCTCCCCTCAGGTATGCAGATATTATTGAATGTACCTACTGTGTGTCTGGCCTTAAGTTAGATGCTAGAAATTCAAAGAGGATGAATAAATCATCATGCCTGCTGGTGTCCAGGGCCACTGGAGAAATAGAAAATATCCCTATGTACATAAGCAGATGTAGACATAGATACTCATGAGTCGACGGGGTGGTTTCACAACAGGTGTGGCTATGGAATAGTGACAGTCATAGAGGCTCTACTGTCTGCTGGTCAGAGTAAGCTGAGTCTTCCTAAGAAGCTACAATGTGAAATGAGCCTTACAGTGATACATAGAATTAAGGGAAAATGGTTTGCTTTGAGAAAAAATAGTAGAGGGTATGAAAAAAAAAAGAAAGAAAACAGAAAAATTGTGTGGCCAGATGGGTTTTGGAATTGCGTCAGCATGCTATATGAGATGAAGAATCTCAGGTGAAAGGTTAGGGATAATCATAAACTATCACAGGAAACTACATGCGCTGTAAGAGGTAAAGCAGGTCAGATTCAGAAGACAGAAACCCAGTGAATGTCTTTAAGCTGAGGATGATGTGATCAGATTTGTGTTTGGGTAGATGAGTCTGAATTATTATGGATTTTCATAGAAAAAGATAGGAGATACAATAGGATATCAGGGTTTATCTTTTACACCATAAACAGAATGCCTCTACAAAATTCATTTGGAGATGACCTCCATTGCTTTAAGTGGTCAATGAATGAAGAATATGGGAATTATGTGTCTATCTAACCATTAATATCTGTGGCTATGAAGATGGACTTGGACTTCAGTTGTGTACTGGAACATATTTCCATATTTAGGCTGCTGAATTAGCACATCTCATCACTTATAATTCAATATACTTGTGGAAGGTTTGTGGAGGGTGCTATTTTAGCTGCTGTCATTGGAGTTAAAGCCATTGGCTTCACTTCAAATGTTCAAAGATACTGAGCAGTATGGCATTGTCAAGAAGGGAAGACAAAAATCTAATTCACTGCTATGGTTTAGGCTTCTTACCCTTTGGGTGCGGCACTTCATCATTGATTCTTTTTTTGTTTTTGTGAAAAAATAGGAATATACTTCTTGTCCTACTGACTTCTCAGAGCTATTATGATAGTGATATGAGGAACTGTAAGAGAAAACCACATACTTGTATAAACGTCAGTGTTTTTATTGTCATTGTGTGTGTGTGTTTAAGAATATGGATGAATGTGTATGTGAGTGTATGTGTGAGTATACTTTTACTGTGAGTGCTCTTCTTTAATACTTTTTTCCTCCTTGGGACAACCCCTTTTATTCTCATCTCCCTTCAAGTATCAAATTTCCTATACCTTTTCCTCATCAAACGCTAACTGTGAAATTATGATACAAGTTACTAATATATGGGATAAAAATTATGAATGTCTCTTGATAGGCATTACAAGTCTTGTCTCAGTCCCATCAACCATGACACTAACATAGAAATATTAGCGTTTCTTATGAAGAGGTATATCGAATGGTTTGGGGCTGGGTCCTACATATGTGCAGAATATCAAGTGATTAATATGCCCTTCAAATCTTCACTATTCTTACTCCCTTTTTGTCTGGGAACATTTTTTACATTAACTTTATGCTTGGGATTATGGCAGCAGAGAGGGAGTGGTAACATTGTGTTCACACACTTCATGATGCAGGTTTGCTTGCAGCCCTACTGTAGAGAGCCAGGCTAGGGAAGTTCAGGTGTCCTTGACTCTTTCCTGGGCTGGAAGGCGGGGCTTCTCTACCCAGAAGAAACAGTCCTTTGGGTCTCAGCATTTTGCAGCCATCTCAGATCCTCTCTCGGCTTGGCAGGGTCCCTCTACGTGCCCAGGCCTCAGTTCCCAAGGTCACTGTTCTGCCTTTGGTTCTCTTCACTTATTGTGGTTTTCTGAAACCTCAATCATTTCCTTTTTGCTTTTGATCTTGTCAATAAAAAAAAGTGTTCATTTCTAGATTTAGCATTTCTAGATTTGAAGCAAGCTATATTAGCTCAGTCCTTTGTGTTGTCCAAGGATGGCCACCCTCCACATAGTCTGATGACCTCTTCTGCCCCACCCTCAGGGTGCTGTGCAGCTGTGATTGACATTTATGCAGAGCTGTTCTGCGCCGGGTCATGCAGCTGGGGAAATGTGGTGGGAATTTTCTTCTTCTCCACACATCCATAGAGAGCTGGCTTCGAATTTATTTTAGCCCCACTGCCCACCTATGTGTTAGAGAAATAGGTAATTATGTTAGCTCCTTATGTGAGATACTGCTTTACATATTAAAATGGTTCTGATTCTATTCCTGTCAGATGGAAGGTTTTTCAGAATTTTTGTAAGACTATAATGTATGCAGCAAGTTTTTTTAATTTAGATTTTTAGAAGTTTTTATTAAATTTCAACCTCAAAAGTGATTTTTAGTATCGTCATTTGGAATGAACAAAAACATTTGTGCATAAGTGCCTCAAGCAAGCAACACCACATTCCCACCTCTATTCCACAGACCCACTGAGGCTCACTGCTAGAAATAATTAAATATGTTTATAAGATATCTGGTTGAGGTCATATAAAATGAATCCTCTGAGCTTTTCTCAGTGAAGAATAAATTACTAAACTGATAAGGATAAGCTGCAGGCAGTCCAAGATAGGTTTTATTTTTATTTTCTTCAGCTTTATTAAGATATAATTGATACATAACATTGTGCAAGTTTGTGTACAAGGTGATTATTTGAAACATGTAGATATTGCAAAATGTTTACAACAAGGTTAGTTAAGACATTCTTCACTTCATGTAATTACCATTTTGTTGGTGGTGTTATGGTGAGCACATCTAAGCTCTATTTTATGGTAACTTTTAATTGTACAACATTGTTATTTATAATTGAAAGATGAAGCAGATGGCGCAGAGAGACCAGGGTACCAGGATTCAGGCTTTATTGAAGAGAAGACCCTGCCGGCTCACTTCCCAAGGGCGAGAGAGAGAGAGCACCTGTGGGGTGAAGGTGTCTTTTAAGGGGTAGGGGAGGGGGGTAGGGTACCCGGCACGCGCTGATTGGCAGCTTCATATAAGGCGCATGATTGGGTACCCCTGGACCCAGGAGTCGGGGGGGGGGGGGGGGCTTAAGGTATTCGGCAGGTGCTGGTTACATCATAACTCCGCCCACCAGTTGGGGAGGGGTACCTATCAATAATCACCATGCTGTACATTAGATCCCTCAACTTATATCTCACAACTGAAAGTCTGTACCCTTTGACTAACTACCCCTCAGCCTCTGACAGTCACCATACTGCTCTCTGTTTCTGTGAGTGAATGTTCTTAGATTCCACATTTAAATGAGATCATAAAGTATTAGTCTTTCTCTGCCTGACTTAAATTCACTTAGCAAAATACCCTAAAGCTTCATCCATGTTGTTGTAAATGGCAGAATTTTTTTCTCATGTACTGAATAATAGTACATGGAGGGATTGAGAGAAAGAGAGAGAGAGAGAGAGAGAGAGAGAGAGAGAGAGAGAGAGAAAGAACCACATCTATATAATCTCACATCTTTGAACCCTTCATCATTGTTAGACACAGGTTGTTTCCATGTTGTAGCCAGTGTAAATAGTGCTGCAGTGAACATGGGGAGAGCAGATATCTCTTTGAGATATCGATTTCACGGATATATACCCAGGATTACTGGATCAAATGATAGTTCTTGGTTTAGTTTTTTTGATAAACCTCCATACAGTTATTATAGTGACACTATCAAGATGGGTTTTATGAATAAGAAGAAGCTTATATTTCATTGTTTGAACTACAATATATGAATTTAAGAGAAAATATCATAAGAATTTTCCTTAAATTATTTTTTGGAAGTAGTAAAATGTCCAACATATTATTAAATAATGAAACGCTTGCTTTATTAAATAAAGTTCTCCAAAAACAAATCCTGAGATGAGATCTGTGTGCAAGCAATTCATTAAGAGGGAAGAGGTAAAGGAAGCAGGACAGGAGAGGGGTGGAAGCCAAGGAAAGGGGAGAGGTTGGGCAGAAGTAATTTAAATCAATGGGTAGACCTCAGGCAATCTTTCTGGGGACCTCTGAAGGATGAGTTAGCTTCTTCCCACCAGAGACAATGGAGTTTGCCTCTTGTTCTCCCAGACCCCACATTCATTGGTTACCATTGTGGAGACAATGGCAGCCTCCAGGTACTTCACACTCTGGAAAGCTCTGTAGGCCAGAACAATCTGCCAGAGGAGCACAGTGAAAAGCAGTCCATATCACTATGGACTGGATGTTTGTGTCTCAATAAAATTCAGATGTTGAAACCTAATTTCCAGTGTGTATTGGGAGGTGGAGCCTTTGGGAGGTCATTAAGTCATGTGCAAGGGACCCTCATGAATGGGAGTAGTGCCCTTATAAAAGAGGCCCTAGAGAGCTCCCTCACCCTTTCTGAAGTGTGAGAATGCAGAAGGAAGATGGCCGTCTGTAAACCAGGCGGGGGGCTCTCACCAGACACTGAATCTTGATCTTGGATGTTCAGCCTCCAGAACTGAGAAATAAATTTCTGTTGTTTCTGTTACAGCAGCCCAAACTGACTAAGACAAACGGTTCAGACTTTGAGACCTGGTTAGGAGGAAAGCAAAAGGATCCGTGTCAGTACAACATTGACCGTGGTATTTACTGTCTGCTGCAGTGGGCCTAGAGCTATTCTTCATGCCTACACAAGAAACTTAGGTGACATTTAGACATTGGATTCACATACCTGCCTGACCACAAAGGCCAATATCATCAGAAATATAATGGAAAGTAAAATAGGTCCTGCATGAAACAATTTGCTACTGGGTCATAGTTTAATCTGTGACTCCCTTTTGCTCAAGTGAAATCTTGAAAGATTGTTAAATTGAGAGTTATCTTCTATTCTGACATGAAGAACAAATAACTTTCCATAATAGAGAAATAGACTGTTTGAAACTTGCTATATCTGCTAAAACAAGAGTTTAACCAGAAATTAATATACAATACTTTTATCATGAAACTTTTAACACATGGATTATACATGCTTCTGTATTAAGTTGTGTAGCTTTAAAATAAAATTATGGGGATAGCATGATACCAAAGAAAAGTGCACTGGCTATATGTTCAACTCTTTTCAAGTCATGTGCAGTATTATAGAAGAGATGCACTAAAAAATTAGTATTGGGTTATTAGACCTAATTGTTCATCTACATTAATCTTTCCATCCTTTTGTGCTCATCACAGTGTTTTGTTTAAATCTCTCTATAGTGCTTATTCCAATTCTGTTTCATATTATCATTATCTTGAAAGCAAAACAGTGTGTTTCATTTTTAGATCATCAGTCATCACTATACCAGCTCATAATAGGTGTTTGAAAACATTCGAATGAGGAAGTTCCCCTTCGTTGAAACATCTTGTCATCTATTTTAATAGCCAAGTATATTTGCTCTTTGAATAATGATTTACCATGGAGTCTCCTAGCTGCTTGTTAATTCTTGACATCCTCTCCCTTGTTCATTTGGAATCTGTCAGCAGTGCTTCAACAGGATGCAGAAAGCATCAGAGCATATGTTGTCTGCATATGTACGAAAGAAGGCTTATCTTCCTTTCCTCTTCTCTCCAATATTCTTTTCCTTACTGTAACTTTAAATTCCCGAAATGTATAACCCATTTTGAAACAAGATTGAATAAGACTGCTCAAGTTGAGTGGGATTCTGGTATAGACATGAATACAAAAGTTAAGGATTTCATGTAACTTTCCCTGGTACCTCTGAAAATAAATTTTAAACTAGTCCTTGGTTATGACTTTGCTCCTTCTCAGAAATGGAGAGATTATATTTATATAAAACAATGTGCAGCTTTTTCAAAGATAAAGTGAGAGAAAGAAAAGGGCTTGCTAATAGGCTTTAATACACTAGTGAATTCCAGGGATTTATTTCAGAGCAAATCATCCCAGATATAGTCCCAATACAGTCAGAAGCCTTGAGAAGCTGAAAATTAGGAGGAAAATGTCCCTATGAGAATTCTATTTTCACTACACACTAAAATTTATCATCAGTATATACTGGGAAAAAATTAAAACTTAATGTGCTCATGACCTTACATATTTTTAAACATACATTAAGGTTAGAGACAATAGTATAGGAGTCACTATAATGTGAGAGAAAGACAAGGACATACCAGCCCCAAATAGCTCTTCCGTGACTTGGTCATGGTTACTATTTTGAGGGGAAAAATTCTCCATCAGAAATATCCTTATAAAAAGTGTATATCAGCTGGTAGAGGGAAATTGATAGGAATTAGTTCATTGGAGTATCACTGAGCTTAATAAAGGCCCCTAAGTAAATGAGTTATAGAAGAACTTAAATTGGATCAGAGTCATAAAAAACCTGGAGTTGATGGAAAGGGACTAGACAAAGCATCAAGAGTTGATGCCTCCAAACATTTTTTTCCCTCCTGAACTCATGCCTTCTCTTCTTGTTAATGGTTTTATCATTCTTCCCAGGCAACAAAGCCTAGAACTGGGAGTCATTGGGATCCTCACCCTTTTACCATATGTGTATGCATATCCCTTAAACTCTGGCCATTTGTCTCCTGCTTTACTCCTGCTGCTTGGTTCAGACTTTCTTTTTCCCTTTCATTCTGTCCAGTGTCATGTTTTCCTTCTTGACCTTTCACATGTTCGCATAGTGTTTTTGAGTGCCAGTCATTTCTTTAATCCTAGGTTTGTCCACAACCCTGCATTCCCCACCACCCCATGGAGGTGGCTACTATTGCTTAGGACCATGGTGTCTGAAAGATCCGGCTTAAATGCCCAGCTCTGCCTCTTACTTCCGATGTGACTTAAGCTTAGTTATGAAATTTGCCACCTTTTTTTCTTTCTTTGTAAAAAATGGTGGTATTAGTGCTTAATTAAAAAAAATGTATGTGGAAGCCAACCAGATAATGACCATGAAGAGCTTACCACAGAGCCTGCTACATAGTTAAGCATTCTCAACTAACATAGCAGCAATATTAATGATTAATTTTTGATATCACTGAGGCTAGAAGATATTCAATAATTTCAATAGGTGTGGGAAAATTTGAGGTAGATAAACAATATTTACTAAAAGAGATGAGATACCCACCATCTGCCCTTTTCACAAATAAAATTTTTAAATGAATATAATAAGCAGAATTCCTTGATATAATTATTAATTACCTACTTTTCAATTGACTTAACCACACACCATCTATTTTAGTACAGAAAAACAACTTAAACTTCTAGAAATAATACCATTATCCTACTTTCTATTCCAGCTTCTCATTTTTCACAATATGTGGTACTCTCCGTCATGCTATACTAGACTGAGGTAATTGTTGAAGATGCCAGAGGACATTTTCATTTCTTTTTTTTTTTAATTTTTATTTTTTTTTATTGTTCAGTTTATTAATTACATTGTTTCCCCTTTTTTATCCCCCTATATCTTCCCTCCACCCTGTACCTATCCCACCCTCCGCCCTCACCTCCGCCTCCCCAATGTCCTCTCCCATTGTTGCAAGATTTTTGTCGAGTCTCTTGCTGTACTTCCCACAACCCTTTTCTCCCCTAGAATTGTCAGTCCATTCCCTCTCTATGTCCATGTTTCTGTTATATTCACCAGTTTATCCTGTTCATCAGCCTATCAGTTCACTTGATTTTTATGTTCATTTGTTGATAGATGTGTATTTGTTGATCATAATTTATATTTTTACCTTTTTCTTCTTCCTCTTCTTAAAGAATATCTTTCAGCATTTCATATAATGTTGGTTTGGTGGTGATGAACTCCTTTAGCTTTTTCTTATCTGCGAAGCACTTTATCTGATCCTCAATTCTGAATGATAGCTTTGCTGGATAGAGTAATCTTGGTTGTAGATTCTTGCTATTCATTATTTTGAATATTTCTTGCCACTCGCGTCTGGCCTGCATTGTTTCTGTTGAGAAATCCGCTGACAATCGTATGGGTGCTCCCCTGTAGGTAACCAACTGTTTTTCTCTTGCTGCTTTTAATATTCTCTCTTTATCTTTTGCTCTTGGCATTTTAATTATGATATGTCTTGGTGTGGTCCTCTTTAGATTCCTATATTTTGGGGTTCTGTGTACTTCTTGGGCTTTTAAGTCAGTTTCTTTCACCAGGTGGGGAAAGTTTTCAGTCACTATTTCTTCAAGTAGGTTTTCATTAACTTGCTCTCTCTCTTTTTCTGGCACCCCAAAAATTCGGATGTTGGCTTGCTTGAGGTGGTCCCAGAGGCCCCTTACGCTATCTTCAATTATCTGAATTCTTTTTGTTTCTTGCTTTTCTAGCTGAGTGGATTTTGGTTCTTTGTATTTCAAATCTTTGACTTGGTTCTTGTGGCCCTCTGGACTGCTTTTAGGACTTTGTGTAATATTTTTTATTTCAGTCTGTGTATGCTTGATTTCTAGTTGGTCCTTTTTTTTATCTGGACTGCTTTTAGGACTTTGTGTAATATTTTTTATTTCAGTCTGTGTATGCTTGATTTCTAGTTGGTCCTTTTTTTGTCTGGTTCGTATCCTCAGAGGTCTTGTACATTTCCCTGAGGGTCTCATTCATTTCCTTGTAAGTATCATTCATCTCCTTGTAAGTCTCATTCATTTGCTGGTTGGTCTTGTTTATTTCCTGGTAATTCTCATTAAGTTGATAGGCCTTTTGTAGGAGCCTCTTGAAAAGCCTTATAACCGTGGTTTTGAACTCTATGTCTTGTCGTCTTTTCTCCTCCATTTCTTTCACACCTGATTTCTTTCCATGTCTCTGCATGGTGGCTGGTTTATGTGGTGGATATCCTCAAAGGGACAGTGGCTCAGTCTCCCCAGTTACCTGAGGTGGGTACTCTTACTGCAATCCTTTATGGGTTGTATTCAGTGTTTTTGAATTTAAACCCAGCTTTTTGTTGTTAGCTCTAGGAGGGTTTGACCTCCAGGCCAATTGGCTGTGAAGGGAGACTGTGTTCAGGTTGGATGGGCAGAGTCTCTGGGCTGCGCCGCAGCGGCAGTGGCGGCGGCAGCTGGGTCCTATGCGGAGCTCGCGCGAGCGGGTCTCTGTTGGGTGGGGATGGCTGCAGACACCTCCAAGAGAAAGCCGCTAGTCTCTTCCCCTTGCCAGACAACTCTGCCTTTCCCCAAATGTGCCTGTACACCAAAAGTCCAGCCCAGGGCTGTAAAATAGATGGTTTCCGGAACCAGGAGACAAGTTTCCAGGGGGCAAGTCTCGGGTTTGCGCGACCCTTGGGACTAGGAGCCTCTGCCGCGCCCCGCTTAAATCTGGCCGGTCCCTGCTCCAGCCCCAGCCCGCGCGCGCGACCAGGGCGGCTCCTAACCTGTTTTCCCTCTGGAAGGCTGCGCTCCCGCCGGTCCTGAGTCTGTGTCCCACCTTTGCTCCTATTAGTGGAGTTTACATTCAGCCAGCTTTCTGGCGATTCTGGGTGCTTGTCTGTTCTGCTGTTATGTTGTAGTTCTTAAATTGTTGCGCGGGGCAGAACAATAGGTTTTTGCTTATGCCGCCATCTTGGTGTTCTCTCGACATTTTCATTTCTCTCCCTGAGAAAACTTAGTCTCTCGTGAGAAAGTCAGAAAAATAGATCAATAGCAATGCACTCTGGTAAGGGCACACCTCTCTCAAGTCTTCAGTGGAGACAGTCTGTTGGTACGGTAATTCAAATATCTTAGTCTGAGAATCAGGATGTTTGGATTCTAATCTTCCTTAGACAGTGAAATTGTAGATTAAAAAATCAATTGGTAAAATCACTCTGCCTCTCTGTGACTGAATTAAATAAAAGCCTAATGATGCTTAGGAAGTTGTCATAAGACATCAGAGAGCTTACAAGGGGAAGGCATTTTTATTTCATTATTGCTTCCAGCTAAATGCAGACCCTGATATACTTCAAAGAAGGCAATCTTCATTTCTAGTTAAATTATATAGCATCATTTCCAAGAATATTGATGTTAGAATGTGAACTCCACTATCAATTCATTGACTGGATATGATTTTAGATACACACACACTTCACAAGCCATGGTCCCCTCATCAAACAAACCCCAATCAAGAACATCTTTCATAGAGGATTTAATTCTCCTTTGTTGAAATATCATGGTGTATGTTGCTTTATTCCTATTATAAGATGTCTGAACTTTAAAATGAAAATTTGTTTCCATTCAGGTCTTAATTTCAAATAGCCAGAGTGTATTTCTTTGTAACTAATGGAATAGTGTGACTATGATGAAGTTAGTACTACTTGATAAAAAGAAAAAAGAAACTTTTATTGTAACACCCTAACATCAGCCCAGTAAATCCTCTTCTGACAGGTAGAGGATATCTTCAATGTGAAACAGGTCATGGAAATGGAAGGATTAAATTCAAGAGTCTTCATCAGCGCTGCCATTCTTTTTCACTGAACTGGAATTATTAAAATCATTTTTCATCTTCAAATGTATCTGTTTTACAGTTTCCAAGTTCATGAATTGTTCAGATCTATAGCTATAGATGTGTAGATAAGAATACTATATTATTCTCTTTCAATGGGGCATAATACATATAAGTTGTTTTATACAAAGGAAATCATAATAACGAAATCACCCCATGCTCTGGGGATAGAGACCAGAAGCACACAGAGTCAAATGGGAAAGTTTACACCATATGCATCAATAACATTGATGACGCGCATGTCTTACCTTTACATGATCTTTCTATGAGAAAATAACAAAGTCCTTTCTAATTTCCAGTTTATTAAAATTTGGACATAGAACAGAAGACGATCTGAAATTTTTAATGAAAATTCTCTGTTTCCCTCTTTCTGTTGGCCTTAGTGCAGGAAAGATACTAAATTTATCAACTCTTGAACCAATCTTGGACTTGAACACAAAATAGTCAAGCAGCAAAACTTATTTTTTTTAATTTCTAGTGTCTCTTAAATTATAGGCCATCAGCAAATACTTCCTGAAGGAAGAAAGGAATTATACAGATGGAGAAGAATTGGGCAAGCTAATCTCACCTCTCTGCTGGGACAAGAGGGAATATTAATAGTTCGTAAGAAATGAAGCCTTACCTGCCTATCACCATCTCCCTTCTTCCTGTATCATATAAAAAACCCCTTCCCAGTTCCTTCACTTCCTCCTAGTTATCTCCTGTCACAAGTGCACAATTTTCCCATGTTCTATGACAAAAAAGAACCCATACCTAAGTGCTACTTTTATTAGTGATGGCTTGGGCATTTAACAAGGTTTAGAGCAGAGATCCATTCCTATGGCTCGATGTAAGGTGATTTTCACCGTAAGTCAGAACCCACCTACATAAGCACCTACATCATTCACATGGAGCACAAACACAGCAGTAATGAGTGAAACAGTAAAAAAAATTTTGAAAGAAAGATAAAAATTCCTGACCTTTACTTGTGGTAAATAAATAACAAAAAAATAAATTACATATATACATACATCAAAATGGCAGAACTTTTTTTATAAAATACTGTAAATGGAAGATGGCCATGTAAACATGAAATGACATAAGTCGAGTCTGATATAACTCAAGGACTGCCATAGATGTGTGTGTGTGTGTGTGTGTGTGTGTGTGTGTGTACAGGGGCCCGGTGCACGAAATTCATGCACTGGGGTAGGTGATCCCTCAGCCCAACCTGCCCCCTCAATGGGGCCAATGGCTGGCTTTGCCCCAGCCACCCTCTGGCCCTGGCCTTAGCCCCGGTGACAACTACCCAGCCCCAGAAGCACCCTGCACTGGCGGCTTCTCAAGTGCATGAACCAGGGCGACCACCCAGCCTCAGAGGCACCCTGCACTCGTGGCCTCTTGCATGCTGCCTCGGCCCCACCCCTCCGCCTTGCGCAGCTCAGCCCCGCCCCTTGCACCTCGCTCATGTCACCTCGGCCTGCCCCCCGCTCCTGATTGGATGGTAGTGTAGCAAAGGTACGGTCAAATTTGCATGTTTCACTTTTATTATATAGGATATACATATACACACACACATATATATGAGAATATGTATATAGGTATATAGGTATATATACACATATATTTACATATTTATACACACACACACACACACACACACACTTTCTGCTAGGTCACCTGGTAAATATTTATAACTTTTTTTCCCAGTTCACTTCAGCTCCAAGTCCTAGCTGATCATATACAGGGATATACGTAGAACTGGGGAGAAATAATCCTTGCATGTTCTATAACTAGAGAATCGCTTTTGGTTTTGGTTGTAAATACCCTATTTATTTCCAGCTGAAATGGATTCCATTCATAGTAATTCCCTGTTGAACCTCCCGTCTGTTCCAGAAGTACAGACTCTTCCTCAGTTCCTCTGAGGTGATTTTACTTCTAGATTATCACATCTGGGCATCTCCCTACTTCTCATCACATAGCTTCCTCCTTGCTTCTCATTTTGGGTCATTTTTCTAAAAGCCTGATCAGTCCTTTTCCTGTCATTCTTGGTTACAACAAATTGACAGTTTTTCAGTTTTCTTTCCCTTTCTTTGTTTCTTTCTAAACTTGAAACCACAAATCCTCAAGATTCCAAGTTTCATCAACTGGACCCAACAAATGCTCCAAATTTCCCTTGCAAAATGCAATGTCCATACACATTTATTTATTTATTTTGTGATTAACAATTGAATTATATTGTTTTGTTCCTTTTCTAATCAGTTTGGAGACAACTTGAAATCTATAGTGACTTTAAAGAGTTTTCTTTGAGAGCAACTAAGTACTGGATGATACCCCCCCCCTGCCTGAACGCCCTATTCTGAGATAAAGTTTACCTCACATGTGAGGCCCTGGACTGGCCAGCACATTCCCTGAATGGAAGAACACCCTAAAGAAGCTTTAGCAGGTGCCAGTCATTCACATAGCAGGCACCCTGCTGAGTCCTTTTCCATTCAAGAGAGCAATAAGCCCATTGAATGATTTGCATAATAGGAAAGAACATCTTCATTAATTTTGCAGATTGAATCAAAGCACTTAGGAAAGATGGGAATATAAATGTAAATGACCTTAACAGCAAGCTAAAAAAAACTAGTAGTGCATTGAACTCGTTGAATTTTAATAGAGATATGGGTTAAGTTGTATACTAGAACATTTTTAAAGCCCGAGTTACTGCAAGGTAAAGGTCACATGAGAAACTTACTGAATATGTGTTAGAATTTTGTTCTTCTTCTGAACATGTGCATTAACATGAGATGAATTAAGACAGTGCTGAATGGGAGAGTTAAAGGTGATTCTTTTTTATTAGTTTGCTTAGATCTTTTATTAGTACTCTCCATGATTAGTGGGAGAATTACACTCAAACTTGCTTAAAAATAAAAAGGTGACTTAGAGCCCACATATATGAGAAGTCTTAGGTCTGGATGAGCTTCAGGCATGGGTGGATCAAGGATTTGCAAAACACCACCAGGAACACTTTTCTCTCTCTTCATCTCTCAGCTCTACTTGTTCCTTGGCATGAGGCTGCTTTTTATATAGCAAGCTTATTACACCTCCCTAGAACATTCCCCAAAGCTTCTCTCCAACCATAGAGCTCCCATGGGCCCATTTTGGGTGACATGCCTCTCCCTGGACAAATTGTGTGCCTCAGAGATGGACATACCAGGGGTCTCCCCTAATTAATGATACTTCCTCAAAGGAAGAGGGTTTGACTGACTGAAACTAAAAGGGAGAGAGCAAGGAAAACCTTTCCTATACACTCTCTTTAGGGATCTGGATTCCAGGCACCAGATAGAAAGGACTTTTGAATAGATATATGTCAACTAAATGGTTTATAGGGTAGATTGTGAGTGAGGTTTAAGTGGGAACTTTTAGGTTCTGCCATCTGTGTCAATGATAAGATAAAAGTGAATTTTTAAATAGGTTGCTTTGCATAAAAATGCAACTGATTGTAGAATATTTGAGGTGGGGAAGAATGCTAAGTGGAAAAAACCAGGCAGAGAAAGATAAATATCACATGACCTCACTCATTTGTAGAATATAATGAATGAACAGCATAGACTGATGAACAAGAACAGATCCAGAGACAGAAATGTCGATCAGAACATCAAACCTCAGGGAAGGTGGGAGTAGTGAGAGTAAGAGGGGGAGATCAACCAAGGGACTTGTGTGCATGCATATGAGCCTAATCAATGGACAGACAACTGGGGGTGGGGCATAAGTGCAGGTGGGATGTAACAGGGAAATAAGGACACATATGTAAATATACTATCTAATAAAAAGAGCAATATGCAAATTTGACCGTACCTTTGCTACGCTCACAAGCCATGCCCACTGGCCACACCCACCAGCCAATCAAGAGCAGATTATGCAAATAAACCCCAACCAAGGTGACTGTCGCCACTGAGAGAAGAAGGAAGGCTTGGGTTTCCTCAGCAACAGAGGAAGCCAAGCTTTCCGCCTGCCTTTCCCAGCCTAGTCTCTACTCAATGCTACAAAGTTTCAATTATAAAAGATACAGAAATGGCGGCAGCCACTGAGCTGGAGAGAATAAAGGCTTGGGTTTCCCTGGCAATGGAGGAAGACAAGCTTTCCACCTGCCATTGCTGGCCTAGGCCTCCACTCTAGGCTACAAAGTTTCAAACAGAAATGGCTGCCACCATGGAGCGAGCAGAAGGCTTGGCTCTACTCCAAGCTACAAAGTTTCAATTGTAGACATAAATTAATCCCAGATCCCACTTGGGTCGCTGGGGGACATAGCCGGCCTGCAAATCTCCACAGGCCTCTCACCCAGGCTGCCCGGACCCCAAAGGAACCCTCACCCTGATCTGGGACACTCTTCAGGGCAAACCAGCTGGCTCCCACTCATGCACCAAGCCTCTATCTTACCTAATAAAAGAGTAGTTTGCATATTGACCATCACTCCAATACACAAGAGGGCTGCCCCCATGTGGTAAAAAATCCTACCCCTATGTGGACACAAGATGGCCACCACAAGATGGCCAGCAGGGGAGAGCTGTTGAGAGGTTCCAGGCCCTGCAAGGGAGGGCAGTGGGGGGCGATCAAGCCTTCAGGGGAGGGCAGTTAGGGGTGACCAGGCTGGCAGGGGAGGAAAGTTGGGGTCAAACAGGCTGGCAGGAGAGCAGTTAGACTTCAATTAGGCTGGCAGGGTAGTGGTTAGGGGGTGATCAGCCTGGCAGGCAGAAGCAGTTAGGGGCAATAAGGGAGGCAGGTAGGTGAGCAGTTTAGAGCCAGCAGTCCTGGACTGTGAGAAGGATGTCTGACTGCCAGTTTAAGGCCTGATCCCAGTAGGATCGGGCCTTAAACTGGCAGTCAGACATCCCTCATGGGGGCCCAAATTGGAGAGGTTGCAGACTGGGCTAAGGACATCCCCTGCCCCCCGTGCACGAATTTCAATAACAATAAATGGACAACCTAAAAAAAAGGAAAAAATAAACTTATCTTCTAATAACTACTACTAACTAACATGTTAGGCAGATTTCTCTTGTTTTATACAAATAGCACACGGTTTGCTAATCTGAATTTTTCAGTACTTACACTGACATTTTGTTTAAAACATAAAGGACATTGTTTTGGCTATTATTAATGGCTAAATAAAAGCTCATATCATGGATGGGCCATAGTCTATAGTCAATGTCTATTTTTCATATTTAAGCATTCCATTTTTACTTTCATATATGATATTATGATAAAAATTTGGGGCTGCATCATTTGTCATTTTTCTAAGATTGAATCCTTCTATTGAAATAATGAGGGATTAAATATGAACATACAAAATTTTTGTTGTGTGTGGCAAAATATTTGTTTGTATAATCCTATCATTGCTAGCATAATAGTGAGATGATCCTTACTACTGCTCAAAGGTTGTGAATTTTCAGTTATTATATTATACAACCAGAGGCCTCATGCACAAAATTTGTGGGTCTCTTGGCCCAGCCTGCACACTCTCCAATCTGGAACCCCTCAGGGGATGTCCGACTGCCAGTTTAGGCTCATCCTAAACTGGCAGTCAGTCATCTCTCTCAAAATCTGGGACCGCTGACTCCTAAGCACTTGCCTGCCTGCCTGCCTGATTGTCCTAACCTCTCTGCCTGCTTGCCTAATCACCCCTAACTACCTCTGTCTGCCTGACTGATTGCTCCTAACCTCTCTGCCTGCTAGTCTGATCACCCCTAACTACCTCTGCCTGCCTGACTGATCACTCCTAACTCCTCTCCTCTAACTCCTCTTTCCTAACTGCTCTACTCTGCTGGCCTGGTCACCCTTAACTGCTCTCTCCTGTCAGCCTGATTGCCCCTAACTATTCTCCCCTGCCAGCCTGATCATTCCTAACTGCCTCTACCTTGGCTCCCACCAATATGGCTTTGTCTGGAAGGATGTCCCAAAGATGTCCAATTTTTCCAGTCTAATTAGCTTATTACCATTTTATTCGTATAGATTTATGAAGCAAGCATGCTAATTTTTTTCCCTGTTAGTGGCAGCAGTGTTAAACCTGTTCTTGCGTTTAGCTATGAAAGAATTCAGAGCCAAGAACTCTAGTGCAAAAGAAAGTTAACTGATCCTTTTATTTTTAATTTTTTATTTATCTTTATTGTTTAATGTATTACAGATATCCCCCTTTTTCCCATTGGCCATTTCTACCCCACTACAGTCCCCTTCCTAGGCCTCCACTGCACTGTTGTCTGTGTCCATGGATTAAGCTTATCCTATATAATAAAATCCTAACATGCAAATTGACCAAATGGCAGAATGACTAGTCACTATAATGTGCACTGACCAGTACGGGAAAGATCCTCAATGCAGGAGCTTCCCTCTGGTGGTCAGTGCACTCCCACAGGGGGAGCAGTGCTCAGCCAGAAGCTCAACTCATAGCTGTTGAGCACAGCAACTATGGCAGGAGCCTCTCCCACCTCTGAGGCAGTGCTAAAGAGCCCTTGGGGAATGTCCAACTGCCGGATATCCTCCAATGGGTTCCAGACTGTGAGAGGGTATAGGCTGGGCTGAGGGACCAGCCCCCCCCCTCCCAAGTGCACAAATGTCATGCACTGAACCACTGGTATACATATAAGTTCTTTGGTTAATCTCCCTCCTGCTTCCCTCTAAGATTCATCAGTCTGTTCCCTACTTCTGTATCTCTGGATCTATTTTGTTCATCAGTTTATTTTGTTCATTAGACCCCATATATGAGTGAGATAATGTGATACTAGTCTTTCTCTGACTGGCTTATTTTGCTTAGCATAGCACACTTTCTGGGTCCCTCCATGCTATCTCAAAGAAGTCCTTCTTTTTTATAGCTGCATAGTGTTCTATTGTGTAAATGTACCACAGCTTTTTTATCCACTCATCTGCTGATGGGCACATGAGCTGTTTTCAGATTTTACCTATTATAAATAGTAGTGCTATGAACAAAGGTTGCATATATTCTTTGGGATTGTTAGGATATATTACTAGAAATGGGATCACTGGGTTAAACAGAAAATCTATATTTAATTTTTTGAGAAAACTTTATACTGTTCTCCAATCTACATTCCCACCAGCAGTGTACTAAGGTTCCCTTTTTCTACATCCTCACCAGCACCTTGCATTTGTTGGTTTGTTGATAGAAGCTGTTCTTCTATAAAGGTATTCATAGAAGCAGAAGAAGTGAGCCAGTTGGGCTATGTGGATTCAGGAAAAAAGTTACAGAGACTAAAGAAGGACCCTGAAACTTAGGAGGAAGAAAGCAAAAAATATGCACCAAGGAAAGGAGGGTAAAGGCGCTGGAGGAAGGGAGGGAGAGAGAGGGGGGAGCAACCTACTAGGTCCCTTATTTTAAGGTTTTAATCTATTTCCTAAAGCCTGGGATTTTAGGGGAGGTCTTTGGATCTCAATAGAATATTCATCAACTTCCAGATGCATCTTTTCAGGATCATGATCTTTACTGATTGGTTGCCACTGGGTAGGGGGTCATTAGTCATTGCATATGGTCCTGATGTCAGCCAAGGCATCGTTTCATCTGGTTTTGCTTTTTTTCTGACCTTAGACTGAAGCACACTGAGGCCTAGATATTTTCTCTATTTTGACCAAAACTCTGTTTCTCTAGTCAACCAACCTGAGGCTTTGTTCCTAAGATTGTTTAATGGGGATCAGAACCTCTTTGTCCTAAGGATTTATGCTTAAGAGAATAATTGTGCAAAGGAAAAGGGGACAAGTGAAACAGGGTGCTGGATGAGGACAGTTTGAATCATCTGTCTGTCTCAGTTTCCCGATTCCACTTACCAAGGAGTTTTCCTAGCTTCTTACTATTTTGCCTCATCCCCACAGTGCTTATTTTAAAATCACTTAATAAACAGTGATTAAGTTTCAAATAATAGGCTTATAATCACTGCAAATGTATGTGTGTTTTTTTTTAATTCTGAGTTTGTGTTAATGAAATAAATTTCTACTCATTGTTGTTCAGGCTGTAATGAAGTAACTATTACATAATGTATAACTTTTACCCCAGAAATTGTATATTTGGAAATATATCCAAGGATATGTTTGATCAAATATACAAATATATATTTGATGATCATCAGTGAGGTTTTAATAATATTATTAAGTATATAAATATATTATATTATAATAAATATATTATATACTTAATAATATAAGTACCCATCAGTATTTATTTAAAATAAATTCTGGATATTCATTCAATAAGCACAATATACTTTTTAAATGAGCATCTTGAGTCAGAATTGCCTGCATTAAGATCTTGTTCCATTCCAATAAGAACCAATACCAACTTTGCCCCATTTGACTCAGTATCTTGTATGTCATGTCTGTAAAATTTATTTTGACATTAAATTTAACATTAAAAGTTAGATTTTACATAAAAGGAGCTTACCAATTCCTGGATTTTATAACTTTCATAATTTTTATTAAGTGGGAAAATATGGTATGCATTAAAATGTTGATATGGACAAATTATTAAATATCATGGATGAGATGCTCTCCCTTCCAGGAGCACGTCCCATGCCTTTCCTTTTTCCTACCCTCTCCCCACTCTGCCCCAGGCATATAAATGTAAATATAAATAAGTAAGTAAATAAATAAATGCCATGGATAAGAGTGACATATTTATATGACAGTATATGTGTGTTTGGGTATGCATAGAGACCCATAATGACATTAACCAAAATAAGCATTATGATTATCTCTTGATTATAGAACAGTGGTGATTTTTACTTTCTTTTCTATATTTTATTCAATTGTTTGAATTTTTTGTATGAGTATATATTATCTTGATGATCATAAATAGTTAATAACTTACTTTAAAAAATCTGATTATATAAAAACCTCTCTTGCAAGTTCTGTACTTTGTAGGGGACTTGTCTGGAGCCATGTAGCTAGATGGTTGCAAGACAACAGAACAGAGTCTACTAATCCTTAGTACACAGATCAGATGACTGCTATCAACTAAAATGATCAAGGGGGAAGGAACATCAATAAGATTAGACTAAAATAATTAGAAGATACCAGGCTGTAAAGACAAAAAGCTAGTTCTGCCATAGTTAGCTGCATGACCTTGAGCAAGACTCTTGATCTCTCAGAGGCTGAGACCTGTACCTCTCAGGACATAAAGGAATGAAGCCTTTGACACAGTGGAAACTGATATGTTTAGTGAGTTACTAGTTAAACCTCAAGATTCTAGTGTGTTATTAAATATTTGGATTGAGCTGGAGGAGTGAGGTGGTTGATTCTGTACTTAAAATCCAAAAAAAAAAAGGAAATTTAGTAAAAAATTTAAAAAATTTAATTTCAAGATCTCTGACCTTGAAAGTTTATTCATGCTACCTTAGTTGGGTAGCTTAGTTGATTAGAGCATTGTCCTAATATGTCAAGATTGATGGTTTGATCCTTGGACAAGGCACATACAAGAAACAACCAATGAATGCATAAATAAAAAGCATAACAAATTGATGTCTCTCTCTTAAAAAAATCAATAAATAAAAAAATTATTTTTAAAGTTTGTTCATACTCAAAAAGAAATAGATTTCATAAAATTCTAGATAAATGTGTAATTAGGTATTTACCATAGGTTACTGGGAATTTATTGCCACTACTAGTATTGAGTTTGAATCATGAGAGGCAATCATGGTCCCTTATATCATGAAGCACCAGATTAAAAATAGACAGAATTTGTGCAAACACAGGGCTGTACATACATCTTGTGCTCTGTAATTTCTAAGTCTGATTCCTTAATAAACTGGAATAAAGACAGAAAAAATATATAGTATAACCCAAGATACTTCTCTCATTTGTTTTCCTTTGTGTGTTTCACTATGAAAGTACTGGGAGGAATACCTCCTTTTGAATGTATGTCTTGGATTATTCATATTAGTTCATTTAATCCTGATACTTGACTTCTTGGACGGGGTTCTTCCAGGAGAAAATCCAGGCCTCAGAGATCAAGTGCATGCAGGAGAGCTGGTAACTGAAGGCAATCGATCTGGCTCTGCCCCATGTTATTCTGATGAGCAACACGTCATCCCCAGCTCCTGACACATTGACCTATTGCTGCTCAATGAATATTGTGGTGGCTGCAGAGGAGCGTGTGGGAAAATATGAAATGACTTATCTGACTTAATGTTTCTTTACAACATAGGTGTGGGCTAAAGTAGGTTTACAGTTGTGAGTACATGAAACACTGAGTTTATTTTTGTATTATTATTTATTCTTATATTATACATTTTTCCATATGAACAACTGTAAACCCACTTTTACCCATCCCTGTATGTTTCTTTGATCCAGATTTGATTTCCTTTTTAACTTTAACTTCTTTTTATAACTAAAGAGAAGCAACACATTATCAACTCTCATAATAAGGGCTATTTTCAGAATGTAATTTGTTCCATACAAAGAAAACCTGTTTGGGAATACTTTTTTTTTCTTCTTTTCTGAAGGGTAATCTTGAAGATATCTCCCTTGAACCATTTTTTTCTCTCTGCAGATTATAAAGGATGTGGAATGACATCCTCTATGAAATGAAACACTCCCTCTCAAAGTTATGATGACAGATGAGCAGGCTTAATTGTGACAGGCAGTGTTTGGGCCTGATCCTATTTCTTTCATGAAAATGGAACCATCATTCAATCAGCTAGGAGCCTGATCAGCAGGGTGTGCCCTGTGTGTGAGGTGGACGGGAAGGGGCCTCCCATAGTTGCACTAGGCAGACATTCATCTGGAAGCTCTAGAAAATGAGAAAGGAAAAAATGAGCTCTCAGTGTCCCTCTGGGTTTATAAGAGTAGATATCTGAAATTGTGGCAGACTGCTTTATAATTAAATCAGTCACCGCAGTCTGTTTTCATGGCAGCCCAATTCCAGATGTGATCATAGCGTAATGAACCATGCCCTTATAAATGTTACATTTCCCGAGATCAAAATCTTTGCCAGGGATTTTACTCCCAATTTCAAGAGTTTAAACACCACGTTATTTTGAATAGGGTTTTGCTCTACTGATGTTTTCATGTCATGGAAGGGATAACAGATAAAGGAAACCCTCCCCCCTGTTTTTAGAGAAACAATCCACTGCCCTCTCTGCTGTGCAGACTTGATTCCTTCTGACCCTTGAGCCAATATCTCTTTTGGCTCCTAAGATAATGCAGTATTTCCTGACCACATCTGATCATATTTTCTCCTCAGTGATGTATCAATTTTGAAGGGTCAGAATGCACTTGTTTTCTGGATACAGAATCCATTATGTGTAAAGGTTTATTATTACCCTTCTGCGATTTAGACCTGGACTTTAATTTATTTCTATTTGCACCTGAGTTTAAAAGCTGATTAGCTATCTGAGAAAGAGGCCAGCATAATCGAGTTAGACAAGGGCAGGATCCTTGGAGGCTTTCTTGGGTAGCTTTTCTAATAGACTGAAACTAATCCCGAGACTCTGCTTGTCACTGGGAACAGTATCTAATTCCCATGCACCTGGATTGGTTTGTGGGAAATGCTCCCTCTCTGAGACCCTCAGACAGAATTTCAGTTCTGAAGTTATGACTCTTAAAATGCTGAAAAATTGTAGAGATGTTCTTCTCTACTGCAAATTATATGCAGACTGGACCATTACAATGAAGTTGTGGTAGATACAATTAGAATAGATTAGGTTAAATGAACTGTGAGCGTAACTAGAACCAGAATATGGATGAATTCATCACCATGTCTATGTATTTATGACACTGAATTTTTTAAAATTAGATTTTTTAAAAAGAGAAATAAGTTGAAGACCATTAGAAGTAATTTATAATGGAGGCTAAACATTCTTTCCATGACATTCATTCAGAATTTTGCAAGGGAAAGGAAGATCTCAAAATTTTCTGGGCAGAATTTAGGAATTTGACCATCTGAACTTTGTATAATGAAAAGTCACCCAAGTTCAGTCTGAATTGAGGGATTAATTAGGAGTCAAAGTAGAGTTGGCCCTATCTGCTCAATAATTAGAACTTTGAGGGAAATCTGGAAGTCAAATTTAAAGTGAATTTGTGAGGATAAAAAGACAGAGAACATAATATCAATGTGACAATTTTTCTCTCACTGTAAAACACATGTATTTCCATCACTGGCCGTTGGAAAGGCCTGGAAGCATTGGCCTCTATGCAGCAATGAGCATCACTGAAGTACAGGGCAAGGCCTCTACACACAATATAGAGGCTAATGATGTCACTTCAGAGGAACCTAGAAGGCAGCATAGCGAGGTTTCCATAGACAAAAGATGACACAAATTGAACATCAAAAAGAATAATTAATGCCTGTAACCAACTCAAATAAATTATGTATATAGAGACATCCTGCCTAATAAAAGAGTAATATGCAAATTGACCTACCTCTGATCAGGCCATGCCCATAGTGACACCCATCAGCCAATCAGGAGGAAATTATGCAAATAAACCCTAACCAAGATGGCTGTAACCACTGAGAGCAGGAGGAAGGCTTGGGTTTCCCCTGCAAGGGAGGAAGCCAAGCTTTCCATCTGCCCTGGCCGGCCTAGGCCTCCAATCAATGATACAAAGTTTCAATTATAGAAGATATATCCCAACAGAAATGGCAGCAGCCACAGAGCTAGAGAAAGCAGAAGCTAGGGTTGCCCGGGCAATGTAGGAAGCCAAGCTTCTGCAGCCCTAGCACCTAGGCATCCAGTCTAGGCTACAATGTTTCAATTATAGAATTTAAATAAATGCAAACAGAAATGGCTGCCTCCACTGAACGAGCAGAAGGCTTGGCTCCACTCCAGGCTACAAAGTTTCAATCGTAGGACATAAATTAATCCTCAGCCTCTGCTTGGGTCACTGCAGGGGGGGGGGGGTTGGCTGGCCTGCAAACCACCATAGGCCCCTAACCCAGGCTGCCTCACACCCCAAGGGAACCCCCACCCTGATCTGGGACACTCTTCAGGGCAAACCAGCTGGCCCCCACCCATGCACCAGGCCTCTATCCTAGGTAATAAAAGATTAATATGAGATTGACCATCACTCCAACACACAAGAGAGCTGCCCCCATGTGGTCAAAGATCCTGCCCCAATGTGGACACAAGATGTCCAGCAGGGGAGGCCCGTTGGGAGGTTCCAAGACTACAAGGGAGGGCAGCTGTGGGAGATCAGGCCAGCAGGGGAGGGCAGCTGGGAGGGAGCAGGCCTGCAAGGCAGGGCAGTTGGGGTGACCAGGCCAGCAGAGGAGGAAAGTTGGGGGCAAACAGGTTGGCAGGGGAGCAGTTAGACATCAATTAGGCTGGCAGGGTAGTGTTTAGGGGGTGATCAGGCTGGCAGGCAGAAGTGGTTAAGGCAATCCAGGAGGCAGGCAGGTAAGCAGTTTGGAGCCAGCAGTCTTGAATTGTGAGAAGGATGTCTGACTGCCCTTGAGGGGTCCCAGATTGGAGAGGGTGCGGGCTGGGCTGAGGGACACCCCTTGCCACTGCCCCCCCCATGCATAAATTTTATGCACTGGGCCTCTAGTTTATATACATAATGCTATAAAAAGATGAAAAAAACACCAAAAAAAACAGCAAAGGATAAAAATGTAGTGGAGAAACAAAACAAAATGTACTGACGCTATTGGTAATGGCTACAGCACTCACTCCTGTTAAAATCAAGAGTTGGGAGGACATAGGCATTTGTCCTGCCCTCAGATAGGGACTGTACTTCAGACTAACCAAAGGCCTCAGGAAATGACTGGAATCTTCTAAACAGGAGAGATGATAGGAATTGAAAAGCATCATTTCACAGCCCCTTGTAAAATCAGCAATTTAGAGCATCAACAAATAATAATAGTGAAATCTGGGTAGGAATTTTAGATTGAGATGAGGTTGACACCCCCTAAACCCCTCTCATGAAGGTACTTCACACAGACTTCACATCACCCCTGACAGAATGCAGTGGAGTGTGCAGAATACCTTTTCCAAAGTACACTTAGAGGAAACAAAACTCAAATATAATCAAACCTTTAGATATAAATCCAGTTTACAGAAAATACAGGGAATAGCCCCAAGGAACCATCAGTCAAGTGCAAATTTAGTAGGATAATTTTCATGGTTCTTTCAACAAATCAATGGGAGAAAAAAATGAAAAAAGATAAGGATAGAGTCCTGTTTCTGATTTAAAGACAAATGAGATATAGCAACAATCAAATATAACGTAGAACAGTTTGGGATCCTGATATAAGCCGACAATATGTTGTTAGACAGCAAGGGATATTTGAGAATGTACTAGATATTAGATGATAATAAGGAAGTAATTTTACTAATTTTAGTAGGAGAAATATCATTGTATAAGTAAAAAAATTTAATGTATACTGAAGTATTTATGGGTAAATGGTGATATTTAGATTATGATTGAAAATATTGCAGCTACAAAAAATAAAAGTTAACAAAAAGAAAGTGATACGGAGAAAAGGGGAATAAAGAAAACACAAAAGCAAAATAATGGTTGCTGGGGCTTCATGAGAGTTCCAGGTGGACTATATTTTCTACTCTTGGCATACTTAGAAAAATTCATAATAAAAAGTTAAAACTGAAGTCAAAAACATTGTTTAGGTACAAAAGACAGACAATAGAAGATAACCCATTAACTTTGATTGCAATTTTCCATTTCTGTATTCCCTAAAATCTTTATATAAACCAAAGATTGTGAACTCTTAGTAGATGTGCCTAGGTATGTAGTCGATGGAATGAAAAAAAATAAGTTCCCCAGGTAACCTCAGGCAGAAAAATTAACCCTGAGAGCTTGGATGGCAACAGTTTGAATTGATCCAAGTCCTGAGGATTGTTGGGCAGACTTTTGTAAAGTGACTTTTGTAACAACGATCTTCCTAAGCTTTCTCTCCACAGGCGAGTCAGTCCTGAGGTAGATTTGAAGGACAAAACACAAAAGGACATATTTTTTGGTGATTTGTTACATTCCAGATGTTTTTGATGTATTTTGGTTTTGCTTTTACAAGGCCACCTGTGTTACTTTAATGGCAAACAATAGCATTACAATTAAAATCAGGGCCTGATGCAGCCTGTGCCCTGTGCTTAGGAAGTCCCACCGCTGGTTAAATGCTCTGCTATTGCATTTTTGTAATTATTTCTAATTTTGGAACAAGGAGCTTCACATTTTAATTTTTCACAAGGCCCTACAAATTACACAGTAGGTCCTGGGTAAAGTATACCATGTATTAGTGTTATGTTGAGAGAGACTTAGTAGGAAAGAGTTTATCAGTCATTCTTCTGAAGGGGACACTGTTACTCCAGGGTCACTTTAGTGCATTTTTGTTTTCTTAACTTCCCAACTCCCTTGAGTAAACATAGCCTCTGGCCATGTGTTATTACTGGGGATGCTATTAACTCCATGAAAATGACACTCCAAAGCAAAATCCAATTTCAAAACATGATTGCTATCAGGATCAATAATTTTGTTTTGAAATACATTTTCCAGATACAGGTGTGTTTCCTGATAGTTCTAAAGCATTGAGCCTCATAAAAGGTAAATCTGTCTAAATATGTGCAGTTCTTGTGGCAGTCTTCATTATGCAAACAAATTCATTTTCTGAGTGTAGCTTTCTTTTGTCCCTGTAATAAAACAATTTTCACTAAGGGGGTGGTTAGTAAGACTTCCAAGGTCATTGCTTGCTCGGTTAATGGTTAAAGAGCTATGTGATAACCAATTAACAGCAATGTGTCAATGATCCCTACTGCGCAGAAATCATCTTTGCTGAAGTCACCCAGAAAGTCACTTGTCACCGTAAATCCCATATTCGTCAATGCTGATGATTAGGATGGCTGATGTTTTGTCACAGTGCCTAAGTTAATCACAGTTTAAGAACATGGAAAGAAAGCTGAGACAGGAGTGAATTAATCACCATTAACAACAGATTTAAAAAGTAATCCTGAAGGGCAACTCTTAAGAAACATTATTTTGAATAATTCACAATCCTTCTAGTATTGAAGAGGTACTTCTAGAAGAGAATACTTTTTCTAAGAAGGTAGTCTTATAACTGTAGGCACTATAGGTAGAAATAATACCTCAAATCATGGCTTCTCAAACTGACATAATGTGTTTCCTCTCTCTCTCTCTCTCTCTCTCTCTCTCTCTCTCTCTCTCTCTCTTTCCATCTCTCCTTCCCTCTTTCCCTCCCCATCTCTTTCTCTACAAATAATATTATCTTGGCTAATACATATAAATTTATTTCTCTTCTTATAGATGTAGTACAATTTATATGGACATTCCTTAGTTGGACAAATAGTTTGTAGTTTCTAAATACTTGTGGTTTCAAATACTGCTCTATTATACATCCTTAAAGATTTCCCCATATTTTTCCTCTTGCTTGGATAGATTCTAGAGGTATACTGCTGGATTTTAAAGTAACACATTTAATAAGTATTTTGAAACATGCCCCTAAAGGTGTGTCAATAATATATACTTCTGCCAAGAGTGGTTTTGAACTGTGTGTTTTCTCTAATCATTACCAATGCTGCATATATTCATATTTTGAAAATGCCAATCTGATGGGCAAAATAAAAATATTTTGATTTTTGTCTCTTTTTTAGCTTTATTAAGATACAATTGATAAATAAATTTTAAGATATTTATAGCATGCAACATGATTTTATGTATGTTGTGAAAGAATTCCCCTCATAGAGTTTATTTACACATCCACCTCCTCACATACTAGTAATTACCTTTTTTTTATTGTTTTTCATGGGAATATTTAAGTCGTTTTCTTAACAAATTTAAATTATATCCTACAGCGTTATCAACTAGAGTCACCATGTTATACATTAGATCTCAAATCTTTCTCTTCTTATAAATGAAAGTTTATCCCCTCACCCTCAGCCCCTGGCAACCATTTTTATACTATCTGTTTCTATGAGTTCAACTTTTTTTAAGATCCCACATGTAAATGACACCATGTAGTATTTGTCTTTTCATTTAGCATATGCTAAGGTTAATCCATTTTGTCACAAACAACAGGACTTTCTTCTTTTTTGAGGCTGAATAATGTTTAATTATGTGTGTGTGGGGGGGTGTATACATCACAATTTCTTTGCCCAGTCATTGTCAGTGGGCATTTATGTTGTCTCTTTGCCTTGATATTTGTGCATGAAACTACAGTGAACATGGGAGTACAGGTACCTCCTCTAGATAATAATTTTGTCTCCTTTGGATATATACCCAAAAGTAGGATTGCTGGATTATATGATAGTTCTATTTTTTAAAAAATTATTGTAATTATTGGGATGACATTGCTTAATAAAATTAAATAGGTGTCAAGTGTACAATTCTATAATATACCATCTGCATATTGTGTGTTCAAGTCAAGTCTCCTTCTGATACTGTTGTAATAACCTGGTTATTATTTAACAGGAAAAGAGTAAAGAGAAGACTAGATAATATAGGAATGCCATTTATACAACTTTGCCAAGCAGCTGTAGGTAATACTGCCCAGTGACTTATAATTTTGGCACTTGCTTTGGGGCCGTCCATCATTAACCCTCTGTCCAAATATGTCCTTGCCAGTTCTGACTCACTGCTTGCCTGATGTTTCCTAACAGGTGGCTTTTTATTTCTTTCATTTCCCTTCCACCCTCCCTGCCCCCATTTTTAAGAGTACTTATTTCTGAATAAGTCATCTCCTTAAATTTTTCAGGGAAACAAATTTCCAGGTGGAAGGAAACCTGCTGTTTAGAGTGCCAGACACTGATCACTTACTTCAACCCTAGAAAAACCCATTTGAAGTCATACAGGTTTCATTTGAACCTTTCTTTTGACCTATCTCAGTAGACACAGTAGAGGACCAATGCATGAATTAGCAGAAGTATTAATGCATTATTGATCTGGTTCTTTCTTTCAATGGTAGGAAATTTAAATTTATGTTCTTACTGTTTTTCTCTTAATTGGCTCTTGTGTTTCTAGATATGGTCATCGTAGTCTTAAAACTTCAGATAAAAATCTGAGCCTGGGTATTAATAATTATGTCCAACAAACCAAGGGCTGAGTTCAGTCACATAAATATTATAAATAATTAAAAACTAACCTGTTAAGAGTTTTTTTTTTATAAGAAAGCTAGCAAGTGGCAATAATAAGGTCATTGTCTTTGTGGCTACCTTTCTTGGAGGGCATCTTTAACACTTTATAAGAAAGTTCTATTTTTTTAAATATGCCTCTGGAAAGATAGATTAGCATAAAATAATTAGGAAAGAATAAAATAGTCATTAAAGAAAATAGAAATTTTATAACCATATCTCTCCTAGTCTCAGCATGCAACAAAGTAAAACTGACAAGGAGTGAAATTCTTCTGAGATTTCAGGAACATGTAGTTTTTAAGGTTCACCAATCTGATTATAAAATTGGTTATAAAAGCAAAATATAGTTGTCATTGGGATATCAAACTCAGCTGAAAGTCTGTTTCTTAGAAAATTTGAGCATCTGATAACTATTTTATTTATCTCACTGAAAATTTATCTCTTATAAGATGATTAATAATGTCCCTCTCTTCTTTAATTCCAAGAAGCCCATCAGAGCTCACATGCCAGGCAATGAGAGGCCATTTCTATTGATTTCTCTCCCTGAGCCCAGCTGAGGTTCTGGTACATGAACCTCAAAGAGGAGCCAAATATCCTGCTCAAGGCCAATTCAGCTTCAGCAGGACAGGAGACATAACAAGGGTCTCTGGACTTAGTTTGCAGTAGGTTAATTAAGTATATTTTTACGTGTATATCCACTTACTCTTCCTAAGGCCAGCCCATCCTCTCTTCACACACACAAACCTTTCTGTTAGCAAATTGGGCCTTTGCTCTCTGATTAGCTATTGGATGTTACAAACAGACAGGAAATTATTTTTGAAAAATAATTATGTTCAATGTAAGTAGAGTAATCCATTTAAAACCCCCTTGGTACCTACAGCCTGCTTGTCTGGAATAGTCAAAGTATTTTGAATCCCATGAGACAGTTCCTCTGAGTTCAGCATTTTTTAATATGAGAGAACTTAGACATTAGGAGTAAAATGGAATTGCTGACAGCCTAATGCACTTTGAAATAAGCACCTACAGCGTGACATTGTGGAGGAAATGTTAAATTTACTTTCTACTAAATCCATCTCTCGTCTGCAAAAATGCCCCATATTCATTTACATTTATTTCCAGACCTGAGATAACACAAAGAGCTACATTATCAGCTCAGACTCAAAGACACAGAGGTCTTACCAAACCAAAGTTTGCTAATAATTCACAGGATACATGTGAAGACAGAGGCGATGCATGGAAGTTTCTGAGACCTCCCATCAACTCTCAAGGTCCTTCAGTGACACATTAGATAGAAAGTAGCTTCCTCCAGATGCAATGCTTGAGATCTCTAAGTGATGCATGGAGTTATGAGACTTGGATTGTTATGTAGCTGACTTAACACTTTCCAATGGGCCATATACCATAAGCCCCTGAAAACCCTAGACAGACTGGCTATAGCTGCTAGAAGGATTCCACAGGAACACTCTCATTATCTCTCTGCTGGTAAATACCATCAGGAGGCCAGATTAGCATGATTATAACGAGTCTTTACCAGCTCATTTATTTTTTTTCTCTCTCACTTTCCTCTTTCTGGGCTCCCCAAGGGAGAGAAGATGAGTTACAAACAAGCTACAAATCTTTTCCTTCCCAAGACCCATTTTTATAGCAAATGCTAATCATACGCTTCAGTCCTATGCTGTTTTCCGTATGATCATGTGTCATTTGGAACACACACAGGCATACACTGAACCACTGTCTGCCACTTGGTGTTACTATTGGCAATGAGAAAACTGGAGTTTCACAAAAGAAAAAATAAACCTAGAAGAACTTCACAAAGAGTTTTCTCCAGTCTTTGTGACTGGCCACACTCACCACCCAAGAAGTTCAAGATACCCTTTCTCTTTAAACCTCAGCCTTAGGGTTATTTTTTTTTTAATTTTTTAATCATCACCTAAGGGTATTTTTCCATTGATTTTTAGAGAGAGTTGAAGGGAGGGGGAGATACAGAGAGAGAGAAACGACGATGTGAGAGGGAGACATTCATTGGTTCCGGCACATGTCCTGACTAGGGCTGGAGATCCAGCCTGCAATGAACAGAGGTACATGACCTTGATCAGAATAGAACCCAGAGCCCTTCAGTCCTCTGAGCCATACAGTTTAGAGCTTAGCCTTGAGATTATTGCTATATCTTCTACTGATCCCAGTATCTCTTCTCTATGGTAAACCTTTTACATTCTCATATCCTCACTATTTCTAGTACAAGAAGATACAAAATTCAAGCATGGGAGGTCATTGGAAACAGATTACATACATTTAGGGAAATTATATATTTGTACCAGAGTTGCAGAACCTTGTTTGGAACATATTAACAAATTGTTTGGGGTGATTTTAACAGCTTTTCCTATTTCCTGTCAAGCCATCTAGGTAATATTCCCAGCCTTTTGGTCCTGAGGGTATAAAATCCTTTCATCCTGAATCCCCAGGCAAACCTCTTAGTTAATATCAAGCCAGCTGACCTGGATAGTTCTGGTCCATTTACCCATTAACTCAACAAATTGCTGTTGGACCCCTGCCATGTGAAGAGTATTTTCCTAGATGCTGGGCATACCATAGGGAACAAGACAGTCAGGTTCTTGCTATCAAGGTTCTGACCTCTTTAAAAAGATCTCTGGAAGAATTCAAAGAAACAAATTCAACTCAAATAATTACAAACTGTGATAAACCAAAGGATCTTTGAATTGGAATTTTTATGGCACTTATATTTTTATGAGGTTATTCAGCAAAGATAACTAACAAACAAAAACTGGCATTAGGGATTTCAGCTGCTGGCATTATGCTATATGACTTAGATTATTTCTTTGCTAAACTCAAGAATGAATTGAATCATCCCATATCATAGGAAATCAATGAACTTCAAGATGCTCTGAAAATTCTAACACAATAATGTTACTGCTTTGAATATGAAATTATGTGAATGATAGAAAATGACAAATGTCTCCTGAACACATACTAGAAACTTTCTGACTTCATACTGAAATCAATGTGATTGTTTTCCTTTGTATAATTTAATTGTTAGACAGTAGGTTCAAATTAAAGATTTCTACTCAAGGCTTAGGGTACTTACACTATTTTCTTAAGCTTATCCCTTTCTCTGTCCTGCCCTCCTCTTCCTAACCCCAGACACATGGAGTTTCCTGTCCTTGGAGCCTGAGTTACATGTAAACATGTCATTCAAATTCTGTCTTGAATATATTGAGACTTTAGAACAGAAAATAGATAAAGGATATGTTTGTCTTCTAAGTCCCCAAACTACCTCTTTCTAGCTGGTCACCTTTTTAAGTACTTCCCATTCTTCACCCAGCCACTGGATTTCAAGCCCCAAGTTCAGGCAAGGTGATCAGGAAATTACCAATGACTGTACATGAGTAGGTTATAACCTTGTAGAGGTGATAGAACTAATCCCAGCACCACAAAGTTGTGTCTTACCAGACAGTGAGTTCTCAAATCAGAAAAGGCAAAAATTGTTATATTCAAAATTATATAATTTTTAATCCTCACCCAAGGCTATGCTTTGTTGATTTTTAGAGAGAGAGGAAGGTGGAGAGAGAAGAGAGAGAGAGAGAGAGAGAGAGAGAGAGAGAGAGAGAGAGAGAGAGAGAGATGTTAAGAGAGAAATATTGATTGTTTGCCTACCACATGCACCCCCAACTGGGAACCTGCAACCCAGACATATTCCCAGATCAGAACTGAACCCATCACCTTTTGGTTGGATGATGCTCCAACAAACTGAGCCAACCAGCCAGAGCACACACACATTTTTTAATTCACCCACAGAATACAGAATATGTGGTCATACTCACAGGACAGATTAAAAACAATCTAACAAATCTAGCACAGCCAGGTTATCCTCCAGGACTGGAACCCATAGCACTTCTTCCACTGAACACCAGTACAGTAGATACCTTAGGTTTACAGGCCACATTGTATGAAAAACACATGCTGTTAGACTCAGTCTTGGTACAACATTATGCTCACACCATGAGAGACATAGAAAACTATGAAAAAATAAGGCAACACAGATTTGGGATTTTTATCTGAGACTCACTAATACTTGGGGCACATGTACACTAAATGGATCTTGAGCAGAATTACCTGCTGAACAACAGAAGCAAAACTTAGTAAGTGAGCATAGATTATGTGAGAGTAATGGAGCAAAGAATATATGCAATTTTAGTGGAATATAGGAACAGTAGAAGAGCATGCCTAGGACTCATTGTAGAAGACACCAATATTAGGCATAAGAAACTGGGCTATCTTTAGTCAGTTATATCAAGCCAGTAAAGATTTTGAGACAAATAGTAACATCATGATTTTGCTGAAAGACAAACACGAGTTTAGTTATGAACCTAAAGACTATAAGCTGTTCTAGGGTCATCCAAAACCTGATAGTCATTCACCTCTAGTCCCCGGGAAGGAAGTCTTATCTAGAGATAGAGCCTGATTAGCCATTTTGGAGGGATATTTTTTATTACTATACCTTTAACACCTGGAATAGTTCTGGGCAATAGTATACATGTAGTAAATAATTACTGAATTAACAGTACCTGATTATATTGAGGTGATGATGGGTATATAGAAGATGAGTGGATGTGGGGATGGATGGATGGAAGGATGGATACATGGATGGATATAAAGTGGAAGGAAGGAAGGTCAACTTTGTTTTTCTAGCTAGCTTGTCTCACTTTTCTACTCTGAACACATCCACGATAGAACAGTTATGTTCATGGACAATTATTTGTAAACACAAGGTCAGAGTCAGGCAACTTCAAGCATCCCAGTGTATTTTTAAGTACTATCAAGAGTGAAAGGGTGGCCCCCAGGCAGCCAATGATGAAAAAATAACTGAGAAGAAATGAACACACCAAGGGTTGCAGCTATGATCAGACAGCATGCTCACCAGCTGGATGGAGACCAGATTAACTATGGCTGTGAAACACAGGACAGGCTGTTAGGGATGAAAGCTGTGGTGTTTGGAGAAATGAGAAGGCGGGGAGAATGCTGTACTCTGCTCACTTTTTTCTCTTTTCTGAGACCAAGGAAGCAGTAGGGTTTAGAAAAACATCATACCAGACCTGCTTTCAGACAGTGGGCATAAGAGGCAGCTGGAAGGTAGAGCAGCTCTCCTATCTGGGAAGGTGAAGGTGTCAGTAGCTTCTAAGGTTATCATGGTATTCTCTAAAGATGTTTCATATATGGAAAGTTCTGCAGAGTGGAAAGACAGGCCAAATCCTTCTAGCTTCGCTGGTTTCCTGGGACATGACTAGTGGGACAGCTGAACACGTCACACTTCACTCTCATTATCCAATGCAGAACAGCAGTGTGGGAAGCTACTTCTACTTTATAGGAGAATATTCTTGCTTGTAGGTCTATAAGCACCAGCCTCAAAATAGACCACAGAGGGTGTTAGCAAATGTCTGTCACCCCCGCTTCCAGTCCCACAGCTCAGTCTCATCAAGGTCCATGACATGCCAGCTTCTGGGATCAGTCCAGGGCTGAGTCAAAAGGGAAGAATCCCAACTCGCTTCCTGCCTTTTTATTTTTCTAGCAATGCTAATTTTTTTTAAAAAATTAGAAAATAGAGATAAATCAAAAGAAAACTAAATGGTAGTTCTATCACCTAGAAATAATCCCTGTTAACATTTCCATATTCACTTTTAAATTTTATTTATGTATTTATAGAGGTGTTTGAAACTTAATTGAAGTAAAATTGACAAGAATTATATATATTTAAGTTGTACAACTTGATGATTTGGTATTTATATGCATTGTGAAATAATCACCACAGTCCACCTAAATAACATATCTCACACCGACACCATTCTCTCCCCCCCGCCCTCTCTCTCAGACATATCTTTTTGTTATGACCTTACCTCATACTTTGACTTCTTCAGAAAGTAAGTCCTTAGCTTTTTTCCTCGTTGTGGACACGCTATCTCATTTATTCTAGAAGCAGAACACTGTCTTGCCATAGGTCATTTTCATCAGCACCTGATCCTCATCCTACACAGTAGCTCAGCTGCCAGAGCCCAGCCTTGGACACTGTATGGTTCCTGCATCCCTGGGGATCAGCTCTTCCCAGCCTTCCAGGTGCCTCCCTGGCCCTTTTGTCCACTCCTCTGAAAGTCTCCAGACTTTGGGGTTCACATCTAATCTGCTTCCAAGTATTATAGGTGAGAGCACATGCCAAACATCTCAAATTAATGATTCTTTGATCTTTTCTAACTCTTTCTGTTCTTTCTTCCCCATCATCACCTGGATTCCCAGAGTGACAAAGAACAAGGTGTGATGGCCTCACTCATATTTCCTAGTGTTCAAAAGGGTAGACTTTACAAGCATAATTAAATTGGACCAGCTTCAACAGTATTATGAAATAGTTAGAACTGAGCTGTTAGAAAAAGCCTTGAAATCGGGCCTTACATTATGCTCATTATTCCTAAATCTTCAATCTTGTGATTCACTCGCAACACCCAAAACCACATTTGCTCCGACTAAACAAACCCCTAGTGCAAGGCAAAGGACACCTCAATCAGAAAATTGTGTTAACCTTAGAAGGAAATGCAAAAAAGTTTATGTAAATTCAGAAGGCCAAGTGTAGGAAAATATAATATTGATTTATCTTTCTACTATACCATAAAAACTGGAAAAAGTCACTAGTTACACATTTATGATAGAGTCTGGAACCTAAACTGCCAGTTTTACTGACCAGAGCCCATAAGTTAATCAGAACATCTAGACGGTAGGTTTTATGACTAATTCTTAATTTAAAAAAAAAAGAGACCATGCCATCTCAGCTGAGTGCTAACTGAAAAGACAAGAGGTTTGTTTAGTTAGAGAAAATGTGGTTTCGGGTGTTCGGAGTGAATAACAAGATTAAGGATTTAGGAATAATGAGCATAAAATAAGGCCTGATTTCATGGCACTTCATAATACTGTTGAAGCTGGTCCAATTTAATTATGCTTGTAAAGTCTACCCTTTTGAACACTAGTGCGTGAAATACTGTGGTTTTATATCATGTAAGAAAAGTTTTCTACATGTTTGATCATGTCATTCCTCTGGCTAAAGCAGATATTTTTGTGCACTTATTCCAAGTTTCTGTGAAATAAATTATTTGTATTCATCCCCAACAATTCAAAAGTATCATTAATTTATCTAGAGCTTATCAATATTAGCAAGCTCTGAAAGGGCTTCACATGGTATTCACTCTGCACCTCTAGCATTTGCACAGCACTCACACACCAGGTATTTAGCACTCACATGATTAATTAGTGAATAAATGAAAATAAATGAACATGTTAATTAATTATGGGGCAAGAAAATGCTTTCTGGCTGATATGGTCAATTTTTTGGATCTTTATCATAAAACCCATTAGGAGCAATTTAAAGTAAAGTTTAGCCGTGGTCCTCAACCTTTCTAATGCTGCGACCCTTTAACACAGTTCCTCATGTTGTGGTGACCCCCAACCATAAAATTATTTTCATTACTACTTCATAACTGTAATTTTGCTACTATTAACGAATCGAAATGTAAATATCTGTATTTTCCGATGGTCTTACTCTCTACAGCAGTGTTGTCAACCTGTGGGTCGCGACCCACAGGTTGAGAACCACTAACACGATCACTATGTTTTATTGTCAGGAATGTTATTAGCCCATGGGACCAATTCTTCATAAAAACTTGTTACATAATCTTTTATATTGTCAATGATATTGCTTCTTCATACAAACTGAATAACAATTGTAGATAGTATAAGAGAGGTTATGGGCTCACAAACTGTGGCCCACATTTTACTGCATTAATGATGTATTCAATGTTTTGAATGATAGTAATTGCAAAGCAAAAATTCTTTCAGAAGTTAAAACTATCATTTTGCTTCCAAGTCTGAACTCTGCAATTAACATTGAATTAAGCTGGTTTTATTATCTCGAATATTAAGTTGAATATTATTTCTTCATCACCTTAAAAGCAATAGAAAGTAGTTCTGGGCACATAATTTGGACTTAATGCATACAGGTTTCAGAGTAAGTGATCAGATGAGTGAGGAAATATTTTTTGTTTCCTATGATTTTTCTGAATTTCTATCACAAAAACATGTATTTGTCCTATATTCTCCCATTGTCCTTAAAATAGCATTTCTTTAAAGATGATTAATTTGATACTATTTTGAAACAGACCAAAACAAGCAGTAGATGATTGCTTTGAGTGTTAATGGCCTGGGATGTCGCAGAAAATGACTGAGTCTTTAAGAAGCTCATCTATAATGATCTTTTTGAAAGTGCAATGACTACTATAAAATAAGAGTCAGTGGTTTATTGTGGGTTATTTTCTCAAAAATATCATGAACCAAAAATAGTAACTTTAGAAAGCCAGATACTCTTAGAATTCACAAGTAAGTTTGGCTAAATTAAGATATTGGTCATCACTGAAAAAAAAACACATGTTGAATTCCATTGCAAAGACAGTATTTTTTTCTTTTTCTTTTTTTCTGGTAAAATAGGAGAAAGAAAGGACTTTTGTATTATTTCTTGAAAATGAAGTGCAGTTATTCACCACCCCCCAAATTTTAATTTTTCTTAAACTTCTTAAATGAGTATTTTTAGAAATAAAAATGAAATAGTACTAGCAAAATTTTTAATTAGCACATGTGGTGGAAATTTTTTATATGAGTCTTCTAATGATCTTTTTGAAAGTGCAACTACTTGATGAGTGGCATCAATTAATGCTAATCCTATCTAATAAAGAGGGAATATGCAAATTGACCATCACACCATCACAAAGATGGCTGCACCTACAGAGGGAGCTGAATTCCCATAATGAGCCTTACGGAGCAATCACCAGGGACCTGAGCCTGCAACAGCTGCCCAGTGGAGCTTAACAGAGGACCTCAGTCTGCACGCCTTGCCCCAGTTTAAGGCCAGGGGACCTCAGGCTGCGCCCCCTGCCTGGCAAGGCTTGATAAAGGTGGGGCCAACTGAGTCTGGATCTCACCCAATGGGGGTGGGGCCAGCTGGGTCTGGGTCTTCCATGATTTTGAGGTGCTGTGGGTGGGCAGAGAACTGACTCTAGGTCACCTGGTATGTCCCAGAATCTGACGGGAAGAATATTTTCATATATATTTTACTAATTGTCTTGCATCTCTGAAATTTCTATTACAGAGAAAGGGCAAATAGCAATAATAAAATATTTGCTCTAATTAATCCCCCTTTAATGTGCATGAATTTTGTGCACCAAGCCACTAGTTGGTAAATAATGTAGTAGAATTAAATAATGTATTATCAGAAGAAATTGGAACACATATTCTAGCAACTTATTTTTCAACAGTTCTATCCAAAGATTATTTTAAAGAATTCTCTCCTTCTTAACAATACATAAGGGGGGGGGGGGAGGTCTAAGAATTATCTGAAATCTAAACACCAGCAGTATCTAGAATAAAAATCTTTCTCAAAAAGAACCCAGTGTAAATATTGTTTTCCCTCTGTTTATTTTTGAATAGCATGAATACTTCATGTGAACTCTAATGTTTGATTGAGCAAAGAAAAAGCCAGTATTTGAAAAGATATTATTCACAATGGAAATAGATATAGGATAAAATTTTGATGGAGTGCCACGATGGGGAGGGACATTGTTAGTTTTTGAAAAAAATAGACATCTGAGAGTGTGCCTTTGGATTTAAAGGTAAAGTGCCTGGAAATTATCACTATTCATGCTTCTAAGTGTAGAGACTATTTATAAACAGAGTTTGGGGCCCCATAGAATATCCACAAAGAACATTGTTTGGTTTGCATTAACATTTTGGTTTGCATAGCCTGGATTTGGAAAAGATTGAGGACATGTATAAGAAATGCATAGATATAATCCTATAGTCTAACACTAGGAAAGTGTGGGTAAGGGATATTTCTAGGTCAGTCAGCATACTGTGGCAATGAAATTGGTGGATGGTTGAGGTCAATAAATGGGCTTAGGGTAGATCTGCCTCTCATATGTGTGACTTTTGCTAAATAACTTAAATGTTGCTGAGTCTTAATTCTGTAGCAATTAAGTGGCTAGAGGATTGACAATGGGCAGATATTGTTTTATTCTTCAAAAATAGTAGGCTTCTATTATATGATCCAGGAATTTTACTTTGGGGTATACATCCAAAAGAAACAAAAGTATTATCTCAGAGGTATCTGTGCTATTACATTTATTGCAGCACTATTTACAATAGCCAAGGAATAGAAACAATTTAAGTACCCATCAGTGGGTAAGTGGATAAAGAAAATGTGATATATATATATATATATATATATATATATATATAGATAGATAGATAGATAGATATATCCTAGCTAATAAAAGAGAAACATACAAATTGACCATACCTTCGCTATGTTACCAGCCAATAGGAACAATATGCAAATTAATCCCAACCAAGATGGCGGATGGGCCCCCTCCTCCCTGAGCAGGCCATGGCAGCTGCTGGGCCTGCGGGGGTCCCAATGGCAACCCCAGAGCCAGCAGGGGGTCTGGACCCCCACTGCTGCCCCATAGTCCGGCCGTGGCAAACCTGGGGTGGCAGCAGGGGTGGGGGGGATTGAAGACAAAAACCTGCAGGCCTGGCACCCAGCAGCCCCAAGGCCTGAGGCAGAGGCGCTTGGGTAGCTGAGGGGCGTGGTTTGGGGCAGCAGAGACAAAAAACCCGCAAGAAACCTGTGGAAAGGGAGATAAACTATCATAACTTTATCTCCCTTTCCACAAGATGAGAAAACTCCCCTTGGATTATTTAGTGTTGTGGCCAACACCTTTCTACAAACACAGGGTAATGTTATGATCACTCCCAGGAATGTCAGGTCAGAATACCATCTCCAGGAAATAACGCTACTGTGGCAAATCATCTAAGAGAGGAAACAAGCTTTCATTGGGTTTATTCTGAAGGTCAGAGAACATGCCATCCCAACATATGCTGTGCTGTTATATTTATGATCTTGAGCTGTAGAAGCTTGAAAAACAGCAAATGCACGCGGAGGATTTCACTGAAGTCTCCTGATCTCCCTAAAATTAGACCCCCCTAAAGGAGTTTAAATGTCATAGGTCCCCTTGATGGGAGAAGTGTCATCAGGCAGAGAAGACTGACTCCTGTCACAGGACAGGAGTAGAAGTTGATCACACGCAAACTTTTTTACAAACTATTTTCCCCCACCCCATTCATCTTTTTAAATATCATTTACTCTCTTCTAGGAGGCCCATATCTCCCGTCCCCTTTCCCTAGGAAGAAAGTATTTAAATATGTATTCTAAGCCACCTTGGGGAGTTACTTATTTTTCCCTGGGATCTGCCACATACTCACAAGGTACACAGGTTAATGAACTTTTGTTTTTCTCTTGATGATCTGTCTTTCATTACAAGGGCCTCCACTAAGAACTCAGAAAGGCAGAGGAAAGCTATTTTTCCTCCTCCATAATTCCATCTTGGGAAATCAAGTCCCCAGCTGAACAATGGGGTTGGCTCAAATAGGTATATATACACTTTAACAGCTGATTTATGTTATATTTTGAAAATGAAATGTATTTTAATAAACGTTGTCTTTATAATTATTCAAAGTTGTATATGTTTTGGGGACACCCTGTATGTCACCTAGTTTGGAATAAAAGTAAGTTTACAGTTGTTTGTATGGAAAATAATACAGACATTAAAAAATAATAATATAAGAATAAAGTGGTTTGCATACTCACAGATGTAAACCTACTCTTGCTCACCTCTGTGTATGTGTGTGTATGAGTGTGTATTATATAGCCTTAAAAGGGAAGGAAATTCTGTCATTGGCAACAACAGAGATGAGCCTAGAGGACATTATTCTAAGTGAAATAAGCCAGGCAGAAAAAGATAAATACCACATGATATCACTCATATGAAATCTGAAAAAAGAAAAGTCAAACTCAGAAACAAAGAGTAGAATGGTGGTTGCCAAGATGGCAGGTGGGGGGAGGGGAGAAATACAGAGAAGTTGGTAAAGAGATCCAGACTTCAGTTACAAGATGAATAAGGTCTGGGGATCTAATATATAACATGGTGACTCTAGTTGTTTAATTAAAGTTTGCTAAGAGAGCAGGACTTAAATGTTCGCACCAAATATAATAAAAAGGCAAATATGTGAGGTGATGGATGTGTTAACTACTAGAGGACTCATTTCACAATGTAGACATATCAAATCATCATGTTGTATCTTACTGGTCAGTTTTATCTCAATAGTGCTAGAGAGGAGTGGATTTTTAAATGTATGGACTAGTAACTTAATATTGGCCATAGGAATGAGCCTCTGATAGATCTATAAAGGGACAGAAAAAATAATAACACAGAGAGAGAAAAGCAGGAGCAAGCAAAACTTGACTGTCCCTATTGCCAAGGTTTTAACACATTTGGGAGCAAGTTTGGGAGTGACACAGTAGTGTTCATCTCAACCCTAAATGCCAGGTAGGCTCAGTGTATAGGGATACCTCAGAGGTTATGTTACGTAGGCAAAGAAGATAGTAATCTCCAGATAGGCAGTTATATGGGTATGGAAGTTTCTGCTTGAACACCTGTCAGTGGGTAGAATACTATAAGTCTAGGTAAGCATGCCATTTTCACCAGAGTAAGCCCTGCTCACTAGTCAGGCCTCAGGAATGGTGCTTGAGTTCTGATTCATAGAACTAGCAAGAACCAAGCAGGAACCCTGTGCTGATGTGGAAGCTACTGATACATAGATATTGGAGCAAGGATTAAGGAAACATTCAATTTCTCGAGCATGAACCAAAGCAAAATGTTGGAAAGAGGCCACTAAACCCATGAGCAAGGGGAGCATGACAGGAAAAGGTCACTTGTGCTCACAGTGCCAGGTAGGTGTAGTAACCAGAGCTGGCTCAAATCTGGAATTGGCTGAGCAGGGAGTGTGTTTGCTGCGGACCCTCATCATTAGAATTGGCCAGGGCCGGAGGAGAGGAGTGTTGCATACTCCTTGCTTTGAACCCAAGTTGAATCAGGGTGGAGAGCCCTGCCTGTGCTCCTATGAATGAACCACAATCTTTTATTTTCCACACCTTTGCACTGTTTCCTCTGCCCAGAATTCCTGACTCTCTTGAGTCCTTATGATGAATTTCCTTGAACCTTGGGTCAATGTTAGCTGCTTTGTAACATTTTCTCTGCCCTCTCCAAGGGAGTTAAATGTTCATCCATCTGTGTCCTTTAACACAGCATGTATATAGCTAAATTTGCCTATATGTATAAATAAGCAGCTAATAACTCAAGCTCAGTGACAGCAATGACAGATCTACTCATCTTTAATTCCCCCAGAGCCTGACTCATTTCCTGGTGTAACTTAAGCTTAATAAATGTTTGAATGCGTGAATGAATGAATGGAAGGAAGGAAGGCAATCAAGAAGAATGATAGGAAGGAAGGAAATACATTCTAAGCAACCCATTTATTCACATGTAAAAATTTTATTTTAAAAAGAGAGAGAGAGGAAAGAGGAGGAAGAGGAGAAGGAGGAAGAGGAAGCTAGACTATGTCTTCAATGTCCTGAAATTCTGAAGGAACAGGAGACAGAGGTAGAATATTCATCTTTGTTTCTCATTGAGGGTTATGACTTTGGAAATCAAAGCAGAATATTTGAGGAATATTTGGGCCCCCCAATGGAGTGTAGTTACCAGAGTGTTGGGCTCCTGTAACACACCACAGAGCCACTCAGGAAGATGAAGAGAAATGGCTTAGTAGGAAACTTGTAGCACTGGTGAAGATGGCTTTGTGTTTGACATATAAGCAGTGGAAGAAAAAGGAATAGATCAAAGCCACAAACCTCAATACTACAAAAGAAACAGCAATCACATGGAATGAAAACAAAAGGAAAAGTCAGACTATCATTTCAAAAAGAAGTAGCTGGAAAAAATGATTTAGAAACAAGTCTTGGAACTCAGATGTAGATATAAAAATTTAGAGAGCATGAGACATAAAGGGAGATATTTTAAAACCAATAATTTGTTTCAGGAAGGCCATTTAAAGCAACAATAATAGGAATAAAACACAACGATAATCTTTTTAAAATCATAAATTATTATCCTTTCTAAATGATTTTTAGAAATGAGTGTATATTATCCATGTAAAACATTTGGAAGATAGAAAACAAATGTATGTAAATTTCAAGGTAACCTTTTAAATAGGCATATGTATGCACACACACTGACACACTATAACATACTATTATCACACTTAAGATATGATGTTTTTTATCATGCCCTTTCATTAAACATTATGGTAATAACTTCTTTGTGCCAATAAATATTATTTGGAAATATATGTTTTGATATAGATAAAATATTTTGTCATATAAATGGACCACAGCATATTAAATATGCCTATTTTGGGGGTGAGAATTTTTCCAACTTTAATTATAGAAATAAATTTTTATATCCATATAAATATTTCAATTATTTCTTTGATATACATTCAGAGAAATGGAATTACTGGGGAAAAGGGTATGGAAAATGTTCAACATTTTAATGTTTTCTGATTATAAGAGTAATGTATGTGTGTTATATAGAATGTGAAAAATATAAAAAGTTACAAAGCATATTTTAATTCCATAACAATAGTTTTAGTTTCTTTGAAAGATTCCTGTTGCTCTTATTTACCCCACACCCCGCATGTTTGTCCATCTGGTCCTGCTATCTCCTTTACCACTCTATTTCTATGTCTTCCTGCCCGCTGGTTCCTGTACAATTTCAGAAGTCTTCCTTTAAGTTGATACTCTTTCTTTTGTCCTGCAGCATGGTTTGGGCAGAGAGGCATGAGGACAGACAGGCTTATAGCCTGTCTCAGAAGACGCTGTCTAGTTTGAATCCCAACTCTGCCATTTCTGAGCACTGTTACCTGAGCTACATTAGTTAAAATATCTCTAGGATGTAGTTTCCTCAACTGCAAAATAGAGATAATGATCATAACTAATTTCAAGGGTGGTTGCGAAGATTAAATGAACTATGACATATAAATCATTTAGCATGCAATCAAGAAATGTTAGCTTCAGATTTTGGCTCTGTGTTGTCTTTGTTGCATTTAATTTTTTATTAACAAAGAGTAAATGTTTAAGGATTTATTGAGAATAAACATGAATGTGAGAGACCCTATGAAGTGGAAGCAGAAGTTATATATAACTATCCTTTTGGGTGTCCTTTTGAGTCTGATCCTCATTGAGGTGAAGTTGATGGGCTTAATTTTCAGCTCAATTCCTGATTCGTAACCACCTATCACAGCTCGGTGACACCAAGAGGAACTCAGTTGTCACCTTCATTACATGCCTGGGTCGCAGAATAAGCACAAGTAGTCTCTGAAAATCCACAATATATAGTATACGCTCTACCAATAGGGCTTCATCATTTTCCAAAGCTACTGCATAGCAATACCAGCCCCCCTCTACTTCCTAACAGAATGAGATGAAAAAATAGAGAAACACTGGGAAATGGATAAGATAAACAAGGACTCCAAAGAAACTAAAAATGTAATCATAGAATTAAAATATGCATTTAGGATGATAAAGAACAAGACTGGCATTTTTTATATATTTTTCTTACAGCTGTCTATATTTTCTAAATTCTTTGATTTTCTATCTCAGATTTTAAAAGATATATAATGAAAGCAGCAAATAGAAAATGGGATTTTTAAAAATTGCTTTTATAGTAGCATAAAAAATATCAAGTAATTCTGCATAATATAATGGATATGTTAGTACTTCAGAGGAAATATTATAAAATTTAATGAGAGACATAAAAGAAGATCTAAATAAATGGAGAAATATAACATGTTCATGGATTGGAGAACTGAGTATTTTAATGATGTTACTCCTGCCAAATTGATCAAGCAAGTTAATGGAATAGCAATCTGAATACCAACTTGCTTTTCTTTTGTAAATAAAAAAAAATGGAAAGCTAATTCAAAAGTGTATATGGAAAAGCTAAGGGCCGAGAGGAGCCAAAACATTCTGAAAGAAAAAGAAAGTGAAGGATTTGCTCTATCATCTTTAAAGACTTGTTTTGTTATAAAGAAAAAGTCATACAGAGAATGTAATTTGGGCATAAAAATAAAGTCATAAATCAATGGAATAGACTAGAGAACCCAAAAAGCAACATATGCATTTATGGATGCAAGATTTATGACAACGTAGTGAAAGAAAGCATCTATGGTAAAAATACAGAATTTTTAATGAATGAGGCTGGGATTATTAGGTGTGCATATTTAAAAAATGAAATTTTACTTCTACAGAAAATCATATACAAAAAGCAATTTTTAGTTTATCATAGAACTAATGTAAAAGTGACACTATAAAGTTTTTTAGAACATATTACAGGAAAATACCTTAATAACCTCTGATAGAAAATATTTTAGACACAAATTATAAAGACAAAATTTAAGAAATTCATTGCACAAAAGATGCCATAAATGAAGTGGAAAAATCACAGAAATAAAATATAGTAACAACATATAGCTGACAAAGAACTCTCATCCACTGGGCACTGAATGATCACCTTTTGGTTGATTCAGAGATGACATTCTTAAGGTAGGGAGGCTTTAAGAATAGAGTCCTTTTCTATTTTTTTATGTCATTGAGTTTGCTTTGTTTCCAGTTGGCATTCACATTGAGGCCATAGGCCAGAGTACTTAGTAGAAATTCCATTTACACTCTGACGTTGTATATATACACTAGAGGCCCGGTGCTCTAAATTTGTGCAGGAGGGGCAGGGGATGTCCCTTAGGCCAGCCTGCACCCTCTCCAATCTGGGACCCCTCGAGGGATGTCTGGCTGCCTGTTTAGGCCCGATCCTGGTAGGACATCCTTCTCACAATCCAGGACTGCTGGCTCCAAACTGCTCACCTGCCTGCCTCCCTGATTACCCCTAACCATTTCTGTCTGCCAGCCTGATCACCCACTAATCACTACCCTGCCAGCCTAATTGATGTCTAACTGCTCCCCGGCCAGCCTGTTTGCCCCCAACTTCCCTCCTCTGCCGGCCTGGTCACCCCTAACTGCCTTCCCCTGAAGACTTGCTTGCCCCCAACTGCCCTCCCTTGCAGGCCTGGTCCCTCCCAACTGCCCTCCCCTTCTGGCCTGATCACCCACAACTGCCCTCCCTTGCAGGGCCTGGAACCTCCCAACAGTCCTCCCCTGCTGGCCATCTTGTGGTGGCCATCTTGTGTCCACATGAGGGCAGGATCTTTGACCACATGGAGGCAGCCCTCTTGTGTGGTGGAGTGATGGTCAATCTGTGTATTTCTCTTTTATTAGATAGGTTATATATGGCATCATTTCTCATTTCCAGTTCTATCATTAGTTTTCACTTTTTTTGTCTCTTCAAAGGTATTTTGGGGGAATATGAAATTGTCTGGCCTGAACTTCAGGACAAATTTTTAAATAATATTTATTATATGATTCCTTAGTATTGACATAAATTTATGATTTAGATATATTTTATGTTCTTTATTTAAGTTATCTCCTTAAATTACAACATTAGTTTTTCAGTGCTCCTACATAATATTTCTAACTGGATAATTACAGTTTGTTCAAGTTATAATCTAATTAATCTATAATTTCCCCATCATGGGGGATTTTAGATTACTTTCATTTTTTCATAATGGCAAAAACTTATGAGACATCTTAGCTGGAATTTATAAACCATAAGATTATATTTTTAGATAAGTGCTCAGAAGTGAGATAAACTAGGTCAATGTGCATACATCATTTTATGTTTTTAAAATGTATTGCAACACTCTTTTGCTACCTATAATATTTGAAAATAACAATGGTTTTGAAATTTTAAAGTCAGAGGAGAAATATGACACATGATTAGGACTGGAATCTAATAGTATGGGACTCTAGCCTGAATGTTCCTAACTAGACATGATTTTTCCTCAAAACAAGGTTTTCCTTTTGTCTTCTCTCCCTCAATTTATAGAGTTGCACAGCTGCAGCTATCTGAATTTCTTCCTACCTTAATCTAATTCCTCATATCTTATTCAGCTAGTGAACCTGTCAGCTTTACTTCCAGACATTTCTAACAACAGCCCCTTCTTTCATCTCTGTTCCCTACCTCTCAACTGAACAGAAATGACAGTAACCTAACTGGCCTCTAGCTTTTCAGACTACTCCTTACACTGCCTCTAGAGATGTGTGCGACATCACAGATATCACCAGGCCATTCCACAACCTATAACCTCCAACGTTCCTCAGTCTGCATAGAAAATAGAACCAGTCTTTAGCATGTCAACTAGGATTTTCACACCTGACTCCAACCACAGCACCAGTGTCATATCCCAGCCCCTGTGACCTGTGTTCACACATGGTAATTAGCCATTCTCCCACCATTTTTGAGATTGTTCCCAACCCCTATCAGTTTTCAGCATTTTTAGAAGAATTTTAGGTTAATGTCCTCACCCCTTCTACCACGCCTATGCCTAGCACAAGACCTGGTATCCATGAGAGATACTGAAGAAAACTGAATGGAACTCAATTGGGTTGATTTATGTACAATCATTACTCAAAAGATATTAAATGATTAGAATTTCAAAGTATAGTTAATTTTTGCTGGTATAGAAGTCTATGTGTGATCTGAGCACAATTGAGATTTTATAAGAAGACTTAGATGAAAACAGAAGTCATGTTCATTATAGGTCCTAAAAACACAAACTAGATAGTTAATAACTTAGAAAAAAATAATTGAATTTAAAGATAAATTTGCTAGGTATAGTCAGAAATACAGAGTTCAAAACAACAACAGATTCTGCTGTTTCTATCTTCAAAGAATTCCAAAAAGCTGACTACCTTCACTGCTTACACATAGGTTCAAGCCCTCATTAACCACCTGAACTATGGCAGTAGAAATTTAACTGGTCCCTCTCCTTTTCCCTTACTTCATTCAACTGTTCTCAATGCCCGTGTTAGTGTGATCTTATTAGAACATGAGTCAGATCCTGTATCTCTTTCAATCTAGACCCTCTAGTGGATTCTCATGACATTCAGTAAAAAAAGTCATTTTTATGATTAACCAGATTCTACATGACTCACTTCCCATAACCTCTTGAACTTCATCTCCTACTGCCTTAACTTAATTTACTCTGTCCAGCCACATTAACCTCTTTCAGTTCTTTAGAAAATCAACCATGCTCCTTCCTACCTCAGGCCCTTTGATATTTGCTGTTCCTTCTATTTACAATATTCTCTTCTCCATATGGCTACTTCTCTCACTTTCTCTACAATCTAAAGTTTTAACTCCCCCATCCCAATATTTAATCACATCCTTTCCTACTTCACTTTTGTGCCTGAACTCTTAATAATATCTAGAATATTCTATGTTACTCTTATTCACTGTCTGCCTCCCCAGTAGAGTATAAACTCCATGTGAAAATGAATTTTTGCTATGTTCCTGTTTATTAATAATTTCTCAAACTTGGAACAGTGTCTGATGGATAGCAGAAACTCAATTACAAAGTTAGTCATGGTCAAATAAGAAATTCCATGGAGAAGAATAATAATTTGCCTTCTGGTTCAATATATTGCATATCAAATGGGACAGGCAAACAACATGATTTAAGTTTTTAAGAACAAAGGTTGTGATGGTTAGAAATAATAGAATTTCGTGATGGAAATTGTTATGGACTAAGTGTTTGTATTCCTCCAAATTTATAAATTGAAGTCCCAATCCCCAATATGGCTGTATTAAGAAGATAAGGCCTTTATAAAGGTAATTAAGATTAAATGAAGTAATAAGGGTGGACCACAATCCTATTGGACAAATGTCCTTATGAGACAACAAAGGAAAGAGCTCGCTCTTTTTTCTCTCTACAGTGTGAGGGAAAACACAGCAAGAAGATGGCTATTTGTAGGCCAGGAAAAAAAAAAAAAAACTCTTACCAGGAACCAAATTACCTGATATTTCAATTCTGGATTTTCCAGGCTCCAGACTATGATAAATAAATGTCTTGTTTAATCTACCAGTTTTTAGTGTTTTGTTATGGCAACCCAAGTAGACTCAGATAGACCCTGGCTAATGTTTCCCAATGTTTAGAGCATCAGCCCACATATGGAAGGGTCATGGGTTCAATTTTCAGTCAAGAGCATGTACCTGGGTTATAGATTCAATCACCAGGCCTAGTTAGGCACATGTAGGAAACAACAGACTGATGTTGCTTTTTCACATCAATGTTTCTATCTCTCTCTCCCTCTTCCCTCTCTCCCTTCTTCCACTCAAAAAAATCAATGGAAAAAATATCCTCAGGTGAGGAGTAACAAACAAACAAAAATTATCTGAGCTAATTTCCTTTCTTGATGGATAACTGAAGGCAGAAAAGTTAAAGGTCCCAACATCTGTATAAAATAGAATTAAACTCATCATCCTGGTTGCAGCTCAGTGCTTTCTCCACTTACCATGCTGATTCTTATACCACTCTATTTAATATGTAATCAGTATAAGACAAGGCTTCCCAAACCTCATTCCCATGGAACTCTGTTCTTCCAAAGGTATACCAGAAGTTTTGTCATTAAAAATTAATGATGGTGATTTTTTTCACAGTGTCTTAAAGGGGTGAGCAGGTATTTAATTTATTATTGTCCACAATTTTGTTTTGTCAATAAATTATTCTTACCCCTCTAAAAAGATGAAAAATGGGGAGAGGAAATAATATTACTGGAGGAACACTGAACCATAATTCTCTAAAGTAATTCTGTCTTTGGGAGATGTTGAGGGTTACTACGTAAATTTAATATGGACACATTTCCTGCCAGTTCAATTGATCCTAGTTCAAAAGATAGAATGAATGCTACTCAGAATTTCACTATATTACAAAAAGAGCCCCATTACTTCTCAGAGCCCTGGTTCCTAAATGGGTTTGAAAGGCATGATATCAAAGCATGACACAACAACTCAAAAAGCTACACCCAGCTGAGGCGGGATCCAGACAAGAGAAGCTTTTGAATCAAGGGGATTTCAGTCCCTCTGTGTGAGGCTCTATCATAGCCTATTCATGGTATTATATATGTTGCCTGTTCCTAGATTCTTTATTTAAGGTGTTATGGACAAGTCTCCAGAAATAAACTTAGATGAATGGCTGCTTGTGAAGTTTCTAGGGAAATATGAATCCATTTTTAGAATTTTGAAAGGCCGAAATAAAGATGAGAGTAGATTTATTTTGTATCATTCTAGGTACAAAGCCAAGCTCTGTGCAGACACTACAGGGAAGTAGGATTTTGACTCAATAGAAGAACAATTAAAGTTGCTATCCCTGGAAAATGTTTTCTAGTAAAAATATTAAAATGTAACCCTGGTTGGTGTTTCTCAGTGGTCAGAGCATTGGCCCATGTAATAAAGGGTTGCAGGTTTGATTCCTGATTATGGACATTTGCCTGGGTTTCAGGTTCAATCCCTAACCTAGTCAGGATGTGTGTAGCAGGCAACCAATTGATGTGTCTCTCCTCTCACATCAATGTCTCTCTCTCACTTGCTCTCTTGCTCTCCCTTAACTTTCTCCCTGCCTCCCTTCCTCCTTCCTTCCTTTCACACTCTCTCTCTAAGAAAAAAAAAAAGAAGTCTTAAAATGTATTGAAAAGTACTAGAAATGTGCCAGTCATCACCCTTGAATATGCAAAAGAAATTCTGTTTGGGAAGTGATTTAAGACAGCTGACCTCAAAAGGTCATTCCAGAGTAAAGGTTTGGCCATTCTATGAATGCAAAGCCCTGGACCATTATGTATTACTAGAGGCCTGGTGCACAAAATTCATGTATGGGGCAGGGTTGGGGGAGGATGGTTCCTCAGCCTGGCTTGCAGCCTCTCCAATATGGGATCCTCCTCACAACCCTGGACTGCTGGCTCCTAACCAGCCTAACTGATTACCCCTAACCACTCTTTATGCCTGCCTAGTCACCCCTAACCGCTCTCCCCTGCCAGCCTGATTGCCCCTAACTGCTCTCCCCGGCTGACCTGATCATCTCTAACTGCCACTGCCTTGGCTCCTGCCACTGTGGCTTTGTCTGGAAGGATGTCTGGAAGATGTCTAATTAGCGTATTAACCTTTTAGTAGTATAAATAATGGGGATGTTAAAGTCACCTGCAAATACCTGGTTTCTTTCTTATCTTAGGGGAACAGGATCAAAAGGATCTTGGATGACTAAAATGAATATGGAAGGGGAAAAAGAAAAGAAACTTCAAATATTTCACAATTTGCTTGAGTCCTGACCTGTTTCTCAATAAGGAACTCTGCACTGAAATAAATTATATTCTTGTGGGCTGTGTGTGAATTCATGTCCTGATTCTCTTAAAAACTCAGAGCCTTTGAGACTCAACTTTCACTTGATGTTCAAGAATGCTCTAAAATGGAAGAGAAAAAAAAACGGTGAAAGAAATACCTTTAAGGATGATATTTCAAATTATTACTAATTTAAATAATTATTGCAACCTTAAATTGAAGAGTTAATGACAGGATACCAAAATCTTGAAAATTTTCTTATAAGTTACAACAGACATATCCTTACCACTTTCCTTTTAATGTTATCACGTAAGCAGTGAAAGTTTCACCTTTGTCCTTGTTGTTTCCCTCTTTTGAAATCACCATGCTTATTTCTTGAATGAGTTTTCTTCATGACATTTTATTTCTACTCTGTTGAGTTTTCTTTTTTTATTGATGCTTATAATATTCTTTGCTCTTTTAAAAAATATTTTATTCTTTTTTCAATTTGAAAGGTCATTCCTGAATAAAATACATGTCCTTAAAAAAAAGACAAGGAATTCTGACCTTTATATTATATTCCTTCACATTGTTTTTAATATTTTTATTAATTTAAGAAAGTAAGAGAGAGACGTGTGTGTGTCAGAGAGTGTGTTATAGAAACATCAATAATGAAAGAGAATCATTGATCAGCTAGCTACCTCCTGCATTCTCTCTAATGGGGATCAATCCCCCAACCAGGTCATGTGCCCTTGACCAGAATAGAACCCAGAACTCTTCAGTCCTAAGGCTAACACTCTACCCATTGAACCAAGTCAACTAGAGATTCCTTCACATTTTTAACTTCTTAAGAGTAATTCTGTACTGTTCTTAAGTACCAGTTTATAATGAATATTCATGAGTGCTGGAAGCAAAGACCAAAAAGTAGTTAGCATAATAAATGCAAGCAGTTTCTTCAGAAGACTAATGGACCTTGGGGCTTTAGCAAGGGCTAAAAGCTATACACCCATTGTTCTCTGGAGACAATGGTGACTGAAGGCAATCTCCTAACCTAATAATCCTTTATTGTTTACCAAACCTTACCATTGATATGTCTGTTTGGTTTGATAAAGGGCAAATGTGTATTCTAGTAAACAAAAAGTATTCAGGGAGCCACTCCACTAGAGAGTAGGTCTCCACCTGGCTCCCCCCAATAATTTCTAAATTTATATTTCTTATCTAGTATATCCATTTGTGTGTGGCCCCTTCTCCAGATCCTGAATCCTTACTGCAAAAGATTGTGGCACATGAGTGTTGGTGTAGATTAGAATATAGCATGTGAAACCTAAATAAAGATTTGCTTTCTGTACTTTGGGGAATTTATGGAGAAGGAGAAGGGAAAAATTTACCTTCTTTAGGTTTAAAAATCATCATATTTAGAACATATAAACCTTCATATATCTCTCGAAGGAGAGCATATATTTTTGAAAATTGGAATAGAAATGTCTAAAGTAGAGAGAAAATAAAATCACCTTGACCTTTGTCTGGAAATGAAAAGTAGTCATTTAAAGGATCATTCAGAATGGCAAATATTTAAAGGTTCACTGTCATAAACTCCCAAAGAAGCCAATCCCCTCATCTCTGCATAAGAGGCATCTCTCTAAGGAATGGCCCCCAACAAAGTGATTCTGGGGACACACTTCCCATGAATTCTGCCTCTGGGGCCAGCCTCCTGGTGTTTCCTGTCTGGGGCAGCCCTCTGAGGCAGGGGCTTGTGCATGGGCTGCTGCCTCATCCTTGCCAGCTTATTTCAGTGAATTCCATAATTTTTCCAGGTTTTTGTAAGTGACAAGAAGAAAACAGATAACCTAATCCATATGAAGGCATTAATTGTTAACAGTGTCCTAATATCTTTTCCCTCACAGTTTAATATTCTATATAATAAAGAGGTGATATGCAAAATGACCCTCACACCCTTATAAGATGTCTGCCTATGACCAGGCCAGCAGGGTGGGTAGTGAGGGACAACCAAACGACTGAACAGCAGGCTGCATGGGGTGACCAGGCTGTTGGCGGGGGTGGGGGATGGGGGGTGGCAGTAGGTGCAACCAGGCAGGCAGGTGAGCGATTAGGAGCCAGCAGTCCAGGATTGTGAGAGGAATGTCCAAGTGCCTGTTTAGGCCCCATCCCCAGGATTGAGCCTAAACTGGCAGTCAGGCATCCCCCAAAGGGTCCCAGATTGGAGAGAGTGCAGGCTGGGATGAAAGGACCTCCCCTCCGTGCATGAATTTCATGCAGTGGACCTCTAGTTTACATTATTAAAGGCTTTTTATTACCTAACGTTAAGTAGTGGGGGGGAATGTCGGCACATATGCATATAAACTTGTGCATGTGACCAGTCTTTTTCCTGCAACAGTAATATACATTGACATAATATTTACCTCCCACAATTTTCTGTTAGTGCATCCCTCAGTGTTTTAAATACATTTTCATCCCAATGTATCTTTCAAATGTTTGTGGATCTAATCCCATATCTATTATAGAGCTCATTTAGGTATACACATATATCTTTTCTTTCTTTCTACCCCTTTATTTTATTCTTCCTTTTCTAATTTGCTCTTTCACAGACCTTTTACCATTTGATCAGATTAGATACTTTAAAGGATTTTGAAGATAATAGGAACTACAGGAATACTTTCACCTCAGTCATGCTTCAGCATAAAGTCCCCAGTCTATCCCAAAACTCACTACATATTTAGTTTTCAAAAATGTATTGTTAGCTTGCCACTGAAAATGTATGTTTATTTCTTTATTCAGTGGTTTCTAAGCACAAACAGGTAACAGTATATTATTTTTCTACTATGGTGGCCATAATTTAGAATGAAGAGAAGATAGATTCTCTGTTGAAGAAATAAATTTTTATACAAAATTTACTCTATTATCATCATGTTCTCTCTTCTTCTTGTTCTTGAGTCACCCAGAGAATATTTTTAGGTCAATAGAATTAAAAATAAAACACATACCATTCAGGATTTAAATCCTGGAATAATTATTTGACATTAATGCCCAGCTAGAAGAGCTAAGACTATTATCTGAGATTAAAATGTGGGGACAGAAGAGATTATTAGCCCACTGATCCTTGACAGGTTAGAGGTCATGCTTTAGTTGCAATGAGGCTATAGGGATACCCAGTTCTCCTGATGAGGGAGTTAGGCTTTGATTTGAAAATGTTCCCAAAAGAGATAAATATATTATAAAATCTAAGGAGCTATTGTAATTTTTTTCTTTTGTAACACATATAAGAATACCCTTACTGGAACACACCATAGTTTCCCCTCATAATATCCCATAAGTGAAAAGCAGAAATTTGCAGAAGTTTCCAGTGGAAACTTAGCGATAACACTCTCCTAAGCATTTTTAGATTCCTTCGACAATCTATTACAAATCAGATATTCAGTTACATTTCCTAACACTTTGTATATTAGTGGGTCACAGTACCTTTTAGAATCAGTACAGAAAACATTCACAAGCATAGCTTGAAAAAGGCCAGTTGGAGAATTACCAAAATTATTCTTTTCTAGTTATGAAATTAGCATGTAACCAATTTTTCTGTGTAAATAATGCATCCATTTCAAAGAGGATGCACCCTCCAGATATTAAGGCATGAAAAATTCAGTTAAAAAAGTAAACTTATACGCACTATAATTCTCCAGAGCTGTTTTATGTCCTCCTAAAGCTGGTTTTGTTGGTGCAACTCGGCACATCTTCATGGGCCCATCCTCTGAGTATTTTGGGTCATAGAAGGAGTGAAGGAATGATCAGAGAGTGAAAGTAAATATAAGCAAATATAAGATTTTGATGAAAATGAATAAATATTGTGTGAATGTCACACGATTTAGAGCAATGATAAATATCATGTGTACCATGCATATTTATAAATGTTGATCTACAAATAAAGGAGAAACCTAGGAGAAAAAATGTTCCTCTCTATAAATAAAAGGGCAAAAGCAAATAATAACTCCTTATAAGTGGATGGTTTGTGGTTTATGCTATGAAAATTCACTTTTTCAATCTTGTCTTTGGTAGCAGTCCCCAGGTATAGGAAGACAGGTACTCATGTTAAGTGCTACATGACTGAATAAGGCCATGTTTTCTGACTCTGAGGCTTATATTTAAATTTCTATGCCATTCTTTGAGAATCCAGACTCAGAAGTTGATGTATGTAGTTGAAAGTAAGCTAGGAACATGTTGGCAGAGCAGTGAATATTTTAGCAGAGAAATAGGTGTGAGGTTTTTTCATTATACGTTCAAGTTATTCTTAATTAAATTTATTGGGATGACATTGGTTAATAGGATCAAAAGTAATAGGTTTTGAATAGACTGTGTGACTGCCATAAACCTACTGTCTCCTTGCAGCTTATCAGAAATTCACCAAAATTGTATTTTATTCAATTGGTTTTCCTTCATGGAAATTTTAAAAATTGGACACAAAAGCATCACACTTTGCTTTTAGAAGATTTAGGGGTCCTTGAAACATAATTTATTGCCCTTACAGAGTGAGTTTAGGTGTCGTTATTTTTTCTATTTCCTTAGGCCACAAAGTCGTTTCTCCATATACCTTGTGTAATTCCTGCAGATGATTTTCAAGGGGTCTTTTGGCATGTGCAATTATTTATCATCAAATATTTGTAAATGAAAGTGCAGGAGATGAGACAGAATATAGATAGCTAATCTCAAGGCTGCTCTGAGTGACAGGCTCAGAGACAACCTGGACATTTCCAAATGAGCAAAATGTTAGCCTGCAAAATTGCCTTTCCTCGCTTGATATTGGTACTCATTTTTCAAAAATGAAGATAGAAATTCTTTGCAAGTCATCCTAGTGGAATTGGCAACAGTTGCCTCACTATATACAATTAATTGATGTATATGCATGCATAATTTTTAAAAAGCTACAGGAATTACTTAAAGATTAACATGTTTAGAGAACAACTTTTACTCTGCTGCGAATATTTCTGAAATCAGTATTTAAACCTATGCAAATCTATACCTAGCCACTGAATATCTAAATACAATTTACTGAGGAAATGAAGTTTCTTACTTGCTGGTTCTTAATGTTAACAGCTTGTTTTAGTTTGAATTCTTGAATGATATCTAGGACCAAAACTGAATGAATGAATGAATGAATGAATGAATGAGTGAATGAAGTACATGAGCATGTTTCCATTGCTGCTGTCACCAAGTGAAGATTCAGTTTGAGTTTGCCTCGGTTTTAGTTGATACCCTCTCCCTCTGTCCCAGTGCATTGCAAATGCCTATTTTATGCTTTGCTATGCACTTCTTCTCAAACACACACACAAAAAAATATGATTCCTAAGTCTAACAAATGGAATAGCAGTATAAGAAGTGGAACCCGCTAAATGACAAGGCTTTAGAGCTTGTATTCCAGGATGTGTGTTTTATTTTTTGTTTTTGAGTATGAAAGATATTCTAGGAGAGGGAAGGTGTTTTTGTCCTCTAGCTTTAAAATAAAGAAACAGAGGTCCAGAGAAGTCAATCAGTATCACTTTCTGGGTCAAACTCTGTCCCCATTGCTCCGCAAATGGGTACAGAACATTAAGTACAACAGAGACCCCTGAGTTTCAGTGACCACTAGCTTAGTTGTTTCTTTTACCAATATATCCAGGTGAAAAGAGTGAAAAATACATATTTTTAATATTTCCATATGGTAGTGCTGATATTTTCTTTCTAGTATTACTAGAGGCCTGGCACATGAAAATTCATGCACTGGAGTGGGGGATCCTTCAGCCCTGCCTGCTCACTCTCACAGTCCAGGAGCCCACCAGGGCAGGAGGCGAACCAGCAATCAAGGGAAGGCGACGTCCCATCACACCACTGCTTCTGCACAAGACTCAGCCAGCCCTAGTTACCTGAGCCTCAGGCAGCCCTGGGCAGCTGGGAAACTGCCATCTGAGGCTTCCCTGCACCTTGGGTCAGCCCTAGGTGGCTGACAGCTGCCATCCGAGATTTGCCTATGCCTCTGGCCGGCCGTGGGCAGCTGGGGGCTGAGGAGACTGGGGGACTCCGGAAGCAGGCATGCGGCAAGGCTGGTGGGGTCCAGTCAATGAAGCCCACCCTAGAGAACTGATGCTCCCTCAGGCTTGGATCTGAAGGTTATATAGGTGTTAACTTGGTAAAGAGGGAAGGGGTTATTTAGGGCAAAAGAAACAGCAGGTACAGTAGCCCAGAGGCATAAGAAAACACCCACCCACAATGGCTCAGTTGGTTAGGTGTCATCTCATGCACTGAAAGGTCACCAGTTCAATTTCTGTTCAGAACAAATGCCAGGGTATGGGCTCAATCCCAGGTAGGGCGTGTGGAGGAGGCAGCCAATGGATGTTTTGCTCTTACATTGATGTTTCTCTCTCTCCCTCTCCTTTCTTCCCTCTCTAAAAATCTATTTTAAATCTTTAAAAAACAACAATATCCACCCATTTAAAAAATGTGTGGCTGGAATGCAACAATCTTGAGTGAACAGAGTGGGAAATGAGATGAGAGAGATTTAAAAGGGTCTTTATTTTCAGAGTATGGGAAACCTTTGAAGAATTTCCAGTAGAATTGTGGCATAATGGGATTTGCATTTGAAAAAGATTATGCCAACAGCAGTGTTGAGAACCAGTTCAAGCTAGGCTTGAGTGATTGGCAGGCTGTTGCAGAAGTGCAGCTGAGAGATGACTATGGCTAATACTCTATTGGTGATTATGTCTTCTGCTAGAAGCCCTCACTTTCAATAGATATTGGTAGGCCAGATGAACAGATACTGTTACTGAATGGGTATGGGGGTCAAGAATAAGCAAATCATCAGAAATGAGTTCTCATTTCTTGTGTACAAAAACAATAGTAAAAATACTGAAAGAGGACCATCTTTGTGATAGAAAAACATGATTCTGTGTTTGGAAATGAGTTTAAGATGGCTCTGAGATTCCATGATGCAGATAGTAAGTAGATAATTGTGCACTTCCACCTGGTCTCAGAAGCAGGTTTTGGCAAAGGGTACACATTCTGGGGTCAAATATGTACAGTTAACAGAATGTGTATGTTGTTGTCCTAGGAAGAGAAAATAGAGTGATAACAGTTCCTAAGATCATCTTTGAGGCATTCCTAAACAGGAGATGAAATTTCAATAGACAGAGTAGCCAAAGGAAACTCAAGTGAAGCCACGAGATAATGATGGCCCAGGAGCTGAATGTTGCTGAGAGGTCAGATGATATGAGAAATGGCAACAAACCCGGCAAACTCAGACATGGAGTTACATGGCAGCCTCCAAATCAGAAACCAGGAGGCTGTGATCAGAGCCAAAGAAGCTTGTGGAAGAAATGAAAAGAAGTCAGATGGGTTAACCAGCTGAAGTGAACAGGAAACAGGGGAGAAATTATTAGCAACCATATTCTTAGATGAACAATCTGCACACTCTAGGATGCAAACCAGGCCCAGAGACTTCAATCAATGAGGAGAAGGTGGGATAGGTCAGGGAGACAGCAAGGAGACAACAGAGTGATATGCAAGATGACACTGAGCATGATTCAAAGAATCCAGGAGTAAGGACATGGCAATGGAAAGTCAGACCTCAGTCCCACCAACACCCCAGATCACCAGAACCAAAGAGAAGTAGCCATCCTGTGAGAAGTATGCCAGGGTACAGATGCCTAAGGAGTAGAGCTAGGGCACAGGGCTGGAAGGAAGTGTTGGGGGAAAAGGATAGAGTGTGTTAAGGTTTTCAGAAAGAATAGTATACGATTTCAAGGGTCATTGGGTTCAGAGAGGGAATAACAGATTATAAGGATTACTAGAGGACTGGTGCATGAAATTTCATGCAGGAAGGTGCGAGGAAGAGGAGAGCCCTCAGCCCAGCCTGTGCAAGCAGTCAGACATCCCTCTCACAGTCAGGACCTCTCGCTCCTTACCACCCACCTGCAGCGGTGGCAGGTAAAGCTGCTGCACTCACCAGCCATGAGCCAGCTTCTAGCTGAGCAGTGTTCCCCCTGTGAGAGCACACTGACCACCAGGGGCAGCTCCTGCATTGAGCATCTGCCCCTGGGTGGTCAGTGCTCATTATAGCAACCAGTTGTTCAACCATTTGGTCAATTTGGATATTAGGGTTTTATTATATAGGATGATTTAGCAGATAACACAAGCTTGAGGATGGGGAGCTTTCTCTTACGTATTACCTGGTGCAAACAGGATTGAGAGGCTTGTGGACATAAACAGGTGGCTGGAGAATTTGTAGCCCTCAGCAGGGATGATAGGGGTCTCAGGAGTAAAAGTGTGACCTGGTGGTTCAGGTTCAGCAGGTGTAGGACGTAGGAAATGTCCATAGAGGCAACTGAGTTTTCAGACAGTTTTGTGGATAGGATTCTGTACATTAAAAAGAATAAATAGTGGGATGACACATAGTCAAGTTAAAATATTAAATCTGTGCAAAGAAATACCAAAATAGTCACTTCACACCAAATTATAAAAGTAATCAATGGCTTGAATTATTTATTATTTTAGCTATTTTTGTAACATGTACCTACGTATAACCTAGAGCTGTACTTTAACCAACAGCTGCAATATATACTTATTTGGAGTAGTTAAAGAAAATGGGAGTATGAGATGGTAATTTTTGAAGATGTTTGGAAAATAGGCTTATAAAATGGCAGATTTTTCACACACACACAAACACACAAAATACTGCAAGAAAGCTGGCTATTAACATCCCATTAGTAAGACCTTTTTTTTCATTTTATAATTAGCCAACAACATTAGGCAATAATGAGAATTAGTAATCACTTTGTTAGAGAAATTAGATTTTAAAACAACATTTAATGCATATAATGTAATGAATATGCAAAAGGTATAAGTTGCTTAAGCAAAAGTGGAAATTCTTGGTACTCCTCCAACCAAAAATGATTCAGGATGAGCTACAATGCAGACTTACTTTTCTCAACTTATGAAAGTACATTCTGTTTGTAATTCCTGAAGGACTGCATTTACATTGCAAGGCAGATAAATTTTGTATGGTTTGAGCTTGTATTCTGAACAGGATGCATTGCATTGTCATAAAACTTTGCTTCCAGGAATGGCAACAGAAATGATTATCTCTCTGGTTACCTGCAATCTCTTGAGTTGCTTAGTTTGTTGCATATTTAATAAACCCACAACTAACTCTAGAGTTTCAAACATCTACTTGGGTATGTAGATTTCTGTCAACTATGTACTTTGATTAAAACTGAATTGTCCTAGTCAATTTTTGCATTCTCCTGAGGAAAATAGGCAACCTTTTGTAGGAAATATAACACCTGATTTTACCTTCTATAAAATTGTATCATTACAATAGGGTCCCTGCAGGCTGTGGAAGTATTTTAGATGTACTTACCACTTATTTGCCAGGTAATCTAAGAAATGCTTAGAGAAGTTGAGAGACTTGACTAAGCTCCCGCACCCCGACCATGTTTTTTTGATGCATATGGTCTTTGCTGTTAAAAGTCAATTAACTGGGAATTGCATCTTAGATGTTCCCTTCATTTCCAGGGCTTTAACCTCTATGCTAATGCCAAATGCATATCTCCTGCACTACCCTTTTCCCTGAACTGCAGACTTCTGTAGCCAACTCCATATCCACATCTCCCTTCCACCATCGAATACTCATCTCAGTATTGGCATATTGGCATGACTTGACTTGCTCCAGCCTTGGCCATTTTGGTGAAAGGAACCACTATGCACCCAGATACTGATGCAAACAACTTAAAGCCTCTTCCCTTCCTCCCTGCCCCCACATCTCATGGTGACCCTCATAAGCTATCCAATAGGACATATTTTAAAGTTAAAAAATGAGGTCCTGCCATTGCCAACTTTATGATCCATCCTAAATGTAACGTTTCACCATGTTCTCACCACTGTCGCCTCTCACTTTCACCAGCATAGTCAGTCACCTCTTGTCAAGTCCTTCTGGGTCCAACCTGGCCTTCCTTCTGATGACACTGAAGGTATTTTTTATTCTAAAATACAAATACAATCACTCCTTTGTTCATAATTATCTGGTAGCTTTCCATAACCTCAGAAGAAAACCCTGATTTCTCACATGGTCTGCAAGCCCTTGTGTAACCCAGCCTTGTCTACCTTGCTGCCCATGGTTTACTTTGCTTTACCCAATTCTACACATGTGAACCAACCTATAGCTCCAATCCCTTACCTCAGGCTGCAGTGTCATTTATCCAAATCTTTAATTACCAAGTCTCTTCATACTTTCTTGCCTAACTTTCACCTGTTCAGAGAAACCTTCCTCAACCACCCTATATAAAGTAGCTCATAGTCTCCCCTAGAACTCCCTCCCACTCTGATCTCTTTCCTTCATTCTAAAAATCACCGTGAAAATATATTCTCTTTTATTTCTATGATACAACATCTGTATATTATATTGTATGCCCACCACCCAAAGTCAAGTCACCTTCTGTCACTATATATTTGACAGAGGAATTTCAAAATATTTCTGGGTCCTTTAATCCATTTACCCTTTACAATCCTTGAAGCCCCTTCTCTCTGGTAACCACCATACTGTTGTCTGTGGGGCTATGAGTTTTTCTTTGTTTGTTTGTTTGTTGTTTTCAATTTTATATCCCACATGAGTGAAATAATATGGTTCTAATTTTTTTCTGTCTGACTTATTTCACTTACCATGATATTCTTAAAATCCATCTATATTGTCACAAATGGCAGTATTTTTCCTCTTTTCTTATGGCTGATAAATATTGTTTCATTGTATATATGTATTGCATTTTCTTTATCCAGTCATGGAGCAAAAGCACTTCAGTTGTTTTCATGTCTTGCCCACTGCGAATTTGTCTGTTTATTTTCTGTCTTTACCACCAGGAGATAGGCAGGAGGAGCTTGGCTTTGCTCACTACTGTATCCTTTGTACTTACATATAAGAGTAAAGACCAATAAATAATTGTTAAATAAAGAGTAATGATGTAATTCTTCCATTATAACTTGATTTTTAAGCTCTAAACATTTTAGTTGATTCAATTTTCTGATATAAGAGATCTAATTTATTGTGTTACCTTCTACTTCCTCTATTCCACTCTATCTCTCAAATATTATTATTTCCATATTGTTATAATTGTCATTTACATTGTATTCTATAACTTGAGTCTCACAGTTATTTAGATATAATTCTACAGTCTGCAGATTCAGTGTACCCCACTCTTTCTTTTTGCACAGCTATCTTATCCATTTCTTAGTTTATGGAAATTTATTTTTTGTTTTGTTTTTGAAGAAATACTCAGGAGTGTTACATTCCCAGAGGACTTGTTGGTTGGGAAATATGATACCTAAATAGCTGTTTGTTCTCAATATGACAATTACTGATCATATGGGATTCTACTGTTTTATACAGGATTCTACTGTTTCCTGATACTATTTATTACAACGAAGAGAATTAAGGCCAGCCTCATTGGTTTTTTCTTTTCCTTTTCTTTTGTTTGTATAGCCACACATTTGTTTTGCTATTATTTTTCAATAAATTCACTACCACATCTTCATTTTTTATCAATTTCTGCAAGTATTCATTGAATGTTTATACTTTCTATAGACATAAGTCACTTAGAGGGCTATGGTCAGACTTCTCTGCTTCGTGGTGCTTCTTATCTGACATGTGTTTCTCTCTCCTTCTGTTCTCTGCACTTTTTAAAAATTCAGTCACTACCCTTGGATACATCTCATGGTCTTCCTTTTTTGTAGTACTCATCACTGGACAGGGAACTCTTCCTATTCCAGCTCTTTGCAGAAGGCAGGTGTGGGAAAGGGATCGGGTCATAACTCGGGACAACACACTGCAGTTCTTCCTGAAGTCTTCAGTGTCCTCATGCGTGTGTGTCTCCACCCCAGGCACTGACTCTGCTCCTGCTGGCTATGTGAAATGTGCCGTGCCAGTTCCATGTATAGTCTTGGAGCTCTTACTGCTTTTCAATTGGCCAAAAAGAGGTAATGTCAGAAACAGGTGTTCTACACAAGTTTTCTTGTCAGCCACGTGGATCCTCTGGCTCCAGAAAATGTGGCATGGCTGTTATTTCCTCATTCAGCATTTTCTTCCCTACTACTGCTTGGCACCCAACCAGGCTCAGGGAGCTTGGTCCACAGACCACAGATCTGAACCTTGTTGTTCCAAGCTGTGTTGTTGTTGTTGTTTTTCTTTCACTGAGGATATCACCTAATTAGAAGGATTCTTTGCTCTACCAACTCTACATTCTACAGGAACTAAGGTCACCTCTCTGTGTCCCTTACTTGCCTGTGCTGCTCAGTTTTCCCTTCATATATGGTAGTACATTCTTTAACATTTCCAGTTTTTATTAAATACAACATTTTTATGACTTTTTGAGACATAATTTGCATAGTATACAGTTCACCAATTTAAATTATATCACTTGATGATTTTAATATGTTCATAGTTGTACAGTCATCACCACAGTCAATTTTAGAACATTTTCATCAACCCAAAAAGAAACCCCAGGCCTGTTCCCCCAACTCCTCAGTCTAATCAACCACTAATCTACTTTCTGTCTCTATGGATACACCTATACTAGACAGCACTTACTAAGAGAATGGTAGAAGACATGGCTAAAAAGTACATTGGCTCCAGCAGGAGGCTGCTCCAGGATTTAAAAAAAAAAATGTTTTGTGAGTGATCCATAATGACGAAAACCCTCAGGTAGATAACCAACAATCGAAAATCCATAAAACTACAGATGGCAAAAAAGCAAGCAAGCTTCTCTATAACAGCACAGCTGGGTGAGCAGGCACAGAGGCGCTGAAGGGGATTCATGGCATGACTGCAGCCAAGGTGATTAGTCTGCAAAAGCTCCATGCTGGTGCCCTCCTGCAGCATGTTTCGTTAACATCATTTAAAATGTTTCCAGCCCAGCTGTTTCATGTAAGGATGCAGACTTTTATGACTTCTCTTTTTCAGTCTCATTCATTATCTTACTACCATTAATAAAAAGTGGATCTTAGACCACTGAATGTACTAATTAGTTAATGATCAAAATCCTGAAGATAGTTTCAGTAATTGAATGGATTAAAGATCCCAGAAATATCTTGAAATTCCTCTTTCCAGGCTTATCTGCTGAGTGTCAGTCCCACTCAACTAGCTCACACTTAATCCCACCCTGATGCTCTGTTTTTACTTGCTATTAAATTACAGATCATATCCTACTATGTACAATTCTAATAGGAAGAACACAGGCTCCCCCTGATTTCATCTCCATAATTAATTTGGAATAAATTATCTCAATGAAACACATATATTTAGTCATGATCTTAATTTATATTGATCTAGAGGCCTGGTGCATGAAATTTTGTGCACTGGTGGGGGCGTCCCTCAGCCTGGCCTGCTCCTTCTTGAAGTCTGGGAGCCCTCAGGGAAAGTCTGCCTACCAGCTGAGGCCCACTCCCCACAGGCGGATATGCCTCTCACAGTCCAGAATCTCTCGCTCCTTACCACCTGCCTACACTGCAGGCGAGAGCCTCCCACCATCACCCCTGCACTTGCCAGGCATGAGCATGGCTTCTGGCTGAGCGGTGCTCTTCCTGTGGGTGCTCCTGCATTGAGTGTCTGCCCCCTGGTGGTCAGTGCACATCATAGTACCAGTCATTCTACAGTTCAGTCAATGTGCATATTAGGATTTTATTATATAGAACTAGAGGCCCGGGGCATGAAATTTGTGTACGGGGAAAAAGGGGGGATAGGAGATGATCCCAGTAGGATCAGGCTTAAACGGACGGTCAGACATCCTTCTCACAATCCAGGAGTGCTGGCTCCAAACAGCTCACCTGCCTGCCTCCCTGATTGGCCCTATCATCTTCTGCCTACCAGCCTGATCACCCGCTAACCACTACCCTGCCAGCCTAATTGATGTCTAACTATCCTCCTGCCAGCCTGTTTGCCCCCAACTTCCCTCCTCTGCTGGCCTGGTCACCCCTAACTGCCCTCCCCTGCAGGCTTGATCGCCCCCAACTGCCCTCCCTTACAGGCCTGGTCCCTCCCAACTGCCCTCCCCTGCTGGCCTGATCACACACAACTGCCCTCCTTGCAGGGCCTGGAACCTCCCAACAGCCCTCCCCTGCTGGCCATCTTGTGGTGGCCATCTTGTGTCCACATGGGGGACAGGATATTTGACCACATTGGGGCAGTCCTCTTGTGTGTTAGAGTGATGGTCAACCTGCAAATTATTCTTTTATTACATAGGATAGAGGCCTGGTGCATGGGTGGGGGCCAGCTGGTTTGCCTTGAAGAATGTCCCAGATCAGGGTGGGGGTTTCTTTGGGTTGTGGGGTGGCCGAGGCGAGGTACCTGTGGAGGTTTGCAGCCCAGCCACACCCTCCAGCAACCGAAGCGGAGGCCCTGGTATCTGAGATTAATCTATGTCTACAATTGAAACTTTGTAGCCTGGAGCGGAGCCAAGCCTTCTGCTCGCTCTGTGGCAGCAGCCTTTTAGGTTTGAAACTTTGTAGCCTAGAGTGGAGGCCTACAACAGCAACGGCAGACTGAAAGCTTGTCTTCCTCCGTTGCCAGGGAAACCCAAGCCTCAGCGTTCTCCAGCTCAGTGGCTGCCGCCATTTCTGTATCTTTTATAATTAAGACTTTGTAACATTGAGTGGAGGCCTAGGCCAGCAACAGCAGGTGGAAAGCTTGGCTTCCTCTGTTGCTGGGGAAACCCAAGCCTTCCTCCTGCTCTCAGTGGCGGCAGCCATCTTGGTTGGGGTTTATTTGCATAATCTGCTCCTGATTGGCTGATGGACGTGGCTGTGAGCATGGCTTGTGGGTGTGGCAAAGGTATGGTCAAATTTGCATATTACTCTTTCATTAGATAGAATGGTTTTAGTCCTTCTTTGGAATAGCTTCTTAATTTACCTTCGTGTTTTATGATGACCTGTTCAGTTTAATACTGTGCATTTCAGATTCTCTTACAGCCAACCAAGTATGTTCTTAGGGACCACCAATGACAGGGGTATTTAACAATAAGTGATATTTGATTTAACACATTACTCAGTCAAGTGATATATTTGGAGGAGGAACATTTCCCTTTTAAGCTACTCGACAACCAACATTCCCTAAAGTCATGGTCAGCAAACTGCAGCTCTTTGGCCCCTTGAGTGTGGCTCTTCTGCAAAATACCACAGCCTGGGCAAGTCTATTTTGAAGAAGTGGCATTAGAAGAAGTTAAGTTTTTAAAATGTGGCTCTCATGGTAGCAGTCAGCAGCTGTGTGTCGCTGCAGGTTGCCCAGGACCAAACTAGAGAGGATGGGACCTACAACACCACCATTGACCCACCATCTAGATACCATTGCTGACATGTACACATAAGGAACCATTTGACATTGTAACTGGGACTCAGAACTGTTGGACATTGAAACTGAGATGCAAACATTTTTTGTTCTTATGTTTATTTCTAGTTTGCAGATGCAAGATTTTTTAAAGAAAAGAATTGGGGGAAATATAGATACAGAGGCAAAAAATCATTGAACAGACTGTCAAACTACAGTGGGAAGGCAGAGGAGGGTGGGGGCCGGAGGTTGTAAGAGATCAACTGAAGGACTTGTATGCATGCATATAAGCATAACCAATGGATACAAGACACTGGGGAGAGAAGGGGCAGGCAAGGGCATGTGCTGGGGCGTAGAGGAGGCTAGGGGGTAGACAGTGGGGGAAAAAATAAAACATATATACTATTTGTAATACTTTAAACAATAAAAATATATATTAAATAAAGAAATAAATAAATAATAAATTAAAAATGTGGCTCTCAAAAGAAATTTCAATCATTGTACTGTTGATATTTGGCTCTGTTGACTAATGAGTTTGACGACCACTGCCCTAAAGTATCTTTCACAGACTACTATTACATAGGATTTTAATAACTATTTTGTCAAAATAAGTTTAGGAAACATAAAGTTGAACAGGTTTTATTATTTTAGGAGTTATCAGAAGTCTGAAGAGGACCTTAATGAATCTCTGAGAGGAATATTATATAATGTAATTCTCAATATTTCAGGACACGGTTCTGAAAAATAGCCTTTGGGTGATATCCTAATATAAGTTTATAAAAGTGAAGAGGAAACTATTTGGGCTGTGACGACTAGATCCTGTGTCCTACTTTCATTTCCAGATAGTAGGAAAACTCATCAAAATGTTAAAATTAAACCAAATAGATTAGGAATTTTAATCAAAGATTAAGAATACTGTAATAACACAAAGATATTATTTAAGTCTTGGATGCTTATAATTACCTTTCAAATAGCATTATGTCAGTACTCTAATAAAGTATTTTTGTGAGATTTCAGTAACTATTTAAGAAAATAACTGTAACTTCTCTTTCTACAAAAAAAATCACAACAAATATTAAGCTAATTGTAAGTTAGTAGAACATACAGATAATGGATAGCGAGTTTCTTTAGAAAATATTTCTATACTCTGCCAAGCAGATTGAAATGCACAAAGCACTTAATTTCACAAGAGATTTTATAAGGTCAATGGCACAAATATGGGTGAGTTTGGCAAAAGGAACGTGAACATTTCAGCAATATAATTACATCATTTTCTCTTATGTGTGCCAATTAACTGATAGTTCCAAGAAGCTTTTTCTTATAAGCCCTGCTGACTCTATCTCACATCTCATTGGCCAGAATTAAGTCACACACCCATTTCTAAATACTGGCAAAGGTAATGGGATTCCCATGATTGGTTTAGGCAAATCAGAATATTCTGGAACTGGGGATAAAGCCAACTTTTAATTAGGTGGTTGGGAAGAATGGGATTTGGGAGGAAAAGGGAAAGCAGAAAATGAATATCAAGTTATAATCAAGAATATCTACTGTATTACTTATAGAGTCCCTGGTAATGTCAAGTAGTGTTTTCCACTTGTCTATCTCTACATTTAGCTTACCCAGCTTAGTGGCAGGCAAACAAAATAAAAGATGGTAAGCTTGTTGAATTTGGCCCTTTCTCATCTGGCTACCACATGCAAAAAAATAGTTTATGTGAATCTTCAGCTCTTCTCTCAAATTTATGTGCCAGGCAGCAGGAAAAAGAGGAATAGATCCAATACTAACAAGAGGAAGAAGAAGATTAATTTTTGCTCTTATTTTATCAATAATGTAAGTCTCTTTTATTCAGGGAAGAGTAGATGAAAGGAAGGAAAGAATGGTGGGTATTTACTTCCCAGGACATGCTGACAGAATTTCTTATTTGATTGGTGAAAATCCTATATAATAAAAGCCTAATATGCAAATTGACCAAGTGGCAGAACGACTGGTTGCTGTGATGTACACTGACCACCAGGGGGCAGATGCTCAATGCAGGAGCTGCCCTCAGCCTGCAGGCCCCAGGCCAGCCAAGGCGGGTGCCAATGGGCCCCCCCTCTTGTCACCCTGCCAGTCGCACTGCAGAGGGAGGCAACTAGCAGTGGCAGCGGGGTGAGTAAGGGGCAGGGCCAGGTAGTGAGCAGGTGGCATCACCCCCAATCGTCCCCTGGTTGCATCCCGCAGAGGGAGGTGACTGGCAGCAGTGGTGGGGGATAGGGCTGGCAAGCTGGCAATGCCAGACCAGCCAAGGCAGGTGCCATCAAGGGCTCCTTGATCATCCTGTCAGTTGCCCCACAGATCAGCCCTGATTAATGGCCAAGCCTAGGGACCCAACCTATGCATGGATTTTATGCACCAGGCCTCTAGTTCTAAAATAAAAGGCAACAGTTTTCTTATTAATGAGGAACACAGCAGGGGGAGAGGTAGGGTTCCTTAGTTCTAGGTAACATCAACAATCTGATAGGCAGTCATTTAGTAACTCCTAATCTTGATCATACAGTTGAGCTGAGCTAGGTACTGGATGAGTACTGTGAAGAAGAAATGGTCCCAGTGCTAAAGTGGTTACTGGCTCTTTTTCTCCACTGTGATATATCAAGTAAATATAATACATGGAAGAAACATTCTTGTAGTGTTAGCTACAAAGTACTATAGAAAAAATAAAAAGAGAAAAAAGTTCCTGCTGAGTAAGTTCAAGAAGACTTTATTAAATAAATGAAACTAATTTGGGATTTAGGAAAATGTTGTTATTAGACAGGAGGAAAAGAATTTCGGGCAAACGCAAGATCCTGAGTTAAGGCACAGATGCCTGGGACTACAGGCTGTGTTCAAGAAGCTATGGATAAACCTCTATGGTTCAAAAATGGTAACTACAGGTAGATAGGTCATTGAGGTGAAAAATCCGTTGAGAAAGGACCTTGGGGTCAGATTATAATGAATTTTAACCATTCAGTATTATAGTGGAGGCAGAATACTGTTTGCTTCTCTCCAGCCTGATCTTTGCAGTGAAATATGTCTATGGAACAGAGACACTATATGATGTATGCAGTAAGAGAAAATAATTAGCAGGCCTTTGCCACGAGCACTTGAGGCCAAGTAGAAAATAAGTAAAATATATAAATTCTTTACACTATAATGTCTAGCATGTGTCAAAATTAAATTAGATAAAAATATAAGACAATGAGGCATTAGTGCCCTTGCTTGCAACAATTATTAAACTCTATATTTGGAGCCAATAGCATCTAACTTTGACTATCTTCCCAAGTGTATATTTTAATCATGCTGTCATCAAATACTTACTGTATGCTGTATGCTAGAATAAAATATTAATCATCAATGAAAGATTTAATTTTGGGAACCCTCCCAAAGTCATTTGTGTCAAAGTTGTTGCAATAAGGTGGCCAATCAGGATAAGGACTATCATTATAGACTAAAACTCTGGTGCAAGTATGAAATGAGATTTTTTTCCATTTTTTGAGCCATATACTGTGAAGCATAAAATTAGAACTGTAAAGTTAAGGCACCTTAAAAAGAAAATCACAGCAAAGCATTTTAAGCAAAGGCAGCTTCACTGGGGAAAAAATGTCTAAGTTCCCGCTGAGATTCTTTTGAAGGACATGCTTCATTTGGATGTCTCAGTGTCCCTGTGCTTGTTACAATGAGCCTTAGTACATCAGAGTCACACCTCCACTTACCAAGTTCACAGCATATGGAAGAGACAGCTTTGCTTTAGCATCCAAAAAAGATTTTTAAAAGCTTTGGACATAGCTTGGACCTTCAGAGCAAATGTTGGAGAACAAAACAGTATAAACAGAGGCTAGGACATGTGTTCTGCTTAATATCATCTTCAAAGAGGAATTCTAGATTAGAAAAAAATAAGATTTGTATAGAGAGTTCTCAACTATACAGATAAAATATTCTCTGTTATTATTGTACTATAGATCCAGTGCATGACATTCGTGCACTAAGTGGGAAGAGAGGGGGTCCTTCAGCCCAGCCAGACCTCTTTCGCAGTCCAGGAGCCCTTGGGAGATGTTCTACTGATGGCTTAGGCTCCATCCTCGGGGAGCGGGCCTAAGCCATAGTCGTACATCCTTAGTACTGTCATGGAGGCAGGCTGCTGTGTTTGCCAGCTATCAGCCCAGTTTGTGGCTGAGCAGCGCTCCCCTGTGGAAACTCACAGACCACCAGGGGGGCAAGTCCTGCATTGAGCGTCTGCCCCCTGGTGGTCAGTATACATCATAACAACCAATTTTTCTGCCATTTGGTCAATTTGCATATTAGCCTTTTATTATATCTCATTAATATATATTAACTAGAGGGCTGGTGCACAAAATTCGTGCACAGGGTGTATGTCCCTCAGCCCAGCCTGCACCTCTCCAATCTGAGACCCCCTGGTAGGATTGGGCCTAACTGGGCAGTCAGACATCCCTCTCACAAACCAGGACTACTGGCTCCCAACTGCTCGCCTGCCTGCCTTCCTGATTGCCCCTAACCACTTCTGCCTGCCAGCCTGATCACCCCCTAACCACTCACCTGCCAGCCTGATTGATGCCTAGCTACTCCCTGCCAGCCTGATTGCCCCTAACTTTCCTCCCCTGCAGGCCTGGTCACCCCCAACTTACCTCCTCTGCCAGCCTGATCACCCCTAACTGCCATCCCCTGCAGGCTTGATCACCCACAACTGCTCTTCCTTGCAGGCCTGGCCCCTTCCAAGTGCCCTCCCCTGCTGGCTATCTTGTGGCAGCCATCTTATGTCCACATGGGGGCAACCATCTTTAACCACATGGGGGCAGCCATCTTATATGTTGGAGTGATGGTCAATTTGCATATTACTCTTTTATTAGATAGGATATACAATTGTATTTTATAAGCATATAATGTGTTTGCATGTTAAATAGGTGTACAGCCTTTGACAACCTCTGTGAAGTTTATCAGCCTGTCCCTTTAAATTAACATCTATAAATTACTATTCACTTCACAAAACCATGATTTACTTCAGATAAGAAAAAGTAACTATCTTGGAAGCAGCAGTAATAATAATAGGAGCAGTAATAAGAATAAGTAGTTCAAATAATTGAAATGAAAATATAATAAAAATAAAAAAGCAGTATTCATGGAATAATAATAAGAGGAAGACCTGAGGTTGTGAAAATTGGATTCTTAAAATGGCTTTAGAGAGAAAGTAATATAAGTCACATTGCTCTAGTTATTAGAGACAAAGAGGTCGGATTAGAAATGTTTTACTGAGAATTTAAAAGGAATAAAACACCTGTTATTATAGAATGCAGTTCCTTCTTTCTTTATTGAGGATTAGCTAGGAAAAAATCTCCATCCAAAGAAAGGTGACCTCTTGCCCTGCAGTCAGTCCAGTGTTTCCAACCTGGAACCACATCTGCTTTTCAGGCCCACGTTGCCGCGTGCACAACCCTGTGTTTTACATCAGCAGAGATGCAGCCAGCAGATGGGTATGGACAGGGCCAGTCACCCCCCTGTGCAGCTCTGTACCTGGATCTGGTGGGAGCAAGATTCCAGACAGCACAGACTGAGCTTCAAGTAAAAGCTTAGAAACTACACTCATTGTGCTGGGCAGAGGCACCACTCATGTCCTTCAAGAGAGTCTACTTTGTCATTTCTGACAGTCACAGAGCTGGACATTTGCTGACCTGGGAGATAGAAATATAGTTCAACTCTCAAAAGGCAAGAATGAAATGAACCAAAGCACACCCTTAGCTTCCTCTGGGGCTGTGGGAGGGAGTCTCCACCTGGTTCTGGAAGGAATATGTTTCATGTCAGTCCACTTCACTGAGCGCCCACATCTTGGCCTATTCTGAGACTGTCAGCTTGGGACCAATTACTGGCATTTAGAGAAGTGGCGATTTTAATGGGAATATTTGTCTGTGGGAGCTCCGAGATGGTGTCTCATCTCACAGATACCCAGTGTTCTGGCGCCATGCTCTATCCACAACAGCGAAATGAAATCAGATTCATTCCCCTATTGCCTGAACTTAATTTTTTAACTCATTTACCTGTCAGTCTTTTTAAGTCTAAGAGAGAATATGAATTCAGATTCCTCAGTGGCTCATGACAGCTTTCACTGTGTTCTTTACAATTATATAAGGCAGTGATTTTCAGTCTTTATAATCTCATGGCACATATAAACTAATGCTAAAAGTCTGCAGCATATCAAAAATACATTTTTTGCTGAACTGATGAAAATAATAAGTATAATTTTGATTCATTCACACTGGGCAGCTATTGTTGTGTTGGCTATTATCATTTTTTACTTGACAATCTTAAAAAAAAAGAGGTCATGTACCCCTGACAAAATAATCAGGTGTTTCAGGTTTTAAAAATACTTATGGTACATGGGTTGAAAATCACCCGTGTTAGTATAAGATAATAGAAGTCAACAGAGCCACTGCTTGTGGCAAACCTTTTGAATTTTGGGGCTATTTCCAGCCTATTTTAGATGAGTTCTGATCTAATCAAGTTCCACACTGGGCATCAAGGTCTTTAAAAATACCATAAATATGTACTTGGAAATCTTCCAGATCTATAAAGACACCCGCTACCATTTCTCAGGAATTAAAAAAAAAAATAGAATAGCCTGTTTCCATAAATGGATAACTTGATTAACAGATTCTCTAAGAGCCAGGCTGTCTCTGGTCTAGAAAACAATTGTTAGCCATGATAATTAGTGCTGGCACCTACTTGTGCAGGGTATGCTACTGAGAAATGTAGAGTCACATTGGAAATTCTCTCCTAGTCTTCCTTTGGGTCAATAAAAGATTACATTCACAATTGAAAATCTTATCAGATTACTCTCCTAAACCTTCCAAATACTTCACATTGCATCTAGGATAAAATTTAGAGGCTCTGAGCATGACCTTCAAGGCGCTTACCTACTCTCCTGTCTTACCACCTCCAACTCACCACCTCCCACTCCCTGCTCTGTCCTCAGTTGCCTTTTCTGTGTTTTGGAAACCTACATTGATAAGCATCTCATCTCATGATCTAGTTACTCTCTTCAACAGAAAAGAAATCCGAGACCTGGAGTTTGCTTTTGGTCAAACCTCCTTTTATTCCTGTGCTCATGCCTCCCAACAGCTTCCCCTCATTCATAATGATAAACAATTCAATACTGTTCTTGATTAATTAGCTGCAACTTAAGGAGATTGGGAGAATGTATTTTCAGTCTCCATGGTGCTCTCAGAGCATTTAATCATTTTGTCCATCCATCCATTTATCCATTCATCAATCAATCAAGTACTGTGTTCCAGACATTTTTTTTAATCCTAGTACTTAGTCATATTTTAGGGTGATTATAATTCTTTAGTACCCATCTGTTATGTAGTGAAGATAAAAGTTATTGTTCCCCGTGCATAGAGTTTAGTCCTAACTAAACTCAATAAACTAAGAAACAGATTAAAATGTGATAGAGGAATATATTCAGGTTTCTTGGAAATATAAATGGGGGTGGAGGTCCTAACATACCCTAATGGGTAGTGTAGAAGTCAGAACAGTTTCTCTGAGAGTTTATTCGAACCAAGTATTGAATCATAAATAAGATATATGACTTTTGGTTATCACACACTCCTTGACACACCCTCAACATTTTCTCGGGCATACAGGGAGTGATAAAAATGTTTGAGATTCATTCTTTAGTGAGTTATTCACTTGTCCTTTGTTTCAAAAAGGAAAAGAAGGTTGTACATAACTTTGGGCTGGACATGTCTGGGACCTTGGCACCACATCTCTTGGCGTGTCTCAGTTCTCCTTCAAGTGGCCTCTCCTTCCATGTGATGTCCCATCATCCTGGGCCTCTCCATGCATCCTTTCTCTGTAGGATGTCCTGGATCTCTTCAGAGCTGTCATCTGAGATCCATCGCAGTGAAAGCAGGAGCTGCCAGGGCTCATAACATCTGGGCCCCAAAGGGCAGTGCAGCATTTCTGCAGTGTTGTTCCGGTCAAAGGAAGTCCCAAGCCAGCCCAGATTCAGGGGAGAAGACACTGCTTTCATCTATTCAGCATATAGGGAGAAAGGAATTGCTGCTGGCTATCCTTGAGAATTTTCTACTGCATGCATTCCCTCTCCTCACATTACCTTATTTTTTTCATCCTCCCAAACACTGTGAGGTGTATATTCAAACTTATTCAGTATGTCTGACATGAATTGGTTGTTGTTAATGACTCTTGCCTGTGCCCAGCCCCTAACCTCATTGTCTGACTCTCTCTTCATCCTGGAATTAATCTCTGCTTCCAATATTCTTTGTTTGGTGGTATAATTTATGGCCACATAAAAATGCTGCCTGAACACAACTTCTTTGTTAACAGAATTAGCACTTTAATGTGTAATTCTTTCTCATCCTTCAAGACCTGGTTAAATCCGACTTCTTCCATAAAGTTTTTATTGATCATCTCGAAGAAAATGGGATTTCTCTCTTTCTAAAATTCATAGCAATCTATTTCTGGAATGTAGTCTGGTTTCAATTATGGTTAGATAGGGGCATACCTTATCTCTCTAATAACCGAGAAAACTCAAGGCAGGTAGTGGGATTGAGTCAATTTTGAATTCTCAAAATTGAGTCCATTACTTAGAATGGGATGTGTTTGTATTGAGTTGGCAGGGGTCAGGGTAGAATGGCTAGGCTTCTTTCTGTGTGAGGTTTCCCATCATGGGGTGGGGAGGAGTCAGTATTTATTTACAAAGTCTGTACATGTGACGTCCTCCCACCCTCATTACTTGCAGCATGAGCAGGCAGTCGCCTTCCTGGGGGAGGTACTATGAGGTTAGGAAGCTTTCCAGTACTGGGTTTTACACTCTTGTTTCAGATTAAGCTGCTTTGTCCCCCTCTTTCTAATTTCAGCAAACATTTGCTCTATCTTGGGAATCACTTTCCCTCTCTGGTATTCAGTTTACCCATTTGTGAGCAACAGGGGCTACTATTTATAGAGAACCTGCAGTAGCCAGGCATGCTGCTAGACATTCATGCCAAACCTCAAGCGAATACTCACAGGTGCCTTTTCTCTTATTTCCTTTTTTCAAATGAAGATCAGCTGTGGAAAGAAGTTAAATAACTTGCCCAAGTTCTCTGGGCAGAACTGGACTTAAACTCTTATCTCCCATGTGTCTCATGTAAATCTACCAGGTATGTGGCTGATAAGCTCTAAATTTACTTTTAGCTCTTACTATGCTTCTTACAGGGGATATAAAACAGTCTGCTAGTTTTTTTTTTCCTTCTCCTGGAGCAGCTCCCTATACCATATTTATTCCTCTTTATCTCATTCAGAACTTTGGCTGAAGTTTCTCTTATCAATTATTGGCTCCTCGGCTAGCAATTTTCTCTTTGCTCCATGTGGTGGTCTGGTATGTTATGCTACAGTTTGCATAGAGATTGAGACACAATGCAGTTTTGTTGATGAGGAAATCTACAGTGCAGAGATAGACCTGTTTTTCTCAGTTCCTTAAGAGGTGTTGACCATGTGTAGGAGCCTTCTTGCTGAGGTGAGAATGCCCAGCACCTTCACTCCCTTGTGATTCTCATATAACATGGAGTCACATTTCAATTTATTAGTCTCAGTTCCCACAGTGTGGAGCTTCACTGGGAACTGCTGGGTGTTGGGTGGACATCCCTAAATAGGACTGAATGGACTGTCCCTCCAAGGCTGCTCCATGTTTTTACTCAATACATGCTGAAAAGCAACAAATGTGAATGTTGGAAATATTTCCTTTTTTTTTTATTTTTTAATTATTTTTTATTGATTTTTTGCAGTATAATAGTAGTACGTTTTCCTTTCCCCCTCTCCCTTATCCTCCCCCCAGCCTCCCCCACCCCCCAGCACATATTCCCAGCTTCCCCCCCTCCCCGCCCCAGTGTCTTTCATTCATTGGTTATGTTCATATGCATGCATACAAGTCCTTCAGTTGATCTCCCCCCGCATCTGCCTCCCATCCACCCAAGCCTCCCCCTGTAGCTTGACAGCCTGTTCAAGGCCATCCTGCCTCTATATCAGTCACTCTCCCCTGTTTCTTTTCTTCAAAAATATCTTGCCTCTGCATACTAGAAATAAATGTATAAGAACAAAAAGTGTTTCAGTCTCGGTTTCAATGTCCAACTTTTCTGAGTCCCAGTTTCAGTGTCAAATAATTCATTATGTGTATAAGTCAGCAATGGTATCCAGATGGTGGACATATCGTGTCAATGCAAGATCCATCCTCTCTGGTTTGGTCCTGGGCTGCCTGCAGACATGCACAGCTGCTGACTGCTAGCATGGCAAGGTGTCGTCAGTGTCCCCCATCTCTGGACCGTCCTCGTGACTGGAACAGATCCATCAGTTCCTCACCGTCGCAGGAACCCACATGGTGTTGGAGTTGTTCTCTGTAAACACACAAACACATTCTCGACCAAAAGTTAACAAAGGGATCCTCTATGCAAAATAGACTTGGGATTCTTTTTAATTTTTGCCTAAATGATTTTTCTTTGGCTTATTTTGACACCATGTGTGTTTTTTCATGGGTATCCTGCAATTGTTTTTACAAATGGAATTTACTTTACTGGAGTAAGAATTTTCTAGATGTATTTTACTTACTCGATATTTTTTTTCCCTTACATGATATTACCCCGCTGTCCCCTCCCCTTTTTTGATTAATGGGGACTTTTGGGAATTTTATATCGCAGTCTTGATAATTTTAAATTTTAATTTTTGCACACAAAGTGACTGCTTTAGGTTCTTTGGTTGTTAGGCAATTTTACAGTGAGATGAACTACTAATAGATTTTTTAGTTAATGTTTTAGGAAAAGCTTTTTGTCCAGTACACTATAATTTTCTTGAGTATTCTCATATTTCACTTGGCCAATTTAAATTAATCTGAAAACTTGATTACTATTTTCCTGTCAATTTTAATACTCAAGCAGAAATCTTAGTTTACCCTGTGAATACTAGTGGAAAGGAATATTTGCAATTTTGAGTAGGTCCCGAGCATTCCTGGTAATAGACTGAATTTAGATATAGAGCAGCTATTGCTGGCCGGGTCTCTGTCTGCCACCTGGGTCCCCGTATGAGTTGTGTGTGGGAGGCGAAGCAGCCATGGGGGTAGGAGACCTCCCTTAGGAGGGTTGAGAATTCAAACCCCTGCAAGGTTTGTGGATGAGGGTCTGTGCCCCACCTCTGTTGACCTTTTTGTTCTCTCCTGTTGGCCCCTCTGCGACTGTGCCTGTCTTAGGTTGTTCCTTCCCTGAGGAATCTTACCCGTCTCTGGCTAACCAGCCATCCTCCGGGGCCAAACAGGGTGATGTGAGGTTCAATTCTGTCTCCTTTGTAGTCTATGCCCCCCTGTGGCCTCCACGTCCAGTACCTGCCTTGGGGTCCCCTCACCTGCTGGCAGGGTCCCGGTACTGATCACATATCTCAGGGGACCCAGGTTTCTTCTCCAGAGAGGGCCCAGCTCACACCATTGGTCGAGATACAGATCCATGGTGCCAGCTGCCCAAAGGCTTCAGCCACAGCTGGAACTGAAAACTCTGGCATCAGCTGTGTGTATTTGGATAGTAACAAGAAGGTCCCTCTTGGCAGAAAGGGCAAGAAGGGCCAATATAGAATGCTCGGATCCCTTCCCAGTGCCTTAATTCCTTCTGAAAGGGATTAATTTATTTCCTATCCTTTTTTAAGTTGCTGCCCAACATTCAAAGAATTAGTTTGTAAGTTTATTTTGGGATAATTGTATAATATGCTGTTGTCAAATATCAAATATTATAATGACATTGTAGAATAATATCATGTAAGGGTATTATGGTGTCATGGGAGGTTAAGGAAGGCCTAGCCTAAGGACTGGTCTCCATAGGATATGACAAGCTCTAGGCCATGTCAATTCAATGTCAGACTAGCTGCCATTTTTTAATAATTTTATATAAACTTTGTCAGGGATGTAAAAACACAAATCACTTACCTCAGTTCAAGAGTTCAAGTATATTGACTTTTCCACTTACTCTCACCACCTGTCACTCACCCTGAGGTTTGACATTCTGATGGACTTTTCTCAGTCTCTGGATCCATTCTTGTTCATCAGTCTATGTCATTGATTGTATTCCTCAAATGAGTGAGATCATGTGATATTTGTCTTTCTCTGCCTGGCTAATTTCACTTAGCATAATGCTCTCCAAATCCATCCATGTTGTTACAAATGGTAGGAGCTCCTTCTTTTTTTCCGCGGCGTAGTATTCCATTGTGTAAATGTACCATAGTTTTTTAATCCACTCATCTGCTGATGGGCACTTCGGCTGTTTCCAAATCTTAGCTATGGTAAATTGTGCTGCTATGAACATAGGGGTACATATATCCTTTCTAATTCGCCTTTCTAATTTCTTGGGGTATATTCCTAGAAGTGGGATCACTGGGTCGAATGGGAGCTCCATTTTTAGTTTTTTGAGGAATCTCCATACTGTTCTCCACAGTGGCTGTACTAGTCTACAATCCCACCAGCAGTGCACGAGAGTTCCTTTTTCTCCGCATCCTCGCCAGCACTTGTCGTTTGTTGATTTGTTGATGTAAGCCATTCTGATAGGTGTGAGATGGTACCTCATAGTCGTTTTGATTTGCATCTCTCGGATAATTAGTGACTTTGAGCAAGTTTTCATATGTCTCTGGGCCTTCCTTTTGTCTTCTTTCGTGAAGATTCTATTTAGGTCTGTTGCCCATTTTTTTATTGGATCATTTGTCCTCCTTTTATTGAGTTGGGTGAGTTGCCTGTAGATGCTTGAGATTAAACCTTTATCACTAATAACATTTGCAAATATGTTCTCCCATACAGTGGGTTTTCTTGTTGTTTTGTTGATGGTTTCTTTAGCTGTGCAAAAGCTTTTGATTTTGATGTAGTCCCATTTGTTTATTTTCTCTTTAGCTTCCATTGCCCTCGGAGCAGTATCATCAAAGAAGTTCTTTTGGCATATGTCTGAGATTTTTCTTCCTGTAGATTCCTCTAATATTTTTATGGTTTCCTGTCTTACGTTTAAGTCCTGTATCCATTTTGAGTTTATTTTTGTGTATGATGTAAGTTGGTGCTCTAGTTTCATTTTTTTGCATGTATCTGTCCAATTTTCCCAACACCATTTATTGAAGAGACTGTCTTGACTCCATTTTATGTTCCTGCCTCCTTTGTCAAATATTAATTGAGCATAGTGGTTTGGGTTGATATCCGGATTCTCTATTCTATTCCATTGATCTATATGTCTGTTCTTGTGCCAGTACCAGGCTGTTTTAAGAACAGTAGCCTTGTAATACAGCTTGAAATCTGGTATGGAAATCCCACCGACTTTGTGCTTCTTTCTCAGGATTGCTGTGGCTATTCGGGGCCTTTTTTTGTTCCAGATGAATTTTTGGAGAGTTCTTTCTAGGTCTGTGAAATATGCCATTGGTATTTTAATGGGGAGTGCATTAAATTTATAGATTGCTTTGGGTAGTATGGACATTTTAATTATGTTGATTCTCCCAATCCACGAACATGGAATGTTTTTCCACCTGTTTACATCTTCCTCTATCTCTTTTTTCAGTGTCCTGTAGTTTTCCACAAATAGATCTTTTACCTCCTTAGTTAAGTTTATTCCTAGGTATCTTAATTTTTTTGGTGTGATGGTAAATGGGATTGCTTTTTTAGTCTCTCTTTCTGTAGGTTCACTATTAGTGTATAGAAATGCCATAGATTTCTTGGCATTAATTTTGTAGCCTGCTACATTGCTGAACTCATTTATTAAATCTACTAACTTTTTAATGGAGTCTTTCGGGTTTTTTATGTACAATATCATGTCATCTGCAAATAAGGATAGCTTAACTTCTTCTTTTCCAATTTGGATGCCTTTTATTTCTTCTTCTTGTCTAATTGCAATGGCTAATACTTCCAGTACTATGTTGAACAGGAGTGGTGAAAGTGGGCAACCCTGTCTTGTTCCTGTTCTTAGGGGAAATGGTTGTAGTTTTTGCCCATTGAGTATGATGTATGCTGTGGGTTTATCATATATGGCTTTTATTATGTTGAGGTATGATCCTTCTATTCCTACCTTATTGAGAGTTTTTATTAAGAAAGGATGTTGGATTTTGTCAAATGCTTTTTCTGCATCAATTGATATGACTATGTGATTTTTATCTCTCAATTTGTTTATGTGATGTATCACATTTATTGATTTGCGGATATTGTACCATCCTTGCATTCCTGGGATAAATCCTACTTGGTCGTGGTGTATGATCTTTATGATGTACTGCTGGATCCGATTTGCTAGAATTTTATTGAGGATTTTGGCATCTATATTCATGAGGGATATTGGCCTGTAATTCTCTTTCATTGTGTCGTCTTTATCTGGTTTTGGTATTAGGGTGATGCTAGCTTCATAGAAGGAGTTTGGAAGTGTTCCATCCTCTTGAATTTTCTGGAATAGTCTAAGGAGTATAGGTTTTAGTTCTTCCTTGAATGTTCGGTAAAACTCCCCTGTGAAGCCGTCTGGCCCTGGGCTTTTGTTTGCTGGAAGCTTTATGATGACTGCTTCAATTTCTTCCACAGTTATTGGTCTATTGAGTTGTTTAGATTCTTCTTGATTGAGTTTTGGGAGGTTATATTTTTCTAGAAACCTATCCATTTCCTCCAGGTTGTCCAGTTTGTTGGAGTAGAGTTGTTCATAGTATTTTTTAACAATCCTTTGTATTTCAATGGGGTCTGTTGTTATTTCACCTCTTTCATTTCTGATTTTATTTATTAGGGTCCTCTCTCTTTGCTTCTTGGTAAGTCTGGCTAGAGGTTCATCAATCTTGTTTATCCTTTCAAAGAACCAGCTCTTGGTTTCGTTGATCTTCTGTATTGTTTCTTTGGTCTCTATGTCATTTATTTCTGCTCTGATCTTTATTATTTCCTTCCTTCTGCTTACACTAGGCTTTTCTTGTTGCTTTCTTTCTAACTCTTTGAGTTGTTGGGTTAGATAATTTATTGCTGCTGTTCCTAGTTTTTTGTAGTAGGATTGTAGAGCTATGAACTTCCCTCTCAGAACTGCTTTCACTGTGTCCCATAGATTTTGGATTGTTGTGCTATCATTGTCATTTGTTTCCATGATGTTTTCTATCTCTTCCTTAATCTCTCTAGTAACCCAGTCATAGTTTAATAGCATGCTGTTCAGTCTCCATGTGTTCGATTTCTTTGGATTGTTTCTATTGTAGTTGATTTCCAGCTTTATGCCACTGTGATCTGAGAATATACTTGATATGATTTCTATCTTCTTGAATTTGGAGAGACTTTGCCTATGACCCAATACATGGTCTATCTTTGAGAATGTCCCATGGGCACTTGAAAAGAATGTATATTCTGTGGCTTTGGGGTGAAATGATCTGAAGATGTCAATTAATTCCATCTGGTCCAGTGAGTCATTGAGAATTGATGTTTCTTTACTGATTTTTTGTTTAGAGGATCTGTCCAATGGTGATAATGGGGTATTAAAGTCTCCTACTATGATTGTATTGCTGTCTATCTCTCCCTTGATGTCCTCTAGGAGTTTTTGTATATATTTGGGTGCTCCCGTATTGGGTGCATATATGTTTACAAGAGTTATTTCTTCTTGTTGAATTGCTCCCTTTAGTATTATGAAGTGGCCTTCTTTATCTCTCGTTATGTCCTTCACTTTGAGATCTAATTTGTCAGATATAAGTATGGCTACCCCAGCTTTTTTTTCATTTCCATTCGCCTGAATAACTTTTTTCCAACCTTTCATCCTCAGTCTGTGTGCATCTTTTTTTCGGAGGTGGGTTTCTTGTAGACAGCAGATACATGGGTTGTGTTTTCTTATCCAGTCTATTACCCTATGTCTTTTGATTGGAGCATTTAAACCGTTTACATTTAAAGTTATTATTGATAGGTGCTTATATGTTGCCATTTTTGTTCTTTGCCCCTGTGTTCCTTCTTCGCTTCCTATTTCTTTTTACAGCAGATCCTTTAGCATTTCTTGCATTGCTGGTTTGGTGGTGACGAATTCCCTTAGTCCTTTTTTATCTGTGAAGCTCCTGATTTGCCCTTCAATTTTGATTGAGAGCCTTGCTGGGTACAGTATTCTAGGATTCAGACCCTTCCTTTGCATGACTTTGTAGATTTCATTCCACTGCCTTCTGGCCTGATAGGTTTCTGTTGAGAGATCACTTGTTAGTCTGATGGGTGTTCCTTTGTAGGTGACTTTCTGTCTCTCTCTGGCAGCTTTTAAGATTCTTACTTTGTCATTGGTGTTTGCCAATTTAATTATAATGTGCCTTGGCGTAGGTCTTTTGGGATTTATTTTGCTTGGGACTCTGTGAGCTTCTTGGATTTGTGTGGGTTTTTCCTTTCCTATACCAGGAAAGTTTTCTGTCATTATTTCTTCCAACAGGTTTTCTATTCCTTGCTCAGTTTCCTGTCCTTCTGGAAGCCCAATTATACGGATGTTGTTTTGTTTCATGTTGTCCCATAGTTCTCTTAGGCTCTCCTCCTGCTTTTTAATTTTTTTTTCTAGAAGGTGCTCTACTTGGTTATTTTTTCCTACCTGGTCTTCTAGCTCACTGATGCGATCCTCTGCTTCTTCTAGTCTACTCTTAATACTTTCTATTGAGTTCTTTACTTCAGCAATGTCATTTTTCATTTCTTCTTGGCTCCTCTTCATTTCTTCGTGGCTTCTCTTCATTTCTTCATGGCTCTTCATCATTTCTTCCTGGGTCTTCCTCATTTCCTCTTGGGTCTTACTCATATTATCAAATTTGTCTTCCATTCTTTTCAGCCACCTTATGACCATTTCTCTGAATTCTTTCTCTGACAGGTTGTTAACTTCCATTTCGTTTACCTCCTTTTCTGGCGAGCCTTGCTTTTCTTTCATATGTGGGCTATTTCTTTGTCTTCCCATGGTCTCTCTTCTCTGTGTATGTGGTTATGTAGTTCTCACTCTCCTGTGTTGATTTAAAGGCACAAAATACAACACAACCAGGTGCAACGCACCAGGCACTGAACCGGAATGTAGTCAAAGTAATTGTAATTCCAAATAAAGGTGACCGCCAGAGAAAGGCAAATTTGGTGATAGGTGGGAAAAAAGGAAGAGAACCTCCCCCAGACCCACACAGACAGTCACACACCCACACTCACATAAAAAAGAAAGAGACCCCCCCAAACACATACACTCACAAAAAAGAAAGACAGGAATGCCAAAATGATAATGGGAAAAGGGGGAGAAGAAAAAAAGAAATAAAAGGAGTAAATTATAAATGTGGGGTGAAAACTCCTATAGGATAGCCCCTAATCCGAACCAAAACCTGCAACAAGTACTTGGAGATTGATACAAATTACATACAACTACTAATATCAAGAGAGGTGAGGGAACACAGAAGCAAAAATCTATCTCAAAAACAATGCAGATGAGGACAACAAAACAAGAAACAACACCAAAAATAAAAATAACCCCCCCTATAAGACAAACCAAAATAACAGAATAAGCAAATCAATCTCATAAACCTGCTTAAAAAATCAATATAATCAACAGTCAAGTAAACAACAACAACAGGACAGGGCTAAAAACACTTTAAGATAGTGAAGTCAGAGAAGCTAGAGGTATATATGCACTTGGATTAGGTGGTTAGAGATTAGATATATCAGTGGGGTGAAATTTTAACAGGGGGTAAGGGGAAAGAATTAGGTAAATCTAAAGCAGGAAAAGTGTAAGGGAAACAAGGCACTAAATAGGGAAAGGTTAGCCAGAGAGTGGTGGTATAAAGGTGAAGTTGAGGTAGAGTAAAAGATACTAAAGTGTAGATGAAAATAGACTGTATTCTCAAGGTGGAAGAGAAGATATAATCAATTCCCTGTCACATAAGAGTCAATTTGTGATTTGGCCTCTGGGTGGCAGTGTTTCTAGATTGACTTCTGGGTCTATTGGTCCTCTTTATCCTGAACTAAACAATACTGCCTCTAATGGTGACTGCTGTTTTAGCAGCCAGAACCCTCCCAAAATCTTCCGGGCTTCCCCCCTCTGTCAGGTCCAAACCGATTGCGCTCCCGGGATCAACTCTGCCACCAGCTCCAAGGGCCCTCTCCCACGTTCACCAGCTTCAACAGCCACAGATTCTATTTCAGGTGCAGATCTCCAGGTTTTGAGTTCCAAGGTGCAGATCTCCCAGACTGCCAGCCCCCTCAGTTTCGCGCCCAAAGTACCCCCAGGGAAATCTGACCTTTCCTTGCTGGAGTTTAGAGCTCCCTGGGCTCTGCGCGCCACCTGGTCGCCGGTGCTCCGGGAGCCCCAGAGGTCCCGCCGGTACCGCGAACGGCAGCTGTATGTCGGAAATATTTCCTTTTATAGCATTGCTCTATGCAGAAAATGCCGAGCATTTTAAAAATCTAATTATTGGGTTCTTCTTCTTAAATGTTATTTAGTTTAACTTCCAGAAAACCTTCAACTATATTATGACTATACTAGAGGCCTGGTGCATGAATTCATGCACCAGTGGGGTCCCTCACCCTGGCCTGCAGGATCGGGCTGAAACTGGCTCTCCAACATCCCCCAAGGGATCCTGGATTGTGAGAGGGCACAAGCCAGGCCCAGGGACCCACCGGTGCATAATTTGGGCTGGGGAAGGGCACAGCAGGTTGGCCAGCTGGGAGGGGCCGTGGGAGGGCTCCAGGGCATGTCCGGTCTGACTCCCAATCGGCCAGACCCCAGCAGCAAGCTAATCTACCAGTCTTAACATCTGCCCCCCAGTGGTCAGTGCACATCAGGTTAAAAGGATGATCAGTCACTTAGCACATTAGGCTTTTATTATATAGGATTTTCCATCACATTGAAAGAATGTAATTTTGGAGCATCACAGAACTTTGGGCAAAGTGGAGGGTATGGACTTAGACTTACAATCTGTGTCACCTTAGGGAATCTACTTTTTTTTATTAATTTTCATTTTCTGTGCAGAAAAAGAAAAACTATAGTAATATGTACCTCTTAAGTTTTATGGCAAGGACAAAATTAGATAGTATGGGGTGTTGTGTATTTTTTTTTCTATCATGGAAATTGTCTCTTATTTACAATGTGTCCCAAACAACCTTTTACCTATGGGTTAAATATGGACAGGAAAATTTAAAATTCATTTTTACTTTGTTGGCATCCAAAAAGTCATTCTTCCCCCTTTGTGTGAATTGTAGATAAGAACAAAAAACACAGTATATTAAGTAAGAGTCTATGTTAAAGACGTGTGTCTGCATAAACATTGGGAATTATTTTGTAGAGATATGAATATAATCTGGTAACATGTGAATGCTACTCTCCTAGTCATCTTTTATCCTCCCAACATGAATAAACATTTAGGGACCATGCCTTATTCTTGACCCTGTTATCTTTTTAACTGTATAATAAGTGTCTTAAAGAGATCACTAAAATCAAAAGTTGTTTCAAATATTATAGTGATTGTAATTATTTCAAATGTAGTTTTATCTAGTTACAAAGTTAAAACATCCAAATTTGTTTCTAACTTTGTATTTGAAAGTGTTATGTGACTGGATGAATACTCTACCTAAGTCAATCTCTAAATAAAGAGTGACATTAGTTTCAGTCCATTAAAGAGAACCAAGAACCAGCACAAAGGCTGAATAAAAGAGTCAGACCTTAGCTGGCAGTCTTATCTGAGATAGGCTCGATTACGGTTCACACATTCAGAATTGATTGATAAAGTTTTGAGAAAGAAGGTATAGCTCTTAGCTGGTCTTATTCTCCAGTTATCAGTCTAATGTGGACCACAGTCTTCTCAAATAAAAGCAGTTTCACCGTGCAATCAACTCTGGCTTTTCCCATCACCTCCATCTAGGCAACTTCAACTATGTTTGCCCTAGGAAGACTGCCTGAAAAACGAGTGTGACCCAGAGAAGAAGTGCTGCATTAATAATAAATAGCTAATCAAGATTGTATTATAGACTAAATTAGTGTATTATTCTCAAATATGCTTAAACAGCTCAGGAGAGAGGAGTTTGAGAACATGGGCTCTATCCTTTATTGACTCACTGATGTACTTAGACGTTACTTTCAATCTTGACCCAAATAATTATGATTTAATTTGTAAGCGTCTCAATATCCTTAGTGTAAAGGGTTTTTTTTTCTTATTTATTCAACAAATATTTATAGAGTACTTACTGAAACAAACGAAAAAGTTACTCCCCTTATGGGATTTACACTCTAACAGTGAATGAGAGACTAATACATTCTAAATATGGTAAGATAAAGTATGCATGATAAAAGTAATCAGAGAAAAATGTTAGAAAGACAAAGCAGTAATAGCAGAGTAAGGAGACAAGGGAGGGGGGGATTGGGACTGTGGAAATGGCTTAAAACTTTAGAATTCCAGGAGTCAGTGAGAAGATGACATTTATCAGAGACTTGGAAGAGGTGTGGGAATTCACCATGTGACTACCTAGGCCTGTAGTCAGCAAACTGTTGCTCCCTAGCCACATGTGACTCTTTGGCCTCTTGATTGTGGCTATTTCACAAAATACCACTGCCCAGGTGAGTCTATTTTAAAGAAGTGGCATTAGAAGAACTTTGAGTTTAAAAAATTTGGCTCTCAAAAGAAATTTCAGTCGTTGTACTGTTGATATTTGGCTCTGTTGACTAATGGATTTGCCCACCACTGACCTAGGAGAAGAGCACCAGCAGGGCAACAGCCTGAGGAGAGCTCAAGGCAGGTGCCCTGGGATATTCCAGGAGTAGGAGGGAGGTCAGTGTTCCTGACACAGAATTTCTACCGTATTCTTTTCTCACGTCCAATATTTTTTTCCTTTATGGGAAGTTATTTTCCCCAAAATATAAAACATTTTGTTTATAAAAATAACTGCTATCATAAAATGATAGTTAACCTTGATGTTGGCACTCTCCTATTCCCTTAAGAAGCAGCACAGTTCCCCTGAAAACATAGGGCATCCTGAAAAATGTATCCACACACCTTGAATAATTATAAAGGCAGTGTTAATTAAAATGTATTTCATATTCAAAATTGAGCTACCAGCTGTTCAAGTGTGTATACATTTTGGGGGGACATGCCATATAATGATGACAAAAAGAAAAGAACCAGTTAGCATGGGAGCTGCCCCTTCCAGAATCAAATGTACTGAGTGAACTCAGCCACTCTCAGCACCCAGGCCCCAATCTATCTGTTCAGTGTCCTTCCACTCTGGTGCCAGGTCAGTCTCTGAGGCTCATGGTCCTAAAATGCCCTTTCTCTGCTCTAGCTGGTTCTCAGAGATGGGCTGATAAGCCATTAGCTCAAAGGGCTAAGTGACTAATAGGACACGATATATCTTCTTAAAAAAATGAGTGTCTAATAGGAGAATTTCAGCTGGTTTTGGGAAATGGGAGAGATTTTATATTTAAGTTATTTCTCTGTTTCATAAAGCAAGGGAACAACTGTTCTCATGATGGATCAGAACGTCCTGCTAGTCTAAATTAGCAATATTAATAAATACTGTATATAACATATACACACATACATACATACAAGTTATTTATTAAGGAACATATACCATATATTAAAGAACTTAGAATATATCACAATAAATTAAATTACATTGTAGTCACCTGGTTCCTACAGAGCAAGGCTTTAATTAAACACAGAGTTTGAGGGAATATTCAATCCTTAGTTGATAGGGGAAAAATTAAGCATCTCAGCATATCAATTTGACAAAAGCAAGTTCAGGTGGAAAATTGACTCATGTCTTATACTGTGTCATAAAACATTGAGAGGGGTTAGTTTGAGATTTAATAATAATAAATAATGTCATTAAAATTGCCTTGATAGAATGCTGATGTCACCTGGGACCATCATAAGCATCACTATTTCCTGCACCAGGTAATTGATATCTTCCCCTAGCACATCAATGGGATGGTATATGCCTGGAATCTCTAAATCACATGAAAGCTTATTTGGCGGGGAAGGGTGGAGTGGATATAGGTCTTTAAACTTTCATGTGTATGTACATGAGAGGAAACTAATTGAGGCAGAAGGTAGCTAGAATTTTAAAATGTGATCATTAATAGCTTCACAGTTGCATTGATAGCATCCATGAGGGTTACCTTCTGGGACAGAAACACAGATTATTCCTACTGTTTTTGGAAAAAGACCTCTTAGCAAAGTAAGCACTCTCTAGAAATGTGTGGTCCACTCCCAAACTCACCCTTTAACTTTCCAAGATCAGTAATGTAGAATAGCAGTCCTGTGAAATTACTTCTTGAACTGATGAAATTAAAATATTTATATTCTGCACATGCACCAATGTAGGAAACTCTCACTTCAATTATAGCAGTTAAGAAGTCTGAAGTAATTTTCCCAGCTAGCATTTGGCCATTCCGTTGAGATTGAAAGAATCTGGTACAATAACAGTTCTTATTAATTCACTGCTCTTCGTTTTGAAAGAATATTATAAGTCCTTTGTGATGTAAATTGTTTAGGCAATATGATGGTGCCTTGTGACTGAAAAGTCGACACACTAGAAGGACAAAGTACTTAGGAACAATAGCTAACATTTATTCTTTGGCACTTTTTAAATATTCTCTGTAAGATAATTTTTTTTATTTCTAATTCACTTTTCTTTCAGCCTTTCCCAAAAGGGATTTCAGTTAATTACTTTTTCTAATGTGACTTTGATATTTCAGTTCCCCTAAATCTTCCGAGGAATATGCAGCTAAAATGTCATTCTAGCTCTTTTATTTTCCTAGAGATGCTGGTATTATATATGGGTGTCACACTGGAAAATTCCACCAAAAGAAAAAGTTAAACAAGGCATAAAATTTACATTAGTAACATCCCATTAACCCATCATCTAGAAAGCTTTTGTTACATGATTTTCATCATTTATGAAATTATTTTGGTGTCTTTTCTGCCTATAGGGATGAACCTTGTTGTGCATTTATCTCCATCAGAATGTTGTAGCTGCATTTGGCATTATCCCTTCAACATTGTTCCCCCTTTTTTTGCAAAAGAATGAATTTAGCTTAATTTAATAATAGTCATCCTGATTACTCTCTTTGTAGAAAACAACTTGAAAGGCACGTTATTTAATTAAAGAAAGTATTTGCATTGCCCTTTAAAAACCTTCACTTTATATAACCTATTTATTGTAAAACTAATTAGCCTTACATGTAAAAATGTTATTGCTTTTAGTATACCACTTTACACATCATTGGGATAGTCATCACTAGGTAAATGCATGGAGTTCCCTTCAAACAAGAGGTATTCTAATAAATCACTGCCAAGTCAATGTTTGCACCTGAAAAAAATAATTTTAAAAGAAAAATAGTCCTATAATGATGATTAGGTTTCTATGTAATAGTTAAAGCAAAATAATTATAACACTTTTGTTAATATATTTAGTACTACTAATAATATACTTAAAAATAATTGACAATATAATATCATATCCCTAAATTGTGTATTAAGGCAAGGTCAAGAAAAGGGCATTGAGATAGGAGGAGAAGCAGTGAAAGCATTTCTTCATCTACATTGTGATAACTAAGATATTCCACAGACAGAGAAAACAGGCAATTCATTAATCAGAGAAGGTAATGGGTTTCTATAAACTGACGCTGTAGACCCAATATCAGTATTGATTTAGCTTTCTATTGCTGTCACACAAATTGCTCCAAGTTTAGTGGCTCAAAACAACCCAAATGTATTACTTCACAGTTCTGTAGGTCAGAAGGCTGAAGTGGCTCCAGCAATTTCTCTGCTCTGGATCATGGGAGGCTGATGTCAAGGTATTAGCCAGATGACTCCTATCCAGAGGCTGTGGGAAGGATCCTTTCTCAGGCTTATTTTAGTTTTTTGCGGGATCCAGTTCTTCCTTTTTGTAGGACTGAGGTTCCTGCTTTCTTACTGGCTGTTACTGGGGTCACCCATATCTGATAGAGGCCTCTCTCAGTTTCCTTATGGGGGTCCTATGTCTCCAAGCAGCAAACAAGAAGTCTTTTTCAAGCTTGGAATCTTTGTGAGTTTTCCTTCTGCTTCTAGCCAGTGAATGTTCTCTGCTTTTAAGGACCCATGTAATTCAATCAAGCCTACCCAAATAATCTAGGATAATTTATTTTAAGGCCTATAACTGTAATCACATCTGCATAGTCCCTTTTGCCAAATAAAGTAACATCTTCATAAGTTCCAAGGATTAGGGCATGGGCACATTTAAAGGACCAATTATTCTGCCTATCACAAACCTGATGTGATCTGAGTTCTCCCAGGATCAAATCCATGGGTAGGTTGTATGCCCCAAACCACATGTATAAAAGTTAGGTTCAAAGGCTCAGGAAGTAGCTATTATCACAGAATAGCATGAAGCCCATTGGCCTCATAAATCAAAGCTAAGCAGAGCTTTCTTCAACAGTTTCTGGTCTTATTTTCATAGGGAAACACCTAGATACCTTCACTTGTGCCTACATACTCTCAGATTCCAACTACTGTCTGAATAAACTATGTTGTGGCTTGTACTTAATTTCTGGTAAAGAAATTTAATTGAATTTTAAGTAAAAACAGAATGATTTGTTTCACTAACATCATCTAATGCATTGGTATAAGCAATGGTGTTTTAGATTACTTTAACGGAATTTCTCCCCGAGACAAGAAAGGGTCACCTTTTATCTCATTTCTGTCCAAGTATGGAGTATCTCTGATATCCCAAGGGCTCCAGTGAGTCATCAGCAGCCCCACCTTGTAGAAGTGCAGGTACAGAGGTGTCCTGGGGGGAAAGGGGGAGCATTCTGCTGGGATGGAGATGGGGACATTAGCCTGCAATGAAATTGTTGTTTTAAATTTATCATGTCATTTGTTAAAAATATGAATACTCTCATATAATGTGAAATTGATACAATAACATAAATCATGTAGGAAATAAGAGTAAACAAAAGCATTTGAGATTAGAATTATCTCAGAAGACACTTCATAGGAAATTTGGGTCTTGACTTAGAACTTAAAAAATGATGGAGATGGTTTAGTTTATGCTTACAAGATGCTTTTTCAACAATGCTTTGGAAATTATTAGGATACCAAAGGATTGTACTGAAAATGGACAAATGAAAGTAGAACAATGTGTTTCTCCTGTTTTCACAAGAACTGTTTTCTCCAGGAATCAACATTGCAACTGGTGAGAAAAAACTCTTCTTCACAGAAGAGTTAGAGGAATGTTAGTTAGCAAAGACACCAGAATTTGTGGGATTAAGAAGTCACTAAATTACAATGTTGATGGAATAACTGCTTGAGGTAATGATCTGGGCCATTGAACTCATTAGTGTAAATATTGAGGAAGAATTAGATAATTGACCAAAAGTGAGAAATGAGGAACTTTTTCCCTCCTGGTGTAATATAGAGAGCATTGCACCCTCTATGAAGTTGTCGTGTCAAAAAGTTGGACCAGAATAAAACTGAGCCTCAACTGATAACTTCCAGCCAAAAGGAAAGTGGAGGGGGAGAAATACTTAAATGACAACCATGACACTAATGAAATCTAAAATGAGAGACATTTTATAGGACACGTGACAGTTTCTGCCAACAATGACTGGCAAGGATAAAAAGGGAGAAATAGGAGAGAAGGATTGCTAGAGATTAGAAAAGAGAGAGTGGGACAGTCTTAGGGGACTTTATTATTTCGATCTTCATTGGATCTTAAATTGAACATACCAACTATGAGAAATACATTTTGGAGACACACATTTTTCAGTATGGACTGGACTTGATACAAAGACATTCTTAATATTAGGTGAGATAATATGACTGTTATTTTGTGAGAAAATGTATTTTTAGAAATAACTACAAAAGTGTTAAGACGTGAGATAATACGCTAATGGGATTTGCTTTCAAAATTTTCAGCAAAGGAAAAATTAATAAATCCAATGTGGCAAAATCTTTTTTTATTTTTTATCTTTATTGTTCAGTTTATTAATTACATTATCCCCCCTTTTTTATCCCCCTATAGCTCCCCTCCACCCTGTACCCATTTCACCCTCCACCCTCACCTCCCCCTCCCCACTGTCCTCTCCCATTGTTACAAGATTTTTGTCCAGTCTCTTGCTGCACTTCCCACATCCCTTTTCTCCCCAAGAATAGTCAGTCCATTCCCTCTCTATGTCCATGATTCTGGTACATTCACTAGTTTATCCTGTTCATCAGCTTATTAATTCACTTGATTTTTAGATTCATTTGTTGATAGATGTGTATTTGTTGTTCATAATTTATATTTTTTCCTTTTTCTTCTTCCTTTTCTTAAAGAATATCTTTCAGCATTTCATATAATATTGGTTTGGTGGTGATGAACTCCTTTAGCTTCTTCTTATCTGCGAAGCACTTTATCTGACCTTCAATTCTGAATGATAGCTTTGCTGGATAGAGTATTCTTGGTTGTAGATTCTTGCTATTCATCACTTTGAATATTTCTTGCCACTCCCGTCTGACCTGCATTGTTTCTGTTGAGAAATCCGCTGACAATCGAATGGGTGCTCCCTTACAGGTAACTAACTGTTTTCTTTTGCTGCTTTTAATATTCTCTCTTTATCTTTTGCTCTTGGCATTTTAATTATGATGTGTCTTGGTGTGGTCCTCTCTAGATTCCTATATTTTGGGGTTCTGTGTACTTCTTGGGCTTTTAAGTCAGTTTCTTTCACCAGGTGGGGGAAGTTTTCAGTCACTATTTCTTCAAGTAGATTTTCATTGCCTTGCTCTCTCTCTCTTTTTCTGACACCCCCATAATTCAGATGTTGGCATGCTTGAGGTTGTCCCAGAGGCCCCTTACACTATCTTCAATTATCTGGATTCTTTTTGTTTCTTGCTATTCCAGCTGAGTGGATTTTGCTTCTTTGTATTTCAAATCTTTGACTTAGTTCTCACGGCCCTCTGGACTGCTTTTAGGACTTTGTGTAATATTTTTTATTTCAGTCAGTGTATGCTTGATTTCTAGTTGTTCCTTTTTCATATCCTTGAGGGTCTCATTCATATCCTCATAGGTGTTGTTCATTTCCTCGTTGGTCTGGTTCATTTCCTCATAGTTCTCATTAAGTTCATCGGCCTTTTCTAGGAGCCTCTTGAAAAGCCTAATAACTGTGGTTTTTAACTCTATGTCTAGTCATCTTTTCTCCTCCATTTCTTTCACACCTGATTTCTTTCCATGTCTCTGCATGGTGGCTTCTTTCCTGAGTTGGTCGATTAGCTTTATGTGGTTGATATCCTCTATGGGACAGTGGTTCAGCCTCCCCAGTTATCTGAGGTGGATACTCTTACTGCAGTCCTTTATGGGTTGTACAGTATTTTTGAATTTAAGCCCAGCTTGTTGTTGTTAGCACTAGGAGGGTTTGACCTCCAGGCCAATTGGCTATGCAGGGAAACTGTTCAGGTTGGATGGGCGGAATCTCTGGGCTGAGCATGCAGCATCAGAGTCAGCTATACCCTATGCGGTGTGTGGGTAATGGCTGCCAATAGAAAGCCCCTGCTGGTCTCCCTCCCATTTCCAGACAACTCTGCCTCTGCCCAAATGAGTCTGCACACCCAAAGTCTCGCCCAGGGTTGTAAAACAAGGCAGTCCGGTGGTCTCGGTAACGAGGGAGCAAGTTGTGCATCTGTGCTGTAGTGCACTTTCATGCAAACAGCTGTTCCAACGCGTACTCTCCTTAGAGTCAGAGAGCTCTGCCGCGCCCGGCTTTCAGCACACATACCCCGGATCTCATACCTTGCCTGACACTGGGGAATCTGTGCAGTGGGGCGTCTCTGCCCTTCCTGTTGGAGAAATCCAGCCGGGATTGTTGCTGCCCGCCCTACAGCCTGCACGTGCCCACAGCTCCAAACCTCTGGCTTCGCTCGTATCTTCAAGGCTGCGTTCCGCTGCTCATCTGAGTCTCACTGTCCCAGCTTTACTTTTATTTGTGGAATTTTCACTCAGCCAGCTTTCTGGTGATTCTGGATGATGTTTGTTTTGTCGTTATGTTGTAGTTTTGGAATTGTTGTGCAGGGCAGCACAATAGGTGTTTACCTATGCTGCCATTTTGGTTCCTCCTCCCTCTAATTGGCAAAATCTTGATAATTATATATTCTAATGATGGCTTTATGGGGATTCATTATGCCATCTCTCTTTCACCATACATCTGGTAGTTATAAACATTTTCATTAAAATTTTTTAAATCACATATTCCCATTTAACTGAACACCTTAGATCTATTGATGTGTATACTAACAAAAAAGAGTTGTATTATTGTGCTGTTGTTCTGCAGGGGTGTGAGTGGCTATCCCTATTTTATTAAATATCATCCTCTTAAACTACTGTTTTCTTGCAGAGTTACTCTAATTTCCTTGAGACTCTGTAGCTTAGGCCTGTGTTAATTGATAAGGTTCCTTCTTTTTTGAAATATCCATTAATAGACAGCCCTCAATCAGAAACACATTAGTTCTGCTAATATAATTTATATGAAATTTTACCCTATTACAAGATTGTTGGAGCTAATCATGTACTAACAAGAGAACAGGAACAATAATTGATCAGATGTATGTGGCAGTATTATTTGGAAGTATTAGGTAGAGCCATCTCAGTGGGAGATGCTCTCTCTATTTCTGTAATAACTGCAATTCTAGTTTTTCCCTGAAACCCTCTCCCCTAAAATTTAACAATGTTAAATCTAAGTTGGTACATATTTTTCCCAGTAGTTAATTATAATCCTTTCCCTTTATTAAGTTTCATTTTTCAGCCTTAAAAGGGGCTATTAATAAAATGGCTTAAAGGCTAAGTGAGAGCAAATCTCACTTCCTTAGGGGACTGTCATTTTCTTACTTATAGTTATAACTCCTATTTCCAGAGAAAGGGAAGGAAGAGAAGGTAGCTTATATTGAAACAATGTCCTTGAAGGTCTATTCCATGAATGTAAGTCAAGAAGAACTCTCTGGTTTGGCAGCATTCTTGAAACACTGGGTTCAGTTAGTTGCTTGATGTTTCTTGTTGTATTTCTCTCTGTGTTCTACAGAGTACTTTTATTTACAGGTAATTTAAGCTTTGGATGAAGCTCTGATTAATTCATTTTCTGGATAAAAGAAGGAATAATTCACTGAACACTCATCCTACAATTTTAATTATAGAGGTGAGAAAGCATGGGGAGGCACAAACCTCATTAGTGCTATAATGGGAAAAGAATCCAGTCTCAGACAAAATTTGCCACGAGCTCTACCAGCATGAGAAACAACGTCGGGTTAGGAAGGCAAGCTTATAGACATTTATAATGGTGCCATTTTCCCACAGCCCCCCAGCAATCCCATTTTACCTTTGTCTTCCTTCCCTCAGCCCCCAACCAAATCAGGAACACTGTATCCTAGCTCTTGACCCTCATTATTTAAATTAATGACCTTTCATTTAAAATTTATCTATCTTGCTTTTACTTTATAGTTTACAATATTTTATTTCATTATTTTTGTTGGAGTATAGTTTTCACATAGTAAAATACAGACTTTGAACGTACAGTTTGATGTATTGACAATTGTACATAGCTGTGTAGTCCACACCCCTGTCATGACGATGGAATTTTCCATCAGCCTAGAAAGTCTCTTCATGCCCCTTCTCAGGCTAGCATGCCTTGCAACCCAAGGAAACCCCTGATCTAATTTCCATCAACCTTCATTAGTTTTACCTGTTTCAAAATGTCGCACAAATAGAGTAACACAGAATATACTCTTTGAAATCTGGCTTTTTGCTTTATCATAATATTTTTTTTAGCTTTGTCCACAGGGCTGAGTAGTATTGAATAAATATACTTCAGTATATTCATTTACTTTCCAGTTCAACTGCATTTGGGATGTTCCTAGTTTTTCACTATTATGAACAAACTTGCTATGAACATTCTTGTGTAAATCTTTCAGCAGGCTGCACAGTTTTTGAAAGGGATTGTAGTCATTTACACATACACCCAACAAAATAAGGCACCTAAGCTGCCCCTTCTGTATGGTTCTGCTTGCAGCAGCTTCATTTATGGGCAGTCAACTGTGCTTCAAACATATTAAGTGGAAAATACCAGTAAGTTTTAAAGTGCACACCTTCCGATGGCACGGGATGAAATCTCGCGAGTACTAGACGCAAATCAGCCCTGTGTTCCATGTCTCCTTGCGCCTGACGCTCCGCCCCTGAGGTACCCGGTGGTCACCTTGAGTATCAGCTGCGGCAGTGCTTGTGTTCAGGTCCCCCTTATTTTGCTTACTAATGTCCCCAAACTGCAAGAGTAGGGATGCAGGCAAGTTGGATATGCTGATGAGAAGCGGTAAAGTGCTTCCTTTAAGTAAAAAGGTGAAAGTTCCTGACTTAATATGTTTTAAAAAAGTCTTACACTGAGGTAGGGCGCTCCTATCTATGGGAAGAACGAAGCTTCTATCCAGGAAATTGTAAAGAAGGAAAAAGACAGTTGGGCAAAGGTTTTTTTATTTTATTTTCAAGCTGCATACGTTACAGCCGCAGCGTGTGATGCGTGCTAGAGTGAGATGCAAAAGGCATTGAATTTGTGGGCGGAAGACAGAACAGAAACCTGTTCCCAGTGACGACCACCGTGTGTTGCCCCGGAAAGCACGGAGCCCCTCCGGACACGTCTGCTAGGGGTCTCCTGAAGGCGTGGCAGACAGCCATCGACTGCAAGTAAGACATGGTTGCAGAGATTCGGGAATATGTTTGGACTGAAAATATTACATATATATATATAAGTTACCGGAGAATCTGTGCCTGACGATGAAGAAGCTGCTGCCACATTCCCTGCAGAGTGGAAGAAGCCGACTGAAGTGAAAGGATACCACTCAAAGCAGGTGTTCGTTTGTGATGAAATGGGGCTTTTCTGGAAGATTCTCAACAGAACCTACATCCGTAAAGGTGCAAAAGAGGCGCCAGGGCATAAAACAGGGCAGGACAGAGTAACTTGGGCACTTCTGTGTCAGTGCGTCAAGGCATGGGTGAAGCCAGGCATCTTGACAGAGCAAAGAACTAATGTGCTCTCAAAATTAAAACAAAACGTGCTCTTTCCATTTTCTGGTAACATAATGAGAAAGCCTGGGTGGCAGCAATCTTGTTTATGGAATGGTTCCACCAGGGGATCACAAGAAAAGTGAGCATAGACAAGATCACTTGAGAGAGAGGGAGACCACTTTCAGGTAACTTTTAATTACAACTTTAATTATATAGTTATCATTGTTTCATATGATTAGTAGCAATTGTTCATCTCTTACTGTGCCTAATTTATAAATTAAAATGTATTATAGGTTTGTATTTATAGGGGGAAAATGTAGTATATACAGGGTTTTAAACTACCTGCAGCTTCAGGGATCCACTTGGGGATCTCAGAGCGTATCCCCCGTGGATCGGGGGGGGACTACCATATTCCAGTTGCTCCACTATTACCAGAATTCGGTGTAGTCAGAGGTTTTTATTTTATTTTTTCTCATTCTCTAGTGAGTTTGGAGTGGTATGTCGTTGTTTTAGTTTGTTTTGCTTACTGATTAATGCTTCTGAATATTTTTGTGTTTACTGGCTACTACCTACCTTTCTTTGTTAAATGTTTGTTCCAGCCATTTGTCTGCTTTTTCGTAATTCTTTATTATTGAGTTACATAAATACTTTATTTTGGATCTAAAACCTTTGGTATGCAGATATAGATATGTTATATTTTCTTAGTCTGTGCCTGCCTATGTATTTCCTTAGTGATATATTTTGTTGAAATATAGCTTGTCTAAGTTGTTTATTTTTATGAAGTCCAATTTAACAGTTTTCTTTTTTAAATTTCATTATTGATTAAGGTATTACATATGTGTCCTTAACCCTCCATTGCCCACCCTCCTAACTTATGCCCTCACCCCCTTGTTGTCTGTGTCCATTGGTTAGGCTTATATGCTCATACAAGTCCTTTGGTTGATCTCCCCCACTACCCCTACCCTACCCTACCTTCACTCGAGGTTAGAGAGTCTAATCGATGCATCTCTGGATCTGTTTTTGTTCATCAATTTATGTTGTTCATTATATTCCATAAATGAGTGAGGTCATGTGATATTTATCTTTCTCTGACTGGCTTATTTCAATTAGTATAATGTTCTCCAGTTCCATCCATGCTATTGCAAATGGTAAGAATCCCTTCTTTTTTACCTCAGTGTAGTATTCCATTGTGTAGATGTACCACAAGTTTTTTTAATCCACTCATCTGCAGATGGGCATGTAGGCGGTTTCCAAATCTTAGCTATAGTAAACTGTGTTGCTATGAACATAGGGGTGAGTTTTATTTTCTTTTGCAATCACTGTTTCCCTAGATTAGTTTAAAAAAAAACTTTGACTCCCCACAGACACAATATTTTATGTTTTCTGCCACAAGTTTATAATTATAGCTTTCGGTTTTGGGTTACTGACTCATTCCAAATTAATTTTTGTATATGGTGTGAGCTAGAGTTCAAAATTTTTTTTTATAATTATTTGTTTCAGATGCATTTGTGAAAAAACTTACTTTTCTCTCCCTATCGAATAACATGGTATCTTTGTTAGAAGATCAATGAACCACATGGCTGTGGGTTATTTCTAGAATATCCTGCCCAACTGATCTTTTGTCCATCCATACGACTATGTCATACTTCCTTAATTACTAAACTTTATATTTATAGTAAGTTCTTTATGTGTTAACTAGGGGCCTGGTGCACAAAATTCGTGCACTGAGGGTGGGTGATCCCTTAGCCCAACCTGCCCCCTCACACATACTGGGAGCCCTCAGGTGATGTCCTACTGACCACTCACCCCCAGCTGCCCAAGGCCTAAAGCCTCTGGCCCAGGCTTTAGGCCTTGGGCACACATCCATCGCCCTGCAATGGGGCCGATGACTGGCTCTGCTCCAGCCCCGCCCCCTCGGCCTGGGCCTTAGCCCTGGCCAGCTCACACCCAGCTAGCGCACATCTCAGTCCCGCACCTCTGGCCTGGGCCTTCACACCGGCCAGCGCACGCCTGGCCCTGGGGGCCACGCGTGCTCTGGCCACCTCAGTCTTGCCCATCCTCTGGCCCTGGCCACTTTGGCCCCGCCCCCCAGCCCTGGCCACCTCAGCCTTGCCCTCTGGCCCAGGCCTTCTCCCTGGCCAGCAGGCACCAGCCACCTTGGCCCCACAACCTCAGCCCTCCCCCTCCTGGCCCTGACCACCTCAGCCCCATCCTCCTGGCTCTGGCCACCTTGGCCCCACCCATCCTAGACCTGGCCGCCTCAGCCCCACCTCCCAACTCCCCAGCCCTAGCCTTCGCCCCAGCCAGCACATGCTGGCAGCCTCAGCCCCTCATCCCAGCCCTGGCCTCATGCTTGCTGGCTGGCTCCACTCCAGCTCCTGATTGGCTGGTGGGCATGGCTTATGAGCATGGCCTGATTGGAGATACAATCAATTTGCATATTACTCTTTTATTAAATAGGCTGTTGAAACTATTGAATAGAAACACACTGTTGAATAGAAAACAGTTTGCAGATGAATATCCTATCTAATAAAAGAGTAATATGCAAATTTGACTGTACCTTCTCTACACCCTCCAGCCACACCCACCTGCCAATCAGAAGCGGGAGCGGGGCTGAGGTGTCCTGGGCTGCGGGGGGTGGGGTCGAAGCAGCCGGTGAGCATGTGAGGTGGGGGGCAGGGCCGAGGTGTGCATGAGGTGGCCAGCAAGCATGGGAGAGTGGGGGCCTTGGGGCCTGGTATTCACCGATGGCCAGGACAAAGGCGGCCGTGCATGAGGCAGGGGGTGAGGCCGATGGCGGCTGAGTGGTGCATGTGAGGTTGCTGTGAGTGGGGGGGTATCCCTGGGGCTGGGCGGTCGCTGCCAGTGCTAAGACTTGAGCTGGGGGAGCTGGGCTGCTGAGGCGCGCGTGAGGTGCAGGGGGCTTGGCCGAGGCATGGAGGATGAGGCCGAACAGTACGTGCAAGGCCGCCGAGAAAGCGGGGTGCCCCTGGGCCTGGGCAGTCTAAGGCTTGAGCTAGGGGAGTGGAGCTGAGGCATCGGGCAAGCACGGGGCCCTGAGGGCCAGGTGGTCGCCAGTGGCTGGGGCTAAGGTCAGGGCCAGGGGGTGGCAGGGCAGAGGCGGCTGGGACAAAGCCAGCCATCAGCCCCATTGAGGGGAAGGTTGGGCTAAGGGATCACCTACCCCCAGTGCACGATTTCATGCACCTGGCCCCTAGTATGTAATATATTATCATTCTTATGAAAATAAGAGAAATCATATTCATGTATGTTTTAATATGCATTAAAAACTCTGGAAGAATACAAAAGATACTAATGACACTACTAGGAGTAGTTAGTTACCTATGGCAGAGAGGGGTATAATGATGGGGCATATAAGGGACGTGAATACGAAGAAAGATTTTCACTATAATTTTAAATAATTTTATTTGTATTAAACAGTGTGACTGCATTAATTACTCAAGATTTTCATTAATTTTTAAGGAAAGAAAATAGTATGGGGAATATATTATACTCCTAGAATAGGTAAAACTTTCAAGTGGCAATTAATTACAATATTTTAGGTCCAATTTCATTTTTTCAGGCCTTGCATTTTATTAATCTATGATGTATTTATTCAACAAATATGTATTGAGTTGCCTACTATGTTTCAAGCAATGTTTTAACTACTAGGAATATAGAAGTGAACAAAATTGACATGTTCCTTATGTCCATGGCATGTATGTTCTAGTAGAGAAAAAAATAAATGATTATACAGAGATATTTACTAAATGATGCTGACATTGTCAAAGGGCTTTATAGACTATCACTAACAACCTTTTCAATCAAATATATGGCTATCGTAAAGTGCGAGGGCTTTTTTGGGGGAAGGGGGAACTTACTACTTAAAAAAATAATGATATGTAAATTTAAGTACTTTGCCACTCTACTCATACTTGCTTTCTGTCACATCTGTAAGAGACGAAGTTTGGTACAGAAAATATATTTTAGTGGAAGGACATGTTCTCTTCTGTGCAAGGTTCTGGGTGTAAAGCTTTTTTCACAGTAATCCAGAGCTTACCAAACTGTGTGTTTGGCTCCCCCTGTTTATTCCATCCTCTGCTGATGCTTATGTGTTTAACTATTACAGAAAATTGTGGGTCCTTTTCTCCCCAGCTTTATACATTCCACTTCTTTTCTCTGCTAGGGTGAATTCCTGTGTGTGTCCCCAGTTTTCTGCCTCTGAGGGAGCCTTCAGTTATTACCCCTTTCTTCTACAGGCAGGATTGCAAGAAACTCAATTGTAATCAGCAAGCTGTCCTGCTGTTAAAAGCTATTAGTGCCACTGTTGTTAATGACCCCACTGGCTTGAATGTGGTGATTTAAGAGGTAGAGTTATTTCTTGTCTCTCCCTAGGGCCTTGTTCTTAAACGAGATTCCTGTGCTGTTTACTCCTCTAACATAAAGAGTGTTAACCACTACCCACCACACTTCATATATCAGCACACTGAATTAAATAATGGGAGCTTAAAACGTAATGCCACATTTCAGGTATGAAGCCACCCATCCTGAAGAAGTGAGGCACACCTCATTTTAACCTAAGGAAGTTGGATAACATCACCACTTGCTCTGAAGTTATATTACTTTTTTTCTGGGGACTAGAAGATGATAGGGGTGCAGTTAGATTTCTTTTCAGAACTAAACACATTAGAAGTAACCTACAAAATCAATAGCAATTACTTGCAAGCAAGGGCTGAAAAATCATTGAAGCTATAGAGTGTGCACGTAGGTGACTGGATTAAAGCAAAGAAAATACTGGCCTGGCTAAAAGATAGGGGCAAAGTAGCAAAGCCCCCCCCCCAACCTTTTGGATAATTTGATATTAATCTGTAATACCCAGCACTTGTTACACATTTAAAAAATACAGTAGCAAATAACTCAACATAAGAAGAACATTTCCTTGGCTCCCAGGCAAGATGGAGGTTTGTTTTGTCTTTTTACTAAACATCAAGGCATTCAGAAGGTGTGTGGGGAAGGCTTATCTACATAAACCAGCAAATGGTTCCATTCAACACTCAGGCTTTCTGCTTGCCAGTATCATGTGTTTATGCCTCAAGACTGTATTTAGCAGAAATTCACTTTGAGCGGCTTGGTGGATCTTTTAGAGGTTTAACTGCATAGTCTTTTATTCAAAACACTGAAATAATGCCTTTCAAATTCCTGGAATCCTTTACTGTTTCAGATTGAACAGAAAATAGATTTTTTTCTTTTCTCACTGTCTTCCACTAGTACAGAGAGGGAGACACATATCTGTTAAGATATAGACCCATAAACCCTGCCCCTAACCTGGCCATAGTGGAAAAACTAAGAAGCTGCTGAATCTCCCTAAGCTTTTCTTATTCAAGATCATGGCCAATTTGTGTAGGACTGTGGGGAGATGGGGAGCAAGATTCTGTAGAATTTCCTTACAGTTTAGAGTTATCAGCCCTACTTACCACCCAAATGAGGCAGAATGGAGTTAATACCAATTATTAAGACTCATAAACGATGCCCATTATTCATGTCAAAAAGAGAGAGTTTGGGACATCTTTGTCACTAACAGATTTACCACAAAAGCAACTATGGATCATCTTGGACCATTATTTTTTAGACTTCAGATTTGCCATCGATGAGCATAGAATTGCCATCTTAATACTTGGAACATTTGTCTGAAAACACCTTATTGCCAAAAAAAAAAGCTCCTTCTTACTAGCTTCCTTCTTTAAACAAACAAACAAACAAACAAACAAACACCTACAGATATTTTAACTAATATTTATAAAAGAGTAAGAGAAGTTAAATGGCTGGCCTCACAGGGCCTGGAAATGAAGGCTCTTGGTAATTGCTTGGAAGAAAACAGAAACAAAGGAAATATGTCCCAGCATCCCATATTGGCCATCTAGTACTTTCCATAAAGGGGAAGATAAAGAGAAGGGAATTTTGCTTAAGATGAGCTCAGGAAGTTTCAGAATTAGGTTACGGAAAGTGAAGTAATTTTACAACATATACAAAGCACTGATAAATCACTTGTTGTAGATAGTACTAAAGGGAAATAAATGCTGCTTGAAGAGTCTAATATTTTCTGAACCTAATATTCACCAAATTTTTTGTTTTTATTTTTCCCATCACCATTTATTCCCCCTGCCCCGCACCCCTTCAAATTCCACTGACCCCTGCAATCACCGCTTTATTACTTGTGTCCAGAGGGGGGGCGGGGGGAGGCAAAAAGAAATAGAACCTTTTTTAAAAGCACTAAAAATACTAGGGTTCACTAATTATATTTACTTTTATCCTTTGAGACAAAAATAATTTTCATTTCCATTTCATATGCTCAGTTTTTAAAGAAAGTTGAAAGGGTAAGCACTATGTACACGTTTATCCCCATGGACCTATGCAGTATATAGGTAGACTCAGTTCTTTTGATGAGTATTCCTAGCAGTATTAGGAAGGTGGCTAATGGAGTATTGACCCAACAACTTATTAAGACAAATCCTTTTCTTCACTCTGCAGATGTGTTTCATATTATAATTGCATCTAAAACTGTACTTCACAACTCAAATTAGTATAGTCGGGTAGAACTTTTATGAAAGTTTATAATAAAGCTATTAGCAGAATTATTAACTATTGTAAAGGTGTATTTTGAGAAGAGAAAGTAGGATTATTGTTTATTGGGAAGAAAACTCTGAAGTGTGATGATAATTATTCCAAATAAAATTTAAAATGAATAATATCAAGAGATAGAGATTTGTTGGGACATAGAAAGTAATAGAAGTCGTGTACCTTCTGTGTACAAACACAAGCATGGTATTTTTTCACAAGGTACTTATCATAAGCTCAGAGGAGAAAATATATGCAAAAAATCAAAATAAGAGATGTCAGCTGCTGGACACGTGGTGGAGGTAAAGGGTCCTCTGAGAGACTGTGGGCACCAGAGATCTCTACTGTAGGCTGGATAGGCCTAGCAGAACTTTCTGGAGAAATGATATAGAGAAGGTATTGAAGGTAGGATGTAATATATGAGAAAGGATTTAGGAAAGGTAGACTTTTAGTGTGGTACTGTGAGATGGCCATTTGGATTTTAGTTCTAGGTTTCCATAGAGAAGTAGTAGTAGAACCTTGTGGCTATATTTTGAGCAGCAATTGATCTCAGACTAAGGAGATGTTAAGCCAGACAAGTGGAAGGCCATGGAAGGCTTATAAATTGGAATGTATTATAATGAGTTCCTCAAAGAGTAATATGGCAGTCATGTGCAGGATGGATTTAGAGAAAGACCAAAGTCAAGAAAACAAAAGGCTTTAACAATAACAGAAAGAATTAATTGAATTTTTTGCCTGATATTTCTAATACACAAAAGTAAAATGGAATGCAAAAGGAAATCATAAGATCTAATTCAACAAAGATTTAAAATGTATGAGTAATGCTATAATCTTTTAACTTATTCAATTTTGAGGAATCCATAATTCTGAAACTGCAATTGGAATACTTTTAGAATTCTGCATTCTTTTTGACATAAGTTTAAAGTTTTCTTTAAGTCTCAAACCAATCAATTTGACTGTTATGAAGAATTTCTTCTTAATTTATAGTTTAATATTGGCTGGAGAGTGGAAACTAAAAAATGGTATCCCATATTCTACATTTTCCAAGGCATAACAAATTCCAATTTAATGATACTGTATAATCACTTTGTGTTTGTACTTTAAGGTTTTCTTCTTGTATTTTATCAGTTATATCAATGAGACATCAAATCCAAATCACTCACTGATATAAAAAGCAATCTTCTTCAACTGATGGAAAACTCTGGGTCAAATGGAAGGTGCTTGGAATTTTTTCTGAAGAAAAAATAAAACAATATAAGAAATATATTTGTGATAACCACATGACAAAGGTGGACAGAATCTCTCTTTGCAGTAAAATGTAATGAGTTTATTTGGTTCTTTCTAACATCATTATAGTTTTTTCAAGAAATAAGAAAGTATCTTATTATAATGGATATGTCCTTTAAGTAAAAACTAAATATATTTTAGGGGCTGAAGTCTTTGTGAGTAATGACTTCAATTATTACTTACGGTTGACGAAAAATATCTTGGTGCTAAATGGGGAAGTAGAAGGAGCCAGGACTTCTGAATCAACTTGACTTCCCTCAGGATCCTGTCAAGCCCTCCATAACTTTATGGCTTTGGCAATCCACTTAACCCTTGAGGGGAGTGGGGAGAACATTCTAAGGGGTTGTGCAAATTGTACATAATAAATGTAGCATGTTTGTCATGGAACATAGTAAGTGCGCAATAATAATTGTTGACTAAATGAGTATTTTTGCTCTAAATAGAATGTGCCACTAAATTTACTAAGAAAATTAAATTGTAGAACTTCTCAAGTATTAACCTCTGAGTATTTAGTGGAGAAAGAAGAAAAATTTGTAAAATGATTAAATATGCCATTTACATTTGGGATTTTTTTTCTCCTCAGACTTTGAGCTTTGAGTTGTGAGTTTGGAGATCTCAGATCCACAGAGTAAAAACAAACAAAAACAAAAACAAAAAAACAACATGATAGTTTGTGTATTGTTGGTTATATCCTCAGAGAGCCCAAGGAAGTGGGGGTGGGGGAAGACGAATAAGAGAAAATTGCGGTGGAGGTTGCTGACCATTTGTCCTCTAGGCCAAGACAAGTAACCAAAGACCTCCTTGGATTAAACCCATCACTTATTTAATTAAATATAAAGAATATTTCTATTACTGAAGAGTGAAAGGGGTGGAAAATACTTCCTTAAAGAAGTACCCATTCTAACATTCTTATGGTTTTTGGTGTGAGCTGTTTTCAAGACAGGTTAGTCATACAGATGGAGGAGAAGGGAATTATTTGACAGAAAAAAAATGTTTTTGACATAGGTCATTCATGAATAAGGAAGCAAAGTTGAAAGAAAGAGGAGAAAGACATGAATATAGCATACCTATTTTAGATATGAAGACATGCTTTGTAGGGACAGCACAGGGAGTACAGAATATTCAGGAGGTTTGCTCACTGTGACTCATTTCCTCATAGTGACACACGCTCACTATGAGGCCAGGGCATTGATGACCAAGGTTAATATAGGTTTTAGGAGCAGACAAAACCAGATTCAAATCCAGGTTAAGTTATTGTCTTAGCTGAGTGAGCTTAGATGTTCATTTACTATCTCTAAACTTCAATCTCCTCATTTGTCAAATGAACCTCATAGAGGTAATACAGGAATCATGAATTACTGTATTATTCCATATTATGACACACATACATAAGCACATTCCTATTTTAGTTGGGATGATTCTTAAAATTAGTGCTGTGTCCATAGGGGTGGGGGAAGTGTACATGAAATGATGGGCATCATACAATAAATTGAATCTTAATTTGATGAAATGCCTGAAGGCAATCAAGGCAGAGTGCTCATCACAACATCTGGGATCTAATAACCAAAAAGCAAATGGTTTGGGGGGGGGGCGGTAATGATCATACAGCTGTTGCATCTCTTTCCACATAAATGCTCCTGGATGCTCCAGTTTGTATGAATGCCATCCTGAATGCATTTTGTGAACAAGTAATTGAAGTCTTAAATGTCCTGGTTTCTCTAATCACCTAAATTATCATTCTCTTCTAATGTAAAAAAAAATAAGCATCTGTGATATACTCAGCACTCTCCTAGGCACTAGTTTTTATTATTTTTAAGTGGGACTTTAATATGACTTAACTTCACCAACAATAATAGTACCATATGGCAAGTTCCTCATTTCCTCTAAAATAATGTACTGAGGCTTAATGTGTCCAAGTGACTGAACTCTGTAGGCTGAATTTTCCTCGAGGTTTCTTCAGGACATCAGAACATAATGGAGATTTTTTTTTCAGGTGGCCCTCTACCAACTGGATATGAAATTGGATCAGCTGGAGGCAAGAACAGATGGGGTTGAGCAGCAGATGGAAAGATCTTATTTAGGATATGCAGAATCAGTGTGGCAAAATCAATCATGCCACGGGAGTTAGTCTCAGTTTGGTTAAAGAAAATGAACTGAAGTAGGCAATTGAGTTTCTGAGAGATTAATATGGGCTCGCTCTTTAGAAATAGTCTTGATTAAGTGTCAGTAAGACAGATGAGCTAATGATGCTGAATGAGGAGTCTTAAAATGACATGTTTGTCACCAATGCTTCTCTTTATTTGGTACTTACAATGTGCCAAGCACTTTATATCCACACCTCATTCCTTTCTCACAGAAACTCCATGAGACAGGCATTTTTCCCATTCTACAAATGATGAAATTGAAGCACTAAGTAAATTGATCAAGGTCACATAACTCTAGGTTATAGAGCCAAGATTGGAATTTGTCTCCTTGACTCTAAAGCCCACAGAGGTCATAACAGGTACTCCACTGTACTGCATTCCAGCATTAAATGATGTGTATGCAAGAAAAATTAGAAGAGCAAATGGTCAATCTGCAGGAATCCTAAGGTTCTTTCCTCAGTAACAATTACAGGAGGCTATGTCAATTTGAACGATGCCTGTGGTACCTGGCCTAAATCCTGGTGAGAAATAAATACTGAGAAGCTACTGTAACCACATGGCTCCAGTGAAATAAAGGCTCGAAGGGGCCATGCACAGGGTCTAAGGAATCATGTGGACTCCTATAGAATTCTCACATCTGCCTTCCCCCCTGGAAATTTTCCTAGAATCCTAGAGCCGCACTGATGCAGAAGGAAATTGCTTTAAAAACCTTGGGCAAAAAGAATTCCAGGTACCTATTCTAATCTAAACACACCCCTTAGAGCATTCAACACATGTGTATTTCTGAGGTGGGAGGTGATTTGGTGTGGCCACTATCTTCAAAACTGTAGCTAAGCCTTAAAGAAGGAAGATTCATTTCAGTTCAAATATTTGCCCTGCTCTAACTTTGGAGCAAGATTGGGAAAAATTAATGGATGGCTTACTGTTTCTTGGGCACTGGGCAGACCATATAATTGGTTATAGGAAAGAAAAGATAAAACCAAGCAACAGATGGCCACATATCTGCAGGGCCCCGTGCTCTTTATGCTTCCTTCCATTTCACATAATGTTCTCTCACATCAGCAAGTTCCTGTTGACTGCTAGGCTGTTTTCTGGTCAGGCACATGCTGCAGAAGCAGGTACTGATTATGAATATGCAAAACATAAGCCCATTTCATAAGAAAACTAGCAAAGGTGGCAAGTGTATCTCCTTAAGGAAGTAAATTTCTTTATCTGATTTATTTCCCTCCACCCAAACAAGATTCTGCCAATTCTATTACCACAGCCTTGCTACCCATACGTAGATATCACGTAAATATTTGAGACTTTGGAAAAGTAGAGGATCTTATTACATATGACAGTGGTAATGTCTTCAGCTGCAGCTATGCTTGGTAGTATGAGAACAGTAATATTGGGTACAAACATGAATTAAAGCTAAAGGTGTTATTTACTATATATATATTAAATTAATAATTATCAGTAATTAACTGATTGCTAAAACAGTGGGACTGTGGATACACATGGCATAAGTTTCAGTTTATGGAAAAATGATATATCAACAAGCTACTATTATGCTTATATTTTGTGACATGAAAAATAATTATATGCTATGAACTATAACTCAAAAAATATATACAGCCCAGGTGGCCCAGTTGGTTGGAGTGTCATCCCTCCTATTCATGGCGTATACCTAGGTTGCAGGATCGATCCCCAGTCAGGGCTCTTATAGGAGGCAATCATACTCTCTTTCTCTCTCTCTCTCTCTCTCTCTCTCGCTCTCGCTCTCGCTCTCGCTCTCTCTCTCTCTCTCTCTCTCATCAAAAATATATAATCTGGGGTGAGGATATATAAAAATACTGAAGAATAGAATTTAATGAATTTTGTGGCATGCAGTTTTTCATATTACAGTGTTCCTGAAATGGGGATGTATTAGGTTCTAGGATACATTACGGTCACCTTCAGCCAGGTGGCAGTTGTGATGTAGTGGCATTATTTACATGTATGTGGGCATGCAGAATTCTTGCCAACATCTTGAAAGAAAATTCTAGAGACAATGGGGTGCTCTTATTATCCTAACAACCAGTTGTTTTGGGAGGAGATAAAAGAGATGGTGCATTACATGTGTTTAACAACATTTTGGAAGCAAGGGTAAGAAAATTAGACTAGCTCTCTGACATTGCCAAGTAACTTAAGAGCTTAGCACCAAAACATTTTAGTTGCTTAGTAAATTTGTTTAAAAATACTACATCATCTGATATGTTTATGGCATTGAGACTTATATTTTAAAATATGTTATGTGTTTAAAGTAAAAAGAATGTTAATGTCTGTGTGTCAAAACACAATTCAAAAAGCCAGACACAAAGTGAAGAAAGTTTCAGAAGTATCTTAACTAATGTATTCTTCTTATATTTTCTTTTTACTGCCTGTGCAATAAATGATTTTAAACATCTACATAGAATCAAGTCAAAATGACTTATTCAATAAGTATAAAATCTATTTTTTCAATAATTTTTCAAAATTGTCAATAAGTATAAAAATGTTAAAGTGATAAGATGCATTGATTTAGCTTTTTTGAGTGTGTTTTTCTTAATTTTTTCATAAAAGAATTATAACGGCTGCATCATAGAGACAATGAAATGCAGTACGTAAAAGGATGCAAGTGCATGAGAAGATGGTCTATAAGTCCAGCAAGGTATGATGCAGTAGGAATCAGTGCCAGCCTGGAGGTTAGGATACAGGGACTCTTGGCTTGATTCAATAATTAAGTGGCTGGCAGATTTTAAGCAACTCCATTAGTCTCTTTGGACCTCACATGTAATGAAACAAAAAGTTGTACTAGATGCTTTCTGGTCATTGGAGAGAGGAGGAAACAGATGAATTAGTCAGGAAAATAGATCATACCTGAGATATTCCAAGGAGGAAATGACTTAATGCAGGGCATTGGATGCTTACAAAAATTATGGAAAAGTTGGAATAACTGAAGTCAATAAAGACCATTGCTGTCTCTTAGCTTCTCCAGTGGCAGCCCAGGGATTAGACATTGCCTCTGCCCTGCCCCTGCATCAGGAATTGCAGGAATCTCCACCAGTGGCCACAGCTGTCTGCAGTATCCGTAAGAGAACATCTCTCGAAGCTAGATCCAAAGCTTGGATATCACAAAACCTACACATCTACAGACCACTGCTCACACATGTACTTCTCTTTCATCTTACAAATCTTACAGAGGGCTTCTCACGGATAGAATGTAAAATGGAACTCTGTTGCAGGGGTCTTCTCATACCGGTTCTTGTGCAGTGGGGAGGGCACAGAGGGAGGCATCAGTGGTGCTAGGTGCCACAGACAAATACCAGGCACACCTGCTGGAGGTTAGGAGGTAAGGATTCTTGGCTTGAGGCTGTGATGGCCTGGCAGGTGAGCAAGTAGTAAAGGACTGCATGAAGACGCATTGAGAAGTCATGGAGATGAAGGTACACATTTGAAAGATTCTTCAAAGGAAAAATGAAAAGATTAGATATGGATTACTTTTTCCTTTCACACTTAGCAAGTCCATATAATTTATAAATCAAGTCTCTTTAGCTCTTCCACTGACTATATGTTTTTCCCCCTGGCTTTCCTCTAACTGGGAACAATACACCTGCCCCCTCATAGTGCGAGAATAATGATTTGCTGGCAAAAGCTCCATGAATCAGACTTAGCATTGAACATGTTATATTGTTTGGGAACCCAGCTAAATTTTTCCATAACTGCTTTAGAAGTGATTTCCATTTAGAGGTAGGTGGAACAAATTCCTGCTGCTGGCTAAATCTTTTTCTTTTTCTATGAAGAGAATCTCAGAAAAAGGACTATTGCCCTTTTGTATTCTCCTGTGATGCATTTTGTGTTCTGGTCTATGAAGGAAACCATTTAAAAATACATTGACTATTGTAAAAATATCCTCCTACTTCTACCAGAATTCAACTTTTTAATAGCTGTCTTTCTTCTCGCTTTATGTCTCTTTTTTCAATTATTTCTTTCCCTTTAGTACACTGTCAGAGTAATGTTTCTGGATCTTTCATAGATGCTTACAATGCCTGAAAGACCACTATCTTCCACCTTTGAGTTCCTCATTAGACACCAGCAGAGTTGGTGACAGCGTGAACTCAAACCCCAGATACAGGGAGAGATCATCACTTTCACTGGAAAACCTAACATGAGAGGTTGTTGAAGTCTAACTACTTTTATGATAAATAAACATAATAGCACCACTCACATCCTATGTGTGGATCTGTGTCTATATGATGTTGTAACAGACCTTGGCTAATAATAATACTGCTGTCAAGTTAGTAAAGGTTTTAGCTTATCTCAATGATTTAGTGTTGCTGAGTTATGTTTAACCTCAACCCTACAGAGGTGCTTATTTTCATTATAATTCAGCTGAATCAGAAAATTTTCTCTCGTTGCTCTCACCTCTTTCTAACCAACTTAGATTTCTTTAACTGCAAGTCTCAAACTAGCTTTACCTGGGAACTGATCCTCTAATAAAGATAAGAAAAGACTTGCCCCAAATACTTATTGTCTCATTCTCCCATGAAATAGTCCCCTATATAAATACTCATCTCTGTGCAGAGATTTGGTGGGCCATGGGCTAGAACTGACCCACTAGAACTTAGAGTAGGAATCCAGCAACAGAGGCTAAGGAGGACCCTGCCACTCCCCTCAGTGTCCCAGAGAAGAAGGTGCAGTTATTTTAAAGTAGGAGGACTAGAGGCCAAAAAGATAAGTATGGAAAAGAAAAAGTGAGCAGAGCTGTGAATAAAGTCATAAAATTATAGAGCCATCGAAGAAATGCTTGCAGGTGTCTTATATGTAAAGATCAAGTGTAACTCCTCATTTTAAGAGTGATGAATTAACTGTAGTAATGTCTTAATTTTACCGTTGTGAATTTCTAAATAGATGAAAGTTCTGCTCTGACCCAAAGGCATTATATAAATGTTAGTATAGCTAAAGGGGACACAAACCAATTACAACCATTTCACCTTACCATTGACCTTCATAGACAGGCCAATTTGCTCTTGTTGCCTTCATTTATTTATATAATCAATAAACATTTGTTGGGCACTTAATAGTTTTCAAACATTACATTCCAGAGTATTATTAAATCTGTATTGGAGCAAAGGGGATGAGAGTAGTAACTACAGTATGAGTTGTAGCAGTCTCAGGGTAGTAATTAAAGACTAAAATAATTAATCCAAATGAGACCAGGTGCTGTCACAGGAATATTTCCAGAGTAGTAACTCTTTAGCTGAGTCTTAAAGGAAGGGTAGGAAAAATTGGTAAAGACATAAAGTTTGGTCCAGGGTAGGATTCCTCTTCTTTGGCATTTTGGATGGGGTAATTCTTTGTTTTGAGGGATGATGCTATGCATTTTAGTATGCTATCCATATCTATGGCCTGTGACAGTGTGACAGCCAATGTCTCCTGGCATTGCCAAATATCCCTTGGAATACAGCATCTCCTCCCTGCCCCAAATTGAGAGTGACTAGTCTGGGACACAGGAGGGAGCCTGTCTAGTAACAGGGAGTATCTGAGTTACTACAGCATTTCCATGTAGCTCTTGCAAAAAGAGCTTTGAGGACTAGTGGAAGGAGATTAATGGAGAAAGTAAAAAATGGTTCCTTCACAAAGTGGTTGTATATGTTAAGCCAAGAAGTTTGACATTTCATCCTGAAAGCTCTTGTGAGGAATGAAAAGGATTTTAAACTGGGAAGGAATGTGGGCTAATTTATGTTTAAGGAAAAACATCCTTGTCATAGTGCAGAGGATGGACTCAATGGAGATGAGATGAAGGATGTCAACTAGAAGAGAAGTGATGGGTGTGCACAGAAAGGGACAGGGAGGTAGAAGAGCTTTTCAAGATTAGAACTCTAGAATTTTGTCCAGGATGGAGTCTCAAGTCTTGGGTTGGGTCATCAGAAGGTAGTATCATAAACATTCTCCAATATCAGTTGGAAATTAAGCCCCTTGACTTTATAAGAGAAACTATCTGAGACTTAAACACCAAAAAGTTACTTGTATAGTTGTTTTAAGTATAATCTAGGCGAACTTATGATATAATATAATAAAAGAGTAATATGCAAATTGACCATACCTTCACTACACCCACAAGCCATGCCCATCAACCACGCCCACCAGCCAATCAGGAACGGGGGGCAGAGCTGAGGCATGCGTAAGGTGGCCAGCGAGCACGGAGGCAGGGTGGAGGGGGCCCAGGGCCTGGTGTTCACTGGCAGCCAGGGCAAAGTTGGCTGGCGAGCACACGAGGCGAGGACCGGGGCTGAGGCATGTGGGAGGCAGCCAGTGAGTGTATGAGGTGGGGGTCGGAGATGGCAAGGCACACGGGGGAGGAGCCGAGGCATCTGGGGGCGGGGCCAAGGTGTGCACAAAGCAGGGGAGGAGGCAGGGGGCAGGGTCGAGGAGCGAGTAGTAGCCTTGCGGCAGCCTGGAGGTAACCTTGCGGCAGCGCAGGTGCGGGGCCCCCAGGGCTGGGTGGTCACCGGGCAGTCACCAGCAGCCGGGGCTAAGGCCAGGGCGGAGGGGGCAGAGTCCAGGCAGCCAGGGTAGAGCCAGCCATTGGCCCTATTGAGGGGGGCAGGTTGGGCTGAGGGATCACCCATTCCCAGTGCATGAATTTCGTGCACTGGGCCCCTAGTGATGTAATAAATAAAAACAGCACTACCTAAGGCTTTAAATTCAGTTAGGCTTTCAGCTAAGATTCCGTGAGCAAATTGGCAAAAATATGTACATGGTAATTTAAAAGTAATCAATATAATATAAAACTTTAGTAAATTTTCACACACCTCTTCCTCTCAAACACTGTTTTAGATAAGTGAGGCAAAGAGGCAAAATGAAAAATTGAAGCTGTTTTTCTTGCCTGATTGTCCAGAAAATTGTCTCATTTCTTTGCTCTACTTTTTGAATCTATATAATAATAATAGAAAAAATTGTGTGTCTGGATATTTTTAAACAGCTGGATCTTTGAGAGTACCGAGAAAAATAATTATCAATAGATTATCTTAACATTTGCTGAGCTTCTGTTTTCATCCAGCCATTTGTCAGTATATATATATGACATGTCCTTTATGTGGGAATAGACCAGATAAAATATCATAAACATTTACTGTGAGGGAAGAAGAACAGGCCTGAGTTTTCAGACATAAAGGAGCTTCTCAGCTAGCTACTGCTATACATTATACAAAGGCAATTAACAATTCAGGTCAAAGCAGTATACCTTTCATGGATAGTGCTTTATACAAAACTTCTGTGCTTTCTTTTTCACAAAGCTATGAATATTCCTTGCTCTTTGACACAGGAAACACAGGATATTTAGGGGTGGTTCTAGAAAGTGTGGCAATTGCTTTAGCTAAAAAACATTATGAAATTGAAAAAGGTTAACTAAAATTATATCTTCCTATATAATAATAGAGAAACACAAATTTGACTGTACCTTTGCTCCTGATTGGCTATGCTACCAGCCAATCAGGCTTTAGGCCTTGGACAGGCTGGGGTGAGCCATTAGTTGGACATCCTCTGAGGGCTTCCAGTATGTGAGAGAGGGCAGGTTGGGTTGAGGGACCACCCACCCCCAGTGCATGAATTTCGTGCACCAGGCCCCTAGTATCTTATATTTTACCATATCCCATCATTCAGGTTTTGAGTAAGAGATTGTTTCAATGGGTCCCAAAGGGGATAATTCAAAGTAAAGCAAGAATGGTTCAGATCATCTGAAATTTTGAAGAACACACACAAAAGGTATTCTTATTGCATAAATTAATAGGAGGTATAAGTGAAATTTTGTGTGTTGATAAATTATATTTTTAAGTAATTGACTTTATTGACAATATAGATCCCTACTAATCCATATGTGTGTTCTCTTTTTAAAACCATCAGCATTATAATCACTAAAATCACACATTTAACAAAATAGATTACTTTAAGTCATAAACTCAACTTACTCAGAAATTAAAAATTCTAATTTACAGCTTACATTCATCAAGTTTACCAATATTTCTTTACTGTTACTAAAAAGAAACACTTGTTTCCTGCTTCACTTGTGCCACACCCCATGCTTGATGATTCACATGCAGAAATAGCTCATTTGCTCTTCAGAAACACAAGATACAGAAAAATGATTACTCCCCTTTTATAGGTAAGGAAATTAACATCTATGCAAAATCATTTACCAAAGATCATACAGATAAATAAATGGCAATCCAGTAATTAGGGGAGAGCTTTTTCCTTTATTCCCCAAGTAACAAAACAAACATAAGCAATTAATCACAGAGATTTTGAATTTTTATAAAGACAGCTTATTACAAATACATAAACTAGGACTAACAGTTCTCAGATGAAAGTAACCAGTCTAGTTAATGGGACAGAATGCTGCTTGTTTCTACATATCTGTATCAATGATAGTATAACTTTTAATTTAATAACTTCTGTAACTATTAGTTTGAGGACAAAGAGAAGAGTTTTAGCAATTTTAAAATAGTTTTTGTATTTATACTTAAACATTTCAGCTCCATTTTAATTATCTTCTCCTGCTGAAGATTTGGCCTATTTGGATTTTAAAAGGCATTTTGACTTCAAACTTTATTTAATAATAAGAAAGCATAACATTGTAATTGGGACTCAAACATTTCTTGTTCTCATATGTTTATTTCTAGTCTGCAAAGGCAATATTTTTTAAAGAAAAGAAATGGGGGGGAGGGGATAGATACAGAGGTAAAGAGTGTGGAACAGACTGTCAAATTACAGTGGAAGACAGGAGAGGTTGTGGGGGGCTGCAAGAGAGCAACCGAAGGACTTTATGCATGCATAAAAGCATAACCAATGGATATAAGACACTGGGGTGGGGGGTGGGGCCGGTGAGGGCCTGTGCTGGGGGATAGGAGAAGCCAGGGGAGGTCAATTGGGGAAAAAAGGAGACATATGCACTACTATTTATAATACTTTAAACAATAAAGAAAAAAAGAAAGCATAACTGAATATTTAATATTCAGAAATGGTTCCAATTGATAGAAACAGAGAAAACTTAAGTACCAGAGAAAAACAATTTATAGAATTTAGGGGTTCATGATTAATACACAAAACATTAAACCTTGAAATGAATAACTGTATTGTTGCCAGTTTAGAAGGAACATTCATTTTGTTTGTATTTCAAAAAATAATACAATTGGAATCAAAAGAGCTTTCAACATTTTCATATTAGAGATTGTGAATCACATCAGTCATGTGAGGCTCTAGCCAAATCTTCTGAAAAGTATATTAAATCAGAATGATAATTGTTCAGTGAAATTTTTCCTCAAAGTATAGTAAATATGATTTATATTAAATATGATTTAATATGTCATTGAGATTCTACTGGAAAAATGGCATAAAACAGCAACATTCTATTGCTACTTTTTAACTTGCATTTTATAAAGTGACCATTAGCATAATATAGTCATATCATCATGACAATCTGCCCAGATGAAAATATCTCAAAGCCGACATTGCATTTTCATCAAGTAAATGACTATGTGTTTCAATATACACAATCATGAATGTTAATATGCTAACAGATTGAGTAATTTGATTTTCCAGCATCCGTGTTTATAGGGGGGGAACAAGTTCATCACTAACGTCTAAGAAACATAACCTGTTTCACCACAACTGTTCTTTGCTGAGTAGGAATCAAGATTGTGTTTTTTTACTGTCCCCTTCAGTGATCATCTTGTCATTGGGTAAATATCCTATGTAGGAGCATTATCAATGTAATGCCAGAGAATTTGGAGTGAATTATAGTCTTTGCTTTGATAAGAACCCACAGGACATGTAGTTGTACAATAAACATCCAAGCAAATCAGCTTCTCTTGGCTAGTCTATAAATGTGGGCAATTCCTGAGCAAACTGTCCTGTCCCTTGCACAACTGAACTCTTTGGATCCCCACCCCACCACATTTTCATCATAAAGTCATATTCATCACCAAGAAGGCACATGAGATGTTTGTCATCATTTTTACTTGAGTTCTTTTTAGCTATAGGCTTGTGTTTTGCATTGGAATGGACATGTGGGTAAAATAGACTCAAGAAATAAATAGGAGTAAACTATGATGAGACTTTTAGAATCCAACCAACAGCCTTTGATAATAACTTAAGTGGTATCATTGAGGAAATAGTTTTCTGGAAAGAGTATTCAAAATTAATCCTTACCAAGCACAATTTTTTTTTAATTTTTAGTCACTTTTTAATAAAACTTCTTCAAAAATAATAAGATATTTCTCTGATTTTTAAGGAAGTATACTGAGAACAATTTAACCTTTACCTAAAATATATCTTCAACATTAAAAAGATCAATCACTATATTTCATGGTTGTAGTATAGTTGCAAATATTAGACCTAGTTATACTGGCTTGGGTCCAAAAATAATTTCTTAGCAAAGTCCACATTGTGATCTTATATTTTAGTTTGAAATCTTTTAGTTTTTAGTCTTTTTAATTTGCCTCTTTGCTAACTCCAAGAACTCCAGGGTAAAGAGATATGTGCACAAGCTCGGGGTATTCAGACTGGCATCACCAACTGAACTTTTTGCACATTAATTGGTGACTCAGTTAATTAATATTACAGAGAAGATGTCTCTACACTTCTCATTGGTTCTCTTAGTTATATCCCCACTACCTCCTCTGTTTTCTGTCACACAAGTCAGTTGATATAAGTGTCTATCCATTCTTCTCATTTGCAAGCTATGGTTTCAGAGGAGATGTGAATGAAAATTTCTGTATCATTTCAGAAATTTGGTTAGATGTTTTGAAAAGTTATGGCACCTGGATCCACAAGTGATTTAGCAGCATCATTAGATGAAGCAAAACACACAGCAATACTTCTTCCTCTAGAATTCTTAATGTTGACTCTTAACAAAACTTTAGATATGTTAAAATTAAAATTCTTAAACTCTAAGGTTGAGATTAAGTAGCCTACATATGGTTTTCTTGATGCTTCACTTTTTGGGGGTATTTTTGCTGAGACTTTCTGTTGTGCGTTGATTTCACGCATGTTAGTGATTGTTCACTGAAGAACTTTTAGAATGGCTGCTTTAAAATCTTTACTAGGTAACTGTCATCACAGTGTGGGCATCTATTGATTTTCTTTTTTTCATTCAGTTTGAGATCTTCCCGGTCGTTGGTAGGAAGAGTAATTTTTTATTGAAACATAGATGTGTTGGGTATTAAGTTATGAGACAGCTGTAACCCAACAGAGAGTCATCTGCTCAGAGCAAAGCAGAGCCAAACACTGAATGCTGAGAATTCAGTAGAAGAATTAGAGTCACTTTATTGGAGGATACCACTTAAGGAGAAGGGGAAGCTGCCATTTAAAACCAGAACTACCAGATGGCTTATAGATGGAGTATTTGAGCCAAAAATCATGAGTAATTATGAGTAAGGAGGTTAGGGTCATGGGCTGAGTTGATTGGTCAGTTCTTGTGCAAGCTACAGCAATTTTCTTAATCCGATTTATTTAGTCCTTGGTCACATCCTTTCTGTGATGACTGTGTCCAGTGGGTCTTTCTTGCTTATAGAGTTCTGTAAGACATCTTGAATTGTGAGTCAGTAATGCTATATTACTAGCAGAAAACAAACACAGCTCTATGTCCTGTACTTAACAGGCAACATTATTCTATTACTAGAGGCCTGGTGCATGAATTTCATGCACAGGGGGGCGGGGGATATCCCTTAGCCCAGGCTGCACCCTCTGCAATTTGGAACCCCTCAAGGGATGTCCGATTGCCCATCTAGGCCCCATCCTGTAGGACATCCTTCTCACAATCCAGGACTGCTGGCTCCAAACTGCTCGCCTGCCTGCCTCCCTGATTACCCCTAACCGCTTCTGCCTACAGCCTGATCACCCGCTAACCACTACCCTGCCAGCCTAATTGATGTCTAACTGCTCCCCTGCCAGCCTGTTTGCCCCCAACTTCCTTCCTCTGCCAGCCTGGTCACATCTAACTGCCCTTCCCTGCAGGCTTGACTGCCTCCAACTGTTCTCCCTTGCAGGCCTGGTCCCTTCCGACTGCCCTCCCCTGCTGGCCTGATTGCTCACAATTGCCCTCCCTTGCAGGGCCTGGAACCTCCCAATGGCCCTCCCCTGCTGGCCATCTTGTGGTGGCCATTTTGTGTCCACTTGGGGGCAGGATCTTTGACCACATGGAGGCAGCCCTTTTGTATGTTGGAGTGATGTTCAATCTGCACATTACTTTTTTATTAGATAGGATAGAGGCCTGGTGCATGGGTAGCCAGCTGGTTTGCCCTGAAGAGTGTCCGAGATCAGGGTGGAGGTTCCCTTAGGGCAAGGGGCCTGTGGAGGTTTGCAGGCCAGCCATGCCCCCCAGTGACCCAAGCAGAGGCCCTGGTATCTGGGGTTAATCTATGTCTACAATTGAAACTCTGTAGCCTGGAGCAGAGCCAAGCCTTCTGCTTGCTCCAGGGTGGCAGCCATTTCTGTTTGAAACTTTGTAGCCTAGAGTGGAGGCTTAGGCCAGCAACAGCAGGCTGAAACTTGGCTTCCTCCATTGCCAGGGAAACCCAAGCCTCTGTTCTCTCCAGCTGAGTGGCTGCGGCCATTTCTGTATCTTTTATAATTGAAACTTTGTAACAGCGAGTGGAGGCCTAGGCAGGCAGAAAGCTTGGCTTCCTCTGTTGCTGGGGAAAACCAAGCCTTCCTCCTGCTTTCAGTGGTGGTAGCCATCTTGGTTGGGGTTTATTTGCATAATCTTCTCCTGCTTGGCTGGTGGGCGTGCCTATGGGTGTGGCTTGTGGGTGTGGCAAAGGTATGGTCAAATTTGCATATTACTTTTTTATTAGATAGGATCTTAAGCAAAGTATATACTTACTAGAGGCCCGATGCACAAAGATTCATGCAAGAATGGGCCTTTCTTCCCCTGGCTGCCGGCACTGCCTTTGCTCTGGCCTGGGGGTGCCTTTCTGCCTTCCCACATTTCCCAAAGGCCTAGAGTAGTTGGAGCAGTGCAGAACACCTGAGACCTGCCCCCAGCTACTCCATGCCTGTGTATGCAAATTAATCTGCCAACTTTGTTGGGTTAATTTGCATACTCACTCCTGCTTGGCAAGTGGGCATCACGAAGGTACACTAAATTTGCATCTTTCTCTTTTATAGTGTAAACTAATGGCCTGGTGCACTAAAAATTCGTGCATGAGAGGGGAGGATGTCCTTCAGCCCAGCCTGCACTCTCTCAAACCTGGGACCCATCAAAGGATGTCCTACTGCTGGTTTACAGGGATCAGGCCTAAACCAGCAGTCAGACATCCGTCTCACAATCCGGGACTGCTGGCACCTAACCACTTACCTCCCTGTCTGCCTGCCTGATTGCCCCTAACCACTCTGCCTGCCAGCCTGCTTGCCCCCAACTGTCCCCCACCACCAGCCTGCTCACCCCCAAATGTCCCTCCACCAGCCTTATCACTCCCAACTGTCCCGTTGCAGGGTGCTTGCTCCCAGCTGCCCCAGCCTGCAAACCACCACAGGCTCCTCACCCAGTGAGGAGAGAAGGTGGGTATGAGCAGGCCAGTGGGGGAGGGGGCCTGCTGGCCTGCTCATACCCACCTTCCCTCCTCACTGGCCTGTTCACCCCCATATGCCCTCTTGGCCTCTAACCGCTTCTACCTTGGTCCCCCACCATGGCTTTGTGCAGAATCTCTGGAAGGTCTCCCAGTCTAAATAGCATATTACCCTTTTATTAATATACATAGAGGCCCCTGGTGCATGGGTGGGGGCCAGCTGGTTGCCCTGAAGGGTGTTCCAGATCAGGGTGGTATTCCCTTGAGCTTTGGGGCAACCTGAGTGAGGGGCCTATGGTGGTTTGCAGGCTGCCACGCCCCCATGAGGTGAGGGTCCCCACTGGGGGGGTTTGCCAGCCTGGGTGAGGGGCTGAGGGCTGTTTTCAAGCTGGACACATCCCCTTCAGGGTGTGGAGTTCCCACTGGGGTGCCTGGCCAGCCTGGGTGGGGAGCTAATGGCTCTTTGCAGACTGGCCATGCCCCTCAGCAGGGACTCTTACTCATTGGTGGAGTGGCCAGCCTGGGTAAGGGGCTAAGGGCCATTTTCAGGCTGGCAACAGCCCCTTCAGGGGGAAGGGGGTGCGGTCCTGCTGGTGTGCCTGGTCAGCCTGGATGAGGGTCTGATGGCTGTTTGCAGTCTGGCCAAGCCCCCCAGCAAGGACCCTCACCCTAAGCTTGCCAGGGCATTCTGGAAGCCTGGGGGCGCCCCTAGTGACCCAGGCCTCCACTTCAGTGACCCGGGCCCCGAGCCAGTCTTTGAACAGAGGCCAGGGCAGGCTGGAAGCCTGGGGTTGCCCCTGGCGACTAAGGCCCCTACCCACTCCTTGTTTTTTTTTCCAGTGCCTCCTTGAGAGGAGGCCAGGGCAGGCAGGAAGCTTGGCTTCCTTCATTGCCAGGGAAAACCCAAGCCTCCTGCTTGCTCCTCCTCTGTGGGTGCCACCATCTTTTTTTTTTACTAATTTGCATATTCACTTCTGATTGGCTGGTGGGCATAGCAGAGGGACAGTCAATTTGCATGTTTCTCTTTTATTAATGTAGATACTCTTCCCTGACACTTGCTTTATAGCCAGGCCTCCAGGCCTCAGGACATGACTCCATTCTAGTAAAACTATGACACTTAAAAGAGCTAATTCAATCATTTTAACTAAGCTAAATTCTAGTATACATATTCCAGTATGATTTGCTGTTATATTTCATTATGGATCTGTTGTTGTCAACTTCTCAGGTGGGACTAGGGAAAGATAAAAGGTTGGGTCACAGATGATTGTACTTCACTTCACATGTCACATTTAAATTCTCCAGGATGAAAGGAAGGAATGGTCATTTATGATCCACAGATTGTTGTAAGATTGAAATACACCCACTTTCTCCTTCCTTACTTGTCCACTATTGTCACTTCCTTTTTTAAGTACCTAAGCAGCACCACTACCACCCTCCAGAACTGTCAAACTGTTTATACTAAGTCATAACTCACTAGTGAAAATTAATTGGAGAGGACTCAACTCTGAATTAGGAATCATCAAAGTACTATTTTTTTCGTATCTTCAGTTGTAGGCTAAATTAAAAAAAACATGGCTAAACTAGAAAATGTCTTAAAACATAGAGTTTTAAAACATAGAGTCAATCTATTTATACAGTAACAGAAACTAATGTGCTTTAAATCCTTAACAATAGCTTGTTGTCTTGAGTAAATTAACCACAGCTTTTAAAATCCTGTTTATTTACTCTCAGAAAATTTCAGGTAAATTTCAATCCAACCCTTCTCTGAATTTTCACAAATTCTAAAGTAGAAGAATTCAAATTAGAAACTTGAATATATATGATATTTCTGTTTAAACAGCATTAATTAGGCTGCTTTGCACAGTGAGCAGTAGAATGTATCTTGACACAATTATTCCATGATCTGAAATCTAATGTTATTATTTTTTGGAAAAATAATTTGCCATCAAATTTAATGGACTATATTAGCTGCTGGTTTGAGTTGATGGTCTATACATACCAAGCCTTCTTTCTTTAAATATTTCTTTTTCTGTTTAATGGCTAATATGGACTTTCACTGAGTAAGCATCTGGTTTTATAAAGTGCTTCCTGATGCCAAAAACTTCAAAACACTGCACCCTACAATGTTAACATAATATTATTGAACATGTTTATGCTTAAAAGTGATCGTTACAAAGTTTGACTTAGAGTAATACAATTGTTAGACAGTGAAAGTTACCTTAAGAATACCTAAGATGATCATATAGAAGAGAGAGTTAAGTTGGCTTACTGTTTTACAAATGGAATTTGAAATTTAGAGAGAACACTTCAAGCTTGGAGCAAATGGAAAAATCAAAGGTAGTTTATATCAGTTACACACTCTGGGCAAGATGTTTATGTGTTGATAGTTTGTTCTCTCCCCTCAGATCAATGTGTCTATTTTACTGGCTAATTCTTATATTTATGATTCATAAAATACAAACATACTTTTCTTACTGAGTGAAAAGGGGGTGTGGATAGAGAAGAGTTGCCCTTATTTCACCTTGACAAAGAACTGTGTAAACATTTTGTACAACGAAATAGTAAATTGATTGAAATGCAGATTGCTTATTTTTTAAAAGCAGAGGCAGTATTGTATTTTTTGAACTTTATTGGGATTTAGAGGTTGATAATTCATCACATCCCTTTGCATGCTGAGTGCACATGAAAAAGAGACAAGGACCAGATAGAAATTAAAACATCAGTGTAGACTATGTTTCTATAGGAGTGTAGCCCCTTCAAGTCCTGCTTTTTATAGGACACATAAAGTAATCACAGCATTAAATACGCACCCATAACACTTAGTAAACATAAAAATCCCCAGCTGCTTCTGAAATGCTATGTTCTTAGGATTGTGGTTCTAGTACAATATAGACAGCTAAAGTCCAATATGGTAGCTGCTAGCCACATGTTACCATTGAGTACTCAAAATGTGGTTGTGATAGAGGAATTAATTTTTTGAATCTTAATTAAAATTAAAATTTAGAAATTGATACTCAGTTAACTTATGGAAGGCTTTTTAAGTCTGTTTGAACCAGGATGGCATGTGAATCTACCTTTTCAATTGAAAAATGTATGAAATCAAATAATTTATCAGTTATTTCTCATTAAAATGAAGGGGGACAATGGGGAAAAAAGGAACATATGTAATACTTTCAACAATAAAGATTTAAGTGTATATATATATATATATAAAAGTGGAAACTGAAAAATTCTTAGAACTGAACAATAATAAACTGTCATATGAAAAAAAATGAAAGAGCCAAATTGAGATATGATCTGAGTGTAAAATATACACAAGATTTCAAAGACTTAGTACAAAAAAAAATGTGAAATGGCTCATTAACAATGATTTACATTGATTGATTACATGTTAAATTAATCTTTTGGTAAATGGGGTTACATAAAATGTCACACTTCATTTTTTAAAAATTCATCTGTTTTTATTTTCTTATTGTAACTACTATAGACTTGTAAATAGTGGCTCACTTCATACTTTTATTAGACACACTCTATTGAAACTGTGAGGTAGACCTACACTAGACAGTAAATAAAAGTCCTTGTAGAGACTTCATTATGTCTAGTGGAAGGTGAATGAACTAAACACAGAAAGGAGAAAGAGAAAATCTGGCTTTTGGCTTTCCTGGAGGCCGACTTGTCTAGGCCCGTGGACGGCAAACTGCAGCTCGTGGGCCACATGCGGCTCTTTGGCCACTTGAGTGCGGCTCTTCCACAAAATACTATGGGCTGGGCGAGTCTATTTTGAAGAAGTGGCATTAGACGAAGTTTAACTTTAAAAAATTTGACTCTCAAAAGAAATTTCAATCATCCTACTGTTGATATTTGGCTCTGTTGACTAATGAGTTTGCCAACCACTGGTCTAGGCCATTTTGTGTGCCTGTGTGGCTTATGACCTTGAACTTCAATTTTTGAAATGTCCCATCAAGAGGTTACTTATGCTGCCAGATGTCTCTGTTCCATCCACAACCAAAGATTTTGAAGCTCTTATTAGCATCTTTGCTTGATACCTTTCCCCTAAAATTTACTTCCTCTAGGCCTTGGTTAGCATTAACTATTCAAATGGTGGTATAAAAATCCCCATTTACCTGTTACAGTATGACCTAGCTTTTTATTATTAAAACAATGAAACTTCTACCAATGCCCAGCGCTTCAAAATTATATATTCAAAGACTAGTGCAGACAGTGTAAAACATTGTGTTTCTGGTGTTCGGAAAAAAGTGCTGCCCTTGTTGATTTGAACATGCTCCTTTTGTAACAAAGGCTTTGCCCTTCCCCCCTGGACCGTGAAGCCCTCACAGAAGTGAAACTTCCTTCCAGTATAAATTCCCTGAGAAGCTCACCTCACCTAATGAATCTTTTTTTCTTGGCCCAATTTTCAAACTCTGCTTTGAGATTTAGGAAACCACAAGGGGGCCTACACTGCTGCCTCCTGTTGAGCTGTGGTTCTTACTCTTGACTGCATAGTGGAATCACCACATAGACTTATTTTAAAAAGTAAAATTCAGGATTGAGGCTTAACTCTACAAGGGGGAACCTGAAAAGAGATTGGCTAATCAGAGGACTCACTGGAGGTTTGGTGTATGAGTCAGCACTTTTTAACTTAGTTAATTTCCTTAAAGTCTGCAGCCCAAATAAAATTATGTAAAGGAAAAATAAAATAAAATAAGTTATGTAAAGGTAAAGAAGGATATTTCCTGCATTTTTTACATAAACTAAGGTGAACAGTGACTTTTTTAATATGTGGAATTATTACACTTGTTTTTGTTTAAGATATGTGTTAATGTTAATGTTGTTCTTTTGCTGTGTTTGAAATTCAGACTTAGAATTGATACTCTCTAAGTTAAAAGATGCAGGTATCTATCACATTATTTAGACAACATATTTCAGTGTTGCTTGCAAAATGTTTCAAATGCTCTGCACTTAATTTGAAAAATTTAGTGTGAATGTGACTTTAAATTCATCACCATATATTATCAGAAGGAACCTGAGAGCTATTAAAACTCATTTATTGGTGGAGCTGGTTTTGTAAGATCAGATTTTGCTAGACAACAAATGGTGGCCAAGAACCTGACCTCATGGGAAGAGGTTCTACTTTTAATTGATGTTCCATGTTGAGAGCAGAGATTCTAAGGATTGAGTGGATATTTGCCTTCAAGAAGTAAACCCACCTACCATTTAGGAGCTAAAGTTCAGAAATAAAACTTTGACAATGCGACTTTCAATAGATTGAAGCCAGACTGAGCCCTGGAAAAATCAGCAAAGCCCTGATACAAATGTACATCTCTCATACAGATAACACTCAACCAACAGTGATTTGTATCTGCTGTGGACAGTTATTATGCCTGTTATTGGCACTGAAGTGGTGTGAGTCACAGGGAGAACATGGACAACATTGATTCCCTTCAGAGATTGTGCCCTGAGAAACTTTTCCAGTTCTACTACACAATATGATATTTTAAAAAATCAACTTTGCACTCATTTTCTGACCCAGGTTTGTTGAACCGGATGAGGTATTGCTTTCAAGAAAAAAGAATAGACAAAAAGACTTCCAGCATGCAAATGAGGGCTTTCAATTGTTAATACTTCCATTCTCTTTGAACAGAAGGGCTCCACTAAGAAAAAACTGCCAGTGTTGAAATGTTTTTAAATAAGTTCTCATGCATTGGGTTAAATTGTATCCCCCACCCCTAAAAAGATATGTGGAATTCCTTACCACTGGAACCTGTGAGTGTAACCTCATGTGTGAAGTACAAATGTATTCAAGTTAAGTTGAGGTCATATGGGAGTCTGATGGGTTTTAATCCAATGACTGGTGTCCTTATAAGAAGAGGTAAATTTGGACACAGGTACTCAGAAAGAAAGCCACAACAGACAAATGCTGAGACTAGAGCTATGCATGTATAAGACAGGAACCACCAAGGATTGTTGGCAACCACTGGAAGCTGAGAAGAGGCAAGGAAAGATTATCCCATAAGGCCCTCAGAGGGAGATCATGGCCCTGCACACACAGACTTCTAGACTCCAGAATTGTGAGAGTATAAACTTCTATTGTTTTAAACCACCAAGTTTGAGCTAATTAGTTAGGGCAACCCTAGCAAACTACTATACAGATTATATCCAAACTCTGCCAATCTCTTCAAAAACCAAATCTCCATCCTTGCAGGACTATCATATAAAGCATAAATTCTCAAATTACTTGGAATGTCCTCCCACTTTTTAGAACTAGTCCCGAATTTATAAATGCTATAAGGTTATTTTATAAACCATGTTACCAAGAAATAGGCAAGTTTTTGCATTAAGAGTACATAGCTTTGTAACAATTAACCATCTGTTTATAATACTGTTAGGGATCAATGGTATCTCAAATGAAGCAGGGAAAACAACAGAAATATTCTATCTGCCAAGTTCTAGTCATTCATTATCTTAATAATTTGTTGTCTCCTGGAATCACTAAAAAGAGGGAATCATGCTGTGCTACAAAATAAACTTTGTAAAACAGGTAGTCTAATAGCAAATTAATGATGTGCCCACAAGATCAAGAGCCATAAAAAAAAAAAAAAAAGTAAGTTGCTACCGTGAAGCCAACAATGCAAGTTTGGAAGATTTCTCACAAGAAGGTAATATTTATATTCGCCAGGGAGTTATTTGGAAAAACATAGAGTAAAATATTCTAAGATGACTTTTCTCAGTGCCAATTAATATATATATATATATATTTTTTTTCTTTTTTTTTTTTTTTACTGGAGTTTAGGTATCTTATCTTGCTCTCTTGATATCATTCTTAATAACGGTGAAGCCTATATAGTGAAGTCTAAACCCTTTCATCTCACCTCTTGGCTTAATGATAGTATTAACAGAATGTGTTTATACAATGAGGCTTATTATCAAGAATGAAAAAGTTTGAAATAAATAATATTCATAAAAAGTAAAAAAAAAATAGAAGGAAAACATTGCTATTCAGACTGAGCCCTGGAAAAATCAGCAAAGCCCTGATACAAACGTACATCTTTGATACAGATAACACACAACCAACAGTGATTTGCATCTGCTGTAGACAGTTATCTCTTACTCAACTTAGAGAGATCTCTTACATGAGTATTAGTTATAATATTATTCATTAAGAAATGAATTTTACATAAGTCAATAAAGTTCGTTTCTCATTCTCATACCTATATGTAATATATAATATGTATTACAAACTATATATTTATAATATATTAAAATATATGTGTGTTATGTATAACAACCTGGCTTTATTTTTAAATAACCACAAAATGGCTTTACTATTCAAAAATCCTTCACAAAAATAAAGGACTCATATATTTCCCAGCCTGAATTAAAACTCTGTATTTGTTATCTCTGGAATCAAATTGTCTTTAAGATAATGACAGAATTTCAAGTGACAGCTTGGGATGACAGATAGTGAGCCATTATTTTCTTTCTTGTAGACTTTTTTTTCAAGCAGAGACAACTGATCATGACTTGTTTTCACGCATCTGTTAATCTGAACTCTTCCTTAATATCACCTAAGTGTTGCTCTCTCTGTACATTCTCTTCTGTCAGCCGGGCTCTTCCGATAGGATTATACCTCACCTAATCAAAAATGCACTCCCCTGCAAGAAAGAACTAAGTTTTCAGTCCCAAAGGACAGATAGTTTCTGTGAAAACAGGGACAAAAATGGCCCCTTACAAGTTAGACCAATGCTTTTTCAATACCATTGCAGGGGGTACCAGATGTGGCGCGGGGCCAAATCTGGCAGAGATCTCCCTTTTCTGCATCCAGCATGGAAAGAGAGATGGAAACAGTTCTGAATGGAGGCAGCCAGGAATTGAGAAAAATGAAGAGAGGATAGAAGAAAGTTGGATGGTGGGTGGGAGGCTGTCTTCTTTTTCATCTAGAGACAGGGTCCCAGAGCCCCTGCAGCAAATTTATTTTATATTCCAAAATACAAAGGAGTTTTACTGGAAAACTTAGCATAAAAGGACCTTGGATGGGCCCAGATCTTATTTCCTCATTCCTGGTGCTAGACTGGATTTACATACCAATACCCACTCCCAAGGACACCTGGGCAAATTCAAGAGTCAGTACTGATAATACATCTGCCTTCTTGGAGAGATGGCTCTGCCTGCCACCTTGGATTCAGCTGACAATAATTAAAGAAATGCCCTTGTCCCTTCCCACGGGCCCTCAATACACCAGTGTCATTATTAACTCACCAGCCCATTCTTTGGGAAGATACTAATGTATCTCTTTTGCATGACACAATATTCACGGTGTGGCAAAAGTAGTTTAAAGTTGTTTGTATGGAAAATAATACAATAATTAATCACTAATAATACAAGAATAAGCTGCGTGTTGCACACTCACAACTATAAACCTTCTTTTGCCCCACCCTGTGTATGCTTCATAGCTTCAAGGAACAGAGAAATTGTGCATAAATGAATTGTGCAAAATAAGATTGCACATAAGTTTCCATAGTTATTTACGTAGGCATTCAACAAATCTATTATATGTCTACAACATGCCAACTTTGTCCTGAAAGTTAATAATATAAATTAAACAAGATATAAATAGGCACCAACTTCATAGAGTTTGCAATTCAATTGGAAGAACGAGACAAATCAGTAGCTGCCTTGTAAAATTATAAGTATAATGTGAGAGGAATTTCCAAATACCAAGAGAGGCCATACATAGCTGGAATACTGAGCCCAATCTAAAGGGTCCAGAATAAATTCCATAGAGGAAGTGGCATGGAAGTTAAGACACGAAGGATAGGAGTTCACCAGTATGGAATTTATGATAATGCTGATATATCCTAATCAGTAGTGAGATTGTCTTTCAGCAAACCACTTCAAGACACCTTTGGAAATTGGCAGCATCGTCTTTGCTTACCCACTGCCAGAAAATATATTACTTAGCAAACCATGGGTTATAAATGCCTGATGCATCACTGTGATTATTACAGTACAGGTTTAAGACTGAATTGGGATAACTTGAAAACAAGAAATTTATCTGAATCAAGAAATTGGATGAGTTTCATGAAATAAAAATGGAATCTTAACCAAGACTAGAAAACACTGGACAGTCCAAACTCAGAGAGAAGACAGGTGTGGGATGAGGTGGATAAGAGGTTAACTGAAGGACTTGCTTGTATGCGTGCATATTAGCATAATCAGTGGACATAGATAATAGAGTAGTGGGGGCTTGACCTATGGGGAGGAAGTAGTGGGGTGGGAGTTAATCAGAGGGAAAAAGGAGACATATGTAATACTTTAAACAATAGGTAAAAACGTAGTTACTTTCAATGTACTGTGTATCCCATCTTGCTTTACCCTCCATTGCAGTATTTTCAATATTAGCACTAATTCCAATAATACCCTGTTTCCCCCAAAATAAGACAGTGTCTTATATTAATTTCTGCTCCCAAAGATGTGCTAGGTCTTATTTTCAGGGGATGTCTTATTTTTCCATGAAGAAGAATACGATACACATTTATTGTTGAACAACAACAACAACAAAAAACAAGGAAATTTATTACCTGTATACGGTATGGTAGTAGTTGTCATTATAAACCAGCATAACCAGACAACCTATGAATCTTACGGTATCAAGAATTTATTACTACCATTATTTCCATGTACAACAATCTATGGTACATTTACTGATACTGATATTTACCAGTATGAACACAAAGTAAGATTTATTCAATGACAGTCATGTCATCATCTTCTGGAACATCATCATAACAATCCAAACCCTGAATTTCCTGGTGAATTTCTTGTGACTCCATTTCTTTCAGAATCAGTGGACCAAATCTCTCATGTTTAGCAATAGCACTGTCCTTAAATGAGTACTTCTTGTCAAGGTAGCCTGCAATGCAACTGTCAGTGATTTTCTCCCATGAATTCTTCACCAAAGTCACAACCTCTTGCAGTTTAGGTTTCACAAAGTTTCCATGCTGATTTCTCCCCATTCTATTTTCAGTGCAGTCATTAATTTCTATGCGCAAATTGTCCTTGAATGGCTTGTTTATTGCAATATCAAGAATCATTATTTGATCTATTTTTCTTTCGTGAAGAAATTTCTTGATGTCTTTAGCGAGGTGAGTGCTGGCTGCATCCCAGACTAGCAGACCTATTTGGCTCCCTCGCATAACAAGCGGCAGCATTAAATCGACCCACTTCCTTATAATTGCTTGTGTGGCCCAGGCTTATTCAGTTTCAAGAATAAAAATATTATCAGGGAGGTCTTATTTTTGGGGGGATGCCTTATATTACAGTGAGAGGCAAAACTGGAAGTAGGTCTTATTTTCAGGGATGTCTTACTTTCGGGGAAACAAGGTATTTGGCTCACACTATATCAGAGATAGCTTAATGGTAGCTGTCAAAAGTCATACATTTATTATAACATGCATCTCTTGTGTCCACAATATGCATATTGACAATTTATTATTTCTTAGAATTTTCTGTGATATATTCTTTGTTGAATCTTATGACTAAAGAGGGCAGTTGAGAGATCTCTTACATGAGAACTTCCTAGGGATAAAGGACTCATATATTTCCCAGCCTGAATTAAAACTCTGTATTTGTTATCTCTGGAATCAAATTGTCTTTAAGATAATGACAGAATTTCAAGTGACAGCTTGGGATGGCAGATAGTGAGCCATTATTTTCTTTCTTGTAGACTTTTTTTTCAAGCAGAGACAACTGATCATGACTTGTTTTCACGCATCTGTTAATCTGAACTCTTCCTCAATATCACCTAAGTGCTGCTCTCTCTGTACATTCTCTTCTGTCAGCCGGGCTCTTCTGATAGGATTATACCTCACCTAATCAAAAATGCACTCCCCTGCAAGAAAGAACTAAGTTTTCAGTCCCAAAGGACAGATAGTTTCTGTGAAAACAGGGACAAAAATGGCCCCTTATAAGTTAGACCAATGCTTTTTCAATACCATTGCGGGGGGTACCAGATGTGGCGCGGGGCCAAATATGGCAGAGATCTCCCTTTTCTGCATCCAGCATGGAAAGAGAGATGGAAACAGTTCTGAATGGAGGCAGCCAGGAATTGAGAAAAATGAAGAGAGGATAGAAGAAAGTTGGATGATGGGTGGGAGGCTGTCTTCTTTTTCATCTAGAGACAGGGTCCCAGAGCCCCTGCAGCAAATTTATTTTATATTCCAAAATACAAAGGAGTTTTACTGGAAAACTTAGCATAAAAGGACCTTGGATGGGCCCAGGTCTTATTTCCTCATTCCTGGTGCTAGACTGGATTTACATACCAATACCCACTCCCAAGGACACCTGGGCAAATTCAAGAGTCAGTACTGATAATACATCTGCCTTCTTGGAGAGATGGCTCTGCCTGCCACCTTGGATTCAGCTGACAATAATTAAAGAAATGCCCTTGTCCCTTCCCACGGGCCCTCAACACACCAGTGTCATTATTAACTCACCAGCCCATTCTTTGGGACTCCTTTTACATTGGAACTCAGCTGGGAACATGATTCAGTAAAAAATTATTATCTCTTGGACCACTCTTTAATTTAAGAAAATAAAAAATATATTTTGTAATGTTTTAATATCACAAAAAAGTTCTTGCAACTAGTGATAAAGTGAATTTGCAGGTATATATATTTAAACACTATCACCATGTGGAATGTTTCTCGAACCACTGATTGTTTATGACAGTGGTCAGCAAACTCATTCGTCAACAGAGCCAAATTAGTCAACAGTACAACGATTGAAATTTCTTTTGAGCACCAAATTTTTTAAACTTCTTCTAATACCACTTCTTCAAAATAGACTTGCTCAGGCTATGGTATTTTATGGAAGAGCCACACTCAAGGGGCCAAAAAGCCACATGTGGCTCGGAAGCCTCAGTTTGCCGACCACAGGTATATGGTATAGCTATGTCTAGGAATGCATGCTTAAGACACTATGACACTAAATCGCCCAATAATAGAAACTGATTTCTAAAGGTGTTATAAAAAAATCATTTATAAGAAAACCAGGTACCTGCAGCGACTTCACAAGATAAGTCCTTTTAACAACTCTTCCTACTGTAGTGATCTTGGAGTGATTAACCATGTACAAAGTGCATTACTGCTCCTTTGCTGTGTTAGCATTGCATTTTCAAAATGAAAACAAGTCTGCTAAAACACACATCAAATGTATAAAGTAGGATGAAAACATATGGTTTGGTCATGAGGTCTTGCTTTCAGATTAGGTCCCCAAACAGTATAAATTTAGAAGAAAAAATAATTTAAGAATATGATAAAAGGGGAAAACTCCAGGTTAACGTGTTAAGAGAATGAGCATTTCAGATTTGAACTAGAAAGAGTACAGTCTCTCTTAGTACTAACAAGTTATGGTTTTCCTTTTCTGATCTTCTTGCTTGAGTTCAGAGATTGTGAAACCACAGGTTGAGGCTAATAATTTTGTGTCAAGGATAAATAGGTCTCACCTAGTTTTGTATTGGCTTAAAATTTAGCCTACAGTATTTTATATTTCATCAGCTTACCTATTTTAATTGATTATTGTGATCTTTTATTTTTCAAGTCACCCAATAAATATTTATTCAGCAACTAACCTGTGCTAAGTACTTTGCTAGTACTAAAGGAAGCATTAAAAAACATTCACAACTATCCTATGAGATAGGCATTATCGTTACCTCTATTTAACAGATGTGAGAGTGAGACAAAAGTATGTTAGCTGTCAGGGCCACATGGTAGTAAATGGCAGAACTGGTGGTTAGTTTGGGTCCTCTGAGAAGCAGACAGGAAGATAAGATGAAATGTGCAAAAGATTTAAGGTGTTTGCCTGGGAGTGAAAGAAGGTAAAGAAGTTGGATGAGGCTGGGAAAGTCTGAGACCATGAAGCTGATCTGACCTTGTAGAGGAAGGGAAAGGGAATTGGTTAGGGAAATTCTTAGACTGATGTGCAGTTCTAGGACTTGATGGCAAGGCTGATCACATAGGAATAGGCCTGCCTGTGTATCCCCACCATGCCGGGTTGGGAAGAGAAGCTCAGGTATTAATATGGTGGTGGCTTCACCAGTTAGTTTTAGTCTCTGCATCAGGAAAGCTGAGATACCATTTCACTGACATCAGAGCTGGGACCCCCAACCACTATGACTGAAAGATCAGCATGACCAGAACAATCTGATTGATTGGTCGCTATGATACACACTGACCACCAGGGGACAGATTAGTTCAAGAGCTGCCCCCTGGTGGTCAGTGCATGAGTGTGCACTGCTCAGCCAGAAGCCAGGCTCACAGCTGGTAAGTGCAGCTGCAGTGATGGGAGCCTCTCCCACATCAGCATCCACAACTCACAATGGGAAAGGGCGCAGACCAGGCTGAGGGACCCTACCCGGGCACAAATCCCTGCCCTGGGCCTCTAATATCTTTACGTGTAGCATCTTTTATTCTTGTACGTAATCCATTCTTAGAGCCCACTTCTGTTTATATCACAGCTAGAATAGTCAAGGCAAACATTATGCTTTTCTTCCAGGAAAACACGTAGAAATAACCCAGATTGGAAAATGGAATGAAAGGAGGATGGGATCCTCATGTGGCTTCAGCCATGACCCAGTATCCTCTCAGAGGGTAAGAGCAGACAGATTCTTGCTCACCCCCAGGTGTGACAACAGGGCCTTTTCACAAGACTTCCTTTTCATGAAGCTAACTGAACATCTCCTCCTATTTTGTTTTACTTTTATATAAAAATGAGATCATGTAACATTTGTCTTTCTTTTTCTAACATACTTCACTTAGCATAATGCCCTCAAGGTCCATTCATGATGTTACAAATGGCAAGATTTTATTATTTTTATGGCTAAATAATATTAACTATATACATATATGGGTATATATCACATTTTTAAATCCACTCATTCATCAATGTACACATAGGGTGTTTCTAAATGTTGGCTATTGTAAATAATGCTGTAATGAATATAGGAGTGCATATATCTTTTCAAGTTAATGTGGTATTTTTCTTAGTATAAATACAGAGAAGTGGAATTACTGGATCATATGGTAGTTCTATTTTTAAGTTTTTGAAGAACCTCCATACTGTTTTCCACTGTGGTTGCACCAATCTACGTTCCAACAAACAGTGCATGAGGGTTCTCTTTTCTACACATCCTGCCCAACACTTGTTATTTCTTGTCTTTGTAATAACAGACATCCTAACAGGTGTGAGGTTTTTATTTGCATTTCCTTGATGACTGGTGATGTGAGCATCTTTTCATGTATCTGTAAGCCATCAGTATGTCTTTTTTGGAAAAATACCTATTCAGATATTCTGCCCATTTTTATCATACTTTGTGTGCTATTGAGTTGTATGAGTTCTTTATGTATTTTGGATATTAACCCCTTATTCAGTAGGTTGCCTTTTTATTTTTTTAATGGTTTCTTTTGCTGTGCAGATTTTTTTTTTAGTTTGATATAGTGCCCCTTGTTTACTTTTTCTTTTGTTGCCTTTGCTTTTGGTATCAAATTAAAAAATATCATCACCAAGACTGATGTCAAGGAGCTTACCACCTATGTTTTCTTTCAGGAGATTTATGGGTTTTGGTCTCATGTTCAAGTCTTTAATCCATTTTGAGCTAATTTTTGTGTATGGTATCAGATTTAGGTCCAATTCTATTCTTTTGCATGTGGCTGTTCAGTTTTCACAGCACCATTTATGGAAAAGACTGTCTTTTTCCCATTGAATATTCTTGGCTCCTTTGTCATAAATTAATTGGCCTTATATGCATGGGTTTATTTCTAGGCTCTCTATTCTGTTCCTTTGATCTCTGTGTCTGTTTTTTATGCCACTACCAAACTGTTTTGATTACAGTAGCTTTGTAACCTAGTTTGAAATAAGGAAATGTGATGCCTCTAGGCTTTTTCTTTCTCAAGATTGTTTTCACTACTCAGAGTCCTTTGTAGTTCCATACAAATTTTAGGATTGGGTGTTCTATTTCTGTGAAAAATGCCATTGGAATTTTGATAGGGATAGCATTGAATCTGTAGATTGCTTTACATAGTATTGACATTTTAATAATGTTAATTTTTTCCAATTCATAAGCATAGAATATATTTCCATGTATTTTTTAGTTTCCTTCATCCATGTCTTATAGTTTCCAGTGTACAGGTCTTTCAAATCTTTGGTTACATTTATTCCTAAATATTTTATTCTTTTTGATGCAATTGTAAATGGGACTTTTTCTTAATTTCTCTTTCTGATAGTTTATTGTTAATATATAGAAATACAACAGATTCTTGTATATTGATTTCTTACCCTGCAACTTTATGGAATTCATTTTTTAGTTGTTACGTTTTTTTGGTAGTCTTATGGCTTCTATATATAATATCTCTGCTTTTTTGTTTCTGTCGTTTGCATTAGGGGGAGAATGTCAATGAGGTTAAGTGACATAATCTAATGTCCTGCAAGTGGGGGCAGGATTTGAATTAAGTCTGTCTGATCTTAAGGTCATGTTCTTTCTCTTGAATTGTCCTTATACCAGATAGATATTGCTTGACTTTTATGAGGTACTTTTTCCTGTACTGTTGCATTTGAACCATAACATGAACTTCCACTTTATAGAGGACTTAAAAAGTGAAGTGACAGAAGGTCTATTGATTCTTTTCTCTCCAACCTGCTACCCCTCCTCCACCCCATTTGATACTCTTCCCCCTTTTTCAGCTCCCCTCACAAATGAGGTTATTTTAACAGGTTACCAACTTCCCACTGCAGTGTGCAGACTTTTCTTTCTTCATTCATTCTCTCTATTCTTGTTTGACCCATTTTAAAATTACTACCACCCCTAGGGGGAAAAGCTAGTGACAGAGGAAGGAAGAGAATTCATTCTGGCTTCACCCACCTATTACAGGTGCCCCAGGGAAATAGAGACGTCTTCTCATTCTGTGTGTCCCAGTTTACTGAAATATTTATGGGGTATTACTTGGCTCTTTTGGAACTTCTCTATTTTTGATGCTATCATACCACATATTTTCTAGACTTTTTTCTTTCAAGTATTCACTATAAAATACAACTTTGTAATTCTTAATCTTAGCAGCTGATTATATTTTTGAAGCCCACAAGCACCATTTGCAAGGAAAATGTAAGTCTTAAATCATTCATTATTAATCAGAAAACAGCAAAAGTGAAAGAGAATAAATATTACTTGATTTATACTTATGAAGTGATGTTCTTATTTTTTTAATTGTGAAGCACATTTACTTTTATCTAGAGGTATAAAGATTCACCAATCTAGCTTCTAAGGATAGAGGGCAGGTTTTATGATGAGCTTTTTCAATAAATATATATCATGATAGATTTTTGGAAGGAATGTTGGTGATATTTCTAGTTCAAATTTCTCATGCATTCAACTTCACAAAATTATGTACAAAGAAGAAAAAGGCAAATCTTGATTTAATTTATTAATTATACTTTGGAGGTTTTTATTTATATATTAGTAAAAATAAAATAAATATATCCATCCCTCAAATCCATCTTAGTACAGAATCAGAACTGAAGATGATTTTCTGTCACCTGAATGTCTCCTAAATATATCCATAGGTATCCTTCTCATTTGAAATTCAAAGAATGAAAAAAATGAAACAATAACTAAAAACAAAAAATATAGTATATGTTAGGTATTATCTACCAAAAAATATTTCATGTCTTTGATAAACAAGTAAAAGAAGTGATAATACCCCATATATGTGCTGACCAAAGCCTAAATGTGAACATTCAATAAAACAAAAATGATAAGAAAAATTTTAGTTTGGCATTAGATTAACAATAATGCTTATTGGTTGTAGTATTGGTATCCTAATTTCATCTTGGTATATAGGAATGCTTGTTTCAAAGAGAGATCTAAATTATATAAATTGGCCTCCTTATAACCAAGGAATCTAAGCACAAATCTTTGTTAAAATAAAAGAGTGGGGAGTATTATTAGCAGCCTTAAAAATTATCCAAGAAAAATACAAAAAATAAATGTCCCTTTTGCCTCAAACTCATCTCTACTGGATGTTTCAAGTTAATACATTCAGGGCAGGAACAAGCAAGGTAAGTAAATAAACAAACAAGAATGCATAACATACTTTCAGCAACTGGAATAGATTTACATCTTGATGCGTTTGTGGCATCAGTTCCTGTAAGTGCCCCTACCTTCTTCAGAAGCAGACAAAAGTGCAAAAGTGTTAACACAATTCAGAAGTATTTCACATAGATAAAATATTAGATGTACCGGTTAATAATTTTTCAATAGATGGAGTTACACACATATGCGATTTGATATGTATGCTATTTTGTTGTATTGACAACAAGCTCCAAAACTTCATATGTCAAATTTTCTGAAGGTGTTATCATAGATACTTTTATGCTTAAAAATGAATTTTGTGCCAAAAAAAAGCATTTGTGGGAGGTTTTAATTCATTATTTTAAAGAAAGTCATCATATACTTTGGGAAACTTATGGTGAACATGCTCCATCTAAAGATACTTGTGAATGCTGGTTTAAACACTTTAAAAGTGATAATTTTGATGTGAAAGACAAAGAATGTCCAGGTCAACCAAAAAAGTTTGAAGACCAACAATTACAAGCATTATTGAATGCAGATGCAAGTCAAATTCAAAAACAACTTGCAGATAGATTAAACGTTGCTCAGCAAACAATTTTTAGTGGTTTACCTGCAATGGGAAAGATTTTAAAGGAAGGAAAATGAGTGCCACATCAGTTGAATGAAATACAAATGGAAAACCAAAAAGTCATCAGTAAAATGTTGATTCAGTGGCATGAAAGAAAGTTTTTTTTTTGCATCACATTTTAACTATCAATGAAAAGTAGATTTATTTTGAGAATCCCAAATGCATAAAATCCAGGTCAACCATCAACATCAACTGCAAAGCCAAATCGATTTGGAAAGAATACAATGCTCTGCGTTTGGTGGGCTCAGGAAGGTGTGGTGTATTATGAACTTCTAAGACCAGGTGAAATTGTTAATACTGATCACTAACAACAACAATAATCGATGTGAACCACACTTTGATCATGAAATGACCAGAATGAGCCAAAAGACACGGCAAAGTAATTCTGCTTCATGACGACGCCCATCGCACACTTCAAAACCAGCTAAAGACACCTTAAAAACCTTATCTGGGAAGTGTTAACCCACCCTTGTATTCACCAGACCTTGCTCCTTCAGATTACTCTTATTCTGATTGATGGCACATGCACTTTCTGAGCAGCACTTCAAAACATACAAGGAAGTGGAAAATTGGGTCTCTGTATGGCTTGTCTCAAAACAAGAAAAGTTCTATTGGGACAGTATCCACAAATTACCTGAAAGGTGGGGGAAATGTGTAGCTAGTGATAGACATTACTTTGGATAAAGCACTTTTGATGTTTCTCTTGAAATTACCATGTTTTCTTTGATTACAAAATTCAAATTATTAATCAATATACCTAGCATATGAAAATAGAGGATGGAGGTTAGGAATAAAGCTCCAGGGTGCACCTGGGGCTAAATTTCAAGACAGTAAAAGTCATCATGTGACCCAACAGAGAATCATTTGACTTTTTCCACACTGAAACCCAACTAGATCAACTACATTCCACCGTACATACAGGGGGTGGGGCAGGAGGTGGGCCTGGGGAGCGCAAGAAAATCCCAGATTACTGTGCCCTGTGTTTTCCATTCTCCTTTGTACTTGTGTCTTAATATGCTTCCTTGTCTCTTTCTGTCCTGCTCTCTATTGTCACTTTCTTTTCCCACTTTCTTTTATACCTCTTTCTTTTGCTCTACTTCAGTGTCTAATTTGCTACTAAAGGTTATTGTTTTGTTTTTCTTTAATCCTTGTCTTTTTTTCTCTTATTACTTATCATTCTTATTATTGTTGTTCAGGGCTTTATGTTTCTTTTCCTTAATTTCAAAAATGGATTAGAATGCTTTATATCTCTCAAAGTCAGAATAATTTTTATTTGTATGAAAACAGTGTGTGTGTGTGTGTGTGTGTGTGTGTGTGTGTGTGTGTGTGTGTGTGTGGTTGTGAGTGTGTGTATCCCACCAAAGAGGGGACAAATGCCATTTTTCTTGTTATAGAACAATAAAAGTATTAAGCACTCTTATTTCAGTAACACCAGACAATGGATAAATTTGCAAAATTAGTTATTGGCTGCTTTACAAAACTTTGGAGTTTTATTTTATTTAGTAAAATAAATATTTGCATTTTTTTCTTTGCCTCCACAATTACAGTTTTTTAAAAATACCGCTGTGGCTGTTGACATTGCCTACTTTGCTCTAATTAAGTCATGAGGTCAAAATAATACCTTCTACAAAGCCTGAATGTAGGACACTTACTTGTATTCATATGTTTAGCCTGTGGATGCCCAACAGCTACAGACCTCCAGGGACACAGGAAAGAAAGTTAGGCTTGTGAGCTTGCTGCAGGGAAGGACAGTACACACCATGAGGACCTGGCAGGGATATCATAGGGTTTGAACTGATGCTGGGTTTTTAGGGGAAGAGTTTAAAGAAGTGAGGATTTGTTCTGGATTGTGTGCTGATGGGAAATAGATACAATGTGAAGGTTCAGCGTCTTAGTACTTCTTCCTATGAGATGAGGAAGGAGAAGCTGCTATATGGGTGGAGTGTTGGGGGATCTGTCATTGGGAAAGAGGCAATCTGCACTCATGTTAGACAGAAGAGAGCGCTATTTGGCTCTTTTTAATTATCATTATTTGTTTGTTTATTGTGCAGTAGCTGATGATTGTTTAGTCTTTGATTATTTATGTTTAGTGTTTTACACTTTAAAAATAGCAAATCATTCAAAAGAAATTTAATGTGAGAAGAAAAGTCTAAATTGGAAGAATGAGTTGACAGGCTCATTCCAGTGTTTAGTGGCTGCTTAAATATTCCCATTTTATGCATATTAGAAATTTATTGGGCTGGCCCTGGTAAAAGCAAAGTTTGTAGGGAGTTTTGGCTTTCCCCTGCATTAATTCCAATACTAAGTTTTTCATCACTTGATTCTGAGTATTTGATTTCACTTTCAGCCTCAGAGTAACATTTTCTAGCCATCATTTAGGTATATTTTTAAATGGGAAGTTTAGGGTTTTATTTTATAAGGTTGTTATCATAAAATTGCATGGATTGCCTTTCTCTGTTACAGGGAGTGATGTGTACAATGGTGGAAGAGGTTTTCTAGGAGAGCTGCTGGAATAAAGATTTCCAGAGGACCCCACAGAAGAATGATATGCAATATTAAGTTTTACTTGTGTTAACTTATATCCCTCGGTTTGCAAAGTCCCAGTTACCTTAAACAAGTCCTGAAAATGTGCAGCTGGAGAATCAGCAGAGCTAAAAGCAAAGTCCAAAATTTCTGTTTCATGGTAGAGCTGAGTCCTGCAGAGCATCAGGCTAGTTGTAATCTACTAGTCCACTGGTGGGCAACTTTTTGAGCTTGGTGTGTCAAAATTCACCCAAAGACCGAGCATAACTCGTGTAGTATATCATTTCAAGAAAATAAACCATTATTCCATGATATTTGTAGTTTAAATAACAAAAATGTATAATTGTAACATGTAACTGTATTTAATAAACCAAAAACTAATTATTTAACGTACCTGTTTAGTGACTTCTTTGTTCATCTGTCAGTTGGTTTCTTTTGTTGGTCTTGATATTATTTAACTTGTGGGGGGTGCCATGAAGTAAGATAAGTGAGGGGGAGGGGGAATTCTTTAACTAACCTGCCTATTAGTGACTTTTTTGTTGCTGAATTTTATTGGCTAAACCTTCAATTTATGGTTGGTATTTTGTACACTTCAAGCCCAAGCAAGCGCTACTAACTTCATCTGTCAATCTGTTTCTTTTGTTGGTTTTGATATTATTTAACTCTGAGAATTAGGTCTCACAAAAGTACATAGAGGGGAAAATTTTGAGTAAAGTCATTGCTATATTTTTCAGGGTGCTAAAAGTGTCTGGTAATCGGTTCCAGGCACTCCAAATGTCCTGTTTGTAGTGGCATTCCTCTTGATTCTTCAAGTGGCACCTTTTCAGATTCTCAAGCTTTGACCTCAAGTCAACAAACACGTGAGCCCAGATGCTATCTTGAAATTCTGCAAGTTGCATCTCCAAATCATCAATTTGCATCCATTGGAAACAATTCCAAACTACTGTAGACTACTACATCAAAATACTTAATTATTTTTTATGGTCTGTTCTAGCTTCTAAATTGATTAAATCTATCACTGAACTGGTCAAGTAATGAGTCTAAAACATGCTGGTACTTTATATGCAAGGGTTCCATTTCATTTTGTACAGCTGCACTGGCCTTCTCAAAATACTTTGTTACTCGAGGAAAATATTTATAAGTTTTAGTTTCTACATCTCGCTTGAAAATTTAAAGTTTACTTTCAAAAGCTTTTATGTATCCAAACATCAATACTTTTGCCAAAACCTTGTAACTTTAGTTCAATTCATTAATATGAACAGAGAAATCTGTAAAAAAAAATATCAGGGTGTTGACCCACTTATCATCATTGAGCTGAGAAAAGTTTCCCATATCCTTATCCTCAAGAAATACCTTAATTTCTTCAAAGCACTCCACAAAGTGCTCAAGAACTTTGCCTCAGCTCAGCCATCTTACATTATTGTACATCAGCAGTCCACTGCAGGTGGAATCAACCTCCAGTAAAAGTGCAGAAAATCCTTGCTTGTGAAGGGGTTGAGCAGCTATTAAATTAACTATTTTTGTAACAAGTGACATTAAGTCGTTTAAGTCGGTGAATCCTGCCTTAGCACATAAAACCTCCTAGAGAATAATACAATGAAAAGGCACAATCAGATGTCCAATAGCTTCCGTAAACAATTTGACAAATCCGACTTTTTCCCCCGTCATGTTTGGTGCCCCATCTGTCATCACTGACACAACTTGAGAAATATCAATGCTTAGGTCACGGAATGTTTGTATAACAACCTGACATATTTTGCTTCCTGATATACTTGTTGGCACTGATACTAACTTTATCAAATCTTCTCTCATTTTGAGACCATCAGAATATCTACCAATAATGGCCAACTGAGTATGTGATGTGACATCAGTAGTTTCATCAAGAAATATCAAAAAATATTTACAATTATTTATGTCTCTCTCTAATTGATGTTGTATGTTTATGTTCAGTCTCATTATTCAGTCATTTAACCTTGATATTTTTACTAAATGGTAACTCAGTTATTCTCTTAATAATTGCATCTTTATTCTGCATATCGTGAAATAGAACTGGTGCACATCTTAGGAGAATTTCTTTAATAAATTCTCCCTCACTGAGTGTTTTTCCATGCTGAGCTATAGAGTGAGCTATGCTCCAACTTGCAGATGTTAAATTTGTAGTCTTTTATAAATTTAAGGATGGAATTAGATTGGCTCTTATAAAGGTATAGCTGCCTGGAAATGTATTCCTTCCTTTCATCCTCACTTTTATTCAAGAGCTGGGAATGATTAGTTTCAAAATGTCTATTTATATTCCACATTCTGCTTACTACCATTTAAGTACATAGAATGCAAAATGATCTGCCATTTTTTTCTGTAATGCCATACATCTTGGTCCATGTCTCTTGAAAGGGTCGGCTACTGCTACTACCACTTCCTTTACTTAACCTTGGGTTTTTTTTTGGGGGGGAGGGGTTCTCCATTAGGGGTGCAGTGAGAGAAGATAGAATTATAGATAGCCTATTAGCCCTGCAGGCAATTAGGGGTTAACTAGACTAACTGACCACAAGATGGCACATGTAACTGTCTTTTAGGAAAGGGCATGGTTAATGAGCAAAAATAGGGGTTAATAAGGATGCACAACAGTAATAGTAGTGAAATGGAGTATGCACTATGCTGCAAAATGATGTTCCTTGTATAAATTAAGGTGGCTGCCGCTATGTCTAACAGCGGGAAACAGCACCCATAGCACAGGCCCTCGCCTCTCCCAGCCTCCCCCTCACTTAACTCAATAATGATGGTCAATTAGAAATCCATGACATCGCAGAACAGTAGATTGGATGATGGTTGCTGTGGTTATGTGGTTGCTGGTAATGGCGATCACAGGGCCCACAGAGGTGCATCCCCAGTGGCATTCCGCTGCTCCCTGATCCGCCGGCCAGAAGTGAGGTCAAAGATCTCTTAAGGGCCTAACCAGAAGTCCCAGAACTAGACGCTCTGTGCCGGAGTTCTGTTGTTTTGGCCTACGGACCTTTGGTGCAGAGTGTCTACACTACACTACAGCAAATGTTTCATCCTTGGCTATTGCACCTGGCCATGCCGTAGCTGAGGATGAAACAACCTTCTTGGCACGTGGCCACATACTTCTCTGTATGTCACCGCATGTGGCCGCGTGCCGTCGAAAATGACTATGTGTGTCAGTGCTGACATGCATGTTATAGATTCACCATCATGGTACTAGTCCATTGAGTGGAGTCCATGTGGCCATAAGCCATGTAGGTTCTACATGGATTCCACTCAATGTTACCATGTAGTTGGAAGCTGTGAGTATTAGGCAATTGTGGCATATTGTGTGCAAAGAAGTAAAGTGTAGTATATGACAGTGGTTGGCAAACTCATTAGTCAACAGAGTGGCAAACCGCAGCTGTGGCTCATGAGCCTCAGTTTGCCAACCACTGATATAGGTGAATGCAGGGGGTACAAGAGAGCCAGGAGCATAAAAGGGCCAAGAGAGAGAACTCCCTTTGTTTAGGAGTTTATGTATCTCCTATTTTGCACTCTTGCAGTGGCCACACATGTTGTAGCCAAAGATATGCATCCAGGTGTGACTGAAAATCACCTTTCCTACATCATTCCAACCTTACCAGGCGTGTTTCTATTGTCCAGTCCCTTCTCCCACCTATCTGCAGGTAACAAACCTTGGGAGTGTTAAACTGCAGCTTCCTGGCAAAGCTTCACAAATGGCATGCCCATATTTTATAGTCTTCCCTTTATTCCTTTCCTCTTAAGTAATTAATAACTGGGATAATTACAATGTTATCATTGTGACATATGGGTATTTTTTTTCCATTGTAAAGAATAGAATCTCTAAGAAAGGTAGGCTTTGTTTTATTTTGAGAAAAATGAATTACCTTTAGGTATAAAAATCATAGCAAAAAAATGATTCAAGTGCCCATCAACCAGTGAATAGATAAGCAAACTATGGTATAGTTTAACAATGGAATATTACTCAGTAATATAAGATAACTAAATATGGATACATGCTATAGTGTATGAACCTCAGTAATATTCTGAGTCAAAGAAGTCAAACAAAATAAGGTCATATATATAAGTCCATTTATCTGACACACCCCCAAAAGACCAATCTTTAGACAGAGAAAGCCTTGGGTCTGGGAGTATAGGAACAAATGAGCCTGGAGATGATAGAAATACTCAAAAACTGGGCTATGGTGATGGTTACATAGCTCTATAAGTTAATTTTGAGGAAATTTATCAATTTTTTTTACTTTTAAATGAAAATTTATAAATTGGTAAATTTAAAAACTTTGTGTGTAACTATCACCACAATCCAGTATTTTTAGGGCTGCTTAGAAAACCATTGTTTGTCCCATCACCTATGTAAAGTAATATTTTAATAAATTTCTTATTGGAAAATTATCATCCTTGTGCTTCTACTTGACATTGTAAAAGCTCCGACTCATCCCAAGCATGCTCTTTTGTCACACATATCACATTGAATAATAATCCTTTCCTTATTTAACTGTCTGTGGAATTCTTATTTGGAGTTTAAGAGCATAGATTTAAGAATAAGTCAAATGCCAGTTCTGCCATTTACTTGGGCTTTTCTGGGCCTCGATGTCCTCAACTGTAACATGGTTATTTTTTAAAGATATGTGAGATAATGTTTGTACAATGCATACCATTAGTACATAGTAATGATTCAATAAATGATCATGATGATGATGATGATGATGATTTGATCATCAAATCAAGGTTAATTCTTATCCTCTAGCATTTAACAAGTATTTGACTAAGCTTTTGCACAAGCCAATTTCTCTTGCAAATCACTTACATTTTAATCATTTGGTAATAATTTGATTTTTTAAATGTGTTTCCGTTCCTTCAAATGAAGTTGCTATTCATTATTTGTCCAAATGTATAGCAATTTTCAAAACCCTTAACTATATTTTTCTCTTTTTAGCAAATACTTAGGTAGATTTAGAGAATAATTCATTCAAGTTTAATGAATTAAACTTAGCCCATTATTGTCAATCTCAAATATTTCTTTGTTTTTTATGAGTGAAAAAGATTATTTTAGAACCTTTAAAAATAACTTTAATTTCATCCTGGAAAGAATAGGTCAACACATATCAAATTGTTTTGAGAACATACATATTAGATAGTTTTCTTTTGGGTTGGATGGTGACAAGCCATACTATTATTAAATAAATTTTTATGGAACTGAAAATTCTGGGCTCAGTTTCAATGTTTTATTTAATATTTATTGTCTCCAACTTTCTTCTAACAAAACTCGATCAAGATGTTTGTTATCCTTGCAAATTTTACTCTAGGTGGTTTACTATCCTTGGCATTTATTCTGCTAAGGTTTTCCCAATGGTGCACACTTGCGTGGATTTATTACTGACCTCCGTTGTTCTTAAAGAGGCCCTCGGTCTTGTCCTCCATGATCTAGTAAGCTGTAATTTCACAATCCTTAGAGGGTCACCCTAACACAATGTCAGGTACACTTCTGAACATTGTAATTTCAGGTGCTTTCAATGTGCAAAGTAGCAAATTGATAGGCATGGAGATTTCTGACAGCTTCTTTCCCAGAGTGAATGGCACTCCTGGGACCAGGGTTCCATGTGAGAAAACAAGTTCTCCACTATTGGCTGGAGGAGCTGTCCTGTGGACTACGTGTGTGATGAGGAGGGTGTAATCTGCACTAGGCTGGCTGCAGACTCAGGGTCACCAAGCAGCTCTTTCAAAAATGCAATTGTCAAGAGAATATTTTCTGAGATTCTGACAGGTGTCATTCAGATACGACAAACTCGCCTTCCAATTGTAGTCTGGTTTACTAATTCTGGAGAAAGATAGAACGTTGTTGTTGTTTTTTTCAAAGGTCAAAACCATTTTAAACAAGGGCAAGCACGATCCTGCTGTAAAAATGCAGCAATCTAGTGTGTGTTAAGTCTGGTTAGGAGCTGTGAGAAGTGTTATGTTTGCCTCTTGTGAAAGGGCACTTTCATCAAAAGACTGATGGCAAGATGTGCTATGAATTTGTTGTTCAATTTCTCCTGCATCTGCATGAAATTGTGTCTTTGAAACCATATATTACTGAAATGAGCAAAGCTGAGGAGAAACACATGCTCTGAAATAAACAGAAAAATACAGCTGCAGAGCAGACTGCTTTGCTCACTTGCAACTGTCTCATGGTGGTCATCCACAGGGGGTGCTGAGCATTAGAGATTTGTAGGGATTTGGGCAGTGGGGATTGTTTTCCCCATTACAACATTTATGTCTTTCCTTAATGGTGTATTTCCTTAGGTGGGTAATGACAGTTAGAGGAAAGGTCAATGTCTGCTTTTCAAACGTAGCATGAAAATGAAGTTTAAAAGCCCAGTACAAAACACAGTGGTGTTGAGACAGATTTCTCTAGCAGCACTCTCACCAATGGAATAAAAACCATCCTCTCTTGTAGCTTGAGCACTCACTCTAGCCCTCTCAGTTCTGAAGAAGAGAGAGTGTTTGGGGAAGTGGTCTGCATTTCCTTGATTCAACAGTTGGACTTCTGCTCTTCTCTATAGCTCATCACTGCACACACACCAGCCCTTCCCAAGCCCATAATGCAGCCACTCCATGAGCAAAAGAAATAATAGGCAAGGCCTTGTGCATGATCTTTCTCCATGGCTCATGTAGTACAAATGGAGGTAGGTTTTTAGCTGAAATCCACAATGCTAAAAGAGGACCAGATTGAGATGGGAGCCTCGGGACTATTCCATGCACTTGAATTGGGTTTGAGATACTCAAGGGGAGTTGCAAAATGAACAGTAGGATTTACAAGTCTGAATCCCAGAGGTGAGAGCTGGATCCAGTGCAAACCAAGCAAGTTTGGTTTGGGGGTGTGGGTACCCATGAGGTTGCACATGAGAACCTTGGACTGCACCAGCATCTAATTGTTGGAGTAAAAAAATGCAAAGACCACCTGAAACAGAAACAACAGCCAGATAGTAGGAGGAACCGGGGCTAGTTCTAGTGACATAAGTGAAGTGTAAAGATGGTTAGAGGGCAAGGACTGCTGAGCATAAAATGCTGGGGTGTTCTGGTAAAATGCAGAGTGCAGGTTGTCTGTTGGCTCTAATGAGATGGAGGTGGGGTGATCCCATGATGGCTGTCTTAACAGAGTGATTGGAGGAGAATCCACATAGAAGTGGTGCAAAGAGAACATGAGTTGAGGAAATAAAAACATTCAGTACAGACAACTCTTTTGAGAATTTTTGCTTCTTAGGGAGGAAATAGGGTGAGGACTAGAAGGAGAAGAGGCATTGAAGGAGTTTGGTGAAGTTTGATTTTTTTGTGTGTGTTTTTTCCCAAAATCAGGTTTAAATGCTAGTGGGGAGAATTCCAGAGGGTTACTCTCCCAGAGACAGAAAGAGTGAACTATAGTATCAGCTCCTGAGAAGGTGGGGAACAGTGGACACTGGTAAGACCAAAGAGACACCAGAGGTGGGGAGAAACCTCCCAGGAAGGTACAGGTGAGGATGATACCTGTGTACACAGGTTTGTCGAATTGGTAGCAGCCAGCTGAGGGGTTTCTCTGTGATGTCCTCTGTTTCTCTGTGGAAGAAAAATCAGTTCAGTTATTGAAGAGGGAGCATGGAGCTCCTCAGATCACAAACAAAGGTAGATGCATGTATTTTGACAAAGGCAGATGGTGAGTTCAGTTGAAGATGGTTGGCAATGAGGCACCACCAAATGCAGAAACCGTGAAGTGTTAGAAATGCCTGGAAGGGGCTGGACTTAGCATTACCACAGATATGTGCAGATACCATGGAATTGAATACATCCAGTCTTTTAATAAATATAAGATGAATGATAATTAGGAAGCTTGTAGCTTCAGAGAATGTCAGGATAAAGGGAAGTGGCTCCCAGCCTCTGCATGCTCACAGTCTGGGAGGCAGTTGTTTGAACAGTCAATAACAACACAGCATTATAAGGGCTCTCAGAGGCAGGTTCAGGCTTTATAAACATTCCTATGGAAGTGCACCCCCCCCTTTTTGCTGGTGAAATTCAAAGAAAGCTTGAATGGAAAACAATGTGTGTTTTTATGTGAAGAAGAACTAGTAGCAAACTCAGCAAAGGAAGCGGAAGTATATTTCTAGTTATGGGAACAAGTGTGAGTAATATTGCTACAAGATGTGAAATTTGTAGAAAATAAGGATGCACAAACTCATTGGCTCAATTCTGAATACATAGGCAGTAGCAAAGCCAGAAGCAGAGATTGTCAAAGTCAAGGTCCCAATGTCAAGAAGGAGCCCAAGAAAGGAGGAAATGAAGGGTGAAGATGATGATGTAGGAAGAAGTAGAATCCAGACCTCCCCTTTCAGGGCTCACTTCCACCATTAAGCCTCCACTTACTGGAATGCACCAGGTGTGGGAGTCTGGTAATAGGCAGCATTTCTGGGCTCCATGCCTCAGCAGCAGGTGTCTGGATCAAACAGTGCTGAGCCCCAGTCCACATTTAGAATTATATCGTGAGAGTCTGTAGGCTTTTCTCCATTGCCCTGTCAAGCTGGATGTAGGTTATGCTGGAGATGAAGCTGCTACCCTAACAGGACGGAGTGCAGACTGAGCACATCTGTATTTGTAAAGCCTCTGATTATGAGCTAGGCTTTATCAAGATATTGCTTCATCCCCTTCACATGGGTTATGCCACACACCTCTGCAATCTCTTAGGGACCTATATTGGCCTTTATTTTACATTAACCCAACCCTAAAAGACACCGAGAATAAAGGGTAGAACCAAGGAAGTCTAATGTCCCCACAGGTGGATGAAAAACTAAATAAAAATGTCAACAAATACATTCAAGAGTCTTGTTTGTTTAAACTGAGGTTTGGCTTTATTTGTAACTTTAATAGACTGCATACAACTTTATGTTTACTTCTCGTTTTGGTAACATGTCTTCAGGCCTTGATTCTGAACACTGATAATAACTTCTTAATGTGACAGATACATCAGATGGTAGAAAATTGTAAGCATTGACTGTCAGCTTGACCAGGGTCTCTCAGAACATAGGGAGCCTGAGAATACTTAAAATATGAACCCCTTCTCTGCAGACCTATTAGTTTTGCCAACCTAAAGAAGTAGGCTCCAGGCTGGATCTGACCTCATTCCTGCTCCCTCAAGTCAACCTGCATAACCATAGCCTATGACAAACTGTCAAAACAAGTCCCCAATTTACATTTTTTGTGTATAAAAGCTACTGTAAGATACAAGTAGATTATTAAGTTTCCTAAAAAAAAAAAACGGATTCAGAATTCAAGTTTGATTCTGATGCTGCTAAGAGCAGAACAGGGAAATGATATGAAGCCAACGTGTGATAAAAGTTTGCAGTTCAGAGCATGCTAATGGATGAAGGCTAGGTGACAGGCACATGCTGTTATAATCACCAACACTGACTACAATACAGTGGCATAATTGCTGTAACTTTTCACAGACAAACGCAGTCTCTCTTGTATCACCTGAGACCAGGAGAAACTGTGCTTAGGTAGGAAAGAGTTGCCCCAGGTGAAATCAACTATCAACTAGCAAAGAATAGTGAAAGTAAAAACCAAACAAATACAAAAACAAATTTAAAAACTCCCAAACACCAGGAGTCAGACTGTGTGCATGATTCTTCCCCCACACCCTCCTCTTTTCTTTTTTATTTGTTTGCATTGGGGGGGAAGGAAATGGAAAAAACAATTTGTATTCAAGTAATAAAAAATATTTGTTGAACACTTAATATGGGCAAGGCTATTTATCAGTAAGCAGAAAACAAACCTGGGCCTTAATGGGGGGAATACAAAAATTAAACTATAAACAAAATAGTACATAATATATCTGACACTAAGAAATGCTAAGAAGTAAATAGGGCAGAGTAGGGCATGAGGAGGAAAGGTAAGTATATGAAGAAAAAGCCACTCTAATCAGCTGGCATTTGAGCAACATCTGAGGGAGGACAGTGGAGTGTGCTGTGGGTATCAGAAGAAAAGAATTTTAAGTGGAAAAGAATATCCTCTGCACAGCCCTCTGGGGAGGGGGGGTGTGCTTGGTGTTTGAAAAAAGAGGTGGCAGAGTGGCTGGCATGGATTGAGCAAAAGGAGCAGGGGCTGTGAGTGGGCATGGGTGCAGATCACAGGGAACATGCTAAAGACTTCTGCTCCTACTCCTAGTGAGATGGGCAGCTAGCAGAGGGTGAAAGAAGCTGATACCTAGTCTAGACCTATAGTCCTAGAAATAGGAGACTATTTTGTGCAGTCATATTGGCTCAGCCATCAGTTCCTCCAGCAACTGCCTGTCATCCGTTCTGCCCACTAATAGGAGAGCATCCCAGACCTGGGACCAAGTGAGGGAACAGAAAGACTACAGAGGCGAGTAGGCTGAATTTATGTCCCCAAAGAGCACATGGTCCAGACTGGAAGACATATTGAAGGCGCACACGGAGGGTATCAGAGAAACTTACAAAAGGCCCCAACACAGGGTCAAGAATTCACCTCTGCAATCAATCATTCGCCTGTCCCCTGTCAGCCCCGCCGGAATTGGGCTACAAACAGTAAGAACACAGGGACCTTTTTGGTTTATCACTGTATGTATATCCCCTGCACACAGCACATAACAGGCCACTGCTAAATTTTTGTTGTTTCTTTTGTTGTTGTTGCTAATCATCACCCAACTATATTTTTCCATTGATTTTTAGAGAGAGTGGCAGGGAGGGAAGGGGAAAAGAGGGAGAGAAATATTGATGTGAGAGAGACTCACTGATTGGTTCCCTTCTGCCCTTGCCCAAACCTGAACTGGGCCAGGAGTTAATCTGCAACCCATGTACTTGCCCATGACCAGGATTCAAACCTGGGACCTTCCGATGTTTGAGCTGACATTCTAATCACTGAGCCACACTGGCTAGGGCAAATTTTTGTTATTTCTTTTTTTTAATTTAATCTTTATTGTTCAGTTTATTCATTACATTGATCCCCGTTTTTACCCCTATAGCTCCCCTCTACCCGGTACCCATCCCACCCTCTGCCCTCACCTCCCCCACCCCTCCGTCCTCTCCCATAGATGCATGATTTTTGTCCAGTCTCTTGCTGCACCTCCCACACCCCTTTTCTCCCCAAGAATTGTCAGTCCATTCCCTCTCTATGCCCATGATTCTGTTATATTCACCAGTTTATCCTATTCATCAGATTTTAATTCACTTGATTTTTAGATTAATTTGTTGATAGATGTGTATTTGTTGTTCATAATTTTTATTTTTACCTTTTTCTTCTTCCTCTTCTAAAAGAATATCTTTCAGCATTTCATATAATATTGGTTTGGTGGTGATGAACTCCTTTAGCTTTTTCTTATCTGCGAAGCACTTTATCTGACCTTCAATTCTGCATGATAGCTTTGCTCGATAGAGTAATCTTGGTTGTAGATTCTTGCTATTCATCACTTTGAATATTTCTTGCCACTCCCGTCTGGCCTGCATAGTTTCTGTTGAGAAATCTGCTGATAATCTTATGGATGCCTTATAGGTAACTAACTGTTTTTCTCTTGCTGCTTTTAATATTCTCTCTTTGTCTTTTGCTCCGGGCATTTTAACTATTACATGCCTTGGTGTGGTCCTCTTTGGATTCCTATAGTTTGGGGTTCTGTGCACTTCTTGGACTTTTAAGTCAATTTCTTTCACCAGGTGGGGAAAGTTTTCGGTCACTATTTCTTCAAATAGGTTTCCATTATCTTGCTCTCTCTCTTTTTCTGGCACCCCTATAATACAGATGTTGGTATTCTTGAGGTTGTCCCAGAGGCCTCTTACACTATCTTCAATTTTTTGGATTCTTTTGACTTCTTGCTTTTCCAGCTGAGTGGATTTTGCCTCTTTTTATTTCAAATCTTTGACTTGGTTCTTGCGGTCCTCTAGACTGCTTTTAGGTCTTTGTATAATATTTTTTATTTCAGTCAGTGTATGCTTAATTTCTACTTGGTCCTTTTTCATTTCCTCATAGGTCTTGTTCATTTCCTTGTAGTTCTCATTAAGTTCATTGGCCTTTTCTAGGAGCCTCTTGAAAAAACTTATAACTGTGGTTTTGAACTCTGTCCAGTTGTGTGTTTTTTCTCCATTTCTTTCGCATCTGATTTCTTTCCATGTCTCTGCATGGTGGTTGCTTCCCTGAGTTGGTCCATTAGCTTTGTGTGGTAGATGTCCTCTGAGGGATAGTGGCTCAGCCTCCCCAGTTACCTGAGGTGGATACTCTTGCTGCAGCCATATATGGGTTGCACAGTCTTATCAAAGTTAAGCCTAGATTATTGTTATTAGCACTAGAAGGGTTTGACCTTCAGGCCAATTGGCTGTGAGGGTCATCTGTGCTCAGGTTGGATGGGCGGAGTCTCCAGGCTGAGCAGGCAGCGTCAGCTCCACCCTATGCAGCACCTGGGTCTCTGTGCCAGGTGGTAATGGCTGCAAGCACCTCTGAGAGAAATTTGCCACCAAGCTCCACCCGCCACCAGACAATTCAGCCTCTCCCCAAATAAATCCGCACACCCAAAGTCTCACCCAGGGCTGTAAAACAATGCAGTTAGGTGGTTTCTGAACAAGAGAGCAAGTCACGAGTCCCCTCCGCGCACCCGCACACCTCTGCTGTTCCCAAGTCCACATGCATTCTCCACAAGCTTGCCCCCTCCACGAGCTCGCAGACCCCTGCAGCACCTGAGCTTCAGCATGCTTCCCTACTGTCTGTTTCACCTGTATGAGTGTGGGTTCCCCAGACCTCACCTCGAACTGGGGAATCAGTGCAGTGGCATGCCTTTGTCTTTGCAGCCACCCACCCTCTGCTCGCTCACATGCGCGCACTGGGCTCCAAACCTCTGATTCTGTGCGTATCTTCATCGCTGCCTTCTGCCACTCCTCAGCGTCACAGTGTCCTATCTTTACTCTTATTTGTGGAATTTTCACTCAGCCAGCTTTCTGGTGATTCTGGATGATATTTGTTCTGTCATTAAGTTGTAGTTTTGAAATTGCTGTGTGGGACAGCAAGATAGGTGTTTACCTATGCTGCCATCTTGGTTCCTCCTCCTGTTATTTCTTGAAGTAAACCACATGTCACTTAGTCTGGCTTGGATAGGGGGGAGAGAGTAAAGCCAGCATCAGAAAGACTCCCAGAGAATGAGACCCAGGATATTGAGGTACCTACAGAGATGCAGCCATGGGGACAACATGAGCCAGAACTTAGAGATAATGGCAAGTCTGACGTCTTCTGGTTACTAGGACCAGTTAGCTCTATGTGTCTGGAGATTAGGATGCGGGTCAGCAGGCGGTAAGGTCCATCCATAAGCAGAACCCGAATTATAAAGCACTGTGGAATGAGATTTGATATTGAAGCAGCAAAGAACTACTGAAGAGTTTGAGGAAACTCCTCCTGGCTGAGTGAAACGATGAGTTTGAAGAGACATGCCTGGAAAGAGGAGACCAGTGGAGACAAAGGTGGCATTCTAGTCTGCAGGGAGTATTGAGGCCATACCATGTTGGCAGGGAGGAGGGGCTGGGCCAGAGACATGGGCAGGGGCTTGGGAGATATTGAGGAGGAAGAGTGAGGCAATAAAGTGTTGACAAGAAGGAATGTGCAGTGACTCTATTCCATCCCCAAAGATGGGGAAATGCTCAGCCTTCTACTGAGAGGCAGAGTGGGTCTGGAGGGAGGGCAATGCATTTCAAGTGGACATAAGGTACGGCTTGTATCAAAGATTCAGTGATAAACGCATAACTATTTTGGAGATTTGTACAATATCAATAGGCAAAAACAATGATCATTTGTAAGTTAAGCAAATATTATGTCAAGCAAAGAGCAGTGGATATGATAGTTATGGAAACACTCACGTTTTCCTATCCAAACAAATAAAACCAAATCATTGCTCTCCTGGAGCATACATTCAGCTAGAGCGAACAATAGTAAACAAGGGAGGAAGCAACAGAATGACAATTAATGCTGATAGAATAACCACTTAAAACAGGGTGCGCTGAGAGAGGATAACAGTAGGGTTGTCCGGGACGTCACCTCTGAGCAGATGACATTTAAATTGGAGCCTGAAGAACATAAAGCTCGCCAAGGGAAGGGGTGACGGGTTCCAGGTGGAGATAACAGGACAAAACTGAAATGAACAGAAAGCAGGACAGTGTCTCCAGGCAGGTTGTAAACAAAATTAACAATCAAGATGGAAGAGGTAGATGGTTTTCCTAAGGTTTGGAGTTGACTTCATAATAAAATTATGGCTTCTTAATGAAATTACTCATCCAGAATTACAAGGCAACAGTAACCAAAAAGTGTATCTGAATATTGTATAATTTTATATGCATCATAGTCAAACAGCAATCAGTGCATTGCCAGGAAAAAAACAAGTGACTAATTGACATAATGTGAAGCTCTTTAAAGAATCTCATTTAATACCTCAGGTTTATCAGTAAATTAATCAGCAGACTAATAAAGCAACTTTTTGTTAAATACTTATAAGGAGTTTATTCTGTGCTTTGGTGTTCAGTTCTTTCACTGTCATGAAGAAAAAGAATAAGGGAAAAATTTAGAAGTTTTGCTGTTTAAATAAGTATCTGTTTTACCACTTTAAAAAGTTGACACTTAATATCATTATTGAATTTTTAACACCTTCCTGCTCTTCTGTGAGATTAGAAGACTTAGAATTGGTGCCACTTTTATTAAATGTTGTCCCATTGAGAAAAGCTTTAGCACCTTGGTTCCCTGGGAGCAGGGCCAGGTAAAGGATGGATAGCACATGGCTATGCTGGTCTGGTGTCTCAGGAACAAGAATAGGGTTCTGCCCCCACTGAATGGCAGGCATGAGATGTAACCTCAGGTTGTGTGTTACATGCACAATGTCTTGCTCTGCTGGTAAAGAATGGTGAATTTTTCAGACCCCTGAAATAATGTCAACATGAAAACAATTTAAAAAACAATTTTTAATTTAAAAAAGAGGATCAGCTATGGAGGATGGCAACTTGAAGTCAGAAAATAAATATTCCACCCAGCTGGTTTTGTTCAGTGGTTGAGCATGGACCCATGAATCAGGAAATCATGGTTGGATTCTCTGTCAGGCACATGTCTAGGTTGTGGGCTTGATCCACAGTAGGGGGGCATGCAGGAGGAAACTGATCAAATACTGTCTGTCATCATTGATGTTTCTATCTCTCTCCCTTTCCCTTTCTCTCTCTGCAATCAATAAAAACTATTTTTAAGAAAGATTCCAAAGCCAAGTTGAAAAAAAGTGCATGAAAAAGTATTTTTAAATTCTTTAAAATGTATAATTGAGTATGCATGAAAGTGAGGAATATCCTCAGGGACCTAAAAGAAGCAAAACCATGGGCCGACAGCATAACTAAAGAACTGGCCTTATAGCTCTTGCCATGCTCTACAGCCCACAGCTTCCATTCTCATGACTGTAGAGTAAAAAGGGGCCATGTTTAGTGATGAAATAGATCACATATCCCTTCATAGAAAGCACAGTCCAAGAGTCTAGATTATCAGTTGGGGGTAGGGAGGGGTACTGAAAACCCACCCTGAAAAATAAGATGGCAAAGGAATTTTGACTGCCTGGACCTTGGCTTGGAGTAAAGAGAAAAAGAAAGGATTTATGCCGTGAAGTTATTTAACAAAAAGTCAGCTCACACTATTTGCGTGGTTGGGGGAAAATTCAAACCAAGACAAAAAAAGGTATCTTAGAAAAGCAAAAGCAAATTATCTAAGAGGAACAGAACTTTAACCAGGCCTCAAAGAATTAATTCCCTCAGATGCATTTCTAAGGATATGATCTCAAAGGAAAAATAATCATGAAATGTATAAGGAAATGAAGTATCATAATTATAAGTCAATAGAAATAATTCATTGCATCTCAGTCCTGTAGAAACTTAAGATATTGAAATTATTGGATCAGATTATTTTTAAAGGCAAAAATAAAAATATAATTAAGGAAGACACTATCATTCTATATAATAAAAGAGAAACATGCAAATTTGACCGTACCTTCGCTATGCTACCAGCCAATCATGTGGGGAGGGGAGGGGCCAAGTGGCATGAACACCCAGCCCACGGGGCGGAGACGAAGTGGTGGACCCAGGGGTGGAGACAAGGCAGTAGCGGCGTGGCACTCCAGCTAGAGCAGAGAAGACTGAAGGCTCAGGCTGGAGTGAAGCCTCCAGCCGACCAAAGCAAAAACAGAAGGCAACAGCCAGAGGGTAGGCCTGGGTCCCAGGTTCCAGAGGAAAACTGGTCCTGGAAGTCAGGGGAAGGAAAGCCTATTGCATGAATACTCATGCAATGGGCCTCTAGTAAATAATGAGCAGCATTTGAAAAAGAAAAAGTTATAAGATATGATATGGATAAAATTAAAGGCTGACATGAAAATAGTGAAATGGAAAATAGATCCTAAAAAATTTTACCAGAAATCTACCCAGTGATACACAGAGTTGTTAAATATGAGAGATTAAGAGCAAGAAAAGTAGGTCAAGAACATTTAATCCTATCTAATAAAAGAGTAATATGCAAATTGACTGTATCTTGGCTATACCCACCAGCCACACCCACCAGCCAATCAGGAGCTGGGATGGGGCCAAGGTGACCCAGACCACGGGGGGTGAGGCCAAGATGGCCCGGGCTGTGGGGAGGCAAGGCTGAGGTGGCCAGGGCCCTGGGAGGGCGGGGTTAAGGTGGCCTGGGCTGTGGGGGGTGGAGCCAAGGCAGCCAGGGCCGTGGGAGGGCAGGGTCGAGGCTCGTGCTAGCTGGACACGAGCTGGCTGGGGTGAAGTCCTGGGCCAGGGGTTGGGGGGGGCATCACTGGGACGGAGCCAGCCATCGGCCGCATTGTCTTTAGGCCTTGGGAGGCTGGGGGTGAGTGGTCAGTAGGATATCACCTGAGGGCTCCCAGTATATGTGAGGGGGCAGTTTGGGCTGAGGGATCACCCACCTCTAGTGCACAGATTTTGTGCACTGGGCCCCTAGTACATATGTCACTGGAATTCTGGAAGAAGAGAAAAGGAAAAGAAATGGAAGCACTATTTCAGGGCATATTCACTAAGGATTCACCAGAACTGAAGGAAATACTCACATGCAGGTTCAGATTAAGGAGTCACAATGTATCCAAACAAGAGGGGGAAACATCCCAGCTGGACAGAGAGGAAGTAGAGATTACCAACAAAAAGAATGAATATTAAACTGATGGTTGACATCTAGATAATGGAAACATGACACATTACAATAATATTTTCAATTGGTTATGAGAATATAACCATCAACCTGGAATAAAACACCCAGAAAAACTCCCATTATACATAGAGTCTAAGTAAAGTTATTTTTAGATAAACAAAAAGAATAATTGTAGATAAGGCAATTTTTGAAATCATTAAATAAATAAAGAGCACTATCCTAAAGAACTTTCTTGAGGTGATAAAAATGTTTACTGTCCACAGAGTGGAGAAGGTGTGGGGAGCAGGGTGTCACTAGGGGAAGGAAGGGGACAACTTAATACTTTCAAAAATAAAGATAATTTTTTAAAGATGTTTGCTGGCCAGTAGAATAGCCACAAGTACATATGGCTAAGGGACTGGTGAACTAAATTTTATTTCATTTTCATTAATTTTAACTTAAAGAGCTGCATTTAGGCATTGACTTTCTATTGAACAATCCAGATAGAATAAAATAGCATAATTGACAAGTGTTAGTTAATAGACACTATAGAACAATTAGAAGATAAGCATCTTTTTCAAGTACATATAAAACATTTTTAATATTGACCATAAATTAGACTCTTTAGAACAAATCTCAACAAATTTTAGAGTTTTAGTATCACAGAGATGTTATTCTCTGTCCATGATTGTATTAAATATTGAATAGAAGTTTATATTCTTGTATAAGTGTTATATAAATTGATACAACAGATATATAAGGATAAAATCTTCTATAAATGAATATAACAATTAAAGATATCCTATCTAATAAAATAGTAATATGCAAATTGACCATACTTCAAATCAAGTCACACCCACCAGCCATGCCCACCAGCCAATCAAGAGCTGGGGCAGAGTCAGTTGGGGCTAGGGCTGGGGCAAGGAGTGCGGAGCCGAGGTGGCTAACGGTGAGCGCATGGCCCCCAGGGCCAGGTGGTCACCAGCAGCTGGGGCTAAGGCCAGACCCAAGCCGAGCAGGGCTATGGCTGGGTGTCCAAGGCCTAAAGCCTCAGCCAGAGACTTTAGGCCTCAGCCAGAGACTTTAGGCCTTGGGCAGGCCGAGGGTGAGCGGTCAGTAGGACATCCCCTGAAGGCTCCCAGTATGTGTGAGGGGGCAGGTTGAGCTGAGGGATCACCCACCCCCAGTGCACAAATTTTGTGCATTGGGCCCCTAGTTAAATTATATTAGCCCTGTATAGTTTACAAATGATCCCATTCTTACACAGTTCTCAAACCATTCTTTAGTTCAGTATTATTAACTTGATACCAAAATATAGTGATACTCCTTAGGTGGTTGTTCAGTGGTTAGAGCGTTGACCCGCAGACTAAGGGTTGCAGGTTTGATTTCACTCAAGGGCACATACTTGGTTGCAGGTTGGATGACTGGCCCCAGTACCCACAACCAATCAATGTGTCTCTCTCACATCAATGTATCTCTCTCTTCCCTCCCCTTCCACTCTTTCTAAAAATCAATGGGAAAAATATCCTCAGGTGAGGATTAACAACAACAAAAATGAGAGGGAATCAGATGAGAGAATTAAAGAAATGGCAGCAGGGGAACATGACCCACTGTTGTTGGCTTTGAAGATGAAGGAAAAGGGCCACAAGCCAAGGGATAAGAGCAGCCTCTAGAACCTGGAAAAGGCAAGAAAATCCATCCCAAAAAAACTTTCAGAAAGAAATTTAGTCTTCTTATACCATGTGAGATGCATTTTTGGACTTCTGAACCACTGAACTAAATGGTAATAAATTTGTGTACTTTCAAGCTAAAAAATAAAATTAAATTAAATTAAAATAAAATAAAATAATAAAATAAAATAAATAAAATAATAAAATAAAATAATAAATAAATTAAATAAATAAAATAAAATAAATAAAATAAAATAAAATAAAATAAAATTTACCAAGACATAGTGCTAGAACAAAGTAGGGAACAAAAGAACAAGGTGAGTCCAGCAACTTGTATAAATAATGGTCTTTCACCACAAAGTTCTATTTCTTTTACAAATACTGTCTTTTTTTAAATATATATATATATATTATTAATTTTTTACAGAGCGGAAGGGAGAGGGATAGAAAGTCAGAAACATCGATGAGAGAGAAACATCGATCAGCTGCCTCTTGCATGCCTCCCACCGGGGATGTGCCTGCAGTCAAGGCACATGCCCTTGACCGGAATCGAACCTGGGACATCTTCAGTCCGCAGTCCAACGCTCCATCCACTGAGCCAAATACTGTCTTTTCAAAAAGGCTATACATGCAGTTCACATTAACAGCTAAAAGGGGGAAAACATTATCATTTAATTAAGAAGACAAAACATTTAATAAAATTAAATATCAATTCATTTTTTTTAAATCTTAGATTATAAATGGAAAAGAACTCAAAAAAACACAATGCAGTGTTTTTAAAATGTGAGAGTAACATCACACTTAAATGGTTAAATGTTAAAAGCATTTTCCTTAAAATCAGCAAACACATAAAAAAGACTCATCACCATAAAGTTTAATATTGAACAGTAGGTAGTAACCATCTCATTAATACAGTAAAGTATATATATCAAAGAATATATATGTTAGGGAAAAAAGAAACAAACTATCAGTCAAATAAGCTGCAAAAATTAATATATCAATGGATTAATTATTTGAACTAATAACAGAGTTTAACAAGTTTTCTGGATACAATATCAACAAAAAATTGGATTATAGTTTTACATACACTAGCACAAAGTGTTGCAATGTGTACTGTTTAAAAACATACCATTTCTGAATAAATATAATAATACACACAAATGGCCTTTATCAAGAAAATTATAGTTTATTCAGAAATGTTTGAAAACATCTAACTGCACAGATTTATCATGACAATAAGTAGGAAAAGTGTATATGGTTAGCATGTAAAATTTTCACCAATTTATGGATTCAGAAAAATTCAGTGTAGAGTCTGAGCTGGATTCTTTTTAATTGAGGTGATATTTATTAACATAATATTAAGTGAAAATTGTGTGGTATTTAGTGTATTCACAGTGTTGTTCAGTTATTATACTTATGTAATTTCAAACATTTTCATCATCTCAAAAGGAAACCACACAGGCATTAAACAGTAGCTCCTCATTCCTCTCTCCCCAGCCACTGGCAATCACCAATCTTTGTTCTATTTCTATGAATTTGTCTCATCTGAACACAAAGTTGAGAGGGGGGATTCAAATTGGATTACTGTGTTATACCATTAACCAAAATTGATTTCAGATAATTTAAAGAACGAAATGGGGATTGCAAAGCTTTAAAGTAATTTTTATTTTTTATTTTATTGTTTAAAGTACTACAAATAGTAGTGCATATATCTCCCTTTTTTACCCCATTGACCTTTCCCCTGCCTCCTCTACCCTCTGGCACATGCCCGCATTCCAAAGCACCCCCCCCCCCAGTGTTTTGGTTGTGCTTATATGCATTCATACAACTCCTTCCCTTGATCTCTTTCCCCCACACCCCAACACTCCCCAGCCTTCCCACTCTAATTTGACAGTCTGTTTGATGCTTCACTGCCTCTGTATATCTATTTATTCATCAGGTTACATTGTTCTTTATTTTCCATAAGTGAGTGAGATCATGTGGTATTTTTCTTCCATTGCCTAGCTTACTTCACTTAGCGTAATACTCTCCAGTTCCATCCATGCTGCTGCAAATGGTAAGAATTCTTTTTTATACCAGCGTAGTATTCCATTGTGTAGATGTATCATAGTTCTCTAATCCACTCATCTGTTGATGGGCATTTAGGCTATTTCCAAATCTTAGCTATGGTGAATTGTGCTGCTATGAACATAGAGGTACATATATTCTTTCTGATTAGTGTTTCTAGTCTCTTGGAATATATTCCTAGAAGTGGGATGAATGGGTCAAATGGGCGGTCCATTTTTAGTTTTTTGAGGAAACTCCATACTGTTCTCCACAGTGGCTGCACCAGCCTGCATTCCCACCAGCAGTGCAAAAGAGTTCCTTTTTCCAGGCACCCTCACCAGCATTTGTCTTGTTGATTTGTTGATGATAGCCATTCTGACAGGTGCCAGATGGTACTGTATTGTCATTTTGATTTGCATCTCTCCGATAATTAGTGACTTTGAGCATGTTTTCATATGTCTCTTGGCCTTTCTTCTGTCTTCTTTAGAAAAGTATCCATTTGGGTCCATTGCCTATTTCTTTTTATTGGATCATTTATCTTCCTTTTGTTAAGTTGTATGTGTTCCCTATAATTGTTGGAGATTAAACCTTTATCTGTAATAACATTGGCAAATATGTTCTCCCATGCAGTGGCCTTTCTTGTTGTTTTGTTGATGGTTTCTTTTGCTGTGCAAAAGCTTTTTATTTTCATGTAGTCCCATTTGTTGATTTCCTCTTCAGGTTTCATTGCCCTAGGAGCAGTATCGTTGAAGAAATTGCTGACGCATATGTCTAAGAGTTTCCCGTCTTATGTTTAAATCTTTTATCCATTTTGAGTTTATTTTGTGTATGGTGTAAGTTGGTGTATGTTTTTTTGTATGTTCTCTCCAATTTTCAATCATTTTTTTGTATGTTCTGTCCAATTTTCCCAAAACCATTTATTGAAGAGACTGTCTTGACTCCATTGTATGTTCATGTCTCCTTTGTCGAATATTAATTGAGCATAGTAGTTTGGGTTAATTTCTGGGTTCTCTATTCTATTCCATTGATCTATATGTTTGTTCTTGTGCCAGTACCAGGCTGTTTTGAGAAAAGTGGCTTTGTGATACAACTTGAAATCTGGTCTTGAGATCCCACCTACTTTGTTCTTCTTTCTCACGATTGCTGTGGCTATCTGGGGTATATTTTTTTTACAGATGAATTTTTGGAGAGTTCTTTCTAGGTCTGTGAAATATGTCATTGGTATTTTAATGGGGTGCATTGAATCTATATATTGTTTTGGGCAGTATGGACATTTTAATGATGTTAATTCTACCAATCTGTGAACATGTTATGTTCTTCCATCTGTTTGTGTCTTCCTCTTTCTCTTTTCAGGGTAGTGTAGTTTTCCGTGTATAGGTCTTTTACCTCCTTGGTTAAGTTTATTCCTAGATATTTTAATTTTTTTGGTGTGATGATAAATGGGATTGCCTTTTTAGCTTCTCTTTCTGTAAGTTCACTATTGCTGTATAAAAATGCCATGTGTTTCTTGGCATTAATTTTGTATCCTGCTACATTGCCAAATCCATTTATTAAGTATAATAATTTTTATGGAGTCCTTTGGGTTTTTGTATGTATAATATGTCATCTGCAAATAAGGACAGTTTTACTTCTTATCCAGTTTTGATGCCTTTTATTTCTTCTTCTTATCTAATTGCAATGGCTAATATTTCCAGTAATATGTCAAACAGGAGTGGTGAGAGTGGTCATCTCTGTCTTGTTCCTATTCTTAGAGGAAATGGTTTAATTTTTGTCCATTTAGTATGATGTTGTCTGTGGGTTTGTCATATATGGCTTTTATGATGTTGAGGTATGATCCTTCTATTCCCACTTGCTGAGAGTTTTTTATCAAGAAAGGGTGTTGGATTTTATCAAATGCTTTTTCTGCATCAATTGATATGACTGTGATTTTTAGCTCTCAATTTGTTTATGTGATATATCAAGTTTATTGATTTGTGGATATTGTACCATCCTTACATTCCTGGGATAAATCCTACTTGGTCATGGTGTATGATCTTTCTGATGTACTGCTGGATCTGATTTGCTAGAATTTTGTTGAGGATTTTAGCATCTGTGTTCATGAGGGATATTGGCCTATAATTCTCTTTCATTGTGTTATTTTTATCTCTTTTTAGTATTAGGGTGATTCTGGCTGTATAGAATGAGCTTGGAAATGTTCCTTCTTCTTGAATTTTTTGGAATAGTCTGAGGAGGATAGATTTTATTTCTTCCTTGAATGTTTGGTAAAACTCGCCAGTGAAGCCATCTGGCCCCAGGCTTTTGTTTGCTGGAAGTTTTTTTTTATGACTGCTTCAATTTCTTTCATAGTTATTGGCTTATTGAGAGTTTTAGATTATCCTGACTGAGTTTTGGAAGGTAGTATTTTTCTAGGAATATGTCCATTTCCTCCAGGTTGTCTAGTTTGTTGGAATAGAGTTGTTCATAATATTTTTTAACAATTCTTTGTATTTCTGTGGGATCTGATGTTATTTCTCCTCTTTCATTTCTTTGTGTTTTTTTTTATTTGGGTCCTCTCTCTTTGCTTCTTGGTGAGCTTGGCTAGAGGTTCATCAATCTTGTTTATCCTTTCAAAGAACCAGCTCTTGGTTTCATAGATCTTTTGTATTATTTCTTTTTTTGGGGGGGGGGGGGGAGAGGGAGGTCTCTGTCATTTATCTCTGCTATGATCTTTATTATTTCCTTCCTTCTGCTTACACTGGGCTTTTCTTGTTGCTCTCTTTATAACTCTTTGAGTGGTAGGGTTAGGTGATTTATACAATTGTTTCTAGTTTTTTGCAGTAGGCTTGTTAGAGCTATGAACTTGCCTCTCAATACTGTTTTTGCTGTGTCCCATAGATTTTGGATTGTTGTATTTTCATTGACATTTGTTGCCATGATGTTTTTTAATTTCTTCTTTGATCTCTTTTATAACCCTGTTACTGTTTAATAGCATGCTATTTATCTTCCTGGTGTTTGATTTTTTTGGATTGTTTTGATTGGAGTTGATTTCTAGTTTTACGCCATTGTTATCTAAGAAGATCTTTGGTATGTTTTCTATCTCCTTGAATTTGAAGAGACTTTGTGACACAATATATGGTATATCTTTTAAAATGGTCCATATGCACTTGAAAAGAATATATATTCTCTGGCTTTGGAGTGAAATGTTCTGAACATGTCAGTTTCTTATGACCTAGTGTGTCATTTAGGATTGCTCTTTCTTTGCTGATTTTTTGTTTAGAGGATTTGTCCAATGTGATAGTGAGTTATTAAAGTCTCCTACTATGATTGTTTGCTGTCAGTCTCTCCCTTGATATCCTCCAGAAGTTTTTTTGTTTTGTTTTGTTTGGTTTGGTTTGGTTTTGTTGTTTTTTTAATGTATTTGGGTGCTCCTGTATTGGGTGCATATACGTTTAACAGAGTTATTTCTTCTTGTTGGATTGCTCCCTTTAGTATTATGTAGTGGCCTTACTTCTCTCTTGTTATGTCCTTCACTTTGAGGTCTAATTTGTCAGATATAAGTATTGCTACCCCATCTTTTTTTATTTCAATTCTTCCAAAAAACTTTTTCTATCCCTTCACCACTGGTCTGAGTTGGGTTTCCTGTAGACAGTAGATAAATGGGTCATGTTTTCTTATCCATTCAGTTACCCTATGTCTTTTGATTGGGGCATTTAATGCATTTACATTTAAAATTATTGATAGATACAAGTTTGTCGCCGTTTTTATTCTTTACCCCTGTGTTCCTTCTTCGCTTCCTATTTCTTTTCTTTCTTTCTTTTTTTTCTTACAGCTTATCTTTTAGCATTTCTTACATTGCCGGTTTGGTGGTAATAAATTCCCTTAGTCCTTTGTTGACTGTAAAGCTCCTGATTTCACCTTCAATTTTGATTGATACCTTTGCTAGATATGGTATTCTTGGATTCAGTCACTACACACTCTCCTTTCATTGCAGTCTGCCTTCCCATTGGCAGCCATCTTCCCAATCTCTTTAAAATAATTTGTAAAAATGTAGATGAAAGTATTTTTGGGGGGGGGGTGCGGGAGAGGCCAATGTGGAAAAAAGGGACATATGTAATACTTTCAACAATAAAGATTTATTTTTTAAATATATTTTTTATGATTTTAGGACAATAAACCAAGAAGAAATTGTTAAATTCAACTAAAAATAAAATTAAGAACATTTATTTTTATAACTATAAATAGTGAAATTGGCCTTATTGTAATTATTAAAGAATCGTTTTCCTAAGAATTTTCTACAACTTGATAAAACACAGAAATAATCCAATAAGAAAATGGGAGAAAATTAACAAATATATTTTAATAAAGAAATATAAATAAACATTTGGCAAACAAACTTATAAGTAATCAGGGAAGTATAACTAAAACCAAAGAGAAACTGTTTGTCATTCACCAGTTGTCCAAAGTGAACAGCATGGTACTAAGGGTTTTGACCATTAAAAGTTTTTCATAATGCTGATAGGATTCTACATTCACATACATGCTTTGGGAAAACAATTTGAAAATGCCCCAACCAAATGAACTAATAGTTACACTTAGGGATATGGTCAAAACTCTCACATTTTCGCAGGGCATGTCAAAATAGCAAAAAACTAGACACAGTCCAGTGTTTATTAATATTTGATACAGTAAAGTCTGGTATACTCAATGAGCAATATAGTATATAACAATAAAAATGGATAAACTAAGTGCAAAGCTACTTATTATTTGTTATAGCTTATATAAACTTATATTTGTATGCAGTATTTTAATGTTAAAAAAATAAAATTTGACTCCTCATTACTTAAAAACAAAAGTGCAAATGCTATGTAACTAGAAATCCTGCTTCTCTATACTGCCTCCACTAGCTTGATTACACAATGGTTCCTAAAACAAGTCAGGTGTTGACTAACTTCATCTTAGCCAAACCATTCAGGAGATTCTGAAATGCTCATATCCTCTGTCTGGTTTTCTAGCTCCTACTTTTACAGGCCATCTTGGTCCTTGTGGTAATCACCTCCTTCTCCAAAATTCTAAGGACCCACTGCCTGAACCATTCCTATGACACTCAGTATGTATTACTTCCATCTTACTCTAAGTATGGCCTGTCAAATATCAAGGCTTAAAGCTTTCATAATTGTAAATTACTGAACATAAATGCCTCCACTAACTCAGAACCTGAAATAGCAGGTTTCATTCCTATTTCCCAAATTGTTTCTCAGGCACTAAGAAGGTGCTTGTTGATTATATAGTATGCCATTTTAGTTACAAATTAATATTATGCTAATAATTTGAAAAGTTATAGCAATCTTTTAGATATAAAACAAGCTGAGGTACATCCATTATCAACCAAAAGAAGTCAACACAGGGATATTAAGACAGTATAAATGATAAGGTGGGGTAAAGCATGTTCTAGCAAATACATACAGTTTTTAATGAAGAATAATAATAAAGGGAGCAACCAGTACTCATACCAATCATTGTCCCTGAGATCCAATTAATTCCTTCTTCATTTATTCTGTAAAGAGGAAAAGTAATATTTAAAATAATTGGTTAGGGCTTTGCCAGTGGCGGGGTGGGGGGAGTACAAAAGTGCATTGTACATTATATAAACAGCATGTGGTCCCATCCAATCACTTTGCTATTATTAACTACATTTGCTTCTGTGGCCTTGGTACAAAGGAATTAACCAGAGTTATTGAGAGGACCATGGAGACCATTGACCTGGCTAGAAACTTAAGGCAAGTTAACTTGAAGTAAGTTGGTCTATTTTGTTCTCTTCAGCACTGTTCAGAATTATGAACTCCCATCTCATCTGTCACTTCAATCCCATTCACATTAATAAAATCTAATTCATTTGAATAGTATTCATAGTGATTTGATTCAACTCAATCAAATTGTGCTGGGTGGAATCAGTTCTTGATTGAAATCTATTAAATTCAATTCAATAAAATAAATTTAAATATTATGCAGTGAAATTAAACTTTAATTAATTACTATTTCAGTTCAGGTCCATTTTGATCATGAACTTCAGTTATCCATTTCTAAATTTGGGCCCTATTCAAATTAATAAAACATAGTAAAATCCAGTGTAATTTCGAAAGATGCAACATGAGGCTAATGAACTACATTCATTTCCGTTCAGCCCTAATCAAATGAGTTTAGTGACATCCAATCACAGTGAGATAAAATGTTCACCCTTAACCACATTGAATGTTTACATTATAACTTCAAATAGTGATTTTCCAACTTTACATCACTGTTTATAATATGAACTCCACAAAGCTTCTTGGATTTCATTTTGTTTGGTCTTTGCATTAACATAAAATAACATAGAATTAGATGGTTGGGAAATAAGTGAGAATATAATTTACCCAGGTGGAAAAGATGATTTCACAAAATTTATAGGATGCTTGAGATACAGTCTTTTGTATCTGTGAGTATGTCTACCTATATGATTTTTAATTTTATTTTTAAAGTTATTGATGGAAATAGTAAAATGAATTTACAAAATAAGTATTAGAATGATGATTCTGAAAAAAATTAAAAATAGTTTTTCTTTATATGTTGAGAGTATTACAGATGTCCCTTCATTTTTTTCTCCCCAGTGTCTTCCTCCACATGGATCTCGCTCTACCCTGGGTCTTCACTACCCTATTTCCCATGTTCATGGGTAATACATATATGCATATAAGTTGTTTGATTCATTTATTCCTCCCCCCCTTCCTTGTCTCTGTCAGTCTTTTCTCTGCTTCTGTTTCTATTTTGTTTATCAGTTTATTTTGTTCATTCAATTTCTTGTTATTTTGATTTTTAGATTCAATTGTTGATAGATATATATTTATTGACATTTTTGTTCATATTTTTATTACTCTTCTTAAAGAAGACCCTTCAACATTTTTCTCTGTCTTTCACCTTTGGCATTTTAATTGTGATGTGTCTTAGTGTGATGTGTCTTAGAGTTTATCTTATTTGGGACTCTCTGTGTTTTCTGGACTTGTAGGTCTATTTCTTTCACCAGGTAGGATAAGTTTTCTAACATTCATTTTTTCAAATAGGTTTTCAATTTCTTGCTCCCTCTCTTCTTTTTCTGGCACCCCCATAATGCAAATTTTGGTATACTTAATTGTCTCAGAGTCTCCTTTACACTATTTTTATATTTTTTTATTCTTTTTTTCTTTTTGCCCTTCTAATTGGGTACTTTTTGCTTTCTCATACTCCAAATTACTGATTTGATCCTCTACTCCCCTGTTAATTCCCTCTAAATTATTCATTTCAGTTAGTGTATCCTTCATTTCTGACTTGTCCTTTTTCATACCTTTGATGCTTTCACTAAGTTCCTTGACATTCTCACTAAGTTCCTTCAGCATACTTATAACCATTGTTTTGAACTCTGTATCTAGTTGTTTGCTTTCTTCCATTTCATTTAGTTCTTTTTCTGGATATTTCTTCTGAACTTTTATTTGTGACATGTTTGTCTCCACATTTTAGCTATCCCCCTGTGTTTATTTCTATGTATTAGGTACATCTGTTATGGCTCCTGGAATTGGTAGAGTGGCCTTGTGTAGTAGGTGTCCTGTAGAGCTCTATGGCTCAGCCTCTCCAGTCATCATAACTGGGTATTCTAGGTTGCCCCTGTGTGGGCTGTGTGCACTGCCCTGTTGTAGTTGAGCCTTGATTGCTGTTGGCATAACTTGGAGAAATTGACCCCAGGCCAACTGGTTGTGGGGATCACCTGTGACTGCAGTGGAAGAGCTATTGTGCAGAAGATACCCCTTGAGGCAGGATTTGCTTTCGTAGGACTTTGGTGCTCACTGAGTTCACCCCTGAGTGAGTCACTGATGGATGTGCAGAGTTGTAATCTGTCATAGTCTAAAGATGTCCACTGGGTACACTGAATGCACTGCTTCTGGGGCCTCCTGGGAGGTGCAAAGTCAGCCACTACCTATACTCTGCCTGAGACCACCTGGCACAATCTACAGAGAAATCTGCAGCTGGATGCTATTTGCATTGGGCTTGGAGGTGCCCAGGTGAGGCCAAGCTATAAACCTTAGTAAGCTGCTACTAATGCCAGACCTGGGCCACTTATTGAGAACTATATAGCATGCTGAGTCCAGCTGTTAGTTGTTTGAAAGATTTTAATAAAGTCTGAAACCTGAGGCAAGATAGGCTGTTGATATGGAAAAGCCACTGCAAACAGCTTGTGTCAGGCTATAAATTGAGTGGGGTGGGATCGCAGAGAATCACCAGGGCAGGGCATACTGCTTGGGTCAGGTTGATGAAGACTCAGATATAGCACCTGTCAGTCAGCTCTATTGGGATTTGAAGGGAGGGGAGGTCTCAGCAGAGGAAAAATGACCTCTGCCAGCATTTTTATCTGGGAGAAAAATGCCCCTCCCATTTTTTCCCTGATGCCAGACAATTTAGTTACTCTCTAGATGTCCCTGAATCTTTTCAAGTTGCTGTCCCAGTGCTGGAACTCAGAGGGAGGGAGTCCAAATAAGTCCATGTGTGGACCCTTTAAGAGGAACTGCCTGGGTCTCTGGCTACCTCCTCCTCAATCAGCCACAATCCCTACTAGTTTTTACACCAATTAAAAATGTCTTTACTTAGTAAACATATTTTTACCATTCATGCCTTGGATTATTATAATCAGATCCAAGTGGTGAGCTGAAATTGATTGATAAAGAGGAGAAAAAAAGTGGTGGTGCCATGGTAAAAATGGAAGGGAGGCAGAAATGGGAGGCTTTTCAGAATGCAGTCATTTCTTTAGAAAGAGGATCCTGCCCTGTGAGGAGCTCCAAACAACCAGAGGCTGCCAGACCACAGGAGCCCTGGAAGGCTGTAAGGAAGCTACCAGCAGGGAGCAGTAATCAGAGCACTGAAAGGCAGGTTTCTGCTGCTTTTGTACTTGTTCTAATTCCTCTGTTAAAAAGCCCCCTTTAGTTAATGGGATTTGTAGTAACTAGGTAGTAGTAGGTATAATAAAACTAGATTTTATTAAGCTAAAATGATGCTTTTAAGTTTTCATTTTGGAAACTGTAAACCCTCATGGTATTATTTTTAATATCCTCTAGAAGCGGATTGAATAGAACTAATTAAATGTCCAAGTGACCATACTGGGTCTCATTGTAGACTGTGTCAAGTTAATATTTATTTAAGAAAACTTTACATTACTTTGTGTAGTCCAGAAGGACCAAAGACACATTTTGCAAATCATAGGTATGTACCACATTTCCAGCAAGAGGTCCCTCACATTTGCCCTTGGGTTTCTGGAACAACTTGTTATTGGAAAAATTAACAAAGATCTATTGGTTTCTTTGGTTTTGGGAAACAAGTAGCCTCTTTTCTTTTTCCCTTTCTCAAATTAATCATCCAAATCATAACAAACCCTTCACCACCATAAAGCCTAATATTGAGTATAAGCAGTATAGTGATTATATTTAATTAAATCTAGGCTTGGCTCTTTTAATAAATATGCCTTTGATAAGTCAGCCTCTAGTTAACTTAGAATATGGTTCATCATTACCTAATCTTGTCCCAGTATTTAACCCTACTTAATATAGTTAACAGGCATCATCATATTCTGAAGGTAGAGAAGTTCTTGAGCTCTTGGCACTAGGTAAATTATTTGTTTTTTAACTACTTCCTATTCTTGTCTTTTAAAAAATCTTTTCATTTTGATCGCCTTGAACTGCTTTCCTCCAAAGCCAATTAACAGGTAAATAATGGTTACTAAAGCAAAAAGTACAACTTCATTAGCATAACACTGGAATCAGGCAATTCTCTGGTCACAGCAAATTGAATCCTTCTCTTCTTGCTGAACACAAAGTATACACCAAATTGATCATTTATTTTGATGATAGAGACTTAATTTAACTATATTAGCCAGTGCTAATAACAGAGCATACAATTTGCTCTTTCCTTGGATTATATTTGTCTGATTGGCATTCTTCTGCTCACAGCAGATGTGCAAATAGCTCGGGAATAGATTTTGCATTTAATTTCTTTTCCCAGGAAGGAAAACAAAATAGTATTGATTTTGCCTTGTCCTAACTGGGACCATTAGGTATATAAGACTAAAAGTATTTTGATTTAAGAAACAGGTGGGAAGGTGTGTGTGTGGGGGGGGGTGGGAATGGGGCTATTCTTACCTGGTCACAATAGTATGTCACCTCCTTGAAGTTAATAAAGAAACTGTCATTGCATATCATCTTTTTGGATCCTGTCCTGGTATATAGTAAGACCCCCTCCCAATCGGGAACTGAGGGTGTGCCATTTGAGATTAACTCAGAGCCTGGATCCGATGCAGAGCTTAGGGCTCCTGCTGGAACACCCCTGGTATAAGCAACTTTACAAGGAGACTTCCTCTCCAGGGCTTCTACTCCCAGAAGGAGCTGGTGGGACTCGACTGGCGGGAATCGACTAGCTCCCCTCTTCATTTCCCCTCTAGCACATTTCTCAGCCTCATGCTAAAGGAGGGACTGCTAATTATCTTGATTCCTTTACTGATTTTTATGAGGAATACTGAGCCAGCTCCTTTGGTTTGTACAATTTTCCATCACTCTCTGTAATGAAACACTAGGACTGTTGGATTGTTCTAGTCACTAGGAGAAATAATCCAAGATGGAACTGATGTTCTGAGCTATATCCTCTCACTGATTATTTGAAGTTCAGACAGAGCAAGGGAGCTTCTTACTGGACCAGCCATTAACTCCAATTCTCCAGGTGTTTCCTCTCCCCACCAGGCATGTCAGTGTCCCTTAGTTTCCAAAACGAAGGACAGTAACCATATCTTCCTGGGAAAACTTGAGCTTGCAATTCCCTTTGCTGATTTTAATTAAATATTCCTATTATAGGAATGCATTTACTTTTAAGAGGGATAAGTGATGTTCAATCTATCAGAGAACAACACTGCTCCTGGGGAAGGAAGGGGAAGTGAGGTAGTATCATGACTCATTTCTATTCCTATCTCAATGTGCCTCTCCCCTTTCTTGCAGATGGAAGTCCTTACACCTGGTGGGTTGGCAAAGCCAATGAGAAGCACTACTACTGGGGAGGCTCTGGGCCTGGGATTCAGAAATGCGCCTGCGGCATCGAGCGCAACTGCACAGACCCCAAATACTACTGTAACTGTGACGCAGACTACAAGCAGTGGTGAGTATGGGCACTGGCACGCAAGCTTGCCCTGCCCTGTGCTTCTTGGTCACACTAATTAGAGAGAAAATAAGTTTGAAATGTGCTGGAATCCTACATAGTAAAGAGGTAATAAACAAATTGACCGTCACACCCTGCCACAAGATGGCCACCCCCATGTGGTCACAAGATGGCTGCCACAAGATAGCCAGCAAGGGAGGACAGTTGTGGGCAATTAGGCCAGCAGGAGAGGGAAGTTGGGTGTGACCAGGCTGGCAGGAAGGGCACTTGGGTGAGATTGGGCCAGCAGGGGAGCAGTTAGGCACGATCAGGCTGACAGGGAAGTGGTTAGGGAGTGATCAAGCTATCAGGCAAAAGCGATTAGGGACTGATCAGGCAGACAGGCTGGCAAGCGGTTGGGAGACAGCAGTCCCGGATTGCGAGCGGCATGTCCGACTTCCAAGGGGTCCCAGATTGGGAGACAAAGTATAAATCAGAAAGCTTCATCCATGTTTCTTTGCCCAGAATTTGAAAGGCATTTTTCTCCGGGCCTGCACATAATAATAATAAAGTGTGATTCCATTTCTCTTAAAAAATAAAAAGAAATAGAAATAGACATTCACATCACTGAACTGGCCATACATTATCCAGAGGGGAAAATAATGAGCCATGTAGTGGGCAATGAACGTTACACAAGGTGCTTTGAAACAAGGAAGCCCACATGCAGCAGGTGAGAGCATGCACTGTAAATGGTTGCCCATGATGACTTTGTCCACCTCCTGCAGTGTTTGCTTTGCACACACAAAAAAAGCAGAGTATGGGAGGGGAAGGAAAATCATTCTTTGCTCTTGTCTTCAGCAGTAGTGCTGGCTGCTCTACTTTTCTTTCATGCCTTGAACTGTGTGTAACTCTGATAGTAATCAGTTTGAAAAAGATCTAGTTTGGGTCTCTTTCATCCCTCTGTTGGCTTTTGTCCTGCTTCACAGTGAATGGCGAGTTTGTGTCAGTTTTAAAGATAAAATCAGCTGTCATTCCATCTTAAAAAGACCCCAGAAGTTCAGGTGGAAGAACAAAAATGTAAGTAAGGTTCTTTCCAGAGGCACACAGGCAGCAGGCACCTGCTTCTCACAGCTTCAGATACAGGGAGAGGCCCGCTCTGTTCCCTTCCTGCCTCTGGAGGGCAGCACCGAGCACAGCTTTGAGTTTTTTCACTTGACAGAATGCTCTAGCCTCTGTTTCACACTATTTAGAAGTTTACAAGTTTATTCAAATAGTTAACTGAAAACTAATTCTGATTATAAAGTTAACAGTTTGCTTGGTAGGACGTCAACCTATCTTTCAAAAGCCACATTTTTTAATATTTTAGTAAATAGATTACTGAGGCTATATATTTCAGTGGCTTAGAATTTCTGTGTATGTATTTAAATAAATATTATTATTCTTTAATTGTGGTGCCTTGTAAAGAGAAAAATCATGATATTCAATTTGTAATTGTGCTTACAAGATATATGTGCACATACACATCTATACAAAGACTGGAATTCGGGAAAGTGTGATTAGAAGGACAGTTGAATGAAGTTAACTTTTTCATTCATATTGTCCGCCAATCATCCATTCTGTCAAACATTAATTCAACAAATATTGATTGATGTCTTCTGTGCCACGGATTCATCTAGGGGTAAGATAAAACTATGAATGACAGTAATGAAAACTGCTCTGGCTTATGGTCTGTTGATACTTTTATAGTTGTGTGTTTTTAAGCAAGTTCCAAGACCCTTATTTGTCTGTTCAACATTGACTCACAGCTCTGTTGGAAAGCTGACATTGGGTGCAGCCTTCCTGACTACAAGTGTGAGCTCTGTCCCTGATGGCTCAGTGTCCTGGCACCTCACATTCAATTCTTTGTCCTACCACAGAGGAAAGTTGAGATATTAATGAAAAGGGAAATCTGATGCATACATTCAAGTGAAGTTCATTTTGGCCAGACATCATGCTAAGTGGTGAGGATTCCGTGACAAATAGAGCATGCTCTTTGTCCTCCACATGCTCAGAAACTAGTGGAGGAAATCCACAGACAATGTAGTACAATCATTGCTCTGATGAAGACATTGCAAATTAACAATAAAGACAGTGGAAGAAATTTCAAGCCTAACAGAGTGAGTGGAGGGATGAAGTAGGAAGGCCCTTATAGAGAGTGATGCTTGATAGTGAAGAGTTTTCCAGCCACACTCTTCCTCAAAAGTTAGTCTTTGAGTAGAGGTATGAATAAGCATTGGGGAATTGTCTGTACAGTAGCTCTGGAATGTGGTGTGAAGAAGTAAAGAGAACCACAGTAGAGCTGAGCATGTAGGAAGTATACCATTAGAACTTTGTTTCTTTTTAGGGTGGTAAGCATTTGTATTTATCTTTACTGAGCCCTTTGGAAGAGGCTTGATGGGAGAGGCAGGAGGGGGAGAAAGAGGGTGTTGTGATAGCGCTTGAAAGGCATCAGAGGGAAGACCGTGGAGAAGAAGAAATATATATAAGATATTTTAGAAGTAGTATCTGCAGGACTTGATAGTTATGATATTTCATGAAGAAAGAGAGGAGACTGGATAGGCTCCCCGTCGAGCACCTAGGAATGGAGTGGAAGCAAGGTCACATATCAGGCCTAGGAACAAAGCTTTGTGGAGGTAGATGATGAGAGCAGCCTTGAAAATATTAAATTGGAGGCATCAGTCTCATGTCATATCTGAACTTACAGGGACACCATTAGTGGGATTGCTGATAAGAAGTGTAGATTTTAGAGAAATGTATTTGCACCTGAAAGAATTTTCAAGAACACATCTCAGTTGAGATCACAGATAAGAAGCAGCCTCACACACGCACACACCACATACCCCTCTGGCAGGATCTGATTGGATCATAACTTTCCAGTTCCTCAGGGACTTGGACACTGCGAATGTCTTATTTCCTTCTGGCTGAGTCACAGATAACACATCCCCAATGAGTATGTATAATGAATATGTTTCTAGTAAATAGCTAATAAAATTATCTTCTCTGTCTGCCACAAGAAAGAAAGCTTTCAGTGATGCCTTTGGATTCACTGGCACCTGGCAAAGGGCCCACTCTGTGGATGCTTTCAATATGTTGCAATGACTGGTTGGTTCTAGAGGTGTGTTCCAACACTGTCAAGAGCAGTGGAATAAGAGCAAGTCTTGGAGCTGGAAGACTTGATATCCACACCAGATTTTCTATTACAGGGGCAGGCTTTTAACCAATCTGAAACAAAGATTTGTAATAAAAATAAATCTTGGTTTGTCAGATTTTTGTGAGAATTACATAGAATATAGAATATGAAAACATTCTATAAATTGTGCAGTACAAGATACATAGCTGTCTATAACTCTTAATTATATAATTCTCATTTTGATTCTTAATGATTACAAATGAATCTTAAGAATGAAAACAGACTGAAAAATATGTCTCTTCCCGTTCTCCACCTGCTATGCAGCAGGTCTCAGGTCAGATTATTCTATGGCAGCATTGGAGAATAGGCTTTATTGGAGAACCTTACAAATCAGAGGTCAACAAGGGAAGACAAGGTACAGGACCCCATTGCCATCAACCCTAAGAGAGAGAGGCTGGTACCAGGCTATTATGCTGATTACATCAAGGTTGTATGTTCCAAGGAACCCCTTGCTTCTCCCACTTTGCGTAGTGCAAGAAGAGCAGCTCTCTCTTAGGCCACCAGGCAGCTGGTAAAGGGGTCAGCTATCTCCAGCATTGTCTGGGAGTCCTGGAACAAGGAGCCAGCCAAGCCTCTTTAGAAAGCCAATTGTGGTACAACTTCCGTGACTGGAAGTGAGGAGCACTTCCCAGCTGGTCCATTGTCCAAGAACCCAGAACATGTGCCCCGTAATCACCACTATTCAAGTCTTTTTGTCCCACCACTGTGAAGAGGAAAAGAGAAACCTGTACAGAAATCCAGGGGAAATTCACATATGTGAAACCATATTTGTCATTATCTATCTACACTAATAAAAGAGAAACATGCAAATTAACCATCACTTTGCTATGCCACGCCCACCAGCCAATCAGGAGCAATTATGCAAATTAATGGTGGCCAGCCATGGAGCTAGAGCCAGCAGGAGGCTTGGGTTGCCCCTGGCGATGGAGGAAGCTAAGCTTCCCACCTGCCTGGCCAGCCCTGGCCTCCACTCAAGGCTACAAAGTTTCAATTACAGAAGATAAATAAATCCTCAATACTTGCTTCTAGCTGCCTCTGGCCTCTGCTCAAAGAGGCACTGAAAAGAAAAGGGGGGGCTGGGACGTTGGGTCACCAGAGGGGGTTATCAGGCCAGGATATGATGGCAGGGCTCATTGGGGGTAAGCAGACCAGCAGGGGGGGGGAGTTGGGGGTGAGCAGGCCAATGGGGAAGGGGAAGTGGGGGTGAGCAGGCCAGCAGGGGGGCAGTTGGAGGTTTGCATGCCAGTAGGCAGAGTGGTTGGGGGCAATCAGGCAGGCAGGCAGGTGAGCGGTTGGAGCCAGCAGTCCCCGATTGTGAGAGGGATGTCCAACTGCTGGTTTAGGACCGATCCCTGAAAACCAGCAGTAGGACATCCTTCAAAGGGTCACAGAGTAGAGAGGGTGCAGGCCAGGCTGAGGAACACCCCCTCCCCACTGTGCATGAATTTCGTACAAGCGGACCACTAGTCCTATATAATAAAAGAGTAATATGCAAATTGACCATACCTCCAATCAAGCCATGCCCACAAGCCAATCAGGTGCAAATAAATCCCAACTGAGATGGCTGTGGCCACTGAGAGCAGGAGGGAGGCTTGGGATTCCCTGGCAATGGAGGAAGCCAAGCTTTCCACCTGCCCTTGATCACCTAGGCCTCCACTCAATGCTACAAAGTTTCAATTATAGAAGATATATCCCAACAGAAATGGTGGCAGTCACGGTGCTGGAGAGAGCAGAGGCTAGGGTTGCTTGGGCGATGGAGAAAGCCAAGCTTCTGCAGCCCTAGTGCCCAGGCCTCCAGTCTAGGCTACAAAGTTTCAATTATAGAATTTAAATAAACCCAAACAGAAATGGCTGTTGCCACGGAGCAAGCAGAAGGCTTGTCTACACTCCCAGGGCCCAGATCATCTATCAACAATCACTGGCTAGACTGAGGGACCCCATGCATGCATCAGGCCTCTAGTATTATTTTTATTACTCAATGTCAAATGGAACTCTAGCTAAAATCATTAACATTTTCTTAAATTACAGATGCATAAATTGGGTTCCAGGAAAATTGAAATTAATTTCCAAAAATTGTTACTTTCTTAAAAATGAGAAGTAAAGAGAAAACTAAGACCCAGATTTCCAAACTTCCAGTCCAGCGGTTTTCTGCAATATCATGATAATGAAAGACTATTCTTATAGGTTTTATTTTTTTAATGATTTATGAATTTAATACTTTAACTACATATAAGTTTTAAATATAAAGCTTAATCAGTAGAACACATGTTATATGCTCCTTTCTAAAGAACTCTAAATCTTACATTACACATCTACTTTGCTGGAGTTAAATACACAGGAATGGGCTCTAATAAATGAGGTTGTAACTCAGAGTATCTCACAGCAAAGATGCAATGGCTGGTTAGAATGAGGAACATCTCAAGAATTGCCTGATTATCTATGCTGTGAGAAGTTTTGAACAGTTACTTTTGAGATTGAATATGATTTAACATTTGTAATTTACTATTCATAGTTACAGAAAATATCCCCACCTACAGTGCCAGGATGCTAATTAAGCGAGTCTCGGTCTCAGCTAAGTGCCCACCACTGGGTAATTCCTACTCTCTTGTCGCCTGACTCAATGAGCTATATCATCACATTTGAAATTAGCAATACCAAATGGAGTTATCAGTGAAAGCATCCACTCATAGCTCGAGTGCCCTTCTCTCCTTGTAGAATCTCTGGATGGCTGTGTCCTGACCAAGATGAACACATTCATAGGGGGAAATTAGTGAGGTGAAAATCCATTAGCACAGTGTCCCCATTAGTGAGCAGTTCCCAACCCAATATTAAAAAGGTTAAATGCTTCCCCTGTGTGGTCTATTTCATTGACACAAATGGGATTGGCTTATCTATAGGGCTTTTCTTCCTAGGCCAAAAACAATCCATGACCAAGGTTTGCAGGCAATCGAACCTCTGCAGTATATCCAACCAGAAATATTCTTGTGATTGGGCCAGTCTACTCTCTAACAACTAGTTCCTAAATATTTTCAATGTTTTTAAAATAATAATTTTTATTGTTTTTAAACAATTTCATCTAAGCTTCTTAATAACATTTTTCCATGAAACATGTTGACTTTTACTCAAAGTGAAATACTTATATGTGTGTTCTCATTTATCATATTGTTAAAATAATAATAGTGAACACTTACTGCATGTTAATTACATGCCAGGCACTAATCTAAGTGCTTAAAAGTAATGTGTCATTTTAAACACATTGACCATTAATGAAGATACTGTTTAGTCCTCATTTTACACATAAGGACATTAAGCCCCAGAGAGATTTAGTTCCCTCAGTTCACATAGCTAACATGTGATAGAGCCAAGATTCAAACCTGGGGCAAGCAGACTCCATACTCATGTTTAGATATTACACAGCAAATGTAAATGCTGTAAAATTTTTTAACATATGCACTATATACAGTACAATTTTTATAACAAAAAATTTACTGTCTTAGCATTTTAAGTGAATAGTTTAGTCTTATTAAGTACATTCATCTTGTGCAACTCTCACTCCCTCCATCTCCAGCACTCTTTTCATCTTGCAAAACTGTAACTCTGTCCCCATCCTATCTAATAGAAGAGTAATATGCAAAGAGGTAATATGCAAATCAACTATACCTCTGCTACACCCAAAAGCCATGCCCACTGGTCATGCCCACCAGCCAATCAGGAGCAAATATGCAAATAAACCCAACCAAGATGGCTGTGGCCACAGAGAACAGAAGGAAGGCATGGGTTTCCCTAGCAATGGAGGAAACCAAGCTTTCCGCCTGCCCTTGCTGGCTCATGCCTCCACTCAATGCTACAAAGATTCAATGATAGAAGATAAATAAATTCCAACAAAAATGACAGCAGCCACAGAGCTGGATAGAGCAGGAGGCTTGAACTGCACCCAGAGATGGAGGAAAGCCAAGCTTTCCACCTGCCCTGGCTGGCTCAGGCCTTCGCTTAAGGCTACAAAGTTTCAATTTTAGAAGAGAAATAAATCCCAACTGAAATGGCTGTGACCTGGGGAAAGCTGCCCACCCATGGTCTCCTGTGGCTATGGCCAGCTGAAGTGAAGCTGGCCTGGGTCCTAGGTGCTTGTGGCCAGCCGGAGGAGGAAATCCTGGATCTTAGGTGCTGGGCAAGGCAGAGGTGGTTAGGAGCAATCAGGCCAGCAGGGGAGCAGTTGGGGGTGATCAAGCAGGCAGGCAGAAGTGGTTAGGGGCAATCAGGCAGGCAGGCAGAGGGGTTAGGAGCAATCAGGTAGGCAGCAATAAATGGGAGCCAGCAATCTCAAATTGCAAGGGACAGTTGGACATCTCCTGAGGGGTCCCTGATTGGGGATTGGAGAGGGTGCAAGCCAGGCTGAGGGACCACCCCTCCCATGCACGCATTTTGTGCACCAGGCCTCTAGTTAATCAATAACTCTATACTGCTCCCTCCTCCAGCCCCTGGCACCCACCATTCTTCTTTTTTCTCTTAATTTGACTGCTTTAGTACCTTATAAAATGGAATCAGTTTTGTGCTGTGTGTGTGTGTGTGTGTGTGTGTGTGTGTGTGTGTGTGTGTTTGTGAGACTTGTTCATTTCACTTAGCATAAAGCCCTCAAGGTTCTTCTATGCTGTAGCCTGTGTCAGAATCTCCTTCATTTTTAATATTGAATAATATTCCATTTATGTGTATTCCATATTTTGTTAATCTGTTCATCCATTTATAGACACTTGGGTGGCCTCCACATTATTTCATTGTGAATTATGCTGCTATGAACATAAGTATACCATTTTATTTTTAATATCTACCTTACTCAACTCTTTGGTATTCCTGATTTCTTTAAATCTCTTGTTTTGGTTTTATATTAAAACTAATTTTATTGTAAGTAAGTTCAAATTATTTTCTAAATATAACCTGGTTTGTAATCCTAGCTCTGTTGCTCGCCAGCTCAATGACCTTGAACACATTACAAAAGCTCTCTGTTGCCTCAGCATGAAATTGAAATAATAACACCACCTACATTACATGGTAGATCAGTGGTTTAAATGAGAGGTTTGTTACTATGTCCAGTTAGCCCACCTCATACTACATACACCTATGCACACCATGAGTTATCTCGTGGTTTCCTGGGTGCAACCTCAGAGGTATTCAAGAGCAACTTCTCAGTCCTTTCACTCTGACCTTCTTACCTGAGTACCCCGTTATCACCCCTGCTGCTGAGGCTTTTTCCTGTGAGATACTTGTTCTGTTGGCTGTGGTTGCTGTCTCAGTCTGTGACCATCACTGATACTGCCATGGAGGGGAGAGCACTCCCCAATCACGCCCAGCACAGTGGAAACCCTATTCTGTCTGTTGAAGGCTTGGGGCTTACAGAAGTTTGGCACTGAGAGCAATGTATCTCTGCTACCTAAATAGCCACTCTTAGAGGCCACAAGCAGGACTCTGATCCGTGAGTCCCTGCCTAGCTCCCAGCAATCCTTGCCCCAGACATCAGACCTGCTCTCACTAAGGATGTTCCTCAGGCACCCCTGATCTAAATTGGGACCTCCCCCAGGGCCCAGAGGAAGAGCAAGTCCTTCCACCCCATCCCAAGCCCTATCTCAATTTCCAGAGGAGGGATATTCGTTTCTCAGGGTGATTCAGAAATTAAATATTGATTTCATTTTAGGAGAAAATTCTTAGATCAAGACAGAAAGAGCTGTGTCAATCACTGTGGCCTGATACGGGCCATCCTAGTAGCCCAACCTGTGTACTTAGGTTTGTTGAAAATGTTTTTCCAAGTCAGGGTTTAGGCTGAGGTGACACCTGCTATGTGACAGCAGTATGACCCAATGTGTGCAGTGACAACATCAGTGCAGTTTAATTTCATAATCTTTCCTCATTAGGGGAGAAGTCATGGAAGCCACCTTTTTAAGGACAACTTGGAAATTCCTATCCAAAATTTAAGTCATAAATTCTTTGACTGAATCTTTTATTAATGGCAGTTACTCTCTTAAATGAATAAAAATAAATATATAAATATATAAATATAAATACTATGACTTTATTTTTATTTTTGGTGGCAATCAAAACCAAACAAAGCTAAGTAGAAATATCTATTAATATAGGATGAGATCAATTTACTGTAATTTGGCAGTGAAAGGAATGAGACATATATACAAATACTTGCATTGACAGATGGTCAAGGTGAAAGGCAAAACGCAAATTGAAGGAAAGTATTTTGATACAAGTCTGTTTTTAAAAATGTCTATAAATGCATTGCCCTTATACATTGCCCTTATATTTTTGGGAAATGCACAAAATAAATGACTCGTACTAGTTAGCACAGTGGACTAAGAATGAAGGATCTTGTGGGAAACTGTCTTTATCCCATCATACCTCTTATCCTTTCAGTTTTCTGCCATGATTACATAAAACTTGTTCAATTTTTTTAAAGATTAAAATACATTAGAAAGCTAAAATAAAAAGCAAGGGTTCCCATAGGCATTTTGTCACCTAACATAACCATATTTAAGTTGTTCTCTTAAGAAAAAGCAGATAAAAGAATCATTTTCAGCAACCATAAAAGGTATCTGCATTCTTGATTTTGCTTATCTCATTATTGACATGAGTGTGTAGACCACACCTGAAAACATCCTGTCATTAGCTGAATAACAATGTGAAAATAATGTGTGTGTTTTATTCTCATTGATCTGGATACTGTGAAATTCATGTTTGTGCTCTTAATGCTTTGGGGATTCTTTACCTCCCAACATAACTCAGGGTAAATAATTCAGTAGTCTTGTTCATCATGCCTGTTATAGACATGTGAGATTATGAAGAGTACCTACATCAGTTAGGTAGGAGGCAAACTCTTCTGGTTGCTAACTGACCAAAACAATAGTTGATACTCAAATAATGGTGTGTATGCAAGTGTAAAATAAAATATTAAGATGAGTAGCGAGTGATACATTTCCTTTTCATATGCTTTTTTTGATCTGATGAAGGCTATCTTCATTAAGTTAAATTTTGTTTAAGATAAAAGAGCTTTGGTTAGTGTTGTTCAGTGGTTAGAGTGTCAGCCCACACATCAAAGGGTCACAGGTTCAATCCCCAATCAAGGGCATGTGCCTGGGTTGTAGGTTCAGTCCCCAGCATCATGTGGGAGGCAACCAATCAATGAGTCTCTCTCACATCTATGTTTTTCTCTATCTATCATCTATCTATAGCCTCCTCTTTCTCCCCTCCCACTCTCTATAAAAATCAATGGCAAAAATATTCTCAGATGGTGAATATTAACAAAAAAATTAATTCTTTTTAGCTCCTATGCATGTATTTCAGTCTCAGAGCCATGCTAGAGCAGATTTCAGGAAGGTTCCAAGGCCTCAAATACTTTACTAGTACACCTTATACTTAGTCTACCAATGGTTACCAGCCAGACTTTCTCTGCTTTAAAGTTGTGTCTAAATAGTCTGTTTTTCCAAAGTCTAGCAGCTAAGCTCATTTGGAAGGGCAACTACTTTTCAATATGTGGGTCAGGGCTCAGAGCCAAAGGCAAGGCTCTGCTCTGTCATTAGGAATTGGGACATGAAACATGAAACATCAGCAGGACTGACCTAGGCAGGTGCTAGATAGATAGCTTAAGATACAAAGCAGCTCAAGGAGTTAAAAGACCCATTGGCAATGGGGATAGGAAAATGTCTTTTCTAGTTTCAGAAGAAGCATAAAAATGATACATTATGATCTGTCTCAGGGATATTTTCATGCCAACTTATTTGGCACAGCATAGAATCCTCCTGTCACCTCATAGACTGTATCATGACAGAAAGGTAATTGGGCACCGGAGAAGATGTCAGCAAAGTGTCAATATGGTTTGACCGCTGCCCCTAAATAATATTGATGACAGGAAAGAGAAAGGGATTAATCAGGTGTGAGGCTGCCAAATGTTCAGTGCATGCAGTGGGTTCCTGAAATAGATACAACCTACCAGCAGAATGCTAAATGGACTTGAACAGAATAGATTAGTGATGTTGAGAAAAACAGAACAAAGATCCAAGAGAGCTTTATGAGAAAGCACAGTTCATTTCCATCAGCGTTCCTCTCCCCTACATATGCTATGAAAAGATGGAGGTCTATTATGTTTTCTGGGGGCAGGGACGGGGGTGGGGGGGGAGTTGCATTCTCCCTAAAAATCAATCATGGGAATGAAGGATCAAATTAAAAAGCAAAGTGCTGAGGAAGCAGTTTTGAAGCACTTTATAATTGTGGGTCATAAGGGATAACACACATGTTTATCTTGTGTCCCACTGAAAGTTTAAATCAATACACCTGAAACCCATTGTCACACTCCATACCACACCAGCCACCTCTCCTTTTTCAAACCCCTGGCCCTTTGGCTTTTTTTTATCTCTGGCTTTTCTTTCTTTTTTTTTAAATAGATATTTATTGTTCAGATTATTACAGTTGTTCCTCTTTGTCCCCATAGCTCCCCTCCACCTGGTTCCCATCCCACCCCCTGCCCTTATGCCTCACACTGTCCTCATCCATATGATTTTTGTCCAGTCTCTTCCTGCATCTCCCACACCCCATTCCCTCTGAGAATTGTCATTCCACTCCCTTTATATGCCCCTGATTCTGTTATATTCATCACTTTATTCTGTTAGTCAGATTTTTTATTCACTTGAATTTTAGATTCACTTGTTGATAGATATGTATTTGTTGTCACTTTGTTGTCCATAATTTTTATCTCTTCCTTTTTCTTATTCTTTCTCTTCTTAAAGAATACCTTTCAGCATTTCATATAATACTGGTTAGGTGGTGATGAACTCCTTTAGCTTTTTCTTATCAGTTAAGCTCTTTATCTGACCTTCAATTCTGAATGATACCTTTGCTGGGTAGAGTAATTTTGGTTATAGGTTCTTGCTATTCATCACTTTGAATATTTCTTGCCACTCCCATCTAACCTGCATAGGTTCTGTTGAGAAATCAGCTGACAATCGTATGTTACCTTGTAAGTAATTAACTGTTTTTCTCTTGCTGCTTTCAAGATTCTCTCTTTGTCTTTTGCCCTTGGAATTTTACTTATGATGTGTCTTGTTGTGGTCATCTTTTGGATTCCACTTGTTTGGGGTTCTCTGTACTTCCTGGACTTATAAGTCTATTTCTTTCACCAGTTAGAGGAAGTTTCTGTCATTATTTTTTCAAATAGGTTTTCAATATCTTGCTCTCTCTTCTTCTGGCACCCTTATAATTCAGATGTTGGTATACTTGAAGTTGTCCCAGAGGCTCCTTATACTATCTTCATATTTTTTGGATTCTTTTTGCTTTTTGCTTTTCTGGTTGTGTGTTTTTTGATGTTTTGTATTTCAAATCTTTGACTTGATTCTTGGGACTCTCTAGTCTACCTTTGGATCTCTGTATATTATTCTTTATTTCAGTCCCCATAGCTCCCCTCCACCTGGTTCTTTATTTCAGTCAGTGTCTGATTAATTTCTAATTGGTCCTTTTTCATATCTCACTATATTTCTCGGAGGTTTCTAGAAGATTCTTGAGTACCCTTATAACCATGGTTTTGAACTCTATATCCAGTAGTTTGCTTTCCTCCATTTCTTTCATTGTGACTTGTTTCTTTGTCTCCACATTTTGGCTGCTTCCCTGTGTTGATAGAGTGGCTTTGTGTGTTAGATGTCCTATAGGGCCCAATGGCTCAGCCTCCCTAATTACCAGAGGTGGACATTCTTGGTTCACCCCTTTGCGGGCTGTATGCACAGCCTTATTGTAGTGAAGCCTTGATTGCTCTTGGTATCACTGGGAGGAATTGACCTTCAGGCCAATTGGCTGTGAGGACTAGTTGTGTCTATGATGGAATAACTTATGTGTTGGAGACACCCTTATGGGGGAAGATGCTTCAGTGGGGTTTTGGCACTCACTGAGTCTGCCCCCTGAGTGTGTCTCTTATGGATGTAAAGAGTTGTAATCAATATGGTCTCATTCTGACCACTGGGTACACTGGCTCTTGAATCTCCAAGGAGGTGCAAAGTCAGCCACTGAGGCCACTGAGCAGGAGCTACAGAAAGATCTGGAGATTTCTCTTCTTTGTTTAGAGTTTGGAGGTTCCCAGATGAGGCCCAGCTGGGAGCCTTGGGCCTTCTTTTGGAAGCTCTGGGGCTCTCTGACCCAGCTGCAGTTTCTTAGGTTTTTATATTGCAAAAGGCCAGGCCATTCATATGCAAAAGCCTCTGTGCACAGTTTGGGGCGTTGTAAATTGGGTGGGGCAGGGTCTCAGGGAATCACCAGGTTGGAGCAAACAGCAATGGCTACCCATTAGCCCTGTCCCAAAGAGCCCCCCAGGTCTCTGTGTCCTGTGGCACCATGAAGGAACAATGATCGCTGCAAGCACCTCTGAGACAAAGCCACCCTCGCAATCTGGCCTTTTGCCAGGCAGGCCAGTTTCTCTCCTTGTTAGCCTGGGTCACCAGAAACTTGCCCAGAATTGGAGTTCAGAGCACTCTTGAGCTTGCATCTCTCTCCTGATTGAAAAAGACAACAGCGTACTCAGTTGCTGGCCCCTTTCTCACACACCTCTGTACCTCCACACTCCACACTTCCGCACCTCCTATCCAACTCAATGCACTTTTCTCTTTCCTCCTAGTTGTAGAATTTCCACTCATCCAGCCTTCCCATGGTTTTGGATGATACTTGTTTTGTCTTTTAGTTGTAGTTTTGACATGCTTGTACACAGCAGTAAGTTCAGGTGTTTAGCTATGCCGCCATCTTGGTTGTCTTTTATTTTTGTTCTAAATCTAAGTTCCAGGCATTATTGCAAAAGATTTCCACAATAACTTCCAATCTTGAAGCTCTCCCTGCATCCCCTTCCTACAAATTTATCATTGTGATTAGCACTGTCTGGTTTCCTATAAATTAGAATCATCTAGGAAGTGTTAAAAGTGACTGATCATCAAATCCTGCATCAGACTAGTGAAATCAAAATCTTGGGATCAAGTCTGGCCCCCTGGATTTTGAAAACTCTTGAGGTTTCAAGTATGTAGCCGAGGTTGAGAATCACTGATTTCGTGTTAGGTTGAATTGCACATAATCCTACATAATAAAAGGCTAATATGCAAATGACCGAATGGTGGAATGACTGGTCACTATGATGCGCACTGACCACCAGGGTGAAGACCCTCAATGCAGGAGCTGCCCTGTGTTGGTCAGTGTGCTCCCACAGGGGGAGTGCCACTCAGCCAGAAGCCGGGCTCACGGCTGGCAAGCACAATGGCAGTAGTAGGAGTCTCTCCCACCTCTGTGACAATGCTAAGGATGTCTAACTGATGGCTTAGGCCCACTAAGCCATGAGTCAGACACTTCCCCAGGACCCCTGGACTGTGAGAGGGTGCAGGCCAGGCTGAAGGACCCCCTCCTCCCAAGTGCATGAATTTCATGCACCTGGCCTCTAGTAAAAAATAAGAATGGTTTAGAGATCCCAGGCTCTTGCTGGTAACTGCTCTAGCACTTTTAGGATTTCACTACACCCTTGGAATTCAGTAAAGGTTCTAGTGCTCCAGACATCACATTCACATTGCAGGTGAAAGAGAAGAGGGGAAAGAAAGCATGACTTCTCTTTCCGGAAATGACTATTTACTTTTCCATGTACATATATTATTAGCTGGAATTTGATTACATGACCACATTTACCTGTAAAGAAGGCTGGATTCTGTAGCTTTTAACTGGACATGACTATGGCTCACTAAAAATGAGAGTTCTGTTACCAAAGAAGAAGGAGGAAATGAGCATCAGGGAGCAACTAACAGTGCCTGTTCCCATTGTAAATTCTTCAAAATAGAATTTTGAATATCTGGCTCACACCCCTTCAAGAACTTCCTATTAACTTCATGATTCAATTCAAACTTACACATTTACACATATACACATACATATTAAATGTATATTTATACTATGTATGATGTATAATAATTTTATTAATTTACAGGAAGCATGTGTATTAGGCTAATTTACTAACTGATATTATCATGAAAAAAAGTTCCCTCTTTATGCAGGAAGATGAATGACTGAGATGGAAATATAGGATGTTTAGAAAATTCAGAAGTAAATATGGATAATAATGCTTTCCCACCTATCTTTGTCAGCACTGGTAGGCAGGAAGTGGTCCTTACAGAAGTTCACATCTTAACAGCCAGAATCTGTGAATATGTTACCTTCCATGGCAGAGGGACTTTGCAGATGTGATTAAAGCTAAAACCCTTAATAGAGGAGATTACTGAAATGGAGAACCTTTCCCAGAAGGTCAGAAAGAAATCTGAGGATGGAAGAAGAGCTGCCATCTTTGAAGATGAGGGAGTGGGTCAGTGACCCAAGAAATGTAGACAGCCTGTAAAGGCTGGAAAAGGCAAGAAAATGGTTTCTCCCACAGAAGCTACAGAAAGAAATTCATCCTGACAATACCTCGATCTTAATCCAAAGACCTACATTGGAGTTTTAATCTGTTGAACTGGAAGAAAATACTGTCTTGTTTTAAAACACTTCGTTTGTGGTAATTTACTATGACAGCAATAGAAAATTAGAAGCTCTACTTTCTATTATGGAAAAGACCCCACAAAACTTTTTTTTTTCTGTGTCATGTTGGTATAGAGTAAAAGTTGACATAGAATAGCCTTGTAGAAAACATGAAAAAGATGTTCATAAAAATAACCTAGTGGCCAACATCATCGTTCCCCTGCCCCTCCATCACTTGCTGGTAGCTGCAAGCCTGTGCAAGGCCTACCTTTGATTTATGGTGCTCTTGACCAGTGAGGATTGGTTGCCTCTTATTACCTGTGATTGGCTCTCCTTCAAGTGGATGAATGTATTGACGATGATAGGAATTTTAGAAACACAGAAACATTCATGTACACATCCAATCATTCAGCCCATGTTTGAGTCCCTGCCAGGCATGGGGGCTATGCCAGACCTTTCTCAGGGGTCCTCAGAAACACAAGGTGGGTGGATAGCTTTAGTTTTAATGCTAATGCCTCCTACTGAAAGTTAGATTTTAAAAAGACATCTTTATTCCCTTGATAGTACTATTTCACATAACTGTCCTCACTCCTATCTTTTCTATTTTAATTGATAGGCAGAGAAATGACTAGAAAATGAGGGCTTTATCCATTGTCTTATTTTCACAAAAACTAATGAACAAAAGAGGGTTATTATGGGTAATATGGGATTTGCAATTGTAATAACCTCATATTTTTTATGGTAGAAGCCATTAGCCTGCCTTCAGGCCATTCTTAATCTGGCCTCAATCTGCTCTTTGCAGTCTGTTAAACTGCTCAAGATTCAGACAGCCTCAGCTCCATTAGCAGTGAAGTTTCCTAACAAGGACAATGCCTGGGAAATAATGAGCATGTTCTTATTTCTATTATTATTTGGGAGATATTTTGGTCACTTTACTGCATCACATGAAAACTGACCTATTTCTAACAGGCTTTGATGCAAGAGTCAATTATACAGTAGCTTTTTCTAGTACTTTATTTCTTTTATTCATTTAACTAATTATTGATTTAGTTTCCATTATGCACTCTGTTGGAACTAATGACAATAAAAATAAAATTATGCCACCTCTTCTGTTTATTAGCTGTATGACTTTGGAAGTTACTTAACTTTTATTACTTTACTAGAGGCCCAGTGCATGAATTCATACATGAGTGGGTCCCTCTGCCTTGCTTATGGGATCAGTCTGAAACCAGTCTTTCGACATCCTCCTACGGGTCCTGGATTGCGAGAGGGTGCAGCCAGGTTGAGGGACCTCATTGGTGCTCAATTGGGGCCATAGAGGGACACGGGAGATTGGCCAGCTAGGGAGGTACTGCCGGAGGGCTTCAGGATGTGTCTGGCCTGTCTCACTCAGGCTTAATCGGCCAGACCCCCACATCAAGCTAACCTATCAGTCAAAGCATCTGCCCCCTGGTGGTCAGTGCACATCATAGTAAGCAGTTGAGTGGACTTAGAATATCATTAGCATATTATGCCTTGATTGGTTGAACAGACAACTAGACACTTAGCATATTAGGCTTTTATTAAATAGGATTTTCTCCATCTATAAAATGAGAATAATAATATCAACCCATAGAATTTTGTAAAGATTCATATTTCATGCAATAATTATTTTTTAGGCTTCTGCTCATCAGAAACTTGCAAGCCTAATAAAGAGGGAGCAATGGGTTAAGTCCACAAGAAATGAGGTGGATTTATTCAACAGATGTTGATTGCCTACTGTGCAAAGAGATATAACCCAAGTGTGGGAGGGGAATTCATTAATGTGGATACAGAGTAAACTAGGACAGAGGGGTGACACTTATCAGTCCACATTTTGCAAATCAAAGAGAACTTATAAACTTCTAGAGAAAGAAAACCCTTCAGAGGAAATTAAGAAGGATCTTGTCAAGTCCAAATTAGCCACATACAAATTATCCCCATTACAGATTATCCATAGTATATATTCTAGTATAGAAACCATTGCAATAATCACATTTAATTGCTGTTACATTTTAATTATGTATGTCAATGCAAATGACAAATATTGAAAAGAAAATGAAGACAAAAGGAAAATAAATTAGGGATGTGGTGAGTGAAAGAAAAACATGATATGAAACAGCCAATTTTTCTTGTTAGGAGCAGCCTTCTCATTTCTAAATGTATATATTGGTTTGTGTTGACTGTGTCCCAAACCACTAATAATTCAAAGTCAGGCCCTGGCAGGATAGCTCAGTTAGTTAGAGCATCATCCCTATATGCCAAGGTTGCAGGTTCAATCCCAGGCCAGGGAGCATATAAGAATCAACCAATGCATGCATAAATAAGTTGAGCATCAAAACTCACTCTTTCTCTCTCTCTACATGCCTTCTTCCCTCTTCCTTTCTCTCTTTCTAAAACTCAATAAAAACACATTTAGAAAAAAAGGATATAAAATTCAGCTTGTTATAATTTACTCCAAGGTCAACATGCAGCCTCAGTGATATGGCTACCAAAATACACAATAAAAATAAAATATTCTGAATATTACTTTTATCAAGTGTCTACAACAAGCATTGGTCAGGCATTCCTGAAGTGTATTATATTTGGTACTGAAAAACTAAAACATGGGAAATCAGGTTAGGGATTTGGGCAAGTATTCTATATGTGGAACAATTGAGGGAGGGATAGAAGGAGGGAGAGAGGAAAGGAAGGGAGGAGGAAAGTAGGGAAGAATCTCTTCCCTGTTTTTATGGGTTAGATTATGTCCCCTAAAAAGATGTGTAGAAGTCCTAACCCTAGCATTTATGAATGTGATTTTATTTGGACAAGGTCTTTGCATCAGTTTACATTAGGGTTAACGCTTGGTTTTATACATTTTATGATTTGAATAAAAAATACAATGACATATATCTACCATTATTGTATCATACAGAACAGTTTCACTGCCCTAAAAATCCTCTGTGCTCTGCCAGTTCATCCCTCCTTCCCTCCTAATTTCTATCAGTCACCTCTCTTTCTACTGCCTCCATAGTTTTGCCCTTTCCAGAGTTTCATGGAATCATGCAGTATGTAGCATTTTCAAATTTATCTAATTTTGTTTTAATGATGGGGGAAAATGTTAAATGTTTCATGGGAAAATTTAGGGTCAGTGACATTGTGAAAACAAATGTACCATATTTTTCCATGTATAAGACGCCCCCTTTCCAACCCAAATTAAAAAATCAATATTTAAAACATAAAACAGAACATATTTTTATTTAGTAATTACCGCAGGTAATGTTTACCTACTGTACTATGATATTATGCAGCATACCACTTTATTCAGCCTCTGTTATATCACTGCACTATTAGTTACAGACATATCAATTTCTTCAACTTCTATTGTATCACTGCCATTTTCTAAATCACTGTCTATATATATGAGATAATCCTCATAAACTGGTGGCTAACTTTTCTGAGCTAGTTTCTTTCATATTCTCATGGCCATCCCTTCTCTCCTCATGAAATTGAAGCACCATTTTGCCTTTCCTGTAAAATCAACCATGTTCATGCAAACATCCTTGCGTGACATTGAATAAGCTTGGTGGACACATATAAGCCAATCTAGCACTGCTCCATAATCCAAGCCTTAAGCCTCTACTCCAAGATTGCCCATTTTATGGTTTTCCTCTTAAGGCCTTCTTTTTCGGCATCTAAAGGAGTGTTCTTCCTATTTTCTCTACTGTCTGATCATACGCTCAGTGGGAGAAGGTTCAAATTTTCTCTCTGCAGCTCTATTTCCCTGCTCTCTTGCATAGCTGATTACATTCAGTTTGAATTTTGCAGAGTAAGACAATCGCTTGCCTGTATTTATCTTTTTATTTTTTGACATTTTTATGGGCTCAGAATGCTCCAGTCCCTGTTGCTTTTGTGAACTTTCCACTTCCACCTCCAATTTCAGCATCAACTGATGTCTGTAACAATAAGGCTCAGGATTGGAGGAAGCCTCTTTGACAAGTTACAGACACACACCCACACCTGGACACCTTCCTCTTTGGTCGACTTTGTGTATAAGATACCCCTCAATTTTCAGCCTAATGATTTTAGGAAAAAATAGCATCTTATACAGGAAAAATATGGTATTCCATTATCCTCTACTTGTAATTTATTTATTTTTAAAATATATATATTTTATTGATTTTTTACAGAGCAGAAGAGAGAGGGATAGAAAGTCAGAAACATGGATGAGAGAGAGACATCAATCAGCTGCCTCTTGCACTCCCCCTACTGGGGATGTGCCTGCAGCCAAGATACATGCCCTTTCTAGAATCGAACCCAGGACCCTTCAGTCCGCAGTCCGCAGTCCGACGCTCTATCCACTGAGCCAAACCAATCTTGGCCTCTACTTGTAATTTAAATCAGTTGCAAATGTTATTTGAGCTAGCTATACTGTCTTCAGATGAGATCCTAGCTAAAAGTCCAGTATGAAAAGAGATTAAATAGAGCATCTTGAGGTGAAGGGAGATAATATATAAGGCCCCACCACATATACCCATCCTTCACGGATTACCCTCAACAACAGGCATGAAGGACTTTTATGAGCCTTCCTGTCTTCAGGAAGCATAGTATTAACTACAGATTTAAGAGATTAGGACTTAAAACATGTTAAGTGCCCAGTCAGTCACTAGTGACTGACACTATCTATGCTTTCTGTCTGGAAGACAAAATAGGCTGGGTGCTTAATGTCTTAAAAATCATAGACCTGTAGTAAAAAAAAATACCCTTTTATTACATAACAAAATGTAAAAAGCAGTCCATAAAATTTTCAGTGTTTAATCTGATTTATGCTTTTTAATCCCTTGGCATATTGTGTTTGTTGAAGATCTGATATTTTTAGACCAAAGATACTACTAATAGTCAATATTCAAATAAAATTAAAGTCAACATCTTTTACTAGGTGAAATCACTATGACCTACATCCTTTCCAAATTAAAATTAAAGTTTGTGTGTGGTGTTTTTAATTAAAATTTAATTGATTGGTATACAGATTGAAATCCATAAAAGTCTCTATAATCTTTTCACCAAAGTTTATGTTGTAAACATTTAGGATAAATGTCAAAAAAAGAAAGGAAAATTAAAGATTTTTATAAAGGAAAATGGAGGACAGGGAATATCTACGTGAAGTAAATAGTGTTTTTAATATACTTTATTGATTCAAATTCATGTAATAAGACAATGGGGTTTTTGACTCTTAAGACAGGTTGACATATTTAAAAGTAGTTTTGATGATTTGGAGATGTCTGAAGACTATATTTCCTTTCCAATTTGAATTATTTATAATTCCATGGTTAATTACATGGAGTAAAACTGAATTACTAATAAATGCCAGAGAAAGCAATTTAAATTGACATTCATCTCTAAAGTTGGCTCCCATGTAATCACAGATTTTCCAAGGTTTAACATTTACTGTAATAAGAAAATATTTTAGTAAATTATATATATATTAGAAAGGATAGAAGAAATTCCTTCAAAAAATAAATGTACATAATTATATTTATTATATTTAGCTTTAGAGGAAGACATTTTTTAAAGATTTCCACTTCTTGAGGATAATTTTTTTAAGCAAGAAGAAATAGACAGTGTTCTGCTTTTTGAATGGACCTCACTCTTTATCACATCCAACTTGGTTGGTAGCAACTTCTCTCATACTCAGAAAACCTCTGAAGGTCTAGTTAGAAGAGTTGAAATACTGTTGACATCAGCAGCTAAATAGAGTTTTTTTAAAGGGTGCTTTATTTATTCTAAAGCTTAGAAAACTAGAGTAAATATGATTTTAAATATTGTGGAATACATCAAACAGCTTTTAGATTCAAAAGAATGGCCAAGTGTAGGCTAGCAAATTGGCTAATGTCATCATTCTCACAACATAAATTTCTAAATCAAGGCATTCATTTGCACACATGCAATATCTCCAGCATTTCATGGTGTGAAATAAGCTAAAAAGTTCTTTCATGATTCAGAAATAACTGCTGATGCTGCCCAGGGAGTTCTTTCTTGAACATACAGTAAGCAGACCTCAGAGTCAAGCTAAAGGAATTTCCTGAACCAGTCAAACCAGTGGTTTTCCAGCCTCTGTGGCTGTTTTGTGTAATCTGTATTTATTAGCGAGGTTATTGTTCTAAATGGTTAATTTATGAAGTTGTTTTAATGAACAAGCACCTCCTGTTATGTGGCCTTGAAGCTGTTTTTTTGGTCTTTCAGAGCCTGTTTCTTCAGCTGGTATATTGACACAAAAACTCAGTTATTCCTCCTCAGTAGGAAATGAACTGGTGTGTTACTTATTTTCAAGATTCTCTAAGGTAATTGGCCTAGCTATCAAAATTGAGCTCTCAAGTCTCAGAATTACCATATGGTGGAAGATCTGCATACGGTGATAAGCAGTAAATGAGTTAAAACATAAAAGTTGCACTTACAAAATCAGAAGCAATCTGATCCATTTACTTCAAGGTTTTTTGTTTGCTTGCTTGTTTTTCACCTAAGAGGACAGAAGAAATTATAGATAGAAATATAATCACCAGCTTGGAAGTCATGAACTTAGGTGTAAATGACCATCTGTGACCACAAAATGCCAGAGATATATGTCTCAGAATCTGTGACTACAACCGGTTATTTTTTGTTAATCCTCACCTGAGGATATTTTTCCATTGATTTTTAGAGAGAGTGGAAAGGAGGGGGAAGGACAGAGAGAGAGAAACATAGATGTGAGAGAGCCACATTTGATTGGTTGCTTCCCACACATGCCAACCAGGGCTGGGGATCAATTAATTGAACCTGCAACCAAGGTACGTGCCCTTTACCGGAATTGAACCCGGGACCCTTCGACACTCTACCCACTGAACCAAACCAGCTAGGGCTATAACAGGTTCTTATAGACAGCTTGTAAACAAAGTCCAGAAGCTGAAAAGTTCATTTAAAATCCTATTCACAATAAATGAGTACTTTCCCCAAAATACTTGACTGCTAGAAGTATCAGTAGATTTGTAATTTATCTATATCTGTTGATGTTCATTTGCCAAAAGCCCTTTTCCCTTTCCTGTTGCATTTAAATTTTTAAGACATTTGGCTTAGTCTATGTATTGAATTTTAGAGCTGACTTTGGTAGAAAATGTAGATATCTTTGGCCATTCGGTTTAAAATCTAAGTTGAGTGAAGCAAAGTCATTCTTTTTACTTTAAAAATGTGGGTAGACCACACCATCTTGGAAACCAGAACGGCTTGAGACTAGGATCCTAGCCTCCCAACCACCCAGTCTGGTCCCAGTAGCAAACTGGGACCCTACAGCCACTCTGATGGAAAACCTATGACCACAGCTACAGACACCAATACTCCAGGCACCCCAGCTGCAGATTTCTGTGAGTCACAAAACCAGTCCCTCTCCCCCACCACCTCCATAGTAGTGGATAGGAACTGCTAGACCCACGCAGCACAATAGGGCTTTCTGCACACACACAGCAGGGGCAGCTCTACCTGTCTTTAAGCCTTAGTGTCGGACATGGGAAGTTTGTTTCCCAAGAGCAGGCTCTGCGCCATGGCAAGGAGACTGCTGAATTTTAACCTAAGTGTGCATCTTTGGGGAGATTGTTTGCTGCGACCATATCCCACTCCCATGCAAGGCAGGGAAACAGCACTGAATCTGAGCCTGGACATGCGAACTATGGGAAGTTTGTTTGTCGCGAGCAGGCTCCATGCCAAGGCAGGGAGATTGCTGAATTTGACCCTAGGTGCACATACTGGGGGAGACTGTTTTCTACGACCAGATCCTGCGCCCACACAGGGCCGAGAGACGGCACTGAATTTGAACCTGGATGTGCAAACTAGGGGAATTTGTTTCTCGCAACTAGGCTCCATGCAGGGCAGGAAGCCTGTGCTAAATTTGAGCATAGGTATGAAACCTATTGGAGATTGTTTTCCTCAATCAGATCCTGCACCCATGCAGGGAGACAGTGCTGAATTTGAGCCTGGGGATATAATCCCAGGGAGTTTATTTCCCATGACCAGACCCCTTGTACACACAAGTTTGTTTCCCATGACCAGACTCCATGCACTGAATTTGAGTCTGGGTGCATGGACACGGGGAGTTTGTTTCCTGCAGTGCACACCTGCAGGACCAGACCCCACACCCACACTGAGCGGCACTGCCACCTGACTTTGATTGAGGGCAAGCGCACACCGAGGCTGTTTTCCACAGGGCAAGAGTGGATCTCCTGTCATCACAGTGCAACTGTGCAACCTGGTCTCCCAGGCAGATCAGGAACCCTGAATCTCCATGCAAGAGGCAGCAACCTGTGAATAGAGTCTGTTTCTCATTGCATGCACCTGGGATCCCTGATTCCCAGTAACATTCATACTAAGAGCCTGTGACTCCAATACTTGGTGCATGCATGCACAAGGACCCTGATTCTCAGTGTGAGGTAGCATCAAGCAACAGAGATTCTGATACTTGATTCTGGGTGCAGATACAGGGAGCATCTGACTCATGACATGCACTAGGGAACTTTGATTTTTAGCATACCTCAGCAGGTACTCTGTTTCAAAGTGATGCAGAAAGGGCCCTAGATTCTAGGTGCACACATGAGGCCACACTAAGTGCCTATGACTCTAACCCAGGGCGAGCGAGTCTCCCACCACACAATAGCAACTGCACATCAGGGTGTCAGAGTTCTTCAGTGACATTTAGGGGGTCAAAACTCCTATTGCACATGGTCCAGGTCCCTGCAAGTCGACATTTGAACCCTCTGGAGATAGTCAGAATGCAGAGACAATGACACAATCCTCAGATGAAAGAAAAGGAGGAATCACAAGAAAGGAAATAAGTGAAATGGGAGCAAGCAACATGACAGAAAAAATTCAGAGTAATGGTCATATAGTTCATACACCGGATGGATGAGAAAATCAACAACCTATGCAAAAATAAAGAAGAAATGAAAAATGATATAGCTACAATAAAAAACACCATGGAAGGCTTCAACAGTATACTGGAAGAATCAGAAGATGGAATTAGTGAATTAGAAGTACAAAAATAAGCCCAATCTGAACAGCAACTAGAGAAAAAAATTTAAAAGGAGGAGAACCTAAGTGAGCTTTGGGACAATGCAAAACGAAATAACATACATATAATAGGGCTGCCAGACAGACAGGATGAGCAGCAAGGATTAGAAAATTTATTTGAAGAAGTAATGACAGAAAACTTCCCTTATATAGGGAAGAGAAAAGTTACACAAGTACAGAGAGTTCCAACCAAGAAGAATCCCAAAAGACCCACACCAAGACATGCCGTAATTACAATGGCAAATGTTAATGACAAAGAGAGAATCTTAAAGGCCATGAGAGAGAGATAGTTACCTTCAAAGGATCCCCCATAAGATGATCAAATGATTTCTCAACAGAAACACATCAAGCTAGAAGGCAATGGAAGGAGATATTCAAAGTGATGCAAAGCAAGAGTCTGAATCCAAGAATACTCTATCAATCAAAATTGATGGGAAAATCAGGAGCTTCACAGATAAAAAAAACAAACAACAACAACAAAAAACCTAAGGGAGTTTATCACTACCAAGCCAGCAATGCAAAAAATACTAAAGGGAATGCTGTAAAAAGAAAAAATAAAAAGGTAAGAAGGAACACAAGTTCAAAAAAATAAAAATGGCTATAATCAAGTACCTTTCAATAATCACTTTAAACATAAATGGACTAAATGCTCCAATCAAAAGACATAGAGTGACTGAATGGATAAAAATAAACATGACTCATACATATGCTGTCTGCAAGAGACCCACCTCAAAACAGAAACTCACACAGACTGAAAGGGAAAGGATGGAAAAAATATCTTCCAGGCAAATGGAAATTTAAAAAAAAGTTGGGGTCGCAATACTTATTTCAGACGAAATAGATCTCAAAGTCAAGGCCATAACAAGAGAAAAGGAAGGTCACTTCATAATACTAAAGGGATCAATACAAGAGGATATACCTCTGGTAAACATATATGCACCCAATGCAGGAGCACCCAAATACATTAAAAAAACTCCTGGAAGATATCAAAGGAGAGATTGACAACAATACAATCATAGTAGGGGACTTTAATACACCACTGACTTCATTGGATAAATCCTCTAGATAAAAAATCAGCAAAAAAACAGCAATCCTAAATTACCCACTAGATCAGATGGACTTAATTGACATCTTCAGAACATTTCACTCCAAAGCTGCAGAATATAAGTTCTTCTCAAGTGCACAAGGGACATTTTCAAAAATAGACCACATATGGGGTCACAAATTCAAGAAGATTGAAATAATACCAAGCATCTTCTCAGACCACAATGGCATAATGTTAGAAATAAACTACAATAAAAACAATCTAAAACACTTAGAAGTTGAATAGCATGTTATTAAATATTGATTGGATCATCAATTAGATCAAAGAGGAAATTAAAAACATCCTGGAAACTAATAACAATAAAAATACAACAATCCAAAACCTTTGGGACATAACAAAAGCAGGCCTGAGAGGGAAGTTTATACCTCTACAAGCCTACCTAGAAACATACACACACACAGACACACACACACACAAGAAAAGATTGTAGTAAATCATCTAACTCTATAACTCTGAGAATTGGAAGAGAGCAAGAAGAAAATCCCAGAGTGAGCAGAAGGAAGGAGAAAATAAATATTAGAACATAAATAAATGACAGAGACCAAAAAAAAATACAAAAGATCAATGAAACAAAGAGCTGGTTCTTTGAAGGGATAAACAGATTGATGAACCTCTAGCCATGTTTACCAAGAAGCAAAGAGAGAGGACCCAAATAAAGTCAGAAATGATAGACGCTAAATACCAACAGACCCCACATAAATATAAAGAATTGTTTAAAAAAAAATACCATGAACAACTCTATTTCAACAAACTAGAAAATCTGGAGGAAATGGACATATTCCTAGAAAAATACAAACTTCCAAAACTCAAGTATAATCTAAAAATTTCAATAGGCAGATAACTATAGAATAAATTGAAGCAATCATCAAAAAGCTTCCAGCAAACAAAAACCTGGGGACAGACAACTTCACAGGGAAGTTTTTTCAAACATTCAAGGAAGAATTAAAGCCTATCCTCCTCAGACTATTCCAAAAAATTCAAGAGAAAGAAACACTCCAAAGCTCCTTCTGTGAAGCAAGCATCACCCTAAAACCAATACCAGATAAAGACAACATAGTGAAAGAGAATTATAGGCCACTATCCCTCATGAACATAGATGCCAAAATTTTCAACAAAATTCTACCAAATAGGATCCAGCAGTATATCAGAAAGATCATACATATGACCAGGCAGGATTTATCCCAAGAATGCAAGGATGGTACAATATTTGCAAATCAATAAACGTGATACATCACATAAACAAATTGAGGGAGAAAAATCACATAATCATATCAATTGACACAGAAAAAGCATTTGATAAAATCCAACACCCATTTTTGGTAAAAAATCTCAAGTGGGAATAGAAGAATCATACCTCAACATCATAAAGCCATATATGACAAACCCACAGCCAACATCATACTTAATGGGCAAAAACTAAAACCATTTCCCCTAAGAACAGGAACAAGACAGGGATGCCCACCCTCACCACTCCTGTTAGACATAGTACTGGAACTACTAGACATTACTATCAGATAAGAAGAAAAAATAAAAAGCATCCAAATTGGAAAAGAAGAAGTAAAACTGTCCTTATTCTCAGATGACATGATACTGTACATAGAAAATCCTAAAGACTCCATAAAAAATTATTAGACTTAATAAATGAATTTGGTAAGGTAGCAGGAAACAAAATTAATGCCAAGAAATATATAACATTTCTATACACCAAAAATGAATTTATAGAGAGACTAAAAATGCAATCCCATTTACCATTGCACATAAAAATTAAGATACCTAGGAATAAACTTAACCAAGGAGGTAAAAAACCTGTACTCAGAAAACTGCAGGACACTGAAAAAAGAGATAGAGGAAGACATAAACAGATGGAAGAATATACCATGTTCATGGATTGGTAGAATCAACATCATCAAAATGTCCATACTACCCAAAGCAATCTATAGGTTTAATGCAATCCTCATTAAAATACCAACAGCATATTTCACAGACCTAGAATGAACTATCCAAAAATTCATCTGGAGGAAAAAAAAAACCAAATAGCTGCAGCAATCCTGAGAAAGAACAACAAAATAGGTGGAATCTCAATACCAGATATCAAGCTATATTACAAAGCCACTGTTCTCAAAATAGATGGGTCCTGGCAAAAGAACAGACATATAGATCAATGGAATAGAATAGAAAACTCAAAAATCAACCCAAACCATTATGCCCAATTAATATTCAACAAGGGAGGCATGAACATACAATGGAGTCAAGGTAGTCTCTTCAATAAATGGTGTTGGGAGTATTAGACAGATCTATGTGAAAAAAAATGAAACTAGTCCACCAACTTACACCATACACAAAAATAAACTCAAAATGGATAAAAGATTTAAACATAAGATGGAAAACCATAAAAATGCTAGAGGAATCTATAAGCAGCAAAATCTCAGACATATGCCGAAGGAACTTCTTCACTGATACTGCTCCTAAGGCAATGGAAAATAAAAAGAAAATAAACATAAAGGACTATGTCAAAATAAAAAGCTTTTGCACAGCAAAATACCATCAACAAAACAACAAGAAAGCCCACTGTATGGGAGAACATATTTGCCAATGATATTAACAATAAAGGTTCAATCTCCAACATTTACAGGGAAATCATACAGCTTAACAAAAAGAAGATTTTAAAAAAATTAAAAAATTGGCAATGGACCTAAATAGAAACTTTTCAAAAGAACACAGAAGGAAGGCCAAGAAATATACTCAGTCACTAATTATACAAGAGATGCAAATCAAAATGACAGTGCAGTACCATCTCACACCTGTCAGAAGGACTGTCCTCAACAAATCAACAAAGGACAAATGCTGGTGAGGATGCGGAGAAAAAGGAACCCTATTATACTGCTGGTGGAAATGCAAACTGGTGCAGCCACTGTGGAGAACAGTATGGAGTTTCCTCAAAAAACTAAAAATGGACCTCCCATTTGACCCACTCATCTCACTTCTAGGAATATATCTCAAGAAACTAGAAACACTAATCAGAAAGGATATATGCACCCCTATGTTCATAGCAGCAGAATTCACCATAGCTAAGATTTGGAAATAGCCTAAATGCCCATCAGAAGATGAGTGGATTAGAGTACTATGGTACATCTACTTAATGGAAGACTATGCTGTGCTAAAAAAGAAGGAATTCCTACCTTTTGCAACAACATGGATGGAACTAGAGAGCATTATGCTAAGTGAAATAATTCAGTCAGAGAAAGATAAATATCACATGATCTCACTCATCTATGAGAAATAATGAACAACATAAACTGATGAACAAAAACAGATCTGGAGACAGGGAAGCATCGATCAGACTGTCAAACCTCAGAAGGAAGGTACAGGAGGGTATGGATAAGATCAATTAAGGACTTGTATGCATGCATATAAGTCTACCCAGTGGTCACAGACAATAGGGGTTGGGGGCATGAGTCGGGGGGGGGGGGAGTGGGAAGGTAATGGGGAGATGAGGACAAATATGTAATAACTTAATAAAGAAATTTTTTAAATGGATAAATCTTTAATACATGCTCAAGTTGAATTTAATAGTCTATAAAATTCAACTTGAGCATGTATTAAAGTCTATATTAATTTACATCAGCTCAAAATTGATTCTGTGCCACCTTTGGTCCATTGTGAGTTAAAATTGTTTTCCTGGAATTATTTATAAAATTATGTTAAGTTGAGGTTGTGAGAGAATAAATTTTGAAGTATGATTTGGGGTTAATTTTAATTATTAGATTGAATACTCCTGTATATTTAACTACTTTTATAAATATCCAGTAAAAGTTTATTATTATTTTGCATTTAATATGTTGGGGGGAAAATCTTAATATACCCTTATTCAAAATTGCTTAAAAATATCTGTCCACTTCATTACAGTTATCCCTCAGTATCCACAGGGCATTGGTTCCTGGATCCCCACAGATATGAAAATCTGAGAATGCCTAACTCCCTCATATAAAATGTTATGGTATTTATCTATAACCTACACACATTCTCTCATGTACAATAAATCATCCCTAGATTAATTACTTATAATAGGTAAGTAATATACTTAAGTCATTACCTTATAATATGATGAAAATGTTATGTAATTGTTGTACTATACTGTTTAGAGAATAATGACAATAAAAAGCCTGTACTTATACAGAAGTAACTATCATAGGACTAACTACATATTACATGTCAGCAAGAATATAACTATTTTTTCCTGAATATTTTTGAACCCAATTGGTTGAATCCATGAATGTGGAACCTGTGGATATGGGGGGCTGGATATATTTTTCTCCTTGTTGTCGATATGTTTACCTGAAAATTATGTATGTTTTGTAGCTTGTGGCACATTAGACTGTTCGAAGAGATATATACTACAATACTTGCTATAAACCCTTAACTTCATTCCTCACTTAGCTTCATAAAACTCTTAACTTGAATCTAATAAAAAGCTCAATTGAAAGTTTGCTCATTGTAGGATACAAAAAAAAAATTCTTAAATAACTAGTCCTTTCTTGTACTCTTGAAAACATATGCTGATTTTTTTTGTAATTGCACTAAAATAGCTAAACATAAGGACTTCTTTCTTGCACATTAGGTGTTGATAATCAATGTAGTTAAAAAAACAAACTGTTTTAGAGAAAACAAAATAAAACAAAATGATATTATTTTAGATGCCTGGTATGAGCACACAGACTTAGTCTCTTTTCCAGAGTTGTACTTTTGTACATGGTTTTTTAAATAATCACCTATTATAGATTAGTTCAGTAGTCAGCAAACTCATTAGTCAACAGAGCCAAATATCAACAGTACAATGACTGAAACTTCTTTTGAGAGCCAAATTTTTTCAACTTAAACTTCTTCTAACACCATTTCAATAGACTCGCCCAGGCCGTGGTATTTTGTGGCAGAGTCACATTCAAGGGGCCAAAGAGCCACATGTGGCTTGCGAGCCGCAGTTTGCTGACCACAGGACTAGTTGGTCTCCACCTGTTCCCAAAGATGAGTGGGGATTGCCAGAAGGCTGGTCACTTAGATATGCCTTAATCTGGAAGGCAGAGAGCAGCTGGTTATAAAAAAGTGTAAGATAATAGGAAGTTGAGGTTTTTTCATTGCAGTATTCTGGGAAATTAATGCAGAAAATAATAAACAATTCAACATGAAATGATAATGGGTATTGTTGAGAGGGTCTCCTGAAGTCAGCTTTGCTTCATTTAACTACGAAATGACTACATGGATTCAGCTATCTCTCCCCTTCTTCATTTAGAGGATATAATGTTTCTTCTTTTTCTCCTTTCTTCCAGTCTACCTTCTTGAAACAAAATAAAGGAATAAAAACAGCAGTGTTGCACCCCCATTGTGACTTGATCAGCATAGATTGTTCAGTTAAACACTCCTAACACTCAGACTTTGATTTGACTAGGAGTCACAGCATTTAACTCCCTATGTCCTTTCCTGTGAGCCCTGGATCTCAGCAATGGAGCTTTGTGCTCCTTTGATACAGAAAACACAACAGAAGTGTGAATGAGTGAGAACAAGTTTGGCAGCCATGGATAATGTGGTCCCTGGTGCTATGGGTATGGGAGGCATCAAGTCACAGCAAGTTCTGCCTCAGTCCTGGTAGTAATTCCTGTGGTCAGAAGACCCCATACTTTCCTTCACCACTAGCATAGTGGTTCCCATGCCCCTGCCTTTGCTCCAGGGCTTTATTCTCAGAACTCTCTCTGCTTGATGTAAGAGAGGAAGATGTGGATGGCCAGTCATTCTTGCCCAGATTGTGGGGAAAAAACAGAGGTCAGAACCAAATTGATTGGTTTGTGAATTCTATGACAAGCTCCCTTTAGAATTTTTTGTCCTTATTCAAGTTCCCATATCTTTAATGTCTTCTTACAAAATCTTTAAATTGCCTTTCCCAACTTCCGACCTATATGCATCCATCCAACGAAACTTAGGCCAGAGTGCCAGGGCTGCCTATGGTGTGACCAATACTGAGCAATGCACAGTCAGATCCCATTAGGAGTGGACATATGTGTGGAACACAAATAATGGAATCAATGAGGCACCACTAAAGGGTGTATGTTTACAAGACTATTGGCCATTCTGCTACCTTATTTCTGTCTAAGATCCCCTTCCTGCAGGCACCTGATGCTCTTTTTCTCTTACTATGCTTCCATGGCCACTACCTTACTTCTTGGAGTAGAACCAATATTTTAGATTATTTCTGAATCCAGTGGATAAAAGCAACAACTCAAAGATATGTATCTGAATTCCCTGGGTGATGGTGAAAAGCAACCTCAAACTCATTTCCTAAACTTGATTGAGATATTAATAACTTCCTAGATTTCCCCCCATAACTTACAGATTGATATTTCAGCAGTAATCATTAGATAAGAGAGATTTTGGATTAAGAGACTCGAATTGCTCTTTAATTCATCCTGTGTAACAATCATCACAGCAATAATAACAGTAGTTACCATTTAGTAAGCACCCACTGTGCTTTAGGTGCCTGATGTCTTTACCATGGTTCATGCTCAGGATAGTCCTCAGAAGTAAGAGCAGTGTTCTCATCTCTCAGGTGAGAGTGGTGAGTTTCAGCAGAGCCAACCTCCTGTCTCTTGTCTTGCAGCTTTGAATTGGCATCTAGGTTTTGACCCCACGTTTGACTCCACATTTATTTTATTTCCACAACTCTAATTCCTGGATAAAGATGGGAACTGTGAACTGTTACCATGTTTGCTTTTTCTGCATCAAAAGACCTTTTCTAAAAGTCCTTATCAATATTAACAAAATATTTATAGTTAGAATATGTATCAGGGACCAAAAAGAAGGAGAAGCAGAAAATATTTTATTTGGATTTAACCAAGAAGCCAGATGTTTTAAGTGGAAATGGTCTTGAAAACCAACTTCACTGAGTGAGTTTCTAAACGTAAGAGAAAATCATTTAGAAAAATCCATGAAACACATAAATTATCCTACCATTTAATTGATATTAAAAACAATCATATAATCTATCTGGGTCCTCTAGCATCTACACACATAGAATTTTATAGTCACTTGCAATAGAAAAACTCAAACCATGCAAAGGAGTTATTTAAAAGCATTAAGGTAAATAACAAAGTAGCTTTCAAAATATCTTATTCTGATCAAAAGTAAAGGCAGCTGCCTATTGAGAGAGAGAGAGGGAGAGAGATGAGAGAGAGAGAGAGAGATTTTCAAGGAAAAATATACCGCATTCAAAAGGTTTTCTTTTCCCTCGTGGGTCTGAGAGTTATTTAGTTTAACATGTATCACCCTTAGTGTCCTTCAAAGCTATAAATTTGCTTTTGCACAGAATTGCTTCGAAACCAGGAAGATCAGAGCTTTGAAAATCACTCTTGAAGCAATTTTACACACAAATTTATACACACACACACACACACACACACACACACAAACCCAGGTCTGATTGCCTCTGGTGGGGAAAACAAAATGAATGTTAAAGCTCATAGAGCAATGGTGGGTCCAAAATGATCTTGAAAACCAACTTCAATGAGAGAGAGTTTCTAAACATAAGGTAAAAACTTTTAGAAAATCTCATGAAACAAATTATACCGTTTCACTCTCAGTTCCAATAATAGTCATAGTTGTAATATTTTTTTTACTTTTTTATTAAGGTATTACATGTATACATATCTTTCCCTTACCCCCCCCCGATTCCAATACATGCCTTCACCACCCAGTTTCTCACATTCATTGGTTATGCTTATATGCATTCATACTAGTCCTCCAGTTGATCTCTTATCTCCCCCCACCTCTCCCTAACCTTCCCGCTGTAATTTGACAGTCTGTTTGATGCTTTATTGCCTCTGTATCTGTATTTTTATTCATCAGTTTATAATGTTCTTTATTATACACAAATGAGTGAGATCATGTGGTATTTTTCTTTCATTGACTGGCTTATTTTACTTAGTGCCATCCAGGTTGCTGCAAATGGTAAGAATTCCTTCTTTTGTATGCCAGCATAATATTCCATTGTATAAATATGTCATAGTTTTCTGATCCCGTCATCTGCTGATGGGCATTTAGGCTGTTTCCAAATCTTAGCTGTTGTAAATTGTGCTGCTATGAACGTAGGGGTGCATATATCCTTTCTGATTGGTGTTTCTAGTTTCTTAGGATATTTTCCTAGGAGTGGGATTACTGGGTCAAATGGGAGTTCCATTTTTAGTCTTTTGAGAAAACTGGATACTGTTCTCCACTGTGGCTGCACAAGTCTGCATTCCCACCAGCAGTATAATAAGGGAGAAAACTCCAATAGACCAGGCACTAATCCCAACAAATGCCAGCAACAAGTACCTGGAGATTAATACAACTACAAATAACTATTATCAAGCGAGGTGAGGGAAAACAGAAGCAGCAAACAAACAAAACAAACAAAACAAAACAAAAAGGAATAAGCAAAACAATCTCACAAACAAGCATAAAAAATCGATATAATTAACATTCAAGCAAACAACAACAAAAGGACAAAGAGAAAAACAATTTTGGGGATAATGAAGATAGAGAAGAGAGAGGTGTGTAGGGATTTGGAGCAGGGGGTTGGAAATTAGATATAGAAGTAGAGTGAAATTTTAACAGTGGGTAAAAAGAAATAATAGGGAAAATCTAAAGCAGGAAAAGGATAAGAGAAACAGGACACCAAATGGGGAAAGGTTAGGAAGAGAATGATGGCATAAAGGTAAAGTTGAGATAGAGTAAAAAGATGCTAAAGGAAAGATGAAAATAGAATGTAGAACATTAATCCCAAAGTAAAATAAAATGATACTTTTAAAAAAGGTAAAATAGTAGTAGTAATAATACTAATTGAAAATAAAAATATAATAATTTAAAAGGTAAAATCAAATGAGAAAAAAAGAGAAAAATTAGTTTCTTAAGAAAGAGATGAAAAATAAAAAAAATAAAAGATAAAATATAAAACATAAATAAAATATGCAGTAGTGAAGGTTATTCACTTCCTCTATTCTGTTTGGCCCACCTGTTTCCCAGTCAGGAAAGTATTGCAGTTCCCTGCTTTTCACTGATCCTCAGTGTTGTAAGCCAGTCCTGATTTTTAAAGAGGCATTGTGTCCTAATTTTTTTGTGTTCTTTTATTAGTGATTACACAAGAGTCAATTTGTGAGTCAGCCCCTGGGTGGCAGTGTTTCTGGATTGACCTCCAGGTATGTCAGTACTTTTAGCCTGAACTTAGATCCTGCTTTCCCTGTGGCACTCAATACAGGTTTGTGGGATTGGGCTGCCCCAGAGCTGGCTCTCCCACAGTCATTTCCTGCTCTGATCCCCCAAGTTCCAGAAAAACAACTTTCCCCTGCAGTCTCCCCGGGTGTCCCTAACTGGGTGATCTTATGCACTGGGCTTAGTAATCAGAAGCAAGGATTTGAAGAGGAAAAAAACGCAAGTGTTTGAACTCTGGTGCTGCGCCTAAGTCTTTACAGTTTCCTTTTCCCCCTTGGGTTTCAGCAGCCAGCACACTCACAAAATTTTTAGGCCGTCCTTTTTCATCAAATCCAAATGGGCTGCTTTCTAGGGATCCCTCTGTTATCAGCTCTGAGGATCCCCTTCCACATTCATGGATCGATCATGTCAGCCCAAACAGCCATGGATTTTTTCCAGGTGCAGACTTCGCCTGGTCCTCCAGCTCCCACAGTGCGCGCATTTCTCTCTTCTGTGGAGGGCAGAGAAAGGTCATATTTCGCCTTATCCCAGGCGAAATATGACCTTTCGGTGGTGGAGTGTAGAGCTCCTCTAAATCCACGTGTTTGCGCCAATTGGGGACCGGTGTTCTGAGGTTCTCAGATGTGCGGTGGGTGCCGCAGTTGTAGATTATCAGGCCTTTCCCCTTCAAGATGGTGTGGTCCTCATCCAAGCTGGTGGCTCTAGGAGAGTGCTCTGCAGCACTGGGGGCTACCTGGTCAGGGGAGGCACATCCAGCAGTCCCCCATCTTCTCCTAGAGTTCAGCTGTCCCCCAGCTTGCCAACAAACACTCCCTGTGCGACCCTCAGCTCATTTCTCTCCACACCAGACACAGCTCGGGACACGTCTGTCTATTCCACCACCATTTTCTTCCTTCCTTAGTTATAATATTTTAGGTCCTCCCAAAAAGGGTAAATGTTTCCTGATAACTTTTAAGACAGGTTGCTTAAGAAATCATAAAATGATGAAATGATGTCTCACTTGAGATCATCCACCTTAATTTCCACCTTTTGTGGAAATGGTATCTGTGACATTCCAACCAAGGAATCCAGCAGCCTATTCTGGTGCCTCAGTATCTCAATCAGCTGGTCAGACCACTGGGTAATATGTCAGAGGCTTTGTAGCTCCTCTGAGTCATAGTTGTCTTCCTATAAGTTATATTCAGTCATTCTAACTCTGCCCTGTGCAGGAAAAACATGCAGAAAGCATATACTTGCTGTTTCCAAGCCCTTAGAGTATATGAAAATGACGATCAAGTCTTGAAAACATCTCCAGACTGAAAATTGCCAGTTTCCAGGGCAGTTATAGAATCTTACTTGCCCACTACCATCACTCTGGTCAGTGTTTTCCTGACTATGACAGCCACAAACACGGGCAGTCACATATGTACTGAGTCAGGCCAAATGCAGCACAACTATACACATCTTGCTTCATTTTGGACACTAGATCCATCAATGCATGCCAACAATAGATTAACTTTTTATAAAACTTCATTTATTTTACTGCTAGTAGGTAGCACTTCTGTGTAGTCTTCTAACCATTTTTACATGAAATGAATTTTGTCCAGTATATCTTTCTATTCTATACTTTGAATTCAGATCTGAAAAGTTTACACTTAATCCTACTAGATTATAGTTGTTTTATTCTTCTGACCTATTTAAATTATATTAATCTTGCTGAAAACTATGAAAATGTGCAAGTTTGATCCATTTGTAAATTTATAAGCATAGTTTCTCTTCCAAGTTATTATGATACCTTTATAACAACCTGGTTATGATTTAATAGGAATGAAGTAAAGGGGAGTCAAATGATATAGGCATGCCATTTATACAACTTTGCTAGGAAGCTGCACATAACATTCTCTAAATCTGTTTCCTGCAGATTGATGGGAGAAGGGACTGGACAAAAGACCCATGCTTATAAGGTCTGGGTAATACGGGAAGGAGCTTACCTGTCAGTCACACCTGACAACAAGTTAGTGGCCAGAATAAGTGTGGCCACTGCAAGGGTGCAGAATCTGAGATACTTAACACCTGAACAAAGAAAGTTCTTTCTTTTGTGCTCTTGGCCCTCTTGTTGTCCTAGGCCTCCTGTTGCAGTGGGGGCTCCACCTTACATTCTCACACATGGTCCATAGCCCTGTGGACTCCACCCAATGAATTAGTGGACTTTAACTAGCCTGATGCTACATTGTGCCCATCTCACCAAGGAATGAATGGACATTGGTCCTACTTTTAGCTCTACTAAACCCCAGCTGCATATTTTTCAGGAGTGATTTAAAGGATGTGGGACTTTTGCCGAGACCGGTTTGGCTCAGTGGATAGAGCATTGGACTGCGGACTGAAGAGTCCCGGGTTCGATTCCGACAAGGGCATGTACCTTGGTTGCGGGCACATCCCCAGTAGGGGGCATGCAAGAGGCAGTTGATCGATGTCTCTCTCTCATCGATGTTTCTGACTTTCTATCCCTCTCCCTTCTGCTCTGTAAAAAATCAATAAAATATATTAAAAACAAACAAATAAATAAATAAATAAATAAATAAATAAATAAATAAATGAATGATGTGGGACTTTCAAACGGAGAAACATAATTAATTCCACGCAAATAAAAATCATTCATTTGCCTGTGCAAATCTTAGGAAATTCCTTTTCTGAAAATTTTGCAAGAACCCCACTCCCACTAGTGATGGAGGAATTCCACCCACCCAATCTTATGGCAATAATTGCTCACAATATCAACCATAAAAAGACCAAACACAGACATGTGACACACCAATTGATGTTTCTCTCCACCAGTTCAATAAGTGGAGAGTGCACTGAGCATCTCTGTCACTCAACTATGTCTCAGCATGTCAGCTCAATCACCTGATCAGCCCTATCACGTGCTTTTGTGGAATGAAGATTTACTCACTGTGGAACTTTCCCTATCTGTCAACTTCCATGCAGAATAACTTCTAGACGTCCTACTTTTTATTTCTAAATGCCAATGGATCTTCTACTTAATGGAAGAACAAGAATACTGGCTTCTCATTCTCACCTGTTTATTCGTTCCACCATTTTGAAAATCAAAACAGCATAATAACTTTTTTATTCAGAAATATTTAATATTAAAGTATAAAATGTTTCTTGTTATAAGCAAGCCACCATGGGCACTCATATTAAGTCAATATCAAGCTTCAGAACATGAGTGGCAGTATAATTCTGAATTGACTCCTGATATTCCAAGATGTTCATGATACATAGATATGTTATTTTTTAAAAAACAATTAAAAGAACATGAAAATGATAGCACATGGTAGAAGCAGTATTTCATGTTTCTAACAAGACCATCTGCCTATAAGCAAGATTTCTGTCAAATCTTAACTGAGAAGAAAATAATGTTAAGAGACATATGCCCATGTTTATTTACATGCTGAGGGAAATTGACAAGTGACTGAGTTTTGCCAGTACTTTTACAGGCAACTGTTGCACATAATAGGGAAAATTAAAATTAGTAATTACCTTTATAGTCTGCCATTGTTTCAAATGTGCTTGGAATTTCTTAAAAGTTCATTCCAAATAATGACTTGTTCTCCAAGAGAACATTTAAACAGTCGAAGGAGGAAGGCTCAGCTATTTTGCAAAGTGAAATACTTTGATGATAGCAAATTCTTTCTCTACTTGCTTCTCCCCATTGTTGGTGACATTGTGTTTATAGCTCAATTTGTTGATAATCCTTCAAGATATACTTTTTTTTAAAGCTTGGCCATTATAAAAGTCTTCTTCCATTTGGCCTTGGTACTGCTTGGAACTTGAAATTGCTATTTGCTGCCTGCCAATTACAGAATAATTTAAGGTTTGATGCTTTCAGGCACAGTTCTTAAAATACACAAAAGGAATATATTAAGGTGGAATGCGTAATATTTTCTCTGCGCTGCACAGCTTCAATAGATTGCATAGAATTATATCTAAATTGCTAAACAAATCAATTGCAAAAAAAAGTATTTCCTCTAAGGAGGTGTTTTGTGATGACTTTATTATTTCTTTCTTTTTGATAGCAGCATAGAAAATATTTTCAAAAAGATTCATGTTGTTTGCCACTGACTGATTTGGCTCTATAAACATGTGGTGAATGTAAATACAGATAAAAATTTAACATAACATTTAAATTTCTGGAAACAAAGCAAAATGTGATTTTTAAATCAATTTGGGATCATTGAGAAGAAAGGAGAGAGTTATAAAAAGATCCCAGATCTTTTCAACTCTAAAATGTAATAGTTTTTCTTCTTTGTGTATTTGTGTCTGTATTCAACATTTACATTGCAAGGCAGAAAAGCTGTAATGCAAAGTAAATTTTTGGTTTGAAGGGGTCATGTACAATTTTATTATTGTTTAAGGTACTATATATAGTAGTACATATGTCTCCTTTTTTCCTCCATTGACCTCACCCCTCATGTACAAATTTGAGGGCTGAAAATATTTTCGTTTTGAAAGGTAGAGGGAGATGTGCTGATTACCATGAGGATAAAAAAAAAGGAAATGAATTATTTATGTATTCCTGCCATCCAGTCTGCAACACCTGGGAGGGTACTCAGGCAGTTTATTATCATACACAAAATTTTCCTCTTACCTAATCACAAACATACTTTGATTCCAAAAGATGGTTATATAAAATTATTTTCTTGCCCACCTGGTGTTGCTCAGTGGTTGAACATGAGTCTATGAACCAGGAGGTCACGGTTCAATTCCCAGTTAGGACACATGTCTGAGTTCTGGGCTTGATCCCCAGTAAGGGGAGAACAGAGGCAGCCAATCAATGATTCTGACTCATCATTGATATTTCTATCTCTCTCTCCCTCTCCCTTCTCTTCTCTGAAATCAATAAAAACATTTACCCTAAGTTTAAAATATTACTTTCTTCACTCTTCCCACCTGGGTGCCTTGGATGTACTCCCAGACGTCCCTTTTCCCAATTTTTTATATTTTCTAATTCATACTCCAACACACAACATGAATACACAGCAATTAGGTCTGCAAACCTTGTCCTTGAGTGCTTCTCAGGAAGTCCACTCTCTTCAGCAGAGTGTCAGCAGAGTAAACAAGTCTAGTATCCGGTCCATCAGTATGAAAAGGCTCCTTACCGCACAGGAATGAAGTGAGGGAGGAGATAAGGTGAAGTGCCCATCTAACTTTGCGCCTGCCACATTTACCTTTTGGTGTAACAAATGGGCAAAAACCCCCAAGTGTGAACAAAAACTCAAGGGACAGTGACACAAAGAGATTGTAGACCAAGAAACATCAGAAAATGAAGTACCAAGATAAATTAGGTAAGTTAGTTTATGTGGAAGAAAACCAACCAGAGAATCATTAACATAGGCCACAATAAGAGGTTTTCTATGCAGCTTAACAAGAGAGGGTCCAAATTTCAGCTGGTGTCAGGAATAGCTGTAAGGAAAGAAAGATTTCCCTCACCTGTCTAGGCGTAAACACATTGACAGGAGAAAGGGTATACAAATTAATTAATTTTAATATTACTTTCATTGGGCATTACAAAAACAGTGAGTAACTCTCCAAAATGGTGAAATTTGAGAGCTTATATACTCTACTCATAGGAGAAAGAGAGGGGAGTGATAGAGACAATTTATGGAAAAGTAAGTAATTTTTAGGGGGGAAATCAAAGACCTTTAAAAAATTAGATGAGAGAGATGATAGTTTTTGGCAAAGTTTGTTTGGATGTGGTGGGACATTTAGTCTCCTCTCCTGAGATAAGAGTCAATCTTCCCTGGCTGATGAAACTCCTGAGGTCCTTATAGTGGATCTGTCTTTAGGCAAGTAAGGGAGTTCAGAGAAAGCCTCTGTCTGCATTTGCTCTTTTTTCAAGTGCCTTAAGCTCAAAATAATCAATATACCAAAGTGGCATATTTTGGGGTGGCATCTTCTGAATTTCTTTAGTGGTCAAGGATGGTTCTCCAATGAGGGCAGAATTGTTGTTGTCAATTAGCAAGTATTGGTGAGCAATGTGGATGTTGGAGAGAGAGATCTGTCAAAGCCACAGCAGGATTTTCTAGGTCCTCTGTGCCTCTCATATTACAAAGAAAATTATGGAACCTTCCTGTCAGGCAAAATGATTGCCCTGCACACAGTGGGAGCTCAATGAGTTAAAGTTGGAAATGGCTTTCTTTTTTTGAAATTACAACTATTTTAAAAATAAACTGGGATTTGTTTATCTTCATAATTCCTGGAGATGATTAAGTTTCAAAATGAAATACGGTCTCTATTGGCTTCATGACCAGTGACCAAATTAAATTTCATTTCTATGCAATTTTTTATTCACCTCATAATCTGGAAAGAGGCAGGAGCAACATATCTTAACAATTAACTTCTCTTTACAAATGCATGTTTATGTAGATTTGGTTATTATTTATTCAAAGTCCATTATAAATTTTCTTTCATTCTAATATATGTTCAGTGATGTAATTAGGAATTCATTCTAGCCATCCCAGAAAAAAAAAATCCTAATTTGCAAGCAAGTTAATCAGAACCACACAGGACAGAATGTATATACTTAGATCTATTACAGAAAAAAAAAATCTCTCCAAAGCCATGGATTATATGAGGGTAATCCTGTATGACTCAACATATCCCAAAGAAGAGACACAAATGTGAATAAATTATAACCCAAGGTAGCTGGTTGTTTTCCCAGAAAGAGGGAGTTCAAAAGAAACTTGGGTCTTAGCAAGAAATAGAATTAGTGATCTCAGTGACATTATAAAAGATGGAAAGATCAAGGAAGTTTGATCAAACTCTATTGGTAGATTTCTTACAATATCCTGAGAAAAATAATTTTCTGAGACTAACATGGGAATCATCTTTATTTGTGTGGAGTTAAGTCCCTGCATTTCTAAAGTCATGTTTTCCTTATTCTAGTCATGGAAGAGATGTAGCTGTGATATTAGTATAGTTAAAATCAGAGCCAATGTCCAAAATTTCCATTTCTTGTTGGAAAAGGGTCCAGTACAGTGTCAGGCTAATTGCAGTCCACTGGTCCATTCATTGTGTTGGAAGGTCCACATGTCTTTGGGCTACTGTACATAGGAGAATTTCAGGAAGCCAAACATGAGCCGTAAGCCAACCATGCCAAGTGGAACCATTTCTCTCCACTAATACTAACAGCAAATATTTTAGCAAATGATTGCTATGTCATTAGTCTTGTACTGATTTGTTTGGTGTGCTCAACAGGAAATATTTCACTTTTGGAGAACAAGAAAGATAGGTTTATTTGCGTTACATATTAATTTGTGCAGTTATTCAGTGTCTTGTAAGTTAATGTTAAAGAAAAATGTTAATTTTTATTAAAATGTTCTATTATGTTAACGATTACTCATTCATTTCAGCCCTTTGTATTCAGCATGTCTCTATGGAAATAAACCTACATTTCTATAAAAATTGAAGCTTTTGTTTTTATGCTTCCCACATAAACATAAACCTTGTTTATTTGGCCCATGTTAACCTTTGAGTTTGACATGCCTGCACTACAGAAACTAAACCAATTTACTGGAGAAAAGGACTGAGCTAATTTAGAAAAGATAAAATAACAATGGGATATAAGGGTAGTAAGACATGAAAGCAAGCAAATGAAATATTTTCAGGGGAGAAAATGAGGGGAAGTAATTGTTCAGTGAAATAAGGAGCAAAACATGAATGAGGATGACTTTAAGATATCCTACATTGGCTCAGGCAACATAATTTTCTCTCTGGTGCTTTTATTCAAAATCCTCTGTAAAGTTTTAAATTACCTTTCAAGAATTTGTGGAAGTCAGATTTAGGTTTATTTCAAATGTTATACTATCACAGGAAGTAGCCCCCCAAGTGACCTAGAATACTTGTAAATATAATTAAAGCTGTTGTGTGAGTAGAAGAGATATCATTGCATTTTAACCATAGCTTTTCAATTACACAGAAGGAAAAGAAGAACAATAAGCAGAAAAGACAATGATGGTATGGTGACTTAACTGAGTGCATTGGCATTTACAGAATTGACTTGTAATTATTGAATATTATTCCTCTATATATTTGGTGGTTATAAATATACCTATTACTGAGAAGCATAATTAATTCAGTTCATTACTATAGGTAATGTTTTCCCAAATTTTAGATAATTATTTTAATTGTCCTAAAAATGATCTTGATTCATTTATTCATCACTCAGCAATAAGTGTTCATTATCCAAAGTGTGTTAGGCACAATTCTGTGCATTGAAAATATAACAATAAAAAATATTGGCTGTCCCTTTATGTTGACAGAGTCTGGTGGAATTAACATTAATCTTATTATGAAAAATTTTAAATAGTATAAAAAGAAGAAAAAAACAGAATCACATGTGTATGTGTGTGTGTATGTGTGTGTGTGTATATATATACATCTACACACACACACACGTATGTATCAATTATAATTTAAATTTTTAAAATATATAAGTAATTTTTGCTCTTTTTCAGCTTTGTTGAGATATAATTGCCAAAATTTTAACAGATGTAAAGTGTACAATCTGATGATTTTTTTATAACCAATACATTGTGAAGGGATTCCACCACTGAGTTAACACAGTGGTTGGCAAACTGTGGCTCGTGAGCCACATGTGGCTCTTTGGCCTTTTGAGTGTGGCTCTTCACAAAATAGCACTGCCTGGGCAAGTTTATTTTGAAGAAGTGGTATTAGAAGAAGTTTAAGTTTAAAAAATTTGGCTCTCAAAAGAAATTTCAATCATTGTACTGTTGACTCATGAGTTTGCTGACCACTGAAACACATTCATCACCTCAAATAGTTTCCTCTTTTTTTATGCATGAAAACACAAGTTCTACTCTATTAGTGTTTCTTTTGTTTGTTGGGGTTTTTTTGTTTGTTTCTTTTTTATCTTGAGTTATATAGAGTTCATATACATCTTGCTTGTTAACTCTGTCAGATTTGTGGTATGCAAATCTTTTATCTCATTCCATATAATGACTTTTAATTTTATTGATTGTTTCCTTTGCTATGCAGAAGCTTTTTAGTTTGATGTGGGCTTATTTATTTTTGCTTTTGTTGCTGGTGGTGTCAAATAAAAAAAAAATCATTGCCAAGACCAATGTCAAGGAGCTTACTTCATATGTTTTATTCTAAGAGGTTTATAATTTCAGATCGTAATATTCAAGTTTTTATTCCATTTTAAGTTGATTTTTTGTATATGATATAAGACAGGGTTCCTATTTTATTCTTTTACATTTGGATGTTTTCCCAATACCATTGATTGAGGAGACCTACCCTTTCTCCATGTACATTCTTGCCTCCTTTGTCAAAAATTAATTCAGCATATAAACATAAATTTATTCCTGGGTTCCTATTCTATTCCATTGCTCTATGTATCTGTTTTTATGCTAATACCACCCTATTTTGATTACTATAGCTTTTTACTGTAATTTCAAACCAGGATGTGTAAGGCTTTGAACTTTGTTCTTTATCAAAATTGCTTTGGCTATTTGGGATATTTTGTGGTTCCATAAAAATTTTAAGATTTTTTTATTTCTGTGAAAAATGCCATTGGAATATTTATAGGGATTACATTGAATCTATAGCTCACACTTGAGTAATATGAACATTTCAAGAATATTTGTTCTTCTAGTTCAGTAACATGGAATATCTATTTGTGTCTTTTTTCAATTTCTTTTATCAATGTTTTATATTTTTCAGTGTACTGCATTGCTTTTTAAAGCCATTTTGTAGTATTGGCATCTTTTTTTACAGCTGCATATTATAACTAATTCTAATTTAATTGGTAAAGTATTTTTATACAAACACACAAGAGCTTTTATAATTTTAAACACAGTGTTAAAATTAGATTAAATATAGCCAAAAGAAACATTAAAGAGTCCAGAAATAGACTTATGCATATATTATACTTAATTTATTACATAATTCACCTGACAGAACAATGAGGGGGAAAAATGAAAAGATAGTATTTAAAATAAACTGTTGTGGGACATTCAGGTATGCATAGAGAAAAAATGAAATGACCCTACCTCATAGCATAAATATAAATCAATTCCAGTTACAATATAAGCCCAATGTAAAGGTAGACGGGACAGCTTTTATAAACTAAAAGAAAGATACCTTTATGAGCTTAGGAGTACAGAAGATTTTCTTAAACATTATTTTAAAAAACTAAGCTACATTTTCTTGGAAACAGAAAAGCAGGTACATTTTTAATGTATTAAATATTTCAAATGTATAAAAATTAGTTATGTGGAAGTCCTTTTTAATTCTATTTATGCCCTATATCTAATTCAGTCTACAATATGAAATCTTAGAAGCTCTTTGTAGTTACAAATAGTTTCTTTGTAGCTTATTTCTAATATTACAGAGAGTGTCATTGGATGACAGCAAGTAATTGATCAATTTTATTTTTTAATATGTTTTTATTGATTTTGGAGAGAGGAGAAAGGAGAGGGAGAAACATTGATCAGCCGCCTCCTGTACACTCCCTACCAGATATCAAAGCCCACAACCTGTGTATATGCCCTGACCAGGAATCAAAACAATCACTTCTTGGTGAACTGGAGCCACAGCAGGTGGGCATTGATCAATTTTATTTAAAAGACTTTGCTTTAGGAAAGATTTATTTTAAAATGAATTTTACTTAATAAAAAATAATGGTTGTTCAAAAATATCCAGTCTACATATAAAGAGGATTGTATAGTTCATCCAACATAATGGAAATTGTATCTTGTGGTTATCATTTTTGTAGACAATACTATATACTTTCAGAGCTTTCCTTTTTTTGTATTGCTTTGTACAAGGAAATTGATCATCATATAAATCAGCGATTTTCAAATTTTTTCATCTCATGGTACATATAAACTAATTACTGAAATTTCTGCAGCACACCAAAAAATCTATCATATTTTTTGCTGATCTGACACACACAAAAAAATGTGTGTGTGTGTGTGTGTGTGTGTGTGTGTGTGTGTGTGTGTGTGTGTAGTTTTGACTCATTCACACTGAATGGCTTTTATTGTAGGCTATTGTCATTTTTTTTACTTGATAGTCTAAGGAAAAAGAAGTCAGTGCTCCTAACTAAATTATTTAAATATAGCATGTTTTAAAATTCTTGTGGCATACCAGTGTGCCCGCCGCAGCACATTGGTTGAAAATCACTGATAAAAAATAGTGTTGCACAAAAACAAAAAACAAAAAACCCTCAAGGACCCTAAAGAGGAACATCCTTGGGAGGAAGGGATGATGAGCTGTAAATCTAAAATCATTCAGCACTCAGATGAGGTAAGAATGAAAGAATGGGGTAAGCAGGGAAAAAATATTTCATTTTTTTTAAATTGTTTAGTTTTACATAGGTCTCCTTTTTCCCCAATTGACCCCCTTCCAGCCATTCCCATCCTAGGCAGGTCCCCACTGCCACAGTGTCTGTGTCCATTGGTCATGCTAATATGCATGCATACAAGTTCTTTGTTTACCCTAACGCCACCTTCCCTATCATTTGTCTCCAGGTTGATATATTCTTGTTTATCAAATTATGTTGATCATTATATCCCACTTATGAGTGAGATCATGTGATATTTACCTTTCTCTGACTGGCTTATTTTGCTTAGCATTATGCCCTCCAATTCATCCATGTTATTGCAAATGATAAAAGTTCCTTCTTTTTTTAGCAGCATAGTAGTCCATTGTGTAGATAAACCAGTTTTTTAATCCACTCATTTATTGATGGGCACTTAGGCTGTTTCCAAATCTTAGCTATTGTAATTGTGCTGCTGTGAAGATAGGGTGCATATATCATTTCAGATTGGTGTTCTTGTTTCTTGGGATATAGTTGGATTACTGGGTCAAATGGGAGTTCCATTTTTATCTTTTGGAGGAAACTCCACACTGTCTTCCACAGTAGCTTCACCAGTCTGTATTCCCACCAGCAGTGCAGGAAGGTTCTTTTTCTCCACATCCTGGCCAGCACTTGTCATCTGTTGATTTGTTGATGATAGCCATTCTCACAGGTGTGAAATTGTATCTCGTTGTTTTGATGTGCATCTCTCAGATCATTAGTGACTTTGAGCATGTTTTCATATGTCTCTGGGCCTTCTGTATATCCTTTTTCTAAAAGTGTCTATTTAGATCCTTTGATCACTTTTTGATTGTATTGTTTATCTTTCTTTTGTTAGGTTGTATGGGTTCTCTGTAAATTTTGGAGATTTAAATCCTTGTAGGAAATATCATTGGCAAATATGTTCTCCCATGCTTTCTTGTGTTTTTATTGTTGGTTTCTTTTGCTGTGCAGAAGCTTTTTATTTTTATGTAGTCCATATGTTTATTTTCTCCTCAGTATCCCTTACTCTAGGAGCTGTATCTGTAAAGATATTGCTATGACATATGTCTGTTTTGCTACCTATGGAGTCTTGTAGGATTTTTATGGTTTCATGTCTTACATTCAAGTCCTTTAGCCATTTTGAGTTTCTTTTTGTATATGATGTAAATTGTTTCTTTTTTTTTTTTTTGCATGTATCTCTCCAAATTTCCCAGCACCATTATTAAAGAGACTGTTTTGACTCCATTGTATGCTCTTGCTTTCTTTGTCACATATTAATTGAGCATAATAGCTTGAGTTGATTTCTGAGTTTTTTGTTCTGTTCCATTGGTTTATATTTGTCTGTTCTTGTGCCAGTACCAGGCAGTTTTAAGAACCGTGGCTTGGTAATATAGCCAGATATCTGGTAATGTGATCCCTCCTACTTTGCTCTTCTTTCTCAGGATTGCTGTGGCTATTTTGGGGTCTTTTTTATTCCAGATGAATTTTTGGAGAGTTTGTTGTAGATCTTCAAAATATGCTGTTGGTATTTCAATGGGGATTGCAATGAATCTGTATGTTGCTTTGGGTAGTATAGACATTTTAATTATGTTGATTCTAACAATCCATGAACATGATATATTCTTCCATTTGTTTATGTCTTCCTCTATCTTTTTACTTTAAATGTCCTAAAGTTTTCCAAGTACAGGTAAGTTTATTTCTTGGTATCTTAATTTTTTTGGTGCAATGGTAAATGGGATTGTGTTTTTCTTTCCCTTTGTGTGAGTTCATTATTGGTGTATAAAAAGGTCATAGATTTCTGGGTGTTAACTTTGTATCCTGCTATATTACCAAATTCATTTATTAGGTCTAGTAGTTTTTTGAGGGAGGCTTTGGAGTTTTCTATGTATAGTATCATGTCATCTGCAAATAAAGACAGTTTTACTTCTTCTTTTCCAATTTGGATGCCTTTTATTTCTTCTTGTCTGATCACTTTGGCTAGCACTTCTAGTACTACTATATTGAACAGGAGTGGTAAAAATGGGAATCCTTGTCTTGTTCCTGTTCTTAAAAGAAATAAGTTTAGTTTTTGTCCATTGAGTATGATGTTGGCTGTAGGTTTGTCATATAGGGCTTTTATTATGTTGGGTTATGATCCCTCGCTTCCCAATTTTCTGAGAGTTTTTTATCAAGAAAGGGTGTTGGATTTTATAAAATGCTTTTTCTGAATAATATGATTATGTCATTTTTGTCTCTCAGTTTGTTTAAGTGATATATCACATTTATTGATTTGCGATTATTGTACTATCCTTGCATTCCCGAAATAAATTCCACTTGGTCATGGTGGATGATCTTTCTAATGTAATGCTGAATCCTATTTGCTAGGATTTTGTTGAAGATTTTAGCATCTATGTTCATCAAGGATATTGGCCTATAGTTCTCTTTTTTTGTGGTGTCTTTATCTGGTTTTGAAATTAGGGTAATGCTGGCTTCATAAAAGGAAGTTGGTAGTGTGCCTTACTCTTGAATTCTTGATTTTTTTGCAACAGTCTGAGGAGGATAGGTTTTAGTTTTTGTTTTTTTGTTTTTGTTTTTGTTTGTTTGTTTGTTTGTTTGAATGCTTGGTATAACTCCCCTGTAAAGCCATCCAGACCAGGGCTTTTGTTTCCTAGAAGATTTTTGATTGCTGCTTCAATTTCTTCAATTTTTTTATTCTTCCTGATTGAGATTTTGAAGCTTGTATTTTTCTAAGAACATGTCCATTTCTTCTAGGTTATTCATTTTGTTGGAATAGAGTTGTTCATAGTATTTTTTAACAGTCCTTTGTGTTTCTATGGGGTCTGTTGTTAGTTCTCCTCTTTCGTTTCTGATTTTGTTTATTTGGGTCCTTTCTCTGTGCTTCTTGGTAAACCTTGCTAGAGGTTCATCAATCTTGTTTATCCTCTCAAAGAACCAGCTCTTGGTTTAGTTGATCTTTTGTATTGTTTGTTTTGTTTGTTTGTTTGGATGGTTGGTTGGTTTTTGGTCTCTAGGTCATTTATCTCCACTCTGATCTTTATAATTTTCTTCCTTCTGCTTATACTGGGCTTTTCTTGATACTCTCTTTCTAACTCTTTCAGTTGTAGGGTTAGGTAATTTATTACCATTGTTTCCTGTTTTTTACAGGAGGCTTGTAGAGCTATGAACTTTCCTTGCAATACTGCTTTTACTGTGTTCCATAGATTTTGGATTGTTGTGTTTTCATTGTCATTTGTTGCTATGATGTTGTTTATTTCTTATTTGAGCTCTTTTGTAGCTACATCATTGTTTAATTGCATGCTATTTATCCTCCAGGTGTTTAGTATTTTTTATTTTTTTATTGAAGTTTATTTCTAGTTTTATGCCATTGTGATCTGAGAAGATGCTTGATATGCTTCCTATCTTCTTGAATTTGAAGAGACTGCACGTGACCCAATATATGGCCTGTATTTGAAAATGATCTATGTGCACTTGAGAAGAGTGTATATATTCTATGGCTTTGGGATGAAATGTTCAGAAGATATCAATTCCATCTGATTTAGTGAATCATTTAGGATTGATATTTCTTTGCTGATTTTTTGTTTAGAGGATTTGTCCAATGTGATAGTGGTGTATTAAAGTCCCCTACTATGATTGTATTGCTGTCATTTCCTCCCTTGTTATCCTCCAGTTTTTTTTTTTAATGTATTTGGGTGGTCCTGTATTAGGTGCGTATATGTTTATCAGAGTTATTTCTTTTTGTTGGATTGCTTCCTTTAGTGTTATGAAGTGGCATTCCTTATCTGTTGTTATGTCCTTCACTTTGAGATCTAATTTGTCATATATAAATATTGCTACACCAGCTTTTTTATTTCAATTTGACTGAAAAACCTTTTTCCATCCCTTCACCATCAGTCTGTGTGAGTTCTTTGTTTTGAGGTGGGTTTCCTGTAGACAGCAGATATATGGGTCATGTTTTCTTATGTACTTAGCTACCCTAGGTCTTTTGTTTGGGTCATTTAATCCATTTACATTTAAAGTTATTATTGATAGGTACTTATTTGTTGCCATTTTTATTCTTTACTCCTATGTTTCTTCTTGGCTTCCTATTTCTTCTTTTTACAGCAGACCCTTTAGCATTTCTTGTATTGCTTGTTTGGTGGTAACAAACTCCTTTAGTCCTTTTTTGTCTGTGAAGCTCCTGATTTCATCCTCAATTTTGATTGATAGCCTTGCTGGGTACAGTTTCTTGGATTCAGACTCATCCTTTGCTTGACTGTATATTTCATTCCATTCCCTTCTGGGCTGATGTGTTTTTGTTTAGAAATCAGTCAATAGTCTGATGGAAGCCCCTTTGTAGATAACTTTCTGTCTCTGGCAGCCTTTAAGATTCTTACTTTGTCATTTGTGTTTGCCAATTTAATTAGGATGTGTCTTGGTGTCGGTCTTTTGGGGCTCATCTTGTTTGGAACTCTGTGAGCTTCTTAAGACTTGTGTGAGTTTTTTCTTCCCTATATCAGGTAAGTTTCTGTCATTATTTCTTCAAAATGATTTTCTATTTTGTGCTCAGTTTTCTCTCTTTCTGATATCCTTATTATGTGGATGTTGTTTCATTTCATGTTGTCCCAAAGTTCCCTTATATTCTCCTCCTGTTTTTTAATTTTTTTTTCTAGATGCTGCTCTGCTGGTATTTTTTCTTACCTTGTCTTCTAGCTCCCTGTTGTGGTCCTCCACTTCTTCTAGTCTACTCTTGATGCTTTCTATTAGTGCTTTTTGCAGTGATGTCATTTTTCATTTCTTTTTAGTTCTTCATTTCCTCTTGGTTCTTTCACATATTGTTGAATTTATCTTCCATCCTTTTCAGCAACCTTATGACCACTGCTCTGAATTTTTTAACTGTCATCACTGTCATATTGCTTGCCTCCATTTTTTTTACTTTCTTTTCTGATAATTCCTCCTTTTTCTTTTCTATGTGGGCTGTTTCTTTGTTTCCTCATGATCACTCCTCTCAGGATGTCTGGTTATGTAGAAATTTCTGTCCTGTGTTGATTTAAAGACACAAAATATAATACAACAAGACACACAGGGCACCAAACACAAGTCTATTCATGATACTAATAACCCCAAATAAAGGTGACCACCAGAGAAAAGAAAGTTAGGGGATGGAGAAGAGTCCAAAAATGATATTGAGAAAAGGAAAGAATGTAAGAGATAAAAGAAAGAGAAGAAAACTAAAGGGGGGAAAATATATGTATATGGTGATTAAACTCCAATAAAACAACAACTAATCTAAAAATTGCAAACCACATACACCCAGAGTTGAATGCAAGCTACAAACAACAACTACTCCAAATTATGTAAACTACAAACCCCCAAAAACAAATACCCAGAAGAATCTGAGAAAGCAGAGCTTATTTCCAGAAGGTAAGGAAAAGGAATTTAATGAATGGGGAAATAGCCACAATTTAGTGTAGAGAATATAAAAAGAGGATGAGTGTATAGAAGAAAACTGAAGAACTAATTACAAAAAATAAAATATAAAAATATATATATACACATGAAAATGTGTGTGTGTGTGTGTGTGTGTGTGTGTGTGTGTGTGTGTGTGTAGTCTCCCCACTATGTATCTGTTTACTTTTGGAAAGGGAGAATAGAGAGTAGATAGGCCTGAGTTTATAATTGGAATTAGTTAATCTATTAGTAGAAGAAGAGAGTAAAAACAAATTTTAAAAAACAAGCAATGAAAACCCAACTAATCAATAGTCAAACAGCACCAAAACAGATAGAAATAAAAAGGCAAAAAAACAAAGGAAGAAAAAGAAAATTTGGATAGTGAAGAAAGAGAGGAGAGAGTGTGTATGGACTTGGAACAGGGGAGCAGAAATTAGATATATGAGTAAGATAATTTTTAATAGAGAATAAAGAAACAGGATAGAGAAAAACTAAAGCAGGAACAGGGTAGGAGAGACAGGACAAAAGGGGAAAATGAGTAAGAGAGTTTTGGCATAAAGGAAAAATTGAGATAGAGTAAAATTCTAAAGGAAAAATAAAAATAGAATGGAGAACACTTATCCCAAAATAAAAGAAAATGAAGAAAAAATAAAACTTTTATAAAAGATAAAATAATAATTAAAAATAAAAATATAATAAAAAAGGTAAAAATCAAGTGAGAAAAAAATTAGTTTCTCAATAAAATATAAAAAATAAAAATGTGGAGTAGTGAAGGTCATTCACTTCCTCTACTGTTCTGCTTGGCAGGTCTGTTTCCTATCAGGTAGACAACACCGTATTGAAGTTCCCTGCGCTCCACCGCTCCTCTGTGTCATAAGCCACAATCCTGTTTTCAAGCAGTGAGGATCTCTTTATTTCTCAGCCTGCCTTCAGTTGTATTTAAACAAGACTCAATTTCTGATACAACCCATGGGTGGCAGTATTTCTGTATTGATATCTGATGCTAAAAGTCACCTCCCCTACCTAGTGTTTAGATTGCTTTCCCCATAGCACTCAGTACTGGGTTGGGAAGATAGACTGACCTAGAGCTGGTTTTCTGCTCAACTCTCCCCACTCTGATCCCCAGATTCCACAAAATAGCTTTCCCTTGCAGTCTCAGTGTTTTTTAATTGGAAGATCCTATGTACTGGACTTAAACACAAAAGCAAGGATTTAAAAAGGAAAATAAGAAAAAAAGCACAGAACATCGTGTCCTTTTTCTCCTGGCACTCTGCTGCTGGTGTACTGGTAGAACTTCAGGCTGCCTTTCTGGGCTTAGCCCTGCTGTGAGTTAATTTATATACTTTCCTTCTGCCAGCAGCCCTGTGGATCCCCTTCCACATTTGAGGGCTACACTGGCTCCTAGAGCTGTGGATTTTGTGTGGCACAATCTTCCTCTGAGACTTTATTTCCAACTGTATGTGTTCTGCATCCGTTTCATGCATGTCTCTTCCTCCTGTCTGGATTCCAGATCTCACCTTTCCCTAGGTCAGTGGTCGGCAAACTCATTAGTCAGCAGAGCCAAATATCAACAGTATAATGATTGAAATTTCTTTTCAGAGCCAAATTTTTTAAACTTCTTCTCATGCCACGTCTTCAAAATAGACTTGCCCAGGCAGTGGTATTTTGTGGAAGAGCCACACTCAAGGGGCCAAAGACCTGCGTGTGGCTGGCAAGCCACAGTTTGCTGACCATGGCTCTAAACAATAAAGATTTTATAAAACAGAATGGTTGACTAGGAGAGGTGATTTCAGTGAAAGAAGATGAGAGCATTTCATACTACTCTTTTCTTCCAGTTTCTTTGGTCCTATCTTAAATCTCACCAAATACAGTATCTTCTTCTTTGGAAATGCATTGTAGATAAAATTGATCACAATAGTTTATATGTGAAATGCTTTAGACTTTTGAAAGTGCTTTTATATAATATTTAAAATTTAATCCTAACAGGTAGGCAAAGCAAGTAAATACTTTTTTTGTTGTTGTTTTGTCCAAGATCATGTTACTAGATAATGAGTAATTTAAAGTGACCTAGTTTTACCCATTGATGGAGTTACCTACAACATTGGATTTCATAATTCTGTGCTGTGACATCATTATAGTGGCCTGTGACCAACACTTTTTAAAATATAGTGCATAGAATGTAAAATGGCATAGTATACAAACATTGTAAAGGTAAATACTTCATAAAATTTTGTTTCAGTTACATTTCAATTGTGTGTGCACACTGAGTCCCAATGAAAGAATGAACTTCTTATTGTTGATGGGAATAAAAACCTTTGAAAAATTGATTCCTCAGTCACTATTTGGTTTCTGATGACTGGAATCCTATTAAAGTTTCCTTCTTAGTTTAAGATAGCATTTCCAAAACTGTTCAACCCAGAGTAGTTCTGGTATATGTGAATAAGTGATCCAGGAATAAATACATTTTGAGTTTTTTTTAAAAAAATTAGGGGGAAAGCTACATTCTATATGTACTATCCTTGAAAATTCACATGGAAGAGCAGCATATCAGACGATCTCAGAAAATCTAAGCAGAGAATACTTTTCAGAGCAGTTGGGTAAGTACAGAATAGGCACTGCATTCTGGTAAAATACAACTCCCCAAGGCAGGCATCTTTTTTGTGTCCCATGTCAGACAATGAATGTGCGTTAATATTTATAAGGCCTTGTTTGTGCCCCACCGTGCAAGTTTGTTTATCAGCAGGGCCATCATTAGATGCTGAATAGGGACTTGTCTGCCTGAAATTGAGAAGTAATGAGAGGCCCGTGGCAGAGGTCATTGGAGAAGGTTAGTGGTATGGACTCTCCTGGTTTAGACTCTTCCCCCCTTGTGCAGGGGATCATTGCTGAGGTTCTGATTTCTAGGCAGAGCTCCCAATTCTCACAGAATTGGGAGAAATTCTGCTGCTTCTTCCTGAGACATTTTAGAGTAACTGTAAGGGGGAAATATTAGATCTCTCTCACAGCTTCCTTCCTTTTCACCCAGCCTCCAGGATCACTACAGAAACAACTACATCCACTTTATTCCTGGGGGCTCCAAAAAGTGGAACAGTTAGTGTCATTGCTACTGAATTTCTGACCAGCAGAAAGGTTTCTGAAAGTTCATTTTAGGAACAACAAATATTGGATATTTCTTTCACATCCATTATGTGTATTACAATTATATCCTGTAGTGCATTGGTCATCAAATATTTTTATCTCAGGACCTCTTTACAGTTATAACAAGTCAGGATCCAAAAAGCTTTATATAAGTCTTACATATCAATATGTATTAAAGCTATGTTTAAATTATTTATTAATTAATGTTAAAGGTACAGTAAGACAACAACATTAAAAAAACATAAGCAACCTACTACTTGTTAACATAGCACATTTTTATGAAAAAAAAAACCTATATTTTTTCAAAACAAAACAAGATTAGTGAAAAGACTGGCATGCTTTCACGATTTTAAAAAGCTGGCTTAATAGAAGCATCTGGGTTCTCATATTCAGTTTGTTGTAATTGCACTCCATGTAGCCTCTAGAAAATTCCATTATAGCCTCTTGAGAGAGTAAAAGTAAGGAAGGGAAATAACATCATAGTGTTAATATTATGAAAGTAGTTTGGACAAATATTTATGGACCCCAGAACAGTCTTTAGGAGCCTTTGTTGTTCCCAGGCCACACTGAGAGGATTTCTGCCATGTAGCAGAGGAAATGGGTTGCATGGTGTAGAATCAAAGGACAGAGAGCAACTCGCTGGCCTGTTCACCCCTCAGCCATCATGAGATGTACAGTCAATGGCCAAGTGGAACAATAATCCCTCTTCTTCTGGTGAAAGATAAACCTTGGACACGAAGGGCTAAGATATGGATGAAAGAACAAAGGAGCCATACACATACTGGGGACCTCAGCCCAGCAAGTATCCAAAGAGTAACTGGGGATCTGAGGGTTACACATTTGACCTAAGAATCACTGATAGTAATCAAAGCACATTGTAACACAGGAGCTGTTCACAGTGAGATATTTTTTCCCTCAAGAAAGAATCCCTAGCAAAATGAAATCATGGTTTTCATATTGCAAATCTTAAAAATAATTCAGGATTTACAGCCCACTCCGGCCTACTTAGCTACTTGCATTGGTCATATATACTAGTTCTTTCAACTACAATAAAGTAATAGCTATATTTGAATAAACTCAATGAATATGCATTATTAAATTTAAATTTTATGACATGGAATTTGGTTACTTTTCATTTTTTAAGAAGCACAAAATACATGTGCGAATATCAATGTGCATATTTTTCAATAACGTTTTCCAAAAGGCTCTTAGAGAATATCTCAAGAGGATTATTTTTTTGGCGGAGGGCAGGAAAGAAAAGCCCTCAGTGAGATAAACAGAACACATCAGACAATCTGTTTTCTTTTGAGGCATGTTTCAATGAGCTATGACCCCGCCCCCCATAAAAAAGAAAAATTCTGGCTACATCCAAAGAAAAAGTTTACATGGCCTCTCATTTCTCCCAAATCTATATATAGTTGGCAGCAGGTGGAATTTTGCTATTAGTCTGAGAATCTCATTAGGAGATCCAAACTGCGCCCTGCTGCTTTTCTGCCTTACTCAAAGGCCACCATGCACAGGCATCCCTTCCTGTGACGAACTGAATTGCATTCCCCAAAATTTGTACGTTGAAGTCCTAACTCCCAGGACCTCCAGATGTGACTATACTTGGAGATAAGTTCTTTAAAGAGCTGATTATGTTCAAATTAGGCCTTTGGGGTAGGTCTTAATCCAATATGACTGGGGTCCTTATAAGGAAAGGAGATTAGGGCATAGACATGTAGAGGCCCAGGGAAAGACCAGGTGAGGACAGAGCTTAGAAGGTGGTCATCTGCAAGCTAAGGAGGCTTCAGAGGAAACCATATCTGTTGACGTTTTGCTTTTGGACTTTTAGCCTCCAGAATTGTGAGAAATTAATTTTCTGTTGATAAGCCCCCCAGTTTGTGATATTTTGTTATGATAGCCCTAACAAACTAATACACTTCCTTACACTCAGATGCTGAAATGGACTATGGGCCACAGGGCTTTCATGTGATATTTTAGTTTATCTTCTAATTTTTCGTGTTTTTAAAAAATCACATTATTTGTTTAAAGAACCAAAAATTATACAAACATATACAATGAAAACTTTCTCTCACCCCTGACCTTCATCTGTCCCATAATATGTTATGAATTTACAAGAGGCCTGGTGATGAATTCATGCATGGGTGGGGTCCCTCAGGATGACCTGTGGGAATTGGGCCCCAGCTCATGCCCCCAGCCTTGCAGCACCATAGCCCTGTCTGGCACCTTGCCGTGGCCTGGCATGACCCCTCACCTGCTTCACCATCCCGACTGCAGGGCGATTGATCAGGCGAGGCCCCCCTGCCATCACTGTTCACCATCTCTAGGGTGATTGGTGGGGCGATCAGGCCCCCACTCCCATCCACATTGGCCTGGCACTGCCCCCTTACCTGTTCCACCATTCTGCCATGGTCTTGCTCTCATCTGGGCCCATTGGGGCCAGCCGTACCTCCACTGCTGCCCGCTGCCAGTGCTATGTTGCTGACACACCATGTTCCATGCCACCCCCTGGTTGAACTCCTGGTCAGACAATTTGCATATTAGGCTTTTGTTATATAGGACTGCAGGCCTGATGCATGAAATTCATGCAAGAGTAGGCCTGCCTTCTCCAGGCTGTGCTACTGGCTTCCCTTTGGCTCCTGGGACCCAGGCTTTCTTCGCAGCCCCAGCTTCATCCAGAAGGTAGTCTAGTCTAATTAGCATATTATACTTTTATTATTATAGATTTTTGCAAAGCCTCTTTATTATGATGTATAAGGAACCTTGAAAAGTACACAAGATCAACCATGCATAACTCAATGATTTATCCCAAAGAATTATTTGTTAAGCATCAAATAGATGAAAAGACAACAGGGAGGATCCTAGTAATTCCTCATGTTCCCTCTGTACCATTGCTGCTCTCATCTGCCCATGAGTATCCACTACCTTGACTTCTAACACCAAATAGGTGGTTTGCAAGTTACTTTATTTTTTATGAATGGAATCCTGCCTATATTTATGCCTAGATTGCTTTGCTCAATATTAAACTTGTTAGTTTCATCTATATTATTTTATACAAATATAGTTGATTTCATTATAATAACCTAATACTTATAAGTATGCCACAATTTAAACTGTTAATTGTCACTTGGGTTATTTCCACTTTGAGTTGGTTAAATAAAGCCATGAGCATTCTTGCTCATAATTCTAGGTGCACACAAGTGTGTTTATTGTTGAATCTATTGTATCTATGAGTAGAATTGCTAGATCAAACACTATGTGATTCTTCAACATATGTAGATAATGGCAAAGATTTTTTAAAGCAATTCTACCAGTTTACATGTCTGCAAGAGTGACTTAAAGTTTGTTGTTCCATATATTTATCAACATTAGGTAATGTCAGGTTTGTTGGTTTTCTTAATTAACTGGTGATTGTGTGATGGCATCTCATTGAGATTTTAATTTTCATTTCTCTGATGCTAATGAGATTGAGCACCTTTGTAGGAGTTTTTGGATTTTAAGAAGTGACAAATAATAACAATCTCTTTCTCATTTTCCTATTGGTATGTCTTCTCATTTATCTGTAGGAACTGTTTATGTGCATTAGTTATGTCCCTTTTTGTAGATGTATGTATTGCAAATTTTTTCTCTCACTTTGTGACTTGTCTTTTTACTCTCTTAACTAGTAGCCCTGCACATGAACCCATGCACCAGTAGCTTGCCAGTAGCTTGCTGCTGCCCTCCAGTAGCTCTCCACCCACTGCCCTCTTATAGCTCTTCCCACACACCCCGATAGCTTGCTGCTCTGCCCTCTCCTATAGCTCTCTGTCGCTCAGTTGTAGCTTGCTGCCCCACTCTCCTGCTGATCTATAATCTGGTCATTACACAGTCGGTCATTATGCTTCATGGTGTAACTACCATTTGCATATTACATCTTTATTATATAGGATAGAATCTTGAAACAGTATCTTGTAATACTTGATTTTCATAGAGCCCTATATTTTTCTATTATTAGTAGTTAGTGCCTGTCTTAGTCTGTCTATGCTTCTGTGGATTGGGTGGCTGATAGCAGAAAATTATTTTTCACAATTCTGGAAGCTGAGTTCAAGATCCAGCAGATTGTATCTGATGTGGATCCACTTCCTGGTTCATAGACACCTATCTTTTTGCTGTGTATATCAGGAGTGGCAAGAGAGTTCGGTAGGTATGGGCACTAATCCCATTCCAGAGGGCTGCAGCTCATAATCTAACCTCCTCCCAAGAACTCACCTTCTATTCCCATCACATTGGAGGTTAGGATTTCAACACATGAATTCTGGGGGAACACAAACGTTCAGTTTATAGCAGTGTCTTTTATGTCTAATTTAAGAAGCTTTTTCCTACTTTAAAATCAGGATGATTTTCTCCTGTATGATTTCTGAGGAGTGTTTATTGCCTTTCATTTTTAATTTACAATTCACCTGTAACTGGTTTTTGTCTAGGGTATAAAGCAAGGGTCAAATATTTCTTTAACCTCACTTCCTAGCACCATTTACTGACAAGTCTTTTCTTTTCCCACAACACTTCAATGCAATCTTCATTGTAAATCAAGGATCCATAAATGGGATGGGTCTGATTCTGGGTTCTATTTTTGTGTGTGTGTGTGTGTGTGTGTGTGTGTGTGTGATATTCCAGCATTCTGATGTTTTTAACCCTGGAACAATATTATCGTTGCTTTCACTTTTTCATGCTTCAATCTCCAGGGGAATTAGTCATCTCAACATGTCCTCCTTCTTCAAATATTATCTATAAATTTACATACCAGTTTAGACAGGTAATGATCCTATCTAATAAAAGAGTAATATGCAAATTGACCATACTTCTGATCAAGCCATGCCCACAAGTCAATCAGGAACAAATTATGCAAATAAGCCCCAACCAAGATGGCTCTGGCCACTGAGAGCAGGAGGGAGGCTTGGGTTTCCCCAGCAATGGAGGAAGCCATGCTTTCCACTTGTCATTGCCGGCCTAGGCCTCCACTCAATGCTACAAAGTTTCAATTATAGAAGATATATCCCAACAGAAATGGTGACAGCCACAGAGCTGGAGGGAGCAGAGGCTAGGGTTGCCTGGGCAATCGAGGAAGCTAAGCTTCTGTAGCCCGAGTGTCTAGGCCTCCACTCCAGTCTACAATGTTTCAATTGTAGAAAGTAAATGTCCTAAGCAGAAATGGCTGTCACCACAGAGCGAGCAGAAGGCTTGGCTAACTCCAGTCTACAAAGTTTCAAATGTAGAATATAAATTAATCCCAGATCCCAGGGCCTCACTTGGGTCACTGTGGGGCGTGGCTGGCCTTCAAATCACCACAGGCCCCTCGCCCAGGCCACCCCAAGGGAACCCCCACCCTGATCTGGGACACTCTTCAGGCAGACCAGCTGGCCCTCACCCATGCACCAGGCCTCTATCCAACTAATAAAAGAGTAATACGCAGATTGACCATCACTCCAACACACGAGAGAACTGCCCCCATGTGGTCAGAGATCCTGCCCCCATGTGGATACAAGATGGCCACCACAAGATAGCCAACAGGGGAGGGCCATTGGGAGGCTCCAGGCCTGCAAGGGAGGGCAGTTGTGGGCAATCAGACCAGCAGGGAAGGGCAGTTACGGGTGACCAGGCTGGCAGAGGAGAGAAGTTGGGGGCAAACAGGCTGGCAGGGGAGCAGTTAGACATCAATTAGGCTGGCAGAGTAGTGATTATGAGGTGGTCAGGAAGGCAGCCAGATGAGTAGTTTGGAACCAGAAGTCCTGGATTTTGAGAAGGATGTCCAACTGCCCGTTTAGGTCCAATCCTAATGGGCAGTGGGACATCCCTCGAGGGTTCCCAGATTGGAGAGGGTGCAGCCTGGGCTGAGGGGCATACCCCACCCCCTGTGCATGAATTTCATGCACTGGGTCTCTAGTTTAAAATAAAAACACTATTTCTCTTTCTCTGTGCCAAAAATGAGGCAATGTAACAAATTGCATTTCTCTGGTCCCATCTGATTTACCAATCTTGGAAACTTAAGCCACACTTAGGTCCTACTCAGCTGTTTCAGAGTTCCCAGCAGTGAGCTCAGGTGTGACTACAAACAGGTTTTGTGACTACAAATAGGTTTTCTATCTTCCTTACAACATCTGCTGATACCCACCTCTTCTGTTCCAGCTGCTGCTTGGATGTCTCTGGTCCTTTGCTAGGACCACTGCAGGGTGTCCAATACTGAGGTCACTGGGTCTGATCCAGGCTCATCTCATCACTTCAAGTGAAGAAAGATACCTAAATCAGTTTACTGTTGCATTCTTCTTAACAGTAATTGGAAAGCATCTCATTCCATTCAAAATTATTGCTTTGCCCCATGCCTGATTCACTATTTAGGACAAAGCTTTAGCCCTTCCGCTCTTTTCCCTTTAGGCTAAGAACCCTGTTGACTACTTCCTGCAAATACTGCCTCAACCAACCATTCCCACAGCAAGCAGAACTATTGCATTCATGGAATGATTAGAATTTAGGCTCTTAAATTTGGATTCTAATAGACACTATAGGATAATGTTCCTGCCTGGGTATGGAAAAAACAATAATCAGTGTTTAGTAAGGGTTTGGGCAAGGCAGGTGAATTATTTAGTGGAATACTTAAGTCAGCATCTGTAACTCATGAACATGTGGGACAAGTCAGTTATATGAAGGAACTTCGTGCCACTGCTGGCAAAATTTAAAGCAGCAAAGAAACATGATGTAAGGCAAGATTATTAACCAGTGAGGCATGTCCGGATCATAATAGTGGTATTATGAAAGGATCAGCTATATTTTTTAAATTAAAACATATCCAAGCTAGAGGTCCAATGCATGAAGATTAGTGCAAGAATGTGCCTTCCTTCCCCAGGCTGCTGACACCACCTTCACTCTGGCTGGAGCCACCTGTTCGCTCTGGCTCTGAGCCACCTTTCCACCTTCCCATGCCGCCCAGAGGTCCAGAGCGCCTGGAGCCGGGCTGGATGCCTGCCCCACCACTGGCCGCTTGGTGCCTGCATATGCAAATTAACCCACCATCTTTGTTGGGTTAATTTTTATACTTACTCCTGATTGGCTGGCAGGCGTCATGAAGGTACAGTCAATTTGCACCTTACTCTTTTATTAGTATAGATATGGATTGCCTAAAATTAGCCTGCCAAATAGAAATATTATAGATGAACAAGGAGAAAGGAGCTTGTATAATAATGATGCTAATACTCAGTGTTTGGCACCAACTGGAATATTATTTCTTATCACAAGTAAGTTAAAAACAAGATAAACCCAACCCAGCCCTTGCCAGGTGACCCAGTTGGTTGAGGTGTTGTCCCATACACCAAAATGTTATGGGTTCCATTCCCTGTCCAGGCACATACTTAGGTTATGGGTTTGATTCTTGGTCAGGGCATGTACAGGAGGCAACTGATTGGTGTTTCTCACATCTATGTTTCTTCTCTTCTCTCTCTCTTCTTCTTCTTCTTCTTCTTCTTCTTCTTCTTCTTCTTCTTCTTCTTCTTCTTCTTCTTCTTCTTCCTCTCTCTCCTCTCCTCCTCCTCCTCCTCCTCTCCTCCTCCTCCTCCTCCTCCTCCTCCCCTCCTCCTCCTCCTCCTCCTCCTCCTCCTCCTCCTCCTCCTCCTCCTCCTTCTCTCTCTCTCTCTCTCTCCCTCCCTCTCTCTCTCTCTCTCTTCCGCTCCCTCTCTCCCTCTCTTCTTCTCTCCCTCTTTCCCCCTTTCCTTCTCTCCCTCTCTCCCTTCTCCTTTTCCCCCTTAATCCCTTCTTTGCTCTCTAAAATAAATAAAAACATATACTCAAGTGAGGATTTAAAAAGAATAACAACACAGGACAAGCCTAACATCCTGAGGAGGCAGTAGTGTGTTAGGCTCTGTCCCTATGACACCCAGACACTCTCTACCAAAAGTGCTATATATCCAAGTGCCTTAGGCTATTTCTTATTTTTGAACCCTAGAAATAAGCCTTTTTCCTTCTTTCCTATAATGTGTAGTTATAACAAGCAGCCTACTTTCAGGTAATTCTCAAGTGCAACTAAGTAAAAGTTGGGAAGGTTAAGTGAAGACACAAATTATATGCAGAGAAGTCACTGCACAGACTGTAGAGGTCCAGTGTACCCTCTGTCCATAAAAAAAAACCTTCTGAATCATGTATCTTTTTATTTTATACACTCATTCTCTTTCTCCAACCTGACCTATTACAGCTGAGATCTTCAACTCGAATTCTTAAGAAGCTTCTGTTTTCCTTCTAGCGATTAATTTATATGACCTGTACTGTACTTCTCTCCTGCCTACATTTTGTCTCTTTTTTTATCTCTAGAATGTGCTGATACAAAAATATCTATCTCTCTCCTGCCTCTTTCTAAATGGTTGTGCTTCCTTTTGATCTATTTTACTTTCTAGTCCGAAGATATTTCCTGGTGAATCTAGAGAGGTGCCTCTTTATGCGCATTTGAAATGAGCTCATGCGGTCATTTAACGGGTAACACAGAGCATCCATGCACAGGTTGGTTCACATTGTACACATTGGGATCTGTGAGCTAGACTTTGTCCACCTTCTCAAAGGGTCATCGTATCCACAAATGCCATAATTAGTAATGTGTCCTACAGTTTTCTTGGAAAGAAATAAAGATAACTTTTTTAAAAAATTAAATAAAGAGATAACATTTCTATCTGGTAATATTGAAATATTTACTTTCACATGCACTTGCTATAACTAGCTCGAACAAAGTAGTTATTCCTAGTGGATTATTCTCATTGGTAATTCTGTAATAGAATATTTACAACATTGTGAATTTTAGTCACTGGCATAATAATTTCTATTTCAGAATCACAGTAATGGAATATTTATTACATACTTATGATTAAAATGCATGATTCCCTTAAGAATGCTTATAATTATTTAAATGAATCTGAACTTAGTTAAAGGAATTAAATTAGGAGATTAAAATTACTCAAAGAGGGTAAACTTTATTCTTAAAAGAACTGTAAAATAGAATACTAGAAAAGAAAAAATAAGGAAGGGGAACAGAAATTTAGTAAAAAGAAACACCAGAAATCTTAACACTTTTAGAAAACTTAACAGAAAGATCCCTGAGGTGCTGTCATGGGGGAATATTATATTAATTTAATTATTCAATTAAGGAAGAAATAAACAAGACATGAAGAGCCTAGTAAGCCATATGCCCCTTGATAATTGGAGCTAGGACTGACTAATTTGTGCATTCCCCACAAAACCAATGGCAGAGCCTGGAACCTTGTTGACTTTTAATTAATATTTGTTGAATGAATAAGGAAGAAATGCCTGTCTGAAAGTTTCAACAAGAAGTTCAGGAGTCCTTTTTCAAATCAGCTTGTAGATACAGTGTTTAAAGAAACTCACACTTTGTATCTAGTTAGAATGTGTGCACTGAGTTAGGTGTGAGTTTCTATGCTGTGGGCATTAAGTATGAAGCTGATGAAGCTGTGCAGTAGGCAGCCAAGCTCAGAGGAAGAGTTGGAGATCAAATTGCCCCTCTCTATCTTGAACTCATTCCTGCTATTAATGGAAATTACCCCTCATCATTTTTGCTCTAGTCATACTAAATATTAAAAAGGAAAAGATTAGCCGAGACCAGTTTGGCGCAATGGATAGAGCTTCGGACTGTGGACTGAAAGGTCCCAAGGTCAAGGGCATGTACCTTGGCTGTGGGCACAGCAGCTGATCGATGTTTCTCATCGATGTTTCTGACTTTCTATCCCTCTCCCTTCCGCTCTGTAAAAAATCAATAAAATATATTGTTTTTTAAAGGAAAGGATTAGAGTCATTTGTTGGACAATCTTGTAAAGGGAAGTTATAATGATGATTCTAATAATAGTTAAATTACATTGAGGCATATAAAACTGCCATTTTTATGTGTCAGACAGAATTCAACATGTGGTTGAACCCAATGTTTATTGAATGCTTACTTAGTGGCAGGCATGGTGCTAAGTAATTTATAGTATGCTAGCTCATTTACATTTCACCCCAGATTTTTATCAGGTGAGGAAATTGAGACTTAGGGAGGTCACTCAACCAATAGGTGAAAAGGATATGGAAACTTAACACACTTTGACACAAGACTCTCTTCTTAAACAGAATAACACACTTCCCAGAAAAAAAATATGAATGTTGTAATGATGTTATTAAATCTTGCCTTCTGATCAGTTAATGATTTCAACAAAAATGTGATAGTAAAAGATACCATGGTAATCCACAATGCACATTGCTTTAGGAAGGTGAAATTTACTTACAATACACAGATGATTACCACTGCAATGTCAAGGTCAAGTCCTGTGGCTGCAGCCCTGCTTGGGTAGTTCAAGAATGTCCTGACACGCCAAGGTTGCAGGTTGAAACAACCAATGAACATAAATAAGTAGAACAACAAATCAGTGTGTGTGTGTTTTCTCTCTGTCTCCCTTCCTCCTTCTCTTTAAAGTCTATCAATAAAAATATTTTTAAAAGAAAACTACAATTGATAATCTTTATTCAAGGAGGTCACACTGAAGTAAGGATAACAGAGAGTTATAAAATCTACTGTATCAATAGAGTTATATTTTTGTTTGGCTACATGCTTCCATTCAAAAATGAGGAAAAACAATAGGCATGGACTATGTAGACAAAGAGATAAATATTTCAAACCAGGCAAATCTTAGAAAATCCCTAATCTATGTCAGCCATACTATATTGTTTATATAAATAAATCACTATGCGAGTCCAAAAGAAAAGTTATTAAGTGATTTTGGAGATGTCAGGGAAAGTTTTACAGAAGAGATGACAATGGAGCAAAGCCTTAGGATAAGTGGATTTCAATAGGCTGGGAAAATAGGAAGGACATTCCAGAAAAGGGAACATGGATTAAAAAAAATAGTCTAACTAAGCAAGATAAAATTGTAATAAATAGTTTGTGTGGCAAGGAATTAAGGAGTGGATACTACATTTTAGCCTATGTGCCTAGAACCCACAGAGCATATGGAATGTTAAAAGGGTAGCTTTAGCTTATGAAGGGATAGGATTAGGAATTTCATTTTTATTCCAGAAAGCAATGATAAGCTACCAGTGTATTTACCCTTTTGTGCTATAATTTTCATGGGAAAAATAATTGTGAAGTGAAGCATACAGATCATAAATGGACAGTTCTCATTTCTATATAGTGATGCCCATGCAATCATTACCCAGTTCAAGATGCAGAACACGATCGGCTTCCTAACTCCCTGTCTCCCTTCTTAGACACTCCCACCAAAGGTAACACTATTCTGACTTCTGTTACCTTAGGTTAATTTTGCCTGTTCTTGAGCATCACAGAAGTGGACTCTTTTCCACATGTACACTTTTGTGTCTGACTTTTTTCCTCAGTGTTATGTTTTTGAGATTCACTGTGATTTTGTGTGGCTCATTTCATTTCATTGCTGAATGTTATTCTAATATATGAATATTACACAATTCAGTTATCATTCCTCTGTTGATGGACATCTGGGTTTTGTAGATTCTCATTTTTCCCCAAGAAGGGACAACTAATTTAATGGGTTTTATCACTAAAATCCAAGAGCTGTTGTATACTAGTTGTATATTAAGACACATACAGTATCTTAGCGTGATGGTAACAAGTATACAACTACCCACATAGCAACTTTAATAAAGAACACTCATCAGTGTTCTCTACTTTTCTGTCTTTTAATCTCACCTGTTAAGTCCTTTAGATTATTTTCCATTAAAACTGCCTCTCATAGACCATAGAGTGGCAAAAGCATGTTTCACAGATGAGTACAGTGAAGAACAGTATTTCTCTAGGTGTTAATACTAGTATATGCCCTGAGTAAAAGGAATCCCTTTTTCATGATGCTGGACTAAACAATGTTAAATATAGATTCTCAGAGTTTGTATTATACTCATTGGTATTTTGGGTATCTAAGAGTGAAATATGGAATACAGACAGTCTTCGTGTTACCTCGAACTCAATGTACATTTTGTGGTTACATCGCTATTTCCCATCCTATTTAATAAAAGAGTAATATGCAAATTGACTGTCATTCCAACACACAAGCTGGCCGCCACCATGTGGTCAAAGATGGCTGCCCCAATGTGGACACAAGATGGCTGGCAGGGGAGGGCAGTTACAGGAGGACCAGGCCTGCAGGGGAGGACAGTTGTGGGGAGACCCAGGCCTGAAGGGGTGGGCAGTTGGGGGGAACCAGGCCAGGAGGAAGAATAGTTAGGGGCAACCAGGCCAGCAGGGGAGGGCAGTTAAGGATGACAGGGCCAGCAGGGGAGAGCAGTTGGGGAGGGGGTTGCAGGGGAGAGCAGTTTTGGGGGACCAGGCCTATAGGGGAAGGCAGTTGGGGAGGACCAGGCCTGCAGGGGAGGGCAGTTGGGGAGGACCAGGCCTATAGGGGAAGGCAGTTGGGGAGGACCAGGCCTGCAGGGGAGGGCAGTTTGGGAGAACTAGGCCTACAGGGGAGGAAAGTTGGGGGTCACCAGGCCAGCAGGGGAGGGCAGGTAGAGGCAATCAGGCTGGCAATGGAGGGCAGTTAAGAATTACTGGGCCAGCATGGGAGGGCAGTTGGGGGTGGGGACAAGGCCTGCAGGGGAGGACAGTTAAGGGTGACCAGGACAGCAGGCAAGGGCAGTTAAGAGCTATTGGGCCAGCAGGGAAGCCGTTAGGTGTTGATCAGGCTGGCAGGGGAGTGGTTATGGGGTAATCAGGCTGGCAAGAAGAAGCAGTTAGGGTCAATCAGGCAGAAAGGCAGGTGAGCAGTTTGGAGCCAGCATTCCTGGATTGTGAGAGGGATGTCCCAGATTAGAGAGGGTGCAGGCTGCGCTAAGGGACAATCCCCCTCCCCTGTGCATGAATTTCATGCACTGGGCCTCTAGTTTAGTTATAAAAACAAAAAGGTTCTGTCATTTCAATGTATGTACATATGTGCTTTATGTTTTTTATTATCTATTTACTGTTAGAGAGTGGGAATTTTTGAGCACTACTGAGGCCGAGGACTATGCCCCAGATAGAGTTGTAAGTGCTGACATCAGGCCAGGCTTTGAGATATGGTCTCCTGGCCCCTTCCCAGCATGTAGGCCTTGCAAGATAGAACACTGTCAGCTTTCTGAAGAACAGGATGACTCTGTGAATAACATGGTCGTTAATGGCATGATCCTGATATAGCTTAGGAAAAACTGTTTTATCTTGGGTTGGTTGTTTTGCAAAAAAAGGATGTGGCTAATGTGCTTAAAAGTGGTCTTGCACAAAGGGTCAGGCTGCTCTCTGGTCTCCCTGATGGAGAATGGCAGAGCAGTCACTAGGACGGGCTAATAAAGGCTCCCTAAATTTAAATTTGGTCTGGGCTCCAGTGGTCATTCACTTGCTTACACTCCACAACATTTACCACAAGTAAAGGTCAGGAATTGTTATCTTTCTTTTAATTTTTTTTTACTGTTTCACTTCATTACTGCTGTTTATTTGTTCTGTGTGAGTGACATAGGGGCTTATGAAGGTGGGTTCCAACTGATGGTGAAAATTGCCATAGGAAAATTGCCATACTGTATATGTAGCATTTCCCATATTTGAGAAACCCAATATCTTTTCCCCTCAGGAAACTTCTTGCCATCTCCCAGAAGTAATGTTTCCCAAAACCCAACATAAAACTATATATTATGCCAAGCAAAATAACCAGTCAGAGAAAGACAAGTATCACATGATCGCACTTATATGTGGAACATATGAACAAAGTAAACTGGTGAACAAAATAGATACAGAGACATAGAAGCATGGAAAAGACTGTCAGACCTCAGAGGGAAGGTATAGGTGGGTGGGTGGGTGGGTGGGAAGAGATCAATCTAAGAATTTGTATGCGTATATGCACAACCTATGGACACAGACAATAGGGTGGTGAATGCCTGGGGAGGGGCAGGATGTGCTAGAAGGGGTCAAAGGGGGAGGAGGGGGAATTTATAATAATTTCAACACTAAAGCTTTCATATATATATATATATATATATATATATATATATATATATATATATATTACTGTATGAACTTAATTATAAATTATGTCCTCCCAAGTTCATGTTAAAGCCCCGACCTACAATGTGACTATATTGGGAGATAGAGCCACTAAGAAGGTGATTAAGACTAAACCTGTCCAATAGGATAGGTTTCCTTATAAGAAGAGGAAAGGACAATAGTGTGCACAGAGGAAAGAGAGAAGGGGCCTATGAGGGCATAAGAGGAAGGTGTCTATCAACAGCCAAGGAGAGAGGCCTTACCCTTACCAGACACCATCCTTGCTGGCATCTTGATCCTGGCTTTCCAGCCTTCAGGACAGTGAAAAAGCGGAGGCTTGTTTTTTAAGCCATACAATCCGTGATATCTTGTTATGGCAGCCCAAGCAGACTAATAATAGTGCAACAGCCTCCAAGTGATATTAAAAGCAATCATCAAAATTATGTGCACCTCAAGGAAATAAAATGACCAAATCCTCCCAGGCTTGTTTGTATCAATTTCCTTTTCCATTTTCAGATTAGTTACAACCTGGACACTGCCCAATCAGAACAATGTGGCGATTAATTTCCCTTTCTGGATTCTCACAGGAGCCAAACGAATCCACATCAACAAGGCACTCATAGCTTTCTTTCTCTCCATAGAACTGCTGCTAAATTAAGTTTTGCATTGTTCAGTATGTGCATAGCTCCACAAGTTCAGGCCACTCACTCCTTTTTTTATTTTTTAATGGCATTTTCTCTCCCTCAATTAATAGTGATGGATTTTATCACTTTTCTTCTGAGGAAAGGACTTATATGCCTCTTAATTGGCACAAGTTGGACTGCCTCATAAATAGTTCACCCTCTAAATTACACAGTAAGCTTGCCAATAAAGATGACCTTGTTTATTAAAATCTAATTAACTGAAGTTTTAGAATATCCCTATGAGGGTTACTGAATTTCTGCAAACATCAAAGACGCAGCTGGCTAGAGTTAACCACAAAGCTTGAACTTCACTGTGAAATTATCTAGTTGGTCCTTCTTTTACTCATTTTCTCCAGGAATGCAAGCCCAAGAATCTTTTTCCAAAATGCGTTGGCTATCATAATGCAGAAAGACCAAATATACCTCACTTGATTAGTTTTGATTTGAAGAGACCCAGGTGCTCTTTGTCCACTGGATGAGAAATAAGCGGATGCTGAACTTGTTATTTAGATTCCCCAGCAATGTCAGAAATTCCTAATTACATGTCACTTTAAATCATAATCTGGATAAAATATGCTGTGTCTAAGCTATTTGTATACATAAGGCATTCATGAGTTTTGCTTCCAAGTTTGGGAAATAATGTTGGCAAATCTATTGCAGACATAAGTGATAAACAGTAATTAATTGATTCAGCTCCCAGTCTACAAACAAAATCTCCTGATGCTGCAAACTGCTCTAGCTTCTGTCCTATTGTTTCTTCCATTTCTCAATTCTCATTCCAACTTTAAAACAAGAGTTTAGGGTTGGTCTCTACTCTGTCATTTCCCATTTGATGATCAACTTTTGGAAAATTTCTTCATTACTTCACTGGGAGTCTTTGAGATGTGTCCACCAATGACCTTCTTGTTCCTACACATGATGTGCATGCTTTAATTTTTAATGCTAGAGATTTTTGCAGTATATTATGTAATAAAGAGCTTATATGTAAAGAGTTATCACACCCTCACACCATCACACCTTAACAACTCAGACATTCAACATGGGAGAGAAGAATGGGGACCAGCCAGGCACAAATGAGCTTGCAAGAGAGGGATGAGGATCAGCCAGGCACAAATGAGCTCACAAGAGAGGACTGGGGACCAGCCAGGCTGTGACCCAGGAGAGGGACCGCCTGCCCTGTGGTCTCAGGCACCAGTGGGTGCAGCTGCGCCTGTGTCCTGGCCTGGGAGAGGGATAAACTGCACTTTCCATGGTCCCGGGCACCAGAAGCTGCACCTGCGGCCCAGGAAAGGTACAAGCTGCCCTCCCCATGGTCCTGGGCAGCAGTGCCTGTGGCCCAGGAGAGGAAGAAGCCACCCACTTGGCAGTCCCAGATGCTAGTGCCTGCAGCTATGGGTATGGAGAGGGACAAGCCTTCCGCCTGCCCATACTTCCCTGCAGCTGCAGCCATTCCAGACGTAGCCAGCCAGGGTTCTGGGTGCCTTTGGCTGGCCAGAGGAGGTAATCCTGGGTCTCTGGTGTTTGGAGAGACAGAGTGGTTAGGGGCAATCAGGCAGAGGGGTTAGGGGCTAGCAGGCAGGCAAGCAGGTGAGCGGTTAGGAGCCAGCAATCCCGGATTGTGAGAGGCAGTGGGACATCTCCTGAGGGTTCCCGAAACGGAGAGGGTGCAGGCTGGGCTGAGGCCCTCCTAACCCCCCACCCCGCTGTGCACAAATTTTATATACCAGGCCTCTAGTCCTGTATAATAAACATGCAAATTTGACCATACCTTCGCTCCTGATTGGCTATGCTACCAGCCAATCAGGAGCAGGGGTGGGGCCAAGTGGCACGAGTGCTGGGCTGGGAGTGGAAATGAAATGGTGGTGGCAGTGAGTGCCCAGCCCCCAGGCACTGTAAGTGGAAGTGGCGGCGAGCACCCAGCCCCCGGGGCCGGGTGGTCGCAGGCAGCTGGGGCTGAGTTGAGCAGGGCCATGGCTGGGTGCCCAAGGCCTAAAGCCTCGACCAGAGGCTTTAGGCCTTGGGCAGGCTGGGGGTGAGCCATCAGTTGGACATCCCCTGAGGGCTCCCAGTATGTGAGAGCGGGCAGGTTGGGTTGGGGGACCACCCACCCCCAGTGCATGAATTTCGTGCATCTGGCCCCTAGTTTAATATAATTGGCCACTTTTTTTCTCCCTGAAGCTTTCTCTTCCCTGGGCTTATATTTTTGGCTTCCCCCCAAATTTAAAATCATTTGTCTTAATTTTGTTGGGTCATCTTTCTTCTGGGTTGAGTCCAATAGTAATCATAAGGCTTTTTCAATGACTGCCTCTGACTTGCATTAGTCCCAGTTCCTAAAAGATTTTTTGGAATTTCACTTGTTCCAGAGGCCTTTTTCACATTTTAATAGCCCATAGCATCTTTAAGATATTAATAATATAAAAACAAATATTGATCACCTTAAGGTACCTTCAGAGTTCAGAGACAGGTAAAAAAAAACCCACTTCCACCTTCAAACAAGTCTTTTGTGTCCTCTAGGGGAGCACAATGACATGCTGAAGTAAAGTGGGAATGATAAAGTGTGTCAAACACCATGTGATATTTGTAGAGAGAAAAAATCGTGGCAGTAATCAATGGAAGAATAATTTTTATGGATTTATGTTTCCTGGAAGAGGCTTTAGAAAATACAATGGGAAGAAAAGGCAGTGCTTTTTAGTTCAAAGAAAAATGCCTGTATCATTGAAAAATAGCATCAAATTTTAGGATGCTCAACTCCATAACATAAAATAAAAATATTCAAGGTATGTTGAACTTCCTTCTGAAGCTAAATTCTTCAAAATTAGTGCTCTTTTGGGTAGACCAATCTGTTTAAGTAATAATTTAAGAGGTAGAGATCCAATTATTGTCTTATAATGTCTGTGGAGATCTGTGAGGGACAGTGAAGAAATGCTTTATACAGAAATTAAATAAATTAAAAAATTAATGTTATAAAAATTGTCTAGGTTTAGAATTTTTTTTTTCATATACAAGGAAGTGATCACACGTTAGGTTTCTTCTTTTGTCTTGAATTTTCAGCACTGGCTCCAAGGCCTTGAACTAGATTAAAGAATCAAGCACTCCCACATTCTAAAAATGTGTTGCATAATTATCTCAGTTGACAAAAGAGAAGCCTAAACATTCCTGGAGAAGTCTAAGAGGTCAGCAAGAAAGATTTCATTACAGAGTTGTCTGCATATTCAGCATACTCCCAACCATCACCCCTGCCTACCTTCATTTGGAGAGCATGGGTGTGTTACTAGTGGCCTCCCCTTTCAGAGTTCAGTGAGATAAGAATGCCTATAGGCCAGATGTACATGTAGAACCTGTGGTATGAGTACAACCATGAGCAAACTTGAAAGCATTTAACCCAAGGGCCATCAATCCAGGAGCAAGACTGGAGTTGAGCCCTGCAAAAGCAGAGGGTGAGTTATAAGGAACCAGACGTGTATGGCGTTCTAATATTTGCATTCGTCTATTGGTTAGATAAAGCTTCAGGAACACTTAGTGTACCAAAACCACCTTAAATACCTTTTTTTTAAGATATGTGGGGCCAGTATAAGTGAAGGTTTTCCCATTGACTGTTTTGGAGATGCCAGGAGTTGATCATTAATTGTTAAAGATGAAAATACATGAAAATGGAAAGAAGACTACACCCCTCTTTGCTATAAGGAACCCTTGCTTGGAGAAAATGTAAGTGTAGCTAGACAAAGTAAACAGCTCACACTAAAGTGTGTCAGACAAATGATACAACTTCCCTATATTGATAAGAAAATAGATTTTGATGTCATGTAAATGAAAATAATTGAAATTTTATTAACGGAATTTGAGAAATGTAAACATGCATTTTTTTATATTGTAGAGCAGTGAATATTGGTCTGCTTTTCCTAGTTCGGCTACTAATGAGTTGGGTACCCTAGATCAGGCTTAGTTGCATTCCAAATCTGTTACCTCATCTGAAAATTGAGAGTAATAACTAGATAATCTCTCACAATATATGCTGGATATTTTACTAATATGTTTTGAAGAAATTACATAGAACCACAAAGTCCTGTCCTCAAAGGCCATGACCCAAGCCCATGAAAAATAGACCTAACATTTTTTAATAGATATGAGAGTGAGAGAGAGAGAGAGAGAGAGAGAGAGAGAGAGAGAAAGAGAGAGAGAGATCAACTTATTGTTCCACATGTTTATGTATTCATTGGTAAATTCTTGTATGTGCCCTGACCGGCATCAAACCTGCAACCTTGGCATATCAGGATGGCACTAACCAACCCGGCCAGGAAACATTTTTTATTCCACACATTTACTTAAGTATATTAAATTTGTTCAAATGATGACTACTTGTTGTTCTAGAACTACCAAACACAAGAAAGCAAAGAAAAAAAAGAAAAGAAATATAAGTAGAATAAAGAATTATGGGAAGGGAAGAAGATATTTTCATCTATTCGACTTAAGTTCTTCAGTTGAGGTTCTCTAAATTAGTCTGGCCAAAGACACACCAGCAATAGAAAAATAAACAAGTTGATTACCATGTTTATCATGTATGTACAGTAGGGAGCGATGAATAACTCAAAGGGATAATTAGAACTTGGGCTTATGTACCATCCTAAGCCAAAGGACAGGGGTTTAGAGCTGGTGGGTAGGGGAGGCAAGTTATGAAAAATTTATTAGGAATTTATGAGGAATTAGTTTGTTATGCAGTTTAAGTCAACAAAATCGTCATTGACAGGAGTTACTCAGAGTCCTTCTCTTGCTGACACAGGAGATGGAGAGATCTCCGCAAATGGACATTTCCTTTACGAGATGAAAACATCTCTCTGGTTTTTAGCACCTTTCCTTTATCTGCTGATCTCACTGGCTTTTAGCTTAAAATAATCTATATGCCAAAGGGGCATATTTTGATTGCATATGTCCATGCTTTTCAGAACCAAAACACACCATAACTTATCTATATAAAAAGACAATGGCCCAGATAAATTCAGCAGTTTACTTTTACATAGCCACATTGTTGAATCAGGACTCTAGTCTTTAAGATCTAATTGTCGTGCCCTTTCTACTATATTAATTACATTAATTATATATGAGGCTTCTAATTGAATTCTACTTTCTAAACAAAATATAAAGTTTCAATTACAGAAAGGGTATAATAAAAGTGTTTCAAGAGCCTTCAAGGAACTCTAATTGCAAAAAAGGTTTTCTTACTCATCTCTCACAATCGATAGTAAGCACATACTGGTTACTATTTTAGGATTGTGTCCATTTAACATCTAAATATTCATATATTTATTCAGTCATATGGAGTAAGCCACTTTTAGATGGCTACTCATATTTAGTTTATAAAACTGCATAAGACAATATTTCTGACCCCAGGGAACTTGCATTCCAGAAGGAAAGTAAAAAAAGAACACTTTGCATAGATTCCTGAAATTGTTACAAAGGGCTTTCTAAGAGATTCTAAAATGAACAGATAATTATCTTGCATTTATAAAAGGCCTAAGCTATTCCCACTGAAAAGGAATAATTGAATCTGTAATTACTTTTATTTCATAGGGGATAGAGACATGAATTCTAAAGATCTAATTGTAATGGTTGTTTTCTTAATTACTCTAATTACTTTGTAGAGAACACTGCCTTACATCCATCGAAGAAACCTCAACAGTCAATGGTGACTGAGGACACCATCAGGAGTATTTTAAAAGTTCTAATTTACTGGGTATTAGACAGTTCTGTTGTTTATTTTAGCTTCTGATGATCCAGCTGTGCTGAGATAGCCCCTGTGTGTACTATGAGCAAAGACATTGTCTTCTGATCATGACTTTCATGAATGAACAGGGAGGGACTGGCAAGCCTGTTCCACAGTGATAGTAGGGCTGCTCTTTGAAGAACATGTAGTCCCCTCCCTGTTGTCATTTCAGTGATAACAAATTGAACATTCCTCCCTCTCCCCAATCCATCCACCACCATTCATAGAGGTCCACCACCATTCACAGACCTTGCAAGAATGGCCTTTTTTCTCATTAAGGCATTGCTTCTTTTAAAAATGAATTGGAGGTGGGATGGTTTGTCATGTTATTCTCCAAAAGTGAGTTGTAACAGGGACCAGGACAGAGGAAGAATGGGAGCATTAACTTCCCGATATGGGAAAGGCAGTTGGGGTGCATCTTCAGGCAGAGAAAATATAGAAGATAGAGTTGAGGACCAAAAAAGTAAAAGACAAAGAATAAAAATTCTTACTTCAAAAAAAATGTTTTAACTAGAGATGGCCTTGACTTGAATTTATAGATCTTTTTGTGGACATTAGGTATGAACTAGTAAACAATTAAGTAGCATTTGGTATTATACTCTGACGATGTATCTCATTCCTGAGTAGAGTCTGTTTCACTTTGTGTAATAGATCTTTCCCTGAAATATTAATTGGGAACCAACACTTGTCAGGTTCAAATGTGTATCTCTATTTCCTGTACCTCCAAAGTTATGAGGAAGAAAGGAGATCATCCATGAGAAAGTACTGTGAATATTTTGAAACTTTACATAACTCTAAGTTAATTATGTGCTTTTGTATTTAAGAGATGAAAGAAATAATAACAATGCAAAGATATTTTAATTAAAATTACTATTAATTAATCTAAGATTTTTAGTGTAAGTTATTAATAGAATAATAACTTTCCAAGAAATTTATTATAGGTGTTTACCTTTTGGCCTACTTTTTCTACTTGCTATAGAAAAAGTGCAATGTGTCTTGGGATGGCTATTAGGAGAGAGAAAGGATTGAGAGAAAAGGTACAAAAACTTGAAGGTAATGTGGACATAATGTTTGAACAACAACAACAAAAAAAACCCACAAAATATTCCAAAAAGCTTAGAAATGGTCCTTGAGATGAAGATTTTTATGCTAACAAGTATTGGCATTTTCAGGATACCACAGTTGCAAATGGTGACAAACAGAATTTTATTGTTAGACATGTTCTGCAAAACGAAGGTGTTTGGTTTGGTTTTTTATGAATGAGGTAGTTTGTACTTTGAAGGTAGTTTGGGAAGATAATAGGTATAGCTGGTTAGGGTAAAGGATGTAGATTCTGAACAAAGATTAAGGAATATAGGTGAGGTTGGAAAATGTGCCATTTTATTTTATTTATTTTTATTGATATCAGAGAGGAAGGGAGAGGGAGACTGAAACAATTATGAGAGTGAATCATTGATTGGCTGCCTCCTGCAAGCCCCCTACTGGGAATTGAGACCAAAACCTGGGGATATTCCCTGACCAAGAATTGAAATGTGACCTCCTGTTTCATAAGGTAACGCTCAACCACAGAGCCACACCCACCAGGCTGGCTCTGTGCCATTTTTAAATCTGGACTCATGTTAAAGAATTTTTATAGAGTTCAAGGGTGAGGAGAGAAGACTAAAAGGACATATGCTGGGAAGGGTATTATTTGATCCTATACAGAATGAAAAAGTAATGGCATCTATATATATAAAAGCCAAGCAACCTGAAGGACTTGAAGAACCAGTCGCTATGACAAGCACTCTGGCCATCCCACTGGCCTGATCAGGGGTGGGGCCAGCCAGCCAACCTCTCACAGACCCTCCCCCCAGCCAGCCCCACCCTCAGTTGGCCCTCCACCTCGATAGAGGGCATGGCCAGCCAGCCAACCTCCCATGCTCCTTCCCTTGGCTGGTCCTGGCCCCAATCAGCCCCACCCCCCAATCAGGGGTAGGGCTGGCCGACCTTCTGCAGTGTCTCCACCTCGAGATTTCCCTACAAATCGGGAGAAGGGCAGGCAGCCAACCTCCTGCAGCCCCTCTTTAACCTCCCACAGCCCTGACCCCCAATCGGGGTGGCCAGCTGGACCCTACCTGTGCATGAATTTGTGCACTGGGCCTCTAGTATATAAATCTTGATAAAAAATTTAACAGCTGGGTAAAGCTCCTACAAAAATGAGTCAGTAAAGATCCTAAGTCCCCAAGTCCATAGTCACAAAATGGAAGAAGACTTTGAAACCAAAAAATACGCTATTTCCTGATTCTGTGTACCAGGGCTTAGAGAGAGATGTGTGGTTAGAAAATGTCTTTTCCTGTTGCCAATTGGTATTTATATTTTTCTCCAGTTCTTATTAAGAGTTACTTTGCTGAAGTCTAATTTACATTACCATAACATCCACCCATTTTAAGTATACAATTTAAGGACTTTTAGCAAATTCACCTGGTTTAGCAAAATCACCACAACCCCTATAAGATTTCTGTTTATTATTATCTCTGTTTTGATCCCAAGCCTCAGGCAACCACTTTCTCTCTACTTTCTTTTTTTTTTTTTATTATTATTTTTTATTGATTTTTTGCAGTATAATAGTAGTACATGTTTTCCTTTCCCCCTCCCCCTTATCCTCCCCCCAGCCTCCCCCACCCCCCAGCACATATTCCCAGCTTCCCCCCCTCCCCGCCCCAGTGTCTTTCATTCATTGGTTATGTTCATATGCATGCATACAAGTCCTTCGGTTGATCTCCCCCCGCATCTGCCTCCCATCCACCCAAGCCTCCCCCTGTAGCTTGACAGCCTGTTCAAGGCCATCCTGCCTCTATATCAATCACTCTCCCCTGTTTCTTTTCTTCAAAAATATCTTGCCTCTGCATACTAGAAATAAATGTATAAGAACAAAAAGTGTTTCAGTCTCGGTTTCAATGTCCAACTTTTCTGAGTCCCAGTTTCAGTGTCAAATAATTCATTATGTGTATAAGTCAGCAATGGTATCCAGATGGTGGACATATCGTGTCAATGCAAGATCCATCCTCTCTGGTTTGGTCCTGGGCTGCCTGCAGACATGCACAGCTGCTGACTGCTAGCATGGCAAGGTGTCGTCAGTGTCCCCCATCTCTGGACCATCCTCGTGACTGGAACAGATCCATCAGTTCCTCACCGTCGCAGGAACCCACATGGTCTTGGAGTTGTTCTCTGTAAACACACAAACACATTCTCGACCAAAAGTTAACAAAGGGATCCTCTATGCAAAATAGACTTGGGATTCTTTTTAATTTTTGCCTAAATGATTTTTCTTTGGCTTATTTTGACACCATGTGTGTTTTTTCATGGGTGTCCTGCAATTGTTTTTACAAATGGAATTTACTTTACTGGAGTAAGAATTTTCTAGATGTATTTTACTTACTCGATATTTTTTTTTTCCCTTACATGATATTACCCCGCTGTCCCCTCCCCTTTTTTGATTAATGGGGACTTTTGGAAATTTTATATTGCAGTCTTGATAATTTTAAATTTTAATTTTTGCACACAAAGTGACTGCTTTAGGTTCTTTGGTTGTTAGGCAATTTTACAGTGAGATGAACTACTAATAGATTTTTTAGTTAATGTTTTAGGAAAAGCTTTTTGTCCAGTACACTATAATTTTCTTGAGTATTCTCATATTTCACTTGGCCAATTTAAATTAATCTGAAAACTTGATTACTATTTTCCTGTCAATTTTAATACTCAAGCAGAAATCTTAGTTTACCCTGTGAATACTAGTGGAAAGGAATATTTGCAATTTTGAGTAGGTCCCGAGCATTCCTGGTAATAGACTGAATTTAGATATAGAGCAGCTATTGCTGGCCGGGTCTCTGTCTGCCACCTGGGTCCCCGTATGAGTTGTGTGTGGGAGGCGAAGCAGCCATGGGGGTAGGAGACCTCCCTTAGGAGGGTTGAGAATTCAAACCCCTGCAAGGTTTGTGGATGAGGGTCTGTGCCCCACCTCTGTTGACCTTTTAGTTCTCTCCTGTTGGCCCCTCTGCGACTGTGCCTGTCTTAGGTTGTTCCTTCCCTGAGGAATCTTACCCGTCTCTGGCTAACCAGCCATCCTCTGGGGCCAAACAGGGTGATGTGAGGTTCAATTCTGTCTCCTTTGTAGTCTATGCCCCGCTGTGGCCTCCACGTCCAGTACCTGCCTTGGGGTCCCCTCACCTGCTGGCAGGGTCCCGGTACTGATCACATATCTCGGGGGACCCAGGTTTCTTCTCCAGAGAGGGCCCAGCTCACACCATTGGTCGAGATACAGATCCATGGTGCCAGCTGCCCAAAGGCTTCAGCCACAGCTGGAACTGAAAACTCAGGCATCAGGCCTAAATGGGCAATCGGACATCCTTCTTACAATCCAGGACTGCTGGCTCCAAACTGCTCACCTACCTGCCTCCCTGATTGTCCCTAACCATTTCTGTCTGCCAGCCTGATCACCTGCTAACCACTACCCTGCCAGCCCAATTGATGTCTAACTGCTTCCCTGCCAGCCTATTTGACCCCAACTTCCCTCCTCTGCTGGCCTGGTCACCCCTAACTGCCCTCCCTTGCAGGCTTGATCACCCCCTACTGCCCTCTCTTGCAGACCTGGTCCTTCCCAACTGCCTTCCCCTGCTGGCCATCTTGTGGTGGCCATCTTGTGTCCACATGGGGGCAGGATCTTTGACCACATGAAGGCAGCCCTCATGTATGTTGGAGTGACGGCCAATCTGCATATTACTCTTTTATTGGATAGGATATTGAGAAGGGAGGGAACGTGCCAATTAGGGCCCTGATCAGGCTGGTCACTATTGCAGTGCATGTCATAGTTACTGGTCATTCTGGTTGTTCTGCTGTTCAGGTTGCTGGGCTTTTATATATATACTAGAGGCCTGGTGCACAAAATTCATGCACAGGGTGGGGTGTCCCTCAACCCAACCTGTACCCTCTTCAATCTGGGACTCCTCGGACCCACAGACCCTGGGACCTCTACCTCCAAAGACACATATGCAAATTGACTGTATCTCTAATCAAGCCATGCCCACAGCCACACCTGCCAGCCAATCAGGAGCAAATTATGCAAATAAATTCCAACCAAGATGGCTGCTGCCATTGAGAGCAGGAGGGAGGCTTGAGTTTCCCCAGCAATGGCAGAAGCCAAGCTTTCCGCCTGCTGTTGCTCGCCTAGGCCTCCACTCAGTGCTACAAAGTTTCAATTATAGAAGATACATAAATCCAACAGAAATGGTGGGAGCCAGGGAGCTGGAGAGAGCAGAGGCTATGATTGCCCAGGAGATGGAGGAAGCCAAGCTTCTGTAGCCCTAGCACCTAAGCCTACACTCTAGGCTACAAAGTTTCAATTATAGAATTTAAATAAACTCAAACATAAATGGCTGTCTCCACGGAGCGAACAAAAGGCTTGGCTCTGCTCCAGACTACAAAGTTTCAATTGTAGGACATAAATTAATCCCAGATCCCAGGGCCTCCACTTGGGTCATTGGGGGGAGGGGGGCATGGCCAGCCTGCAAACCACCATAGGCCCCTCTCCCAGGCCGCCCCACACCCCAGGGGAACCCCCACCCTGATCCAGGACACCCTTCAGGGCAAACCAGCTGCTCCCAAACCATGAACCAGGCCTCTATCCTGTCTAACAAAAGAGTAACACGCAGATTGACCATCACTCCAACACACAAGAGGGCTGCCCTCATGTGGTCAAAGATCCTTCCCCCATGTGGACACAAGATGGCCAGCAGGGGAGGGCAGTTGGGAGGGACCAGGCCTACAAGGGAGGGCAATTGGGGGTGATCAAGCTGCAAGAGAGGGCAGTTAGGGGTGACCAGGCCAGCAGAGGAGGGAAGTTGGGGTCAAATAGGCTGGCAGGGAAGCAGTTAGACATCAATTGGGCTGGCAGGGTAGTGGTTAGCAGGTGATCAGGCTGGCAGACAGAAATGGTTAGGGACAATCAGGGAGGCAGGTAGGTGAGCAGTTTGGAGCCAGCAGTCCTGGATTGTAAGAAGGATGTCCGATTGCCCATTTAGGCCTGATCCTATCAGGATCGGGCCTAGACGGGCAGTCGGACATCCCTCGAGGAGTCCCAGATTGAAGAGGGTACAGGTTGGGTTGAGGGACACCCCACCCTGTGCATGAATTTTGTGCACCAGGCCTCTAGTATATATATAAAAGCCCAGCAACCTGAACAGCAGAACAACCAGAATGACCAGTAACTATGACATGCACTGCAATAGTGACCAGCCTGATCAGGGCCCTAATTGGCACGTTCCCTCCGCCCCCCTCCAACCAGCCAGGTCCTTATAGGCTCCCAACACCCTACTCAGGGGCAGGACCAGCCAGCCAACCACCTGTGTCCCCTCCCCCCAGCCAGCCCACCCTGATTCTCCCCAATCTGGGCAGGCTGGCAGGATCCCATCTGTGCACAAATTCATGCACCAGGCCTCTAGTCAAGAATAATTTCATTTGGTATTTGTGCACCCTCAGTTTGTCAATTGTTGCTGGTTTTGTACAATAAAATCTTATCTTTTATGTATCCAAATAAAAAAGTCTTATGGATAAATTTTCTTGTTCACAGCTTAGTCTGGCTTCACCCAATATTTCAAATTAGTTAAATCTGAAAAGGAGTGAAAATTTAGTTATCAGCTGTTAAAAGTATCCATATGTTTTGGGGACACCCTGTGTTCCCCAAAAAAATGTATATGCACTTTGAGTAATTATAAAGATAGTGTTTGTACTTTAATTGTGTTTTCAAACTTCCGGTAACATTTTAGAATGAATTTTCTTTATTTAAAGCTTAGTCTGGGTGACAATAAAGAAACATCAATTGACCTATCAGTTGTTAAAGGCGTATACATGTTTTTGAATCTTCCTGTAGTTTTTGAGACTGATTATCTCTAAATTAGATTGACCTCAATTTATAAAGATAAATTGAGATATAAAGATAAAGATAACTTTCAAGGAAGGCTTGTTTTGCTAGCTAAATAATTTTTGCACAGGTGCTAAGCTGGAGGTCTTTCAGGTTTGGTCAAGGCTCCCTCTCTGTGTCTCAGCTTATTTTCTTTTTATCCACACATAAATTTTTAGAAGTGGGTGGTGGGTTGTGCTGTCGCATCACATCAGAAACTTTGTACTAGTCCAACCACTTTATTGCCATCCATGAATTTTTTTCCACAGCCTATTTGTTTCCAGCACAGTCCACTGCTGTGTGAGTTTCACACACTATTGTTTGTGACTTTAAAATCTTTGGAGCCCTATTTAGATCCCTCATCAAAAATGATTGAGAGAGTGACTTTATCTTTTTTCTCAGCTGATAATTATTTTTCTTGGTTAGGTGGGAAATAGCTAAGTGTTATAACTCCTAACTGACCTGTATACTTCTATAAACTTTAATATATTATTAAAATCAGTAGTTAATTTGGAGATGAGGTTGTTCCAGACCAATGACCGGGAAACTCATTAGTCAACAGAGCCAAATATCAACAGTACAACAATTGAAATTTCTTTTGAGAGCCAAATGTTTTAAACATAAACTTCTTCTAACACCACTTCTTCAAAATAGACTTGCCCAGGCTGTGGTATTTTGTGGAAGAGCCACACTCAAGGGGCCAAAGAGCCGCATGTGCCTCACAAGCCACAATTTGCCAACCACTGTTTATGGCCTTTTTTACTTAATATGTTAATGAAGTAAGGGATTTGTGTGAGTAAAAAAAACTTACAGATATCTTTAAATTTACTACCTACAAATAAATAACCTGGACATTTCAGGAAATAAGTGTATCACCTCATCATAAATTGAAATTAAAGGACAAATGCTTTTAACTGACATTGTGGTTTTTTCAGTTTTCTTCTGTTTTGTTTTTCTCTTTTCCTTTTTATTTTATTTTCTTTCGTGTGTGTGTGTGTGTGTGTGTGTGTGTGTGTGTGTATGTGTGTGTGAGTGTGTGTGTGTGTGAGTGTGTGTGTGTATGTGTGTGTATGTGTGTGTATGTGTGTGTGTATGTGTGTGTGTGAGTGTGTGTGTGTATGTGTGTGTGAGTGTGTGTGTGTGTATGTGTGTGTGAGTGTGTGTGTGTGTGTGTGTGAGCGTGAGTGTGTGTGTGTGTGTGTGTGTGTGTGTGTGTGTGTGTGTGTAAAATCCTCATTTGGGATCCAGATAATCTAGATCTGAATCCACACTCTACACTTTTGAACAGATGACCTTGGTCAAGATAACTTTTCTGAGTCCCATCCTCTCATCAATAAAATGAAGATAGGAATGCCTATAAAGAAGAGTTGATTTCAGATTAGATGTTATATATAATAAGTAGTCCAATATATATAGATTCTCAATGATTGATGTCCTATTATTATTATTTTACATGAATGAAGTACTATTCTTTATATTTTTATCTTTACCCTATCCTTAAATTTTTTTCAAACACACAAAAATAAATATAAAGATAATATACTAGTTCACATTATTTAAAATAACAAAGTTGAAATCAATATTTTCTCTAAAATATTAATAGAAATTATGCATATGTTTTATTCTAATTTTTAGTAACTGCAGAGTGATTGAGTACACATTATTTTATATAACTTGGATTACCAATTTGAATATCTACCTCTCTGTTTTGTTCATTTTGATACTTAATTTTATTGGCTATCAGAGTTAACATTCAAAAGTGTTAACTAAAAATAATATATCACACTAAATAAAAGTACATTATTGAGTCTACCTAATGAATCATGATGTTCATTTTTCAGTCTCATTGGTCAGAAATGAAAAGGTTCTGATAAATTGTGCCTTTTAAATTTTTATCATCTCTAATGTTAATCTGTTCAGTTTTCAAAATAATTGAATAGCAACCCATTTTATTACTTAAAAATAAGTCCAGCCCTGGCCAGTTTCCTCAATGGTTAGAGTATCAGCCTTTGGACTGACAGGTCTTCAAGTTCAATTCCCAGTCAAGAGCATGTACCTTGGTGGCAGGTTCCCCACCCTTGGTAGCGGCGCATACAGGAGGCAAACAGTTCATGTGTCTATCTCACATGGAAATTTCTTTTTCTTCCCCTCCCCCCTCTCTCCCACTTTCTCTAGAGATCATTAGAAAAAAATATCCTCTGTGAAGATTTAAAAAATAAATAATCCAAAATCCACTGGAACTCTATATTTATAAAATGATTATAAAGATTTTAAAATTTTATTTTTAAGTTATGGAAGTGTGTAGATATGAAAATTCTTATAAAATTGTGTGCATATCAATTTTGGCAAAACAATTTCATAACGATTGGAATATATAATTACAAACATTTATTTTCAAATGTTCTTTAATTAGCACAAGTTTTGACATAAAATAATTACTTGCTCACTCATCATAAATCAACCGAGATCTAAATTCTCATACACTGCTGGTGGAAATATCAGTTATATAAGCTCTTGGGAAAATTGTTTGAAAGTATCTACTAAAGCTAAACATATGTGTACATGAAAGTATATATTGGGGCTAATTATATGATCTAGTATTTCTGCTTTGGGATTAATGCCCAACATAAATGAGCCCTTACAAGTAACACATTAATAAGAATATGGAACCAACCCAAGGACACCAGGAGAATGTTCATTCTCATTATAGTGTAATATTGCACTTTTATAAAAATAAAATACTACAATTTTTGCCCTGGGACAATGTAGCTTAGTTGGTTAAGCATCATCCCATGCACTGAGAGATTGCTGGTTCAGTTTAGGGTACATGCCTGGATTGTGGGCTCGATCTCTGGTAGGGAGCATGCATGAGGCAGCCAATTGATGTTTCTCACTCTCCCTATTCTTCTCTCTCTCTCCCTCCCTCCCTCCCTCCCTCCCTCTCTCTCTCTCTCTCTCTCGTCAGTTAAAATATATTTGTTTTAAAAATCACAATATTAATGTAAAATATTTTTCGAGTAAATAGCATGGAAAAATCTCACAGATGTAAGGTCGAGTAAAAGGAGCCAGGCACAAAAGAATACATACTGATTCTATGTGTATTATAGAATATCATGGAGAGTCTCCCATTCAAAGATCTCTTATAAAATTAGCCATACCATTACCGTGGCCAGGTAGCTCAGTTAGTCGGAGCATCATCCCATATACCAAAAGGTTGCTTGTGAGTTCAATTACTGGTCAGGCACATACCTAGGTTGTGGGTTTGATCCCTAGTCAGGATGCATACAAGAGGCAGCCAATCAGTATTTATGTATTTCCCACTCTCTCCTTTCTACTATCTCTAAAATCAATAAACAACCTCAAGTAAGAATAAAAAAAAATTGCCATTCCATCTTTTTTTTTTAATTACAGTTTATGTTCATTGTTATTCTGTACTTGTGGCCCAGTGCACAAATTTGTACACATTGAAAGGAAATTAATTAGCATAAATATTTTAATACCACTATCACCGTTTATACTAGAAGTGTGAACAAAATTCACAATTGACAATGACAGATTGAAACATACAAGTGCAACTGAAGCCAGTGAGAGCTTTATATGTATTGCGCATGCACGAGTCAACTTAACCTTATATAGATATAGAATAAGCTTGCTTAACTAGACTTGCTTTCAGATTTAGCTGAACTTTTGCTAGCCCAGTGAAGCACCCCAACTTCTCTTTCAGGTAATTGTTAGCAACACAGCAGTAAATCTCAACACGAAGCAGGCTACTATTGTAGATCAAGCAGGGAAAATCAAGGATAAAATATTTAACTGCAGCAGTGTTTGACTATATTCTGTGCAGTGAAAAACCTGAAGTAATTTTCAAGGTACACCATTTCTTCTTTTAATTAGGGTCAAGTTTCTAAGCTTTCTAAATCTCCATTTTCCGGCTAATGAAAAGAAAATAGGATTCTACCAAGGCTCCTATCTACCTGCTGTAGGACTGCAGATGAGGCATGGGAAAATGCTTCACAGACATTTTGATACAGTGTAAAATGTTTCCACCTGGCTATAAAGCAAGTCCCTGTTCCTGGGATGAAAAAATATCAAAGACACTAGTCACTAGGGAAAGGAATCTGGGCATTGCTACATGACATCATTACCTGGCACCCACAGCCACCATTGTTGGGCTGGGCTGTGGGCCACATTTTGTGCCACAGGGTCTCAGCAGTGTCAGCAGCAATTTGGTAGGGTGTCACTCCTGAGTGGGGGTGGGGCTTGTGTCCCACTTGGGGGAACCAAGTGTTGCTTTGTGAGGTCCTGGTCCATGGTGCCTTTTATCTGTAAATGGTCAGTGCGCATGACAGCAGCTCCTGCCTTGAGAGTCTGCCCCCTAGTGGTCATTGTGCATCATAGCAACTAATTGGACACAGCCTTTTATATAGAGAGAAGATTAATATAGCCATACCATCTTCTAGTTCCTAGGACAGTGAAATAATGATAATCCTCTCAAGGCAGGCTGTAGAACACTTAGTCTTCCTTCAGAATAGACATGTGTTGTTCCAAAAGTGATACATGGCTGCCTGTCACAGAGTACAAAACCAGTAGAAACATTACTTATTAATAAGCTTAAATTATTTCTCAGTGTTGGATTAAATAACTGTGATTTAAATGGTTTCTTTCCCCATATTAAAGACTTATGTCTTTAATATCAGAGTTTCCTACCATGATAGTTAGTGGAATATTTGTGTAATATTTTCTCGGTAACTCTCCAAAGGAATAAGATAGAGAGTGATCATTTAGAGCAGGAGTTGACAACCTTTGCCTGTAAAGGTCCAGATAATAAACATTTTAGGCTTTGAGAGTCATATGATCTGTGTCACAGGTACTCAACAGGAGGCATGTTGATGATGTATATTGTGGCTATATTTCATTAAAACATTTTTTATAGGCACTGACTTTCAATTTCATGCCATTTTCACATGACAAAATATTATTCTGCTTTTGATTTTTTTCAACCTTTTAAAATGTAAAAATCATCCTTAGCTCATGGGCCATAAGAGTAGGTGCAACAAGATAAATGGTTCTCAGGACTTTGTTTGTGAAGCCCTGGTTTAGAGTCATGTAATTCTTAGTGATAATGAACTTGTAGAGAATCTCAGCCTGAAGTTCCATAGGAGTGAAAACACAACATCATTTCTAGTCAGTGTCAGATCACAGTATGTTGTTAAAGGTATGTTCATTTGTTCCTTCAGGATGCATTAAGTATCGTATTTAAAGTCAAAGGCTTTGTTCCTTCTCTGATATGATATTAATTTATGGAAATTTAAATAAAAGAAGTCGGGTTTGCAAAAGATTCTACTAAGATATTTGATGTCTGGTCATTTTAGCTACAGTGTTAATAAGAATCACAGAGCTTTCTCAGTGGTCTTCTGATTTGATATAGAATTTTAAACAAGTTTTTATTTTCTTTTGTTTTTATACAGAGAGAAAAGAAGAGAGAGAAACCAATGTGAGAGATTAACATTGATAGGTTGCCTTCCAGGGATCAAACCCACAACCAAGGTATGTGAACTGACCAGGAATTGAACCCACCACCTCTTCGTGTATGAGACGATGCTCCAGCCAACTGAGCCACACTAGTTAGGGCTGATAAACAATTTTTTTAAATAACCTTTATTTTGGAAATTTGAAAGCAATGAAATACCTAAGACACTGTAAAATATATTTGTTTGAGGCCCGCTGGCTAAATTCTATGACTCCCTCCTGGGTTTCTGTGTGTACTGATACATGAGGGAGCGTGTATTCTCTGACATTCTGGAAGGTCAGAGGGATAAATAACAGCTCCTAACTGCATAGCATTTAAAGGGCAGGCTTCCAAGTTGGTTCACCTCAATTCTCTGCACTATTTACCAAGAAATGTAAATGGTAAATATCTAACCTAGTTATTGAGCTATCTTTCATCTACCCAAAATTAATTTTCTGGAATCAGCTATATGTACAATTTTAACATGGTTATTAACATGCAGACTGAACAGTGCAGTCAAGCATGGGAAAAGGTAAACTTTTGGAATGACTTTATACTGATTTGTACCTATCATCCATCCAGCCCTAAATGAGGGGATCCCTCAACCTCAGCAGCACCGAACAGAATGTAGGTACAGGGACTTCCTAGTAAGGTGAATGAAACTGTGCTGTACATAATTTGCCTGGGGTCCATTCCCAAAAATGTCTCCTGGATTCTGTGTTCCATCCCAGAATCAGTACTTTGCAACTAGCCTTGTCCTCTTCCCTAATTTAGGGAGGTATGGGGTAGTGTTAGGAAACCTGGAACAAGATAAGTATGCAGTAAACAGGAGAAGGAATCTAAGAGGAAAAGCAAACTGAAGCTTCACTCCTCATTATAATGGAAATAGATAATTAGTGACCACCAGCTCTGTGTTGCAAACTTTCCATAAACTCAGTTGTTAAAATAAACAAGAAGAGATAAAGGGACAAAAAAAAAAAAAACATGTCCCTTATTTAGCTAACACACAACAGGAAAGAAAGCCTGGGAAGCAACTACTTCAAAGCAATTAAGTAGACCAAGTGGTGCTTTGTTTTAAATGGATTTTTGCTTTATGTATCACATAAGAGATAAAGTTGACTGCTGAACTTTTGATTCCATGACAACAGCAAACTCTGCCTGTATGCTCAGCACTTGGTATGTCTTTTTCAAGCAGCATGGTCCTCTGCTCTCCACCCAGAATAACATGCAGTGTGTTGGTTGTGACTCTAGAAACTGGGATGTCACTTCTGTTTTCCAGAAGGTGAAAATGTCACAGTTGCTTCTGAGCAATGCACTGCAACACCACCCGATGAAAGAGAGAAAACAACTCTTTTATGGTGGTTCTACTTCATGACCTTCTGAACATTTATCGGAATGTGGTCAATTATTAGACAACCTATGCGATGATCAGAAAATGTATGTTTCTGACTCGGCCTCTTGATCCTTTTCTCTTTCCATGTCATTCAGGAGGAAGGACGCTGGTTTCTTATCCTACAAAGATCACCTGCCGGTGAACCAGGTGGTAGTTGGAGACACTGACCGGCAAGGCTCAGAAGCGAAACTGAGTGTTGGCCCCCTGCGCTGCCAAGGAGACAGTAAGTTTGCCCAGCACCTGGGGCTTTCACTTTCTTGGCAGTTTCATATAGTGTTTCCCAGAAAATCAGAGCATGGCAGAAAACAGACTGCTCTTCTCTGACTCCTACAGAAACATCCGACAGCGCAACCAGCCCAGTGGAGAGCTAGATAGAACCTAACACATAGAGGAGGAGACAGCCATAAAGTCTTCAGTGCAAGGAACCTAGATTAGGACATAAAATGTGGATATCCATCTTCCTTGTGCATTCATATCTAACACCTTTGACTACCTAAGTTTATGGTAATATGTAAATAGCAATGATGCTGCTAATAGCATAAAAGCAGCACTCAACAGCTGTGATTCCACTGAGTGCTGCTGTTAATGCCATTAGCAGGACTATTGATAATACTATAAACTGGGTTGATGGTGATATAAATAGTAGCATTATGGTTTCATGTATCACTGTAAACTTGGATTATGGTCATGTAAAGCTTGACATTTTTGCTATCAAATTTCATCATCATCAGAGCTTGATAGTCCCTTGTAAGCCAAAGATATTTTCTGTCGCTATGTCTAGCTTTCAGGATCCGGCACCACAGAGAGGAATTGGGGGCTTCTGGCTTTGACTGTGGGAGGCTGGGAGTTAGAATGATGATCCCACCTAACTAGGGCACCATTAGGATTTTATGTTGTCTTATACCCCTCAGTGTGCTTCACATGCCGTCAGCAGAAAAGAGTGACATTTTGCTATGAGGATTCTGCAAGGAGCATCCTGCATGTCATTTCCCCTCTTCCTGTCTGTCCCCTGGTAGTTCTATGTGTTTGTAATTGTGCATGAGGAATCAGGAGACCTAGATCTGTTCCATGAATAACTAACTTGCCAACATACCTCAGGCAAACTTTCCATTTGCTTGGCTGTCTCAAATGAGAATACCACCTGTGTTCTAGCTCCTCCTGGGGAGACCATAAAGATTTCAGTGCCTGCATCTGGATCCCTCCTAGCAAAGCATTCTGTGAGATGGAATATTATCACCACATCCATAAATCAAGGGAGAATCAGACCTACTTGATGCAATAAACTATTGCGGCCACTCATAGAGGTGTCTTAAGGAACGTAATGATTCATGTTAACTGTTTACTACTTAGTAAATTTAGGCTGTCAGCAATTAAGCAAGGCAGTATTCCTGATACAGAAGAGAGATGGAGTTGATACTGATTTTCTCTTCTTGCATGGAGAAAATGGAAGAACTACATATAAAATGGGGTCTGGTCAAAAGAGCTTTATCATGCATTTTTTTAATTTATTTTTATTTATTGTTTAAAGTATTACATATATCTCCTTTTCCCCCCATTGACCTTCCCCCAGCCTCCCCTACCCCCTGTCACAATATCATGTATTTATTAATCAACAATATTTTATATGTCTAGTCTGGCTTAGTAGAATTGTGCAATGGGAATTTATTTTCAACTGTTTAAGAAAATATATTGACATAAAATAATAATAAATCCGCATTTCTAAACATAAATTTTGAGGTATGGAGTATAGTTTCACTCTCAGCCATGGCCCATCTGGGTCACTTGTTGGAGCATTATTCCATGCACTGAAGGGTCGAGGTTCAATTCCCAGTCAGGGCACATGACTAGGTTTCAGGTTCGATCTCCTGGCAGGCAACTGATTTATTCTCTCTCTCTCTCCCTCTCTCACACACTCTGTCTCTCTCTCTTTCTCTCTCAACTGAGTCATTGTCTCTCCCTCCCTCTTTCCCTTCCTCTCTCTAAAGTCAATAAAAAATAATAATAATGTATAAAGCAGCCAGGTTCTTACATGTTATCTAATGAAAACAATTTTCTTTCTGTCAGTTATTCATTAATATATATATGTAAAATATTTTATACTTATCAGTTCTAATTCTGAAGTTAGCTTTGAATAAGAAAGGGGTTTCCATTAAGTAATTGATTAACTCAATATAGTTATAAAAACCCCATTTCTGCAAACTTTTGTTACCATTCTTAAAGTGAAGGTGATAGCTATGTTAAATAGTATATGGGGAGTATATTACCAGTTTAGTAGCTTGTTTTCTCTTAATTAAATCAGTACTCAGAAATAATTTACTATGTGTCTGCTATTTTTCTAGCATTTTACTGGGTACTCTGGGGGATAAGAAAAAGAAGTTCATTATTATCTATGAATCCATTTCTGTTTTGTTTGTTCTTTTATATTGTTCCTTAGATTCCACATATAAGTGGTAACCATGCAGTGTTTGTCTTTCTCTGACTAATTTATTTCAATTAGGATCATACCCTCTAGGTCCATCCATGCTTTCAGGGTAGGGAGGTTGGAGGACTGGGTGAAAAAGATGACGGGATTGAGAAGTACAGATTGGTAGTTACAAAATAGTCATGGGGATGTAAAGTACAATATGGTACTTTACATGTATGGTACCAGGTGGGAACTAGAAATTTCAAGGGGAACATTTTGTAAAGTATATAGTTGTCTAACTACTATGCCATACAACTGAAACTAATACAAAATAATATTGTTAAAAAATAACAAAAATTAGATTTAAAAAATTTCTGCTAAAAAGAATAGAGAAAGAAGTCAGAACCACATTTTAAGAAATACACATGAAAAAATATTGAAAAACACAAAATGTCTTATGATTTAATGTTAGATTTTGCATTGTAAAGTTATTGCAACTGATACCCAAGAAAGAAGTGATAGCCAGGGTATTTCAGGTAGGCTTTATATTTAGAAAGAGAGGACAGGTAAAGTCTGAGGGCAGCACATTTGCATTTCTTTCTCAAGTCTTTTGTTCTTTCAGTTATTTTGAGGAGAGTTGATAAGACAGAGCTATCTGATTCGTAGACTCTACACAGTTTCAGTATTCTCATAGTGTTTAGCTTCAGAGATTTGATCTGTGTTTTACCTGATACTCTATGAAAATGAAAGCACAGCCAATATTTACTTGTAATTAGTAGAATACTTTTGTGTCTGAAAGAGAGACAGACAGAAAGAAAGAGAGACTTCCTTTTCTACAGACAACTGAGAATATTATATACCTCATACCTGAATTGCCAGGTAGCAGTCGGCAGTTTTAATGCCCACCTTCACTTTAAGGATGCTCTAACATGGATACACTAATGATGAATGCTCCACATCATAGCATTTTCCACTATTTACAAATGTATGATTTCCTTGAATAGAGAGCACCTCACCCCTGAGGTGCATAAGGTAAATATTAGCCTTTGTTTACAAATGAACAAAGTATTTCTTTTAAAATGTCATTTACACAACAAATTTCTACACACCCTTGCAGCCACCAGGAGGCTCCAGGAGAAATGACTGCAGAGAGCATAAGCGGCTTTCTCCACACAGGGCAGGGTTGTTTCCCTGATTCCACGGCTTCCATGAGTCAATTGCTGACCAGATTGGTTTAAAAAATGTCACTTGGGTTTTATGTCAGCACCCCTCACACCCACCCACGGACATTTACCTATACAACATGAATGATGTGAGGAATAAAGTCTAGTTTTTATCATTTAAAAAGTGGTATGGTATAGTGCATTTATCTATTGTTTGTGGAAATTAACATACTGTCATTTACTGAAGTCTGTGCAAAGCTACAGTTTAAAAACCCAAATCCATGATTGAAAAATGTTTCTCTCTGTTTGAGCTGTTGAGTGATGACAGTCCCAGAAGCTGTCTCTTGAATTAGGTCCCCCAGTCTCAGAGAAAGAAACAATTTTTGTGGGCTCCAACCAGGCGTTGCAGTGGTTTTGGTTGATTTCATCATGCCTGCTGACTTTCATTTTTACTTTGATTCATCTGAACTCATAGGCCTATATAATCAAAATGCTAAAGAAAATCATTGAGTTCCACTCAAGTCTGCTGCATTTCCTACATAGTGCTGTGAAATACCCTTTTACTTTTTTTCAAATACTTTCTAATGGAAACCTCCATTCCAAATGAGGCTGAAAGTGTGACTGGTGATGGATGGTTAACTATGTTAAAAAAAAATGCAGTAAAATTACAAATCTCCTCTTAAATCACGTGTCCACCCCTAGAAAGAAGCAAAATAACTATTTAGAGATTCAAAATCACTGACAGAGTAGAAACTCTCAAATTTAAATACATAATCATTCTTTGAGGAGGCAGCTCAACTTTTATGGACTTAGTTCACAAAAGACATATTTTGGATTTTGGAGGTAGAAGTCTTATTCAGACTATATCTGGTATGTATAATTAACTATGGAAGTAAGATATTTACTAGATAATTGCTCTATTCTTAGCCATATGAGCTAAAGATTTCCCATATCTCCCGTAGGGATACAGGGACTTGAAGCAATTAGTTAGGAGCAAGTTTGCTATGAAAGTACGCGTTTGCCATACACCTGGGTAGAAGTCATTCAGGAAAAATGTGTTACTCAAGGACTTCTGAGTCCCTGCCAGCAACCTTCCCTGGCTGTCCAGGCAGAGGGCAGAGCACGTGAGCCATGCTAGAGGTTTCAATGCCAATTCAGTCTTTTAGAACTGCAGGCCTGACCCTGACTCTGAGAGGCCCAGTGAGAAAGTGAGGCAAATAACACATCCAGTTCAGGAACCTTCGGCAGACACAAAGCCAGGCATAAAAGAAGTAGAGATGGAATGGCATTTCATGCAAATAATAGTGGACACTGGTTCTCTGGGAATATAATCTTAGGGGCCAGGGTAATATAAAGGCCATGCTGTCTTTACTGCAAGGCTTTACAAACCAGGACCGTAATGAGCAGTTCCCTTACTAAAAAAAACAAGCCATGATTGTTTCTACATGGCATTTCTTCATAGAGAAGACGTTCCCAGACGGGGAATGTCTCCTCCAGAGGATGTACCCAGGGGCACACAGAGGCCACACCATCTTCCCGAGAGCATCTGTATGAAGCACACTCAGTGCGGCCACCAAGGCCAGGACAAGGACAGAGGGGCAGCCACCCTCCTGGGCTGAGGAATGATTTTGATTGTGCAGAAGAGACCATTCCCGGGGCCACAGAGAAGGGCAGATAGTTGGCTTATCAAAATGGAAAGGGCCCAGTGCATTATGTACAGCTGCATGTGGTGACCTCTTTGACTCGAGTGTACCAATGCTAAAGTAGGAACAGGATTATGAGGTGGTTTGCCCATCAGTTTCAGAGCTGGGACCAGAAGGCCTGTGTGGTTGCAGAGCAAGTCCTAGAATAGATAAAATTTTATCATCCTCAGTAATTATTTCTTATCCCTTCCCCGTTCTTCCCACAAAATGTACCTGTGCCTACTTACCTCAAGTATAGCTAAAAGCAGGCACAGAGAACCACAATGTCCTAAGGCCACAGAGATCAAACAGTTCAGATTTCTCACTTCACAGGCAGGGAACGTGGGTCTGTGCAGGTTACGTGACCAGGGAGGATCTCCCAGATGGTTTGTGGCAGAGCACATGGAGAGAGAGTCCATAGCAGCCTCATCTTTAGTGGCCAAATGAATGTAGATACCCAAAGTGGGAGATTTGACCTGGAACTCTGACCTGGGTCCCTGCCTGTCAACAGCTGAGCAGTGTAATGAGGTCTTCATATAGCCCTATGGTGGGAGTGACCATCTGGAAACACTGATAGAAAGCCTGCAAGCCTGCAACTGCATAATGAGGGGCCAGTGGCAGAAAGATGGTGGCTTTTGTTTGTGTGTGTGTGTGTGTTTTGTTTTGTTTTGTTTTTACTTACACCTATAGACACTTTTTATTGGTTGATAGGAGAAGACAGAAAAAATAGGATGATATGTAGAAACCATTAACTGCTATTTTTTTTCTTAATGCCTCAATGTCTGCTGCTATGGCCGTAGGCTACTACTAACTGAAAAGCAGAAATAGCTCTGAGAATAAGCAGAGATAGTGAAATTTTCAGGATCAAAACCTAGGTTGATTTCCATTAAATGATGTAGCCTCTGGACACATCTCAGGGCAGTTGCAATCTCAAAGGCAGCAAAGGTGAGAGAAGGGAGCCTTCTCTTTGGTCTGCCAGGCCTCAGAGTGCCTTTAGACAATTAGGAGAAATGGACAACTCTGGGAAAGAATCCGCTCTTTTGGGTAACTTGGCCATGCAGCTCTGGCTGAAAACTCACTGTGGAAATGGGAAGTAAAATTAGTTACAGTTTAGGGGGGGAAAGGTGCTTCTCTCTTGCATTTGAGTGTGTGTCACTGATTCCTTCACATTGTATGCAGAGGAACTATCGCATCCCTCAGAGGACATCTGTCTGGCTGAGTGAGCCTTCCCTCCTCTTTGTTCCTTCCCTGGATGCCTGACCCTTCCCTGAACTTGGCACTCTGCAGAAGTGACCAGACCCCAGATGCAGGAGGGACTTTCTTCTGTAAATTGAATCCCATAATTGGATTTCTCACTGAACTTTTCAAGGAATTGCTCTGAATTCTATGCAAAAGAGAGTCAGGTTTGTTCACTTAGTTCTAAGAATTCCCGCTGTGGAGCATACTTGGAACTGAGAGAAATACTGGGTGAAAAAGATTCTAAACTATTCCAGGGAATCTAATTCAACCTACCAGCCTTCAGAGAGAAAACCGGGACATGGCCCCCATCCTGGATCAGTTTCCATCTTCTTAAAACTAAAAATGTTAACCAAGTGGAGTAGGAGATTGCCTGGGGACTTTAATAAAATGTAGAAGGCAGTCTGTGCCAGGACTTGGTTGCTGCCGCTGCTGCTGCAAGCCAGTGGACCATAGTTGAGTGTCAAAGTTAGAGAGCAGCATACTGAACTGCTTGACTTTGGAGTCACACTCACATGGGTCCAAAACCCATACTTCCTCACTAACCACATGCCTTTGGACAAGTTCCTTTAGCTCTCTAGGCTTCCACTTCCACCCAAAACCTTCCTTCAGCTGCAAAGGAGAATGATCATAACTGTATCACAGTCCTTTAACATGGTCAGAGCTCTGTAAGTTGTATGCAGTCTTTTATACTTACAAATGAAGCCAGGTCTCAATTTAAACCAAAGATTGCTAACTTGGTAAAATTGTGTGTCCTCAGGTTATGATTCTGAGCATTGATAATACAACCATAGCATGACAGATACAGCAGGTGTAGAAAATTGTACTGCATTGTCTGTCCATTTGACCAGTGTCTCCCAGAACATAGGGAGCCTGGGAATATTTAGAATATGAACCCCCTTCTCTGCAGATTTACTGGTTTTGCTAGCCTGGGGAGTGGGCTTCAGGCTGGATCTCACCCCCGCTCCTGCTCCCTCAAGTCAACCTGCATAACTGTAGCCTATGAAAAACTGTGAAGACAAGTCCCCGATTTACCTTTTTTGTGTATAAAAGCTACTCTAAGATACAAGTAGATTTTTAAGCTTCCTGAAAAAACAGATTCAGAATTCAGGTTTGATTCTGATGCTGCTAAGAGAAGAACAGGGAAATGATATAAAGCTAACATGTGATATAAGTTTGCAGTTCAGAGCATGCTAATGGATGAAGGCTAGGTGACAGGCACATGCTGTTATAATCACCAACACTGACCACAAGGCTGTAGTCAGAGACAGTTACATCAGTGGCATAATTGCTGTAACTTTTCACAGACAAATGCAGTCTCTCTTGTATTACCTGAGAGCAGAAGAAACTGTGCATAGGTAGGAAAGAGTTGCCCCAGGTGAAATCAACTATCAACTGATAGAGCAAAAAACAGTGAAAGTAAAAAACCAAACAAATACAAAAACAAATTTAAAAACTCCCAAACACCGGGAGTCAGACTGTGTGCATGATTCTTTTTTATTTCTTCTTTTTTTAATTTGTTTGGATGGGGAAAAAAGGAAATAGAAATGACAACTTGCACTCATGTAACGAAAAATATTTGTTGAGCATCTACTATGACAAGGCTCTATTGATCAGTAATCAGAAACCAAAACTGTGGAGGGAATGAGAAGAGATAAACCAAAGAACTTACATACTTAGTAGAAGCCTAGTGCACGAATCCGTCCACCTTGAAAGGATCTATGGGCCACAAGGCTGGAGTGGGCACAGGGGTGGGTTTCAGCCCATCCTCCGCACCCCCACTCGACTCCTCCCACCACAGCCCCTGGTCCCCTGTCTGCCAGCAGCTCCACTCTTGCTGCGGCCACTCCTACACACTGACAGCACCCACCCTGCTCACACCGCTGATGACACAGAGCTATTGGGACCTGCGTCGAACAATCAGGGCCAGTGCCAGGTGCTGGCAGCAGATGCAAGTGGCAGCTCCAGGGCCAGCAGCGGGTGTGAGCAGGGCCGTCGCTGGCAGTGGATTCAAGCAGTGGCTGCCGGCCCCAGCTGCCACTCAAGAGCAGGGGAAGGTGGAGAAGCCCTGAGGAGAGATAAGGGCTGGCACTGGGTGCTAGCAGTGAGTGCGAGTATGGCTGGTCCTGGCAGCCAATGCAAGCACCAAGTGGGACCACGCCTCGTGGGAGAAAAGAATTTTCAGTAATCACAAGAGGTCACCCCGATGACCACGCCTGGCGCCCCGCCTTGGTCTGGTGCCCCAGCTTACCTGCTCCACCATCCCACCACAGCTGATGCCCGCCATGTTTGGCGCTGTGCTGCCAATGCCCACCATGTTCTGCGCACACACACCCTGGTGGTCAGTGCATGTCATCCACAACTGGTTGTTCAGTTATTCTGGTTGTTCCAGTTATACCACTGTTCAGTCTGTTTGCAGCCTTTTATTATATGGGATATGCATAGCCCAATGATACAGGGGTGGGTGGATAGGGGCTGGGAGGCAGGGAATATAAGAGGAGATGGGAGATATCTATAATAGTATCAACAGTAAAAAGTTTTTTTTTAAAGGAAACCAAATCTAGGCCTTAAAGAGAGGAATACAAAAAGTAAACTATAAACAAAACAGTATGTGATGTATCTGGCAATAGTAAATGCTAAGAAGTAAATAGGACAGAGTAGGGTATGAAGAGGAAAGGTAGATAGGTAAAGAAAAAAACCACTCTAATCAGGTGGCATTTGAGCAACGTCTGAAGGAGGACAATGAGGAATCTAATGGATATCAGGAGAAAAGTATTTCAAGTGTTATTATCATCAATATTATTCTACTAGAGGCCCAGTACATGAATTTGTGCACCAGTGGGGTCCCTCAGCCTGACCTGCAGGATCAGGCAGAAACCGGTTATCTGACATCCCCCAAGGCGTCCAAGATTGCAAGAGAGCACAGGCCAGGACGATAAACCCTCCCCCTCCCCTGTGCACAATTAGGGCTGAAGAGGAACACAGGAGGTTAGCCAGCCAGGGAGTGATTACAAGAGGGCTCCAGGGTGTGTCTAGCTCATCTTGCTCAGTTCTGATTACTGGACCATAGCAGCAAGCTAACCCACCAGCCAGAGCGTCTGCCACCTGGTGGTCAGTGCACATCATAGTAAGCAGTTGAGTGGCTTTAGCATATTATGCTTTGACTGGTTGAATGGCCAACTGGATGACCAGGCACTTAGTATATTAGGCTTTTATTATATAGGCCTAGAGGCCCAGTGCATGAAAATTTGTACATTCAGCAAAGGTGGGGATGGGTCTCTCAACCTGGCCTGCGCCCTCTCACAGTCCAGAAGCCCTTAAGGGATGTCCTACTGACAGCTTAGGTCCGCTCCCCATAACCCTCAGTCTGGCCTCCCTCTGTGGGAGGCAACCAGGTGGGCTGATCAGGGAACAGCACCACCCCCATCATCCTGCCACTGCCGCTGGCCTCCCTCTGCAGGAGGCGACTGGGCAGTCAATCGGGAGATGGTGCCATGGGCGCGGCCCCGCCCCCCCCATTGCCCCTCCATGACCACTGGTCACTGCTGCCTCCCCACACCATCGCCATCCCCTCCATCTGTCCACTGGTCCTTGACTTAGCTGGCCTGGCGCTGCCTGCTCACTGGCCCCACCTCCCAGTAACTGGTCATTCTGTCATTAGGTCTATTTGCATATTATGCTTTTATTATATAGGATTATCTCACTGTGGAAATACAGACAGGCTTGACATCAGAAATGCTCTTCCCATCTCCCTGTCCTATTTTCCACTGTCTGTTTCCTTTACCCTTGACTGTACCTAGACTTGGAGAAGATCTGTCCTGTCATGTAGCTGAGAGTGTGGCCCCCAGCCATCCTGATATGGAGGTGGTGGCCACAACACCTGCTTAGGGCAATGTCCTTCCATGCAAACAACCCCTCATTTCCTTCTTTCTCTTCGCCTTTGCTCACTGCAAGTGGAAACCATCTCTCTTGCTTGCTTCCATCTTTTGAATCTGCCCTCAGAGAACCTAGAGCACACTAGCAGAATACACTGAGAGCCCAGCAACATAGAGCTTGTACACCATCCCAGTTACTACCACAAATGGCATCCTTTCATAAAGAATGGAAGTCAGCAAACGTTTTTCACTAAGAGATGAGACAGTGAGTATTATAGGCTTCCAGGCCACCTAGACTCTGTCGCAAATATGTAACCCTGTAGTGTGAAGTTGTCATAGACGATATGTAAACAAATGGGCAAGGAAGGGTTCTAGTGAAATGTTACCAAATAGCTCACAGGCTGGATTTGACCTGAGAGCCAGAGTTCGCTAACTTCTGACTGAGACATTAAATTTTTTTCATCTTCACCTGAGAATATGTTTTTATTGATTGATTGAGAGAGTGAGAGAGAGAGAGAGAGACCTTGATCCATTGCCTCCCATACACGCCCTGACAGGGAATTGAAACCACAACATAGGTAAATGCCTTGACCAGGAATGGGATCTTTTGGTGTAAAGGATGTCACTGCAGCCAGCTGAGCCACCCAGGTAGGGCTAGATATTAACATTTTTTTAAACATTGGTAAAATGTATAGGATTTTAAAATGTATAGATTATGGTGGGATTTTGGCTGTTTTAATCCAGATTTTATCTATTTTTCAAATTCAGTGATAGTAACCTTGCAGTTAACCCACAGATGATATAGAGCAAGCATTCATCTCTTCAGCTATGCTCTCGTCTGTCTCCATGCATACTCATATTTCAGCCTAGATGTATGTTTATAGTACCTTCTCTATGTCTCAGCATTGATTTGAGGCCCTGTCTGTCTATAAATAAGCACAAACTACATTTGCTGCCCTGAGGAACCCTACAGGAAAGTTGGCAATTAAGGCATAAAGAGTCCAGACTAAATTTCATGTTCACCATTTTAATTGTTTTCCACTTAGTATCCAGAGTGCCTTCAAAACTATCAATGAAAATACAGCACTTTTTTACTTATAACCATCCAATAGCTTCCCATATATTGAAAATGTAAACCCCTTGCTACATGCTATAAGACTGCATATGATCTGCCCCGCCCACCAGTTATCTCCAGCTTCTTCAACCAAGCCCCACCCACACAGGTCTCATGTATCCCAGCATGCTATTGCTGCCACCTTATGAACTTTTGCTTGTGGTTTCTTCTGCCTGGAACCTTCTCCCCTGAGCCTCACCTGGGCTTCAGGTATCAGCTTCAATATTAATTCTTCTAAGAAGCCTTTCCTGCCCACTCAGCTAACATAGCCACCCAAGCCTGACCACTGCTCTTTTTACTTTCTTCATAGAATTTATGGCTAGCTGAAATTATCTCTGCAATTCTGACATTGACTGCCCAGAGTCAGCACAGATTTCACAGTCCCTAATAAGACTGTCTTCACTTTAGACACAGTCCACAAGTTTGAGGGGGGTGAGGGTCCCTAGGCCACCTGCTTCTCTGATCAAGTGTTACAGATTTGCAAGTTCTCATTACCTCTTCAGGATCAACAATTCACCCTAGAACTCATGAAAACTCTATTCTTAAGATTAAAGTTTTAAAAGACACAAATCAGGACTATATGAATGCAAAGAGGCAAAGGGTGAGGACATGGAGTTCCCATGTCATCCTCCCAGCACGTCAGTGGGTGTCACTAACCAGGAAGCTCACCTGAGCTTTTGTGTCCAGAGTTTTTATTGGAGTTTTATTATTAGCCATGATAGAATAAATCATTGACCATGTAATTGAATTCAATCTCTATCCTTTATTTTCTCTCCTCCCTGGAGATCGGGCTGATGTCTAGAGGTTCAAAGCCCCACCCCTGTAATCCATGATTGGTTTTCCTGGCAGGGCCAGCCTCCAATTTGGGAGTATCTAGGAGTCCACTTCATTAGCAAGAATTTAAGTGTGGTATTTAGGGGCCCACCATGAATAACAAAAGCACTCCTATCACTCAGGAAATTTCCAGGGTCTAAAGCTCCATTCCAGAAACTTGGGACAAAGACCAGATAAGTGATATATTACACAACAGCCTGTTTTTGTTTTTGTTTTTTATTGGTTTGCATTATTTTTGCCCTCACCCCGCAACAGTAAATGGGAACTCAAGTAATCCTAGTTCCAAGGGCACAGTACCTGCCACACTGAGAAACTCCAATGTGAGTTCATTAATTGAATAAGAATGGTTAAATAACCACAAAAGACTTAAATAAGCATTTCAGACTAACAATGGAGGCAGTATCACAAGACTCTTCATGATAAATTGCAGAAAACTTACACAGACAATAATTGCTATCATAGTCCAAGAAAGGAGCTATCACTTGATTTATATGCACAACTATTTTTAACTTCATAAAGTTTTTGCACATTTAGTCATCTGAATCAAATGAAATCTTTTATTCCTTTATACTTTGCAAATCCCTTGAATCCGATGATTATCTTCATATTAAGGATTCAAAAAAGACTTTTTTCTGAGTTTTTATAATTTCTCTGGCATTTCTAAATTAAGATGCACTTGAAGTATTACATTTATAGAACTCATTCTTTAATCTAAATTAGATTAACTCAAGGAACCAAGATGGCAGCATAGGTAAACACCTATTTTTGCTGCCCCACACAACAATTCCAAAACTACAACTTAACAACAAAACAGACATCATCCAGAATCACCGGAAAGCTGGCTGAGTGAAAAATCCACAGATAAAAGTAAAGATAGGACACTATGACTCAGAGGAGCAGCAGTACGCAGCCTTGAAAATACACGCGGAGAGAGGTTCAGAGCCTTGCGCATGTGAGTGATGAGGGGCAGGCAGCAGCAAACCTGGCAGGTTTTCTCCAATGGGGAGGACCCAGGAGTCCCACTTCACTGATTCCCCAGTTCCACGCAAGGTCCCAGGTCTGGGAAAGGCATGCTAAAACCTGGGCGTGGCTGAGGTCTGCGAGTTTGAGGAGAGTGTGCTTAACTTGGAAAAGCACTTTGTGCGTAAAGTGTGCGACCACGCAGAGAGGACGGGTGACTTGCTCCTTTGTTCGGGAGACCACCAGACTGCTTTGTTTTACAATCCTGGGCAAGACTTTGGGTGTGCAGACTCATTTGGGGAGAGGCAGAGTTGTCCGGCGATGAGTACAGACCAGCGGTGGCTTTCTCTTGGAGGTGCCTGCAGCCATTACCACCCAACACAGAGACCAGCGCGCCACATAGAGCGGAGCTGACGCTGATGCTGCCTGCTCAGCCCGGAGACTCCACCCATCCAACCTGAACACAGTTTACCTTCACAGCCAATTGGCCCAGAAGTCAAACCCTCCTAGGGATAACAACAAAAAGCTGGGCGTAACTTCAACAATACTGTACAACCCATAAAGGATTGCAGTAAGAGTATCCACCTCGGGTAACTGGGGAGGCTAAGTCACTGTCCCTTAGAGGACATCTACCACACACAGCTAATGGACCAACTCAGGAAAGGAGCCACAAAGCAGAGAAATGGAAAGAAATCAGGTGTGAAAGAAATGGAAGAAAAAAAATGACTGGACATAGAGTTCAAAACCACAGTAATAAGGTTTTTCAAGAGGCTCCTAGAAAAGGCCGATGAACTTAATGAGAACTACAAGGAAATGAACAAGACCTACGAGGAAATGAACAACACCTACGAGGATATGAAAAAAGACCAACTAGAAATTAAGCATACAATGACGAAACAAAAAATATTATACAAAGACCTAAAAGCAGTCCAGATGACTGCAAGAACCAAGTCAAAGATTTGAAATACAAAGAAGCAAAATCCACTCAGCCAGAAAAGCAAGAAGCAAAAAGAATCCAAATAATTGAAGATAGTGTAAGGAACCTCTGGGACAACCTCAAGCATACCAACATCCGAATTATAGGGGTGCCAGAAAAAGAGAGAGACGAAGACAATGAAAATCTGCTTGAAGAAATAGTGACTGAAAACATCCCCCACCTGGTGAAAGAAATTGTCTTAAAAACCCAAGAAGTGCACAGAACCCCAAAATATAGGAATCTAAAGAGGGCCACACCAAGACACATCATAATTAAAATGCCATGAGCAAAAGATAAAGAGAGAATATTAAAAGCAGCAAGAGAAAAACAGTTAGTTACCTATAAGGGAACACCCATATGATTGTCAGCAGATTTCTCAACAGAAACGATGCAGGCCAGACGGGAGTGGCAAGAAATATTCAAAGTGATGAATAGCAAGAATCTACAACCAAAATTACTCTATCCAGCAAAGCTATCATTCAGAATTGAAGGTCAGATAAAGTGCTTCACAGATAATAAAAAGCTAAAGGAGTTCATCACCACCAAACCAATATTATATGAAATGCTGAAAGATATTTTTAAGAAGAGGAAGAAGAAAAAGGTAAAAATATAAATTATGAACAACAAATACACATCTATCAACAAATGAATCTAAAAATCAAGTGAATTAATAATCTGATGAACAGGATAAACTGGTGAATATAACAAAATCATGGATATAGAGAGGGAATGGACTGACAATTTTTGGGGAGAAAGGGGGTGCGGGAAGTGCAGCAAGAGACTGGACAAAAATCATGCAACTATGGGAGAAGACAGTGGGGGGGAGGTGAGAGCAGAGGGTGGGATGGGTACTGGGTAGAGAAGAGCTATAGGGGGAAAAGGGGGGGGAACAATGTAATTAATAAACTGAACAAAAAGAAAAAAAGAAAGAAATGCAATTATAAGACAGCAAATACGAAAAGCAAAGCATGAGAAAGTAGGAGAAGAGGATATTATGTTATTCTGGTAAAACTAAAATTATGTGATGTAAATAAAACTATTAGAAGACTTGAAAAAATAAATAAATAAATAATTTTTAAAAATTAGATTAACTCCCTCCCTGGCCCTTCAGAGATCCAAACAGACAGATGCACACTTCTGTTTATCCATGTCTCAAGGTCATTACTGACAAAATTACAATTAGTCAGTACTTCAAACCTATTGTTAGGGTGCTGAGTTGTGAGCTATAAACTGCCTCACTCTGGCATAATTAAAATCGTGTTCCAGTTCACCTATTTTATGAAATACTTACTTGGCCTTTCATAAGCCTTCTTTTCACAATCCTAACTACATTCAGGCCTTAGAAACACAGGAACTTTGTAGAAGAAAACTTTAAAGATAGCTTCTTCTTTGCTGACAGTGGCAATTTTACTAGTCATTCAGATAAAAATCAAATTGTACTAAACTATTGCAAGTGTTATATAAGATTTGTGTTACTATCATTAAAACAAATTCTAATTCAAGACTCACCAGGTGTGTGCATAGGAAGCAGTGCATTTGAATTTGTATCCACCCATTGGCATGGGAATATGCTCCTTGAAGCGAGATGGAAAGACCAAAATTTTTAAAAAGTGGGGGGACCCCCTTCTCCTATCCTTATATTTTATCTTTAAACCAATCTAAGAGTCAATAGTCTTAAAGTAAATGAATAGCTTCAAGCTGCCTATTGGGGGAAGTGCCAGTTTGTAGGCCAGTATTTAATCAAGAATCTCTCAATCCTTAAGTATGGATAGAAAAATCAGAATCAGCAAAGATAGCTTGGTCTTTTGAATGAGAGATCCTTTGCTCATTAAGAATCTATGTGTTCCTCTTCTGTTCAGAGTTTTTCTTGGCATACTCAAGCTTCATATAATGGGAAGGCTTAATCCCTGTGATTTCTATATCTGATGCTCTCAGTGTTTCTTAATTCAATTCTAGTAGATTATCCCATTATCCCATTATTTAGACTTTCAGAATTTAATTCAGTTATACTAAATCGGAGGCAAATTAAGACTTGAATTTATAAATTGGCCTATTACTTAGAAATGTTTTACTGATTTTCGCCACTTTTGTGACCAGATGTATGTCTCAGATTTTCTTTCCCATTGTCCTGCCTAAGATGATATTGTAACTGACTCAAAAAGTTAAGATCATTGTGAGATAACCTCCTTTTCATTGGGTACTTGGTTTACTCTTATGGTTTAATCAGATACTAAGTTAGCCCTGACTGCCTCATTTTCTCCATACCAAAATATATCAGAAAGCACAATGTTAGCACTTTTTTAGATTTTTTTTAAAAATTATATAACCTTGAATTTGTGAAAAGAGAACATGACCCAAAAATTAGAGCTGAGAAGATACTCTGATTTATTTTATTTCTTGACTTACATGTTTTTATTTATAAATTCATACATAGAAAAGTACATCTATCATTGTTTAAGTATAATGATAGTTTGATGTACCAGAATTAAGTTTGGGTGTTTCTTTGCCTAGAGAACTGACAATTTTTCTGGCTTACATTGATGACACCAATAAGAAGTTGCTTGAGTCTTTAACATCTGTAGGAAATAAGACCATAGTTCAGGGTAGCATCTGTAATGAAGAAAACTTTATAGCTACTCTTGGGGGCTGAGTAAAGAAAATGAGCTATTGATCCCATACAGCACCTTAGGTGGCCATCTCACATCTGAAAGGTTATATTTTAGTGGGCAGCATTAAATCCAGACTTATGACTCTACAAATCAGTGAATTACCAGTATGTTTGATACAATAAAAAAAAAACCAACAAAAGTGTCTCGGTTTTGAAACATCAATTCTTTCTATTTCTGAGAAAATTTCTAAACTATTTTAACTCTTCTGGCTTATTTAACTCCAATGTTGGGGAGGGAGAACTTTCTCTATCCAATAAGGCCTTCTAGCCTGACTAATAATCAAATTGACATGAAACAGATTAGCAGAAGAAAAACAAATTAAAGTTTAAAAACATGTATACCATTTTGACAAGTCACTCAGTGTTCCCTGGGTCTCTTACAAAAGAGCAACTTCTGCTATTTCTTAAAAATAATAATCCCAAATAAGAAAGGCATATTTTAGAGTGGCAAATTCCACTTCTCCTTCAAAACATTGGTGATGAGCTAATCCTCAATTCAGAAAAAGTCTATGTATGTGTAGTAAAAGAGCCCAGTAATAAATTTGAGTCTGTGGCCTTTTGTGCTGGTTTTTTCAGAATCTTTTCATGCTATTTCACCCAAAAAATCCACAAAGAACTTGGGACAGACCCATCCTCTCTGAGAGCACCTCTCCTCTGGGGAAGAACCAAAGCACCGAGGAGCCGGAACTCTGCATTCTGCTGTTGCTTCATTGGTTATTCTAGAGTAGCACCACCCAGTGGTTTTCAGTGGTTATGGAAATGTTCTTCAACCTGTGCTGTCCATATGGTGGCCATTGGAGACAAGTAGGTATTGAGCATTTAAAATGTGACTATTGTGGCTGAAGAGATGAATATTTCATTTTAATTAGTTTGTATTTAAATAGCCACATGTGGCCACCATTTTGGACAGCGCAGCTTTATGGTCAAGGGGTTCAAAATGAGCCTTCCCAAAATGTGCTACTTTGGCATACAGACTATTTTGAGCTGGAGGCAATGAAGAACCAGAAGATCCATGAAAAATGTTTATGTCTTCCTTAACCACCTAAGAGAATTTAGATAGAGGGCTTTGCCCAGAGAGAGAGGTATTACCAAAAGATAATTTTTATCTGAATGACCTCTCTGTATGGCAAAACAAAAATTTAATTACTGAATGTCTATTCTTCTTATCCTATGAGTCAACCTCCTCCTCTTAGAAGCCCTAGTCCCCTCTCTGATTCCTTTGTTCAAGATGGCATATAAGTTTCAATTCCCTGGTTTGTCCTTATGTCTCATTGTCTTTGTGCTTCCCCTCCCCAATATATATGTAATTGCATTTCATTTTCTCCTGTAAATCTGTCTTATTTAATTTCATTATCAGATGGGTAAAAAAACGTAAAAGGGTCAAGGAAAATTTTTTTTACTAAAAAAGTAAGGAGCCACTTTAGAACTTGAGAACCTGTTCTTTCAAAGAATTCAATCTTAGTTGTTGCTACACATAGGCCTGCTCTTCCATCCTGGAGAAAAATTATTAAAGATATAAGAGGAGGAGGAACCAAGATGGTGGCATAGGTAAAACACCTATCTTGCCTTCATACACAGCAATTTTAAAACTACAACTTAACGAAAGAACAAACACCTTCCAGATCACCAGAAAGCTGGCCGAGTGAAAATTCCACAAATAAAAGTGAAGACACTGTGATTCGGAGGAGCGGCGGCAGACAGTGTTGAAGATTCGCGAGGAGAGAGGTTTGGAGTGCGCGCCAGCAGATAGGGCGGGCGGCTAAAAACTGGCCAGTTTTCTCGAACAGGGAGACAAAGACGTCCCACTGGACTGATTCTACAGCTCTGGGCAAAGTCCAGGGAACCCACTATCATACGGGGTAAAAACTGGACAGTGGAAGGGCACGCCGAAGCTCGGGTGCTGCAGGGGTCTGCCGGCTTGAGGAGAAGACTAGCTTGCACGTGACCTTGGGAACAGTGCAGCTGCATAACTGCATAGAGAGCACTCTCAACTTGCTCCCTCATTCAGGAAACCGTCAGACTGCTTTGTTTTACAACCCTGGGTGAGACATTGGGTGTGCAGACTCATTGGGGGAGAGTCTGAATTACCCGGTAGCTGGTGGAGCTTGGCAGCAGCTCTCTCTCAGAGGTGCTGCCAAACATTGCCCCTGGCACAGAGTCCCTAGGGCTGCATAGGGTGGAGCTAACGCTGTCTGCTTGGCCTGGACACTCCACCCATCCAACCTGAGCACAGCTGAGCTTCACAGACAATTGGCCTGGAGGTCAACCCCTCCAAGTGCTAACAACGATTAACCTGAGCTTAACTTCAGCAAGTCTGTGCAGCCCATATCCACCTCAGGTAACTGGGGAGGCTGAGCCACTGTCCCTTGTAGGACGTATACCACATAAAGCTAATTGACCAACTCAGGGAAGCAGCCACCATGCAGAGACATGGAAAGAAATCAGATGTGAAAGAAATGGAGGGAAAAAAAAGACTGGACATGGAATTCAAAACCACAGTTATAGGGCTTCTCAAGAGGCTCCAACAAAAGGTCGAGGCCTGTAAGGAAATAAGCAAGACCAGCAAGGAAATGAATGAGACCCTCAAGGATATGAACGAGACCTGCAAGGAAATGATCAAGACCAACGTGGAAATGATCAAGACCAATGTGGAAATGAATGAGTCCTACAAGGAAATGAAGGAGACCCTCAAGGATATGAAGGAGACTCTCAAGGGTATGAAAAAGGACCAACCAGAAATTAAGCATACACTGACTGAAATAAAAAATATTATACAAAGACCTAAAAGTGCTCTGGAGCACCCCAAGAACCAAGTTAAAGATTTGAAATACAAAGAGGGAAAATCCACTCAGCTGAAAAAGCAAGAAAACAAAAGAATCCAAAAAATTGAAGATAGTGTAAGGGGCCTCTGGGAAAACCTCAACCATACCAACATCCGAATTATAGGGGTGCCAGAAAAAGAGAGAGGCCAAGACAATGGAAACCTATTTGAAGAAATAGTGACTGAAAACTTCCCACACATGGTGAAAGAACTAGACTTAGGAGTCCAAGAATCACACCGAACCCCAATATATAGGAACCCTAAGAGGACCACACCAAGGTACATCATAATTAAAATGCCAAGAGCAAAAGACAAAGAGAGAATATTAAAAGCAGCAAGAGAAAAACACTTAGTTACCTATAAGGGAGCACCCATACGATTGTCAGCGGATTTCTCAAGAGAAACGATGCAGGCCAGACGGGAGTGGCAAGAAATATTCAAAGTGATGAATAGCAGGAATCTACAACCAAGATTACTCTATCCAGCAAAGCTATCATGCAGAATTGAGGGTCAGATAAAGTGCTTCGCAGATAAGAAAAAGCTAAAGGAGTTCATCACCACCACCAAACCAATATTATATGAAATGCTGAAAGATATTCTTTAAGAAGAGGAAGAAGAAAAAGATAAAAGTGTAAATTATGAACAACAAATATACATCTATCAACAAATGAATCTAAAAATCAAGTGAATTAAGCTGATGAACAGGATAAACTGGTGAATGTTACAGAATCACAGACATAGAGAGGGAATGCACTGACAACTCTTGGGGAGAAAGGGGGTGTGGGAAGTGCAGCAAGAGACTGGACAAAAATCTATGGGAGAGGACAGTGGGGAGGGGGAGGTGAGGGCAGAGGGTGGGATGGGTACCAGGTGGAGGGAACTATAGGGGGGAAAAAAGGGAACAATGTAATTAATAAACTGAACAATAAAGATAAAAATAATAATAATTAAAAAAATAATAAAAGTAAAAAAAATAAAAAAGATATAAGAGGAGAAAAGGTAGGATTTTTCCTTTGGGACTAAACCTAATGTCAGAAAGACCAAAAAGTATCTGGGATACATATTCCTGCCTAGAATATACACGGAGAATTTTCTCAGCTGCTTAGCAAGATTCCATGTGTAGCAGCAGGAATATGGTACAGAATATCCTATATAATAACAGAGAAACATGCAAATTTGACCGTACTTTTGATCCTGATTGGCTTTGCTACCAGCCAATCAGGAGTGGGGGTGGGGCCAAGTGGCATGAGCGCTGAGCCCCGGGGGTGGAGATGAAACAGCACTGTGAGTGGAAGTGGCAGTGAGCGCCCAGCCCCTGGGGCCAGGTGGTTGCAGGCAGCCGGGACTGAGCTGAACAGGGTGATGGCTGGGTGCCCAAGGCCTAAAGCCTCTGACAAGGCTTTAGGCCTTGGGCAAGCTGGGGGTGAGCCATCAGTTGTACATCCCCTGAGGGCTCCCAGTATGTGAGACGGGGCAGGTTGGGTTGAGGGACCACACACCTCCAGTGCATGAATTTCATGCACCAGGCCTCTAATCACATTATAATTGAAGGTAAGTATTCTTTTTATGATGAGAGGTTCCATTTCATTTATGGATTCCATTCTTGGAATAACTTGTCTACAAGTTAGAGTGAGTTTAGAATCTTTATCTATTTCTTTAATAATTTTTTTATTTTTAACTTCATATTTTGAAATGCAATATTATCTCAATATTGCTTACTAGCAAAAAAACTGCAATAATAATACTTTAAAAAGAGATATAGTTGCATTACCTTAAGCAAAGTATACATAGCAAAATAAGATGGAAGCCTGTAGGGAATTCTTAGGTTAGCCTGCCTACATAAGACTTCATACATCTTCACCAGACCTGTCTTTAAACTGATTATTTAAAATGTGCATTTTTTTATTATTGATTTTAGAGAGGAAAGGGAGAGAGAGAAAGAGAGAGAGAGAGAGAGAGAGAGAGAGAGAGGGGGGGGGGAGAGGTGTGTAAAAACATCAATGATGAGAAAGAATCATTGATTGGCTGCCTCCCACACACCCCACACTAGGGATTGAGCCTGCAACCTGGGCATGTGCCCTGGTGGGGAATCAAACCATGACCTTCTAGTTCATAGTTTGATGTTCAACCACTGAGCCTCGCCAGCCAATCAGACCTCTCTTTAACTAGTGAGAACTGCAAAGTGGATGAGGTATGCCACTCCCACCGACTTTCCCATTCCATACCTCTCTCTACCTCAAGATCTCATGACTGACATGTTCACCCCCAACCCTTTTATCTGCCACCCATAAATGTGTCTCCTTTCTAGCCTACCAGTTAAATATGTTACTTACAAATTAGGAATATACTGTATACTGATTGTTTGAGGGAGGTAGTGGGAGAGTTGTACCAAACTGTACCTGCTAAGGCCTAGTTCAAGGCAACTGAGAAAAGGTTAGATGGGGAGTAAGTGCTAAAAACTGAATGTTTGCGTCTCCACAAAACCCAAATATAAAAATCCGAATCTTCAATGTGATGGTGTTAGGAAAGGAAGCCTTTGGCGTGGTTAGATCAGTAGGATAGAATGGGATTATTGCCCAACAGAGCTCCCTAGCTCCTTCTGCCATGCTAGGACACAACCAGAAAGCTGGTCAGAGACTCAGTGTCCAGGGTTTTTATTTGGAGGGTGGTCATATGGGCAGCCCATGCCTGGCATGTATCCAAATTCCAGACTCCCAGAAGGAAAGCACAAATCGCATGTGTGTACCAACAGTTTAGGGACAGTGAGGCACTCTTACTAATTATTCCGTTTACCTTGCTAGAATCTGAGTTTCCCAATGCCAGGCCTTGACCAGCCTCAAAAATGGACCTTCTCCAGGATAAACAGTCAGATCTGCTACATTAACTCTTTACTCCCCTTTGTTTCTCTATCCATGGACACCAAGCAGCACTTCCCCGGCATAGCAAAGCCACTCTGCATTTCTCGCCTGGTTCTCCTATCTCATAGGCTGGAGTTTCTGCTGTGTCAAGTTCCTGAGCAGGGCCGGCTACATACTGTGTAAAGCCTGGTACAAAATGAAAATTCAGGACTCCTGGTTAAGAAAGTGTAAAGAACTTCAAACTGGAAACAGTAGAGTATTAAACCAAGTGTGGGTCCTTCTAAGGCATCAGAAGTCACACATCCTGAGGCCCTGGCAAATGCAAGGTCAACCCTAGACCCTGGATATTCTTGGGGTGTGCAGGCCAGAGAGAACTGGGTTCGTGAGCATTGTTTCTCTTGTAGGTTTGAATCTCAAGGACCATTTATGTAATGATGATCAAATTATATATAGCAAAGCATTCAACACAGGGACTTCTTATGAGTATTGGTAAGACATATTGCTAAATATTTCCTAAATTTATTTGATCATAGAAATCCCCTAGGGTGCTTGTCAAAATGCAGATTCCCAGCCTCCTCCCCCAGAGATGTTGATTCAGAATCTCTAGAGTGGAGGCCAAGACTCTGTTTTAAGTTGTCTACAAGATTTATATGATGGGAGAATTATAGAAACTCTGGCTAAGGACACAACAGTTGGGAGCAGACAGACCTAGGCTCCTATTCTCCATTTACCGGCAAGCATGACACTGGAAAAGTTAATTTCACTAAGCTTCAATTTCCTAATCTGTAAAATAGAGGTAATTATGCTTATAACAAAGGGTTACTATGGCAATAAAATGAGACAAATATACTTAAAGAGCTTAAAAACAGCGACTAGGGCACTAAGTTCTCAATAACGGTAGTTCTAAATATTATACAAAGAGAATAAAACTTCTATAAGCCCCTCAGTTTGGTAAGACTAATATGAACTTAAGTTTAGATTATTAAGCAGATTACTAAATGCAATCATTACTTTTCCTGAAAAATTACATATCTTCAGAAATAATGAATTATAATCTGAGGTGAACCAAAGAGTCAATGATCAATAGTAAATATATTTTGATCACTAGCCATATACAAGACACTGTGACAGGCTATAGTCACAGAGGCATGACTGATGGTTTTTGCATTTTAGAAACTGATAACCCAGTTTAGAATAAATGAGGGATGGAAGCACATGAAGGTAAAAGCAGAAGATTCAGCCATTGCCTCAAGCAGGAATGTGAAGGAAGGGTAGAGAGGATGAGTAGAAGGCTGCTTCCATGGGGATCAATGTAGTGGGGAGAAAGCTTGAGCTGAACTTGTAAGAAAACAATTAGCCCAAACTGGTGCAAGCAACTGTTTCTGTAAAAAATATGTACATGACACATAGTAAGCATTTGAATACATAGTTAAATGAGAAAATGAGGCCTGACTTGGAACCAGAAAATCCTGTGAGTGCTAAGCCAAGAGCCGAATATATTTTGGGGATAGCAGACATGTGTGAAACAGAAATAGGAGGGAGGAGCAATTTAATTAATTAAAATATTGAACTCTCTGTATCTTCAAATATCAGTGCTCATACAGTTTACCTTTCCCCACTATGTATTTTAAAAAATAAAAGGCATAAAGCTAATAAAGAAAATGAGATAATTCAGTGAAGGGGTAACCCTAGGTGTGTATCCAATGATGATATAACATAAACACACATTTAAAACTCATTGTCAGAATCTCATCATAGAAACATCTCCTTGGAAGACATTTTAAAGCTACTAGTTTCAAACAAGCCTTTCTTAGTTGTGTGAAAACTCTCTAGACAATATAATGTTTTTAACAAATCTGTGAAATTGTTACTGACTTGGTGCTGAATTTTCTGTTTTGCTTCATTTATATGTGGTGACAGTTGTGGGTTGAATTATGTCCCCCAAAAAGGTATGTTGAGCACTGGCCTGCTGTGTTTCCCAGTGGTTAGTGCATTGGCCCACTGGCTCAATTCCTGGTCAAGGGCACATACCTGGGTTGCAGGTTCGTTCCCTGGCCCTGGTCAGGGTGTGTTCATGGGGCAAGCAAACAATGTGTATCTTCCACCTCAATGTGTGTATCTCTCTCTCTCTTCCTCCTTTCCCCCCTTACACTCTCCCTAAAATGTCAATGGAAAAAATATTCTCAAGTAAGGACTAACAAAATATGTATGTTGTGATGTTATTTGGAAACAGGATCTTTGCAGATGTTCATGTCTCTAGACCTATAAGACTGGTGTCCTTATACAAAAATGGAAACACAGACACAGGCAAGGAAGAAGGTCATGTGGCCATGGAGGGAGAGACAGGAGCTGCCCTGTTACAAGCTCAGGCATGTAAGCACTTGCAGGCAGCCACCAGAATCTAAGACAGGCATGCAACATATTCTTCCTCAGAACCTTAGAACCTCCCTGCCCGATGCCTGGATTGCAGACTCCAGCCTCTAGAGCTGCGAGAATATACATTTCTCTTGTTCTTAGCACTCAGTTTGTGGTGCTTTGTTATCGCAGCCCTGGAAACCTAATATAGTAACTCATCATCTGATTGGAAAAAAACAGGCACACTTCAGGTGGCCTTCAGCTTTGAGCGCAGGCTGTGCTTATTACATGAGGGACAGCTGAGAACTGTTGCAAGGACAAAGGTGAAGGTGGTCTCATTGAATCAGAGTCTCCACTCTGCAGAGCAGCAAATTCTCTTCACAGGAAAACTTCAGTGCATGGGCATGGCTCCACTTGTGCACTCCCAACATGAGGAGGCCTTTGTGGTGAAACTCAGGAATGATAGCAGTTATCACACAATAACAATATTGTCCTAATGGTCATAGATAAGTTATTAACAATATACCAAGTGTCAGGTATAATGTAGACACTTCAAAGATTAACTCACATAATCCTCACAAGGATTCTTTGAAGAAGGTAATATCATTATCTCTATTGAACAGATGGGAAAACTGAGACTTAGAGAAACTCAGTGATTTGCTTCGAGTCACATAATAAATAACAGAACTGGAATGGAACCCAGGCACTCTGGCTCCATTGCCAATCCTCTTAGCATCTACAGGTTAGCAAGGCTGTGCCAGACTCGGGCCCGGAAAACCTAGTCCTTTTATGTGATGAGAGAAGATTCCCTGGCTCCAGGCTAGCATATTCTGAGAACTTGCACACACGTATGGAGGAGATAATAACGATATCTGATTCCTAGAACTGCCTCAAAAAGAGACCACAAACCCTGTGGTTTAAACAACAGTCTCATTCTCTTGCAGTTCTGCAGGCCTTGAGTCCAAATTCAAGGTGTCAGCTAGGCCACACTCCCTCCAAAGCCTCTAGGGGAGGGTCTCTCCTTGTCTTTTATAGCTTCTGGTGGCTCCTCCTCCCCCCACCTCCTTCCTTTCCAAAGCAGTAGAAAACAATGGAAAAACTATCCTCTGGACATGCAGGAGTCAGGACTCATCTTCTTGAGGTGGAGGTGCTATTTATGTAAAGCTAAATTGATACTCTTATACTTTGGTTGAAGAAAAGCTAAACATTAATGTGTGTCTGAATCTATGAGGACTTGTTCTCTTTTGATGAGCCCTGTATCTACTAAGCCAGTGGTCAGCAAACTTCATTAGTCAACACAGCCAAATATCAACAGTACAACAATTGAAATTTCTTTTGAGAGCCAAATTTTTTAAACTTAAACTTCTTCTAACGCCACTTCTTCAAAATAGACTTGCCCAGGCTGTGGTATTTTGTGGCAGAGCCACACTCAAGGGCTAAAGAGCCACACGTGGCTTGTAAGCCGCAGTTTGCCAACCAATGAATTAAGCCATCTAGGTACTGATTGTGAGAAAGATTTTTAAAATAAAGTGTTTTGATCAAAGCAAGTAAAAGAGTTACGAAATACTTCTGTAAGATTCTCTGATCTTTTAATTGGTATTTTTAATAGTTCTGCTCTTAAGTAAGGCTCATCCTTTAGCTTACCAGTATGTTCAGAAATAAGCTTAATTCTTCATCAGTTCACACGCTTATGTTCATGGTTTTCCAAATGGATGGCATTTTCTATGTCTGCACATTTTTACTAAATCTACATTATTTTGTGCCCATAAAAGTCTATTCTTGAAAAAATGATTTTGCTATTAAAAAAAGAGCATTAAGTTCACAGATTCTCTCTCTATGGCTTGCTGCTGTCTTTCTGCATTATGATTACCTGTTCATTAATTATGACAAGAAGAGCAGAACATCTCCAAATTCTGCAAGATACTTACAATGTAGTAGTTTAACTGTGTTTTCTCCTTCAGTGCCCTATCTACCCGCTAGCGCATATGTCTTTTCACAGTGGGAAGATGATAAACATACACTTCTTCAAAATGACAACAAAATGTTCATTAAGAACTTCATAAAGGTTTAAAAGATTGCATATGTATTTATGAAAAGTATGTCACTAGGTCTTTAACTTTTTTAAAATTAAGAATCTCCTTTTCTATGATCTCCATTGTTAGAAAAAGGCACATTTTTATACACCTCCAGAATTGTGCATATAATTTCAGAGATATTTGAAATGCTTTGAAAGTAAAATGCTTTGAAGGTCCTCTGACTAAGAATGCCAGTTTTGAAAACAAATGTGTGTTTTTTAAAGCTATTTATTGTGATAATTAATCATTTCTCTTAGAAAAATAGCAAGTAAGATTCATTTAAATGACACATTTCTGTCAGAAATCTTTAATGTTTTTAGAGGGAAATAACTTTAAAAATACAATATTGCAGTTCAGGATTTTCACATCCTCATACTAAATTTACCACCTTGGTTTTCCCTGTCTGACTTTAGCTCCTCCACTGCAATAGAAGTGTGCTTGAATTCAGGAACCACTCCTGTTCTTCGCTCTATCTGCTATAGAGCCTCATGTGTAAACAATGGTTTACATGTGGAGGGAGCTCCAATACTGTTATTTCATTTTTAAAATTAGAAAGGGATACCAGCCTATCTAATAAAGAGGGAATATGTTAATTGACCTTCACGCCATCACAAAGATGGCAGCACCCACAGCCAGTAAGGAGGGAATATGCTAATTGACTGCCCCGCCCTCAAAGATGGTGGCACCCACAGCCACAAGATGGTGGTTCCCAGTCCCCTCAGCCCTGCTGAGGTAGCATGCGGGTGGCAAGTCATATAGTGTCAAGCATGCATATTGTGCTCCACACACCTGCCTCCAGAATCCCCCAGTTCTCTCAGCCCCCCACACACCCAGGGCCAGCCCAAAGTACAGGCAAGCCTCAGATGGTGGCTATTGAGCCCCCCAAGGCCGCCCAAGGCTCAGGTAACCAGGGCTGGCCAAGGCTTATGCTGCCGGCAGTGGCAGCAGCAGAAGTGTGATGGGGCGTTGCCTTCCCCTGATTGCCAGGTCACCTCCCACCTGAGGGCTCCTAAACTGTGAGAGGGGGCAGGCCAGGCTGAGGAACTTTACCTTCAGAGCATGAATTTTCATGCACTGGGCCTCTAGTGTACATATATGAAAAATTAGGTACATACTACCAAAAGAGTAATTTATATTTAAACAGATATGGCATAGTGGAGGAAAATTATGAAAGAAATATTTGAATTAAACATGGGGTAAATGTCAGGGGCCTGTCTTTGCTTTACAAAAAAAGCAGAGAAGGCATGTAGAAAACATTTGCATTGATAAGGCACTTTTTAAATTATGAAAGGTGAGGGTAGAGGGCAAAATGCTCAGTAGCCTGTAGGATGGGTTCTCCAAGGGATTAGCCTTTATTTGTCTTTCCCAAGAAAGCTAGCAGACACCAGCCTGGAGGAGTACAACGTTCAGGGCCAAGGATCTGCCAACCTTTTTTTAGCCCAGGCACCTGAGGGCTGAGATCAGAATTACTAAGAACTGGGCTTCATGAAATGGATAAAAGTGCTTCCAAGACACTTCATCCATTAATATTTCCTCTCTGCTTGTTCATATCTGAAATCTCTCTAACATATAAAAACGTTTTTGCCCATCTGGCAAAGCTTCATGGATTGAGCATCATCTCATGCACCATAGAGGTCACTGGTTTGATTCTGGGTCAGGGCATATGCCCAGGTTTTGGATTCGATCTCCAGTAGGAGGCATGCAGGAGGCAGCCAACCTATGTTTCTCTGTCATAGATGTTTCTATCTTCTCTGCCTTCTCCTCTTTCTAAAATGTCAGTAAAAACATATTTTTAAAAAAAGTTTTTCATTGTAATATTAAAGAAAAAAATTTGCTAACTTATTGACTTAATTTTATTCACCCTTAATTTAATCCCAGAGAGTATGAGAGTACCTCCTGTGTGATTTCATTAATGAGGAGAGGTATTGAGCAGCCAGAGTTAGGGGAGGAGTTACCATGGAGAATTGGCAAGGGCATCAAAGGTTGTGATTGGGACAAAAGACATTCCATTGAATTGAAAAGATTCCCCCTTTCCCTAGTGTTATTCCTACTGCCAATTCTATGAGACTGGTATGTATAGAAACCTAGTATAAAAAAAATTATATGGCTAGCTGCTGTCCTTCAATAAACTTCATAATGTATTAAATTTATGGATAATGGTCTCTCCCTTTGTTTAATTAGTTTCCTTACAGAGAGATTTTATTCTTAGGAGTTTCACTAATTAAGATAAATAGTTAGACAATTAGCTTCCTGGCAGCAAAAACTACTTCTTGTTTATCTTTGAATCCCCAGTGCCTATATAGTGTCAGGCATGCATATTGTGCTCAGTCAAGATTGTTATGTGCATATTTCTTGAATGAAGATTACAGAAATATCTATTACAAGTTTAAGTTATTTGTTAACTAATTCTAGAAAAAGATTTATGGTAACTTACAAAAATTCATTTAATAAGCCTTAACATTAAATATTAAAATTATTACAAGAATAACTTCGAAATAGAACACATAAAATGCGCTTGTAGCAAATATTCTAAGTAGTCGAAATCTTTCAAATATTATTCCTAATCTAGAACATAATTTCTAGTATGTGATTATGTCTTGTATTTTTAAAAGGTATTTATCAATTGATTGCTGTACATATATAGTTATTATTGCCACTGATACTTTTCTTAGCTTACAATAGGATAAAAATAGCCTTTTAAGTCTTAAAATCATTGATAAGAGAAGCTCAATTATGTGAACACAGCTAATAATACTTCATGTTCATTGTGGCAGGGATTGTGCAAAGTTTCCAATGAATCTGAGTACCTTTTATGAAATATGAGAAACTTTGTTCATTTGCCCTTTAGATTCAGGTCCCTTAGTCTCCTACATCAATTGCTTTTCATTATTCTTTCATGTGGAACCTCTTATAGCAAGCTCTCATAAGACAACAAATGACCCAGTAGAGTATTCATTTACAGTGTTATAAACAAATAGGGCTCTCTTTTTGGGTCCCTGTTCTTTAAAATTTAATTAGAATGCTTCATCTCTCATCCCAGAAATGTATTTTGTTCTAACCTCTTCGCCTTGTTATTACTTATAGTTTGGTTAGATTTTTAAATAGAACTCAATTTTTTCTCAGTGTTTTAGACAGGAAGAAAGAGTGCCACATAGAGTACCTGTCAGCCTGTCCCAGGGAAGAAGTTTTAATTGAACATCTATCTCTTCTTCTTTAGCTAATCCAGAGAGCTTATGAAGCAAGTACATGTGAGTTGCAAAATAAATTAAGGTACTGAAGTCTACTTTCTCATCCTGAGAAAATGATCCTAAATGGACTGAGTTCTGCTCTTCCTCATATTTCTGATTACAATTTTCTTGATAACCTGCTATCCTGCAAAACATTCTATCTATAAACAAATGCTTTCTGTTTATTTATGGAAGGACCCTACCTTCCCAAACAGGCCTGAAACTCTGCAGTAGCTCTCCTGAAGCATCCCTTCAGATGCCATGGTGGGGACCAGGGGCTGCTCTGCAGTCTTCATGCCCTTTCTCACTTGTGGAGTTGTGGCAACAGATTTCATCATTATGTCTTCCCGAATCCCTTCTGCTCCCCTGTTCACTTCCCCTGCATTCATTTCAGGACTGGAAGATGCTCCAAGGCTTTGGGATAGCCAAATGACATCAAGAGAGACAGATGTGCCCATGTCATAAATGGGGAAGGTGGGGCTAAAGGTGAATGTCGCAGCAACTGACAGACGTCTTTCCTCCAAGTGCTAAGTTTTGTTTTAGGATATATGATCCTTGGAGGACTTTATCAAGAAACTGAGCTGAATGAGCCAAAAAGCTACCTCGCATCCTCATTTGCCAATGAGTATGCTATTTTGCTGACTCAATAGTCAAGTACAATTTAGAAGTATTGTTGCTTGGTTACTAAAGAAACCTTTGTTTTGATTTAATTATTCTCTCAAATGATTTAACTTGCTCCACTATACTTTGATAGAATCCTGGGAGTGCTTTTGCTGGAGCCCGTGGTCACCAAGGAAACCATTGCTTTCAAAATATTTTTTTTCAGTTTTTTTTTATTATTGTTTAAAGTATTACAAATAGAAGTACATATGTTTCCTTTTTTTCTCCCATTGACCTCCCCCTAGCCTCCCCTACCCCTAGCACATGCCCTCACATGCCCCTCCCCCTCCCCAGTGTCTTGTATCCACTGATTATGCTTATATACATGCATACAAGTCCTTCAGTTTATCTCTTATAGCCCCCACCCACCAATCTCTCCTGCCTTCCCACTGTAGTCTGACAGTGTGTTCAGTGCTTCTTTGCCTCTGTACTTATGTTTCCTATTTCTTTTCTTTAAAAAATCTTTTATCTGCATACTATAAATCTTATCTAATAAAAGAGTCATATGCAAATTGACCATACCTCTGATCAAGTCACACCCACAAGCCAAGCCCACAAACCAATCAGGAGCAAATAAACCCCAACCAAGATGGCTGGGGCCACTGAGAGTAGGAGGGAGGCTTGGGTTTCCCCGGTAACGGAGGAAGCCAAGCTTTCCACCTGCCCTTGCCGGCCTAGGCCTCCACTCAATGCTACAAAGTTTCAATTATAGAAGATACATAATCCCAACAGAAATGGCGGCAGCCACGGAGCTGGAGAGAGCAGAGGCTAGAGTTGCCCAGGCAATGAATGAAGCCAAGCTTCTGCAACTCTAGCTGGCCTAGCCTCCATTCCAGGCTATAATGTTTCAGTTATAGAAGATAAATGTCCCAACAGAAATGGCTGCCGTCATGGAGCAAGCAGAAGGCTTGGCTCCACTCCAGGCAACAAAGTTTCATTTGTAGTAAATAAATTAATCCCAGATCCCAGGACCTCCACTGGGGTCACTTGGGGGGGGGGGGGCGCTGTGCAAACCACCACAGGCCTCTCGCCCAGGCTGTCCACACTCCAAGGGAACTCCAACCCTGATCCAGGACACCCTTCAGGGCAAACCAACTGACCTCCACCCATTCACTAGGCCTCTATTTTATCTAATAAAAGAGTAATATGCAGATTGACCAGCACTCCAACACACAAGATGCCTGCCCCCATGTGGTCAAAGATCCTGCACCCATGTGGACACAAGGTGGCCACCACAAGATGGCCAGCAGGGGAGGGCACTTAGGGGTGACCAGGCCAGCAAAGGAGAAAAGTTGGAGACAATCAGGCTGGCAGGGGAGCAGTTAGACATCAATCAGTCTGGCAGGGGAGTGGTTGGGGTGATCAGGCTGTCAGGCAGAAGCAGTTAGGAGCAATCAGGAAGGCAGGCAGGCAAGCAGTTGGGAGCCAGCAGTCCTAGATTATGAGAAGGATGTCCAACTATTCGTTTAGGCCCGATCCCACTGGAATCGGGCCTAAATGGGCAGTCGGACATCCCTCAAGGAGTCCCAGATTTGAAAGGGTACAGGCTGGGCTGAGGGACAACCCCCCCCCCCAACCCATGCTAGAATTTTGTGCACTGGGCCTCTAGTAATCATATAAGAACAAAAAATGTTTGCATCTCAGTTTCATTGTCAAACAGTTCTGAGTCCCAATTTCAATGTCAAATAGTTCCTTATGTGTACATGCCAGCAATGATGTCTGGATAGTGGACAAATGGTGGCAATGTAGGTCCCACCCTCTCTGGTTTGGTCCTACACAACTTGCAGCAGTGCACAGCTGCTGACTGCTAGCATGGCAAGGGGTCGTCAAAAGATTTTTACAAGAGTCTGTGATCCAAATAGCAGTGATCTAATGTCTAGTCACTTTTTTTAAAAAATTCCTACACATATATGCAATCCTGGGGAGATATAAACAATGTAGATCACAAAAACATTAACATCTGGCTAACAAATCACCACATATCCATTGTGGCTAACTCACCCCCTCTAAGCACACAGGCTTATGAAAGCACAGAGAGAACAGTGTTATCAACACCCGAAAGCAGGAATATTGATGTGACCAAATAGAAAAATATGGGGGAAGTTCCATGAGAAATAAGCCCATACTTTATGCTGTAAGCTTAAGAGGACATTGTGTGTACTGGGAAGGGACTGGGGGCTAAATTAGGCTTACAGATTTGATACTAGGTGGCTAACTGCTAAAGATTTTTTTATTTATTTTTGGTTTGTTTGTCTTAATATGTGCTTAGACGAAAAAGAAAAATAATGGAAGAAATCTTAAAAATCATTGTGTGTTGGGCTTTTAAATGAAAATGAGCAATTAAAGTAATTTCTCTCTCAGTTTTCAAGTAAATGTTCTCATGATTTGTACATTTAACTGGGCCCTAAGCTTCACTGAGCATCAGATTCTTGGTCTCATAAGAATATCCACAGAACATTGCAGCAAGTTTTTTTGTTGTTGTTGTTTTCCCAGCAAATATTTTGTAAGCTATTATTTCTCTGGCTCACTTGTTTACAAAGACTCACCTGTACTTCTGATTTGGCCCATATAAACAGGAGGAACGGTCATTTCTGAGAGCAGTTTTTTATAGAAAAACTTACTTGGGAAAGACTAAAAACTGAACAGTTCAGATCTTGCAATAATGATGGTCTGAAGGATGTGCTGCTCACGTGCTTTTTGGATTCCAGTATGTGACTATTGTTCTTATGAGTTTATTGATGGAAAGTGGTGCCTTGTCTTCCACTAAGCACACACACATATTTCAAAATACATCTAAATGCTTTCTACAAAGAAGAGCCAATTCAGAAAATATAGGGCTTTTCATTGGCCTTGGGGGATCACTTCAATTGCCTCAATAGTCTACCAGAGTAGAAATATCAAATTCTTTAAAGTTCAGATAAATAAATTGGGCTGCCTTATGGAGAAAGTAGGATATTCTTCACTATAATCAGTCTTGTACTTTGACAATAGAGAAATAACCTGTCTCATTACAAGCAAGACTGCAGCTAAAGTCTTGAAACTACCTATTTCTGTGAACTTCTGGCTGAAAATACTATTGAAATGTGAAAATGAAACTTCCCACCATATCTCTGGAGTATAGCTTCAAGATTGGCTGGTAACACAGAAAGTTCATTTATTCCCTAATGTAGACTGAGAACCTAAGAACTGACTATGATGCTTAAGTGAATCTGTATGCTAGGGCTGATTATATTGGTGGTAGGGATGTGATAAGAGTGATTTTGTTGTTCCAAATACTTAGTTTTAGGGTATAATTCTAGCTTTCTTTGTATCACTACTCAGAACTTCAAATATGTGATTTTCAACCCTGAGTTGAATTGGAGTGGGGAGACAGAAGAGGCGAGGCAGAGGAAGGTGCTTTGAGGCCTTGATCCACCCTTGCAGGCTTTTGATGGTGTAGAAAAAGAGCCATGAGTCCAGGAATGCAGGTGATCTATAGAAGGTAGAAAATACAAGGAAATTGATTCTCCCCTCAAGTCTTCAGAGAGGGAGGTACCAATACCTTGATTTTTAGCACCATAGACCCATTTCAGACTTTCCACCAACAGAACTATAAGATAATACATTTTTATTGTTTTAAGTCACTAAGTTTGTGGTTATTTGTTACAGCAGCAATAGGAAATTAATCCCATGTCTGACAGTTTGTTTTACTCAATTGGTAAGAAAAGGATATATGCTAAAATGTTTCCTAGAATAATGGGAACTTTCCCGCTCAGTGTATAACTTGTCTGAGAAGTAGAAAGGCATGTTTTGGTTCTGATGTCTGAAATTCCTTTATAACTCTCTTGTGACCAAGTAACAGGGTACTAAAATCTTTCTACTTCCCCCACATGGGCATTCCTTCATAGTGAACATCTTAAAGACCATGAAGTCTGGTGTGCTTTGAGAGTATTCCTGAGTTCACCCATAGTTAGTTCTTGAAATCTTAAAATAGCATTTAAATGGGATGGAAGGGGTTAGATGAGTATGTACAGTTTTATGTCTTCACTATTAATACCTTAAAATCAAAGAAACTGGGCTTTCTGGAAGCTCATCTTTTTTCTTAAAGATTTTGCAAGACTGACAGCCTAAGTCAAGGGGTTAGTGATATCTCCAGGGCTCCTGTTGTGGCTCACATTTTCTAAAATGGCATGATTTCTTTTTGACTTGATTATTTCTTATCCTTCTAGTAAAATACTTCAGACTTATAGAAAGGCATGAAGTAATAAAACAATTTTCAGATGGCAACTGTCAGCTAAAACATTAAAAACATTACACTGTATACTCTACGCTGGTACCCGTGAATCCATCCTTAATCACATTTTTTATCCCATATATTCTGAAGGGACTAGAATATGCTGAACTTGTCCTTTATCATTTGCTTGCATATCTTCATACTTTTATTTATATATTAGAGGCTCAGTGCATGGAATTCATACACGGGGGAGGGAGAGGGGAGTCCCCTCAGCCCAGCTTGCACTCTCTCCAATCTGGAATCCCTTAGGGGATGTCCGATCAGTAATTTAGGCCTGATCCCAGGTATTGGGCCTAAACCAGTGGTCAGACATCCCTCTCACAATCTGGGACCCTTGGCTCCTAACTGTTCATCTGCCTCCCTGCTTGATCTTCCCCAATTGCCCCCACTGCTGGCCTGGTCACCCTCAACGGCCCCCCCCCCCCGCCAATCTGGTCATCCCTAACTGCCCCCCCACCAACCTGGTTGCCCCTCTGCCAGCCTGGCCATCCCTTACTGCCCCCCTGTGCCAACCTGGTCACCCCTAATTGCTCCTCCCACCAGCCTGGTCACCCCTTACTGCCCCTCCTGCCAGCCTGGTAACCCCCAACTGTCCCCCTCTATTGGCCTGGTCACCCCACACAGCCTGCTGTTCAGTCGTTACTGTTACTGTGACGGCATTCTGGACAGTTTGCATAGTCCTCTATTATTAATATAGATATATGTATGTAGGCACTGTTCTCTTTGTACAGTGGTGGGATAGAAAAGAAATATAGAAAATGCAAATAGTCAAAGCAATGTTACTAATCAATGACAAAAATTGCAATTGTTCCATAACCTTTAAGAACTTTTGTCAAAATATTTAAAAGTTCTCTTACTATCAGTAATGAACATAGTAAAATATAGTAAAAGACATATTTATTTAGTTCTCTATAAAGCATTAGAAACATTGTGGATTAAAATTTTTTATTTATTTGTAAAAAACCTACCAGGAGTAGTCCAAACAGTGCTTCCTACCTTCTCATTGTGTTACTTAACCATGTGGAACAACAAGTCTTCACAAGCCATTCTCTTTCTAAGTTTGTATCAGCCTCCAACACTTTATCCTTTGTTCTTTCAACACCGTGAAATATCTCCAAAAGTCCCTTTAATGTGAAGTTTTGTACCAGCGTCACTTCCTCTGTGACATATTCCTATTTTTGTCACTAACACGTTCCTTATTTATGTAACCACATTCCCCTTACTAGTTTCTCTCATTGCATAGCCAGGGTCTCAAACAATGGCAAAGTCAATAATTTCTTCTACCACTTCACTTACACTCAGTTCAGGTTCCATTTCCAGCATTATCACTTTTCATTTCATTGATGCACTTGTACATTGGTTGGCCAAATTCCTCTTTCTGTAAGATGTTACTTAGATTTATCACTGGGAGACACAGAGGACAAATAACTACATGCTTTGCTGTCTGTATTTGAAAATCAGGTGAGCAGGGACCAATCACCAATACAGTTTGTAAGAAGTGACAAAATTGGACAGTGATGATGCACACCTGTTATTTATGTAGTGATGTGGATAGAAGAGCTAGCAATGAACGTTGAACATTATGCTTCAGTGTAATAAAATTTGTATTATGCAATTACAGTTAATATACCACAGTAATTGAATTTGAGTAATGTTGTTAGGAGACTAGTGTATGTAAGTAAACCATAGTAACTGAAATACATGCATATCAGACTATGCAAAGATATATGGCTTGTCTGTGTGTGTGTTGCATATTTTAAACTTTAAATAAATATCATTAAAAATACATATCTTTTCACAAATGCACTTTTTTCATTCGACAATATGTTTCTGAGAATTATATTGATGTATGCAGCTATAGTGCATTAACTTTTTTCTGTTTTATGGTATTCCATTCATATGGCTATACTCCAAGTTATTTATGTATTCTTTTATGAAAATTTAGATTGCTTTCAGTTTTTTATTATTGCAAATATTACTCCTCTGAGAATTCATTTATTGATTCTGTGTCATTATGTGCAAGTTTCTCTCAGGTAACTTTTAAACCTTGTTAGATATTTAAATTTGTCCTGCTAAGTTACATTCCCAAGTGAGTTTCTAAAAGTGATTTGGGCTCAACTAGCTCCATGAAAATTAGTATTGATAAATTTAGTTTTACCAATTTGACCATATAAATTTATGAGGATAAACTAATTTAGTTTGAATCTGATTAATGATGATATTGAGCATATCTTCATGTTTTTTTCAAATATTATTTATATTTTTTACAATTATATGGATATATATTGACTTCTATAAACCAAAAATTAAACAATTATGAGACAATTACATTGTCTTGTCTCTGTCTTATCTTTTCATTTGGATTATCATACATTTTGATGCATAGGAGATTTTAATTTAAATATAGTAGAATTTACCAGTTTTCCTTTTTTAGTTTATGCTTGTATTTTATGTCATAAAAGTATTCTCTTGTTGCTCCATGCCATAGCGATGGTGTCTCTTTTTACTTCTAGAACTTTTAGCTTTTTTCCCCTGTATTTTAGGTCATTATTATATATGGAACTTATTTTTGAAAGGATATAACATAAGAATCCAATTTCTTATTTTTGACAGATGAGCACCCAATTTTCCATCATTATATATGGGAACAACTCCTTTCTCCACTGACCTGCAGAGTTATCACTGTCATACATCTTTTTTTTATTAGACTTTAATTTTAAAGCAGTTTTAGGTTCACAGCAAAAATAAGCAGAAGGTGCAGATATTTTTATATTATTCCCCCCATTACCAGTATATACCACATGTTTATACATACAAGAATCTCTTTTAGGTCAAACCACTTTGTTCCCTTGGTCATATTGCCAATGCTGCACAAATCGCAAACTATTGAGATCTTTGTAATGGTATTTGATCTGTGATAGAGCAAGTCTCCCCACATTATTGATTTTTAAGGAATTTTTAATAGATTACATCTTCTACTGAAATATAATTAGTATCTTTTATATATAATTCACATACAAGTTAATTCATCTTTTTAAAATGTATAATTAATTGCTTGTTTTTTGAAATATATATAAATAGACATATACATTATGTTTCTGAGACTTACTCAAGTTGTTACATGTAGTTATAGCCCTTTTTGCTGTGGATTATTGCTTTACATAATAATATCACTAGTAATATATTCAGTTTTAGGCTATTCTTATACTTTTTATTTCTATAATTTCTTTTCGGTTTATTTTAGATCTACACAACTTTCTAGATAGTATTTTATCCCTATGTTTTGGATTTCTTCTTCTCTAGCTTAAGCGTTTTGTGTATTTTTTTATCTTGTTTATAATTATCTTGAGGATCTAGGGATTTTCCTTTTAGTGATTTTCATGTCTTATTTTCTCTTTGTTATGTAATTTTTTGTTATCCTTTGGTTTATTCTTTGTACTCTGCAATTTCTGGGAACAATGTTGTCTTGAATTGATGATGTTCTGTCCTAAGAAGGTTTGAGTTTGCTTCTGCCTGGTACCTGGGTATATAATCTGGGTCAGATTATTGCTCATTTTTTAGGTTGGGAATTCCTTGGGCACTCAAATAATGTAAATTCAAACTGAATTATATGGTTGTGAGTTTTTCAGTAGGGAGTTTTTTCTTTTGTTTTGTTTTTGCATATCCTGTATCCTGGTGAAGACAGATGGATGACACATCACCATTTCCTGTGGCTAGTAGTCATCTTTCTCGTAGCCCTGCCTATCATGGAAGACATAGCCTTGAGGGGTGTTAGCTCTATGCAGTTACTAGATTCCAGCCCTCCACCTTCGGGAAGGAAGCCCAGGGCATTTGGGTATAAAGTAAGGACCCTGGGGGGCTATGCTTTCTAAGATAAGGAAATGTCCCCAGCAAAGTGCTGGCTCATTGCTCTGATATTCATCCCTCTCTCCCTTTTTATGGCTTCAGGTCTTTGCTTACTTTCTCAGCTGTGCATTAAAGCGGCATTTGTTATATTTGATGCAACATTTATAGGAATTATTTTGGAGATTTTGAGAACCCCTAGACTGTCATAATACCAGAAATGGAAAATGGTGATATCTTTGTTAAAGAATTAAATAGTATTTTTTGGATATAAACAACACAAAATCTCATAAAGGAATTCATAGTTCCTGGTGAAGTGTTTCACACTCATAACAATAGGACCATAAAATATTTGCACATCACTTTCATTTAGTTATCAAGAATTAATTAAGCTTTTATTTTATTTTCATGGATTGCCAAGTTTATGATAGCTAACTTCCAAAGATATAAGTAATGTTATGGTTAAACATCATCCTATATAATAGAAGGGTAATATACACATCGACCAAATGATGGAACGACTGGTCACTATGACACACACTGACCACCAGAGAGCAGATGCTCAATGCAAGAGTTGCCCCCTGGTGGTCAGTGTGCTCCTACAGGGGGAGCACTGCTTAGCCAGAAGCCAACCTCACAGCTGGCGAGCACAGCAGCTATGGCGGGAGCCTCTCCTGCCTCCAAGGCAGTGCTAAGGATTTCCAACTGATGGCTTAAGTGGGGAGCAGGCCTAAACCATCAGTTGGACATCCCCTGAGGGCTCCTGGACTGCGAGAAGGCACAGGCCAGACAGAGGGACCCCTTCCACTCCCCTCTCCTTCACCCCTGAGTGCATGACTCCTTTACCATTATACACAATACTACAGTAAATCTTTATGCATACTTTGTGGGTATGTAGTAAACATTCCTGGAAGTGGAATTTCTAGATTAAGATTGAGAGATACATTAAGTTTTTAGCTTTTTTCAAAATGTCCTTGCCATTTATACCAATTTTGTCTCCCATCAGGAGACTATAACAGTGCTTGTTTGCTCATACCTTCATCATCATACCTTCAACGTATCCCATCATACTGCTCTTTGTCAACCTGATATGGGGAAAACAGCACAACCCATTACAGTTAAAATTTGTTTTTCTGTTATTATGCATAAGTAATGAATATGACCCGCAGATAAATGAATAAGTAGCTGATATTCTGGTAGCTTTTGCAATGATGAAAGGATGTGGTATAGGCTCAATTCAGGAGAAGCTTGTGAAATGTACTTTTCCCTTTTGCCGCTCCCACCCTGACATGCTTGCAATAGAAACTCATTTTCAAACTGACCTTATTCAAAGTAAGAGAGGTGTGGTTCCAGTGTGTTAGTTTCAAGGAGTTTCCTCCATGCAGAATAAATAGTGGAACAGAAATGTCACTAAAGCTCTAAGTAAGCAGATTATGAGCTGTCAACAGTGAATACCCAGTACATCCACAATGCAAGAATTTAGTTATAACTATTATGATATTTGACAGAAGGAGAAAATCTGTGTTCACAGCATGTTCCTTAAAAATCTACTAGCTGTTGCTCACCAGTGTGGCTTAGTGGTTGAGCATTGACCCATGAACCAAGAGGTCACTGGTTCGATTCCCTGTCAAGTCACATGCCTGGGCTGCAGGCTCAAACCCTGGTGAGAGGAGGGGAGGTTGTGCAGAAGGCAGCCAATTGCCAGGATTCTTTTCCCAGCCTCACAAAGGGTTCAGCACTGTGGAGAACAGAGCTGATGCCTAGATTCAAGAAGGAGTTCAAAGAGGAAAGATAATTTTGAAAGGCATTGGGGATCAGATCTTCAGCTGAAGGAGCTAGAGACTCACTTCCTTCACTCAGGACCCTGCTTTTACTAACATGACTTATCTTAAGCAAGGTGGAGATAATATACTTCAAAGGGTAAGGTTTCAAAGGGTAGAATACTGAGCATTATCAGTTTGGGGAATAGCCTACAGCTGTTCAGGTGTTTGGCTAACAGGAGGCAATAAAATGCCCTGCGCTATCTGGCAGCAGACTATCATCCTGGTTTGGGGGAAGTGCCACTTAGCAGTTTCCAACAGGTAAATTACATATGTGACTCACTCTTGTTGAGCCCCCCAAGCTTCACCAACCTTTTGGTGGAACTCTTGTAATTATTACATGCTGGAATTGGTTCTTGGCAGCCAATCTCAATGTTTCCCCCTCATCAACATTTCCCTATATCCTTCTCCCTTCCTCTCTCTCTAAAATGAATTTAAAAAAATTTAAAACTAGTTGTTAACCCCACACCCACCCCCTATTTTAGAAAACGGTTGCCACCATTCTAGGCATCACAGAGACCCAACAGAAAAGGCATTATTACTTTATTTTATCTATATGTTTGAAGGAAAAAAAAACCACTTTCTCAGAAATTACTAAGTGGACTTACCTTGAGTATCATTGACCAGAAAGACATCATCTAATATGATAACACTCAGAAGGCTATATAATAATGTAATTATTACAGTGTTGAGTCCTCTGCACATTTTCTCTCAGTTGGCGTGAAAGTCACTGGGGTCCTTGATTGCAACTCTGTCACTATAGTATTTATGGGAAAATGGGCAAGTTCACAAATGAAAATTTGCAACAGAACCTATTCACCAGCTGGGGACTGCTCGATATTGCTACATTTTAAACTTGATACTTGAACATGAATTTTAAAAAAAATAGAAGCAAGTAAATATGAAATAATTCCACTTCTCTGGGATGCAGTCTTTTCAAGGAGCTTGAGAAAAGAATATAGTTTTATTTTATGAACAGCAACAACAGCAAAACTTTGCACGCACGTGTTCCAAGAAAGGGCATTTGATGAATGAAATACTATCATTCTTGATTATAGAGTTATTTATTAGATATCTGGCAGAGTTCCTAACACCTTTTCACCATAACTTTTGTCCATTTCCCTAAATCCACTCATAAACTCTACTGATGAAATAGAAAACCTTAGCCAAGGAGGCTGGCTCTGCTACTCCTCAAAAGTTGATAAAAGATGGATAGGAGCAGCCACCTCTCACAGCTCCTCTTTCCACATGATTCACTTTCTGCCCCTTGTTGGCATAAAGAGATCAGGAGCAATTTTGAAAACTTCTAGTGGAATCCTGAGACTCCACTCAGCACAGCTCAGAGAGCTCAACAGTGACCCTAATTCATGAAAGAAAAGCTCCAGGTTGTGAGAAAGGAAGCACTCCATGGAGCCAACCCTGAAATACCAGCCGACTGCCGACTGCCAGCTGTGCCAGAATTGAGGCAGACCCCTGCCTGGAGCTTACTGTCCTAATTGAAGGAAGCCCAAATAAAGGGGAGGTTTGAGTAAAGAAAAATAGCGGAGGTTTTTTTTTTATGTGAAATCCTCATGAGGAGACTGTTAAGGAACAACATTCAACAGAGTAAATTTGAAGATCTAATTGGGTTTATTAAGTGATTCATGAACCAGGCAGCATTCCATCTAGTAAGTAGAAAAGGGCGCTCAGGGGCGTTGTCAAATGGGAAGTTTTTCTGGGAAGACGCTTGGGGCATGGAAGCTCTTGACAACAAAAAATTAGAGATTATTTTTAGTCCAGGACATCTTCTTTGGATGATGCAGAGGGCCTTTTCTTCCTGTGGGGGAGGGAGTGGAGAGGACCCACATGATAGATGACCCCATTGATTTGACCAGAATATTCCAGATTGCAGTTAGGGCAGGTCTAGGTTTGGACTCTAACATAAGAGAGGCCATTTTGAGGCTTTGATTTTCTCTTTAACGGGACAAAACCTTAGCTGTCATGATTATTGTTGAACCCCACCACATCAGCTTTGAGTTTTTTACAGCCTGGGTAGCATTTTTTTTATTATTATTTTGTTTTTTTGCTTTCTGAGAGTCAATATTTTATTTTGTAACAGCATTATTGCCCAAGGCTACTGAACAGGTCTCATGGACAATGCCTTTCCATTAGCATAAAGGCTATCTGCAATCTTATCTTCTTAATTTGTAGAACACCACACAGTATTTATTTTTTAAAAAATAGATGAAAATATCAACCTTGTTCTTTGTGGTTAAAGAGCTCTCGTGAAATTTCCAGCCTGTCAAATGTGTAAGTGCTAATGTTTTCTGTGCCGAGCTGGCTCGCCCTGTTGCCTGAGGCTCCTTTCTGGTGGCATTCAAATCCATAGAGGAAACAGTTCTCCCACAGTGAAAATGTGCTGTGCTCATAAACTCGGGGCACAGCAACATTCGCTGGTAAACACGACCAAATCAGCAGGGCATGCATGAAACCCAGGGTGACAAACCATTTGCCTTTAGCCACTGCCGTTCTGTGCAAATGATCACAGACTAGATGTCTGGCATGATTTATAACCTCTACAGTCTTTAGCATCTCTCAATTTGTAGCCAACATGCTAAACTAACCCGGAAACGGTAAACCCCATTCCCACCCTTAGACAGCACCACATCCAGATACATGCCTCTTTCACCCTTAAACCAGTGTTCCCCCTTCAGAGGCAGATCCTTCTGCATATATCTGGCATTAATGCAAGTAGGAAAATTGGTAATTTCCAGTATTTTTATTCAGAATATCAGACTAATAAGCAACTTTTAAAATGAACACTTCCAGGTGAGAGATTTCAACAATGTTTTTGCAGATGTGGTGGATTAGAGTGCATATTTTCAGTATTTTAGGAACCTCAAATCATAATCCTTTCCAATTCACCAGTTCATTTTATTCAAAAACATGGTGACAGAACCTGGGCAGGGGTTGTTTGCTTCTGATTTCTAGGTTCCTTTACAACTACATTTAAAGAAAGGTGTTTGTTTGTTTTTAATTAAAGAAAATCAACAAGCCCTGTGATGGCACTGGGCAGCTCTTTTTACTTTGGGCTCCATACGTTATAAAAAGCATACACCCCTGCAATTTTTTATTAAGATGTCCACTCACTTGCACCTGCCTGCATAAGTCTATCTGCAGAGGAATTTGGTAGGCTCGTCTCTGCCAAGGGAGTCTGCTTTCTCGGTGTACCCCTGACCTCCGCCCAGGAGTGGTTCTCACCGTAACCTGTGTCTACCCCTGGTGGCCCTGGAGATGTGATGCTTTATTCTGATGACATTGGCATCATGGTCTTCCTGAATGTGCTGCTTCCCACTGCTGTCTCTCCACTCTGAAGCCACCAAAGGCTCCAGTGAAGCGAGCCCCGGCACATGATAGCTCTCTAGCGACGTTCTCATCAAACAGTGGATATCTAGCTTATCTGAGAAACTGCTTGAGAGGCAGAGGCAGAGAGATGAAAGAGAACAGCAGTCTCACAAGGCTTCACAAGAGAAACTGCTTACTTAAAGAGAATACCTTTTTTCTGATTATAAAACACACAAGCTCATAGTAACATTTTTGAAAAGTACAGAGAAATATAAAGAAGGGGAAAGTCACCATATTCGCACTACCCAGTTAAAGGTTTGGTGCATTTGTATAGTAGAGAAGTTTCTGATTCTCAGGTAAGAAGGAACTTTCTCCTAACCACATAGGTTTTTTAATAACCTTAGATCCTATGTTAAAGCATTTAAATGAGACACTTCCAGTAAGGGAAGTGATTCCAGAAATGACTTTCCGTTCTTCAGCAGATCTGTCCAATTATTCATGCTTAATAGATCCCAAGGACAGAGGATTCCTCTTTCCAAAAATTATATAAAAACAAAAAAGGAAAGTCGTGTTCATTTCTGAAAATGAAGAGAAATATTCAAGAAAGAAATTCCTCAAACTCAGTTTACTTATCCTGCTTTATAATGGTGCTGTGGACACAAGCACAGGTTCTCTGGGTAGATGGTCAGAACAAGTTGCACTGACAGCATGACTGAGCAGCAGTCCCACCTTGACGGTCCCAAGTATACTTCTCGTTGGGGTAAGCTGCCCAACATGATCCCAAAAATGTACAATAGGAAACTGAACATTTTTCCCACATAATTAAGTCTCTTCTAAAATCCATCAATATACCGAGGTGGCCAAAAGAAGGTTTACAGTTGTGAGTATTCTTGTATATTTTTTATTAATTGTATTATTTATTTTTGTTACAAATATATTATGAAACTAACTACTATTTTCACAGTTCATTTAATAAACAAAGAAACTACATTTTAGTAAGTATTTCAAAGAGAAGCAGATGTAATGAAGGTAGTAAAAATTCTTTGTAATTCTATGGGACTTGGAGTTGTTAAAATGTTTTTCTATCATAATAAAAAGTCTGCTTATCTTAAAAACCAATAGTTAAACAGATAATATAAAAAGAATATTAATAATATGAATTCAAGGGGAATTTTAGGTTGGTTCCACAAACTATAAAACTTGGTTAACATCTGTTCTGTACACAGGTTCTAGTTTTAGAATCTAAAACAGAACTAGAATATAAATAGGATCTAATTAGGAACTTATGTGTGACTAGAATCTGGAATCAAAACCATGGGGACATTACTCAGTCAGGAAAGTGTTGTCAAAGCCTCCACTGTCAAGGTTAATAACCTCCCATCCATGTTAGAGTGATTCCAAAAACAACAGTTGTAGAGAGTGAGTGGCATAATTGTAGTCCATTTAACCCCCTTCCAAGTATACATCCTATTTGTAGAAAATGTTGCTTCAGAACAGGTAAAGAATGCCTGCTCAAAATAAGTTCAGCTACCCACAATTCTAATGGTTAAGCTTTTATATGAAAGGCAGTGATAGACATTATTAATATTCCTGTGCAATATTTCATAGAACACAAATGCTTCCTGTTAAAACTCACTGCAAAAAGAGAAAGGAAGTTCTCACATGCACACAGATTCCAACGACTCTCTCAGAGCATCTCAGGAGCTCTTACTGCTTCCTAGAAACTGTTTTTTATAATACTACGAAAAATAACATGATTGAAACATGCAGTTTCTGACACTAACCTCATATCTAATCTCGGTGACTTTATGAATATCTACAAGAGCCCCAAGACCTAATTGCAACTGCAGCTCACTATATATTCATTGAGCTGTTGGTACCAGGTACTTTATGAAGATTCTGTAATGTGGGCTGATAATAGTATGGACCAAGTTCCCGTAATTTGCTAATGTCTGTTTACTTATTTGTAATATTTATGGTCATACATAGAATCCAGTGATTATCTACGCTAAGGGGCAGAAAATTCATTTCTAAAGGATGACAGTAAATATCAGCATGTTGCCAGTTGAATTTTCAAAAACATATTCAAGAACTAACTACCAGCAGCTAAGGGGGAAAAAAGCACACAATGAAATAGAATCATTCAGAACAAGGAGTCTATGGAAAATGAGAAGACATGGACCTTTAGGAATTGAAGTTGTATCTGAGGTTATGTGGAGCATGCAGGGTCCATCGGGAGAGGAAAGCTAAAGGAAGCTTTTTACTTGGTAGAGAAAGTGACCAAGACCAACAGCTGTGGGTATCCGGGCGCATCCTCCACAGTGGCTTCCAAGCCAGACCTTTGTCACACGAATGTGTGTTCAGTACTTTCACTTATAACATGAATATACTTTAACTCTCACTACAAAACATCAGGTGCTTTCAGAGGCAGGGCTGTTATCTAACAAAGGATTTATTTGTTTGTTTTGCTTATTTCCTGAACTGACAATTGTTGGAAGAGGGGGGAAATGGGTCCAGAGCTCCTGGAATGTGAAGCCCAGGGAACTCAATGGTCCCTTACAACCGAAGTGTTTTATGAAATCACTTTGAAATTTTTAGCATTGTTTTGGTGGCAAGAGTCTGGTTTTCACTTGGTTTTCCTGTGCCTCCACCAGCCTAGTGCAGTCTGCAACAGATTTGGGTCATCAGTATTATTGGACATATGCATATCACTGCATGTATTGGTTTTTTTATTGGTATGCAAGTAAGTTCCGTAGAATTCCCAAGCTCTTTTCCTTAGTATGGCATTTCTATTCCTTCTTGATGTGGTCCCAGGTGCCTTCTGGCTTCCTCAGAGGAACCCTTCAGCACCACTCTGGAAATCCTCTTCTCTAAGACCCAGGCCACCCTGTATCTTCCCAGTATTCCTGCAGCTTTCCCACTGAGGATACTGCATATTACTTCTGCCTCTTGTCTCCTGAAATCTTTCTGACTCTTCAATGCCCAATTTTGATCTGCCTCATTCAGAGAGAACACCACTTCTCTGAGCATCCAAACACCAAAGATTGCCATTTCACTTTAGCTGACATGTGATTGAGGCTTGTGTTATAACTAGTTCATCAGTTAGTTTCCCATGCTGGATTATACACCCCTTGAAGGCAGGGGCTGCTTTATTCTTTAACCTTCTTCCCCAGCACCTAGCATGCTAGAGCAATGAAAAGAAAGTTCTGAACACTATACTGGGCTCACACAATTATGACCTACTTTTCAAAATTTTTCTTTTTTGCCAAAACAAAGAAAAGCAAAAGCAATTCATCTTATTTTTATTGCATTTTCAAGTTTACTCTGTACCCTTGTGGTCCAGGCAATCATATTTCCCCAAAAACTTATTGAAAAAAGGGGGGCGGAGTACAAATTCTGATTTGTGAAGATAAATGACTGAAATTTTATTATGATGTTTTCATACTACTGATAAATCATCTTTGCCTGAAAATTATATTGTTTGTGGTGAAGGCATGTAGTTAATTTTATTCAATTATTTTGTTTACAACAGAAGGACCAAGTGATTAAAGGAGGGAGTTTTATGCTGTGTACCTCACAGTTTCAGTAAAACAATAATTTTTTCCCCTTCGATACATTTATTATCTGCCTGAAAACCATGGACTCTGGCTTAGGCTAGCACAACTGTATTTTTCTTTATTACGATAAACACCTTTAATTACCTTTCTTCAAACTACTTTGTTGAGACACACAATGTGTTTGCCTCCTGAGGTGAGCGTGAAAAAGAGTCCCAGCAGGGCTGAATTCTACAGTAATTAAAGAAAAGCTGAAAAGGTCAAATATCAGAATGGGGTAAATCTCAGGCAACTCCTGAGAACTCTGGGCCAGTCATTGACTTGATTATTGAATAAATCTTGTATTTCTTCTCAACCTCGTGCCCACGTGAGGTGGGAAACGCATGACATCTTCAGTTAACACCTGTTTTATTTCCTTGCCTTCTTCAAACTGTTGAGTGAATTTCTAACAATAAAGCCAGAAAGAAAATAACATGAAGGTTGTTAGACAAGCAGTTCCAGAATCGAGGCTGGGTGTCCATTTTTTGGACTTGGCCTCCCCATGTCAATGAAATGTATCAAATACACAGGGAACTCCTGTTATGCATCAGCCAATGGGCTAGGTATTAGGGACACAAAAGAACTAGAAGGCATGCTGTATACCCTAATGGGGGGCATTGTTTAGAAAGAAAAGACAGTCTTGTAAATAAGTAAAATAAATTGTGAGCAGCTGTAGTGCCCCCAGGAGATGTGGGCAGTCTGTCTGCTGGGAAGGCATCAAGGAGGCGTTTTAGATATAGTGCCCCTTCACCCTCTCCCTGAGTCCTGAGAGATCAGAGGAGTTTCCAGGAGGCCAGTGGCAGAGAGAGGCACACCTGACTTCTAAAGAACCAGGGCTTCATTTCCACTCTATTGAACAAATATTATCATGCATCCCTACATGCCACTGAGCAAGCCAGCCACTGGGGACACACTAGTGAACTGGCAACTCATTGTTTCCATTTTTCAGGACTAGAGTCAAGGATATGGACAGGGCATCAGGCCAGGCACAGTGGAGGCACCTCACTCAGGCCTGGGGAGTCAGGACAGTCTCCCACAAAGGCCCTGGTGAACTAGTTGGGACTGAGGAAATGAGTCAGACATTGTGCACCTGCCCTATCTTTCCCCTCTTCTGTTGTCACAAAAGCAATACCAGCCTGCCTCCCTCTGCTCTGTGGGTAGGAAGGGTGGGCAGGGAAGATAAGACCAAGTGGCTGCTCTGTAGGGCATTGAGGTGCCCTCTCGTGCTCCCTCTTCCTCCCTGCCCCACGCCATTCTTGCAATGGCACCCTTGCTACTCCTTTCCCTTCCCCATTCAAGCGTTCCAATCAGTCCAGGAATTACATGGAAACTTGTCACCAAGCATCTTTAATTAAGACTATAAGATGACAGTAAAGGGGTGTGGTAAAATGATGAACCCCACACTCTCAGAATTACATATACCTAAATGTACCCAATTATATACAAGGATCAGAGTGACATCCAGTATTGCTTCTCCCCGTGGTAATAGTTACCTTGGGACAGTGGTCAGCAAACTGTGGCTCGCGAGCCACATGTGGCTCTTTGGCCCCTGGATTGTGGCTCTTCCACAAAATACCACAGTATGGGTGAGTCTGTTTTGAAGAAGTGGTGTTAGAAGAAGTTGAAATTTAAAAAATTTGGCTCTCAAAAGAAATTTCAATCGTTGTACTGTTGATATTTGGCTTTGTTGACTAATGAGTTTGCCGACCACTGCCTTAGGAATATGGCTCTGGGAATACCCGAGTCCTGTCAGTACCCCATGCTGTTTCTTGCAGGGCTGTCCTGGAATATCCATATTTTTTCTTTGCAGTTTTATTAATGCTACCAGAGCTTTCAGCCAGTTTTCATAAACTCCGAGAGGGGCTGTCCAGTCAGTGCTCACATCTCCCTAACACAAGCCCTGTGTCTGACGTCCCTCACAGTCACACACTCAGCCAGATCATCAGTACGATGGAAACTGTGACTGGAATAGACTTTTCAAAATCCTGTTGTCAGGAAGAGCTCCTTCACGCTCTTAAATCAGAGCTTAAACAGGTTCCCATAAGTGATGCACCAGGATACTGCTTCTGTGGCACCTGTACATATCCCATAAGTGGGAGTAGACCATCATATCATCAGCACTTCTACAATGGCTTTGTAAGAATACTAGAAAGCAAAGATAAGTTGTTCCTCATTAAACCTCAGCTCCACAGTATTTTCAGAATCACCCATTCCCAGTATTCCCATTTCCAAACCCAAATAAGAAAAGATGAAACAAAAGTCTCTTGAGTAATACAGAAAACACAGCATCCACTTGGTAATCACCAACATTAAATGTAGGGGGAGAGAGGTGCTCTGTGTCTAAGTGTTACTAAATTCCAGTGACCTAGTTTCCAGCCCAGGAAGCACACTCCTGTGTGTCGGGGTGATTAATGGCACAGTTTATGCAGCTCATTGGTCATACTTTAATTTGTTTAAATAGTCATCTGTTGTTTTGTTATGATGAATCTGCATTTCTTTTATTTATATTTCCCCTGGAGTGTTTCCTCTTGTCGATCAGAAGATGTTTCTCTGAATTTGGGAAGAAATACTCAGTGACTTCTTAGGTAACAGTGTCCCCTGGTTGCTCAAGGTCATAGAACATGAGGCATCAATGACATTTCATACTGAGAGACGCCCACATTGCATCATCTGGCTTGGGGAAGACATCATGGTGAGCTCAGGAGCGGCCAGCTTAGAGGTTTAATTAGTCTTCTGATTGGTGACAGAAGAAACCACTGGGCAAAGTTGGATGTGGTTTGAGGGTCTGGGGATTCCTTTAAAAGCCATGTAATGGTCATTTTTGTTTTTGTGTTTGTGGGTGTTTTTGTTTTGTTTTGTTTTGTTTTGTTTTAGAGAGGAAGAAAGAGAGAAAGAGGAACACTGATGTGAGAGAGAAACATCTATCGCTTGCCTCCCATATGCACCCTAACCAGGGATCCAACCTGCAATGCAGGTATGTGCCCAACTGAGAATTGAACCTGCCACCTTTCGGTGCATGGGACATCACTCCGACCACCTGAGCCACACTGGCCAGGACAATGCGTCAGTCTTTTAACACCCACCTCCGGTAAGCCCTCCCTCTTTATGTACATTCATCATTTAAACTTTTAGTTGGAAATTCCAGAAATTTGAATTGTGTGAATATTCCTCCCAAATAGGAAACTCTTCAAACATGGACTGTGCATTAGTGTTGAAGAAAAGGAAGGTCAGGAGAGGTCCTGTAATGAGATCCTTTTCTAACCAAACTCTGAGATCTTGTTCAAATAGAGGGATGCCTGCCCTTGACACTGTCCAGAACATAACAATACCCAGATGGAGAAAATCATGCCTTTTTAAGCTGTGGCCCTGAGAGGACTACTTGCCAAAGAGAATGCTTCATATTTCTCCCACCAGTGAATCACTCTATGTGTATCAAGCCATACACAAGCCTTTAAAATGTAAGAAATCACTATACATAGCCCGAGAATGGATCCTTGGAGAGCTAGCTAGATGTAAAATGGAAACTTCCAGAAACCATGGAGGTTAAAGTTCTCCTTCACAGGTAAATAAACTTATTTGGCAAACGTGGCCTCTATGCCAGTCAGTCATGTTTCTTCATCTGTTACTCTCCTCCCTCATCTCTGAGCCCCACTCACAGACACAAGGTGTAATGTATACACACCTCTAGTTATGAAAGAATCTATGTGTGATATTAGAACCCTAGTTTCCCCAAATTTTCTAGCCTTATGGGCTACCTTTGCTATCAAATATACTGTAATTCTCCATGATGCCTGACTGTAAGAAAGCCATCATTCTTTCCAGTATTATCAAGGACTCCTGGGAGAGTGTGGAGCTGATCTGGAGGTCACCTCCCCCTCCTATTCCCAGCTTTCTAACACTCAGCACTGAATGTGTTATGGTCATGGCTTTTTTCTGCATTATTTGGCCCTAAACATGGACACTATAGCCCAACTAATATCCTATTATAACATGTTACAGGTTATTACTGACATTGAAATCATTAAATGTCACATGGATATTATTACTACTAAAGTACAAAGTACAAGAAGTTCTTCATAGTCAACTATGACTTTCCTTGGGCCAGACCAGCAAACCAGGTTGTCAGGACTCATTCTCCCACTTTCTCCTTTGTCCGGGTTCCATGGGCAGCATTGTATATTTGAGGCAGCCACTGGGAGAAGCAGATACTTCCTATTACCCTGTTTCTCTCAGAACAGTCAAGGGTCCCTGTCCCAACCTTTCTTCTAAATTATTTACAGTCTTTTTTTTTCCATTTAAGAGAGAGAGAGAAAAACATGGATTTGTTGTTCTACTTCTGTATGCATTCATTGGTTGCCTCTTGTCTGTGCCCTGACCAGGAAGCCAACCCACAACCTTGGTGTATGGGGATGATATTCTAACCAACTGAGCTGCCCAGCCAGGGCCTTTGTTCCCTTTTTTTTATTTGTCATCTGTAATAACCTGTTTGGTATTCTCATCACTGTAACTAAATTATGAGTGAACCCCTAGTATTTCTATCACTTACATTCTAACAAAGGAAGATTTGTAATTATTTAAAGTGAAAGAAAACAGCAATAGCTCTCTCATAAAGAGGTGTTTGAAAGCAAATATGTCTGGAAATGATAACCCAGAAAGGCAAGAAATATATGTGTGGTTATATGACAGACCCTAATGTGTTTAGAGGCTTGCTACCATGTTAGTATGTGAGGCCTCCTTAGCATTGTCACATTATTGTTTGCTTCATCACGCAACATGTAGGACTTTCTGACTTGGGAGGAGGAGGTAAGGGCCTGAGCACATGTGCAAGCACAATGCAGGCAGCCTGTACCACTTGCCTTCCGGAAATGGTGACTTTGAGGAAATAATAAAATAAAGAAAGTCTTCTCCGTGGAGCAAAACCATGAAAAGTATTCCGTGTGTGGGAAATAATGTGGGAAGCAGCTTGAGTAGTATAATGAGCACTGAGTTCGGAATGCAGAGAGTGAAGAGGGCTCTCATCCCAGTCACCGTTTTTGCCAGTCTCCACATGTGGGGAAAACTCATTTCATTTTCTGGGCCTTAGATTCCTCATTTTAAAAACAGAATTTGAACCAGATACCCTCCCACTCCTTAGAGAGCTCTAAACTGTTTAAAACTGTTATGTGCCAATAAAATTTAGAACCCTAATCACCTTGCTACAGGCTAGCAAGATCCCACATGTAAATATAATAACTCTGCAGATCAGTGCCTGAGGTTTACCGAAAGCTAAATATGTCGTCAAAACCAAATTGTATAACTACTTTTTGACACTTATCACAACCCGCTCCCACACTATTAATGTCCAAACATATCCTCTAAATGGAGGCTATATCCACTCTCCCCAGAGCTTTCTCACAGGTGAATAGAGGCCTTGGTGCAAAATGTGGAGCAGTTACTAAACCGAGGACTGAGCACTAACAAATCTCACTCTAGCCCTAATTTTCTCCCCGGGTTTTCATATGACTATATGAGGAAAGCAGGAGATTTGAGATCTTAGCAAGGCTAAACAGAACTGATGAGAATGTGAGACATAAGATCTACTGAACAGCCCAAATCAGCCCTGTCTGAAAGATCTCTCTTCCTTCCAAGGCTCATGTAGGTTAATAACTAATTTTCTCAACATAACAGCATATATGGAGATTGTCATGGTAACTGGATGCAAAGTTTAGCCAATGGAATTTATGTAGCACTTTTATATTTCCCCAGCTAATCTCTTTTCCATTTCACCAATTTGGGGGGCGGGAGGTTATCTGTTTACCAATTAAGGAGGCATCCAGTATGGGCAATGATTATGGAATTATGGAATTTTATAATTGGAACAGATTAAAGGAGTCATTCAGTCCCTTATTTTCCTACTCATCAAATCAATATGATTGCCAGGGAATTTGATAAAAATAAAGATTTTTAGTCTTCACTTCAAACTATAAAGTCAGAATTTTTTCAGAGACAAGAGAATCTATATTTTTAACAAATATCCCAATTAATCATATCATCAAGCAACTTTGGGAAACACTGATCTAATCTCATGATTTCCCTTTGTAGATAAGGATGTTCATTTGCTTATGCATGCACCATATGGAAAAAAAAGGAAGAAAGGATTTCATAGTCTTGACAGGATAATCGCCTAAAAGAATTAACAGACATTAAAATGTATTTCTGATATAGTTGAAACCCTCAGCTTGGGTGCTTCCAGCTTCCAGGACTCTTAACTTTGCTAAGTCCAAAATGGCAGTGGTTATGTGACATAATAACAGGAGTCCATTGACATTCTCCAGCTCCCAATTCCACTCTTCTCTCCCCCTCCTCCCACCCCTGCTGAACAGGGACCTGCTGAGAAGGATGTGCTCTGCCAAGAAGATTTGGGTCTCCTTTTGGGTCACACCCTTCCCTTTGAGGAGGTGTTCATTTGAATGGGTTTTTGTCATCCTACTTAATGTATTTGTAAATTTTCTCGTTTGAGTATTCTGGTCAGGTAATGGTGAACTCAGCAAAGTAAAGACATGTGCAACTCCAAAGTTCTACACTTAATGTCAGTTATAAATTTCACCAAGTAGCTAGAAAAGCAGCTATAATAAGGGATGTTCTAATTAGTCTCAGAGGCATTTTGCTGCAGAAAATATGGGAATTTATTTCTTTTGTAGAGTTTGCTAATTGCCCCCAACAATAAATATGAATTGCTCTTGGTATACTTGCAGAAAATATATGTCTTTGACTTCCAGCTGGGACACTCTGGAGATATGAAGGAAGTTTCAAAAAACAATATTTTGAGCAGCTAGAGAGAACAATTACAGGGCCTTTGAAATGAAAATACATAACATATTCTCTCTATATACATACCCTAAAAGCACTTCGGGAATCTATGGAGATACTGTTTCCACCCTACAGCTGATGGCATCCATAAATATCAGTCCAGCACTCTATATTGATTAGTTTTAAACATGCAAATGTAATACCAGAGCTGACTGTCACTTCAAGCAATGCATGGTCATATTTTATTCCAGGTATACCTTTATATAATACTAGGGGCCCAGTGCATGAAATTCATGCACTGGGGGGGGCGGTGCGGAGTCCCTCAGCCAACCTGACCCTTCTCACATACTGGGAACCCTCAGTGGATGTCCTGACAGCTCACCCCCGGCCTGCCCAAGGCTTTTAGCCTTGGGCACCCAGCGATCACCCTGCGATGGGGCCAATGCCTGGCTCTGCCCAGCCCCAGCCTGCCCAAGGCCATCTTGGTTGGGCGTTAATTTGTATATCACTCCTGATTGGCTGGTGGGCATGGCTTGTGGGTGTAGTGGAGGTATGGTCAATTTTCATATTACTCTTTTATTAGGCTACTAGAGGCATGGTGTACAAAATTTGTGCACAGGGTTGGGGGGGAGCAGTCCCTCAGCCCAGTCTGTACCCTCTCCAACCTGGGGATGTCAATCCCCCTAGAGGGATGTCCAACTGCCCATTTAGGCCCAATCCCACCAGGCATCCCACTCACAATCCAACTGCTTGCCTGCCTGCCTTCTTGATTGCCTCTAACCACTCCCCTGCCAGCCTGATTGATGTCTAACTGCTCCCCTGCCAACCTGTTTGCCCCTAACTGCCCTCCCCTGTCAGTCTGGTAACCCTGAACTGCCTTCCCCTACAGGCCTGGTACCCTCTAACTTCTCTCCCCTGCAGGCCTGGTCACCCCCAACTTCCCTCCTCTGCCAGCCTGGTCACCCCTGACTGCCCTTCCTGCAGGCCTAGTCCCTCCCAACTGCCCTCCCCTGCTGGCCATCTTGTGGTGGCTATCTTATGTCCACATAGGGGCAGGATCTTTGACCACATTGGGGCAGCCCTTTTGTGTGTTGGAGTGATGGTCAATCTGCATATTTCTCTTTTATTAGATAGGATAGAGGCCTGGTGCCCTGAAGGGTCTTCCAGATCAGAGTGGGGATTCCCTTGGGGCATGGGGCAACCTGGTGAGGGGCCTGTGATGGTTTGCAGGCCAGCCACTCCCCCCAGCCACCCAAGTAGAGGCCCTGGTATCTGGGACTTATTTATTTTCTACAATTGAAACTTTGTGGAGCCAAGCCTTCTACTCACTCTGTGGTGGCAGCCATTTCTGTTGTGATTTATGATTCTTCTATAATTGAAACTTTGTAGCCTAGAGTGGGGGCCTAGGCCAGCCAGGGCTGTAGAAAGCTTGGCTTCCTCCACAACCCTACCCTCCTGCTCTCTCCAGCTCCGTGGCTGCCACTGTATCTGTTGGGATTCTTTAATGAAACTTTGTAGCCTGATGTGGAGACCTGAGCGGCAAGAGCAGGAGGAAAGCTTGGCTTCCTCCATTGCCGGAGAAACCCAAGCCTTCCTCCTGCTCTCTGTAGCTACAGCCATCTTGGTTGGGTTTATTTGTATATTCGCTCCTGATTGACTGGTGGATGTGGCTGGTGGACATGGCTTGTGGTTGTAGTGGAGGTATGGTCAATTTGCATATTACTCTTTTATTAGATACTAGGGACCTGGTGCATGAAATGCATGCAGTGGGGGTGGGTTATCCCTCAGCCCAACCTGCCCTCTCACACATACTGGGAGCCCTCTGGCTGAGGCTTTAGGCCTTGGGCACCCAGCTATCACCCTGCAATGGGGCAGATGTCTGGCTCCATCCCAGCCCCTCCCCCCACCTCTCCGGCCAGGGCCTTAGCCCCAGCCAACTTTCCCCCAGCTAGCCTGGGCCTCAGCCCCACCCGCCCAGGCCTGGGCGGCCTCAGACACGCCCCCAAGGCCCAGGCTGCCTCAGCCACACACCCCAGGCCTGGGCCACCTCGGCCACTCCCCCACACTCCTGATTACCTGGTGGACTTGGCTGGTGGGCGTGGCTTGTGGGTGTAGCGAAGGTACGGTCAAATTTGCATGTTATTATTTTATTAGATAGGAGGATTTTCAGGAACTCTGTGAAGGCCCCCAACTGCTGGATGATAGAAGTTAAGAAGTTGTTAATGTGACCAAACTATGACAATAAGACCAATTATCTACATATAATCCCCAAGGAATGTTTGCAGTGCTGTTTTATGTTTGGCAGAACTGTATTAAGGAGAAGTTTTAAGTGATTGGAATTATGTTTGCAAACTAGGCTGGATGTATTCTTAATAACATAAAGCCTTTCTATTGGAAATTCTTTTAGAGCAGCCATGGGCTAATTTCTAACCCATCGGAGTGTGCTGGGGACATAGCACCCTTTCAGGAGCTGTCTAGGGGTTTGCTTGTGCCTGTGTTGCTTCCCAGCAGCTAGAGCCCAGTCAGTTTGCAAGTCCTGCTGGTCCTCCTGGAGCTTGTCTTCATCCTCTTTAGACCTCGGTAATTTTAACTATTCGGTATCATCAACAAAGATTTGACAATTGAGCCTCAGTAAAATCAGAAACTACAATTGCAATTAGAGATTTTTTAATCATTGTACACATTGTATTGTTACATTGGGAGAGTATTGGGATCTAATTAAAGGAAAGGGAAATTGTTCATTTGCTTAGTATGTCATTTTTTTCTTTTAAAGTATGAAGTTAAAGAAAAGCTTGATTATCTTTGATAGTTGCAATTATCTACCAACGCGGAATACAGAATATACCTGATGCAGAAATTCGGTGTCAAGAAATGCTTGAAAAAATATATAATTACAGTGAGATTTAGAGGATTAGGAATTTTCTAGGGTTTTTTTTAATACATATTTTTAGTTTTTCAGGGTCTTGGCCTATTCTTTGTATGGTTGTGAAAAACATGCTTACTTTGGTAACAATTTTATGTATCCAGCTCTTTTTCAGCAGCTGGTAAACCTTGTTCTTGTACTGTAATGTGAAACATACAGTGTAATTTCATTTAGATGAAGTTCAATAACATACAAGAACTCAACAATTAAATGGTTACAGTTACAATACATGGTTGACCATAAAGAAAATCACAGGGAGGAGTCCAGATTCAGAAAAACAGTTTCATCTAAATCAGGAGGAAACTGGTGGAATCAGGTCAGGCACACAGCATGAAAGAAAAATTACACCAGATACTTGTTTACAATGGCAGGGAACACTTCAGTCAGGATATTGCAATAGAGTCAATATTGTTGCAATAGGAGAGAGAGCAAAATCCACTCCCTTGACCCATTGGCAGTAGAGTAAGCAAAGGGTGAGCCAGGGGAAAGGTACTGAAGAAGCTTGGGCCATGTGATGGGCCATCAGTCTTGCTAACTTGCTGTATGGCAGTCAGTCTCCTACCCTCTGAGAAACAGAGCCCTATCTTTCTTCATGATTACATTTCAAAGGAATGATTCCCAAGTCACTGAGAAAGACATGCCTGGGATGCAGAAGAGTTACATCTCAGAAGCAGAGGGAAAACCATGGCAACTTTCCTGCTTTTGTCTTCTCTAGTGTTTATTTTACCTGGTGGTTTATGGGACATTTCTTTTTCCCCTTTACCATCATTCTAATGGGGGCTGTCAAGGGCAAACAAAGACTTTGATTCTCTAAGACAAAGGAACACAGGGACCTGGAATCATGAAAGGCCTATCCAAAGTTTAGTGAGTTGAGCAGGGTATTACCACCTCCTGCATCCACAGGAGCTTCTGAGGTGATGCTAAGGTTCTTTTCCCAAAAGGTGGGTGGATACACAGCTGTTCAACTTCTATATACATCAAACATTTTCTTTAGTATGTAGTAGAGACAGAAATGATATTGAGCACTACTTACTAGAAATAGTAGTATGCAAAAAAAGATGGAAATGATGTTTAATACCACTGAATAGGAGTATTAATAGCATTCAGGAGAAGCAGAAATGGCCATATGCTTTGCCCAGGATCCATGTGGGGAGGGCTAATAGGGGCAGAGATTGCCAGGTGCACAATGTGTTTCCCTGTGCTGGGTTTGCTAAATGTTTCTCTATTGTTCTTACTGGCTGTACTCCTCCCCTTTTAAGTAAAGGACAGCACTTTTACCCTTGATTTAGTGACTCAGGCAGGAGCATTAATTGTTTCTTCCTAATATCACAATAAACCCATATTCCCTAAGGCTACGTCACTCCCTGGAACTAAGTTAGCTACTTAGGGAAGATCATTCAACATGGCCAGGTCTCCAGGGTAACATTGCCGGCTTTATTGTTGCAAGTCGACAAATCACCTCCCATCTGTCTAGGCTGACTGTGTTACTGCAGCTGCACTGCCCTAGATGGTCCCCTCGTGGTCTGAAAGAATTAATGTGCTTCCCTAAGCATCCAACTTAAGGAGAGCCTTCAGCATTGGAGAAAACCCACCTGGCAAAGAAATTCTGGAATGTAGAATGCATGGAGCTTCTTCAGCTGAGGTCATGGCTCTGTCCAGTGGGTCATGGACGGTCCATCTAAGTCTCACTTAAAGAGCTTAGTGATATACACAGAGGCTACTGAGAAGCTACGGTTTAGAGGAAATAGCATCAAGGTCATGTGGCCAATCACAGGAATGGACCAGTTTCATGCTATGCATGTCACTACATAGCATCCACTGGAAAGTTAGCTGGGTTTGGGGAGCTAAGGAAAGGCTAAGGATATTTGAAACCCAGCGTTGGGTAACACTTTGCCATGTAAGCAGCTTTAGTGAACACACACCACATCCAGTGGCCACACACTAGGACATGAGGGTCTCCTCTAAAGTTTCAGTGGTGTCAAAGCATCAGCATGATCACTTTGGTTTCTACCAAATTTGTTCACAAATTGACTTAAAATATCACTGTTGTGGCTACCTCCCAAATCACTAAACACAGGCTTTAATAGGAAAGATTCTGTTCTTCCTATCAAAGCAGCTTTGTTCCTTGGGCATAAACAAAACTATCCTTTCTCTCTCTAAATTGGCCAGAGAGCCAACCTTGTATAAATAAGGATTTCTTAGCTTTGACTTTAGATGTCAGCTCTTTCTCCTGAGGTTTTTACCTACTTAAAATTCACGTATTGCTCTTCAACTTCATATGTAGCTTCAGGCAAAGTTTGAATTTGTGAAATGAAAACATGTGCCCAAAATAAGCTCAGGGGAAGCAAAAATAAGGCAAATAAATGGAAAATCCTCCAAAATAAGCAAAAGCATTAAAATGATAATGCTCCAACTGTCTGAACTAGCTTCAAAATAATGTGCTCAAGATAAGCTTAAACTTGGGAGACACTCTCTTAAGCCTTAAAGTAAAAGCAGAATATTACCTTAGATGAAACTTCTATATTATTTCTGTTGTCTGGATCCATCATTAGATATTTTAACTTATAGAGCCTTCACATCCATATTTTTTAATTTCCCAGGTGATTCTAATATGCGGTCAGGATTAAGACACCTACATGAACAATATTTGGAAACTGTTCAAACAGATGTTGCCTGCTCTCTTCCTCTCAGTACAAATTCTACCAAAGAATTCACCCCTTCCCAGACATACACACACATGCATGCAATGTGAGCACACACTCCAAATTTTATTCATTTGTCTGGTTTAAATTTTCCAAGTTTCATTCATTCATGTGGTCAAGTTGAATTTTGGCTTTGTGCAAGGAGCCAGTTTTAGCTTTGCCCGAGAAGCTCCCAGTCTCAATGTAGAAACAGTATTAAGGAGCATGGAAATGGGAAAAACTGCAGTGGAGGGAGGGCAGATGAAAAGTGAGCAATTATTGTTCTTATTTTTAAAAAGAATTAATTTCCAATTTTCTAACAGTTCTGACCTTTCTTCACACTGACATTAAATACTAGATTGGCTCATTCATATGCAGGGGGAAAAAAGATGTAAAAATGGACTCATACTTAACATTTTTGGTAATTGTACATTCTGGACTTCCACTTTCCACTGTGACTTTTGTTTATAGTTCAGAAATGTATGGCCTGAATAAATAGAAATAGTTCCTAAATAAGCCAAGTTTCCATGAAACTATGTGACCCTGTCTGGCCCCACCAAGGCTTATGACCCATCTAAAAACAAGATTGAGCCGAGACCGGTTTTGCTCAGTGGATAGAGCATCGGACTGTGGACTGAAGGGTCCCAGGTTCGATTCTGGTCAAGGGCATGTACCTTGGCTGCCAGCACATCCCCAGTAGGGGGTGTGCAAGAGACAGCTGATCGATGTTTCTCTCTCATCGATGTTTCTGACTTTCTATCCCTCTCCCTTCCGCTCTGTAAAAAATCAATAAAATATATTTTAAAAAATAAAAACAAGATTAACATGACTATGATTATCATCTCATTGGAAGGGACATTCATACTTATATAGCAAACTACTATGCTTCCAGGCAAACCAACCGCTAAGCAGTTCCAGGCAAATGAATATTAGCCTTTCAGAAAACACACCTTATAGAGAAGGTGAGCCCACAACTGCAATTAACAGAAAAAGCTGTTTCAATGGGGCAGCCCCCACGGTAAGCTTCCAACCCCTGAATAGAAGGCGTGAAGGGGAGGGTAGTTGGGGGAAACCAGGCCAGCAGGGGAGGGCAGTCCAGGACTACTGGCTCCCAAATGACTCCTATACACACAGAGATGTGGCTACAGAGGAAATAACATTGAGTTTTAATAAGGTGCCACTTGAAAGACATGGAAAGCTATAATGGCCATAGACAGGGAGCCATTTGGGAGTTTAAAAGAACAGAGAACCGTGGCATCCCGCCCTGGATTCATCTAGGCCTCCTTTTTACTACTGCTACCCAAAAGGAAAAAACAGAGAGGGTAAAACATTTTTTCTAAAATGTGATCCTTTCTCTAGTGGTTTCTTTATTTATATTCAAGGGTGAGGGAAAAATGAGTTTACAGTTGTGAGTACATAAAACACAGAGTTTATTCTTGTATTATTAGTTGTTAGTTACTGTATTACTAGAGGCTCAATGCATGAAATTTGTGCACGAGATTAGGGGTGTCCCTCAGTCCAGCCTGCACTCTCCCCAATCTGGGACCCCACAAGAGATATCCGACTGCTGGCCCAGTAACCCCACCAGCAGTCAGACATCCCTCTTACAATCCAAGACTACTGGCTCCCAAATGCTCACATGCCTGCCTGCCTGATTGCCCTTAACCACTTCTGCCTACCAGCCTGATCATCCCCTAACCACTCCCCTGACAGCCTGATCGATACCTAACTGCTCCCCGGCCAGCCTGATTGTCCCTAACTGTCCTCCCCTGCCAGCCCTGACTGCCCCCAACTGCCCTCCTCTGTTGGCCCAGTAATCCCCAGCTACTCTCCCCTGCAGGCCTGGTCACCCCTAACTGCCCTCCCCTGCTAGCCTGGTTTCCCCCAACTGCCCTCTCCTGCTGGCCTGGTCCTCACCTAACTTCCCTCCCCTGTAAGCCTGGTCCCCCAACTGCCCTCCCCTGCTTCCCTGTTCACCCCCAACTGCCCTCCCCTGCCAGCCTTCTTATGGTGGCCATCTTGTGTCCACATGGGGGCAACCATCTTTGACTACATGGGGGCAGCCATCTTGTGTGTTGAAGTGATGGTCAATTTTCATATTACTCTTTTATTAGATAGATTTATTTGTATTACAACTGTAAACCTACTTTTGTCTGCCCCTATATATATGTGATTATCATTCTACACAAATGGGGCAAATGTACAACTAACATAGATTATGAGGAATTTCAGAATACAAACTATGTTCAGGGGAGTAAATTATTAATATAGTTTCAAATGATTCATTGTAAATTATCTCAAGTTTAAAATACTCTCTATTAAGAACCCACTTTGGACCAAATATTATGCTAGGTATCAAGATGAAACAGGTAGAATGAAGCAAAACCCCTACTGAAAATGTACAATTAAAAAGTACCCCCCAGAAGTTTGCAATGTACCCTGACAAACTCTTCTATATATTCTGAAGCTACAATCCATCCTTTATCAGACAAGGCCTCACAGAGAACCTTTATCAGCCAAGTGCCATGCTCTGTCCTTGGTGCTGAAAATGTTGAACGCTCACCTCAGATTACAAAAGGCTATCACAGTTAGCACCCATCATTTTGCTTGATTTCTTTCTTTCCAAAAATTATGGTTTAGGAAACCACATAACAAAATATACCATCTTAACCATTTTGGGTTTTTTTTGCTTTTTTTAAATATATTTTATTGATTTTTTACAGAGCAGAAGGGAGAGGGATAGAAAGTCAGAAACATCGATGAGAGAGAGACATCGATCAGCTGCCTCTTGCACGCCCCCTACTGTGGATGTGCCTGCAGCCAAGGTACATGCCCTTGCCGGAATTGAACCCCGGACCCTTCAGTCCGCAGTCCGACGCTCTATCCACTGAGCCAAACCGGTCTCGGCATCTTAACCATTTTGAAAGGCACAGTTCAGTAGTCTTAAGTATAGGTACATTGTTGTGCAACAGACCTCCAAAACATTTCCATCTTGCAAAGCTAAAACTGTAAGATTCTTAAACAAAACCACTGATGGGAGATATCTAAATATTTAAATTCATAGAAACAGAAAGTAAAATGGTGGTTGCCAGGGATGGAGTCAAGGGGGGAAATGAGGAGTTGTTGCCTGACTTCTTCTTAAATCTCAGTCTTCCTTTGGCTTCTATTCTAAGTGTGTTGGCCACCTGTCACTACCTCTGAGGATAGACAAAGCTCTGGTTCTGAAATGCTGTATTCTACCTGACAGTGAAGATGCTGCTCCTCTCTGCACCCAGGTTCTACTAGGTGGATCTGTCTTCTCCCTTCTTCTTCTTTATCCTTTCTGCTTTATGCCCACTTGTAATTGCTCTGCAACTTGTTTGCTACTTTTCACAGGCCTGAGAACACACCACCTCTTAAGTACTCATTATCCACTTCTGCCCTCATGATTGGACCTTTCCTGTTCCAGAATGCAGTTGACCTCATCTCTTTTTAACATCCTTTATGTAACTGCATAATATACATCAATCCTTCCCAAAATTAATAGGCATAGCCACTATGTTTATTTTGAAAAGTGTTTAAAACCCACCTTTATATTCTGGGAAATAGGGAACAGTGAACTGAATTTAAACCAGAAACAATCTAAAAAATGTCCTGGTCTCCTCTCCAATATGTGGAAATCTCAGTCTCCAGCACATTGCTATTCATATATCACATAAATGTTCTGTAAATTATTACTGAAAGGTATATGCAAATTTAAATGCTCTCTAGTCAATTCTAAACACCAGTTTCAATGCAAGATTTTACCTGCTAAAAGCATCTCTTTATAGTTTGTCACTATGTTTCTAACATTTTGGCGTGATACATACCCCATCAGCCTGATACATTGTCACCTCCCAGTGAGTCACAGTGTCACTAGCTCAGAATTAAACATGTTGTTAAACCACTTTACAATCCTTGCAAAGCACATAAAGGCTGTTTGACAATTACCCCCAGGAAGGCAAATAATCAGCAAACTCTGATTCCCTTATTATTACCCATTATAAAATCATGTGCTGTGATAAATGCCCCTAACAAAGACATTGATTTTTACAAGACTTCCCAAGAGAAAAACACATATATTTGATATAAGAAACCCACAAAGGTCCCCTCCATTTTCCTCTGTATCTTCAATTTGAAGGAGCTCCTCCTTTTATGGTGTGCTGCCTTTTACCTGTCAAACTAAGGCTTTGATTACTGAATTATAGGGGAAAATAACTGCCCATTCCCTTAACTATAATACCAAGGGATGTCTTACAAAAGAAAATGAATCTTTTTTTGGCTGCTTTATAGTAAAAAGACCTTTTATAACCCAGACCCTTTTATTTCTCTTCACATTTTTCCCTTTCATCTTTTTTAATTGCTAGTTAGACATAATAAGTACAGACTTGGTTAGCACCAAATTGTATCGGGGGAAGTCCCTAGTGTTTTTGTTTTGTTTCCTCATGCCATTGAGGTTACTGGACTCATTGTTCTATTCTTACTCAAATTATCTTGTACAATCATTCTTCACCAGAATCCTTCTGGTAGGGCCAGGTAACCACTTACTTTGGATGCCCAAGGATCATTTTCTAAATATATTCACAACCCCTGTGGTGACACAGCGGGAGTATATTTGACTTCTTGGCAGCATATTTGACTTCATAATTCATAAGGTATTTTTATGTTCTATATGGTTTAAAAAAAAGTTTCACTTGAGCTTGCAACAGAGACACGAAAACGGCCCATGGTAAATTTGTTATAATTTTAAAAAATTAAACCAACCAAACAAAAAGTCTTAGGTATGACAGCACATTGAAAATGAGAATACACAAGCCTTAAATCCTTGGGGATCTGAATTCAAATCTAACTTGGCCAACTGATAGCTTACTAGTTATGTTACCATAGGTGAGGAAATTGAGCTTCAGTATTCTAATTTACAAAGCAAGAGCTAAGTAGTAGCCAAAACTTAGTGTCTCCCATGACACTGTGCTAAGTGCTTTGCATGTATAAACTCCTTGATCATCATAACATTCCTGTTCTTATTGATATTTTATAGAAAAAAAATGAAGTCACATAACAGTTAAGCAATACTCTCAAGGATACATGGCTATTAAGTATCAGGGGCAGGATTTTGAACCCAGCTAACTTGTCTCCAAAGACTTTGTTTTAACCACTAGGCAGAGGGCCCTCTCTGAAATCCTTTATCTCATAATGTGTGGCAAACTGTTGATGTTCATAAGAGTTCATTCCCTCCTTAAAAACAGATAATTAAAACCCTCCTTATAAAGAGTCTTGGTCAGTGTGTCTCAGTTGGTTGAGTGTTGTCCCATGTACCAAGAAGTAGGCTGTTTGATGGTCAGGGTACATGCCGGGTTGCCAGCTCAATCCCCAGTAGTGGGTGTGCAGGAGGCAGCTGAGCAATGTTTCTCTCTCTCTTCCTCTTCTTCCCCCTCTCTCTAAAATCAATAAAAACATATTTTTTTAAAAACTCACAGATAATAGCAGTCATTAAAATCCTATATACCCTGTTTCCCTGAAAATAAGACAGTGTCTTATATTAATTTCTGCTCCCAAAGATGTGCTAGGTCTTATTTTCAGGGAATGTCTTATTTTTCCATGAAGAAGAATATGGTACACATTTATTGTTGAACAAAAAAAATGAAATTTATTACCTGTATATGGTACGGTAGTAGTTGTCATCACAAACCAGCATAACCAGACAAACTGTGAGTCCTATGGTATCAAGAATTTCTTCTTACTACCATTAGTTCTATGGATAACAATCTATGATATATTTATTGATACTGATACTTACTGGTGTGAACACAAAGTAAGATTTATTCAATGGCAGTCATATCATCATCTTCTGGAACATCATCATAACAATCTAAACCCTGAATTTCTTGGTGAATTTTTTGTGACTCCATTTCTTTCAGAATCAGTGAACCAAATCTCTCATGTTTAGCAATAGCACTGTCCTTAAATGAGTACTTCTTGTCAAGGTAGCCTGCTGGTAGTGCATTTGCAATACAACTGTCAGTGATTTTCTCCCATGAATTCTTCACCCAAGTCACAACCTCTTGTAGTTTAGGTTTAACAAAGTTTCCACGCTGATTTCTCTCCATTCTATTTTCAATGTAGTCATTAATTTCCATGTGCAAATTGTCCTTGAATAGCTTGTTTATTGCTATATCAAGAAATGGAGATAGGCTGTCATTCCTATGGGAATCATTATTTGATCTATTTTTCTTTCGTGAAGAAATTTCTTGATGTCTTTAGCACAGTGAGTGCTGGCTGCATACCAGACTAGCAGACCTCTTTGGCTCCCTAGCATAACAGGCAGCAGCATTAAATTGAACCACTTCCTTATAACTGCTTCTGTGGCCCAGGCTTTTTCAGTTTCAAGAATAAAAATATTATCAGGGAGGTCTTATTTTCGGGGGGATGCCTTATATTACAGCGAGAGGCAAAACTGGAAGTAGGTCTAATTTTCAGGCCGTGTCTTACTTTTGGGGAAACAGGGTAATAAATATGTAATATGCAAATTGACCATCACTCCAACACACAAGATGGCTGGCAGGAGAGGGCGGTTGGGAGGAACCAGGCCTTCAAGAGAGAGCAGTTTGGGAGAACTGGCCCTGCAGGGGAGGGCAGTTGGAGGAAACCAGGCCTGCAGGGGAGGGCAGTTAGGGGCAACCAGGCCTGCAGGGGAGGGCAGTTAGGGGCAACAAGGCCTGCAGGGGAGGGCAGTTGGGGGAGATCAGGCCTGCAGGGGAGAGTAGTTAGGGGTGACCAGGCCTGCAGGGGAGGGCAGTTAGGGGTGATCAAGCTGGCAAGGGAGGGCAGTTAGGGGCTGACCATGTTGGCAGGGGAGGGCAGTTAGGTGCAATCAGGCTGGCAAGGGAGCAGTTAGGCGTTGATCAGGCTGGCAGGGAGGGGTTAGGGGGTGATCAGGCTGGCAGGCAGAAGTGGTTAAGGGCACTCAGGGAGGCATACAGGTGAGCAGTTGGGAGACAGCATTCCTGGATTGTGAGAGGGATGTCCCAGATTGGAGAGACTGCAGGCTGCGTTGAGGGACACACATGCCCCATGTACAAATTTTGTGCACTGGCCTCTAGTGTAATAATAATGTTCTTATTATCATTTAATATGCCTTCAAATATATTTACAAAGATGCAGAAGTATAATAAAAAAACAATTGTTAAATGCCTTTTATTGAGTACTTATAACATGTATTATCCTATCTAATAAAAGAATAATATGCAAATTGACCATACCTCCACTATGTCCACAAGCCACACCCACCAGCCAACCAAGAGCAAATATGCAAATAAACCCCAACAAAGATGTCTGCAGGCACTGAGAGCAGGAGGGAAGCTGAGTTTCCCTGGCAAAGGAGGAAGCCAACCTTTCTGCCTGCCCTTGCCAGCCTAGGCCTCCACTCAATGCTACAAAGTTTCAATTATAGAAGATACATAAATCCCAACAGAAATAGCAGCAGCCACAGAACTTGAGAGAACAGAGACTAGGGTTGCCCCCAGCAATGGAGGAAGCCAAGCTTCTGCAGCTCTGGCTGGCCCAGACCTCTGCTTAAGGCTACAAAGTTTCAATTATAGAAGATAAGTAAATTCCAACAAAAAGGGCTGCTGCCATGGAGCAAGCAGAAGGTTTGGTTCTGCTGCAGGCTACAAAGTTTCAATTGTAGAAGATAAATAAATCCCAGATATCAGGACTCCGCTTGGACCATTAGGGGACGTGGCCAGCCTGCAAACCACCACAGGCCCCTAGCCCAGGCCATCCCATGCCCCAAGGGAACTCCCAACCTGATCCAGGACACCCTTCAGGACAAACCAGCTGGCCCCACCCATGTGGACACAGGCCTCTATTCTATCTAATAAAAGAGTAATATGCAGATTGACCATCACTCCCACACACAACATGCCTGCCCCCATGTGGTCAAAGATCCTGCCCCCATCTGGACACAAGATGGCCACCACAAGATGGCCAGCAGCGAAGGGCAATTGGGAGGGACCAGGGCTGAAAGAGAGGGAAGTTGAGGGTGATCAAGCCTGCAGGGGAGAGCAGTTAGGGGTGACCAGGTCAGCAGAGGAGGGAAGTTGGGGGTGACTGGGCCTGCAAAGAAGGGCAGTTGTGGTGGATGGGGGACCCAGGCCTGCAAGGGAGGGCAGTTAGGGGCAAACAGACTGGCAGGGGAGCAATTAGGCATCAATCAGGCTGGTAGGGGAGTGGTTAGGGGATGATCAGGCTGGCAGGCAGAAGCCGTCATGGTCAGTCAGGAAGGCAAACAGGCGAGAAGTTTGGAGCCAGCAGTTCTGGATTGTGAGAGGGATCTCAAACTGCCCAGGCAGTCGGACATCCCTCAAGGGGTCCCAGATTGGAGAGGGTGCCAGCTAGGCTGAGGGACATTCCCTCCCAACCCCATGCACCAATTTTGTACACTGGGCCTCTAGTCTTATATAATATTCACTACCATACTACTAAGTGGGTGTTATTTTCATATCTATATTATGACAAGGAAGCTGAGATTTATAGCCATATGGTTATTAAGTGATAGATATAAAAACCCACAATAATCTAACTACTGCAACCATATTCTGTCACAGACTATCAGAAGGATAATGCCTTAGCCTATTTACATAGGCTTCTGCAACATCTTATTAATTAAGATGTCACCAGAAATTTCCCTTCTATCTCTGGACAGCAATGTCCCCTTGTTCTGTAACTACCATAGTAAGATGTAACCATAGAGTAATATCACAGGTTTTTTTAAGTGTATCATTGGTGTCCCACAGAACAAAATTTTTTTGGAAAGTTTAAAGAATCAAGAAGTAGTCTCTAAATTAGGTATTAGTTTGGTAAGAAAAGTCAGTTAATTTTCCCCTTAAGAGCATATTATTATATTACATAAATATTAACTCAGTACCTTCTAGTGCATAAAAATAATTTATTAGATTTTATGAATGGTATGGGTTATATAAGATGTGCTTTCTCCTAATCAGGACAAAGGAAGGTTCTGAGTTAAGCACTTGTGTGTTAAGTAATATATCAGAATAGTATGTTGAATAAAGAGGAATTGTACAATTCCAATAATACTTCCTTTAAGAAATTCTGATTAAAGCATCCTTGTAGACTGGCATGATCTTTGAAGACAATGTAGATGTGAGGCTTACTTTTGAAGGAGAAAAACATCAGAAAGATATTTAAGAGACAGTAAAGAGATGAACCTGATTGAACCAAAAGATTCATGTTGTGGAAAATGGGAAATGATTGTAGAAGCTGGTTGAGAAGAAATTGTATCATGTATCTAAGGATTTGCTTCTTCTAATTAGAAATTTTCTCAATTTCTATCTGTTGGACTTATTCACTTATTATGTTATATTACCATGGGCATATCCAGAATTATACTTGATTCCCAGCTTTCTAGTTGCAACCATCCCTTTCTCTCCTCCAGAAAGCATGTTTCATAGATGAGTAAGAAACAACAGTGACACTATGATAGAGATAACTGCTCTGATTTATTAAAGTTAAATGGAGCCTTAATATACTTATTAGTAATCAGTGTCTTCTGAATCATATCACCACCAAGCAAGCCAACCTATCACTTCACCAGACCCCTGGATCCAGGAGAACCAGGAAGCATAAGGCTAGTTAGGAGGAAGGTCGAGGGGCCATAGTGGCCATAGTGGACTGGAAAGGAAATAAAATGATTCAAGAAATATTTTAAAGGATAAGAAATCTCAACAAATATGTATTGAGTGGCTAGCATGTTTATGAAACCATAATGAACACTAATGAACCATAGAAGGGGAAATAAAATAATCACACAATAAAAAATAGCAATAATGCAAGCCCCATATCAAATAGCCCAGCAGGTAAAAAGTTCACATGTTATAGGATTCAGAAATTAGATTATCCAATTTCTCACCAAGTAGGTAAAATATGTTTAATACTGTTGTATTCATGAAATATTAATCATAAAAATAATAATTTTTTTCATTGTTTTAAACTTTATTGGAGTGACATTAGTCTACATGAACATATAGGTTACATGTGTGAATTATTAATTCACAAAATCTGTATATAGTACCGTGTGCCCACCACCCAAAGTCAAATCTTCTCCTGTCACCTCATATTAGGACCCCTTTCTCCTCCTACCCCTCTCCTTCTGGCAACCACCACACTGCTGTTTGTATACATAAGTTTTGGTTTTATATTTCACATATGAATTAAATCATATAATTCCTAGCTTTCTCTGTTTGACTTATTTCACTTCTCTTAATGTTCTGAAGATTCATCCGTGTTGTTGTAAATGACACTATTTCATCCTTTCTTTGGCCATGTAAGTACTCCATTGTATAATACCACATCTTCTTTATCTAGTCCTCTATCATAGGGTACTTTGGCTGTTTCCAACTCTTGGCCACTGTGAATAATGTTGCAATGAACATAGGGGTGTATATACCTGAAAAACTCGAAGTCATTTATAAAATAATAATTTTTATGAATAACAATGATATACTGTCCAAAATAGTTTATATGTAAAAATATATAAGTAATTATGCAATAAATTGTTGATCAAAATAGATATATTAGGATACTCTCTCCTCTAATACTAAGATTCATTATTAATGTTAAACATAGTGCCTGATTTTTTTAAATTTTTTTATTCTTTGAAGTATTACAAATAGTAGTATATGTTTCCTTTTTCCCCTATCATTGACCTCCCCACAGCCTCCCCTACCCCCTAGCACATACCCTCACCTGCCCCCCCACCCCAGTCTTGTATCCATTTGGTTATGCTTATATGCATGCATACACGTCCTTCAGTTGATCTCTTACAGCCCCTGCCCCCCACCCTCCCCTGTCTTCCCACTGTAGTTTGACAGTGTGTTCAATGCTTCTTTGCCTCTGTATCAATCTTTTTCCCCCGTTTCTTTTCTTTTAAAAAAATCTTGCATCTGCATACTGGAAATAAATATATAAGAACAAAAAATATTTGAGTCTCAAAACTGCTTCTGACTCCTATTTCAAATAGTTCCTTATGTATATATGTCAGCAATGGTATCTGGATGGTGGACATATGGTGGCAATGCAGGTTCTACCCTCTCTGGTTCGGACCTGGGCTGCCTGCAGCAACGCACAGCTGCTGACTGCTAGAATGGCAAGGTGTCATCATTGTCTTCCATCTCTGGACTGTTGCAGTTGGAACAGACCTGTCAGTTCCTCTTTGTTGCAGGAATCCATATTGTCTTAGAGTTGTTTTCTGAAAATATAAAAACGTATTCTCTATCAAAAGTCAATAAAGGGATATTTTCTGTAAATTAGACTTGGGATTCTTTCTATTTTTGCCCAGTTGATTTTTCTTTGGCTTATTTTGACACCATGTGTTTTTTATCTATGTCCTGCTATTAGCATCACAAATGGAAATTAATTTTCTGGAGTAAGAATTTTCTAGATGTAATTTACTTACAGGATATTTTTCCTTACATGATATTACCCCACTATCCTCCACTCTTTCTTTTTTATTAATGGGGGCTTTTGGAAATTTTATATTACAGTCTTGGTAATTTTAAATTTTAATTTCTGCACAAAAATATGACTGCTTTAGGTTCTTTGCATGCTAGGCAATTTTACATTGAGATGAACTACTAATAGAAATTTTAGTTAATATTTTAGGAACAGCTTTTTGTCCAGTACACTTAAATTTTCTTGAGTATTCACTTATTTCACTTGGCCAATTTAAATTAATCTGAAAACTTGATTACTATTTTACTGTCAAATATAACACTCAATCAATAATCTTAGTTTATGCTGTAAATATTAGTGGAAAGGATTTTTTGCATTCTTGAGTAGGCCCTGAGCATTCCTGGTACTAGATTAGATTTAGATATAGGGCAGCTGTTGCTGGCTGAGTCTCTGTCTGTACCCTGAGTCCCCATCTGAGCTGTGTGTGGGAGGCAAAGCAGCCGTGGGGGCAGGAGACCTCCCTCATAAGGGGTGAGAGTTCAGTTCCCTGCAAGGTTAGGGTTTTGAGGGTCTGTGCCCGACCTCTGTTGACCTTTAAGTTCTCTCCTGTTGGCTCCTCTGCAACTGTGCCTGTCTTAGGTTGTTCCTTCCCTGAGGAATCTCACCTGTCTCTGGCTAACCAGCCATCCTCCTGGGCCAAGCAGAGTGATGTGAGGTTCATTTCTGTCTCCTTGGTCTTCTATACCCCCGTGGCCTCCAAGCCCAGCCCCTGCCTTGTGATCCCCTCGCCTGCTAGCGCAGTCTCATTACTGATCACATAATTCAGGAGACTCGGGTTTCTTCTCCAGGGAGGGCCCAGCTCACACCATTGGGTGAGAGACAGATCCATCGTGCCAGCCACACAGAGGCTTCAACCTCAGCATGAACTGAAAGCTCAGGCAACAGCTGTGTGCACTTGGATTTTGAGAAGAGGGTCCCTTTTGGCAAAAAGGGCAAGAGGTGCCAATATAGATTGCTCAAGTGCCTTCCCAGTGCCTTAATTCCTTCTGAAATGGATTAATTCCTTTCCTCTCTTTTTTTAAATTACTGTCAAACATTCAAAGAATTAGTTGGTAAGTTTCTTTGGAATAATTGAATATGCTGTTGTCAAATATCGAAAATTATAATGACATTGTAGAATAATATCATGTAAGGATATTATGGTGTCACAGGAGGTTAAGGGGGGCCTACCCTAAGGACTGGTGTCCATAGGAGATGACATACTCTAGGCCATGTCAATTCAGTCTCAAACTAGCTGCCAATTTTTTTATAGCTTTAGGGATGTAAAAACACAAATTACTTACCTTAGTTCAAGAGGTCAAATCATAGTACCTGATTTTTAATTTTTAATTAACCAAAGGACATGCAAAATTTGTATTATCTCTGATCATTTGTAGTACTACACATGGTATTATATATAAAACAATATACTATACATCTAATTATAGTCAATAGACAATTTATAGCCTATAATACCTTTATCTTGTAACATTTGCCTTGGTATAGTTTGATATACTATTCTAATATCCCAGTCAAACCTGTTTTACCCTCAGACATCCTAATCTCTTGACATAGTTCTTTCTATCTGGTTTCCTATTTGGACTTGCCACTGTTCCTCTCTGTCCACCTGGCATCCAAGCTAGTTCAGGTGGTCCCATTATTTCCTGGAATTCCAGTTCTTAAACCTCTGCACAATTTAATCTCTAGAGGCCATGCAGACCAAGAACTAACACCAGTAACAAAACTGCTTCTGACTCCTATTTCAAATGCTCTTTCTCTCCTTCCTTCTCCCTTACTGGTTTATTTTGTTTGTTAGGGACCATTGGATGGCTCTCTGCTGGACAGCTTACAAGACCAACCTTTGTTTTTCTTTTCTGATTTTCAAATCTAGATTTATGCTTATGAAACACTAGAGGCCTGTGCATGAAATTCGTGCAAGGGGGGAGTGTCTCTCAGCCCAGCCTTCACCCTCTCCAATCTGGGACCCCTCAAGGGATGTTCGACTGCCCAGTGGCATTGGGCCTAAATGGGCAATCAGCCATCCCTCTCACAATCCAGGATTGCTGGCCTGGCTCCCAACTGCTTGCCTGCCTGCCTTCCTGATTGCCCCTAAGTGGTTATGCCTGCCAACCTGATCACCCCCAACCACTTCTCTGCCAGCCTAATTGATGCCTCATCACTCCCCTTCCGACCTGTTTGCCCCTAAATGCCCTCCCCTGCAGGCCTAGTCCACCTTCCCCCACCCCAACAGCTCTTCCCTACAGGCCTGGGTTTTAACCAACTGCCCTTCCCTGTAGACCCGGTCACCCCCAACTTCCCTTCTCTGCCAGTCTCGTCACCCCAAACTGCCCTCCCCTGCTGGCCTGATCACCCACAACTGCCCTCCCCTGCTGGCTATCTTGTGATGGCCATCTTGTATCCACATGAGGGCAGGATCTTTGATCACATGGAGGCAGCCATCTTGTGTGTTGGAGTGATGGACAATCTGCATATTACCCTTTTATTAGATAGGATAGAGGCGTGGTGCATGGGTAGTGGCCAGCTGGTTTTCCCTGAAGGATGTCCTGGATCAGGGTGGTGGTTCCTTTGGGGCATGGGGTGGCCTGGGCAAGAGGCCTGTGGTTGTTTGCTGGCCAGCCACATCCCCCAGTGACCTAAGTGGAGGCCCTGTTATCTGGGATTTATTAATCTTCTATAATTGAAACTTTGTAGCCTTGAGTGGAGGCCTGGGCATGCCAGGATGTGTGGAAAGCTCGGCTTCCTTCATCACCGGGGAAACCCAAGCCTCCCTCCTGCTCACTCCCTGGCTACAGCCATCTTGGTTACAGTTAATTTGTATACTTGTTCCTGATCAGCTCGTCGGGTGTAATGGAGTGATGGTTAATTTACGTATTACTCTTTTATTAGATAGGATTGCATTAAAGTATGATTCTTTTTATCTTGGCCAACCTGAGTGCAGTTAAAGGGGCTATTTCATATTTTATCATATACTTTAACATTGATAATTTTTCATTAATTAGTATTTATAAATTTGAATAAAAATTTAGAAAAGACTTATTCTAATTATATAATTTATCTGGAATAATTTTGTACTTTGTATTAATAAAAATCAGCTGCTTCTTTTTCAACTTGTAATTTCCAAATATAGAAGAAGATTATTTGACTTTGGGTGGTGAGCATACAATTCAATACACAGATCATGTATCATAGAAATCTACACTTGAAACCTATATAATTTTATTAACCAATGTAACCTCCTTACATTTTATTTTTAAAAAGGAAGAGTAGCCCTGACAGGTTTGGCTCAGTGGATAGAGCATCAGGCTGTGGTCTGAAAGTTCCCAGGTTTGATTCCGGTCAAGGGCATGTATCTTGGTTGCAGGCATATCTCCAGTAGGGGGTGTGCATGGGGCAGTTGATAGATGTTTCTCTCTCATCAATGTTTCTAATTCTCTATCCTTCTCCCTTCCTCTCTGTGAAAAAATAAAATAAAATATATTTTTAAAATATATATTTAAAAAAGAAGAGTATTGTTTGTTTTTATATTTGTGAAACTGAATTGTCTTTTCAAAAATAATATATAGTAGCTTTTATCTTGGGACTATAAGAGCCTTTACAAAATAATTGTGCTAATCTTCACAGTACAAGTAGTGTACAAGTGCCAATACAAGTATAATACACGTGTCCAAGGACAAAACAAGTAGTGTAGTACCAATTCTTTATCCAGAATACCTGTTAACCATGGCATTTGGTGAATTGGAAATAGACCTAAATGATGCTTTTCCTTGGGCCTCACATTACTCCATGAAACCAGACTGTCTCTCTCAGATTCTCCTTTTCTTCTGATTCTTCAGTTCATGTAAGTGATAACTGTTTTCCATTGCTCATACATTACATTTGATTCTCATTGTTTGCAGGAGTTATGTTTTATAGAGTTACTGCAAATACTGAATTAGTGAATACTGAACCATTGGTCCTAGTAGAATTACAGGGGTAGGTCCCTGTGACCCGCCATCCCAATGTTTTTTATCAATTCATACACACATTGTTTTATGAGTACTTCTATTCATCTTTATTCATTAACATCAAACTCATGGCAGGTAGCTCTCATTCATGCCTGAATGAAACACATGTATTTTCTCTTGCACTTAAGAACAGTAAAGAGAGCCCAGCACTATGCATGTGGGCCATTTAAACAGCAACAAAAATGTAAAACATGACACTAAGTAGACTGTGAAAAGGATATTTGTTTGTGGTATGAGATGGGAAGCAAGAAGGCAGAGCACTGCCTTGTTCAGCCTCTAGGAATGAGCATATTCACACCATGCATATGTCCATGAACAATGAGCAGCGCTGTGCACTGACTTGGGAGTTACCAATAAATTTTAGCAAGTAGGCAAATTTGCGTATGGAATCCACTAATAATGAAGAGCAACTGTGTCATCCTTTAAACAAAAGTAAAAGCCACAATTCAACTTAGTATTTGTAGTATAAAGCAGTGAACACTTAGTGAGGGCCTACTATGATCTGGGTTCCCTACATTTAATAACATATTGACCAGGGAACTATAGAGTGTGCTTTGAAGTGATTTGCCTTCACTTAGGACAAACATCGTTTCTGTATGAAATTGGCCTGCATTCTTTTCTTGATATGTGACCAACTTAGAGTGTATAACACTCAGCAGCAAACATAAACAAAATTGAGAGCATTTATGTCTGGCAGAATTTAGTTGTTAAATAGCTGTTCAGTAGACACACAGTATGTTTTCATTATCTAGTTATGTGTTTTTTTTTAGGATTGCCATTGAAATGAAAGTATAGACTTTGCACTAGCTAATGTTAAAGTGAAATACAAATCTATCATAATTAAACCAGTACATAACTAGTACAAGAAAAGACAGAAGGGTCACTGATTAGAATGTCAAAATACCATTTGCATAAGAATTCGTATATACTAAAGCTGGCCATTGAAATTAATGGGAAAAGAAGACGAATCATGCTAAGAAAATTATATGACTATTGTTTTTGAAAAGTTAAGTTTCTACTTCACATTATATACTAAAATGAATTCCAAGGAATTAAAAAATTCAAAAAATCACAGTGGTTGGGTGTCAGCCTATGAACCAGGAGATCACAGTTCAATTCCTAGTCAGAGCACATGCCTGGATTGCGGGCTGGATCCCCAGAGGAGGGCATGCAGGAGGCAACCGATTGATGATTCTCTCTCATCATTGATATTTCTATCTCCATCTCTCCTTCTCCCTTCCTCTATGAAATCAATTAAACAATATATATTTTTAAAAGCAATAATAAAAAATAGTGTTTTGCTAATCTGTAAATGAAAAATCCCTCATACACATAAAGACAATTTGATAGATATGACTATATAACAATTAAATTTTCATGCAAGTAAAAAGATCAATAAATTAATACAAAAGAACAAACTGAAAAAAAATCTGTTGACATAAAAGTCATATATGCAGTATATTTTTAACACTTTTATAAAAGTCAACAAGAAAAAGTAAAAAATAATGAATGACCAGGTTATAAAGGAAGATCCAGAATTGTTCAATGTGTAAAAATAATTAGTTATTTCCAATCTAAGAAATACAAACAAAAATAAGAATATTTTATCATCTCTTAAATGGGTAAAAAAAAATTTGTTTTAGTGAGAGGACATTTTTTATAAGCAATTTTTAAAAATACATCACTATTTTAACATCTTTATAGTACTTGAACAGAGATTTTTTACTTCTAAAATCATATCATAAGGAAAGAATCATAAACAAGTTTTTTATAGATTGTTCATCTAAAGCTTACATGTAATTGTGAAAAATGATTTAACATCTGTCCCCCGAAAATAAAAAAATAATTAAATACATTTAAGTCCAGACGTGTAAAGGTATTTCCTTAAAATGAGTCTCCTAAAAATGTTTTTGAAGACTAAATATTTACACAGATACATAATAGCATAGTTTTAATAAATCATCATAGAAACCCGATACAATATTAGCCCAATATTTGTAAAAATACAAATTTACATAAAGCTGAGGAAAAATAATAAAAATGTTAATAGATTATTTCTTGTCAGTGAGTATAGGAGAAATATATATTTTCCTTATTGCTTTCTGTATTCTAAATATAACAAAATATACATTATTCATATACTTTAAAATGTGTATCTTAACTATCCCTTTCATTTAATTTGCAATTTTTGCCTTGTTTAAATCACCAGAGTTAAGTTTCTCAAAATGATCACACTGAATATTTAACATTCTTTATGTTAATATATTTTTAAATATTAAAATTTTTCTACTAATATTGTGTATTTTTAAATATTGGCTTATCTCAGCTATGGCTGTGCCTATTCAAACCCAAAATTTCTGCCAGTTTTGTAAAAAGTAGAACTCATTATCTGTATTTTTATTTATAGAATAAATAAATGTTCTGACTGCACTTCATCTGCTTTAGCTAAAAATACATGACAGAAAAGGGGCCTGATTAAATGGCCAATAAATGCAGGAGAAAATCTGGGATGTTTTTGTTTTTATTACTACTTTTTATAACCATTCTGCTTGTGAATTGTTTATAACTAGAAGCCTGGTGCACAGATTCATGCACCAAAGGGATCCCTCAGCCTGGCCTGTGCCCTTCACAGTCTGGGACCCATCAGGGAATGTCGGACTGCCAGTTTGAGCTCGATCCCTGAAGGCCAGGCTGAGGGCCCCACTAATGCATAAATCCATGCAGCGGGCCTCTACTATGCATATAAGATCTTTGGTTAATCTCTTCCCACCATCTCACCACCCCTCTTTCCTTTGATATTCATCAGTCTGTTCCATGTTTCTATGCTTTGCATTGAGCATCTGACCCCTGGTGGTCAGTGCATGTCATAGCTACCAATCAAACAGTCAGATGGTCACATAGGCTTTTATGTGTATACTAGAGGCCCGTGCAGGAAATTCGTGCATGGAGGGGGCGGGGGATGTCCCTTAGCCCAACCTGCACCCTCTCCAATCTGGGACCCCTCTAGGGATGTCCGACTGCCAATCTAGGCCCGATCCCTAATAGGATCGGGCCTAGACGGCAGTCGGATATCCTTCTTACAATCCAGGACTGCTGGCTCCAAACTGCTCACCTGCCTGCCTCCCTGATTGCCCCTAACTGCTTCTGCCTGCCAGCCTGATCACCCACTAACCACTACCCTGCCAGCCTAATTGATGTCTGACTGCTTCCCTGCCAGCCTATTTGCCCCCAACTTCCCTCCTCTGCTGGCCTGGTCACCCCTAACTGCCCTCCCCTGCAGGCCTGGTCCCTCCCAACTTCCCTCCCCTGATGGCCATCTTGTGGTGGCCATCTTGTGTCCACATGGGGACAGGATCTTTGACGATATGGAAGCAGCTCTCTTGTGTGTGGAGTGATGGTCAATCTGCAAATTACTCTTTTATTAGATAGGATAGAGGCCTGCTGCATGAGTGGGGGCCGGCTTGTTTGCCTTGAAGAGTGTCCCAGATCAGGACGGGGGTTCCCTTGGGGTGAGGGGCAGCCTGGGAGAGGAGCCTGTGGAGGTTTTCAGGCCAGCCACGCCCCCCAGTGACCCAAGCAGAGGCCCTGGTACCTGAGATTAATCTATGTCTACAATTGAAACTTTGTAACCTGGAGTGGAGCCAAGCCTTCTGCTCGCTCAGGGGTGGCAGCCATTTCTGTTTGAAATATTGTAGCCTAGAGTGGAGGCCTAGGCCAGCAACAGCAGACTGAAAGCTTGGCTTCCTCCATTACCAGGGAAACCCAAGCTTCTGTTCTCTCCAGTTCAGTGGCTGCAACCATTTCTATATCTTTTATAATTGAGACTGTAACATTGAGTGGAGGCCTAGGCAGGCAGAAAGCTTGGCTTCCTCTGTTGCCGGGGAAACCCAAGCCTTCCTCCTGCTCTCAGTGGCTGCAGCCATCTTGGTTGGGGTTTATTTGCATAATCTGCTCCTGATTGGCTGGTGGGCATGGCTGGTGGGCGTGGCTGGTGATGTGGCAAAAGTACAGTCACATTTGCATATTACTCTTTTATTAGATAGGATAGTGCACTGGGGAGGCAGTCCCTCAGCCCGGCCTGCACCCTCTCGCAGTCTGGGACCCCTCAGGGGTTGTCCACCTGATGGCTTAAACTCGTTCCCCAGAGGAATGGGCCTAAGGTGACAGTTGGAAATCTCTCTTGCAGTCCTGAACCCCTTGTTTCTTACCACCCACCCGCTCACTGGTCCTTACCACTACTGAGAAACTTGCACTCCTTCCTCTGCAGTCACACAACTGTCTCATTCCAGGCAGTCAGTGAGAAATATCTTGTCATCGACCAACTTATGGAATTCTCTCTTCTCTCCATTCTCCTGAGCTGGACTCCATATGTTGACTGTGGCATTCTTTGGTCATCATTTTTGTTTTGTTTGTTTGTTTGTTTCCAAAATGTTGTATGAATATAACATACAAATATGCAGCCTCCTTTGTAGGAACAGGCCAGGAAGGGGTGGTTAGTAAGGCATGTGGAACTGCAGTAAGCACCAGCTGTGGGGAGGTCCAAGAGGGAGAGGAGGTTGGCACTGGGGTCGAGGCCCTAGAGCCATTGCTGGGGAGTAGTGCCACATTCTGAGGCTGAACTAATTGGTCAAGCTGAAGCAGAGGTGGGTGGTCATACCAGCCATTTTGATGCTGTTTACCCTTTTCCACCCCAGCTCTGTTGTAGGACCCCAGAGCCCTGGATTCCCATCCAGAGCAGAGGCTCTGGAAGTAGGGTGAGAGAAAGTGAGTAGGGAAAGTTTGAAAGCCGATATGCCTGTGTGGTGAGAGATGGCGGAGACAGTGGTGAGAGGGAGCAGGAGAAGGACTATCATACATACCCTTCTGTGGGGGCCACAGGTGGAGGCCAAGGGAGTAGGGTAGGGATGGGGCACCATGGCCTTAGCCTCTTAGGCATCTCTGTCTGTCCTATGCAGCGTACATGGAGAAAAGGGCTGCCTCTGAGGAGGGGCCAGGCCAGGCCAGGCCAGGTGACCATCTTGAGTTCTGGCTAAGGTGATGGTCCTCACCCTGAGATGCCATCTAACTGGTGATGGCAGAGGACCCAGTGCCTCCTCGCTTCTCGGAGAACATGTACTCAATGAGGAATGTGGCTCCCAGCAGTACAGCCTTCACTCTCACATCCAGATCCAGCAGGAACTGCAAGCCAAAGTCATCTGTATCCATGACGGTTCTTGGAGCAGCCCTCCTCCTCGCCCTCCCCACCGACACACACACACAGACTGCTGATGCAGCCCACACTGTGGGACTCATCCGGAGTCTTCACCTTAAAGTTGGTGTCTGTGCCACAGCCATAGGTCCAGCAGGGCCCCACCACTCACAGGATCGTATGGAGAGGGGCATATTGAATGGAGAACTTTGGAGGGAGGGATGCCAGGTCTGCAGCACATAGCCAATGGTAGTGTCTGGTGCAAATGTACTTCCATCTCTCAGTCCCCAGAGTCCACCAGATGGACATGAAGTGGCCAGCAGGCCCGACAGCACAGATGTGCAAAGCAGATGCTCTCACCTGACCCAGGCTTTCCAGCCCCCGAGCGCAATTCATACCAGTTACTTGTCTCCCAGCCTAGGAGTGTTTCCACTCGTGCAGCCCTCTGGTGAATCAGAATCTGATCAGTCAGCACCAAGAATTTGAGGCCAGAAGGCATGCTGGGCAGTGGCAAGAGGCGGGCAACAGGCCCCAGGGCACTGGGGCTGGGCAAGAGGAAGAGAGTAAAGCCGGGTGCAGAAGCAGGCACATGGGTACATGGGTGGGCACTGGCGCCGGTCCAGGCCCAGGATGCTGCACCTGTTCCGGGTACCCAGCAGTCACAGGGTAAGGAGGAGAGGGTGAAGGGGTATAGCCTGCGGGATGCAAGTATTCTGCCATAGAAAAGGGATGAGGGTTCATGGGTTGTCACTATAACAGAAGCTTAGTTCTAGAAGTGGAGGCAAGCCCGGGGAAAGCCTGACAGACACAAAGACAAACAGGCAAACACAGAGAGGCGACTGTGCCAGGCCTGCTCAGGGTCTCTCAGGTGGCACCTCTGACTTGGGGAGAAAGCAAAAGTGTTAGCGGGCAGGGCAGAATACCTGGGAACCTGGATTCCCTCTGGTGTTTACAGAACCTCCCCCTCCCCTTTTCTCCCATTCTCTGAGGAGGCGGCTATTGGCAGACAGCAGGATGGATCCACAATCAGACCGACAGCCTGACCTCCAGGGAGGTGTCCTGACCCCTCTGCAAACCCCGCCCACCTGAAACCCCTAAAATAGCCAGGGTGCCCATTATTCTGAGGATCCCAAGAGCTCGTGGAGGCAGGCCCTTCATCAGTTTTTATTTTTTTTACTACATTTCTTTCGTGTACAGTGATCATGCTTCATCTGGAGTAGGGCAGGTTTGGGTGACCTGGAGGAAGCATGGGAAAGCAGTCACTGCTGGTCACTTCTGGAGCTGCTGGTAGTATCCTTTCTTCCTTGTGGAGTGTCTAGGGAGGGGAAGTGGCCGCAATGCCCAAGGCCAAGTTCCACGAGGCCAGCAGCACTGTTGGGATCATGCCAGAAGCGCTGGTCCCTTGGTGCCTGGCCTGTTCTGTTGAGATTGAATCCGAAGGACTACTAAGGGAGCCAGTCCCCAGTTCCGTTCTGCCTCTGCCACTGATTGATCGGAGTCTGAGGGCCGGGAGGAAGGACCGAGAGGTCTGCCTTTTAGCTGCTCACCAATCACCTCTCACCAGTCACTGTTTCCACTGATTGATCAGCTCCCACTCCCTCAGCTCCCTAGACTGGTATTTAGTTGAGCCTTCAGTCGCTTTGGATGTTATGGACCCTGGGTTTTTATATATTAGTACTAGTGGCCCAGTGCATGAAATTCGTGCACATTAAAAGGGATTAATTAGAGGAACTATTTTAATATTGCTATCTGCCCTTTTTCTATAATAGAAGTGTCAGAGATGAAAGAAAATTGGTAAAATGTATATAAAATCTTCCTCCTGTCAGAATCTGGGGTGCACCACAGGACCCAGAGTCAAGTCCCCATCCACTTACAGCACCTCAAAATCACATGAGACCTAGATCCAGCTGGCCCCAGCCCCAATGGGCGAGATCCAGACCCAGCCAGTGCTTGTCGAGCCTCACTAGGGGCCCCAGGTCCCCCATCAAGTCCCACTAGGTGGAGGTGGGAGCGGTTGCATCACAGTGCTCCTGTCAAGCCCAGAAGGGTGTGGGGTGCAGCCTCAGGTGCCCTGGCCCAGCACTGGTGGGGCACAGCCTCAGGTCCCCCGGCACAGGCAGGCGGGGATGGCGCAGCCTTAGGTCTCCCAGTGCACCCTAAGGTCCCCCAGCCCAGTGCCAGAGAGGGGGTACAGCCTGAAGTCCCTCAGCCTGGCGCCTGGGTGGGCGGTGTGGCCTGTGGTCCCCTGTCAAACTCTGCTGGGCAGGGGGTACAGCCTGAGGTCCCCTGGCCTGGTGCCAGCGCGGGGGAGGGGGTGTGACCTGAGGTCCCCTGGCCTGGGCTGGGACAGGAGGGTGCACCTTGAGGTCCCCTGTCAAGACTCACTGGGTAGGGGACATAGCCTCAGGTCCCCCATCAAGCCCCACTGGGAGGGGATGTGGCCTCATGTCCCCTGGCCTGGTGCTGGAGCAGGAGAACATGCCCCATCAAGCTCCGCTGGTTGGGGAATATGACCTGAAATTCACGTCAAGCCCTGCTGGGTGGGGGGCATGGCCTGAGGTTCCCCGGCCCAATGTTGGGGTGGGAATTGCAGCCTGAGATTCCCTGTCAAGTTCTTCCAGGCATGGGGGCATGGCCTGAGGTCCCTATCAAGCCCCACTGGGTAGGGGGCCCAGTGCCATGCAGCCTCAGGTCCTGCTGATTGTTTGGTAAGGCTATTAAGACTCGTTATGGAAACTTGGCCTCCGCTCTAGGTACAGCCATCTTGTGTTAAGGAAACTCCACCTATGCTGTGGGTGCCACCATCTTTGTGATATTGTGGTGGTCAGTTTGCATATCCTCTCTTTATTATATAAGATAGTGCTGTAAAGAATGTTTGGAATCAAGTCTCAGGTCTTACTTCCAAAGGAAGTGTTTTGTTTTTATCATTTCAAACTAGAGGCTTGGTGCACAAAATTAATGCATGGGGGGGGTGTCCCTCAGCCCAGCCTGCACCCTCTCCAATATGGGACCCCTCAAGGGACCCATATGAGACCCCAATCCCTAAATGGGCAGTCAGTCATCCCTCTCACAATCCAGGACTACTGGCTCCTAACTACTTGCCTGACTGCCTACCTGATTGCCCCTAACCACTTCTGCCTGCCAACCTGATCACCCCCTAACCACTCTCCTGCCAGCCTGATCGATGCCTGACTGCTCCCCTGCCAGCCTATTTGCCCCTAACTACCTTCCCCTGCAGGCTTGGGTCTCCCCTAGACTGTCTTTCCCTGCAGGCCCAGTTGCCCCCAACTTCCCTTCTCTGCCAGCCTGCCCACCCCCGCCGCAACTGCCCTCCCCTGCAGGCTTGATTGCCCCAACTGCCCTCCCTTGCAGGTCTGGTCCCTCCCAACTGCCCTCCTCTGCTGGTCATCTTGTGTCCACATAGGGACAGCCATCTTGTGTGTTGGAGTAATGGTCAATTTGCATATTACTCTTTTATTAGATAGGATATTATGACTATGTTAGGATTATAGGATGAAAAATAAATGTTTTGAATTTGTCAGGTAATTATGGGAACAATTATGAATTTTCTTTAAAAATGATGTAAGGCTAAAATATGTAGGCATTACAAATATTGTCCTCTTGCTGCCCTGTTGTGTGACATTGCAGAAGGAAGGGCTGAGCCAGGAAGCAGGATTGCTGGGCGGAAGTCTTCAGCTTTTCCTATTAGTGTTGGAACTGTGGACAGTTTCTCTGAGATGGAGCCTACTTGTCAGTGAAACAAACGTCCCCAGACATGTATATAGTAATCACAGAACAGGCCATGACTGTCTCTGCTTAAAGAATTCATCAAGATTTCTCTCACTGGCCTTTTTTTAATGAAACTGGATAATAAAGAAACTAGAATTTTATTCTAAGAAAGAAAGTGCCAAGCATTTTAAGTTGCTGATAGGTGATGTGCATGGAAGCTTTAGCAAACACTGGCAAATTTTTTAAAAATGGGTGTGCATTTCCTAACTACAACTTTGGTAGAGTAGAGAGACCAACCCTGTTCCTTTGGGAAATAGCCATGGATCCACTCCAGGATATATCCACATGGTCACAAAGCTCTGTGCTTCTGTGCTGATCATACTCTAAGAAAGCTTTCGAAAGTAGGTATCACAGATTGCAAATCATGGACAGAAATAAACAGTATCAGTAAACTCTCAAGTAATATGTGGTTTCAAGCCATCTAGAGTCCTGGTTAGCCTGCCAAGGTGTGTTAAGTGCTAAATGTGCTCCCAAGTAAATAAATGAATGGACACGTATTATGGCCTTGCTGGAGCTAAAGCACCTGGATGTTGTAAGCTATCTGACAAAGGTAATTTTTTGAAATTTTAATATTTATTTAAATATTTTTCCTGATTGTAATTGATTGTTAGCTTTTGAAGCCACTTTGATCCTCTCTGATAGCTTCTAGAAAGTTATCCCATTTCCTAAGGCAGGAGGCTATGCGTCCAGGCCATCTAAAGGAGAGATCACAACTGGTTGGATAGCTCATTTGGTGAGAGTGTCATTCCTATGCTCCAAAGTTTTGGGTTCAATCCCTGGTCAGGACACCTATAAGAATAAGCCAATACCCTAATCGGTTTGGCTCAGTGGATAGAGCATTGGCCTTCAGACTCAAGGGTCCCAGGTTCAATTCCAGTCAAGGGCATATACCCTGTTTGCAGGCACATATCCAGTAGAGACTGTGCAGGAGGCAGCTTATTGATGTTTCTCTCTCATCGATGTTTCTAACTTTCTATCCCTTTCCCTTCCTCTCTGTAAAAAATTAATAAGAAACAAAAATAATAAACCAATAAATGCATAAATAAGTGGAACAACAAATCCATGTTTCTCTCTCTAAAAAAATAATAATTGATAAACATTTTTAAATAATAATAAAAGTAAAAGTAGAGATTATAACATGGTAAATCAAGCCAGATTTCCTGCATTAAGATAGTTTTGTCATTTAACCACATTTGTGACCTATACCAAGCTTTTTATTATACCCTTAAATGTCTTCATCTGGGAAGACAGTAATGATAGTATCTTCCAAGATAGCAGACACCTACTACAGTGCCAGGTGAGTCCTTACTGTCAGTAACATCTACTACTTTTATAAAAACAGAGTATAAATTATAATTCTATTTTACATCATTCAAAACCTTTTTCAATCTACAAAAAGATTGCTTTGGCCAAACTTTCAATTCTTGTAGTTATTCTGTTGCAGTTAAAACAAATGCATCTTTAAAGAGGAGTCCATGAGTGTCTCTACTCTCATCATCCTCATCACTATCTTTCAAACAATAAGAAGCAGCTCCTCAGATTTAGGTCACCCTGTTTTCATAAAGTAGCCTTGATAACCCAGCTACAGCTAATTAAACCTGAACTCACAGGTCCATTCCTTAGGCTGCTCTTTGTGTTTTTGTCTTCACAAGAGAATTCTGCCTAAAAGTAAGTGCTGTACTAACGCAGCCCAACCCTTCCTCAGTAACTTCAGACAAAGACATGTAGCCTGGATAGCATACTATGGTATATACAGTTCCCTTACAAATTTTAGTAGACTCACAGGGAGAGAATGAGAGAACAGAATTGAACCGTTGTTGGGAGTTTGTTCTGTCATTCCACTTGTGGGATTTTCCAACCATTTTGTGTTTTCATAGGCTAGCTTGATATAGTTATTTTCTGGAATGTTTCTATCTAAAAGTCAAATATGTAGTAGCTTCATTTTGGAAATTGAAATATGTAGTAGCTTCATTTTGAAAATTATTGTAAAACTAAAGGCCCAGTGCATGAAATTTGTGCCCTGGTCGGGGCGGGGGGGTCCCTCAGCCCAGCCTGAACCCTCTCCAATCTGGGACACCTCGATCGAGGGATGCCTTCACACAATCCAGAACTGCTGGCTCCTGACTGCTCGCCTACCTGCATTCCTGATTGCCCCTAACCGCTTCTGACTGCCAGCCTGATCACCTCCTAACCATGCCCCTGCCAGCCTGATTGATGCCTAGCTGGAATATCATGAAATTTAATATCTTTATGAACATGAAGTGACTTGAAAATGATAGAGCCCCATATGAATGTAAAATTGTAGCTGACTATAAATATTAACAGCATTTTAAGTCAGAGCTTAATGAAATAGAATTTGAAGAACAAAATAGAATTCAAAGGATCAACATAGTCAAATTTACTTCCTTGAAAACAGATAAACCTCTAACATAGTTGGTTCAGGGAAAAGGAGATCAGCACAAATGAACAATATGGCAAATGAAAATGGGAAGTAGAGGCAGCAGACATATTAATGATAATAAAGAATACCATGAATAAATATTTCTGATACATTTGGAAACAAACAAAATGAACAATTTTCTAGTATTGTGTGTTAGAAAACTATTCCTGTCTTGGTTTTTGAAAGATATTTTCATTAGAGATAGAATTCTAGATTGATAATTTATTTTTTTCCTTTTTCTACTTTAAAAAAAATGTTGCTCCACTATTTTCTAGCTTGCACTGTTTCCTACAAGAGATTGGTTTTCATTCACATCTTTGTTCCTTCCTGTCAAGTTGTATCTTTTGTCTATGTAAATTTCCTTTATAAATGTAGATTCCTTTAGGAAATGGTAACTTCTGCTCTGACCTTAGGGCTTCTTCTGTGTTTGTAATTTCTCAAAATAACCCTATGAAAAAGAGGCCTATTTGGGGATGGCATATTCTGCTGCCCTTCAGCCACCTCAGGTCCAATGTCCTAAAACTGCTTTCCCCCCCCCCCCCCCCTCCATTTTTTAAGTTATTTCAGACAATGTAACTCAGGCCTCTTTCTCTTCATCTTGGCTGAAAGCAGAAGTTTTTTAATTTTTCTATTTTAAAATGTTGTTACCTAATTAAAATGTGACGTTTTGTAAGTGTGTGCATATGCTCTGAAGGCTTTCCTGGGTATCAGTTTAGAATCTCAGTCTTAAGAGTTAACTTTGAACTAATACTCTTATTAGAGACAGGGAAGGAAAAGGTGAAGTTTCTATGGCCTAAGAAATCCTAATAGGTGACTTCCGAAGAAGATGAGAAAGAAGGTGTAATGGTTCCAAAAAGACAAGTGCCATATGCTCTCACTTATATATGGAATCTAATGAACAAGATAAACTGACAGAAAAAAACAGAGGCATAAATTGACAGTTAGTAGAGGAGTGGAGGATTAAGGGACTGGATGAAAGAAGGTGAAGGGATTAACCAAAAAGCATATATGCATAACACATAGACAAAGACAAGAGTATGGTGATAGCCAGAGGGAAAGGGACATATGGGGGTACGTGGGGGTGGGCAAAAGGAGGGTGGGGAATGGGGATGGAAAGAGACTTTGCTTGGGGTGATGAGTGCACAGTGCAGTGTGCAGATTTTTATTGAGTTGCACACTTGAAACTTATGTGGTTTTGTGAACCAATGTAACCTCAATAAATTCCATTTTTAAAAAGAGGGCAAAAGAAATCAAAAAGAGGAGGCAGAGGGGAAATGAGATGTCATCACTGAGGATAATTTCGGTCTGAAACTAAGCCTCCAAGAGAGAGCTCAGTGAAATTTGGAAGCTGAGAAAGTCCTTGCTCCAAAAATTAGATCCTAAGTGCTGTCTCTCTTACTATTGACAGCCACTGTTCTAAGCCCTTTATATAAGGGCTTACTTAATTATCTGACAACTCCATGAAAATTATTATCATCCTTTAATCAGAAACCTTCGAGGTTGAAAGTCTTTCTGAAGGAAAGTTTTTCTTGAGCCTACACTAGCTAGAAAAAAGGACCAGGTCCTGAGGCATACAGCTTAAACCAGCTACAAAGGGCTGGATAGAAAAGACAAACATGTCCACCACCCTGGGATTAATGGGCACTTTTTAAAAAATATATTTTATTGATTTTTACAGAGAGGGATAGAGAGTTAGAAACATCAATGAGAGAAAAACCGATCAGCTGCCTCCTGCACACCCTCTACTGGGGATGTGCCCACAACCAAGGTACATGCCCTGGGACCCTTCAGTCCTCAGGCCAACGCTCTATCCACTGAGCCGCCAAACCAGTTAGGGCTAATGGGCACTTTTATGCAATGAGTTTGGAGAAGAAAGATGTACATTGTTGTGAAAAAATTTACATTGGCTGGAGATAAAAGAGGCTGAGAAGACAAAGGAAGGCTAGTTCTGGGACAGGTGCAGAGATTGGAAGGGAGAAGGGTTTGCTGCTTCTGGATTAATTGTGGTCATGGCTCAGAAAGTTCATGTATAAGCTAGAGGCAATGGCATCTGGTTGGTGGTCAGCTACCCAATTATGGAAACAGACACTTGGAAGTCAACTCAAAATCTCAGTATATATTCAGGAATGTGAGCAGCCTTTTGCTGATTTTTGGCCCACACCTGTTAAACAATTAACCTTTCTTGTCTTTCTTCCACCTCTGATCTGCTTACTTAATTTAGGACATCTCAGAATTTTTCTTCATCAATGCCCATTTCACATATAAGAAAACAGGTTAAGCCAATGGCCCAAGATCCAATAGTAAATGGCATGGCTCAGGTTTAAATCCAAGCTCCTTAACTATTGCAGTATGCTCCTAAGCATATCAGTCTTATCACATTTCATCCTCTTGTTGTAAACTCACAACATATTAAAAAGAAAATTTTAGATGCTGTGATAAAGTTTTTTATTTGAATGACATCAAAAGAATATTTTACCCAGACTGCACTATACAAATCTTACCTGGTAGATGCCAATTTATATAGAAATCTTAGTATTTCTGAGCAATGCCCAATAAATAAATTAGGAATTATTTTTTAAATATTATTCAGTAATTCTTTCATACCCCCAATGTGCTAAAAGGAAAGCATTTAAAAGTCTTAGTTTTTTTTCAAAATTCTCCCCACAATGACTACAGTAGAATTTAAAAAGCCCTGTTTATTTCAAAAATAAAGTGTCTTCTAGCAATGTTATTGCTAGCTTCTCATGGATCATGTAGAACATCCCTTGTGACGACTTTTCACTGTTCCCCCAAACATATCCCAATTTTATGAGGACAGGAGCAGATATCCCCCTGTCATATGTCATCAGGAGAATGTCATTTCTCCTTAGAATGTGGATGAAATATCTAGCCTGCCAACATCAGAGGAAAACATCATGTCTTGCAGAAGTAAGGGTCATCTGTAAAAATCTTTCAAAGTTGAGAAATCTCAGTAAGGACAGCCACGTAGGCAACATTGCCCTTCACTGTCATCAGCATCTCCCTTGAAAGGAAGAGAGTAATACTGTTCACATCGTTTCTGAAGGTATGAATTGTGGATTTTGATTCTTTTCTTATGAATACTCACCTGTGCAAACGCCTCTTTATTCTCTGCTGTCAGTAAATTTTATAAATGATGTATACAAGTCTTTAATTCACCAGCCTCCTGGAGGCTTATTTATTTTTTGGAAAAGAGAAGCTGGAGAAGTCATTTGAGAAAATTCATGGGTGGCTCCCTCCCCAAGGTTGTGGTGTGCTCTTGGAAGAGCTGTAAAAACTTCTGAGAGCAATCAGTTTTGCTTACTGGTTATCTGATAGCATATTAGCTGATCAAGTACATAATCATCTTTATTCACAAGGCAATAATGTATTGCATACTCCCCCATACACAATTATCTATTTTCAGAGCCAGCTTTGTAACTGTTTCTCAGGATTTCCTTATATCCTTCCTCCTACCTTCACCTCTGAGTATAGAAAATAATAAAAAAAAAACACTTTAAATCTCCAAGTCCATCACATCACCTTCCAAAATTAATGCTCATTTGAAATATCTCCAGAGCAAAGTTCGGCAGATGTTTGCTATAAAGGGCCAGATGTTACATATTCAGGCTTTGAGGGCCATGTGGTCTCTGTGGGAACTACACTATTCCACCATTATATTGGGAAAGCTGCAATAGACAATGTGTAAAAGGAAAGGTGTGGCTGTGTTTCAATAAAACTGTATTTATAGACACTGAAATTTGAATTTCATACAAATTTCACATCACCAAATAGGATTTTTTTATCTTTTCTTCAACCACTTGAAAAGACAGAAATCACCCTAGCCTGTGGGCCACACAAAAGCAGGTCCCAGGCTGCATTGGAGCCCAGACCAAATTTGCCAGCCCCTTCTCTGGAGGATTAGCAGGGTGTCTGAAAGAGGGTTTCTCACTGTTGACACTTTGGGTCAGACTATGATTTTTTGTGAAGACTGGTATTCCTCTCCTCCGGTGGTAACAACTATAATGTCTCCAGACATTGACAGCTGACCCTTGGAGAGAGAAAATTGACCCCGACTAGAATCAAGGATCTAAGGCACTAAAAACTTGGGATACACCACATGAAATGTGAGCCGAGGAGCTGTCCAGTACTAAGGCTTCAGGCTTCAACCCGAGAGAGATCCATGGAATTCTCATGTCTCCAAAGCAGAAAAGACAGTACTTGTACTCTTCCCAGTTAATGACCTCTGAGGAAACCCTAGACCTTAGGTCATCTGTTATGGAACTTGGATGGAGGTGTTAGAGTACTGATGCACAAATTTCTGTTTTGGACTTAGACATCGCTAGATGTCACTATTCCCTGTCTCCCCCCTGGCCCCTGCTTTATTTCTTTTTATATCATTTCCCAGCCTTCTCTTCACCTCTCACCATATAATCAAACCATATAATATGCATTTGCCTCCACACTACAAGTGTAACTCTGTATTTATATTTGATTATGATGTGATTTCATCAATTTGACCAAAACACTGAAGTGGTGAGGTGGGAGCTACAGGATACATAGTTCCTATTAAACTAAGAACCTATATTAACTTCTATAAACCCTGGCCCTACATAAATCCCCCTCCTATTCAGACTTCCTTCAAATGTGCAGATGGTGAGAGGGGTATTCTTAGCTTCTTAGATGTTTAGGCCTAAGACATATATTAGGTGATTTTCTACAATGATGAAAGCAGAGAAACACTCTAGTTTTTCTCTACTTTGTTTCACCTCCAGCTTTAAATGATCGGTATGAACCAACTTCTACTTCCCACTTCAGAATATAATTTTACCATTTTTTACAGCTCATAAAAGCAAGTAAAGCAAGTTTTTCTGATTGCATTAAAAGTTCTTTCATAGAATACCAGATTATATATTCTAAAGAATATTTTCTCCTTTCATTCTTTACAGCCTCAGATATAACTTTTGATCTTCCCTGGGGCATATCATATCCAAATTTGAATATTTTTGTCTTAACTTTTTGTGAATTCCTCTAGATAATTATTTGATCTCAATATAAGAAAAAATGAATAATGTATCTTTTGCCTGAAATACAGGAATTCTTGTGAGTGAAGGACACTATTGAAAAGTAAGGGCTACCTTACTCAGTTCTGTCCATGAAAAGACAGTCCTCTAGGACATGTGTGTATGGGTCACTTTTAGGTACATGTAGTTAAAAAATGGAACTTCAGCAACAACAAAAAAATTGTAACTTTTTAAGAGTCAGAACAATGCTTTGAATAGGAATCTGAGTTTTTACCTCTGATTGCTATAATTGACTGAACCTCAGTTTTCTAATCCCCAAAACACATGGGCTGGACTATATAATTTTTAAATCCCTTGATTTTATGACCTGGCTGTAGCTTGCAACAACAATCACACATCATTATATTTTAGAGCCATTCAAATATTAGTTCTGAAGTGGAGCTAAAATTCAGAACTAACTATTTGGAAAAGCTGGGTGATAAATTCAAAATAATATGTGTATCTCTAAATTTTTCCTATAGGAGTATTTATAGGTATTTATCTGCAAAGTGAGGGCCATAAGAATGAATGCAAATGATGAACCATATAGTTTGATGTAATGAAAGATTTAGGTTATTATAGGAAACCTAGAATGAGTTAAATTAAAGGTTAAAGGGCAAATTCTAAGTTAATAGTTCAGATACAAAAGTGACATATATTCTCATAGTGTAGATCATTAGTTCTCACCTGGAGGATTGTTCCTCCTACACCCCAGGGGACATTAAGTGATAACTGGAGGTGTTTTTTGCTTGTCACTCTGGGGAAATAGGGGATGGGTGTGTTAATGGTATCTAGTGGGCAGAGGCCTGGGATGCTGCTAAACATCTAAAATGAGTAGGGCAGAAACACCACAAAGAAGTAATTGGCCCAGTGTCAACAATGCCAAAGTTGAGTAACCCTTGTGTGGACCTATTACAGTGCTGATTTCTAAGTCAATTCCGTATCTCTCCTCTTCCTTTGCATCCTCACAGGAGCCTTAGTCTCCTACCAATTAGCAAATGTAGTAAATGTTAGTAGTGCATTTGAAACAAGGTTTCTTGGCATAGGTCTACCTATGTATATACAGTTCTGCCAACACAAAGTATATGTATAGGGTAAACTAGGTTGAACAGAGCAATCTGAGACATGTCTGATTTTCTTCAAGTGATAGAATATTGCAACTCATACCAGTAATAGGAAAGTTCTCATTTATATTTAGCTACCATTTAATATCTGTGGGTGATTCTTCCTGGCCTCTTTTTCTTCACCCACATGTTCTGTTTTGCTGCATGAAGGCAGCATCCACAGAACATGATTGTTAGCTCAACCAGTTTTGAGAAGTATTGGGCAAACTCAAATAAACACATTCAGAATGACGCATTAGAATCTCTCACAGGCCAAATTTGTGTGTGTTTATAGAAAATTTTCTTCAGATGTAAAGCTACATACCGAAAACTAAATAGAGATCCAACAGTTACACATTTTGGCTGAATTATCCCATCAATAACAGTATCTAATTGCATCTCATTGGATTGGCCTAAAATAGAAAATGTCTTATCCAAGAATTTTAGTTTGTGTTACATACCATACAAGGTCCCAATTAGTTGATATGTGCTGGGGTTTATGTTAAAATGAAACTCAATAAAATAATTTATTCTAATTCTATATTTCCCAAAAGTTTTATTGCCAAAATAAAAGATTTCTCATATAAAAGCTGGGATTATACCCACAGAGTTAGTATAGTTAGATTCAATTACAACATACCTTAATAAATATAGTTTTGGACATACAAAAGATCCAACAAGGGCCTAAAGGGGAGAGAGAGAGAGAGAGAGAGAGAGAGAGAGAGAGAGAGAGAGAGAGAGAGAGAGGTGAGAGTAACACATGATTAGCTGCCTTCCAAACGCATTCAGACTGGGGCCCAGGATTGAACCTGCAACCCAGGTAAGGGCCCTTGACCAGGAATCAAACCTGTGACCCTTCAGTGCGTGGGTTGATGCTTTAGGCACCAAGCCATACTGGCCAAGGCTCAATAATTCATTTTTAATTGCATGATCTTTCTACCCTCCACTTGAATCTCAATAAATAATAAAGAAAAATCTTAATATTTATTTTGATATTCTTATCTTGCGCTTCCAAAAAAATATTTACACATTATTTAATGGTAAATGTGTTAAAATTTAAATTTCAATTTTTTTTCTTCACACTAATTTAAAATTTCAAGAAAATTCAGCAAATAGTGTTTGTAGAACGGAAAAGTGAATAGGAGAAGAAATTGTGTTGTTACCAGAACCCCAATGTTTTTTCCTTGAGTTTGATTTCCTGTACGCACTAGCCTCCCCGCCCCCCCCCCAAAAAAAATGCACCAACAGGAGTTTGCAGTGTAGCAAGATAGAGAAAAAAAAGTGTGTGTGTGTGTGTGTGTGTGTGTGTGTGTGTGTGTGTGTAGTAAAAAATGTATATGCACTTTGTATGATTAGAAAGTCATTGTTTATTGATGTACAGTTTATTTTCAAATTTTAAAAGAATCTACAGAAATGAATACCATTTTTTCTCAATGCCTGTTTTCAAACTGATGACCATAACTCAAAGCAAAGAAATTGCAAACATCAAAAATCATTTCATTCAGTATTTGTGTGCCCTTAGTTTGTTAACTGTTATCGATTTTGTACTGCAAATTTTATCTTTTATGAATCCCCATCTTTAAAAAGTGTGGTGGCACTTTGGGGTAAATTTTCTTTGTTCAAAGCTTAGTCTGACTTCACCATATATTTCAAATCATGTAAACCTGGAAAAGAGTGAAAATTAAGTGAGTTATCAGCTGTTAAAGTGTACATTTTCCGGGGGGGGGGGGGGAGGAGAAAGAGAGAGAGAGGAGAGAGAGATTTCTAAAGTTAGGATTTAAAGCTAAATTTTATCAACGTTATAGAGACCCCCAATTTCAGTATCTGCACTTTGAGAATTTCTCACCATGTATTTGTGATCCTGTGCACCAGTATTCTGGTTTTCTACCTTTAGAGCACGTGGTTGGGTTGCATTTCCCCTTTCTTTAGCTGAAGTTCAAACCTTATTACCTGCTGCCATCTGGTGGTCCATATGTGAGAGTTTATGGAGGCTCCTGGTGGTGTTAAGACAGTGGTCAGCAAAGCCGGGGCTCACAAGCCACATGCAGCTCTTTGGCCCTTGAATGTGGCTCTTCCACAAAATACCACAGCCTGGGTGATTATATTTTGAAGAAGTGGCATTAGAAGAAGTTTAAATTTTAAAAATTTGGCTCTCAAAAGAAACTTCAATCGCTGTGCTGTTGATATTTGGCTCTGTTGACTAATGAGTTTGCCGACCACTCCTTAGGAGCTCTTCAATCTTAGAACCCCATAGAGTGATCAAAGAGCAGGTCTTTCATTCAACTCCCTGGCAGTGAAACTGCAGTCTTGGCTCATTGCCCGTGAACTGGGACAGATTGTCACATTTCAGATGCCTGCAGCATTTTTCTCTTCTTTTATCTTTAGACTCCTGTGGCTCTCAGCCCTTGAATGTGCTTCTTTCCCAAAGATTCTATAAAAACACTATTTGCTCTTCCTTTGTGCTTTCTTCTTTCTTTCTCTTTCTGAGGTGTGCTAGAGGAAGGAGGAAGGGGATAGTCATTTTAATGTAAAGAAGATTGCATTAAAATGACATAATTTGCTTAATTTCATTAACTCACCACAATAACCATGTAGAATGACAGGTCACTTCATTTTAGTCACCGGAATCTTATGTGCAGAAAAATCATGAGGCAAAGATTGCAAAGTGCTTTTATTATGATCATAAATTATGTGCACCCACTCAGAGGAGGAACATACAGAGAAATGACATTGTTTTGCTTAATAAGGTTTCATTCCTGGTGATTTGGCTGGTTTTTCTATCAAGCATAATGGGAAAACAAGCCAGTGCTGATATTAAAGACCTCAAATGATCCCTCAAGCTTTTTATCCCATAATAAGTCAACACTCAGTTGTTCTGCTTTATGCCTTACTCACGACAATCATTTAGTAGGTCAATTTCAGGCTAGTGATAAAACTTTGAGTAATAGTAGAGCAATATTGATGCTCCCTATTCTCTGTGAGGAGATGTCTATAAATTAAAGTTCCCAGGTTCACACTCAGTTTGTATTTAACAGCCATCATGAAGTGTAATATCTTAGTAAAACTGGATTAGGGCCCACATGTATGGAAAACTAATTAAAGTTGTTGGAAACAGCTCATTTCTCCTCTGAATATCCTATCTAATAAAAGAGTAATATGTAAATTTGACCGTACCTTTGCTACACTACTAGCCAATCAGGAGTGGGGGCGGGGCTGAGGCATGCAAGGCAGGCGGGAGGCGGGGTCGCGGTGCAAGGGGGTGGGGCTCGGGATGGGAGGCCAGCACAGCGCGCAGCACACTGGGACAGGAGGCCTCCCGACCCGGCGCACCGCACCTGGGCTGCTGTCTCAGCCTGGCCTGGGAGGGCACCCTCTTCAGTACCCTCCCCGGCCAGGGATGTCAGACTGAGCTCGGGTCTCAGCCTAGCTGAGGTGCACACCTCTTCAGAGTGATCTCTGACCAGGCTGAGATGGCAGCCTGGGTTGGGGTCTCAGCCTGGCCAGGCTGAGGCTGCAGCTCAGGCTGGGTCTCAACCTGGCTGAGGTGTGAAACCTTTCAGTGGTTCCAGCCTCGGGCCTCAAACACTGAGTCACACCAGCCAGGCAGATATGGAGGAATCTTAAATGTTCCTTTTTATTAAATATATATTTTATTGATTTTTTACAGAGTGGAAGGAAAAGGGATAGAGAGCTAGAAACATCTATGAGAGAGAAACATTGATCAGCTGCCTCCTGCACATTCCGCACTGGGTATGTGCCCCCAACCAAGATACATGCCCTTGACCAGAATCAAACCTGGGACCCTTGAGTCTGCAGGCTGACACTCCATCCACTGAGCAAAACAGTTAGGGCTGTCCAATATGCTAAAGAAAAAACCCTATCTAATAAAGAGGGAATATGAAGGGGAGGGCATTTGGGGGTGACCGGGTTGTCAGGGGAAGGCATCTGGAGGCAAACAGGCTGGCAGGGGAGCAGTTAGGCATTGATCAGGCTGGCAAAGCAATGGTTAAGGGATGATCAGGCTGGCAGACAGAAGCAGTTAGGGGCAATCAGGGAGGCAGGCAGGTGAGCAGCTTGGAGTCAGTAGTCCTGGACTGTGAGGAGGATATCTGGTAGGATTGAGCCTAACTGGGCAGTCAGACATCCCTTGAGGGGTCCCAAATTGGAAAGGATGCAGGTTGGGCTCAGGGACATTCACCACTCCCCGTGCACAAATTTCGTGCACCAGGCCTCTAGTACTTATATAAATACCCAGAGATTGGAAAATTTAGTGTACGTCAGATGTGTTCCTATCTTGGTCTCTTACATAAAGCAAAGAATATTTAATAAGGAAAATGGTAATTCTTAAAGGTTGAACTCTAAGTATGAGTTTTCCAATTTTTATAAGCATAGAGTTTGGATTAATAACTGTCTGTACTTTACAAAATACTGTTTTCTTCGCACATGTTAAAATGTCTTAGAAAATCTCCTTTATTAAAAAATACTGGAGGCCCAGTACACAAATTCATATACCAGTGGGGTCCCTTGACCTGGCCTGCAGGATCTGGCTGAAACTGGCTCACCATCATTCCCCGAGGGGTCCCAAGTTGAGAGAGGGTGGAAGCCAGGCCAAAAGACCTTACCAATGCACAATTGGGGCTGAGGAGGGATGTGGGAGATTGGCCAACCCAGAAGAGGCCATGGGAGGGCTCCAGGGTGTGTCCAGCCCATCTTGCTCAGTCCTGATCTACTGGACCCTAACAGCAAGCTAACCTACCACTCAGAGCATCTGCCCCCTGGTGGTCAGTGCACGTCATAGCAACTTATCAACCAGTTGACTGCTCTCTGGTGGTCAGTGCACATCATTGCAAGCGGTTGAGTGGCCTTAGCATATCATTAGCATATTACTCTTTGATTGGTTGAATGGACAACCGGACCATCGGACACTGAGCATACTCAGCTTTTATTATATAGGATATAATTTTTACTAGTTGACTAATCCATCTGCTCTATCTCTGTTATTAAAATATATATAATCTTTACTAGTTGACTATTTCATCTTCTCTAAATACTATATCTGAACAAATTTTAAAAGAATACCCATGCTTTTTCAAATTTCAAAGTGAAAAGATTCACAGTTATTACTCTAATTTCTCATCTTTTAATAAAATTTCCATTAATATCAGAATGTTAAAATTTTTATAGTTGTTTTAAATATATGTAATATTTCTTCTTAGAACTTTCTAAAATTAAACATGCTCTTGTTTTAAAAAAAGTGGTTGGATGAAATAGCGGCTATATTTACCATGCCTGATCTTTATTTACACTGAAGCATAGAGGATAGACCATGTGCTCTGTGTGTTATGAGGAATCAGGCATGACTGGTAGAGAGGGCAAAGATGAAAGCAAAGTGTGACCAATCATGGAACTGGACAAAGCAGATGAAGGCAGAGTGTGCAGTGGGGTGCTATAGATGTGGCCAGGTACATGGAGGGCAGAGCAACTTGTGGGCTGCTGTAGCAAGTGTGGATGCATTGGAGTGGTGAAGAAGAGAAGCATGAGTAGTGACCTACCTTCAATTTTAACAGTCCTACCAGAAATTTTCACTTATATTTGCACATGGGATTTTATTCTTATTGTTTTATTTTGTTGTGCTTTTTGCTTCTGAACTCCCACCCACTAAGGTTGGCAGGATATCCAAGAGCAGTCATTGTAGGGTGTTCCATTTACAGGTAGAAAGGGCACAGGAAAGAGACTTATGTAATCCAAGAGAAATGAAGGGTCCCATGCCCTCCTCACTGCCTGCTTGTGACTGTCATTTGGTCACCCTTCTGAAGCTGTATGGATAAAAACAGTTTGGAGTCAAAATCTAGTCAAAAATCTTTTACACAAAATTGAAAAAATAATCAATTGACTCTATCCAAGATATGCTTATCTACTCTAATATCCTGTAAGGGTCATGCCATTCCCACTTCAATTCAAGGCACCAGACTCCATCCCCTCCTCCTCTAAAAAATCCATTGAGCCCAGTCGGCATGTCTCAGTGATTGAGCATGGACCTATGAACTAGATTATCTTCTGAAGATCCTGGTTCAATTCCTGGCTGGGGCACATGCCCCAATTGTGGGCTCAATCCCCCGTGTGGAGCATGCAGGAGGCAGCCAATCAATTATTTTATCTCATCATTGCTGTTTCTATCTCTCCCTCACCTTTCATCTCTGAAATCGATATATATATTTATACATACACACACACACACACACACACACACTAGAAGCCCGGTGCACAAAATTTGTGCACAGGGGTCAGAGGGGAGTGTCCCTCAGCCCAGCCTGAATCCTCTCCAATCTGAAACCCCTTCGAGATGTCTGACTGCCCATTTAGGCCTGATCCCACTGGGCAGTCGGACATCCTTCTCACAATCCAGGACTGCTGGCTCCCAGCTGTTCACCTGTCTGCCTTCCTGACTGTCCCTAACTGCTTCTGCCTGCCAGCCTGATCACCCCCTAACTACTCCTCTGCCAGCCTGATTGATGCCTAATTGCTCCCCTGTTAGCTTGTTTGCCCCTAACTGCCTTCCCCTACAGGCCTGGTCACCCCTAACTGCCCTCCCCAGCAGGTTGGGGTCCCTCTCCAACTGCACTTCCCTGCAAGCCCAGTCACCCCCAACTCCTCTCCTCTGCCGGCCTGGTCACCCCTAACTGCCCTCCCCTGCAGGCTTGATTTCCCCCAACTGCCCTCCCTTGTAGGCCTGGTCCCTCCCAACTGTCCTCCTCTGCTGGCCATCTTGTGGTGGCCACATGGGGGCAGCCATCTTGTATGTTGGAGTTATGGACAATCTGCATATTACTGTTTTATTAGATAGGATAGAGTCCTGGTGCACAGGTGGGGGCTAACTGGTTTGTCCTGAAGGGTGTCCTGGATCAGGGTGAGGGTTCCCTTGAGGTGTGGAGCAGCCTGGGTGAAGGCCTGTCGTGGTTTGAAAGCTGGCCACACCCCCTGACAACCCAAGTGGAAGCCCTGGTATCTAGGATTTATTTTTACTCTACAATTGAAATTTTGTAGCCTGGAGCGGAGCCAAGCCTTCTGCTTGCTCCGGGGCATCAGCCACTTCTGTTGAATTTATTTACCTTCTATAATTGAAAATTTGTAGCACTGAGTGGAGGCCTGAGCTGGCAAGGGCAGGTGGAAAGCTTGGCTTCTTCCATTGCCAGGGAAACCCAAGCCTCCCTCCTGCTCTCTGTGGCCTGCAGCCATCTTGGTTGGGTTTATTTGCTTATTTGCTCCTGATTGGCTGGTGGGCATGGCTGGTGGGTCTAGCATAGGTATGGTCAATTTGCATATTACTCTTTGATGAGATAGGATGTTAAAATCATTGACCTGTTAACTCCATCTGGCAGAGATCACAGACCTCCAAGATCCAGTGTTCCCATTATCCTTTTGCCAAAGACAATAATATCATGACCCAGCCACACATTTTTTCAATCAGTTTATTCTACTATATTAAATTTCTGCTACTACATTTATTGTGTTTCTCTAAGGCTGGATATGCTTCTATTAAATCATTAAATGTTGTCTCATTTAGTTCTTAAATAATGTTGAGGTGCAATGTTGAGAAGAAAAGAGTCTCAAGATTAACTTGACCAAGCAGAAATTTACATTTTTTTTTGGTTTGTTGAGGAGAATTTGAAATTATGTCTTCATGGTAACTCATACTTTAATGTCAAAGGGGTTTTAGTTTGGTCCTTTCTGTCTCAGTCTACTCAAGCTGCTGTACCTGATTGCCATAGACTGAGTGGCTTACAAGCAACAGAAATTTATTTCTCAGTTCTGGAGGCTGAGAAGTTCAAGATCAAGACTGGACAAAAATCGAACACCTATATACTAGGATAATGAGGGGGAGGAAGGGCATGGGGTGGGGTGGGAACCAGGTGGAGGAGAGCTATGGGGAGAAAAAAGAGGAACAACTGTAATAATCTGAACAATAAAGACTTATTTTTTTAAAAAGAGAGACAGGCAGACTCAGTGTCTAGTAAAGATCTCTCCCAGTTCTCAGATGGCCATCTTCCCACTGTGTCCTCTCATGGCACAAAGAACTTCCAGGGAACTCTCTGGGGTATCTTTGATAAGAGCACTAATACCAAATATGAGGGCCCTATCTTCATGACTTAATGGCCTCCAGAACACCCTATTTTCATATACTGGTACCATCACACTGCATGTTAACATTCAACATATAAAGTAGAGAAACACAAACATTCAGTTTATACCACTTTCTTTAGAAGGAAATACTTATTCTCCTTTAAGTATTGGCCTCTAGTATATTATATGATTTATAGTCATGAATATAATTGGCAGAGGAAACAAAATACCTATTTTAACACCCTGATAAACATACTTGGTTTTGTTCATCCTTCTTTGTATTATAGCTCTGTTTTATGTGCCTTATATACTTTTCTAAGTATTATAAACAAATAATTTTTTAGGAACTAGGCTCTGCTTCTTTTAGTCAACCATAATTTATGCTCACTGTGTTCTTTCTTACATAAAATGCCAAGTCATCAAAATTTGGCCAACAGGAGTCTCTTCAACCTGGCGCCATTTTTTTAGTGTTTTAGTACTATGCTTGCTTTCTGGCAACAACAAGATGTTCCCAGACCCATTCCAATTTTTTTTGTTTGTTCCAAGACATGGACTTGGCACCCCTACCAGAGATAGCAGAGGATAGCATGGAATAATATTTAAGTCCAAGATCTGGGTACAAGGGGTAACAAGGAAGTCAGTGGTAGGTAAAAAATGCTGCTGTTTCTTGACCTTATTTAATGAAGACAGATGAAAAAGGCATGTTATTTTAATGTTGTAAGATCATAGTGATATTTCTAAGTGAAAGTATATACTTCTGTGCTTACTTTTCTCAGAGTTATGCATTTTCATTGACCACTAGGACTAGTTTACATTGCAACATTTGACCCTTAATCTTTGTACTTAGGTAAAATACACTAAAAGATTCCTGATGCCCCAGTTTTGTAAGGATTCCAAACCACATAGAACTGTGTTTAAATTTTTCTGCATGTGCATGTATAAATGCAAGAATGCACTGGGATGTAGATTTACCTGCCAGCACCGGGGAATCTCCTTTTACTTGGCCCTTAGGTAACTATACATCACACTTTGCTTTTTACCCCTTCCCCTAACCCCAATCAGTAATATAAACTATGACCGTCATTTAAATTTCCTTTGTTTTTATACTTGTCTGAATCTGCTATTCATATTCTCACATAACAGTTTACACCAACCTTTTGGAATAATATACTTATCCCAGTTCTCAAAATTGACAAGTAATGAACGGAAGGATGAAGTTACCTAACTTCAGTTGTGTAGGGTTGAGAGAAGCCAGTGCCTATGAGACAAAATGAGGATGAAAAAGGCAATATTCTATAGATTTCAAAAAGTCATCAAATAGAAATATTAGTTATTCTAAGAAATAGTTATTTATGATAAAAGGAAAAATAGAGAAAACCCAAGATTGGAAAAAATCATTTCTTCATTCTTTTTTTCATATATAGTCTTTATCTTGAGTGATTTTAATACAGCCCAGTTATTGACATATCTGCTACTTTTGATATCAAACTATATCCATAAGTCAGTTCGAAACCTTAAAGATACCACAAGCCAAAGATAACCCCCAGCATTATAGTGAGAGAGGAAGGAAAATCCGTTTAAACTGTTTGGGTGCTGATGCACATGTAGACATGGGGAACTTAAAGAGGCCTAGAGCCACAGGGTACAGATCAGACCACCTCCCTCAGATTTAAGAGACATAAAGAACTGATGGTCCTCAGGAAGGAGGGAATTCATTGAAATTTCCACAATACAGCTAAAAAGAAGAAGGATGCAGGCATGTATTAATAATGCCAAAGTGGCCTAGAGATGGCCTTCTTTTTGCCAATGATTTACCTATGAGTAATATACATTTACATAAGGAAAACAGAGTAAGCTCAGACAAGTTTCTGATCTGGGTCATCTGTCTCGCTTCCTTGGGCAAACAGGTTCCTAACTCATAAAGCCTTTTGTTTGAATGTTGACCAACAAAAGCAGATGTTGTGTGTGGCAGGGGAAATTCCATGTTTTCTGTTTAGTTCTGTTGACCCACACAGAAATATTCATTCCATGCTTCCATCTGAACAAATGTCCCCATTCCAAAAGGGCAGAAAGCCAGGAGAGCTCTCAAGCATCCCTGCAAAGAATGGAGATGCATGTTGTGTTTTACTCTTGGCTTGCCTGGGTGATGGAGCAGAGGCAGGCAGGCCCCCATGGGACTGCAGATCACATGCATTGTGGAACCTGCGGGAGGCTGCCCTCCTGAGGAGTTGAGGGTCTTGCTGCCAAGGACCAAAGCCCAACAGTTTGGAGTCAGAAGAGAGCTTTGAAACATTTTGCTATGGTTTAAAAATGCTCCGTTGAGAACAGGCCCCACTCTTGTTCTTTCAGGGCAGCTTGGATTCCCAAGAAAGCGGAACCTGATAACGGCGGTGACTGCTTCCACAAATGCCTTGATTCATGTTAGGTAAAAGGAGTTACAGGAAGCAGAGCCTCTCCCTGCTAATCTTAAGAGCCTGTGAATAAAAGAAAAAATAGAGTACATGAATGATGTATTAGATGTACAAAGAGAGTTGCAAAGAAGAAAGGACCCACAGTCTCCTTTAAAATAAAAAAAATCAAGCTTTATTTCATGAATCTGCCTCCTAAAGACACAGGTCAACACTTTAATTTATCATCCTCCACATCTGCTCAAACCCAGTGATTGCTCCAGTTACTATAACTTCTAAATAGAATAAAAAACATGGTGATGCTCTTCAGTACATATATGGGGTTTAAGTAAAAATAAATAGCATGGTCCATATGTTTCAAGTGCTAAGATTGACTCTGTATTAACAGGTAGCTCTTCAGCATTTCCCATTTAGGTATATTTTAGAGCTATGTTTTTTTTAATTTAAAATTAGCATTGTGGTCAAATGTATTCAAAAGCACGTACTCTATACTCCCCTCTGAGAATCACAATACCTAGTACACTGTGAAACATCCTGCAGTAAAGAACCTGTTTAACATTTTTTATCCAGGCTTTCATTGACATTCCAAAATTCTGAAACTAGTTTTCTGGTGAATGTACTTGGGAAATAATTAACAAATCTATTACCGCTATGAGAAGTTTCAGAGTTTCTTAGTCATTAATAGCTAATTCATTTGAAAGACTATTAGCATAGAAAGTAAAATGACTCTAGAAAGCCGGGGCTGTAGGTTTTGTCCTCTTCAACATATGTTTATTTTATAAGCAACATAGTGAGAAACTCACCATGACCTACCTGGGTAGGAGTTAGGTGGATCCGTTCAAACCCATGACTATACCCATGGGAGTGTCTAAAGTGATTTTAAATGCATGTGGGTGGAATACTCTCCATAGAATTATTGAAACTTGATAAAAATAGGCAGAGGGAAGTGATTAGGGGTACCGGCTTTGTATTCAGACAGAGCTGCCCTGCAGCCCCTCTTACTACTCATGTGAACTTGAGCAACTTAATCTTTCTAAGTTCAACTGCCCCATCTGCAAAGGGGAGTACCAGCAGCACTTGCTTTTTAGGGTTTTTATGAAATTCAAGTGGAATAATGCATATTAAGTACCTAGCACATTGAATGATACATAGTACCAGTAAACTGTCTACAAATATCAGCTATTGTATTTTATCATCATTATCTCTATAAATAATGGCATTTTCGTTAATTATGACTAAGAAGAAAAGAAGGAACACAAAAGTACAATGTCATTGCAGGTGGAGGGGCTTGAATCTGTCACCAAAATTTGTAACGTGTTGCGAATTAAGTCTGTGTTCAGGAAGCTCCTGTTGGCTCAGTGGAGGGTGACACTGGAGATAGGAGTACTTACGCTGGAGAGACAAGAGCAATGGGAAAAGGACGAGGAGACAACTTGAGAAACACTTTGGAGGTAAAGTTGGCAGAATATGGCATCTGGTTGTCCATGGGCAGAGAAGTTGTGGCTCAGAGTAGAGCCTAGAGCTTCCTACCATTGGGTTCCTTCCTGAAGAGTTATATTTTTAAGATGAAGATCATAAGAGGAGACAATCTCAGGGTGAGGCAATGGCTTTGGTTTTATACTTGCTCTTTCCAGCTTCTGGCAGGAGATCTGAAAAGACACACTTGTCCTTCTGGAGTTCTGGCACTTAGCTCTAGATCTCTGGTTGAAGGTCTGTGCTGGAGACATGGATGGTGGTTACCGATGGGAGGATGGTGGAGGTCACACAGAGAGACAGTATGAAGAGATAAGAATGGGAGGGTAGCCCTGGAAAACATAAATATAAGGAAATGTTCAGAGGCAGTGGAGCCAATGAATGGACCAATGGTAAAGTGGAAGAAGAATCAGAGAGAATAATGTCTCGAGAGCTGAGTAACCAGCACAGAAACCAAGATAAAGGCTGCAGACCAAGTCTCTGGCCATCCTCCCTGCTGGATCATGGACTGAACCCAAAGGCCTGTTTTCCCCAGAGACCCATAGAGAAGCCAAATTCAGCTGTCACCGTGCAGCCGTCCATAGAAAAGGAGTAAAAGTTTTCACCTACCCTGATGGACCTGCTCTCTGTGTCTGGGTGCCTTCCAACTTATCCTATTTACTAAAACCTAAGTCAGGAGCCAGGCACGATTTCTTTTTTTAATCTTTATTGTTGAAAGTATTACATGTGTCCCTTTTCCCTACTTTGACCCCTTCTATCCCACCCTTGTCCCCCACCGCAGGCCTTCACCACCCTGTTGTCTGTGCCCAGGGCTTATGCATATATGCATACAAACCAGTTCTTTGGTTGATCTCTTTCGAACCACCCTTCCACCTATGCCTTCCCTCTGAGAGTCAACAGTCTGTTCCTTGCTTCTGTGTCTCTGGTCCTGTTTTGCTCATCAGTTTATTTTGTTCATTAGATTCTACATATGAATGAGTTCATGTGATACTTGTCTTTTTCTGGCTGGCTTATTTCGCTTAGCATAATATTCTGACAATGTCCTTGTGCCTCATTGTGAAGCCTCTGATCTGGCTGCACCAGTAACATGAATGAATGTCATGTTCACCCTTCACAAAGCTCAAAATTAACCAGGCTTCTAATAAGTGATGGGAGCATCACACAGACTCCAAAACCATGTTTGCAAAACTTGTCGTTTCCAGGAGGTGCTGGGGTTCTTATTAAAAGGGCAGGTTTCTGAGCCCAGGACTGAGTGATTCCAAACAGCTGGGAATATGGCTCAGAAAGCTGCATATTTAGCAAACCTTGAAAGATTACTTTAGTGCCCAATAAAGTTTGTGAGCTGATGATTATAAAGAATTGAATATCAAATTGAAACATGCTAAAAGAGCACAACCCGGGAAAAATAATCTGAAGGGAATAATGTGTTTCACTCATGGAAAGTAATCCTTAACAGAATTGTAGAAACTAATCAGGTCTGGTCTCTCATCTCCCAAATTATCTCTGTGAAAATGTCCTCCCTTCTTGCTCTGCATTTTCTGATTAATATACACTGGAATGCTCTCTAGTTTCTTAAGCATGTGAAAAAAGAGAAAATGTTCCTACGGATTTTCTTCAAAGAAAGATATTTTCAAGTTTAGTTTTAAGAGGAAAAATCATGAAGTAGTTTAACCTTTCTCATGAAGTGTGGCATGTTGCATTCACACTGTTGTTTTGTTTTTTTGTTTGTTTGTTTTCATTAAGCACATTTCAACTTATACGGTATTTTTCTTAAATGTAAAAATGGACCTTTTTTTCCCTTCTTAAAAGTATCAATGTCCAAATTCATTTTCACATGCTAACTTTAGAAATCACTACTTGGTTCCCATTAGTGGAGAAAATTAGAATAGTTTATGTTCCATGGTATTATTCTAATATTGTCTCCTAATTCATCATGATTTTGAAGCTAAACATTTTTCTGTGTGTGATGTCAGTGAAACGTAGATCCTGGCTAAAAGGCAATAACTAAATAATCCTTATAAGTATAAATATAGAGCATGATTATGGATATATTTATCTCCACCTTGTGCTGATACTTGAAATCAGACCATTAGAGATTAATAAATTTGGATCTTAAAGGCATTTCAATCTGCAGGAGTCCCTTATCTATATTATAAAAAGCCAGTGCCATAATGACCAAATGACCGGTCACCATGAAGTGTATGGAGCACCTCTTGGTCCATCCCCCAAGGCTCACAGGCTTTGATTGCAGCAAGGCTGGCAGCTGGCAGGTGGGTGGGATGGCGGGTGGGTGGACACAGTGAGGCAGGTACAGCAAGGCTTGCATGGCAAGGCTGGTGTGGCAAGGTGGGCATGGTGAAGCGCGTGCACTGGTGAACAGGGCCACGTGATTTAGTGCACTGGGCCTCTAGTTAAAATATTTTAAAAAACACAGGTGAATAATCAGTAAGCTGTTATCAGCCACCACATTATAGAGGTTCTGTTTATTAATATCTGCCAGCAGGATTGGTAAAGGTGATGGGAGAGACCCAACTGGAGATCAGGGTTACAAGCAACAAAGGGGCACCAAGATTACCTTCTTGCATTCCTAAAGTCTCTCAGTGGGCAATTCTTCCCATTTCTGCAAACACCTGTGTGGTGAAGGCAAGCACATCATCAAAACATTTATCCTCAGTAAGCAGTGGAGCACACACTTTACGCAAAGAATAAAAGAGCAAGATCCTAATATTCCTGATAAGCCTACAAAAATCACCAGCTAGGCTGAGAGAAGAGGAGAGACTTGGATCTTAGGCAGAATTATTGGGTGAAGCAGGCCCAGCACTCAATCTGCGCTTAATCTAGAGCTACTGGGAGATATCAGAGAGGGAAAATGCCTTCTTCCAGCCAGATCCATGCTCCAGGAATTGGGTACAGAGATGTTAAGTGTGATAAACGTCATTGTGAAGTATTACAGCACAAACTTCAATTCATGTGGGAAAACTGGACATTTTACACATGGTCTAACCCAGTGTTCAGTCAGCAATTGCACATTTTCAAACTACTTTGTGAGTATAAGACGTTAGGAAGCTGCACCATCCAAGCTGGTTTTGGAACAATTGGCCTCTTCTACATGAGCTTTCCACCTCAGTGCTACCGATCTTATCTCCACAGGTCGCATGGAACCAGAAAATGTGTAGTTTAACTCAGCTCCGTGACATTTGAGGGGGAAAAAATCACAAATACTTTTTTGACAAGGCATATCATAGACTTTGGAATAAATAATTAATATTTTTAGTATTTTGGCATATGAGATCATATTTAGGCTAATCTGAGTAACTTCAATATTATTACTGAGCTTATCCCTTCCCTGATGTAATAAGAAGATTTCATTTACTCAAGTAACAATTCCAGCCTCATACAGAGATTGAGTTTTGGAAACCTTCCTTGACATGTTAGATTACATGACCCACAGCTCCCAAATGCATAAACCTAAGGTGATACATCTCATTCATTCATTTCTTGAGCACCTATTATGTGTTGAGTAGAGTATAAGCATTAGAAACATAGAAGAGGCCAAAACAGGCAAAGCAAGCTTGTACATGGACCTTATATCTCAGACCAGGAAGGACAGTAAGCAAATAGGTAAACCTGACATCTAAATTGATATTTCAGGTAGTGAAATATGAATATAAAAAATTAAATCCACAAGGAATAGTGAAGGTGACTTCAGGGTGGATTTCCCATTTCTTTGAGAAGATGGCATTGGATCTGAAGAGTGACTGGCTTCGGAAAGATGAGAAGAAGTCAATCCTTCAGAGATATTTGGAAAGCATTTTTAAGAAGAAGAAACAGGTCCTGAGATTGAAACAAACTTGGCATTTTGAAAGAAGTCTGGTGTGGCTGGACCCTAATGAGCAAGGGAGAGAGTAGACCAGGATGATATCCAGAAGCAGAGACAAACTTCTGAGGTGCTAGCTCACCCATGAAGTCTGAGGCTGGGCATGATATAGAGTAGGTACTCAGTAGAGGCAGGAAGCAAAAAGTGGTCATCTTCCCCTCTCCAACCTACCTCAGGTACCTGAGCAATACAGGAGAATCTCCCCTTAGTCTCCTTCTTCAAAATCTGAGGACAGGCCTATAATAGCATCTTCAGACTCCTTTAAGAAGTCAGGAAAGACCAGCATAAAATCTCTTAGGAGTTTTCAGAAGGTCTTATTTATAAGAAGAGGTGAGGGAGAGAACCAAGATGGCGGCATAGGTAAAACACCCATCTTTCCGTCATACACAACAATTTTAATACTACAACTTAACGAAAGAACAAACACCATCCAGAATCACCGGAAAGCTGGCTGAGTGAAAATTCCACGAATAAAAGTAAAGATAAGACACTGTGACTCGGAGGAGCGGCGGCGGACAGCGTTGAAGGTATGCGCGGAGAGAGGTTTGGAGTGCACACCAGCGGATAAGGCGGGCGGCTAAAAACCGGCCAGTTTTCTTGAACAGGGAGACAAAGACGTCCCACTGGACTGATTCTCCAGCTCTGAGCGAAGTCTAGGGAACCCACAATCATACGGAGTAAAAACTGGACCGTGGGAGGGCACACCGAAGCTCGGGTGCTGCAGGGGTCTGCCGGCTTGTGGAGAAGCCGAGCTTCTGCAGAGTGTGCATGAACTTGGGAACAACACAGCTGCCTGTCTGCGCACAGAGCGCTCGTGACTTGCTCTTTCATTTGGGAAACTGTCAGACTGCTTTGTTTTACGACTCTGGGTGATACATTAAGTGTGCAGACTCATTTGGGGAGAGTCTGAATTCCCTGGCAGCCGGTAGAGCTAGGCAGTGGCTCTCTCTCAGAGGTGCTGGCAGCCATTGCCCCCGGCACAGAGTCCCTGGGGCCCCATAGGGCAGAGCTAACACTGTCTGCTTGGCCCGGACACTCCACCCATCCAAACCGAGCACAGCTGAACTTCACAGACAATTGGCCTGGAGGTCAACCCCTCCAAGTGCTAACAACGATTAACCTGAGCTTAACTTCAGCAAGACTGTACAACCCATATCCAACTCAGGTAACTGGGGAGGCTGAGCCACTGTCCCTTGTAGGATGTCTACCACACAAAGCTAATTGACCAACTCAGGGAAGCAGCCACCATGCAGAGACATGGAAAGAAATCAGATCTGAAAGAAATGGAGGGAAAAAAACGACTGGACATGGAATTCAAAACCACAGCTAGAGGGCTTCTCAAGGGGCTCCTAGAAAAGGTCCAGACCTATAAGGAAATAAGCAAGACCTACAAGGAAATGTACAAGACCCTCAAGGATATGAACAAGACCTGCAAGGAAATGATCAAGACCAACGTGGAAATGAATGATTCCTACAAGGATATGAATGAGATTCTCAAGGATATGAAAAAGGATCAACCAGAAATTAAGCGTACACTGACTGAAATAACAAATATTATACAAAGACCTAAAAGTACTCTAGAGCACCCCAAGAACCAAGTTAAAGATTTGAAATACAAAGAGGTAAAATACACTCAGCTGAAAAAGCAAGAAACCAAAAGAATCCAAAAAATTGAAGATAGTGTAAGGAACCTCTGGGACAACCTCAAGCATACCAACATCTGAATTATAGGGGTGCCAGAAAAAGAGAGAAAGCAAGACAATGAAAACCTATTTGAAGAAATAGTGACCGAAAACTTCCCATACCTGGTGAAAGAAATTGGCTTAGGAGTCCAAGAAGCACAGCGAACCCCAATATATAGGAACCCTAAGAGGACCACACCAAGGCACATCATAATTAAAATGCCAAGAGCAAAAGACAAAGAGAGAATATTAAAAGCAGCAAGAGAAAAACAGTTACCTATAAGGGAGCACCCATATGATTGTCAGCGGATTTCTCAACAGAAACGATGCAGGCCAGACGGCAGTGGCAAGAAATATTCAAAGTGATGAATAGCAAGAATCTACAACCAAGATTACTCTACCCAGCAAAGCTATCATTCAGAATTGAAGGGCAGATAAAGTGCTTCACAGATAAGAAAAAGCTAAAGAAGTTCATCACCACCAAACCAATATTATATGAAATGCTGAAAGATATTCTTTAAGAAGAGGAAGAAGAAAAAGATAAAAGTGTAAATTAGGAACAACAAATACACATCTATCAACAAATGAATCTAAAAATCAAGTGAATTAATAAGCTGATGAACAGGATAAACTGGTGAATGTAACAGAAAATCACGGACATAGAGAGGTAATGGACTGACAATTCTTGGGGAGGAAAGGGGTGTGGGAGGTGCAGCAAGAGACTGGACAAAAATCATGCAACTATGGGAGAAGACAGTGGAGGGGGATGAGAGCAGAGGGTGGGATGGGTACCAGGTGAAGGGGAGCTATAGGGGGGAAAAGGGAACAATGTAATTAATAAACTGAACAATAAAGATTTTAAAAATAAAAAATAAAATTAAAAAAAGAAGAGGTGAGGGCTGTGGGGAAATAGAAAGGAAATGATTTATTTTTTAAATGGCAGCATTTTTTATGGAAAGAGCATTTGTATGGGAGCTATGAGACCTTGGTTTAAAATGAAACTCACATTAAACTTTCTGTGCCTCGGTTTCCTCATCTGAAAAAGGGAATTAATACTAGTACTTTAAATGATGTTATGGATGTTCAATATTTGAGATCATGACTATATTAAACATTGCTTAGAACATAGTTTGATAGATTTTAGCTGCTATGAATAGCTGTTAATACATGAAGTTAATTATTAATATGTACTAATAACTTTATGAAGTCCAGAATCTTAATGGCATAAGTATTGATGAAGAAAAGTTTGCTTATGACCAGGAGAATTCATTGTAAGAAGAAAGCTTTACAGCAGCATAGTTTAGCGAGTTAGTTTAGGCATTGGTAGTTTGTATTTCAGAAATGTCTCTGTGGCATTGAAGCTGTACATGAGAATGGTACGGTCTCAGGAGCCTTATTCTTTCTCAGCATGAGGAGCAATGTCCCTTCTTCCTACTGCAGCTACTGTATGAGTTAAGGGTGAGGGCCCAGAGGCTTAGAGTCCAAAAGCAAAAGCTAAGGCTTCCTCTGATTCATCTACATAGTGCTGACACAGGCATTCTTTTTAAAAAACATACTACAATAACCAAAATAATGGGGGGAAATTTAACTTTTTCTTGTATCTTACATGACTTGTAAAGATCATGTAAGTTCAGGCACAGAGCATTTTTAAATCATCTTCACTCCACTCTGTGCCCAGGCATCTGTCCTGATCCCACTAACGTGCATACCTCCTCATCTTCCCAAGCCCTCCTTCCTTCCAAGCATCTAAGACTCCCATCTCTGCTTCTCCTTACTCTCTCCTTTCTCTTTCTGTACTCTTTCACAAACACACATGTGTATGTGTGTATTATATATGTGTGTATATGCACATACAGTAGTTTCTCGAGTTACATTGGAGATCCATTCCTATGGCACAACTTAACGTGACAGAACACACCTACATAAGCACCTACATCACTCACATGGAGCACATACAGAGCAGTAATGAAGTGAAATAGTAAAAAATATATATATATATAATAATTCCTGACCTTTACTAGTGGTAAATAAATAATAAAAAACATAAAGCACATATATACATATGTCAAAATGACAGGACTTTTACATATATATAAACAAACTAGGGGTCCAGTGCACAAAATTCATGCACTTGCGGGGGGAGTCCCCTCAGCCCAGCCTGCCCCCTCTCACAGTCTGGGAGTGCTCAGGGGATGTCTTCTGACAGCTTAGGCCCACTCCCCCCGGGGAGCAGGCCTAGCTACAGTCTGGCCTTCCTCTACCGAAGGCAACTAGACTGATCAGGGGAAGGCACCACCCCCATCACCCTGCTGCTGCTGCCACTGCCAGCCACTGCAGCCACCAAGGTGTTTTCATGAACACAGGTTCCAGTCCCTTCACCATGAAAAAATCTCTGTGTCCACTCCAAGCCTGTTCAAGCTGCACTGTGGCAGCTCAGTCAGGCCCCCCTGTCTGTGTCCACTCAGGGACTGATCAAGCTGCACTGTGGTGGCTCATCCAGGCCCCCTGTCTGTGTCTCCACCCATCAGTTCCTGCCTGCATGTGGCTCTGTTGGGAGCAACCTCCACCTCTGAGGCACTGTGATATTAGCGCTGGGCAGGTCTGCATATGCCTCCCATTGGGGTGGAAGTCTCCACCCCTGTCCCCACCCACCAGCTCCTGTGCACAAGCAGCCTGTTTACTGGGCATGCTGGGACACCGTTAGGATCAATTAACATATTACTTCTTTATATATAGAGACTAGAGGCCTGGTGCACAAAATTTGTTTGGGGGGCCGGGGGGAGTGTCACTCAGCCCAGCCTGCACCCTCTCCAAACTGGGACCCCTTAAGGGATGTCCGACTGCCCTTTTAGGCCCAATCCCACATCCCTCTCATAATCCAGGACTGCTGGCTCCCAACTGCTCACCTGCCTGCCTTCCTGATTGCCCAAAACCGCTTCTGCCTGCCAGTCTGATTACTCCCTAACCACTCCCCTGCCTGCCTGATTGATGCCTAACTGCTCCCCTGCCAGCCTGTTTGCCCCCAACTTCCCTCCTCTGATGGCCTGGTCACCCTTAACTGCCCTCCCCTGCAGGCTTGATTGCCCCCAACTGCCCTCTCTTTCAAGCCTGGTCCCTCCCAACTGCCCTCACCTGCTGGCCATCTTGTAGTAGCCATCTTGTGTCCACATATAGGCAGAATCTTTGACCATATGGAGGCAGCCATCTTGTGTGTTGGAGTGTTGGTCAATCTACATATTACTCTTTTATTAGATAGGATAGAGACCTGGTGTATGGGCAGGGGCCAGCTGGTTTGCCCTGAAGGGTGTCCCGGATCAGAGTGGGGGTTCCCTTGGGGCATGGAGCTGCCTTGGCTAGAGGCCTGTGGTGGTTTAAAGGCCAGCCACACCCTCTGGCGACTCAAGCAGAGGCCCTGATATTTGGGATATATTTATCTTCTGTAATTAAAACTTTGTAGCCTTGAGTGGAGGCCTGGGCCGGCCAGGGTGTGCAGAAAGCTTGGCTTCCTCCATCATCAGGGAAACCCAAGCCTTCCTCCTGCTCTATGGCCGCAGCCATCTTGGTTGGGTTAATTTGCAGACTTGCTTCTGATTGGCTAGTGGGTGTGGTTTGTGGGCGTGGCTTATGGGTGTAGCTGAGTGATAGTTAATTTGATATTACTCTTTTATTAGATAGGATGAAAGATGGCAATGTAACCACAAAACGACAAATGTCGAGCTCAACGTAACCCGAAGTCTGCCTGTATATATATCAGGGTGCAATACCTTTTAACAAAATGGAGCTACAATATACACTTTATTCTGAAAATTTCTTGCCCCTTACAATATATAGTTGAGAATTTGCCTAGGTCTATTTCACTGCTTATGCCACATGGTATTTTATTTTTCTGAATATCCCACACTAGATTTCTAATTGTGGTTGCTTCCATACTTTTGCTACTAAAAACTCTTTAAAATTTTACAAACTATTCAAGCCTCAAACTAAAAAGGTGTGTGTGTATGTGTGTGTGTGAGTGTGTGTGTGTGTGTGTGTGTGTGTGTGTGTGTGTGTGGTGTTCCAGTCGAGGTGGAGAATGGAAGATTAAAGAGAAAATCAAGTAGATTGAAATCGGCACTAAAGCGACTGTTCTCAAATACTAAATGTACTTGAAATTTATTCCCCTGCATTGGTAGGTAAATGTCCTTTAGTTCTTGAAACAATAAATCCCACAAACTTCACATAAGCTTTGTAGAGGTGAACTGTGAGATTGGTTCTATCAGCACCTGATCAGTTCTGGTTTGGAAAGCCTGGTTTTTCCACTGAGCCCTGGACCAAGGGAAGGTCAGATGGTGCCATGTTTCAGAGCTGCTGTCCTCTGGAGGCTACCAGACTGATAGAGTAATTGCTTCCAAAACCCAGACTTTGCCACCATCTCCTCAGATTCAAATTAGCAGGACTAGCAGCACCCTGCCATGGCATTTAATACATTAACATGCACTTCTTATTATAATCTAAATTCACTCCTTAGCATATTGAGATTCCCAAGCAGCTCAGCTCTGAACAGGCAGTTTTCCCATGGCTCCCAGTAACCACAAAAGCAAGGCTGAGACACCACAGCCTCCAGTTCACAACTTGAAATCTTGCTGTGGGAAAATGTAAGTGCAGCCATCAGGTAGCATTAATCAGTATTTCATTATCCAGGCATGTTCCTTTGTGCTACATTCTGATCAATAAATGTGGAGGGAGGTCCGCTGTGTGGGGTTGCAACAGGCTCTTCATTCAGTGAAAATCCTTTATGCTGTGGCCCTGGCAGAGCTGGAGAGCTGTTCGGTTTGTGTGTGCCCTCTCGATCCCCGCACACTTAGCAGAATCTTTCTGTGAAAACACTACCCATTCTTGAGGCATTTCAGCCACTCGTCCCCCTCATACAAACTCCCAGATTTCTTGAAAATCAAAACTGCTCCAGTTCAACCTATCAAATGCCACTGCACCCAACTTACCATTTGTATTCATTATGTAACAAAAGTTAGAAAATCCCTGCTAGTCTTATATAACCTCAGACCCATGGGTGTCCCCTGTGATTGACTGGAATTCCATCTCATGATCCTTATCCCAGGGTGACCACAGCCAGACTCAGGGTCTGTGTACCAGCAAAGAACTACAACTGGAACATAGGATCTGGACTCTTTCATCTTTAAAATCTGAACATTTGTTTAGGCATGGATTGGCTATTTTTATATTAGAAATTATGTTCACTTAGCCACAGAATGGAATGTGATGTCAGGCCTTCTCCCGACTGTCCCTTTCTTGAGGATTTATGAGCCGTTAGGAAACTCCAACATGTTCTGTACAAGTCAGAGCAACCATCTCATCCCTACACACAAAGCCTGTTATTTTCTATTATTCATAAATACAGGCATAGAGAAAGTGGTTTGCCTTTTCGCGGCTCTTTCATATTTCATAATTCTGCTTTACATTCTCCCAACCATCCTGTGGACAAAGGAACTGTGTTTTCAATTTTCAAATAAAGAAGCAGGTTTTAAAAGCCGACATCCATTTGCTCATCTCCTCTTTGCGTGATGCTTTACTGATCTCACCCCTGGAGACATGAAGACCTTGGTAGTTTTCAGTAGGAAAATGACAGTATCTAGGACTAGGATGCAGGAATCTTTTTATTTCCTATAATGAAAAGAGCACTAAAAGGAAACTTTGGTTCGTGTAACATAATTGTACGGATCAGATCAATCTATTATTCCACTGTGTAGAGCAGTTGGCAGTTTTCCCATCCACCCTTCTGCCAAAATGGGAGGCTTTTTCCACATTGTACTTACCTAATGGATTTGATATAAAATCTGTTTTTCTGTGGAGGTGGAGCTCTGGGATTTTGTAGACTATCAATATGGGAAGGCCTAAGGGCCATCTCACATTACAGCACCCCTCGGCTGCACAGCGGCGGAGTGTGGCCAGATGCATCACAGTCAGTTCCACTTCTGCTGTGACCATTCTTCATGACAACAGGGCAGACAGTAAAAGGGGAACTTAATGGTATTAGACCTGAATTACAAAGATATGGAGAGAAAGTAATACAAGGAAGTAGATACCAATGGGAGACACAGTCAAGACATGTGATATGCTTGGGGCTGGCCACCCTCAGAGCTATCCTTGACCACCACCTGTACAGGCTAGGACTGTGGTTATACAGAGGGCTCGCTGTGTGTTCTGCAGACTTTTAGAACCATCAGGGGTTGCACTCACAGGAATGAAATAGCCAGTTGTGCATTTTAGAGAGATTTGTCCGTGGGCTTTGTAAGGCTGGATTTATGATAAACAATACTGGAGTTCATGTGCATCCAGGTGGGAGAGGGTGGCCTGAGCCTAGCAGCAGGAGGAATGAAGAGGAGGGATGTAGGGCAGAACGTGTCGGAGGATAGTTATCAGACCTTGGAGCTGGGTTGGATGCCTAGGAATGACTCTCCTGTTTCTGGCTTGAGTGTCAAAGTGGGAACAGCTCTGATGTCGAGTATATTGCAGGTATAGTTAATGTGGAGAAAAATGTGTTCACTTTCAATCATAATGTTTAAGGAAGGTACTTGTAGGACGAGGGTAACCTGTCCAGTAAGAAATGCATATTCTAATCTTAAAGTGATAGTAGAGATCTAACTATATGCATAAATTTTGGAATTATTGACCTGTGACTAGTAGTTAAAACCATGAATGTGGGTGAAATTGCCCAGGAAAATTAAGAAACGAAGATATATCCCTGGACAGACACACAAGCTTTTAAATGCTGGACAATACCCAGATTTGCCCTCCTGTGGCAACTTCTGTGTACTACACTACTTATTAAATATTTTTAATTTCAACTTGCATATAATAATTACTAGCGGCCTGGTGCACAAAATTCATGCATGGGAGGGGGGTCCCCTCGGCCCAGCCTGCACCCTTTCTCATCTGGGACATCCCTCTCACAATCCAGGACTGCTGGCTCCTAACTGCTCACCAGCCTGCCTGCCTGATTGCCCCTAACTGCCCCATGTGCCAGCCTGATCACCTCTAACTGCTCCCCCACCAGCCTGTTTGTCCCTTACTGCCCCCCTGCCAGCCTGGTCGCTCCCAATCCCCCCCCCCCCCCCCGCCACCAGCCTGGTCTCCCCACACAGCCTGCTATTTAGTCTTTTGGCCATCTCTCACTAACCCCCCTGCTGGCCTGGTTGCCCCACGCAGCCTGCTGTTCGGTCTTCTGTCCGGTTGTTTCAGTCGTGATGGCCCCTAGCTTTTCACATATTAGGGTAGTAGATACGATGAATTTGTCCTGCAACATCCAGATGCAGAAAAGTTTTAGTTTTGCTAAATCAAACAGATATTCCCCCAGCCCTTTATTCACCAAGGTGTGAAAGATTCCAGCTTGCTATTCCCTCATTCTTTGGAATCAGTCACATGGAAACTTTTCGGATTGACCCAAGACAGAAATTTGAGTCAAGAACAAGAAGCCAACATGTTCCTATTCTATACCTAGTTATTCATTTCACTACTTTTGGTTATTAACTTTTCACTTTGAACCCCAATACACTTAGGCATAACCAATAGCCCCAAATGAGGAAAGTTTGAGGAAATGTGGGAATCGATTGTAGGTACCCTGAAGAGCTTTACAAGAAAACTTGTAAAGCATCCCAGTACACATAATTGTTTCAAGCATTCAAAATGAAATAGAATTATTTCTTAAATACCCCTACATTTAAATGCACCATTGGCAGATACAACAAAGGAGTTTTCATGACTAATTAGTAACAAGCCATTTTATGGCATCCCCCATGGTCTGGTGATTAAGCAGCCCAGAGCTGTGCAAGAAGTGTCCTGAGCATCGTGACCTTTAGGATTTCACCATCGTATTCTTTTGCTCCTTGGGACTCTATCGCCATTCTTGCCCAGTTATATCGTTGATTCCTCCCACAAGTGTATAACAGCCCCTCTGACTGTAGCAATGGAAAAGGCTTGCTGGAGAGGGTGAAACTGCCAAGGAAGCAGCATTTTAACATGCACCCCTTCATTTTGACTTTGATTTGCCCTATAAAATGAGGCTGAGAGCTGAACAAAGCAACTTTTACCTTTCCAGAAAGTACAAGTTGGTTTAATTAAGGGAGTAACTTTTTTCTCCCTGTAAGGACACCTTTGCAATAGACTTAAATGTGCATGCAAAAAAGATGTCTAGTTTGTTGTTGTAAATTGCACCCAGCCATAGTAAAAAACAAAACAACCCAAAGAACACTCAAATTTCTAAGCTGCAGGTCACTGAAAGTTTTCAGAGTAATTAGTCTCCTAGTAATTTTTTTTACAATGCAGAGTGCTTGCCACTTAAAGTTGAAGCCTTGTAAGCTTCTTAATACAGTGACTCCAGGAAACTGCTGAATTTGAGAGGATGGACAAGCCTCCTGGCATCCAGACAGCACCTGCAGCTGTACACCTCAGTAAACCACAGCTGGCAAAGCCCACAGACCATCTCCTCCACTCAGCCAAATGCCACCATGCCCAGCCACTGCCTCTTCAACTTTCCTAATTACCTTTCTCCCCTCTGAGGGGGGAGGAAAGACAGCAGAGGCCTGACACCAAAGTAAGACCTGAACACTCCTCTCTGCCCATCAGCACTCAGGTCTACCTTTGTTTAGACACAATTATTGATAGTGTTTGGGTCATTCTACTTCCTTAGTTGCTCATTCACTCTTTCTCTCATCATGTTTTTATTTAATGGATACTCTATAAAACGTATAATACCTTGTGGGGTTCAAGGATATTCCCATCTGGGTGTCCTGAATGGAGTTTTCTCTAGGTCAATAAGGAGATGAAGATATAGGGAGCACACAGTTCTGAAAGGCAGGGAGGGGGAGCAGAGGAGTCAGAAAAGAAAAGAATAGGACTGAAGCGCAGATGTAGATGTGGGTCTGAGATGAGCCAACAGCTGCAGAACTGAGAACTATAAGAAGAACTCAGTCCAGCTTGCTGCTTCCCCTTAGATAATTGGCCTGCTGAGATAAAGTGGGGTGGGGAAGAGCTATTCACCTAGTAAAAGGAACCCCAATTCCCATTCTTCCCACCTTGGCCAAGCCCTTAGGCAGTGACTGTACATAATACTGTAGCCATCAGTTTAGTGGTGATGAATAACACATGTTGGACATTTGTTTTGTTTCAGCACTCTGCTCAGTGTTTTTTTATCATCTCCTATGATTCTCAAAACCCTATGAGAGTTTCTATTGTTATTCCATTGTAAAAGGGAGGAAATTGCAATTCAGGAAGATCAAGATATCTGGCCAAAGTTGCCCAAGGGTTAAGGATGATAAAGCCAGATGGTCTGACTCAGGAACCTACATGTGGGTCACTCCACAGCATCTGCACCAAGTGACAGACAGGCCAAAGCAGCCCCATAAGTTCACCTGCTGTCATCCCTCCCACCTCCCCTCCAGCACATCCTCGTGGTCCCTGCCCTTGCCAACACGACCGCCTCACAGGGGACCTCAGCACTCCTCATGTTCTGTTGCTCCTTGTGAACGTACAAGAAAATCAGCAAGTGCAGGCTGTTGACAGGCAGCTGAGAAGCACACTGCATAACTCCAGGAGATTCAAGAATTAGAATATATTGAATTTCAATACAACCAAAAAGCTGTCACTTGGCCGTTTGGGAAGAATACGGAGAGAGGGAGCAGAGAGGTTGGCTTGTGAAAATGCTCAGTCCTCATCTTGCATTCAGGAATGCCAATAGAGACAACCTAAGATGCATAAATTTATAAATATCTACACGGGTATATTTTAGGCATACAGAGATATACTTTAAAAAGTTAAAGGTACAGAAGGAGTTTTCGCTAAATTGAATTTGGGCCAGAGAGAGGTGAAGCAGGAGCTGCGTTTTGCTCTATCCCTTCTAGCACCACTTGACTTTGAAAACTGTGTATGTCCAATGCTTTTTAGAAATTAAAATTAGGCTCACAGTGAATTACTGCTCATCAGAAAATATCCTTAGAAATGTTGGAGTCAGAATCCCATACCAAATAATTATGGGTGAGACCAAAGGAAATGGCTATTGAAGGGTTTGGATGAAGAGGTGATACTGCATTTTCTGCTGGTGGTTCACTGAAGTCTGAGTGATATGTCAGCCATGTCTGATTGGCTACCCCAGCCCTGTTCTTTCTGCACCAGCTGGAGGTACCACCTGGTTCCTCTCCCCACAGGAGAGGAGCCCAGAATATATTTAAAATTCTTTCATGTGCCCCAGTCATGTTCAAGCTTATAGAGCCATCAACCTCCCCAACCATTTTGCCCAGCCTCTGGTAACTGTTGTCCCACCCTTGGCTGGGCTCCTGACCTCTTCCACCTGCCTCTTCATTGTTACTATTGACTAGTCCCTCCAGGCTCAGACATGGATGTCAGCTCTGCTTCACCTTTCCCTATAAATGTCCACCCTCCCCGCTTCTGCCTGTCCACACTGGCCATTCCTGCCTCCTGCTTCAGCACGAGTCCTTGTTTTATTTTCCACTTGGCATTCTCATCCAATGTCACTTTACCTTCCACAGCACTGGCCTTGATTGTAGGTATGAATTTCACCTGTTGTAATAACCTTGTTTATTAGGCCATCAGTCTTGCAAATGCATGGCATTGTTCAATGAGCTCTGTTAGGTATCCATAGAAATTAAGTCATGGGTCAGAAAATGCTAGTGTGCTAGTGGAAGCCATATCCAGTTACCAGTGGGTGCTAACGCAGCATTAGCTTTGATTTCTATTTATTTAGAACCTTCAATACTCAAGTTACTATAAAGTAGATGTTGTCCCATGAGGAGTTTTCTTGTGGACTGGAATTGAATATAACCAAGAGATGTAGCTATTCACTTACCCATTGATTTAGTAATTATTTATTGAGTACTTACTTTGTTTTGGGACCAAAGGTTAAGAAGAAGAAATGGTTTACTCTTAGCTTTCAAGGAGCTTACAGTCTTTTGGAAGCATTGTAAACAAATAATAACAATGATATGAACTCCTAGCATCCTAATGTACAAGGAGCACCAGCAAAGGCACTCGTTATATTTTTACGACCCAGAATCCCAAAGATTGGCCCCAAACTCATCATTACAGGCCTTACGGAAATTCATCAGGGTATATACCCTGCTCATTAAAACCTTTAAGTCTACATTCCCATAAGCATGAATAGAATAAATTCTATTCATGTACTACTGTAGTCATATATTGTGTATATCATAATGTATAACCAACATAGATATTTTAAGGAATGAGGACTTTAAAGTAAGTGTAATTAAAGTTTCTCCCTCATCACCTCCTGGGTAGATACCTCAACTCTGACATGACCAGTCAGCGTAGAGTCCTCATCATCGCTGGGCAAGAATCTGGACTGAGTAAATTTGTCCAGAGATCTGGGGCAGCCCATGGGGACAGCTCCAATGATACTATGGGATAATCCAGACATTTCCAGAAGGACAACTGGGAACCACCATTTGTACAAGTTGTATTTTCCCTGCCAATAGGTCCATTCAAGAGACCAAATTGGCTCAAACTTGTTTAGTGGACAAACAGTTCAAACAAATGGGATCAGCATCTGTAAAGATATCTGGCCAAACTAGAATAACTAATCAAACTGTCCTTCTCCTTTCTGGGGCTATTTCTGTCTGAATAGCCAGTACTGGACCTCTGATGTGTTTGACTTCCTGCTTTCCTTTTTCTAGAATCACTTTAGACAGTTACTCTCATGTTAACACATCATCACCTCAGAAAATAAGAATGATTCTAATGAACAAAATAAGCTGATCAACAAAATAGAACCAGAGGCATGAACATGGAACAGACTGACAGATGTCAGAGGGGAGGTGGGGGGGGGGGGGGTATATGGGATGAAAGAAGTGAAAAGCATAGCCAAGATTGTATATGCATAGCCCATGGACCCAGACAACAATGTGGTGAAGATTAGCAGGAGAGGAAGGCAGAAGTCTGGGTGGAAGGGAGCAAAGGAGTGGAAATGGGGGACATCTGTAATAATGTCAATAATAAAATAAATATAATGCACTAGATTGGATTGCAGCTTGAAAAATGTTGATTACATTCACGTCCTGGGGATGCTGGCTAAAGAGACAGAATTCCCCTGCTTCAGGCTGAGGTATGCCTAGGGGCACATCCTCCAAGGCTCCTAAGGCTGTTGAAGGTTCTGCCCCAATTAGATAAGCTGAATCCTATTGGCCTCAGGCATGTGGCTTCATTCCCTCCTAGAACTCTGGTGATTGGATTGCAACTGCTAGGGTGATTTAGGTTTTATGTCAAGAGATCATTTTCAGCCAGCTGGTCAAGGTGAGCCTGAACTCTTCTGACCAGATATTAAGCCAGATCTCAAGCCAGAAAAAGGACTGAGATCCCAGGGGATAGCAACTTAAATTGTTAAATTAAGATTCTTTCTTTTTGGGTATTAGACTGACCAATGCCAAGTAATATTCTTCTCCTCAAGAGAAAACTAGTCTATCATTCTCCCACTGAAAGCTATGATATTGCTATGTTTAAAAATATATAGCTTAAACCTTCATGAAGACTTTGGCAATACTTTAAAGGATATACTCTGCCATCACTCCTGGTTTTACCTTACTGCAGACATTTGTAAACATAGTTCACACTGACTTACTGGTAATATAGTACCATTCATTCATCTAGGTGTCACTATATTTTACATGTCTCTAAGAACAACAATAAATGGCATTAATTAAATAAGAGGTTAATTTAATATCTTATAAGTTAGCAATATTCTATTTTTAATTTAAAATTACAGCTTAAGCATAACAGTACCAACACCAAGTTAATTTTATTTAAGAAAAGTAATTGAACTGAATATTGCATCTGTGCATAATTTGCATAAAAGAAAAGAAAAATGCTATATAACAAAAGCCCAGCAACTGAATGACAGGATGATCAGAACAACCTGTTGACCAGTTTGCTATGATACACATTGATCACAAGGGGGCAGACGCTCATTGCAGGAGCTGCCACCTGGTGGTCAGTGTGCTCCCACAGTGGGAGTGCTTCTTGGCTGACCAAGATGAGCGGCACTCCCACAGCAGGCCGATCCCACAGGCCACGCCCCCCACCAGTGCAAAAACCCCATGCACCGGGTCTCTAGTATTCTATCTAATAAATAGGAGATATGCTAATTGACCATCACATCCTCACAAAGATGGCGGCACCCAGTCAATAAGGAGGTAATATGCTAATAGACTGGCACACCCTCAAAGATGGTGGCAACCATAGCCACAAGATGGCAGTGCCCAGTCCCCTCAGCCCCACCAGGGTGGCAGGTGCACGGCACACCTGCTTGCCTCCAGAGTCTCCCAGTCTCCTCGGCCCCCCAGCCACCTAGGGCCAGCCCGAGGCACAGGCAAGCCTCAGATGGTGGCTGCCCAACTTCCCAGGGCCCCCAGAGGCTCAGGTAACCAGGGCCAGCTGAGGCTTGCACTGTTGGCAGTGGCAGAAGCAGAGGTGTGATGGGAGAGTAGCCTTCCCCTGATTTCTGGGTCTCCTCCCACCCCTGAGGGCTCCCAGACTGTGAGAGGGGGTAGGCCAGGCTGAGGAACCCCCACTCCAGTGTATGAGTTTTCATGCACCAGGCCTCTAGCAGTATATAAAAACCAATAGACTAAATTCAGTTAATTCATTGTATTCTTTGAAGGAAAGTTATGCAAAATTCAGTTTTGAAAAAAACAACATACATTTTAGATATTAAAAGAAAATTTCCCCCAGACCATTTGATGATCTAGTAAGCATTTAATTCAGCAATTCATGGGTTGGGCAGCATCCATTTTAGCAGATAGAAATGAGCTCTGAGGAGCTTACAAGGCAGAGATTTTTATAGCCCCAGTAAGCAGAAACAAAAAAATTATACTGGGTATCTCCTGATTGGTTAGAGCAGGGTTACTTCCCTTATATGGACCAAAGGGAAGACTTGGAATGGGGTTAGATAACTTGTGCTGAGCAAGTGCTAATTGACTGACCTAGGTCTTCCTTTTCTGGGAAAGCTGAGCATAGAAACTTAGTTAAGCTTTGGTTTGCTGACAAGGGGCTCAGCATGAGTGACTCCATGTTGGCCTAATCTGATGACTTTAACATATGTTTAGCATTAAAGTTAAAGGCTTTAGTAACTGTTTTAAAGCATGCTTATGTACTTTAGACTTTAGCTGTGATAGTAAATGTACTCAGAATAGTATGTATTCAAAGGGAATCTCTGCCCTGGTGATGAAATTGAGAGTGAGCTGTTGGTCTCATATTCAATTCTTGGTTCATCTGTTCTAATGAAGTATGACTCATCCAGTGTGGTATTTTTATTTTGTACTGTGAGCTACTTTTCTCATGGGGACACTGGCTACAACAAGGCAATAAGACAGTCAGTCTTCTCCATGAGCTGAAGGGCAGAGGCTCATTAAGAGCCCATCAGTGGGCTTAGCTCAGCACTCCCCATCCCCTGGTAAGAGTGTCACCTGTAGTCCCTAAGGAGTAAGAGGTACTCCCTCAGTTGTAATCCTCCCATGCTCCATTTCTGAGTGGCTGCTGACTGGTTATTCCACACAAAGATGGATGATCAGCAAGGACAGAACACCAAAGACCGTGCTCCCATTCTCTCCCACTAGGCTCAGCCCAGGTGCTTCCTGCACCAACCAAAGGGGCCAGCACACTTGCAGGAGCTCTACAGCGCCCCACCACCACACACATCGTCCCCAAGAATGTCTTCCAGTTCCACCTCTATTGGATCTGCTCCCCACAGTCCTTACAGCTCCACTCTCAATCTTTAATACAATATTGTATGTACATACACACAGATAACTTTTGGAAAGCCAGAGGTATGCTGTGGGGCTTGTTGTTCCGCAGGATGGGAGAAAACAGGATGATTGCCCATGGCAATTTATTAAAACTCAAGGAAGGATCAAGGTGTCAATGGCCCATATGTTTCTCTTTTCTTCCCACAGGGAATTATTGGAATGCTGCCTCTTTCCCAAACCCATCATCCTATCTGCACTTCTCGACTTTCCAAGGAGAAACCAGTGCTGACATTTCCTTCTACTTCAAAACATTAATCCCACAGGGAGTATTTCTGGAAAATCTGGGGAACACTGATTTCATCAAACTGGAGCTGAAATGTGAGTATAAGATCTTTATCAACTCTTGTCACTCATTCTATGCTGGCTCTGGCCCTGACTGCAAATGTCATTGGAGTCAAACATCAAGGACTTCTTTGCCCCCAGGAACAGTGTTAAAGGGTAAATACACAAAGTGAGGAAGGACCTAGGTCCTTGTCCTGGAATTGCTCACAGGCCGCAGGCCCGTAAAGAGATTCCCAAGCAAAGGTGTTTGAAGAAGGAAGAGAAAATAAATTGCCTTAAAAGTATGGAAGAAGAGTGGTTATTTAGATTAAACTTATAGAGAATGAGAAGGCAGGGAGAAGTGGAGGCGGAAGGAGGTGGAAGGAAGGGAGGAGGGATGGAGAGAGGAAGAGAGGGAGAAAAAAAAGGGAGGGAGGGAGGGAGGGAAGAAAAGGAGGGAGGGGAAAAAGGAAGGAAGGAATATCCTAGAAATATCTGATGCAATATTTTTCTCATTTTGTAGTTTCCATTATGCATTCTGGTCTTTAAAAGAAGGAATCTGAGAAAAACGACTTTCTGCTAAGATCCTATGGGATTCTTTGCATGAAATGGTGGTTGGGTATAGCAGGAATTTTGCAGACTTTGGAGTTAGAATTCACAGAATGAATCCCAATTCTTGGGTAAATTGCTTCATCTCTTTGAATCCCAATTTTCTAATCTATAAAATGGTAATTTCTGGGGTTGTTATGATGATAGGATATAGATGTTCATTAAGTATTTATTTCAGTGAAGTAGTTGTAATTCATCATTTTTCCAGGGATGCTCGTTGTAGATCTAATCTGAGCCAGATCTGACTGAAAAGGAGACAAAGGATATTCTAGCCTCAGAATAAATAAATGAATAAATAAATAGGAATCCTCTCTTTTCATAAATTATGCATTGTAATTACTTAAAAGGGAGTTTTACTTTCCAAAGTTAAAAGTAATTGAGTCAAACTATTTTCTGACTTGCACATTAGTTCAACTGTATTTCAGAATTATCTCATGACTAAAAAGAAAATTGACAATTCTATATTTGAGTAATTTTATACTTTTCTACAGAATTACTTGAATTCACCTACCCTTGCTTTATATCCTCATGTTTTGTAAACCTTTGTCTGGGTTGGGAAGAAGGTAAACCAGGTATAGAAAGAGCAGTGCTTCTACTTGTACATGTTATGGGCCATTGAGTCAGCTCTAACTCCTGGTGACCCCGTGAATGAGTGTCATCCATAGTGTCCAGTCCTCAGCAGCCTTGCTCAGCTCCTGCAGACTCAACCTATGGCTTATTTTGTACAGTCAGTCCATCTCGTATTTTATCTTCCTCTTCTCCTGCTGTCTTCTCTTTTTCCAAGTGTTCTTGTCTTTCCAAATAACCCTGACTTCTCATGATGTGTGGTATTAGGACAGCTTCAGTTTTGTCATTTTCGCCCCCAGTAATGTTTCAGGAGAGCTTTAAAGAATTCTATAGATCCTTTTTCTGGCCAAGACAATAATCAAGACCATGTTTCTACCATCAGGCCATCACTTGCTGGTCGCCTACTTTGTCAGGGGCAATTGGATGGATTCTGGAATTTCTAAGATAAAGACAAGATCACCCAATACCCTCACCTAGTAATGGAAACAATCACATTAGTAGCAGTATGGATACATAACTTCTATTGAGAGTTTTCTAACTGCCAGATGCATCAGGAAGGTGTGACTACATCACACACCAATACAGTGAGGGATATGGAAGAGTGTGTGCCATTGTATCTCTAGGGCAGAATAGCACATGACACGTGGCAGCTGGTGAGTTGGCATTTATTTGAGTGAAGGAAGTGAATGAATAGGGTGCTAGTCTAAATGGAGGACCATGGAAGATCTAGCTGCAGAAGATCACCACAATTGTGGGGCTGGTGATCAAAATGATGACAAAGAATAGAATGAATGGTGGAAGGAGAGCACATGCTTGGGCAAGTCAGGATTTTCCAGGAAAGCAATTTGGGTGATAAGAGAATTGAGGAATCATTATTTGGCCATGCAAATGGGACTTCTGGTTATTTGAAAAGGCTATTAGGAACATCAAGGAGCTGGTTGCCTGGTCACTTGCATCACTGTTGATGCCCCTACTGCCAATGGCAAAGGTCAGAATGGTCAGGAAGTCTGTGAGCCAAGTGTCCTCAGGGTCACAGTATGATAGCAAAAGAATGGGGAGAGGGTGTGTCACAAGAGGGCACATTGCTAAATGGGGTTCTGGTGCGGTAGAATAGAATAAGTGCTAACAGGTGAAGAGTATGTCCCCTGCCCACCTAGCCCCAGGTACAGACGGCCCCTGGAGAAAGAGGTTGCAATGCCAACTGTTAGGTAGCCTGTAATCAGAGGAAGGAAGTGTTCCAAAGTGTTTGATTATAGCAACCGTGGCATTTTCATTTTTGTTCAATTATTTAAGAGACTTTAAAGAACACAGCAAAAATTTTTGAAGGTGATGTTCACTGACTAGCAGATATTGAGGAAAAGCATCCAGAAATGTTGTAATGCGTTAGCACAAGCATCCACATTGACCAAGTTTGAGCTTTTCCCAATATCAGGATGACTCAGAGAAAACATTTGCATTTAGCAGACATATCTCCCCCCGCAAAAAATGTGGAGACAGCAGTCTAATATCCTGCTATTCTGAAGAAAGGGTATTAAGAAATAACTTTCATTTTCTAAGATGCAGCCTTCTATAATACACATGCTTGAGAAAGAGAAGAAAACATTCTGCAATATATGGAAACTGATGAATCAGAAGAAACAAACCAGAGGCAATTTATCTTACATTATTTCAGAATTAGGACAGCTTTTTATATTAAAAGAGTTTCATGTATATAGGCATGAGGAATACCTAATTCCACTCCACTGGCCTGTTGTGTCTTTGGGATATTAGGATGTTTTATTTTTTTAAATATATTGAGCTTTTATTAACACAAATCAGGTGTTAGCACCTATATTTTCCCTCTCACTTATCCAATCCAACTTACATTGTCAATATAGATTTGTTTTCTGATCAATTGTCCAACTTTCTACTTAGCACCTCCATAATAGAAATTTTACTTATTGTAATGTTTCTACTTTGCAAGTCTAACTATGAATTCAATTTATATTAAAGATTTGGGAATCTAAAGAATGATTCTGACTTACTATGAATTCAATTTATGTTAAAGATTTTGGAATCTAAAGAATGATTCTGACTTGGGCATTATAATACATAAGAAAAAAAATTACCTCTTAAAGAAAATTTTTCAAAACCAGAATAGCAACACTATTGTAAAATTTTAAATGTTTAATGAATTTCTCCAGCTTTTGATTTAAACCTTTTCAATTTCAATTATGGAAAACAAGTTTAGATATATATAAATTCAAAATGACATCTGTGCTATGTTACAGCTATTTACTATATTAGTTTTTAATTAAGTGTTAAAAAATATACAAATAATTGGTAAATAATAAAGTCACATTGAATTTACCCAAATTTCTTTGTCAATCTTACTGCAGGAACAGTTATTTGAGTATATGTTGTAGGTATCCTAGAGTTAGAAGGAGACTGTCCTCTAATAGGAAAAATTACCCAAGCAACTTTAGATGCTACTGATCCACCCATGTCTGCTGATTTGGAAATTTCTAGAAGCAATTGGGAACTCTTCTTATGCTGGTTAGACAGAATCACCTCTCTACAGAGCTGTGATCCTGCTCTTCTTTTTCCACATCCCAAGGGTACCTTTAGAAGTCTACCCTGTTACTGAAATCCTTCCCATGCAAAATATTTTTATTGCATCTTGATTTATAAAACATGTATAAGGCAGAAGTAGCTCTGGCAGGTGTCTCTCAGTTCATTGGGATATTGCCCTGTGTACTGGAGATCATAGGTTCAATTCCTGGTCAGGGCACATACCTAGGCTGTGGATTCAATCCCCAGCAAGGGCCTGTACAAGAGGTAACCAATGGATGTCTCTCTCTCATGTCAATGTATTTTTGTTTTTGTTTTTCTCTCTCTCTTTCCCTTCTTCCCTCTCTCTTTAAAAAAAAAAGACAAGTCTTCTCTTTTTCTAAAAACAACAAAATTTCTACAAGGCAATTAATTCAGTGCATTGCCTAGAAAATAATGGGCATCCTCATTAAAGAGCATCTTCACATGGTGTTTGAAGACTGTATATGTTTTGTGTCATTAATATAGAGAAATGCCAAACTTTCAGAGGTTTTTTTTTTTCTGATTCTCTGATATTCTCTGATTCTAATGTTTCATGCATTATTTATTGTGTGGAGAAGGCCACAGAATCTTTCTCTTCAAAAAGATGGCATGATAAAACTTCAAAAAGACCAACTGCTAGAATCAGCCTGCCTCTGACCAGCTGGAAAACAGCAGGTATTCTACGGGGAGAAGAGATTAAAGGAGCTTGAATTCATAATTCCAGTCTGAGACAAGGACAGGAGAAAGTATATTGGTATTACTTAGTAATAAACATGTGGATTAATGGAAACAGTAGAAATATGTATGTGGAGTTATAATCAGGTTAGGGACCCTACAGCTGTCATTCTAGAAGCTAACAGCATCTCTGCAGGCTTGGTGTTTTTATAAAAACAAGTACTTCAGGAAGAGCAAGTCAGTGCCATCGTTAGTGGATGTTACTAATGCTGGAGAATTGATTCAACTAAGAATGACACTTGGGACCAATTAATTCAAAACTGATTGTAAAAAAAAAGAAGAAGAAGAAGAGATACAATAAATCAGAGAACAGTGCTTCATTTTAATATACTGACTAAGTGACTTGGAAAAATCACTTGAAATATCTCAAAACAGAACTATCTCAAAGGGCCATCCAAAGACAGCCACAGTACAACAATGCTAGGCTTTTACAAGATATCAGACAAACACACACTTTAAAGCCATGTGACAAAGCATTGGCCAACTAATGTCAACTGGAAACATTTAAAATATATATATATATATATATATATATATATATATATATATATATATATATATGTTACAAATGAATTCAGGGAGAGAAAAGCATTTTGCTCAAATTACAGGAGAGTTGTTTTTATCCTCAACTGAAGATATTGGTTTTTTTTAATTAAATCTTTATTATTAAAAGTACTACTCATATGTCCCTCTTTTTCCCCCATTGACTCATTCTGGCCACCTCCTGTTCCCAGCCAAGCTTGTCCTTGACAGAATTCTCAATAAGGACATTTTTGTTTGCCTTTAGGAGATTCAAAGCACAGTGCTACCTGTCTTTTCTTTGGGACAACAACTTAATGGTTTAGTAAAGGATGTTTGGACATTCACAAGAGCATGTACCAGTCTAAAGGCTGCCTGAGGCTCCCAACCACTTTACTTTGCTCTAAAACTTTATAGTTCCAGGAATTACAGGATTACACTAATTCATCATCGTAATAAAGAGCTAATATGCCAATGACTGGGACGCCATAATGACCAATTACAGGAGGCTGCCTGTGTGCCTGTGCGCATGGGCGAGGCTTTGCTCCAGAGATGGGGCAGAAATGGGGAGGCACCTAAAGGAGGCAGGACCATCCTGTGCCAGGGAGGGCAGGGCTGAGAGCCTGTAGAGCTTCCCTCACAAGTCCTTCGCCACCCACTGCTAGCATTCAGAGCACTCCACTGCCCACCTGCCACGGGAAGAAGCACAGCACAGCAGGTGGGAGGTTTCCAAGCTCTCATCCTGCACCTTGAAGGGGCAGAGCCACCACGTTGCTCTGGAGACAGTTAGAAGTGGGGAGGCACCCGGAGAAGATAGAACCAGCCCAAGGTGACTCGAGGGACTGAGGAAGGGGCTTGAAGCAGCCAGAAAAGGCCAGAGGGGTCAGACGCTGGAGCTTTGCAAGGAGAGGTTCTGGTGTCAAGGCAGGGCAGCGGGTGGGTGGGCAGGGCCTCGGGGTTTCACAAGCTGGGCTCCTACTTGAATATAATATCACAACCTATATATTTTTTGATTGTTACAATATTCTAATACAGAGCTGGTATTGGAACCAGAGGAAGGCCATTACATCATAACTCATCCCTTCAAAATTCCAGTGGCCTGGTGGAGAAGATCCTTTGTTTAATTCTTTAAGCATATAAATAAATTAAAAACATGATAAGGTCATGAGAGGTTTAGCAATCAGAAATATTCTTATTGAGGAACAAGTGAAGCTGCCATGACAGGTAAAACTCCAGGTTTCAGTGACTGTGGCAGTCTGATCAGGAAGTCCTTCCGCACAGTGATTTGAGATCAAGGCTCCTTTTGTGCTGTGGGTCCACCTTCTCTTATAGCCTTGGAATTTCTAAGTCCAATTGGCCAATATAGAAGAAGAAGGTGGAGAGCCTTCTCTTTGTTTTCATTCCATTGGTGGTAACTAGTCATATGGTTCCACCTAGGTGCTTGGGGACTGGGTCAGACAGCTCTTGGATGCATGGCCGTTTTTATGGGTGACTATGGGAAGGAGAAAAGAAACTTCTCATGAACACTTATCAATCCTTGCCACAGGTACCATGGCAACTAAAAGGAGTAAGCTTTAACCTCACCTAAATACTTAGAGGTAGGCTTCCAGAAGATGCAGCATGTGAGTTGCCTTGAAGGCAAATAAATGAGATAAAGGCATTTTTCCAGAGAGTAAACAGCTTAAGCAAAAAGCAAGGAGGGGGAGATTATGGAGCATTTGAGGAATTGAAAAGAATTGAAAAGCTAAAGCCCAGGGACCAGTTAAAGGACATGTTTCATTAAAGCAATGACCCAACCACATAGCTGAGTTAAGAGTTTCACAGAAGGAAGCTAACTGGAATTCAGACCTCTTAGGAAATCATGTGTTTTACTTGTCTTTGCCCATAGTGTTAAAATGATCAGATTTGGTTTTCTGCATCTCTGAATTTGATGCCTCTGATGAGGACTGATGAGAATGCCAAATGACTTCTTCTGAAGAGTGTTTGATATTTAGTATTCTGCAGGGCCTTTCTAGGGAAGTGCAACAAGATCCAGTGAATAATAAAACAGTGTATATCTGTCAAGTGTAATTATAACACTGAATTATGCTCATCTTGCTTCCCAGTTCCTGTAGACATCAGTTTAAACATCTGAACATGCTGGCACTTCGGACCTGAGAGGATTTGACTATGAAATATAGCATGCCCTTCTTTTTAGCCATTTTTAATAGGAAAAAATTCACATCCTGTTAAAAAATATTTTATGATGAAGTTTGGCCACTCTTTCTCTTTGTAATCTTCTCAGGTATCTTAAAACCAGGAAAGAAGTAAGGAAGGTTTTGATTTTCTTTCATTCTTTGTATTTAAATGAAATCCCCCATTTTTGCATTTTTATTAACCCCTCTGATTAAACACTTGTTAAAATTATATAACACAGTTGCTTAAATATCACCAACCTTCACAAAACAAGTGTACATTATCAAATGGTAACTTTTTCTAAGATTATACAAATATTGCTTATTTTGAATGATTTAAAAATCCAAAGAAGCAAAAAGAATAAACTGAAGAAATAAGCTATAATCTCATATTCTGTTTGATATACTCTTTTATATACTTTAACCAACATGAGATCATATTCTACATACTCTTTCTAACCTACTTATTTCATGTAACAGTATTTTAGAAACACATTTCCATGTCAAATTTATAAAAACTGCACAACAGTGATTTTTGTTTTCAACTTAGGGCAGAGAATAATATATCAGAATCTCCAGAAGAGCATCTTAGTTTGGAAAATCATAATTTCATATTTATAAAACACAATTTAAAAAAGCTATTGTTTTTATTATACAACCTACAGAATGTAATGCACAATTTTATTGGCTGGGAAGATGTTTATCAGAGGTCTTCAGGGGTTGTTTATTCCCCATCAGCCTGCTACATCTGGGTATATCAGCATCTGGAGATGATAATTAGATTGTTATGTCACATATGGAAACATGGTTTAAAAGGGATTGTGAAACACACTATCTTGACTGACAAGTGTTCCATTTAACCAATGAACCCTTACTGTTGGGCTTCCCTGTTAAAGGATACTTTTTCATTCTAATCTACTGGCTTCTCAAACCATCATTCCATACATGCTTTAAGGCTTGCTCACATCCCACAGCCTCATGCAGCCAGGCAGGTGAATGTGATGAAAATGGAAGACCTGGGGGAAGGCCACACCAGGATGTGCCCAGGGATCAGTGTTCCTGATGGATGACCCTGTTCCCACAGTCATTCTACTCATTCACCTTGTTGAGGATATGTCAAACCAACCAGAAGCAGAGGTTGTCAAGTAGCTCAACCTACTCTCCTAGAAAGGAGGTAATCTAGAGTGAAACCATGTCCCATTAGTTCAGCAAATTGTGAAAAAAAGTAAATATGGTTGTTTGAACTTTGTACAAACTGGCCCTATGAAGGAAGTTCTAAGGTGTTTCATGTTTGCCTCTAGGGAGGCAAAATATTTATTTGTGCCATATAACCAGGAAAGTAATGTTTTTAATTACGATCATCAGAAATAAGGGGAAAAGAAAAGTACTCTAGGATGAATTATTATTATTATTATTATTATTATTATTATTATTATTATTTAACATTCTCCATTTCCAGAGTAATGTTTTGTTCAAATGGAAATTGGTTGGCATAGCCATCAGGGACTGTGCAGTAATTTTTTTGTCTTTTTTCAGAGGAGGCATGACTTCAGGGTCTATTAACTCTTCCGCAGTGTTAATTGAGGATTTATCCTAGGACATTTCAACACCAGGGTTCTGAGATCCCATATTTTTCAGATTCAACCTAAAACCCATAATTTGTAACATTCCTACTAAATAGAAGATAATGAACAAAGTTAAGTAATCACAATCAGAGGAAACTAGTATCATTTAGATTAGTTATGCATCTCTTGCAGAGATTCCAATGAAAAGGGAACTTGTATAGAAGTCTTTCTCACTTTTAGGAAGCTTGTTAAGAGGAAGAGATGCTGCTGCTCTTTCACATCTCTCTGCATTTCCATATAAAACCTCTGTTGGCATGGTTTCACTTTTTCTCCACTTTTTGCTCAATATTGCTAAAACACTGTAGTTGAAGTATCCCTGTGTTGTAATGGAAAACAGAGTATGTAAATTTTTTTTCTGCTCTGTGTCCATAACATGCAGAATATGGAATCTTTGTTGGGCAATTGTTATTATTATTATTATTATTATTATTATTATTATTATTATTAGAAATGTCTTATCTGCAATCACACCAAAGTAGCAATGAAAGGATATGCTAGATTGGAACAATTTGCTGCAAAACAGAGAGAAAAGCAGAGCCTGTGATAGGACCTCCAGGCTGGGCTGAAACTCAGTCATGGCAACCAGGAAGCAGATGTCTCCTTGTCTGTTGTCCTTAGAGTAATCACTCTTGGCTCTCACAAGCAGGATTGCTCCTTCCAAAGCCTTATTCTCTTCTCCTTGCCTTTGGCTTTTATCCATTACCAGTGTCCCCATAAGCATAGCCAGCCGGTGCTCAGTCATTTAGAAGTTATAGTTCATTAATTCACTGGTATTGTGTGTCTTTAGAAGCTTTAGCTTGGTCCACAGTAATACCTGCCAGCTTTTTTCCCAATTCAAGCTGTTTCAACATTTCCTTTGTTTTACTACCTCCTTTGGACTCCAAATCCCAAGTCCATTCTCCTCTTATATCACCTGAAATCAACCCCATTAACTACTCCTAGTCCTTCTCCAATGCACATCTCCTTCCATGAGTGCTTTTCATTTTACTGCACAATTTGACATGGTCCAAAAGAAAACTTCTTTGACGCCCGCCTCCTCTTTTATCTACTCTCTTCTCCATCTCTGGAGAATCCGTAGACATCCAATCTCACAATATCTCTAAATCAGCTTCTGCAGTTCCATTTATCATCAATGCTGTCTCCTCTTAGTCACCATCTGGGACTTTGATCTACTCTTCTAAGCTGGGCTCTCCCTGTCCATCAAGTCTCTACTGATTCCAAACATGAGGACATTTAAAACCTCACCGAAAACAGGTGCTGTTTCAAGTTACATGTCATTTTGGAAAGGTTTTTGACTTTTTCCTTTTTCAGTCATGTAGGTCCATTAATATTCAATAAGCTATTCTCAGAAGTTGGTGAAATGCATGGAGGAAACTGAAATTAGAAAGGCTTTGCATTTTAAAGAGAAGCTCTCTCTTTCTATGTGGCCAATAGTAACTCCCTTTTGCTTCCTTTTCTCCATGGATGCCTTTGTTTGAGAAGTTATTTTCTTCACTATAATAAAAAGCTTAAAGGCCAAAATATATATGCAGAAATATTTCTCATACTCAAGAGGTTAGCAACATACCAGAGGTTTTAAAAATAAGTTCATACCATTGATTCTAAAGCTCCAGGCATTTTCTTGAAGAATTTCCAAAAGACTTCAAATAAATTTTCCTTGCCAGTGTTCATTTTCAGATGTGTTTGACATGGAGTTTTTAGGTGTGAATATGCATATATGGCTCTAAATACTTCTATATTCACAAACTAAAATTGTACTAAAGGAAAAATAAGTTATTTTTCTTTCCTGCATAATTTGAAAGGCGATGCAGTATGGTTAGAATATCAGAAGCTCTGTACTTAGTTCTCGTTGATGTCAGCATCTAGATTCAATTTTCTTATGCAGGTGGTAAATCTGGGTTTGGAAATTGGACTCCATTCTAGGAAGTCTTTTACTCTTAACATTGCTGGCTTCTGTCACATCCTTCTAAACAGAAGTGAATGTTTTGGTTTTAGTTTTGGTTTTGCATAAAATCAGACCAACTGCAAACTTAGAAAAACTGCAGCCCTCACAAGTTTGCATACACTTCTGACACCCACTTCAAGTTCAAGGAATCCCTGAAATGACCCTCAGTTTTGATAATTCTCTAGAAAAAATTCACAAAACTTACCAAAGGTGGCTGGACTTAATCACTGTTATTACAGGAAAAGAAGGCAGATTCGAATCAGACTAGAGAAGGCGCACAGAGGGCAAACCTAGGAAAAGCACCAGATGGCAACCTTCCAGGTGTGTCCCTCCTGTGGAGTCACAGTCCGTTACTTTCCCAGAACTGATTATGACTATCCATGGGAACTGCCAACTAAAACAGCTCCCATGAGCCTTGGCGTTCAGTCTTTATTCAGGCTCCATTACTAAAACGATTGACAGCCCACGTAGCTGACCTCAGTTTCCAGTTTCTCCAAAGACAGACTCCAGGGTTCTGCCCCAACTAATAAGAGCTTGAACTGTGTGACCCAAACCTTCACCCTATATCACATTCTCAGTCTATCTGGAGTGGTCAGCCCCCATCCTAAATACTACCTGGTGAGGCAGCTCCGACCCTAAATTATATCACAGACTCTGACATGACCTAGGGCTCTCAAGCAAACAACAGTTTGAAAATCTCTGTCCTTCTTTTTAATATTTGTTGGTTTTTTACAGAGAGGAAGGAAGAAGGATAGAGAGTTAGAAACATCTATGATAGAGAAACATCGGTCAGCTGCCTCTTGCACACCTCTTACTGGAAAATGCCCGCAACCAAGGTACATGCCCTTGACCGGAATCAACCTTTCAGTCCTCAGGCCGATGCTCTACTGAGCCAAACCGGTTAGGGCGAAAATCTGTGTCTTGATGACAAGGAAGCCAGAGAGATTGCTCAAACCTTTCTGCTAGAAGGAAACGTGTTAATCCCCGTGTTTCTGAGGTGGGATTCCAGGGCCACCTGGATTGGAGTCAGCTGGCATTAACTAAAGAGAGACTCCAGGGTCCTGCCTTTACTGATCAGAACTCTCCAAGAGGAGCCTTAAAATACTTCATTTTCAGCATGTTCCATCGGCACATTCTTGTGTAGGCTAGAATTTGAGAAATTATGATCCAAGGTCCTTGTTCCTAAGCAATGTCTTTGTTGTTCCTACGAACAGAGTGATGAAAATAGCATGAGAGGTAGAAATGAGAAGAAATTCTGTTTCTGGATCCACTGCTATTTTCTAGGCCAAGCTTTGGCTCCTTAAATGTCACATGTTTTGGAACAACATTTACTGCAGTTTGTTTCAAACAGACATAAGTAATGTATCAAGCTCTTAGACTGAGAAAATAACAGGATGGGGGAAATGGGTTTATAGTTCTGAGCATGTGAAACACAGTTTATTCTTATATTATTTATTAATTGTTGCATTAGTTTCCATAAGAACAACTGTAAATCTAGTTTTGACCTACCTTGTATATTGTTATTTTATGTTCTTAGGCAAGATGTTTGTGGGATATAAGGTAGCATTCCTTATATATGCTAGTGTGCTAAATTTGGGTTTCCTTAGGAAAATGTGTGTATTTCTTTTTTTAGAGTATCTATTACAATTGTTTGGCCTCCTTGGCATGAATATTTCTATTCCTTCTTTGATTCATTTATTTACAAATTTTGAATGCAGGCATTGTTCCACGTACTGAGGATGTAGCAAACATAAACAAATCAGAAAATGCTTCTGTTTTAGTGAGGCCAGAAGCACATATACATATTGTGCCAGATGGTAATTTAAAAATATCAGGATAAAGGGAAAAAGGCAGCTGAGAGAGGTGTTTTCTGTTAAACAAAGGATGCTTATGGAAGGAATCTCTAATATGAGGCTTTGTGCACAGAGAGATAAATGAGGAGTCATAGAGTTAGTTGAGTAAAGGGAACAGAAAGGGCTAAGGTCCTGAGGCAGGAACAGCTTCATGATATAGTGACAGAGAAAGCTTCAGGTGATGGGGTTAGAGAAAGGAAGAGGAGCAGACACAGATATGGAGAGTTCAGGCAGTGCTAGTGAGGAATTGGCAACAAAGGGGAGCAAGAAAAGTGGCTATTAGGTTAAAAGATGAGTGTTTTTGTGATTATGGCTGTGAGGATTAGAGACATAAAAAAAGTATTGATGCTGTAGAAGAGGGGAAATTGCTGAAGTGATGTCCTTGAGTAGAGAAGAAGGTATGGCATCTAGGGCACAGGTGGAACACCTAGCTTACGGTGGGAACGTAGATATTCTCTTTACTTCTTCTTCCCTGCCTCATTTCTCTGACTCTCACAGTGCCCTCATTTTCAGCCTTCCTACCTGGTCTTCTTATAACTCTTTCATATATTCTTTTGTCTCCTAATGTACACTTCTCTCCTTTTTTCATAAAAAAAGAAAATAATATATATTCATAGCATTCTTCACTGAGAGTGAGGTTAAAATATTAGCTCTATTACCAGTTTTGTTGTATGGTTAAATGAGATTTTGTACAGAACATCCCTTTGGAAGTTGTCCATTCTTGAACTTCATCTTAGAATGGAAGGGACAAATCATTATTGAAACTGCAGCAGTGTTAGCTGGTGCTTAGTGTGTGTAGCTTGCTTTCCTTGTCTTTTCTCTTTGCCTATGCTATATTGAATGACCAAATATTTTCTGCTACTGCCAACTGACACTTTGAGTCTGATGTCTAAATGTTACCTAACCTGCTGGGAGAAATAAGAGCCCAGAAGTCTAAGATTCTGGTCAGTTGTTAAATTTGTCACTGAATACATTAAGCCTGGAGCGATTTGAGACTTAAGTTAGAATGAGAGCAAATAGCACCACCTGCTGGCATGAATAGAAGAGGAGGAAGAAATACCAAGAGCTGTCCATGGTTCTGTCCGGTTCATTGTTTTGTCACTCAGAGGAAGTCATGACCCAGATGTATTCAAAGTTAATTTCTCTTATCTATATATACTTGTTTCCAATGTCAGTGTGCCACTTCATACATTTCTCTTTTGATTTCTCTTTTCTCCTTATAGTGGTGCAATATCAAAAATTATCATTAAGACTAGCTCTAACTAATTTAATTATTACTCTTAGAATATTTTGGAAATTAGATCATAAGATGATGGCATTTGAAGGAAGATTAGGATCACTTAGCCCAGTGTTTCAAACACATTTTGGACACAGAAACTGGAAAGCTATTGGTGTACTTCTCATTTCAGAAACCAATAAATTGGGACCCAAAAAGGTGAAAATCCAAAGACTAGAATACTCAAATATACTAATTGCTAAACCCTCCCTTATATCAGTTAAGATGCATTCAGATGCAATAAAAATGGCTTAAGCAATAACGTATCTCTCTCAAAAGAAATATTGAGGTGGCTGAAGGAATAACTTAGAGCCTTAGCAATGTCATCAAAGAGTCAAGGTCATCGCGTTGACCTCCATGTTCTACTTGGTGTTTGGTGTTTACAGGGTGGGTTCAACAACATTAGGAACCACAAACTTCACTCAAGACCAAAGAGCAGGAAGAAACTGACTATCTGTTTCTCTTGTGAGCTAAAAAATTTGTCCCAAAAGGCCCCCTCAAGAATTCTTCTCATGTCTTATTGGTCAAGAGAGCATAATATGTCCCATCCTAATGAGCTTACTGTCAAGGAGCATGGAATTGCCACGTTTGACTTAGACAAATCCAAATTCACCCTCCAGGCCTAGTGCGGGGTTATTCTTATACTAGAGAGCTGGTGCATGAAATTTGTGCAGCGGGGGGGGGGGGGGGGAGTGTCCCTCAGCCAAGCCTGCCCTCTCCATTCTGGGACTCCTTGAGGGATGTCCGGCTGCCCATTTAGGCCTGATCCTAATAGGATATAGCAAATATAAACAGGCCTAAACGGGCAGCCAGACATCCCTCTCATAATCCAGGACTGCTGGCTCTAAACTGCTCACCTACCTGCCTTCCTAATTGCCTCAACTGCTACTGTCTGCCAGCCTGATCACCCCCTAACCACTCCCCTGCCAGCCTGATTGATACCTAACTGCTCCCCTGCCAGCCTGATTGCCCCTAACTGCCCTCTCCTGCAGGCCTGGTCACCCCTAACTACCCTCCCCTGCTGGCCTGCCCCCCCCAACTGCCCTTCCCTACAGGCCCAGTCATCCCCAACTTCCATCCTCTGCTGGTCATCTTGTGGTGGCCATCTTGTGTCCACATGGGGGCAGGATCTTTGACCACATGGGGGCATCCCTGTTGTGTATTGGAGTGGTGGTCAATCTGCATATTGCTCTTTATTAGATAGGATAGAGGCCTGGTACATGGGAGGGGGCCAGATGGTTTGCCCTGAAGGGTGTCAGGGTGAGGGTTCCCTTGGGGTATGGGGTGGCCTGGGCAAGGGGCTTGTGGTGGTTTTCAGGCTGGCCATGCCCCCCGGTGACCCAAGCAGAGGCATGGGATCTGGGATTTATTTATCTTCTATAATTAAAACTTTGTAGCCTTGAGAAGAGGCCAGGGCTGGCCAGAAAGTTTGGCTTCCTCCATCACCAGGGAAACCCAAGCCTCCTGCTCACTCTGTGGCCATAGCCATTTTTCTCAGGATTTATTTATCTTCTATAATTGAAACTTTGTAGCCTTGAGCAGAGGCCTAGACTGGCCAGATGTGCAGGAAGCTTGACTTCCTCCATTGCCAGGGAAACCCAAGCTTCCTGCTCATTTCGTGGCACAGCCATCTTGGTTGTGTTGATTTGCATACATGCTCCTGATTGGCTGGTGGGCATGGCTTGTAGGTGTAGCAGAGGTATAGTCAATTTGCATATTACTCTTATATTAGATAGGATGATGCATAAGATTTTGTGGAAGCACAGAGATGCTTGGGGAAAACTGAGTGAGCTCACAAAGGAAAGGTGGGGAATGACTAATTGTTGGAGGGAAATTTCCATGAGTCTCTCCCATTTCTTCTTGACTTCTGGCATGAAGCATTGACAGCTTTGTTTATACTCTTTTAAGGATGCAAATATAGATGACAGCCTTGGAAGATAGTGTTTTCCTACAAAACAGAGGGAAGATTTATTTTCTGACTAGGATAATAAAGCTCATGTGTCTCCTCAGGGCAACAGTTGAGCAGGTTTGCTGGCAGCCCTTTGCAAACCTGTGGTTTCTTGAGTTCAAAATTCTTGATACAAACTTGATCTGAGCTGTTTCACATACCCTGGTGGGACTATGGGAAACCCATGTGGACAAGAAGTTCATGTTGCCTGTTCAGTGTGAATAAAAAGTCCTTTGTATCTGGCCCATGTGTCTCCTAACTTCAGCCAGCATCTGTGGAACTATGGCAGGCCAACGTGTTTGGTTGCAAGTAGGATGAATCTCAGATGCTTCCTCATTCTTAATATTAATGGAAAAAAAGCAACTGTTAATATTTGCTGCAGTGTTTTTTCCGATGAACCACACCAGATACATCTAAGTCCCAAATACTTTCTTCTGGAAATAATATTTTCAGCAAGGAAGGAATTCCTTTTCCACGTGCAGAAAGAGGGCAACACTCCAGCTACAACTGGAGACGCACATTAAGCAAGGACAGAGTCACTGGCTCTGGTGTCTTTCATGCTGCCTCCCTTTTATTCACTCTCTAACTCTCTCTGTAATTATCTCTTTTAAAATGTCAGTTCCTCTCACCCAGTAGACCGGAAGCAATCAGCCACACACTGAACTTAGAAGCATTTAAAGTGTGCTTGCCATTTGCCTAGGATATGGGATTTCTCAAAGGCATCCCTTAGCAATGTCAGGGAAGCTCACATGGAATGAGTGAGAAAAAGGAACCCTTTCCCTGGCTTTCACATTGGCCTTGCAGTCTCCTTCCCCAGGAAGCATGTGAAGGGAAGAGGAGTGTGCTGAAACTGTGAATATTGCTTCAGCAAAACCCAAATGTAGGCTCTTTAAGAAGGGTTATGCTCCTAGAGGATCTCAGTCTTGAGTTCCTGAGTCTCTCTCATTGTTCCCTAAGCTACAGCAGGATTTGCTTCTCTAGAAAGAAACATTGATGTTAAGAAGAGCCATAGTCCAGAGGAAGAAACAGGAGATCCGGTGTGACAAGATGAGAAAAAAATATGTGTATTTCCCAGTTAACTTCTGGTCCTCGGAGTGTCTCTAAATGGTGGCATTTAAAGACCTGGACAAGAATTCATCATAGCAGGAGAAGAGGAAATTAGAGTAGCCTCTATTCCTCCGAGTGAAACCTTAGGGTTAAACTCAATTTATCCCTAGATTCTATTTCCCTGATGGCTGTTGATACCTTTAAAACGAAAAAATCTTTTCCACTTAGCTCAGGAAACCTTGTGCTCTTGCTGTTCTGACAACTTATATTTTAAAACACATCTGCTAAAACATAGCACTACAAGAACATAACAGATTCAATCTTAAGACCGGGAATGCTTTTTCCCCATTGACTATACCAGAAAGACAGGGAAAGATCATTCAGTGGATGAGTCAAAGGATTGTCAACCTGCATTCTTACTTCCTTAGAAACCTTGATGAAGGTCACTGGCCTCCAATGAGTCACAGTGACTCCTGGAGGCAGGAGCTCTTATTTACAGGAGATATTTCACTAGAGTGTGTGCAGGAACTGCCACAAGTGTTGAAATTAAAGTTCCCTTTCCGGTGACATAATAAATCAAAATTCCTCAGTACAATTAGGTTAATTACATTGAGCTCCACATCTAATATCCCTGTAGCTCAGAACGTTAATGCAGCTTTTAAGAGGAGCCTGATCCAGAGGCGAGGGAACAGTCCAAGTCCTGGCAGAATCTGGCCTACTGTGCTTTTTAAATTAGAAGTTTTATTGCTTGTGACATCATCTCAAAATGGTACAAGTCCAGAGAAGCAGAATTTTCCATTAGCCTGGAAAAAATTAAACTGCTTAGAGATTAGGCCAAGGCTTAATGGTAGATAGAGGGGCTAAATCTCTTTATGAGCAAAGTCAGAAAATCTGGTGGGCCACCTCTTTAAGATGGAAAAGAATTCACCGAGCCTGAGGAGCTAGGGACATGTGCTGCCTCTCCTGCTGATTACAAGAAAAATATACATTTAAAAACCATGTTTATATAACATTGAGAACTTAAAAAAAAAACTAAAATGTGAAGCAGGAAAACTGCTTACAAGCAAAATTGCCTAAGCAACCACCAAATCCATTTTTATTGTTGGTGGTTTATTGCAGAAGGAGGTTCATTTGCAGCAGATCTATGAAAAAGATTGATGTGGTCAGTGCTGGAGGGTAGGTGACTAGAAGAATTCAGCATCACAGGTGGGGAATGGCCCAGGTGAATCAATCAACGAATGATTCCCGAAAGGAGGTTGTTCGGCAGGGTTCTGGAGCTGCCTTCCTACAGCTGCACATAGTCTGAAGGAGATGCAGGTCGCCTTCACTGACATTCATCCACAATTCATGATTCCCTCACTCCCAGTAGGAACTGCAATGACTGAGTTAATGAAAAGTTTTGTGAATTCCCCAAAAGCAGTAAGTAGCTCTCTATTAATATTTTTTCAGGAAACTTTTTTTTAAATATATTTTATTGAATTTTTACAGAGAGGAAGGGAGAGGAATAGAAAGTCAGAAACATCAATGAGAGAGAAACATCGATCAGCCGCCTCCTGCACACCCCTCACCAGGGATGTGTCCACAACCAAGGTATACTCTATCCACTGAGCCAAACCGGTTTTGGCATTCCAGGGAACTTTTAAAAATACCGATGCCTCCACCAGACCAACTGAGCCAGAATCTCTGGGGATAGAGGAGGAAAGGTTGTTTTATTAAGCTCTTCCTGGGAGTTCCTGAAGAGTTAGATTGGGCCCTAACTGGTTTTGTTCAATGGATAGAGCATTGGCCTGCAGACTGAAGGGTCCCAGGTTCAACTCCGGCCAAGGGCACATGCCAGTAGGGAGCATGCAGGAGGCAACCAATCAATGATTCTCTCTCACTGATGTTTCTGTCTCTCTATCCAACTCCCCTCCTCTCTGAAATCAATAAAAATACATTTTTTTAAAAAGGGTAAAAATGGGTAAGGAATCAAAAAGTCAAGGCTCTGGCCCATTCAATGTGGTTCCATGGTTGAGAGAATTGCGGTCACAGTTTGATTCCCAGTCAGGGCACATGCCTAGTTTGTGGGCTCAATCCCAGGGGGTGTGGGAGGCATGTGCAAGAAGCAGCCAGTCAATGGCTCTCTCTCATCATTGAGGCCTCTCTCTCTCTCTCTTTTCCTCCTCCCCCCCCCTTCCTCTCTGAAATCAATAAAAAAAATATTTTTTTAAATCCAGGCTCTGAAAAATATGGCAAGCCTGGGTTCACATTCCGACTTCGTTATTCATGAAATCTAAGACACTATATGTGCTTAACTTTTCCAGACCTCAGTTTTCTTATCTAGAGTCAATGATGGTAACTTCTCCATAGGCCTCTAAAGATAAAGAAAATAAATATAATGCCTAGTCCTAATACAAGTCTGTTTTCCTCCCCTTGGTTACTAATCCTTATTGATCCTTATTCAAATGATTTTTTTCATGGACCTTTGTAGAAAGTAACAGGCTTAGGTTATTTTTCTCACCCTGTTTTGTTTTCCTTCTGCTCTTTGGTATCTCGAGGGAGAATATTCACACGCTTTCCGTGCTTTCTGCTTCTCCAGCTGCCACAGAAGTGTCCTTTTCATTTGATGTTGGAAATGGGCCCGTGGAGATTGTGGTGAGGTCGCCCACACCTCTCAATGATGACCAGTGGCACCGGGTCACGGCTGAGAGAAATGTCAAGCAGGCCAGCCTGCAGGTGGATCGGCTGCCACAGCAGATCCGAAAGGCCCCAACAGAGGGTCACACCCGCCTGGAACTCTACAGCCAGCTGTTTGTTGGTGAGTAATGTCAAGGCCACTGTCTTTCCCCTCTGCTGGTTTTACTGACCTTCACAATGGGAAAAATAAAACCCCCTATGGAGTGTTTGGCAGGAGATATTTCTAAAAGTAATTATCTAGGCCTCTTAAAGTCTCTCCCCAGACAGAATGGAACAAGAGAGAGGATTTGAGAGACCGATGTCCAGTTCCACTTCCCACCGTCTGGAGCTCACAGTCCTTGTCTACAGAATTAGAGGGGAGCCAGAGACATCTCTGAGGTCTCTAACCTATTCAACTTTAGGTTTATGGTTTTAGAACCATATAAAATCCTTTGATAATTTGTAACATTTGTACTGTGCAAAGGAAGGAAGGGAGGGAGGGATGGAAGGTGGGAGAGAATATGAGCTCCCTAAATTCAGATTTGCTTGAAATGATAAATAGAAACCCATTCCTTCCTTTAGACTTCTTGCAAAGATTCCTCCTACTTTAGAAAAAGATCAACACTGGGACCAAATTTAAGCAGCAAACTGTTAAGTGGCCTGTGCAAGAAGTGGGTTCAGCCTCACAGCTAGTCTTTGCTTTGACCTGGTCCAGCTGGACCTGACACTACTTCATATCAAGTCCTATTTTCCACAGCTTGTTCAATTTTAAAATTTGTTTTCTGAAAAAACTAACAGTTTAGAAAATTAGCCATTTCCTCTCTGTTGAATTAAAAGACAGCAAGTTTGGCCATAGCTAGTTTTGTTCACTAGTTAGAGCTTCAGCCTGCAGACTGAAGGGTCTCTGGTTCAATTCCAGTCAAGGGGATATACCTTGGTTTCAGGCTCATTCCCCATCCTAGTCAGGGTGCATGCAGGAGACAGCCAGTCATTGTGTCTCTCTCACATCAGTGTCTTTCTCTCTTTCTGTCTCTCCCCCTCCCTTCCACTCTCTCTAAAAATAATCAATGGAAAAAAATAATCCTTGGGCGAAGATTAACCAAAAAAAAAGCAACTTTGAAGGACTTTGAGGCCAGATTCCACCTTATACCTTAGACACCGCCCCGCCCCCTCTCTGAGTTTCTGGAGGTCAGTTCAGCAAGCTGATCAACTGTGACAGATTCAGACAAGCAAAAGCAGATGTGACCGGGTTACTGTCCATATTCATAACCCCCATTGCCCTATTGCAGAAACTCACCAGGGATCAGTTCATTTTAATAAGAGCCAGAGTCCCCACAGTGTCTTTCCGAGTTGTGTGCAGATGCTTTAAGAACATTATATTTACAATAGCTAAGATCTGAAACAGCTCAAGTGCCCATCCATAGATGAGTGGATAGGGATGTAATATAGTTACACAATAGAATATTATGCAGCTATAAAAAAAGGATCTCTCACCCTTTGAGACAGCATGGAGAGAATTATGCTAGGTGAAATAAGCCAATCAGAGAAAGACACAATATCTCAGTTATATATGGGATCTAATGAGTAAAATAAACTGATGAACAAGATTGATCCAGAGACATGGAAGCATGGAGCAGACTAACAAATTTCAGATGGAAGAGGGTGGGGGTGGGAAGAGATTAACCAAAGAATTTATATGTATATATGCATAACCCATGGACACAGACAATAGTGCAATGAAGGCCTACAGTTGGGCCTTCACTGCACTGTTGTGAGTCAGGCAGTCCATGGGGAGGAAGAGGGATATATCTATAATACTTTCAATAATAAAGACATTTTTTAAGAAAGGAAACATTAAGGCTGGAGGAACCAAGATGGCAGCATAGGTAAACACATATCCTGCTGCCCCACACAACAATTTCAAAACTACAACTAAACGACAGAACAGACATCATCCAGAATCACCCGAAAGCTGGCTGAGTGGAAATTCCACATATAAAAGCAAAGATAGAACACTGACTCAGAGGAGCTGCAGAGGGCAGAGTTGCAGATACGCACGGAGTCAGAGGTTCGGAGCCGAGCACACGAGCAGATAGGGCAGGCAGCTGGATACCTGCCTGGTTTTCTCAACCAGGGAGGGAGACAAAGGCATACCACTGCACTGATTTCCCAGTTCTGAGCGAGGTCCGAGGAACCCACACTCATACACACTCATACGAGCTGAAATTGAACAGTAAGGAGGAAGCACGCTGAAACTCAGGCGCTGCTGAGGTCTGCGAGCTTGCAGAGAGGGCACGTAACCTTGGGAACCGCAGAAGCATGTGAGCTCACAGAGAAGACTCTTGACTTTCTCTCTCATTCGGGAGAAAAAGAAAGAAAAAAGGGAAACCACCGGACTGCATTGTTTTACAACCCTGGGTGAGACTTTGGGTGTGCAGACTCATTTGGGGAGAGGCTGAATTGTCCAGCAGCAGGTAGAGCTCAGCGGCAGCTTTCTCCCAGAGGTGCGTGCAGCCATTGCTGCTTGGCACAGAGACCCAAGTGCCGCATAGGGCAGAGCTGACAGGAAGTCAAGACTGCCTGCTCAGCCCAGAGATTCCGCCCATCCAACCTGAGCATGGCGGCTCCTCACAGCCAATTGGTCTGGAGGTCAAACCCTCCTAGTGCTAACAACAATAATCTAGGCTTAACTACAACAAGACTGTACAACCCTTAAAGGGCAGCACTGAGAGGATCCTCCTCAGGTAACTAGGGAGGCTAAGCCACTGTCCCCTAGAGGACATTTACCACACAAAGCTAATAGACCAACTCAGGGAAGCAGCCAAAATGCAGAGACATGAAAAGAAATCACATGTGAAAGAAATGGAGGGAAAAAAATGACTGGACATAGAGTTCAAAACCAAGGTTATAAGGTTTTTCAAGAGGCTCCTAGAAAAGGCCAATGAACTTAATGAGACCTTCAAGGATATGAACGAGACCTTCGAGGATATGAATGAGACCCGTGAGGATAAGAACGCGACCCTCAAGGATATGAAAAAGGACCAACTAGAAATTAAGCATACACTGACTGAAATAAAAAATATTATACAAAGACTTAAAAGCAGTCTAGAGGACCATAAGAATCAAGTCAAAAATTTTAAATACAAAGAAGCAAAATCCACTCAGCCAGAAAAGCAAGAAGCAAAAAGAATCCAAAAAATTGAAGATAGTGTAAGGAGCCTCTGGGACAACCTCAAGCATACCAACATCCGAATTATAGGGGTGCCAGAAAAAGAGAGAGAGCAAGATAATGAAAACCTATTTGAAGAAATAGTGACCAAAAACTTCCCCCTTGGTGAAAGAAATTGACTTAAAAGTCCAAGAAGTACACAGAACCCCAAACTATAGGAATCCAAAGAGGACCACACCAAGACACATCATAATTAAAATGCCAAGAGCAGAAGACAGAGAATATTAAAAGCAGCAAGAGAAAAACAGTTAGATACCTATAAAGGAGCACCCATATGATTGTCAGCAGACTTCTCAACAGAAACTATGCAGGCCAGCTGGGAGTGGCAAGAAATATTCAAAGTGATGAATGGCAAGAATCTACAATAAAGATTACTCTACCCAGCAAAGCTATCATTCAGAATTGAAGGGCAGATAAAGTGCTTCGCAGATAAGAAAAAGCTAAAGGAGTTCATCACCACCAAACCAATATTATATAAAATGCTGAAAGATATTCTTTAAGAAGAGGAAGAAGAAAAAGGTAAAAATAAAAATTATGAACAACAAATACACATCTATCAACAAATGAATCTAAAAATCAAGTGAATTAAAATCTGATGAATAGGATAAACTGGTGAATATAACAGAATCATGGGCATAGAGAGGGAATGGACTGACAATTCTTGGGGAGAAAAAGGGTGTGGGAGGTGCAGCAAGAGACTGGACAAAAATTATACACCTATGGAAGAGGGTAGTGTTGGGGAGGTAAGGGCAGAGGGTAGGATGGGTACCAGGTGAAGGGGGGTAGCTATAGGGGTGGAGGGAAGGGGAACATTGTAATTAATAAACTGAACAATAAAGATTAAAATATTTAAAAAGAGAAAGGAAACATTAAAAGTCACAAAAAGAAAGGTAAATTGTGGGAATCCTTTTCATGTTCCGCGTGTCCAGAGTTCCCATGTCAGGGTTCAGGATCTGGAGAAGGCCGCACACAAATGAAGAGAGACAGAAAAAAGCATCAATTTTGGAAATAATGGGGGCCAGGCATGAGTCCATCTCTAGCGGGAGGACACCACCAGCTCTGGCTTTGCTATTCCCTTTTATTAGGGCTAAGTGATACATCCATGTCCTTTAGCTCAGGAAATTCCAACAATGAAATCAACCAGCAATAATTAACATAAGACTAAAAGTGGCAGCTAATGTCTCACCTAAGTGGTGAGTAAATAGTTCATACTTAACATAAGACTAAAGGTGGGATCTGCTTCAGCTACCAATGTCTCAGGGGTGAGTAAACAGATCCATTAAGGTTTCTTGATTGTTCTATTTACATCTCTATTGGTGAGGTAATGACTGGTTTCCTGCAGTAAATTTGGATATCCACCTTTTTGCTGTGATGTGGGCCAACTACTGAGCGTTAGCTTAGTCCATTCTTTTTGGAGGTAAGACTGGCTTGTTAAAAAGCCATGTCAGCCAGGGGCCAGGAGAGAGGCCTGGGTTTTGAAGTAAAATACTGATTCCTCTACGCCAACTAGAACTAGCCCCTTCTAAATCCTTCCCTCAATTTATAGTTCTCAAAATTACATTGTATTTAAATTATTTTGTACGAGGTAGACATCAGGTTCACTGATTCCTGCTAAATATTGTGAGCAAAGTTCACTTTATTAATATGTCCTGCCCAGATTACCTAGGACAAGTTTCTTCCAAAACCCTGTTAGTCCCAAGCATGCTGGTTAGGTTCTACCCTGATTGACCAGTTTTTCTTTGTTGGTTTGTTTTTTAAACTTGTCCCTAGATATAGAAGTCCAACTTTACTGTTATCACTTCCTGTTCACTGACTATGGTTGCCTTTTAAGAAATGTGGAGACTAAGTAAAGTCATAAAGCAGAGAGGGTTAGAGGCGAAGTATTTATTATGGTCTTTGGGAAAGTTTTGATTTGTTTAAATAAGAACAACTTATAAAAAGAGAAGAATGCTGGACTGGGGCCGAATTCGATAGAATAATTAATTGTAAGGGACAGGCAAAAAAAACAGCATCTCAGAAAGAGGAATAAAAAGGAACAGAAAGGACAAGCAAGGAAAGGAAAAACTGAGGGTGAGGGTCACAGGAGTTTTGTGAAATTCCCTTTGTTTATCATGACAATAAGGAATAAATCCCGTTATTTGCATTAAATTAGACTAGAAAGTGTCCTTTGAATTTAGTAATTCTGAAAACATAATTGAAAGAAGTTTCAGAACAGTGGACTACCTGATGGGTCGACACCTCTTTTCATTTGATGAAAAGAGGATAATTTTCATGTCTCAGTTTCTAATTTCCTGTTATCTTTAAGGTGGACACAGTGCCCATCTCCCAGACATTTAGGCCAGTATGAACAATGTTTTCTGCAATAGAAGCCCACTCCATGGGAAGTGTGGAAAGGTGTTTATTGCCAGGGGAAAAATTAAGTTCACAGCTGAAATCATGGAGTCAGTTATCCCAAGACTGTTCAGTAGGGATTCAGACAACTTGAGTTGTTCTCAGTTCTACTCCAATAAGAAGTATCAGGTTGACCGAGTAGTATCACTTTCCCTGTTTTTTGTTTTTTTTCATCTGCCTAATAAAGCATTTGGATTATTTGGTTCCCAAAATTACTTCCAATTTTAACCATTTATGATTATGTGTTTAGAAATGGTTAAAAAGGCCTTGAACTGCCAAGCAGTTCTTCCAGTGTCATGTGGTTGACATTGTGGGCTTTGAATCCCATCTGCGCCCACCACTTCCTAGCCGAGAGACCAATGACAGGTTCCTTAATATTTCTGTGTTAAAAAGAGACACAGTTCCTGCGTCTCAGGATGCAATGAGATAATCCATGGGAGGCAGTGCAGAGAGTTCCTGGCATCGGCAGTATGTATTGAGTCACTTCTCTACATTTTACCTTTACTCTCAGCTTTCTTCTTCTTCCATGTAACGTTCACCTGGTTGCCTGTAGCCTCAGCCAACCCACAGACTCAGAACTATGCTCGAGTGGCAGCCTCAGGCAATCCCGGGCCAGACTTTTCCTTGTGTTTGGAGAGCAGCAAAGATGCTCAAAGTCATTATCTAAGCATGAACAATACCAGGCTGGATTGAGCCAAAGCCCTTTATAGCACAGAGACCTTTCAGGGAGTTTGGGGCTCTGGCCACGGTTCATGGTGGCTGGGCTGTGAGGCCTGGAGCCCCATGGCCAGCCTAGGAGCTGGCCAGAGAGTTGGCAAGCGTGAGCCACAGAAGACTATGCAGGGCAGATGGCTGATGGAAAGGTATATTTGCAGGCAGCTTTAGCCAGGCCAGAGCATATAACTATTCTTGGGTTAGTTTCAAGAGGAGGTCAGAGATAAAGAGAGCTGAGAAAAAGCCTCAGAAAGGAGTCAAATTCCTAAGTGGCTCATAGAGAGAGAAGGTTAGGTCCTTTTAACTAATGAGAAATGTCCAGGCTCAACTCATTTAGCTCAGACATCTTCCAAATTGCCCTGGGGATAAGGGAGGCATGCTTCTGTGCAAGATGTCAGCCCAAAGCAGCCAAAAAATTAATTTTCACACTTTCAGATCTTCTGTGCTGTGCGGGAGGCCCAGTTGGTAACTCAGAGTAGGAGTGTCTTCATGAGGGCTAATGGGGAGCAGGGGAGCTCATTGATACCCATTTTCACAGAGCCCAAAATTTGGGGTTACCTTTAACATCCTCTCTTTCCTTCATTACTGCCCATCAATACTAAGCTTGTGATTCTACTTCCAGACTGAGCCCCAGATGCATTCCCTCTGCTCTACTGACACAGGTCCCACCCGGTCAAGACACATGCTGCTTGCTTGGACTACTGCAGTTAGTCTCCTAACACAGTGGTCGGCAAACTGCGGCTCATGAGTGTGGCTCTTCCACAAAATACCATGGCCTGGGAAAGTCTGTTTTGAAGAAGTGGCATTAGAAGTTTAAGTTTAAAAAATTTGTCTCTCAAAAGAAATTTCAATCATTGTACTGTTGATATTTGGCTCTGTTTGCGGCCACGTCCTAACTGGTCTCCTAACTAGTCTCCTAGCTAATCTCTTAACTGAGCTCCTTACTAGTCACTTAACTGTTCTCCAGAGTCTTGAGATGTCCCTGGAATACCCCAAGCTTTCTCCTGCTTTAGAGCAAGCATTTGCACTGGCTGTTCCCTCTGCCTGAAATACCTCGCTAGACATTGACACAGCTAACTGACTCCTTCACATCACTCATCTCTGCTTTGGTAGCTCCCTCAGAGAGGCCTTCTCTGACCACTCTGTCTAGAGTCATTTACCATTATGCATTCTCCTTACAACTTTTAATCTTTTCGTTTATGTTTTTGCTCCTCCCAACCCTCAGAAGGTAAGCTACATGACATCCAGGGTCTGAATAAGTGAAATATGTATTTTTTGTTTCTTGAGTTATTAGTTACATTTAAACTTAGTTCAGCCCATCTGCAAAGAAAGAAGGTATTTTTTTTCCTTATAAACTTTCTCCAAAGTTCTTCTCTCAAAATGTGGTATTTTCCATCTTTGGAAGTATCTTTTTGCTAGGTGCCACAGACTGAAATCAGGCATGACAAAAGCCTGGAAAAAGCCACAGAGAAAGTCAGACTGTTATGAAAGACGGCTTCTCAGAGCAGTCTGGACTCTAGATCTAGTAGTCAGTCTCCCTCCCTGAAAATGAGGTGTCTCCTGTTTGGCAGAGTGAGATGGTGGCTGGGACTCTAATGTAGCTTCTGCCCTGACCCTTGTAACTGGTGCTCTGGCTCCCACCCAGACACAGGCAGGGAGTGATCTCATGCCTGGAAACACCTGCCCAAGTACAGAAAAAAAGAGAAAATGATGTCCTAGATTAAAGAAATCACTAGAATAAATCAACGAACTATCTACAAAGCAAAGACGCAGACAAACTGCAGAAGCTGCTCTGTGAATACCTGCTCCTTCACGGCGGGTCACAGGTTACCAGCTTCATTCACTTCTCAACCTGACCTCCGCCTCCGGCCTCTGCGGGAGGCCGTGCTGAGTGAGCGGCTTGGCTCTCCTCGCAGTGGGAAGACCCTCCCCTACCCGCAGGTGAAGGATGGCCCTTCCCCACAAAGACTCATCATATGTTTTTCCTACCCTTTGCCCTTTAGTGGTCAAAACTAATTAACTTTTGTAATTGCAGCTGTCTGTTTTACAGTTTGAGTTTTAACATATTAAGAAGTCATGATAGAGCTAATTTTTACCGTTTTTAAAATATATACTTCCAACATAATCAAATTGACAGTGTACTTTTAACTTTTTTGAACCTTTAACTAAAACATAGTCTGCTAATTAACTATTTCATAGGGGCTTTTCTAAGGCAGGGGTTATATGTATTGAAACTTTTAGAGAGAGATTTTAAACCTAAGAAAGAAGCCAATCCTACTGTCCACCTTCTGTGTAAAATGGCTCACCTGCCCCAGGAGCATGGCTGCAGGGACTCTGTGGCCTTCCACACCAGTTTTCTCCTGGCAATTGAAATGATCTGATCCAGGGAAGGCATTTTAATTTTGCAATCAATATGGGAAATTTTTTTCAACAAATTCATTAAATAATTTCCCATATGGGCATGTACGTGGATTGTAGGTTCAATCCCCAGCCTTTGTTGGGGTGCATACAGGAGGCAACCAATTAAAATGCCTCTCTCACATCAATGTTTCTCTCTAAAAAAATTAAAATATAGATATAGATTAGATATAGATATAGATTAGAAATAGATATAGATCTTCCCCTCCCTTCCACTCTCTTTTAAAAATCAATAAATATCCTCAGGTAAGGATTAATAAAAATAATAATAATAATTTCCCATATACTTTTCTTACTTTTTCATTAACTATTGAACTAAAAACTTTATGATAATAAATGGCACCTGTCACACAGAATTAGATTGTAAAAAAGGAAATGAGCCTCAGTAACACAGATATTGAGAAAGGGATGGGAACTCACAGCCCTATTGTCTGTCCTGTGATGCTCTAAGAGAGTGAGAGGAGATGATACACTTTTATTACCTCAAATAAGTAGTTGTTTTGCACTAAATGCTCCCCAATCCCAGTGGGGGGGGGGGGAAGAGCTGGGGGCGCCGGATAGCATTGCATAGGACTCACTCTTCGTTTCATGGTCCTATTGGCATATCCTACAGTATCCCTTATTCATTTTAATGTCACTTTACTATTTTTTCTCTTTTTTCAACATTCTCAATTTCATTCTCTCAACATTGCTGGTACCCAACTGAGTATATTTTATGTATGTCTGTTATATATTTGTTCAAATATATGTATGTTCTAGAAAATTCATAGTATTAACTTTCTGTCATACTTTATTATACTGTAGCTCTCATTCTGTGTTTTACCCTTTCACTCAGCTTTTGTTTTTTTAATGTACTTTTATTGATCTCAGAGAGGAAGGGAGGGAGAGAGAAACATCAGAGATGAAAGAGAAAATTCCCCTGGGTCATAATTTTGCCCTTTTGTTTAATTTAATACCTGATTATGTTGCCTCAATCTCCTGTGCAATCTCCTGTGCACTTGATGGTGTATCATTCATTATGGGTAGTTACAGAATTTTCATAATTAATCTATAATTGCAATACTTACATAGCATTTCCCATGAAAAATGATTTACAAATTAAACCCAATCTCACCTTACATAATTATCTCAGGTCTGACTCTGACGAATGTGTGTGAAGCCCTTGTGTGATGGGGCTCTTTCTAATGACAATGTGTTGATTTTCTAATCAACAAAGGTTAAGTAGCATTTTTGCTTCCAGACCTACAATTTAAACTTAGGACATTTGTCATCAAGAAAGATTTCTGTAGAGCACAAGAATTAAATTCAAATAATTATCAGGGGTTCTAGTGCATTAACATTTTTGCATAATATATAACAGTCATTTTCAGCACAAAAAAATTTTTCTTCATATGGACTACATCAGTAAAAGTTCTTTCCAGCTCACTGACCAATTTAATAAATCAGAAGCCATCTAAATAAGAAAAGAGCATAATTTATTCAGTTTTTCTTTCAAGAGAAATGACATCCCACTTATCTGCTTTATAAATTAAAAAGGGAGAGTACAAAACTTTATTTAATGGAGGCAACAAATACAAATTAGACTACAGTCATCAGTTATGGTCAGTTAAGAGAAGGAAGAGGGGAAGTTAGGCAGTACTACAATGAAGAAAAAGAAAAGGAAATTTAGGGCAAATTGAGAGTAATTTACTCAAATATAGAGATGGAGACATATAAGTACAGAAGGAGAGGTTATACATCACAGAGCAACTTAGATCTGGAAGGAATCAGAAACATCACCTAGTTCAACCTCAAAGGTAGAGAGAGGCAGTGAAACAGAAAAGGCTTCCCCCTCTAACCTTTTATGGAATGAGGCTTAGATACATGAAATATCTAAGTATTTACCTTAATAAGAATAAAATTATGATCTAATCCAGATTTATTTGCTCTGCCAATTGGCCCTTTTTTAATCTCTGAATTTTTTGTCATATTAACAGTTTCTTAGAGTCTTTTAGCAATCTCTTCTTCAAACTCTCAACTGTTACTGAGACCCAATAAAATTAATTATTTCCTAATGAAATACATCCCAGATAGACTGAAAGAGTAGAATGTTAAGAGAAGTAAGATCATTAAAGTGCTGGAATAAAATATAGTTGAATAATTATATTATTTTGGATTTGAGAAGTTTGTTCTAATACCAAAGGCAGAAATGATACACATAAAATAGATGGATGTAACTACATAAACATTCAAAACTTTCAAAGGGAAAAAGGAACATTATATATGTATTAACAGGCACAACTGGAAGAAGGTAGTTATTACATATACAACAAAGAGTTACAGCCCAAAATCATCATCCTATATAATAAAGAGGTAATATGCAAATTAGCCCTCATGCCATCACAAGATGGCTACACCCACAGCGGAGGCGGGGTTCCTGTAATGAGCAATCAGCAGGGACCTGATGTTGGATGGTGCCAGGCCAGGAAGGGATACCTCTGGTCATCAAGCCCCCCTAGTGGGGCTTGACGGGGGACCTCAAGGTGCACTCTTTGCTCCAGGCCAGAGGACCTGAGGGTGTCCTGGGGGACTTGAGGCTGCACCCAGTGTGCATTGGGAGACCTGAAGCTGTACCCCCAACCCAATGGAGTTTGACAGGGCACCTGAGGCTGCACCCCCGCTAATACCAGGCCGGGAGACCTGAGGCTGCGCCCCTCACCCAGCAGGACTTAACTGGGATAGGGCAGCTGGGTCTGGATCTCACCCAATGTGGGTAGGGCCGGCCAGGTCTAGGTCCCACACAATTTCAAGGTGTGCATGGGTGGGTGGGGACTTGACTCTGGGTCCCATGGCACACCCCAGGTTCTGACAGGAAGAAAATTTTCATATACATTTTACTAATTTTCTTTACCTTCTATTATAGATAAAGGACAAATCACAGTATTAAAATATTTCCTGTAACTAATTCCCTTTTAATGTACATGAATTTTGTGTACTGGGCCACTAGTATGATTATAAATGAATAAGAAATAGGACTTCTCCTTCCCCCCAGAAACAAAATATAAGAATTGGTAACACATAAAAATCACTCAAATCACAGTATTTGAAGCAATGAATTCTTCTCTCCTCAACCTCTAAATTCAAAAGGCTCCTGCCTAATATTAGACTTGGTGTGAATAAAATGGGCATATCATACTCTATGGGTGAAATACAAATTATTAACTTATTCTTAGAGGAAAATATACTCCCAATGCCTTTAAAGATATAACTCTGGCTGGGATTTCTCAGTAGTTAGAGTAGCAGCCTGTCCACTGAAAGGTCAAGAGTTCAATTCCTGGTCAAGGGCACAAACCCCTGGGTTGTAAATTCTATCCCCAGCCCCCAGTCAGAGCATGTGGAGGAGGCAACCAATCAATATATCTCTCTCACATTGATGTTTCTATCTCTCCCCTCTCTTTCTCCTCTCTCTCTACCCCTGCTCTCCACTCTCTCTGAAAATCAATGGAAAATATTATCCTCGGGTGAATATTTTTTAAATGATAATAATGAAAGTAAAATGTATATACACTTGTGCCCAGCAATTACATAACTATAAGAATTAATTCTAAGTAAAAACTGGACAAGTGTACAAAGGTTCTTATAGGGATATTCATTAAAGTGTCATATAAAATGAAAATTGGTTGGTAGTCCAATGGTTGTGGAAGAGCAAACTAAGTTCTCACAGGGTGAGCTACTGTGCAAGCTTAAACAAGATGTTCTAGTTGCACATTGCTTAGAAAATGTTTTGTGATATATTGGGTGCAAAAAAGCATATTTCAAAACAATGTGTATATCATGATTGCATTTCTTCCTTTGCCTTATTTTTTACACATGTGTAAGCTCATAGATAAAAGTAGAAAAGGCTATTTGTTAAAGTGAAAGTTATATCTGAGTAGCATTACAGATTCTCTTTTTCATTTCACTTATCAGTATGTTTACAATTTCCACAGTGAGAAACTGTTACATTTGTAATAAGAGGAAAAGAGAGCGTGATATCTAAAAACAAGGATTTCTAAGTTTTAGCATATTTTGATAGGATGTAGTAGAGGAAATTTAAATGGCAAAGCCTTAATTGGACAAAAAGCCCTTGGGAAATCCTTAGGGGCTAAAATTATAGAAGCCAAATTAAAACTTTAACACATAAAAGGTGACTAATTGATTGAAATTCTTCCAAATCCTGGCAAAGGCCCCAATTCTCTGCAGCACGGAGGTGTGAGGCTGAACTGACCAGCAGACTGCAAAATGGGAAGTCCTTCCAAGTGGTTGTTATAACTTCTTTGTCATCTACGTCCCATAACTTTGATCAAAAAGGGCATTGGACTCCCTTCAATTAATCCTGTCTTCAAATATTTTCTCTAATAAATAATTCCTGAAGAATCATTATTCAAATCTGTGAACTACCCAGTGAGAGAATGTTGGCCTTGGGTTTATAAAGATAATAGAGTGCTTTGTTTGTCATTTCATGGCCGAGGATTTTCAGGTCCAAGAAAATGCTAATCCATCTCTACGGCTAAGGCCCTGTCTGCTGAGTCTGCCACACTGTACACTTTTTTCAACATAATAGAACAAGTGATGGGAATCAAACCCCCAACTACTTACCTTCCCTAACTGTCACCGTCCTACAGACCACTCCATCTTCGAAAACCTCCAAAACATATGGACATCTATGGTCATTGACCCTAACGCTCTTCTTCTGCATCAGATGGTCAATACCAAACAGAGTTTAAGACTGGAAACAAAAGAATAAGGCAGATCTGACACAACGTGGCCACTTTGGAGCTTTAAGTCCTTGAGTAAACTTCTGAATTTCTCTAAGCCTCAGTTTTCTCATCTGTACAGTGGCTGTAGTGATAATAATGCCAACCTGGCATTGTGAGAACCGAGTGATTAACATATATAAGGTATGTGGGAGAGAAGCTACTACATAGCCTCCAATAAAAGTGTAACTTTTACTTTATTAACAGTATCTTTTTTCTAAATCTCATCATATGTTTTTTTAATAATTTTAACTACAATTCAGTTTATTTAATGTCCAGAAAAGTTGTTACTCTAAAATACAGTCATGTATATAAACTTGAGTTCTTCCCTTTGTACCAACTGCTTTAAAAAGAAAAGCATAGCTAAAGTCATTACAGACACAATTAAACCCACCTAGATAAAATGCTCCAACAAATCCTTCTATTAAATTGGTTAGGAATACTTTAATATTTTCATGTGCATGGACCTCCATCTTACTCTGTAACCTACTCCAAAAAATCACAATGAACTTGCTCTTTGTGCTGTATGTCTTGCAGTGACATTTAGACAAAAGCAATGAAATTTGACCTGACCTGGTAATAAATATGGTGTGATTGACTTTTGTGAAAAATTATTAATTCCAATTTTCAACCACTCTAGACAAGGATCTGGGAATCCTTACCGTGAACTTGGAAGCAAAGCATTCCATGAGGCAACCACTTTTCAAATGGACTTATCCCTTCCAACTAATTGACTTCATAACTACATTAATATACTCATGTCTCTCTGCCTTTGTATATTTCTGTCAATAGATAGTGAAACTGAAGGACATGAGATTAAAGAGCAAAACCCCAGAGATTTCTATAAACTTCTTTTCTATCGGAATCTAGATAAGACTTCCAAAACAGCTTATATATTTTATGTATATCTCCAAACATTTTGTTTCTGTAGCCAAATGATTGCATCTCAGAAGAAAGCCTCGTCTAAGTAGACATTATAGCTTTAGGGAAGAAAGCATCTAGTTTCTCTATTAAGCAAGACCCATTTGAAAGTGAGCATGCCAGCCTGGGTGGCTTGACTCAGTGGTTGCACATCGACCTATGAACCAGGAGGTCATGGTTCCATTCCTGGTCGGGGCACATGCCTGAGTTGCTGGCTCAATCCCCAATGTGGGGCATGCAGGAGGCAGCCAACCCATTCTCTCTCACCATTGATGTCTCTATATATCTCTCTCCCTCTCCATTCCTCTCTGAAATCAATAAAAATATTTTTTAAAAAGAAAGAAAATGAGCATGCTAGCTGTGCTTGGCCATGTCATCTCCTTCCACAATTGTTCAAGGCATGATGAATGAAAACAGAGCTATAGCAGAGATTCCTCCATCTGAGCTGCATGCCTTCTGTCATTCCCAGGTGGTGCTGGCGGTCAGCAGGGCTTCCTGGGCTGCATCCGCTCCCTGAGGATGAATGGGGTCACCCTGGATCTGGAGGAAAGAGCAAAGGTCACTTCCGGGTTCAAATCCGGGTGCTCAGGCCACTGCACCAGTTATGGGGCTAACTGTGAGAATGGAGGCAAGTGCATAGAGAAATACCATGGTTACTCCTGTGACTGCTCCAACACAGCCTATGACGGAACATTTTGCAACAAAGGTAAGGCAGAACCAGTTTCCGGTCATGTTTACACATCTTTTTAAGCCTAAAATAATCTGCATAATGATTTCTCAGCTGCACAAAGCACACCTTTATTCTCAAAATGTCCAGAATTCTTCTCCCACCTTAGGTAGGGAGTCGCTATCAGTCCCTAATCTGATGTTTAATACGTTGAGATAAGAAATGCTTTGAGTGAGGTGCAGAATTTCCCCCAAATTCCAACAAACTGTGCACTAACTACAACATTACCAAGCAAATAGCTATGTCACACCTTCATGCTGAGTGACAGAGTAAGTGGCCTCTGAAAGGGGACTCAGGTCTGATGCTCCCTCTTCGAGACATCAGAGGGGTCAACACACTGGATGGATGGGTTGCCAAAGGATTCAGTAAATGCAACCCATGGTCTTGACACCCATCCCACCCTCACCTCTGGTTGCTAAGAGACTGGATTCAAGTTGGACTTCCAAGAAAGCCCATCTGTCTGGTTACTGTCATTGTCATCATTGTGACTCTTACACAGGATCCTCTGTGGGTAGTTCTCAGCCTCAGTTATACTGCAGGAAACCTGAGAGACCACTAGTCATTCAACTCAGAGCATCTGTTATTACTTTTATTTTCAGTCTTGAGTGATATCTTTAATCTCCAGGAAAGTCTGCAGAGCCAGTCAGCAGACTACAAGAGCCTGGTGTACATGCATGTTGTCATACATCTTGGGGTCCTGTGTGACCAGAAAAAATTCACTCAACTGAATGCAATCTGGGCTGCATTCCCTGACCATAAGTAAGCAAGAGGGCTGGAGAGAAGCAGATTGGCCCCCTTCCTGAACTATACCTGAAATGCATGTGAATCTCTCTTCTCTTTCTAAATGAATGAGCAGCCTTTGGGTAACATTTTCTGCACATGATTGGTATGTCTCTTCATAAGAAGCTTTACATAAGCAGCCTATTCATACTCGTGGAAATACATACAGAGTGATTGTGTTGGCATTATTCACACATGATGCCACCCAGAAGGAGGAATTATTCCACAACATTCTTTATACATCCAGGCTATTGTCTGGTAGAACTGTCATATGAGCATACAGATGAGGTCAAACAGGACTTGGAGAATGAGCACAAGAGGACAGCTGAGGCAGGGAGGAATGCCACCGCTGAATAATGCCACTGCACATTAATGGGGTGACTCCAGGGCATCTTTCTGCTGGGGACCACATGGTTCCATGATTTTCCCGTGGCACACAATGGGAGGGGTTTGCAGAACACATTAATTTTGCAATTGTAGAAATGACAGTCTTACAATTACTATCCATTGTGCTTGATGCTAATTTAATGCAGTCATTCCATTGCTAAAGTGATGTTTGAATGCAGTCAAGTGAGCGCTAATGCCTGAGAGATTTCACTCCTGAGTACCCATTTAAAGAAAATTGCAGGCCCCTTACTTTTGGAGAGTTAGGTTATACACCGTAGTTCATACAAAACCTCTGGGGTTAATAGACAATATTAACAAATAAGAAAGGCAGCTTTGCCCATATTGGAGATAAAGTCAAATGAAACCTGTGAGTGTCCTTTGACCTTTTCTCAAAAGGTTTACACAAAAGACACCTAAATATTCTTAGTGCCTGTTTAGCTGGAGGAGTTTACATTTGACTCAATTAGTGGCTAGAGCCAAAAAAAAATTTTAAATAAAAAAATTGCAGAACATATTTGGAAAGTATTTGTGGGCATGCTTCTGAGTCCAGACAAGTTTCTTCTTGACTTGGGAGAATGACGGTATGCTGGTCAGAGGAATCTTGCAGCCTCCTGGGAAAGTGTTGTCTGTATTAGTAAGGCAAGCTCGCTCATGGACAGGGAGGGATCTTCCCTCTCAAATCTCTAGCCACACGCCCCTCTGTTCTGGGCCCCACCTCTCAGGTATCTTAGTGTTTACATATCAGTTTCTAGGACCACACCCTCACAGTGCGGCTGCAGCAAATAGGCTGGCTTCTAGAAAGAGCAGCCATAGTCACCCACCAACAAAAGAGCTCATGAAAGTCCTTGCAGGCCTTCCTTTGATAGCACAGGTCTGTGCCTCTGAATGTGGAGTTAATGTTCACAGTATTTAGCTAAGTGAATAAAGCAGGTCCTGACACTACACAAAGCCTGATTTGTTTATACAAAATCTCACACACACACACACACACACACACACACACACACACACACACTCACACACACACACACACGAGCAAACTGTGAGAAAATGCCCTGGCCTGTTTGGCTCAGTGGATAGAGCATCTGCCTGGGGACTAAAAGGTCCTGGGCTAGATTCTGGTCAAGGGCATATGTCCGGGTTGTGGGCTTGAACCCCAGTAGGGGGCATGCAGGAGGCAGCAGATCAATGACTCTCATCATTGATGTTTCTATCTCTCTTTCCCTCTCCCTTCCTCTCTGCGTCTTGTGTCCTAGAGTAGAGGATTTCTTTAGGGAGAGTCCTGCAAAGCACAATATGTTGCCATTCAAAAGCTACCAGGAACCCTGGGTGGTCTGACTCGGTTGGGCATTGTCCCATGCACCAAAGGGTTGCCTCTTCAATTCCCAGTCAGAGCACATGCCTTCATTGAGGGGCTTGATCCCCAGTGGGGGGGTATTCAAAAGGCAGCCAATTGATGTTTTGCTCTCACATTGATGTTTCTTTCTCTCCCTCTCCCTTCCTCTCTTTCTAAAAACCAAAAAATATTTTTCAGAGCCACCAGGAGTAGGGCTCAGTACTTTTCTGTTCACATTGGTAATGTTGCCGTAACTAAGAGCAGAGAGTTCTGCCTGCCCCCTATTTACAAGAGCACTTGCCCACATCTCTGTATAGCACTGACGTGCATTGTCTGGAAGTTCAATGATTCAAAGTTCAGCCTAGCCTGTAGACCTCAGAGCTACACTATTTTGTGGCCTGCTTCTGCAATCATAGTTAGTGCAGCAGGTGAGCACTGTGGCCCTGGTTAAATCCATTCTGTGTCATGGAATCACCATGAATCTTTTGACCCAGAACACCATTTATGGAACACCATTGATGCAGCAAGTACCCTTGAGATTAAGTCAGGGTGGAGTTAGAAGCATCCTCATGGGGTTATTATTAAGGTCTTTAGAAAATCATAATGGTTCCTTGAATACTTAGAGAGTTTCAAGAAATAAAAAGTGACTGCTCTATTCTTGAAACCTCATCTATAATTTTCCCCTTTCTTCAAGTGGATAATGGTTTCTCTTCCCCTCCCAACCCCACATTAAGGATGACAACTCCAGTTCCCTTTGATGAATTCAGGTATTTCTCTTCTTTAATCTGAATGTAACCCAAATATTTGCACAAGTCCAGTGCTAGTCACTTCTTAGTTTTTAGAATCAGAAATTAATAAGGTTTTAAGTAAAATTCTTTCTAAAACTTTACTAATTGAAGTAATCTAATTTAAATCCCTTTTAAGTAGGTCTGTTTTAACCTGTTGCCTTTTATAACTCCTTAGTAAATGCCTCTTAAAATAGAATATTGTAAATTCAGTTAAAAATATAAATGAAATCCAACAAATAAAATTAAAACGGTAGACCAAGTTGTAGATTTCAAACAAGTTTATACCCCACACCCGTTAAATAAGGGAAATGTCATCTTTTGTGACTTTGTAAAGTGCCTACAGAATCAAAAGCTACATATGGTTATTACCATACTTTATAACGTCTTTAAAAATAGCAAGGAATATTTCAGGCAGTTTTATTTCTATTCCTATAATGAATTTGTCATTGTTCAGACTTTCAGCTTTTGCCCTAACATTCAAATGTCATTGGGTTACTTATTTCAACAATTCTTCAATTACTCGTGAATTGTTAAGGTTTTATGAAGTTCTTTTTGTCAGAAAATCAAAGTATCTCATGGTTGAAATGACATTTTACTGAACACCTCCTTTAATGCCAGACACTAAACTAAGTATATTCACAATAGCTTACCTCATTTATTCATCACAGCAATTTTGAGATGTAGGTGTTAATACTATGATTTTTGAAAATGAAGGAACTGAGACTTCTAAAAGGTTATCATCTGAAGACACATGGCTGGTCAATGACAGATTAGAATTGGAACCCAAGGCCCTGATTCCAAGCATGGTGTTTTCTCTACCATCTACACACCAGGATCGCGTACTTTACATGACACGGTCACTGGGTGGGAGCCAAGTTGTGATTGATAGAGGTCTCGAGAGCACATGGGGCAGCCTGCTGCAGACACTTAGAGAGCTTCTCTTACCTTTAACCTTTATCTCCATTAAAGATGGAATATGTCTTCAGGAAGACTCGGTGAATGTCAATTCTGGGTTCCAATCCCTGTGGGTTTAAGAACTCAAGACATCCATGCACCTTTAGAACTCAGGGACATCCATGCATCCAAAGAACTCAGGGACATCCATGCATCCTAAGAACTCAGGGACATCCATGCATCCTAAGAACTCAGGGACATCCATGCACCTTCAAAACTCAGGACATCCATGCACCTTCAGAACTCAGGACATTCGTGCACCTTCAGAACTCAGAACATCCGTGCACCTTCAGAACTCAGGGACATGCATGCACCTTCAGAACTCAGGAACATACATGCACCTTCAGAACTTAGGACATCCATGCACCTTCAGAACTCAGGACATCCATGCACCTTCAGAACTCAGGAACATGCATGCACCTTCAGAACTCAGGGACATGAATGCACCTTCAGAACTCAGGACATCCATGCACCTTCAGAACTCAGGAACATGCATGCACCTTCAGAATCCCTAACTCCAGGGATATAAATAAAAGCACCTCCCCTAAAGCTGATCAGTGCCACACTCTTTCCTTTGCTGAAGGCTTAGTGGACCCTAAAGCTGAGATGCTCAGGGATAAGGTTACAGGTAGATTGTATATTCAACTGGCAGTGACTGTTCCCCCAACCACCTCAGAAAGCCTTGAAATAATCAACTGTAAATAATGTGAAGTTTACAAAAATAATGCTATCTTTTCTCACATAGTACCTTCATGACTTCAGCTAAAACTATATACATTTCTTTCATGAATATAAAAGGAAGCAAAATAATGAATTGTTCAGGGTATTTTATTTTTAAATCTCTCACATTTGCAGCTGCACCAAAAGCAGGTCTGTTCACCACCATCCACATGGCCCATGAGCACTTTATTCCTACGACATGGCACCCTTCCCCTGGTGGTGGTGTGGTGGCATGTCAGTGATTCCATGGAGGAGGCCAATACATCCTACACATTTGTCTGTCTTTCTGTTCCATACATACCACCATGAAGGCTGAGTATAGGACTAAGTCCCAAAAGTTCTGAATAATTCTCACCTCTACTTTTGCCTTTCTTCCCGGGACTCTCTCTGTGTGGCTGAGTAAACACACACACACTCCACAGAAAAACAGCTGGAGTTGAATTGAACCTTTCTAACAATAGATCACAGATAACAAGCTATTTCTTCGTAGTTTATGACACATCCACATACCATAGCCATGATTTTGTGTTAACAGTGGAGAAGACCTTTCACTACAAATATATAATGTGAGGACTGGAACGAGGGGCATGAAGGGTCTGACCAAAGAAATTCTTCTGATGTGAGAGAGCAGCCTAGACTGCTTTCTTTTTTTCATTCTTGTCTAAAGTTTTACATATGTCTTCTTTTTCCCCAATTGACACCCCCCCCCCCAGCTACTCCCATCTCAGGCAAGCCCCCACCAGCCCAGTGCCTGTTTCCATTGGTTATGCATATATGCATCCATACAAGTACTTTGGTTGCTCTCTAACTGCCCCCCTCCCTTATTCTTTGTCTCTGGATCTATTCTTCTTCATCAATTTATGTTGATAATTATATCCCACTTATGAGTGAGATTATGTGATATTTAACTTTCTCCAACTGGCTTATTTCACTTAGCATAATGCTCTCCAGTTCCATTCATGCTGTTGCAAATGGTAAAAGTTCCTTCTTTTTTATTGCAGCATAGTATTCCATTGGTAGATGCACCAGTTTTTTAATCTATTCATCTGCTGATAGGCACTTAGGCTGTTTCCAAATCTTAGCTATTGTAAATTGTGCTGCTATAAACATAGGGGTGCATATATCCTTTCTCATTGGTATTTCTGGTTTCTTGGGATATATTCCTAGAAGCGTAGTCGCTTGATCAAATGAGAGTTCCATTTTTAACTTTTGGAGTAAACTCCATACTGTCTTCCACAGTGGTTGCACCAATCTGCATTCCCACCAGCAGTGCAAGAGGTTCCTTTTTCTCCACATCCTGGCCAGCACTTGTCATTTGTTGATTTTGTTGATGATAGCCATTCTGACAGGTGTGAGATGGTATCTCATTGATGTTTTGATTTGCATCTCTTTGATGATTAGTGACTTTGAACATGTTTTCATATCTCTCTGGGCCTTATGTATGTCCTCTTTCAGAAAGGTTCTATTTATATCCTTTGCCCATTTTTTTATTAGACCGTTTATCTTCTTTTTGTTAAGTTGTATGAGTTCTCCTTAAATTTTTCAGGTTAAATCCTTATTGGAAATATCATGGGCAAATATATCCTCCCATGAAGTGGGCTTTCTTGTTGTTTTGTTGATGGCTTATTTTGCTGCCCAGAAGCTTTTTATTTTGATGTAGTTCCACTTGTTTATTTTCTCCTTAGTCTCCATTGCCCTAGGAGCTGTGTCTATAAAGATACTGCTACGACATATGTCTGCTATTTTGCCGCCTATGGAGTCTTATAAGATTTTTATGGTTTCCTGTCTTACATTTAAGTACTTTAGCCATTTTGAGTTTATTTTTGTATATGGTGTAAGTTGGGGATCTCGTTTCATTTTTTGCATGTATCTGACCAAATTTTCCAGCACCATTTATTGAAGAGACATTTTTTACTCCATTTTATGGTCTTGCCTCGTTTGTCAAATATTAATTGAGCTTAATTGCTTGGGTCAATTTCTGGGTTCTCTGTTCTGTTCCATTGGTCTATATGTCTGTTTCTGTGCCAGTATCAGGCAGTTTTGAGAACCATGGCTTGGTAATATAGCTTGATATCTGGTATTGTGTTCCCTCAAAGTTTGTTCTTCTTTCTCAGGATTGCTGTGGCTATTCAGGGTCTTTTTTTATTCCAGATGAATTTTTGGAGAGTTTGTTCTAGATCTTTGAAATATGCCATTGATATTTTAATGAGGATTGCATTGAATCTGTAGATTGCTTTGTGTAGTATGGACATTTTAATGATGTTGATTCTACCAATCCATGAACATGGTATGTTCTTCCATTTGTTTATTTCTTCTTCTATCTCTTTTTTCAATGTCCTATAGTTTTCTGAGTACGGGTCTTTTATGTCCTTAGTTTATTCCTAGGTATCTTAATTTTTTTTGGTGCAGTGATAAATGGAATTGTTTTGCTTTTTTTCACTTCTCTTTGCGTGAGTTCATAATTGGTGTATAAAAAGGCCTGTTATAGATTTCTGGTTGTTAATTTTGTATCCTGCTACATTGCCAAATTCATTTATTAGGTTTAGTAGTTTTTTATGAAGTCTTTGGGATTTTCTATATATAGTAACATGTCATCTGTGATGTGGTACTTATTCTTTTCCAATTTGGATGCCTTTTATTTCTTCTTCTTCTTCTCTGATCACTATGGCTAGCACTTCCAGTACTATATCAAACAGGAGTGATGAAAGTGAGCATCCCTGTCTTGTTCCTTTTCTTAGGAAAAATGAGTTTAGTTTTCTTCCACTGAGTATGATGTTGGCTGTAGGTTTGTCATATAAGGCTTTTATTATGTTGAGTTATGCTCTCCCTATTCTCACTTTGCTGAAAGTTTTTATCAAGAAAGGGTGTTGGATTTTGTCAAATGCTTTTCTGCATCTATTTATATGATTATGTGATTTTTGTTTCTCAGTTTGTTTATGTCATGTATCACGTATATTGATTTATGGATATTGTACTATCCTTGCATCCCCGGAATAAATCCCACTTGGTCATGGTGTATGATTTTTCCTTTTTTTAAAAATATATTTTATTGATTTTTTACAGAGCGGAAGGGAGAGGGATAGAAAGTCAGAAACATCGATGAGAGAGAGACATCGATCAGCTGCCTCTTGCACGCCCCCTACTGGGGATGTGCCCGCAGCCAAGGTACATGCCCTTGCCGGAATCGAACCTGGGACCCTTCAATCCGCAGTCTGATGCTCTATCCACTGAGCCAAACTGATCTCGGCTGGTATATGATCTTTCTAATGTGATGCTGAATCCGATTTGTTAGAATTTTGTGGAGACTTTTAGCATCTACCTTCATCAAGGATATTGGCCCGTAGTTCTCTTTTTATTGTGGTGTCTTTATCTGGTTTTGGAATTAGGGTAATGCTAACTTTATAGAAAGAGCTTGGGAGCATGCCTTCTTCTTGAATTTTTTTGGAATAATCTGAGGGGGATAGGTTTTAGTTCTTCTTTGAATGCTTGGTAGAACTCCCTTGGACCAGGGCTTTTATTAGCTGGAAGATTTTTGATCACTGCTTCAGTTTCTTTGGTTGTTATTGGCCTATTCAGGGTTTTTTATTCTTCTTGATTGAGTTTTGGGAACTTTTATTTTTCTAAAAATATATTTGTTTCATCTAGATTGTCCATGTGTTGGAATAGAGTTGTTCATAGTATCTTTTAACAATCCTTGTGTTTCTGTGGGATCAGTTGTTACTTCACCTCTTTCATTTCTGATTCTGTTTATTTGGGTCCTCTCTCTTTGCTTCTTGGTGAGCCTGACTAGAGGTTCATAAATATTGTTTATTCTTTCAAAGAACCAGCTCTTGGTTTTGTTGATCTTTTGTATTGTTTTCTTCCTTCTCCGCTCTTACCTTTATTATTTCCTTCCTTCTGCTTACACTGGGCTTTTCTTGTTGCTCTCATTCTAACTCTTTGAGATGTAGGGTTAGAAAATTTATTACCATTTTTTGGTTTTTTGAGATAGGCCTGTAGAGCTGTGAACTTCCCTCTCAATACTGCTTTCACTGTGTCTCATAGATTTTGGATTGTTGTATTTTCATTGTCATTTGTTGCCATAATGTTTTTTATTTATTCTTTGATCTCTTTGGTAATCCAATCATAGTTGAATAGCGTGCTATTTAGCCTCTAGGTGTTTGCTTTTTTATTGCTTTTATTGTAGTTGATTTCTAGTTTTATGTTATTGTGATCTGAGAAGATGCTTGATGTGATTTCTATCTTCTTGAATTTGAAGAGACTTTGCCTGTGTACCAATATGTGGTCTTGATTTGAAAATGACCCATGTGCACTTTAGAATAATGTATATTCTGTGGCTTTGGGATGAAATGTTCTGAAAATGTTAATTCATCCGATCTAGTGGATCATTTAGGATTGATGTTTCTTTGCTGATTTCTTGTTTAGAGGATTTACCCAGTGGTGTTAGTGGGGTATTGAAGTCCGCTACTATGACTTTATTGCTGTCTATCTCTCCCTTGATAGCCTTCAGAAGTTTTTTTTTTTTAATGTATTTGGGTACTCCTGTATTGGGGTGTGTATTTGTTTACCAGAGTTATATCTTCTTGTTGAATTGCTCCCTTTGGTATTATGAAGTGGCTTTCCTTATCTCCTGTTATGGTCTTCACTTTGAGATCTAATTTGTCAAATGTAAGTATTGCTACTCCAGTATTTTTTTTTTAATTCCATTTGCCTGAAAAACCTTTTTCCATTCCTTCACCATCAGTCTGTGTGAGTCCTTTGTTTTGAGGTGGGTTTCCTGTAGACAGCAGATATATGGGTTATGTTTTCTTATCCACTCAGATACCCTGTCTTTTTACTAGGGAATTTAATCCATTTGTGTTTAACATTATTATTGATATGTACTTGTTTGTCACCATTTTTATTCTTTATGCCTGTGTTCCTTCTTCCCTTCCTATTATTTTTACAGCAGACCCTTTAGCATTTCTTGCATTGCTGGTTTGGTGGTAATAAATTCCCTTAGTCCTTTTTTGTCTGTGAAGCTCCAGATTTCTCCCCTCAGTTATGATTGATAGCCTTGCTGGGTACAGTATTCTTAGATCCAGACCCTTCCTTTACATTAGTTTGTATATTTCATTCAATTCCCTCCTGGCCTGATGTGTTTCTGTTGAAAAATCAGTCAATAGTCTGATGGGAGATCCTTCTTTAAAAATATATATATACATTTTCTTGATTTTTTACAGAGAGAAAGGGAGAGAGAGAGTTAAAAACATAGATGAGAGAGAAACATCAATCAGCTGCCTCCTGCATACTCCCCACTGGGGATGTGCCCTCAACCAAGGTACATGCTCTTGACTGCAATCAAACCAGGGACCCTCCAGTTCACAGGCTGAAGCTCTATCCACTGAGCATACCAGTTAGGGCTGATGGGAGATCCTTTGTAGGTAACTTTCTGTCTCTCTCTGGCAGTCTTTAAGATTCTTACTTTGTCATTGGTGTTTGCCAATTTAATATAATGTGTCTCAGTGTCAGTCTTTTGGGGTTCATCTTGTTTGGGATTCTGTAAGCGTCTTGGATTTGTGTGATCTTTTTCTTTTCTATATCAGGGAAGTTTTCTGTCATTATTTCTTCAAACAGTTTTTTTATTCCTTACTCAGTTTTCTCTCCTTCTGGCACTCCTATTATGCAGATGTTGTTTCCTTCCAAGTTGTCCCAAAGTTCCTTTAGTCTCTCCTCCTGTTTTTTAAGTTTTTTTTCTAGATGGTTACTTTCTCCTACCTTGTCTTCTAGCTTCCTGATGTGGTCCTCCACTTCTTCTAGTATACTGTTGATGCTTTCTATTGAGTTCTTTTTGCAGCAACATCATTTTTCATTTTTTCTTGGTTCTTCTTCATATCCTCTTGGTTCTTACATATGTCATTGAATTTGTCTTCCATCTTTTTCAGCAACTTTATGACCATTGCTCTGAATTCTTTCTCTGTCATATTGCTTGCCTTCATTTTGTTTACTTTCTTTTCTGGTAATTCCTCATTTTTTGTCTGGGTATGGTCACTACTCTCAGGGTGTCTGGTTATTTAGCTCTCTCTCCTGCATTGACTTCAAGGCACAAAATACAACACAACAAGAAACAATGCACAGGGCACCAAACACAAATCTATTCACAACACTAATAACTCCAAATAAAGTTGACCATCAGAGAAAAGAGAATTAGGGAATAGAAATGAGTGCAAAAGTGATATAGAGAAAAGGGAAAAATGTAAGAGAGAAAAGAAAGAGAAGAAAAAAGAAGGGGAATAAAATATATGTATGTTGGAAGAAAACGCCAATAAAACAACAACTAATCAAAAAAATGCAAACAACAAACACCCAGAGATAAATACAAACTACAAACAACTACTAATCCAAAAAATGCAAACAACAAACATCCAAACAACAAACATCCAGATGAATCTGAGAAGGCAGAGCTTATTTCCATAAGGTAAGGTCAAGGAATTGAATGAATGGGGAAATAGCCACAATTCAGTGTAGAGGAGATAAAAAGAGAATGAGTGTATAAGAAGAGAAGTAAAAAACAAAATCCAAAAAGAGAAAAATATATACATATATTAAAATATATATAAAAGAAAATTTATATATATATAAATTTATATATATATAAAAACTTTCCCCCTTCTTTAATCTATCCTATGTATGTGTTTGTTTACTATTGGAAAAGGAGAATAGAGAGTAGATAGGCCTGAGTTGGTAATTGGAATTAGTTAAGCTATTAGTAGAAGGAGAGAACAAGTGAGGAGAGAAAAACAGAAGCAAAAAAAATCACCAAAAAACCTAACCAACAATCAAAGAAACAACAACAAGAAGATAGAAAGAAAGAAAAGGGGGGGTAAGAAAGAAAGAAAAAAATATCTGGACAGTGAAGAAAGAGAAATGAGAAGTGTGTATGGGCTTGGAGCAGCGGAGAGGAAATTAGATATATACGTAAGATCAATTTTTAACAGGGAGTAGAAAGAAAGGATAGAGGAAAACTAAAGCAGGAACAGGATAAAAAGAAACAGGACAAAAAAGGGGGAAAGTGAGGAAGATAGTGTTGGCATAAAGGAAATACTGAGATAGAGTAAACTAATGCTAAAGGAAAAATAAAAATAGGATGTAGAACACTAATTTAAAAATAAAGTAAAACTTTAAAAAAGGCTAAAATAATAGCAGTAATAATGATAGTTTAAAATATAATTAAAAAGGTAAAATCAAGTGAGAGAAAAAATAGTTTCTTAAGTAAAAGATAAAAAATAAAAAAGTGAAGTAGTGAAGGTCGTTCACTTCCTAAATGTTCTGCTTGGCAGGTCTGTTTCTTGTCAGCACAATATTGAAATTCCCTGCGATCCACTCCTCCTATGTGTCATAAGCCACAACCCTGTTTTCAAGCAAGCGGGACCTCTCTGCTCACTTTGGTTCTTACCTGTCTTTAGTTGTATTTACACACAAGAGTCAATTTCTAGTACAACCCCAGGGTGGCAGTGTTTCTGTCTTAATATTTGGGGCCAAAAGGCCTCTCTACCCAGTATTTAGATTTTGCTTTCCCTAATGCACTTAATACTGGGTTTGAGGGATGTACTGCCCCAGAACTGGTTTTCTGTTCATCTGTCCCCACTCTGATCCCCAGTTTTCACAAAAACAACTCTCCCCTCCAGTCTCCGTGAGTGTTTTTAGTTGGAGGATCTTATGTACCGGACTTAGAAAGCAAAAGCAAGGATTTAAAAAGAGAATAAAAGCCAGAGGAAGCACACAGACTCGCGTCTTTTTCTCCTTGCTCTGAGCAGCTGGTACTGAACTTCAGGCTGCCTTTCTGGGCCCAGCCCAGCTGTGGGTTAATATCTAGAGTCCCCTTCTGCCAGCAGCCGTGTGGACCCCCTTCCACATTTTGGGACTACACTGACCCCAAGGGCTGTGGATTTTGTGGGATGCAGTCTTCCTCAGAGACTCTAGGTCCTACTGTGTGCGTTTCTCCCTCCAGTCTCGATTTCAGACCTCACCTTTCTTTAGCTGAAATCTGACCTTTCCGTCTGCAGATTGTCTCACCCGCTGTTTAATTCGCCAATTCCAGGTGGGTGTTGTTCGATTCAGCTGTTCCTTCCACCTGCTCTGTGAGAAGGCGCAGGGCTCGTATTTGGTGCCACTTTGTCTCCCCCTGGACAGACTTTTTAGGTGCCTGCGGTCAGGGAGGCTGGAGTCCCAGCGTTGGTGGGTTCGCAGCTGAGGCAGCTGGTCCCTCTTGCGGTGGTATGGTCCCAGGAGGTATCCTAGGTCTCCCAGGTTGAAGGTAAGGCTGGGCTTCCAATTACAGCTGTTCTCCTGATCACAGCCAGTGCCCCCTTCAAGATGGTGCGGTCTCTGCGGCAGAGCTGGCTGCTCTGGGAGAGATTTTAGCAGCAGTAGAGGCTGCCTGACCAGAGGAATCCGGTCCAACAGTTCCCAATAGTCCCTTGGAATATAGCTGTCCCTCACTCACAAATGTAGACACTCTCCACACATCCGCGCACTCTCTTTTCTTTCACTCACACACTATCTTGCAGCCATCTCTAGACTTCCTTCTTACAAAGAAAATGATTTGCCTTGTAAATACAGACTGTGCCCTGTTAGTTTTCTTATTTATGAGATTCATGCTTTGAGTTACTGATTGATGGCTGCTGAAGGATTACAGAATCTCTGTTCTAGTCCAGAGGCAGCACTTAATGAATCCCTTCCAATGAGTGATATTCAAAAACCCAAACAAAACATGGAAATTACCAAAATAATTACCAGACACGTCTGATCAGCTACAGCTGCCTGCTCACCTTGTTGCATGGCTGTTGGAGAGGAATTCGGTCTACAGCTGTGCGCATTGCCGTGGTGCAGCGCAAGCACTTTCCTTCCCCCTGCACAGCAACACTCTGATCGCTGCATGAGCATTCTGTCCTTCAAAGGAAAGAGTAAACATTATGGCACAAAATAAAAAACTTATTCTCTAAACAAGACATGTCTTTCTCTAAAGAATAAAAGAACTCACAAGACAGCTTATAGCCAGCAAGCATCCTAGAAACCAGGTTAGGCGTCTCCGTCTGTTCGGCTGCTGTAACAAAATGTCACAGGCTGAGTGGCTTGTAAGCAACAGAAATGTATTTCTCACAGTTCTGGAGGCTGGAACTCCAGATTAGGATGCCAGCATTGTCTGGTGAGGGTTGTCTTCTGGGCCACAGACTTATTGCTATATCTTCACATGGCAGAAGGGGCTAGGAGGCTCTGTAGGGTCTCTTTAATAGACCTATTCATGAGGGCTTCACCCTCATGACCTAATCATCTCCCAAAGACCTCACTTTCTAGTACTATCACTTTGGGGGTGAGGATTCCAACATATGAAATTTGTGGGGGAAACACAAACAGCCAGGCCATCACAGTAGATATGCCCTTTTTATAAAAACAAACCACATAAGTAAATAGCTACCCTTGCCCAGTTTACTGACCCCACCCTCACCCCAGTTTGTGTGTGTGCGTGCGCGCGCACACACACACACACACACACACACACACACTCACACAACCAGTTTCTCACTACCATTATTTTGAATGGAATACTTGAGATTTTTTAAGATTAACTTTGTAGAGAATTTGTGAGTTTGGAAGGAAGAGATTGTGGAAGAACAAAAATAGTTTAAGGAATGCAGACTAGCCACTTTCGACCCAAAATCACTTTGAGCTATATGACTGCTCAGTCTCTTTCTGTGGCCTGATAGTCTATTGGCCTCATTGGAGGTAGCATGAATGGGTCTGGGAGGGAGTGAGACCCCTGACTGTGCATTGAGGGATTAAGGTTGAATCCTCATGGTACCTACATGTGATTTAGGAGTGAGGAAGGCATTGGCAAGCTTCAAGGAGGTGGTTACAGTGACTTCTGTGAGGACAGAGAGCTGAGGGGCTTTAGAAGAGGCTGGAAGAATATCTTAGGAGGGAGAGGTGGTCAGTGCTGCTCTTCTCTCACGACCTGCCTGAGGCCAGTCCTGCACTGGCCAAGAGAGGGGAAATTTACCCTCATTCCTTCTGCAGCTCAGATCCAGAAATTAGGCTGATTGTATTAGTGCTGTAACTTAGTTACATCACCAAATAATCTTTAGTTATTGATTCTTGTTAGAATACTAGAGGCCTGGTGCACGAAATTCGTGCATGGGGAACGGGGGTGTCCCTCAGCCCAGCTAGCACTCTCTCCAATCAGGGATGTCTGACTGCCTGTTTAGACATGGGCAGTCAGACATCCTTCTCATAATCCAGGACTGCTAGCTCCAAACTGCTCACCTGCCTGCCTCCCTGATTGCCCCTAACCGCTTCTGCCTGCCAGCCTGATCACCCCCTAACCACTACCTGCCAGCCTAATTGATGTCTAACTGCTCCCCTGCCAGTCTGTTTGCCCCCAACTTCCTCCTCTGTCAGTCTGGTCACCCCTAACTGCCCTCCCCTACAGGCTTGATCACCCGCAACTGCCCTCCCTTGCAGGCCTGGTCCCTTTCAACTGCCCTCCCCTGCTGGCCTGATCACCCACAACTGCCCCCCCTTGCAGGCCTGGAACCTCCTGTTCTCCCATGCTGGCCATCTTGTGTTGGACATCTTGTGTCCACATGGGGGCAGGATCTTTGACCAAATGGGGACAGCCCTCTTGTGTGTTGGAGTGATGGTCAATCTGCGTATTACTCTTTTATGAGATAGGATTATACTGTAGGAAAATGTATCCTGAGTTCCTAAATCAATGTATACTATTACAATATGGATCATTCTGTACATAGCATTAGCATATATGGCATAAACATTTTTCCTTGAAACCCTTGGTCTTCACACCCACCATTAAAAAAGACTGCTTAATATTCTATCCAGTGGATTTACCAAAATGTATTTATCTACCAGTAAGTGTCACACAAGTGGGAAATGGCAATTTCTGTTTCTTCTCTTGAAATTGTTTCCAATTGTTTTATTGTACATAATACTGTAGTAAGTGTTTTTGTAAATGGCATTTCAGTATTTTACATCTTGGGCTGGATTGCCATAGGGGAGAGGAGGATTAGAGGGTATAAATGATGATGGCTTTTCATACGTGGAGCCAACCTGATTCCCCAAAATGCCGTGCCCACGTCCCAGCACTACATGAGGAAGCCTGGTTCTCAGAACACCAGCAGTGTTTTCTCTTTTTCTTTTCTTCATTGTTGTGACTAAGCCAGAAATGGTTCTTTATAATTTAATTCACTCTTCTTTAGTTGCTGAAAAGCAAAGAATTTAAAAGAAAGGTCTGGCAAGATTGATGTGTCACTGAAAAAGACCCACTCAAGGGAGGCCGAGAGCCTGCACAGGGTCCCATTTTTAACAGCGAAATCATTACAAAGTCAAAAAGTTCCACTTGCCCATGTCCCAGCATGGACAGGAGTGGGGATTCTGACCCTTCCAACCCTGACAAAGTCCATCAGAGACTGTGCAAAAGTGAACTTCAGGGTCAATCAGTTATTATCTATCAAAATGTAACCCTATGGCCTGGCCAGTTTGGCTCAGTGGATAGAGCATCAGCCTGCGTACTGAAGGGACCTGGGTTCAGATCTGGTCAAGGGCACATACCTTGGTTGCAGGCATGTATAGGAGGCAACCAATCGATGTGTTTCTCTCACACTGATATTTCTCTCTGTCTTTCCCTCTCCACTCTATAAAAAATCAGTGGAAAAATATCCTCAAGTAGCCTATGTACATTCTATTTAACCCAGTAATTATACTCAAGAAATCTAACCGAGAGAAATACTAGTAAAATAGAAATAGACAAGATTTGGCAAAAGTGGGTTTACAGTTGTTCATATGGAAAAAGATATTCAGATTACGATTATTGCTAATAAATGATAAAACAAAAATACAGTGTTTCATGTACTCAAAACTGTAAACCTACTTTTTCCCACCCCTGTATAATTGTTTAACCACTTTGCTGTACACTTGTAACTAATACAAAATAATACTTAGAGTAAACTGTAATTGAGAAATTCAAAAAGAGAGATAAGGGGAAGGAGTGCACAAGCTAAAAGTAAATAAAATATAGATAATATTAAAAAAGGGATACTTGCATTCATAACATCCATAAAAATGATGATCTTAAATACCACATTTAAATGATTGCTGAAAAATGCAAATAAAAATATAGTAGAATAAAGACATTTTTATTCCTTTCCTCAATGCCACTGATATCAAAAGAAGGAACTAAAGGACCAAAAAATGTATCTTCAACAAACTATGGAAATAGCCATTGCAACAAACAACAAATTAGGACAAATGAATGTGAGATACTTTGAAATTTGGATCAGTATAAGAGAAGAAGCAGTAAAATTGAGTTGTCTTTTAATTGACTTCAGAGAGAGATTGATGGGTGTATGTGTGAGGGAGAGGGGGGCAGGGAGAGAGAAACATTATTGGTTGCTTCTGGTTTGTGCTCCAACCAGGGCTGGGGATTGAACCTGCAACCCAAGTACCTGATCAGGAATCTCACCTGACATCCTTCGGTGTGAGGTCCAATGTCCTAACCATTGAGCTACTGGCCAGACCATCAAGATGCCTTTTAAGATCACTCTAGCCTGGAGTGATCTGTGCTATGTATAAAAGCACTTGACATTTACTAACAAACTGCTTTGTCTTATTTCATCTTGTGTTCTCTCATCCCTAGTCATCTTGTAGGATACTGGACATGAGCAGTGCTCAATAGACCCCCGTTAATTGGTGGAAGCCTCTGATCACTCCTCCAACCAAAACGAGGTCTAGCACTACCTCTTCTAGGGCCCTTGAATAGGGGTGGCTCTCCTTTCTCTTTCTTATATTTCTCAGGGTTCTGAGACACCGGTCACAATGTCTGACTGTAAATTGCTTCAAGATGAGAGCTAAGATCTTTTTATGCTTGTATCCCTAGCCCCAGCACAATGCCTGGCACAAACTGGTTGCTTGGTAAATATATGAAGAAGAAGCATTTTCTAGAACCAACTTTTCAATTGAATCTCTCAGTTCTGAACATTTTTTATGTTAGCTCATCACCCCTAGAAAAAAAATAGGGTCAAAACAGCCAACTTAAAAGCAGAATGAAAATGGTGGAAGTGATTTCCATAGAAGTCTTAGTTGACTTTTTAGAGTTTCCTTCCCTGCAGCATTGAATTCACAGCCTAAATTATAACTAGCTTTTCTGAGTACATGAGCATCACACGCTAATACAATCGATCTTGTTTTAGTGTGTGTCTTTGGGCAATGAAATGTCACCAAGACATCTCCTACCTCTTCCATAGATGCAATTTTTTATAATCTGAAGTCCCAGCAATGGACAGCTCCAAAGCTGTGAAATTCATTAAATCAGCCAAGTCAGGATGTGATATATCCTGTAATTGAGACTCTCATAAAATCGTGCCAGGTACCTGAAGGCCACTTTTATTTCTCCATTTTCTTGGTGTCCTGAACAACTGCTTTCCAAAAAATCACTAATATTTCCCCTGGAGTCAAACAGAAAAGACCATGGGGAGGGACAAGGGGGTGGCTCGGGCATTCAGAGCACACGATCCTACCAATGCATCTTCCCGTCCTGACAGTGGCAGTGGGAATAAGAAATGCCTTCCAAAAAGCACCTGCATCAACATTTAACCTGTCAAATCTCATGGTCTTTGTTTTGGTCATTGTACTGGGTCTCACTGTTAGCTTTGCAAACACCGATGAAAGCGAAAGCACAAACAGCATTTTTAACGAGCTTTTAAAGAACCTCCCATTTGCACACACCTATACAGTTAACTCCCCAGAGCTGACCACATTCAGGATCCATTGACAACTAATCCCAAAGAGCAATCATAAATGAGGTTTCTCATATTGTTTCGAATAAGACTTAGCAAAGGAAATAATATTTTGAAAGTGTAATTCAAATGGCTCCTGTCTTAATCTCAAATGAAACAAATCAACCATTAATTAGACCTTTGTGATTCCTGATATACCCAAGCAAGGAAGTGTTCACAGGGACAGGATTGTTATGAGCTGAGGAGGTGAGGTGCTGCTGGTTGGCTGGCCCTTGAGCGAGGGAGTTGTTGGGAGCAGAATGGTGACTGGCTCCTTGCAGAGAAGTTTTGCAATGATGCCAGTTCACAGCATGCCAGGCACTCTCCTAAGCATTCTGCATGTATTCATTAACTCCTTGATTACTAGACCCATTTTATGGACATGAAAACTGATGCATAAAGAAATTGACTGAGTAAGTATTTAGGCATAGACAGTTTAGCTCTAATACCTGTCCCCTTAACCTCCAGAGGTAATAAAGGAGCTGGTCTTTCAAGCAGAGGGCAGGGGACAGCCAATGAGCTGTGGGAGCAGGCAATACACAGAGACACATTGATGTCCTTCCAGGAAAGTCACCGCTTGCACTGGGATCTGGGATCAGGGAGAGAATCATCTAGTGCTGTGACTTCCCTTTGAGACTGTGCATCCCTGACTCTGTGAATTAAGTTTCCTAGTGGAAAAAAACAATGTTAAGTATGAGCCCCAATTTACACACTTTCATTTATATGTTCATTTACCAATTTTTTACATATGCTACTAAATTAATGTGCATCATAAAATATGCACAAAAGGAAAAATTACCCCCTTACACCAAAAACTTATCATAAATCCACTTCAAATAGTATTCACCAGTACTAGCACTGAAAATGTGTGTCCCTGGCCAAACACATTTTTTTTAATAATTTGGGTCTAGTTTTATTTTGAAATCTATCAGAATTTCTTGGTTTAGAACCCAGGTTTCATAAAATTATTTCCTAATTATTTATGATCATTTATACTTTTAAAAGTAATGATTACTTTTTAAAAAGTGCAATGCAGGACCTTTGAAGTATTACATAATCCAAAACGTTTCTATTAAACAAAAGCAAAACACTCTTTTTTTTAAGTCTATAGCAATACACAAAATAAAAAAGGTCACCCAATAAGAAAAATTCTCTCTATAACAATTGTTTTAAAATCCAGAAACAAAGCCAAAATGTCAATCCATTCTTTTTAACATTTTTCAGAACAAAACAACAGCCATTGTACAGAAACCATTGGTGTTCAAACTGTCTAATCTGCCAGTGACAGACCATGTCTCATTCAAGGCAAACATTTATTTTTCTAATCATGGAAATAACACACACATACAAAATGAAAAATTAAACTAGAAGAAAGCATTTCAGCAATCCTGAAGGGCTTGAGCCCTATGACAGCTCATCGTACCCCATCCGCCCAATATTGTCGCACTGCTGAAGCAGCTAGCTGCCTTTTGAACCCAAAACTAATGGAAAGAGGAGCTTAGCAAAGCAGCTTAAACATCTGTAAAGCTCATTTAAAACTAAGATTTTTTTTAATCTTTAGAACTTAATTTGCACGAGGTAAATATTAAATATTTTCTGTATATCATTATGATTTTGTCACACACATATTACACATTTTATGTGCCAGAAGCCTTAACGATCTTCCTGTGCAAATGTTGATATATTGTGACAGTTATTTCACACTGAATATGTAGAGAGAATAGGGATTAGCTTATGTCTGTTTTGGAAAACTTTAAAGACTACTGGAGGTTCCATACATCTTGGTTTTAATTAAAGTAAAATGATAAAGACATTATGTAGTTCAGATGCTAATATCCTAAATTATACACACACACACACACACATACATACATTCTCTCTCTCTCTCTCTCTCTCTCTCTCTCTCTCTCTCTCTCTCTCTCGGCCCAGTGCACGAAATTTGTGCACAGGGGCCGGCAGATGTGCCTCAGCCCAGCCTGCACCCTCTCTAATCTGGGACTCCTCGAGGGATATTCGACTGCCCCGTTAGACCCGATCAGCAGTCAGACATCCTTCTCACAATCCAGGACTGCTGGCTCCAAGCTGCTCACCTGCCTGCCTCCCTGATTGCCCCTAACCACTTCTGCCTGCCAGCCTGATCACCCCCTAACCACTACCCTGCCAGCCTAATTGATTTCTAACTGCTCCCCTGCCAGCCTGTTTGCCCCCAACTTCCCTCCTCTGCCAGCCTCGTCACCCCTAACTGCCACCCCCTGCAGGCTTGATTGCCTCCAACTGCCCTCCCTTGCAGGCCTAGTCCCTCCCAACTGCCCTCCTCTGCTGGCCTGATCATCCACAACTGCTTTCTTGCAGACCTGGAACCTCCCAACGACCCTCTCCTGTTGGCCATCTTGTGGTGGCCATCTTGTGTCCACATGGGGGCAAGATCTTTGACCACATGGGGGCAGCCCTCTTGTGTGTTGGAGTGATGGTCAATCTGCATATTACTCTTTTATTAGATAGGATAGAGGCCTGGTGCATGGGTGGGGGCCAGCTGGTTTGCCCTGAAGAGCGTCCAGGATCAGGGTAGGGGTTCCCTTGGGGTGTGGGGCAGCCTGGGCGAGGGGCCTGTTGTGGTTTGCAGGCCAGCCACACCCCCCAGCAACCCAAGTGGAGGCCCTGGGATCTGGGATTAATTTATGTTCTACAATTGAAACTTTGTAGCCTGGAGCAGAGCCAAGCCACTGCTCGCTGTGGTAACAGCCATTTGAAACTTTGTAGCCTAGAGTGGAGGCCTAGGTGCTAGGGCTGCAGAAGCTTGACTTCCTCCATTGCCCTGGCAACCCTAGCCTCTTCTCTCTCCAGCTCCGTGGCTGCCGCCATTTTTCTTTGGATATATCTTCTGTAATTGAAACTTTGTAGTATTGAGTGGAGGTCTAGGCCAGCAAGGGCAGGCAGAAAGCATGGCTTCCTCCATCGCCAGGGAAACCCACTCTTCCCTCCTGCTCTCAGTGGTGGCAGCCATCTTGGTTGGGGTTTATTTGAATAATTTGCTCCTGGTTGGCTGATGGGTGTGGCTTGATTGGAGGTATTATCAATTTGCATAGTACTCTTTTATTAGATAGGATATTAAAGCTAAAATTGTTAAACAAAACAGTGCCTAATTTATTGGCTTATAAGTGTTCTAGAGTCTAGAGCAGTGGTTCTCAACCTTTCTAATGCCACCACCCTTTAATACAATTCCTCCTGTTGTGGTGATCCCCAATCATAAAATTATTTCCAGTGGTCTTAGGCTCTACAGCAGTGGTTCCCAACCCGTGGGTCATGACTCACAGGTTAAGAACCACTAGCAGAGTCACCTAAGACCATCAGAAAACACAGATATTTACATTACGATTCATAACAGTAGCTAAATTACAGTTATGAAGTAGCAACAAAAATAATTTTATGGTTGGAGATCACCACAACATGAGGAACTATATTAAAGGGTCGTGGCATTAAAAAGGTTGAGAACCACTGGTATAGAGCTTGTTAATATTCTGTTCCTACTTTAAGAATTTAATTGCTCACTTATTCTAAAAGCTGTGTCAAATAAGTTGATGTTAAGCTGGTTTTCACTGAAGCTACTGAGATATCTGCCTCTTCGGAAAATGTATTGATTTTTACTCCCTGTTTAATAAAAGCAACTTAGATGTTTTTAAAAAATAGCTAGGGTTCCTGCCAATCATGTCTGAACCATTCCCCTCCATCCTGCCCAGAGGAGATTAGTTCTTCCAGCTCCATTTATGTGGGCACCACTTGGGGTCTCCCCGAAGCAGTGGGAAAGCTAGAGGGTTATTTCCTACTCGACCCACTGGAGCCTGAACCCATGTGTCCTTTCCCTGCACAGATCTCAACCTGACAGGAACTCTGAAATGAGATGCCTGACTTCCACATAAAGGGAATAATGTCAAGGTGGCCAATAAGATTGATGGTGGTTAGGTTGCAAACAGGTTGACCCAGGCGACCCAACCAAGGCTGTTGTCTGCTACTCAAAGCTCCCACCTCTGGGGTGGCAGGCTACATACAGCCTTGTTCTAGTTTTATTTTGAAGCCTCAGGTTAGGGAGGGCAGCTCAGTGCAATTTGTTTTTTCAGGTGATAGGTTTGACAGTGGGAAGTTCCCTAAGAATTAAAACATCTCTGAGAGTGTTTTATAAAAGTTTGTAAATCATCGGGTACCTAATGTAGATTATTAATTGCCTTGTATGCTTTAAAGTGACTCCTAATCTGAGTGCTTCACTGAGGTGCCTAGTGGTTAAGATAAGTCAGTATCTTCTACAGCCCCTTTAAAATTTCCTGTGAGAGAGGAACTGCACCCCTGCACTAGGGCTGTGAGGACTGACGCAGCCATGTCCTCCCCATGAGTAGCATACCCTAACAGTTTCTTGGGGTCATTTTTTTGTTCTTGTGTGTGGATTCTCTATATTAATAAGCATTGGCCATCTTGTCAGATGTGTCCTTGTTAGGTACTGGAACTTACATGAGAACATTGTAGTCCTACCCTTGTTGTGGTAGTTGGTTAAAGCGCCATGGAGTGTTTGCATTCAAAGTGCTAGTTAGAAAACATGACCTGAATTTACTCTTGCTTCCCGCTTCCCGTGAGCTCTGTGGAGAAAAAAAAAAACTATGTAGTGCGATAGCCAGGAGACCATGCACTGCTCTGGCACTCAAAGCTTCTTAAAAATATTGATCTCTAAGCCCCAGCTAGAAATTGGACCAATGTGGGTCCTCGGAGAACACAAAGAGACCATTGAGGAGGGAGTGGAGTGGGCAGCAACGGGAAGAACAGAGGGAAATGCCCTGAGGGAGGCAACAGGGCCTGGGAATGGAGAGAACAGGCCCTGATCGAGAGGGGTAGTAGGTGATGGTAAGAGCCTGGCTTTTGTTTAGAGAAAAACAGATCCATTCAAGGGGGTTTTGAGCAGAGGAGTGATGTATGTTATGCAATGATCACTTTAGCTAAATTATCTCCTCTTTCCTAACTCAGAAAAGCAATTTTCTAAGCTACTATACAAATGTCTGATGGTGAGAAATGGCCCGGATTCTAAAGGCTACACTCTTCCATGTATCATCTCCCCAGATTCCTGAAAGAGATAAGTGGGAGGCATATTTTAAACAACTTCAAGGTTTTGTTTTCTAAGAGTCTTGAACTAGAAATATGAATTGTCAAGTTCCTTTTTGGTTAGGTACATCCAAAGGCCATTACCAGAAATTCTCATTCAGTGGTATGGGATAGAATGTAGGCATCTTTGTAGTTAAAAGGATGATTTTAACACACATAAAAACTTTCCTTTCTAGTGGCTGGCTGAAACAGCTGACATTGGCAAATGCCTTTATTTTTCCCCTTGCTTTTGTTAGGGCTGTGCTGTCCAGTGTGGTAGCTGCTACCTACATGTGGTTATTGAGCACTTGTAACAGGACCAGTTCAAACTGTGATGTGCTAGAAGCAGAAAACACTCAGAGGATTTTAAAGATGTTGAATGAAAAAAAATAGATGTAAAATGTCTCAGTAATTTCTATATCAAATGCATGTTGAAAGGATAATATTTTGGATATGCTAAATTAAATACATTCTTTAAATTAATCCATGACCTTTTTCTTTTTTCACTTTTTTAATGTGGCTACAAGAGAATTTAAAATCATCAATGTGGCTCATGCTGTATTCCTATTGGACAGTGCAGATGAGGAGCATTTCAAAGACTCCTGGGTAGCAGAAACCATAGCCCTCTGCCTGCCAGAGCTTCAAAACATGCCTACTTGGCTCCCACACTCCAGAGTTAGTTTTTTAAAAAGATAAATGCTAAGTTGCATTTTTCATATCTTTCCTCCAGATAAAGGATGAGTAAAAAACATTGGAAGGCAGCACTAGATAATAGTTAATAGCAAGAACTTGCTTGCTGTGTGACCTCAGGCAAGTTACTTACCTTCTCTGAGTCTCTGTTCCCTCATCTGTAGAGCCTAGATAATGCCATGTAGCCCAAGGTACTGTAAGGCTAAATAACATTGTTTCTAACTTTCTGTAAGTGTTAGACACTCTCAGAATTGGTGCTGAGCTCTAGAGAAAGTGGAGAGGCATCCAGTTCAGATGATGAGACTTAGCAGAAGCAGTGATGCCCCACTTCCCCGCCATCAACAGAGGGGCAGAAGGTCATCGCCTCCCTCACGGCTCCTGAGTTTCCTCTACATTATGCTTCCTTCATCTGATTGGGAATAAATTCTCAGAATGTCAGATTTACATTCAAGTACGAAAGAATTAAAAAGCAAAATGTCATTTGGAAAGAGTATTTATTTTTATTGATTGATTTTAGAAACAGAATGGAAGGGAGAGAGGAGAAACATTGATCTTTTGTACTTATTCATGCATTCATTGGTTGATTCTTGTATGTGCCCTGACTGGGGATCAAACCTGCAACCTTTGTGTCAGGACGATGCTCTAACAATCTGAGCTACCCAGCCAGGGAGGAAAGAGTATTTTTAATGATCAGACTGTGACTGCCGTGTGGCTTTCACAATATAGCATGACAAAAGAGAAAGGCATGGGAATGTCTGGCATGAGAAAGAAGGGATGGCCGAAAGTCTTCAAACACCTCACACTCCAATTACACTGTTTTACTGTGATAGTTTGCTTTATCATGCTGTTTAAGTTTTTCCACCTTTTGACCTCATACCCATTACCTAATCATGCTCATGAGTCTCAAAATCTAAAAATTTATGTTTACACTATTTTATCTCATTTCTCCCATTGCCAAATACAAGAACTTACTTTTAAAAAGAACTTTCAGACTGAATTCATTAAACCACTTTGTCTTCAAAGGTTTTCCCTTTTTTCATCGACATGAGAAGACTCGCGTAGTTGGTTTTCTTGATTCTCAGGAGACAACCCGGTTAAGCTGAAGCAAGTTTTGTATGCAACCAGGCTTCCCACCCTTCTCCAGGGGGTCAGTTCCAATTAGAATGAAGCCAGGCATGGGCAGGTTCTGTACATTTTAACGCACCATCTCGGGTCTCCATTCTTTCTAAACAAAGGTGCCATTTGAACAAGGCTTTGTTTGCAGACAGTTGTTTACACGAAGGACTATGGGAAAATGAGAAAATAGAAAGAAGTAACTTTTAAATCTTCTCCAAACTGTGGAACAAAAGAAATGATAAGAGGCAGGGAAATATTCTACTTTTAAAATGTGATATATGTGGCTGTTGAGCTCTATTTCTGGAACAGAATATCACAAGCAAAAAAGCGAAATGAATATGTTGGAATAGGGACAATCTCTATTCCTGAGCCAGGAACCTCTACATTAAACAGAAGATCGAAGCCTTAAAATACCAGAAACCTGTGCCTTCAGGCTGTGTTTCTTTGAATGATTAGCCTGGGTGCTGAAATAATACATAGAGCCTTTTGGGGAATTCTGAACTTGAAGCAGCATTGTCTGTGTTGTGCACTTTTTCCTTGGGCTGTCCTCTCACCTGCCAGTGGAACTTGCTCTTGCTGTCCCCTTCATGTCAAAGGACAGGTTAGTAAGAAAACTCGGGCAAATGAGAGCTCAGCAGGTCACTAAGCAGCAAATGCTTTCTAGAAAATCACGTTTAGGTATTCCAGATAGTGTGTGTGCGTGTGTGTGTGTGTTTTCATTTATTTTCTGAGGGAAAATATATGCATACATATTTACATACATATGTCCCAAAAATACAGATACACACGTATTTTCTGCAAGACCATTTGGAATTTGATTTTATTTATGTATATAGTATATTTGTGTACATATATGGATATGGATGGATGTATATCAAGAGAGCTACAGAAGCTTTTTGCAAGTATTTTTAACTTATTCTATATAAAAATAACTGTATTTTACACAATAATGAGTACCTCTATTCTTTTTGCACAGATGTGGTAGAAAAAAAGGGGAAAGCTTCTAACAGACAGGAAAATATTAGTAAAATTTTAGTTGTCAGCTTTATAACTGAAGCTGTTTTCTTATTTGAGAATATTGTCTCCATCAAAGCAGAAGGAAAAGAGGATTTGGCAAAGGGTCCACAATGTTTCTTTCCCTGAGCAAGTGACAGGCTTCCCAAGGCAGGTGTCAGGAGGGTTCTTTCTGCTGGTGGCACACAGAGTCGGTCATCCAAGGCCATGTGTGATAATGTGATGATTTATCAAAATGTATTCTTTTTCTTCTCTTCCTTTCTCCTCTTACCATTTGACTTCCTTTCTCCTTCTGCCAAAGGGCAAAGTGTAATAACTTTTCAATAACAACCTCATTTTCAGGAACACAGATAATTCATAATGCTAAACTTACTTTTTTCCAAAATGTATTGATAATTTCTTGATTTATTTGAGGTGAATCTTTGCTTTTAACCTCATATTATAACTTCTTTGGAGAAATTACCCTTGAAAAATTATAGCTAGTGATAGAAACATATTGCCAACATGTCTTAGAGTATCCATTATGCTGTAAGTCACTCAATTCTTTTAGATATATTATTTTACATGTATCTTACAATAATTTTATTATTTGACTGCTATTTTACTTCACGATGATGACTAAGTTGACGGAATAGCATTTCTCTCAAGAAGCCACTTTTCAAGGAAAATTAAACTGAAAAATATCACCTAAGAAAGGTCAGTGTGGACCAGCTAGTTGAAGTATATACTGTTGCTATTTAAAAATTCAACTTCAGTTCAGCTCAGTTCAACTGTATTTATTGCATACTTGTTGGAGGCCAGGGGCTGGCTGAGGGCACAAAGTTCTTACCCTCAAAAGCTCACATTCTCATGAGCTACTTCGTTCCATGATTTTCTCATGGCACACAGTGGGACGGGTTTGCAGAACACCCATGTTCCTTCTCTCTCTTCCCTTCACAGAATGAAAGAGTCAGTCTGGGTAGGACCCTCTATTAACCTATCTGCAAAAAAAGTTCTACATGGAAATATATATACATGTACATGTACATATGAATATACATAGCCCCAAAATGGTTTTTCAAAATTATTTGTGTGTATACAGATATTTGTGTTCGTTTATATATTTTTTTCAGAAATGGGAAAATAGTATTGTGTCAATGTTGGTTTCTTCACTTCAACTTGCTCTCAAATGGTTCAGGAATTAGTCTCCATGTGTATATAAATTACATTGGTATTTATAATACACAGACACAGATAAATGAGGTGAAGTATTAAAAGTTGGGGGGATCTGGTTATGGAGGATATGGGAATTCCTGCAAGTGCTAATCTTGCAAATTTTCTGTGATTCAAGAACTTTACAGCCAGCCACAGGTCATCCCACATCTAGAGCAGCGATGCTTAGTCCTGGCTGAACATGAGACTTAACTAAACAATTGATGAAGTATACAATAGGCAGGCCTTTCTCCAGACCAATCCAATCAGAACTCCTAAGAGTTTGCTTCAGACATATAATTCTCAAAGCACAGCCAAGATTGAGAAGTTTTGATCTAATTCACTGAACCCCACAGTGGCTCATCCTCCTGTGCCTGTGTTCCTGCTATCTCCCAGGCTAGGAAGACCCCCACCCTCCTGTTCACGTTGCAAATACATTCCCACTTGTTCACACCCAACTCAGAGTCACCTGCCTAGTGACATAATATGGACAATCCTACATCCCACCCACAGAAAGAGCCCATCTTCCTCTCCTCCTGCTGTTTCTCTCCACCCATTCTGTTATTCTAGATCACATGCTGTATTCGAATGATGTACTTACTCTGTCTCCTAGGCAGTAGTGATCTCCTTTAGGTAATTGGTCCTCATCCTATTTGCTTTCATCATCAGCATGGGCTGGGCACATAGGTGGTTCCACAGCATGTTCACTAACTTGAAAGCAAACAAGGTCACACCTGTTGGACTCAAGTTATAAAGAGGAGCTATGGAAAGGGGAGGACCCAAAATGGCGGCATAGGTAAACACCTATCTTGCTGCCCCATGCAAAAATTTCAAAACTACAACTTAATGACAGAACGAACATCATCCAGAATCACTGGAAAGCTGGCTGAGTGGAAATTCCACAAATAAAAGTAAAGATAGGACACTGTGACTCAGAGGAGCGGCGGAGGGCAGAGTTGAGAATACGCACCAAGTCAGAGGTTCGGAGCCGTGCGCATGTGAGCAGATAGGGTGGGCGGCTGGATACCTGGCTGGATTTCTCGAACAGGGAGGGAGACAAAAGCGTCCCAGTTCCCCAGTTCTGGGCAAGGACTGGGGAACCCACACTCATATGGGGTGAAACTGGACAGTAAGAAGGAAGCACGCTGAAACTCAGGCGCTGCAGAGGTCTGTGAGCTTGAGGAGAGGACACATAAACTTAGGAACTGCAGAAGCACACGAGTGCACAGAGAGGACTCGTGACTTGCTCTCTCATTTGGGAGCAAAAAAAGAAAGAAGGGAAACCACCAGGCTGCATTATTTTACAACCGTGGGTGAGACTTTGGGTGTGTAGACTCATTTGGGGAGAGGCTGAATTGTCCGGCAGCGGGTAGAGCTTGGTGGCAGCTTTCTTCCAGAGGTGCGTGCAGCCATTACCACCAGTCACAGAGACCCAGGTGCCGCATAGGGCGGAGCTGACAGGAAATCAAGGCTGCCTGCTCAGCCCAGAGACTCCACCCATCCAACCTGAGCACAGCTGATCCTCACAACCAATTAGCCTGGAGGTCAAACCCTCCTAGTGCTAACAACAATAATCTAGGCTTAACTTTAACAAGACTGTGCAACCCATAAAGGGCTTCACCAAGAGTATCCACCTCAGGTAACTAGGGAGGCTAAGCCACTGTCCCTTAGAGGACATCTACCACACAAAGCTAATAGAACAACTCAGGGAAGCAGCCAAAATGCAGAGACATGGAAAGAAATCACATGTGAAAGAAATGGAGGAAAACAAACTACTGGACATAGAGTTCAAAACCACAGTTAAAAGGTTTTTCAAGAGGCTCCTAGAAAAGGCCAATGAACTTAATGAGACCCTTGAGGATATGAATGAGACCCTCGAGGATATGAATGAGACCTTCGAGGATGTGAATGAGACCTTCGAGGATATGAATGAGACCCTCGAGGATATGAATGAGACCTTCGAGGATGTGAATGAGACCATCGAGGATATGAACGAGACGCTCGAGGATATGAAAAAGGACCAACTAGAAATTAAGCATACACTGACTGAAATAAAAAAAATATTATACAAAGACTTAAAAGCAGTCTAGAGGACCGTAAGAATCAAGTCAAAAATTTAAAATACAAAGAAGCAAAATCCACTCAGCCAGAAAAGCAAGAAGCAAAAAGAATCCAAAAAATTGAAGATAGTGTAAGGAGCCTCTGGGACACCCTCAAGCATACCAACATCCGAATTATAGGGGTGCCAGAAAAAGAGAGAGAGCAAGATAATGAAAACCTATTTGAAGAAATAGTGACAAAAAACTTCCCCCACCTGGTGAAAGAAATTGACTTAAAAGTCCAAGAAGTGCACAGAACCCCAAACTATAGGAATCCAAAGAGGACCACACCAAGACACATCATAATTAAAATGCCAAGAGCAAAAGACAGAGAATATTAAAAGCAGCAAGAGAAAAACAGTTAGATACCTATAAGGGAGCACCCATATGATTGTCAGTGGATTTCTCAACAGAAACGATGCAGGCCAGACAGGAGTGGCAAGAAATATTCAAAGTAATGAATAGGAAGAATCTACAACCAAGATTACTCTACCCAGCAAAGCTATCATTCAGAATTGAAGGGCAGATAAAGTGCTTCACAGATAAGAAAAAGCTAAAGGAGTTCATCACTGCCCAACCAGTATTAAATGAAATGCTGAAAGATATTCTTTAAGAAGAGGAAGAAGAAAAAGGTAAAAATAAAAATTATGAGCAACAAATACACATCTATCAACAAATGAATCTAAAAATTAAGTGAACTAAAAATCTTATGAATAGGATAAATTGGTGAATATAACAGAATCATGAGCATAGAGAGGGAATGGACTGACAATTCTTGGGGAGAAAATCGGTATGGGAGGTGCAGCAAGAGACTGGACAAAAATCATGCACCTATGGGAGAGGACATTGTGGGGGAGGTAAGGGCAGAGGGTGGGATGGGTACTGGTGCAGAGGATATATAGAGGGAACAATGTAATTAATAAACTGAACAATAAAGATTAAAATATTTTTTTAAAGGAGGAGCTATGAGGACTTAGGTAAAGCTTTGTGAATGGCATGTGGCACTTAGGGAAGGAGATGGAATCCAAGCATGAGTAAGGAGGAGAGGTAGATGGGAAGGAAGTACATATGATAAGCCAATAAAGCAATCAGGCTGGACCACATGCAGAGTATGCAGGGGCGGGGGGGAATGTGGCTTAGAAGGGAGCAGGGCCAGACAGTGAGGGTAATGCAGGTCATTCTGGAAGCCGAGTCTGCACCTAGCACAGTGCCTAACTACACTGAGCATCTCAATGTGTTGTTGGTCAGGAAATAATGAGTGAATTAATTTTTTATTACTCCTGAATCTTTGAGAGTGAGTTCATGAAATCTCATGAAAACTATTAACCCTTTCCCCAGAAAAAGGCATACACACATACTTTTGCTGGAAATTTCATAAGATCTACAGATTCTCTGAAATATATCCAGTGATACACATACGCACACAAATTATATCCCAACATTTTTAAAAGGGATAAAATTGAATTTTAGGAGCAATGCACATAAAGATGGTCACTCTAAAAGACTGTGGATAAGAGACCCATCAGAGACACTTTTTATAAAGTCACTGCAGTTTTCCAAGTGGGACCTGTGTGTCTGAAGTTGAGGCACAACAGAGGAGATCTAGAGGCAAGAACACAGTCAAGAGATAGTTATGATACAATGGAAATAAGAGAACTCAGGGTGACTCCTGTCTTCATTTTTTTTAGAACCCACATTTTAAAGTATTTAAGAGATATTTATACAGTGCCATTTACTGTGTGTCAGACTCTTTCCAAGAACTTAATAAATACGAACTCATTTAATTATCATATCAACCCTGGATGATAGATACCATTATCTCCATTTTATAGATGAGGAAACCCAGACAGAGGTATATAACTTCCCCAAGATCACACAGTGTGTAAGTGGCACAACTGGGATTCAGATGCATGGGATTCTGTGTTCGCTTTATCAGGGACATCACCAACACCCATACAGAAATACAGGAGTCTTCCTTAACACCTGTCTTTCACTTTCCTGCTTCTTAATTATCTCAGGTTGTGTCCACTTTACCCTTTAAACATGTCATCCATAAGCAATGATGAATAGTCCAAACCATTAGCATGATTCCTCTGAACCATTGCAACAGCCTCTTTCATGGTCTACCTATATCCCCTCTCCTTTCCCTTCAATGCATTAGCCAAACTGAAGCCAGAATGATCTTTGAAAACTGCAAATCAGATTATGTCACCCATGTATAAAACCCTTCAGCGTTACCCATTATTTTCTATACAAAAAAAAAATCCTCAAAGCTTTACTCCCTGTCTCAGATGAAGTTGGTTGCGGCAAAGTCCTCATCTCATTTGCTCTCCCTAAAGCACTCTAACCTGCTGACTGCCATAAATGCCTAATGCTTATTAACACAGTTTCAGAAGCATGACCCTGGAATTGTGGATGCAAACTCTCTTCCTGTCAAAATTCACGTCAAGTCGCTCAGTGCCGTTGGCTCTTAAACTCCAAGTGGGAAGGCCCCCTGGGTCCTTCCTACACAGTCAACTCAGACCATAGTGCTTACTGATGTGTTTAAAGTAATATACATTATATTTGTTTCTAATGGGGAGCATAAGATTTTTTTTGGCATTACTTCTCCTCTGTGCAGATTCAGACACTTGAAGCTTATTACATTGAAACTGACCTGGAGGTCATCTGGCCTTTAGAGAGAATGGTGAGAAAGTGGTTACAATGGCTATGCATTCAGCTGGGGAAGCAGAACAGGCACAGGTGAACATTAAATCATCCTAGATCCAATGTTGTTAGTCCAAAATGATTAGAGTAAATTGAAGAAAACCTGAAACAAACAGAATAAAAAAATTAGGAAGAAAGTCAGCATGGAGCACTGGGGATAAAAGCAGATTTTGCCAATGTAAGGCCAGGAGAGAAACATTGTATTTCAGGGCTGCAGAGCCTTGGGAGTTCAGTGGGAAACACTCAGAGTTGGACCTTGCAGATGGCCCTGGAAGGAGCTGGGCCTGATAGAGAATGGGACTGCCTACAAGGAGGTAATACCCAACCTCAATAGGAACAGAACTCCATAGAACTTGCTTAACTTTTTTTGCTAGATGATAAATTGAAAAGCAGTTAATGAGAGTGATTATTCTGGGCAATGGAATTCAGCCATAAAAGAATTTAATGACCCTGTGCTTCCTCAGTGTCAATTACCCAGCTGTTACAGCTGTTACAAAAGCTATGCAGAGCTTTCAGGATGAGAGGTAACTGAGATGAGGCTGAGGAGAGCTTTGGAAGGCAGGAAGGAGTAAGCAAATACTTCAGCATTTGTGTACAGTAGAAGATAAAAACAAGGAAGTTTTATTATGGACTGAATGTTTGTCTTCCCCCAAATTCATATGTTGATGCAATAAACCCCAATGTGATGGTATTTATAGATGAGGCTTTGGAAGGTAATTAGGTTTATATAAAGTCATGATCATGGGGCTTTCGTGATGAGATTAGCACCCTGAATTAGAAGAGACTGGAAAGAGCTTGCGCAGTCTCTCTCTCTCTCTCTTTCCCCTCTCTCTCTCTCTCTCTCTCTCTCTCTCTCTCTCTCTCTCTCTCTCTCTCTCTCTCATATATATATATCGTCTCATGAGCACACAGCAAAAAGGCAGCTGTCTGAAAGCCAGGGAAAGAGACCTCACCAAGAATAAAATCAGCTGCCACCATGATCTTGAACTTACAGCCAACAGAGGTGTGAGAATACATTTCTGTTGTTTAAGCCACCAAGTTATGGTGCTTTGTTATAGCAGCCCAAGCTAAGACAGCCACCATGAGGGGGGGCCAGTATATATGGTTTGTATGAATGACTGGGTCACAGGCTGGAGGAGAAGAGGAGGACCATATTTAGGAAGCATTTCACAGGCTTGGAGAACAATTGTGAACATCACTTCTCCAGTCCATATTTAGTGATATCATGTCTTCAGCTTGAAATAAGCCAAGGTATGAATGCTTACACCATCAGAATAGGCAAACACAAAAAATCAGTGTTTTTCCCCCTGGAAAACCAGCTGTTTAACATTAACCAGTGTACCATTGGATACATGAGATGAAAGCTTTGTGGAAACAGAGGTCCATGGAATTCTCTTATTCATAATAAACCCTAACCTTTTTGTTGTGGTTGCTATCTCTGTTTTAATTACTAATACGCAATGGCACTCTTCAATTATTTTTTATTACCCATCCAGAGTGATTCAGCATTTGTAGACTCTCCTGGCGAAGTTAATCATCATTTAAAGTATTGTTTCTATGGGGAACTGTTTCCAAATTGCAAGTTACTGACTTTAAAATAAACTTTTAGAAAATAGCATATTTGTGAGTTGGGAACTTCAATTCTGGGTCCTTGTGGGGAGGTTAGAGAACAAAAAGAATCATGTTGATTTAAAAAATACAAGTTGCAAGAGAAATCCTAAGTGAAAAGGCAAAAGAATAGAATTCTTGAACTTGGAGGAAAAAGAGATGAGGAGCAATTTAGTCACAGGGGTGAGTCCCAGCTGGGTGCTTGTTGTTTCCACCATAAACATCGGAGATTTGGGTGGACAAGGGGGAAATGTCTTTATGGTGCTATTCTGGGATGTATGGCTTATGGATTTTATTTTGAACATTTCCAAACTTATTTTCTCCAATCAGAAGTAGTTTACATAGGATCCGTTTTGAGGACCAAGATTACTTGTCATCTTCAAGGTTCCTATCACCTTCATGTCCCTAAGTCAACAGATGGCATAATGCATTTCAAATTTTTGAGAAACATTATATAATTCAATAATACTTTTTGTAACACATCTTGGAATGTAGTCATCATACATCTTAGAACAACTAGAACCAAAATGTATCAGTTTCTATCGAAAAATGAATATCATAAAATTTAAGCTATCTGATATTAGTGTAAACCCCTCAAATCAACTACTCTAAATGAAGACTTTTTGACCATTTAATGAGGGAAAAGATGTTATTTAGGGACTGATAAATTAGTGTTATTTTAGTTATTTATATGGAAGCATTGGAGATACTATTTTCCTGAATGATATTGCAGTACCCTGATTTGGCATTTCCTGAAAATAATATGGAACAAAGAAATCATAGCTGTAACTCTGCCGCTTCAAACCTTAAATGTTTCACAGCACTCCCAGGTCCTGGTTTAATAGTTGCTTTATGATGCAGTTTCAGAATAACACTCCTAAGCATGGAATAACCCTTCCTCCAAAACTGACGTGAATCCATAAAGCTTGTTAACGATGACTATAAAATCCACCGAAAGTATTCTCTGTGGCATATTTTTGGTTTATTTTCTAAAATCCTTAGCTTTCTGAATGTCCCTTCATGATCAGTCTTGCTCATCTCCAGTTTATCTGAGAAGCACATACTATTTTCCTGTGGTTGGCCGGATCCTCTTCTTCAACTTTATATAGCGATGGCCTCTGGCTCTTTAGGTCCTGGCTCCAATGTCTTTTCTCCCAAGAAGTCTTCCTAGGCCCTGGAGACCAGGCTAGTACCCCCGGTGTTGCAGGTTCCCTTCTGTATGCTCTGATCCCATACTCATCACACTGCCTTCTAACAATGTCTGTTAGTTAAAGCATCTTCTAGACCAGCAGTCGCCAACTGATGGTCCACAGACCACTGGTGGTCCATAAGGTAGGAAAGGTTGGCAACTACTGCTGAGAGCTCCTTGATAGCTCAGGATCTTCTAAGTGGCAAGATAGGGCTCTTATCACATAGCCTGCCAAGAAAACCACAGAACACTCACCCTATACTCAGAACACACTCACCATGTGTTCAGGTTGTTGATGCACCTCCTCCACACCTGCAGCTAGGCGCTTTCCTCAAGGATGGTGATGCTTTTCATGCATCTTTACAATCCAGTAAATCATGCAGTGACTAGTGTGGCTTAAGTGTATGTTTAACCCTGTGTTTGCCAATAAGGACACTGGCATTTTTGAGCAAGACAATTCTTAATTGAACAAGACAGTCCCACAAATTAGAGGACATCGGCAATCCTGTCCCTACCCACTAAATGCCAATGGTACCCCCCATCATTTGAACCATACCCTCCCATAAACATATACTAGTACATACACATGCACACACACCCATGCACATACACACATGAATACGTGCACACACATTTATAACATTCCTGTGGTGGGAGGGCCCAGGAGGAAAATAGTACTCCCCATATTTGAAAGCCTATAGCCAACTGAACTCTTTTTGTGATAACTCAGTGAGAAACAGAACATGGTAGACTCTGCAACAGTGCCAGGTGACTTACTGGAGGATTGCATGTGCTTGGTGGTATCATCAGGTGGGGTACAGGGTGGCATCTGTATCCTCAATAAAACATAGTAACATGTCTTTGTGATATAACTAACTAATCTTTATTGAATGTTTATCACATATCCCACGCACTGGGTTAAGTGTTATACTTTGGTAATTTAATCCTCATAACAACCTGTATGGCCCCATTTTTCAAAAAAAGGAAACTGAGACTTAGAGGGTTTCAAGCCATGCACCAAGTTAGCATCTTGGGTTAGCATCAAGGCCAGGATTCATCCACTGGAGTCTGACTCCAGACTCTGAGTCGCCGTGTCACATTGGCTCTGCTGGGCTGTTTAACAAGAGGAAACCTCAAAATTCCCAGATGAAAGAACCCTTTTCAAGTGTGTCCCTCCTATTGATTATAACATAGAATGCATTTCACAAAATGTATTCTGTGTCGTGTTAATTCAGTGGGATGAGAGTAATGGGTTCCGTGGGCAAAGAAGTTTGAGAAATCCTTTCAGAAGGGCATGTGTACAGGGCAATGAAACAGTAAGTCTGAAAACCAAACAAACCTCACAAGAGTGCCTCAGTGTTTCACAGTGAGTCCAGAGGTGATTCCAGAACATTCAGGGACAGTGGGGAAAAACTACAGCAGAAGCTGATCTACCAGGAAAAGATTAAAAGCCAATTAGCACTGATTAGGCTGCAGGAAAAGACTGATGAAGGGTTAGTGACCTTTATTCTTGTTTCATCATAACAATAAGTACAATTTATTATGTGTAAATTACTTAAGTATCTTTTGTCATTTTCACTATTATGATCCCCGTTTCATAGATAAAGTACTGAGTCCTAGAGAAGTTGGTGAAGTAGCTTCCCCTAAGGCTGCATAACCATTAATGGCAGTGCCGAATTTGAACCCAGTTCTAACTTCATGTCTTGTGATTTGAAACACTATCCACAAAGCTCCCAGGACTTACGATTTGCTCAGGGACTCTCTGAGTGAGTGAATGTCCAAAGGGAAACAATCTCAAAGACGATGCCCAGGAGTGCTTTGAATTGGTGATTCTTGTTACAACACCACCTTCATTTCAGTGTAGCTCTTCAATCGAAGTTAGTTATCGGGTCTGAGTACTAAACTTGAAGTTTCTTTCTGGCATGATTTACATTTCTTAATTTTACTATTATAAATTTATAGATATCCACATTGTTCCATGATTCTTGTTTTTGTTTTTGGTGGATTTGTGTTGATGAAATGACATCCATCTGCCTAGAAGTGCACCCAGTCTGATCCCCTTCCTGGAGTCAGAGTGTGTCCTTGGTGAACTGCCTTAGCAGCTGCTCCAGAACTGACCATTGACCAGGGTTTAAATTGTTGGTGGCACATGCATCCAACTTCTCCTCCTTTTTCAATTTCCTCTTTCCTTTTCTTTTCAACAGATGTTGGTGCATTTTTTGAAGAGGGGATGTGGCTACGGTATAACTTCCAGGCACCCGGGATCAATGGCAAAGAACTGGGCAGCAGATCGGAGAGTTCACCAGATCCACAGGGCCCACTGCCAGACCTGGCCCATGAGCAGATTCGGTTCAGCTTCAGTACCTCCAAGGCACCTTGCATTCTCCTCTACGTTAGTTCTCTCACCACTGACTTCTTGGCGGTCCTCGTCAAACCCACTGGTAAGGACAAAGACAGCTAGCTGTTGAACTAATTAGAGATGAGCTTTGAACCAGTGAAATTAATTTTACATAAATCAATGATTATGATAATGATCAGTAGGCTCCTACAGAACATATGGATGTTCAGTAGAAATAGAGAATCAGAAATTTGCATTCCTACCCAGACTCAGGATTTTACATAAAATATCCCTAACATAAAGGTCACTTAAAACAGGGGAATATTTACACTTGTAATATTGGGACTATCTTGGTCTCTAGATATGCGCTGAGCCAAAGAGGGTCAGACAAATGGCTAAGACAGGTATCCTGGTGGCAATGTGAGCATGGCCTTGTGGCCTGACTTAGAGAGAAGTGTAAACCTTCCTAATGCATATAAACTTGAGATCTAAGACACCTACAGATTTAAGATCACTTTTTTTTTTTTTTTGCTAGTGAATATATTTTAGGTGAATTAAGGAGAAAATTTCTCTGACTCGTTTCCCGGAGAGCTTGTGTAGCTGGCGCTGTGGAGGTGCCTCTCATCGTCTTGCTCTTCAGTGGTTAGGCTCTGCAGCCTTTGATGGCCACTGCGGATTGTAACATCTGAAAGGAACCAAGGGAACCAAGAATTATTATTAACATAATTCAGCTCGAGTTTTTAAAATTAGCAAATTCTTCAACTTGTTCTTTGGACAGTACACTCTAAGTGTGGGTAAATAAGTGCTAGAATTTTCCCTTTTAGAAATTATTCCTAAAGTAATTAGCCAAAAATTAGGTAGAAATTTAGCATGAAGGTGCCCATTATGGTGTTACTTATGGGAATTAGAAAGGACTGAGAAGTTTAACTTCAGTAAAATTTTGGTTTGTGAAAGAAGAGATCACAATTTTATGCTATGTTATATATTCATTAAGAATACTATTTATGAGGAGTAATTAATGGCATGGAGAAAAATATTTTAGCAGTATCATGTTAAACCAAAAAAAGGGGGCAAGGGACAGTTTTGACTGTCAATGTCAGTCTAACTTTGTGAAAAATATATGGATAGCCAGAAAAGCAACAATGTGAACAACAGGTGTCTGTTTGAATGTTGGTTTGCTGCTCCTTAGTAATACTCTTCTACACATGTCAGTGCCCACACTGAGCAAGGATCACTGTTCTAAATAGCAAAAATAATACATAAAACCAGTGAGGAAGCAGGAGGAAAAAGTACATAGCCCCTGCTTTCCAAGAGTTCATGAGTTGAGTTTACATCTCCTGGGTCTGGATAAATAGATTTGTAATCCACTGATGTTGTCCAACCTCTCTGGGCAGGGACGATGGTTCTCACATTTAGCTTGTCAAGAATTTAATGAATGCAACCCAGTGGCTGCTGTATTGTTTGCTCCTCAAGACATGGCCATGCAAAAATGTGGTCCCCAACTATATTCAGTAACTCAGCAGCCAACACCCACCCTGAGAGTACACATGCTGGTGTTTGTAGGCATTTGTCACAGGCAAGGATTTTCATTTAGTATCAGTTGTAGGCAAGGGTTTTCATTTAATAGTAAATTGATTTAATATCAGTGACTACCATGGAATAATGCCCAAAGCATGCTAAATGTTTCATATGTATCCATTACTATGAACACATATCTTCGTGCCAAAGACACTATTCTATCCCCTTTCTACAGGTGACCTGGGGTACATAGGTTCAGTGACTGGTGCACCCAGTTGGTGATGGCAAACCCAGGTTTCTAGGCCCAGAGCTCTGAGCTGTTCTCTCCATGCTGCAGAGACCCCAGGACCCTCTCAACGCATTTGCAAAACATAGCCAGCCGGCTTCTGTCAAATTATCCAAGGCCATCCTCAAACTGCTGATGAAAATGTAGCTTTTTTATACTTCAAGTACTGATTTTTTTATTAATTGTTATATAAAGCAAAAAAACTTTTGAGAAAGTCATTTAGGGGGGAAAAATCAATAAGGACTCTGCCAAAATATTTTTTTAAAAAACTAGAATATCTTAACTAAATGTCTTGGCACCCCTTTAACTTGACAAGGTTGAGCTGTGTTCTCTTCACTGTTCCCCAGAGGCAGGTCCTCCCCTAGTTCTGAAAGTGCTCTGACTTAGACACCCAGACTCACAAGCCTGGTATCATCCATGCACATTCCACCCTTCCCCATCATGTGGGCCATCAGGCAAAACAGTCATGTGGAGCTTGTGTTTGGGGGGCCACACCCAGCATCTTTAGCAGCCCTCGCTTCCCATAGGGCTCCTGGGACCCTATTACCCCTTCTTGGGACAGCAGGGCCCTTCCGTGTGTCCACCAGGGTGCTATGTCCCAATTAATCTCTCTGCTTCCAGTCCCTTCCACCTTAACCACCCACCACAGCCAGAGTGGGCCTTCCTTTATGCACAGTATCCCTATCATAGCAGGGTAGTCTCTCCTTCTCCCCAAGAACCACAGGAGAAATCCAAAATCCTGTAACCTTCCAGCCGAGCCCCACCACCTGCCTCGTGAGGAAGAGCTCTGAGTATGGAACCAAAATGTCAGGGTTTGAATTCTGCATCTGCATTTGTGGGTTATGAGATGTAAGTTTCCTATCTGTAGAATACTGTCTGCCACATAGGGTGTTGTGAAAATCAATGTGTAAAGCACTTATTACATGTAAATGTTAGAGGTTATTATTATCCAGATCCCCTGTCTTGTCACACATTCAGTGACAAAGAAATTTGTTCTACCCCAAGGGCTCTGTGGACATCTGTGTTCCTGCCTATTACATTCCCTTTTATGGAAAAACTCCATCTTCCTCTCTGACCTAAGACATGCCTTTCTTTTTATTTTTTCTCCTCTCTTTTTTTTCCAATTACAGTTCACATTCAATATCAGTTTGTATCTGTTTCAGTATATAGCTTGGTGGTTAGACAATCACATACTTTACAAAGTGTTCCTCCCGGTATTTCAACGTAGACCCAGGTCAAGTCTTATCTCCTTTCAATGGCGACTCCTTACCTTAAACTCCTATTAAACTTATTTTCAATATCATCTGCTTGGTACTTAGTGCCCTGTATTGTTATCTGTCTTTGTTATAAGTACTCCCTGTCTTCCCAGAGAGATGAGAGGCTTGAGCCCACACTAGTTGCCAATAGGTGAGTGTTTATGATGACAGTGGTGGCTACCAGGAGAGAGTAAATCTGGAAAGCGCATGAGTGGTGGCAGCCAGTACAGGAGCAAATTCTTAAGGCTGCTTTCATGCCCTCAGGAGATGAACACTTAACAATATTTTATTTTAATGAACAAATATTAATATTTCTCCTTATTATCATGTTGTATTTCTCTTGTGCTTTTATTTGAAAGCAATCAATATAGCATTTGAATTTTATTATTCAAGAATATTGCTATTATGGTTTATAGATATTTATTATATATAATTTAAAGATCCAACTCATCTTTTTTCCCAAAGCAAATAATTTATGTTGCCATTGAGGGAAACGGTTATAGACATCTTAAATTATATTTACAAAGTTCAAGAAAGCAAGAAAAGAGAAAAAATAATTTTTAAAAACCACAACTGCATACTGATTTGAATTGGGGAACTTAAAGGGACCAACAACAAAGACAATAGAGAGGAGAATGTCCAGTTTTTTTCATAATTACCAGTTCCTCTGAGCTCTGGCCTTCAAAGGCAGAGCCTTGGTTTACTTCACTCTGTATTCCCAGACCCAGGCACAAACTGGCCCACAATGGGGAACTGGAGCTGGTTGTATGAGAAGTGACTCTACACTAACAGAAAAACAGAGAGCCTGCTTTCAGATCCTGAAAATTGGATTCAACAGTGCTTTGCACAATCACTAAATAAATGTGTTCTGAAGAAATGAATAAATAAATGATGAATGAATACAGCTACATGTTTAAGAAAGTTGGCTGAGATTATACAAGGTTAGAGCACTGGAAGGAAAAAGGAATCAAGACAGTCAACTTTCTGCATGTTCAGATAACCGCCTGATCATCTACTTCACTCTGAAACTATAGATTATTTTTAATGCTGTTAGGATAAAGGAAAAAAATAGGGTAAAACACTGGAGAAAGAGGAAGAGAAGAAACTCAGGAAAAGGGAGCAGCATATTCCAAGGTCCTGAAGAAGGAAGGAGAATTTGATTTTTAGGGCATAAGAGAAGTTGAAAGTAACAAACATTAAAAAAGAGAAGGTACCCTTCTGGTGGCAGAAGCGGAAGCGATGACTGGGTCAGGTCCGACCACACACTGGTGGGCTTGGTCACTATGGAGGAAATAGGCACCCTGGTGCAGAAAGCTCAGGATGACATCCCAGCACTGTTAGTGACCCAGCCGCAGGCTGGCCTATCCTTCCCGGGGCCTGAGCCTGAGGACCTGGAGGACCTATACAGCCACTACAGGAAGCTGCAACAAGAGCTGGAGTTCCTGGAAGTGCAGGAAGAATACATCAAGGACGAGCAAAAGAACCTGAAGAAGGAATTCCTCCATGCTCAAAAGGAAGTGAAGCGAATCCAGAGCATCCTACTGGTTATCGAGCAGTTTCTGGAGGCTGGATCAGAATACAGCCATCGTGGGCTCCACCACAGGCTCCAATTACTATGTGCACATCCTGAACACTACTGATCGGGAGATGCTCAAGCCCATGCCTCGGTGGCCCTCCACAAGCACAGCAATATGCTTGTAGATGTGCTGCCCCCTGAAGCAGACAGCAGTATCATGATGCTCACTTCAGACCAGAAGCCAGATGTGATGTATGCAGACAGCAGGGACATGGACATCCAGAAGCAGGAGGTGCGGGAGGCTGTGGAGCTCCCGCTTACACACTTTGAGCTCTACAAGCAGATCGGTATCAATCCTACCTGAGGTGTCCGTATGTACGGCCCACTCAACTGCAGGAAGACCATGTTGGCAAAGGTCGTGGCTCATCATACCACGGCTGCATTTATCCGGGTCATGGGTTCAGAGTTTGTACAGAAGTACCTGGGTGAGGTCCCATGCATGGTCTGGGATGGTTCCACCTGGCCAAGGAGAATGCACCTGCCATCATCTTCATAGATGAGATCGATGCCATTGCCACTAAAATATTTGAAGTCCAGACAGAGGCTGACAGGGAGGTTCAGAGAATTCTGCTGGAGCTGCTAAATAAAATGGATGAATTCGACCAGAATGTCAATGTCAAGGTAATCATGGCAATGAACAGAGCAGATACTCTGGATCCTGCCCTGCTGTGGCCAGGATGCCTTGACCATAAAAATGAATTCCCACTCCCTGACCGCCGCCAGAAGAAATTGATTTTCTCCATTATCACCAGCAAGATGAATTTCTCTGTGGAGGTTGACTTGAAGATTATGTGGCCAGGCCAGATAAGATTTCAGGAGCAGCTATCAATTCTATCTGTCAGGAGAGTGGAATACTAGCTGTCCGAGAGAACTGTTACATTGTTCTGGCTAAGGACTTCGAGAAAGCATACAAGACAGTCATCAAGAAAGATGAGCAGGAGCATGACTTTTACAAGTGACCCCTCCCCTAACCATAGGGCCCAGGGACTTCCCTCACCTCTCCAACCTCTGTCCCCAAACCTAGTTCTCTTTTCTCTTTACCCAGGTTTGATTTATTCAATAAATACACAAGTTGAATCAATCTAAGAGAGAGAGAGAGAGAGAGAGAGAGAGAGAGAGAGAGAGAGAGAGAGAGAGAGAGAGAAGGTAAATGGTATGATTTGAAAATAAAGTAACAGGCAGAACTCAGATCTGACAGGGCATCATAAGGTACAATAAGAGTGTACGTCTTCATTTTATGAGCAACTGGAAGACTGAAAAATGTTAAGGCATTGAAAGAATCAATTATGCATTTTGAAAAGACCTGTCTACAAAGAAAATGTGAGAAAGAAAAAAGCACAGAAGCAGGGAGATCATCATTCATTTATTCAACAAATATTTATTCACACCTACCAAGTATCAAACATTATACTCTACATTAGAATAATATCATAAATGATATATACAAAAGACCTTGCTCTCATGAAACTTACATTTGAGCAGAAAAACACAGATAATAAATAAAATATGTAGTACATTGTATTATTCTGTCTAATAAAAGAGTAATATACAAATTGACCATCACTCCAACACACAAGATGGCTGCCCCTATGTGGTCAAAGATGGCTGTCCCCATGTGGACACAAGATGGCCACCACAAGATGGCCAGCAGGGGAAGGCAGTTAGGAGGGACTAGGCCTGCAAGGGAGGGCAGTTGTGGGCAATCAGATCTGCCGGGAGGGTAGTTATGGATGACCAGGCCAGCAGAGGAGGAAAGTTAGGGCAACCAGGCCTACAAGAAAGGACAGTTGGGGGAGGGGAGGGACCCAGGCCTGCAGGGGAGGGCAGTTGGGAGGGACCAGGCCTGCAGGGGAGGGCCATTAGGGGCAATCAGGCTGGCAGGAGAGCAGTTAGGCATCAATCAGGCTGGCAGGGGAGATGTCAGGGGATGATCAGGCTGCTAGGCAGAAGGAGTTAGGATCAATCAGGAAAGCAGGCAGGCAAGCAGTTGAGAGCCAGCAGTCTTGGATTGTGAGAGGGATGTCTGACAGCCCAGGTAGGATCGGGCCTAAACAGGCAGTCAGACATCCCTCAAGGGGTCCCAGATTGGAGAGGGTGCAGGCTGGGCTGAGGACACACACACACCGTGCGTAGGAACTATAATAGGAAAAAAAATAAGGCAGAAAAGGGAGGGCCTGATCAACAGAAAGGTGTGGGTAAATTCTGTTTTTAATGAAAAAGCCACTGAAATAATCACTAAGAAGATGATATTTGAGCAAAGACCTAAAGGGAGGTTATCAGCCAGACAGATAACTGGAGCAGTGGTCGGCAAACTGCGGCTCACGAGCCACATGCGGCTCTTTGGCCCCTTGAGTGTGGCTCTTCCACAAAATACCACAGCCTGGGCGAGTCTGTTTTGAAGAAGTGGTGTTCGAAGAAGTGTACGTTTAAAAAATTGGCTCTCAAAAGAAATTTCAATCATTATACTGTTGATATTTGGCTCTGTTGATATTTGGCTCTGTTGACTAATGAGTTTGCCGACCACTGAACTGGGGTGTAAGAATCCTAGATGGAAGAATCAGCAAGTGCAAAGGTCCTGAGGAAGGAACATGCTGGCTTCAGGAGAAACAGCAAGGAGGCTACAGTGAGCAAGGAGGGGAATAATAAGAGATTATGTCAGAGGTGATAGTGGAAGATCATATAGGGCCTGGAGAGCCATTATGAAGGGTTCCATTTTTGCTACAGGTGAAATAGGAGGAAGGCATTGAAAGGTTCTGAGCAGGGGATCACTTGAAGTATCAGGTGGAGCGGAGATGGGTGTGTGAGGGCCAGAGACCAGGGTGGGGAAAGTGAGGGTAGGGCAGAAGCAAGAGGTTAGCATGGAGGCTAGTACAGTAACTCAGGACAAAGATGATGGTGGCTTGGTCTAGGGCAGTGGTCAGCAAACTCATTAGTCAACAGAGCCAAATATCAACAGTATAATGATTGAAATTTCTTTTGAGAACCAAAATTTTTTAACTTAAACTTCTAATGCCACTTCTCCAAAATAGACTCGCCCAGACTGTGGTATTTTGTGGAAGAGCCACACTCAAGGGGCCAAAGAGCCGCATGTGGCTCGTGAGCCATGGTTTGCCAACCACTGACCTAATAGTAGTATTGGTGATGATAAAAAGCAATAAGATTCGAGATACAGTTTGAAGAGCCAAGAAGATTTGTTGACAGACTATATGTGTATTCTAGAGGAAGAGGGGAGTTGGATCTTTTGGAAAGAGTAGCTGGAGGGATGAAGGAAAATGTAGAAAATTGCAGTGGAATATGGGGGGGGGGGGTAAGATCAAGAATCTGTTTTTGTATCCATTGTGTTTGACGTGTCGATAAGAGAATGGGAAGAGCAGAGAAATGGGACTCACTGTAGAGTTAGGTGACGTCAAGACAGTCACTGATATGGAGTGGCCAACACAAGGCACTAGGGGTGAGGGGCGAGGGACTCTGATGAAGCTGAGATAGCAGGGAAGTCTTTCTTGTGCGTTCCACACAGGGCATTCTAAGCACCATGGAGCCACTGTAGGTACAGAGATGGGGCAATTTCGACACATTTCAGAGATGAAAACCAAAAATGTTTGATTGAAATGTTGTGAGCAAAAGGATCTAGAATAAATACGAAGGTAAAACTCAAAACTAGCGAATGTTTGTTGAATTCACTTGAAAAGCAAAAATAGGAAATGCAATTCATTCTTGATCATCCTAATGAATGTTTCTTTCAACTCTAGGAACTTGGCAGAATATTTTAAGTAGCACTTATAATGCTGGAATGCCTAGATGAGGAAAGGCAGCATTTAGAAACTATTGCATTTATTTATGTATATATAAGAGCATAAGGAATATCTGGAAGGTGATATGGCCAGAGAGTTAGAGTAGTTACCTTGGGATGGTGAGGTTTCCAGTGACTTTTTTTTTTATTTCTGTATACTAAATTTTAATTATTATGTTTTATTTTACAACTTAAAAATCAGAATATCAGTTTTGTTCCTGTAGAGGTGAATGAAAGATGCCAAAAAGAATCCATAAAGTGATTTACAATTGGTCAGACTCCATTTTTTAACCTCAGAGATATTAGCTATTAAAATGAAGATTCCAATTTGAGTGAAAAATGAAATAAAAATATTGGCCTTTAAAAAACATAAATAAGACATAAAATTTATGTTTGCTATGCAGATTAATTAAAAACAGGATCTAGAATATTGCATGAGTCTTCTTGAATACCGTTGAGCCATTGGGAAGAAAGAAACAAGGAAGGAACAAAAGAATGATTCATCCAGTCAAAGTGAGCTTTCACAGAGGCAACCAGGTCTTGGGGCCTGGGAAGCCCATCATTTCCTTTGTTTTGCATTTGGATTGAAGCAATCTCTAACCTCAAATAAAAGTAATTGCTTTTCTCCCTTGGTGTCAGCAAAGCCACCTAAATCCCATATGTTTATCTTTTATAAGTTATGCTTGTTTTTAATATTATATGCTCATGATTCTTTCATACGCCAAGTAGCATGATTTGCCGATGCTGCGAGATTGCCCCTATACCCTGCATTTATTTTTTATTTCAGAGTATTTTGTGGAGCCTCCACATTCCTATATTTTATATATTTTCATTCTTCCTTCCCAGGCACATTCCCAGCTTGGATCGTTTTATACCTTTTGCGGTTCAAACTTTGAGATCATAGTCACTGATGGCTCACTGTTGGTAGATTGTAAACACACGGGTGCCAAGTGCTGTTAACCCTCATGGATGAGTGTGCCTCAGAGCTAGTGACTCAGAATTCAGAATGGCAGATGTAATTGATGGAGGGAGCAGGGTTCAATGCAACCTAAGTGTGAAACCTGGAAAAAAATTACTGAATTTTTTTCCTATTTCCTTATATAGGAAACTTACAGATTCGCTACAACCTGGGTGGCACCAGAGAGCCTTATAATATCGATGTAGACCACAGGAATGTGGCCAATGGACAACCCCACAGTGTTAACATCACCCGTCATGAGAAGACCATACTGCTCAAGGTACACATATGTGTGCATATCAATTGTGTATGATATAGTATGATAATCTCTCTCCTCTATAATGCTTGGCCATTGGTTTTATTTGGTTTTGTTTTGGAGATGGGACAGATGGAAGAAATTCGTGCTCATACTTTCTCCTACAGATTCCTAATTAGTGAAGTAGAAAGATGCGTAGTTCTTCTAGCAAAGACAATGATGAAATTGATGGAAATGAAATTTCATAGGAAGGAGCTAGAATAAATGTTGACCTTGTGTATTCTCATGGCTTTCCTCCTATGGTCCACACAGCCATCAATCTACTGGCCATCTTTTTCCTCTATGTGCTCAGATGTTTGAGGCTTAACGTTTACCAGCAAAGGCTGCTTTGGTTTACCTGACCTATTTCTTTCACTCTTCTATCATGATATGCAAAACTGTATTTTTGTCTCTGTGGATGCTTTGTCTTAAAAATCTTTAGCACACAAACCTTCCACAGAATCTCAGACCCTGCTTGTAGACTCTTAGCACACAAAGGGATGGTTTTATCATGATGCTTAAATTTTATGTCAGGTTCATTGTATTTTCCCTACTCCTACCACCAATCTTTACAATAAAGAAACCAGCCTGGGAGGCACCATGAATAAAACATAGCATGAGGAGGTCTCCCTGGGAACCAAGCCAAAAGATCAAGGATGGGAACTGTCACTGCCTTCTCCAGGAGTTCAGAATAGATACCTGTCGGCAGGAAGAACTGCGGGGATGCTGTTCTGTCTGTGGAGTGGAGTGTCATTTGGCAGGGGTTCAGCTGCCTCTCAGACCTCGTTCAGATTTGGCTTCTTGCTGAGGGAAGTGCAGGTTGTAAGAAAAGGTGCAGCCCTGTCTCTTTCTGAGCACAGGTGGATGTCAAATTCATAACTTGATAGGGAGTTTATGATTGGCCTGCAGCCATTAATGCTAGAGGTTATTTTAAGGATAGGTCTTTCCTAGGGAAAAAAAAATAACAATGGGAAGTTACACCTTATTGTGCTGTCAAACGTAGTGGAAATAAGGTGCCTTCACAGCAATGTCATAGTCTCTGAGCCTAGCTAAGTGCCTGGCACATAGTAGGTCCTGCAAATTATTTACTAAGTAAACCAAGCTCATCTGTATCCATGACTCCTGGTTCATAGCACTTTATCAACATTGTGTTTATTGGCTTTTCTCTGGAGCCATTCTTTTGTTTTAAACCATGCCATCTCATTTTGTTTAAAGTAAGTGATTTATCTTGCCATTTTACCATTTCAAAATAATATTGAAAGATAAAAAGAGCTCAGTAATTGGCTCTGAAGACAGTATAACAGAGGAGACCCGCCACAGCTGTAGACTCATGCAAGGCTAACCCTCACTCTCCAAGAAAAAGCCTGTTTATTAGGACTGAGCCCTGTGGGTTGCAGAACCACAGGCCAAGATGAGGATGGGGTGAGTGGGAGCAAAGGGTAGAGGGACAGGCTAAATATTTCCATTTCTGGATATATTTCCCAAAATGAGAGTTTGGAGTTAAGGTAGATTAAGAAGAACTTCCTTTTGGTACATTTCATTAAGTCCTGCATGCCCCACACTGGGGATCAAACCCACAAATGGGCGTGTGCCCTGACCAGGAATCAAACTGTGACCTCCTGGTTTATAGGTCACTGCTCAACCACTGAGCCACACTGGCTTGGCTAACCAGCAACTCTTTAAGAACAAATATCAGCTTAATCGGAGTGGCAGTCTTCCACAGAGAATTAGAGAGGGATGGACTATTTTCAGAACCTGGAGTTTTGGAGCCTAGAAAGCCAGGGAAATTCAGATAGTGGATAAGACAGAGACAGCCGAGAACCCAGGGAACTGAGGAGACTCTGGGAAGAGTCTGTTCCCATTGTTCTGGGTTATTTGGTTGTCAGTAACAAAGATCAATTCAAAATTCATTTGTAGGAAGAATTCCTGGAATCTCTCCTGGAATTTAAGAAAGAGAAAAACAAAATTTTAGAAGAGAATCCAGAGGAGCAGAAGGAGCAAAACAAATACTAGAATGCCATTGAGTCTCTCTTTCTCTCCACCCCTTTCCCTCCCTCCCCACCCCATCATCTCTGCTTGCCCATCCCTCTGTGAAGACTGCATGAATAGCTCTCACTGCAGCCTCCATCCTTCACATAGTTCCAGACACAGGCTCGCATGTTCCTGGTTTTGCTAGCAGAAAAGGACCTAGTTTCTTTGTTTTCTTTTTTAAATCCCAAAGACAGTCCTGGCTTGGGCTACATGCTGACCCTTTTGCAGGGGCAATGACTGATAGCCCCTAGTCAACTCTCATGACTAGAGTGGGAAGTTGGGGGAGAATCCTCCAAGAGAACAGGACCACAGCCCCAGAGAAAGGAAACAATATTGCTATGGAAAGCATGGGCTGTTTGCTCAGTGCGCTGAGGTCAGGGAAGAGAGCATAAAACAAAGTCTCCCATAGGAATAAGCCAGAGTATTAGAAAGACCTGCTCTCTATCCTCCTTCTCTAAGCAATGCCATGCAATTGCACTGAGATTTCTGAATATTTTTAGAAAGCCAGACATCTCAACACACTTGAATTCAGCTGGGAAAGACTTTGTGGTTGGGGCGCTTTTTTTCCTCAGCCCAGCCTCTCAGTGCCAGCCCAGATAGCACATGGAGGTGGATGGTGCAAACAGCACCAGGTGTTAGACTGGTTGGCTCAGACCAGACCTGGGATCAGCAACCTCAGTACTTGAGATCTGGCTAGGGAAGAATACAGAGCCAAGACTCAAACTCTAAGAGAACATTTATTTATAAAATCACAGAGGTGGAAGAGTAATTCATAGAAGAATGGACTTAGGAAGCAAGTTATAGAGGTAAAGGAAGGCCCCTATAACTTGGAAATGAGGAAAGTAATGGCAGTGTGCCCTGGTGGAGGGAGGATGAGCTGGGTCCTCATCCTAAGGGTTTTTAGAGTAGAAATTTTAAGGGAAGTTCCAGGGGAAGATCTCAATAGAATAGTCAGGAGTTTTCCAGGTGTCTATGTCTCCACTGATTGATTGGTCAGTGCCAGGGCATGGGGTCATTATCCTATACAGCTGATCCTGAGGTCACCTATGGGGTTACTTGTCTGGTTTTGTTGCTTTTCTGGGCCTGGAGCTGAAAAACAACTGAGGCCTAGGTGTTGTCTCTAGGAAGGAAATGTCAGGGGGTCCAAACCGAATGACCACTGATATGCTAGGACAGGAAAGGTCATCCTAGGGGTGAGGTCCCATCCTACAGTTATCCTTTGTTAGGCACCTGAGGCTTTCCATCCTTGTGACCTTCTGCAACTAGTCCATCATCCTTACTCTGCTCATGTCTGTCAACTGCCTACCACAGAGGTAGAGATGGTGGAAGAAGAAACGATATGCCTTCTCTGTGGAAAAGTAGATCAGGTCAACTCCTGCCCTCCCTTATTTCAGGCAGGGAGGCCTTGCAGAGCATGGAAGTCATCCTAAAAGGACCTTTAGAAGTCTAAAAACTTTGATTTTTTTCCCTGAAACATCTTGAGAAATTCTGCAACCTCAAAGATGTATGGAGAGAGATACAATAAAATGTTAATTACAACTATTTCTGTGGAAAGGGGTTGCAAATAGTTTAATTTCCTCTAGAGTTTTCTATAGTCCCTCGTTGTCTACTAGAAGTATATGTTGAATTTTTATAATCAAACAAAAATATGAAGCATCCATATATCCTCAACCTATTCCCCAGTTACAATAAAATATAATGACACAGGTATTTAAATAATGTCAAATTAAAATGTACATTCAATCAAAGAACAAAAGGCTAATTCAAAGGTGAGTTTTAAAGTACTATAGAATAATATCTTTGGAATTAAGGTGAAATTTTATATATACGCAGACATCCTATAATTTAGATGTTGTTTATCTATGTTTATGGTGTTTTTAAAAGCAGTTTACTTCCCTAGCAAAGCTAAAGCTAACATTAAGCTAATTTGCATTCCCTGAGCACATGCCCTGGTGAGCACTTGAAGGAAATTGACCTTGGGTAAAACATTTAAAAAAAAAAAAAGCCTCATCTCCACATAGATAATGAAGAACTGATTCCAGGAGTTGTCAGACACCAGCATGAACCAGAACCCGTGACAACTCTCAAGTGGTGTCATTTGTGAAAACTCACATTTGCACCAGGGATAATAGCTAAAGGCTTAATGCCAGTCAAAATGTAAAACAAAGCCCGGGAGGCAGAGAGCACCTGAAAAAGTACTGTACATGATGAAAAATCATGCTGATTAGCATGCATCCAAGAGCTGAACATCACAATGAATAATTTCAACATCTTATATCACAAATCCTTTCTTTCTACTCTCCTTTCTTCCTGCTGTCCATGGCGTTTTTCTTCTTTCTTCTCTCTTATCCCAACCACATTGCATAAAGGATCTAAGGTTTATAAGGAAACATAAAATGAAATTGAAAATTAAAGTAAGTCACAAAAAGTAGGGCTCCAAAACAAGGGGAAAATAGATCGTAATTACCCGGGTCATAGTTCTCACCCACGTGGGTAATTTTGGCCCTGAACTTCTTCGTGGCCAGAAGTACACAACCCATGAAGATAAAATATACCTGTGCCTTTAAGAACTGAAACTTTTCTCACTCTACCCTTATTTTTCTTTTTTAACACCATGGATAATATTCACTGGCATAGAAAGCTGCCCATACATGGTCCACTTAGGCAATCTCACACTGTGATAAGAGCTCACTTACATTGATGCTTACTGTGTTTCAGGCACTCCACTAAGCACATTATACACATTCTTCCATTTAGTCCTCACAAAGCATGATGTGAAACTCACCAATAGAAAACAGTAAGTAGCAAAAGCATGGTTGAACCTAGGTCTATTACACTTAGAAGTTTACCCAGGTTCTCATCACTACTTAATAGATGTCTGGAAGGAAGGTCATAAAACTTCCAAATTGGATACCACTGCCCAGTAAAAATTGAGTGATATTGGTAGTGGTAGTGATGGAAATGTTACTATTACTATAAAGTAGTTCAAAAATTTGCAAAAGCATACAGAAAAATAAATGCACACCTATGTAGCCACCCCCAAAACATTATAAATCTTGGCATTTTGCTCTATTTCTTCAAAAAAAATTTTTAATTATTTTTATTTATTTATTATTTTTCTTCAAATTTTTTTAAATGCAGTAATAATTGAGATCCTTCATCCTTCTTGTCACATAGTGAGCCCAAGTAAGAAAGCAGACAATGTCTTCAACAACATTTCTACAACAACATTTTTCACAAGAATCCTTAGGAAAGTCAAGCATAACCTAAAAATGGACTTCATCACAAACAATTTCACAGGCAGTGGACGGGGGAAAAGGCTGAAATGGTACAGCTTTCTGATATTCTGGCCTGGTTTAAGGATAAAACTAACTCCAAAAAAATTGAATAAGCTGTATGTTATTTGAATGACTGTAGCATATGTTTGGGTGTTTTGATGAAAGTTAGACAATAGGGAGTTCAGGGATATGTCCTCTGGCACTAATATTTAGAATCTATATTTTCTAAAAATCAAATGCACATATGTTAAGCATATATTATTTTGGCTTTCGTTAAACTGGAGGACCATCCTATTTTTACCAAGAAGATGGTCACAAATTTCCTGCAAGCAAAAAAAAAAAAAAAGGACTTTCTTTAGAAATTCTTTCAAGTCCCCAGGAACAAATAATGACTAGTTCCCAAATTCTTCTACCACATAGACCATGACTAGTTATTTCCACCAGGAATTTTCAAAACAAATATTCAAAAAAATTCAATGACTTCTGTCTTTTAAAATAAAGATAATTATTTATTACCTGCTATTAATCAGAATTTCAACCAGATTGTATAAAACCAGTTGCATCAATGTCTAATTAAACTATGTATTGAGTATGAATCATAAAAATGTTCAGAGAATTATCACCTACAGCAACAACAGTATGTGCTAAATGCTAGGAATAAAAGAAAGATACAAGCATTATGATAAAAACAGTTGCTATGACAAGTTAACCTGAAATCTCAATGACTCATCCCAATAAAAGTCTGTCTTATATCAGATATCATTTTAGAAAAGGAAAGTCCTGCGGTCTCTAGTAGGGAGGAAATCATGCTGGGTAGGCATTCTGAGGACCCATGGCCACTAATCCTTCTCATATCCCTTGGCAGTGGTCTGTTTCCTTGATTTGGTCAAATTCTTGTCCATTACTTGCCTGGCTCTCCATGGCTCCATACTCTGGGAGGCTCTTCCTCTTCCAAGATTTGCCATGGCCACTGCTGAATGGAGTGTTCCAATGATGCCTTCCTTGAAGCTGGGTAGCCCTGAGGGTTTGTTTCCTGCAGTTTTCAATTATACTAAGGGTTGTTTTATACTCTTAAGCCCTTTATAGGTCAGACCTCTTTCTAGTCTCTTTTTTAGCATAATACCTTCAAAACCTAAGTTGCTTTCTGATCTATTTGTTGAAGTTTGTGTATATACACCCTACATGTTTTCCTAGATGTAAATCTTCAACCCACATAATTATTTGCTTCCTAGTGCCAATGCCTCTCTTTCAAGGTCATGGGAGCTACCTTGAGGCCATCTGAAACAAAAGGCTTGGGTAAAAAGGAAACACTCTTAATTTTAACTTCACCCTTGGGCTGAGTCAGTTTGCTGAGCTAAGAAATATTAGCTAAATATTTGACTAAATATTTTGTTAGTCAAAAATGTTAGTTTTATTTCTTACTCTCTGATGAAGGCTCAAAAATTTTGCTCTTTCTCTGGGCCCTTTTACCAATATTTGGAAACTGGCTAGTTCTTTTTGTAACTCATTCCTCTCTTGCCATAAGCAGCCAAAAGAAGCTGACACCCATGAGCATTCCTGCTGTTTTGAAGCTATAGGTTACAGGCACTTACTCTGTCTCCCAGGTTATGTGAGGTGACAGTTTTACAAAATATTGCATGCCATCATCATAAGCTGATAAGTAGTTGTTTGTACTAATGTCAGAAGATGATAGAATAACAGGTATAGTAGCTCATTGCTATAACTATAAGGTCTCTAAGAAAAGGTAGGACACTGACAAATGGGGCTAAAGGAGTCAAACACACTCCCTCCCTCTCCCCCTTGTGATGGAGTTCAGGGAGGAACAGAGAGCGTATGTGCTCCAAAGGAGAACACATTGCTAAACAAAGATGCAGGAATATGAGTACTTTGTAGATTTATCCTCTTTTTATCCCGTAAGTTGAAAAGACCACCACTGGAAAAGGCTCAGTGACAAGTATTACCTGGAGAAATACTAACTCTGAAATAGGTAACATCAGATGATTCATAGTCCTGTATAGATACTGAATGCTATAAAACCAATAGTCTGGGGCATATGCAGAATTTTGTCACAAATTGTTAGAGAGACAAATCCCACATATATGATTAATCTATGACAGTCATATTCAGGCCAGAATATCAGAAAGCTGTACCATTTCAGCCTTTTCATAATCAGAAGCAGATAATAGAATTCTGGTTGTCAGGGAAATGTGGTATATTAGTCAAGAGGTACAAAATTTTGGTTGTACAAGATGAATAAGTCCTGGAGATCTGTACAGCACAGTGCCTATGGTTAACAATACTGTCTTGTGTACTTAAATGTCTTTGAAGAGAGAAGATCTTAAGTATTCTTATCTAGTAATAATAATACTAATAAAGAAAAGGGCAGGAGGAAACTTGTGGGGGGAATGGATATGTTTATAGCATAGATTGTGATGATGGTTTCAGGTGAGTATCTCCAAACTCACCAAGTCCTATGCCTTGATTATATACTGCTTTTTGTACATCAAAAATAAGTAAATAATATAGACAGCAACAGCAATGAAAAATTGTCATAGGAATTGTATTAGCAGTAAGATGAAAAGTAATTCAAATTTGGGCTTCTAGGGAAGCAATGTATGTTAATGACATGAAACATTGATGGGCAGAGACCACAAACACCATTTTCTGTGTGTGGAGAACTGGTCAGTTGGAAGGCATTTCAAGTAACCTCCTCTATCCAAGAAAGACTCTCTGCATAGGAAGGGATTTAAGGATCGTGTTATGTAGGTCTCCAAACACTTTCATAAGATCCTTCATTGATATGTTCAACCTTATGATTTGGGAAAAGCTAAAGCTCTTAGGCCCATGAAGGAGCTGGGAAAACAAAGATTAAGGGGATTTAGGTGATTAAGAAGGTCCCAGTGCCCACAAGAGGCAGATTCCTTCTTCACTGGCCAGTCATTGCTCATACCATTGACTCAGTCACCTTTGCAAGCAGTCAAGGGATCAAGGCTCAGCCTGGATAGTTTGCTTTATAGACTTTTGAAAATGTTTAAGAGGTTTAAATAAAACTAAGTCTTTGGGGTTGTTCATGTTTTGTTTGGAGTCAATTAGGGTAGCAGTGGGAGACAGTGAGTAGCATGCTTGTCTGATAACTGTTTAGACCTATGTTGTATTTAGAGACAGGAAGGTAGAGAAAGCAGTCTGGAAGGTGATGAGACTATCTTCTCCATGGCTCAGAAAATGCTACCTGCAGCTGGGAGGTGACGCAGGCAGGTTAAAAGTATCTTTAGGAAAAGAGGTTAATAGAACAGCTTCTTAAAAATTGTTAGATCTGCTAATAAAGATTGTGTAATTTTTTTTCTCAAGAATATTTATAAAGATACCAGGAATTCCATCTCATCCCAATAACTCTATTAGAGCAATAATCCTAGTATCCTAATATATAAAAACCCAAAGTCCATAACATCCAAAACAACCAAAGACTCAAACAAATACCAAAAGTCAGTCCTATAGTCAGTGCTGGGTTGCACTGACTGCCAAGGAGACTGCGAATCGGGCCCAGAGAGGCCCAAAGAGAGAGGTAGGGTCTGATTCACAACCTTTGTAGCAGCTGTTGATCAGCCGTTGCCTTCTCTCTTTCTGAGCTTCACCAGCAGCTGCACTCTGTTTTTCTCTGGGCCTCCACGGGAGCTGCTGATCAGCCCCACCTCTCTGATCAGGCCCAGAAATAGGCTTGGAGACGATGACTGGCATAGGAACAGACCAGTCAGAACCAAGTCTGGGTGAACTGTGAGGAGCCAATGGCTGCTTAGGAGATGGAGTTTTTGATGCTGACTGGCATAGAAACTGACCAATCAGAACCAAAATGGCCGGCAGGGGAAGGCAGTTGGGGGCATTCAGGCAGGCAGAGGCAGTTAGGGGCCATCAGGCCAGCAGGGGTGATATCAGGCCAGCAGGGGAGGGCTGTTGGGGGCGAGATCAGGCCAGCAGAGGAGGGCAATTGTGGGCAACCAGGCCAGGAGGGGAGGGACAGTTGGGCAACCAGGCTGGCAGGGGGGATAATTGGGGCTAATATCAGGCAGGCATGGAAGAGCCATTGGAGGCAAGATCAGGCCGACAGGAGAGGGCAGTTAAGGGTGATCAGGCAGGCAGAGGCAGTTGGGGGCATGATTAAGCTGGCAGGGGAGAGCAGTTGGGGGTGAGATCAGACCCACCAGGGAGGGCAGTTAGGGGCAATCAGGCAGGCAGAAGCAGTTAGGGGTAATCAGGAAGGCAGGCAGGTGAGCAGTTAGAAGCCAGCAGTCCCAGATTGTGAGAGGGATATCCGTCTGACTGCTGGTTTAACCTTACCCGGCAATCAGACATCCTCCAAGGGGTCCCCAATTGGAGAGGATACAGGCTGGGCTGAGGGAACCCCCTATGCACACACTCTGTACACGAATTTTGTGCACCGGGCCACTAGTCCCATATAATAAAGAGTTAATATGCTAATGGTCATCACACCATCAGACTAACAACTGATCAGCAGGAGGTTGTGTGCACAGCTAGTTGCGGCATGAATACATGGGTGGACAGGGACTTGATGCTTCTTCCTTCCAGACAAAACCTCAGTGGCTGCCTGAGGCTCAGGAAAGCCACATTTGGCATCTGCCACTGCCCAGGGCCAGCCTGAAGTTCAGGCAAGCTGCAGATGGCTGCCGCTGCTCCCAAGGCCCAAAGCTCAGGCAAACTTCATTGGCTGTGAGGGACGAGACTCAGGCAGCCACATAGCTGGCAGTGGCAGTACAGAGGCATGATGGGGGCATCGCCTTCCCCTCATCACTGGATCGCCTCCTGCAGAGGGAGGCCAGAGGCAGCAGCAGCGAAGGGGTGATGAGGACAGTGCCTTCCCCTGATTGGCTGTGGGGAGCAGGCCTAAGCCATCAGTAGGACATCCCCTGAGGAGTCCTGGACTGTGAAAGGAGGCAGGTCAGGCTGAGTCCCCTCCCCTGGGCCTCTAGTAATACTAATAACAGTAATAGTAGTAACAGTAGTAATAGTAGCAGTAGTAATAGTAGTAGTAGCAGTAGTAGTAGTAGTAGTAAGGGTAACTAACGTTTCTTGATTGTGCTATGAACCAATCCCTTTTCTTAGTGCTTCAAAGGATGTACTTCATGTAACTCGCATGCCTATGAGATAGGTACCATTATTCCCATTTCACAGATGATTTAACAGAGAAGTTAGCAGGGAGTAGAGCTGAGGCACAAATCCAGGTCTGCCTGATTCACAAGCCCAAACTCTAAACACTGGTCTCCAACTGGACATGGATTAGTTAGGCTGCTCAGTTGCAATAGAGGATCCTTCCTCAAATAGGCCAGCACATCTGCCTAATTAGGAAACCAAATTAGAAAACTTGACTTGGCATGAATTTTGCTGTGGGAAAGAAGAAATTTCCCTCTACCTTTCCAGGTTCTGCCAGCTGGTCTAATCATTAAACCTACATGAGGCAGACTAACAAAAGAAAATAACCAAATTTAATTACATACATATGGGAACTCTACATACATGAGAGAGTCAGAGATCCCCCTCTATGAGAGGTTCAGAGACAGAAAGTTAAAATGAGGTATAAATGGCATTTTGAGCTAAGGAGTAATGTTAGATGCCTCAGGCTTTAGAAAGAAGGAGGGTTGTTCTCAGATGGATAAGAAGAGAAGATGTTCAGTAATCAGATATATGCCCTGCCATATAAATAGGTTTAAAAAAAAAGGTTATCTCTGGTAATAACTCTTATGATGGACAAGGCCCCCAATTTAGATTCTTCTAGATAGTTAAGGGAGGGAGTTTCTCCTTACCCTGCAAGTCTCCATTGCCTTCAACTCAAAATAATCCACATAGCAAAGTCCCACATCTTGGGGAGCCCTGTTCTAAATCCCTGTTCTATTGATAGAAAAAAAAGTATATAAAAGTATATACATCAATATCTCAGTTTTATAAAACTAATATGATTGGGCCTTTAAAATAAAATATGAATAGTGTTTTGTGCTAAATAAGATATATTACCTATTGCAATTTATGAAAAATTCACTTTTGAAATTTGAAATTAGATGATAGTCTCCTTAGGAAAAAAATAACAATGTAATGGAGGTGAAAACACATTTCTTTAAAAGAAATGACTGAGTGACATTTGCTGAGTGTCATAAAATTGTAACTTTATAAGTGAAAAGAACTAAGAAGTCCAACTTCAAGGTCAGCGTTTTATTGCCACACAAAACAATTCCACATCAGATCTTGAAGTAAACATGAACAGCACCTCCTGTTCTTTCTATTTCAGCATCCTTCCTTCTCTGGTAACATAGAGCCTGGATTGAAGTTAGACATTGAAACTCAGATGAATTATTAAAAAACACGTGCCTTTATTACCTTTCGACTTTCTGCCAATAAAGAACAATAAAGAAAAAGTAGATAGCTGTAAACACTCCTGAAAATTTTAATATCAGAGGTTGTTAAAGCCTTTATTAAAGAAAATAACACTGTTTGGAAGTATTTAATCTTTTTAGGGATGTCAGAACAAATAAAGAAAATTGACCTAGCTAGCCTAAGGCCATTTTCTGGAAATTACATTTACTATAACTTCTTGCCTGTGGCTAATTTAGTGTTTATCTACTCTGGATGATGAACTCACAGCCTTGGTGTGCACTACAGCGTGCTTGACAGGAGGGAGGTGAATTCAAGAATAATGATGAGCCCTTTCAAGGCTCCACTTCTCCCTTTCCAGAAACACTCTGAGCCACTTAGTCTCTCTTGGGATTCTGAGCAAGTAATTACTACCTCCCCTTCCACTCTGATGGAAGACTGACTCATTACATTTAATTCTGTGGAGGGAATAAGTCAGTATGTTATTAGCTTCTTATATCATTACAAGGGTTTAATTCCATAGAAGATATCTGGGAAGAGAAGACAGAGGATATAAAATTGGAAACTTCAGTTTGGTCTCTGTGCGAGTCAGAGTTTGTTCTTTTTTCAGTATTTCCATGTATCCAGAGATGCCTATTCACAATTGAGATACACCCCAAAAACCACATAACCTCATTAAGTTTTTTGTAATTTGGTTTTAGGTTGGGCTATAGGTGCTTGGCCCTTGTAAGGGTATTATAGCAAGTTTGCCTTGTTTACTTCTGAACGGAGAACAGAACTATATGGTGAAGTGTCTCCAAAAAAGAGAAAGTGGATACACAGTTATTAGTTCCCAGGATACCTCCCCCTGCCAGTGCCTTCAAAGCGACCTACATCTATAAACTGAGGCCAGCTCTTCACTTAGAGGGTTGGGCACCCTGTATATAAAGAAACAAATTCTAATAAACTGAACAATAAAGATAAAAAAAAGAAACAAATTCTGAGTGTGCAGTGGAGATGTGGTGAAGGTCCCCCTGGAGAAGGTAAAATGTTCTCAAGATGGTTTGGGACTGTTCCATCAACCATGCACCTTTCTTACATTGAAAACCATATGAGGATCACTAAGAATTTAACTCAATTACATCTCATTACCATAATCTCTTACCCATGATACACTACCCAGCCCACCACATTTTGGAAAAATTCTAAGCAGCACCCATTCCTTAAGCCTGGCCTGGACGAAGTTAGGTTGTCATCAGCACCATACCATGAGACTGCTTTCTGATAGGAGGTGACACTGAGATAAACTTAACCTCATTCAAAATAAATTCAAAGAGAATCAATAGTTTCTGGCTACAAATGAAAGAAATTCAGGTAGACAGTGATGAGTTGGTGGGGCAGGAGGGATGAACAAAGTGTGTCTTTTACCGTTAAGTAGTTATATTAAGGTAGGAGAGAAAAGATGAATACACTCTCCAAATACATTTCTCCAGATAGTAGAAACCTGTTCTGCCTCAGCTTCCTCTAGAAGAGATGTATCAAGTTGGTCTCCCTATCAACATGCAAATAGTAGAAAGGGGGTATGTCAGAAGGAAGTATTAGCAGTTTGGGCTGGTAATTGAACCATAGCTCATAAAGAGAGATTTCCTTTGAGGGTGGTGTGAGTCTAAGCAGAGACCCCCATAGAACTGGGTGACTACATTCATAGGTTGTCACTAACCCATAAATAAAATGAAGTCCTTATTGGCAGGCTCTTCTACTTTGTAACTCTGTGTTTTCTGGCAAGTTACTGAACTCCCTGTTTCCTTATTTGTGAACTAGGAATAAGGCTGCCTATTTTAATGGAGTTAGTGAGTGTTAAGTGAAAATACATAAGAAAATATCTAGCATAATCCAACTGCCAATAAATGCTACTTCCCTTTCCTCCTTGCCAATTCCCTTCTCTTTCTTAAAAGGAGAAAGAGAGAGAGAGAAGGAGAAAGAGAGAGAGAGAGAGAGAGAGAGAGAGAGAGAGAGAGAGAGAGAGAGAGAGAGGAAGGGAGAGAGAGAGAGAGAGAGAGAGAGAGAGAGAGAGAGAGAGAGAGAATCAACCAAGTCATTTCAACATGGCCTTCAGATCCATGGAGATCAACCCATGGAGCAAGTCCTTGGCACCTAATAGGCAGACTGTGTGACTGTTGCCTCCATGAGCCACAGTCCAGCAGAAGGAACCACCAACCACACAGACATGAACCAAGGCCCAACTGAAGTGTGAGGTTCTGCTGAGGAAACACAATAAAGGGACAAAATAATCACCGTAGGGGGTGTAGGGAGGAAGCTATTAGAAGGTGGGAGCACTGCCTTCTCTTACTTACCTTTTGCTATAGGAATTTAAAGTTTACTCTTCTGCAATTCTTAAAAATTATACAGAGAAACTAAGAAAAAAATAGCTCAACCCATCCTGCTCATCTGATCAGAAATTTAAAAAAAGACACATAATGAATATGTCAGCACTTCCAAGGTTTTCATTTTTTTTCTAAAGCAGTTTCATCTGCACATGAATTATGCAGGGCTGGACGGGACCTCCATTCCTCCACACCAGAAAAATGTGTTTACTCCACTGTACGTTTCTTACAGCTCAATGGGAAAGCAGTCGCAATGCAGTTTCTGATCCAGCTCAGGGTTTTCGATGTCACTTCTCTTTCCTTCTCTAGCACATAGCCAAAGCTTATAAACCCAGTGTCGCAGAGTTCATTTTTTTCTTCCAAGCACATTAAACACATAAATCATATCTAAGAAAGAAGATAAGGTTCCTAGATTTCTATTTTGTCTGGCATGAAAACCAGAGTTCAATCTGAGAGGCATTCTATTGTTATATCCATCTGCGGAGCACTGAAATCTCTCTCAGAGCTTGTAATTCTCAAAGCTATTTCTTAGTACAATAGGCAGAGAGAGTTGTTTCCCATGCACAAGTAACTGAAAGCAAACTCCGGTCTCACATAAATTTTTCTTCACCCTGAAAAAAATAAGTGAATCTCAACATGAGGTCCGGAGTTCTGAAGGGTCACCTACTGCCCTGTACTCAAGAGAGAGAGGGAGTGTTAGCCTTGAGACTGAGCGAGAGTTTTGATGGACCGGGTAGCCTGGAGCAGATCCTGAGCTAGTGTTAAGATGCCCTCTAGTGGTCATTAGTCATAACTAGTGTTGTGATAGCAATGGCACTTGGCATTGCTTACATATATGGAAGCCTGCCCTTTTGTTCAAAGGATACAGCTGGGGGGTTTTGCTTAGCCTTGCATATCTCACAGCTCTGGCAATGGAGAGAGCCTCAAGAAGGGTTTGCTGAGTGACTGAATAAATGAATGAATGGAGTTGCTAAGTCATGCATTCTGAGCACACTCCGTGTGTCTGATGCTTGTTAGAGTGCACGGATCCTTTCCACTCTCTAAGATATATTTGATTTGCAGTTCTCCCTCCATCATTACTTAGTGAACGAAAAGAATTAACTCTACTCTCACATGTTTGAGATGAGGAAACATTGTTATTGTCATTAGCTAGTTATTGGTAGAAAAGGAAGCAAAGGGGGAGAAATTGTTGAGCATTATATTCAGCTGGAAAGCAGAGGCCTATTTACTACAGCTTCACACTCCCCCAGGAAACCACCAGTCCATTCCCCGAGGATCACTGGGGAAAGGGATAGAACGAAAGGTAAACAGTGCAGTAAAGTCAAAATATCTCAGGGGGAGGTACAAACCATAGAGGCCTGTCAGTACGGGCAGGGGGGGGGGGGGGGGGGTGGTCCTTGGCTAGGCAGCAGAACCCAATGCAAGCTCTGGAAATCTTGGGAAATAAATTGGTTAAAACCATAGGGAGAACACAGCAGATGCTCCGGCTCTTGCTCTCACTCATCTAACAGGCTTTCAGGCTGAGAATCATCTCAGTCTATTTTATTACTCTCTCTCTCTCTTTCTCTCTCTCTCTCTCTCTCTCTCTCTCTCTCTCTCTCTCTCTCACACACACACACACACACACACACACACACACACACACACGGCTGAGTCACAAGAAATAGAGTGAATGCTCTTCTCTCTCACACGTCATTTCTCCAAATGTTTTCTATTTCCCATTCCCCACCTCTACTAAATCCTCCCTCCCCACCTTCTACTTCTTGGAACAGGCTCCAAACATAGCTGTAACAAAATTGAATGTTTTCAGGGAGCTGCATTTTCCTGCTTTCTATATGTTAGCAGAACTGGCCGTCAAGCTGAGTTTCAGGCCCATGGCATGTTCCCACATTCTGAAGACACTCTGTATGTACCAGATTTCTGGATGCATGTTTCCACTCTTCCACCTGGAACAGGACTTGAAGGATGTGGCTTTCAGGCCTCTGATAATGCCATTGTTTACACTCCCTTCTGAATATTGTTATTGCTGCCAAAACCTCCTGGCAAAGTAATATCAATAGAACTCCTGTACTAAAAAGGATGTGTTTGCAGAGGTGTTTTTTTTATAACAAGAATTTTAACTATATTACAGTTGAAATCAATAGAAATATAACCTTTCAGCCACATAAAATAAATTAATTTTTATTATTAGTCTTCTCCTGTCATTACAATGTCATGATTGCAAAAGGAACCAGGTCAACTTAAGCTTTATTAAAAGACCATTAAAGAAACAAATTCAAACTCATTTAAATACTGAAGCCAGTGCATTAAAAAGATCAATAAAGTAAGAGCACCTGGGATTGCTTTATTTAAACACCTCTCATATGAGAACCATTCCACAGTCACGATTTTAGCAAATCTATATCCTAGACCAGCCAATAAAGGGAAAATGCTGCTTCATTAAATAGGCTTAGAGCCATAAAGCCCTTAACTTTAATCTGATTAGACATACATCATTTACATTTTCTCTCAGTGTTTTAAATATCATCTGGCAAAGAACCACTGACCAATGTATACTATTTACTTAAAAGCCATTACTTTCATGGTCAGGAGAATGACAATGATAGAAAAATGAAAAATAAGAAACAGGCTTAGACTCTAGTGACAGGGAGTCCTAGGATTGCAGGAAGTCAGGAAATTTTATTCCTAATAACACTTAGCAGGGTACTTTGCACATAATATTGTATAATGCTAATGTGTATTGAACTGAATATTTATTGCTGACTCTAAGCATGGGCTTGAGTTAGGCACAAACCTCTTGTTGCCTCAGTTTCCCCCTACCTGACTATAATAATATCCTTTCTACCTCCTTCCCTAGATATGAGAACAAAAATGATTGTCACAAACCTCTTCAAGTTTTTTCTTATAAACTATAATGTAAATTACAAATTTTATTTGTAGTATTGGCTTAGAATAATTTTAAAATCAGAATGGACCATATGGACCATTAATTCCAACCCCCAACCTAACTTAGAATCTCCACCTGCCCCTGCCTAACATCCCCAGATATAGAACACATGATACTCTTCTTTTTTAAATGCCATCTAGGGTGCTTTTCTAATTCAGAAAAGAACACAAAGGAAAATTAAGTTTGCTTGAGAGACCCATTTAAAACCAGTTTCTCCATTTTTCCACTTAACCTCTCTTGCCCACTCAAGGACATGACAGTTCTCTGTCTTCCCTATCTTCTGGCTCATTCCCAACAGCAAACAAACCCGTGATTGTTTCTCCTACTTAAAATAAAATTTTCTCCTGGCCCCACTTTCCCCATTTCTTCATTTTTATACAACCACGTGTTAGTTTGACCTGTTCCATACCTTTGTATACATCATAGAGTATATGTAATCTTTTATGTCTGGCTCCTTGCACTCTGCATGGTAGTTCTGAGATTCATTCTTGTTGTTGTGCATGTTGTGGTTGTATTTTAATTGCTGCATAGTATTGCATATAAGACTATACTTCCATTGGTCTATTCTTTCATGTGTTAATGGACATAGAGATCATTTCCAGTTTGGGGAATTGTGAACACACCTGTTAGGAATATTTGCATGCTTATGTAGTTGTGGACATGCTTTTTTCGTTTTTCTTGAATAAATATCTGGCAATGGGATTAATGGGTTGCATGGTATGGCTATGCTTAACCTCATAAGAAATTGTTTTCTATTTTATGTTCCCTTCAGCAAAGATCCATATAACCACCAGTATTTGATATTGTCAGTCTTTCTCATTATATCCATTCAAGTGGGCACATAGTGGTATCTAATCTTGCTTTAGCTTTCGTTTTCATTTCACTGGTGACTAGTGGTGTTGAGTAACTTTTCATGTGCTTATTGACCAATTGGTAAATATTTTGTAAAATGTGTCTGATTAAGTCTTTTGTCCTTTTTTTTTTTTTTTTTGGACTATTGTCATTTTACTCCTGAGTTATGGAAGTTCTTTACGTATTCTGGACAGGGGTTCATTGTCAGATGCATGTATCATGATGATTTTCCCTTACACTTCCTCATGTATCCATTCCCAGTCAGGTTTTTGCCCACTCTCCTAAAGCTATTCTCCTCAAGATCATCAATGACTTCCTCACTTTAATTCAGTTCTCATATTATTCCACTTACTAGTAAAGGTGATATGCAATATAAGTAATCCCTTGCCTTTGAGAACACCATCCTCTTCTTATTTCCTGCCTTGTTGACCCTTCTGTTCAGTCTCCTTTTACTAACCATTCTTCAGTTAGCATACTTATGGGCTCAGTCTTTAGTCCTTATCTCTTTTCTGTTTTTATGGACTCCTCTGATGACTTTAAATTTTATCTATATGCCCTAAACTCCCAAATTATTACCTCAACCTAGAACTTCATATTCATAAACCAAACTGACTACTGGATATCTAAGCAACTATTTGGATGTCTAATACACAGTTCAAACTCAGTACCTTCAAGCTGACCTCCTGTCCTGCTCCCTGCTCTCACTGTAGCCTTTCCAGCTACTTGGGTGTAAAACTAATGGGATGTCACTAGACATCATTCTCTTCCTCTCACACTTCACGTTCAGTCTGTCAGAAAATCATATTAGCTCTACTCTGAAGACATCCACATTCTGACCACCTCATCACATCCAGAGCTGCTGCACAGCCCAAGCCTCTGTCAGAGCCCCTGGCCGCAGTTCCCTCAGAGGGCTCTGTACTTCCTCCCTCACCCCTGCACCTGCAAGCTACACACCAACTACACATCTTTTCAAATGGACTCAATTCGTGTGATTCCTCTGTCCAAAGCCAGCACATGGGCTTCATTTTTTCAGAGGAAGAGCCAAAGACCTTGTAATGGCTTGCAAGGCCCTACATGGATATGCCTATGTCTACTCCTGACCTCACCTCCTGGGTCTCTTCTCCCTGTTCATGGCACACTGACCCAACTGGCTTCATTGCCAGGAAGTTCCCACTGTGGGGAACTTGCCCTGGCTGGTCTCTCTGACTGGAGTGTCCTTTTCTTGGACACTTGTATGGCTGACTTTGGTATATTCTTTACATCTTTGCTCTGATCTTGATTCACCTTACTTAAGATTGCAATCCAACCCTGCTCCTGTCACCTAAGACTTCTTAGTCTACTCTAAATTTGAGGGTATAGACAGACTCTGTCATTTTCTAACTCATGACATTGTTTTTGCCATGTCTCTCCATACTGAAAAGGAATACATGAAGGGAAGGATTTTTGTTGTTTTGTTTAGTAAGGTATCCTAAGTACAAAATGTGTGAAACACATATGTTCTATTAAAGATTTATTGAGTAAATTAATGACTATTCCTTCAAATTCCTTTCACATGATATACTCTCAGGCCAATTTTGACCCACCCAGTGAGTCCATTCATTTTGCATTAGTCTTGCTCTATCAGCCTCACTCTTCTGTCCTCAGAAGAGGCTGACCTCTTGGCTCCACATGGCCACTGGCTTCTGGTTGAGTTCAGCCAATGAGACCCATCCAAGAAAATGGAAGGCAAGAGGTGAGAGAAATCAGTTTGCATCATATCCACCTCTACTCAGATAAACAGCATGACATTTATAGCATCACATGCACCAAACTACAACTCTTGCCCTATTTGTAGATTCACTGAACAGATATTCCCTGATTTTATTGACAGCCTTATTAAAACTGCCCACACACAGCTCATCCAGGAATTCACACGAACCAAATTTAAACAACCCCTGAAAACATGTGTGTGACAAATCAAGGTTACAAAGGCAAATAAAAACTAAGATAGGAAAACTCGATCCTATTTGTCATACATATATTGTTTCTCATTCATGTCTTTATTCTTTTCATGTAATTACTAAAAAATGTGCCATTACATCATTTTAGCAACATTATATTTGTTAATTAATACCTATTTTCAAAACTGACCAATTCTAATTTTATTTTTCACTTGAATTCTTTGTTTTCTTCCTCCTTTTTTCCATCCTCTATTTATTTTTCCTTATTCATGGAAGGTCATTTTACAATTTAGCAAAATGTGTTTGCCTTGAAATCATCAGAAAAAATATGCCATGTGAAGTGATTTAATTTATGTTAATTATGTTAATTACTGTGTAAACCATCCATTATGCCTAATGATTAAATTTGATGGTTATTCAAGTGATTTGAGACATAAAATTGTATAAAAACCATGAGCTACATTCATACCATATCTCTAAGAAGGAAATTAGAGGTAAAATTACTAGTATCTATAATAATTAAAGCATAATATGCTAATTAGACCAGACAGCTGAATGACCTTCTAGACATCATTCCAGATGTCCTTCCGGATGAAGCCGTGATGGCAGGGGCCAAGGCAGAGGTGGTTAGGGGCTATCAGGCAGACAGGCAGAGTGGTTGGGGGTGATCAGGCAGGCAGGTAGATGAGCATTTAGGAGCCAGCTGTCCCAGATTGTGAGAGGGATGTCCAACTGCCAGTTTAGGTCCTGGGGGATCAGGCCTTCACTAATGGTCAGACATCCCCTGAGGGATCCCAGATTGCGAGAGGGTGCAGACTGGGCTGAGGGGCCTTCCCCATGCATGACTTGTGCACCGGACTTCTAGTTGCTTTATAAACAGCTTCTGAATTGTCTTGTATGATAATGCCAGCATCTAAAAGGGTTCAGGAATCTGGAGAAGGTGCTGTGGCATAAATTAATAAAGAAACTAGAAATATAATATAAATTTGTAATTCACGGGGGAACCAGAGGAGGGCTTAGCTTCAGTAACCAAGTTCCTCAAATCTCTGGACCCTTAGCACTTTTATTAACATAAATTGCCCTAAGACAAAGTAGATACACATATCAAAGGCTAAGATTTAGTATACAGCAGGCATTGTTTGTTTGGGGGGAACTGCCTTCCACTGTTCAGGTGTTTGGCCAGCAGGAGGCAATAACATGTAGATTAAAATGCTCTCAGCTGTCTGGCAGCAAGCAATCATTTATGCATCTTTTTCAAGTTTGGGGACATGCTTTTCGGCTATTCCAGTAGGTAATAACATATGATTCATCCCTGCTGAACAAGCCCCAAGTTCCATCAACCTTTTGATGAAGCTTTTTGCATTTATGACCTGCTGGAATTAGCCTGCAGCAGTACGAGTCAAAACACAAACCTGAAGTCCTACATATTTTCTGACTAGATTCTTGAAAAAAAATATATAAATTTTGTAGCCATTTATGCTCTAAAAGTCTTTGAAATTAATGGTACTTCATCTATGAAATGAGAATTTATCATTTTATTCATTGATATTTATAAAAATATATACAATTTATTAATACAAAATCAGGTTTTAAAAAAAAAAAACAGTTTTTGAAAACACTTTCTGCTTTAAGTTGTATTCAGGGGTTCTCCAGTAGGTGGAGTATTAGACCCAGGAAAGTGGATCACCTTTTAAAAGCTAACTTTTTCTTTTTACTATTTTGAAAATTTTTAATATACTAAAACATAAATCACCTAAAAGGCTCACGAATTCTTTTAACTGCATCCATTCTGCAGAATTTCAAATGTACTAGACCTTAAGAGGAGGTAAATTGTATTGATTGCATTACCATAATAATGACAGGTTAGAGACAAGAGGAAGCACTTGGAATGACTCCCTTTTTAAAACTTATCAAGCCATGAAACCTCCTAACATCTTTGAAAGAGAAGTAATGCACAGATACAGCAAAGATAGCTGTCTCTTCAATTCTTTATTTCTCAAGCATTTCTGGAAAGGAACATTCCTCGTGAGTTTAATATTGGTTCAAGGCTTATGCTACCACTTCCCATCTGTGAACTTAGGCAGAGCACTAACTCTCTCTGGGACCTCACTTCCTCTCCTGCATTGGTGGGGGAAAGTGATAAACTAGCTGTTTCTAAGGCTTTTTCTTGCTAGAACTTTTCCAACTAATCCTGATCTTTTCCCAAGTAAACTTGACCTTTATGTAAACGCTTTTGGCCTAGTGCATGAAATTTGTGCACATTAAAAGGGAATTAGATAGAAGAAATATTTTAATATTGCTATTTGCCCTTTCTCTACAATAGAAGTATCAGAGATTAAAGAAAATTAGTAAAATATATATGAAAATTGTCCTTCTGTCAGAGTCTGGGATGTGCCACAGGACTCAGAGTTAAGTCCCTGCCCACCTGCACTGCCTCAAAATCATGTGAGACCCAGACCCAGCTGGCCCCACCCACATTGGGTGAGATCCAGACCCGGCCAGCGTCAAACCCGCCAATCGGGGGGGCACAGCGTCAGGGCCCCCATCAAGCCTCGCAGGGTAGGGGGCATGGCTTCAGGTCCCCTAGTGCACCCTCAAGTCCCTTGGCCCAGGGCCAGGGCGTGGGGCATGGTCTGAGGTTCCCTGGCCTGGCACCAAGGCAGGAGGCACACCTGGAGATCCCCTGTCAAGCCCTGCTGAGCAGGGGGAACAGCCTCAGGTCCCCTGGCCTGGCAATAGGGTGGGGGGTGCAGTCTGAGGTTAAGGTCCCCCATCAAGCCCCACCAGGTGGGGGATACAGCCTGAGATTCCTCATCAAGCCCTGCTGAGCAGGGGGCACAGCCTCAGGTCCCTGGTGCCAGGAGGGGGTTGCAACCTCAGGTCCCCCATCAAGACCTGCCTAGTGGGGGACACGGCCTGAGATTCCCTCATTAAACCCTACTAGGTTGGGAGGGCGTGGCCTGAGATCCCCTGGCCTGGGGTGGGGGGAGCAGCCTGAGGTCCCCTGTCAAACCCTGCTGGGCAGGGGGCACAGCCTTAGGTTCCCTGTCAAGCCCCGCTGGGCAGGGGGCACAAGTCTCAGTTCCCCCGGCCTGGCCATGGGGCAGGGTTGTGGCCTCATGTTCCATGAAACATTGCTGAGTGGGGTGCAGCCTGAGATCCCCCATCAAGCCCTGCCCAGCAGAGGTTGTGGCCGAAAGTCCCCCATCAAGCCCTGCCAGGCGGGAGGTGCAGGCTGGGGTCCCCTGCCCTAGCTCAGCACTACACAGCCTCAGGGCCCTGCTGATTGCTCCTTAAGGCTCCTTATGGGAACTCAGCCTCCACTGTGAGTGCAGCCATCTTGTGTTACAGAAACCTCACCTCTGCTGTGGGCACAGCCATCTTGTGTTATGGAAACCCCACCTCCACTGTGGGCACTGACATCTTTGTGATGGCATGACAGTCAATTTGCATATTCCCTCTTTATTAGATAGTATTTGCTCAGGGCTGAATATTGGGAGCCAAATTGGCTGATACATAAATACATATGGTAGAGACAGCTCTTGTTGTATGGCCTGGGCCTTATAACTGCATCAGGGGGGTTCCCCAAGTCTTGGGGCTAGTAACTGAGTGTGGGAGTTAGATATGATTCCCAGAATAACAATTAATTCGCACAGCTGGTGTTCCTTAGTGGTTGAGCACTGACTATGAACCAGCAGGGTCACGGTCCTATTCCCAGTTAGGACACATGCCCAGGTTGTAGACTCAGTCCCTGGTAGGGGTCATGCAGGAGGCAGCCAGTTAATAATTCTCTCTCATCATTGATGTTTCTATCTCTGACTCTCTCTCTCTTCCTCTTTGAAACCAATAAAAATATTTTTTAAAGAATGAATTCATCCATTGCAGTTGGGTCTGGTGAAGAGAAAGCAGAAGATGCCAGGTGGAGGACACAGCACAAAAGAGGCCCTGAAGTGTGTTTCAGAGAACACACTGGGTCCCAAGGGCTGAGAGGTGGAGTTGGTTCAGAGCAGAGGGGGAGGGGAGAACCCACAGCTCTTGCCTCTCCTCTTTCCCCTCTGATCACCGTGGGGCCATTTCATATCTCCTGGAGAGGCAAAGGGTCCCCCGGCTTGTCCATATGCTGGTAACTGAAGTATTCAGTGAACTTCCCAGTCATGGTGGTTTATGCCATGTAACACACTCAGCCTCCTCCACTATTAACCCAAGCACGAAAGCTTGACCATTCCTCATTTATTCCATAGTTCTGTTATAGGGAAGTGTTTCTTGGCCTTTTTATTTCCCTTAAATATATATATCAGCCAATAAAGTTGATAAGCAGTTTAGGCCCGCAACAAGCTAAGGTGGAAGTTGGTGTGACTTCCCAGATTGTGACCTACTGTCTTCATTCTTGGTCACTCTTGGAGTTGTATGGAGAGCCCTATGGCTGGGGACCAGAGGCTGGGAAGAGGCTGGCATGCTGTCCCCCGAAGTGATGCCATATGGTCCCAGGAATGGGTTATGCCAAGCTCAAAGATCCAGCAGTAAAGGGAGCTTTCCATAACATTAACATTCAGGGTCTCAAGTTAGCCATCAGTCCTTCCGCAATCTTTAGTATGGAGTTGGGCTCACTCACCCAACCAAATGGTCATAAAATTATATGGGCTTTCATCAATTAGATCATCCATGGAGCTCTTTTCTAGACTAGAAGTTCTGTGCTAGCTTTTGGAGGACAGGGAAGTGAAAACAAGGGTTTCTATACCACACACACACTCACACACACACGAACACACCAGTGTGGCTTAGCCAGTGTGGACTCTTTTAATGATTGTTAAGTAAGCAGCTAAGATGGAGATGGTATGGCCCATTTCTACTGAGGACGTGGGTCCTCAGTAGACCAGGAGCTTTACTAGATACGGCTGCAGAAAAGAAACAGCCGAGTCCAGAGGTGAAATGCAGTATCTAGGCTCCGACCTCCGGTGTTATTTCCTCTCGGTCTGCCCAGCCCACTGCTCACAGTTCCATGAGCAGGTGTACGCAGACCCTGCACTAGCTCTTGGAGGACAGGGAAAGGAGTGTGGCCCTTGTCCTCACAGTCACATTCAGCCAAGGGACAGGCTGCAACTCCATAACTGGTGGCAGACCCACAATGAATTTTTTTAATCTCCCACATGCCTGTGTCCTCTGCATTAAGCAGAGCAGTTTGAGTTGGAGTTCGGAAGTGGAAAACATTTAGAGGACTGACCGTTGGTGCTGAGTGGGCTCCCGCTCACTTCCAGTTCTCAGTTATGGACCCCCAAGTGGGCTGGAAAGTAAAGTGGGAGAGAAAGCTGCATGCGGTCTCCTTAAAAGTCTAGAGTTTCAGGTTAGAAGGGATAAGCAGAGATGGGTAATGGTTGAGACAGCGACTCTTTGTTTCTCATCCCTAACACCTCTTTGCTTTATTCATATCTAACCTTTGAGCTTCAACTTAGAATAAAATATTCATCAAGATGGTATATTCCAAATTCAAGGTCTCTGAGCTAACTCCAAGTATTCCCTATAATTAAGGATTCTGAAAGGAGGCAAGAACTCTCAGGCCTTTGCCTAGGACCCCTCCTGGTAATATTTCATGCCCCTTCTCAGTAGTGCCTCTCTGGTGGTGAGAGGTCACCCATGCTGCTTAGGTCTTTCTTCTCTGTTCCCCCCCACTTTCTCCATTCCATCCTCAAACATAAACAGGTTGGCAAAATCCTTTCAAACTCTGCCAAGGCCAATTGTGGCTTAAAAATGGAAGTGAACTGAATTCGCACAATAATACCTGAATGGACACTAAAGCGCTAATTCTGCGTGAGACAGGCACCCCGGCCTGAACCAGTATGCTTTTAACAACTTAATAGCATCTGTTGAACAAATTAGTGTTCCCTGAAGGTTGTCCGAGGGCACACAGAGTCACAGTCTTTAATTTTAATGAGTCTCTATTGCACAGGCTATTACTGCCAGGGGGGTGACTACCAGCTAAATGTACAGCAAAGTAGCTCATCTGGACCCCAAAGAAATTACCTTGAAATTATCCCACTCAACCATAGCAATACAAGTGAGATGACACAATGTGACGTGTCCTCGGGCTTTTCAGGTTGAGCTTGTCTTGCCTGATCCAATTGGATGCATTTTCTCTTTTAAATGTCAATATTTCAAATGCAGCTGATGGTCTCCCTTCCTGAGTTGAAAGGGCTGGGCTAGGTTAGAGACTGTCACCTTTTAGCCAGATGTACAGGTTAGCCAATTCTGTCACTTTGCTCTCTTTCTGACTTTGAGCACTTTTTGTGACTGTAAAGCAGAGAACTGCTATTTGATGTCTGTTCAATCAGATGTGAAAAACCTGGCACAAACCTTGTACACAGTAGTTGCTCAATACATGCTTCCTCTTTTCCTATCTGAGTCCAATCAGGAGATAGAAGCCACACAACAGGTTGAATTTGGTAAGGTAAGTGTAAAGATTAACTGCGATAAAGGGAAATTCTAAGACATAAGGAAGCCCCTGTAGAGTCTTCTAGGGCACAGGTCACCAACCTTTTAGACCTCACAAACCACCAGTGATCTGCACACCACCAGTTGGCGACCTGCTGAAGGGTACCCCTTAGAGAGAGAGCACCCACGTCAAGACCAAAGAAGGGCCGGCCTTGTTCAGCCCCCCAGAGAGCAGAGAGGTTCTCAAGTGGCCAGGCTGGAGCCGGTCTGGAGTTGTTGGGCCGGCAGAAGGCCACCCTCCAGAGTGCAGGTGGGGAAGCAAGGAGCACAGCAGCCGTGTGTGTGTGTGTGTGTGTGTGTGTGTGTGTGTGTGTGTGTGTGTATGTGTGAATGTGTGTTTGTGTATGTGCAATGGGAGGTAAGAGGCCTTTGGAGCACAAGGGCCACGTCACAGCTGCACAGGCTCTCCAGTTTCCAGTTGAAAGTCTTGTCACCAGGCTAAAGGGTCACAGAAGGGTCACGCTGTATGCCTGTGGCAAAGGCAGGCTCCACAGGATGTCCTCACACTCTTGGCAGACCCTCTACTTCCCCCCTCCTCCAAGCCAGCAGTGGAAATTTCCAGAAGCCACTTCTTCCTGCAGTGTCCCTCCAGTGCCCTCTACTGAGAAAGCTTCATACTGTGCTCACTTTAAAGAGATGAGAGGAATCCTTGCTTATCATGGAGCATATATGAAAGGGTGCAGTTAGGGTCGGATTTTTTACACAGATTCACATACCAAGGACAGAGATGGGAAAGAGCTTATTTCAGGATGGGCCTGTGCTGGGAGGATGTAGGAGAGCAGGCTGTCTTCTGGATTGGGTGGTCTCAGGGAGCAGGGCAATCCAGTAACTGGGCATTTTATATTTTTCATATGGGAGGCAGAAAGAACGGAGCAAGATGAAAGTTGTTATTAGGGAAATGATCTTGGGAGAAGTGGATGTCTGATCTTTTTTTTTTATTGCATAGTGGTGTTTTTTAATTTCTTATATTATTTTTCCATTGCTGCTGTAACAAATTCAAGGGCTTAAAACACCACCAATTTATTTTACAGTTCTAGAGGCCAGATGCCCAAAATTAATATTGCTGTGTTAATGAAAGTATTGGAAGGGCTGGCTCTTTGTGGAGGCTCTTTGCCATTTTTCACCTTCTAGAAGTCAACTGTATTTTTGGCTTAGCCCCGATAATCCAGGATAAACTCCTCTCATATCCTTAATTTAATCACATATGCCATGTCCCAGAGCTCCTTTTCCTTTTCCTACTGTGCTCTGCACTTGAACTCAGCCTCTCCCCACAATTCCACCTGCACCCTCCCCCACCCTGAACACAAAGCAGGGAAGTGCTTAAGACAGAAGGAGTAAGCACAGATTCTTGTCTCCTAATGAAGGAGAAGGTGTAAGTCACCCATGAGGAGCAAGGAGCAACCCCATCCCAGGGTTCCAGTGCCAGGAAGAAAAGTCCCCATAACCTTTGGCAGTAAAAACCAGCAGGGATTGAGACTGAGAAAGACAGAGGCTGCTGGAATCTCAGGCAGTTCCTCTTAAAGGGCCCCACACATGGACTTACTCAGACTCACTCCCTCTGGGCTTAGCATGGGGATATCAGCTTAAAGGCACCAGAGACATACGGAAGGAACTTTTTGGCATCAGGGGCACCTTTCTCCCAGAGAAAAGTGCTGCCATTGTTCCTTTTCTGATCCCTTCACTTACAGATCTGGCAGATGGGCACAATATCTGAGAGTCCAGCAACTTGGCTCACACTGTTTGCCCCGCCCTGGTGATTCCCTGAGGCCCCGCCCCACCCAACTTTCTGGCCCACCCAAGCTGTTTCCAGTGGCTTTACCATAGGAATGGCCTGTCTTGGATCCTGCTTCAGATTTTCCTAAAAATCTCAAACAAACAACATCTGGCCTCAGTGAACCCCAGACATCTTGCTAAGTAGCCCCAGGCCCGGCACTAACAACAGCCATCCTCAGTTCACAGATTGGCCTCTCCTGGGCACATCTAAGGCCAACACAAATAGCAACCATTCACAGATCACTTTGTAGCTCATGCCAGGTAGCTCCAGGCAGAACACAGGCAGTGGCAGATGTTGCCTGCACCTTCCAGAGGCCCCAGAGTCAGCAGTTTCAGACCACATATTAGTAAAAGCACTATCACCCAACCACCTCCACAAGCAACACACTGAAGGGGCAGACTCACTGGGTACCAGAGCCCTGCTCTGTGCAGTGGGCCCCCACACAGCTGATCCTCCAAGGTGGTGAGATGTCAGTCGTCAGTGATTATAGCTAGTCCTTGCAGCTGATCAGCCTGAGTAAATCCTTCCCATTGACGTGCCAACAGCAATCAAGACTCAAATTACAATAGGAGAGTGTATAGCCCACACAGGGGGTATACCTTGAGTGCCCAAATGGGGTGATCAGGGAGGCTGTGCCACTAGACCCTATAGTACACTTATTGCATTAGGCCACACTACCTTGCCTGGGAGACATAGCAGTTCTACCTAATACATAGAAATAAACACAGGGAGGCAGCCAAAATGAGGAGACAAAGAAACATGGCCCAGCCCTAGCCAGTTTTGCTCAGTGAATAGAGCATCATCCTGCATTCTGAAGGGTCCCAAGTTCAATTCCAGTCAAGGGCATGTACCTTGCTTGAAAGCTCAAGCCTTGGCCCTGGTCCGGTGCATGTGGGAGGTGCATGTGTCTCACATCGGTTTCTCTCTCTCTGACTCTCCCCCTCCCTTCCACTCTCTCTGGAGATGAATGGAAAAATATCTTTGGGTTAAGATTTTTTAAAAACCACTCCAGAAAAAGAACTAAACAAAATGAAGACAAACCATCTATTAGATGCAGAATTCAAAATACTGGATATAAGGATGCTCAAGGAGCTTAATGAGGACCTCAACTTCATAAAAATGAACCAGTCAGAAATGCAAGATACACTAACTGAAACAAATAATAATTTACAGAGAATCAACAGCAGAGTAGGTAAAGCCAAGAATCAAACCATCGATTTGAAATATAAGAAAGCAAAAACACCCAACCAGAATAGCAAAAAGAAAAAGGAATCTTAAAAAATTGAAGATAGTATAAGGAGCCTCTGGGACAACTTCAAGTATACCAACATTCACATCATGGGGTTGCTAGGAGAAGAGAGAAAGCAAGAAATTGAAAACCTATTGAAAAAATAATGACAGAAAGTTTCCCTAACTTGGTGAAGGAAACAGACATACAAATCCAGGAAGCACAGAGTCCCAAACAAGATGAAACCAACACACATCATGATTGAAATGCAAAAGGTTAAAGACAAACAGAAAATCTTAAAAGCAGCAAAATAAAAGCAGTTAATTACCTACAAGGAAGCTCCCATAAGACTATCACCTAATTTCTCAAAAGAAACTTTATAGACCAGAGGATGTGGCAAGAAATACTCAAAGTGATGAAAAGCAAGAACCTACAACCAAGATTACCCTAAAAGTATCATTTAAAATTGATGGACACATAAAAAAAAAAAAACTAAAGAAATTTATCACTATCAAACCAGTATAATATGAAAGCTAAAGGATCTTCTTTAAGAAAAAGAAGATTAAAAATATGAACAATAAAATGGTGATAAATACATATCTATCAACAATTGAAACTACAAATAAAATGAATAAGCAGAACAGAAACAGACTCATAAATACAAAGAACTTTTTGTTAGTTGCCAGATTGGAGAAAAACATTGATGAAAAAGGTGAAGCGATTAAGAAATACAAATTGGTTGTTACAGAATAGTCATAGGGATATAAAATACAACATAGATAATACAGTCAATAATCCTATCTAGTAAAAGAGTATTATGCAAATTTGACCATACTTTTACTACACCCACAAGCCATGCCCACCAGCCATCAGGAGTGTGGGGCGTGGCTGAGGTGGCCCAGGCCTGGGGTGCATGTCCCATGCAGCCAGGCCTGGTGGGGCCTGGGGTGTGTGTCCGATGCGGCCTGGGCCTGAGGTGGGGCATATCCAAGGCAGCCCGGGCTTGGGGGTGGCTGGGGGTGTATCCGAGGCAGCCCCGGGCCTGGGCAGGCAGGGCCAAGGCCCGTGCTAGCCTGGGGCGAGCTGGCTGGGGCTAAGGCCCTGGCCGGAGGGGTGGGGGGCGGGGCTGGGATGGAGCCAGCCATCTGCCTCATTGCAGGGTGATGGCTGAGTGCCCAAGGCCTAAAGCCTCGGCCAGAGGGCTCCCAATATGTGTGAGGGGGCAGGTTGGGCTGGAGGATCACCCACCCCCAGTGCACTGGGCCCCTAGTATTCTAACTAGGTGTGGGGGTGGATTGGTGCAGGATTTATTGGGGTGCTCACTTATGAAGTTTATCCTATCTAATAAAAGAGTAATATGCAAATTAACCATCGCTCTGCTATACCCACAAGCCACGCACACCAGCCAGTCAGGAGCGAGTATGCAAATTAACCCCAGCCAAGATGACTGCAACCAGGGAGCAAGCAGAAGGGAGGGTTGGGTTTCCCTGGTGATGGAGGAAGCCAAGCTTTCCACACATCCTGGCGAGCCCAGGCCTCCACTAAGGCTACAAAGTTTCAATTGTAGAAGATAAATAAATCCCAGATACCAGGGCCTCCACTGGGGTCACTGGGGGGCATGGGTGGCCTGCAAACTACCACAGGCCCCTTGCCCAGGCCACCCCACACCCCAAGGGAACCCCCACTCTGATCTGGGACACCTTTCAGGGCAAACCAGCTGGCCCCTACTCATGCATCAGGCCTCTATCCTATCTAATAAAAGAGTAATATGCAGATTGACCATCACTCCAACACACAAGATGGCTGCCCCCATGTGATCAAAAATCCTGCCCCCATATGGACACAAGTTGGCCACCACAAGATGGCCAGCAGGGGAGGGCCGTTGGGAGGGACCAGGTCTGCAGGGGAGGGCAGTTGGGGGTGATCAAGCCTGCAGGGGAGGGCAGTTAGGGGTGACCAGGTCTGCAGGGGAGGGCAGTTAGGGGCAATCAGGCTGGCAGGGAAGTAGTTAGGCATCAATCAGGCTGGCAGGGGAGTGGTTAGGGGGTGATCAGGCTGGCAGGCAGAAGCAGTTAGGGGCAGTCAGGAAGGCAGGCAGGCAAGCAGTTGGAAGCCAGAAGTCCTGGATTATGAGAGGGATGTCCAACTGCCCAGTGGGATCAGGCCTAAACGGGCAGTCAGACATCCCTCTAGGGGTCCAATATTGGAGAAGGTACAGGCTGGGCTGAGGGATAACCCCACCCCAGTGCATGAATTTCGTACACCAGACCCCTAGGATATATATATAATATCTGGTCACTGGGATATACACCTGAACTAATATAATGATGTATGTCAACTATCATTGATAACTTCACAAGACTTGGGAGTGTTCAGGATATTTACAGATAAATGAAAAGCAGGAAAGTGTTAGTGATATGCTAGATAACAGAATCAAGAATCAAAAAAAATTGTTGCTGCAAAACACAAATTTAATATATATTAATGTGTAAATTCTAATCTTTGGTTCATCAATGGCATAAAGCAAGGAAGGGGAAGAGCTGGAAGTAACCCTGTGGAAACAAACTGGGAGTTTTATTTTACTATGAGATCAGTACAAATAATAAAATGGCCTCCAAATAGCCAAGTCTGTCTGGTCTGGATTCATAGAGATAGTTCAAGGAAAGGAAGGTATTTCCATAGTGTGGGTCACACCACACCTGAGGACTGACTTCACTTCTGTGCCCATTACTTGAAGAGCTACACTAACAAATGTCAACACATTTTTATTGAGGACCTACAATGTCCTCAGCACTTACTAGGTCCAGAGACACAAGAAATCTAAAAGTCCAAATATAGAAATTTGATGTTTTTTAAAGATTATGGACTATATATTCATAACATGGAGTACCAGTCATTAATAATTTCAAATGATGCTTTAGTTGTACATGTATTGGCACAGAAGTAGTTTTATAATACACCAGAGGCCTGGTGCACGAAATTTGTGCATGGGAGGGGGTGTCCCTCACCCTGACCTGCACCCTCTTGCAATCTGGGACCCCTCTGGGGATGTCCAGCTGCCATTTTAGGCCCAATCCCATTGGGCCTAACTGGCAGTCGGACATCCCTCTCACAATCCGCTGGCTCCTAACCACTCACGTACCTGCCTGCCTGATCACCCCTAACCACTCTGCCTGCCTGCCTGATCACTCCAATCACTCACCTGCCTGCCTAATTGTTCCTAACCACTCTGCCTGCCTGGTCATCCCTAACTGCTTGCCTGCCTGCCTGATCACCCCTAACCACTCACCTGCCTGCCTCATAGCCCCTAACCACTCTGCCTTCCTACCTGATTGCCCCTAACCACTCTGCCTGCCTCATGTCTTCTAACCTCTCTCCTGCTTGCCCTGATTGCCCCTAACTGCTTGCCTGCCTGCCTGATCACCCCTAATTGCTTCTGCCTTGGCCCCTACCGCCACAGCTTCATCCAGAATGATTTCCGGAAGGTCTTTTGGCTGTCAGATCTAATGAGCATATTATGCTTTTATTATTATATAGATCATCTATCTATATAAAAGCCTAAGCGACCATCACAACCAAATGGACGACCAAATAGGCTGTGTGAGGGGACAAGGCTAGTCGGGGGGGGGGGGGGGGTAGTGAGGGGTGACCAAATGACCAAGCAGCAGGCTGTGTGGGGCGACGAGGCCAGCAAGCGGGGCAGTTGGGGCAACCAGGCTGGCAGGGGGGCAGTGAGCGGTGATCAGGCCGGCAGGCAAAGGAAGTTAGGGGTGATCAGGCTAGCAGGGGGTCAGTTAGGGCCAATCAGGCAGGCAGGCAATGAGCAGTTAGGAGCCAGTGGTCCAGGATTGTGAGAGAGATGTCCTGGATTGGAGAGTACAGGTTGAGCTGAGGGGACCCCCCCACCACCACCATGCACAAATTTTGTGTACTGGGACTCTAGTCCTATCTAATAAAAGAGTAATATGCAAATTTGACCGTATCTTCGCCATGCCCACAGTCGCGCCCACCAGCCAAACAGGAGCAGATTATGCAAATAAATCCCAACCAAGATAGCTGCTGCCACTGAGAGCAGGAGAAAGGCTTGGGTTTCCCTGGCAACAGAAGTAGCCAAGCTTTCCACCTGCCTTTGCCTGTCTAGGCCTCCACTCAATGTTACAAAGTTTCAATTATAAAAGATACAGAAATGGTGGCAGCCACTGAGCTGGAGAGAACAGAGGCTTGGGTTTCCCTGGCACTGGAGGAAGCCAAGCATTCATCCTGCCATTGCAGGCCCAGGCCTTCACTCTAGGCTACAAAGTTTCAAACAGAAATGGATGCTGCCATGGAGCAAGCAGAAGGCTTGGCTTTGCTCCAGTCTACAAAGTTTCAATTGTAGACATAGATTAATCACAGATACCAGGGCCTCTGCTTGGGTCACTGGGGGTTGTGGCCAGCCTGCAAACATCCAAAGGCCCTTTGCCCAGGGTGCCCCTCACCCCAAGGGAACCCCCATCCTGATCTGGGACACTCTTCAGGGCAAACCAGCTGGCCCCCACCCATGCACCAGGCCTCTATCCTATCTAATAAAAGAGTAATTTGCAGATTGACCATCACTCCAACACACAAGAAGGCTGCCCCCATGTGGTCAAAGATACTGCCCCCTTGTGGACACAAGATGGCCACCACAAGATGGCCAGCAGGGGAGGGCCGTTGGGAGGTTCCAGGCCCTGCAAGGGAGGGCACTAGTGGGCGATCAGGCCAGTAAGGGGGGGGGGGGCAGTTGGGAGGGACTAGGCCTGCAAGGGAGGGCAGTTGGGGGCAATCAAGCCTGCAGGGGAGGGCAGTTAGGGGTGAGCAGGCTGGCAGAGGAGGGAAGTTGGAGGCAAACAGGCTGGCAGGGGAGCAATTAGACATCAATTAGGCTGCCAGGGTAGTGGTTAGCAGGTGATCAGGCTGGCAGGCAGAAGTGGTTAGGGGAAATCAGGGAGGCAGGCAGGTGAGCAGTTTGGAGCCAGCAGTCCTAGATTGTGAGAAGGATGTCAGATTGCCCATTTAGACCCGATCCTACCAGGATCAGGCCTAAACGGGCAGTCGGACATCCCTCTAGGGTTCCCAGATTGAAGAGGGTGCATGCTGGGCTAAGGGACATCCCCCACCCTCACCCCTTGCATGAATTTCATGCACCAGGCCTCTAGTTAAATAATGAAAAGCAAATGCAAAGCAATATGTCTACTTGAGTTCCATCCAATTTTTGTAAAAACTTGATAGAATGTACAAATACATTTAAAAATTAACATTGCTTTATTTTTAAATTTGTATATTTGCAATAATACTGTATAAGTCAGAATTATAAGCCTTTCACAATAAATGCATCCTATTGCCAAAAGAATAAAAATTAACATTATCACCAGCTTTTTTTTTCTGCAAATCTATATTATTTTTCTTTTATTGAGCATATGTTGTTCGTATAATTTTTCAGTTTTTTAACAGGATAGATTAAATTATAAGTACTTAAGGGGAGATCATCACTGTGATGCATTATAAAGTCACCTACTAGTTACATTGGCCTTTGCTGTTAGCTTTTTTGACAACAGATGATAGAAATGGGTGGAGGGACAGCAGCAGTTACCCATGGGTGCCACTAGAGGGAGCCAAAACAGCACCTAATATTTGGCAGGGAAAAGAAAAAAGAAAAAAACAGAATTACCTTGCTCCAAAGAAACAACTTCGAATATTTAAGATTTTCTGGCCAGAATAAAATGCTTTGTTAATTAGGCACTTACATTTTTTTAACTTTTCAAAATTATAGTCAAGGACATTTGTAATACTTTAAACAATAAAGATAATTTTTTTAAAAAAATTAGAGTTGAACATGCAGATGTTCTCTTTAATGGTAGTTTTTGGACTTTTGTTACAGTATTACCAAATACCCAGGCATAAAGACTTACAGTTCTGCATGTCTGAACTCCCAAAATTCCTGAAATGTGTGACTTTTTGACTCTTCACTTGACTTTCTCAATGACTTCTGAGTTTCTAGTAAACAGAGGGAGAGAGTTAGCTCCTTTCCTCCCATACTTGCCAGCCACCCTCTGGTCCCCAGAGCAGGCTGGTTTCCTGCATCTTTGATCACCTTAGCCCTTGCTAGCCAGCACCTGCGAGTGGATTTAATTCCTGGAGTCTGCACTGTCAACTTCAGCAAGTTGCTTGTTGTACAGTTTCCACGAGAATGCCTGTGCTGGACAGTGACCCAGGTTTTTCTTCTGATGTATCCCCCACCCCCCGCCTCATGCTTTCCTCCTCAGATATTGAACTCTCTTCAGAGAAAAGGAAAAGTTACAAAGGATTTTTTTACAGGTGCATATAAAGAAGCACTGAAGGCTCTAGGAGCTCATCTTTGGGGAAACAATTAGACTATCAGTTTTTTTTAAGGCAGGAAAAGCCACATAGGGACACAAAGGACAAGACCTCTGATTCTAGGACAGCCTAATTGGCACTTTACGCATGGAAAGTGTAGTAGGAAATGTGCATTGCTCCCACCCCCATCAATGTAAGCTGTTTCCATTGGCTTCTTCCTCCCCCTCTCTGTGGCCAACTCACCTGCCCTGTAGTAAAAAGGAGAAGTTACCCTCATTTTGATAAGCAAAACAACTATGTATGTTTACCCAACCTGAACCTTAACATTTGAATATATATTTATACCAGAGGCCCAGTGCACGACATTTGTGTACAGGGGGATGTCCCTCAGCCCAGCCTGCACCCTCTCCAATCAGGGACGCCTCGAGGGATGTCTGACTGCCCTCTCACAATCCAGGACTGCTGACTCCCAACTGCTCACCTACCTGCCTCTGATTGCCCCTAACCACTTCTGCCTGCCAGCCTGATCACCCCCTAACCACACCCTTGCCAGCCTGATCGATGCCTAACTGCCCTGCTGCTGGCCCAGTCACCCCTAACTGCCCTCCTATGCCAGCCTGGTCGCCCCCAACTGCCCTCCCCTACCAGCTTGGTCCCCCCCAACTGCCTTTCCCTGCAGGCCTGGTTGCCCCTAACTGTCCTACCCTGCAGGCCTAGTCATCCCCAACTGCCTTCTCCTGCTGGCCCAGTCACTTCTAACTTCCCTCCCTTGCCAGCCTAGTTGCTCCTAACTGCCCTCCCCTGCCAGCCAATTGCCCCTAACTGCCCTCTCCTGTCGGCCTGGTCACCCCAATTGTCCTCCCCTGTAGGCTTGGTCCACCTTCCCTCCCCTGCAGGCTTAGTCCAACTGCCCTCCCCTGCAGGCCTGAGCCCCCTCAACTGTCCTCCCCTGCAGGCCTGATTGCCCCTAACTGCCCTCTCTTGCAGGCCTGGTCCCTCCCAACTACCCTCCCCTGCTGGCCTGATTGCCTACAACTGCCCTCCTTTGCTGGCCATCTTATGTCCACATGTGGGTGGCCATCTTGTGTGTTGGAGTGATGGTCAATTTGCATATTACCTCTTTATTACATAGGATATAAAATATATATTTATATTTGAATTTATATGTTTTGAAGATCAATATTGGTCTATAAGCTGATAGTACAAAAGGGTGAAGAAAGTGGGACAGTAATAGCATCCTAAACAAAATTCATTGCTATTGATGTAGCATTTTCTATCTCAGAAATCAGTACTGGGGATTTGATCAAGCAGATTTTATCCCAATTAAATGAGCAAGGATCATAATCCAGGAGGTAAATTATCCACAGAATATATGCATAAACTGTAGAACAGTTCATAAAGGGTCTTCATTTACCAAGTTCACATTGCTTTCAAAGAGCTATGAAGGAACAGTCAAACTTCTAATAAAACAAGATATCTCGAAACCAAAGTTCAAAGAGTGATTTCATCTTACCGGAAGATTTGAGTCCAGCTCAAGATAGTGGCATTCTTCTAAAAGTAACTCTTTTTCCTTCTTGCAGCTGGATCATTATCCTTCTGTGAGTTACCACCTGCCAAGCTCATCTGACACACTATTCAACTCTCCCAAGTCACTCTTCCTAGGAAAAGTTATAGGTAAGAATTTGGGGCAAATTGCTCATGTCCAATATTCTAAAGCTGCTAGTTCCCCTTCTAAACAGATGGTGGTTGGTGATTGATGTGTCCAAGTCAATGATATTTGGAATCAGTGTTATTTGGTGTGTGGCACACACTAAAACACAACTAAAAGCAAGTGTCTGCTCCAGGCTTCTTTACTGGTATGTAGAATGTGTTCATTGGTTTCTTAAAGACCTCTGCCTACTAACGATATTTAAATTAACTTTTTTTATTCTAAGCATATCAATGTGATTCTTTCTTCCTCTCACTCCTGAGAATAGGTCACCTGATACTATTTGCAAATTAAAAGGCCAATAGGAATTAGAAAATTGCGACATAACAGCCTCTCCTGTGTGTGATTGTGGCATTATGAGTTATCCTTACCCTTTTCTTTGCTATCAATCAGTGCTATAGAGACTAAAATATTGATATGATTGACTAGGTATTTTTAAATTACAAAGCCAATGGAATTTTTACTATGAGGATGTATATTATGAACCCAAGATGGAAGTAGTAAGATGGCTGATAATGTGCTTGCCAAGGAAGAGGGTGGCTCTGTGTCCAGTAGATAGCGGAGATGTGGATGGTATTAATCATAAAATACATTCTTTTTTCTTAAATGAGGGTGAGAGGAACAGCTAATAAGAGAATAGTAAATCCAACCTATAATAAAAATAACAATAATATGCACAATAACGTAGGACTTATTGCAGGCCCAACTCCATTTTCAGCACTTTTGATATGTGAACTCATTTAATCTCTGTAGCAATTCCATTAGTTAATCAAGATTAATATCTCCATTTTACAGATGGAAAGACTGAGGCGCAGAGAGGTTAAATAACTTGCCCTACTTAATAAGTGGAACCAAACCTTGAACCCAGATAGTCAGGTACCTTGGTCAATGCTCCTAATATAATCTCTATGATGGTTTACTTAGAAATGAGAAGGGGGGAAAAAAGAAGACGATGACTTGGCAGAGGAGGATGACTAGTCAAGGGATAAGCCCTACATCTCATCCAGAGAGGGGCCAAGAACAAAAATTATCCCCAGACTTAGAACAGGAACATATCAGGCAAAATAATAAGCAAGCAGAGTTCTATGTGAGGCCATAGAGGAAAAGGAAAGGCATGGGACAGGGGTTGTGGTGACAATGGCTCAGTGAGTGGGTGAGAGAAGAAAGGGAATGATGGTTAAACTTCACTGACCACTCACATTGTTTTAGGCATCATAGTAAACATTTCACATGTATAAATATGAACATTAAGTGTCCCAACAATCCAGTGAATTATCCTCATTTTACAGATGAGGAAACCGAAACTGAGGGAGGTTACCTTGCCAAAGTTACTCAACTGATATGTGGACTTGGGCAGATTAAAAGAACTTGTCATTAAGAGTCAAGGTCCAGAAGGGCTGCAGCTGTAAATCAAGTGTTGTCATTAATTAGGAACAGGAAGTGGCCATTCAGTGGGGTAGAGCCCTGGCATTCACAAGGCAATTAACCTCTACATTATGAAACTAGGATAGTCATAAAGACATTCTAAACACTATGACTCTCCTAGAGTAATATCTACCATGGACATACCTAAAACAATGGACTATCTTGCTTCACGAAGCTCACAAAGTCAAGTTTTGATAGGGCTGTTGGGGAATTACTAGATTCACTCACTGTACATTAAACTCTCTGGTTCATCAGTATTTCAGGTCACATGATGAAAGTCATACTTTGTCCAAATTACCTATGCAATGTGGCCAAGACATTCAAGGTCCTAAACAAGTAACATCATAAAGGTAATGTCCTCTGTAACTAAGAAGCTACTATGCTGTAAAACTGTGCCAACCTAAAAGCACAACACAAACCTGAAGTATCTAAGTGTGACACCCAGGGATTTATTTCCATCAAAGGAAAATTGTACTGTGTGTGTAAACTGTGTGTGGCAATGAATAGTGTAAAGAATTGTAAAGTCCATTGTCCCAAGATGGAGATGGCATCATACACATGAGAGCAAGTTAGGGTGCTGCCAGAGGACCCCAAATGATGACATCTAGCAGTGATTGGCTCATCTGTACCAGCCCATGAGCTCCTTGCAAACCAAGATAGTATCTCATAGCCCCATGGTCTCATAACAAGGAGCATATAAATATTTGTTGAATTAATAAAGACTAAAAGGGGAAAGAAACATAATGAATATCATCATAGAAGTATACTACAGCATGCAAGGGTATGGATGCTGCTGCTAATACAATCAAGAGAGTTAATACAGAAGAAAATGTACACTTCTCATAGGTCTTGTGATCTGGTTTTTCTCAAAGCAGTATTTGGTAGTCATGAAGTTGAAAGAATGTCAGTTCTGAAATCAGGCAGCAGTGATGTCTTAGGCAGGCTGCTATAACAGAATACCATTGGCCGGGTGGCTTAAACAACAGAAATTGATCGTTCACAGTCTGAAGGCTGGGAAGTCCAAGATCAAGGGGCCAGTAGATCAGGTGTCTGATGAGGACCTGCTTCCTTGTTTGCAGATAAACAGCCATCTTCTCATTGTACCCTCACAGAGGAAAAGCGAGCTTTCTCACCTCCATTCTTACGGGGCATTAATCTCATTCATGAGAACTCCTCCCTCATGATCTAATTGCCTCCCAAAAGTTCTACATTCTAATGTCATTCTCTGGGGGTTAGGATGTGAGCATATGGGTTTGGAGGAACACAAACATTCAGTTCACAACAGCTAATGATATTTGAATCCAGGCTTTGCCTCTTATTAGACTGAACCCTTGGGCATGTTCTTGAACCTCTAAGAGTCTTGGTTCTCTCACAAGCTGGGGACACAAATGCCTACTTGCAGGTTGTTATCTCTTGGATAGGAAGTGTATTTTAAAAAAAAGAAACTAATACTAGAGGCCTAGTGCATGAAATTCATGCACTGGGGGGGGGGGGGTTGTCCCTCAGCCCAGTCTGCACCTTCTCCAATCTGGGACCCCTCAGGGGATGTCTGACTGCCAGTTTAGGCCCAGACATCCCCTGAGGGGTCTCAGATTGGAGAGGACATCCCTCTCACAATCTGGGACTGCTGGCTCCTAACCACTCACCTGCCTGCCACCATGACCACCCTATAACCACTCCCCTGCCAGCCTGATTGACACCTAACTGCTGCCCTGATTGCCCCCAACTGCCCTCCCCTCCCAGCCATATTATGACAATGTGGGGGTGGCCATCTTGTGACAACATGGGGTGGCCATCTTGTGATGACATGGGGGCAGCCTTCTTGTGATGCAAGGGGGTGAAGTCAGTTTGCATATTACCTCTTTATTATATAGGATATTTGCACCCTCATTGTAATTTTAATTTGCATCTCTGTAATGATTAGTGACATTGAGCATCTTTTCATATCTCTCTTGGCCATTTGTATATCTCTCTGCAGAAGTGTCTACTTAGGTCTGCCCATTTAAAAAATCTTATCTAATAAAAGAATAACATGCAAATTGAGCATCACTCCAACACACAAGATGGCTGCCCTCATGTGGTCAAAGATGGCTGCCCCCATGTGGACACAAGATGGCCACCACAAGATGGCCAGAAGGGGAGGGCAATTGGGAGGGATCAGGCCAGCAGGGGAGGGCAGTTGAGAGGAACCAGGCCTGCAAGGGAGGTCAGTTGGGGGCAATCAAACCTGCAGGGGAGGGCAGTTGGGGTGACCAGGCTGGCAGAGGAGGGAAGTTGGGATTGACTGGGCCTTCAGGGAAGGTCAGTTTCAGAGGGGGGGCCAGGCCTGCGGGGGAGAGCAGTTAGGAGCAACCAGGCCAGCAGGGGAGGGCAGTTAGGGGCAATCAGGCTGGCAGAGAAGCAGTTAGGCATCAATTAGGCTGGCAGGGGAGTGGTTAGGGGTGATCAGGCTGGCAGGCAGGCAAGCAGTTGAGAGCCAGCAGTCCTAGATTGTGAGAAAGGTGTCTGACTGCCCGTTTAGGGATTGGGCTTAAATGGGCAGTCAGACAACCCTTTAGGAGTCCCAGATTGGAGAGGGTGCAGGCTGGGCTGAGGGACATCCCCCGCATCCCCACCCCTGTGCATGAACTTTGTGCACGAGGCCTCTAGTGTATATGTGTGTGTGTGTGTATATATATATATGTATATGTATATGTATATGTATATATATATCCTATCTAAAAGGTAATGTGCAAATTAACCATCACTCTGTCACAAAGATGGCGGCACCCATAGCCACAAGATGGCAGTGTGCAGCCCTCTCAGCCCTGCCAGTCCCCTCCCCCCCAGTCCTGGAGGGGTGGGGGATGGCTGCTGAGAGCGGGCAGTGTGAGCGGCCTGGCAGAATGCTTGCTTCGTCACCGCGGCAACAAGGCAATTGTTCCACCTGGCCGTAGCGGGCCTCTGGGCAGCGGGCATGGAGTGGCCAGGGGAGGGGGGGAAGGTAAGGGAAACACTTGTGTCATCGCCTCAGCGACCAGGCAAGCATTCCACATTCGGCCACAAATGGGCGTCTGGGCAGTGGGCGCAGAGCAGCCAGGCCCCGCAGAGAGCTGCTACTGGTGCACGGATTCATGCTCAGGACTGCTGATAGGTGGATAGATAGATGATAGATAGATAGATAGATAGATAGATAGATAGATAGATAGATAGATAGATAATAGATAGATGATAGATTTCAAAGAGGAAAGGAGAAGGAGGGAGGGAGGGAGGGAGGGGGAGAGAGAATAGAGAGAGGGAGAGAGATAGGAGAGAGGGGAGAGAGAGGTAGAGGAGAGAGAGAGGAGAGAGAGGAGAGAGAGAGAGAGAGAGAGAGATCAATGATGAGAGAGAACCATTCATCAGCCTCCTGCACCATCCCCCCAACTGGGGATCAAGCGGACCACCTGGGTATGTCCTCTAACCTGTGCCCTGACCAGGAATCGAACCGCAACTGCCTGGTTCATAGGTCAACACTCAACCATTGAGCCATGCTGGCAGGGCTATAGTTAGCATTTTTTTATGCTGGCTTTGTGCCAGTCGTTCTGGTATGTGTTTTAAGTGAAGTGCTGTCTATCATGCTCTCAACACTACCCTAGACCACCATTACCCTCATCGTATGGAAGGTGAAATCAAGGCTAGGAAGGCTTAAGTTATTTTCTTAAAACAGCACTATTAACACTTAGGGTCAGATAGGTCTTTGTTGGGAGGAGGGGACTTGTCCTATCCATTGTAGGATGTTTAGCAGCTTCTCTGGCCTCTACCAACTAGGTACAAGTAATGCCACCCCCTAGTTATGACAACCAAAAGTATTTCCAACCATTGTTAAAAGTTCCCCACGAAGGCAAAGTCTCTACCAGCTGAACCACTGCTTTAGAGACCCACAGCTGACAGTCATTGCTGGAGCTGGGATTTGAAATGAGAGATGTCTGACACTAAGAGCTAGGCCCTGCTTCCTAGTAACACCTGAATCTTTCAGAATGATGAAGAAGAGAGGAAGCGATATGACCCATGGAGATAAATTCTGTTACCACAATCAAAGTCACAGTGAAGACCAGAAAAGTCATCTGGGTGCCTAGGGAAGCAATGGCTACCTCTTTAAGCCAATCTTTCTTAAAATTGGATCATATAGTATGAGCAGGATTGATGAGAAGTATTTTTAAATTTCCCTTTGAAAGCGATCTCTGTTTTAGTGAAAAATAACCAATATGTGTTTACCAGCTATGTAAATATCTATAATGATAAAAACATAATATTCTAATTAGACCGGAAGATTTTCCAGATGCAGCCAGGGCTGTAAGGGAAGCCCAGATCCCTGGTGCCAGAGGAAAGCCAGCAGCCAGGGTAAGGAAGGCCTACTCTTATGCAAATTTCATGCATCAGTCCTCTAGTTCATCTATACAGACTGACTGAACTTCAAACAGCTATCTTGTGTACTCCGGTGAGGTTCTGACACTGCCTAGAGATTGATGCCCTCAAATTGCTTAATCAGAAACTGATCTGATGAAAGAAGGAAAAGGAGGTGTATCTAAATAAATAATCTGCCTTCATAGGAGCTCTTTGATGGGCATTGCTTGAGAAAGAACACATGGAAAGGATGAAAGAAAGGGTGCCTGGTTGAGGACAAGTATTATCTTTCTAAAGGGAATGGAAGAAAGTTATTCTAGAAATAAAAATGTGATCTCTGTCAACCAACATCACAATTTTAGGATGGGTAGTTACATGTCTGTGTCCTTAAAGAAGAAAGAGCAACAGGGTGACAAGCAAAGCTTCACAAAGTAGAAATCTCACCAGATCTACTTATGTTCATTTTTCATCATTTACTAGCTGAATGATGTTCCATATCATATATAATTTTCAGCAACAGATTTAATAGTCTCTCCCAAAATCTTTAAGTCAAGAAGAAAAACTTAATAGGAGGCCTGAAGCAGGTTCTTCCATTTTCTGATGGTTTAGGGTTTATTTGTTTGTTTTCAACATTTCCATCAATGCCTTGGATAAAGACACAAATAGAAAGTTGATTATGTTTGTAAATGACACAAACCTGAGAGGGATGTTTTCATAAACTGGATGATGAAAAACACTTTAAAAGCATCTTGACAGGCTAGAAAGGTGGAACAGAAATAATGAGATGAAGTATAATAAAGATAAACCTAATTCCTGCACTTAACCCTCCCTCCCCCTAAAAATCACCTAGGTAGAAGATAGAGGTCTAAAGTCTAAAACAGACATAGGGGAGAACCCTTTTTATGAAGATGGCGCCGAAAGCTAAGAAAGAAGCCCCTGCCCCTCCCAAAGCCGAAGCCAAAGCAAAGGCTTTGAAGGCTAAGAAAGCGGTGTTGAAAGGCATCCATAGCCACACAAAAAAAGAAGATTCGCACGTCACCCACCTTCAGACGGCCAAAGACACTAAGGCTCCGGAGGCAGCCTAAATATCCTCTATCGCAAGAGCGCACCCAGGAGAAACAAGCTTGACCACTATGCCATCATCAAGTTCCCCCTGACTACTGAGTCAGCCATGAAGAAGATAGAAGACAATAATACACTTGTATTCGTTGTGGATGTCAAGACCAACAAGCACCAGATCACACAGGCTGTGAAGAAGCTCTATGACATTGATGTGGCCAAGGTCAACACCCTGATCAGGCCTGATGATGAGAAGAAGGCATATGTTTGACTGGCTCCTGATGATGCTTTGGATGTTGCCAACAAAATTGGAATCATCTAAACTGAATCCAGCTGCCTAGTTCTAAATATAAAAAGTTTACACTGTAAAAAAATAAATAAAATAAAATAAAAATAAAAAAGACGTAGGGGTTGATTTGATGGACACTTTGATATAAGCCAGCATTATATGGTGCTTGACTTGTTAATAAATACAATTCTGAACTACAGCAATGAGAGAATTGTGTCCAAAGCAGGGTGTACTCTTGGACCTCAGCTTGGATGTCACGGCCCATCCCATTTAAAGATGGTTATTAATCTCCTGAAGAGAAGACCAGACAAGCAGTAATCCATACAGGCAAAAACAAAAAACCTGCGGATGTTTATCCAAAAAAGGTATTATTTCAAAGGAGAGAACCCATTTTCCATATTTGCTGATGGTTACAGAAAAGGGGGTTAGGCCTTGAAAAGGTTTACTCAGCAGAACAGGAGACCAGTGAGAGAGGGGAAATATCAGTTCCCTGAAAGAAAGAACTTCCTAATAATTAGAGCTATTAAAAAATGAGTGGCCAGCCCTAGTCAGTTTTGCTCAGTGGTTAGAGCATCAGCCTACAGACTGAAGGGTTCCAGGTTTGATTCTGGTCAAGAGCATGTACCTGGGTGCAAGCTCCTCCCTGGCCTGGGCCCTGTTGTGGGCTCGCGTGGGAGGCAAACAATCGATGTGTTTCTCTCACGTCTATATTTCTGTGTTTCCCTCTCTCTTCCATTCTCTCTAAAAATCAATAGGAAAATATCCTCCAGTGAGGATTTAAAAAAAAAAAAGAGTAGACAATCCTGACCAGGTGGCTCAGATGGTTGGAGCATCATCCTGTACAAAGAAAGATGGCTGGTTTGATTCATAGAAAGGGCACATACCAGGGTACTGGTTCGATTCTGGTAGGGCAGCGTGTGAGGAGCAACTGATACATATCTATCTATCTATCTATCTATCTATCTATCTATCTCCCTATCCCTATCTCTCTCTCTCTCTCCCTATCCCTATCTATCTCTCCCTTCCTCTCTCTAAAATCAATTTAAAATTTTTAATGGTAAATTTTAATAAAATTTTACTATGTAAGATCGAGAGTGGCATTTAATCTTTTTGTTTTAAATTAGTGACCACTATTTTGAACTTATGAACTCTCCATTACAGAGAGCATTCAACAAAAGCTAAGTGAAAATGTGTCCTGTACTTTGAGAAGTTTTCTGGATTTAGTAAGACCAGATTAGATAAAGCCTTAACCCTTTGACACAATAACGTTGTGATCTGAGTAACTTTCTTTTCTTTTTTTTTAGTGAGAAGTGCAATATTGAAGTATATAAGGTTCTGTTCCATGTGGGAACTAAAAGGATAATTCTATTCAGGATTCTTTGTTCTCATTATAGATGTATAAAGATATGGATTTAGAAACATGTCAAAACTCCGTGCTCATCATATCACCCTAAACGCAGTGTTATTAAATAGCCTCTGTGTTCAAGATGATGAACACATTTTCATTTTAGAAAGTTAAATCTGAGCCCTCTTTTTATTAATATCTTCAAACTATGCCATTGTGGTGATTCATGATAATATGAAATCATAATGAAGTAGATCTATTCCATAATAAAAAGGCATTAATTTCTCTACATCAATATGAGAAACTATGTTTGGAAAGAAAATGAATATTAGTGTGAAGTCATTATTGCTTTACCAACCATTGCTAGTTGTCAGTGGCAATGCCTAGGGAAGTAAAATTAAAGGTGAACACCTATCTATCTGTATTTAATGTAGCTTGTAATGATATTGATTCCATAACCTAATATTTTCAAGTACCTATTACTAACCACTAACTGATGTGTGTTTTGGTCTAAAATGTGAATATTATGATTTGTTAATAAGAAATACTATTCTTGGGCTTTCCAGAACTTTCTGGAACTTTAACCAAGGCTCCTCACACAGCAACAAATGATATATTTGTAACTTTATTAATTGCTGAGGTTGTATAGATGGTAGGCATTCTATTGCTTGCTAAATATTTTCAGCCAATAAGTTTTGAGTAGAAAAGACGTGCATTTTCTGGGCTAGAAAATTTAGTGGCTAATGCCAGAAGCTCTGTAGTTCTTCTGTTCCTTTGGTGTGGTAACTAGCAAATCTCAAAACAGCAGCTATTCCATCACCTGAGCACCTCTGTAACCACCAGGACCAGGGAACCCTGTCAACTCATGATGAATCTCTAGCATAAGAAGGAAAAAGCCTTTGCTTTTTTAAGCTATAGAGACAATGGGGCTATTTGTTACTGTGGCACAACTTGATCTGTCCTGACTGGAACATGGGATTTCAGTTAAGAGCAACAGCATTTGCCATCATGCATGTGGGTTTACATTCTTACTATGTCACTTACAAACTGTACGATTTGGGCAATTCACCTCACCTCTTGTGTATTTTGTTTCTTCTTGTATAAAAGAGAAATAGTAATGGTTCCTACTTTACTGGACTCAATAAAATGATATATTTAACAGGTAGCATAGAGTCCTCCACATAGTATGTGTAAGCTACAATAGTTATTTGTATTCATTCATAACTAAACAAGAATATAACTATCTTTTGTCACGTGCCTGACGTTATATGTGTCATTGGAACATCAGTGATATCCACAGCAGGCACAGTTTCTGCCTTTAGAGGCTTATTTCTAACCAGAAGAGAGGAGAAAATGTTGGAAAGGCAACTAGAAGTGGATAGACATATGGGAGGTAGAAGTACAGGGTTCTTTGGAAGCAAGAAGTAAAGGCATGATTCAGTTCAGGAAATGAGGGAAGGCATGTCAGAGGAGGTGACATAGAGGCTGAGACCTGAATGATACATTAGAATTCTCTAGCAAAGCAATAGCGTGGAGTGGAAGGCAGGGAGAGGAGGGATTTTTCAGTTCTCTGTTGCTATGCAGCAATGGGCTTAAAAAATACTATATTACTTCACATAATTCTGGGGCCTGCCTGGATGGCACTTCTACCAAGTGGGGCCTCAGAATGACTGACTAGCCCAGTGGTCAGCAAACTCATTAGTCAACAGAGCCAAATATCAACAGTGCAACCATCGAAATTTCTTTTGAGAACCAAATTTTTTAAACTTAAACTTCTTCTAATGCCACTTCTTCAAAACAGACTCACCCAGGCCCTGGTATTTTATGGAAGAGCCACACTCAAGGGGCCAAAGAGCCACATGTGGCTCGTGAGCCACGGTTTGCCAACCACTGGACTAGATGGTCTGACTGGGTCTCAGCCATGTGGTTGGTTGCCCAGGAGTTTAGCTGACATTGTCGTCCAGGAGCCTCAGTCTCCCCTCACGGATTCTACATCATGGCAGCTGGGCCCTAAAAAGAATCATTCCAGAAGCACAGATGCCAGCTTTTGACCTCGATGACCCAGCCTCAGAAGTTACACCCATCCCTCTGACCACATGCTATTGGCCCAGATCTGGGCTTCAGCCCATATTCAGGGGAGGGAAAGCAGGTTCTATCTACTTGGTGGCTTAGTGGCAAGATCACACTGCCAAGGATCACGTGTAATGAGGGGTTCTGTCACCACCTCTGGAAACACACTGTGCAATGAGGGAAATTGGAGAGCCCACAGCCAGTTTCATTCAGAACGGTGAAACCGAGGCATGTGATAAAAATGCTGCAGTAGTAAGCAGGGCTCAGATCAAAACAGCTTTTAGAAGTCAGTCCACACATTCTGATTTGCTCCAGGACAGACCCAGTTTCTGTTTGCTGGGACAAGAGTGATTGACCAGCAATGCCCACTTCACTCTAACCATGTGAGCTAGTGTGGATTGATAAACTGTATGATCACCTGTCCTGTGTGGGGTTCTCCACTGAGATCAGAGCTTTAGCCCAGGTTCCAGGGAAGGAGAAGCCTCTTGGTGGAGTGGAGACCAGGAGATGCGAGGAGGCGTGGCCCGGAGATGAGGATTGGAATATAAGTTCCTAAGGGAGGAGACCCCAGGAAATGTGGGTAGTGGAGTGCAGAAATGAAACAGGGAAAGGAGTGGAGCATTGTCAAATCCCTCACCATTGCACGGGACCAGCACTCAGGGCTCCTGGAAGATGTGGGAGACCGTGCAGGTCATGCCTCAGGAGGAAGTCAGGGCTCCTCCTCCCCAGCATGGCTGAGAGCTGCTTCCAGGAGTGTTAACTCCCCAGCAGTTCTGGCTTGCCCAGGTGCCCACCCAACCTGCTCCCCAGGCCAGAGGAAAGCTCAGAGCAAGGGGCTCCCAGGCAGTGGTCTTTGGTCTAGAGTCAGAGGGGAATGGGAGCTAAGGCAGGGCTTTCACCATGTCTGCCACGTTACAGGATTTCTTTACAATCATGCTAAGGTTCTGATGTTATCCTCAGAGCAAAAGGGTGTCATTGAAGCATTTTGTTTTTAATCAGAAGAATAACCTGATCAGGTTGATGCATTAGGAAGATACTATATCTGCAGAGTGGAAAACGTGTAACATAGTGAGTGAGAGGCTGCAGGGAGACCACTGGAGGTTGCTGTGGTTCTGACAGAACTGCATGATGGAATGCACAAACAGCTTGGATACCAGAGAACATGCAGTGTCCCCATTTGTACATGGGATGATCTTATACTCCTCCTGGTCAGCAAGGGCAAATAAAAGAATTTTCAGCCTGGTTGACAGTAAATCTGATATGATAATCCCAACAGTTTCTCCTGGTTGTGCTTTGTCTCTCTGGAAGAAATGTTCAGTCTCTTAAGTGTCTGTACCCATCCCCTGCCTCTTTCTATATGATGGTGACAAGGATGTTGAATGTAGAGGGGATGGGCAGCAAGAGGCTGCTGCTTAAGTGGTCTTTGACATCATCATGGGGAGAGACCTGGATTCATGCTGGTCCTTGAGTTTGCATGACCTGCCATCTGCTGGCCACCTGGTCACTGGGTGCTCCTCTGGCCATGGGTGATAAAATCTATCTGTGGTTGAAGGTCACTCAAGACAGGTCCCTGGTCTCTGCCACATCCTGCACCCTCCCCATCTCATGCAGAGGCACTGAGAAAAAAGTCACTCATACAATCACTTTTCGAGCCTTTGGTCTCATCATGCCCCCCAATGTGCCAAAATCCATAGTGAGTCACATGGCCTAAAGCAGAGTCAAGAAGGGAAATGGACTGTGCTTCTTTAGTGGGAAGAACAGCAAGGTGAAGTGGTAAAAGGCACAAATGGGGGTGGGGGAGGAACTGGGGTCATTAATGCAACCTTCTACATTCCCTGTCATCAAATTCTCCTACAACTAGAAATAGCCTCATGCCTTCCCCATGTTAACTAGAAGGCTGGATAATGCCTTTATATCACAGGAAAACTATAACCTGCTTAGTCCTTAGTGAGTTCAAAGATATGAGTAAAGGAATTTGGGGAAGTCATTAATTCATTCAAAAGTATGTTGAGTGCTTATATATACCAGGTAATAAATATGTCACCTGGTATATACAAGTCCTTGCCCTTATAAAGCATATATTCTGGTGGGCATGGAGGAATAATTGCAGACTGTAAAATGAACTAGTGATAAATGCTGTGGAGGAAAATAAAGGACCATAATGGGAAGAGGGTGTTGAGATGTGCAGGAAGACTTTTGCTGAGGAGGTAACATGTAAGCAGAGGCCAAATGTTTCCTTTGGGGAAAAACTGCGAGAAATATACAAAGGATCTCTCCTATGATTTCTTGCAACTGCATCTGATTCTACAATGACTTCAGTACACCTTTCAAGTTTTTAAAAAGTAATTAGAGGCCCTGGCTGGCTAGATTAGTTGATTAGAGCATCTTCCTGATATGCCAAGGTTGCTGGTTTGATCCCCAGTAGGGCACACCTAAGAAACAATCAATGAATGCATAAATGAGGGGAGTAACAAAGCAATCTCTCTCTCTCTCTCTCTCTCTCTCTCTCTCTCTCTCTCTCTCTCTCTCTCTCTGTGTGTGTGTGTGTGTGTGTGTGTGTGTGTGTGTGTGAAAGTAAATTTTTCAAGTAATAGAAGTTGAAGATGTATTTCTCTGGAGTCACGTATTCATGGGATGGAATTGAGTATCTCCTAGGGGCTGATACAGAACATGAAATGACTACACCATCATCTGCTTGATCACTCTGATTTCCTGCCTTCACCAGCAGAGACTGGGAAATGTACAGGAATTAAATATTTATTGACAGCTTAGAATTTCATAGTTCTTTTAGGGTTGTTATTGAAGGGAATGATTAATATAATGCATTTCTAAAAATGGAGGTAGAGGAGAACGTGGTAGATTGAACTGCCTGCTACCTCTTTCAGGAGAGTCTCTGACAGTAGCTCATCGCCTGTGATTGATATCTCCCTCCTAAGAGGACAATGCTGAAAAACTGACAAATGAACTAATGGCAAATAGTTAATTGAAATTTCTGCTTAGTTGTCTTTGGTTTTTATTACAATGATTAATGAAATAGTAAAACACTGATAAGAAAACATATTTAAGTGATAGGCATGAAATAATATTAAAACTAAGGAGAAGCAATTATATTTAATTTTTCATGTCCAAAAGAAAATTTAACATAGTCTTAATGTCCAGAATCTTCTCAAAGCTGAAAGAAATCTTCTCTTGGAGAAGGAATTTGCCCAGTGAGTTATAGTCTAAGTCTAGCTTCTCACTCTTTTTAAATTACATTAATAACTTTCATTGTTAGGAATCCACTGGGATTTTTTCATTATTATTACTTCCATAGACTCATAGGAGGCCCTAGAAAATTATATAATTAAACCATGTTGTATCACAGCTGAGGAAAACGAGGCCCACAAAAGCTTAAGTAGCTGTCCCAAGGTCACATAGCAGGTCAAGTCAATTTCCTTTACAAAATAACACACTATCAATGTTATAATAACCTTTGCCTGACAGCCAAATGAGTCTTTTTAATAAGTACAATTAATAATTATAGCATTATGATCTAAAAACTCACTCTCAACCTCCAGATAAAACAGCTGCAAGAGGAAATCTTTTAATAAAGTTTAGGCTGGAAAAGACAACACTGTAGAGTGAAGGTTAAGAACTCACGCTCTGGGGTCAGATGCTGGATCCCAGCTGTCCTGTCAGCTAAAGAAGCCTCAGGAGGTTCCCTGCATATCTGAGCCTCCTTTTCCTTCAGGGTGAAATGTGGATAGCAATAGTAATGATAGCATAATCCTTACTGTGAAGATTGAAAACTGTATCATGGTATAAAGGCCTTCTCACAGTGTCTGGGACATAGAAAGTGCTTGGTATACCGTAGCCAGTGTTGTTGCATCTAATCTTTGACTTAATCAACAAAGTACAGTGATAGGTTATCCAAGTAGGATTTGATCCTCTCCTCTTGGGGCTGTGACTTCTCATGGTGCACAAAGACTAGCTGCCACTTATCATTGCTGCATCTTAGGACCCAGGGATGGAGAATATAGTATGTTTGGGGGAAAGGAGTCTGGGCTACAAAGATCCTTTGCATACTCTTGCTCATGGGCTAGAATTTAAATCCTGGAGAACTTGAAAGTTAACCCATTGCAATGAAAGCAAATCAAGTCACCCTTCATTTGAACTCTCTGAAGGACAAAGTAGAAAAACACAATGAAAGGTGGATGGAAGAGTCAGATTTAGCCAATAAGTTAGTTCTTTGGAGATTTCTCCATCAGCCTCATGGCAATGTTCCCTCCTCAGGGGCTTTTCTATAACAGTTAAAGGAAGACTATAGAAACCATTCTATATAATAAAACCCTAAATGCAAATCGACCAAATGGTGGAAAAACTGGTCACTATGATGCACACTGACCACCAGGGGGCAGATGCTCAATGCAGGACTTGCCCCCTGGTGGTCACTGTGCTCCCACAGGGTAGCACCACTCAGCCAGAAGCCAGGTTCACAGCTGGCAAGCACAGCCTAGACTGCAAGAGGGATGTCCACCAAGGGCTCCCGGACTGCGAGAGAGCACAAGCTGGGCTGAAGGACCTCCCCCTCCCAAGTGCACAAATTTCATGCACTGAGCCTTTAGTAGAAAAATAAATGTTTCCTTGGAAGAGTTATTCATCTCTTCAAAATTCATAAGGTGTGAATAATCTCACTGTAAGAAAAAGCATAAATGTTTACAACAGTTATTTCACATGACTGCTATATTTTCTTGCTGTAAGCATGGCTAGATTTTGAATGTGACACCTTCATGCTCTGCAAATATGATAGAGTCTGTGCCCTGAGTCTCCCTCCTCTCAGCTTTTAAATGTAACTGTTAAAAACATTTAAGGGTGCATATCAGGAAACACTAATTTTCTACAAGAAACCTTTAATAAATTTTAATTTATAATTCACACTATGTCTCCCAGGTAAATAACTGTCAAACTATTATTTCATCTCTAATGTCCATGAAGAATCATTCAAAATATACACTCAGAGAACAAAGCAAAGTCATAAACCAGAAGTAAGGCATAATTCCATTTTTCTTCGTTACTGGAGTCAACTTCATTTAACAGATTGTCCTTCAATCTCATCTACAGTAACTAGACAGATAAAACGAGGAATGAAGTCCATTAAGTGCTTACTAAACTTGCCTAGTGAGTAAATATCTTCTTTAATCCCCATTTGATAGATGAGGAGATTGAAGTGACATATGCCAAGTCATATAGAAAGGAAAGGGTGGAACCAGGATGCCAGTCTTTCTGTGCCTCTGTCTGTGTGTTATCTGTCTGTGTTATAGAAAAGAAAAAACCCTGGGACATAGACATAGTATATTTATTTGACATTTTAAAATGGGGAAAATATCAGTCTCTGATAACACTGTGTTTTCCTTTCTCCTTTCCCTCCAATTCCCCCATCAAGCCTACTTCCTCATCAGCTTTTAACCAATGGAAGTCTCTGGACTGTCAGAACTCTGGAACACTGACAGCCTGGGCAAGGACTGGCTTCCAAATCCTAGTTAATTCAGGAAGTGCAGTAGGAGGGAGGGAGGAAAGAATAGTCCATTGATAAGCACAAATCATATGCATAAATTAATTTTGTCAGCTTAGTGACTTTTTAAAACATTAGGTTCTTATATACTTTCCTTATTAGTCATATGAATCAAATCCCACAACATGTAAAGTGTTTCAGGTTTTTTTTAATAATAAAGTTATTTAATTTAAAATAATTAATATCAAACTAATTGCAATAAAAGGTACAAATAGAGTCATATTATTAATTTAAAACAATGGGATCTAGTCTTAAAAGTCACTTAGCATCATGTGGCTTAATAGTTTGAAGGTTTGATTTTATAGCCTTTTTAAATTTTTAATTGATTTTATTTTTTAGAGCAGTTTTCAGTTCACTAAAAAATGGAGGGGAAGTACAGAGAATTCCTCCTTCCTCACATGAATACGTAATTTCTATTCTTAACATCTTGCTACACTAAGCTATGTTTGGTGTTACTAGTACCGTATTTTCCGGCGTATAAGACTACTGGAACTGATGATGATAGGAGGAAGATAACAAACAATAGAGAGAGAGCAAGTGCCAGGCAAGTCCCTGGCAAGTTAGCAACGCCCATCATAACTGCAAGCTACAGTATTTTTACACCCTGCATATAAGACGACCCCGACTTTTGAGAAGATTTTCCTGGGTTAAAAAGTCGTCTTATATGCCAGAAAATATGGTGTATAATTACCACAGCATAGTATTTTTGTTAAAAATGTTTGTTATAAATGATCAATAAATATTGATACAATATTATTAACTAAAATCCATAGAGTAACACTAGGATTCACTCTGGTAGGGTGTATGGATTTTGATAAATATAGAATGACTTGTAGCCTTCATTAATTACAGTATCATACAGAGTAGATTCACAGCTCTAAAATCCCCTGGTTTTCCAACTATTATTTCCTGCCTACGCCCAGCCCCTGGCAACCACTGATTTTTTACTGTCTCCATAGTTTGGCTTTTCTAGAATATCATATGGTTGAAGTTATTTCACACTGGCTTCTTTCACTTAGCAATATGCATCTAGGGTTCCTCCATGTTTTTCTGTGGCTTGATAACTCTTTTTTTAATTTTATTTTATTGTTTAAAGTATTACACATAGTAGTACATATATATCCTCCCCCCCATTGACCTTCCCCCAGGCTCCCCCCTGTCTCATGCCCTCATCTCCTCCCCCTCAGTATTTGTGTCCATTGCTTATATGCATGCATACAAATCCTTCAGTTGATCTCTCCCCCACCCCAACACTCCCAGCCTTCCCGCTGTAATTTGACAGTCTGTTTGATGCTTCACTGCCTCTGTATCTATCTTTTTGTTCATCAGCTTATAATGCTCTTTATTTTCCACAAATGAGTGAGATCATGTGGTATTTTTCTTTCATTGTCTGGCTTATTTCATTTAGCATAATGCTCTCCAGGTCCATCCATGCTGCTGCAAATGCTAAGAATTCCTTCCTTTTTATAGCAGCATAGTACTCCATTGTGTAGATATACCATAGTTTGATAATCCACTCATCTGCTGATGGGCACTTAGGCTGTTTCCAAAACTTAGCTATGGTGAATTGTGCTGCTATGAACTTAGGGGTGCATATATCCTTTCTGATTGGTGTTTCTAGTTTCTTGGATATATTCCTGGAAGTGGGATTACTGGGTCAAATGGGAGTTCCATTTTTAGTTTTCTGAGGAAAATCCATACTGTTCTCCACAGTGGCTACACCAATCTGCATTCCCACCAGCAGTGCACGAGGGTTCCTTTTTCTCCGCATCTTTGCCAGCACTTGTCATTTGTTGTTTGTTGAGGATAGCCATTCTAACAGGTGTGAGATGGTACTGCATTGTCATTTTGATTTGCATCTCTTGGATAATTAGTGACTTTGAGCATGTTTTCATATGTCTCTTGGCCTTCCTTCTGTCTTCTTTCGAAAAGTCTCTATTTAGGTCCGTTGCCCACTTTTTTATTGGATCATTTACCTTCCTTTTATTAAGTTGTATGAGTTCCCTGTATATGTTTGAGATTAAGCCTTTATCGGTGATAACATTGGTTAATACTTCCAGTACTATGTCGAACAGGACCATGGAATGGTCCAGACCTGCATTCCATGACCCAGAGGTCCAGCCTATGACCCAGATGTCAAGCCTACAACCAGACCTCCACCTAGGGCCCAGATACCCATCCAACAACACAGCCCTCCCTCTGGGACATAGCCATTCATCCCTGGTCCAAAACTCCAGAATGGACATCCCTGTCTTTTTTCCTGTTCTTACAGGAAATAGTTTTAGTTTTTGCCCATTGAGTATGATGTTGGCTATGGGCTTTTCATATATGGCTTTTATTATGTTAAGGTCTGATCCTTCTATTCCCACTTTGCAAGAGTTTTTATCAAAAATGGGTGTTGGATTTTGTCAAATGCTTTTTCTACATCAATTTATATAATTATGTGGTTTTTATCTCTGTTTGTGTGATGTATCACATTTATTGATTTGCAGATATTGTACCATCCTTGCGTCACTGGGATAAATCCTACTTTGTCATGGTGTATGATCTTTCTAATGAACTACTGAATCTGATTTACTAGAATTTTGTGGAGGATTTTGGCATCTATGTTCATGAGGGATATTGGCCTGTAATTCTCTTTGTGTTATCTTTATCTGCTTTTGGTATTAGGGTGATGCTGGCTTCATAGAATGAGCTTGTTTCTTCATCTTAAATTTTTTTGAATAGTCTGAGGAGGATAGGTTTAAGTTCTTCCTTGAATGTTTTGTAAAACTCCCCTGTGAAGCTGTCTGCCCTCGGGCTTTTGTTTGCTGGAAGCTTTTTGATGGCTGCTTCAATTTATTCCATAGTTATTGGCCTATTGAGATGTTTAGACTCTTCCTTATTGAGTTTTGGAACGTTATATTTTTTCTAGGAATATGTCCATTTCCTCCAGGTTGTCCAGTTTGTTGGAATAGAGTTGTTCATAGTATTTTTTAACAATACTTTGTATTTCATGGGGTCTGTTGTTATTTCTCCTCTTTCATTTCTGATTATGTTTATTTGGGTCCTCTCTGCTTCTTGGTAAACCTAGCTAGAGGTTCATCAATCTTGTTTATCCTTTCAAAGAACCAGCTCTTGGTTTTCTTGATCTTTTGTATTGTTTTCTTTTTCTTTTTCTTTTTTTTCTTTTTTTTTTTTTGGTTGTTGTTGTTGTTGTTGTTTTGCCTCAATGTCGTTTATCTCCAATCTGATCTTTAATATTTTCTTCCTTCTGCTTACACTGGGCTTTTCTTGTTGCTCTCTTTCTAACTCTTTGAGTGTAGGGTTAGGTAATTTATTACCATTGTTTCTTGTTTTTTGAAGTAGGCTTGTAGAGCTATGAACTTCCCTCTCAAGACTGCTTTCACTGTGTCCCATAGATTTTGGATTGTTGTATTTTCATTATTGTTTGTTGCCATGATGTTTTTTTATTTCTTCTTTGATCTCTCTGATAACCCAGCCATTATTTAATAGCATGTTATTTAGTCTTCATGTGTATGATTTTTTTTGGATTGTTTTTATTGTACTTGATTACCAGTTTTATGCCATTGTGATCTGAGAAGATGCTTGATATGATTTCTATCTTCTTGAATTTGAAGAGACTCTGCCTGTGACCCAACATATGATCTATCTTTGAAAATGGCCCATATGCACTTAAGAAGAATGTATGTTCTGTGGCTTTGGGGTGAAATGTTCTGAAGATGTCAATTAATTCTATCTGATCTAGTGAGTCATTTAGGATTGATGTTTCTTTGCTGATTTTTTGTTTAGAGGATTTGTCTAATGGTGATAGTGGGGTATTAAAGTCCCCTACTATGATTGTATTGCTGTAAATTTCTCCCTTGATATCCTCCAAAGGTTTTTTTTTAATGTATTTGGGTGCTCCTGTATTAGGTGCATATATGTTTACCAGAGTTATTTCTTCTTGTTGGATTGCTCCCTTTAGTATTATGAAGTGGCCTTCACTTGAGATCTAATTTGTCAGATATAAGTATTGCTACCCCAACTTTTTTTTTTCATTTCCATTTGCCTGAAAAATCTTTTTCTATCCCTTCACCACCGTCTGTGTGCATCTTTTTTTCTGAGGTGCATTTCCTGTAGATAGCAGATATATGGGTCATATTTTCTTATCCACTCAGTTACCCTGTCTTTTGATGGAAGCATTTAATCCATTTACATTTAACGTTATTATTGATAGGTACTTGGTTGTTGCCATTTTTATTCTTTACCCCTGTGTTCCTTCTTCACTTCCTATTTCTTCTTTGTATAGCAGACCCTTTAGCATTTCTTGCATTGCTTGTTTGGTGGTGATAAATTCCCTTAGTCCTTTTGTGTCTATGAAGCTCCTGATTTCCCCCTCAATTTTGATTGATAGCCTTGCTGGGTACAATACTCTTGGATTCAGACCCTTCCTTTCTATGACTGTATATTTCATTCCATTCCCTTCTGGCCTGATGTGTTTCTGTTGAGAAATCAGTTGCTAGTCTGATGGGGGTTCCTTTGTAAGTAACTTTCTGTCTCTCTCTGGCCACTTTTAAGATTCTTACTTTGTTGTTGGTGCTTGCCAATTTAATTATAATGTACCTTGATGTTGGTCTTTTGGGGTTCATCTTGTTTGGGATTCTGTGAGCCTCTTGGATTTGTGTGGGTTTTTTCTTCCCTATATCAGGGAAGTTTTCTGTCATTATTTCTTCAAGTAGGTTTTCTATTCCTTGCACAGTTTCCTCTCCTTCTGGTACCCCTATTATGATTTTGTTTCGTTTCGTGTTGTCCTAAAGTTCTCTTAGGCTCTCCTCCTGCTTTTTAATTTTTTTTCTAGAAGCTGCTCTGCTTGGGGTTTTGTTTTGTTTTTTACGTTGTCTTCTAGCTCACTGATGGGGTCCTCTGCTTCTTCTAGTCTACTGTTGATGCTTTCTATTGAGTTCTTTATAGCAGCAATCGTTTTTCATTTCTTCTTGGTTCTTCTTCATTTCCTCTTGGTTCTTACACATATTGTTGAATTTGTCTTCCATTCTTTTCATCCACCTTATGACCATTTCTCTGAATTCTTTCTCTGACAGGTTGCTTGCCTCTATTTCATTTAATTCCTTTTCTGATGATGCCTGCTTTTCTTCCATATGCAGGTTATTTCTTTATTTCCCCATGATCTGTCTTCTCTGGGTGTCTGGTTATGTAGCTCTCTCTCTCCTGCGTTGATTTAAAGGCACAAAATACAACACAACAAGGCACAATGTGCAAGGCACTGAACATAAATGTATTCATGATACTAATAACCCCAAATAAAGGACCACCAGAGAAAAGAGAATTAGGAGATAAGACAGAAAAAAGAAGAGAAAAAAGTGAAAGGGGAAAAAGGGAGTGCAAAAATGAAATTTGGAAAAGGTAAAAAAAGTAAAAGAGAAAATAGAGTGAATAAAAAAGAAGAGGGAAAAGAACTATTTATATGTGGAGAAAATGCCAATAGAACAGCCACTAATCCCAACAAATGCTAGCAACAGGTACCTGGAGATGAATACAAACTACAAACAACTACTAATATCAAGCAAGGCAAGGGAAAACAGATGCAAAAAAAAAGTGAAACAATCTCACAAACAAGCATAAAAAACAATATAATCAAGCAAACAACAACAAAAGAACGGAGAGAGAAAAAATTTGGATAGTGAAGAAAGAGAAGAGAGAGGTGTATATGGACTTAGATCAGGGGATTGGAAATTAGATATATAAGTAGGATGAAATGTTAACAGGGGGTAAAAAGAAGGAATATGGAAAATCTAAATCAGGAATAGGGTAAGAGAAACAAGACAACAAAAGGTTAAAAGTGAGGAAGAGAGTGTTGGCATAAAGGTAAAGTTGAGATACAGTAAAATAATGCTAAAGGGAAGATGAAAATGAAATGTAGAACATTAATCCCAAAATAAAATAAATAAAATGACACTTTAAAAAAAAGGTAAAATAGTAGTAGTAATAATACTGATTAAAAATAAAAATGTAATAATTAAAAAGGCAAAATCAACTGAGGAAAAAAGAAAAAAATGGTTTCTTAAGTAAAAGATGAAAAACTAAAATTAAAAATGTTCAGTAGTGAAGGTCATTCACTTCCTCTACTGCTCTGTTTGGCTCACCTATTTCCTAGTCAGGACAGTATTGAAGTTCCCTGCATTCCACTGCTCCTCTGTGTTGTAAGCCACAGTCTTGATTTCCAAGCAGGCAGTACTTCATTTCTTATACTCCTTTGTTTGTGTTTACACAAGAGTCAATTTGTGATTCAAACCCTGGGTGGTATTGTTTCTGAATTGACCTCTGGGTCTATTGGTCCTCTCTAGCTAATGTTTAGATTTTGTTTTCCCTGTTGCACTTAATACTGGTTTTGGGGGAATGGGCTGCCCCAGAGCTGGTTCTCTGATTGTTATTCCCCACTCTGATCCCAGGTTCTACAAAAAACAACTTTCCCCTGCAGTCTCTTAGAGTTTCCCCAAGTGGGTGATCCTACGTATTGGGCTTAGTAATCAAAAGCAAGGATTTAAAGAGGGAGAAAAAAGAGCCAGAGTAAGTGTGCAAACTCAGGTGCTGCAGCACAAGTCTGTGCAGTCTTTTTCCAGCCTTGGGTCTAAGCAACTGGCACTCTGTTAAATTTTTTGTGCTGCCCTTTTGCACCCAGTTCAGCTATGGGTTGCTTTTTTAGAGTTCCCTTCTGTTAGCAGCTCTGCTGACCCCCTTCCACATTCGCAGATCACACCAGCCCCAAAGGCTGAAAATTTTTCTGGGCACAGACTTCCCCTAGTGCTCCAGCTTCCACCATGTGTGTTTCTCTCTCCTGCCTGGACCGCAGACCTCACCTTATCCCAGGCAAAATCTGACCTTTCTGTGAGGAGGCACAGAGCTCCTCCGAATCCATGTGCTTATGCTACTTGGGGACCAGTGTTCCCGGGTTTGCAGGTATTTGCTGGGTGCAGTTATATATTACTGGGATTTTCAGGCTTCCGACAACATCCACTCTCCCCTTCAAGATGGTGTGGTCTCCAAATCAGAGCCAGCTACTCTGGGAGGGATCCCAGCAGCAGTGGAGGCTGCCCAGTCAGAGGAACCCTGTCCAGCAGTCCCCCACACTCCCCTGGAGTATATCTGTCCTTCAACTCACAAACACGCCTCGTGGGACCACACACACTCTGCAGTCTGCCTTCCCATCAACAGCCATCTTCCCATCTCTGGCAAGTCTTTAGCTCTTTTTTTATTGCTGGATAATATTGCAGTAGGAGGGAGGGTTAAAAGGTATGAGTACCTCATATTTCGCTGAGGAGAAAAAATTAAAAAGCTAAATTTGAACGGCCATTATAGAAAAAAGGTAGAAGTCTTAAAGGAAAACAGCCATTCAACATCTCATTTGAAGTCCAAAATGAGTTCAAACTGACGGATTTTAATGAATGAAACCTGCCCCTGATTAAAAATATGTTTGTAGTGATATGTTTAGATGCTACAGTGGATAGCAGGTTGAAACCATTAGCACAGCTTAGGTGACAAAGAATTGGTTCCAGGAAAGAAAAGGGAAGTTTATTGCCTTAAGCCTATGGAAGGGGAAAGATGGTGGTCATCAAGTTCATGTATGTCGCTGGTATGTTAGTCACTGGCTCTACCTGTTGAGACTCTTCACTGTGGAGGCGCTACCTCATAGGATGAGCCAGGTAGGATGGCAGAGGACATGATAGGGCACTCCAGCCACCACCTGCAAGCCAAACACTTCATGGCAGACCAGAAAAAAACAATGTGCCTGCTTTTCCATCCCTTCCTCTGTCCCCAACATCTAGTCCTCACGAGCATATCTGCACTAGAGTTTCCTCTTTGGTTGATGCGAACCACACAAAAGGCAGAACATACTCAGCTAACAAGTAGCAGATGGCTATAAATACTTGAGCCATGAGCACTGGCAAATTTTATTTTTTATTTGCATAAATTTCTCCCAAATTCCGGTGTGGGTAGAGATTTTTTGATGGAGCACAGTTGTATGATCACCATGATTGACAAAAATACTCAAGAGATAGTGATGAAAATGCACCTAACTGAACTTGAATGCATGTTCTATGACCTGATTTTTTTTCATAACTCTTACCTACCTTCTCAGTGCACACATACACACACACACACACACACACACACACACACACACACACACACATTCATGGGCTTACACAAACACTTAACATGCCGGTGTTTGTGCCGATGAAGGCAGTATCGGATGGAGAGGGGATAATTAGATAGGACATGGTTTGACTTGCAAATCAACTGCCTAACTCACATGATGACTTCTGGTATGTGTCTATGTCTTTGAGTTCTAAGGGCTTAATTAATGGTAATGGGTGTAAGAACTGGGTACAATAGGTAATCAAAGCCACTCAGCAAACTGAGAATAGAAAAGGAAATGGGCCCTGGCTAGGTGGCTCAGTTGGTTGGAGCATTGTCCCCTACCCAAAAGGTTGGGGGTTTGATTCCCCCAATTCAGGGCGCTCTCTCTCTCTCTCTCTCTCTCTCTCTCTCTCTCTCTCTCTCTCTCAAAATCAATGAAAACATATCCTCAGATGAGGATTAAAAAAAGGAAATGGGTTAGGAATTGGCCATGGCCAATCTCAGAAATGCTTAAGTAACCTTTGAGATACAGTTCCGCAGATTTCATCCAAAAGTATAAAGCATTACTAGCAAGATAGGGGCTTTCCCTCTCAGTCTCCATTCTCTTGTCCCTGATACATTCTTCAAAAAGCCTCAAAGCAGCCTAGAGGCTGTGAAAGAGGAGATGTAATGGCTCAAAAGTGATTGAAGGGTGTGTTGACGTTTAGAGCTCACCACTCTGAAGTTTCAGGTTCAGGGTCTAAGCGCTTTGGTCCAGACAGGGAAGGAGCACAGCTGGGGCTGTGCCTGAGTCACCTAAGCGCTATAAACAGGCCCATCATCCATGCCTTATCTCTGTTTTCAGAAGGCACCCTGGCATCCTTCTCTGCAAAAAGGCATAAAAATTATTTTTAAGTCAAAGGACATTTTTTATTCACTTATTCAAAATCTACTCATTAATCATACACACAATTCAACATTAATAAGCTTCCATATAGGTTACCTCAAACTAATACTGCATTAGTACCTTCACCTATAGTTAACCTAGGAAGATGAGCTCACTCTCCAGTGACCCGTGTTGGTAAACAATAGAGCTCTTGTAACAATTTTGAATTAATTTAGTATGGGAGAATTCTATACACATCCTTCCCTTTACAGATGTGAAGAAGCAAGTCTTTCTGCCACTTAAAAACAGTTAAGGCATAAAAGCTGCCATAACAGTTTCATTCTTCATTTGGGTCCTGAACTTGGGAAAGGAAACATCAAGAATAGTTATTAGAGGAGACAAGACATAAGTTATAAGTATCTAAAGATAATATATGATAATTTGATGAACAAAAATAGATCCAGATTTAAATGGCAGGGGAGATAAGGAGGTTATAGTGCAACCAAAGGACTTGTATGCATACATATTAGCATAATCAATGGACACAGATACTGTGGTGGTAGGGGCTTGCCTGGGGTGGGAATGGTAGGGGGAGTCACTTGGGGAAAAAGGAGACATATGTAAAACTTAAGACAATAAAATAAGTAAATAAATAGGACCATAGGCTTTATAAGGCTATTTCTAAAAGTCTCTATACAAACTATGAAACACTACAATCTAATAAATATTTATTAAGTTATTCCAAAAATATATACAAGATATGTTATAGGCAATTATACAGAAAGAACACCGTAAAATTACAACAATGGTTATAAACTTTTTTTTTAATTTAAAGAAATTTTTCAAATGTAATTTTAGAATATTTGAAAAAGACTTAACAGATGATGTTGGTGACATTAAGGGACTTCTGTGTCTTTGGACACAATCATTTAATCAGTTCACAGCTAAAAGACCCACATTACTCCTTTGTACATTGTTCATGTAACATTCTGTAGTATATAATGTATTAGTATGCATATCTTTATCTCTATATATATAAAAGTCTAAGCAACCAATCAACCGGTCACTATGATGTGCACTGAACACCAAGGGGCAGATGCTCATGCAAAAGCTGCCCGCTGGTGGTCAGTGTGCTCCCACAGCGGGAGCACTGCTCAGCTAACCAACAGGCACCAGACTCCACGCTCACAACTGGCAAGCATCACTGTGATGGCACAAGCCTCTCCTGATCGGGACTGACTGGGAACAAGTGGGGCCAGGATGACCAGGAGTGGTGTGACACCTGGCTTAGGCTTAGGCTCCTCCCTGACTGCCTGCCACAGCCCAATCCCCACAGGCCACACTAAGGGACCCCACTGGTACATGAGTCCCTGCACTAGGCCTCTAGTTTATCCTATCTAATAAAGACCATCACACCCTCACAAAGATGGTGATGCCCACAGCCAATGAGGAGGGAATATGCTAATTGACTGTCACACCCTCAAATATGGTGGTGCCCACAGCCACATGATGGCAGTGCCCAGTCCCCGCAGCCCCATCAGGGCAGCAGGCATGCGGCATGGCTGGGCCCATCCCCAGGCGGGTCTGGCCGCTCCATAGGCCTGCCTCCAGAGTCTTCTAGTCCCCTCAGTCCCCCACCTGCCCAAGGCTGGCCCAAAGTGCAGACAAGCCTCAGTTGTTGGCTGCCCAGCCACCCAGGGCTAGCCCAAGGCTCAGGTAACCAGGCTGGCCAAGGCTTGTGCTACTGGCAGTGGCAGCAGCAGAGATGTGATGGGGCATCGCCTTCCCATGATTGCTGGGTTGCCTCTGCTCCTGAGGGCTCCCAGACTGTGAATTTTCATGCACTGAGCCTCTAGTATATAATAATATATATGTAGTTAGGCACACATAGATAGCTTTGAAATATTCTTTATCCACTTATTAAACTCTATGTATTGTATTGACTTTATTATCTTAATTAACTATAAAATTTTTAAATAAACCAAAAATCAAATCCATTATATCATATCTATTCTTATTTAATTTATTTATTATATCTAGACCCTGGCCAGGTGGCTCAGTTGGTTGGAACATTGTCTTGTGCACTAAAAGGTTGCTGGTTCAATCCAGTCAGGGTACATACTGGAAGGCAGCTAGCTGATAGATGTTTCTCTCTCACATCAATGTTTCTCTCTCTCTCTCTCTCTCTCTCCTCTCCTTTCCTCTCCTCTCTCCACATTCTTCCCCCTCTCTAAAATCAATAAGCATGTCCTCAGGTGCAGAATAAAAAATTATTATTATTATTATTATTATTATTATTATTATTATTTCTAGTATAACCAACCTTCTGTATTATCATATCTAATCAATGCAACTAACTTTTCTTCAGATAAGAGGACAGGGAAAAAAGACTTGCTTAGCAATTTCTTCATTTTATGAACACCAATTTTATATCACTTTTGGAAATTTGAGGTGACAAAGTAAATATTTCTATCATTCAAAAACATTTGCATCTTTTGTTAATCTGTTGCCAGTATAAAAAATAAGGGTAAATGAAAATCTTATTTAGTTACCAGCATTTATATTGTATCTGTTTCATTCTTATAAATTGTATAAGTGTCAACAATTATGTATTAATTAAACCATTTGTTATGGCCTTCACATTAATTAAGAATTGAGGAATTACAATTTTTGCTAATGTAATTAAACATTTAAAAAATCCATTATTACCTTTTCATTTAGTTGAATACAGTTGTGTGTGTGTGTGTGTGTGTGTGTGTGTGTGTGTGTGTATAAAATGTTATGAAAATAAGTATGATGTGTTTAACTTAAATGATGATTTAGTTAGCTCATAAAAATAATATAAGGAATTTAGGAACTCTAAGTTGTAAGAAATTTAACCTTGATCTTGGACAAACCAAATCATCATGCTGATATTTTTATATGGGAAACTGCCTTTTAAACACTACATCATGCTCAAGACTCTTCTTTTATCTTGGAATAAGGCCTTTTCTTATCTTGTAACTATGGTAACAAAAGCTATTTTGTAAATACAGTTTTCAGTGTCCACAAAAGAAACACAAACGGTTTAATAATTTTTTTATCTTTTAGATGTTTTTGACAGTTAATCTGGAATAGAAATTCTTAAAGTACACATATAATCACAACAAGATTATTTTAATCAATTGTTTTTAAAGTTTCCCGAGAGAGGAATGGAAAAAAGAAGTGAGAGGGGCAAACCTCAGACACTTATGAAATTATAACTAGAAAAAACAAATATACTTCTGTGAAAGAAGGGGATAAAAGTTTAGATTCAGGAAAACCCATTTCAATATATGTATATACACATATTACTGCTGGGTGAAGACAGGGAGCAAGAGAGGGAGGGAGGGAAGGGCTCCTAAAATGGAAGGGCCTTCACAAAATATCGAAGCTCAGTTCAGCATGAACTTCCTCCTAGCCATAGGCAGTGAGGTCCTTCAAACAGCTAGAGACACTGAGGGTCTAATATGCCCCCTACAGTGAATGACTTGAGGGTTGCCGTCCAAGGCATTAAGTCTCTCAGATGAATATTGATGTACCTCCAATGGGGGATACATTCCAGCCACTGACCTCCAGGAGCCCACTGTGCTAGAACAAATGGGTGTTTATTGCCCTCTTGCTGCAAGGCATGTAGCAAACCTGGAGAACTGAACTGAGGGGCATCTTAAAGGTGCTGGAAGAACTTTTTCTCACACCTGGGTTTCTGTTAGATGGTTTGGGAAGTGGTCAAAGAAGCAGGAGTTTGCTCTGGATTAGATGCTATAGGGAAGCAGGGGTAATTCTGTAATCTGATGTCCTAATTTCTTATCTGAAACGTAATAGGAAACAAGCATGGCTAAAGGTTTAGTTGGCAAAAAAAAAAAAATGTTTAAAATAAGAATGGAGCCATTACTGGCATTAGGAAGGAAAGGGATATGCTTGTTTATTTTTGTGATTTGGATATTTCTTTTGTATGCTGAGACATAGCTATGCCGTGACCTTATCTTTACCTCACCTTGTCAAGGTCACAGAGTGACCTTGCCTGGTGTGTTCTGTGAAATGGTTTGTGTTCAATGGAACTCTGTGACCTGACCCTGAGGGCCCAGGCAGGTGTCAGCTGTCCGGAGCTGCGTTTTTCTTTGTCATCGGAGATCAAGTAGGGGAGGTAGACACAGAATGACCAAAGGAAAATTAAGCAAATTAAAGTCACAAACAGAAAATTAAACAAATGAAAAACATTTTTAAAACTCCAGGAAAAACAAAGGCTGCAGAAAAGAGAAAGTAATCATAACAAGTTATATAACTTAATATAAATGTCATTTATATTATCTTAATATATAAAAACTAAATACTGACTCGTATAACTTAACAAAAGGAAGATAACCCAATCAAAAAATGGGAAATGGACCTAAAAAGACACTTTTCAAAAGAGTACATAAGGAAGGCCAAGAGATATATGAAAACATGCTCAAAATCACTAATCATCTGAAAGATGCAAATCACAATGACAATAAGGTAGCACCTCACACGGGTCAGAATGGCTATCCTCAACAAATCAACAAATGACAAGTGCTGACGAGGATGTGGAGAAAAAGGAATCCTCATGCGCTGCTAGTGGGAATGCCAGCTGGTGCAGCCACTGTGGAAAACAGTATGGAGTTTTTTCAACAACAAAAAAAAGTGGAACTCCCATTTGACCCAGTAATTCCACTTCTAAGAATATATTTCAAGATACTAGAAATACCAATCAGAAAGGATGTGTTCATAGCAGCACAATTTACAATAGCTAAGATTTGGAAACAGCCTAAATGCCCATCAGCAGATGAGTGAATTAAAAAACTGTGGTACATCTACACAATGGAATACTATACTGCTATAAAAAGGAAGGAACTCCCACCATTTGTAACAGCATGGATGGACCTGGAGAGCATTATGCTAAGCAAAATAAATAAGAGGAAGATAAATATCACATGATCTCACTCATTCATGGAATATAATGAACACCATAAACTGATGAACAAAAACAGATCCAGAGAGAGAAAAGCATTGACTATCAAACCTCAGAGAGATGGTAGGGGAGAGTGGGGATAAGGGGAAGACATCAACAAAAGGACTTGTATGCATGCATATAAGCCTAACCAATGGACACAAACACCAGGGGGGGTGAGGGCATTAGTAGGGGGTGGGGGGATAGTGAGGGAACAGTGGGGGGATAAGGACACATATTTAATACCTTAATCAATAAAGAAAAAAATTTCCACAATTAAATTAATAAAACATGTTCTTTAACCATAAAAAATAAAACTAAATACTGATCTAACCAAAATTACCACCTCTCTATTTTAGAAGGATGGATGAAGGGTGCTTTGCAAAAGAAGGGAAGGAGAGAGTAAAAGAGAGCTAAGCCCTCATCTTCCCTATTGGCAGCTCAATAGATAATGCCTAAAAGTGAAACCTCATGAAATTGTAAATTAGTCTATCATATCTTCATATGATATGGAAGTAAATTTTTAAAGCAGCCTAAAGGGAGGGGAAATTAAAGGAGAGAGCATAGAAAACTGTCACTGTTCTCAACAACCCAGCTGAAGGGGACAGAGAAGCAAGGGGAAGAGAACAGAGTGAGAAAAGCCTACAGAGTGTTGGGCGCTAAGGAAGCCACAGGAAAGATGGGCAGAGCTCAGACCACACGGAATTTCCACACAGGACACAAAGAACTTCTGGTGACACATATTTCTGTACTGCTCATAGTGGCAAACAGATGCCATGGTGTGGGAGCCTCAGCACTATGCCTCTCTGGGGCCTCAGTTCTTGCCCTGATTTTCCTCCTAACAACTCTGCTTCGCTGTCGCAGATCCAAAGAAACATTGGATGAAAGGCATGATTTGGAAGTTCATGTGCTCTAGAAATGCACAAAATCATTCTCAGCCTTTACCTAGTAATTTTTTAGCTTAACAATCTCTCTATAAACAAGGACACCATTGTGAACAACTGGCAGGAAGACATTTTCTGTTTGCTAAGAAAAGGCTCCTGAACACATTTTGGAAAGCTAGCACTAAATAACAAAAACCGCCAGAGGCATTGATCTGAGGCTGAATATAGACCGATGTGAGTAGGTGAAAAAAATTCCTTCTCTAAACTTCATGTTCTTACTGAAAGGCCTTTGTCCTTGAATTCACCTTGAGAGCACTGCACAAGAATAAAGGTTTTATTCAAAGACACACATATCCAGAGAAAGGGTGCAAGGCAATGGAAAGTGCAAAGCTGCTCCTCCTGTTTTTGCTGAATTGTTCTCCCTCTCTAATAGAGCAGAAGCTGCATGAGGTTGCCAAAGGAAGTCCTTGACATTGGAGCTTGAAAACCTTGTGGTTTCAAAATCTGGCCATGTTCCTCAGATCCCCAGGGAGAAATTAAGTTCTGGGACAGATTCTTACTCTCTAAAAAGCACACAGAGGCATGGGAGAGGGGGTGGGAGCGGGGATGAGATGACTGCACATGTAAAAAGAAAATCCATCCTTTTCTAGTAGTTTGGTATTTTGATTAAATAGTGATTGCATTTGGAGAGCATCATCATAATAGCTAATTACAGAGTGGATGGTCTTTTGTTCTGTGCATTTAAATCTTCTCTCCCCAGTAAGATTGAGGGGCTGGCTAAGATTACAATCATCAACTTTTTTCCTGAATGTCTATTCTGAGGAGGAATACTATGATAGACAGGGAAAAGAATTTTAAAACCATGCCAATATTCATAGCAGCACTATTCATGATAGTCAAATGCTGGGAACAACCCAGGTGTCCATCATTGGATGAATAGGTAAGCGAGGTGTTTGTTACTCAGCATTAAAAAGAAGGAAATTCTGACACATGCTGTAACTCTGATGAACCTTGAGGACATTATGCTCAGTGAAATAAGGCAGTCATAAAAGGACAAATATTGTGTTTTTCCACCTATATGAGGTCCATAGAGTAATCAAATTCATAGATACAGAAAGCAAAATGGTAGCTGCAAGAAGCTGCAGGGATAAAATACTTATTCATTCATTTAACATTAAAATGGTAAATTTTATTTTGTGTATATTTACACTATTTTTACAAAAAGACCATGGGCCAGTCATTTTCCTCTCCTGGACATCATCCATGAAATAATTGTGTTGGAATATTTGGCCTCTGAGGATACCTTGAACTCTGTGAGTCCATATGCCCAAAACACTTCTTCCATCCTCACGGATATAGCACTAAGTTGGGGACATGAGATGCATGAATACAAAGATAAAATAATACTAGTTCATTTCTAAGTTCCCAATCTATATATATATATAAAAGACTAAGTGACTGACCTTACATCAGACCATACACCTGACTGACCAGCCAGCCAATACATATGACACACTCTGGCAATTCAAAAATAAATGTTGACTCACGCATGTGCGATACATATAAAGCTCTCGGAATGGACACTATTGAAATCCCCTGTGAAGTGATTTGTGACAAATCTCTTATTGATGCGACCTTTGGAAATAGTATATCTAAATATAATATTAAAAATATATCTAAATGTGCAATTCTTTGTCCTAAAAGTGAGCACGTTCATAAATTAAAGGAAGAAATTTTGGATATACTCAATGGAGATTTTCATACCTATTTGAGTGATGATTCCATTAATTCAATGGATGATGCCGAAAAGGAAAATTTTCTTACCAAATTTCTTTTCTTCTTTTTTTATTGTTTAAAGTATTACAAATAGTAGTACATATGTCTCCTACCCTCACTCCCCCCCCCCCCCCCCCCCGCCATGGATCTTCCCCCAGCCTCCCCTACCCCTGGCACGTATTACTGCTTTGGAAATGCTGGGTCATAAGTTAAAACTGAAGTAGGTGCAATCATCACGCTACTAAGAAATCTTAATAGTAAATGGGGTATTTGTAACAGTAGTAGATTGTGACCTAAAAGATGAAATATTAACAGGATCTGCGGAAGGAGAGGTGGTTCTGATTCCAATAATTGATTTGTCCCCGTCTGACACTGGCTTCCCATTTAAATTATTTGAAAACAGTTTCCCATGATGCCAGCATTTGCGATGACTATTAATAAATTACATGGACAAACTCCTGACAGAGTAGGAATATTCCTACCTTAACCAGTTTTTGCACAGGTCAGTTACAGTTTGCTTTCTCTCAAGTTCAGAGAGCATGTGATGTTAAAGTTAAAGCTGTAAAACTTTATCACAAGGGAAATTAGTCAAGCACTCTGAAAGTGTTTCACTCTTTTTTAAAAATATATATATATTATTGATTTTTTTACAGAGAGGAAAGGAGAGGGATAGAAAGTTAGAAACATCGATGAGAGAGAAACATCAATCAGCTGCCTCCTGTACACCCACCACTGAGTATGTGCCCACAACCAAGGTACATGCCTTTAACCAGAATCAAACCCAGGACCCTTCAGTCTGCAGGCCAGCGCTCTATCCACTGAGCCAAACCAGTTTCAGCGAGTTTCACTCTTAATGTGGTATACTGGGAGATATTAGAGTAAGTTTAATCACTTTATAAGTCATTGTTTGCATCACTGTTGTTTTTATATCATGTTTTTGTTGTTTTTATATCATGTCTTTGTTATTGTTATATCATGTTGTTATTATTTATTAATCAATTTACATATTATTTTCATATACATTTTACTAATTGTCTTTAATCTCTGACACTTCTATTATAGAGAAAGGGCAAAAAGCTATATTTAAATATTTCTCCTAATTGATTTCCTTTCAGTGTGCATAAATCTATGCACCAAGCCACTAGTTAATGATAAAGAAGGAATATGTGTCCCTCAGAGGAGACCAACTTTGGAGATAGAACTGGCCAATGTCTGTTTACAAGTATCAGAAGTGGACTTAGGTTCCATGCTGGTGGTGGGGGTTGACACAGAGAGCAGCCTTGCCACACCAGGAGTCCATGGAAGAGCAAGGCAGCAAGATTGGTGGTGGTAGAAGTACCTGTGTCCAAGCACTGTGGGGAGACATTGAAGAGGAGGGACACTGAATGGGAGAGGACAGAAGACCTGGCCCATCCACAAGCTAGCTGTGTGGCCTTGGTGAGTCCCTCAGACTGTATGGCACGAGGGCTTTCTCCTCTGCAAAATGGAGATCGCAGACTGGCTGATCTTGCCCTGTCTGCCCTAAAGCTCTATCTGCCATCAGTCAGCAATCATATATGGAAATTCCCACTGCCAGGACATTGGGACTCAAGCATGGTTAGGCCTAGAATCTGCCCTCTTGAAGCTGCCTTTCTTATAGGGAGCAGCTAGTCAGGTGGACCAAAGAATAGTCAAAGAATGCTGTAAGAGAAGCCTTCTAGTAGTAGTATATATGATGAGTTAAACTGAGAAGGCTTCTATCAGCAATGAGACCAGCCGGGAAAACATTGTGGAAGTTTAGGTGTGGATTAACAACCATGAAGACATGAACTGGGTAGGAGAGAATGAAATGGAAAGTATAAATGCATGAACTCTAGAACCAAATAGATACTAAAGCTCTCATCACAGTGCTCTGTGTTTCCTCCTCCCTTGTCCTATCCCACTTCAGCCTCCCATAGCTGCCTTTCTTTCTAAGCTTCTCCTGTGTACTTGGAATCAGTCCTTTACCCCATGGTCACTGAGCCTCATAAACCCTCAACATACTCATAGAATGCCCCCACCACTGAAATTGCCCTTGGTCCTGAGGACAGAAGTTTCCATGGGCTCATAAATGGAAGTGGCTTACCTTCCAGGTCAAGATTGGGAGGTGGGTAGTATTTTTCTGCTTTCCCATGTGTACCTGTCATGTCTTCCCAGTATGTCATCATCTTAGCCATCTTTGTGTTCTCCACAGGGGTTCACACAGAGCTATGCACATAGTAGGCACTCAGTAAATTCACTGAATACACATAAGTGACATAGCCAGGCTGAGAAGGAGAGGTAGAAAGACAGTACACTGAGGATTAGATGAAGGAACATCCTCCTCCAGGAGCTTGGAGAGTGGCCAGCTGACTCAGCGTGCAGCAGTCCCACTGGGCCTGTAAGCTTTGGTGATTGGCCCTGTTGTAACTTAAATTTCTGCTGAGTAGCATCATAAATATTAATCTGAAAACTTAATAGTGAGAATCGCTTCTCCTTTTTCACATCCAAGACTCAGGGACAGAAATATTTGCCATCATGTCTCAAGTATATAATTGAGCATTGCATATATAAAAAAGCACATTGTCCAGAATGTGTCCTTGTTATTTATCTTAAAGTAATGGGTAGAAAATGACCTTTGAGATTGCTGGGACAAAGCCCAAGGCTCTGCTAAGTTGGAAACCTGTGTAGTGGCTAAAACAGCCTACGTCCAGATTAATTATGGATGCTCTGCCTTTTCAAAATTACATTAGGGAGGAAGCGTGTCACCAACTGTGATCAATGAATGGGATGTGGGTCTCAGCTGCTGCTTTTTAAAATAAGTACGTCTGAAGAAAATTTGAGACCACTTTTGGTTGAGTAAAATAAAATCTGTTTAGTTAATTCTTTGGAATTGTTCCTGGGAATCCACAAATCCGCAACCTCCTTTCCCCAGGTACATTCAGAATGTTAAAGAGGAGTCATTTGAAACCTAAAATTTGACCTCTTATTTTGGTTTATCACTAAAAATAAAAAGACAAAAGAAGGAAGTTGGATTGTGAGTAAACAAGATACCCAAACACTAAAAGAGGAGATCTTTAAAAAAAAAATAGCTTTAAAATAAGTTTAAAAACCAACATAGTCTCAACAATCACAGTGATGCATTTTCCATGTGTTTATATATACGTGATTAAGAACTAATGTGCCCTACACATTTGCATCTTTTTTAAAATTTTGTTTCTTGATTTTTTTTTTTTTTTGAGAAAGAGAGAGGGAGAGAAACATTGATTTATTTATGCATTCATTGGTTGATTCTTGTATGTGTCCTGACTGGGGATGGAGCCCACAACCTTAGCGTGTCAGGATAATGCTTTAAGCAGCTGAGCTACCAGGCCAGGACTGTATCATTTTTAAATTAACATTTTTAAATAGATTCAATTTTAAAGGTTTGATTGAGGCCTATATGTTCTAAAAGACTTCTGTTCTATAAAGGGAAACATTGCAGTAATGGGTTGAAGTGTATTTATTCTTGAAGTGTATTTGCTTATTGAAGAATGGTGGGTGTATTGTATGTAGTTCAAGTTCAGCTCCACACACATCTGTCAACCACAGTGACCTTCACAGTCGTCCATGCCTGCATTGCCTGTAGGCTTTGGGAAATCATTATATTTGACCTGACGCCTTCGGTTGAGATGAAAATGTTGTTAATTGCTTTAGTTATAGACAAAATAATAGCAGAAATAAACTGTCAGAAAGTTTATGTATTATATCTTTTTTTGATACTTTAAACCAGTTATTTTTCTAGCCATATGAGAATGCCTTGTTAATTTCCTTATTAATTTTTGTTTTTCATATATTTTCTTGGGTTTTATAAGTTCTATCACTGCACAGAGAGCAGCCAAGTTCAACCAAGTTCAGTACAGGCTTTTACATATAAAAACCGAGGGTTGAGACCAAAAAAATATTCCTTCAACAACATACAGCTTCTGAAAGCAAATCAAACCCAAAATATATCCTATGTATTATTTGTACTTTCATGTCATTGCCTTTTGGTTGACATAGTATCTGTTATTCTCACCTGAGCATCGTCTTAGCGCAAGAAGAAAATCCATTGTCAGGGCTAAGGAAGCAGAATAAGACCTACAGAGAATCACTGGGGTTATAAATGGGAAGCTGGCCATCAGTTTACAAGAAGAGGGGTTCAATTCAGAATATGACCAGCGAGCATCCAGGATAATACCTATTGCCCAATGCCATCATCAGTACCAGATTCAAGGATGGAATCAAACACTTGAGGCGGTGTTTAATGAGGACGTGAGGATTTCTGAGGTAGAAAACTAAGTAGGTATAGGCAGTACCCACAGAGTTCCTACTCACACCTGTTCTATACAGAGTTCTAATGGATATCATGGTCTGGTTTCCTATACCTTGGAAGGTCCAACACAAATTAGAAGAATGTTCTGGATGGAATATTACAGGCAGGCACATCAAATACAGTAAGAAAAGGAAGCTAGATGCTTATCAGTAACAGCAGAAATAAATGATCAATCTGAAAAGTAAAAAAAAAAAAAAAAAAAAACCTACATAACTTTATTTTGTAGAGGAGCAAAGAACCTAAATAGCTCTGGAGACACCAGTGTATATATTATTAAAGAGCCAGTCAAGAAAAAGGCAACTGCTATTCCCGTTAAGGAGCAAATGAACAAATAAAAATTTGGAGTAGCCATTCCCACCCAAAATAAGTTTGATCTTTCAGTTGCCATTTGTTTTAAAGGGGGAAACGGTTTTTCTGGACTAGCTCTGCTTTGTCTGGTAAACTGTAGTCCCGTTGCTGACCTTAGTGTTAGAGCCCACCCGAGTCTCAGCCAACTGGCATGTCAAAGCCTAAGTCTACTTACACAGAAAAAAATTCTCTGTCACCCTGAGCTCATTCATAAATTCATCCTCAGCCGACGTGATACCAAGACTCCTGCCTTGTCCCGCAGGGGTGTCTTCATTGAAGCCCCATTCAGACCCTCTGCTTTGGGGATATTCCTTTGGAGAGGGGTTGAGAATCTATCTCTTGTGCAACCAGCTCTCTCAGAATCAGGAGAGTTTCTTGCAGACCAGTCAATTTCAGTGAAAGATACCTGGCTAGTTGGCTCACATTCCACAGTCTTAAAACTGTCACAAAGATCTACTCCCCTACTGCTTTGGCTTCCCCCTCCCCTTCCCCATTCTCATTTCATTAGCAACCAACATGAGTGTTCACGCCCTTCGAGGTGAATATGACTGGTGTTAATGAATATAAACAATCTGTGTAGCTCAAGCGTTTTTTCTTCTATTAAACCTAGTGATAGCCTGTAAACAAATGGAAAGGGAAGAGCAACCTTCCAGAGGCATCTGAGGAAACAAAAAGCAAATGGGGTATGAGTCAGATTGTTGGTGAATCTGAACAGGCCACCCACTTTCTAATCTGGTGTGTGTTCTTACCTAGATATTGGGGCCTTATGACCCTGGAAGGTCTCACCTACCCCAAAGCATCCAAATTAGGCTCACTTTTTACTTTATTGATGCTATAAAATATTTTCTGAATTGAATTTATTAAGGTGATTAGAAGTATGAAAAGAGGGAGGGGGAAATGGTGATGGAGGGAGACTTGACTTGGGGTGGTAAACATACAATACAATAGGAGCTCACTGTTAAGCAAAGCAGATGCTGTTGTGGGTAAACGGTAGGAATACTGTTAATCTTTGCAAATGATCCTCGTGGTCCAAATGGGTAATTGCTTATTTCCTTCCATGAGAAGTTACAACCTCATCAAGATTCTACAGCCCACTTTTGAGTTTGAATCTACATCTGATAAGAAGGATTTATTTCAAGAGGATAAAGGGGGAAAGAAAGATCACTGTCTCTCTGGAGCACAATGATGGTCAGGAAAGAACAGATCAAAAAAGACCTCTCCCCGTTAACTCAGTTCCACTCAGCCTACATCTTCCAAGTTGCCAGTAATAAAAGCATTGGGAAAGGAACTATAGCCCCTCCTCATGAAGAATTTATTTTAATAACTTTCTAATAACATGCTACTCTGATAGCATTATAAGCTATTCCTAAAGAATTTGTTATCTAAGATACTATTTGTCGGTGAAGACTGCTTGTCAATGAATGGAGAGAATGATGAATTGACTATCAACATAGAAGAGGGAACTTATTGATTGCATTGGCTTTGTGTTTGGTAATATGTTAAATAGCAACCATGCATGGGAAATATATTTCATTAAGGCTCTTGCACATGTTGTTCTGGAAAAATAGGTCATGACTATGATGAAAAGATCATCATGTTATCATTTCTTTACCATAAAAGTGAAGTAAAGGGAAGTTTTTATAACATTATCAGTCCAAAAAATAGTCATAATATCAAAAACCTTCACCTTTTCAATATCTCCAAAGTTCACTTGTCAGCTTAAAAACCTTGTAAATTGATTTGGTTCTGGTAGGTAGAACTCCATTTATGAGCAGATATTTAAAGGAACACATTCTTCTTCCTTCTGGAGATGGCAACCATTCTGATTTCCTCCATCTCTGAATCTCATAAATAAAATTGTTAGTAGCATTCATTTGACTAAAGATTATAATGACATCATTATTAAAGTCACTGCCATGCCTGGTGCTTATCTAAACAGCCCTGTCATGTCAGGTATATCATCCCCATTTTACAAGCCAGGAAACTGAGGTTCAGAAGGTTAAATAACTTGTCTGAGGTCACACAGCTACCAAGTGATGAAGATAGTCAGGGTTCAGATCCAGCATCTACTGTCTTGAAAATCTTGATCTTGCTTCTGCACCACTCGGCTGTCTAGTCATGGATGTGCTTGCATTATTATTTAACAAATCTATTTTGTGCATGATGCTAGGAAGTGATAATTCTTTTGAAAGTGCCTGCCTCATTCCCCAATTGTGTCTCCTGTTCACTTTGCTGAACTCATATATAGTTTATATGAGTTAATATGAGAGCAATTAAATTGAATTCCTATCTTTTGGGCCCTTAACTCGAGCTTCCCTTCTTTATCTATAGATGGATCAACACCATTATCTCTAACTCTTTTTGAAGAATTGCCTCTCCTTCAATTCTATGTGAACCATTGTATATCCCCTTTACTAAAACTAAGAGTGTCACCATCTGTGTCTACTATGTAAATGTGAACTCCTAAAAACAGTAGCATTTATGGGCCAAAAATTAGAGGAGAGTAAAATAAATCTTTGAAATTATAAAGGAAGAAAGTTGGAGTAGCCATCCCCCATCTCTGCTGTCCGTGGGGTCAACCTTTCCATCCTAAAGGTGAGAGGAAAGCTTAGATGTCTCTGAAGTCCCATTCATCTTCCAAATAAAGGTACTGGGTCACAGGTATCATACATAGGCAACAACCCATGAAGGGACAGGTGAGGCGATATGTATCCTGGTGCATCCTGGGCTTTCTTACTCAAATATCACCTTCCTGTGGCCTTCCCTGGTCACTGTTTTTAAAATTGCAAATCCTACCACATACCTGCTCTATTCCTCCAGGAGGGATAAAATGGAACTGAGGGCCCATGTCCTGGGACCATCTTGTACCACAGTTTCAGATGTGGCACACCCCTTGAGGCTCTCCCCTCTCCTCCCTGGCCAAGGAAGGGTCTGACAGTGGCTCTTGGGGCCATTGATTGGTTAACTGACCTTTACCGTATAATTATTTTAAGTAACCCATCATTTTTTTTAATTAAACATAGTTGAAGGGATACAAGCACATATTTGGGTGCAAATAATCCCCGAAGTACCAGGAGTGAGTGTCATCTGATGTTATTTATTACTTTACCTTCACTGTCCCATAATACAGCCGGTGAAGAAGCTGTGGTTCGTTATTGTTGGGGCAGTTTAGCCTTTTACTTGTGGTATTAAATGAAAGGCAGCGACCCTCTGACACTCGTGAGAGTGGAGGAAACTGCGAAGGTGGAAAGCCTTTTTTCTCTGTACACGAGAATGTTACAGTTGTTCACAACGCTGGTCCTATAGCATACCTGACTAATGGGGCACCTTCGCCAGCCTCCTCCCCATCACCCAGGAAGGAGGCTGGACAACAACTGGTCCTGGGCACACACTATGTGCAGGGGCTGGAGACCAGGGCAGGGGGTGCCAGGCAGACCCCTTCTCCCCAGTGCCATATGTAGCCAGAATTTCTAGGTACCTGAGCACCCAGGACAAACCTCCTCATAGGAAAGGAAGATAAGAGTGGGAAAAAAAACCCAGGAGCAAAGTGTGGGGACAGAAAAGAGAAAAAATGGGGAAAATTTCTCTAGTAGTTGAATCAAATCTAGGGCCTTTATGTTTTACAATATGTGTGCAAAAGGATCACATTTTACCCGATAAAATCATGATAAACTAAAAAAGAAGAAAAAACCCTATAACTATTTGATTCAACTGAGTAAAAATCATAATTACTATAATGTATATTGTATACTATGCTACACAATATACATATGTATCTGTGTGTGTATATATATATACACACACACATAAATGTATGTATAGTAAGCCATGTAACTTTTGTTTGCTTATGACACAGAATTCCAGTTTTCGTATGTTCCACCTTTTTATTTTATCATTTAGACAAGATAACCCAATATGTTGCTCTTCTCACAATTGGAGGAACAATTAGAGAGAATAGGGTATTTGCTCTGCCAGGACAAGGGCTTCTGGCTGTTCTAGAAAGATGTCTCAGTTTGTTTTGCAAACATCTTGATCCAGAGCAAGGCCTTTCTGGGTTCCCACGAGGTTCATGCCCTGTGATAATATATTATAAATTAGACTTAGCTAACAGCAAGATACATTGATGTGTTCTGGATATGGAAACAGACTAAGGCTCCCTAATAAATAAGAAAAATTTCACCAATTATTGTCAATCAGACATTGAAATTGGCTCTGGGGGGAAGAGAGAGAAGCAACATTATTCATGTCACTTAAAATTAAACCAGGCCATCAATTTCTCTGCCTCTCGGCTGTTTGTCCTATTTTGAGTGATGCTTCAGGAATCAATATCAGAAACGGGGGAGAGTAGATGCTGAGCAGTTTGTTGGGATAATTGTTTTACGATAAATCTGCAGGAAAAGAAATGGGTTTCAAGTCAGGTATGAAATAGGCACCTCCTCAGAGCCCCCTTGTAAAATGGTGTGCTGTGTGCTGCTTATACAAAGCTGTAAGGAAATTATAACCGTTGCTGAGGAGGCAGGGTGTATTTATAGAAATCCGATAATTGTGGGTGGACATTCCTGCTCTGCTACTTATTGACTTTTTGTTCCTGGGTGTCCTCATCCATAAAGTGAGGAATAATGATAGACCCGCCTCTTCAGGCTGCTGAGAAAATGAAACAAAATAAAGTAGGTGATGCTTTTAGCACATGGAACAGCATATAGGAACATCCAGTACTTCCATGGGCGTGGCCTGGGTCTGCTTTGTTCCTCCTGTCCCCAGGACCGTCGGGGCATATAGCACAGATGCCCCCAAATATTGGTCAAATGGCTTAATGAGTGAATGCTAGCCAACCTGGTATTATTTTACATCCTTTTGACATTTTAATGGCTATACAGCATTCCATTACATGGATGTAATATCCTTAACCTTGTGCCTTTCTGGGTGTTCAGTATGTCTCTGTGAGTGACATCTCTCTCTACAGACAGCTGTATTTGGAGGCACCGGGGTTCTGGTGTGGCCAGAGAACTGTCCTCCCAAACCTAAGAAAGGAATCTTGGGGCAACATAAAGAGAAAGGCTATGTAGTCATGCTCTAAAATCAAGGAGAGTTATAATGCTGGGACTGGAGAGGACCTCGCTCCAGATTCCTCGCCTGAGCCACAGAGGCTCCGTGGAGAGCTGAGCCACATTAAGTGGCCTGGTCTTTGATGAGAATCCATTCCGAACCCCTAGTCCCAGGTGTTTTCACTCTAGAGCAGTATTTGCATGCGTACCTGTGTGTGTTCATAGTTCACACGTGTGCTGTGCCCCAGGCACACAGCTGATGCTACTGAACGTGCACCTCCTTGGCCTGCATGTGACCCAGATCACAGAGGTCAGAGTTCAGGCCATCACACCCCTCCTTTTTTGGGTGAGGTTAAGTGACTGGGAGGACTTTAGGAAATACTTTGCTGACTTTTTCTGCTGTGAAAATTTGAACAGAAGGCATGAGGTGAGCTCACACTATCATTGTGGAAAAGCTGCCAGGATCCCTGTCTAAAAACCGCATATGACATCACCTACATGGGTGACTTCAACCTGAATGTCAGAAATTCAGTCCAACAATGTCACTGAGTTCACCAGACTAAGGGAAATTATTCATATTGAGAACAGTGTAAAAATATTGACCCTCGCAGAAAAAGACCCCCATGCAACCCCATTGATGCCTGGCAGTCAGGCCTCGGCTCTCAGGGGGCTTACTGTGCAAGTGCAAACATGGTTGTCTGGTTTTCTGGTCGTTAGATACAGGGGAAATCTGCATCCTTGAAAGAGGGTTCTTCAGTTAGCCTCCTCAGCACTGCAAGTGTTCACCCGAGTTTTTGTAATGTTCACAGCAATGGGCCCAGTGAACTACACAACGACCCACCTTCAGAAGACGTTCAAATGAATGACGCTAACATGACCATGATCTTCACTTTTACTCAGCAGAGATCCCAGTTTGATCCAGTTGTATCTGACCTGGGATTCAGGCAGGTTTGGGAGAAGGAAGGTTGTGGGGTCAAGGAATCCTTCCAGGGTCTCTTTGGAAAAGACTCATTCAAGGGGAGAGAGGACATGATAAGAAGCAAGTCCCATTCTCGGGGCTGGAAGGCCATGTGGATTTTACTGTGGTGACTGGCAATCCAGAGGCCTGTCAGTCAGGAGAGCAGCTACAGCAAAGAATAACTCAGTGAAGCAGGTCGCCATGCCGCCCTTTGTGAGAAACACTGGAAAGGTCAGGGACAGGGCCCATCCCAGGTCAGAGAGAGCCCGCACAGGTGGGCCCAAAGTCCTGTAGCTATGGTGAAAACTCAGCCGCAGCTGCAGGGACCACAGGCTGCACCAGCATCTTGGCCGTGACCACAGAGAGCACCCAGGCCCAGATAGAGGTTCAGTACCAGCAATCAGCACCAGGGTGGACACACTTCCCAGTCCCCAGAAGAGTCGATACTGCCTTGATGTTTCAAGAGGGAGAGGTTAGCAGGAGCTTGGTGCTCAGAGGGGAGGACTGGCTACGTAGGCGCTGCAGTTGTTGGGGAGACTTTGGGAGAGTGGGGACCCAGGAAGTCCTGAAATGACAGCCAGAGAAACACTGTTTTATTGATGTTGAGACTCTACTCCCGGCCAGTATCCAGTTTGTGCAAGTGTCCCTTTGTCCTAGAATCTGTCTTTGGGTTGGAACCATTCACAGACTGGGAGGAGGCAACTGCAGCCAGGGCGCTCTGTGTCTGCACTGTGTCTGCACTGTGTCTGGAGGGAATAGAAGCGTGACTAAGCTGACTTGCATTCTGCCAACCAAAGGAAAATATCATTAACACGGCAGTGAGACTCAGCCGATCCCATGGGAACCTTCAAGAAGGAAAGGGCTCTCACAGCTCGAGGTGATGTCAAAGATAAGAAAAGGCCACCCTTCTCTGATCCCATAGCTGTCCCTTCTCTCATGCCTACAGTTCAATAAAAGGACAAGACAATGAAGGCCAGGGCAGCCGTATCAGTGAAAAGGACTTCCTGCTGCTAATGGTCAGGGCAGGGGCTCTGGTCCTGCGTCTCCGAGTCAGCTGTTGTATACAGCCCTGGCAACACCTTCCTGCAGAGACAAGAAAGCTCCCAGACCCCAGGAAGGAGTGAGGCCAGTTGCCATGTCAGTACACCCTAAGCTTATAATGTTGAGAGATGGAAGATGAGGCAGATATTAGAAGCCCCCCAGAAACAGAACTCTGAGGGCTGGCTGGTGTCCGTCTGGAGCCTGCTCCCCCGTGAACAGCCTCTGAAAAGGTGCAAAGGAACACTTCTCTCTAATCCATCTAATGGGCCTTCTCTTTCCCTTGGTGACACAGATTTGTATTTAGAGACTATTTGCTAAGCTTTACAGATTTTTACTTAACATTACCGTAGCTTCTTGGATACATTTAGGTGTGGTATATTCTAAAGTTTTTAATTATTTTACCTTTTTTCCCATGACTTTAACAAGTTGGTGCACAAACACAGTGCAGTTTTAGGGCACCCTGGCTGCTGGTGCCTCCTCCCAATCTGTGAATGGTTCCAACCCAAAAGACAGACTATAGGACAAAGGGACACCTGCATATACTGAATACTGGCCTGAGGTAGAGTCTCAACTTCTCATAGCTTGAAAATCCTTTCTCTTTCATGCAGGTTCCAAAACTAAGGCCTGGGAGCATGGCCGCCTGACTCCCTCCCCATTGCTCAGGGACATTTATCCTGTCTTCCTTCGCTTACTTCTGCTTACTCAGACATTATAAAATTGGTTGGAATTCTGCCTTTCATTATGAGACTAGATGTCTTTATTCATTCCACATAAATTTAAAGGATATTGGTACTGGATTGGAACACAGTGGCAGAATTGGCTCTGATTATAGTTCTATCTTACTTCACAGACTTTGGTTGGGATTTAATGAACTCTGCATATAAACATAATTTTATGAAAAAATAATAGCCTATTTCAGTTCTTAATAAGATGGCGGTTTTAATGAAATGACATGATGCTGTTGAATCTAGTTTCCTCTAGAGAAGTGAAGAAGGAGAGACAGAAAGAGCTGAACACATGTGCAGGTTGACATGCTTCTCAAAGTCATCTTTTTTCAATAAGTGAGGGTGGTGCGCTGGCTGGTGTGGCTCAGTGTTTAGAGCATAGGCCGGGGCACCAGAGGGTGGCAGGTTAAGGGCACATACATGGCCTGTGGGTTTGTTCCCCACCCCAAGTCAGGGAGCCTGTATGAGGTGACCAGTCAATGTGTCTCTCTCACATGGATGTTTATCTCTGTCTCTCCCTATCCCCTTCCTTCCTCCCTCTCTCTCTCTTCTTCTCTCTCGCTCTCTCTCTCTCCCCACCCCTCTCTGAAAAAGCAATGGGGAAAATATCCTCGGGTGAAGATTAACAACAACAAAAAAGTTTTTAAAAAGTGATAATGGTAATGCTCTTTTTAAAAAGTTAATATTGCCTTTAAGAAGAGTTTACCCAATCAGGACCCTGTGAATATTGACTGGCTCCTATCTAACCCACACTCCCTGCTTGCTTGATAAAAAGGAAAAAGTCAAAAATAATATTTATATTCCAAACCAAGTGTTAAGTCATTTAAACAACTAGAGGCAAGAAAGTGTGGGCAACTTCCCCACCCCCACCCATCCCTCTAGTCTGGAGTCATCAGCGAATATCTAATCTCATAGAACCTATATCCAAAATAAATGTCCTGTGTTTCTTAAGGAACATTTAAAAGTTAATGGTTCTGACTTAAAATTTACTCACTCATTAGGCAATCAGTCTTTCAGATGTTTTAAAGGTAAACCACTCAAGTTTATCACCAGAAGCCCAAAGGTGTGGTAAGAAACCGACCAGGCTTCTCTTGGCTCCTCTTCTGCTAAAACATCCATTGCGTTTGCTAACTGTGGGACTGAATAAATGAGTTCACTTCCCTGAGCTCTGAAAATGCCCCAGGCAGACAGAGTAATAATTTCTCCCAGGGTGGCTCTAGGGGTTCACATGCTTAAGCAACAGTCATGAAGATGCCTAGCTAAGAAACAATCGTTTATTCTCTCATTCAACAAATCTATATTTATTGGCCCAGGAACTGTGCTATGTACATGCCTGGGATCTACTGGTGGTTACCTGGTGACCAGCACAGGAGGACAGCTGGAATTTCCCTAATTCTTCCCTGACATTGCAGCCTGGCCAGCCCCAGACAGCCCACTAAGCCTGGCCAGTCCCCTGCTGGACAAACAGCACTGTGCTCACCTTCCCTCTGCTTTGCTTTTGATTCCCTAGGAGGCATAGCTCCAGACCCCAGGGAATGCCCTCCCCCCACAAATCCAAGCAGTCCCCTCTAACCCTGTTGCCCTGCCTGCTTTCCTACTACAAGCAGCCTATAAGGACCCTCCTTCTCTCCTAGGATATGGTGCTCTATGTTTGCAGGTCCCCACGCCCACATTCCTGGCGATGGCTCTAAGTAGCTGCAGAGAGTTACCAGGATCCCAACAGTGTAGAAAGAAAACATCTGAAAGGCTGATTTCCTAATGAGTGATCACAGGGTTGATAGGAGGCTGGGTTTGAGAACCAGTTTCTAGTTATAAGATTATGCACTTTTGTTTGGGCTTTTCAGACCAGCAGGCACTTCCCTATAATACTTCTTCCAGGAGCTGACCCTTCCCATCTGCTTCTTGCCCAGCTCTCAAAGCCTTACCACCAGCCAGGTCTTCTAATCTCGTGCATAGAAACCGCATCACTGCACAGAATTAAGAAGATTGGGTTTTTGTGTATTTTTAGCCAGCTCTTGGCCCTGCCCCATGCAGAGCACACACTATATAGATTGGATTTTAAGGACACTTCTCTGCTAAATCCCAAGCTTATGTCTATGGTTTCTCCACAGTGAATAAGCCTTAATCATACTCCCTGCACTGCTTTCTAAAATGAAGGAGAAAAACAAGCAGCTGATCTCAGAGACTTAAGCAAAAGTTCTTGAACTTTTTAACCTTTATTATGGCTAAAACATGTTTTTTAAATTTAGACACAATAAAATTCAACCTTTTTAGTGTAGAGATGAGTTTGGCAAATGCCTATCCTATCTAATAAAAGAGTAATATGCAAATTGACCATACCTTCGCTACACTCACAAGCCATGCCCACCAGCCAATCAGGAGCAAGGGTGGGGCCAAGGCAGCCCAGGCCGTGGGAGGTGGGGCCAAGGTGGCCATGGCCATGGGAGAGTGGACTGAGGCAGCCCAGGCCACGTGGACCGAGGTTGAGGCGGCCATGGCTGGGGGTGCAAGGCCAAGGCACCCCAGGCTACAGAGGACAGGACCAAGGTGGCATGGCCACAGGTGGGCGGGGCTGAGGCGGCCAGGGCTGTGGTGGGCAGGGCAGAGGTGGCGAGGGCCGTTGGGGGTGGGACCGAGGTGGCCAGTGCACCCTGCCCAGGGAGAAGGCCTGGGCCCAGGGGTGGGGCTGAGGCCCATGCTATCCCGGCTCGAGGTGGCTGGGGCAAAGGCCTGGGCCAGCAGTGGGGGTGGAGGGGTATATGGCTGGGGCAGAGCCAGCCATTGGCCCCATCACAGGATGGCTGGGTGCACAAGGCCTAAAGCTTTGCCAGAGGCTTTAGGCCTTGAGTAGGCTGGGGTGAGTGGTCAGTAGGACATCTCCTGAGAACTCCCAGTATGTTTGAGGGGGCAGGTTGGGCTGAGGGATCACCCACCCCCAGTGCATGAATTTCATGCACTGAGCCCCTAGTCCTAGCTAATAAAATAGTAATATGCAAATTTGACCATGCCTTTACCATGCCCACAGCCACGCCCACCAGCCATGCCCACCAGCCAATCAGGAGCAGGTTATGCAAATAAACCCCAACCAAGATAGCTGCCACCACTGAGAGCAGGAGGAAGGCTTGAGTTTCCCCAGGAACAGAGGAAGCCAAGCTTTCCTGCCATTAATGGCATAGGCCTCCACTCAATGCTACAAAGTTTCAATTATAATATACAGAAATGGCGGCAGCCATTGAGATGGAGAGAACAGAGGCTTGGGTTTCCCTGGCAATGGAGGAAGCCAAGCTTTCTGCCTGCCGTTGCCGGCCTAGGACTCCACTCTAGGCTACAAAGTTTCAAACAGAAATGGATGCTGCCATGGAGCGAACAGAAGGCTTGGCTCCACTCCAGGCTACAGAGTTTCATTTGTAGACATAAATTAATCCCAGATCCCAGGGCCTCCACTTGGGTTGCTGGGGGGCATGGCCAACCTGCAAACCTCCACAGGCCCCTCACTCAGGCCACCCCTCACCCCAAGGGAACCCCCACCCTGATCCGGGACACTCTTCAGGGAAAACTAGCTGGCCCCCACCCATGCACCAGGCTTCTATCCTATCTAATAAAAGAGTAATTTGCAGATTGACCATCACTCCAACACACAAGAAGGCTGCCCCCATGTGGTCAAAGATCCTGCCCCCATGTGGACACAAGATGGCCACCACAAGATGGCCAGCAGGGGAGGGCCGTTGGGAGGTTCCAGGCCCTGCAAGGGAGGGAAGTTGTGGGCAATCAGTTGAGAGGGACCAGGCCTGAGAGGAAGGGCAGTTGGGGGTGATCTAGCCTGCAGGGGAGGGCAGTTAGGAGTGAGCAGGCAGGCAGAGGAGGGAAGTTGGGGGCAAACAGGCTGGCAGGGGAGCAGTTAGACATCAAATAGGCTGGCAGGGTAGTGGTTAGCAGATGATCAGGCTGGCAGGCAGAAGTGGTTAGGGGCAATCAGGGAGGCAGGCAGGTGAGCAGTTTGGAGCCAGTAGTCCTGGATTGTGAGTAGGATGTCCAACTGCCCATTTAGGCCTGATCCCAGTAGGGCCTAAACAGGCAGTTGGATATCCCTTGAGGGGTCCCAGATTGTAGAGGGTGCAGGCTGGGTTAAGGGACATCCCCTAACCCCCCATGCATGAATTTTGTGCACCAGGCCTCTAGTATTCTATAACCACCACACTAATCAACACACAGAGCAATTCCTTATGTAACCCCCAGATTTTCTTTGTGCTTTTGTGGTCAACCCCTTTGTCTGATCTCAGCCCCTGGGAGCCACTGATCTGTTTTCTGTCTCCATAATTTTGCCTTTTCCTGAAAGGCATTTGTCACTTCAATGGAGACTTACAATATGTTGGCCATAGCACTTTAAAATATCATGTATTTAAACATGGAGAAAGGGCTGACTATTCCTTATTTTTTTTTTTTTTTGGTTTCTGCCTCTTATAATCTGATATGCCTGTATCATTTTGTGAATCTTAATCCTTTCCACAGCATATGTGATGGATTAGAAAATCCAGGTGAAACAGGCACTTTATTTGGTAAATACAGACTAGCAGGTCCCTTATAAAGGTCCAGTTGATTTTCTTTCCCATAGCCAAAATTTTCCCACCCACCTTTCTACCCCACCTACTACCCTTTGCAAACTCCTAACTCTGATATGATCAATAACTGACGTCCACTCCTGCTTGCTGGACCAGGAGACAGAACAAGGTTCATGTTGCCAAGGCTTCAGTGCTACACCTTGATCTGAAAATGCATCTTCTCACCTGTTTCCTATCACTGCTACTTGCCCTTTCTTTGAGAAGGGACATATCAACAAAAGAAAAATACTAGATTTGATAAGATGCCAGAATATTAAGATGCTCCTGAAAAGTGAGGCGTGATTGAGCCCTTCCCAAAGGAGAGCAGAGGAGGAAGCCAGAGAAGAAAAACACAGCAGGTGGGGCTTTCACAGGATCAGAACTTGAGTGTTGGATAGGTCATCCCTGCTCCTGCTATTTCCTGACTATTGGGAATCATCACACTAGGCTTGGGCAAGACTGGGAGGCAAGAGAAGGTCACTTGAGTTCAAGGAAAAGCAGCAAATATTAGATCTATGTTTCCAGATCCAAGAGTTACCAAACATTCCTCAAACATAATTCCCACTGACCTTGGCCAGGTTGGCTCAGTTGTTTGAGTGTCGTCCCATGCACTAAGAGGTTGCTGTTTGCAGCTGATTGATGTTTCTCTCTTCCTCTCCCTTCCTATCTCTCTAAAAATCATTAAAAACATGTTTTTGAGGAGAACTAAGATGGCGGCAGAGGTGGAACACCTATCTTGCCGTCATAATCAGCAATTTTAATACTACAACTTAACGAAAGAACAAACACCTTCCAGAATCACCAGAAAGCTCGCCGAGTGAAAATTCCACAAATAAAAGTGAAGATATGACACTGTGACTCGGAGGAGCGGCGGCGAACAGCGTTGAAAGATTCGCACGGAGAGAGGTTTGGAGTGCGGGCGGGCGGCTGGAAACCGGCCAGTTTTCCGGAACGGGGAGACAAAGGCGTCCCACGGGACTGATTCTCCAGCTCTGGGCGAAGTCCAGAGAACCCACTATCACACGGGGTGAAAACTGGACAGTGGGAGGGCACGCCGAAGCTCGGGTGCTGCTGAGTTTCCCGGCTTGTGGAGAAGGCAGCTCGTGCGAACAGCTCGGCTGCGTGACGGCGCAGAGAGCGCACCGCGACTTGCCTCTCATTCGGAAAACCGTCAGACTGCTTTGTTTTACGATCCTGGGTGAGACATTTCGCACGCAGACTCATTTTGGGAAAGTCTGAATTCCCCGGCAACCGGCAGCCTGTGGAGCTCCACAGCGGCTCTTTCTCAGAGGTGCTGGCAGCCATTGCCCCCGGCACAGAGTCCCTGGGGCCGCATAGGGCGGAGCTAACACTGTCTGCTTGGCCCGGAGACTCCACCCACCCAACCTGAGCACAGCTGAGCTTCACAGACAATTGGCCTGGAGGTCAACCCTCCAAGTGCTAACAACGATTAACTGAGCTTAACTTCAGCAAGACTGTGCAGCCCATATCCACCTCAGGTAACCAGGGAGGCTGAACCACTATCCCTAGTAGGAAGTCTACCACACAAAGCTAATTGACCAACTCAGGGAAGCAGCCACCATGCAGCAACATGGAAAGAAATCAGATGTGAAAGAAATGGAGGGAAAAAAACGACTGGACATGGAATTCAAAACCACAGTTATAGGGTTTTTTAAGAGGCTCCAACAAAAGATCGAGGCCTATAAGGAAATAAGCAAGACCACAAAGGAAATGAATGAGTCCTATAAGAAAATGAACAACACCCTCAAGGATATAAACGAGAGCTGCAAAGAAATGATCAAGACCAACGTGGAAATGATCAAGATCAACGTGGAAATGAATGAGTCCTACAAGGAAATGAAAGAAACCCTCAAGGATATAAAGCATACTCTCAAGGATATGAAAAAGGACCAACCAGAAATTAAGCATACACTGACTGAAACAAAAAATATTATACAAAGACCTAAAAGTGCCCTGGAGCACCCCAAGAACCAAGTTAAAGATTTGAAATACAAAGAGGTAAAATCCACTCAGCTGAAAAAGCAAGAAACCAAAAGAATCCAAAAAATTGAAGATACTGTAAGGGGCCTCTGGGACAACCTCAAGCATACCAACATCCGAATTATAGGGGTGCCAGAAAAAGCGAGAGGCCAAGACAATGAAAACCTATTTGAAGAAATAGTGACTGAAAACTTCCCACACCTGGTGAAAGAAATTGACTTAGGAGTCCAAGAAGTGCACCGAACCCCAATATATAGGAACCCTAAGAGGACCACACCGAGGCACATCATAATTAAAATGCCAAGAGCAAAAGACAAAGAGAGAATATTAAAAGCAGCAAGAGAGAAACAGTTGGTTACCTATAAGGGAGCACCAATACACGACTGTCAGCGGATTTCTCAACAGAAACGATGCAGGCCAGACGGGAGTGGCAAGAAATATTCAAAGTGATGAACAGCAAGAATCTACAACCAAGATTACTCTATCCAGCACAATGATAATCCCTACTGAACCCAGTCTCCATGTGGCTGTTCTGGTCTGTAGCATCTAACACAGCCATCCTTTCCATTTCATGACCAGTACCTTTCACAAGAGAATAGGCGTTATCTTCGTGGAATACACTGGGGGGGGGGGGGGGTGGAGTTCTCTCAAAGGCCAGGCTCTCAGAGCCCTCCTTGAGGATCAGCAATATCTGAGGTATCTGACTCAGGCACCCTATGAAATCAAAGTCCAAATTTCACAAGAGGCAGATCTGCTCAGTGCTGTGGGTATTGCCAATGTGTGGGAGGCTGCAAATAAAATTATTTTTAAAAACAAGCAAAAAACTCCAGTCCATATCTTAGGCCTTTTTTTTAATGTGTTGCCATCTCCACGCAGTTCAGTCTGTGCCCCCAGCCCCGAACTCCACTCCGTGTTTTCCGCCCTCCCTGCACCTGACGTTCTGTAGCCCAGGCTCTGGTCCCCCACACCCGGGCTGAACGCAGCTGGCAGGAATTCCAGCTGCCCACAAAGGACAGTTCTGGGAGCTTCTGAAGTCTGACGCGGCCAGGGGGGAATCCACCTGCATCACCAAAGCGAGGGGCACACCTGAGCGGGGGCTGACGGCTAGAGGCAAGTATTGCCCGCTGGAGGCTTACTACTTTAAGAGGCTGAATTCCTGGAAGGGTCCGCTGCTCTCTTGGTCTGAGGGGCGCAAGAAAGAGTATGAAAGAGTGAATGATCCAACTGCTAAGGAGAGTGCTGTGACTAAAGGAGTTTAACACTCCTTTAAACAGTGCTTTTGACAGGGATTTCTGATTCTTGATGTGGTTTCTGCAAGGTCGGTTGTTCTTTTGGGACAGGATGAAGATGGGACTGAATCACTTAGAGTGCTTGAGTTTGCTTTAGTAGCATCCCCAATTCTATACCCCACCGGGTCACCACGAGGAACAGGTAAAGAAAAAGCTGGTAGAGTATTGCTTTGTGCAGAGTGTGTGTGTATGCGTGTGTGTGTGTGTGTGTGTGTGTGTGTGTGTGTGAGAGAGAGAGAGAGAGAGAGAGAGAGAGAGAGAGAGAGAGCAGAGCTGAGATTTACATGGTGTGAATAGTTAAAAGTGTTAATAGGATTTCCAAGACTTGTTTAAAGAGGAGTGTTTCCTTTGTAATTTAGAGAAATTATTTTGTCTTATAACAAAGATGCTAGTAAATGATAATATTGTAGTGCTTTCTATAAGCATACACACACACACCCAACACTGGAAACTATCACCAAAAAGAAGCATACTTTCATGCTCCTGAAAAAATAAATTATCCCCTAAATAAAATAGAATAATTATTAATGTGAGAAAAATAAAGGATATAGGCTCCTCATATCATTGTATTAAATTTAAAGTAATTGGTTCTGTTTTATTTTGCTTTTTTTTTTTTAAGGAGTAAAAAGATTATCAAAATGCCTGTTTGGTTTTCCTCTTTTAAAATTAGCATAATATTTGGTTGTCCCTGAAAAGGGCTTTAATTTCCCACCCTCATGTTTGGTGGACAGATCTCAGGATTTTGCTTATCTCCTAGTGGGGCCTGATTCCCACTTGCAGTCAGTGAAGAATAGAATCGATTCTCGCTTTTTCTTTGCATGATACCTAATCCTCACCATTAGCACATCAGAAGTGCACAGCCTTCTGAGTATGTGTCATATCTTCCCACATTTCTGCTGATTTACATCGATAATGATTGAAGCTCTTCTTTTGATTAAGAAGCTAAAGAATTAAGGGGATTGTGGACCTCTCCCTTCAGATTATTTATTTAGAGGACTCTCCACTAAATAATTATATATATAAAATTATATATATATAATTTTATATAAATTATATATATGTTGTGTGTGTGTGTATTTAACCAAATGAAGGGGAAAGAGAACAAGAAGTCTACTGCTTCTCCAGGTCCACCTTTACTTTTTCCAGAATCACCTAGCTCTGATTCTGAAGAAATGCCAGGGTGGCCAATCAAAATCTAACTCTTCAATTCCTCTCTAATAGTACCTCTTGCCAGACTACACCTACTCCTGTGAAGTGCCCAGGTTGCAAGTTCACTGCATTTGTTTTTAAATGGATATTGGAAATGTCACATAGACCCAATCTATCACACTATCTGCACGGCTCTTTGTATATAGCTTCTGGCTGTTATTCAGATCCCAAGGCTGCTGAAAATTAGTACCAGAACTAATAATAACAACCATTTCTCAGAAGTCTGTTGAGTATCATTACCTACACGAAGGCCTCGACTCATATTGTCCCAATTAATTCTCACTTCATTCTTAAGAGTTACCTAACATTATCCCCATCTTATAGATCAGAAAATTGAGGCTTCAGAAAGATGAAGCTACTAGCGCAGCATTACCTTCTAGGCATGGAGTGGGAGCCATGTCTGTCTGACTCTTCAGGGTCTTAATATTCTGTTGCTCTCACCTTGACAATCCCAGATTCTGAGAACAAGATAAACTAGTGTGGCTCTCATGTCGTCTCACCAGTGAAGGGGTAAAAACCAATTTAGACAAAATGCACTGGAACTATAGGAAACCTCAGTACACGATGACTAATCACTGACTTCCCAAAATCCATGCTCCATATTCAGCCCTGTCTCTAATTTCCCAGTGAAGAGGAGGAGAGTGCCCCCACCCATGACCCCAAAGAGGGTATCTCCTCTCTTCTACTTACAGTGGAAGGAAAAGGAGAGCAGAGATTCAGCCAGTGCATCTGAAAAGGAAGAAGGTTTTATGATGTTCATTTCTTCTGTGTGAATCAACCAAGAATAGAGCTATGTGTGTGAGAAAGGTTGGGTCCCCCACAACAGGCCCTCCCAGTGGCCCTTAAACTGCTCGGCTGCATTGGTTTATCATGTTTTCAAAATCTGCTCACAACCAGGCTTCAAAAAGGACAGCGCAAGTGTGAACTTTTAATCCTCAATAAAAAGTCAGGAGTGACAGCCATTCGGCTACTTTCATCACTTTAAAAGTCTGTATTCCTGAAACTGGCCTTTAACTTATGTCTATCTAATACCAAGAGTTGAGTGAGGAGTGAAAGGCTAGTCTGAAAGTCAGGATGTCTCAACTTTTTAAAAATTATTATCTTCTCATTCTGATTTAACCTGTGAATGTTCTTTTTCATTCTTTCTTATTAAGGCAAGGCTGTGTAACTTCTAAGGATTTGGAGAGCAGCCTCCATCATCAATAATTTTTTGTTCTAAAATCTTTGTATAACTGTGGGTACATACACAGGGAGTTCAGTCATTGCATTGCTTTTGCAAGTAATCATAGTCATATTATGTCTTTTATTCAACAAGCTCATTGATTCATCTTTTACTCATTTGGAATAGGTGACCATTTGCATAGGGACTAAATTAAAGCTCACTGGGACCCTAATTACAGCCAGAGGAAAAGTCTGCAACTGAAATGAAACCAAGATCAATGTTGTGCAATGGCAGAGCACTTTTAGAAACAAAAATTATTTCAATTAAAATGTTAATTCTAGCCCTGGCCAGTGTGCTCAATGGTTAAAGTGTCAGCCTATGCACCGAAGGGTCTCAGGTTTGATTCTCAGTCAAGGACAAAGGCATGTACCAGGATTGCAAGCTCAATCCCCAGCCCAGTCAGGGCACATACAGGAGGCAATCTCTCTCTCTCTCTCTCTCTCTCTCTCTCTCTCTCTCTCTCTCTCTCTCTCTCCCTCCCTCCCTCTCTCTTTCCCTTCCTCTCCCTCTCCCTCTCCCTCCTTCCTTTTTCTCCCTCTCATTTCCTCCCGCTCCAGCCCTTCCTTCCACTCTCTCTAAAAAGCAATGAAAAAAATATCCTTAGGGAAGCATTAACAAAAAACAAAATAAAATGCTAATCCTAAATCTCACCAAGGTAAATCTGCTCAGAAGACACCAAACTGAATTTCTTCCCAATGGAAGCTTTACCTTCAAACAAGAAAGTGTTCTCAAGGGGGGGGGAGGAAAACTCCATCTGGAAAAGGAGAGGGTGAGAGAGCCCCAGGCTTCAGGCCCACCCACTTTCATCTCCAGTTAATTCTCCAGAAAAATAAAGACCCCTAAAACATGAAGCTGGCCAAGTCACTCCCAGTTTGAGAACCCACGGGGGCCCTAAGCATCTCTTTTTTTTTAAATATATTTTATTGATTTTTTACAGAGCGGAAAGGAGAGAGATACAAAGTCAGAAACATCTATGAGAAACATCGATCAGCTGCCTCTTGCATGCCTCCTACTGGGGATGTGCCCGCAGCCAAGGCACATGCCCCTGACTGGAATCGAACCCGGGACCCTTCAGGCCGCAGTCCGACGCTCTATCCACTGAGCCAAACCGGTCTTGGCTCCTAAGCATCTCTTTACCCAGTTGTCGTGCACCTCTCTTCATCCTCAGTGCTGGGTGACTTCACCCTTAAGGACAAAAGTGTCCAGCCCCTCCCCTGCACTCATTGGACATTTGGTACCTGAACTTCTCAGACTCTGGTTTATTTCAGTATATGTTGAAGTATTTTATTTATGTCTCTATGTCTAGTCTGCCCATCTATAGTACAGGAACCCAGTTCTATTTCTCTTTCTGTCCTTGCTCTTCTCCATCTCTTCTGACTCTTCTGTTTGAGTATTTCCTGATACATAATATAGTAGTTGCTTCATCAATCAGTTCATTTTCCCAGGTGCAGACACACCACCTCAGATGCTAAAAACATTTGTAGATGCGATCAATCAATAATTGTGGCAAAACTTAGTCAATCTGGGGAGGTGCTGAAGATGGAGACAAGGATAAAAAGCCCACTTCCAAAAGTTTCCAAAAAGTGTAAACTGGTAAAATGATGACTGGCAAAATTCTGGAGCAGATTCCTAAATAAGTGACATGTCAGGATTTAAAGAATAATAGAATTTGTATAACCCAAGATGAGTTATTCAGAATCAAGCCATACCAAGCTAACCATGTATCTTTTTTGTGAGATTAGTAGAAGGGATATTTGAAACTAACTCAAGGATGTATTCTGATCAGTCTGGAGTTCTTGCTGCCGATCGATTACAATCTAATTATACCCCTGGAATGCCATGGCTGACCAGTGTCCCAGGGCTAACATCACAGAGCCCTGTCTAATGGTCTTGACTTAGTATTTCTTCATTTCAGCAAAACATTTGACACAACCTGTCATGGTATGTTTTTTCACTTACTCAACAAATATTCATAAAAGGTACTTTATGTGCCAAGCATTGTATTTGGTGCTTACTCAGTGATTATGACTCAGAAGGAGATTGTGAGTTCATTGCTAGCAAGGAGAACAAAACCAAGTCATAAACTGACTGCCTGGTATTCTCTTTGGAACAAAGCAGGAAGTTAATGCTGTGCATCCTGATCTCAGGATGCATCGATGCGCCCCACTCACTTATGTCTCTGCTCAAGAGTCCTTTGACCACCCTATCAAACCTTGCCAGGCATTTCTTATTTCCTTATGTTGCTTTATTTCTCTTCAGTGCACCTTTCATTTTTTGAAATTATCTTTTTCATGGACTTAGTTGCCCATTGCCTATCTCCTTAGACTGTGATGTGAAGAAAGGGAGGCATTTCATAGGACTGTGTCTTTGTTCCTTTCTACTCCACATGTTTATCAGTGATAATTGTTGCCATTTCTGCCAATCAAACTTCCAGATAATGGAAAGTTAGGAGAGGGATAATTGATAAGGTAAATAAGAGAATCAAAATTCATTATAACAGCATATTCTAAAGCACTTTGATCACTGGAAAAGTATAATTCAATGTAAGTTATCATCATTATTTAAGTGGATGTAAATCAGAGACAAAAGCAAAAGAATAAAGATTAAATACAAGCATTTATATTCAAAAAATTAATTACAGTAATTCAAGATGAAGTAGATGAGGGCAGCTCTGTGCATGTAGGAATTTAGCCAGGAGAAGACAATCTTAGAGCTACTGGTGTAGATACACAGTGTCCAGGTAGCTGAGCTGTCTCTGGGCATTTTTAGATGGTCATCTAGTTAGGAGTTCCATGTCGTGAAGTAGACATTGCCAAAGCAGAAAGTGGCCAGTGGAAGGTAACTCACTCATTAAACAGCAGTGGGGGTTGGGGGGGGGCATTTAGCCACAAGGAGAGGAAAGTTGGGGGGTGCAGACTGACTTTAACTCCCTGAGGGGTGTTCACATGGGAATGGAGAGCTTGTGTGTATTGAGGGCTAGGTTAGAACTGCTGGGTACTGGGGGCAGGTTTTCATTCAGGGAAAGGGGATGACCAGCCCACAGCCTATTTCCTAGTATCAAGCCAACTGTCACTACAGGTATTTAAAGAGAAGCTAGGCAACCACGGGACCCAAGAGGGAAGCTGTAAGAGCTTGGCCAACTGGTCTTTGTTAACTAACTCAATCATTACCCGTTCATTCTAATTTCAGTGTCTTCGTTCCATTCCCACTGATTCTTTTTCTACCTGGTCTGACATCTGGTAAAATAATGCTGTGCATAGTTGGCTTCCTCTAGATGATAGTGTTTTGACTCTACTGGGCTTGGAGGTGTGTGTCCTTGTTCAGCCCCTGACTCTGCCCATCCCCTTGGGGTATTTCCCCCTTCTCCATCACTCTGCCCCCTCTGTGGGGTGGAGTTTGACACCTTTGCTCTTTGAGAGCCCTCTGAACTCTGTTATTATTATCCACTGGGCATTGTGACTCCATGCATCTGTACATGGATTCCTTCACCTTTTACAGTGTTGGATGTGCCCGAGCCTTCCCTAAATGACCTGAGTACAACCTGACCTCTGAGGATCTAGGGAATATATTTTACCTCGGGGAGAAAAAAATGGAAAGAATGACTGAAAAATGCAACTTGGATATGTTTTTCTAAGGCAGTTTCTCTTTTCAACACTTTTTTAGAACTCTAACAGTTTTAGAACTGAAATTCCATCGTTTCTTTTTAATTCCAGTTAGAAGATATGGTTGCTTGAACTAGATGGTAATACATGGAGTTGGACAAAAATGGGCAGTTTCCTTGTGTATTTTGAAGGTACAGCAGATACTACCTGCTGATGGACTCTATTCAGGGAAAGCGGAAAAGAAAGGCCCAAATTCGTAATTCGTGAGTTGAAACTGAGTCTCTGAGAGATTAAGGTATGTTTTTCTAAGGCCACAGAGCCATTCGTGGCAGGGCTTGGACTTTGATTCAGATCTCTAATCTCAGAAAAAAAAAAAAAAAAAACGACTGCTCTTAACTTCTCCTTCTTGCATAATTATGAAATTTGCATAAAAGGGGATAAGTGAGTATTAGATCCTTGATATCGAGGCAAAGTTATTTTGAGGCTGTACTTAGTAGACAGAGGGTAATATCCATTCAACTACTTAGTCAATTTGTGGTTCCTTTCAGCCAGTCCTCTATTCTTTTGGAATCAATACATTGTCTCTGACAGTAGGTGTTTGTAACCACAAATACACTTCAGCCAAATTCTTTCCAGAGGTTGTCCTATTTTCAGAAGCAACATTTCCTAATGATGTCATGAACTATTAGAGGCATAGTGGGCAACAGGGCAAGCCCAAATCTTGCAGGAGCTTTTGTCCCAGTAACATGTTCTGTGGTTTTAGTAAACTGGCCTTAGTAAGCACGCTGTCCTATAAAACCTCCCTGTGAACAGCACATGCTATAAATTCCAATCCTCATTCTTCAGCTGGTTCACCAGGTAATTCAGGAAGAGTACTTTCACCTCTGAACTCTGGTCAAGATGTCCCTAGTAGCAATGGGGTGATAAGGACACATAAGTGATACCTTAAATCAATAAAGAAAAAAAGAAGATGTCCCAGCCCTTTATAGATCCAAGAATTGGGGGGGGGGGGGGCGGGGGGAGGAGAGAGACAGTAACAAAAACTAGAAGTATGGATACCACTGCTTGTGGCTGTTCTTTTCATTTATTCCTTACATACTGAGTTCCCCACCCATGCCGGATATGGTCTGTGGGAGGCAGCATGTGTGAGTGACACCCTTGATCTTAGGCTTTTTCCTGAATTTCACACGACTAGTCAAGGTTTGGCCTCCTCACCTACATCTCCCTTTGAACAGGGTCCCTTCTTTTCCTTTCTCCAAAGCCACCTGACCTATATCTCAGGTCATTTTATCAGTAACCCTCAGAGCAGGACTGGCCAAATTCCAAGGGTAAACAAAGTTATTTCAAGGGATTTATAACTCAGCTTTGCTGAAATGTGGTCCAAAAACAGTACTGCTAATTGTGAAAGCAAATGCTAATAAAGGTCTCCAGGGAGAACCCTGAGTACCTGCTCTAAGACCCCATTGTTCAGGGGACCAGCACCCAGCTATTGTTGGGGGACTATTTTCAAGTCCTTTATGTAATTCTAGGTTCCCCTGAGAATGCCCCCTGAAGCAATCTGCTCAGAGAATGCCGTGGGAGGGAGATGGGAAGAAACAAAATGCAAGAGAGGAGCCAATCAGGATTTTATTAAATATACCACAATACACTTTTATATAGTCACAAATTCGTATTTGGTTATGCAAAACTTCAGATTCTGGAATGAATTCAGGGATACCCCTCAGAACCTGGAAATTAAGGCCAGCAGCAGCATCTGTAAAACATTCCCTTTTGTTTCTGAAGTAACCTTAAAAGAAAAAGAGGGGGAAAAAAACGAAAAGAAAAAATACCTTACACTGGCAAAAACTCTCCTACAAATCAACAATATCTGAAAAGCCTTTAAGCACAAGGCTATATTGTCCTATAAATTTTCTTATACAACTGGCTGGACTATTAGACTCTCAAATAAAATTATTCTCAAAAGTTTTCCACCAAGGTGAAAGCTATTTTAAGAATTTTTCAGGGATTCACACAAACATGCAAACACACAAGTATCCAAAAGCAAAACAGAAATTTGTACAACTTCCAACTTAAGTGTTCCAATGGAAGAGGGGAGGGAGGAGAGGAGAGAGAGAAGCATTGATGTGAGAAACATTGATGTAAGAGAGACACATCAATTGGTTGCCTCTCCCACACAGGCCAGGATTGAACCTGCAACCCAGGCATGTGCCGTGGACCAGGAATCGAACCCATGATCCTTCTATGGATGGGCCAGTGTTCTAACCACTGTCCAGGACAGTTTTCCAGTGTCTTGATTGGAACATTGCTGTATCTATTTGGCAAAATCATCAAAGCTGCACATATACTTAAAATAGGTGTGCTTATTGTATACCAGGTAGATATGAGTAAGCTTGATTCAAAAAGTAAAAGGCAAACCAAAAATAATTGCTTTATATTTCCTTAATATATTTTATTCTGTGTCCAACTTCTGGAATTTTTATTACCAAGGATTTTAGTTTGAGTACAAGCAGAGTAAGCACAGCTATTGTCAGAAGTTTCCTGTATCAGAACTAAGGCTTAGCCAGGAAATTAACTTTTAGCCCCAAATTCATGTTATTTTGAGATAAAACAAATGCACATCTCAAAATAACTAACTTGCGCAGCACATAGCTGGCTTGTACAACTTGAAAACTCAGATAAGCTCCAGAAGTCAAAACTCAGTTTTACAAACCTTAGTGGGTGTCCAGGAGTAATCAAGGGGTCTGTTGTATGCTTTGATCAACTGAAAAAAATAGATAGTTTGAAGCCTGTCAACCAAATAGTAGCCTTCAATATTTTGAAGCAAATCTTAGTTCCAAGTATTTCTTTTCTGTCACATTTTTCTGGTTCCTTTTGATAAGCAAGGCAATCTTTAGTTCCTTGAACTGCTTCCTTAGAAAATTTGTTGACATGGCCAAAACCCTCTGGCTCTGTGGAGATTTAGGCCCATTCCAAAGTGGCCTTGGCGAATTATTTTGGGCGGCCCCTAGAGTGCTGGTCCCATCCAGGGTGTTGAGTGTGGAAGCAGAGCCCCCCGGAACTTCAGGAGAATGATCGCACCTCCCTCCACACCCAGCCCTGGGCTCCCTGTCCCAAAGCCTCGGTTTGACTAGGACAGGGCAGGTAAGAGGTTTCCTAAGATGCCTCCCTTCCCTGGGAGAACTGCCCTTTACCACCGCTCCAAAGTCAGAACACAGTTCTGATCAAAGCCCAACTTTTTCCTATGTCCTTGGGCTCCCATTCTCCCTCATGCCCCCAGAATCACCAGCGCCCTGGAGGGTGAGAAATTCACGTTCTCTGCTTGGTCACAGGTAGGCAAGCTCCCAGCCTGGACTCTGCAGGCCTCAGCTCCAGCCACCAGGCGGGGCTCAGACCCCCTTGAAGTGGAGGAAAGGGATGTCATTACTGACAAAACAAACAAAACCTCAAAATCAGAAGAAACCTGGGCCTCAAATGAGGTTCGTTTAAAGTAGTCAGCCCCTCTGTACGTAATGAAGGAGAGAAGTTTAGCAAGTGTAATTGTTCTCTTGAGGGTTAATCATGAGGACCCTGACTTACTAGTAGAAAGAAAGAATAAAGAAAACCCACTTTCTTTATTCACCAACCCTGCTGCTCTTTGAGGACACTCATTGCCCTGATCGTCCAATATTCCTTCCGTGTTAATAACAATCAGAGGTAATTACAATTTTATTTCAATTGGCGGCTTTTTCTCTCTCCTATTCTAAGTGCTAATAGTTTGCCAAGTTGACTTTATTTAATATCTGTGTTTGCCTATGGTCCCATCCAGGACTCTTCCTGTACTGAAAAGTCAGCCTGTTGTTCGTTTCTGTGTACAAAGTGACCCCATTATCCAAGGATTCTAAATGAGGAGGTAGGATATGGAATAAGCCTGGACATAGTTCCCATGTGTGAATACTGACTACCAACTCTTGCTCCCTTGTGCCATAAATCAGCATAGGTTTATCTGGAGCCTGGTTACTTTTTCTCCAGAAACATTTTACATAATTTGAAAACAAAATGATAGACTGTATAGTTAGAGGGGAATAGAACCCAGCAAAGGACTGTCTGTACCACCGGAGAGAGCCACGCCATGTGCCACATCAGACATGATGAGCATCCATTTCTGTAGCTATGGGAACTTGGTTTCTGAGATCCAGGGGTGGGCATCAGTAACCCTGGCTCAGCCATCGATAAGTTACTTAACAGAACTAAGCCTTGGTTTCCTCATCTATCAATTGGAACTATTAATACCTACCACTCTTATTTCATTTTGAAGGAGTAGTTATGTATAGATGTGGCTATGTGCACACACAGCTTATAACAATATTGGCATTTTGTCGGTATATGCGACTTTAGCTTTAAAAAAAATTTCCCATTTAAAACACAGCTTTGATTCCTCTCTCAATGTGCACTTTTTTTCATTTTGTTTGACATATGACTTTTCCACTCACTCTTGCAAAATCAGCCAGAAAGCATAGAAGTTAAAAGCATTGTGTCATATAAAAATGTACCATGTGTACACAGAGGGACCAAACTTCCTTAGCCCTGAACTCACAGATAGTAACCGCTCTGAGAGTCCCCTCAACAAAACAAATAACTCACAGAAAGCTGTGGCTCCCTGCTGCTCATGTGCCAATGAATGGGAACCAAGGGGTGACTATTTGGCCCTTCAAACAACAGAGCCTGTGTTTGTTGCCTATTAAACAGTCAGTATCCTTCATTAGATTACCTTTCCTGACATTATCAACTTTTCTTCCTGTGTGCCAAACCATCACAGGTGGAAAACAGAGTTTTAGGAGTGTGTTCATTTATAAACGAAGCCTCTGCAGATCACTACCTTTCTCTCCATCCCCTCTGCCATCCTGCCCCATCAGACCCCCAATCCCTCATTCAGGGTGACTGTTATTCTGTCTCCCCTGATTCTCCACAATCTCAGGTTCTATTCTAAGTCAAGGGCACATACCTGGGTTGCAGGTTTGATCCCCAAACCCAACTGGGGTGCATTGGGAGGCAATCAGTCGATATGTCTCACTCACATAGATGTTTCTCTCTCCCCCTCCCTCTCTCACACTTTCTAAAAAAAAAAAATCAATAGAAAAAAATATTCGTGGGTGAGGATTAACAAACTTTTTCTGTCTGTCTTCCTCAAATGGACCTAACACACACACATCTCTGATTAAATTTTCCCATGCTCATAAATTTTATGTGTTTTAGCACAATTCTAAAAAGAGTCTTCAAGAGATGCCCCATTGCATCCAGTACAAACCAATCGGAAACTTGAGGCCCTGCACGTCCACCCCACGATGGCTTCCCAGCTTCCTGCAGCGCCCCTGCAGACACTGCAGGTCCCACACGTGCCCCACTGGTTTCCGTGTTGTGGAATATACCTGTCCTTCCCTCTCCCCCCTCCTTCCTTTTCAAATGGTGTGCCCTGGGTCAGTGACCATTTCTGTGTCACTTCCCTGCGGCTCCCCTTGATCCTCTTTGCTCCAGTCCAGACCTCTGGGTCTCTGCCCTCAATGTGCATCAGGGCCTTGGCTGATGTTTAATCTTAACAGTGAGATACGGCTGCAGGGGATTGCACCTGTTTCTCTCTATCACACTGCCCAGCACGGGGGCCTTTATCTAGAAAGTGTTCATAAATATTCTAGATTGTAACTAAACACTTGTATCACATGTAGGAAGTGTGATTAAACATATGCATATGGAATCAAAACAGTTGCTTTATAGTTAGTATGTGGATGTTTATATGTAAAAAATTCACCAGTAATCGGACAAGCAGGAAGCTGTATCATAGGAAAAACGCATCTATCTCTTTCACGACCTATAGGATCTATGTCCCAGGCACCCTGCTATGTGAGGGAGACAGTGCCTTCTTTGAGAAGGAGCTTCCAGTTTCGTGGGGGAGAAAAACCTGTGGTCACTTAAATGTCACAAGCCCTGTTATGCCTGACTTCTCTGGGGAGACCAACCAGGTGCGCCTGACTCAGTCTGGAGGTGGTTCAAGATGGCTGGACCGCTGGAGGGTGGGAGTGGACGAGCACACCCCGAGGCTGGGAAGATAGGCAGGGTCAGAGCCCGGAGGGTCTTGGTCATTTCCAGGAACATGTTCTTTCCAGTAGAGGCAGCCACTGAGGGGAATGAGAAGACCCCTCTGAGTTTCAGAAACATTCCTCAGAGGGCAAGATGAGAATGAAATGGGAAGAAGAAAGCAAGTGGCATGAGAACACAGACGTGACCAGAGGCAGACTGAAGTGAAAACAAAAGGGAGGGAAGTATTTGAGAATTTGGAGGTTGGATGCCTGAGAGGGGATTGCTATTGGCTGATAGGGGGTGACTGGCCTGCCCCCTCCAACACTGGGAACCTGGGGGTGTCTCATCCACTTGATAGAGAGTCCCGACTGCACCTTGAAAAACCACAATTAGGGACTGTACACTTTTGTTTCAGTTTCTGGAAGTAGAACCAGCCTCCCTTATAATATGTCTAGGCATCAGCTTTCAGATATTCTGCTTTCAATGATGAGGAATACCTTAGGGGAGAGCAGCAAGATTAGGGTAAAGGAAGGGTTAAGATATTTATCTTCTCCTGGCCTGTTTGGTCTGTAAAATGAAAAGGAAGATAATAATAGCACCTATTTCACAGAGGAGCTACAAGAATTAAAGAGGGTAAGTGCATGTAAATTGCTCAGCGCAGGGCATAAAGTACATGCTCAAGATGTCAGCTCTATTATTAGTATGGTTTGCCTGTGTCAGCCTGTTGGTGCAGAAAGAGGAATTATCCCTACTGTTGCAACAGGGACAAAGCCTCCCTTCTGAAATGTAAACAAGGATGCCTCAATTTAGATTCACTTTCTGTACTAAATTTGAAGGCAGTGTTTTGTCTTTTTTGTTTATTTCCTTGTTTGTTTTTTAATCCTCACCCAAGGATATTTTTTTTCTATTGATTCTTTTTTTTTTTTTTTTTTTTAGGAAGTGGGAGGGATAGAGAGAGAAACATCTATGTGAGAGAGACATATTGACTAATTGCCTCCCAATGCACCCCAGCTGGGTCTGGGAATCGAACCTACAACCCAGGTACATGCCCTTGACCTAGAATAGAACCTGAGATTGACACTCTGACCACTGAGAAACACAAGCCAGGGCTGTTACATCTTTTTATTGGAGGATCTGGAAATTCCAATTTTCTATCAAGAACGACTTATAAGTGACATCTGTTCTTTGTGTGTGTTCTAGTCACCTATGTGTTTGCCGAGGTGCTAAGGTTTGGGGGAATGTCATCTGTGGGTTACTAAAGGTCATGGCCCCACCATTTCCCTCCAGTCTTAATGTTCCCAGTCCTTGGCCTCTATTCACCCACCTGTTCTTCCAGTATTTTGGCTGTGTGCAGGCTGCATGGCCACAGAGCTGCCTCACCCCATCCAACCAACAGGCAGGCTGTCTCACCAGGAGGACCTTTCATGCTCACGTGCAAAATTGAATGCAGAGCTGCTAACAGGAAGTTTGAAAGTCAATCCATCTACATCTGGCCAAGCAGGAGCCACCCGCACTACCACCCCCAGTCCAACCTTTAAGGGAAAGCCTGGACACACACGTAGGTGTTTCCTCGGACCTTTGCAGTCACTGTTCCTCAGGCCTCGAATGCTTGTCCCCTAAATGAGTAAATGGCCTCCTTGAAAATGATTCAGAACTCAAATGTAATCTCAGCAGTGGTCTTCCCGGATTGTGATGTCTGAAATAATTCTCTCTCTCTCTCTCTCTCTCTCTCTCTCTCTCTCTCTCTCTCTCTCTCTCTCTCCCCCCCCACCACCACCAGCTTTAATTTTCTTAGTGAAATGTCATTTTAGAGCAATAGGCTTTCTGTAAGGAAAGGTATGATGTTTTGCTTATTGTTTAGGTAGTTTTTTAGCTCACTCTAATGAAGTGGGCCTTTCATCTTTCACGTATTCATTCAGCAATTCACACAACAAATAATATTACTGCCAGGCATATTGTCAGAATAGACAACATTATATAAGATTAAATTATAATCCTTGAAGGAAGGAATTCTTTTTCAATACTGAATTCCCATCGCTTAGCATTCAATACTTAATAAATCCATGAATGAATGAATGAATGATTCTATGAAAAAGTTGATCTGTGTAAGACTTTCATCTCAATCTTGCCATAAAATCAAAAGCACATTTTTCCCCATGGAATTTTGCCCAAAACCAAACATTGAGAAGAAGTTGTACGAACAGTAGATAGCATCATGGCCAAAGAAATGTCATAAGATGACTCTTATTTTAAAATTTTTCACAAGTTTTAAAATGCTGGTGGAGCATAACCTGACTTTCAGGAGGGAGAGCACATCAAGGGGATTGTGATTTCTGGTTATTCTTGCAGGAAGGCAGCCAGATTATCCAGTATAGGGGCCCGGCTTTTACTCCTTCTTCATAAGACAGAGGCAAAGAAAGGTGGAGTCAAACCCTATTCAAAAAGGCAAAATCCAGGGCAACTGGGCAGCTATTTCCACCCCAAAATAAAATAATGTTCCCAGTCAAGCTCCAAGCCATCAAGAAAAGTCACCCCATGTCTTCTGCAGGAGCCGACGAATCCATGAGGCTCAGTAGCCACAAACTTCAGGGCCCAGTCATTTAAAGACCCATGGACATGTGTCAATGTCCTTTAAAACCAGAAGGAAAAGAATGGATTTTTCAGTAGAAGAAATGTATTAATATATCAATATCTTCATCTTTACACCAACACAGCCAAAAAATATCATGCCTGTTTGTTATGGAGGAAAGGGGCCTCGAAGGCAGAAGTGGGGCTTGTGGAAGTCAGAACGTGGCCTCCTGTTGGGTCTCCTGAAGAAAGCCTTCTGGATGGATTTCCAGTGAGAAACACTGAAATGTGCTCATGCCAATAGAGTTAAATCCTCACTTACCCAGAAAAACACCTTTTCCAGGCAGATTCATTTCCCTGCAATGCCTAAGATTCACAGTAACATTTTATAAGAGAGATTAATGCAGTTGCCCCATAAAAATATTTTAAGCACACGTACTCTCTGAAACAAAGCGTGCAGCAGGACACCAAGAGAAAATGACTGCCAGCTCATTCTCAAAACTGCATTTTCTCCAAGGGCTGCAGCCACTGTAATTTGCACCTTCTGAAGTGGAGATTGATGTGCGGTAGACATGTACAGGCAGCTAGAAGGGTAGAGATAATAACAGGACTAGAGAGTGTGCCCAGCTGGGAAAATAAGCATGCATCCAGCACAGTCGGAGCTGAAAATGAAGGTCCCCGCACAATATTGCCCAAGGAGTCCCTCATCCTTTTATGAAAAGGAAAGTGAAAATCCACAGACCTCTAAACCTGATCTGAGCCATACAAGTCACTGGGTTTAGGTGACGTAGAGACAGATGCAGGTGCAGTGGTAGGAACAGCTATGCTCTTCCTTTTCTTCTGTGCTTTGGATAGGTTCATCCCGGTGCCATCAGGAGGAGCACTTAACAATTCACAGGGGATAGACCTTTGTTAATGTGGATTTTCTGAAAGTCGGGGTAGTAAACATCTGCAGTCCTTCGTCTCTGTCAAGCGACATAGTTTCAGGCATGGTGGTTGCCAGCTGTAGCACTCTGGTTTATAATTGCTGCCTTGTCCCAAAGGCCCTGTCCTGAGCTGAACACCTGTCTGGGCTCATTTTGACCTCTAGGGACAGTCTCAGAAACCACCTCCTAAGTTAGAATCTAGACTCCATCCTTCCCTTGACTCAACCACATCTCACTCTGAACTCTTAACACAATTAAAATATCCTAGTCCTATCTGGGCTGGAGTACTGGGGAAGACAGGGAGGAGGGTGCATACTGTTATGAGATGTGTTCTATCCAACTTGATCTTAAAGGTGATTTGGGGGATGGGAGAAAGTGGGTGGTATTTTCAGTTATCAAAATTAGGTATTTGTTTCTGCTAAACTTTTCTAGTTAGATCTAGGCTATCATTTCAACCTGTCAAAGTCCCTTTGGTTCATTAACTGTCCTCTCACGCTTAACCACCGCTTTCTACAAGATGCCATATGAACACGCTTGTCAATGTGCCGCTGTTGGCCTTATCCAAATTAGTAAACAAATGTTAGCCTGGAACCATACCACTAAAATTCTCCCCTGAAGCCAATTTTCACTCTTCAATCAAATTCCACCCAGTTCATTGTGTTATAAGTCTACCCTTAATATACTACTATTACTGTTGTGAGCCCATACAGATGCGTCTTGACCACGAAAATGTTATGAGACTTAATAAAATGCTTTGCTGAAATGTAGATAGCCTCGGTCCCTTCCCCCAACCTAGCAGACTGTTCCTCCATCTGAAATGAGTTGGCTTTAGAGGTAGAATGGAGAAAAATCTGTTGTGGGAAGAACACATTTCTATACCCACAGGCCTACCTGTCCACATCCGAGCTCCATTCCTTTGCAGCATCTGGCAGGTATAATTGTAATGTTCAAATTCATGCGATTATTTGCTCCAGTTTCCAGATTAGCCTCAAAGCATTTACATTTTGCTTTCTGAACACCATTCCGTATGTCAGGGCCCCAAGCTTTGAATCCTTTCTTATGTTAATGATGTAACACAGAGCACAAATTGAGGGGACCCCCAGCACACTCTCTTGCAGCATTCCCCTCTCCCTGTGAGGTTGATGAGTCTTATTTCCCTGGGAAAACCGTTTAGCTCAAACTCAACTTCAGCCGCTCATGTCCTGATGTGTTCATGTCCTGATATGTCCGTGTCCTGATGCTCTCATCCAATCTTAATCCTCGAAATGATTTTTTTTTCTCTTGGATAAAACAGCTTTAGAGGCCTCCTAAGCCAGGAATTACAATACAAGCAAAAACAAAGGAGGGAAACAACCTTTACTTTGCTAAATCATTCAAATTGACATTATCTGGAAATGCCAACATTTGTTAACACACTTTTCCTAGCCTGCCCTGCATTATGTTGCCCTTGCCGTGTATGAGGTCAGCACCCTCTCTGCACCTTTCCCTGACGCCCCCATCCCTCTGCTCCCCAGAAAGCAGGCTGAAATAACCAAGGGCTGGACTGGGCTGGAATTTTCTCCAATCGTTTGGAGAGAAATTAAGGAAAAAACTTGAAAGCATAAACTCACTTTTCTTATGGTATTTACTATAATTTAATAGGACTTTTCAAAGTCTAAAAATAAGTCACCCCCGTAAGTTTTAAAAGTTTTATCAGAAGAAGCAGGGCTACAGAGAAAGAAATTATTCTTCTGTACTTTATTTCAGTTTAGTCATTTTATACATTAGATTATTTTCTACTTCTGTTGCTTCAAGTTCAAATGCAAAAGTTGAGTAAAACACAGTAGGAGGAGGTTTCATTCATATTGAGTTCATGGGAAACTCAACTACACATTAGTGCCCAGTTCTCCAGCTGGGACCCATAGCTTATATTTACAAAAACTCTGAGAAGTAAACCCAGACCTACATTTCTAACGAAGTAATCCCAGCACCTAGCTCTGTGGGGAGACTGGCAGCTAAGTCCATCTTTCTGAAAGGTCTTGTTACTTTCAGAGTCTATATTCTTCTCCCTGAAAAGTCACACCATGTCAAAGGCTACAGAAATGGGCACCAGGCATTTTGTCTTATGACTGACCACTGGGAGCATTCAGGAACAACTAATGTGTCTTCAGATGTGGTTTCTGTATGATGCCAAATGCATTTTGGAAGCATCTGAGGGGTCACAGCTTCCCCTTTGTATTGTAAGCACAACTGAATTTATTAACCAGCAACCATAATAAGTCTGCAGTTTTCAGACTAGATTTTAGGGATGCAAAAGACAATTTCAACTATGTAGGTATCCCCCAATAGTTCAGAGACTGGAATAAATTTATACAAAGAAAAATGTAATACTTTATGTTGTTACAAAATAGTGTAGTAGACTAGCATCTTCACATGAATACATTTTTTATTTCAAGTAACATCTTTTCTTATTTTATTTTTTCCATCACCATTTATTTTCTCTGTGCCCTCTTCTACTTCCACACATCCTCTCCCCACCACCACCATCCCCATAAAACATCACCACACTGTTATCCATGTCCATGAGTTCTCTCTTTTTTTCCCTTTTGCTCAATCCTTCCTCCCACTCCTTAACATCCCAGAAGACATTTCTTTTCATTGCTGTTTCTGAAAAAAAAATCCCGTTTTACCAATTCTTAGAAAAGATTTCCAGAGACAATGTGGGAGGAGAAGAAGATCCTTCTCTTTGTAACCGAGTTAGTGAATGTCAAAGGTCAAGAGCTATTAAATGACACCTGCATAATTTAGTCCCACCTTCTTCTGTAAGAGAGAAAAAACCATAGAATGAAATTTCACACACACACACACTCACTCACAGACACACCCAGAAAAGAATAGGGATAGAAAACTCTAAAAAATAGAAAACATAATAAAATTCAGCTTGATAGCACATGGGTTGCTCAAGAAGAACAGATAGATGAATTTAAATAGTCTCAAAGGAAAAGGAGAAATGTCTTCGGAGGAGTCGGCATCTAAATGTTTGTTGAGGGTGTGCTCATCCATGTCCCAGGCCTGGAGCCCAGTTCTGTCCTTGGCAGAGCCGGGAGATGGCTTTATTCTCCCCGAGTTTCTCGTTAGTTCAGGTGCCCTTTTCTCTCTACATTTTCCCTGCACTCCTGCCTGTAATTTACTATCCAACAGCTGAATAAGAATGAGTGGAGAGCATGCTAATGCATTGCAAATGTAATTGCTGCGTTCTCCTTAAGAGTATTGTCAGGAGCATTTCATTTTAAGGTTTCACCAGGAATCATGTCAATATTTGAAGTGGGCTATTTTCTGTAACCCACATCACTGTGATTCTCAGACATTAAAGCACTAATTACAGCTTGAGAATTCCATTTCAGTAGTGACTGTACTACATCTCTAAAATGTGCATTCTCGAGAGCAAGTTTTGTCCCAGGGACGCCTGGGCCCAGACATCTCCATGCAGAATGTAATTGCTTACAAGAAATCATATTTTAATATTTGATGTCAGAATGAGACCAGCCCAATCAATTAGCATAATTAACATGTAATAAGTCCAAATGCACTGAATTGATAGCCTCGGGATCATTTGTTAGATATTCTTAAGAAGTTTGGATCTTTATTCCAAACAAGCATTTGCAGAACTTGCTGGTGCTTTAAGGATGTTGGCGAACTCGGACCTCAGTTCATGGCATTTCTGAACACCATATTGTTGGCTCAGTCATCAGTGAAACATGGTCTTCGAGCCATCTCTAACAGCCATTAATTTTTTTAAGCCTCATTAGACCTAGATGGTGTTGCTAAATTGTTAGAGCATCAGTCAAGGACACGTACGTGGGTTGCAAGTTGATCCTCAGCCCCAGTCGGAGGCACATGTGGTAAACAACCAATCCAAGTTCCTCACATCGAGGTTTCTCTCTGCCTCTTTTCCTCTCTCCCCTCTTTCTCTCTCCCCTTCCCTCTCTCCCTTCCTCTCTTTGTAAAATTCAATGAAAAAAACATCCAGGGTGAGGATCAGCAACAACAAAAAAGGCTCACTCTGCCATTTCTATGAAGAGTCCCTGACTATGAATGCCAAAAATTCAAGTAAATATGAAAACAGTATAATCTAGTTCATTTTTTCAGACAGAATTTGAAAATAATACAAAACATTTTCTGCTTTTTTTATATGAAATATAAACATTTATTCTTTTTAAATACATTTTAATTTATTTCAGAGAGGTGGGAAGAAGAGATAGAAACATCAATGTTGCCTCCTGTACGCCCCCTCCTGGGGATCAAGCTGGCAACCTGGGTATGTGCCCTTGACCAGGATCGAACCCTGGACCCTTCAGTCCACAGTCTGATGTTCTATCCACTGAGCCAAACCAGCCAGGGCTAACTAACTATCCTTTAGCAAAGCCTTAATGTCTCTGAGCCTCAGTTTCCCCTTTTATGCAGTGGGGATGATCTTATCTAGCTCAGAGAGTTGTTAGGAGACTTAATGAAATAATGCACAAAAGTGCTAACCCAGTACCTCACAAGTGTACCAACTGTGGTTTATAAGAAACTCTTGATATTCTTATTATCACATGGCCAAGAGTTGGAACCATTAGGACAGAAGAACCAAGAGTGTTGATTACAATGCTGCCCCCATCCCAGGGGATGGATCTCAGCCCAGGGTCTGTAGAGGCACTTCAACAAGCTTTGGGATACTTTCAGGTTTGGAAACGCTGTTTCTGCTCTTCTGGGCATCAGAACCCTGCTATCTGTGACCCAGTCACCTCTCAGGAAAGAAACAACAGTTGAAAAAAAAATTGGGATTTTTTTTCCACAATAAAAAGAAAACACAGAATGGCAAAAGCTAAAGAAGAGAGTGAGCAAAGCTAAGTGCCCCTAAGAGAATGGAAACGTATTCTCACAGCCCAGCTCCCAGCCTGTGCTCACTTAGCTGACATTCCCACCAGTGTTCACAGCCCCAACCGGCCTGGGCACCCTGCTCCTTCCCACTGCTCCTCTGGTCACAGATTCACCATCAGAACCCCCTTCCTGAGCTCCCCTCTCTCCACCTTGTCTGTTTTCCCTCCCTGGGGGTCACACTCAGGAAAGACAAGTCTTTAAGAAGTGGGTAGCCCTACCTGGTTTTGCTCAGTGGTTAGAGCATCAGCCTGTGGACTGAAGGGTCCTGTGTTCGATTCTGCTCAAGGGCACATAACAGGGTTTCAGGCTAGATTCCCAGTAAGGGGCATGCAGGAGGCAGCCCATCAATGATTCTCTGTCATCATTGATGTTTCCATCTCTTCCTCCCTCTCCTTTTCTCTCTAAAAGCAATAAAAATATTTTTTTAAAAAGAAGTGAGCACCCCACCTTAAATAGGGAACCCTCGGATACATACTGCTTTGAAACTGGGAACTGCTTTGTGATTGGGAAGCCTGACCTACATAACTTTTAGAGGACTGTGTCAGGGACCATAAAAAATGAATGCAGAGTCAGAAAGTCTCCACCCAAGTTGCTAGCAGAGGAAACAGAACCAAAACTGATTCACTGTAGATTAAATAAGGGCAAGAAGACGCTAGTGACAAACAAAAAAGGGCACTGTCCACACCCAGGCATAACCCTGCCTGCGCCCAGCGGAGTCCCTTGTTAGCCCAGAGAGTTCTCGGGCTAATGAGATGGCTTGCTCAAAGCAAATGCTACGCTGCCACTACAATTGCCAGATAAAGTCCATCGCAGCCCTCTGTAGCTGAAACATCTTTGAGTTTCTTACTGAAATGCAAACATCTTAACGTGACATTCAAGGCCCTTTCCAGTCTGGTCTAAGCTCTGACCCATCAGACTCACATAGGTCCCAGACCTCATAACAAACTCAATCTGCAGTTCTCTTTCCTTTCAGCCTCAGAACCTGGTTCTCCAACAGGTAACAAGCAGTGAGGATGTGGGGAATTTGGTGGGAATGTGGAATGGTAACAGCCACTGTGGAAAACGGGATGGAGGTTCTTTCCAAGATTAAAAATAGAATTGCCTATGACCCAGCAATCCCACTTCTGAGTATATACCCAAAAGAATTGAAAACATGATCTGAAAGGAACATCTGCATACCCTGGTTCATTGCAGCATTATTCACAATCCCAAATACCAAAAGCTTATAGGTTGGGAAGAGGTGGTGAATCTTAACTACATATGTATGTTTGAGATTGAGTTGGGAAAATGTCATGACTTCCAGTGTCCATCAGATTCCAGATGGGCTCCTGTAAACCTCAGAATTTTAAAAATATTTTTTAAACAACCTAAATTTTCAGCCACAGATGAATGGACAAGATATATGTAGTGTGTGTGCGCGCACACACACACACACATCACACATCACACATCACACATGCATGCTGTGGACTATTATGCAGCCTTACAAAAAGAAGGAAATCCTGCCATTTGTTACAACATGGATGAACCTGGAGGACATTATGTTAAGTGAAATAAGCCAGATGCAGGAGAACAAATACTACATTATTCCATGAATATCAGGAATCTGAAATAGTCAAATTCATAGAAACAGAGCAGAATGGTGGCTACCAGGGGCTGGGGAGGGGGGAAAGGGAATTGGGAGTTGTTGTTTAAAGAGTCAATACTTTCAAATATGCAAGAGGAATAGGTCCTAGAGATCTGTTCGGAGCAGAGGGCCTAGAGTTTACAATACTGAACACAATAGTAGGTTTAAAAAATTGTTGAGAGGGTAAAAATCCACGTCAGCCCTTGTTCCAGTGTGACCTCTCCTGCAGTGCTCTCCAGGACCCCACACCCCTGCTTCCCTGGTTTCCCATTGGCTCTAATCATTTCACCAAACATGTGGTCGGCTTCTCAGCTCAGAGAGTCACTGTGATTGAGAAACTCGGGATCAGTCGGCCTGGCCTCAGCAGCCAAGGGATCTTAACCGTGAACCTCAGTTTCCTGAGACACTCCCTAGGGATGATGGTATTCCCTTCTCCATAGGCTTGTTCTGGGAATTAAATGTCTAATTCATATAAAGCACCCAGCAACATTTTAAGGGTTCAATAAATGTTAACTCTTGTTCTAATACAGTGTGTGTTCAGTTGTGTTAGTTAGTTATTTGTATGCTTGTTTTCCCAGCTAGGTTGTGAGCAGTTTAGGGTAAATTTTTATATGTATCTCTATCTTCCTGCTACTACTATTCTAAGTCAATACCTGTGATCAGATGAATTGAATTGAACTGAACTGAAGTCCCATCAAATGGAAGGAATTACCAGCCAGGATTCTTTTGTTTGGAGCCCTACTGAAGGGCTGGACAGACTGGAAAAGCTCTCTATTTATGGGCAAGAAGCACCGAGTGGCCATTTGTCCTGGTGCCTCGACCACAGGTGAAAACAGATAGGAATTTGAGAAAGCAAGGAGCTGAGGTCTTCATTCCTAGCCTGGGAACAAATCACCTTGAGTCTCCTTGGTCTGAGGCTGTTGCAAGGGAAGACAAATCACTGGAGGGAGGAATGGAAACCAAATATCTGAACTATTTGTGTGGAAGGCAAATTGGTGATGCTAGAACAAAGAATTCTGATATGAGACAAGGAGATAAAGTATGAAACATGAGTAGTTTGCAATCATGGAGGAGAAAGCAAGGAAGAAAGAGGGGAACAAACCAGTACACTAATCAGTGAGACCAGAGCCTCTTCCTGGTCATCAAAGGAAGCCTCAGGATACGTGTTGACTGTGGGGTTTTGTACACGGTCTCAGGCATGGTCTACTTCCCCATCCTAAGTGGCACGTGCTTTAGCTCAAAGTCACAAACTGAAATTGACTGTAGGACAACAATATAGAGAATCACTCATTCAAATGTCTGTATGTACTTGTCTAAGACCCTATTTGAATTCCCAGAATTACCATTATTTCATCATCCATGTTCTCACATTTCTCCTGTTAATCAAAATTCACATGCAACTAGTTCAGGTCAATCACTGAATTGATTCATTAATGTCTTGACTGAATAAGTCCACTTCTGCCCCCAAGACCTGCTTCCTTCTCTATTGATTTATTCTTTAATTAATGGGGAGTCGATTTTTATACAAGACCACTTCACCTATGTTTGTTTCCCAGTGAGAAAACACAACCCTCTGTTTTCCCGTTTTTGTTTTCACATTTCATAAATATCTCACATTCTTGTCCTTGGATTTAAAAGGTGATCATCATGGTAACATAATCTCTCATCCAGAATACAAATTGCTGAAGTGCCATTTGCCCATCACCTGAGTTTGCCACACCACAAGGCGATTGCCTGTGTCTGTGGTTCTCAGGCAGCCTCAGAATCACGTGGGGGGCTTGTAAAAGCACAGATTGCCCAACCCCATCCTTCGAGTCTCTGGTCACAAGATTTTGCATTTATAACAAGTCCCCAGTAATACTAATATGCTGCTGGCTCAGGATCCATACTATGAGAATTGCTGGTCGGAAAGGGCTAGATTCCTTCAACATTCATTCTGCTCAATAGATTATAAAACTTGGGGCAGAAGGTCAAAAAGACACTTGCTTCTACTGAGGTGACAATGTGTGGTTATACTAGTTGAAACGGTACATTGGAAGTGCCTCTACTCAGACTCACCCCTGATTGGAATGTTAGTTTAGGAAGATATTGAGCTTACAGGTTGGGAAGAGGTGGGATTCTTAAATACATATGTATGTTTGAGATTGAGTTGGGAAAGTGTCATGACTTCCAATGTTTGTCAGATTCCAGGTGGGATCCTATAAACCTCAGAATTTTAAAAATATTTTTATTGATTGATTTTAGAGCAGGGGGGGAGCAGGGGAGATAGAGATTGATTGACTTGTGGCTCCACCCATTCATGCACTCACCAGTTGATTTCCTGTACATGCCACAACCAGGGATCCAACCTGCAACCATGGCACATGGGAACAACACTCTAACCAACCGGGCTACCAAGCCAAGGCTAAACCTCAGAATTTTAAGGGGATTGAAGAACGGGAATGCCCAATTTCTAAATAAGAAAATAAAAAGGAGGTATAGAAAAGGTACAGGAGAGCTGGGCATGGGGCTTGTTCAGTACCCATAAGAGAGTCATTGAAGCATCAGGAAGAAAAATCAATCAGAACCAAGCGAGTGTTGTTAGTTTCAGCAATATCTCAAGTAGCTGGAAGGTAACTATAAATGTATTTTATTTTAACACATACAGTCTTATTCTCCTCACCCTACCAGGTTCTCTAGTAACACAGAAGATTCTTTTAAAGTCAGGTCTTTAGTCCTAAGCTTTATCAAACCAGTAGTATTTCATCTAAAAGAATACAACATTTTGGCCTGAAATCTAAGAGTAAGATCTGGACCAAAGCATTCAAAGAAGAGTGTGTTCTGCAGCTGGAAGACAGTGAGTAGGATAAGATTGTTACGTTCTCTTTCTTTTTCTTTTAGAAACAGGGAAGATTGACCAAGAGATTCACAAATACAACACTCCAGGATTCACTGGGTGCCTCTCCAGAGTTCAGTTCAACCAGATCGCCCCTCTCAAGGCAGCCTTGAGGCAAACCAACGCCTCCGCTCACGTCCACATCCAGGGCGAGCTTGTGGAGTCCAACTGCGGGGCCTCTCCACTCACCCTCTCACCCATGTCGTCTGCCACCGACCCCTGGCACTTAGACCACCTGGATTCAGGTAAAATCTAAGCAGCATTAGACAGATGGCTTCATTTCTTTAAACCTCAGTTTCTTCACCTGTAAAATGGGGCTAATAACATCACCTCACTGGTAATATAGTTGGAGGATTAAGAGCAAAGGAATGTGTGGGTACACGTGTTCTTAGCACAGAGCTGAGCACATATCAAATGTCAAAAGTTCCCACCGCCATTCTAGCTCTTTGCAAAAAGTGAACAAGCCAATGCCTACACTGCTGGCTGTAACAGGACTGCTGAGTGATCAAATCACTCCCTCGCGTTTGCCTTTGTGATTCTTTGATTTGCAGCCTCTTAGTTCAAGTTCTAAGATCAGGAGGAAAAATGTAAAGCAATACAGAGATTTCATCACCAACATTGAGTTTATATGAATAGTCTTACAGCTTTTTAAGTGATGGGTTTAGGCTTCCAAAGCTCAGTGGATTGAGTCCCACTTCTCCCACTTCTGTAGTTGATAAGATATGTAGTTGAATGCACAGGGCTAAAATGAAAGGATGTAGCTGTTGCCTGCAAAACTAACTGGATGCAAATTCAAGGTTCCCATAAGAAGGATTGGTGGGGAGCCTTCTCACTCTACCAAACTAACCTTGGGCAACTCAGCTCACTTCTGCAAGCCTCTGCTTTGTCACCCAGAGGCGTGGAGACTTGGAGGCCTCTAAGTGATCTCCAGATCTAACATTCAGTGGGTCCCCAAAGCAATGTGTAATGTTGCTGATACTAAAGACAAGAATAGGCTGAGGAAGGGGACAAAGTGGCATAAGTGCCCTCACTAGCAGGTCAGACAGGACAGGTATTCCAAACGTGTTCCTCAGTCTCCCCATATCTCAAGTGGAAATACTAAGACTAACCCATAGAATTACATTTGAGATTATGTATTTAAAGCACTTAGTGCCGTTACAGACATGTAGCAAGCTTCACTAAAGTGTTGCTACAGTACTATAACCAATGTGATCATTATTATGTTAGACACAGTTGGCTATGAGGCTTGAATGTCCACTAAAGACTTCCAAGTCCTCCCCGACCCTAATGTCTAATTCGTAAGTATTCCTAGTGTAAGCGTGACACGTGTGGTTGCTTTTGCGTATTCCAGGCACCATGTGTCTCAGCTTTAGGGACAGCTCTCATTGCGGTCCTTGCCAGGATTTGTGCTGCAAAGTTTTGTGAAGTTTCCAAAGAAGCCCAAATTGCCCATTGTCAGAATAGTCAGTTTTCAGACTAAGTAATCGTTCCTCATACGTGGACTCCCATAACACATCGAGGAGGGTGTGTGCCAAGGGTGCGTCTGAAGAGTTCCCTTTCGCGAGTGTCGCTAGGATCACACAGTGGACTGGCTTCCTCGTGGGCTGGAATGGCAGGAAGCATTCGTAATGCTGAGAAAAGAGTGAAAATGCAAGATGAGAAAAGACAGATGTCTGTTACTGAGGAACAGACTTCCCGAGTAAATTCCTCCAAATGCCAGAGCGGATGGGGATAGCATGGGAGCTTTGAGACACACAGGTGCTTAAGCAGTTCCAGGTACTCCCTGAATGAGGCCTGAGCCCGTGTGGTCTAAGCCAGCTGCCAAAGGTTTCAAAAACATCTAGATGCTACTTTGGGCCAATACAAGGTCATCGTCATTATGTCTTAATTAGCAAATTATTTGCTTTCTGGACTGTTGGATACAGTTGTGGAAACCAAACAGTTGGATTCATTTGGGTTTTTTTGAAAATCATGATTTTTGCATGACAATTTTATTCTTTTGATTGATATAATGAAAAGGTATATAGGGAACACTTCTGTTATTATTCAGTCTGCTAATCAAATTTCTGCACCCCTGGTATTATGGTTGGCCTGTACTATCGACCATATGGTCAATTTGCAGAAAAATGTTCATTGGTACTTGGGCAGAGGTCTTACCTGGTGTTAATCAGTTGCTGTATCAATCTCATCATCATAATTTATCTCATAATTGTAATTCCCAATTAATTTCCATAATTATGAAAAGGTGTATGAAGAAATATGAACTTATTTAGAAGGACAGAAAAGAAGCTTCTGAAGTCTTGTTTAGATAATATGGTTTTATTCTTTTCTTTGAGATGGATGGGAACATGAGAGAGAATGGGAGGCAGGGGCTGGATATGGGGACAGAGAAAGGCAGAGACAGAAAGGACAGTCACTGACTAGCAGCCTCCAGTGGCTTAGTATCAGGGAAGAAAAACTTTTCCTGGCCTTCTTATGCCCAGTAATTAGGGGCCGGCAGATTAAACTGATGAAGACAGATAAACAGAAGAAAAATGTTTATAGATGTGAAAGCTTATAAAAGGGTTAGCTTATTCACACAGTAGGTCCTGCTGTGCGCCAGTGGTTCCCACTGTGGCCTGCTGTGGTGTGCCAGCGGTGAGGACAGCAGGACGAGGGCCCCCAGAGTCAGGTTTATGGAATGGGCCACTCTCAGGACTTCCCGCTGTTCCGGCGGGTTCCGGGAGGGGCGGTGTCATGTGTGATCGACAGTAACTACAGAGCGTGTGCAGGCATCCTTGGGCGCGGCTTCTGCCTTAGCCACTAAGCTGAGGATAGCATTTGATATTTTAACCGTGCGATGACCCTTGGGTTTGGGTAAAATAAGTGTGAGGCGGCCATGGTTCACACGCTGGGGAGATCCACACACGCCCCAGCCCACACGCCGCCGTCCCAGGGGAGAGCGGTCACCGGGCACCGACCGACCTTCTGGGAGAAACTGTTCCGACCGGCTGAGCTTTAAGGGTGGTTTCGAAAGCCCCCTCCATGTCTCACTGTGCAGCCTGGGACACACGAGGGCTGCGTTCAGTTCAGAGAAACAGTCTTGGGACACTCTCCCCTCCCTTCCGCAGCTGCCGGGACACGCTGCGCTCCAGGAGGATGGACCGACAGACAGACAGGCCGAGGGCAGCCCATCCTTGCTGGGTGTAGCCACAGTGCCCCCTCCCGGGGGTGGGGGGGGGACGGGGACAGGACATCTGGGGACTAGTTTCATTGCTTTGGTGAAGATGTTTAAGAAAATCTACCACTACCCGGCCATTGTGGCTCAGTGATTGAGCGTTGACCTATGAACCAAGAGGTTACGGTTCAGTTCCCAGTCAGGGCACATGCCTAGGTTGCGGGCTCGACCCCCAGTAGGTGGCATGCAGGAGGCAGCTGATCTATGATTCTCTCTCATCATTGATGTTTCTCTCTCTCTCCCTCCTTCCTCTCTCAAATTTGTGTGTGTGTGTGTGTGTGTGTGTGTGTGTGTGTGTGTATGGGTTAGCTTAATAAATGGTTAAAGGCTTATATACCTTACTCAGTAGGGAATGGGGAGAGAGAAGAGGTGTCTATGGAGAGAACAAATGAGTTCCTATAAGAACAGAAGACCGAGAAGCAAGTTTGTGATCATGTTTATTTATGCAGGTGGGAGTGATCTTTCTGTCTTCTTTAAGCCATGAAACTTCCCTGGGGAGAGGATTTATGGTAGTTTTACTCTTGGTCTCCTTCCAAAGGGGAATAAAAGCCACTCAGAAGGGGGAATTATGGCAGCCTCATTTCTCTGAAGTTTCTACGTTTAATCAGATAACAGAAACTCCAAAAAAATCTTTCTGCAGCTGTTGAATTGCAAATGTCCTCGGTTTAAGTGTATCCACACATCAGCAAGTGCACCCTAGTCCTTTGAGCCCAAGTTCAGCATTCAGGATTCTGACTGGAGAGTTTTGCTTACTTCAGATAACCTTCCTGTGAGAGTAGAATAAAAATCCTTGCTGTCAGATAGTCAGAAACAAAGCAAGAGTATATAAACAAAATGCCAGTGCTGGCTGTAAATCATGTCTTTCTTAAGTCTGTGTAGCTATAGGACAGAGAGAGGACAAGGGTGAGGGCTGATCAGTCCTGATTTGAATAGGACATTTGAGTACCTCATTGCGTCTGGTGCCTTGGGAAGGGTGGTCCTCAACCAGAAGATGGGGAGCAGCTGGAAGCTCATTAGAAATGCAGAATCTCAGGCACTCACCCAAGACCCACTGTGTCAGCATCTACATTTTATGAGGATTCTCAGGTGATGTACCACATGCACAATCAAGTTTGAAAGCATTCGCCTAGTTCAATGGTCCTCAATCTCAGATGCACTTTGAATTACCTGGGGAGCTTTCCAGAACTCCAGTATCCAGGCTTCACCCCTGACCAATGAAATCTGATGCCCTGGGGATGAGATGCAGGTATCTATCTATGTGAGACCTCCCTGGGGGATGGGAGTTCCAATGTATAGCCAAGACTGAGGATCACTCTTCAAATAAAAGAGAAGCTTACTAATAGCCCCCTTGGTGAGCCCTTTTAAATAAGGTTACCAAAATAAAAGGAAATTAATACACAAATAATGCAACAACAACAAAAACAGTTTATGAAAAGCAATGAAGCCTTTACATGGGGAAGTCTCAAATTGAAAAGCTGTAGCAATAAGCTTACAAAAGGTTGGGCTCCTCTGACCATCTTATAAGGAAGCTCATGGAGACACAGAAGTTTTCTTCTAAACTTGAGGGCAGCCGATCGGCTTCTTGAAACTGGAAAAGCAGACTTCAGACAAACCAACAAGAATTCCACAGTTTGGGGCTGAACTCTGGCTCTCATGAAAGGGTGACATTATAGAAGTTGCTGACCCTAGGAAGGAACCTCAGTTTGAGGAAGATGTCCAAATATTATTCAATTTATTGAATCAACTGCAAAAGTAATTTGAAAGGATATTGGGGAGGGGGGCAACTGGGTGGGAATGCTGCTTAACATGAAGAAGTGGCCCTGCCAGTGCTGCTCAGTTGGTTGAGCGCCAGTTTGATTTCTGGTCAGAGCACATGCCCAGGTTGTGAGTTTGGTCCCCGGTTGTGGTGTGTATAGGAGGCAATGGATCAATGTTTCTCTCTCACATCCATGTTTCTCTCTCTCTCTTTCTCTCCCAAATCAATTAAAACATTTTTAATGAAGTATGTGTATCTTCAAAAATAATGCACATGCCTGGCTGTGAAGATGGCCTCAGTATTGAAGGGATATCTGTGCTTTGAGAGACCTGGAGATTTAGAATTCAAGACGTCCAACCATAGGTCTTGAGTTCTTTGTGCTCCCTGACGTTTCTCTTCCTTAGATATATCAGATGGTAAAAACAGAAAATATATTCTAAGTTATGCTGGCTTCGTGTAATAAGATCCTTTTTCCCTTCGGTAGCACTGCTGGCTGAGTTATTCATTACCTCTCTGATGCTTTTTGGGCTCTGTCAGTATTTTCCAAAGCAAGAGACACATGTGGTTGGCAGGCTGTGCACCACACCACTCCCGGGGAGGAAGTCTGACCCCTGCAGTGTGGCCTGGTGCCTTTGATAGGGAGTCACCAGGTCACTGTGGAAAGAAAATAGGCATGGCACTGCATAACAGTGTAAAGTCACTTCCTGTTTATTTCTCTTTCAGCCCCTCAAATTTTGTCAAAGAGAAAGTCTCCAATTGGTTCTGACACGCCCTTAACCCCCTCCCCCTTGCTGCTACCTTCATTAAAGAGAGAGCAGGCTTCTGTTTAGAGCCCTGACAGGTAATAGAATCACTCAGTAGGGTTAGAAAGTTATATCTGTGTATTTATTTAAATTATAAATTGGATCAATTTAGTGAAAATAAGTAAATAAATAATCATTAGATTTTGCATGGATAATGGCAAAAAAATGTGAAGGTGGTTCCCACGTGGTTGGAGTGTGGAAGGTCCTTGGCAGTGTAACAAGATCATCCCAAACACAGGCTGAGCACAGGAATTAAGAGCACATTTTTATAGGGGAAACAGTAAACAAAATTGCATTAATTTGATTTACATCAATTCTGCTCTGTTAGGAACACCCAGTCACTGTTTTTTCCTGCCTGGTTTTCCCCCATTGATAGGAGACACTGCCTGTTTCTAAAGCACATCATTAGGATCCTGAGGAATATTTTTAGAACAGTAGTTACAAGGTAGAAAAAACCTACCCAGCCCTGAGTTCTGGTGCATTAAAAGTCACAGAGCAGCGGAAAATTGCAGGGAAATTGCTGGGCCCCGCCTTTCAATCTCGGGCTCTGTTCTTTCTCTTGGTTGAATCCAGGAATCTTCTTTCCTTGAAACAGCAAGGATTTCCCAGCAGAAGTACAACCACGGACAGCAGGGCACATTCTGCAAAAATAAATAAATAAATAAAAACAAAACAAACACACGAGTCAGATGCTGTAAATTTCTGCACTAAGGACCAACTCCAAACTGTACAGCCCCGGGGCATTCCTAGTACATCTTGAGGCGTTTTGTCACATTTGTGATACTTGATACAGAATACATCAGACCAAAGGCCACACACATCCTAGAACTTTTTATAAAATATCATACCATAGACAGAGCACACTAAGATGAAAGGCTCATTCCCTAAGGAATTTTCTGTTTATAAAGATTATAACTAGTTATAAAGATTTATAAAGGACTTCTAGTTTAATATTCTCAGCACAGGTAAGTGACGGTGTCCATACCGCTGTTAACTTACAAGTGTATCCTCTGCACCCCAAAAGGCCCCAGAGAATCGGCCTCTGCTGGTGCTGGCAGTTGGACAGCCTCCACTGTAACCTTGACTTCCCGGGCTCCCACCCTAAAGCTAACCTGCATCTGATACTGAGGGACTCTTGACCAAGAACTCTCAATGGGTGAAACATGGAAAACCCAGGAGCATTGAGCAGAGAGGAAAAATAGTTGACCACGGCCCAATTCTCCTCCTGCCCAGATCCAGGGTCAAGGTTGTGAGGAAGCCGGGAGGATCCAGACCCACACTCGTCCAGGAGATTCACTCAGGTTCACAGAGCTATTGAAAATCCAGCCCTCTTAGGAATGTGTTCTCCCAAATAAACTGAAAGCTCAATGGAATCTGGTACCAGGGATCACTCAAGGTAACTGCCTCGCCCAGGTACATTCCAGAGCACAGTCTGCCAGCTACTTCAAACTGAGAAATGAGGCTTGAACTCACCACAGCACTTGACTCCTGGGAATGTGAGTTTGACTTCTAAAAGCACCCTTACCCTACCTCTAAGATTATGATTTTTAATGACTTGATTTCTTATCTATATTCCAAATTTCCTTTCCACCATCTGAAGATAAAATATTTTTATATCTTCATATGCAAAAGAGTTATGAATATGATGAATATTTAAAAACTGAATATATTTATTCAGTTTCCTTCGTAATTACAAGCTGGTAGGTGGTTTTCTTTACCACCTGCGAGCACTTAAAATAATCTTTCTAGCTTTTATACTGACATCTTAATTATTTCTGAGAAGTTCCTTTTTGCATCCTTTATGCTAAGATTACATGATTAATGTTCAATCCCTGACACCTAATCTTTTTATTCTCTTGTGTGTCTTTTCTCCTCATCAGTGGTCCACACAGGTAACATTTATTCAACTGCAAAGAACAATTATTATTCCTCCTTTTCTAATGTGCATTTTTCCTACAAATGATGCAAATTATGCTTTTCTGCAAGAGCACCAAGCACATTTACACAGCTTAAGTTAAATATAATATTACGGTTACAGAAATCTGATCCATTAGTCATTTAAGTTGTTCTCATCTTTTGTTTCCATAATGACTAACTTTGCACATGTAACATTTTGCATAAAGGGATGTATTTTTAATTTTGATAGCTATTATATTTGATTTACATCGGCCTCCAATGATTTAGTACCCCTAAACCAATAGGGGTACTAAACACAGTACATCATAATCTTTTAAACTTGCTACATTTTATTGAAAAATGAAATGTTATTGTTTTAGTTTGGATTTCATTAATTATGAGTGAGCTTAACTATCTTTGTATGCATTTATAAGTCACTTGTATTTATTTTCCATGAACTCCCTATTTATGTTCGTTGACCAAATATTTATATTCTTTCCTATTTGTTGGTCATTTACTACTTAACTTATATGAATTCTTTATATTTTAAGTAAATTAGTATTTTACTATGTTTGAGTGTTGTTTTTTTCAGTTTCCTTCAAAATAGTGTCCCTGTTTTTTTTTTTTTTTTCATTTGTAGAGTGTGTTGTTTTTTTCATGTAATTAAAAAAAATTGCAGGGTGAAATAAAAATGTCTTATGGCTTTTTGTCATCTCCATTCAGAAATTTTTTTAATTTTCTCTAGAAAATTTTAGTCCTATTTTTTTGTATTATAGATTTAGGTTTTCTTCTTGGTTAGATTTTTTTTCCTCAAAGAACCAGTTTTGGATTTATTTATTAGTGCTATTATTTTTCTGTTTGCTTTTATCACTTGTTTTTACTTGACTTTTTAAAATTTATATTTGCTGCTCTTTAACTTTGTAATTTGAATGTTTAATTATCTCATTTTCATTACTGGGGACGGGGCATATCATCCTCCTACAGAGGAATGTGGATAAAAGTTAACAAATCTCAGCTCTAACCCCAAAACTCTCACTTCTGACCCCACCTCCAACACTGCACGTTCCAGATGCAGAGCTTGTCTTAATATTTTTAACTAGATGTTTATCTAAGGGGCCTGAAAAGACTTTAGAGGCTGCCTTAAGCTGCCACAGCCTCCCACATCACAGAACAGATTTGTCAAGCCTGTGTTTTGCAAAGCAGTGAGGGCCGTGGTGAGAAATGATAGACAGCCAACCTCTCATAAGTGGCTGCAGGGATGAGCAGTGAGGTAGGATTCCCTACAGCACCACATCCTGCTCACCATCCTCTCTTTCCTGTGCCACTCTCTAGTCACTCCAGCGTGTCAGGGGCTGCCTTTGCTTTCAGGTTCTATTCTTCCCCAACCAGAATTGTTAACGCTCTGAAACTCCACTGTGAATAAATCAAAAGGGTCACAAACATCAACAATGGGACAATGTCTATGCTCCTTGTTCCTCCCTGTGTGGGCGTCACCTTCAGTCCCAGTTTCCTTCTGCCTACTTTTCTTTCCCTTGACCCTTTTAATAGATTTTGAGCCCCAAGGAGGGCAGGATTCTCTCCCAGTCTTCTCTCTGTGCTTGCCCCACTTCGGCCCCCCACCAGGCAGGGTCTTTAGAGGCCTCTCTCTAGGGGTCTGTGCCTGGCCATCCTCTCAGCTGTGAGCTCCCTCGGGTGGAGCTGGGAAAAGGCGGGAAAACACAGGCGTCCTCGCTGCTATGGCAACTTCTCTGGCAATGGCAGAACCACTGACTCCAGCAAATCATGGTATTCATTTTTGCCTCAATTTTGTGCCGCAGAAAGAGCAGGTGGATTCTTGATTCTGCTGTTCAGTTTCTAGCTAGGAACAACCCCAGAAGGCTCAGCGGGGGAAAGTAAAATCAACTTTATGTTAACCTCTAAATATACAATAAAGCATATGAAAGTTATTTTAAACATGGAGACCAAATCGCTTTGACATTTCCCCTTTGGGAATGGCAAAGAGTGTTTTTCAAGAATTGACTTGGGAATTTTAACGTTTAAAAAACTGAAAAGGATAAATGATAGTTTAAAATTGTAAAGGACTTTAGTTGCTGAAATGCTGTCAGGGCAAGATTTTGTTTCATCCACAGGGGCCCATATGTATAAGTAGACATTATTAGCCACCTTTTAAAGGAAGGAAAATGAGCCCAGCTGGCATGGCTCAAGGGTTGACCGTAGACTATGAACCAGGAGGTCAAGGTTTAATTCCTGATCAAGGCACATGCCCAGGTTACCAGGTTCAATCCCTCATGCAGGAGGCAGCCAATCAATGATTCTCTCTCATCATTGATGTTTCTATCTCTCCCTTCCTCTCTAAAGTCAATAAAAATGTATTTTAAAAAAATAAATAACTAGCTAAGTAAAGATAAGGAAAATGAGACTCAGAGAAAGCAAATAAATGCCTTCATGCCCTCAAGAAAGAGCAGAGTGGCTGCTGTGAACTAGCTCAACCCTGCATCACACCTGGAGTCTCCTGCGGCCACTCCCTGTCCCGAGATGCCTGCTGTGCGGTCAGGGCTGGGGCCCAGCCCCTGTTTACAGAGACCAGCATGGCCAGGCCTAAGTTTCAGGAAGACACCCTTCAGATTCAATGCTTTCCCCACTTTTCCTTCTTCTCCAGGAAAATCATCAAATTTAAACATAAAAGATTTCCAGTTCTTTATTGTGAACTGTTTTCCTGTCTTCTGCCACCCCATGAATATAAAGTAGAAGTCTGAAATAATAAGTGCTCTGCATACCCGTAGGTGAAATTCCTGCTGCTCTGCACACTCTCCCTTCCCCATTATTTTTCACTTTTTTGATAATGATGCCCAGGATGGCTAGAGCCAGTTAAGTACTTTTTTTACACTCTGTTGACAGGAGAGGAAGGGCTGTGACAGTCACATGGCTCAGGCTGGACATGGATCTCAGCATCTGGATCCCGATGGGAGCCGGCACCTGAGGGAGGCCATTGGTGGGGAAGCATTAGAAGTCTTTTCTTTTCACAGGGTTTCTTCACTGGCCATTAGTCATTCCACCTGCCAACAAGCAAAGACACTGTCTTTTGAGATCTAAAGTTCATCCAGGAAGAACAACTCAGAAGATGACGGAAATACCCAGCGAGGGGGTTGTAGCGTCAGTTTTCTGAGGTCAGCCTTCTTAGAAGACAAGACATGTCTTGGGATTGGAATTACATGTTTCACTTCTGCTAATGCAACTGAAAAGAGTATTTCAAAAGCATGAGCCCTGCTGGGCATTGATAAAAGACTTGAAATACGTGCAGAATTAATTTTTAAAGCACTTTAGCTTTGCTCCCTGCTCTTTCTAATCGTCCACACGATGCAGCCGGGAGCCGTCAGCGGGCTGGATCCGGGTAGGCAACACTGTGTTCTCAGAAACCTTCCTCATCTGTGTCCTGGTTTCTGAGCACTGAGGAATAAAAAAAGAGTCAATTTTACATTTTGATGAAAGAGCAATTACAATAGACATCCTCCAAACCAAAGCCAAAGCCGGATGAATATTGACAGAGCGAGTCCAGGGAGACCAGGAGCACATTCATTGTCTAAAACTGAAGACGTGTTCTGCACACTGAGATATAGAGGTTATAGCAGAAGATTAAGTGTTTTTCCAGATACGTTTTATTATTCCCCATATTTACCTCAAACAGACAAATTACGGCCCTTGAATTTACTAGAAATTCACAAAGGTACATGAGAGGAAACCCTTCTTACTTGCCTGTCTCCTCAGATGATTAAATGTGCCTCAGTACTCTCACAAATGATGAAATCATCTTTTGACTAGATTTTGGGTTATCAAAAAGTTATTTTAATCAAGCTCCCAAGCCAGAAGTTCTGGACATCCAAAGCCTTTGCTAACCCTGCCCCGTGTCCAGTGGAAGTGTTCTCAGCAGAAGCCTGAAGGCACCAGCTCCAGAGTCTCCCAAAGATGATCATCTCATGAACAGTGCCAACTCTTGACCACTGTCTGGGCAAAAACCTCAGGGAATATCTTTAAAGGTGTGCTTTGGGGCTTATTCACTATGTTTGGTGGCTTTAACTTCTTATTATGGTTATTTTCTCAAGCAGCCTCTCCTTGGAAGGTGAGGCTATACCCCTGGTTGGAGCATCATCTTGTCATACCCTGCACCAAAAGGTTGCAGGTTTGATTTCTGGTTAGGGCACATACACCTAGGTTGCTGGTTCAATCCCCAGTCATGGCACATAGGGAAGCAACCAATCAATGTTCCTATCTCACAACAATGTTTCTCTCTCCTTCTCTTCCTTCCTCTCTCTCTAAAAGCCAATGGAAACATATCCTTAGGTGAGGATTTAAAAAAGAAAGAAATAGGGCTAAAGATAATGGAACCATGGGGTGAATTCTCATGTACATCAATAAGAGCACACAAATGATTTTGGGGGATCGTGGGGAGAAGGGAAGGCAAGATGCTCAGAGGAATTATGAACCACCAAGGTTTCAATTATAGCTCTGCTGCCCAAGTACCCAACCACCTATGAGAAATGCAGACTCCCAGGCCCCGCCCTAGACCAGCCCAATCAAAACCTGCATTTTAACATGACCCCAGGTGGTTTGTATGCTCCCTAACATTTGAATGCTCTGAACCAAAGCACTCAGGAATCAATCTATTTGTTTCTGCAAAAGGCACATTAGAATGAGTTTCAAGGAGGAAGCAAAAGCCTAAAGAACCCACCAGCTACCCAATGCAGAGCCCTTTTATTCCAGACCTCCGGTACCCTTTGTGAGTTGGAAGGGACAGGCCCTGAAGGAGGTCCCGCTGCTGCTGAGGACAATCTGGAAACCGTGTTCTCCCTCAGAAAGGAGTTTGAATGGCACTTCCCAAATTTATCTTATTCCCCAGCCTTGAGGATTCCGAGTATCTGCATTCAGTTAACGCCAAAAAGTGTCTACAATGTCCTGTGGTGGAGAATGACAGAGGTCCCAGGTGAATCCAGAGACTTGGGCACCTACCAGCTACATGACCATGACCTACACGCTGTCCTGCGTCTTAGCCTCCCAGGTGTAGAGACGGGTTGTGGGATTGAAAGCCAGCTGTAACCATCTGTGATCCTCAGGAGCCCACAACATTATCCAACCATAGCTTTGATGATTAATTCCTGAACAATTATTACTAACAAAAGAAGAAACAGTTTGCCCGCCTGAGAAATAAGAAGACATCTCTAACATGAAAAAGACTACTACATGACTTACCTTAGTGTTTATGAAATACAAATTCTGAACTTCTACCAATAATGATATATTTTCTATTAAAATACCTATTTATACTTACTTGGACAAAAGAATGTAATGTCAGCCTAGTCTGAGATTATCAGTAAATCTTTTTCCTGAAAAGCAATTGAAACAATTCAGAAATTTCCTTAAAAACCCACTCACTGGAAGGAGGGAATCGAATAAAATTGATTGCCCATCAGTCCTTTTGTATAGAAGTCGGCATTATATACACAACCAAGGCACAGAGCAGATGACAGTTTCCTTTACAGATTCTGTTTCTTTTCACCTGAAAAACCTCTGAGTCACTGGATCTCGGACACTCATACAGGCTGGAAATGTAAAATTTTTATTTCACTTGTCAGAGCCAAAACTCCCCTCTTTGAAACTAGAATTCTAATTATCTAGCTTTCTGTGGAAACTGAGGTAACAGGCATACATATTCTGGTAGACAGGAGACTGAGTTTCTCGAGGCCACCCACCACAGATTGTTCTCTGGATAAACACCAGCTAGCCTTGATCAATCCTTCCCTCCTGAACGTGACCAGCGGTAGCTTCTCCCAAAATAAAACAGCAGCTCCTTATGTCTTCAGCATCTTAATCGAAAACCCTTTATTTCACTTCTGTTTCTAAAATATCAGTCTATAGCAAATGCTTGAAACACATTACTTGAAAAAAATAATTTTCTACCCTACCACTCAAATTTAAAGGAAGAGAATAAAGCCAAACAAAACAAAGAAGCTGGGAAGAACAAAGGCATATATACATCATCTAGCCCAGACCCCACTGCAAACACAGTGTTGCAATTTAAATTAAATTACAATTAATAGCAGTTTTGTTGGAGAGTTTCACGTTATCACTTTAGATGCTGAAGCTTAAGTGGTTTCCATGGAGATATTTTCTCAAGGAGATGTCAGCTACTCTCTAATTTTTTTGTCCCTGATATATGACAAAGCTTTTAGTGCCTTTTATTCCGGGGGGTTTTATGTTAGATAACCTCAATTTATTTTTATATGCATTTAAACGAGTATTTTATTTGCAATTGGTTTCTGAGCCTAAATTCTACAATTTCACATATTTTGAAACATAGTAAATAAGAACCATAACTACCTCATTTATATTCTGTAATGAAAAAAGTAATAATCTTTATTAGTCCATCCTCTCCCTACCTGCTCAATGGCACAGGCAAGAAATGTGAGGCTAAAGAATGCAAATCTCTTTTTAATAACCTATTCTTAAAACTGTCTAAATTCCATTTATTGTACTTAAGCACCTGCCTTGAAATTTCTACATTCTAAAAATGCAATAAAAATTACATTCCGACAGGAATGTTTAAAAGCACAATTAGTACTGTTCATGTTTTCACACGTGCTTCTAGAATGGTGATCACCCATTCTCTCTGGGCTCGCTGGGCCCCTGAGGCAGTGCTGCTGGCACCAGAACTATTAGGCTTCTGTTCTGCAGTGCTGGTTCGGAGCCCTCAGTTCATCACATGGTTCAGCTGTTACTCTCCTCATGTGGAATTATTCCTTTGTCAGACAAAAAATGGCTCTTCGTGCTCAGCTTTTGAAGCCGGACAAGTGCAGTCAGAGCTTTTAGATATCATTGGTCTTCCCCAGAGATCCCCCAAACCACAGAGAAGCAATTAGGCTAAGTTAGTGGGTTGCCATAAAAGCAGGTCACATTGTTGACAGTTGGATAGAGCCAGTATAGACCGATCCCTTCTCATCAGAGAGAGGTCAGATTAGTTTTTGCAAGTAGTTTCTGGAGCCAATTTCCTGTTTCAAACCCTGGCTCCTCCTGTTACTAGTCATGGGATCTCAGACACATTTTTAGCTTTCCAGGTGGGGATATGCCCGTCTCACAAGGCTCACGTGAGATTGAAATGAGTTAATACACAAAAAGGACTTAAAACAGGACCTGACTTGTAGGAAGTGCTATTATTATTTCCTAAGCAGCTTGTTCCTAGAATATGAATTTTATGTGAATTGACAAGTAAAAACATGTTTGGTATCCTTGGCCCTAGAGAGTTTTATATCTGAGGAAAGTGTAATCAATGCCATTGATGACTCATTCCACGTAATCCTAGAATTTACAGCTTTGCTACTTGTCACATATAAATAACCTACATGGTCACTGGAGACTTTGGTTATATGATGGGCTTCATGTCTGGGCAGGTGGGTTCAGAACTTGTCACTGGCACTCGAGCGCTGGTTGTCCCAGCTGCCAGGGAAGAACACCACACACACCCCTGCCCAGCACACAGATAGGAGAGTGCCAATCGGACTCTCGTTTGCTTTCCTGAGAAATCCTTCCAAGAAGGTGGCAAAGGGAAGAGCAAACTGCCCTTAGAAAAGAGAATAAAAGATCCTTGTTTTTCATTCTTTGGGGGGAAGGAAAGTGCATTTTTGCTCACCCAGTTATAATATCTGACCTTTTTATTGTATTCATATAATTATGAGAATGACTTCCCCTGGGCCTGCTCTTACAAAGTATGTGTGTTACTTCCTTCCCCGCCCCGTCTCCCAACCTGAAGATGGAGGAGGGGAAGGAAACACCAGAGCTCTCAGGTTATACCTCACATGGACGGCAAAGAAAGAACCTATTTATTAAGGAGACTGTGATCCATATCTGAATATGTTTATGTCTATGATGCCTCTGCCTTCTCTGAGTGAGAAGGGCTGTAAGTGCATCAATGGGCTCTGAGGCCTCGGCCAGGCTATTTCATGAGCACGTTCAAGGGCAGAGACGCTCTCATCCTCAATTCCTGCATTAACCTGTTTTGTGTCCTCTGTTGGTGGGGAGGGGCAAAGAGCTACTCTATAAATGGTACAAAGGAAGCATGGTCTATGGATAGAATGAACAAACAGCCAGGAAGATAAGAAGAGATACACCCAGTTCTCTGAGACTCTTAATCAGAGCTGGAACAGCTTTGGTGGCCAGCGTCATGCGGTATCATTTGGGGATCCTGAAAAAAAGTCTGTTGAAAATAGCCTTTGCCTATTTGATGCAAATCTGGTCTTGAGACTGTTAATATCTAAAGTCTATTTTGAACTACTCAATACATTTTCCAACATATAGGCTCCTTGATACTCCAGTACCACCGAAATTGCTGTGTCCTAGCAAACTTGGGGAAGTTAGCCACAGAATGGAGCATGTGCCATGGATGAGCTTTGTGGTCTGGCCCCAGGAATGTTTCTTGGTATCCATGTTTCTCTGTGTGCATTTCTAAGAGGTTCTTGGTCCCCAAGGGAAGGACAGATGAGATAAAATCTTTTGGAATGTATCTATTAAGATAGCCATAACTCTGCTCACCAGAATAATGTGGATTTGCCTCAAGGGAGTGAGCACTCATGTGCATTAAGACAACTAGGCTTAAGTTACCAATAAAGCCATGGAAATGGGAATGCTCATGCTAACAACAACAACAACAAAAAAAAAAAAACAGAACCCTGCTCTTAGTTTCACGTGGATTTCTGTTGAACCTGCGGGTTTTCCACTCACTGTTCTCAGCTAATCACCAAAGGCTGGTGGATACAGGAATCATTAGTAGCCTCTCTGTATTCAATATATTTGTTGCCTTTATTGGGGAGAATAAGAATTCTGATTTGCTTTAAGAGTTAGGTTAGGTTTAGGCAGCTGACTTTTAAAATTATATTTGCATGGGAGTCTTTATTATCAGAAGAAGCTACACAAACATTTACACACCTCTTAATGGACTGACTTTAATTGCGCCAGTCAACGAGCATCCAATTAGCTCTGCTTCTTGTCTGCACTGTTTGTCATTGGGACTGCAAACATAATTAAGACTTGCCCCTGACTTTAAGAGGGTGACTACTACATGCGGAGTGACAAGAATTAAGATGATGGCCATTGAAAAGAGGGTCAAACACGTATCTGAGGTTGCTGGGGTAGTTTCAGGAAAAACATAGCATTTCATGGACAAAGAGAGGAAAGGCAAACCAGACAGAGAGTGCCATGTGGACGAGCAAAGGCACATCAGCCTAGAATGTTGAGTAGGGAATGTGGTGGCTCCATAAGGGAAGAGGCAAGAGAGAGATTCAGCTGAAAGGGAGCTTTGCTCCATTTGCCTAAGTGTTCAGACTTTTATACCAAAGACAATCCGAGGATATTTGTAAATATTCTCTGCTGGCTCTTCTCCTTGAGTCATCTCAGGTCACATCCACACCTTCCACTACTGCTTATGTCAGTAACATCAAAGGAACCAGGAGAAGCAGATCAATGTCTCTAAATATCTGTTTTGTGGCCAAGGATGCAAAGCCGTGAAGCAGGCTTTGGAGCACAGAGAAACTTTGCTCTGTTCTACCATCCACATCACCTGAAGCAGCAAAGCAACCAACTTCATAGTCTTGTGAATATCACACAGTCCTATATAATAAAAGGGTAATATGCAAATTGACCAATCGATTGAATTACTGGTCGCTATGACGTGCACTGACCACCCAGGGGGCAGGTGCTCAATGTAGGCGCTGACCCCTGGTGGTCAGTGCACTCCCCCTGTCGGGGAGCCACAGCCAGGCTCAGGGCTAATGAGTGCGGAGGCAGCAGGACCCTCTCCCACCTCTGCAGCAGCACTGAGACTGTCTGAGTGTGGACATTCTCCAAGAGCTCCCAGACTGCAAGAGGGCACAGGCCAGGCTGAGAGAACTCTCCCCCTGTCCCCCACCTCCCGGGCACAAATGTTGTACACCGGGCCTCTAGTACAGTGGTAGGCAAACTGCGGCTCATGAGCCACATGCGGCTCTTTGGTCCCTTGAGTGTGGCTCTTCCACAAAATACCAAAGCCTGGGCGAGTATTTTGAAGAAGTGGCATTAGGAGAAGTTTTACTTTTAAAAATTTGACTCTCATAAGAAATTTCAATCACTGTACTGTTGATATTTGTCTCTGCTGACTAATGACTTTGCCTACCACTGCTCTAGGAGGATAATAACTGAATTACCACTGTGACTTTTTGTCACTATAACTTAATATATTTTGAAAGTTCCAATTATTTAAAGGAAAACAGGAGATTTTTGATATTTTCAAAAGGAGATAAGAAATATGACCCAACTCACAAAATATCTAGTAAGTAGATCTCTCTGCCTGAATGTCCTATAGACACTTCAAATTTTGACATGTTGAAAACAAAACAAATTTTTCTCACCCATCCCCTATAAAAGGCTCTTCCTCTCATAGGCCCTGCCCAAGCTGAACTGTCTGAGGCCTGACTTCCTCCACAGCCCACCTGTCTCCCCACAGTCCTAAAGGGCAGGATAGGGAAGTTTGACTGTGGAGTTAACCCTACCTGAGTCCTGATCCCAGCTAGGCCACACACATACAAGCTTGATGCTTTTTTCAGAAGGACATGGGCTAAATGGTGTCCAGAGTGAGTTGTTACAACATCAAAAGACCTAGAAACTGTGCCATCATTGGAGGTAGGTGAAGATATAAGTTTTCATCCTTGAAAAGCAACTCTTGTTCTTTGAATTGTAGTCTTCATCAGGAATCATGTGTGTTAATAACCAAATCTTGCCCTGGCCAATGTAGCTTATTTGGTTGAGCGTCATCCTATGCACCAAAAGATTACTAGTTCTCTCTCTTTCTCCCTCTCTCTCTCTCTCTTCCTCTCTCTCTCTCTCTCCCCCGCTTTACCTTCCTCTCTCTCTAATGTCAATAATAACATATATTTTTAAATGCCTTTTTTAAAGAAAAAAACTGAGTCCTTACTAAGATATTCCCTGAATCATAACACAAAGCTATTTCATCAGTGTGTACACATTTAATTATGCCAAATAACTACTGTAAATTTTTTACTTTTACTGGTGCCATTCAGTAGCCAAGGTTTTGGTTAGACTAAGGTAGTCTACCTTTGGATAGGCTGCTATTGGAAGATTTATCTTAAAGTGTAACTTTTCAAGCAGCAGTCCAGCAAATATAAAATCATTTTTTAATTTAAGTTATCTTACATGAATGATAATAACTCTCCTGACCTATATGCAGACTTCATAATGTTTGCCTTGTGCATGCTGTATATTTATTTTATCTTAGAGAAGTCACTAAGTTTAATACAACTAATACTTATATTTTTTATAATAAGGAAAGAGAATATTTATTAGGTAATTAATATTCTTCTCAGCTCTCATGAAATATTACCCCCTTATAAAATCTTCCTGAAGTGTACAATGTTTTGTCAGAGCCATGTAAAATATTAATATCAATAAGTGATTACTTTTTAAAGCAATGCTGCATGCTTTAACAAGCTCATCTGTAACTACAGCCACTGCCACCAGTTTGAATGGGATAAAAGTGGGCAGGAGGCAGGTTTCAGCGAAATTGAAGTATTATGATCCATAAGCTGTCTGTCCGTGGAACTGGGGCAGGCACCCCGGATAGTTTAAGAGTCTACTATTCCTCCAAAGGAGTTGCAGCACTGGTCTGTGCAGGAAACAAGCAGGAATGGAGGTGCATGTTGCTATGATTCTCCTGGGAAGCAGCAGCAAGGTGGGTCCACCTGAAAGGGCATCTCATTTGGGATAACAGGAAGTAAAGAGTTGTAAGAAAAAATAGGTGCCATGTTACTTGGGATGAACAGTAAAACTCACTCTCCGACCTGACTTTCCATTTCTTTCTCTACAGCCAATGCTGATTTTCCATATAACCCAGGACAAGGCCAGGCTATCAGAAATGGAGTCAACAGAAATTCGGCCATCATTGGCGGTAGGTGGATACAGAGCAGGCTTTCCTGTGGCTACTCACCTATGGGGAGCAGTCATTTTTTTATTTTTAAAAAATATATTCTTATTGATTCCAGAAAGCAGGGAGAGGGAGATAGAAATAACAACGATGAGAGAGAAACATTGATTGGCTGCCTCCTGCATGTCCCACTCTGAGCCTACTGTGACCTTCTGGTTCATAGGTCAATGTTCAATCGCTGAGCCATGCCAGCCAGGCCAGAAGCAATAAAATCACAGTCCAGGGGAAAACAAGTTGTGTGGATTTTTAGTATTCACTTTGCTATTTAAATATGGCTTCAGATTTTGAAGTGTGGATGTGGATAAACTGTGGAAATATAACCTGGCTACTTTCCAATGCACACCTGTAAGAAAAGAATAATGATGAGCTAGCCAGAATCTAAATATGTAAATAAGTAGCTGAGAGGCAGTAGCCAGGACATGTCTTTACTTCCTCCTATCTTTTTTTATTTTCATTCTCTCACGTCCCAAATGCTCCAGGATAACTTACTACAAAAATTGGAAAGACTGTGCCATTCTAGTTTTAGAAAACTAATAAGCCAGACTATCTACTTTGTTCCAGTCTTTTCTTCAGACCATGGCTACATGTAGAATATTTAGACTCTCCTAAGATAATCCTTATACTTGGATCAGTATTGATAACCACTTTATCATAATATATTTTTTACATATTGCTAGATTTGATTTTTAAATTTTATTTAAGAGGAATATTGCTTGATGATTTTCTTTTTCATGATGTGTTTGTCTGGGTTTAGTATCGGGATAATACTGGCCTCATAAAATGAGTGGAGTAGGATTTCCTCCTCCTCTATTTTAAGAAAGATGTGTAGGATTAGTATTGTTTCCTTAGATCATGTTTTTTTAGGTCTTCTACATTCTTATGATTTTCTGTTTAATTGTTCCATCAGTTACTGAGAGAAGAGTGTTGAAATCTCCAAGTCTGTGAATTGGTCTAATTCTCCTTTCAATTCTGTTCATTTTTGTAGTTACTGTTTTTGGAGGTTTGTGTTTTTATGGGAGAGGGTAGTGTTTGAAGAAACCATGGTGAAATGAGAGGAAAGTGTTGGTGGGATATGTCAGATTAAGTTTAACCTGTAGTCCTTGTCCTGTCTCCACCAGGGGTCATTGCTGTGGTGATTTTCACCATTCTCTGCACCTTGGTCTTCCTCATTCGCTACATGTTCCGTCACAAGGGCACCTACCACACCAATGAAGCGAAGGGAGCAGACTCGGCAGAGAGCGCAGATGCTGCCATCATGAACAACGACCCCAACTTCACAGAGACCATTGACGAAAGCAAAAAGGAATGGCTCATTTGAGGGATGGCTCTTTGGCTATGGGATAGGGAGGGGGAAGGGAAGGGGACAAAAGCACCCTGCTTCATACTCTTGAGCACATCCTTTAAAATATCAGCACAAGTTGGGGGAGGCAAACAACAGAAAATTCTTGAGACTGATTGCCACACAAAAAAATATATATAATAATACTTTTTAATATTTCTTTATAGCTGAGTTCTCCCTTCTGTATCAAAACAAAGTAATACAAAAAATGCTTTTAGAGTTTAAGCAATGGTTGAAATTTGTAGGTATAATCTGTCTTATTTTGTGTGTTTAGAGGTGTTCTAAAAATCCATGGTAACAGGGCAAGTTTTCTACATTTTTAAGAGCCCTTACAACGTGCATATTTTTTCTTGAGAAAAGCTGATGCACAGTCACATGGCTTCCAGCATTCTTTTCCTTCCACATATAGTCAACTTTTAATGGGCTATTGTAGCTACTAGTTCATGTTCATATAATGTTTCTTTTTCGTATCCTATAAATTGGAGAAGGAAAGAAAGAGGCCAAGAGAACCTATTATTTGCCCGTTTTCAATTAGACATCAGCCTGTGCCGGTTTTCCGAGAGTTCCTGCCTGAAGCAGTTAAAGAAAGAAGGTGTATTGCACCTGGGAGGTAGCAACATCATCAACACAGCAGAGAGAAGCATTAAGTACCAGGGCAAGTAGTTGCATATTGGGATTGCAGGTTTTATTTTCATTGAATTCTGCGAGATCGTATTGTTGTTTGTAGTCTTAGACCTATTCAGTATTTGTACCTTTTACTGGTGATCTACTGAAAAGAGAGTTTCCTCCACTCTACCTACAATGTACTGGGTTATGTAACATGGACGTGTAAGCATCTCATTGTGGGATTAGAGGTACATGTCACCATCCATTCGCTCTGTTTCTTTCATAGTTGTAAGCAAGAATGTGGACACTGTCTGGCTAATGCATAAGTTAAGTGGTTCTCAGTTTGCTTTAAATCTCTAATTTTTAAGCCCCTGTGACAAACTAGCAGACAATGAATGGACGCAATAAAGCCAAGTTTTGATTGCTATTTGTACTTCTACTACTCTGGAATCCTATAGGGAAACACTGCCATGTTTTACATCATCTACTCGCTGTATCGCTCCATCTAAAACAGAAATACTGCGTTGGTTCAGGGATCTTCCTTGGCAGATACATTTGAAGTTCTGGTTCACCACAAACCTGGTCTCCAAAACTGCTTCTCACAAAATGGATCTGTCTAGTCAATCACACCTCACTTTAATCAGGAACTTTCACCAATTATTCCAACAAATAACTCGTTGGTTTTATTTAAAAATAATAGACTTACAATATGTAAACCAATGAGACAGAGCTCCTATTGGAACATCTTAAAAATAATTTCACTTATTTAATAAAGGATTATATAACTTATTTCTAGAATGACTACCATTTATGATCATTATAGTTCAAGCTCTTAATACTTTTTTAAAAAATTTTAGATTCCAATATTTGATCACTTGTTTTCCTTCTCCTGCTAGGTAAGATGAGGTTAAAAAGGTATCAATGCTATTTTTCTGATAGCCTGCCTCAGTAAAGTAGAAATTCTAGTTTACTTGTGTATATGCATACTTTCAACTTACATGGTATGCTAAAGTTATTGGAAGATCTCAATTTCCTGAGTCAGGGAAATGTTGTCCATAGCTGCCAGAGGTACATGGCACAAGTACTGGCACATTCCACAGGAGACGTGACCCATTCAAGCCAAGGTGACAGAACACACGAGAATCCAAACCCCTTTGTCCAGTTGCTGACCTCAGGTCCTCTCATGAACCCCCTTCACTAAGAAGGGTCTTAACCGCTCTCCTGTAAAACACATTAAAAATGAAAAGTATTTAATATGATAAATATCAGAACTGTAACATTTACAAATGACATAGAGAACAACAGCTATTGAATGAACCGAGATGCCTCCATTTGGAGCTCTTTTACATATTATCACAATGAAAAAGCAAAGTTCAAACGTTGTGTTATAGAAAAGTTTCCGATTTTTTTAAAAATATATTTTATTGATTTTTTTATAGAGCAGAAGGGAGAGGGATAGAAAGTTAGAAACATCGATGAGAGAGAGACATCGATCAGCTGCCTCTTGCACGCCCCCTACTGGGGATGTGCCCGCAGCCAAGGTCCATGCCCTTGCCGGAATCGAACCCGGGACCCTTCAGTCTGAAGTCCGACACTCTATCCACTGAGCCAAACCGGTCTCGGCCAAAAGTTTCCGATTTTTTAAAAACCCATTTTATAGACATTACCTTTGTACTTAACAAATAATGCAATTGGTTATTTCTTGCATTTTTCATGATAGCTTTGTTCTCTATATACAGTATTGTCTCAACACTTTCTCGTTCCCCCAAATGGTTAGGGAATTAAAACATTCAAAACAGTCTCTGATACTAAAATGTCCTCACCCTTTCTCTTTTCTCTCTTCATTCCACTTTTCCTGCTATAAAAATGTTAAAAGTAATACCCAACACTTCTCTAACCGAATTTCCAAACCTAGGGCACTGGAATGCCTCCTGGGATCAGTGGGTCTCCTGCAACACCATCATTTGGGATGTTTAGGATGGACAGAGGTATGACTGTCTCTGCCCTTAAAGGGGTTACAATCCAGCCAGCAGACAGGACACAAAAAGGCAAATGAGGAATTAAGTGCCAAAAGAAAGCTGGAAATCTTGGCTTCTCTTTGGGACTGTGGTCTTTACAATAATCCCTAAGTCTGTTTATGAAGCCTATATCCAGTGCTTTCTAAATGGTAAATAATTTGTTTATGTGAAGAGAGAAAACCAGCTTCTTTCCAGCTCCCTCCCTTGAAAGTTTAGAACAATGCAGCCTAGCTAGCTGGACGCAGGGCACAAGCATGGTGCCTAATCTTGCTTGGTCAATCATACTCTGCAGAATCTCAACATCTTCCATCCCAATGCATCAGCAGGCAAGCACAAAAGGCCAGTGGTAATGCGTCTTTACATGATAGGAGCAGACAAACAAAACCATTTTTTAAAATGGGAGGCCGGTTTACAGTTACAAGGGAAGCTCCTCCTGGGCTTAGTGTTGCTTGTGTAGGAAATGGCTTCTGTGTATAAAGCAAGCACCTTCGTCCTGAGAAGCCAGCAGTGAGGACTGAATAAACGTAAAATCAGTGCCATTCTAAGCTCTCAAAATAACATTCCATAGAGCTCAAGGGAAGCGAGCTCCAGAGGTGAGAAGTTATTTTATGGTTAAGCTCTTCTCTGGCCCTTCTTTATACAACTACATTTTTTCTCATGGCTTTCAACCAACTGCTCAAATTAAGCAACTTAGGTGAACGTTTTACTGAAGAGCGGGAACAAGAGTTTGGAGGGAGTGCCTTTGTTGGAAAAACGTTGCTTTCATTTGATAAATGAGCCACCTTTGCTAACAGGAGCAGGAACTGGGGGGCACAGGGAAAAGAATTGGTACAAGCCGAAGAGATTTTCATGTTATGGTTGAACAACTGTTGAGCCACCAGGTGCCAGCTGAGAGATGGGCACAAAGACACAAGCCACACCAGAGAAAGCACTTGAGGAAACAGCTACAGCTACTGGATATGAAAGCAGAGTGTCAGCGAAAGGTCAGGAAGAAGCTTTGGTTTCCCTCTACAACAGGACCAGCTCTTTTCTAGTCTTCCGCTTGTTCTTCCAGCATAAGCATGCTCATGGTTGCTTTATGTCTCACACCTCCAAATGATTAGCACCTAGTTTTAACCTCTTTATATGTTCTCCTTTTCATCATCCTACCAAACAGTTTTCAAAAAGAAAGGCAGCAGCAAATTGCCAAATTATGTTATTCCTTGAATTCCAGTTCCCCAGCCAAATATAGGTCACACGCTGCTATCCCAGTAGAACGAGCTGATCCTGAAATTGGGAGAAACGATAATAGTGAGTCTTGCCAATTTGGATTAAAAAAACAATGGGCACCATTTTTTAAACGACATTTGGGGAGTGAGGACCCTGAAAGTCAGCCGACAAGAGTGCCAACCCTTTCCTCTTTCTCCCTGCTTTGCTCTGTGACTGAACCTTTGCCAAGTTGCTGAACCCCTGTCCTCCTTTGCCTATATTTAAGTTAGACCTGTTTTACCAACTTTGTAAGACAATTGTGAGGGGCACTGACTCCTGACGGGAGTACACTTGGAAACCCAAATATAAGGGCCAGAGTCAATGGGGCCAAGTAGAAGACGTGCTTTCTGGGTGCTGGATGTAAGTCCCGTCCAAAGAAACAATGCGGCCATGTTGGGGAAGGTGGAGATATGCGGGGCATCGCTGTACGACTAACTGCTAAGTTATTCATCAGGCAGACTGCCAAGGGGCCAACTGTCAACGCTGCGAGAGGCAGCACAGCCCAGACAGAGCCAGAGAAATCAGGACTTCGCGTGCATAAACCCCTAAGTTCCCACTCATCCGACTGTGGTTTACCCCAGCTTTCGGTGTGATTGACTGGCTTCTAAGTAAGACAATAAGAACAACAAATGTGACTTTTTGCGCAGCCTGCTGCCTCTGCATAACAACGTTGGAAACGTCCTATTCCTTACCCAGCAGTATTCTCTGGATACGAGTGGTATGTAAACCGATTGTAAAGCACGGTTAAAAGTTGGTTAACTCCCGTTGAGCACAGACTGGCAGAGGTAATAAAGGCAGAGGGGCATCTGGGTATTAATGTCTAGCATGCATTCACAAGTTTATTTTCCAGATGAAAATGTTCGTTAAGAACAGGTCAGTGGATTGTTTCACCATTCTCAAGCCCTGGCTTATTTCTAGTCAGTGCTGGACTCTGGATGGCTATGAGGACATGGAGGCCCCTCTCTCATAGGCCAAGAAACAGTTCCCAGTATCGCTCATTCTAGGTTTTCTTTCATCGCGTTTTCCTTTTTTTTTTTTTTCAGTGAGCTTGGTGACTAGGGAGGTTAGCATTGTGAAAAGTTGGCCTAAATATTCTTTCTGTAAAGTCAATGAGGGTCCCATTCCTGTGAAATAACGTAAAATTTCACTCCCTAAAAGCAGCAGCATGTAAACTAGAATGAAAGAAGGAAATTATGTATGTATGCCTAATATTCTTTGTGAATGTTCTTTCATTTAACTAAAATTATATTAGAAACCAGATTGATAAATAAAAAATCCAAAATAGTTTTAATTATCCTAAAAGCAGTTTTCTGTGTTTTGTTCCACTCGATTCCCTTAGAAGCAATTATCAGCTTTCAGCAAAGAAAATTGCAAGCCCTGAAGTATACATCTCTTGGGAACAAAATATTTCCAAAACTGTGAGGATGCAGCCCCTCCTCAAGGACAGGTATTATGTACATGCACCCATTGTTAACCTTCCTTGGCCGCACACTCCTCTTCTACCTTTTTTCTTAAAGTGCTTCATGGATATTGGCTCCATGTTTTGGTTTAATGTACACACAAAGAGTATTCTGAGCTTTATTCAGAATGAGGAAGTAGCACTGGATGATGGACACAGGGATCCAGGCCAGTGAACTAGATCCCAGGGCTCGCCACTGCCTGGAGGTGCGGACCTTCCTAAATGTCCTCCATGTGTATTAAGAGCTGTCATCCTGAGTTATCACGCCCACTTTCTGGTCTTCTGTCGCCATTGGGAAGGCATTTTCTCTTCATCAGTTCTCAGTGAAAGCTTTAAATACATTTTTAATCCCAGTTAACTCCCAACCTCTCTGTTTCTCAGCAGTTCTCAGGACCAATCCACAGCCACAGCAGTGGCATGCCAGTCCATTTAGAAAGCATTATGCCATAGGATCTTGTCATCATGCTGTTTTGGGAACGTGGTCCAACAGGTACAGGGAGAATGTCATCAAGTCCCTTGACAATCAGCACTTCTAAATGTTCTTAAAAAACACATGTTTAAAGGGTGAGCCAGCAAGTTCAGGGTTTACTGTCTGCAACAAGAGCATTTGAGCCAGGACATGCTCACTTCCCTCCCACAAACCCATGGCCACGGAGATTGGTGAGTTCCAGGGGAACTGGGGCTTTGTTGTGCATCAGGCAATGCTTGTGAAATGAATGGGGGGTAGAGAGACAGGGGAGAGAAGGAGAGGGAGTGATAGGGGGAGAGATATGTTAGAGACAATATATCTAATTTGACTCTGTTGGTGATAACATGGCATGATGGACATACCAGAACACAGAAAAGAGAGTCATTGTATTATTTTTTGAGAAAGGGTTTGTGTTCTCCCAGAGGAACCTATGTATGAAAGCTATTTCTTCAAAGCAAGTATTAGGTGAGTAATACTTAGCATATGCCCATCTTTTTTGGTCCCTCTGAAAGCCTTGAATTCAGTGAAACCTGGACTAAATAATTTCTGTGACTGAAGACTCCTTTCTACCAGCAACCTCCGCTTCCTCCTCAAACAGCTCAAGATGCCGACAATGACCACAGCTCGAAGCAGTTTTAGCAGGAAGAGAATGCAAGGGGGTTTTTCCCAATCACGCTTCCACCATCTTTCCACTCATTTTAATTTGTCCTTTGGGTCTGAGGTGCTAAGGTGAATCTCTTGGAACAGGGAAAATAAACATGTATGTCAAGGCTTCCCTGAAGGAATGAAAGCAACATTTTTTTATGTCTCCTGAGTTGAAGTATGAGAAAGTTCATCATTTCTCCTAAAAATATAAACTCAAATTATAAAATTTAAATCAAGATGTGACAGAGATTTTAAAAGGCTAAGATGATGAAAATAATGAATTTATTTTGGGTTGACAAATAGAAGCTTGAAAGATAAAATTCTTATGTCTAGAAAGGCAAGAGCTAAACTGAGATGCTAGAGCAAGTTTTTAAGTCACGAAAGATATAGAGAGGGTGACCGTAAGCAGACTCCCTAAGGCCCGGGTTTTGGGACCAGGGGCAGCCTTTGAAGCCGGAAAGAAGGCATGTTTAGAACAAATAAAGAAAAAAATACCTCAGGGCAGCTGGTAAGAACTATTGCAAGCAAAAACAAAATAAATGATACCTTCCAAAAATGAGTAAGATTATTTCAATAAGTATACCACTATATGAATTTTAAAGGAAAATCAAATTAGAGAATCAATTTACTTAATGGACATTTATGGATGCCTCCAATGCCCTGGGCACCATTTGGGGCTCTCAGAACCCACTAAAGAACAAAACAGACACATCTCTGCTTAGGTTCTAGTGAGAGGAGAAAGATACTAGGGAAATAGGTAAAGAAATATTCAAGAAAACATCATTTCTGGGCAGGAAATTTAATTCATTTGAATAGGGGGCTGTGACAGCATGCTGGACAGCTGCTTTCCACAAGTGGTGAGGGAGGACCTCTCTGTAGAGGAAACAGAGAACTGGAGGAATGATCGTGCCAAGATGAGAGAGAGCCTTGGGTTAGATGACAGAACACCTGGTGCAAAGGCCCTGCGGGGACAGTGAGTTTGGAGTTTAAGACACTCAGAGGGTGAGTGTACCTGGGAGAAGATGCTACCCAACAGATCTAGAGATGATGACTTCTTCACTCCTCATGTGTCACCATTTGTTCTGAGCAAATTCAGAGCTGGAGAGACTAAAAAAGAACTACTTGAATTTTTGCTGGGGTTTTTTGGGGGTGTGGGCGATTGGGGAAAGACAAAGAATATGAGGATGAGAGAGAAATTGATTTGAAAGGAATTGGCTCCTGTGATTGTAATTGTAGCCGGTAAGTTCAAAATCCATACATAAGTCAGGCCCGCTATTTGGAAACTCAGACAAGACTTCTATGTTACAGTCTTGAGGTAGAATTCCTTTTTTTCCAGGAATCCTTAGTTTTGCTCTGGAGGCCTTCAGCTGATTGGATGAGGCCCATCCACATGACAGATGGCCATCGTCTTTATATGATTTCAGCTAATTGTGAATGTTAATCCCATCTACAGAATAACCTCACGGCATCATCCAGACTCATGTCTGACCAAGACCTGGACACCAGAGCCTGGACCATGGACACATGAAGCCAACCATCACCGTGGGTTCCTCCAGGCACCTCAGGGCAGAAAGCAGAATCGTTTGGGACACATACGTGTTTAAGAGGCAGATCATTTTGTCTGGTCTTTTCAGGTGTATCAATAGAGACTTGTTATTCAGTTAAAAATCATACCATCTCAAGCAAACAGTAATGTGTTTCTTAACAGGATGGAAACCCAAACAAAGGGATAGCTCTCTCTCCCTCTTCATGTAATCAGGAAATGCTGCAGAAATAAGAGAAAGGTGAGGACTGTGAGTCTCCCAGGGAGGTGAGGCCCATCAGGCTGGTGATGAGCTGAGGAGCCAGGTGCTCAGTGGGGAGGTGCCCAGCCTGTGCTCATCTGCTGGACTGCACTCCCCCTCAGGTCCATGCCCACCCTTCTCATGACCCAGCCCCGTGGGGGCCTCTGTTAGCATACTCAAATCAGCGAGATGAAAGCACACAACCCAAGTTTTAGGCAGCTTCGCCGATCCTGAGGTTCCTCTCCTGCTCATCCTCGAGCCACAGGCCACTGCAGTGGCGGGAGAAACAGCCTGAGGAAGGCAGTGTAGGAGCTGACTCCAGAGGTTGCTTGAGGAGCAAGAATGGGGGACCCACCATTGACTGTCCACTGTGGGACCACTGCCCTGGAGCATGCCCCCTTCATGTCTCAGACCCAGCAGCAAGTTACAGGGGACAGCTCATAACTCAACTTCTGACTCTTGGATGGACGGACAGATGTTCATTGTGAAATAATTGTTTTTTCCTAGTATCCAGTTGAACCAGAACACACTCTGCTGAAGTGATATTTCTGAAGCTGGGCCAGAGGGCAGGTGTTGCCTATTATGCACCTCATTGCAAAGAAAAGGTTGCTAGGGAAATCACAGGTCTTGCTGGAAGCCTGCCTTAGGCTTTGTCAAAAATATAGGAAGCGTCTGTAATTTATGTCGGGGTGATCAAGTTGTGACTCCTGTCTAAAATGTGCAGAACCCATTTGTTTATTATTTTTTTAATCCTCCCGAGGAGATATGTTTTTTTATTGCTTTCTAGAGAAAGAGGATGGAAGAGAGGGGGAAGAAGCATCCATATGAGAGAGAAGTATTGATCAGTTGCCTCCCGTAGGCGCTCTGATGGGACTGAACCTGCAACCATTTTGGTGTATGGGACAACGCTCCAACCAACTGAGCTACCCAGCCAGGGCGAGAGCCCATTCACTTTTATTTCAAGCAGGAACCGTGGCATTCGCATTAAATCATTACAAGTGTAGCAGATACCTTGATTATTGCCAGACCTGTCATTAAAATTCACTGCAGGAGCAAACTCAAACATGTAATTAGCATCCCCATTTGGTGTTACAAATGAAAGTCTGGGCATACGGGACATGTGAATCATCCTCAGAATATGAAGCCAGCCAAAAGGGCAAAGTCTTTCTGGACCAGAGTTACTTGCCTTGACACCTATACTGTATTGTATGATTGATTTCGGGGGAAAGGTATATCAGTTGTCCTCTAGTAGAAGACAACTATTTTCTGGAACAGTTTAGGAGAAGGAATAAACAGCAGACACTGGGTCATGTGACCAGCTTCCTTGGAAACATGGTTTGACTCATGGGCCATCACCAGATAATCGCCAGCAGAAGCTCCAAGGAATGTGTCCTCTTGAGAAAACAACTGTCACCTATGCCCCATCTCTAAAAAGGCAGGGGTGGTGGGGAGGGGGAGAGATATCACAGGTGAGCTATCTGGATGAGCTACCACTCATCTAATCCTAGTATGGGGAAACCCAATGTCTGGGGGGACAAAGCATCTCTGTAACTATACTCAGGCCATAGCACACAATGACAGTGTGCTTGTGTACTGATCCACAAGACAGAAAGGGGCTTTATGAGAGACAGGTGCTGGGCTGGGCCTTGTGGGACAAGCTGAATTCACTTCTAAGGAGGAGCAGCTTCCAATGGGAAAAGATTTATAAACCAGAATAAGTAGATTCAACTTAATTGTCCCCAGGAAGGCTAGCAATGAAAATCAGCCTAGAAAGATAGTGAGGCTTAGTGAAATGCGTCAGTTAAACTCAACCAATAATACTGGTACTGCTAGACACAGTGTTGGGAAAGGGCTATACCATTACCCATCGGGGTCTCAACTATTTTAATAAAATAGAGGCAAAGTAGCCATGATCCTTCCCCATCCTAGAAGGCCCTGAGGCTCAAGGATACATCTATGAGAATCTTATGGACCTTCAAACCCACAGAAATCCTCTGGGGCAGTTAGAATTTACCTCAACGCACTCTGACTGCCCTCACCCCAGAATAGATCAGAATAAGACATATTCTGTAGTGAACAGGGATGGGCACTGCCTTGAATGCCCCCCAGGCCTTCACCACTGGGAGGTGAGTCCAGCCCGCAGGGACACCAGTCTCCATACAAATCTGCACTGAGGTGAGGGTACCTGGCTGTGTCCCCACTAACTTGGAACTCAGAAGTAACAGAATAATTTATAATGATCCAGAAATAACTCATTTGTAATGAACTCAGAAATAACTGATTCAATGATGCTTGTCTGTAGTAATATCTGACATATGGGTATATTTGTTTTTTAGAGCTGCTGTGACAAATTACTACACACTTGGATATCTTGAAACAACAGAAACTTATTCTCTCACAGTTCTGAAGCTGGACATTTGAGACCAAGCTGTCAGCAGGCCCTACTCTCTCCCTATGGGATCTAGAGTAAGATCCTTTCTCCCACTTCCAGCTTCCGGTAGTCCCTGGCTTTCCTTGGCTTATGGCTCTGAAACTCTAATGTCTGCCTCTGTCTTCACATCTGTCTTTACACAGCCTTCTTCTCTGTCTATGTCTCTTCTTTTCTATAAAGACCCCAGTCATATTGGATAAGGACACTCAACCCCACTATGTGTCCCCACTTAGCTATTTTCATCTGCAATGACCTTATTTCCAAATAAAATCACATCCATAGGCACCAGGGGTTAGAATTTTAATATATGAGTTTGGGGAGCACATGTCGCCTCCCTGAACCATACATATCAGACAGTCTTTCCTGTTCAGTGTTCTAACTAACACTAGAACACAGTCCCGTTGTCCATTACTAAATAGTTTCCATCGTTCCAATGGCCACATGGTCTTCTGTGTGGCTAGATCCACACTTACTTTACTCTCTACTATTTTGACTTTCTTTTTACCTCTGTTATTGGACATTTAGACAGCATTTGAGTTTTTCTTTTTGAAATATTATCGCCAAGAACATACTTATAAGTAGATATTGTGTTTACCATCATTACTTTGTGATAAATTTCTAGACATAGGGTGCTTCAACAACTGATATGTCTGTTTCTTTTATTCACATTGCCAAAGTGTCCTCCCAAAGATTTTACCAACTTATACTCCTCATACCCTCATCAACTCTAACCATTAGCATTTTTCCATTTCTGTCAACTTCCAAGGTGAAAATACTATCTGAATATTAATCTAATTTTCTTTAATTTGCATTTCACTGATTACTAATGAGAGTAAACAGCTTTTCAGATGTTGTTAGTCCTTTGAGAACTCCCTGATCATTAATGAGGCTCTTGATTTTTTTTTTCAATTTGTACTAATTCACACCCCCACCAGCAGTCTTTGAAAATGGCTGCCAGATTCAGAAAAGGGGTTACGTGAGAAATTAACTCACTGGGGAAGACCCAGCTGGGTAGAGTTTGAATAGAAGGGCATTATCCTCAGGGAAATTCATGTAATAAGAGTGGGATGTGTTTTAGAAGCTGAGGATAAAGCAGAGGGTAGTTGGTGGGCTGAACAGGAAAGAGGAGAGATAAGTAAAGATGGGGAGATGAACTAAAGCCAACTGCTTATCCTGTGGGCAAAAGCCATGACAGGTTCCTAAGCAATTTACAACTATGGACTTTCTTACTTGATCAAATAATTACTCTCTCAATATGAATGGTATTGCCAAAAAGACTGTTTTAATTTTTAGGTTTATCTTCTGCTCACCCAATCTCCCAGCCTCTCTGTTCAATTCTGTTCTACAGCACACATTAATGTTTTTCAGTACCTACACACCAACACCAGCACCACATGTCCTGCACACTCACACACACACATGCACATACACTCACACATGTACACACTCACACAGATACTCACACACATGCACATCAACACCCCCAATCCCCACCCCTGCCCTTTGCCACCCAATGCTTCCCTTGGGCTTGAATGCCCTATTCCACTTTTTTACCTGATAGATTCCCACCAAATCTTTAGGACCACAGTTCTTAGTTTATTAATATCCTTATATCTCAATACCCAAGCTGCTGACCAGAGGTTAAAACCAGTTCTCATTCCTGGCTTCACATAGACTCTTCCCTCAGGCCTATTGTGGTCTGTTTCAAGGCTCCCCAGATAAGCTCTCCCACCTGAGAGTTTCACAAACACACACATTTGCCAAGAAGCCAGAACTTTGATTTCTTTTGAGTCTTAGAGGGTTTTCATTCTTTCAGCTCCCTAATAAATGAAAAATGCCCCTACCTGCAAGTCTTTGTCAGCCAATATTTTAACCATTGACTAATATCTGGGTGTGGATTAGGCGACAGCCCCAACTTATCTGAATGTAGGTGAGTAGGGCAGGGCCAAGAGGCTAAAGGTTCCCCAAGAGGAAGAGAATGTGTAGAACTTGACTGACAGCCCTATAACCAGGGGCAGATTCTGGAGGGAGAGGCAACCCCTGGAGTCAAATTTGGTTTGGGAAATAGTTGCAGAGGACCTCTACGGTGCATACTGGTTCCTGAGTATCATTCTCCATACATCAGGCTACACTCCACCCCTTTACACCAACCTCGTTCAGGATAAAAGAAGAAATGCCATCTTTGGAACAGTTCCTGGAACAGTTAAAATGTATTTATTCATAATTCCACGCATCCCAGTGAGTCAGTTGGGCCATTTTTTAATAACATCTATGTCCCCATCTTGAAACCAACATATTGTCATAATGGACTCCCACCTCCTTGTTCTTTCTGCAAAACCTCTTCCAGAGCCAGAGAGGCCACAGTGTTTAGGACTCAGAGGTAAAGGACATCCTTTCACTGGTACTGCTGTTCCCCGTGACTCTGTGTGGGTATGTGTGACTGTAATGTGATTCTCTAATGTCCACATGAAAACACAGCCAGAGTACAATCTGTTGGCCATGCGTGTCAGGGGCAGATAGCCTATGACAGTTTTCCTCTGGTGACAGGAAAGTTATAACTTGAAAAATGTGCTTTTAATTATATTTGCTTGGATTCCTAGTCAAGTCTATCCTTAAAAGCTGGAAGGAAGAAACTCTTAGCAGCAACCACAGTGGAAAGCAGGTATTATAGCAACAGGGATCTGTGGTTTTAATTTTTCTCCCTACGTCCCCTGGGGGGAGCACTGGAACATAGTGGTAGAGCAGGTGGAGTGATTTCCAGGAAACAAGCCAAGTTACTTTGTGGTTTTAAAAGCCTTGATTAAGTAAATAAGAGCATGGGGAGTGTTCTTCAAACAGCCTTATTCTGTGGCACTCATGCTAAGATGCTTCTGTCTGTTCAACAAGCATCCACTGAGTACCTGCGATATGCCAAGCACAGGGCTGAGCCCTGGAGATAAATGAATGATACGGCCTCTCTTCTCTGGACTCATCCTGTCAGGCAGACCAGACATATACACAGCAAGGCTAACACCCAGGAGTCTGGAGTAGGCGCTAATTTAAAGGTTCAACCAGAGGTACAGTGAACAAAAAGCAAGGAAAGACTAATCAGACTGGCAGAGGAGTTTAGAGAGTAAGAATTTCAACCCAGAGCCAGTTGACTGACTCAACCCTTTTACTGGTTTGGCTTAATCTCACTAAGTCCTTAACCTGTTCACCTGAAACATGAAATTGATAAGTACTAACCTTTTTATTGTGTTGGTCTCAGAAGGATGTTTAAAGCAATGTATGTACCCTTCCCAGCACAGTGCCTGGCAAATAGTAGGTGCTAAGTAAATGTCAGTTATCAACAGGGCAATCATTTTTTTCAAATTATTACAATATTAGAATTTTCTATGGCCACTGAATGTTTATTTAAAGTTTTCCTTAATTATGGCTGCACCTTGAAACATTACGCTAAGTGAAATAAGATAGACATAAAAGGACATATATTGTACTATTTCTTTATGTGGACATATATTGTACGATTATTAAAGTTTATTTCTCTTGAATAGGCCAAAACATAGAGACAAAAAGTAGAATAGAAATTACTAGGGGTTGGGGACCAGGAATGAGGGATTTCTTAATGGATACAGGGTTTCTGCTTCGGATGATAAAGTTTTGGAAATGGTGATGATGGTCTCATGGTCACACAGCAATGTAAATGTTCTTAACACCACCTACTTATACACTTAAAAATGGTTGTGCTCAGTGAAATAAGTCAGACAGAGAGAGACAAATGCCATATGATTTCACATATATGTGGAATCTAAAGAACAAAATAAACAAAACAGAAACACTCATAGATACAGAAAACAAATTGAGGGTTGTGGGGTGGGGAGGGTGAAAAAGGGGAAGAGATTATAAAAATAGTCACAGGGATGTAAAGTCCAGATAGGAAATAAAGCCAGGGACATTGTAGCAACTAAGGATGGTGCCAGGAGGTACTAGATTTACTGGGGAATCACTTTGTAAGGTATAGAAATGTCTAACCACTGTGCTGTACCCCTGAAACTAATATAATACTGAATGACATTTGTAATTGAAAAAAATAATTTTAATTTTTTAATGGTTAAAATGGTATTTATGTGGTATATTTTTTTATCACAATAAAAAGATGTATATGGCTTCCCATCATGGAGGAACAATACGGGCTAGTGTTTTCTAGAGAAATGTACTCCTTTGAGAGTAAAGTTCCTTTTTCAGTCCACAAACCCAGTTCCCATAACTGGCACTAGGAATGGCTTAGCCCAGCGTGGTAGCCCACCCACCCTGCCCGCGGTCCCACCCACACGAGCACGAACGCCAGCCCTGCCTGGCTGCTGCCCGAGGGCCCACAGGTGAGCTGATGCTCAGGTGCGCGCCCAGCGGGTGGAGACGCAGCGCCCGCGGGGGCGAGCCGGGCTACAGGGAAAAACGCACACCCCGGGACCCGACGGGCTCCTGGCCATGCGTGCAGGGACTCCCAGCTCTGGCGTCGTCCTGGAGTGGGGTTTCCACCCACAAGGTGAGCGCGGGTCCCCGCAGCCTGAATCTGTGGCAGCTTGTCCACAAAGCCATTTCTCAAACGTGTGGTGGCCGGCCCAGAGGCCGCGGGGGGAGACGGGCTTGCCAGCCTTTGCTCCCGGCGCCTGTTTTTCTGGAGAGGCTAGAGGGGTGTGGAAGGGGGGTTAACTGTGTGTCTTCCACCTCTTTCTGAGCCGTCCAGGAGAAGGCGCGGGCGGGGGCGGGGGCGGGGGCCGGGGCAGGCTGCGCTTGTCTCTTTAGTTGACAGTAACAGGCTCTGAGAACCGGCCTCTGGCGGGTCAGAAAGGCCCCAGGGGGCAGGACGGGTGCCTGGGTCCCTACACGCTGCCTCTCGGAAGCCCTGTGACCTCAGGAGGCCCCACGGCCCCGAATCCCTCCTCCACAAACACCGCTGTATTGCTTCCCCTGCAACTCCGCAGTAAAACCCTCTGAATCAATACCAAGCAGAAACAGGCGTGATTCCGTATCTGGACGGGGCACGGTTTTACAGCCTGTCACTCAAAGCGGCTTTGTCCGACATCACTTGCTTTGGGTGTGTGGATGCATCAGGTGCACACGGTTCCCCGGTTCTTTGCACCGACCCCTCCCATCCTGGCTACACAACTCAGGTGATTTCTTTGAATTATAACCCTGGATTGTCATACTTTCCTTTTTATCAAAATGCTGTGTGGGGCCAAAGCCGGTTTGGCTCAGTGGATAGAGCGTAGGCTTGTGGACTGAAAGGTCCCGGGTTCGATTCAGGTCAAGGGCATGTACCATGACTGCGGGCACATCCCCAGCAGGGGGTGTGCAAGAGGCAGCTGATGGATGTTTCTCTCTCATCGATGTTTCTGACTTTCTATCCCTCTCTCTTCCTCTCTGTGAAAAATCAATAAAATATTTTTTTTTTTAAATGCTGTGTTGGGGGGAAAGAGGTGGATAGGTAGATAGAACTTTAGTACCTCCTTTTAAAGACTAGCAATGAGCAACTTTGGTTTTATTTCGTTCTACTCTTATTCTCAAATTGTGATTGTGTGCTGTTTCATATTCGGCCAGAATGCCTACTGAACACCTCCCTCCCCCAGGGTGGCCCAGGAGTTTTAACCGTTCCTTCTGGGGCTCAGATAAAGGTTCCTTAAGATGACTCCCAGTTGAGCGAACAGAGCACCTGTGATATTGTGATTTATAAGAAATACGTATTTGACCAATTATAATATTTCCAGTACCCACCTGGCACCTTACATAGTTATTCCAACATTATTGATTCCATTACCTATGCTGTACTTTACATCTTATAACTCCCAATCTGTACTTCTCAATCCCTTCACCCTTTTCATATTTGCACACTTAGATTTCATCCTAAAGTTACAGATGCTTAGTGATGGAGCTGAGTCTCTCACGCATCCTCGGGTCTGCAGCCCCACGGGGCCTCTGAGTAAACCCGCGCCCCAGAACAGCTCACGTGGCTGCACTATTCCACAAGTGAGGCCATCACACCTGCCCCCTCAGCATCGCTGTGGTGACACTGGCAGAGGAAATAAGTCACTCTCCTCCCCGGGAAGAGCCTCATATCCAGTTCTCCACCTGTTCCATGTACATTTCAGTTTCTGTTTTCCCCGCAACCACTGGTGCAGCCACTCACAGTCAACAGATGTTCCTGTCGTCAGGGCTTCTCTCTTCTGCTTCCCTAGCAACCCGTTCTGGGGGCAGCAAGACCACCCCACCCCCAGGTTCCAACACTCTTGTCATCTCTATGTTTACAAGGTATCAGAACTGAGAGGGACTTTCCTTTTACAAATGGTGAAGCCCACATCCAGAGAAGGTAAGAAGCTTGCTGGGAGCTGCTCATGCTCTCAGGGGCCTTCTTTCTATTTGCAACAAACATACTCCTTGGCTTGGGTCCCAGGGGGTTGCCTGTCATTGAGGACGTGGTCCCAGGAGAGACCCCTCAGGAAGAGGCAGAGTGAGGACAGGAAGGGGAATAAGCCAGTCAAGGGTGTGAAACCTGAAGAGGGTACCAGTATTTGTTCCCAGCTGGGGTGATTTTGCCTCCAGGGGGCGTTTGCAATGGCTGGAGACACTTTGATTGTCACAACCCAGAGAGAGGGTGCTGATATCAGGGGCGTATAGACCAGTGACCTTGCTAACCTCCCAGCAATACACAAGCCAGCCCCAGCCAAGATTCTCCCAGGCAAAACGTTAACTATGCTGTCTACGGTTGAGAGATGACAAATAATTCTGGTCACATACCTGAGACCTCAGGCAGACCGGAGGGAGAACGTTGATCTCTCCATTGAGGAAAGACTGAGAGGCAAAGCCTAAACGTGCATGGAATAGTTGTAATCAGATGAGGCATGCGACTGTTTTTGCAAATTCATCCAACACTTTTATTACCAGAGTGATTGTATTATTCTCTGGCAAATTATCCTTCATTTTTTTTAATTCCAAGTTTGATCTGAAAGTAACTTAGCATGATATAGATCTTGGAGCTGACTTTGAACTTCAGATTCATCATTTATTTAACTGTGTCTTCAGACTGTTTCTTAAACTTCCCTTGCCTTGGTTTCCTCACCTAAGAGATGGAGGTCATCATATTTGCAGAGTTGTTGTGAGTTATAATGAAGCAGCAAATAAATAGTATCTAAAATGTGGTAGGTATTGAATTAATGAGAGGTACTTCGAATATTATTCTATGAAGAACTGCTCCAATAAAACTATTTGTCTTCAAAACTCTGCCAACTGCCCTAGCCAGTTTGGCTCAGTGGATAGAGCATCAGCCTGTTTGATTGAAGGGTCCCAGGTTCGATTCCAGTCAGGGGCATATTCCTTGGTTGTGGGCACATCCCTAGTGGGGGTGTGCAGGAGGCAGCTGATTGATGTTCCTCTCTCATTGATGTTTCTGACCCTCTATCCCTCTCCCTTCCTCTCTGTAAAAAATCAATAAAAATATATTTTTAAAAAAAAACCTCTGCCAACCATCTGGTCATTAGAGTAGTATCTAGGCAGGGGAGGGCTGCCTCAGAGAGGATGCATGAACCTCACTTTACCAAGGAGGCTGGCATCCCCAAAATCTAATATCACATCCCTCAGATTTCTAGTAGAAAAGAAAGTGAAAACACAGACACAGGACAGAGCACCTCCCCATCCTGCATGGGCTTCTTGTGAAGCAGGTCGAGCTGGCTTCCTTTCCAGGAGGTCCCAGGACAGCTGGATAGGATGAGACTCGATCTGGGCTTCCTGAAAGCGGAATCAAACATGCCAGTTAAACTTTGGCTCTTCTGTGTAGAGCAGCAAATTCAACGATTTTCCTGGCCACACAAACACTGAGAAACTTCACACACAAAGTCTCTGTGGCCAGCTCTACTCACAAAGCAAACCAATTCCGTTTGCCCATGACTTTGTCCCTGTGAAGCCAAACTAGACTGGCTGACTTGGTTCCCAGTGCTGATGGGGGTTCTGCAGGTCGGGGGGGTGGGGGGGTCTGAGAGAGGCAGAGCTGAGTGTCCCAGCCATGCCCCCCATGGATCTCACCTGTCCCACACACTCTTACTCAGCCTGGCCTCTCCTTACCGCTCACGGAGGCTTCCTCCAACCTGCAGTAAATTACAATCGAGGGGCACGTGGCTTTGCTAGCAGGTGACATTTTTGGAGCTCACACACTCAGAAGGGATTCAAGAGGACAGATACAGCCCCCAGGAAATGTCAGTGTTCATATCTAATATTATTTAAATAACTGCCCTGTTTGTCTCACTTAGCATGATGGGCACCAGTGGCAGTGGGCGGGCTGTGGATCTTTCTTGGTGCTTGGCGGGAATGTAGCTTGTAGAAAATGCTCAGCCAGCAAGAGGTCCAATGATCTATTCTGAGACATTATGTTAAAGTTGTTCAACATGACTCAGGGAGACCCCAAAACATGGGGTACACAGAATCCAGTTCGTCCAAAGGTGCCTTACAAATCTTTGGCAGGTAGGGCATGATCCTTCGGGAAAGGACAGCCTTTTCTCTGGTTGAACTGAGATTTCAGTCACTGAGGATAACTGATTGCAAGAATCTCACTGATTAATTCATCCATTTGAGGTAGACATGACTTAAATGATATTAAGGAGGTAAATAAGAAAATTGAAACCATAGCTAAGTGGTTCAATTTAAGTTCTTTTCTGATCACTTGATTAATTTTAACTTGGGTTAGATTTCTAAATGCAAATTCTTACCCGTTTTACATCTTCAGGGTATGCATTTCTGCTTCTGTAAGTATAAGTGTTAGACATTTCCCTGTCAATGAATCTGAGGGCATGCATACTCCACAGGAGGGTGGATTTCCATGTTGATGAAGTGTTTGTGTGGACAGAAGTAAAATTACAGTGCCATCTGCAGGAAACTGAATGTCTTTCTTATAAAACACAGCATGCATACTGTCCTAAAACTGTTCCTGGGGTTGGAGATAAATCTCTCCTTTATGTTATAAGAAGAGTGGGTGAGGCCAGGGATAAAGAGGCAGCAGCTCTTTGCAGTGAAATGTAATAAAATCTTCCAGATAACTCAGAGATTAAGGCTTCAGTGCTCCTGGAACCAGACAGGGGTGACTTCCTTCTTTATAGCTATCCTAAAGGCCCAATGCACAAGACTTGTGCAAGAGTAGGCCTTCCTTCCCCCCGCTGCTGGCACCGGCTTCCCTCTGGCATCTGGGACCCGGGTTTCCCTGGTAGCCCCAGAAAGTCAACCGGAAGAACATCCCATCTAATTAGCATATTACACTTTTATTATTATAGACTAGAGGCCTGGTGCACTCAGGTGGGGGGCGGGGGAAGCCCTCAACCCGGCCTGTACCCTCTCACCAGCTGGGAACCCTCAGGGGATGTCCAACTGACAGCTTAGGCCTAAGCCACAGTCTGGCTTCCCTCTGTGAGAGGTGACCAGCAGGCTAATCAGGATGGTGCAGGCAGCGAGTGGCCAGCCCGAGGCTGGCCCCATCCCCAATTGCACCACGGTGGCCTCCCTCTGCAGGAGGCAACCCTGGCACGCCTATATGGGGACGGTACTGGGCAGCCCTGCCCCGAATCACCCCTGCCCCGAATCACCCCGCCGCTGCTACCACCCGTGGCCTCCCTCTGCAGGAGGCGACCAGGTGGGCAATCAGGGGATGGTGCCAGCCCTCATTGCCCCACTGCCACTGGTTGCTGCCACACCCCTCACCCCATCACCATCCCCTCCCTCTGCCCACTGGCATGCACCTTTGCTGGCCTGGCAACACCTGCTCGCCAGCCCTGCCCCCCCCCCAACCCGTTGTTCCGCTATTCGGTTAATTTGCATATTATACTTTTACTACATAGGATTGCTTTACCTGGAGGGAGATTTATCCACCAAAATGAGCTCTAGAAGGAGTGTTTTTCGAGGTGTGGTCCTACGTTTTAACAGGGAACCCGGATGAGTGTTATGCATTGTATCACTTGAGAGGATCTCTTTTGAAGTGTGACACTTCGGTAAAGAGACATTGGCTCATTAAAATTATGCCTCTGGCATGACCACATTCAGTATCTGATTTTTATTGTTAAAAAATTGAGCACCCAATATCTTTTTATGAATCTATATAGGCTCATAATGTTTCCACATCTTGAAAGTCCCCATACTCACAGAGCATTGAATGACTTTGATAAGTATTTTTAAGGGATCATGCAGGAAAGCTAATTTAGGTGAGAGGAATGTGTAGTAGATAGATAATATCCTAGATTAGGAGAAAAGATGGCACATTAGCCTTACATGGTGGTGGCTGAAGGTACAAAAACAAATGTTGCAGCAAAGAAAGAGCACTAAGTCTGTCTTCTGTCCTAATTGTTTAGCTATTGCTGAACTAAGCACGTTCCCATACACTGTTTCTTTTCCTCAATACCTTCTCCCAATTATTAGAAACACCCATTCAACGAAGTTGCCCAAACTGGAAAACCTGGGCTAATACCATTTGCTTTGTTTGCTTTCATCCCTGTGTAATCAGCCAAGTAGTTCCGTCAGGTTTCTTCATAAATATGTCTCTGATCTACTGCCTCTGTGTAATCCTAGTTCCCAACAAAAGTTTCTCTTTTTCTTGTGCCCCAAAACACTGCAGCTGTCTAAATTGATCCTTCCCACAGCCACCAGAATGGTTCACTTAAAATTAAAGCAAGACCAGGAAGCTCCATGCTTGACATTCTTCACTTTTCCTCCTTCTGTGGAATAAAATCTAAGCTCCCTGCTATGGTATATAAGATCCTCAGTGGTCTGTCCTCTGCCTACTTCTCAGGCTGCTACAGAAGTCAGGCCTGACTGCCGCCATGAGCAGCTGGGACCCTAGCCTGGCATTCGCTCATCCTTTGGTCTTTTTGGACATTATGGACCCTGGCTCTTTATATATATATATTATAGATGTTTTATCACAGCTGGCTGGAGAAGAGAAACTTAAAAGGAAGCATCAAAGTTGCCTTTGTTGTAAGTAAGGTGCATCTGTTTTCCTTAATCTTTTATGGATCAGTAAAGCCAGTAAAAGACCTGCAGAGTGCAGGATGCTGCCTCCTGGCCTGACAGGCCTTTATGCTGGTGAGCCTTGATGTGCACCAGGGAGACGCATATGTGTGTCTGGATATGAGCATTCCAAAGACCAAGGAAGGTTTAAGAAATTCAGGCCATGAATGATTAAAATGTAAGGCTTGAATTCAGGAAGCCATAGAAGGTTAAAGCCAAAAGGAGTTTATTTTATAGATGAGAAAACAGGAATGTTAGTCACCTTGCCCAATGTCACACATATGCCAGACCAATGAAAACTCCAGTGTTTATCACCAAACGGGCATATACTAGTAAATTATTGGTCAGTCTACTGGGAAAGCAACTTGGGAAAAGACCACATCCTTTAGCACCAGGGTTTGCTGTCCTGCTCCCCTCTGTGTGGAGAGGAGGGGACTCTTTCCTGAGCCTGAACTTCAGAGGGTCCTCCCTCTGCATATGTGCTCTCCCCATCCCCAGGCCAGGAGTCCAGGGAGATTAGGCAGCATGTCCAAGAACCTTCTCCCAGACCACACTCCAGGTACCTGGAACTCTGGAATTCCAGCCCAAACAAACCCTAAGCCAGCTTCTAGGACCTGAGCAGGCCACGCACAGGATAGCCAGGATGTGATTGTCTGCTGGGAAGGAAAGTGTGGATGGTGCTAGAATGTGATGACATCTGGGGTGTAGGCATATGTGCACACAAGCGACTTCAACCTGAGAGACAGGGCCTGGGGCCTGGACACCTCACACCAGGATGGCCTGTCACAGAACTCAAAGGACTCTAAAACATCCCAATTCAGCCTGCCCTTCCAGGTCATGGTGAAGGTATATTAAAGCAGAAGGCTAGGACATATTTTTCAGCACCTTACTTGTGACTTTAAATACTCCAATACATATATACTTTTGCCTGAGCCCAGCTAATCGGAAAAAGCATGATTCTTCTTCTAAGTGGTTTATGCAAAAGGCATAACCAGAAATTCAAACAAAGCTTAATGCCTGAAGATAATGTTTAAATTGTATTTTATATGAGGAGAGAGAGAAAAAGAGAGGTCATCTTCAAAGTCTAATGTTGAAGGAAGTACTACGTTATGTTGTGTTCCATATGTATGGTCGCTCCAAGGTTCTGGGCTGGAATGACTGGACATGGAGGGAGATGATTGGAGCTGTGGGGGTGGAGCTCTGTTCAGACATGCCAGGTTCAAGGTGCCTATGTCAGATAGCCAGGTGGTTGTTAGTCAAACTAGAAATACAGGGCTGGCAACGTAAATGTGGGATTCATATAGATAGAATTATCACATATGCAAGCATATTGATATGATTAGCTCTATATACAAAATCATACAGGAGTGATATCTATATGATAAACCTCTAGGGAACGACAATAGCTGGAAAAGAGAAGAGTCCAATACTCAGCCTGAAATAATGGTGCATTAAGAGATCTGATCAAGTATAGATGTCATGGCTGAATGCTTCCGACTTCTACATCAAGGCCTTGTGAGATGATAGAAACTATGTGTATTGGTCTCTCCTCGGGCTCCAGGTACAGAGCTCCTAAATTCCTTGGAATTTTCTGGGGCGAAGGAAGAATGGGATCCTGACAGCTTCACCGAAAGGACCAGCCATGATCAGAAGCTTGGTACTCTCAGCACCGTTCTCTGGGAAGGGGAGAGGAGTGAAAACTGATGAATGACTGACCATGCAAAGAGGCTGCCAGTGTGTTGGCACACTAGGAGGCCCCAAAGTGCCACAGCTACATTAATGCCAGGGTCCTTGTCCCAGCAGTAAGAAGGGTTCAGCAATCTGGAGAAAGGCTGTGCATAGATTAAGTAGGAATCCAGAAATGAAAGATAATTTTGAAAGGCATTGGGAGTCAGAGGAGCCTCGCTGAAGGAGCTAAGTTCTCCTTGTCTCAGGACCCCTTGCTTTTTATTAACACAACTAGAGGCCCAGTGCACGAAATTCGTGCACAGGGGGCGGGAGATGTCCCTCAGCCCAGCCTGCACCCTCTCCAATCTGGGACCCCTCGAGGGATGTCCGACTGCCTGTACTAGGATTGGGCCTAAACGGGCAGTCAGACATTCTTCTCACAATCCAGGACTACTGGCTCCAAATTGCTCACCTGCCTGCCTCCCTGATTGCCCCTAACTGCTTCTGCTTGCCAGCCTGATCACCCCTTAACCATTACCCTGCCAGCCTAACTGATGTCTAACTGCTCCCCTACCGGTCTGTTTACCCCCAACTTCCTTTCTCTGCTGGCCAGGTCACCCCTAACTGCCCTCCCCTGCTGGCCTGATCACCCACAAATGCCCTTCCTTGCAGGCCTGGAACCTCCCAATGGCCCTTCCCTGCTGCCATCTTGTGGTGGCCATCTTGTGTCCACATGCGGGCAGGATCTTTGATCACATGGGGGAAGCCCTTTTGTGTGATGGTCAATCTGCAAATTAATCTTTTATTAGATAGGATAGATGGGGGCCAGGTAGTTTGCCCTGAAGAGTGTCCTGGATCAGGGTGGGGGTTCCCTTGGGGCATAGGACAGCCTGGGTGAAGGGCCTGTGGTGGTTTACAGGCCAGCCACGCCCCCCCAGTGACCCAAGCAGAGGCCCTGGGATTAATTTATCTTCTACAATTGAAACTTTGTAGCCTGGAGTGGAGCCAAGCTTTCTGCTCACTCCTTGGTGGCAGCCATTTCTGTTGGGACATTTACCTTCAATAATTGAACTTTGTAGCCTAGAGTGAAGGCCTAGGCTGGCCAGGGCTGCAGAAGCTTGGCTTCCTCCATTGCCCGGACAACCCCAGCGTCTGCTGGCTCCACCTCCATGGCTGCCACCATTTCTGTTGGGATATATCGTCTATAATTGAAACTTTGTAGCATTGAGTGGAGGCCTAGACTGGAAAACAGCAAGTGGAAAGCTTGGTTTCCTCTGTTGCCGGGGAAACCCAAGCCTCCTTCCTGCTCTCAGTGGCCACAGCCATCTTGGTTGGGGTTTATTTGCATAATTTGATCCTGATTGGCTGATGGGTGTGGCTATGGACATGGCTTGATCAGAGGTATGGTCAATTTGCATATTACTCTTTTATTAAATAGGATATGTCCTAAGGCAAGGTAGAGATACTTCAAAGGGTAGGGTTTCTTACAGAAGCATTGTCAGATTGGGGAATAGCCTATAGCTTTCAGGTGTTTGGCCAGTAGGAGGCAATAACATGTAGATTAAGATGCCCTCAGCTGTCTGGCAGCAAATAATCAATTTAATGCATTCTTTTCAGGTTTGGGGAAATGCCTTTAGTTATTCCAACTGGCAATAACATATGTGACTCAGCCCTTGTTGAGTCCCCAAGTTCTATCAACCTTTTTTTTTAATGTTTTTTTTATTGATTTTTTTGCAGTGCATGTTTTCCTTTCCCCTCCCCCTTATTCTATCAACCTTTTGATGAAACTCTTGTAATTATGACATGCTGGAACTGGCTTCTGGCAAAGATCTGTGAGCACTAGCATCCACACGGGCTGCCCCATTTCTCCCAAAACAGCTCATTTGCTTTCTTGCTTGATTTTTTTTTCTTTTTTGCTTGATTGCTTGGTGGGGGAGGGTCATATTTAAATATATAATGCATATATCATATTTTTTAATCTTTTTTTAATCTTTATTGTTCAGTTTATTAATTACATTGTTTCCCCTTTTTATCCCCCTATAGCTCCCCTCCACCCTGTACCTATCCCACCCTCCACCCTCACCTCCCCCTCCCCACTGTCCTCTCCCATTGTTGCTAGATTTTTGTCCAGTCTCTTGCTGCACTTCCCACAACCCTTTTCTCCCCAAGAATTGTCAGTCCATTCCCTCTCTATGTCCATGTCTCTGTTATATTCACCAGTCTATCCTGTTCAACAGCCTATCAATTCACTTGATTTTTATGTTCATTTGTTGATAGATGTGTATTTGTTGTTCATAATTTTCATCTTTACCTTTTTCTTCTTCCTCTTCTTAAAGAATATCTTTCAGCATTTCATATAATGTTGGTTTGGTGGTGATGAACTCCTTTAGCTTTTTCTTATCTGCAAAGCACTTTATCTGACCTTCAATTCTGAATGATAGCTTTGCTGGATAGAGTAATCTTGGTTGTAGATTCTTGCTGTTCATCACTTTGAATATTTCTTGCCACTCACATCTGGCCTGCATCGTTTCTGTTGAGAAATCTGCTGACAATCGTATGGGTGCTCCCTTATAGGTAACCAACTGTTTCTCTCTTGCTGCTTTTAATATTCTCTCTTTGTCTTTTGCTCTTGGCATTTTAATTATGATGTGCCTTGGTGTGGTCCTCTTAGGGTTCCTATATATTGGGGTTCGGTGCACTTCTTGGACTCCTAAGTCAATTTCTTTCACCAGGTGTGGGAAGTTTTCGGTCACTATTTCTTCAAATAGGTTTTCATTGTCTTGCTTTCTCTCTTTTTCTGGCACCCCTATAATTTGGATGTTGGTATGCTTGAGGTTGTCCCAGAGGCCCCTTACACTATCTTCAATTTTTTGGATTCTTTTGGTTTCTTGCTTTTTCAGCTGAGTGGATTTTACCTCTTTGTATTTCAAATCTTTAACTTGGTTCTTGGGGTGCTCCAGAGCACTTTTAGGTCTTTGTATAATATTTTTTGTTTCAGTCAGTGTATGCTTAATTTCTGGTTGGTCCTTTTTCATATCCTTGAGAGTCTCCTTTATATCCTTGAGGGTCTCTTTCATTTCCTTGTAGGACTCATTTATTTCCACGTTGGTCTTGATCATTTCCTTGCAGGTCTCCTTTATATCCTTGAGGGTCTTGTTCATTTTCTTGTAGGACTCATTCATTTCCTTTGTGGTCTTGCTTATTTCCTTATAGGCCTCGACCTTTTGTTGGAGCCTCTTGAAAAACCCTATAACCGTGGTTTTGAATTCCATGTCCAGTCGTTTTTTTCCCTCCATTTCTTTCTCATCTGATTTCTTTCCATGTTGCTGCATGGTGGCTGCTTCCCTGAGTTGGTCAATTAGCTTTGTGTGGTAGACTTCCTACTAGGGATAGTGGCTCAGCCTCCCCAGTTACCTCAGGTGGATATGGGCTGCACAGTCTTGCTGAAGTTAAGGTCAGTTAAACGTTGTTAGCACTTGGAGGGTTGACCTCCAGGCCAATTGTCTGTGAAGCTCAGCTGTGCTCAGGTTGGATGGGCGGAGTCTCCGGGCCAAGCAGACAGTGTTAGCTCTGCCCTATGCAGCCCCGGGGACTCTGTGCCGGGGGCAATGGCTGCCAGCACCTCTGAGAGAGAGCCGCTGCCAAGCTCCACCAGCTGCCAGGGAATTCAGACTTTCCCAAAATGAGTCTGCATGCCCAATGTCTCACCCAGGGTCGTAAAACAAAGCAGTCTGTTGGTTTTCCGAATGAGAGACAAGTCGCAGAGCGCTCTCTGCGCTGTCACGCAGCCGAGCTGTTCGCGTGCAAGCTGCCTTCTCCACAAGCCGGCAGACCCGGCAGCACCCGAGCTTCGGCGTGCCCTCCCACTGTCCAGTTTTCACCCCGTGTGATAGTGGGTTCTCTGGACTTCTCCAGAGCTAGAGAATCAGACCAGTGGGACGTCTTTGTCTCCCCGATCGAGAAAACTGGCCGGTTTTCAGCCGCCCGCCCTCTCCGCTGGTGCGCGCTCCAAACCTCTCTCTGCGCGAATCTTTCAACGCTGTTCGCCGCCGCTCCTCCAAGTCACAGTATCTTATTTTCACTTTTATTTGTGGAATTTTCACTCGGGGGGCTTTCTGGTGATTCTGGAAGGTGTTTGTTCTTTCGTTAAGTTGTAGTATTAAAATTGCTGATTATGACGGCAAGATAGGTGTTTTACCTTTGCCGCCATCTTGGTTCCCCAGTCTTGTGATCTTCGCATATATCATATTTTTAAGTAAGAATTCTTTCACCCCTAAGAACAGAGTGACCAGACTTCTCACTGTTGGCCCCACTATGTTCCACATTTCACTCTTCAAGTCAGGAGCCTCCACTAACCTCTGCCAGGCACTCCAAACCCTTTATTGCTGCCCCTTCCTCAATATCCTAGGGCAGTGGTCAGCAAACTCATTAGTCAACAGAGTGGCAAACCACGGCTCCCTGCAGTGGTCAGCAAACAAGCCACAGTTTGCCACTCTGTTGACTAATGAGTTTGCTGACCACTGTCCTAGGCTACGATTTCACCAATCAACCCTCTTCCTTTCACTTTTCATTTCCCAGAAAACCAGAAAAACCTCCAGTCCCTGACCTTGCTTTCTTGTTCTGTTTTGTCAGTTTCTACCTTCTTATCCATTTCCCATTGATTGCTAGGTTGTGAGTAGGCAGAAGAGCATCACGGCTAAGAGTTGTGGATTTTTTTGGGGTTTCCCACGTCCTAGCTGTGGGCGCACAGACCAGCTGAATCTCAATTCAAATTAGGCTGATTTTTCTCCCACTGATACTGCTCTGTTCCTTGAAGGGGGAGAGAGTTATTGGGGGACAGGCTGCTCCCCAAGTCCAACAGAGTGTCCTTGCCTCAGAATTCCTCTTTGGGGGTTGTGGGAAGATGGGGACCTGCACCTTCTCATCTCTTGCTGACTCTGGCTTGCACATTGAACTTCACCCAGTAAACACATGGTACTGTAGGAGAGGGGACTTAACTCTTCCTCTCTCCTCCGAGGTTCTCTGGCTGGGGCTCCGGAAATGAAACTGACAAAAATTGTTAACTAGAGAAAAAAACAGTCTATTAATGGGGTGCACATGCTCAGGGAGGGGAACTCAATAATGAGAACGTGCGCTTATAAAATATTTTAACAAAGAACAATAAATGTGTAGAAAATGGGCAAGACCGAGGAAAAGGAACTTAAGCTTTCAGGGACCGCACTCCTGGGAAGGTAGGTGTATGAGGGAATGACGGAAGGTAAGGATGGTTTTAGTTAGATCTTATGCAGACTCTTCCCTGTATCCTCTCTGGGTGGATCAGGCCATCAGGGAAAAAGAGTCTGGGCCTGCTCTCAGGCAAATGGAGGGGAGCAGAGAGCTTTCTTTGGCATCTGCTGTTTCTCAATTGTCTTCAGCTCAAAATAATCCTTATGCCAAAGTGGCATCTTTGGGGGTGGCATATGCCGATTCCCTGCACAACGAGTTCCAAGCCCTGTGCCCTTCGTCTGGACATCCCCAACCTAGGAACAATAGCACATATCCGCAAATCAATCTTTCTAACCTGGTCAAGGGGATGGAGGGGAGGGAGAGTGTATGGCAGCCTCGCTGGTTAATTTTCTTTCTCTGTAAAATGTGGACAATGATATCTGTTTTTCCAGGGCTCTGTGAAAATCAGAGATAAGATATAGTAAGGTTTTATTTTGCTCATGTTGGGGGAAATCATAACAAATGTTATTACCTCATTTCATCAGCTTGTCAGTGCCCTTGTTAAAATACAGCTGCCAGGTGTTATCTGAGAGCCGCCAAACACGGGATCTGGGCCCCGCTGATTAATGCTGCCTGACTGTGTGGCCTTCCTTAGCTGCTCACTCCTAGCGACCTGAGATAAATACCAGCTCTTTTTCCTCTTTCCTTTTCTTAGTAAACTTTAAAAGTGAAGGACTAAACTATTTTATCTCTGTGGAGTTTCACTCTATTGGTTCTAGCTCAGCGTTTTAGCCAGGTGACATCTTTTGTGTCTCAAGACTCCCCTCTATTGCGTCACTCTTTCTCCCCATCTTTGTCTCACAGGCCCACATTAGTCAGTCATTTCTTCCGTATCTGTATTTAGATCACGAATAGGAATGTTAAGACTGAAAAGAAAACTTCCCACTTCTCCGCGAGTCATCACTGATTGGTAGAAGCATATATCAGACTCGGAAACACAGAAAAACTGCATGATCATCATAGGATGTCTAATATCATCAGGTATTTTTATATCTTAATAAGTAACTATACTGTTTTCCAGTTTGGGAAATTGATGGTTCCGCACCCCAAAGCATGAAAATGCTATAGTGCCTCCATATGAGTTCAAAAAAAATAATAAGCCCCAAATTTTTTATTTTGCAAAATGACACAAAGCATAAAGAAATACAGAAATACAAGAGATCTGTTCCCTTGATTTTTCTTGATCTGGTTGTTCATGGGCCTTCATTGCTGTCGAGTTTGCTGCTGCTGTATCAGCACCCAAACATGTGGCTAAATGAGCGTGCTGTCAGCAGCAGCATTTCCAGGCACGAGGATACAAACCATCAGCCAGTGAAAATGGCTAGTATTTAAATTCATAAAAATAAGAGTTGGAAGAAACATTACATTTATCTAATCCAAACTTGCATCATAAAATAATAAAACTAAAACAAACCTTATGCTTTAAAATTCACAAGAAACCAAATTTCACATACATCTGCTCCTTAGCCCCAGACTGCCCATCGACCTGCCCCTCATCAGTCTGCGTTCTTTGCCCTGATTTCTGTCTATTTGTCTACTGACTACACAGCTGAAAGCTTCAGTGATCACAGACCCTACTCCCTGGTCTGCCGTTTAGTTGCCCCCTTTTCCTCACCAGGGAGAGTTTGCTGGTTGGATGTCAAGCGATTCCTATAAGAAATCTCTTACAGGACAGATGGCGTTTCCTCATTCACTAATTTGAGTCAGATTTTCTCTCATGCAACCAAAATAATCCTAAGAAATCTAGGTGGGCATTTGCGTTCCATTAAACAAACGAGGAGCTAAGGCTCAGAGGCAATTATTTCCCAAAAGAGCACAGCAGCAGAGCCCACCCTCCCCCACCCCATACAGGTATTGCAATGCATTCTTCTACCGCCCCCCGGGCGTGTCAGCTGCCCCTTAAGCCACCCTTTCAACACCTCCTCCAGAGATGTTCAGCTCACAGTTTATTAAAACATAAAAGAAGCTTGGGTCTGGGAGAGGCCCTGGCGGAGGCATAAGAAAGATGGCCTTCCTGTTCACAACAGAATCATTCCTTCCTGCACTTACCTGGCCTGCCATCTCAAGGTGGCCATTCAGTAGCCGTCTGCTAAGAGCCAGGCAGATGGTGGGCAGGTTAGTTGCCAGCTGTTGTCTGGAGTTTGGACTCAGGATGATGTCGAGGGCAGCAGCAGGCCTCAGCAACAGCCTTACATTTCTTGCTGGAGAGTCTTTGTCCATCAAGCCCTGCTGGAAGCACTCTTCCTCCTAGAGCTAGAGGCTAATTAACAAGAGAAAAAACGTTTATTAATGGGGTGCACATACACATGGGAGAAACTCAATGCTCAATGCTAGAGCGGGAAGAGACTGCACAGATCACCTGGTCTAATAAGATCTTTTGACAATCCATCCCCCTCATTGACCAAAGCCAGACAAGAAGTTAGTGGTGGAGCAGGGCTGCAACTCAGTGCCCCCAACTCCCAGGATCTTTCTCAGAGCAGCCTAGTTTCAAGACCTAGAATTCTCACATAGAAATGCACTTGCTTCTTCATGAAGAGCCCAGTTTGGGTGTGAACTGTGCTCACCCTGCACCCAGCATGTCTGGAGGACCCACAGGGCAGGACCTCCAGGGCCTTCTTGCATGTGGAGCCCAGGAGACTCCTGGAAATGAGCCACCCTCACCGGCCAGTCGCACATCACATTGTCATGCTGTGAAAAGTACTTGCCTCTGTCACCCTGGAAAAGAAATTATTTAGTCACAAGGAAACCATTATGAGTTAGTACCCGTTTTACAAGGAAATCAAGACCTTCAGACATTGCCTAGCACCCCCAGGTCACACGGCTGGAGAGGCAGAGCCACGTCTGCAACCTGGTCTGTGGGACAACTGTCTGTGCTGTTACCCACGATGCTACCTGGCCCCAGGAAGGAGTGACAGCTAACAGGAGTCTATTGCTAATTTGTCCAAAGGACAGTTTTAGGACCTTCTACACAGTGACTTATTTGACACTGGGGACCTCCAGTATGAGTTTCCTGTGGCTTCTAGGTAACTAGTTATTAGAAATTTTGTGGCTTAAAGCAACAGGAATGTATTCTCTCACAGTTAAGGAAGCCAGAAATCTGAGATTCAGGTGTGGGTGGGACCTGCTTCCTCTGAAGACTCCGGAGTGCCCCTCTGCCTCCTCCTGCTCTTGCTCCTGCTCCCCCATTCCACCGGCCATTTCAGGACTTTGGCAGCATCACTCTTCCTTTGCCTCTGTCTTCACGCTGGTTGGTCCCCAAGTGTCCACCTTGCATCTCTGTGTGTCTCTCTCTCCTCTCCCAATAAGGATGTCAGTCTTTGGATTGAAAGCCTACCCTAAATCCAGCAGGATTTCATCTAGAGACCCTTAACTAATTACATCTGCAAAGACTCACTTTCTAAATATAGTCAGGTTCTGAGTTTCTGGGTGGACATGAATTTGGGGGATACACTATTCAACCCACTCTACTTCCCTATAAGGAAAGCACTAATTTTTATCCCCATTTTACAGATGAGGGAACTGAGGCTCAGAGTAAGTTGCCTACCATTACCCACATGGCAAATAGCAGAGTTTGAGTCCAAGCAGTCTTCCTCCAAAGGAATACCGTGTACCTGGGTGCCACGGACCACTCCCTCTTAATGCTTTGTGTGCTGCAAGTCACAGCTCATGGGGAGAGGAAGCTGTAATGGCATAAAGCCTTCAGAAGACTGGGGGAGCGTAACACGGCACTGCCTGGGGTCCGATGCAACAGAATGTGACACAAAAATTTTGGCCAGAGAATAGAGTGCAGCTCATCTACCTTGGAGGCTCTGGCATCAGAGGTGTCAGTGGATTCAGCTGACAGGACCTAGGGAGCTGTCTCGAGCCAGCAGTGCACAGGCACCTTGTGACTGCAGGTGGCCCTGTACGATCCAGCAGGCAACACCATCTCTCTGGGGTCACAGCCCAGGCGCTGCCGCTGCTGGTCCCACAGCCAGAGCCTGAGAGGAAGAAACAGTGGGCACTACATGGGGGCAAGTCTATGTATGGCACTTGGGTGCACCAAGTGCTGTGCCAAATTCCTTGCCTAAATCCACTCAGATGATCCTCACAACGACTCCTGAGGCAGAGAATCTGATAACTCAGAGTCAATCCAGGCAGTCTGGCCCTGAAACCCTCTGGACCAGAGACATCCTCCTGAGAACTCTGTCCTGGTTCGGGAGGGGCGATGGAGGGGTTTACGTGGCTAAGGAAGATCCCACAATAATGAGTGGGAGACAGGGAGACAATCCCTTCTTCTATTTTCACTATTAATGAGACCCCATTTTTACTCCTAGACCTGCACATCCTGAGAAATATTAGTATTGTCTATACCAGTGATGGGCAACCTTTTGAGCTTGGTGGGTCAAAATTCGCCAAAAAACCGAGCATAATTCGGGTGGTGTGTCACTTCAAGAAAAAAAACACAATTTCATGATATTTATAGTTTAAATAATAAAAATGTATAATTGTAATATATAACTGTATTTAATAAACCAAAAACTAATTATTTAACTTTCCTGCTTAGTGACTTCTTTGTTCATCTGTCAGTCGGTTTCTTTTGTTGGTCTTGATATTATTTAACTTGTGTGGGGTTCCATGAACTAAGTCAGATAAGTGAGGGGGAGGGGGAATTCTTTAACTAACCTGCCTATTAGTGATGTTTTTGTTGCTGAATTTCATTGGCTAAACCTTCAATTGAATGTTGGCATTTTGTACACTTCAAGCCCAAGCAAGCACTACTAATTTCATATGTCAATCTGTTTCTTTTGTTGGTTTTGATATTATTTAACACTGAGAATAAGGTCTCACAAAAGTACGTGGAGGGAAAAATTGCGAGTAAAGCCATTGCTATATTTTTAAGGGTGCTAAAAGTGTCTGGTAATCGGTTCCAGGCACTCCAAATTTTCTGTTCGTAGTGGCATTCCTCTTGATTCTCCAAGCGGCACCTTTCCAGATTCTCAAGCTTTGACCTCAAGTTTACAAACACCTGAGCCCAGATGCTGTCTTGAAATGCTGCAAGTTGCATCTCCAAATCATCAATTTGCATCCATTGGAAACCATTTAATTCCAAACTACTATAGACCACTACATCAGGATAATTATTTTTATGGTCTGTTCTAGGCTTCTAAATCTATCACTGAACTGGTCAAGTAACAAGTCTAAAACATGCTGGTACTTTATATACAACGGTTCCATTTCATTTTGTACAGCTCCACTGGCCTCCTCAAAATACTTTGTTATTCAAGGAAAATACTTATAAGTTTTAGTTTCTACATCTCGCTTGAAATTTTTAAGTTTACTTTCAAAAGCTTTCATGTATCCAAACATAATGTCAATACTTTTGCCAAAATAAAACCTTATAACTTTAAGTTCAGTTCATTAATATGAACAGAGAGATCATAAAAAATATCAGGGTGTTGACCCACTTATCATCATTGAGCTGAGAAAAGTTTCCCAGATCCTTATCCTCAAGTAATACCTTAATTTCTTCAAAGCACTCCACAAAGCACTCAAGAACTTTGCCTCAGCTCAGCCATCTTACATTATTGTACATCAGCAGTCCACTGCAGGTGGAATCAACCTCCAGTAAAAGTGCAGAAAATTCTCACTTGTGAAGGGGGCAGCAGCTATTAAATTAACTATTTTTGTAACAACTGACATTAAGTCATTTAAGTCGGTGAATCCTGCCTTGGCACATAAAGCCTCCTGTTGGATAATACAATGAAAAGACACAATCGGATGTCCAATAGCTTCCTTAAACAATTTGACAAATCCGACTTTTTCCTCACCATGTTTGGTGCCCCATCTGTCGTCACTGACAGAACTTTAGACATATACTTCAATGTTTAGGTCACAGAATGTTTGTATAACAACCTTACGTATTTTGCTTCCTGATGTACTTGTTGGCACTGATACTAACTTTATCAACTCTTCTCTCATTGTGAGACCATCAGAATATTGACCAATAATGGCCAACTGAGTATGTGATGTGACATCAGTAGTTTCATCTAGAGAAATAAAAAATATTTAAAATTACTTATATTCCCTCTTTAATTGATATTGTATGTACATTTGTGTTCAGTATCGTTACTCAGTCTTTTATGATATTTCTACTGAATGGTAACTCAGGTATTCTCTGAATAATTGCATCTTTATTCTACATATTGTGAAATAGAACTGGTGCACATCTTAGGAGAGTTTCTTTAATAAATTCAACCTCACTGAGTGCTTTTCCATGCTGAGCTATAGAGTGAGCAATGCTCAAACTTGCAGATGTTAAATTTGTAGAGCCTTTTATAAATTTAAGGATGGAATTAGATTGGCTCTTATAAAGGTGTAGCTGCCTGGAAATGTATTCTTTCCTTTCAGCCTCACTTTTTTTCAAGAGCTGGGAATGATTAGTTTCAAAATGTCTATTTATATTCCACATTCTGCTTACTATTGGTTCAGTACATAGAATGCAAAATGATCTGCCATCTTTTTCTATAATACCATACATCTCAGTCCATGTCTCATGAAAGAGTCGGCTACTGCTACTACCACTTCCTTTACTTAACCTTGGTTTCTTATTTTTTGGGTTCTCCATCAGGGGGGCAGTGAAAGAAGATAGAATTATAGATAGCCTGTTAGCCCTGCAGGCAATTAGGGATTAACTAGCCTAACTGACCACAAGATGACACATGTAACTGTCTTTTAGGAAAGGGCAGGGTTAATAAGCAGAAATAGGGGTCAATAAGGATGCACAACAATAATAGTGGTGAAATGGAGTCTGCGCTATGCTGCAAAATGACATTCCTTATATAAATTAAAATGGCTGTCGCTATTTCTAATGGTGGGAAATGGCACCCATAGTACAGGCCCTCGCCTCTCCCAGCCTCCCCCTCACTTATCTCAGTAATGATGGTCAATTAGAAATCCACAACACCCCAGAACAGTAGATCAGATGATGGTTGCTGTGGTTATGTGGTTGCTGGTAATGGCAATCACAGGGCCCCCAGAGATGCGTCCCCCAGGGCATTCCGCTGCTCCCTGATCCGCCGGCCGGAAGTGAGGTCAAAGATCCCCTAATGGCCGAACCAGAAGTCCCAGAACTAGACACTCTGTGCTGGCATTCTATTATTTTGGCCTACAGACCTCCAGCACAGAGTGTCTACACTACACTACAGCATATGTTTCATCCTCGGCTACTGCACCTGGCTGTGCAGTAGCCGAGGATGAAACATCCTTCTTGGCATGCGGCCCCATACTTCTCTGTATGCGACCATATGTGGCCACGTGTCATCGAAAATGGCTACGCGTGTCAGTGCTGACACACGGGTCATAGATTCGCCATCACAGGTCTATACTTTAACCAGAAGGAATTTAAAATGCAGAGTTATGTACCTGGATCTTTCTATGGTGAAAATCTAGATACTCATTACCTCTCAATCTCACAGTTATTTAAATGTTTTTTACAAAAGCATGGACAATTTAATCATTAGAGGCCCAATAACACTAGATATCTGGTACTTAAATTGTTGTTAATTGTCCAACAACCTAGTTCTCTATGCATGTAGAATTCATATTTAAATCTGTACCTTTTAATAAGAAAGTTCTGCTTAATTATCTGATTGATAATTTTCTGTTTCTTAATGAAGAGAAGCGTTCTGAAATCATCTACATCTACCAAACATTAACTCCAAGGAGAAAGTAATTTTAGTATTCAACCACTAGATGGCAGACGCCTACAGTTTGTGGCACAGACTGAAATTCATCTAATAAATTACCATCCATGAGAACATTTAAAAAAAATGTTCAGAATAAGACATTAGCTTCATATTGCAATCAGGGAAAGTGTTAGTAAAAGTGACTGGTTCCTTCTGGAAGAAAATAGGGGCCAAATGTTAAGTTTGAATAACAGTTTAACCTGCACTTACTCCGAACCCTGACCTCCTCGTGGCCAGTAAAACGAGTGGGACCCAAGAGGATTTACAGCGAAAACGAAGGAGGTTATCTATAGCTCCCAGCTGATCCTTAGGTATCAGCCTCTTTGGAGAGAGAAGAGAGAGCTCGGTACTGACATCTTCTCTCTCACAGGGATTGGCAGCCTGGGTACCGCTGGCACCAGGGGCCCATCCTGGTGTCAGGCTTTTGCATTGAGGTGGCAGACAGCAGGCGTTAACACGGCAGTAGAAGGGTCACATGCATGGAGACTTCAGTTTGGATTCTCATTCTGCCACTGGTCACTGAGCAGGTCATTTTACCTCTCCAAGGTGCAAAGTCCTTATCTATATGAATCATCTATTTTTAATATAAATATATAATACTAGTATAGTATTTACTGAGCAGGGTTACTGTAATGGTTGTGAATAATGACTTGGAAGCATCGTCCACACAGGTGTCCGTCATTATGTAGCTCTGTGTGGTCTTGGGTAGGTCACTTGCCCGCCCTCAGAATCTAATGCCTTTCCCCATAACAGTCCTCTCTCTAATCACAGTCTTCACCTCTCCTTCTCAGTGAGGCCTTCCCTGACCAAATAGTTAAAATTATAACCCTTGAGCTCCCCACAACCTGCCCCAACATTCCCCTTCTCTCTTCCCTGATTCATTTTTCTCAGTAGCTCTTAACACCAGACTTAACATTGGGCCACCTTATTGGTTCATTGCCTGTTGCGGCATTGACTATCTTATTCACTGCTACCTTTCCAACATCTAGGACAGTGCCTGGCATGTGTCAGGCACCCTGTAGACATTTGTTACAGGATGGCCTGAAGGGTACCTGACTCAGACAGTCGCTGGAGGTTTAGCTGAGAACATGTTTGTGAAGTTTAATGCAGTGTCTGGCACAGGGCAAGTGCTGGGTGAATGGTCATTCATATTATGCCTTGTGTATCCTTGGGCAAGCGGCTTCATCTCCAGAAACGTTAGTGAACATATTTCTAAGGGGGCCTAATAATCAGGTCACAGGTTTGCTACAAGGCTTGAGTTAGAAGACAGCGTTAACTCAGCTCAGTGCCTGCCGCATGTCTGTCCATCAAGGCTCTCCCTACAGAGTCGAGCTGTGGGAGGCGGCAGGCATAGGTTTGACCATGAAAAGAAAGAAAGCTGAGTGGGAAGTTCACCAAGTGCACTGTATTCATTTCCTAGACCAGCCAAAGCAAATTACCACAAACATGGTGACTTAAAGCAACAAAGTCCAGTGTCTCAGTTCTGGAGACCAGAAGTCCGAAATCAAAGTGTGGGCAGGGCCTCAATCCCTCCAAAAGGTCTGGGGGAGAACTTTCCTTACCTCGTCCAGTATCTAACAGCTACTGGCACTTCCTGACCCGTGACACCATCACCCCAGTCTCTGGCTTTGTCTTCACGTGGCTTCTCCTCTTCTCTCTTTGTGTCTCTCCCCTTTGTGTCTCTTCTGACACTGGTTGTTGGATTTAAAGCCTACCAAGATAATACAAGAGCAGCTCATCTTGAGATCCTTAACTACATTTATAAAGACCTATTTCCAAATAACGTCAAACCCACAAATCGGTGTTGGACTTGGAAATATATTCTGGGGTACTACTGTTACACCTGCTGCCTGCCTCCTTTAATGCCCCGTCACTTGAAGAGATTTAGGAATAACACTGAAGCCCTCTGCATGTGCTATTGGTGAAGTCTAAGTGAGTCACAGGCAGCCGTGAATGGGAAAAGCCTCAGGCCCTGCACCCCCACCATGGTCTCTGGCCTACAATTAGGCTGCACTCCAAAGGAGTGTTTGAAATCCAACATGGGTTTCCCAAAGCAACAGTGTCACACAGGGAGGTGAAGTACCCAGGCAGTTCAGTCTACAAAAGGCTCGAACCCCCACAGTGAATTTCAAAGTCATACTGAATACCATCACAATTCCAATAATTAAAGATTTAAAATGACAAAATTCAACAGGAAATTTTGAATCTTAAGTAGTAGTCCACATTAATTTAGAGGAGGATGAGGAGGTAGAGTGAGGGGCATTGAAAGATGAGGTCACAAGTCCTTGCCTGATTTCCTGTTCTATGAGTTTGCTGTACGTTTTGCTAAGTAGAACTCTTACCATGTGAGCTGATTATAAATCAAGTTGGCAGAAGAAAGAAACAAGAAGTGATTTTCCTGAAAACTCATTAAATCCCTTTGTCAAAACATTTGCCTGTAAATATTTTTAAATTTTATGCATAGACAATACTATTGCTTGATCACAATGACAGCTTTGTTTCTTCCTTTATAGTTCTTATATACTATTTACTTCTTCTTCCTATTTTACTGGTCTTGAAAGGCCTTTCAGAAAAATGTTGAGCAGAAATGATGCTAGAGATTATCCAAATCTTAATTCTGATTTTAAAAGGGATACTTTTAAAATTATGCCAGTAACTATTAAGTTTACTATAGGTTTTTTTTTCATTTTGTCTTGTTTTGTTTTGTGATGCCCTTTTTCAAAACAAAAATGTTTGCTTAAAAACCAAGAAGGCTAAGAGCTTTATTTTTGTTGTTGTTTTTTTAATCATAAGATGCTAAACTTTTTTAATTTTTTGAGATAGCTATAAACTCACATATAGTTATTAAGATGTAGTAGAAATTCCTTGTACCCTTCACTGGGTTTCACTGGATGGTATATTTTTGTACAATTGTCTACCTAATAAAGGAGTAATATGCTAATTGCTGTACCTTCATGGTGCCCACCAGCCAATCAGGAGTGAGTATGCAAATTAACCCAATAAAGATATGGGGTTAATTTGCATACATAGGTGCCAAGTGGCTGGGGGCAGGGCAGGACGCTTGCTTCATCCAGCAATGTAGGCATTCTGCACCATCTCGCTGCTCCGGGCCTCTGGGCAGCATGAGAAGGCAGAAAGGCAGCTCTGGCCAGAGCAAAGATGCTACTGGCAGCCAAGGGAAGAGAGGCCCATTCTTGCAGTAATCTTTGTGCATCGGGCCTCTAGTAGTATAATAAATATCATAAGAAGGAAATTGACATTGATACAATCCTTTGGTTGTATTCAGCTCACTTTTTTTCCCTCTTCACAAGGCCAGCATAACTTTAATACCAACACTTGACAAAGAGATTACAAGATAATTATAGACCAGCATCCCTCATGAGCATAGATACAAAAATATGCAGATCATTTTATCCAGTGATTCTACTTCAGGGAGTTTATCCTAAAAAAGTACTCTGGGAGCAGAACAAATACTTAGATACTAAGATATCTATCCAGAGTGTTGTTATTTTTTGTTATTTGTTTGAGCTTTTTTAAAAGTAAAACTTTGTTTTATTTTGAGATAATTATATATTCATGTGCAGTTGTAAAAAAAATAACAAGAAATCCTGTAAACCCTTTACTCTCCATCCCCACCGCCCAAAGTAACATCTTGCAAAACTCTGGGACCACTTCACAGCCAGGATACCGAAATTGATACAAAGTCATTTTAACTATGCAGATTAAAAAAGGACCCAGAAATGACCCAGAAATCACTAGTTTTTGAAAGCAGAAAGATGACTTTCTTTTCTGCATAAATGTTAAGGGGCATCCCAATCTTAAAAGCTAGGAGGGAGCAAGGAATAAAGTCTTGATCCACTCTTGCACTGTCAGCTCTTGAGAGTATTTCCTTTTGTTTATTCAGCATTTAGAAGTGCTATTTAAATATGCTTCATCATACACCATCAGCTTCTTTTTCTGACAAACACCTGTTAGGAAAGAGTTACAATCGGCAACCTCGTCACTGACACCTCTCTCAATTTTTAGACATCCCCGACATTTCTTAGCTCAACAGGATGAGAATAATACTTCAGTCCTGGATGAAAGATAACAGTTTTGCAACATATTGACCGTCTCTCTGATTCACCACCTGCGCTGACAACTTGAACCAAGAGAAAGAGAATGCACTAGGCTGAGTATATCCTGCTTGAAGGAAAGTTTTTGTCTTTGCTCTCAGTTTAAAATGCTCATAAGCATCTCCCTGCTGAGAAACCGTAGACTTGAGAGTGGGAAGGCAGCGTTTCGTCCTCTCTGCCCATGTCATCTTCCAGCTTGCTAAAAAGTTGTGCACTGACTGGCACACATCATCTCATTGATTATTGCCAAAGATCAGCAACCTCCAGCTGTTTCCTGTGGATTGTCACACCGATGCATCCCCTACCCTGCATGGTCGCTGGCCTCCCTCGCCACTCCCGGATCGCGTTGTCTAGTCTATATCATGGAGCATAGAATCGGCAACACAATTTTAAAAACCTCTTCTTCCGTAGCATGCCTTTTCAATGATAAGCAGGACAAAATGACATCAAATGCTTCTACCCTGCATCTTTTCCAAGAGCCGACTCATACTTTATATGGAGCAAATCAGTTCAACTCTAAAGCAGCACCCTGAGGCTCGCTCATTTATATTTGATGCCACATACCAGTAAGTTATGTGACAGCCTGCAGAGCCATGGCTACGGGAATTCAGCCACTAGCCTGGCCTGCTTTCTCCCGGAGCACAGTCCTTTGTGGCGTTCATTCTTGTAGCCGGTTCTGCAAACTCTTGCATGACCATGAAGTTGATGCCGTTCTCACTATAAAGAGTGCAGCTTTGAGTGGAGTCCCTGAGTTCTCATCTCCTCTCTGCCTTTGGGAGTGAAATGTCCGTATTTCATGCTGGCAGGCATTAATTTGTCCTTCCAGGGGGTGGAAATAAAATCTTGGCTTATTGATGGACCCTATGTTTTGTTAGAAAGATGATATGAACAAATTAATAGCTTTATATTACTACTTGAAAAGTTTTGAAAGGAAATAAACTGGGAGAGGCCGGCAAATGGTCCAGTAAAACCAAGCATGTTGATTTTTTTTTTTTTATTGCATTTTGTGCCTGCACAAAATCAGCCTGATTTTGCGAATCATCATTCACGTTTCCCCCAGTTCGCACAGATCTGCATTCTGGATTGCGCATTCGCTAGGCACATCTTTGTTGTTATTCTGAATTATAACATCTACATTTCTACCTTAGTCCCCTTTGCAACATTGACCCACTTTTGTGCATGGAAAATATGACATAACCTAAGAGTAACTTTGAAAAACGCACATTTAACAAACAATGGAAAGCATGTGGAAATGTACTGGGGACAACTGCCCCTGCTGAGCACAATGGCTGGGCTCACCACCAGATCCCTTCATCTCAGCTCCTGCTCTGTCACAGCCCAGGCCATTGTGAGAGTTAGAAACACTCCTGGGAAAGGGCCCACCGGGTCCACAGTGAATTACCGCTAATGGGCAGGGGTCGGAGTGAAAACGGCGCTCGCGGGTGGAAAATCCGACATGTCCCGTGGGGCCTTTTTGGAGAATGAGGAGCCATAAGAGGGCAGAAGTGGACACAAGTCTCGGAGCCTGATCCAGCAGCTGCCAAGGGAAGGCAATCCATTGAGCAGCAAGGAGAAGTGCCTGTGAATCTGGCCGCTGCAGGCCGAGTCCCAGACCCTGCTGAGCAGACATCCCGTGCTTTCTTCAAGTGACCACAATAAAACCAGAAATGCTCCCGAATTCATTTTAAAGAGACAAAAATCACTCGGATGGAGCAAATAAAACATTTCTTGTAAGTACTAATGCCCATTCCCAGAGCAGATGTTAACATTTTGAAGATCTTAGACCCTTATCACCCAAAAGCCTTTTGGAAAGGATGCCCCGGGTTACACACCTCCTGTCCCTTCGATGTTTAAGTTGTAGAAGGAATAGGACTCTTACCCAAAACCCTGGCCAGTCCAGCACCCAGCATGATTCACAAGCCTGAGTGAAGGGGAGACATTCACATGAATTAGTGGGTCACGTAGAGCCTGGCCTGCCCTTCATGGTGTGAGATAAGCTGCTGAAATACATGGAGCCCGTCATTCTGAGCGAGATGTGACCAGCGTTGTGGATGAGTTGCAAAGAAATGACATAAAGGAACAAGGGAAGTGAGCCGGGCTCCTGGCATAAGCATAACTAATTGTCCAGTTCCAGGAGGTCCTGGAGAGGGGGCAGTGATGTGTCAGCTGGGCTCAGAGCCTCCCTAGGGGACAGGACTCTGTCTCGTGAAGTCAAAGAGGGCACATGCACCACCCCACCATCCGGGACAGGGCACTGGGCCGGGGAGCGTGGGCACAGCTCTAAGTCTGTATGGTCAGCAGAGCCCCGTGCATGGAGGGTGACAAGCCCAGACGAGAAAAGAATTCACACGGGGTGTGTGACGGAAGTGCAGGGTGCAACATATGGAAGTGCTCGTGTTCTATTATTTTTATCTTTTTACTAGTATAAATAATTCTGGTGGGCTCTGTGCCAACCAGAACGTTCACTGAACGCTGTGTGCAGTTTGGGGTGCCACCTCCCCGTGGGGTTTAAGGAACCCGGAGCATTGTTTCAGGAGCCTAACCAGAGGTGAACAGTGTCACATAAATTCATGCAACCACAGTGAAGGGGACACCAACGGGTGGCTTGAGAAGGGCAGCACCAAGGAATTGGGTTTGTTCCGTTGGCCTGCCCAGGAGAAGATTGGCAAGTTCAGAAGTCATCGTTTTATTTCACCTAAGGAAGACTGTGTGTTTCCTTTCAATATATCTATTTATAATTGTGAAAGCATAATGTGTTTATTGTGGGAAATTTAGAAATACAATAGGATTTTTAAAGTATCAGCTTTTGCTCACCCTCCTGTCACCCAGAGCTAACATCGGGATTCCCTTCCAATCTGTCTTTCCACCTGTGCATGCCACACCCACACATGCACATATGTACATACACATGTGCACATGTACACATGCACATGTGCACATACACACATGCGCACACATGCACGCACAAACACAGAACTGGAGTAACAGCATATACTTAGATATGTATGCTGATTTATTCAATTAAGCAATATATAATGAATATTTTTATATCCTTAAAGGTACTTTAAAGTATTCTATTAAATGGTGCAAAATATATCTTATGGAAGTGCTCATGTTCTATTATTGTTTTTAATTTTTCATTAGTATAAATAATTCTAGGATCAATACCTTCGTTTGAGCATTACTAACTGTACCCTTAAGACAATTCACTAGGAATAAAGACACTGGATCAAAAAAGGAGACATTTCTGAGATTTTGGACACCGATCACCCCCCTGCCACAGTGGAAGCCAGTCCCTTGTCACTATTTTCATCAGCCCTGGATGTTACTTTTTTTTAATTTGTCAGTTTTCTTGAAAAGAATGTTATCTTGTTTTAACTTGAATTTCTTTTTATTACCAATGAGGTTGGAGGTGTTTGCATAAGATTATTGACAACTCTAACACTTGTGACTTGTTCAACTTTTTATATATCAGCCTCTATATAAACAATTTACATGAGTTTCTTATATAATCAGGATTTAATTCCTGTGTCATTTATGTAGGAAACATTTTTTCTGGTTCTTCATTTGCCTTTAACAGTATTGCTTATGGTGCTTTTTGACACACAAAAGTTTTTTTATTTTAATGTACAGTAATCAAATCCACTGGTCTTTCTCCATAGAGGGAAAGGCATATATGTTAGTCTTCCTTTCATCCAGATTTGATAAGTTCTGGTTACATATATATATTCTATGGGTCTTCAAAAGTTTCATTGCTCATACTTAGCTCTTAAATAATCAATATGAACTTTGTTTTAGAATAGGGTACAGGTAAAGAGCCAACTTAATTTTTTCCAATATTTAACCAGTTATCTCATCACCATTGTCATTTTCTTCATACAGGTTCTACATGTTTATGAATATTATTTCCAAGGATTTCATACTTTGCTGCTATCGTAAGTAGGATTCTTTTTATTATCTCTACTAATTGGCTCTTTTTTAACATAATACACTATTACTTTTTTAGACATTAATTTTGTAACAAGCAACTTTACAAAATTTTCTAATTTTGAATTATGTGTTGGCTAATTGTCTTGGGTTTTTTAGATATAAAATGTTATCAGTCTTGTTGGACAGACTGTGCACACAGAAGAAAATTAAAGGGAAACATTTGAGCTATAGATACTTTTTTGTGGATTTAAAGCAGGGAATGCTTAAAAGTAATACAGTCCCTTGCCCCAATAATTTAAATTAAACTATTACTAAGTTGAAAATAATGTTATCAGTTACAAATAATGAAAATTTTGTTTCCTCCTTCTAATAATTATGAAATTTCTTTTCCTTTTGTTATATATTCACTAAAATAAAAGTACTAAATAACAATTATCACAGGCCAGCTCATTTCAGGTTTAAATATAAAATATGATACCATTTATGCATTCAATGACTGCTCATTGAATGCCTCTCATGTGCCAAGGACTGTTTCAGGTGCTGGAAAACAATAATGGACAAAACAGTAAAAAATTTTTAAAAAATCAGCTTTCACGTGTTTAAGTGTTAGTTCCAATAGTGTTGGTTCATATTTCAAAACAGATGGTTGTTTATAGAAAAAACTTTTTGAACAATCAAGATCATCCATAGATTAATGAGTTGACTTCTGATATCGAGAAATGTTTACCCATAAATTAGATACCTTTGCAAAAATGTCCTAAAAACTATTCCAGCATTGGATGGGCTCTTGGGCTAGATTGTTTTATTTAACAAGCATTTATAAAGCAACTGTTGTCAGCTAGGTGCAGGAGACATAAATAGAACATTCTCTGCTCTTCGTGGCCACAGAATCTAGTGAGGGACACAGCAATATGGACAAATAACTATAGTAAAGCAGAATATGGAGTAAGAGTAATTTAAAAAGGATTTTAAACACACATGAACAATAAAGTAAGTAAACTCTGCTTGCTTGAGGGAGTGAGTTTCCAAGCATAGGGAACAGAACATGCCAAGCCAGGGCCACAATGGAGCGTGTTCATGGTTAACTATATGAATGACAGTGTGGCTGGAACAGAGAACCTTGGAGTCCTTTGGAATCAAGAGATTCTATTACTTACTGTTAAGTTATAGAGGTGATTATAGGGTGTTGCACTCAAATTTCTTATAAAGCTTCTTTTCTCGGGGTCCTTACCATGCTAATATGTATTGTGAATCTCTATAAAACATACTAGTATGCTTGTAATTTATAAGCTATTTGTCTTTAAGAGGAGTTAGAGGGTTTGAGGTAGGTAACAAAACAGTAAAAGATAAAGAAGATAAAGTAAAAACCATGTTTTAAAAAGCCAACACTGCCCGACTGGCATGGTTCAGTAGCTGAGCATCAACCTATGAACCAGGAGGTCACGGTTTGTTCAATTCTTGGTCAGGGCACATGCCCAGGTTGCAGGCTCAATCCCCAGTGTGGGGTGTGAAGGAAGCCGCCAATCAGTAATTCTCTCTCATAATTGATGTTTCTATCTCTCCATCCTTCTCCCTTCCTTTCTGAAATAAATAAAAAAAATTTTTTTAAAAAGAGGCCAACATAATTATATCAATCAGTTGGATGTGTGTGTCCTAAAAGAATATTCTACAAAAGTGGAATGGTGCCAGGGCCTGGGGGAGGAAGCATTGGATGGTTATTGTTTAATGGGAAGTTTTGGGAGATGAAAAAAAAAAATGTTCTGGAGATGGACTGTGGTTTTCTAACAATGTCAATGTACTTAGTGTCACCAAACTCTGTGTTTTAAAAATGGTTGCTCAGTGGATTGAGCACCATCCCATGCACCAAGAGGTGAAGGCACATCCCCGGTTTGTGGGCCCTATCCCCACTGTGGGGCATGTAGGAGGCAGCCAATTAATGTTTCTCTCTCATTGATATTTCTATCTCTCTCCCTTTCCCTTCCTCTCTCTCTCAAATTTATATTTGAAACTAGGAGTCCGGTGCATGAAATTCATGCACTGGGGGTGGGTGGTCCCTCAGCCCAACCTGCCCCCTCTCACATACTGGGAGCCCTCAGGGGATGTCCTACTGATGGCTTACAAAGGCTTTCGGCACCCTGCAATAGATCTCAGGTTCCACTCCTGCCCCCGCCTGTCCAGGCCAAAAGCCTCTGGCTGAGGCTTTTGGCCTGGGCAGGGGACCCTCAACCCTCTCAGATTGCTGGCTCTGCCCCACCCCTTCCCCCTCAGCTCTGATGGCTTACCTCACAGTGACCCGGGTGCCAGGATGTTCCCTGGACACAGGTGCTGGTCACCTATGTATGCAAATTAACCTCCATCTTTGTTGGGTTAATTTGCTTACTCATTCTGATTGGCTGTGGGCATAGCTGAGGTACAGTCAATTTACATGTTTGTCTTTTATTATGTAAGATGGTTAAAATTGTAATTTTTAAGTTATGTATATTTTATAAGAATTTTTAAAATGTGTATTTTTATGGAACACTAATTCTAAGAACGTTAACAGATGTTATATGGGGGAAAGAGAGGAAGGGCTTCTCTCCTCAAATAAACCAAGGTGGGAGGAGGTCAGATTGGGTTAAAGTTACAGGTTTCTTTTCTAAAAACCTCTCTGAGCTTTTAGTCTATCCAATATTATGCAATATGGTACTCAGCATTTCCCAGTTCATCGAAGCACATAGTACCTTGTGGGGCACATGGGCACCTGAGAAGGCACATGGGCATTCTTTAATTACTGTCAGCTGAACCCAGTGGCATTGGCAAAGCCACACCCTAGGAACACACTTTGCCAAAAAGACAAGGGTGTTGTCAGCTTGACCTTCATTTCAGCCCAGATGTCAGAAGTGGGTTTTGATATCGAAATCCAGTCAAGCACCAGGAATGAATAGGACTTGGGCCTACTCAAGAATGCAAATAATCTCCTTTGTCTTATCTTTTGGTGAAACTTCCTGGTATTTGGGGGTATAAAATAAACACACTGAATTGGTTTTGGGTCATTGTCTCTCCCGCAGAATAGGGCAGTGGTCCACCAGGTCCCAGCTTTTTCCTTCTATCTCTGTGTCTTGTCTCTTTCTTTTATTTCGCAATCCCAGCCCCTCTACCTGAAGAACCAGATCATCTCTCTTTCCGGGCCGGACTCGGAAAAGAGAGGCCCTGCCATACTCCCTAATGGAACCATTCGATGACTGATTGTTAAATTTATTATCCTTCTTTTTTCTGGACTACTGAAACAAAAGAGAAAATATTACAATCAGTTGTAGCTCAGAAAAGGAAATTATTTTTTTTCTTGTACTAAATCTTTAAAAGAAGTGATTATGTGGAGTCTATAAAGAAAGCAAAAAAAAAGTATCTTTGAGGTTTTTGCAGAAAGGGTCTACATGTAGCTCTTTCTAATATTGATCCTCAACAAATGTTATAGCTAAAATATGAACATATAACTTAGTAAAGCTGTCTAAATTGACAAGCTGGAATTTGGACATCTACAGAGAACTTTACAGAAGTAAATTTATAAATTGCGGAATGGTGGTTATAAAAATGAACCGGAAATTCCTGGCAATAGCACATATGGTCATAGTGCTAATAAATCAACCTCTTTTGTGATGTTTCCAGAAAACCAGAGTCTTCATATTTTGGTATTTTATGTCATTCATAATTTTCAGTTATTACTCCTTTGCAATAGAGGGAACATAGAGACAATATTAGGATGTTTTGTTATAATTTTTTCCAACAGTGGGAAGATAATGGTCCAGTATTTATGCAAATTTTAGAATATTCTCCCATCTGAGACAAGGCAATTTATAATTGCTGCCTCTGATAAACTTTATCCATTGTCACTTCCCAAAATTCTCTGACGAATGAGCTTGGAAACTCCTCTCTAAAACAATCATTCCTGTTCTGAGCCTTTCTGACAGACCAGGCTAGCCAATTGTGTCATAATGTATTGCTGTAATTAAGCATTTTGACAGAAAAGAGACTTGTTTATGTTCCCAGCCAATGTACCCCACTCAGTTTCACACCCTGAGCTGAAAGCTGATACTGCACAGAGAAGCATGAAAAAAGCATAGAAATCTTTGGGACATAGAAACTCTGACTATCTGCCAGATCTCAGAGCCTGATATTTCAGCATGGATCTTGCCTATACTTGCTCTTTGACATCAATTGTATGGATCCAGATCCAAATAGCAATGAATCAGCATAGTTTTTAACAGGCAGCTATGTTGTAAATTCTGCATCTTCGGTTAATAGTGCAACTGTCCATCTGGTCAACCAAGCTGGACACCAGGGCAATTTCAGTCTCTCTTCTACACCACCCATATTTAGTCTATCACGTGCTCACAATCCCATCCCAAAAAAAGTGTCTGGAAAAAATCTTCATGATCACTGTCCATACTTTGTGCCCTCATTTTTCCTGGACTAGTACAATTTTTTCTTAATTTTGGTTAGATTCCTTTACCTGAGTTGAGTCTAACTTTCTCCGATAGTGGTTTTGAATTTTACATTTCCCTGCTTGCTAATGAAGGTGAACATTTTTCATAAGTTTATTGGCCATTTATGCTTTCTCTTTTGTGAAATGGTTGTTCATGTCATTTGCCTATTTTTCTTGGGTCTTTTTCTTAGTGATTGATTTCTTTCATTGACTTTCTATTGTCTTTTTATTACTGATTTGTGGGAGTTTTTATGTACTCTGGACACTAACCTTTTGTCTATTGTATATGTTGCAAAAAGCTCTCTGAAACTCCTAGAGGGTCCTTATTGGGGGTTCAGATGCAGAGATTCATGCCCCCAGAACCAAATCTTATGATTCAGCTCAAATCTTGTGGATCAGCATGAGGTCCTCATGAACTGAGAATGTCACAGGGAGGCCCAGTCTTGCTTTTCCTGCTGGCCTGTGCAGACCATGGGAGAACTGTGGCAATTCTGTCCATAGCACTGGTCACCAAAGACTAGAATTTTAGGGCTCCAGCTAGTGTTCAGCATCTGCCAGCTTAACAATGCAACCTGTGAATCGTGTGCAAGTGTTTGCTGTCTCCTTCCAGCGCACTTCTCAGCCACCTGGCTAGTAGTTCCCAAAGCTGTTTCTGCCTGCTCTGCTGCAGAGTCCCTGGGTCAGGAGGAGATGAGGAGCTTCCTGAACACTCCTGCTCTGTGCTGCTCAGTGTCCAAAATCTCTCTGCTCAGGAAATAGCCTTTGGTTAGGCAACAACCTCTCCCAACAGGGTCTCTGCTGAGCCCTTCAGCAGCTGGCTGGACTCTTTCAAGACTCAGCTCATCTAAGAAACAGCTTGATGTCCTCCCGCTTGACCTGGAGAAAGCAAGCCAGTGTCACGCTCTACAGCACGTCAGCCCAAGCTCCCTCGAGGCTCTCTTGTAATAGGCAGCAAGGTAGACACATCAGGTTTCCTAGCTCCCAGAGGAGGCCTCAGCAACATGCAGACAACTAGAGCTCAGCAGCAGCCCTGCCGTGTGTGGGTGACAGAGGGCTTGAAATGGCCCCTTGGTCGAGAGAGAGTTTTTCTACTAAAATTAGAAAAACATGAAAATTCAGTCTTCCATTGTCTTCTCCAAAAGGGAAATATGAGAAATATGTCAACTAGTTTTACTTCACCCTTCATTTTCATTAAGTTTTCCAGATCTGAGGCAGTTCCCTAAATTAAAAACCCAACATGGATTTTGAAAACATGTTTCTTCTCTGGTTCAGCTATTTGAACTTCGAGAAGTAGAGAATTAGTGCCCTTAGTCCCCCTCAGGGGAAGTTCCCTTTCATGGGGCAAGTTCGTTATTTCTGTACTAGAACAGCCTTCTTTTTCTGCATTAGTTCCCACGAGGCCAACCACATGTAACTGACCACAAAAGCTTAATCCAGCTATTGATTTAAACTTCTCTTCCTGGGAAAAATAGAAAAAAGTACATAGGAGTTTTTTATTGTTTTTTTTTTTTTAAATCACCTAAGTCAGTGGTTCTCAACCTTTCTAATGCTATGACCCTTTAATACAGTTCCTCATGTTGTGGTGACCCCCCAACCATAACATTATTTTTGTTGCTACTTCTCAACTGTAATTTTGCTACTGTCGCAACCCACAGGTTGAGAACCACTGCTGTACAGTCTAAGACCATCGGAAAACACAGATATTTACATTATGATTAATAACAGTAGCAAAATTTTAGTTATGAAGTAGCAAAGAAAATAATTTTATGGTTGGGGATCACCACAACATGAGGAACTGTATTAAAGGGTCGCGGCATTAGAAAGGTTGAGAACCACTGACCTAAGTGGAAGTATTCTTTGCCAACAAGCTAACACAGAATCAGGAAGGAGAGACAGTGTCCAGAAACTAAGCAAAGCCACCCTCCTGGAGAGTTGATGAAACAAGACGTACTTCTGGAAGATAAATAATGTTCTTCCAATGGCGTAGAAACTAAAAAGCACAGGAACAAGTAAATTCTGAGTTAACTGCATGGGAACATGTTTGCACCTCACTTCCTGCTTGTTTGTCCCATATACTTAAAGCAGTTGGAAAAAGTCATCAGAACATTAAATTCCAAAGCAATAAGTGTGAAGGTATCAGAAGATGCCACCTAGTTAATCGTCATTTTTTCATCAGAGAACACAAGAGGATCACAAGGGTATAAACAAACAGGAACGTGAAAAATGAGTATATTAAAGTTATTCTGGTAGCTGAGGTTGTTAGAATACACAAGACTTAATAATTAATGAGAGGGGGGAAAAAGAGAGAGAAAGAGGAAGGAACGGAAAGATGGAGGAAAGTGGGAAGGAAAGAGGGAAACCAGTTTGAAAAGGGGAACAAGTTTTAAGTTGAACACCACTGTGCTAGATTACAGAGCTATGTGAAAATAACTGATCACTAAATCCTATTGATTCTATTTCTTAAGCATTCCTCTGATTTGCCTCTTCTCTCTGGCACTTGTATCCAAATACAGCCTCTTAAATAGACTCCCTGCCTTCATCTCTCCCACCCCAATCAATCTTCTACACACCTCCAAAGTGCTTTTTCCAAAAATACATGTCATATCCAAACAGTTCCCCGGTGACTACCGCATGGAATCACAGTTGTTAGTATGCCCCACAAGGTCTTTTATGGCCTGACCCCACCTTTCTCTCCAGCCCAGCATTTCCCAAGTGTGTTCTGCATATGACCCAGGCTAATGGATATTCACAGGCACACCCACACAAAACAGTGTCTTGGTTAAACCATCCTATATAATAAAAGAGAAACATGCAAATTTGACCATACCTTCGCTCCTGATTGGCTATGCTACCAGCCAATCAGGAGTGGGGGCGGGGCCTTGGGGTGGAGATGAAACGGTGGTGGCAGCAGCAGGGAGCGCCAGGCCCCCGGGCTCTGTGAGCGGAAGTGGCAGTGAGCGTCCAGCCCCTTGGGCCAGGTGGTCACAGGCAGCCGGGGCTGAGCTGAGCAGGGCGATGGCTGGGTGCCCAAAGTAGGCCTTGGGCAGGCTGGGGGTGAGCCATCAGTTGGACATCCCCTGAGGGCTCCCAGTATGTGAGAGGGGGCGGGTTGGGTTGAGGGACCACCCACCCCCAGTGCACGAATTTTGTGCACCGGGCCCCTAGTGGATAATAATACGTACAAACTATAGCTAATAATACTAGTACTTAGGTTAAGAGTTGCCATGGAGAGTTATGGACAACATGCATAAAACACTTAGCACAGCACAATTTGAACATACTGTTAAAACATTATTATTAAAATTCTCATAACCCAAAATGTAATGGGGAAAGTGAGGCACTGGAGCTTACTGTCTCTCCTTTAAGCCTGTCTGACTTTCTTAACACTGATTAGGAATCCACTTCTTCTGGGTTCTAGACCAGACTTTTAAGTCCTGTTTCATCCTAATGATTATTAAGAGCCTGAGAAATCACCCAGAGATGCTGAGGACAATAACATTTTCTGTGATGGTGGAAACAGAACTAATGTGCTATTACATTGATACTTCCAGAAAATTACTTAAATTCCCAATATTATGGTGACTATTTATTCTCCACTGCTTTCTTTTAAAATAATCTAAGCCAGCTAAAAGTACAGATGTAAAATATTTCCGTGAGCGCTGTGCCATTTTGATGGAAGCTGACAGATTAAAATTCTCAACAAATACACCCACTGTGAAATGCCGCAGAACCCTTTCGGGCAGTTTTCAGAGCAATGGGTGGGATTTATTCTTGTCACCATAGTAACAAGAGAAATCATTCTATTATTTTCATCATAGCATTTCCAATTATTTTCTCTCCCAGTTTAAGCCATCAACAAAACTAGAAAGAATGGGGCCCACTGCAAAACAAACCATAAGATCATCATTTCCTCCAAGGGCTAAAAATTGCTGCCAGGTAGCTAATAGACGTGCTTTCCACATGCACCCCAACCAGGGCTGGGGATTAAGCCGTGGTTAATGAATCCCATACTAACATCCCCAGATGTTCAACTGAATTAATCACAGACTATTATCATCAGGTTTTCCCTACAGTTTCAAAGATAACCTTTGCCCTGACCAGTGTAGGTCAGCAATTAGAGCTTTGGCTCAAGAACCGAAAGGTCTCCAGTTCAATTCCCAACCAAGGGCACGTACCTGGGTTGCAGGCTTGATCCCTGGCCCTGGTTAAGGCTCATGGGAGAGACAAACAATTGATGTGTCTTGTTTTTCTCGCTCTCCCTGCCCCCACCTCCTTTTCACTCTCTCTAAAAAGCAGTGGAGCCCTAGCCAATTTGGTTCAGTGGATAGAGCATCGGCCTGAGAACTGAAGGGTTCTGGGTTCAAGTCCAGTCAATACCCTGCTTGCGGCTTAATCCCCAGCCCTGGTTGGGGTGCATGTGGAAAGCAATCAGTCAGTATGTCTCTCTCACATCAATGTTTCTCTCTCTGTCTGTCTCTCCCCCTCCCTTCCACTCTCTCTAAAAATCAATGGAAAAATATCCTCAGGTGAGGATTAAAAAATAGTAATAATAACGATAAGTCGTTATTGCTAGCTCTGAATTACTGGTGCTTGGTGGCTTGAAAATCTCAGCCTTGAAAACAGTTATTATAAGGCTTTCTTCAGTTACAAATTTTTAAAAATTAAGTCTTTTATGATCATCAGCACACAGTCAGTATATAAATCTGGAAAATATGAGCCAATAGAAGATTTGAATTATTCATTGCTATTGACTTTGACATTCAGACATTCCCTCTCAGTCACCTGTGCTTGGTTCTCAACTACTTCCTGAGGCATTTCTCTGCAAGAGAAAGAAGCTGAATTTCAGCTCCTCAAACCTGGCTTGCTTCCCTCCGCAGCTTGGCTTCTGCTAGAAAAGTCACAAGGCATATCCAGGGGCCTCATGACTGCCCTCTCTTACAAGGACATCAGAGCTAATTTTCCAAAAGTTAAAAAACTTCATTCATACACAAACAGAATGGACACATGTCAGAGATGTATTTGACACCTAATGAGAGAACCAGCGCGTTGGCAGAGTTGGTTCAAGGAACCTATGAGGAAGTGAGTATTTATAGGTATTCTGAACCAGAATGTTAGAATAAGAGTTCTAGGTTATACAAAACTGTCCTCTACAGCAATAACCTTTCAGTTATCTTTTCTTCCAGACAGAAATTGCGTGTGACTCCTCCAGACAGGTATCTCAAGGTAACATGTAGCTTCGTAGACTGGGGCCCCTCATCTCTAACAGAGAGCAAGACAAATAAGTGCATTGTCCTAAATACTTAAATAATCCTCGGGCAGACCTGTTAAACCACTTTTTAAAATGACATAGAGAGGGCATGCTCTCCTCCTCTTGCCTTATTTCCAACTTTTTAATACAAAATTTGCTTTTAAAAAGCTTTCGATATTTCTTTCCTGACTACATTTAAACACTCTAGGGTAGACTCTGTGACAGTCTCCTCTGCAGTAAAGGTTCCCGCAGGGTGATTTTGCTGATGCCTGGGAAAAACTGTAAGGCGGGGTTGCCACGTTAAGCAAATAAAAATACCAGATGCTCAGTTAAATTTAAATTTCAGATAAACAACAAATAAATTTTAATGTGATCTCTCTATATAAAAAGCCAGCGACTATAATGGCCATAACGACCCTAATGACTAGTCACTATAATGCCCACTGTGGCCAGTGAACTGGCCAGATCAGGGGTTGGGCCAGTTGGCCAACCTTGTGGCCCCTCCCTCAAGCCGGCCCGCCCCTGATCGCAATCCCCCACCCCGATAGGGGCCAGGGCTGAGCAGCCAACCTCCTGCAGCCCTTCTCCCTGACCACCCCACCCCAGATCGGCTCTGCCACCCCAATAAGGGGTGGGGTTAGCTGGCCAACCTCTTGAAGCTCCTTCCTCTGGCTGGACACACCCCTGATGGGCCCCCACCACCCTGATTGGCCCACAGCCCCTCCTCCCAGCTGGCCCTGCCCCTGATTGCTCCTCCCCAATCCGGGGCAGGGCCGACTGGCCAACCACACATGGCCCCTGGCCCCCCCATTGGCACTCCTACTTCATTCGGGAGTAGGGATGGCCAGCCCACAGCCCCTCCCCATGGCCATCCCTACCCCCAGTTAGCCCCCCAACCCCAATTGGGGGCAGGGCCCACCGGCCAATCACCTGTGGTCCCTTCCCCCAGTCAGGACAGGCCAGCTGGCCAACTTCCCACCATCTCTTCCTCCCGACAGGCCCAGCCCGATCGGACCAGGCCCCACCTGTGCACAAATTCATGTACTAGGCCTCTAGTGTATTAAACATGTGAACGATGACTAATTTTCATTATAAGTAGGTCTCAAATATCACATGTAATTATTTCTTTCGTCCCTTCCAATTCTAATACTCTATGAAAACATCCCCTTAACGACTAACAACAGGCTATAAATGTAGCAGACATGTTTGTTCTAGATGCACTTTGAATGCATTCGTATTTTCAGTTTACCACGTTCCACAAATGCACCGTGTTAGAATACTATCCTCCGTTTGGTTTGATCTGAACTGCGCAATTGAAAATGTCACAGAGAATTGCTGGGTTAGATGATACAAGGGAGACAATGAGATAGCTTTGTAGCCTTACAACACCTGGGGTTTGGCTCTTGGTGAGACAAACATAATCACAAATCCTCGCTTTGTCCCTGACCTTCCTGAGGCAAGGACTTGAATAAACCCCTATTGTTTGTCCTGACCTAATTCAGCGTTCTTTGCAGATTACCTCATACCACTCACTGACAACTGCTACTTGGCTTTGTTGTCTCACCTCCTGATTCTCTCCAGTAGCAAGAAGATTTCCTGATTCTTTTTGATGAAATAAATTTTACTTCAAATTTTTTTCAGGTATAACTGGGAACCAAGGGCACTTGACACTTTAGCCTTTCCTTTCTTTAAGAATGCATTATCTAGAATTCAGGCTCCTTTTTTTCCCCCTTATTACTATAGTTTTTATTCTTTTGATATAAATCCCAATTAATTCAACCATCAGAAGTGAGATGTACATCAGACAGGAGGAAAGGCATTCAAGACACGTGGTCTGAAATGCAAGAAGGAATGGAAAGCGAAGAAAGAGAAAAATCTGTAGATTAATGTACATGAGTAATGACTAAATTACTATGTAAATTAGTAATAACAGTGCCTAGTGAAGTTAAAAAAAATTAAAATTCAGGACAGTATGTAACTCAAGAAGGAGATTAATGGATTTAAACTGTTCTAAATTACTCATATTGTCCAAAAATCAAGTTAAAGACACTGATTCATTTAGAATTTGATAAAAACAAAAGAAGCAGAAAGAATAATTTCAAAGGTGGAATTAAGAAATAATTGAATGTTGAAAAACCATATCATTTAAGAATAAGAAAACAGAATAGAAAAAGAAATAGAAAGAGCAGGACAAATGGAAAGTACAAAATGAAATATGTTTAATTATTAATACATCATTAATTATATTAAGTGAAAATAGAGTAAATCTCCAGATAAAAGAAAGATATTGTCAGACTGTTTTTTAAAAATTAAATTGAACATTATGCTGTTTATAAAAGACATATCCAATATAGAAAAGTTGAAAATAAAAAGATGAAATAAGACATACCTTGCAAATATTAACAAAAAAGGATGATGTCACTATAAAGGCAAAATAGATTAAAACAAGAAACAGTACTATACAAAAAAGAGCCACTCCAAACTGACAGACAGAAAAAATTTAACTTATGTGCATGTAAGATAAATAACATAAAGCAATTGCAGAACTATAAGGAATAATAGGGTGGTCCACAATTATCATACTTTCCTGAGTTTTTAATACAGCAAGCAAATAATAATAAGGATTTAAAATATTTGAGCCCTAGCTGGTTTGACTCAGTGAATAGAGTGTTGGCCTGTGGACTGAGGGGTCCCGGGTTCAATTCTGGCCAAAGGCACATGCCCATGTTGCCCCTGGGTTGCAGGCTCGATTCCCCTCAGTTGGGGGCGTGCAGGAGGCAGCAAATCAATGATTCTCTATCATTGATGTTTCTATCTTTCTATCCCTCTTCCTCTCTGAAATCAATTTTAAAAGTTAAAACAATAAAATAAAAAAGAATAAAATATTTGAACAACATGATTAAGAAATGATCTAATTATACCAATTATGCAGAATATACACTCTTTTCAAGAACACACAAAACATGGACAAAAATTAACCATATGGTCATTCAACAAATCACAAAAAAATATTAAAGGATATGAATGAACATATTCAGACTTAATATATCATGACTAAATCCATTAGTATATTAAAATAGATAAATATATAAAAATCAAATTGGGTGTATTCCAGGAAGTGAAGGCTGATTTTACATGCAAAATTGATTCATATAAACAATAATGGATTACAGAAGGAAAATGTATCAAAGGATTCAGGGAAAGTGTATTGGTAATAATTTAATCTTTATCCATGCTTAAAATCTATTGCAAATTAGGAATAGAGGAAACCCTTAATCTGATATAGAACATCTACAAAATACCTACAGTGGACATCATTCTTCTGCTGAAACACTGAAGTTCTTTCTTTGGAGTCAGCACATAACAAGGGTGTCTGTTATCACCACTTCTCATCAGCTCTATACTAGAAGTTCTAGCTAACACAGTAAGGTAAGAAGTGGAAAAGGAAAAGAAGAAAATATCAGATAATGTACCCAAAAACTGTGTACATAAAATCCAAATTTATTCAATCCAAATTAAGAAGAGAATTTAGCAAGGTAGCTGAATGCAAAATCAACATAACCAAACAGAGTCCACAATTTACAAGCAGCAATCAGAAAATTGAATTTTAGAAACATTACTTACAATAACATCAAAAACTATGAAATTTTTGGGTCTAAAGATGTGTAAGACTTCTGCAGAGAAAATTAAAATTTTGTATTGAAAGATGTAAAGAAAACTTTGTTTATATTCAGAAATTCTAAGAGTCAATATTTCAAAGCTTTCAGTACCCACTAAATTAATTATAGAGTTAATTCTAAACAAAACCACAGCTTTTTTTTTTAATATTAAGCTGATTCTTAAATGTATGTTTAAATGCAAATGGCTGACGTGGTTTAGTTTGTTGGGGAGTCCTCCCATGCACTGAAGAGACACAGATTCAGTTCCTGGTCAGGGACACATGCAGGAGCCAGCTTATTGATGTCTCTCTCTCTCTCTCTCTCTCTCTCTCTCTCTCTCCCCCTCCCTCCCTCCCTCCCTCCCCCCTCCCCCTCTCCCTCTCCCTCTTCCTTTCTCTCCTTTAAAATCAATAAAAACATACCCTCAGTGAAAATTCTTTTAAATCCCTTTTTAAAATAATCCTATATAATAAAGAGGTATATGCAAATTGACCCTCACACCCTCTCAAGATGGCTGCCTACAACTAGGCCAGCAGAGGGGTTAGTGAGAGACGACCAAACAACTGAACAGAAGGCTGCGTGGGGTGACCAGGCCAGTTAGGGGTGACCAGGCCGGCAAGGAGAGTGCAATTGGGGATGACCAGGTCAGCAGGGGGGCAGTGAGGGGTAACTAGGCCAGTGGGGGGGGGGGGGGTAATTGGGCGTGACCAGGCCAATGGGGGGTCAGTTGGGTCCCGTATTAGAGAGGGTGCAGGCTAGGCTGAGGGGACCCCCCTCCCCATGCATGAATTTCATACACCAGGCCTCTAGTAATAACATAAATGCAAGTGGCCAAGAAAAGCCAATACCCTCTTGAAGATGAAGGAAAACATGGGACGATTGCTTTTGTCAAATATTAAAACTTTGATAATTCTGTGACTAGACTGATTGAAAGGAAGAAACAGACCCCACATTTGAAGGACTTGATAAAGGAGAAAGAAGGACTTTCCAACAATGGCACCAGGGCCACTGGACCCCTCTAAAAACTGCAATCACATATACAAAAATCAATTCCAAAAGAATTAAAGACGTAAATATGAAATTAAAAATTATGAAGTTTTTAAAATATAATAGAAATAATGTCTTCGTGACCGCTAGGTGAAACTCAGCTTAAGGACAAAAGCAAACCAAAATCAAAGCAACTGGAAAGATGTCTTTGTCACATCCGTGTGTCTAAATCAGGAAGATAAGTCACAGTTGGGAGGACAGTGACCAGTTTAACTGGCACCCCAGGCATTGCAAAAAACCATAAAAACATTTCTGAAAGAAAACTCATGGAATACTCATACTGCTTTCTCATCTTTGCAAATTCTCCTCAATTAATTTGGAAATTTCCCTTGAATTCTTTTCATTTTCCTTTAATCCAAACTCTTTTTTTTTTTTTTTTTTTTGCCTCTCTCGGTGAAATGTTACTTTTTCATCCTTAGCTTCAGTTCTTCTCCCATCCTAGCCCACTCTAATTATTTTCATTTCACTTCTTTCTATAGAAAGTCTCAAAAATAGACATCCTTAAACATAAGACCTATGTTTATTCAATTTTTAGAACATAATATATACTCCTAGCAACATTTTTGAACTAAAAGAGACAATTCGTTTTGGAAATATTTCAAATATGGCTTAATATCCCTGCTGGGGTGCCTGGCCAGGCTGGGTGAGGGGCTGATGGCCATTTTCAGGCTGGCCATGCCCCCTGATGACCCAGGCTCCCAGCCTCTCTTTGAGCGGAGGCCAAGTGATTGGGAAGCTTGGCTTCCTCTGTCGCCAGGGGCAACTCAAGCCTCCTGCTCGCTCCAGCTTTATGGCCGTCACCATCTTTGTTGGGTTAATTTTCATACTTACTTCTGATTGGCTATTGGGTGTAGCAGAGTGATGGTCAATTTGCATGTTTATCTTTTATTAGTATAGATTATTGACTATATTCCCTCTGATACACTTTATATCTCCTTGACTAATTTTGTAACTGGCACTTTCTTACTTATTTCCTAATCCCTTTACCTTTTTAACCCATCTCTGCACCACCTCTCCCATATTTTCTATGCTGTACCTTATACCCCCTTGACTATTTTTATAACTAATTTGTACTTCTTAATTCCTTTAATTTTTTCACCCATCCCTCTAACCCATCCCCATCTGGCAACCATCAATTTGTTCTCTGTATCTATGAGTTTGTTTCTGCTTTGTTTTTTCTTTTTTGTTTTTTTTATTCCACAAATAAGTGAAATTATATATTATTTGTCTTTCTGTGTCTGAATTATTTCACTTAACATAATATACTCCATATATATCCATATTATCACAAATGGCAGGATTTTATTGTTTATATGGCTAAGTAATATTCCATTGTATATACGTACCACATCTTCTTTATCCACTTGCCTGTTGATGGACACTTGAGTTGCTTCCATTGCTTGGCTACTATAAACAATGCTACAATAAACATAGAGGTGCATATATCTTTTTGAATTTGTTCAGATAAATACCCAAGAATAGAATTGCTGGGTCATATGGTAGTTGTATTTTTAATTTTTGAGGAACCTCCATACTGTTTTTCCAGTGGCTGCACCAATTTACAATCCTACCAACAGTAGATGAGGATTCCCTTTTCTCTACATCTTCCCCAACCCTTACTCAGAGAAAAAAAATTTTTTAAACATATACAACAGGCATAGTTTTATGGGGGGGAGGGTGTGAACAAAAATCTATTCCCACGCTTTGCTTGAAAACTGATGTACTGGAGAACAAACCTGAATGTTTGAGTTTTTAATATTTTTTTAAATTACTAAATAATATAACCATAAAGTAATCTAAATAGAGTTACACTTGCACCTTCAATATTTCTCCCTTATAATTATTTTTCTTTTGCCACCCCAGAGAAAGGAACTAGTAAAAATGTTCATATCAAGCCCTAGTCAGTTTTGCTCAGTGGATATATTGAGCGTCGGCCTGCGAACTGAAAGTTCTGGGTTCAGTTCCGGTCAAGGGCACATGCCCAGGTTGTAGGCTCAATCCCCAGTGGGGGATTTGCAGGAGGCAGCAAATGATTCTCTCTCATCGTGGATGATTTTCTCTCTCTCTCTTTCTCTCTCTCTCTCTCTCTCTCTCTCTCTCTCTCTCTCTCTCTCTCTCTCTCCCCACAGCCTAATTCTCTGAAATCAATAAAAATATATTTTTTTCAAAAAAGAATGTTCATATCCCACTCCCAACTTTGTGATAGAATCAAAGATTAAATAGAAAGTAGTTCTAACTAAAATAATTAGAGGGTTGTCATCATAATCAGACAGCAAAACTAATTTACCAACGATAAGCATTTAAGACCTAAGTTCTTGTCAATAACATGTGTCTCTTAAAACACTATTTTATTCTGTTTTATATAGATAGGAAAATACATACATTTCCACTACCTGTTAGTGTAGAAAAATGGATACTACCTCCATTCATTTTCTTAATTCTGTCTTTATTTTCTTCACCAAGAATGATAACTGCGCCTAGAAAAACAGACACACATAAAAATGTATTCATATAGACATTTATCTCACCTCAAGTATAAAGTCCAGATTTTAAAATTGCAGTTACCTCAGATGATTACCAAAATGGAGGTGTAATGATATACTACTTGTATAATTATTGATGCACCTTTTTATACATTCACTTTTTTTATTGAACTGATTATTTTATATGCATTGATGAGCATAATTGTAATTAGTTGTCTAGTTTGGTAAATGAGTATCTAGGATAATTTATGAATGCTTCTAATTTTCAGTTCGAAGTTGACATTTTGATGTTGACTTGAGCAGTTTACATTTCTTGCTGAATATATTTGTTAACTCACATTTACAATGAAGAATTTAGCTACAGATATTGATAAACATGAAGGTAAGCCTGGAGTTTATTCATTCAGTATTTCTTTTCTTCAAATTGTAGTGAGCTTCTACTGCCTAAGAAGGACTTTCCAGCGTAGAAAGGAATTCCTAAAAATATTCTGATTCCCTCACATTAAATTTATTAAAACTATAATTTCTTTGAAAGCTTTAAGGTCAATGGATAAATCTTGTTACTTTATAACTCTCACAAGTTTTGTATAAAAAATAGCAATCACTTCAATTGGCTCCTTTATTAGTATTTCTATGAACTTTTCTTACCTGACCAGATCACCTTTAAACATTTAACATTAATTAGAAAATTCATTAAATTCCCTTAGACATTTAAACTCTAATTACAAATTTAATGCATATGGTTCTATCACATACTTCAAACACCTAAGAAATATCGTGGGTCTGGTTCACCAGTAGCATCCCCTGAGACAAGAATTCATGTAAAAGTGACTTATTAGAAGAAAGAAAAACTAGTATAGAGTATGAGGGGTGAAAAATTAGGGCTAGAAAAAGAAGGAGGCCATGGAAGGGTGCAGTACCAAGTCTGACTCTGACCCACACAGCAGCTCTGGTCACCACATAGTTCACTCTTTAGAGCTGTTATAATTAGCTGCAAAAAAGCTGGAATATTTATACCCCCATACCCATTAGTGATTGGTCAAAGTCTAAGCCTAGTGGAACAAAAATTCAAATGCTTCCAGCTTGGCGACCTGAGGGCAGCCTGCCCACAAAGATGTGGACCCCGACCATTGACATGAAAGTGTCCAGGAGCCTGACCACACAAACATCAAAGTGATGCGCGGGGATGTGGTAGAGCCCTGTCCACCCTCTACACCACTCACATCCAGATGAGCTCCCGCAATTCACTCCACTAATCCTCCAGGTGATGGTCAGTCACAGTTTCTAGAATAAAAGAGTTTCAAGAAAGGGTTTGTGGAGTGAGCTCCCCCTGTTTGGACTTGATTTTCCTCTCCCTCTGCTCTCTGAACAGATTCTCCTCACTCTAGGCCAGGGTTTGTCTCCTGAGGTACCCCAGACTGTCATCTCCACTGGGAGCAGATCTCATCCTGAAGTATTTTACATGACCTCAGCCCTCCTAGGTAGTTTGAATCCATAGAGTGCTCCTACAATGACTTTTATGGACTCAGAGCCTGTCTTCAGTGTGAAACTCCACCCAATTCTGAAAAATATAAAACACTTAACTGTGTCATCCAAATGTTGCCTGGCTTCACTGCCTGGATATAGACAATGGAAATGAGGTAACATTAGCTTTTAATGCCCCAATTCTAATACCTAGGGCCTTTTACCAGGCTTCCTTTCCCAGGTATTTCTGAGAATCTACAAAGAATAATGAATGACACGTCCCACAAATCTGTACAGTTTGAAGTTTGCTGCCTTGACCCAGGACCTGGCTTTGAACAGACAGCCATTGTCCACTTCCTTCTCTATCAAATCTGGTTACACTTCCTTCACTTCTTCTGCATTCCCACAATGCACTTTACTCCAAGCATTCGAATAGACCCTTCTTGAATTTCCCACAGTGATGGAAGAGACACAGCCTGTACATTTAATGAAATGTCTTTGGGAGCAAATGGCAGAAATCCCAACTGAAACTGACAAACCACAAAGGAAGTTTCTTGGTTCACATAACTGAACAAGTGCAGGCATATTCTTCGTTTGGGCATGGCTGGAGCAGAGACTCAAAGCATGTTCTCGGGACTCACACTTCCTTTCTCGGTTCTGTTTCATCGGTGTGCTTTCATCTCCAACTGGAGGCCCCAACAGCTCCAGGTTGGTTCATCCCAGTAGCCCAGAAAGTCCTGGGGCTGGCTCTGGCAGACCCAGCTTGAGTCCACAGACCAAGATCATATGCTCTGCCCTGGACCAATCATTATGGCCAGGGGTGCACAGCACGCTCATTCACCAGGTGTGAGTCAAATGAAGACCTGCGATGGGGCCGGCTTTGTCTGAAACCCAGGGAACAGGTGGGGAATCCAGCTGCCTAAAGAAAATTAAAGGTGCTGTTATCAGAAAAGGGAAAAATGAATATTGAGAAGGTGAAAACAATTTGTCCACCACCCTTTGGCACAATAGTAAAGGACAACAATACAGAAATCCTTGAAAACCACATTCTAGAAAATGCTGTTTTCAGAATGCATCAGCACAGGTCACTCCATGAAGGTCCCTACTCAACCAGGAGGCCCAGAGAAAGGCATCTCTCCGCAGGCTCTTCCAAGGGCAAGACCCACTGTCCCAGGACTTATGCCCCGCCCCAGGATTTACCTCCTTCCAGGATCATTGGTGGTGGGAACATGCACTCCCTTTAGGAAAACTTTAATTTCTGCCATTAATGTGGTCTGGCCATAGCATCCCAGCATGACATTCACGTCAAAACTCAGCAGTTCAAAATATATTTGATTTCAGAATCTGGCTTATTCAGTGTGGAATACCATCATGAGCAGGACACCAACACTTTAGGGTACATCAGGCTTAGCCCAACTGAGTCCCATTTCTTTTCCAGATGCAGATTAAGCCTGTCTGTCTTTCCTTTTCTCCAGATCTATGTCAACAGCTACTTATCTAGGAAATCATATCACCCTAAGAATGAGCAATAGAGGAGGAACCAAGATGGTGGCATAGGTAAACACCCATACTGCTGCCCTGTACAACAATTTCAAAACTACAACTAAAAAACAAAATGGACATCATTCAGAATCACCAGAGGGCTGGCTGAGTGGACATTCCACAAATAGAAGAAAAGATAAAAGGTCACTGAGACTCAGGGGAGCTTCGGAGGGCAGAGTTGCAGATACACGCAGTCAGAGGTGCAGAGCCACACACAAGCGGATAGGGCGGGTAGCTGCAAACCCGGCTGGTTTTCTCGAACTGGGAGGGTGACAAAGACGTCCCACTGCACAGAGCCCCAGTTCTGGATGAGTCTCAGGGAACCCAGACTAATATGGAGTGAAACTGGACAGTAAGGAGCAAGCACGCTGAAACTCAGGCACTGCAAAGGCACACGAGCTATGGGAGAGGGCTTATGGCTGGCTCTATCGTTCAGGAGGAAAAAACAAAACAAAACAAAACCACCGGACTACTTTGTTTTCCCGTTCCGGTTGAGACTTTGGGTGTCCAGACTCATTTGGGGAGAAACTAGACTGTCGACAGTGGGTAGAGCTCCAGACAGCATTCTCTCAGAGGTGCGTGCAGCCATTGCCACGTGACACTGAGACTCAGGAGCCGATAGGGTGGGGCTGACCAGAAACCAAGGCTGCCTGCTAAGCCTGGAGACTCCACCCCATCCAAGTTGAGCAGTGGATCTCCCAGCATAAACACAGCTGATCCTCACAGCCAATTGGCCTGGAGGTCAACCCCTCCCAGCGATACCAACAACAAACTAGACTTAACTACAATAAGACAGTGCAGTCCATAAAGGGGTGCACCAAGAGTGTCCACCTCAGATAACGGGGGAGGCTGAGCCACTGTCCCCTAGAGGACACCTACCACACAAAGCTACTCGACCAACTGAGAAAAGCAGCCAAAATGTGGAGACAAGGTAACAAATTACATGTGAAATAAATGGAGGGAAAAAGAATGACTGAACATAGAGTTCAAAACCACAGTTATAGGTTTTTCAAGAGGCTCCTAGAAAAAGCTGATAAATTTAATGAGACGCTTGAGGATGTGAGCAAGACCCTCAAGGATATGAGCAAGATCCTCAAGAATATGAATAAGACTCTGGAAGATATGAAAAAGGACCAACTAGAAATTAAGCATACACTGACTGAAATAAAAAATATTATACAGAGACCTAAAAGCAGACTAGAGGACTGCAAGAATCAAGTCAAAGATTTGAAATACAAAGAAGCAAAAATCACTCAGCTGGAAAAGCAAGAAGCAAAACAAATCAAAAAAATTCAAACTAGTGTAAAGAGCCTCTGGGACAACCTCAAGCATACCAACATCCGAATTATGGGGGTGCCATAAAAAGAGAGAGAGCAAGATACTGAAAACCTATTTGAAGAAATAGTGACCAAAATTTTCCCCCACCTGATAAAAGAAATAGACTTAAAAGTCCAGGAAGTGCACTGAACCCCAAACAAAAGGAATCCAAAGAGGACCACACCAAGACACATCATAATTAAAATGCCAAGAGCAGAAGATAAAATATTAAAAGCAGCAAAAGAAAAACAGTTATCTAAAAGGGAGCACCCATATGATTGTCAGCTGATTTCTCAACAGAAACTATGCAGGCCAGATGGGAGTGGAAAAAAAATATTCAAAGTGATGAATAACAAGAACCTACAACCAAGATTACTCTACCCAGCAAAGCTATCATTCAGATTTGAAGGTCAGATAAAGTGCTTCACAGATAAGAAAAAGCTAAAGGAGTTCATCAACACCAAACCAGTATTATATGAAATGCTGAAAGGTATTCTTTAAGAAGAGGAAGAAGAAAAAGGTAAAAATAAAAATTATGAACAACAAATACACATCTATCAACAAGTGAATCTAAAAATCAAGGGAATTAAAAATCTGATGAACAGAATAAACTGGTGAATATAATAGAATCAGGGGCATAGAAAGGAAGTGGACTGACAATTCAAGGAGGAAAGGGGTTCGGGGGTTCAGGAAGAGACTGGACAAAAAGTGTACACCTATGGATGAGGACAGTGGTGGGAGGTAAGGGCAGAGGGTAGGGTGGGTACCCGGGGGAGTGGATCCATGGGAGGGAAAAAAAAAAGCAACATTGTAATAATCTAAACAATAAAGATTTATTAAATAAAAATAAAAAAAGAATAAGCAATAAGTTACTGGTCTGGAATTGTTTGAATAAAGGAGTTCAGGGGGACAGTTCACTTGAAGCACTTAGCACTTAAGAGCTCAAGATACCACTAAGTATCAACCATTTAAATTGTGATAAAAATATTCCAGGCAGGGGTTACTGCTCTGATAGAGACTGATGAATGTAATGTTCCTGGTGGGAAAGTCCTCCATTAGAAGAGTGGAAGAGAAGGAGGGAGAGGAAGAAAGCCTCAAGGGTGTCAAGAGAAAGATGGACACACAGCAGCTGCCCCACTACTCCTAGGAGGACCTCCTCCCAGAGCTCCAAGGCAGCTGTGGTCAGCCTCCAGGAGGTCCCCACAGCCAATGCCCAGAATAGAAACAGGGCTGTTTAGGGCCCTCTAATCCCACTGGGCAGCAGGACCATGCAGCTTCCCACAATGCCGCTGCCCTTCATACAATTAAGGTCCCTAAGGAAAGGGGCCCAAATATCTCTAGCAACACTGGGCTTGCATTTGGGGGTGTCTAAGTCAGGTGTCAGTGTCTCAGGGACTGCTGAAAACTTGCTTCTGAAATTGTCCCCTGGACTCTTGAGATTAAGTGCCTCAGTATAAAGCAGTGATAATAAACATTTTTATAGGAGCCTTTAACACAAAGCACAGATCAAAGTTATATTTTATTCATAACTAGGTTAATTACAATGGTATCAGTTTCATCCCCAGGGTGACCAACTGTGTCACTCCTTCGCTCAGCTCCAGGAAATTCTTTGGAATAACTTCTAGAAACTTCTGATTGACTACCATCTAAGTCCACTGGTCTTGACCAAGCTTTATGTGTTCCTAGCTTAATGTGTATCCTTTTTAGAGGCAGGTTAGGAAATAACACCACAAGGTTTGTCCATTGCCCTGAAGGCCTAAGACAGAGAAGCAAACAGGCAAAAGTGGAGTCAGCATTCTCACCTGCAGGTACAAGCTTCCACACCAAGTTCTTGGACTTCAGCTCCCCCAGCCCTGCTCCAGGTCATCCTTCTCCCCGACACCCACAGAAATATTTGCAGAAAAAAATCTCCCCTCCCCCTCCCTGAAGGGTAGGATTGAGCTCATTAAACTTTCTCCCAGCAGTATACAATGTAATACAAGGGATTCTGGTAGGTGGAAAAAAATCTCCAATTCTTTGTTTCCTCAAATGGCCTTAGGACATGTATGCTAATTAAGCTCAGGTCTCCCATAATTCCCCAAGCTGCAAACTCAGTTTTCCAAATGAGCCCACATCTTTCCAGGCATTTCTTGTCTAACCTATTTGGCACTGCCCAGAAGTTCTAACGTTTTTGCCACTTTAACTAATCCTAAAGGATTAAATCACAGGGCATGCTCTTCCTGCCAACAACCAGTGATTTATAAAAAAAAGACTTCCAATCCATGGGCTAAGCCCATCCCTGGTGATTTATGAAACTGTCAGTCTACGTGGAGACTCTTCCATTAACTCCTCATAATTATAAGAGCAACAAGAGAGAGGAAAACATTCAATAAGTGGCAATCCCAATTTGTACAGCTTGTATTTTTGTATTTGTGATATGAGTCTACACAAGAACCAAAAAAAAAAAAAAAAAAAACGAAGCATAACTGATATTTTTCAGGATGGTATCCCCAATATTTTATTTTTGATTTTTGGTTTAGTAAATTCCCAACCACTTTTTCTTGCAAAAAAAAAAAAAAAAAGTTTCTCATTATGACCTGAAGGTTATAGATCATCTCCTCTAGGTGTTAGTCAGTTCTGGCCATACGGTGAGGATGAGGTAATTCATTCTTACTTTACAGTGACTGCCCTTAATGACATTTTTAGTAGTCACATTAGTCCTTCTGTTTATCTGGGTTCCTAAGAGCTGCAGGCAACGTGATTTGAATTACATGGAGGATGCACTCAGCTGACTTTCTGTAAATTCGATTTAGGATTCTAATCTGAGAAGACAAGAGCAGGTGGGATAACCAGCCGAGCCCAGGGAGCTGCCCATGATACCGGCCCCCACCAGCCCCTCTTTCACCTCCAGTTTGCTCCAGGCATTTCATATTTAGCTGTGACCTCATCGGTGGTCATGCCAGTCTGGCAGTGAGGAGCCAGGCGCCCATCCTGTTTCCGAACCCTGCAGTGGCCTCTGGAGAGAGTCTCAGTTTCATTTGCTGGTGGGAATGGTTTGCTGCCCTCCTTGACAGTGTCCCGGAGAGCCATTACTTTTTCAAATTCAAGTGGGAGTTGAGAAGCCCCAGCCCTGAAGAGTGTCCCCAGCCCTCGATGTGAATGTGAAGAGCTGGTTCCCTGGGGGAAGGCACAGAGAGAAGGAGAGGGAAGGGGAGGAGGGGAGAGGGGGAGGGGTTTGCTGGCCTAAAGAGCCCAGGAATCTCCTCACAAAGCAGCCTTCTGGGTAGTCTTTTGTTTGACCCCTGAGTCATGTTGACTTAAACTTTTCCAGCATAAAAATTGTGTATTTCTAACCACTTGGGGAGGACCAGTCCTGTTCTGTGCTCTTCTCTATTCTGGAGCCCGGGCTTGACTCCCAGACGAGGTCCTGCCCTGGAGAGACGTCAGTGGGAGGCCTGGGTCTCGGGCACCCTTTGGTGCAGAGCCAAGAGCCTTCCTTACACAGACCCTGCACCGGTTCTTAATCCCTGGCCTGGCTCTTCTCGGTGAAGACCCGGACCGCTGGCATCTCGTTACCCTCCAGCTCTGCCACGCCTGGCTCCCCAGACGTCTCCCTCCTGCTGGGTGTGCATTTTTGGTGGAAATATGAGAGCCCCTCTTTGAATTTGTCTCGGTCTCAGGTGTTTAGTTCCATTGGGACCCCAGGCTTCCTCATTTAACTTCCTGCCCCTAATTTGCTTTCTTCCCATTTTCCATATACTGGATCATTCCAATTGCCCACCCTCTCTGCCTGTGGCATAGTACCCAAAACTGGCACATGCCAGGGGCTCAGGGTATTTTCTGGGCCAGTCAGTAGAGGGCAGAATAGGGCTTAAAGTCCTTCCCCTGGGGACAGCTGCATGAACTGAAGAGTCAGCAAGAGGGTGATATGTGCCTGCTGGTGCAGGTTCAGCTACAGGTGTGCCACGATCGGTCTGCTCCCAGTGTCAGGGAAGTCCTATTTAGCATCAAAAGATGGGGGCAGGAGAAGGGGGAAACATCTCTGAGGCTAGGGGCATTTTTATGTGAATCAATAAAATTAATTTTTGAACTATGAATATGAATAATTAAATGACATATACATGTTTAAAGGAAGATGAGAAAAGATTATCACTGCACAATCCTATCTTTTGAAGGAGTCTGCAAGTGGATGGGTGGAGCATAGGGTAGTTCTGATTTAAACTTAACTAAATCACTGGAATAGACACCAAAGTCTTAACAATAGTTGTCTCTGGATGGCACTCCGGGACCTATATGATTTTTTTCAAAATTTAAAATATTCTGAATTTTTTAAGTAAAGGAATATATATACACTGGTTCATAGTAAGACATTTTTCATTGAGTTTTATTTAAAATGGTAATTTAAAGTCAAGATAACTCAGTATGTTTTTCCTCTGACTCACGTCAAATACTTTTGGAGAAGGCTGAGTGTGAAGCCAGTGTCGGGGGAAGAGCCTGCTTGGAAGGGAAGATGAAAAGAGGAAGTCCGAGCTGGGACCAAGTGGAAAGGGAGGAGCCAAGAGAGATGTCAGCTGGAAATGAAGTCAGAGGAAAGACTGGGCCAACTTCCCAGCAAGGGTGAGCTGAGCTGATAGCTGAGTGCAAAGCAATCCAGTTATCACTTGATTTGCTTGGAGAAGGTAGATAAGAGTTTGTAGGGAGGGTGGATTTATAATCCACCCACATACATGGTTTAGGGAAAGTGTGATGGACTTTAAGGTGTGAGGCATATCCTTAGAGATTAGGATTTGGCATGACCACCTTGGGACATTTGTCTTCTCCAAAGAAAGATGACAGCTCTGTGTGTGTTGTGGTTCGGGAACCTCTCCGCTGCATGTGCAAGGACAGAGAGGGGGAAGGGCAGGTCAGGACTCTGACCCCAGAAGGTCATGGAAGTCCCAGCCACAGAAGGATGAGAACCAGGGTTCAAACTTAATAGTTTCTGAACATCCATCAGGTCACTCTTGTTTGTTTAGTTGGTTAGTTGTTTACCTGCTTGCTTGCCCTTTTTTTTTTTTTTAACCTACTTGACTACTTTACCTTTCCTTATACTTGATTAAATTTGGTATTATGAAAGGATGCTTTGGCTTAATCAGGTCCTGGCCATTAAAATTTTATCTTGTCACAAATTACCGAAAATACTGGCAAGAATTAGCAACTACAAAATGACAATATGTGTGTGCCACTTATAGCTTTTCCGCCCAATAGATTTTACATTAACTTCCAATATTCCAGAGTTACAGTCTCTATTCTGTGGTTGATGCATTTGAGTTGAAAATAAAAGAATTCACTTCTTCACAGGAATGTAGACTTTTAAAATATATTTTTTAAATTAACAAACTATTTTTAGAGTGTTTTAGATTCACAGCAAAACTGAGCAGAAGGTACAGAGATTCCCTGTATAGCCTCTGGCCCCTAACTGCACAGTCTCCCCCATAATCAGCATCCCCAGCCAGAGTGAAACATTGGTTACAATTGGTGAATCTACATGGCACATCATCATCACCCAAAGTGTATGGCTTACATTAGGCTTCACTCTTGATGCTGTACATTCTATATGTTTGGACAGGACAGATGTAGGATGACATTACCCATCGTTACAATATCATACAGTGTAGTTTCACTGCCCTAAAAATCCTCTGTATTTTGCCTATCTCAGTAACTACTGGTAACTACTGGCATTTTTTGCCTTCTCCAAAGTGTTGCCTTTTCCAGAATGTCATAGAGTTGACATCACACAGTACTTAGCCTTTTCAGGTTAGATTATATCACTTAGTAATATATATTTAAAGTTTCCTCTTTATCTTTTCATGGCTTGATTCTGCATTTCTTTTTAGCGCTATGATGTATAATATCCCATTGTCTGATGGACCACAGTTTATCCAATCAAGGGACATCTTGATAGCTTCAAATTTGGGCAATTATGAATAGAGCTGCTGTAAATATCCATGTGCAGGTTTTTGTATGGACATGAGTTTTCAGTTTTGGGGGGGTAAATGCTAAGGAGTGTAATTGCTGAATTCTATGAATGATAATAATATATATTTTTTACAAAATGGTGTTTAATCTCAATTTAAATATTTTCTAAGTTTACTTTAAAGTATTTTAAACAAAAAGGCATAAAATAACAAAACCAGAACCTTTATACCCACTACCTAGTAATGTACCTGTCTAGTCCTTCCCAATCTTCTCTTTCCTCCCCAAGAAGTAACCATCATTCTGAATTTGTAGTTGATTCTTCACTTGTATTTCTTATACTTTTACTGCTTATATACGTATGTATTGCTAAACATGACTCAGTACTTTTTGCATGTGTTTAACTTTATATAAATGGAATTATACATGTATCTTTTGTAGTTTGTCTTCCTTCCCTGCCCACCAATACTAGGCTTATAAAACTCAGTCATACTGAAATAACACATACATTGTTTCTATATCTTGACTATTGTAAATGATACTGCAGTGAGCATGGGGGTGCATGTATCTCTTTGAATTCATGTTTTGGATTTCTTCAGATAAATACAAAAAGTGGAATTGTGGTAGTTCTGTTTTTCTTTTCTTCTTCTCCTCCTCCTCCTCCTCCTCCTCCTCCTCCTCCTCCTCCTCCTCCTCCTCCTCCTTCTTCTTCTTCTTCTTCTCCTTTTTTTTTTTTTTGAGAAGCCATACTGTTTTCCATAGTGTCTGCACCAATTTGCAGTCTCACCAACATTAGATGAGGATTCCCTTTTCCCCACATCCTAATCAACACTTGTTTGTTAAATTGATTATAGCCATTCTGGCAGGTGTGAGATAACATCTTATTGTGATTTTAATTTGCATTTCTCTGATGATTAGTGATGTTGAATGTCTGTATTTCTATTAATCATATATTTGTCCTCTTTGGATAAATGTCTGTTCAAGTCCTCAGCCCATATTTTATTGAATTTTGTGTGTGTGTGTGTGTGTGTGTTATGTTGTGTGAGTTCCTTATATTTTTTGGATATTAACCCCTTATTCGATGTATCATTGACAAATATCTTCCTCCATTCAGTAGGTTGTCTTTTTGTTTCGTTGATAGTTTTCTTTGTTGTAGAAAAACGTTTTAGTTTGATGTAGTCCCGTTTGTATGTTTTTATATGTTTTTCTTCTTTTGTTTCCCATGCCTGGAGAGACATATTGCTAAATGCGATGTTAAAGAATTTCCTGCCTATATTTTCTTCTAGGAGTTTTATAGTTTCAGGTACTACATTTAGCCTTTTTAAGTTTATTTTATATATATTGTAAGAAAGTGATTTAGTTTAATTTTTTACATGGATCTTTCCAGTTTTCCCAACACTGTTTATTGAAGAAACTGTCTTTACCCCATTGTATATTCTTGACTCCTTTGTCATAGATTAGTTGAAATATAAACATAGGTTTATTTCTGGGTTCTCTATTCTGTTCCATTGATCTATGTGTCTGTTTTTATACCAGTACCATGCTTTTTTGATAACTATATCTTTATAATATAGCTTGATATCAGGTAGCATGAAACTCTGACTTTGTTCTTTTTTAATTGTTTTGGCACTTTGGGGTCTTTTGTGGTTCCATATAAATTTTAGGATTATTTGTTCTAGTTTTGTGAAAAATGACATTGGCATTTTTATAGGGATTGCTTTGAATCTGTAAATTGCTTTGGGTAGTATGGACATTTTAATATTAATTTTTCCTATCTATAAACATGTATATATTTCCATTTATGTGTCTCTTATTTGATTTCTTTCTTCAATATCTTATAGTTTTCTGAATAAAGGTCTTTTACTTTCTTGGTTAAATTAATCCTATATATTTTATTCCTAGGTATTTTATTATTTTTGATAAAATTATAAATGTGGTTATTTTCTTAATATCTCTTTCTGATAGTTTTTTATTGGTGTATAAAAATGCAACTAATTTCTGAAGGTTAATTTTGTATCCTGCTACTGAATTCATTTATTCTAATAACTTTTTGGTGAGATCTTTAGGGTTTTATATATATAATATGTTATCTACATATCCTTCTGGATATTTCCACTTATTAGCTACCAATAAATGTAACTTTTGTCTGTCACCATATAAAAGCATATCAACTTTCAATATTTCTTTAATTGTACTTAGAATGTCTCTTCTTATGTTTCTAAGTTTTCTTACTCATTTGTTAAAGTTTTTATTGAATTTTAGAGAGAGAGGAGGGGAGATGGGGATAGAAACATTGATGGCTGCCATCTGCCCTGAGAGTCAAGCCTGCAACCTGGGCATGTGCCTGATGGGGAATAAAACCCAGACCTTTTGGTGCATGGGACAACTCCCAGTCAACTAAGCCCCACCAACCGGGACTATGGTTTCTCTTATTTCCTGGCTCTTAGCCCCTAGTTCTCTCCTTTTCCCAGTAAATCTTATATTTTTTATGCTTTTTTTTTTTCATTTTTTAGCCACAGGTGACCCAAATAAAATTACCATCAGTCCTAGTTCCAGTGTAGCATGTCCCAAAGGTCTTTCCAGAAATTCTGTTAACAACTAGCCCCTTCCCCTTGACTGCTGAATGCCTCTAGTAGTCACTCTACACAGACCTTAATTTACGCCAGAGCTGGTTTTATTTCCCATCAAAATTGCAAGGAAAGGCAAAATCAATCTCACTGTGGATTTGGCCTGTCAATTTATGACATAAATAGCCCTATTTCCTCCCTATTATGAAGCTTCAAGTTCTGCTAAGACTTCTGAGTAGAAGGCCCCTCTGGACTTTGCTTTGAAAAATACTGTTGCCCGGCCAGTGTGGCTCAGTGGTTGAGCATTGACCTATGAACCAGGAGGTCCCGGTTCCATTCCCAGTCAGGGCACATGCCCAAGTTGCAGGCTCCATCCTCAGTCTAGGGCATGCAAGAAAGAATTGGTCAATGATTCTCTCTCATCATTGATGTTTCTCTCCCTCTCCCTTCCTCTCTGAAAGCAATAAAAATATTCTTTTTTAAAGTAAAGAAAAACACTGTTGTTGTTCTACCCTGAATCCAGAGCTTACGGGCTTGGGGCTCATTCTTACCTTGAAGAAACCAAGCGTTTCTTGTGTGTATGGAAAAGAAAACATATTGAACATTTTGGAGACACTATTTCAAAAAAAAATTTAGGTTCAATGTAATGGGCAAGAGACAGCACATAAACAGAATCACAGGGTGAATGCAAAATAAACTCCCACTGTCCAGAGGACTAGCTATTATAAAATGATATATGATGTTCAGGCTTGCCAGAGGCTCTCTGGTATAAACCATTCTTGCATTCCTGGGCACAGAGTGAGTCTAAACATTCCGAAGACTATTTAATTATATTTTGGCTCCTATAAAAGAAGAATCTAAGAGGAAAACAATGGCAGGGTATGTGTGCCTGCTTTTAGATACAGAGCAACAGAAAACCCAGCTCAAAGGTCTTTGCAGAAAGGTCAATACCTTTATTCTCAGAGGGAGAAGTCCAGCGATAAAGCAGGCTTCAGGTTGCCCTCCATATTAGCAAAGGCCCCATTTTTTGAATCCCTGCTTTGCAATTCACAGTGGTGTCTTCATCTGGAAGCTGGATCTTCTCCTCCTAGTCATAAAGTAACTGCCAGGAACAACTGTAGTGTCTCTCGGAAGAGGAAGGATTGTATTGAATGTCACAGCAACCACTCTTCAAGGCTCTGTACCCAGACCTTGGTCATGTGTTCACTCCTAAACCAAATCCTGGCAAGAGAAAAGGCATTGCCCTTACATTAACTCTAGTGGGGTCGAGGGTGGGAAGGGGCAAGGTTCCCTTCTGATACATGGCTGCACAGGGGGCAGGAGAGTCTAGAACCAAATCAGGGCCCTATTGGAAGAAGAGGGAGAGCTGCTGAGTAGGCCATGAGCAATGTCCCCCACCTGGAGTTTTCCCTGAACAAGAGCATTAAATGGCTACTTTAACAATGGAAAGACATCAAGGACCTTTCTGATGAACAGCTTTCAAGAAGCCTAGATAATTCCTCCTCCTAAATCCATTTGTCCATCAACTTTAATCTAAGGTGCTGTGTTGCATCAAGGCTCCATGCAGGTCTTACAGAGGGGCAAATGGGAAGAAAAATGGTCCTACCTCAAGAGTTTATTAAACAGTGAGAACCATACGGCATGTCTATAAGTAGCAATAATAGCTAAAACCTCTTTGTGGAAATTGAGTTTCCAAAAGGACTTCCAGCCCTAGCTGGTTTGGCCAGTGGATAGAACATCAGGGTCAAGGGTTCGATTCCAGTCACAGGTACCTCAGTTGCAGGCTCCATCCCTGGCCCTGGTCGGGGTGTGTGCAGGAGGGAACCAACTGATGTGACAGTCTCACACTGATGTTTCTCTCTGTCTCTCCCCTTTCCTTCCACTCTCTAGAATCAATGGAGAAATATCCTCAGGTAAGGATTAACAAAAAGAAAAAAAGGACTTCCAAGGAGAAGTCCTTGGAAAAAAGTTTAAAAATATGATGAGAGAATTCTCTGCTCTGTGTGCATGTGGGTGTGTGTGTAAATTTCTCCCTCACCCTCACAAATGGGGGAAATGTCTAACTTGCAACTCTAAGACTATACTAGTTATTATCCTCTGGCTCTATCATATACTCTCCACTCTTCTCCATCTTGTTCCGTAACCCAGAGGCTGGCCTTTGTGGACTGTGTCAGCCAGGTCCCCGGGCTTCTAGCTTTCAATTGGTTTCAGCTAAAGACACAGGCAGCAGATACAGAGCTGGAGGTACTACTATTCCTCCAGCTTCCTCCTTGCTTCACTGTGGGTTGGCAAAGGCCACATACTTTTACTAAAAGTCACGGCTTCCCTTGAGCAGCCTTTTCCCTATAACTAATTTCTGGTAATTGTTCCCTGCCTGTTAAGCAAGCTGTAATGGCAGCTTCCCAGCATGCCTAGCCCTGCATGCTCTGTCATCATTTCTTGGCTTCCCTTAATACTGTCAACACCTTTGTATAAAAGTCCCTACATTAGCTCTGCCCACCACTCATTCTTAATATCCCATTTGCTTCCTGCCAGGACCGTAACTTCATAGTCAACTGAAGTTAGCCAGTGATTTTTTTTTAATCTCCTTTGTCTACTGTTTTCTTATTTCTTGATTCTGAGTGTCTTATTTCCTCATCTTCAAAACATTGCATTAATAATAAACTTTCTGAGAGAACCAAGATGGCAGCATAGGTAAACACCTATTGTTCTGCCCCGCGCAACAATTCAAAAACTACAACATAACAACAAAACAAACATCACCCAGAATCACCAGAAAGCTGGCTGAGTGAAAACTCCACAAATAAAAGTAAAGGTGGGACACTGAGACTCAGAAGAGCGGCAGGAGTGCAGCCTTGAAAACGGAAACAGGTTAGGAGCCGTCCTGGTCGCGCTCGCGGGCTGTAGGACTGGAGCAGCAACCCTAGCTGGATTTCGCCAACGGGGAGGGCGGAGACGTCCCACTGCACAGATTCCCCAGTGCCAGGCGAGGTCCGAGGTCCGGGGGATGCACCCTGAAGCCGGGCGAGGCAGAGGTCTCCTAGTCTGAGGAGAAACCGGGTAGCTGGGAAAAGTTTGCGCGCAAGTGTCGCACAAACCTGAGACTTGCGCCCTGGAAACTTGTCTCCTGGTCTCGGAAACCACCTATTTTACAACCCTGGGCTAGACTTTGGGTGTGCAGACTCATTTGGGGAGATGCAGAGTTGTCTGGCAAGGGGAAGAGACCAGCGGCTTTCTCGTGGAGGTGCCTGCAGTCATCCCCTTCCAACAGAGACCCGTGTGCGTGAGCGCCGTGTAGGATGTAGCTGACACTGAAGCTGCCTGCGCAGCTCAGAGACTCCGCCCATCCAACCTGAACAGAGTCTCCCTTCACAGCCAATTGGCCTGGAGATCAAACCCTCCTAGGGCTAACAACAACAAGCTGGGTTTAAATTCAAAAATACTGTACAACCCATAAAGGATTGCAGTAAGAGTACCCATCTCAAATAACTGGGAAGGCTGTGCCACTGACCCATAGAGGACATCTACCACATAAAGCAGCCACCATGCAGAGACATGGAAAGAAATCAGGTGTGAAAGAAATGGAGGAGAAAAGACGACAAGACATAAAGTTCAAAACCACGGTTATAAGGCTTTTCAAGAGGCTCCTACAAAAGGCCAATGAACTTAATGAGAACTACGAGGAAATAAACAAGACCAACCAGGAAATGAATGAGACTTATAAGGAAATGAATGAGACCCTCAAGGAAATGAACAAGACCTCTGAGGATATGAACCAGACCCTCACAGATATGAAAAAGGACCAACTAGAAATCAAGCATACACAGACTGAAATAAAAAATATTACACAAAGTCCTAAAAGCAGTCCAGAGGGCCACAAGAACCAAGTCAAAGATTTGAAATACAAAGAAGCAAAATCCACTCGGCTGGAAAAGCAACAAACAAAAAGAATCCAGATAATTGAAGATAGTGTAAGGGGCCTCTGGGACAACCTCAAGCAAGCCAACATCCGAATTATTGGGGTGCCAGAAAAAGAGAGAGAGCAAATTAATGAAAACCTACTTGAAGAAATAGTGACTGAAAACTTCCCACACCTGGTGAAAGAAACTGACTTAAAAGCCCAAGAAGTACACAGAACCCCAAAATATAGAAATATAAAGAGGACCACACCAAGACATATCATAATTAAAATGCCAAGAGCAAAAGATAAAGAGAGAATATTAAAAGCAGCAAGAGAAAAACAGTTGGTTACCTACAGGGGAGCACCCATACGATTGTCAGCGGATTTCTCAACAGAAACGATGTAGGCCAGACGGGAGTGGCAAGAAATATTCACAATAATGAATAGCAAGAATCTACAACCAAGATTACTCTATCCAGCAAAGTTATCATTCAGAATTGAAGGTCAGATAAAGTGCTTCCCAGATAAGAAAAAGCTAAAGGAGTTCATCACCACCAAACCAATATTATATGAAATGCTGAAAGATATTCTTTAAGAAGAGGAAGAAGAAAAAGTTAAAAATATAAATTATGAACAACAAATACACATCTATCAACAAATGAACATAAAAATCAAGTGAATTGATAGGCTGATGAACAGGATAAACTGGTGAATATAACAGAAACATGGACACAGAGAGGGAATGGTCTGACAATTCTTGGAGAGAAAAGGGTTGTGGGAAGTACAGCAAGAGACTGGACAGAAATCTTGCAACAATGGGAGAGGACAGTGGGGAGGGGTAGGTGAGGGTGGAGGGTGGGATAGGTACAGGGTGGAGGGGACATATAGGGGGATAAAAAAGGAGAAACAATGTAATTAATAAACTGAACAATAAAGATAAATAAATAAATAAATAAATAAATAATAGTAAACTTCCTACCTGGCTGGCGTAGCTCAGTAGTTGATCATCGACCTCTGAGCCAGGAGGTCACAGTTCAATTCCCAGTCAGGGCACATACCAGATTGTGGGCTTGATCCCCAGTGGGCATGATGCAGGAGGCAGCTGATCAATGATTCTCTCTCATCATTGATGTTTCTCTCTCTCTCTCTTTCTCTTTCTCTCTCTCTCTTTCTCTTTCTCTCTCTCTCTCTCTCTTCCTTCTTCTTCTTCTTCTTCTTCTTCTTCTTCTTCTTCTTCTTCTTCTTCTCCCTTCCTCTCTGAAATCAATAAAAATATATTTTAAAAATAATAGTAAACTTCCCATAAGACCTATACATTATAATTCTTTCACTTCTACTCTGAAGAGTTAGATGCATCTTTCAAAATGTTGGAATGGCACAAGTAGCAAACGAAAAATGAATGAAAGTTGAACTTCATGAAAATTAAAAGCTTTGGGGCTGCAGAGAGTATCATTAAGAAAGTGAAAAGGCAACCCAAAGGGTGGGAGAAAATATTTGCAAATCATGTATCTGATAAAGGACTTGTATCCAGAATACATAAAGAATTCTTACAACTCATTAAAAGATAAATAACTCAATTTTAAAATGGGAAGAGGTTATAAATAGACATTTCTCCAAAACGAATGGCCAATGAGCACATGAAGATATACTCAGCACCATTAGCCTTTGGGATATGCACATCAAAGCCAGAGTGAAGTACCACTTCATACTCCTAGCATGGCTAAAAGTTTAAAAATGGATATGAACAAATGTTGGCAAGGATGTGAAGAAAAAGGAACCCTCTTGCACTGTAAGTGGGAATGTAGAATGGTGCCAACGTTAAACATAATTACATATGACCCTGCAATTTCACTTCTTGGTATATGCTCTAAGGAAATGGAAATTTGTCCACACAGAAAGTTGTACATAAATATTCATAGCAGCATTATTAAAATAGCCAAAAAGTAGAAACAACCCAACTGATAAATGGATAAGTAAAATGTGGTATGTCCATAGGACAGACTGTTATTGGGCATAAATTAAATGAGGCACTGTTCCATGATGCAACTTGTATGAACCTTGAAAACATTATGCTAAGTCTGTGGTCGGCAAACTGTGGCTCCTGAGCCACATGCAGCTCTTTGGCCCCTTGAGTGTGGCTCTTCCACAAAATACCATGGCGCAGGTAAGTCTATTTTGAAGAAGTGGCATTAGAAGTTTAAGTTTAAAAATTTTGGCTCTCAAGAGAAATTTCAATCATTGTACTGTTGATATTTGGCTCTGTTGACTAATGAGTTTGCCTACCACTGTGCTAAGTGAAAGAATTCAGTCACAAAAGAACCACATATGATCTGATTCCATTTATATGAAATGTCCAGAATAGGCAAATGTAAAGAGATAGATAATAGATTAGTGGTTGCCTAGGGAGACATGGAGGGAATAGTGAGTGACCATTCATGTGTATAGGCATTCTTTTGGGGTAATAAAAAAGCTCTAAAATTGGCTCTGGTGCTGGAGACCCAGGTGTTCCTCTTAAAGGGCCGCCAACACATGAACTTACTCAGACTCTATTGCTCAGGGCTCTAGCATTGGGGTGGTGGCTTGAAAGGATCCAAGGACATTCAAGGAGAAACTGGATTGTCTGGCATCAGAACGAGAATTTGGGGGCAGCTTTCTCTGAGACAGAGGTGCTCATAGGGGTCATTATTCTTATACTGAGACATCTCCCATTGCAGAGCTGACTGGAAACCATATCTGAGTCTTCGTCAGCCTGGCTCACACTGTTCACTCTGCCCTGGTGATTCTGTGAGACCCCATTGCATCCAATTTGCAGCCCCACCCAAGCTGTTTGCAGCAGCTTTTCCATATGAATGGCCTGTACTGGCTCGGGCTTCAGATTTTGCTAAAATGTCTCAAGCAAGCAGCAGCTGGCATCAGTGTGCCCCAAACGTATCAATAAAAGGCCCAAGACCTGGCACTAGTACTAGCCTGCCTTGCTTCACAGCTGGGCCTTGCCTTGGCACTTACAAACCCATTACAAGTACCAGCTATTTGCAGATCCCCCTGTAGTTCCTTCCAGATGGCCCCAGGCAGTGGTTGACTTTATAGCTCAGGAGAGGCCCCAGAGACTGTGTCTCCAGCTTCAGATCATACCAGATTACAACTCTGCACATTCATGAGCAACACACTCAAGGAGCAAACTCAGTGAGCACCAAAACCCCACTGAAGCAAGTCCTGCTCCCAAAGGCAGTGGTCAGCAAACTGCTGCTCAGGAGCCAAGGTTTGCCACTCTGTTAACTAATGAGTTTGTTGACCACTGACCTAGACTCTCAATTGCAATAATTACAGGCTTTTGTTGTTCCTTGTGATTAAGCCCCTATCCCAGTGGTCGGCAAACTCATTAGTCAACAGAGTGGCAAACCATGGCTCTAGGGATATCTCCTGCACAGCTGCTCTTCCATTGTAGCCCAGCTGGTCCTTACAGCCAATTTGCCTGGAAGTCAATTTTTCCCAGTGCCTCCAACAGCAATCAAGGCTCAACTACATCAAAACTGCACATAACCCACACAGGGACACACCTAGAGTACCAGCTCAGGTACCTGGGGAGGCTGAGCCACTGGGTCCTTCAGGACACCTACTATACAAGGCCACTCTACCAACTCCAGGAGACATAGAAGCTTTATCCAATACATAGAAACAAACACAGAGAAACAACCAAAACAGAGACAAAGAACCATGTCACAAGTGAAAGAAATGGAAGCAAGCAAACCATTAGATACAGAGTTCAGAACAATGGTTAAAAGGTTGTCCAAGGATCTTAATAAGAGCTTCAAGGGACTTAATGAGAGTTTCAACGGACCTGGTGAGACTTTCAAGGATCTTAGTGAGAATTTAAACACACACTAACTGAAATAAAGAATAATTTGCAGGGAGTCAACAGTAAAACAGAGGATTCCAATAATCAAATCAACAATTTTGAATATGAGGAAGCAAAAAACACCCAACCAGAAAAGAAAAAAGAATCCAAAAATTTGAAGACAGTGTAAGGAACCTCCAGAACAACTTCAAGCATATCAACATTCACATTAGGGGCGGGGGTACCAGAAGAAGAGAGGAAACAAAATATTGAAAACCTACTTGAATAAAAAATTAAAGAAAACATTCCTTACCTGGTGAAAGAAGTAGACCTGGTGAAAGAAGTCAAACACAGTGAGTCCCAAAAAAGAGGAGGCCAAAGAGGCCCATACCAAGATACATCATAATTAAAATGCAAGGGTTAAAGACAGAGAATCTTAAAAGCAGTGAAAAAAGTACTTAGTTACCTACAAGGAAGCACCCATATGACTGTCAGCTGATTTCTCAACAGAAACCTTGCAGGCCAGAAGGGAGTGACAAGAAATACTCAAAGTGATGAATAGCAAGGACCTACAACCAAGATTACTCCACTCAGCAAAGCTGTCATTTAGAATTGAAAGTCAGATAGTGCTTCATAGACAAGAAAAAGCTAAAGGAGTTCATCACCACTAAATCATATGACATGAAATGTTGAAGGATATTCTTTAAGAAGAGAAAGAAGAAGAAGAAAAAGATTTAAAAATATGAACAAAAATGGCAATAAATATATATCTATCAATAACTGAATCTAAAAATCAAAATAAAACAAATCTATTGAACAAACTAAAATGATAAATAAGATAGAATCAGAGGCATGGAAACTTGAAACAGACTGACAAATCTCAGAGATAAGATGGGAGGGAGGTTGGGAAGAGGTTAACCAAAGATCTTATACGCATATGTTCTTTACCTATGGACACACACAATAGGGTGGTGAAGACCTGGAGTAGGGGCAGGGGGTTGGAGAGAGACGGGGTGGAAGGAAACAAATGGGGGGAGGGGGAGAGGGATATCTGTAATACCCTCAAAAATAAAGATTTTTTAAAAACAAAGTACTCATTTCAATCATACACCAGACATGTGCTGATCACCTGTTATGTTTCAACAGGAGATGCAGAGATCACATATGTGAGTAACACATTGTCCCACCCTCAGAGAATTCACATGATAAACTCTCTAGGATTCTTGGGGAAAGGCAGCTTTTGAAACCATAACCGACCTCTCTCACTTCCTGGGTAGCTCTTCAACTACAAAGTAGGTCAAACAAGCACAGTGTGTTTAGTGGCTTATAAGTCAATATAGCACTCCTTGGGTCCTGGCATTCCACAGCATAATTACATATTCTGGAGCCTCCTGCTACACACCCAGAGGGCAGAATGGAGGCCACGGGAGCTGACGTTCAAGGCAGGGCTGTGCAGACAGGCAGAGTGAGCGTCACCAAGCCTAGACTAATAAACAGACGAGAAGAGGGATGGGAGAACAGATGAACTTAACACCAGCTACATGGATCCCAGGAAGAGAACATTGCTGCCCCATTTATGTAAAACAAGGAAGGGGATATAATTTGTCTGCACATACAAGATGCATGGGTAGAGGCACAGGAAGCTGTTAACCCCTGGGAATTGGAAATTATTCCTAAGGAGAAAGGCTGGGAGTCAAGAGTGGGACAGAAACGTCCTTTTCCCGTCTGCCCTTCTATTTGAACTCTTAATAAGAGTACATACTGCTTCTTCAATAAAAATGAAAAAGTGAATAAGTATTCATAAGTAAGTAAATAACTCTGGCCAGAGTGGCTCAGTTAGTTGGGCATCATCCTATGTACAAAAGGTTCTTGGTTCAATTCCTGGTCAGGTCACATACCCGGGTTACAGGTTTGATCCCCAGTCTGGGGCATGCAGGAGATAGCCTATCAGTGTTTCACTCTCATATCAATCTTTCTCTCTCTTCTTCTACCTTCTTCTCTCTCTAAAAGTCAATAAAGATATTTTAAATAATAATAAGTAAAACATCGAATTGCCTTAGGACCCAGCAATTCCATGGCAAGGTATATACCCAAGAGAATTTAAAGCAAGGTCCCAAGCAAATACTTGTCCACGCATGTTCCTACAGGCACTATTCACAAACGCCAAAACATGGAACAACCCCAATGTCTATCCACAGATGAATGATAAACAAAATAAGGTTTATCCCCATACAATGGAATGTTACTTGGCACTAAAAAGGAATGCAGCACTGACACATGCTACCATGTGAATGAACCTGAAAAACAGGCTAAGGGAAAGAAGTCAGGCCCAGCTGGTGTGGCTCAGTGGTTGAGCACTGACCTATGAACCAGGAGGTCATGTTTGATTCCTGGTCAGGGCACACGCCTGGATTGCAGGCTTGATCCCCCGCTGGGGGCATGGAGGAGGCAACCGATCAATGATTCTTATCATTGATGTTTATATCTCTCCATTCCTCTTCCTTCCTCTCTGAAATCACTAAATATATATATATTTTTTTTAAAAAAATAAAGAAGCCAGACACAGCTGTCTCATATTGTATGATTCCATTTACATGAAATATACAGGGTAGGTTAATCCTAGAGACAGAATGCAAAATAATAGTTGCCAGGAGGGGGAGAAGGAAGGAATAAAGAGTATGTGTTTAATGGGTACAAGGTTCCCTTTCAAGGGTGATAAAATGTTTGTAACTAGATAGAGATGGTGGTCACATGGCATTGTGCATGTACTAAATGCCACTGGATTGTTCACTTAAAAATGGCTAATTTTATGTTATGTGACTATCACCTCAGTAAAAAAATAATTTTTTAAAGTAAATAAAAGTATAACAGGAAGGATAAATAAAGTATAACAGGAAGGTCACAGACCACTCTGGCAATGCAATATGAATGTCAGTGGGTATAGGACAGTAGCCTGAAAACCAGCTTTCTACACACCAGCCCTTTTCACTCTTTAAAAACAACCCGTTGAAAATAGAGCATAACAAGATTAAATCTAAATTCAAAATAATGCTCAAGAAGCTTGCCCATAATCCCATTTCACTAACACCTATTTTTAGTTCTGTTTCAGTGTGGTCTTGACAAAGCATTTCTTAGAAAACGTTGAATTAATAAACCCCTTCCCAGCACTCCTACTCTTAGAAGCACATTGGCTTGTCAGAATCAGCTCCTCATTAAGTTTCTTCTTATTGAACTTGGCACCTGTCCAGCTTGAAAAGAGAATCACTCCATTGTGTTTGCAACTGGCAGGGACATGCCCTTCAGAGGTCCTGTCCATCAGCCAGGTCGGGGAGCACCTCTAGGTCAGGATGTCTTGGCATGAGCTGTGCACTGTTCCTCTTGGGCCTGGCATTGTCGTGCTTCCTGCTTGCACATACCTCCCTCCATACTGTTCACTTCATCATATGGTCTGTGTTCTCCTTTCTGATTCAGCGCTTTTGAACTGACTTATGGTGACTCCCTGCTGACTTGGGTTTGGCACCCTATCTCATAATAATCCTTATGAGAAGCCTTAGTCCATCCCATACCTAACCATCAGGTAAATCAGATGTCACACAGGTTCCTCCAGTGTTGCCTGAAAACCATTTGGAAACATCATCCTGAGTATAAAGGAAGAAAAATATCAATTTGAAATGAAGCAGTTGGCCCCTACTTTATTCTATAATAATATAATTATATTCATTTGCTTAGGCTGCCATAACGAAGGACCACCCAGGGCCTGGAGCTCGCACCACTTGGCCCCACCCCTGCTCCTGATTGGCTGGTAGCATAGCCAATCAGGAGCAAAGGTATGGTCAAATTTGCATATCTTTGATTATATAGAATGCTGAAAGCTATTCTTTAAGAAGAAAGAGAAAAAGGTGGCTGCTTCAAACTAGAGCATGGATGGAACTGGAGAACATTATGCTAAGAGAAATAAGCCAGTCAAAGAAAGGTAAGTATCACATGAACTCACTCATTTATGGAATATAATGAACAACATAAACTGATGAACAAAAACAGATCCAGAGACAGAAAAGCATTGACTGTCAAACCTCAGAGGGATGGTAGGGGAGGGTGGGGGTAAGGGGAAGAGATCAACCAAAGGACTTGTATGCATGCATATAAGCCTAATCAATGGACACGAACACCAGGGGGGTGAGGGCATAAGTGGTGACAGGGCAGGGGGCATTGGAAGGGGTAATGGGTGATGAGGACACATATGTAATACCTTAATCAATAAAGAAATTTAAAAAAAAGAATCTGCCCAAGTCCTTTTCCAACAGGAATCAGGTTGGTGTATTGTTGTCCCTGAAGGAGACCCCGACCCCTCTCAAGGACAGGGAGACATCCTGCCTCTCTCCAGTTTTTTAGATTTGGCATTAGCACATTGTCCAGCCCTGGCTAGCTTATGGAAGTCATCATATGTGCTTGTACCATGCACACAGTTTTTGGACAAACTCAGCATTCACAGGTTTCACTCTGGATCCCTCTCCTGGACCTTTATCTTGCACCTGGTTCTGCTTACATCTTCTGCAGCTGCTTTACTTGCTGCTATGTCTCCCATTTTATATTCACCCCGACGATTAGACTTAATGCTTTCCATTCTTTCTCTAATAATGCTCTCCAAGCTTTATTTCTGTGATTCTAGTTTCCAACTTGGCTGAACAAACTCTGAATTTAACTCATTCCTGGGACTGTGTTTGGTAGAATATTTATGAAGCTTACTCTAACCTCACAAGGGGAAATGGAACAAAGACATTTAACCTAAAGCTATTGGGCTAAGTAATAAGAATGTCAGTTATGTATTTTTTAAAATTGAAACAAATCTCCACCCTACAAAGATCAAAGGTTCAAAAGTAGAAAGAAAACCAGAAAAAAAGAAAGAGCAAAAGCAGGAAAGGGGGAGGTGGAGGGGAATAAAGAAAGAAGCTATAAAAGTAGTAGAAGAAAACATCATTTTTTTTCATAACTTTGGAGTAGGGAAAGTCTTTTTAACTATAACCCAAAATTTAGACATCATAAAATAAAATATTTATAAATTCATCTTTATAAAGAAATAAAACATTTTAGCCTAAAAACAATATCAAGCAAAGTCAAATCACAAAAATATGAGAAAAAACATTTCCTATCATATAAAGAGCTGCTACAAAACTATTTTCTAAAAATCAATTCAATAAAAGAATTGGCAACGTATAGGAATGGATAGTTTACAAAAATTAAATGCAAATGTCTTTAAAACACAAAAAAAGATATTTAGCCTCACTCATAAAATACAAATGCCAGTTAAAACTACACTAAAACATCACTTTCACCTGTCAGTGTGACAAAAAAAGAAGAGTTTGGTAACACAGATGCTAAAGTCATCTGCGCACAGGCTCTCTGCTACACTGTGGTGGGAGTGTAATTAGTAAATCCCTTGTGGAGAGCAATTTAGTGACGTCTATCAGAATTATAAATGCATGTACTGTTCCAGTGGTTCCACTTCTATATTCATTTGCTTAGGCTGCCATAACAAATTTATGAATTCTCACATTAGTGTGAAATAATTAGAAATGAGGACATTTATTTCAATACTAGTGGTCCGGTGCACAAATTCATGCACATTGAAAGGAAATTAATTAGAAGAAATATTTTAATATCACTATTCGCCCTTTCTTTATAATAGAAGTGTCAGCCAAATTCACTGTTGACAATGACAGATGGAAACACACACGTGCGATTGGCACCAGCGAGAGCTTTTTTGTATTGCACATGTGTGAGTTAACTTAGCCTTTTATAGATATAGAATAAACTTGCTTAATTAGACCTGCTATCTGATTTAGCTAAACTTTTTCCAGCCCAATGAAGTACCCCAACTTCTCTTTCAGGTAATTGTCAGCAACACAGCAGTAAATATCAATTCGAAGCAAATTGTTATTGTAGATCACGCAGGGAGAACAAAGGGTAAAATATTTAACTTTAGCAGTGTTTGACTATATTCTGCACAGTGAGAAAATCTGAAGTTATTTTCAAGGTCTACCATTACTTCTTTTCAGTCAAGGAAAGTTTCTAAGCTTTCTAAATCTCTATTTTCCAGCTAATGAAAAAAAAAATAGGATTTCACTGAGTCTCCTATCTATCTATTCCAGGACTTCTGTGAGGATCAAATGAGATGAGGCTTGGGGAAAATGCTTCACAGACATTTTGTTTCAGTGTAAAATGTTTCCACCTGGCTGTGAAGCAAGTTGTATTCCTGGGCTGAAGAAACTGCAAGGAAGCTAGTTGCTAGGAAGAGGAATCCAGGTGTTGCTATGTGATGTCATTACCCAGGCAGACACTTAGCATGTTAGCCTTTTATGTATATAGATGGTGTAGCAGTGAACATAGAGCCACACAGGAGAGAAATAAAATCAATGAAAAAGAAGGCCAAACACTCTGTCCAGAACTCCTCTTCATTCTAGTAAATGTTACTCAGATTGTTTTCATAAAACAAAATATTTACGGAAACTGTGCTACCTATGAGGGTTTTAGAAAAATATGAAAACTGCCTATGTCTAGAATGAAAAACATTTTAAAGGCTTTTTGTAAAAGCTAGTCATCTCTATCACTATAGCAATGGAGAAAAAAAGACAACACATTTTTAACAGAGTTTTCTTTAGTATGCAGTTAATTTCAAAACTTTTTTCAAAATGTAAGTTGAGTGGATCAGTGTGGAAAGGTAAATCAATACACATCAGATTAAAGATAGCTAAAAGAAACTGAGTGGCCTGTATATCCAAAGCTTTTTAAGAAGGACCATTTGTCTTTTCTGCTTAGTGCTGGAGAATGAAAGCAGCTGGAAGCTGGCAAACAACCACTGGGATACTGTAAAATGGCCTTTCTGCAACCAGTTCTTTATTGGTGATTATTTGGGCCAGGCTGGCCCTTGCTACTGCCATCAGCACGCTGTCTGCCACAGATACACAGCTCATCACATGCCCATGGCATCCCGTGCTCTCCAGGCCCTGAGTGTTCTTCACCTGGATCAGATGAGATCACTGATTGGCTATGACAGTTCCTTTCATTTCTCACCTGAAACTAAACTAATCCTATATAATAAAAGGCAAATATGCAAATCAATCAAACGGCAGAATGACCAGACACTCAACGCAGGAGCTGCCCCTGGTGGTCAGTGCACTCCCTCTGCAGGAGCACTTAGGATGTCTGACTGTGGGGAGTGGGCTTAAGCCATCAGTTGGACATCCCCTGAAGACTCCCTGACTGTGAAGGGGCTTAGGCCAGCCTGAGGGATCTCCCCCAACCCCCAGTGCATAAATGTCATGCACTGGGCCTCTAGTATATAAGTATATATATTTGAAAAAGCCACTTTAAGAAATTATAAACCAGTCTGAAAGGCTTTCCTGTGCAGTTAGCTGATTTCATTTTGTGAAATGCATTTTCCAGAGGCTTGCTTCTTAAGAGACATCTGAGCTAAATATCATGTTAATCAAACACTATGATTATAATCAAAGCTAATAATTAACTTTAAAAGTTTTAAAATGGCCATTTTCCAATCGTCCAGAGCTGCTGTAATTTCTGAAAATATGTTTATAAAGTATTTGTCACATTATTACAGAATAATATATGGAAAGAACATAGAGTGTTAAAAAAATGTTGATCAGCAGTACCATTCAGCAGACTAGGTCTAAATTTTTCCCAGACTGTAAAGTTTTCCCCTCCTTGTACAGGAAGTTGGAAAAAAAAAAAAACTAAAAATACAGCCGAGTTTGACTTTAATTACTGACAGACGACTGGGGTTTTATTTTATTTTTTTCTTACTTCTGGAATATTCCATTCCATATTGGCAAAACATATATTTTATAACAAAAGCAAAAACAGGAGAAAGTTATCATGAAAATAACGCCTATTCTAAGTTCAAATTCTCCCTCCTAAATCACTCTGTACCTGTCTGTTCCCTCCCATAATGCAAGCTTTATTTCAGGTAAACCACACTCGGCTCCATCTCTCTCCTTGCAGAAGGGCAGGATTTCTTCCAGTTGTCGGAGACAGGAGGGAGAAACAAGGCCAAAAGCAGGTTGAGCTGAGGTCAGATCCTTGGAGATGCCAACGCCTGGTACAGAGTAGAAAAGCAGAATTGGGGATGGGTGGAAGTCAGAGTTTGAGTCAATAGCCAGAGACACCAAGTTCAAACAGAGACAAACCAAAACCCAAGTTTTGGGAGCAAATCTAAGAACAAATCAGACAGGGATAGATGAATAGACAAGTCAAAAGAGACGAAAAAACATGTGAAGTAGCTATGGCTAGATCTGCACAAGCATTCTGTGTAGTATTTGGACCTCTTCCTCTACAAGTAGGCTCCTACTGGTCTTAAAGGAGCCATACTCTGAAAATATTAGAGAAGGAACCAAAAGCAATGAATATAAGATGGAGATTTGGTTATGCAAAAGCATGTGCCACCATCACCACAACCCCCAAAAGGAAGATATACAAGAAATACACAAATGAAAGATTGGCATCACTATTGTTGGAATAGTAAATTATATTTAACTAAACTATAGCCCCCTTGAAATACAATGATCAACATATTACTCTTCCCATAATTTATGCATTTAAAATATTTGCTGAGTACCTACAGCCAGGCACTGTGTTAAAAACGTGTGTGTGTCAGGGGAGGAGGGTCAGTTAAAATATAGTCCATGCTCCCAAGGTATTCACAGAAAACGAGGTAAGATGCATTAATAAGCAACTTCAGTACAGTGTGATGAGTACATTGCAAGGAGAATTACGGAGCTATAAGACGAGACAGAAGGATGGTGCAAGGTTTCCAAAAGAGATGAAGTCTAAGTTGAGGACTTAATGAGTGATGAAGAAATCTGCAGAAGAACTTCTGTCCTTAATAGAGAATTTGAAGAAAACTCAACAGAAAACAAACAAATGGAGGCCCAAAACACATGACCTAGCCACGAGGAATGGAGATGGTAGCATGGTTTGGTTTTGAATACTGTCAAAAATATCACTTTTAAAAATATATATATATATTGATTTCAGAAAATAAGGGAGAGGGAGAGATAGAAACATCCATGATGACAGAGAATCATGGATTGGCTGGGGATCAAGCTCACAACCTGGGCATGTGCCCTTGACTGGAATTAAACCCGGGACCCATAGGACCGCAGGCCGACACTCTATCCACTGAGTAACACCAGCCAGGGCAAAAATATCATTCTTGAAAGGCTAGCATGGGCAGTGCAAGGGCAGGCTAAATGGCCATCTTCGTGGATAAAGAAAAATTGAATTTGTTTAGGAAAAGGGGATGGGATATCCAAAGAGAAGGGCTGTACAGCAGCAAGCCAGGGGAACATTGAGTCAATGTTGGCAGCACCCAGGAGCTGGAGTTTCATTCTTATATGCAGTCAATGGCTCTTGTCACCAGTGGGTCTGGGGGCTGAGTCTGTGGGGATGGAATGTAGCGTAGAGTCTTCAGAACAGTTTCAATTCCTTATATGGTCTGATTTCTGGTGTCCCGCAGGGTTAATTTTTCCTGGTCGTCGTTCTCCTGGGTCAGGAAGCTTACAATGGCCATTAAAAAGATCATATTGCCCTATTGCCTAACAATTCTCAAAGTGCTAAAAAACAAAAATATACATAGAGAGCATACGTCAAACTTTAATTTAGCTTATTCATGAGTGATTCCAAGGCCAATACAAAAAATAGATGTCCATATAGTCTATTAATAAAAAAGGAGACTAGAATAAAATTAAGTTAGATATAAAACATTTTGAGGGTTATTTTCTCTGGTAAGCAAAAATCATTTGCATTGTTCTTGGACAGTAATGATTTTTAGTTTATTAGGTTCTTACATATTTATTTCTGTTATTTAAAATTTCTGGGCCCTATTTATTAGTAAATAGTAAGTTAAAGTTTCATTTGCCGAGAGTCAGGTAATGCTTAGACAGGCTGGTTAAATGCTGTCCTAGCATAACAATAAAAACCACACTACCATGTTTCAGGTAACGTTTTTATAGTAACCTCTGAAATTTATCAACTATGAAGACATCCTTCAAGGAGAGTTATGACAATTTAGAATGGAAATTGATGACTTAAGCTGGAAATTAAGGCCTAAGTGGTTAGGCTTCAGGAAAAAATATCTTGCTGGAGACAACCCAACTGGTAAAGGAATTTAAGTTGCAGCTCAAACTTAGGTCTTACTGACTTAAAAGCTATAGACTCAAAATCGGTAGCATGCTGCCGAGGACTTGTCCTTCACATCGGTCAGGGGAGATTTTCTTAAGGTCTGGTACCTGCTTTGCTTCTACCAAGACACTGGAATAGTTGTTTTTTCTTCTAGAACAATAAGAATTCTATACCAGAATATAACTGCTTTTGTCCTAATCATCAGGAAACTCAGAATCAGATCCAGGACCTAACTCCCAGCTTCTGGTTTCAAGATAAACACTCAGTCTCCGCAACATCCTACAAGTTAGTTAAATTGCAGTCTGGGCTACTGAGTCAGAACCAGCATGTTGGGCTGCATCTTCATCAATTGCCTCATCAAAAAAGTCATGATTCATCTTAACAGACAAATTATCAAACTTGGATATGCCTGAGACTCACCTAGGGTTACTCATTAAAAATAAAGATTCTCAAGGCTCATCCCCCACAAAAATACTTGTATATAATTGTTTATAACTAAAAACATGAAATCAACAGATGACAGATAAACTATGACAGATGACAGATAAACTATAAGATATGTTTATAGACTGACTGCTACAACAAAAATACTGATACACCAGGCAACCTAAATGAGTCTCCCAAAAATTATGCCTCCATTTGGTCTCCTCACTAGGACAAACCCTGTCTGACAGTAAAGAAACCTGTCCAATATACGCTTGTGCCCGACTCAACAAGGCTCATTTCATTCCTGCCACCACTGGATGTCCAAACTGCCAGCCTGAATGTAATACTGTCCTTTGAAGAGGCCACTTAGTAGCAGGTTGACTACATTAGATTCCTTCCACTCAAGAAACACTGAAATTCATCTTGTTGACATGAATTCCAGGTATGGATATTCCTTTCCAGCCTTCAGGGCCTCGGGGCCTACTATTCAAGGATTTAGATGGTTCTATCCACAGAAATAAAATCTCTTAGAACAAAGTGGAACCAAGGAACCACTTTATAACAACTGAGGCATAGAAACGGGCTCATGACCATGAGGTCTGCTGACACTGACATATACCACACCACCAACAAGCCACTGGCTTAGCAGAGCAGTGAGTGAGGTGGCCTCTTAAAGATGTGCGTGGGGCACCAGCTCAGAAATGATACCCTCCAAGGATGGAGATCATCCTCTATGATGTGTACCCTAAATCAACAACCAGAAGTCTGAATGGCCCCACTTACCATTACCCCAGTCACTCACTTGGGGAATTTGTGCTTCCTGCCCTACAACTTTAAGCATTGTAATTCTAGTAGTCCTTGTTCCCAGAGGAGGTAACACTTCTACCTAGGGATACGGGAAGAAGCCAACTGAACACTGAGCCATCTGTGGCTGCTGTCCATCACTTTGGAATCCTTGTGTCAAGAAACCAGCAGACAAGGAAAGGAATTACCATATTGGTAGGGAAAGTTGCCTCAGTAGGAGGGAGAAGAGAGCCAGATAGGGAGGGAGGTTGGTCAGTTGGCCAGTATGCTGCTACATATATGTACTATATGTTTGACACTCAGGTGATCCATCTCTTAGTTGACATCTCTTGGTGCTCCATGCTAAGTTTTAAAAATAAATGGACAAGTATGGTAGATACAGCCTAAGAAGAGCAAGGTAACCAGTGGTTTATACCCTTCCGTAATGAGAGTCAGAATCACTCACCTGACAAACCACTAGATTCTAGCCCAGGGAGAGAGAAATCTAGAATGGATAGCAGAGGAAGGAGATGGTGAGTACCAGTTCAACAGCCTTGATATCAACTCTAATGTCAGGGGCTGTAGTTCATCCTGCTAACTTGTTCCTTATAAGTTTCCCAGGAAACCAGACTGACCAGAATTCTAGAGGAGCTGTTCCCAGATAGGACAAATTTGCCATAAGAAGTAAACGGAGCCAACCAGCTCAAGGGGTGGCCTGTAATGGATACTGTGGTGGTCACCAAGATTCCCCTTTCAGAGCCCATGCACCTGTCCTCCAGCTACTGCAAAGACCAGCTGCTGAAGGCTTATAGCTGTGCCCCTCATTGGGAATTGCTTTTGGCCACAGAACACTACCCTGAGCAGTGGGCCACCTGTTCTTGGGGGGAGTAAGGATGGGGAAGCCCACATCATAAGTGTCACTGACTTGTACCTGTCAGTCTTTTAAATATTAAAGAATTCTCTTTTTTAATGAATTAAAAGATCCCCCTTTCAGCTAGATGTCTGGGTAGACATTCTCAGGATTTAGCAAGGAAGTGGGCTAATGATGGTGGAATATGGTGGAGGAGTGGTCATCTCTGCACCCAAGCTTGAGTTGAAAGGCCACATAGGCAGATGTTTCCAGCTTCTTTAAGACTTCTCAGTCCACCTCTACAGTGGCACACTTGCACCGCAGCCCACCAGCCTTGCTTGTTTGGGTTCTCACCAGATGCCCTGCCCTCCTTCCCTTCCTCTCCTCATACTCAAACCCAGGCTCTGGGGGTTTGGATCCTGACCTCATTTATTTGATCTTCCTCCTCATCTCCAACTTTATAATTTTACAAGGTTAAAATGTCTGTTTTCTTGCTCCACCTTCTGGCGCCTTTCCTCTTAGGAGTTAGACATCCAGTTGGCTCCTCCATCTCCCTGGAGTGTGGAGTCTTTCCTCTCTCACACAAGACGGTTTTAGATGATATCAGGGACAGAGCGTAGCTCTCTGCTGGGGCTGGGCCTGGGCCCTCTGTTCGAAGCATGTGTGTCGTCCAGTTCCCACAGGGCATGCTCCTGGGTCTCAGAGTGGTGCTCAGAACCCAGGCTCTGAGGAGGACTGAGAGCCCTAAACTATTTAAATGTCTTTTTCTTTTCCTGCAAGTGACTCCCAAGATTCAGTCTACTTGCATAACCCTGAAAGCTGAAGAGCTCCAACCTCACAGAGATAATTATTTAAAAGCTAGAGCCTGTGCCATCTTCAATGTATATTATAATTCCCTTATCTTTGAGTTAACTAATTTAATTAGCTGGAATTCAATGAGTTTAATTGGTATCTTAGAAACACAAAAGTAACCACTGCTGTGGTTGCTCAGAGCTTGAACTGAAAGGCTATCTCTGCTCCTTTTAAACTATAATTAATTTGTGTTTATTGGGAAATGTGAGTACGTTTTTGAATACATCAAAATGCATTAACGATCTGAAGACCATGCTGTGGTTGCAGTTAGGTATGCCAGGGGGCGCTATGGCCCAAGATTTATGTTTTACTCTGAAATTTTCTGGTTTAGGGCAAAGCAATTTTGAATGGGATTCACCCAGAATATCTTTTAACAACGAAAGAAAAAGAAAAGCATAGCCCTGGTTGAAGGCTCAGTGGATTGGAGCAGCATCCCATACACTGAAAGGTCACAGGTTCAATTCCCAGTCAGAGTACATACCCAGGTTTTAGGTTCGATCCCTGGGGCGTACAGGAGGCAACAAATTAATGTTTCTCTTGCCTTCTCCCTTTCTCTTTCTCTAAAATCAATAAAAATATATTTTCAGGTGAGCATTTATTTTGTGTGTGTGTGTGTATGTGTGTGTGTGTGTGACAGTTGGGTTGCTTCCATCTTTTTTTAAACATATTTTATTGATTTTTTATAGAGAGGAAGGGAGAGGGATAGAAAGTCAGAAACATTGATGAGAGAGAAACATCGATCAGCTGCCTCTTGCACACCCCCTACTGGGGATGTGCCCGCAGCCAAGGTACATGCCCTTGACCTGAATTGAACCTGGGAACTTTCAGTCCAAAAGTCGGTACTGTATCCATTGAGCCAAACCGGTTTTGGCATCAGATAAGCATTTAAAAAAGAAAGAAATATAGCCATTCAAAAAAAAACATAAAGAGTAAAAAAATAAAATAAAATAAAAGGTTGTCTTTTAAAAGCTATCTTTTTTCTTTGTACCGAAAGCATTTTTTCCTCTTTATATTCTATTCACAATTGCCCTTTTTTCCTCTCACTCTTTCATTCTAAACTATATCTTTTTTCTAATATTTATCTCTACCTTATTTTAGTAGTTTCTCCCTTCATGTAACCTCTCTGTAAATCCAGTACTGGAGGTAGAAACTTCCTTTTTGAAATGACATATATGCTAATTATTTTAGCACAGCCAATATCACAAAGAGCACACACTGATTCCCACCTACATGGTTTGGTGGTTGAGCGTCAACCTTTAAACCAGAACATCACTGTTCAATCAATGATTCTTTCTCATCGTTGATGTTTCTCTCTCTCTCTCTCTCCCTCTCCTTTCCTCTCTGAAATTAATTTTTTTAAAGTTTTTTAATGAAAATGGTATCCATCAAAATGCCCATAAACCACATTTTCTGGGGCAAAAATTGGGATATGTGTCCTGATAAACATGGAGGTACGCATAAGAGCAGCCAGATAAAATTTTCGGAATTGAGGCTGTAGAATAAAATTTAGGTCACATGGTCTGTATAGCATGAAGAGGATGTTAAAGGCCCAGCCCTGTGTGCTCAAAAGGAACTCCCCATAAGGGCTAATGTGGTGTCTCTTCAGGTGTCTCTTCAGGTCTTAGACAAAGAGAAACATCCATGGGAGAGAGAAATATTGATGGTTCCTCCTGCACAGTGCCTAGACTGGGGCCCAGCATCAAGGGCCCCTGCAACGGGGTACGTGCCTTTGACTAGAATCAAACCTGTGATCCTTCAGTCCACAGACAAAGCTCTAACCGCTGAACACCTGCTAGGGCAACAGTTCTTGGTAATTATTTCTCAAGGAGGATGTCAGCTCAGCCCAACTTTCCAAAGTTCCTCCTCTAATCTTTTTACAACTCCCTCCTCCTACACACATTCTCTGCCTTTCTCAAATTTTCTACCACTTGCTATCAGATTTGTGGTTGATATCACCATCATATTTGATCACTTGCCACAATCCTAGTTATTCACTTGTTTAAGCAATTGACATGCCATATTTAGCTCTCTGCTCCAGGCAGATTCTGTGCCCTGAGAGCTGGTGTAGGAACAGGACTCAGTGTGTGGAACTGAACCTGAGCTGGGCACCCCTGAGTTCTGATGGGAAGAATTATCTCATGGTTCGGAGTCCGGGAAAGTGGGACTTTGAGTGCAAAACTGGGCTGTGATAGTCACCCTGGCATTGGCCGTTGACATTCACAAGAGTTCAAGTTCATTTAAACTATGATAGTCAATTAATTAAATAGATTTTACACTCAACTTAGTATATAATTATTTTTATTTATAAATGTCTGATAATACTTAAATCAAATTCTATAGATAAAATGCTCTGAAACACAATCTCTTACCAAAAATTGGCAGAGTCCTGGCCAGTTTGGCTCAGTGGTTACAGTGTCAACCCTAGGATAGAAGGGTCATGGGATTGATTCCTGGTCAATGGCATATACCTCAGTTACAGGTTTGATACCCAGCCCCAGGAGGCAGGCAGGCAGGCAGGCGCCTGAAGGAGGCAGCCAATGTGAGAGAGACACACATTGATGTTTCTCTCTCTTTCTCTCTCTCTCATTATATATATATCCCTCCTCCCTCCATTCCACTCTCTCTAAAAATCAATGGAAAAATATTCTCAGGTAAGGACTTAAAAGAAAACTGTGGGTATTTTTAATTGGCTGAAAGTTCACATATATTTATTATATAGTTCCTAGGAACCATATATAAATGAAGCAAAAAAAACATGTGGGCTGGCCTCTAGCTTGAGACCTTCACTTGTGGGAGGCTCCAGCCCCTCACCTAGGATGCCTCAGAGTATGAACCGTGACTCTTCCCTTGGACCATTATACTGTCCTGCATATCTCTGCTAAGAAAGGAGCTAGATCTTTTCTTTGGTATTTTTCTTTTTCATTGTGAATTAATGTAGCAATATCGATTTCTATGAACCATTCTCATTTCTTTACAAACCCATATCGTGTCTTACGTGTATTTTTAAGTATTCAATAAATAGTTACCTGGATGACAAAATCCAATGTCAGTAGGTCATGATTCTCACCATTAAATTCCCATTCGAAACATAACCCTACCACCGAATGATAAAGAATCACTAATTTACAATAATATAAGGTAATTTTTCTATGGATTGTGGAAACAAATAATGCTTAAAGTATGTAGTCTCCTGACTCTAAATGCCAGAAGTGAAATAAATACTTTCAGATAATGCGTAGAGGATACTGGACTCCAAAAGCCTGGGTGACATAAATAGTTTCTTTCTAGAAACCCAATAATGTGTATAGAGCATGGAAGGCAAGTCCCAGCTACCTGGATGTCTGGTGTGCCGGTGGCATTCCCCTGCGGTGACTCGTTTTACAACAGAATGGTGATGTAAATGAGAATCGCAGAGCACTTTGCTTGGAGCGCTCCTACGGAACTTGCCACACTTGATTTTTCATCCATCACACCCTAAACATGCCCCTGAGTTTTGCACAGGTTGTGCCCTTTGCCTAGAAAGCCTGTCTACCTTAATCTGCTTTGCAAACCTCCAGTCATTTTTGTTGTCTCCTCATTGAAATGTTCCCTGGCTCATACAAGCAAAATTAGAGGCATTCTCCTCTGTTCTCCAGCTCCCAGCCTCCAGATCTACCTATTTCCACATTTATATAGCTCCGCTAGGCCCAATTTCCTAAGACTAAAGTCAAATAACATCATTATACTCTTTTTAAAAATATATTTTGCTGATTTCAGAAAAGAAAGGAGAGGGAGAGAGAGAGAGAAAAACATCAATGATGAGAGAAAATTATTGACCAGCTGCCTCCTGAAACCCAGGCATGTCATTTTCAAAACATGGTTTAAACTCTTTTCCCCCCTATTCAGTGAGTGGATCAGAATCCTTCTAGTAAACCCTTTGTTTTTCTTTCTGAAGTTAGTGTTCCTTTCATGTGCAAGAAAGTATCTCTGGACTATGCTTTTTCATGTAACACGCTCATTCCTGCCTCGTATGTAAGTGTCCTCAGTTTCCCCACATTTCTTTGTCCTCTTGCTCGTCTCTTCATTCAAGCAGCTAATCGATTCTGTTTTCATGGCTTAGTGCAGTGACCGGCAACCTTTTGAGCTTGGTGTGTCAAAATTCACCAAAAAAACAAGCATAGCTGGGGTGGTGTGACACTTCGAGAAAAAAAAAAACATATTTTCGTGATATTTATAGTTTAAATAACAAAAATGTATAATTGTAATATATAACTGTATTTAATAAACCAAAAAATAATTACTTAACTTACCTACTTAGTGACTTTTTCTTCATCTGTCAGTCGGTTTCTTTTGTTGGTCTTGATATTATTTAACTTGTGTGGGGTGCCATGAACTAAGATAAGTGAGGGAGAGGGGGAATTCTTTAACTAACCTGCCTATTAGTGATGTTTTTGTTGCTGAATTTCATTGGCTAAACCTTCAATTGAAGGTTGGCATTTTGTACACTTCAAGCCCAAGCAAGCGCTACTAACTTCATCTGTCAATCTGTTTTTTTTGTTGTTGTTGGTTTTGATATTATTTAACACTGAGAATAAGGTCTCACAAAAGTACGTGGAGGGGAAAATTGCAAGTAAAGCCATTGCTATATTTTTAAGGGTGCTAAAAGTGTCTGGTAATCGGTTCCAGGCACTCCAAATTTCCTGTTCATAGAGGCACTCCTCTTGATTCTCCAAGCAACACCTTTTCAGATTCTCAAGCTTTGACCTCAAGTTGACAAATACCTGAGCCCAGATGCTATCTTGAAATGCTGCAAGTTGCATCTCCAAATCATCAATTTGCATCCATTGGAAACCACTTAATTCCAAACTACTGTAGACTACTACATCAGGATACTTAATTATTTTTATGGTCTGTTCTAGGCTTCTAAATTGACTAAATCTATCACTGAACTGGTCAAGTAACAAGTCTAAAACATGCTGGTACTTTATATGCAAGGTTTCTATTTCATTTTGTACAGCTCCACTGGCCTTCTCAAAGTACTTTGTTATTCATGGAAAATACTTACAAGTTTTAGTTTCTACATCTCACTTGAAATTTTTAAGTTTACTTTCAAAAGCTTTCATGTATCCAAACATAATGTCAATACTTTTGCCAAAACCTTGTAACTTTAAGTTCAGTTCATTAATATGAACAGAGAGATCTGTAAAAAATATCAGGGTGTTGACCCACTTATCATCATTGAGCTGAGAAAAGTTTCCCAGATCCTTATCCTCAAGAAATACCTTAATTTCTTCAAAGCACTCCACAAAGTGCTCAAGAACTTTCCCTTGGCTCAGCCATCTTACATTATTGTACATCAGCAGTCCACTGCAGGTGGAATCAACCTCCAGTAAAAGTGCAGAAAATTCTCACTTGTGAAGGGGGCGGCAGCTATTAAATTAACTATTTTTGTAACAACTGACATTAAGTCGTTTAAGTCGGTGAATCCTGCCTTGGCACATAAAACCTCCTGTTGGATAATACAATGAAAAGGCACAATCAGATGTCCAACAGCTTCCTTAAACAATTTGACAAATCTGACCTTTTTCCCCACCATGTTTGGTACCCCATCTCTCATCACTGACACAACTTTAGAGATATGCTTCAATGATTAGGTCACGGAATGTTTGTATAACAACCTTACATATTTCACTTCCTGATGTACTTGTTGGCACTGATACTAACTTTATCAGCTCTTCTCTTATTGTGAGACCATCAGAATATCAACCAATAATGGCCAACTGAGCATGTGATGTGACATCAGTAGTTTCATCAAGAGAGATCGAAAAATATTTATAATTACGTATGTGTCTCTTTAATTGATGTACATTTGTGTTCAGTCTCATTATTCGGTCTTTTATGATATTTCTACTGAGTGGTATCTCAGATATTCTCTGAATAATTTCATCTTTATTCTGCATATCATGAAATAGAACTGATGCACATCTTAGGAGAGTTTCTTTAATAAATTCACCCTCATTGAGTGCTTTTCCATGCTGAGCTATGAAGTGAGCAATGCTCAAACTTGCAGATATTAAATTTGTAGAGCCTTTTATAAATTTAAGGATGGAATTAGATTGGCTCTTATAAAGGTGTAGCTGTCTGGAAATGTATTCCATTTCCTTTCACCCTCACTTTTTTTCAAGAGCTGGGAATGATTAGTTTCAAAATGTCTATTTATATTCCACGTTCTGCTTACTACTGTCTCAGTACATAGAACACAAAATGATCTGCCATTTTTTTCTATAATGCCATACATCTTGGTCCATATCTCTTGAAAGGGTCAGCTACTGCTACTACCACTTCCTTAATTTAACCTTGTTTTTTTATTTTTTGGGTTCTCCATCAGGGGGGCAGTGACAGAAGATAGAATTATAGATAGCCTGTTAGCCCTGCAGGCAATTAGGGATTAACTAGCCTAACTGACCACAAGATGGCACATGTAACTGTCTTTTAGGAAAGGGCAAGGTTAATAAGCAGAAATAGGGGTTAATAAGGATGCACAACAGTAATAGTGGTGAAATGGAGTCTGCGCTATGCTGCAAAATGATGTTCCTTATATAAATTAATATAGCTGCTGCTATTTCTAATGGTGGGAAAAGACACCCATTGCACAGGCCCTCGCCTCTCCCACTTATCTCAGTAATGATGGTCAATTAGAAATCCACAACACCCCAGAACAGTAAATTGGATGATGGTTGCTGTGGTTATGTGGTTGGTGGTAATGGCAATCACAGGGCCCCCAGAGATGCATCCCACATGGCATTCCACTGCTCCCTGCTCCGCCGGCCAGAAGTGAGGTCAAAGATCCCTTAATGGCCGAACCGGTTTGGCTCAGTGGATATAGCATCGGCCTGCAGACTGAAAGGTCCCAGGTTCGATTCCGGTCAAGGGCATGTACCGTGGCTGCGGGCACATCCCCAGTTGGAGGTGTGCAAGAGGCAGCTGATCGATGTTTCCCTCTTTCTGTCCCTCTCCCTTCCTCTCTGTAAAAAATCAATAAACAAATATATTTTTTTAAAAAATCCCTTAATGGTCTAACTGGAAGTCCCAGAACTAGACCCTCTGTGCTGGTGTTCTATTATTTTGGCCTACAGACCTCTGGCACAGAGTGTCTACACTACAGCAAATGTTTCATCCTCAGCTACTGCACCCAGCCATGCAGTAGACGAGGATGAAATGTCCTTCTCGGCATGCCACTCCATACTTCTCTGTATTTGACTGCATGTGGCCGTGTGTCATCGAAAATGGCTATGCGTGTCAGCACTGGCATGCGTGTCATAGGTTCACCATCACGGCCTTTGTGGGATGTGATGGAAAGAGAGAGGAAAAGTTGTTTCCTAATGTAACAAAAATGGGTCCCAGTATAAATAAAAGATTTGGAAGTAAACATTATTTATGATAGTAGAACTCCCCAACCACCCCGACTTGCTCAATCTTCTCAGATCAGAGAATTCTCAGGGCCAGAAGTAAGAAGGAAAGACATGATGGGCAAGAGTAAGGAATCACATGTCCATTGGTCCTCGAGGGACAAGGCATTTTATTCTGTGCCTTGTCTAGAACCCTGTTCTAGAGGTAGTAAAACCCCATAAAGAAGATTATGTTACAGAGTATTGCTATAACAACAACCAACAAAAAAACATGGACTGGATGACTTTTAAATAACAAAAATTTATTGCTCACAGTTCTGGAGGCTGGAAATCCAAAATCAAAGTGCCAGCACATTTGGTATCTGGTGAAGGCCCAAGTTCCTGGTTTACAGATAAGGTCTTTACTAGTACACTATGTTATCACATGGTGCAAGTGGTGAGGGAGCTCTGTGGGTTCTTCTTTACAAGGGCACTAATCCTATTCATTAGGCCTCCAGCCTCATGATCTAATCACCTCCCAGAGGTCCTACCTCTTAATGTCATCATTACCTTGGAGAATAGGTGATGAATTTGGGGGAAACCAAGTATTCAGACCATAGAAGTATTTTTTTTAATTTAATCTTTGTTGTTCAGATTATTACAATTGTTCCACTTTTTTCTCCCCATAGCTCCCCTCCACCCAGTTCCCACCCACCCTCTGCCCTTACCTTCCCCGCACTGTCTTCACCCATAGGTGTATGATTTTTGTCCAGTCTCTTCCCGCACGGCCATGCCCCTTGCCCCCCCGCCACAAGATTGTCAGTCCACTCTCTTTCTATGCCCCTGATTCTATTATATTCACCAGTTTATTCTGTTTATCAGATTTTTATGAACTTGATTTTTAGATTCACTTGTTGATAGACATGTATTTGTTGTTCATAATTTTTATTTTTACCTTTTTCTTCTTCCTCCTCTTCTTAAAGAATACCCTTCAGCATTTCATATAATACTGGTTTGGTGTTGATGAACTCCTTTAGCTTTTTCTTATTTGTGAAGCTCTTTATCTGACCTTCAATTCTGAATGATAGCTTTGCTGGGTAGAGCAATCTTGGTTGTAGGTTCTTGCTGTTCATCACTTTGAATATTTCTTGCCACTCCTGTCTGGCCTGCATAGTTTCTGTTGAGAAATCAGCTGACAATCATATAGATACTCCCTTGTAGGTAACTAACTGTTTTTCTCTTGCTGCTTTTAATATTCTCTCTTTGTCTTTTGCTCTTGGCATTTTAATTATGATGTGTCTTGGTGCAGTCCTCTTGGGATTTCTTTTGTTTAGGGTTCTCTGCACTTTCTGGGTTTTCAAGTATTTCTTTCACCAGGTGGGGGAAGTTTTTGGTCACTATTTCTTCAAATAGGTTTTCAGTATCTTGCTCTCTCTCTTTTTATGGCACCTCCATAATTTAGATATTGGTATGCTTGAAATTGTCCCAGAGGCTCCTTACACTATCTTCAACTTTTTGGATTCTTTTTGCTTTTTGCTTTTCTGGCTGAGTGTTTTCTGCTCCTTTATGTTTCAAATCTTTGACTTGATTCTTGTGGTACTCTAGTCTGCTGTTAGGTCTCTGTATAATAATTTTTATTTCAATCCATGTATGTTTAATTTCTAGTTGATCTTTTTTCATATCCTTGAGGGTCTTGTTAAATTTATTGGCCTTTTTTGGGAAATTTCTTGAAAAGCCTTATTACCATGGTTTTAAACTCTATATCCAGTCATTTGTTTTCCTGCATTTCTTTCACTTGTGATCTGTTTCCTTGTCTCTGCATTCTCTGCATTGGCTGCACAGTTTTATTGTAATTAAGCCTATATTGCTGTTGGTATCACTGGGAGGAGTTGACCTTCAGGCCAGTTGGCTGTGAGGATCAGCTGTGTCAATGCTGGGAGAGCTTCTGTGCTCAGCTTAGATGGGGCAGAGTCTAAGGGCTGAGCAGAGAGCCTTGGTTTCCCATCAGCCCCGCCCTAAGAGGCCCCTGGGTCTCAGTGTCCCACGGGAATGGCTGCACGCACCTCTGAGAGTAAGCTGACCTTGAGTTTTGCCCACTGCCAGACAGTCCAGTTTCTCCCCAAATAAGTCTGAATATCCAAAGTCTCACTTGGAACTGGAGTACAGTGCAGTCAGGAGGTTTTGTTTCCCTCCCAAACAAGAGAGCCAACTACATGCTCAGCTGCCCGCTCTCTACAAGCTTTCACGCATCTCCGCAGCTCCCCTGAGTCTCAGTGTACTTCCTCCTGACAGTCCAGTTTCACCCTGTATGCATCTGGATTCCCTGAGTCTCTCCCAGAACTGGAATTCAGCGCAGTGGGGAGCCTTTGTCTCCCTCCCATTCAAGAAAGCCAACCACATATTCAGCCGCCCGCCCTTTCCACACGCGCATCTCCATGTCTCCGCACCTCTGCCCTCCACACCACCTCTGAGTCTTAATGTCCTTTTCTCTTTCCTTCAAGTTGTAGAATTTCCACTCAGCCAGCTTTCTAGTGGTTCTGGATGATGTCTGTTTTGTCCTTTAGTTGTAGTTTTTAAATTATTTTGCGTGGCAGCAGTATAGGTGTTTACCTATGCCGCCATCTTGGTTCCTCCATAGCAGTATTTTTAAGTATTCTGGGAAGAGGCACACTGATGACCATGCAATCCAGAAAGGTCTAGACGTAGCAAGACAATTATAATCTTAAAGGACCATGCAGAGCAAATGAGCATATCCCATGGCTGCCTACATGAACTGGTAATGCAGAACCATAGGGGCTGTGAATGTGTGGGCAAATAGAGCTAACAGATGATATTGAGGACCATAAAGGCATTCCCTCCGGATGCCCTAGAACTATGTAAGCTCTGAAAAATTAATCATGACCCAAAAAATGGCGAGGACCCCCACTGAGCTTATTCCAACCTTGTAAAAATAAACTAAAAACAGAAATTGAGTTGTTAAAGAGAAATATAGAAAAAATATTCTTTCTTTCCTGAGTTGAATACTAAGACTTATAACCCGGGCTCACTTATTTCTGTACTGGTCTTATCCTTCCTGCTAGACTACAACAGGGTAAGCATGTAGCTTTCTTACCTTTGTATCCCCTGCAACTGCTGTCTCAGTGATTTATGCAAAGTCGACACTCAGGAAGTGTGTTTTTAAGTTGAACTGAATTGAGTCAAGTACAGATTGAGATATGTACAGCAAGCAGGATTGGATGACCAATGACAATGAAATAATTATTCTTAATTTATGAGAAGAGCCCTGAACATTTTTCATGTTTTCATGAGAAAATGAAAGAGTGGCATCAGCGGTCTGGCTACATTAATGGAATTTGCTTCTCTGGCATAAAGAAAGTTGTTAGCCCCCAGTGACTAGAAAGAGTTGGCAATGTCTCTCGTGGTCAGAGAGTGCTTGCAGTTTTGCAAAATTGAATCACAGAAATGTAGAAGTGGAAGAGATGTTAACCAAATGAAACAACACCCTCGCTGAAGGCTATATATACGTGGCAATTTACCCAAAGTAACAGTCAATGAGAGAGTCAGAATCTGCCCCCCCCCCCCCCCCTAGTTTCCCCATCCAACTGACATTCCATGACCTGCCCCTTCAACCAAACTCTTGGAGATTCTCAACTCTCTTATTCCATGGTCTCCAATAACCTGGAAGAACCTCAATTTGGCTCAAGCCAAGACCTCTGAGTTATTTGTACACCTGGGCTGCTGAGCTCTGCTTGAGAAGCTCAGACGACTTCACAGAATGATGCCACCATAGATTCATGGTGGCCAGACTACTGGGCCCTCGATGCTTTCGGCCACTTATAAATTCCTCTCTGCCCTACTTTTCAGTCTCCACTCTAGTTATTTGACAATTTTTCTACTTCCCTCCAACTTCTAACCTTACTACATCTCCCTGTACACTCAATCTTACTGAAATGAATTTCTCAAAGTCCTTAAACCACCACCACTAAACCCATGTGTGCACCGATATCTGACATCAATCCTTATACCTGTGTGCTGAATTTCACATCCTCTCAACTCAGTCTTTGCTTTGTTCCTTCTCTGTTCCCACTTTCACTTCTTCTGAACTATTTTCTTGTCATCAGTAAGTGAGTAGATGCACACAGTTTGTTCCTGTACTTAAAATCAAACACTTCCCCAGCCCCTTTTCCCATGTCCTCTTCCCACAGCCCCCTTACTTCTCCCTTTTCCAGTTCTCTATACTCACTATCTTCATTTCCCACTACTGGCTGTGCCTCTGATCAGTGACAATTGACCTCATCAGGGACCTCATTGCTGTTAAGTTCAATCGAGTATGTCAATCTTATCCCTACTAGACTGCATTGATCCTGTTCGGCAGTCTTGGTCTTCTGGAAGCATCCTCTGGATTTCTGTGATGATATATTCCTCTGATTTTTCTCAGACTTATCTAGCCACATCCCGACAGTCTCTTTGTCAAGCTACTGCTCCTGTGTCCATTCCTAGCACCCTTTGGGGTTGCTAGGCTATCTTCTCTGGTCACCCTAAATACTATCACTGGGCAATTTTATCTACATCCTTGACTCCAATTGCAATCTAGGTTGAGGACTCCCAAATCTGTATTTGCAGGACAGACCTGGACCTGAGCACTAGATCCATAATGCAATTGGATATCTCCAATTCAGCATGTTTAATACTAGACTGCCAGGCCAGCCAGTGTGGCTCAGTGGTTGTCAACCTATGAGCCAGGAGTTCATGGTTCCATTCCTGGTCAGGGCACATGCCTGCGTTGCAGGCTTGATCCACAGTAGGGGCATGCAGGAGGCAGCTGATCAACAATTCTCTCTTATCATTGATGTTTCTATCTCTCCCTTCAGCTCCCTTCCTCTCTGAAATCAATTAAAAAATACATTTTTTTAAAAAGAAAAACTAGACTCCTTATCTTTGCCCTCCCCCTTCAAAAAAACAAACAAACTCTCTTTTTCTCCCAGTGAAAGGAAATGCCATCCCAGTCATCATCCTCAATTCCTCCTCCCTCACAACTCCCAAATTCAATTACTGAATGCTTTCAAGTCCAGTCTTTCAGCATTCCTGAAATCAGCCTACCTCTTGAGAGAAAAATGTAGGAAAGCAGTTAAACTCCCTGCCAGATGAATTGGGTTCAAATCCCAGATCTACCATTTGGTGATGCAAGTAACTTAGGCTCAATAGTTTCTTCATTCATAAAACATGGGGGGGGGGGGTGATAATGGACCTTCTTCATGGGAGTGTTATGAGGATTAAAGGAGATGGTGCAGTCAAGCCCTTGAAAGAGTATTTGGCACAAGACTGGTATAGGCTGTCATCATAGTCCTCATCTCTCTGTCCAGAACTAGCCATGTCATGCTGTCTCTTCCCAGGCTCGTGCAGATCTTCTTTTCCGTGTAGGAGCTAGTCCTCCCCGCAAATACCATCAAAAGAATCTTATGAAACAAAATTTGACCAGGTCACTTCCCTACTCAAAATTCATAGTAACTTTCCATTGGTCTTAAAATAAATTTCAAATTTCTAAACATGGCTTACAGGTCCTGCGTGATCTGGCTGGGAACACCCCTTCCTTCCCTCCACCTCAAACTCTTACCTACGTGGTCCAAGTCTCAGCTTAAACATCCTTTAGAAAGATAGGCTCTCTCCTCCCAAATCTAAGAATTCCCCATCCTCTTGTCTGTAAAACTTGCCACTGGACCAATCATTAATTTTTTTTTTTTTTTTTTTTTTTACTTGTGGACATTTTAATGAACTTCCCTCCATGTAGCTCCAAGCTACCAGGACACAGGCCCCACCAACACCCTTCATCTTCTCCTCAGCTCTTCTGCTGAAGAACTTGGCCTTCACAATGACAGGCTGCTTTGGGAGCTTTCCCTTCCCCAGAACTTTATAGTAGCCCGACTGCACCACATCAATGATAGGAGCAACTCCAGTCTTGCTCTTGGCAGCATTTACCCATTTTGCTTACTGACTAGGGTCCACAATTTATCAAGGTTGGCAGTTGGGCAGAAGCTCTGGTTCCTCTTGAGGTGGTAATGCCTCACACCACCTTTCCCAAAGTAACCTGGGTGATCTTTGTCAAAGTAGAACCTGGGATGATGCAAGCCACCAGCATTACCACACCCCCCAGGTGCTTCCTGTGCTGTGGCCATGGCTCACATGGCCCCTACGTTTCCAGGTCTTTCTCAGTCTGGATGGTATATCGGCGGCCGAGCTGCAAGAGCCCAGTCATTAAATTTTTTTATGTGTCTTGCTTCAGTTCATGAGCTCGGCTATCTTTTACATTTATTGTTTTATTAGTAGTAGTAGTGGCCTGGTGCACAAAATTCATGTACATTAAAAGGGGTTTAATTAGAGGAAATACTTTAATATTGCTATTTCTCTATAATAGAAGTGTCAGATGAAAGAAAATTAGTAAAATGTATATGAAAACCTTCCTCCTGTCAGAGTCTGGGATGCACCAGGGGACCCAGAGTCAAGTCCCTGCCCACCCACGTGCGCCTCAAAATCGCATAAGACCCAGACCCAGCTGCCTGCCCTCTTCTCCCCACATTAGGCTAGATCCAGATCCAGCTGGTCTCATCCTTGTCAAGCTCTGCCAGGTGGGGGGCACAGCCTCAGGTCCGCTGGCCCAGCACCGGGGCAGGGGGCACAGCCTGAGGTCCCCCAGCCTGGGCCAGGGTGGGGGTGCACCTTGAGATCCCCCATCAAACCCCACCGGGAAGGGGACGCAGCCTGAGATCCCCTGTCAAGCTCTGCCAGGTGGGGGGCACAGCCTCAGGTCCCCCGGCAAGCCCTACTGGGCAGGGGCATGGCCTGAGGTCCCCCGGCCTGGGGTGAGGGGAGCAGCCTGAGGTCCCCCAGCCCAGCACTGGAAAAAGTGGCATACCTTGAGGTCCCCTGTCAAGCCCCACTCAGCCCTCTCACCGAGTCCCAATCAGCCAGAACCCAGCAGCAAGCTAACCTACCAGTTGGAGCATCTATCCCCCCTTGTGGTCAGTGTATGTCATAGCAACTGATCAATCGGTCAACCGATCGGTCGGACAATTAGCATATTATCCTTTTATTATATAGGATTGCATCCACACTAGATTATAAAGTCTGGGAGAAGGGACTTCATTTGGTTCACTGTTAGATCCCAAGAACTAGAAGAGTATCTGGTATATAGACTGTGCTCAATAAATATTTGCTGAATAAGTTAGATGATGTCTAGGCTATCATTTTCTCAACACATTTGTCAGGTTTTTAGGCAGCAAACTATATTGCAATTCATTTTGGAAATTGAACACCCAGAAAATCTTCTTACAATAATATATAATCGGTCCTTGTTCAGAAACTTCACCTTGAGAAATCTTGTAAGATCTTCTCAGATAACTTCTACACACTCCATCATCTCCACCATATTACATCTTTTTGGAATTGGCTCCAGAGACCCTTAACCTTGAACAAACCTTAGTTCTTCTTTTTATGGAAAGATTTTTACATTAGAAAAGCCTATGAGCTGCATAACATAAAATAATGACCTTAATCACATTTGACAACCCTTTCTACTTAAAATTATTTATGATATTCAGGCACAGACTAAATTAATGACAGATTTCATTTTAAATGATCCTTCCCTTCTAACACTTTTGCTATAATGACTTGCAATATGTAGTAGCCTTTGTTGGTTTTAGGAAGTAAAAAGAGAGTTTCTTTCATTTTATAGTGTTCTTTTTAAATATCTTTCCTTACGATAAATAAAGGAGATTCAAAAGGGTCATGTCACTAATTATTGTGAGTAAGCATTTATTTTTTCATATTAATGTTTGGGCATTTTTTGGTCATCCAGCCCTGTTTTCTTATCCTCCCCCCTCTTTTTTCTTTCTCTTTTCTTGAGGTAAAAGAAAAGGGACAAATTTTTTTTAAAAAGGATATAATATATACATAGACACCTCAGAGGGAAGGTAGGGCAGGTGGGGGTAAGGAGGAGAGATCAACCAAAGGACTTGTATGCATATAAACCTAACCAATGGACATAAACACCACGGGGCTGAGGGTATGAGTCGGGGGGAGTTGGGTGGTTAAATGAAGGGATGAGGGCACATATATAATACCTTAATCAATAAAGAAATTTTTCAAAAAGGATATAATATATACATATACACATCCATGAGGGAGAGGGAGCTCAATATGTGGAGAAAGAAGGGTCTACATATATGCATACATATTCTATTAATATATACGCATGATACATGTGTGTACATATATGTGTGCACATATATAAATATTTAGGATGTCACAATATGTTCTTTAATTTCCAACATCATCTTCATAAATGGGTAAAATTTCCATAAGTGCATATCTACACTAATAAAAGAGAAATATGCAAATTGACCATACCTCCACAATGCCCAAAGCCAATCAGGAGTCCATATGCAAATTAACCCAACAAAGATGGCTGGTTAATTTGCATATGCAGGCACAGAGTGAAGACTGAAGACTGAAGAGGCTTGGCTTCTCCGCTGCAGCCAGAGCAAAGGCCTGGGTCCCAGGTGCCGGAGGAAAACCAGTGCCAGCAGCCAGGGGAAGGAAGGCCCATTCTTGCACAAATCTTCATGCAATGGGCCTCTAGTGATTATATGACTGTATATATGCACACAGTTACATTTTCATAATATGATACATATGTATGTTACCTAACATATACATGCAATATATACATTTATAAATAACACATATATTGATATATTTGTCCTATATGTGTGAATGTATATATATATAGGGTGGGGCAAAAGTAGGTTTACAGTTTACAGAAAAATAATACAATAATTAGTAAAAATACAAGAATAAACTCTGTGTTTTGAGTACTCACAAGTGTAAACCTACTTTTGTCCCACCCTCTAAAATACACAGATATGCATATAAATAGTAGTATATATGCATGCATATAAATATATGTATATATACATAATGTAGGTGTATATTACATATGTATATTACATACCTAATGTGAATATATGTTCATATAAATCTATGAAAATGTTACCCATTTATGATATTAATAATCATATTAGGATGTACTAAGTAATAATAATAATGAATATGTTAAGATGTACTAAGTCCCTTACAAAACAAACCACCATAAATTTTACTTTCAATATTTTGTCTGTTTGAATTTTTAATGCTTAGTAAATCCCCAACTTTTTGGGAAATGTTGGTAACTTTTATTTGATCTAAATTTAACACATTTCCTTTCTTCCAAAAGCTGTCATCTGAAGCCAGAGTAAATAAATGCATTGTGGATTTGAGGAAAATTCCTGAGATTACCTGGAAAACCTGCAGACATCTGAGAATGTTACAAAGGCCCAGATGTCCTCATGAAAGCTATCTCGTGCTTTTACATAGTAAACAGCCCACTTGTCCAGGACAGGCCGCCTTATAGCCACCATGCTGTCATTGTCCCAGAGAACAAGCCATACTTCCAGAGACAGTTCAAGCCCCCAACTTATTCCTGTTGCTAGAAGCCAGACATCTTATTATCCCACTTCCTGATGCCTGAGGACAGCTTTCCCCCTGTGCCTGCTGCTTTAAAAGGCTCATTCCCTGCCTTCCTGGTTCAGTCCCTGGCCCCGGTGGGGGTCCATGCAGGAGGCAACTCCTGGATATGTCTCTTGTGATGTTTCTCTCTCTCCCCCCTGCCCCGTCCCTCCCTTTATCCCTCCCTTTTTCTGTCTGAAAATCAAGGGGGTCGGGGGGAGACTCCTCTGTGAGAATTAAAACAGAAAAAAGGTACATCCAGGTGACAATCTACCTAGTGTTTCTGTGAACCAGCCCTGAGTTTCCACCTAGTTTTATTATTAATTAGCTATGCAATTCTGGGCACATCACTTGCCTTCTCTGAGCCTCAATTCCTCTCTGTCAACTAAAGAGTTTGGACTCAGTTATCTCTAAAGTTCTTTTTAGGTCTACCTGTTCTATTCTAACTTTCTAAGTTCCATTAGTAAAGATGGAAACCCAACTGTCATTCTAGTCTCCAATCTATGTAATAAAATGTTTGATCAGTTTAATTAAAGTTAAGTATCTTATGTGCTGAATATAGAATTAGGACTTTGGCAGATGCTAACAGTAGATTTAACAGTAGTCAGTACTATGAAAAAAAGAAGATTTTGAGGCTTACTCTTCCTCTACTAATGAAATCTTAAGTGGAAAATATTACAGAATAGTTTACCTCACTTTAAGAGTTCTGGAAGCATCAGAAATTACTGTAACCTGGCATTCCTGGCACACTGTCCTATTGTTAGGGTGTGCATACAAAAACGTCAAGAAGGGACTGGATGGGGTAGATTATGGAAGACTCAGTTCTGCATTTATATATTCATATTTGACTTTCTAAACTATTGGCAGCCCTGAAAATGGCACCAGGTGTTAGACTGGTGGAGTCAGATAGGACCTGGGTTCAATCTCAATATTTGAGTTCTAGCTGAGAAGGAATTCAAAGCCAAGACTCAAACAATAAGAGAAAGTTTATTTTAAAAGTCACAGAGAGAGAAGAAGTGAGCTGTAGAAGGAATGGGCTCAGGAAACAAGTTACAGAGGTCAAAGAAAGGCCTTTGGAGCTTAGGAGAGAGGAAGGTAAAGGTAATGTGCCTGGGGAGAAGGAAAAGGGGAGGAGAAAGGTGTGGGCTTTTAAGTGTAGGGCTTTTAAGGAAGCATCTCAATAAAATATTCATCAGCTTTCCAGGTATGACCTTTCAGGGTCATGGTCTCCACTGATAGGCTGGAGCCGGGGCAGGAGGTCAGCCATGGCCATGGTGTCACTTGTCTGGTTTTGCCGCATTCTGGGCTTGGAGCTGAAACACAACTGAGGCCTAGATGTATTCCATGCAGGTCAGAACCTCATTGTCGAGAGGCTTAATGCTTACGGGCCCCTTGTTCATTTAACCTGTAAGGGGGTATGACTCCCATGACTAGCAACATGCCAGGGGAGAAAAGGTTAGGGGAGGGTCCAAACCACATGACCAGCAATATAAGAAGGCCAGGGATGAAAACCGAATGACCAGCAATAGGAAAGGTCAGGGGATCTAAACCACATGACCAACGATATGCTAGGGGAGGCATGGTTACCCTGGGGGCAAGGTCCTTGTTTTCTTCCTTATTAGGCACTCGGGGCTCTCGCCCTGGTGACCTTCTTTCTGTTCCTGACCCATCATCCCTGCTCTACTCAGACCTAACTGCCTCCCACAAAACCATGTGCTATCTTTAAATTTGGGGGAAAAGATCAGTAAAACTGATGAAATAATAACTAAAAATGAATGATAAATGAAAGTAATTACCAGAATGACTTTTGATCAAGTTGCTACAGGGTTTATGTAGCTCGAATGAGAGCTGCCTCCTGCCATCCTATGCCTCTCCACTGTCCACCGAAGAAAGAAAAGGTCTTAAAGTGAGATCTAATTAAATGAAGGCGCTCAGGCTTGTCTCACTCTGGCAGGAAGAGGGGGAAAGCCGTAATTATTTTCTCAGTGTCTCCTCCAATTTCATTTTCCTGGACTCTTGCTTCTCCACGCAGCGAGTTGAGGAAACAACCATTCTCTTACCAACGTGGGAAAGAAGACAGAGGAGTTCTTGCCTAGGAAAAGACCAGTTAGCACGACAGGCAAAGCATCATCAAAACCCACTGAGTAGTCTTTCAAAGAAAGTCTTAAACAAATTTGCTCTCTGCTACATCATTTTGCTAATTTTAATTAATTATTGGCAATTTGGTTTGCCACTAACTATACTAAAAAGGGAGGTGCAGAAGGAACTTACCCAAGTTACCATTGCTAATATGTCTATTACCAGGTCTAGGAGAAAAACTCTTTATCCCCAGTATCTGTTTTACTCGCTTCCTGTACCAGGGCTCAGTTTGTGGACCTAATCTAGACTGCCACTAGTTCTTGTAAATAAAGTTTTATTGAAACACAGCCACAAACATTCATCTATCTATTGTCTATAGCTGCTTTCACACTGCAACAGTGGGGTGAAGTAATTGAGACAGAGGCCACATGGCTCATATAAATATAAAATATATAAATCTGGCTCTTTACAGAAAGTTTGCCAACCCTATCCTATATAATAAAAGAGAAACATGCAAATTTGTCGGTACCTTTGCTCCTGATTGGCTATGCTACCAGCCAATCTGGAGCAGGTGCGGGGCCAAGTGGCACAAGCGCCGGGCCCCGGGGGTGGAGATGAAACCGGGGTGGCGGCGAGCACCCAGCCCCCGGGGCCGGGTGTTTGCAGGCAGCCAGGATTGAGCTGAGCAGGGCGATGGCTGGGTGCCCAAGCCTAAAGCCTCGCCAGGCTGGGGGTGAGCCATCAGTTGGACATCCCCTGAGGGCTCCCAGTATGTGAGAGGGGGAAGGTTGGGTTGAGGAACCATCCACCCCTAGTGCACGAATTTCTGCACCAGGCCCCTAGTTCTATAATAATAGAACATGCAATGTTAAACTAGGTGTGTAGCTGCCTGGAAAAGAGACTTCATTTCTCCACCTCCCTGTGGCAGGTAAGACATAAGTAGAAGTTGGGTACCACTTCAGCCTGGGCCATGACATACGCTGAGGACAGAGGCCACACAGTCATGCAGTGGCGTGGGGAGGGCCTGGTCCTGATGCCATGGACACTCAGCCCAGATTTCAGACAAGAGAAAAATAAATTCTTAGTTTGGGGTTTTTTGTCTCTCACCATTAAATCTAATCCTAATATATTAAGCATGTCAGTTTATTTCAGAGAGGAAGGGAGAGGGAGAGAGAGAGAGAGGAACATCAATGATGACAGAGAATCATGGATTGGCTGCCTCCTGTCCACCTCCTACTGGGGATCGAGCCCACAACCCGGGCATGTGCCTCTGACCAGAATCTAACCAGGGACCATCCTAGTCCTCAGGCCAACACTCTCTCCAATGAGCCAGACCTGCCAGGGCAAGGCATATCTGTTTTTAACATAAAACATTGCTAAGCTAAAAAGATATTTTTAATTTATCTTCCTTGAACGAAAACACACATTTTTGCATCAAGTCAAAGAAAAAAGTGACCTTCAGACTGCTCAGCAAGGCCATCCTATGGAGAGCAGATGTATCCTTGTTTGTATTTAAAACTTTAGTTTTATAAGCTATAATTTCTAACTTTATCATCCTCATCCTTAATTGGATGAGGACAGGATGTTATTTCTCATAATTATGATAACTATTACACAAAGTTGTGAAGCCCTAAGTAATTGCAATGTCAAAAGCAAAATTGAGCGCTTTCCTAACATGTCATCACAAATTAATAGGCATTTGGGCAGGGCCGGGGGGGGCCAGGGGCATTGGTGGTTAGGAACATATTGGCTACAATTGTACGTTTCCCTCTTGCTGTTATTTTTAATTTTTTTTGCCTTCATCGTTAGGTGGTAAAACCCATCCATCGCAACAGGCAAGAAACCTGTGCCTGGTAACACAGCAGGTGTGGAGCACATGTTCGCACAAAATGCCATTTTATTAATTTAATTAGCACCTGGGATCCCAGGCTGGTGATGCCAGACCTAGAAGCTGAAGCTTGAATGCTACAAAATCTGCCTTCCCCACAGTAAGCCTCTCCCTGGTCTCATTCTTCTCCAGTTTCTTCATTCCTGCTGTCACCTATTCGCTTTACCAGTCTCTCTCTTTGGTTTTAAAAAAAAAAAAGGTGAAAATACAAGCCTTTCTAAGAAATGTGGCAATTTATCCAAATATTTTGTTTTATTTTTAAAAATATATTTTATTGATTTTCCACAAAAAGGAAGGGAGAGAAAGCTAGAAACATCAATCAGCTGCTTCCTGCACACCCTCACTGGGGATGCACCCACAACCAAGGGACATGCCCCTGACCGGAATCGAACCCGGGACCAGTCTGCAGGCCGACGATCTATCCACTGAGCCAAACCGGTTGCGGCAAATATTTTGTTTTTATTGGATGTTTGAGAATTAGAGAACAAACACTAAGTAATATATGTGCTTAATGCAGAACGATAGAATCTAGGACAATGAAAGCTACTATTAAAATCGCTTAGCCTCAACTCCTCAGTCTCTGGAAAAGAAAACGGAGGCCCACAGAAAAGTGAGGTGTTTTATCCAAAACTGTAGAAAAATCTGGACTAGACAACAAATCCTTGACTTCTAAACCAAGAAATAGGACACAGAGCTGATCCACCCAAGGGCACTCAGAAAGGTCCATCAATTTAGCAATTTTGTGAATGCGGGAATTTGAAGCATGCGCTCTGCCAGGAAAATCTCTTAGAAGGGATGACATTCACTCCAAGCACCAGCCCATCACCACATGTGGCTTTGTTATTCTCATCATGCAAATGAGTACTCAGTAACAACTATAACATGATTTTTAAATTTATTTTTATTGTGAAAAATTGCTTCTTCATTTAAAGTAATAGAAAGTCAGTTCACGTCCTAACTGGTTTGGCTCAGTGAATAAAGTGTCAGCCTGTGGGCTGAAGGGTTCTGGGTTGGATTCCGGTGGAGGGGACGTACCTCAGTTGCAAGCTCCTGCCTGCCCTGGGTCCTGGTCAAAGCTCCTGCAGGAGCAACCAATCAATGTGTTTCTCTCACATCGATATTTCTCTCTGTTTTTCCCTCTCTCTTCCATTCTCTCTAAAAATCAAAGGGAAAATATCCTCAGATGAGGATTTAAAAAAAAGAAGAAAGTCATTCAAACTGACCCAGGCTAAAAATAGGGGGAAAATTATCCTATATAATAAAAGCCTAATGTGCAAATTGTCCCCCAAACCAGGAGTTTGACCCAGGGCAGGGCCTGGCCAGCCAACTGCCTCCCCCCCGCTGGCCCTGCCTAGGCCAGCGGCAGCAGGCAGCTGGGGCAGGGAGGACCCCGCTGCCAGCTGGCAGCTGCTAGGTACCCTACACTTGCATGAATTTCATGCACTGGGCCTCTAGTAGATTATAATTGAAAAGTAACTGAAAAGTCTCTGATAGCATAGCTTCAAACAAGGCAAGATTCTGGTGTTAAATGATATCTTTAAGAATCTGTATCGCCCTGGCTGGGTGACTCAATTGGTTGGTCCACACTGAACAGTTGTGGGTTCAATTCCTGGTCAGGGTACATACCTAGATGCAAGTGTGATCCCAGGTCAGGATGCCTGCAGAGGCAACTGGTCAATGGTTTTCACATCTATGTTTTTCTCTCTTCCTTCCTCTCTTTCTAAAAAATAAATAAACATATTCTTGGGTGAGGATTTTTTTTTTTTAAGTTTAGGAAAAGACATAGGAGAAAATTTGCAGGACCTAGGGCTAGGTGAGGATTCTTAACACCAAAAGTATGATGCATAAGAGAAAAAGAAGATAAATTATACATCGTGGTAATAAAAAACCTTTGCTCTGCGGAAGACCAGATTAAGAGGATAAAAAGGCAAGTAGCCTAAAATCTAGTGCAGCAGAAATACAGGCAACAAGAATCTGTCTGTTGTTGAGGCCCAAGCAAAATACTATGAGACTGCAAAGAAGAAAGTGATTAATTTCAGCCAAGGGAATCTGGGAAGTATGAGAGGTGATAACTGAACTGGGATTTGAAAGACAAGTAGGATTGCAACATGTGGTCCCAAGAGTAAGAACATCCAAGGCAGAATTAGCAAAAGCTCCAAGACAGGAAAGTGCAAGAATGTTTATACAATGAGTAGCCCATTGCAGATTTCGGTGAATGGGAGGAGAAGGGAGGAAGTGAGCCTGGAGAGGTGGGCTGAGGACAAATTGTGCAACTGAGTGCAGTGCAGAGGGATGTAGCCCCACTCCCAAATAGCTTACAACTAGAAAATATTAAGTATGATAAGAGGTACTGAGAACCCTTGCAGGTGTGAACTCTGGGCATCCAGAAGAATGGGATCATTTGACCAGGGGCCATCATGCCAGATGCCCATCTGCCTGGGGGAAGGACGAACCCGGGCAGGGTGGGGGAGGGGGTAGGGGGAAGAGCCCTGCTGCCTCTCTTCTGCCCGCTGTCTTAGGAACTGGCTGCAATACCCAGCGGCCTTTTTTCCCCATGGGAGTGTCTTTCTGGCTTCTTCCCACACTTTCAGACTGAAAAAAACTCACCTGGAGCACTTCCTGTGGGATTGGTCCTGCTCTGTACAAGGTAAGAACCCCACTTGTTTCCTGTGTCTAACCAAGTGTAGCATTTCAGCTGCAGGGGGGAAAGTAGGTCAGTTAGCAAGTGGTATTTTTTTTTTTTTTTTTCTGTTTTTAAATCCTCACCCTTGGATATTTTCCCATTGATTTTTAGAGAGAGTGGAAGAGAGGCGGAGAGACAGAAAGAGATATACAAGACACAATGACTGGTTGCCTCCCACATGTGCCCCCACCAGGGCCTAGATATAGCCTGCAACAGATGTACTAGTACATGCCTTTGACTGGAATCGGAACCAGGACCCTCAGTCCTACGGCCAATGCTCTATCCACTGAGCCAAACTGGCTAGGCACAAATGGTGAATGCTTTATTCTATTTTTAAAAATTGTGAATATGCTAGGATTTTTAAAAAATATTTTATTGATTTTTTACAGAGAGGAAAGGAGAGGGATAGAAAGTCAGAAATATTGATGAGAGAGAAACATCAATCAGCTGCCTCCTGAACACCTTTTACTGGGGATGTGCCCCTTGACCAGAATTGAACCCGGGACCTTTCAGTTCTCAGGCTGATGCTCTATCCACTGAGCCAAACCGGTTTCAGCTGCTAGGATTTTTTAAATCACTTTATTTTGGTCATCAGAGTTTTACCACCATTCTTGAAATCTACTCATCTACAGGAAAATGTAAGTGTCTGGGGTGCAAAGAAAATTTTATTCCAAGTGGCCTTGTTGGTATGTTCAAAATATAAGTCCTTTTGCACTATCCATATAGCATTTCCTAAGTTAAAGGCAATTAAGTCAGCCATCTTCCAACAACTAAGGAACTGGATTGCTGGATATTAACCTAGTTCTAATCCTGGAGTAGAAGGTTAGAGTTTTGGAAGGAAGGAAGTAGGGAAAAAGAAAAGTATGGACAGAAGAGTGGAAAACATGGTCTGGCTTCCAATGGGAGGAAAGATTGAGTGTTTATTTTGGTCGTTTAGTTGCTGATTTCCTACCGGTCTTGTATCTCTTGATACAAGGTTATTTGAGGGGGGGGTTGTAATTCTTATTTCCAACATGGTATTTCCCCCTTAACAGCTGAAGCTCACAGAAGCACACTTGAATGCTGATGGAATCCATAGAAAAGTCAAAATCCTCCCAATGGCCTTGTCACCTTTGAGATGAAGCAGTGGTTGTTGACATTGACCTAAGTTTCTGGGACATTATCAGCAAAAATAAAAAGTAGCTTTCACTGTCCAATGAGAGCTTGGTTTCTGAACTCTTGCCAGGAGAGCTAGCCAGGTGCTCCCTACCCAGGTCCAAGTCTAAATTAAATACATGTTCTTAAAAAACAGTCAGGAACATTATGCAAATCCAAAAGAGGTCTCTTCACTTGCCATTCCACAGAAAAACTTTTTTTAAAAATATATTTTATTGATTTATTACAGAGAGAAAGGGAGAGGGATAGATAGAAAGTCAGAAACATCGATGAGAGAGAAACATCGATCAGCTGCCTCTTGCACACCCCCTACTGGGGATGCGCCCGCAGCCACCGTATATGCCCTTGACCGGAATCGAACCCGAGACCTTTCAGTCCGCAGTCCGATGCTCTATCCACTGAGCCGAACCAGTTTCGGCATCCACAGAAAAACTTAATGGGAGGAGAGTAATGTCATTTCTTCCTAAAAATGGTAGTGTGATATTCTTTGGGGTTATTATCTGTGCATCGAGAACTCAACATGCAGGCCCCTTTTGTATCTTTTCTTTTTCTTTTTTATCCCCAAAGTGAATATTGAGTCAAAAAGCAACTGACCTTACAGACAAAAAAAAAAAAAAAAGGCTCAAAAGTAATTGAAATTTCTTAAATTCTCTGTTCACATTATCTGAATACTATAGTTCTTCTTTCAAATATATCATATAAACAAAAGGTGTTGATGGGCTATAAAGTTTTTCTTGGCACAAATGTAGTATGACCTGGAAAACACACTTCATTATTCATGACTAGAATGTCCTCTCCAATGTATGCCAATAAAAACTTGGAATAATCCAAGATATACTTTATACATATTACATTACATACAAGAACACAAGAAGAATGGCTCAAAAAATTAACCCCCATTTTTTGGCAATCAAGCAAGAAACTTCAGGGTGAGAGGGAATTTCTCAGAGCGTTTGGCCAAGTTCATGCAAAAAACATCAGGACCCTGAGAGGGTAGAGAAGAGGCTGAAGCAATTCCACAGAGAAGATGAATGGGATCAGGGAGCTGGTAAATGATTCAGATTTCTTCAAGGAAAGAAAAATGAAAGAGGACATTCCCAACAAAGGCCATGACCAGGTGCCCCCAGTCCAGGGAGATCAACCTCGTTGTCAAATGTGGTTGCAGCATAAAGTCTGAGAATGGAAATGGGGAAGGGAGAAGGAGGTCATGCTGTGAAGATTATTAAATGTCCTCCTATGGGATGTGAATCCATTGAAAGTTTTCTATAAGAGAGCTATGCAATGATGGTAATATACTAAATGCTTTCTACGTGTCAAATATCCAACACCTTGAAGTGTTCTAACTCCTTTCTTAAAGCCAGCCTGAAAGGGTGTACTATTCCCAGATAACAAGTGAAGAGATTGAGGCGTAGACCCATGAAATAACTTGTGCCAGGCCTCATTTTTGGTGGAGCCAAGATTTAAACCCAGGACCTGTAGCTCCAGAGACCACACTGTCTTGCTTCTTGAGGCAGTATTATGTGTTTTAGAAGATAACTCCCTGGCTGTGTGAATGTGAGTTAGAGGAGAGGCTGGAGGCGGGAGACCAGCCAGGAGGCCACTGCAGCAGTCCAAGTGAAAGCTAGTTCAGGGAGGCTTTTGAAAGGGTTTCATGAACAGATGGAAATGGAGGAGATGATGAAAAATACCCAAGGCGTCTAACCTGAATGATTGGGTGGCTGGAGCTGCCAATATCAGAGACAGAAAATGAAGGATAAGATAGGGATGGGTCAGTTGGAAAAGAAAGAATAGTGGGCTTTGTTTGAGGCCAAATGATTTGAAATATGAAGGATGTTCATGTGGAAGGCGTCTTCAAACTGGTAGAAATCAGATCTGAATTGTGGGAGGGGTAGAGGCTGAAGACAGCCATGGAGGTGGATACTCTTGAAGATTGTGAAGCTTTAGCTTCTGATCTGCTCCCATGAGGCAGCCCTTCTAAGCCCCTGGCAGCGCCCTACCTATAGATTCATGTCATCATAGTGTTTGTTAAAATTTCAAAAAAGTAGGTTGTTGCAGCCATGATTGATAAAGACAATGGCTGTTCCCTCTTTCCACCCCAATTCCCTTCACTCACCTTTCCCTCAGATCCAGTGGCATTGGAGCGTCCCACGCATTTGGGGGAACCTGTTTAGGGGGAAGCTGAGTTAGAAATGCAATAGAGTGTGGTATCAATGAGATATGTCTGTGTGGTTTCTGTGCATAGTTAAGTTACTGGTAGTCATTCTAGTATAGAAATTTTCTTCAAGAACACCCATGCTCCAAATTGTAATAAACATCGGTACCACAAAACTTAGCTGATTCACTGGATTGAGTTAGAGGTGATAATTTGATATAGTTGACAATTGAAGTGATAGAAATAATAAGACTGTACAAAAAGAGAATGTATCAAAAAAAGATTTCCAAAAACATTTAAGTGGTGGGTAGAAGAGAGCCAGATGAAGAAAAAGATACCAGATAGAAGAGCTATGACCATATAAGAGTTTGGGAGCCAAAGGATGACTAGTTTCATGAAGAAGGAAAGGCAGTAAGAACACCAAATGCAGAAGAGAAGTTGTTGAACTTAATAGGTCAGGAAAAATGGGCTGAGGAGTTCCTAGGTGGTAAGAAACTTGAGGCAATGAGTACAAGCTATTTTTAAAAGAAGTAAAGGACTATTTGCTACAATCAGGGTATCCTGCTCAATGTTTGCAAATGTTAATTTTTTAAAATATATTTTTATCGATTTCAGAGATGAAGAAAGAGGGGGAGAGAGATAGAAATATCAATGATGATAGTGAATCATTGATCAGCTGCCTCCTGCATGCTCCATACTAGGGATCAAGCCCGCAACCCTGGCATGTGCCCTTGACCAGAATTGAACCCAGGACCCTTCAGTCCACAGGCCAACACTCTATTCACTGAGCCAAATTGGCTAGGGCTGCAAATGTTAATTTTATGTGTCAACTTGGTTGGGCCACAATGCTCAATATTTGGTCAACTATTCTGGATGTTTTACTGTGAGAGTATTTTCTGAACGATATTAACACTTAAGTCAGTGGACTTTTAGTAAAGCAGGTTATCCTCCATGATGTGAGTGGGTCTCACCTAGTTAGTTGAAGGCCCAACTAGAATTATGGTGACCTGCCCTAAAGCAAGAGGCTGTTTAGCCAGCAGATGGGTGTGAGTGGAGGCGTGGAACTTACATCAGACAGAGGAGCAGGAAAGGTTTCCCGAAAGAGATTGAGTTTAAGTTGGGCCTGGAGGGATGGATTGCACTGGGTAAGCAGTGTTTGGGGAAGAGCAATTGATGTGGAAGGTGTGGCTGGATGAGGAAATGTGGAGCGCTTTAAGGCATTCACAGGATTCCAGTTGGGATCTAGCTGCATATGTACAGCAGGTCTTTGAATAACATCATTTCATTTGAGGTCATCCTATCTAATAAAAGAGTAATATGCAAATTGACCCTACCTTCGCTATACCCAAAAGCCATGCCCACTAGCCATGCCCACCAGCCAATCAGGAGCGATATGCAAATTAACACCCAACCAAGATGGCTGCTGCCCAAGGCCAGAAAAAGCCTTGGCCAGAGGCCCCATCACAGGGCCTTGGGCAAGTTGAGACTGGGCCAGAGCCAGCCAGTGATTGGCCTGATCACAGGGCGATTGCTGGCTGGGGTCCCCTGGCTGAGGTCCCCTGCCCAAGGATGAAAGCCTTGTCCAGAGGCTTTTGGCCTTGGGCAGGCAGGGGGTGAGCCATCAGTAGGACATCCCCTGAGGGCTCCCAGTATGTGAGAGGGGGCAGGTTGTGCTGAGGGACCACCCACCCCCAGTGCACGAATTTCGTGCACTGGGCCCCTAGTTTTATTATAATGTTGATGAGGGGAAGAAATGAATGCCCAGCTGGGGCCACTGTGGAGTTTGTACATCTCCCTGCATCTGTGGGTTTTCTCTGAGAGATCCAGGTTTCTCCCACATCCCAGAGATGTTCTGATGAGGTGATTGGCATGTCTACATTTTCCCCATCAGAGGAGTGTGGGTGTGTGTGAGTGACTCTGTGATGCAAGAGCATCCTGTCCAGAGTGGGTTCTGCCTGTGCCCTGAGCTGCCAAGTCAGGCTCCAGCCACCCTTGACCCTGAACTGGAATAAGTGAGGTGAAAAAGAATTGTCTTGTTTTTATCACTCTTTCTTAAATGTGTGTATAACTCACATTATCTCAATGTTTAATATTAGAAGTGTTTGGGGTCTTTATGTAGAAGTTGGTGATGTTTTGTGATCAGAAATATGCTGCAGAAACTTAACTCTTGTTAGCCTACAGTAAAAATTAGTTTCGTTATATGGGGCTTCACTCAAAGTTGCAGTTTCCAAGAACTTATGGACAATGTTAAGCGAGAACTTACTGTATTAGAAACCAGAGGGAGACAAGTATGAATGGACTTATGGAAGCATAAGTGGAGAGGGTTTTTCAGTACTAGCAATGAAGTATTTGTCATTCTTTTGGTAGGAAACAGGGAATTTTTAAAGATCTTTGAAAAGGGAAGTAGCATGACGGGGTTTCATGGTAAAAAACAATTCCAACTAATGTGTGAGTTGGGTTCCAACTGTTCCTTCAGTGTACCATGTGCCAGCTATTGTGAGAAATACGTAGAAATTGTAATAAAAGGTACAGCCTCTGCATTGGAGAGCTCACAGCCTATGAGGGAGTGGGAAACACAGAAGGGAATATTAGAATGCAGTACTGATAAACTCTTTACGAAGAATGAGTACATGGTGTAAAAGAAGGGTACCTAATCCACATGTGGTGTGGGCTGTGACAGGTCATAGAAGCTTCCTGGAAAAAGGGATTTTAGGTCAGTTTTCTGGGACTCTGAATAATTTTCTCATACAGGCCAGGTTGAATCATTTGGAAATGAGTTGTAATTTCATGTGGTCCAGCATAATAGAATGTTACCATGATGTTCAGGTCCTCCAGGTCAGACCTCACAACCTTAATTCAGGAAAATCTTACAACAGTATATTCTGTCATATGGGCCCCCAAATGAAGAGGCACCTACTTCTCAATATGCAAAATCTGAAGTTGGACAGATTCCATTTTTAAATTTCCTTTCTTTGTTCCCTTCTTTTGCTGACTGCTCTGCTCCCAACAACCTCTGAACCAAGGCCACCAGCTTGCTCTGAGGTGCTCAGTGTTTCTTCCCAGCTTTGGGTTCTTTGAGTGTTACTGGTTTGTGTTAGAAAGCAGGCATCCTGGTGAGCGAATGCTGATGTGTGAATAACTCTCAAGCCCTGTTTTTCTACCAGAGCTAATTGGGTTTTTAAGAGGAAATACTAGGTTTCACAACTTACGTTTAAGTCTTTTATACATTTTGAGTTTATTCTTGTGTAAGTTGATAGTTTCTTTTTTTTTTTTTTTTTTTGCATGTATCTGTGTTGGAGAACACAAGAGACTTAGTTGGAAAGTTGTAAGGAGGACATTCTGATAAAAGAGAAGTGTGTGGAATGTTGCCTGCCCTGTTTATTGGAATTCTGATTTAGGAGAGATTTAGGGGAGCACGAAGGCGGTGCCCCTAATTATTCCTTGACCTTTCCAAACAAGCCTGTATATATGCAGACCTTGGGTGTTTACTGGAATCCTTATGCTTAATCCATGGATGCCCTTGCCTAGAGGACAATGTAAACATGTGTCCTCCCAAGATTACTCACCCTACTGATTGTATCTAAAGATAAAAATTCCAATAAAGGCCTAATGAGGCAGGCAATAGAGGCTGCTTGGCTGCTGTCAGTCAGGCCATTCCTTAGCCCTCTCCCCCACAGTCAAACTGTGTCAAACTGTGTTGAAGTAATCTGTCTATCAGTTGTTCAAGGGTTGCTAGCCCAATTTTCCCAATACCATTTATTGAAAAAACTCTTTACTCCATTGTATGATCTTGCCTCCTTCTTTGTCAAATATTATTTGAAATACATGCCTGGGTCCATTTATGGGTTCTCTGTTCTATTCCATTGATCTATATGCCTGCTTTTGTGCCAGAACCAGGCAGTTTTGATTACAGTGACTTTGTGGTACAGTTTGATACCTGGTATTGTGATCCTTCCGACTTTGTTCTTCTTTCTCAAGATTGCTGCAGCTATTCAGGGTCTTTGTTGATTCCGTATGAACTTTTGGAATATTTGTTTTAGATCTGTGAACTATGCCATTGGCATTTTAATAAGGATTGCATTGAATCTATGGATTGCTTTGTGTAGTAAGGACATTTTAATTATATTAATTCCATCAATCATGAACATGGTATATACTTCCACTTGTTTATATCTTCCTTTATCTCTTTTTTCAACATTCTGTAGTTTTCTGAGTACAGGTCTTTTACCTCAGTTAAGTTTATTTCTAAGTATCTTAACTTTTTTTTGTTGCAATGGTGAATGGGATTCCTTTTTTTCTAAACTTCTCTTTCTGAGAGTTCATTATTGTGTATAAAAATGGCATCGATTTCTGAGTGTTAATTTTGTATACTGCTACATTGCCAAATTCACTTATTAAATCTAGTGGTTTTTTGATGGAGTTTTTAGAGTTTTCTATATACAATATCATGTCATCTGTGAATAATAACAGTTTTCTTCTTCCTTTCCAATTTTTTTATTTTTCTTCTTGTCTGATGGCTGTGGCTAGGACTTCCAGTACTATCTATAACAATAAAAGACTAATATGCTAATTAAACCAAATGCCCTTCCGGACAATCTTCCAGACGAAGCCGGGCTGTGAGGGAAGCCAGGATCCTGGGTTCCTGCCAGAGGGAAGTCTGGGTCCCGGGTGCCAGAGAGAAACCAATGCCAGCAGCCATGGGAAGGAAGGCCTACTCTTGCACGAATTTCATGCATGCGGCCTCTAGTATTGAATAAAAGTGGTGAAAGTGGGCATCCCTGTCTTGTTCTTGCTCTTAGGGGAAATGGTTTTAGTTTTAGCCTATTATGATGTTGGCTATAGGTTTGTCATATATAGCCTTTATTATGTTGAGGTATAATCCCTCTATTACCACTTTGCTAAGAGTTTTTATCAAAACTGGGTGTTGGATTTTGCCAAATGCTTTTTCTGTGTCTATTAATATAATCATGTGATTTTTGTTCTTTAAATTGTGTATGTGATGTATCATATTTGTTGATTTGCGAATATTGTACCAGCCTTGCATCCCTGGAATAAATCCTACTTAGTCCTGGTGTATGATCTTTTTATGTTTTGCTGGATCTGATTGGCTAATATTTTGTTGAGGATTTTCATTCATCTATGTTCATCAGGGATATTGGTCAGTAATTTTCTTTCTTTGTAGTGTCTTTATCTGGTTTTGGAATTAGGGTGGTGCTGGCCTCATAAAAGAAAAGCAAGGGTTGAAAGGGTTCCTTCCTCTTGGGTTTTTTGGAATAGTTTGAGAAGGATAGGCATTATTTCTTCTTTATTTGGTAAAACTCCCCTGTGAAGCCTTCCAGACCAGGGCTTTTGTTTGCTGGGAGTTTTTTGTGTTTTTAGTTTGTTTTGTTTTTTTATTACTGCTTCAATTTTATCAGTTGTTATTGGCCTATTCATGTTTTCTGATTCTACCTGATTCAGTTTTGGAAGATGTATTTTTCTAGGAATTTGTTTATTTTGTCCAGGTTTTCAACCATGTTGTTCATAGTATTTGCTTACAATTCTTGTATTTTGATGATGTTAGTTGTTACTTCGCCTCTTTCTTTCTGATTTTATTTATTTGGGTCCTCTCTCTTTGTTTCTTGATGAGTCTGGCCAAAGATTCATCAATCTTTTCAAAGAACTAGCTCTTGGTTACATTGATCTTTTGTATTATTTTTATTTTTTTAGTTTCTATGTCATTTATTTCCACTCTGATCTTTATTATTTCCTTCCTTCTACTTACTCTGTGATTTGCTTATTGTTCTCTTTCTAATTCTTTAAGTTGTAGGGTTAAATAATTTATTAGAAATTTTTTTGTGTTTTGAGGTAGGCCTGTAGTGCTATGAACTTCCTCTTCAGAACTGCTTTTGCTGTGTTTGTGTCCCATAGATTAGGGGTTGTTGTATGTTCATTTTCATTTATTTCCAGGAAATTTTTTATTTCTTCCTTGATCTCATTGGTAACCCATTCGTTGTTTAATAACATCTACTTAGCCTCCATGTATTTGAGTGTTTTTTGTTGTAGTTGGTTTCTAGTTTCATGCCATTGTGATTCAAGAAGATACTTAATATGATTTCAATCTCCTTGAACTTATAGAGATTTAGTTTGTGTCATAACATACAGCCTATCTTTGAGAATGACTTTTGAGAAGAATCTAACTTTGGGATGGAATATTCTATAAATGTCAATTAATTCCATCTGATTTAGTGTGTTGTTTAGGATTACAGTTTCCTTGTTGATTTTTTCGTTTAGAGGATCTGTACAGTGATGTCAGTGAAGTGTTAAAGACCCCTACAATGATTGTACTGCTGTCTATCTCTCCCTTAAAATCCTCTAGAAGTATTTTTATATATTGGGGGCTTGTATATTAGAAGCATATGTTTACCAGAGCTATACCCTTTTGTTGTATTGACCCCTTTATTATTATGTAGTGACTTTCATTGTCTCTTGTTATGCTCTTCATTTGAAGTCTATTTTGTCAACTATGAGTATTACTACCCCAACTTTTTTTTTCATTTCCATTTGCATGGAAATTTTTTCCAACCCTTCACTTTCTTTCTTTCTTTCTTTTTTTTTTTATGAATCCATCCCTTTATTTTATTTATTTATTTATTTATTTATTTTGAAGCTCTATATATATTTTTTAATCTTTATTGTTCAGTATATTAATTACATTGTTCCCTTTTTTTCCCCCTATAGTTCCCCTCCACCTGATACCATCCCACCCTCTGCCCTCACCCCCCTCCACTGTCCTCTCCCATAGTTGCATGATTTTTGTCCAGTCTCTTGCTGCACTTCCCACACCCCCTTTCTCCCCAAGAGTTGTCAGTCCATTCCCTCTCTATGTCCGTGATTCTGTTACATTCACCAGTTTATCCTGTTCATCAGCTTATTAATTCACTTGATTTTTAGATTAATTTGTTGATAGATGTGTATTTGTTGTTCCTAATTTATACTTTTATGTTTTTCTTCTTCCTCTTCTTAAAGAATATCTTTCAGCATTTCATATAATATTGGTTTGGTGGTGATGAACTCCTTTAGCTTTTTCTTATCTGCAAAGCACTTTATCTGACTTTCAATTCTGAATGATAGCTTTGCTAGGTAGAGTAATCTTGGTTGTAGATTCTTGCTGTTCATCACTTTGAATATTTCTTGCCACTCCCGTCTGGCCTGCATCATTTCTGTTGAGAAATCCGCTGACAATCGTATGGGTGCTCTCTTATAGGTAACAAACTGTTTCTCTCTTGCTGCTTTTTTTTTTTTTTAATATATTTTATTGATTTTTTACAGAGCGGAAGGGAGAGGGACAGAAAGTCAGAAACATCGATGAGAGAGAGACATCGATCAGCTGCCTCCTGCACGCCCCCTATTGGGGATGTGCCCGCAGCCAAGGTACATGCCCTTGCCGGAATCGAACCCGGGACCCCGCAGTCCGCAGTCCGCCGCTCTATCCACTGAGCCAAACCGGTCTCGGCTCTCTTGCTGCTTTTAATATTCTCTCTTTGTCTTTTGCTCTTGGCATTTTAATTATGATGTGCCTTGGTGTGGTCCTCTTAGGGTTCCTATATATTGGGGTTCGGTGCGCTTCTTGGACTCCTAAGTCAATTTCTTTCACCAGGTGTGGGAAGTTTTCAGTCACTATTTCTTCAAATAGGTTTTCATTGTCTTGCTCTCTCTCTTTGTCTGGCACCCCTATAATTCAGATGTTGGTATGCTTGAGGTTGTCCCAGAGGCGCCTTACACTATCTTCAATTTTTTGGATTCTTTTGGTTTCTTGCTTTTTCAGCTGAGTGGATTTTACCTCCTTGTATTTCAAATCTTTAACTTGGTTCTTGGGGTGCTCCAGAGCACTTTTAGGTCTTTGTATAATATTTTTTATTTCAGTCAGTGTATGCTTAATTTCTGGTTGGTCCTTTTTCATATCCTTGAGAGTCTCCTTTATATCCTTGAGAGTCTCCTTCATTTCCACTTTGGTCTTGATCATTTCCTTGCAGGTCTCCTTCATATCCTTGAGGGTCTCATTCATTTCCTTGTAGGACTCATTCATTTCCTTGTCGGTCTCGCTTATTTCCTTATAGGCCTCGACCTTTTGTTGGATCCTCTTGAAAAACCCTATAACCGTGGTTTAGAATTTCATGTCCAGTCGTTTTTTTTCCTCCATTTCTTTCACATCTGATTTCTTTCCATGTCTCTGTATGGTGGCTGCTTCCCTGAGTTGGTCAATTAGCTTTGTGTGGTAGACTTCCTACTAGGGACAGTGGCTCAGTCTCCCCAGTTACCTGAGGTGGATATGGGTTGCACAGCCTTGCTGAAGTTAAGCTCAGGTTAATCGTTGTTAGGACTTGGAGGGGTTGACCTCCAGGCCAACTGTCTGTGAAGCTCAGCTGTGCTCAGGTTGGATGGGCGGAGTCTCCAGGCCAAGCAGACAGCGTTAGCTCCATCCTGTGCGGCCCCAGGGACTCTGTGCTGGGGGCAATGGCTGCCAGCACCTCTGAGAGAGAGAGCCACTGCCAAGCTCCACCAGCTGCCGGGGAATTCAGACTCTCCCCAAATGACTCTGCACGCCCAATGTCTCACCCAGGGTCGTAAAACAAAGCAGTATGACGGTTTTCCGAATGAGAAAGCAAGTCGCAGATCGCTCTCTGCGCAGTCACGCAGCTGAGCTGTTCGCACAAGCTGCCCTCTCCACAAGCCGGGAGACCCCTGCAATGCCGGAGTTTCGGTGTGCCCTCCCACTGTCCAGTTTTCACCCCATGTGATAGTGGGTTCTCTGGACTTCCCCCAAAGCTGGAGAATCAGTCCAGTGGGACGTCTTTGTCTCCCCGTTCGAGAAAACTGGCCGGTTTTCAGCCGCCCGCCCTCTCCGCTGGAGCGCGGGCTCCAAACCTCTCTCCGCTGGAATCTTCAATGCTGTCCACCGCTGCTCCTCTGAGTCACAGTGTCTTATCTTCACTTTTATTTGTGGAATTTTCACTCGGCGAGCTTTCTGGTGATCCTGGAAGGTGTTTGTTCTTTCCTTAAGTTGTAGTATTAAAATTGCTGAGCATGACGGCAAGATAGGTGTTTTACCTATGCCGCCATCTTGGTTCTCTCCGGGAAATGCCTATGGTAAACTTTAGATGTCAGGTTAGAGTTTGGGCTGAACCCTGCAAACAATGGGGAGCCACTGGAAAGTTTGAAAGGACAAAAATACTGCAGTTTGGAAAGAACCATCTGTATTCAGTCATTGCACACACTGGAAGGATAGAGATCAGAATTGGAAAAACCATCAAGAAGGTTAAAGGAAATGTGCAGGAAAACATTGCAATAAGGTCGTGAATATATGCCGCCTAAGGAGTCAGGTTGTGCCACTGACCAAGCTGAGTGATCTGAAGCAAATTGTCAAATATCCCTGAGTCTCAGGTTTTGGACGTGAGGTGATAATGTCTGCCCTCACAGACTGACCAAAATAAACAAAGGATTTCTCTAGGATGGGATCAGGATTTTGAGTTTTCAGGCCCATATGACTTAGAAAATGTTAGTGTTCTCAACAGCAGTAGGGAAGGCCAGGGGCCTCCACTTTATGGAGACAGGAAAGGGAATTAACAGTGAGAAAGTATGTTGGAACTATAAAGGAAATGCCCTTCCTTTATGAGGTAGATTTTTTATATAGTTTATTTATTTTTATATAGTTTATTTTTGGAGAGGAAGAGAGAAATAGAAACATCGATGTGAGAACATGCCTCTTGCACTCCCCGTACCGGGATCAAGCCTGCAACCCAGGCTTGTGCCCTGACCAGGAATTGAACCAGCAACCTTTTGGTGCACAGGACGACATCTAACCAAATGAGCCACACCAACCAGGGCTAAAGTAGACCTTTTTATCCCCATTTAATATTTAACTAGAGCAAAAGAATAGTTTGAATCAGAATATAAACTATGATCTGCCTAACTCTAAAGATAGGCTTGCTGAACTTTACTATATTGTTTTGGACTTGTAGAGCTATATTTTATTCCATTGGTTTTGACCTGATACTCTAGTTGCAGACTATTTTGTATTTTGATTCTGTTATCTATCAAGTTAATTTACCTCCAAACTTTTGGTCAACTGAAAGAGGCACATCAATTTTGCTGCGATGGCGGAGAGAGATGGAGGGAGATCATTTGGAGTAGATGGCCTTGATCTGTTAAGTAGGAGGCAAGGTTACTTAGCCAGAATGGAAGCAACCTGGTAAAGTGAAGTGGATGTCAAAGGTAATGGAATAGTCAGGAGATGGTGCCACAGGTGGTCTAAATAGTTCCAGTAAGAAAAAAAAAAATGGGGGGGAGGAAACAGTAAAGGGAAAGTTGGCCAACTTGTGTCTTGTGTGAACTGTAGGAAGTCACGGACCAGGAAGCCATATTGAAGGATCAGATTGGAGAAGATAGGGATAAGTTCTCTGAGGAAAGGAGAAGAAATGAGGATATTTAAAAAAGCCATTGTCCACAGGGACAGGCCTTACACTTGTTTTGCTACTCCTCACTAGAGAATTTTCTCCCATTAATTTCTTAGATCGAGTAGAAGGATGGGAAAGGGTGGAGGGACACAGAGAGAGAAACACTGATTTGAGAGACACATCCATTGGTTGCCTCCCGCACACGCCCAGCCGGGAGTCAAACCTGCATCCTGGCCTAGCCGGTGTAGTTCAGTGACATCAACTTGAGTGTCAACCTATGAATCAGGAGGAGGTCAGGATTCAATTCCTGGTCAGGGCACATGCCTGGGTTGTAGGCTTGATCCCTAGTGTGGGGCAGGTAGGTGGCAGCTGATTGATGAGTCTTTCTCATCATTGATGTTTTGATCTCCCTCTCCCTTCCTCTCTGAAATCTATTTTAAAAATATATATATTTTTAAATCCCTGCAACCCAGATACATGCCCTTGACCAGGAAGGCCAGCTTGCTCTAGACAGTTTGGCTCAGTGGATAGAGCATTGGTCTGTGGACTAAAAAGTCCCGGTTTGATTCTGGTCAAGGGCACATGCCCAGGTTTCCAGCTTGATCCCCAGTAGGGGGAGTGCGGAGGGCAGCTAGTCAATGATTCTCATCATTGATATTTCTATTTCTCTCTCCCTCGTTCTCTGAAATCAATAAAAAAAATATTTTTTTAAAAAAAGAAGGGTCAGAAAGGGGCCAAGTGCCAAGGATTGTGGGTGGCCTTTAGAAGCTGGAAAAGGCAAGGAAATGTATTTCACTCCAGAGCAATTCAGACTTGCTGATACCATGATTTAAAAACAAAACAAACCCTAAAACCCTTTTGTCCAAGGGCCGACATTCTCACCACTAAGCAAACTGGCCCCAGGGCAGGCCTTCCATTTTTACCTTTAATTTTACCATGTGCCCACAGTAAAGTTGTAAAATACATCTATTTTTTTTTTTCACTAGGTTATTTAGATCTAAAGGGTATAAACCAAGAATGTTAAATGCACAGACTGAGATTACATACTTTGGTGACAAGTATACACAAATGCAATATTTCTAAAAATGCTTAACAGATGTTGACAAAAGACCACATTTCAATAAGAGGACCACATATTCTGTGGGATAAGCCTTCTAAGAGAAACTCATGTGGCTCAGGAACCAGTATGGGATCTGGGGGCCGACCTCTCCGCTCCGGGCCTCGGGCCTAGGATTCCTAACTCAAGATGGTACTAGAATCTTCCTACTGTTTTAGTTTGGAGCAAAACAGGAAGTTATATTCATCACGTCTTTTGCCCAGATAGGATCATCTGAAATCCTTCCTTGCTAGTTCATTAAATTAGCGGGCTCTCTGGCATGCTGTGAATGAACCATGGTCTTAAAGCAGGCGTCCCTCCAAACCCATGCTTTCACCAGACTGTCACCATAGCAAGCCAGTTGGCTGTTTGTGCTGCCAACATTTGTATTTAGTTTCCAGCACCCCAATTTAACAGTGAATTTCAAATGAATGCAATTAACTACTTCAACCTACAACTGAAAATAATAGTTTTAGCCACACCTCATACCATCCATATATGTTAAGTCCTTAAATTCTATTCTTGATTTCCCTTTACAAAGATAAAGTGATTCAGTGTTAACATTTGCAACAAAAAAAAAAAAAAAAAAAAAAGTTGGTTAAAGTTGGAAGCGGGAAGCCTAGTATAGTTTTACGTTCGAACTGACTTTCGGGAGAGAGGTTCAGGCAGGCTGGGGCTGCCAGGTGCTGACGGCCAAGGAGGCCTGCAGGTGAGCGGGCCCCGGGCGTGGACTGGGCCCCGGGCGTGGACCGCCGGCCTGGAGGCCGGCGCCGGGTTGAGACTCTGGCCCGCCCCGGCCCGTCCGCCGGCCCGCACGCTGCTGGGTAATTGTCCGGATCCCGGAGGCGCGGCGACGAGGGGTAGTCGATTCCCGGCCGGCTCAGGCTGCAGGTCGGGGTGCGCGCCGGAGAGGGCCCGGAGCTGTAATTCCCCCTCCGTAACTGCTCTGGGGCACTTTCTGCCCCAACCGAAAACGGTGACCCCCTCCTCGCTGGGGCCGGAGTGGCGGGAAGCCGGGTCTTTGGAGGCGGCCCGGAGGCGAGGGAGGCTGTAAAACCCGGAGGAGCCGGAGCGCCCGCACGCCCGGGACGGCGCGGGGCGTAGGGCCCGGGTCTTCAGGTAGGAACCAGGCAGGCGGCGGGGGACCCCGGGCGGGGGCCGCGGCGGTGGACGGTTTCCGGACCCCCACCCCCACCCCGCGCTCCGGCCGGTGGGGCGATGGCGGCGGTTTCCCCCTATCCCCTCCCGCCCCGGACGCCGCCGGCGGTGCGTCCCGACCCTCCCCCACGCGCCTCTCCCGACGGTGGCCGGAGCCGGTGAGCCGGGAGGGCGGGGAGCGGCGAGGGAAGGCGAGAGGGCGGAGGTTGCGTGGTGCAGGCGGCGGCGGCGGGAGGAGGGCCGGCGGGCGGGCGGGCCGGGGAGGAGGAGGAGGCGGGGGCCGTGTCGCACGCAGCTCCAGGCGGGGCGGCCCCGGCGGCTGAGGGACGCAGCCAGACCTTGGCGGGACGGGGATTTAACCGGGGCCCAGGCCCAGGGACCAGGCGGAGACGTCGCCGGAGCCTTTTCGGCATCGGGGAAATGCCGGTGAGTGTGGCGGCGCCCGGGCCGAGGGGAGGCGGCGCAGGCCAGGCCCGGAGCCGCGGTGTCGCAGTGACGGGGCCCGCGGCGGCCCAGCCCAGACGCCGGGCGAGGCCTGAGCTCCGAGCCGCGGCCGGGAGGAATGGCGGCGGGGCCGGGGGCTCGTGGGCGGGGGGAGCCAGGGCGCGAGCGGGGCCGCCCTGAGTCGCCGCGGGCGCGGGCACGGGCTCGGGGTGGCGGGGCCTGGACCGCGCACAGGGGAAAAAGCCCGATTCATCGCGCCGATGCGGAGGCCTGGTGGCGACCGGGCTGGGGCGGCGGAGCTGAGGCCGTTCGGCCGTGCGCGGCCCGCCTCCCCGCCCCTCGTGCGGCGACCCCCGCGGGGTGCCCGGCCTCGTGCCCTGCCCCCGCGCCCCTCGGGACCGCTCCTCCCCGACTCGTGCTCCCCAGCGAGTGTGGGGCGCCGGCCTGGCCCTGCTTTCCGGTTCCCCGTCGGCATTGTGGCGACGGCGCTGGTCGTTATTATCGGGTAACAGTCGCTCTTTGGCTCGGTTCCCTCGGGGGAGCGGGCCGGGGAAGCGGTAGGGATGCAAGTGCGGCGGCGGGACCGGGGCCGCGCCCGCCGGTCGGGCCGGGCCTGCTTCGCGGCCTCGGCGCGCCCCCGACCCTGCGCCCCGCGGGAGCGCGCGCTGACCCCGCAGGTAGCCGCGCGCGGCCCCGGGGCCTCGGCCACCTGGGGACGTTGCGTGCGGCGGACGTGGTGATGGTTGAGGGAGGGCAGAGCTCTGTGAGCATTCCTGGAGACGAATCTCCGAAGTCGGGGGTTTTCCTCCGTGGCGAGCCCTCTGCCGAAAATAGGGTTCTCTCCTCCGATTGGAGGGAGGGCCGCCGTCGCTGTTGGTTCGGAGTTGGGGTTAGTGTGCACACGCGGAGTCGCATCAACTTGCTCGGGTATTTATTCGCTCTGCGTGATGGCCCTTCCTGTGTTGGCATCAAAACCGCCCAAGTTGGGAGTGGAGTCAGTGGGCACCCAGTTTTTGAAAGACATTTATGGGCGACAGAAGGGGAACTGAAGTCACTTTTACTTTTAAGTTTCTGGAAGCTGAACATAGCTTAACACTCCGCAGATGCGTGCAGTTTTTAAGTTTAACACTTATTTTGTAACCAACCTGTATAGCAGGCTGATTTTTCTGAAATCCTGGAGCGTTTGTGGGTTGCGTAAGGTTAGGGGTAAGATTATTTTCTTTAGACAACAGTTGGATATGAGAATTGTATTTGTGTTTAAAAAGTTACTGGTTATTAGAAAAATACTGTACTTGAAAAATATTTTGCTGTTTGCGGCTTCCCGTGGTAAGTGGATATGGTTGCTTTGCATTTCAAACTTCGAGGCGTGCAAACAGAAGGCTGGCTCACTTTAACTCTATTTTGCCCATTTTTGGAGGTTTCAGAAGAGTGCCCATTACCTTAGAGGCTTGGCTGAATTTTTCTCTTAGAATGTTAAAATATTTCTTCTCATGGGTGTCATCTTTTTAAAAACTATTTTGCCAAAGGTGGAGGGACTTTCTATATCCTAGTGTTGTGTGTGTGTGTTTTCACCATTTTATGAAATCTACCTGTCACAAGCTTGGGCCCTTGCAAGGCATGCCCCCATTCCAAATATGTCATGAGAAGAGCCCAAAGGGCAAGTGAATGCCTGAGCTGGTTCTGCAGTTTGCTTAGCTGTTACAGCTCCTTAAGCCCCATAGCCTCTTACTGATTGTTATCTTCCACAGATAATTAACTTCACCTTGATCTTCAGTACTATAAATTCTTTGTAGGGAAGGAATAGTCTTTATTTTCGAACCCCCACCTTGGTCATGAATAAACCTCCTGGAATAATCTGATATAGTGTTTGACCACTTCTAATTTTGGCTGCAGAAACAGGCTGGGTAAGAATGCAAGCTTTATTGTGATTATTATTATAGCACCCCATATCTAATGCAGTGCCCCAAGAGATAATGCCAAGGAAAATGCCAAGGAAACAAGCTGTGAAATTTTAATTTGTTTTTCCCCCTTAAACTAACTTTAAGGTGTGGATTTTATTTATTGTTATTTTTTCCTACAACAAAATTTGGGTCTTTCCAGCAGTTAAATATTGCAGCCTTGCCAAAAACCGGTTTGGCTCAGTGGATAGAGCAGTGGCCTGCGGACTGAAGGGTCCTGGGTTCGATTCAGGTCAGGGGAATGTACCTTGGTTGTAGGCACATCCCCAGTAGGTGTGCAGGAGGCAGCTGATAGATGTTTCTCTCTCATCATCGAAGTTTCAAACTTTCTATTCCTCTCCCTTCCTCTCTGTAAAAAATTCAATAATATATATATGTATTTTTAAATATATTTTATTGATTTTTTTACAGAGCAGAAGGGAGAGGGATAGAAAGTCAGAAACATCGATGAGAGAGACATCGATCAGCCGCCTCTTGCACGCCCCCCACTGGGGATGTGCCCGCAGCCAAGGTACATGGCCTTGCCGGAATCGAACCCGGGACCCTTCAGTCCACCGTCCGACGCTCTATCCACTGAGCCAAACCGGTCTTGGCAATAAAATATATATTTTTAAAAAAATATTTTAGCCTTGCCTTCAAAAATTAAGTGGGTGGTGGTAGAAGCCCCCTTCCTATTGGAGAGGTGATGCAAACCCAGTGGTACCAGAGTCCTATGTGATGTCTCTTATAGGAGCGACCATTCTTGGGTCTTTGAGGGCCTTGTATCAGGAAACTCATTCCTGGTAAAACCAGCAGGCATAGTGTGCCTTTCTTTCAGCATGGAAAATTAAAATGGATGTGTTTGAAATTGAGGAGTTGTTTGCCAGTCTTCAAATGTGAATTAGGGTCCAAAACTCTTAGGAATGTGTTCGTTGTTGTTTTTTTTTTTTTACTCTTTGCTGTTTCAGCCCTCCATAGGTCCCAAATCCTCAGCAACTGAGTCAGTCTGGAATAAAATGTCTTTGGGAGACCAATTTTGAACTTGTCTCTTAGATGTCTGGAGAAAAGAGTGTTTCATTTTTAAGGACCAATTTGAAATTTATCTTGCTTTTCTTGATATCTGGTATTTTCTCAGCAAGACGTATTTTTTGTTCGCTTTTCAAAACAGAAATGAACATTAAATGAAAAGTAAATCAAATTTAAATAAAAACAAGTTACTAAGGACTTTAAGCTCCCTGTTTAATATATACATTTAATGCACACTATAAACAAGATAATTATTATCATACTTACATTGTGTTTTTTTAAGGTTTTCATTCACACATTTCTGGCTCCTAAAAAAGCTGTGTGTTATTTTTGTTTAGGCATAGAACATTTTGCTTTGAGAAGATGTGGGATTTGGTTGAGCTTAATTTTGCTGGGTGTTCATTTCAGCATTTGTAAGATGAGATAATTTTTTTAATTGACACTGTTTAAGATTTCTTTATAGGCCCTCAAAGCATTGGGTATGTCATAGCTTTAACATTAACAGCATTTGGAAAACTGCTATAAAGCATAATCTCATTCATGTTTGAAAAGCAGAGTTGTGAAGCCCAAGTTTGACAGTCATTTAAATTTTTCCCCTGGGGAAGAGAAACTTGGATGGAGGAAGCAGTCCCCTCATGTGCATTCCCAGTTTTCAGAAGCTCCTATGCGGTCCTCTCCTCTGTTTTTACTCCTGCTCTCCCTCTGTCTGAAGTACCATGCCCCCTGCATGTCACTGGAGACTCCTGCTCCTTTAAAACGACTCAGCTCAGCCCCTACCCCTCATCCCATCCCATCCCATCCCATCCCATCCCATCCCATCCCAGGCTAGGAGACTTCCCTGGGATCCCCTGAGTCCCTGCCTGGGTTACACTGTTCCACTACTTAACCCTTTGACGACTTGGTGATTTCTCCCACCGACTCATCTTTAGATCAGGGACCGTATGGTGCGCGTTTGTCCCTGATGCCTTAACACTGCCCAATCATGTGCATTCATGTGACTCCTACTTCATGAACATCCTCCCACTTTGCTAAGCCCATGAAGTGTAGATACTATTGTTTGGTCCACCTTTCAGCATATGGGTTCAGAAAAAGGCTTTGGGTGGTTAGGGTCAGGCCTGAGTTACAATAAAGCACAGGAGTCCAGAGTCCAGCATTTTTTTCTTTTAAGAGCCCAGCTTTTAACCAGACTCCCTAAGAATGGGGTTTATATAAAGGTGGAAGAAAAGAAAAGATCAGAATGAAAATGCTCAAAGGATTGACAAATAATCATTGATAATTATGACAGCTGATTATACAGAACTTGGTCGACTACCAATAATGAGCTTATTTGTCTTGGTCTTTTAGTAACTGGTGGACATTGAAGGAGGAGAGTAACGGATAGAAATGAACAATTTTGGAAATGTTACTAAGTTGGGTGTGAAGTTTGTAAAACGACTTACGATTGTTCAGATCTAACAAGCTGCATTTTTTGAAAAGGCCTCTCTCAGAACATACTTTGGAAAACATTGTATGAAATGTATGCAGCCATTTAAATGTGTGTGTATGCATTGGTAACATACTTAAAGTTATAAAAATGGTTGTAATTTCAGAGTGGTGCACTTGTGCTTTTAAAATATATATTTAAAAACAATTTTAAAGCACAAAGGTAATACAGGTGATCCCAGAATGGAGAAAGCCTCTCAAAGCACCACAACAAAAGTAGGAAATTTCTTGTTAAATAAATTATTCATTTGCTTACTTTAAAATAATTAAACTTGTATAAGTTAAAATACCATAAATAGAATTCAAAGACAAAAGGCAAACCCAGAAAAATTTTGTAACTTACAAGCAAATTTACTTTCCTTGCTATCGAAGGATTATAAAAAGGAGCAGGAAACATGAAAAAATTTAGTTTCACTAGCAGTCCTCCCAGAAATCAGTGAGAGACTGTCTTTTAAAAATGTGGCATACATTTAAAAAATCCAGTTTCTAGTGAGGGTGCAGAGAAATGAGCCTGCTTACACATTGCTAGAAAGTATAATTCAGTATGATTTTTCTGAGAAATATGTAACAAAAGGTTATAAAATATGCATGCACTTTGGAATAGCTAATCTAAGGATTTAGTCTTAAGAAAATACAAAAAATGACAAGTAGATTAATATTCTGTCATAGGTACACTGTTTAATGCCCTCTTACTGAGCATTGGTTTTCAGTTTTTTGCTAGTAAGGATGATTGTTTCAGCATTGTTTAGGTAAGTCTTTGCATTTCTCTAATACTGTATTTAATGAATACTAGTATTCAGCCAATATAAAATGACAAAACATGCTATACAACAACACATATAATGTATAAAAAATTCTTTTTGGTGTGAATAAATGCATTACAAAGGATAAACAAAACTATTAATAGTGGTTATCTCTGAGCAGCGGAATTATGGGTCATTTTTAGTTCTTTTTTTCCTCCAGTTTTGTACAGTGCATGTGTATTTATAATGCAGTGAATTTATTTTTTTAAAAAGCAAAACAAAAGGCAGTAGAAGCTGTGGGCCTACTTGGGAGCAAATTGTTTCTGCTTAGTTTAATGCTGAAATCATTTGGTGTTCGCCTTACTAGCAGACACCTTTCCAGGTATAACCCCCCCATTCCCCTAGAGGTGAATATTTGACTTCCTGTGGACTGTATTTCCTGAGTCTATTTCTCTTTTGTTGGTCTAATCTTCCCATTCTTTCCTCCATATCTTAATCCCTCATCTACTTCCCATGCCCTCAAGTTTCATGCCCTCCTTAAAGCTGTCTTAATCTTATGAATTATGAAAGGCACTTATGTTTGTATTTTATTAAATTATAATACTGGATTATGTGCTGATGAATCATCTTCAGTTTCCTTTCCTTAGTGGTATTGTGAACTAACTATCCCTTTTTGCTACTTCACACCTTTTAGTGATAGTAGATGTACTTTAAAATAAGGAATGTTTAAGCCTGTTGTCATTATGCTTAAGAAATATATTTACTTTAAAAATTAAATACTTGGGCACAGTTTGTGCTATAGCTTGGAAAATTGAAAGGTTACTTACCATTGATTTAAGCAGTGCCTTTTAAATGATACAAATTAGGGATACTATTGGAATTATGAGAAAACTAGAGGCCCAGTGCACGAAATTTGTGCACGGGGGTGGGGGGTGTCCCTTAGCCCAGCCTGCACCCTCTCCAATCTGGGACCCCTCGAGGGATGTCCAACTGCCCGTTTAGGCCCGATCCTGTAGGATCCTGTAGGATCGGGCCTAAACGGGCAGTCAGACATCCTTCTCACAAACCAGGACTACTGGCTCCAAACTGCTCACCTGCCTGCCTCCCTGATTGCCCTAACTGCTTCTGCCTGCCAGCCTGATTACCCGCTAACCACTACCCTGCCAGCCTTTTTGCCCCCAACTTCTCTCCTCTGCCAGCCTGGTCACCCCTAACTGCCATCCCCTGCAGGCTTGATCACCCCCAACTGCCCTCCCCTGCTGGCCATCTTGTGGTGACCATCTTGTGTCCACATGTGGGCAGGATCTTTGACCACATGGGGGCAGGCCTCGTGTGTGTTGGTTTGATGGTCAATCTGCAAATTACTCTTTTACTAGATAGGATAGAGGCCTGGTGCATGGGTGGGGGCCAGCTGGTTTGTCCTGAAGAGTGTCTCAGATCAGGGTGGGAGTTTCCTTGAGGCACGGGGCAGCCTGGGCAAGGGGCCTGTGGGTTTTTGCAGGCCAGCCACGCCCCCCCCCCATGACCCAAGCAGAGGCCCTGGTATCTGAATCTATGTCTACAATTGAAACTTTGTAGCCTGGAGCAGAGCCAAGCCTTCTGCTTGCTCTGTGGCGGCAGCCATTTCTGTTTGAAACTTCGTAGCATTAAATGGAGGCCTAGGCAGGCAATGGCAGGGGGAAAGCTTGGCTTCTTCGGTTGCCAGGGAAACACAAGCCTTCCTCTTGCTCTTAGTGGCAGCAGCCATCTTGGTTGGGGGTTTATTTGCATAATCTGCTCCTGATTGGCTGATGGGCGTGGTGAAGGTACGGTCAAATTTGCATATTACTTTTTAAAATAGTATGGGTGCACAGAAATGTGTCACCAAATGCCGGTGGGGAGTGGAAATGCCTTTACTATGTAGGAATTGGTTAATAAAAAGGGAATATGTTAATTGACTGCCATGCCCTCAAAGATGGTGGTGCCCACGGCCACAAGATGGCAGTGCCTCTGGAGTTCCCCAGTCCCCTCAGCTCCCTAGCTGCCCAGGCCCAGGCCAAGGCACAGGCAAGCCTTGGATGGTGGCTGCCCAGCCACCCAGGGCCACCCGAGGCTCAGATAATCAGGGCTGGCTGAGGCTTGTGCTGCCGGCAGTGGCAGCAGCAGAGATGTGATGGGAGTGTCACCTTCCCCTGATCACTGGGTCCGCCTCCCATTCCTGAGGGCTCCCAGACTGTGAGAGAGGCCAGGGTGGGCTGAAGAGCCCCCCTCCAGTGCATGAATTTTCATGCACCGGGCCTCTAGTATGCTAACTAAAATAGTTAAGTGTGCCTAGGAGCAAAGCTAGAGACCTCAGCTCTCCTCCCTGTAGGCTGGAGGCCTGCTGTAGATGGGGGTGACAAATCAGCCATGGCCCACACATGTGTCAGTACCAAATGGAACTCCAGGAGTAGAGCTCCAGGTCTGGCTCTTTCCCTCCTTGAGCCTTAAGCTCATGTTGGGGAACTAGGAAATGCTTGGTTTGGGAAAGGGTGGAAAAGAAAAAGTCTGAGTGGTTTCCTCGGACTTCAAGCTTACATATTTAAGATCTGTACACGATTTACTTACAGATTCATCCAATATATGATAACACCATGTATTCAGTGCTTAGTATGTACCACATGCCAGGCTGACGCAAGACAGTGACTTTGGAGTTGCTCTACTCAGCTTGGTTCTTGCAAATGCCTTACTGTGCACACTGGCACAGAGATGTTTTCCTAGTTAGTTATTAGATGGAGACTCCCCAAATCAGAGGGTCTTCTGTTTGATAAAAGGGAAGGCTTAGGGGATACAGTAGACACCAAGCCTATTGAGCAGTGTTGCCAAGAGTTAGCTGGGACCTTTATAAATGTGTCTGGTAACTGCCTGGTGGGGTTGGGTTGGGTTGGGTTTGGTTTGGTTTGGTTTGGTTTAGTTTAGTGGGGGCATAACTGCCTGTGAAGCATTGGACATCATAAATTATTTGTTTGTTTTGGTTTCTGTTATTTTTATAATGTGGGGGAGAAAGAAATTCTCTCTCTACCCTAATTAAACCAACATGAGACAGACTAAGAAGAGAAAATAACCAAATTTAATTACATACTACATATGAGAACCCCACATGCATGAGAGAGTTACAGACCTCCAATGCATGAGAGATTCAAAGGCAGAAAGTTAATATGAGTTGTGTATGGCATTCTGAGCAAAGAATGAGGGAGGCACCTTGAGCTTCAGAGGAGAGGAAGATCATTCACAGGATGATAAGAAGAGCAGATGTTTAGTAATTACATGGAGGTTTGCCCTGTCTTATTGATAGGTCATAAAAAGTTATTTCTGGTGATAACTCTTTTTATGGGCAAGGCCCCAAACTTAAATTGTTTAAGGGAGAGATAGAAGTTTCTCATGAGCTGGCAGAGTTCCCATTGCCTCCAGCTCAAAGTAGTCCACATGCCAAAGTGGCACATCCTGGGGAGGCCTCTTCTGAGTGAGTCCCTTCACTGCTGAAGGAGCTCAGCTGTAGCACCACATGCCACTGCATTTTCAGTATTTTTACTTGTCTCTGTAGAGTGTTATTTGCCCTATGTTCCGTGACGTGTAAGGCATAGGAGTGGGACAGGAGAGCTGTGAATAAGTAAGTTTAGGAAATGCTAGGTTGAGGAGTCTTTAATATATCAATGTACATATATACTTCCCTATATTTTACAGTATGTGTGTATAGGGCGTGTACATGTATGGATATAAGGTAATCCCCAATTTAAATAGCTTTTGAGAAAAGAAAACCCTACTCCTGTATTAAAGAATGGAGTTTGTTTTGTTGAGCTCTGATTTTGGAATAATAGAATATGAACAATTGTGTGACTTGCAGTAGAGATGTATACAGTAAATGACTGTGTTCATTTTCCCTGTCTTTGGTGGGATTCTGATTAGCATCTTGAAACACTAGCGTTCTTTGGGAGTGTGGGATCCTAATGAGTACAGTTACAGGTCTAGTTGTCTAGACAATAACTGCTTCACTTTATTTGTTTAAATCTTGAATTGTAAATGCTATTACAGGAAGGATCTAAAACAAATTTAAAGCACATGGATCGTCATTAATCCAGGACTCATGAGGCTCGAGTTATTCTCACTTTCTTGGTGGTGTCATGTTAAGTGTACTGCATTTGAAAAGCCTTTCAGTTTGTTGAAATTCAGACTTTCCTTCTCTTATTTTTTAAAAAATATTTTTATTCATTTAAGAGAGGAAAGAAGAGGTTAGAGAGATAGAAACATCAACGATGGGAGAGAATCATTGATTGGCTGCCTCCTGTACACCCTCCACCAGGGGTCAAGCCTGCAACCTAGGCATGTGCTCTTAACTGGAATTGAACCTGGGACCCTTCAGTCTGCAGGCGGATGCTCTATCCACTGAGCCAAACTGACCAGGGCTGCTGCTCTTAAAGGTTTTCTTAGATTCTGTCCCATACCTTCTTTCTTCTACATTCTAGCTCATTGATTTCCAGAATGTGGACACTTCACCTGACACGTGAGGACACATTCATTTGGGAAACGGAACCAGCTCTTTCTAAAGCATTTAGCCGCTTAAGGAAGGGATATAACCTGCAGCATTTTCCAGATTTCTGGGTCAACTTACCCTTATTTTTGTTGAATGATCTCTCATATTACCTTCTATGGAGAACACTTTGCTCTTCAATTCTAGTTTTTCTTCTGCTGATGGACATTCAGGAGATATCTCTTTGACTTGATTCTACTCTAGCTTATTTTGTTGTGGGGGTTTTTCTATTTTATTTTGGCTCCTTGACTTCCAGCTGAGCCCCCAGTTTCATGTGCTCCTCACATGCTCATTTCACCTGTTATCAGGATTTATCGTGGCTTCTGTGACTATGAAGTCTGTCCCCAGTGGGTGTTTGAGTCACCATGATTTGGTAGAGTGAGCTCTGTTGGTCCTTTACCATATAACAACCTACCTCATCCCCTTAGGCTCAGAAAGTGCTGCAAGTACAGCTGTGTGCACAATCCTGGCCTGATGCATGGCTCACTTACAGCTGTGTGTTGATCCTGGCTGTTTGGCCTATCCTGGACCTTCAATCTGGGAATATTAGAAGGAAATTTCAGTAAAGCAAATGAATTTGGGGGAATTTTGTTAACTTCAAGATTTTACTTACCTATAACAAACTAGAGGCCAGGTGCACATAATTCATGCACGAGGGGGTAAGGAGATAGGGAGGTGGGTGGGGGGGATGTGTCCCTCAGCCCAGCCTGCATTCTGTCCAGTCTAGGACCCCTTGAGGGATGTCTGACAGTCGGACATCCCTCTCACAATCTAGGACTGTTGGCTTCCAGTTGCTTGCCTGCCTGGCTTTCTGATTGCCCCTAACTGCTTCTGCCTGCTAGCCTGATCACCCCCTAACCACTCCCCTGCCAGTCTGATTGATGCCTAACTGCTCCCCTGCCCGCCTGATTGCTCCTAACTCCTCTCCCCGATAGTCCTGGTCACCCCTAACTGCCCTTACCTGCAGGCCTGGTCACCCCCAACTTCCCTCCTCTGCCGACCTAGTCACTCCTAACTGCCCTCCCCTGCTGGCCAACTTGTAGTGGCCATCTTGTGTCCACATAGGGGCAGGATCTTGTGTGTTGGAGTGACATTCAATTTGCATATTACTCATTTATTAGATAAGATGACGAATGTAGGATCCAGCCCTCAACCCAGGCATATATCCTAGCTGGGATTCAAACCATGACCTCCTGGTTTACAGGTTGTTGTTCAACCACTGAGTCACACTGGCCAGGCTGGTAGAAATTTTTGTTTGATAGGCTGATTAAATGTCTGCGATTAAAGAAGTTGCAGATTATAACCAACAAACCACATGTTACACTAATGTTTCTTTAGAAAGTGTGGATATGGCATTAAGATGAACATCCACATTGCTTTATACGGTAGCGGATAGGTGAAAATGTTTGTATCTGTGTGTAACTAGGACAGTAGGCTCCATTAGTAGTTGTAGTGAAATGTGATTTTTAAAAAATTGATTTCGGAGAGGAAGGGAGAGAGATACAGAAAAATACTATCTAATAAAAGAGTAATATGCAAATTGACCATACCTCTGCTATACCCACAAGCCACGCAGCAGCCAATCAGGACCAAGTATGCAAATTAACCCCAACCAAGATGGCTGCAGCCATGATGCAAGCAGGAGGGAGGTTTGGGTCTCCCCAGTGATGGAGGAAGCCAAGCTTTCCACATAACCTGGCCAGCCCAGGCCTCCACTCAGTGCTACAAAGTTTCATTTATAGAAGATAAATAAATCCCAACCGAAATGGCTGCTGCCACGGAGCGAGAAGGAGGCTTGGCTCTGCTCCAGGCTACAAAGTTTCAATTGTAGAAGATAAATAAATCCCAGATACCAGGGTCTCCACTTGGGCTGCCAGGGTGTGTGGCTGGCCTGCAAACCACCACAGGCCCCTCGCCTAGGCCGCCCCACACTCCAAGGGAACCCCCATTTTAATCCAGGACACCCTTCAGGGCAAACCAGCCGGTCCCCACCCATGCACCAGGCCTCTATCCTAATAAAAGTAGTATGAAGATTGACCATCACTCCAACACAAGATGGTGGCCCCCATGTAGTCAAAGATCCTGCCCCCATGTGGACACAAGATGGCCAGCAAGGGAGGGCAATTGGAGGGACCAGGCTTTCAAGGGAGGGCAGTTAGGGGCAAACAGGCTGGCAGGGGAGCAGTTAGGCATCAATCAGGCTGGTAAGAGAGTGGTTAAGGGGTTGATCTGGCTGGCAGGCAGAGGTGGTTAGGGGCAATCAGGAAGGCAGGCAGGCGAGCAGTTGGGAGCCAGCAGTCCTGGATTGTGAGAGGGCAGTCAGACATCCCTTGAAGGATCCCAGATTGGAGAAGGTGCAGGCTGGACTGAGGGATACCCCCTCCTTCGCCCCCTGTGCACAAATTTCATCCACTGGGCCTCTAGTCAGTGATAATAGAGAATCATCGATCAGCTGCCTCCTCCACACCCCACACTGGGGATCGAGCCTGAAACCCTGGCATATGCTCTGACCAAGAATTGAACCATGAACTCCTGATTCATAGATCAGTGCTCAGTCACTGAGCCACGAGGGCCGAGCTGAAACATGATTTTTAAAATACACTCTGATTATTCCTTTTGATAGCAGTGAATCGAACTTCAGTGTTTACGTTACAAGTAACTTTTTTTCAACATGCAGAACATTAGTCTGTTTTGTCCACAGTCTGGTGTAGGCCGAGTCTGAGTGCCTACTCGGGGTGTAATCTGAAAATAATAGTCCTAATGCTGCTTTGAATAGTTCATTGCATATATACTTTACAGAAGTTAATTTATATGCAAAGTTTTGCTATGTAAGTTTTAATTTAGAAATTTGAATTGTGTTTAGAAGTTCAAGTCCTCTGTAGTTTCCCTTTTTAATATAGAGTTATTGATAAAAACTATAGGGAAAATTTGGATTTTGTGATTCTGATGTTCTCTTAAAAAATATTAACTACATGCCCACTGGTTTGACTCAGTGGTTGAGTGTGGACCATGTGCCAAGAGGTCACCGTTTCAGTTCCCAGTAAGGACACATGCCGGGTTGCGGGCTCAGTCCGCAGTGCAGGATGTGCAGGAGGCAGCCTATTGATGATGTTTCTCATTCATGTTTCTTTCTCATCGATGTTTCTGTCTCTCTATCCCTCTCCCTTCCTTTCTCTCTAAAACTCAATAAAAACATACTTTAAAAAAGCATTAGCTACATTTTCAACTGGGAACATGGTTAGATAATTTTTTTCAAAATAAGCGATTTTTGAAGCATAAGTGAAAGCCTTGCCTGAGAAGATACACAATTAATGTGTCTTGACTAGAAGCTGTTCAATGAAAAGCCTCGAGAAAATGCTAGAAGTGAAATCTATGATAGAATCATCTTCTGAGCTGAAACTGATGCTGCAGGTTTTAATCATGTTTTCTGCTTTGTATAGATGAAGCCAGTCAGAGTGGGGAGGAGATTTTTCTTAAAGCCCCCACCTGCTTCCAGAAAACCTCTTGAAGGTTATCAAGTGGCATACTTTCATGAGTGCAGAAGGTTTACTTACGTGATTGAGAGACTGAATCTAATGATTCTTATTGATCTGAGCCCAGGTTTAAGCACACACTTGTTTATTCTGTACCTCCCATACCTTTTCCCCAATGTATATAATGTCTGAAAATACTAAATTTGCAAGTACTTCGTGTTATTATAGTAGTTGCTAAGGATGTTTGCAACAAGATGCTTTTTACCAAGTGCAGCACTGAACATGAGCACAGAATGGGTGCAGATCTCTGGCAGGTGGACCCACCAGGGCAGTAGGTGGCAGATAGCAAGCTCCTTATGAGTAGTTAGGACCGTTATCCATCTACCTAAAAGAGAGCTCCACTTCATTACCCTACGTACCTTCAGTAGGAAGAGTAAATTGATAAATTGTATTCAAATCAAATCAAAACATAAATGCTCCAAATCAGAAAAGGAGCATGGTGGGAGGAGGACAATATTTTTTTTAAAACCAATTGGTAGTAACATGGGAAGTGTCTTTGAAAGGTCAATTAGGTAGGGAAAATTGCTGATCAGAGTTTTTGAACTTAGGGTTAATTTATTTGTGTTAGTGGAATGAAAGGGCTTGAAAACCTGGATTGGGTGAATAACTTTTTGTTCCCTAGAGATATGGTAGCTTTCCAAGTCTTAGCAGATATTAATTCGAGGCTCAGCACTCACCAACTATGTACAGACTGTTGGAAATGAGTTGAGCAGAATTTTGGGAACTGTGGATTGAAGCTCATTTCACTTAAGGGAGAGTTGGTTTTCGTATTTGGGAATGTGTTTCTTTGGGCCCTTAGAATGACCCCAAACACACACAGACATAACAGAAACCAAAGATGCATTGAAAACACTTCCTTATGTTCTGTGAGCTCTATTCTTTTTGTTTCACTGTTTAAAATGCTCCATTGCCATTTACTGAGTTACTGTCATGGCCCACATGGATTGCAGTTCTCAATTAGAAAAACATTCATAGTGTAGATAATCAGAATCAAATCTAGTATCACTTTTCATTGTTTTAACATGAATGAAAATGCTTTGTAATAAAATATATGCAAGCTAGATCATTGAAAATTGTGTTCATAAAATTGTGCTGAAACTGAGACTTGAAATTTTGTCCTTAGCAGTTAAAAGTAGTTTATGTGGATAATCTGTAGCACCTTTGTTAAATATTAAGTGGCCATAGTCATCTGCAAGTTTTTGAGGTTTTATATATATATATATATATATATATATATATATATATATAAAAATACGAGGGGCCCGGTGCACGAAATTCATGCACTGGGGGTGGGTGGTCCCTCAACCCAACCTGCCCCCTCTCATATACTGGGAGCCCTCAGGCAATGTCCAACTGATAGCTCAGCCTTGGGCACCCAGCCATCACCCTTCTCAGCTCAGCACCGGCTGCCTGCGAACACTCGGCCCCAGGGGCTGGGCGCTCGCCGCCACTTCAGCTCACAGTGTCCGGGGGACGGGTGCTCACCACCACTGCCATTTCATCTCCAGCCCCAGGCCAGGGCTCAGGCCTCTTGGCCCTGCCCCCACTCCTGTTGGCTGGCAGCATAGCCAATCAGGAGTGAAGGTATGATCAAATTTGCATATTTCTCTTTTATTATATAGGACTAGAGACCCGTTGCAGGAAGATTCCTGCAAGAATGGGGCTTCCTGTGGCCTGAGCAAAGCACCCTCCCTTCTCTGCTGTCTTGCTCTCTTCTCTACTACCTCACTTTCTCCCATCTCCACTGCCTTGCTCCCATCTCCTCTGCTTTGCTTCCTCCCTTCTCCCCCGCTCTGCTTGCTTACATCTCCGCAGCTTTGCTTCCTTCTGCAGTGCTTGGCTTCCTCCTACACCATCTTCTGCATGTGGATATGCAAATTAACCCCATATTGGTTGTGTTAATTTGCATACTTGCTCTGACTAGTGGGCGTGGCTTATGGGTGTGGCAAGGGTGTGGTCAAATTTGCATATTACTCTTATTAGATAGGATTTTTTATTGATTTCAGAGAGGAAAGGAGAAGGATAGAAATACAGAAACATCAATGATGAGAGAAATCATTGATTGGCTATTTTCTGCATGCCCCCTACTGGGGACCTAGCCCACAACTCAGGCATGTGCCCTTGACCAAACACAGAATCCTTCAATCCACAGGCTGGTGCTCTTATCCACTGAGCAAACTCAGCCTGGGCAAGTTTTTTATTGTTTTTAATTGAATAAATATTGTTCAGATTATTACAATTATTCTTTTTTCCCCCATAGCTCTCCTCCACCCGATTCCCACTCCACCCTCTGCCCTTATCAACCCCTCCCCCATTGTCCTCATCCATCGGTATATGATAATTGTCCAGTCTCTTCCTGCACCTCCACACCCCTTTCCCCCCAAGAATTTTCAGTCCACTCCCTTTCTGTGCCCCTGGTTCTATTATATTCACCAGTTTATTCTATTCATCAGATTTTTAATTCACTTGATTTTTAGATTCACTTGTTGATATGTATTTGTTGTTCATAATTTTTATTTTTACTTTTTTCTTCTTCCTCTTCTTAAAGTACTAGGGGTCCGGTGTATGAAATTCATGCACTGGGCATGGGTGATCCCTCAGCCCAACCTGTCCCCTCACACATACTGGGAGCTCTCAGGGGATGTCCTGCTGACTGCACACCCCTGGCCTGCCCAAGGCCTAAAGCTTCTGGCTGAGGCTTTAGGGCTTGGGCACCCAGCCATCACCCTGCAATGGGGCCCATGGCTGGGCTTCACCCCCAGCCCCGGCCAGCAAGCACAGTCGCTGGCTGGCTCCACCCCGGGGGCTGCGCACTTGCTGGCTGGTTCCACCCTGGCCCCGGCCTTGGGGCCAAGTGCTCACTGGCTGGTTCTGCCCCAGCTCCTGATTGGCTTGTGGGCATGGCTTGATAGGTGTGGTAAATTTGAATATTACTCTTATTAGATAGGGTACCGTTCAGCATTTCATATAGTACTGGTTTGGTGGTGATGAACTCTAGCTTTTTCTTATTTGTGAAGCTCTTTATCTGCCCTTTAATTCTGAATAATAGCTTTGCTGGGCAGAGTAATCTTGGTTGTAGGTTCTTGCTATTCATCATCTTGAGTATTTCTTGCCACTGCCATCTGGTCTGCATAGTTTCTGTTGAGAAATCAGCTGACAAGCATATGGATGCTCCCTTGTAGGTAACTAATTGTTTTTCCCTTGCTGCTTTTAATATTCTCTCTTTGTCTTTTGCTCTTGGCATTTTAATTATGATGTGTCTTGGTGTGGTCCTCTTGGGTTCCTTTTGTTTGGGGTTCTTTGCGCTTCCTGGACTTGTAAGTCAATTTTTTTCACCAGGTGGGGCAAATTTTCTATTAATTATCTCTTCAAATAGGTTTTCAGTATCTTGATCTCTTCTTCTGGCACCTCCATAATTCAGATGTTGGAACACTTGAAGTTGTCCCAGAGGCTCCTTTCACTATCTTCATATCTTTGGATTCTTTTTTTTTTTTTTTTGCTTTTTCGGTTGAGTGTTTTTTGTATTTCAAATCTTTGACTTAATTCTTGCTGTTAGATCTCTGTATAATGTTTTTTTTTATTTCAGTCAGTGTATGCTTAACTTCTAGTTCGACCTTTTTCATATCCTCCAGGGTTTCACTAAATTGATCCGCCTTTTCTAGAAAAATTCTTGAAAAACCTTGTAACTGTGGTTTTGAACTGGATAGTCATTTGCTTTCCTTCACTTCTTTCATTTGTGATCTATTTCTTTGTCTTCACATTTTGGTTGCTTCCCTGAGTTGATAGAGTGGCTTTGTGTGCTAGGTGTCTTCTAGGGGACAGTGGTTCAGCCTCCCCAGTCACCTGAGGTGAACACTCTTGGTGCACCCCTTTGTGGGCTGTGTGCACAGTCTTGTAGTTAAGCTTGATTGTTGTTGGTATCACTGGGAGTAATTGACCTCCAGGGCAATTAGCTGTGAGGAGCAGCTGTGTTTGTGCTGGAGACAGCCTTATGAGACAAGACTTGCAAAATTGCAAAAGCCTCTGTGCTCAGCTTGGATAGGGCAGAGTTTGAGGACGGAGCAGACAGCATTGGTTTCCCGTCAGCCCTGCCCTAAGAGACCCCTGTGTCTGTGTCCCGTGGTAATTGCTGCAAGCACCTCTGAGAGAAAGCCGTCCTTGAGTTTTGCCCACTGCCAGTCAGTCCAGTTTCTCCCTGAATGAGTCGTGGTCCCAGAGTGTCACCCAGAACTGGAATTCAGTGCAGTTGGGGGCTTTTGTCTCCCTCCCGCTTGAGAAAGCCAGTGGCGCACTCAGTTGCCAGTTCACTCCACGTGCGCATCTCAGTACCTCTGCCTCCTGCAGCTCCTCTGAGTCTCAGCGTGTTGTTCTCTTTCCTCCTAGTTGTAGAATTTCCACTCAGCCAGCCTTCCTGTGGTTCTAGATTATGTCCGTTTTATCTTTCAGTTGTAGTTTTGATATTGTTGTGTGAGGCGGCAGTATAGCTGTTTACCTATGCTGCAATCTTGGTTTCTGCCCAAGTTTTTGAGTTTTTAAAGCAATATATATTAGTGATGCTTGATACCTTACTTGAAAGTATTATGGTCATTAAAACAAAGAATTTACATGCTGACTAAACTAAAAATCAATTATGGCCCAGCTGGCATGGCTCAGTGCTTGAGTGTCAACTTACAAACCAGGAGGTCACGGTTGCTTTCCCAGAGTACATGCCCAGATTGTGGGGTCAGTCCCCTGTGTAGGGTGTGCAGGTGGCAGCTGATCAATGATTCTCATCACTGATGTTTCTGTCTCTCCACTACCTTCCTCTTTGAAATAATATATACTAGTATATACATACATACATGTATTTTTTTTAAGGAATCAGTTACAAATTATAGGATTTTAAAATGACCCTTATTAATTGTTCAGGTAGCAAATCTAAGATAATGAAAATAGTTTCCTGAGATGTTCATAGAGGAAAATTATATACTTAATGACACCTGAGATTTCTCATAACTATAAATATACATGTGTTTAGGGGAATGAGGTAGAACAACATGTTTCTGTATTATATAATTAGAAGGACAAAGATTAATGTCTAGTGGAAGGCAACTGTACTAATTTATTTAGTGTATTAATTTCAAATCTCTTCTGGATTTTAGAAAGTGGAAGATACACGGAAAGAACTGAACTGTGAAGTTTTAAATGCATTTGCTCTTATCCTACCCCAGAATGGAGGGTCCTAGCATTGTTTTATAATTTTTTAAAGCCATACATTTTACTGTTTTTTATGGCTTATTTGAATAATTATATTTTTATTAAATCTAATACGTAATGTAAATAGCTTATCCCCCTCCCTCCTGGTTCCTCAGTATTGTTACTATGCTGGTAGGAATAAAATTAAATGTAGTTAACCAAGTTTCAACATGTTCCTATATGCTGATGGACTGTGAATGGGTTGTTTTTGTTTTGTTTTTTTAAAGTATCAGAGAATTCACCAATATTTCTGGAACCCCTGAAGTGTGCCAAAGCACTGTTTGATGCTGAGGATTCAACTGTGAATTAGGCAGATATCTGCCCACCAGCCACAGAACACAGCCCACAAGTCAGAAGTATTGCTTCTCTTCAGTCTAAAAGTCCCAGAGCCAAATGTCCTGTTAACAGAGAACCTTTAATTATTGATATATTTCCTTTTTTATAGTAAAGGGTACAAATGTAAAACCACTTATTAAAACATCCATTACTCAAATAGCAATAATTAGCAAAACAATCTAGTTTTTAATTAAGAAAAATGTGCAGTCATACTAGTATTCAATACTAGCTTTTTGTACACTCATGTTTTCTAGATTATAAAATATATTTCATGTGCAAAATATAAAAATCAGAAAATAACTTTCTACTTTCAATTGTTTTGATTTATGGTATCATTATGGTATTGTACAGAATATACTTTCATTGCCCTGAAAATTCTCTATACTTTATATTTATCTGTCCCTTCCTTAAGCCCCTGGAAATCATTGATCTTTTTTCTGTCTCCATAGTTTTGACCTTTCCAGAATGTCATACAGTTGGCATCATATAGTACGTAGCCTTTTTAGATTGATTTCTTTGGCTTAGTAATATGCTTTAAGTTTCCTCTATGAAAGGTTCACTTATTTTTAATGCTGAGTGATATTCTGTGGTCTGCGTGTACCACAGTTTATCCACTCACCTACTAAGGGACATCTTGGTTTCTTCTAAGTGTTAGCAGTTATGAATAGAGCTGCTGTAAACGCTGTGTGCACATTTTTGTGTGGACATAAATTTTCAATTCATTTAAAATCCAAGAAGTGTAATTGCTTAATGTGTGAATGATAATAAAATACATTTTTTACAGAAAATGTTTAACCAAATTAAAATTAAAAAAAAAATGATTGCAGGTTCATATGGTAAGAGTCTGTTTAGTTTTGTAAGAAGCTGCCAAACTGCCTTCTAAAGTGGTTGTACCATTTTGCATACCCACCGGCAATGAATGAGAGAAAGTTACCAGGTGTATGATTACTAATGCAGTTTTTTTTTCAATAGATGGAGTTACACATATGTTGATATATATGCGATTTTATATGTATGCTATTTTGTTGTATTGACAGCAAGCTTCAAAACTTCATATGTCAAGTTTTCTGAAGGTGTTAACATCATAGATGTTTTTATGCTTAAAAATGTCAAATTTCATGCCAAAAACGCATTTGCGGGAAGTTTTAATTATTTTATTTTGAAGAAGAGTGCTGCTGAATACTTTCAGAAGCTTATGGTGAACATGCTTCATCTCAAGATACTTGTGAACGCTAGTTTAAACGCTTTAAAAGTGATGGTTTCGATGTGAAAGAATGTCCAGGTCAACTGAAAAAGTTTGATGACCAACAATTACAAACATTATTGGATGAAGCTGCATGTCAAACTCAAAAACAACTTGCAGAAAGATTAAATGTTGCTCAGCAAACAATTTCCGATAGTTTACAAGCAATTGGAAAGATTTTAAAGGAAAAACCAACTGAATGAAAGATATACGGAAAACCGAAAAGTCATCAGTAAAATGTTGCTTCAGGGGCATGAAAGAAAGTCTTTTTTGCATCAAATTGTGACTGGCGATGAAAAGGGGACTAATTTTGAGAATCCCAAACACGCTAATTCATAGGTTGACCCAGGCCAACCATCAACATCGACTGTAAGGCCAAATAGCTTCGGAAAGAAGACAGTGCTCTGTGTTTGGGATCAGGAAGGTGTGGTGTATTATGCGCTTCTAAAACCAGGTGAACCCGTTAATACTAATTGCCACTGACAACAAATAATCAATTTGAACCATGCTTTCATTGTGAAATGACCAGAATGTTTCAGAAGACACGGCAAAGTAATTTTGCTTCATGATAATGCACCATCACACACTTCAAAACCAGTTAAAGACACATTAAAAGATCTTGCCTGGGAAGTATTAACCCACCTGCCGTATTCACCAGACCTTGCTCCTTCAGATTACTGCTTGTTCCGATTGATGGCACACACACTTTCTGATCAGCATTTCAAAATGTACAAAGAAGTAGAAAATAGGGTCTCTGAATGGTTTGCTCAAAACAAGAAAAGTTCTATGGGGACGATATTCACAAATTACCTGAAAGATGGGGGAAATGTGTAGCTTACAAAGAACATTACTTTGAATAAAGCACTTTAAAATATATATATACTTTTATTGATTTCAGAGGGGAAAAGAGAGAGAAGAGAAACATCAGTGATGAGAATCATTGATGGCTGCCTCCTGCACACACCGTAATAGGGATCGAGCCCACAACCTAAGCATGTGCCCTTGACTGGAATCGAACCCAGGACCCTTCATTCCGCAGGCCAAAGCTCTTTCACTGAGCCAAACCAGTTAGAGCTGAATAAAGCACTTTTGATGTTTCTCTTGAAATTATCATGTTTTCTTTGATCACAAAATCCGAATTATTAACCGGTATACCTGGTATTATTGCTCCACATCTTCACCAGCATTTGGTGTCAGTGTGCTTATTTGCTGTCAATGTGTCTTTGGTAAAGTCTTTGGCCCATTTTTTTGTTGTTGTTAATTTTTACCTGGGGATTCCTCTCCCTGCCCCCCATTTTAGAGAGAGTGGAAGGGGGGGGGAGAGAAAGAGAGGGAGAGAAACACTGATGTGTGAGAGAGACATCAATTAGTTGCCTCCTGCACTCGCCTGGCCTGGCCTGGATAGAACCTGCAATCTAGATAGGTGCCCTTGATGGGAATCGAACCCGAGATCCTTTGACGTGTGGACTGATGCTCTTAAGTGGTGAACCACACAGGCCAGGGCGGCCATTTTTTAAATATATATTATTATTATTTTATTACCATTTATCCCCTCTATGCCCTCTTGCCACCCCCCTTTTTTTAATGAGTGGTTTTCTTAGAGTTTTACGAGTTCTTTATATATTTTGGCTAATAGTCCTTTATCAAATGTGTCTTTTGTAAATATTTTCTCTAACTCTGTGGCTTGTCATATTTTCTTCACATTGTCTTTCATAGAACAAAAGTTTCTAATTGTAATGAAGTCCACTTTATCAATGATTTCTTTCATGGATCCTGCATGTTTTATCTAAAAAGCCCTCGCCATCCTTGAGGTCATCTAGGTTTTCTCTTGTGTTGTCTTATAGGAGTTGTATACGTTTGCTCAACTTTTATTTTTAAGGAAGGTTTTGAAAATATTAAGTGAATAATGTTCAACATATGAAAATTTTCTTTGCTTTAATAGATTTTAATCATTTTCTGGCTGAAATTAGGTGAAGTGGATGGGTCTTTAAGGATTATCTTCTTCTACCCCTTTTTTGTTAAAGGAATAAAGAGAGCTAGCTATCATTTGGAGATTTCCTATTATGTACCAGACATGGAACCAGGCTTTTTTACTTGTGATATCTTATTTAAATCTTTACAACAACTCTGAGAAGTTTGTATTTAGGTCTCTTGCCTCCTGAATGGACCAACATGAAGGGCTCCCTGGTTGTGGCCTCTTCTCTGGAAGTGTGGGCATAGTCTCTTAGCTCCATCTCGGGAAGATCTTCGTTAGATGCTATCTTGATGAGAGCCCCCTGTTGAGGACAGTGGGAAGCATGAACACAGGCAGAATACAGTCAACTTTAAAGCAGACTGAATTCAGGACTACACTCATTCAACTGTGAGATATGCACAAATGTTTCATATGAGATTGTTGCTGTAAATAATTGTCGGCACCACATTATTCTTAAATAAGGTTTATTTTGGAAGTTGAAGCATGATAGTTATAATGTCCTTAGATACAACTCAATTATTGCTGTGTCATTGAGCATTCCCACCAGCAATTGTTAAGTTGTTTTGAATTTTTAATGTACTGTCTAAAATTCTGGAACCCAGAGATAAATTTTTGGAGGTTTGAAAATATAAGTTTGAGAGAGCCCTTGTCATCCTTAATTTGTTCCTTACCCATGCCACTTATATCCCATTCACTCACCATAATTGCAACTGGGTTTGGTTTTAAAGCATCTGGCCTTTCTTTTCCATTGTTGGGCATTTAAGTTGAGCCTGTATCTCAACCCTAGTAACCTCCCAGGTAATTTCCCTGCCCTCAGGGCCCCAGTCATCCCAACTCCACAGAGCTCTCAGACAAATGTTCCTAAAGCCTTCTTGATCTTTGTGGCCTGCAATGATTTCTCTCAGACCCACTGAGCTTGTATTGCAGTTTTTCTCTGTACCTTTAATACGGCAGTAAATCCTACATGCCACCTGGCAGGCAGCTCTGGTAGCTTCAGGTAAATCTTCTAAATTACATTGTCTCTTGCTTATTATATATGTTGCAGGAGAGTATGAGCCCCCCTCTATCAGTAACATCTAAATAGCAGCTCTTAAAGTTTCTGTCCAGCAGAATACTTGATACAACAGCCTTTCATGCTAAGGCCCCCTCAGTATGCAGAACCTAGTTATTTTGTAGAGATACATGTCTTTGTGTGAATGACCTGAATTTGACCTATAAAGGTTTATTTATAGCTAGCGTGCTTTAAAGCTGGTTTTTTTTTTCCTCAACAGCTTTATTGGTGTATAATTCACATAAAATTAGCTAGTTTTATTAAAAGTATAATTTAGTGATTTTTAGTAAAGTTATACTTCTACAGCCATCAAAGTTCAATTTCAGAACATTTCCATCACCCACAGAAGATCCTTGTGGCTGTTTGTAGTCACTCTCCATATCCATTCCCACCAAGCACTAATCTACTTCCTGTCTCTGTAGTTTGCCTGCTCTGTGGACTTCATATGATAAATGGAATCATGTAATATGTGGTCTTTGCATCTGGCTATCACTAGTGTAATGTTTTGGAGGGTCATCTATGCTGTAATATGTGTCAGTACTTCATTTTTCTTTTTCTTTTAATTCTCACCCAAGGCCATGCTTAGTGATTCTTAGAGAGAGTGGAAGGGGAAAAAAGAGAGAGAGAGAGAGAGAGAGAGAGAGAGAGAGAGAGAGAGAGAGAGAGAGAGAGAGAGATCCATGTGAGAGAGAACATTGATTGGTTGCCTTCGACCGGGGATCAAACTCACAACCTGGGTATGTGCCCAGACTGAGAATTGAACCTGTAACCAACCAACTGAGCCCCACCAGCCAGGGCAGTACTTCATTTTTTATTGTCGAATAGTATTCTTTTTAAAAAATATTTTTTTTATTGATTTCAGAGAGAAAGTGAGAGATGGAAACATTCATGATGAGAACGAATCATTGATCAGCTGCCTCTTGCACAACCCCCACTGAGGATCAAGCCCACAACCTGGGCATGTGCCCCTGACCAGAATCAAACCCAAGACCCTTCAGTTCGCAGGCTGACACTCTATCCACTGAGCCAAACCAGCCAGGGCCAAATAGTATTCTTTTGTAGGACTTTGTGACATTTTGCTAATCTATTCACCCACTAATGGACATTGGGTTCCACTTTGGGCTATTATAAATATGGTGCTATGCACATACAGGTTTTTGGTGGACATATGTTTTGTTTGGAAGGGTAGACATGTCGTAATGGAATTGATGGGTCATGTGATAAATTTATATTAACTGAAGGTGGTCTTTTAATACCCCAGATGTTTAATTAATTAACTTTAAGAAAAGATATAAACAAAGCAATTTGAAGAATTCTGATGCATTCAGGTCTTTGTAATCTGGCTTGGTTGTTTGAGAAAAAGCAGAACCCATTTCCAATTTGAGCACGTGTTTCTGTTGCTCCTCTTACTTTATAGACATGGAGTTAAAGATTTTGAATGATTTTAAGTAGACTCAGCTCTTATCTCTGGAAAGCCATCTGTTAAGATATTAATTGGAATTTTTTATACTTGCCATCTGTAATTGTTTGAACTTCATTATAATTAATCTCTTTTGTATAGGGATGGAATGATATATTTAAATGTTACAATTAAGTATAAATTCTGCAAACCTTGAATTTTCATAATGAAGTGACATAGGCTTATCAAAGGTAGCAGATGCTCTCCTGGTAGATGTACAGTAGAACGAATCTTCATTATTGAAGCACAACCAACTGGGCTCCATATACAGGGTTTTTTATTTAAATTTAGATTCCTTCTTGATTAAAAGAATGAAATTTGCCCAACTGATGTGGTTCAGTGGTTGAGTATTGATCTATGAACCAGGAGGTCACGGTTTGATTCCTAATCTCAGGGCACACGCCCAGGTTGTAGGGCTTGATCCCCACTGGGGGAAGGGGGCTGTACAGGAGGCAGCAAATCAGTGATTCTCATCATTGATGTTTCTCCCTCTCTCCTCTCTCTGAAATCAAAAATATTTTAAGTGAAATGTAAAAATAAGTATCAAATACTAATTAATGAATATTCATATGGAGTAGAAAGCTTTAACTAGTTTGGGAATGTAAGTATAAATAAACTTCCAGTTCATGAATTTGCTGGTTCTTCGTTGACCTGTTGATTTGCAGTCATTTGGACTTGTCATTAAATAGTCATGTCCTGAATCTTTCAAATGTTTTTGTTGCAATTGCAAATTCAAGAGAAGTCTTGGTAGCTACTAGCACCTTTTAAGGTAGCACGCCTTCGCCTTCTGTGAAAATAGCTTGTGGTGGGGAGTGGTTGATGGAAAGAACACAGTTTTAGAACCCAGATACTTGGGTCTGGGTCTGAATCCCCACCAGGTATTAGTAGAGTGTCATTGGGCAAATTATTTAATATCTCTGAGCCAGAGTTTCCTCATTTGTAGGAAGTAGATAGTACCATACAGATAATATGGTCAGTGCACCAGTAAATGTTCAGTGAGACAAAGTATTAAAGCCCCTATTGTCACAGAGCCTAGCATTCTAAACCTCCAGTTATATTATACCCTTGCCTTACAGAGTTAATAAACTGATATGGAGCAAGCAGTTCTGCTTGATGGACACTGCCTAGGGGTGGGCATGGGTGTGGGGGAGTATATGAGGTAGTCACGGGGTCTATTCATTTAATAGAATGAACAGCTGTTTGCGTTTTAGAAACTAACCTGAGCATAATGTGGGGAGTGGGTTGGAGGGGATGAGATTGGTGACCAGTGAAGAGATTTGCTAGTGACCCAGGTGAGAGATCCCAGCCATCACATCATTTAACCCACAAGAGTGAATATCCTATATAATAAAGAAATAATATGCAAATTGACCATCACTCCAACACACAAGATGGCCACCCCCATGTGGACACAAGATGGCCGGCAAAGGAGGGCAGTTGTGGGTGATCAGGCCAGCAGGGGAGGGCAGTTGGGAGGAACCAGGCCTGCAGTGGAGGGCAGATGGGGGCAATCAGGTCTGCAGAGGAGGGCAGTTGGGGGCAACAAGGCCTGCAGGGGAGGACAGTTAGGGGCGAACAGGCTGAAAAAGGAGGGATGACCGAGTCAGTAGGGGAATAGTTAGGTGTCGATTATTCTGACAGAGGAGTGGTTAGGGGGTGATCAGGCTGGCAGGCAGAAGCAGTTTGGGGCAGTCAGGCAGAGTAGGTTAGTGGTTGGGAGCCAGCAGTCCTGCATTGTGAGAGGGATGTCCAAATATCTGTTTAGGCCTGATGCTGGTGGGATCAGACCTAAATGGGCAGTCAGACGTCCCTTGAGGGGTCCCAGATTGGAGAGGGTGCAGACTGGGTTGAGGGACACGCTCCCTCCCACCCCTGTGCATAAATTTCATGCACCAGGCCTCTAGTAGCCTATCTAATAAAAAAGAAACATGCAAATTACCTTACCTTCGCTATGCTATCAGCCAATCAGGAGTGGGAGGCGGGGCCGAGGCACTCGAGGCAAGGGGTGGGGACGCAAGGGACCGTCCCTGGCAGCCCTGCCGGTCCCTCATGTCCCCAGCCAGCCATTCCACCGCTGCACAGGGCCCATGGATTGGCAGGGTAAGATCTGCATTTTAGAAAGTTCACATGGGGCAGCCACAGTGCTGAACACGGGCCACTAACAGGCCGGAGGAAAAGGGAAAGCGGAGCCTGTGCCCTGGTGGAGCCTGACACCCTGGCACACAGGCTGGCACAGAGGGGGCCTCAAGGGAGGAGGGACAATGACAGCGGATGCTCGAGCTGTCCTGAGGAGGACTGTGGAGCACGCCGCTCTGCAGGGAAAGATGCTGTCACAGTTTGGCCGTTTCCAACTTCTAACTCAGTCCCCCAGAAACAAAACAACAGCCATGCGTTGGCCGGACCCTGAGCGCCTAGAAGCCCTCCCAGCTGCAGTCTATGGCTCCCAGGCTGGGGGTCCCTCCCTCAGTCTCACCTCCCTTCCCTCTCTCCGGGGGCCCCACGGCCAAGCCGGCTTCCTGGCTGCCCCAGAGTCGACGCGCCTCCGGGAGCTTCGCCCCCTGTGCTGCAATAAACAGTAAATAAAATTACACTGAATGGCAAAAAAAAAAATACATTAGGGGCCAGGAAATGTTCAAAGACCTGGGAACCGTTCCCAGATCAGGAAGGGAAGTCACGGTGTATATTATTGCTACAAATACTGTATTTCCTACTACTTACATATACAATATAATGTATTAGATGCCTTCCTATCTCATGAAGTACGTATTCTCGTAGGTAATATTGGTAGATATGGCAGTATGTCATATCCTGTCTATATTAATAAAAGGGTAATGTGCTAATTAGACATGAGACATTCCAGAAATCCTTCGGGACAAAGTCATGGTGGTGGGGCCAAGGCAGAGGCAGTTATGGATGATCAGGCCAGGAGGGGAGGGCAGTTGGGGGTGATCAGGTTGGCAGGGGGATGCAGTTGGGGGCAAGCAGGCCAGCAGGCAGAGTGGTTAGGGGAGATCAAGCAGGCAGGCAGGTGAGCAGTTAAGAGCCAGTAGTCCCAGATTGCGAGGGGGATGTCCGACTGCCAGTTTAGGCCCAATCCCACAGGGGTCCCAGATTAGAGAGGATGCAGGCCAGGCTAAGGGACACACCCCCTTACAACCCCCCTCCCCAATGCACAAATTTCATGTACTGGGCCACTAGTATCTAATAAGTATGGTGTTTTAGTTTTTTGTTTTTTAAAATATATATATTTTATAGAGAGGAAGAGAGAAGGATTGATAGTTAGAAACATCGATGAGAGAGAAACATCAATCAGCTGCCTCCTGCATACTCCCTACTGGGGATGTGCCCTCAACCAAGGCACATGCCCTTGGCTGGAATCGAACCTGGGACCCTTGAGTCCGCAGGCTGACGCTCCATCCACTGGACCAAACTGGTCAGAGTGTTTTGGGTTTTGAATTTTCTAAGCATAAGTACATGGTAGCCAGTGCCTTAACCAAATCTGTGTTATATGGTCGTTTACAATGTCTTCCCATCTTATCTAGGAGATTGCTAGCCTTCTTCCCCTCATAGAACAACTTTTTTTGCCTTTTAAATCTTATGTATAAAAGTGGTATCATACTCTGATTCCTCTGTCACATTTTTCACTTAAGAACTCTTTCTACAATTCATGTTGAAATATGGATCTGAGGTTGAAGCGCTGTGTGTGAGGTCCATTGTGACTCTCCCACAATTTATTGGTCAGTTCTACTAGTGGAACATGGAGTTGTTTCCAGGTTTGGGGTTTTTGTTGTCGTTCTCATAAAAAGTACCACAAATTCATGTATTTGCATGTTTCCTTGCATACATATGCAAAGTGTGTGTGGGTCTAAATCATTTGTTTTGCTCGTGGTGTGCATACTTCTAGTCTCAGAAAACAGTTAATGGCTTTATTTAGTAACTAGAGCCCGAGTACATGAAAATTCATGCACTCTGGGGGGCGGGAGAGGGGGGTCCCTCAGCCTGGCCTACACCCTCTCACAGTCTGGGAACCTTTGGGGGATGTCCACTTGCCATTTTAGGCCCACTCCCCAGGGCATCAGGTTTAAGCTGGCAGTCAGACATTCCTTTTGCAGCCCAGGAGCCCTCGGAGAATGTCTGCCTAAGTCACAGTCAGATAGCCTTAGCTCTGCTGAGGAGGCAGAAGAGTATCCTGCCACCGCAGCTGCGCCGCCTTCAGCCCAGCTTGGAGCTAAGCGGAGCTTCCCCTGCTGGTCAGTGTGTGTCATAGCAACCAGTTCCCTGTCATTCTGCTATTAGGGTCAATTTGCATATTACCTTTTATTGTATAGGATACCCAGGATCATATCTATTTTAACCAGATTTAAAGTGTCACTAGACTAGAAAGGCTAAACCTAGTTTTGTTTTATGTGTTTATTTCATAATTTTTAAAAATTGGTTATGGGGGAGGGAAGGAGGGTGAGAAACATCTATCGGCTGCCTCCCTCATGCGCCCTGACCAGGATCTAACTCGGAATCTAGGTGTGTGCCCTGACTGGGAACTGAACCCACCACCTTCTGGTGCACAGCATAACGCTCCAACCAACTGAGCCACACTGGCCAGGGTGTTTTATTTTTTAACAGTGAAGTTTTAACTGTACTTTCATTAACTCGAATATAGACTTTATTTTTAGAAGATATTGTAACACTTTTTATCTTTCTTTTCTTTTAAAGCAATTAACCTAACTCAAGCAGGAATAGTGGTTTTTGAGAAACCTTGTTTCTTGCATTCCTATTACAATTATGATTTGAATGGTCTTAACACTCCTCAGCATTGGCTTCTGCAACAGCATTTCCTCAGTGTGTTTGGTCTTAATTTATAGAAATAGGAATAAATATCAGGACTGGATTAATAGATAAAAATGTTATGTGGATTTTTTTATTATTTAAAGTGAAATTGAGGAGAGGGTATAATTCTCTTATTACTTAAATTTATGTGTTCCTCTCCTACAGTAGAAATGTAGTTAGGTTCATTAAAGTCAGGAATTTATATTTCTGCCTGTTTTGTGTCAGAGGAATAATACATGAGGAGGATACACAAAGTTTACTTGGTTAGGCATGTGGAGAGAAATGCTTGGCCCCGTAGTCCTATCCAATGATCCCTGGCCCAGTCTTGTAAAGTCGAGGCCATCCTCCTCCTGGCATTAGAAGCTTAAATCCCCTTGTCTCATCCCATGGTCATCCCTCTATTTTCTAAATTAGCACACTATAGTTGGTTGTCATCCTCTGATCAAAACCCCTATCCCACCCCCTTTTTCCCCACCTTAGTTCTTTAGGGAGCTTTCTCAAGTCCTGTTCTTTCAACCTCCAGGCTCTTCCTCAAAGACTCCTTAAAGCCAAGGTGTGGCTCTTTATATTCTCCCATATCCCACAAGCCTCCAGGTTGAAGGTGGGCCTGTGCACTCTGATGTTTGCAGCCATGGCCAGGCTCGTTGGAGGCTCTGCTTTTTCCCTCCCTGTTGTCTACTCACCACCATATTTCAGATATTAAGTGCACACTCTGACACCCAGCTCAGAGTCTTCATCTCCGCTTCCAGCACCCAGTGTCTGAGTGGACTTGGCTTCAGCGTGGACTCCTTGAACTCCATTCTGTCCCTAGACCTGACCCAGCCTGCACTAACTTTGAGTTAACAGTCATACTTCTAACCACAGCCACCTCTCCTTTATCCCTTGTTTTGTCCTGAGACAGAGATCCCCCTCTAACTTTTTTCACTCCTTCATGGCCAAGGCTCTTAAAGATAGTCTTTAAGCATTTTGGTCCCTTCTAGCCAGTTCCAGTTTCATTTCTATTCTTAAAACCACAGTGAAACTGTCCTTGTTACATGAAAAGAAAGTCAAAAGCTACATTTCAGAAATGGTTATGATAATGAAAATAACACCTAGCATTGATGAAATCCTATGCTGCCTTACATAATTCTGACTCCCAGAGGAATTAAGTGATTTACCCAGGAGCATACAAGAAGTAATGGCAGTGACCGTTGTTAGGTCCATCCAACCATGGCCTTTTCTTCCCCCAAGTCTCCAGGATGGGAGTAGGGAAGGCTCTCACTGTTTTGGGTTTTAACTTTGCAAAAACAAACTTTATGGGTTCCCCTCATCTAGTCAGTTTCTAAGTGTTCCTTGGGACTCATTTTGGGCCCAGTCTATCTAATAAAAGAGTAATATGCAAATTGACCATGCCTTCACTATACCCACAAGCCATGCCCACCAGCAAATCAGGAGCTGGGGCAGAGCCAAGGGGGTGGGGTCTAGGCGGCCCAAGGCATGAGGGATTGTGGCTGAGGTGGCCCGGGGGGGGCGGGGCCGAGGCTGCCAGAGCCAGGGGTGCGGGGCTGAGGTGGCCTGGGCTGCGGGAGGCAGGGCCAAGGTGGCCTGGGCCATGGGAGGCGGGGCCAAGGCAGCCAGTGAGGAGGTCTGGGCTGGGGGGCAGGGCCAAGGCCCGTGCTAGCTGGTTGCAAGCTGGCTGGGGTGAAGGCCTAGGCCGGGGGGAGGGGGAGAAAGTTGGGGAGGGCGTGGCTGGGACTGAGCCAGCCATGGGGCCCCATTGCAAGGCAATGGCTGGGTGCCCAAGGCCTAAAGCCTCTGGCCTTGGGCAGGCTGGGGGTGAGTGGTCAGTAGGACATCCCGTGAGGGCTCCCAGTATGTGTGAGGGGGCAGGTTGGGCTGAGGGATCACCCACCCCCAGTGCATGAATTTTGTGTACCGGGTCCCTAGTCTACCTAATAAAAGAGTAACATGCTAATTGACTGTATCTTTATGACACCCACCAGCCAATCAGGAGTGAGTATGCAGATTACCCCCCCCCCCCCCCCCAAAAAAAATCGTGGGTCAATTTGCATGCACAGGCACTGAGTGGCTGAGGGCAGGGTGGACGAAGATGTTTGACACCATCCCAGCCGCTTCAGGCCTCTGGGCAGCATGGGAAGACGGAAAGGCGGCTCTGGTCAGAGGGAATGTGGTGTGAGCAACCAGGGAAGGAAAGCCCATTCTTGCATGAATCTTCATGCATTGGGCCTCTAGTCCTTCTAATAATTTCTCTGATTCACTCTGGTTCCAGATTCAAATAGTGCCTGTCAGAGATGAACTCACACAGCCCAGCTTCCTAGAATGGTTACAAACACCACAGAATCACATGTGCAGAGACAGACCACTTCCTACCAATCTCTCCTTCCTTTAGTGTGTTCTTTCCTTGGAGATGGTCCCATAGTCCTTTCTATCTTAGCTTTATGTAAGTGTTCCTCATCCCACTCAAGTCAGCAAGAAAGAAATGCTTCTGTGGCTGCTTGTTGCAGTGTGACTTCCAGCTGTTAAAAAGTAAACACCCAGAAGCTCTTTAGCTATTTGATGAACAATAGGATATTACATAGCTCACTAAAACAGTAAGATCTGTTTCATTAAGTGAAGTGAGGAGTATCGCATTATAAAGTGACAAAAGTTGCAGAACAGTGTGTGGTTGGTCCCAAGAGTTGGGGATCAGTACAGATTTACCTTTTCTTTTTCTTTTAATATGTTTTCTCTTGGAAACCGGGTTTTCTTAAAAAATAAAAATAAAAACAGTCCTGAGATATGTTTAGAAAAAAATACAGTCAAATCAGTTTAATAGGGAGATGCTTTATACTGGTTTTCTGACAAATTTATAAAATATGTTCACTGATTAAGTACTCTGAAGTCTTGTAGCAAACAAAATAAAATATTTAACTTCTCTAAAGCTAGCATTTTCCAAACTCCCTTTATGTTCTGTTTAGATTATGTCCAACTAGTGTTTAGTACAAGATTAATAATGCTCTTTTAATGAAACTCTGAATTACTGATATCAGAAAGGATATCTTTTTCAGAATTCTTAGTAGTTCATGCTTCTACTCAATTAAGGAAGTTTATACTATTAATCTTGAGAAATAGACTGATTAGCACACAGTTTGAATTGTTTGAAAGCTGTTTAATATTGATTATGATGGCTTTCATGACCCTTTGAAACAACAAGATTTTTCTTGGAGACAAGTTCTTAAACATACAACTTTTCTTCTCCATTAGACCTGCTTACTTTGACTTTTGTATGCCAGTCCATTATCTTACTTTCTTAGGGACAGGTGAAGGTGAAGTGTAATTGTGTATGCGTGTGTGCACATGCATGTGAGATAATCTTTTCAGGCTTAATGGCCAGTGGCTGGTGTTAAAAAGGTACTGCTGGATGTGTCCTTGGTTCCTGTACTTGGTTAGTTGCATTTTGTGCCTCAGTTTCCTGTGCTTCTAAGTAGCAAATAATGCAGATTCTGTGTCAGAAAACAAGTGTCCTTATTGGGTGCCTGTGACCACAGTACGTGCACCCTGAAATGCCAGGGTCTATATACTTTTGAAAACTGCCTAATTTCCTAGGTATATATTTTGTTTACTTTTTGTTTTTAACATCTATTGGCTTTTTTTTTTATCTTTATTGTTCAATTTATTAATTACATTGTTCCCTTTTTTTCCCCCTATAGCTCCCCTCCACCTGGTACCCATCCCACCCTCCGCCCTCACCCCCCTCCACTGTCTTCTCCCATAGTTGCATGATTTTTGTCCAGTCTCTTGCTGCACTTCCCACACCCCCTTTCTCCCCAAGAATTGTCAGTCCATTCCCTCTCTATGCCCATGATTCTGTTACATTCACCAGTTTATACTGTTCATCAGCTTATTAATTCACTTGATTTTTAGATTCATTTGTTGGTAGATGTGTATTTGTTGTTCCTAATTTACACTTTTATCTTTTTCTTCTTCCTCTTCTTAAAGAATGTCTTTCAGCATTTCATATAATATTGGTTTGGTGGTGATGAACTCCTTTAGCTTTTTCTTATCTGCGAAGCACTTTATCTGACCTTCAACTCTGAATGATAGCTTTGCTGGATAGAGTAATCTTGGTTGTAGATTCTTGCTATTCATCACTTTGAATATTTCTTGCCACTCCAGTCTGGCCTGCATCATTTCTGTTGAGAAATCTGCTGACAATCATATGGGTGCTCCCTTATAGGTAACTAACTGTTTTTCTCTTGCTGCTTTTAATATTCTCTTTGTCTTTTGCTCTTGGCATTTTAATTATGATGTGCCTTGGTGTGGTCCTCTTAGGGTTCCTATATATTGGGGTTCGGTGCGCTTCTTGGACTCCTAAGTCAATTTCTTTCACCAGGTGTGGGAAGTTTTCGGTCACTATTTCTTCAAATAGGTTTTCATTGTCTTGCTCTCTTTTTCTGGCACCCCTGTAATTCGAATGTTGGTATGCTTGAGGTTGTCCCAGAGGCCCCTTACACTAGCTTCAATTTTTTGGATTCTTTTGGTTTCTTGCTTTTTCAGCTGAGTGGATTTTACCTCCTTGTATTTCAAATCTTTAACTTGGTTCTTGGGGTGCTCCAGAGCACTTTAGGTCTTTGTATAATATTTTTTATTTCAGTCAGTGTATGCTTAATTTCTGTTTGGTCCTTTTTCATATCCTTGAGATTCTCCTTCATATCCTTGAGGGTCTCGTTCATTTCCTTGTAGGACTCGTTCATTTCCTTGTCGGTCTTGCTTATTTTCTTATAGGCCTCGACCTTTTGTTGGAGCCTTTTGAGAAGCCCTATAACCGTGGTTTTAAATTCCATGTCCAGTCGGTTTTTTTCCCTCCATTTCTTTCACATCTGATTTCTTTCCATGTCTCTGCATGGTGGCTGCTTCCCTGAGTTGGTCAATTAGCTTTTTGTGGTAGATGTCCTACTAGGGACAGTGCCTCAGCCTGCCCAGTTACCTGAGGTGGATATGGGTTGCACAGTCTTGCTGAAGTTAAGCTCAGGTTAATCGTCATTAGCACTTGAAGGGGTTGACCTCCAGGCTAATTGTGAAGCTCAGCTCTGCTCAGGTTGGATGGGCAGAGTCTCCGGGCCAAGCAGACAGTGTTAGTTCAGCCCTATGCGGCTCCAGGGACTCTGTGCTGGGGGCAATGGCCACCAGCACCTCTGAGAGCGAGCTGCTGGTGGAGCTCCACTGGCTGCCAGGGAATTCAGACTCTCCCCAAATGAGTCTGCACACCCAGCATCTCACCCAGGGTTGTAAAACAAAGCAGTCTGAGGTTTTCCGAATGAGAGAGCAAGTCGCGAGGGCTCTCTACTAGGTCAGGCAGCTGCGCTGTTCCCAAGTTCACACGCAAGCTTGCCTTCTCCACAAGCCAGCAGACCCCTGCAGCACCCAAGCTTCAGCGTGCCCTCCCACTGTCCAGTTTTTACCCCGTGTGATAGTGGGTTCCCTGGACTTCGCCCAGAGCTGGAGAATCAGTCCAGTGGGACGTCTTTGTCTCCCCGGTTTGAGAAAACTGGCCGGTTTTCGGCTGCCCGCCCTATCCGCTGGCGTGCGCTCCAAACCTCTCTCCTCGTGAATCTTCAACGCTGTCTGCCGCCGCTCCTCCGAGTCACAGTGTCTTATCTTCACTCTTATTTGTGGAATTTTCACTCGGCCAGCTTTCTGGTGATTCTGGATGGTGTTTGTTCTTTCATTAAGTTGTAGTTTTAAAATTGCTGTGTATGACGGGAAGATAGGTTACCTATGCCGCCATCTTGGTTCTCTCCCTCTGTTGGCTTTTTAGTCCGCCTAAGTCTTTTGGCCATAAGATGTGATTTCTTAAGGAAAATATTTTTACCCTTTTCCTAAAAAAAGTTAGAAAATTGTCTTTGACTTTTCATGAAGTCTGCATAAGATTCTCAACAGTTTTGTGGTGTCCCAGTTATAAGGTGAAGGATTTATAGCTTGTAAAGTGTATTTCTGAAAATTCAACATGGATTGATAAGCTAGTCTTTTGGGGACACACCTGTATTGTATTTTATTACTACAGTCAGTTTACAATCAGATATTTGCAGCATTCTTAGTTTTTTTGAAATGTCAGGCTTTAAAAAACATTAGCTTTATTAGATATTAAACTACTAGGGTACCTTGGCCTGGGCTATGGAATCGGGCTGAAACTGGCTCTCTGACATCCCCCGAGGGGTCCCAGATTGCGAGAGGGCACAGGCCAGGCCTAAGGACCCCATGGGTACACTACTGGGGCCCGGAGGGATGTGGGAGGTTGGCCAACCAGGAAGAGACCACTGGAGGGCTCCAGGGCATGTCTCGCTCAGTCTGGACCCCAGCAGCAAGCTAACCTACCAGTTGGAGTGTGTTCTCCCTGGTGGTCAAGTGCACGTCATAGTGAGTGGTTGGGAGGCCTTAGCATATCATTAGCACATTACTCTTTGATTGTTTGAATGTTCGACCAGACAGCACATTAGACTTTTACTAAATAGGACTAGAGGCCTGGTGCACAAAACTTGTGCACAGGGAGCAGGGGATGTCCCTTAGCCCAGCCTGCACTCTCTTCAATCTGGGACCCCTAAAGGGATGTCCTACTGCCCGTTTGGCTGGCTCCAAACTGCTCACCTGCCTGCCTCTTTGATTGCCCTTAACCGTTTCTGCCAGCCTGCCTGATCACCTGCTAACCACTACCCTGCCAGCCTAATTGATGTCTAACTGCTCCCCTGCAAGCCTGTTTGCCCCCTACTTCCCTCCTCTGCCAGCATGATCAACCCTAACTGCCCTCCCCTGCTGGCCTGGTCGCCCACAACTGCCCTCCCTTGCAGGGCCTGGAACCTCCCAATGGCCCTCCCATACTGGCCATCTTGTGGTGGCCATCTTGTGTCCACATGGGGGCAGGATCTTTGACCACATGGGGGCAGCCCTCTTGTGTTTTGGAGTGATGGTCAATCTGCAAATTACTCTTTTATTAGATAGGATAGAGGCCTGGTGCATGGGCGGGGGCCAGCTGGTTTTCCCTGAAGAGTGTCCCGGATCAGGGTGGGGGTTCCCTTGGGGTGAGGGGTGGCCTGGGCTCTGGAGGTTTGCAGGCCAGCCACGCCCCCCAGCAACCCAAGCAGAGGCCCTGGTATCTGGGATTAATCTATGTCTACAGTTGAAACTTTGTAGCCTGGAGTGCAGCCAAGCCTTCTGCTTGCTCTGTGGCAGCAGCCATTTTGTTGGAAACTTTGTAGCCTAGAGTGGAGGCCTACACCGGCAACGGCAGGTGGAAAGCTTGGCTTCCTCTGTTGCCAGTGAAACCCAAGCCTTCCTCCTGCTCTCAGTGGTGGCAGCCATCTTGGTTGGGGTTTATTTGCATAATCTGCTCCTGATTGGCTGGTGGGCATGGCTGTGGGTGTGGCTTGTGGGTGTAGCGATGGTCAATTTGCATATTACTCTTTTATTATATAGGCTTACAGTAGATGATATTTTTAATCATATATTCTAACTTTCATGAGTTATATAGGAAATATAATTGATTTTTGTGTATTTATATTGTATCAGGACCTTATTCGTTCTACTTTCTAATTTAATAATTTACCTGTAAATTCTTTTGAAATACATGGTTTTACAATTGTAAAAACAAAACATATTTTTTTACTTACTTATGCAAACCATTGATTGAGCTTAGTACTGGGCTCTGAATTAGGTTCTTAAGTTACTGTGGTGAGTGGGAGTGAACGGCATCTGTGCCTGGGACCCTTCTTCCCAGTGAAGTGAGACTGACGCATAGAATCATGACCTTGAATAATAGTTAAGAAGGGAAAGTCCTGTGAAGTGGGCAAACCTTACCTGGCTGGGAGCTTCCTAGTAAGTCTGACCTCGCTGGAAGTGTAGCTAGAAAACTACTTGATGAAGAGGGAGAAGAACTTTCCAGGCAGAAACACCGGCAAATGCAAAGATCCTCGTAATGGGGGGAGACCAGAGTGCCCAAGAAAGGGAGGAGTCTGTGCTGTACCGAGGGGATGAGGGGAATTTGATAAGAGGCAAGTAAAGAGGTAGAAAAGATCTGATGGTGCTGCTGTTAAGGATTTCTCTACTTCAAACTACTTTGCTCCCTCCTGCCCCTCATTGCTCTCAGGATAACAATCTAATCAGATCTGCAGTCTTAGACTCAGCTGCTGTGTGAGGAATACATGGGGAAGTGATAGGTTTCTGATTTGTGGATACATACATGGAGTAGCCACTTAATGAGATGCAGCATTGTAGAGAATGGAGTCTGGAGCCAGAGCCTGAGTTCCACTGTAGACCTGTTGGGCTTGAAACATCAGCAGATGTTACTGAGGCAGTTGGGTAGAGACAGGCTTGGATTTCAGAGAAGAAATCTGGGCTGGAAATTAAATGGTAATTTCCACTTAGGGGACAATTAAGTGCCAGAGAAGAGAGTGTAAGTTTAAATAGGTGATGCTATCAGGTGGTAGTAACACTCATCCACAACACCCCAATGACTACTAGGTGGGGTGTTGCTATTATCTTCCCAAAATAGATAAAAGGTATCTCAAATTGAAATTATTTAGGAAACATTTGTTGTGTGGTTAGTTTCCTTAAAACTTGAGGGAATTCTTGTTGGGCATTTTTCTGTCCCATATTCAAACATACGTATTTGAATACATGACATAAAATACATTCAGGATCAGGAATAGTTTTGTGCCTTCATAAAATGTTAAGTTCATTAGCTTAGATGACAAATGGTAGAGATTATTTAGATTTCAATAGTTCGGACTTAATCCATAAATATGACCTATTATGCCCAAGTTTACCAAGAGCTGTAATGCCACTGAGAACTCGGGATGCACTGAGTTACATACTGGGCTAACTCAAACTTGCCCTGGCAGTTTGGCAACCTGTTCATATTGTACCAGACATCATTTATCTCCCAACGACATCATTTTCTGGCGCCATTACAATAATTCGGTGTTTATTAACACGAGACGTTTAAAAACCTCCATATTGTGATGTGATGTACATAGATGATCCTTAAAGTATGACTGTAATGTGCCATATTGAGAAGTACTGTCTTAATACAATATTGCATAGCAAAGTCCCTTTTTCTGTGGATCCAAGATCCTGGAACATTATAAAGTGTATTTTGCAGTAGCTTTGGACACTTAGAGATAATAGCAATTACCATTTGTTAAATGTTTTATATGCATTAACTTAAACTTCACGAACTATTTAGGAAAATGATTTGCCCCACTTTGCAGACTAGGAAATGGCGACTTGGAGAAGTGAGAAGTTACCCACATACCTAGCAGGTGTGGGGCTGAGTTTCTAATCCAGGTCTCTGGATTCAGAGTACATTTTAAATTTTGCTCAGCCTTGCCAAATTGCCTTCTACTAACTTGTGAGAGTGATTTTTTTTTCCTATTTATAAGATATTTGTGTTTCTCTTTATGGGGGGAGTTTCCTGTTTTTTTCTTTGAGTTTCTCTTTCTAGTTGTTATACAGATTAAGAAATATAGTTGAAGTTTGCTACTTCTAGAAGATAAAAAAAGGGGGGGGGGCAACATGCTAATTGTCCCTATGCAAGTTTTACTCAGCTTTTTCTGTGGGCATATTTCTTTTCTTTTTTAAATGTTTGTTATTGAGAATATTACAGATGGTTCCCCCCCACCCCCCATTGCCCCACTCTGCCCGGGTCTCAGCCCACTCTAGGCTTTCACCACCCTATTGTCTATGTCCATTGGTAATGCATATATGCACATAAGTCCTTTGGTTACTCTCCCCTCCCCCTTCCTTCTGAGATTCATCAATCTCTTCCATGTTTCCATGCCTCTCTTTCTATTTTATTAATCAGTTTATTTTGTTAATTAGATTCCTTGTTCATTTATTTTTAGATTTAATTGTTGATACGTATTTATTACCATTTCATTGTTCATATTTTTGTCTTTTTTCTTCTCCGTCTTCTTCCTCCTCCTAAAGAATACCCTTCAACATTTCATGTATTATTGGTTTGGTGGTGATTAACTCCCTTAGCTTTTTCTTATCTGTGAAGCTCTTTATCTGACCTTCAATTTTAAATGATAGCTTTTCTGGGTAGAGTAATCTTGGTTGTGGATTCTTGCTATTCATCACTTTGAATATTTCTTGCCACTCCTTCTGACCTGCAACATTTCTTTTGAGAAATTAGCTGACAGTCCTTTGGGTACCCCATTGCTTTTCTCTTGCTGCTTAACTCTTTGTCTTTAGTTCTTATTTTAATTATAATGTGTCTTGGTGTGGGCCTCTTTGGGTTCATATTGTTTGGGACTTTCAGCGCTTCCTGGACTTATAAGTCTGTTTCTTTAACCAGGTAGGGGAAATTTTCAGTCATTATTTTTTCAAATAGTTTTTCAATTTTTTGTTTCCTCTCTTCTCCTTCTATCCACCCCATAATGTGAATGCTGGTAAGAATAAGCATATTTCTATGTACATATATAATAGAAGTGCTTCCACATACAAAGATAAATAATCTCTGGATTACCATGGTGCTTGCTAATGCCTGCAGACTATTTCTGTCAGTGTGTGAGTATACCTCCCGGAATATTGAAAGAGAATTAATTCTCTTTATTTCTTCCTCAGGTTTGCCTGCGATGAGATTTCATTCTCTGCAGTTAAAGGACATTCTTTCTGAGCTCTGTGAATAAATTTGGAATGATACTGTATATTTTCATCTAATGGAGGATTAGCTGTACTTTGAATAAGGATTGCTGTACTGGACATCTACAGAATATTACTCACAATGTCATCGAACAGGAGTCAGAATCCCCATGGACTGAAGCAGATTGGCCTTGACCAGATCTGGGACGACCTCAGAGCCGGAATCCAGCAGGTGTACACCAGACAGAGTATGGCAAAATCCAGATACATGGAGCTCTACACGTATCCTGCCGCCTGCATTGAGAGCTATTAGCTTAGAAGCCTGCTTACTAATATGATCTGAGAATTATTAGAAATTTGACATGTTTTCTCTTCCAGTTCATCCTATGATATAATAATGAGTTCATTTGTAGCTTTCAAAATTAACTCTTAAGTCTTTTGAACAGAGGTGAAATTGGCTGGTTGGTAGTCTAAAGCTGTGCTGTTCAGTACAGTGGCTACAAGCTACACATGGCTATATTTCAAGTCATTTAAATTATGTAATTAAAAATTTAGTTTTGCCCTAACCGGTTTGGCTCAGTGGATAGAATGTCAGCCTGCAGACTGAAGGGTCTCGGGTTTGATTCCGGTCAAGGGCATGTACTTTGGTTGTGGGCACATCCCCAGTAGAGGGTGTGCAGGAGACAGCTGATTGATGTTTCTCTCTCATTGATGCATCTAACTATATCCCTCTCCCTCTCTGTAAAAAAAATTAATAAAATGTATTTTTTAAAAGTCAACGAAAAATATTTTTAAAATTTTAGTTTTTATGTAGCAGTAGCAGCATTTTTTAAAACGTTCTTACTGATTTTAGAAAGAGGGATAGAGAAATAGAAGCATCAGTGAGAGAGAGAGATGACAGAGTAACATTGATCTACCACCTCCTACACAACCCCCCAAGGGGAAGCAAGCCTACAACCTGGGCATGTGCCCTGACCAGGAAAGAAACCAGTGGCCTCTTGGTTCTTGGGTTGATGCTCAACCATGGAGCCACACTGGCCGGGTACAGGAGCTGTATTTCAAGTGCTCTGAGGATAGATAGATAGTAGACTACTTCCCTCATGGCAGAAAGTGAGGATAGATAGTAGACTACTTCCCTCATGGCAGAAAGTGAGGATAGATAGTAGACTACTTCCCTCATGGCAGAAAGTGAGGATAGATAGTAGACTACTTCCCTCATGGCAGAAAGTGAGGATAGATAGTAGACTACTTCCCTCATGGCAGAAAGTGAGGATAGATAGTAGACTACTTCCCTCATGGCAGAAAGTGAGGATAGATAGTAGACTACTTCCCTCATGGCAGAAAGTATTGGAAGCGCTGTGTGGAGGGGTAGGGGGATGGTTTTCATGTTACCTGTGGCTACCTTCATGCTGTAGATGGAGCACAGTTGGATAGTTGCATCAGAAATGGTCTGGTCTTCAAAGCTGACAACATTTACTCTCTGGCCCTATATGGGAAAAGTTTGCTGATCCCCATCTACAGAGTTACCACACAGAGCAAAAGTTCTACTTTATGCTCAGTTTTTACAAACATGGTATTTTTAAAAAAGTATTTCACTCATTCATTTTGTAGTGCGTGATGTGTGCAAGGGACTATGCAGTGTGCTATGGAGATTATGTGGGGTGGGGTTAAAAGATGTAGCTCCCATTCTCCATTATTTATTCAGAGACAGATTATTTAACTTGTCATTTCTTGATACCGTTAAAGTAAAAGAAATTGAAATATAAGCTAACTTACTAGAGGGCAGATTGCTACTGATTTGCTGGTTCTAAGAGTTTAAAGTTTCTAGTATAATGGATATTTAAATTTGTCATTAATATGTATCAATGATTATCAAACTTGGTTACATGATATTTCAGTATACCCACAACTCTGCTAATAATTTAGAATCTTAAAAGTTTTTACATTAATTTAAATAGATACAAAACTATATGTTTCTCTAAATTTAAATTTTATTATAGGTGTGTACGCATACTCATTATGTGTATATGCATACACTTCTATAGAATATTTTTAAAAATGTAACAGCTTTATTGAATATCACTTACATACTATAAAATTCATCCTTTTTAAAAAGTGAACAATGCAGCGGTGTTTACATTCATAGTTGTGCTACCATAAACATTTTCTAATTTTGAACATTTTTATCACCCCCAAAAGAAATTCTGTACCCATTAGCAGTTATCTCCATTCTCTCTTCTCCCAGTCTCTGACAAACCCTGATCTACTTTCTGTCTTTAAGAATTTGCCTGTTCTGGACACTTCATGTAAATGGAATCACACAGGATGTGGCATTTCATGACTGGCTTCGTTCACTTAGGATAATAACATTTCCAGGCTCATCCTTTTTGTAGCAGGGCTGGTGCTTCATTTGTTCTAATGGCTGAATTGTGTGAACATGGTGCATGTTGTTTTCCATCCATCAGTGAGGGATATCTGGTCAAGTCCACTCCGGGCTGTCAGGGACAGTGCGGCTGTTAGGAATGTTGCGTGAGTTTTTGTGTGCACCCGTGTTTTCATTTTTTTGGGTACATATGTAGAAGTGGGAATGCTAGATCATATAATACAGAGAACACTTTAAGCAGGATGGAATCTTTGCAAATAAGAGGGTATTTTTTCCACTCAAGAGGGTTGTGGCTTTCTGGGTATAACTGTGTGTGTGTGTGTGTGTGTGTGTTTGTGTGTGTGTGTGTGTGTGTGTGTGTGTGTGTGTGTGTGTGTGTTGGGATTTGTTTGTTTGTTTTTATCTTTTCTTTTTTTTTTTTTGTAATAGAGCTGAAGATATGATTCCAGAGATGAGACAAGGCACTTGATTGGATTTCTGACTTGTAAAAAAACAAACAGGAGCATTAATGTGGCGATCAAGGAGTTTTTATTGTCTCTGGGGAATTTTTTAATGTGTAATTTTTTATTAAATCAGATTAATCTTTTACCCAATATGATGTTTTGCTCTTAGAATTCTTTAAGAAAGTAGAGACTTTGTCTGATTGCAGCAATTATTGAATTCTTTTATTCTATGAGTAATTATGATTAGTAGTTGTTCTGATATCTGATAACTATAATTTTAAATATTTTAGGAATAATGCTCTTAAATTGAGTGCTATGTGTTGTTTTTTTTGTTGTTGTGTTTTTTTGTTTTTTGGGGGTTTTGTTTGGTTTAGACAATAACAGTTACATAAATAAGAATGGAGAATCTACTTTAAATCTTAAGATACTATTAATGAAATCATAGCCACAGTTTGAGTCCTGTGTGTCAGGCATTGTGCTAGGGGCCACCTACATCTTATTTAAGTCTTGAATCACCCAGGAAGGTTTGTGTAGTAACCCTTTGTGTCAGAAACTTGGTCTCCAAAACCTCAAGTAATTCACCTAATTGTTATAATAACTACTGATAAATGATGATGCCAGAACTAAAATTCTTAGTAGTCTAAATGTAGAAACTGCCTTTTATCTCCTGTATGCCTCAGGATTTGTATTTGGATGAATCACATTTCTCAAAATATTTTCTGTGTTTTCCTTATGAAGTTCTAAAGAAGTGTGTTTTGATAAACTCTTCATTTTTTAAAAAGAAATTTATTGATTTCAGAGAGGAAGGGAGGAGAGATAAAAATATCAATGATGATACAAAATCATTGATCAGCTGCCTCCTGGCTCCTGCATGCCCACACTGAAGGAAGAGCCTGCAGCCCAGACGTGTGCCCCGACTGGGACCTCTTGCTCATAGGCCAGCATTCAGCCCCTGAGCCACGCCAGCCAGGCTGATCAACTCTTAAACACACTAACTTCCAAGATAACAGATGAAACAGTAGAATGTCCACTTGTATTTGTTAATTTGATTATTGAAATCCTAGAATTGAACTCCTCCTATCACCTGCGTTTTTAGTATTAGTGGTATTGTCATAAGAACTTTGAGTCATCTGACACATTTTTTAGAGCACATCTTAACTTCCATTTAAGTCATTTTAATATATATAGTACTTCCTGAAATCATGTGTTGCTAAGACTGCAATTTTATCCCAGCTCCGTTTGCATAACAGTTTTGTTTTTGTTTAAGTTATTTTCTTCCAGGTGTATATTCAGTCTCCCACGGACCCACTTAACTGTAGCATTCTTTAAAATATCTTCCAATAGGCTGGTTTACAGTGACATATGACACATGGGCTTGTGAGGTTATGTTTCAGGTTAACAGGCACTTTTGGTCCTGGGAAGAAGGAGCAGACTGCACCTCACTGTTCTGGGGTTACTCTTCAAAGGGTGAAGAACCTTATTGAGCAAGAGGATTGGAAAACTGGTTGAGATAAAGAATGGAGGAACCATTTTCTTCCCACATGTCTAACTGGTAGATTAGAACAATCTAATAAAGCTAATTTGTTCACTTTTATTTATCCTGGAGACACTCCTGCCTTGTTTTCTAGAGAAAGGAACCTACTTCTAGACATGAAGTGATATACTTAGAGCTCCTGTGGAGTATACGGTTGCTGTAATAGGACGATGGGCTGTTAACGCTGCATAAAAGTTTTTCTTGTTTTTCCAACTCAAGATGGCACAGGAAAGAGAAGGGAATTCAGAAAAAGAAAAGGTCTCAGAGCATCTGCAGTCAGAAGGATCTAGTTCAGTTTCCTTTGTTTCTAGCCACTTCACCGAGGCTTCATTTTCTACTGAAGTTTCAGCCTTGAGCCCTTGCTCCCGACTCTGTGTCTTGTTGAGCACTTCCATGTGATTCCAGTTTCCTGGAGTGTCCCACATGCATATATACAGTTACAATGCAACAAGGATTTTTCTTTTTGCAGTGAAGTACAGGAGCTCTCCTATCCAGTACTCCTAGATAATAGTTTACTTTCTTTTAAACTTGAAATAGAAAGTGAAATCTCTTATCAACTTGTGGCCACCATTATGTTTCCTGTGTCGTGCCCTGGCTCAGAGGACAGGCCAAGGTCCTGCTAGTGGAACAGGCACTTAGGAAGGGAATGCTATGCAAGGTGAGGGACCCTGTGGCATAGCCGACAGACCCATTGTCATCTAGTCTAGGCACTAGGCTGGTCTGATTGAAGTTTCTCTTTGTTTTTTGTGAGGCCCCAGGTATACCTTCCCTCACTTCCAGGTCAAAATCTTTTCTTTTTTTTCTGCTATCATTATACACCTCAAACTATCATTTTAGCTTCCCTGGGAATCAATTTAAATTTCCATGTTGATGTCTTTCTCTTTCTTTCTGTCTGCATAAGTTCTCATAAATTTTAGAGTTCCTGTTTTTCTCCCTGTAGTTCTGTGAGCTGAATTAGCTCATTCCATTTTCTTGGCCTGTTTTTTCAAAGTCTTCCCCCCAGTTTGGTGAAGGAGGGGATGAGGGAGGAGGAAGTCAGTGGGGAGAAAAAAAGGGGCCAGCTGCGATACTTTTAACCATAAAGGTTCTTTTAAAAATCTTTTCCCCAACCAATACACTAAGGATTACGTTCAGTGTTCCTTGTAAGTTATGATACCGGCATATTCAGTTCACATTTAACCTCTGTTCTGTGACACAGCTCGTGGTCCCGGCTTGCTTCACCCAGAGTAGACCTGCGGAGCCTTGGCAGCCACAGCAGGTGCTGTGCAGGAATGACGTGCCAGGACATGTCGGTCCTGCTGCTCTGCACCTGCCAGCAGTGTGCTCATGTTGCAGCTGCTGCTGCCACTCTCAGATCAACATGTTTTACCCTCCCTGGTTCTTCCGAAGGAGCTGGGGTCCAAAGGGAAGATTCCTACTACAGAATTCTCTTCCCTTTATAGAAATTCAAAATCTCAGAAAAACAGATCAAATAGAAAGTAACATTTTGTTCTCACAGTAGATTAGAGATCATCCATGACCATTTGGATATAACCATAGAGCTTGTATTTATACTCAGAAAGAGGCACTAAAGGTTGTAACTGGCACAAAAAGAAGTGCAAATTGTCAGTAGGCATATGGGGAAATGGTCAATCTCATAATTATTAAGGAAATGAAGAATTAAAAGTTTTAACTTGTCAGGTTGAAAAATTTTAAAGTAATTATTATAGGGAGAAGTGGCAGAAGTGGGGGAGCCAAAGCACATCTGTCGACAGGTATGAATGTTAGTTTGCTAGTATCTTTTTGGAGAGAAATTTAGAAATGTAAAGATATAAAAATGTGCCCTGGTATCTTTTCAGAGAGAAATTTAGAAATGTAAAGATATAAAAATGTGGCCTGGTCCAGTGATTTTTTAAAAAAATTTTTATCCCCCAAAAATAGTTGTATTCAAATTGTATGTGCAAGCTATTCAGAATAATAATAGGAAACAATTGGAAATAGCCTCTGTCTTTAATAGTAAGAATTTGGTATTTACTGACCATAATTAACCATTAAAAATATATTGAGTATTCGTTGACACTTAATGTTTGCAGTAAGAGAGAAAGCAGGATATAAAGTGGTATGTATACTGTGAACCCCTGGCAAACGCTCTCTATTTTTTTTGGCGGGGGGGGGAATTATCTGCCACCCTTATTGAACATGGCTATTCATAGTATTGGGCTCATGATTTTTTAAAAAAATGATCTGTGCTTTCTAGATTTTCAGTATATAGTATGCATTTAAAAATACACTTGATTAGTTTTTGTTAGTTTTCCTTAAACAAATGAAAATTGTCTCTGCCTTTCACTACTGAGCTGGTACTATTAAAATAGTTTTTAGGATTGAGAAATTGTATCAATCCTTGAGAACCCACAAAATTCATAATTATATTGCACTAGAGGCCCAGTGTAGGAGATTTGTGCACTCAGGTTTGGGGGGTACCTCAGCCCACTGTGTGCCCTCTTACAGTGTGGGAGCCCTTGGGGTATGTCAGACTGATGGCTTAGGACTGACGGTTTAGGGCTTAAGCCGTCAGTCAGCTATACTTAGTGCTGCTGCGGAGGCGGGAGAGACTACTACCATCGCTGCTGCACTCTCCAGGTGTGAGCCTGACTTCTACCTGAGCAGCACTCCCCCTGGTGGTCAGTGCATGTTATAGTGACCGGTTGTTACACATTGGTCAATTTTTATATTATATAGGACTAGGAGCCCAGTGCATAAATTCGTGCACCTTGAACTGTGGACTGTGAGGCTGCAGTGGGCACAGGGGCAGGTCTTAGCCGATCCTCCATGCCCCCTCCCAGCCCCTCCTGCCATGGTCCCCGGTCCCCTGTCTGCCTGCAGCCCCAATCCTGCCACTGCCGGGTGCCAGCAGCAGGTGCAAGCTCCCATGGGACCGTGGTGTATGGGAGCAAAGAATTTTCAGTAACCACCAGAGGCTCACCCCAATGACAGTGACTGGCACCCTGTCTGGCACCCCCACTTACCTGCTCCACCATCCTGCCACAGCCGACACCCTCCATGTTCTGCGCCCTGCCACCTGCTGTTGACACCCGTCATGTACCACGTGTGCCTCCTGGTAGTCAGCGCACATCATAGTTCGGTGTTTCGCTTGTTCCGCTGTTTGTTCTATTTGCATATTAGCCTTTTATTATATAGGACTAGTGGCCCTGTGCACGGAGTGGGAGTGTCCCTTAGCCCGGCATGCACCCTCCTCAATCTGGGACTGCTGGCTCCTAACTGCTCGCCTGCCTGATTGCCCCTAACCACCTCTCCTTTGGTCCTGCACCCAGGGCCCAGGATTCCTTCCTCCAGCTGGCCACAGGCACTCAGAACCCCGGCTGCAGGTGCTGGTGCACGGGATCGCGGGGCAGGCAGCTTCTCCAGCTGTTTGTGGCCTAGGTCCTTGGGGCGGGCAGCTTTTCTGTCTCCCAGGCCGCAGCCAGCTTCAGGTGCTGGTACCGAGACTGCCTGCAGGCAGGTTCCCCTGGCCCGGCTTTGTCAGGAAGGACGTGTGGATGGCCAACCAGAAGACTTCTGCTCTAATTATTGTATTACCCTTTTATTATAGATTGTTGCCTCTAGAACTGAGTTTTTGTTTTTTATTAGTACAAATGTACTTTCTGCTTTTTTTGTGTGATTCATGGTGTATATATTCAGGACACTTCAAATAATTGTAAATCTTATAAGCAGTCTTTGCTTCTGGAATATGCTGTTAGATGCAAACTGATTTGCTTTGTCCAGGACAGTGGTCTGCAAACTCATTAGTCAATTGAGCGGCAAACCACAGCTTGGGAGCCGGATGTGGCTTACAAACCGCGGTTTGCCGACCACTGGTCTAGATCCCCTTCGAATTCTGTCTAACCACAGCCTGGAGAGGACTTTAGTTCTTTCATAATTTTGCCAACAGACTACTGGCTGGTGATAGATAGGCCTGCTGCTCTGGCCACTTTGTAGTGAAAGTCTTTGCAGATAATCTTATTACAAGTTCATTGTTGGAATTTCAACTCTTAGTTCTGTTGGGTAAGAAGTGTCAGTAGAAGATGGTTCTGTTCTGTTTAGTTTTGCTTAATTGAATTAACGTTTAGAAAGTGAAAATGGTTTGAGTTTGGTAGTAACCAAAAGTTACAAATCGGTTCCCCTTCTCCCCTGTAAATGAGCACCAAGTTCTCAAAGATGGTGCCAGATTGTTGTGAGTTTTTAAAAACAGGTGAATTTGTACTTTTTATTTTTTTTATCTTTATTGTTCAGTTTATTAATTACATTGTTTCCCCTTTTTTATCCCCCTATATCTCCCCTCCACCCTGTACCTATCCCACTCTCTACCCTCACCTCTCCCTCCCCAATGTCCTCTCCCATTGTTGCAAGATTTTTGTCCAATCTCTTGCTGTACTTCCCACAACCCTTTTCTCCCCAAGAATTGTCAGTCCATTCCCTCTCTATGTCCATGTTTCTGTTATATTCACCAGTTTATCCTGTTCATCAGCCTATCAAGTCACTTGATTTTTATGTTCATTTGTTGATAGATGTGTATTTGTTGTTCATAATTTATGTTTTTACCTTTTTCTTCTTCCTCTTCTTAAGGAATATCTTTCAGCATTTCATATAATATTGGTTTGGTGCTGATGAACTCCTTTAGCTTTTTCTTATCTGCGAAGCACTTTATCTGATCTTCAATTCTGAATGGCAGCTTTGCTGGAGAGAGTAATCTTGGTTGTAGATTCTTGCTCTTCATTATTTTGAATATTTCTTGCCACTCCCGTCTGGCCTGCATCGTTTCTGTTGAGAAATCCGCTGACAATCGTATGGGTGCTCCCCTGTAGGTAACCAACTGTTTTTCTCTTGCTGCTTTTAATATTCTCTCTTTATCTTTTGCTCTTGGCATTTTAATTATGATATGTCTTGGTGTGGTCCTCTTTAGTTTCCTATATTTTGGGGTTCTGTGTACTTCTTGGGCTTTTAAGTCAGTTTCTTTCACTAGGTGGGGGAAGTTTTCAGTCACTATTTCTTCAAGTAGGTTTTCATTAACTTGCTCTCTCCCTTTTTCTGGCACCCCAATAATTCAAATGTTGGCATGCTTGAGGTTGTCCCAGAGGCCCCTTACACTATCTTCAATTATCTGGATTCTTTTTGTTTGTTGCTTTTCCAGCCGAGTGGATTTTGCTTCTTTGTATTTCAAATCTTTGACTTGGTTCTTGTGGCCCTCTGGACTGCTTTTAAGACTTTGTGTAATATTTTTTATTTCAGTCTGTGTATGCTTGATTTCTAGTTGGTCCTTTTTCATATCCGTGAGGGTCTGGTTCATATCCTCAGAGGTCTTGTTCATTTCCTTGAGGGTCTCATTCATTTCCTTGTAAGTCTCATTCATTTCCTGGTTGGTCTTGTTTATTTCCTGGTAATTCTCATTAAGTTGATCGGCCTTTTGTAGGAGCCTCTTGAAAAGCCTTATAACCGTGGTTTTGAACTCTATGTCTTGTCGTCTTTTCTCCTCCATTTCTTTCACACCTGATTTCTTTCCATATCTCTGCATGGTGGCTGCTTTATGTGGTAGATATCCTCAAAGGGACAGTGGCTCAGCCTCCCCAGTTACCCGAGGTGGGTACTCTTACTGCAATCCTTTATGGGTTGTACAGTATTTTTGAATTTAAACCCAGCTTGTTGTTGTTAGCCCTAGGAGGGTTTGACCTCCAGGCCAATTGGCTGTGAAGGGAGACTGTGTTCAGGTTGGATGGGCAGAGTCTCTGAGCTGCGCAGACAGCCTCAGTGTCAGCTATGTCCTATGCAGCGCTCGCGCGCGCGCTCCCAGGTCTCTGTTGGATGGGGATGGCTGCAGACACCTCCAAGAGAAAGCCGCTAGTTTCTTCCCCTTGCCAGACAACTCTGCCTCTCCCCAAATGAGTCTGCACACCCAAAGTCTAGCCCAGGTTGTAAAATATATGGTTTCCGGGACCAGGAGACAAGTTTCCAGGGGGCAAGCCTCGGGTTTGTGCGACACTTGCGCGCAAACTTCTTTTTCCAGCCTCCGGGTTTCTCCTCAGACTAGGAGACCTCTGCCGCGCCCCGCTTCCAGGGTGCGTCCCCCGGACCTTGGCCCTCGCCTGGCACTGGGGAATCTGTGCAGTGGGACATCTCCACGTACCCCGGATCTCGGACCTTGCCTGGCGCTGGGGAATCCGTGTAGTGGGACATCTCCGCCCTCCCCGCTGGCGAAATCCAGCCAGGGTTGTTGCTCCAGCCCTACAGCCCGCGTGCGCGACCAGGACGGCTCCTAACCTGTTTCCATCTGAAAGGCTGCGCTCCCGCTGCTCCTCTGAGTCTCAGTGCCCACCTTTATTCTTATTTGTGGAGTTTTCACTCAGCCAGCCTTCTGGCGATTCTGGGTGATGTCTGTTCTGCTGTTATGTTGTAGTTCTTAAATCGTTGTGCAGGGCAGAACAATAGGTGTTTTATTACCTTTTACATTTTTAGTTTATTTTTACCTCCTTGTGGATTTTCACTTTCTTATTTCCTCCCAACTTCTATATTTAACCTTTCCTCTGAATCTATTTTATTTTTGCTTTAAAAGTAATTTTAGATTGATTATTTTTCTCCCAATTATTAATTGGTCATATTTATTTTGTTTTTATACTCATCATAGAAAGTAAGAAAATGATTGCTTAACACATAATTCGGCATGTGTTGGAATGGTGGGTGTCTGTGAAGGGACAGAAGGAGCCCCAATTCCTACAGACAGAGCAGCTGGGTGCCAGAAGCCGGGAATTTCTTGGCTTGGAGAAAGGGTACCAGGAATTCAGGAGTCTGCCCATTTCAAAGTCCTTTAGACATGGATTAATCCCTGCAAGACCATGCACTCAACAGTCACGGTGCTTTGTCTGGCAGCTCACTGAAATCTGCTTTTTTCTTTTCTGATATCGTTCCCCCACATAGTGTGGTTGATGCAAAACTGAAGGGAAGCTGATGTGTTGGTACAGCCCTGTCTGTCTGGGTGGGGGGTAGCGGGGCTGTGCTTCTTCAGTTCCATTCTTTTGTAAAAGGTGGTTCACTGCTCCCTCAGAAGTATTACCCTCCTGTTTGTCTATAAACTCTGTCTTTCACACAAGGAGAAGCTTAGGCTGAAGTCTTCCACAGTTGGACACAGCTACCGCTTTTGTGGTTTGAAACTGTTTACTGGAAAAAACTGCATGAACTAAAGAGTAGATCCATTGGAGAACTTTACAATGTAACTTTTGAGTTTTATATAAGTTGTCCTGTTTAAAATACTGTATTGGGAATCCAAAAAGACACACAGTGCGGGTCCATGTCCTTTCTATCCATGTTTTACTTACATCTGGGCAGTAGGCATCCTATGGCTGCTCGCTTGGGTACAAAAAATGACTGCTAAGTGCAGTTTAAATTAATCTTTAACACAACTTCCTAATTGTAAGTATCTATAGGATTTTGTTCTGTTTTGTTTTTGTTTTTTGTTGTTTTGTAGAAATGATTCCCTGGTCATTGACCCTGATAGAGAACTGAAATAGGAATTGCCATAATGGCTGGTCCTCTGACCTGCATGCTGTTAGAAATGTGGAAACCAAGATTACTTTGGGCAGAAAGCACTCCAAATGTGTCACATGTTTGCTTCTAAGAATTCATAGGTCAGTTTTTTGTTTTGTGTGTGTGTGTGTTGTGTTTTTGTTTTGTTGGTAAATTTAAGTATCTCAGACACCTGCTAAGTGAAGTTGAGGGTGTGTATGTGTGCAATATGGAATGTCTGTGATGAAGAATGTTGATGTTTTCGTTTCATTGTGTATGACAGCTGACATTGCAGAGATGCTAAGAGGAAAGAGATTTCGGTGCTGCTATAGTTAGAAAGTTTCATGAACTAGTAGAATTTGTGGACCTCAAAGGGTGACTATAGGTAAGAAGAAAAGAAGGAAAGTCTTGAAGAGTTTTCCTAGAGGGAGGAAGGTGAAGCAGCACTTTCAGAGGACATGCTTTAATAGCTCGAGTAACTCTGTAAGAACTAGATAGATGACTAGGGCAGTTTAACTGGCTTGGGTAAAGGATGGTGCCGGGCTGTTGTGAATCTTTAAAATCAGATGAATTTTTACTTTTTTTTTAAGTCTTAGGTCCATAGAGATGGAATGACCTGAGAATTAATGACTTTCTATAAACAAATTTTAGGAGTATTAATCTGGAAACCAGATGGGATTGAAATGGGAAAGAGATCAAAGACAGGAAGAAAATAACTTGTTTTTAGGAGGAGTAATTAAGTGTGATGTGTAAAGTGAGCTAAGATAGTAGCCATAGAAATGGAACACAAAAGGAGCAAATTACTGTGCGTCATGTAATTTGTGCTGAAATTTGTGTTTTGACTTTCTCATCTGTGACATTACTAAAATGATAGTAAAATAATTTTTAGCTTGGCCAGTGTGGCTTAGTGTTTGAGCATAGACCTATGTACTAGGAAATCATGATTCAAGTACAGTCAGGATACAAACTTGGGTTGTGGGCCTGATCCCTATTGTGGAGCATGTAGGAGACAGCCAATCAATGCTTCTCTCATCACTGATGTTTCTCTCTTTGACTCCCTTCCTCTCAGAATAAAAAATATTTTTTTTAAAAGAAAGAGAGAACAGACATTATAAATAGATAAGAATACAGCAGTTTTGGGGAGTTGAAAAGTTGATGGAGGCAGGGTGCTCATCCTGGGGCATGGACAGTCTCCGTTTAGAAGGTACTAAGAGGAGGATGCTGCTAGCAAGACAGCTGCGGGTTCTGCAGGACCAGAGGAACTGGGATCTGCAGGTTCTGGTTGGACAGGAGGTCGAGGTGTGAGACTGGGCAGTGCCTGGGAGGTGAGGGTTAAATTCAGAATCATCTCTGCCTACTCCCAAGCGCAGAACACATGGCAGCAAGAACCTACATCCCAGGCAGAATTGTTGCTTGTATTTAGGGACCAATTTTAGAAATTTGGGGAAGGAGGCCTGGCAGAGATTGGCATAAATAGGAACTGTCAACAGTGCTTATGGTAGAAAGTTCACAGTTGATGGGTCTCTAGTTCATATCAAAATACTGGTGGTGATGTTGGTGACAGAACAGTTCTGAAAAAACTGAAGACCCTTAAAAATAAACCCATTTCTTAACATGGGAAGATACGGTCGTCAATGGCCAGGGCCCAGATGGAAGAGTCACTCAAAACTGTGGCCCACCATCCCCATTCAGGCCAGTAGCATTTCCAGTGGGTTTTTAGCACCTTATCACTAAGGATTAATTAATGTATGAAAGCAGAATAAAGGAAAAAGAAGGAAAATGAAGGCCCTGATAAAACAGAGCACAGAAGAAATGTTTTAAAAATTGTCAAATAGCTCCTTATAGAGCAGTAAATTAAGAGGAATAGGATGATAAGAAAATTCACATCTGAAATGGTAACTCAGACTCTAAAAATAATAGTAATAAAAGACCGAGAAGTAACCCAGAGACCCAATATATGATTGTTAGAAAGGAATTCTAGAGAAAAATGGAGGAGACTCTTAAAATTTATAATATTATAAAGAATATAAAATAATTTCCTATAATTGAACAAATTTTCTAGTGACAAGACAATTAAGAAAAAAAGCATATTACCAGGAACAAAGTAATGACATTTCTGTGCAGAAAAGATAAAGAAGGATCCCAAAACCTATAGATTGAAGTAAAGATAGCAGATTAGTTTTGGGATTAGTATTGTCTAGTAGGTCTGGAGAGCAGCCATTCCACATTGTAGCCACAAGACTGGGGAGCTCTGGAAACTGTTGCCAAAATTAAGACCCTGGGTGTGATAAGTGAAACTCAGCCTTAAAATTTACCAACAGAAATGAGTATCAGAAGTTTCTTCAGGCTTAGTCTGCCTTCCCCACAGCAGTTTCATGGAAAGGAGAGTGTAGCATCCTAGTGTGTCCCTTTCAGGTAAGGCTGCTTTAATTCAGGATGTTCTTGAGGTTTACCCATGCTACTGTAAATATCACTAGGTCTTCCTTTTTATTGCTGAGTAATATTCTGTTATATTAATATGGCAGGTTTTTAATTCATTCTTTAATGGTAGATACTTGCTATTTTCATTTTTAGGTATAATGAACAAAACTATGACATTTGGAGATTTGTGATAGCTTCACCAGCACTTGATGTGCCAGTCCTGTGGTTTTAGCTGCTGTTGTGGGTGCATAATAGTATCTTTAACTTGGGTTTCCCTAGTAATTAATGATGTCGAGTCCCTTTTCACATGCTAGTTGATTATTTGTATGTCTTTTTTTTTTAAATAAAGTATTCTAGTCTTGCTGTATTTTTTTTTTCCATTTTTGGATTACTGTACTTTTTATTATTGGTTGTAGGAATTTATTTAGGATACTAGTTTTGTCGGATATGTCTTGCTAATATTTCTTTCAGTCTGATGCTTGTTATTCTTTTTCTTACTGGAGTCCTTGGGTGAGCCGGTATTTTTTATTTTGAGAAAGCTTACTTTGTTTTATTTTTCTTTGGTAGTTATGTGACCTATAAGAAACCTTTGCCTAGATCACAAAAATACAGTTTCCTTTCTACAGCTTCATGGTTCGCACTTTTACATTTAGATCTAGGATCCATCTTGAGTTAATTTTGTGTATGGTGTGAGGTAGGGCTCAAGGTTCATTTTCCCCCTCTGTGGCTATCCTATTATTCCAGTATCATTAGTTGAAAAGACTCTTCCCCAATCAGTTTGCTTTGGTGCCTTTGTTAAAATAACTGGTAATATAAGTGGTTCTGTTTCTAGAATTGTTTCATTGAATTATTTACCCATCCTAAAGGAATGATTACTAATTTGTAAAGTATTTTTGCAAGTGAAGGTGGGGGGTGCCCACATGTCCATGGAAATATTTTGCTGTCATTTCTTAATTACTGTAGCATTATGAAAACCCTTGAAGTCAGATACTATTAAGTCTTCCAGCTTTGTTCTCTCCTTCCTCTCCCCCCACTCCCCAGATTATTTTGACTATTCTAAGTTCTTTGCATTTTACTAAATTTTATTTTCAGCTTGTAAATTTCTAGCCTAAAAACTACTGGGATTATAATTGGAATTGTATTTAATTTTTTTTAAAAAGTAAGTCTTATTGAGGTATCATTCACATGCCACAAAATTATTCATTTAAAGTGTACATTTCAGTGTTTTTTACTATATTCACAGACCTGTTCAGTTATTTACTACATTTAGTTTTAGAACATTTTTCATCATATCTAAAAAAAAAACCTTGACCCTTTAAACTGTCATATGCTTACTCTCCCCACCTCCTACTAATTTACTTTGTCTCTATATAACATTTTTTATAAATATAATCATAATGTGGTGTTAACTACTGAATTGTGTGCTCCCAAAATTTATATTTTGAAGCTTTAAACCCAATTTTATAGTGCTTGGAAATATGGCCTTTGGCGGGGGGAGAGAAGTAAGATTAAACGAGGCCCTAGTTTTATAGGATTGGTGGCTTTATAAGAAAAGGCAGCGACACCAGAGAACTCTCTCTCTCTCTCTCTGAGAACATAGGGAGCAGGTAGCTGACTGCAAGCTAGGAAGGGAGTCCTTACCAGAAACCAACCCAGATGGCACCTTGGTCTTGGACTAATAGCCTGCAGAACGGCTCAGTGCTCGATAGTCAAAGGTAAGTATATGCTTCAGTGAAGATTTCTCTATGATGAATGCTTATAGGTGTAATTACCATATCAAAAAGGATATAATTGAAGGCTTTGAATATTGTCTAATTTTATTCCAGAGAAATTATAACTGTGTACACTCGGACCCCCAGTGGATAGAAGTTCCCATTTTCTTGCATTTGGGCTACCATTGGGTTTTTTTTTCTTTAAACCTTTGTTAATTTAGTAGCTTCAGATTAATATATTGCCAAAAAACAGAAGTCATCTGGACAAAATAAGCAAAAAAATTCCCTGGATGCAAACTAGAGCTGGGTGCTAGTAAGAATTATGAGCCTTTGTGGATTTATGAGCTTTTAAGGATTCTGATGAGAGGTGGGTTGGAAGATGGTGGCCACACAGAAAAGGAGATTTGAAGCCTTGTGCCCAGGCAAATGGTGAGGGTAATGCCCCTGTGTCCTTGGAAATCTTTAGTGAGGAAATGAACTAGAAAACAAAGTTATTGACCCACTGTTCCAGGAAGGCAACTAGGAAACCAGTTTGAGCTGAGTTCTGGATGTGAGGTGGTGTGAAAAGTCTATCTTGAAAATTTGTCACTTCAGGTATATTTGGGGTTTGAATTTGTCTACCAACTTGTCACAGGGTTTCTTCAAGCTTGAAATTAATGTGAAAACCACTGAAAGTAAGTTTTAAAAGTATATAAAGTTACGAAGTAGAGGAGCGAGTTCACAGGAACAAGTCAGCACATAGAATGAACAAAACTGGAACCGCAGGAACTGCAACTTAGGATCTTTAGAGAGTAAGCGCCTCTAAGTATGTTAAAGACAATTAGTGATATTCACGATCAGAAATGTACAAGAACAAAACACTATGGAGAATAAGATTTTTAAAAGGATGGGAAAATTGTGCAGATGTAAAATAAAATCATTAACAGTAACCAGCAAATGTGACACAGCTGAGAGAATCACTTAATCAAACAGTAGATCCAGGAAAATTAGGAAGTTTGAACAAAGAGAAAGTGATAGCGAATAATTGGAGAAATAAAATGAAATAGGAAAAGAAAGTGGCTTGACTATGCCCAACGTATATAGTAGAAAAGATAAGAAAAGTGGAAGGGGGTACTTCAGAGAAGATAACCCAAGAATTTATCAGAATTGATAAAAAGCAAAATAGGCACACCAGATTTTAAGGTAACTGTTACATGAATACAAATAAAGTGTGTAATGCTAACATAATAAAAGAACTATAGTGTAACAGGGAATATTGACCCATTAGAAAGGGTAAGGGGAGAAAACATGCATAAAGAAAAATAATTAAAATAGAAAACACAAAATATGGTAGAAATTAACCCAGTTAGCAATACAAAACAATAAAATTTTAAAACCAAACTTGTCTATCAGAAATTATTAGGCTCAATTTTTTAAAAATATTTTATTGATTTTTTTTTTTTTTTTTACAGAGAGGAAGGGAGAGGGATAGAAAGTCAGAAAAATCAATGACAGAGAAACCGATCAGCTGCCTCTTGCACACTCCCTACTGGGGATGTACCCACAGCCATGGTACATACCTTTGACTGGAATTGAATCTGGGACCTTTCAGTCTGCAGCCGACATTCTATCCGCTGAGCCAAACCAGTTTCGGCTAGACTCAATTTTTTTTTAAGTGAATTTTTTAGTGGTGGTGAGCATTGACACAGTAAAATACTGAGGCATGAAAATTGAAAGTTAGGAGTTAGGATATAGATTTTTGAAGAAAAGTCTAAAAGATAGACTTTAACATCAAATATGATAGTTTTCTAAGGTACTAATGTTAGGAGTTAACAGACATCTAATAAAAAAAACAATCACTAGGAATATAATTTCATATTTGTGTACTTGCTAATAAGGCTCCAAATTTAAATGACGTGGTAAAGAATTACAAGAGAAATTGACAAGTCCATAATAAGATAGGGAGATTTCAATGAAAAATATGCAATACCTAATAAACAGACATTACCACCAGTATAAAAGATTTTTTAAAAATATGTTTTTATTTATTTTTAGAGAGAGAGAGGAAAGGAGAGGAATAGAGAGAAACATCAATGAGAGAGAAACAATGTACCAGCTGCCTCCTGCATGCCCACTACTGGGGATCGAGTCCGTAACCCCAGGCATATGCCTGACTGGGAATCAAACCATGACCTCCTGGTCCATAGGTCAGTGCCCAATCACTGAGCCACACCAGCCGGGCCAGTATAAAAGATTTGAAAAACGGACTGACCAACTTGCTCTGATGGTCCCAGCAATCAGAGAATGGATATTACCTTCAAGCACATGCAAAGAAAATCATTTAGCTCTAAGTCTCATCACATTTCAAAGAAGCTATCAAAAAGATAGCATCCTCTGATTAATTTAAAAATGAAATTAAGGATTTTTAAGGTAAAAAAAAAAAGTACACCTTTGAATCTAAAAAATTCTAAATCACTTAATCAAGAGAATAATAATAATATATAACTAATAAGGAAAACATATCAGATCCTGGTGATGCAACCAAAGTGTTAGGGAGGAGAAAAATCTATAGTTTTCAAAGCTTATATTAAAAAGAGCAAAATGGAGAAATTGCAAAGCTAAGCAATCAAAGCAAGGATTTATAGGGGGGCTTGGGGAAAGCAAATGTAAAGAAATGAAAAGAGACAGTGATTAAAATTAATAAGTCGCACACAAGCTTCTTTAAAAAGACTACTAGACAGGCCTCTGGCAAAATAAATTATAAAAAAATATTTAAAATACAGCCTTTTTAAAAGAGAAGACTAAATTGGGCAGTCTACTTGAAAACTTCATGAAATGGACAGTCTAAAAATAGCAATACATAATAGTGGGAAAGGATAGACCATAATACACTGCGTGTGACCCATTGCTCATTATCATATACAGTGCACTAAAGGTAGATTAGAAATCTCAATGTACAAATCAGATTTAAGAGAGTAGAATCATGCCAAAAATTGAACTCAGCAAATTATCATTAACAAGAGAGTGGATAAATTGTTGTAAGTCTGTACTATGATATATTGTATACAGATTGAACTGTCACATCTTAACAGAAGTAACTGACAGGAGCAAATGTGCATGTTACAACTTGTGTAATCTATAGTTTGAAAACAAATAATTTCATATATAGTTACACAGTAAAATAGAAAAACTCCCATAGGAATGATAGGGACCAAATCATGGGTATCTTTGCCCCTAAAAACAGTGGAGGGAGGAGTGGATTATAGAGCAGCACATAGTAATAATCAGTTGTAATCTGTACCACCTCATTTCCTGAAGCATTAGGGGGGTTTAAATGGAATGAGATGAGTGGGAAATAGTAAGATTTTTTTCCAAATTGGGTCATGAGCTTCATTATGTGAGAATCTGTGATTCTCTTTGCATTGGAAACATTTAATAAAATGATTCATTGTTTTAAGGCATAGGTGTTGTTGTTTTTTTAATATTATTACTAAGGTTGAGGAATTTGGGGAGGAGGCCACTAATAGCTATTTCTCTTAGCTTTTGGATTTTCTCTTGGAATATTTTACCCATGTTTTCATAGAGATTAACTTTTTATGTTGCTTTAAATTACCTTAATTTATTGAAGATAGTAACTCTTATTTTAAGGTATTAGTCTATTTATAATATACTAGTATTTTTAATATGGCTTATTTTTTAAATTTCCTCTTGCCATAATGTTACTGAATAATCTATCTTTACCCACTGGCTTGAAGTGTCTCTCTCTATATATAAGTTCTTAAAATATACCAGTAAAGACTTTAAAATATATATCAGAATATTCTGTTTTATTGATATTTTTCTACCTGAATCAGTGTCTATTATTTTTTTTTCCAAGTAAACTACATGCTGATACATTAAAATAGTAGTAAAGGTTATAACAAAACTAGAGGCCTGGTGCACCTCAGCCTGGCCTGAGCCCTTTCTCAATCCTGAACCTCTCGGGGATGTCGGACTGCCAATTTCAGCCCGAGCAGTTCAATATCCCCCGGGGATGTAGTAATGCCTGAAGCAGCAAACAGCTGGAAAGGAACCTGAGCCCTGGCCAGTGCCATGTCTGAGCTCTGAGCTCTGCATCTGGCGCCTGTTGGTCAGCTGAGTAACGCTCCAGCTGTGGGAGTACACTGACCACCAGGGGGCAGCTCCTGCATTGAGCGTCTGCCTCCTGGAGGTCAGTGCATTTCATAGCAACTGGTCAGTTTTACCAGTCACTTAGGGTTTTATATATATAGACTAGAGGCCCAGTGCATGAAATTTGTGCATGGGGAGGCGAGGGGTGTCCCTCAGCCCAGCCTACACCCTCTCCAATCTGGTATCCCTCTCACAATCCAGGACTGCTGACTCCCAACTGCTTGCCTGCCTGCCTTCCTGATTGCCTTTTAACTGCTTCTGCCTGCTAGCCTGTTTGCCCCAACTGCCCTCCCCTGCAGGCCTGGTCACCCCAACTGCCCTCCCCTACAGGCTTGATCACTCCCAACTGCCCTCCTTTGCAGATCTGGTCCCTCCTAACTGCCCTTCCCTGTTGGCCATCTTGTGTCCACATGGGGGCAGGATCTTTGACCACATGGGAGCAGCCAGCTTGTGTGTTGGAGTGATGGTCAATCTGCATATTACTCTTTTATTAGGTAAGATAGAGATCTGGTGCACGGGTGGGGGCCAGCTGGTTTGGCCTGAAGAATGTCTCGGATCAGGGTTGGGGTTCCCTTGGGGTGTGGGGCGGCCTGGGCAAGGGACCTGTGGTGGTTTGCAGGCCAGCCACACAACCCGGCGACCCAAGTGGAGGCCCTGTATCTGGGACTTATTTATCTTCTACAATTGAAACTTCATAGCCTGGAGCGAGCAAGCCTCCTGCCTGCTCTGTGGCCACAGCCATTTCTGTTGGTATTTATTTATCTTCTACTAGAAGCCCAGTGCACAAAATTCATGCACAGGTAAGGTCCCTAGGCCTGCCCAGTGATTAGGGCCGATCTGTGGAACGACCAGTGGGGTGATCGGGGGACCCCTGCTGACACCTGCCTTGGCCAGCCTGGAGCCACTGCTCGCAGGCTCCACTGCCACCAGTCATCTCCCTCTGCAGGGCAATGGGGAGGGCGAGGCGATCAGGGGCCTGGGGACAGCTCTACAGTGAGTGTCTGCCCCCTAGTGGTCAGTGCACATCATAGCGACTGGTGATTCCACCTGCAGTTCCACCACTTGACTGATTTGCATATTAGGCTTTTATTATATAGGATAACTGAAACTTTGTAGCCTTAAGTGGAGGCCAAGGCAGGTCAGGGCTGCAGGAAGCTTGGCTTCCTCCATCGCTGGGGCAGCCCCAGCCTCTTATTTTTGTCCAGTTCCATGGCTCCCGCTATTTTTGTTAGGATTTATGTATCTTCTATAATTGAAACTTTGTAGCATTGAGTGGAGGCCTGAGCTGGCAAGGGCAGCAGAAAGCTTGGCTTCCTCCATGGCTGGGGAAACACAAGCCTCTCTCCTGCTCTCTCCATGGCTACAGCCATCTTGGTTGGGGTTAATTTGCATACTTACTACTGATTGGCTGATGAGTGTGGCTGGCGGGCATGGCAGAGGTGCAGTCAATTTGCATATTACTCTTTAGTTAGATAGGCCTAGCAGCCCAGTGCATTAATTTGTGCACCTAGAAAGGAACTGTGGGCTGTGAGGCTGCAGTGGACACAGGGGCGGGTCTGCGCCCATCCTCCACTCCCCACCAAGCCCCTCCTGCCATAGCCCCCGGTTCCCTGTCTGCTTGCAGCCCCACTTACACAGCTGCCAGGCACCGACAGCTGGTGCGAGCACCTGGTGGGACCGTGGCACATGGAACAAAGAATTTTCAGTAGCCACCAGAGGCTCGCCCAATTACAGCAACCAGTACCCCGCCTTGGTCGGGTACCACCGCTTACCTGCTCCACCATCCCACCACAGCTGAAGCCCTCCATGTTCTGCACTCTGCAGCCTGCTGTTCACCCCCGCCATGTACCGCATGTGCCCCCTGGTCAGTACACATCATAGCGACCAGTTGTTCCGTAGTTCGGTCTATTTACATATTAGCCTTTTATTATATAGGACTAGAGTCCTGGTGCATGAAATTTATGCATGGGGGTGTGTCTCTCAGCCCAGCCTGCACCCCCTCTAATTTGGGACCCCTCTAGGGATGTCTGACTACCTGTTCAGTCCTGATTCCATTAGAGCCTAAACAGGATCAGGCATACAGGGGCAGTCGGACATCCCTCTCAAAATTCAGGCCTGCTGGTTCCCAACTGCTCACCTGCCTGCCAGCCTGATCACTCCCCTGCCAGCCTGATTGATGCCTAACTGCCCTCCCCTGCAGGCCTGGTCCTCCCCAACTGCCTTACCCTGCAGGCCCAGTTGCCCCCAACTTTCCTCCTCTGCTGGCCTGGTCACCGCTAACTACCTGCCCCTGCAGGCTTGATTGTTCCCAACTGCCCTCCCTTGCAGGCCTGGACCCCCTCCCACCTGCCCTCTCCTACTAGCCATCTTGTGGCGGCCATCTTTGACCACATGGAGGCAGCCATCTTGTATGTTAGAGTGATGGTCAGTTTGCATATTACTTTTATTAGATAGAGGCCTGGTACATGGGTGGTGGCTGGCTGGTTTACCCTGAAGGGTGTCCCGTATCGGTGGAGTTTCCCCTGGGGCGTGGAGTGGTCTGGGTGAGGGGTCTATGGTGGTTTGCAGGCCGGCCATGCCCCCCAGCGATCCAAGTAGAGGCCCTGGGATCTGGGATTTATTTATCTTCTGTAATTGAAACTTTATAGCCTTGAGCAGAGACCAGGGCCAGCCAGGGCAGGCGGGAAGTTTGGCTTCCTCCATTACCAGGGGCAGCTCAAGCTCCATGGTTACCATAATTTTTGTTGGGATTTACTTATCTTCTATAATTGAAACTTTGTATCCTTGAGCGGAGGCCAGGGCTTGCCAGGGCAGGCGGGAAGCTTGACTTCCTCTATTGCTGGGGAAACCCAAGCCTCCTGCTTGCTCCATAGCTGCAGCCATCTTGTTTGGGTTAATTTGCATATTCGCTCCTGATTGGCTGGTGGGTGTATCAGAGGTACAGGCAATTTACATGTCTGTCTTTTATTAGTGTAGATAGTGCTTCTCTGCCTCACCAACCCTCATTCTCTTTCTCTCCAGTGCCTCTTCCCAAAGGCAGCTGTTTTAGACTGGCTGTTTCTTCTGTTTGTTGTTGTTTTTACACATCTCCATAATTTTCAATAGTGCATGTCCACGTCTCTTGTGGTTCATCATTTCAGACAGCTGCAACTTTTCTGTTGGAATAAGAGGATTTGGTCTCTTGTCTGCCTTTTCTTCTGTTTTTTGTCCTTCACCCTCAAAATGTAGCTATAAGTCTACAGATAAATAATTTCAAAATAAAATTTTGGTTATTTCTATATATGTATGCTTCTGGAAATAGAGCTAAGCATTATAATAGACTATGATTATTACCTTTTTGTTTTTATTGAAGTAGATAATTGTGACCTTTCCTTTGTACCTGTTGCCTTTTCATACACTTGGACAGTTTTCCTAGAGAGACTCTCATTAAATGATCTAGAAGGTCCAGTGTTTTCTTGGCGCCCTTCCTCCTGGACTTGCCCTCCTCTTCCTCCTGGCCTGGCTGCTTGCAAGGCTTGCAGACAAACTTATGAATGGAGCTGGTTCACTTTTACCTTTATTGGGATGTGAATAATGGGATCTCTTCATTCTAGTTTTCAATAACTAGGCTTTGTTGCTACATTAGAAATGTACTGACATTAAGATATTTCATAAGAAAATACATTCATATTGAACACTGTTCACATTGAGGGTGCATGTTGATTTCCTTAACTGTTGTCCAAGTCACGTTTATAACTACTGCACGAGTGTTCACCAGTCAAACCAAACGCGAGGGGCTGGCGTCCCTCCTTCTAAATCGAAAAAGGGGCAAACGCCTGGGGGAGCGCAATTTGTTGGCTTGGAATTATACAAACGACTTAAAGAATTTTTGAAGAATTACTTGACAAATCTTCTTAAGGTAAGACGTTTGACATATATACTGAGCATTTCTAATAGAACATTAAAAAGATAGTGAAATAAATCTAATTTCAGTGCTAAATCTTTCACTGTCATTTGTTCATTGTTTTCATCATTGAGTTTGCGTGAGGGTGTTTTGTTAATTTGTTAAATTAGGAGTTTTGGATACCCTTACACCATAGTAATACTCTTTCCTTAAATAGCTAACCATTTTGTGATTTGGTTGTTAGAAATTGATGAACTGTTTAATTTAAAGCATATAATTATGAATTCAAATGACCTATATTATACTTGGAACCCAATGTGCTGTTCTGAATCAGAATGTATGAGTGATCGTGAGGTTTTCCAACCTTTAGTAACCACATTTTCCCAATGTGAATCTTGCCTTTTTTACACACGATCACGTGATATATCTCTGAGCTACAATGAAATTGTGCCCTTGGCTAGGATGGGTTTCACTAGAACACCGTTGCCTTCAAGTGTGAGTTCCTCCTGCTCTGAGCCTTTCGCTTGGGCGGCGATGGAGTTTTTCCCCTTCATCTTCTGCCTTTTTCTTCCCCAGTCTCCATCCTCTGTAGCAAAGGCAGTGTGATGCCTTCCATCCAGCCACAGGATGGGCCAGTGGCTCCTGCATCTGGTGCTACACGTATTACATAGAGTGAGTGAAGACATCTCTACTCTTTACCCTGGGAATTGGCGTTCTGTGTATATATTTTTAAAGATTTTTTTATTTACACAGATAATAGGCAGAAATTTCAGCATACTCCAAAATTTTTTTTTAATATATTTTACAAGCTAATTGGAAACTTTAAACATTCTAACAGACTGTAGTCGATTGACCACAGGTTATGCCTTAGATAGTATCCTTTTTTATGTTTCCTAAACTGTGTTTCTAATGTCTTAACTGAAGCTACTGTGTCCTTGTTTTTATTAACAACACTGTAAAGTGAACACTGGAATTATTCTTTTAATATTAAAGTAAAGAACGTGTTTTGTGTTCAATAAAGTATTTATAGCCATGCTATCAGTGAGATTTTTGTCTTTTTTACAAGGTCATATAGTATAATCCAGAATAGCTTGACTTTACATTTGACTTCTTGTTACGTAAATTTAAATGAACAGAAGTGTAGTTGTATGACAGTATGATCAGGTTCTCATAGGGCTGTTGGATTGCTGTGGAACATACAGTGTGGGGCTGTTTTACATGAGGACCCCGAGTCATGAAAGCAGCTATTGGTTGGGCTCAGCCAGGTCCTTGTTTCCTGTGCACGTTCCCACAGGAGCGCCGTCCCTGTGGCTCCACCTCTTGTGTTCTCCGTACAGCACTTCTCTGATTCTGCCATTTCATGCTCAGTGTTAAGGGAGAGCACTCTGTAGACGTTATTAATATCTAAGGAAAAATTCCAAAGTTTTCTTCAAATGAAAATTTGTGATTTAAGTTATAACTCAGTAAAAATTTTGGTTAATGTACAGTTTCCTCATGAAGCCTTGTTAATACATAATACTATAAAAATGTAACAGATTATCGCAAAAAGCTTTAGTTATTTATAATTTTTAAATAAACCTAATGAAGAAGGAAGATGAATTAAAAAATAAATGTTATTGGCCCATGATCTAAATAGTGAACAGGACATATTAATTTTCTAACAGACAAAAGATATCAAAATAATGATTTCGAGGTGAATTCTTGTTTGTTAACAAAAGGAATTATCCTCATATTCTAAAATTGAAGGTTCTTTTTATGCGTGTATGTATATATATATATATTTAATAGTGAAAAAAGGGCCAGTTTGAGATGAAATAATTTTTAATAGTCCTCATTAGCCATATCCTTGGGAGAATTCAAATTAATGAGCATGTTTTTGTGATCAGAATAATTTAAAGAACCCATCTAGAACCATATCCATCAATGTGTTTTAAAACAATGGTTTGTGTTAGTTAGCTTTTATCATGTGAGACACAGTAGTCACTTTTAAAGCTGTAGTTCCCTTGTTTTCAGGATGGAGAAGACTTGATGGATGAGAGTGTACTGAAGTTCTATACTCAGCAGTGGGAAGATTACCGGTTTTCCAGCAAAGTTCTGAATGGAATTTGTGCCTACCTCAACAGACACTGGGTTCGCCGTGAATGTGATGAAGGACGAAAAGGAATATATGAAATCTATTCTGTAAGACTTCTTAGAGCACCTTTCAAATGTCTGTTTTCTTAGTGATGTGTCATCTTTTATTTTCAGTTGGGGGATCTAGGCAAATGTTAACCTATTTTCACAATAGTAGGCTAATTTCTCTTATTTTATCAACAAATGACCCTTAGTTTGTGCAATTAGGAGAAAGGCGTGAGTAAATCAGAGTCATAAAATTCAAAAAATAACAAACCAAAACGTAGCAGCACGACTTCTCAATTTCTCATTAAAAGTTCCTTCTCCATTTATTTGACCAGTCATCAGGTTTCACTGAAAGCCTGGGCCCTGGCAGAGTCAGGCCCATCGGGGACCTTCCCTGGCACTGCAGCCAGGGTTTGGGAAACTGCTTCACAGAGAGGACTGTGAAATCCCTCTCCTCTCACTTTATACAATAACATGATATCTGGAATGATCGTTGTAGAGTTTACAATTGAGGGTTGTTTCTTTAAGACTGCGTGAAAATAAATTTTGAAGCTAATTTAATTGTTAAATCACCTTCAGTAATATGGTTCTTCAGTCAAGGAAGTTTTCGCTAGGCTCACTGGTTTACGCAGTGTGGTCCCCAAATCTGCAGCATCACTTTACCTGAGTGCTTGTTATGAGAGCTAATTATTGGGCCTCAGCCTAGACTTAATTAGAAACTGGAGATGGGCCCAGCAGACTGCTTTAGCAAGCCCTCTGGTGAATAATCGAGTTGGAGACCCTGTTGGGACTTACTGACACAAAGACTCAGAGCAGCATGGCCTGTTTGTTGATGATGGGGTATTGGATAAACAGACAGGACCGTTTAAGAACCAGTAGTGTGAAAATGTCAAGTTCTGCATAATTAGATTATCCCTCTGTTTAAGAATGTTGCATGATAGCAGGGTTGCTTTACCCTTACAAATGTAGTTGAAAGAAAAACAATGTATCACAGACTCGGCACATTTTTATCATTTACTAGGGGCCCGGTGCACAAAATTCGTGTACTGGAGGGGGCGTCCCCTCAACCCAGCCTGCCCTCTCTCACATACTGATGGCTTAGGCCCGCTTTCCATGGCCTAAGCACAGTCCCTGCTTGCCTTTCCCTTTCGTGGAAAGCAACCAGTCTGATCAGGAAAGCTCCAGCCCACCACCCAGCTGCCAGCCACGCCATCACATGCAGCCACCAAAGGGTTTTTTAGCAACACCGAACGCCGTCCCTTACCATCTACAAAAATGACAACTTTCTTTAGGGCATTTTCCAGATGTTTCTTTCCATGAGATACTGACATTTTATTTTTTTCCTTACCTGAGGATATGTTTTCCAATGAATTATATAGAGAAGTGTGGAAGAGAAGGAGAAACAGAAACAGAAACATCAAAGTGAGAGGAACAGTTTGATTAGTTGCCTTCTGCATGAGCCCTGACCTGGGTCCTAGCCAGGGAGGAGCCTTCAACCTCGGTACATGCCCTTGATCAGAATCTAACCCGGACCCTGCAGTTGGCAAACCTCGGCATTATCCACTGAGCCAAACCACCTAGGGCAGGACATGACATTTCTTAGCCCTCCAGCAGCAGACCTTCGTTTTTTTCTCCAGGAGTGTGGTGGAAAAACCCTAGATTACTTTTTTGGATTCTTATACCCATCGTTACTAAGATTATTGCCAGTGGCATACAGGGAGCTTAGCCAAATGCGCAGTCAGAAAGTGTTCCTCTACAGTTCACATCTATCTCCTCTGATCTCCAGCTCCACCCCTGCCAAGGCCTAAAGCCTCTGGCCCTGGGCAGTGAACTCCCAGCTCTCTGACATCGCCCTGCTCTGCCCCCAGCCAAGCTGCAGAAGCAGGCAGAAAGCTTGGCTTCCTCCATTGCTGGGGAAACCTAAGCCTCCCTTCTGCTCTCAGTGACCACAGCCATTTTGGTTCAGTTTATTTGCATATCACTCTTGATTGGGTTGTGGGCATGGCTTGTGGGTGTAGTGGAGATATGGTCAATTTGCATGTTACTCTTTTATTAGATAGGATATGTACAGCTCAATTTCTATACCAACCGGTATGCTCATTAAATTGTGCTTTGTCATATAGATACAGGGTTTTAGCAAAATACCTGGGTTCAGTGTTTCATTTGAACTTTTTGTACTTGCCCCTTTATTTTCCACTTACAAAATGCTCTCTTGTCCGTGTAGGAATTGGCATGATTTGGGTCATTTTCCTCTTGGAAGCCTGCTTGACCTACAGCACATCCACCCTCTGATACCATCACAGAGTCCTAAAAATCATTAATTTTTCTTAACTTTTTTCTAGCATATTTAGTAGCAGTTAAAGCAAATATAAAGTTCAAGTGTCAGTCAACGCTGAAGGATTCTTGCACATTAACCTCTTATTTTGTCTTCCAGAATCTCCAGAGGGTGGGGATGGGAGTGCTTTGTTGCATAATATAAAGTTTCACTCCTTTTCTAATTCTTTTTTTCCTTTTTAATTACAAGGAGTTGTTGGTTTCATAAACTGTATATGAAAAAAAGTTGTTGGCTTCCTTTTAAGTCAACCACAGAAATAGATTAAATTTTGTTACTGACATAATGAAGAGATCCAGCAAGCATTCCCCCCAAGTTGGTTCCTTCGAGTCTCCTCTGGTTTATGCTGGTCCTGGTTTCTTAGCTGCCTGGTCCATCTTCCTTTCTCCCTTCTCTCTAAGGCTGTCTTACTAGTAATGTAGAAAAAAAAGTGCTTGGAAAAAGTTATTTTTAAAGATGTAGTATGTCTTTCCTATAAATTCTCAGCCACTACATTACATTTTCTCCACTGCCCACTGGTGGTTGACCTTACTCTCTGATCAGAGAGGAACACTAGAGTGCATGTTGTTCATGCTTTATAAAAAGTAGTAGCCCTGTGCACAAATCCGTGCAACATTAGCTCTCTGTCTGCTGCCCCACCCTCTTGTAGCTCCCCTGGTCCCCCTGCACCCCTTCCCCATAGCTTGCTGCCTTGCCCCCTCCTATAGCTCTCCGCTGCCTGCTTGTAGCTCGCTACCCAGCCCTCCTGCTGATTTGTGATCCAGTTGTTACGCGGTTGCTCATTACGCTCCATGGTGCATTGACCATTTGCATGTTAGATCTTTATTATATAGGATACTTTTATCTTAAATATCACTTTCAGGTGTGTGTGTATGTGTGTAAGTACCACTTGTGAAGTTCAGTATACAGATTGAATTTTTATATAATTCAGAAAGATGTTTTACATAAACCAAGTTTTGTCTTCAGTTGCATTTGGGGAAAATAAGACTGATAACTTTAATGTTTAAGTGAGTTTCTCAACAGTGTAAATGAGCATTACAATGTTTTAAGTGTGAATTTTATTTTAGCTGAATAATACCTCTCTCAAATAGTTTAAAAGTCATGCATGAATTATAACTTTTTTTTTGGTGGGAGGAGCTTTCTTATATAACATCTGTGGGCATTTTTAAGTTTTAAGAATTATCTTCATTCAGTGCATTGTCAGGTCAAAACTTAAATTTGGCCTAAGGAATATTATAGAAGGCATCAGTTTTTTCCTAAAGTGTGTGCTGATAAAGAGCTGTGTTGTGATGCCTCTTGGAGGTGCTAACTCAGAGTGGCTCTAATTTCATTGTGATGACAGATTTACTGAGTTATAATCTAGAACTATTGATCAGTATGACTGGAGTTCCAGCTGGTTCCTATGACTTCAGTCTTAGAAAAACTCAGCGAAAATAGAGACATTTTACACTTTTCCTTTTTCTTTTCATCCAGCTCGCTTTGGTGACTTGGAGAGATTGTCTATTCAGGCCCTTGAACAAACAGGTACTATTTATCTGAGTGTGTGTGCATTCCTTCTGAAACCCCTACAGATTTCATTTCTCAACCATTGTCTTCCTTTCTCTTTTGGAACATCTCTAGAGTATCTCTCATCTCACATTGTTTAATGGATTTAAATGTTTAAGAGCTATGTAGTAATACAATACATACTGTAGCCTGTAATCCATACATCTTTTTCCTGTGTCCTCTCTGAAGGTAACCAATGCTGTTTTAAAACTGATCGAAAAGGAGAGGAATGGTGAAACCATCAATACAAGACTGATCAGTGGAGTTGTACAGTCTTATGGTAAACAGTTTTCCTTTAATTTACTCAGTGTTGTCATAGCAAATGTCAGTTATAACAGTGTCCAACTGATTCATTTTAAAATATTTTATTGTCAAGAATACAGGTAGCATTTACAAGGGTACTTATAATTCTCTCAAAGTCAGTGTGATTCTATTTGATATTACCCATCATAAAATTGTTTGGTCCTTGTTCCTTAATTTGATGTAATAAAAATTTGATGTAATAAACATTTGAATTATTTTCTTTTCTGGTCTCATGCTGAATTACTGGATATATTATATGACAGCGTCATTAATGGAGCTCAATTATAACCAGAAATTTATATCAGCTTGGAAAATTTAGCTGGAAAAACCAGTAAAGTAATAACACTGGTTTTAAGATGTGGTTAGCATTATATTTTTTAAAGTTTAAAATTAGTTTTTATTATTTCTACACTGTCAGGAAGTATAAAAAGTTTTCTAAAGAAGCTTCATGATAACTTTGAAGCATGCATGGCCGTTGACCAGAATTACTTCCTTTTGTATGTCTTGTGTTGTTTTTCATTTTTCATTTTATGGAAACAGTGTACTTTAATATTACTGAGTAACAGACTTTATATCCTGCCATTTCACATTTATCTTTTAAGCGTAACTTAAACTGGGTGCTACACCTAAGTATATTCTGTAAAACATAAAAAATAGGGTAATTGAAATATACTTCATATTTCTTCCTAGTGGAATTGGGGCTGAATGAAGATGATGCGTTTGCGAAGGGCCCCACGTTAACAGTGTATAAAGAATCCTTTGAGTCTCAGTTTTTGGCTGATACAGAGAGATTTTATACCAGAGAGAGTACTGAATTCTTGCAGCAGAACCCAGTTACAGAATACATGAAAAAGGTGAGCTTCAACACCATACCTTAAGTGGCCTTCAGTGAAAATTATTGCTGTCAGGGGGATTCTTCTCTTTACATGTTATGTGTAATTCCTGGGCATTGTGACTGTTTCTATAGCAGGTGCAAGTACTTCTGATTGGTCTAGGAGCTATTGTAAATTAGTTTAATAATCACAGCTCAGAGCTCTCTTCACTGTTCTAAAAAGAGAAGCATATGTTTTACACTGTCTCTCCTAGAATGTTTCTCGACATTAGTGGGAACCACACTCTCACCAGGTTGAGAGAAAATAAGTCTTAAACAGTCTCAAATTTGCAGACTTGAAGTTTTGCTTTTTTGTTTATAAAATATCCCCTAGCCCTAGCTTGTTTGGCTCAGTGGATAGTGCCTCAGCCTGCAGACTGGAAAGTCCTGGGTTCAATTCCAGTCAAGGGCACATGCTCGGGTTACGGCTCGATCCCCAGTAGGGGTGTGCAGGAGGCAGCTGATCAATGATTCTCTCATCATTGGTGCTTCTATCTCTATCTCCCTCTCTCTTCCCCTCTGAAATCAATAAAAAAATTTTAAAGATCCCCTAATAATCTGCGACACAGGCTTCCAGTCTGTTAGAGGAGAGACTCTCCCAACACCATGGAACCTAGTTCTTGTGCAGGAGCTCAGAATGGGCCTGGATCGTGAACCATCTCTGTACCAAGTGAGGTTATGTGATTGTTCCTTGTTCTCTTTCTGGGTGGTCCCGGTATCTTAGATTGACGTTCTGAGGAGTGACCCAGGTCCAGAGAGTTAGTGAACTTTCTACAAAGGGCCACATAGTAAATGTTTTAGACTTGTGCAACTTGTGGTCTCCATGCAGCTGTTGAGCTCTGATACTGTAGTGGGAAAGCAGCCATGGCAACTTCTACACAATTGGGTGTGGCTGTGTTCCAATCAGACTTTACTTACGGGCAGGTTAAGTATCAGGTTAAGTTGGCTCCACTGATATGTACGAGATGTACAAGGAGATTTCCAGGGAATCAGAGGCCAATAGTGTCTGCTGTGTGCTTTGCCCCTGGTGCTCTTTTCCTGGGAGAGCATGTGGACTACAGAAGCAATTTTTCTGCAAACTGAGATAGAAAAAAGCTAGTACGGCAGCTTAGTGAGACCAGAAACTCCCTCAAAAGCCCTCCCGAACTATATTGTGATTTTCCTCTAGGTCTTTCTATAGGCTTGTGAATATAAGTGGGACTTAGAATATTTCTGATATCTCACAACCTAACAAAAACAGAACTCTTCAAAAGTATTGTACTTGGAATTGTAATAGTTCTCTGTTTATATTTGTGGGTTAAGTCAGCTTTTGTATGCTGACCTGGAAGTTAACCAGCTTGTCCAGAGTTTCAAACAGCTGCCTGCTTGAAATGGACTTTTGAAACATAATCTGTTTTGAATCTTAGCATTGCCTGTTATTTCATTTTAGTTTGGCAGTGTATTTTTTATAAATACATCTTTTATGGAACTCCACTATTTATGGTGAGTCTTTTAAAATGGTGCATGATTTTAAAATGGTGCAATTTATTTATTACTCAAGGTGCACATCCACAGCAGTGGGTGAGCCTTGTTCTTCCCACAACCCATGAGACTTAGACTTTGACTGATCCTACCAGCACCCGACTGAGGAAGAAATGGTAAGTATCATGGTGCGAGGAAATCAGCTTTGTAGACCATAAGCACGCCCCAAGCAGGGCCTTTTGTTAATCCTCACCGGAGGATCGTCTCCCATTGATTTTTTTGGAGATAGTGAAAGGGAGAGGAATAGACAGAGAGAGAAATATCGCTGTGAAAGAGGCACACTGATTGGTTGCCTCCCACACACACCCTGACCAGGACCAGGGAGCAGGCGTGCAACCAAGGTACATGCCTTGACCAGAATCGAACCCGGGACCTTTCAGTCCGCAGGACAACTCTTATCCACTGAGCCAGACTGGCTAGGGCAGCAGTTCGTTTTAAAATTAGGCATGGGCCCTGGCCGGTCCGGCTCAGTGGATAGAGGGTCAGCCTGCGGACTGAAGGGTCCCGGGTTCAATTCCAGCCAAGGGCACATGCCTGGGTTGTGGGCTTGATCTCCAGCGGGGGTATGCAGGAGGCAGCCGACCCATGGTTCTCTCTCATCATTGATGTTTCTATCTCTCCTTCTCCCTTCCTCACTGAAATCAATAAAAAAATATATTTTTAAAATATAATAACAAATAAGTAAAATAAAATTAGGCATGGAACCAATGGCAACATGAAGAACAGAGATTTGTTATGGCCTGGGTGTTTTAACCCAGGATCTACCTTCCAGGCTTTCTTAGAGTGGATTTCTTTCTAGAGGGTTAAAGGTATGGTCCAAATCGATTGGATATTATCAAACATGATTTCCACCCCATTCAGGAAGTCCTTATGCATAGAATCTATGAGTGTAAAGCTGGAATTAACCATGCAAACAGTTCTGCTTGTACCTACACATAATCTTGCATCTCAAAACTAGGCTATAAGTCTAGTTTTAAATCCCCACTCCACCATTTACTAAGGGATTGGCCTTAATCTTCTGTTTCTCAGATTCTTCATCTATAAAATGGGAATAATAAGCTATTGCAGATATACATGTTATATTTGCAAACAGCAAAGCATGATGTGTTTGTTACTATACCAGTACATTGATCAAAATCTCTATATATCTGGATGTGTGCAGTACCACAGTATAAAGGTGGCCCATTTTATTCAGTGATTTAAGGTGGAATTATGTTTATATTATAATGTGCTATCAGGAAATAGAATGTAGAACTTATGAACAATACTGAGATATAAAGCATGAATATCGAGAAATTTGTATTCTGCTTTCAGCAGCCAAATTGGACTGAATCTCCACATACTCTGGGGGTCTCTGTCCCCTTTTCTGTGTTATGAGTGGAAGGTCTGGAGAATCTTTGGCTTCTCTTTCTAAGGGGGCTTCAATGAAGGAACAACCCTGAGCCACATCAGTATTTATTTCTCTCTCTCTCCCTTCCTATCTGAAATAATATTATTTCAGATAGGAAGGGAGAGAGATAGAAACATCAGTGATGATGAGAATCATTATCAGCTGTCTCCTGCATGCCCCCCTATTGGAGATCAAGCCTGAAACATAGGCCTGTGCCCTGACCAGAACTGAATCTGGGACCCTTCAGTCCACAAAACAACACTCTGTCCACTGAGCCAAACCGGCTAGGGCGCCACGTCAGTGTTTTAATGCATTTTGCAGCCTTGTCACCGAGACTGATCTGAGCTACAGAAATAGCTCTGACTACTCTAGGTTTCTAATGTCATTTTTAAAAACTTTAAAAATAAATTATATCTTACTTCAGCAATTTTTAGCCTTTTTCATCTTATGGCACACATATACTAATTATTAAAATTCTGCAGAACACACAAAAAAAATTTTTTTTGCTGATCTGACACAATAAAAACGGGTATAATTTTGATTCATTCACACCAGGCAGTTGGTTGTTTTCATTTTTTAAAATTTGACAATTGAAGGGAAAAGAGGTTGGTCTCCTTGACTAAATAGTCAAGTGTTGCATGTTTTTTGTTTGTTGGTTGGTTGGTTGTTTCAACCATTTTTGTTTAAATTCAAAGAGGAAAGAAAGGTATAGAATAAAGAAACATCAATGATGAGAATCACTGATGGGCTGTTTCTTGCAAACACCCCCACTGGGTTCGAGCCTGCAACCTAGGCATGTCCCCTGACGGGCAACTGAACCGTGGCCTCTGGTTCATAGGTTGACGCTCAACCAATGAGCTATGCCGGCGGGCAAGTATTGCATGTTTTGGTTTTTTTTTTTTTAATATATTTTAATGATTTTTTACAGAGTGGAAGGGGGAGGGATAGGTAGTTAGAACATCAAGAGCGAGAAACACCGTCACTTGCCTCCTGCACACCCCGGCTGGGGATGTGGCCCTCAACCAAGGTACATGTGCCCTTGACTGAATCAAACCTGACCTTTCAGTCCGCGAAGCCGACGCTGCTATTGTCCACTAGCAAACTTTTCCAATAAGATTGCATGTTTTTAAAATTTTACAGCACACGGGTTGAAAATTGTTGCCTTACCCCTTTTTGTTGTTGTTTTTACTGCAAACTGATTCTAATAGAATTATTAAGGACAGGATAGTTATATTTAGTCATTTTGAATTTGATCTTGGTATTCTAATATATTTTTCCTCCAAGTACAGTGACAATCAAGAGCTTGACTTAAAATCAACAAAGTATGTTCTGCCTGAAACCTAAAACTACAGCAGTATAACACCTAGGACCTTGGTTTCTTTAGTTGTGTATAATAAGTCAATCACTATAAGTGATTGCTGAGGCCCCTTAGGTACCAGTTATGGTTCCCTTCCCTCGGGGCTGCTGCAGGAAGGGTCTACAGAATGCTTCCACTTTGTAGACCAAGAGGTGGGGACCCAATGCCCCAGAATAAATCAGCCCTGTTTGAGAAGGGATAAAAGGTTGCTGCCGGAGAAGGCAAAGTTTTTAAGAGAATGTAATTTGCTTGCCCAAAGTGATTATATTCTTCCAGGAAATGATTTAACTTAGGAAAAGTGACACTTTGAGGTTTACATGTTTTGTATTTTATCAGCTTTAGCTCTTTATATATCCGGCTTAATGAAACATTAGATAGGAAGCAGCAGATTCTTAATGTAGAACTTCTGAGTTCAAGCACATAAAGATCTCTTACTGTTTTTTAAAATAACTTTGTAATCAGAAAAAAATACACATTAACTATAGACTTTTTGGGAAATACTGTTTAAGTAAAACAAACTTATAAGCCTGGGATGCTATTACTAAGTATGAATATTAAATCAAATTGGAATAATGCTGTCAGGTTTTTTGTAACCTCTTTTTTTCAATAATAATTTGTTATATCAGCATTATTTTAATGTTTATTTTACTGGAAAATAGTATTTCATTAACCAAATATGCCATAATTTAACTGATTAGTTCTTATTGAAAACTTGAAGTTTTTTTCTTCATTTTAGATTTTTCTCTCTGTCCCCTTTTTTTTGTTTTCCCTTTCCCATGTTTTATTTGCTTGTTACTCATTGATTTTTTAGATAGGAAACATTTAGATATAATGATCTTTTCCAGAGATCATTATATATTAAGGATATTGACCTTTATTACATACTACAGATACTTTTCAAGTTTATTGTTCACAATTAACTATTTAAAATGTACATGGATCTAACTTCTGTAATTCAAACAGTTGTGTCATTGTTATTAAGTCTTGACAATTGCAAGTTCTAATTGTTGTTTTTATTATTATTATTATTTTATGTTTTCTTGGCTCTTGGGTGTTTTATTTTTCCAGAGTTCTCCAAAATTATGCCAGATTTAAAAATCATTTGGATTTTAAAATCATATTGGCATTCTTATAGTGCAAAATATATAGTTTTTATCTCTATTTCAGATCACTTAAATAATTTCCGGTTATCATTAAAATATCTTTTTTGCTTTGGTAATTTAGTAGTTCCTCTGTGAAACCTTATACCACACATATTTTTTTGTATGATATATTGTAAAATTTATTACTTTGATTAATTTTGCTATTCTGTTAAATTGTATCTTTGTGTGTGTATTTTTTGGTGTTTTTTTTTTTTTTTTGAAGGGCAATGTGAGAAATTGAGACTCATAAATAATCCAGTAGATTTCAGAGGTGCATAAATTTAATGACTGGTCAGAGAGATTGGCCATGATGTTTTTCTTAAAACTTAAAAAAAAAAATGTTATTATTAATAATTATTTCCATGTGGTCATTTCTACTCCCAAATAGTTTCCAGTCAAAAGTAGTGGTTCTTGGTATTCTACATATAGGAAGCATCTATAGGTTTCTCAGTGTCAAATAGAGGTTTTACCCCCAAAAGTGAAATGCCACACATAAAAGGAAGGAAATGGATCATTATAACCTCACTAAGTCATTAAAAGAGGAGTTTGAAGGGGAAATGTTATATCGCAAAGAAAATGGAATACATCAGTGACCCCTTAAATATGGCTGAGATTCATCCTAAAATCAAAATACCTGCCCCCCTCTTCTTTTTAGATAGTATTTTATTGAAGTATATTTGTGAATTTTAATTTGCCATTTTCCATGTAATAGTTTAAAATAGAAAAGAAATCAGACCTCTCACTTGAATTAACTCATCCAGGCAGAGGCCCGTCTGCTGGAGGAGCAACGGCGAGTGCAGGTCTACCTTCATGAAAGCACTCAGGACGAGCTGGCAAGGAAGTGCGAGCAGGTCCTCATCGAGAAGCACCTGGAGATTTTCCACACAGAGTTTCAGAACTTGCTGGATGCTGACAAAAATGAAGGTAAGCCTCTGCGACTCCAAACCTGTAGATGCTTATTACGTACGATCTTTGGTTTTGAAAGTGGAATTCTTGACTCAGAGGTAAAGCGTTACAACCATCGGTCAGTTTTAAAAGATTGATGTAGGAGTGTCTACCTTGTTGTGTATTGATTTTGGACCTCTGGAGAGTGTTTTGGGAATGACTTGGGGAAGAGCATCTTTTCATGTTTAATTTGAAATATAGCTTGTTCTACAACCTCAGCACAGAATATTACCCCCAATTTCTTCTTGAATGTTTTTCTTTTGGAAATTCTTCAAGATGAAAAGGTGATTGATTGTTCTGCATTTTTCTTATCCCTCCCATATTTTACTGAGATGTGTTAGGAGCTCAGTAAAAGATTGATTGGGGATTTGGGATTTTTTCTTCTTTGGCTGTCATAAACTAACCATATGTTATATTTAATAAATGAGGAATTTTGGGGCCCTTTTGTGACTCATTTTTTATATAGTTGAGATGAATACTTGTATCTCCTTAAATTATTCATTTTGTACAACAAATGTGTGAGTGCCTATTATATGCTAGGCATAAATTTTATTTCAGTGCTTAGGAAGCATCAAATGTTTCCTGACAAAAAGATTTTTTTTTTCTATTATGTTAGTGGATTCTTATGGTAAGGGGGAAATAAAACTCTTATCAAAGCATGACTTCGTTGTTACTGCTGGCTAAATATGCATATGTTAAATACGAAATATTTTAAATATGGTTATCTTATTTCAAGCTGTTGTACATCTCAGTTTAAACACACTTAGTGAAGTGGATATGCAAAGTTGGCCTCGGTGCATAAAGGTGGTGCCTTCTTCTTTCAGATTTGGGTCGCATGTACAATCTTGTATCTCGAATCCAGGACGGCCTAGGAGAATTAAAAAAACTTTTGGAGACACACATTCATAATCAGGGTCTCGCAGCAATTGAAAAGTGTGGAGAAGCTGCTTTAAATGTAAGTACTATTGAACGGAACTGCAGTTGGGCCTAAGCATCTCCATGTGTGAACTGCGGGTTCACTCGACCCCCAGAGAGAACCTGTGTGGCTTTTTAAAGACAGTTCACAACACGTGTTAGTAAACGCCTCCAGAACTTCTCTGGCGCTTTTTAGGCATTTAGGATGTCATTTCTTTATGTATTTTTCCTCTATGTCTTCTCACTGTTACATTCTAAATACAGAAGATATAGAAAGAACAGACTCTGTCACAGCCACAGGCTCTGCCTTTCAGGAACTTTGGCCTGAGAGCTGCTGTCCAGTTGAGGGTCACAGGACTGTTTGTCCTGGAAAGGCCCAGAAATGTATAGCATTTCTCCTCCACTCACCCCGCCGCCGCAGGAGGTGCACAGAATATTCCTTCTCGGTTACCTTATAATTCAATAATAATGTTACATAAGAAGTGTCTATTTCTGAGGTAGGTCTGTTGTCTTCAGTTTTGTCCCTATTGTGAACTTTAATTCTAATAGTGTTTAGGAGAATTAATAGAGGAAAGTTTCTAGAACATAGGGCTATGTATTTTTTACCATACTACTTTTTTTTAATATGTTTTTAAAATTTTTCTATGCCCCTGCTGTCTTTTCCACTTTTTTAAAAAAGTATGTTTTTATTGATTTTCTTTTTTTTTAGAGAGAGAAGAAGGGGGAGAGAGGTAGAAAGCCACACACACACCCTCTGTTAGGTATTTGCCCTGCCCAGTAATTGAAGCATTTGACCTCTTAGTGTATGGGTGACGGCTCAACCACTGAGCCACACAAACTGGGCTTCCTTTTCCATTTCTAATTATGGGGGTTGCTGCCTCACTCTTTGTCATATCTATGTCTTACTAGGGGGAATGAATGTAAGCCCCTTCTAGGTTTATGAAATAATTTTATACGTAAAAGATGGGAAGGAACTGGCTTAGTAGTGGGTTTTGTGAAAAAGATCTCCAGGTTTTAGTATAAGTTTAAGAATGAAGTCCTAGCCCTGGGACATGGGTGGTGTGCAGTGGGACTATTGAATGCAGACCAGGACAGCCTGTTCTGGTGCAAATCCCAACACACACGCACACACCCCAGTCCTGTCCCGTCCCCCCACCTCCCCAGTCCCCAGCACTGACCGGGATCTTTGGGATCTCCCTGTCAGTTTAAAAAGAAATGGAATAATGATAGTGACTATGTAAGGGGTTTTATGAATAAAAGTAGTTGTAAAGTGGTTATTAATTCCATGTGCTCAGCAGTGATGACTATAGTTTTTTACCATTGTATACAATTTTAATTTTATAAACTTTTCTTGCATCTTGACTTCCTTACTGCAAACTAAGTGTTCCTTTTTAAAGGGCTTGATGTATACACACATGTGCACATACATACATACATGTGATCCAGAAGGGGCTAACTTGATGAACATACTGTTTCAATAATATAAGGTGTTTTCACAGTTACTAAATCAAAGCTCAACTTAGTCGTATGGGCACAGAGACAAGTTAAAAGCCAACTTTCCTTGAAATGAGTTCAATGCTGAGTCTGTTTCTTCGGATGTGGATTAGAGTAGTTCAGATAAATGAAGCAAGTGTGCTTTTCCATGTAAACTGTTGTTTATTAGATATGAGGCTGGCCTCAGGGCACTTGTGTTCTAAGTGAATATAATTAGGTTAAAAATAAATTGCCTTCTTTGTTTTCGTAAAATAATGGGGTATTATTTGTAATGTCTGTCTTTTCCAAACGAGAGTAAGGGCCTAGATTGGAGAAGTAATCATTCGGAATTCTCGAATACTATTGTTTTCATTTTTATTTGGATGCAGTCAGCTGACATGGTCAATGAATCTTGAATCAGATGTTTAGTTTTTTCATAGCCAGTTAAAGCAAAAGTCCAGGTTCTGGGTAAAATTGTTTTTCTATTTGTGGAAACTTCATCTGCCAGCAGGAAAGGGCACAAAGAAACCACCAGTTATATTTTACTAAAAATTAAGCTTTTAAATAGTATTTTTATTACTTAAAAGTCATCCATTAAATTAACATGAATTGAAAAACCTAAGCAAGGTTTTCCCCATGAAGAGTAATTGTATAAAGAGTAATTGTGAACATGTATTCCATCTGCCTTAACTTTCAAAAGTCAGAGTTCTTTTTTAATATGTTATTGATTGTAATTATTATTTCTAAGAGAACTTTTTGTTGTTGTTATTCCTCATCCATGCATTAACAATTTTATTCCATATTCATTTTTTATATTTTTTTCTTTATTTTTTTTAATCTACAGTTGTTCAGTTTTTAATTACAGTGTTTATCCTCTCCCATATTAATTCCCCTATAGCTCCCCTCCCACCCTGTACCTATCCCCCCTCACCCCTCACCTCCCCCCCACTGTCCTCTCCCATTGTTGCAAAATTTTGTCCAGTCTCTTCTTCTTACTGAACTTCCCATACCCCTTTTTCTCCCCAAGATTGTCAGTCATTCCTCTCTATGTCCATGTCTCTTTTATATTCACCATCTTCCTGTTTCATCACCTATCAATTATTCACTTGATTTTTATGTTCATTTGTTGATAGATGTGTATTTGTTGTTCATAATTTATATTTTTACCTTTTCTTCTTCTCTTCTTAAAGAATTCCTTCAGCATTTCATATAATGTTGGTTTTGGTGTGATAAACTTCTTTAGCTTTTTCTTATCTGCGAACACTTCATCTGACCTCAATTCTGAATGATAGCTTTGCTGGATAGAGTAATGTTGGTTGTAGATTCTTGCTGTTCATCACTTTGAATATTTCTTGCCACTCCCGTCTGGCCTGCATCGTTTCTGTTGAGAAATCCGCTGACAATCGTATGGGTGCTCCCTTTATAGGTAACCAACTGTTTCTCTCTTGCTGCTTTTATTATTCTCTCTTTGTCTTTTGCTCTTGCATTTTAATTATGATGTGCCTTGGTGTGTCTTCTTAGGTTCCTATATATTGGGGTTCGGTGCACTTCTTGACTCCTAAGTCAATTTTCTTTCACCAGGTGTGGGAAGTTTTCAGTCACTATTTCTTCAAATAGGTTTTCATTATCTTGCTCTTGCTCTTTTTCTGGCACCCCTATAATTCGGATGTTGGTATGCTTGAGGTTGTCCCAGAGGCCCCTTATACTATCTTCAATTTTTTGGATTCTTTTGCTTTCTTGCTTTTTCAGCTGAGTGGGATTTTACCTCTTTGGATTTCAAATCTTTAACTTGGTTCTTGGGGTGCTCCAGAGCACTTTATGTCTTTGTATAATATTTTTTTTTTATTTCAGTCAGTGTATGCTTAATTTCTGGTTGGTCCTTTTTCATATCCTTGAGAGTCTCCTTTATATCCTTAAGGGTCTCCTTCATTTCCTTGTAGGACTCATTCATTTCCACGTTGGTCTTGATCATTTCCTTGCAGGTCTCATTTATATCCTTGAGGGTCTTGTTCATTTCCTTGTAGGACTCATTCATTTCCTTTGTGGTCTGGCTTATTTCCTTATAGGCCTCGACCTTTTGTTGGATCCTCTTGAAAAACCCTATAACCGTGGTTTTGAATTCTATGTCCAGTCGTTTTTTTTCCTCCATTTCTTTCACATCTGATTTCTTTCCATGTCGCTGCATGGTGGCTGCTTCCCTGAGTTGGTCAATTAGCTTTGTGTGGTAGACTTCCTACTAGGGACAGTGCTCAGCCTCCCTGGTTATCTGAGGTGGATATGGGTTGCCACAGTCTTGCTGAAGTTAAGCTCAGTTAATCGTTGTTAGCACTGGAGGGGTTGACCTCCAGGCCAATTGTCTGTGAAGCCTCACTGTGCTCAGGGTGGATGGGCGGAGTCTCCAGGCCAAGCAGATAGCGTTAGCTCCGCCCTATGCGGCCCCAGGGACTCTGTGCCGGGGGCAATGGCCGCCAGCACCTCTGAGAGAGAGCCGCTGCCGAGCTCCACCGGCTGCCGGGGAACTCAGACTCTCCCCAAATGACTTTGCATGCACAATGTCTCACCCAGTGTCGTAAAACAAAGCAGTCTGATGGTTTTCCGAATGAGAGAGCGAGTCGCAGAGCACTCTCTGCGCAGTCACGCAGCCAAGCTGTTCGCGCAAGCTGCCTTCTCCACAAGCCAGCAGACCCGGCAGCACCCGAGCTTCGGAGTGCCCTCCCACTATCCAGTTTTCACCCCGTATGATAGTGGGGTTTCCCTGGACTTTCGCCCAGAGCTGGAGAATCATCCAGGGGACGTCTTTGTATCCCCGTTCAAGAAAACTGCCGGTTTCAGCCGCCCGCCCTCTCTTGCGGCGCGCACCTTCCAAACCTCTCTCCGTGCGAATCTTTCAACGCTGTCCGCCGCCACTCCTCTGAGTCACAGTGTCTTATCTTTACTTTTATTTGTGGAATTTTCACTCGGCGAGCTTTCTGGTGATTCTGGAAGGTGTTTGTTCCTTCGTTAAGCTGTAGTATTAAAATTGCTGATTATGACGGCAAGATAGGTGTTCCACCTATGCCGCCATCTTGGTTCTCCATATTCATTTGTTTTATTTTTTTTATTTTTATTTTTTTTTAAATATATTTTATTGATTTTTCACAGAGAGGAAGAGAGAGGGATAGAAAGTCAGAAACATCGATGAGAGAGAAACATCGATCAGCTGCCTCTTGCACACCCCCTGCTGGGGATGTGCCCACAGCCACGGTACATGCCCTTGACCGGAATCGAACCTGGGACCCTTCAGTCAGCAGGCTGACGCTCTATCCACTGAGCCAAACCGGCTTCGGCCATATTCATTTGTTTTAAATGTCCCTACGATGACATATTAGGTCTACGATATTAAACAAAACTGCTTCTAAGTTGCCTCCTTCTGATCAGCTTCTTCTTCCAGCAGAACTGTTAGCTCCCGGTGCCCAGCACCACCTGCTGTCACCTGGCTGCTCGTGCTCCTGCCTCTTGCAGTGTTCAACCCACACAGTGTGCATTGATGGTGGTGATGGTGGAGAGGAGACAGCTGCCACGTGGCCACCATCTCCTCTCCAGTTTTGTCCTCCGTCCCTCATGTATTTACTTATTTACTCTTCATCTGAGGATATGTTGATTTTAGAGAGGTTAGGGAGGCAGAGAGAGAGAAACATCGATAAGTTGCCTCCCATAAATGCCGTGACTGGGAATTGAACCTGCATCCTTTTGGTATACGAGACAATGCGCCATCCGGCCAGGGCTCCGTTACTCTGTATCCGCATCCTCTCCCTCACCTAAACGGACGGATCCTCACTGTTTTAAAGATAAACCTCTGGCCCTGACTGGTGTGGCTCAGTGGATAGAGTGTCCGCCTGGAGGCTGAAGGGTATCAGGTTCGGTTCTTGGTTGCGGGCACATCCCTAGCAGGGACTGTGCAGGAGGCAGCTGATTGATGTTTCTCTCTCATTGATGTTTCTAACTCTCTATCCCTCTCCTTTTTTTCTGTAAAAAATCAATAACATTTTTTTTTTTTTAAGCCTCTGTGCCTGCCATTTTTTCCCGCTCTGCTTAGACACCGTCCATTTTTCTACTTGTTACATACCTATTTTTCAGCATCCGGTTTAACTGCCGTTTCTTCCATATAATCTTTCTCTGTCACCCCTTTGAAATAATAGCATGTTAGACTGTTAATGTGACATTTACACTATTCTGTGTCTGATGTCTGTGTAAGCGTCCTCTACAGGAATGGCTTCATCCATCTTTGTGTCCTCGGGACTCCACACAATGCCATGTACAGAACACTGGTGGTGTCTCAGTATACTTAGGTTTAATTATACTCCTCGTTCCCAGCAGGAATGAGGGCGACATACACAATATATAAAAGACAGCGGGAAAGGTGAAATAAATTAGAGAGTAGCAAAAGTGATAGGAAATAAGTGAAGATAAGGGTGACGTAGTCCTGCTTGGGGACAGTCTGGTGCTCATTAGTGGCGAGTCACAGGTGCCCTCCAGAAACCAGCAGTAAAAGAGCTTGCCGCTGGAGGACAGTCAGCTGCGCGGACTCACAGTGGTCCCAGAGGGTGTCCTGGAGCTCAGAAATGGATTCCTGGGGTCAGAACGGTACTTTCCCCGGTAATGTGGACAGTCATCAGCGCCACGTGTACCAGTAAATATGGCATCGATCATGGGGTGGCTTTGTAATTTCCATGACATCCCTTACAGCAAAATGCCAAAATGAAGCTCAGGAACAGCCAAATAATGCAGACTTATAAGTACTTGCTAATGAGTGCCCGGTGACACACTTGATTCCATATTGAATTTTTAATTAACACACGGAGTTGCACAGCAATGGGGGTTGTCATACTTCCCTACAGAGAGCTGCATGAATAAATATAAACTCAGGTTACAGGTGTTCCGTCACTCTCTGTCTTCATGGGAACACGAAACCGCATCTTGATTAGGGCCCCAGGTTTGCTGGGACTGATGTAAACCGACCGCGCAGGGTGACTGACCATCCCTAGGCAGGTTTAGCACCGGCTGGTGTGCCACGAGCCCTCAGCATTAGCTGTTGTTCTTATCATCACGTGGGTCTGTCTGCTTTCCTTCTGCATCGCTCCAGAATCCTGTGTCTGGCCTTTGCATTCTGTTCCCAGCACAATGTTTCTCTGTCTGTAGACCCCCAGCTGCCTGCCTGTCTCCCAGGCTCTGGTCTTTCCCCTCCTGTTCCTTTTATTTGTCCACGGAGTCTTCTGGTTGGTTGGTGAGCAAGTCAGCCCTCCCTGCCATGTCTGGCCCCCACCCCCTTGCCCAGGGCTTATCAGCCGTGAACCTTGCATTCCTCAGCACCACCTGCCAGCTGACTTCTCAGTAACTGACCAATTACTCTCCCCAACTCAGAGCCCAAAATGTGAATTGTTAACAAAAAATGGCAAACCAAGCCATCCCTTTGATAATGTTTTCTCTGATCCCTTTGATTTTTTTTTTTTAATATATTTTATTGATTTTTTACAGAGCGGAAGGGAGAGGGATAGAAAGTCAGAAACATTGATGAGAGAGAAACATCCATCAGCTGCCTCTTGCACGTCCCCTACTGGGGATGTGCCCGCAGCCACTGTACATGCCCTTGACCGGAATCGAACCCGGGACCCTTCAGTCCGCAGTCCGACGCTCTATCCACTGAGCCAAACCGGTCTTGGCATGATTTTTTAAATAATTTTTAAAATCACTTTTTTATACAAGCTTGAGATTAGTATTTAATTTCAGATGTGAGGAATATATTTCACTGTATTCATTAAGGAAATGCCCTATGTGTTTTGATAAGGGAACCAAAGCTATTTCTTGATGTAACTCGTTAACATTGAGGAAGTATGTCAAGAGAGTCGTCGGCGACCATCTTTTGTTCATTTCCCTACACAGGACCCCAAAATGTACGTGCAGACAGTGCTGGATGTCCATAAAAAGTACAACGCCCTGGTCATGTCGGCGTTCAACAACGACGCAGGCTTCGTGGCCGCCCTGGACAAGGTGGGTGTGTCGACGCGTGGCTGTCCGCGGAGGAGGCGGCAGCGTGTGCCCTCTGACTGGGTTTGTGTGCCCGCAGGCTTGTGGGCGCTTCATAAACAACAACGCTGTCACCAAGATGGCCCAGTCGTCCAGTAAGTCCCCCGAGTTGCTGGCTCGATACTGTGACTCCTTGTTGAAGAAGAGGTACAGTGACTCGTTTTTCTTAGCAAACCTGTTAACGTCTCAGCTTTTATTGAGGAATAAAATTTGTATCACATTTGACATACAGGAAATGGTAATTTTGTACTTCTTGAGAAAATACTTGAAAGCTAATAATCTTTGTCTTCCTAAAAGATACTCCATGCTGTGTGCTATATGCCCAGGTCGTTTTTTCTCTAAATATAACTGATGTCTTGAAGACTTGCGGGCTTCATGGCCCATTTGGTTGGTCGCACTAACTATGGCAAGGGTGGCAATGACAGCATAAAGTAGCCATTTCTCTTCCATCTGCTGGTTGTTCTTTTCTGCTGGTTATTTCCATTGATATCTGTGGCTGTAGTCCCTTCCCCCTACTCCCCCACCCTCGGCTGCTTTCACAGCAGAAGGTGCTCCGTGTACTGTGGTACTTTTGTGCCTGTGAACTTTTATCTTCACGTAGTGAGTTTTCCCATAGTGTTTCCATATTCTTTATATTTTAACCATCTTAGTTCTCAACCAGTACTTTTGCTATTGAAGTATGTGTATTAAGAGCCAGAGGCAACATAATCTACTGTGGTTCTCTCCTAGGTTGTATTTTTTGAAGTTCTCACTATCTTCATGTTTCTGGTATAGTTTTTCTCAGCTTCTTCCACTTGAATGGCTTCCTTGTTTTACTGTTCCAATCATCACAGCAACAAATGTTGCATAGCTTGCATAATCCCATTATGGAAAATGGCCGAGAATACTTCCACATACCAAGAAAAAGACGGCAAACCAAACTCACTTAGAGTTGTGGAATCTGGAGTAAAATGTTAGCAAACTAATTTTATGTGTGAACTGAAGAACAATTTTCTAGGACATAGTGTAGCTTTCTTGGAATGTAAGGATGGCTCATCAGTAGCAAATCTGGAGTAATTCACTGTTTGAACAACTGTGTCTTCCAGTGGGCATGGGAAGCCTTTGATAAGGTCGATCGTGATCTCTGGCTCCGTCAGAGAGACGTGCCATGGCCAGTGAGATTGAGCAGGTGCTGTTTCTCCTAATCATTGCACAGCTCGTGTGTGACTTACAAACTCTAGTCTGTGTTCATGTCAGGACTGAAAATGAACTTCATATTAGAATGCCTCTTCCGACTTGACTTCATATTTTACATACATTAAAATTTTCGGTGTTTTTAATATGGAGGTACCCTGATAGCACCTCATTTTGTTTATTGGGCAGAGTATACTGTCTTTTAAATCTGTTGTCTTTTGATGAATAGCTCTTATCAAGTCTCTTGATTTCTGCATTAAGGCTACTAAAGCAGGAGAATGGCAGAGGGTTCCATTAATAAGCATGTGCTGCTGCATGGAGTCAGTAGGTGCTAAGTTAAGCAGCAACGGGACAGAGAAGCAGCCTTGGCCCGCTGTATAGAGTAGGGTGGGGTTCCGGAGCCGGCTGCTATCTGGAAATGGCTCTTCAGCACCTCTAATTGGTGGCAGGGGCCATCTTATATGATTTTAAAAGGTCTCTTGAGTAAAACCTTAAAATTTTCGTTTACTCGGAAATCACCTTGAGATGAATATTTCTTGGTAGAATACAATGAATAAATCAGTTATTAAAGGACAGCCATCTGTTTTGCAGGCATAGCTAAAACGGAGATAATACTTTATAATAGTGGTTTAAACTCTTTCATTTTTCATTACTAGGTCACTAAGAGGAAACCATGTCTTTTTGTGATTTTGTTGTTGTTAAAGCAGGTTGTAAAGGCAGTTAGGAAAGTAAATATTTCTTTATATTTAAATGGATTGTATTACAGGAAAACTTGATTCAGAATGTTTTATTAACTTTTTAATAAATTTCTTCTGTTAATTTTCACCCTGGATATTCTACATGGTTGTTTCACAATCTGTCTTTCCATGATAGAGCTGCACTGTAAGGTTACAAACGGCCATAATAGGAAATGTTGACCTTCCTCTTAATGGACCAGTCTGAAGGGAGCTGATTATTTCAGTGTTCAAACCACATTCTGGTTTGATAGTTTGGCTGAGTGGTGCTTGTTGATGAAATGTTTGCTGATTTGTTTTAAAACATTGCCTTTTCCATAAATTTCAGTTCCAAGAACCCAGAAGAAGCAGAACTAGAAGATACGCTCAATCAAGTGGTAAGGTGCTTAATAGTCATACCCGTTTTCAGTGGCCATTCATCTGACAGTTGATTTAAGGTTACTTATATAAGGGCATTTGAAATATGAAAAATAAGGGAATCATTTCTTTTGAATCTATGGTTTGCTTCCTAAATTTGAGTCATTAATCCTTTTTAAATTTTATTTTATATTTTTATTGGTTTCAGAGAGGAAAGGAGAGAGAAATATCAGTGATGAGAGAGACTCATCGATCAGCTGCTTCCTGCACACCCTCTACTGGGGATCAAATCCACAACTTGGGCATGTGTCCTTGATTGGAATGGAACCTGAGACCCTTCAGTCTGCAGGCTGATGCTCTATCCACTGAACCAAGCCAGCCAGGGCTGCAGCATTAATTTTAACATTTGTAAATCCCACATACTACTAAGTCCAGACCAAACCAATTTTAAGTATTTTCAGTCTACGAGTATATTTAAAGACTACGGGGCATCATTATTTTGCCCATGATACCAAGTCAGATAAAGTATACGTGTCGGCCCTGACACGCATCGCGCTGGGAGGTCCTCAGTATGCTCTTTCTATGGCTTTGCCAGATGGTTGTCTTCAAGTACATAGAGGACAAGGATGTGTTCCAGAAGTTCTATGCGAAGATGCTGGCCAAAAGACTTGTGCACCAGAACAGTGCAAGTGATGATGCCGAAGCGAGCATGATCTCCAAATTAAAGGTAAATTTTGTCTTTTTCGGAAACAATCTCTTTCTTAAGCCATTACTGTACTAAAGTTTGTCGTTTCCCCAGAATTATTATTATTAGTTGGGCAAAACCATTCATCAATGTGTAACGAGGAATTTGTACAGGATGAGTTCCGCTGCTCCACTGCTGGCAACCTGCCAGCATTGTGAAAAGTCTGGGTCCTTCCTCAGACCTCTCTACTCTTGGGCCTTTTTTTTTTTTTTTTTTTAATAAAAAAATTTGTGCAGGGGGCGAGGTGTCCTTCAGCCCAGCCTGCACCCTCTCCAGTCTGGGACCCCAAGAGGGATATCCGACTGCCGTTTAGACCCAATCCCAGGGGAATCAGGCCTAAACAGGCAGTCACAATCCAGGACTGCTGGCTCCCAACTGCTCACCTGCCTGCCTTCCTGATTGCCCCTAACTGCTTATGCTTGCCAGCCTGATCACCCCCTAACCACTACCCTGCCAGCCTGATTGATGTCTAACTGCTCCCCTGCCAGCCTGTTTGCCCCCAACTTCCCTCTTCTGCCGGCCTGGTCCCTCCCAACTGCCCTTCCCTGCTAGCCATCTTGTGGCAGCCATTTTGTGTGTTGGAGGGATGGTCAGTTTGCATATTACTCTTTTATCAGATAGGATAGAGGCCTGGTGCATGGGTGGGGGCCAGCTGGTTTGTCCTGAAGGGTGTCCCAGATCAGGGTGGGGGTTCCCTTGAGGTGTTGGAGTGGCCTGAGCTAGGGACCTATGGTGGTTTACAGGCTGACCAAACTTCCCAGCAACCCAAGCGGAGGCCCTGATATCTGGGATTTATTTATCTTCTACAATTGAAACTTTGTAGCCTGGAACAGAACCAAGCCTTCTGCTCGCTCTGTGGCAGCAGCCATTTCTGTTGGATTTATTTACCTTCTATAATTAAAACTTTGTAGCCTTAAGCAGAGGCCTGAGCCAGCCAGGGCAGGTGGAAAGTTTGGCTTCCTCCATCTCTGGGTGCAACTCAAGCCTCCTCTCTCCAGCCCTGTGGCTGCCGCCATTTCTGTTGGGATTAATGTATCTTCTATAATTGAAACTTTGTAGCATTGAGTGGAGGCCTGAGCAGGCAAGGGCAGGCGGAAAGCTTGACTTCCTCCATCACCGGGGAAACCCAAGCCTCACTCCTGATTGGCTGGTGGGTGTGGCTGATGGGTGTAGCCAAGGTACAGTCAATTTGTATATTACTCTTCTATTAGGATTTTTATCGATTTCAGAGAGAGGAAGGTGAAAGGGAGAGAGCGAGAGAAACATCAATAATGAGAAAGAATCATCGAGCTGGAAAATTGGGCATATGTCCTGACGCGAATCAAACCATGACCTCCTAGTTCATAGGTTGACACTCAACTCCTGAGCCATACCAGCATGGCTCTTGAGGCCTTCTGTTCCCGCATGGCTTGACTGCTCTGCCCACTGCCTGAGCCCAAGAGCCAGCCCATCAGGATTGCACAGCGTGGCGTGCCCACACACACTACTATTGGCTTTGGATGGTGGGGTGTTTGGCTTTGCTCTGGGTTTGGTATCTGCAGGACAGCAAGCGTCATTTTACTTCGCTATTGAGAAGTTTTTCTTTGTTTCCAGCCTCTGTTCATATCCTGCATTTGTTTCCAGGCTTGTTGGCCTGTCAAGTGTTGTTATATGTCTTAGAGCTATTTCACTTTGACCTGCAATTATCATTTTGTGGGTGTCTCTCTCAGCTCAGGCCTCATAGCAAAATACCATAACTGCACAGCTTAAGCAACAGGGATTTATTTCTCACAGTGATGGAAGCTTGGGAGTTGGGGCCAGCTAACTGGTAAGGGCTCTCTTCATGGCTTGCTGATGCCGCCTTCTCACCCATGTCCTCCCATGGCAGAGAGGAAACTCGCTGGTGTCTTCCTAGAATGGCTCTTCCCTCGTGGAAGTTCCATTGGCCACATTTAAACTTCACGGTCTCCCTGTGGCCCATCTCCAGACATAATCAGTTAAGAGTTGGGCTTCAGCGAGACCGGTTTGGCTCAGTGGATAGAGCGTCGGACTGCGGACTGAAGGGTCCCGGGTTCGATTCCAGCAAGGGCATGTACCTTGGCTGCGGGCACATTCCTGGTGGGGGGCGTGCAGGAGGCAGCTGATCGATGTCTCTCTCTCATCGATGTTTCTGACTTTCTATCCCTCTCCGTTCCGCTCTGTAAAAAATCAATAAAATATATTAAAAAAAAAAAAAGAGTTGGGCTTCAATAAAAAAAATAAAAAAATTAAAAAATAAAATAAAAAATAAAAACAGGGGGAAAAAAAAAAAGAGTTGGGCTTCAACATAGGAGTTTGGGGGATATAGTTCATTCCATAGCAGCAGTTAAGCGACAGACAAATTATGTCACCTGTGATTTCTACCAAGGAGTCACAAATTCTTGACCTTAAATGCTCAAGTGGTAGTTATTGTGTATATGATCACTTAACTGTTCTGTTTATAGCTCTGTTATTTAATGGTATATTAATTCAAACCAGTGCATATTTATACTGTTAAATGTAGTTAACTGGCACAAGCTTTAGTAGTAGTTGCACAATGAAGCATGTGTCATGTATTGTGATTGCTCTCAGATTCCCTTGTGTGTGTTGCTATTTCTATAGAAATTAATAAGACCATTATTTGGGTCTATTTCAGCAAGCATGTGGGTTTGAGTACACCTCTAAACTTCAGCGGATGTTTCAGGACATTGGCGTAAGCAAAGATTTAAATGAACAGTTCAAAAAGCACCTGACAAATTCAGAGCCACTGGACTGTGAGTATCTGCATGTTCACAAGCTCCTTTTACAGGCAGTGTTCTGAGTGAAGTCGTGCCCTTTATAGCAAATGAGAGGGATGTCAGTTGTCAAGTAAGGGTGGTGGATCCTTGATCAAATATTCAAGGATAGACAAAGAGTTCCTCCCAGATGCTCTGCTCTACTCCTGACTCCTGCGTGACGTCAGAGATGACAGCTGTGGAAGCGTGCTGGCCTCTCCCACGGGCCTGTACTGGGCATGGCTTGCAGGGAGTTTGGGCAGCCGAGTCGGTGGCTGCGTCCAGGTCCTGAGCTGAGAACCCTTTGACTTGCTGGCATGGCCCCTCTTCCATGGGCACCGGCCAGCTCAGGCTCCATGCAAAGTTTAATTTTTTATGGTTATTATTATTACAGTGATGATTTGTAATCCTCACCCAAGGACATGTTTTTATTATTGATTTGAGAGAGAGAGAAACCTGGATCAGTTGGCACCCATGCACGTCCCAGCCAGGGACAGACCCTGCATCCTGGGCATGTGCCCCGACTGAGAACAAACCTGTGGCCGTTTGGGACACGTTTGGGACACGTTCCAACGCTCCAACCAACTGACCCAAACCAGCCAGGGCTGCTTATTTTTTTAATCTTAGTTCACATCCATTCTAAAATTTTTTCTTCGTTTAAGAAACTGATTTGGCCATATAGTTAAAGTCGAACTAATATGGAGCATGTGGCTTCAGGTGGGCGTTGGGAACTGGGACAGGCTGGGCTCCTGTCATAAGGTCTTCTACAGCCGAGGGTGGCACCTTATATTGATGTCAAAGAGTCATTTTGTCTTTGTAGAAAGTGAGGGTTTCTCCCAAAGAGAAGGACCTATTCGGTTGCTGACTTGACAGCTGAGCACTGGCCTGGTGGCAGCTGCTTGTGTGCTGCCTGGCTGTGTGCGTTCGGGCCCCTGTGCCTCACGAAAGCAGATGAAGGAGGCAGGCCCTGATTCTGAGTTAGGCATGAAAGGAAAAACTCACTCTTTAGAGGAAAAGAATTTCTGACTTTCCCACCTTTTACTGATTTTAATTGAATAATTTAGTTGAAATTAAAGTCTGTTTTATATTGAAGCAGGACTTTGACTGTTTTAATAAAGAAGTTTTTCCATTTTCTAAGACTAATGAGTTGTCTCCCTGTTTCCCACCCACCCAGTGGACTTCAGTATTCAGGTGCTAAGCTCTGGCTCGTGGCCCTTCCAGCAGTCCTGCACGTTCGCCTTGCCGTCGGAGGTAAGTGCTGAGAGGAGGAGGAGGGGCAGCCTTCCCGAGGCAGGTGGGTCTGTGAAGGCCTTCCTGCTGGGCCACGTGCCACGCAGTCCTGTGGCTGCCTCTGTGCACTCAGCAGAGTGCCGCCTTCCCTTCTGCACATGGGACGTAGTGAGGGCTCTGACGAACATCATGACCGTTCCCGCCTGTCTAGAGACCTCTTTTGATTGTACCTTCAAATGTTTAGCTTCCTGTGCTTTGCAAGAGTCCAAAACATGGCATTTGTCTTTTACTTTGATGTAAGCATTGACTGTGTAAACTCGGAATAGTGTGTTTATCTGAAGAACATGATGAGATGTGTATTCACATAATGCTGTCCCTTCCTCCAGCTGGAACGGAGCTACCAGCGATTCACAGCTTTCTACGCTAGTCGTCATAGCGGCAGGAAGCTGACGTGGTTGTACCAACTCTCCAAAGGAGAGCTGGTCACAAACTGCTTCAAGAACAGATACACTTTGCAGGTAGGTCACCTTCTTATTTTGAATGTTTTTTAAATCTAAATGAAGATAAGACAAATTGTAGAAGTCAGACTCCAGTGATTTATGCACCGGAATCTAGAGTTAAGCTTCTGGGAAAATAGAATTGAGGTTAATGAAACAGCATGGTCTTAGAAGTCACATGAGCTGGATTCTCTTTCTGGCTAAGGGACAAGTTACTTACTGGTGATGCTGTCTCACCAGTTTTCTGTTCCATAAAAGAAGGATGTAAGTGCTTCTGCTTCGGAAGTGGTGTGAAAATTAAATGAAATATGTATTAATAGTTGTTTGGTACAACTGCCTGCTACACATCAAGTGTTCAGCTGGTAGCTCAATAAGCTGGAGTTTCCTATATTTAATTGTGATAATTGTTTTCTTTTTAAAAATATATATGTTTTTATTGATTTCAGAGGGAGAAACATCAGTGATGAGAGAGAATTATTTATCCCCGGCCTTCTGCACATCCCCTGCTGGGGATCAACCCACAACCCAGGCATGTGCTCTGACCAGAATCGAACTGTGGCCTTCTGGTTGGGGGGGTCAGTGCTCAACCACCGAGCCCCACTGGCTGGGCAGTTTGTTTCCTTTGACAAAGGGGCTTCACATCAGTAGTAATTGTCAGTGCTTGACAGCACTGAGTAATAATGACCTCCAGTTTTGGTCTTTTCCCTCGAAGAGTCCAGGTTCTTTCTACTTGAACTTTAGTACAGAGTGGGCCTCACAACTAAGAACTTTGATAGCCTCTAAGAGTGTCTCACCCTCCTGGGTCAGTTTTTAGGTGGTAAGAAATTTAAGAATGCATATTGCAGGCCCACACTCTGCTCAGTAAACTCTCAGTAATCCACTCTGATAAAATAGCTAAAATGTATGTCATCTGCTATACACTAGGTCCAGCAGTCTCGATCAACCTGAATGTAATGTACTTTACAATTGAAATTTTCTTTGTCCCCAAATACACACAGAACTCGTGAGTTCACACTTTAGTCCCTAACGTGTCAATGCCCTTTCTTCGACCAGGTGGCCGCTCAACAGGGGATATGATGTGGCCATGACACTGGCCAAGGGCATGTCATGGCAATAGCCCTGTTCTTCCTTGCCCTTGTATTTTTATTTAAGATACAATTTTTCTTTGTTTTTGGATTCTTTAAAGAGTTTTTATATCGTCTTTGTTGAGATAATTTACATACAATAAAAAAGAACCCATTGTGCCCGGGCTTTTGTGTTTGAGCATCATCCCCTGCACCAAAAGTCTCCAGTTCAATTCCCAGTCAAGGCACATGCTTGGTTTATGGGCTCCATCCCAGTATGGGGGGTGCATGAGGCAGCTAATCCACGTCCGTCCTCTCTACTATCAGTTTGTTAAAAAGGGCACCCACTGTGCGTGTGAGTGTGCGTTACGCAGCCGTGTGCGTCAGCGGAACCACCGCCAGACGCCTGCCGGGCTCACTCTCTGGTTGGCGCAGCCAGTCTCCCGGAGCTTCTTGTCTGCCCGAGGCTCTGGCCCACCTGCACTGTCTGACCAAAGCCTGTGCCCCGGGGTGTCCGTGGGTGTCCATCGCTCTGGATGGTGAGAGAGAAGGGTGAAGGGGTCCCGCAGAAAATGAGTGGGGGGGGAATGCTGGGCCCTGGCGGGAGAAGAGCACGGCAGGCGCCGTGCACTGTGGCGCTCCAGGCAGCAGAACCGATCCCGCCGTTCCCAGAGAGCGCCTCTGAGCGCCACATCAGACTTGACACAGCAAAGTACTTAGGATAAAAAGTCAAATATAATTCAATATGTTCTGTGTCAGCGATGTACCAAAAGATAATTTTTCTTGACATTTGTGCAAAAACAAATTAGAAGATTGATGTTTCTGTATATACCAGATGGGTGAGTGTGTGTTTATCTGTATAAATGAGTGTGGACATTGGTGTGTATTTACATAGACAAAACATTTTGGGAGAAAATTCAGAATCACTATACTGCTTGAAAAGGTGGGAAATGATGTCTTTCAGGAACACGTTCCATTATAGTGGAATTGCACACATTGTCTTTAGTGCTTCACATGTAGGCGATGTGTTTGTGGGGTGTTTTCCATGTATTTAAATTTTTTTTATCTTTATTGTTCAGTTTATTAATTACATTGTTTCCCCTTTTTATCCCCCTATAGCTCCCCTCCACCCTGTACCTATCCCACCCTCCACCCTCACCTCCCCCTCCCCACTGTCCTCTCCCATTGTTGCAAAATTTTTGTCCAGTCTCTTGCTGTACTTCCAACAACACTTTTCTCCCCAAGAATTGTCAGTCCATTCCCTCTCTATGTCCATGTCTCTGTTGTATTCACCAGTTTATCCTGTTCATCAGCCTATCAATTCACTTGATTTTTATGTTCATTTGTTGATAGATGTGTATTTGTTGTTCATAATTTTCATCTTTACCTTTTTCTTCTTCCTCTTCTTAATATCTTTCAGCATTTCATATAATGTTGGTTTGGTGGTGATGAACTCCTTTAGCTTTTTCTTATCTGCAAAGCACTTTATCTGATCTTCAATTCTGAATGATAGCTTTGCTGGATAGAGTAATCTTGGTTGTAGGTTCTTGCTGTTCATCACTTTGAATATTTCTTGCCACTCCCATCTGGCCTGCATCGTTTCTGTTGAGAAATCCGCTGACAATCGTATGGGTGCTCCCCTGTAGGTAACCAACTGTTTCTCTCTTGCTGCTTTTAATATTCTCTCTTTGTCTTTTGCTCTTGGCATTTTAATTATGATGTGCCTTGGTGTGGTCCTCTTAGGGTTCCTATATATAGGGGTTCGGTGCACTTCTTGGACTCCTAAGTCAATTTCTTTCACCAGGTGTGGGAAGTTTTCAGTCACTATTTCTTCAAATAGGTTTTCATTATCTTGCTCTTGCTCTTTTTCTGGCACCCCTATAATTCGGATGTTGGTATGCTTGAGGTTGTCCCAGAGGCCCCTTCTACTATCTACAATTTTTTGGATTCTTTTGGTTTCTTGCTTTTTCAGCTGAGTGGATTTTCCCTCTTTGTATTTCAAATCTTTAACTTGGTTCTTGGGGTGCTCCAGAGCACTTTTAGATCTTTGTATAATATTTTTTGTTTCAGTCAGTGTATGCTTAATTTCTGGTTGGCCCTTTTTCAAATCCTTGATAGTCTCCTTTATATCCTTGAGGGTTTCTTTCATTTCCTTGTAGGACTCATTCATTTCCACGTTGGTCTTGATCCTTTCCTTGCAGGTCTCATTTATATCCTTGAGGGTCTTGTTCATTTTCTTGTAGGACTCATTCATTTCCTTTGTGGTCTGGCTTATTTCCTTATAGGCCTCGACCTTTTGTTGGATCCTCTTGAAAAACCCTATAACCGTGGTTTTGAATTCTATGTCCAGTCGTTTTTTTTTCCTCCATTTCTTTCACATCTGATTTCTTTCCATGTCGCTGCATGGTGGCTGCTTCCCTGAGTTGGTCAATTAGCTTTGTGTGGTAGACTTCCTACTAGGGACAGTGGCTCAGCCTCCCCGGTTACCTGAGGTGGATATGGGCTGCACAGTCTTGCTGAAGTTAAGCTCAGTTAATCGTTGTTAGCACTTGGAGGGGTTGACCTCCAGGCCAATTGTCTGTGAAGCTCAGCTGTGCTCAGGTTGGATGGGCGGAGTCTCTGGGCCAAGCAGACAGTGTTAGCTCTGCCCTATGCAGCCCCAGGGTCTCTGTGCCAGGGGCAATGGCTGCCAGCACCTCTGAGAGCCGCTGCCGAGCTCCACCAGCTGCCAGGGAATTCAGACTCCCAAAATGAGTCTGCATGCGCAATGTCTCACCCAGGGTCGTAAAACAAAGCAGTCTGACGGTTTTCCGATTGAGAGACAAGTCGCGGAGTGCTCTCTGTGCCGTCACGCAGTCGAGCTGTTCTCAAAAGCTGCCTTCTCCACAAGCCGGGAGACCCGGCAGCACCCAAGCTTCTGCGTGCCTGCCCACTGTCCAGTTTTCACCCCGTATGATAGTGGGTTCCCTGGACTTCGCCCAGAGCTGGAGAATCAATCCAGTGGGACGTCTTTGTCTCCCCGTTCGAGAAAACTGGCCGGTTTTCAGCCGCCCACCCTCTCCGCGGCACGCGCTCCAAACCTCTCTCCGTGCGAATCTTTCAACGCTGTTCGCCGCCGCTCCTCCTAGTCACAGTGTCTTATCTTCACTTTTATTTGTGGAATTTTCACTCGGCGAGCTTTCTGGTGATTCTGGAAGGTGTTTGTTCTTTCGCTAAGTTGTAGTATTAAAATTGCTGATTATGACGGCAAGATAGGTGTTTTACCTATGCCACCATCTTAGTTCTCCATGTATTTAAATTTGCCTCTTTCTTTTATGTGGGGGACCTCAAAGGCATCTACATTCCAGATGGCGATCCTGCTTCAGTACAACACGGAAGACGCTTACGCTGTGCAGCAGCTGACAGACAGCACTCAGATCAAAATGGTATTCTTTCCTTTCTCCCCTCCTTCGTCTTGTAGACATTGTGGGGAAGGTATGCATGATGGGCTTCAATTTGAAATAGATATTTGCCTACAAATATGCTCTTATTCCAGGGTTTTAATACACATTTTTTAAAAGTTTAATTTTTTTTTAATATATTTTTTTGATTTTTTACAGAGAGGGAGAGGGATAGTTAGAAACATCGATGAGAGAGAAACATCAGTCAGCCGCCTCCTGTAGGGGATGTGCCCAAAACCAAGGTACATGCCCTTGACTGGAATCGAACCTGGGACTCTTTAGTTTGCAGGCCAGTGCTCTATCCACTGAGCCAAACTGGTCAGGGCTAATTTTTTTTAATTTTTATGTTTATTTTGACTCAAGCCAAATTAACTCAGAAATAATAAGCTGGGGAGCAAGAGCTCAAATGCTTGGGAAAATAATAGTTTTGCAGCTTCTTTTATGCATTTGAAATTAAGGAAGGGACCAGATTAGAGAAAGCCAGGTGAAAATTGGATTACAGAACAGTCAAGATTATGTGCTCTCTTGAGGGTTAATAATCCCTTCCAAGGATATCGCTCTGGCATCTTAAAGGTGTGTTAACCTAGATGCACAAGTACAGTGGACAGGGCTGGCTTAAAACGTTGCACTAAAGTTATAGGCCTAGTGTGACTGCCCACCATGACCTAATCCTTTAGGAATTTATGACCAGACCACCTTGTGAGCTTACTGTCCATAGAACCTCTTTTAAACTCAGTATAACATGACAGACATGCACAAAATACATGACATAAATAAAAACAAATAATTTTTAAATAAATAATACATACATACAGTCATCATCCACAATGGCAAGTAGTTGTGCTTCTCCCTTTTTGTATTTGGATGCCCTTTTCCCCCTTTCTCTTCCCTGACTGCTGTGTGGAATTTCGCACATTATTGGATAGAAGTGGCCTCCTTGTTCCTGATTTTGGGGGCAAGTGTTAGCAGTTTCATTGTTAAGTGTAGTGTTAGTTGTGGGATTTTCTTATATGCCCTTCATTAGATTGCAGGAGTTCCTTTCTGTTCTTGGTTTGTTCAGTGTTTTTTATCATGAAAGAGTATTGGATTTTGTTAAAATGCTTTTCCTGCTCTGTTGAGGTAACTGGTTTATATTGAACCACTGTTCACTCTTGGGATAAATGCTGCATGGTTATGGATATAGTACCTTTTATATTCTGCTGGGTTTGGGGTGCTGGAATTTTCTTGCTGATTTTTGGCATCTATATTCATAAGGTGTGTTGGTTTGTTGTTTTCTTGCTACATTTTTGTCTGGCCTCGTACAATGGGAATGGTCCGAAATAGACCTTGAAATTCTAATGACACGTGAGAGTCTTTTCTCGTGTCTCCTCACGCCAGAAGGAGACAAGCCCGGGTGGAAGGCAGGTGCCCCAGACTTGGGAGGGCCTGCGCCCTGGTACTGCGTTCAGGTTGACACATCCTGCGATGACTCCATGCCAGGGTCTTGGCTAACGTTTAGTGGTGGAGCTGCCCCTCTGCCGCGGTGGGGTGCGGGGGTGGAGGGTGGGGAGAAGGCTGCTCTGGCTGCTCTCCTCCTGTCCACGGGGGACACTCAGTCAGATTTGGCTCACGATGTGAACCTGTTACGCCTGCTCCACACGGAAGCCGTGTTCTGGTGCTGCTCTGGGATTCCAGGCATGTGACTAGCCTTAGAGGCGTCACTTTGACAGCGTAGCCCCATGCCCTCTGACCAGGTGGTGCCCAGGAAGATCAGGGCAGGCCCTTTCTGTCCGTGCATGGTGGGAAGGGGGAGGTGTGTAGGAGTCTGAGTTACAGTGCAGGTCGGCTGTCCTGCATCTTATTTCAGGGGAGCATGAAGCCGTGAAGCTGAGGATGAAGCGGCCAGCCAACCACTGTTCATAGTCGAGGAGACGGCCCCGGGGCCACACGTGCTTAGAGGCTGGTGGACAGCAGGTTGTGCCCTGTGTCTGTGGGCAGTGTCCTTCCTGCCCTGCTGGAATGCTCCGGTGTTTCTTTCCAGGCATCAGTGTCCAGGAGGAACTGCTGTTATTTAAGTTGACAGGTTCTTGTTGGGTTAAGGAATCAGTTGTGTGGTCTCTGGTAGTTAAGTATAAAAGAATCATCAGTTTTTATCATTGGGTCATCAAGCCTAAAAAGGTGTCACTTTTAGACATAGGTGCTGGGGGATGCAGTGGCTTTAGGGAAACTCCAAAAGCACCATCTCCCTTTTCCCTCTGAGCACAGGTGACTGTGACTCTTGTGTATGTATGGCTTTTATTGCGAAGAAAAATGTATTTTTAAGTTACCCCTTTCTCTCTAATTGCAGGACATTTTGGCACAAGTCCTACAGATTTTATTGAAGTCGAAGTTATTGGTATGTTTCTGCACTTTTAAATGTTAAGCTAGAAAAAGCCTTTTTTTGAGATTATGTAGTAACAGCTGTTTTCTTGTAGGTCTTAGAAGATGAAAATGCAAATGTTGATGAGGTGGAATTGAAGCCAGATACCTTAATAAAATTATATCTTGGTTATAAAAAGTAAGGAAATCTGCTTAGTACATGGTCCTAGACCACAAGCCTGGTCCCCTGACCCCCAGCACATTAACTGCTGTCACTATCGATGGGGGTGAGGGGCAGGGGAGGAGCTCAGTGGGGCTAGATGGGCAGGGGTGGGAGTTTGATGTCATTTGATGATTCCAGGTGTTTCTCCAACTCGTTTTAGTTTTTTGTTTTTCATTTGGCAAATAAATCTCCTTGAATAATAGCTCGTTTTCAAGTTTGGACCTTTGTGTCCAAGTGTCCTGATTTCATTTCTCCAGACACAGTTGGGAGAACAGGTGAAGGAACTGAATACCTGGGGTACAGGTATCCCGTGACCGATGGTAGAGCTGCTCGGTGTTTGGTTAGGGGCCTGTTTGCAGAGCTCAGGGTGGGAGCTGCCAGGTCACCTCTCAGCCCCTGTCTGGGGAGCGGTTGGAAAGAGACAGGAACCTGGACTGCCTGCCTTTTCAAATAGTGCTTGTTTCCTCGATTTTCTTGACAGTAAGAAATTAAGGGTTAACATCAATGTGCCAATGAAAACCGAACAGAAGCAGGAACAAGAAACTACACACAAAAATATTGAAGAGGACCGAAAACTGCTGATCCAGGTGACTGCTGCACACACCTTGGTGGTCTCTCCGGGGGCTGTGGCTTGTAGGTAGCTTCCGGGTGACAGATGGTTCTGGGTGGGGTCAGTGAAATACCAGCAAGTTAATATGCTGGATTTGAATAGGACGGAAGACTTTTTAAATGGAGGGGTTATGCAGCTTCTGTGGCTTGAAGACTGAGTTTTCTCATTTTTTAAATGATTTTAAAGTTGAATTAAGTTACTATAATTGCTCACACGACCAAATGTAGGCAGACAGAAGTCCCTGCCAGCTCACCTGCAGTGTTTGCCTCACGTCAGGCCCGGGCCCGTCCCAGGCCCAGACACAGCTTCTGCTGCCTCCTTGCTCGTTGGCCTCAGTTCTGAGGCCGAGTTGGCGTTTTCCCTGCTCTGTTCTGCAGGCGGCGATTGTGAGGATCATGAAGATGCGGAAGGTCCTGAAGCACCAGCAACTGCTCGGGGAGGTGCTCACGCAGCTGTCCTCACGGTTCAAGCCTCGGGTCCCGGTCATCAAGGTACAAGAATTGCATAATTGAGGCAGTCGGTTTAGAAAAGATGGGACTAAGAACAGGTCATTGAGTGTTTCCTGCAGAAGGAACTTGGTTATTCATATGCCGACTTCTCTAAAGGAAAATGGGCTTAATTTTTAAATTTCCGTTGGAATGCAGAGGTCTGACAAGTGCTCAGCTAGCTGGTTGTGCCACCACCACCAGTTCGAGTGAGGCAGTGACTGGCCCGCCAGAGCCCCACAAGCTCGCCATCCACACTGCTAACGCCAGCACTGAGCTCTAGAATGGGGTTCCCACTGTCCTGTGTCCCCATCACATTCGGGAGACTCCATCTCTGGTGTAGCATATCAGTTGTGTGTTAATCTGTTGCTGTGGGGGCTCCTATGTGAGCACCATTCAGCTCATTTCTGGCTGGGCTGTTTAAAATAAAATAGGAAGGACAACCAGTACAGATGGCAGGTGACAGGCGACTCCCAACACCTAGGGGGCCCAGGATGGCTCCTGGGGTTGCATTCAGAGCCAGCCCAGGAGCCAGTTTGTTCAGAGCATCCCATGACCTGTTCCCAACTGGCTTCTGTAGCACCTGACCCAGTTCAGCTATGGGGATGCGTGGCTTCTGGGCTGACGCTGAGGGGACTCCATTCGGGAAGGCAAGGGCTTGGCCACACACCGGAGGGATATGCAGGTGACTATGCTCCCTGCTGAGCTGAGAGATGGGGGATCCATGGTGAAGGTGCCGGTCACTGTTCTAATCAATGTGTTTTTCTTCACTACTTCTTCCTTTTTTAAACAACACCCAGAAATGCATTGACATTCTGATCGAGAAAGAATATTTGGAGCGAGTTGATGGTGAAAAGGACACCTACAGTTACTTGGCTTAACCCTTGTAGAGGGTCTGACTGTGCCACCGCGGCCAACGCTCCTGGTGGGCAGGATGACGACCAGTTCCTAGCAGCCGCCTGCACCGCCGGCCTCCCTTTTTAACTGAGACCAAGACTCCCATCAGCCGATCTCAGATGTACATCAGAACTGCTCAGGATCGATACATTTCAAGTCTGTAAATATGGACACCGACGCCATTTAACCTAATTTAAGAACAGAGGGGAATGAACCGTCATGTGAGGGCTGCATGCTACTGCATCTAGATCAATACATCAGCTGCGTGCTACCAGCTGCCTCTGACTCGGCAGCACTGAGTGTCGGCCACACTGAGAGGAGTCTGAATGGACCTGCGTGTAATCTGCTCTGAAAACCATTTGTATAGTGTGTTTCATTTTTTAATGTGTGAAATAAAGAAAATTAAAGGATTTCTGTACAAGTTGCATTTGGTTTTGTTTTCAGTTTTACTATTTTCTACATGTGAGAGATGATTGTGCAAACTCCTATCCCCAGTGATATAGGCTACATTCTCTAAATCGTAGCATTTTAAGCCCTCGAGCCCTCTTGTAACTTGTTTTAAACATGGATGCTCATTTCTGTGACTTCTTCCGGTGACGCGTGGCCTCTGAGACTAAATCCATCCGCCCCCTGTAAGGATGGAGGGACTAATCCTGACCACCTGACCTGGGTTGAGGAGAGGGAACTTGTCACAGTGAACAGACGAGCTGGGAGTGATGCGCAGCCGGCGAGCAGTGTCAGACCTGGAGGTATGTTAAAGCCCGGCGGCTCCTCCATTCTGGTCCGATCCAGTTGTTAAAATGTAAGAAGCCATGGCTCCAAATGAACTTGGGCTGCTCCTGGGAAAATTCCCAAGATCCCAGCAAAAAAAAAGGGGGGGGGGGGAGAGTCCTCTCTGTCTCTGACTGAGGATCCCCTGACAGGACCAGAGACCAGCTATGCACAGGACTTAGTTCCTTTGTTCTTTGTCCACAGTCGGTCCCACGGTTGACTCGTCCCTTTCGCTCCTGACCAGAGGACAGAAAGAACGGGGAAGTGGCAGCAAGACCCTGGGCACGGCTGGCTCTGCTGCTCGGCTTGGGTAGGTTTGTTTTCTTCCTGAACGTCACAGGTTTCTTAAGGATGTGAGGACCTGAACATACCAGAGTAGAACTATAATGGGGTTGGCTAAAAATGTGGAAGGCGTAGCCAAAGGAATATGCAAAAGTAAAGTTCTTCTTAGAATAACCTAGCACATTCAGGTTAGTTTTAAAAGTTACAGGTTATGAAAAGTAATAGTAATAAGACTAAGCATTTATATAATGGTTTCCACATTTTAGTGTCTTTTTCAGGTGATTCCCAGTATAAACCAGGACCAGCCAGGGGACGTGCTCCTCCTATCCCCCATCCTAAAGATCTAGGCCCGATGTCCACTTGGGAACCAAGCCCAAAGCTGTTACTTTGCTGGCCTCTGGGGGGGCACACCCAGCAGTCTTTCAGAACCTGCTTTAAATCCCATTGCTGGTGTGTCTTGAGTTCCTCCAGGATCAAGAGTGACCTGGGGTGAGTACCTTGGCTAAGAATAGGAAGCAAAGGAACAGTGGTGGTAGATGAAGTGTTTACCCCACATCCTCGGATTCCATACCTGTACCTGCGCCCTCACGTTAGGTAAATGGGAAGGGGTGGGGGGGAGTGACTTTTTTCCACTTTATTCCCCAAACCATATCCTCACCTAACAAGGATGGCCAGGAGCCTCCAAACACAAACCAGAGAATTCCCTTATCTGCCAACCTGCTAACTGGAAAAAAAGACACTGAGGCATGTGCTTTCAGGTTAACTTACCACATTTTCCAGCATGTAAGACGACTTTTTAAGCCAGGAAAATCTTCTCAAAAGTCGGGGGTTGTCTTATATGTTGGGTGCAAAAATATCATAGCTTGCAGTTATGATGGGCATTGTTAACTCGACAGGGACTTGCCCTGCACTTGCTCTCTTGTGTGTGATCTTCCTCCTATCATCATCAGTTCCAATTCGGTTGACAGCTTAGAAAACAAACAGCATGGCAGCTCCCATGGGTTTATTGTCTGTCTTATCCTTCCTTTCAGCTTTAGTGATTTAAGGAAAAGTTCAATCCACTTGCACTGTTTTGTGTTTACATGTTTGATGACAAACAGCCTTATGTTTATAAGCGACGGTTTTCCTGCTAAGTACATGTCATAAGCATTCGAGTTAAAATTGCCATTATTGAAATCAAATCTGTTGTTTTTTTTGTTTTGTTTTGTTTTTTGGTGTGCGTTGGGAGAGGGGCAGTCTTATGCGACAAGTAGATCCCAAACTCTGTACTTTAACTGGAAAAGTTGGGGGTCATCTCATACGCCCACTTGTCTTATATGCCGGAAAATACGGTACATGGAAATCTCAACCTGCTGGCAGGCAAAGGCCCAGCCAGGTGTTCTGAAAACCCTCTCGTGAGAGTCCCTACAGGTGTGCCAGGCTGTCTGTGCCTGGGTCCTGCAGCCCGAGGACACCACCCTCTCTCCTAGGGGGAGACCGTGCAAGGCAGGACCTTTCCAGAGCTGGTCTGCAAGGGCCAGAGGACCTGGGTTGGGCTGTTGCCAAACATGCCTGCACAGCCATAAACTGCTGGCAGATCCCTTGGCAGTGCCTCTGAGGAAGCAGCCAGCTCGCTAGAGTACAGGCTTAGTAACTTGGGGGGGGGGGGGGGGGGGGTGAGACACAGTTGATTCAGTAATGAAGCACCTAAATTTAAAGGATTTTTATTGACTAAGCACTTTTATGACCAACCTCCTTGCTGAATGTTGGTATCTAATTTCTTAGAAAAACAAGATTTTACCACATACAGGTGAAAACTCAGATGTGCTGCCTTGTTTGAGCTGAATCCCACTTTTCTTCCAGGAATCACAGTAACTTCACAGATGGTGGTTTGATTTTACACACCTAGATCTCATCTTTCCCGTTATCCAGTGGCAGACCAAGTGACAGTTGTCAAGGTGAGATTTGTTTTAAGCCACTGTTCATACTTGATGTGCTGACCCTCACAGGCTGTTTCTGACAAGGGGCTGAGGGAATAGCAAGCATGTGTTTCAGCTAACCCAACAGGAGCCCAACTTTCAACAAAATACTTAGGTTCTCTCAAAAAGTTCATGAATTTGGTCCTGGCTAGCATGGTTCAGTGGTTAGAGTATCAGCCCATGCACCAAAGGGTCACAGGTTCAATTCCCCATTAAAGGCCATGTACATGGGTTGCAGGTTCGATGCCTGGTTGGGATTCACACGGGAAGCAACCAATCCACATCTCTCTCTCATATCAATCCCCCCCCCCCCCCGCCTTTCTACTCTAAAATCAATGGGGAAAAGATCCTCATGTGGAGTTCAGACCCTTCTTGATGACCCATCTACATAATACAACTTTTGCAGGGTGGGGGCAGCTGTTAAATACCTGGGCACAGGTGGAATTGAGATGGATGTATCCACTGAATGGATATAGGGGAGGCTGGAGGCCAAATGAACCAAACAATATTGAAAAGTAAGCAGCGGTTTCTGGGTAGACTATTTTAGAGGTCTACAGTAATGGGGATAAGCGTACTGTTGTTTATCACTGTGCGCCTCACCCCCCCAACCCGTGCATAAACAAAATCTGAAGCTGACCAACTCTGTTAGACGCCCATTACCCCCCCATGGGCTGTAGTGAACAAGTGAGAACATCAGTCCTCAGGAAGGCTCCAAAAGCTTGCTGTGTATGAAGAATTCAGTGAGCAGAACCTCCCTGGACTCAAGGCTCCACCACCCAGTTGTTTGCACTTGGGGATGGGTTGGGAGGTGTGAACAATGGGAAAGTGTTGACTAGAATGAGACCCCTGTTGATAGATTCCACTGGGAGAGCAATCTTGGGGTGTCTCCTGAGCAGGCAGGCTCATGTGTGCTAGTGTACAAATGGGCTGCACTCATGCTGAGTGCCCAGGCTGGAGCATAGGCACCCAAGGCAAGCCTGAGAGCTTTCCTAAGTGACTCCATCAGCAACAGCCAAATGAGCACGTGGCACTGTTTCCTGGAGGGAGTTGAGCGTGGCAGGGCAGAGCTAACGGTAACCCATAGAAGAGCATGTAAAGTCAGATCTTTTCGCGGCCAAAGCTAACTGGCAAATTAACTTTATTTTAGGACTCTTGTTGCGATAGCTTGCGCACTGATGCAATAGAAACCAGTCTTGTCAGTGTTTGCATAATTAGTTAAGTTTTAAATTAGCTTCGCATTATAAATCAGTAATTTTATCTAACTTTAGAAAGGACCAACTACACAGACTGACTGGAGCTGTTTTTAGTCGCCCAGAGTATTGGTCAGTGTATCTTGGGAGGGTGCTGGGATGCTATCACTGGCCTCAAGGTTTCCTTGAAACTAGTTTGATTAGAGTCTCCTCTTTCGTGGGTGGGTAAGGCATCTTGTTGACACTGCTGCATTTCTGAAGGACTGTCTAAAGGACCTTCGAGCAAAACAAGTTCTTGGAACTTACCTAAGCTAACACTGTCATTAGAGGTAGCTCTCCAGACCACCCGGCTGACTGGGATAAGCGCCCCTTTCCCCTACCTCAGGATGCAAGTAGTGCTTATTACATATAACTAGGCAAAGTATATACAATGTTATTTATACTAATAAAAGGGTAATATGCTAATTAAGACTGAACATCTTCTGGACGACCTTCCAGATGTCCCTTCTGGACAAAGCCATGTTGGCGGGGCCAAGGCAGAGGAGGTTAGAGGCAATTGAGCAGTTAGGGGAATCACGCTGACAGGCAGGTGAGTAGTTAGGAGCCAGAGGTCCCAGATTGGAGAGAGTATAGGCCAAGCTGAGGCGACCCTCTTCCCATGCACAAATCTAGTATGTAGGCAATAAAGTCATGTTTCTATTACATTTATACAGGAGTGGGACAAAGGTAGATTCATACAGTTTTAAACTTTTCTGTACTCACAACTATAAACCTACTTTTGCCCACCCCTATATTTAATGTTATAACTAAGAAAATTAATGCTACTTGACAAAACCAAAGGTGTCAAATGTGAGAGTTTTCTTCCCCTTGGATGCAGTTCTTTTCTAAAATCAGCTGAAGCTCCCTGATAGATGCCAACAGTGGGGAGAAGTTCAAGTATTATTTATTCAAAGTTGAAAAATGTACCATACTGCATTATTGCAAAAACTTACTGGTACAAAACACTTTGCAGCTGGTGAGAAGGCATAAAAAGTTGACGTCTAAACTCATTACTATAAATTATTGTTACAGTACATTGCAAATTCAGAATTTCAAACTGCATTCTCTTTTTCTAAATTGCCCACAGTACTCGAGGTTCCTGAAGCTAAGGCAGCTGTTTGGAGGAGGCGGGGAGGTAGCGGACGTCAGGGGATCTCCATCTCGCGTTCGATGCCCACGTACTTCAGGGCGTCGGCCTGGCTGTATCTGAAACGGCAGGAGACAGGCATGACCGCGGCCCTCCGAGGGGAGCGTGAACACAGCCACCCACTTACTTCAGTGGGTGCAGAGAAAGGCACACACATCCAGTGACACCCAGCTGCGCCTCATTCACCGCGTCCTCCCACTCCAGCACAGTGTGTCCTCGGGCGCTGTCCCACCTGCTTTGGGTCGTACCTTCAAAGTGACAACACACGGGCCCTGGTTTATGACAACTCAGGACTCAAAGACGGAACTTCTGACTGGGACGTACATTCAGCCACAGGATTGAACTAGACAGTCGCCTGACTAATTCAGTAAAGTTTTCAATAGCTTGTCAGTTTATCCCACAGAGCCAACAGTGTAAACGGCCAACCCGATGCCAGACCTGTGAACACCATCTGAGGGTGAGCAGGTAGGTTATCGGCCAATCGTCCTCCAGCACTGAACCATTTAAGACACCCCGAGCATATCCTAAAGGACAGCAATGCTTTGCATAACGATCACACCCGCTTCTACCAGCAAGGTGAGAAAAATGGGGCTGTCTACATTCTTTTCATTCTGTCTTTAAAATAACCAGCGCTACTTCCCACCAACACCCAAGGCAGAGTGACCTAGGATTAGACGCTCCAACAACAGAAGACCCAGCGAGAGCAGAGCCAGCCTTTGTCCAGGAGAAAGCCCCGAGGTCACCCTAGAAATGCAGTTACTCACCTGTAATCAAAAAACAGCTCCTCACCAGTCTGGATGGCTCTCTTCGCAAAGATCCCTATCCTGTGATCACCATTCACCATCATGACTAGAGAGAGACACACGCTGGCGTCAGCGAGGGGAGGGACAGTCGCCCAGGGAACCTGTCCAGGCCGTGCATCACTGTCACGGGGGGTCCTGACTCAGGACAGGAATTCCGACTCCAGAGGCACCTACCTTTTGCATAGCAGTTTGGATTGACTGAATGATTTGCAAAACGAATTTTGTTACCCTTACGGGTTGCATCCACCACAAAATCTAAAGAAAAAATAAGCACAATGCAGTGAACAATTCTAGTTTTAGATCAATAAACACAAAGTTCCTATGATTCTGGAAATACAGTTGGTTACAAAAGCAAGTAAATCATTCAGCCAACTTCATCCAAATGACATTTGCAAGAAAAAGCTGTTCTAGGTAAAATAAATGGATAATTCAGGAGAGTTGTCTCTCAAATGCTATCACCTAACTATAAATAGATATTACTAAGCAAAACATTACAAAAAAAAAAAAAGGAATTTAAACTCTTCTCAACCTTAAGGATAAGCACTTTTATATCTAAAATAACTTTCATTCTGTTTGGGGGAACCTGTTCATTGCAAAATCTATTTCCCTCTCTTTCAACGAAGGTTTCTCAGAAGGATTTAGACACTATGCACCCGCGTTTCCTCACAGGCTCCCTCACCTCCCAGGAAAGCAGCACCGTTTAGCTGCTCAGTCTCTTGAGTGCACCCAGGAAATGTTGGAGAGGCTTTGAAATTCAGTCCCCTCCCAGGTCAGAGGCACTAACTGGAGGAAGGTGTCCAGCTGACTCAACATTCTGGGATGTCCCACAAGCCAATGTCTTGCATAGGTCAGAGATCCCGAGACGCTGCCCTTGAACATGACCCACTTCTCCCCACGAGTGATGGCAGCAACCCATTTTTAAGTTTCTGCCAGGGCATGAGAAACACCAGCTCAGAATATGAATGATGGGGCTCCCAAGTGCCACCCATAAACTGAGTGTTCTGACTCCTAAACATACCGTTATTCAAGTTGAAGAGAAAGCTGCACATGTATTTATCATACACTTTGCCTCTTCTGTCAGCTTCATCTTGAGAAATTATCTTAAGAAGAAAGACAGTATTAGATTAGGGGCCAAACCACACCACACAAGCTCATCGAGAGATTTGGAGACCTGGCCGCTTTGGGTCAGCGGTTAGAGCATCGGACTGAAGGGTTGCGGGTTTGATTCCCCGTCGAGGGCATGTACTTCAGTTGTAAATTCCCCAGCCCTGGTAGGGGCGAGTGCGGAAGGCAACCAATGTGTCTGTCTTCCTCCCACTCTCTAAATATTGATGGGAAGAATGTCCTTGGGTGAGGATTAAAAAAAGAGAACCGGACCTTCTTGAGGAAATGCAATAAAGGGTCAGTAGGGCCACTTTCTTCAGTCTGCATTGCTAGAACAATGGACTTGAAGGACTTCAACTCAGAAATATTTCCACATCCAATTACTCTTGTTCTACAAATCTTTCTACTGAATGAAAAACTCAAGGTGGGCTGATTCCTAACTCAAGCTAGCCCTATGGCTTTCCCCTAACTCTGTAAAAAGGTGTAAAAGATTAATGACATTCATTTTTATTTTTTTAATATATCTTATTGATTTTTTACAGAGAGGAAGGGAGAGGGATAGAAAGTCAGAAACATCAATGAGGGAGAAATATCTTGCACACTCCCTACTGTGATGTGCCCGCAGCGAAGGCACATGCCCTTGACCGGAATCGAACCCAGGACCTTTCAGTCCGCAGGCCGACGCTCTATCCACTGAGCCAAACCAGTTTTGGCGATGACATTCATTTTTAAGCCCTTAATAACAAGGCTGTGGATTATGTAGGACAAATCGTAAACCTGTTCTTCCCCATTTGTCTCCAGATAAAGACTAAATGTGACTAGGACTAAAACAGCCCAGTTGCCAAAAAAAGCATTTTGTGTTCATTCATTTCTGGTCATGCCCAGTGATAATCTAAAAGTTGCTACATAGCAAGCCCGGAGCTGGATAGCTCTGGCCTTACCTCTCCACAGTATTCCGAGATGAATTCATTTTTCTGTACAGGATCTTTGATGAAAATCCCCCAGCCAGCCACATCAGATGGTGCCAGCAATAAATGCTAGAGAATAAAGCAACAGTCATTTAATCAGGAGAGCAAAGTGGACTGTTGACAAGATCCCAGGGTGAATCCCTGTAAATCCTCTGGCCCCTTATAGCCACCAAGTACCCTGAATTAAGAGCCTGTGATGAGAAGTAAACTTCCCCACTTTTGCCAAAGGGGCTGACAAGCTGCAGTGCTTTCAGTTATTTGTAAATGAAGTACAGAATGTAAGATCTACCTCCCAGAAAATATCAACTAACCATCCTTCAACAAGGTATCTACAACAGCTGCCCTTGCACTTCCTATCATTTTGTCAGCACTTAATGTTTCACTTTAATGTGCATTTCATACAAGGACATCAAACCCTCCTCTCCTCAGTGACCCCTCTTTTATTCCTACCAAAACCAAAGCTCAGCTGTTCCTCCCACAGCAGCTCCTCACAAGAGCATGGAGAAATGCCAGGAGGTGGTGCCACTACCTCATCAGCTCAGCATTCTGTTCTTAGCAGATGCCCAATGACGAGCAGGGCCAATTCTAGTTAGAGTATGTCTGAGAACAAATCCTCACTTTCCACCGAGGTTCATTATGCTTTCATCCCAAATTTCCTTTAAAAAGGCCCCCTACCTAATCACCCAAGCTATTCCTATTCTAATCCAGCCTAGATTCACCTATCAGGGAAATTTCCCAAAACCTCCCAGATCAAAAACTAAATTAGCTAAATAACATTGTTAAGTAAATGAAACCCAGTTGGTAAGAAAGTATCTACATAGTTTTCTACTTTCAGAGTTAAACCGAAGGAGTTTATACTATTTCAGATAGGGTTCAACTTGGGTCTACCATGGGAAACAGTAGAGAATCACTGTGACAGAATGATCTCAATGGATAGGAACTACCCAGAGAAAAGCCTTCTAAACACTTGGGAACATGAGAGCCAAAAAATAAGGCACTGCCAGAACAGGAACTCCTGGTAGAAGGGGGCGGGGCTATGAGCAGTGCAGTAGGGTGATCTAATTCATGTGACCCAAGGTGAAGGTCAACAGTGGGGCTTGAGGTTCCTGCTCCTTTCAAGTCCTCAAACTTGGAGATTCACAACCAACAAATGGGTTCATAAGGGTACTCCCTCATGGAGTTATGAGGACTAATGAGTAATGCACAGGGCACTTAGCCAAGTGCCTACTATATCTTAAATAATAAATGCCAACTATTATAATAAAAATGATTAATTGAATAAACGCATCACCGACTCCAAAAAAATAATAATAATAAGACACTGACCTTCTCTAGTATACATTGTTGCTTTCCTTTGGTTGGACATGAAGGTCATGGTTGCTACAATTAAAAATCACCTGCATGCACGTCCCAGATATGTAATTCCTGACATGATGTTTTCAAGGTTATTAAAAGAACACAGTCTGCAAAAACTACTGTGGGAAATTTTATCTCTCGTTCTCCACAAAAGGAAAATTGGCTACTATTTGAATGAATGGGTCTCTATATTCTGATAGGAATGCCATTTATTTGCAGTAAGGAGAATAGATAAATGACTAATTCTATTCACTAAACTTAAAAAATTCAAATCATCTACGAAACAACTAGAAAAACCCTTATTCCAAACCTGAAACCATTCACAGCTGGTTCCTACTATGCTACAGAGGTGGGTGGGAGTGGCTACCCAAGGAGAAACCCAGGCTCTCCCCATCAGCTGTGTCATTCATTCAGTGGTCACTTTTTAGCCCCGACTAAAGGGAGTGAGACCGCTGGCCTTGCCCTGCCATGTTCCTCATCCCTTGCCGCACCTTCTTAGAGCCCCGCTGGATGCTGCAGTTCTTGCAGGACACGTTCTTGCTGTCCCAGTGGTCAGCAGCCCCACACGTCAGACACAGGTCGGGGTCGCACTCCCGGACGGCCAGGTAGCAGGGGCACTGCTTGGTGTTGCACTGTGCTTTGCAGCGGCAGCCAGGAAAGCGGTTCTGACCTGCAGAGACAGGCACCGTCGTGGACTCATGGAACCCTCACAGCAGCCTCCCTATCCTGCTGCACAGATGAGGAGAGACTTCCTGTGTAGCCGAGCTTCATGTGCCGCTTCCGTCAGTAATGAGTCTCACCACCCTTACGACAAGTTCGTTTATTCTGAAAACTGAACCACCCCAACTCTGACAATTTCTGGTTCCCAGAAAGTATCTGGGCAGCTATTTCTATTCCCCTTACATTCTGTGCCAACGTTACTATGATTAAGTTTAAATCACCAGAAACAAACAGCTCCTTTCGTCCCATTAGCCTGAACACTGGCTGGACACTGACTCTGCAAGAGCCGCCATGTTGTGTCGACTTCAGTTACTATTTTTTTGCAGGTTGTGGGCTGCACATAGCTGACCAAAGGCCCACTTAATTCTCATGCAATTGCATCAAAGCAACAAATACTTACACTCTGAACTACACTGACAAAACTTTTCACAAAAATTCTGTGCTATCACACAAGGGCACGAACTGTCACAAGGCTGCCGTGGATGGTCACAGGGTTGGTAGTTGTAAACGTGGTTAGAGGAGCCGTCTGCATCAAGACAACGGCATGCAAGTCAATCAGAGGTGGGAGATGATCACACACAAGGAACAAGAACACATTCTTCCCGTTACCTTGGAGCTTAGCAGGTTTCCCCTACCTCATACATATTCCTGTCTACAAAACGAAAGCCGAAAGCACCCCCCTCCCCCATCGCAGGTCCCCAGGGTGCGGCTCCTTTACCCACCTGCACAACTCGCCTTCACTGCACAAGACTGGCAATAAAATCAACAGACATCTTCCATTTAATTTAGCTTAATGTACATAAGTCAATTATATAGAAGTATTATAAGCTCTAACCTAGTTACTATTCTGAAACAAATAAGCATTTTTAAGTTGAATGAATAGATGCCTACCTTTTTTCAGCTGAATCTTTCTGCAGTGTGCAGCCCACAACCTGCAAAACAAGAAGAAAACAGTCTTCTCCAGAAAGCTAGGAAGAATTGTCAGCACAAATCCCACAAAACCTCCTTGAACAGGTCTATCTGCCATGTACAGAGCAATGCCTTAAATCCAAGTGACTATGAAAGATGCGTTGCATTTGTGGTGACTGGGAAACTGACCAAGAGCCCCGATGGGTGCGCTTTACAAGGTCACCTAGTCAGGACTGAGGGTGGCCACGCCTTCCTGTGCAGGTTCCATTTCCCTACTGGTTCATTCTAATGTGGATGATACTGGTACGTCTTTAACCACTCAGTTGAGTTTCATGGTCAGAAATAATTCAACCAAAAAATTCAGAATTACCTACTAAAGCCTGAGTTCTGTTGGAAAACACCTAAGTTCTTTCAGTTCTAAATTTAAAAAAATGGATCAGCAAGTACACACGTTTCTAGATGCTCCCTTACCCAACACCCAACTGCAGAAAAACTGGGAGAAGAGATTAAAACTGACAGTCCAGCCACCATTTGTAAGGGTTTGTAAGGGCTCTCCACTTACAAACCAAGTCACCCATCACTCAACTGCCACAGGCCTTGGGGGAAGGTAATGTGGCTCCTCAAATATAAACCAGTGCAGAACTCATACATCACACTCACGCTCAGGGAAACATCTTAGAACAAACTAAATGTTCGCTTAGCCTTTACTGCAGAAGTTACTAGGTTTGTCTCAACCAAAAGCAGCAGAGAAAGCATAATTTTTGTGACTTTTAACACACCAAATCTACTGACACTGCTGTATTCTTACAAAAGAACATCAACTGCTCGTGGAAACAAGACTCCACAGGGCTACTTTTGAGGCAGCTTCAGTTTCTTTCTTAACGGGCCAAGTAGAGGCTGGCCAACGCCTTTGGGCACACCTGACCTACAGCGTCCCGGTGGCATCTCAGAATGGCTGCAAGTGGACTTACCGGTGTTTCCTCTTCTTCTTCCTTGGAGGAGTATCGACATCTTCAGCGGGAACTGGTGCGATGATGCTGGACTCTTTGACCCGAAACTCATACACCTGGACAAAAGGCACAGCTGTGAGGATCGTAGTGGTAAGCAAACTTACACATTCTTATACTAATTAAGTCAGAAACATGTCTCTTCTGTGACACTGCTTAAGTGCTGGGGGCAACAGAGAGAAAGCAAGATGTCTCAGCCCTCATGCAGGGACAGCAGCTGTGCTTACATTATTATGATCAATGGTCCCAAAGCTTAATCTAAATTCTCACTGGCTTTTTAAGTCCATTGTCACCTAACCTGAAATATCTAGTTGGAAGAATAATTTTCTCTCAGTTCCCTCTCAGTGGGAAAACAAAAAACAAAAAAATGTACCTTTCAGAAGATGCACATCAGGTTAATAATTGAGACTATTCTTACATTTGCACAAGGATTACATATTTCCCCCCCTCTCTGAAAGTCTTTATTGATCAGTGTACTTGCCTGTCTACATGTTTTGGTCCCAATTAACCTGGCAATGGCGCAGAAGTTGTCGTAGTAGGTGCCGATGAGGACCCGGAACATGGAGGCCTCGGCCCCGCTCCACTCCACATTCTCCGGGGGCTCGCTGTTCGGTTTCATCTTTATTGGGGTTTGACACCGAGAATTGGCTTCTACAAACCAAAGTTAAGCATTGGTCAGGAAATGACAACTGCAGAACAGAGTATCAAGAAGTAAAACTCGGGGTACGCTTAAGAAAAAAGCAGGAAGTGAATCATGTTTGAAGACAAACTGAGGTAGAAAGTGTCACTAAACTTTTTCCCACAGAACTAGGAGCCTAGGCTCCTTCCATGACAAAGGCAAATGGGGCTGTTCTGTTATCTGTGGGTAGGTCACAGGGTAGGACACCTACAGCCCAGTGAGGAAAATAACCAAAATGACCACAGAACATGAAGGACATTAAGCCGAGTGACATGAGCCCCACCCTGGAGGAAATGGCACACTGGAAACAGATGAACCTCAAAAACTCAGTGACCAGACAGCAAACATGGTAGGCGGGCCAGCGGCAGAGGACAGCAACAAGAACACGCTGTGCATCATTCCTTGGGAGTGCCCCGGCCTTAGATTTCTCATTTTATTGAAAACTAACCAACTAGGAAAATATTCACTATAGCACATGCCCTTACTCTCCACAATGTGGACCTTTCAGAGCAGTGGTAAAGCCAGCTGTCAGGTCCCTACCAGAGGAACTCGAAGTTTCATCTTTTTTCTCCTCCTCTTCTTTATCATTGTTCTCTCCGCCTGTCTCGGCCCCAGCCTCCCGATCACTGTCCGTGTCCTTTGACTCCAGCACGTTAATGGTGGGGGTGCTGGGCCTGCTACTGTTGTTGGGAAGCCTCCCTCGTCTGCGACCTCCTGGGCGTTTGGGGGGCGTCTTGATCCGCTCAGCAGTGAGGGCGGCAGCGAACTCCTTTGCTCCCTCCTATGAAGTGAAACATGGAAGAGATATCAAGGTCAAGTTCCACAACTCATTCCGCTGAAGGAGAAAACAAAAGAGTGGATAAGCAAAGTAATCAAGAAACTTAACACAATATCCACTTTCCACAAATAGTTGCATCTCTAAATATGCTTGTTTCCTACTTCTAATAGTGTGGAAATTTCAGAAAGACAGAAATGGGTTCTGTATATTGCTAGAGTGGTATGAAATCAGGCAAGACAGTTCTATATTTGTGAAATGCATTCTCTGGTTAGTAAATATAAAATATATTTTACATATTATAATTTCTTTAAAAGTGAAATTTTATGAGGAAAATCATATACTTCCTGTTCATCTGAAGTCAAACTCTCCTAATCTGGCTGGGGTTTCTAAGATAGTACATGCTTCTATGGTCATGATTAAAATACACAAGAATACAAAACACAAACATGCTGGACTTTGTCATTTCCTGCTTTACTGTTACAGCATCCCATTTTTTCCTGTGAGGAATACACAGCCACAGGAAGACACTTGAGGATCAAGGCTGTGAGGGTCACATTCTGTATTACAAAGTGCAACATCCAGTCTCAGAAAGTATAAAACAATGGTGAAAGCACTGACTATAGAGAGACCAGAGAAACATTTCAGATGAGCCAAATAAATTCTGCCTTGAAAAGAATATATAAAATAGTGCTCAAGAATCCCATTTTTAGTGGCAATAGAAGGGAGAAGTTTGAGAGCAGCCAACAGTTTTATACTTCATTCTACAAAAACCAAATTGCTTAAAAATAGGATACCTTCTGCAGGTGCCATTCAATGAATCTTCTGTCCAAAATCCAACAGGCAATATATACCCACTTAGTTCCTAGGTAGGAGTGGCTTGGTTCAAAGAGGGGAAATGGTAAAAATAAGATAGTACCCGTAAAAAAAAACAACTTTTCTACCTCACTATTTCCCTAAACCTTTACCTTTTCTCCATTTTTTTTTTCTTTTAATACTCTGTGGGCCCTATAATATAGCTTAAACAACGGGTCTAAAACTCAAAGAAAAGCTATGGCTCTGAGAAAGGCTTAGGACAACTATGTGTGACTATCCAGTTCCTGGGGTTGGGTGGGCGACCTGGGCTGCACACCCTCATAAACTCTGAAAAGTGTAATGTTAAGTGTCCTAAATCTTAAAGACCTTGAATTGTAGCTGAAGAGATTAACACATACACAAAGACTAATACAAGATCAATGAAGGACTAGTGTGTGCAGTACGTGAGAGCTATGAGAGACACATGAGTGAAACCTCTGCCTACCGTGTGGCCAGGAGAAGCACAGGGGAGCCACAGTGTTAATGCTGACTGCACACACCTCACCCAGTTCAGAATCAGCACTTCTCAAATGCCCTTGAGGAACAAGTGGCACTCAAGCTTACCAAATGCTGGTAACACTGTGGTCCACAAGGCTTGTTGTCCAGAGCTGTTTCCGTGTTCTTCCGCTTGTAAGTGTTAGGTGTTGCATGAAAAGCTGCAAAATAAAGATAAAATATCCAAATATAAAATATTTACTTCTTTGTTTCCCGTTTCAATGGGAAAAGTCAATGAATACATTCCAGTCTTGCTAATACTTGATTCACATTCCAGAACTTTCCTTCCAGCTCTTACTGAATTCTCACCATGTGTTTCCTTCGACTCCTGCAGGGTGCAAACACTCACTGCATTCTGGAATGGTTAGTGGTTTCTTATATTTCTTCTCACAAGTATAACTGATGCGTATAAACTCTGGTCATAAACATTTGATATCTCCATAGAAATAATTGATACACCCTCTATAATGAAATCAGATTTCCTATTTTTACCAAAAGGATTCTGACATCTACAGTTTGTTTGTTTTTTATATACATAAAGTCAAGTCAGCAGTCTGTCAAATGGAATGGAATACCACTTGTTAAAAACTAATTTTTAAGCCCTAACCAGTTTGGCTCAGTAGATAGCGCGTTGGCCAGTGGACTGAAGGGTCCCAGGTTTAATTCCAGTCAAGGGCATATGCACAAGTTGGAGGCTCAATCTCCAGTATGGGGCATGCAAGAGGAAGCAGCCAATCAATGATTCTCATCATTGGTGTTTCTATCTCTCCCTCTCCCTTCCTCTCTGAAACCAATAAAATAAATATTTTAAAAAACAAAACAAAATTAATTTTTAAGTATAAAGAGGATAGCCTCAAAACACTAAAATGTATTTTCTTTAAATCAAACACAACTCAAGGACTAGTAAGAGCCTGTAGCCAGCACTTTTCCACAGGAAAACAAAACAAAATGTTTGCAACTTAAAATTCCAAATCGTGTGATAACAAAAAGGTTCACACTGCAGTACACTGGTACACTGACCAGGTATGAGTGCACATCAGTGAGGACTTCAGAGAACTTGTGATCATTAGCTTCCAGTGCACAAGGCGAATACTGGCTATGATCTATTAAGAACTACACAAAATGAAAATTAATTTTGATAAAAACAAGTGACAGACTCATAAAATAAGTCATTTAAAAAATATTTGTTAAAGGTCTTACTTAAAATGAAAATAAAGACAGACTGATAAGGGAAGGAAAACAAGAAGACAATAAAGTTATGTTTTTAAAAGTAGAAATTCAAGGCTCAAATTCTTTTCAAGTGCGTACGTTTCCCCCACCTCCATCCCAGAACAAGAGCCTACACCATACAGCTAACGCTGCAGTGGATTAGATTTTGGACAGGCAAGGACCCCCCGACACACACAAGGCTACAGTCACATCAGCCACCCAGAATTACACCAATTCAAAAATAAAGCAGTCATTAGCCAGAGTTAGTGCACACAATGAGTAACACATTTTTGGTAAAATATGTTTTTAGTTGGGATGCCTCCTCTAATACCTGATACATTTGTAGATTGATATTCTCACCCTAATTCAGTGAAAATAAAAGGCACATGTGTACCTGTAGACAGAAACACACACATACACACACGCGCGCGCGCACACAGCTCAAGTGAGGACAGAAGCCTCTGGTGGTCAGTACTTATTAACCTTAATCATAGTCTCAAAGACAAGAACAACTTCAGATTATAATGACAAAAATCAACATATTTATAATCAAAAGTACTTTAGTAAGTTTTAAAGTACCATTATTATGACTCAGCAGAATTTCAAAGCCCATATATATAATTTCCTCTTCCAGAAATGTCCAGAATACTTTTCAAACAGACATCTTAAAATACTAACATTTTGAAGTAAGCTACTAAAAAATATTTCAAGCTAGCCTGGCCAGTGTGGATCAGTGATTGAGCATCAACCTATGAACCAGGAGGCCATGGTTTAACTCCGGGTCAGGGCACATGCCTGGGTTGCAGGCTCCATCCCCAGTGTGGAGTGTACATGAGAAAATGAATAATTCTCTCTCATCGTTGATGTTTCTATTTCTCCCCCTCCCTCTCTGAAACCAATAAAAATATATTTTTGAAAAACATATATTTCAAGCTAAATATCCAGAAAAATGGTTATATAAAAAAGTCCATTATCAGAAAAATTAAGGCAAGATACTTTTAAATTTTATAAGAAGTGAACATGGATATTTCAAGGCTTTTTGTTTGTTTGTTTTAATGATGAAAGCAACCTATAAAATCTTGATGAAAAATCATCTAAAGCCCAGCCATTATATAAGCTCAACAGCTGAGTGTCACCTCTGAACCAGGAGGGCATGGTTCAATTCCCTCACTCAGGGCGCACAACCTGGGTTGAGGGCTCAATCCCCAGTAAGAGACATGCAGGAGGCAGCCAATCAGCAATTCTCTCATCATTAATATTTCTATCTATCTCCCCCTCTCCCTTCCTCTCTGAAATCAATAAACATAGTTTTTTAAAAAACCTATCTAAAGGTTTTCAAGCAAAGGTAAAAGTCGTATTCAGTTCAAGCTATTCTCTATACTGTGTTTGAGATTAAACTGGCAACACTAAAAAATAACCAAAATATAGGTTTGTCCCCTTTCCCCCCAAAAAAATGTATACAGACTTTAACAGCTGATAATTCACTTAGTTTTAACACCTTTTTAGGTATAACTTATTTGAAATAATGGGTGAAACCAAACCAAGCTTTGAACAAAGAAAATTTATCCTGCCCAGCCGGTGTTGCTCAGTGGCTGAGCATCGGCCCAGGAACCAAGAGGTTACCAGTTCAATTTCTGGCCAGGGCACATGCCTGGGGTTCCAGGCTCAATCCCCTGTAGGGGGCATGCAAGAGCAGCCCATCTCTCTCCCCCTCTCTCTCTTAATATCAATAAAAACACATTTTCTTTAAATGTATCTTAAAGTGACACTAGATTTTAAAGATAAACGTTTATGGTACAAGACCAGCAACAGTTAACGAGTAGAGAGCACACAAATACCTAAGAAATTATTCTTGAGATTTAGGATTCCATTGTTTTGAGTTATCAGCAGTGCCTGGACCAGAAGGTCATCAGTTTGAAAACAGGCAATTACAAAAAAAAAAAAAAAATCACTTCTGTAGATTCTTTTAAATTTTGAAAACGAACTGTATGTTAATAAAAAGCAACTTTATAATCATTCCAATTTCGTATACTCTTTTTGGGACACACTGTATACTGAGTAGCCCTTATACTCTTATAATGTTTTAACAAAAAAGTGATGGCTCAAATACAGAACTGGTAAATCCAAGGATCAGCACTGGAACAAACTTTAGTGATCACCTGTTTCCAGGAAACAGGAACAAATGTAATAATTTATGCAACTAGTTGTTTGGCTGCAGGTATGACCAGACACTCACTTACTCCTCACTACATGGACAAAGAGAACAGTTTCACATTAGATACTCACTTCAGCTTGCTGTCATGTGACAAATGACCTGATCAGTACAAATTATCAGTTTTATATATTAACTTCTGCTCAAAATACTGCTGCTGTCTGCTCTGATTAGAACTTGGTACTAAGAATTCCTACTGAATATATATATGAAATCACATAAATTCTCTTGTGTATATGACAGATATCAGACTTTTATTAAACAGTCCCTCATAGAACAACAATGCCAACACTCAAGTATGGGAAAGCAGCGAATGCAGCAAACAGAATTCTGTGTTCAAAAGCACACACACTAGGAGGCTTAGGGCATTATCTCATTTAAAACCTCACAAAATACCCATTAGATCCAAATCCCCATTTCACAGATGAGGAAAATAGACTTAGGGAGGTTTAGTCACTGAGAATTACACAGCAAATATGAACAAGTATGTCTAAAGTTTTTTAACTATTACACAGCTAAAATACTAAAAAAAAAAAAAAAAGTCAGCCATCAATTATAAACTTGAAATACCTTCTTTGATATTCTTTTATATATATATATATAGTTTATTGCTTTTTCACAGAGAGGAAGGGAGAGGGATAGAAAGTCAGAAACATCGATGAGAGAGAAATATCGATCAGCTGCCTCCTGCACACCCCCTACTGGGGATTTGCCCAAAACCAAGGTACATGCCCTTTGACCGTAATCAAACCTGGGACCCTTCAGTCCCCAGGCCAATGCTCTATCCACTGAGCCAAACCAGTTTCGGCCCTTCTTTGATATTTTAACCCAGGGGTCGGCAAACCGCAGTTTGCCACTCTGTTGACTAATGAGTTTGTCGACCACTGTTTTAACCAATTAAAATGTTAAAATCTCAGCCCTGGCTGGAGTGGCTTAGTTGGTTGGGTGCTATCCCACACACCAAGAGGTTTGGGGTTCAATTCCAGGTCAGGGCACATGCCTGAGTTTCAGGCTTGTCCCCAGGAGGAGGCATATGCATGTTCTGTTCTCTTCCCCCGCTCTCTCTCTAAAAATCCATTTTTAAAATCTTTAAAAATAAATTTTAAAATCTCTACAGTCTTCAATACACATTACAAAAAGAACATTCAAATGGACTTTCACATAATACCAAAAAAGGATAAACTAATAAAACTGGGTTGTATGCTTAAAACAGATTCCTCTGTAGGCCATTCAGGCAATAGACAGCATATCAAAATATCCCACCAAAAGTTCTATTTTGGTCCCCCATAAGCATGTGCAGACATGCAATTTACAATATTCTTCTTTTTGGCGGGGGAGGGGGGGGGGGGGGGGAGGGGGTCAATCCTCCCCTGAGGATATTTCTCCATTGATTTTAGAGAGTGGAAAGGAGGGAGGGCGAGGGAGAGAGAGAGAGAAAGAAACATCTATGTGAGAGACATATGGATGGTTGCCTCCCCTATTCAAATTGGGGCTGGGGTTTGAACCTGCAATCCAGATATATGCCCTCTTAATCAGGAATCAAACCCAAGACCTCAGTGTACTGGTCAACACTCTAACCACAGAGCCAAACCAGCCAGGGCAGCAATTTGTAATATTCTTTTTTTTAAAAAAATACACTTTTATTGATTTCAGAGAAGAGATAGGAACATCAATGATGAGAATCATTGATTGGCTGCCTCCTGCATGCTTCCTACTGGGGATCAAGCCTACAAGCCAGGCATGTGCCCTTGACTGGAATCGAACCCAGAACCCTACAGTCTAGAGGTTGATGCTCTATCCACTGAGCCAAACCAGCTAGGACTACAATCTTCTTACTAAGAATTGGACAGCCAAAACCGGTTTGGCTCAGTGGATAGAGCGTCGGCCTGCGGACTGAGGGGTCCTGGGTTCAATTCCGGTCAAGGGCATGTACCTTGGCTGCGGGCACGTCTCCAGTTAGGGGGTGTGCAAGAGGCAGCTGATCAATGTTTCTCTCTCATCAATGTTTTTGACTTTCTATCCCTCTCCCTTCCTCTAAAAAATCAATAAAATATATTTAAAAAAAAAAAAAGAATTGGACATACTTTACAAAATGACCATGTATAAAGGGGAATGGTTTTCAAAACAACTTTTCAAGGGCTATGTGAAACCCAAATAAAATATGTATTTGATAACTGTCCAACAGCTATGGATTATTAAAACTACCAATAGGAGTGTGGATAACAGCAAGTAGATGGGAGACATAATGATAATTCTAAAAACCAGTGTTAAGTTTTCCTAACTTAAGAAAACTAAACCACTTCACACACAGAAATTACTGTTTCCAAGACTAAGACGCACATCACACCACAAATCACGAGCTATGCAGACAGACATGCACAGACAGAGCAAAACTCAACAGGAGGCAAGAACTAGTGGCTTGGGCAGACTAACTCACATTGAAATGTGCGACTGGAAAATGAGGGGGAAATTCTGTGAAAGGTAGGTTCGAACTGAAAAAGACAAAGCATCTTGGGGCCATTTAATGCAGAGGAAACTGGTGCAGAGCCTCCACCGTGTTACCATGTCTCCAACATCACATTAAAATAGGATATGGGAAACACTAACCTCTGTATCAGGTAAACTCTGCATAGGAAACTGGGAGGTATAAAATATATTTTTGAAATATGTTCCTCAAAAGCAGTTGCTAGTTTTTAAACCATGCTTAACGAAATAAGTTCCAGTTATCTGGACAATTTACCAAAAAACCTCATTCCCCAGCAACATAAGAAAATACTGTGTGTGCTGTACTTAAATTTCATGAAGACTATTTTATGTTTTACCTATATTCAAATGCGGGTATTTGTAAAAGGACCAAAAAGAAAAAAGAAAAAAAAATTTAACACTGATAACTAGATAGATGATAACATCTATAAGCATCTTGAACAAATCTTGTTGAAGAAATTGGCTAATATCAATACCACAGTGGTGCCCTGGGCTAGCAGCTAGTTCAAAGTAATAGTTTATTATGAAACAACTGCTCCATTAGAATTTATGGAAAAATCACTGACCTATATCCCAGATTAGTGGGAGATAGCAATACAAATCAAACTCGTAAAAAGACTCTGGAGCAACTCTCAAGCAACAATAGTACGATACTGATCCTAGTATTTCTCAATCTTAACTCTAGTTGTAATCTATGAAAACAATTTCCAAGTTGCTCTAAAACATAATTCCACAGCAAACATCAAAAATGAAAACAATAACTGCACTTACGGTGTAGGAAGCAGTCATACTTGAAACAACGCCTACAGAAGAGAGTGTGAAATGAATGCAGGCTCTGCTCCCTCTGAACAGATTTAGCATTTGGCCCATCTATGTTCGGGGTACATTCCGGAGGCAGTGCCCCTGGGAGCTGCTGCTCAGTGAGTTCTTTATACCTAATGGAAAACAAAAGTTACAATTTTAAAAATAAAGTTTCCCTTTTTGTGATGTGATTTTTTTCTTCTAAAAATAAAGTTTCTAAGCAGATTCCATGTATTATTTTTGTTTATGTTGCCTAAAGCACAAAAGAACCATCAATAACCATCTGTGATGAGCCAATTACACATTATGCAAGATATATCAAAAATCAAATTCATGAAAAATGTACTTATATTAACGTTAAACATCAACTGCATTAAAATTTCTACAAGTATCCAGAAAAATTTTCCTCTACATGTACTATTGCATATTATGTGTGTTTGTTCTAAAAGGTTTTATAGGCTAGAGCTTCGTAGGTATATGTTTCACTTCAAATGTCTTGGCAGACGTGACAAATGAAGTGGCTCATCAGCTACATTACATTAGTTCCATTCCCAATAAACCAAATGGTGAGAGATATCCCATGACTGCCTCACAAGAACAAATCTTACTTTTCCTTTAGTTCTTCTGCTGTGCCCTTATCTGGAAACATTGAAGAAATGGCTTCAAAAATTTTGTCAGAAGGAAATTTCCGAGGTGGGCGGCTTTCTTTATCTGAACAGGGAAATATGAAAGGGCAAAAAGAATGAAAATAAACAAGTTTTCAAACTTTCATTTTTCCCACACAACTATATGTAAAAGGATCATCTTCTAAGAAATTATCAACTTTGTGTTTCACTTACTTCCAATATATTTTACGTGTATCTATGGCATAACAGTTAAGTCAGACAAAAAACAACTTCAAAATCACTTCAAAAACAACTTCAAAATGGAGAGTTTTAAGCAGATTGGAAGCCAGAAAAAAGTGAGCAGAAAAATGGTAACCAGCTCTGCTACTAACTGGTTTTGTGACCTTGGTTGATCACAGACCCACTTGGGTCTTTTTACTCATCTGTAAACGAAGGCACTGAACTAGATGATCACTAAAGTATCCATTATAAAAATTTTGTGCTTTGAAACTACAGTTTTCACCAAAATCCTTCTATGTTGTCTGAAATAATGAGCTCTGATTGGGCCTGTTTCTCAGTACAGAGGTTAAGAGCGTGAGCTCTGGAGTCCTCAGAGCTGGTCCGTTTACAGTGTATGGATCATTTTTACCCGCAGTGTGAACTTAGTAAGTTACTTCACTGCATTAAGCCTCCTAACTCCTCCACTATGAGACATATCCGCCGTGGAGCATTATGAGGATCCAGTGAGCTGGTATATATAAAGTGACCACTACTTGTACAACAAGAGATCATGATGCATGTTATCTGATGATGATTATGACACCCACTGAAACCCAAAACCAAATAAACTATTTTGTTAGCCAAAGGAAACAGACACTCAAGTGCAGAATGAAATGTTACAAATAACATTCTAATTTTGATTAGGCTGCTATTGATGTAATTTTTAACAACAAAAGAAGGAATGACTATCTACTTGTACTCTACTGTTTTTTAAAGAACCTGTAATGGCTACACACAATCCTAACAGACATACCATCTCTGTTCTCCTCCAGATCTTTCTGTTTTTCTTCTCCTTCATCAGGATCATCTCCATCATCATCATCATCATCATCATCATCATTGTACTGGCCAAGAGCATTCACCAACTCCACAAAAATTTCATCATTTATAAACCCACATTCTGAAATTCACCAAGTCAAATATCAGAAATATTCAAAGAAGAGTGCTAATGACAAAAATTTACATATGCCCTTTCTGATTTGCAATAGTGAGTCCACCAATCAGCATTTTAACATTATTAAAATGAGAGGGGAGATCCTTTTCAGGACTCACCCAAGGCAAAGTAAGGAAAAAAATTTACCTTCAACACTGTTATTTTCTCTTTAATCATCCATCCCCCAAAAGTTTCCAGGTTCTCTACTGTAACTAATTCTCTAGAAATTAATTATGGCCTTGGCCTCCTCCAAAGCAATGTGCCAACAGACCGTGCTTTCCACTAATTATGAGAATCACTGACAATGTTACACCTATCACCCTCCTGCCAGACAAATCACTAATTATGAGAATAACTGACAATGTTACACCTATCACCCTCCTGCCAGACAAATCAGCAGGCTCTGCTGGACATAAACACCAAAGCCATGATTCTGATGACAGAGTTTCAGGTACCGCAGCCTGGCGGGAAGGTGGCGGGAGGTGGTTTGGAGTAGAGCTTTTTGGAGCCCGTGCCACATAAGCAGAGCCCTAGTTCTAATTAATTTTACTGGGAAAGAATCTTAAAATCTATACATATTCAAACAATTCCATTTAATTTACATGTTATTAACATAATTTGTTATAACCAACTATGCTTAATTTTCATGTGGCAAACATGGTCAACTGAAAATTAAGGAAAACACTGAAAATTTTAGGCTTGTGAACTAGGCCAATACAGCATAAAACTTAGTATTTATTTTTTAAATCTTTTACATATATATGCTGAAAACAAAAAAAAAAATCAAAGTATCTCTCACTTCTTTACCCCCCTTTTCCAAGAGAATAAACCCATGCATGGCTCACCTCTATCCCCGTGTACTTTTCCATCATAATTTTTTATTAATTCTTCAATGAAAGTCCCATCCTGGTCTAAAACTTCATCCCCCATATAAGGAATGTTATGTAAAACAGTTTCATCTTCCACCTAAAATTTTTAAAAAATAATAAATTTAAAAGCAGCCTTATCCTAAGTACCAAAACTTTTAATATAACTAAAATACAAAAATTTTTTTCATAAGCAGATGTCTTTACCCAGTTCTCCAGATCTAAAATAATAGACAGCAAACCCTAAAAACTATTAAATAAAAGATCCCTTTACAAATAAGCATAACAGAGAAAGAAATTTTAGGAAAAAATACCATATTTACCTAACATCATCAAACATTGAAATTTCCCATTATTTTAAGTATATGTTCCTATATCTGATGATAAAAGTGGAATTGATGAAATATGGTTTATCAAAATGAACTATAAATAACCATACCTTAAAAAATAACTATGCCAGAGAACTAAGATGGCGGCAAAGGCAAAACACCTATCTTGCCGTCATAATCAGCAATTTTAATACTACAGCTTAACGAAAGAACAAACACCTTCCAGAATCACCAGAAAGCTTGCCGAGTGAAAATTCCACAAATAAAAGTGAAGATAAGACACTGTGACCCGGAGGAGCGGCGGCGGACGTTGTTGAAAGATTCGCCGGGAGAGAGGTTTGGAGCGCACGCCGCGGAGAGGGCGGGCGGCTGAAAACCGGCCAGTTTTCTCGAACGGGGAGACAAAGGCGTCCCACTGACTGATTATCCAGCTCTGGGCGAAGTCCAGAGAACCCACTATCACACGGGGTGAAAACTGGACAGTGGGAGGGCACGCCGAAGCTCAGGTGCTGCCGGGTCTCCCGGCTTGTGGAGAAGGCAGCTCGCGCCAACAGCTCGGCTGCTGATGGCGCAGAGAGCACACCGCGACTTGCCTCTCATTCGGAAAACCGTCAGACTGCTTTGTTTTACGATCCTGGGTGAGACATTGCGCATTCAGACTCATTTTGGGAAAGTCTGAATTCCCTGGCAACCGGCAGCCGGTGGAGCTCGGCAGCGGCTCTCTCTCAGAGGTGCTGGCGGCCATTGCCCCTGGCACAGAGTCCCTGGGGCTGCATAGGACGGAGCTAACGCTGTCTGCTTGGCCCGGAGACTCCGCCCACCCAACCTGAGCACAGCTGAGCTTCACAGACAATTGGCCTGGAGGTCAACCCTCCAAGTGCTAGCAACGATTAACTGAGCTTAACTTCAGCAAGACTGTGCAACCCATATCCACCTCAGGTAACTGGGGAGGCTGAGCCACTGTCCCTTGTAGCACGTCTACCACACAAAGCTAATTGACCAACTCAGGGAAGCACCCACCATGCAGCAACATGGAAAGAAATCAGATGTGAAAGAAATGGAGGAAAAAAAACGACTAGACATGGAATTCAGAACCACGGTTATAGGGTTTTTTAAGAGGTTCCAACAAAAGATCGAGGCCTATAAGGAAATAAGCAAGACCACAAAGGAAATGAGTGAGTCCTACAAGAAAATGAACAACACCCTCCAGGATATAAACGAGAGCTGCAAAGAAATGATCAAGACCAACGTGGAAATGATCAAGATCAACGTGGAAATGAATGAGTCCTACAAGGAAATGAAAGAAACCCTCAAGGATATAAAGCAGACTCTCAAGGATATGAAAAAGGACCAACCAGAAATTAAGCATACATTGACTGAAACAAAAAATATTATACAAAGACCTGAAAGTGCCCTGGAGCACCCCAAGAACCAAGTTAAAGATTTGAAATACAAAGAGGTAAAATCCACTGAGCTGAAAAAGCAAGAAACCAAAAGAATCCAAAAAATTGAAGATAGTGTAAGGGGCCTATGGGACAACCTCAAGCATACCAACATCCGAATTATAGGGGTGCCAGAAAAAGCGAGAGGCCAAGACAATGAAAACCTACTTGAAGAAATAGTGACTGAAAACTTCCCACACCTGGTGAAAGAAATTGACTTAGGATTCCAAGAAGTGCACCGAACCCCAATTTATAGGAACCCTAAGAGGACCACACCAAGGCACATCATAATTAAAATGCCAAGAGCAAAAGACAAAGAGAGAATATTAAAAGCAGCAAGAGAGAAACAGTTGGTTACCTATAAGGGAGCACCCATACGACTGTCAGCGGATTTCTCAACAGAAACGATGCAGGCCAGACGGGAGTGGCAAGAAATATTCAAAGTGATGAACAGCAAGAATCTACAACCAACATTACTCTATCCAGCAAAGCTATCATGCAGAATTAAAGGTCAGATGAAGTGCTTCGCAGATAAGAAAAAGCTAAAGGAGTTCATCACCACCAAACCAACATTATATGAAATGCTGAAAGATATTCTTTAAGAAGAGGAAGAAGAAAAAGGTAAAAGTGCAAACTAGCAACAACAAATACACATCTATCAACAAATGAACATAAAAATCAAGTGAATTGATAGGCTGTTGAACAGGATAGACTGGTGAATATAACAGAGACATGGACATAGAGAGGGAATGGACTGACAATTCTTGGGGAGAAAAGGGTTGTGGGAAGTGCAGCAAGAGACTGGACAAAAATCTAGCAACAATGGGAGAGGACAGTGGGGAGGGAGAGGTAAGGGTGGAGGGTGGGATAGGTACAGGGTGGAGGGAAGCTATACGGGGATAAAAAGGGGAAACAATGTAATTAAGAAACTGAACAATAAAGATTAAAAAACAAACAAACAAAAAAAATAAATAAATAAATAAATAAATAAAAATAACTATGCCAGTTTGACTTAGTAGATAGAACGTCGGCCTGCGAACTGAAAGGTTCCAGGTTCAAGGTACATGCCCAATTTGTGGGCTTAATCCCCAGTGGAGTACTTGCAGGAGGTAGCCAATCCATAATTCTCTCTCATCATGAATATTTCTTCTCTCTCTCCCTCTTTCCCTTCCTCTCTGAAATCAATAAAAATGTATATTTTTAAAAATGGTCTGACCGGTTTGGCTCAGTGGATAGAGTGTCAGTCTGGGGACTGAAGGATCCCAGGTTTGATTCCGATTAAGGGCATGTACCTTGGTTGTGGGCACATCCCCAGTAGGAGGTGTGCAGGAGGCAGCTGATCTATGTTTCTCTCTCATCGATGTTTCTGACTATCTCTCTCCCTTCCTCTCTGTAAAAAAAAAAAAAAAATCAATAAAATATATTAAAAAAACAAAACTAAATTAGTGGTTTCTAAATTTCATTTGGTCTAGTTATTGGGAGACATTCAATGTAATAAAATTCTAGAGATGTAAAATAGAGTATCAATATATCCATTAAAGTTTATGCCAAAAGGATTTACTTATTTACATAAAATAACATTCTACAATAAAAAATATTTCAATATTGAGATGAACAGGATGCATTATCAAAATTGATACTGCTAATGAAAATGGTAAGATGGGTTTATACCAAGGATTGAAAGACAATATGGAAGAAAGAGGATGCTAGCTTAGGAAGAGGCAAAGAAAAGTTAAGAGATAATGTAATACTTAAGAATGCAAAGCACAAGGTGGGGCATAGACCCTCACCCACAAACCTTGCAGGGGCCTGAACTCTCACCCCTTCTGAGGGAGGTCTCCTGCCCCCACGGCTGCTTCGCCTCCCACGCACAGCTCAGATCGGGACCCAGGTTGCAGACAGAGACTCGGCCAGCAATAGCTGCTCTATATCTAAATTCAATCTAGTACCAGAAATGCTCAGGACCTACTCAAGAATGCAAATAATTCTTTCCACTAATATTTACAGGGTAAACTAAGATTTTTGCTGGAGTATTAAAATTGACAGTAAAATAGTAATCAAGTTTTCAAATTAATTTAAAATGGCCAAGTGAAATAAATGAACACTCAAGAAAATATAAGTGTACTGGACAAAAAGCTGTTCCTAAAACAATAACTAAAATATCTATTAGTAGTTCATCTCACTGTAAAATTGCCTAACATCCAAAGAACCTAAAGTAGTCATATTTGTGTGCAAAAATTAAAATTTAAAATTACTAAGGCTGCAATATAAAATTTCCAAAAGCCCCCATTAATCAAAAAAGGGGGGGATAGTGGGGTAATATCATGTAAGGAAAAATATCCTGTAAGTAAAATACATCTAGAAAATTCTTACTCCAGAAAAGTAACTTCCATTTGTAAAGCCAACAGCAGGACACCCATGAAAAACCCACATGGTGTCAAAATAAGCCAAAGAAAAATCATTTAGGCAAAAATAAAAAGAATCCCAAGTCTAATTTGCAGAGAGGATCCATTTGTTAACTTTTGGTCGAGAATATGTTTGTGTGTTTTCAGAGAACAACTCCAAGACCATGTGGGTTCCTTTGACAGTGAGGAACTGACGGGCCTGTTCCAGCCACGAGGACGGTCCAGAGATGGGGGACACTGACGACACCCTGCCATGCTAGCAGTCGGCAGCTGTGCATGGCTGCATGCGGCCCAGACCAAACCAGAGAGGATGGAACTTGCATTGCCACGATGTGTCCACCATCTGGATACCATTGCTGACATGTACACATAAAGAACTATTTGACATTAAAACTGGGACTCAAACATTTTTGTTCTTATACATTTATTTCTAGTATGCAGAAGCAAGATATTTTTGAAGAAAAGAAAGAGGGAACAGTGATTGATATAGAGGCAGCGAGGCATTGAACAGGCTGTCAAGCTACAAGGGGAAGGCTGGGGTGAATGGGAGGCGGATGCTGGGGGGAATCAACCGAAGGACTTGTATGCATGCATATGAGCATAACCAATGAATGAAAGACACTGGGACAGGAAGGGGGGCAGGTGGGGACATGTGCTGGGGGTAGGGGAGGCTGGGGGGGAGGATATTGGGGGGAGGGGAGGAAAACATATATACTACTATTAAATATGTTATACTGCAAAAAAATAATTAATTTTCAAAAAATAAAATTTAAAAAAGAATGCAAAGCACAGAAAGCTGACAATCAGGAGAATTTTCAATGAAGAATAAAAAAGACATTAATTACAGATAAAGACTAGAAGGTTCTGAAGTCCATATTTAAAGACACTAAAGTGAAGATAGATCTTAAGATCAAGTTTGTATACAACTAAAGAGTCCAGTTTTTATTGTATCCCACTTGCACTAATGCCATTTAAACTAAGTGAGTTCATCTTTTAGGATGCAAGCAAAAATTAAGTGACAATGGCTATTTTTGTCTTCTTAATTATATTTTTGTCTTGTCCCCAAAACATACCCTAGCATAATAAGGATAGCCAGCCTCATCTACTTTAATCAGTATCCAGAAAAAAATATGTATGATCCATAAATAGTATATACTAGAGGCCTGATGAACAAAGATTGGTGCAAGAATAGGCCTTCCTTCCCCTGCCTGCCAGCACCGGTTTCTCTTCGGCACCCAGGACCTGGGTCTTCGCTCTGCCATTGCCTCCACCTTCACTCCAGGGCTGGGAGCCACCTACCACCTTCGCTCTGGCCAGCCAGCGGCATCTTTGTCACATTAATTTGCATATCCCCTCCTTACTGGATGTGGATGTCACCATTTTATCATGAGGTGATCGTCAATTTGCATATTCCATCTTTATTAGATAGGACTGGCACCTTTAAACAGTATCCTTTCAGAATTTCAGTATATGAAAATATGAAACTTCCCTTAAGCTCTTGTGATATGATTCTCAAACCGGTTTTTTTTAATTCACCAATTTTTTTATTCTTTAAAGTATTACAAATAGTATATATTTTTTCCGTTTCCCCCCCCATTGTCCTCCCCCCAGCCTCCCCTACCCCCCAGCACATGTCCTCACCTGCTCCCTCCCCCCCCCCCAGTGTCTTATATCCATTGGTTATGCTTATATGCATGCATACAAGTCCTTCGGTTGATCTCTTACAGCCCCCGTCCCCTACCCTCCCCCTAAGTGTTTTTTAATCAAGCCTTAATCACACAAATTTATGCAATTGTAGAAGAGAAAATGTTTGCCTTTAACCCTCCACTATAAAATCTTTGCTATTAAAAACACTGGAAACATAAGCAATTCTTTAAAGTAGGCTCACCAATGACTTCCATCAATATTTTATTGCTCCATTTTATATATCACATAATAAAACTACACTGTCTTACATATCAAGTTAACAAGTGGACACAAGTCAAGAATGCACACTCAAAATTTCTCTTTTGTGCCATCTTCCTTCATCCTGCTTCTTTCAAGAAATACAGTGGAAGCTGTTATTGAACTTAATTCATACTGGAAGGCTATTCAAGAAGCGATTTGTTCAAGAACTAAATCTTTTTCCCTCCATTAGGAATCCTGTAAATTAAATTAATTCATTCCAGACCCCCAAATGATTCCGATTTAACATTTCTTATACACAGAACATATCCTAATGTACTGTTTACTCTATAAGCAAACACTTCTTTTCTTAAATTTATAGAACCGCTCCCTAAACAAATCACTTTCAGCACCCTTTCCAGAGATATCTTTCAGGAAGTCAGCAAGCAGCACCTTCGCTTATTCATATATCATTGCCTCGGAAATGCTGTCACTGAAATGCTATCTACAGCTAACTGATTTTTGTTTATTCAAATCAACTACAGCTTTTCTACATTTCAATTGCCTGTGATCATTGTTTCTTTCATACCCTTAGCAATGTTAGCACTCTTGATGGTCTCTTCATGAGTTTTGTTGTTGTTTTTTAACATTTTTTATTGATTTCAGAGAGGAACAGGGAGAAATAGAAGCATCAATGATGAGAAAGAATAATTGTTTGACTGTCTGGCCGCCTCCTACATACTTACTCTAGGGATCAAGCCTGCAAACCAGGCATATGCCCTGACCTGGAATTGAACTGCCACCTCCTGGTTCATAGGTCAACACTCAACCTCTGAGCCACGCCAGCCAGGCTATGTTTTTTTTTTTTTTTAATATGGTTTTATTGATTGGAATGAACATGGCAGTATAGGTAAAACACCTGTACTTGCTACCTCCCACAATCACATCAAAATTATAACTAAAATATAGAACCATCATTCAGAATCACCTGGAATCTGTCTGAATGGAAGTCTAACAACTAGACAAGTATAGAAGAAGCACATTAAAACTGGTGGAAGGGACGAAGGCACAGAACAGGTCCAACACCTACACGTGCTTTTTCTTTAATCGGGTGGGATATCTCAGCTGTAGAGGACCCTGTGAGGAGCAAGGGGTCCCAGTCCCACAGCAGACTCCCATCCCAGAGTTCCAGAGCTGGGAAGAGAAGTCCCCCATAACTTCAGATGGTAAAAACCAGCTGGGATTTGTGGACTGTCTGGCATCAAGACAGAAACATTGGGGGGAGGGGGGGACTTTCTCCCAAAACAAGGGTGCCCACAGGGGTCATTGTTGCTGTGCTGAGACCTCCTTCCCCAATCACAGACTGGAAGCCATATCTGAGTTTGTATCAGCATGGCCCACACTATTCACTCTGCCCCAGAGATTCCCCAAGACCCCGCCCATCCAATTTGTAGCCCTACTATTTGCAGTGGCTTTTCCATATGAATGGCCTGTCCTGGCTCAGGCTTCAGACTTTGCTAAAATCTCTTAAACAAGCAATAGCTGGAGCCATTGTGCCCCAAACCTATCAATATAAAAGGTCCAAGACCCAGCACTAGCACCAGCCTGCCTTGCTTCACACCTTGCCTTGCCTGGGCACTTCCAAGCCCAATACAAGTAGCAGTCACTTACAGATCTCTCTGTAGCTCCTGCCAGGAGGCCCCAGGCAATGGCTGATTTTGCACCTCCCAGGAGGCCCCAGAATCAGTGCACCCAGTGGACAATTTGAGACCATACCAGATTACAACTCCACATATCCACAAATAATACATTCAAGGGCCAGATTCAGTGAGCACCAAAGCCCCACTGAAACAAGTCCTGCTCCATAGGGGTGTTTCCTGCATAGCTGTTCTTTGGCCATAGACATAGCTGGTCCTCACAGCCAACTGGCCTGGAGGTCAATTCCTCCCAGTGATGCCAACAGCAATCAAGGCTCTACAAGACTGTGCACACAGTCCACACAGGGCTGTACATCTAGAGGTAACTAGAGAGATTAAGCCACTGGGCCCTACAGGACACCTACTACAAAATGCCACTTTACCAATTCCAGGAGATTTAAAAGCTCCACCTAATATATAGAAACAAACACAGGGAAGCAGCCAAAATGAGGAGACAACAAAACATGTCACTAATGAAATGGAAGCAAGCAAACTACTGGATATATAAAGGTTACTCTAGGATTTTAAGGAGAGCTTCAAGGGAATTAATGAAAGCATTAAAGGACTTAGTAAGACTTTTAAGGATCTTAGGAAGAATTTCAAAGACATGAAAAAGGACCAGTCAGAAATTAAGCATACACTAATTAAAATAATTTACAGTCCTAGCTGGTTTGATTCAGTGGATAGAGCGTTGGCCTGCGGACTCAAGGGTCCTGAGTTCAATTCCGGTCAAGGGCATATGCCCAAGTTTCAGGTTCGATCCCCTGTAGGAAGAGTGCAGGAAACAGCTGATCAATGGTTCTCTCTCATCATTGATGTTTCTCTCTCCCTTTCCCTTCCTCTCTGAAATCAATAAAAATACATATTTTTTAAAAGAATTTACAGGGATTCAACATTAGGATTCTGAGAAACAAATCAATGATTTGGAATATGAAGAGGCAAAAAAAAGACCAATCAGAAAAGCAAGAAGAACCCAAAATATGAAGATAGTGTAAGGAACCTCTGAGACAACTTCAAGCATACCAACATTTGCATTATGGGGGTGCCAGAAGAAGAGAAAAAAGCAAAATACTGAAAACCTATTTGAAGAAATAATGACAGAACATTCCCCTACCTGGTGAAAGAAATAGACTTACAAGTCAGGAAGCACAGAGAGTACTAAACAAGAGGAACCCAAAAAGGACCACACCAAGATACATCATAATTAAAATGCCAAGAGTTCAAGACAAAGAGAATCTTTGTTTTTTAATATATTTTATTGATTTTTTTTTTTTTTTTACAGAAAGAAAGATAGAGGGATAGAGAGTCAGAAACATCAATCAGCTGCCTCCAGCACACCTGGGATGTGCCCGTAACCAAGGTACATGACCTTGACTGGAATCAAACCTGGGACCTTTTAGTCTGCAGGCCGACACTCTATCCACTGAGCCAAACCAGCTAGGGCAAAGAGAGAATCTTAAAAGCAGCAAGAGAAAAGCAGTTAGTTACCTAGAAGGGAGCACCCATATGATTAACAGCTGATTTCTTAATAGAAACTTTGCTATTCATCACAAAGTGATGAATAGCAAGGATTTACAAGCAAGATTATTCTACCCAGCAAAGCTATCATTTAGAATTGAAGGTCAGATAAAGAGCTTCACAAATAAGAAAAAGCTAAAAGAGTTCATCAGCACCAAACCAGTAGTACATGAAATGTTGAAGGGTATTCAAGAAAAGAAGAACAAAGATAACAATGAAATGCCAAAATAAATACATGTTTAACAATAATTGAATCTAAAAATCAAAATAAAGACATCTGATGAACAGAATAAATTGATGAATAAAATAGAATGAGAGGCATGGAAACATGGAACAGGCTGATGAATCTAGCGGGGAGAGGGTGGAAGAGGGGGCAGGTGGGACAAGATTATTCAAGGATCTCATGTGCATTACCTGTGAACACAAATAGGAATGTGGTGGGAACTGGATGGAGGGGAGCATTGGATTGGGAGGGAGAGGGGGGAGAAGGACATCTATAATAATCTATACTAATAAAAGGGTAATATGCTAATTAGACTTAGAGACCTTCCAGACATCCTTCTGGACTCTGGACCAAGCCATGGTGGTGGGGCTGAGGCCAGAGGTGGTTAGGAGTGATCAGGCCAGGAGGGAAGGGCAGTTGGAGATGATCAGGGCAGCAGCGGGGGAGCCCAGTTGGGGGCGAGCAGGCCAGCGGCAGGGGGGGAAGTTGGGGGCAGGCAGGCTGGTGGGGGGTGGGGGAGAGTTGGGGGCAAGCAGGCAGTTGGGGGCGAGCAGGCTGCCGGGGGGAGAGTGAGTGAGAAGGCCAGTGGGGGGGGGGGGGGGGCAGTTAGGAGCAAGCAGGCCAGCAGGCAAGTGGTTAGGAGCCAGCAGTCCCAGATTGCGAGAGGGCGGTCGACTGCTGGACATCCCCCAAGGGGTCCCAGATTGGAGAGGGTGCAGGCTGGGCTGAGGGAAAAACCATCCTCACCTTGGCACAAATTTTGTGCACCAGGCCACTAGTCTCAACAATAAAGGTTATTTAAAAAAAAAAATTTCTAAACATGTGTGTGTGTGTGTGTGTGTGAGTGTGTGTATGTGTGTTTATTAATTTTGAAAGAAAGATGGAAGCGTTGATGAGAGACAAACATCAGCCAGTTGCCTCCTGCATACCCCCTACCTGGGAAAAAGCCCACACTCATGCATGTACCCTGTTCAGGAACTGCATCAGTGACCTCCTGGTACATAGGTTGACAACCACGAAGCCCCATGGGCCAGGCTCTTTATGTTTTAAAATTGTGCTAATAGTATATTTCACCAGCAACAAAAGAAGTACCACACACAAACAAAAAATATCCACAGCACAATTTCCTGAGATTTTAACAATGCGAGGCTTTGTGGCCTGAGAGATGCTTTTTTGTCCTGTTGATGTATCAGCATGAAAGCCCTGTCAGGTAGAGAACCAACAAAACCAAGACATTTTTCGGTGAACAACTTGGTCGAGAACTGAATAGTTTAAGTTAGGAGACATTCGGGAACTGAAGTTTGGCAGTACTAGCATTTCATTACAAACACTATTGGGTCAATGTTACCTGTGGAAACATGACTTTTTTATAAGCTCTGAGAATATTCCATAGCGTACATTATCGTTTAATAACATACTGCCAAAAATTGTTTTAAATATGTTCTCAATTAACCTCACAGTCAGACTGACCTCTTTAAGCTAAGAACTATAGACTTCATCTCTGAACTGTTTTTAATCCCAGGTATTGTTTTTGCTTAACACTTTTTCTCTGAAGAATATTTTAACTAGAAAGGAGCAGGGAAAGAGCAGCATTGGACAGTATTGGTTAAAAAACATCACTCTGAGTGCTGCCATTTTCATAGCATTTTTACTCATATTTTCTTGACTCAACTTGATGAAAAAATAATCTATGCTATTTAAAACTAGAGGCCCAGTGCACAAAATTCATGCATTGGGGGGGGGGGGGATCCCTCAGCCCAGTCTGCACCTTCTCCAATCTGGGACCTCTCAAGGGATGTCTGACTACCCAGTGGGATCAAGCCTAAACGGGCAGTTGGACATCCCTGTCACAATCAAACTGCTCTCCTGCCTGCCTTCCTAATTGCCCCTAACCACTCCCCTGCCAGCCTAATTGATGCCCAACTGCTCCACCAGTCTGCGTGCCAACTGTCCTCCCCTGCACACATGGTCACCCCTAACTGCCCTCCCCTGCAGGCCTGGGTACCCCCCAACTGCTCTCCCCTGCAGGCCTGGGTCACCCCCAACTGCCCTTCCCTATAGGCCCAGTCACCCCCAACTTCCCTCTTCGGCTGGCCTGGTCACCCTTAACTGCCCTCCCCTGCAGGCTTGATCACCCCCAACTGCCCTCCTTGCAGGCCTGGTCCCTCCCAACTGCCCTCCCCTGCTGGCCACCTTGTGGTGGCCATCTTGTGTCCACATGGGGGCAGGATCTTGACCACATGGGGGCAGCCATCATGTGTGTGGGAGTGATGGTCAATCTGCATATTACTCTTTTATTAGGTAGGACAGAGGCCTGGTGCACAGGTAGGGGCCAGCTGGTTTGCCCTGAAGGGTGTCCCGGATCAGGGTAGGGGTTCCCTTGGGTGTGGGGTGGCCTGGGCAAGGGTCCTGTGGTGGTTTGCAGGCCAGCCACATACCCCGGCAACCCAAGCAGAGGCCCTGGTATCTGGAATTTATTTATCTTCTACAATTGAAACTTTGTAGCCTGGAGCGGAGCCAAGCCTTCTGCTCGGTAAATGATGGCAGCCATTTCTGCTGTAATTTATGTTCTATAATTGAAACTTTGTAACCTGGAGTGGAGGCCTAGGCCGGCCAGGGCTATAGAAACTTGGCTTCCTCCATTGCCGGGAGCAACCCTAGCCTCCTGCCTCTCTCCAGCTCCATGGCTGCCAGCCATTTCTGTTGGGATTTATGTATCTTCTATAATTAAAACTTTGTAGCCTGGTGTGGAGGCCTGAGCAGCAAGGGCAGGCAGAAGGCTTCCTCAATCGCTGGGGAAACTCAAGCCTCCCTCCTGCTCTCTGTGGCTGCAGCCATCTTGGTTGGGTTTATTTGCATATTCACTCCTGATTGGCTGGTGAGTGTGGCTGGGGCATGGCTGGTGGGTGTAGTGGAGGTGTGGTCAATTTGCATATTGCTCTTTTATTAGATAGTATAGTGATTATAAAATTAGAAGATGCATTATTTACATACCATGAAATTCTGCTGTAGAGGAGACCAAGAGTACATTATGGGTACTGAGGCAACTGCATTCAGAGTCTTTAATGGGATAACTTGTGTTGGAAAATCCAAGTCACTGGTCACCGAACACTAGAAAAGAAAAAATAAAATGACTCGTAAGAATAATACAACCTGAAGCTATAGCAATCATATTATAATGGGATGCTACCATTTTACATAATTTTAAAAAGAAATTTAAAATTTTTTAAGTTACTGTCTTTACCTAAGACAGTAAAGTTCATAAAAACCAAGGATTCTCTTCTCTTTTACTTAGGGTGGAGGGAAAAAAGCTTCCCATTTTACAAATTTTTAAAGCCCTCCACCCCTTCCAATACTTACCGACCAAAAATTGTACTTATATTAGTTTTCTATTAATTGCTCAAAATTTCTTCCACCTCAACCACATGGAATAATATAGATACCAAGAATGTCACTTAATAAGAATATAGAAACTTGTTAACCTCTTATCTTTATCTTCCCTTTTAAAAAGCACAGGTGTCATTTGCTGAATTATCAGGTGATACACAAATATTAAAGGGTACTAAATCTGAGTTTCAATCACAATTAAATGAATTCATATCAACTCTGCAAAAGTATAATCTCTAAACTATTAATAATAATAGCTATGCCATTAACTTCGTATGTGCTAGGCACTATATTACACACATTACATGTCTGATCATATTTAGTCCTCATTACAATATTGTAAGATGGGGACTGTCCTTAATTTTCATTTTACAGGTGAGAAAAGGAAGGTAAAGAAAGGATAAATAACTGGCTCAAAGTCACACAGATAGGGCTAGAATTTAAACCCAGAAAGTCTGACTCTGGAGCACCTGCACATATTGCCATGATACCAAATATCTATAATAGATAAGTGCCAATATTCCCTGAAATTGTTATTTCATCCAATCCACAATGACATCCATTTTAGTATCTTCTGTATTAAGAGAATGTTCCAGTTAAATTATAACATAATTCTTTCTTATCGCAGCATTTCTAAAGTGCATGATGATTTCAGATGTTAAAATGTTAAAAAAGTTTGCATCTTTGATTCTATGAAATGTGATAATAATCTATGCCCATCCTGTCTAAGAAATCCAACTTTCCTTAGAGTATCTTTACCCAATTATCAGGTCTCCATAGTCTTCTCAAAAATACTCTGGACACACATTCATATTCTATAATCAATAAAAAATAGAGCATGCCTTAGTGGATAGAGCATCAGTCTAGGACTGAAAGGTCCCAGGAAGAACTGTGACAGTGATTAATCCATGAATTTGCTTTCCAAAAGGGCAAAGATAAAGATAATAATACTAGAAAGCTCATAGCTCAAATAAATAAGGTATGAACAGTTTACTAGTACTACAAAACCCACAATCTTTCCCTTTCCACTCTTTAGTCTCTGATACAATTCTTCACCCATCCATCCAATAATCCAATAATAACAGTAGTCAACATTTATTGAGCACATACTATGTTGCAGGCACTGTGCTAAGTGCTTTATAGACATCATCTTAACACTTTTATCTTGGCCTTTACCTTCACAACTTCACAAATGAGGGCACTGAGGTTCAAAGACGTTACATAACTGGCTAGTCAGAAACGTAGTAAGTTAACAAACTAAAATAAAAGATTCCAGCACCCAAGTGCTTCATCACTGTTACAGCGTGCAGTGGGTGCTACACTGCCTTTCCTCCCCCCAGCACTCTCCTCTTATTCCTGTCACTACCAAGTCTCCCTTCCTTCCTAAGTAGACTGCTTAACCCAGTAACTGTGGGATAAGTGTTATACACTGTCCAGTGAATTTAAGTACAGAATAATTTTCATTTCTTACAAAAACAATTACAGTTTTTTATTTTTATTCTTATTCTATACTTGGCAGAGGTAATTGTGTCTTTAATTCTGAAGATTAGCACCCTGAAAGCCTGGCAGGTGGGGGTGGGGAAGGAAAATAGAGGGGTGTTACAGAGGAATGGTTGCCTCTTCAACTCTGACTTATTTGTCTGCTTTCACATCTAAATCCAAGACCACACTTAAGGTTAGACAGACGAACATTCTATTCAACTACTAAGTGGGAGGGACGTTCGTTGGCTCTGCTTTATCTATTTACTCCGGCCATGTAGAAAGTGCTCTGGGTCTACTGAACGAGGTCAGCTAAGTTTTCCTATGAACAGAAAGAACCGACAAAGCACAGAAATAAGACAGCAAAGGCTAAGTATTCAGTACTACCTCCATACCTACCATACTCCCATGAGCCATCATCTCAATACAAGTCATAAGAGAGTCGCCAAGCTCTCTGAGGGCAGAGCAGGGAAGGCAGAGTGTGGCTTTACCTCTCTCTCACGTTGATACTCAGCACAGTGTCTCCGAAAAGAGTAAGCACTCAAAAAATGTTTCTGGAATGCACTTGCTGATTCTCCCTAATGGAGATTTCAACTTCGAATTTCTCTTCAAAAATAAGAGAGCATCTGTTTAGAAAACTAAAGGTCTATACCACCTCAATATCTACATAGTATCTCCAGAACCTATCCCATTCTTTAACTATCAACCTTAACTAATAACCATATTCCTTTCATTTATGAAATACTATTCAAATGCAAAAGCATTTGTTAGTTAAAAAGACAAGTTTGGGAATTCTTATTTATTGACTTATAGGAAAATTACTCAAAAATCCCACTTACTTATCAGTAACTATTTTTCTTTGAAAATGTATCATCCTTGACAGCTATATACTTAAGCCTCCTATCACTCAGAGTTTTCAAAAGGATTTTGACCTCATGAACCTCCACAGCATTTTACCTGATCAAGAGTCATGTATCCTAGACTCAGGAACTCACTAGGAGACCACCTATGTCAACAAAATGAATTCTCTAATTCTAGTTCCAACTTGAAGATCACACAAGGAAGTTATCAAAAATGATTCATCATCAATGATAAAGAGAAAAATACATTAATTATCAAGGATGCTACATTTTCAGAGAAACACAGCTTACTGGTAAGTAACCAGGTTCCTCTGAGGATGGATAGACTTACATCAACCAGCTGGTACAATAGGCGACTGTGTGGCTGGACCACTGGGAGCTGGAGAGGGAAGTCAAGCCAAAAATAGGAGTTGTAGGAGTACACAACCAAACTGAGACTCTTGGCAGAAGGCTGGTTCCAAGTAAAAACTGTGTTATGGAAAATCGTAGAGGGAAGAGCAGGTGAATGGCCTGCAGGGAAGGGAAAGAAATTAACACACCCTACTATGTGCCAAGCACTGTGCTAGAGACTTTACCAAGTTAACTTCTTTAAAACTCACCACTACCCTATGAGGTAGATGACTCCCCATCTTACAGTGAGACATCCCAAAGCACAATGGCCACAGCTATCTGGTCTCTGAACAATCTTTAACATCAGAAGGGTTAAGTTCGACTTCCGTGTAAAGGGGAAGAAATGTAGTCAGTTAGCCAAGTTAAAAATATTCTTGGATACTGGTTGGTCCATTTGATTCATGCCAGATATACAGTAACTGTTGATATTGTCTAATATCTTTTAGCTTTTCCAAGTAAAACAATAAGGAATCACCTCACATCTAAGGTGCAGGAAAGAACAGGTCAGGAGGAAGTATCAGCTGCCATCCAACTCTAGAGAAAAACTGAGCATGGTTTCTGAAACTATCCATTTTCTTCACGATCAGAGTGAAGATAACACACCCACATTTGAAATTCGCTAGCCCTTGTGCTGAAATGATAGTGTATGGAACTTAATTTCAGATTGCTTTACATGAAAGAAGTGCTTAAGGAAAAACTATAATGAGGTAAATACCAAGTTTGGATAAAGTTAGAGAGGCTCGATAATAAGTGACCAGGTTAGGAGGGTGACTAGGAGAAGATGAATCATGGAGATGACTGGCTCCAGCAGGAGAGTGTCAGAAATAAAAATGCAAAGAAAAAATCCTGATCGACACGGATCCAATTTAATACAAACAACTAATTAAAAGCTGTTGGAATAAGGAATTAAGGAGTGGTTCATTCCAGCCTGTAAATTATTTCTATTTTGTTATTAAATATTTATGTTGCAGAGCCATCTGGCTGGGGAGACAACCTCAACCCTGCAGCATAAGACTCTTGCCCCCAAGTTCACATAAGCATGATATATATCTTGTGTCAGTTCTTACACTTCTGGGGGGTGAGAGGGGAAGCCATATGTAGCATTTAACATAGAAAACATAACATTTAGAATAAAGCTCTTCTTTGCATCCTAACTTCAGACACCTGATTCTGAATGAAAGAGATCATAAATATATACACCTAGTGTATATATTAACTGTTAAAACCCAATGGAATCTGGGTCTGAAGTAGGCTATTGGGGTAAATCATCTCCTCATAATCTGCAGTTTTGTTAAAATACTGGAGATCAGAAACAGAACAATAGTCACAGGACATAAGTTGATAAAACTACAAAAACAACAAAAAACATGAAGTAACAGAGCCATGTTTATCTATTACATGCAAACTCAAGTATCTAACCCAATTAACAATCCTGTGAGTGGAAAATAAGACCATTTCCCTTCATGAAAAAACAAACAAGAAACCCACAAAAACTAAGAAACAGTATAAAAAGTATTATAAAAGTCCTTGGTTTCCATAAGTTGTGGCAACACAATCCCTGAAGTCTTGCTTCCATGAGTGAGCATGGAATTGAACACTACAGGTCCCAGTTAAAGAGAGGCAAGATTGCAGCTAGCCAGAGTCCCATGGGAAAAAGCACCAAGTCCTTACTCAAGTGGTAACCCTGCTCAGGTGACCACCAATCAGGATGCAATTTGCAAAACAGATTTATAACTGCTCTATAATCACTCACTGGTTATTGAAACAACTATAAAGCTAAATAGAAAAATATTTTTAAATCAAATCCCACTCAATATGCCAAAGGAAATTCCTGATCGGTTAAATGATAGTAAAATATAAAAATGAAAACAAAACTAAAAATAAAGACAAATAATTTATAATTTTGAAGTGGAAAAATATGTTCTAAGCCTTTAAGAAAGAAATAAATCAAAAGAAGAAATTCTAATTTAACTACATAAACATTTAAAACTTCTGCATAACCAAATTATCCCAGAGATAACATCAAAACACGGGGAGGGGAGGGCCTACAAAACAGATGATTAAACAAGCAGTCCTTAAAATCTTAAGAAAAAAAAATCCAACCTAATTTCAAAATATGCAAGACCATAATACTGTAGGCCAATTCATAAAAGAAACAAACAATGGATACTCAACCACACTGAAGAATCAAAGGCAAAGGAACAAACTGTAATAACTTTTTAGCTATCACACTAACCAAGATTTAAAAGATAACATTTGATGTTGGGAACATAAACAGACACTTCCATAAATGGCTGGTAAGAATGTAAAGGTGAAACCTTTTGGGGAGAAATTTGGTAATCTCTTTAAATTTTTAAATATGCATATTCTCTTGACCTTCTTATTCTATTTCTAGGAACTTTTCCTACAAAATTAATCAAAAGATCTAAAGATGCATATGAAGGATATTCACTGAAACACTAACTACAAAAATAAAATATAAAAACTAAATGCCCATCAATTAAGAATAGGGCAATTAATTATGGTTTATCCATAGTATCCAACACTAGGCATCTTAAAGAGACTTAAGACTGGACAAGGGCTGTAAAGTGATGGCCCCAAATGACAGGCACGTTCTATCTGGGAGTAACTTTTCAAAATAAAATATATATTATCATTATTACTAACATGTTATCAGATTATCAGATATAGAAGAACTCAAAAGAACATAAGTCACAGGGATTAGATTACAGGGACTTTACCTTATTTGACATATTTCTGTGTTATCTGAATTTTTACAATTATCATTTTGCAATGACCTTTTAATTGGAAAGATGAAAAACAAGAATTTAATTGACCCAACAGACAGTCACATTAGCTGGTATAAAACTGCCACACCAGTTACCAAGGTAGTTCATGAAATTGCCAAACCTCCCAAAATGGTACATGTGATATTCTTTTCTAAAATTTAGAAAGAGAAAACAATTCTAAGCAGTGAATTTACTACATTATCAAGCTAAATTGTGACAGATTTCTAGGTCTAATAAAAGCTTCTTATTTCAGAGCAATAAGCATTTTTTAACACTATAGACTAGACAAGCATTTCTTTTGGTTGTGGCTTGTTCTGTTTTCCTTTAAAATACCTGACAAGCCCTAACCAGTTTGTTTCTCTCTCTATCCTTTTCCCTTCCTCTCTGAAATAAATAAAAATATATTTTTTTAAAATACCCAACAAAATTTCGTTTTGCATTTTTTTAAAAAAATCTTTGTAACAATTTACCAGTAATTTTTAAACACAAATTATATATACAGATTCTAGAAGAAAAACAACAAATTAAGTGCAACTTATGCTTGTGTATTAGTTGCACAAAATAAACCAGACATTTTTAAGAGTCCACTCTTTAAACTTAAGATATCTAATCTTAAATTTAAAATATAAACTCAAACATTATAAGTGACTTTCCTTTTTTGTTAAAAGATCCTTTGGAAAAGCATAAAATGCTTTTAATAGATTAATTTCCTTTCAAAAGAAAAGGAACACCTCCTTAATGGTCATTTAAGAATGCTCCATCTATTTCAGCCACAAGAAAGCCAGAAAGTAAGCAAAGGCTGCATGATTCTAAAAGCTACATGGAAGGATTGGCAATTAACAAGAAATGGTAAGAAAAGCAAACAGTAACAGAAAGCAACCTAGAAACCAGTTCCTTCACAAACCAGGAAAGGATGGGTAAGTTTGGACTGAAAAGTCAAAGCAGACACTTGGGAAAGCCATCCATTTATTTCTAAGAATAAGAAAAGTGACCTCGCTCCTTCCCATATCTGCTCAAAGGACTCAGGAGACTCTAGACCTATTGGTCCCGTATCCTGCAATTTACAAAGGAAAGAAAGCATGTTAGTGTGTTGAAAGTTAAAACTCTATTTTAAGACTGCATTAAGTATTATACATTGCATACACTAACATATTATTTTTTCTTTGTAAATAGCAACTAAATTTATTTACAATTAACCTAGAATAGTGTATTACCAAGTTAATAAATAATGCCATCAGCTCTGACTGGCACAAAAGAGTTTCAGGTTCAATACCCAGTTAAGGACACATACCTGGGTTGCAGGTTCGATCCCTGGCCCTGGTGGGGGCTGTGCAGGCGACAACTAATCACTGTGTCTCTCACACTGATATCTCTCTGTCTCTCTCCCCACCATCCCTCCCTTCCACCCTCTCTTTAAAAAAAAAAAAAAAAAAAAAAAAAAGGAGGGGAAAAGGAGGGGGGGGAGAATATCCTCGAGTGAGGATTAAAAACAAACCAAAAAAGTTTTTCTTCTCCTTCAACAAAACTAAATCCAAATCGCAAGCATGAAAGAACTTACACTTTCTATGCTATTTTGATAGAAGTCTCTCAAAAAAAATTTACAAAAATCAAATGATAGGTGATAAACTTGAAATCATTTCAGCCCAGCCAGTGTTGCTCAGTGGTTGATCATCAACCTATGAACCAGGAGGTCACAGTTCCTCTCCTGGTCAGGGCACATGCCTGCTCTTCAGACCAGATTCCCAGTGGGGAGCAAGCAGGAGGAAGCCAATCAATGATTCTCTCTCATTACTGATGTTTCTCTCTCTCTCTCCTCCCTTCTTCTCTGAAATCAGTAAAAATATATTCTTTACATCATTTCAGATATCACTAGGAAGAGCAAACCTGTATGTATTGAAAAGTAAAGACATTTTATTCTTCACAAATATGAGGACTAGGAGACCTTTCTGGTGCTGCTTGCGTATCAAGCATTTTGAAGAAGCCCTATATTTCAACATACATAAAAAATTCTCACTCTTTTCATTAGTAAACAAGACACAGAATCCTCCTAGAATATATAAAAATGCATATTGGCAGGATTTTTAAAATTACAAAACAAATCATACCACTTGCCCAGAAGATAGACATCATCCATCTGAGCAAGCATCTTTTAGTCATAATCTGTATAGGTAATAAAAGCTTGATATAATCAATGAAGGGGAAAAGTGCCTTGTGGTTTTAAGCAAGAAATGGACAAAAAGAAATGCTCTAGTAAGAACTACAAGAGTAACTCTTCAGCCAGCTTCTACATGAAAACTGAAAAAAAAACAGACACACTGAAGAATATAATTACCATAATACAGACTTCAGAAGACAAAGGAGGAAAGTCACCTGGAAACAACATTCGATGAACAGCCACAGCCACACATTATGACACTAAAGCATACATCCCTTTGCTTGTAGGTAATGACATTTTTAAGGCCCCTAAAAAGATCAACCAAAGAACAAAGGAAATAAGTATAAAATACTTATTATAGTCTGTCTTCAAGGAGTCAAATATTTTTTAATAGAAATACAAAAATGGACACATATCCTGTATTAAAAATTCTACAGGTAACACTACACTTAAGGTTCTGCAACCTTAACACCAAAAAACAGGTACCAAAAAGTATCTTAAAAGCACATCAAGAAAACAATATACAGATAGGTCTCCAGGTTCAACTGCAGAATTCCCAGATCTGAAGTCAGCATCTACAGCAGTCACTTCAGTAGAACAGAAAGTAAACTTGTCAGACTTTCTTTACTACAATAGCCTCAATAAAATCAGTCACTTTACTAGTAAAACTGAGAGTATCTACCAGTACAAAAAGAAGAAAGTAGAAGACACATAAAAAAAACTGTAAATTGTCATTAGATCATCATGATGCTGCAAAGAATTTAAACTGAAGACAAGATTACAAAGGTTCAGCTTTATAAAGATGAGCAGTTCATTAAAACAATGTTACAAAAGCACTTTCAAACCGTAAAAGCCTCAGCCCTAGGTGTTTGGATCAACACTGCAGTCCAAAATTCCGCCACGCCTACTCCTAAGAAAGTCTGCAAAACAGGCTAATTTCTTTTTTAACGTGTTTCTAACCTACTTCAGACTCCAACTTTTAGACCATATAAAGAAATCATTATGTAGCTGGAAAGGCTCAAACTTAAAAAAAAAGATAATGGTTATATTCTCATCTGAAAAGTAAGGTGATTAAATTCTTTACAGCCCTTAAGATTTTATTTACTGTGATAACATCAAAAGGCTAATCACAAACTATATAAACCTTCAGTTTCCAAAAGTCAGGGGTGATGGTTTGAAAGTGGGTGTGGATGGGAGGAATGAAAGATACATCATTTAAAGCAGATCAATTATCAAGAACAGCTAGAACACTAGCGCCATGCGAGGCCAAAGTTCCATGCAACAGAAACTGAATTCCTGAGGCTGGGATTACTTCCCTCCTTTTCCCTCTCTATTCTCTGGAAATTGTATTTCTCAATGGGCATTGGGTACTAAGTTTAGAAAACAATTTTTTTTAAATGTTAGTTTCTTCTCACAATTTCTCACATAAACTCACAATATCATTACATGCAACATTATTTCCATTTGATAAATTTAAAAGGAATTTTCAGCCGAGACCAGTTTGGCTCAGTGGATAGAGCGTCGGACTGAGGACTGAAGGGTCCCGGGTTCGATTCTGGCAAGGGCATGTACCCAGTAGGGGGCGTGCAAGAGGCAGCTGATCGATGTCTATCGATATTTCTGACTTTCTATCCCTCTCCCTTCTGCTCTGTAAAATATCAATAAAATATATTTTAAAAAATAAAAGAAAAGAAATTTTCAATTAGTAAATATTCACTTAAATATATTGTATTTGTTTTAAGTTTAACACCAAAAATTATATTATGAGCAACTGAAGTTATACATAAATAATGGATTTCACTAATTTTTAAAAATGTTTTATTGATTTTTAGAGAGAAGTGAGAAGAATAGAGAGATAGAAGCATTAATGAGAGAAACATCATCAATTGGCTGTCTCCTACACACACCCTTGTGGGGATCAAGCCCAGAATCTGGGCATGTTCACTGACTGGGAATCAAAGCCTGACATCCTGGTTCACAGGCTGATGAACCACACCAGCCAGATTTTATCAAATTTTTTTTAAATGTCTGAGCAAAGTGTACTCTTCTGGGGCCACATCAGATCATTAGAGCAAGCAAACTGACCTAGTTCTTCTAAGGGTCAGTTTCCTCATCTGGGGAAGAAGAAATACAACCATCATCAAGATTAAATGAAATAACATGTGCACAGTACCTTGTATAGTACCAGAGATCATTATTGCTAAAAACTTTTATTGTTAACTAGGGGCCCAGTGCATGAAATTTGTGCACTGGGGGTGGGTGGTCCCTCAGCCCAATCTGCCCCCTCCCACATACTGGGAGCCCTCAGGGGATGTCCTACTGACAGTTCACCCCTGGCCCAAGGCCAAAAGCCTCTAGCGGAGACTTTCATCCTTGGGCAGGGGACCTCGGCCAGGGGACCCCAGACAGTGATCGCCATGGGGGCAATCGCTGGCTGGCTCCACCCAGCGTCAGCCTGCCCAAGGGCTTTTTCCTGCCTTGGGAACCCAGCGAGATCGCCCTGCCATAGGGCCGTTCCCGCTGGCTGGCTGGCTCCAGCCTCTTGGTGAGGCTTTTTCCGGCCTCAGGCAGCAGCCATCTTGGTTGGGTGTTAATTTGCTCCTGATTGGCTGATGGCTGTGGCTTTGTGGGTGTGGCTTGATCAGAGGTATGGTCAATTTGCATATAACTCTTTTATTAGTGTGTTAATTGGGCTTTTGATAGCATTTTGAGATTTGTAGTGGGTGGCAAAAGTAAGTATTGCATGTGCTTCTACTTTGTTTCTCCAAATTTATAAGATTTATTCTTCCAGGGAGGAAAAAAAAATTAGGATAACTTCATCTCAAAATTTCCAAAAGGTCACCAGATAAAACTTTCACAAGAATTACTTAGAAACCCCTCAAGAACGGTCTGATTGGCACAGAAAAAAATTCCTTTTATCCTTCGTACATTAATAAGTCATCACCTCCAACATGTACAGGCCCTGACCTGTCCCAGATGGTGAGAGGGTTAGTAGCATATCATACATATTCAGACAACTGCAGGTCATAGCTTTAAAGATAGCCACCTGACAAAATGCATAAATAGCTCAGAAACATCCCAAGTCAGGTGTCACCACTGAGACTACCACACCATCAGAGGTCGTGTCTACAGCACACATTGGGTTGCTGTGACACTGCCGACAAGTTTTCAAAGCCAGTGTGTCATATTCACAGGTCTCATACAATAGCCAAGAAGTACTTGATTATCAAAATATTATATTTAAAATGGCTACTCATTGCCCTGGCTGGTGTGGTTATTAGTTGAGCTCATCCCGTGCACCAACAGTCAATGGTTCAACTACCAGTCAGGGAACATGCCCAGATTGCAGGCTTGATTCCCAGGAGGGGGCATACAGGAGGCATCTGATTGATGGTTCTTTCTCCCTTCCTCTCTAAAATCAACTTTTTAAAAATGGATACTCATTGAAACATACTTTAGAACAAATTCCACTGTTTAGATCGGCGTTTTTCAACCTTTTTCATCTCATAGCACACATAAATTACTAAAATTCCATGCCACACCAAGAAATACATTTTTGCAAATCTGAAAAAAAAAGCATACTTTTGATTCATTCACACCAGACGGCTACTATTGTGTTAACTGTTGTCATTTTTTTATATGACAATCTAAGGGAAAAGAGGACAGTGCCTCTGACTGTTCAGGTATTGCATGTCTTAAAAATTCTTGCGGCACACTGGTTGAAAACCACTGTTAGATAGATGCTCAGGTAAACAATCATCTACTACATGGGGTAATCTAAGTTCTAAATCACTTTCTTCCCTCTTTCTGCTTGACATCTACTCAGATAGCATTCCATATCGTACGAGTCTTCCTATATAAAACAGATTCTTAAACAGAAATGCTTTAACAAAAACCCAACTGATCAGTTCTATACTGTTTAAGCTTCTGCGTTTTCTTTCACCTTATTACTGCTTGTTTTCCTATTACTGAATAATATCTACCACAGATTTATTATCTTCCTTTAAAAATAGGATTTCTTGGAGTAATTAACATTTCCATCATTCAGAAATGCTATCTATAGAAAACGAAATTCCAAGAACACTGAATTTAAAATTTCTTATTAGAAAGAGCCTTATAATTTAAACAAAATGTTAAAAAAAAACTTTCTTAGTCTATGAATATGAACGAAAAGGAGACATTTCTTATAGCATGGCTAATTCATATTAATGAGGGGGGAAAAGACAACTGAGTCAAAAAGACTTGCTCTAAATAGTGATCTGACGAAGACATTAAAGAGTATTTAATTTAAAAGATTTTTTAATCAATAGTTTTATAAAAATCTATAAATCTCTGTAATAACAGTGAAAGCATATCAAGCACTAGAGCTCTGTTACAGATATTAACATTACCTAAGGCAGCAGCCATTAACAGTTACATATGAAAAAGAAATGGCAATAAAAAGTCCAACATCCTCAAGTCAGTGACTTCCTCTCAATAACCAACCAACATTTCAACAGCAAAACCAGAATGCACTGAAATTACTGCAGCGCGTGAGTTAACCAACCTCCCTGGTCCCGCGCAATGAGCTCACAGAAGTCAGGATGTGAACAGGCTGTATCCTTCGCTGTTTCCATTCTTGGTTTAGGATTTCCGTTCTTTCCAAAATTTTCTGACGATTGGAACTAAACATACTCTTTAAAAAAATGAAAGGAGGAAAAAAATTATGTATTGTTAGAACATTTGTAATATCTCCATTATGAGTTAAAACCTACTGATTTCTCAAAAATATCAGAAACACAGATTTTACAACAAACTGTAGTTTCCTAAATTTAAATAATACAAAAACACCACACCTATTATTTTACTACTAGAGGCCCAGTGCACAAAATTCGTGCATGAGGAACGGAAGCGGGGAATGTCCCTCAGCCCAGCCTGCACCCTCTCCAATCTGGGACTCCTCGAGGGATATCCAGCTGCCCGTTTGGGCCCAATCCTCCTGGGATCAGGCAGTCGAACATCCTTCTCACAATTCAGGACTGATGGCTCCAAACTGCTCACCTGCCTGCCTCCCTGATTGCCCCCAACTGTTTCTGCCTGCCAGCCTGATCACCCACTAATCACTACCCTGCCAGCCTAATTGATGCCTAACTGCTCCCCTGCCAGCCTGTTTGTCCCCAACTTCCCTCCTCTGCCAGCCTGGTCACCCCTAACTGCCCTCCCCTGCAGGCTTGATCGCTCCCAACTGCCCTCCCTTACAGGCCTGGTCCCTCCCAACTGCCCTCCCTTGCTGGCCTCATCGCCCACAGCTGCCCCCCCTTGCAGGCCTGAAACCTCCCAACTGTCCTCCCCTGCTGGCCATCTTGTGGTGGCCATCTTGTGTGCACATGGGGGCAGGATCTTTGACCACATGGGGGCAGCCCTCTTGTGTATTGGAGTGATGATCAATCTGCACATTACTCTTTTATTAGATAGGATAGAGGCCTGGTGCATGGGTGAGGGCCAGCTGGTTTGCCCTCAAAGGTATCCTGGATCAGGGTGGGGGTTCCCTTGGGGTGTGGGGCAGCCTAGGCGAGGGGCCTGTTGTGGTTTGCAGGCTGGCCACGCTCCCCCAGCAACCCAAGCAGGGGCCCTGGGATCTGGGATTAATTTGTTTTACAATTGAAACTTTGTAGCCTAGAGCAGAGCCAAACTTTCTGCTCACTTCCTGGCAACAGCCATTTTTGTTTGAAACTTTTTGTAGCTTAGAATGGAGGTCTAGGCACTAGAGCTGCAGAAGCTTGACTTCCTCCATCGCCCCAGCCGCCCTAGCCTCTGCTCTTTCTAGCTCCGTGGCTGCTGCCATTTCTGTTGGGATTATATATCTTATATAATTGAAACTTTGTAGCATTAGTGGAGGCCTAGGCCGGCAAGGGCAGGCAGAAAGCTTGGCTTCCTCCGTTGCCAGGGAAACCAAGCCTCCCTCCTGCTCTCAGCCAAGTGGCCGCAGCCACTTGGTTGGGGTTTATTTGCATAATTTACTTCTGATTGGCTGATGGGTGTGGTTGTGGGCATGGCTTGATCGGAGGTATAGTCAATTTGCATATTACTCTTTTATTAGATAGAAGGATGAATGGGAGGGGAATAGGAAATTATGTCCATCCTTTGTTAACTTTGTTTTAAATTTTTAAAAAATCACAATGACTTTAGAAATATAAAATCATGAAACCCTGTCTATTTGGGTCCCAAGACTAAAGGTGCAATGAAAAGGCATAAAAAAAAGAAAGATAGTGAATTCCAATTAGGCTGAAAATCTTTCCATTACCATTACAATGTGTGGTACAACTTTATGTTAACACAGATCAAGGACCTGAACTTCCAAGTCTTCATTTATCTAATGTAAATATAACCTTTCAAATTAAAACTTTTTGTTAGGGAGAAAAAAAGCCAACTTCATTTATACAAGCATTTTCACAAAAGACAAAGGGATACCTTCACTTCATCGGCTCGCCTGAACCTCTTGAGCTGTCGTAGTCGCATGTACTCTGATTTCACACGCTTCCGCCAACAAACTGGTCCCTTCTCAGACTTCTTCCCAGTCTGGCCCATGATTATTCTAAAAGCAATGGTTTCATATTAAAATCACTAATCTGAATACAATCACATGTGTTTAAATTCCCAGCAAACTAACAATAAGCAAAAGAATACATAATTACACTGTTGACATTTGCAGAAGTGTGCTCATTTAATCTGTATGGTTAAATCCTTAAAACATTTCATTCAAAGTACTATAAAGTTTTACTTAAAAGACATTTTTATTTACAAACTCCTAGAGAACTGCTGTCTCATAGAAATGTGATCCCTTACCAAGAAGTATACTATATACCGAGCTAGTTTGTTTGTTTGTTTGTTTACAGTCAAGAGGGAGAGACAGAAACATCAATGAGAAAGATCCATCGATAGCCTGCCTCCTGCATACCACCCACTGGAAATCAAGCCAGCAACTTAGGCATGTGCCCTTACTGGGAATCAAACCACGTTCTCCTGGTTCATAGGTTGATGCTCAACCACTGAACCACACCAGCGAGACCAAACTAGTTTTTAATCTACAAGATCCACGCAGTAGAGCAAAAAAAGAAGACAAATGTACCGAGTTTTCATCAGTACATTAGCAAAATTGAATATAATTGAAAATGGCAAATCTGAAAAAGTAAAATTTACATACATTAAAAGTAAAAACAATACAATACACAATAAATGTATAAATTAAAGTATTCCCCTACACACTTTTACATCAGGCCCACCTTAAACACTATGCTAAAAGTCTGGATTGTCGCCTCTTGTGCCACCTTTGTTTACATGAAGGGTTTCTCTACCAGCAAAAGAAAAAAAGGAATGTGGCAAATGCAAAGTAAATCCTTCTGCCTTATCTTCAGTTGCAGACTCTCGGAGTCAATCATGTTCAATTGTGGGAACAACCTATGATTCACCAAATGTCTTATTCATACTAGAGTCCCCAGTAAGTGTCCTCTTCTGGAACATTTTCTTCTCAAACTATTAAAACCATATTTGTATCTTCAAAAGATTAGAACAATTCTCTGTCAGGTGGTGCAAAGGCGCCATGATAAGGAAAGGAGTTTTGCTTTAATTTCTCTAAGAGTGGTAGAAAGTCACTGAGTGTTTTAAGTAAAAAAGGAGGCGAGGTTTCCAACTTGAAAAGGCCAACTGACTGCAGAGCAGAAGCAGGAGGGAAGGTGTCGAGAACAGAGCACAAGGTGAGGCCAAGTTCCCAACAAGAGCAGCTCTAACACCACACTGGTGATGGGAGAGAAAAGGAATTCAAGTTACTCACAAGAAAACCTGGTAATGATTTAAATGTGGGGGAAGACAACTTTCTGGCTTGAATAATTTAGTAGGGTTTCATTTACCTACTTGTTTACATAAAACCTTCTGGCACAAATAAAATTGTCTAAGAAGACAAGATTTAAAGAAAGAGCCCAGAGGTAAGAAGAGGTAACTCTTGGTAAGAATATTCAACCACCAAACAATAACAAAGAATGCAAATTACTTAGAGCTGAGAGGGGGGCAAAGGAAGCATGTAGTAAATGATGACTATGATCCAGGCGATGAATGTGAACATACAAAAATTAATGAAATACAGAACTTGCCCTTTTGGAGCTGATATCCTACCTAGGAAGGCCAAAAAAAGAAAATGTATCACAATATAAGCTATGGACATGAAAGGATGGGGGTAAAGGGATGGAAGTGAAGGTGGAGATGGGGCGGATGAACTGGACTGCAGAAAGATGGCAGAAAAGGTGACGACACAGCCCTAAAAATTGAGATGGATTTCACAGTCCAAAAAAGAATGAAAGGAATTCCAAGGTATGAGCAGACACACTGGAGATGAGGTAGTACAGGCAGAGAGCCCTGGCTGTCAAACCCTGCTAACAAAGGTGGACACCTTATTTGGTAAAGAATCCAAATTACAAGGGCTGAAAAAAATGAGAAGAATGAAGAGATTTCAAAATTTGAGATAAAAACAGTTAAATGAAGTCACAGAGTTAGGAGTATTCCTTGTGAAAAGGTTAACAATGAAGCCTTCCTGGTGATTTGCTGAAGTGGAACAATGATAACAGTCCTTAGAACAGAGAAGACTGAACTCATCTAGATGAGTTCAGAAGCCAGGAGGAAAGCTAGGAAGACGGTAAAGTAGGGCAAAGAGACACCAAAGTTAAGAATAATTGGAGCCTCATTTGACACAGACAACAGGGGACTGAAGTGAGGGCATAAGTGGGGGAGAGGGGCCGCAATGGGGCGATAAGGACACATATGTAATACCTTAATCAATAAAGAAAGAAAAAAATAACTTTGTGGGGCAATTGCTTTCAAATCTGCTAGTTAACAGAAGCTCAAGTAATTCTAAGCAAATTACTTCAGACATTTAGCATTTCAAAGGCCTAGCACTAGAAAAGAATAGGAATCTGATAAAAAGGGATGATATGTTGCTCATAAACTATTTCACAACTATTCCTACTGCCTTGACAAATTCTTGGTCCTAGGATAAACCTGATAAACCTATAACAGAAACATAGCATTTAGATTTCACAGATGTGCAATGTGGGGATTATTGCAATTCTTTCTAAGCTCTGTCTGGTAAATAGGTATCATTAATTAGTTGGCATTATGTACTGTTTCTGTACTAGAACCCTCCTTGTCCAACTAACATTCTGGAGAATACCTTTGTTTCTACTATTAGTTACCACAAAGTATGTCACAACAAAACAGTCTCTCAGACCAAGTTTAATTGAGCAAAACAAGTTGCAAGATCAACAACAGAACATTTCAAAACTAAATCTGGAACCAACCTCTCCAGAAGAGGGCATATATGGATAAATTCCCACACTTATAAATGTCACAAAGCTCTCCAAACAAAGTACTTAAATGGAGGTTTGGGTCTATAGGATGAGCTTGTAAATTGAGAGGAAATCAGATGGATTTCACAGTCCAAAAAAGAATGAAAGGAACTCCAAGGTTATGAGCAGACACACTGGAGATGGGGTAGTACAGGCAGAGAGCCCTGGCTGTCAAACCCTGCTAACAAAGGTGGACACCTTATTTGGTAAAGAATCCAAATTACAAGGGCTGAAAAAAATGAGAAGAATGAAGAGATTTCAAAATTTGAGATAAAAACAGTTAAATGAAGTCACAGAGTTAGGAGTATTCCTTGTGAAAAGGTTAACAATGAAGCCTTCCTGGTGATTTAGGGGAAATTATCAAAATACAAGGAACAAGACCTCTGAATTATGATCAAAGACAGAGATAGCCAACTGGTGGACTTAAGGTCCGAAAGGTTGGCGACCACTGATCTAAAAAATAAATCTAAATGTTCAGATAGTTCTTTGGAAAAATCGGGATAAACAGGCAGATCCGTGAAGAATAAAACATAATGCACCATTTTTTAAATATATTTTATTGATTTTTCACAGAGAGGAAGGGAAAGGGATAGAAAGTCAGAAACATCGATGAGAGAGAGTCATCGATCAGCTGCCTCCTGCACACCCTCTACTGGAGATGTGCCCACAACCAAGGTACACCCTCTTGACCAGAATCGAACCTGGGACCTTTCAGTACGCAGGCTGATGCTCTAACCACTGAGCCAAACCAGTTTCAGCCTAACGCACCATTTTGAAGGCTGTTTTAATAAAACAAACTCGTTCCCACTATCACAGCATTTATAACATTAAAATCACATTTTCACGTTTTTCACCCCCACACTTACGTTCTTTAGTAGCAAGAACCATTATTGATGCAGCGGGTGTGGCTTGGTTGAGTGTTTGTCCCATGCACCAAGAGGTCGCCATACACCAAAAGGTCACCAGTTTGATGCCTGTCAGGGCACATGCCCAGGTTGCAGACTCGATCCCAAGGCGGGGAGCGGGTGGGACGAGGATGGGGGACAGAGGAAGGGGACATGCAGGAGGCAGCCAATCAATGATTCTATCTCATCATTGATGTTTCTATCTCTTCCTTCTCCCTTACTCTCTGAAAGCAATTAAACACACACACACACACACACACACACTCAAAGATAACTAAGTGTCACTGTTCAGGTTAACTACTAGATCTGATTATCCTGAACAAATAAAGACTAAAAATTCACACTAGTTTATAAAACATACTAGAGGCCTGGTGCATAAAATTTGTGCACTGGAGGTGTCCCTCAGCCCAGCCTGAACCCTCTCCAGTCTGGGACCCCTTGAGGGATGTCCGACTGCCCGTTTAGGCCCGATCCCTAAACCAGCAGTCAGACATCCCACTCACAGTTCGAAACTGCTGGCTCCCAACTACTCATTTGTCTGCCCGACTGTCCCAACTACTTCTGTCTGCCAGCCTGATCGCCCTCTATCCACTCCCCTCCCAGCCTGATTGAGGTCTAACTGCTCCCCTGCTAGCCTGATCACCCACAACTGCCCTCCCCTGCCGGCCTGATTGCCCCCCAATTGCCCTCCCCTACTTGTCTGATCATCCCCAACTGCCCTTTCCTGGCAGCCCAATTGCCCCCAACTGCCCTCCCCTGCAGGCTGGGTCACTCCCAACTGCCCTCCCCTACAGGCTGGGTCACTCCCAACTGCCCTCCCCCAATGCCATAGTCGCCCCCAACTGCCCTCCCCCCGATTGCTCCCAACTACCCTCCTCTGGCGGCCCAATTGCCCCCAACTGCCCTCCCCTATTGGCCATCTTGTGGCAACCATCTTGTAATGACATGAGGGCATGGTGCAAGGGCCACCTAGGCTTTTATTAGAATAGATTTATGCTGATTTAGCCATTCAAGTCAAATCAACCCTGGAGTTCAATTTTTAAGAAAAAAAAATTAGAAAAAACCTGGAGTACTGAAGTAATCCTATCTAATTAAAGAGTAATATGCAGATTGACCATCACTCCAACACATAAGAGGGCTGCCCCATGTGGTGAAAGATCCTGCCCCCATGTGGACATAAGATGGCCACCACAAGATAGGGAGGGCTATTGGGAGGTTCCAGGACTGCAAGGGAAGGTAATTGTGGGTGATCAGGCCAGCAGGGGAGGGCCGTTGGGAGGTTCCAGGCCTGCAAGGGAGGGTAGTTGTGGGTGATCAGGCCAGCAGGGGAGGACAGTTGGAAGGGACCAGGCCTGCAAGGGAGGGCAAGTTGGGAGTGATCAAGCCTGCAGGGGAGGGCAGATAGGGGTGACCAGGCCAGCAGAGGAGGGAAGTTGGGGGCAAACAGGCTGGCAGGGGAGCAGTTGAACATCAATTAGGCTGGCAGGGTAGTGGTTAGGGGGTGATCAGGCTGGCAGGCAGAAGCGGTTAGGTGCAATCAGGGAGGCCGGCAGGCAAGTAATTCGGAGCCAGCAGTCCTAGATTGTAAGAAGGATGTCAGGCAGTCAGACATCCCTCAAGGGGTCCCAGATTGGAGAGGGTGCAGGTTGGGCTGAGGGACACTCCCTCCTGTCCCCCATGCACGAATTTCGTGCACCGGGCCTCTAGTTCAGGAATAAAGCGATAAGGGCTTTGACTGGGTTGATGGCAGTGTGAAGAGAGAAAAATGATGACAAGGACTACCTAAAATTAAAAAACCAGATGTACTCATATGAGAAGGGATAAAAAACAGATTGAAAGAAGAAAACATAAAGCCTAAATGAGCCACTGTGATGACCAAAAGTTTGGAACTTATGATAAAGACCTAGACATTAATTACTCACATGCAGGTATCACAACAAAGGAATTGGTAGAAAGTTCAAACACCAAACTCCATTCTTGAGCATTTTGGTTTCAGGACTCCTTAAGTTCATATGGGCTATATCTATTAATATATGGCATATTAGAAATTAAAAACTGATAAATTTTTAAAACATCAACTCCATTTTTAAATAATGCAATTTGATGACCTGGCCAGTCAGTGTGGCTCAGTTGGTTGAAGCATCATCCCATATGCCAGAAGGTTGAGGGCGCCCTCAACAGGGCACAAGTCAAGGTTGCAGGTTCCATCCCCAGTTGGGGCACAACCATGGAATAGCCAATCAATGTTTTCTTTCAGATCAATGTTTCTCTCTTTCTCTCTCTCTCTCTCTCTCTCTCTCTCTCTCTTTCTCTGTCTCTGTCTCTTTCCCATCTCTAATCAATAAACATATCCTGGAGTGATTTTTTAAAAATTATAAACTTAAAAAATAATGTAAGCCAATTACATCCTATTCTATATAATAGAAGTCTAATATGCAAATTGTCCCCTCAGGCAGTCGTTCAACCAAGAGACTGGAAGTGTGACTGCTTGCTATGACATGTGCTGACCACCAGGGGGCAGCATGGAACATGGTGGGCTTCAGCAAGATGGCACTGGCAGCAGGCCCCAATGAGAGTGGGATCGTGATGGGATGGTGAAACAAGTGAGCAGGTGGTGCCAGGTCAAGGTGGGTACAAGCAAGGTCCTGATCACCCCACCAATCACTCCGCAGATGGCGACAGGGGGTAGGGCTTCTACCCAGCTCCCAGGCACTAAGGGAGCTGGCCGGCAGCCCATCCCTGATCGACTGCCCCCCAGACAGGCAGAATGATGGGGCAGGTGAGGGGGTGGCACCAGACCAAGGCGGGGTTGCCAGGCAGGGCTGCAAGACTGGGTGCATGAGCTGGAGCCCGATCTCCACAGGCCACCCTAAGGGACCCCACCTGTGCACGAATTCATGCACTGGGCTTCTAGTGTTTATAAGTAACAGATTTTTAAAAACTATTTTCCTTTAAAGAAAAAAAATCAGTGAGTGGAACTGTTCTATATTTTATACAATTTCTTCAGTATCTATCTTAATAGAAGACATCTGGATTCTCCTATCTGTTTCAGCATTCATCTGTTCCAATATGTTGTTTTGGTTAAAGAATATGAGGAAAATCTATTCTCAAACAGATAGCTAGAAATGGGAAGAGTATGTGAATAGCCTTTTGAGGTGATTATGGATCTATCTCACACTTTGATATGACACCAAAATTGTCCTGTGAAAAAGTGACTAGTTGATGTTGCAACTGAACCTCATAGGTGTTGTTCCAAAACAACCACTACTTTTCTATAAGCAATAGTAGTTTCTTAAAAGATTAGCTAAGATGTAGAATCTGAAACTGTACCAATAAACTTGTCCTACTCTGTTACACTCAAGTTCACTGACTATTTACATTAGATGCATGATTTTTTAACATCATCATTCCTCATTTAGAAAATACTAGTTCACTGAATTATGCTGATTTCCCAAAAGTAAACATATTTTTCAAAAAGGTGTATTTGTTAAAACCACTGATTTCATCAGACATCTTTAAGTATTTATTGGGAAACTGTCAAGCTCACAGTGACAGATACAACCCTTCAACTCTGACCATAAAAAGATCAACCATCATGGCCACTATTCTGACTCTGCTGTTGCCTAAAATCACCCCATCCTACCAACCAGCTTGCCATAGACTATCCCCATGAAAGAAAGATAAACTAAGATCTTGGTCCAGGGACCTTTCACTTCCTAGTATGCCCGTTTTATTTAAAAAGGAGGAAAATGACAAAAATACACAAGCTCACTACTGCTGGACCCAAACATTCCACCCGAATGACTTGCCAAATGCTGGCAGAAGAAAATGCTGAAACTTCAGTAGGAAGGGCTTGGAAAGCCAGAAATAGAGATATTATCAACCAGTCAATAAGAATTTATGGAGCATTCAGAAAATGCTAAATCCTCTGAGAAACGCAACTATGTAAGATACATCAGGTGACTTAAGTGTCTAAACTTTAGTGGGTCACTTGTACACATGACAACAGACAAGAACAGATTTGTTTTCAGGAAGTCTTTTTTTTTTTTTTTTTTTTAATTGATTTTTTACAGAGCAGAAGGGAGAGGGATAGAAAGTCAGAAACATCGATGAGAGAGAAACATCGATCAGCTGCCTCCTGCACACCCCCCACTGGGGATGTGCCCACAGCCAAGGTACATGCCCTTGACCGGAATCGAACCCGGGACCTTTCAGTCCGCAGTCCAATGCTCTAGCCACTGAGCCAAACCGGTCTCGGCTGTTTTCAGGAAGTCTTTAGGAAACAGATGTACCAGTAACTAATAACAAGGGAAAAATAAGGAGAAAAAACAGAGATCATATTTGTAGCTCTGATTTAAATAGTGCTTTTAAAAAGGCACAGGAAAATTACAGAAATGTGACAATCTTAGCTGAATGACAGAAAACATTAACTTATTACAGCAACAGTGAATAGACTGCAGTCATGTATTTTCCACAAAAATAAGATCCCTTTCCTCCTCCTAGCAGAAGAGTAAACTAAATTCACAAGTTCACCAGACTCTACCAACCAGCATTCCCATGTTTATTTGGAATTTCTATCAGTTTTACAAAGACAAGTCTGAAAAAAGACATGGCCACATAAATCTACACCAACTACGGAACTGATAGATCATAAATGTCTTTTAAAAAATGTGCTTGAACAATATATAAAACAGATTTTAACTAAACTTGCATCTAGAAATTAAAGTTTTCTTTGAAAACTATGCTAATCTATTTTATAAACTAACTCCTCCCATTTTGTTGGGTATGTACTCAATTTACTGAGACACTGTTAGAAGAGAAATGGAACCAAAAATTATGAACCAATGAAAACTATGATATACAACTCATTATAATTCAAGGATGAGCCATGAGACACAAATGATTACTTCAGCACTCCACTTGACAACAGAATGAAAAGGTAGTAATGTATTAGTCCTATGCCAGATATTCTTCCTTCTAGAAAGTCTATTTTAAATCTTAAACTTCAAATAAGCCAACATCTAACACAAATTTAACCTACATTAAACAAAATTTTAAGAGAAACTCAATTTAGGTATATACAAAGAATCTGCCCACCATTCCAGCCAATTAGTATATGTGTATGCCTAAGTGAGCATGAGCTAGGCAACAGAAATCTGCTGCTTCCACATGAATCTTCTGCCTGTCTTTCACTGTACTTAGCAACTCGAAGCTATTCTAGTGCTAAAAGATAAGTATTTTTCATTTGGCAATGGCCTCTGAGTTCAAACCAACAACTGTGCTCAACAGAATAGTGATCTGTTCTCATACTGATAGAGTAGGCAGACATGATGAGCAGAGCAGGAGCAATAGGCCAGATACAGAATGTTATCAGGGCGGAAAGTCCCCAGGTGCCTAGCAATGGGCAAAACTAGAAAAACAACAATTATAGACAAGGACCTCACCCGCAGGGTTCCCTTTCCTCTCCTAGCACATAGGTCAAGCGGTTGGTTTAGACTAGAACAAGCATGTCAAAAAGCATGCGGCCCACAACGACTATTTTTGCGCACCAGCCAATATAACGGTATGTAAGAAACATTTTAATAAAAATTTCATAACTTAATTTTCACAATATACTGTTATACACAATTGTTAGTAACAAACTACAATGTTCACTAATGACTGATTACTATAACCGTGTTGCATTCATTTCCCTTACGCGACTTACGTGCAGTCGCACCATTTCTCTCCACTAATACTAGCAGCGAATATTTTAGCAGCAGATTACCACGTCAGTCTTGGACTGACTTGTTTGGTATGCACAACAGGAAATATTTCGCTTTCTGAGAACAAGAAAAATAGGTTTACTTGCATTGTGCTTATTAATTTGTACAGTTATTCAGTGTCTGGTAAGTTAATGTTCAAGAAAAATTATTAATTTTTATTGAAGTGTTCTATTATTTTATGTTGATAACTAATTTATTTCAGCCCTTTGTATTCAGCATGTCTATAGAAATAAACCTACATCTCTATGAAAATTAAAGCTTTTGTTTTTTTGCGGCCCACGTAAACTTACATCTTGTTTATTTTCCCTGTGTTCGCCTTTGAATTTGACATGCTTGGTTTAGTGTCTCTTAGAGGAGGAACAGGGGCCAGAGAATAGCCTCAAAGGACACCCATACAACAGGAGTTGGCGGGGACAGGTTCTAATAGGTTAGCTTAAAAAACGAAGTAATTAGCCCCTTTTCACATGTACTTCCACTTTGCTTGCTGGATAAACTTCCTCTTGCTCTAGAGTTCTAGGCTCTGAATTCTTTTTTTCTCAGCAGACCTCAAGAATAGAGGTCCAAAGTTCTAGATCAAAGTACCAGCAGAGGAGGAACCAAGATGGCGGCATAGGTAAACATCTATCTTGCTGCCCCACACAATTCCAAAACTACAACATAACGACAGAACAAACATCATCCAGAATCACTGGAAAGCTGGCTGAGTGAAAATTCCACAAATAAAAGTAAAGATAGGACATTGTGACTCAGAGGAGCGGCAGAGCGCAGCGTTGAAGATATGCACGGAGAGAGGTTTGGAGTCCTACGCACGCACCAGCAGAGAGGGCGGGCGGCTGCAAACCCGGCTGGTTTTCTCCAACGGGGAAGGCAGAGGCGTCCCACTGCACTGATTCCCCAGTTCCGGGCAAGGTCCGAGAGCCCACACTCATATGGGGTAGAACTGGGCAGTGGGAAAGCACGCTGAAGCCCAGAGCGGCAGAGGTCTGCGAGCTTGTGGAGAGGGCGAGCTTGTGGAGAGGACGAGCTTGTGGAGAGGACGAGCTTGTGGAGAGTGCGTGTAAAGTTGGAACAGCAGTTTGCGCATAAACTTGGGAACAGAAGTGCACAACTGCGTGGAAAGGATTCGTGACTTGCTCCCTTGTTTGGGAGTCCACCAGACTGCATTGTGTTGCAACCCTGGGCGAGACTTTGAGGGTGCGGACTCATTTGGGGAGAGGCTGAGTTGTCTGGCAGCGGTGGAGATTGGCAGCGGCTTTCTCTCGGAGGTGCATGCAGCCTTTACCACCTGGCACAGAGACCCTGGTGCCACATAGGGCGGAGCTGATGCTGCCTGCTCAGCCGGAGACTCTGCCCATCCAACCTGAACACAGCTTACCCTCACAATCAAGTGGCCTGGAGGTCAAACCCTCCTAGTGCTAACAACCATAAGCTGGGCTTAACTTCAACAATACTGTACAACCCATAAAGGACTGCAGCAAGAGTATCCACCTCAGGTAACTGGGGAGACTGAGCCACTGTCCCTTTGAGGACATATACCACACAAAGCTAATGGACCAACTCAGAAAGCAGCCACAATGCAGAGAAATGGAAAGAAATCAGGTGTGAAAGAAATGGAGGAAAAAAGACAACTAGACATAGAGTTCAAAACTACGGTTATAAGGTTTTTCAAGAGGCTCCTAGAAAAGGCCAAGACCTACAAGGAAATGAACAAGACCTACGAGGAAATGAACAAGACCTACGAGGATATGATAAAGGACCAACTAGAAATTAAGCATACACTGACTGAAATAAGAATTATTATACAAAGACCTAAAAGCAGTTCAGATGACCGCAAGAACCAAGTCAAAGATTTAAAATGCAAAGAAGCAAAATCCACTCAGCAGGAAAAGCAAGAAGCCAAAAGAATCCAAAAAATTGAAGATAGTGTAAGGGGCCTCTGGGACAACCTCAAGCATACCAACATCCGAATTACAGGGGTACCAGAAAAAAGAGAGAGAGCAAGATAATGAAAACCTACTTGAAGAAATAGTGACCGAAAACTTCCCACACCTGGTGAAAGAAATTGACTTAAAAGCCCAAGAAGTGCACAGAACCCTAAAATATAGGAATCTAAAAAGGATCACACCAAGACACATCATAATTAAAATGCCAAGGGCAAAAGAAAAAGAATATTAAAAGCAGCAAGAGAAAAACACTTAGTTACCTATAAGGGAGCACCCATACAATTGTCAGCTGATTTCTCAACAGAAACAATGCAGGCCAGACGGGAGTGGCAAGAAATATTCAAAGTGATGAATAGCAAGAATCTACAACCAAGATTACTCTATCCAGCAAAGCTATCATTCAGAATTGAAGGTCAGATAAAGTGCTTCACAGACAAGAAAAAGCTAAAGGAGTTCATCACCACCAAACCAATATTATATGAAATGCTGAAAGATATTCTATAAGAAGAGGAAGAAAAAGGTAAAAATAAAAATTATGAACAGCAAATACACAACAAATGAATCTAAAAATCAAGTGAATTAATAATCTGATGAACAGGATAAACTGGTGAATATAACAGAATCATGGACATAGAGAGGGAATGGACTGACAATTCTTGGGGAGAGAAGGGGTGTGGGAGGTGCAGCAAGAGACTGAACAAAAATCATGCACCTATGGGAGAGGACAGTGCGGGGGAGGTGAGGGCGGAGGGTGGGATGGGTACCGGGTGGAGGGGAACTATAGGGGGAAAACAAGGGAAACAATGTAATTAATAAACTGAACAATATTTTTTAAAAATTAAAAATTAAAATAAAAAAGAATAGAGGTCCAATATTACCATTAACAATACTAGAGGAAAGCTGGGCTGGTTTGGGACCTCAAAAGAAAGTTATTTATGACATGACATTTTCCTAGGAATTTTTCATGGGTAATTCTGCTAATATACTATTGTTGCCTTATACAGTTACCTTATATTCAAACCCCCAAATCAGATGCAACGCTTTCTCTATTCTGATAACAGAATCAAAAACAGACTCAAACTATTAATCCTAGAACCTCTCAGAATTTCCAGGTACCCTACAACCCATTATCTGGTAGTTTTAGTGGATGTCACAGGGAGGTAAGGGTGCTTAAAAGTACCATTTCTTTCATCTGTGGACATCTTATTGAGACCCCTCAGATACCTCTGGCTCACCTCAGCCCTGAAGTTCATTTTCTTGCTATGAACAGTAGTCATTCAGAACAAGATGGAAGTAAAGGAGGTAGGAGCAGTATGAACCATAGGTCTTTCATTATTTCTCTTTACTTAGCATTTATCACAAATGTACTGCTGAGGTACTTACTATTGAACTTCAAACTCTTCTATATTTACAATCAATGATATATTGCAGTATTTGTTTTAACAAATATATTGTCTATTGAATTGGTTCTTATAAAAATGACTTGTCACAAATAAGCCCTGAGAAAATACATTTTTTCTTTTTTAAAAAATATTTGTTTTTTATTGATTTTTCACAGAAAGGAAGGGAGAGGGACAGAAAGTCAGAAATATCAATGAGAGAGAAACATCGATCAGGGGATCTGCCCACAACCAAGGTACATACCCTTGACCAGAATTGAACCTGGGACCTTTCATTCCACAGGCAGATGCTCTATCCACTGAGCCGAACAGGTTCCAGTGAAAATACATTTTTGAATCTCCAAAAACCTATGGAAATGGTGTCAAGGCCCGGCTGGTGTGGCTCAATGGTTGAGCGTCAACCTACAAACCAGGAAGTCACGGTTTGATTCCCAGCCAGGGAACAAGCCCAGGTTACAGGCTCTATTCCCAGTGTGGGGAGTGCAGAAGGCAGCCAATCAATGATTCTCGCTCATCATTGATGTTTCTCTCTCTCTCTCACTCTCCCTTCCTCTCTCAAATCAATGAAAGTATCTTTTATATATATATATATATATTTTTTTTTTTTTTTTAAAGAAAATTCTGTCAAGAATTCACCAACTACAAGGAAACTAGCTGTATAACCCCTGAAGTTACCTCCCTGCAATTTCCAGACTGACATTAAGGTCTTAAAGCAGGCCCTGGCCGATTTGGCTCAGTGGATAGAGCATCGGCCTGCAGACTGAAAGGTCCCGGGTTTGATTTTGATCAAGGGCACATACTTGAGTTGCAGGCTGATCCCCAGTTGGGGGCATGCACAGGTGGCTAATCAATGATTCTCTCTAATCATTGATGTTTCTATCTCTCCCTCTCCCTTCCTCTCTAAAATCAATAAAAAATATATTTAAAAACAAGTAAAAAACAAACACATGATAAAGGCATCTGGGAAACAGGAGGCATTTTAGTGGGGGTGGTTTTTTTTGTCATATTTTTGCACCAAATAGTAGAGTAGTGGCAAGATATGGAACAGTGTAACCATCTCAAAAATGTATGAACTATGCCTTTTGACAGATTATTGGATTTATTAAACTACCTTTATCGTATCACTAGAGGCCTAGTGCATGAAATTCGTGCACAGGTAGGTTCCCTAGGCCTGGCAGAGATCAGGGCCTTCCTCTCCATCCCTTCTCCCCCCATGGCTGCTGGCCAGGGCCTTCCTTTATTCTACACTGCCCCCTGGTGATCAGCACATGTCATAGCAAGCGAGCATACTCCAGAGGAGACAATTTGCATATTATTATATAGGAGGATTTTCAAAGAATGATAATGAACATCGCAATAAATGATGCGTATTTACACTGGCTAGCCCCATTTCCTTCAGCTTTAGCTTCAAAACCTACCTCGAATTACTCCAATAAAGAACTCATCTATTGTAACTAGACACCTTGCAATTAAAAGATTTACTATTCTCAACCGCTTTCCCTCCTATTTTTGCACAAGGATCATCAATAACATTAAATTAAGCAGAAACTATACTCTAGGTATCCAGATGATTCACGCTTTTCTCTAACTGCCTGAAATACCAAACATGAATACCAATTGTTGTACCTAAAGGATATCCAACTTTCAATCACAAATCATTAAAACTATGAAAAACCTTGAAATTTATTTTCCGTGACGCTTATTTTTGTAATCACTGTCCAAGAGGGGGGAAAACATACCTTCCAAAGTTCCTCATGACATAAATATTAATATAGCCTGTTTCCTTTGCCATTTTGTCAAATTATTTCCCTGTGTTTCGTATTTTCCTCATTTTCAACTATTAAACCCCTATTCTCTAGCAACTACCAGACATACAGAAAAAAATAGGACAGAGCCTCTGCCTCAAGGCACGTAAGACTAGAGTTAAGAAGGCTGCTGCATAAACAAGTGGTTACAATCCAATTTGATACATGCTATAATAAAAGTATGAACAAAGCCCTGTGGAATACAAAAGTGCCTGAGAATTCAGGGTGGCCTCTAGAAGACAATGGTTATCATTTGACCCTGAACCTTTCTCTGAATTTAATGAACTGTTCCTCTCCACTCATGCTCTCATCCAAAGTGAAGAATTCACCTATCCATATAGAGTTCTTCATAATTCTTCATCATATGTACTGTCACAGACTTAAAAAGCAAAACCATAAATCATTTCTACTTGACCCCAGATTGCATTAGTTCCTTAGAGGATTTTTCCTTGTTTTTAAGAAGTAGATCAACTTTCTTAAGCACTGTTTATTTAGGCCAATACAGAAATCAATGCACATTCCTGGGGAAATTTGCCTAAAATATTTAAGTGGTACACACAAAGATAATCATGTATGTATGCATGCAAGGCAAAGCTGGTATAATAGCATTAGAAATATTTTTTGCCTAACTACATTAAATCAACAAGTGGGTGTGTGTTTTTTAATCATTGCTATTTAAACTGACTAAATGCATTCTCAATTCAGTCAGAAAAGAAAAATTTTTAAACGAATTCCCCAAAGACTTTAAAATATATCTTGTGACAAGTACAGAGATAGTAATTACCAAGTACAAAATACTCAGAAAAATTAAAATTTCTTAGCCTAAAATATACGAATTTCTGTCAAATCTACATAACTAGCTCATCTCATAACAATGGCAAGGTTATCAGCAGGACTTTTTAATATATAATGATTATTGGCAAGTAATCTAAATGTAAACATTTGACAATCTCAGTATTTATAGGGCAGCACCAGAAATGTCTGTTCAATTTTGTCCAACTCTGTAAAATATATGTAATATATATGTAATAAAGACTTTCATGCTGCATTTCTTTGTCTCCGTTTTTATGAAACCATAATATAGTGGGTATATTAAATCTTCATCAGACAGAACAATGCAAATCAGAAGAGTGCCTATGTAGTTCCAAATTCCTTTTCTCTGAATATATTAATTTTCAGCAAAAATTAGAATTTAAGTTGCAATTTTCCTAAGTGTTTCTGGGACTTTAAACATTACATTCCATATTATAAAAAGAGAGAGAACAGGGTTCCTTAGAATCCTATCTATTTCTAATTTTAGAGACTATGAAAAGAAAAGGAAATATATCTTAAATACTTTTCATTTTCTTCCAAATAGATCAATAAATTAGTCAGGATTTCATATTTGTTCCACTTTTTATTCCTACACATGAAGTAATTACTAATGAAGAGTAATAGGAAAATAAACTTCAAAACTCTTAGATATATAGGTTACATTAAACTGTATCAGCATTAGTGTTTAAAATTCTGTTTTATGTAACTTTAAAATGCTATGAAATTAAAACTCGACCTTTGAAACCTAGAAAGTTACCTTGTAGTAAAATATTTCTAAACACCAAAGACACATTTTTATATCCAAACGAATTTAAATTTTACAGAGTCTATGTGATAAACAAAGGAAGTTTAGCTTAACAGTGGACAGCACATATTCAATTTATTAAGCAACAAACATTACTGGAGTCAGTATTTTCTGACTCGCCAACGCCATTGTTCGCGGAAAACAAAATCAATTAATTAACAACTGTTAACCATACCACCGAAACACACATTTGTCATAAGCATTTTATTTTCACCAACTATTTCTACCATCTCACCCTTATTCAACCTCTAAGGATTTGGGGAATACTCGTTGACTAAACGACAGTTGATTTCGTTAGCACCTGTCGCCATTCTCAGATGTATCGAGTTGGCCAAAACAGCTTGTAATTTTTTTAAGATAAAGATTCTTTAGAAAGTGGAAACTCACTAGACATGAGTTCACCAAGTTTGCCAAAATATCGTCCTTTTCGATTCCTCCCGTTTTCAAAAAGTGACCCCGTGGCACAGACTTTTTGTCCGTGGTTGGAGGGGGTACCCAATAACGCGGGAACTCGACGGAAAGCCCCCCAAACGAACAAAACCAAAGGGAAGAACAGCTCGACCCTCCCCTTAAATTTAACATGAAAGCCAGTCGGGAAGAAGGCAGCCCGGCACACGGACGGTGTTTTCGGCTAGCTCTGGGGGAAATGTCACAGGTGCGGCCACTCAGAGTCCGGTCCCCACGAGTCGTCCGGGTCGCCGGGGTCCCCTCGACCCGCGCGCCCGGGCGGCGGGGGCGGGGGGTTGAGCCCGCCCACCCGCGCCCGCACGCCCCTCTCCCGCCTGCTGTCAGGCTCCAGTGTCACTGCCCCATCCTCGCGCCGAGCTCCCCCGAGACACAGTCCGTCCTTTGTCTGAGTGCTCACTCGGCGGCGAGGTCCCACCAACTTGTGTTTGTCCCGTCCCACCCGGCGCTCCACACAAAGGAGACTTGGGATCGGGCGGCCAGCCCGCCCCGGACACCCGAGCACCCGGCCGGGGCCCGCTCCCCCGAGGGGGGGGGGGGGGACCAGCACGCGAGAGGACCCCTCCGCGCGGCGCACGCCCCTGCCTCTACCTCGGGTCTCCGGGGTCCGGCACCGCCCGCCCGCGGGGTGGTGCGGACCAGCCCTGACTCAGGGCCCCCTTCTGAGGGGTGTCCCCTCACCCCGCCCGCAAAAGCGGCGACCCGGCAGAACCCGCTGAAGGAGATACCCGGGCAGGCAAAGCGGAGGCAGAAGGGTCCCGGCGCCACCGCCGCGCCCTGCGCCCGGCTCCAAAGCCCCGCCGGCCGGCTGGCCGCCCAACTGCGGCGCGTTACCTGCGCCCCAGCCCGCGCCTCTCCGCGCGCTGCTCCCGCGCACTGCCACTGCCGCCCGGGCTTCGTCTTCTGTGTCCCAGTGGGTGTCGGACGCTCCGAGCGCCAAACCCGGCAGCCCAATCCCCGTCGCTTTTATTTGGCCCCCCCGTCCAACCAAGCGCCGCCCCGATTGGCGGGACGCAAGCGGGCTCCCATCCAATCACAGGGCCCGCCGGGCGCCGAGGCGCCGAGCCAGCCCCTCACAGAGGCGCCCGCGGGACTCTGTTGGGCCGGGCCGGTAGCGCGCGCGCGCGTTGTGAAAGCCGGGGGACGCGGCCCGCCAGTGGAAGCGCGGCTCGGCTCTTTGTTCTTTTGCTGAAGGTTCGGTGCCTCTCGGGAAGGGAACTAGAAATTGTAGAGCCTGAAATGCGGCCCGCGGGCGGGAGGCGGCCGGAGGGCGGGACGGCGCGCTGGCGGCACTTGGCGGGAACCGCCGCGTCGGAGTTCCCGGGCCCTAGGGGCGGGGCGGGGCCGATCGCCAAGTTTGAACCAGTTCAAAACTCGGGGTAGTAACGGTTTCAACCGCCGCGCTCTTTGCCCCGCGCGCGGAGCCGAAGCTGGGTCGGCGGACGCACAGGAGACGCAGGGACCTGAGGGCCGGCGGACGCTCTCTGGGACTCCCGCTCGCCTGGGTCGAGAAGCTGCGACCCTCCCGCGCTCCGGCGGAGCCGACGCGCCTCTGTCCGGTACTTTTGTGGCTGTGCCCCTTCGTCGGGTTCCGGTCCCCACTCCCGCCCCGCTGGTCGAGCCGCTGTGCCCATCGCCTTAGAAACCTAGGCGAGAGCAACATGAGTTATTTCAAATTCCTCACTCGGAACGCCTTGTTCATATCCTCCCAGTGTTTGTGGACACGAGCACGTGTCCACGTTGGCAATCATATGTAGAATGAGTGTGGTTCACTGGCCTCATTGCTTATGCCCCTGGAAAGTGTTAAGATGATTGCAACAGTTTTCAATTATGTAGAAGTGATATTGGGGTAAACATGGCTCAACCCAGAAGAATTAATATTCTGCTTAGGATACAATCTCCCCTTTTGCTTAATCTGACAATGAGGTTAAAGTTATTCCGAATTTATTTTTAATAGGTTGCAGCTACAGAGCAAAATAATCACACCATATAAACTGGGATCCCATATTGAGAGTTCAGACTAGGGGTTGAGGAGGAGGGGATGATCAATGGTGAACTGTTGCATTAAAAGCCCCCCAAAATAGAAAGTTTTAAAAATATTTTAATTACATTTGCAAATGGCTGTTTTTAATAAACTATAATCCATTCAATTTAGCCCATAATTTTCCTACCTTTCCTAAATCACCATTCCATTCTACACATATTCCAGACGAATTCAAAGTTGGAAGTATACGTGGAGAGAAGTCAAAAGATAGACTAAAAACAGTCATGTGCACAATTATGAGTGAATAAGAATGCAAAAGTAGGTTATCTAAGATTTGGCAATAAAATAATGTAACAATTCCATCTGCCATGCAACTAACAGTCACTAATTCATTCATATTCCATAGTAAAAAGTTCCCACCTGCACCAGTAATTGACACTTGACTTTTTTTTAATATATTTTATTGATTTTTCAGAGAGCGGAAGGGAGAGGGATAGAAAGTTAGAAACATCGATGAGAGAGAAATATCAATCAGCTGCCTCTTGCACGCCCCTCACTGGGGATGTGCCCGCAGCCAAGGTACATGCCCTTGAGTGAGATCAAACCCGGGTCCCTTCAGTCCGCAGTCCGATGCTCTATCCACTGAGCCAAACCGATCTCGGCAACACTTGATTTTTTAACCTGCAATTTAAACCTCAAAAGTTAACTGCTTATCCTTAAGTTGCTTCTCAAATTGCTAATTTTATCTGTTCCTTGTATTAATATTAAAACAATGTGGGCATCTTTTAAAAGAAAAATCAAGGAAATTAGAAATTAATCAGAATACAATTCAAAGCAATGTATAAAATCCAGCACAGGGTAAAACATGAAGTGCTAAAGCATTTTAGAATCAAGGAATGATATTGATCAAGATGTTGCCAAAAATAATTGTCGGAAAAGGAAATTTTAACTAGACCCAGAAGAAAGCATAAGATCAACACTGAGGGAGCAGGAAGGGCACCTGAGATGGGAATGAACATCTTTGCAGAGCAATTGTACAAAACATCACTGAAGCTAAAAGTTCCAATTGGGAAAGGGTGAAAGAGCAGATTAGAGAACTAAGTCGGACTATATTAAACACTCATAACGTACATATTTAAGTTAATATAATATGAAGACTGAGCTGCAGCAGGAAGTAGGAATACCACTTGATCACAGAATTGTCTTAAATTTGGTGGTAACATTTAAGCGAACTGGACATTTATCCAGTTATAAAAGGACGTCATTATACATGGAGGGCATATGATATCTTGTAGCTCCGTTTTGTACATTGACAAAGGAGAGGGAAGGGAGAAGACAGTTGACCCTTGAACAATGTGGGGGTTAGGGGCACCAACACTCGCCCTGCCCTCACCCCACCCCATCACCCCACACACACACCGAAGTTGAAATCCACATTGTAGATTTAAAAAAGGGGCCATATACTAAACCTAACAAACTGCATGCAGACCTTACAAACTCAGAGACATAAAATTACCATGTAGGATGATCTGAAAGTAAAACTTCCTAACGAAAAGTGAGTCAAGATGGGTAATCATGTCCTAGGCAGTATCTTCTTTGACCAAGTCAATCTTTACCTTAACTGAGCTTGTCTGTTTTTACATCCATGAGAAAGTGTCCTTGGAATATCAGAGAAATCCCTTTTCTAGGCCTCTAAGGGCACAACCTCCCACCAGAACAAAAGCCCACAGAAACCCTCATTATTATCTGGTTCTCCTACATACCATCTCTATGTGCTGTAAATATTAATTGGTAATCATCTTATACCTGCTTATGTAAAAGAAGTATGCATCCATTAAAGAAGTATATATCCGTTTTACTTTTTATCCAATCTCAGAGATTTCCCCACTTTGCTTACTCCCACCTCCCTAATTGATCACCAGTGGATTTCATGGAGTTCGTATGTCTTCCTCTTTGATTTTCATATGTAAAATAAGTGGTAAAATAGCCATTTTCTGGAGCATTTTCTCAGTCTGTTAAGATTTTGCCTCCCAGCAATTGACATCAGTTTGGTTCAATAAACTCATACAATTCTTATAGGTTTAGGCCTGGCTGTGTGGCTCAGTTGGAGTATTGTCCCATACACCAAAAGGTTTCAGGTTTGATTCCCAGTCAGGGCACATACCTAGATTGTTCCCCAGTTGGGGTGTTGAGGTACATAGGGAGACAACTGATCAGTGTTTCTCTCTAAAAATTAAAAACATGTCCTCAGGTGAGGATTAAAAAAAAATCTCTACAGATTTGGACATTTCTTACATTAACAACATATACTAGTAACTTTTGACTCCCCCAAAACTTAACCACTAATATCCTACTGTTGACTAGAAGCCTTAATGTTAATCTAAATAGTTGACTAAGATATTTTGTATATGTGTTATATTCTGTGTCCCTACAATAAAATAATCTAGAGAAAATAAAATGTTACTAAGGGAATCTATAAGGTTCATCTGTGAGTTTTTTTCTAATTGCTGCATGTCTCCAAAATAATTTTCACTATATTCACAAAAAAAAAAACATAAGTGTACCCACACAATTCAAACCCTTGTTCAAGAGTCAATTGTATTCAGTTTTCCATGCTAAGAGAATTCATTTGAAGATTTCCGTGCGGGGACGGCAAGGTAAAATGTATGTGCGTGCATGTGTGACATACATGCTCAAATGCTACTTATTAAGGGGTCTAGCTGAAGCAGAAAGCCAGGCTGAACACAAAGATGGATATGAACTGTGAGAGTCATTTCTGTGTAAAGATGCTCAAATTACAGTTATGACCATACTGGTAGGTCATTCTGTCTTCTGTTATAGACAGAAATGCACTATTACAGTTCTGTGACAAATCAAAAATGGAAAGTGATTGTAGCTCTACCTTTTCACTGTCCTACTCCGGGGTCTGGCACTGCTCACACACCATAAGTCCCCAGGGTTTTCCGCAGGGATCGGCAAACCGACCAGCCGCTCTGTTGACTAATGAGTTTGTCGGCCACTGCCCTAGGCAGTGGCCAAATAACAACAGTACAACCATTGAAATTTCTTTTGAGAGCCACATTTTTTAAATTTAAACTTCTCCTAATGCCAGTTCTTCAAAATAAACTTACCCAGGCCGTGGTATTTTGTGGAAGAGCCACACTCAAGGGACCAAACAGCCACATGTGGCTCTCGAGCTGCAGTTTGCCGACCACAAGTCTAGGGGAACAGGAGAAAGTCAAGGGCAAAGTTCAGGCTGTCAGCATCACAGATCTCTTTCAACCCAATGAAGGGAACTTCTCATATATTCATTTATTCTCACATTTAACAAATGTTTACGGAACAGTTACAAAGTGGAAAACTGTTCTCAGAGCTAGGAATACAAAGTGAGCAAAACAAAAATCCCTTCCTTGGTGGAGCTGACTTTTAGCAAAGAGGAACAAAGAGTATGAGATAGTGATAAATAAAATGGAGGCGAGGGGGCATGGGGACCTAGCATGGAAGGAGAATTGCTGAGTGCAAATGCTATCATCAGGGACAGTCTCCCTAAAGTAGTGACATTTGAAGGAAAACTTGTAGAGGTTTTGTTAGAGGTGACAAAATTGATCTAGGCACAAAGAATGGCAAGTGCCTGGGAGGCTGCTGGTGATCTAGAAACAGGAAGGAGATGAGGCCAAAGAGCTGAGGGGGCCTCGAGGGCCATTGTTAGACTTAATTCTTAAGTGAGAGGATTTCATGATGAAAGTTTATCTGATAATTTACTCGTAAACAAGATCATTTTACCAGTAAAATGTGTTGAGAGGAGCCTGAATGGAGCAAGGGCCGAATCAGATGACAATTACAAGTCAACTGTCGTCATCCCGGCAAGAAATCACTGTGGTGGGGACAGTGCTTCAAAGAGGACAGAGTAATCCTGTGATGTGTGAACAGTCCAGCAAGATTTCTGAGATTTGACCCTTGGATTTAGCAATATGAAGGTCACTGGTGACTTTTTTATTAAATCTTTATTCAGATTATTATAAAGTTCCTCTCCTCCCCATAGCTCCTCTCCCCCCAGTACCCATCCCACCTTCTGCCCTTACCTCCCTCCCACTGTCCTCATCCATAGGTGTATGATTTTTATCCAGTCTCTTCCTGCATCTCCCAAATCCTTTTTCTCCCAAGAATTGTCAGTCCATTCCCTTTCTATGCCCCTGATTCTATTATATTCACCAGTTTATTCTGGTCATAGATTTTTTTTTTTTTTAGCATTTAAAATACATTTTCATGAGAACACTTTCTAACATCTTTAAATAAAAATGATTTGCACTTTTTAATCTGGAACAGCTCTGGCATTAGGACTTAATTGCTTTCTGGTCCACAGGTTTTAGCTGTCACCGTATTACTAACTCCCCATTGCTCTTGAGGCAGGTGTGAGCCATGTCCTTCTCAGTGGGAAGTCCTTGTGGCAACTTCAGGGGCTTGATTCTTATCAAATGTTTAACCACTTTCAGTTTTGCGTTCAAGGAAGGGATGTTCTTGTGAACTTGAGGAGTGTGCCTTTTCTATTCCAGGCATCTTTACTACATCTTTTTCCCAATATGGACGGCGTTTTAACTTTTTAATCTGGTAACAATATGCAGTTTATGAGGGTGCTGTGGATCCCCACCATATTTCACATGATCTTCTGGTGAAGGCTGAAACACTGAATCTGAAATTCTTGACTTGGTAAATTTACGACAAATCCAATCTGTACAAACGAGAGACTCCACACCTTTTGTCACAGTATGTTGTCTGCCTGGGGGCCTCTGAACTACTGAGTGCAAAATGCCGGCCATGAGTGCAGTGGCTGTCCTCTGCAGAGGCTACGAGTACCAAATGGTGCGAAGCTTGAACTTGCCCGCCGACAGGAAGCTCTCATAGATTTTTAATTCACTTGATTTTTAGATTCACTTGTTGATAGATGTGTATTCATTGTTCATAATTTTTATCTTTACCTTTCTCTTCTTTCTCTTCTTAATACCTTTCAGCCTTTCATATAATACTGGTTGGCAGTGATGAACTCCTTTAGCTTTTTCTTATCTGAGAAGCACTTTATCTGACCTTCATTCTGAATGATAGCTTTGTGCTGGGTACAGTAACCTTGGTTGTAGGTTCTTGTTATTCATCACTTTGAATATTTTTTGCCACTCCCATCTGGCCTCCATAGTTTCTGTTGAAAAATCAGCTGACAATCGTATGGGTACTCCCTTGTAGGTAACTTTTTCTCTTGCTGCTTTTAATTCTCTCTTCGTCTTTTGCTCTTAGCATTTTAATTATGATGTGTCTTGGTGAGGTCCTCTTTGGATTCCTTTTGTTTGGGGTTCTGTGTGCTTCCTGGACTTTCAAGTCGATTTCTTTCGCCAGGTGGGGGAAGTTTTCAGTCACTATTTCTTCTAATAGGTTTTCAGTATCTTGCTCTCTTCTTTTTCTAGCACTCCCATAATTCGGATGTTGGTATGCTTGAGGTTGTCCCAGAGGCTCCTTATACTATCTTCAATTTTTTTGGATTCTTTTTGCTTCTTGCTTTTCTGGCTGATTTTTGCTTCTTTGTATTTCAAATCTTTGCCTTGATTCTTGCGGTCCTCTAGTCTGCTTTTAGGTCTCTGTATAATATTTTTTATTTCAGTCAGTGTATGCTTAATTTATAGTTGGTCCTTTTTCACATCCTCCAGAGTCTTGCTCATATCCTCGAGGGTCTCGTTAAATTTATCAGCCTTTTCTAGGTACCTCTTAAAAGACCTTATAACCATGGTTTTGAACTCTATATCCAGTCGTTTTTTTCCTCCCTTTCTTTCAAATGTGATTTGTTTCCTTGTCTTCGCGTTTTGGCTGCTTCCCTGAGTTGGTAGAGTAGCTTTGTGTGGTAGGTGTCCTCTAGGGGACAGTGTCTCAGCCTCCCAAGTTACCTGAGATGGATACTCTTGGTGCACCCATTTATGTGTTGCACAGTCTTATTGTAGGTAAGCCTAGATTGTTGTTGGTATCATTGGGAGGGGTTGGCCTCCAGGCCAATTGGCTGTGAGGATCAGCTGTGTTTATGCTGTGAGCTCAGCTTGGATGGGGCAGAGTCTCTGGGCTGAGCAGACAGCCTTGGTTCTGGTCAGCCCCTCTTAAAAAACGACTCCCAGGTTTCCTTGCCCCACGGCAAAGGCTGCACACATCTCTGAGAGAAAGCTGCCCAGAGCTCTGCCCTCTGCTGGACACTAGTTTCTCCCCAAATGAGTCTGGACACCCAAAGACTCACCCGGAATGGAAAAACAAAGCAGTCTGGTGGTTTGTGTTTTTCTTTTCTTCCCAAACAACAGAGCCAGCCAGGAGCCCTCTCCAACAGCTCGAGCACCTCTGCTGTTCCCAAGTTTCAGCATGCTTCCTTTTTACTGTCCAATTTCACCCCATATGAGCGGTTCTCCAAGACTCGCCTGGAACTGGGGCACAGTGCAGTGGGACGCCTTTGTCTCCCTCCCCGTTCGAGAAAACCAGCTGGGTATTCCACTGCCCGCCCTATCTGCTTGCGCGCAGCTCCACACCTCTGACCTCCACGCGTATTCACAACTCTGCCCTCCGCAGCTCCCCCAAGTCTTGGTGTCCTTTTATCTTTCCTTCTATTTGTGGAATGTCCACTCTGCCAGCCCTCTGGTGATTCTGGATGATGTCTGTTTTGTCTTTTAGTTGTAGATTTTAAATTGTTGTATGTGACAGCAGTATAGGTGTTTACCTATGCTGCCATCTTGGTTCCTTCTCCAGGTCACTGGTGACTTTATTAAAACAGTTTCAGTGCTCATAAAGTGTGTGTGCCATCGATTGGAACAAGTGGAGAGGAGCAAGGTCTAGTAAATACTGTGGGTGGGTGAATACTTCACAATTTCATGCAAAAAAGACTTTCTTTTGTGCCCTTGAAGCAACATTTTACTGATAACTCTTCGGTTTTCTATTTGTCTTTCATTCAGTTGATGTGGCATCCATTTTCCTTCCTTTAGAATCTTTCCCATTGGTTGTAAACAGAAATTATTTGCTTAGCAATGTTTAATCTTTCTGCAAGTTGTTTTTGAGTTTGACACACATCTTCATCCAATAATGCTTGTAATTGTTGGTCATCAAACTTTTTTGGTTGACCTGGACATTCTTTGTCTTTCACATTGAAAGCATCACTTTTAAAGCATTGAAACAACATTCACAAGTATCTTGAGATGGAACATGTTCACCATAAGCTTCCCGAAGTAGGTAATAACTTTCAGCAGCACTTTTCTTCAAAATAAAGTAATGAATTAAAACTTCCTGCAAATGCTCTTGTTTTGGGACAAAATTCGACATTTTTAAGCGTAAAAATATCTATGATGTTAACACCTTAAGGAAATTTGACATTAAGTTTTGAAGCTTGTCAATACAACATAAAATAGCATATCAAATCACATATATATCAACATATGTGTAACTCCATCTATTGAAAAAAACTTGTAATTATTAACCAGTACACCTAGTATTTTGAGCTAAAGGCTCAAGGAAAAAACGTCTGCCCTTCTATTACCTAGAAGAACTTGAATTGAGGGCCTTGCCCATAATAAGAGATTATCAGAGATAACTTCTTTTGGCCTATCTATAGGGCAGAGCAAACTGCTAATTACTAAACACATGCTCTCCCAGCAGGATCCTTAGACACTCCCAAGGCACCTTACCACATCCCAAGCTCAGAAAGTCATAAATACCTATTTTTTCCTTCAGTCTTTGGATCTCTCATGTATGTGGAGTCTCTGATGTATGTAGGTTTCACATACATATATATGTAATTAAATTTGGTTATTTTGTTCATCTTTCTCATGTCTATTTGATTATTAGACCAGCTGAAAGAATCTTGAGGGTGGAAGAAAGTATCTTCCCCCAGCAAAGAAGCAATATTCACAATAGCCAAAAAGTAAAAACAACCCAAATGTTCATCAACTGATGAATGGGTAAACAAAATGTGATATATCCATACAATAGAATTATTCAACAATGAGTAGGAATGAAGTACTGATAAATGCTACAACATGGGTGAGCCTCAAAAACATGTTTAAGAAGCTAGACACAAAAGGCCAGCTATTGTATGGTACTATTTATAAGAAATGTCTAGAATGTAAAAATCTATGGAGACAGAAAGTAGATTAGCGATTGCCTGAAGCTGGAAGAGGAGGAGAGAATGGGAGGAAGGAGGAGTGAGTGACCAGTAAATTTTCAAGGTCCTTTTGGGGATAATGAAAATGTTCTAAAATTAGATTGTGGTGATGATTGTACAACTCTGTAAATATATTTTAAAAAACTGAATTGTACAGTTTAAAAGGGTAAACTTTATGGTATATAAGTTATATCTCAAAGTTAATTTAAACCTGAAGGGGCGACCACTCGGGAACAAAGATAAGAAAACTGGTTTAGTCATTCCTCCCACCAAAAGATCCTATTTCCAGCCTGGCCAGTGTGGCTCAGTGATTCAGCATCCACCTATGAACGAGGAGGCCACGGTTTGCTTCCTGTTCAGGGCATATGCCCAGGTGGCAGGCTTGATCTCCACTGTGGAACATGCAGGAGGCAGCCAGATCAATGATTCATTCTCCATTCTCCATTCTCCATTCTCATTCTCTCTCTCTCTCTCTCTCTCTCTCTCTCTCTCTCTCTCTCTCTCTCTCTCTCTCTCATCATATTTCCAGCCCTAGCTGGGTTTGCTCAATGGATAGATCATCGGCCCACAGACTGAATGGTCTTGGGTTCGATTCAGGTCAAGAGCACATACCTTGGTCAATTCGGTTGCAGGCTCAATTAGGGGCCTCAGTTGGGGCCCATTAACTATATATATATTTCAGAGGAAAGTAAATTATTTAGGGATAAAGTAAATCCTCTATACATGAAAAAAGACCCTGAACCATCAGTCAAAGCCTAAGGAAGGGCACCCAGGAAGTTAGTTGCTTGAAAACAAAATCTTCAGGCACAAAACAGCAACAAAACATGTCCTAGTATCAAACAAAACAAAAAACTTTAAGATCACCACAAAAGGAAAATACTACAAGCTTCTTTGATTACTGCACCTACAGGGATTAAGTAATGGGGACTGGGGAGGAAAAGAACAGAGATTCTGCTAAATAAAGACAACAAACAGTACTTATTTTTTGCTTTGTTTTTAATTTATTTTTATTAATTGATTAAGGTATTACATATGTGTCCTTATCCCCCCCCCTTTATTCCCCCACACCACCCCTCTCTCATGTCCTCACCCCTGGTATCTGTCCATTGGTTATACTTATGTGCATGCTTACAAGTCCTTTGGTTGATCTCTCCCCCTTACCTCCAGCCTCCCCTCAAACAGTATTCTTCAGGCTGAAAATGCAAAGGTTGAGAAGTGAATCAAGTGTTCAAGTTCTCTGAAAACACATGTAATCGGAATCAAGTGAATCCAGGTTTTCCCATTAAATCCCAAGATGTTTCAATTAAAAAGTACTGCTTATATTCTCTACAATGTATATTGAAAACATTAAAAATTACTTCATTTGATAAGTGACAAGCTTAAAAACTCATTACCTAAAAATACAATATAATTAGACAAACATAGAAGAGTTTAAAATGCTTGCACAAGTATTTAAAAGTCTGATTTATTCACTCAGATGACATTTAACACTTGCTTTGGTCCATGCCCTGCTTGTACCAGATCAGGATTATAGATGAAGGAGGGTGGGGAGGGACGTAAAGATTCTCAAGGAAGCCCTAACCAGTTTGCTCAGTGGATAGAGCATTGGCCTGTGGACTGAAGGGTCCGGGTTAAACTCTAGGTCTAGGACACATGCCCGGTTGCAGGTTTGATCCCCAGTAGGGGGTGTACAAGAGATAGCCAGTCATCATTCTCTCTCATCATTGATGTTTCTGTCTCCCTCTCCTTTCCTCTCTGAAATCAATAAAAGTATATTTAAAATTTTTTAAAAAGGAAGAACAAAAGGGATGGCCACTTCCCTGGGTCTCTTAGAGTCATCATTGTCTAGCGTCTATCTCAAAATCAGTGTGTGTCACCAGGAACCTGAGGTCAGGAGGACCAGGCTCAGTGAAGTTTCTGACAGAGGAATTTTTTTTTAATAGTTCACTGATTTTTAGAGAGAAAGGAAGGGAAAGGGGGAGAGAAACATGGTTATGAGAGTGTAACATCGACTGGCTGCCTCCTGCACGCCTCCTACTGGGGATGAAGCCGCAAACCAGGCATGTGCCCTTGGCCAGGAATCAAACCGGCAACCTTCTGGTACACTTGAGGAGAAGCCCAACCAGCTGAGCCACACGAGCCAAGGTTGAATGAGGAATTGTTAAGTTATTGGATGGGGTGAGTGAGCTTTGAGATAAAATTATGAAGAATAGGTCTTGCCAAAAACAAGATCCTAAGCCTGATTTTTTTTCCCTCCAGTTTCTCATGCAGAAGGATGTCCTTAGTGGGTTTGAGCTGCTTGATTACTTACCTGTGACTCCTGCAATGTGGATCAGGGGGCAGAGCACACACTCAGAGCCTGCATCTTGGCCTTTAGTGGCACAGGACACCCGGCTGGATGGACAAGGCAATTTCTCTGTCTTTTGCAACATCAGCATATCACTTTGCAATTTTTAGTGTTTTAGTGACTGTTGATGAAAGACATTTCCTACCTTGAAAAGAAGAGCATGTTCTGATTCAATATTTTTAATATAAGAAACATTTCCAACTGCAGGAATTCATTCCTAACTTGAGAAAATATTTTCCCACTGATGAAATTTATCAAACTGGTGTATAATCTTTTGGGAAGAAAAGCAGCAGCAGCAATAAAACTTCAGCTGGGGACCATATGTTTGAAAAGGCAGCCATTTTAAACTGAGGGCAATATATCAGTGATTCAGCTGACTGATCCTGCAATGTTCTCACACATGTCACCTGGGAAACTTTTGCAAAAAAAAAAAAAAAATCACTAAGCTTAAAACATTGTACTTAATACTGATCTTGTAAATTACTTTTTTCCTTTTTTCTCATGTGTGTATGTGTACGTCTATATGTTACTTTTTGAATACAGTACTTTCATACAAAGATTATCTTGGCGTAATCTTAAAATAATGATCAGTTGCTCAACGGTTCATATCTTACAAATGAACAAAAAAATCCTATCTAATAAAAGAGTAATATGCAAATTAGCCTCATCTCCACTACATCTACAAGCCACTTCCACCAGTCAATCAGGACCAAATATGCAAATAAACCCAACTAAGATGGCTGTGGCCACAGAGAGTAGGAGGGAGGCTTGGGTTTCCCAGGCAATGGAGGAAGCCAAGCTTCCGGTCTGCCCTTGCCTGCTCAGGCTTCCAGTCAATGCTACAAAGTTTCAATTATAGAAGATACATACATCCCAACCGAAATGTTGGCAGCCACAGAGCAAGTAGAAAGCTTAGCTACTCTCCAGGCTACAAAGTTTCAATTGTAGAAGATACATAAATCCCAGATACCAGGGCCTCTGCTTGGGTTGCTGAGGGGCGTGGCCAGCCTGCAAACCACAACAGGCCCCTCGCCCAGGCTGCCCCATGCCCCAAGGGAACCCCCACCCTGATCCAGGACACCCTTCAGGGCAAATCAGCTGGCCACCACCCGTGCACCAGGCCTCTATCCTATCTAATAAAAGAGTAATATGCAGATTGACCATCACTCCAACACACAAGATGGCTGCCCCTATGTGGTCAAAGATCCTGCCCCCATGTGAACCAAAAGATGGCCAGCAGGGGAGGATAGTGGGAGGTTCCAGGCCTGCAAGGGAGGGCAGTTGTGGGCCATCAGGCCAACAGGGGAGGGCAGTTGGAAGGGACCAGGCCAGCAGAGGAGGGAAGTTAGGGGTGACTCGGCCTGCAGTGAAGGGCAGTTGTGGGGGACCCAGGCCTGCAGGGAAGGCCAGTTAGTGGCAAACAGGCTGGCAGGGGAGCAGTTAGGCATCAATCAGGCTGGTAGGGGAGTCGTTAGGGGGTGATCAGGCTGGCAGGCAGAAGCGGTTAGGGGCAATCAGGAAGGCAGGCGAGCAGTTGGGAGCCAGCAGTCCTGAATTGTGAGAAGGATGTCCGACTGCCCTCAAGGGGTCCCAGATTGGAGAGGCTGGGCTGGGGGACCACCTCGCCCCCATGCACGAATTTCATGCATTGAGCCTCTAGTAGTATATAACAGTCAGGGCATGCTGGCTATAAAAATATATTGATTTTGCCCATAATTTTATTAATTTCATACTTTATATTACTTTTCAAGCAAATGTCCCTTTAAAGTAGGCTGGGTTCTAGCAGAAAATCATGAGATTATTACATTTTTTTCTAAGGTATTAAGTCACTTTAACCTTCAGACCATAATAATTATGTGTTTTAATAGAATTTTATTTTTTGTTGTTGATTTTAGAGAGAGAGGAAAGGAGAGGGATAGAAAGATAGAAACATCAATGAGAAAGAAATATCAATTGGCTGCCTTCTGCACACCCCTTACTGGGGTTTGAGGCTACAACTCAAGCATGTGCCCTGACTGGGAATCGAACTAGTGACCTCTTGGTAATTGAGTTGGCATTCCACCACTGAGCACCCTGGCCTGGCTTTTAATAACATTTTAAAGAATACATTCTTATGTTTATTCCAGATAACTGTTTTTATGTATCAAATGCCCAAACCAGCATTGTTTTGCAGTAAAAACAAACCAATTCTATTGTGGCCAGTGGACTTACTAAATCTTTCTCTCTCCTTTTTTTTTTTTCTATAACATTTGTGTTTGAATATAAACATTCTTGTTTTTGCTAATCCTCCTTCAATGATTTTTAGAGAGAGTGTACAGGAGGGGGAAGAGACAGGGAAACAGTGGTGTGAGAGAGACACATCAATTGGTTGCCCTCCTGCATGTGCCCCAACCTGGGTCATGGAACCTGCAGCCCAGGTATGTGCTCTTGAATCAAACACACCACTTTAGTCCGAGGGGCTACATTCCAACCACTGAGCCAAACTGGCCAGGGCAACATTCTTATTTTTAATTAACTGTCTTTTGGTTTTTTTTTGTTGTTTTTTTTTTAGATAATAAAGAAAACGAAAATTGCCCACAGCCCATCTTCCAAAGAAAACCATTTTGGTTCATTTGTTTTGTCTTGAAAAGCAACTTTTTAATTTAATTTTAAAACATTTTTCTCATTATAAAAGGAATACATGCTCATTCAAGAAATTTGTCTGCCCTGACGGATGTAGCTAAGTTGTTAGAGAATCATGCCAAGCACCAAAAGGTCTCAGGGTTAACTCTCGGCACATACCTGGGTTGCAGTTCCATGGCCCAACAGGGGTGCATTTGGGAAGCAACCAATCTCTCTCTCTCTCCCTCCTCCCCTCCTTTTCATTCTCTCTAAAAGTCAATGGAAAAAAATATCCTCAGGTGAGGATTAACAAAAACAAAAAATTTGTCAAATGCTCTTTTTTTTTATTGAATTTATTGGGGTGACACAGGTTAATAAAATTGTTTCAGGTGTACAATTTTATGATACGTCATCTGTATAATGTATATTCACCACCTCAGTTCAAGTTTCCTTCCACCACCATTTATACCCCGTGTACCCTCTTCCTCCTGGTAATCACCATACTATTGTCTGTGTCTATGAAATTATTTTTTCGGTTTAATCCCTTCACCTTTTTCAACTGCCCCCCAACACTGTTCTTTGCTAGCAGTCAATCTGTTCTATGAGTCTGTTTCTGTGTTTGTTTGTTAAATGTGTTCATTAGATTCAACATATGAGTGAGATCTCTGATTGGCTTATTTCATTTAGCATAATGATTTACAAGTCCATCCATGCTGTCAAAAGGGGTAAGTGTTCCTTCATTTTTATGGCTGAGTAGTATTCCATTGTGTAAATGTACCACAGTTTTTTTTATCCACTCTTCCATTGATGGATACTTGAACTGCTTCCAAATCTTGGCTATTAAATAAAACTGCAGTGAACATAAGGATGCATATATTTTTTTGAATTAGGGTGTCTGATTTTCTTGGCTATATTCTCAGAAGTGGGATCACTGGGTCAAAAGACTGTTAGTTACATTTTTAATTTTGTGAGTAACTCCATACTATTCCCCATTGTGGCGGCACCAGTCTGCATTCCAACAACAGGGCACTGGGGATCTCTTTGCTCCACAATCTCCCCAGCATTTGTTGTTTGTTGATTTATTGTGTCACATGTTCTTAATACACTTGTATTTTTCAAAATACAAGTAAAGCATAAGCATCTGAGGAAATAAGACTATGACTCAGGATAATTGAGTATCAAAATGTTTTAGGCAGGCAGTTGGGTAGTATTTGTCATTACTGAGTGTGTGTGGGCTCCGTGACCCAGAGACTGTTTCTAGGAACCTTTCCTACAAAAATCTTTGTTCGTGCACATAAAATTAAGGACAGTCACTGAAACATTTACTAATAGAGAAAGAATTAGGAAATGACCTATCCATTATCAGGCATATAGTGAAGTGAATTATGGCATGGCTACTTTATAAACATATGCATTTATTTTATACATTATAAACATATACAGCTATTAAAATGAGATTAAGTGAATAAAATTAAATTTTTTGAATAAAAATATGAGGTAAATATACATATACTGATTTTTTTAAAACTATGTTTTTATTTCAGAGAGAAAGGAAAAGGGAGAGAGCAAATGATGAGAGAGAATCACTGATCAGCTGCCTCCAGCACGCCTGGGGATCAAGCCTGCAACCCAGGCATGTGCCCTGACCAGGAATTCAGCCTTGACCTTCTGATTCATAGGGATGCTCACCCACTGAGCAACACTGGCTGGTACATATACTGATATTTTTATTTCCCAAGATACAGTATAAGATGAAAAAAGTAAATCATTAACAGTATGGATAGTATTATTCGATTTATGTAAATACAAGAGAGCTATGTATACAAATGTACATATACACACAAAAAACACAAAGAAAGTGACTGGAGGGTACACACAAAACTGTTACCTCTGGGGTAGGAGCATGCATGACATTTTAAAAAGTGAACATGTATAATGCACTTTTCATTAATTGTTAAAAGCCATACTATTTTGTAATAACAATTCTTAGATTATAGGAGAAATATTATTATAAAATGTTCAGATAACATAAAACAGAATAATTAAGAAAATAAAAGTCACTAGAGCTAGCCTCTTTCAGTTTCTTCTATTCATGTGTGTATGTACAGGTACACATATATCTATCAATTGATATCAAATTATATATATATATTTTATAGCCTGATTGATTTTCGGTCTATTTTATCATGAACATGTCATGTGATTAGAATTTGAGAACATTATTTTTTAATTATGAAATAATTCAAACATACAAAAAGCATAGAAACTCATAAAATCAACACTGATGGACCCATCACTCAGCTGAAGAATAAACATTGCAGGTATAATAAACTCTATTTGCACATTCCTTGACCCCTGTTTCCCCCACCCTCTTCAGAAGTAACACGGCAATTTGAATTTGGCATTTGTGGTGCCATGCAGAGTTTTTGTTTGTGTGAGAGGAAGAGAGAGGGAGAGAGAGAAATATCAATGATGACAGAATCATTGATTGGCTGCCTCCTGCACGCCCCACACTGAGGATCAGGCCTGCTACCCGAGCACGTGCTCTTGACAAGAATTGAATCTAGGACCCTTCGGTCCACAGGCTGGCGCCCTAGCCACTGAGCCAAATCGGCTAGGGTGCCATGCAGGTGTTAGACCTTTCACAAATAATTTAAGTATGTATAGGGAAATATATAGTATTGCTTTCTTAAAAACATAGCTTTTAATGCCTGATTTATATTCTAAATTATAGATATGCCATAATTATTCAACTAGTCCTCTGTTGTTGGCTATTTTAGATCAAGAAGCATTTTTGTATTTCCTTTTGTATGTGAAGTTGATTTAAGTTGCTACAAAAAGGTGTACTCTTTTTGGTGGAATTACTTGATTGCATTCTCAAACTCCTAAGGAAGCCCCATTGTCCCCAGGTCTTCTTTACATGGCTCTGTTTTCAGAGAAGTCTTATTAGCAGATCCTATGAAACAAGAATTTCGCTAGCATGGAGAGCCAGAGCAGCCTGAGTTGTAACTGAGCTCATCCCATTTGTTTGGGGCTCTTGTTTCTGACTGTGGACCCCATCCCCCATCGATCTTTCAGTATGCACACTGAGAGCTAAGAGCACAGGTTGCCCCTCACATCCTGGTTGTCAAACTGGGATAGTTGATTTCTCTTTCCAAATCTAATTCTTTCTCCTTTATAATGTGATAATCTATACCCACTGCTCTAATCCTATCTAATAAAGAGGGAATATGCAAATTGACCATCACGCCGCAACAAGATGCCTGCACCCGGAGCTGAGGCTGAGTTCCCATAGGAAGCCTTAAGGAGCAATCAGCAGGGACCTGAGGCTGCGTCCCCCACCTGGTGGGGCTTGACATGGAACCTCAGGCCACACCCCCTGCCCAGCAGGGCTTGACGGGGGCCTTCAGAGCACATCGCCCACCCCAGTGCTAGGCTGGGGGACCTCAGGATCCAACCCCAATCCTGGTGCTGGGCCAGCAAACTGAGGCCGGGATCCCTGCCCCAATGCCAGGCCAGGGGACCTGAGGCCGTACCTCACGCGATGGGGAGGTTGAGGGGGGAACTCAGACCGTGGCCCCCACCTGCAGGGCTTCATGGGGACCTCAAGGTGTGCCCGCTGCCCTGGCCTGGGCTGGGGGACCTCAGGCTGAGCACCCTGCCCTGGCGCTGAGCCAAAGGACCTCAGACCATGCCCCCCATCCCGGCACAGGGCCAGGTGACCTGAAGCCACAAACCCCACTCAGGAGGGCTTTAGGGGTGGGGGCTGGCCGGGTCTGGGTCTAGCCCAATGTGGGTGGGACTGGCTGGGTCTGGGTCTTGTGCAATTTTGAGGCACATGTGGGTGGGTGGGGACTTGACTCTGGTTCCCTTGATGCATCCCAGACTCTAACAGGAGGAAGATATTCAAATACATTTTACTAATATTCTTTCATCTCTGTCACTTCTATTATAGAGAAAGGGCATATAGCAATATTAAAATATTTCCCCTAATTCCCTTTTTTTTCTAATTTTTTTTACCTTTATTGTTCAGTGTATTAATTACATTTTCCCCCAATAGCTCCCCTCCACCCAGTACTCATCGCACTCTATGCCTTACCTCCCCCCCCCCGTCCTCTCCCATAGTTGCATGATTTTTGTCTAGTCTCTTGCTGTACTTCCCGCACCCTTTTTCTCACCAAGAATTATCAATCCATTCCCTCTCTATGTCCATGATTCTGTTCTATTCCCCATTTTATCCTGTTCATCAGGTTGTTAATTCACTTGATTTTTAGATTCATTTGTTGATAGATGTGTACTTGTTGTTCATAATGTACATTTTTACCTTTGTCTTCTTCTTCTTCTTAAAGAATATCTTTCAGCATTTCATATAGTGTTGGTTTGGCGGTGATGAACTCCTTTAGCTTTTTCTTATCTGTGAAGCACTTTATCTGACCTTCAATTCTGAATGACAGCTTTGCTGGATAGAGCAATCTTGGTTGTAGATTCTTGCTGTTCATCACTTTGAATATTTCTTGCCACTCCCATCTGGTCTGCATCGTTTCTGTTGAGAAATCTGCTGACAATTGTATGGGTGCTCCCTTATAGGTAACTAACTGTTTTTCTCTTGCTGCTTTTAATATTCTCTCTTTGTCTTTTGCCCTTGGCATTTTAATTATGATGTGTCCTGGTGTGGTCTTCTTTAGATTTCTATATTTTGGGGTTCTGTGCATTTCTTGGGTTTTCAAGTCAATTTCTTTCACGAGGTGGGGGAAGTTTTCAGTCACTATTTCTTCTAGTAGGTTTTCATTATCTTGCTCTCTCTCTTTTTCCAGCACCCCAATAATTCTGATGTTGGTATGCTTGAGGTTGTCCCAGAGGCCCCTTATACTATCTTCAATTTTTTGGACTCTTTTGGCTTCTTGCTTTTCCAGCTGAGTGGATTTTGCTTTTTTGTATTTCAAATCTTTGACTTGGTTTTTGCGGTCGTCTGGACTGCTTTTAGGTCTTTGTGTAATATTTTTTGTTTCAGTCAGTGTATGCTTAATTTCTAGTTGGTCTTTTTTCATACCCTTGTAGGTGTTGTTCATTTCCTTGTAGGTGTTATTTATTTCGGCATAGTTCTCATTAAGTTTCTCAGCCTTTTCTAGTAGCCTCTTCATAAACCTAATTACTGTGGTTTTGAACTCTATGTCTAGTCGTCTTTTTTCCTCCATTTCTTTCACAGCTGAGTTCTTTCCTTTTCTCTGCATTGTGGTTGCTTTCCTGAGTTGGTCCCTTAGCGGTGTGTGATAGGTATCCTCTAAGGAACAGTGGCTCAGCTTCCTTATGCAGCGCCCGGTGTCAGCCTTAGGTCCGCCCTACGTGGCGCACAGCTTGCATTTAATGGTCACGTGGCATCAGGCTTAGGTCCGCCCTTCCTGGCCCACCACTTCAGGTCTATGGGGCTAGTGGCGTCAGCTTATCTATGTGGCTCACGGGTCTCGGTGTTGAGTGGCAATGTAAATCCACCGCTGATCTCCCCATTGCTAGACAACTCTGCCTCTCCCAAAATGAGTCTGCACAGCCAAAGTCTCACTCAGGGTTGTAAAACAAAGCAGTATGGTGGTCTCCGAGCAAGTGAGCGAGTCGCACATTCTCTGCCCGCGTTCTCTGCCCGGTTGCGCACTCCAATTTACTCGTGCACTCTTCCTAAACACACAGACCTCAGCCGCATCCGGGATCCTCCTTTCCCCGACCTGGTAGCTCGCCTGGTACTGGGGGGTCGGTGCTGTGGGAGGCCTCGCCCTCCCGGCTGGAGAAAACCAGCCGGACTTGCTGTCTGTGGCCCGTCCCTCACCGCTCGCTCGTGCTCCGAACCTCAAAGCTGTGTACCGCTGCTCCCTAGTCACTGCTGCGTCCCACCTCTACTTTTATGTGTGGAATTTTCACTCAGCCAGCTCTCCGGTGATTCTGGACGTTGTTTGTTCTGTTGTTAAGTTGTAGTTTCAGAATTGTTGTGTGGACAGCTAGATAGGTGCTCACCTATGCCGCCATCTTAGTTCTCCTTTCCCCTAATTCCCTTTTAATGTGCACGAATTTTGTGCACCAGGTCACTAGTCTAATAATAATCTCCTATTACCTCCAGGCTTAAGGTTCTCCAAATAAGTCAGACATCGGTCACCTGACATTTCATAAAAATGGTAGTCACTTATGGAAAGCCACTGCTAAGTATATCAATTGCCAGGAAGTTTAACAGAAGAACAATACTTGTCTTTGAATAAATACGCCAGAATTTCTGTTCTCAATCAGCAGTGCACATCAGAAGGAATAACACTCTAGTCACTGCTCAAAATCTTTTCCTTTTCCTTTTTTAACTAAATTTATTGGGCTTACATTGGTTAATAAAATTATATAGGTTTCAAGTGTACAATTCTATGATACATCTTCTTTATATTGTATGATCACCACCCCAAGTCAAATCTCCTTCCACCACTATTTACACCCCCTTTACCCTCCTTTAACTCTTCCCATCCTCTTTCCCTCTGATAATCCCCATACTGTTGTTTGTGTCTATGAGATGTGTTTGTTTGTGTGTGTGTGTGTGTGTGTTTGTGTGTGTGTGTGTGTGTGTGTGTGTGTGTGTGTGTGTGTGTGTGTGTGTGTTGGAGAGGGGGTTGCTTTGTTTTGTTTCTGTTGTTAATTCTCACCCAAGGATATGTTTCTGTTGATATTTAGGGAGAGAGGAAGACAGAGGAAAAGAGAGAGAAACATAGATGTGAGAGAAACACATTGATTTGTTGCTTCCTACAGGAACCCTAACCAGGGAGGATCCTGCAACCAAGGTACATGCACTTGACTGGAATCAAACCCAGGCCGACGCTCTATCCACTGAGCCAAACACTAAGGCTGTTTTGTTTTGTTTTTGCTTAATCCCTTTACCTTTCCACCAGGTCCCCCAACTCTTCTCCTCACTGATAGCTGTCAATCTGCTTTCTATGAGTCTGTTTCTATTTTCTTTACTTTGTTCATTAGCTTTCACATATAAGTGGTATCATATGGTACTTGTCTTTCTCTGACTAGCTTATTTCTCCAAGCATAATGCCCTCCAGGTCCATCCGTATTGCCACAAAAGGTAAGATTTCCTTCTTTTTTAGGGCTGAGTAGTACTCCATGGTGTAAATGTACTACAGATCTTTTATCTACTCATCTGCTGATGGGCATTTGGGTTGCTTCCAAATTTTGGCTGTAATAAATAAAGCTGCAATGAAGATAGAGGTGCATATATTTTCAAATTGGTGTTTGAAAACCTTCTTTTGAAATTGCCTTCAGAAAGTGAATGTCCTAAATGTTGACAAATCTCTTCCTTTGGACAATAGGTTATGTTTACAAAAGCACCGAAAAGGGGTCTGGAGCCAGAGCCAGAATGATGGAGCCGCAGAACGGTGTTGAGGGGATGCCAATACCAGCATATGGCCTTTCAAGACCACTGTCCCTTCTGATTGGTCAGTGTGTGGGCCGTCTCAGTTATAAAAATGATTTGAGCCTGGCCAGCATGGCTCAGTGGTTTAGTATCCACCTATGAACAAGGAGGTCCAGGTTCAATTCCCAGTCAGGGCACATGCCCTGGTTGCAAGCTGGGGGGTGGGAGGGCAGGTGAGGGCATCTGCTGGGGGAAAGGGGAGGCCAGGGTGAGGTCAATGGCGGGGGGGAAGGAAACTATTTGTAATACTTTAAACAATAAAAGAAATTATTTTTTTAAAAATTGATCTCACTCCTTCTGGGGGCTTGATTAGCTCCCATTTCCATTAGTCATCCCTAAAGCACCCCCTCCAATTATGACACTTATTAAAGAAGCAAAAAACACATATTAGTTGAGGAGTAATTGTTGATTTCTGCTTCACATGAGAGCACTTGAGTTTAAGGGGCATGTTGTACTATTTCCAGTTTATACCAAGAGTATTTTTCTTAAGAATACCCTTTTTAAAGGAATTATTTGTGTAGCTTAAAATATGACAAGGACAAGTGCTGAAACGACAGTTGAAAACATGTTAAAGCCCAGAGATTCATTGTATTCAGATAGATTTGTAAAGGGGGGAGGTTGGAAGCTGAAGGGTTAAATTCAGATCCAGAAAGAGGCTCTTTTGAAGGTTTGGATTCAGGGAGGTTTCTTCAAATAGGGCTCCCTGTGCCCAGTTAACATCGGGTTCCAGAAAAGGACACAGAGCACAAGAGAGGAACAAGGAGGAAAAAACAAAAAGGTTTTTTAAGTGTCATAGGGTCTTAAAGAACTAGCTGCATACTCCTCAGCTGTGCTCAGGGAATGAGGGATGGTCAAAGGTCACTGAGAGCAAGATCTCAGGCAGTAGTCCATGTGGGAGTGGCTGGCCTGGGATACACTGGTCTGAGAGGCCAAATGAAACCAATGAGTATTTTGAAAATTCACATTCCTTTTGTAAACTGCATTCTTCTGCTAACAACACAAATCCTCAGGATGTAGTGCTCAAAAGCAATTTAGGTGGGTGTTTTTCTGTATTACAAAACACACAAAAGTGTCATATGGATGCATGATTTGTCTTATTTTATAACACATATATGTCACAGTATCAGTTTGGCTGCAGCAATGTCAATCTCGTCCATGGAGCAATGGGGGACCAGCACGTGAGTGCTAAATGTCACTGTGCCTCCCAAGACTTAAGTTCCTGATCTGTGAAACAGGAACAATAAGCAATTCCTACTTCCCTGGGTTTCTGTGAAGATTAAAATGAAAGAATGCACACAAAGAGCATGGCTATTATATTCATTGCTGTTGTTAAAAGATGCTGGTCATTAGCACATTGTGCATCTTGTAAATACAGTCTCTACAATTCCAGCATACAGACAATGACAAACTCCTGGTCTTTATTCCACAGAAATACCAGGCTAGCTCTAGAAAGAAGCATAAACATGATAGAGGTGTGTGATGACCTTTTAGAAAGCGTTGTTGAGTTGGTTCTTCTAGCCTCGACAGGTTCCGGATGAGGAATTTTATCTTTCACCGCAGGAGTATCAGGCATCTGTCGGGTTCTCAGAACTTTGCCAGAACAATGTCAGAAGCTCGTCCTCTGTTACCAACTCTCTTCCCTTTCACAGCATTATTGTTTTCAGTCCTTCTTCTCTCCCTTTCCTGTGAACTTTGCCATGTGTCTCTGCAGTCCCTCCCAGCCAGCAGTGAAGTTCATTTCTACACCATGGATATGGGTGTGGCCCTATGACTTAGTTTGGCCAGTGGCACACTAGTGGATATGATACAAGCAATGGTTTGATGTGTGCACTTGGGCTTGCCTTCTTGCATCTCTCACTTGTGTCATCGCCATGAGAAAAACATGCCCCAGCCAGCCTGCTGCGACGCAGAGCTGGATCCAACATTCAGCTTGGAGCCAAACCCAGTCAAGTGCAGACTAGATCAACAACCCGAAGATATATGAGCAATGACATCATTGCTGTTTAAACCTTGGTGTTTTGGAAGGGTTTGTTACACAGCAAAAGCTAACTGATAAACTTCCAAAACTTTCTCCTTTGGTACATAGAGATAATCCACAAGTATATACAAAGATATATGTAACATAATATATAAATTTGTATAAGTAACATAGATATCCTATCTAATAAAAGACTAATATGCAAATTTGACCATACCTTCGCTACACCCACAAGCTACATCCACAGGCACGCCCACCAGCCAATCAGGAGCAGATTATGCAAATAAACCCCAACCAAGATGGCTGCCGCCACTGAGAGCAGAAGGAAGGCTTGGGTTTCCCTGGCAACAGAGGAAGCCAAACTTTCCACCTGCTATTGCCGGCCTAGGCCTCCACTCTAGGCTACAAAGTTTCAAACAGAAATGGCTGCCGTCACAGAGTAAGCAGAAGGCTTGGCTCCGCTCTAGGCTACAAAGTTTCAATTATAGACATAAATTAATCCCAGGACCTCTGCTTGGGTCGCTGGGGAGTGTGGCTGGCCTTCAAACCTCCACAGGCCCCTCGCCCCAAGGGAACCCCCACCCTGATCTGGGACACTCTTCAGGGCAAACCAGCTGGTCCCCACCCATGCACCAGGCCTCTATCCTATCTAATAAAAGAGTAATTTGCAGATTGACCACCACTCCAACACATAAGAGGGCTGCCCCCATGTGGTCAAAGATCCTGCCCCCATGTGGACACAAGATGGCCAGCAGGGGAGGGCATTTGGAAGGGACCAAGCGTGCAAGGGAGGGCAGTTGGGGGCAATCAAACCTGCAGGGGAGGGCAGTTAGGGGTGACCAGGCTGGCAGAGGAGGGAAGTTGGGGGCAAACAGGCTGACAGGGGACCAGTTAGACATCAATTAGGCTGGTAGGATGTGGTTAGCGGATGATCAGGCTGGCAGGCAGAAGTGGTTAGGGGCAATCAGGGAGGCAGAGAGGTGAGCAGTTTGGAGCCAGCACAACTGGATTGTGAGAAGGATGTTCAACTGCCCATTTAGGCCCGATCCTACCCCTCGAGGGGTCCCAGATTGGAGAGGGTGCAGGCTGGGCTAAGAGACATCCTCCACCCCCCGTGCACAAATTTCATGCACCAGGCTTCTAGTACATTATACATGTGATTAAATTTACTGGAGACAGGCCAACAATTCAGTGGCTTTTTCCCTCCTCAAATTTTCCAATGACTTATATGTCAAAATAGGGCTTTATTAGAGTATAAAAAAATAAAACAGGTCCTGGTTAGGTAGCTTAGTTGGTAAGAGAATCATTGTGGGTTTGATTCCCAGTCAGAGCACATACAAGAAGCAACCAATGAATGCATAAATAAGTGGAACAATAAACAGATGTTTCTCTCTCTCTCTCTCTCTCTCTCTCTCTCTCTCAATCAATCAATCAATAAAAATTTTTTTAATAAAAAAAATGTAGGAAACCAAGATGGCGGCATAGGTAAACACCTAGGCTTTTGCCCCACACAACAATTTTGAGAATACAACTAAAGGACAAAACGGACATTGTCCAGAACCACAGGAGGGCTGACTGACTGAAAGTTCCGAAACTAGAGGGACATAGAAGAGCACATGGATAATCAGAGCCTCTGCAAAGCCTAAGTAAGGTAGGAGTCTCGCACGTGTACAGAGCCGTAGAGGATGGGGTGTCTGAATGTCTGGCAGGGGTGCTCTAGTGGAAAGGAAACAAAAAATCCAGGCTGCGCTGAACCCAGTTTGGTTTGCACTCAAATCCCAGGGGACCCAGGCCCTTACTGGGAGAATCTGGAAAGGGGACGGAATTCCAGGGGAAGAGCCAAAAGAGGCGTGCTTGCGAGTGCACGCAGAGAGGACGAACTGGGCCACTGGCAGTGTCTGGCAGGAGAAAGGAGCTCTGGCAGTGCTCTGAGGCTGGAATCTTGGGGGAACAGCCAGAGGCGGAGCTCTGGGGGCACGCACAAGTGCTCACAGTGAGGGTGATCTGTTGACTGTATGGCTGGCATCTGGTGGAAGGGAGAAAGGGGTTCCGACTGCATGGAACCCAGGTGCCAGGTGAAAATCTGAGATTCCAGATTCATTGGGGACTGGAAGGTCTGGTGACAGGAAAAACTCGAGGGTGCCTTTCTCAAAGAGGTGCTTGCAGCGAATGCCTGCAGATGCTAGGACCCAGTGACCTCGTGGGTTGGGGCTGACTGGAAGCCAAGGCTGTTGGCTCCACCCTAAAACTCTGCCCCACCCAGAAACTCCGCCCCATCCAAGCTGAGCTCAGAGACTTTGGAAAATTTGCAAGTCTTGACGCATAAGGCTGTCTCCCAGCTGATCCTCCCAGCCAGTTGGCCTGGAGGTCAATTCCTCCCAATGATACTAACAACAATCAAGACTTATCTGCAACAAGGCTGTACACACAGTCCACAAAGGGGTGCACCAAGAGTATCCACCTCAGGTAACAGGGGAGACCGAGATATCTAGCACACAAAGCTACCCTACCAACTCCAGGAGGCAGTGAATATGGGGAGAGAAAGAAACAGATCGCAAACAAAAGAAATGGAGGAAAACAAATGACTGGATATAGAGTTCAAAACCACAGTTATAAGGTTTTTCAAGAGGCTCCTAGAAAAGGCTGATAAGCTTAGCGAGAACCTCAAGGATATGAGCAAGACCCTCGAGGAGATGAGCAAGACACTCGAGGATACAAGCGAGACCCTCAAGGTTATGAAAAAGGACCAACTAGAAATTAAACATACACTAACTGAAATAAAAAACATTTTACAGAAGCCCAACAGCAGACTAGAGGAACGCAAGAATCAAGTCAAAGATTTGAAATACCAAGAGGCCAAAAACACTCAACCGGAAAAGAAATAAGAATCCAAAAATTAAAGGATAGTGTAAGAAGTCTCTGGGACAACTTCAAACATACCAAAATCAGAATTATGGGGGTGCCAGAAGAAGAGAGAACGCAAGACACTGAAAACCTATTTGAAGAAATAGTGACCGAAAACTTCCCCTACCTGGTGAAAGAAATAGACTTACAAGTCCAGGAAGTGCACAGAACCCCAAGCAAAAGGAATCCAAAGAGGACACATCAAGACACATCATAATTAAAATGCCAAGAGCAGCCGAGACCGGTTTGGCTCAGTGGATAGAGCGTCGGACTGTGGACTGAAAGGTCCCAGGTTCGATTCCGGCAAGGGCATGTACCTTGGCTGCGGGCACATCCCCAGTAGGGGGCGTGCAGGAGGCAGCTGATCGATGTTTCTCTCTCATCGATGTTTCTGACTTTCTATCCTCTCCCTTCCGCTCTGTAAAAAATCAATAAAAATATATTTAAAAAAATAAATAAATAAATAAAAATAAAATAAAATGCCAAGAGCAAATGACAAAGAGAGAATATTAAAAGCAGCAAGAGAAAAACACTTAATTACCTACAAGGGAGCACCCATAAGATTGTCAGCTGATTTCTCAACAGAAACTATGCAGGCCAGACGGGAATGGCAAGAAATTTTCAAAGTGATGAATAGCAAGAACCTACACCTCTACCCAGCAAAGCTATCATTCAGAATTGAAGGTCAGATAAAGAGCTTCACAGATAAGAAGAATCCAAAGGAGTTCATCAACACCACACAAGTATTATATGAAATGCTGAAAGGTACTCTTTAAGAAGAAGAAAAAGGAGAAAAAGGTGGCTGCTTCAAACTAGAGCATGGATGGAACTGGAGAACATTATGCTAAGTGAAATAAGCCAGTCAAAGAAAGAGAAGTATCACAATGAACTCACTCATTTATGAAATATAATGAACAACATAAACTGATGGAAAAAAAACAGATCCAGAGACAGAGAAGCATTGACTGTCAAACCTCAGAGGGATGGTAGGGGAGGGTGGGGGTAAGGGGAAGAGATCAACCAAAGGACTTGTATGCATGCATATAAGCCTAATCAATGGACACGGACACCAGGGGGGTGAGGGCATAGATGGTGACGGGGGAGAGGGGATTGGAAGGAGTAATGTGTGATAAGGACACATATGTAATACCTTAATCAATAAAGAAATTTTTTTAAAATGTAAATCTTAATTAGTGGGTTTGTCTTTATGCTAATATGTAGACCATATGATGAAATACCACAAAAATTTGTCAAGATAGAAATTTCTGGAATAAAAAATCAAAGAAACTTAAAATTAACTTCCACTTCAGTGGAAAGTAGAGATATAGTCTCTTTACCTCTTTAATTACTTCTGTTCATTGATTTCAGTATTATTAACCAAAAATAAAATAAAAATCTATCCTTTATGTCAGGAAGAGAACTATTTAAGTTCAGAAGATCATGCTTTTCCTCATGAATCTTTTCATACATTTTCTGTATGCATATTTAGAAGCTAGCATAATGATAGGGTTTGTGTCATCCAATGAAAACATTACCTAGCTATTATTAGTGGTGCATTTTGAACAGACAGAATCAACTTAAATTTATTTTAAGCTGAAAAAGATTATGTACTATATAGAGTACATTTTGCTGCAAATAGAAGCCCTCTTCCTCTAGCTTAAGCAAGAAAAATGCTTCTTGTTTACTTAAGAAACTCAAACAGCCCACAGCGTTGGTGGTATAGTGGTAAGCATAGCTGCTTCCAAGAAACTCAAACACAGTCCATATCAGAACTGGTCTGCCATCTTACCAATGTTATTAAGGACTCAGACTCCTTCTATCTCTCCGTTTTGCATTGGCCTACCACGCCCATGTACACCACCTCAAGGCTGCAAGATGACTGCTGCAGTGCCAACCATCACATGCAAGTTTAAAGCAGAAAGCAAGGAGTTGAGTCAGCTACTTCTTTCTGATGTGGTAAGAAAGCAAAGGCTCTCCAGAAGCTTCTCCCACAGACTTCCTCTTACATCTCATTGACAAGAAATAAAACACATGCCCACGGCCCTAAAAGAGAAGTTAATGAAAGGGAGGCTGGAAGTTTACAAGGTAATAAAAAAGGATGCCGCTGTCATGATTGGTTTTGAAATATCATGAATCTCCCCATCAGTCCGGCCCATTGTCACTCTGGGCAAAATCAGGGTTCTGTTAGCAGAAATGAGTCTGGGCCAACAGCGTCGGCACCGTGTCTTAGTTGCACTTACCTTGTTTTTGCAATCTGATGGAAGCAGTGAAGCAGAAGACATGGGATTGTGGTTTTACCTTTTTTGCGGGGAGGAGGGGAAAGCTGAACTCCTTTGGGTATCTGAATAAGCAACAGGTATTGCCCTAATCTCAAATTTCCAAACAGGACATGCCAAGGAGTGCCCAGAGCCCCTGAAACCCACCCATGAGTGACTAAGTTAAGAAATCCCAGGGGAGGGTGGCAAGAGATCAACCAATGAACTCATATGCATATATACGCATAACCTAAGGACACACACAGTGGATGGTAAGGCTTGGAGGGGGGCGAGGAAGAGAGCAATGGTGAAAAATAGGGGACATATGTAATACTCTCAACAATAAACATTTACTAAAGAAAATCAGGCATAAAGTTACCAGCTTCAAAAATAATAATTGCCATTAGCATTTTTTTCCTATTTTCTTTGAGTAAATGTTCCTTTGCTTCATTTTCACTTATAAAGTTATTCTGTATAAAAATAAAAGAAAAAGAAATCCACCCAAAGTCAACTCAGTCTGTCAACATGGTCACACAGTAGACAGCACCTGAGTCCACTCCACTTTTTCAAGTGCAGTTGTGTTGTGGGTCTGATGGTTGCTGGTCTGAATGTAGTAGCATCTCTCCTCTCTGTAGCTAAGTTTGCAGTTGAGGAAGCTTGACAAAATCTAAAATGGTATAATGACAACAACAAAAAAAACATACTAAATTTTCATGATTTATTATGTTGAAAATAAAACAAGCAGAAGTTAAAACTGAATTCCTACTGCAAAGCATCATCATAACCAAGCATCTAATTACAAAATATTGCACACAGTAACCTGCATAGCCCAGTTCCTGGAGACAATCTGTAATAATCTCATTTGCGTCATGGAGAGGTAAAATGGATAATGTTATTAAGTTATTATATAATATATGATGACTTTTATTTATGTATTGAATGGATGATGTTATTAAATTATATAATACTAGGGGCCCAGTGCATGAATTCATGCACCTTGAAAGGAACTATGGGCCGCAAGGTTGAGGTGGGCACAGGGGCGAGCCTTGGTCCATCCTCCAGGCCCTCACCCAGCCCCTCCCATCGCCATCACTCCCATACACTGATGGTGGCGTGGAGCAATTGGGGCCGACGCCAGCAGAGGGTAGTAGTGGTGAAGCCTGCTACAATCGCCCCTCAGGAGCAGGGAAAGGTGGAGAAGCCCTCAAAGGTGATCATGGCCACTCCCACCCACTGACAGCACCAAGCAATTGGTATGAGTGCCGCGCAGGACCTCGGCACACAAGAGCAAAGAATTTTCAGTAACCACTAGAGGCTCACCCAATGACAGTGAGTGGCACCCCACCTTGCTCTGGTGCTCCTGCTCACCTGCTCCACCATCCACCATGGCCGATGCCTGCCATGTTCTGTGCTCTGCCGCCTGCTGCCCATGCCCACAATGTTCTACGCACACCCCCTGGTGGTTAGCTCACGTCATAATGACCGGTTGTTCCCCCATTCGGTCTATTTGCATAGTAGCCTTTTATTATATAGGATATGATGACTTTTATTCACTTTTAATTAAATTTATTGGGGTGACATTGGTTAATAAAATTACATAGGTTTCAGGTGTACAATTCTATAATACATCATCTGTATATTGTATTGTGTGTTCACCACCCCAAGTTAAGTCTCCTTCCATTATGATGACTTTTAGAAGGTAAACTATTTTGAAATCAAACCCCTGACTCCATGTTTCAAAAGGTAAAATCAGAGATTACTAATGATGTCCCAAACTACATATGATATTCTATGAAAACAGAATATGAGCTTTTAAATTGAGATACTTTTATACAGCATTATATTATTTTTAGGTATGCAACACAATAATTTGAGATACATACATACTGCCTGTCCATGCTTTGACTATAAAATAAGGACACTGATTTCCATGCATATCTTGTGGAACTAGTATGGATACTTTGCAGTCACATTTGGTAATAACATGATATAAATTTCTGGTAATAGAATGATGATTTCAAATTTATTATTATGCAGAGAAAAAAGGATATGAAATAAACAATATAGAACAGGGAAATGTAAATAAAATATTTCTCTTTTTTCCTGGCAACATTAGAAGAATTTGCTTTTTAATTTTCTTTCCTTGCCAGCCCAATAAAGTAGAATCATGTACAATTTGACGCTTTCTTAAAAAAATCTAAGCCTAATATCCAAACTGATTGAACCGGCAGAATGACAGGCAAAACAACCAGTCGCTATGACACACACTGACCACCAGGGTGCAGATGCTCAATGCAGGAGCTTCCCCCAGCCTGCAGACCCCAGGCCACCCAAAGTGGGTGCCAGCAGGAGGGCCCCTCTGATTGCCAATGTAACTTGTGATGGCGGGGCCTGGGCCAGCAAGCGGGCAGCACCAGGCCAGCCAAGGTGAGTGCCAGCAGGGGGGGCCCTCGATTGCCCCACCAGTCTCCCCACAGATGGTCCCTGATCGCTGGCCAGGCCTAGGAACCCTACCCATGCATGAATTTCATGCACAGCCCTTCCCTGTGTCTTCAGGGTGAGCTTTCAGGAGACCTTAACTAATTAAGGGTGCTCTGTTTCTTTTGAGGCAGAGGATTAGCTATAAGCCTCCAGTTCCCTGATACCAGTCAGGACCACCTGGTCTGGCCCCGTCTGAGCCTCAGTCCAGGTACTCATATCTGTAAGAGGCTCCTGGGATCAGGTTCCAGTTCCCGAAGCCCACGCCCTACAGCTGATATCTCCAGCTTTCTTTATCAGGTTTCTCCAAACAAGGTAAACATATGACCTCCAGTATCTTTCCTCCATCCACTCACACCAGCCCTCTCCAGGTATCTTAACAATAATATTGTGTCCTGTGTCCCCAGGAACATCTGATAAGAGCAGTTCAGAACAAGTGCAGATGGCCCAACGGATTGTAGTCCTATTAATTTTTATTTTATTTTTGAGAGAGAGAGAGAGAAACATCCATGTGAGAGAGACCAATCGATTGGTTGCCTTCCCGACTCATCCCACACAGGCCTGGGATAAAACTTGCAACCCAAGTATGTGCCCTTGACAGGGAATTGCACCCAATATCCTTTAGTGCTCAGGCTGACACTCTAACTGATCTTACATCTACATTAGTCAAATGAATTCCTTCTGGGCTGAGGTTTACATGTATTTAGTCACCATAGGAGCAAGCAGAGAATCTTTTCACTTTCTGTTATGATATACTCAATTTCATCTTTTGCATCTAGAAAAGGCAAAAAGCTTGTTTCTCAAAACACTGGAGAAGTTAAGGCAATTATTATACCGGATCAGGTAACACTATTGAAGTGGTTTTTAAAAATTTCTTAGTAACACTATTGAATTTTCATTGCTTCTTACCCACATCCAACACACCACCACCACCATCATCAGCCTTTTCAGTCCTTAAAGTGCTATATAGTATATATGACACTAACATTTTTTACTTTTTTAAAAAATATTTTTTCATTGATTTCAGCGAAGAAGGGAGATGGAGAGAGGGATAGAAACATCAATGATGAGAGGGGATCATTGATCAGCTGCCTCCTGCACAACCCTCACTTCCCCACTGGGGATCGAGCTCGAAACCCAGCATGTGCCCTTGACCGGAACCAAACCCAGGACCCTTCTGTCCACAGGCGATGCTCTATCCACTGAGCCAAACTGACTAGGGCCATTTTTCACTTTTTAAAACTTTTAGACAGAACAAGTTGAAAATATGGTACACAGAATTCCCATATATCTTTTGCTGAGATTTCCCAAATGTCAGTATCTCACAACATTCTCTCTCTCTAGGTATACATATCTATACATACATATACAGGATGCACAGTTAATGCATGTTGAAGTACTTAGTATTTTGAGGGCACTGAATTATATAATCTCAAATTTTCCTCTTCTAAAGAATCTATGATCCTATCATTTATAAATAGAATAAAATATTTTATAACATTTGCAATATGTATTCATACAGTTTCAAAACACTAATAACTAATCAATTTAGACAAATGCTAAGCTAATAGTGCAGATGCAAATATGTGACATTTCCACAGTAAAATATCACACTAGATGGCAAGTCATACAAGAATTGTCTTGTCACCGAAACCGGTTTGGCTCAGTGGATAAAAGCATCGGTCTGTGAACTGAGAGGTCCCAGGTTCAATTCAGGTCAAGGGCATGTACCTTGGTTGCGGGCACATCCCCAGTGAGGGGGGTATTCAGGGGGCAGCTGATTGATGTTTCTAACTTTCTATCCCTCTCCCTTCCTCTCTGTAAAAAATCAATAAAATATATTTTTAAAAAATTGTCTTGTCAACAGGATATAAGTGAGAGTGAACTACCCCTGCCCAAGAAATTGAAAATAAGAGGAAACAGATGCCTCTTAAGACGTAGATGAAAAAATCAGCAGAGGGTCAAAACAACCCTCCCTTTTAGGACTCACTGAAGCTTAGATGTATGTAGAGCTGCCTACTCTATGTTCACAACCATGAGTCCCACAGTGCCACAAAGGTGGCACTAAGTCCCACTGAACTAAGTCGGCTTGTTTTCCTGTGTTCTCTGCCCTACTTGGTGACACCAGTCACCAAATTCTACTCTTCTGGGAGGTGGTAGGGCCACTAAGGACAGCAAGGAAATAGTCCAGGTGAAAGAGGTAATGAGGCCAGGTATTTAGAGGGTCTTACTTAGAAGATGCTGAAAAATAAATATTTAAGGAGGCACGGTCCAGAAAGTTGTGGGGTGAAGCCTGAGAATGTGGTTGTTTTTGTTACATTGCATCTTGGGAGGTTAGTGCCAGCTTGGTACCAAAGAAACTTGGAAATGGGGCTCTAGATGGATATAGCCCATCTCAACTGCCATGAAAGTTCCTCACACTCCAAGACCACCAGGTCCCCCAGCAGTTTGTCAGAGAGATGGGAGAAGGACCTCAGAGAACAGCACCAGGAAACACCTTGCAGAGCCTGCCACTTACTCCTGGAGAGTCTGCCTGTGCTCCAGTCCAAAGTGTTAAGTGACAGCTCGGTGTTTTGTTGCATAAAGGTGAGCAATTGGCACAGGTGTGTGGCCTAATCACTGTTTTCAGACTCACTGAAATCAGATCGAGCCTAAAACAGCAAGGAGTTGTAGTAGGGACGGAAAGAAAAGAGATTCTAGAACTCTGGAGACAAAATCAAGAGCTTGGGCTGATTTTGGGAATTGAACATGATTTGCAGAGGAAAACTGGCTGAGAACCTACTGTGTGCTGGATGCTGTATGTAGATGATAGTACTTATGGGAGAAGCCTTCATGAACCCCATTTTATGAATGAGAAATCGAACTTCAGAGAGATGTGACTTGCCCAGGATCACAACAGCTAATAAGGGACAGGTCAAGACACTGCCCATTAACGTAAAACCTTTTTAAAAAAAATAAAATAAAACAGTATAACTAGTCTTCAAATAAAATCTTAAACAAAAGCCCAGTATGTAAAACAGATTAGCTCTGACAAGAAAGGGGTAAGTGAAAGGGAAGACTAAGGAGACAGTAAAAAGATTAGTTATTGCCTCGCCGGTGTGGCTCACAGGTTGAGCATCAACTATTAACCAGGGGGTCACGGTTCAGCTTCCACCCGGGGCACATGCCCAGGTTTCCTGTCAAACCCTAGCAGCAGGCACACAGGAGGCAGCCGATCAATGATTCTCCCTCATCATTGATGTTTCTATATCTCTCTCCCTCTCCCTTCTTCTCTCAGAAATAAATAAAAACATATTTTTAAAAATTCAGTTATTGGGCCCTGGTGGGGTAGCTCAGTTGGTTAGAGCATCACCCTGATATGCCAAGGGGTGGGTTCAATGCCCGGTTGGGGCACATACAGCAATCCATAATGAATGCATAAACCAACGAAACCAATGAAGTCAATCTCTCTCTCTCAAAATTAATAATTGTCTGACTTGGTTTTAGTACAGAGTTGTTTCATTTTTTTTCTCTTCGGGTGTTTTCTTCATTAATCTCTGTGTACCTTTTTAAAATTCAAGGTCTTTATTCTAAGCCTATTCAATATGAGGAGTAATGGCTGGGAGTCAAAAGACTTGTATCTGTCCCGGACTAGCTGTGTGATCTCAGGTGTTAGTGTCATTCATTCAACGACCATTTATTGGGATCCTGCAGGATGTTGGTGAAGGGGACCAAGAGTTCATACAGCCCGGCCTCTTGTTTCACAGGTCAGGAAGCTGACCCTGGGTGGTTAAGGAGCCTGCCAGTCATAACTAGCTGCATGCTAATACTATTCATCTGTAAAATGATGCATTTGGAACAAGTTTTCTCAAAGGCTCTTTCTAATCATTAAACTGATTCTAATTCTAAAACCATAAATCTCTATTTTACCCATTTTAAATTTAAAAAATACTACATTTGGCCCGGGCAGTGTGGCTCAGTGTTTGAACACAGACCTATGAACCGGGAGGTCATGGCTTGACTTCCAGTCAAGGCACAGACTCGATCCCCAGTGTGGGGCGTGCAGGAGGCAGCCGGTCAATGATTCTCTCTCATCATTGACGTTTCTATCTCTCCCTTCCTCTCTGAAATCAATAAAAACATATTTTTAAAAAATACATTTGATTCAGTTAAATGCATTTCTGAGACTCAGAAATCATAACTGCAAAATTATGTCACTACAATTTCCTTGACTTCAAGGCTTATGAATTATGAAGCCAGTGAATAGGAAGTTTCATCAAACCACTAGAGGCTAAAATGATTTTTTTTCTAAAAACTTTCAGTCTGCATGACTTGACAGTCCTGTTTTTACTAATCTTAATAATGTTTCCAAACGTTTAAAAAGCCCCCAGAACACTCCTCATGGCAAAGTTGAGTCATGTAGCTCATGTGCCAAGAGCTCAGCCTTAGAAAACGCACTCTTTGCCTGACTTAGTGGGAAAAAACACCTATGTGAGACCACTGTGGGGGGAAAAGGTGAGTGTATGAGTGTACTCATATATCATTTCTTCGAAAATAGGAAGAAATGTCAAATGTGTGAGTATGTGCTAGGATGAACTGTGGCATCATCTTCCAATTTTATGCCTCGTACCAGACCAACAGACTTAAGAATCTGCAGGAATGTATCAATGAATTGCTTTTGGACATCTAATAAAATCTAAGTTAGATAATAACCCAAAGCATGGGCAGGGTGAAAAGATATTTTTATAATGTATCATAAGACTTGGTAAGTGAAATTGCACAGTTTAAGAATATATGTTTGCCCAACTGGTGTGGCTCAGTGATTAAGTGTCAACCCATGCATCAAGAGGTCACAAGTTCGATTCCTGGTCACAGCACATTCTTGGGTTTCAGGCTCCACCCCGAGTGGGGTACATGTAGAAAGCTGCTGATGGGTGATGTTTCTCTTTCATTGATGTTTCCATCACTCTCTCTCTAAAAGTGAACTTTTTAAAAAGTGAAATAAATGCCGAAACCGGTTTGGCTAAGTGGATAAAGCGTCGGCCTGTGGACTGAAGGGTCCCGGGTTCGATTCTGGTCAAGGGGCATGTACCTTGGCTGTAGGCACATCCTCAGTAGGGGGTGTGCAGGAGGCAGCTGATCGATGTTTCTCTCTCATCGATGTTTCTGACTTTCTATCCCTCTCCCTTCCTCTCTGTGAAAAAAAATCAATAAAATATATGTTTTTTAAAAGTGAAATAAAGATGTTTCCCATTTAACAATGAATTTTTAAAAAGAAAGAAAATGTCATAAAATGAGAAAATATTTCTAAGTTGTCTGGATTATCAACCACTGTTGGCCTTGAATGTTGCAAGCCTGTGCCAGGAGCTCATAAGGGGCATAAAGGACCGTTCCTTTGTTTCTGGGCACTCACCGGCTTCTCCCTCTGGTCCCAAATCCTCAGCAAACATGTTTTTACACCACTTGGCTCATGGGAGGTCATTATTAGTTTCCAGTTCATGGCCCGTCCAGGCTGTGAGTGCCTGTGGAAAAGAAATGGTGACTTAACTCTCCTGGTGTGCCCAGGGTCCGTTGGTGCCTCAGGTACAGAAGGTGACCAGGGAGCCATTTTCCTCCTGCCCCTTTAATGACAACAGCAAAGATGCTGAGGGAGATGCGGTGTGAAGAGGCAGCTGAAGTCATGTGGACTGGGAACAGAACAGATTTTTCCTCCCAGGCAGCTACAGGGAGTTAACAAGTATGTTATTCATTCATACCTTTCCCCACCCAGCCCTGTCTCCGGCGTGGGAACCTCCAGCCTCTGGACTGCTCAGTGAGGCTGCTCCCTCGGCCTCCCTCCCCAGCCAGGAGTGCAGCTGTCGCTGAAAAGCACCTGTCTTTACTCAGAACACAAAGTGAGAGCAGCCGGGACAGGTCCCCACAGCTTTCTCGAAACCCAGAGCATGACTCACACAGCAACTGAGAAAGAGGGAAATGTCTCCAGAAAGAGAGTTTTGGAAGCAGAGATCCTATTGGGCCTCTGTCTGGAGGTGTGTCCCCTTAAGCCGCTACTGTGGGTTAGGACAGACCTCAGGTTTTGCTCTGACCAGAGTGACTCCTTCCACCCTCCCCCACCCCACTCCCCTTACCCCTGCCTCCCGATAGCTCTGCCCCTGCCTCTCCCACGTCTCCTCTGAGAGCTGCAATTCCTGAGCCACCAGCCCCAGGACACTGGGCCCACAGCCACACTTCACCCCTCCCCATTCCCAGAACAGGAACCCCGAGGGTCTGTTCCGGTTTTCAGAGCCAGGTCAGCAGTGCCAAGGGCCAGGTGTGTGGCCCTGCGCGCCAGGTTAGGACAGGAGGACAAGAGCCAGCTGGACAGTTACTTTTTAAGGTGCAGCTGGAGTTCGTTGGGTGAGATCCCAATAGGTCCTGCCAAAGCCGAGCTTGCTGCACTGTGGCTGCCTCAGAAGTTGTGCTAGAAACTTCTCCAAAGATTGTCTGTTCTCTTCGTCCCTAATCATTGTTGTTGTTTTGTGTGTGTGTGTGTGTGTGTGTGTGTATTTTTTGTCCTTGAATGAATGGGAACCTGGCTTTGCTCTGTGAACAGTTAGTTGTGGGTCTCACAAAATGCTCACCGCCTCCAGGTGGCAAGTTTTCTAGGGCCTCTTTTCCTTTTTCCATCTAGTTTCCTTCCCCATCCCTTGACAGTAAAGACATCTAGTAAGGCCCCAGTAGATACTGGCTGAACCAGCGAGTGACTGTCACATTAGCATGGTACTTCCCATTTTACAGAGCAGTTTCACTTAATCTTCTCAGGAGAGGCAGCCCGCCCTCTACTCATTCACAGGTCTGGCCGCTGAAAGTGTCTGGTGAGCCCTGCCCTTCTCTAAGGAGGAAGAGAAAATTCGAGGTGTGTCCCCTTAAGCCGCACCACAGAAATTAAGAGACTGAGACAACGCTCTGGGTCCTCACTGACCTAGGATGGAGTCCTTCCACAGAGTTTGGGGAGAACTAATCTGCGGGTGTAGTACTGGGTGCTACTGTGGGTTAGGCACTATTGAAACCAATGACTAACATTTAATCCACACAGGAGCTTTGTGAACAGGGCAGTCTTCCCATTTCACGGGTGGGAAGATGGTAGCCCAGAGACATTAGCTCACTTTCCCAGGCTCACACAAGGTGAGCTTCAAGACCCGGTCTCACCATCTGCAGAGAATAATTTCATGTTTCATTTGATTCTGTCTCTACCCCACCTTCGTTAGAGCAGTCTTCTCAGACTGCGGTCTGTGGATCAGGGTCTAAGAATGTTACCAGTCTGCCTAGAGGTAAACACAAAACCTGCGACTGACCACTTAAAAGGCAGCGTTGGCCGGTGTGGTGGAGCATCAACCTATGAACCAGGAGGTCACGGTTTGATCCCCAGTCAGGGGACATGCCCAGATTGTGGGCTTGCTCCCATGTGGGGTGTCCAGAAGGTAGCTGGTCAAAGGTTCTCTCTCATCAATGGTTCTCTCTCTTCCTCTCCGAAATAAAAAATATATATACTTAAAAAATATATTTAAGGTAGGGTTTTTCAACATCGGCACTAATAAACCTTGAGTCCAACAATTCCTTCATGTGGGAGGCTGTCTGGGCAAATGTCCATTCAAGGACAAATGTCTGAGCGACATTGAGCAGCATCCCCGGTCTCCACCCGGAGATGCCAGTCAACACCACCCTCCTCAGTGTAACAGCCAAGAATGCTTCCCGACATTGCCAAGTGTCCCCTGGGGGCCAAGTCACAGCTCCCCACCCCAGCTGAGAGCCACTGTTTAAAAGTAATTTGACAGAGGAGTTTTATGTCTGTTTGTTCGATCTAATAATAAAAAATATTGGGCCCTGAAGTCTTTGTTGTTTGTTAATTTCATTTTCCCAGTAATTCGTTTTTATTGATTTTATTAAAGTATCGGTCTGGAAGGCATTGGGGAAATAAAAAGCAAAATGAAGCTTCCCTTCCACCACGAATGGTTTGAGAAACCCTGTCTGAGGGAAGAATACTGCCAGACACCCCAAGTCCTGTCAGTTCCTGGCCTATCTTGATCAGTGGTTGGGTTTGTTAACCTAAATACAGCCTTTTAATATTTTAATTTTCTTTTAACATGCTGCACAGACAGCTAGATTATGTTCAAGCTCTTTGCAATACTATTTTTATTATCTGTGTTATCAACTTCAGGTCTGTATATTAATCTTTCTCTGATTACAAAAGCAATATATGCTTATTATAAAAATCAAATATCACTGAAATATTTAACAAAATGCAAAAATACCTATAATCTAAATCTGCCCTGCTCATCATACCACTGTGAAGTTAGTCTTCCAGAGTTTTATGTATGTGTGTACCTATAAATGTATATGGATATATATATATATATATATATTTATTTTAAGCAAATGGAATCATGTTATATATTTTGTTCTATAGCTATTATCCTTATTAGATAGTTAAGGTTACATACAAATTGCCAAACAAAGGTCTCTGATATTACAAGAACAATTCAGAAGAATTTATTTGTAAAGCAAAGATTCCTCCAGATGTTAGATATGGAACACCCACCGATGTACAGCCATATGGTAGTGTATTTATTTCCTTGAAGTTCACCCAAAAGGATTGTTCTCGTGCAGTATTTATCAAAATGTATGTTTTCTAACATTATTGAACAAAACAAATATTTCCCTGGGCCAGCCTAACCATCTTAACTGTAAATTGCATTATATGAAATGTAATCAATATTCTTCGGGTATGCAGTGCTCCTAACATATAATTCTAAACCACATCAGTCGACATATAATTCTAAACCACATCAGTCGACGCAGAAGCCTGCATGAGATGTAGCAGGCTTTGTCCTGTCTAGCTATTGTTCAGCCTTCTCCATCCAAACCCTGCAGTCTGACCTGAGCATTAATTATCACCGAGAACAGGGAAAATGCCATTAACAAAAAACCACCATTGACAGTCATAGGTAAAGAAATGGCACTTCCCGCTTTGATACCCAAATCAAGCATTCCTTCAAAGAATATGTTTTGAGCATATTGCATATTCTGTGCTCTGAGCTTGGTGTTACCGGAAATGCAAAGATAGTTCATGTACGGTCGCTGCCCTGGTGCACATTTCTCAGAAGATGGTTTCTCTCTTTAAGAAAGAGTAGACTTCAAAGCATGCTACTCTTTGGTGAGTTAAGCGCAGGTACTGGACCTCAAGCAGCATTTCTACTTAGGGACACATTAATATCTCCTGCTCAGTGCAGATGCCTCTCGCCTAACACAGAATAGAATTTCTTTAAGTTTTTTAAAATTTAGAGTTTCTACTAAATGAGTTCTTCTACTTAAAAAACACACACACAACAAACAGATTTTCTAGAAAAACAAAAAACAAACAACAACAACAAAAAACCCACCAGAAAAACAAAAAATCAGTGCATGGTTGTGAATGTAAGAAAAAAATAACTTAAAAAGCAAGCATCTAAAAACTGTATATTCAGAAAATGAGTGAACAGTGTACAACATTTAGCAAGCACTTAATAAATCTTCATTGTTGAATTAACATATTAACAAAAATAATATTGGCCATACTTTTAAAATCCCCTTTGTCCACAAAAGGCTTATGCACTTATTAAAGCTGACTCAGAAAATGCCAACACTGCAAATGGAGCCAATCTAAGTGTATCCAGAAAAAGCCCGGCAATAATCATGTCTCCCTGTTTCACATCCTCGTCCCACGGGAGATATTGTCATTTCTGGAATTTTAGGATTGGATTAGGTTCTACTTTACCCTCAAACTTCTGTGCATATTTAGTTGCATCTCCAAAGCAGTTTTTTAAAATAGATTTTGCTTTAGCTCCACTTCTAGAATTTACTTTCATCTTACCAATTTATTAGGTAAAGAGATAGTATATAGATAGTTGATTCATTTCCTAAGACTACAGAATCTAATCTCCAAGCCTTAATATGAGTAGTCTGATTGCTAAAAACACACCTACCTGGCCCTGGCCAGTGTGGGTTCAGTTCCCAGTCCAGGGCACGTACCTGGTTGGCAGGTTCCATCGCCCCAGTAGGGGTGTTTGTGGGAGGCAACTAATTGATGTGTCTCTCTCGCTGATGTTTCTTCCTCTCTCCCACTACCTTCTTCCCTTCCACTCTTTCTAAAAATCAATGGCAAAAATATCTTCTGGTGAGGATTAACAAAAATAAATAATAAATAAAATACACCTATGTCCTTACTAATCTGGTGAATCTGACCCAACAAACACCTCTCCTCTCACTGACCAGGCAACTCAAAGACCTCTGGAATTGTCACTGTCATCACCAGGTGACCAGAGACACCATGGGTGCACACAGTCTAATAGAAAATGCACCCTTATGGGTACAGATACGTTCAAAGCTATCAGAGTGCTAATTTTTAAAAATATATTTTATTGATTTTTCACAGAGAGGAAGGGAGAGGGATAGAAAGTCAGAAACATCCATGAGAGAGAAACATCCATCAGCTGCTTCCTGCACACTCCCACTGGGGATGTGCCCGCAACCAAGGTACATGCCCTTGACCGGAATCGAACCCGGGACCCTTCAGTCCACCGACAGAAGCTCTAGCCACTGAACCAAACTGGTTTTGGCTACTGGAGTGCTAAATTTAAGATGGCACATTGTTGGAGTAAATTTTGAAATGGGTACTAACTCTGCAGTACATAACTGAGTCTTTTCTAGTGGTTCTTCACTTTTCCCACAACAGCTTTTCTGCTCTCTCTTCTCTTACCCCAGAACTTTGTTACAAAAATAATCTTGATAATCCACCCACACCACTCTACTTTTTTTTAATTTAATCTTTATTGTTCAGTTTTTTAATTACATTGTTCCCCCATAATTTTCTCCTATAGCTCCCCTCCACCTGGTACCCATCCCACCCTCCGCCTCACCTCCCCCACACTGTCCTTTCCCATAGGTGCATGATTTTTGTCCAGTCTCTTGCTGCACCTCCCACACCCCTTTTCTCCCCAAGAATTGTCAGTCCATTCCCTCTCTATGCCCATGATTCTGTTATATTCACCAGATTATCCTGTTCATCAGCTTATTAATTCACTTGATTTTTAGATTCATTTGTTGATAGATGTGTATTTGTTGTTCTTAATTTATATTTTTACCTTTTTCTTCTTCCTCTTCTTAAAGAATATCTTTCAGCATTTCATATAATATTGGTTTGGCAGTGATGAACTCCTTTAGCTTTTTCTTATCTGCAAAGCATTTTATCTGACCTTCAGTTCTGAATGATAGTTTTGCTGGGTAGAGTAATCTTGGTTGTAGATACTTGCTATTCATCACTTTGAATATTTCTTGCCACTCACATCTGGCCTGCATTGTTTCTGTTGAGAAATCAGCTGACAATTGTATGGGTGCTCCCTTATAGGTAACTAACTGTTTTTCTCTTGCTGCTTTTAATATTCTCTTTGTCTTTTGCTCTTGGCATTTTATTTATTTTTTTTTTTATTTTTTATTTTTTTAAATATATTTTATTGATTTTTTACAGAGCAGAAGGGAGAGGGATAGAAAGTCAGAAACATCGATGAGAGAGATACATCGATCAGCTGCCTCTTGCAAGCCCCCTACTGGGGATGTGCCCGCAGCCAAGGTACATGCCCTTGCCGGAATCGAACCCGGGACCCTTCAAGTCCGCAGTCCGACGCTCTATCCACTGAGCCAAACCGGTCTCGGCTCTTGGCATTTTAATTATGATGTGTCTTGGTGTGGTCCTCTTTGGATTCCTACAGTTTGGGGTTCAGTGTGCTTCTTGGACTTTTAAGTCAGTTTCTTTCACCAGGTGGGGGAAGTTTTCAGTCACTATTTCTTCAAATAGGTTTTCATTATCTTGCTCTTGCTCTTTTTCTGGCACCCCTATAATTTGGATGTTGGTATGCTTGAGGTTGTCCCAGAGGCCTCTTTCACTATCTTCAATTTTTTGGATTCTTTTGGCTTCTTGCTTTTCCAGCTGAGTGGATTTTGCTTCTTTGTATTTCAAATCTTTGACTTGGTTCTTGTGGTCCTCTAGATTGCTTAGGTCTTTGTATAATATTTTTTATTTTAGTCAGTGTATGCTTAATTTCTAGTTGGTCCTTTTTTATATCCTCATAGGTCTTGTTCATTTCTTCGAAGGTCTTATTCATTTCCTTGTAGGTCTCATTAAGTTCATCGGCCTTTTCTAGGAGCCTCTTGAAAAACCTTATAACCGTGGTTTTGAACTCTATGTCCAGTCATTTTTTTCCCCTCCATTTCTTTCACATCTAATTTCTTTCCATGTCTCTGCACTGTGGCTGCTTCCCTGAGTTGGTTGATTAGCTTTGTGTGGTAGATGTCCTCTAAGGGACAGTGGCTCAGCCTTCCCAGTTACCTGCGGTGGATACACTTGCTACAGCCCTTTATGGGTTGCACAGTCTTGTTGTAGTTAAGCCTAGCTTATATTTGTTAGCACTAGGAGAGTTTGACCTCCAGGCCAATTGGCTGTGAGGGTCAGCTGTGCTCAAGTTGCATGGGCGGAGTCTCCGAGCTGAGCAGACAGCATCAGCTCCGCCCTATGTGGCACCTGGGTCTCTGTGCCAGGTAGTAATGGCTGCAAGCACCTCTGAGAGAAAGCTGCCACCAAGCTCTACCTGCTGCTGGACAATTTAGCCTCTTCCCAAATGAGTCTGCACCCCCAAAGTCTCACCCAGGGTTGTAAAACAATGCAGTCCAGTGGTTTCCCAAACAAGAGAGCAAGTCATGAGTCCTCTCTGTGTGCTCGTGTACTGTCTGCTGTTCCCAAGTTTACACACACTCTCCCCAAGCTCACCCCTTCCACAAGCTCGCAGACCTTTGCAGCGCCTGAGATTCAGCGTGCTTCCCTACTGTTCAGTTTCACTCCATATGAGTGTGGGTTCCCCGGACCTCGGAACTGGGGAATCAGTGCAGTGGGACGCCTTGGTCTTTGCAGCCACCCGCCCCCTCTGCTCGCTCGTGCCCACGCAGGGCTCCAAACCTCTGGCTCCATGCGTATCTTCAATGCTGCCCTCCGCAGCTCCTCTGAGTCACAGTCTCCTGTCTTTACTTTTATTTGTGGAATTTTCACTCAGCCAGTGATTCTGGATGATGTTTGTTCTGTCGTTAAGTTGTAGTTTTGAAATTGCTGTGTGGGCAGCAAGATAGGCGTTTACCTATGTCGCCATCTTGGTTCCTCCATTTCCACTCTACTTTTTAAAAAACAATTTATTTATTTATTTATTTTGTTTGTTAATCCTCATCTGTGGATATTTTTTTCCATTGCTTTTCAGAGAGAGTGGAAGGGGTGGGGGACAGAGAGAGAGAGAAACATGGATGTGAGACACATCTATTGGTCACCTCCCGCACCCCCTGCCCCAACTGGGAGTGGAAAGCGAACCCACAACCCAGATATGTGCTCTTGACCAGGAATTGAACTCACGACCCTATAGTGCACAGACCAACGCTCTAACCACTTAGCACACTGGCCACGGCCACAACTCAACTTTTGATGTCAGGCGCCTGGGGAATACTGACCCATTTGCTTTCTGACTCAGGTTGACACATGTCTGTCTGTCTTTCCCATTTCTTCTACCTCCCTCCCCTCTATTTAAGAAGTCTTATTGCTTCCAGCATTTCTCTAGCTTTCTCTATTTTTCTTTCTGCACTCACATTTTATAGCCAACAGCCTGAGTCTAGTGGGTATATCAGAACCCGTGAGAAGAGAAAAATGACTTAAACCATTGCCATATATTCATTGTTCTCTTCAAATTTATAGGCTCACATTTATAGGGCTTCCTTGTTGCAATGGACATCTACAAAAATTCTGAGACAGTCTGATGGTATCATCACACCTAAATCTTGACCTCACATACACTACTCAGTGCACACACACACATACAAACACACTGACACAAACACACACACTCCAATATACATATGCACACAAGCACAATTATACTCTTGTACACATTCATATACTCATACACAATCACTCAACATATGAGGTTTTAAGCCTGTAGGATTTCATATAACATTGGCTGATATAGTAGCTTGGACTACCACAATTTTCTGGGCTGGCAAAGCCCACAGACGAAGAATCTTAAATGTTTTAATGGTAGCCAGAAGGCTGGTACTACAGTTACTTGCTGAGGAAGGCACCCCCACTGGTAACTTCCTTGGGATGTCTCTCCTGTAACAAGGTCCTCCTTCTAAAAAATATTTTGGGGGTACCCAAAACTATTACTTACCAAGATCATAAGATGTTTTTAGGGGGAGGAGAAACAGAAAGTGAATCATTATATGTAGAAGGCCCCCTGGGAAGGCACATGGGCATTCCTTAATTATTGTCAGTTGAACCCATTGGTGTTGGCAAAGCCATGACCTGGGGACACGTCTTGCAAAAAGGGGAAGGGTGTTGTCAGCTTGACCTTCATTTCAGTCCCTGGTGTGGGGAAGTGGTTTTAATATCTAAATCCAACCTAGCACTAGAAATGCTCAGGGCCTACTCAAGAATGCAAATAATCTCTTTTTGTCTTGACCTTTTGGTGAAGCTCACTGGTATTTGGGATATAAAATAAACTCCCTGGATTGGATCTGGGTCCCTGTCTTTCCATCAGAAAAGGACAGTGGTCCCACCCAGAACCCAGCTTTTTCCTTCTATTTCTGTGTCTTGTCACTTTCTTTTATTTCTCAATCCCCAGCCGCCCCTACTCAGGAACTGGACTCACTCTGTAGCCGTGCTGGATGTGAAAAGAGAGAAATACCCACAAATATAAGTTTAATTTGGTGGGGAGGGAAGACGATAGATAATTCAAGGTCCAGCTTTAGCATGTTGTTATGGGTTGAATTGTGTCTCCCAAAAATTTATGTTGAAAGTTCTAGCTCCCAATACCTCAGAATGCAACATTATTTGGAAAGTGGTCTTTGCAGAGGTAATTACTTTAAGATGAGGTCATATTGGTGTAGGGTGGGCCCTTAATCCAATATGACTGTGTTCTTTTGGAAGAGGGAAGAGAGACACACAAGGAGACTATGTGATGGCAGAGGCAGAGGCAGAGGCAGAGGAGGAAGTAGAGATTGGGTTCATGGAGCCACAAGCCAAGGGTTCCAGCAACAACACCAGAAACTGGAATCGGCTAGGAAGGATCTATCCAGAGTCTTAGAGAGAACATGAACCTGATGACTCCTTTATTAGAAAACTCTGCCCAGCTGCAGTGGCTCAGTGGTTGAGTGCTGACCTATGAACCAGGAAGTCAGGGTTTGACTCCCGGTTGGGGCCCAGGTTGTGGGCTTGATCCAGTGTGGGGTGTGCAAGAGGCAGCACTTATCTTACTCCTCAAGTGGAAGACCCATCAAGGACACATTTCACTTAAGATAAGCTAAAACTGCCCTGGTCAGTGTGGCTCAATTGGTTGGGTGGTGTCCCGGGCACCAAAGGGTTGCTGGTTCCATTCCTGGTTAAAACATGTGCCTGGGTAATGTTTCTTTTTCTCTCTCTCCAAAAATCAATTTTTAAAGAATCTTTAAAAAAAACAAAAATTAAGTCTATCTACCGTGATCTTCAGAACTAACCTTTCCCATTTTCTAGAAGGTCTAAGTGTCTGTTTACACCAGCTGTGTCGAACTTGGTATTTTGCCTTCCTTTAATTCTTTTAAATCCACAAGTAATTTGTGGATATAATCTCCATTTAAAATATTCAAACAATAAAGAAAACAAAAGATTCAAACAATACTAGATACTTAGGGGAAAAGCTGAAAGCCCCTCCCCTCCGCCTGTCCCCACCGTCCTGCTCAGAGGTAGCTACTGGTGATGGCATTTACACGTGTGTACACGTGCATGAGCCCACAGGAAGTTTAAAAAAAAAAAGTCACTTCCTTTCCAACCCCAAACCTCCATATGCCCGTAGGCCTTCCTCTTCCTCTTAGATACATTCTACATTACACAATCTGAAATTTTTCACAAGATAAGATCATCACATAGTGCTCTAAGAATTGTGTACTTTTAGGGGTTAGGTTGGGAGTTCAATAGGGACTATCGGTAAATACTATTTTAAAGCAGTTAGTATTTAAGTTTAGGACATGTTCATTTTCCAATTATACAGGTCCTGAGACAAATGAAAATAGACATTGTAGAGAAGAAGGTAAGCTCTCTCTCCAAAACCAGCAGCAACTGGAGTCCACTTGTGCTACGAAAGTCCCAAATGCTGTTTCTATGTCACTATCACGTCTGCAAGTTCAGTGATTAGAGTCAAAAGTTTCCAGACTGAGTATGGACTTTAAGATGATTTGATGATGAAGTCATCAAAACAGTTCCCTCTTCACTTTCGCTTGTCACCCCCCTCTTCCCTGTTGTAGGCTTGCATGCCCAGAATTCTTCCAAAATCTCTTTCCTTTGCTCTCCGCAAGCAGCCCCATCACCAACACTCTTCCTGGATGCGTGCTGGCTTCGACCTTCTTTTCCATCCCCAGACCCAGCCAGGGGGCTTCCAGGCCTCTCCTCTAAATTGCATCTGCCATGTCCTGACCAGGCCTTCCCTGCTCTGAGCTCTCTGGCAACCTGGTGCCCTTAAACACCTCCAGGCTCAAATTTTGTCTGTCATTCGACATGACATGAAGGGGGCCGGGCAGTTCTCCAGGGTGAAGAGTTGAGGTTCCATGCAATTCTCATGAAAACAATGTGGCCGTGACTTACAAAGTGGGTCATCTCCTCATGGCCTGGACTCCATCAGAAGTCCCAGTACTGTTTACAATGAGAATCAGTACTATAGTTCTATGGGAAAGGAGAGCCATAATATTCTAACATAATCTCAAGGGAATCTCTGATACCACAAAATAAGCATAAGAACCACTGGCTTTAAATATTAGACTCTCTTCTGGATTTCAAGACTGGCCAGAGGTAATGAAATTGGTTCTTCATTCATTTGCTCATTAGAATAAAGTTGACAGGGCCAAGAACTGAATGTGGTTGGGACTAAACAGGAACATGATCCTCCAGGATCAATCCTTCATCAGAGCAGATCACTAGATGAGCACCCTCCTAGGTAGCTGAGCCTTCCTGGGAAAACACCATGGTTAAATTATGGTTCAAGGTTATGGCCTTGACCTTTTATTATCAGGTTATTTTCACCTGACAGAAGCCAAGGTGACTCATAGATTTCTGAGAGAATGAGACAGCACTTGTCTGTGAAACTGCTGGAGAATCACCAAGTCTCCTGGGTCAGAACAGTTGGCAATGTACTTGACCTCTGTAATGACTTGGCCTCCTGTAATGACTGAATAGTAGCCCCTTCATAGTCCACATGTGCCATGAAAGACATCTCCATTCAGAACCTGTGAATGTGACTTATTTGTACAAAGGGTGTTTAGAGATGAACTTATGGTTCAGTTGGCTGGAGATCATCAGGTACACCAAAATGTTGTCAGTTCAATTTCCCGTCACGGCAAATACCTGCAGTTTCCATACCTGGTCAGGGCATGTATGGAAGGCAATTGACTCTCTCTCTCTCTCTCTCTATCTCTATCTCTCTCTCTGTCTCTCTCTCTCTATGTCCTCAGGTGAGGATTTAAAAAAAAAAAGAATCTCAAGATGAGACCTTCCTGGATTACAATGAGCCCTACATCCAGTGATAAACAGCTTTACAAGAGAAGAGAGGCAATGGAGGACAGAGGCAGAGATTGCAATGATGAGTCTACCAGCCAAAGGATGCCAACAGTTGCTGGCAGCCACCGGAGGCTGGGAGAGAGACAAGAAACGGATTCTCCTTCAGAGCTTCTAGAAGGAACCAACCCTGTCAACAGTTAGTTTCAGACTTCTAATCTCCAGACTTGGAGAATACTTTTCTGTTCTCGTAAGCCATGCACAGTTGGTGGTAATTTGTTATGGCGACCCTAGCAGGTAAACACCCCTCATCTCTCTGTGCATGCACCGTATTCTCTTGTGCCACTGCTCTCCCTCTTCAGTCTATCCTCATCATAACAGCCAGAGTCAGAATCCTCCTGCTGAAAGCCTCTGATGGCTTCCCTCTTCTCCTGGTATTGTCCCTGTCACTTCCTCCTCCTTGAGGCGGGTGGAGATAACCAGAAGGCTCACTTCCTCACTCCCTTGAGCTGTTCCTTTATTTAAAAATCCCCTCTGTGACAACAGGAGAGAGGTAAAAGGTCAACAGAGGTGGGGCACAGAACCTCACCCACAAACCTTGCAGGGGCTTGAATTCTCACCCCTCCTAAGGGAGGTCTCCTACCCCCACGTCTGCTTCGCCTCCCACGCACAACTCATACCGGGACCCAGGTGGCAGACAGAGACTCGGCCAGCAATAGCTGCTCTATATCTAAATTCAGACTATTACCAGGAACGCTCAGGACCTACTCAAAATTGCAAATATTCCTTTCCACTAGTATTTACAGGGTAAACTAAGATTTCTGCTTGAGTATTAAAATTGACAGTAAAATAGTAATCAAGTTTTCAGATTAATTTAAATTGGCCAAGTGAAATAAGTGAATACTCAAGAAAATTTTAGTGTACTGGACAAAAAGCTTTTCCTAAAACATTAACTTAAAAATCTATTAGTAGTTCACCTCACTGTAAAATTGCCTAACATCCAAAGAACCTAAAGCAGTCATATTTGTGTGCAAAAATTTAAATTTAAAATTACCAAGACTGCAATATAAAATTTCCAAAAGCCCCCATTAATCAAAAAAGGGGAGGGGGCAGTGGGATAATATCATGTAAGGAAAAAAAAATATCGAGTAAGTAAAATACATCTAGAAAATTCTTACTCCAGTAAAGTAAATTCCATTTGTAAAACCAAGTGCAGGACACCCATGAAAAAACACATGGTGTCAAAATAAACCAAAGGAAAATCACTTAGGCAAAAATTAAAAAGCATCCCAAGTCTATTTTGCAGAGAGGATCCCTTTGTTAACTTTTGGTCGAGAATGTGTTTGTGTGTTTTCAGAGAAAAACTCCAAGACCATGTGGGTTCCTGCGACAGTGAGGAACTGGCGGGTCTGTTCCAGCCACGAGGATGGTCCAGAGATGGGGGACACTGACAACACCTTGCCATGCTAGCAGTCGGCAGCTGTGCATGTCTGCAGGCAGCCCAGGACCAAACCAGAGAGGATGGATCTTGCATTGCCACGATGTGTCCACCATCTGGATACCATTGCTGACATGTACACATAAAGAATTATTTGACACTGAAACTGAGACTGAAACATTTTTTGTTCTTATACATTTATTTCTAGTACGCAGAGGCAAAATATTTTTGAAGAAAAGAAACAGGGGAGAGTGATTGTTATAGAGGCAGGGTGGCCTTGAACAGGCTGTCAAGCTACAGGGGGAAGGCTTGGGTGGATGGGAGGTGGATGCTGGGGGAGATCAACTGAAGGACTTGTATGCATGCATATGAGCATAACCAGTGAATGAAGGACACTGGGGCAGGGAGGGGGGAGGGTGGGGATATGTGCTGGGGAGTGGGGGAGGCTGAGGGGAGGATAAGGGGGAGAGGGGAAGGAAAACATGTACTACTATTAATTATAAGTTATACTGCAAAAAATCAATAAAAATATATTTAAAAATAATAAATAAAAAAATAATAATAATAATAAAAATCCCCTCTGTGAGATCTTCCCTGGCCACTCTGTTTCAAACTGGACCCGCCATGCTCCCTAGCTGCTTCCTTGCTTAATCTCCCCCCATAACACTTACTACCATCTAGCATGCTATGTCTTGTATTTATTTTACTTTATTGTCTATGAACCTCAACACAGTGAGGGTAGTTAGTACTGGATACGCTTCTGTTGATTGAATAAATGACTTGAAGATGTTCATCCAGTGGAACTCTATGTCGTCACCCTTTTTAAAAAAAATTTTTTTTAATTGATTTCAGAGAGAGAGAAACATCAATAATGAGGGAGAATCATTGACTGGCTGCCTCCTGCGTGCTCCCCACTGGGAATAGGCCCACAGCCCAGGCCTGTGCCCTGACCTGAAACTGAACCTGGCTCATAGGCTGACACTCAGCCACTGGGCTCTGCTGACTGGACTCTACATCACTTGAACTCTTCCATCTCAAGTCTCACTCCCCACATTGACATTAATCCAGACTTTCTGACTCTTCACTTCTGATGGCTTCAAATCGATTCCTTCCTCCTTTTGGTCACTGCTACCACCACCATTTTGCCCAGTGACCCATAAGTTAGTTTTTTAAATAGTCTAAATAATCCCTCAATATATCCTAAATCCTAAAATGCCACTATCATGGTAATATTTCTGAAAATAGCACTTTGATCATATATCTCCCTAACCAAAAAAAGGTGGGGGGGGGGGGCCACAATGACCCTGAAAGATGAGATAATGAGTGATATTTAATATATTCTTCTCATTAGAATAAGCTATTGAAACTAAAATCCCCAGATGGCTCCTTCTTGCCTACACAACAGCCTTCCATCTGAAGTGTGGCCCCTCTCCACCCCCCCGCCCATCTGATGTCCTGAGCTCCCTGCTCCTCCCAGCTGAACGGGCTCTACCCTCTCTGCATACACCAAGCTGAACCCCAATTGCACTTCAGTGAAAAAGTCTCCCTCAGACCCCACGGAAGGAAACCAAATGGGCTGAGCAATTCCAAAGCACGAGGGGTTACAGATGTGGTCAGATGGAACACATATGTTACAGTCAAAAATCTGACCAAGTAAGAATCCCCAACGGCAAACACTCCAGGTCTCAGTTACATTACTCATTCCCAAACTCTGGAATACCTTCCCTCACTCTATTATTCTTAATTTGAGTTTGGACTGTTGTACCGATTTTTCTTGTTGCTTGCTTTTTAAATGCTGGCACGATCATTGTGCTTTACAATTAAATAAACCAGAAGAAATCTAAAATGCAAGTCCTCCTCTGATGATAAATGAAATTGATTTTTCAAAACCGTTCAGATTCACCAGAAGCAACTGCCTTTTAACATTCGTCTGAACTCCTACCTAATTATTTTTAGGGCTTTGGGCTAGAAAGCAAATTGCATTATGTTCTTCTAAAAGTATATACTTATAGAACCATCTGTAATCCCATCAAAGCAATCTTTGCAAGTCACTACTGGAATATTTAATGTTATAAATTCTATTAGATCATAGAATTACAGAGCTGGAAGTGATCTTGAGAAGTGACAGATCCCAGATCTGACAGATCCCTGCTGTCGTCAAAACCACATCTGAATGAGGCCAGAAAAATAAATGACCAAATGCATTTGTTCCAAAATTCCTTTCTGCTTCCACCTCCCCAAGCAGTAAAAATATTTTCGCGTAGAATGAGAACAAATCCATAAACATTTAGATTTAACCAGGGAATTGGGGAAGAACTTTCCAGGGCTGGGGTCCATGATAATTTGCCTTACTGTGCACATCTGTAGGAATCATATGTGAACACTGTGAGGCAGGCCCTTCCATTTCCACTCGTCTCGTCACTAGGTAACCAGAGAAGCCACTGGGAAGCCAAACACAGTTAACTGAGTTGACCACACTCATGTCCCCATGACAGAAGCTAGCAGAAAGAAGAGAAAGAATTGGTGGCATTTATATATTAAAACAAGGGCTTCTTTTTACCAAGGTTAGACTCATTCTAACTTGGGCAAAAATTCACCCCGCATACTTGCTTTCCCCCCATCTCCTCAGACATTGGGACCTCACAGAACCTTCTGTCTCTATCACCCCTCAGTCAGAACAGCCAGGCAGACACATCATTGTCCATTCATTCAGTCTGTGGTTTCTGAGGACCTCACTGCTCTAAGCACTTGACATGATGTTCTTCTCTCTTCTCAAGTTCACAGTGCGACTCACATGTGGATACTGTGGTAATTATCATTCAGTTGATAAAAGAATGAAGGCACTGAGAAGCTCAATAACTTGCCTCCAGTCACAAAGCTAGTTAGTTAGTAGATGGAAGAGACTTGCACCCAGGAAGTGCAGGGGCTGGCCATGTGTTCAGGCTGCCTCCTTCAGGCTCCTCACAGGCCTGGGGCCCTCTGGTGGCTGCCAGGAGCAGTGCTAAGTGTTAGGAAGAGGAAGAGAGAGGGCCTGGTCTCATCTGGAGGTGGAGAATAGCTTCTCCAAGGGCAAAACATAAAACTTAGGGTCAGCAGACAGGCAAGCCGCAGTGGAAAGAGACAAAGAATGTTTCAGCCCAGGAAATAAATCCATCCATCCATCCATTCATCCATTCATTTATTCGTCCAGGGTATGACACCAAACTGCCAGTGAAGGAAGGCTGCTTGTTGGGAGGTGTTAGCCCTACAGCCCCACTCCCTGGGCAGGAAGCAGAGGTTGATATTCACATTCTCATTAACCCGGTAACTACGCATTTACTGACCCCTATGCTGCGCCACTGTTAATCTAGGAAGTCAAGAGATGCTGAGGGTCGTTTGGCAAATGGGTAGGAGCCCTCCCCTTTCTTCCTAGATCCTCACACGAAGGCACTTGGCAGGTGAGGCCAAGCCTGGATGAAGGTCCTTCCCTGGATTCACTGGTTGCTAACGCCCGCTGTGAGAAAAGAGGCCCAGTGGTTTCGGGTGCCTTCAGAGCGATGGGAGAGCTGAGTTCTAAGGAACTCTCTCTACCTCTGAGCTCTGGGGAGAAAGCCATCCCAGACATGAGATGGAGGTGACGGCTCACCCCAGACCTCTCCCCCCATCCCCGCCCACCCCTCCATCCTCTCTGTGACCGCTCAGTGTTTGATTTACACACTTAGGGGAAACTTCTGTGATAATGTGTTCGTTCTGTTGTTCTAGGCAGTGGATGCAGGGTGTGCTGACTGCAAAAACGCATAACTGTGCACTTTCTGTGTCTTTCTTCTACATGAGTTGAAACATTTATTTAAAGATCAGGCAATGCAATTTACTTTCTGGTTATCAGTGCTCCATGGAACCCTGGCCCCGAGACAAGTTTTGCCAAGAAGAAATAGATTATAGGTCAAATCATGTTAATGAATGCTGCACACAATTTATTTCAGGGGTTTGCAGTGTCAGCTCCAAATGGAGCTCATCGGTCTCAACACATTTCTGTCGCCACTGACTCATAAGTATTCTCCGTATCAATAGCACTTGTTCCATATTCCAGGCACTGGTACCAGTACCCATCCATCCAGCAGTGCAAGCTGGGAACCTGGGAATTCAGTCTGACTCCTCTCTTTCCCTCATCTCCTAAAATTCCATCTCCAAATGTTCTCTCCATTTTCACTGCCATCACTCAGCATCACCAGCATCTCTCCTCGAAAACACTGCAGGCCTCCTAACAGCTCTGCCTCCAGCAACCTGTTCTCTATGGAGTAACCAGAAAGATCTCTGCCAACTGTCAAGATCACTCCCCTTGAGATACAGTCCAAAATCTCCCAAAGGCATCTAAGTCCCATCAAGATCCGGCTTCAGCCGGGACTTGGACCAGTTTCTTTAGCGTTCCAGGCTCTTGCTTTTGCCACTCAACGCTTAACCTTAGCAGCAACTACCCCACCCCCACCCCTAAGTCTCTTTGAGGGCGCGCACCCCCAGCTGGGTGCCCCTGGTTCCCCCTCATCCACACCCTGACACCCTAGGTGCAGGCCATGCCTTGCTCAACGTCTGTTTTCTGCACAGAACGAACTCCACTGGGCAGAGGCTGTGTCTTGGATTGCAGGCTCTACCCCTTTGGAGGCTGAGCTTAGAAGAAAGGCATTCAATAAATGCATCTGAATGAATAATAATAGGAAAGGGAAAATAAAATTTTTTTTAAAAAAGCCTTTTATTCCTGGCCCGTGTGGCTCAGTCGTTGAGCGTCGACCTATGAACCAGGAGGTCACGACCCGATTCCCGGTCCGGGCACATGCCCGGGATGCAGGCTCCATCCCCAGGAGGAACTCGGAGCAGCAGCTGATCAATGATCCTCTCTCATCACTGATGCTTCTATCTCTCCCTCTCTCTCCCTTCCTCTCTGAAATAAATAAAAATACAGGTATATTTTTTAAGTCAAGGATAAATATTTTTTTAAAAAATCTTTTACAATTTACCTAACTCAGAATTTCCCAAACGAAATTGTTCACAGAATCCTTTGCTCAGTCAGCCCACCATTAACTTTTCCGAATCCTCCGGGAGAAAGCAGGTCCAGCCCAACTCTCTCATTTCACAGAAGATTCTGAGGCTCACAGAGGTGAAAAGAGCAACCCAGTCAGCCAGCGCTCTCTGATGTCAGTATTTAGGTACCTGCCCCCGTTTTCACCGGATGTGGTCCGGATAGAACTACCTGATGTGATTTGTTTTGAGGGTGAAATGAGTTAACACTAGTAAAGCTCTTAGCACAGGTGGCAAATCTCAATAAAACACTGAAGAGAGCGACTTAACTTGGGTACTGCAGACCTAGGACTAAGACTATTTCTATAAAGACCTAGAGCTGAACTCCCCCCCCCCCCCCACTACCCCCCTTAACCTCTGGGATGAGTACTTGTTCTGATATTTCATGCTAATCTCTTCAGAGAGGGAAAAAATGTGTTTCTCTCCCCTCTCCTGGCCAGTGCCTAGGGGCCTGTGAATTAAGATAACAAGAGAGAGTGGTGAGGGGGGAAAGCAAAGCGTATTATGTATGTAAAGCTTATACATGCTGGAATATTCAAAGGGATTTGGAGCTGATATACCTAATAGGGAGGGAAAGGGAAGGGAGAGATAAGGCCAAGGTCGGAGGAACAAATGGGTTTCTTTAGGAAAGACAGATGGATTGTTCAGAAGAAAGATAAGAAAGCTTGTGAAAATGTTTGTCTGTACAGGTTTGAGTGGACTTCCCTGCTTTCTTCAGAGCCATAAAACTTCCCCAGAGAGGGCATTTATGAGTAGACCCACCCAGAGAGGGAATTTATAGCAGCCTTATTTCCCAGAAGCTGCTGCTTTTGGTCAGAGAAGGGAAACTCCAAAAAGCATTTTTTTTTTGTTCATCTGTTGATTCTCAATTCCTTCAGCTCAAAATAATTTTATGCCAAAATGGCATATTTTGAGGTGGTAGATCCTGATTCCCTCCAAGTCCAGTAAGCACTACAAAGAGAAGGAAGAAAAAAAAAAGCTGATGTGTCCTACCAACTACTAGAGACACCAACAATGTAATATAAATGTAAATTATCATACAAACTACAGTGATTACTACTATATAAACTCCCATCTTAGTCAAAAGACAAAATCCCCAAATTCATAAGGGTGTCACTAGAGTGATTATATACCTTTAAAATAGAGCATTTGACATCATTCCTAACATCGTTCTTAATATATTGCCTTTCTTAAATACGTTTTTTAAAAACCCTTGTGTCAACTAGCTTAGACTTTAGAAATCTCCAAACTTTTTGTGCCACCATTTTCTCTAGGATAATTATTAAATATCTTTTATTAAATTTGAGGTTTTTCTCAATTTTTCTGAAATTCTCAACCCAGCCTCAATATTCCCAATTTCCAAAGTTTTTCTCACTAATCACAATAGGTAATTAGGAAGTCAGTTTGGGCCTTTTTCCTGGTTTTGTCTTTACAGGAAGAAAGAACAGTAAGTTACTAGAAAAACCCTTAAAATATTAAATAAAAGCTTCTGTTTGAGTAAGTGCAGGAAATCTACCAAACTTTCCCCAAAATATTTTTTTTAATAAAAAAAAAAAAAAGTGGGTGGAGGGGGCAGGCAGGGAGGTGGAAGGATAGGTGGAGGTGGAAGAAGCCTAGGGCGGATAAATGGTGATGAAAAATAATTTTTTAAATAAAATAAAATATAAATATAAAAAGCAAAGCTGTCCTTGGAAAAAATGTAGCTCATTGCACCATTCCGAAAGGTTTATTTATCACATATATTTCAGATTTCAGTTTGGGGGGCATAATTCCCGCCTGATGTATAAAACCAAGGTTCGGTCTCACTTGCTCAGCTCCTCAACCAAAAAACCCCGTAAGGGAAATAACTTCACGTTTTGTTGGCAATGTTTTCTATGTTAAAATATTGAAGATAATCTCTCGGTTTGTCCTTAGACTTAAAGTTACAAAGGTCACTAACGGTTTCCTTTTCCCAGGTCTTTAAAGAAATGGGTTTTCCCTGCCGTGGGTTGAACAGAAAACAAAACTCATGGGCGATTTAAACTGAATTCCTCCTTTTCAAAAAGCACCGGCGGGGGTCCGGGTGCATCTACAACTCCCAGCGGGACAAAGTCTGGCTGGGCCACCTGTCTGCCTCCGCCGACCCCTCACTCCCGGCCCAGGAGAGTGGGGGAACGGGCGTTTCCGAGGAAGGGGCTCGCGGTGACGAAATGAAGCCCCAAAATGGTACCTGCCAGCGCGGGAGAGGGAGAAGGAAGGCGGCTTTCCTCCCCCGGCCCGGCTGCCTTCCTCGGCCACGTGCTGCTGAACTGACAAGGACGTCGGACCGGAGGCTTCGGGGCGGGACTCCAGCACGTAACTTGGTTTGCCGGTCCTTCGGCCGGGCCGCCTGGCCCGCCAGGGCGTGGCTCCCCGTGGACCAGCCGGCAGGCCTCACTCAGCCGCGGCTGCCAGAAACCCGCCCCTTTCACTTTCCTATTTAGCTATGCACTACCCACAATGCATTTGTAAAAGGACGTGCAAAACAAAGGAAAGTTAGATGTTAACATAATTCTTACAAAGACTGATTTAAAACAGCAATTTTGTTATAGTTACATTCTACTTAAAAGGAAAGAAGTACACATATTTTTATGGTTCTGACATACAACATTAAAAACTCTTCTAAACGAAAAGAGTATCTCAATTGGGACTATAAATACCTAGAGACCTAGGAATACTCTCAGTTGGTCCGACGGTTGTGGGTTATTGTTAAGCTGATTAACATTGTCTCCCTCCACACAACCACATTTGACTGACTATGTATTTTGCTCTAATCACAACAGTTGCTCACACTGCTTAACATACTTTAGTCAAAATACATTCGAAAGTAGCTTTTAGTTTATCTGAAGAGAAAAAACATTCAAAAGAGCCTACTTAGTTATACTTTTTTTCTAGTAAAATTAATTTCCCAGTAGCTGTTAGGCATTTACCTGTGCCTGGGGAAAAAACTTATACAAAAAGAATAATTAGCTTTAAACTTATTAAAGAATATATTTGGTTTTCAGAAATCTTATCATGGTTTATTCACAGTTAAACAACAATGAATATCTACAATAATAAAAGCATAATGTGCTAATTAGACTGGGCGTCCTTCCGGACATCCTTCCCAATGACCTTCCAGACAAAGCTGGAGCTGCAAAGGAAGCCCGGGTAAAAAGGAAGCATCTCCTACCATTTGCAACAGCATTGATGGAGCTGGAGAGCATTATTCTAAGCGAAATAAGTCAGTCATATCACATGATCTCACTCATTTGTGGATTATAATGAACAGCATAAACTGATGAACAAAAACAGATCCAGAGACTAAGAAGCATTGATCAGATGCTCAAACCTCAGAGGGAAGGTAGGGGAGGGTGGGAGTAGGAAAAGAGATCAACCAAAGGACTTGTATGCATGCATATAAGCCTAACCAATGGACACAGACACCAGGGGGTGAGGGCATGAGTGGGGTGGGGTGGGGGTGGAGGCAATGGGGGGATAAAGACACATATGTAATACCATAATCAATCAATCAATGAATAGCCCTATCCCTCAGTGGATAGAGTGTTGGCCTGCGGACCAAAGGATCCCGAGTTTAGTTCTAGTCAAGGGCATGTACCTCGGTTACAAGCTCCTAACTAGTCCAGGCCCTGGTTGGGCTTGTACAACCAACCGATGTGTTTCTCTGACATAGATGTTTCTCTCTGTCTTTCCCTCTCTCTCCTACTCTTCCTGAAAATCAATGGAAAAATATCCTTGGATGATGATTAACAGTAAATAAATAAAATAGAGGGCATCTGCGGCCAAAGGGAAGCCCAGGTCCTGGGTGCCAGAAAGAACCCAGTGCCAGCACCTGGGAGAAAGGAAGGAAGGAAGGCCTACTCTTGCATGAATTTCATGCATCAGGCCTCTAGTCTATATACTAGTACATAAAACCCTAATATGCAAATAGACTGAATGTATTGAATGGCAGAACAACTGAACAACCAAACAACTGGTTGCTATGACATGTGCTGACCACTAGGGGACACACACGGAGCATGGTGGGTGCAGCAGCAGGTGGCAGAGTGTGGAACATAGTGGGCATCAGCTGTGGTGGGATGGTGGAGCAGGTGAGCGGGGGTTCCAGATGAAGGCGGGGCGCCAGTCACTGTCATCGGGCAAGCCGCTGATAGTTACTGCTCCCATGTGCCGCGGTCCTGCCTAGCGCTCGCACCTGCTGCTGGCACTGGCCCCGTTTACACCCACTGCTGGCACCTGGCACCAGCTCCAATTTCTTGGTGCCATCAATGGGTGTGAGCGGCAGCTGCTGGCCCTGATTGCCCCTCAGGGCTTCTTCACCTCCCCCTGCTCCTGAGGGGTGATTGGGGCAGCAGCCACCACTGGCACCCGCTGCTGGTGCCAGCCTCAATTCCTCTGCATGGTCAGGGGGTACAAGTAGGGCTGGCACTGGTGGGAGCGGCGGCACAGGGAGTGAGGCTGCCAGGAGCAGGGGACTGGAAGCCATGGTGGGAGAGGCCGGATGGGGACATGGAGGATGGGCTGAGACCCATCCCTGTGCCCACTGCAACCTCAAGGCCCACAGTTCCTTTCAAGGTGCACAAATTCATGCACTATGCCCCTAGTTTCATTATAAACCAGGAGGAAGGAGGGAAAAACCTTCTCAAAGATACTCATATTATGATCTCATACATATACCTGAGAGTGAGTGTGTATGTGTATACTAGAGGCCTGGTGCACAAAATGTGTGCACGGGGGGCAGGGGTTCCTTCAGCCTGGCCTGCACCCTCTCCAATCTGGGACCCCTTGGGGAATGTCTAACTGCCTCTCACAATCTGGGACCGTTAGCTCCTAACCCCTCTGCCTGCCTGCCTGATCGCCCCCAACTGCTCCCCTGCTGACCTGATTGCCCCTAACCACCTCTGCCTTGCCCCACACCTGGGACCCAGGATTCACTCCTCCAGCTAGTCGCAGGCACCCAGAACCCGGGTTTCCCTCCCTCTGGCTGGCTGCAGCACCCAGGACCTGGGCCGGCTTTGCTGGAGCCAGCCGCAGCCACAGGGGACCATGGGCAGGCCACTTCGCCCTGGACACAGCCACTGGCACCCAGGACCACAGGGCAGGCACCCTGTCCCTCTCCCAGGCCACAGCTCTACCGGCTGGCGTCCAGGACGGCAGGGCAGGCATCTTGTCCCACTCCCAGGCTGCAGCCTAACCGGTCCCCATTCCTCTCTCCCCAGTGTTGAGTGAGCAGTTCCAGCATGAGGGCATGATGCATATTAGTTCTTTATTATATAGGACATACATGTATGTGTTTGCAGATGGTCAGAAAAAAATCTAGAAGATATACACCAAATTATTAAGTGTTTACATAACTCTAGGGAGTGAAATTTCAGACAAGGACATTTGAAGAAACTTTCAGAAGATATGGAAACTTTGTTACTGTAAATTTAATAATTTTTAGTCGCCTGCAAATGAGCAGATAATGTTTATTTTTTTTCCTCATCGGCTTGTTCCTTTGCTTCACATCTATAAAGTACATAGGTTCACAGACCCAGATCAATATCCAATTTAAAGCCAGGTAGTAAAGGAAGTGTAAATCAGTTTTCTGCTCTGTGGCAACACTTCCTAACTCCACATTCATCCATCTTTTCTGTCTCCAGATGTCAGCCAGCAGCTGTCATCTCTTCAGTTCAATTGCTTTGAGCAGTTAGATTCAATCAACAGGTTCCAGCACACTGGCTTCTTCATTAGCAAATAAACTTCACTGCTTTTTTGAGAACTATGTGCCCTCTGTTGTAAATGTGCTCAAAACAAACAAAACACAAAACGTGGAGTGAAAGCTTTGTTTACTAAATTTTTATACTTGAAAAGGGCATCATTTGTTAGCGCTGAACATTCCTAGCTGGAGAGCCTCTATCACAGCCCAATGGGAGCTTGTTGAAAATGGGTGCTTTGTATCAGACATGAACTTAACACTTAAACTAAATCCAGAATTTAAAAGCATTAAAATACAAAGTCCCCAAATTCTAGGCACCTGGTATTTCAGAAATGTTGGAATACCAGGATCATGTTTGACATTATAAACCTGAGAGGCATTTTAATAATCCATTTCAGATGATTTTATCTATCAGGTCCTGGCCAGTGTGCTCAGTGGTTAGAACACCACAGGGTCACTTCCTGGTCAAGGGCCAGGGCATGAGCGAATGTTCTAGCCACAGGCCAGGGCACATCAGTAGTTTCTTTGTTTTATGTATTTTTTTTTTATTATTGATAGTATTACAAAAATCTCCCATTTTTCCTCCCTTCTCCCCATCCTCCCAGCCCCTACCTAACCCCCTCCAGGTCTTCACTCCCCTATCGCCCGTGTCCATGGGCTGTGCATATAGGTACGTAAGCTCTTTGGCCCGTTAGTAGTTTCTTGTTCATTGTAATGAAATGTCGCCTCTGTCCAAACAATAGCAAGGCATTGTGTTGTTGTTTTTTGAATGAACAGTTTCCATATCCAAGGATTCCTGGTATCAGCTATAGATAGGCTCTAGGTTGGCTTCAAAAGTCACACAAGCACCAGAAGATGCTCATTTTCTGATCTTCAAGTTGCTGCAGCCAACCTTTCAACAATTCCAAACTGCTGCAAATATCCATGAAACTCAGCAGGACTGAGAACTGGTCTTAAACTTGACCACTGAGAACTTTGATGAGTTCCCAGACGACTAATTATGGGATCCTATTATTTAAAAACGGTGACTTTATTTATAGTTGTGCATTATTTAGCAACGTACATAATTCCATGCAAGACTCTTTTTATTCAAGTGCACATCTTTTAATCCCTAAGAACCTGAATTCAGAAAGGATTCCACATATCTGTGAGCTGGCCCTTGGGTTCTCCTTTTTCCATCCTTTACATAGAGGCATAAACACTGTCATTTGAACAAGGAGACTGCCAACAAATATTTATTGGCCTTGCTATTGACAAGCACCGTGGCAAGAAATACACGAGAGAAATGACCTCTGTCGCTGAGTAAATAATGAGATTGACCTGCCACTGTCTCTAAAGTACAAAGTAACACCAAAGGATGATGTAAGGTCCCTGGTAGCACAGTTTACAAATGAGAAACATCAGACTGGACAAGTTGGGCAGCTCACCCAAAGACCCACAGTGGGGAGAAGTGACCCAACTCTGGTTTTCTAAAACCAAGCCCAGTGCCCATCCCCTCTAAAATTTTGGTGGAAGTGTAGAAATACACATTCAGTATGTGGAGTTTCCAAGGAAAGAGAGAGACTAGTCACAGTTTAAATAGTTTTTATTGCATTTTATTTTTAAAATATATTTTTATTGATTTCAAAGAAGAAGGGAGATAGAAACATCAATGATGACAGAGGATCTTTGGCTGAATCCTGCACGCCCCACACTGGGGATCAAGCCCGAAACTCAGGCATGTGTCCTTGACTGGGAATCGAACTTGGGACTTTTCAGTCCAAATGCTCATTCTCTATCCACTGAACCAAGCCAGCTAGGGCTCTATTGCATTTTAAAGAAAATTATAAGCACAATCCAATTTCCAGGGTAGGTCATTCAGTTTGTGAAAATGACTACAGAAAAAAAAACTTACATAAAATTTTAATTTTATATATACATACACACACACACACACACACACACACCATATATCATATGTTAATGGTGAAAGAATATATTTCTAAAATAAAGGACATCTGCAATTTTTTACTGATGACCGCTGACGGGAAATCCATGCCACTGTCCAGTGCTGGCCTCAGGCTCAGCAAGATGTGCTCCTGACTAGGAGGTTAATAGAGGGACCGCTATAGCAGGGGACAGAGGTCCCTGAGGCACAGAGTCACTGCTCCACAGAGAAGAGAGAGCTGGAGATCTGGCATAATCTCTGTGTGGCCTTCCTTGAAATAACTTGTCATTTCCATTTGCTTTCTCTGGGAAGTAATAAGCAAGATGACCCAGCAGGGGTTAAGTCACATGCCTGTAGCTTCCTGTGCACAGATTCTCAATGGATATTCTTGACTAAATGAAAACTACATTCTACCCCATAGATGCTTTCAGTATCCGATGATGTAACTGCAGGTGTCTTAATCTAAACATCACATGCAGAGAAAAGTCCTGAGTGCCTAGGAAGGCTGATATGTTAAAACAAAAAGGCTGTTGCCACCTTGCTATGGACTGAATGTTTATGTACCCCCAAATTCATATATTGAAACTTAATATGATGGCTTTGGGGGTGGGGCCTTTGGGAGGTGTTTAGGTCATGAGAGTGGAGCCCTCGATTAATGCCCTTATAAGAAGAGACACAAGAGCAGAACCGGTTTGGCTCAGTGGATAGAGTCAGCCTGCGGACTGAAAGGTCCCAGGTTCCATTCTGGTCAAGGGCATGTACCTTGGCTGCGGGCATGTCCCCAGTAGGAGGTGTGCAAGAGGCAGCTGATCAATGTTTCTCTCCCATAGATGTTTCTGACTTTCTATCCCTCTCCCTTCCTCTCTGTGAAAAATCAATAAAATATATTTAAAAAAAAAAAAAGAAGAGACACAAGAGAGGTTCCCTTCTCTCTCTTCTCTCTCTCTCCCTCTCTCTCTCTCTCTCTCTCTCCTTCTGCTTCCCAACCCCTGCCCTGCCATGTGAGGATGCAACAAAAAGAGACTTTCTACAACCCAGAAGAAAGCCCTTACCAGGAATCACATTTGCTAACACCCTGGTCTTGGACTTTCAGCCACTGTGAGAAATAAATGTTTGTTGTCTAAGCCACTCCGTCTATGGTAGTTTGTAGCTGAGACACACTTTATCTGATTCCATTTCTGCCACTTGCTAGCAGTGTGATCTTGTACAAGTTAGTATTAAAAGGTTCAATTTTCTCATTATTAGAATGAGTATAATAAAACAAAATTGCTCTTGGCAATGATTTTTAAAATTTGACACCAAAGCAACAATAATAAACACATGGGACTATATCAAACTAAAAAGGAAAGGAAACAATCACAAAACGAAAAGGCAGCCGAAACCGGTTTGGCTCAGTGGATAGAGCCTCGGCTTGTACACTGAAAGGTCTCAGGTTCAATTCTGGTCAAGGGCATGTACCTTGGTTATGGTGCAGCCTCAGTAGGGGATGTGCAGGAGGCAGCTGATCGATGTTTCTCTCTCATCGATGTTTCTGGCTTTCTATCCCTCTCCCTTCCTCTCTGTAAAAAATCAATACAAAATATAAAAAACAAAATGAAAAGGCAACCTAATGATTAGTGGAAAACACTTTCAAATCATATGTCCAATAAAGGATCAACAGTCCAAAATATACAAAGAACTCATACAACTCAATAGCCAAAAAACATTTCTTAATATATTTTACTGATTTTTTTACAGAGAGGAAGAAGAATAGGGAGTTATAAACATGGATGAGAGAAAAACATTGATCAGCTGCCAAGGGACATGCCCTTGACCGGAATCAAACCTGGGACCCTTTAGTCCTCAAGCCAATGCTCCATCCACTGAGCCAAACCAGTTAGGGCCAAAAAAAATTTTTTTTACTAAAAAATGTACAGAGGATCTAAACAGAAAAATTTCTAAGTGGTCAGATGGTCAACAGGCACATGAAGAGATGCTCAACATCACTTATCATCAGGAAAATGCAAATCAAAACCACAATGAGATATCAATCCACACCTATTACAATGGCTATTACCCAAAACATAAGAAATAAGTATTAGCAAGAATGTGGAGAAAATGTAACTCTTGGTGAGAATGTAAACTGGTGCAGCCTCAATGGAAAACACTTAAAAATAGAACTACTATATAATCCAGCAATTCAATTTCTAGGTACTTTATTTGAAGAAAATGAAAACATCAACTGAAAAATATCTGTATCTCCATGTTTATTGCAACACTATTTATAATAGCTAAGATATGGAAACAACGTAAGTGTCCATTGATGGATGCATGAATAAAGAAATTATATATATACTAGAGACCTGGAGTGCAGATTCATGCACCAGTGGGTCCCGCAGCCTCGCTGCACCCTCTTGTGATCCAGGACTCCTCGGGGGATGTCAGACTGCCGGGTTTGGCCCGATCCCCACAGGCCAAGCTATGGGACCCCACCAGTGCACAAATCCGTGCAGTGGGCCTCTAGTATGCATTTAAGATCTTTAGTTAATCTCTTCCCACCCTTCTTCCCTCTTTCCTCTGAGATTCATCAGTCTGTTCCATGTTTCCATGCCTGTGCATTGAGCATCTGCCCCCTGGTGGTCAGTGCATGTCATAGCGAACAGCTGAACAGTCTAATGGTCCACTTAGGCTTTTATATACATAGACTAGAAGCCCAGTGCACAAAATTCTTGCACAGGGAGTCCCTCTGCTTGGCTGGCACCCTCTCCAATCTGGGATTCCTTGGGGGATGACCGACTGCCAGTTTAGGACCGACCCCACAGGGCTCGGTGACATCTAACCACTGAACACACTGGCTAAAGCAGAAGCAATATTATTTGACTCTGTGCTGATTTTAGGGGCAGCAAAGAAACCGTATATCTTCTCTGCCAGCCCAGGCACCAGGTATGGCTGCTTCACCTGTGCCTGCCTCCCCATGCATGACCTGTTTCCCCTTTTCTCAAGCTTATTCTCATGTCAGTTCATCTGCTGCTGGCCAGTCTTGGGGTCTCACCCACCAACTCTGTTTTCCTCTACCCACTCTGGGCCTGGGACCAGGGCCTAGTGATGTTATGGTTCCACCGTCTAGACCTGAGGCCTCTACCCTGAGGAACACAGGGGGCCACGGGAACACAGAGGGGCCGTGGGAACACAGGGGGGTGTGGGAACACAGGGGGGGTTGGGAACACGGGGTTTGAGAACACAGGGGGTTGGGAACACACGGGGTTTAGGAACACGGGGGGTGCGGGAACACGGGGGGTGCGGGAACACAGGGGGTGCGGGAACACAGAGGGTGCGGGAACCGGTTGTCGCAAGAGTGCAGTCTATGTAGGTGAATGAAAACAAAGGCGGAAAACCCGCACGGAGACACTAGGACGCAGGACTCACTGGCAGCGGGACGGGCCTGGCGCCGGCCTTGGAGCTGGACGGGAAGCTCAGTGAGAGCGGCAGTCAGGAGTGGGGGCAGAGTGGTGCTGACCGGTCCCAGCAGCGCCCGCACAGTCACACTCCAACCTTTTGGGCCGAAATTGTTCTCGGTCCCACTGTGCAGAGGAGAGCCAGACCCAGAGAGACGGGGCCGGCACACCGCGAGGCCTGGGCGGTGGTGACGAGCGAAGCGAAGCCAGCCCAGCGCCCTGCCCGCCCGCCCGCCGCCTGGAAGCGGGACCTGCCGCAGGAGCGGTGCTCCCCGCCAGGTTTGGGCGGGAACAAAGCACCGGTCCAGAGGGGGAAGAAACCCGACTTTAAAACGCCGGGGACCCGTCCAAACCAGAGCACACAGTGCTCCTGTTCCAGGCCGGGCTGGGCCTCACCTGCCACCGGGAGGGTCTGCAGGGCTGAGCGCCTTCCCGGACAGAGGCCGGCTTCTTCCTTGCGGCTTGTGGCTCCTCACTCCCCTGTCCTGCCTGGGCCCCGGCACCACGGCCGCGAGGGATGCGCCAGGTGGAACCTGTTGAGAGGGAAGCTTCTAAACGCGGGAGGGGAGGGGTGGGGTCCCACCCGCCTGACCCTGCCTCTCCCCCAGCCACAGGCGGGCCTTCTGTGCTGTCCCTGCGCTCACACCCTTTGTGATCCTCGCCTGTGAACAACAAATACCTTCAAAGAGGAGACTAACCGTGGAAGGAAGGCAGGGAAAATGGTTCAATCTGACTTTTCCCTTTTTCAAGTTGGAAAGCAAAGAAACCCACAGCTCAGCTTTGCAGAAGGCCCATGACACGCTAGTTGCTTACAGTCCCTTTTCGGTTCATTTTGGGTTTGGAGAAGCCCTTTGGAATCAGATGTAGGTGTGTCTATTGGGTTATTTGCACCATATGGGAACTTGTTTGCTCTGCTTTTTTTCCATTCTCACTACCTGAGCGGCTGCAGCAAGAGAATGAGATTTCCTACTACCACACAGACAGCTCTGTGACACTATCTGGTGTATATATAAAAACAGGCAGTTGCCCAGTATGTTCCATTCACCTGTGATGTTCAGTTTCCTTTGCTCTTATTCCCATATAGTTGTTTCCTTCCCTGCCTGCCATGGGGTGGTATGCCATGGGCAGGGCGGGTGGGAGAGGAAACGCCAGGGAGCCATAACCATTCTGGGGTCTGGAAAGCACAGGTCTTGGGCAAGACTGGGGACGGCCTGCAGAGATAGACTGTGGGAGACAGAACCCAGAGGAATTAGGAGATGGATGGTTTCCAGCATGTTCTGAGGAACAGCACAGGTTAGCATGTGAGACATTTTCACCCCTAAGACCCCTGTGACCCAATGGCCCATCTTCCTAAAGGGCTGTTTTCTCAGGAAGACCAAACCCAACTGTAAAGCAGGTCAGTTAGGATGTCTACCCTCTGCCTCCCCAGAAGCCCCCCTTCCCGGTCTCACAGCTCCCATCCTGGGTGCAGGTCGGGGTCTTGGTCTCCGCACCTGTGAAGCTCCTATCTGAAGTCATAGTCTCAGTCTCGGCCGTTTGAAACTCATCTCGTGGGTTTTGTGAAATCCAAGTCTCACTCTAATGGTTATTTACACAATATTTTCTTTAAATAAATGAATCGAATATGCACTTCCTTCTGTCCTTGAAAACTTCAATTCACTGTAATGTTCACTATTTTAAAATACAAAGGCTTTAAAACAGGAAAATAACGATTGGACAGGCAAAGGTCATACTTATTTATTGATCGTTTTCTAATCCTCTTCTTCTGGTTGGTGTGGGATTTCTTACCTGGAACTCGGTGAGGGTGCTTGTGGCTCATCGCGGAGGGGCTTTACCTCCAGTAACAAAGCCACTGGGGAGAGGCTGTTCTCCGCACTTCGAGACAACCTCTACAAAGCAGCAGCAGTCTTTCTTAAAGGCTAAGGACACGGCTGTACCAAATCTGACACTACTTGACTGATCAGAACTACTAGGAATCATCAGAGGAAAAAGTCCAGGCAATAACAAGTATGAATGAACATGGGATGTATTCTTGGCTGAGAAGCTCTCTAGCCAAAGCTCTACGGACAAAGTGGATGGAAAGCCAGTCTTCTGTGTATTACTGCCCTCTGCTGCTTTGAATCAGAAAGGCACTTTGCAAACTGTAGGAAGACAATTAAAGAAAAACCGCCGCTCATTTTGTTGACATGAAAGATCTTATATTTTTATTGCTAAACATTTGAGCCAAGCATGTTCATTTTTTTTTCTGTGATCCTCCCTGAGTGTCTCACCTCATTGGTGGGTGATGAGATGCTTCCATTTGGTAATTTGCTTCTATTTCCCATCATGCAACTACATTCATCTTGAATATCAATTTGTATTAACCTGTTTAAAATCCAAGGAAAATCATTGGACATGTATTGCTTTCTGTAGCATTATATTGTATATAACATTAAATCATTTTTTGAAAATTCTTAAAACAACTCATCCTAAGTTATTTAGAGTAGCTACTTAAGAGATTTATATATTGAAAGTGAAAAGGGTTTTTTTGGCTGGTCCGATGGTAGTGGGTTATCAGAACTTAACTAAAGTTAGTGTCACTAACCCCCCACTGCTAAACTTGACTGGCTTTTACCATTTGATTTTGTATTCAATTAAAATGCAAAGCAAAATATTTACTTTGGGGGGAAACGTTCTCCAATGAATGCACTTAAAACAACTAAGAACAGAATCATTCCTTGTCTAAGTTTAATAGCAACTACATGATCTTCCCATTTCGTCTATTTGTTTTACCAGAAATGGGCTTTTGCAGGTAGATTTTATCCTTTCATCTGTACTTAGCGACATGCCAGTTTCCTAGGGTTTTGGGGATTGGAGCATACCTCCCCCGCAGTACTGGCCTCTAAGATGGGGCCAGGGCAGACCGGTGAAGCAGTGAGGTGACAACCTGGGAAAGGGAAGGGCTGTCCAGGTGACTGCCCAGAGGGAGGAGCAGTGTTCAGAGGACCAGGTGTGGTCTCGCTGGCTGTCTCTTTTGAGGGTCGAGGGTCTCCTTGTGGTTACGGTTATCTAATGTCGAACCGCCAATACTTGTCAGCTGTCCATCTCTGTGAGCATCTCTCAGCATCTCAGGCCTAACCACTTTGTTTAGAGGAGTTTAGGGTTGGGAGCTAAAGTGTGCGGCCACAAGGAGAAAATCCACAAGTCTTTCCTCAGCCCTGTCCTATTATATAACTAGAAATTAAACATATACTGACTGAAATAAAAAATATTATACAGAGACCCAACAGCAGACTAGAGGAAGGCAAGAATCAACTCAAAGATTTGAAATACAAAGAAGCAAAAAAACTCAGCCGGAAAAGAAAAAAATCCAAAAATTTGAAGATAGTGTAAGGAGCCTCTGGGACAACCTCAAGCATACCAACATCTGAATTATGGGGGTGCAGAAAAAGAGAGAGCACAAGATACTGAAAACCTATTTGAAGAAATAGTGACTGAAAACTTCCCCCACCTGGTGAAAGAAATAGACTTACAAGTCCAGGAAGCGCACAGAATCCCAAACAAAAGGAATCCAAAGAGGACCACACTAAGACACATCATAATTACAATGCCAAGAGCAAAAGACAAAGAGAGAATATTAAAAGCAGCAAGAGAAAAACACTTAATTACCTACAAGGGAGCACCCATACGATTGTCAGCAGATTTCTCAACAGAAACTATGCAGGCCAGATGGGAATGGCAAGAAATATTCAAAGTGATGAATAGCAAGACCCTACAACCAAGATTACTCTACCCAGCACAAAGCTATCATTCAGAATTGAAGGTCAGATAAAGTGCTTCGCAGATAAGAAAAAGCTAAAGGAGTTCATCACCTCCAAATCAGTATTATATGAAATGCTGTAAGGTATTCTTTAAGAAGAGGAGGAAGAAAAAGATAAAGATAAAAATTATGAACAACAAATACATGTCTATCAACAACTGAATGTAAAAATCAAGTGGATTAAAAATCTGATGAACAGAATAAACTGGTGAATATAATAGAATCAGGGGCATAGAAAGGGAGTGGACTAACAATTTTCGGGGGGAAAGGGAGATGGGGTGCAGGAAGAGACTGGACAAAAATCGTACACATATGGATGAGGACAGTGGGGGGGAAGGGCTGAGGGTGGGGTGGGTATGGGTGGAGGGAAGCTATGGGGGAAAAAAGAGGAACAATTGAAATAATCTGAACACTAAAGAGTTATTACATTTAAAAATATATAAAAATATTATATATGAAAAATATTTTCCAAATGGAAATTTCTTTCTTTTTAACTTGTTGTTTGTTTTAAAACTAAAGGACAAATAAAAGAAACAGTGATTATTACTGACTATTACATGAATATTACTGAAAATAATTTTGTCCTCAGGAAGAGTTCAAAATGACCCGCTCTGGGGGGATGGGAGGTGTCGAGTAGTTGGTACCTGCCACTGACCCTGAAAAGAAAAAGGCCGAAAGCTGCGCTGCGTGCCCACCCGTCTCGGTCACTTTTCTGGGTCCAAAGCGCCCGCCCGCCGGGCTAACCCGCAGGGAAATAAAGGCACTGCGCTGGGGCAGGGGCCTCTCGGCGGGGGGCGGGGTCGAGGGGGGAGGGACATCTGTAATGTTTTCACCAGTAAAGATACATCTTAAAATTAAGAAAAATGAAGAAGAAATAAAGGCGCCTCTCTGGTGTTGGGGCCGCTCTTGTGGGTGAAAAACCAGGCAAGTTCCCGGTCGCGGTTGCTGTGAGCCTTTTTTCCATGGGCTCACTTTTAAATCTTACTACTAATTATGTAGTTCTTAATTTAGGCTCCGTGGGCAAAATTCACTCGCCCCCCTTTCTGTTTAGATGGGGGACTCCCATCTCCCTCCGGGGGTGACTCTGCCTACACCCCTCGCCAAAAAAATGCCCTGCCCGCTGAGATTTACCGCTAACCTTGTGACTCCATCGCACTCTGAGAACCGCCGGGACCCACGCTTTCGAGTCTAGTGGATGTGACCCGGGATTGTTTTGCATACAAATATCCCACAATGCTCCAGGAGGGCTGCCTGGTGCTCTTTACCTCCACTGGAGAGGAAAAGGCTATTTTCTTGAGAAAGTTCCTATATTTAATACTTCCATTAAAAATATATGGTTTATTTATGATATGTAGGTTCATGCTTGGAAAATAACCTGCTATAAATGATCACCATAACTGTAAACAACATGAATCTTTAGACCTTTATATAGGCAACGCTACAACATATTTTTTGGCTGGTCCGAGTGCAGTGGCGCCTACAATTAATTGATCACAACCAGTTACAGATTTCTTTGTTCCTTCTCCACCCCCACTGCTTCACTTGACTAGCCTTTTGCTGCATAGAAGGATAAAGAAAACATTTTTTTTCTAGGTCCTGCCTGACGGTAATGCATTGTGCATGACTCTCTGGCAGCAAAGACCAGTGGATAGCAGCAGATTCAGCTTTCATGAGTCTGCATGGACCATACTGAAAAGGGAGGGCCCTTGTCTCTGGAGTGCTCTTTGAGAAGGTTTTCCCTTACCTAAGAAATGAACCATGTCTCATGCACCTTTCTATCCAGTGTCAGACGTGAAATAATGGGAATAGGAGGCTCATGGTATTAGCTTACGCCATGGGTCCACCAAGCTTTGCTTTTCTAGTAAAACTTAAAATTTGGGTTTTAAAAATTTCCGTTCTCGTCTCAAATGCAAGCTTTTGTAAACCAAGATTCTTTTGGCTTTAAATTACGGTGTATGCAATGATTGCAATATTTAGGATATATTCATACTAAAAATGACTTATTTGAAATTCAAATCTGACTAAGCATCTTGTATTTTATCTGGTTACACAAGTTTTAGAAAATAACTAACCCCACCTTATCCCACTCCCCACCCCACCCCCACATTTTATTATCTATGCTTTCTTCTTCCTTCCTTCCTTCCTTTTTTTTTCTTTTTTTTCTTTCTTTTTTTTTCTTCTCAATATTTATACTGCCTGGGACACCACAGCAATTGGTTTTATTTGTTGCCACTCTTTCATTGTGGGTTTTTCATTATGGAGTAGCAGAGAGAAATCTTCAAGAAGGAAGCTTATTTCGGCCCTGCAAGGAATGACTCTGGCTGGCCTTGAGCTGCCCATTTGATCTCTCAGAAGCTCGGTCTTCTCATTGTAAAATGAGTTTTCCATACCAACCTAATTGGGTTGTAAAAAATAGTAAGTTAAATAAATAGCATAAAAATACTTTGCACCTTATGAAACACAACACAAACATAAGGGTTTTTGTTGTCAAACACAGAACACTAGCTGTGCAACTGGACTGTTATATTCTCACAGTACCACTTATGGCCAGTCCTCAGAGTCCTGTGGCTGATGTGTGATTATAGCATCATTGATTGGCTTGAACAATTCACTGTAACTAAAGTGGTTCACCATCTCAGTGTATGCCCTTTACCGAGGAAACCGTGAGGTGTACCAGAAAGGGGGAGAGATCTAGATTAACACCCACAGGGAGTGTGATCTCGCTAAGCCCTGGGTGGTGGTCCTAATACCGCAGTACCTCTGGGTCAGGTTGCTGCCAGACTAAATAGGATGATACTCATGGAAGTGCTAGGGAAACCCAATGATCTCAGGGTGCCCTGGGTTTTCTGCACCTGTAGGGACAACCCCAATCATTTCCTTTATTAGGTATATACATATTTGTGGCATCCTTCCCACAGTGCTATTCCTAGGTTCTGATACTGTTAAGGGACTGCACTTTCATCTCACAAATGAGGAAAGAGGATCATTGTTCTGACCTCAGTTTCAAGTGAGGAGGCAGCTGAATGGCTTTCTTTCTTTTTAAAAAAAATTTTTTTAATCTTCATTGTTCAGTTTATTAATTACAATGTTCCCCCCCCCTTTTTTTCCCCCTTATAGCTCCCCTCCACCCGGTACCCATCCCACCCTCTGCTCTTACCTCCCCTCCACTGTTCTCTTCCCTGGATGTATGATTTTTGTCCAGTCTCTTGCTGCACCTCCCACATCATTTTCCTCCCCAAGAATTGTCAGTCCATTCCCTCTCTATGCCCATGATTCTGTTATATTCACCAGATTATCCTGTTCATCAGATTTTTAATTCACTTGATTTTTAGATTCATTTGTTGATAGATGTGTATTTGTTGATCATAATTTTTATTTTTACCTTTTTCTTCTTCCTCTTCTTAAAGAATACCTTACAGCATTTCATATAATACTGGTTTGGCGGTGATGAACTCCTTTAGCTTTCTCTTATCTGTGAAGCACTTTATCTGACCTTCAATTCTGAATGATAGCTTTGTGTTGGGTAGAGTAATCTTGGTTGTAGATTCTTGCTATTCATCATTTTGAATATTTCTTGTCACTCCCATCTGGCCTGCATAGTTTCTGTTGAGAAATCCGCTGACATTTGTATGGGTGCTCCCTTATAGGTAACTGTTTTTCTCTTGCTCTTTTTAATATTCTCTCTTTGTCTTTTGCTCTTGGCATTTTAATTATGATGTGTCTGGGTGTGGTCCTCTTTGGATTCTTATAATTTGGTGTTCTGTGCGCTTCCTGGACTTGTAAGTCAATTTATTTCACCAGGTGGGGGAAGTTTTTGGTCACTATTTCTTCAAATAGGTTTTCATTATCTTGCTCTCTCTCTCTCTTTCTGGCACCCCTATAATTCGAATGTTGGTATGCTTGAGGTTGTCCCAGAGGCCTCTTACACTATCTTCAAATTTTTGGATTCTTTTTGCTTCTTACTTTTCCGGCTGAGTGTTTTTTGCTTCTTTGTATTTCAAATCTTTGACTTGATTCTCACGGTCCTCTAGACTGCTTTTAGGTCTTTGTATAATATTTTTTATTTCAGTCAGTGTATGTTTAATTTTTAGTTGGTCCTTTTTCATATCCTCAAGGGTCTTGTTCATATCTTTGAGGGTCTTGTTCATATCCTCGAAAGTCTCATTAAGTTCATTGGCCTATTCTAGGAGCCTCTTGAAAAATCTTATAACTTTGGTATTGAACTCTATGTCCAGTTGTCTTTTTTACTCCATTTCTTTCACATCTGATTTCTTTCCATGTTTCTGCAGTGTGGCTGCTTCCCTGAATTGGTCAAGGTGCTTTGTGTGGTAGATGTCCTCTAAGGGACACTGGCTCAGCCTTCCCAGTTACCTGAGGTGGATATTCTTGGTGCAGCCTTTATGGATTGCACAGTCTTATTGTAGTTAAGCCTAGATTATTGTTGTTAGCACTAGGAGGGTTTGACCTCCAGGCCAATTGGCTGTGAGGATCAGCTGTGTTTATGCTGCAAGAGCCGTTGTGCTCAGGTTGGATGGGCAGAATCTCCTGGCTGAGCAGGCAGCCTTGATTTCCCATCAGCTCCACCCTATGCGGCACGGCACCTGGGTTTATGTGCCTGGCGGTAATGGCTACAAGCACCTCTGGGAGAAAGCTGCCACCGAGCTCTACCCACTGCCAGACAATTCAGCCTCTCCCCAAATGAGTCTACACACCCAAAGTCTCACCCAGAATTGTAAAACAATGCAGACCAGTGGTTTCCCTTCTTTCTTTTTCTTTTTTCTTTTCTCCTGAATGAGAGAGCAAGTCACGAGTCCTCTCTGCATGCTTACACACTTCTGCTGTTCCCAAGTTTACCCTCCTTCTCTGCAAGCTCGCAGACCTCTGCAGCGCAAGAGTTGCAGCGTGCTTCCTCCTTACTGTCCAGTTTCACCGCATTTGAGTGTGGGTTCCCTGGACCTCGCCCAGAACTGGGGAATCAGTGCAGTGGGACGCCTTTGTCTCCCTCCCTGCTTGAGAAAACCAGCCAGGTTTGCAGCCACCTGCCCTTCTGCTCGCACAGAGCTCCGAACCTCTGACTCCACACGTATCCACAATTCTGCCCTCAGCAGCTCCTCTGAGTCACAGTGTCCTATCTTTATTTTTATTTGTGGAATTTCCACTCAGCCAGATTTCCAGTGATGCTGGATGATGTCCGTTCTGTCATTTAGTTGTAGTTTTGAAATTGTTGTGTGGGGCAGCAGGATAGGTGTTTATCTATGCTGCCATCTTGATTCCCAACCACTCTGAATGGATTTCTTAAGGTTACACAAAAAGAAGGAAGATTTTTTTGGCCATGTGCAGAACCAGAAGGAGGAAGTGGCCTGGAGGCCTGATCTGGGCATCCCAAGATATACTCTGCTCTCTGCCTTCTCCTCTAGTTTCAGACTCTTGGGCTTGGTTTTTCTTCCTGCAAAATGTTTTCTCTTTGAGAATGTCCACTTCTCTATCTTCAAATTTTAACAGGATTGCCAACTTTGAAATTTCTCCTAATTTTGTCTGTGTTGTATCATCAAATATTAATCTTTTCATCCTGTCCCAGTGGCTCAGTTGGGCCCAGTGGCCCAGTGGAGTTGGGAACACAGAAAAGTTGAGGGTTTAATTCCCAGTCAGGGCAAATGCCTGGGTTGATGGGAGGGGGTATTTGATTAATTAGATTCCACATGTGAATGAAATCATGTGATACCTGTCTTTCTCTGACTTATTTCACTTAGCCTGATACTCTCCATGCTGTCTCAAAGGATAAGTGATTCTTGTTTTTTACTGCTGTATAGTATTCCATGGTATAAATGTACCACGGTTTTTTAATCCACTCATCTTTGATGGGCACTTGGTCTGTTTCTAGATCCTTGCTATTGTAAAATGTGCTGCTCTGAACATAGGGGTACATACATTCTTTCTGATTGGTGTTTCAGGTTTCTTAGGATATATTCCTAGAAGTGGGATAACTGGGTCAAATGGCAACTCCATATTTAATTTTTTGAGGAAATTCCATACTGTTTTCCATAATGGTTGCACCAGTCTGCATTCCCACCAGCAGTGTACTAGGGTTCCCTCACTGTCACTTTAATTTGCATCTCTCTGATGCTCAGTGAGTTTGAGTATGTTTCCATATGTCTCTTGGCTTTCTATATGTCCACTTTGGAGAAATGTCTATTTAGGTTCTTTGTCCATTTTTAAATTTGATTGTTTGTCTTCCTTTTGTTAAATTATATGAGTTCCTTATATATTGTGGATATTAACACTTTACCATATGTATCATTGCCAAATATGTTCTCCTATACCCGTGATGGCAAACCTATGACATGCGTGTCAGCACTGACACGCATAGCCATTTTCGATGACACATGGCCCTGTGCAGTAGCATACAGAGAAGTATGGGGCCACATGCCGAGAAGGATGTTTCATCCTCGTCTACTGTATGACCAGGTGCAGTAGCCGAGGATGAAAATTTGCTGTAGTGTAGTGTAGACACTCTGTGGGGGAGGTCTGTAGGCCAAAACAACAGAATTCAGCATCTAGTTCTGGAACTTCTGGTTAGGCCATTAGGGGATCTTTGACCTCACTTCTGGCCGGCAGAGCAGGGAGCAGCGGAATGCCATGGGAGACACATCTCTGGGGGGAGACGCATCTCTGGGGGCCCTGTGATCGCCATTACCAGCAACCACATTACCACAGCAACCATCATCCAATTTACTGTTCTGGGGTGTCGTGGATTTCTAATTGACCATCATTACTGAGATAAGTGAGGGGGAGGCTGAGAGAGGTGAGGACCTGTGCTATGAGTGCCGTTTCCTACCATTAGAAATAGCAGCAGCGATCTTAATTTATATAAGGAACGTCATTTTGCAGCATAGTGCAGACTCCATTTTACCACTATTACTGTTGTGCATCCTTATTAATTCCTATTTCTGCTTATTAACCCTGCCCTTTCCTAAAAGACAGTTACATGTGCCATCTTGTGGTCAGTTAGGCTAGTTAACCCCTAATTGCCTGCAGGGCTAACAGACTATCTATAATTCTATTTTCTGTCACTGCCACCCTGATGGAGAACCCAAAAAACAACAAAAAAAACAAGGTTAAGTAAAGGAAGTAGCCGACTCTTTCAAGAGACATGGACTGAGATGTATGGCATTATAGAAAAAAAAAAAAGGCAGATCATTTTGCATTCTATGTACTGAAACGGTAGTAAGCAGAACGTGGAATATAACTAGACATTTTGAAACTAATCATTCCTAACTCTTGAAAAAAAGTGAGGATGAAAGGAAGGAATACATTTCCAGGCAGCTACACCTTTATAAGAGCCAATCTAATTCCATCCTTAAACTTATAAAAGGCTCTACAAATTTAACATCTGCAAGTTTGAGCATTGCTCACACCATAGCTCAGCATGGAAAAGCACTCAGTGAGGGTGAATTTATTAAAGAAACTCTCCAGCTGAGACCGGTTTGGCTCAGTGGATAGAGCGTCGGACTGCGGATTGCAGGGTCCCGGGTTCGATTCTGGATGCTGGCACATCCCCAGTAGGGGGCGTGCAAGAGGCAGCTGATCGATGTCTCTCTCTCATCGATGTTTCTGACTTTCTATCCCTCTCCCTTCCGCTCTGTAAAAAATCAATAAAATATATTAAAAAAGAAAGAAAGAAACTCTCCTAAGATGTACACAAGTTCTATTTCACAATATGCAGAATAAAGTTGCGATATTTAAGAGAATATCTGCATTACTATTCAGCAGAAATACCATAAAAGACCGAATAATGAGACTGAACGCAAATGTACAACATCAATTAAAGAGAGACACATAAGTAATTGTAAATACTTTTCGATTTCTTGTGATGAAACTACTGATGTCACATCACATACTCAGTTGGCCATTATTGGTTGATATTCTGATGGTCTCACAATAAGAGAAGAGTTGATAAAATTAGTATCTGTGCCAACAAGTACATCAGGAAGCGAAATATGTAAGGTTGTTATACAAACATTCCGTGACCTAAGCATTGATATCTCTAAAGTTGTGTCAGTGATGACAGATGGGGCACCAAACATGGTGGGGAAAAAAGTCGGATTTGTCAAATTGTTTACGGGAGCTATTGGACATCCGATTGTGCCTTTTCATTGTATTATCCACCAGGAGGTTTTATGTGCCAAGGCAGAATTCACCAACTTAAACGACTTAATGTCAGTTGTTACAAAAATAGTTAATTTAATAGCTGCTTGTCCCCTTCACAAGCGAGAATTTTCTGCACTTTTACTGGAGGTTGATTCCACCTACAGTGGACTGCTGATGTACAATAATGTAAGATGGCTGAGCTGAGGCAAAGTTCTTGAGCGCTTTGTGGAGTGCTTTGAAGAAATTAAGGTATTTCTTGAAGATAAGGATCTGGGAAACTTTTCTCAGCTCAATGATGATAAGTGGGTCAACATTCTGATATTTTTTACAGATCTCTCTCTGTTCATATTAATGAACTGAACTTAAAATTACAAGGTTTTGGCAAAAGTATTGATGTTATGTTTGGATATATAAAAGCTTTTGAAAGTAAACTTAAAATTTTCAAGAGAGATGTAGAAACTAAAACTTATAAGTATTTTCCTCGAGTAACAAAGTATTTTGAGAAGGCCAGTGGAGCTGTACAAAATGAAATGGAACCCTTGCATATAAAATATCAGCATGTTTTAGACTCATTACTTGACCAATTCAGTGATAGATTTAATTAATTTAGAAGCCTAGAACAGATCATGGAAAAATAATTAAGTTTCCTGATGTAGTAGTCTACAGTAGTTTGGAATTAAAAGGTTTCCAATGGATGCAAATTGATGATTTGGAGATGCAACTTGCAGAATTTCAAGACAGCATCTGGGCTCAGGTGTTTGTCGACTTGAGGTCAAAGCTTGAAAATCTGGAAGAGTGTCGCTTGGAGAATCAAGAGGAGTGCCACTATGAACAGGAAATTTGGAGTGCCTGGAACTGATTACCAGACACTTCTAGCACCCTGAAAAATATAGCAATGGCTTTATTCACAACTTTTCCCTCTACGTACTTTTGTGAGACCTTATTCTCAGTGTTAAATAATATCAAAACCAAAAAAAGAATCAATTATATGTTTTCTCTAAGCATCTCCCAAGAGCATCTACTTACCAATAGATAGTGTTAAACATTTGTCTTGGGCTTGAAGTGTACAAAATATCAACCTTCAATTGAAGGTTTAGCCAATGAAATTCACCAACAAAAAGTCACTAATAGGCAGGTTAGTTAAAGAATTCCCCCTCCCCCTCACTTATCTTAGTTCAGGGCTCCCCACACAAGTTAAATAATATCAAGACCAACAAAAGAAACCAACTGACAGATGAACAAAGAAGTCACTAAGCAGGAAAGTTAAATAATTAGTTTTTGGTTTATTAAATACAGTTATATATTACAAGGATACATTTTTGTTATTTAAACTATATAGGTTGTGAAATTATGTTTTTTTTCTTGAAGTGACACACCACCCGAGTTATGCTCAGTTTTTTGGCAAATTTTGACACACCAAGCTCAAAAGGTTGCCCATCACTGTCCTATACAGTGGACTCCCTTTTTTTGTTGATGTAAAAACATTTTAAGATTAAAAAAAAAAAGACAGGGAATTATGTTGCATTTCACATGGAGAGAGGGACCACTCTGCCAAAAAGGGCTAGTCAAATGCGGTAGTGAGAAGGGAGGCATGTATAAGGAGGCTTTGACCTTAACTGACTGCATACAACCAATTGTGATAACTCACTACCTCCGGACCAGCTCAGGGTTTTCCACTGCTGCTTGAGCTATTTAAATGCCTGGAATTTTTTCTTTTTCAAGTTACAGTGATATTTTCAGTGTCAGTAAATAATTACATTCATAGCATCAATTATATGTTTCCTCTAAACATCTCCCAAGAGCATCTACTTACCAACAGATAGTGCTAAACATTTGTCTTTAACAAAAATCAAAAGCACTGCTGGGCATCCTGGGAAGAGACATACAAATTAGCATCTCGCCACTAGGGCTTCCTTTTCCTGGTGCCGTTTGCCCGGAGTGGCTCAGCAGGCTCAGGGGCCCGGAGCGCTGCCCAATCAGCGCTGGCCTCCTTTGTTCACCACGTGTGACCCGCTCGGGACGCGCCGGCTCTGTAAAATCTGGAGAAAACTCCCAGCTGGAGAAGATGGAGCTTTCTGCTTCCCCACGTCTGTAAACCTCAGCGGCGCTCCACGCCGGAACAGCCGCTCCCCACTCGGCAGTCTGTCCCCTCCGGAAGGCGGAGGTGCCGCCCAGGGCCCAAGATCACCGGCCTCCCCCTTAAAACCACACTGAGGAGCCTGACCTGCGTGCTTCAGTTGCGTGGGTGTCGTCTTGTACTCCGAAAGATTTCTGGGTTCTCCGAAAGGTCTCTGGTTGGATTCCCAGAGCATATGTGCTGGTTGTGGGTTCGACCCCCAGTGGTAGCGGTGGATGTTTTGCTCTGGCATCTTGTTTCTCTCCGCACTCCCCTTCCTCTCTCGCTAAAAAAAAAAAATCAGTACAATTTAAAGATAAATAAAACCTATCTAATAAAAACTAGAAACCACCAGCATGAGGACCACAGATTTTACAGGGACAAGAGACAGAAACAAAGGTGCCTAAATGAAGGCCAGTGGGACATATTTTTGTAAAAGCATCAGAGAAAGCTCAGAAAGACCTGAAGATTGCCCTGATGCAAAGTACAGGGAAAGAGAGCTGTGTGAGTGTGTGTGTGTGTGTGTGTGTGTGTGTATGAGAGAGTGTGTGTGTGAGAGAGAGAGAGAGACTGTGTGTGTGTGTGTGTGTGTGTGTGTGTGTGTGTGTGTGTGTGAGAATAAGGGCAGGACTATTCTGGGGCAGCTGGTGGAGGGCAGCAGACTTTTTAGCAACCAAAAGAGCTGCCTCTTTTGTAAGAGTTGGGGGAGGATTGGCAGTATTTAGTCTAATTTTGTGGTGGAGAATAGGAGGTTGGGGTTTGCCCTGCTAGTAAGTGAAGTGGGTTTTGATCAGTTAGACTGTGATAGCAGGCCCAGTGCAGTCCCCAGTGCCGTCCATCCAATCCACCCTGGTTGCTGTCACAGGAGGATGGAGGTGTGCCACCTGCCACCTTGCCCTGAGGGCTCAGAATCCTCCCTTACAGGTAAGGTGGGAGTCCTACAGCTCTTATGAGCAGCCAAGGGAGCTTCTGCCAATGTGTTTTTTTTGTTTTTGTTTTTTTTTTAAATAAATAAAAGAGGTGAAGGGAAAGACATCAATGATAAGAGAGAATCATTGATTGGCTGCCTCCTGCACATACCTGCTAGGGATGGAGCCTGCAACCCAGGCCTGTGTCCTTGATTGGACTCCACCCGGGACCCTTCAGGCCACAGGCCCACACTCTATCCACTGAGTCAAATCTGCTAGGCTCTGCCAAGGTTCATGTTCCCTTCACCTTGTGGACCTGGTCAACCACTTGAAGCGTGCAGGGAGGGTGAGCTCTTCCTTCTCAGAAGGCCATGTGTGTGCACTGAACACAGTATGTGCATGTGTGTGTCACACCTGCAGGGGGAAGTCTCTGTGGCTGATGCAGTTACCTAAAGTTATCTTAAGTGGAGGAGAACCAAGATGGCGGCATAGGTAAAACACCTATCTTGCCGCCATACACAGCAATTTTAATACTACAACTTAACGAAAGAATAAACACCATCCAGAATCACCGGAAAGCTGGCTGAGTGAAAATTCCACAAATAAGAGTGAAGATAAGACACTGTGACTTGGAGGAGCGGCTGAGGACAGTGTTGAAGATTTGCGCGGAGAGAGGTTTGGAGAGCGCACGCCAGCGGATAGGGCAGGCGGCTGAAAACCGGCCAGTTTTCTCAAATGGAGAGACAAAGACGTCCCACTGGACTGATTCTCCAGCTCTGGGCGAAGTCCAGGGAATCCACAATCATACGGGGTAAAAACTGGACAGTGGGAGGGCACGCCGAAGCTGGGTGCTGCAGGGGTCTGGCGGCTTGTGGAGAAGGTGAGCTTGTGCGAAGTGCGTGTGAACTTGGGAACAGCACAGCTGCGTGACCATGCAGAGAGCACTCGTGACTTGCTCTTTCATTCAGGAAACCGTCAGACTGCTTTGTTTTATGACCCTGGGTGAGACGTTAGGTGTGCAGACTCATTTGGGGAGAGTCTGAATTCCCCGGCAGCCGGTGGAGCTCAGCAGCGGCTCTCTCTCAGAGGTGCTGGCAGCCATTGCCCCTGGCACAGAGTCCCTGGGGCCGCACAGGGTGGAGCTAATGCTGTCTTCTTGGCCCAGAGACTCCACCCATCCAACCCGAGCACAGCTGAACTTCACAGACAATTGGCCTGGAGGTCAACCCCTCCAAGTGCTAACAACGATTAACCTGAGCTTAACTTCAGCAAGACTGTGCAACCCATATCCACCTCAGGTAACTGGGGAGGCTGAGCCACTGTCCCTTGGGGGACATCTACCACACAAAGCTAATTGACCAACTCAGGGAAGCAGCCACCATGCAGAGACATGGAAAAAAATCAGATGTGAAAGAAATGGAGGAAAAAAAAAAAACGACTGGACATGGAATTCAAAACCACGGTTATAGGGCTTCTCAAGAGGCTCCTAGAAAAGGTCGAGACCTATAAGGAAATAAACAAGACCTACAAGGAAATGAACGATACCCTCAAGGATATGAACAAGACCTGCAAGGAAATGATCAAGACCAACGTGGAAATGAATGAGTCCTACAAGGATATGAACGAGACTCTCAAGGATATGAAAAAGGACCAACCAGAAATTAAGCATACACTGACTGAAATAAAAAATATTATACAAAGACCTAAAAGTACTCTAGAGCACCCCAAGAACCCAGTCAAAGATTTGAAATACAAAGAGGTAAAATCCACTCAGCTGGAAAAGCAAGAAACCAAAAGAATCCAGAAAATTGAAGATAGTGTAAGGGGCCTCTGGCACAACCTCAAGCATACCAACATCTGAATTATAGGGGTGCCAGAAAAAGAGAGAGAGCAAGACAATGAAAACCTATTTGAAGAAATAGTGACCGAAAACTTCCCACACCTGGTGAAAGAAATTGACTTAGGAATCCAAGAAGCGCACTGAACCCCAATATATAGGAACCCTAAGAGCACCACACCAAGGCACATCATAATTAAAATGCCAAGAGCAAAAGACAAAGAGAGAATATTAAAAGCAGCAAGAGAGAAACAGTTGGTTACCTATAAGGGTGCACCCATACGATTGTCAGCGGATTTCTCAACAGAAATTATGCAGGCCAGATGTGAGTGGCAAGAAATATTCAAACTGATGAACAGCAAGAATCTACAACCAAGATTACTCTATCCAGCAAAGCTATCATTCAGAATTGAAGGTCAGATAAAGTGCTTCGCAGATAAGAAAAAGCTAAAGGAGTTCATCACCACCAAACCAATATTATATGAAATGTTGAAAGATATTCTTTAAGAAGAGGAAGAAGAAAAAGATAAAAGTGTAAATTAGGAACAATAAATACACATCTATCAACAAATCAATCTAAGAATCAAGTGAATTAATAAGCTGATGAACAGGATATACTGGTGAATGTAACAGAATCACGGACATAGAGAGGGAATGCACTGACAATTCTTGGGGAGAAAGGGGGTGTGGGAAGTGCAGCAAGAGACTGGACAAAAATCATGCGACTATCAGAGAGGACAGTGGAGGGGGGTGAGGGCGGAGGGTGGGATGGGTACCAGGTGGAGGGGAGTTATAGGGGGAAAAAATGGAACAATGTAATTAATAAACTGAACAATAAAGATTAAAAAATAAAATAAAGTTATCTTAAGCAGACAACATAGGTACTTTATTGAAGATCTTTTTTTACTATGTGTTTCTTAAAGTTCTAATCAATTAATTTAAAACTAAAAGAACGGAAGTTTCCTTGATTTTCTCCAAAACACTCCCAAAGTGCTTTATGAGGCTTTCCTCCCACTGCCCATCTATATAATCTCCCAGGCCAACTGGCATTCTTTCAAGCTTTACTTCCCTCCCTTCATTCAAAACACACCTGTGAAGGGCCCCATTTTTGCCACATCTTACCCCCCATTTCTAAGTTGGAGGACCTACATTCTGACAAGATTATTTGTTCTCATATGCAAAGTCAGGAGTTTACTGCCACACACTTCCCCAGTGTTCCTCTAGAATCGAGCTGGTTTCTCAAAGTCCTAACTGTAGGTGTCCCTGGGGCTGGGGCTGGACCCAGGACAGGGAGTGAGGTGCTTGGGACACTGGCTCATTCCTTGGGTCTTAAAGAACACGGACAGACCCTTCTGTATCTCAGCTGCTCTCAGACTCTTCATGATATTGTCCCAGATTTGAGGGAAATAGGGGAATCAAAATAAACCAACCAAAAACCCTGTGGAAATACTTAAAATTGTATGAATACCAAAAAGTAGGGCACAGAGAAGCCATGTCCTTCTCTTATGACTCACCAACCACCCCCCGGAGAACTGGCCAGAAATCCATCATCTCTTTTCTGGAGGCTCACCCAAGAACCTTTTCCCATTGATCTTTAGAGAGAGTGGAAGACAGAAACATCGATGTGAGAGAAGCACATCCATTGGTTGCCTCCTGCACACACCCTGACGAGGGCCCCGGCCAGGGAAGAGCCTGAAACCACTGTACATGCCCTTGACCGGAATCGAGCCCCGGATCCTTTGGTCTACAAGTCGATGCTCTATCCACGGAGCCAAACTGGCTAGGGCTAGAGCCTCCTGCTTTTGAATTGTGAAAATAAAACTAATAAAAACCGGCAAACGAAATAAAAGATACCAGTCTCATGGGGGAATGGGGGAAGGTCTGCCTTCAACACCAGCTGACCTGGGGGTTTGAGTGGCCTCCTGCAGCCAGGACTTCTTTGACATGAGGGTTATGTAGTCAAATCTGTGATACAAAAGTAGGTTTCACTTAAGACTAGTTTTGTTTTTGTTAATCCTTACCTGAGGATATTTTTCCATAGTTTGTTTTTTATATAGAACTGAAGGGAATGGAAGCAGGGGGTGGGGAGACACACACACACACACACACACACACACACACACACACACACACACACAGAGATTTGATTGCTTAAAGCACAGATTGAGCCTGCAAACGAGGCACATGCCCTTGACCGGAAAACCCACAACCCTTTAGTCCCAGGACTGACACTCTATCCACTGAGCCAAACTGGCCAGAGCTAGGCCTATAATTTCAAACTGCATCTGCCCTCAGGTGTCTTTTCTGTGACCTACATAATAGGTAAAACAATTTGAACTAGATCTGATCTGGCATTTAAAAATTGGGGGATTTCAGCCCTGGCCAGGTAGCTGAGGTGGTTATACACCAAGGTTGTGGGTTCAGCCCCTGGTCAGGACACACACAAGAATTGGCCAATGAATGCATAAATATTTGGAACAACAAATTGATGTTTCTCTGTCTCTCCCTTCCTCTCTGAAATCAATAATTTTTTAAATTGGGGGATTTCACACAATGTTTGGCTTTTCTTTAGAAATCTGAACAGCAACAGCAGTACCTGATTCCCATGGACAAGAAGCTCCCTCCTCAGGTGGAATGCAGAATCTCAAAGTATGCCCGGTCACCATCACTCCCTATTGCCCACATTGCTGTGTGATTAACTTGCCTGCTGGGTTCCTTGAACACTGGAGTTTTTCAACCTGGACCCCGCAGGTCTCCCGAGGGTCCAGTCCCCCAAATAGCTAAGATTTCTGAGGACTCTTTTGTAGCAGGTGGGGGGAGAGAGGATTTGATTCCCATCTCACCCATGGTTGAGGCATCAATTTTCAATCCAATCAGAACTGAGCCCACTTTCTTTTCATGAGAAAATCCAGGAAGACAGGAGGGATCCTTTCTCACACAATTCCTTCTCCAAGCCACTGCCACCTCTTCCTAAAAGGCCCCTCCTCAGTCTTTGTAACAAGTGGTCCTTTGTCCTCTCTCTGCCATAGTATCCCACAATCCAACATGGGAAGATGCTGAATTAGAGAACTGTGCTCTATGCAGGGTGAGTTGTGGCCAAGGGGGACCTGCATCAGGGGAGGCCCTCACACTGGGTGGACCCAAGATCTCCAGTTCTCCACTGGGCCACCCTCACGGTGTTTTGTTCCCATGTGCACAGCCCTCTGGGGCTCCCCATGGCTTTCGGTTTCCCAGTCTTCCCCTTGGCACAGCCAATGTCATGTGGGTAACAAGGCAGACTCTAAGAAGGAGAGTTCTTCACCTTAGTACTGGTCCCACAGATGTACTTTAAATACCTCTGATCTATAATAATAAAAGTGTAATATGCTAATTAGACCAGACATCCTTCTGGACGTCCTTCCAGACGACGCCCGGGTCCCGGGTGCCAGAGGGAAGCCAGTGCTAGCAGCCGGGGGAAGGCCTACTCTTGCACCAACGTCATGCATCAGACCTCTAGTTTATTATAATATCAATCAAGGAATTACAGTAGCCATATCCTCTCAGGGTTTAATCTCTTCGCCCCCCTGACAGCATCAGAAGACGGGGTAAGATAACCGTGTAAACTTGCTATTGACATGCACTGTGATGGGCTGCAGAGTCAGGTTTTCCATGAGCTCCTGGCCCACATTCCACCCCAGGGCTGGTCAGGGATCACAGGCTGGGTGGGAAAGGCATCCGTGCTTCTCCAGGGCCTGGGGAAGGAGCTAAAGGCAGAGGTGTTCTCAGAAAATACCCTCGAACTAGCAAGGCTTGGCAATGGGTTGGGGGCGGATTGCCAAGGAGCCCCCTGGATCTGTGTGGTTTAGGGTCAAAGAAGCCAAAAAGCCAGATCAAGTCCCATCTTTTCCCAGAGCCCCTGGCCCACCGAAGCCTTACAGGCTCTGAGAGCTTCTTTCAAAGAAGCACGTTTTAAAGTTCAGTGTTTCCCAAGCCAAATTAGAAACAGAATTCAACCTTAATGGAGCATTCATTAACCTCCTTCAGAAGTGTTCTGCCAATACATTTGGGGAAAGGCTGGAGCTACAAACACTGGGTCTTTCCACTTCTGGTTTCCTAATTTACTGGCCATGTGGCTTTGGGCAAATTGTTAGTCTTTCAAACTTCCATTTCTTTTATTATATGACTAGAGGCCTGGTGCACAAAATTCATGCATGGGGGTGGGGAGCATCCCTCAGCCCAGCCTGCACCCTCTCCAGTCTGGCAGTCTGAGACCCCTCAAGGGATGTCTGACTGCCTGTCTAGGCCCAATCCTTTCACAATCCAGGACTGCTGGCTCCCAACTGCTCACCTGCCTGCCTTCCTTGTTGCCCCTAACCGCTTCTGCCTGCCAGCTTGATCACCCCCTAATCACTCCCCTGCCAGCCTGATTGTCCCTAACTACCCTCCCCTGAAGGCCTGGTCAACCCCCAACTGATCTCCCACAATTGCCCTCCTCTGTTGGCCATCTTGTGTCCACATGGAGGCAGCCATCTTGTTTTGGAGTGAAGGTCAGTTTGCATATTATTCTTTTATTAGATAGGATGGGGGTAATCATAAGTGTCCTGCTTATATCCCAGGGCTGATATGTGGTCAGACATGGGAGCGTCTGAAACAGACACTAGGCTCCAATCCCGCCGCTGATTTAGACCAGAACTGGGGTTCATGACTCCATAGATCCACACCCTCCATTAGGGGTCTACCTTATATCTGCACAATGCTTGGTCAATGGAACAGGCAGAAGCAGAGCTGAGGCCCAATGTAAAGGGCAAAGGCCTCAAAATTAGCATTTCAGGCTCTGCAGAGCTTAGTCCGTGTCTGATTTGTGCACTGCTTCCATCACACCCTGGGAATCACGTCCCTGACTCAGCACTCACTGGGCTAGAAGCAACCTCTCAGGATGGATAGCTGTGCTTCTTTAGCCGTAACTCCAACCTTGGGACTCAGCTGGTCCGTGTGGCCTGGAGCAACACCCACCCTCCTCCTGTGACGACGGCATGCCAGGAACAAAGCTAAGCCCGTGCCCACATCCCACGGAACCCTGACAAATACCTGTGCGACAAGGGCTGTTTCTCTTACACGCGAGAAAGCAAGTTCCCAGAGGAGGTAAGTAACCTGCTCACTGGGGAGTCGGCTTGGACCGAGGCTTTAACAAAATATACCAGATCCCTGCTATCTGGTCAATGGCACCTATGATCAGTTTTGTAAGATCTGGTACCAGATCTATCCTTAGTTCTCTCCGGGTGTCAATATATCTCCAGACACATCAGTAAGACAGTGACAATTGAACATTCCTCAAACATATACAAAACACAACTGAACAGACCCAACCGACCCCCAAGCTGTGGGGACAGGAAATGCTTAGAACAAGACTTAAGGGACCAAGTGCTGACAGTTTGCCGATGATTCAAACGGACCAATTGTAAAAATATATTTTTGAGGAAATGCGGAAAACCCAACTATAGACTGGGTACTGGATAAATTCTTGTTTACTCTTGGCTGTGATAAGGCACTGTGGCTCTGCAGGAAAATGGACTCAACAATGTAGGAGTGCCCTAACCAGTTTGGCTCAGTGGATTGAGTGTGGTCCTGGGTTCGATTCCGGTCAGGGGCACGTACCTTGCTTGTGGGCTAGATCCCCAGTAAGGGGTGTGCAGGAGGCAGCCAATCGATGGTTCTCTCATTGATGCTTCTTGCTATCCCACTCCCTTCCTCTCTTTAAAAAAAATTAAAAAGAAAATGTAGGGGTGACATGATATGTCTTGGCTGTGTGATTAAAGAAAAAGGGGGATGGACAGATAAAGAAAATGTAGCAAAATTTGGTAACTGTCTCCAGTGGGTGCTGGTTATATTATGTCCTTTGGTTTTGTATATGGAAACGTTTCACAATTAAGTAACAAACTGTTAATTTGGATGCCACCCCCAGTCTTCTTTGGTGGACTCACCCCCCTCAACTTCCAATCAGCTGGAGCCCTGGAGACCCACTGCTCACCCTGCTAGAGGCCACCCACCTTCTAACAGAAACACAGTAGTCTTTGCAGCTGCTGAGAACTCCCTGGCAGAATGAGGCTGGGGCTACTCGCCCCCCTCAACTGTAACATTTACACACTTAGAAACACCTCACAGATCACTTAAATGGGATTAACTAGCAAACTGCTCACACAGGGTCTGGCTTTTGCTAAATGGCCAATAAATGTGAACTGTCACTTTCATGATTAAAATCTCACAGCTATCACTTCCCCACCAAGTTCTAGGGTAAGGCCAGACTCCTTAGAGCAAAAAGACCCCCAGCCTCTGGCCAAACCTCTTCCAGCCTCAATTCCCACCCTCACCCATTCTCCCCTCTACTTGGAGTTTTTTTTAACACCTTGCAGATTGATGCCTCGGCTATGCCTCCACTTGAAAAAGTCCACTTCCTCCTCCTTCTGGCTCCTGCATCAGCCCCCCTTAAAGGCTGCTCTAGGCTCTAGGCTGCGACAGTCCCCTCTGGGCCCTGCACATACCTTCTCCAGTGCACAAACCCACTAATTTACCTGTCCATCCCCCCCCCCCACCCCCTCCTAACCAGTCAGATAGATTCGTTATTTTAAAATAAAAGTCGGTTAAGACTTTCCCAGAGAACCTGGCCTCCAGACTCTATTTCAGAAGAGGATATATTTTGATTTCTGCCCATGTGCCTATGAAATAATTCTCTTGGGAATCTTCTTAAAATGCAGATTTGGTTTAGCAGGTCTGCGGCCCAGCCTTGAGATTCTGCATTTCAGACAGATATCAGGGTGTGCGATGTCACAGGTCCCTGGGCCACTGAGAAGCAAGCCTCACTCCTCTACTTTCCTGAGCTCAAGCCTTGCTTATCCGTGGGTCTCAGCTCAAACAGAGGGGCTTTCCCGAGGCCCCAGTTCGAAACGAGGCCATGCTGTGCTTCCCTCCTAGTCAGTCTCCTCACAGCTTCGTGCACACGCTGTGGATGTTTCCCAACCAGACCCAGGGCCCCGAGAAGGGGGCTTCTGTTCTCCTGCAGGTGCTGGAGAAACAAGTCTCAGTTAAAGAAAAGGCCATGAGCACCACACCCACATTTCTTCCTATGAGTTTCTGCCACAAAGTCTCAGGGTGGGGTGCTCATTCTCCTGACAGAGGAAAGAAGACACCGAGGAGGGTACAGACATCCTCACACTGGAGATTCTGAGAATTACCAGATACCATTTCCCACAGTCCCGTCCATCTCAGCCAGACTCAACTTTAGAGCAAATCACTTGGAAAGGCCCACTTCGGCTGCCCCTTCCAGGAGACCTGCTGGCTGCCCCCCTCCTCCCCGCCCCCCACAATGATCACGCCAGTCATAGCTCAGCTGCCACCAGCTCAAGCCACTTCCACCTCACCACTTCTGCTGCAGTTAGAACCAGGAGCAGGTGGCAGGGCAGGGAGCGGCCACATCCTGGGGCACGGCTTCTGAATGGGGCTCACATCACACGCAGACCCGCACCACCGTCTTTGGAAGGGCTGGTCCAACACCCAGCCGGGTAACTATCCCCCTTCCCAGCTGCACAAGTGCTCAGCAGGCTCCTCGCCCTCCATCCTGATGGGATGTGTCACTGCTCACCTCCACACAACCTAGAGCTGAGGCCACCAAAGCCCCACCCCAGGTCTCCATGACCTCCCACTCGCCGATGTTCAGGTGTTAGGTGGGAAAGCACTCCCCAGCCCACCCCGGTCAGGTCTCTCCACCTTCAACTCCACCAAAGCTCTGGGTGGAGCTGATGCCCCTGACACAGCCATGCAGTTAATTTCCAATATTTCTTTTATTCCATCACAACAGCCTACCCAATCCTTACTATCCCCTAAAGTACCCGCCTGTGCCCTAGGTCACCTCTCCCCTGGCCATGTCCATTCTGAAGAGTGGGTGGCCTCTCTCTCTAGGAGGCACCTCAGTTCTCGGCTCAAGGGGTTTGGGGATCTGGGAGAACGGAGAAGGCTCAGCGACACCCAGTCCCCCTTTGACTGTGACAGGCTCGGTGCTGCTTGTCTGGACCGTGTGGCTCAGAGGTCAGGCTGAAGAATGGTCCTTGGCAGGCTGCTTGGCGATGGCTCTCGCTTTGCACCGTAACAGGAAGAAATAAAAAATGAAAGCATTCCAACTAGTAATTCCCCAGACGACAACAAAATTAAGGGCAAAAATCAACATGATTTGGCAAGTTTTTAAAATTTTAAATAAAAAATAAACCATTCACACAGAAGAGATTTAACTTGTCTGCTTTGAAGAAATATATTAAAGAAAGTGGAAAGTTAAAAAAAATATCAACCCCCAAATAAGGATAAAAATAGATGTATCCTCTGTAAAAATCTGAGCAAATCTACTGAATCATTCATATCTATTCAGTATTCAGAGCATGAGGTGAAATACCCGAGTATAAAAAATTTAAAAAACAAAACAAAACAAAAACAGCAAAAAACTCAAGACACTGCCCCTGTGCCAAGCCGGGCCAGGCGGCTCGCTCGGGCTCCGGCCGCTGGAAGCCACAGTGTGTCGGGTCCCTGCTGCCTTCCTGCTCTCAGAGCTTTAAAGCTCTTCCCTGGTCCTGCTTGGCTTTGTGGCATGTTCATCTATAAACTTGCTCAAGTGTTCTAGGTCTCTGTTTCCATCCTCAAACTTAACTGGGTTCTTTTTGTCCGCACTGGGCGCGAAGTAGATGGTGGGGAAGCCCTCGACCTTGTAGCGGTCATTGGTGATGTCATTGGCGGTGGCGTCCATCTTGGCGATGACCAGGTTCTTGTGGCTCTTGTACTTCTTGCCCAGGGCGGTGTACACGGGCTCCAGCTGCTTGCAGTGCCCGCACCAGGGCGCATAGAGCTCGATGAGGACGTCCTTCTTGGGGTCCATCACGATGGAGTCGAAGGTCTTGCCCACCACGACCTTGACGGGCCCCTTGTTGTTCTTGGGCACAGGCTGGGATTTGATAACCGGCTTCAGTTTTCCTGCCGAGGAAAGAAAGCAGGGAGGGATGTGAGTGATGAAAAGGCCCTGGCTCTGCCCGGACTGGGCAGGGCCTTGTCTCCAACAGCCCATCCTTCAGTTTCCTGGTCTCCTCAAATCTTCTACTTTCCCAGTCCCTGCAAAAGCCAGAGAGGGGGCAGGTGGTCCCATCCAGGCCTCTTGGGCCCCTGGGTCCTGTCCAGGGAGCCTATCACAAAGGGAGAGCCGGTGCCTGGGGCTGCAAAGCCATGGGAGGTTATGTAGAGATGAGAAGAGTGGCAGATGGGGAACTAGGAGGTCTGCCCATGACAGGCTGGTGCTGGGGGCTGGGCCATGTGCTCAACCAGACCAATAAAGACATGCATGTAATGCCTCAAAGAAATTTCCACAAACACCAAAAGCCTGTTTTTAATTAAGACTTCTTGACATTTCCTGACCTTTTTCCTATTAAAAAAGAAAAAAAAAGAAAAAAGAAAGAGTGGGGTCTCTCCGTCTCCATCCTCCCTAAGGTACCCAGGGAACAAAGCAGGTTTGGCTCAGAACAAGTGATAGGACTGAAGAGTGCCCTCGCCTGGACACCAGGTGCACCTGCAGCCCATCGAGGCTCACGCAGGGGAAGCCTGGCCACACATAGGTAGCTCACCTTTTTTGAAAGCTTTGACGAACTCTCGGAGGGTGTCAGAGTCAAACTCAACAGGCTCCATGGCAAACTTCCGCCCACCCTCGTCCAGGATGGCAGCATTGACGTCCTCCCCGCTCTCGCTGAGCCCCAGGTCCTTCACCTCCGCGGCGAAGTCGTCCTCGTCAGCCACGACGAAAGTGTACTCCGGGAAGTCCTTGGCCACCTCCAGCACCTTGCTCCGCCAAAACTGAGTGGCTGAAACAGGACGAAGGACTGGAGCCTCAGAGATGAAGGTTAAGATTCTGCCCCTTGGATTCTAACAAGGCTTAGGCTTCAGTCGGAGAGAAAAGCGTTTCTGAAAAAGCCACCTCTGTGAACAAGGGACCTTGGTGGAAAGCTCAACCAGCCCAGGGGGCCTGTGCCTGGTGGCGTAAGCCCCTGCCTGGAGCACAGAAGGACAACGACCTGAAGCCATAAAGCAAACACACTCCTGACCACCCTCTAAAAGGGCCTGGGTTCCTCACCCGCTCTGTAGTCAAAGCTGAAGTCCACGCAGTAGTAGACAACCACCAGGGGGCGGTGCGTGTACCGCTTGGCGTCGTTGGAGGGCTTGCGGTGACCCACCATGGGCAGGGTGTGCTTCAGCACAAAGTCCTTGATGGCAGAGCCCTCCAGGGAGCCCTGCAAAAAGTGAAGATAGGTGAGGGTCGGCCGGACAAAAGTGGGGCTTACCTATAACACTCCCACCATTTGCTGCCACTGTTAATGACTAATGACGGGAAGGAGCACAGGAAGAGGGGATCATTGAAGGTGAGATGCTCTGGCCTCACTCAAGCACACTCCAGTAACTCTCCAATGAACCTTGAGGGAATTTGTGGGGCCACCGCAGAGGGCCTAGCCCTGTCCTCCAGAGGACAGTTGTTAGCACAGCCAACTGAATGGAGGGTCCATCTTTCCCATCTGATCCTCACAACTGCCCTATCAGGACATTTCAGACGACAGGACACAGCATGGAGGTGCAGAGGCCCAAGTGCACCCAGCTGGTGAGTGGCTGTGATGGGCTTTGCGTTCTGCCTGGAGAAATCACCCCATGACTGCCCATTCCAAAGGACAGTGTGGTCTCGGGAAAGAGCTTGGGGCCTAAGCTGTGAATGCCAGAGATGTGCAGTGTGGAGACTCAGCTCAGACTGGCACCCGGGTAACTTCCAGGTGAGGTGGCGCAGTGTGAGGCACTGGCATCGCACAGAGCCTGTGAGCGGCGGGCACAGCGGCGGTCGCTTAAGGACACTGAGCCCAGGCTGTCAGAGTGAAATGACTGCCCTGAGGGAGTCCTGACACAGAGGCTCACACTAAGTGAGGATCGGAGCCAGAGGCTGGACACCAGACTCACTGGCACCCCGAGGGCGGGCACAGCCACTTCACGCTACAGATGAAGACACTGAGGGGCAGTGAGGCTAAGCTGCTTGCCGAAGGCTGTGCACCTGGAAGTGGTGGGCAAACGCCATACCTTCCCCACAGCCTGAGTCCCACCTGGACAGGACAGTCAGGGCGGTGGCCCCGTGCAGCCCTGAGGATGGGCAGGACTTGCTAAGTGAGAGGAAGAGCAGGAAGGAGCAGGGGACAAGACAACGAGGCTCTGGTCCCAGGGTACCGGGAGGGTGGGAGGAAGTGACAGAAAAGCAGTGAGGAGGGCGGCAAGGGTGTCACCCAGAAGGCAATCTCAAAAGTGAAGTGGCAGTGCCCTGCCCAGTGCGGCTCTGTTGGCTGGGGCATCATCCCATGCTCGAGAAGCTCACAGGTTCCGATTCCCCGTCAGGGCACATACTTAGGTTGTGAGTTCAGTTCCCGGTTGGGGTATATATGGGAGGCAACCAACCGATGTTTCTCTCTCCATCCCTTTCTTTAAAAATAATTTTAAAAAAAATTTTTTTAAACCACTAAAAGGTTTGGCTCAGTGGATAGACCCTTGGCATGTGGACTGAAGGGTCCTGGGTTCAATTCTGGTCAAGGGCACATACACAGGTTGTAAACTCAATCCCCAGTAGAGAGCATGCAGGAGGCAGCCAATCAATGATTGTCTCTCATCATTGATGTTTCTATCTCTCTCTCCCTCTCTTTCCTCTCTGAAATATATAAAAATATATTTTAAAAACACCATCTTGATAAAAAAAGAGAGAGGGAGAGAGGAAGTGAAGCAGCAGTGACAGCAGGCAAACTTGCCGGGGCCGAACACACACCAGAGCTGAGCCTCAATGTGAACTCTTTTCAGAGCAGACAGACAAGCAGTCCTCTCTCAGCAGCTCCTGGTGCTGACTGTACACCTCGCTTCACCTTCTCTGTCCTGCCCTTGTCTTTCCTTTGTCCTGATTTCTAAATCTACTTTTTAAAAACATTGCTTTTCATTATATTGTGTGAATTTTTACAAAGTAGCCTTATGTAACTTTTGGAACAAAGTGGTAAATGAATAATACCAATCCATTTAAAATTTAAAACGCAGGCAAAAGTCAAGTGGCAGTGATACACATACCAGACTGTACTGCGAGGATCTTAACCCCTCTGAGGTCAGGGCCTCTTCAGGAATCTGCTACAAGCTAGATTCCTTTCCTGGGAACACGGACACCACACAGGCTGTGCCCAACTCCCAGAGGCCACTGCCCCACGGTCACCAGGGCCTCTCTGGACATGAGACTTCCAAGAGCAATGGGAGTCAGAATAGGGGCTGTCCCCAAGGTCATGCTCCAGTTCAGGCTGCTCCCTGCAGTACACGTCCAGGGGACCCAGTCCCACACCACATCCTCCAGGTCCCAGGGGAGGAGCCCTCAACCCAAGAGGTGAGGGCACGGCCCCCAGCGCACAGCCGGGCCCAGGAAGAACACCTGCATTCTCCCTCAGTTGCTTCTAACTGGCCATGGGACCCTGGGTGAGACTGCTCACTTCGCTGCATACAATCTCTCTAAGAAAATAAAAGCTTCCGGTTCAAGATCTAAGGCCTCTTCCAAACCTGAAGATCTTCTCACTGAACTGGGACCTCCCTCCCCTTCTAGAGGTGAATGTCACATCCTTCAGGAAGGTGGGTGTGGGGAGCACCCCAGGCAAGACACCTTGAGCATTTCTTAACTGTTTGTGGGCTAAATCCAAGGTGCCTGACTATCCCTTTTGTTAAGTCTATGGGATCAGCTCATAGCCTTTAGCCAGGAAATCCCAATGACAGAAATACACAAAAACCAAACAGAGGTGGAAGCTGCTTTAATTTTTTAACAAAGTTTCAGCTCTGACCTCTCAGAGCAATTAAGGTTGTTGACCAGCCTTCCAGGCTTCCTATCCACATCTTTCTGTTAGCTAGATGGGGATTGGTTTTCAGCACCTTTGTATTTTTGGAATATAAATAAACTGCTGCTGTTTGGGTGTCACGTGCTGCCTCTCCATCAGAGAGAACAGACGTCCCACCCGGGCCCAGCTATTTTTTCCTATTACTGGGTCTCTGTCTTCTATACTTTTTATTTCTTTTTTTTTTAAATATATTTTATTGATTTTTATACAGAGCCGAAGGGAGAGGGATAGAAAGTCAGAAACATCGATGAGAGAGAGACATCTATCAGCTGCCTCCTGTACACCCCCCACTGGGGATGTGCCCACAGCCAAGGTACATGCCCTTGCCAGAATCAAACCCGGGACCCTTCAGTCCCCAGTCCACCGCTCTATCCACTGAGCCAAACCGGTCTCGGCTATACTTTTTATTTCTTAATCCCCAGCTCCTCTACTCAGAAACTGGACCCAATCTCTCTCTCCGCACTGGACGTGGAAAAGAGAAAAGAACACCCACAATTGGCGCGCAGGACCAGGGACCTGAGTACGGAGGAAGAAGTGAGGGGGTCGCTCCTAGAAGTGTGTATAAGGTAAGGAGGGTATTGTGAATTTCAATTAGCTGGGTGTAAAATACGGGAAATTCTAAAACTATGCTCAAAGTTCAAAGATGCTTTGTCAAGTGTAGTCTGATTCCTTATTTCTTAAGTCTTGTTGAAGAAATGTGTAAAAACTTCAGAAAGCAGTTGCGTGACCAATATTCAGTAGAAGGTCCAGAGAAGATTCCGAATTTAATTTGCCACCTAGCAGAGGAGATTTTAAGAATGTCTAAGCGGGATGTAGCCGCGGCCTGAAAACAGCCTCGAGTAGAAGGGTGCAAATCTCTAAGAATAGCATTTGCACCTCTTCCGCCTCCAGGTGTCCCTCCTGCAACCTCGACCGCAGTCTGTGAGCGGGATGAGAGTTTTGCTCGCAGCTGCCCAGCCTGTAGGGCTGGGTGCAGGCGCTCTCCCGAAAGCGACTTCCTTTGTTGGAGGCTCAAACTACTTGTACCCAAGTAGAAAAGATTAAAGGAATTTCTCAGCAACTGCCAAACAATTCTTTATCTTAAAAATATTTTTCCTTAAGCCGAGACCGGTTTGGCTCAGTGGATAGAGCATCAGACTGCGGACTGAAGGGTCCCGGGTTCGATTCCTGCAAGGGCATGTACCTTGGCTGCGGGCACATCCCCAGTAGGGGGCGTGCAAGAGGCAGTTGATCGATGTCTCTCTCTCATTGATGTTTCTGACTTTCTATCCCTCTCCCTTCTGCTCTATAAAAAATCAATAAAATATATTTTAAAAAGATATATTTTTCCTTAAAAAAAAAAAAAAAGAAAATTGTAAAAGTAAATAAAATAAAAACAGTAGAGGTCAGACCATCTCTGAATTCTCCTCCAATGCAAGAAGGATGTGGGGAAAGGGAGCCACGTGGCGATCCAATATGGATGCCACTCCCCAGAGGGCATATGGGTCTTCTCTTCGCCATATTTTTTCCAGCTAGTGACTTAAAACTTTTACAAAATCTATAAATGTACCAGGGACTTCTGTGCACATGTAAAGGGAAAGGCCAGTTTTAAAAAACTAAGATGTGCGCAAGTGTTCATGATTAGGACATTTTAGATAGAGTTTGTTAAGCTAAGCTTAACCTTTTACTATGTACAGAATAAAAACCTGGGACTTTTTAATCTAAGAAAGATGGCAGATATGAACCTGAGAAAAGAAATTCAAGCTAGTTCTGGGAGCAGACTGGCGTTTCCATAATAAAGAGTGGTTTTTAAAATGCTAATGATGGGTGTTAAAAAACTAAGTAACTTTTAGGCCTTCAGGAAAATCAGTGAATTGTGTTACAAAAGAATTTATCCAAAGTAAATGCCTTAAAATAATTGGAATTGAAATCCAAAAATTGTTGAAATATTGATAGTGTATTAATTATAAAGATCTAAATAGCCCAGGTAACTGGCTATGCCGTTTGTTAATGGAAGAAGTCTGGCTGCCTTTCCCCCCCAGCTTACAGGTAGCTTCCTGCCATCCAGCCATTTTAAAGAAAGAATGTAATAATTTGCATTTGAATATCTCCAGGCTTGCTACTGAATCCCCCCCAGGCAAAGGAAAAAAAAAAGTGGTCAATTTAAAATCCAAGAAACCTATTTTGCCATCAAGAAATGTGGGTTATGGCAGCTTAAAATTTTGGAAGTTTGCTTCCTCATGAGAAAAACTTAGAGGACAGAATTAAAGCTATTAATTGATTATCTCTTGTATTTTATTCTTATAAATGTTTAAAAAGTTTGTTCTCTCTTAAAAGAAATATTTTTTAATTATACTTGAATTGCCATGGCCTAGAGCAAAGAAGATCCTTGCATGATATTATTCTAGAATGTCATAATTTTTGATATTTTAGAGCAGCATATTATACATTTCAAAACAAATTTACAAACTAATTCTTTGAATGTTTGGCAGCAATTTAAAAAAGACATGAAAGGATTTAATCCCTTCCACTGTATGGAAGGCCTCTTGGGTAGGCATTTGAGCATTCATTCCATGTTGGCCCCTTTGCCAAGAAGGGACCCTCTTCTCAATCTAATTGCCCACAGCTGTTGCCTGAGTTTTCTGTTCATGCTGAGGTTGAAGCCTCGTGGTGGCTGGTACCATGGATCTGTCTCTCGCCCAATGGTGTGAACTGGGCCCTTCCTGGAGATGAAACCTGGGTTCCCCAAGATATGTGATCAGTGCCCGGGCCCCGCCAGCAGCCGAAGTGGGATCCCAAGGCAGGTGCTGGGCATGGAGGCCATGGGTGCATATACTACCAAGGAGACAGAAATGAACCTCACAACACCCAGCTTGGCCCGGAGGATGGCTGGTTAGCCAGAGATGGGTAAGATTCCTCAGAGGAACAACCTAAGACAGGAACAGTCATAGAGGGGCCATCAGGAGAGAACTTGGGGGCCAACAGAGGTGGGGCATAGAACCTCACCCCCCCAACATTACAGGGGCTTGAACACTCACCCCTTCTGAGGGAGGTCTCCTGCCCCATGGCTGCTTCGCTTCTCACACCCATCTCAGATTGGAACCCAGGTAATAGAAACTTGGCTCAGCCCACAGCAAGACCAAGGCAACAAACAGAAACTTGGCTAATAGCAACTGTCCTATATCTAGCACCAGGAATGCTCAGGGCCTACTCAAGAATGCAAACAATCCTTTCCACTAATATTTATTTACAGAGTAAACTAAGATTGTTGTCGGAGTATTAAATTTGACAATAAGATAGTTTTCAGTTTTCAGATTAATTTAAATTGGCTAAAATGAAATAAGTAAATATTCAAGAAAATTGTACTGGACAAAAGGATGTTTTAAAAGTATTAAAATTTCTATTGGTAGTTCATCTCATGGTAAAATTGCTTACCATGCAATGAACCTAAAGCAGTCACATTTTTGTGCAAAAAAAAAAAAAAGTTAAAATTTATCAAGACTGCATTATAAAATTACCAAAAGGCTCCATTAATTCAAGGGATAGTAGAGTAATATCATGTAAGGAAAAATATCCTGTAAGTAATTTACATCTGGAAGATTTTACTTTAGAAATGTAATTTTCATTTGTAAATCTTAACAGCAAGACATCCTTGAAAAACACATGTCTAAATAAGCCAAACAAAAATAAATAGGATCCCAAGTCAAAAGATTCCTTTATTAACTTTTGGTCGAGAATGTTTTTGTATTTTCAGAAAGCAACTCCAAGACAATGTGGATTCTTGCAACAAGAGGAACTGACAGTCATCAGCAAGCTCCTGCAATCTCAAGCCCCAAGGCTCCAACTAGGTGTTCATAAGCTACATTTTAAAATAAAAACAGGGGGAGATGTGGGGAGCGCCCCAGGCAAGACACCTTGAGCATTTCTTAACTGTTTGTGGGCTAAATCCAAGGCCCCTGGCTGTCCCTTTTGTTAAGACTATGGGATCCGCTCATAGCCTTTAGCCAGGAAATCCCAATGACAGAAATACACAAAAACCAAACAGGTGGAAGCTGCTTTAATTAACAAAGTTCAGCTCTGACCTCTCAGAGCAATTGAGGTTGTTTACCAGCCTTCCAGGCTTCCTATCCACATCTTTCTGTTAGCTAGATGGGGATTGGTTTCCGGCACCTTTGTATTTTTGGAATATAAATAAACTGCTGCTGTTTGGGTGTCACGTGCTGCCTCTCCATCAGAGAGAACAGACGTCCCACCCGGGCCCAGCTATTTTTCCTATTACTTTGTCTTTGTCTTCTGTACTTTAATTTCTTAATCCCCAGCTCCTCTACTGAGAAACGAACAATCTCTCTCTCCGCACTGGACGTGGAAGAGAGAAAAACACCCACATGTGGGGGTAGGGGTAGTATTGGAAAGAAAGGCCAAATCCACGAGCCACACCGCACAGTTTCACAAATTGAACAGAGAGGCCTGCCATTGCCCGTAGCCCTCAGTGCCCGGGCTGCCTGCCTCCAAGAAGCATGTCCTGGCCTGGAGCAAGGCAGACACACAGGCCAGACCTCAGTGGGGGGCACCTATGGGAGGCTGGTGCCAGGAGGTCTGAGTGGTGTGAGGTGGACCTCTGCCAGGGGCAGGGCTCTGCACCTGCCAGGAGTGTGAGAGTTGCCTGGGTCCCTTGCCTAACTCCTGACAAGGAACCTTCCTACTGGCTGTGCTCCAGGGCCCAGAGCCTTCAGTGAAGGGAAATCTCCAGCCTTCAAAACCCCCACGGTCACACCACCAGGATCCTCATGCCAATAGCATGCCCAGGGCCCAGAGGGGCCATCGGGGCCGGAGCACCCTCACCCACCTGGATGTTCATAATGTAGCTCCTGGGCTCATATTTGGACTGGAATTTCTCAGGCTGCAGCATGACCAACTTCCCTGGGGAGACTTTCAAGAACTTTGCAATTTCAGTGTTGAAAGTGTGGTAGAATTTATAATCTTCTCTCAAGCTGTTAGCTGAAAAATGACCAAATGAGAAATACACAATTCATTAAATTGCTTAAACAATCAAGGTTTGCCCTAAACAGTCTGGCTCAGTGGATAGCACTTTAATCTGTGGACTCAAGGGTCCCAGGTTCAATTCCTGTCAAGGGCATGTATCTTGGTTGCAAGCACATCACCAGTAAGGGGTGTGCAGGAGACAGCCAATTGATTTTTCTCTCTCATCAATGTTTTTAACTCTCTCTCCCTCTCCCTTCCTCTCTATAAAAAAAATCAATAAAATATATTAAAAAACAAAAAACCAATCAAGTTTTAACTCATGACCTATATCAACCGAAACAAATGCCCTGAAAATAGCATAGTGACCACCTGAGTTCTACGTGGACAGCACCTCAAGCTTAAAGATTGGATTTTGAAACTTGGTACAGGCCTAATACCTTAAAACTTGTATCTCGGAATTTATTGAAAAAATTTAACAAATTAAATGTTAACAGAAAAACTTAAGAGCTAATCTGTCAGGTGTTCCGGTTGACTGCCGTCTCCCACTGATCACAGAGAGTGAGCAATGCACACTGCTGTGCGCACATGGTAAGCTTGCACACAAAGCACCTTCCAGGTGCCTAATCTCTCCTCAATGTGTGTGTGTGTGTGTGTGTGGAGAGGGGGCTGGAGCCCTAAATATGGTTCCCTAACTATATATATATATTAGAGACCTGTTGCAGAAAGATTCCTGCAAGAATAGAGCTTCCTGCGGCCTGAGCAAAGCTCCTTCCCTTCTCTGCTGCCTCCCTTCCTCTTGTCTCCTTTGCCTGGGTCCCTCCCTTCTCCCCTGCCCCACTTGCTTACTTCTCAGTAGCTTTGCTTCCTTCTGCAGTGCTTGGCTTCCTTCTACAGACTTCTGTGCAGATATGCAAATTAACCGCCATTTTTGTTTGGTTAATTTGCATGCTTGCTCTGATTGGCTTGTGGGTGTAGCAAAGTACATCAATTTGTATATTATTCTTTTATTAGATAGGAAGGATATATATTATATTTAAATTTTGTCAAACTCACAAGATTAAACCCTGCTGTCTGAATACTCAAGAACAGGGGCTGGTCAACTTTTTCTGGAAAGGACCAGACAGTGCACGCCTGTGCCCTGTGGGCCACATTGCACAACCACTCAATTCTGGGCTCACGTGTGAAAACAGCTAGACAATGTGTGAACAAGTGAGTGCAGCTGTGTTCTAATAAAACCACAATCCAGGTGAGGCTTCTTTGTCAACCCTGCCTTCAATCTGGGGTGACCAGACTCAGTCCCTCTGCTTTGTCCTGCTGAGGTACCTAGACCCCCCCCCCCCCCCCCCACCTAAGGCACCTAGCACATCACATGACTTGGGGGGAGGCAGGGAGGCAGCTTGGAGACACCATGGCTCTCAGAATCAGACAAAGCCAGATTCAAATCACAATTCTTCAACCTGCTAAAGGTGTGACGCCAGACCTGCTCAATATGCACCTGCCCAAGCCTCAGTCCATCCTCTGTAGAAACAGGAATCTACCTCGTGGACCGCTGTGAGCATCAGTGAGGCAACCCACCCAGAAGCCACTTGCAGGCTAGTCTCCCACCCTGCTCTAAGCCTCCAGGTGCCCCAGATATTAGCAGTTGGCCATGGGCAAAGATTAGCCACCCCCCCCCCATACTCAAGACCCCCTTGGTTAGCCATCCAATATACTCAGACCCCTTCCCCCCATTATCCATAGACTGCCCTGCATCCCTAGTGCTATCTAGCTCCTTCCACACAGCCTAATGAACAGGAATGGGCCAGCACAGAAGGCCCAGTGACTCTCACCGCTGCCTGCAGCCTAACCAGACCAAGCACGTGAGGCACATCAGTCTGACTTGAAGTGTGGTGCCTGGACTGGCAGTGTGGGCAGACCTGGCCCAGCCCACCAGCCAGCCTACTGCCCCAGGCCTGAATGATCACAGACACCACACCACACCCCTCCCCCCAGCATGTGTGCACACACTAATGTGACTTGAATCTAGGGTTCCCTGTGCAAGTTTCTTCCTGATTACTTAGGAGTGGACGACAGAGTTACCTAATCAACAAAGACCAAAGAGTATGAGGGGAATTTAGCTCTACTATAAGTTGTATTACATTAATCTGCATTTGACATGTGCATTACTGTTACAGAAGTCAGCACATTGCAAGCAATGCATTTAAAAGACAATTAGTACTCTAAAGTAGAAAAACGAGCCATTTTCAGTGTGAGTGCAGTGGGAGGGTGGAGGGTATTCAGAAGGAAGTGATGGGGATGGAGAAAATCCTGAGTGTCCCTGAATAAACCAACTTTCATTCACACCCTAAGGACCATCCTGGATAGCAAGTACACCTGCCCCCGGCAGGAGCCAGACATGGGCAGATAGCTGTGCCCACCCCACAAAACACTACTATTGACAGCTGGTCATAATAATTTCATTTCTTACATTAGCAAGACTAGTACTTATGGGTGCTTATTAGTATTACCAAGCACTTGCTGGCACTCGGTCTACATTATCACAATTAACGTAATAACCTTCGAAGTGGAAAGGTCACCATGGTGGACAGGAGAACACTAGGTTGATCAAGTCACTGCCTGCAGTCAGTCAAGTGCTAACAACGGGCAGAGCCAGGGCTCAAATCTAGGTCTGATTCCCTCACTTTCTGGTGAAGAGTCTCCCCTTGCAGAGGCTGGCTTTGGGAAGGACGTCCTGGCATGCAAGGGAGATAGACAATGAACTTGATGAACTTCACTATGCCCCCACCCACTCTCCACGCACAATTAAAGGCAACAGAGAACTAACCTCCAAAGCTGACCTGTGGGAAAGCTAAGCCTGTTCCCATAGATGCTATGCAATCCATCAAGTCATCCCTTGGATCGATGCCCAGGGCTGTTACACGTAAAGGCAACAGGCTCCCTGCTGGTAGTGGTCTGTCCAGCACCGAGGGCCACTACTCACCAGCATCCTGGTACAGCTGGTAGGCCGGGTCACTCTCTGCCTTGAAGACTCCAATGATGATGACATCATCTCCATCCTTCAGGAATTCTTGGACTTGCTTCAGGGCCAAAATCTCCTTGGAGGGCGGCCCAGACTGCTCAATCATGTAGTCGACGATCCCTGGGAGTAGAGCACCTGCCTGAGGAGGGGCAGAGCGCCCACCGCCCACATTCACCAGGGAGCTTCCCCACCCCAATGAGCTTGGAGAAGGAAGTGGCCCTACCGTATTTCTCCCTTGGGCCATTGTATTCAAAAAGCCTTCCTTTGCGGAAGATCTTCAGGGTGGGATAGCTGGAGACACCGAACCTCTTGGCCAGGTCTGTTTCTGCGATGGCGTCCACCTTTGCCAGAGGGATTGGGGGAGAGTGCTTGCTCAGCTCCTTGGCGGCCTTCTCGTACTCAGGGGCCAGCTTCTTGCAGTGTCCACACCTGCCAGAGCAAGCCAGTTCGGTCAGGGGCCAGTTCCAGTATGGACTCAGCCTTCCAGTTATACTAAGTGCAAAACCCAGCCTGCATTCCCAAGCAACTCAGTGAGATCCAGCCGACCTCCCAATGTCTCCAAGCGAGGGCACTGAGCCAGGCCCCTCAGGAGCCAGCTGGACATGGCTTCCTCCTGTGCATATACACAAGAACATACGCACACGTGTACACACACACACACACAGCTGGACATGGCTTCCTCCTGTGCATATACACAAGAACATACGCACAAGTCCACACACACACACACACACACACACACACACACACACGAACACAGATACACACACAAGGCACAGACCAGAGTGCAACTATGACATGGAGTTAAGATGTGGGAAAGGCCAAGACAATATCCTAAGAAGAGAGATTTGGGTCAGTTAGGGTCACAAGTCAGGAACAGCTTCTTACAGGATGTGACAGTTGAGCTGGGACATGAGGGAGGACTAGGAAGTGGACAGGAGCCGAAAAAGGTGGGTGAGGGGGAGAGGACACCAGGCAGGAAAGCTGTGGGAACCCTGAGGCTCTAGCATGAGAAGGGGATGCATGATGAGTGTGCAGCAAGGCTTAGGGTCACCTTCCAAGATTCAATCTGGAACAAACAGCCATGAGCAGAGACAAAGACAGAGACAGCCCTCCGGAGGGAGAGAGCGAGGCAGGGATGACAGCCTGCGATGGTTAGAGCAAGGCCGCCAGATGCCACCCCCACCTTCATCTCTGCTCTTTCCTCTCTCTCCCAGTTGGTGAACTTCCTACACAACACTCCATGCCCCCTACCAGAGGTGAAAGATGTCACGGCTCTCAGGGCCTAGAGAGCCACACGCTATCAAAGTGCTTTCACACGTTTCTTCAGAGATGCTCCCTGCCAGGGTAGGTGTGCGGTGAGGAACGTAAGCATAGGCCAGGTGCTCAGCTGGAAAAGACTGTAAAAGGCCACCCCTTTCCGGTACACTTAGTAGCTCCACGTCGCCCTGTGTGCAAGGTGGGGATGCTGCACCCAGCCAACCTCTCAGGCCATCTCTGCCACCCCGCCCAGTGCTGGCAGGGTACCCAATACAAGATGAGCCTAATGAGTCTCCAAATAACATGAAAACAACATTATCTTACCAGGGGGCATAAAACTCCACCAGAATGATGTCTGCATCATTCACCACTTCATCGAAGTTATCTTTGGTCAGCACAAGTGTGACTTCTGGTGGAGGCGTCCAATTGGGTTGGGAGATCTCTTTGACCTTGGCAATAATTTCTAAAAGAAACCCAACAAGACTGAGCACAGGCAGACTTCTCAACAGCACAAGGCCAGCCTGACAAATGAGACTCTATCCTTGCCAGACTACAGTACTAACTGCAAGGGAACACTGAGATGTCAGGGCTTTGATCACATATGCTGATCAACAGTTTGGGGGGCATCCCCTTAACACGTACAGGCCTAGCACTAACATATTACAGCAACACAAAATATTGAGGAAAATGGAGCAGCGGCTCCCAAATGCTGCATTGGCATCATCTGTTATCAAGGGAACTTTGAGACCCAGTCCAAGTGACTTCCTACCCTTGATGTAGAATCCAGGTCGATGAAGGGAAGTCACTTGTCTAGGACACAGGGCTATTGCATGGCTAAGACCTTATCCAGTGCTATTAGCCCTGGGAATGGACAATGGAGCATGGTGTGTGTGTGTGTTTTTTAAATCAATTAAGAGATATGCTCTTCCTAAAGGATACCACAATTTTATTTGTTCATTCATGTAATAAAATGTACTTAGTGCCTAACGTGAGCAGGCAGGGATCCACAGGCCTGGTTTAAGAGACCCGCCTGGCTCCTCACCGTGGTTTCCAATATGCGGTCTGGGTCTGAGGCCTCAGCAACCCCTGGGTGCTCGTAAGAAATGCAAATTATTAAGCCTGACCTGAGACTTACTGAGTCAGGAAACTCTGGAGATGGGGCTCTGTGTCTGCTCAAATGACTGCCCCTCCCGTTTTGGTGATTCTGATACAATATGAACACTGAGAACCACTGCTCTAGGACAGTGATTTTCAACCTCTGTCATCTCATGGCACACGTAGACTAATTACTAAAATGCTGCAGCACATCAAAAAAAGTATTTTTTGCTGCTCTGATAAAAAAAAAAAAGAGCATAATTTTTATTCATTTACACAGGACAACTGTTGTTGTGTTGCCTGTTGTCATACTCTATCTCTTGTATCATTTCTTTTTAAAAAAAAATTTCTGCCGTAGCTGGTTTGGCTTAGTGGATGGAGTGTCCCAGTTAAATTTTGGTCAAGGACATGCACCTTGATTGCAGGCTCAATCTCTGGCCCTGGTCAGGGCACATGCAGGAGGCAACCAATCCATGTCTCTCTCTTAGTCTCCACCCTTCCCTTCCACTCTCTCAAAAAATCAATGGGAAAAATATCTTTGGATGAGGATTAATTAACATAACAAAAAATTTTCAATTACAATTAATCTTATGTCATTTCTTAACACATCTACCCCAGATCGTGTTTCACGGTCTGAAATTGGAAGATATCACTCCCACCCAAGGATACGTTTATTTTGATCTTGTTTAGCTCAACTATACCAGAAAAGATCACTCCGAGAGGCTGGTGCTCTGAGGGGTCCCTCCCAGTCTTCCCTACGTTTTTTTTTTTATTATTTCAGAGAGGAAGGGAGAGCAAGAGATAGAAACAGCAATGATGAGAATCACTGATTGGCTGCCTCCTACACGCCCCCTATTGGGGATTGAGCTCCACACCCAGGCATGTGCCTTTGACTGGAATTGAACCTGGGACCCTGCAGTTCACAGGCTGACAGTCCAGTGAGTCAAACCAGCTAGGGCTTGTCTTCCTTTCTATTACTCAAAATCTCCTCTCCGGCTTCCTCCTGCAGCTCAGGTACCACTCACCGTCCTGGGTCCTGGAACCTTCATAGTCGACAGCCTGCCCCTTCTTCAGGATCTTGATAGTGGGGTAGCCGCTCACATCAAACCTGCTGGCCAGCGCTGACTCTGAGGTAGCGTCAATCTTAGCGACAGGAATGGGAGGGTCGTTCTCCTTCAAGGTACTGGCAATTTTTTCATATTCTGGAGCAAACTGCTTGCAATGTCCACACCTAAAGTTTGGGTAAAGATGAGCAAGTTGAATGTACTCCTGGAGGCTTAACTCCAGCAATGCACACAAAAATGGGGCATCAGGTCGGGGAAAATCTGCAGTCAAGAGGAGACACACGGAACACCAAGATGGCGGCATAGGTAAACACCTACTGTTCTGCCCTGCGCAACGATTTAAGAACTACAACATAACAGCAGAACACAGCACCCAGAATCGCCAGAAAGCTGACTGAGTGAAGACTCCACTAATAAGAGTAAAGGTGGGACGCTGAGACTCAGGAGCGGCGGAAACAGGTTAGGAGCCGTCCTGGTCGCGCGCGCGGGCTGGGGCTGGAGCAGCAACCCCGGCCGGATTTCGCCAAACGGGGAGGGCGGAGACGTCCCACTACACGGATTCCCCAGCACCAGGCGAGGTCCGAGATCCGGGGTACGTGGAGACGCACCCTGGAAGCAGGGCGCGGCAGAGGCTCCTAGTCTGCGAGAAACCCGGAGGCGGCGAAAAGAAGTTTCCGCGTAAGGGTCGCGCAAACTCGCGACTTGCCCCCTGGAAACTTGTCTCCTGGTTCCGGAAACCATCTATTTTACAACCCTGGGCTAGACTTTTGGTGTGCAGGCATATTTAAGGCAGAGTTGTCTGGCAAGGGGAAGAGACTAGTGGCTTTCTCTTGGAGGTGTCTGCAGCCATCCCCATCCAACAGAGACCCGCGTGCGCGAGCACCGCATAGGACTGAGGCTGCCTGAGCAGCTCAGAGACTCCGCCCATCCAACCTGAACACAGTCTCCCTTCACAGCCAATTGGCCTGGAGGTCAAACCCTCCTAGGGCTAACAACAACAAGCTGGGTTTAAATTCAAAAATACTGTACAACCCATAAAGGATTGCAGTAAGAGTACCCACCTCGGGTAACTGGGGAGGCTGAGCCACTGTCCCTTTGAGGATATCTACCACATAAAGCAGCCACCATGCAGAGATATGGAAAGAAATCAGGTGTGAAAGAAATGGAGGAGAAAAGACGACAAGACATAGAGTTCAAAACCATGGTTATAAGGCTTTTCAAGAGGCTCCTACAAAAGGCTGATCAACTTAATGAGAATTACCAGGAAATAAACAAGACCAACCAGAAAATGAATGAGAATTACAAGGAAATGAATGAGAACCTCAAGGAAATGAATGAGACCCTCAAGGAAATGAACAAGACCTCTGAGGATACGAACCAGACCCTCACGGATAAAAAAAGGACCAACTAGAAATCAAGCATACACAGACTGAAATAAAAAATATTACACAAAGTCCTAAAAGCAGTCCAGAGGGCCACAAGAACCAAGTCAAAGATTTGAAATACAAAGAAGCAAAATCCACTCAGCTGGAAAAGCAAGAAACAAAAAGAATTCAGATAATTGAAGATAGCGTAAGGGGCCTCTGGGACAACCTCAAGCATGCCAACATCCGAATTATTGGGGTGCCAGAAAAAGAGAGAGAGCAAGTTAATGAAAACCTACTTGAAGAAATAGTGACTGAAAACTTCCCCCACCTGGTGAAAGAAACTGACTTAAAAGCCCAAGAAGTACACAGAACCCCAAAATATAGGAATCTAAAGAGGACCACACCAAGACATATCATAATTAAAATGCCAAGAGCAAAAGATAAAGAGAGAATATTAAAAGAAGCAAGAGAAAAACAGTTGGTTACCTACAGGGGAGCACCCATACGATTGTCAGCGGATTTCTCAACAGAAACGATGCAGGCCAGATGCGAGTGGCGAGAAATATTCAAAACAATGAAGAGCAAGAATCTACAACCAAGATTACTCTATCCAGCAAAGCTATCATTCAGAATTGAGGATCAGATAAAGTGCTTCGCAGATAAGAAAAAGCTAAAGGAGTTCATCACCACCAAACCAGTATTATATGAAATGCTGAAAGATATTCTTTAAGAGGAAGAAGAAAAAGGTAAAAATATAAATTATGAACAACAAATACACATCTATCAACAAATGAACATAAAAATCAAGTGAACTGATAGGCTGATGAACAAGATAAAACTGGTGACTATAACAGAAACATGGACATAGAGAGGGAATGGACTGACAATTCTTGGGGAGAAAAGGGTTGTGGGAAGTACAGCAAGAGACTGGACAAAAATCTAGCAACAATGGGAGAGGACATTGAGGAGGGGGAGGTGAGGGTGGAGGGTGGGATAGGTACAGGGTGGAGGGGAGATACAGGGGGATAAAAAGGGGAAACAATGTAATTAATAAACTGAACAATAAAGAAAAAAAAGAGGAGGCACACAGAGTATCACAGGGAGGCCACGCCGGCTGGAAGTCAAACAGATCAATTTTCAGCTTCCAGCTCTGCTTTGGGCACAGACTTTCAATGCCTCTGAACCTTATATTTTCATTTATAAGTTTCTCAAAATTTGGTCCCAGAGTTCCCTTGCAAAGGGGCCTATGAGTGAAACTTTTTACATAAACATTTTTTGTCTTTTTCACTCATTCTCTCAGAAGTATATAGTGGAATTTTCCAGAGGCTACACTGACTGACAATGGTGTCAGCATTTGGATGTTATCATGTAATGGATTACTGTTACTTAAAAATGAGTACTTTTTACTTATTTATTTTAAAATACGTTTTTAACTTTTAGAGAGAGTGGGAGAGGGGTAGAGAAATAAAAACATCGATGAGAAAGAAATACTCTGTGCGCCTCCCACTGGTGACCAAGCCTTCAACCCGGGCATGTGCCCTGACCGGGAATCGAACCGTGCCCTCTTGGGTTCTTGGGCCTGTGCTCAACCACTGAGCCACATCGGCTGGGTAAAAACGAGAAACCTTTAAATTTCTGTTTTAGTTCCTAATACGGTAAATATGATAAACATGACCCATATGAAAACTATTTGGAGTCCTCAAATTTTAAGTGTTAAGGGATTCATTCCCAAGACCAAAGTTTGAGCACTGCAGCTGGTTAGAGCATCATTCCGATACACCAAGGTTGCCTGAGGGTTTGATTCCCAATCAGGGCACATGCAAGAATCAACAGATGAATGCATAAGTGAAACAACAAATCAATGTGGGGTTTTTTCTTACTCTCTCTCTCAAATCAATAAATTTTAAAAATTAGTCTGAGAATTGCTGATCTATAAAATAGGATTAAAACCTAATAGACCTGTTCACAGAACTGTTGAAATTTTTTATACAAAATATCTAGTACTATACTCAAACATCAAGCACCGGACACATATGTACATCTTGAGTATTATGTTTTCAAAGTGAACCGAGGAGGGTGGGTAAAAGTGGAAAAACGAGATTACGAGATAACAGAAGAGAGATGGGTGGAGGAATACAAGGTTGGTAAAATACTGCACTGTGAGGGTGAAAGACAGGAAAGAGAGTGGGCACCTTCTCTGCCTTCCCAGGGGCTGTGTCAAGCCTATACACGGGCAGGAGGGAGGTAGGTGGCCTTGATATGGGTCAGATGTCTGTCACCAACACAGATCTCCATATCATCAGTTTGTTCAACACTCACCCGTCCCGCCTTCCCTGGCTGTAGCTATCAGAGGACAGGTTCCTATCGGAAACCGCTGGGGACCACATTCTCAAGGGCTGGCTCACGGGATGTGTGGTGCAAACTGGCAGAATTCGGAGGTCCTGGTGATCCTGCACCCAGCCACTCCCGCCCTGCCAGGGTCAAACGTGGGAGCAGGGGAATCTCGCACCCACCCTGAAGAAACCAGAACATGGGTCCTTACCATGGAGCGTAGAACTCCAGCAGCACTGTGTCTTTGTCAGACACAAAGTTATCAAAGTTCACATCATTTAGGACCAAGACACCATTTTCTTCCTTAACTTCTAAGTCATCATCCTCCTCTTCCTCCTCCTCCTCTTCCTCTTCAATGGCCTCTTCTTTATTAGAATCTGAGCAGGAAATATCCAGAATGGTTAGAAAACTGGTGACTCTCTCTTTAAAAATTTTCCTAGAAACCCAAATCCTTCAAAATGTGTCCTGAAGTCTGGAGTAGTCTCTGGGAACCCCCACCAGAAGTGGTGGTGATATCATGACTTTCCACCCCAGAAATTCTGCTCTAAGTTTGCATACTGAATGGCCACTTAAGATTTAATTTAAAGGGAGGCCACCCTATATTATAAAAGTGTAATTTGCAAATGGATCAAACAGCCAAACAGCAGAACAACCACCGGACGACCAACTGGGACCACACTATGACACCTACTGGTGCCAGGCCAGCCCAGGCAGGTGCGATGCGATTGGGTGGGGCCTGGCCATCACCCCATGATCACCCTGCAGAGGGAGGCCCAGGCCCAGGACGGAGGGAAGCCTGGGTCCCAGGTGCTGGAGGGAAGCCAGTGCTGGCAGCCAGGGGAAAGAAGGTCTACTCTTGCACGAATTTTGTGCATCGGGCCTCTAGTGGTTAAATAAGATGTCTGAAAACCAGACCTAGAAGTCCAAATATCCCAGCTGGACCGTCCCCATCCCCAGAGATAGCATCCCCTGCTCTGCATGCCTCCGACCTGAATACAGAGACCTCAACATCAGCCCCCTCCTGCTCTGTACTGAGCTGTAACTCACTATCCCTCAGAAACCCCCCTGCAGTCTCTCTAGCCCATGGCTCCTCTGCACAGCCCATGCTTTTAGGAACAGCTCATTTTAGGGTTCCCACTAGTTTGTGCTTCAGGGCATTAACTTTCACCTACACGCTTCCAGCCTAGAAGCAAACCTCTTCCCAGAACACAGAATCCAAGAACATCTCATTATTGAGGTCCAGTTAATTTTTTTGCCAAACTACAGCTACAAGGCATTGTGGGACCAATTGCAGTTCTTATTATTCAGGTTATCCAGCTTCGGTCACATCAGCAAGTGCACTTGAATCAAGCACGAGGGCTTCATTAACTTCAAAGCCGTAACATTTCAAGGGGCCAATTATTGGTGTTTGAAGATGCTTCCCAGGAGATAAACCAAGATGGACAGTTTCCAAGTTTGGGGCTGAGGATGAGATCAAAGCATGAAAACCTGCCTGTGGGATCCTGGAACTCCTGAGACTTACAGAGTCTGAGCCCCGTCCCTAACTAATCCCCCCCCCCCCCCAAACTACTTCAGGGCTGGCCTTGCAGCTAGCTGCTCAGGCGAGCCAAGACACTGGTCTGGGTGGAACAGGCAGCTTTGTCCATTATTGTTAAAATTTACCAATCCACAAACTAATTACAAAAAGCAAACCAGTTGGGATGTTGAATACACAATACAATATACAGATGATGCATTATAGAATCGTACACCTGAACCTATATAATCTTATTTACCAATGTCACCCTAATTCAATAAAAAGCAAACCAAAACCACCCCCTACCACACTGGCCACTTTCCTCAAACATGTCCCTTAAAACACCTCACTGCTTTCTCCTGACTTCCACATTTCTTTGTCAGGAGAGGGAGAAACAGCTCTAAAATTCCCAAAAAATACCATTTTGAACATACAAACCAAGTAGACTCCCCTGTTTCTTGGGACAAGTTCCCTCCCAACTTCAGCTTTCCCCCTAGCCCTTGCACTCTGGACCACAGTTCTGCAACATCCCTTCCCCTGGCCACCGCATCACCTCCCTCCTCCACGGCAGGAACTCTGTGGGGTGGACAGACCTGCAGGGGCTCCAGGCCCCCAGCACTGTCCTCAGGCAGCACCAAGAAGAACGAGGCTTCCTGGATGTGAAGGGGACCAGAACACGAGGGAAGACAACATCTTTTGCAAGTCCTACCCAAAATGACCTGCAGGAGGGGGTTTGATGTTGGGTGCTCTGCTTCAGCTGGGGTGCCTGCCTAGGAGGCACCACACACCCTGGCCAGGATCTGGGAGCTCACTTGGGCTGGATGACCTGCTGTGGGCAGTGAGGTAGGGCTTGTGGGCTGTGCATATACACTCTCACTGCCTGGCTGCTCTGCCCAATTAGATCTACTTGCTGAGCATCAAATTTACTTGGAAAGACTGGAAGAAGTTGAAAGAAAGCACTGGAGAACCTAGTCTGCTCTTCAAGCTAGGAAATACAGCTAAGGGAGAAAGAGGGACTTGATCACCTGCTCAACACACAGGGATAAAGTGAATTTTACAAAAAGGAAAAGCAAAGGTGCTCCTTACCTCTGCTGGGCCCGAAGTGGTCTGTGAGCCTTAGTGATTAAATGGGCATCCATGAGTTACCCAAAGCTCAGAGTGAACTCCTGAATTTTAAAAATATGCTTTCCATTCCTCCCCAACTCACAAAGGACTTATTCCCCTGCAACTTGAGGTGTTGGATCTATATTCCCACCAACTAGAAACCCACATTTCCCCGCAAAGAAAGAACCTACTTTTTAGTGGGGAGATCACTCTTCATTGGGCTTCACTTTTAAGTCCAATGAACAAAAATATACCCCAAGTCTTCCGGCACCTCAGGAAGCGTGCCATCCTCAGGCCTGGGGCCGATGCCTCAATAGTGCTGAGCCCACGTGGTAAGGCCACTCCCACAATGGGGCCCCTCCTCCAACCAGGTCACTCAGTGCCTGTCCACTCCCACCAGTACTTGTGGTGAGAATGCTAGCAGCTCCTTGCAGGATGTCCTCACCAACTTTCTCAGCTGATCGCTTCCAATCCTCACTACAGAGGTCCCTGTAACAGTTGGATAGACTTTGCCATTAGGTCAATACTGAGTGGTTTATATGAAACATTGAAAAGAGAAACTTGTTATCAGGTGTAACATTCTAGTTGATATGGTTGAGAGGACTGTGCTGAGCTCTTAAACATTCCCTCACTCCTTGAGGGAAACACATGCCATGCACTCACAGATGAAGAAACTGAGGCACAGAAAGCCTAGGTCACCTGCCCAAGGATCACAAAACTACTCAGTGATGGCTCCTGACCAGTCCACTACTATACTATATTGTGGTATTAGATTTTCTTCTCAATACACCCAAAGGTTTACGATTACTTCTCAGGGATGAAAAGAGAGAGGCAGCTGAAGAGTTCTTTAATGCTAGAGATTTTCCACTTAAAATCTAAACCCACCCCAAATAAAAGCAAGCATCAAAATATCTTCATTCTGATGGCTGGAATGAAAAGTAGAAGTGACATCTAATTTGAGACATGAACCGCAAACTGAGGCTTAAGTCATCAGAGCTCAAACTCTATTAGTGACTGTATTTTCTTTTTTTGGGGGGGGGGGGGGGGGGGGGCGGGGCATCTAGAACCCAGACACCACTGTGCTGTTTGAATCTAAAATGTAATAAAAGCACACAAAACTGTAAACCCTGCAGACTTGGGATATCTGGGAAGGAGGAAAGTGTGGCCCCAAAATAAATCCACAGGACAAGTTATCTGTGAAAGTGAAGGGCCAGGGATCCCCACAGAGATGGGCAAGAGTTCAGATAAGGGCTACAAGCTCCACTCCACCCCAGAGGATGCCCTGGGAAATATGCCTTGGCCATGACAACTCCAGAGTTCTCTGGCTCATTCCAAAGGCAACTGCTTCCTAGGCCTCCACTGCATTAGTGCCCTGTGACCCAAATGATAAACGTACTGGTTATTAGTAGCCCCTGGTGTCCAAATGATTTGCTTTTTAGCTACATACATTCCAAAAAGTACCCTCCATCCCCACTGGTCTTCAAATTTTATTCTAGGAGTCCATGAAGAATGTGTTTAAAATGCAGATCCCAGCCCTCACCGCCAACTTCTGCTTTGGTGTATTTTTGGGGCTCTGTATTTAAATAAGTACCCGGTCATTTGGATCAAGGTCCCAAGTCACACTTGTAAGGCCACGCTGCCAAATAGTTCCTTTCGGCAGGTGTTTTTCACTAGGTGCTGGCTTTTGCTTCCTCTTCTATTTGGGTAAAGATTCTTGATTCAGTGACCACAGAGAAGTTACTCAATTTGTTTGAAAGAGTCGAAAGTTCACACTTCCCTACACACTAATCTTAGAAAAGGGGGTTATTTATATTGGAATGAACTCACTAGGAAAAGAAAAAAAAACTAGTTGTGGGGAGAAAGATAAGATCAGTAACAGGATGCCCTGTTCTCTAGAAGTAGCTTCCTTCTCTTGCATTGTACTTTCTAATTTTCAAAGTTCTCTTAGCCCTGAGTTCTGTGCTCGCTGATTTCAAAGCAAAATGCAGGACCGATGACTAGTAGCAATAGAAGGTGTTTCATGGGCACGGGCCACAGGCCTCAGGGTTGACACCCTGACCCAGCGTGATGACTGGCACATAGTAGGTGCTGAATAAATGTTCGCTGAGGGACTAGTATCTCCGGTTTTAAAATAGGTGCAAACCAAGCTATGCAATTCTAACACCAACCAGAATCCTCAGGTTACTTATTTCCAAATTTAAAGACATTTTAAAAAAAGTAAAATGCTTACTGCCCACGACTCCTCCGGGCTCCCACTTGGGCCTTCATGCCCCGGCCTTCCCTGAATCCTGTTTGGAAAGCATTGGCCCCCTCTCCTTCACACTCCTTGGGCGTGTTCGCCTGGACATTTTAAGCAATTCTCAAACTCAAAGGGTTCTCGGGAGCATGGACCTGAGGCAAGTCTGAGCAGAATCGGGATGAAGAAACCAATTGCACCCCCTCCGGCCCAAGCCTCGGCTGCAGCCCCGACCCCTTCCCCGCGCTGCCATCCCGGGATCTATGCGATGCTGGCTACCCGCAATCATCCCTTAAACTCCAGAATGTCGGCGCCAATCAGTCTTGGAGGGGCACCCCTCTTCACCCACAGGCCCGGCTCACCTGCGTCCGGCCCCCCGGCGCTCGCCACGGCCAGCAGTTGCGCCAGCGCCAGGAGCAGGACCAGCAGGCAGGCTTTCCGGAGCCTCATCACGGCGGCGTGCGCGCGGGCTCCTAGCACAGGTGGCAACTGAGGAATCCCGGACCTGGAGCTCTGGCCTGGCGGGCGAAACGCGAGGGTCGAAAAGAGACTGCCCCCTCCCCACCCTCGGAGTCCTCGCGGGAGATTGGCTGGGGGCGCGAGGCGGCCAATCCCAGCCCGACCAGGGGCACGGGCCGCGGGCGCCTCGCTGTGCGTCCCAGCTCCGGGCACCGCCCTCCACGCCCTCGCTCCTCCCCAGCCTCCTCCGCGCGCCGCCGGGAGGCTCCTGCGTTTAAAGCTCTGAGCCCTAACGTGAGGTGCCCCCTGCTGATTGGCTGCGCCGAGACCACCAATCAGCAGCTGCCACTCGGTTTGTCGAGAGCGCACAGGCTTAGAGAGGGAGCGGAGGAGAACAAAGGCGGCGGCCGGCTGAAGCCTGAGGGGCGTGGCCGTACTACGCATCGTGGCACGATTGGGCATCGGCGAGGTGGGCGGGGCCTTGATATGCAGGCGGGGCAGAGCTCCGGAAGGCTGTTGTGCTTCTCTGAAAGAACACGTGTGCTTAGAAGAGCGGTGAGCGTGAAGGGTGTTTGCGCAACCTGCTGCGGTCTCCCGAGGCTAGGGATCTGTTCAGCGGAGGGGTCTGAACCAGTCTGTTGATGGGATGAAGAAAACGATACTCCCCAGTCGGTCTCATGCTCATGGTCTTCTTGTGTTTTTTGTTCTCCTTGAGCAAATAAAAGCTTGCATTTCTTTCCTGGGCTTGGAGAGGGGGTGAGCAGGTTTCTTTAATGCCCGAGTTTTAGTATGCCTGCAGAGTTACAGAAAACAGGCGAAAAAATAAGACACAAGAATGCAAGAGTATTTTTCTGTGTTTACAGATTATTAAGTGAGGAAGAAAGAAAGCCAGCCTTTCAAAGGCTTAAGTAATTAGAGGCTTTTTTTTGTTTTGTTTTTTGTTTTGGTTTGTTAATCCTCACCCAAGAATATTTTTTCCATTGATTTTTTTTTTTTTTTAAGAGAAAGTGGAAGGGAGGGTGAGGGCGTGAGAGAGAAACATTGACTTATGGAAATCGAACCCAAGACCCTCTTATGCCAGGGCTGATGTTCTAATCGCTGAGCAATGCTGGCCTGGGCAACAATTAAAGTTTTAAAATTTAATAAATTCTTATTGAGCGCCTGTGGACCTGATGGTTTCCCCTAATTTTAGTTGGGCAGAAAGATCTCAACACCAGAGTTTACACTAAGTAATTTATTTTTATTTATTTTTCTTATCTTTATTGTTCAGTTTATTAATTACATTGTTCCCTTCCCCCTCTCCCCCATAGTTCCCCTCCACCTGGTACCCATCCCACCCTCCGCTCTCACCTCCCTCCACTGTCCTCTCCCATAGTTGCATGATTTTTGTCCAGTCTCTTGCTACACTTCCCACACCCCCTTTCTCCCCAAGAGTTGTCAGTCCATTCCCTCTCTATGTCCGTGATTCTGTTACATTCACCAGTGTATCCTGTTCATCAGCTTATTAATTCACTTGATTCTTAGATTCATTTGTTGATAGATGTGTATTTGTTGTTCCTAATTTACACTTTTATCTTTTTCTTCTTCCTCTTCTTAAAGAATATCTTTCAGCATTTCATATAATATTGGTTTGGTGGTGATGAACTCCTTTGGCTTTTTCTTATGTGCGAAGCACTTTATCTGGCCTTCAATTCTGAATGATAGCTTTGCTGGATAGAGTAATCTTGGTTGTAGATTCTTGCTGTTCATCACTTTGAATATTTCTTGCCACTCACATCTGGCCTGCATAGTTTCTGTTGAGAAATCCGCTGACAATCGTATGGGTGCACCATATACGTAACCAACTGTTTCTCTCTTGCTGCTTTTAATATTCTCTCTTTGTCTTTTGCTCTTGGCATTTTAATTATGATGTGCCTTGGTGTGGTCCTCTTAGGGATCCTATATATTGGGGTTCGGTGCGCTTCTTGGACTCCTAAGTCAATTTCTTTCACCAGGTGTGGGAAGTTTTCGGTCACTATTTCTTCAAATAGGTTTTCATTATCTTGCTCTCTCTCTTTTTCTGGCACCCCTATAATTCGGATGTTGGTATGCTTGAGGTTGTCCCAGAGGCCCCTTATACTATCTACAATTTTTTGGATTCTTTTGGTTTCTTGCTTTTTCAGCTGAGTGGATTTTACCTCTTTGTATTTCAAATCTTGAACTTGGTTCTTGGGGTGCTCCAGAGCACTTTTAGGTCTTTGTATAATATTTTTTATTTTAGTCAGTGTATGCTTAATTTCTGGTTGGTCCTTTTTCATATCCTTGAGAGTCTCCTTTATATCCTTGAGGGTCTCCTTCATTTCCTTGTAGGACTCATTCATTTCCACGTTGGTCTTGATCATTTCCTTTGCGGTCTTGCTTATTTCCTTATAGGCCTCGACCTTTTGTTGGAGCCTCTTGAGAAGCCCTATAACCGTGGTTTTGAATTCCATGTCCAGTCGTTTTTTTTCCTCCATTTCTTTCACATCTGATTTCTTTCCATGTCTCTGCATGGTAGGCTGCTTCCCTGCGTTGGTCAATTAGCTTTTTGTGGTAGACTTCCTACTAGGGACAGTGGCTCAGCCTCCCCAGTTACCTGAGGTGGATATGGATTACACAGTCTTGCTGAAGTTAAGCTCAGTTAATGGTTGTTAGCACTTGGAGGGGTTGACCTCCAGGCCATTGTCTGTGGAGCTCAGCTGTGCTCAGGTTGGATGGGCGGAGACTCCGGGCCAAGCAGACAGCGTTAGCTCCGCCCTATGCGGCCCCAGGGACTCTGTGCAGGGGGCAATGGCTGCCAGCACCTTTGAGAGAGAGCCGCTGCCGAGCTCCACTGGCTGCCGGGGAATTCATACTCTCCCCAAATGAGTCTGCACACCCAATGTCTCACCCAGGGTCGTAAAACAAAGCAGTCTGACGGTTTTCCGAATGAGAGAGCAAGTCGCAGAGCGCTCTCTGCGTGGTCACACAGCTGAGCTGTTCTCAAAAGCTGCCTTCTCCACAAGCCGGCAGACCCGGCAGCACCCGATCTTCGGCGTGCCCGCCCACTGTCCAGTTTTTACCCCGTATGATAGTGGGTTCCCTGGACTTCGCCCAGAGCTGGAGAATCAGTCCAGTGGGACGTCTTTGTCTCCCCGTTGGAGAAAACTGGCCGGTTTTCAGCCGCCCACCCTCCGCTGGCGTGTGCTCTAAACCTCTCTCCGCGCGAATCTTTCAATGCTGTCCGCCGCTCCTCCGAGTCACAGTGTCTTATTTTCACTTTATTTGTGGAGTTTTCACTCGGCCAGCTTTCTGGTGATTCTGGAAGGTGTTTGTTCTTTCATTAAGTTGTAGTATTAAAATTGCTGAGCATGACGGCAAGATAGGTGTTTTACCTATGTTGCCATCTTGGTTCCAAGTCTACACTAAGTGATTTATTAGAATGGTATGAATATAGAATGTAAAACAGTTAAACATCTTTTTTTTAACCTTCACCCAAGGACATGCTTATTGATTTTAGAGAGAAGGGGAGGAGGAAGAGAGAGAGAAACATTGATCAGTTGCTTCCCATATTATTGGGAGATCAAACCTGAAACCTGAATAAATGACTTGACCAAGAAGCAAACCTAGGACCCCTGGGTGCACTGTACAATGCTCCAACCAACTGAGCTACACTGGCTAGGGCACAAAACAGTAATGACCAAGAGGGGGGGAAACATGACTAATAGCTGTCATAGTGGGGAGGTCTGGTAGACATGACCTTCATTAAGTGATCAACTTGAACATCATCAATTATGGAACAAACAAATCATGTGCTACCTAAATAAGATACAATGAGAACACAGCATCACTTTTTCAGCTATTCCCCGCCCCCCAAAATAAGTAACCTGAGCCAATTAATGAAGGCACTTATTGGGGGACATGCTACAAAATAACTCCCCATGTTCCTGAAAAGTATCAAGGTCCTGACAAACCAAGGCCAGTCTCTGTTTTTCTACAAACTTACTGAAGGCTGAAGCCAGGGCACCGACCTTGGTTGCAGACTTGATCCCTGGTCCTGATTGGAGTATGTGTGGAAGGCAACCAACCAATGTGTGTCTCTCACATCCATGTTTCTGTCTCTTCCCCTCCCTTCCACTCTCTAAAAATCAATGGAAAAAAATATCCTCAGGTGAGTATTTACAAAAAATAAAGGTCCTCAAGAAGGTAGGGCAGGAAGGAGATCTTGCTGATAAAGGAAATTGCTGTCCATGAAAGGCCAGCCAAGCAGTAAACATAAAGAATAAATGTCCTGCAGAGATTTGTGACTTTAGGAATTACTCTCAATTTTTCCATAAAAATACATGCCTAGAGAGAGAAATATCTCTTATCTAGGCATTCACTGGTTCACATTTGTATGTGCCATGCTGGAGATTGAACCCAAAACCTTGGTGTATCAGGATGATGCTTTAACCAAGTGAGCTAACCAGCCAGGGGTATTATGAGATATTTTCTGATGCTCATCAGATTCTTGTACTCTTGTGCTCAGAAACATCACCAAAGGGCACTTCATCTGGACCCATGAACACATTTTCTTTTGTCTCAGGATAGCTTCATACCTTCCCTCACCAGTAATGGTTATAAGTCTTCTACCTTTGTTCATATCATGTAAGGAGTTCCCAAAAGGATCTTGAGAAGTCAGACTTTTCGATTTGTGAAACAGACAAGGTTTTAGTGACATAATATCAGGAAGAAGTTGTAATCATTTTGTTGGTCCTCTTTGCAAAAGTTAACATTGGCTGCCAACAAATCAGATTCATATCCAGGAAGAAGTGGATCACCGAATAAATAGGTTTTTGTATTGGCATAGTGGGGAGAAACATAAAGAAGTCAATCACCAGAACCTCAGAAAACTCATCTTCAAAAATAAAAGCGTAATATGCTAATTAGACCGGATGTCCTTCCAGACAACCTTCCTGATGAAACCAGGACTGCGAGGGAAGCCTGGGTCCCGGGTGCCAGAGGGAAGCTGATGCTGGCAGCCAGGGGAAGGAAGGCCTACTCTTGCAAGAATTTCATGCATCAAGGCCTCTAGTTTCTAACTAAAGAAACAGAACCCAAAACTAATAGTGTGATTCATTAAATGAACACAAACCATAAGCAGTGTGTAAGTCTTGTAGGACATAGTCATGTAAACATGTTATAGTACTATGTGATAAAGTTGGCATAGAACTGTCTTCAATGCTTTCTGTGTGACACCTTAAAAACACTGTGTTTCTAAGAAAGAAATACAGAAAGTTACATCCTCACAATCTTCTACAATTGGTACTGTTTTCACTCCATTAAAATGAAGTTTAAATTGAAAAGTGACTATTTGCCCACAAGAACACATTAGACAGGTCAGAAAGAACTGATGGGTTATCAATTAACTTCTTCAAAACATTTTGAACCCAAAATCAAAATATAATTTCCCTAGAAGGTGACAAAGAGGAGTAAGAAAAATGCCCCATAGCTTCCTGATAAACTGAAAAATTCGAGAAAGAAGCTTGGCTAGGCAGCCACAACACCAGGAAGCAATACTATGAAGAATAATATTTAATATTTATTAAAGGAAAGAAGTCTCAATAAATATTTGTTGAAGGCAAGGAGGAAGAGCACAGGACTGGAACTCCAGAAATCTAAGCTGTATTTTCTATCACTAGCTGAAGTGACCTGGAGCAAGTCACTTTAATCTGTTTGTAACTCACTTTCCTCTGATAAAGGAATTGCATAAAATGAAGACGTTAGCTTATGATCTCTAAGGATTCTACCCTGAATTCTTTCTTTCTTTCTATCTATCTATCTATCTATCTATCTATCTATCTATTTTTGTGTTTGTGAACAAGACAATAAGAAATTGTCATGTTTCTTGGGAAACATTGTTTCAATTCAGGCTAAGTATCGGGAAACTGAGTTCCTGTCACCTCAAGAGACTTAAAACTAAGAGACTTAAAACTAAAATAAGAGTTGTGCTCATCATTACCATTTTCTAAAGAACTGTTATTAAAGTGACAGTCCTGACCACTGTACTACATATGTCCCTCTCTGGGACTCCTTTTTTCTCAGCCATGATGTCCTCTGTTCTTCTTTCTTCCATTCTAAACCTCACCAACAAGCTGGGTTCCAGGGAAACAGGAACACTCAGAAAGCCCTGGGCTGACTGTAAACTCGGTCGTGAAGTGTAGGACTCTCATTAATCCATTGATTGATTCAATAAGTGTTCACAGAGCGCCCTCTGGGGGCCACACGCAGGGCGGATAAAGGTAAAAATACATGCTCCCATCCCAGACAGTTCCCATAAGCTTCTAAGAACCGTCTGGGGTGGGAGCATGGATTTCCCTGCACTGCCCTCCGGGACCCCAGCGCGGGAGCTCCTGTTTGAAGGCTGGGCCACTCCCTCTGCCGGGCCTAGATGTCACCACTCCCACCTGATGGTCCCGCAGAGTCCTGCACCCGGAGCTTTCCAGCACCTGCCCGGCTCTGGGCTCTGCGAGGGGAGGCTGGTGCCCAGGGTGCTCGGGGCGGAGTCTGCACCTGTCAGCCCCGTCCAGCCACAGCCGTTGCCCTGGGGGCACGCAGGGCTTCCTGGGAACGCTCAGTTCTTTGTGTTTCTACAGCCAACCGCCTCCTGTGACTGGTAGCACTGTGTATCTTTTTGTTTCTTTAAACATTTTTTTTTTACTCATTTATTTTTTAGAGAAAGAAATGTCGATTTGTTGTTCCACTTATTTATGCATTCTTTGGTTGATTCTTGCATGTACCCTGAAGAGATAGAACCCAAAGTCTTTTTGGTGTGTGGGAAGACGCTCCAACTAACTGAGCTCCAACCACCTGGCTGGGGCTGATCTATTTTCTTTTTTAAAATCCTCACCCAAGGATATGATTTCTGTGTGTGTGTGAGAAGCAATTGCCTTTTCTATGTGTATGAGGATCAAACCTACATCCTAGGTGTGTGCTCGGACCAGGAATAGAATTGACCTTTCAGTTCTATTAAGCCACCTAAGCCACACCAGCTAGCGCAGTTCCTATCCTGAATGGAAACAGTTACCAGGCTTTGTGAACAGGATCTTTTTTCTTACTTGTAATAGTTACTTTGCTGATTCTGTTGGGTGTTCTATAATATCAATAGATAACCAATAATATAATACATTCCATAATTTTAAAATATTTTTTATTGACTTCAGAGAGGAAAGGAAGAAGAAATAGAAACATCAATGATGAAAGGGAATCATTGATCAGCTGCCTCCTGCACATCCCACACGATCAAGCCCGCAACCTGGGCATGTGCCCTGATTGAGAACTGAACTATGACCTCCTGATTCATAGGCTGACACTCAACCACTGAGCCATGCTGGTCAGGCTCCATAATTTTATTGGGATTTTTTTTTTCATTATGTCCCTTTAACGTGATCTTCACTATTGGGCTCTTCAGATTACTTTGTAGGACAAGCATGTCAAACTCACAGCCCACGGACCACATGCCTCATTTATTTGGCCTGTGCTAGCCTTTTGAGTTTGACATGCTTGTAGGAGATAGGCTTCTTTGGGCAGGGGGTGATGGGTTCTTGTAGGCATCCTTACTTATTCTTGAAAGTCTGGGATTGCACCAGCATATCTCAGCATTGATTTTTCCTTTTGAGAAATTGGGGCAGAACAGGAAGGGGAGTTTTATGAACCTGTGCTTGTGCCACCTTGTTTCCCAGAAGTCCCTCTATTCTTTAAACATTGCTCTGGTATCTTTTTCATTTTTAGTGTGGGCAACCTGGGGCACTTGGGTTTAGCTGGGACTTAGCCTTTTTCTCAACTTCCCCCAAAACATGCCGTTTCTAACAAAATTCAACACTGTGGATCTTTCATTACCTCCGAGATCCTTCACTTACGACAGTCTGCGAGAACACCAGCCTAGAGTCCCTGGCCCGCAGGTTCACAGGCAGTCTCTTCCTCCAGGTCCCCACGCTGCAGGGCTCCTCTGCAGCAGACCACTGCCCCTTCTTAGCTATGCTGAGCCTTTCTCTATGCTTTGTGAGGTTTGCAATGCTGTGAACACAACAGACATCAGTGCAGCTGATTAGAAACCTGCTAAATGACACAATATCTTAATATTATCAATCACCCTTGTCAGTGCCCTATCACTTAAGGAAACATCGGGTGCTCTAAAACTATTCAAGCTTAATCTGACTTTAAAGGTCTTTTTTCTTTGTTCTTGAAAACCCAAGACCTTATTTCCTGGGATTCTCACTCTTCTGAACAGACTAAGGGTTATTTTGTTAGAGCCAGGACTATTCTTTAGTAATGTTTTTAAAAATGAGTCCTGCAGAAGATCCACTGATCACAGTGTTTTAGAAAAAAAAAAAAGTATCCCAAAGCCAAATATATTCAGAATATGATTCACAATATTTCTTCCTCTTGGAGAGTCATGGCCTGTGTGTGTGGGAAAAAGGGTGAGGGAATTGTTCAACTTTATTCAAACTAATTGGCCGTGGTCACTTAATTTTTTTTTTGAGTAAGTTTCTTTGGAGCTAGTGTTCCACAGAAAATAATCTGTGACATTGTTTCATAGTAATATCTATTACAGTTTTCGGACAATCTCATCTTCTATCAGCCTTCAGAATTACAAGTCAGCCATTCTGTTACATGAAATGTGAACCCTCTAAAAGCCTGGACTTCTTTGTGTGAAATAAAACTCACTCCCTGAAGTATAAACATTCTGTGCACATAGAACCCTCACTTAATGTACCAAAGGCGGCATTTTTCTGGACTTCTACTTGTATTGTGTTTACTTCTACTTTTACTTGCTTGAAAACTCTCTACACTAAGCTGTTGCTGCCTGTTATTTTATCTCAACTTGGAATTTAGTCATCTGCTAAATGGGGGGAATGGGAATCTCATTTACGTTCTCAGCTTCAAATGGCTTGCTTCTCTGCTCTGGAACTCCCGAATCGACACCTTTCCCAATGTCTTAACTAAATTCTAGTCCCATACATTTTAGCACCTTTAGTTTTATATTTCTTCCACTCAGATTAGCCAACTCTTACTGATATTAGCTGCTTTTCCTTAGGGGAACTATGCATAATCACTGTGGAACTGCTGTGAAACTTAAGCACTCTCATAAACTACTCAGAAAACTTGTTTTATTACTATCAGTTTCCAAAAAAGTCAATCTAACCAAATCTAATGTCTGCAACAAAACTCACTGGATTGAACCTCCCAGCTTAGGATCATACTATGAAAAAAAGAAAAGGGAAATTGACATGTAACAGCCAGTACTAGAGGGATTTCCTGTCTAAATTCAAGCTGGGATTTCAAAGCTAGCTAAGCATTAGGGGAAATTGCCACTTAAGACGGTAGAAAAAACAAACGTCTCTTTTTATCAATGGACAGAAAATATAACTGGTGATGATTTAAGAAAGAACATTCTTAGTGGTTTCTTATATTCCTATCTTGTATTACATTCTTGCTCAAAAAAGGGCCCCTCTTCCTAAGACCTGTGCCTGGAGCGTGACAGGAGCCTGCCGAAGGCCCACAGCGTGCGCACAGGTTCAGCTCTGGTGGCTGGGGGTCCCCGCACCACGAACCGATGGCTGCTCATCTGGATGGCCGCCGCCGACTCAGCTCCAGTCGGCCTCGATCATTGCAAACAGCTGGCTGAGCCGTTTCTGAATGTCAGGCCCACTCGGAGCATGACAGGATTTTGTGTGCACTCGGATGTGTTCGGCAAGTTTAGACTTATAAATGAAGCCCTTCCCACAGTCGCCACAGGCAAATGGCCTTTCTGGCCTATGTATGCGCTGGTGCCTAAGCATATGTCCCTTTTCCCGGAAAGTTTTGTCACACTCAGGGCAGTGGAAAGGTCTCTCCCCTGTGTGCAGGCCTTGGTGGCTGAGCAGCTGTGCCTTCAAGCGGAAACTCTTGTCGCATTTCAGACACCGAAAAGGCTTCTCCCACGTGTGTGTCCTGATGTGTTCGACAAGTTTTGACTGCTTGGCAAAGCCTTTGCCACACTCACAGGAGAACGGCATCTGCCCGCTGTGCAGCAGCTGGTGGGCCTTCATGTCCGCCTTCACACGATAGCTCTTGTCACACTCGGGGCACTGGAAGGGCCTCTCTCCTGTGTGCAGGCGCTGGTGACTCAGCAGCTGCCCCTTGAGGCGGAAACTCCTGTCGCAGTCAGTGCACTGGAAGGGCCTCTCCCCACTGTGCACGCGGAGGTGCTCGGTGAGCTTAGACTGTCTGGTGAAGCCCTTGCCACACTCCGCACAGGAGAACGGCCTCTCGGTGCTGTGGGTGCGCTGGTGGGCCTTCAGGATGCCCTTCAGGCGGAAGCACTTGTCACACTCGGGGCACTGGAAGGGCCTCTCCCCACTGTGCACGCGCAGGTGCTCACGGAGCTTACACTGGTGAGTGAAGCTGCGGCCACACTCACCGCAGGAGAATGGCCTCTCCCCAGTGTGTCGGAGCCGGTGGGATCTCAACATGCTCTTGAGACGGAAGCTCAGCTCACACTCGGGGCACTGGAAGGGCTTCTGATCCACGTGCAGTCGCTGGTGCCTCAGCAGCTGTCCCCTCTGGCGGAAATTCCTGCCACACTCAGCACACCAGAAAGGCTTCTCCCCGCTGTGCACGCGGGTGTGTTCGGCGAGCTTGCACTGTTTGCTGAACCCCTTGCCACACTTCCTGCAGGAGAAGGGTCTCTCTCCACTGTGCACACGCTGGTGCACCTTCAGCAGGCCACTCAGGCGGAAGCTCTTGCCACACTCCAGGCACGGGAAGGGCTTTTCCCCCTTGTGCACTCTGACGTGGCTGGTGAGCTTGGCCCTGGTGGAGAAGCACTTGTCACATGCCGTGCAAAAGAATGGCCTCTCTCTGGCAGGGCAGCGCTGCAGGACAAGATCCATGCCCCCCATCAAGTGGCAGTGCTCCTCAAGAGGCAGGCCTGGGCCTGGTCTTTGTCCTGAGTGCACGCTGCTGAGCCTGGCCTTCTCACAGAAGACTGGCCTCACCCCGCTGTGCTGGCCCTGATGAGCCTGTATGCTGCTCTTCGGGAGAAAGCTCCTGTCACATCTGGGGCATCGGGAAGGGTTCCCCCACTGGTGCAGAAGATGGTGGCTGAAAAGGGTCCATTTGTGATGGAAGCATGTATTACATTCAGGGCACTGCAGTGGGCTCTTCCCTGTGTGTGCTGCCAGATGTTTAAGTAAATCCGGCTTTAGGCAGAAGCTCCTCCCACATTCATGACATAGGAAGTGCCTCTGTCCCCGAGGGATGCTCCGCTGATGCTGCAGGTCAGCTTGTTTACTGAAGTTCTTCCAGGCCCCAGGCGGCTGGTCCTTCGAGTGGCCCCCCTGGTGCTCCTCTACATGATTCTTCCAAAAGCTTTCCCCACAGACAGGGCAAGGATGGGGGTTGCCCTCCCGAGAGGGCACCTCCTGGAGGCCTGGGGGATCCAGAGTTCTGGGGTTTGGGATTCTTTCTCTGTGGGTGGGTTCCCAGGAACGGTGGGCTGCTGGGAGTGGAGCCTGTGGGTCCTGTCTGTCTGGCTTCATGAAGGCGATGCCTCGGTCCGGCCGGAGGGAAACATCTCTACTTTTTCTTACTAAGGGTTCAGAGGAATCCTGGCTCTCAAGAGGATGGACTTGGAAACGGCATTTAGATTTTCTTGAATTCACAGCTTGCTGGCTTCCTGAAACTGAAACCAAAAATTCAGTCAGAATTTGTGTCTATGGCATGATCAAATGCTATGTCACTAGGAAAGTGACCCGCAACAGTGACCTCTGGTGGCCTGGGAACCCAGCTTACACTGAACTGTACACGGCACATTTCAGTTTGGTTCTATTTCACCACCAGGAGTTTGGCGAGTCTGCTGAAAGCAAACAGAACAGACTTTCTTAGAATAATACTGAAAAGAGGAAAATACAGGTCACAATGTAGAGCCTAAGCTCTGGATCCAGAATGTCTGGGTTCGAGTCCTATGTGTCCATTACAACTTTTGTCAAGCTACTTTGGCTTCAGATCCTTCTCCTGCAGCAGCGGGAACAATGAGACTGCTGTGAGAATGGGAGCTAACGTGTGCCGAGCGCTCAGCGTGCGCCGGTCGCCGTTCACCGGCCAAGCCTGCAGGAACATCAGACTCGCCCCGTTCTGACGTGCACAGTCCTGGAGTCCGGAAGGGAAAGCAGCAGTGTCACTGGCAGCCCTGACTGACACGGGGCTCTGTGTGATCCACAAGCTGCCCCTAAGCCAGGCCATCGAGGCCTTGTGTCTGTTCCTCCCTCTTCCAACTTTCTTCTAACTATTCCTTCTACCCCCCCTTCTTTTCTTTCTTCTTCTCTTTTCCCTTCTTCTTAAAAATGTTTCTTGAAAGAAAAGCAGGTGGCAAAAATAATTTGTGCAGAAAAACTTTTATTCTCCAGAAAGCAGCAGCTAAAAGCTAAACAAATTACTGACAAGATTTCTTGGAATGACACCCACATTTGACTTTCTCATTCCATACCCAGCACTGACTGAGGAGTCCAGAAGTCCCGGACTCTCCATCAGGACAGGAACCAAGAGGAGAGCTAGGATTTAGCTATTCAAACAGAGACTAGAGTCTCCACACGGTAGGAAGCAACTTCCCCCCCCTCCCAGAACAGATCACACTTACTGAGCTCTTACTATGTGCCAAGTATCATTTTCACACTTTACCCTATAATGTACGTACTTTTATTACCTTCACGTTATAGTCAGGATACTGAGAGGTTGAATAACTGCCCTAGGTCACTCAGAAAAGGCAAGATCCAGACTCAGGCTCCAGAACCCAGATACCAAGCCTCAGTCCAGCCAAACAAGACAAATCAGATAATTAGAAGAAACCTGAATGTGACATCATAAGGACAGGGCCCCGATTTCTTTATACTTACTCCAAAACTGCTGTCCTTCAATAACTGGATCGAAATGCAGATCAGCAGTGTTGAAAACTGTGTTTCCTGATTTCTGTGGTTCTCCTAAATTCCTGAAGAGCTCTCTCCCCTGTTCAATCCGGGATATCAGCTCCGGTTTGGGAAGTCCACCATCTGTACCGAGAAGTCAAATGGGAGTTTGGTTTCCTTGAGTGTGAAATTTAAAGCACACTGAATTTGTTTTCAAATTTCTTAAAATTTACTCGCGACAATGTAGAAGAGATATCAAAAAATAGATTATAGCCCAGCTGGTGATTCTAATGGTCTCTGGTTGATCCCCAGCCCAGTCAGGGCACATGCAGGAGGCAACCAATCCATATCTCTCTCTCACATCATCAATGTTTCTCTCTCTCTCCTCCTTTCCATTCTCTCTTAAAATCAATGGGAAAAAAAATATCCTTGGATGAGGACTAATAAAAAGATAATAATAATTTACACAAAGAAGAACAAAACTTTCCACAAATAACATGACTTAAGTATCTCGGGCTATTTTAATCTTGTCTTTGTCCCCAAATATCCAACAATGCTGTATTTTGTCATGAATTTCATAAAATACACTAGTAGTGTGCTCTGAAAATGTGGGACAACTGGAGATCCCTGGGTACCTGGGGGGTACACAAAAATAAAAACTGAAATGGTTGTCCCTGGAAACTTCAAAGTAGGTGGCTCCAGCAAAAATTCTCTTAGAAGTACTTCTAGTGACACAGTGCTGACAACAACCTAAACCATGGCGAGTTCTGCTAGAATAGAGGGGGTTGCAATGAATAAAATGAATGAATTAAAAGTTACAAGATTCTCAAATCTATGTCCCCATTCCCCTGTAAGAAAGGTTTACCCTCTGTATTTTCAAGTAAAACTTTTTTTCAATTTACAACCAAAAGTATGCTTCAAAGGTTGTTAGAGGAGACTAGTGGATGGCCCAGATCAGAGACAGAGGACAATCTGGCAGTGCCTCCGAGATGAAATGTCAGAACGGCACCGTACAGGTGGAGACCGGTCACTGCTCCCGATTCTTCCTCAGCCCTCTGAAATCTGACTTCCACACCCAAAGAATTCTAAGGCTGCTCTTATGAAAAAAAGAAATCACTATCTTTTTTTAAAATCCATACATCTATTATCAACCTTCATCTGGGTTGAACTCCCAGCAGCTTTTGAAATAAAAGTATTTTTCCAAAAATAAACAAAACAATATTCAACTATCTAACATCCAAAAGAATAAAATACTTAGGAATAAAATTAATAAAAGAAATGCAAGACTTGTAAAATAAAAACTGTGAAATATTGTTTAAAACTTTTTAAAAGTCCTAAATAAATGGAAACATATCCCATGTTCATAAATTGGAAGACTTAATGTTAAGATGACAATATTCCCCAAATCCCATCTGCTTATTTGGGGGGGGGGGGGGAGTAGAAATTGACAAACTGATCCTAGAAGCAATAATAATCAAAACAGTGTTGTAGGGACATAAGGATATGGATGAAATAGAATTGAGAATCCAGAAATAAACTGACATTTATAGTCAATTGATTTTCTAAAATAATCAATTGACTATAAAGAATTTGATAGGGGGAAAATAGTATTTTTAACAAATGGTGTTAGGATAATTGGATACCCATATGTAAAAGTGGATTCCTACCTCACATCATAAACAAAACTAACTCCAAACACAACAAAGACTAAATGTAAGTGCTAAAAGGATAAGACTCTTAGAAGAAAACATAAGAGTGAATTTCTGTGACTTTGGATTATGCAATGGTTTCTTAGATATGGCATCAACAGCTCAAGCAACAAAAGAAAAAATAAACTGAACTTCTTCAAAATTGAAAGCTTTTGTGCTTCAAAGGACACCATGAAGAAAATAAATAGAAAACCCACAGAACAGAAAAAATTGTTGCAAATCATGTATCTGATAAAGGTCCAGATATAGAACAAATAGAGAACACTTAAAGTTCAACAATAAAAAGAGAAATAACCCATGTAAAAATGGGCAAAATATTTGAATAGACATTTATTTTTTTAAAAATTTTTAAATGCTCAACATGGTGAGCCATTAAAGAAATGCATATCACACCACAATGATAAATCTATTTGATTTTGATGCTTGGAATATTCTTTTTGGGTGGCACAGAAGTAATGACATAATTACCTATAGACTCAATTACTTTAATTGGTTCTTTAGTAATAATGAAAATGATGTAACATCTTAGTTATGTTTCAGAAACACTCTATAGAAAGTACCTGGAAAAATTATGGTAATTAAACAAAATTTAAGTATTAGAAACTTTGAAATCTACAGGAAATGGTCTAGCTATCAGGAACTGGCAGGGGAGGTGGAAGGAAGTACAGGAGAACTACCTACCTTATCTTCATATACTAAAGGAGTCAAGAGATGCAAATTTCATGGCACACAATCTAGAAGTTTATTATTTAAATCATTAAAGTAGCCAATAGAGGCATGAAAATATTATCAAAATCTGGGAAGAAAGGAGACAGAAAATTGACAGCATAAGTGTGCTAATGCCTTTTTCACAGTAATGAATTCATTAATGCTGCCTAAACATGATAAATCAAGAAAGAGCGGTATAAGCATGACAGTTACACAGATAGTAAGAAACCACAGTAAGAACTAAAATAGAAATGGTTAGCCCTGGCCTGGTAGCTCAGTTGGTTAAAGCACTGTCCTAACACACCAAGGTTGTGGGTTCAATCCCTGGTGAGGGCACATATGAGAATCAACCAATGTATGCATAAATAAGTGGAACAACAAATCAATCTCTCTTTCTCATCAATTTAAAAAAGAAAGAAATAGCCGAGACCCGTTTGGCTCAGTGGATAGAGCGTCGGACTGCAGACTGAAGGGTCCCGGGGTTCGATTCCGGCAAGGGCATGTATCTTGGCTGCGGGCACATCCCCAGTAGGGGGCGTGCAAGAGGCAGCTGGTCGATGTCTCTCTCATTGATGTTTCTGACTTTCTATCCCTCTCCCTTCTGCTCTGTAAAAAATCAATAAAATATTTTTTAAAATAATAAATAAATAAAAAAGAAAGAAATAGTTAAAAGTGGTTGCCTTTAGGGAATTAACTGAGGGAGTGAGAATGAAGAGATTTTATCATTTGATGCTTTTCTGAAAGACCTGAATTTTTAATAAACGTATTTGATAATAAAAGAAATATAAAGACCAAGTAAGCAGCAAGACTGAAAAGAACATCCATTTAATCCTATAGAGAGCTGCTGTTCAACATGTCAGTGGACAGCTTTGCCAAATCTCATTGCAGGGGAAAGTAATATTAGCGTGTCCAAGGCATATGGACACCCCTGGAAAAAGTGACAGACAAGATACCCTCAGTTAAAATATCTGGGTACTTTATGAGTATGAGCGAGGCATGTGCCTATATGGAAAATCCTGGAACCTGAAAGTATGCAGTGAGTAAATGCCCTGAAATATACTTATTTAGTCACTCCTGACCACTTTACATTACATTGCATGCTGTGTCACATATTCTCACGTAACGTTGTCTACCCTTAAGGATCAGCAATGCTGACAGGAGTATTACTGGAAGAATATGGGGTAAAAGTGGTTTTCTGAGGCAGTTTCTGAGAAATCTGGCTACCTGACCAACAGGAACACCATACAGTGCCCAGTGCCATGATTTACCCACAAAAAAAGTTGAATTCTTCTTACCGAGAGAAAGCAGAATCTCATAATTGGTTCTCATCACACGCTTGTAGAGCTCCTTCTGCCAGGCTTCGAGATCCTGCCATTCTTGCTCTGAGAAGTAAATGGCAATATCCTCAAAAGTCAGAGGTACCTGAAAGTACATACGTACAGGTACAATCATGATTGCTTCAAAATGACTCTGACTCCTCTTCATCCATTTGAAAGACTTTTGGGGTGGACAGTTTTTTAATGTTTGGCAGCTTCTTTCTTGGGAGCAGCTCCTTCCCTGCTCCAGTTACGTGGTTCCGTGTTAACCACAACTCTCCCAGTTCCAGAAAGAATCCAGCACTTGGACTCTTACTAATAAAACATTTCTTTACACCTGTGCCAGCACAGCACAGGATGTCCTTAAGACATGTTTTTGCCAATGTGATGAATAAAAAAATTGTATTTCATTGTTTTAATATGCATTAATCTGTGAGACTTAACATCCTTTTCATACTTTTAGGGGACAGTCCACATATCTTTGTGCATGACTGTTCATATCCTTTGTTCAGTGTTCTACTGGGCTCTTATAATTTGAATGAACTTTCTTATACTAGGGTTAATTCTTTCATTGACTAGCAAATGTTTCCTCTCAATATATCAATTGTATCTTGACTTTATATGCACCAAACATTTCAAGCCTTTCATTTAAAAATATGAGTCTTTTCCACATTGTTTCATTTAAAAATATATATATTTTATTGATATTTTACAGAGAAGGAAGAGGGATAGAAAGCCAGACACATAGATGAGAAACATTGATCAGCTGCCTCCTGCACACCCCCCACTGGGGACGTGCCTGCAACCAAGGTACATGCCCTTGACCGGAATTGAACCTGGGACCTTTCAGTCCGCAGGCCAACGCTCTATCCACTGAGCCAAACTGGTTACGGCCATATTGTTTCATTTTAAGTGTTTCCCACATCTGAAGTTTATACAGAGATTCGACTAATTTTTTAAAACATTTAGATTTACAGTTTAATCCTATAGCAGCTATAGATACAGGTTTTGAGTAAGAACAATCCTGAGCACATTTCCTTGAACCCCTGCATGCAGGGCTGGCTGTTCCTGGGAGCATGGTCCAAGACGTTCTGACTCAATCCTTTGACCTTTGTAAATTATCCCTCATGACATTTCATGGTATGTGATCTCCTCGTAGATTGGGGGTCCTACGTGACCAGTCAGGGCAAGCAGGAACGAGGAAGTTTTAGATGAAAAAGATTTGTCCTTGTGATTCAATCAGCCTGCTTTACTCCAGGTGGCGACTGTGATTAGATAAACAGAATAAAAGACCTGAGGTAGCAGAGTTCTGTGCCAATTGTGGATTATAGCTGGTCCTTTATTACCACATCTCTTTATGCATCTTTCCTGACTCTGGCTGTGTCGTTCCATTTTTGACATTGATCACCAACAGAGGTGATTGGTATATTTATTTACATACATATGGAGAACCAATCATACACTATTAAATACAATGATTTTTCTCCTTAAGATTGAAATACCAATCTTCAGCCCTTGCAGATATAGTTGACTCTTGAATCATCCCAGAGTTAGGGTTCTATCTTTTATGTACAATTTATATATCTTTCCACTGCTTGGGAATTGGCACATAAGCTGAAGCCCAACTAACTGAACCACACCAGCCAGGGTTAAAAAAAGTTTTTTTAGGCCTTTATTGTAAAAAGTATTACATAGGTCCACCTTAACTTTTTTTTTTTAAGTTTTAGAGAGAGAAAATAGGAGGGGAAAAAACCCTAAATTGATTTGTTATTCCATTTATTTATGCATTCATTGGTTGCTTCGTGTATGTGCCCTGACCAGGAGATCCAACCAGCAACCTTGGCATATAGAGAAGATGTTCTATGAACTGAGCTACCAGCCAGAGTTCCTATCTTTTTAAACATTTCACTGACAAACTTTTTTTTTATGTTACTGATTTGAGCCAGCCAGTGTGGTGCAGTGGTTGAGCATCAACCTATGAACCAGGTCTCGGATTGATTCCTGGTCAGGGCACATGCCCGGATTGCAGGCTGGATTCCCAGTGTGAGATGTGCAGGAGGCAGCCGATCAATGATTCTTACTGTTTTTATTTCTCTCTCCCTCTCATTTGCTGAAATCCATTTTTTAAGTTATTGAGAGAAAGGGAGAGAGAAAAATCGATTCATTGCCCCACCCATTCAGGCATACAATGGTTGACGCATGTGCCCTGACCTGGGACAGTAACCAAAATCCTGGCATATTGATCAACACTCCAGACAACTAAGCTCTGGCCAGGGCCACCACTGACAAACCTGAGTGTTGTGTGCCTAACACCGTTTCGCCATTAAGCTGTGGGTTTTATTGCATGATTTTGTCTGGCATTGTGATTTTTTTTTAAATGTGTATGTTATAGCAGCACTGAATGTCTTAATTTGTGTTAAATATACTTATTCTCTTCTCTATAGTAATTTCCTTATTTTTAAATATATTTTTATTGATTTCAGAGAGGATGGGAGAGGAAGGGAAACATCAATGATGAGGATCATTAATTGGCTGCCTCCCACATGCCCACACTGGAGATTGAGCCCACAACTGGGTATGTGCTCTGATTGGGGACTGGTTCATATGTAGATGCTCAACCACTGAGCGACATCAGCTGGGCAAATTCCTTACTTTTAAATAAATGTTTTTCAAAAATGCTCAAAAAGCCGAGACCGGTTTGGCTCAGTGGATAGAGCGTCAGACTGCGGACTGAAGGGTCCCGGGTTCGATTCCTGCAAGGGCATGTACCTTGGCTGCTGGCACAACCCCAGTAGGGGGCGTGCAAGAGGCAGCTGATCGATGTCTCTCTCTCGTCGATGTTTCTGACTTTCTATCCCTCTCCCTTCTGCTCTGTAAAAAATCAATAAAATATATTTTTAAAAAATGCTCAAAAAGCTTTTGTTGTTTATTACTTTAATTTTCAGTTTACAAGACCCAAAAAAATCAGACTATAACAAGCATCCTTGTATTTAGCATTGACCTAACAAATTTAACATTTTTTCTTCAAATTTCCTTTTTAATAAAACTGAATATGGTAGATGCTGCTCAAGTCTTCTTGGTCTACTCTTCAATCTTGTTCTTACATTCAGTCTTATTCTCCTCCTCTTGGAGACGTAATCTGTATGATGAATGTAACTTTTCATTTCATGTTTTTAACTTTTAATACTCAGACATATCTATGAACAATATATGCTATTGCTTTGTCTTTTATGCAAAAATGCTTTATTATACTGCAACTTGCATTTTTCATTCAACATTTTGAGATCTGCCCATATTGCTAGAGAACTGACTTATTGTAATTTTGTAGTTTCATTGGCTGAATTTCACACATTTTTTAAGAATATATTTTATTGGTTTTTTACAGAGAGGAAGGGAGAGGGATAGAGAATTAGAAACACTGATGAGGGAGAAACATAGATCAGCTGCTTCCTGCACACCTCCTACTGGGGATGTGCCTGCAACCAATGTGCATGCCCTTGATCGGAATCAAACCTGTGACCTTTCAGTCTGCAGGCTGACGCTCTATCCACTGAGCCAAACCGGTTTCGGCTGAATTTCAGCAATTTTTAATCCATTTTCAGTTCTGTGAATTACCTATTCATATCCTTTGCCTATATTTTTACTAGGTCACCTGTCCTTTCATTTCAAAGACTTCTTTATATGCTTTCTACTAATGAGGTCACAAATGTTTTCTCCTAGTCTGTCTAAATCTTTAAATTTTATTTATGCTGCCTTATAATATACAGAAAATTATTGTGATGTAAATACATCTATCTTTTCTTAGATTATTTTGTTTTCTGTGTTTTAAGAAACTTTTTTCCCTCTAAGGTTACAAAGATATTCCACATTTTCTTCCAAAAGGCTGATGTTTCATTTTACGTTTAGATTTTTTTTCAACCTCACCCAATAAGTGAGGGTATTTTTTCCATTGATTTTTAGAGAGTGGTAGGAAAGAGGAAGGAGGAGAGACAGAGAAACATCAGTCTGAGTGAGAGAGACATCAATTGGTTGCCTCCCGCATGCATCCAGAGATCAAGGATCAAACCTGTAACCCATGTATGTGCCCTCGACTAAATTGAACCTACAATTTTCCAATAAGCAGGCTCATGCTCTAACCACTGAGCTTCGCCAGCCAGGGCTTGTGTTTAGATTTTTAACTTACATGGAATGAATATAATTTTTTAATGGTATATAGTAGTGATTACCTCAACCCTGTGTTTTCCCCCCCAAATGGAAAGTCAATTGTCACAAATGCTGCTTTTGAAGATCCGTGTATTAGTGTCCTAAGGCTGCTGTAATAAAGTACCACGAACTGGATGGCTTAAAACAATGAAAATGTGTCCTCTCACCATTCTGGTGGCTAGTCTGAAAACAGTGTTAGCAGGGCCGAGCTCTCTCTGAAGGCTCGAAGGGAGACTCTATTCCATGCCTTTCCCTTAGTGCCTGGTGGTGGCTGTCCATCCTTGGTGTAGCTGGGCTTAAGCTGCCAATCTCTGCTGCCACGTAGCCTTTTCCTTTTGTGTATCCAGGTTTCTGTGTCTCTTCTTCTAAAGTCATAATGGATTCAGCCACCCTGCTGAAGAATGATGTCATCTTAACCAATTACATCTGCAACAAACCCACTTCTAAGTAAGGCTCCATCTGAGGTTCCAGGAAGGTCTGCCTTTTGGAGAGATGGCTCAGTCTGGTCCCGGCTGCTTCAGGGTGCTCTTCTGGTTCCCCCCGCTCTGTCTCTCCCCACACAAAACAGAACTGCATCAATTCTACAGATTTATAGTAAGTCTTATCATTTTCTGGGGCAATTCTTCCTCCTTTGCTCATTTTTTTTTTCTCTTTAAGAATCAATTATTGATCTTCATTTTTCCAAATGAAATTTATAATTTGTTCATCTAAATTCGTAAAAATCTTACTGCCGTTTGGTAAAACTGCAGTAAATTTATACATTAACTTGGAAGAAAAGTATCTTTTCTTCTATTGGCACGGTATACCTCCCCTTTATCCTTTCCTCTATAAATGTACTGCATTTTGTTTCTATATTTAATCCAAGGAATTATGTCTTTTGTGGAGATTGTTAATAGTATTTTAAAATTAATGATCCCAGCCGAAACCGGTTTGGCTCAGTGGATGGAGCATTGGCCTGCGGACTGAAAGGTCCTGGGTTCGATTCCGGTCAAGGGCATGTGCCTTGGCTGCAGGCACATCCCCAGTGGGGAGTGTGCAGGAGGCAGCTGATCGATGTCTCTCTCTCATCGATGTTTCTGACTTTCTATCCCTCTCTCTTCCTCTCTGTGAAAAATCAATAAAACCTATTTAAAAAAAATAAAATTAATGATCCCATGAATTCGTTTAGGATTCAGAAAAAACGTTCAATATTAAGGTTTATATATATATATTTTAAAAAAACCATAATAAAAATGGCCACTCTCTTTAAACCTCAGTTTCAACACAACACTAATGAAATAATATGTACTCTTGGTTTTTATATCCTATTCTATTCCTTCCAATGTATCATCACTATTCTACCTTCTTACACTCAACACAACTTCAACGTTAGCGGCTGAATTCTGACATTTAAGCCCCTGCCAAACACCACATAACCAGGCAGAACCACAACTCTCTGACACTTTTCTGAATTCAGCATTAAAGCTGGTTGGACTGTAATCCGGCCCCATCCCTCCGGCCGTCCTTCTTGTCCGCCCCGCGAGCCCGGGCGCCCGGCCCAGCGCGCCCCGCTCCCGGCTCCGCCGGTCCACGCTCGGCTCGTTAGGTGTCTGTCCACGGAAGAGCCCCCAGGGCGGCGGCCACCGGACCCTGCGCCCCACCGGTCCGCCCGAAGGCCGGCCCGACTGGAAACAAAAGACCTGACCCGAATCTGGCGTCCGCACGAGGGGCCCCTCTTACCGGAGCCCGCTCGGCCATGGCCTTCCGCTGCTCCGCCCGGCCCGGCGGACAGATGTCTCGCACTCCGCCCCGCCCAGCAGGCCCAGCCCTGGCGCGGTGCACGCTGGGACTTACGGCCGGCCGACGCCTGCCCCCACAGCTCCCCCTGCTGCCGGGAGGAGCGAACGGCGCCTGCAGGAGCCGCAGCCTGGCTGGCAGTGTAGCCGCCACCTGTCAGGAACGGATCCTGTCACTCCCTTGGGGGCTCAAGGGTGACAGACAGAGACCAATGCGAACTGAAAGCTGGAAAGGGACGAAGACAGAGATGTAAATGCAGTCAAGTGGAAATGGATGGAGAGGAGACAGGGACCCCAGCCATCTGCGGGATGACCCCAGGAATCAGATTGCTAGGGAGGTCAGACAATTAAGGGGTATTAACAAGCAAGTCTCCATGTGGATAACTGGGAGTCCATCATAAGGGAGACTCTTAAAAAAATATATATATATATATAATTTATATTTATAAAATATATATTATATGTTTATAATATATATTATATATAAAATATATATATTATTGTCGATAGTATGACAGATGTCTCTCATTTTCTCCCTTTTTGCCTTGCTCCACCCAAGGGGGACTCTTGAGTATGCAGACCACTCTGCAGAGTTGTACGGGTGAGGGCAAAGAGGCTCAGTGGTTACTCTCAGAAGTCATGCAGACATGGCATTGCAGACCCCTTGGACTTAAATTGGAAATGAGTTATTGTCTACATAGCCCAAGTAATAGTCTTATAATGTAAACACGAAATGGATCTCAAATTTACTCTGCCTTTTACTCTAAATAGTCAGTGTGGTTGAACCACTTGGGTATACGGAATTGCTATTCTATCATAAAGGTTTTCTTTTTTAAAATTACATATATATAATTTAACAATAAAAAGTTTTAAAAATAAAAGCTAATCATAATTCTGGTACTCTAATGTAAATACTCTATTTTTTTTCATGAACCTTCCAGTCACTGTTACAAGAACAGTTTTCCTGCCGAGACCGGTTTGGCTCAGTGGATAGAGCGTTGGACTGTGGACTGAGGGGTCCCAGGTTCGATTCTGGCAAGGGCATGTACCTTGGCTGCAGGCACATCCCCAGTAGGGGGCGTGCAAGAGGCAGCTGATTGATGTCTCTCTCATCGATGTTTCTGACTTTCTATCCTTCTCCCTTCTGCTCTGTAAAAAATCAATAAAATATATATTTTTTAAAAAGAACAGTTTTCCTTCCTACAGTCTCTCCACTCACTAGATCAAATATTCTGCAACTTTAGTTGTACCAGATCATCTGGGAAGATTGTCACTCACTACCTCTGAGGAGGGTCCTCATGGTTTCATTTTTAATGCGTATCCCAGGCCAGGCAGAGTTGTCCTGAAGTACATGGACAAGAAGCCAGGCAGCACCGACAGCCAGCTCACACACCCAGGCACTAGAGGAAGGGGTGTTTTCCTTTGCACAAAGGCACCATGGGCTCACCAAGAGGCTATACCAACAGGAACATGCCAACCAGAGGTGGCACCTCTCCTTTCTGTTTAGACACTATGATTGGTGAGCGCCCTTAATCTCAGCTGATTAGTTCAGATAATCCGGGACCACATGTTGTGCTACAAAGAACCCTTATTTAGACCCTGAAGATCTCTGAGGAAAGAAATCTACGTATCTCTGTCAGAATAATGTTAAAGATTGACAGTCCAAAGGACAGATGAAGGTTTGGTAGAACAAGCTGGAAAACTGCCTGTGATAGACCACAGAACAAAAAATTGAGTGATTATGGACTGACAATATTTTTCCCTTTGGTACTTAACTCACAGATTTTACCGTTAAGTATATTTCTTGAAGAATTGATACACACAGTTGGGAATGCAGAGAGGTTAGATGTATATAACTGCTTGCTACTCACAGTGGTGGGGTTTTAGGTGATTTAAATTAACACATAAGAATAAAACACTTATGTGGCTAACATTTTAACAAATGAGACAGTAAATTACATTTATTTTGAGCAATAAAGAGAAATTCCCAAAAGACACAGATGTCCTCTCACCATTTGAGAGAAATGAAATTCACTGTGTGAGAAAACAGAAAACCTCAAATAAGGCAGCCCAGTAATGGAAAGCACACTGAGGCATTCTGGGGGAGGCAATTCCATCTGTAACATTTCTTCACTCAAGCTGTGGTTTCAGAATTGAATGAAGGGATTACCATGCTTTTGGATGACACAACAGTGGATGAAATAGAACAGAATAAAATGTTCCTTCCATGATTGGCAGGCCTTCCCTGTGATCATTACAGAGGAGAGATGCCTATCTTAAGCCTAAATTATTTGGAACCTTTGTCAAGGAGGCGCCACACCAGATCTTCTATGCATCTGGCCCATGTGTCTGAAGCCAGTTTCCTGCAAATTCTTTATCCTGACTCAGCCAGAGTCAGGATATGTGGCTTGATCTAGAGATGGGCTTTTCCTGGGCATGCAGTGCAGTGATATGCGTGTTGCGTGCCCCCAGGTATGTAAAGCTCCTTCCATACTCGTCACAAGAAAAAGGCCTCTCCCATCTGTGACGGTGCAGATGAGTCTTCAAACTTCTCTTCTGGAGGAAGCCTTTGCCACATTCGGGACACCTGAAGAACTTCTGCCCACTGTGCGTGTACAGACAGACCTTCAAACTTCCCTGAACTCAGTAGCTCTTGTCACACTCTGGACACTGGAAGGGCTTCTCACCACTCTGAACTCGAATGTGTTTTGTGAGCCTGTACTGCTGACTGAAACTTTTGCTATACTTAACACAAGAGAATGAATTTTGGAAAAAAGAAAGAATTAGGAGAACCAAGATGGCGGCATAAGTAAAACACCTATCTTGCCGTCATACTCAGCAATTTTAATACTACAACTTAACGAAAGAACAAACACCTTCCAGAATCACCAGAAAGCTGGCTGAGTGAAAATTCCACAAATAAAAGTGAAAATAAGACACTGTGACTCGGAGGAGCAGTGGTGGACAGCGTTGAAAGATTCCTGTGGAGAGAGGTTTGGAGCATGCGCCAGCAGAGAGGGAGGGCGGTTGAAAACCAGACAGTTTTCTCGAACGGGGAGACAAAGACGTCCCACTGGACTGATTCTCCAGCTCTGGGCGAAGTCCAGGGAACCAACCCACTATCATACGGGGTGAAAACTGGACAGTGGGAGGGCACGCCAACGCTCAGGTGCTGCCGAGTCTCCCGGCTTGTGGAGAAGGCAGCTTGCACGAACAGCTCAGCTGCATGACCGCCCAGAGAGCGCTCTGCGACTTGCCCTCTCATTCGGGAAATCGTCAGACCACTTTGTTTTAGGACCCTGGGTGAGACATTGGGTGTGCAGACTCATTTGGGGAGAGTCTGAATTCCCCGGCAGCCAGTGGAGCTTGGCAGTGGCTCTCTCTCAGAGGTGCTGGTGGTCATTGCCCCCAGAACAGAGTCCCTGGGGCTGCAGAGGGCGGAGCTAACTCTGTCTGCTTGGTCCAGAAACTCCACCCATCCAACCTGAGCACAGCTGAGCTTCACAGACAATTGGCCTGGAGGTCAACCCCTCCAAGTGCTAACAACGATTAACCTGAGCTTAACTTCAACAAGACTGTGCAACCCATATCCACCTCAGGTAACTGGGGAGGCTGAGCCACTGTCCCTAGTAGGAAGTCTACCACACAAAGCTAATTGACCAACTCAGGGAAGCAGCCACCATGCAGAGACATGGAAAGAAATCAGATGTGAAAGAAATGGAGGAAAATAAACGACTTGACATGGAATTCAAAACCACGGTTATAAGGCTTTTCAAGAGGCTCCAACAAAAGGTCAAGGCCTATAAGGAAATAAGAAAGACTGCAAAGGAAATGAATGAATCCTACAAGGAAATGAATGAGACCCTCAAGGATATAAAGGAGACTCTCAAGGATATGAAAAAGGACCAACCAGAAATTAAGCATATACTGACTGAAATAAAAAAATATTATACAAAGACCTAAAAGTGCTCTGGAGCGCCCCAAGAACCAAGTTCAAGATTTGAAATACAAAGAGGTAAAATCCACTCAGCTGAAAAAGCAAGAAACCAAAAGAATCCAAAAAATTGAAGATAGTGTAAGGGGCCTCTGGGACAACCTCAAGCATACCAACATCCGAATTATAGGGGTGCCAGAAAAAGAGAGAGACCAAGACAATGAAAACCTATTTGAAGAAATAGTGACCGAAAACTTCCCACACCTGGTGAATGAAATTGACTTAGGAGCCCAAGAAGCACACCGAACCCCAATATATAGGAACCCTAAGAGGACCACACCGAGGCACATCATAATTAAAATGCCAAGAGCAAAAGACAAAGAGAGAATATTAAAAGCAGCAAGAGAAAAACAGTTAATTACCTATAAGGGAGCACCCATAAGATTGTCAGCGGATTTCTCAACAGAAACTATGCAGGCCAGATGTGAGTGGCAAGAAATATTCAAAGTGATGAACAGCAAGAATCTACAACCAAGATTACTCTATCCAGCAAAGCTATCATTCAGAATTGAAGGCCAGATAAAGTGCTTTGCAGATAAGAAAAAGCTAAAGGAGTTCATCACCACCAAACCAATATTATATGAAATGCTGAAAGATATTCTTTAAGAAGAGGAAGAAGAAAAAGATAAAATTGTAAATTAGGAACAACAAATACACATCTATCAACAAATGAATCTAAAAATCAAGTGAATTAATAAGCTGATGAACAGGATAAACTGGTGAATATAACAGAATCACGGACATAGAGAGGGAATGGACTGACAACTCTTGGGGTGAAAGGGGGTGTGGGAAGTGCAGCAAGAGACTGGACAAAAATCATGCAACTATGGGAGAGGACAGTGGAGGGGGGTGAGGGCGGAGGGTGGGATGGGTACCAGGTGGAGGGGAACTATAGGGTGAAAAAAAAAAGGGAACAATGTAATTAATCAACTGAACAATAAAGATAAAAAAAAGATAATGAATTTTGGCCACTGTGTTGGAGCAGGTGGCTTTTCAAATGTCCTTTGAGATGGAAACTCTTATTGCACTCAGGATACTGGAAGAGCTTTTCCCCACTGAGGATTCTCAGCTCAGTGAGCTGAGACTGCTGAGTAAAGGCCTTATGCACTCGCCCCTGTGCATCCGCTGGTGGAACTTCATAGAGGTTTTCCAGAAGAAGCTCTTGCCACACGCGGGACACTGGAAAGGATCCTCCTCCCTGTGAAGCCGCTTGTGCTCAGTGAGGTGTGAGTGTCGGCGGAAGCTCTGGCTGCACTCGGCGCAGGAGAATGGCTTTTCCTTGGTGTGGATCTTGAGGTGCTCTGAAAGCCTTGGCTGCCGAGGAAAGGTCGTTTTGCACTGGGCACAAGAGAATTCCTTTTGCTTGATGTGGACTTAGTTGTGGGGGGTGAGTTTGGTGGGCTGGGTAAACCTCTGGCCACACTGAGCACAGGAAAATGGCTTCTTCTTGTTATGGAGATGCTGGTGGCCTTTATCGCGTTCTTCCAGGGGAAAGTCCTCCCACACTCTGGACACGGGAAGGGTTTCTCCCTGCTACGCTGAAACAGATGGGCTTTTAGGCTTCTCTTTAGGCGGCAAGCTTTCTTACACCCAGAACACTTGAAGGGCTTCTCTCCCCTATGAACTCTGACATGCTCAGTGAGTCTAGCGTGGTGGGAGAATTTCCTACCACACTGATCACAGGAAAATGGCTTCTCCCCACTGTGTACCATCTGGGGGGCCTTCACAGCTGCCTTTCGAGAAAAGCTGCGGTTGCATCCTGGACAATGGAAGGGCTTCTCCCCATTGTGCAGGTGAAGATGGGCCTTCAAACTTCTCTGCAGACGGAAGCTTTGGTCACTCAGTGGACACTGGAAAGCCTTCTCCCTGGGGTGCACCCTGACATGCTCAGTGAGCTTGGACTGCTGGGTGAAACCCTTGCCACACACCTGGCAGGAAAATGGTCTCTGACCTCTGTGCAAACACTGCTGCTTCTTCAAAGTGGCTTTACATCGGAAGGTCCTCTCACATTTGAGGCACTGGAAGGGCCGCTGCTCGGTGTGAATGGCCTGGTGCGCAATCAGGCTGCACTTCATATGGTAGCTCTTCTCACACTCACCACGTTGGAAACGCTTCTTCTTAAACAGGACCACCTGGCTCCACCTGAGGTCAAAGCTCCTTCTGCTCTTGTACTTTGGATATTTAGAGGGCTGGCTCTTGGAGTGGTTCCTTCTGTGCTTTACCAAGGCCCTCTTTTTGTGGAAGACCTTCCTGCAGACAAAGCAGGAATGAAAGCTCATCCCTGGTGAAACATCCAGGTGACCTGGGGGACCCGTCATCTTCTGCCATGGATCATTCTCATTCTGATTAGATGCTGTGATGTTGACGTTTTTATGCAGAATCTCTATTTCTTGGAGATCTTGTAAGGCTGCTCTTTGATCTGATAAAACCTTATTTTCCTCCCCTGGTAAGGCAGCACAGGAACCCTGCTTTTGCAAGCTATTTAAATTGCACTCCTCCTCTTTCACCCTGAGAGTTCCTCTGTCACCTGGAGAGAAAAAGGAAGACCCAGCCTCATCAGTGATGTGCCTGCACTATAGTGCAGTTCAAGGACCACCTTTACATCACCAACAATGGGGAAAAGGGACCCCCCATCCCATTGTGAATCTCCTTGCCACAGGTAAATTATATTTCAGTTTAACTTTGATATGCAAATCATTTCATGATAGGTTAAGAAATGGCTTAGCATGAAAAAATGGCAGGCAAATTTATCCTGTGAATCTGTGGATGACCCTCAGAGGGGGAGCAGAATTTGGAAGACAGTAACATGTTTCTCTGAGAATCTGTTCCATTATAATATTTCCTTAAAACTGTGAAATAAAAAGCAAAATAGGAAGGCTTCAGTTCATATTTTTATTTTTTTCAGTTAGAAACACTATATATTTACTATGAATAAAATCCTGTTTATTACTAATGGACACATAAGCAGCAAAAGAATTTAAGGGCAGGAACCTAGGTTTTAAGCATTTGCATGAGGAATCTCCATACTGTTTCCATAGAGGCTGCACCAATTTACATCCCCACCAGCAGTATACAGGTGTTCCCTTTTCTCCACATCCTCTTGAACACCGTATGGAGGTTCCTTAAAAAAAAAAAACACACACACACACAAACAAAACAAAACAAAACAAAAAAACAGCCATAACCGGTTTGGCTCAGTGGATAGAGCATCGGCCTTCGGACTGAAGGATCCCAGGTTCGATTCCAGTCAAGGGCATGTACTTTGGTTGTGATGTTTCTAATTCTCTATCCTTCTCCCTTCCTCTCTGTAAAAAATCAATACAATATATATTAAAAAAAAAAAAAACAGAAAAAAACAGAACCACCATATGTCAGGTCATAGTCCTGCTTCCTTCTACCACAGATTTCAGGAAAAGTTTTTTAGAAGAAATGCTACTAGGGACTATGTTTCTTAATGATGTCAAAATGGCAATTGACTTAATTCACAAAGAACACTAAAGAAATAGTTCCCTTTTCCACGAAACTCTGAATTATAAGATAATGATATAAGCATAGTCACTAATGTTCCCAAAATAAAAGCCATGATGGTAGGAAACAGATGGAGCTGAGCTAGCATCTTATTGTCACCCACTGCATCTGGAAAGGACAATTCTGGACACTCATCTCAGCTATTTCAGACTGCTTTTTCTTCCACGTCCTACTGAACTGGGACATGGGGCTCTCCTTTTTTAAAAATTTAATAAATCTTTATTGTTCAGATTATTACAATTGTTTCTCAATCAGCTGCCTCCTGCACACCCCCCACTAGGGAATGTGTCCACAGCCAAGGTACATGCCCTTGACTGGAATCAAACCTGGACCTTTCAGTCCGCAGGCCGATGCTCTATCCACTGAGCCACACTGGTTTCAGCTATTGGGGAAGTCTATTTTGAAGAAGTGGCATTAGAAGAAGTTTAAGGGCAGGAACCTAGGTTTTAAGTATTTGCATGAGGAATCTCCATACTGTTTCTTCTACTGTTAGAAGAAGAAAATCTTCAGTTAGATTTTTCAAAACCTGTTTAAAAAATTTGGCTCTCTGAAGAAATTTCAATCGTTGCACTGTTGATATATATATATATTTAAATATATTTTTATTGATTTTTTTGCAGTATAACTTATAATAGTACATGTTTTCCTTTCCCCCTCCCCCTTATCCTCACCCCAGCCTCCCCTACCCCCCAGCACATATCCCCACTCTCCCCCCTCCCCACCCCAGTGTCTTTCATTCATTGGTTATGCTCATATGCATGCATACAAGTCCTTCAGTTGATCTCCCCAGCATCCGCCTCCCATCCATCCAAGCCTTCCCCTGTAGCTTGACAGCCTGTTCAAGGCCACCCTGCCTCTATATCAATCACTCTCCCCTGTTTCTTTTCTTCAAAAATATCTTGCCTCTGCATACTAGAAATAAATGTATAAGAACAAAAAATGTTTCAGTCTCAGTTTCAATGTCCAACTGTTCTGAGTCCCAGTTTCAGTGTCAAATAATTCTTTATGTATACATGTCAGCAATGGTATCCAAATGGTGGACACATCGTGGCAATGCAAGATCCATCCTCTCTGGTTTGGTCCTGGGCTGCCTGCAGACATGCACAGCTGCTGACTGCTAGCATGGCAAGGTGTCGTCAGTGTCCCCCATCTCTGGACCATCCTCGTGACTGGAACAGATCCATCAGTTCCTCACAGTCGCAGGAACCCACATGGTCTTGGAGTTGTTCTCTGAAAACACACAAACACATTCTCGACCAAAAGTTAACAAAGGGATCCTCTATGCAAAATAGACTTGGGATTCTTTTTAATTTTTGCCTAAATATTTTTCCTTTGGCTTATTTTGACACCATGTGTGTTTTTTCATGGGTGTCCTGCAGTTGGTTTTACAAATGGAATTTACTTTACTGGAGTAAGAATTTTCTAGATGTATTTTCCTTACTCGATATATTTTTTTTCCCTTACATGATATTACCCCGCTGTCCCCTCCCCTTTTTTGATTAATGGGGACTTTTGGAAATTTTATATTGCAGTCTTGGTAATTTAAAATTTTAATTTTTGCACACAAATATGACTGCTTTAGGTTCTTTGGATGTTAGGCAATTTTACAGTGAGATGAACTACTAATAGATTTTTTAGTTAATGTTTTAGGAAAAGCTTTTTGTCCAGTACACTAAAATTTTCTTGAGTATTCACTTATTTCACTTGGCCAATTTAAATTAATCTGAAAACGTGATTACTATTTTCCTGTCAATTTTAATACTCAAGCAGAAATCTTGGTTTACCCTGTAAATACTAGTGGAAAGGAATATTTGCAATTTTGAGTAGGTCCTGAGCATTCCTGGTAATAGACTGAATTTAGATATAGAGCAGCTATTGCTGGCCGAGCCTCTGTCTGCCACCTGGGTCCCGGTATGAGTTGTGCGTGGGAGTCGAAGCAGCCGTGGGGGTAGGGCACTGTTGATATTTGGCTCTGTTGACTAATGAGTTTGCCGACCACTGACTAGAGTATTCGAGGTAAATGAGACTTAGGATAACCACACTGGTTTCATATCCTCTGTCCTTTCCTAAGAGGCGGCCTCAGGTCTTCCTTTTTACCTTTTCTCGTTCGCTGATGAAGACCTACTGTTGTGGGGTGTCTTCCACGACCAGTTGCAAATGACTATGGAGGCGGTTAAATTGGTAATAAGCAAGCAAGGATTTATTGAACTGGCCAGGATGGTCGGAGGGCACCACACGCGTGGAGACCTAACACTCAGGACAGCACTGTCCCAGGTGCAGGCAGTCCTTCTATAGGGTCTTAACTATAAGCTTCCATTGTTCTAAATTTCAAGAACAGCTCTCAGGATCGTATCTGGGATAGAAAATTTATAGCAGACTATGATTGACTCTGTTGCCTGCTCCTTGTCTCTAACCATGTATCTTGCTAGAGGTGGGAACTGGTCCTATCTCACGAAAGCAGATAGCTGAAGACTACTCTTTTGTTCTAAGCAGAATAGCAGGATCAAGTTTCAGTAGTTTTACCAGAGATGATTGTTACCATATTTCACTACTTCTTTCTTTTCTAGGGTTTAGGTGATATATTTTTTAAATGTTTTATTGATTTTTTTTTTTTTCTTTATAGAGAGGAAGGGAGAGGGATAGAGTTAGAAACATCAATCAGCTGCCTCCACAACCAAGGTACATATCCTGGATTGGAATAGAACCCAGGACCCTTCAGTCCTCAGGCCGACAGCTCTATCCACCGAGCCAAATTGGTGAGGGCAAGACATACTTCTTTGAGATCACCTTTCCAAGCAGAGAAACCACGACGTTCAAAGAATAAAAGGGCAGGAAAAGCGGTGGTCTTAGCGGACGACTGGCCCCTCCTCCGGGCAAGTGCACAACTCCTGCACCGAAACCGCGCCCTCTGGGGCGGGGGCTCCCGCCGCCTCCCTCCCGGGATGTGGAACGAACTCCAACCGCGGGAGGGACCAGCAGGACCCGCCACCTCCACATTCGCTCTTCCCGGACCTGGGTGGGCCATGGCCCTTTGGCACCGCCCGGCAGACCCCAGACCCGAGAACACCGAAGGGCCCCCATCGGGCCTCCTCCCGCTTCGCCCTAAAGCGCAGGTCCAGCCCCAGCGTGGTGCACGCTGGGACTCGAGGTCCGCCGGGCCCGGATACTCGGGTCCAACAGCGCCTCCTTGTGGCTGGGAGGAGCGAACGCGCCTGCAGGAGCCGCCGAGTTGCGCATACCTGCCAGGAGCCCAGCCTGGCTTGCTGGGTGGCTGTCACCTGCCGGGGACGGATCCTGGCACTCTCTTGGGAGCTCAAGGCCGACAGACAGAGACCAAGGCGAATTGAAAGAGCTAGAGAGGGGCGAAGACAGAGGAACGAAATGCACAGTCAGCTGGAAATGGATGGAAAGGGGACAGGGACAGAGGGAGGATGAAGGTCTGGCTCCTCCTGAAAAAGTCAACGCCAGTCATCTGTGAGGTCACCCCAGGAACCAGATTGCTAGGGTGGTCAGACAGTCAGGGGGCATTAACAAGCAGGTCTCATGAAGTCAATTGGAGGCCCACCTTGCTGGGGACTCAGCGTGTGCAGACTACCCTTAAAGTTGTCCCTGAGGGGAGGTTGGGTATTCCTCCCAGTCCCTCCTGGATGAGGGCACTTCTGGTCAATTGGGACACAGTCCAGGCTGATGAACTGTCCGCTTTTGTGGATACCTCTGATCAGGTGGAGGGAATACCTTTCCATTCCTAGGTTAATGAGAGTTTCTATTGTGAGTGGATATTTCGTTTTCTCATATTCTTTTTTAAATATATATTTTATTGATTTTTTACAGAGCGGAAGGGAGAGGGATAGAGAGTCAGGAACCTCGATGAGAGAAAAACATCAATCAGCTGCCTCTTGCACACCCTCTTCTGGGGATGTGCCCGCAGCCAAGGTACCTGCCCTTGACTGGAATCAAACCCGGGACCTTTCAGTCCCCAGGCTGATGCTCTATCCACTGAGCCAAACCGGTTTCAGCTTTTTTTTTATTTTTAAAAAATATATTTTTATTGATTTCAGAGAGGAAGGGAGGGGAGAGAGAGAGAAAGAGAGAGATAGAGGGAGAGAGAGAAAGAGAGAGATAGAGAGAGAGAGATGATGAGAGAGAATCATTGATCAGCTGCCTCCTGCACACCCCACTCTGGGGGTTGAGACGCAACCTGGCCTGTGCCTTGAGCGGGAATCCAACAGTGACCTCCTGGTTCATAGGTCTATGCTCAGCCACTGACAGCCATGCCAACTGGGCTCATATGCTTTTTCCTTATCAATATATATTACAATGTGGTTTCAACAAATGAATTTTAAGGGGACACAAACATTCAGTTTCATATGACCCAGGGAAGGATTTCCTAAACACAGCCCCCAAATCAAAACTTTTTATAAGAGTCTGGTCACGGTGGCTCAGTGGTTGAGCACCAACCTATGAACCAGGAGGTCACCATTCATTTCCCAGTTGGGGCCAATCCTCAGTCGGGGGCACGCAGGAGGCAGCCAGTCCATGATTCTCTCTCATCATTGATGTTTCTATCTCTCCCTTCCTCTCTGAAATCAATAAATATATGTATTTTTAAAAACTTATAAGATATATTTGATACCGACTTGTGGGGAGAACCAATATGGCGGCATAGGTAAAACACCTATCTTGCCGTCATACTCAGCAATTTTAATACTACAACTTAACGAAAGAACAAACACCTTCCAGAATCACCAGAAAGCTGGCTGAGTGAAAATTCCACAAATAAAAGTGAAGATAAGACACTGACTCGGAAGAGCGGCGGTGGACAGCGTTGAAAGATTCGTGTGGAGAGAGGTTTGGAGCGCGCGCCAGTGGAGAGGGCGGGCGGCTGAAAACCGGCCAGTTTTCTCAAACGGGGAGACAAAGACGTCCCACTGGACTTATTCTCCAGCTCTGGGCGAAGTCCAGGGAACCCACTATCATACGGGGTAAAAACTGGACAGTGGGCGGGCACGCCAAAGCTCGGGTGCTGCAGGGGTCTGCCGGCTTGTGGAGAAGGCAGCTTTCGCGAACAGCTCAGCTGCGTGACTGCGCAGAGAGCGTTCTGTGACTTGCTCTCTCATTCGGAAAACCGTAAGACTGCTTTGTTTTACGACCCTGGGTGAGACGTTGGGAGTGTAGATTCATTTGGGGAGAGTCTGAATTCCCTGGCAGCCGGTGGAGCTCCACAGCGGCTCTCTCTCAGAGGTGCTGGCGGCCATTGCCCCCGGCACAGAGTCCCTGGGGTCGCATAGGGCGGAGCTGATGCTGTCTGCTTGGCCTGGAGACTCCGCCCATCCAACCTGAGCACAGCTGAATTTCACAGACAATTGGCCTGGAGGTCAACCCCTCCAAGTGCTAACAATGATTAACCTGAGCTTAACTTCAGTAAGACTGTGCAACCCATATCCACCTCAGGTAACTGGGGAGGCTGAGCCACTGTCCCTAGTAGGAAGTCTACCACACAAAGCTAATTGACCAACTCAGGGAAGCAGCCACATGCAGAGACATGGAAAGAAATCAGATGTGAAAGAAATGGAGGAAAAAAAACGACTGGACATGGAATTCAAAACCACGGTTATAGGGTTTTTCAAGAGGCTCCAACAAAAGGTCGAGGCCTATAAGGAAATAAGCAAGACTGCAAAGGAAATGAATGAGTCCTACAAGGAAATGAAGGAGACCCTCAAGGATATAAAGGAGACTCTCAAGGATATGAAAAAGGACCAACCAGAAATTAAGCATACACTGACTGAAACAAAAAATATTATACAAAGACCTAAAAGTGCTCTGGAGCACTCCAAGAACCAAGTTCAAGATTTGAAATACAAAGAAGTAAAATCCACTCAGCTGAAAAAGCAAGAAACCAAAAGAATCCAAAAAATTGTAGATAGTGTAAGGGGTCTCTGGGACAACCTCAAGCATACCAACATCCGAATTATAGGGGTGCCAGAAAAAGAGAGAGACCAAGACAATGAAAACCTATTTGAAGAAATAGTGACCGAAAACTTCCCACACCTGATGAAAGAAATTGACTTAGGAGTCCAAGAAGCACACCGAACCCCAATATATAGGAACCCTAAGAGGACCACACCGAGGCAAATCATAATTAAAATGCCAAGAGCAAAAGACAAAGAGAGAATATTAAAAGCAGCAAGAGAAAAACAGTTACCTATAAGGGAGCACCCATACGATTGTCAGTGGATTTCTCAACAGAAACTATACAGGCCAGACGGGAGTGGCAAGAAATATTCAAAGTGATGAACAGCAAGAATCTTTTTTTTTTCACAAATTGGAAAATAGTTTAATGATCACTCACCAAAATCCATCCGAGATTCTTTAATGTTTACAGGGAGAAAGTATTCTCTTCTGCTGCACCACAACGTTGTTCGTTTGGAGTAGACTAAGTCAGAAGTTCCTGGTTGTTCATCTACTTAAAACCATAGGTAAGAAAACCCAAGACAGCAACTGCAGGCTCCAGTGCGAAACCATCCGAGTCCTGGAAAGCTTTTCTCTCTGAAAGCAGCTCCTCCAGAGAAGCCATGCCCAGGTGCCTTTCTGCTTCCAACTAAACAGACAATTAAATGCTCAAAATGCCCAAAGGTCCCAATATTTAGTCAAGGCATGTATGAAACAGGCTGCATGCTTTCCAGGTGTGATGAACAGTGTTGAGAAAGACATTGAAACATGGGCAGATCCCAAAGCACCAGCGAGCAGCCTGCAATTTCAGGTCTGGAACCAGCACATCATCCAGTGCCAGGCCATTCTTGGCTTCGGTCTTAGAAGAAGATGATTTTTTTGTGCTTCAAGTTGGGTATTTGCCCCTTCGACTTTAACCTCCGAACAGCCTCCCTCATATGTTTGGGTTGTAGTGGTGGCATTTCTCCCCACTTCTCACACACATCCAGTGCTTCTTCTACCACCTCCCCGAGGAAAACCTTGGAAATACCCGACATAGCAATAACCACATTCTGAGACACGGAGGTGCCAGTGATGGACTGGATCAGCCTTTTAATGGCTGCCTTAGGGAAAGCTGAGCGGCGGTACATTTCATAACGGTTCAGCTGCTCCTCAGAAAAAGAAGAAACCAGGATTTATTTGCATCTTCTGAATCTCATCTTCATCCACTCTCTGCTTCTTCTCTTTCTCTTCTTTGGTGTCTAATTTCAGTTTTTTGGCTGCAGGAGTGAGTAATGATAAGTCTTCCCTTTCAACTGCTGTTAAATCTGAGATGTCCTGACTCTTGAGCTCGCCTTCCTCAGCTGGGGCTTCTTTCAAGTCCCCGTCCCCGTCCGCGTCCGTTTCCTCTGGGTGTCTGTCCCTGCGTTGGTGGCCCCAGGGCCTGCGGGGGCTGAGGCCGCCTCGTCGGACGCCCCTGTCTCTCTTGCTTTTTCCGCGGGCGACTCGCAGACGCCATCCATCGCAGCCGAATGCGGGACAGCGGCCCCAGCGTGGCTACGCTCGGGCGGGCAGCTCACTTCCTCTGAACAGCAAGAATCTACAACCAAGATTACTCTATCCAGCAAAGCTATCATTCAGAATTGAAGGTCAGATAAAATGCTTCGTAGACAAGAAAAAACTAAAGGAGTTCATCACCACCAAACCAATACTATATGAAATGATGAAAGATATTCTTTAAGAAGAGGAAGAAGAAAAAGATAAAAGCGTAAATTAGGAACAACAAATACACATCTATCAACAAATGAATCTAAAAATCAAGTGAATTAATAAGCTGATGAACAGGATAAACTGGTGAATGTAACAGAATCACAGACATAGAGAGGGAATGGACTGACAACTCTTGGGGATAAAAGGGTTGTGGGAAGTGCAGCAAGAGACTGGACAAAAATCATGCAACTATGGGAGAGGACAGTGGAGGGGGGTGAGGGCGGAGGGTGGGATGGGTACCAGGTGGAGGGGAACTATAGGGTGAAAAAAAAAGGGAACAATGTAATTAATAAACTGAACAATAAAGATTAAAAAAATAATAAAAATAAAAAAGATATATTTGATACCAACATTTAATTTTTCATCTGAAAAAAATTTCTTAAATAAGAGACTATGGGTTATGAAAAACATACGATGGAGAGTGGGTTTGCACCAGCATATTAGAAAGATGAAAAGTTATGGAGAGCTGTTGCACAATAACATAAATATACTTAACTCTGCTGAACTATCCAGGTAAAATTAATTTTATGTTGTGTTCTTACCACAATTAAAATAACAGAGGGATTATTTTATGACCAATAAATATATGAAAAGATGCTCAACATTTCTAAAAATCAGGGGAATGAACATTAACTTAAAAAATAGAGAGGTGGGACAGTGAGTCTTCCCGGGGTGGGAATGACTTGCCCGGGGTAAGGGGAGCAGTCAATTGGGGAAAAAGAAGACATGTAAAACTTTAGACAATAAAAAAATAATAAAAATAGGAGGCGGAACCAAGATGGCTGCATAGGTAAACACCTATCTTGCTGCTATACACAGCAATTTCAAAACTACAACTTAACAAAAGAACAAACATCATCCAGAATCGCCGGAAAGCTGGCTGAGTGAAAATTCCACAAATGAAAGTGAAGATAGGATACTGTGACTCAGAGAAGAGGCGGAAGACAGCGTTGAAGACACGCACAGTGTTGGAGGCTTGGAGCCGTGCGCACATGAGCAGATAGGGCAGGCGGCTGCAAACTTGGCTGGTTTTCTCGAACAGGGGAGACAAAGACGTTCCACTGCACTGATTCCCCAACTCCGGGTGAAGTCCGGGGAACCCAAAATCATATGGGATAAAACTGGAAAGTGGGGAGGCACACTGAAACTCGGGCACTGCAAGGGTCTGCAAGCTTGTGGAGAGGGCGAGCTTGTGCAGAGTGCGTGTAAACTTGGGAACAGCACAGCTGCATGACCACACAGAGACTACTCGTGACTTACTCTCTCATTAGGGAAACCACCAGACTGCATTGTTTTACGATGCTGGGTGAGGCGTTGGGTGTACAGACTCATTTGGGGAGAGGCTGAATTGTCCGGCAACGGGTGGAGCTTGGTGGCAGCTCTCTCTCAGAGGCACTTGCAGCCATTGCCACCCGGCACGGAGACCCAGGTGCCGCATAGGGCGGAGCTGATGCTGTCTGCTCAGCCTGGAGACTCCGCCAATCCAACCTGAGCATGGCTGAACCTCACAGCTAATTGGCCTGTAGGTCAAACCCTCCTAGTGCTGGCAATGATAAGCTAGGCTTAACTTCAACAAGACTGTGCAACCCATATCCACCTCAGGTAACTGGGGAAGCTGAGCCACTGTCCCTTAGAGGACATCTACCACACAAAGCTAATTGACCAACTCAGGAAAGCAGCCACAATGCAGAAAAATGGAAAGAAATCAGGTGTGAAAGAAATGGAGGAAAAAAGATGACTAGACATAGAGTTCAAAACCACGTTATAAGGCTTTTCAAGAGGCTCCTAGAAAAGGCCGAGACCTACAAGGAAATGAACAAGACCTATGAGGAAATGAACAACACCTATGAGGATATGAAAAAGGACCAACTAGAAATTAAGCATATACTGACTGAAATAAAAAATATTATACAAAGACCTAAAAGTACTCTAGAGGACCAAAGGAACCAAGTTAAAGATTTGAAAAACAAAGAGGCAAAATCCACTCAGCTGGAAAAGCAAGAAGCCAAAAGAATCCAAAAAATTGAAGATAGTGTAAGGGGCCTCTGGGACAACCTCAAGCATACCAACATCCAAATTATAGGGGTGCCAGAAAAAGAGAGAGACCAAGACAATGAAAACCTATTTGAAGAAATAGTGACTGAAAATTTCCCACACCTGGTGAAAGAAATTGACTTAGGAGTCCAAGAAGCACACCGAACCCCAATATATAGGAACCCTAAGAGCACCACACCAAGGCACATCATAATTAAAATGCCAAGAGCAAAAGACAAAGAGAGAATATTAAAAGCAGCAAGAGAAAAACAGTTAGTTACCTATAAGGGAGCACCCATACGATTGTCAGCGGATTTCTCAACAGAAACTATGCAGGCCAGATGTGAGTGGCAAGAAATATTCAAAGTGATGAATAGCAAGAATCTACAACCAAGATTACTCTGCCCAGCAAAGCTATCATTCAGAATTGAAGGTCAGATAAAGTGCTTCGCAGCTAAGAAAAACCTAAAGGAATTCATCTCCACCAAACCAATATTATATGAAATGCTGAAAGATATTCTTTAAGAAGAGGAAGAAGAAAAAGGTAAAAATATAAATTATGAACAACAAATACACATCTATCTACAAATGAATCTAAAAATCAAGTGAATTAAAAATCTGATGAACAGGATAAACTGGTGAATATAACAGAATCATGGACATAGAGAGGGAATGGACTGACAATTCTTGGGGAGAAAAGAGGTGTGGGATGTGCAGCAAGAGACTGGACAAAAATCTTGCAACAATGGGAGAGGACATTGAGGAGGGGGAGGTGACGGCGAAGGGTGGGATGGGTACAGCGTGGAGGGGAGCTACAGGGGATAAAAAAGGGGGGAACAATGTAATTAATAAACTGAACAATAAAGATTAAAAATATTTAAAATAATAATAATGATAAAAATAGAGAGACACCATTTTCACTCCCTTCACAAAACTTAGGGTAAATTGAAATTTAACTGGATCAAGAGTTGGTGAGGAAAATGGTCTTTTCATTTGCTCACACTGTGAATATAATTGGGATTCTCAGGACAGAGAAAATTTTGCCAATAACATAGTATCGGGTAAATTTTTAAAATACATAAAACCGCATGGCCAGTGTGGCTCAGTGGGTTGGGGATCATCACACCCAACAGACCACCAGTTTGACTCCTGGTCAGGGCACATGCCTGGGCTTCAGGCTGGATCCCCGACAGGAGGGATGCTGGAGGTATTGCTCTACATCAATGTTTCTCCCCCCGCCCTCTCTCTCTCTCTCCCTCTGCCATTATCACTCTAAAAATCAACTAAAAATCTTTTTCTTTAATTTAAAAAAAAATAGGAACCTATTAAAACAGCACAGTTTTATGCATTTTAAATGATTAAAAGTAATTACCTTTAAACTACCTGAAATTTGCTAGTGAAAGTGGGTATAAGAAGGGGTGAATTATGTTGAAGTAGTGGATGGAACATTATCTGAAATCAGATGGAAGAGTGTAATACCAGATGTGGAAAGGTAAGGCTGTCCCCAGTTTCCTCAACCTCTGATACTGCAAGATATAATAAAAATGTATCATTTAAAGCTGCTGGAATTGAGGTATTTTGTTATTAGCAGTATCTAATTATCGCAGAGTCCTTCTGCCATTGATACTGATACATCTCCCCTCGAATCAAACAAGCTACTGCACCTCTTGGGAAAGCACAAGAAAGATAGGGATTTGGTAATGAAAGAGGAATTCAAAGAAACAGTTTTATGTTATCATGGATGGGAGGTGATGGCTAAAGGAAAGACAGAAGGAACCATGAGCTGTGAGAGCAGGATACACAAGACAAAACACTGAAATAAAAAAACTGATATTCAAATGCCTTACAAGATGCAGTTTGGAGGAGAGGTGGGGGAGGTTGTCTTGGTCCCACACTATGATAGCTTCAAAGTAATCACAACTGAAAAACAGACCAAGAACAATCTACTCCTCGCTGGTAAAGCGTCAGCTTGTCTCTGGGCTTCCCCTTCTGCCCAATATGCCAGGTACAGACTTTTTTTTTGCCTCAAATATAACCTTCAGTGACCTCCTAAGCTGGTGCCAACCAGGAATGATGCCTTTTTGGGGGAAAGAGAATGGTTATGGCGTAAGAATTGCCAGTACAGTTGAGCAAGACTAGCAGCTCTCTGTTGAGTCAGAATTGACAGCCCATATATGAGTGGAAGTGTAAAGAACTTGTTAACTATATGCCATAATTAATAAGAGGGGGTATAGCTCAGGGGTAGAGCATTTGACTGCAGATCAAGAGGTCCCTGGTTCAAATCCGGGTGCCCCCTTAGAGAATCCCTTTTTCTCCTTGACCTGAATTGACAAAATCAGTTCTATGCAGGCCATACTCTAGTCCCCTTACAGGAGGAGGCTGGCTAGAGCCTATGAAAAGGCACCTTTATATGGCTTTCCCTTTTGATTTAGGATGCAGGTAGGCACTGGGCAGGGCCTTGAAGACCAAGGATAAGACCAAATTCATTGTCAGTACCCTCTTTGAGGGTATGTTTCCTGGGATCAATTTCAGTATCATCCAGGGCGCAGTCAAGAGACAAAAACAAAGCCAGTTATTTTAATAGAATTTAATGTAATTGTCAATCAACATACCAATTTCCTGTGGCTTCTGTAACAAAGTACCACAACACAGGTCACATAAACAACACGTTTGTTGTCTCAGAGTTCTGGACACCTGAATCTGAAATCAAGGTGTCAGCCTGGCTGTGCTCTCTCTCTGAAGGCTCTTTAGGTCCCTCCTGACTCTTTCCAGCCTCTGGTGATTGTTGGCAATCCTCAGCCTTCCTGGGCTTGCAGATGTTTTAATTCAGTCTTGGCCTCTGTGTTCACCTGTCCATCTTCTTTCTGTGTATCTTGGTACTTCTTATTGCACCAGTCACATTGGATCAAGGGCCCACCCAACTTTGTGGTGATCCCATCTTAACTTTTTCCATCTCTTCAAATAAGGACACATTCCTACACCATATGAGTGGGATTAAAAGGGGCTATGAAGTCCTGACTGGTTTGACTCAGTGGATAGAGCATTGTCCTGCAGACTCAAGGGTTCCAAGTTCTATTCCAGTCAAGGTTATGTACCTTGGTTGCGGGCACATCCCTAGTAGGTTGTATGCAGGAGGCAGCTGATCAATGTTTCTTCTCTCATCAATGTTTCTAACTTTCTATCCCGCTCCTTTCGTCTGTGTAAAAAAGCAATAAAAATATATTAAAAAAATAAAAAGGGCTATGAATTCAACATATCTTTTGGTGGCACAAAATTCAACACACAGCAAACAGAAATTAGAAGTGAAAGGATAGAAGGGGAAGACTTTCATAGAGGAAGTTTCTGTAGAAGCAGCTACCACTCCGGGGCCGGGCCAAACAGAAGAGGACAAACTTGTTAAGTCTTACAAGCTTGGGGACTGTCTGGGGATCAGGGACTCAGATCTCTAAGGTGATGCTGATGTCCCTGAAGAGTCATGATGAACTTGGGCCTGTGAGCACCACACCGCACGTGGCAATCACTGTTGCTACTGGATGGACAGTGGCTGCCAGGGAACACTGACAGGAATCCAAAACAAGTGCTTCTTTCTGCTCCAATCTTCCATCTCGTTTTTCAGCTCTACTGGCAGGACCAGCCAGGAAGACACCTGGCGAAGGAGAGCCCGGTTTATAGAGACTCCAACCCAGCATCACAGAGCAGAGCACAGAAAGGTGGACTTGGAGCCTAGAGTCTGTCATTTGCGCATCTTCCCCTGCAGTTAAAGGGTTGACTGTATGGAGATTGGGGCCCAGGGAGGGGTCAGCATTGTGCAGAGAGCTCTGATCTATGGCCAGTCATGCGGATTCTCTCTTTGAGGTGCTTCATGCTAGGTCAGGCCATGAGGTATTTTGAGTTTGTTTTCAGATGTTCAGCCCCAAAACTCCTATATAGATGTGTGTGTGGATCCTTCCAGCTGTCAGGGGGTGCTCCCCAGATTACTGCCCTCCTCTAGGGACTGAAGGTGGAGAGGTTGTGGAGCTGTGGGAGAGGGAACCTGTTGCTTCTTCTAATGTGGAGAGGTGAGTTAGCATAAAGCAGGTCTGACAACTCAGCCAAGCTATGTGGACGGAGTATCTGGGTGTGGCCACAGAGGGAAAGGGTGTTTATTGGGCCCCACTGGTATGGCAGGGGGTATAGCTCAGGGGTAGAGCATTTGACTGCAGATCAAGAGGTCCCCAGTTCAAATCTGGGTGCCCCCTAGCATTTTAGTCTCAATGGTCATAAAGGAGTTCCAGTTTTCTCTCCTCTTTCTGAATCTGATCTCTAGTCTTCCTGCAAAGGGTGGAGAGACTGAGGAGGCCCTTCCTTCGCAGAGCAGGACAGCTCTGCTCAGATGATGTGTTTATCCCACTGTTCTGATCTTCCCACTCTGCCCTCACCTGGCCCCCTGCTCTCCAATGTGAACTTGATCTCCTGGATGAGGTTTGAAGTAGCCAGAGAGAAGCCTGAGATCACTTACAAAAGTACAATAGTTGAACTGCTGATCCACTTCTCGATAGTTGCAAAGGAAGCCCTAAGGTAGTGCAATGACACCTTCCAGATGTTGAGAGGAAATAACAGTCAGCTCTGAATTCTATTCCCAGCTAAACTGTCCTTCACGAACAGGTCAAAGCTGAGAGTTTACCAGAAACAAATTCTCACTAAAGTAAAATTTAAACATATACTTCAGAGAAAAGAAAAATGATCCCAGATGAGAGGTCTAAGATATAAGAAGGAAGCTCGACCAAGGAAACTGTAATATATATCAGTAAATCTAAAAATTATTGACCATAGCCCTGGCCAGTGTGACTCAGTTGGAGTAATATCCTGTGCACCAAAAGGTGGTGAGTTTGATTCATGGTCACATATCCATGTTGTGGGTTTAATTCCTCATATGGGAGGCAATACATCAATGTCTCTCTCTCTCTCTCTCTCTCTCTCTCTCTCTCTCTCTCTCTCTCAAGTCAATTAAAATTATTGACCATATAACACAATATTAATGTCTAATTTATATATTTTTAAAGATAGAACTAGGGAGAGAACCAAGATGGCAGCATAGGTAAACACCTATCTTGCTGCCATACACAGCAATTTCAAAATTACAACTTAACGAAAGAACAAACACCATCCAGAATCACTGGAAAGCTGGCTAAGTGAAAATTCCACAAATAAAAGTGAAGATAAGACACTGTGACTTGGAGGAACGGTGGCGGACAGCATTGAAGATATGCACGGAGTCAGAGGTTTGGAGGAGTGCGCGCACCAGCGGATAGGGCGGGGGGCTGAAAACAGGCCACTTTTCTTGAGCGGGGAGACAAAGACGTCCCACTGGACTAATTCTCAAGCTCTGGGCGAAGTCCAGGGAACCCACTACCATATGGGGTAAAAACTGGACAGTGGGAGGGCACCCAGAAGCTTGGGTACTGCAGGGGTCTGCGGGCTTGAGGAGAAGGCGAGTTTGTGCGGAGTATGCATGAGCTTAGGAACAGCGCAACTGTGTGACCGCTCAGAGAGCACTCATGACTTGCTCTTTCATTCGGGAAACCGTCAGAGTGCATTGTTTTGTGACCCTGGGTGAGACATTGGGTGTGCAGACTCATTTGAGGAGAGTCTGAATTCTCCGGCAGTTGGTGGAGCTCAGCAGCAGCTCTCTCAGAGACACTGGGGCCACATAGGGCAGAGCTGACACAATCTGCTAGGCCCAGAGACTCAGCCCATCCAACCTGAGCACAGCTGAATGTCACAGACAATTGGCCTGGAGGTCAACCCCTCCAAGTGCTAACAATGATTAACCTGAGCTTAACTTCAACAAGACTGTGCAACCCATATCCACCTCAGGTAACTGGGGAGGCTGAGCCACTGTCCCTAATAGGACGTCTACCACAAAAAGCTAATTGACCAACGCAGGGAAGCAGCCACCATGCAGAGACATGGAAAGAAAGCAGATGTGAAAGAAATGGAGGGAAAAAAACGACTGGACATGGAATTCAAAACCACGGTTATAGGGCTTTTCAAAAGGTTCCAGAAAAGGCCGAGACCTATAAGGAAATAAATAAGACCTTTGAGGAAATGAACAAGACCTACCAGGAATTGAACAAGACCTGTGATGAAATGAACAAGACCAACAAGGAAATGAACAAGACCTACCAGGAATTGAACAAGACCTGTGATGAAATGAACAAGACCAACAAGGAAATGAACAAGACCTTCAAAGATATGAACGAGAACCTCAAGGATATGAAAAAGAACCAACCAGAAATTAAGCATACACTGACTGAAATAAAAAATATTATACAAAGACCTAAAAGTACTCTAGAGCACCCCAAGAACCAAGTTAAAGATTTGAAATACAAAGAGGTAAAATCCACTCAGCTGAAAAAGCAAGAAACCAAAAGAATCCAAAAAATTGAAGATAGTGTAAGGGGCCTCTGGGACAACCTCAAGCATACCAACATCCGAATTACAGGGGTGCCAGAAAAAGAGAGAGAGCAAGACAATGAAAACCTATTTGAAGAAATAGTGACTGAAAACTTACCACACCTGGTGAAAGAAATTGAACTAGGAGTCCAAGAAGCACACCAAACCCAATATATAGGAACCCTAAGAGCACCACACCAAGGCACATCATAATTAAAATGCCAAGAGCAAAAGACAAAGAGAGAATATTAAAAGCAGCAAGAGAAAAACAGTTAATTACCTATAAGGGAGCACCCATACGATTGTCAGCGGATTTCTCAACAGAAACTATGCAGGCCAGATGTGAGTGGCAAGAAATATTCAAAGTGATGAATAGCAAGAATCTACAACCAAGATTACTCTATCCAGCAAAGCTATCATTCAGAATTGAAGGTCAGATGAAGTGCTTCACAGATAAGAAAAAGCTAAAGGAGTTCATCACCACCAAACCAATACTATATGAAATGATGAAAGATATTCTTTAAGAAGAGGAAGAAGAAAAAGATAAAAATGTAAATTATGAACAACAAATACACATCTATCAACAAATGAATCTAAAAATCAAGTGAATTGCCGAGACTGGTTTGGCTCAGTGGATAGAGCGTCGGACTGCGGACTGAAGGGTCCCGGGTTAGATTCCTGCAAGGGCATGTACCTTGGCTGCGGGCACAACCCCAGTAGGGGGCGTGCAAGAGGCATCTGATCGATGTCTCTCTCTCATTGATCTTTCTGACTTTCTATCCCTCTCCTTTCGGCTCTGTAAAAAATCAATAAAATATATTTAAAGAAATAAAAATAAAAATAAAGTGAATTAATAATCTGATGAACAGGATAAACTTGTGAATGTAACAGAATCATGGACATAGAGAGGGAATGGACTGACAATTCTTGGGGAGAAAACAGGTGTGGGAAGTGCAGCAAGAGACTGGGCAAAAATCATGCACCTATAGGAGAGGACAGTGAGGGGAGTGAGGGAGGAGGGTGGGATGGATACTGGGTGGTGGGGAACCATAGGGGAAAAAAGGGAACAATGTAATTAATAAACTGAACAATAAAGATAAAAAAAAGATAGAACTAAAATACTGGTTAATAATAACAAGGAATGGGGTAATAAGTTTTAAGGTGTTTATGTAATTTGGGAGGACGATAAAGATATTGATTAGCTTAGATATCAAAATTTGCATGCGGAAAATTTTATGGTATGATTTTAAAGGTTTTGTGGTTTTGGCACTCTCCTTCTAGGTATGGATTTAATTTTGTTTACTATGTTTCAGATTGATTTGTGTCAGTGAATGTGAGGATTGATGTGTTTTATTAGTTGTAAAATAGCCTCAGCTGTTTCTCCTCAGATTATCTAGTGACTTTATTCTCTCATTTCTTTTCCCTGGACTCCATTTACATGTACATTAGATCTTCTCACTGTATTCTTTATATTTATCACTCTCTATTCTGTTTGCCACAAACTATCTCTCCATTTTTTATAATGGGAAATGGACATTTATTTCCAGTGTTCTAGTTTAACAATCTTCTCTTTGGCTGAATCTATTAATTGAATAGAACACAGATATATTTAATGAGTTTTTAATTTTTGTTGTTGAATTTTAGATAAAAATTTTCTATGTTGCTCTATTTTCAAACCTTCTTAGGTACTTTTATTTTATTTTATTTATTTTTTAAAAATCATATATTTTATTGATTTCAGAGAGAGGAAGGGAGAGAGAAATATCAGTGATGACAGATAATCATTCATTGTCTGCCTGCTGCACACCCCACACTGGGGATTGAGACGCAACCTGGCATGTGCCTTGAGCGGGAATCCAACAGTGACTTCCTGGTTCTTAGGTCTATGCTCAACCACTGACAGCCATGCCAACTGGGCTCATATGCTTTTTCCTTATCAATATATATTACAATGTGGTTTCAACAAATGAATTTTAAGGGGACACAAACATTCAGTTTCATATGACCCAGGGAAGGATTTCCTAAACACAGCCCCCAAATCATAACTTTTTATAAGAGTCTGGTCACGGTGGCTCAGTGGTTGAGCACCAAACTATTAACCAGGAGGTCACCATTCATTTCCCAGTTGGGGCCAATCCTCAGTTGGGGGCATGCAGGAGGCAGCCAGTCCATGATTCTCTCTCATCATTGATGTTTCTATCTCTCCCTTCCTCTCTGAGATCGTATGTATTTTTAAAAACTTGTAAGATACATTTGATACCGACATTTAATTTTTCACCTGACAAACAATCCCTTAAACAAGAGACTATGGGATATGAAAAACGTACGATGGAGAGTGGGTTTGCACCAGCGTATTAGAAAGATGAAAAGTTATGGAGAGCTGTTGCACAATAACATAAATATACTTAACTCTGCTGTACTATCCAGGTAAAATTAATTTTATGTTGTGTTTCTTACCACCATTAAAATAACAGAAGAGATTACTTTATGACCAATAAACATATGAAAAGATGCTCAACATTTCTAAAAATCAGGGCAGTGAACATTAATTTAAAAAGTAGAGGGAAGGGGGGCAGTGGGTCTTGCCCGGGGTGGGAATGGCTTGCGGAGGGGAAGAGGAGTGGTTACTGGGGAAAAAGAAGACATGTAAAACTTTAGGCAATAAAAAGTAAGAAGAATAGAGAGGCACCATTTTTACTCCCTTCACAAAACTTAGGGTAAATTGAAATTTAAGTGGATCAAGAGTTGGTGAGGAAAATGGTCTTTTCATTTGCTCACACTGTGAGTATAATCAGTATTCTCAGGACAGAGAAAATTTGGCACTAAGGTAGTATCGGGTAAATTTAAAAATACATGAAACCGTGTTGGCCAGTGTGGCTCAGTAGGTGGGGTGTCATCCCTGCACCGAAAGGCCCCAGTTGATTCCTGGTCAGGGCACATGCCTGGGTTTCAGTCTGGATTCCCAGTAGGGGGCATGCTGCAGGCAGCCAATCGATGTTTTGCTCTCACATTAATGTTTCTCTCTCTCTCTCCCTTTCAATTCTTCTCTCTCTAAAAATCAATTAAAAATCTTTTTTTAATTTAAAAAAGATAGGAACCTAATAAAACAGCACAGTTTTAGGCATTTTAAATGATTGAAAATAATTACCTTTAAACTACCTGAAATTTGCTAGTGAAAGTGGGTATAAGAAGGGGTGAATTATGTTTTAAGTAGTGGATGGAACATTATCTGAAATCAGATGGAAAAGTGTAATACCAGATGTGGAAAGGTAGGGCTGTCCCCAGTTTCCTCAACCTCTGAAACTGCAAGATGTAATAAAGATTTATCATTTAAAGCTGCTGGAATTGAGGTATTTTGTTATTAGCAGTATCTAATTATCGCAGAGTCCTTCTGCCATTGATACTGATACATCTCCCCTCAAATCAAACAAGCCACTGGACCTCTTGGGAAAGCACAAGAAAGATAGGGATTTGGTAATGAGAGAGGAATTCAAAGAAACAAAAAGTTTTATGTTATCATGGATGGGAAGGGATGGCTAAAGGAAAGACAGGAAGGGATTGTGAGCTGTGAGAGCAGGATACACAAGGCAAAACATTGAAATAAAACAACTGATGTTCAAATGCCTTACAGAGATGCAGAGTTTGGAGGAGAGGTGGGGGAGGTTGTCTTGGTCCCACACTATGATAGCTTCAAAGTAATCGCAACTGAAAAACAGACCAAGAACAATCTACTCCTCGCTGGTAAAGCGTCAGCTTGTCTCTGGGTTTCCCCTTCTGCCCAATATGCCAGGTACAGACTTTGTTGCCTTAAATGTAACCTTCAATGACCTTCCAAGCTGGTGCCAACCAGGAATGATGCCTTTTTGGGGAAAGAGAATGGTTATGGCGTAAGAATTGCCAGTACAGTTGAGCAGGACTAGCAGCTCTCTGTTGAGTCAGAATTGACAACCCATATATGAGTGGAAGTGTAAAGAACTTGTTAACTATATGCCATAATTAATAAGAGGGGGTATAGCTCAGGGGTAGAGCATTTGACTGCAGATCAAGAGGTCCCTGGTTCAAATCCGGGTGCCCCCTTAGAGAATCCCTTTTTCTCCTTGACCTGAATTGACAAAATCAGTTCTATGCAGGCCATACTCTAGTCCCCTTACAGGAGGATGCTGGCTAGAGCCTATGAAAAGGCACCTTTATATGGCTTTCCCTTTTGATTTAGGATGCAGGTAGGCACTGGGCAGGGCCTTCAAAACCAAGGATAAGACCAAATTTATTGTCAGTACCCTCTTTGAGGGTATGTTTCCTGGGACCAATTTCAGTATCATCCAGAGCGCAGTCAAGAGACAAAAACAAAGCCAGTTTTTTTTTTAAACAGAATTTAATGTAATTGTCAATCAACATACCAATTTCCTGTGGCTTCTGTAACAAAGTACCACAACATGGGTGACATAAACAACACGTTTGTTGTCTCAGAGTTCTGGACACCTGAATCTGAAATCAAGGTGTCAGCCTGGCTGTGCTCTCTCTCTGAAGGCTCTTTAGGTCCCTCCTGACTCTTTCCAGCCTCTGGTGATTGTTGGCAATCCTCAGCCTTCCCGGGCTTGCAGATGCTTCAATCCAGTCTCTGCCTCTGTGTTCCCGGGGCCATCTTCTTTCTAAGTATCTTTCCCCTTAGGACATCAGTCACATTGGATCAAGGGCCCACCCTACTTCATGGTGATCCCATCTTAATAATTCCATCTCTCCAAATGAGGATACATCCCTACACCATGGGAGTGGAATTAAAAGGGGCTATGAATTCAACATATCTTTTGGTGGCACAAAATTCAACCCACAACAACCAGAAATTTGAAGTGAAAGGATAGAAGGGGAAGACTTTCATAGAGGAAGTTTCTGTAGAAGCAGCTACCACTCCAGGGCCAGACTAAACAGAAGAGGACAAACTTGTTAAGTCTTACAAACTTGGGGACTGTCTCTGGGGATCAGGGACTCAGATCTATAAGGTGATGCTGATGTCCCAGAAGAGTCATGATGAACTTGGGCCTATGAGCACTACATTGCACGTGGCAAGCCCTGTTGCTACTGGATGGACAGTGGCTGCCAGGGGACACTGACAGGAATCCAAAACAAGTGCTTCTTTCTGCTCCAATCTTCCATCTCGTTTTTCAGCTCTACTGGCAGGACCAGCCAGGAAGACACCTGGCGAAGGAGAGCCTGGTTTACAGAGGCTCCAACCCAGCATCACAGAGCAGAGCACAGAAAGGTGACTTGGAGCCTAGAGTCTGTCATTTGCGCATCTTCCCCTGCAGTTAAAGGGTTGACTGTATGGAGATTGGGGCCCAGGGAGGGGTCAGCATTGTGCAGAGAGCTCTGATCTATGGCCAGTCATGCGGATTCTCTCTTTGAGGTGCCTCATGCTTGGTCAGGCCATGAGGTATTTTGAGTTTGTTTTCAGATGCTCAGCCTCAAAACTCCTATATAGATGTGTGTGTGGATCCTTCCAGCTGTCAGGGGGTGCTCCCCAGATTACTGCCCTCCTCTAGGGACTGAAGGTGGAGAGGTTGTGGAGCTGTGGGAGAGGGAACCTGTTGCTTCTTCTAATGTGGAGAGGTAAGTTAGCATAAATCAGGTCTGACAACTCAGCCAAGCTATGTGGACGGAGTATCTGGGTGTGGCCACAGAGGGAAAGGGTGTTTATTGGGCCCCACTGGTATGGCAGGGGGTATAGCTCAGGGGTAGAGCATTTGACTGCAGATCAAGAGGTCCCCAGTTCAAATCTGGGTGCCCCCTAGCATTTTAGTCTCAATGGTCATAAAGGAGTTCCAGTTTTCTCTCCTCTTTCTGAATTTGATCTCTAGTCTTCCTGCAAAGGGTGGAGAGACTGAGGAGGCCCTTCCTTCGCAGAGCAGGACAGCTCTGCTCAGACGATGTGTTTATCCCACTGTTCTGATCTTCCCACTCTGCCCTCACCTGGCCCCCTGCTCTCCAATGTGAACTTGATCTCCTGGCTGAGGTTGAGGACTCTGACCTTTGCAAGTAGCCAGAGAGAAGCCTGAGATTACTTACAGAAGTACAATAGTTAGACTGCTGATCCACTTCTCAATAGTTGCAAAGGAAGCCAGAAGGTAGTGTAATGACACCTTCCAGATGTTGAGAGGAAATAACAGTCAGCTCTGAATTCTATCCCAGCTAAACTGTCCTTCAAGAACAGATCAAAGCTGAGTTTACCAGCAACAAATTCTCACTAGAGTAAAATTTAGGGGAGAACCAAGATGGCGGCATAGGTAAGCACCTATTTTGCTGCCCACGCAACAATTCCGAAACTACAACTTAACAACAAAACAAACATCATCCAGAATCACTGGAAAGCTGGCTGAGTGAAAATTCCCCAGATAAAAGTAAAGGTGGGGCGTGGTGACTCAGGAGGAGCAGCGGTGCGCAGCTTTGAGGTTCGGAGCGCGAGCGAGCGGTGCGGGACGGGCGGCCGCAAGCCCGGCTGGTTTTCTCCCACGAGGAAGGCGGAGGCCTCCCACAACACCGACCCCCCAGTTCCAGTTGAGCTCCCAGGTCGGGGAAAGAAAGACCCCGGGTGCGGCTGAGGTCTGTGAGTTTGGGGAACAGCGTAAATTGAAACAGCAGTTCCTGGAGTGTGCAACTGGGCAGAGAACGTGTGACTTGCTCACTTGCTCGGAGACCACCGTTCTGCTTTGTTTTACAACCCTGAGTGAGACTTTGGCTGTGCAGACTCATGGGGAGAGGCAGAGTTGTCAGGCAACGGGGAGACCAGTGGTGGATTTCCATTAACACCCAACACTGAGACCCATGAGCCACATAGCTAAGCTGACGCTACATGCCACGTAGGGCGGAGCTAAGGCTGACACCGCGTGCCCCAAAGACACTGACACTCTGTGCCGCATAGGGCGGAGCTAAGGCTGACGCTGCACCACATAAGGAAGCTGAGCCAATGTCCCTTAGAGGATACTTATCACACACCGCTAAGGGACCAACTCAGGAAAGCAACCACAATGCAGAGAAAATGAAAGAACTCAGCTGTGAAAGAAATGGAGGAAAAAAGACGACTAGACATAGAGTTCAAAACCACAGTAATTAGGTTTATGAAGAGGCTACTAGAAAAGGAACTACAGGGAAATTTATAACACCTACAAGGAAATGAACAACACCTACAAGGATATGAAAAAAGACCAGCTAGAAATTAAGCATACACTGACTGAAACAAAAAATATTATACAAAGAGCTAAAAGCAGTCCAGACAATCGAAAAAACCAAGTCAAAGATTTGAAATACAAAGAAGCAAAATCCAGTCAGCCGGGAAAGCAAGAAGCCAAAAGAGTCCAAAAAATTGAAGATAGTATAAGGGGCCTCTGGGGCAATCTCAAGCATACCAACATCAGAATTACAGGGGTGCCAGAAAAAGAGAGAGAGCAAGATAATGAAAACCTACTAGAAGAAATAGTGACTGAAAACTTCCCCCACCTGGTGAAAGAAATTGACTTGAAAACCCAAGCAGTGCACAGAACCCCAAAATATAGGAATCTAAAGAAGACCACACCAAGACACATCATAATTAAAATGCCAAGAGCAAAAGATAAAGAGAGAATACTAAAAGCAGCGAGAGAAAAACAGTTAGTTACCTATAAGGGAGAACCCATATGATTGTCAGCGATTTCTCAACAGAAACGATGCAGGCCAAACGGGAGTGGCAAGAAATATTCAAAATGATGAATAGCAAGAATCTACAACCAAGATTGCTCTATCCAGCAAAGCTGTCATTCAGAATTGAAGGCCAGATAAAGTACTTCACAGATAAGAAAAAGCTAAAGGAGTTCATCACCGCCAAACCAATACTATATGAAATGCTGAAAGGTATTGTTTAAGAAGAGGAAGAAGAAAAAGCTAAAAATACAAATTATGAACAACAAATACACATCTATCAACAAATGATTCCAAAAATTAAGTGAATTAACAACCTGATGAACAGGATAAAATGGGGAATAGAACAGAATCATGGACACAGAGAGGGAATGGACTGATAATTTTAGGTGAGAAAAAGGATGCGGGAAATACAGCAAGAGATTGGACAAAAATCATGCAACTATGGGAGAGGACAGTGGGGGGGAGGTAAGGGCGGAGAGTGCGATGGGTACTGGGTGGAGGGGAGCTATTGGGGGAAAATGTAATTAATAAACTGAACAATAAAGAAAAAAAGATATAAACCATTAGGATTTTGAGAAAGCTAAAAAAAATAAAAAAAATTTAAACATATACTTCAGAGAAAAGAAAAATGATCCCAGAGGAGAGGTCTAAGATATAAGAAGGAAGCTCGACCAAGGAAACTGTAATATATATCAGTAAATCTAAAAATTATTGATCATAGCCCTGGCCAGTGTGACTCAGTTGGAGTGTTATCCCGTGCACCAAAAGTGGTGAGTTTGATTCATGGTCTGGTCACATATCCAGGTTGTGGGTTTAATCCCTCATATGGGAGGCTATACATCGATGTCTCTCACTCTCTCTCTCTCTCTCTCTCTCTCTCTCTCTTCTCTCAAATCAACTAAAATTATTGACCATATAACACAATATTAATGTCTAATTTATATATATATTTAAAGATAGAACTAAAATACTGGTTAATAATAACATACAGAATGGGGTCATAAGATTTAAAGTGTTTATGTAGTTTGGGAGGTAGTTAAAGATATTGATTAGCTTAGATATTAAAATTTTCATGCAAAAAGTTTTAATGGTATTATTTTAAAGGTTGTGGTTTTGGCACTCTCCTAGGTGTGGATTTAATTTTGTTTACTATGTTTCAGGTTGATTTGGGTCAGTGAATGTAAGGATTGATGTCTTTCATTAGTTGTCAAATAGCCTCAGCTGTTTCTCCTCAGATTCTGTATTGCCTTCATTCTCTCATTTCTTCTCTCTGGACTCCTTTTATTTATTTATTTTTCTTTTTTTTATCTTTATTGTTCAGTTTATTAATTACATTGTTGCCTTTTTTTTCCCCCTATAGTTCCCCTCCACCTGGTAGCCATCCCACCCTTCGCCCTCACCCCCCTCCACTGTCCTCTCCCATAGTTGCATGATTTTTGTCCAGTCTCTTGCTGCACTTCACACACCCCCTTTCTCCCCAAGAGTTGTCAGTCCATTCCCTCTCTATGTCTGTGATTCTGTTACATTCACCAGTTTATCCTGTTCATCAGCTTATTAATTCACTTGATTTTTAGATTCATTTGTTGATAGATGTGTATTTGTTGTTCCTAATTTACAATTTTATCTTTTTCTTCTTCCTCTTCTTAAAGAATATCTTTCAGCATTTCATATAATATTGGTTTGGTGGTGATGAACTCCTTTAGCTTATTCTTATCTGCAAACACTTTATCTGGCCTTCAATTCTGAATGATAGCTTTGCTGGATAGAGTAATCTTGGTTGTAGATTCTTGCGGTTCATCACTTAGAATATTTCTTGCCACTCCCGTTCGGCCTGCATCGTTTCTGTTGAGAAATCCGCTGACAATCATATGGGTGCTCCCTTATAGGTAACCAACTTTCTCTCTTGCTGCTTTCAATATTCTCTCTTTGTCTTTTGCTCTTGGCATTTTAATTATGATGTGCCTTGGTGTGGTCCTCTTAGGGTTCCTATATATTGGGGTTCGGTGTGCTTCTTGGACTAGTTCAATTTCTTTCACCAGGTGTGGGAAGTTTTCAGTCACTATTTCTTCAAATAGGTTTTCATTGTCTTGCTCTCTCTCTTTTTCTGGCACCCCTGTAATTCGGATGTTGGTATGCTTGAGGTTGTCCCAGAGGCCCCTTACACTACCTTCAATTTTTTGGATTCTTTTGGTTTCTTGCTTTTTCAGCTGAGTGGATTTTACCTCTTTGTATTTCAAATCTTTAACTTGGTTCTTGGGGTGCTCTAGAGTACTTTTAGGTCTTTGTATAATATTTTTTATTTCAGTCAGTGTATGCTTAATTTCTGGTTGGTCCTTTTTCATATCCTTGAGAGTCTCCTTTATATCCTTGAGAGTCTCCTTCATTTCCATGTTGGTCTTGATCATTTCCTTGTAGGACTCATTCATTTCCTTTGTGGTCTTGCTTATTTCCTTATAGGCCTCGACCTTTTGTTGGAGCCTCTTGAAAAACCCTATAACCATGATTTTGAATTCCATGTCCAGTCGTTTTTTTCCCTCCATTTCTTTCACATCTGATTTCTTTCCATGTCTCTGCATGGTGGCTGCTTCCCTGTGTTGGTCAATTAGCTTTGTGTGGTAGACTTCCTACTAGGGACAGTGGCTCAGCCTCCCCAGTTACCTGAGGTGGATATGGGTTGCACAGTCTTGTTGAAGTTAAGCTCAGTTAATCGTTGTTAGCACTTGGAGGGGTTGACCTCCAGGCCAATTGTCTGTGAAGCTCAGCTGTGCTCAGGTTGGATGGGCGGAGTCTCCGGGCCAAGCAGACAGCTTTAGCTCTGCCCTCTGCGGCCCCAGGGACTCTGTGCCGGGGGCAATGGCTGCCAGCACCTCTGAGAGAGAGCCGCTGCCGAGCTCCACAGGCTGCCGGCTGCCGGGGAATTCAGACTCTCCCCAAATGAATCTACATTCCCAATGTCTCACCCAGGGTCGTAAAACAAAGCAGACTGACGGTTTTCCGAATGAGAAAGCAAGTCGCAGAGCGCTCTCTGTGCAGTCAGGCAGCCGAGCTGTTCGCGCAAGCTGCCTTCTCCACAAGCCGGGAGACCCTGGCAGCGCCCGAGCTTCGGCATGCCCTCCCACTGTCCAGTTTTTACCCCGTGTGATAGTGGGTTCTCTGGACTTCACCCAGAGCTGGAGATTCAGTCCAGTGGGACATCTTTGTCTCCCCGTTCGAGAAAACTGGCCGGTTTTCAGCCGCCTGCCCTCTCCTCGGCGCGCGCTCCAAACCTCTCTCTGTGTGAATCTTTCAACGCTGTCCGCCGCCGCTCCTCCGAGTCACAGTGTCTTATCTTCACTTTTATTTGTGGAATTTTCACTCGGCGAGCTTTCTGGTGATTCTGGAAGGTGTTTGTTCTTTCATTAAGTTGTAGTATTAAAATTGTTGAGTATGACGGCAAGATAGGTGTTTTACCTATGCCACCATCTTGATTCTCTCCCTCCCTGGACTCCTTTTAAATGTACATTAGATCTTCTCACTTTATCCTTTATATTTATCACTCTCTCTTCTGTTTGCCACAAATTATCTCTCCATTTTTTATAATGGTAAATGGACATTTATTTCCAGTGTTCTAGTTTAACAATTTTCTCTTTGGCTGGATCTATTAATTGAATAGAACACAGATATATTTAATAAGTTTTTAATTTTTGTTGTTGAATTTTAGATAAAAATTTTCTGTTGCTCTATTTTCAAACCTTCTTAGTTACCTTTATTTTATTTTTAAAAAACATATATTTTTATTGATTTCAGAGAGGAAGGGAGAGAAACATCAGTGATGGGAGTGAATCATTTATTGGCTTCCTGCTGAGCACCCCACAGTGGGGATCGAGGCCACAACTGGAGCATATGCTCAGACCGGGAATCAAACTGAGACCTCCTGGTCATAGGTTGATGCTCAACCACTGAGCAACGTCAGGCTGGATTAGTTCCCTTTAATCCTTTCAAGTTTACTACTGAAGTTTTCCAGCCTGGCTTTTAGTTCCTTGAACACAGCAAAACTGTTATTTTACAGTGTGTTTCCAGTAGTTCTAATACTAAAAGTTCCACCTGGCCAGTGTGGGTCAGTGGTTGAGCATTGACCTATGGTGGTTGTCTCTCCCCATTGATGTATCTCTCTCTCTCCCTCTCTCTCTGAAATCAATAGACATATAATAAAAATAAAAAGTTTCCTGTTTAGATCTGTGGACTATTGTTTCTATTGATTTTCATGGATGAATTTTTCTTCCCTGTGTACATAGTGATCTTTGGCTATGTGCTGAACATTTGATTCGAAACTTTATTTTTAGAATTTTAGGCTGAAGATAATATAACCCTTCATTTGTTCTTGTTGTTTTTTCAGTTACCTGTGGATGCTAGCAGTCAAGATACTTCAATATAGCTGAGACCGGTTTGGCTCAGTGGATAGAGCGTCGGACTGCGGACTGAAGGGTCCCGGGTTCGATTCCGGCAAGGCCATGTACCTTGGCTGCGGGCACGTCCCCAGTGGGGGGTGTGCGAGAGGCGGCTGATCGATGTCTCTCTCTCATCGATGTTTCTGACTTTCTATCCCTCTGCCTTCTGCTCTGTAAAAAATCAATAAAAAATATATTTAAAAAAAAAAAGATACTTCAATATAACTTCAACTAAGTTTTTTGGGGCTATTCAGATGACACAAAAACCAGCTACAAATTCTTGTAGTGGCTTATTTCTCTCAGGTCACCCTTACTCCACAGGGTGCTAGCCCAAACAAAGCCAGAGATAGTTTTACCAGAATTCAGGGTCTACTCGAGGGACCCTGAATTCTGACTTCTATCTTCCAAATTCCTGAGAGGCTTCCAAAAGTCCCACCGAGCCTCTCAGCTGCCTCTTCTGGACTGCACACCACACATGGCACAAAGCAGCCTCAGGTGTGGAACTTTAACTTTCTGTCTCCCATCCTTTCCATCTAGTATTTCCTGTCTAACTAGTTAGCTCTTTGATGCTTTTAACGAGACGTTTAAAATATTTTCCCAGCTTATGATTTGTCCTCGTAGGAAATATTGTTTCAAATTACCTGTTCATTAAGGAACATGGAGACTCCTTTGCAGGATTCTTTACACCATTTATATGTCTTCAATATATATTTTAAAAATATATTTTATTGATTTTTTTACAGGAAGGAAGGGAAAGGGATAGAGAGTTAGAAACATGGATGAGAGAGAAACATCTTGCACACCCCCTACTGGGGATGTGCCTGCAACCAATATACATGCCCTTGACTGGTATCGAACCTGTGACCTTTGAGTCCGCTGGCCGACACTCTATCCACTGAGCCAAACCGGTTTTGGCTTCAATATATTTTTTGAATTAAAAAATAATTATATAAAGTAGGGTCTACTTCTAAGCAATTTCACCAAGGAAATACTAACCTAGAATAAAAAAGAAAAAGTGATAGGAGATAAAGGAAGTGGAAGAGAGAGTCAGGTGCTCAAGTCTATGGTAGTGACAGCTCCCCTGAGAAATTTCCAGAAAGAGGACAGAGCCTTTACTTTTTAAAAAAATATATGTTTTTATTTATTCCAGAGGGGGAAGGAGAGATAGAAACATCAATGATTAGGGAACCATTGAATGGCTACTTCCTGCATGCCCCCTACTAGGGTTCGAGCATACAACCTGGGCATATGCCCTGATCTGGAATCAAACCATGACTTCCTGATTCATGGACTGACAGTCAGTCGCTGAGTAACTCTGGCAGGGCTACAGCCTTGACTTTTGACATGGTTATTAAATTCTTATAGTCACCACTGGGAAGTAGGGAGATGTATTTCCATACTTCATAATTGGTAGCAGCAAGAACAAAGGGTCAGCCTTTTTTCTGGAAATTACAGTGAGGTTGAGAAAATGAAGGTATTAATAGAAAGAAAGGGGATTCCCCACACAAGGCATGAAGGACAAGTGTCCCAGTCCTGGTGGTTTGGGCTCACTTCATCAGTCTCTTCAGTTTAATGTGACCACAATAGGTGATCAGGGGAGGACACATGGAGCTGATGCTGATCTAAATTCTAAATTTTTACCACATTTAATAGTCAAATGTGAAAAGAAAAGGCAGAAATGTCGGCACCAACTTCAGTAACTAAATGGGTCAAAGAAAGAGGGGGCACCTGGATTTGAACCAGGGACCTCTTGATCTGCAGTCAAATGCTCTACCACTGAGCTATACCCCCACTTATGTATAACCTTTCATTAGCACTTTTTCACCCATGGCACTGCATGCAGGACACCTGCCTGTCTGCATGTCACTGTTTTTTCTGCACGTCCCAGAACATGGCAAGTCTTCTCACTGTACTCCACTGTCTTGTCTTCGGCGCTCCTCTTCCTCAGGTTGTGATAACGGCACCAGCTTTTACACCTGGAAAGGCCATTTGAGTTTACACTACTGTTTCTACCTAAACCAGCACATACTTATCAGAACAATCATGACCAGTTCCAGGTCCTCAGTGAACCTCACACTTAGTGCAGCGAGAGCCTCGTCCCTATTCTAATGTCTCAAGAGTGTGCTCATTGTTCCACTCATTCATTCAGTCAGTCACTCAACAAACGCAGAGCATGTGGGCTACCAGGTCCTGTCAACCATATTGAGGGCACAGAGACTTAAAACATTGTCCTTGTTCCAGTAGGAGACAAAATTATGAACCAAAGACTTTGCTCAAGAGTGGCAGAAGCCCAAGAAGAGAGCCGGGGGAGCAGGGAGTAAGGTGATCCTACCTGGAGAGTCAGAAAGGGCTTCCTGGGGGAGATGGACAAGGAGGAGTTTGCCAGAAGAAGCTGGGGAGGATTTTGGACCAAGGGAGGAATAAGAACAAAGGGAAAAGTGGGTCAGGTATGTCCAGAGCTCAGAAGGTTTCAGGTGATGTCACACATGTGTGCTCATTGACCCAGGAACCATTTTGGCTTTCTGCTAAGGCAGGAGTGGGACTTGGCCATTGTCCCTGGAAGAAGGCCTATGACACACAGCATGACAAGCCATAACCTCATTTAATTCTCACAACCGCCCTTGTGTTGTCTTATTCTACCACAGGTTTGGCCAGAACAGAACCCAGGCCCAGGGAGCACCAGAGCACAAAAAAGGGCCGTTGAACACAGCAGTCATTATGGGGAGTGAAGGGCCATCCAGGGCCGGGGGCCAATGTGGGTGACAAGAACAATTGTTTGCCTCTTTATTTAGCACGTCACACTAAAAGTGAGTTGAGGAAGGGGGCACCTGGATTTGAACCAGGGACCTCTTGATCTGCAGTCAAATGCTCTACCCCTGAGCTATACCCCCAAGCCTGCTTATGAGCCTTAATTACACCTCTTCAACTGTGTGCCAGACTCCTATTTATGGCCTCCTACAGACCAGCTTATGGGAGCAGGCAGCCTACCCTATGACATCCTGGCTCTCACTGTCATCACTCACTCACTTGTCCACCTCTAAACACCTGCTGACCACCTTCAATGTGCCAGACTCATCCTTCCTGCTTCTATTTTTCTTCTCTGGCTCCACTTTCCTGTGGCATCCAGTTCTGTTTGCCCTCCAGTGGACAGTCATTGCTTTCCCAGCCTAAGAGAGCCCTGGTCCCCTCTGCCCTCTCCTACTAGGGCACTGGGGGGCAGTAAAGTCTGTGTGGATAGAGGAGCAGGTCTGGCCAGGACAGGACACCCTGAGACAGAAAGCCCCTTTCTCACGTTCCACTATCCGCTTCACTCACTCAACCACTTTCATCCACTCAAGTTGATCAACGGGGTGGAGGAAATAGGTGAACCAGCCCAACTCCCTCTCAAGGGGAAAACTGACTTGAGGAGGAAGTAGAACCCTGGTAACTCGCTTGTGAGCCCTAGGTCATGGATAAGACTGCACAGCAGAGGCAGGCAGCTGTGTGAGAGCAGGGAGAATGGGGAGGCAGCCAGCAAGGAGACTGTCCTCTCATCTGAAAGGTTCCTACTAGTGTGGGACACGGGCAAGCCAGCGCGACCCCTCACCTCCACAGAGATGGAAAAGCCAAGAAAGGTACTGAGTGCTCTCAAGCCTTCCCAGGGCCACCTACCCATCTCCGCTCCACACAGAAGCAGTCTCCCAGGATGTCTATGCTGCTCACAGGGCTTTGGGGAAGTAGCTTTTGTCCAGAAATATTGAGGAGGGTCCAAACCCTCATGGGCTGGTTTACTAAGCCTGGAGATGATTTCAAACTTCCTGTGCTCTCCTAAGCCTTGGTTTCCAACATGAATTGGCATCAGAATCCCCAGAGGAATGTGTTAAAACTGAAACCCCAGAACTCACCCAGAACTATTGAAGGAGACCCAGTCTATACCCTCCCTAAAATTCCTGCAGGAGGAGCCGCCGGGAAGTATCCCGTAAATGAAGCAGCCTTGCCCCAAACTATCTGGCCCACTGTTTGCAGGGGAGAGCATGAGCAGCCCTCAGAGCAAGGCCTGACCTGGCTGAGGGAGGAGCAGAGCTCCCCTTGATGCATCTGGAAAGCCCAGAGAGGGTGTGATGCGAGAAAATCGCTGCTCAGTTATTTAAAGTCTGCGAAGACCACAAGGTCGACCCAAGTCCCATGAGGACCTCATGCCTCAAACCCCTGGTGCTCATTTGAACCCCACACATGATCAAACCCGGCTCCGTGGCCAAGCTAAGCTGGAGTTGAGGGGAATCTCCCAGAGATACCTCAGCTAGGCCCTGCCTGCTCCATGTCTCCCTGTGCTGCCACCCCTGCTTAGGGCCTAGCCTTGCTTAGTGACCAAAGGCTCCTTGCATCCCAGGGAAAGAAGCAGCACTCAGACAGAAACTTCCTGCAGGCTCTGGTGCCACATGACACCAGGGCAGGACCGTAAGGAGCAGAGGCCAATTCATAGTCCATCCCCATGAAACCTTGGGCAAGTCATTTAACCTCCCTGCCTTTCATTCCATCACATCTGAAAATGGGGATTGAGGACAGAGGGCTGACTAATGATCTGAAAGTGCTGCCAGCACTCAGACCCACAAGGCTCATTTGATTCAATAAAGAAAGAAAACCAGGGATTTAGGGCCAGTCTGTTACCCAGGGACACGGATGTCTCATGGTTCCCCTCAGGACAAGCTGGCAGAGTTCTTCCTGCCAGTCTTCCAGGTCCTGAGACTCATGGCCATATATTCAGCCATCACAAGCACCTGACTGTGCCCACAGCAACATGAGTTACAGCCATTTCAGGAACTAGTTCAAATCAGCTTCAGTCTTTATTCCCCATACCCAAACAAGAGTGCATTGCTGGTCAAAAGCAAAGCATTTCCATTATGTTTGCTTCAGATAAAAGGCAGGGACCAGTGGCTAAAAGGATGCAAGGTCAGGGCTCCTATGTTCTTGTCCTCTGTCCTAGGTACAGACACATCTGTGATTTTCCTTACCTAAGGCAGTGCTCATCCTCAGAGGTCATTCTGGAGTAATGGGTACAATCGTATCCATTCCACCTGCCACAGAAGATCTTCCTACTGTGTCTCACTTTTCTTCTGACATTAAAAAATACTTTTATTGATTTTATTGAGGGAGAGATAGAAACATTAATGATGAGGGAATCATTGATCCGCTGCCTCCTGCATGCCTCCCACTGGGGTTCCAACCTGCAACAGAGGCATGTGCCAAGACCAGGAATTGAACCATGACCTGGTTCATAGGTCAATGCTCAACCATTGAGCAACACTGGCTGGGCATCTTCTGAAATAAAAACAATGTTATTGGTGGTTTTTTTTTTTTTAGAAGAGATAGAAACATTAATGAGAAACATTGACCACAAGCCTCCTGCACACTCCTTACTAGGAATCAAGCCTGCAAACTGGGGATGTGCCCAGACTGGGAATTGAACCAGCACCTCTTGGTGCATGGGTCCATGTTCAACCACTGAACCCCACAAGCTGGGCTCTTCTGACATTTTTAAAGCACTTTGAAGTCAACTGGTGCCTGACATTAGGAGCCAAGAGGCCAGGCTTTGCAGCTATGGGCCCTCCCTCTGCTGAGTCTAAGGCGCCTGTTGAATCCAAGCAGGACCCTCCGCCTCCACCTGGTTCCTGTTCCTGGGAGAGCCTCTCTCTTGCTGCCAGGGGCAGGGGCAGCCGCAGGACCCAGAAGTTCCTGTTCCTCATCAGGTTCTCCATGTTCTTCAGCTGCCTCTGCAGTAGCAGAGCCCCTAGCACAGCCCATTTGCCATATAGTTGGTTCCTAAACTTAAAGGTCCTTTTTTCAAATTGAATTTATTGGGGTGACATTGGTTAATAAAATCATATAGGCTTCAGGTGTTTAATTCTATACAAGGTTGTTTTCTTAAAGTCGGCCAGCTTCTCTTTTCTTCAGCTGACCCTGTCCATCCATCCTTCTAAGCTCTTTAGTCAGACTGCCTGGGAATTCTCTCCATGGGCTGAATGGCAGCCAAGATGACCAGAAGGGAGGTCTCTGCAGATTGGATTTGAGCCTCCCCATATGCCATTCCTGTATCAGACATAAGGAGGTGAGTCAGCCACCAGGAGAGGAGTCCAGAGCCATTTCCAGCTACAGGAAGGTCAGGACGCTCTCGAATAGGGGGAAACTTCTTCCAGGCACCCAAAGGCCTCATTGGTCAGACCCCCAAACAGAGCCCACCTGGAAGACTGTCAAAGACAGCAGATGATGGACCCCGCAGGGCCCCCATGGGAAGAATCTTGAACCAAGACCCAGGAACAATACAAGATGAACAAAGCATTACCAAAATAAATGAAGAGTGTAAAGGATTTGAATACCAGCTGTACCACATGCAGTGATTTGAGCTTAGTCAATTACTTAACAAACTACTTCACCCAGGACACAGCCCAGCAGGAGACAGGTGAGAGACCAGAGTCCTGAAAGCCTCCCAAGGCACCAATGCACACCAACTGCTATTTCAGTCTGTGAGTGTTCTAGAGACCCCCCCCCCCCCCCCCACACACACACACAGCGTGCTGTGGGAAACTTGGCAGGTGTGAGCGGCGGCAGAGTCCCTGGGCTAATGCAGAGCGGCCCACCCAGAAACTGCCCTGCATGGCCGCTGTCTACCAGAAAACAGGAACCAGGTCATGTGCACGCACTCAATTAGTCCAATGAATTTATTGACTCTAGACCGAGGCAAGGAACTGCCACCATCAGTTCTTCAGGGCCTTTAACACCAGCACCCCACTTTTCTTTGTTTTACAAATGAGGAAGCCAAGACCCAGAGCTGGGAGTGAGCGTAGGGCCACACCAGGCTCCAGCCTCTGGAGCCCTGAGGTCCAATCTGCTCCTGCAACACACAGGCTCCCTTGACTCATTTTGGAGACACGAACTTTCTTTGAACACCTATTGGGTGTCAGAACTCACAAGGCCTTGCTAGGGGCCCAGCACATTTACTGCTTTGGAAAAAGAAAAGGGGACATCAGTGTCTTCCAATTTCTCATGTTTGGCTTCTAGATGCCCTGTATTGACACAGGGCATTTAGCTAGCAAAACAGGCCTAGGACCTCTTAGCCCCGAGGCATCCCAGGAAACACCTGAGACCAGCTCTTGCAGCTGAGGGTTAAGATCGGGGCAGCTACACTTGCACCATATCCTGTAGGAACACTTGCTGACATCCTTTGCCCAGACTTGTGGGGTCTCTGGAGAGGACTGAGGGGGGGTACGAGAATAGATAAACAGAGGCACCTCTTTTCCCCAAGCCCAGGGGAGCTTGGCTAAGCTGTCACTGACTTGTATACTCACTCGTGCCCCAGAGATGATGGCAATGTTACCATCTGCCCAAACTCTGTTCATGCACAGTCAGAGAGGACACAGCCAGGGACCCAAGCACCTGGATGCAGTCCTCTTCACATAGTGCCAGACAAAACAATCGGAACAGCTGAGGACCCATCACCCAAGCTTCAAAACCACCCAACCTGAGGGCTGGTCTACAGTGGTATGATTTAAGAGGCACACGACTTCTCTGTGAGGCCGGATGCTATTGCCTGAACGTTCAGTTTGACTCTCTGCTTTGGTAAGAGTTTGTTTCACTGAAATACAAAGCGCTCCTGGGGAATATAACCCAATGAAAAAGCCACCCCACCCTGCACCCACCTGACCTTCCACTCACTTCACAAAAATAAAGGCTCTTCCTGACGGATTCTGAGAGAATGGGCTGGAGATCAACAGAGAGAAGCGGTCCCAAACTTGAAAGGAAGGAAGAAATCAGGCTTCCTATTTGGTTGCCTCTTAACCTATTATGACCCTGACCACTCTAAGGTGAGGTAGGATGCACTGGGGTAAATGAGGAACACGGGGCTGGAGGTGGTGAACAAACTTATCCAGATCTCCTGGTCTAACTCTGCAGAAGGACCTCTTTCATGGAGACAGCCCCCTCCTTTAACATGACAAACCACCCAGTTGGCAGACCAGCCTCACCCAAACCTGGACCTTTTGCTCAGAAAGAGCTCCTGGGCTTGCTTCCTGAGGCACCCCCCTGTGGCGACCTATAGGCATGGAGCATGTGCACCCTTGAACACTGAGACCATGGGGAAGTAATCTACTCTGGGCTTCAGTTTCCACTTCTCTATGATAACCAAAGTCAATCAACCCCCACTACAGGAAGGCCTAGGAACAACGGGAATCACTCTGGGCCAAGGCACACACACTTGGGAAGACACCTGGTTTCCAGGGCAGCAACCAAGGCATACCATCAACACCCAGGCTAGTCTGGACCGCGCTCTATGGTCCCCACAGAGAGGCAGGTGGCAGAACAGTCCTGCCCCCCAGAGGCTCGTGGTCCCCTTGGCAACCACACACAACTCTGACAAAAGCACCAGAAAAGCTTCATAAGGAGAAAAAGAAGTCTCAAAGTAAAGCAGGAAAGCCTAAACTCCAGTGCCTGTCCACCCGCTGTTTCTCATGTGCAGCAGGCCCCCCGTCCTCTGTGTACAACCAACATCTCAGGACCTCAATGTTTCCATGAGGAACCGTGATCCCTGTTCCACTTGCCTGTCCATGGAATCCGCAAAGGCCCCCACCCAAAACGTGGCACCCCTAAGTCTTATGGGTCCTTTATAAGTCAGGAATGTAGACTAGGCAGCGAAGAGTGACAAACCGAGGAAACAGGAAATGGAGGCAACTGTCGTCCTCATACACTGTCACCAAGAAGGCTGCTGCTTCCCAATTGAATAAGAAAAAGTTCTCTCCAAAGCCATCCCAGAACTAGGAACCAGCGTCAGGCCCAACAGGAGGAGAGAAGGTCCTGCCGGAGCCGGGGCTCCTGCCCAGTCAGCCCTCCTCCGAGTGTCCGGGCCGGGGCCGGGGCGGGCTCCCCGGGCAGGCGGAGGGCGAGGCGCAGTGCGGCATGGCCTGGCCCCGCGCATGGGTCTGCATGTGGATGGTCAGGTGGTGGTTCCGGTTGAAGGCCCGGCCGCACTGCGGGCACTGGTAGGGCCGCTCCCCAGTGTGGATGCGCTGGTGCCGGAAGAGGTCCGAGGGCCTGCGGAAGGCCTTGCCGCAGTACGGGCAGGCCGGCCAGCCCTGGCTGTTGCCGGTGTGCAGCCGCTGGTGCAGCAGCAGGCTCTTGCGCCGCGGGAAGCAGCGCAGGCACTCGCTGCAGTGGTACACCTTGGCCGTTGGCCTCCGCCCCACGAAGGACCGGCCTGCCAGGGCGCGGCGGCCCTGGGGCTCCTCGGGGAGCCAGCGGATGACGGGCCCGGACACCACCACCTCCCCAGGCTCCAGCGCGGAGTGGGCCTCCCCCCACCCGGTGGGCGAGCTGGCCCGGGCCTGGCGCTGCTGCTCCTCCACGTGGGTCCGCTGGTGAATGGTCAGGTTAATCTTCAAGCGGAAGCTCTGCCCGCACTCTGGACAGGGGAAGGTCCGCTCTCGCCGGCGAGGGAGGATGCGGGGCACCTCCCCCACCGCCCCTGCGGGCCGAGGCCGAGGGTCCCCTGCTCGCACCCTGAGCACTCCCTGGGCATGAAGCTGGTGGGGACCCCCAATCCTGCTCTTGGGCCCCTTGGGGACTGTACTCTGGGTCTGGCCGGGGGGCTTCCCCGGAAAGAGCTGCTCCGGCATCATCTCGTCTTCAGACTGTGCTTCCGTCTTGATGACCAGACCAGCAGCACCACCTGCCGAAAGGAATCTCCGTTGATATCGTGTGGACCACACCCCACCCCTGCCCCAGTCTGGCCCTCCTGGCACAGCTCACAGGCACCCACCCGCCTCCTGCCTTCACTGAACTCTCCTGCAGGATTCACCACAGGGAACAGGGGACCTTCTCGCTCAGCCCCACCCTCGGGGCCTGCCTCCTTATGCCACCCAGTTTGTTGGTCACTTGGCCTATGACTGCAGGCCAAGCTAGAATGTCGGCAGAGAGGAGACAACGCTGCAAAATCAGGGAGTCAGGAGGTCAGACCAGCGAGAGACATATAGGTGGGGAAATGAAGAGGAGACAAAGACAGACAGAGACCCTGAACCCTGAGATTTGCTGGCCATGCAGGACCCGCAGGAGTTCTAATGACTTTAGTCTCAATCCTTGAGAGACAATTAGCCTTATGGGCCCTGACTACCTCCTTACTAGGTCAGAGGCCTCAGGGTGGGAGGTTCTGTATGCCTTAGCCACACTGAGAGCTACTCATCCACACTGAGCGCCTGTGATCTCGGTGACACACAGGTCACAGGCAGGAGGCACGAGGATCTGGGCTTCCCGATGGGGCCTCAGTGTGGGTCACACATCTGACTCTAAGACAGGACTTAGGCAAAAGAGCTTCTAGGACAGCAGTGAAAGCGTGGGTCTGGGGCAGCAGGTCCCAGGGGTCCCTAATGTTGGTAAGGAGGGTCCTGGCTACTAGACCCTGCCTGGAACACTGCGTCCTTCAAAGCCTCCTATTGCTGTTCACCTCTGGTCTGCTCTGCAGGCAACCCACCACTCTCTTCTCTAATCTCCCCCAGCCCCTGATTGCCTCAGCTGCTGGACTACAAGGTCTGCTCAGAGGGTGACCATAAACCCTGACCTCTGCACATCACAATGAAATTCTTCAGCTTCATTTCATTTCATTCCTTTATAAGCAACTTCCCAGGTCTAGGACCAGAGAAATTTCTATTCTTGCTGAAGCTTGAACTTAAACCACAAGCCGGGAGGCCAGGGCACTCAGGAGCCCTTTCATGGTGGAGCTCCAGGCACAGCACCCGATGGCAAGCCCTTAGGTCTTCTGCTCCCTGAAGCTCCCCCAAAACCCTCACAAATATCTTAGGACAGAATTTTACTTCTGTTAGAAATAACCCACTGGTATTAATTTAGTCCTACCACTACAGAACCATTGAATCCATAAGAATCATTTAAACTTTGGGGTAAAATGGTGTTGCATTTAATGGGCTACCATGGTATCCCTGAACTTAGGGATGAGTGAAGGCCAAAAGCCCCAGATCCCTTCATGTGAGCCCCTCTGTAGCTTGGTCCCACCAGGTCACAACTCCACGGTGGATCCAAATCTCACCTTTGCCATCCACTGAAGCAGATACCAGGATGGCATCAGGGGAGAGTTGGATTCCTTTCTATGGGACAGAAAACCTGCCCCAAGGCCAGAATAGGCAATAATCGCTTTCTTTTTCTTGTTTACCGCAGTGTCGGTCAGTTTACAAAAACTACATAGATTCTAAATGGGAACTAAATTTAACTCGCACACAAGCTGTAAGATACTGGGCCACTCCCGACCACAAACCTGCCGACACACAGCTTGTTTCCAAGCAGCACTTTCCAGTCAGGCTGGGCCACAGTGAGGGAAGACCAGACCACAGAGGCTCTGGGTCCCCAGAGCCCCAGGGATGTAAAACCTGAGGGATGAAGGGACCCTCAGGAGGAAACTTAGCAGGTCCCATCATGCTAACCCCCAGCCCACTCCCAAAGGGGCTCTGAGCTCCTCTGAGCTCTGAGTGGCCACAGGGCTTTCTCCCCTCACTCACCTAGCCCCATGCTGGGCAAGATGTCCCTAGGAAGGGAGACTGGGGACTCCCCATCTGAAGAATCTTCCTCCTGTTTAATTGCAGACAAAATGCTGGTACTGGCTGGGGGCCCTGTGGGAGAGAATCTTGTGAGGGTCTCTCCTGACACTGGGCTCCTGCAGGGTGACACAGCCATTTCCCAGCAGGCCCTGGTTATGCTCCAGCACCTGCCAGCAAGAGGGGCCCCATGCCCCCCAGTGCCAACAACTGGTCCCTTGGCATCCGAGTGTCACTCTGATGGGCCTCTAAAGGACAGAGGGGTTGGGGAGACTCCTGGGGCAAAGTGCCAGGTCTGCAACAGACAGGGACCATGAGAGGGTCCTCTCTCTCCTTACACAGTCAGTGGCTGGGAAGGAGGGGAACAGGGGAGGGAGGGGAGGCCATATTCAACCTCAGGGAGGCCATATTCAGTGCAGGAGATGCACAGAAGTAACTGGAGAGAAAGAACCTCGAGTCTGACAAGCCAGGCCAGCAGGAAGGAGGAGGCACAGAGAAAGCCTAGGTAGCAAAGCGCAGTCTGAAAATGGCTCTGAATTATCTGTCAGGTGCTAAAATAAGGCCTTCATTTTGGGGAAAGGATGACAGGAGTTTCCTTTAAAAGAAGCAGGCAAAGAACATTGGAAAGGGTGACTAAAGCCACAGAGCTCCTCACAGGCCTTCAGAAAGATGATAGGTACTGACGAGCACACAGGCTGGCCCCAGGCTAGGTGTATGACACATACCTCCCCTTAATGAACCCCCTGTACGCAGCCTATCATCTGCCCTCTTGTGCCTTTTCCCTCACTCCAGACAGACCAGTGTGTCTAGCCCCCAACACACCTGAGGAATGCACACCTTTGCTCAGACTGTTTTCTCCTGCTCAAATGCCGTTCCCAGCAAAACTGACTTCCTCTATGGCTCATCTCAATGACACCTTTTCTAGGAAGCCTGTCCCACTCAGCCCAGGTGGTCCCAGCCATTCCCCCACCCCCTTCTCAGCACCACTGGCTGGCACTGCCCTGACAGCGCTCACTCACCCGTGCTTGTTCCAGGTGCAGTTACTCTTGCTCCTGAGTCTCTCTGGTGCTCGGGGGTCTGCCTTTCATTTGGACCCTCCTGGTCAGACCTGACTGGGCTGGGAATGTGCTCCGGAACTGGAGGGAGAGTGGGGATACGCTAATCAGTGACACCGAGAACAACACAGAGTTCCCCCAGGTAGCCAGAGCCTCTGGGAACTGGGACATCAGCTCAAACACAGGATATGATCATTAAGTGGACTTCACTGATCATCTAGTGACTACATTCCAGGCCAGCAGTCACCAACCGGTGGTCCGTGGACCAAGCTTCCATATGTGAGAGAAGGAAATGGTAGCACGGTAACTTACTGATAGTACCAGGCAGGTCACACAACAGAACCACAGATCTGGCTTTTTCAGGACTCCTGGCTCAGAACACTACAACCATGGTTCTCAACTCCAAGTCCTCTACCAGGCTGGCATATAAAGATTCCCTAGGGAGCCCCCCAAGATTCTCGTCAGCAGATCTGGGTGGACCTAGGAAGTTTATATTTTTTAAAAGCTTCCTAAGGCAAAAAAGATGAACAAATATTTCACAGAAGTTAAATGACCTATAAAGAAATAAAAGGATATGTAACCACACTTGTAATGAGAGTACCATCAAAGCCACACTGTTACCAAAGCCAGACAGACACTTCAAGAAAACTACATACCCATATCTCTTATGAACATTGATGCAAAAATCCTCAACAACAAAGCAGCAAAACAAAATCAGCAGCATATTAAAAGGATTAAACATCATGACCAAATGGAGTTTGTTCCCGGAATACAAGGATGGTTCAACATGTGAAACTAAATCAATGGATTACATCTTATTAACAGAATGAAGGGGGGGAAAGCCCCAAGATGATCTCAGTTGATGCAGAAAAAGCATCTGACAAAATTAAATACCTTTACCTAACAAAAACAGATGGAAACTACCTCAACATAACAAAAGCCATACATTAAAAACCTGTAGTGAACATCATATCTAATGGTGAAAAACGAAAGCTTTTCCTCAAAAAAGCTTTATTCAACAAAGGGATGGAAGTTCTAGCCAAAGCAATTAGGCAAGAAAAAGAAATAAAAGGCATTTAAATTGGAAAGGAAAAAATTATTTGTTCACAGATGATAAGAAAACATATATATATATATATATATATATATATATATATGTAACCGTAAAAATTTCACACAAAAATTTTTAAAACTAATCAATACATGCTGCAAGTTAGGAAAATAAAATGAAACATGAAAAGATCAGTTACATTTCTATACACTAATAATGAACAATTTGAAAAGGAAATTACAAAAACAAGTCCATTTATAATCATATTAAAAATACCTTAGGAATAACTTAACAAAGGAAGTGAGAGACTTTTACAATAAAAACTAGGAAACATTGCTGAAAGAAATTACATTAGTCCCCCTATCCATGTGGGATATATCCAAGACCCCCAGTGGATTCCTGAAACCACAGGTAGTACTGAACTCTCTATAGTCAGTTTTTCTCTATATACGCATATCTATGATAAAGTTTAATATGTAAATTAGGCATAGTAAGAGATTAACAACAATAACTATAATAAAATAGAATAATTATAACAATATACTATAATAAAAGTTATGTCAATGGCTTTGGGGCATTATTAAGTAAAATAGGGTTATTTAAACACAGTGCTGTGATACCTTGACGGTCGATCTGATAACCAAGACGGCTACTAATCGGGTGGGAAACATATACAGTGTGGACACGCTGGACAGAGGGATGATTTCCATCCTGGGCAGGATGCAGCAAGACAGCGCGAGATTTCATTACACTACTCAGACTGGCACGTAATTTAAAACTCAAGAATTGTTTACTTCTGAAATTTTCCATTTAATATTTTCGGATCATGGTTGACTGCAGGTAACTAAAACCATGGAAAACAAAACAGTGGATTAAGGGGGGATTACTGTAAATACATAAATAAGTGGAAACACATCCCATGTTCATGGATTGGAAGATTTATTACTAAGATGTCAATACCACCCTCAGCAATCTACAGATTTAATGTAATTCTTATTAAAATCCCAATGGCTTGTTTTGTTGTTGTTGCAGAAATAGAAAAATCCATCCTAAAATTCGTATGGAATCTCAGGAACCCCAAATATCCAAAACAATCTTGAAAAAGAAGAACAAAATTGAATAACTTTCTGATTTAAAGATTTACTGCAAAGCTGCAGCAATCAAAATATTGTGGTACTGGCATAAACAGATTAAATAGAATAGAGAACCAAGAAATAAATCCTCACATATCTGGTCAAATGATATTTGAGAAGGGTGCCAAGACCACTTAATGGTGAAAGAGCAATCTTTCAACAAATGCGGCTGGGAAAACTAAATATCCACATGCAAAAGAATGAAGTTGGACCCTTATCGTAACACCATGTATAAAAATTAACTGAAATGGATCAAAGCCTAAATGCAAAACATAAAACATAAAACTCAGGACAAAAGCTTCATGACACTGGATTTGACAATGATTTCCTGGATATGACATTAAAGGCACAGGCCACAAAAGAAACATTAGACAGCAACAAGACACATTCATTATAAAGCCATTATAGTAAGTTTGGGAGTCATAGCAGATCTATCTAATACACAGACAAAATGGGGAGACAAAGAAAAATGCCTCAAATGAAAGAACAAGAGAAATAATTAAATGAAATTGAAGCAACCAAAATATCAGATACAGAGTTTAAAACAATGGTTATAAGGATGCTCAAGGACCTTAGAAGAAGCATGGATAATCTCAATGAGAACTTAAAGAAATAGTGACCATTAAAAAGGACACAGAATCCATTAAAAAAAAAAGAAACAATATACAAACTAGACTTTGGGGAAAAAATTTTAAATTTGTGCATCAAAGGCACTATCAACATAATTAAGAAATTCACAGAATGGAAGGAAATATTCATCTATCATATAAGGGATTAATATACAGAGTATATAAAGCCGAGACTAGTTTGGCTCAGTGGACAGAGCGTTGGCCTGCAGACTGAAAGGTTCTGGGTTTGATTCCGGTCAAGGGCATGTACCTGGGCTGTGGGCAGATCTCCAGTAGGGGGTGTGCAAGAGGCAGCTGATCGATGTTTCTCTCTCACCGATGTTTCTGACTTTCTATCCCTCTCCCTTCCTCTCTGTAAAAAAATCAATAAAATATATTTAAAAAATATATATATATACATATACATATACATATATATATATATATATATACACAGAGTATATAGAGAATTCCTAAAACTCAACAACAAAGAAACAACCTGACTCAAAAATGGCAAAGGACTTGAATAGACATTTCTCCAAAGGGAATATTTCAATAAGTCAATGAGAATGGTCAATAAGACATGAAAAGTTTCTCAACATCACTGTCAGGGAAATGCAAATCAAAACTATAATGAGATACTACTTCACACTCATTACGATGTCTACTATTAAAAAAAACAACAGAAAATAACAGTACAGCCATTGTGGAAAACTGTATGGTGACTCCTCAAAAAATTAAAACTAGAACTACCACATCATCCACCAATTCCATTTCCGAGTTTATACCTAAAAAAACTGAAGGCAGAATCCTGACATATTTGTACATACATGAACATAGCAGCAGTATTCATAAGAGCTAAAACATGGAAGTAACCCAAGCGTCCATCAATAGATTAAGAGATAAACAAAATGTGGTCTATCCATGCAATAGAATATTACTCTACCTCAAAAAAGAAGAAATTGCCCTAGCCAGTTTGGCTCTACGTCGGCCTAAGGACTGAAGGGTTCTGAGTTTGATTTTAGTCAAGGGCATGTCCTTAGGTTGCAAGCTCAATCCAGACCAGACTCCCAGCCCTGGTTGGGGTGAGTGTAAGAGGCAACCAATCGATGTGTCTCTCTCTCACCTCAATGTTTCTCTCTCTCTCCATTTCTCTCCCTCCCTTCCAATACCTCTAAAAATCAATGGAAAAATAACCTCAGGTAAGGATTATCAAAATATAAAAAAGTAAAAAGAAATTCTAGCACAGGCTACAACATGAATGAACCCGTAGGACATTATACTAAATAAAATAAGCTAGTCATAAGTAGACAAATATTGTATGAATCTATTTATATGAGGTACTCAGGAGTAATCAAAATCATAGAACTGTGAGTGCCAGGGGCTGAGAAAGGGGCAGAAAGAGCAGTTACCATTTAACGATATAGAATGTTTTTTAGCTTGTGTGCCACAAGAACTTTTAGAACATGCAATACCTGACAATTTAACTCTTTCCTTATATTGTCAAATAAGCAAATGACAACTTGCCCTGGCCCAGTGGTCGGCAAACTCATTAGTCAACAGAGCCAAATATCAACAGTACAATGATTGAAATTTCTTTTGAGAACCAAATTTTTTAAACTTAAACTTCTTCTAACGCCACTTCTTCAAAATAGACTCACCCAGGCCGTGGTAGTTTGAGGAAGAGCCACACTCAAGGGGCCAAAGAGCTGCATGTGGCTCGAGAGCTGCGGTTTGCCAACCACTGCCCTAGCCGGTTTGGCTCAGTGGATAGAGCATCAGCCTTTGGACTGACGGGTCCGGGTTTGATTCTGGTCAAGGGCATGGACCTCGGCTGCAGGCTCCTGGCCTTGGTAAGGAGCATTTGGGAGGCAACCAATCAATGTGTTTTTCTCACATCGGTGTTTCTCTGTTTCTCCTCTCCCTTCCACTCTTCCCAAAAAATCAATGGAAAAAATTTCCTCAGGTGAGGATTAAAAAACCCAAAAAAGACAACTACCCACACAATAGCTCTTGATGTGAATGAATCAAAATTATACCTATTTTTTTATCAGGCCAGCAAAAAATATATTTTTTGGTATGCCATAGAACTTTAGTAATTAGTTTATGTGTGCCATGAGATGAAAAAGGATGAAAATCGCTGGTATCAAGTTTTAGTTTTACAAGATGAAGAGTTCTGGAGATGGATGGTGGTGAAGTTGCAAACATTATGAATGTATTTAATGTCTCTGAACTGCATACATAAAAACAGATAAGATGGTAAATTTTATGTTATGTGTATCTGACCACAATAGGAAAAAGGAAAGTATCGATACTCAGCATAACATGGATGAACCTTGAAAACATGCTAAGTGAAAGAAGCCAGAGACAGGTATTTTGGTTATGTTTTGGGGAGAGAAAGAGATGGATACAGCAAATGTGGCAAACTCTTGATCACTGGTGAATTTGGGGGATGATCATCTGGAGGGTCACTGTACTATTCTCTCTATTTTCACTTACTTTTTAAAATTTTATTTTTAAAAAGCTCCCAGAAGATTCTGATATGCAGTCAACTTTGGAACCACTGTCCTGTATACACCAGCTGTGGGGATGAAATCAGACCCAGGCTCCTGCGAGAGGATCCATTTCCACAAAGGAAAGCCAGTACAGTTCAGGCCTCACAGCTGGAGGTTACACAGTTGGGAACTAGGACATGGTGGCAATAATGCTGCTGCTACTAGTAGTACTGCTAGTAGCAAGTTCCTATTTGCCATAAAATGTTTGGCTTTGCAAAGCCTGCCATCACTTTAGTCCCCACAACTGTCAGGTAAGGCGAGTACCACTGTCCTCTTGCACAGACAGAAATCGTATGGCTCTTAAGGCAAAATCCCTGTACCCACCCGATTGGCTGGCCTGAGACAGAGCACGCCCCACTTTGAGTCATGGGCCTGTGTTCCCTCCGGCCTCACAGCAGGTCTGAGAAGCCTAGGAGAGCAGGGACACGGGTCATTTTGCCCTCACCATCTTGCTCCTACTCACCAGCGTCCGGCCTGCCTGGGCAAGCTGCCTCTCTTTCTTCCCCCTCCTCCTGGCCCCACAGGCCTTCAGGACAAGGCTCCTCTCCCCTCTCTATCCGAGTGAGGATGTCTGGTTTGGAGATGGCATAGTCTGGAATGGAGTGAGAAAGGGGGGTCAGGACACCTGCCATCCGGCCCACTACACAGAGGCAGAGAGCCCAGGGGAACAGAAGCCAAAGCAAAGACACAGAGGCCCAGATGCTATGACTCGGCCTTACCCAGGGAGACCAGCATCTCGTAGTTGCCCCTCATCACGTGCTTGTACAGATTCTTCTGCCAGGGATCCAGCTTGCCCCACTCCAGCTCAGAAAAATACACAGCCACATCATCAAAGGTCACGGGCACCTAGAATCACAGTTGTCACGAACGCTCACCCACACTTACAGGTACAGCCCCTCGGGTGCCCTGTCCCACCCCAGGTGCCCAGGTTACCTTGGGGGCTTCCCCCTTACTGCCCGGCGGCAGCCGCAGGATCCAGAAGTTTCTGTTCCTCAGCAGGTTCTCCATGTTCTCCAGCCGCCTCTGCAGCAGCCCGTACTCCTGCAGCAGGGTCCCCAGCACGGCCCACTTGCCCTCCAGCTGGTTCCCGAACTCCAAGGTCGTCTTCTCAAAGTCAGCCAGCTTCTTCTCCGCTGTCCCCGCCCGTCCCTCCAGAGTCAGCAAGCGGGCCAGACAGGAGTCCACTTTCTTCTCCAAGGCCTGAATAGCAGCCACCACTGTCCACAGCGTGATCTCCGTGGAGTAGAGGTATGAGTTCTTCTCAGCAGCCGGCTGGGATGAAGAATTAGCTGTCGAAGGCCTTTCATCCCCTGTTTGCTTGTCCCTCTCTGGCGCCTGTACATCACAAGAGAAAGGAGAAATGTTATCAGAACTATACAACCAAAATGTCCACTTCAAAAAGAAACCTCAGAATGGCACCTGCCCTGGTAAAGCCCACCTGGGGTCCTGAAGGCCAGTCAGGTAGCCGTGGCAGGGTGGGCACGGGAGGCCATCCGCTACAAGACCAGGACAAGAGACACTGGCTGGACCAAGGTATTAGCAAGTGAGAAACAGAAGGGAACAAAAAGGCCAGAGAAAGAAGTATCTGTGGTCTCAGACAGGAGACCGCTACCTGTCTTGGTCTCTTCCTCTGAAAATGAAGAGCAGGCTTTGAATGAGGTACAGAGAACATGAGCTCTGCACTCAGCCAGCCTGGGTGCAACTGGCAACTCCAGCTGGCTGACGGTGAGCAAGGGTCCTTAAGCACCTTTCAATGTCCCTTCATATCTAGAAAATGAAGCTAATAACAGTACCTACATGACATGATTATGAGAATTAATGACACAATTTGGTAAAAAGCACTCAGCACAATGTCTAGCCTGTGCTTCTCAATAAATGTGAGCCCTATGTTGATTCAGCTAAGATGACCGTGAGGAGAATGCTGAGGACATGGCGGCTCTGGCTCAGGAAGGCGGGATGACCAGTGCAGACAGCTCTGGTTCACCTTTCATTCCAGGTCCTTGAGTGCCTGGAAAAGAGCTTCGGAAGCGCCTCAGCTTACGTGGGTGCCTGAAGACAAGCCTCCCTGAGCATGCACAATGGCCTCAGGCCCAGTTCATCTTGCTAAAAGCCTTGTTGGAATGACAAAAACATATCGCCCCTCCATCTCAGTCAAATCACTATCAAGTCTACTTTACTCTCTGACTTCTGAAATAATCTCAAATCCATCCTCTTTTCTCCTCCTCCACTCCATCACTAGTCCAAACCCCCTCACCTGTGGCCCAATTCATTTCCCCACCTCCTCCCCCACCACAGTATTCTTCTCAGCTCCCCAGTATACTTAGAATAAAATCTAAACTTTTAAAAATATATATATTATTTTTTTCTGATTTTGGAGAAGAGAGAGGGAGAAAGAGATAGAAACATCAATGATGATAATCATTGACTGACTGCCTCCTACACGGGTCCTACTGGGGATTGAGCCCTCAACCCAGGCGTGTGTCTTTGATCGGAATGGACCCTCCAGTCCGCAGGCCAAAGCTCTATCCACTGAGCCAAACTGGCTATCGCAAAACCTAAACTTCTTAGCAGACTGCAGTCCACCTCCCTGACCTGTCTCCTCTTGGGCGCGGACTGCTCTCCAGCCGCCTTTGCGTGAACTCTCCTCCTGGCGTCCTCTCATACAAACCTCCACAGAGACATCACCCCCTGGGACCTTCACCGACCCACACATCTAAAACAGTGCTCTGTTAGTCCCTTCCTTCATAGCACCAACCCATGACAACGCTGTGTGTCTGCCTGGATTATGGTTTCCCCACAAGGACATAAGCTCCTTCAGTGTAGGTGCTAATTTAATTCACTGTTGTATCCCCAGCTTCTAAGAGTGTCTCACTCACACGAAGTGCTCAATCAATACCTACTGAATAAATGAGTGACTATACAATCCAACAATACATTCACTCAGTGACAATTACAGAACACCTGCCATCATTAATGGGATATTCGGGGAAACCATCATCGTCTTACTAATTAGAAAGGTGTGGACAAGTAACCCGAAAGGCTGGTCAACCTTGAAACACTGAAAGGTCAGAGCCAACCACTCCCTATCTAATTGAGACAATGGTAGCTGAAGCAACTTCCCCACCAAATAATCATGTCAATCCTTACTGATAAAATAATCTGCTTGTTGCCTGCCTAAGGGCAATGGGTGTACCCAAACCTGAATAAAAGGAATGGCAAGGCCAAAACAAAGCTTAGTCCTCTCTTGGGCTTCCTTCCGCCTGACCCCCATTTCCCAAATTAATGCTTTTCTAGTCTCTTCATTTGTGTGTGGCTTCTCCAGAACCCGAACCCTAAACCATGCAGGACATGAAAGGGGTTCCCACAGGGATGCAGAAAGAAATCCTGGCTCTTTCTTCCTTCTCCAGGAGAAAAATTCTGTATAGAAATACAAGAGTGGCTGGGGGGGGAGGAACCAAGATGGCGGCATAGGCGAACACCTATCTTGGGATCCCACACAACAATTTCAAAACTACAACTTAATGACAGAACAAATATCACCCAGAATCACCAGAGAGCTGGCTGAGTGAAAATTCCACAAATAAAAGTAAAGATAGGACACAGTGACTCAGAGGAAGATACGAGTGGAATCAGAGGCTTAGAGCTGTGCGGATAGGGCAGGTGGCTGGAAACCCGGCTGGTTTTCTCAAACGGGGAGGGAGACAAAGGCCTCCCACTGCACTGCTTCCCCAGTTCCGGGCGAGGTCCGGGGAACCCACATACATACGGGGTGAACTGGACAGTAAGGAAGCATGCTGAAACTTGGGCGCTGCAGAGGTCTGCGAGCTTACGGAGAGGGCTCGTAAACTTGGGAACAGCAGAAGTGTGTGAGTGTGCAGAGAGGACTAGTGACTTGCTCTCTCGTTCGGGAAACCACAGGACTGCACTGTTTTACAACCCTGGGTGAGACTTGGGGTGTGCAGACTCATTTGGGGAGAGGCTGAATTGTCCAGAGCTCGGCGGCAGCTTTTTCTCAGAGATGTGTGCAGCCATTACCACCAGGCACAAGACCCAGGTGCCACATAGGGCAGAGCTGACGGGAAATCAAGGCTGTCTGCTCAGCCAGGAGACTCCGCCCATCCAACCTGAGCACAGCTGACCCTCACAGCCAATTGGTCTGGAGGTCAAACCCTTCTAGTGCTAACAACAATAATCTAGGCTTAACTTTAACAAGACTGTGCAACCCACAAAGGGCAAGAGTATCCACCTCAGGTAACTGGGGAGGCTGAGCCACTGTCCCTTAGAGGACATCTACCACACAAAGCTAATTGACCAACTCAGGAAAGCAGCCACAATGCAGAAAAATGGAAAGAAATCAGGTGTGAAAGAAATGGAGGAAAAAAGACGACTAGACATAGAGTTCAAAACCACAGTAATAAGGTTTTTCAAGAGGCTCCTAGAAAAGGTTGATGGACTTAATGAGAACTATGAGGAAATGAACAAGACCTATGAAGATATGAAAAAGGACCAACTAGAAATTAAGCATACATGGACTGAAATAAAAAATATTACACAAAGTCCTCAAAGCAGTCCAGAGGACCGCAAGAACCAAGTCAAAGATTTGAAATACAAAGAGGCAAAATCCACTCAGCTGGAAAAGCAAGAAACAAAAAGAATTCAAAAATTGAAGATAGTGTAAGGGGCCTCTGGGACAACCTCAAGCATACCAACATCCAAATTATAGGGGTGCCAGAAGAGAGAGAGCAAGATAATGAAAACCTATTTGAAGAAGTAGTGACCGAAAACTTTCCCCACCTGGTTAAAGAAATTGACTTAAAAGTCCAAGAAGCACACAGAACCCCAAACTATAGGAATCCAAAGAAGACCACACCAAGACACATCACAATTAAAATGCCAAGAGCAAAAGACAAAGAGAGAATATTAAAAGCAGCAAGAGAAAAACAGTTAGTTACCTATAAGGGAGCAACCATATAAATGTCAGCAGATTTCTCAACAGAAACTATGCAGGCCAGACAGGAGTGGCAAGAAATATTCAAAGTGATGAACAGCAAGAATCTACAACCAAGATTACTCTACCCAACAAAGCTATCATTCAGAATTGAAGGTCAGATAAAGTGCTTCGCAGATAAGAAAAAGCTAAAGGAGTTCACCACCAACAACCAATATTATATGAAATGCTGAAAGATATTCTTTAAGAAGAGGAAGAAGAAAAAGATAAAAGTGTAAATTATGAACAACAAATACACATCTATTAGCAAATGAATCTAAAAATCAAGTGAATTAAAAATCTGATGAACAGGATAAACTGGTGAATATAACAGAATCATGGGCATAGAGAGGGAATGGACTGACAATTCTTGGGGAGAAAAGGGGTGTGGGAGGTGCAGCAAGAGACTGGACAAAAAATCATGCACCTATGGGAGAGGACAGTGGGGGGGGAGGTGAGGGCTGAGGGTGGGATGGGTACCAGGTGGAAGGGAGCTATAGGGGGAAAAAAAGGGGAACAATGTAATTAATAAACTGAACAATAAAGATTAAAATATTTTTTTTTAAAAAGAAATACAAGAGTGATACCCAAAGGCTAACAAAAGTTGAGGGCAGCCAAAACCGGTTTGGCTCAGTGGATAGAGTATCGGCCTGCATACTGAAGGGTCCCGGGTTTGATTCTGGTCAAGGGCATGTACCTTGGCTGCAGGCACATCCCCATTAGGGGGTGTGCAAGAGACAGCTGATCAATGTTCTCTCTCATCAATGTTTCTGACTTTCTATCCCTCTCCCTTCCTCTCTGTAAAAAGTCAATAAAATGTTTTTGTTTTTGTTTTTAAGTTGAGGGCAAATCGGTCCTATTTGGGAGCTTTGCTAAGAATCTCAGGTGATGCAAGTGGGCAGAGGGGAAGAAGCAGGTGGACAGGAGCAGTCAGAAAGGATGCTGAGGGAGGGGTCCTGGGCTAGGCGGGAGCTGAAGATGTCACCTGTACAGTTACAGAAAGGCCATCTGGGGCGCTCCCAGCAAACTTGCAGACCTGCCACCTCATGTCTCTCCCTGGCACTCAGGGAGACCTAAAGGAAGGGGAGGGAGAGAAAGTTCCTCCTTGAGAGGCATCCAGAAAAATCAAGGTTCCCAAAACTTCACTGACATGTATGGATGATAGTAGGTGCCATTTATAGAGCTCTTTGCCATTGCTTTTCTACTGTGTCCAAACAACCTAAGGATTGCTTTCTCTGATTTATACATACAGAACATTGTCAGCCAACATTCTAAAACCTGATAAAGCAATCTTAAAAAATAAAATAAAATCCACCTCCAACCTCTCTTGTGAACAGCGTTTAGTACCTTGGCCTTAGGTAAAAGTGGAATACTGGGTACCTTAAAGGGGATGCAATCCCAAAGCCCTGGCCTGGCCTCGACTGCGTGTGACCCTGGGCCGGTCCCTTCCCTGCACCTCGGGCGAACGAACGGGGCTGGTGACCCTGCGCTCCCCGTCCGCCTCCGGGCCGCGGGCCTGCAATGGCTCAATGGATGTGGGAACCGGCCCCTCTGTTCCAGTGCAAGGCCTGTCACCGTGGGTGTCGCTGGAAAGCGGGCCGATCCCCCGCCTCCGGGCCGCCCACCGCCCCGCCTGGCCTTTGGGCCGCCCGGCCGCCCGGCCGCTCGGCCAGAAAGCGCCGCGGACGCCGACGAGGGCGGCTCGGCCCGTCTGGGCGCCCGCGGGCCCGCGCTTACCCGGTCGGGCGCCGCCTCGGCCATGGCTGCCCGTCCCTCTCTCGCGGCTCCTCTCGGCGGCCTGTCGGGCCTGGCGCGGCGCGCTGTCGGCGGCGGAGGCGGAGCGGAGCCGCCCAGCCTCGGAGCCCCAACCCGGCGGCCGCGAGCTGCGTCCGAGCCACGTGCCCCGCCGGCCCTTTAAGCAAGAGCTGCGCTCGCGGCCGGGCCCGCGGGCGCACACAGCGCCCCCTGCAGCCCGAAGGACCGCACGCACGTGGCCCGCAGCCTGGCGTCCCGGCGGCCGCCGGGGCCACCCAGCCTGGCCTGGGCCGCGGGGGCGGACGCCGTCGGGCGGGTGCGGGCCACGGGCTCCAGCCCGGCCCAAACCCTCTGCAGGGTGGCGGGGTTTAGGAACCCGGTGTCCCACCCAGGAATCGGGCCAGAGAGCCGACAGGGGAAATGCGTGACTTTTCAAAACTTTGGGAGTTCCCCTTCGCCCCAGCCCCGATGGGGAATCTCGAGTGCATGTAGCGTCACCGTTGTAACACCGCCAATGGACCCAAAGTGACTATGAGTTTGAGCATAGTACCTCATGCCCAGGAAAAAACGTAGCGGGTGGATAAAGGTTTTAACTCTTAAAATATATCTATCTATTTATCTATCTATCTATCTATCTATCTATCATTTATTTTTTCTATCATTTATTGATTGGTTGATTGATCTCAGAGAGGAATGGAGAGGAATAGAAACATCAATGATGATGGAGATTCACTGTCCGGCTGTCTCCCGCACACCCCCAGCTGAGGATGGAGCCTGCAACCCAGACCTTCTGGTTCATAGGTCCGAGCTCAGCCGCCGGACCTCGGCCAGCCCGGCTAAAACTTTTAGTTTTCCAGACCAAATAGACAAACCTCAGGAAAAAATTTACTCATAAAAAAAAAGCCTTCCCTCTCTTCCCTAAACAGCCTTGGGAATCCTCAGTCCCCTCTCCTGACCTGTGACCTAGCTCCTGAGCAGAGCTGTGCAAGTCCTCTGTGCCACGCTGTCCCCCTAAAGTCCCCTGTGCCACGCTGTGGACCCAAAAGGGGCCACATACTAAACCTGACAAGCTCAGCAAAGGCCTGCTCCATGTACCTTACAAGCTGAGGTGTAAAGTAACCACAGAGGATGGTCTGAAATTAAAACTTTCTAACAAAAGCTAGTCATGGCAGATTGACCTTTGTCAGGGGAGATACGGAGCCTGTCTATTGTCTTTTTGCATCTATGAAATGCCAGGGTGCCCAGGCTAGGTGGCTCAGTTGTTTGGAGCATCATCCCATGCACCAAAAAAGGTTTTGGGTTCAATTTCCGGTCAGGACACATACTTAGGTTGTGGAATTAATCTTCAGTTGGGGCGAGTATGGAGGCAACCGATCTCTTTCCCTCTCTCCACCTTCCTCTTTCTCCAAAAATTAAAAGATAAATAAACAAACAAAGGAAAACATATCCTTGAGTAAGGATTAAAAAGAAAAGGAAAAGAAATGCCAGGGTAATTTATTTTTTTCTAGATCCCTCACTGCACCAGAGCAGAGACCACAAAACCCTTCTTACGGGAAGCAACCGATCGATATTTCTCTTTCTCCCTTCCTCCCTCTCTAAAAAATCAATAAGAAACATATCTTCGGGCGAGGATTAAAAAAAAAAAAAAGAAATGAGAAATGTCAGGGTAATTTCCTTTTTTTCTAGACTCTTCTCTGCACCAGAGCAAAGATCACAAAACCCCTTGTGATTTGTTATAGTATTAACTGCTAACTATCCTAGACCACAAATGTAAAAGAAGTGTCTATTTATTTTACTTTTTACCCAATCTGAGATTTCCCCACTTTGCTTTCTCCCACCTCCCTAATCTATCATATCCAGTTACATGGATTTCATGTAACCCCGTATGCCACCTCCTTTGATTGTAATGTATAAAATAAGGTGCAAAACGGTCATTCTCCGGAGCATTTTCTCAATATGTTAAGATTTTGCTTTTCGGCAATTGTCAGTTTGGCTCAAATACACTCATAAAAAAATTCTCTGCAGGTTTAAATGTTTCTTAGGTTGACAATGCCCAGTCTTCCCTTGCATGTCAGCCATCATCGGGGATCTTCACAGCTCTGGCTTCAGGCTGGGCTTGCAGCAAGAGAAAATCCACCAACTCAGACCCTGAGGCATTTTGAATAAACCACTCAATATGGGACATTTCCTCATTTGTAAAGAGCCTTACTGTGGAAAACCAGTTACTGAATATAAAGTGAAATATGCTGTATGCAGTATAAATTTTTATTTTCTACCTTTTCTGCACTTCCAACTCATTTTATAATCTTGGTCCAACAAGCCCACAAACTCATCTGTTTACATTGGGCATACATTCTTATTTTCTAAGATCATAACTCACCTATATTTTATAATTCTTAATATATTGGTCTGCCGAATCCCTAATGAGCTCCTAGTGTAAATCAAAAATAGTTTTAGCCTATAATCTATAATAATCTATAATAATAAAAGCATAATATGCTAATTAGACTGAACAGCCAAACAACCTTCTGGAAGTCCTTCCTGATGAAGCTGGGGCTGCAAGGGCCAAGCCCCATGCACGAATTTCTTGCATCGGGCCTCTAGTGAAGAATCAAAGGTAGTGCCGAGACCGATTTGGCTCAGTGGATAGAGCGTCGGACTGGGGACTGAAGGGTCCTGGGTTCGATTCCGGCAAGGGCATGTACCTTGGCTGCGGGCACATCCCCAGTAGGGGGCGTGCAAGAGGCAGCTGGTCGATGTCTCTCTCATCGATGTTTCTGACTTTCTATCCCTCTCCCTTCTGCTCTATAAAAAAAAACACAAAAAACAACAACAATAAAATATATTTTTTAAAAACCAAAAAAACTAGTTATTAAAAAAAAAAGAATCAAAGGTAGTTATTTAAGCAAAAAGAAGCTTCAGCCTAGAGACTCAGACTAAGGTAATAATCCAAACTCTTCCACCAAGACAAAGAATCCATTTTTGTTTTTAATCCTCACCCGAGGATACGTTTTTTTTATTGATTTGAGAGAAACATTGATGAGTTGCCTCTCATACACACCCTGATCGGGGATCAAACCTGCAACCCAGGTATGTGCACGGACCGGGAATGAAACCCATAACCTTTTGGTGTATGGGATGACGTTCCAACTGAGGCACCCCAACAGGGTAATTAAGGCTGTTTTTTTCTTTAATTTCAGAGAGGAAGGGAGAGGGAGAGAGAGAAACACCAATGATGAGAATGAATCACTGACTGGCTGCCTCCTGCATGCCTACTGGGGATCGAGCCCAGGCAAGTGCCCTTGATAGGAACTGAACCCAGGACCCATCAGTCCACAGGCCAATGCTCTGCCCACTGAGCCAAACCAGCCAGAGCATGAAGACAGTTTTCACAGTGAAATTCCCACTCAGGTTCTCAATTAGGTCCTTCCTATGTGAGGTATCAAAATTGTGGTTCTGATAGGACAGGGCAGGTCTCAGTCCACTGGTAGAAGACACCACGGTTTCCCTTCAGAGGTTGACTCGGATGGTGCAAATAAGCAGGGAATACTGCGAGACCCTGAGAATTCAGTCTGAGGTTCTCCCTGGTGCAAGGAGGAGCCAGTCAGCAAATGGCCACCAGGCTCTTATTTTTAAAATTTGGGCCCTCGGTTGACCATGGGGTGCCCATTTCAGCAGATAAATTCCTTCTCGGGGTTCACATCAAATGAATCTTTCTTCTTAGGGTCCATACTAGAGATCCTTTTACTGCCTTCAGCACTCATTTGCAGATTGTCTGTTACATTGCATTACTTCAACAAGGAATTTCCCAATGAACAATGTCATATATTGATTTGATCCCTTGTTGCTTCAAAGCAATACTCCTAACCTAGCCCCAAATTCCAGGGCTGCACCTTACTTGGAAAAAGTATGTTTTTAAAGTGGCCCCACTCAGGTATGTAAAACTTCCGAGGGAGATTATTGGTAGAGGGGGACCAAAAATGTTACCAAGCCCCTTCCTCCTCAAAGCCAACCCTGTTCAGACAATGCTGAGCTCCCTATTCTGTGAATTCCCCTTATGCATCTGTTTATGCAATAAACATGTGTTAAGCACCTTTGTGCAAAGTCCCTGCTCTCAGAGCTGGAGAGTCTGGATACGATTAAGACATGATTCCCCACTTCAAAAAGCATCATGTGCCGAACCGGTTTGGCTCAATGGATAGAGCGTCGGCCTGCGGACTGAAGGGTCCCTGATTCGATTCCGGTCAAGGGCATGTACCTTGGCTGTGGGCACATCCCCAGTTGGAGGTGTGCAAGAGGCAGCTGATCGATGTTTCTCTCCCATTGATGTTTCTGACTTTCTGTCCTTCTCCTTTCCTCTCTGTGAAAAATCAATAAAAATATATTTAAAAAAAGAAAAAGAATACTATATATATATTTTTAAAAGCATCATGTGCTGTTGACTGTACCTTGTCAATCTTGTCCATCTCTCCTGTCCATTTTGCTGGCTGACGCTCTAACCACTGAGCACACTGGCCAGAGCACTGAGATGCCATTAATGTGTAATTTTTAATTTCTGTGTATTGGTTTGTTTTGTGTATATGCATTTTTAATTTACATAAATGGTATTGTTATATATCTCAAATTTTCCACTCAGCATTGTATGTTTAAGATCAACCCATATGACTACATGTATATTGAAGCCAATATTTCCAAGTGCTATCCAGTATTCCCTGGTGCGCCTGCCTCCTCTACCTACAGCCTTCCAACAACTGACACGCAGGCTGTCTGCAGCCCTCAGAGTCCACCAACAGGGTCCCACACGCGCCCTCTTCTCGTCTGCAAATCTAGGGTTGAGTCAGCCCTCTGTGGATGCTCTAGGTCAGGCATCTCCTCCAGCTTGCTCCTAGGAGGGTCTTCTTGACAACTGAAGAAAGACACCCAACATGAGCACATTTTTTTGCCAGTAGCAAGTTTTATTCTAAGCAACTGCCAAGTCATCAAAGGGGACACTCACACAGGACCCAGGAGCCCACTCCCAAACAGCAGTGCGGCAGGCAGTCAACACTCCTGGGAGACAAGCACCCGCGTGCTTTTTCCCCATCACCTCTGGAACAGAACTAATTGGGAAAGTGTGTCATCTGAACAACCTCAAGGAACAACTGTTCTAACAGGAACAAACTCAAATACAAGCTGAACGACCGTAAGTAACAAAGGAGACGTCTACCCTGTGAGGCTGCAGAACGCAGCAAGGACGCAGATGGAAGAGGACGTGAGCTGTGGTGAGAAACCCAAGCACGAACTCCTGAGAGGAAGCAGCTCCGTATTCTCAGCTCCTTTCCCAGACTCCTCATTTCAATGGGGGCCTTTGGGGTCTACTACCACTGCTCTCTCCCTCTTGGTCCTTTTGGTTCAGTGAGCCCCATCCGAGAGTGCTAAGTCCCCTCACAATAGGGAGCCCGCGCTCTGCATCCTGACCACTGGCCTAAACGTGGGTGGGCTAAAGAAGGCCCAGAAACTATTCCCTCCCAGATGGCAGCAGTCCCCATGTTAGGAACAACTTCTACAACTTGGGAAGTTTAAAAAACAAGTGTCGGACTGTATTTTCTTCAAATCAGCTAATATCTAATTCCAAAAAGGTTCTTCAGAGCAAGGTGAGCAGTTCATTTAAATTACTTCTACTTGTTATTAACAAGGAGACTACAACCGCAGAGGAAACAGAGGGTTATGCTTCCGGAGCTCTGCACACCTGCTCATTCCTTTGGCCAACTCCACCCGTGGGAAGACCTGAAACGCTGGGACAGACCCTCAAACCAACCCCAGTGCACAAGCATCAGCATGGATGGGGAAACCCGAGACTCGAAGGTGCCAAAGACATGGCAAACACAGCAGCAGGGTAGACAGCAGGGACAGGCCTGGCCCCGCCCCTCCTCCACACAGTTCTGAGGACTTGGGCTCGGCCTGCTGCTTGGCCAAAGTTAGGCAAATCAAAATGACACCCCCAAGGAAGAAGTCAGTCCCTGACTCTGCACAGTGTCTCTTCGGGGGACCAATGCCAGCCCCCTTAGCCCCCCGGACAGGCGGGGGGCTGGCACCCTTAAAGCAGGCCGTTAGGCCTGCCTGGCTCCGAGGCCAGCGTGCCACGCTCCCGCTGGTGGATCTTCTGGTGCTGCAGGAGGTGCTGCTTCTGCACGAAACTCCGCTCACACTCGGGGCAGGTGTAGGGCCGCTCGCCCGTGTGGATGCGCTGGTGCCGCACCAGATCTGATGGGTGGCTGAAGCTCTTGCCACAGTAGCCACAGATGAGGCAACTCCGGCTTTTCCTCCAGGGGATGTGGCCGGGCAGGGCAACCAGGCTGTTGGGCGAGAACCTCTCCTGGACACGCTGGCCCCCACTGGGCCCCTCCTGCAAGTGGCAGCGCTGGTGGTTCACCAGGTTCACCTTGCTGCTGAAGCTCCGCATGCACACGTCACACTGGTGCTGCTTTCCCTTCTTGGACGGCGGCTTCAGCAGTGGCCTGGACCTAAGACTCTCCTCTGGCTCTGAGGTGGTGGAAGACTCCCACGATGGGTGGGCCCGCAGATAGGCCAACTGCTGCTCACAGCGGAAGCTGAGCTCGCACTCAGGACAGTCGTAGGGGCCAAAATCTTCTCTATTCAGCTTCAGCGCCGGGTTACATTCCGGAGCCAGTTGCACGGGCCTGTTAGATTTCTGCTTCGGGGGGCAGTCCAGGCTTCTGTCACTGCCAGGGTCTCTGCTGCCCTCAGTGGGCTCCTCTAGGTTAGTGTCCCCGGCCCCTGGTTCCAAGAGGACAGAACCACCCTGAGTGTTCCAGAGCTCAGTCTGCTCCGGGCCCAGGAAAGCCGGCTCTTCCGCGGGGCCTGAGAGCTCTCCCGGAAGATCCTCAGTGCGTTCCGGTGGGTACTCTACCTCCTGCTTAATCACAACCCCTTCTGCTGCCAAAACAAAGAAAACCAACAAAAAAGATCAGATTCTAGCATTTTGAGTTTCTTTGGAACTAAACATCTCTGAATCCCAGAAGGGCTAATCAAAGGATCCAGGGAATTAGAGACTGACTGGGTTCCAAAACCTGGAAAGTGAAACCTACACCCCGGTAGAGACATGTGGGTTAAAATCTGAATATATTCTTCTTATAGAACAATGCTATAAGTGATTGTTTTTCTAAGTTTGTCACAAATTATATTCAATCTCTGAAAAACGGCTAAACATACTGAAAAACTACACTTACTTAGGATAGTGTTAAAGTAATAAAAATAAGAAAGATTAAAAAAACCTACACACACAACTAAACCTTTAGCTTAAAAGTTCATGTATCCAGCTGTTCTTCCTGCACATTCTCCCTAAATTACCTGGCTTACAAATGCTTCTCCTATCTCTCACCCAGTCAGCTTCACTCCTGATGCCGTGAGTAACCCTATCCTCAATGCCCTGTGGGTTTTCCCTAAAGTCTATTATGTACTCTCATCTGTAGGACACGAAGAAGTCTGATATGGTCACGAGTATCAAGGATTCCAAATGGCGGTAAGGAGTTCAGACACACGTAATAGGTGAGCTAATAATAATCATAAAAGAATCTAGAATAAGTAAATGCCACATGAGGCTATTGATGATCAGTGTTTGGCAATGGGAAAGCTCACCATAGACTGCAGGGAGTGGGGAGGGGAATGGAATATTCTAGAACCACTCACCTGGGTGGACACTACCAAGGCTTTCCTCCTCCAAGTCTCCCAGCATCTCCGTACCCAACTCCGCTTCTCCTTCTGGCTGGCCAAGGACCTCTGGGTTGGAAATGGCACAATGTGAGCCCAGGAGAGTAAATTCTCATTGCATACTAGTCATTTTCTGATTAACAAGGTGACCCATGTCAAGGAGTCAATATTAAAACTTCAAAGTACCGTTCCTGTCACTTTCCCCTAGTAGTTTGGGACAATTAGAAAATTATGGCCCATTGGAATGATGTATTCAGCTACCTTCCCCCTCGGTGTCCCTTCATTAGTCCCCTGTGGCTCAGCAGGCAGGTGCAGGAGCCCATCACTCATTCTGCCACCACCACCGCGTCCGCACATATACGTGGCTGCAAGTATGGCTTCCTTCCAGATACTTACTTTCCTCTGTGCTAATACACTGCAAGGAATGGCAGGTACTTATCCCCCACCTGTGACAGGTAAGGCATCGGCCACTAGCAACACATGACCCAGTGAGGTCACAGTAACCTTCCTGAGCTGTTTGCTACTCTCCTGCCCCCTCCACTCTGCTCCAGTCCCAGTGGCCTTCTTGACAATCCTCCATGAACCTTTTAGGTTGTAAAACATTTTGTCTACCAAACAAAATGCATTTATAATGTAATAACTAACACTTTGCCTATCAAGATCTGTATCTGTTAAGCAGTACTTCTAATCAACACAAAATAAACACCGAGACCACAACTGGCTCCGATTCCAGGCAAGTGCCAAGGGCAACTTTTTGTCAGACAGCACTGCCTTCTCATCCCAGGCAACAAAGGATTCTTTATCAAAGAGCCTTTTAAAAAAAAAAAATTTTTTTTATTGATTTTTCACAGAGAGGAAGAGAGAGGGAAAGTCAGAAACATCGATCAGCTGCCTCTTGCACACGCTCTACTGGAGATGTGCCCGCAGCCACGGTACATGCCCTTGACCAGAATCGAACCTGGGACCTTTCAGTACGCAGGCCGACACTCTATCCACTGAGCCAAACCGGCTTTGGCTATCAGAGAGTCCTAAGCAATGGAAATAGCATGAGGCCTGGCCAGCATGGCTCAGTGGTTGAGCATCGACCTGTGAACCAGGAGATCAGTTCGATTCCCAGGGAACAGGCTTGGTCCCTGGTGGGGATGTGCAGGAGGTGGCATCAGTGATCATCTTTCATCGTTGATGTTCTTGTCTCTCTCCACCTCTCCTTTCCTCTCTGAAATAAAAATATATTAAGAAAAAAATAGCACGAGGAACCCTAGCTATGTTATATTATAAATAATGCGTATCATAACCTCTTATCTATTAGTAAATATTATCAAGATCTGACTATGTGACCACAAAGAAGAAAGGCATGACACCATGACCTTTCCTAATGTCTTGGTAAATTGAGGATCCAGATACTTCCGTTTCTCAACTCAGCACAGGCCAGGAATTGCGGGATGTCTGGGGCAGAAAGTGCTGCTTACTCAGAGAGACCAGCGTCTCATAGTTGCTCATCATCACGTTTCTGTACAGCTCCTTCTGCCAGTCCTCCAGATTCTCCCACTCCTGCTCCGAGAAGCAGACTCCATCATTCTCGAGTGACCTGGGCACCTGAAATCGCAAACGTTATACAATGAGTGCTACCTGTCTGAGCCATTAGGGACAAGCCGCCAACTTAGAATCTGAAATAAAAGGACTACCTTGGGGGCCTCCCCGGTGCTGCCCGGCGGCAGCCGCAGGACCCAGAAGTTCCTGTTCCTCAGCAGGTTCTCCATGTTCTCCAGCCGCCTCTGCAGCAGCCCGTACTCCTGCAGCAGGGTCCCCAGCACGGCCCACTTGCCCTCCAGCTGGTTCCCGAACTCCACGGCCGTCTTCTCAAAGTCGGCCAGCTTCTTCTCCGCTGTCTCCATGCGCTTCTCCAGGCTCTGCAGCTGGGCGGCCTGGGACTCCATCTTCCTCTCCGCGGCCTGGAGGGCAGCCATCACCGACTGGAGTGAGACCTCTTCGGCCTCTGTCTCTGGCGGGGGCGGCGAGGGGGAAGCCAAAGGGGTGGCGCGGCGCTTCCTCCTGTGCTGAAGAGCCAGACCCGGTGGGTCAGTCAGCGCCACTTCCCAACACCGGGGAGAGCCCAGCAGCACTTATAACTAGTACCTGGCTGCTACTCTTTAATTTAAAAAGTGGGCTCTTTTGAATTCTGAAACTGCAAATTATACACATATAATAAAAAGTATGGAAAAATAGAAAGGAGAGAAGAAAGGAAGAAGGGAAGGAGGATTATGTAAAATATGTTGTTAGAACATTGGTGTATTTCCTATAAGCTTTTTTTCATCTTTTGGTCAATGAATTGAAATCATAGTGTACACATGTTTTGTTACCCGTGTTTCATACACTGCATATTTTCTAAGAATTTTCTGAGTCAGGATTCACTTTTTAAACCAATTTCTCTCTGATGTTTTGGGCTATTTGTGATGTTTTGCTGTGATATTTACATCTACTCCTGACTCCACCTTCCTGCCACACTTCATAATTGATCATGTTCCCTTTCAGCAACTCCTTAAGGTTCCTCAGCAGGACCTACAAGACTTAACTCACTTATCTGTGCACCCTAGCAGTTAGTGTAAGTGGATAAATTCTTCATAATCATTCAGTGAAATGATCTAAGTCCTCTGACATTCTTCTTATACTTCTCATTTTGACGGTCTGTCCTTGGCAAGAGGAAAATCCCTGTGGCTGAAGCTCAACATGACTAAGACCAATACTTGGGGAGTCCTCTTGAAGCTGTCTTCCTAGCCCCGCTGTCCGACTGCAGGTTCACATTTCAGTCCTAACCCCGCAAACGTGTCTCCTTTCATGTGGCACACTTTGTTCAAGGCTGCTGCTCTGGCCACAAGGAAGACATTGAGACCCAGACACTGAGAAGAAATATGTTTACAGGCCACTCAATGTCCCCTTTAATGAACAACCTGCTAAAGTCTTACCCACTTAATTTTGGGTTATCTGACTTTTCCTTCCTGTCCCCTAGGATTTCGCTATAAATTCTGGACACTAATCTTTATCAGTTATATCTGTTGCAAATATCTTCTCTTTATTTGTACTTTTTTTTTTTAACTCTCTTCAGTATTATTTGATCCAAAGTCCTTAACTTTAATGGAGCTGATTGTTATCAATATTAATACTTTTATGGTTTGAACTTTTGTGTCAGTTGTAAAAAGGAAATCTAGAACCCACAATACAGTCTTCTAAATAAATTATAGTTTTGATTTTCCTCTTTAAGTATTTACATCAACTAGTACTGATATTTGTGTACGGGGCAAGACTCAATTTTCATATGAGAAATCAACAGACCTAACACTACATAATGAAAAATCCATCATTTACCCTCTGATCTGAAATGCTATCTCTGTCGTAAGTCAAGTTTTCTTACATATCAGTTTCTTTCTGGCTTCCCTATTCAGTTCTAAGGGTCAATTTTTCTATTGCTTTATCAATATTGCCACCTTAATGGCCATAGCTTTTTTATAATTATTGATATCTGGTAAGAAAAGTCCTATATCCTTGTTTTACAGGAGCATATTGACTATTTTAGGCTGTTAATATTCTACAAATTTGAAAAATTTCACAAAAAATATCTTTAGAGATTTTGTTTGGAGCTGCCTAAAACCCATAGGTAAATTTGAAAAGTGACATTTTTAGGATGAAATGTTTCAATCCATGCACATATTATATACTCCTTTTTAAAGGTATTTCTGATGTCTTTCAATATTTGAGCATAGCCCTAACTGGTTTGGCTCAGTGGACAGAGCGTCAGCCTGCAGACTCCAAGGTCCCAGGTTCGATTCTGGTCAAGGGCATGTACCTTGCTGCAGGCACATCTCCAGTGTGGGGGAGAGGGCAGGTGCAGGAGGTAGCTGATTGAGCTTTCTCTCTCATCGATATTTCTAATTCTCTATCCCTCTCCTTTCCTCTCTGTAAAAAAAAAAAATCAATAAAATATATTTAAAAAAATAAAAAATATTTGAGCTTATTCCAGATACCTGTTCCAATCCTCAAATCCCAAAATTTAGAGGCTTAAGACAACCACATCCATCCTGCTCGTGAATCTGCAATTAAATGAGGTTTGGCAGGGAGCTTGTGTCGCTGGAGCAAACAGGCAGCAGGCACTGCGACCATCTGAGGAGCCCCAGGCCACACGGAGGGCGCGTGGCGACACTGCTTAACAGCCCCCCCAAGGCCTCAGCTTCCCCACGGCCAGCACCGGGACACACTTTCACTACTAACAGGGCTTCATTTTTCTTTTATTTTTTCTTTCACCATTTATCCCTCTGTGCCCTCTTCCACCTCCACCCTGCGACCCTGCCATCACCACTCTGTTGTCTGTGTCCATAAGCTCTTTTTTCTTTTTGTTCAATCCCTCCATCACCACTCCTTAAAAAAAAAAAAAATTATTGATTTTTAGCAAAAGAGGAAGGGAGAGGGAGAGAGAAAATCAATGTGAGAGCCCAACATCAATCGGCTGCCTCCTGCACAGCCTCCCCTGGGGATCTAGCCCGCAGCCCAAGCATGTGCCCTTGACTGGCAATCGAACCTGTATCTTCCTGGTGCATGGGACACCGCTCAACTGAGCCACACCGGCCAGGGCACTAATAGGGTTTTACGCATTCTCTCTTTTTTTTCACCAATCTCTCTATACATCAAAATTATATATATGGGGTAGATATATGGGAAAAATTAATCATATCCTCTCTATAGGTCCTGTCTACTATAACAGCCACTAGAAACATGTGACTGTTTAAAGTTAAATTAATTGAAATTAAATTAAAAATGCAAGTTCCTCTGTCATACTAGCTACATTACAAGTGCTCAATAGCCACATGCACCTTGTAGCTACTGCACTGAGCAGTGCAGACACAGTATTTCCATCATCTCAGAATATTCTGGGGAGATACTACACCCTCACTAATTGTTTCCTGCTTGATAAAATACTAAGGCAATATCAAAATCTTCTCCTGTGGTAGTGAATTTTCCTTGTTCTGTCAACTTTTGTTTTATATATATATGAGGCTACATAATTAGGAGCATATAACACTAGAAATGTCACATCAAGCTAGTAAATTAAGTCTTTTACCATTATAAAAACAGTAGTAGTCCTCTATCTCTAGCAATATTAATATAGCTAAGCCAATTTCCTCCCTCCCTCTCTTTTTTTTGGTTAATTCTCACTGGAAGATATTTTTTCCATTTGATTTTAGAAAGTGGAAGGGAGGAGGAAGGGGAAGAGAGGAGAGACATCGATGTGAGAGCCACACCCGTTGGTTGCCTCCTGCACTCGGCCCAATTGGGGCGGGGAACCTGCAACCCAGTACATGTCCTTGACCAAAATCAAGCCTACAACTCTTAGGAATGAGGATCAATGCTCTAACCACTGATCCACATCAACAAGAGCCAATTTTCTTTTGATCGGTATTAACCTGGGACATGATTTCCTATCCTTTCATATCCAGTCATTTTCACAGCTTTATCCTGTTATAAATCATATAGCTGAATTTCCCTCATCCTGCCCAGCTTTTTCCTTTAACTAGATCATTCAGTCCATTTACATTTATTCTAATTATTGATATATATTTATTTTGTACCTTTTCTGTGTGATTTATCCCATCTTTCATCTTTATTCTTGCCTTCTTTTAGATGATTTTTTTCCTTATTCTGTTATTCCCCCTCCTTCTTTTGCTTTTAAAATATATTTTTATTGATTTTAGAGAGGAAGGGAGGAGAGATAAAAACATGATAAGAGAGAATCATTGATGGGCTGCCTCTTGCATATCTCCTACTGGGGACCAAGCCCGCAACCTGGGCATGTGCCCTTGACCAGAATTGAACCCGGGACCCTTCAGTCTGCAGACTGATGGTCTATCCATTGAGCCAAACTAGCTAGGGTGATTCATGTTTATTTTTGTAAATTAAATTCTCTGCTTGCAGTGTCTTGGACCATCCAGATCATATAAATTCAGGCAATAAAACCATTTGAGAGTCATCAATTTTCAAGAGACATCTTGCACCCATCTCTCAGCACCAAGGTTGACATAGGTAACTTTCTCTGGAATCACCTAGTTCACCCTGAATATAGCCCTTTGGAGTCTCAGCTCTGTGGGGTTCAGGTAGGAGGCTTCCTGGGGACTCTCACCTTAGGCACTGAGTTTCACCTTCTATTTTCCAGGCCCCTTGAGGTCACAAACACCACAGATGAATGTTCAGCAAAAGCCCTCCAAGTTGGTTTCAGAACTCTCACCTCTTTTTTTCAAAATATATTTTATTGATTTTTTTTTTTTTTTACAGAGAGGAAGGGAGAGGGATAGTTAGAAACATCAATCAGCTGCCTCCTGCACACCCCCCGTCAGGATATGCCCGCAACCAAGGAACATGCCCTTGACTGGAATTGAACCTGGGACCCTTGAGTCCGCAGGCGGATGCTCTATCCACTGAACCAAACCGGTCAGGGCTCTCCTTACCTCTTAAGGGCTCCCTCTTTCACCTGGATTTTGGGCTCCAAGTATTCTTTACTAACATGCATTTCAAATATATGTCGTTCCCCACCCTCGAGAATTTTTAGTTGTTTTCATCACACTATCTACTGGGCCGCACTATTCAATGAGAGATACAGAATCCTCATCTGACGAGAAAATGCCTGAGAATAGGAATATGCCGAAGGACAATTTAAATACATTCTACAAGGACAGATCTATAGCGTGCAGTTTTGAATTTTGGAGAATCTTTAAAGCTTCCTTTTAACAGGACCTGCTGATGACATGCAAGTCGTTGTACACTGACAAGTTAAAGTTAGTACACTTGTCCTCCTGCCCTACTTTACTACTAATCTGGTCTTGAGGAAAAGCCCAGTCTCTGACTCTATCACCTTAGATAAAGGAGTCAGATGAGGTAAATGCTGTAAACATTGTCTTGTCTTCACAGTTCAACTTCAGCTTCTCTGAGAGCAAACACTGTTCTCCAAGCCTGCCAATCCCGCCCCTCTTAGTTCTCACCCCCTTCCTACAAGAATCCAACAGCCCTGACCACCGCTGTTTCTCTCTCGCCTCTCTCCTCCTGCCCCTCTCTCTGTAAAATTAATAAAAACATATCCTCGGGTGAGGACTGAAAAAATAAAAAAAGAATAAAATACAGTGCATCTTGCTAGCCCTCAATTCTCACGAGATCTCATATGATTCTGAAAGTGTTTCTAGACCACGAAATGCTTGGGGCGCAGATGGGAGGCAGCGATCGATGTTTCCCTTTCTCCCGCCCCCTCTCTCTCCCTTCCTCTCTAAAATCAATAAAAACATATCCTCGGGTGAGGATTAAAAAAAAAAAATCAATGAGTAAAAAAAAAAAAAATCAATGGGTTATAAAAAAAAAAAGAACCAACCAATGAACGCTTAAATAAGTGGAACAACAAATCGATGTTTCTCTCTTTCCCTCTCTCCCTCCCTCCTCTCTCTATCTAAAAATCAATAATAAAAAAAAATTAAATTCCAGCCCTGGCCGGGTGTCGTCCGGATATGCCAAGGTTGCCGGTTCGATCGCCCATCAGGGCACACACAAGCAGCAGCCAATGAATGCATAAATAAGTGGAACAACAAATCGATGTGTCTCTTGCTCTTTCCCTCTAAATCAAAAAATAAAAAATAAAGAAACAATTAAATTCCATCTGCCCTTTCCATTGCACATCCTCTTGTATTATCAAATGAACCACTACTTTGGAATAACATGCGAATGTCGGGGCTGGCCGGAACCCTAGAGACTCTCCAGCAACTAGTCCCATACAATTTACGAAGAAAACGGAGGCCCAGCGCTGGCTGTGGCGGCTGAGTTACGGCTGGACTCCGTTTCTTGCCTCCGAGCCGCGGATCTCCCGCTCCCCAAGCCCCGTGTCCTGCGGAAGGCTGGGGGAGCCCCCACCGCTTCACAAACCAGCCGCGGCACCCGCCCGGCGAGCTGACACCTGTCCCCCGGGAGGGGAACCCAGCCCGACTCCAACCTGCGGCTGAGCCCCGGGACAGAAGTCCGTGGCGGGACAATGTGGCAGAAGGGACCAGCGGAGCACAATGGCCGGGAGCGAGCCGAGCTGGTCGCCGAGAGGCGAGGGGCACTCGGGTCCCCGGAGCAGCCGGCGGGCTCCCGGGCAGCTGGGGGACCCGGAGTTTCCATCGCGACACCTCTCCGGGAAACGGGCTCTCTTCGGGCGCCGCGGAGGCGGCGTGCGGGGACGGTCGCACACCCGAGAACATGGAACTAGCCCCGGAGAAGTTTCCCGGCGAAGGCGCGTCGCTCTGGGGCTCCGGCCCGACGCGGAAGAGACCGGACAGGGGCGGGCAGAGCCGGGGGTCGCGGGGGCAGGTGGGCGCTCGCCGGCGCAGCGGCAGCCCGCGGGACCCCCCCCCCCCGCCCCGCCCCGCCCCGCCCCGCAGCTCTGTCTCCCCGAACGCGCCCCCGGGCCAAGGGGACTCTTACCCGAGCCGACGCCGACTCCGCCATGGCTGCCAGTCGCCCGTCCGCGGCGGGGCCGCGCCTGCTCTCCCTCGGACTGCGCGCGGGTCCGCGGGGCGTCCCGGCCCCTCCTCGGAGCCGCCACCAGCGCCGTGTTGACACAAGGCCAAGACCGGCTCCAGCCGCTCGTCCTCAGCGAGCGGGATTCCCATCGCGCCCCCGTGCGGCCGGAGGGTGAAGAGCATCTCCGCCTCCACGTCAAGTGCAGGTTCCAGATTTAAGACAAACCCAACGGACTTTGTTTTTTGTTTTTCTCTTATTTTACGTGCTCAGAACTCTGCTAGGTGCTTTGCGATATTCCAAAATGTATAAAACTCAGACTTTGTTCTGAGACAAGAACCTGTAATCTAGTTGGGGAAAAGAGCTACGGTCCCAAATGGCAAGCGGTTGTATTAAAAAATTTTGCTTTTTAGCAGCTAGAAGCACACTTCCCATCACAACAATGTGAGGTCAGATGCCAAGGCCAACCCACCGTAGCCTATTCATTGTAGTAATCATATGCCTTGGAAACCCCAAGATAGCCTTGATATCAAATAAGTAATCCGGTGCACATGCTACATGTGAAATGATGCGTGTGGAGTTTTGCAACCACACTTGCCTAATTTGTGCCCCATTGTCTCTGCAGAGATTTGCAGTGAACTTCCACTTCCAATGATAGACATGACATGCTTCCCCTGAGAACTAAACTCTATGTTGCCATGACTGTGAGTCCTTCTTGGCATGCACGGCTCAGGTCAGACTTCACCTCTTCACAGAGACATTTCCTGTATCTTCCTCCATCCCAACCTCAGTCTAGTTATCCTCCTCCAGAAATTGTTCAGAGCGTTTATCACAATCCAAAATCACCTCATTTTTTCATTTGTTTATATGGTAATTCACAAAAATGTCTCTTCCCTCCTCGGTACTTCTATTTGCTCATAGAAGTGCTCATACATATTTTTGGGTGATTGAATAGCAAATCAGAGAGCAAGGCTAGGAAAAGTCACCTCTATTAGAAGGCATGATGTCCAGGGCAACCACTTTGACAGGAGATTGATTGACTCATTGATCTATTTAAAGAAGGGGCCATGTGGAGGAAACTAGTCAGCCAGTGAGCTATACCCAGGGTTTGATCTACTCTCTCTGGTCAACAAAAACTTACTGCAGATACAGAAAATAATGTATGGGAATTGTGGAGATAGACATATCAGGACATAGAATACTGAGGTCATTAAGTGATCCAGGTATAGAACTCACACTCCATTCCATTTCTATGTCCACCAGGCAGCCTTATGCTGATGTAGGTCCCTATTAACTAGCTAGTGGGAGACAACAGGCAGGTCAGGCTGATGCAACTGTCCAGCCCACCCTTGGAAGTAATTAAACTGATACTCTGGCTTATCCATCAGTCAGTCTCTTGAGAGTCAGCATGATTCAGCATCCCTGACTCTGAGCCTGGAACTCCGGAAGAATATTTAGATCAAATTTCCAGTGTGCAAGGGAGGAAGCACCAGGCACTATTTTGCAGTGTCATGGGCTTTTGGAGATGGTAGCACAGGGAGTTAGAAAGTGGGGCCAAGGAGTGAGACCAGCTCCCCCACTTAATACATGTGGACTTTGGGCAAGTCATTAACTTCTTGGCACCTCCAGTTCCTCATTATTAGTGGAAATAATAGCACACATCTTAGAATTATTGTGCGGACTAAATGAGTTAGTTCAAGTCAAATGCTTACAGTGCAATCTGTCATAGTAAGAGCTCAAGACGCATTCACAATTGCTATTATTTGTGTCCTAGCTCCTTCACTCACCACGTGGTGTGGGTCATGCTCACTGAGGTTATGAAAACCACCACATCCAAGGGTTGTTACTGGGGTTTAAATAAATGACATTGTGTAAGTAAAATGCTTATGTAGCTGAAGGCCTGGTATAAACACTCAATAACAGGCAACTTCTCCTTTTAGTTTGTCTTTGCTTTGGCAAAGTGCTAGAATTCACCAAGATAAATGTCTCCTTGTTGTCTCTGAGAAGCCACCCATTTGTCCTTTCCCAATGACACCCAGATCTTGACACATGCCTTTGAATAAACTTTCCTTTAGGAATTCAAGAGGCAGTGGCAATATTTATTGAAGTGAAAGTACACTCTCAGGAGAGCGAGAGCCGGCAGGCTCAAAGAGCAACTGCCAAATAAACTTTAAAGTTAGGTTCATAATTATTCCCATCGATGAAACTGTTATAAGAGAAAGAAATATACTCGTATCCTGTCATCTGCAGAATGAATGATCGAAACATGCAGAGGCCCTGGCCGGGCACCTCAGTGGTTAGTGTCCTCCTGATACCCCAAGGTTGTGGGTTTGATCCCCGATAAGGGCACATACAAGAATCAACCAATGAATCCATAAATAAGTGGAACAAATCGATGTTTCTCTCTAGAAATCAATAAATTAAAAAAAACCCACACACACCCAGAGCTGAATGTGACCTTAGATATCTCACTCACACTCCCATTTTTAGTGACAGAAGTATTCTTTAAATCACAAATAGTTTAAAGTGCTTTAAATTATTTACCTTGACCTTTAAGTTTTCTATTGCAAGTAATTTATAGTATGTATTAGAATATATATGGTCAAACATTTCATATTCAAGAAAGTTTACAGGCCACAGCTTTATTCCACTTAGAAGAGACTTTTCTATTCTGTTCCCCTTACTATCCTAGTTTCTAGGTGGCAGGGGCCATATCCTTTGTGTACCTTCTCTCAAAAACAGCACTGGGGAGCATGCTGCACTAGGCGTGACGCCAGCGAGAATCCTAGCAGAACACGCTTGGCTCAAGCTGCACCACCCTGCTGTGTACGTGTGCAGCAGACATCTGATAATTTTGTCAGCTTAGCACTTCTCCATTCCTTTGGGCCTGTCACCTCATTCCCTTCTCCAGTTCTGGAAGGACATATAAGAAGCTCTTAGTAGCCTGGCCAGGTGGCTCGGTTGGTTGGAGCGTCATCCCGTACATCACAGGGTTGTGGGTTCGATCCCTGGTCAGCAAGGGTACAGGAGGCAACTAGTTGATATTTCTCATCCTCTCTCTCTAATATATATATATAATTTAAGTGAGGAGCTTTTTTAAAAAGCTCTTGCCCGGCTGGTGTGGTTGTGGTTGAGCACTGACCGATGAACCAGGTCACGGTTCCATTCCTGGTCAGGGCACATGCCAGGTTGCGAGCCCCATCCCTAGTGTGGGGCATGCAGGAGGCAGCTGATCAATGATTCTCTCATCTTTCAAGTTTCTATCTCTCCCTTCTCTGAAATCAATAAAAATATATTAAAAAAAAAAAAAAAAAAGCTCTTAGCAGTGGATGCTTTTCAACAGGGGACCAGGCAGGAAAATGATTGATGTATCTCCCTTCTGTTCTCTAAAAAGCAATAAAAATATATGCTTGAGTGAGGATTGTCTTTTTAACCATTTGAATCTTTACTGTGCACATTAATTTTTAAGTTAATTTGAATTAACACACTATCAGATAGAAAATAAAAATCCACCCAAAGCTGGCCCTTCAGAAGGTAGACTGCAGAGTCCCTTCTCAGGAGGCCCATCTGGAGTGCCATCACCTTGGATCAGCTCGGGGGCGGGGCTCACTATTGGACTCTCCCAGGGCCAGCGTTGGAGGCTGGGTGACTCCTAGCCGAGGGGCTCGTGGTGCCCTGGGATCTACCAGACTGGGATGAAGGAACCAGGTCTAACTCTCTGTCCTCTAATTTAGTCTCTAAACCTCTTTGGGAATCAGCTCCTTGAGGGCAAAAAATATACACTTGAACTACGTGCTCAAGTACTTCAAATCCATGTCTCAATAGTGATTTCTCCCTATCTTTATACTCTTAACAGCCAAAACAAACAAACAAAAAAGTCTTATTTCCAATTATTTAGATGAAAAGCTTGATTTTCTGCATATGCCTTTGGAAAGCAGATACTGCTCCCTCCCTACAAAAACAATGATTTAGAGGGTCCCTTCTGTGCTAACAAAATTCCACTGAACTTGTCTCCTTAATTTTTCAACTAGTTTGAAGATTCGCCTCCTTCAAACCGAATGAAGGAGAAAAATCCCGGTCAGTTGGGTTCCAGTCGCACGGGGGCTCTCCTGTCCGAAGCCACAATGCAGAGCCCTCGGCCTTGTGAACATGCAGTCTGCAATCTGGACACCTTTTATTTAATTTCAAGAATTCCCTTTGCATGGCAAACAGGGGTCTGAGGAAAGCCAAGCGGTGCAGGTGAGGGAGGAAGCAGAGCGCTCACAAATGAGGTGCCAGGTGCAGGCTGCCCACCGTGCTCCTGGCTGGGAGAGAAGTGGGGTGGATGGGCGGAGCAGGAAGTCATTCTCAACACAAACAAGGGTCCTGGGGCATGCCACCCCACCCCAGTGCCTGGCCATGCAAGACGCAGAAATGGAGACGGTGGCCCCTCGGGACCACGGAGCATTGCACCAACACAAGGGAGTCCTTTGGGCGCCTCCTGAGGCGCCTGCAGGGTCTGGAGCAGAGGTCTGTGTCCACGTCCATGAGCATGGTCATTAACAGATAGCACCGGTTGGAGGCTCAGGGCAGGAGACGGAGGCTCTCGGCCTCTAGCACCCACTGCCTGGCTCCTGGGAAGAGATGCACTTCCTTGATGGCGGCCCCTGCAGCATGAGCCTTGCTCTCACCGTGGCTCTGGGGAAACTGGAATAGATCACCAGGGTGAGCTCGGACCCAGGGCACCAGCTGCCTCTGGAGGGCCGGGTCACTACTGTGTAGTAACAAGATGAGCTGCACCAGGTTGAGGGACTAAAGGTGGGAGGGATGGGCTGGGGAATGAGCCAGGGGCCCCAAAAGTGCCCACATAGGAAGAGCCTTTCAAAAGCACAACCGATCTGTTCTCCACTCCCAGTAAGCCCACGAACTGTCCCCAGTGGCTTCTGCTTATTTTTGGTGGGTCAGGGGCAAGGGAGAGACACCAGGAGAGGCAAGGCCAGAGAGGTCTGTCTCAGACGTGGGAGGTAGGCAGTGTGTGGTGGGGACACTGCGCTGGGTAGGGAGCCCTGGTCTCAGCTCTGCCGCTCTTCTTCCATAATCTGGGCTAAACCATCTGGCCTGCACCCCCTTTCCTTGGTTACTGAGTCAGGCAAACTCTACCCCCACCTACCACAGAGGGATAGGCTAAGGGCGAAAATAGATAACGGATAGAAAACACGTTTAAAAAAGTATAAAGCGCTATTCAAACGCGAGGCAGTGTTGTCGTCATGGAGGTGGTATCCCTTAGCACATCCCTCAGCTCAGTCACACCTTTGCTTCCTCTTGCAGCATCTCTGTCTAGGGGCCTGATTTCCTGATCTCGGGCTTGCGAGACTCCCTGGTCGCTTCCCTTGGTCACAATGTGTGACCCCAGTGGCCAAATGGGCACTCCAGGTGTCTGAGGGCATGCGGGAAGCCTCTGGCCTCCTCACTGCCCCTCCCGCACCTTCCCTGCGGGAAGCCGCTCGGCCGGCCCCTTGATCCACCTATGAGATGAGCTGGGCCGTTCATTCAGGCTGGACAGGCCTAGGGGACCCCTGTCCAACTCTTGGGGACCCTGTTTAGAGTGCAATTCCTGTTCCCGATTCCCAGGGGGTGGCAGGTGGAGGGAGGGAAGGCGCACTGGGAGCCACAGCAGGATCGAGGGTCGTCCCCAGGCCCTCTGCACCCCTGCGCCGGCCGCTGGCCCTCCCTCCCCCAGCCCAGCCCTAGTCTCGATCAGGCGGCGCCTGCAGGGGCCGCGGGGCGCCAAGGCCAGGGCCCGCGCTGTGCACACGCAGGTGGTCCTTGAGCGACTCCTTGTAGCGGAAGCTCTTGCCGCACTCGCCGCAGGTGTAGGGCCGCTCGCCCGTGTGGATGCGCTGGTGCTTGAGCAGGTTCTGCTTGCGGATGAAGCTCTTGCCGCACAGCGCGCACTGGAAGGGCCGCTCGCCCGTGTGCAGCCGCTGGTGGTTCTGCAGGTGCTCCTTGCGGCTGTAGGTCTTCTCGCACTCGGAGCACTTGTAGGGCCGCTCGCCCCGGTGCGTCATCTGGTGCCGGATGAGGCCCGAGTGGCAGTTGAAGCTTTTCTCGCACTCGGCGCACTCGTAGGGCCGTTCCTTGGTGTGGCTGCGGTGGTGGATGATGAGGCTCTTGCGCACCCCAAAGCTCTTGCCGCACTCGGGGCACGAGTAGGGCTTGCTGCGCGCGCCCTGCAGGAGGCCCCGCCGGAGCCCGCCCCCCGGGCAGCAGCTGCCGCAGCCCCCGCCGCCCCCGGGTCCCCCGCCTGTGCCCCCGCCGCTGCCAGCCTGCGCCCCGCCAGCCGTGCCCCGCTCCCCAGCCAGTGCAGGGAAGCTGTCATCCAGCAGCCCGGTGGCGCTCCGGCTCAAGGGGCCACCGGCATTCTCGGGCACCGGAGGTGGGGGCAGGCTCGGTTGAGCAGGCTGGGGCGGCTGGGCCGGGGCCGGGTTCTTCACCAGCAGCAAGTTGTCACCTGGGGAGGAAGAGACACAGAAATGACACCCTGACAGTGCTCTGACCAGGACTCTGAAAAGGGCCCAGGCGCTTAGCTAATCTGCCTGTGGCTTCATGGGAGTCATGGGCAATCTGGGCCTCGGTTCCAGTAGGAAAATGAGGGGACTGAACAAGGCAAATGGTCACTTTCCATATGACTCTTGGGTTCCCTGACCCTCTGACCTGTCCCAAGCCACCTGCTGGAGAGGAGGTAGCTTGCAGGCAGGGCAGGAAATGCATCCAGAATGCTGGGAGTGGGGGTGGGGGGAAGGGTGCTTTGTGGAAGTCACCTTCTTAGGCACAACTGCCTAGAAATAAGATATCTAATTGTGTTCTGATGTTCAAAGCTAATTTATCTGAGGAGAACCTCTCAAGTGGAGGGAATTTGCCACAACTTATTCAAGTTGAAAAGCTTGTCTAGCCCAGACCGGTTTGGCTCAGTGGATAGAGCGTTGGACTGCGGACTGAAGAGTCCTGGGTTCGATTCCGGTCAAGGGCATGTACCTTGGCTGCGGGCACATCCCCAGTGGGGGGCGTGCAAGAGGCAGCTGATCTATGTCTCTCTCTCATCGATGTTTCTGACTTTCTATCCTTCTCACTTCTGCTCTAAAAAAATCAATAAAATATATTAAAAAAGAAAAAAAAATGTCTAGAGGCCAAAAGGAATGGGCTGCGGGGAGCTGGGACCATACCCACCCTCCCAGGTGAGTCATCTTTCTACCAGGCAAGCTGCCTTCCAACTTGTACAGCAGCCCGGTCAGCTGGGTGGGTGTGAGTTCCATCCTGAGGCCTGACCTCCCTGGACCCTGACCATGTGTGACTGGGGCCCTGTACCCCAATGTGGAAGTGGCTGCCCAGCCCGCCTCCCCAGGAAGCCTGTTCCTGCTCCTGCCATGATGCCTTTTTCGTTGCACTCACATGTCTCAAGGATAAGTTCCCAGTTTCCCAGCACCAGCGAGGCACAAAGTCCAGGCTGAGCATCAGAGCAGTGACCTTTGGCCCAAGATTCTGCCTAAGGAACTACTCCCTCTGGAGTCTTTTCATCTCTCTACCCTCCATCACCTCCCAATCCCCAGTTGGCAGTCCTTTCCCCTGGAAGTCCCCTCCCCCACTTAGGGGCGGTCCATGGAAGAATGATAAGGCGAAGCTTGTGCACTCTGTCCCCCACCTCTTGTCTGCATCCCTCTCTCTCCTCTGCCCAGGACTCATTTGCTCCCTGGAGGTGACTTTCCAGGCCGCATCTGCCACACTCCCACCCCCGTGCTCATCATTATCTGACTGAAGCCTGTTCTCCTTCTATGTCACCCCTAAACAGACTGGGCCAGCCTGCCCCTTCTATGCCAATCACAACTGACCAGCAAAGAACAAAGAGCCGTCTCCGTAGGACGGTGGCCAGGGCAGAGGCAATGCTCAGGCCTCAGTGGGAACATCCAGGACAATGCTTGCGATCCTGGCTGTGGCCTCGCTGTTCCTTCTACCCCGACCTGCTCCCCTCATTCTCTCACAGGCGTTTTCCGAGGACCCCGAGGAAACCACTTACACTGAAACCTCCATCTCAGGGACTGTTTCCCTAGAAACCCAACCCAAAACAGCCCTACTGCTACTCTGATGAGCCCACAGACGCCGTGATGGCTTTTGTCTCCTTTGTTCCCCCTTCCTGACCCAGCTCTGTGGTCAGCGCTGTGGACACTCACGGTGAATCCCTCTCACCCTCTGTCCTCTGTTCTGCCCGCGACCGGAACCCCACCGCTGTGTCCGGCCTCAAGCAGCTGAAGAGGGCTGGAGAAAGTCACTCATGTGTCGGAAAGGTCTCCACACTGAATTAAGTTTATTAAGGGAGTGGGATGTGCTGACCTGGGTTTGAAATGGCCTTTCAGGTCAGGAATGACTTGTGTCCTCAGCTCTTACATGGATTTTTAAGCTCTTAGAGGGTATCAGGAATATGAATTCAACACTGCGATCAACCAGAAGAGGGTGAAGGTACTGGGTCTGGCAAAGAATGCTACCCTGATGCTAAGAGTGTTCAATCCCCATGAACATATACCTAAGGTCACCAGTTAATAAGTGGAGCTTCAAAAAATGCCCAAGAGACCCAAACTGATGAGAAACCTGCCGGGGGTGGGGAGGGAAAATCCCCTCTCTCTACTCGAGCTTTAGGATCTTCACCATTGACACTGCGGTGCCAGCTCGGGGCTGGCTCCGGCCAGTGCTGCCTAGATGTGTGCCATCAACTCCTGTCAGCTCTGTCCCAGCCCACTCCCCTTTCCCAATGTTATGGGCTAAATTATACCTCCCTCCCCTCTCCCACACCAAAACTATAAAAATCTGAACACCCAGGACCTCAGAATGCACCCTGATTTGGACACAGGGTCCTTGCAAATGGAATCAGTTAAGATGAGAAACAGAGAGCCCCTGATCCAGTATGACCAGGTCCTTATGAGAAGACAGCCTGGTGAACACACAGACCACGTGAAGGCAGAAGGTTGGGGCGACACACTTACAAGCCCAGCGATGCCAAAGACTGCCAAAAACCCAGAAGCTGGGAAAGGCAAGGAAGGATTGCCTAGAGCTTTCAGAGAGGGTGTGGCCCTGCCCACCACTTGATTTCAGACTCATGGCCTCCTGAACTGTGAGAAAACACCTTTCTGTTTTTAAAGCCACCCAGAGTGTGGGACTTTAAGACAGCCCGAGGAAACGAACATGCCTCCCAGCCTGCCAAAGGAAAGGGGACTGCCTCTGGTACAGACTGATGAAAGGCTGCCTGCCCCGCAGAGCATCGCCTTATCAGGGGGTAGGCTGAGGGAGCGGCAATCCCTCTGGACAAATACCCAGGGGTCCCGGGGACACCGCACGCAGCACTTACTGGGGCCAGAGTCTAATCCCAGCTCTCCTTCCATTGAGTCGCGAGGGCCCCACGGGTACGGCTGCTCCTCCTGCTTGATCCATGACAAAATGTCATGTGCTGAGATCAGAGACTCTGTTCGTGGAAAGAAGGCAATTTTAGCATCTGTTCATTTCTGCTGAGCATCCCATCAAAGGTTCAAAAGCCGTCACAGGCAAAGGCTGCAGCTCAACTCTCGGGCGAGTGGAGGTTCTGGTATCAGTTTCATTTACTGGCGGTCCTCCCGCCTCGTGCCTGCGTTCACGGGACATCACTGTGCTCACTACATTTCCCGGTGGTCAGGGAGGAGGAGGCTTGTCCCAAAGTCTGTGTGGCGGCAGAGCCAGGACGAGAACCCAGCTCTCCTGACTCAGAACAGCCTGTAGGTCCAGGACAAGCCAGAGGCCAGCCTGGTCTCTGAAGGCCCACAGCACCGAGGGATGAGAGGTGGAAGCAGTGAGCAAAGGTCGTCATAAGAACTGCACTCGCCCTAGCTGGTTTGGCTCGGTGGATAGAGCGTCAGCCTGCGGACTGAAGGGTCCCTGGCTCGATTCCGATCAGGGGCACATGCCTGGGCTGCAGGCTCGATCCCCAGTGTGGGACATGCAGAAGGCAGCCAATCAATGATTTTCTCTCAACATTGATGTTTTTAATCTCTCTCCCCCTCTCCTTTTCTCTCTGAAATCAATAAAAATATATTAAAAAGTAAAAATTGCACTCTATCAGGAAGGCTTGGCTTTCCCTTCTGCTGTGGCGCCTCTCAACCTCCCCATGGTAAAGTTGTAGAGTTCATCTTCTCTTCCTGGTATGCCGGGGTAGGATCAAACTTTGGGGTCATATTTACCAAATGAGATGACACTGGGGTTCTCCAGGTCTGCTAGCTTATGCGCGCACACGCCACACACACACACAGGCCCAAGGCAGGTAGGGTGTCCCAATTATTATTTTATGTTTTCCTTTATGCCTAGATCCTCCCCAGAAGTTTTCCTGGGAGACATCTAACTAGATTCACTCAAGAAAAATTCCATTCCAGAAAGTGTAAATATACATTTACAGACATATACACAACTTTTAAAAGCCTTTTTGGTTATATTTATTGTTTAAAAATTGATATTGAAGTAATTTTAGTATTAGTTACATTGACACAGCAAATTGTCAATTAATGACTCCTTTAGAAAAACCCTTTCTAGCCAAGACCGGTTTGGCTCAGCGGATAGAGCGTCGGACTGCGGACTGAAGGGTTCCGGGTTCGATTCCGGCAAGGGCATGTACCTTGGCTGCGGGCACATCCCCAGTAGGGGGTGTGCAAGAGGCAGCAGATCGATGTCTCTCTCATCGATGTTTCTGACTTTCTATCCCTCTCCCTTCCGCTCTGTAAAAAATCAATAAAAAATATATTTAAAAAAAAAAAAAAAAAGAAAAACCCTTTCTACTTTCTAAAATCTGTACAAAGTTGCGCTCAGCTGGAGTGGCTCGGTGGTTGAGTGATGACCTATGAACCAGGAGGTCACAGCTCAATTCCTGGATCAGGGCACGTGCCTGGGCTGCCATTTGACCTCCAGTAGGGGGCATGCATGAGGCAGCTGAATGATGATTCTGTCTTATCATTGATGTTTTTATCTACCTCTCACTCCTTTTCTCTCTCTCTAAAATCAATAATAACAATAAAAAACCCAGAAGCCTTGTCCTCCCAATATTCCAGAGCACCATGCTCACCTGAATTGGGGTCTGTTGGAATATCTCTCTCTGCCAAGTCCTGCTGATCCCACACGCACGGGTTCTCCTCCTGTTTGATTCGGGACAGGAGGTCCTGGGCAGAGGCTGGCGAGTCTGCACGTGGGAAGAGAACAGCAAAGGTGTCAGGGGACACGAAAATGCCCACAAGACTTTGCTTTGAGTAAATCTCTTACTACATGCAGTTGTGTCTTTTCCCTACAAATTGGGTATAACTAACCTATGCTAATTAATTAGAGGTTTAAGTCAGCTTGGCCTCAAATACTGGAGCTTTTGCTGCAAATAAGTGGATACTATTTGGGAATGATGTAACAGTGACTTCAAGAGAAAGTCCTTTTGTGCTTGGGAACTTAACTCCTTAGAGGACACTCATGCTCAGGTACTGAGTACTATGTACTGAGTACTGAGCACCACCTTGGAAGCAGCTATTCCTTATGTGGGGATTTTCCAGGAAAATGGTACCTTCTCAGAAGTTATCTTAACCATTTTAGTGGGATATTTGTAGGATGTATTCTACATCTCCTTTCTTCTTCAGAGGTCATCACACCTCACTGCCCTCGCATCTTGGAAAGATCTCTCTGAAGATAGCAACGCTGCAATGCCATGGAGGACTGGACGACAAGGGCTTTCCTCCACTCAGCCTCTGTCATCGCTTACGTATGGACGTCAGGCTCTGACGAAGGGGAGGAGGTTCGTGAGCTCCAATCTGTGGATTAGTATGCTAACCTATCGGGTGATGTCTAATTTTGTGTCTCCTGGCCTTTCACACCACATTCTGTTGCTTGGCCTAACCTTTGAATATGTCCAAACATTATTCTAGAAGTTGCTGTGAAGGTATTTTTTAAAGATGAGATTAACACTGAACTCAGCAGACTTGGAGTAAAGCAGATTGCCCTTCATAATGTGGGTGGGCCTCATCCAATCAGTTGAAGGCCTTAAAGAAAATGCTGGCCTCCCCTGGGGAAGAGGAACTTCTGCCAGCAGACCGGGTCTCCAGCCTGATAGCCTACCCTGCAGAGTCTGGATGTGCTAGAATCTACAGTCACAGAAGCCAATGCCTTCAAATCAGTCAGTCAGTCAGTCAGTCAGTCAATCAATCTGCTCTCTTTCTCTCTCTCTCTCTACACACACCCCACCACACACACACACACACACACACACACACACACACACACACACACACCCCTATTGGTTCTCTGGAGAACTGCAACACACATGTGCTCTAACAGAGTTCTCACAGAGAGTCCAGCTGCAATGCCATCTAAGAGGAACTCCCCAGACTACCCCACAGGACGCAACCAAGCTGGTGCCTGGAGACCACAGCCCATGAATATTTGTATAAAGCACTGCACACTCTTCCTGGTCAGGAGCAGGTCTTGTAGACCGACGCATTCCCCCACCCACAGAGCCTCATAAAGTGCTGCCCTCACCTTGCTTGTCAAAAGGAATAGTTAAAAACTGATATTACAAAGAACAGAGAAAACCAAACTACGGCCAGATGTGCTGGCAAGTCATCATGCTGTGTGCCAAGTCTGTGCCCCTTGGGGAAACCTTGTCTCTCCCTCCATCCTGGACCCATAGCTCTTCCATTTCCAGCTCAGGCCTCGTGTCCGGCACACATAGCAGACAACGCTGGGACCTTCAGACCCCCCTGAACCTTCCTCTCCCTCCCTGGCTTGGGTGGCTACTGGGCTCACTCACCAGTAATGGACTCCGTGGGGAGAGGTCTTTCCTCCAGGCCCCGCTGACCCCGGACACACAGGGCTTCCTCACGCTTCACCTGAGACGCGTCTTGTGCAGGGACTAGGGGCTCCGGTCCTGGGACATAAAATCATATCGTTTAGTGTCTCTTTCTGAATGATTGTCATCTGGATGTGCTCTTGGGGTCAGGAGCAGGGCTGACAGCCCTTGTCAGGGACGAGCACCGGGGGTCTCGGGATCCTGCAGGCAGAAGTCCTGGGAGCAGAGACATTCAGGGGTTAGGCCAAGCAGCAAAATGTGGTGTGAAAGGCCAGGGGAGAGTTCCAGAAACAGCCCATGCCAGGCTGGGTGCTAATCAGTCTGACCTTCATGTAGGAGTTCATTGGTCCTGTTGTCAGAAAGAGGCGGCCAGATGCACACACTCATACCCCTGTGCACCCACTCACACAGGCATATAATTAGCAAGAAGTTAGACTAGGCAAAGAGGTGCAACCCAACCCCCCATTAGGATGCACAGCATGGCATCCTTACGCCTAACAGTGACAAGACCCTGACACGTGACAAGAAGGCATTTTCCTCCTACACTGTTCTACGGTGCGATGTGCCAGCCCTGGCAGCAGACTGCTCAGACGGCAGTAAGGAGACTGGAGGAGCAATCGGAACACGTGGTCCTGGTCTGAACTCTGCCTCCAGCCCAGCAGATGAGTCACTTGACTTCTCTGGCTCTGCCTGCTCATCCCACCCATAAAATGGGCAGAGTGGTCCTTGTCCTGTGGGCACACTGAGGAGCCATAACTCAGTGCTGTCACTGTGAAAGGCTGCCTCAGCTGCCAACCTCAGACGGTTGCAGGTTCTAGGTATTTCAGCCTAAGCATCTTTGCCACAAGCATTTTCACTGCACAACTAACAGGCCATAAGGCAATTTCAGCCATAATAGATAAATATAAGAAAAAATAAGAGACAAAAAGGATGTAATAAAACATGAAAATCCCCAAAATAAACAAATAAATAGAACAGAAAGACTCATAGATACAGAGAACATTTTGATAGTTGCCAGAAGGGAGAATGGGTTGGGAGGATGGTTGAAAAGGTGAAGGGATTAAGTACAAAATAGGCCCTGACCAGTTTGGCTCAGTGAATAGATCATTGGCCTGAAGAATGAAGGGTTCTGGGTTCGATTCCAGTCAAGGGCATGTACCTTGGTTGCAGGCACATCCCCAGTGGTAGATTTGCAGGAGGCAGCTGATTGTTTTTCTCTCATTGGTATTTCTAACTCCTATCCCTCTCTCTTCCTCTCTGTAAAAAAAAAAAATTTAAAAAGGAAGTACATGGTCAATAGTTACAAAACAGTCATGGATATAAAATACAACATAGGGAATATTCAATAATATTCTAGCCCTGGCCAGTGTTGCTCAGCAGTTAGAGCATCAGCCTGCATACCTAAGGATTACAGGTTTGATTCTGGGTCAAAGGCACATTCTTAGGTTGCAGGTTTGTATGTTAACTATAATTGAAAATAAAAAATGCTTTAAAAAGAAGCAAGAACTCTCTGGTAAACAATGAAAAATTTAAAATATATATAAATAATAATCAATACAAGAGATATAATGGAATCATAAAAATTGATCAGTTAACCCAAAAGAAGGCAAAAAAAAAAAAAAAAAAGTAGAAAAAAATAAATGAAGAGGCCCTGACTGAGGGTAGTTCAGCTGGTTAGTTCATCACTCTGACCCACCAAGGTTGTGGGTTCAATACCCAGTCAGGGCACATGCAAGAATCAATCAATGAATGTGTAAATAAGTGAAATGCAAATCAACGTTTCTTTCTCTCCCTCTCTCCCAAATCAATTTTTTAAAAAAAGATTTAATAACACAAACACTGTGAGAACCTTGTCAATGCAGAAATAAGACCAAACTGCCAATCATCTTAAATATGTGAAGTCTGCCAAACATAAACCAAAATGCCAGCCGGTTATTTGATCTTTTGTGGTGAAATTGCCTATGGCCAATTGTGTGGCAAAACATACGTGGCAAAAATGCTTGCAGCAAGATGCTTACAGCAAAAATGGCAAACACAGGCACGGACAGGTGACAGGGATGTGAAAAGGCAGAGAATGCCTTTAGAGCACAGATTTCACCTGGTCCAACACTGCTTAGGAGAGCTGAACCCTGAGAAGAGACCTGGGGGGCACAGTGGGCAGGAGGCCTGGCACCTTCCACCCAGGTGAAAGCTGACCCGGGGTGATGCTGCAGGAGCTGGATTTCCTTCTTGAGTGAGGAAAAAGGCGTGAGGAGTAATACGTCTGCCTGCGATGTGAGGGTCTGTGTGAGAATGGATGAGGATACTGGAGATGACACATGAGCCAGAAGCAGCAGGCCCTCAGCAAAACTGCACGTCCATGCACACTCCCTTTCCGCCCTCCATGGGGCTGCTCCCAGGCCTTGGGCCTCTCACTGCAGGTCACCGTCAGGCCTGGGATGCTGCAAGCCTGCCTGGTCCCCTCTCTCCCCACAGCTTGCCTGGGTGTCCAGAGCTGCATGGCTCTAACCAGCACCCTGGTGGGCTTTTAGGCCCTGAAATCTCTTCCTGTAAGTGGCCACCAAATTTCGACAGTGGCAGAAGTGGCCCCACAAACAACTCAAAAGAAGCCCCTGTTGCCCAGCCAGTTTGGCTCAGAGGCTGGCGTGGACCCATGCATTCAGAGATCACCCGTTCATTCCTGGTCAGGGCATGTGCCTGGGTTGTGGGCTCGATCCCCAGAAGGGGGCGTGCAGGAGGCAGCCAACTGATGTGCTTCTCTCTCATTGATGTCTCTCTCTCTTTAAAAATCAATTTAAAAAAAGAAGTGCACCCGGAGGGGAGGGACCCTGCTCTGTTTCTGGACCTGGGTTTTTTTTCAGCTGCCATCACCTGTGTCAGGGTCCATGAGGATTTCTCTCTCTTCTGGGTTACGCTGCTCCCACACGCAAGGCTCTTCCCTGGGCTCAGCCTGGGATGGGGCCTCTGGCTTGGGCCCAGGGCCTTCTGCATCTGGAATGAGTTGGAAGGAAGGAGGGACTGAGTGAAGCTGAGCAAGGGGTTATGACCCAGGGCGTTGGCAGGACTCTCCCCTCCCCCCTGCTGAGCGCCCCTCCTGGCGGTAGCCGTAATGTGAGCACATCAGGTAATCAATCAATCTCCTAGGAGGAACCAGAAAATGAGTCCACAGACACCCCAATTTCTGGTGTGGAAATAGCTAGTCTCGGAAAGCCAACAGCAGGCCAACTGTGGCTTATCAAAGCTGCTGGGATGTAGCACTTCAGACCATATTCCAAAACAGTGGTGGCATTTGATTCCATGATAGGCCCTGTTCCTGGATTTTTCATTCTCATCCTATTAGGAACCATTCTATCTCCTGTGCATTATAAGCAAACTGTGTCTTAAGTTTCCATAGGCAGGAAACAGCCTGGCCAGGTAGTGTGAACGTGGGCTGAAAGCACACCATGCCCCTCTCTAGGACCTCGGCCACATTGGGGGGGACGGGGTGCTCACCCAGGGACATGAGGGTTTTGTAGTTCTCCTTCACAAGGTTGTTGTAAAGCTCCTTCTGCCATCCGTCCAAGTTCTTCCACTCGTCCTCCGAGAAGTACACAGCAATGTCGACAAAAGTCACCGGAACCTGAGCCAACAAGAGTTTTAGTCTGCCATCTCCCCTTACTCCCCTTCTCAGACCTTGGGGCCCCTTTGACCCTAGAAGCCCAGCCTTTGCTCTCCAGGGCTCCCCGTCTTCCTAACCCGGCCCGCTCCAACTTCAATGTGGTCAGTCCATTCTGTTCCTGACCTTGAGCTTCCAGAACAATGATGACCAGCACTGCCTTCTTTTTTTTAAGCATTTACCCTATCCTCTGTAATTTCACTTTTAGGTTACTGGGTACATGAAGGCAGAGCTGGAGTTACTGTGCTGCTTTTGGCGCTCAGGGAGACGGGTGTGGTCAGTTCTGAGTGGGTATCGGTGAGCCAAACACAGTAAAACCCTGTTATAAAACCTGTATTTCTGGTCAGGTCACCTTTGGGCACACGGTGACATTTTTGGTCACTACCCACGTAATAGCTAAAGGCATTCGAGGAAGCCCGAGACTGCAACCTGCTTTGTTCACAGCTATGTCCCAGGCATCTAGAAGCACAAAGTTTGAAGTCAAGATATTTGCTGAATGTGCTGAACTGTGGTTGCCAATATCAGGAAATTCCACTGTAGCTTGAGTCACCCACCATCTCCTGTCAGTCCCTCATTATCCCAGGCAGTCTAGTCTGTTATTTAAGCTGTTATTTCAGTTTGACAAGGATACTTGTCTGTCATTCACCAGCATGGCCTCACCTGGGATGGAATCGTTCAAAATGGTTTCACTTCCATGATTTTAATAACAGAACTTCCCCTCTCTGACCACACAGCCTTACCTCCCACCACTTTCACATCCCTAATGGACCAGCCTTTCACCCTCACTCTGAAATCCAGCCCCTCAGATCTCCCCCAGGCTCTAAGCCTAGTCCACCAGTCTCCTACCTGCACATACAGAGCCACAGCTGGCCCATGCAGCACCTGTGTGCAAATGAGAGCCAGCCCTCTGGGTGTCTGCTCACGGGTGCACAGTATGGTGGGTGGGCAATGTCTTCCCATAAATTAGGAATGCCAGCCCGTGCACCAGTGCTCACAGCTCTAAGGGCTTCCTGCACAGGCACGATGCACACACTTATGTGCTGATCACCAGCTATCTTGAGAAACAGACTCCCTGGACCCTCAATGGACTTGGGTGAGTCCCCAACTTGGAATAGCCAATGTAGCCCACTTTCTTCATTTTGCTTCCCTGCTGCTAGATAAAAATCATAACATTCTGCAGGTGACGCCCATCGCACATTCATATCACTTGCCTCAGGCTGCTCTGGAAGCCTCTCAGCCACCATGCCCCAAGAGGCTTCTTTCCAACTCTTCCCCCTGCCCCCCAGTCTATCCTTGATCTTGGGGAACTATTGGCAAGCCACCTTCCTTGCCTTTCTCTTTCTTGCCAAGCCAAACCCCTTCCTATGAGCCCTTCATTTCTCCTCTACCTCCTGCCTGGGACACCCACCCCAAATGGCCAGTCTCCCTCCACTGGCTTTCCCTCCAAGGTCATCCAACCCAAGAATAACCCCACTCCACTTGGCTACCTCAACCAACTCTACCTTCTCCTTTCCCTTGAAACATCCAAGACACACTCCATGCTTTCTTCTTCACAATTCACACATCCTTGAACCGCTTAATGTGTCTCTACTAACCCCACTCTCTGCAGCCACACCCTGGAAGGTCATCGTGGTCTGCTGTTGTTAACCTGCCCCCTTTGCAAGGTCACACCACCTTGGTGGGATTTTCTGCTTGGCTTCCACAACGATGCTGCCTCCTGGCCTCGTGGCCCACGTCTTCTTTACGGCTTCCTTTTCCTCCCACAAGACCCAAATTCCTGCCCTTGCCCTTCCCTGTTTCCTCACTCTTCCCTTGGCAATTTCGTTCTTTTCACAACTTCAACGGTTGCCTCTTTGCAGATGACACCCTTCAATTTTCATTGCTCCCTTCATAGCTCACATTTCAACAGTTTTCTGAGAGGCTCCATTACTCACTTTTTAAATAACTCAAACTAAACATATCCAAAACCAAATTCATTATTTTTTTTTTTTGACATCCCAAATCCTCTGCCTCACTTCACCATTTCTGTGGACGGTCAACATCCTAGAATCATATTCTCACAGCTGGAAATAGACGTCACTTTTGAAAACTTCACTATGTCAGGACACAACAGAAGTCTGAGACATGGCTTGAGCCTACAGTCCAGCTGGATAAAAAAAAAAAAAAAAAAAAACTGCCCACAAATTATCTGCAAACCAAAGAACAGACACAACAGAATCCAAGAGGCATAAAGGACCTGTGAGCCAACAGCCTTCCTTGATTCTGACAAAGAGGATGCATCCAGCACAGCCGAGAGTCCACAATGAATTATAATAATTGCGAGCAATATGAACTTATATTCTCACAGTGCTTTATGGTTGTTGGGGTTTCAAATATGTCCAAATTCTTTGACAGTCCCTTGAGTGTGAGCAGGATTTAGTGACTGTCTTCTAAAAAACAAATGAAAAAGTGATGGCGTATGATTTCTGAGACTAGGTCATAAGAGACACTGCAGCTTCCATCCTAGTCTCTCTCTTGATTCACTCACTCTGGGTGGAGTCAGCTGCCATGTCAGGAGGATGTCCCAGCAGCTCTGTGGGGAAGCCCACCTGGGAGGAACTCGGGCTTCCTGCCAACAGCCACGTGAGTGAGTGATACTGGAGGCAGGCCCTCCCGCCTCAGTCAGGCCTTCAGATGGCTGGAGCACCAGTCAATAGCTTCGTGAGACTCTGAGCCAGAACCACTCAGCTAAGCTGCTCCTGGATTCCTAACCCACAAAAAGGGCAAGAGTTTTTTAGGCTGCTAAATTTGAGGATGACTTTTTACACAGCAACTAATTAGATAACTAATACATAGTGTTGCCCCATCAGCAAAATCAACAAATCCTCACAACTCCATGCACTAAGCATATTATCACCTTCGTTTTCCAGAAGAGAGCACAAGCTCAGAGAGACCAGCTGGAAATTTCCTAGACGATTATTTATTTAAACTTCACTTCTTTCAAAGGAAGGATCGAGGATGCTCAGCGATTACAAAATACCTACTTGACCAATGATAAGGAAAGCAGTACGTATGAAGCCAATATCCAAACCCTAGTCCTCTGACTGCAGACCCATAACCACTCCATCATTCCGTGGTGGCACATGTCAACTCTGGAGTCCTAATACTTATCCAACGCACAGAACACACAACAAGGCCACGTAAGGGCAGAGCACCGAGGTCAACCATAAAGCACGGTGAGAGGTGCGGATTGTGCGAGACGGGCCCTGTAAAAGCCATTCTGAAAACCAGTTTCGTGGACTGCAGTGGCAGGGACTGCTTTAGGGAGGAACCTGGCCACTACTGGTATTCCAACTAGGTTCTATGAGGGCTCAGTTACCCTGTGTCTAACAACTCCTCTGGCGAAATCACTGGGCGTTACCTCTGCAGATACAGACACAGAAGACCCGGCCCCTTACATGGGAGTGTGAGCTCTCCGGCTGGAGTCACTCAGTAAGAATTTTTTGCATACCGACCTTCTAAAATCCGGGCACTATTACAGCACAGAGTCACAACAGTGAAGCAAGCAGACTTGACATTGGTCAGAGAGAACCAACCAAGATAAAAACAGAGTCAATATTTAAGATGCCTCATGGCATAAGTGCTTGGAGCACATGAGAGCAGGGACAGAGGAAAGAGTGGGCTGGGGTTGGGGAGACGCGGTTCCCTCATGCCAGCGGACACACAGATCAAGTGCCGACTGAGCAGACCTTGGCGGAAGTGACAGGGAGGGAAGGAAGTTTTCAATGGAGGGAAGTCCCTGAGGGGAATGGACAGTAGGATGGCAGAATGGTAAAAAGGCCACTGTGCCAGGAAGGAGTGGGCAAAGGGGTGGAGTAGAGATAAGGTCAGAAAGGTGGTCAGAGAGAGACAGCCATTGGCAAACTGGGGGCTTAACGCCGAACCAGATGAGAAGCCAGGAGAGGGTCTAAGCAGAGGGGTAACATGACTGCCTGACATCTGAAAAGGATCCCTCTGGCTGCTCTGCTGAGGATACATCCTATGGGGTGGGGGACAAGGATAGAGACAAGGAGAGCGGGTAGGAGGCCATGGCAAAAACCAGATGAGAGATGAGAGTGGTGGGAGTGGTGGAGGTTGCAGGAATGGTCAGACTATGGATATTATTTTGAAGAAAAATCAGATGCTATTTACTAAATATTGGAATTTGGTGTGAGAAAGAGGAAGGAGTGTGACCCCAACGCTTCTGTCTTGAGCAAGTGGAAGGAGGCAGTTGTCTTCATCAGAGATGAGGAAAACAGGTGTCAGGCAGAGCGTCAGCTCAGGTAGGTCATGTGAAACCTAAGATATTTACTGACACTCCCAGGGAGATGCTGAATGTGAATCTGGCATTCAAGGAAGTGTGGGCAAAGTGAAGAGCAGGAAGAAATGACAACATCTGGGAGCTGACAGCAAACAGACTGCGTTTAAAACCCTGAAACTAGATGAAATCGTGAGGGAGTGTAGAAAATGAGCTGAAGGTCAGACAGAGCCCTGCCCACTCCAAACACAACAAGTCGGGAAAGGAGGTGAAACCAGTGAGGAAGAGGAGCAGCTAAGTGAGGCAGGAATAGAACCCAGAGAGGTGGCCTGGCAGCCACATGAAAGTTGTCTCAGGGAGGGAGAGGTCACCTCCAGGAGAGGCTGCGACGGGCCAGGAGGATGAAGGCTGAGAACCCGCCACTAGCTTTAATACCAGGAAGGGATGGGGAGGTGGTAGCAGTGCCTGATGGGGTGGGTGCCAGGGAGCATGATCCAACGACCAGTATTCTGGAATATGGAAAATGGAGGATCACATTAAAGGAGACCGTGGAGGATGCAGCCGCAGAATCCAGACAGTGAGAAACTCGACAGGATGGATGGCCCAGTTTCTTCCACAGAGAAATTGCAAGGAAAAGTGAAGGAGATGGAAGAGCAACCTACAGATTCACAAAAGACTTAGTAGACAAAGCAATCACAATGGATAGACCAACAAACAAATGGGTGATGGGGAAATTACAACACTTTTTAAATAACTGGAAGTTTATTTAAAAACAACTGGATATTTGAGGAGATTGAAGTATTTGCTATGGTGGTAATAATATTGAGATTATTCATTTTTAAAAACAGTCTTTACCTTTCAGACCTACATATCAAAACATTTATAAACACAGTAATTAATGTCTGAGATTTGCTTCAAAATAAAATGGGAGAAGGCTAGGGATAGGAATTTAGATGACACATGATTGGCCAAGAGCTGATCATTACTGAAACTGGATGTGAGTTTGTGAGATTTCATTATTCTCTTCTATCTACTTGGGTATATGTCTTAATTTTCTACAATAAAAAGGTTAAAAAGGGAAGGAAAGAAAGTGGGGAAGCAAGAATTGGAGATATACAGACCAGTCGAAGAAATTCTGCTCTATAGCAGAGCAGAGAACCAAGGCATTAACTGGAGGGGAATGCAGGGACTAGGGGAGTTTTCAATTGCACAGCTGGTCATCCCATAGATAGGGAAGAGCTGATGATGCAGAAGAAAAGGGGGACATGCTGGAGTAACTTCCTGGAGTGACAGAGGACAAGGAGCCCATGGGAACAGAACAAGCAGAGTGCACAATGCAGACGGATGGATGAATGCTGTGGCTGCACGTGGACATCACCTGTGAGTGACTCAATTTTTCAGTGGACTAGAAACCAGGGTCATGGACTGTGATGAGGTGTTGATGAGCCAGGGGAACACGAATGGAGTAGGAACCAGAGCATGAATGCTCTGCGAATGGAATAGGATCTGTAAGAGGGGACACAGGAGGGTAGTGGTTATGACTTTCAAGGGATTCCAGTCAGCATTGTTTGGGCCTGTCTCCAGCCACATTCAGACAAAAAGCATACACAAAGATAACCAACGACAAATGGCCACTTGGTGCCAAGTGGAAAACCCGAGCATGAAAGCTTCAGGAATTTGCAGACACCCAGACATCTCAGGGAGGGGAAAGGCAGGGACAGAAACATGCAGGCTCTGTGGGGTCCGGGAAGAGGCTAACTCCTGGAGGGAGAACGTTTCACCACATACCTTGGGGACCTCCCCCTTGCTGCCCGGCGGCAGCCGCAGGACCCAGAAGTTCCTGTTCCTCAGCAGGTTCTCCATGTTCTCCAGCCGCCTCTGCAGCAGCCCGTACTCCTGCAGCAGGGTCCCCAACACGGCCCACTTGCTCTCCATGTGGTTCCCAAACTCTACGGCTGTCTTCTCGCAGTCGGCCAGCTTCTTCTCGGCTGTCCCCGTCCGTCCCTCCAGATTTAGCAGCTGGCTGGCCTGGGCATCCACCTTCCTCTCCACAGCTTGAATGGCGGCCACCACGGTCCAGAGGGAGATCTCGGCCGTGGGCAACTGGGGCTCTCTCATCACACGGTCAGGGAAGACGGGTGCTCTGTCTGGGAAGGGCGGGAACTGAAAAGGCATAGGTCGCCGGGCATCCATGTCCCATTCTTGAGCCTGGGTGCAGAGGGAGAAAGTGACAACCTGGGATGAGACCCTGTGTTTGGGGGGAGAGTGGCCTAAGAGCCCAGGAATCTGAATCAGTAGTTGGAAAAAAGGCTGCTCGTCCGCTCTCTCCCTTGGGCTGTGACTCTGGTGAGACTGCTGGGAAGGTGTCAGCACCACTGACCTGAACTGTTTCATTACCTGCATTGCCACAGATTCTCATTCTGCCAAACTTCTGCCTCTTAGGCCATGGTGTTCATGAATGTCCCCAGCAATAGCTCGAGCAGCCACCCACCCAACCTTTCCATTTCCAACTAGTCAGTCTGGTCACTAGTTCATCCATCTTGACCTTTGGCCTAAAATGTCACATATGACTTTCTTTGAATAGAACAGCTACTTTCCTCAAGGGCTAGACTTAATGAAGAACTCCTTTTATTTTCTTCTTTTAATATATTTTTATTTCTGATAGGAAGGGAGAGGGAGAGAGAGACAGAAACCTCAGTGATGAGAGAGAATTATTTATTTGTGGGCTGCCTGCTGCACGCTCTCCACTGGGGATCAAACGGGCAACCCGGGCATGTGCCCTGACCAGGAATGGAACCGTGACCTCCTGGTTCATAGGTTGTCACTGAGTCGCAGCACCCAGCAGTTACTGGACCACACCAGCCAGGCAGGATGCACTCTTGAGAGTAGCCTCATGTTTTCTGTTTCAAGGTGAAAATTTTGATGTAAGTCATCTGACTCTAACCTTCCCAGCAAACTCTAAGCAGGTGAGGGCCACTAATGATGGTCTCTGCTCTAAAGACAGGCAGCTGGTCATTCTACAGCACCTGGTTTCATTGCCACCTGGAGCAAGACTCTAGGTGTGAATGCAGGTAATGAAACAGTTCAGGTCAGTGGTGCTGACACCTTCCCAGCAGAGTCTCACCAGAGTCACAGCCCAAGGGAGTGAGCAGACGAGCAGCCTTTTTTCCATATATAACTACTGATTCAGATTCCTTCCAAAATGAGAATAGGTTTGCCAAAAAAATCTCACTCCCTGAGGAGGGGAGGAGAAGACATCCCTAAGAGGAAGAGAAGATCTCTCAGCCCCCGCCCTGCCTCCTGAGGAGGGGTATCCTACGGCTCCTGGGGAGGGGTACCCCATGGGTGCAGTTTGGGAGCTGAATCCTATGACCAAGTGAGGTTGGTGACCATTCACAGATGACCTGGGAACTGGCCCCACCCTGTACCAGCACCCAGCAGTTACTGGACCACCGTGGGACAGGAAAAGGTGTCATTTTCTGTTCTCCCTGCTGCTGCTGCTGCTGCTGCTGCTGCTGCTGCTGCTGCTGCTGCTGAAGAGGCCCCAGGCTGAGCAAAGTGGAGACCTGTTGCTTAGAGGTGACCTGGGCAGGCCTGAGACAGGCATGCCAACTGCCCTCTCTAACTTGGAGCAGCTGTGACAGCCAGAGAGGAACATCCCACAGCTTCCAGGAAATCACTGACACAGGAGAAAGAGGACCAGGACTCTGGGCCCCGGACCCTGCTAAGTAAGAGGCGGTGCTATTTCCATCAAAGCTCTGCACATGGGCTCATGTAGGCTTCTCTCCTGCCTGGCCTACAGAAGGCAACGAGGGCTAACCGTGCAAGTTTGGGAAGTCACCAGGCCCAGCTAACTTTTCTGCGGTTTGGAGACCTAAACCTGAAGAATGATCAAACCCAGCACCCGGTGGCTGACGGGTCAGAACCCGCTGAGAGAACCAGGCCATCAGCAGAGGGGCCTGGGGTCTGCCCGAGGCCTGCTCCCACGCCCTCCCGCAGGCCTCTCGGAGAACCGCGGCCCGTGCACACAATCCCGGGGCACTGGCTCCAGCCTGGTCCGCGTGCTGAGGTCCCCGTGGGGCTTTCGGGGAGGACGGGCGCCTACTCGCAACCCCACAGACGCGATTTAACTGGTTTGGGATGAGGCCTGGGCGGCAGGAGTCTCATTGCTCAGGTGATTAGAATATGCAGCCAAGTTTGCCACCCGCAGGAGAGGAGGCAAAGTCACCCCTCCAAGGCCCCGTCACAGCCGGGGCAGGGAAAGTGAACCAGTCGTTACACTTGGTGGAAGACCGTCATGGGCGTAAAACAGCTTTTCGTCCGAGTGGCTACAGGGCAACCCTGCGGAGGCGGCCCAGGTGCCACCGCAAACCCTCCGACCCCGCAGAGGGTGAGCCGGGCCGGGTGGAGACGCGGCCACGGCTCCGCGGGTCCCCCCCCCGCAACCACGCGTTCCAGGCCCTTCGGCCCCGCGGAGCCTCCGCCAGGCGCCGGCGGTGGGCCCGGCGGCACGCGGCCTCGGGGGCCTGCGGCTCTGCGGGCGGCCTCGGCCGGCCAGGGCGCCGGGATGGGGCCGGGCCTGCCTCGAGGCCCGCCTGCCCCCTGAGCCCGCCCGGGCCCGACCCGCCGGGGGGGGGGGGCCAGCTTCCGCGCCCGGGGCCCCCGGTGCTCGCAGCCCCGCCCCCACGGCCAGGCGGCGCGGCCATGGCGCTGGGCTGGGGCTGCACCCACCTGCATGGGCGGCATTCCCTCGGCCATTTCCCCGCGCAGCGCCGGGTCCTGGTGGCAGACCTCCTCCGGGGGCAGAGCCTGGGCCCAGCTCCAGCTCCCGCTGTCCAGCCCCAGGCCCTGGATGCCCAGCTGCTGAGGCTGCGGCCGTGTTGACACAAACTGCATCCTGGGAGTGCTGTTCCCCGCTCGGGCCGGCCAGGGAGAAGAAGAACGTTTTCCAGGCGCCTTCCCCCTCGCCGGGGCCGGACAGCTCCATCTACAGCCCGTAGGAGCAAACAGTCCCCTTCGGCGGCGCTCCCCTCCCCTCCGCACCAGCGCGCCAGCCAATGGCTTCCGAGCTCCTGCCCGCGGGAGGGACGGACTGCCGGGGCCACTCCCGGGCGGGGCCGCGGCCACCCCAAAGTGGCCCCTGGGCGGGTATGCTCATTAGTGCCCTTCAGTCTGGGATGGCCTGCTCTGAAGTCCCAAACAACGCAGGGTACTGATTTCTGACAATTCTGCAGATGTATTGGGCATCCCAAGGAAAATGGTGAAGGACCCTTTTGAAAATTTTGCAAGAATAATTGTGTCTCCAGACTCTTTCTTTGGCCTTTCCCCCTTCCCTCTCTCCTTTGCAGGCTTCATCTCCCCACTCTCCCTCTTCCCAATCCAAATTTATCTAGACCAATTCCAGGCCTTTGCGTTGGTATGGATGATGGAGAAGTGATCGGGCTAATGTGTCAGAGGAGGGCTGAATGCTTCCTTCCAGGAAAGGTGCACTGCATTTTAATAGCAGTTTCTTCCAGACCTTTAAATGTAGGTCAAAGCTACTTTGACATCTCAGGCCAAGGCAGAAGGGGAACCAAGGAGAGGCCAGGGTAGGCGAATGGAGAAGATAGGAGGAAGAGGGAAAATTCATTAATTCCTTCCACAAATATTTGCTGAGCACTTACTATGTGATAGGTACTGCTTAGTCAGAGGTTGGGCTCTGTGGTTGGATACACCTGAGTTTATTTTTTATTTTTTTAAATATATTTTATTGATTTTTTACAGAGCGGAAGGGAGAGGGATAGAAAGTCAGAAAAATCGATGAGAAACATCCATCAGCTGCCTCTTGCACGCCCCCTACTGGGTATGTGTCCGCAGCCAAGGTACATGCCCTTGACTGGAATCGAACCCTGGACTCTTCAGTCCGCAGGCCGACACTCTATCCACTGAGCCAAACCGGTTTCGGCTGGATACACCTGAGTTTAAATTCCAAAATCACCAATCTCTAACTTTAACTGTTAACAAGTTATTTAACTTCTGAGCTTCACTTTGTCTCCTCATATATAAATACTAATGGCCCGGTGCACAAAATTCATGTGGGGCGGGGGGGGCGGGGTAGGGGGATGTCCCTCAGCCCAGCCTGCACCCTCTGCAGTCTGGGACCCCTTGAGGAATCTTTGACTGCCTGTTTAGGCCCAATCCCATTAACCAACATCACCCCAATAAAGTTAATAAATGGGCAGCCAGACATCCTTCTCACAATCCAGGACTGCTTGCTGGCTTCAAACTGCTCGCCTGCCTGCCTCCCTGATTGCCTTTAACTGCTTCTGCCTGCCAGCCTGATCATCCCCTAACCACTACCCTGCCAGCCTAACTAATGTCTAACTGCTTCCCTGCCAGCCTGTTTGTCCCCAACTTCCCTCCTCTTCCAGCCTGATCACTCCTAACTGCCCTCCCTTGCAGGCTTGATCATCCCCAACTTTTCCTCCCTTGCAGGCCTGATCCCTTCCAACTGCCCTCCCCTGTTGGCCTGATGGTCCACAACTGTCCTCCCTTGCAGGCCTGCAACCTCCCAATGACCCTCCCCTGCTGGCCATCTTGTGGTGGCCATCTTGTGTCCACATGGGGGCAGCCCTCTTGTGTGTTGGAATAATGGTCAATTTGCATATTACTTTTATTAGATAGGTTAGAGGCCTGGTGCATGGGTGGAGACCGGCTGGTTTGTCCTGAAGGGTATCCTGGATCAGGGTGGGGGTTCTGTTGGTGTGTGGGGCAGCCTGGGCAAGGGGCCTGTGGTGGTTTGCAAGCCGGCCACGACCCCCAGCAACCCAAGCGGAGGCCCTGGGATCTTGTAGTCTAGAGTGGAGGCCTAGGCGCAAGGGCTACAGAAGCTATGCTACCTCTATGCCTGGGCAACCCTAGCCTCTTCTCTTTCCAGCTCCGTGGCTGCCACCATTTCTGTTCGGATTATGTATCTTTTATAATTGAAACTTTGTAGCATTGAATGGAGGCCTAGGCTGGCAACAGCAGGCGGAAAGCTTGGCTTCCTCTTCTTCATTACTTATGAAAAAGTAATGCCGACTCACCAACTGTAAAATCAAGTGAGATGAGAACAGGATTTAGCACACAGTATATACTCAACAAAGGTAGTGATCACCAAAAAGTCTTCAAAATAGTGTCTACTTTGTCTTCCTAAATGTCTAGTCCCTATCATGTAAAGATGGCTTATTATTGCCTGTGTGGAGACAGACCTTCCACAGAACTACCCCAGACTGGCACCCTGTTGTTCTACTGCACTTAGTAAAACAAAAGGCATTATTGGACCAAGAGAGATGTGTCCTTAGAATCCCATATTCAGATGGACAATTATCAAGTACTTCCTCTGCTAGTCACACGTCTAGGATACAGAATGAACGCCTCGTGAACTTACTATCCTCAAGGAGCATTCAGGCAAGCAAAGATGATGTTCCCAGAGTCAGTGTTTCCTTCCCTCTGTTCCCTGGCCACAGGCTACCCAATTATGAACATCATGTCCACCATTATTAGGGGTACCAGGCAAATAGTCTGAAAAGCTCCAGGGAAAATCATCTCCACCAGCAAGATGCATTTCAGAGCATAATCTCAGACCTGCAGGTCATCAGCCACCTTCCCTTCCTACAGGTAGAAAAGAGGCTAGGTTAGTCCCAAGGGTTTAAGCGATCTTTTCCGTATAAAGCAGTTGAGTAGGTACTGCCTTTCTTACACAGTAAGACACCTTGGTGGAACTTCCACTTCCCAGAGGGTGGGTTTTCACATAGTCCTCCTCACTGTCCCCCTTGCAGCCAGGGAGTGGCTGCCTGGGGCTGGACGGTCAATTCAGTTCACTGTCCTGAGCAGAGCTATCAACTCAAAAGAATATAAATGCACAGGCTTCATTGGACTAGCATTGTTTTACAACCACTCGGTCCAGCAACTGCAGACCACAGAGACCGGAAGTGGATCTAGCAGGAGGTAGTGAATGATGGGATTAGGGGGTGCTTCCCAGAAAGAAGACAAGAGAGACATGAGGAAGGGGCTGTTGTAGTAGCACAGGCCATGGGCCTCTCCTGGGTGCTCCAGTGATGGGCAGAGAGAGAGGAGAGGGCAGGAGAGGTCCTGAGCTGGAAGAGGTGTCCCTCTTTAGGCTTGTTTGTATAAATCACTGGGTAAGTTAGGAGGCAACTACCTAACTTACTGAGGAGCAGAATGAGCAATGGGATAAAGTGGATTAAAGATTCAAGAATCACTGTTAATACACATTTCTCATGAAGGAAGGACCTAGGCTGGCCTATCACTCTCTCAGGTAGGAATTGACTGCTTTTTACCTCTTTACCTAGGAATTCTATAGCTACTGCTCTGGACAGGACATTGGATGCTGAACTACAGGATGTGGTGGAGGCCAAAGGAGAGGGAATTCATAAATACCAGAACATGTATGTATCATGAGGCTTCCTTTACACATCAACTTGAGCGGGCCAAGGGATGCCCAGATAGCTGATAAAACATTTCTGGGTGTGTCTGTGAGGTTGTTTCTAGGAAACATTGCATTTGAATCAGTAGTCTGAGCAAACATCATCCTCACCAATGTGGAGGGGCACTGTCCATCCACTGAGGGCCTGGATAGAACAAAAAGGCAGAGGAAGGCTAACTTGCTTTCCTTGAGCTGGAACATGGATCTTTCCTGCCCTTAGACAGTGATGTTCCTGGTCCTTGAACTTTTGGAATCAGAATAAATTATCCCACTGGCTCTCCTGGGTCTCCAGCTTGCAGATGGCTGGTCGAGAGACTTCTTGGCCTCCGTAAGTGCAGGAACTAATCCTATCTAATAAATAGGGAATATGCTAATTGGCCATCACACCCTCACAAAGATGGCAGTGCCCACAGCCAATAAGGAGGGCATATTCTAATTGATTACTACACCCTCAAAGATGGCAGCACCCACAGCCACAAGATGGCAGCGACCAGTCCTCTCAGCCCCGCTGGGGTGCCTGCCTCCAGAGTCCCCCAGTTCCCTCAGCCCCTAGCCATCCAGGACCAGCCTGAGGCACAGGCAAGCCAACCTCGAATGGCAGCTGCCCAGACACCCAGGGCCGTCCGAGGTACAGGTAACCTGGGTCAGCTGAGGCTTGCACTGCCAGCAGTGGCAGCAGCAGAGATGTGATGGGGGCATTGCCTTTTCCTGATCACTGGGTCGCCTCCCATCCCTGAAGGCTCCCAGACTATGAGAGAGGGCAGGCTGGGCTGAGGGACCCCCCCTCCAGTGCATTAATTTTCATACACCAGGCCTCTAGTTCCTATAAAAAAAATCTCTTTATAGTGATTTGGTTCTATCTTTGGAGAACTTTACCATCCACTGACGCTCCTTGTGCACAAGTCCTTTCAACAACTAAAAGCTTTATTTGAAGAAAACCTCTAGACTTAACCTTAGCTGAGTGAAGAGGGTGACAGATTTGCAGTTCTTCTTTTTTTAAATATGTTTTATTGATTTTTTACAGAGAGGAAGGGAGAGGGATAGAAAGTCAGAAACATCGATGAGAGAGAGACATCGATCAGCTGCCTCCTGCACACCCCCTACTGGGGATGTACCCGCAACCAAGGTACATGCCCTTGACCCGAATCAAACCTGCGACCCTTCAGTTCGCAGGCCAACGCTCTATCCATTGAGCCAAACTGGTTAGGACCGGATCTGCACTTCTATCTTGGTGTCTTCCATGCCTAATTTCACAAGTTGGCTTAAGGACTACAATGTAATCAATAAGGCAGAGAAAAGATGGTAGCCAGAGGTCTTCAAGCTTCCTTGGCCCATTGGCATATCTGTGATTATACTTGTCTTCACTCTAGGACACTGTCCCTTATGCCAGCCTCCAAGGAAGGGTAACTCCTTAGTTTTCAAAGTCACTGACATCCTAAGTGTGACTACAAATCAGAGGCAGGGCTTTGTGGACGGGAGGGGCACTGGGGGCCAGATGGTAAAGCTCCAAGACTTAGAAGAGACACCAAGTGTTCATGTGAGGGTCACGGTCAAATATTTTGTATCATACTGTTCTAAGATCAATTGTTCTTGCTAATAAGTTTTCAACATCTATCTTTGCCTTTTTAAGATCCACCTTTTGCCACCATTTAATTCAAATTTAAGTGCCAAATACACACACACACACACACACACACATTTTCATTTCCTTTTTCTAACTTCTGAACATTTCTGCTTTATACCTATGTAAAGTTCAAAGAAAATGTGATCTTTACTCTCTTTATTCTCATCCTACTTCAAAGAAGCATTTCATCATCTTCCTTACGAGTCTTGGCATAGTAGACAGTGAACTTCATTGACTTCTCAGTTCTTAATAGCTCTTTGGTACTTTTCTAATCACTTGGGTGACTGAGTTCCTACGCAACAGTTCTAATGCAACCAGTACCTACAGCTAAAAACCCTTTATGCAGAAGACATGGTTTATGTTGGAAATAAATGCAGTATGTTCTCTTGAATCTCCTCAGTGGGCAACCCTTCAACTTTTAAGTGTGGTATGCTTTCTAAAAATGGTCAAAAATATTTCCAAATAAAAGCTAGTGTTCATGAAGAATACTGTTTTTTTTCCCCCCTAAAAGCAACAAATAAGGTATTAAAACCATGTATTATTGTTAAATCCAAGCTGGTAATGATGTCACCAAGGTTCTTTTTGTTCTTAAGCAAACTGCTCTGGCAAGGCCTCACCACCACAGAGGTTAGAAAGGTGCAAGCCAGGACCACCTGTGCTCAGCTGGTATGCCGCCAGTGTGAGTGTACCCGCTCTCCGGACCTAGTGCCTGCAGTGGGCACAGCCCACATGAATGCTGCTCTCCCACAGCCTCTAGAGCTGCTGACCTAACTACTGCGATCTGCCAACTTTCTCAACAACCATTCCTATCGCCTTATTTCCTTCTGAGCCCTGCCTCTAAAATCAAATTGTGACTTCCCCACTGTGGATCCAAAGACCCTTTATTAATCTCCAGTGCATGGCTCCTGCTCAAGTAAAGCAGGCTAACTGATCAGTTCCAGTCTAAAATTCACTGTTTCCACAATCTTCTCAACTCACAGACACATTAGAGTCACTTAAAAAAATAAAAATAAAACATCCAGGCCTCATCTCAGACAAATGAAATCATGCCTGGGTGGGCCCTGGCATACGGAGTTTCTTAAGCTCCCCAGGTTATTGTAATGTTCAGCCAAGAACCAGCATTTTTAACAGTTTTCCTGCTATTCCTCAGATCCTTGACTCAGCCCCACCAGATCACTCTGAGGGTCATTCCAAATGATCACTTACTGGTTAAAAATAAAATGATTTCATTATTCTTGTGCATTGTTTTTATCCTGCTTACTCATGAGGTTAGCTTGTAGATACTGTTTTTCCTGTATAATTTTTAATAACTATAAATTCAAAGAACTGGCTTGATGTGCATAGCTTTAGGTACATCCCTGATTTTAAATTCTGTTTGTTTAACCCAATCTGACTTGTTATAATTCCTCATATACATAAAACTGGTGATGTTGCTTAAGTTGCTGGTAAAAGTCAACACATTACAGTATATAGGTCAACCTGGTATTTTTTGCATCCTACTTTGTTTTCAGTCTCTGCCCACATGTACTTCTCTTTCTCCACTGCTTCCCAAATGGCAATCTCAGGCAGCTTCTCCCCACCAGTCAGTGCAGGCAAGCAAATTGGAAGTGAAGAAGCAACCACTGTCCAATCCTGAATGAGGAGCACCAGCATCCCAGACTGTTTACCTGGTCAGCAAGTAATTCTTCTGTACTTACTATAGCAACACTTTCTTCTCAGGCCTTTAATATGTTTTAAAGCACTTTTTAAGACCATCCCTCATTTGAGCCTCACAACACCAATGTAAAGTTAGTAAAGTGTGCATTACTTTCATACTACACATGACAAATCAAAGCAAGATTAAAACTCTGGTCTCCCGACTTCATTTCCAGGACCATTCTCATTAAAATAATCCATGTTCTTATAAAAGCATTAAGAATGTTATACACTCCCTAGCTGGTTTGGCTCAGTGAGTAGAGCATCAGCCTGCGGACTGAAGGGCCCTGGGTTCGATTCAGTCAAGGACACATGTCCTGGTTGCAGGCTCAATCCCCAGTAGGGAGTGTGCAGGAGGCAGCCAACCAATGATTCTCTCTCATCATTGATATTTCTCTCTCTCCCTCTTCCTTCCTCTCTGAATGATATACACAAGATATTTTATATTACATAGAATTTACAGGGGAAAATAACCCTGAATAACCCCAGCACTCTAGAAAAACCATTGTTAATTTGGTGTGTTTTCCTATCCTTAAAAAAATGCAATCAACTGCATACTGTGTATTTAAAACAAAAGTGTATAGTTAAAATAAAAGCTAACATTTTGTCAGTTTGTGTGGCTTTGGAGTAAATATAATATGGATACTAGTAGACTGAGGCTATTCAGTAATGATGCATAACTTGTCAAGGTGCTTATTCTATTGGGTGGGAGCAATCACTTAGTAAAGAAACCAGACAAGGAAAGGACGAAAAGTGAAATCTTGAAGTCTAGGATTTTAGAGGTGGACGTGACCTTACATTACCATCTTGTTCAATGTGCACATTAGAGTTAAGAAAATGAGATCTCCACAAATTAAGAGGCTTGCTCCATATCAGGAAGGGAGAGAATCTTAAGCTAAGACCAGAATCCAATTTTTGATCCTTGCTCAGGTGGTGTTTCAGCTATACAATTATTCATGGAGTAGCCGCATCCCTAATAGCTTGTGGCCGCCATTCTTGGTTAACTGAACTTCTAGACCGGTTTCAAGATTTCACAGCAAATACTGGCTTTGCTAATAAACAGAAACAAAGCCATGTTGCTCACTGAGGTTTTATTAACTCTTTTATTTAAAATGCAACCTGGCAATTTTCAGAGCATTGTAGCACACTGCTTTTCGGCTTCCTTGATTAGACTGTATCTTTCTGTTTTTAGTGGATGGATGGTTTTAGGACTATTATTTAGGAAATAATTTTTTTGTTTTGCCAGAGGCAATTTGGCCAAGTTGACGAAAGTCATTCTGTGTGTTTACACACACCTAGAAGAACCATGGTCAGAGTTATACACACTTAAAAAAAAAAAAAATGGAGCAGGACCAGAAAGGGAGGAATAGAACCCTACAAAGTGACAAATTACTCCTCTTGCAAGTTATTTAACAGCATCTCAGGCCCTTTATGAGAGAAAATAAGTTCTAGTCTTTAATAGTGCTCATAAAGTACAAGTCTTTTCAGGGACCCTCATGCAGGTGAAGCAGATGCTCTCCTCTCTTGGTAGTACAGGAAATGACATAATGTGCCAGTTTGTCCATTCCCAAGTCACAGATCCTGGTGCAGGGACCACAAGACCATCCCTCCTGACTACAACTGACTGAACCACGCTGAGCACGTAACCGATGGGCAGCCAATCAAAGGGTTGGCTGTAAACTTCTGTGGCCTGATATAGAAAGGACAGGGCCAGACCTCACACCTTAGAATCTGAACTAAGAAAAACCAAGGAAACCAGAGCCACACGGTATTATGGCACAAAAGAACTTGTGGGGGCCAGAAGTACAGAAAAGATGGAGTAACAGAACAGACTACGTGGAAGCAAAAAGCTGAGACATTAAGAATCATGTACTTAGCGGATACCGGTTTGGCTCAGTGGCGGAGCGTCGGCCTTTGGACTGAGGGGTCCCAGGTTTGATTCCAGTCAAGGGCATGTTCCTTGGCTGCGGGCACATCCCCAGTAGGGGGTGTGCAAGAGGCAGCTGATGGGTGTTTCTCTCTCATCTATGTTTCTGACTTTCTATCCCTCTCCCTTCCTCTCTGTAGAAAATCAATAAGATATATAAAAGAATCATGTACTTTAAAAAAAAGAGAAAAATCTCAGGATTCAGTAGAGCAGCCTCGGTTCTTGACACTGCTTCAGGCTCCGCTGGCTTTATGGCGCTCTTTGGTTGGTCCTGCACACCTCTTGATGGCTGCCATTCTGACACCTTCTATGTGTCAGGCTCTGTGCTCAGCACTTTCACAGGTATCCCCTAACTTAACACCTCAGAGACAGAGGTATCATTCTCCCTATTTTACAGATAAGGAAACTAGGCCCATGATGGTTAAATAATGCATGTACAGTTGTTACTTTTGCTAACACCAGGTCTTGAATCTAGGTCCGAGTCCAAACCAGGAAGCTGTACTAACCCACATGATGTGGCCTCAAATTAAGGCCTTGCACACTGCCTGCTCCCATCCCCGACCTAACTTGACTACCTTTTGCTTGTAAGATCTTGACACCTCCCTAGTCAAAGAATGTCCTCCTGAGTACAATGCCATTTGCTTTGTAGAGTGAAGGGCACAGGATCCAAGAACCCACCAAGCACACAGACAAAACATGTATTTGAAGATAACAGAACCCCTGATCTTTGAAAGCCGGGAAGACACTTTCATTCATTGCTATTGAGCAGTCCTTGGGTGCTAGCTGTTGAAGGAAGCTACAACAGGTGCTTTCCTGCCCTTCCTCAAGAGAAATCCGAGCAGAAACTTGGCTTCTGCCTTAGCCAGTTTTCTCATGGTTAGAATTTTGGCCTGTGAACTGAAAGGTTGAGGGTTCGATTCTGGTCAAGGGCACCATTAGAAAAAAAAAATTGGGGTTCTCCATACCATTTAGAATGAACAGATAAAGGATCGTGGGTCCTTTAATACCAACAAGGCCTCTGAGACAGTGAGCATCCATTATTCCCCAGTAGGGAATAGGGTCTGGTCCTGGCTGAAATAGGCAGGGATACTCAATCTCTCAAAAATGCTTCAAAGAGCAGCCCAAGAATGGGAACTCTGCGGACTGTTCCTGATGAGGGAAGTTATATAAAGCACTGCTCTAACTAGAGCCCAGCTATGGTGTTGCCAACATCAAATACCCAGCAGAAAGGAGCAGTCATCAGCTTTCACTTTCTAGATAAACTTCCATTTATTTTCACATCTGTGGCTGAACCATAGGTTCACCTTATGGTGACAATGAAAAACCTGGTAAGCAGAGTGAATATGGTTAGTTAACACCTGGATCCACTCCGATGAGATGGTGCCCATTTATGTGATAATACAGATTTCTTAGTCCAGAGGGCAGCCCAATGAGCACGTTTCTGGATTTTCCTCTTTGCTATCCAATATGCTCATGACACCCAATCCACAGGTAATTAATTCTTTAACTGCTGAGTTAAATGCCTGGTTTCGCTCAGGAGCCCTGGCTGGATCAAGCTTCTCCTTTACACTGAAATCTTTTCCACTGATCCATTTTACTTACCCATTCTTGAATTTTAGGCAAACAAACTCTCCAATTTGGAGATTGCCTGGAATTCTACCTGGTGGAGGGAGAGACCAGAATGCACCATATTTGAACATCTAGTGTGTACCAAGGCCAAAGATTAGGAAAACCCCTACCTCCATCTTTCTGGCATGGTCCTGCCTATCCCTTTCACTCTGCTTCATTGGTATCTGAACTGTATTTATTTCTTCCCATAGATTGGGACCCTGCTCACTACAGTTCCTTGAAGAAGGGACTGTGGGATCTATCTGTGGCATTTCAACCCACAGGTCTTTTTGTTAGTAAGCTCCATGTCCTCAGTAAATCACTGAGTAAGAAGTATTTTCCATATTACCTAGTCCAACATCATGCCTAGAATTCCTTCTCCAGCATGCTGTGGTTAAATGCTAAAATCAGTTTAGAAAAGGGAATTACCACCTAAAGGTAGTACTTTTAATTCTTCTCCCTTTTCTTTAAGATCAGGGTGAAAACCAGAGCTGGATTTCACACTCAAGTTCCTGGTGGGTTACCTGTGAAACTAGAATTCCCAGAATGTCCCAATTTTCTCATAGTATGAGTCTAGATCCTAGTTAGAAAGCTCCCAATATGCCAGCATTCTGTTCATTTGTCTTGGTTTGTTCTATACCCCTGGGTTTCTTCATCACTTCACACTCTAACTTACTGTCTCACAAACATTTCTTAGAGGTCTCCCGCGATTCCTGGTACTGTGACTATCAGAGTAGATGCAATCACTGTGATTATCCTGAAGAGCAGCATGTTCAGACAGAGTCTTCCCAGAGGCAAAGCTGGCTGGGCTGATGACGCTTTTTCCTGGTGTGGTTATGCACAACCAGGCAGGGTAAAGGCGGGGCTAGGTGATAGGAAAAAAATGGGTCCTTCCCTTACTACTTCATCAACAAAGTGTCCCAATTACTCATAGACCTTGTTTCCAGGCATCTCAGGAAGACCAGGAAAAACAAGAATGTGGATATAATCAGCTTTTCTGCCTCAGATTAGGGTTTCTGTATTCTCTGCCTTCTACCTCAGGCTCCAAGCAGGAGTAACATAACAAATCAAACTGATTTCAGTCAAGTTTCAGCAGGAATGTCTCTGCTTTGATTTTGCTTCTTATTTGGCTTTGCCTGGATAGAAGCCAGAGACAGAGATAGGATTTTGGCAAAAGAAGCAATGTATCACAAGATACAAAAAATTTTTTTTCTTAAAAGATTTTTTCCTTTCACCAGCCTCACTTCGCAGATGAAAATATGAGATCTGTAAAGGAAAAGAAAGGGACTTACACCCAATTGCAAAGCCACTTAGGAGCAGCACAGGCTCAGAGACTCCCAGGGGAATGAATGATCCCAACAAATGGACACATGGTAGCCAAGGTCCCTGAAAGCAAAACCAGCAGGAAGAGGCTATCCCTGTCTGCACCTGGCGCTTAGCTCTCAGGGATCTAGGAAGTCCCCCAATCCACTGGGAATGGCCATATGAGTGAACATTTTCTAATGGCTCAAGAAAACTGCATTATCACACCAGCACCTCACTACTGAGGAGATGAAAGCTGGGTGTGCCAGTGCACCCAGCTTTTCTGAAACTCCATGTTTTTTTTCTGCTGAGGACTGTCAAGAATCAGACACTAGAAATGGAAAAGCCCTCTTATTGGCTTATAAATAAAAAGAACTGGAAGTAAGTACCTCTAAGAAACATGGTTCAGGCACAAATGTTAGCCTGTTCTGTCATTTCTCTGTGATTTCTGGCTTTTATAGCTGGGGCTGAGAACACTGTTCCAAACATTTTAAACCAGGACCTCGGCAGAGGTTTCCAGCAGTTTAAATGCCAGTGAGAGGCTTAATGCTGCAAATCAAGCTGGTGAAAGTTAAGCACTGTTCTCCTTAAGCTTTTAAGGAGAGCTTAAGTTGGGTGAGCAAGAAAGTCAGATTTCTTGCTCACCCAACAAAATGTACTTTAAAAGAATTAGTCTAGGAAGGCCATATTGAGCTATCATTTGGGAAGAGGCATCCATTAGCACATGAGTGGACTTTAGCTAGTGTCAGGAGGAATATGGACTGAGGCTTGAACACTTTCTTCTAACAACTGTCTTATCATCAGGGGACTAAGACTCTGCCTCAGATGGACTTCAAGCTTTGGAGGTTCTTCCCCTGTACCTGTCTCTATCTAGAGCAGAAATCATTCTCAATCTATTACCTTGTGATGGCCAAATCATGGTTTTCTATCTCTCTGCAACTTCTGTAGGTGGTAGGTCTCATTTTTTGAAAAAATGGGGACGCTGGGCTCTTTCTGTGTTTCAAAACGTGTTATTCTTGGCCGGGCTAGGGTGGCTCAGTGGTTGAATATTGACCTATGAACCAGGAGCTCACGGTTCAATTCCTGGTCGAGGCATATGCCTGGGTTGCGGGCTCCATCCCCAGTGAGGCATGCAGGAGACAGCCAATCAATGATTCTCTCATCACTGAAGTTCTCTCTCCCACCCTTCCTCTCTGAAATAAAAAAAAATGTTAAAAAAAAGTGGTATATTTATAATGTTGTTAAGTTCCCAAACTCAAGCATGTCTCTAGTCAAGTGTACAGGACCCCAAATGCATCAATGTGTCAATCAACAGTGATTATTTACGGAGCGGAGGAGCTCATGTCCCTTTCTCTTGTCCTGGTGAGCATGGACAACGGGGGGGAGGTTCACAGAGCTCCCCCTCCACTACCTTCCCCATACCACTGATTGGCCTCCAGACCTTCAGTATTAATGCCTAGACCAGAGGTTTCGAGCCCCGTTAGGAGAGGACCTGGGGGGTCGGGTGGCTGTCCAGATGGGTCACTCTCACCCCCACAGCCTCCATTGTGGCCTGAACGTATGTGGTCCTTAAGCGTCTGTTTGTAGCGGAAGCTCCTGCCGCAGTAGGCACAGGGGTAGGGCCGCTCGCCCGTATGGATGCGTTGGTGCTTCATGAGGTGGTGCTTGCGGATGAAGCTCTTGCCGCACTGCGTGCAGCTGAAGGGCCGCTCTCCCGTGTGCAGCCGCCGGTGGTTCAGCAGGTGCTCCTTGCGCATAAAGCTCTTACTGCAGTCTGTGCACGGGTACGGACGCTCGCCTGTGTGGATCATCTGGTGTCGGATGAGGGCCGAGTGGCCATTGAAGTCAATGCCACACTGGGGGCAGGAGAAAGGCCGCTCCTGCGCATGCCCGCGCTGGTGGAGCAGGAGGCTGATTTTCAGGCTGAAGCTCCGGCCACACTGCGTGCAGCGGAAGGGCCTCTCACTGGCGTGAGTTCGCCGGTGGTTGGTGAGGCGGGCCTGGTCTGCAAAGCGCTTGGGGCAATCAGGACAGGGGAAAGGCCGCTCAGTGCTGCTATGGACCCGGAGGTGGTATGTGAGTCTTGACGGGTGAGTGAAAGTCCTGGCGCAGTGCGGGCAGGTGGGGGGCGTCTCACTGGCATGGGCCTGGGGGTTGCTGCCGAGCTCGGCTTGCTGAGAAAAGTGCTTGGGACACTGGGCACAGGATAAGGGGTGCTCACCAGTGTGGCTACACTGGTGGGTCAGCAACATGTCTTGGCTGAGGCTCTTGCCACAGTGGTGGCATGAGAACATCTGCTCTCCAGCAGGAGGTGGTAGGGGGTAGCTACCCAACTGAGTGAATGTCACTTGTCCCTCAGAGGCTTCTGCCAGGTCACTGGCTGGATGTACAAAAGGTGTCATGGATGCAGGTTGCTGGCCTTTGAAAGCCACATCTGAAAAAGTATCCTTTGCTGCTGCTGCTGGTGGAGAAGAGAATGTGACAGGAACCTCGGGGCACAAGGAGGCTGTGCCAAGGCCTTCGGCTTTGATGACAAGCTGTTCATCTGAAAGAAAGGACCCAGAGTCATACCCATCAAATTCTCACAGCAACTGAGCGTCCCTCCCCAGCTCTCACAGACTACTCTGAGCTCTCAGTTGGCTCCAATAAGAAGCTCAGTGTAGGGCTGAGATAATCATCAAGCCATTCATGGTCCCTGTGGCAAATCATCAGAGAATTTACTACTGAACATCTTCAATGCTCTATGTTTGGAAAGGAACAACCTTGACATCAATCTTCCCGGCATTACTTTATGTTCCTCTTCTGCTCAAGAACTTTTAAATAGTCACTGTTGCTACTGTGACAGGCCTAAACTCATCTATTAATCTACTCCCATTCCTCTGTATTCTGCCAGATAAATCCTAACTCTCTCTTTACTGACCATGAAAATGAAGTACACATTTCTGCTTCACATCTCCACTTACACTGTCCTTCCTTTTGTAGAATACTCCCACCCTCTTCCAAATTAAACCCAGCACTTCACACCAGTCATCCAAGGCCCAGTTCTGGCTTCACATCCTTCTTTAGGCCTTATCTAAAAATGAAAACCAAAACCGATGCATATTCTCCATACTTCTCATTTCTTGAATATAAGTCACCCATCCCACTCACCCCTGACACTTAACAACAGGCAGGCCTAGTATTGATGTGTGTCCCCAATATTAATATCTTGAAGAACAGAAACTGTCTTATTTCCTAGATTCTAAAAGAACATAGGGCATAGAGGCTATTAAAAATCAGGTTGCATTAAGTTATGTAAACAATTAGGTACCATCTGATCTTGAGATTCTCTTCTATAATTCAGATAGCAAAATAAAGATGGTATAACCTTTCTTAGAAGGAAGATAATTTGTTTTGTTTCCCTTCATCATTTCCCCTGATGTCCAGCTCTTTATCGATAGTCCCATTTGTGCTTCCCCAACGACATTTTTGTCTCCACTGCTTGTCCTGCTCCCCTCATCCCTTTTTGTCCTATCCTTTCTCCATGATCTTTAAATGTTCTTCCTTCTTTCCCCACCCTCATGTTTTCCATCTATCTGTATGCACTTATTTTTCTTCCTCTGACAATTCTAATTTGTCTTACACTTAAGAGTGTTTTCTTGCCCAGCCAGCGTGACTCAATGGTTGGGCGTCGACCTATGAAACAGGAGACACCACAGTCTGATTCCTGGTCGGGGCCCGGGGAAGTGGGCTTGATCCTCAGTGTAGGGTGTGCAGAAGGCAGCCAATCAATGATTCTCTTAGCACTGATGTTTCTATCATTCTCTACCTCTTCTTTCCTCTCTGAAATCAATTTTTTTTTTAAAAAAAGAGTGTGTTTTCTCACTTTAAATGTATCTTATTTGAGTATGTAATTCCCCCCCCTTTCCCATTTTTCCCTCACTTCCTTGCCTCTATAACCCATTTTGCTGCTGTGTCTTCAGTCAGTCCTGGCATAGCTGGACGTGGGCATGAAGGTCTCTTCGATTCATTACTCACCAGCATAGGTACCCTTGTATATGTCACTCTGCTTGGACTCCTGTGGGGGCCCAACCTGGGGCTCTTCCTCTTGTTTAATCCAAGACAGAATATCTGATGTTGAAATGACAGGCTCTATATGTGGAGGGAAAAGAGAACGGCTTTCAGGGACTTGAATCAGAAAGTAAAAATAATCATGTTGGTTTATTGGATACTACACATTGTGCCCAAATTTAACTATAACAACAATATGGAATCAGCCTTTTAAAAATGCTTACAACACCTAACTAGTTCAAAATGAAGCCAAATTTATTTATTTTTACATGACGTACTCAGCTTGATTCACTATTTCCAATGAGCCCATTTATGGAGATGTTAATTTTGGAGATGACACCCATAAATAAACTAAAATCGCCCAAGCCAGTATGGCACAGTGGATAGAGTGACTAGCCTGCAGACTGAAGGGTTTGATTTCGGGCAAGAGCACATGCCTGGGTTGCAGGCTCAATCCCCAATAGGGGGCATACAGGAGGCAGCCGATCAATGATTCTCTCACATCATTGATGTTTCCCTCTCTCCCCCTTCCTCTCTGAAATCAATAAAAGTATATTTTCCAAAAAAGAATCTAAAGTCAACAGTACCTTCCATTTCATTAGCATAATTACTTTTAAAATATTTCCATTTTTATTTCATAGCTTTTTTATGAAATAATATTCTTCCCATTTAAGTAGAGAGGGCCCACAGAAATTAAGTCTATATAATAAAGAAGTAATATGCTAATTGGTCCTAAAGGCGTCACAGTTAGGACCAGGTTGCGTGGGGATGGGGGTGGGGACTTGTGCCATCTGGACAGGAGGCTGCTGCAGCGCCCCACCACCCCGTGGAAGCGTACACAGGCCTGCGGTGCCACCTAGTCCAGAGCAGGACATCAGGACGAAGGTGGGGCCTCAGAGAAGAGCTCTCAGCACTTCTGCACCGGGGTCTGAAGGCACGGAGAGGAAGTGAGAGCACATAGGCAGTTAGGGGGATCAGGCCAGAGGGGAAGAGCAGATAGGCAGTTAGGGGGATCAGACAAGGAGGTGAGAGCAGTTAGGGGGATCAGGCCAGCAGGGGAGAGCAGTTAGGGGGATGAGGCCAGGAGGGGAGAGCAGTTAGGGCCACCAGGTCAGCAGGGGAGCAGTTAGGGGCATCAGGCAGGCAGGTGAACGCTTAGGAGCCAGTGATTCTGGATTGTGAGAGGGATCCCAGATTGGAAAGGGAGCAGGCCCCGCTGGGAGGACCCTCCTTCACTCCCTCTTCTCCCCTCTTCCCCCACACACAAATTTCATGATAGTAAATATTTATGGTAAGTACCATATGTTCAAAGATTTATTTTAAAACACAGCAGGAAAAAAAGCAAAGAAACAAAATGGACCAACAATTTTTTTCTTAAATATTAATTAAAAAAACAAATGCATTTCCAGAATTACAAAGTTAGGTAAGTTTAAATACAGACCTGAATCCTGAGAAACATATTTTTCAGGTTCCCAATTCTAGGCTCGCTCTAAGACATGGTATTACCTTTGCCTATTAAATTACACAAGTCTTTGTTTCCTGAAAGCTGAGGTGAGGGAAAATAGTGTTTATAAGTCCCTCATTCCTTGGAGATTCTTTCAGAAAGAAAAAAAGAACAGCCCCCAGAAGCTCATGACATGCCTCATCTGGTCAGCAAGAAATAGCTAGGCTTGCTATCCCAGCTGAGGCCTATATAACCTTTCTTGGCCTAAAAGAACAAGCTGGCAAGCTGACAAGGTCCAGAGAGTAAATTAATGCTCTCTATACTATTTCTCAGGAAAGCATTATAGGCAGGTTATGGCTTTATCCTTAGAAATTGAGAACACACTGGTTTTCCCAATGCCTTTGAGTGAGAGACCACTGAAATCCAAGCAGAAATAAGAGCTTGAACAAGACTAAGGCCCCAAAGACAGTCAGGTTACAGAGACTGGACACAGATTTTAGCACATGTGGCAATTTGCCTTTCCAATATCCCACTTTGAGCTACAAGACTGAAATGCATTAAACACGCTCTGACCTTAACTTTTCTTTTTCTTTCAGGTTTTATATACGCACATATAAAGAAAAAAGCAGAAGGGGAAAAGCTAGGTATACGGAAAAGGATCTTCTAACAGACATTGACAGGATGAACTTTCTATTCATCAACGATAGGAGACTTTTGGAATGTTTAATTGCTGCCCTGACCAGTGGCTCAGTTGGCTGGGTGTCCTCCCGTGCACCAAAAGGTTGCCAATTTGATTCAGTCAGGGCACATGCCTGAGTTGTGGGCTCAGTCCCTGGTAGGGGGTGTACAGGAGACAGCCAATCAATGTTGATGTTTTGCTCTCACAGCGATGTTTCTCTCTCCAAAAACCAATAAAAAGCCTTTGAAAAATGCTTAATTGCTTCTCTGCATCAATTTTGAGTAACAAGTTAGTGCTCTAGAAACCTCAAAGTGAATCAAGTGGCTTTGACATTTGTTTTTATCATTACAAACTCATAGAACATTACATATTTGATAAGCTCCAATCCACTATAGTCATTATTCTTTTTAATGCTCAAATGGTCCCTCTTTTGGCCAGCAGGAACCTCCTCAAATCTGTTCTCTGTCATTTCACAGCAACAAACATCTGTGAGTTTTTTCCATTTCTGATATGACAAACTATCCCAGGTTCACCTTGGACATTCCAAACACAATCAATGGAATTTAGAGAACACAGGCTGGATGATAAGGATGCTATCTGCTAAATAGGTTGTCATTGCTTCTAAGTCTTTTCAATAGAAGGAGCTATATATAAAAGACATACCTTTTAGAAAAAGGAAAGTGTCATAAATTTACATTCATATTTAAGATTTTAAGATTTAAATTAAATCCTTTGATTTAATATTTGTATCTTTTCTCTCTGACCCTGAAAATTTTGGTTCCTAATGACAATAACATGATCTTAAAAAAATTTAAGTAAAACATTTACAAAATCAAAACTGCAGCCCTGGCCAGGTGGTTCAGTTGGTTGGAGCATTCATTGTTTTGTACACCAGAAAGGTTATGGGGTCGATTCCCAGTCAGGGCATATACCTAGGTTGCAGGGTTCAGTCTCTGGTCGGGGTGCATATGGAAGGCAACCAATCGATGTTTCTCTCTCTCACTGATGTTTCTTTCTCTCTCTCAATCAATAAAACATATCCTTGAGTGAGGATTAAAAACAACAACAAAACCCTACAAAACAGTGCATTCAGAGAGGTCTAGTTTCCCCTTCTAGTCTCTTTCTCTCTCCCTGAACAGGTAGCTGTTCCAACCGGTTTTTGTTATCATCTTCCATTATTTCTTTGTGAAAATACAAGCAAGTATGTATATATCTTGATATTTCCCCCCTTTGTGTGGCATACTAGACAAACTGTGCTGTACCTTGATTTTTTTTATTTGACAGTATATTCTGGACATGTCCACAGCAGCTCACAGAGATCTTTCTCATTCCTTCTCGTAGCTGCTCTGTGCAGCTGAACCACTGTTTATTCAAGAATTTCCTACTGATGGGCATTTGGATTCTCTCCAACCTCTGGGTACAATATTAGTCAGTGGCCGGCCATAAAAGCTATGCAGAACTGAAAAAAACGAAGCCAGTTCTCTAGAAATGTAAGTTATTAGTATAGCTCATTGGCTATGCATTTCTTCATTGAACTTGGGAAATCCCAGAAAGCTAGCCATTCTTTTTGGATAATGATGCTAAAAGTTTCTCTGGTCACTTAACTAGATCAGTATAAGTAAGTAACTATTTGCTAGATTAAATAATTAGGTCTTAACCCTACAGTGAATAGATTACAGTTATATCAACTATAGTGTGGTGGGAGTATATAACCTGAGGACCTTTTATAAATAAAAGATCAGGAGAACTTGGATGCTAAGATACAGGCCTGATACAGATACCTATGTGATGACAGTATGGCAATTGCTGGCCAGGTCACCAGTGGCACTCAAAGCACATTCCTCTCACAGGCCTCAGAAATCCCAACAGTGGACACTTAAAGACACACAAAATGAATGTGAAATCATTAGTTTATGCCAACAACAGGCTCTGGAGAAAGCAAGAGAATCCAGAAAAACTGAATACTGATCAGGTAAGAGGAAGGTGATAAATGCTGAGTTTTTAAGTTTTGAGAGGTCATCAATAATAGAAAGTCTGATCACAAGAAAATATAAGACTGTAATGTCTGCACTGGTTGACTGTTATTTTAACTATGAGGAAATCTGATTTTGTGTTGTGTGTATGTTTTGAACAGATAAGGGCCATGCTGTCTGAAAGGAGATGGAACCTTGAGATTCTGAGATGTTTACAAAGGTATAAACTGAGTTAAAACCTGTACTGAGATCTGACTCCTTAAGGCTTAAGGCTTAAGCAGACAAAAACTATTTGATACATGCAAATACCATGGATAAAAATAAACAAACCAGTATTTTGAAACTTTCTGTGAAACAGGTGTGGGGCTGTAATAGGTGAATCTGTTAAGTATTTGTGTAATAATTCAAAACCTCTAAGTTTTATCATTTCAGGATGCTTCTTGTTCTCAAATAGGATAAACTACAATAAAAGGATTATATTGGGATGTGCCTTAATCACTGATTTTGTTTATGAAAAAATGGTCTTGCTGGACCAGAGTAAAGAGGGATAAACATGGGATAATGGTGATACATCTAAAACAAAAATGACCAAAGTCTCCCCAGCTCACATCAGATGGAAACACACATACAAACTGAAAGTAAAGGGATAAAAAAATATATATATATTTCATGAAAACGGATACTCAAAAAAAGCTGAGGTAGCAATACTTACAACAAATAAAATGGACTTTAAAACAACGGCTATATAACAAGAAATAAAGAAGAATCCAGCAATTCCACTTCGGGGTATTTATCAAAAGAAACCCAAAACACTAAATCAAAACACACACTAATCGAAACACATACTATTTATAATAGGCAAGATATGGAAGCAACCTAAGTGTCCATTGACAGATGAATGGATAAAGAAGTGGTTCATATATACAATGGAATACTACCCAGCCATAAAAAAGAATGAAATGTTGCCACCTACAACAACCTGGATGAACCTAGAGGGTATTATGCGGAGTGAAATGAGTCACACAGAGGAAGACAAATGCCAGATGACTTCCCTTATATGTGGATCATAAAGAACAAAATAAACAAGCAGAACAGAAATAGAGGAATAGATAGAGAACATTTTGATGGTTGCCAGATGGGAGGGGGGGGGTGTTGGAAGAATGGGTGGAAAAAGTGAAAGGATTAAGAAGTAGAATTGGTAGTTACAGAATAGTTACAGGGATGTACAGTACAACACAAGGTACAGAGTCAATAACCTATAATAATAAAAGGGTAATCCTATATAATGAAAGAGAAACATGCAAATTTGATTGTACCTTTGCTCCTGACTGGCTATGCTACCAGCCAATCAGGAGTGGGAGTGGGGCCAAGTGGCACCAGCGCCAGCCCTGCGGGTGGAGATGAAATGGTGGTGGTGGTGAGGGCCCAGGCCCTGGGCGCTGTGAGGGGAAGTGGCAGCAGGAGCAGTAGCAGCAGCATCGGTGGTGGCTGGTGGTGGCGGCAGGGAGCGCCCAGCCCTTGGGGCTGAGCTGAGCAGGGCGATGGCTGAGTGCCCAAGGCCTAAAGCCTCGCCAGAGGTGAGCCATCAGTTGGACATCCCCTGAGGGTTCCCAGTATGTGAGAGGGGACAGGTTGGGTTGAGGGACCACCCATCCCCAGTGCACCTCAGAACCATCATATCTAATAAAAGGGAAACATGCAAATATACCTTTGCTATGCTACCAGCCAATCAGGAGCAGGAGGGCGGGGTATTGGGGCAGTGGCAGGCTGGGGCGGGGCATGGCTGTTACGAAGGACTGAAGTCACCCCTCTGGAGGCTACCCAAGGTCTTATTTCAGCCCTGATGTTGGGCTGCTTCCCCCCGACCATAAATTCCCAACGCACTTCCAGCCAGAGTTAAAGGGGGCTTCTTCTGTTTTTAAGGCACCGCCATATCCAGTGCCTGCAAGGCCCCTGTGAAAGCACTACTCCTTAGGTCCGGGGAGCAGAGAGCTGAGAGCTGAAGCAGAGAGGCTGTGAGGCCCAGCTTACCCAGGATGCTGGCCCCCCAAAACCCCCTCCCAATTATCCTGGCCCAGCCTTCCCTATGCATACCTGCTCACGGAGAGTGTGAGGTGGTCTTGGCAGCAGGACGGGAGGCCGGTGGGGGGCATGGCTGCAGAGCGTGGAAGGGGAGGCCTACACCATCCCCCAATCCAGAGGGGCTTGACAGGGGACCTCAAAGTGTACTTCCCGTCCTGGTGCTGGGCTAGGGGACCTCTGGCTGCTCCCCCCGCCCCAGCTCCAGGCTGGGGACCTCAGGTAGTGCCTCCCACCTGGTGCGGCTTGACAGGGGACTGTAGGCCACACTCCCAACTTGGCAGGGCTGGACAGGGGACCTCAAGGTGCGCTTCCCATCCTGGTACTGGGTTAGGGGACCTCAGACTGTTCTCTCCACCCAGCAGGGCTTGACAGGGGACCTCAGGCTGCACCCCCACTTGGCAGGGTTTGACAGGGGACCTCAAGACACACCCTCACCCCAGCACCAGGCCAGTGGACCTGAGGCTGTGCCCCCCACCCAGTGGGGTTTCACAGGGGACCTGAGCCTGCACCCCCGTGTCAGTGGGGATTGACGAGGGACCTGAGGCTGCACCTCCCTCCCGGTGCTGGGCTGGGGGATTTGAGGCTGTGCTCCTCTGCCTGGTGGGGCTTGACAGGGGACCTCAGGCCATGATCCCTACCCAGCAGGGCTTGACAGGGGATCTCAGGTTGTGTCTTCCACCTGGTGGGACTTGATGGGGGACCTCAGGCCATGCCCCCCATCCTGGTGCTGGGCCAGGGGATCCGAGAACGCCCTCTGCCCTGTGGGGCTTAACAAGGGTGGGACTGGCCAGGTCTGGAAGGCCTCCCCTTCCACGCTCTGCAGCCACACCCTGGGGTGGGGAGGGCAGCTGGGTCTGGGTCTTACGTGATTTTGAGGCACATGTGAGTGAGTGGGGACTTGACTCTGGGTCCCGTGGTGCGTCCCAGACTCTGACAGGAGGAAGGTTTTCATATACATTTTACTAATTTTCTTTAGTCTCTGATACTTCTATTATAGAGAAAGAGCAAATAGCAATATTAAGTTATTTCCTCTAATTAATACCCTTTTAATGCACACGAATTTCGTGCACCAGGCCACTAGTATAATAATAAAAGGGTAATATGCTAACTAGACCAGATGTCCTTCTGGAGGAAGCTGAGGCCAGAGGGAAGCCCAGGTCCGGGTGCCTGCAGGCAGCCAGAGGGAAGCCAGCCCAGGTCCCGGGGGCCAGAGGGAAGCCAGTGCCGGCAGCCGGGGGAAGGAAGGCCTACTCTTGTATGAATTTTGTCCATCAGGCTTCTAGTACTGTAATAATTATGTATAGTATCAGATGCTTACTAGATTTATCAGGGTGGTCACTTAGTAAGTTATATGCCTTGTACACCTGAAACTAATATTGTATGTCAACTGTAACTGAAAAATAAAAAAACACCCAAAACTGGACATTTCTTAAAAAAAAAAAAAAAGGACCACAAGATTTAGAAATAAATTTATTTTACTTTTGGGTCATTCTTGGCTGGATAATGACTTTTAGTAATTATTCCATCTGACCCTCTTGTTTTTCTCTAAAGAATTTTAAAAACTTGGAGTTCAGTTTTAAAACTATCAGTAACCATCCTGGCTGAATGGCTATTGATTGGAGCATGCACCAAAAGGTTGCAGGTTCAATTCCCAGTTGGGACACATACCTAGATTGTGGGTTTGATCCCCAGTTAGGGCACGTACAGGAGGCAACATGATTGATGTTTCTCTCTCACATCAATGTTTCTATCTTTAAAAAAGTAAGTAAGAAGTACATATGTTCAGGTGAAGATTAAAACAAAACAAAACAAAACCTACCAGTGACCAAATAATGGCCACAGACACAGCCGGTCTGCAGTTTAGTCCTAGTAATAGAATTAAAGAATTTCAGAAAAGTTTAAGTTTTTATTTTTTTGTATTCTCCCATTCTCTAATTGCATGCAATTTTATCTAAGACTAGAGGCCTGGTGCATGAAATTCATGCACTCTTGCGGGTTGGGGGAGGTGTCTCAGCCCAGCCTGCACCCTTTTGCAGTCCGGGAGCCCTCAGCGGATGTCTGACTGCCATAGAACAGGGAGAGGCTTCCACCAATGCCAATTCTCTCCCCAATTGTGAGCCCGGCTTCTGGCTGAGCGGTGCTCTCCCTGAAGAAGCGCTCTATCACCAGGGGGCAACTCCTGCATTGAGCCTCTGTCCCCTGATGGTCAGTGTGTATCATAGCTACTGGTCATTCTGGGGTTCGGTAAATTTGCATATTAGCCTTTTATTATATAAAGGATACTAGGTATCAATGACTATTCCATATAAGGATATAATAATTTATCTTTCCCTTCTCAGATTTAGACAATGGTGATGGAGATTTAAAATTAATTTGATTCTACATCTAGATTCTTATTTAATTACAATGTACTTCTGAAAGCTCTAAAATGGGAATACAATAATAAATTATGGGTTTTATTTTAAAAGAATTATGGGAACAAGATGATTGCTTCTTAGCCTTTTGGCTAAGATCAGGTGTAGAACAAGATGAAAAATGATTTAAGTAGTTAAAGTTAAGTGGAAAAAAATCTATTAAAAAGATATTTTACTAACTAGTGCTGTCATTGAAGTGGCCTAGAATTAGTATCCTCCACCTAATATTCATGTGAAATAATCCGTTATGCACCTTAAGAACAAGACGGTTTAATTCTATTCTCCACTGAAAGGAACCAAGGTGTTTTTAATGTGTAAGGAGAGCAGAAATCTACATAGGCCTCTGTTAGAAAAGCCTGCTTGCAAGGTTGGCCCCTGCAGACAAACAATTGTCTGTGCTGACGCAACACTTTCCCTAAATGTTAAGAGTGCCCCAGGGGCCCTACAACGTATAGTGTGGTTTATGCTGAATACCTGCTTTCCTTCTGGAAATCTGGAATTTTGGTATGTGTTCGGCAGAGGATGCCTACATGCCTAACTCCCTACATGCCTAACTCAACATTGGGTGCTGAGTTTTTAATCGGTTTTTCTGGGAGATAACAACTCTGCGAGTGTCAAACCACATGCTGGAGAAATTAAATGAGTCCTCCACAGAGCAGAGGCCTCTGGGAGCTCCAGTTTCCTCCAGACGTTGCCTTGTGCCTTTTATTTTTGCTGCTTTACTTTGTGCCCTTTTGCTGCAATAAATCTTAGCCCTGAGCATGACTATATGCTGAGTCCTGTGTGTCCTCCTAGCGAGTTACCAAACTTGAAGGTGGTCTTGGGACCCCAAACACTGCCTGGAACTTTTAAATATATATATATTTACTAGTGGCCCAGCGAATGAAATTCATCCACATTAAAAAGGAATTAATTACCCGAGAACGGTTTGGCTCAGTGGATAGAGCGTCGGACTGCGGACTGAAGGGTCCCGGGTTCGATTCCGGCAAGGGCATGTACCTTGGCTGCGGGCACATCCCCAGTGGGGGGCATGCAAGAGGCAGCTGATTGATGTTTCTCTCTCATTGATGTTTCTGACTTTCTATCCTCCCTTTTGCTCTGTAAAAAATCAATAAAATATATTTAAAAAAAAATCAATAAAATATATTTTTTAAAAAGGGAATTAATTAGAGGAAATATTTTAATATTGCTATTTGCCCTTTCTCTATAAGAGAAGTGTCAAAGATGAAAGAAAATTAGTAAAATGTATATGAAAAGCTCCCTCCTGTCAGAGTCTGGGGTGCACCACAGGACTTAGAGCAAAGCCCCCACCCACCACCCACACATGCTTCAAAAATGTAGGAGACCAAGACCCAGTTGAATGACGCAGCCTGAGGTCACTGTCAAGCTCTGCCAGGCAGGGGCGCATCTCAGGTCCCATCAAGCCCTGCTGGGGGAGAGGCACAGCCTGAAGTTCCCCATCAAGCCCCACCAGCCAAGGGGCACAGCCTGAGGTCTCGTCAAGCCCCATGGGGAAGGGGGTGGGGCCTGAGGTCCCTGGCCCCAACCAGGCGCCATGCAGCCTCAGGTCCCTGCTGTCGGTAGTAATGTTATGGTATCCCTGCTAATTTGCATATTTCTCTATTATATAGATAGACTAGTGGCCCAGTGCACGAAATTCGTGCATGTTAAAAGGGTATTAATTAGAGGAAATAATTTAATATTGCTATTTTCTCTTTCTCTATAATAGAAGTACCAGAGACTAAAGAAAATTAGTAAAATGTATATGAAAACCTTCCTCCTGTCAGAGTCTGGGGTGCACCACAGGGCCCAGAGTCAAGTCCCCACTCACTCACATGTGCCTCAAAATCACGTGAGACCCAGACCCAGCTGCACGCTCCCCTGCTGCATTGGGGTATATCCAGACCCTGCCAGTCCCACTCTTGTTAAGCCACCCAGGGCAGGGTGTGTCCTCAGGTCCTCTGGCCCAGCACCAGGATGAGGGGAGGGGCGTGGCCTGAGATCTCCCATCAAGTCCCACCAGGTGGGAGACACAACCTGAGATCCCCTGTCAAGCTCCACCAGGCAGAGGAGCACAGCCTCAAGTCCCCCAGCCCAGCACAGGGAGGGAGGCACAGCCTCAGGTCCCCTGTTAATCCTCAGTGGCACAGGGGCACAGGCTCAGGTACCCTGCAAAGCCCCACTGGGTGGGGGGCACAGCCTGAGGTCCCCTGTCAAGCCCAGCCAGGCAGGAGGGACACAGCCTCAGGACCCCTGGCCTGGTGCTGGGCCAGAGGGTATGGCCTGAGGTCCCCTAGCCTGGTGCCGTGGTAGGGGTGCAGCCTGAGGTTCCCTGTCAAGCCCCTCTGGATTGGGGGAGGGTATAGGCCTCCCATATAGCTGCCAGGACCACCTCACACTCCCTATGAGCAGGTATGCATAGGGAAGGCTGGGCCAGGATAATTGGGAGGGCGTGATGGGGGGCCAGCATCCTGGATGAGCTGGGCCTCACAGCCTCTCTGCTTCCGCTCCCAGGACCCCGGACCTAAGGAGTAGTGCTTTCACAGAGGCCTGGCAGGCACTGGATATGGCGATGCCTTAAAAACAGAAGAAGCCCCCTTTAAGTCTGGCTGGAAGTGCGTTGGGAACTTATGGTTGGGGGAAGCAGCCTAACATCAGGGCTGAAATAAGACCTTGGGTAGCTTCTGGAGGGGGCAAACTGACAGTAAAAAGGCATATTTGAAACAAAGACATTTGAATGTACAATGGTTATTAGGTGATATTTCAGAATTACCTTAACTTTTCAAGGTGTGACAATGGCTGAATATTTACTTCTTTTTTAAAGATACTCATCAGAGGATATTTAAGTGGGAAACAACTTTCTTTGAAAGTATGGTGCTGTCCTGGCCCAGCCCTCCCCGCACCACAGATGCCTCAAGGACCGAGCCTCTCCCACTGGCTTGCTCGCTCGGCCCTTGAAAACACCCTGGGCAGAGGCGTGGTCCTTGCTTCGTTCCCCGCCTGTGCTGGTGTGAAGTAAGCATTCGTGAAGGGAAGTGTTCACTGGTGTCCAGGCAAGCCGTGGCCACACACCCCAGTCAGGCCCCCACTCCTGATTGGCTGGTAGCATAGGCAATCAGGAGCCTAGGTATAATCACATTTGCATGTTACTCTTTTATTAGATAGGACTAGAGGCCCGATGCACAAAGATTCATGCAAGAATGGGCCTTCTTCTGGCTGCCAGCACTGCCTTCGCTCCGGCTGGAGTTGCCTTTCCACCTTCCCCTGCTGTCTAGAGGCCTGGAGCAGCTGGGGAGGGGGGGCAGACTGCCTCCCCCAGTCTGCTCAGAGCCTATGTATGCAAATTAACCCACCATCTTTGTTGGGTTAATTTGCATACTCACTCCTAATTGGCTGGTGGGCATTGTGAAGGCACAGTCAATTAGCATGTTATTCTTTTATTATTATAGATTGATTTCAGAGAGGAAGAGAGATAGTAACATCAATAATAAGAGAGAATTATTGATAGGCTGCCTCCTGCACACCCCACATTGGGGATCAAGCCCATAACCCAGGCCTGTGTCCCCAACTGGGAATCGAACAGTGACCTCCTGGTGCATAGGTCAATACTCAACCACTGAGCCATGCTGGCCAGGATTTTTTTTTAAAACAAACAAACAAACAAGCAAGCAAGCAAACACTGTCTTGACTGGTTTTGCTCAATGGTTAGAGTCAGCCCACTGAAGGGTCTCAGGTTCGAATCCAGTCAAGGGCACATACTTCGGTTACAGACTTGATTCCTGACCCTGATTGGGGCTCATGCAGGAGGCAACTAATGTGTTTCTTTCACATCAATTTTTCTCTCTTTCTGTCTTTCCCCCCATTTCAATTCTCTCAAAAAATCAATTGGAAAAATATCCTCAGGTGAGGATTAACTCCAAAACAATAAACAAACAAACCTATACAAGGAAAACTACAGGACACTGAAAAAAGAGATAGAGGAAGACATAAACAAATGGAAGAACATACCAAGTTCATGGATTGGGAGAATTAACACCATTAAAATGTCCATGCTACCGAAAGCAATCTATAGATTCAATGCACTCCCCATTAAAATACCAATGGCATATTTCACAGACCTAGAAAGAACTCTCCAAAAATTCATCTGGAATAAAAAAAGACCCCGAATAGCCACAGCAATCCTGAGAAAGAAGAACAAAGTAGGTAGGATCTTAATACCAGATTTCAAGCTGTATTACAAAACCACTGTTCTCAAAACAGCCTGGTACTGGCACAAGAACAGATATATAGATAAATGGAATAGAATAGAGAATCCAGAAGTGGATCCAAACCACTATGCTCAATTAATATTTTACAAAGGAGGCATGAACATACAATGGAGTCAAGACAGTCTCTTCAATAAACAGTGTTGGGAAAATTAGACAGATACATACAAAAAAATGAGACTAGACCACCAACTTACACCATACACAAAAATTAACTCAAAATGGATGCAGGACTTAAATATAAAAAGGGAACCATAAAAACCCTAGAGGAATCCACAGGAAGAGAAAGATCTGACATACGCTGAAGAAATTTCTTCACTGATACTACTCCTAGGGCAATTGAAGCTAAAGAGAAAATAAACAAAGGGAGCCGAAGCTGGTTTGGCTCAGTGGATAGAGCGTCGGCCTGCGGACTGCAAGGTCTCAGGTTCAATTCCAGTCAAGGGCATGTACCGTGGCTGCGGGCACATCCCCAGCAGGGGGTGTGCAAGAGGCAGCTGATCGATGTTTCTCTCTCATCGATGTTTCTGACTTTCTATCCCTCTCTCTTCCTCTCTGTGAAAAATCAATAAAATATATATTAAAAAAAAAAAGAAAATAAACAAATGGGACTACATCAAAACGAAAAGCTTTTGCACAGCAAAAGAAACCATCAACAAAACAACAAGAAAGACCACTGTAAGGGAGAACATATTTGCAAATGTTATCACTGATAAAGGTTTAATCTCCAACATCTACAGGGAACTTACACAACTTAATAAAAGGAAGATAAATGATCCAATAAAAAATGGGCAATGAGCCGAGACCGGTTTGGCTCAGTGGATAGAGCGTCGGACTGCGGACTGAAGGGTCCCGGGTTCGATTACGGCAAGGGCATGTACCTCGGCTGCGGGCACATCCCCAGTAGGGGGCGTGCAAGAGGCAGTTGATCGATGTCTCCCATCGATGTTTCTGACTTTCTATCCCTCTCCCTTCTGCTCTGTAAAAAAATCAATAAAATATATTAAAAAAAAAAAAAAGGGGGGGCAATGGACCTAAATAGAATCTTTTTGAAAGAAGACAGAAGGAAGGCCAAGAGACATACGAAAACATGCTCCAAGTCACTAATTATCCGAGAGACACAAATCAAAATGACAATGAGTTACCATCTCATACCTGTCAGAATGGCAACCATTAACAAATCAACAAACAACAAGTGCTGGCAAGGATGCAGAGAAAAAGGAACCCTTGTTCACTGCTGGTAGGAATGCAGACTGGGTGCAGCCACTGTGGAGAACAGTATGGAGTTTCCTAAAAAAACTAAAAATGGAGCTCCCATTTGACCCAGAAATCCAACTTCTAGGATTATATCCCAAGAAACTAGAAATACCAATCAGAAAGGATATATGCACTCCTATGTTCATAGCAGCACAATTCACCATAGCTAAGATTTGGAAACAGCCTAAATGCCCATCAGCAGATGAGTGGAATAGAAAACTATGGTACATCTACACAATGGAATACTACACTGCTGTAAAAAAAAAAAAAGAAGGAATTCTTACCATTTGCAGCAGCATGGATGGACCTGGGAGCTTATGTTAAGTGAAATAAGCCAGGTAATGAAAGAAAAATACCACATGATCTCCTTCATTTATGGAAAATAAAGAACATTATAACCTGATAAATAAAAAGATAGATACAGAGGCAGTAAAGCACCGAACAGACTGTCAAATTACAGCAGGAAGGATGGGGAATGTTGGGGAAGGAGGGAAATAGATCAACCAAAGGACTTGCATATATGCATATAAGCACACCAATGGACACAAGACAGTGGGGGGGGGGGTGGGATGAGGGTATGCAACAGGGGGTAGGGGAAGTTGGGGGAAGGTTGATGGCAGAAGGAAAGGAGATATAGGTAATTATTTTAAACCCCCAAAAAAGAAGAAGAAAAACTTAAAAAAATCATCCTATCTAATAAAAGAGTAATATGCAAATTGACCATACCTCTGATCAAGCCACATCCCCAAGCCATGCCCACCAACCAATCAGGGGCAAATTATGCAAATAAACTCCAACGAAGATGGCTGTGGCCACTGAGAACAGGAGGGAGGCTTGGGTTTCCCCAGAAATGGAGGAAGCCAAGCTCTCCACCTGCCCTTGCTAGCCTAGGCCTCCACTCAATGCTACAAAGTTTCATTATAAAAGATAGATAATCCCAAAAGAAATGGCGACAGCCAGAGAGCTGGAGAGAGCAGAGGCTAGGGTTGCTGGGGTGATAGAGGAAGCCAAGCTTCTGCAGCCCTAACACCTAGGCTTCCACTCTAGGCTACAAAGTTTCAAACAGAAATGGCTGTTGCCATGGAGCAAGCAGAAGGCTTGGCTCAGCCCCAGGCTACAAAGTTTCAATTGTAAAACGTAAATTAATCCCAGATCCCAGGGCCTCCGTTTGGGTCGCTGGGGGGACGTGGCTGGCCTGCAAACCACCACAAGCCCCTCGCCCAAGCCATCCCTCACCCCAAGGGAACCCCTACCCTGATCCAGGACACCCTTCAGGGCAAACCAGCTGGCCCCCACCCATGCACCAGGCCTCTACCCTATCTAATAAAAGAGTAATTTGCAGATTGACCATCACTCCAACACACAAGAGGGCTGCCCCCATATGGTCAAAGATGGCTGCCCCCATGTGAACATAAGATGGCCACTACAAGATGGCCAAGCAGGGGAGGGCTGTTGGGAGGTTCCAGGCCCTGCAAGGGAGGGCAGTTGTGGGCCATCAGGTCAGTAGGGGAGGGCAGATGGGAGGGACCAGGCCTGCAAGGGAGGGCAGTTGGGGGCAATCAAGCCTGCAGGGGAAGGCAGTTAGGAGTGGAAGGCCAGCAGAGGAGGAAAGTTGGGGGAAAACAGGCTGCCAGGGGAGCAGTCAGACATCAATTAGGCTGGCAGGGTAGTGGTTAGCTGGTGATCAGGCTGGCAGGCAGAAGCGGTTAGGGGCAATCAGGGAGGCAGGCAGGCAAGCAGTTTGGAGCCAGCAGTCCTGGATTGTGAGAAGGATATCATCCTTTGAGAGGTCCCAGACTGGAGTGGGTGCAGGCGGGGCTGAGGGACACCCAACTCCCCATGCACAAATTTCATGCACTGAGCCTCTAGTATATCTATATCTCTATATCTATATAGATATGAATATGATGGTTACTCAATGATAGCTGGTTCTCACACTGGCAACATTTGGTTTGTACATCTCTCTGAGGGACCCTGAAGATCCCAGCCCCTCCAGCACTTCTCAATAACCTGGTGTTCATTCTCAGGAAGCCACTTTCCTTCCAAATGAGCACCAGTGCTTGCTCTGCCATCTAAGGACATAACTTGGATTCACAACCTTTGTCATGGGATGCAATTAGCAGAGTTTAGATGTGTGGTACTGATGGATGAAAATTTGGGACAAAGTGATCTCTCAAGTCCTGAGCCATCATCTCTGACCAAGTAAAATCTAGGTGACAGGTATAAAGGGAGACACAGAGTGGCGAATCTTTCCTCTCGCTTACCTTCACTGGGGTCGGTGGGAATCTCACTTTCCTCTGGCCCCGCATGATCCTCTGTATTATGTTCTCCTTCTGGCTGAATCTGAGATAAGACATCAGGCTGATTCATGGCATAATCTAGAAGTCAGAAGGGAAAGTGAGTATAACAAAGAGATAAGTCAGAATGACAACTAATTGCCATCAAGGTTGAACTGAAGGCTTTTTTTTTTTATCTTTACCCCAAATTAAATATTGTTTTTTTTAAGAGGGAGTGGAAAGAAGAGGGGTTTGGCTGGGGGTGGGGGGGACATCAATGTGAGAGAGACACATCAATTGGTTGCCTCCCAGATCAGAGCCAAGGATCGAACCCATGCTAACCATTGAGCAACTGGCCAGGGAGAACTGAAGGCTTTGGGGTCCACAGTCCAAGCAGATTTCTTTTAAATTATAGATCACTTCTCCCCATCCATTCACCTCCAACTATATCCATTAGGAAAATAGTAAGAGGAGAGGTAACGTGTGGGAAAAGCTCACAGGCTATTTTGGCACAGCCTACCTGCTATCTTCACTGAGTAAGAGTGACAGTGTGTCTCAAGGGCAGGAATCAAGGCCTGCCCAAAGTGAAGGCTACCTATGGAAACCACTGCACAGCTCTGTACTTCATTCACTGTCCTATGTTTGGCACAAGGAGAAATTATATTTTCTATTTAAAGAGGGTGAACTAGATATCTGTGGCTTGGAAGCAGAATCTGAAGTATGTAAGGACAGCATGAAAATGGGGACCACTGGAGGCAAGGGACTGTCCTGAGCCCTCCTGGGGCTGCTGTCACCTACTCACTAAGTGTCAACTCAGCCTCACCCATAGAGATGAGAGACTCGTAGTTGCCCTTCATGATGTTCTTGTAAAGTTCCTTTTGCCATTCTTCCAACTTTTCCCACTCTGGAGTGGAAAAGTAGATGGAAATATCATCAAATGTCACAGGCACCTGAAATGACAATGACACTGGGGTTAGTCCCTCCCACTGCAATTCAATCATTCAATAAACCTATACTAAGTGCCTTCTAGTTATGAAAAACTATGTGAGCTGCTGAAAGGTTACAGGAAAAAAAATTAAGACACAGATGTAATCTCCAAGAGTTTACAATGTTTTCAAGGACAAAAGTGGTAAGCTTCAGAGCTATAGTCACTCAGAGATAGGTACAAATGAGAAACAGTATTTAATTCACACAACATAACATATTCTGAATACTCACTAAGTACTAAGCCTATCCAAAGCACCAGGATTATAAAAATAAGCTTTCTGCTCAAAAGGAGTGCTTAGCTGTATTCAAATTAACGACATGAACAAGAAATTTTGGGAATAGCTATACTGGGGTTGTGGTGAGTCTAGGAGATAAGACTCTAGCTAGTCTTAAATGACAGGTAGATTATAAACAGGCTAGAGCCATAAATTGCTCATTTTTACATCATCAATACAAATTTAACAAAACCTACATGCAGACATATCCTCAATAAATTTTAGAAAAACCAGTATGAATAGAAGATAAAAGCTTCTGGAGAGAAAAAAACACACACAGATTTCTTACAAACAAATGAGAATTAACTGGGTAGTAAACTTTTCATGAATTGCATTTGATGCTGTGAGACAAAGCACCAATGCCTTTAAAATTCTGAGAAAAACTTGAGTATTCAGCCTTAAGAAGGAAGGAAATTCTGATATGCTATAACATGGATGAACCAGGAGATAATTGTTAGTGAAATAAACCAGTCACAAAAGGATAAATATTTTTGATTCACTTGTATGAGAGTCATCAAATTCACAGAGAAATAAAGTAGAATGGTGGATGACAGGGAATGGGGGAAAGGAGAGATAGTGTTTAATGGTAATAGAGGTTTTTAAAAAAACATATCATTGATTTTTTACAGAAAAGAGGTGAGAGGCATAGAGTTAGAAACATCGATCAGCTGCCTCCTGCACACGCCCCCACTAGGGATGTGCCCTGCAACCAAGGTACCTGACCTTGACCTATATCGAACCTGGGACCTTTCAGTCTGCAGGCCGACACTATCCACTGAGCCAAACCGGTTTTTGGTGGGAATAGAGTTTTTTTTAGTTTGGGAAGTTCTAGAGATGGTTGTGCAACAATGTACTTAATGCCACTGAACTGTACATTTAAACGTGGTTAAAATGGTAACTCTTATGTATGGTTAACCACAGTTTTAAAAATTAAAAAGTTTTCTGAGGGAAAATTATTTTAAACTTGGAATTCAAAAGGGCAGAATAAGAACATTTTCAACAAAGCAAGGACATGAAACTTTACTTCCCATATACTAATCTAGCAAATCTTCAATATATGTAATTTCATTAAGAAATCTTTAAGAGAAATAACATCCTATCTAATAAAAAGAGTAATATGCAAACTTGACCATACCTTTGCCACACCCACCAGCCAATCAGGAGCATATTATGCAAATAAACCCCAACCAAGCTGCCACCACTGAGAGCAAGAGGAAGGCTTGGGTTTCCCAGGCAACAGAGGAAGCCAAGCTTTCCACCTGCTGTAGCCTGCCTAAGAGTCCACTCAATGTTACAAAGTTTCAATTATAAAAGATACAAAAAAGGCAGCAGCCACTGAGCTGGAGAGAACAGACGCTTGGGTTTCCCTGGCAATGGAGGAAGCCAAGCTTTCCACCTGCCATTGCTGGCCTAGGCCTCCACTCTAGGCTATAAAGTTTCAAACAGAAAAGACTGCCGCCCTGGAGTGAGCAGAAGGCTTGGCTCTGCTCCAGGCTACAAAGTTTCAATTGTAGACATAGATTAATCCCAGATCCCAGGGCATCCACTTGGGTCGCTGGGGGTGGTGGTGGCTGGCCTGCAAACCTCCACAGGCCCCTCAGCCAGGCCGTTCCTCACCCCAAGGGAACCCCCACCCTCATCTGGGACACTCTTCAGGGCAAACCAGCTGGCCCCCACCCATGCACCAGGCCTCTATCCTATCTAATAAAAGAGTAATTTACAGATTTGACCATCACTCCAACACACAAGAGGGCTACTTCCATGTGGTTAAAGATCCTGCCCCCACGTGGACACAAGTTGGCCACCACAAGATGGCAAGCAGGGGATGGGCCATTGGGAGGTTCCAGGCCCTGCAATCAGGCCAGCAGGGGAGGGTAGTTGGGAGGGACCAGGCCTGCAAGGGAGGGCAGTTGGGGGTGATCAGGCTCACAGAGGGAAGGTGGGGGCAAACAGGCTGGCAAGGGAGCAGTTAAACATCAATTAGGCTGGCAGAGTAGTGGTTAGCAGGTGATCAGGCTGGAAGGCAGAAGTGGTTAGGGGTAACCAGGGAGGCAGGCAGGGGAGCAGTTTGGAGCTAGCAGTCCTGGATTGTGAGAAGGATGTCCGACTGCCCATTTAAACCCAATCCTTAGCCCAGCCTGCACCCTCTCCAATCTGGGACCCCTCGAGGGATGTCCAACTACCAGGATCGGGCCTAAACGGGCAGCTGGACGTCCTTTGAGAGGTCCCAGATTGGAGAGGGTGCAGGCTGGGCTAAGGGACATCCCCTGCCCTTGTGCATGAATTTTGTGCACTGGGCCTCTAGTTATTTAATATATGACAAGTGGCCCGATGCATGAAAATTCGTGCAAAGGTTGGCCTTCCTTCCCCTGGCTGCTGGCACCAGCTTCCCTCTAGCACTGGCTTCCCTCAGGCACCAGGGACCCCGGCTGGCCTCTCTCTGTCCCCGGCTTTGTCAGGATTTCTGAAATGCCGTCTGGTCTAAGTAGCATATTACCCTTTTATTATTATAGAATTTAGAATTTAAGATGGACAGTTTATTATTTATTTATTTTTTTTTAAAAAATATATTTTATTGATTTTTTACAGAGCAGAAGGGAGAGGGATAGAAAGTCAGAAACATCGATGAGAGAGAGACATCGATCAGCTGCCTCTTGCACGCCCCCACTGTGGATGTGCCCGCAGCCAAGGTACATGCCCTTGCCGGAATCAAACCCCGGACCCTTCAGTCCGCAGTCCGACGCTCTATCCACTGGGCCAAACCGGTCTCGGCAAGATGGACAGTTTAAATGTTACCCATTTACCCAGGGAAGATAAGAAGTAACTTTAAGTTACCCTTTCTGATATTCTTATGGCAAATGCTAAGTTTAAACTATCGGAAAGAACTTTCGCAGGGGCTCCGAACAAAAATAAAACACACTGTGGGGCCTAGCCAATGTGGTTCAGTGATAGAACATCGGCCTGTGGATCGAAGGGGGTTCTGAGTTCGATACTTTGGTTGCAGGCTCGTCCCTGGCCCAGAGCCTGGTCAAGAGGCAACCAATCCGTGGGTTTCTCTCACATGGATATTTCTCTCTGACTTTCCCTCCCGCTTCCACTCTTGTTAAAAACCAATGGAAAAAATATCCTTGGATGAGGATTAACTAAAAAACAAAACAACAACAACAAACAAAAAAATATAACACACAGTGGGAAAGGTTCTCCAGCAGACACTGACTATGAGAGCCTCGCAGGTACCTCTTGTTTGAGTCAGTTAATGTCATTTTCTCCATTTCCCCCTTTGCCTTTCACTCTTCAACCTGCTCCATTCAGTCTTTTATCTCTACCCTGCACTAAAACAACTCTTATCAAGGTCACCAGCTGATGTTGCCAAATCATATCCTTATCTTTCTAGACCTCTCAGTAACATACTCAACACAGATGGCCATTCTCTCCTTGAAATGCTTTTTCTCAAAAACGCATTTTGTCTCGTCCCTGGGACTCTACAGACTTCCGTTTTGTTTCTTTTCCTACCTCACGGCCACTCCTCCCACTCCTGGAGTTTTGTCCTTAGACTCCTTCTCTTGCTTCTCCACTTTCTCTCCTGCGGTAACCACTCCAGGCTCATGATTTATACTGCAATCTGTACATTAACAATTCCCAAATATTTCTTACTTTTGAGCTTCAGAGACCACTTAACACCTCTCCTGAATGTGTTACAGGTATCCCAAACCTGCCAAAGGAAGTCTCCTAACTCCTTCCTACCCCCAAGATAGTCCCATCTCAGGAAATGTCAAATCATCCATCCAGTTCTTCAAGCCTAAGTGTCAGTGAACCTAAGGTCTCTATGAGCATATGCTCTGGACTAAATACAACTCCACTATTTATACCTAGTAACGACATGATCTTGGACAAGTTAGGGTTCTTATAAAAATGATGAAAACACTTAGAACAGTAAATTATTATTCTTAACTCCTAATTCTCTTACTTCCCACCATTAAGTCCATCATCAATTCTACCATCAAAACATCCTCACTCTGTCCACTTGACTCCAGCTCCATTACTGCTATCCTCATCCACTCTCATCCCACCAAATACTACAGCTGCCTTTTTTCTCCATATCTGTTCTTACCGCCATGATCCATTCTCCAAATAGCAGCCAGAGTGATTCTTTCAAAATATATACCAGATGTTCTCCTCTGTTTAAAACCCTTCAATTTATTCCCTAGAGTATTAAGGTAAAATCCAAATTCCTTACCTTGTTTCCAATGCCTTACACCCATGGTTCACAAATCTACTACATATTAGAATCAGTGATGGAGCTCTAAGAATTATTCATGCTTGCTGAGACCGGTTTGGCTCAGTGGATAGAGCATCGGCCTGCGGACTGAAGGGTCCCGGGTTCGATTCCGGCAAGGGCATGTACCTTGGCTGCGGGCACATCCCCAGTGGGGGGCGTGCAAGAGGCAGCTGATCAATGTTTCTGACTTTCTATCCCTCTCCCTTCTGCTCTGTGAAAAAATCGATAAAATGTATTTAAAAAAAAAAAAAAAGAATTATTCATGCTTAGGTCCCACCTGGACCTATTAAATCAGAATCTCAAGGTGAGATGTCCATCTAAAATTTAAAACCATATAAGTGATGCCTATGTTGAAAAACACTGTTCTACTTGCTCTTCTAGTCACACTTCCGACTACTCACTGCATAGCTGCTAACTGACCTTCTTCCTTCCCTTAGGGACTTTGCATTAGGTATTCTTTTTGCCAAAAAGCTCTTCTTTCTCACAGTTGGGTCCTTCCTGTTAATCAGTCTCAGCCTATATATTATAATGCTCCTTTATGAGACTGTCTCTGACAGTCAATCTAAAATAAATAACTGGGTAGCACCTTCATTTTTGTCAAAGCACTTAAATATAATCATTTTCTTGTTTGTTTATATTATCTTTCTTTCTCTACTAAAATTTAAACTCCAGAGGAGTTTACAGGAATTGTTCATTGCTATGCCTTCAAGGAGCAGATATCAAGCAAAAGAGTAAGTGTTCAGGAAATATTTGTTGAATGAATGAATAAACAGGCATGGTTGGGAAGAAGCTGCATCAAGGCTGTCTTCCATAGCTTAAAAATAATGTTTATTTCCTTTTGTTTTAAAGGCTATTACATTCAGAAAGGCTGGACTCCAGCACTGCAGAACACTTCTGTAAAGGAGCTGAAGGACAGAATCTACATCAACCCTAGACCTACAAATCACCACAAACCCTTACATTAACAATTTACTCTACATCCCTTCCCTTGTCCTTCCTCTAACTGTTTCACCAGAATTGCCAATAAATTAAAATGGACTAACTTAATGATATTTAATTCAGACAGGTTAACAAAGAAAAAAGTGATTTGGGTATAATGAATAAGAGAAAGCAAAAGAGGGAAAAAAATCCACCTATTAGATCATCAATTTTGTATTGGAGTTTTCCAATCTAAAGTTTGACACTTCATGCTGAAACTGGTTTGGCTCAGTGGATAGAGAGTCGGCCTGCAGACTGAAAGGTCCCAGGTTTGAATCCGGTCAAGGGCATGTACCTTGGTTGCAGGTACATCCCCAGTAGGGGGTGTGCAAGAGGCAGCTGATCGGTTTCTCTCTCATCCATGTTTCTGATTTTCTATCCCTCTCTCTTCCTCTCTGTAAAAAAAAAAAATCAATAATATATATATATATATTTGAAAGTGTGACACTTCAAATGATCTGCTAAATTGAGCATAAAATGCTTTCCAAATAGATAAACATAAAACAAGGTAAAGGTTCCCAAGACTATCCCAAGGACTAATGATATCACTTTCCATCCAGAAGTGAAGCACTACCTTTGGGATATCTCCTTTAATACCCGGCGGCAGCCGCAGGATCCAGAAGTTCCTGTTCCTCAGCAGGTTCTCCAAGTTCTCCAGCCGCTTCTGCAGCAGCCCGTACTCCTGCAGCAGGGTCCCCAGCACGGCCCACTTGCCATCCAGTTGGTTCCCGAGATCAACCGCTGTTTTTTCACAGCTGGCCAGCTTCTTCTCTGTTGTCCCTGTCCGTCCTTCTAGATGCAGGAGCCGCCGGCTGTGCACGTCCACCTTTCTCTCTATAGCCTGCACAGCTGCCACCACTGTCCACAGGGAGATGGCTGCAGTTTGCAGGTGTGCCTCGTTTCCTCCTGGGGGTGTGGGGAGAGGAAGGGGCTGTAGGGACGTAAGGCATTCGGAATCCCATTCAGAAGTCTGTGTGCAGTGGAGAGATGAGACAAGGCACTGAGTGTTAGAAGAAGCCCTAATCCAAACTTAAAGGAGATAAGAACTGCTTAACTGGCTGAGAGTCATCTAAATATAGTTTGAGTACTGCCTGAATATGCCTCATCTTCAGAGAGCTCATCAGCATCAAAAGTCAAGAGAACTGCTTTGATGGCAGGGATGGAATAGGTCAAGACAGTGAGTGAAACTAGATCAAGAACCAGCCTGGCATATTCCCTAGATGCAAGAAACTTTAGCCAATTGTTCACAGGCTCAAGATTGCTGTCTGGTAGTGGGAAAGGCCTACATGCCCCAGGCACTTTCCAGGTTTCACCCAGTTTAGTGGGCTTACTGACTTGGGCTCTGGCCCTGTCCATCACCCTTCTTACAAACCACAACCATATGTCTGGCAGGTGTGGCTCAGTGGTTGAACCACGAGGTTGCAGTTTGATTCTGGCCAGGGCACATGCCTGGGTTTCGGGCTGGATCCCCAGTTTGGGGGAGGGTGGAGTGGGGGTGATCCATGGTTCCCTCTCATCATTGATGTTTCTGTCCCTCTCTCCCTTCCTATCTGAAATTAATAAAAACATAGGTTTTTTTTGTTTTGTTTTTTTTTAAAAAAAAACAACCCCCCTCACCCTCAAACATACTATTCAGTAATAGCTGAACAAGCTTTGAAAGTTGAATCTGGAGAGTTATAAAACAGAACATAATTGTTTAATGTTAATACTGTATTACTTCACAAGGCAGAACTAGAACAACATGGAATTTTTAGGCAGATAAGCAACTTTTGAACTATATCTTCTAAGAAAGTAACAGGTTATCCCATCACTGAATGTATATTGGGAGAGTATATTTAAAAAAAAAGAAATTCCTACAACAGGAAGATGGATGAGCATGACCTCTACAAAGACTTCTGATGCTAAGGTAACCGGCACTATGGCCACAATCTCCCACTTCTTCAGCTCATCCCCTACGATATTGTCATTTCACCTGCATTCCCACTAAACCCTTGACCATTTCATTTGCTGCTGGTTTATTAGACTGCTCCAAGCTTTGCTTTCCTCCTCAGCTGATCACTTCAGCCACTTTCAATCCTGTCTCTCTGCCTCACCTGCTGGGCTAACTTCCAGGCTGGAATCAGTCCCGATAGTTCTCATTCTCTGTTTCTGCAAGCATGCTGGTAAGTCACAAACCAAGTAAACTGGTGTCACCATACATCAACCAACGGTAAGGGACTCAACACTTCGTGGCAATCCCCATACTGCTTTTCCCATTCCATGTTGGGCCACTACAAACCCCATGCCCTCTCCTTACACTTTTTACCACAGTGCTCCTCAAACTAATGTGCATAAGAATCATTTGGAGATTTCATTGAAATGCAGACTTTGATTTAGCAGGTCTGGGAGGACGCTTGAGATTCTGCATTTTAACAAGCTCCCAGGTACTGCTGCTGCAGCAGGGCCAGCCCCTCAGGCTCAGATGACATGGAAAAAAATTAGGTAAAAACTCTCTGAACGTTTTCCTTTTTCTTCACACCCCTTTCCACCTCAGACTCATTAATATCTTAACCCATGCTTTCTTTTTTCCTTCCCACAGGAAAAAGGTTCATCATATTTAAAACTAATCTCTCAGCTTCATGCTCCGAATACCAACTCCTTCCACTTTTTTGGGTACGTTCTTTTTTTTTTTTTTTTTTTAATTTTTTGGTCAACATCTCTTCTCCATAAGATAGACCCGCGTTGTTCAATATTAGTATGGGGGGAGGTGTGTGCAGAACTTTTGACCACACTGGAACATTTTGTATGCACTGGGTTAAATAAAATAGATCATTAAGATTAACTTCATCTATTTGTCTTTCCTTTGTAAACTGGAAAATATCAAGTGATACACATGTGGCTTCTGCTGTATTTCTATTGACCAGGGCTGGCACACACATGCCCACCTCTACCCTATGTTTTTAAACGACTGGAAAAGGAAAAGCCGACCCAAAAGCAGAGATGGCATTCCCCTGTGCTCTATTCCCCACCCCAATGTTCCTGCTCCCTTTCTCCTCTGCTTTTCTCATTTCCCAGTCACTCTTCAATAGCCCAGTCTGGCTCCTGACCCACTGAGACTGCTCTCCTGGGGGAGGGGAGACCAAAACCTTAGTTAGCAAACCCCAGGCATATTTTTCGGCCCCAAGTTCGTTGTCTAGTCCCGGCTCCTTCTGCCTGGGTGTTGTGTGAGTTGGTCACCTGGAGCCCCAGGAGCAGGCGGAGAGCCTGGCGCCCCAGGCCCGCAGTCAACATCCCTAGAATCAACACGTGAGGTAAGCCCACCGAGGTGCACTGTCGCGTGCTGGGCCCGGGGCGCCCTGTCCCCCGCAGTCCTTCGAGACGCCTGTGTCACCATCTCCCCGCATCTGTGGCGGTGCGGGGCTCAGGTGGGCTGCTCCGAGGGTGATTTGGTGAAGATGCGCCCAGAGCTGCTGAATGGCCCATAGCAACGCCACACCAAGCCCACCGCCCCGCGTCCGGCCGGCTGCCGGGGCTCACACGCTGCGCTCCCAGGAAACCTCCGCTGGGCCGCACACCGAGGGCGGCCTCAGGAAGCCGAGCCCTCCCAGACCCGCGCTGGGCGTCGGGGTTCCCCACCCGACACCCCGGCTCCGCCGCCGGGGCTGCGTCCCTGACAGGCCCAGGTTCCCGCCCTCCGCCATTCCCGCTGGGACGGCTCCAGAACCCGAGGTGCCCAGACCCTGCCGGGCGTGCAGCACTCCGTGCGCGGGCCGCCCTTACCGGAGCTGGAGCCGCCTCGGCCATGGCTCTGCGCTGTCCGGCCCGGGCCGCAGTCGTTGCTGTCGCCGCCGCACGGACCCACACAGACGGCAACCGCTTGACCTGCCTTCCGCGCCCAGGCTCGCGCGGCCGTCGGGCCCAGCTGCTCGGGGCGCGAAGACGCGGCAGGGGCAGGGCCGGTCGGCCTGAGGAGCTAGGGTGACGGGAAAGCTCAGCTGCACTCGGCCCCCAGCGGCCCCTCAGCTGGCGCTTTGTGGGCACCGAGCGCACGCCCGGCACGGCTGCGGCCTAGACGCGCCGCCCGCCTTCCTACCCGCCGCCCAGCGCGCCCCCTGCCGGCCCGGCGGACACTTCGCCCCGCGGCTAGGCCGTCTCTGCTCGTGCGCGGTGGGTGCTCTAGGAACCCAGTGTGGCAGTTTTCTCATACTCGAGAGTCTCAACAGGTTGCAGCATAGGGCCCAGCCGCAAACCAGTGCTCGTCGGGGGAGTGTTTTCTTCTTGGAGGCCCAATAAGCAGGCACCGCCTGAAGGGAGGTGCTGGGGCGGGAGGCAGCTGATTCCGAAAGGTGGAAAAAGGCTCAGTGCGGGATGCTGGTGTCGGTGAGGCTTCTGGCTGGAATGAGTGGCACAGGGGACACGGCTGTGCGGAAGTGGAGGTTCATAAATTGCAAATGTGGCAGTCAAGATGAAGCGGTTCACATCCCACGTGACCCATTAGGACCAAAAGCTTCTGCACAGTTGTCCTTACATCCGGACCACTGAGGTTATGGTTTGCTAGGTCCGTGTTAACGGACTGGAAGGAAGCACGTGTTCGCTGTGGAGGTTGTGTGTTTCCGGTTGACAGCCACGTGACCAGGAGTTTCCAGGCTGGCCCTCATTTCACTCATGGTGAACATGAATCAGAGGTCACCCAAACCTGTATTTCAACAACCGCATCAAGTCAATGTCCATAACAAAGTGCACAAATCACTAAAGTATGAGAACCATCCTGTTGGGGCACCTGTATATTAAGCTATTTTTAGACAGTAGCTACACCTGCAGCACACGGAAGTCGAATATACCTGAATATACATTTTGGTCAAATGGAATGTTAGGCAATTAAAAATTGCAATTCTATGAATCAAACTATCACCACGACAGAATGAACTTCTAGAAAAAAGGGGAAAAAAACAACCCTGAATTTTCTTGGGAAGGAAATTAATTTTTATGACTTTACTATTAAAAATGATTTAAAAATTTTAAAGTTGATCTTCACGCAAGAACAGTAATTTCACAGCCCTGTCAACTGCTGGATACCTCCATGGCCATTAAACAGGGACATTACTAAAAGAGGTATTTTCAACTGAACTTCTTTAGTCAGCAAGTGTAATTATGCCAGTATAATATGGTAACTTTGATATCAACTTATTAAATGGACCTTCTCTAATAGGAACTTATTCGGTTAAAAAGACTTTACTCCTTTTTAATTCTTAGTTTGGAAAATTTTTTGGATGGTGATGGCATTTCATTGAAGCAATTTCACAGACTGAAGTTTTGTGCAGTTTCAATAACTAAATGTTTCCAGAAGTAGATTTAAGGTTGTTGTACTCATGCTCTAGCCGGTTTGGTCTCAGTGGATAGAACGTAGGCCTGCAGACTCAAGGGTCGCAGGCTCGATCTGGTCAAGGGCAGGTACCTTGGTTGCAAGCATATCTCCAGTAGGAGGTGTGCAGGAGGCAGTTGATTGATGTTTCTTTCTCATTGATGTTTCTAACTCTCTTTCTCTCTCCCTTCCTTCCTGTAAAAAAAATCAATAAAAAAATATTTTAAAAATTGTTGTACTCATATTTTTATCTCCAATTTCTAATTTTTTTTTTGTCTGTTCTTGCTGCTACACACAATCACTAGAGAAAAATTTGTCCTAAAGTTTAGACCTATGCCCTAATTTGGCTCAATGGATAGAGCATCGGCCTGCAGGGTTTGATTCCTGTCAAGGTTTCAGGCTCCATCCCCAGTAAGGGCATGCAGGGGGCAAACCAATCAAGGATTCACTCTCATCATTGATGTTTCTATCCCTCTCTTCATCTCCCTTCCTCTCTGGAAGCAATGATTTTTTTTTTTTAAGAAATGTGACAATGGAGCAATTTAATTGGTTTTCAACTTAAGAAAATAATTTCAGTTTCCATCTGTATCTAACTTTCCTTGTAGGCATATCAATGGAAAATCTTCCCTAAAGTGGAATCAAAGGGAAATCTTTTCAGCAGGAATCATGTAGGCACATCAATTTATTCAGCAAGTTCCTACAAACTGTTCTCTATGTAAGCAACTATTGATTATTAGTAAGTCTTACTTGGGGAAATGCAAAATTAAGGTCTTCTTTGTTGTATAAGCCTTTGAAGTACCTAACAGCTGCTGTTCCATCTTGTTTAAATATTTTGTATATGTATATGACAAGACAATTTCAAAATCTGTTGTGTGTCATGTAATTTGTTATTGGCAGAAGTGTCTGACGATCTTTCTGCCTGCAGCTAGTCATTTCCTATTACATCTTTTAAAGCTATAACCATTTCTGATTATAAACTAAAATATATAAGCAAATTATAGTATGCTTCTACTCATAGTCTGCACTATATATTGTTCTACTGTCAATGTTAATTTCATGCATTTCTTTTCACTGATTTTACATTCCATAAATATTACTGAAGTCAGCTTCACTATGTAGTGGGACCCAGGAATCTTTCACCAGGTAAGGAAAGCAGAAACATGGTTGAATTAATCATTATCCATTTGAACCTAAAAAATTAAGGTTGTTTCTTCGTCTAAAAGTCACATATACTATACACTGTGACAGCATATTTAATAATTTCATTCACCTTTTTGGTACACATGAAATATAAATTAGGGAAAAATTTTAGGAATTTTTCTAAAGGAAATCAATATTTAGAATGCATAGCTAAGGTAAATCTCAAAAATCCTTTTTCTTCAACTGCTGAAAATAGTTATCAGTCGATAGCAATTATTTCTACAAGCTTAAAAAAATATTAGCCTTCACAGATCCCAAGCGATGAGGCATTGACTTACTAAAAGCATTCTTACAAAGTGTGTTGTTTAGAGAGAACAAATGTATTTGGGGTGTCTCATTTTATCTAAATTTTCAACTTTTTTAATGCTCTCTATATTTTAATCATGTTTCAGTCAAAAATAATTATCATACATGTGATATACATAAGTATTTTTTTTCCTTGTGAAATTTTGAGGTAGTCATGCTGACATTCTATATTCTGTTTTTAATTTATCCTCCTAATATGTAAAAAAAAAAAAATCACCGAACAGGGCTTTTCTTTTTAAAGATTCACAGACTAAATGGAAATAAATAATTAAACATTAGTTTCTAAAGACTATTTTACTTGGTGTTATGAATGCAATTGCACCAAAATGATTCTACAGTAATTAGAATTATGATATGATCTAATCTTTTATTTTACCTTGTGGCAATGTTAATATTTTTTGAACATCTATAAGCTAAAAAATAGATATAATGTTCTTTCGAAAGTTATCTGAATAACATTCTTCCAATATTCACATTAACTGTTAATATATTTATTTAACTACTTAAAACTTCTCACTTATTCCCTAGAATCAACACCTTTCATAATCTCCGATAATTACTGTAGCACTTTCCTTTTGTAACGTTAAAAATACAATCAAATCCCTGGCTGGTGTCGCTTAGAGGTTAGAATGTCAGCCTGCACACAGAGTTTTGGGCTCAATCAGACCTTTCAGGGTTACCTCTAGGATTTAGAACATCTGTACTTGAAAGTAGACATTCAGAGATTAACAATATCTGTGAACGGCATGCCATATTTCTGTTACTGAAGATTAATGCACTGATGGGATATGATGGAAATCTTCCCAATTGCCCAGTCATTACTCATGCTTAGGTCTAAGATGCCAGGATAACACTGAGTGAGCACTCACCTTTTCCACTTTGCAAAGGCCGAGACTGAGGTCATAGATAAACAGAAAAATTTGTTCAAACACCAAACCCAAAGCCAAAGATCACAGTGTAGGAACCCCTTTCACATCCTGCGAGGTTCAGGGTTCTGGTTCTGGAGAAGGCTGCACACAAATGAAAAGAGACTAGAAAAGTATGAATTGGGGAATATTGGGAGCCAGGCGGCAGCCACTTCCAGTGGGAGGACTACACAGAGCTCTGACCTGGCTATCCCTTTTATTAAGACTACTAGAGGCTTGGTGCATGAAATTCATGCACAGCAGGGGAGGGGCTGAGGGTGTCCCTCAGCCCAGCCTGCACCCTCTCCAATCTGGGACCCCTTGAGGGATGTCTGACTGCCCATTTAGGCCCGATCCTGTTAGTCCTTCTCACAATCCAGGACTGCTGGCTCCAACTGCTCACCTGCCTGACTCCCTGATTACCCCTAACCACTTCTGCCTGCCAATCTGATCACCCGCTAACCACTAACTTGCCAGCCTAATTGATGTCTAATTGCTCCCCTGCCAGCCTGTTTGCCCCCAACTTCCCTCCTCTGCCACCTGGTCACCCCTAATTGCCCTCCCCTGAAGTCTTGATTGGCCCCAACTGCCCTCCCTTGCAGGCCTGATCCCTCCCAACTGCCCTTTTCTGCTGGCCTAATTGCCCACAACTGTGCTCCTTTGTAGGGCCTGGAACCTCCCAACAGCCCTCCCCTGCTGGCCATCTTGTGGTAGCCATCTTGTGTCCACATAGGGGCAGGATCTTTGACCAGATGGGGGCAGCCCTCTTGTGTGTTGGAGTGATGGTCAATCTGCAAATTATTCTTTTATTAGATAGGATAGAGGCCTGGTGCATGGGTGGGGGCCAGCTGGTTTGCCCTGAAGAGTGTCCCAGATCAGGGTGGGGGTTCCCTTGGGGCAAGGTGCGGCCTGGGCAAGGGGCCTGTGGTGGTTTGCAGGCTGGCCATACCCCCAGAGACGCAATCAGAGGCCCTGGTATCTGGGATTAATTTCTGTGTACAATTGAAACTTTGTAGCCTGTAATAGAGCCAAGCCTTCTGCTAGCTGTGTGGCAGCAGCCATTTCTGTTTGAAACTTTGTAGCCTAGAGTGGAGACCTAGGCTGACAACGCAGGGGGAAAGCTTGGCTTCCTCCATTGCCAGGGAAACCCAAGCCTCTGTTCTCTCCAGCTCAGTGGCTGCCATCTTTTCTGTATCTTTTATAATTGAAACTTTGTAGCATTGAGTGGAGGCTTAGGTAGGCAATGGCAGGTGGAAAGCTTGGCTTCCTTTGTTGCCTGGGAAACCCAAGCCTCCCTCCTGCTCTCAGTGGTGGCAGCCATCTTGGTTGGGGTTTATTTGCATAATCTGCTCCTTATTGGCTGTTGGGTGTGACTTGTGGTGTAGCGAAGGTATGGTCAAAATTGCATATTACTCTTTTATTAGATAGGATAGGCTATGCCCATAGCCTTTAGGTAGGAAATTCCAATAACAGAAATTTATATAAGACAAACAGGTGGAGGCTGCTTCAGCTAACAATGTTTCAGCTATGACCTTTCAGAGAATTTAAGGTTGTTTACCAGCCTTCTGGACTTCCTGTACACATCTTTCTATTAGTAAGACAAGAATTGGTTTTTGGCATCACTGCACCCCCAATACATGTACATGCAGTTCTAATCTAGGCACACCTGATAACCTGTCAACTGTGCAGTGATCACATTACTGTGATTGTAGGTGAAATTTTTCATGTGATTATTATCCACCTAGTCTAAAATCATGGATGTTATTTTTAATTTTTTAAAATATTTTTATATTTATGTGATGTAAACAGGTAGACATTACTTTGTATTTTTATTACCAAAGGCCACCAAAACGCTGAGACAGACACATTTACGTTTTCTTTTTGTCTTTCTCCATTCACATGTATTATTCTTTTTCTCTGCTTTGCTTCCCATGTCCCCTGGCCTCAGATATTCCACTGTGCAGATGCATCTCTTTCTCCCTACCTGGGAGTCTCTTTGGCTCTCTTATTTCAAGTCTTATTTACTCTCTTGGCCTGATCTTGGTCCTGCGTTACTTTCCTGTAAACTCCAGCCATTCAGCATAAAGTAAGCATATTAGGCAAAAATCATATAGAATCAAAATGACCTTGAACATACCTTAACTTGCTCCTAAAGTACAATGCACATGGTTTTATACAACTCTGTACAGCAATTCTTTGACACATCAATGTTTTAGATATGGACACTAAGGTTTCAAGGGTCCAAATGACCTGCCGGGTTTCACAAAAACGGCAGATGTTAGAGACAATATACAAACCCATACCTTTCTCACTGTAAAACTGAGGATCTTCCCACCGTAGCTAACTTCCTTGTGGGTTAGAACTTCCTGAAATCAGCCAGAAAGAACTCTGGGGATATTGGAGATGTTGAAAGTTGGTTCAGAGTGACTTAAAGTTTGGGGAAAGATTCTTGTGTGGGCATATAGGGAAATACCTTCCTTACCCATGGAAAACAAAGGGGCTAACCTAGTGTGGATGGTTTAGGGAGGTAAGCAGAATCTTATAAAAATAGCTGCATCTATTCCAACTCATGATTTCCTCTCTTCTGAAACATAGGAGACACATCCAGAGACAGGGCTGTCATTTACACACCAAAATGTAACATGTGGTGGGGTCCTTCAGGTACTCGCCTTTCTGCTCTCTTGGGAATATCATGTGAGTGTCCAGTAAAAGGAGTTATAAACCCAGAAACTTAATTAGGCTGGAAACTGTAACTACTCAGGAACCTCCCCCTCCCAGCGTTTCCACATCTGGGAATATACCAAAGAAACCTGAAACACTAATTCTAAAGAATATATATATGCACACATATGCACATCTATAATCATTGCTATTACAATAGCCAATATATGGAAACAACCGAAATTTCATCAGTAGATAAGTGGATAAAAAAGCTGTGTTACATTTATTTATGCAATGGAATACTACTTCACCATAAAAAAAGAAATCTTACCTTTTACAAAAGAATGAATGGAACTAGAGAAAGACAAATCTAAGGAACAAAATAGAGGAGCCAAGATGGCGGCACAGGTAAACACCTATCTTGCTGCCCCACACAGCAATTTCAAAACTTAACGACAGAACAAACATCATCCAGAATCACCGGAAAGCTGGCTGAGTGAAAATTCCACAAATAAAAGTAAAGATAGGACACTGTGACTCAGAGGAGCGGTGAAGGGCAGCTTTGAAGATACGCCTGGAGTCAGAGGTTTGGAGCCCTGCACACGAGCGAGTGAGCAGAGAGGGCGGGCAGCTGCAAAGACAAAGGCGTCTGACTGCACTGATTCCCCAGCTCTGAGATCTGGGGAACCCACACTCATACTGGGTGAAACTGGTCAGTAGGGAAGCACACTGAAACTTGGGTGCTGCAAAGGTCTGCGAGCTTGTGGAGGGGGTGAGCTTGTGGAGAGTGTGTGTAAACTTGGGAACAGCAGAAGGTGCGCAAGTGCGCAGAGAGGACTCGTGACTTGTTCTCTTGTTCGGGAAACCACCGGACTGCATTGTTTTACAACCCTGGGTGAGACTTTGGCTGTATGGACTCATTTGGGAAGAGGCTGAATTGTCTGGAGCTCGAATGAAACCCTTGAATATAAAGTACCAGCATGTTTTAGACTCATTACTTGACTAGTTCAGTGATAGATTTAATCAATTTAGAAGCCTAGAACAGACCATAAAATAATTAAGTATCCTGATGTAGTAGTCTACAGTAGTTTGAAATTAAATGGTTTCCAATGGATGTAAATTAATGATTTGGAGATGCAACTTGCAGAATTTCAAGACAGCATCTGGACTCAGGTGTTTGTCGACTTGAGGTCAAAGCTTATGAATCTGGAAAGGTACCACTTGGAGAATCAAGAGGAGTGCCACTACGAACAGAAAATTTGGAGTGCCTGGCACCGATTACTAGACACTTTTAGCACCCTGAAAAATAGCAATGGCTTTACTCACAATTTTTCCCTCTATGTACTTTTGTGAGACCTTATTCTCAGCGTTAAATAATATCAAAACCAACAGAAGAACAGATTGACAGATGAAGTTAGTAGCGCTTGCTTGGGCTTGAAGTGTACAAAATACCAACCTTCAATTGAAGGTTTAGCCAATGAAATTCAGCAACAAAAAAGTCACTAATAGGCAGGTTAGTTAAAAAATTCCCCCTCCCCCTCACTTATCTTAGTTCATGGCACCCCACACAAGTTAAATAATATCAAGACCAACAAAAGAAACCGACTGACAGATGAACAAAGAAGTCACTAAGCAGGTAAGTTAAATAATTAGTTTTTGGTTTATTAAATACAGTTATATATTACAATTATATATTTTTGTTATTTAAACTATAAATATTGCAAAATTATGTTTTTTTTTTCTTGAAGTGACACACCACCCGAGTTATGTTCGGTTTTTTGGCTAATTTTGAAACACCAAGCTCAAAAGGTTGCCAATCACTGGCATAGGGAATAGAGTCATTCCTATCTAATAAAGAGGGAACATGCAAATTGAATGACATGCTGTAACAAGATGGCTGCGCCACAGTAGAGGCAGGGATCCCTTAACACAAGATGGCTGCGTGCACAGTGGAGACCAAGTTTCTGTAATGAGCTTTAATGAGCAATCAGCAGGGACCTGAGGTTGTGTGGTGCTGGACCAGGCTAGGGGACTTGAGGTTGCGTCCCCCAACTGGTGGGGCTTGAGAGAGGACCTCAGGCTGCGCCCCTCACCCCGGTGCCAGGCTGGGGGACCTCAGGCTGTGCCCCCCGCCTGGGAGCTTGATGAGGGACCTAAGGCCGCACCCCCGCCCTAGCACCAGGCCAGGGGACCTAAGGTCATGCCCCATACACTGGTGCCAGGCTGTGGGACCTAAAGCCATGCCCCCTTCCTAGTGTGGCTTGATGGAGGACCTCAGGACATGCCCCCACCCCAGTGCCAGGCCAGAGTCCTGAGATTTCGCCCTTCCTGCCATGTGGGGCTTGACAGGGGACCTGTGGCTGGGAGCTGAGTCACTGGGGTCTTGGCCAGCCTACAAACAGTTATCATCCCCTCATCCAGGCTGGTCAGCCACCCCAGTAGGACCCCACACTCTGGAGGGGCTGTGGTCAGCCTGAAAACGGCTCTCAGTCCCTTACCCAGGCTGGCCACCCCCCATGGAGTAAAATTCTCTGCTAGGGAGCGAGGCCAGCCAGGAAAGAACCATCAGCTCCTCACCCAGGCTGGCCAGGCACCCCAGCAGGGACCCCTACCCTGAAGGGGGTGTGGCCAGCTTGAAAACAGCCCTCAGCCCCTCACCCAGGTTAGCCACGACCCCCCCCAGCGAGGACCCTCACCCCATGGGGCATGGCTGACTTGCAAACCACCACAGCTCCCTTGATGAGGCCACTCCACACCCCAAAGGAACCTCCACCCTGATCCAGAACCCCTTCAGGGCAAACCAGTGGGTTCCCACCCATGCACTAGGCCTTTATATCCTATGTTAATAAAAGAGTAATATGCAAATTTGACCTAACCTTCACCACACCCACCAGCCAATCAGGAGCAAATTATGCAAATAAACCCCAAACACGATGGCTGCTGCCACTGAGAGCAGGAGGAAGGCTTGGGTTTCCCAGGCAACAAAGGAAGCCAAGCTTTCCACCTGCCATTGCCTGCCTAGGCCTCCACTTAATGTTACAAAGTTAAAAAAAAAAAAAACTTTGCAAATTAGAAATTAATATTGTTATATGGTCAATGATTTTTATATTTACTTACATAACTTACAATTTTCTTATTCCACATTCCTACTTCTATCTCAGACCTCCCATCTGGGATCATTTTTCTTTATTTTTTATAATATATTTTATTGATTTCTACAGAGAGGAAGGGAGAAGGACAGAAAGCCAGAAACATGGAACAGCTGTCTCCTGCACACCCTCCACCAGGGATGCGCCCACAACAAGGCAGATGCCCCTAAACCAGAATCGAATCTGGGACCCTGGAGTCCACAGGCGGATACCACATCCACCGAGCCAAATCCGTTTCGGCTGGGATCATTTTTCTTTTCTCCAAAGTATATATTTAATTTTTTCTTTAGTGAGGGTCTGTTGGTGTAAACTCTCTGATCTTTGAATGTAGAGCAGTTTAGCTGGGAATAGAATTCAGAGCTGACTGTTATTTCCTCTCAACATATGGAATGTGCCATTGCACTATAGTGTGGCTTTCTTTGTAAATATTGAGAAGTTGCCCAGGAGTCCAACTATTGTTCTTCTGTAAGTGATCTCAGGTTTCTCTCTGGCTACTTGCAAAGGTCAGAGTCCTCAACCTCAAACAGGAGTTCAAGTTCACATTGGAGAGCAGGAAGCCAGGTGAGGGGAGAGTGGGAAGATCAGAACAGTGGGATAAACACATCATCTGAGCAGAGCTGCCCTGCTCTGGGCAGGAAGGGCCTCCTCCACTACTTCACCCTTTGCAGGAAGACTAGAGATCAGATTCAGAAAGAGGAGAGGAAACTGGAACTCCTTTATGACCATTGAGACTAAAATACTAGGGGGCACCCAGATTTGAACTGGGGACCTCTTGATCTGCAGTCAAATGCTCTACCCCTGAGCTATACCCCCTGCCATACCAGTGAGGTCCAATGAACACCCTTTCCCTGTGTGGCCACACCCAGATACTCCATCCACATAGCTTGGCTGAGTTGTCAGACCTGCTTTATGCTGACTCATCTCCTCACATTAGAAACAACAGGTTCCCTCCTCCCACAGCTCCACAACATCTCCACCTTCAGTCCTTAGAGGAGGGCAGTAATCTGGGGAGCACTCCTTGACAGCTGGAAGGATCCACACACACATCTATATAGTACTTTTTGTGCTGAGCATCTGAAAACAGACTCAAAGTGCCTCATGGCCTGACCAGGCATGGAGCACCTCAAAGAGAGAACACACTAGACTGGCTACATATCAGAGCTCTCTGCACAATGCTGACCCCTCCCCATGTCTGAATCTTCACACAGTCAACCCTTTAACTGCAGAGGGAGATGAACAAATGACAGACTCTAGGCTCCAAGTCACCTTTCTGTGCTCTGCTCTGTGATGCTGGGTTGGAGCCTCTGTAAAGCCAGGCTCTCCTTCGCCAGGTGGCTTCCTGGCTGGTCCTGCCAGTAGAGCTGAAAAAGGTGATGGAAGGTTGGAGCAGGAAGAAGCACTTGCTTTGGGTTCCTGCTTTGGGTTCCTGTCAGTGTCCCCTGGCAGCCACTGTCCATCCAGTAGCAACAGTGATTGCCACTTACAGTGTGGTGCTCACAGGCCCAAGTTCATCATGACTCTTCAGGGACATCAGCATCACCTTAGAGATCTGAGTCCCTGACCCCCAGAGATACTCCCCAAGTTTGTAAGACTTAACAAGTTTGTCCTCTTCTGTTTAGCATGGCACTGGAGTGGTAGCTGCTTCTACAGAAACTTCCTCTATGAAAGTCTTCCCCTTCTATCCTTTCACTTCAAATTTCTGGTTGTTGTGGGTTGAATTTTGTGCCACCAAAAGATATGTTGAATTCATAGCCCCTTTTAATCCCACTCCCATGGTCTAGGGATGTGTCCTCATTTGGAGAGATGGAATTATTGAGATGGGATCACCATGAAGTAGGGTGGGCCCTTGATCCAATGTGACTGATGTCCTAAGAAGGGGAAAGATAGTCAGAAAGAAGATGGCTCCGGGAACACAGAGGCAGAGACTGGATTGAAGCATCTGCAAGCCCAGGAAGGCTGAGGATTGCCAACAATCACCAGAGGCTGGAAAGAGTCAGGAGGGACCTAAAGAGCCTTCAGAGAGAGAGCACAGCCAGTCTGACACCTTGATTTCAGATTCAGGTGTCCAGAACTCTGAGACAACAAACGTGTTGTTTATGTGACCTGTGTTGTGGTACTTTGTTACAGAAGCCACAGGAAATTGGTATGTTGATTGACAATTACATTAAATTCTGTTCAAATAACTGGCTTCCTTTTTGTCTCTTGACTGCGCCCTGGATGATACTGAAATTGGTCCCAGGAAACATACCCTCAAAGAGGGTACTGGCAATGAATTTGGTCTTATCCTTGGTCTTCAAGGCCCTGCCCAGTGCCTACGTGCATCCTAAATCAAAAGGGAAAGCCATATAAAGGTGCCTTTTCATAGGCTCTAGCCAGCCTCCTCCTGTAAGGGGACTAGAGTATGGCCTGCATAGAACTGATTTTGTCAATTCAGGTCAAGGAGAAAAAGGGATTCTCTAAGGGGGCACCCGGATTTGAACCAGGGACCTCTTGATCTGCAGTCAAATGCTCTACCCCTGAGCTATACCCCCTCTTATTAATTATGGTATATAGTTAACAAGTTCTTTACACTTCCACTCATATATGGGCTGTCAATTCTGACTCAACAAAGAGCTGCTAGTCCTGCTCAACTGTACTGGCAATTCTTACGCCATAACCATTCTCTTTCCCCAAAAAGGCATCATTCCTGGTTGGCACCAGCTTGGAAGGTCACTGAAGGTTATACATTTGAGGCAACAAAGTCTGTACCTGGCATATTGGGCAGAGGAGGAAGCCCAGAGACAAGCTGAAGCTTCACTAGCGAGGAGTAGATTGTTCGTCACCTGTTTTTCAGTTGCAATTACTTGGAAGCTATCATAGTGTGGGACCAAGACAACCTCCCCGACCTCTCCTCCAAACTCTGCATCTCTGTAAGGCATTTGAACATCAGTTGTTTTATTTCAATGTTTTGCCTTGTGTATCCTGCTCTCACAGCTCACAATCCCTTCCTGTCTTTCCTTTAGCCATCCCCTCCCATCCATGATAACATAAAACTTTTTGTTTCTTTGAATTCCTCTTTCATTACCAAATCCCTATCTTTCTTGTGCTTTCCCAAGAGGTCCAGTGGCTTGTTTGATTTGAGGGGAGATGTATCAGTATCAATGGCAGAAGGGCTCTGCGATAATTAGATACTGCTAATAACAAAATACCTCAATTCCAGCAGCTTTAAATGATAAATCTTTGTTATATCTTGCAGTTTCAGAGGTTGAGGAAACTGGGGACAGCCCTACCTTTCCACATCTGGTATTACACTTTTCCATCTGATTTCAGATAATGTTCCATCCACTACTTTAACATAATTCAACCCTTCTTATACCCACTTTCACTAGCAAATTTCAGGTAGTTTAAAGGTAATTATTTTCAATCATTTAAAATGCCTAAAACTGTGCTGTTTTATTAGGTTCCTATCTTTTTTAAATTAAAAAAAGATTTTAAATTGATTTTTAGAGAGAGAAGAATTGAAAGGGCGAGAGAGAGAGAAACATTAATGTGAGAGCAAAACATCGATTGGCTGCCTGCAGCATGCCCCCTACTGGGAATCCAGACTGAAACCCAGGCTTGTGCCCTGACCAGGAATCAACTTGGGGCCTTTCGGTGCTTGGATGACACCCAACCTACTGAGCCACACTGGCCAACACGGTTTCATGTATTTTTAAATTTACCCGATACTACCTTAGTGCCAAATTTTCTCTGTACTGAGAATACTGATTATACTCACAGTGTGAGCAAATGAAAAGACCATTTTCCTCACCAACTCTTGATCACTTAAATTTCAATTTACCGTAAGTTTTGTGAAGGAAGTAAAAATGGTGCCTCTCTATTCTTCTTACTTTTTATTGCCTAAAGTTTTACATGTCTTCTTTTTCTCCAGTAACCACTCCTCTTCCCCTCAGCAAGCCATTCCCACCCCGGGCAAGACCCACTGCCCCCCTTCCCTCTACTTTTTAAATTAATGTTCACTGCCCTGATTTTTAGAAATGTTGAGCATCTTTTCATATGTTTATTGGTCATAAAGTAATCTCGTCTGTTATTTTAATGGTGGTAAGAAACACAACATAAAATTAATTTTACCTGGATAGTTCAGCAGAGTTAAGTATATTTATGTTATTGTGCAACAGCTCTCCATAACTTTTCATCTTTCTAATACGCTGGTGCAAACCCACTCTCCATCGTATGTTTTTCATATCCCATAGTCTCTTGTTTAAGGGATTGTTTGTCAGGTGAAAAATTAAATGTTGATATCAAATGTATCTTACAAGTTTTTAAAAATACATACGATCTCAGAGAGGAAGGGAGAGATAGAAACATCAATGATGAGAGAGAATCATGGACTGGCTGCCTCCTGCGTGCCCCCGACTGAGGATTGGCCCCAACTGGGAAATGAATGGTGACCTCCTGGTTCATAGGTTGGTGCTCAACCACTGAGCCACCGTGACCAGACTCTTATAAAAAGTTATGATTTGGGGGCTGTGTTTAGGAAATCCTTCCCTGGGTCATATGAAACTGAATGTTTGTGTCCCCTTAAAATTCATTTGTTGAAACCACATTGTAATATATATTGATAAGGAAAAAGCATATGAGCCCAGTTGGCATGGCTGTCAGTGGCTGAGCATAGACCTATGAACCAGGAGGTCACTGTTGGATTCCCGCTCAAGGCACATGCCAGGTTGCGTCTCAATCCCCAGTGTGGGGTGTGCAGCAGGCAGACAATGAATGATTATCTGTCATCACTGATATTTCTCTCTCCCTTCCTCTCTCTGAAATCAATAAAAATATATGATTTTTAAAAAATAAATAAAATAAAATAAAAGTACCTAATAAGGTTTGAAAATAGAGCAACATAGAAAATTTTTATCTAAAATTCAACAACAAAAATTAAAAACTTATTAAATATATCTGTGTTCTATTCAATTAATAGATTCAGCCAAAGAGAAGATTGTTAAACTAGAACACTGGAAATAAATGTCCATTTTTCCATCATAAAAAATGGAGAGATAGCTTGTGGCAAACAGAATAGAGAGTGATAAATATAAAGAATACAGTGAGAAGATCTAACTTACATGTAAATGGAGTCCAGGGACAAGAAATGAGAGAATGAAGTCAGTGCATAATCTGAGGAGAAACAGCTGAGGCTATTTTACAACTAATGAAACACATCAATCCTTACATTCACTGACCCAAATCAATCTGAAACATAGTAAACAAAATTAAATCCATACCTAGAGGGAGAGTGCCAAAACCACAAAACCTTTAAAATCATACCATAAAAATTTTTTCATGCACATTTTGATATCTAAGCTAATCAATATCTTTATCCTCCTCCTAAATTACATAAACACTTTAAATCTTATGACCCCATTCCTTGTTATTATTAACCAGTATGTTACTTCAATCTTTAAAAATATAAATTAGACATTAATATTGTGTTATATGGTCAATAATTTTTAAATGATTTGAGAGAGAGAGAGACAGAGAGAGAGTGTGAGAGAGAGAGAGAGAGAGAGATCAATGTATTGCCTCCCATACGAGGGATTAAACCCACAACCTGGATATGTGACCATGAATCAAACTCACCACCTTTTGGTGCAGGGAATGACATTCCAACTGAGTCACACTGGCCAGGGCTATGGTCAATAATTTTTAGATTTACTGATATATATTACAGTTTCCTTAGTCGAGCTTCCTTTTGTATCTTAGACCTCTCATCTGAGATCTTTTTTCTCTGCAGTATATGTTTAAATTTTACTTTAGTGAGAATTTGTTTCTGGTAAACTCTCAGCTTTAATCTGTTCGTGAAGGACAGTTTAGCTGGGATAGAATTCAGAGCTGACTGTTATTTCCTCTCAACATCTGGAAGGTGTCATTGCACTACCTTCTGGCTTCATTTGCAACTATTGAGAAGCGGATCAGCAGTCCAACTATTATACTTTTGTAAGTGATCTCAGGCTTCTCTCTGGCTACTTGCAAAGGTCAGAGTCCTCAACCTCAGCCAGGAGATCAAGTTCACATTGGAGAGCAGGGGGCCAGATGAGGGCAGAGTGGGAAGATCAGAACAGTGGGATAAACACATCGTCTGAGCAGAGCTGCCCTGCTCTGCGAAGGAAGGGCCTCCTCAGTTTCTTCACCCTTTGCAGGAAGACTAGAGATCAGATTCAGAAAGAGGAGAGGAAACTGGAACTCTTTTATGACCATTGAGACTAAAATGCTAAGGGGGCACCCAGATTTGAACTGGGGACCTCTTGATCTGCAGTCAAATGCTCTACCCCTGAGCTATACCCCCTGCCATATCAGTGAGGTCCAATGAACACCCTTTCCCTGTGTAGCCACACCCAGATACTCCATCCACATAGCTTGGCTAAGTTGTCAGACCTGCTTTATGCTAACTCACCTCCCCACATTAGAAGAAACAACAGGTTCCCTCCTCCCACAGCCCCACAACCTCTCCACCTTCAGTCCCTAGAGGAGGGCAGTAATCTGGGGAGCACTCCCTGACAGCTGGAAGGATCCACACACACACACATCTATATAGTAGTTTTTGTGCTGCGTATCTGAAAACAGCCTCAAAATGCCTCATGGCCTGACCAAGCATGGAGCACCTCAAAGAGAGAACACACTTGATTGGCCACAGATCAGAGCTCTCTGCACAATGCTGACCCCTCCCCGGACCCCAATATCCATACAGTCAACCCTTTAACTGCAGAGGGAGATGAACAAATGACAGACTCTAGGCTCCAAGTCACCTTTCTGTGCTCTGCTCTGTGATGCTGGGTTGGAGCCTCTATAAACCAGGCTCTCCTTCACCAGGTGTCTTACTGGCTGGTCCTGCCATTAGAGCTGAAAAAGGTGATTGAAGGTTGGAGCAGGAAGAAGCACTTGCTTTGGGTTCCTGCTTTGGGTTCCTGTCAGTGTCACCTGGCAGCCATTGTCCATCCAGTAGCAACAGGGATTGCCACATGCAGTGTGGTGCTCACAGGCCCAAGTTGGTCATGACTCTTCAGGGACATCGCATCACCTTAGAGATCTTAGTCTCTGATCCCAGAGATACTCCCCAAGCTGGTAAGACTTAAGTTCGTCCTTTCTGTTTGTCTCCTGCCCTCAAGTGATTGCTGCTTCTACAGAAAGTACCTCTATACTTAGTCTTCCCTTCTTGTCCCTTAATTTCGAATTCCTGGTTATTGTGTATTAAATTGTGTCCCCCAAAAGATATGTTGAATTTTAGCATCCCTGTAGCCCCCTTGTGCAGGATGGTGCCCTCATTTGGAATGTGTCCTCAAAGATGTAATTATTTAAGATGAGATTACTAGGTATGGGTGGGCACTTAATCCAATGGGACTGGTGTCATGAGAGAAGAGACACACAGACTGAAGACAGCCAGGTGAAGACAGAGGTAGAGACTGAAATGATGCAGCAGCTACAAGCCAAGGAAGGCCGAGGATTGCCAACAAACACCAAAAGCTGGAAAGAAGCATGTAGGGACCTTCCTCTAGAGCCTTTGAAGAGGGCACAGCTCATCCAACACCTTGATTTCTGACTCTGGCATTCAGAACATGAGAAAATAAATTTGTTGTTTATATCACCCACATTGTGGTACTTTATTACAGAAGCTACAGGAAATTGATATATTGGTTAACAATTATTTATATTAAATTCTGTTAAAATAACTGGTTCAGAGTGAACCAAGATGGCGGCATAGGCAAAACACCTATCTTACCGTCAGACACAGCAAATTTAAAACTACAACTTAATGAAAGAACAAACACCTTCCAGAATCACCAGAAAGCTGGCCAAGTGAAAATTCCACAAATAAAAGTGAAGATAAGACACTGTGACTCGGAGGCACGGTGGCGGACAGCGTTGAAGATATGCGTGGCGAGAGGTTTGGAGCACTCGCGCTAGCGGATAGGGCGGGCGGCTGAAAACTGGCCAGTTTTCTCGAATGGGGGAGACAAAGACATCCCACTAGACTGATTCTCCAGCTCTGGGCAAAGTCCAGGGAACCCACTATCATATAGGGTAAAAACTGGACAGTGGGAGGGCACGCTGAAGCTCGGGTGTTGAAGGGGTCTGCCGGCTTGTGGAGAAGGCAAGCTTGTGCGGATTTTGAGTGACCTTAGAAACAGCACAGCTGCGTGACCCTGACAGCACAGAGGGCGCTCGCGACTTGCTCTCTCATTCGGGAAACCGTCAGACTGCTTTGTTTTACTACCTTGGGTGAGACGTTGGGTGTGCAGACTAATTTGGGGAAAGTATGAATTCCCCGGCAGCCAGTGGAGCTTGGCAGCGGCTCTCTCTCAGAGGTGGTGGCAGCCATTGCCCCCAGCACAGAGTCCCTGGGGCCGCATAGGGCGGAGCTAATGCTGTCTGCTTGGCCCGGAGACTCCGCCCATCAAGCCTGAGCACATCTGAACTTCACAGACAATTGGCCTGGAGGTCAATCCCTCCAAGTGCTAACAACGATTAACCTGAGCTTAACTTCAGCAAGACTGTGCAACCCATATCCACCTCAGGTAACTGGGGAGGCTGAGCCACCGTCCCTTGTAGGACATCTACCACAAAAAGCTAATTGACCAACTCAGGGAAGCAGCCACCATGCAGAGACATGGAAAGAAATCAGATTTGAAAGAAATGGAGGGGGGAAAAAATGACTGGACATGGAATTCAAAACCACGGTTATAGGGCTTCTCAAGAGGCTCCTAGAAAAGGTCGAGACCTATAAGGAAATAAGCAAGACCAGCAAGGAAATGAACGAGACCCTAAGGATATGAATGAGACCTACAAGGAAATGATGAAGATCAATGTGGAAATGAATGAGTCCTACAAGGAAATGAATGAGACCCTGAAGGATATGAAGGAGACTCTCAAGGATATGAAAAAGGAAATTAAGCATACACTGACTGAAATAAAAAATATTATACAAAGACCTAAAAGTACTCTAGAGCACCCCAAGAACCCAGTCAAAGATTTGAAATACAAAGAAGTAAAATCCACTCAGCTAAAAAAGCAAGAAACCAAAAGAATCCAAAAAATTCAAGATAGTGTAAGGGGCCTCTGGGACAACCTCAAGCATACCAACATCCGAATTATAGGGGTGCCAGAAAAAGAGAGAGAGCAAGATAATGCAAACCTATTTGAAGAAATATTGACCGAAAACTTCCCATACCTGGTGAAAGAAATAGACTTAGGAGTCCAAGAAGCACACCGAACCCCAATATATAGGAACCCTAAGGACATCACACCAAGGCACATCATAATTAAAATGCCAAGAGCAAAAGACAAAGAGAGACTATTAAAAGCAGCAAGAGAAAAACAGTTAGTTACCTATAAGGGAGCACCCATACGATTGTCAGCGGATTTCTCAACAGAAACGATACAGGCCAGACGGGAGTGGCAAGAAATATTCAAAGTGATGAACAGCAAGAATCTACAACCAGCAGTCCTAGATTTTGAGAGGGATGTCTGACTGCCCATTTAGGCCCCCTTCCTACTGGGATTGGTCATAAATGGGCAGTCGGACATCCCTTGAGAAGTCCCAGATTGGAGAGGGTGCAGGCTAGGCTGAAGGACACACACCCCATGCACAAATTTTGTGTGACAGGACTCTAGTTGGTTAATAAAATTATATAGGTTTCAGGTGTACAATTTTATAATACATCATCAGTATATTGTATTGTGTATTCACGACCTCAAGTCCTCTTTTACCCTCCTCTACCTCACTCACCCTCCAGGAGTTACCATACTATTGTCTGTGTCTATGGGTTGTTTGTATATGTGTGTGTCTCCTTAATTCCTTCACCTTTACAGCCATAACTGGCTCAGTTTTTGTGTCTGGACTGGACCCTGGATGAGACTTAACTTAATATCATTGGGGTTCCATGAACAGACCCTCAAAGAAGGCATTGAAGATACACTTAGAGACTTGCCCTTGGTCTTCAAGGCTGTGCTTAGCACCTCACTGGATCCTGAATAAGAAGGGATGACCACGAATCTGCTGTTTTCTAGCCTTTAGCCAGTCTCCTCCTGGAAGCAGGCTACAGCATGGCCTGCATAAAACTGATTTTGTCAATTTAGATCAAACAGATAAAGAGACTCTTATAGGGGGCACCCAGATTTGAACTGGGGACCTCTTGATCTGCAGTCAAATGCTCTGCCCCTGAGCTATACCCCCTCTTATTAACAATACTGTGTAATCAATACTGATGTTCCTTACACTTCCACTCATACACAGGTTGTTCATTCTGACTCAGCAGCCAGCTGCTAGTCCTGCTCAACTGTGCATGCATTCGTTACACCATAACTATCATTCTTTTCCAAAAAGGTACCATCCCTGTCGGCACCAGCTTGCAAGTGCTGTTAACTGGACTCAAAGGGTTCACTACTGAGGGTGCTCCATTTAAGAACCAGATGTGGCTGTCACAAGGTAGTTTTACGTACTTTGATCAAGTAAAGGAGACCCAGGACATGTCCAAAGCTCTGCCTCCTGGGGGTATTTGGTTAATTACATGTTGATTTCTTTTTTGTTCTTTTTTTTCTTTTCTTTTTCTTTTTTTTTTTTTTGCAGTTGGCTACTTTTATGTGGTTGAGTTTCTATCAGCTCATCTTGTTTATTTCTGCATCTGCAAAACACTATGCTGTATGTTAACATTTAGCAACAAATAATATTTACAACTGCCTAGTTCCATTTGAGACAGCACAGCCTGTACCTGGCTTGGTATATAAAACAGATGAAGCCCAGAGACAAGCTGATGCTTATGAGCAAGGACTGGACTGTTCATTACCTATTTTTTCAGTTGAAATCACTTTCAAATAATCCACAGTGTGAGACCAAGATGATCTTCTCTTCCAATTCTCCTCTAGTTCCCACATCTGTTCAAGGCATTTTGAATTTCATTTTTTATTTCAGCTTTCTGTCTTTTTTATCCTGCCCTCACTGCTCACTCCCTCTTCCTGTCTTTAGCCATTCCCTCCATCTATGATTATATAAATTTTCTAAACTTTTTGTTTCTTTGACTCTCTCTCTATTCATCAAATCACTGTCTTTCTTGTGCTTTCCTCAAGAGGTCCAGAGGCTTGGTTGGGCTTAGGGCAAAATGACTCTGCATTAGGTAGATGCTGCTGCATAACAAAACACCGCAAAATCTAAGAGCTTTGAATGATAAATGTCTATCATAACTTGCAGTTTCATAAGTTCTGGAATCTAGGGGAGGCTTTGCTGGGTAGTTGTGGTTCAGGTTCCTCATGAGATTTCAGATAAGATGTCAGCTGGGGATGCTCATCTGAAGGTTTGACTGGAGCTGAAGAAACAGCCTAAGCTCTGAACACTCACGTTGTTATGCCCAGATTTCAAGATCCCCAGAGACCACCAGGGAGCCAATACCGATGCAAGAGCAAAAGAGCCTTCATTCAAGCCTGGGCTTGGCTCTCCACCTCCACCGTCATCGAGGCAGGAAGTAAGAGAGAGCAGGATAACGGACAACATAGCGATTTTATAGGGAGGTGGGGCCAGACGCGAACCACTGAGTTGGCCGATTCCAATTGGTTGGGTGAGGGCTGGGGCTAGTGATGCAAATAATCTCTAACACACGTGACCTGTCCTGTCCTTTGCTCTTGATTGGAGCTCAAATGCACAGTCTTTCGCGATTGGCTAACTCAAAGGAAGGGGTTGGTCTTTGTGATTTCAAGATGGCAGCCCCCAGGTAAGTTTACATATCACGGGGCCTACATGGTCACACAATCCAGAATGGCAGGTGTCCTTACAGTCTCGCTCTGCCCTTTCAACATGATGCTGGAAAGAGGACTTGGTTCCTCACTGGCTGTGGGGGGAGGCTTCAGTTCCTTATTGATAACATGGGCCTCTTCATAGGGCTTCTTGATGTACCCTTTTGACATGACAACAGGCCTCCCCCAATGTTAATCTTGTTTAAAAACTCCTTCACAGACCCCTCCAGAGTAGTGTTTGACTGAATATCTGACCTCCATGTGGCCCAGTCTAGTTAACACATAAAATCAACTATCACATTGTGGATGAAAGGAGCCACATGCTAACCTGACAAGCTCCGGAGAGGCTTGCATGGCAGTCTTGCAAACTCAGAGACCTAAAAAAACCACAAAAGATGGTCTGAAAATTAAATATTTAACTACAAGCAGGTTATAATGGGTAGTCATGTCCTAGGCCGATATTCTCCCTGACAAAGATCAACTTAGATCTTTACTGAGTCAGTTTGCCTTTTTGCCTCTAAGATAATATATCTGTGAGATTTCTGGGTAACTTGTAACTTCCCCTTTTCTGGAGTCTCTAGGGCACAACCAAATGTGGTGGGCCAGGACAGATACACAAATTTTTTCATCATCATGTTAATTGTTCCTGCACTCACCTAAGTATGTGTCCATCATTTTACTTTTTATCCAATCCCAGGGGTTTCCCTCCACTTTGCTTTATCCCACCTCCTTAATCCATCACCAGTGAATTTCGTGTAACTCACCTATGTCCCTCCTTTGATTGCAATGTATAAATACAGATGTAACCCACCATTCTCCAGAGCATTATCTCAATTCATTGAGGTTCTGCTTCCCAGCATATCGACAGTTTGGCTCAAATCACAAAAATTCTTCACAGGTTTCAGTGGTTTTTTTTTAATGTTAACATTATGTACTAAGCATATATTTGGTTTGGTAAGAACTTGGCAAACTGTTTGCCTGAGTGGCTTTATCATTTTACATTCTCATTGCTGAATATGAGTGCCTCATTTTTTCAGGATCCTCACCAGCATTTGATATAATCACCGTTTGTATTTCAGTTCTGCTGATAGGTGTATGGTGATATCACCCTGAGGTTTCAGTTTGCACTTCCCTAATGGTAATGATGTTGACACTTCTTCAAATGCTTATTTGCCATCTGTACATCCGCTTCAGTGAAATGTCTGTGCATGTCTTTGGCCCATTTTCTAATTGGACATTTTGTAGAATTTTGACAGCTCTTTATATATTTTAAATACAAGTCCCCTTTTAATACTTCTGAAGCAGGAATTTTAGGCAGACTTAGGGATTTTTTAGAATTGGGGTCCAAGGGAAAAGCGCGTGGCTGCAGACTGGAAGAAGGTATGTTTCCATAACACAAGGAGGCCAGGTGCAGTCCCATTTCCATAAGACAATAAGGCAGCAACAGGTGTATTTCCATAAGACAAGGGAACTGGAAGTAACCAAGAAAGGATATTCTTACAAAATAAAGAGAAGGAAGCCTTTTCATTCAAAAGGAGAGGAAGAAAGCCCAAAGGAAATAGGAAAACAATGGGGTGAGGGGGTCAGGATAACCTCACGAGTCCCAGGTGAGGTTCCACCTTTGAGCCCAGACTAAGGGAATAGTGACCAATCAGAGGGGATATCAAGGCGCCAGGATCTGCTGCCCTTATAAACCCTTAGGAAGAGAAGCCCAGAGGGACCTTTTTCCCCCTCCTCACCTGGGAGTCAGTTCAGGGACTCTTCCCCTTCCCCGCGTGGGAGTTGTTCTTGTTCTTCAATAAATCTCCACCTTTGCTATACCACTTTCTGCCCGTGGATTCATTTTCGATTCCGGCGGACAAAGAATCCGGGTTCTAGTCCAAAAATTCGGTATGACTTTCATGTTCATACCGAATGTGTATAAACAATATCCAGTACTGGTCTAGATTTTTGAAACACAGTGGCTGAATGTGTAGCTCTGCATCTGAAATTCTCCACACATGACATCATGTCTTTGAGAGCTATCTGTGTCACTCTTGATCTGGTAACACTGGACTTGTGGGACTCAAGAGGTAATGAGAAAAGCAACCTTGCCTGGCCCGTGTAACATCAGCCCATGAACCAAGGGTCATGGTTCGATACCAGTTCTGGGCACAAACAGCTGATGGATATTTCTATCTCTCTATCCCTCTCCCTTCCTCTTTCTAAAACAAATAAAAATATATTTTAAAAAAGAAAAGCAACCTCATCTTTGTCTCTCATTGCTGACCCTTTAAACTTTCCAGTGAAATATTTTTTGTTCCTCTTTCCCTCCCCCCATAGCTCCCCTTCACCCAGTTCCCACCCCGCCCTCTGTCCTCACCCACCCCCCACTGTCCTCATCCATAGATGTACATCCTTTTCCCCCAGAGAACTGTCAGTCCACTCCCTTTCTATGCCCCTTGTGCCGCACCAGCATAGCCAAGGGTTCGGGGAGTCTGAGGGAAGGCCTGCGAAGGATGAAGAAAAGACAGACAAAGAGAATAATCTGGGTCTAGGTGGGTCTTCTGTGTCTGGCTGAGACCGCAGAACAGATCCAGACTGCAAGCTGAGTATTTTATAGTCAGAGGTAAACAAGGTAGTGGTCACCATAGTTACAATGTTCTTATAAGTTGTACTTGTTTTGGCGGCACTTGCTGCACCTCTAACAGCCCATTAGGTACCCAGGAAAGATCTAGGGCAGTGATGGGCAACCTTTTGAGCTTGGTGTGTCAAAATTCGCCAAAAAAATAAGCATAACTCGGGTGGTGTGTCACTTCGAGAAAAAAACCATAATTTCGTGATATTTATAGTTTAAATAACAAAAATGTATAATTGTAATATATAACTGTATTTAATAAACCAAAAACTAATTATTTAACTTACCTGCTTAGTGACTTCTTTGTTCATCTGTCAATCGGTTTCTTTTGTTGGTTTTGATATTATTTAACTTGTGTGGGGTGCCATGAAGTAAGATAAGTGAGGGGGAGGGAAAATTCTTTAACTAACCGGATTCAGTCACATGTCATCGAAAATGGCTACACATGTCAGTGCTGACAAGTGTGTCATAGGTTCGCCATCATGGATCTAGGGAGCAGTCACAAGATCAAGCTTAATTATGCTAAGAGGGCTTTGCACTCTAAGCTGGGACTTGTTTGCGGCTTTGCCAGCAAGTCAGTCCAAGGTTTAACTCTATAACCGCTCCCTACAACCCCTGATTCTATTATATTCACCAGTTTATTCTGTTCATCAGGTTTTTTTATTCACTTGATTTTTAGATTCACTTGTTGTTAGATAAGTATTTGTTGTTCATAATTTTTATCTTTACCTTTTTCTTCTTCTTCCTCTTAAAGAATACTTTTCAGCATCCTATCTAATAAAAGCATAATATGCAAATTGACCGTACCTTTGGTATAACCACAAGGCATGCCCACCAGCCATGCCCACCAGCCAATCAGGGGTGGGGGTGGGGCCAAGGTGGCCCAGGCCGCTTGGGAGTTGGGCCGAAGCCACCAGGGCAATGGGGGGCAGGGCTGAGGCAGCAAGGGCCATGGGGGAGCAGAGTTGAGGCAGCCAGCACATGCTGGCCAAGGAGAAGACCTGGGCCGGGAGGTTAGGGATGAGGCCTGTGCTATCCGGGCTCTAGCTGGCTGGGGTGAAGGCCCATGCTGGGGGGGGTGGGGGGGACACTGGCTGGGACAGAGCCAGCCATTGGCCTCATTGCAGGGGTGAGTGGTTACTAGGACATCCCCTGAGGGCTTCCAGTATGTGTGAGGGGGCAGGTTGGGCTGAGGGATCACACAACCCCAGTGCACGAATTTTGTGCACTGGGCCCCTAGTTTCATATAATACTGGTTTGGCAGTGATGAACTCCTTTAGGTTTTTTTTTGTCTGTGAAGCTCTTTACCTGCCCTTCAATTCTGAATGATAGCTTTGCTGGGTAGAGTAATCTTGGTTGTAGGTTCTTGCTAGTCATCACTTGAATATTTCTTGCCACTCCTTCCTGGTCTGCATAGTTTCTGTTGAGAAATCAGGTGATAATTGTATGGGTGCTCCCTTGTAGGTAACTAACTGTTTTTCTCTTGCTGCTTTTAATATTCTCTCTTTGTCTTTTGCTCTTGGCATTTAAATTGGTGTGGTCCTCTTTGGATTTTTTTTTGTTTGGGGTTCTGTGTGCTTCCTGGACTTGTAAGTCAATTTCTTTCACCAGGTGGGGGAAGGTTTCAGTCATTATTTCTTCAAATAGGTTTCCAGTATCTTGCTTTCTCTCTTCTTCTGGCACCCCCATAATTCAGATATTGGTATGCTTGAAGTTGTCCCAGAGGCTCCTTAAAATGCCTTCATATTTTTGGATTCTTTTATCTTTTCTGGTTGGGTGTTTTTTGCTTCTTTGTATTTCAAATCTTTGATTTGATTCTTGCGATCCTCTAGTCTGCTGTTGGATCTCTGTATATTATATTTATTTCAGTCAATGTGCATTTAATTTCTAGTTGGTCCTTTTTCATATCCTCGAGGGTCTTGCTAAATTTATCAGCCTTTTCTGGGAAATTCTTGAAAAACCTTATAAGCGTGGTTTTAAACTCTATATCCAGTCATTTGCTTTCTTCCATTTCTTTCACTTGTGACCTGTTACTTTGTCTCCGCATTTTGGCTGCTTCCCTGAGTTGATAGAGTGGCTTTGTGTGCTAGGTGTTATAGGGCCCAGTGGCTCAGCCTCCCCAGTTACCTGAGGTGGACACTCTTGGTGCACCCCTTTGTGGGCTGTGTGCACAGTCTTGTTGTAGTTAGGCATTGATTGTTGTTGGTATCACTAGGAGAAATTGACCTCCAGGCCAATTAGCTGTGAGGATCAGCTGTGTCTATGCTGGGAGAACTTCTGTGCTGGAGACATCCTTATGAGACAAGACTTGCTTCAGTGGGGTTTTGGTGCTCACTGAGTCTGCCCCCTGAGTGTGTCCCTTATGGATCTGAGGAGTTGTAATCTGGATGGTCCCACTCTTACCTCTGGTTACACTGGCTCTTGGATTTCCAAGGAGGTGCTAATTTAGCTTCTGCCTGAAGCCACCCAACAGGAGCTATGAAGAGATGTACAGATTCCTCTTCTTTGGGGTTTGGGGGTGCCCAAATGAGGCCCAGCTGTGAAGCAATACAACCTGCTGCAAGGCCTTGGATCTTCTTTTGGGTGTTCTGGGTCTCACTGACTCAGCTGCAGTTTGTTAAGTATGTTTAGAATTCAAAAGACCAGGCCTTTCATATGCAAAGGATTCTGTGTTCAGCTTGGATGGGGCCGAGTCTCAGGGCGAAACAAACAGCAATGGCTTCGTGGGGTGGGATCTCAGGGTTGAGCAAACAACAGTGGCTTCCTGTCAGCCCTGCCCTAACAGGCCCCTGTGTCTCAGTGTCCCCTGGAAATCTCTGTAAGCACCTCTGAGAGAAAGACGCCCTTGAGTTTTGCCTGCTGCCAGACAGTCCAGTTTCTCCTTGTATGAGTCTGGGTCCCCAGAGTCTTGCCCAGAACTGGAATTCAGAGCAGTCAGGAACTTTTGTCTCCCTCCTGATTGAGAAAGCCAGCCACATACTCAGTTACCAGCCCTCTCTGTCCGTGTGCCTCTGTACCTCTGCCTTCTGGAACTCCTGTAAGTCTCAGTGTGCTTTTCTCTTTCCTTCTAGTTGCAAATTTTCCACTCAGCCAGCCTTCCTGTGATTCAGGATGATGTTTGTTTTGTCTTTAGTTGTAGTTTTGAAATTGTTGGGTGAGGCAGCAATTTAGGTGTTTACCTATGCCACCATCTTGGTTTCTCCCGAAATATTTTCTTGTTCAAGTGACTTTAATGGTCATAGGTAACAGAAAGCCCCAAGGTTGCTGTCTGAATTCAGTAATCAAAATATCCAATCACATGTAATAATCAATACTCTGAAATGGATTCCGATTCCAACTTCTGTTCTTCCCTAGAAGTGGGAGAGTTGGGTCATGGTCCTTTGTCTCTCCTTCCCCACCTAGCATTCATTCCTAGTGTGAGAAATGCTCACCTGTCCAATTCAGATGAAAATGAGGCTTTTAAGAGGCTCTCAAGAGCAGTATCTGTCTGGTTGTACAGGCACACCTGGGGCAGCGAATACAGCCCATTTATTCAGTCCCTACTCCATTTCCTCATTGGCTGAGTACCATGGAGTCACCTATTTCCTCATATAAAACCTACATCTTGGGTAATTTAAAAAAATTGTGCTGAGGTCTTTTCTAGTTGCCTCCACCACCACCCTTCCCCCCACTAGCTGAGGCCATGCCTTGGGGATTTCCACCATGATGCTGCCCCACGTGCACATTTCTTTGTTCTTACATCTTCTTTCCTGCTCCCTACATTCTGTTTGCCCTGGGAAATTCAGCAACCTCCATCACAAGCTGACTGTGGGATGGATCACAGAGGCCCACTTCCTACACCGGCATTTAGGATGCAGAGGAGGGAGGGAAGGAGGAGAGACAAAAGATAATAAAAAAGCTCTTACTAGAGGAGTACTATAGTGAGACAGCTTTGCTTTCTCTGGACTGGCAAGTGTTTAAAATTACTCCTGGAGTGTTTTCTTGGGATTCCCGTGAGGCCTCCACTGGAAACATTTGACTGCTTCCATAACTTGGCAATGCACTTTTTTCTTGGCATCAGGGATCTGTGTCACAGCCTCTTGCTATTTGGGTCCATGACCCCATCCTCTTGCTCAGAGTTTGATGTTGCTCCAAAATGGTTCTCTCCTATGGGGTACAGGAAATCCTCATGTGCCCATTATTCCCACCCACTCTGGTAGAACCTGCTGATTCCGAAGAGTTACCTGGCCCCTCTCTGCCTGCAGAGCTGGACACACCTCACTGCATACCCCAACTCCAGGACAGTCACCAACGGGGAAGAGCACCCTGACTCTTTTTCTCCAAAAAAGTGTTTCTCAACAATAGTCTCATCTCCAACAACCTGACCGGCTATCCCCAGTGGTGGGTGAGTAATCTAGCTATCAGACGTGACTGAGATTTCCGCAGGGCACTCTGTCTCACTCCTGCCTTTGGTGCCTGTACCGATTTTATTTTGGACTCTCAGTTAAACCATCTTTAACTGCTTAATTTGATTACATTATAGGAATGAAAAAGTTTCATTTACCTATTCTACTATTAATGGACATACTAAAAATGTTTTCTGTTTTGTTTTGTTTTTTTTCTTCAATGAATATCTCCTGATACACTTATGCTAGAATTTCTCAAAGGGGCTCTGAAATGAAACTCCTGAATTGTATGCACACTTTTAATTTTACTATTATAGTATTAAGTAATTTTTATATTTACTATTTTTAGTGCCAACATTTTCTTCATAGTGAGTGTTCCAAGTATACTCCCAGTGTGAGCAAATAAAAATACCATTTCTTCTCACCAATTCTCTTTTTAAAATATATTTTATTGATTTTTTACAGAGAGGAGGAGAGAGGGATAGAAAGTCAGAAACATTAATGAGAGAGAAACATTGATCAGCTGCCTCTTGCACACCCCCCACTGGGGATGTGTTCACAACTAATGCACATGGCCTTTATAGGAATCGAACCCAGAATCCTTCAGTCCGCAGGCCAATGCTCTATCCACTGAGCCAAACTGGTTTTGGCTTCTCACCAACTCTTGATCTAATTAAATCTCAACTTATCTAAGTTTTGGGAGGGAAGTGAAAATGGTGCCTCTTTATTAATTGATTAATTTATTTATTTAAAAACATTTTAAAAAAATTCTCACCAGAGGATATTTTTTCCATTACTTTTCAGAGTGAAAGAGAGCCATGTCAGGGGAGAAAGAAACATCGATGTGAGAGAGAGACACCAATTGGTTGTCCCTGGCACACCCTGACCAGGGATGGGGAGTGAACCCCAATCCAGGTACGTGTCCTTGACAGGGAATCGAACCCAAGACCCTTTGGTGCACAGGCTGATGCTCTAACCATTTAGCTACCAGCCAGGGCACTTTATTGTTTTAATTAATTTTTATTTTCCTCCTGATTCCTAGCAAAGTTGAGCATCTTTTCATACAATTATTTGTTATAAAAATAACATTTTCTATGAATTGCTTAACCCGTCTTTGTATGTTTTCTGTTGGGTTAACTTTTTTTTTTCCTGTATAGAAATTCTTATTTTTAAAATAATTTAAAATTTTTAAATTGAAGTGAAAAACAGATAACATTTACCATTTTAGCCATTTATAAGTAAACAGTTCATTAGTGTTAATTATATCCACATTGTTGTACAACAGATCTCCAGAACTTTTCCATTTTGCTTATATTCTGGGATAAATCCATTCTCCATCATATACTAGTATGTTGCAAAATTCAATCTCTTGTTTAAGTTTTGTCACATAAAAATTTAAATGTTGGTATAATCAAAATTGTCTCCTATAGTTTGTGACTTGGGGGTTGTGTCAAAAAATCCTTCCCGGGTCACACACATATGTGCTATCGACCGGATGTTTGTGTCACCCCCAAATTAATATGTCAGGGTGAGCCCTTTGGGGGGTGATGAGGTCATAGGGTGGAAGTTGCATGAGTGGGATTAGTGCCCTTATAGAACGGGCTCAAAGATCTCTCTTGTGCCTTTGGCCACGTGAGGACACCGCAAGAAGCCAACTGTATATGAACCAGGGAACAGTCCTCACCAGACACAGAATTTGCCGGTACCTTGTTCTTGGACTTTCCAACCTTCAGACTGAGAAATAAATTTCTATTGTTCTAAGCCACCCAGTCTACTATTCTGTTTTGTTTTTTCCAAAGGGATAAAATATGGCCAATATCCAGTGTCATTATGCAGTGCAACCGTAGGGGACTGTGTAATTGGTGGAGTTGTGCAACACGCAGCCTGTGTGACTGTACATGGCTACCCTGGCAATCACCTATCTTTAAATGCCTGCTGTTTTCAGAGCTAATAAAATATTTTAAAATATATTTTTTATTATTTCAGAGAGGAAGGGAGAGGGAGAGAGAGAGAGAAACACTAATGATGAGAGAGTGCCACTGATTGGCTGCCTCCTGCACATCCCCTACTGGAGATGGAGCCCACAGCCCAGCCATGTGCCCTTGACCAGAATTAAACCTGAGACCCTTCAGTCCACAGGACGATGCTCTATCCATTGACCCAAACTAGCTAAGACTAATAAAATACTTTACTCAATTGATGAATTAGTACATTTTCAATTCTGTTTGATAACCAGGAAGCTCAGAGATAATAAACTTTGTATTCATCTTGTAACTTCTCCTAAACATTCAGTCCTTGCCTTTTCTTTTTCCTTCAGTTTTGTGTTTGTTTATTGGTTAATCCTCACTTGAGAATATTTTTAAAAATACATTTTTATTGGTTTCAGAGATGAAGGGAAAGGGATAAGAGAGAGTAATGGATTGCTTCCTGCACATCCCACACTGAGGACTGAGTCCACAACCGGCCTGACCAGGAACGGAACTGTGAACTTCTGGTTCACAGCCTGACAACCACCGAGCCAAGGCACCTGGGCCGGCCCGAGAACGGTTTCCCACTGATTTTCAGAGAGTGAAGGGAGAGAGGGAGCAGGTGTGGGGAGGGTGATGAGTGGGGGGACAAAGAGAGAGAGAGAGAGAAATATTGATTGGTGGCCTTCCACAGGTGCCTGGACTGGGTCCAGGGATATAACCTGTACCCAGGCACATGCCCTTGATCAGGAATGGAACCCATGACCCTTTGGGGCCTGGGCCTACACTCTAACTATTGCATACACTGGCCAAGGCTTGCCTTCCATTTTTAAAATTGTGGTAAAATACACTTAACACTTTGAAGTGTACAGTTCAGTGATATTAAGTAATTAATTCATAATGTTGTGCAACCATTACCACCATCCTGCTCAAGAAAATGTTCATCTTTCCCAACCGAAACTGTCCCCATTAATCGATAACCCCCGCCCTTCCAACTCCAGCCCCTGGCTCCCATGATTCTTTCCATCTCTATGACTTTGACTGCCTCATATAAGTCAGCCCTTGCCTTTTTATACCTGCTTGATCAGCGGACTTTGATTGCATCTTTTATTGTAAGCTGCCTCAAATCCTATCTTTTTAAGCAAGCTTGGTATAAACAAATAAAATCAGGATGATAATAATTAGGCACCAGAGAAACAGAGGAAGTCTAGGACAGACTTCCTCTACCTCTCCAGCAAATGAGTATGGCTGAGGAGGTAAAAATGAAATGCATGAGGAATGTCACAAGAGACACTTACCTCTCTAACACGTGTTAGAAATTTAGATTCCATGAGGCTGGGCCTGTGGGATAACAAGGAGCTACATTTCCACTGAAGTAAATGTCAAATGGCATAGGGGGCACCTGGATTTGAACCAGGGACCTCTTGATCTGCAGTCAAATGCTCTACCCCTGAGCTATACCCCCTGCTAGAGTGGGTGGGCTTTCTCAGGACTTTTCTACTGGGCAACCACAACAAGACACCTATTATAATGTTTATTGAGCATTTATAATGTGTTAGATAAACTGTTCTAAGACCTTCATATGTATGACTTAAAAATTATTTGTGGTAGTACTGACCCAGTCATCACCACCATCACCATCCTTATCATGGATGATGGTGAAACAGGGAATTGAAGCAACTTGCTCCAAATCACAGAGTAAGTGACGAATCAAGAATTAAATGACTACCACTTCATCTTGCCAAACTCAGGTGCCCTCGGAGGATGGGTGTTCAGGGCTTTGCTGCCTCAGAACCAACCCTTCTCCCCCCCACTCCCCCACCCCCTGTGACAATCAGCAGTCCCCTTCCCCTACCTCTCTGCAAACTCCTCCCCCACTTATAATGGGGTTGCCCAGAAAGGCAGAGGGGATCTAAGCCAGAGCTTTGAGAGGACCCCAGAGGCTTCTGGAAGTCAGAGCACTTGGAGTGAGATTTCCTAAATTTGTGAATTCATAAGCTTTTGTATGAGTAATGTTTTTTGTTTTTAATTTTTATATCTCCTTATCCCCCAATTACCCCTCCATCCCCCCACTCATGCCCTCACCCCCTGTTGTCTGTGTCCATTGGTTAGGCTTATATGCATGTATACCAGTCCTTTGATTGATCTCTCCCCTTACTCTTACCCTCCCCTACCTTCCCTCTAAGGTTTGATGGTCTGATCAATGATGTTTCTCTGTCTCTGGATCTGTTTTGTTCATCAGTTTATGTTGTTCATTATATTCCATATATGAGTGTGATCATGTGATATTTATCTGTCTCTGACTGGCTTATTTCACTTAGCATAATGCTCTCAGTTCCATCCATGTTGTTGCAAATGGTAAGAATTCCATCTTTTTTACTGCAGCATAGTATTCCATTGTGCAGATGTACCACAATTTTTTAATCCACTCATCTGCTGATGGGCCCTTAGGCTGTTTCCAAATCTTAGCTATGGTGAATTTTGCTGCTATGAACATAGGGGTGCATATATCCTTTCTAACTGGTGTTTCTAGATTCTTGGGATGTATTCCTAGAAGTGAGATTACTGGGTCAAATGGGAGTTCCATTTTTAGTTTTTTGAGGAAACTCCATACTGTCCTCCACAGTGGCTACACCAGTCTGCATTCCCACCAGCAGTGCACAAGGGTTCCTTTTTCTCTGCATCCTGTATGAGTAATGTTTTCACATGACACAGAATTGAAAATGTACAAAATAGCACACAGAGAAAAATTAAAACTCTGTTATTATTGTGGTCCTTTTATAATATGCACACATACTAAGTTATTATGTGTACACTTAAACTACAACTTTATGTCAGTTATACCCAATAAAACTGGAAAATATGTAATACAAATAAAGTAAAAAAATCACATAAGTCTAGTTAACATCCTTCACCATACATAGTTATGATTTTTTTCCCTTGTGATGAGAACTTTGATGATCTACTCTCTCAACAACTTTCAAATACACAATATAGTCACCATGCTATACATTACATCCCAAGAGTCATCCTATCTAATAAAAGACTAATATTCAAATTGACCGTACCTCCAATCAAGTCACACCCACTAGCCAATCAGGAGCAAATAAACCCCAACCACAATGGCTGCCACCACTGAGAGCAGGAAGGAGGCAACAGAGGAAGCCAAGCTTTCCTCCTGCCGTGGCTGAGCTTGGCCTCCACTCAATGCTACAAAGTTTCAATTATAGAAGATATATTCTGACAGAAATGGTGGCAGCCACAGAGCTGGAGAGAGCAGAGACTAGGGTTGCCCGGGCAATGGAGGAAGCCAAGCTTCTGCAGCTCTGGCTGGCCTAGGCCTCCACTCCAGGGTACAATGTTTCAATTATAGAAGGTAAATGTCCTAACAGAAATGGCTGCCACCACTTAGTGAACAGAAGGCTTGGCTCCACTCCAGGCTACAAAGTTTTAATTGTAGAACATAAAATAAATCCCAGATACCAGGGCCTCCACTTGGGTGGCTAGGGGGTATGGCCAGCCTGCAAACCACCACAGGTCCCTCACCCAGGCTGTCCCACGCCCCAAGAGAACCCCCACCCTGATCTGGGACACCCTTTAGTCCAAACCAGCTGACCTCCACCCATGCACCAGACCTCTATCCTATCTAATAAAAGAATAATATGCAGATTGACCATCACTTTAACACACAAGATGGCTACCCCCATGTGCTCAAAGATCCTGCCCCCATGTGGACACAAGATGGCCACCACAAGATGACCAGCAGGGGAGGGCATTTGGGAGGGACCAGGCCTGCAAGGGAGGGCAGTTAGGGGTGATCAAGCCTGCAGGGGAGGGCAGTTAGGAGTGACCAGGCCGGCAGAGGAGGGAAGTTGGGGGCAAACAGGCTGGCAGGAGAGCAGTTAGACATCAATCAGGCTGGCAGGTGAGTGGCTTGAGGGTGATCAGGCTGGCAGGCAGAAGCAGTTAGAGGCAATCAGGAAGGCAGGCAGGGGAGCAGTTGGGAGCCAGAAGTCCTGGATTGTGAGAAGGATGTCCGACTGCCCGTTTAGGCCCAATCCTGGTGGGATTGGGCCTAAACGGGCAGTCGGACATCCCTCAAGGGATCCCAGATTGGAGAGGGTACAGGCTGGGCTGAGGGACAACCCCTCAACCCCATGGATGAATTTCATGCACTGAGCCTCTAGTCTATAATAATTTATAATAATAAAAGCAGAATTTGATAATTAGACTGGATGGCCTTCCGGATGAAACTGGGGCTGCGAGGGAAGCCCAGGTCCTATGTGCCTGCCAGTGGCCAGAGGGAAGCTCTGCCAGCGGCCAGTGGGAGGAAGGCCTACTCTTGCATGAATTTTGTGCATCCGGCCTCTAGTTTACTGTGGTTTCCTCTTTTGTAAAGTAATCACAAACTTCTAGTTAAATGACTAGTGGTAGTCACTTAACTCTTGATTCTGTCACTTTGTGATTTGGGACAAGGTGCTTCAAATTTCTGTGTCACCCTCATCCATGATAACGATGATGGTGATGATGGGGATTGAGATAGTACTCCATCAGAAGAAGACTACTGATGAAAACACCTATCTTGCAGTTTTCCTCTAAGAAAACTGAAAATAACAGAACATCTACTGAAACCCAAGACTGAAAACAGCCCCAAGGACAGGACACCTGAAATGTGGAACTGGGAGGACACCACAGTATATATACAGATTCCATGAAAAGATAATCACAGCCTACACGCTTAGCTGTCCCTTCCACCAGCCTGCTGGCATTGCTTTCCTCTCTGATACAATTACATTTGCATAGTTTTCTCCATGGCATAAAGGTGAGGGCTAAAAATATAGAGAGCAATTACAGGTGACTTTTGTGTTTTTTAATTGTTGATGCTATTAAGATATCTCCCATTTCCTTCGCTTTGCCCATGCCCCTTACCCTTTCCCTGGTCTTCATCACTCTGTTGTCTGTGTCCATGGGCTATGCATATATATTTGTTGGCTAATCCCTTCACCTTCTTTTATCCAGTCTCTTCCAGCTCCCCCAACCTCCCCTATGGTCAACCTCCATCATATATCCAGGATGAAATAAGAATGTGAAGATGTCTTTTAAGAGAGGGCACAGCGTCCAGAGGAGAGGTTGGGTCCTAATTTTATTCTAGTGGCGATGCTGGATCTTTGGAGACCAGGGTGCTGGAAGCCTAGAATCCTGAAAAAAGGTACACACAAAGGGGGCACCCGGATTTGAACCGGGGACCTCTTGATCTGCAGTCAAATGCTCTACCCCTGAGCTATACCCCCAGGTATGTGCTTCTCCTTAATTCATACCTTTATACTCATATAGCCACACCCAGCCCATATAAACCGTCACAGCCTCTGCATCATTTGCTTCACATCCATTGTCATTCCAAACTGGTCTCTCGGCTCTGAAACCCAACCCACTTTCTTTCCTAAATTTGGTGACTCCATCCATAATTTGGTCACAATCTTTTGCTCACAGTGAGAGATAGCAGGGGTCTAGGTACCGTCTTGTTACTGAGAGGAAAAAGCCCTTTTCCCACATCAAGCTCTGGGTCTGAGGGCGTGGTCCACCTTGTTCACTTGTCAGTTGCCCTCCATCATCTTTTCTTCAGGCATCCTTCTTTCCTTTCGCTCTCTTTCTCCTCTTTCATTTGCCACCTGTCTTTCCTCTTCCCACTATTCCCTGATGTCACTCACTTCCCATCTCCCTAGCCTCCCTCCTCTCCTTACCACCCAGACCTTCTTAGTCCTTTTTAAAACTAATTCCTTACCTGAGATATAAATGGAAGACAGGCCTAGTAAATAAAACGTGGACCATTTACTACCCCAAAACAAAAATAGATGTCAGAATCTAAGAAAACTGAAAATAACAGAGCAGAGTTGGAGGACTTGTTCTAGTAAATATTAGAACATCTACTGAAAACAGCCCCAAGGCTCTTTTTGTCGTGGTGCCTCGGAGGCTGTTGGCCGCTTCAGGATGAAGCTCAACATCTCTTTCCCAGCCACTGGCTGCCAGAAACTCATTGAAGTGGATGATGAATGCAAACTTCGTACCTTTTATGAGAAGCGTATGGCCACAGAAGTTGCTGGGTGAAGAATGGAAGGGTTATGTGGTTCGAATCAGTGGTGGGAACGACAACAAGGTTTCCCCATGAAGCAGGGTGTCTTGACCCATGGCCGAGTCCGCCTGCTGCTGAGTAAGGGGCGCTCCTGTTACAGACCGAGGAGGACTGGAGAGAGAAAACACAAATCTGTTCAGGGTTGCATTGTGGATGCCAATCTCAGTGTTCTCAACTTGGTGATTGTGAAAAAAGGGGAGAAAGATATTCCTGGTCTCACTGATACCACTGTGCCTCGTCGCCTGGGGCCCAAAAGAGCCAGCAGAATCCGAAAACTTTTCAATCTCTCTAAAGAAGATGATGTTCGAAAATATATTGTGAGAAAACCTCCAAACAAAAAGGGTAAGAAACCTAAGACTAAAGCACCCAAGATTCAGCGTCTTGTTACTCCCCGTGTCCTGCAACACAAACGCAGGCGTATTGCTCTGAAAAAACAACGTACTAAGAAGAACCAGGAAGAGGCTGCAGAGTATGATACACTTTTGGCCAAGAGAATGACGGAGGCCAAAGAAAAACGTCAGGAGCAGATTGCGAAGAGACGTAGACTGTCCTCTTTGAGAGCTTCTACCTCTAAGTCTGAGTCCAGTCAAAAATGAGATTTTGTAACTAACAAATAAAGGAGAGCAAATGTAAAAAAAAAGAAAAAAGAAAACAGCCCCAAGGACAGGACACCTGAAATGTGGAACTGGGAGGACACCACAGTATATATGCAGATTCAATGAAAAGATAACCACAGCCTACACGCTTAGCTGTCCCTTCCACCAGCCTGCTGGCATTGCTTTCTTCTCTGATACAATTACATTTGCATGGTTTTCTCCATGGCATAAAGGCGAGGGCTAAAAATATAGAGCGTGATTATAGGTGACTTTCGTGTTTTTTAATTGTTGATGCTATTAAGATATCTCCCACTTCCTTCGCTTTGCCCCAATCCATCCAGCCCATGCCCCCTGCCCCTTCCCTGGTCTTCATCACTCTGTTGTCTGTGTCCATGGGCTATGCATATATGTTCGTTGGCTAATCCCTTCACCTTCTTTTATCCAGTCTCTCCCGACCTCCACATTCCCTGTGGTTAATCTGTATCATATATCCATGCCTCTGTTTCTATTTTGTTCATCAGATTCTACATATTAGTGAGATGATATAGTATTTGTCTTTTTCTGACTGACTTATTTAACTTAGCATAATTATCTCCAGGTCTATCCATACTGTCCCAAAGGGTAAGCGATCCTTCCTTTTTTATAGCTGCATAGTATTCCATTGTGTAAATGTACCACAGCTTTTTTTATCTACTCATCTACCGATGGGCACTTGGGCTATTTCCAGATCTTATCAATTATAAATAATGCTGCTGTGAACATAGGGGTGCATATATTCTTTCTGATTGGTGTTTCAGAATTCTTAGGATGTAGTCCCAGAAATGGGATCACTGGGTCAAAAGGCAGTTACATTTTAAAATTTTTTGAGCTGAGACCGGTTTGGCTCAGTGGATAGAGCGTTGGACTTCGGACTGAAGGGTCCTGGGTTCGATTCTGGCAAGGGCATGTACCTTGGCTGTGGGCACATCCCCAGTAGGGGGCGTGCAAGAGGCAGCTGATCGATGTCTCTCTCTCTCATCGATGTTTCCGACTTTCTATCACTCTTCCTTCTGCTCTGTAAAAAATCAATAAAATATATTTTTTTAAAAATATAAAAAAATAAAATTTTTTTAGGAAATTACATACTATTTTCCACAATGGCTGTTTTCCATTTTATATATGGGTGATTTTTTAAACTTTCTTCTTTATAGTCTTCTATAGTCTCCAAATTTTCTGCATAAAATGTATTACTTTCAAAATCAAAACAACCAATAAATACTACAAATTTGAGCATATTCCCTTTAAATAATGGCAAGTAATTCAATCCCATCTCCTATTGATATAATTTCCTATTGTCATAAATAATTGCTTTATGACAAAAAGAATCAATGGAACACTAATTTGAAATATGCATAATTTACATAAAACTCCTTCAAGCTTTTAAACGAATACTTATTTCCATTTTTGCAGACAAGGACATAGCTTCATCTGCTGTTTACTACCTCTCCAGTTAGGATGTGTGTCAATCTAAGATATTAATCAAGGCTCACATATGTCGAGTGTTTACTCTGTTGGGGGTATTGCATGGACAGCTTCCTCCCAAGAACTCTTTGAAGCAGGTAAAATTGTTATCTCCCATGAAGTAGCTAAGATTATCCCCTTTTTATAGATGAAAGACATTCAGTTGATGCCAGGGCTGACCAGCAGACCCTGAGTGAAGAATGAATGGATTACTCCATCACAACGTTTGCTGTGAAAGAGAGGGCTAAGGGACTGCCTGTCTAAAGGAACCAGGCAGCCTCGATTACCTGCTTCATTAGGCTTTTATTGCAACAGCAGTTTGAGATAAAGTTTATCTTTAAGATACAATCAGTAGGGTAAGTAACCGTGGGAGAACACACATGTTTATAATGTTCTTTAAGCAAGGACACCTAAAGATTTAAGCATAAGGATTCCAGTAAACATCCAGGGGTCTGCTCGTGCACTGACTTGTTTGGAAAGGTCAAAGAATAATTAGGGGCACCAGCTTTGGCATTCCCTTACGTCGGAATTCCAATAAACAGGGAAGGTGGCCTTTCGTGCACTTTTCTTTTCTCAGAATGTCCTCCTTACAAACTTCCCAACCAAGTCTCGTGTGCTCCCCAAGTTGAATGAATGAAAATTAAGTCACTTTCAATCATTCAACAAACAGTAAGGACTCCACTGCTTCCCAAATTCTATTCTAGGCACTGAGGGCTCAGTAGTGAACAAGGCAAACAAACACGGTCCCGGCCCTCATGGAACTTCTATTCCCAGAGACATAAGGTGGCAGATGGCAAATTCATGAACCAGATCACTGCAGACACTGAAGACACTTTGGAAAATAAAGCAGGGTGGTGTGATGGGAGGTGGTGGAAGTGAGATGGGGTGCTCAGAGAAGTGACAGTTTGAGCTGAAGTCTGACTGATAAGAAACCCCTATGTAGAAATTTGGATACAGAACATTCCAAACGATGGCTAGAATGACTGCCAAGACACTAAGGCAGGAACTGGCGAGGCAGGATTATGGCGCATAAACAGTAATAGTGCAGCTGCAGGAAAGGGACAGGGCAGGACAGAATGGAGTAGAGTTCAGGGAGGTGGGGCAGGTCACAATGCAGGGCCTTGTAAGCCATGGGCAGCGATGAGTTTTATTTCATGTGCCATGTAGGGACGAGCGGAGCCTGGTCTGAATGAAGACCTGTCCCCTGCCATGTGCAAGGGCCACTGCTGTGAGGCCTTCCTCATGGGCTTCCTGCAGTGGATTTCCTGGGACCTGTCATCTCTGGCCTGTCCTATCGTGATAGCCTCTTTGGCCATGAATTTAGGTTTGTTATTGTTTATACAGTTGGCCTGTTCCTGTCCTGGTGGAGGTTATATTATAGCAGAGGAGGCACATGCAAAGGGTGACACACTGTCACTCAAGATACTTCTTCAATTACCATGTGATGAGTGCTGTGAGCCCACAGGACAGGGCAGGGTGACTAGTCTGTGGGGCTTGGGAGAGCTTCTCTGAGGAAGTGACATTTCCACAATACCTTGCAGGGGGAGAGAAGCTAGTTAGGAGATGAGTGGTCCAGGAGGACCAGGCAGCCTGCGTGGAGCCCGGGCCGCAGCCTCTTGGAGGCTGCATAGTGTCTTACCATTCATGTCCTCCCCGGAACCGAAGAATGTGACCCTGCTTGGAAATAGGGTCATTGCAGATGTAATTAAATTAAGATGAAGTCATACTGGAGTAAGCAGGCCCTTAGTATAATATGAGTGTTGGTCTTATGAGAAGAGACACTGAGAAAGCCAGGTGACTATGGAGAAAGCCAGGTGACAATGGAGGCAGATGTTGGAGTGATATGTCTATCTCCAAGGCAAGGGATGCCAAAGATTACTGGCTGCCGCCAGAAGCTGGGTGAGAGGTGTGGAACAGATTCTCCCTGAGCCTCCTGACTCAGGAGTGAGAAGCAACCCTGACCTCACCTTGATTTTGAACGTCTATCTAGCCAATAAATCTCTGTTGTATAAGACCATCCACATTGTGGTACTTGGTGACAGCAGCCCGAGGAAACTAATAAACTAATACACAGCCCAAGATAGGGCTGGAGAGGCAGGTGGAGCCTGGTGAGCCCTCAGGAGAATCTGGACTTTACCCCAAGAGCAATGGGAACCACTACTCTTAGGGCCCTGGCTGATGTTCTCAGTGGTTAGAGCATCTGTCTGCACACAGAAGGGTCACAGGTTCAATTCCTGGTCAAGAAGGAGGCAGCCAACCAACCAGTGAGGATTAACCAAACAAACAAACAAACAAACAAACAAACACCATAGAACACTATGAGCAAATGTGCATTTTCAAACGATTCCTTTGGCCCAATGTTCCCAAAGCATTGAGTCAGGCCTCACAATATTAGCCCAGGCCACCGTTCCAATGCCATGGTCACCACTCACAAGGAAGCAGGTGATTCTGTGTCCGCCCTCTCCCTCAAGGGACCGCCTTCCCAATTCTCACCTCTGCCTACAGGTACCCACTAACGAACAAGTGTAAACTGGTGGACCTTCTGGAGATGGGTTTGGCAATATGCATAAAACCCCTTTAAAAAAAAGTGTTTATACCCTTTGACAATGCAAGTCCACCTCTTGGACATAACTAGACAAATATCTGAAAATGTTTCAAGGACCAGAAAAGGTCCAGCCCATCACCAGGGCGCCCCTCAAGGTCCATCCACCTGCACCTGGTGGAAATGCATCTGCCACTAGCTTAACTGACAGTCGTTAAAAGGAATGGCTGCCCGGGTAAGGATTTTATAAAACCAGGCACTCGGGTCAATTCCTGGGGCCATTCCTCCCTTCTCTGTCCCCGCGCCCGCCCCGGCACTGCCTCTGTACCCCTGTCCTCCGTAGTGGCTCTGCGCCCTCGGGGTGGGGCTCGCTCGGCTCCCTCGCACCCTGCAGGGCCCAGAGACCTGCCCTTTGTGTGCGCACCACCCACCCGCAGCTGCACCAATCCCGGGCGCCAGCGGGCCGGCGTGGGAGGAAACCAGAAAACAAGGGAGACTGGCAGGTCTCCGGGTGCAGCGTCCCGGCTCCGGGCCCACCCGCAGGAAGGGCCACGGGACGGCCCTTCCCAGGCGCCCGACTGCGACCTCCCGCCACCACCGAGAGCCCGGTGGTCCTAGAGCGGCCGCGGGCGGCCAGGTGCGGCGCCGGCCTCGGGCCTCCGGCTCCGGCCGCCAGGGGGCAGCACGGCCGGCGGCCCCACGTGGCGAGGGCGCCGCCGGCAGCAGGGCGCCCTCGGCTGGGTCCGCCGGTTGGACGAGGAATTCAAATAATTCATGAGAAATCAGATTTACAAACTACACATACATTTTATTTAAAATGTAAATCTATTAAAAAATGTGCGGTGGTTTTTAGGAACCCCAGCCCCCGCCGTCCCGTCGCATCGCCTCCAGCGCCCCTGTGGTAAGACACTGCACGTCCTCATTTCACAGGTGCCCAGGTGGAGGGGCGCATGGGGTCTCAGACAGGGAGAGATGCAGCCAGGAGGTCCACGAGGGAGGCTGAGGACAGGGCTGTCCCAGTGGGGACCTGGCTCTGCGGGACTCCAGGGAACCTGGGATCAGGAGAGGCCGCTTCCTGGGGGTCCCGACGCCTCAATGTTGTGCCGTATGTGTATGTATATGCCAATGCTGCAGAGAGCAGGAGCTCACAGCAGAGCGAAGCGAGAGAAGCCCTGTGCAAACAGACCAGTGACTGCGTGACAGCTCACAGCCAGCAGAGGAAGGGTGGGAGGGCGCCTGGATGCCAGGGAGATGCCAAGGGCTCCACCTTCCTGCAGTCCAGCTCTGCTGCCTGCCCCTGACTCCTTCGCAGGGGCTGGGTGACCTTCCTTCCTCTAAAGGCTCAGAAGCCCAGAGGACTTCTGTCATCGCAGGAGGCACCTTGCGGCTGTGGTAAGAGGATTTGGTAGTGATGGGGGCTCTACCTAATAGCAGAGGAAATAATACATGACATGTTTATTGTATCTTTTAAAGGTTTTGGATTACCTTTAATGAAGAAAGTTATCTGCATCCCAACAGGACAAAGATTTAGGATTTTACCTGTGTGTTTTTTTCCTGCACTGTTATCTGTGGCTTTGGTGCCCATTCATGTAACATGTATGGAGTACTTTGCAGGGCCAGACCCAGGAGCAAGCAGGGAAACAGAAGCCCGTCCTTGGGAACGCTGAGCACACATGCCACCGAGTGTGCCCACTGAGCCCAGGGAAGCAGGAGGGAGACCGGCAGAGCTGCTCGCAGTCAGGCTGTGTAGCCCAGGGTCCTGCAGGGCTATAACTTGCGTCTGAATCTTCCCTTGCCTTCCATAGTGTAGGCGTTTGCTGCAAAAAATAACTGGGGATCCTTGTAGCTTCTGACAGGGCTTTTCTGGACATCTGTGCTGCCATCTCCCCTGCCTTCCAGGGATTCTTGGTGGGTGTCAGTTCGGTAGATTCCTGGATGAGGTTATAGGGACTTTGCATTGTCTGTGAGACCATCTGCTCAGTAGAGATTATAGAGAGTAGAAATGCAGATATACTCTTAAAGGAAGAAATAAACTTAAGAAATCCTGTGTCCTAGCAAAGAATTAAGGAAGCATGTCATGTGTCACCAGATAAATTAATCATGTGGAGTCTGGCTTGAGACTGAGAAGAGTTAAAGCAAGGGAGAAGGATGGACAGGATTTGCCCAGGGCAGGGGTTTGAAGCAACTTCCTCTTCTGAGACCTCAGAGCAGCCTGCAGGCCCCAGAGAGGGCCAAGCAGGTGGATTGGGCTGCCACCCACTCCAATTCCAGCTCCTCTGCCTCCAATTATTTTACATATGTAGCTTCTGAAAATGGTTCAATTGAAACAAGGTATTCTGAGGCTAAAAACAACTTGAAAACACACATAAAGCCCAGAAAATTTGGCTAATCATAAGATTTTGTGTCCTGAATCTGAAAAATATATGAGATGTTTAGTTTCTATAGGGAGGGGATGAACTCTAAGACTTAGTCTAAGTAATTCACTTAATCTTAAAGGTGTGGAGATGGTTAAAAGTCCTCTTATTGGGTGGGAAATAAAATGATTTTTTCTGTTACATTTATGGATGAGAATTGATACCTTCTCTTGGAGAAATAAGGGGATCATTCAATTCTAAGTTTTTATTGTGTGAAACTCAGAAATCCCTTTAAAGTGAGAAAAAAACAAACTAACACTGGCCTTTTTATTGAGGCGGGGGTTAAATTAATTTTGTTATGTGATTATTACCTTAATCTTTTTTGGTAAAATGAACACCCAAGGAAGTTTGTATGCAGTTTATGCTGTTCCAAGATTGAAGAACTGGCACCAAGATTGAAGAACTGGCAGAGAGTTGGGCAAGAAAAACATGTCTATTTCTTCTATGTCTACTGTTTGCATCAAATATACTGGAGATTGGTGTGATTGGGTCTGGATATTGACTTGCTTTGTTTAGTGGTACTCTGAAATGTTTGAGATTTAACTTTTTCTAGCTTTATTTCAAAATGCATCACAACCTTTGGCTTGGTAAGACATCAATACTTTTAGATAAACAAAAGAAACCACTGGGTTAAAATGGGAAAGGAATAATAATTTTAGTGGGACATTTGTTATTAAACTGCTCAGGGGGTAACTATGCCAACCAACTTATGGCTTTTACTTTTGGACAAAATTAATGTGACATTCAGTGATGACCATCCATGTAATGAAAATAATAGAGACATACATTTTTTATCTTAGAACTTAGAATTTGCATAAATAACTTACCTACAGAAAATTTGATCATGGAATCTTGTGGTTCTTGGATCAAATCTTCAGTAGAAGAATTAATGGTAAATGTCACATTTCATAACCTGTTTAATTTCCTTGATTGAATTTAGCTTAAATCCAATCCATTTCAATCCTTTAAGGGCATAACTTTAGTATTTGCATATCCTGAAAATAAAGAACTGATTGAGTATGGTCCTTTAAAAGGCTGTATAGTTATTTGACTATACTGATCCTAGAAGGAAACAGTTTGTTATCCTGAAATTCATCATTTTAAAAAAATATATATTTTATTGATTTTTTTACAGAGCAGAAGGGAGAGGGATAGAAAGTCAGAAACATCAATGAGAGAGAGACATCGATCAGCCGCCTCTTGCACGCCCCCTACTGGGGATGTGCCCGCAGCCAAGGTACATGCCCTTGCCGGAATCGAACCGGGACCCTTCAGTCCGCAGTCCAATGCTCTATCCACTGAGCCAAACCGGTCTCGGCTGAAATTCATCATTTAAATAACATTACTTGTGAGGGTAATTTTCACTGGTACATTTTGTCTTAAAATTCAATTTTCTATTACCCTAGTTAATAGATAGTTGTGGTACTTCTGTCTTACAGTTTGAGTTACTTTGAGAGCTTGGCCATTATTTTATAAAGAGAAGCAGTGCCTTCATTCATGTAATAGTAGGGGAAGGAATGGTGAGAACCCCAAGAGGCAGTAAAAGCCCAAAAGATTAGATTCAGGGTAGTGTGCTATTTTTTTAGGATATGGGTACATTTTCCTTATACTCTACTTCGCTCAACTCCTTCTCTGAGTGTTAAACAAATGGCTTCTTAGGCCCCAACATCAGAGACAAACACAAAAAGGGAGCCTTTGCCTTGATAGATAGCCTCTTCCCAAAGTTCCTCCGGAAGAGGGGGGATCAATTTAAAATGGGGGCTAGCTTGGCATCCAGCCACTTCCATTCTATCCTAGTTAGGTGAGCTGGGTCCCAGTCCGTGTTGCTGGTTTCATCCAGGTCTGGTACTTACACAGGATAGGCAGAGCTGCAAATCAGAGGAAATAGCACTGTTTTGCCTTTTTATTAAAGATCCATATTGAAGAAATTGGGAGGCAGTATAGCATATACTTAGGTTTAAATTCTGGCAATGTGGCTTTGGGCTAAATACTTAATCTCTCTGAACTTCATCTGTAAAGGGGATACAAATATGATTTCACAGGTTGTTACAAGATAAAATATGACAGCACTTACTCAGCATGAAAGCACAGAGCGGGACAGCTGCCATTTTGGACTGTGTGACTTGGCAGCCACCAGGTAGGCCACGTGATATGTAAACTTACCTGGGGGCTGCCATCTTGAAAACACAAAGACCAACCCCTCCCTTTGAATTAGCCAACCACGAAAGACTGTGCGCTTGAGCGCCAATCAAGTGCAAAGGACAGGACAGGTCACTAGCCCCATCACCCAACCAATTGGAATCGGCCAACTCAGTGGTTCATGTCTGGCCCCACCTCTCTATAAAACGCCATGTTTTGGGGTGTTTTTCTTCTTTTGCTTCCTGCCACTATGGCGGTGGGGGCAGAGAGCCAAGCTTGAGCTTGTAATAAAGGCTCTTTGCTATTGCATCGGACTCGGCTCCCTGGTGGTCTTTGGGGATCATGAAATCTGGGCATAACAAGCACAGTGCCTAGAACATGGTAAGAACCAGTGATGATTATTATTATCCTTAATAAACTCAAGGGTAGGGTCTGACTGCTTCCTGGAAGTTTTCACGTGAGGCCACTCACTATCAGTACTATTTGGTTTAATTTTCTTTCCTCTTTCTTCCTTCTTTCTTTCCTCTCTCTCCCTCTCTCTCCCTCCCTCCCTTCCTTCCTCTCTCTCTTTTTGTTCTTCATTCCTTTCCCACCCCCTTTGCCCCCCTTTTCCCTCTCTCCCTTCCTTCCTTTTTTTAAAAAAAATTCTTTTAAGCTGGAGTTACCCTTTGTAGAAAATAGAAATAAAAAGGTTAGAAAAATACTCACTTCAAGGAACCTAACTACAACTGGCAAATGCAGAATTTATTTTTAAACTTAAATCTAGAGATTCCCACTATGCCTGGGAAGCAGCAAGAGGCCTCAGCACCAAAACACTTTCTGGAAAGCTGGAAGAGAGGCCTTGGCCTGACTCACTGTTGCCCTGGCAACAGTAGGGCCCAGAGGCCTCTGGCCCTGATCCCTTAATCTGAAGAGCCACTGCCACATTGCCTCAGGAAAGGTCCCTGCAGACACCTGGCTAGCTAGCTAAAGCTGCCCTAACAGGAGGGACCGAAAAGATGGCGGTGTGGTTTTCTGCAAAGACAGCCGCCCACAGGTCTGTCTCTAAGGTGGTCTCTGCTCTCCAGACTCCCAAAGGCTGAGTGTAGAGAATTAGGCCACAGAATCACCACCAGATTCTAAGTGTGGTCGTGGCAGTGGATGGCTTCCTGATCCTTTTGTGTTTCTCCATGAAGGTCAGCACAGTGCTTTGCACACATATGTTAGTAAACATGGGGGCTGTGTGACAATGAGCATCCCTAAGGTGCCAGGCCCTGGCCCTGCTCCGTTTGCCGACCCCCATGAAGGACCGAGCCAGCACAGGCAACCTGCTCCTCTTTGTCTCACCTTTTCCAGCTGGAAAACCATAGGCTGGACACCAAGGCCATTTTTGCCTCAAAAAGTTTTATTTTCTTACTACATTCATAATTTTGATAAACCCATGGCACAGAGCATGTTCTGCTTGATATGTTGTCTAAGAATAAAATGGAATAATTTAAAAGAGGCACTGGCTTTTCTTTTTTCAATAATCTTTCAGGTCTCAAGGAAAGAACTTTGTGGCCAAGCACATGGACTTCAGAATACAGAAGACAGGTTCAAATCCTGGCTCTACCATTTGATTGCTGTGTGACTTTGGGCCTATTTAATCTCTCTGAACCTCAAGCTCCTCGCCTATTAAACAAGTAAAACTATGCATACAGCAGAATTAAGCATTGTTTAGAAGGCAAAGTTTTCTAAAGTAAGATGTGCTCAATAAGTGGCAATTATTCTTTCTGGTACAGAACCCCATGGGGCCAGAGGCAAGTGGCAATTTAGGAGTTTGAAAGTCTGGCTTTCTAATTGAATTAAGGGCATTCTTAGAAAGCACTATGAAAGAGTGAGTACCAGATACCCAGTAAGGAGGGTATTACCCACTGCAAACTGGCATGTGGCTGCCAGGTGAGTTGAAAACCACACACCCCCCCCCCCCCACCACCACCTATGACACCATGACCCAGTGAGTATAGTTGCCTATGTGGTTCGATTTGAACTTCCTCACATGAAAATAATTTTCCACTTCTGCCTGCTGGGGAAATCTCCTTTTCAGAGATTCATTCTTTAAAAATACACGGCCAGCCCACCACCTATGTGAACTTCTGTTTTTACGAAATTAAGCTGGCATTATTAGCTAGAAGCTCATAATAAAATTTTAGCTTCTAGCCAACTTCTATCAAAACTTTAGTAGGTGCCAATGCCTTTGCTTTGTATGTATTCTTTAGTTATTTAAGCCTCAGAACAATGGAACTTTGTTATCCCCCTGAACAGAGGTGGAAGTTGGTATTCTGTTAATTTGTGCAAGTTCACACAACTAAATTGAAATCTACATCTGCTTGGCCCCAGAGGCTGTCCACACTTTAGTGACCAGCTCTGTAGATGTCGGCCTCAGACTACTATGGAACAGATGCCAGGTGGAAAGTGAGAGTCATGATGGTATCAAGGTGTCAGGGTGAGGAGAGGGGCGATTGGAATACAGGGTGCTGGATGCTTAGAAGGAAGAGGCCTGAAGAGGGGGTTAAAGCCCAGGAAAGAGAGATAGGGACACAGAGATTCCCTTGACAGCCTAGCTGCACATAAGAAGTACCAGTCTTTGACTATACTGAATCCATTACACCAGATGTCGAGAAAAAGAAAGCACCGTTCTTGGTAAATGCATAACAAATGAAGTTACTCTCTGAGTTTCTACCCTGGATTTCATCCCAAATCATCATGGTCTTTCACTCGAGTCAGAACATTTCCAGCACTCTTGCAGTCCTCAAATTCCAGGACTAGTCAAGATTTGGAGCAACAGTGGCCCTCCACTAAATATTTCCAAAAAATCTCTGCTAACACCTCTTCAAGGCTTCAAATACGCTGGTGTTCAAAAGAGCCATTTTTCTCAGCCATCCTTCAACATCGTCATGACCCGTCCATTGAATACAGCTGGTTCTCCCATGTCTGACTATGACAGGATTTCTTCTTCAGGTTCAGTCTCTTGCCATCTATTTACATTAATGTTCTCTCATGTTCAGCAGTCTTCAATGATTTCTCATAAAAGGTCAATTCAAACTCCAGTATTGAAGTCTGAGATCCCTCTGCACCCCAGGTCTACTCCAAGCCAACTTTGTTGACCCTGTTTTCTTTCCACAAGTTCTCACCCAAATCAATCACTGTTCTCTCATCAATTGGAGCCCACTTTCCACACTTCGGAATACCCCCACCCAAAGGCCTTCCCCATTATCCTCATCTGTGGAATCATCCCAGCCTAGAGATCCACCTCCACGGAGAAGCTGTTCTGACTTCTCCAGCTCCTGTAGTCGGCAGGGCACTGTGTGCTTGGCACTGTTTCCTGCATAAGTCCCTGCTTCGGATGTAATTCCTCTCCAACTGATTCTAGAGACCCGGGTTGAGACTGGCCACTTCTCCAGCTCTTTGTGCCAACCCAGCCTCTGCCCCGCCTCTGGCTGTCTGCCCTGATGTCCTACCAGCCTTTTACAAATTTGCAGTGTAAACAGAGGAGTCATATCCTTTTAAGTATCAGCTTTTGGGCATCACTTCCCCTTTCTATGCTTCAGTTTATGCATCTTTACAAGGAGAGGAGGCTATGGTCCTTTCAGACAATAGTGTAGCATCTCCTCCAATTCTCCTGTGTATTGGGCCCCCTCCCCACTCCCAGACTCATGACTTAGTCTGCCTACTTCTTGTCTCTCAAGTCAGTTTCCCTGCCTTCAGCAGAAGTCTGGCCTCTCCAATTCTCATGGAGGACTGGGGCACTCTGCTAGCCTCCATGAACTGGCCCATATTACTGGAATTCTCTCTGGGTCACTGCCAAACCCAGGACCAGAATGAGTCATGCTTCTGCGTGAAGCATCCTATCATTTGCTCTGCGGGCAATGAAAAACATGCCTGCATTTTCTCTAGGCCTCACTGGATGGCGATTGGTAATGAATACCTAGCAAAACCAGGGTGCTTTCATGCATGTAACACATCTAGAGAGTAGTTTTGGTGCAACATACAAACAAAAAAACTCCTTCAGAATTGTGTCTTCTTTTATGGTTTCCCCTAAGACTGGCACCAGGGGCCTCTGCTCCCCTTTCCCTACGCCTTCCTGCCACCAGCCACACCACCCTCCAGTTATATTTCAAGCTCAACAGGCTGCTTGGTCCTGAGGGAAGCACCCAGCTTTAGCTGACCTGTCACTCTTCCTGCCTCCCCCGAACTCCCACCTGTCTGCCAACATCAGGGATCCAGGAGCTTCTACACTTCCACAGGCCCATTCACTGACTCTTTCAAGCTCCTTAGCCCTGTCTCTCTTCCATTTTATAATCAGTGGGATCTGCGTCCCCTTCACCATCCAAGATAGGGGATAAGCACAAAAAAGGGACTCAAGAGAACTGACACTAGGCATATGATGTCCCTTGGCCACCTTCTCAAACCCTCCCCTTCAAAACCAAACAAAAACGGCAAACAGGAAACACTCATCTTTTAAAAATTACTCTATTATCAAATAGAACCACAGTATCCAAAAGGTAATTATAAAGTTCTATCCCCAACTAAGTGCCCCTGCACCGCCCCTCCCAGTGGCAGGCGGCCAAATCACTCCCCCCGTGCTGATTGGTTTCATCCATTTTATTGTCAAGGAAATTAACAGCCCGAAGGGGTTCCCCCAGGTCCAAGCTCTCCCCACACCTGGAGCCCCGGTAAACACGGCAGCAAGCGACCTGGTCTCAGGACTCCTGTGTCCTTGGGAGGAGGGATGAAAGGAGAGGGGGGCTCAACAGCAAAGGGGCTGGGGGCTTTGGGAGTGCCCTGCCCGCTGGGTTCAGGCCTCTGGGCAGGCAGGCTGGGCGGCGGCTCATTCGCCTGTGTGTGTCCGCAGGTGGTACTTGAGCGACTGTTTGTAGCGGAAGCACTTTGCGCAGTGCGTGCAGGGGTAGGGCCGCTCGCCTGTGTGGGCGCGCTGGTGCTCCAACAGGTGATGCTTCTGCGTGAAGCGCTTGCCACACTCTGCGCAGTGGTAGGGCCGTTCTCCTGTGTGGATGCGCCGGTGCTCCAGCAGGTGGTGCTTGCGGATGAAGCTCTTGCCACACTCTGGACAGGAGTGGGGGCGCTCCCGGGAGTGCACGCGACAGTGGTTGGTGAGCTTGGACTTCTCGCTGAAGCTCTTCTCGCACTCGGGGCACTTGAAGGGCCGCTCGCCTGTGTGAGTCCGCTGGTGGCGCAGCAGGTGAGAAGGGCGGCTGAAGCTCTTGCCG